>OY829329.1:9666689-15031368 GCA_963691655.1 Toxonevra muliebris | reverse complement strand
AGTATCCTAACAACTGCCTTTACACAGTTTGGCGATATGTTGTCATTACATTTGATGGTTTTATAGTATTAAACCAGCCAGCTCTATCGAAAGACGGCATAGGCAGGCCATCGGCCATTTTGGCGATCATTGTGTCTAGCAGCTTCATTTCCATCGCTCTCTACTGTTCCTGTATCATATGTCCCAATTGTTAGGTCAATAAGCGACACAATCAAATGCCACTTCGTTCACTACGGCTACCGCTTTTGAACGTCTATGGATTTTCTTTTTCAACAACCCTCTATTTCCTTTTAGCCCGCTTACTGAAGGGACTCTCTCTTTCCGTAGAGCGCTGTCGTTTACTCGCATTATTAATTTATTTAATGTATTCCTTAAATTCTATGAAAGAATCTTAACTATACTGAACTCAAAAATCGCAACTCTACTATTTAGATAGTCATGTTTAAGGCTCTCAAAAAAACATCTTTTTTTATATCTGTACTATGTCTGGTATATAAATATTTATTTCTGTTAGTTCAATAACACAGTTCAACAAACAAAAAATAACAAGTTTCTGCAAGTGGATTCTGATAAAACTCAGAAAAGAAATTATATGGGTCTCGACGTTTTACGTCAAATTTTTTTTTACACTGACCTAAAGTTGGCCCATTTTTAACAGATTAAGTATAATAAATCATAAAACAACTTGTTAGTTTTGTATCAGAGCTTGTTTATATGTTCAATTTATAGTAGAATTTTCCGTAGAATATTTTCTTCCAACATATTAACTCTTTGGCGCCCACCATAACGGGTCTTTTTTGCTCTTTTCGAAAAAACTACTTTTTAACACATTACAAGGGTTGATAGAGGGTTAATATGTTTAAGAAATATGTTGCCCATCAAATTTTACTATAGGTCACTGAACAACAAAAATCTGTAAACTTGATTTTTCAAATTTTTACCTTTTATACGTAGTGAGCCAGTGTGTCTTTAGAAGTATTTTTTAAACTAAAGATTTATTTTACATTGCACAATAAACCTTAATTAATATACTTTTTTGAGGTTTGCACGTGTCATAGGTCTAGCCAAGCAGAAAAAAACTGCATGCTCAGAATTTTGAATTAACCCTCTCAAAATTTAGACTTAGGGCCGAAAAACCCTTTTTTGATAGGCTGAAGCATATACTTGCCCGTAACTTTATTTTCATTCATCGGATGAGAAAGTTTTTACATCTCATTCAAAAGAGGTTATTTAGTAACTTACAACTTTCTATATATACAGACTTAAAATTGCATTTAGATAATTTAAAAATATTGTATTTCACTTTACTAAGAGAACATGCTTAAATGAGAAATTCACTTAGAGAAAATATCAAACTTTAGGTAGAAATTATAACTTCACAGGTCCTTATATATTTTGAAGAGGCTACAGCTGAACAAACTTTTGTAAAAAAAAAACATACGGAGAAATAGGCGAAAGAAATATGCAAAAAATTTAAAATCCCATTTAAGTTTTAACTTTTTATAGTAACATTTTTTTATTTTCTAAAACAACCACAATCAGATATCGAAATATGCCACTTTATTGCCAAACAAGACAACACAATTCTGTATATTCACTATTTCTGGCAATGAAAATGAGTAAGTGACGTAAATGTGCCATTCTAATGGAAACTAGGCGAATCTGAAACATATAAGATAAAAATTTTAATTTTGCAAAAATTTTATTGTTTGTTATTTGTAAAAGCTCAGAATTAATGCTGGTAATATGAATGAGTTAAGCTTTATATCTTTCCGCTATTGAACAATACAAACTCTTAAATTTTTGTATTCATTGACTTCACTTCAAACTTTTTGCTGCTTTAAATAATTCATATTTTGTTTCATTACTGCTTTCTATTTAAAATCAGAAAATTAAATACATTTATATGCATTGCGCGCCATTTCACGGATTGTCTCGCAAAGGGTAGAAAGAAAACTAGACAAGGAAAACTACCGAGACTTTTCAAAAAGGGTACCAAGAAGCCAGCAACGAAATTGAAAATAACCCTCTAACACTTTCTATTCACTGACACATACACAATTTCACACAGTCAATGTCAATGGCTGGTTAAAAAATCACTGCAATTTAACAAAGAAAAAAAGAAACAGGCTGGAAGGAAAGAGGAACCACTAAGAATGGCAATAGAATCTTTTGAAGCATGCAAGAATGCATACAATAGAAAAAGAATTTTCAAAGCCACACTGGTTTGCGGCATGGAAAAGAATTTTTGTTTGGGTAGTTGAAGTTTTGGCAAGCGCTCAATAGAGGACAGCACTTTATGACTAATATTTGAATTGCAGACAGTGGAAAGAGGTTTGTGCTGCATTTCATTGCCGACAACAATAAAGAGGCAAGCATATAAAAAATTGTGAAATATAGTTTAAAATTAATTGTGTACTTGCGAGGGTTTCAAAAGTATTTTTCTTTTTTTTAAATATTTTACCACGTTTATTTCTTTCAATGGTGTCTGTCTGTCTGTCAGTCTGTTCGGTACAAATTTTGCAATCGATTTTAAACTAACTTCCCGATGAGCTAGAGACTTGAAACTTTAAATATAGTTCACAACTGGAAGACAATGCAATATGAAATATCTAAAATATATATAAATATAATAATATTTAAAATATTAGCATCGGAAGTTCTTCCATTTTTTTCATAGATCATTGAATTCATCATTGTTAAAATCATTGCTTTAGCGGGAGTAGAATATGTATATGTATATGTGTATACATACACAAATTCTAAGACAAATGAGAGAGAGAACAAAAACAAACAATAACGAACTTTTCTTTTCGTTTTGTTCCGCTTACAAAGAGTATAGATTGTAAGAGATCGCAATTTGCTCTTGCTGGAATCGAAACAAAAAATCGTAGAAACAAAAATGTATGAATTGATGAGTTTGACGTGTTTGATGAAATAAATATTTAACATTTCTTTTAGCAAATAACTTTCAACATTTACAGTATTTATATATTCTTTATATACAAATATGTAAACGTTTTGTTTTGATTTTATGAATTTTATATAAGAACTTTTAAATCTTTTTCTACTGATTTCATGAAACCAAAATGCGATGACTTCCATTAAATTGAATGCATTCTTTTACAGCTCTGGTCTTTACTTAAAATCGATTGCAAAATTTCACACACACAAGACTAAAAAGTAAAAAATAATAATTTAAATAAAAAATATTTTTAATATACCACGTTTTTAAAATGGACTAAAAAGTATGAAATAATTTCTCACATATAGATTCCTTATCCCATACAGATTGTCTTGAAAATTTGTAACTGTGAATTTTAGTAGGACGAAAATACTTGTATGATTTAAAACGAAAAACGTGGGACGCATATGGATAGAGATAAAATTGCTAGCCATTTAGGTGAACTATTCATCCATCAATTTCCTATTGCATGCGAACCACGTGTGTTGATTTAAATCATACAAGTATTTTCGTCCTACTAAAATTCACAGTTACAAATTTTCAAGACAATCTGTACGGGGAAAGGAATCTATATGTGGTCGTGAATCTGTATGGGGTTAGAAGAAATTATTTTATACTTTTTAGCCCATTTTAAAAACATGGTATATTAAAAATATTTTTTATTTAAATTTTATTCATTAAATTCTGCAATAGTTCATCGTTTTTCAAACAATTTGTGCAATTCTACAGTACAACAAATTTAAACTTTTTCGCACGGTACGGAATGAATAGGGAAATGGTATCTGTACTCGATACTTTGAGTACTCGATACCCGATACTTTTTTACTCGATACTTTTATTATGAGTACTTGTACTCATTGAGTACATTTACCATTAAAATGCAATCAAAATTAAACAGTACAGCTACTGTTTTGAACATATGTATAATCAGATGATGTTAATTTGTATTTAGAAGTACATACTATAAATTTTTTAACAGGTCGGTCGGCATTATTTTTTATAGTTAAAGTCAAAAAGAACTAACAATCATTCACGAATTTTTATATGGTATATGTAGTTCTGTTTGCACCCTAAATACAAAAGTGACACAACACAAAATTGGAAACTTTTCAAGAAACGATAAAAAAGTGTTTTTGCTGAATTGTAGATGCATATAAAAATTTATTTTGTAGAAAATAAAGTGTCTTCATAATAAAATTACATATAATTTTCCATAACATAAGTTGTATTTACACGTTTAGTGTAATTTTAATTTAATTTTAATTTTTTTTCAGGCCGTGGGGGTCGTTTCGAATTTGGCACCCGCGCTGAACGTGTTAAGCAAAGAATTTTAGAGTGTGATATGTATCTACATATGTTAAATAAATATCTACATTTTTATATTTTTCTTATATACATAGGTAAATGAATTCATTATTTATTTATGTACTTTCAAAAAATCAAAAATTTACACATAATTCGCAAAATTTTTAAGCGCATTGTATGGTTTTTTTTCTACATTAGGTATCGAAACCCGATACTTTAGGTATCGAGTGCATTTATGTCGATACTTTTGAGTACCCGATACTTCAAATGCGTGTCGTGTCGATACTTTCCCTTCGATACCATTTCCCTAGGAATGAATAATGACGTTTCGGAAAGCTTAACCCTTAAACGCCCAATACGTCCGATTTCAATTAAAAACATACCCAGAGATAGTATTTGTGATTCCGAACAACGTTTGTTCTACGTGTTTTTAAATAAATTAGTTTAAGGTGCAGTTATTTTAATTTACATGGTTGACCTCTGTAGTAACCTTTGACGATTATCTGGAGAATAAATTAAAATACATTCGCAATAATTTTTAAAAACATTTATTTGGTGTTATCCCATACCGTCTGACACAAATTTGTCCACACGACAATATATTTATTACACAAAATTCGAAAATAAAAACACCTTTTTTTCAGTTAGTTTAAAATTTTTGCAAAACATGCTTTTCGAGCTAATAATAACTGTAACTGTACGACAGCTGTAATTTTTCCATTCCTATTTATACGTATCGATAAAGAAAACTTTAGACAGTAAGATCAGATGTTTATTTTAAATGGCGGCACAGGCAGCCGCGGAAGTGGTTGGTCACTGCAGTGACCAGTGGGTATTTAAGGGTTAAGTCATTATTATAGAACTAATTTCTGGAATCTGCATAGAATGGTCTGTGTTTTGGAGAAATTCAGAATTTAAGTTTATTGGTACATGTGGCTTAATTTTCACTTAAAATTAAAACAAATTGAAGATTAATTCGTTAATTAGGTAGACAAAATTGTTGTAGATTGTTATTTAAAGTTTACTAGTATGACTAATCCATTTTTGATGTTTGTTTTACTCTTAAACCTACGATAGATAGCGCTGCATTTTTTATTTTTATATATTGTTAAGTGTAAAATGGTTATTTAAAAGTTTTTCGCTACAAGAAATTCATTTTTCTTGTTTATTTTAATGCACGCAAAAGCCATTTCACAATGTACACAATTTTATTTCACCCCACAATAAAAACCTGTCTTAGTATTTATAATATACATACTTACAAAGCAGTGACATTGAACTTTTTCACACTCACGAACTCAATTGCGAAATTTTCATTTTATTTTCATGCATAATTGTGACAAATTTCCCGCTTTTTAAACTGATAAAACTGAAGTAAAATTTACACAACAGCTTGTTGAAAATTTCGAAAAGTTATAAAAAAAAACATCTGTGGTCAAAGCAATAAGCGCTTAAGTCTGAAAATCTTATTTCGAGTAAACACGGTATGAAGTTAATGTGATTCATTGCCACTCTATTTAAGTGAATACGATTCTTTTTTTATAACTTTTGTTTTAAAAACATAGAATTTCGGGAATTTCACGTACATGTGTATTGGAATCAGTAGAACACGACAGCATTTATAACTCAATTCTGTCTTAAGTCGACTTAAGCGTTTATTGCTTTTGACTACAGGTATGTAGGTGCTTATAGCGGTGTAAGAAAACCAACAACTAATGAATGAACTGTAATTTTAAATAAATTAAAAGACGTTGTCACCTTTTTTATGCACATATTAAATTATGCTAACATTGTAAAAAATTCAAGTGAAAATGAAATCGATTTTTTCTTTCAGAATAGCCAGATAGATAGTTACTGACTAGAGTTATCTTGGATTATCTGTTTGTCTCAGTTCCTTTAAGAAATTCAACAAAAAAAAAAAATTTGAAAACCTTGAAAGATTCCAGAGGTGATCACTCTTGTTTGTTTACCTAAGCTCTGCACACGTAGCAAGAAATCAGTTCGGATGTGGTGGGAGGAAGACTTAACCCTCTAGTTCCCAAGCCCGCCTCTAGAAGGCCTTCACCAAAAGAGGAGGAACTGCCACCATAACAATTTTCTGTTTTATCATATCGTTTAGGGAATGTCTCAAGCTTTTAAGAAAATACATCAGTTATGAGCTATGATGCGTATTACAGAAGTTAGCGACAGTCAAAGTCAAAAATGTGTGAAAAATTAATTATTTTGATTATATTTGAGATAAAAGTGAAAAAAAAATGAATAAAATACTTACTACTACATAGTATCCAGATAAAAATAACTATGGATAGCGAAGAATTTGATTTTTTTTTATAAAAAAATTTAATTACTAAAAACAAATTGACAAAGAGCTCATTCAAGAACAAATAATTATAGGCGCTCAAACTTTCCCACTTCATAAAAGCACGCCCATTAGTTTTTTTTTGGGGTTTTTAAATCAGTTTATGATTTTTACATCAATATTAACACTAGAATACACAATTTCACTTTAAAAATATAACATGAACCAAAGTATGTTTTCTAAACTAAATCGAGGACGCTGAACAAGAAAATCATATTCATTTTTTTTTCTATGGGTAAGTTTTCGAGATATGACAAAATAACGGTATTTCAGGTTACAGTTTTATTATAGGTAATATCTATTTACCTATAATATCGACCGATCCTAGTTGTATATCATATGAATTATAATTATATTACGCGTCTTATGCTGCCAAATTTGTTAAAATCGGATTATAAATGGCTGAAATATAGATGTTGAAAGTTCAATTTTCGTGTGATTTTTGAGAAATTTTCACACAAGTCGTGGGCTAAGTTTTCATTCGATAGACCATTTCATTAAAAAAAAATTAAGAATAAAACGATAGCAATCGGATCAAAAATGACAAAGTAATCAAGGATTGAGTAAAAATAAAAATATTCTCGAAAACCCGAAAGGATATTTTTGTGTAGCATAAAGTTATACACGAGCTGCACTAATGCATGACATATACAAAACTAACATAAATAAAAATCTAAGCTAAAAATTAGCGTGCTGCGACTTAAAAAAAATAGAAAGCTACATTCATATGAATAAATACAAATCGTCGCCTGAGTATTGATTTGGCGTATAAGCATAGGAATACTTATACACATACGCCAAATCAATTCTCTGGCGACGAAATGTTATAGCTCACGTATAGTAAAAATGAATAAATTCAAAAATATTAATTTCATAGGGAATATACATTTTAAAAAAATTTTTGAAACTTTATTTTTTTTTTTTATATTTTTCCAATCAATAATACTTATAGGTTTCCGTTTTCTGTTTATTTAATGACATATTAATTATGTACCTCAACACAAAATTTAATAAAGAAAAAAAAAAGAAAGAACAACAAATGAGAAACAACCAAAAAGATAACAAAAAAAACAACTCACTGAGTAATAACAAGTAAACAAAAACAAAGCTAATAAAAACAAAAATAAATAAAAAACAACAATGTATCAGTGACTACTGGGAAATACTTGAGATTGTATATTCAGAGAAAGAGCTTAATCATCTTGAACGCCAAATTATTTTTATACTCATACATATATGATGATTATATTCTCACTAAACTTTTGTTGTTTTCATGAGAAGAGCAGCTCAGTTCAGTTATCAGTGTTTAATCTCTTCAAATTAATACCGGTTGTTTTTGTGTTTATTTGTTTTCTTACTCGCTCTCACTCTCACTCTCATTCTCAGTTATAAACTTCATCTCTTCAATATGTTATGCATACATATGTATGTATGTGTGTAATGGAATGTATGCATTTAAATTTGTGACGTTTTGTAAATAAAATAATTAAATTGAAATTTTTTGCATTTATAATTAACTATCTCCTTTTTTTTTATTGATATTTAGTTAAAATTACATTTTATATTTTTAAATTTAATCATGCAATCAGGGAAACTTTTTTGTTATTTTTTTTTTTTTTTTTTAAATAAATTAGTATTGTATTTTGTAATTATAGTAGGTATGTGAGAGAGAGAAAAAATAAGGAGAGAGAGAGAGTTCCAAGTTCTATTTCAACTCATTTTTTTTTTGTAGTTACTCAAAAGTTAAGCACAATCTTAGATAATAATACAAGATTGAGAATAATCAAGGTAAGTAAAGCTGAGGAAAAATGAGATTATTGGTCTGCTGCTAGTTGCAGGAAGAAAGGGGAGTAATTTGTGAGCTCCTCTTTAGAATGTGCTTCTACAAGTTAAGTATCGAAATACAAAGTCTATTGAGATGATGAAAGTTCGTTGTTGGGCGAAAGGGGGGGAGGGGGTGGGGAAGGAAAGCTATTAGTAAGTACCTTCTTTGATATAAACTTTTAATACAAAATTGTAACAATTGCAGAGAGATTTTAAATGATGAGCTCAAGTATTAAAAATTAAAACCAAATTAAAATATTTTATTTAAAGAATTATTTGTATAACAGAGAATGAGTTTTTATTTTTTAATTATATTTTCAGTTTTTTCTAAATTTAACAAGAAAAAAATATTATAAATATAATCGATAACTGTGGAATGTTCATTTACCAATAAAATTAATGATAAAATTAAATGAATAAGAGATAATATTTTTAGTTTTAATTAATTATTATAATTTCCATTGACTCAAATAAATAAATAAATAAATAAAAAAAAACCTTAAAATCTATTGGAATTTTCTAAATCATGCACAGCAAAAAAGAATACAATTATGTGAAAAACTTTGGAATGTTCAATTGCAAATAAATTTCTTTTAATTATGCAAATGCATTTAATGAAAATTGTCAATGAATCAATTTATTGAAAATAACAACGTTATCTTTTGGTTTTTTCCCCAGTGGAACCAATAAAAATACCGATTATGATTTACCATAAATAAATAACGTCACAAATCGTCTTCACGAGTAAAGCACAACAACAACAATAACTTAACAAACATAAAAAATGCATTTGAAACAACAAATACCTAACAAAACGGAACAATCTCAAAATGTTCTGAGATGAATTTCTGATCGTATCATCAATTTGTTTGTTTCTTAGTTGAGTTCTCTCCAACTTGAAATTGAAGACTCTTCAACTCACAGTTAACTTCTCTCCAACTCACATGGTGAGTTTTTCGCAACTTATAGTTGAGTTTTTTTTAACAAACCGTTGAGTTTTTTCCAACACACAATTGAGTTTTTTCCAACACACAATTGAGTTTTTTCAACTCAAAATTGAGTTCTCTCCATCTTATAGTTGAGCTCTCTCCAACTCATAGTTGAGCTTTCTCCAACTCATAGTTGAGTTTTTCGCAACTTATAGTTGAGTTTTTTTTCACCTCACAATTAAGTTCTCCTTACTCACAGTTGAGTTTTTTCAACTCACTGTTGAGTTCCCTCCACCTCACACTTGAGTTCTCTCAATCCCACAGTTATGTACTCACACCAAAATGGCTGTCATATTCTCGATGAAAAAACTGGTTATAAATAAATAAATTAACTGTTCTCAATAGATACACGAGTCATTCGTAAGCTAATATTCATAGCGAGTGGTGTTTAATTTAAAGTTTAACGGGAAGAAAAATTCTGCAAAAAATTTATATATATACATAAAAAAGAAGAAAACATTTTTGTAACTACATTAAAAAGATCGCAAACCACAAAAAAAAACAACAACAACAATAAATATGAAAACGAGAACGACAAACTTATTAAGGTCATTGATCTTGAGTATCATCTTGACAATAACAACAACAATATCAACGACAACGGTAGCTGCTGCTACAACAACAAATAATCCTCCGACAACTTTACCACCTATACCACCAACGGCAGCGGTAGAACAACCATATGATTATAATACACCAGGTGGAATATTTTCAATATTGCCACAAATTTTCAATTTAGATTCATTTAGTGCGCAGACGTCGCTGTACGATGATTTCGATGATTATGTACCATTCCGCAGTGATGTGCATGATCATTTCTCGTGGGCATTGCTGACGCAAGTGCTGCATGAAGAGCCCAAGGAGAATGTCATGTTCTCACCGTTTTCAGTGAAACTAGCGCTCGCATTGCTCTCGGAGGCCGCAGGTAATCAGTCATCAACGCAAACGGAACTAATGAGAACGCTAACGGACATACGCATGCCTGATAATCTGCGTGGTTTCTATAAAAAGATTTTAGCTTCTTTGAAGAAAGAAAATCCTTACTATACACTCAATTTGGAGTCGAAAATTTTCACCGACTACTTTGTTGAACCGCAACAGCGTTATGCATCCATACTGCAAAGTTTCTACAGTACCGACATCCAACGTTTGCATTTCGCTGATGCTCACAACTCGGCCAATGTTATTAACGAATGGTGTAGTAATGCCACCAATGGACGCTTGCGTCAGCTGGTCACCGATGATAGTGTGCGCGGTAATGTCATGCTTATGGCTAATGTTATCTACTTTAATGGACTGTGGCGTCGTCCATTTAATGAAACCTACGAAGGTGTATTCTTCCGTACCGAACAAGAACAAATCAAAGTGGAGTATATGGAGCAAACTGAATATTTCTATCGTTATGATTCGAATGAATTGAATGCGAAAATCATACGTTTACCTTATAAAGGCAAGAAATTCTCAATGTTTATTTTAGTGCCGAAAATCAATGGAACGATTGAGGCGCTCACGCACAATCTGGCTAACTACGAAGTGAAACGCGCTCAGTGGCTGATGGAAGAGTCTAAAATGAAGGTGACAATACCAAAATTCAAATTTGATTATAATAAAAATCTGAAAGAAACCCTACAAACATTGGGCGTTCGTACAATTTTCACCGATGAAGCTTCACTGCCCGGTCTGGCACGCGGTGGTGATGTTGCAGGCAAGCTAAAAGTATCAAATATCTATCAAAAGAGTGGCATCGATGTGAATGAGAAGGGAACGGAAGCGTTTGCATCGACAGTCGTTGAAATTGATAATAAATTCGGAGGTGCTACCATACTCGAAGAATTCACTGTTAATCGTCCATTTATATTCTTTATCGAAGAAGAAGCAACCGGTAATATAATATTTGCGGGAAAAGTACTTCATCCTTTTATTTAAACTCGATGAATTTAATGAAGAATATTTGAAGAAGCGAGAGTATTTTAAAAACATAATGATTATGTGACTAGAGTCAATAGCAATTGACAGATTAATTTTTATTTTTTCTTTTTTGAATTTTTTTTTGTCATAATACTTTATTGTTTGCTTTGTGTACTTAATTTTTAAGCGATGTATTATGTAAGATTTATGTAATAAAACGTAAAAAACTTAACTTAAACTCATTTTATAATATACAATACAACATAAAATTTCATGTAGTTTGTTTTTTTGAATTTATTTGAATTGCTTGGGGGAGGGAGCTTGATGCTGAATTTAAAGCCGCCGGCAAGCTGTAATGATACAAGGTGAGTTTACACTAGAGACGATTTAAACAATTGATTTGCGTGCCGACTTCCTGAAGCAAACTCCCGATTCCAGTTGATTTGTTTAGTTTTGAAATTTCTCTATATTCACTTTATAAATTTTATAGCCTGTTGATTTAGGTAAAAGCAACTTCTACGAGTTTGCTGATGAGTTTGCTGGGATTATGCTAAATTAAGCCTGCACGCTTTACTTCTTCTTCAATACTTTTCTTTGTTAATAGTTTCTTAATAGGTAAATCTCATTGTCTTTTCACGATCACTATTATAAAATATTTCTTCAAAACTATTCTACTTAGTTTTTTTTTCAAGCCGTTTTCAAAATTTGTATATTCCCCGCTGTTAAGTTGAATATTAAATAATAAAAAAAAAATTCTATTGTTATTGTTTTATTATTCTACGAGCAAACAAGTTGTAGTAAGTGAATTTTAAAACCCGCATGATTTTTGTTTTTTTTTTAATGAATACAAATAGTGAGGTACACTTTGTATATGAACCACACAAGGCCGTTCATTCTCGTTGATAATTCCATAATAACAATAACTTTTTTTTTTTTTGATTTTGTTTGTTTTTTTTTTTTTTTTGCATTTGTTGCTATGAGTGTCGGAAACTTATGAACTTAATAGTTTGAGCTATATTCATTTGTTCGTGCTAAATATTTCTTCTTTTTTTTTTTTGAAAAAGTATTAGCATATTTGTGAAATTTTGTTTTCAGACACACACACACACACACATACATACACACATGCATACATAAGATAACTAAGTTTTGCTCTTGACTCATTTCTAAAACTCGTCTAGATTATGACTTGATTCTCGAATGAGGTTAATATTAATAAAAATAGTTTAATTGTTTTCATCTACTTAAAAAAAATAGTAGCAAAAATAATCATTAAAATTTACATATATATGAAAATAAATTCTATAAATGAACAGAGAAACCTGAGAGAAGAAAAGAGAACAGTGAAACGTAGGGTGAAGTAATGGAATAATGCCCAGATTCATGGCCAGGTGAAGTTACCAACAACTCGTTTTTCTTCTTCTTTTTTCGTGGTCAATACCAAAGGCTGTTAAAATCATAAGGGTGATTCTCTAAGTCTAGTATATGCCGATAGCACAAATTGTAAAACTTTCCAATCCATACAACGAAACAAAAACCAAGTCAATCTATTCTGCAACACTTAAAAACTTTTCCTATTGGGAGTATGAATGTATAAACTCGTAATTGTGACTAACTTCATATCTATCATACGCGCCATTTTTTTGACATTGACAGCTATTCTATCTCGAAGAGCGCCAAAAATACTATAAGCATTGATCTGTCAAATAATTTTCATAATTTTACAAATAGTAAATAGCTGAAAATGTCGAATTTCGTGCCAACAAAACAACATTTGCGGGAAGTTTTAATTTGCTTCTTCCATTTAAAGAAAAACGCAACTGAAGCACATCGTTTACTCACTGAAGCTTATCCTGACTGTGCTATAGACGTTAGAATGTGTCAGGTGTGGTATGCCCATTTAAAAAGTGGTGATTTTGATGTTGAAGACAGAGAACGTTCAGGCGGCCCGAAAAAGTTCGAAGATGAAGAATTGAAGGCATTACTTGAAGAAGATTCATGTCAAACGCAACAAGAACTTGCAGAATCTTTAGGAGTTGATCAATCAACCATTTCTTAACGATTAAAAGCATTGGGAATGATTCAAAAGCAAGGAAATTGGGTGCCGCACGAATTGAAGCCGAGAGACGTCGAATGACGATTTTTCACATGTGAACTGCTGATTGTTTTGATAGAAAAGAAAGGGTTTTCTGCATCGTATTGTGGCTGGCGGTGAAAAGTGGATACGTTACGATAACCCAAAGCGTAAAAGATCATGAGGACCGCCCGGACATGCATCAACATCAACGGCCAAGCCGAACATCCATAGATCCTAGCTCATGCTGTGTATTTGGTGGGATATGAAAGGTGTCGTGTATTATGAGCTATTGAAACCGAATGAAACGATCACTGGCGACCGCTACCGACTACAATTGATGCGTTTGAGCCGAGCATTAAAGGATAAGAGGCCAGAATATGAGAACAGACACGACGAAGTTATTCTTCAGCACGACAATGCTCGGCCGCATGTTGCAAGGCAAGTAAAAACATACTTGGAAACGCTGAAATGGGAAGTGCGCTACCCCACCCGCTGTATTCTCCAGACATTACTCCTTCTGATTACCACTTGTTCCGATCGATGGCACATGGCCTGGCTGAACAGCACTTCCGTTCTTTCGAAGAACTCAAAAAATGTGTCGATTCGTGGATAGCCTCAAAAGATGAGGAGTTCTTTCGACGCGGAATCCGTTTGCTACCAGAAAGATGGGAAAAGGTTGTGGCTAACGATGGACAATACTTTAAAGAATAAATTTATAACCACTTTTCACAATAAATGTCCAAATTACGAAAAAAAATACGAGTTTATACATTCATACTCCCAATACAACGATACCCATGTATATGTTCAATGCAATGAAGTGTAGTATATTAAATGCAACTCTGTGCCTCTCTCTCACTCTCTGTGTTTACATTTTCTATATATATTACAGTTCTACGTTAATGTGCTCTCTCGAATCGTATATAATTTAGTTTAATATTTTTGCATTTCGTGCTATCGTGCAATTATTAGTGTTGATTCGATGCTCGCATAGTATCGATACTTTTACTCATTACTTGTATCACGATAGCATACCGAAAATATCGAAAAAAATGTACCGAATATGTACTTGTATCGAATACTCGTTTAAAGAGACAAATTACTATTTTTTGTAAGTACTTGTCAATGAAAACATTCAGGTCAGAACGGCTCATTGTGATACAACATGATTGAGCCTACAGTTTACACTACTCCCCTACTACTTCCCCTATAAATCATGGTTTTGAGATATTTCCACTGGAAATACGTGAATCATATAGAAATGATGTTAATTTAATTTAGCAAAACGCTGGAAAATTTATAATAGAAGAAAAACTAATCAACAGATTAAAGCTTGTTAGAAATATTTAATTTGAATGAAAAGGTTTCAATAAACATTAAGTTCTACATGCATGGCCGGAAATATTTTCTAGAACTTCAATACTGTACTGCAATATTATCATATATTGAAATATTGCAATATGGACTGAAATATTTTGAATAATTCTGCAGTAGCATTTTTAAATATGTTATTGATTGCTGTAAAATATTGTAAAATGATCCACAATTTTAAATATTGTATAGCAATATTATATATATTATTATATTATAATTTTGAGTTCATCCTAACACTAGAAGATTTTTAAATAAATAATTTCCGAAAGAATCGAGTATCCGATACTGACTCTTTTTTCCAATACCAAGTAAAATATATATATATGTTATAGCATCGGATAAAAAAAGTACTTGAATCGAATAAAAAGTATCGAGTTTTTACTTGTATCGAATCATCACTAGCAATTATACTAGACATAGAGAATCACCCTATTGTTTATTTTTGATTTTTCTTTTACTTTATTTCTCCATTTTGACATTCACTGCATGCTACTATTAAAACCTCAACAACAGAGATGTGTTGTTATTTTTTTGTTGTACGGGTAATTTTGACTAACGCAATTGTCTCCAACGCAACAACAAACATGTGTTGTTTTTGCCAAGGAGAAATTATTGCAATCTTGTTATCATCTTATGCATGATTTCACCATGCTCTTTGAGTTTTTTTTTGTTTCCTTTTTTTCTCCATTTTGATATTCACTGCATGCTGCCATTATCGCCGCATCAACAAAGTTGTGTTGTTTTTGCCAAGGTGAAATTGTTGTACTCTTTCTATCACCTCATACATAATTTCACCATGATTAATAGTTCATAAGCCACACTCTCTTCTCTACTTTTCATATGTAGTTTTTTTGTGCTCTCTTAAAGTGAGAGCATTAGAAAAGAGAGCGCAGTGTAGCTCTCTTTTACTGAGTGATGTCAACTTTTTAATATCAAAAAGCACTATGAGTAGCTACATTAAAAAATATAAATAAGTTTTGAACAATAAAAGTTATTAACTTATAACTTAATGTTTAATTTTTATTTTAATTTATTTTTATTTTAAGTTAATAAAACTTTTGGCTACAAATTTGGTTTGACATTCCTTTGAAAAATAATTTAAAAATTTCTAAAAGTGCTATGTGTTAAAAAAAACACATCAAAAGCATTAAATTTAATTAAAAAAAAAAGTCATTTCACATAGTCTGTAGCATTTCCTTTCTTTTATTCTATGTGTGTAGTACACACTAAAAATAAACGTCTAGACTTTTAAAAACTTCACGTGAGTAGCGACTTGAGTTGACAAGTTTGTCCCGAAACTAAAATGTGTTAAAATTTCGATGTCAATATGAATACTGACATTAATTTTTTTTATTGGTAAGGCACTAAGAACTTATTGGGAGCATGAGTGTATAAACTCGTATTTTTTTCGTAATTTGGACAGAAAACCCTTTCTTTTCTGTCGTTCAATCAGCAGTTCACATGTGAAAAATCGTCGTTCGACGTCTCTCGGCTTCAATTCGTACGGCACCCAATTTCCTTGCTTTTGAATCATTCCCAATGCTTTTAATCGTTCAGAAATCAACTCCTAAAGATTCTGCAAGTTCTTGTTGCGTTTTACATGAATTATCTTCGAGTAATGCCTTCAATTCTTCATCTTCGAACTTTTTCGGGCCGCCTGAACGTTCTCTGTCTTCAACATCAAAATCACTTTTTAAATGGGCATACCACACCTGACACATTCTAACGTCTATAGCACAGTCAGGATAAGCTTCAGTGAGTAAACGATGTGCTTCAGTTGCGTTTTTCTTCAAATGGAAGAAGCCAATTAAAACTTCCTGCAAATGTTGTTTTGTTGGCATGAAATTCGACATTTTCAGCTATAGTAAAACACTTTTGTAAAATTATGAAAATTATTTGACAGATCAATGCTTATAGTATTTTTGGCGCTCTTCGAGATAGAATAGCTGTCAATGTCAAAAAAATGGCGCGTATGATAGATATGAAGTTAGTCACATTTACGAGCTTATACATTCATACTCCTAATACATATACAGAGAGAGGGAGTGAGTGAGAGGGAGTGAGTGAGAGAGAGTGAGTGAGAGTGAGAGAGAGTGAGAGTGAGAGAGATGTCTCATTTTTCTTCATTACATTATTTTAATATACAGGTAGTTATTTGATTATATTATTAAATTACCGAACAATCCAGATATTTTTTGATGTGTGCAATGTAGAGAAAAAAGTTGTACTTAAAATAAAAAACTAGACACGAACTGAAATCATGATTTTCAAAAATTAACACCACGATTTAATTTCAATAGTCTCCTTAAAAAAATCATAAGTTAAACAATATTCGGAAGAGTTAGTTTCAAACTCATCCGATTTTAACTTGAGTAATAAAATAAATTTATTTATTGCTTTTACAACACGAAAAAAATTATTTAAAATGAACAAAATTGTGTTAGGAACCAACGTTTTGCGCTACGAACACGCATCAAAACTCACTAAGCCCATAAATTGCTATAGACTCATATACACTTTTTAATTTTATTACCTAAAATGTAATTTAGAATGACATTTGATTTTTAAACGCTAATTATTACGGACCCCCTCCTTTCCTCTTTAAAAATGTTCTCTTAATTATTCAAATTTTTGTATTATAGCACCAGCTAAAATTCATTTTTCAGCTAAACTGATGCTAAAAATTAATTTCGCAGTCCGAAAAAAGCGGGTATCGTAAATTTGAGAGAATTCGGGGGCTTTATAGATTCATAAACACAGTGATTACTATAGAGAGGGGGATTGTTCGTGGTCAGGAAAGTGCTGAGCAATTGGAATTGGCATTGTTGCGTGTACACATTAACGATCGCTCACGAGTTTGTGTGTACAAAAACAAATATGTACTCATATATATGGAGAGTAAGTAAATTAATAAAAGAGAAAGTCACAAAAAAAAAAACAGCATTTCAATTGTTCTAATAAGAGCACGAGAGAGTGAAAACGAGAGCACAAGAGAGGACTTGCTGAATGCACACTTCTTTGTTTTTACGAATATACAGTAAATTTGGGAATGAGGCTAATTAGAGCAGCGCTGCAAACTACCACTGCTTTACTACCATTATGCGTTATTGTTGTAATTTTGGCTTAAATAAGTTTTTTCGACGAGAGCGTACTCAGCAAACTCATTGATACATTACAAGTCCCGACGAGAGCAACTACTTCGCTCACTCATACATTATCAATTTCATATACATACACTGAGATATTACAATGTAGTATGTGTGAGAATCTATATGCAAAATATCATAAAAATTCTCCGACATTTTGGCTCACATGTGCAGCTACGGCGAATTGCTTCGTAAAATTTTACAACAACAACAAATTATTAAGATATACATATATCTTTGCTGATATGTGTAACAGGATTTACTCTCTGAAACTTGCTCTTTTTCACTCTCACTACAACAATACCCATGCTTTAAGTTTTATTACCTTCCTTCCTTCCTTACTCTCTCTTTAAAACTTCTCTCACAGACGTTTGAAGGTATATTTTCATATTTAGAAAAACCGCTAATGGCAAATAAAAAAATCTGGAAACTATGCGTAATTAATTGAACCTTTGTATGTCAGAATCTTTATAGAATTTCTTTGTGAATTAATCTTTTATATAAATAGTATTAAAAAGGCAGAGCTCATTCTTGGGAATTCATACTTTGTAATTCACCATTGTTTCCCTTCGGTGGTTGTAATAACTGATTTTACACAAAGTGATGATTACTGCGTAAAGCCAAACACACACACACACGCAGATAGATGCATTCATGCTCTTGTATTCATGGCTCTTACTTTCTACAATATATGTAAGGATATAACCAATGATGACAACCTTACGTGTGCACATACAAAGTAAATTTAATGTGGCTTTACCGCTACTTTACTACGAAAATCACTTATGACATAGCAGGTAGCAGACATTCACAGCTATTATATAAGCTGAGAGGGAATTTTACTACCACCACCACCACAACAACAGAACATACAATATCATGAAGAGTGGTGTTGGTGATGGTGCAAAATGTGAGTGGTGCAACAGCAGCAGTTGCAGTAGTTGCAGCAATGGATAGGACTCAGATACTGATACCTTTAAAACGTATGAATTCTTCACAAATACATTTTATTTTTAATACCGAAAGTACATAGATAAAAACGTTAACGTAAACGTTTTGTTTACATTTTATCAGTTTACTGCTGCTTCTGTTGCTGCTGCTGCTGCTGGTAGTAGTAGCACTTGCTGTTGTTGTTGTTGCTTATTTTTTATACGTTACACTCGTAAAAGTTTATAGTAATATACTATATAGGTAGGTATATATCTGGTTCTGAGTCAGTCAGTCAATCAGTAAGCACAAAAAAGTTATAACTTGTTATTTTTATTATGAGGGAATTCCACCAACGTCACCTTTTTTGTAATTATATTGTTATTAATATTATGCATGCACACATATTTACTATACTATTAATAAAAAGTTTTTAATTAAAAACTTACAACACAAATTTAAAGAGCAGAGATCATTGAAATTGTGTTATTTGCATTCATTCAATTTGTTATTATTATTGACTTTCAACTAATCACGTTTACCCACACCTTGCAATATTAGTAAAGTACCGACTTAAATAAAAATAAGGTTCGCTAAATTAACTGAATTTGTTATTTTTTTAATTTCTTTGTGAGTTTTTTGATTTCTAATTTGGGGGAAACCCAACTCATTATGTAAAAAGTAATACAAAAAAAAAAAAAAAAGGTTTAGTTTTCTGTTTCAATACATAAATTTTAATTTTAATTAATTTTTTGCAAAAATAAATCAATTTTTAGAAACTGTTCTTCAAAAAATGATAAATATACTAGAGAGATCTCTTTACTTCAAGTAATAATCAATTAAATTGGTGATTTTCTTTGTTATAAATTAATCATAATTATGTCAATGTTTACTAAGCTCCCAATCGTGGTAAAAGCTTTCTAAAGACGAATTCACCACCCGATTGCCGCTCTCTCTTTTCGTTTTTTTATATGAAGTTTTTCACTCTCTGAAACTGAGATCATAGAAACTTCATATAAAAAAAAAAAAAGTTTTAAAGTTCATTGTGCAAAGAAAGAAGCCATTCCTTTATTCACGATACATATATATGTTCTAGGCAGTCAGCACGAGGTAGAATGAGAGAGAGAGAGAAGCATTACTGTAAAACCTGTACTCCTGACTCTCTTCTCTATCTTTGCTTGTATATCAGCACTCTCTTTTGCTTTATTTAAACTACAAAACTACAAATTCAAACCACTGAGGTTCGTATTTTCATTCTCTCACAAAGTCTCACTGCAAGCAGCAGCTGAAGAGTTTATTATTTTTCTTTAGACTTACTGTGGAGGAAGAGAGAAACAACTTTATTTAATAATGACAATAATAGAGTAATAAATTTAATTCAAAGTGTTTAAGCTTGTTGCTCTAGAATTTCATTTTTAAATATATGAATAAAGTTAATAGCTTTAATATATTAATTTTCACATTTTTTTTTAATGAATTTTTGTTGAACTCACTTGAGCACGACATTTACAAAAACAAATTGCACATAATAAGAAAATTGAAACAAAAGAAGAGAGCAACAACAGTTACAAAGAAAGAGAGAGAGAGAAATTTTTCAAGTTCTATGCAATAGCATTTCTAGAATAAGCAATAGTAGAGTGATTTGATGGAATGATAGCTTTCTTACACCTCCTTGGGAAAGGTATTTTATTTTTTCCAATTAAGCTCTTTATTTATTTATATGAAATTTCTAGAAAATACCAAATAATCTAGAAATGAATGGTCCAGAGAGGGGTTGGTGTGAAAATAAAAAATATTTAATTTCTCGTAACGTTCAATTTTGTCCCAGGTCTCAAATTAGTAGGACTTAAAAATAAAATCTGCTATTAGATACGATGATTTCTGACCGCTTTTTCGCAACGATTTTTGGTTTGTAGGCGCGATGGGGGAGGAAGGAAGCGAAGTAAAACGAGTCAAAATTCGGCCGTACTAGAATTTCTCGTTGATTTTTTTGACGTTTCCTTTGGGAAGGTCTTTTATTTTTTCCAATTGAACTGCTTTTCTATTGAAATTAAATTTCTAAAAAATACCAGAAATTCTAGAGAGGAAAAGACCAAAAAGAGGTTGGTGTGAAAAAAAAATATATTTAATTTTTTGTAGGGCTTAAAAATATACAGGCATGCTCCAGAATCCGAATGAAAGTGAATTCGAAAGTGAATTTGAAATCGAGTGAAATTGTTTTTGGTGCTCTAGAAACCGAGTGAATTCAAATTCATTATTTTTTTTTGATTCGTTGTAATGTTTGCAGCTTGCTATATTTTTCGATCAGCTGGTTATTGGCGCAAGGAAAAAAAAAACAAAAAGAGGTTGTGAAAATTTAAAAATATGAGTGTTTTTTTTGCCAGTGCTTTTACTTTTACTTTATCGCTTGACGAAGCCTCTAGCGATGTCTGGATGCTTCTCCATAAATTGACGAATAAAGCATCTTGGGAGAAGCTCTTATGCTTTCATTCATATTTTCTATACTTGATTAAATTTTTGTTAAATTTGCATTTTGCTTGAACTCACTTGTTGCTGCTAAAGTGAATTGAAATCACTTTTTTTTTGTGAATTCGGTTTCTAGAGCATACGAATTCGTTCGAAATTCACTTTTAATAACGAGTAGGAAAAGAAAGTGAAAGTGAATCATAGAGCACCAAATAGTGAAATTGAAGTGATTTCAATTCCCTTTCACTAGAAAGTGAATTCTGGAGCATGCCTGATAGTCTGCTTTAAAACATGGCGGTGTGTTACCTAGAAATGTCTTATACCTTGAAATGTCTTTACTTGTGAAAGCGACTACAAAAACATATATACAGAAAGTGTGGATTAAGTTTGATTGATTATGTAGTTTGTATAAAACAAACACAATTAAATTTTATATAGTTGAATTATTTTAATTGAATAATTAAACTAGAACTTTGTAGAGAAGTCGGTATCACTCAAATAACAGCACTTGCGCATAAAGCGAACGTAGCCATGCTGCAAAGAGAGTTCACTTGACACTTCTTTTAAACTATTTTTCTCTCTCTATCATCTCATTACGACTCCTCTGCCGCATTTTTGCATTCTAACGGTATTTCTCTCTCACAGAGAAGAGAGTTCACTTGACACTTCTTTTTTATTTGTTTTTTCTCTCTACCGTCTCTCCTGAGCTGCTCTGCCGCGTCTTTGTATACTAACAGTCACTCTCTCACATACGCATACACACAAACACACTTTTAGTATAGAGATTGAGAGAGAGACTTTTATATTTTCATTGTGTTGAAATCATATACGATTCCGTTATAGAATTTCGCTTCTTTTTTTTGAGAATATTTCGCCATCAAGCATCAAGCATTTTCGCTCTACCAAACGTAGAGCAAATATTCAATCATCGTCGAAAAAATGCAAAAGTTCTCACTTGTTGTTGTGTGATGTTTTTTTCTTAATGTTTTTATAGTCAACTTTTCTATCTCAGTTCTAATTCTTATATCGATGGTCATACGTAGACCCTCGTAAGTACCACTGGTTTAAATATGCGATACCGAAATTAACTTGTTTACAATATTATAATTTAAAATTGCGAAATATGCATGTGAAAAGTGATGAAAGGTGAATTTAAAAGAGAGAAAGAGTGAGTCCAAGCACTTGTCAAAGATTCTCAATACACACACTTTTTATTCGAGTCCATAACTTATTTATAAATTCAAAAGGAAAATATTTATGGAGTTTATTTTACCTTTAATTGCCAGTTAATATTTTAAGCAATTTATTTTTCATTTAACAGAAATAGAAATGTACTATAAGTAATAGCAAATTTTTGTCAAATCATTCTAGAATTTTCTGTATGTATATTCCATTCACAAGTTCTTTGTAAAACTCAAAGTATGAAAGTACAAGAAATATTGATATGAAAGTACTCGGTATATGCTGAATGAAAGAATATTAGAATTGCATTATACAAACGTTTATAAGTATTTAAGTATATATGTATGTATGTTTATATGTATGTATTCAACTCAAATCGAGCGTTACCAAATTCTTCTCTCTATTCTCACATTAAACGTTTCAATTTTTTTCTTTTTTTTTTTTTTCTTTTTTCCTTTTTATTTCATTTTTCAAAAGAGATCAATCGTATGCATAAATCATTGTTAAAAAATATTTTCCATTTTCCACTTGTAGTAAAAACGAACCAACACACTGCAAAGGTAAATCCAAGTCAAAAAGCTTCTGAGATAGAGAGAGAAGCTAAAATTAAACGAGCCAATTTAAATATTTTAGCCACTTCATTAAACATTTGTCATTGTGTGTGTGAAGGTATGTAGTTTATGGTTTAGGTATGCATATGTATGTATGTACGTAGCTATATTTATGCATATGTATATATATATTTATGTCTATAGCTATTCATGTATATTCGATACGACATTTTTAGTTAAGTGAGCATTTGATAAGGATGCCATTTCGATTGCCAATTTGAAATGAATGAATATCTTTAGAAATAATTTCACAAAATGAAGTAGCTAATAACTATAAATTTTATATGCAATACATACACGCAAAAAAATTTCTATTAAATTTTGTTTATTAACGACGATTCGTTGAATTAAAGCCGAGTGCGGCACTCTCTTTCCGTTTTTTTTTTTTTTAAATGAAGGTTTTCGTTCTCTTAAATTAAGAGAGTAAAAGCTTCATTAAAATAAATGAAAAGAGATAACGGCACTCGATGGGTAAATTTGAAGATCACAAAGTGTGAGCATTGAGTAATTAGAAGAGAGTGAGAGAGACAAAGAGTGCAAAAGCATTTTTGTTCGTGTTGTTGAAGTATAACTGCAGAGAGAATGAAAACAAATACAATATTGTTTATGTTGTGCAAAAAAAAAAAAAAAAAAACATAGCAGAGTGTGAACATGAGAAATGATGCAATACAAAAACAATTATAATAATATCAGTAATGACGTAACTCCATCGTATATTTTCGGCTAAGCTCTCAATCGTGGAATAAGCTTTTTAAAGGCGAATTTACCACCCGATTGCCGCTCTCTGTTTTCGTTTTTTGTTTATATGAAGTTTTCTGCTCTCCTAAACTGAGATAATAGAAACTTCATATAAAAAAAAAAAACAAAAAGAGAGCACGGCACTCGGTTGTTGAATTCGCCTTAAATGGCTTTTTAAAGTTTGGTGTGCAAAGAAAGAAGCCATTCGATTATTCACGGTACATATATATATATTCTAGGCGGTCAGAACAAGGTAGAATGAGACAGAAAGAGAGAGAGATAGGCATTACTGTAAATCCTGTACTCTTGGCTCTCTTCTCTATCTTTGCTTGTATTGATGCAATACAAAAGCAAGGAAAAAAACAAATCTCAGAGAGAGAGAGTGAAAGAGGAAGAGAGCACAAATATATACATTATTGTTTGTATTGTTGTTATGTATTGTATATGGAGCATAGAAATTTCCGTATGCAACTCAGGTAGTTTCTTTCAACTAATGCTTGGTTTTCACTATGACATATTTGCCATCAAAGAGAGAAAAAGAGAGAATTTCCCGTATGAAATTTGCCAACATGTGCGGCAAATTAGATTGAATTTGACATAGTGAATACCAGGCATAAGTTCTTCTTTGTGTATTGAGAAGACATAGAGTCCGTTGTGTAGGTGAGAGCGAAGTATACAACTGACAATTGATATAAAATATATGAAATGGTATGTGGTGTGGTGTGGCACAAATTCAGTATAGCCTGATAATATTTAAATGCTCTCGCGTATAAGTATATAACTGCATATCAAAAATAAATTCCTTCAGAAATCTATTGATCTAAATTTCTTCCACAATTCAAAATGCAGATAAAGATAATTGCAAACTTCCACTACTTTAAAAATATATTAAAGAGATTTTAATATCTTAAACCTCACTCGCTGCATGATATCCATTATCAATAAAACAAAAAAATAAAAAATAAAAATAAAACACATTTGGAATGCATTTTATTTTACTATTGACGTTTGTTTTTTTCTTTCTTTCGTTTTTTTTAGAAGATATTTTTACAATATATTTTTTTTTTTTCCTTTCACACATAAATTTTCTATCCATTTATCTCTTTTCTTTTATGTACATACTCGTACTTTAAGCAAGAACAACAAAAATTGTTCAAATGATGCATTATAAACTGTGCGCCTTAATGGTTTAGAAGAACAAAATGAGAGAGAGGCAGAGAGAGAGATTGAGAGAAGGAAAAATAGGTAACCATTATGGTAATTTAATGGAAGCGCCAGCCATTTTTATCATCAATTCCTTTCTTTTTTTTTACATATTTTATTCGTATTTGTTTGCACATTATTCTAAAGTATTTTCGATTTTTTTGAATTTTTTTTTGTTTTTATTTTGTGACTGCGTAAATTTGTAGCTAATTCCAATTTACTTGGTTCAATTTCTTTATAATATAAAATTGATATGGAAATGTAAATAGAGAAATGCTTGAAAAAATATGAATTTATTGTAAGCGCGCAGCACTCGCATATATGCACTTACTTACGTTTCCAAAAAGTAAATTTCCGCACTGTATATAAAATTTGCAGTTCAAAGATTTTTAGTTTTCCGATCCAACCTAATGTTGAGTTAAATGAATGTCAAGTTAATTCACTCAACCTAAAACTTTAAGACAGAGGTGCCCACAGTCTATGCTCTTCACTCGGTGCACATTTGTTTTTGTAAAAGTACTTTGGCATAGGTTGAGCATTTCTCATCTCTCTTCTTTACAGATACCAAAGTGCAAAGCAACAACACTTTCTTATACTTTGTTGGTCTTCAACATAGATTTTGTTGTTGTCTAACGTATGAGTTTATAATAATAAAGTTTATATGTATTGGTGTTTGCACTTTCATAAGAAAATTATGGGCACTCCTGCTCTAAAATTTAATTTCAGTGTATGAATAGAGGGCGAGAGAAAAATGAATACAGAAAAGGTAGAGAGGGAAAGAGGGAGAGCAAGAGAAAAGGGAAAGAAATATTTGGGAGGAGGGGTGGAGAGAGAGAAAGAAGGAGAATGTGAAAGAAAAACAGAGCCAAAACGAAATCGTGTCAAAAATATGTGGGAAGCGGGAAAGTAGAGAGAAAAATTGAAAGAGAAAGAGGTAAAAATAAAAATGAGAAAAATTTTACTATTGAGGGGAGAAAGAGAGAGAGGGATTGGAGTAGTGGAGAGAGGGGTAGAAGAGGAGCTGGAGCGGTGGATACAAAAAAAGCAAAGGGAGAAGGTGAAGAGAGATTTAAGGTGAAAAGAGAGAGGTCCCTCGCTGTGTCAGAGAAGGTTGATAGAACATAAGTTGATGTAGAGAGAGAGAGAGAAGGTGAACAGAAAAGAAGGTGTCAAAATAGGTAAGAGATAGAAAGAGTAGGGAGAGGGAGGGGAGTAGAGAGAGGGGTTGATAGAGGCAGGTGAGGTAGAAAGAGGGAAAGCAGAAGGGGGCAGGTAGAAGAGGGGGGAGGTAGAGCGAGGGGAATTCTAGGAAAGGAGGGTTAGAGAGAGGGGATAGAAGGAGGAGAGGTAGAGGCAGAGAGAGGAGGGGAGGTAGAGGGTGAGAGAGGAAGGGGTGGTAGATGGCGAAAGAGGAAGGGGAGGTAGAGGAAGAGAGAGGAAGGGGAGGTAGAGGGAGATTGAGGAAGGGGAGGTAGAGGGAGAGAGAGAAAGGGGTGGTAGAGGGAGAGAGAGGAAGCGGAGGTAGAGGGAGAAAGAGGAAGGGAAGGTGGAGGGAGAAAGAGGAAGGGGAGGTAGAGGGGGAGAGAGGAAGGGGAGGTAGAGGGAGAAAGAGGAAGGGAAGGTAGAGGGAGAAAGAGGAAGGGGAGGTAGAGGGGGAGAGAGGAAGGGGAGGTAGAGGGGGTGAGAGGAAGGGGAGGTAGAGGGAGAAAGAGGAAGGGAAGGTGGAGGGAAAAAGAGGAAGGGGAGGTGGAGGAAAAAGAGGAAGGGGAGGTAGAGGGGGAGAGAGGAAGGGGAGGTAGAGGGGGTGAGAGGAAGGGGAGGTAGAGGGAGAAAGAGGAAGGGGAGGTAAAGGGAGAAAGAGGAAGGGGAGGTAAAGGGGGAGAGAGGAAGGGAAGGTAGAGGGAGAGAGAGGAAGGGAGGCAGAGGGAGAGAGAGGAAGGAGAGGTAGAGGGAGAGAGAGGAAGGGGAGGTAGAGGGAGAAAGAGGAAGGGGAGGTAGAGGGAGAAGAGGAAGGGGAGGTAGAGGGAGAGAGAGGAAGGGAGGTAGAAGGAAGGGCTTGGCGAGAAAAGTGTGTTAGAAAGTGATAGGACTGTGGAATAGAGAGAGAGAGAGAGAGAGGTGGGGGCAAAGAAAAAGAGGTATTGAATTTAAAAAAAAACTGAGAAACAGATAGAAGCGGATGAAACGGGAGAAGGAGGATAAAATATAGACAAGAAGTAAAAAAGCTTGAATCAAAAAAGAAAAAGAATAGGGAGAAGAAAAAGGAATGCTCGAGAAAAAAAGTAGTAAACAAAAAAATATACCAGTGATGGCCACCCATACATGCACAATGATAGATTGAGGACATTATATATAAAAATAAGCCAAACGCATGAGAAATATATTATGCTCTTGCATACGCCTGCTTTGGCATGGTCATTGCTGCCTTATGCACTTCATATTAACATTCAAATGGAAACGATCTATACCGAATCCGAATCAAAAAATCGGTGAACAAATTTAGGATTTAGATTTTGGTGATCAAGAATATATGATGCATCAGGAAAATGACTTATCTGAGGTATAAAAGAGTAACAGCTTAAGTTTATTTTTATGCCAGCCGAGTTTTGAAATTTTTACAATAAAAAAGTAGGTCAGTAAATAAGAGTCCGGACTCATTTTTCGTCTATTACTTTTGTTTTCTTTACAATTAAAAAGGGTTAAGTGAACAATTAATACTAAAAGGCTTTTACTAACCTTAAAAACAAAATGTTTAATAAAAATGCATTGGTAAAATTCTAAAAAAGAGTTAAAGGGTCTCAAGAGACTCATGAAAGTTCAAGTCTTCAAGTTTCAAGGACAAAAAGTCAACAGGAAATGGGGGTCGGAGAACATGAAACTAGACTCGGTTTTACGGTGTCACCGGTGGCTCTCTTAAAAAAAAAACAAAACAAATTATGACATAGCAGTCTATATTTGCCTTCAGAGCAATTGATCAGGGCATTGTCCTCTTTCAACAAAAAAAAAAACATCTAATCAATGTCACTGAAAGAGTGACAGTACAGCACTGTGTAATTAACAACTAAATACCAAATTAATAGTTAAATTAACATGAAATATGGTTATTTATATAATAAATCATTTATTTACACGTTTCACGTTTGGCGGTTTTGTTTGTTTTTATTTTGTTTTATTTTTTATTTTTTTGCTATTTACACTTGCATTATAATTTGCGGTTTTTAACTATAAGTAGTAAGATTAAATTGAAATGACAGGTAGTTGACACTATAATTATAAAATTTCTTTAAAGTTTCAAACAAAATTGCCAAAGTCTTTGATATATGCAGGTAGGTACTATTAACAGCTAATTGTTTTCTTGCATAAATTTAATTTAATTAGTTATTTAAAATACACCAAAAAAAGCTATAACGACTAACAGGTGTTAAACACTTGTTGCAACCAGCCAGCCAGACAGGCAGGCAGCCAGCAGAGAGATTCAAGTCAAAAACCGCAACTTATAAATATTCACTATCAAAAAAAAAAAAAGCAAAAACACCAATTTAATATAATGTAAACAAGTGTAGGCAATAAAATTACTAGTTAGAGATGCCTTCATATATTAAAGTGTATAATTTTGTGGTTAGACAATTACATTAAAAGCCAAAAGAGGTGGTTGGTTGGTTGGTGTGCATGTACTTTAGTATAGATTAGTTCGGATTAAAAAAAGAAACAGGAAATTTTTTTGATGTGTACCTAAACATCTGAGCCCACGGTATGGGGAAATTTAAACAAAAAAATGTGTAAAATGTAAATAACTGTATTGTTCTATGTTTCCTTCTCGCTCACACTCCTATGTGGTATGAAAGTGCTGCTCTCAACAACAAAGAGAAGAGAGAATGTATTTATATGAGAGAGCTTTTTCAGCTCACTCGGTAGACTTCGCTCAATTTACTCACACATATACAGAAGAGAGAGGTATAAATTAAAATACTTGCGGAACTTATAAGTATATGAGAGAGCACTTTAGATACACTCGGTAGATTTCGCTCAATTTACACACACATATACACATGTACTACATATACATAAAACGAAAATAAAATACGTATACACATTTAGTCGTGGTAGTATTATGTGTTGGTATTAAATTTATGGTGATCGATTCGACTACACCACTAAGGGTGCCCAAATTTTTTTTACGGAAATGCAAACACCAATACATGTAAACTTTATTATTATAAATCAGGGGTGCCCAAAATTTTCTTATGGAAATGCAAACACTAATACATATAAACTTTATTATCATAAACTCATAAGTTAGACATCAACAAAATCAACGCTGAAGATAACTGTCGCCAATGAGTACCAACAAAGCTTATAGAAGTGTTGTAGGTATTGGTATAGGTAAAGAAGAGAGGTGAGAAATGCTTAGCTTATGCCTAAGTGCTTTTATAAAAACAAATGTGCACCGAGTGCATAGACCGTGGACACCTATGTACTATACCATAAGCAAGCAGAGAACTCGTCGTATGGTCTCACGTGCTCTACGTGTTTCATGTCAAAATCAGCTGACGTAAACACTGGCATTTGGCCCCCACCTTTTTAGAAAAGGGATTAAAATTATACATCGAATTCCCATGTATGAGTTTGTGCATATGGCATTCAGTTGGCTTGATAACAGCAAATCTGCTGCGCACCTTGCACACATTTCTATTTATTTATTTATTTATTTATATTTATTTATGGAACTAAGTAATACCAGAGTTTAGAACAATATTCTTAACTAATTCAAGGATTTTCTGAAATCCATTCGTAAACACACAAAACGAAAGAGCTCACAATGGATCACAACTGCTCTCCAAATGGAAATAATCCAACAGATCAAACACTCTACTAAACCTTATCTAATCGTAAAGAAAATTATTTTTATTAAAATCAAATAATTTCTTCTTAATCAAATTTCTTACAGTTTCTTTTTTTCTACATATCATTAAAATATTGCAACCACTAAATTTAGACTTCAACCACACACACACACATACAAATCTTAAATATAAAAAAACAGTAAATTGAAACTCAAAGAAATTTAACTATTTTTCAAGATTTTGCTTTATGCAGTTTTAGTTCTTGTTTTTTTTTTTCTTTTTTTGGTTTTGCTTTCTATGTAAATGCAAGAGTTTCATGTATTCTTGGACAAATGCGGAAGGATCTTTGAGCGGATATCCTTAAAAACTACAAAACAAAAGATTAAAATTACAAACTATACACTTTTCTCAACATTCGCCTCTTCCCCTCCTCCCCTCACTCTTCTATCACAGCTTAGTTTTTCTTGTAAAATTGTGTAAATGAATGTTTTTCTTCTTTGTCTGGTTTTTCTATCAACGTTTTTGCTTAGCTAATAACAGCAGATCAGTTGAAGTGAAATTTAATGTGCCTTCACTTTTGTGAGCATCTAAATGCGCTTCTTTTACTGCAGCAGTTTGGAAGCACTTTGGGTTTTTGTTATAAGAGAATTCAGTCTTGTTTTTGTGGTTTACTTGCGTGTATGAAACAGCACCATAAAATAGAGTGAAATGGAGAGAAGTTTTTAGCATGTTGTAATAGTTAAGTAGAAGTGAATGAAGTTGAATTCATTCTCGTTTTTTTGATGTGCGCAAGTGCAGAAAAAAGCGGCACAAAAACAAAAGGAAAAAGAGAAATTTAAAGCGGTAAATTTCAAATAGCCTGTGAGACTTCGGGGGAGCTTTGTATTATATTAGTTTCTTGTTTTGGTTAAATGGAAATAAAACCTAGAAAGAGTCGCTTAAGGTCAAATCCAGATGAGTCTAACGTTTTATAAGAAATATACCCAAAACAGGTGAAAATTTTGTATTCTTTGGAAAAATCTCTTTACTGGATTAGCGTTTAGGAAAAACGTCAAACTATTTTGGAAGAAAATATTTCTTATTGAAAAGTAATTGGGAATGCTGAAGATCTAAATTATCGAAGTCTAATTTAAAAAAAAAAATTTCCAAAAAAGGTTAAAACTTTGGATTTTTCTTTATAAAAAATTAATTGTTGAGAATAATAACAAATAATGTTTGGGTAAAATGTTCCTCATCAAAAATAAGTTGGGGTCACAGAAGGTCAAAATCACCTAAGATCAAATTCTTTGGAAAAAATTTACCCTAGAAGTCTAACACTATAGTTTTTTCTTTAATCCCTTTGCACAGGATTAGTCATTAGTAAAAATAATAAGGAATCTTGGGACAAAATGTTCTTTATTAGAAAGTAATTTGTATTGCTGAAGGTCATAGTTATCCGAGTCCAAATTTTTTTAAGAAATATACGCAATAAAAATAAAAACTTTGGATTTTTGCTTATTATTTTTATAAAGGATTAACTATAAGGAATAACAATAAACCACCTTCAGAGAAAATTTTCCTCAACGAACTTTGAGTCGCCGTTTTCAAAGTTGCGCTTCAAGCAACACACTTCACCCCTGGGTTCATATGAAATTTCTCTTGTTAACTACTGATTCGATTTAACAAACATCACATTCTTTAAATTAGTAATACTTCCGTAATAGAAATAAAGGAAAGAAAAACACAAACTATAGCATCAGAAATAATTTAATATTAGAAAGTATGGGAAGTATTGAGAAAAACTTAAAACGGAACAGGATAGAGTTTTATTTTCAATTAGTTTTTATTTAGTATTAAAAATTTATTAAAATTTTATATAACGCTTTGGTTTAGTTTAGTGCAGTAATTTTCAAAAAAAAAAAATGCAAGATGGATCACGTTAAGCCATTTTATGAATGCACTGTGAGGATATTTAATATAAATTGAGAAAAATAGTTTTCAGTTATATCACAGAGAAAAACTAATTCTATTCATTGCAATTTTCACATTGTTCAACACGACAGAGAGAGAACTCTCTTAACAAACTCTCTTAGCACTCACACAAATGCGTGCGTTTTATATGTGTGTGTGTGTTTTAAATAGCACTGATTTATACCAATGCTCTCAGGGCTCAGCGCTCTCACAAACTCACACATACACTCACACAATGAATTGAAATGCGTGTGTATAAGTTTTGGAAACGACTAGGTTAGTGCATCATCAGGGCAGAATAATCTCGGTACAGTAGACATCCAATATAACGAACTAAGAAACAGAGAGAGAGAGTTGAGTCACTTTCTCTACAGCTGCTTTAAAACTTAAATTTTGTTTTTATGGTTTCAATTAATTAAAATATTCGCAGAATTGTTTTCAAGAAATATGCACTCACTTTTTTTTCATTACTAACTATGCATATTAGTTATTTGATTATACAGTAGAAACCATAAATAAATAAAAGTTTATTGCATTTCCAATGAAAATGTTTCATACCTACTTAAAAGTAAAAAAAAATTAAATACAAAATTTATGTGGGAAAATTTTTTCGTGACGGAAATGTAAGAAGAGTCACGATGGCACATGCACACATGAGATTGTGATTTCAAATCAAGATACACAAGTTCTAAAATTCTATGAATTACATACAATCATAGGAAATTTGAGGGTGACAAATTTTAAAATTCCGTTTGCGCGATGAAAACATGCGAAATATAATTTATATGATATATATTTTATGCATAAATGGAAAGAAAGAAAAAAAATAAAGAAAGGAAGTAGCAAAATATGTAGTCATATGCACGAACAAATTTATATCAAATTTATTAAAAATTTATATTTGTTGAAAAATGCAAAAAATGCTGAAGATTCAGCAGTAAGAACGTAATGAATTTTGTTTCGCAATATTAATGCTTTAATTTGTTATTAAAATGTAGAGAGAACATTTTAAAAATTTTTGTGAATTATTTTTTTAGTAAAGTTGTATATTTTTTGAAACTTTTTATAATCACAGGTGGACAAAAAAGCATCAATAACTTAATGAGAGTAGTAAGTACCTAAGTAATTTTAATTATCATAGCTTGAAAAAAAAAAATGGTTTAAGAAAATTTTTGTTTTGAGATTTTTCGAAGTAAATGTGGCTGATTCCTATGGGAGAAAGCTTTATCTACAACATGCAACTTTTTTTGTTTGCTTCAGATTTATCGCTAGAAACAATTCTTGAAAACCTAAATAACCATACAAAATAAAAACCGACTTTAATATGAAAGAAATCCTACCTTAAAAAGCTCTTAAGTCATCTCTCATATTTATATATCTTTATATATTAGGAGCGAATTCATTTCATGGTTGTTTTTGTTTTAACGCTGCCATCATCAAAAATTGTCATTTCCATTCTCATAATGTTTTTAATTTACAACGATGAACACAAAAAACTTGAATATGGCAACTCTATGCGAAAACTGAACCAATTTTTTTTTGTAATTTGAGAGAGCAGCTCTCATTAGCGGAAACTACCTTTAATGTGCGAGAGAGAGACATAAGCTGAGATGACAACCAACAAATGAGAAGTTGTTGAGAGCATACGAGAGAAAGATTCTCTATATCTATACACTGGCACTGACATACCATAATCAAGAGTATAAATTGTTGTTTTTGTAGAAGCTTTAAATTATATACATCATTATGATGCACATCAACAATGGCTACCTATACATGCACAATGTTCGACTGAGCTCTTTTTTTTTATTAAAATAAGATGCATATGTATGTGTGATATTTACATTTATTTATTTGCTCTTGTGGACGCATACTACTCTCTGGCTCACACTGATAATACATACAACATTTCCAGAGAAGCAACAAATGAGACTTTAATGAATTCGTTCTCTCTTCGCACTTGAGAAACAACAACAACAAAAGTAGTTGCTTAACAAATAAGCCCTAAATTGAGAGTGCAAACTTATTGGAAAAACAAAAAAAAAAAGAACAAAATCTAAAAATTACTGTAAACTTCTCTTGAAGTCGGCAAGCAATTCGTCAAATTGAGAACCTATTCGTTTTTCTTATTTACTTTTTGACTTCCAAAATTTATTTGCTCAAAATTTATTCGTTCTTTTATAGCCATATAATAAAATAACAACAAAATTGAGAATGTTTAGCTTTTTGCAAAAACAAACACAATTAATAAAAAAAATAATGAATTTCTCTCGAGAAGTTGTATTTATTTATGCACAAAGTATTTATTTGAATAAAATACAATGAATTTAGATAAATTGAAATTATAAATAATACAAATTAACTTCCTTAGTTCAATTAAAATATATTTAATACGTTTGCGCTAAGTATGTATATTAATAACCACAGAAGTAAAATATAAATAACAGTTTAATTTACAGAAACAACAAAGCTATGTTTAACAGCAAGAAAGTCACCAGAGAGAGAGAAATAGGGTAGTTTTTTTTTGCCCACAACGGAAGAGCGGAATAAAGTTTGTTCTACAAAACGATTACAAGCAATGTTAAAAACGAGTAATCTGCAGCAATCGCGAGTAATTCATTGCTCGGTTGATGATTACTACTTCGATGAACCTAAGTTCAACTGGGTCCTTGCAGAGCTAAAATATCATTGTCTAATTTTAAAAATCATATGAGTTGGATAGTTATTCCCAATGCCTCTTAAAAAGTCTATGTTTTATAAAAACTAAAACAAAAGATTATAATCAATTCATATTCTAAATAGTAGGTATTTAATTCATAACCTTTTCACATGACTTGAAAATGTCTTAACATTAAAAAAGCTGAAACACACACACATATATAATCTGACACCCACACAACCAAACACTCACATACATAGATATGTGCACTATAATTTTTTCTCATTTTCAGCTTAACCTTTCTACAAAATGATAGCAGCAACAGCGAAAAGCTTTAAATATTCAAATTGGCAAGTGTCGCAATTCAAAAAAGTATGTTGGTTAGCAGCAACTTCAACATTCAAAGGTACTAGAATAATAAGAAGAAGAGAGAGAGAGAAAGCATGAAGGGTGAGATATATAAAGCCCCCGACTGGTTGACACTCACAAGGTTTTTTGGTAGATTTCCGTTTGTTGGCAAATCAGCATTTCACACTCGTTATACGTTTTTGTTGCGAATAGCGAGCGACACTCTGTTATAATATGAATGAAAAGCTTGAAACCATTCCAGAGCCACTCATTCATTCACTCAGGCTCCGTTATTTGTCTCTCACTCTCTCTATCTCTCTCTCTTCACTCTCAATCTCTGTTTATCTGTGTGTATGCGTGTGTGTGTGTGTGTGTGTGCGTGTTTACCTACTTTAGCAGCTGTATAATGTGCATACATACGTAAAGAGGGAAACATTTTTAACCTTGCCAAGTGTGTGCACTGTGGCATAAATGTATTTTAAATGTAAATTCAAATTTTTTCTATTTTTTCTCCCCGTTTTTTTTTTGTTTTGTTTTGCTTGCTTGTGTTTTTTTTTTATCAGACTTTTTCCGTTGTGGATTACATTTTTGTAAAAAAAAACACAAAAAAAATAAAAATCAACGAGGCTTAAGAGTTGTACCCAAAAGGTGCTTTTAGCATTATTGCCACTACCTTCTACTCTCATTTCTGTCTCGCACTCTCTCTCTCTCCCTCGCTCTCTCTCTCTGCCTCTCTAGTTTTCAGAACATGTGTGTGTGTATTTGAAATAACCTCAACATTTGACAATTTTGTAAGCTTTAAGGATTTAAAGCCGTTTTGCAGGTAGTTACCTATATATTTATTATACCAACAACCTCCCTCCTCCCCCACCTTCACTGTTGTAGTTTTACATATGTATGCATATACATGTACATGTGTTTGTTTGCATGTGTGTGTGTGTATATCAGCTTTAAAAGCATTTTAATAAATGTCTTTGTCACATTTTTTGCAGTAGATTTATTTGGAGCACCTACCACTCTCTTTCTCTCCACCCATGAGTAAACGCGTTGAAATAGATTTATTTTAATGTTATATTGTAAGAATTTTTTGCCGTTTTTTTTTCTTTTTTTTTTTGCTTTTTTCTATTTCCATATGTCATGCCATATGAATGAGTGTAAAGAAAGAAGCTAGATATTTAAAGCGTAAACGAAAGTTGAATGACACAAGGAAGTAGAAAATATGTTAGCTAAGCAAATAAAAATACAAATGTGCTTCTAAATGTGTACGAAAACAAATACCTTTACATAATTCTTTTGAAAAAAATTTAATTAAAACTTTTTTAGTGGGTGCTAAAAAATTTAAAAATATTTTTAAATTTTTTTCAAGTTGACAACTCATGCCAAGTTGACTATAGTTGTCTGAAGAGGTATCGAATAAGAGAAATCTACAATACTCAACCCATGTATCGTGCGAGTCCCAAGGTAAAAATTCATTGGTTTGGTTGTGTAGGGTTCTGGGAACTGTACAAGAATTTCAAGTGAGAAGATGGTGGCGGATGAACCAGTTTTATAACGAAATCCTATATATCGTAGGTCATACGTTGACCACTCGTAAGTACTTTTGCAGCAATTTCGGACAAAGCAACCAAAACACAATAAAATTCTGTAAATAATATGTTAAAATCACTCTAAAATAAAAATAAATAAATCCAAAAACATTTTTTTTCTGTCAAAAATTATTTAAAAACTAAATTTTAGATACCTCTCATACATATTTAAGACGTTTTGCTCGTCTCTTCCAGAATTTATGGGAGAGCAGTTACAAGATGTCAAAGTATGACCATCGATGTGCTCTCTCAACATAATAGAAATAAATAGTTTAGGCTCTCATTCTACAGAGGTGTCTTTGTATTATGTATGTATGTATGTGTGGGATTATCGAGAGACTGTTAGTATGAGAATGTGAGAGAGAGAAGGTGTCAAGAAAAGCCAGAGAGAAACTGCAGATACAAAAGAAGTGGTGAATAAACTCTCTTCACCGCATGGGTTCGTTCTCCTCACTTCGTTAGTGAGTCGTGTTTACAATGGATAATTAGTGAGAAAGTATTTAAAAGATGTCAGCCTGTCATCATCGATATGTTTTCTCACCACAATAGAAATAAATAGTTAGGCCTCTCTCTACAGAATTGTGTTTGTATGCATGTATGTGTGTGATTATCGAGAGACTGTTAGTATGAGAATGTGAGAGAGAGAAGGTGTCAAGAAAAGGCAGAGAGAAACTGCAGATACAAGAGAAGTGGTGAATAAACTCTCTTCGCCGCATGGGCTAGTTCTCCTCACTTTGTTAGTGAGTCGTGTTTACAATGGATAAGTGATGTGAAGTACTTACATGATGTCAACGTACTGCCATCGATATGTTTTCTCACCACAATAGAAATAAATAGTTAGGCCTCTCTCTACAGAATTGTGTTTGTATGCATGTATGTGTGTGATTATCGAGAGACTGTTAGTATGAGAATGTGAGACACAGAAGGTGTCAAGAAAAGGCAGAGAGAAACTGCAGATATAAAAGAAGTGGTGAATAAACTCTCTTCGCCGCATGGATTCGTTCTCCTCACTTCGTTAGTGAGCCGTGTTTACAATGGATAAGTGATGTGAAGTACTTACATGATGTCAACGTACGGCCATCGATATGTTTTCTCACCACAATAGAAATAGTTTAGGCTAGCGTAGGCCAAAAAATTGCACGCAGTCAAAGGAGTGTAAGAAATTTCACACGTACAGAGCTCATTTCCATATAAAAAGTGCTCAATCGTTCCTTGTGAATGTATAGGTGCCCACCGTTGGTTTAGGCCTGTGTCAGAACTGTGTTTGTATGTATTTATGCATGTGTGTGATCATCGAGAGATGATCACACACATGAGAAAGAGAGACAGAGCAAGTATCGTTGCAAGGCAGAGAAAAAAAATGTAGATATAAAAGAAGAGGGTTCGTTCTTCTCGTTTCTTTAGTAAGTCATTATAAGTGAGAGTGAGCTCTCAGAGCGTACAGAGCGCAAGTTTTATTACTCAATTAAACAAATTGAGTATCACAGTTGATTGTCAATCCATATTGAAAGTTAATGTGAAATAGGGGAACGGAATATGGGGTCCCAAAATCTAAGTTTTTTACTACATTGCCGGCTAAAATAAAAATTGTTTTCTGCCTAAATGTAGGCAACGAAGACTATGTCGAATTCTAAGCATTTTTTTATAGTACGGGCTAAAATAACAAGGCGCATGAAAATGTCAAGATTATTTGAAAAACCAAAGAAAATTTTGCGAATTTTTTGAAACTTTTTGTTTTACAAAATTTCCTTCACGCGCAGCTCTAGGGATAAACAATTTTTAAAAATTTTGCCAGTTTACCTGCTGAGACTAACAGTCAACCAAGTATGGAGGCTCGTCACCCTATAATGCGATTAAAACTTGTAGGTAGATTATAGGTTGGGTTAATTTTGGTTGTGCAGGGATAAACTGAGGTCAAAAGGGTTGGGCATACAGTTCAACGAAAAATTTAAAAAATTTTTGGAATTTTTGTATATGATAAAATCAAATTTTTTTTACCAGATTCTTACAGCTCCCCAGAGCAATTTTGCCATTTTACTTTGCCAAGACTGTCAAACAGCCAACAGACTGAAAAGGGGCCACCTACCTATTTAATACACTGATAAAAAAATATTGTAAAAAGTTAGAGCATAGAGTTGCAGGGCTTTCGTATTTTTTTTTTTTGATAAATTATGCTTCAATTAAATCAACTTTTAAGATTCATTAGTGCAGCATAAACAATCTGCTGTTTATGCAGAAAATCACCAAAAACAAAATAGATAAAATTACCAAATTTAAGTTTAACATGCTCAACTAACATTTTAAAATCTTGCATGGACAAGTTTTACAACACACACACGCATACACATTTATATATACTCAAAAATAAAGTAAATGCAATAAATATGTACAGCTTCCTATTTTCCATATCCTTGTGCAGCAGCAGTAAATAAAGTTAATTCAACTGGACACATCACTCTCACTGTTTGTTGCATGCTACATTCAAATGGTTGCATACATATAAACATATATATAAATATATTCAATGCAATTCAATGTAGCTACTGCGAATTACGCTTGACTTCATGTGAACAAGTGTGTGGCACCACACCAACACATACACACACAAGTGGCATTTTGTGGCTAATGTAGGAGCAGACACATATACACAGATACAAAACAACAACAATTATCATGGGGAAACAAACAAACAACTCTGTATTAATTAAATACAATAGAGAAAATTTGCAAAGCACACAAATTTCTCATATACAATTTTTGAATGCAAATAGACACACATACATACATATGTATGTATGAATCTTTGCTGCAACATGTCACTGCTGTGATAAATATGTATACAAATACATATTTACATACACACATACATACATAATCCCAATCACCCTCTCCCACCCACATACACAAATAAATGTACGGGGCTGAGAATTTTAGTTGAGGCCACACACACACACATACACGCAACCATGCCCTAGTATTTCAATACATACTTTACTTGCATTTTTCCTTTATGATTTATGAAGTGTCTTGGTGAATGTTGGTTACATTTGTTTTTTTTTTTTTGAATTTTCCGAAATGCACTACGTCCGACCAGAGCCATTACAAATGAATCTTCTCTCAAAAAAATAAGCACAAAGAAAAAACGTATCCTTTTAATATACATGCATACATACACAGCAGTAAAAATACTAAACAAACAAATAAAAAAACGCTGTGGAAAAATTCTAAGTATGTAACAAAAATAACAACAAATCTACACCATGAGTATTATTCTGCATAAAAAGAAATGACCACTGTGAAATTTACACTGACTCTCTCATACTGGCTCACTCTAACATATATACCTACTCTCTCACTCTCAACTAGTCACACACATTTAAACATTCTCTCCCACTGACGTGCACCCATCTTTTCTATTACTCCCACTCATCCACTCACACATTCACCCTCTTACTCTCTTACACTCTTTCGCTCGCTATCATAAATTCTTGCATAGAAATTCAGTTTGGTGGCCACAATGCAATTCCTGTTGCAGTATTTCCCGTTTATTGCATACAATATTCCCATAACTGAACTGATTTCGAAAATTCTGATTTACATTTATGTTTTATGTCATTTTTTCTTTCTTTTTTTTTTGCTCGTTATATTTGTTGTTACTGCAGTATAGCGAGATACATGCAAACATATTTACATATATATATATATATACATACCATCAGATTTTTGCAAGTGTATTGTAAATTTTGAGTTTTTATGTGTGTGTGTGTGTGTTACACAATTTCAACTGTGCATAACTAATGCACATTTTTTAACTTTCAGTGCAAAAATTGAGCATTACAAATTGTTGTTAGTAAACAGCAAACAGCATTACCGGATACGGTGTTGAGTTTCAAAATGACCTCAGTGGCTCTCAAAAAAAAAAAAAAAACACTTTCTCTCTCCTTTGCTGATTTTGTATGGGATTCTCAATTATTGTATCTGTTTTTATGATCATTACTCAAAATTCTATGTATTTCGACAATGTCCACCTATACATGTACAATGAGCGACTGAGCTCTTTTTCTATAATATTCAACTCTATACATGTGAAATTATGCTCTTGTACACACGTGCTACTCTTTGGCCTAAAGAGAAAAAGAGATAGAGAGAGAGAGCGGTAGAGTAAAAAGAACAATAAATGGGAGAGAAGTAGGTGAGTGCTAGTGAGGTGAATAAAATTTGTTATCAGCGAAAGGTGAGTATGGAGTGTGAGAGAGGAAGAATAGTGAAGGAGATAATTGAAAGAGCCAAAGATGGATTGAAAAAGTGTGGAAAGATAGGAAGGGAGGTTGATGAGAGATGGCTCATAAAAAATGGGAATGGGAGGTAGAGTGAAAAATAACAATAAATGGGAGAAGTAAATGAGAGAGAAGTGAGTGCTGGGTGAGGTGAATAAAGTTTGTTAGCAGCAAAAGGTGAGTATGGATTGTGAGAGAGGAAGAATAGTGAAGGAGATAATTAAAAGAGGTAAAGATGGGTTGAAAAGGTGTGGAAAGGGAGGTTGATGGGAGTTGGTTCATATTAGAAATGGGAATGGGAGGTAGAGTGAAGAATGAAGGAAATAGCAGAGAAGTAAATGAGTGCTAGGTGAAGTGAAAAAAATTTTTTGGTAGCGAAAGATGATTATGGGTTTTAAGAGAAGAAGAATAAAGAGGGAGATAATTAAAGAGCTAAAGAGAGAGTGAAAAGTTGTTGATCAAACAAGGAATATGGAATATAACAGCGAAAGAGAGAGGTTAGACTGAAAGAGGGGTGTATAAAAGAGATAAGAAAGTGACACTCTCTTGAAGGTTTTTGTCTCACTGAAATTGTGCTCTCAATTGTCTTCTTTGTGAGTATTATAACGCATAAGACTGAATGGAGTGCAAAATTTTTAAGAGCTCGGCACATTGTGCTTAACCCTTTTCACGCCGCTCACTTTTAATTCTTATAGATATCGATAAAGTTTTGGAATATTAGTCAACAGCAATGTGAAAATATAAAATACAAAAAATCATATAAAAAAAAAATTTTAATAAATATGTGATCAGTTTTTAAAGTGATAACATTTTTACTCGGAGCTAAAGGAAAATTTATAGTGGAGTGAATTGATAGAAATTTAAATTAAGTCACGTCGTGTGAGGTTTCATAGGATATGTGAGTTAATAAGTGTGTATTTTATTATATATTTTACTTTAAGCCTAAAAGTATGCAACACATAATTTCTATATCAAAAACGGTTTTGGAATATACTTAGTTTGCTTTTAGATGGTGAGATTCGTCTTGACAGTGGGAGTCCATACATTTTTTCAAGTTTAAGAGCAGACTTACATATCAATGAAATAGCGGAACCTAACAAAAATTGTTTTTATTTATTGTATTGAAATTGTAAAATAATATCAACATTAGGCTATACAGACATGCAAGAAACGAAGAAAGTGCATTGAAAACAGAAACTGAAAATTAACTTTCTGGAACATAAAAACGAAAACTTTTATAATTTTCACATCATGCGACGAGTGCAGAAGGAACTCATTTTTGTTTTCTATAAGTGAAAAGTAAATAAGTGAGTAAATTTAAATATTTCAACGTAAGGAAAAGGATCAGATAATGATTTTTTCCTATAAAAATTAACAGCAAAGAAGTGAAATCTAGAAAAAAAACTCATACAAATATTGGAAAATATCACCAATTCTAATGCGTTTATAAAAAATTGTATTCACTTTGTGAAAATGAATGCATGAGGATAATTTATAGAATTTTGTGTGTCAGAATTATATTCAACATGCTTCATGTCTTGTCTTCACGAGTCTTATTTTCTAAAAAATATTTTATTTCAGAATTTAAAAATTTCTCAATCGCAATGTATATTTTTTCAATCTAAAATACTTGCATATGCCAGAAAACATTCAGCCATTCACTCACTCATTCATTCAGCCGTTCACTTAGTTATCCGCTGACATAATTTATTGTTGACATATGCGAATTTTGGTATTGCATACACATACGAGGTTTTTATATTTTGTATATTTTATAGCAATATTTTTTTAACTTGGATAATGTTTACGCTTATTAAAAAAATCAACGAAAAAGCGAAAAAATATTTTTGTTTATTTTGCATAAATAATCTGCAACAACAAAGCAATGGAAAAAAAGTGGAAAAAAAACTCAAGACGCATATTAAATTAATTTTTTTTTTTTTGCACATAAGAAAGAAAAAATTTGCATATTTTATCTGCAGGTCGTAAAACATAAACTCTCATAATCAAATATTAAATTTAATTCAAAAACTCAAAAAAAAAATAAAAAATATATATTGAATGGGAAAATGGAGGAATGATGCGTGAATGCATGAATGGGTGCGAGGGTGCATGGAAGGAGATGGTATGTAAAACAAAAATAAACAAAATAAAAACAAAGAACACAGAAAATCAACACTAACAAGCCCCTGAGCACGCAAAAGCGTTCTCTTCCCCTATTTGCCGCTATCTGCAGCATGTACTTGTACTTGTATTGTTTGTTGGTATGGTATAAAATTAAAAAGTTAAGTGCAATCATAATAAAAGGATACACGCTTGAGTATGTGAGAATTTTTAAAGAAAGCATAAATGTGTATATGAATTTATTTTTTACACGTGCCTTTCGTTCTTGGATTACAAATCATCATTAAAATTTTTCTGGAAGCAATATATTTTGAAGCAACAAAATATATATATATGAATATAGTATAATGTTGTTGTTTTTGTATAGTGTAAGCATCCTGTGGAGGTATGTGGAGTGAAACTCCTCTAGAGTCTTTGTATACTTGTCATGCCGTCGCCTCCCCTGAGTATAATCTGGCGAAACTTCCTTTCAACTCAAATATTAAATTGCACTCGACAAGAAATTACTTCTTTTTTATATGAATGTATGTTTGTGTGTATGTATGCGCGCTACAATTTGATTATCACACACACACAAACATTCTTTTTCCATCCCTTCTTATGCATTTTAATTTTTTTGATATATGAATCTACAATACTTTGTTGCTGTATTGTTATTACAAACACAATTTGTTAGAGAAATAAATTAAATACAAGAGATTCATTTTATGATTGTATTGCATTTAATGAGAACTAAACTACACAGCATACTAACATTGGTATGATATGGGTTAACCCACCATATTTCTCCTTTAGAGTTGCCTTTAGGTTATGCTCTCTCTATTTTTACTGAATGAGTCTGTACTCCCATCATTTATGTTTACATTTGTTCTCCCTAACTTGCTCTCTCTTCAATTAGTTCTCTTAATAACAAAGCCGTTAATCATACTCACATATATACAAACACCCATACATGTATCAAACGTTGTATACCTAGCTCTGAGTTTATAATTTTTCTGAGAATTTTGAGACAGTTTAACCGTTATTGAGTTCAAAATTTCCTGAAAAGCAATAACAATTTTTCGAAGTCTTTCAGCAAGAAATATTAAATAATGAAAGTAATGAGTTAATAATTATTTCGAAAAATTTGACTTACCAACAATATGTAGAATTATGAACACAGTTGTATAACTTTTAGCTCTAATCAGTCATAAGCTTCAATTCGACAGATTTTACTTTTTCTTTTGTCAATAATAATAGGTTTTAGTTAAGTCCATTCACTGGATAGTCACAGGGAGGCGAAGTTAGTTGTTGTAATTATAGCAACTGCAATCAAATTAAAATATATATGCAATTTCGGTCTCCCTCGGTCGAATGAGTGATCTGAAAAATAAGAGAGGTATAAATTAAGATATATGCAAAAATTGTTTAAACTACAACAAAAAAAAGTTTCATTAGAAAAAGAAAAGCTGAATGTAAAAATCATAGGTATCTATCGGCAGCAGTAAAGAAGCTGTTCAGTTCCCATGATTGTAATGATATTTGTACCACATTAATTTTTTTTATGTTAGTAGTAAAATTTATAAATTCGGAAATTTTGGTTTTGCTACGCTTTTTTCTATAATTTTTCTACGATAAAGGATTTCCAAGGTACGAACCCTGATGAAGTGTATGTAAATATAAAAGAAGAGCACAGAGTTAGAAAAAGAAACAATAACAATTCATTTGTGGTGAAAAAGATACGATAGTGGTGTAAATGAGAGAACTGACTGAAGCTTGACGAAGCTCTCTTCTTTGTTCTCTCGAAAACACAACAAATCAAACTTATTCTCTCACAATTGTTCTCTCACACTTGTTCTCTCACACTTGTTCTCTTACACTTATTCTCTCACACTTGTTCTCTCACACTTGTTCTCTCAAACTTGTTCTCTCACACTTGTTCTCTCACACGTGTTTTCTCACACTTGTTCTCTCACACTTGTTCTCTCACACTGCCTCTTATTTTTTCTTACGACAGCAGCGCATAAAAATGAGGTCGATTTCAGTGATGGTTCTCAGCAATTTGTTCTCAACTAGTGATACAGTGTAAGTGAGAGCTGGAATGGCTTTACAAGATGCCAACTCCACGTGCTCATTCAAATTTAGTACCATAACTATGGTGATGCCTTGATTTTTCCCTGCTTATTTGGCCTTGGTGGTCATTTCTATGTAGTAGCAAAATTTAGCTACTTATTAGGATGAACTCCCAAAATTTTTTTTTGCAGTTTGAAACGTCGGAATACGAGTACCCAGGGCATTTTTTGGAGAATATAAACGCTTGAAGGGATAAGGGGAGAAAGGGGGGGAGGGGGGTCGTTGAAGTTGAACGAAACTATGTTGGAGTCAAACATTTTCAACAACAAAATGATCAAACAAGATTTCCTTCAAAAAAGTATTTTTATTTAATGAATGTTATGCTATCAATCATTAGCTATAGTCAGTCATAGACCCTTCTTAACACCTGATATAGTACAATGGACTTAAAACTTATTTAAGTGCTGTGCTACTGAATATTTCTTTTGCAGTTCCAACAAAAAGAAAAAAGCTTTATTCGTTATTGGAGGTCAGTCAGATGCTCCAATTAGTCAGTTCTAGTTAGTCTTAAGCCAGTTACTCGTTACCAGTTTCAGTCACTCACACTTCCCTTCCATTGGCTCTAGACAGCCACATGCTTCTATTTGTTGGTTTTAGCCGGTCAGATTTTTTGGCTTCAGTTAATCGCATATCAAAATATATAGTGTTTAAATGTATAGTGCGTTTAGTGCGTATAATGAGTTTAATTATATTTTAATACATTTTCATAATTATAATAATATTTTTATTAATAGAAATAAAATTAAATACAAATAACTTACGCTAGAAACTTCCACTGAAGCAAGTTCTTTCGTTTGTAAAAAACAGTTTTTCCACAGAAAAATAAACAACAACAAAAAACAACAATCACTTCCAATGTTTGAACATGAATAACGGAAATTTTTTTTTGTTTTGCTGAGCACGCATTGCTCTCTTGCAAATATACTTTTAATTTTGTTAGTGTAAATTTGCACAATTCTTCTCAATACTGCAATAACAATTGTATGGTCTCTCAGTTTTTTAGTTTGTAATGCCGTTAGTATGGAATGAAGCTCTTATTAAACTGGTATGGAACTTCCACTAAAGCAAGTTCTCTCTTTTGTGAATAAAAAAATGGTTTTCAGAGAGAGAAAGAGAGAGAGAGAAAGAGAGAGAGAGCGAAAAAAACAACAATCAGTTTTATGATTGAGCATGAATAACAGAATAACTTTTGCTAATACGATTTTTACTTGGTTGTTAGTGTAAATTTTCTCAGTTCTTTTCAATACTGCAAAAACAATTGCATGGTCTCTCAGTTTTTTAGTTAGCAATGCTTTTAGTATGGAAGGAATCTCTTATTAAACTGGCATGGAACTTCTATTAAAGCGAATTCTCTTGTTTGTAATAAAAAAAAGTTTTTCAAGGAGAGAGAGAGACAGAAACAAACAACAGAACTATCACTTTTGAATAACAGAATATTTTGTTTTTTTACTGAGCATGCATTGCCCTTTTGCAAATACGATTTTTACTTTGTTGTTAGTATAAATTTTCTCAGTTCTTTTCAATACTGCAAAAACAATTGCATGGTCTCTCAGTTTTTTAGTTAGGAATGTTGTTAGTATGAAATGAATGTCTTATTAACCCATACGATCTCAACGTTCGGTTAATCGAACAGGAACTTTGAAAATTCGTCAAAAATACATTTATAAATATATTTCAAAAGTAATCACTGTTTAATATTTCTATATATACTGACTTAAAAATTGCATTTAAATAATTTAAAAATATTTGATTTCACCTGATTTAAAGGCCAGGCGAACAAATATTCTTTTTTTTTTGGAATGTGGTTTTGAAAATCAACAAAAAATAGTAAAATGAATTATTTTGCGTTTGAAATGAGAAATCCACTTAAATAAAATAACAAACTTGCTGTACAAATTATAACTTCACAGGTTTTCATATATTTTTAAAAAGCTATAACTGACCAAACTTTTGCAAAAAAAAAAAAAATAAATAAACGTATGGAAAAATGGGTAAAATTCAATAAAAATGCAAATTTTCGACATTTCGTTGTTTTTGATTTATAAAAGTGTGTTGAAGAAAGATTTGTTCAAAGCAAAAAACAACAGAACTCTGACTTTAAATGTTTGAGAGTGAATAACGGAATATTTTTTGTTCTGCTGAGCACGCAAGAGCAATCTCTTTTACAAATTCGCATTTTGTTAGTGTAAATTTGCTTAATTCTTCTCACTACTACAAACAAAATTGTATGGTCTCTCAAGTTTTTAGTTTGTTATACCGTTAGAGTGTAACGAATCTCGTATTAAACTGGCACGGTTTCTTATTACCTGTGAGTAAAAGCAGTCGCTAGTGAGTATGATTCATCATGCCATAATTTTTTGTCAAAGAGAGAGAACGAGTTCATGTGAGAGAGCTGCTACAAACTGCAGCGCAAAAAAAAAGAAGAATATTTCAATGTCATTGTCCTTTCATGCTTTTCAAACTTATTATATTGCTTGTAATATAATGTCTGTGTAATATGATAATAAAAATAATAATTTCTCAAACCCTTGCGATTTTTTATGTTATTCAGAATATTTTTGCATAACAAACATCAAGTCTATTGTTTACAAGAAGTCAACCAACTTGGGGTATGCTATACATTACAAAAGAAAATTGTATTATCATTGAGTGCTTAAGATATTGCCATTTATAAACTGATTCAAACAGAAAACAAAAATCACAAACGAAAACAAAAAAAAAAAATAAATAAATAAAAGCGATAGCTCGTACTTAGGTCAAAAAAACAAATATCAAAAAAAAAAAAAAGGAAAAAAAGGAGAACAAAATGATGAGCATGAGAATGAAATAAACAAACAAAATATAATTAAGAGATAAAATCGTAATGTCATTGTGCCAAAGTACCAAAGCATATCATGAGCAAACACACACAAAAAAAAAGAAAGAAAGAAAGAAAAAAGAAATAGCAACCAGAATAACATGAAAAATAAATGGTAAATAAAAAATGTGTTGGATTTAACAGAGCACGTAAAGTTCAATCTGTGCTAGTGTCATCGTTTGCGAAACTGATTGCGTGCGAAAATGTTGACTTTCAAAAATATACAATACTCGCTCGCTTATGCCAAAAACATAATACACAAAACTGAAAGAAACAAAAATAAAACAAAAGCGAAGCAAAAAATAATAATAATAAAAAAAAAGAAGCCAAAAGGATACAAGTGACCCTTTGCTTATTCATGCGATTTATCGAATGTACCAATCTCTCTTTCCTTTAACCTTTATGTGCGCGGCACGCTCTATCGTTGTACACGACACCTCCGCTCTTTCTTCGATTTTCTTTTTTTTTTTTTTTTTTTTTTGCTTTCTGCCAAACATAAAGCAAACAAAGAGCAAGGCATTTCCGTAGGCGGTACTTTTTGTCTTTGGTGTTTTTGCTTCTTTTTTAATCCACACTCTCTTTCTACTTTACTCTCGTTCTCTCTGCTTTCATTTCTCTCCCATACTCTCATGGCATACATGTGTCCGTGTTTGTTGTATGTATGTGTGTGTGTGTGTGCTGATGTTTCGCGCATTTATGCTCGTGCGGATTTATTGCTATCGATGTTAATAATTTTGCTGATTTTAACATTTTGTCGTTTGGTGAAACATTTTCATGAATGAAGTTGTCGGATTTTCTTTTTTCTTGTGGTTATTGTTATTTTCTGTTTTTGTTGCTGTTTTTATTGTTTTATTTTTTTTTAGTAAGAACTTATGAAACACAAAAAAAAATAAAAAAAATTTATAAGTATGACATTTTATTGTTGAGTCATGTCATTTTCAATGTTGCGTATACGCACTGAGGGACTAAAGTTGTGAATATAAATTTTAAAAGGAAAAATTATCTGAGAAATAAGCACTACAGCAGCGAGATTTTCTGAAGATTTTGCTGGGCCTAGACCATTTTCTTCCTTGTTTGAAGAAATATGTTGTGGATGGTCTTAAAAAGACCGAAACGCATAGGGGAAAATTAAAATTTTAGTTTTTCTTTAATGCTTTTACAAAATCAACGACCAAGAAAGCCTGAATAAATGAAAAAATATTCCTCAATTCAGTTTGTTAAGTTGATTAAATATTGCTTGATTTTCATTATGTCATATTCCCTGTCAAAGAGAGAGAAAGAGAGAATTTCTTATATAAAATTTGCCAACATGCTGGCAAATTTTTTTTTGAATTTGATCTAGTAAAAACTAGGTCTACATTTCCCCTTAAATTTTCTGCATGAATTAAGATATATATCTGCTGTAGGACTGTGCACGCAGTTTAACTTGATGAGGAAAATCCTCGAAGAAAGATACAAATCAAAAGACGTTCAAAATTGTAATTTTTTTTGCCTACACCTTAACGAACACAACTAATATGTATACATATACATATGTATATGTGGAGAGCAAGTAGATATAAAATAAAAAGCATACAATTGAGAAGAAACAACAACAACAATTGCAATGCATAAGACAGCAGTCTTTGTTCTTCGCTCTCCCCAGCACACTTACTCTCTCATACAAGCTTCAATGCTCTCTTGTTAAAGCTCTCATGAAGTGCACATATTTACATATACATATAAAGCAGAGTGTTGCCAACTCATAACGGCACAATCCACAGAATAACGAATGCACTTCATTTCTCTCTTTCTCTCTCTCTCTCTTTCCTCTCTGTCATACTCACATGCTGTATTGCATTTACTTACTTTAAATAGAGAGAGAACTTTAGAGAGCAGAGAGCGCAAATTGAGTTTGCCTGGAGTGGTCACCCACACTTATGCAATCAACGACCGAGTTCTTTTTCTATGGAAACGAGTGTTGTATGTATATGTAAAATTGCTTAAGCTCTTTTCTTATGCACTTTACTGCATGATCACTAGTAGCATTTTTTGTATGCATATAATTAATTTGTTTACACTCATATCTATATTTCACTAATTAATACTCTAAATTAATTAAATAAATTTATTTGAAAATTATAAAAATTATTTGTCTCATTTTCCAATTGAAAATTTTTAACTAAATTTTAATGATATACAAATAAACAAACAAACATTTATATTTAGATATTTATTATTGTGGAAAATATAATAAAATGAATTACATTTTAGTTATTATACAGAATCATAATAATAAAATCATTAAATGAAATTAAATTGTTAGCATTAATTACAGATTTTTAGTTGAGTTTAGTATGTGGCATTTTTTATTTTACTATTATTATTTTTATTATTAGAATGTATTTGCTTTTGTTCTATGTTGAATTAAAAGTTTAAATTAACTGGCTACTAAATTATTGAAATCACAATTTTAATTGCTTTAAATTCGATTTTATTTATTGTCCCGGAAATATCTACTCAACTCTATGTGTGTGCGTGTGTGTGTGTGTGTGGTACTTTCAGCTACTTATTCAAATTGATGATTTTTTGTTTGTTTATTTTTTATATTAACTACATATTTATATCAAATATAATTATTAAATATTTAGTTTAAATAATTCATTCAATAATTTAACGCATTGACAGCACATTTTATTACATAATACCAAACATAAATAAATGTGGCATTTATTTACAAAAATCAAAAATTATATTTAATTTAAATTTTCAAAACGCTAAACAAATATCGTATATTGAACTAAAGCAAATTTAGGCAGAAAATATGAAAATACAGGTTGTTAGATTTATTTTCTCTTTGTGTGTGTGTGTGTGAATTTTTCTGGTGATGGTTTAGTTTAATTAAAAAATATTTACAATAAATAATAGGTAATAAATTTTATATTCAAAATATTCATTCATATATTAGGAATTTCAGATTAACGTCAACGCTTCATAAACTAGCTAGAAAAAATTATTCATTGGATTTATGTGCACTTTCAGCACTTCGAGTAAATATTGGTAGTAGTATTGTTGTATGTACATACACATTAACGATCGCTCACGAGTAGGTGTGTACAAAACAAATATGTGTATAGGGAGCGTAAGTAAATATATAAAAAAGAGCAGAGAGCAGAGAGAAGTGAGACTACGTAGCCAACTCTCTCAATAGCTCGTCTTTCCCTTCACTATATAAATACTCCCTGTTTAACCGAGAAATGAACTTTCACGACAGCAGTACCGTTTTCTCAACTAACCGATGAACTCTCCAGTAGGTAAAAGCTACATACTGGACAACATGGTGGAACAGAGAACATAAACAATAAAAAAAAAATTTTATTAACATAGCAAAGAGCAAAGCGGCGAATTCGCGAATTTGAATTCGCTGTTTAACTTGCTGCACCGTTATGTTTGCAGTTTAAGAGAGAGTAAGTACTTAGACCCTAGGCAATACCATAGCAAAGAGAGAGAAAGTAAGAGAGTAGGTCGCCAGAAGAGATAAATCAACACCGTTGAGCCGTTAAGAGCATAACCTCAAAAATTCATTGCATGAAATTCAAAATTTGTTGTTGTATATAAAATACAAAAATGTTGCTGTTTGTAGTTTTTTCAGTTTATATGGGAATCAACAAAAAAATTTTAATTTCATGCAATGAATTTAAGAATTTTTAGTCGTGGAGACAGGTGAAGAGGGGGTGTGAGTGTTGTAAATCAATAAAATCTGACTTTGGGAATACATTAGATTTGAAGAAGTCTTATATAAAAGAGAGAGCAGATGAAAATAATTTTCTCGCTGCACAAGCAACTTTGGCAACAGTTGAACCTAGACCTACACCACTTTCGTAAGAAATTAAATCAGGAGGTGAGAAGATGCCTGGTGGTGAAAAACCAAATTTATAAAAAAAATTCATTTACACTAATTTTGTTACAAAAATGTTATAGATTAGAGATGTGCATTTGAACTCGTACGGGGTAGAAGCGAAGTATTGCTGTAGTGAGGAGAAAGAAGAGTAAGTGTGAGAGAGAGTAAGTGTGATTACGCATTTATGAGCAAGAACTTCACGAATTCAACTAAAGCTTCTAGACAGTATAAAAAATGGCTGTTTTTTCGAGAGAGCGAAGAAGAGAAAAAACACCCGACACCCGAGTGCTCTCATTTGCACTACTACTACTACTTCTACTACTACTACTTCTACTACTACTACTACTACTACTACTACTACTACTATCGTATTGTTTATAATTTGAGCGAATGAATTGTTATTGTGTTTTTCTATCGCCGTGCTCTCTCTTTTACTCCCCACATATATAAATTTGTGTTGTATTGTAGTGCGGGGGAAGAAGACCTATTGTGAAAGGGTCAGTGTGATTTTGCATTTACGAGCAAAACTCAACTAGAGCTTTTGGACTGCATAAAATATAAAAAAAAACAGAAAATGGCTGTGAGAGCGAAAGCTCTCGACACAAGAGCTCTCGTTTATACTACAATCGTATTGTTTATAATTTGAACGAATTAAATGTTAAGTTGCCTCTTAGTTTTTTTATATGAAGTTTTTACGCTCTTAATTTAAAAGAACGAAGAACTTCATATTCTCAAATGAAAAGAGATTGCGCTTTCTGTGAATTCGCCTTAATTGTGTTCTTCTAACGGTGTTCTCCCGTCTTTTTTTCTCCCTCTCCACATATACAAATCTGTTTTGTATGCCTATACATGTATGTGATCGTCAATGCTCAGCTGCATAAATTTTGAGTACAGCTTAGAGGAATAATGATTTAATACTCTTAAAGGAGAATAACCGTAAATTTCTCTTGAATTCGGCAACTCCCCCTAGGAACAGTTAGTTCTCTCTATTGCTTTAATTTTGTATTCCTTTTTAACATTGCATGTCGTAGAGAATTGAGCCTCCAAAAAGAATAAAAGAAAATGGCAGAAAAGCTGATTTCATTGTCTCTCTCTCTCTCTTGGTGACTCTTTTGCCGTTGCATATACTCTTTTTTAATCTTTGATTTATGTTTTATTTCTTTAGATTTTAATACATAACATATACTATGCGCATATTTTAATTGAATCAACAATAAAATTTAATTCTCATTATTTATAATTTCATTTTGCTAAATGCATTACATTATTTTTATCATTTTTTACACCCTTAACAAGACATTCAAAAAGTAAAAAACAAACCGACTAGATTTTTTTATGCATCCAAGACGGTGAATCAACCAAAATTAATAATATAATATAAGCTGTCCTCCCCCTCCCCCTCCTGCTCTTTCCCTTGCCAATGAAAATCTCATATATTTGGATTGTTGGTCATGAGTCAAAAAAAAAAAAAAAAAAATTTTCATAGGAAACAAATAATTCTGGAGCATTAAAATAAAGATGGAGGCACAGACTTCTGCAGCAATTGCTCTATTTACAGCAAACATCGCTGAGTTTCTCAGTCATATTATTAGTTTTGGTTGATTCACCGTCTCGGATGCATAAAAAAATCTAGCCGTTTGGTATCACAATGTGATAGTTTGACATATCGCTCATTTACTAAAAGACTGTCATAAATCAAAAAACACGATTTTTGAGTTAATGATGCAGAATTATTCACTATATCACCCTTCATATTGTGTAAAAACTTCATATTAATATCTTTTATACTGTGCGCGTGAAAATCATAAGATTTCTTCTTTTTTCTGCAAAGTGGGAGTCAATTGAAAACTTTAAACGCGTTTTTTAAGTTATGACGACAGTCTTTTAGTAAATGAGCGATATGTAACTGGGCAGATAAACTCACCTGCCATGGTTTCTTTGATTTTTTTGTTGGCATTTTCCCACATACTACCCGCCATGGAAATGACAAATTAGGAATAAACCACTCTTCCTTATATATTTGTTAATCAGCCTGAACGTTATTTCGTAATTAATAAACTTCTTTCAAAAATCTATACCTAATTCTTCCTCTCCGTTCTCTCTGCAATTTCTTGATTCCATAATGCTCCGACATGTTATCAGCACTACTATTCCTGAGTGTGTTATGAATTTTCATCTACTACATCGATGCCAGTTGAGAATAATTATTCAACAATAATTACAAAAATTGTTATGAATTTTATCAGGCAATTAAACTAGTACAAAGAGGAAAACATAAAAAGCACTCACACTCAGCTCATGCATATGTAACTATAAAGTCATGTAAGACTCATGCACCCACACACACGCACACACTCTCACACATATATATACTTATGCATACATTTAAACAAGAAAATGGCAACAAAAAAAAAACACAGTTATACATTATTGGTTGGTTGGCTGGTATTTTAAATATTGGAATCAAAACTTTAATATGGGAATATAAATTATGCTATTACTTTTCTGTAGATAAATATATAGTTACCTGTATGTGTTATACATACTTATACATGTGATTGCATGTGTGTGTGTGTGTGTTCATACTTTTACACCTTTGCCAGCAGTTAGTAAATTTATATACATATACGTATATATTTATATGTGTTTGTGTGTGTGTTAGTGTGCAAAACCAATTAAAAGTTTAAATGCTCAGAAATAACATTGCGAAACTTTAGCACTATGTTTAAATATTATGGGTGGAAAATTAAGTGGGGACAGGGGAGGGGGGGGGGGGGAAGGAAGTTTTTTGAAACCACACATGGTAATTAATATAATTTTATTTATGCGCATTTATTTCCCCTTCTAATTATTATAATTGTATGTATTTTACACAACTTAGTGGTTTTTTGTGTTACATATGTAGACATTTAAATTGAAAATTTCTGGTATCCTGCATGAAAACTTTGGCAATTAATTTTCCACTAACGAGATATTGATATGAAAATATTTTAAATATTTTATATTCTCAAACTTTGTGAAAATCAAGCGTCATTTGGAAGTTGAAGATCTGCGGTCATCTTTATTTACTTGATATGGCAGTGTAAAAATCAGGTTATTAAACTAGGAAATCTTTAATAAGTTCTTAGCTTATTCAAGCTCAAAAAAGGGCAATGCGACTAGAATAAGTTTCGATCCTGCTGAAAGAAACACTTTCGATCTTTTGTTCCTCTCGTTTTTCTTTATAAAGAACTGTAGTCTGTTGAGCTGATGATAGCAGAAGAACTTGAAATGATGCAGCTTGAATAATTACTGTAGTGAGAGTAAAGAGAAACTAGTCTGAGAGAGTTAGTCTAATTTGTTTTGCATTTGTATATGTGTAAGTATATTGCGTCAATACTAGCAGATAATGTTAATGACTGTTTAACGAAGAGAGTGCGTATACATAAAAAACTACCATATTAATCCTTTTTTTTTTTACAATGAATAAGTTGAGTGATGCAGAAGAGCGAAAGAGAGAGAAGGAAGGAAAATAAGAGTGACAATAGCTGTAGTAAAAGTAAAGAGAGAACACCCTGGCATATGAGAGTTTTTAACTCCGCCATTTGACATATTACAAAAAAAAAAAAAGTAAAGAGAAATTAATGAGCGAGAGAGTTAGTCTGATTTGTTATGTGTTTACGTATGTGTGTGTGTGTGTGTGTGTGCGTGTGTGAGAGTATATTACGTTAATACTAGCAAAGAATGTTAACTACTATTTACCGAAGAGAGTGCGAATATATATATAAAAAAACTAACATGTTAATACCTTCTTCTTAAATTGAGTGATGCAAAAGAGCGAAAGAGAGAGAGAACTACGAACATGTGAGAGTTGGAACAGATATAGGAGTGATAATTACTGTAATGAGAGTAAAGAGAAGCTAGTGTGAGAGAGTGTTGGCATATACATATATGTGTGTGTGTGTGTAGGAATATTGAGTAAATAACTGTAGAGAATGTTAACGACTGTTTATCGAAACTAGTGCGAATACATAAAAAAACTAAAATATTAATTCTTTTTTTAACATTGAATAAGTTGAGTGATGCAGAAGAGCAAAAGAGAGAGAACTAGGATCATGCGAAAATTGGAAGGAAAATAGGAATGACAATCTATAATAAATCCGAAAAGAAAAAGTATTATTCGAGAAGTAAGAAAGCAAGAAAGACAAAGAGCATTGAATCCATAAAAAAAAATTTGAAAACGTTGTAAAAACCCATAAAACGTATAGAAAACATAAAAAATCGGAAAAAAATTTTTTTTCCATTTTTTGAAAATGTTGTAAAAACCCATAAAACGTATAGAAAACATAAAAAATCGGAAAAAAAATTTTTTTCCATGAATTATTTTGAAAAATTTTAGCTGAACTTTTTTTTTTGTTTGAAAACGTTGTAAAAACTCATAAAACGTGTAGGTTAGGTTAGGTTGGAGTGGCTGTCGAGAGACACACTTAGGCCTGAACGACCCATTGTGATACCACATAGTTGGACCTTCAGTTTAACGCCGATTCCGAACGGCGGTGTGGCAATTTTTTATCGGCTTGGTGGTTTTGCCATTACCAACCAATGTGTGTACTTGTACACTATCTTATAATTCTCATACACTTCATATTGATAGTGAATATAAGAAAGTAATGAAAATTAACCACCAGACGAAGACGGGAATCGAACCCGAACCTCTCAGATGAAAGTCTAGTGCACTACCCACTAGACTATCGAGGTCGTCATAAAACGTGTAGAAAATACAAAAAATTGGAAAATTAACATTTTTTAAGAAATTATAAAATCGTTAATATCCCAAAAATTCGACCTGTCCCGAAAAAAATGTTTGTGATCAGTTTTGAATACAACTCCAGAAAAATAATATGAGAACTCAGAAATTTTTTTCGTGTTGTATATTGTAATTATCGGTTAGTTATTTCTTGTGTTATTGGTTTTCATATTTTATAGCAACTGATAAAATTCTGTAATGAGAAAAAAATTAGAGGAAAATTTACTTTCACAAAAAATGTCTTCTTTTTCTTTTCCATAAGAACTGAGACCTTTGACTTTGACTAAAAAAAAAAAAGCATAAAAACAGTTCGCATTTTTCTCAAAAATTACTAATATAATTTTTATGTAAAGCATTCGTTGTCCATTTCAAAATCAAACCTAATGGACAATTTTGAGTTCAACGCAAATAATAAAGCACTCTAGTCATGGCAGCCAATATGAGCGCGTTTTCAATTTATATGAAAACCAAAACTTTAATTTAGTGGAAAATTGATTTTTATTTTAAAGTTGGACTTTGCTATATACAGTATATAACTCTGTCCAACGGTGGAGAGACGCGTATGAGAATGTATTTCTATACGCATCTTTATAGAATTAAAGCATATACCTTTCGTTTAATTGAAAAAAAAAAATAAATAAATGTAAATTATCAGATTCTACCCTCACAAAAATGTTAGTAAACTCTGAAACTGTTTGAATTATGACAGTTTTGCAGTAAACGAGAGATATCTTCATACAATGACACGGACTATAATCTTTCTTTTTTATTTATATGGCATGCTATAAATTAATAAGCTAAGAAAAAACTTTAGCATTAGCCATCATTTAAGAGTACAGAATAGTTTAACAGTAGAGTATTCTTTTCATTTAACATTCAGAAGAGTTTAACAGTAATGAATCGCTTAACAGTACAAAATCGCTTAACAGTACAGAATGGTTTAACAGTACAAAATCGTTTAACAGTAGAGTAGTTTTTCATTTAATATTCTGAATTGTTTAACAGTACAGAATCGTTTAACAGTTGAGTAGTTTTTGATTTAGCATTCAGAATAGTTTAACCGTACAAAATTGTTTAACAGTAGAGTAGTTTTTCATTTAACATTCAGAATCATTTAACAGTACAGAATGGTTTAACAGTACAAAATCGTTTAACAGTAGAGTAGTATTTCATTTAACATTCAAAATTGTTTAACAGTACAGAATGGTTTAACAGTACAAAATCGTTTAACAGTAGAGTAGTTTTTCATTTAACATTCAAAATTGTTTAACAGTACAGAATCGTTTAACAGTTGAATAGTTTTTGATTTAACATTCAGAATAGTTTAACCGTACAAAATTGTTTAACAGTACAGAATGGTTTAACAGTAAAAAATCGTTTAACAGTAGAGTAGTTTTTCATTTAACATTCAGAATCATTTAACGTACAGAATGCTTTAACAGTACAAAATCGTTTAACAGTAGAGTAGTTTTTCATTTAACATTCAAAATTGTTTAACAGTACAGAATGGTTTAACAGTACAAAATCGTTTAACAGTAGAGTAGTTTTTCATTTAACATTCAGAATCATTTAACAGTACAGAATGCTTTAACAGTACAAAATCGTTTAACAGTAGAGTAGTTTTTCATTTAACATTCAAAATTGTTTAACAGTACAGAATGGTTTAACAGTACAAAATCGTTTAACAGTAGAGTAGTTTTTCATTTAATATTCAGAATTGCTTAACAGTACAGAATGGTTTAACAGTACAAAATCGTTTAACAGTACAGAATGGTTTAACAGTATAGAATGATTTAACAGTATAGAATCGTTTCACAGTAGATTACTTTTTTTCATTTAACATTCAGAATCGTTTAACAGTACAAAATCGTTTGACAGTAGAGAACTTTTTGTTCATTTAACAATCTGAATTGTTTAACAGCAGAGAAATTTAAGGATGTTCACATTGAAACAGAACAGAATCGTTTAATCGTACATAATGTGTTAATAGTACAGAATGGTTTAACAGTACATAATCGTTTAACTCTTAAACAGTACAGAATCGTTGATAATCAAACACGTGGGAAGAGATGAGTATTGTGCGCTCTCACTCAAGCGGCGATACGAACAAAGTGTTTTGTTTTTCTTTTCTCTTTCACCACACACTTGATATAAAATATATATATTTTTTTTGTTATAAATGCAAATATGAGCACCCAAAATGTGCTCACAATTTTTGATTTCATATCAAAAAAAAAAAAAAAAACAAAAATAATTCAAAAAATTATTAACTTAAACTCTGTTTCAATTTTACTTGACTTCTTACATCAAAAACCTAATTTATTTCACCTTTTTTGCGCTGCTTTTTTGTGCACCTAAGTATACCAAAAAAAAAAAAACCCAACTGAATTGAATTTTATTTTCTTCACTAATTAAGCACAGAAAACTTTATACAATTTAGTTTTAGTGGTTCTTTTTCGTGCATGTGTGTATCTCAAAGAAACGAGAGCGAATGTTGTTTCGTATACTCATACATGACAAACCCAACTTGCTTCCAATCTACCTCTCAAAGAAACACAAGTGTAAATTCAATAAATTTTACCATGGGCTATCCACATATATAACTAAATTCTAAAAACCTACATATGCTTGGAAAAAGTTTTGAATAATTTTGTTTTTGTTTGTTTGTTAGATTTTTATTTTTTACAGGAATTTCACTTTGTACTTCCGTTACCGTAAACTAGAGGCTAACGCGAGAGCGCGCCATAAAAACAAATTAAATAAACGACGGGTGGTGAGTTAGCGTTGGCAATGGCAACGTAACCAACGAATGTCAATACATGCCACGACATCGTCAACGTCATTCCGATATTCCGAGTTGTGGCGGTACTATTTTTGATTCAATTTTGAATAAAAACAACCATGACAGAACAGTGAGTGTGCACACTGAATGCGTGTGTGTGAATAGTAGTAATAGCTGCTAACTGCTTTCAAGCCTCGAATTTTGTAATCGTTTTGGCCAATTGTACTATGTACTACATGTATTCATAGATATTGGCCAGAAAAACAATTCAAATGCTACTTGCCATATATAAACAGAACAATGCAATAGAAATATACCGGGCATTTATGCCTAACTCTGTGTGAGGATGTAGATGTTTTTGTTTGCGTGTATATGTATGGGAAAATTCAATTAAAATCGCTTTCAAGCTTTTGGTTATCGGATTTGTGTTTTTGTGTTTTTTGTCTGTTTTTTTTTTTTTTTTTTTGAAGGGAGGGGGGCGGGTTTTCAATAATTTCATTAGGGTAAATTCGCACGTCAACACATAGCCGCCGCCATTATCAACATCAGCACAACCACCACATTTTAGCGCCTACACAGGCATGTAGCAATGCGGCATTGATTTCATTATATTGGCGGCCGCTTCAGAGAATACAGCTCTAAGCTAGAGCAGCGCCATCCATATTTGAAGTGTTAGGGAACACACTTGCATACATACGCTATAAAAACCTATGAATATGCATGCATGAATAGCTCAAAGCTTTCGGTTCGTTTGTTTCCTCTGTGGTTGATTTAATTTGGTTACAAAAATTCTGGTTTTCTGGTATTTCTAAATCTATCAAACAAATTGAGCAGACGAACGAATCTCAAATAATTTAAATCACTCGCAATTGATATTAAAATGTAATGAAAAGAGTGTAGCAGACTGTAACATGGAGAACAGGGAGTGTTACAGAGAGAGAGAGAGAGCAGTGGAGTGTAACAGAGAGCAACAACAGAGAGTGTGACGGAGATCAACAGATTATAACAGAGAGCAACAGAGTGTATAGCAGTAGAGATAACAGCGCCTCTCTCTCGCTCAGTTAGTTCTCAACTGTCAGTTATTGCAACAGCATCATCTCATTCTCTCTCTCTCTCTCTCACCCTTTCATATTTTGAATGTGCCATAAAATATGTTAAATTTTCTAACTACAGAATCTTTCACCTATGTTAGTTAACATAATGTAACTATACAGTACTGCCACAAAATATTACTTTACTAACATTTTCAGTCAAATACAAAATTTCTTAACCCTAGTATGCATGAAGTTGTGTAAATGTAACTTTAATTAATTTAATTGATTGCACGCTATCCAAAAAACCACACAAAAAAAATTCAATTGATAAATGCTCTAACGAAGTCTAGAATACAGTATAGAACAGTGACGGCCAAATATGCACTTTAGTGAAAAAGAAATGTATGCTCTTTAATGTGTATAGCAAGAGAAAGCTTGCAAAAAAATTTTCATTTTTCACTGTTTCTTATTCACGTATTTATTTCAGTTGAAATTATTCAATGGCCGTCACTGGTAAAAATTAAGATTACCAAAAAAAAAAGAAGAAAAATAATAGAAACAAAAACTTACTTCACTCAACTACAACTGAATTTCTAGGGCCAGTTTATAGATCTACTTTTGGATAGTTTTGAGTATGAGGTTGAATTTTGGTCTTGTTTTTTTTTTTAATCTTTTTGGATTGAGTTTCAGTTTTAAATTTTGGTCCAATGATTGCTCTGAGTTTTTCGATTAGAATTTGGATCGAATGGGATCTGATTTGGGGTATGAACTGTGCATGAATTTTGGTCTGATTTTTCTATGGTTTTTAGTCTGCATTTGGAAACATTTTTGGTCTAAATTTTATTCCGATTTTTTATATAAATAAAAGCTTCATGTAATTTGTTTGAATGCTGTTCTGAATTATAATTAATTTTTGTGATCTCTTAGTACCTCCGAATTTCGATATAAATTTTGGTCTAATTTTCAAGTCAACTTCTTTCTGGCCTGAAATTTTGTTTGATTTTTGGTCTAATTTTATGTTTTCTATTTTTAGTGTTAGCTCTGATAGAATATCAGTCTGGTTTAGTTTGACTTTTAGTTTAATTTTTGATTAGAAATTTGGACTAAATTTCGGTGTGACTTTCGGGCTGATTTTTGGTGTGAATATTAGTTTGAATTTTTGGGTCTAAATTTTATTTTAAATTTTGGTTTAAATTTTTGTTTGAATTTTGATTTAAATTTTGTTTTAAATTTTGTTTTAAATTTTGGTTTAAATTTTGGTTTAAATTTTGGTATAAATTTTGTTGTCTATTTTGGTCTAAATTTTCGCTCTGATTTTCGCCTAAATTTGGGTCTGATCGTTACAATATAATTTTGGGTGTGGGTTTGAATTAATTTCGAATTAAATATCGGCATTTCTTATCTCAAGTTGTGGTCTATGTCTTGTTTTGGTTCTTGGTCTAATTTTCGTTTTTAAATCGGTTTTAATTTTAGATAGAATATCAGTCTGAGTTTTCCGAAATTTTATTTTTACTTTTAGTTTGAATTTATGGAAGTCAAAATTTTGGTCAAAATTTTTTTTTTTGTCTTTTGATCTAATTTTTGGTGTGTACTTTGACACAAATACCGATTTGATTTTGATTCAAATGTAATTCTGACTTTTAATTTGATTTTATGTAAATTGAAATTTTGGTCTAAATTTTTTTTTGTCTTTTGTTCTAATTTTTGGTGTGTATTTTGAGCTTAATATCGATTTGATTTTGATTAAAATTTTTTTCTAACTTTTGGTTTGAATTTATGTAAGTCAAAATTTTGATCTAAATTTTCTTTCGTTTTTTGATCTAATTTTTGGTGTGTATTTCGTCCAGAATATCGATTTGATTTTGTCTGAAAATTTTTGTCTAATTTTTTATTTGAATTTTGGTCTAAATTTTTGTCTAAATTTTAGGTGTAAATTTTGGGTCTAAATTTTTGGTTTACATTTTTGGCCCAAATTTTTGGTGTAAATTTTGATCTCAATTTTTCAATTTCAATTTTGTATCTGATATCTATCTGGTGTGCCTGAATTTCAGTCTGAATTTTGGTCTAAATTTTATTCTCGATTTCGATTTAATTTTTGTTAATTTCTTTTGAATTTTGATCTGGAATCTGAATTTAGTTATGGTCTAGTTTTCGGTCTAAATTTAGTCTGATTTTTGGGTTCAATTTCACCGTGATTTGTTTTGATATTAATCCGATTTTTGATCTGAATTCTGGTCTAAATTTTTGTCTAAATTTTTGGTCTAAATTTTGATCTAAATTTTTGGTCTAAATTTTTGGTCTAAATTTTTGGTCTAAATTTTTGGTCTAAATTTTGATCTAAATTTTTGGCTTAAATTTACTGTGTTAATTTTTATTTCAATTTTTGATCTAAATTTTAAGACTAAATTTTTGGTCTAATTTTTTATTTAAATTTTTGGTCTAATTTTTTATTTAAATTTTTGGTCTAAATTTTTTGTTTTAATTTTTGTTTAAATTTTTGTCTAAATTTTTGATAAAAAATTTTGGTCCTTTTTGGTCTTAATTTTTGTTTTAAATTTTTGGCTTAAATTTATGGAGTAAATTTTTATTTAAATTTTTTATCTAAATTTTAAGACAAAATTTTTGGTCTAAATTTTGATCTAAATTTTTGGTCTAAATTTTAGGTGTAAATTTTGGGTCTAAATTTTTGGTTTACATTTTTGGCCCAAATTTTTGGTGTAAATTTTGATCTCAATTTTTGGTCTATTTTTAGGTCTGAATTTTTGGTCTAAATTTTAGGTCTGAATTTTCGGTGTAAATTTTTGGTCCAAATTTTTTATCTAAATTTTTGGTCTAAATTCTGATCTCAATTATTGGTCTAAATTTTTTATCTAAATTTTTGGTCTGAATTTTGGTCTAAATTTTGTTTTGAATGTCGGTCTGATTTTTTATCTAAGTTTTGGCTTGATTTTTGATACGATTTTTAGTCTAAATTTTTGGTCTAAGTTTTTGGTCTAAATTTTTGGTCTACAGTTTTGGTCTAAATTTTGGTTTAAATTTTTGTTTGAATTTCGGTCGGAATTTTCTAAATTATTTTAAATGCAGTAACTTAATTTCTTCTTCTTTTTTAATATTTTTATATATTTTTCAAACAAAACCCATGAATTTCTGAGTTCATTCTTCATACAAAAATCTAATAAATTTTCAACATTAACTGCAACAATTTAAAGTTGCGCGTGCTTGCATTCAACTACACAATCTAAAAGTTTAACTAAATTGATATACAAAACTTAATGTGATCCTTTTAAAATATGCTAATATTTTCAAGCAGTCTACCTTCCAACAAATAATAATGTCTGGCTTTTATTAAAAACCATTAAATTATTTTAATATTTATATCAAATACATGGAGTTATGTTTGCAACAAGCTAAAAAAAACCCAGCAAAATGGTACGTGATAAATTTTTTTTTGGTTGGTGTAAAAATCCACCAAAAAAAAATGACATAATTCCATGCCAAACAGCCATATGGATGCATAAATAAACGTATATACATTTATGTGTATATATGTAAATTTATAGCTAACGTACATATGTAAAATATAAACTTTTTATAACATTCTATTATACGATGACAAATGAGGTAAACACGAGTACACTTGCACTTACATACTTATGTATTGTTAGTGTTAAAATGTAATGGAACAAACTGGAGCATAGAATTTTTTGCGTGCTGGTAATTGTAAGCGCATGAATCAATTATATTTTAAAATAATAATTTGTTGCAAAAAAAAAAAAAATGGTAAAAATAAAAAATTATACATAACAATGTAGATGAAAGTGTGCGGAAAGTTGGAAAAAAAATTGTTATTGTAATATTGTATTATATAAAAACAAAGTGAAATATAAAATTGATTCTAAAATAATGTTGCACTTTCACGCTTGTGACTTAAGTGGTTAAAAGTTTATTTTGATTATGTACACTCATAGATTTTTAACCCTAGAATGGATGCATTCATGCGCTGAAACTTACAGACCGCGACTTTTGTTAAAGTTTGTTAAGTTGTGTGAAATGTAAATTATGCATCACTTTGGGTTGAAACTTCATATAGATATTATAAATAAGGAATTTTAATAATTCATTTTTGTTTATTAAATTCAATTTAGAAACTAAATAAATACAACAGAACTCCAATTTATTTCTCATTTAGTATTTGACAGTATTTTAATTATTTTTTGATATGAATATTCCTAATGTTAAAAAATATGCGTTATATGTGAAATGACTCCATTTTCGTTTCTCCTCTCCTTCGTAGAAAAACACAATCACAACAACAACATTAAAGAAAAAAAGCTCGCTCTCTGATTTTCTTACTCTCTTGATCTCTTTCTTTTCAACTAATACACTAATACTCTCATATTTAAGTACCAACAATTGCGGTTTGCTTGTAATAAACAAATTATGTGATTTTGACTACTCGGCTGCGTTTACGCGTACGCATCAACGATTTCTCACCTCTCTCTTTTTTTTTTTTTGATTAAACGGTATTGTGGACGGAGAGCAAAGAGCAGATGAGGAGTATTGGAGTTGTATGTATTATAAACATATGTGCATGGTGAAAATATAGATTAAGTGATAGCAAGATTACAACAATTTCACCTGGGCAAAAACAACACATATTTGTAGTTGCGCCTGAGGAAGAATATAAGGAGTATAAATTCAGCTTGTGTATTATGAACACATAGTGTGGCCAACTTTTGTTTCTCAAAATCCGCTAAAATGAAGAATAAAGCGAGTATTTTCTTTGAAAAAGCGCTGAATTTTTTTCTCAATACATTTAAACATTTTCGCTAATACACGCACATATTTGCTACTTTTAGTAAATGAAAATTTCTTTGGTTTTCCGAAGATAATACATATTCTCAACTTACAGCAGTTTACTTGAATGTTCATGTTGTGAAATGAAGTAAAAAATTGCAATGTTTCGATTAAAATTTTGTTAGGATTATTCAGGAAATGGATTATTTAGTGGAGCATTTATTGTCTTTTAAATTGAAAAAAAATGCTCCAAAAAACAAATTTAGGTCAAAAGCAGATCAATATACAGATCAAAAGTGATATCAAAATTTAGAGAAATTCTCGAGGTAAAAGCAGCCGACAATTCAGACCAAAACTCAGATCGATCAGATCAAAAAACCCAGAAATTCAGATAACAAATAAATGGGGCCAACAACCAGTCCATAATTTAGACAAAAAAATAGAAAAAATTCAGACCAAAAGTAGACCAAAAATTAGAAAATATTCAGACTAAAAATTAAAAAATATTAAGATCAAAAGTTGGCTCAAAAATCAGATCAAAAATTAGAAAATATTCAGACCAAAAATTAGAAAAAATTCAGATCAAAAGTTGGCGCATAAATCAGACCACAAATGGTAATAAGTCATAAGATTTAGGCCAAAAAACAGAACGAACTTTAGACCAAAAATCATATCAAAATTTAGACCAAAAACTAAACCAAAATTCAGACCAAAAGTAATACTAAAAGCCAGACTCAAAGTAAGACTAAATCGTGCACCAAAGTAAGACCAAAAATCAGACCAAATCAAAAGCATTCAAAATCCAAACCAAAAATTAGCCAAAAAGGACTTAAAAGTCAGACCAAAACTCTATAATAAATCACACTTAATATTAAGCCGAAAGCCCACAGAAATCAGACCAAAAATTTCAGATAAAAAGTTAGACTAAAACTCACACCAAATCTCTGGCCGAATTCAAATTGAAATCAGGGAAAAGTTCAAATTTAAAATCAATCAAGCAGACTAAAATGTAGACCAAATTTAGACCAAAAACTTGAACAAAATTTAGACCAAAAATAAAAATAAACCTTAGAACAAAATACTTCGAATTTCTACCAAAAATCAGGCAAAAACATTTTAACTTCAAACCAAAATTATATAAAAAATTATGCCAAATATTGGACTAAATTTAGACCAACACTTTGTTAACAAATCCGAATAATATTTAGCCCGAAATTCAGACTAAGCCACAGACTGAAACTCAAACCAAACTCGAAACAAAAATGATGGAGACATTCAGAAAAAAGTTTGAATAAAATTTAGACAAAGTTTTTTGTTTTTTTTTTTTGTAAAAATTCAATTGAGTTGTAAAAATTTACAACTCAATTTTAAGGTGCAAGTTCTTGAAACTGGTGGATCTAAGATTTTGGTTTGAGAAGGAATGATTTTGATAAGTCAAAGAATAATAATTATACCATTAACTAGAACAAAATGCATTAGAACCTGACTAAAAAACTAGATCAGAACCCTGGTTTTCAATCTGATTAAAATTGAGCTTTCTTTAGACAAAAAAACAAACCGATATTCAAATCAAAATTCAGATAAAAATTTAGACCAATAATCTAACTTAAATCCAAACAAATATCCACTTGAATAGTTTAAAGCATCCGGATAGTTTAAAGCATCCACACAGACTGAAGTATTCGCAAAGTCTGCAGTATCCGTATAGTCTGAAGTATCAAGATAGTCTAAAGTATTCGAATACTATGAATATATGTTTAAAAATTATCTAGGGGGCTTAATGCTCTACACCTCTCTCCCCCCCAGTTCCAACTGGATCCAAAAGAGGCTCGAGTATTCGTATAGTCTGACTTATGAGAATAATCTGAGGTATTCAGATAGTTTAAACTATGGCCAAAGTCTGAAGTATTCGGATGATCTTAAGTATCTGCCTAGTCTGAACTATCCGCGTAGTCGGAAGTATCCTGATAGTCCAAAGTGACCGGTATCTTTGGATCTATGTTTTCAGACTTCTTAAATATCAAAAGTTGTTTTTGAGCTATCCGGATATATTGAAAATATTTGAAGTTCTAGTCGAAATTTGCTTCAAAATTCCAAAAAAAAAAAAAAAAAAACATTTTTATTTAAAATTTTCTTGACTCCACTATACTTGATCAGGTAAAATTTTTTCTCAGTGCCTGATTTGAAACCTTAACCATTAAAATGTGTGCCTATCTGTCATCGTCATAATAATCTGAACTTCTATTTTGAGTTGAAATTTCACTCGATGCTTAACCGCAAAACCTCACAGCAATTACATTTTTAATTCCAAGAAATTGAAAGATAAAGAAAATTGCAAAAATTTTTAAACAAAAATTTTTTTTCACCGCTATTTGTCTTTTCCAGAATTATAATGAATTTAATTTACAACGATGTATTGAAAAACTTCGATATGGCAACTCTGTGTTAAAACTGTTAAAATTAGTTTATACAATAAAAGAGAGCGCGGCGTAAAATTTTTTCATTCCCAATTTGAGAGAGCAAAAAAACTGCATACAAAAAAAAAAAATGAGAAGAGTATATTACACACGGTTGTTGAATTCGCCTCTGATTTGATTTGTTAGTGTGCAACTCCATAATGTTTAGGAACCCAGGGAAGAGCGGCTTTACAGTTGAGAGGAAATATTCAAGAGAGCGCTTCTCTATTCAAGTCTTTTCCATTTCTCTTTACAACATCAAGGTAGTGACTGCACTTGCTCTCCTTTATTTCTCTTTAACACGCCACCAACAAACAATTCCCTACTAAAATATTTTCGACCCAAAGGAAATTGGCTTGACCATTCTTAACTTCTACCAACTTAGATTGAATTTGATTTTGATAAAGAAAAATGTTTTAAAACAAAGCAAAATTTATTGAGGCCAACTAATGAAGAGAGATAAATATTTTAATGATTACTAAAAATTTATAATAATTTTTAAAATGTTTTTTTCTATTTCTAGTTACTTGGCAAAATTTTGCCACCCAGATAATTAAATATATTTATACAAAAACCTTTCCATATCACTTGTATCACGTATCTTTGGCTTTTATTTTACAAAACTTTCTTTCTAAATGAATATAAATATGTAAATATCTAAAGGTAATCACGTGTGCATACCTTGAACCCTATGCGAAGGAGGTGGGGCTAGTAAAAAGTATTTATAACGTGAAATAAATAAGAAATAAACCAGAATTCCTTAAATTCTTCTACCCTGTTGTTTGTCAGTTTGTTTTGTTTTTCCAGAAAATATTTGTAGTTATACAAACAATATCGCGAAAAAGTTTTAAAACATATTACCTTCTGTTGAACTTGTATATTTTCATGGCTATAGATAAAAAGTTAAAGAAGAAGAAGAAGGTATGCAAAGATTACTGGCATTTCCAACTATTTTGTATATTGTAAAGTCTAAGGCCTAAATACCATCGCCTGCCTGCCTGCCTGCCGCCAACAGAGTATCAAAAACTGTCTATCCTTTACTTTTTGTTTGGCTGTTTGTTTGTTTGTTTATTCCTTGTTTTGTTTTATTTTGTTTTGTCTTCCTTTCACAGTTTCGGATTTTGGAGGAAATTCAGCATAAACTTGGAAACAAAAGTTTTTTGTGTACAGCAATAAAGTTATTGAAAGTGATTCATTATTTTTTTTTTCGGTTGTTGCAATTTTCTTGTTTTGCGTAGGTTGTGAAAATCTGTCGTTACATTCCTCTGCTTCAATTATTTCCAGGAGGTTTTTTTTTTTTTAAAGAAATCTCCCATGAATTTAACCATAAACTGATATAAAACTATTTTTAGTTTTGGGATAGAAATTGAGAGAGCGAGATGATATACGAAATAATTATAATAACGAAGAAACTATTTTGGGATAAAATGGGTTATTTGAGATAATATTTACCCTATGGCATTACTCATTATCTCTGTCAAATATGGGAAAAGATTTGTTTTCGGTGTGGCCGCACTAATTTGCAATTAATTCAACTAAAGAATATTTTTGCAGCATTGAAGCAAACCACCCAACCCAAACAGTGGCAGATCTAGGATTTGTATTTGGGAAGCACTGGGCTTGCTTAATTATTGGGTTATTTTCAGGCACATAACTAAACAGAAATCCGGGTCAAAAACCAGTCTAAAATGCATTACAAGAAACAGACCATAAATCGGATTTAAAACCCGACGAAATCTAGAACAAAACACAAACAAATAATCAATCCATCATGTGACCTTAAATTCACTTTATAATTTAGATTAAAATTTACACAATAACTAGATCAAAATTCTGACTCAAAATCAAACCAAAAGTTAAACAAAATTCAGACTAAAATTCAAGTCAAAAGTCCGAGTGAAATTCATACGAAACTCTGACTAAAACTCAGCTGAAAATTTAGACCGAATTCGGAAAAAATTCTGATAAATTTCCGAGCAAAAATTATATCGAAATTCAGTCCAAACTTTAGTTTAATATTTAAACCAAATTCAAATCAAAAATTCTGATATCAATTCACATCAGTAATCATATTAAAAAATGCGAAAATTTCGACCAAATTTAAACCAAAATTCTGACAGAAATACAAACCAGTAATCAAACAAAAAAGAGACCAAAATTTAGACCAAATTTTTACTAATATTCAGACCAAACTACGAACTAAACTTCTAACGCCGAATACATAGAAGTAACCAGTCTGAAGAAAAACGAAATCATCACTAAAAATTAGACCAAATTTTAGACTAAAACAAAAGACCAAATTAAGGCCAAAATTTAAAACAAAAATTTGACTACAATTAACACTAAAATTCATATCAAAAACGAATCAAACTGAAAAGAAATTAAAACTCACACGAAAAGGAAACCAAAAACGTTTGGTATAAATTTAGACCTTGTGGACTAAACATTAAGACCAAAAGTTGAGACACAAAATCTAGACACAAAATTAAGACACAAAATTTAGACACAAAATTTAGACCAAAAATGGAGACACAAAATTTAGACCAAAAATTAAGACGAAAAATTTAGACACAAAATTTAGACCAAAAATTTAGACCAAAATTTTAGACAAAAAATTTAGATAAATTATTTAGACAATAAATTTAGACCAAAATTTTAGACCAAAGTTTAGACCAAAATTTTAGACCAAAACTTTAGACACAAAGTTTTAGACCAAAATTTAGACACAAAATTTAGACCAAAAATTGAGAAACAAAATTTAGACCAAAAATTAGACGAAAAATTTAGACCAAAAATTTAGACACAAAATTTAGACCAAAAATTACGACCAAAAATTTAGACGAAAAATTTAGACACAAAATGTAGACCAAAAATTACTACCAAAAATTTAGACACAAAATTTAGACACAAAATTTAGACCAAAAATTACTACCAAAAATTTAGACACAAAATTTAGACACAAAATTTAGACCAAAAATTACGACCACAAATTCAGATTCAAAATTTAGACACAAAATTTAGACCAAAAATTACGACCAAAAATTTAGACCAAAAATTTAGACGCAAAATCAAGGCAAAAAATTTAGACCAAAATTTTAGACCAACATTTAGACTAAAATTTAGACCAAAAATTTAGACCAAAAATTTAGACCAAAAATTTAGACCAAAAATTTAGACCAAAATTTAGATCAACAATTTAAACCCAAATTTAGACGACCTCGATAGTCTAGTGGGTAGTGCACTAGACTTTCATCCGGAAGGTTCGGGTTCGATTCCCGTCTTCGTCTGGTGTTTTATTTTGATAACTCTCTTATATTCACTATCAATATGAAGTGTATGAGAATTATAAGATAGTGTACAAGTACACACATTGGTTGGTAATGGGAAAACTACCAAGCCGATAAAAAATTGCCACATCGTCGTTCGGAATCGGCGTTAAACTGTAGGTCCAACTATGTGGCATCACAATGGGCCGTTTAGGCCTAAGTGTGTCTCTCGACAGCCACTCCTACCTATCCTAATCTAGGCTCAAATTTAGATAAAAAATTTGGAGCAAAAATTTGGACTAAAATTTTAGACCAAAAATAAAGGCCAAGAATTTAGACACAAAATTTAGACCAAAATTTAGACCAAAAATTTAGACCAAAATTTAGATAAAAAATTTAGACCAAAATAGAGAAAAAAAATTTAGATAAAAAATTTAGACCAAAATTCAGATAAAAATTTGGACTAAAAATTTAGACCAGTAATCAAACTCAGACCAAATTTAGATCAAAATCGGAACTGAAGTTCTGACCAAAAATCCGATCAATATTCAAACCAAAAATTAGACAAAAATTTAGATCAAATTCACTCCAAAAATCAGATCAAAACCAAGTAAAAATTTAACTAAAAATAGACCAAATTTAGACTAAAACTCCATCCGAAAATCAAATCAGAACTCACGGTAAAAATAGGCAAAAATTTAAACCGAAAATTGGACCAAAACACTGATCAAACGGAGATCAATCTCAGATTGAAACTTAGATTAAATTTCACTTAATAAATCAAACCAAAAGCAAATCAAATTTCAGATAAAAAGGAGGCAATCTTCAGATCAAATATGAGACCAAAAATAACACTGAAATTCAGACCAGAATTTAGACACATAGCTTAAACAAAAATAGACAAAATCTCTGACCAACATGAGAACAAAATATGTTAAAAATTTAAATCAAATTTAGACCACAAACTAGACCAAAAATTGGACCAAATTAAGACCAAAACTATAATCAAAATCTAAATCAAAAATTAGATTAGAACACAGATAAAAAAAATGCAAACTCAGATCAAAATTCAGTTAAAAAATCAAACCAAAAACAAATCAAAACTCACATCAAAAGGAGACCATATACTCAGTCCAAAAATTAGACCAGAAATCAGACTAAAATTCAAAACGGCATTTGGACCGATAGGTGAACCAAAAACGTACCAAACCTCCAACTAACAAAAGATTAAATTAAATCAAAAATTTAAATCAAATTTAGACCAAAAAATCAGACCGAAATTTGAACTTTAATTTGAAATTTAAATTCGAACCAAAAATTAGATAAAAGTATGGAGTAAAAAGAGATCACACTCGGATTAAAACTAAGCTCGAAATTTATGTTAACAATTTGACCAAAAACAGATCAGAACTCTCATTAAAAATAGATCAAATTCAGACCAAAAATTAGACCAAAAATCAGGAAAAAATTCAGATCGGAATTAAGACCGATATTCTGACCAAAAAGAGACCAAATTTTCGGCCAATAAGAGATCAAAATAAGTTAAAATTGAAATCAAATTTAGACCAAAAATCAGACCAAAATTTTGTCCAATTTCAGACTAAACCAAAATCAAACTGGAACACAGACCTAAATGAGATAAAACTCAGACTAAAGCTCGGGTGAAAAATTCATTTAAAAAATTACATCAAAAACAGATCAAAACTTACATTAAAGGAGACCAAATTCAGAACAAAAGTTAAACCAAAAATCTGGCTAAAATTCAGATTAGAATTTGGACCAATTTTTTGAACACAACAAAACAAATTTTCGACTTGGTCTTTTGCACCAAGTGAACACAAAAATTCGTATTAAGTTTAGACCAAAACTTCAATTAAAAGTTAGACTGAAACTCAAATCTAATTCAGCCCTAAGTTCAGACCAAATTAAGAGCATTCATATAGTAGGAATGTTATTCAGTCCCCAGATCTGTCCTTCCGGAACTGTCACTGATTTCAACCCAGTCTCTTCCCGAACCCTTGAGTCTGAACTTAGCATTTCATACGATAAATTTCCACCACAATTATTGCCATAATTTTCTCCCCAACTGAACAGCATCAGACAGAGCCAATGAAACCAAATAAGAATCGAAATCTTTTTACTTCTTAAGAAATTGCAAATCACTAGACTTAGATTAAACTGAAATTTAGACCTCATGACTATTATTATTACCTCTCCTAGCCTCCGTCTCTTTCTCAGTGATATTTAATTTCGAAATGTCTAAGAACCCCGTGAAAAATTACTTTATTGCGGAAGGTCGGCCGTCAAGTGTCCTTTAGAACCCTTTGAGCCAAGCTCTGGCATTTTCAAGCCTTTTCCTTTGCCTCAACTCCTCTAATTGAATTTTTCTGAAGCTACAAAGGAAATGATTTCATATTTTCTTCGCTAATTGGCATTTCATCTTATTCCAGGCGGGTGGGTCCAATGGGACCCAATGATAACTTAACTTTTTCCTCCTGGGATAATGAGTTTTTTGATATGATTTTCATTAATCAGTTTAGAAATTAAGATCTGTGGGATTTTATGGCCCCCTGGCCATCGAAAAAGATTGCAATCTGGCGACTAAGATATTTTTGTTCTAGGACAAGTGAAATCCATTTGCCAATATCGTATATTTTCGACTCTCTCTAGCGCTACGAAAAACTGAAGAAGTCGCAGAACTAATTTCAATTCTACATCATTGAAGCATTGATTTACTAAATTTAATAGTCTCTCGTAGAAACAAGTACTTACCTAAATCAAAAAACGTAAGTAAATACAACAACAAAATAGCAAAACAAAGTATAAATTTTCCACACAAAAAAAAGGGAACAATCGGCATACTAATAAATTTTGCCTTTAATTTAACACATTTCATATAAATTACACTCTCTGTAACGAAACACACAAAACAACAAATAAACTAAACAAAAAACAAACACTATTAAACGAAGATTTATTAAAATTGCTGCAAATTTGTTACTTCCGTTTGATATTGTTGTTGTTTTTGCTCATATATAGCAAATAGCAAGTAACTAATTAAACATATGTGTGAAGGCAATATGTCTCATGTCAGCAGTTAACACTGAGAGAGTGAGAGTAAAAATAAGAGTAGGCACCAACAGCAACAACAACGGTATACTACTGCAACAATAAAAAAGCAGCAACAACCAATTTGCTTATTTCAACAACTGTCATATCCCACAATCGCAAAACCTTGAGAGGCTCTCAATGATGCTATGCAGAGAGCAGAGAGATGTAATATATACATTCATACATACATATATGTATATTTTTGGGTATAAAAAGCAAAGCGCTCTCACTCACTCTCACTCACACATACCTAAAGGAGTGAAATTAAGGCAAAGAAATCATGAAACATGTTGCGCCTAAATATTCTTAACAATTTTTTTTTTTTTCTCACTTTATGTTAAAAGTTTCGTCGATTTTGTTGACGTTAACAAAAAAAAAAGAAAAAAAAAAAAAAAAAATGGGAAAAGGAAAGAAAAAAAAGAAAACAGAAAGTGATAAATGATATGTTTCTTTGGTTCTTTACTTTGTTGATTGAGGAAAATTGCTGGCTAATATTGGTGTATGTATTTTGGAAAGGATTTCGGTTTTCGTTTAGTGAAAGAAAGTAAAAATGTTAACAGAATTTAAAAAGTTTACTTATGAAACAAAAATTTTTATTGTTGATGCTGTTGCAGAAATAATCGAGAGGTTTAGAATTAATGACTGGAGAGTAACTGTCAGGGCATGAAGTAAATTTCTTTATTGGTATACAAATTAGTGAATGGGTTTCTGAATGCCTAAAGAAGCTCGATATGCCAAGAAAAAGGATTAAACTACTTTCTAATGAGTAAGTGAGGCTAGAGAAAAATCAATAAAGGTTGAATTCATGAAAAATATAAAGCCACTTTAGACTAAATCAAAATCAAACTGGAACACAGACCTAAATGTGATCAAACTCAGACTAAAGCTCAGGTGAAAAATTCATTTAAAAAATTATATCAAAAACAGATCAAAGCTCACATTAAAGGAGACCAAATTCAGAACAAAAGTTATACCAAAAATCTGGCTAAAATTCAGACTAGAATTTGGACCTATTTTTTGAACACAACAAACCAACAAAAGACCAAGTGAACACAAAAAATTCGGATCAAATTTAGATCAGAGCTTCAAAAAAGATTTATAGACCGAAACACAGATAAAATTCAACTCAAAGTTCAGACCAAATTATGTAGGCCCAGAACAATTTTGCGGTGTAAGAGAGAAAAAACTCTAGAAAGTGCAAAGTTATCTGAGATTGCAGTAATCACAAATTATATTGGAGATCTGATTTATCATCTCAGACGAAACTCTCGCCCATGCTTTCATTACTTATGGGAGGGTACTGAAATCTTGAATCGTCAACCTTGTGCATGACGAATTAATTTAATTTTGTTTTGCTCTCTATGCACACATCAAAATATTACAACAAACTTATTTTTCTCATTCTTTTTATCTACTCAAGCAACGTTGTTGTATGTTCGCCGTTTTTTGTTGTTTTTAATGAAACTTCTACAGACGTGTTAAGCATGTGGTGGGGAGTGAAACGGCGGAAACACTTTTGGGTGTGCATATGTAAGTAAATAAGCAAAAGAGCGAGTAAGCAAACAAAGTCAACTCTTACAAGAACAAAATGAACAGCACTATCCCTCTCTCTCTCGCATATTTATGTATGTATTTGCTTTAAAAGAATTTTTTGCAAAAACAACACGACTAATAACAGTATATTCTTCTGAATTTGAGATGAAATTGAGAGAGCCGACGTCTCTGCGGCAGAGACTCTACCCAATTCCCATGTAAAAAATTTATTCATATGAAAAAAGTCTGATCACGATAACGGCTCTCTCATTGTCTTTTCATGAAATCTATGATACTCTCTTCCTCTCATTATTTAAAAGGAACTTAAAGTGTTTTGTAAGAGAAGCAACAACAAAATGCAGAACAACAATAGATACGGTAATTTTCAGACATATTTAGAAAATTTAATTAAAAGAATTTCTTTCATATTTTAGTTACCAATTTTATCGAAAATTAAAACATAAATTCTGAAAATTGATATTTCCAATTTTTTTATTTGCGTATACGAATTCAACTTTAGTATATTTTGTTTTTAATTTGAAATAATTCAAAGCGGATTTTCTTCTTATTTTAATTTATACAGAGCTACCTTTCTAGTCGCAACTTCATTAAAAAGAAAATCGTATATTTTCTCTACATAGTTTCACTTTTTTCATCTGCCCCATGACACATTTAATTTTTTGAAATCTTAATGAAATTTCCCTTAATTGCTACAGCAATAACTCTGATAAAAAAATATTAGCTCGCTAAAACAAAGTCACAGAAAAAAAAAAGAAAAAAAAATTGGTTACCCTCAGCGTTTATTGACAATTAACATACCTCGGTGCCCTACTTACACGCTAATCCAACTTACACGTGATAAAAATAAAAAATAAAGAAGAACTTACATGTGCTTTCCCCTATAAATATATATATATTAAATATTAAATTTAGATATAATAGAACGAACCCTCCTCCTCCCACCGCCTCCTCTCTCTCGAACTTTTTTTTCTCTTTTCTATTAAACATTGATTCAAAACAAAAAAAATTAGGTCTCGAGCTACCCTAATAAGACTGGACGAATAACGAGCAAGAGAAGCTACTATGAGAGAGGCCGTTCTCCCACTGTAGGCAACACAACTACAATTCGAAAAAATGCATTTGACAATGAAAATCATGGCGATTGATTGAGAGCATTGCCAGTTGTCGCTTTGTATCAGATCGCAGTTGCGTTGCTTTCAGTGAGAGAATGGCCTAAGTGAGATTTGTTATTGGTTTGAGAGAACGAATGAAGAGAGCATTAGCAGGGAACTACAAGAGTGCTTTAGCTTGCACGACAATCGCATCTCAGTATGTTGTATTTTTACGAATGGAATGGTGTTGTTTTTTCTAGCTGTATACTCTCTCTTCTATACACAATTCCCCTCCACATATTTACATATTTTGTTTTTGTACACTCTAACGGCCGAATGCATGTAGAGTATTAGTGTATGTGTGTGTGTGTATAGTTTATTTAAACATTTCCAGGCAGTTTTCTCTACCTTTTATTAACATTAAGCCAGGGGCGTTTCTGCTGCCATCAAGAGAACTAAATCGTAATTTGCCTAGAATGAAAAAACCAGTTTGGTGGGCGAATTTTATCATATTTTTATGTAAGTATTTCGAAAGATTTTTCTGTTTCGCTTGAAAGCTTTGAGTTTCTTCAACAATAATAAAATTTTCTGACGAAATTTCATTTGAAATAAGCAACATTGACGAAAAATATTAAAAATTCTGTCATAGAAATATTCAAGTAAATTTTTCATCTTTTGCAAATATACTTATACTTGTATGCAATGAGTTGCAAATAATTCATGAATAATATTTATATGCATATTTACTATTAAATTTTTGCTATTTCATATCGCTTTATACAGTACCTACATAAGTATGATGTGCATACTTCTTTGGTAGCTTATGAAACTCCATCATCTTCAACTCATCTCAAACACCATCATCACCACCACCATTCAGTGCTCACACTATTCAAGTATTTTCATATACTCGTATACGAATGATGCGTAGGTATCTCATCTACTACTCAACGCTTTCATCGCATACTACATCGCAACATCATCAAACTTAACACTTGTATTGTAAAAATACCGGAAGGGATTTTTCAGCTTTTATTATGACATGTGAGTTGAGTGTTTCCTATTATTACTCAAGTGGCAGTAAATTGAATACAATATAGACTACTACTCTTTCGAAATGTGCTCGAGGAAAAACGCTGAAACGTTTGTAGCTCCTTCTAGAAGGGAGTAGCAGCAGCAGCAGCAATAGAAGCCATCACCATCAGTCTCTTCAAAATCATCATCATCGACAAAGATGAAAATTTTCTTTTTTATTGTCATATTGTATACTTGTACATAAACATATATACAATAATAAAAATATGTACATATGTATTTTTCTTATATGAAATAAAAATCATGATATGAAAGAAGTTGAATTAAAAACGCAAAAAGAGAAGAATAACACCACCATCATCTTTTATATACGGGTATGTGTTGGAAAAGTGCAAAAAATGCAAAAGAAAAAAAAAAAATATAAATAAAAACTCTTATCTTCAATATAAAAGTAAAGCTCTTATGATATCGAGCATTCACGTACACTTCACACACACATTCAAACACACACTTACAAACATACGTGCCATGTACTTATGTTTGAGTGTGTTGCCTTTTTTTTTTGCGATTTTTGCCCCTTTTTTGAAAAATATTTTTATTTTGTTTTTTTTTTTTTTTATTTAAGTTATTGTTGTGGTATTGTGGAAAAACGTGATTTTATCGCTATAAAATTTTGTGTCACTTTAAGTGTTCTTCATTATATGAACAAAAGTGGCTTTTAGCTATGAATTAAGATTTAAAAGATTATCACTGTATCTTCTCGTGAAATGTAGGAGGGCCACTAGAAATATATATAAAAGTATCGTACAATTGATTGCAATATACGAGCTATGTTCAATAAGTGGAAAAGTGAAGGAGAATAATTGTTAATTTTTCTACCCTAAAAAAAATAAAAAAAAGTTTATGGACAGCGTGAATATTTAAGTTTATGTGAGTAGTTCTCAATCAGTGACGGCCATTCTATAGATGTATGTATTACTATAAAAAAGTGTTTGGATATGCAAAAAAGCACCAAAAGTGACGACCATTAGTGAATCTAGAAGGACCATCTCCCAAAAGTGTGAATATTTATAATGTTTTAAAATCGCGTAAACACTTCGCGCTAAATATCGTGACCAATTTATGTATAAATACATAGGTGCCCTACTTTTAGAAAGCTTTCTAATGATTTCAATTTAAGTTAAGATCTGATTTTGGCTTTTAGTTTGGTCTGAATATGTTTGATCTTGATGTAAATTTTAGCCTAAATTTTGGTCTAAATTTTGGTCTAAACTTTGGTTTAAATTTTGGTCTAAATTTTGGTCTAAATTTTGGTCTAAATTTTAGCCTGAATTTCGGCCTAAATTTTGGTCTAAATTTTGGTCTAAATTTTTGTCTAAATTTTGGTCTAAATTTTGGTCTAAATTTTGGTCTAAATTTCGGTCTTAATTTTGGTCTAAATTTTGGTCTAAACTTTGGTCTAAACTTTGGTGTAAATTTTAGTCTAAACTTTGGTCTAAATTTTGCTCTAAATTTTCGTCTAAATTTTGATCTACATTTTGGTAAAATTTTGGTCTCAACCCTGATCTAAGTTTTGGTCTAAATATCGGTCTAAATTTTGGCCTAAATTTTGGTCTAGACTTTGGTGTAAATTTTGGTCTAAATTTTGGTCAAACTTTCTTTCAAAATTTTGATCTTAACTTTGGTCTAAATTTTGGTCTAAACTTTGATCTAAATTTTGGTTTAATTTTTGGCCTTAATTTTGGTCTAAGCTTTGGCCTAAATTTTGGTCTGAGTTTTTGCCAAAATTTTGGTCTAAATTTTGGCTTAAATTCTGGTCTAAATTTTTGGCCTAAATTTTGGTCTAAATTTTGGCCTAAATTTTGGTCTAAATTTTGGTCTAAATTTTGGTCTAAATTTCGGTCTTAATTTTGGTCTAAATTTCGGTCTAAATTTTGGTCTAAACTTTGGTGTAAATTTTAGTCTAAGCTTTGGTCTAAATTTTGCTCTAAACTTTGTTCTAAATTTTGGTCTAAATTTTGATCTACATTTTGGTAAAATTTTGGTCTAAACTCTGACCTAAATTTTGGTCTAAATATCGGTCTAAATTTTGGCCTAAAGTTTGGTGTAGACTTTGGTGTAAATTTTGGTCTAAATTTTGGTCTAAATTTTGGTCAAACTTTCGGTCAAAATTTTGACCTTAACTTTGGTCTAACTTTTGGTCTAAACTTTGATCTAAATTTTGGTTTAATTTTTGGCCTTAATTTTGGTCTAAGCTTTGGCCTAAAATTTTGGTCTAAATTTTTGGCCTAAATTTTGGTCTAAATTTTTGGCCTAAATTTTGGTCTAAATTTTGGCCTAAATTTTGGTCTAAATTTTGGCCTAAATTTTGGTCTAAATTTTGGTCTAAATTTTGGCCTAAATTTTGGTCTAAATGTTGGTCTAAGTTTTGGTCTAAATTTTTGTCCAAATTTCGATCTAAATTTTGACCTAAATTTTGGACTAAATTTTGGCCTAAATTTTAGTCTAAATTTTGGCCTAAATTTTTGGTCCAAATTTTGACCTAAATTTTAGTTTAAATTGTGAGTTGAGTTTGGTATAATTTTTTCTTTAATTATTTATTTCAGTTTTAGGTTGACTTTGGTTTTCTTTCGGTCTGAATATTGATTTGAACTTAGCCCATATTTTGTTTAAATTTCAGTCTAAGTTGTAGCCTGAACTTTGATCTCAGTTTTGGTCTAATTTTTGGCTTGAATTTAGTGAAATTTTTAAGTGAGTTTTAGTGTCAATTCGCTCTGAGTTTTTGCCTGAATTTTGGTCTAAATTTTAGAGCATATTTCGGTTTGAATTCCGCCTGCTTTTGTCATGATTTTTGATCTGAATTTCGGTATGCATTTGATCTGAATTCTGAGTCTAATTTTTAGTCTAAATTCCTGTCCATTTTTGGTCTAAATTTGGTACAAATTTTTGCTGGAATCTTAAACATAATTTTGGTTTGACTTCGGTCTGCATTATTATGTACTTATAGGTCTGAGTTTTAATCAGAGTTTTGGTTTAGATTTTGTCCTCTTTCAGTTTGAATTAGGTATAAATTTTGTCCGTTTTATTATGAAGTTTCGGTTGCGAATTTGATCCAAATTCGGATTCAGTTTTTGGTCTAAATTCAATCTGAATTTTGATTCAAATTTTCGTATGAGTTTGGTCTATTTCTTTGTGAGACTTCGATCTAAGTTTTGATTTAAATGTTGATCTGAATTTGTTTTGACTTTTGTCTGAGTTTTCGCTCAATTTTTGGTTTCAGTTTTAATCTGAAGTTTGGTATGTTGTTGTTTCATTATCCGGTCACACTTTGGATCTGAATTGGGTATCAATTTTGATAATATTTTTCAAATTTTTTTAAATACTCGATAGTAGCGATCTTACCGGAATATATTGCAAAATCTTTTTATAGAAAGTTTCAAATCTCTCTGGTAGTATCTGGTAGTAGAAGAAGCATACAAAAAAAAAAAAAATAAATAAAAAATATTTTATTACGACCGGAATACCTCGTTACGATTTTGTATTTTCTCCCCATAAAGTTGTATACAAAAAATTCGCATTGTCGCTGTCGCCCCAATTGTGTTTTGAACTATATATTGTTTAAGTTCTCAGAGAGCATTCTACGTAAGTGAGAGCATGAATTTGCTTTTGGTGGTAGTATACCACATGGAGACGCTCTCTCTCTCTCTCTCTCGCGCGCTCTTTTCATTTGATCCCGTTAAAACTAAATGTTCTTCCAGCTCAGTACATACATATTACACCAACAACTTTTTAGTTCTGCAACTCATGGCAATCAGTTTTGATTTCCAGGTTTTTTTATTTTTCCACAAGTTCATAGTTGAAGATTTAATATATTCCAAAAACTTTATGATGTATAAAAACCAAGATTTTGCGAACTTGAAAGACTGATTCTAATAAAAAAAAAAGAATAAATACTAAGAAAAAAAATTGTTTCCCCTTCTGAAATGTCACATTCATATACAACACACTCTTATTATATTTTAATGTAATATAATGGTAAAACTTTTAAAAAATTGTTATATTGTTTTGGCTGCTGTGTTGTTGTGTTTTTTGAAAACTAAAACTTTTTTATTTCAATTTCTTTTGCAGTCAGAGTTTTAGTTTTTTCCAGGATTTTTTTTTTCACTGCATGCCAGCTGCGCAATTGTACATAGATTTTTATGCGCTTTTTTTTTATTTATTTATTCGCCATTTTTCTTCGTACACTTTTAGTGAACAAGCTTTAATTCAATTTGCAAAAAACATTTCATTTCATTCCCTTGCAGTCACAGTAGTAGTAGATAATTTCTAAAGTAATAATTTTTTCCCGGAAAACGGAAGCTAAAAAAAAAGAAATAATAATAATATAAGCAATTCCAAAGTTTTGAATGTTTTGTGTTTTTATTTTTATTTTTAATACAAAAAAAATAAAGAAATACAAGTAGGTATAAAAAAAATGATTCTAACTTCCGGGCAACTCTGACTGTGAGTAGTTCGTTCTCTCATTCTTGTTGTACCTATATTTAAGTGTGTGTGCGTGTCTGTGTGTTTGTTTGTTCTTTTGGGTTTTATGAAAAGTTTATGCTGTATTTTAGTAAAGAGTCACACCTAGAAACTAAGAAGTTTTTACTTTAAGTTTGTGTCGTATAGAACTGAAATATAAAAACTTTAATTTAATAGCTATAATGGAAATAAATGCTTTTTTTATTAATGTTGCTTTGTGTCTCTTTTAATTTATATATATATAAATATTTAATAAACTTTTAGATATATTCCTTAAAGTATTTTCAGCTGGAAAAATAGGCGCAAGTAAATACATTTGGATTATTGAAGCTTTATCCTGACCGCAAGTTGAGCGCAGTCTAATGCAGCATAGCGCAGCAGAGAAAAACTCTGCCTATTCTTTTACTCTCTCTCTCTCTCTCACCTCACCTTAAGTGCAGTTGCTCTGTTATTTCACACTCATTCAATTAACTACTCAAAAACTTATGTTTTAAATGTCAAAGTGTGGCAGAGGCAGAGGCAGAGAGAGAGAGAAAGAGAGAGAGTGGCAGAAGAAAACTGTATATTATTCATATGTGACTTAGGTGAGAGAGGAAAGCTCTTTGCAGTTTTTCTTCGTATTTACACACTACCCAAACGAACGGCAGAATATTTGTTAAGATTTATCGGGCTGAGTTGAATTTTTTGGGTGAATGCAGTGCTGTTGTTGTTGTAAATCATTTACACCAGTCGAATGAACGAAGATTTTTTCTTTTATTAAGACGAATTAGTTATGCCGATTGCTTTGCTTGTGATACGTTAATCGTAAGCACTGACTTTAAATATTTATTTCTGGATGTAATTTGATGTATTTTTTTTAAGAGACTCTAAAAATAAATAAAGTAAACCTCTAAATTTATATTTAGGTCGCCAATTCAAGGTAATAATGTGGAGGACAAACTATATTAAATATTCAATTCGTCTATAGACAATTTAAAAACTATGGTGATCATCATTTTTTCTCTTGTAATTCAATTTCAATATATTTATATATCATGAAAAAAAAAAATGTATGAAAATGTTAAGCAACTTTAAAAAAAAAAAATTATATGAAAATGTTAAGCAACTTTAATGTACACTTTCATGCACACCTACATACCTCAACTTACTTCTTAGTCGAAGGATATAAAATAATAATAAAAAAACAACGACGTGCATTTACGTACTACACCACCCGCAAGGCAATAAAATGTTGGAAACTTTTTTATGAATTTATTTTTTTTTTAATATTATTTTTTTTTGATGGTGATGCTTTGAGCTCAAGTTGGAGGCGTTATAAGTGAAATTTTTATGCCGAAATAACGCCAACAACGCACACTTTACAATTGATAAAAAAAAACTGAACTCAAATTGAAACAGAAAAAACAGAAAAGTTTAATACGTGAAATTTTTTACTAGTAACTACTGTGAAAAATATACAAATTCATGTGAGCATTAATATGTATTTATATGGAGGTAAATTCGAAACATGCATACACACATACATATACATATGTTTGAGTGTATGAAGAAATATGCAAAAATAAATATACGATCGAATCACTCATTAATGGCCAAATAAATATCTTCTCTAGAATCATAAAAATGTGAAATGAAATTTCTTTCATGTAGGAAAAATCCATGTAATAAAATAATTCTGAAAAGTCCATAGACAATGCCACTTCTAATATTCCAGTTCAACGATAACTCAATTTTGTAAAGTGTCCACTCTTTTTTTACTTCGATTATCTTCACCTTTCTCCCCTCTATTATCTATTTAAATATCTATATACCGAGCTTTTATTTAATACGGAATAAGTCGAAACGAAAGTTTTTATTATATACGGCGAATTCGCCCATTGAGCTTCAAAAAGCTTTTTCTCTCACAAAGAGAATGATCCACAGTAGGAGTGACTGCACTCAGAAGTTTTTTGTTGTTTCTTTTCTTTACTCACTTTAATGTTGCCATCGTGAAAAATTGTTATTCTCAATTTCATAATGCAGCCATTTTACAACGATGTTTAAAAAATTGTTAATATGGCAATCCCATGCCAAACGAGCTCATACAGAAATTATAATCATGTTATCTCAGTAAAAGAGAATGGGGAACAATTATCTTACGCTCTCAGTTTCAAAGAGCGAAAACACTTCATGTAAAAAAAAAGGAGAAGAATTCTCAATTGTTTTTGGAGACCAATAGGAATGAACCATGGGGAATTTATATAAGGTGGAGTTACCAGCAACTCATTCTTCTTCTTCTTTTTTATGGGCGCCATATTTGGTGTTTACTTTTTTTCGTCCGCCATAATGGCCGCAACAACAAAAATGTATTACCAGTGCGGTGTTGTATTACTGAGCGCTCCGCCATTATGGCCGCAACAACAAAGCCCTGTGTTTGTTGTCGTGGTAAATTTATTGTACTGCTGCTATCACCTTCTACATAAATTCACCTAGGCAATGAACAAAACGACAGAGAAGCTTTTAAGCTCAGATACTGTGTCTGGTCGTTCTTTTGTACTCCTTGTTGAGAATGATTTTGATAGATATGACTTAGTTTTGAAGAGAGGAAAAGCTTTCGAAAGAAACAAAAAAAAAATACAGTCTGAAGAAGAATAAATAGAAGATGGGGCCAAGAAAAAAAAGAACAAGAATAATTTTAAAGTTTTATTAAAAAATCATAACATGAATGTCTTTATAAAGTTTAAGACTTTATAAATCTCACATTGAAATGTTGTCTCTACCTATCCTATTTAAAATTCCCCCGAACAAAACTGAGTCTTCATTTTCCACGCTGCAGTAGCTTGCATGTTAATAACATTTACTTACATTTGATACCGTATGCATCCGCATAAATGAAAATAAAATTTTTTAGTGTTCATGACATGAATGCAAAAAAAAAAAAAAACAAAACAAAAAAACAAATTCCGAACAGAACATAAAAAAATATTATTTTAATCTTTATTATTATTATTACAACTGGGTACCAATTAATCCCGAGTATTTTCTTCTCTCTTAGTTGCAACCACAAAAATTTTTTTCCACAAATTTAATAAAGAAGATTTAAAAAATATCTACGTAAACAAATTTATTTAATTTTTTTTTTTACATACACATGGATGTATGTATATTTTTTTTTTTGTTAGTTGCTTTACTTTCCTTTCATAATTTTTGATATTTTCATTTCAACTGTCAGTAAAATTTACAAACCGTTGTTAGCGAACAAGCGAGTGGCATTCGCAGTTGCAAAAAAAAAAACAAAAAAAAAAACAAAAACATAGCAAAAAAGTAAAGTTAAACCGAAAAAAAGAAAAAAATTTGAAAAATAGGAAATGGAAATCCTGAAAACCACACACACGCACACACACATATATGAATATATGCATGCACATTCAAATACAACATCATCCCATGCATACACACATACATACATATACAGAAAAAACAGTAACGTCAGCATTGTCCGCATACACCAACAAATAAAAAATATTTTGTGTCAACTTTTGGCTTTATGCCGCAGTTACAAATTTCTCTCATATTAACGAATCACAAAGCAATAGTAACTACACACAACAACAACAACACAAACACTAACATCAATTGTAAAGCAACAACAGACAACAAAGGAACAGAAGTAACAAAAGGGCAACAGTAACAGCAAGAGAGCAATACTGGTGGCAACAGTGGTGGCAGTGACAGTAGCAGAAACCGGATACAACCAAGGCACTAGCTACTGTGAGCATCTCCTGTATCCTCACTATCTCTCCCATTCTCTTTTTTACTCTCTCTCTTAACTACTGTTGTGAAATATACGAAAAATATAAAAATGAATTTGAGTAAAAAAAAGATAAATAAAAAATAGAATTATATGAAATTTTTTTAAAGTAGCAAAAAAAAAAAAATAAATAATAATTCGTGTAATAAAAAATGTTTATAAATAATATAGTTTTCTTTGACGGTTTCTATTTTTGTTTGTTCTGTTTTGATGTGGCCATGGGTGGATAACTCCAAAATATAAAAAAAATATTACATTTTGCTGTCTATCAAGCTGCGCTTTCATTATAATGCGAATCTATTTATTAGTTTGTTAATATATAGCTGGTAATAAAGTAGGATTGAAAAGTTTGCCAAACTGGCATGATGAATTCAATATACAAATGCATGTATGAAACACTAGGCTTCAGCTCTCCACTTTCACTCTAAATTTACATGGACAAATCATGGATGAGAATGTAATATAAAGGAGAATGTGGTAGTTCGCAAGATCATCCGATTTATATTTCTACTAAATTTGATTCATCCAGAGTTCGTATGGGGGAAAAAACACTTTAAAAAACTCAATTAGAAGCAAACACTCTAAAAGGATTTGAAAAGTACGTTGTGCAAAAAACAAAAAAATTTTTTTTTCTTCATGATTCACCAGTACATTTTTTACATTGCTGGTTCTAGAAGGTCAGCGCAAGAGCACAAGAAATAATGAGAGCTGTACATTACTGTAAAAGTTATACTCATTTCTCTCTCTCTCTCTATTGCTCCATTTGATATTCACCACGACGTATTTACTATGATATAATGTGAAGTCATCTCTGAGAACTCTTTCTTTGGGAGAGCTATATTGTTATTTGAAGTAAAGTCAAAATAGTGCAGAACTACAAAAACAAAAGTGTAGTACAAAAGCTCAAAATTCTAACATTCTCAACTCAAGCTGTTTTTGACATTATTACTTTTACTCTCTGAGATAACTTCGCCCTATTGAATTCGCCTTGACCTTCACTCAATTTAAACAGTGAAAAATACGAAGTCAAATTTCTGAGTCCCGTTATATCATTCTCTCACAACATTTCACCACGAGCAGCAATTAAAGAGTATTATTGTGGAGGAAGAGAGAAACAACTATAATTAATAATAATAAAAATAAATTTAATAAATAAATAATAATAAATTCAATCAACAATTTAATTTTCATAAATTTTTTTTCAAAAAGTTTTCTACAATGAATAAATTTTTGTTCGAAAAAATGAATACGATTTTTGTAAAAAAAATTTGTGTATAATAAGAAAATTGAACCAAAAGAAGAGAGAAAGAAATTCTGACTGCTCTAAAATAACCAATAATCACTTTTCTGCATTTAATTTTTTCCTATTCTGGAATATGGGAAGATAATTATATAAAATGATGTCGGATTCACTTCTTTTTCGGATTATTATGAATCTTAAAGGTAAAAACCCGAGCTGATTTTGACAACAAATTATCAGAAACAATGGAATACTATAGGAAGATGGGAAATTTACTCTTCTCCATCTCGAAAGCTTATTATGATAAATAACTACTACTTTTTTTGTACGCAGATGTATGTCTCGTCTGTTCATTTCCTTTAATTTTTTGTGTGTGTCTGTCTAGCCTGCTTATTAAAACAAAAACCAATTGTTCGTTACCATATTCTTTATCAACTCTAAGCTCGTACAATTTTATAGACAAGCAAACTGATAAGAAGTATAGCAGTATACGAGTATATGAAGATACAGGAAGTTGGAGAGTGAATGCGGGTAGCTCATTACTTTGTATATACAGTACAGTGACTACTCGATTTGCGAACTACTTAGTTCACTAGCAAATAGAGTCTGATTATAAATACAAATGAAAAATTCTATATTTTTATATGTTAAAAAAAAGTTTTAGCACTTTTTTACCTATATTAACGTCAACATATTCGCATGTCGTTGGAAAGGTAAAGTGGTGAAGCATTATGTAATATAAGTTTCATGCGAAGCTGTTGGCGTTAAATAAAAATAGGTAAGAAGTGGCGTGTATACAACGCAACAACAATAAAGTAGTTTTTCGATTTAACATTTAAACAGAACAGAATTGTTTAACAGTAGAGTAGTCTTTTAATTATTTAAAAGCACGAAATCGTTTAACAGTACAGAATCGTTTAACAGTAAGGAATCGTTTAACAGTAAGGAATCGTTAAACAGTAAGGAATCGTTTAACAGTTTAGAATGGTTTAACAGTACAGAATCGTTTAACAGCACAGAATCGTTTAACAGTACGGAATCGTTTAACAGTAAGGAATCGTTTAACAGTTTAGAATGGTTTAACAGTACAGAATCGTTTAACAGTACAGAATCGTTTAACAGTACAGAATCGTTTAACAGTAAGGAATCGTTAAACAGTAAGGAATCGTTTAACAGTTTAGAATGGTTTAACAGTACAGAATCGTTTAACAGCACAGAATCGTTTAATAGTACGGAATCGTTTAAGAGTAAGGAATCGTTTAACAGTTTAGAATGGTTTAACAGTACAGAATCGTTTAACAGTACAGAATCGTTTAACAGTACAGAATCGTTTAACAGTAAGGAATCGTTTAAGAGTAAGGAATCTTTTAACAGTTTAGAATGGTTTAACAGTACAGAATCGTTTAACAGTAAGGAATCGTTAAACAGTAAGGAATCGTTCAACAGTTTAGAATGGTTTAACAGTACAGAATCGTTTAACAGCACAGAATCGTTTAACAGTACGGAATCGTTTAACAGTAAGGAATCGTTCAACAGTTTAGAATGGTTTAACAGTACAGAATCGTTTAACAGCACAGAATCGTTTAACAGTACGGAATCGTTTAACAGTACAGAATCGTTTAACAGTAGAGTAGCTTTTTCATTTAACATTCAAACAGCACAGAATCGTTGACAATCGAACACGCGGAAAGAGTAGAATGTGGTGAATGTAACTGTGCGCTCTTACTCAAGCAGCCATACGCACAAACAGTTTTATTATTCTCTTCGTCCCAACACACACACTTGCAATAGAATATTTTTGTGGTGAAAGTAAATGTGTGCGCTCAAAATGTGCTCTCAATTTTTATACCTAGAGTGTGATTGAATTTCGATCACAGGGGCTTTTCACGTAGTATTTATGAAAACCATAGCATTCTAAACATAATTTCACAGCATATTTTTAGGCTTACATATATTGAAAATATATGTTTTAAACGAAGCTATAAGACACAAGTCCGCAAGGATTAGAAACTCTTGTGACAGTAATAGTAGAAAATAAATAAATGATTTTTGAAGGTTCCTGGCCCTATTGAATATTTATTTGTTGTAAAAACAAATCGAGTTACTAGTCGTAATTCGAGTACCAATTGTACTTTGTTAAATTTCTATTTGCTTATTCCAAAACTTTTGGCCTTGCAGTTGTTACTGACCAAAAAAAATATGTATAAAAATAAAAATAGGATAAAAACTTTTCGAAATGGATTAATTTTCAAACGACAAATTTTTTTTTTTTTTCTCTTTTCTGTTTTTGCTACATATTTTTATAATTTTATTGTTGTTGTAACAGAGCGCGCGCCTTTGCGGTTACAACTTCACGAAACAATCGAAAAAAATTACAAGTAAAAAGCAAACAAAAATAATATAAAAATTATTCCCTCCCTCCCCCTCATCGGATTTGTAACTAGGGTTGTAACGGATGTATGTTAAATAATCGCTTAAATTTGAATCTCTCGTTTGCGCTATTTATTTGCATAAGTTTAAATGAATAATATGAAGAGATCGTAGAGTTGTCTATCTTGTTCTTACTGCCTATTTTTCAATCATTCATGCTTGCTCTCTTCTGAACAGACACAATGACAGATGTACATTACTGTAAAAGCTACACTCTTTGTTCTCTCTCTCTCCCTCTTTACTTGAATACCAGCACTCTCATTTATTTCATTTACCCTTCAATGTCTTTTTAATATTAATTTTTACATTCTCACTTTAAGAGAGCAAAAAACTTCATATAAAAAACGATAAGAGGTTAAAATGAATTATAGCTCGCCATTAAATTTTCAATAATTTTTAAAGAAAATGCTGTAAAATTTGGATTGCAGAAATCATTCAGTTCGACAAATTCTCATTTTTAGCTTGAGAACCTACCCAGCTATGTTTTTCTAACTTCTCCGAGTTTATAAGTATCTTTGCTAGAGGCGGGCAACCACCCAAGAAGTATATGAGAGGTTTTCCTATAAAGCCTTAGCTATTTAAAATTTCTTCTCTGAAAAATCATATTTACTTTTAAATTAAATTTTAGTTTCGCTATTCTATTCAGATTTCCTTTCACTTTCGCTTTCCCTTATCAGTTCCTAACTTTCGTTACAGCTCTACTCGTAACAATTAACACGCTGCATGTAACTTGCAAAGCGCCAGGAAGACAAATGGAGTTTTTGTGTAAATTTTTTAAGGCATTTTTTTTTTGCTTTCCCTCTTCACATGATAAACCACACGTAAATTTAAATAAATGTTATGTAATTAAGTTGATGGTTTCATAATTTTTCTTATTTTCTTTTTTTATTTTGCTATTTTTTTTTGTATACTCTTTATGTAAATATGTATTTATTTAGCGGTTTTATTTTAAATTTTTAGTAAAGAAAAAGATTAAAGATCCGCTAATTTTTTAATTCGAAATTAATAAAATGGGGTTAAATTAAAGCATTTAACATTTAAACGAAAACATTTTTTTCTTCATGATTCGCCAGTACATTTTTTACATTGCTTGGCCTAGGAGGTCAGCGCAAGAGCATAAGAAATTATGACACCTGTACATTACTGTAGAAGTTGCGCTCATTTTGCTCTCTCTCCCTCTCTCTGTTTACTTATATACCAACATTCTCTTTTGCTCCATTTGATATTCACCACGGCGTATTTAATAGCGTGACGTCATCTCTGAGAATTCTCTCACTCTCTCTGTTGTTGTTTGAAGTAGAGTCAAAATAGTGCAAAATGTACAAAAACAAAAGTGTTGTGCAAAAGCTCAAAAGTTTAATATTCTCAACTGAAGCTGTTTTTGACATTATAACTTTTGCTCTTTGAGATGATTTCGCCCTATTATATTCGCTTTGACCTTCAATAATGACTTTTATAATGACCTTGACTGCGCTCTTTAACGGATTTTATTTACCGTTCTTGCTCTCTCTCTTTTGGTTTTTTTTAACTCCAAAGGCGAATTCACCCATTTCACTCTCTGAAGTTGTGAGCTTTAAAACTTCATATAAAAAAAAAAAAAAATAAAAAGAAGTACGGCACTAGGACGCTATCTATTTACCGTTCTTGCTCTCTCTCTTTTAGGCGAAATTCACTCTTTTTGGCTTTTTTTTCGTATGAAACTTTTCGCACTCTGAAAGTGAGAGCGTAAAAACTTCATATAAAAAAAAAAAAACTGAAAGGAAGTATGGCACTTGGCCGCTGTTTGGTTAAGAGTACTTCTGACTTCTGATTACCTCAGAACACTTCTGGCTGGTTCAGAGTACTTCTGATCACCGGAGACTACTTCTGACCTACTCAAACTAATTTTGACTGTAGTAAATTTACCCTTGCTTGTTTCCAAGAACTTCTGACTGCTAATACTAATACCTTTGATTATCTTTGAACAATTTTGAATACTTTGGGGTACTTCTGCTGAGTACCTCTGGCTACTTCAGAGGATTTCTGACTACCTCACATTACTGTAGACTTTTTTAAAGTACTTATAATTGCTTCAGAATATATTTCTGACTATCTACAGACTAATTTTACCTGCCAAGGGGTATCTTTAACCTGTCTCAGACTATAGCCTAACCAAATATAACTTTTCGGACTTTATAGATTACATCGAATTATGTTCTGACTATCTCCGAATACTCCAAACTTCCTCTGACTAACTTTAACTAATACAGACAGTCTCTAATTGCTTTTAGCTACCTTCTGGCCGCTTCTTAAAGCTTTTGATTACATCAAACTACTGCTGAACTTCTCTTTTCTACTTTGCTTGTCTTAAATTTTATCTTTGTGGTTTTAATTCACTTTCGTGTATACCAAATTTATAATCGCGCTGGTTCTTACAGTTTGCTGTTAATCAAAATGCCTTAAAGCATTTTTACTTGGATTATTTAAACACACTAATTACATAATCTAAAAAGTTCCATTTAAATTTCAACGATAATATCAATACATAATAAAAATCAACAAATCACGCCTTGTTTATTTATGCATTACAAACTTGCAATCGTTGATTAACCCTTAATGTATAGGGTGTGGATAAGTGACACTTATAACAAATCATCAATCATCATTATATTTTTTTGTTTGTTTTTTTTTTTTGTCCACACACACAGTAAATATGTAACACATTTTTATTTATTATGTTTAAGTTGCATGTGTATCGTTAATTTCGGAGAGAAATTTAATTTCATTAAAAATTTTTGCATTGATTTTGTTTTGCTTTTCTTCACTCGATTTAATGTTGAGCTTTTCCTTTCTCTCTTCAGCAAAGGAGAGTTCCAAGTGTTTGACAGTTTTTGCTTGTATTTGTTGTTGCTACATTCGCTCTTCGCCGTGGCTGTATCTGTGAGAGAGCCGCATCTCATCATTAGAGGCCGATATCCTGATTGTGTTTGAGCTTTTACTGCATCTTGTACTTTGTGGTGTATAGAAATGATGTGAACATTGAGCGCCAAGCAGAGAGAGTAAGAGAGAGAGAGATCGAAATTGTTTGTAGTTTTGCTCGAGTTGTCGTTGCTGGATAATTGAGATATTTTTTCTTGCATTTGTTGTTGCTACATTCGCTCTTCGCCGTCGCCTTGACTGTGAGAGAACCGCATCTCATCATCAGATGCCGATATCGATGGTCATACGTTGACTCCTCGTATGTAGTTTTTCACCACTTTTGAAAGGGACAACAAAAAAGCAATAAATGTGCATAAAGAATAACAAAAGTGGTTTTAAATAATTTTAAAAAAGAAAAAAATATTTTTAGAATTATTTTTTAGTGTGGCGAAAAAGTACTTACGAGGGGTTAACGTATGACCATCGATATCTTGATTGTGTTTGAGCTTTTACTTCATCAGGTGTTTTGTGGTGTATAGAAATGATGTGAGCATTGATCACCAAACAGAGATAGAGAGAGAGAGCAAGAGAAGGAGAGAAAGATCGAAAGTGTTTGTGGTTTTGTTCGGGTTGTCATTGCTCTCTGGTTGATAGAGTTATTCATGTGCTACCCAGATAACGGATTTTTTGCTGATGCCATACCAAGCAAATTTTTGTTTTTTTTTTTAATGCAATGAATGTTGGTTAAATTAAAATTTCCAGAAAAATTCTTTAACTGCAACTACCTATCCATTTTTCACTTTTGGCACTATACATATATATTTATTTATATGTAGTAGCAACTTCATAATATAAATAAATATATATTCATTATTTACCGAAGTACTCTCCATATATAAAAACGTGTAGTTTTTATATCCAAAAATTACGCTCAAGTCATTTTTCATTTTAACACTTAAACATCTCCACACACACACACACACATAGAACCAAAACACGCTCACAGAAAAACCAAACAGAACATATAAAGTTTTAAAAATACATCACGGATTCGGTAGTTGAAATGACCACACTCACACTCTCGCTCATACAAAAAACAAAAAAAGAAGAGAAGAGAAAAAATATCCAGAAAAAAAAGAAATGAGAGAGAGGGAACAGCTCATGAATTATAGTACCTTATATCCTGTTGACTTTTAATTCACGTAGCGTGATGCATAACACAAACTCTCGTACTTGTTGTTAACACACACACTCGCTCGTATATACCTATACACACACACACACATATACCAAACTCACATCCGGCTTCTTTCCTCTGTTCTGCTCTCATATGTCATTGGGCAAGCAAAAGCAAGAATTGCTTGTGGCCTTGTCATATTTGCGTTAAGCGGAGAACGGTGCGGTGTAAAGCATAAAGCGTAGATGAACATGTACGCGGCAAAAATATACGAGTCGTGTATGCTGTAAAATGTTACCATAAAGAAAACTGAAAAATAATATTCTATACACAGTGTAGCGGATGTAACGAGAAATGAGTTGCCACTCAACAACCAAATTTACAGGAAATACATACACACACACACACACATATACAGGCACACATAGAGACACACGGATACACGGACGCATGCATACATTCGTGATACAGGATAGTAGTAGTAGCAAATGTGCAGCAGAGGTGTTTCCTTGCGTCAACTGCAGGTCACACATACACGCTAAAATACAAACGTACGTACGTGAAGCTTTTCTCTCTCTCTCTCTCTCTCTCAGCGTGTATGTGTGCATGAGTGTGAGTGTTTGTGACTCTATTCTATACGCGTTAGTATGATTACTACTGCTTAGTTGTTCCATTGTTTCACAATCATAAACAGAATCAGCTAACGGATACAATAGCGAGTTAGAACCAGTGGAAGAATTTGAAAGCGGCGGAAGAGGGAGAGCGAAAGAGAGGAAGGTGGAAGTGGAGGTGATTGTTGTGTCCAAACAATTGGAAATCACTTGCAATTTGCACATAGTTATGTATCTTTTTGTGTGTCGTACATATTTGTGTTTTTTTCTATTTGTTTTTATTTTTCGTGTACATTGTGAATTGGGTTTCTAATAAACGGGAGACACTCAAAGAAAAATTGTGTAAAATAATGAAAAGTTTTTCGTAACAAAAATTGTTAGTAATGAAAAATGCAATACAAAAAAAATATTTCTTTATTTAGTTTTTTTTTTTAAATTTAACTGTCATAAATAATTTTAAATTCATAGCCGTCGACCTAAGAGCACAAGGTAGAATGAGAATTACGGTAAAAGCTGCATTCTTTCCTTACTTTCTCTCTCTCTCTCTCTCTCTCTTTTTGCTTGCGTACCAGCATTCTCTTTTGGTTCATTTAACCTCCGCTTCATTTCAATAGAAAATACGAAGTCAAGCTTTTAAAGTTCGTATTCTTACTCTCTCTCTCTCTCTCTCTCAACGTCTCGCTTGCAGTGAGCATTTAAAGAGTGCATCAGTGATGATGTTTTTGGTACAATTGTATTTTTTTTTTTTTGGTACAATTTGAGACCAAAAAGTACATTGGTACCATAACAATCGTTTTGGTACATTTGGATTCAAAATGTAGTACTTTATTAAAAAATTTTTATTCTACTTCACACAAACATTCGCTGAATTGTAGATCATCAGAAAATTATTATAGAAGATCATACAATTATTTGTTTACGAGATTTTACAATCAATGCTGCCATTTGGTAAGCCAGAATAAACATGAATATTTATCTCAAATTTTTACTTTCAGTGATCGAAATTACCGCAAAGAAAACAAAAATTAAATAAAATAATATTCCATTCGGACAACAGTGGAAGGAGAAATCTGTGGTCAAAAGCAATAATCGCTTAAGTCGGTTTTAAAAAGTATTGAGTTATATGTAAATGTGTTTTTTTTTACGGAACTGTATTTTTATTCAATATTTAAAAAAAAGATTGTGAAAATAGAAGCATCATCGCTTATGTAAAGTAACAATCAATTACATTTATATCAAACAATGTTTTCTCGAAATGAAGATTTCAGATTTAAGCTACAGCAAGAGAATTCAGCTCATATGCATTATATCGCTTATGGGAGAAAAATATAATACTCAGCGCCATGCAAACTCAAATGAATTTATTGCTTCAAAGTTGTAGGTGGACTTGCTAACCCAAACATAAAAATGACTTAAGGCCCATTCGAGGTTATAGATCATTTACAATTTTTGGTAAATTTTTGGCAAGTTTGATACATTTGAAATTTTTGATACATTTTTGGCTAGTTTGATACATTTTTTTTTTTATACTTGGTATATTTGAAATTTTTAGTACATTTTTGGCTACTTTGATACATTTTTTTTTATTTGGTACATTTGAAATTTTTGATACATTTTTGGCTAGTTTGATACATTTTTTATATTTGATACAAATTTGAAATATAAATTTATCATCACTGAAATGCATTGTTTTTGAAGTGAATTCTTCTGGTACGATTCAAGTGAGGTGAGATTCAAGTGAGGAGAATCGGGTGAACAGCATAAAAGAAAACCAACTTGCTCTTTGGTTTTCTTGCGCTCTTGATCTCTTACTTTTCAAATGACTCTCTCTCTCTTTTCGGACTTATTTTACATTGTCACTCTCGTTTTCCTTTCATCTCTCACAAAATCGAAGTTCTCTCTCTTTCGGTCTTCTAATTCAATAAAAAACTATTGCATACTTTTTGGCCTTATTCATTACATTTTTGCTCTTACTTATTAGTCCGTAAATGCACAAATCTTTAAGTGTAAACTAGTTCTACTAATTATACCTTACTATGATTGCAATAGTTCAATTCACATTCGCCATTCTTATTGCTATTCAATATCGTAATTAATTCAACACGAAATCAGTCAAGTGGTTTTATGTATTAAGTTGTCGTATCTATAGCAGAATAGTAACTGCTGATTCGCATGCAATAATTTCAAAACTGCTCATATTTCAATAATTATTGCAGGGTGTGTTGGTTGACCTGACAACTGGCAGTTATCCTGTCGCTTATGAATTATGTTGCTTTTGTGGGTTTCTAGGAAAGGATAATGCAATAGTAAGACATAATATAGAATAAGAAGACACACTTTAAAGAGTTTAATTTTGTGAATAAAAATTAAATAATTCATGATTTAGACGTGCACATTTGTTTTTGTAAAAGCACTAAAACATTTACTGTTCATTTTAACACACACACTCATAGCACTACGCAGTAAGCTATACGAAATACACAAACAATTTTGTCAATTTCATTTCTCATCTCTCTTCTTTGCCTATACCAAAGAGCGAAGCAACATTACTTTCGTATGCTTTGTTGGTACACATTGGCGACAGTTATATTCAACGTAGATTTTGTTGTTGTCTAGCTTATGATTTTTTTGTTGCTTAATAATAATAAAGTTTATATGTATTGGTGTTTGCACTTCTATAAGAAACTTTTGGGTAGATAAAAAATTGGGCTTAACAAATTAATATTTTGACATACTAATACATATTTGTATACAAAACGTAGAGAGTAAGTAAATATAAAACAGAGAGAGCACATAGTTAAAAAAAAGCAACAACAATTAATATGTTGAAATTATGAGCACTACGATTGAAATGCAAATGAGAGCACCGGTGCATATTAATTCTCTCTTCTTTGCTCTCTCGCTCACACAACTGATCACACATATTCTCTCACACAAATTGGCTCTTCTTTCTCTCACAAAAACAGCAATTCGCCTCGTCCAGTCTATAACTGGAAAACACTTCCTTAAAATATTAAAGCTTTAAGGCGAATTCACCGACCGAGTGCAGTACTCTCTTTTCGTTTTTTTTATATACAGTTTTGTGCTCTCTCTTTAATTGAGAGTAGTGAATTTGCTTTTACTTAACTTTTAACAGTATTAATAAAGAAAAAATACGCTCATTAGATAAATATGCAGTTTTATTAAAAAAATTTTATATAGGAAAAAGGAAAAAAAAATTTGCTAAGTAATACATTCAACTCGAGGCAAAAAGTCGATTGCTTTCAAATTTCAAACTTCAAGCTTCCTTTTTGTTTTACTCTTTTTACTGTCTACAAACTTGAGAACGCGTTCAAAATCTATTTGCAATTTTTCTCCCTTTTGAACTAGAATATTGCAACTTTAACTCAAACGTCATTGGTATATTTGAGTAATAACTGTGCATGCAATGCGATTTTGTTGACATCACCACCAACAGCAGCAGAAAATGATGATGGTGATCTCTACCACACACACACACACACAGACATTATACCAGTGAACCATCAACACACACACATTTTGATTGCAGCTGTCTCCACCGCAAACACTGACAGCAGCAACAAGCACAGCTCAAACATTTCCTACATTTCGACGGAAATTTGTTGAATGTTATGTTATGGTGGTTGGTAATTGTTGGAGATGATTGTTGCTGCTGATGTTGCTGCTACTGCAATATGTGTTCATGTTGTGATGATATTGTTGTTTTTGTCACTGACAATGAGAGAGAAAATGATGAATTTTACGGGTGATAATTTTGGACATGGCGCTTAAATATTAAATACTATAAATATATAGTATATGTAAAATGATTTATTATTATTTTTTTTTATATAAATTTGCATGAATTAATACAATTTAAATCTACAGATTTAAGCTAATTTAATTTTTTACTAAATTTAAATAAAAATTGGTATTTTTCTATAGAATTTTCTTTATTCATAAAAACAAATCATTCGAATTTTATTACTGAGATCTAAAAATTTTTATACCCACTACTTTTTCTACTACTTTTACATTTTTTTTTTTACTACACATTGTTGCCATTCAAACAACATTTCCATCATCTTCTTTCATGAATTTGTTAGTGCTTTTTTCCAATCAAGCATACAAATGATTACCACCAATCTGTTGATATAGCAATTGCTGCTAAGACATACAACACATACACCCACTCACACATACATACATGCATTCATATATCTAGACATGTGTTTAAATATTTCTACCAATGATTGGTGACAGTATCGGTGTGATACATCATCATCATCACCATCATTGTAATCATTATATGTTTGTGTGTGTGTGTGTGTAAGTGTGTTGTTTATGTGAATTTCGTGATGCAAACTTTATGTTGTTAAAGTATTTTTGCTGATGAAAGCATTCCGTTTTTTGTTTTTCTTTTGTTTTTTTTTTTAATACATATATATATATTGTGAAATGTTGTAGAACGTAATTGTTTTTGTTTATGTTTGTTGCTTGTGAATTTTGCTTTTTTTGTTTTTTTTTTTGTATAGCCGTCGAGTATAATAACAACAACTGAAAAAACGATGTATCATAAATCACAATGACTGCTGCTGCTGCTACTGGTGGTTGTTGTTGTTGACGTGGTCGGTCGACGACGACGTTGCGCACTATTACCCTACACATGTCATCCATGAATATGTGATATATGTGATATATGCAGAGAGAAAGAGAGAGAGAGAGAGAGACAAAGTTCAAAATAAGTTTATAGTGATTTGAAGTTTACACATATACATGCACATAAATATGCTCATTTAACAGTAGTTCGTAATTTTGCTCTCTGAGAATGGAAACTATGGGCTTGAAGAGAAACTTATTTTCAGATCTGAGAAAAGACAAAAACAATAAAAATCGTATCAGCTCTTGCAACAACAACAAAACGACTAAAAAGAACAGTAAATTGCTTTTCGTATCTACAAGTCGTCGTCAAATTGAGAATTTGTCGTGCTGCGCTCATTTGTAAAAGAGTATTACTAAACAGGAGAAGCAATACAAAAACAAAAATATTTAGTAAAAAACAAGAGAATGAGAGAGAGAGTGAGAGTAATTGAGGGAAGCGTTCTTGCTTGTTGTCGAGTGTCGCCTATTGCTTTTGTTTAACCCTAGAAGGCACTTCTTCGTCGAATGGACGATAACGCGAATTTTTCTGTTAACCCTTTCGGTATTATAGTGACATCGGTGTCACAAGATTGATTTTCGCGATTTTTTAAAAACTATACAATGAATTATTATAAATTTAGAGTTTTTGGAAATATAATTGATGGTTATTTAATTCAAATTAAAAAAATTTGGAAATATTTTTTTTTTTTGAAAACGGTACTATAGCGGATCAAAGTGGAAAAATTGTGTTCCTTTTTTTTTTGTTAATTTTCAATCGCTCACAAAATTTGTCTAAATATACCAAATTTTTGATATCGTCGCCTGAGAATTGATTTGGCGTATAGGCATAGAAATACTTATACACATACGCCAATTCAATTCTCAGGCGACGATGTGTTGTGGGAAAAATCATTTACTCAAACATGATTTCGTATATTTTTAAATGTTTGTTTACTTTTTTGGAAATACAAGTTTTGCTATTAGTCACCGGTCACCCTAAAATCATAAATGAAAACTTTTTAAGATTTTTTTGGCAATAAAATGTGAGTCGATGAATACGAATCTGGACTCGGTTTTGCTCTATCGGTTCCAGTTTCTTTAGGTCACGAAAGGGTTAAGTGAAATATTAATACTAAGTTATTTTGGCTATTTTTAAAAAAAAATATCTAATAAAAATGTATGGAAAAAAGTTAGTAAAAATCCCATTAAGGGCCACAGGGTCACCGGTGATCCATGAAAGTTCAAGCCTTCAGAAACAGAAAATGTTTGTTTCGATCAAAAACTGTAACAAGAAATTGGGGTCAGACAATACTAATCCGAACTCGGTTTTGCGCTATCACCTCTGATTTCCCTACGGTTCCAAAAGGGTTAATAGAAAAGACAATGAATTGATTAATTTAGTTTTCATGAAACAAACAGCAATGAAAAAATCAAACAATTAATAATTTTAAATAAATAATAAAGTGTTTAATAAAACACAATAATAAAACCAGAATTTTTTTTATATAGGAAACAATTGGCATTGTGTTAAAAAAGCCGTCGTTGATTCGACGAAGATGGACGTTAGTATATAAAAAATAAGATGTTCCGTCTAAGCTTTATTTTTTGTGTGAAAATAGACTCAAATTAGTCTATATCACACACAAATAATGATACTCCTTTTGGATTCTAAAACGCTTACCCCAGCTGCAATGATAAAAAAAGAGTAGAAAGTCCAAAGGCTCTGCAGTATTAGGGAGCAGTAATCTATTGCTTATTTTAAATACTTTGATGATAAATTTAAATACTTTGGATGATCTTAAGTGCAACAGGATTTTTTCAAAGCAAATACATTAAAATATTACACAAGAGACAGCTCGAGTACCAAAGAGGAAACTAGCAGGCTTGAACTAGTAAGCATAAGAAATCTGATATGTCTAGGGCTTTTTTCTATAGAAAAGATGCTTAGTCTATCCTTATGCATGTCTGAGTCTCCATTACTGTTTAAACTGTATGCATAAAACAACCAACACAAGCTTAGGTGTGAAGTTCAAAATATTGAAAATATTTTTAGAAAGCCAAACCAACATCGGAACACTTGACTCTTCAAACATATAATGGAATTGTCTAGAAAATGGAATGTGCATTTTAGCCCTTGTGAGCTAAAATAGTGATGATATAAACACATAGAGAACTACAGGCTTGCAACTGCATTATTGAAACTGCATATACTCTCAATTGGAGTCTGTGAAGGAATAGAATTAATTTGCGACTGCAACAGCAACAAAATCTGTTGAATCTTCTTCTTTTATTTTGTTTTGTTTCGTATTTCCACTCTCACTTCTCTCTTTTTCTGTTTTGTTGTTGACAAATTAGAAATAGATTCTAGTATGACTGCAACCACTACAAATGTAGTCATGCAGTTGTGTAGTCGTGTAGTTGTCAAATTTTGCAGTTTCATTAAAGCGTGTGTATTTTTTTGTTTGGACAGATGCTGTCGTAAGTTTTTCGCCCTCTATGTTGTTACTGTATTGAGTGGGAAGAGAGTAAGTACTGCGAGAGAGCAACTATGAATTGTTGTATGTTCGAGAGAGCGGAGAATAGAGTATCAGCAGGCAGTTGCTTGAGTTTGTTTTTTTTTTTTAACTGTGCATTCTCTCCTTTATATTTTCTTAGTCTCCACACATACATATTTGTTTTGTTCACACATACACATACAGATGTGCGTTCGTTAATGTGTGCATGAGGCAATACCAACTCCACTCGTTTTTTTATATGACTTTTTCGTTTAGCAATCTCCTTCTTTTGCAGCCAATCGCGAGAGCATTCCTAGACTAAATGCACTAAAAGAGCAAGGCAAGAGTGAGAAGAGAGTAACCCATTTTGCAGGTCATCGGGCAGAAGAGAATTTGTGGTAATAAAACAGCCGATAATTTGTTATGAGAAAGATACAGTAGAGATTCATTGACCCCGAACTCTATTTAAGAATGAAATTTGCTCAATATGAGATGAGAGAAACTATCCGAAGCTATGCTCTCTATTGAGAAATGATTAAGTGAAAGCAAAAATTCCTATAAATTCAATAATTCTCTTTTCCTTAACCTTAACATAACCCAAACTAGGTGCAACTTTTATTATGCATAAATATTTCTTTTTATTTCGTTTTTGTTTTACAATTTTTTTTTTGCTACATTCACTACCACATACTAGAAAAAAAAGAAAGAAAAAATAATAAACAAGTAAAAAATGCACTCCCTTTATTTATTTTAGACTGAAAAGAAAACAATAAACTGATAAACTGGTAGCACTCCCCATAGAGATATCTATCTATCTGTGTATCTATCTGTATAGTATATTGTGCATATAAACGAGTGAGTATAATATCTGCATAGAAGAAAGACTATGCATACATATTTATATAAATGAACGTGCAACTAGTTGTGGCAAATAAACACTAGAGGGTGAAAGAAAAATTAAACGAGAAAGAGAAAAAACGAAAGAAAGAAAGTTGGAGATAGAATGAGTTTGGACAGTGAAAACTGTTTGGCTTAATGCTAAGTTTATATATTTGTAAAGAACCACAAGAACATAACGGTTGCATGTGGTAATAGACAAATAAATTCAAAAACCAACAACAACACAAAACTAAAAACAACTACGGGTTGATGTTTGTTAACTAAAGGGACGCTGACTTTAGTTATTTAAAAAACAAACAAAAAAATAGAACGAACAACCTTTGCATCAATATGTAGCAGCAGTAGCCAGCGAGTGTGGGTGGCTTGAAAAATTATGGATGGGATGAGAATTCGTGGGTGCGAGCTGTTGTTGTGAGGATTTTTTGTTGGGTCAATAATTGCCCTGTGCATGTAAGCTATTATTGCAATACAAATGGGTTAAATGTTTGTAATGAAAGGGCATGTATGTGTTATTGAGTCTATGCAGTAATGGAATTCCCTATTGCAAAAGAAAAAATCATTTATTAAAAAAAAAAAAAAAAAAAACTTAGTACTAGTGAAGTTTTTAATGCATATTAAATAAAATTATTAAACATAAGAACAATTTAATTATTTACTTTAAACAATGAATTGATTAATTAACAAACAGCAATGAAAAAATCAAACAATTATTTAATTTAAAATAAATAATAAAGAGTTTAATAAAACACAATAATAAAACCAGGATTTTTTTTTTTTACCTATGGATTTAGTTTCAACTAAAAGTTTTCGCTCTAACAATCGAAATTAACCAGAACCAAAAACGCAAAACACACAAAAACATTATTAATGATAATAACGATAAATCTTTTTCGGTTTTTTTTTTTTTCATTTCGCCATCATACCAACATCACTACCACCCACCAACACCATTTACCCTAATCATTCACTGGCACTATTCACCAGTAATGTTCGACATCATCAGCCACTGCTGCGCCACCATCTACCACCTCCACTTAGCACCATCATTTACCATCACCTCCATTTACTCCCACGATTTCTCTCCACCCCCCCCCCCCACCCCCCATTCCCTACTACTCTACTAACTACATCCAACATGCTTAAGACATTAATAAAGTTTTCGCGTGTGGTTGTCAAATTTAACATGTAAACATTCTTAAATTAGTTAGTTATTTTCACAATAACAACTTACAAGTTTTACTAGTAATATTTGTTGGAATGTATTCTGTGCTTTCTTAATTTAGCACAGTAAGGAATTTTTTTGTTTTTTTTTTTAGTTTTTTTTTTGTTTGGTTTCTTAATCGCTTTTTCTTCTTTTTTTTCTGAATTCTTTTTTCACAATTTCCTGACTAATGAAAAGTCAAAAGATAAATCGAAAATATATAGAAGAAGAACAAATTTAGTTATAGTCAAATTAGTTCAACGGAAAAAAAAAAAACGGAAATAAGGTTTAAGCAAGGAAAATTGGGTTATATTGAATTGCACGGCGAAAACCATGAAATTGTTGTTGCGCTGAAGATAAAGAGAGAACTTTCCCTATAGAAATATACTGCGTTATCTGAACAGTGAATACCAATAAAACCACGCACTAATACTTTGAAAGTAAGAATAACAAATATGGTTCAACAGAAAATAATAGACACTCGAAACTGTGATTGATAAATTGAAAGCATAGCATAAGAGAGAGATATTCTCTTTCTTCACTTATTCTGTAGAGTTTACTCTCGCCGCATAGAAACTAACGGGATATAGTTGGTAAAGGTGAAATCACACACCAAGTGCCGTGCTCTCTTTCCATTTTTGTTTCTAGTCTCAATTTAAGAGAGCGAAAAATTTCATATGAAAAAAAACGAAAAGAGAGAACTACTCTAGGTAGGTGAATTCGCCGTAAATTGTAAAAATATTTAAGAGAGTGATAATTTTCATACAAAAAAAAAAACGAAAAGGGAGGACTACTCTAGGTTGGTGAATTCGCCTTAAATTGTAAAAATATTTAAGAGAGCGAAAATTATCATATAAAAAAAAAACCAAAAAAGAGAGAACTAATCTGGGTTGGTGAATTCGCCTTAAATTGTAAACATCTACGTCTACGGTGGCCAACAATTTGGTCCATTATGAGACAAGAAAAAGAAAGAAAGAAAATTGGTAATGAGAAAATGAAAGAATTGATGGGAAGAATTGAAAAAAGTGGGACAATAAATTTGTGAGAAAAGAACAAAATAATCTGCCGTATACTGAATATTCCCGAAATGAAATCCACCGGGGAAGTTTGTTTCTTTCCCCTGTATTTCTATAAGAAAAAGGAACAAATTTGCACAGGGCTTTCATTTCGGAAATATTTAGAATACGACTGAATATCATAATCCAAATTCGCGCTCATGACATGTACATTGAGAAATTTCGTTCTAAGATCGTAGACATTTAAAAAAAATTTTAAAAGGATTATTTTTGATAGCAGAAACAGAAGTATTTGCTAGGAAAGTTTTGGCGTGACTTCTGCTCTTGGAAAAAAATTGAAAGAGGGCGCTATAAGCACAAAGAAATGACCACAGATCTGAATTAAATACTTTATCATGAGATGTTTCGAAGATGCATACCCAGTTTGAAGTAAGATTTTTTACGAGACTCCTATACATAACGTTTCTTTTTTAAACAATTTATAACATGATAACATATCTGTGGTAAAAAGGAATAACTGCTTAAGTTTATTTTCTTGTCAGCCAAGTTTAATTTAAGTAAAAAGAAATATTAGAGAAACTTCAATTGAAGTTTCAAAAAACTCTATGATCGAATTACAGGCCGTTCTTAAAACGATATATATTTCTAAAAATTATTGAAAAATTTATTTTCCGTATTTATGATCAAAAATATGTGATACAATATTTTCGATCTGTAGTCGAGTTAGGTTGTTTTTCATTTTTATCACAAATATATTTGTCGCGTTTCTAATGCCTGGTTTTCACTGTCATATTCCCTGTCAAAGAGAGAAAAAGAGAAAGTTTCCTATATGAAATTTGCCAACATGCTGGCAAATTTGATTGAATTTGACATAGTGTAAACTCTTTCTAAAACTCATAATTGTGAGTTTATAATCAAGACAAATTCTGCTACTTGAACGCCAATTTTTCCATCATAAAATTTTCCTGCTCTTTCAGGTTGGAACAGTTTTGAATTTTAAAATGAATAGTTTCACAGTAATTTTTTCTTATATCGTATTTGAGAAGTCTCGGAGTCTCGCTAGAGTAAACCGATAGAGAGTAAACCGTTAGAGAGCGATTAATGTTAGCAGCATCAGCAGTGCGAAATACCAGAATGGGGGTAACTAACAGAGACAGAGCGAATTAATGTTAGCAACAGTGCAGTCTACCATACCAGCAGAATGGAAAGCAGCGACAGAGGCAGAGTGAATTTAGGTTAGCAGCAGCAACAGTGCAGTTTACATAGGCAGCAGAATGCAAAGCAGCGACAGAGCAGTTAGAGCTTTGAATGATTTGCATTACATAGTAGCAGCATAAGCAAAATTAGCAGATGTAGGTAACTACAAAGCAACAATTGTAATTGTAGAGCTGTAGTTATTGAGCTGTAGTTGTAGCAGAGTAACTAGATTTAATTGTATTAGCGCAATTTGGCGAAACTTGAACATCATATGAGAGACTAAACGAAGAGATAGTAGAGTATCATGCAGTAGCAGAATTAGCAGGAGAGTTGCCGTTAGATGCAGGAACAAAATTGTTGTTATGCTGAGAGTAATAAGATTTTTTGTAGGCAAAACTTTGCTCAACTTAAATTTGAGTTCTTTAACTTCGGCTATGAAAATTGATACATTTGAAATCTTTGTTGTATGCATATTAATGTCAAATTATCACCATTGTATATGACAATTCAATTAACTAATTCAAAGAGAAAAATACAAGAGGAAAATAAATAGATGAGAGGGGGAAACGGAATAGAGAAATAACGGACAAGTTAATTGAAGAGAGAGAGAAAGAGAGGGTCGCCTTAAATATAATGCCTGGTTTTTACTCTTTCTCTCTCTTTGACTCTCTCTTTGACTCTATCTTGGACTCTCTCTTTAGGTTCTACTTGAAAGAGAGGGGATAAATGTTAGAGCAAACAGAAATAAGAAAACGAAGTTTTTGAACATGTTGGTTAGGGGGGGGAGGGGGTGGAGGGGGTGGAGGAGGAAAGAAAGGTAAGATAAGGATAGGAAGAAAAAAGTAGTGGGGTACATAAAGGGAATTAAAGGATAAAACTAAAAGCAGAAAAACAAGAAGAAGTACAAGGCAAAGAGAGTAGTGAGGAGGGAGAAGGAAAGGAAGGAGAAAAGACAGGGGAGAAAGAGGGAAAATAGAGCCGGAAAAGAAACCTGCAGAGAAAAAAGAAAGAGAGTAAATGGCAAGAACGACAAATAAAGAGCGAGTGAAAAAGAGAAGAAGTCGGGAGAGGGAATTTTGACATTACCACTCAGAAAAGCTTTTCATATCTATTGATAAAGTGCACATCAAACACAACCAATGATTTGTGATTTGAAAAACTGCTGATGAAGACATTTTTTTCTGAGAATAAATGCTCCAATGTAAACATTTTCAAGTTTTCAATTAAATTACTATATAAGAATTAACTTTTTTTCAGTCAGAAGTATCAATGAAACTTCAAGTTTTCTACACAAAACTTCCTTCTTCCTCAAATGCAAGTATGTATGTGTTTGTAAATTTTCAAGAACGTTGACATTTTCCCAATTTACATATTTAAAACATTCACTCAAATTGTTTTCTTTCTTACTTTATCCTACTTTGCTGTTTTATATTTTTTTGTTTTTGTTTTTGTTTTAGAGTTAAGTGAAAAAAGGTTAAACCAAAACCAGAAAAAGGTGAATGAGGTTAAAAGGTTAAAAAGAAGATGAGCCTACATGAGGAAGCCTCCAGGAAGAGAAGAAATGAAAAGGAAAAGGAAAAGAAAGCTAGAGGTAAACCCAAATAGGTAAGAAGTTTTCTACTTTTCTTCTTCAAAAGTTCAAAGTATTAATATTAGGTTTGTTGTTGTTTTTTTTTTTGTTTTTGTTTTTTGGTTTTGTTTCATCAAGAGATTTGTGTTTTTATAGAGAATTAATTTTCTAAAACCTATAAGAAAACAACTACCTCTCATACATAAATAAATCACTAAATCGGATATAGTGTTGGTTTACAACCTGTGAACTTTGTGAATATTTTATACATAGTACGTAGTAGTTTTTATTTCTTTTCTTTTCGTTTTCTTATTTGCTTTAAAGTATTAAACCAAAATATATAAGTAGGTAGTAAACAAAAATATTAACGTGCTGCATATTGAGGTTGACATTTTGAAAGAAGATTTTTTGATGAAATACTTTTTGGTTTTTTTTTTGTTTTTTTTTTTTTTAAATTAAAGCCTAAACTTATACTATAAAACATAGAAAAGGCAACTATTCACATTTTAGTACTGCAACTCAGAGCCTTTACACTTTTTGAGTGCGTTAAAAATAATAATCGTGTGCCTCCTGGGGCCATTGCCATACAAAACCGTAGAAAATTTGTGAGGAAATAGCTTCAATATATGTAAACATAGAAGAGAGAACACTCTATAAAATATGCTGATATAAAAAAGGTGTAAAAAACTGAAAAAAATAAACGATGGCACCACATCTCAATGTGCGCAAAAATACATAAAAATAAATGGTAACAAAGTAAGCAAAGGATAAGAAATTTCTTTGGTTAAGATAGAAGCGAGAGAAAATAGCATCCATACAAAAAAAAAAAGCAAATGGTTGAACACGCATCAAGAGATGCGACATAAAAAGTTTGTCTCAACTCAAACTCTCACTTCCAATACTTCGTCATTTGCAGTTCTCTTCCATTTAAAATTGTATGCATATGTGTGTGTATGTATTGTATGCATATGTGTGTGTATGCTCTCATCCTCTCTTTTCGCCCTGCTTTAGCTATGGCAAGGCAACTAACTGCAACTAATAGTAGCGGCGACAATAACTTTGTCTTTATAGAAAAAAGAAAAGAAGGAAAACTTTAAAATGTTTTCATGCAGTATCGAAAAATACTGTATGCCAAAAATAAACGAAAAGAAAATGTTTGGGAATGTTTTTTTTGGTTTGTTTGTTTGTTTTTATATTTTAACTTTTTACTTCGGTAAAGACAAAACAAGATATACATAAACAAGTGGAGAACAATTTTTACACAGGCGATGTAAAATATTAGATCGTTACGAACAAATAATATAATATTCTTCTAAAGTAGGAATGAATGTGCACTTGAAACCATTCAGGTTGCACAAAGGAGAGTGAAGAGGACGGAGAGTATTGAGTGTAAAAGGAAGTAGAGCTAGTGCGAAAGTGTAATTATGATTTGTTGTATTTTCAAGAGAACAGAGCATCTAGAGTGCATTCGTGCTTTCGTTTTGCTTCTTTATAACACCGTAGGCCAAAGCCTTGCACACATACAGAGCTCATTTCCATAGAAAAAGTGCTCAATGGAGCATTGTGTATGTATGGGTGGCAACCGCTGTTTTATAATCTAACTGTAAGCTCTCTCTCTCTCTCTCTCTCTCTGTAGTATTTCATTACTCTTCACACATACATATTTGATTTGTACTCACATACACATGAGCGATCGTCATACCACGAAAGAAATGAAACTAATTAATCTAAGCATTCACTGAATGTGGCGAAAAAGCAAAACCGAAACCGTTCACACTCATTGTCCAGCATACAACTGAAAGCTACGGAACGACAAGGAATGGAACGAGAGAAAAATTCTATGTGAAAAAGGCGGGGCTTACATCTGCAGGAAAATGGCTGCGCGTTGCTCTCAGAGAGTCTTTTTGAGAGTAAATTGCAGATGTAAAGTAAAAAAAAAAGAAGAAATTTGCTGTCGCTCAGAACAAATTACTCTCAGAGAGATTTTCTGAAAGAAATTAATGCAATTTTCTTACAGATGTAAACTCTGTTTAACCTATTAAGGACGAGCGGGAACCAAAGCAGATAGATCAAGAAAGTAACTTGAGAAAAAATCGCTTTTAAACCTGACTCAAGAACGGTTCAGCGACATATGGCACCGCTAGGCAATACTGGGTTAAGGGGGTGCCTGATTTAGAAGGTTAAAAAGAATTGTTTTTTTTCTTGTTTTTTTTTTTAGAAAGGGTTAAAGTAAATGAACCCAACCCATTGAACTTCAAGGTAAATTTTTGAAAATATTTAAAGTATTTAAACATTTTTTTTACAGTAAAATAATAAATTAAAATAGATTTATTAGTCTTTTTCATGAACATCTTACCGCTGCAGTCTTCAATCGGCGGGAAAAAACCAGCTCGTAATTCTTGAATGAAACAAAAAACCCAAAAAATTATTAATTGTGATATATTTTCTTCTGGATGAACCAAAAAAAAAGGCAGAAAAAAAATAGTGAATTCATAATTTTTCCAGGGTTTGAAAAAAAATTGTTAAAAAAAAAATACTTTAAGGTGCTATAAAATTTATTTAAATATATCTTTGGGTTCTCTTTAATATTGAAGAAAAAAAACTTTGCTTCAATTCAATAGGTCGTTTAGTTTTTTAGCTATTACGACCGCCAATTTAGAAAATTCGTCAAAATAAAAACGCACTTCAAAGTTCTCACTTGCACCAAGAATCTGAGCAAAAATTAACCGTTGATGATATTTGAAATTTTCCTCTACAACTTTGTAAATATATTTTTGAATAGCATGTTCATCGATATAGGCATTAAAAAAACGATTTTTTGGGCCTTCTAATTCGGCACACCCCAACCCCCCCTCACCCCCGCTCACGAAAAACTCCACTCTTTTGCCTTTTCTTCTTCTCCTCTTTCCTTTTCCTCCCCATCTCTGCTTTTCCTTTTCCAACTTCAGTAACTTTTGTGTCTCTTAGTGCTTTGAGCAATATCTTGCCTTTGACAATTTGTCGCCTGAGAATTTATTTGGCGTATATGTGTACAAATTCATTTACCTATACGCCAAATCAATTCTCAGGCGACGAACTGCATTGTTCGTCTATTAAGAAATAAAGGGGGAAGGCAGATAACCGGTTCTGGTAGTAAACGATAAGATGATAAGATGAATAACAATACTGTATTGATTTATGGTAGTAGGGATTTCAAGTTGAAAAATCTCCTCGTATGGAATTTGTGATCATGTCCGATCAAGTACCGGTCCAAGTTCTAGACCTCCCTGCATCCCGAATAATAACGTTAGTCAACGTTCAGGTTCAATAGTAACATCTAATTTCGAGTCAAGTAACAGTCTGTTTCAGTTTTTGTTGTTCCAGTACTAGAGCTAAAGGCAGTTAATCCATTTATGTCAATGCTGCGCCTGTACCAGGTCGATTGATCCCAATTTTCGGTAGGGTACTGGAGAAATTTTTTATTTGCAAAATTTTATATTTTATTTTATAGTTGCAATAGAACTTGACCTAGAAAAGTGTATAACTATAAAGGGAAGTTAATTGGAAAAGTTTGGTTATGATAAATTTGTGATGCTCCACAGGTGTGCGTATAAATAAATCCAATTTAAAATTCATCTACAGCTGAATAGATATAAACACAAAAGTATGAAAACTTTAATTTGCTATTTTTTGAATTTTGTTCATGCATATTTCAAACAAAGCTAGTTTTAGAATGAATATATTAGTGTGTGCAGTTTTTTATACTTTTTAAAATCTCGAATATCAATTTCAAAACCACATAATTATTACTCCCGCTATTATATTATTTATATACGTTTGAGTTTGTTGTTTATGAGAAACGACCCATTAAATTTGTGTTTCGTAATAACGTGGCAACACTACGCCCATTACATTTACCTAACACTCATACATGACAACATACATATGCACGCAGTTCCGTTATTAGTTAATAAAACTCTACGACCGATGAGCTAAAACTAAATTATTGGGAAAAATTTTTATTGTCACAAAGCATAGAAAAGATATGTGCACACACACACACACACACCGAAATGTAGTGCATTCGTTTTTACCGTTACTACTACCGTTGATGCTTCAAACCAAACGCTGAATAAAGTTTTGCTGTTTTTTTTTATTGTTACTCAACTATTTTTGCATTGTTCTTTATATGAATACACGTGATACAACGAAGTTTAAGAGTATTTATTTATTTACTAAATCGTTTTCATTTCTGGTTGTAAGCTGCACTGAAATTCTAAATTTGTTATTGTTTTTTCAGTATCATTGGCAGAGAAAGAGAGTGCAAAAAAGAGCGAACGTATTTTTTTTAGCTGTAATTTGTTTTTGCTATGTCAGCAAATTTTACTGTTTTTGGTTTTCTCTTCTCTTGCAATTTACTTTCATTGACTTGCTGATTTTGTAGGCATATAAAAGAGAAAGAGAGTAAGATTAAGTACGTTTCTTTTTTTTTGCTTACTCTCACACTCTCACAGTATCTAACTGCATTGAGAGTGTGTTCTCTTAATAGTCAATTCAGCTGTATGCAACCAGATGTTTTTGTTCTTGTGAAAAACTTCATTCTGTGAAAATAATATTATTTAATTCGCTTAATTAAGAATTAGTATGAAATTTATTCTATTCTATTTATAAGAAACCGAAAATATGTTTACTTTAAAAGCGATCTCAAAAATTAAGCAGCAATTTGAACAAAAAATAATCATTACATTATTTTTTCGATTACTATTGATTAACTTTTTCCGCTGGGTTGCTTCATTATTTTAACGAATAAATAAAATTATGTATACTAGCACTCTGTAGAGAACGCAATAGTACTCATCTCACACGACTAACAAGCAAAATAAGAAGAACGATCCTATGCGGCGAAGAGAGTTCACTCAACACTTCTTTTATATCTGCACTCTCTCTATCTTCGCTCTTGATCTGCTCTGTCTCATCTTTGCAGTTATTAGCCGACTCTCGATACACACACATACATACACACTCTCACACTTCTACAGAGAGAGCTTTATTATAATTGTATTGAGAGTAAATGAAATTCCGTTATCAAATTTCGAAAAGAGAGTGCAGCACTCAGTCGTTGAATTCGCCTTAATGGTCGCGTTAACCCATGCAACAACAAAACCACCTTTAATACTCTAAAAAGCAGTAACAATAGAGATTTCTTCTCTGATCTAAGAAAAAGCAATAACAATAACGGCGAATTCGCCGACTGAATGCTGCACTTTCTTCTGTTTTTTTTTCGTTCTGTTAAATTGAGAACTTTGAAAAACGAAAAGAGAATGCAGCACTCGGTGGTTGAATTCGCCTTAATTGTTGAGTTAAACCATGCAACAACAAAACTACTACAAATAACAGTTAATTTCTCTCTTAAATCGTTCTCTCATCAAGTTTAAAAATATTTTCTTCGTTGAACTCATTTACTTTTTGTTTTCCGTTAAACTGTAGGTCCAACTATGTGGTATCACAATGGGCTGTTCAGGCCTAAGTGTGTCTCTCTACAGCTATTCCAACCTAACCATGGGTAACTTTCATCAAACTTGATATAACATAGATGGAGTTTCTTGGGCAAAATATCATGCAAGTAAAACTCATGAATAGCAATAACAAAGAAAATAAAAGGAATTTTAAGTAACCTTTGGAATAATAGTCCATACAAGTGAAATTTTTAAAGGAAAATATTGAAAGAAATATAGATACAAAAAAATATAATTTTTTTGATAGTTTTTTAGGTTGATAAACAAAATAATTTGATTATCAAAGGTGGGTCCATGTTCATTTAGCATTCATAGCAATATCGCACTCTCTTTTCATCATTTTTTTTTCACTTGAATTTCTTGCATACTCAATTTAAGAGAGCGAAAAAATCATACGAAAAAGCCACTACTAGAGTGTGGCATTTGGCCATTGAATTCGCCTTAAAGCTCAGTAAGGTACAGAGATCAGTTTGCATTGGCATTACTGCCAATATATGCATCGAACAAGTTTCCACGCTGGGCATTTCAGCAGCTGTAAATCTCTCTGTTGACTCTCTCGAAAACACAACAAATCACATAACACTCTCTCACATAATCTCTCTCACATAATACTCTCTCTACAGCAATACCTTTCGTCCAGTTCATTCTCAACAGCGCATTTTCACTCAAATCATGAAATGTGGACTGATTTGTGTCTGTATGGGAAACATGGAGGATATTGCTGCATTAAGCACGAAGAGGAGGGAGTGTAAGAGAGCGAGAATGAGTATGAGACACCAGTGCTCTCAAAAAAAAAAAAGAAAAAGCTTATATCTGACGTAGAAATCAATTTTATATGCGGAAACAAAATGAGTTGATTGCTCAAATGAGAAATTGTTTAATGAAAATTGTGGCAGTTGTTTATAGCCTCAGTTGCATTAGGCTAGTGAATTGCTCAATTATTTATCTTTGTACATTGTAAATTATAAACCGCGTAGAGACTTATTCTTAATTCTCGATTCGATTTTCGAAAGAAAATGTTTATGGTTCTTCTATTAAAATATGAATTAGAGCTTTATATAATTTTCAAAAAATGCATATGTTCTCAAGATTTGTAGAGGATACAGTATTTCAATGTGGATTAGAAAAGGTTAAGGAGTTCATCAGATAACTCAGCTTAAAAAAAATATGTTTTTAAAATTGCGGAAATAATTTGCAATGTATAATTGAATTAAGATTAAATTTCCAAAAACACAAGAAGTTTTTCAAAATGACACAGCTATATGGGGTAGAAAATACACCATGCCTCCAACCATGGCAGAATTGCAGCAAGTGCTAGCAGCGTCAACTCTCTTTTCCTTTTCTTCATTTTTTTTTTTTTATGAAAAGACTCACAATTAAAACAGACAAAATCTTTGTTTACGTTTTGTGTCTTCCCCAGGTATTTGTTCTTGTATTTTTTATTTCTCTCTGGGTCTTTATAGCAATAAAGCAGTGTTTTGTTATTGTTGTACTTGTTGTAATGTAGCTACCACCTCTTATAATTCCGCCATGTCCTCCAACTTTGCAGGAGAGAGCTTTGGAGGGGAAAGCTTTAAGCTCTATTGCTTTTAACTTGAGATAATTTTAAATAGTTTCTTCTGCTTTTATGCTGATTGGTTGTTGTTGTTTGAACAAATACTCTATCTCAGTAGTTGAGTTTGAACTCACGGGAAACATCTCTCAGATCGACTTCGTTTTTATGCATAAGATCCATTGGTGTAGTAGGGAGAAACAAAACTAATGCGAGAGAGAGTAAGTGTTATTTATTCGAGAGAGCGAAAAAGAGAGAGTACTCGTGTTTGCACTACATTCCTAGTGTTTATTATTTGACGAAATTAATTGTTATTGTTTCTTTCTAACTGTGTACTCTCTGTTTATTATTTTTATGTACTCTCTGCATATATATGTTTGTGTATGGGCATGAGAGAGTTTTTACAGATAAACGATTAATTCGCTTTAATTTAGTTATGACTAATATTCGCTCGCTTTTTAGTTTATTTGCTTCACCTAGCATAATCCTGGCAATCAACCGCTGGGCGCAGAAGTGCGTATTTCTATTCTAGAGTACTTCGTTCTTACTCAGAAAATGAGAAGAAATATTTGTTTTAAAATTTTTGCTCTTTGAGGTTTGCAAATTTTCATCCAAGAAATGAAAATTGCATAAAGAAATAAATTTGAAACATAACTAGAATAAATTTATAATTTAATTTCTGTATTTAACTTCTCCGAAAATATATTTTTATACTAGGTATCTACATATATTAAGTATCACTGCTGTGAAACTTATTCTACTTGAACTTTTGTTTAAGCATTTCCTTAACTTAACATTAAAGAAGTAACAATTTTAACTCTCAACTCCATACATAAATTGTCATTAAATTCTCAAAAAAAAAAAAAAAAAATGGGAAAAACCAAAAAATCATTAAATTTTACCCTTCCTGGGGTTTTGTTTACATACATATGTCGTTCCGTTCCTGTTGTTGTTTTTGCTGCTTAATGCTAAATGTTCATTCTAGTATATTGTTGCTATTGCAGGTGGATGCACGTAGAAACTTAAAAGGTAAAGTTTTTTTTTATTTTTTTTTTTTTAATTTTAATTGGCCAGAAAAACCATAGCTACAAGAAAAGTTTTTAATTACAGTTGAACACATTTAAAAATATTGTATTTGTTTGTTTTTATTACCGGTGTTGGTGTTGTTGTTATTATACTTGTTGTTGTTGTTAAACTTAGAATATACTCGTACATTGTCACAAATGACTTCAATGTGGTTCATATATTGCACACACTTGTTCCATGGTGAGCAGGTGTAAGGCTAAATAAGTAGCTAAAAGTTCATTTGCCAAATGCGAATTGTTGCCATTGATTTTTGGGGTTTTTCGAAAGTTCTTAGAAGTTTGCCTTGGTTTTGTTTAAATACCATTATAATTTAAATGTTCAAGTAGAGCTGGCATTTTTGGTACTAAGAACTGTTGGTCAATTCATTTAGTTATGCTTGACTGAATGGGTGTTAAATTACAATAAATAGATAGCATATAATTGCATTCAATTAAGCTATTAGGTGTTAGTGTGAGGGAGTAAGTGTGATTTGTTCGAGAAAGCGATGAAGAGAACATCGAAAGAAGCGCTAGCTCTCTCGCTTTGTATTACAATCATATTGGAATTGTTGTTGTTTGTTTTTAACTGGTCGCTCTCCGCATGTATATAGATTTCTTGTTTTGTTCACGCATCTATGTGTGAGATCATTAACATATATACACGACGACGCTTTGTTTGCCTCTCAGAGAGCACTTTTCTAACTGTACAGTCGGCGAAATCCTAATTCAAAAACAAAAGCGAAAAACTTCATATAAAAAAAAGAAGAGAGGGAAAGATTCGACCATTGAATTCGCCTTTAATTTTGTCTCATACTAAAACCAAAAGCTCTATCTCTTGAATTTTTTTTTTTTTTAACAGTTTCAAAACACAACAAAAATTGTTCATTAACCTGTTTATATATTACTTCAGGTCATGACTTTGAAAATTAACCTCTAGATTTCATTTTCATAGTCTACTAAAAAACTATCAAAAATGATTTATTTTAGAAATGCATTTCAGATATTTCCCAAACTGTGTTGTTTTAATTACTTTCAATATTTTTTTGTTATTTTTGTTTAAATTTACAATTTCTTCTAACAATTTCTACTACTATACATTGCCCATTTTTTTGAGATATCGATTTTTGTATGATGTAGTTATAAAATTTATGTTCGCTTTAATTCAAACTCTTATTAATTAATCATTTTTCAAAACCAATATCAATTATACTTAAACATTATTGAAAACTCAATCAAATTTCAGCGAAAAATAACTAAATTAGTTACTCTGCTTCTTCGAATTGTAAAACTTTATTCAATATTCTTAACTTTGTCTAAGGAATTGTATACCCTGCGATTAAGGAAAAGGGTCAAGGGTAAAGTTTTTTGTTTAATACAAAAATATCGAATTGATCGTGCAAAAAAAAGAACTGCATAAGGTATAACACCTAGAAATGACTGTGAGGCAATCCACTTGCGTGAATCAAACACAATTATCATTTATTACTCTAATATCTATAGATTCTAATTTAAAAAATAAGACAATCATTAACTTAAATATAAATTGGTTGTTTGTGAAAGCAATGCATTCAAATTTCTGACAAATACTACATCGATAGTTCCGTTTCAAAGTAAAATATATCTGTGCTCTCTTATATTGATAATATCATTCTCCGCTGCAAAATGCAATACGACAGTACGTCGCCTGATAATTGATTTGGCGTATAGGCATACGAATGCTTATACATATACGCCAAATCAATTCTCAGGCGACGAGTAGTCAAATAAAAAATCTATTCACTAACAAATAATGTAAAAAAAATTATTGATAACACTTTAATTACTTTTCCCCACGATATCTCCGTTTAAAAAAATAATCATTACATTATTGTTTCGATTACTATTGATTAACTTTTTCCGCTGGGTTGCTTTATTATTTTAACGAATTAATAAAATTATGTATACTAGCATTCTGTAGAGAACGCAATAGTACTCAACTAAAACGACTTACAAGCAAAATAAGAAGAACGATCCTATGCGGCGAAGAGAGTTCACTCAACACTTCTTTTATATCTACATTTTCTCTCCATCTTCGCTCTTGATCTGCTCTGTCTCACCTTTGCAGTTGTTAGCCGACTCTCGATACACACACATACATACACACTCTCACACTTCTACAGAGAGAGCTTTATTATAATTGTATTGAGAGTAAATGAAATTCCGTTATCAAATTTCGAAAAGAGAGTGCAGCACTCAGTCGTTGAATTCGCTTTAATGGTCGCGTTAACCCATGCAACAACAAAACCACCTTTAATACTCCAAAAAGCAGTAACAATAGAGATTTCTTCTCTGATCTGAGAAAAAGCAATAACAATAAAGGCGAATTCGTCGATTGAATGCTGCACTCTCTTCTGTTTTTTTTCGGTCTGTTAAATTAAGAGCATAAAAGCTTTGAAAAACGAAAAGAGATTGCAGCACTTGGTGGTTGAATTCGCCTTAGTTGTTGAGTTAAACCATGCAACAACAAAACTACTACAAATAACAGTTAATTTCTCTTTAAATCGTTCTCTCATCAAGTTAAAAAATATTTTCTTCGTTGAACTCATTTACTTTTTGTTTTTCGTACTCACGTAAACCACATGATAAATTATTGTAGTTATGTATGAAATTTAAACTTTGCAAATTTTTAACAAAAATTCAATTTTTGTTTAATTAAAGTACAGTATCATCAGTTAGAATACAATTCAATTATAAGAAAAGTATTAAATGTAAGAACAAGAAAAAGAGATAGAGAGAGAGAGGGAGAAAAATTGAGAGCAAATCGTGACACGTAACGGAAGATCCGCCCTGTCTTCATTTATTACTCCTTTTGGAGGAGTTTTACTTGTGAAAATAATTTCAAATTCAATTTCATGGATAGACCATTCCTACCGCTGAGGAATTTCTGAAATGATTTCTATTTGTTACCGTAAGAACTGGAAGAATACTACAATTTTGTTTAATAATTTTCATATTTTATTCTTTAGAAATATTTCTGATTATAATTTTTCCCGAACTTGTGCATTATTATCTTTTCAAATTTTGTATTATATTTTAGAATATCGAATTTTAGGTGTAGAAGTTGACTAATATTGTCAACGCATCAAATATTCTAATAAAAATTAATCATACGCCATGTAGTGCCTAATGATTTGGGCGCACCATGTGAATTTCTTTGGTCTCCCAATGCTACTGAAAGACTTTAAGAACCACCCCTTCTTTTTGCGACTTTTATTTGTTTTTCAGTGGCAAGAAAATCCCGCTGGGTTGGGAATTTTTACTCCCGAGCAGAGTTAAAATAAGATCCTCATACTCCATATAGGCCTGACTGGGCACCTTTCGTTTTTCTGTGAGGTAAATGATTTTGTTCTCCAGATTTCCTCAAAAATTTCATCAAAATTTATGAACCTTAAGACTTTAAAACTTTTGTTTTATTTTTTCATTACTTTTACTGCAAACTTTCAGCATGACCCTTGTATATTGTATGAGTATACACAATGCAACATTATATTGTATTATTGCAATTGTTTCTACGAAGACGAAGCAAGAATGGATTATTTCTCAATCAATTTCAGTTTCCTTGTTGTATTTTATGTATACAAAACAAACAATGAAAATAAAGCAGTAAATTTTAATTAAAAGATTTACTGATTAAATCGCATAAAAGACATTTTTCTTAACAGTTTGACTGGAAATATATACTATTACTATAAATATAGTTAGCTAGTATGTGTGCGTGTGTACAATGAAATTTAAGTTTCATATTTTAAGGCGAGTGAGTGACTAGCAACGCTTGATGAACGTGGGAGGCACGTAAGGAATTTTAATTTTTTTTTTTTAAGATGAAGTAATTAGTTTTAATAAAAATCTCAATTAAGTTTTCGTTATATTACCAAAAAAAAAAACATTAAAATTACTTTAGCATGAAAGGAAAAAAATAGAAAAAATTTAATTGTATTTAAAAAATTTGTAAAGAAAAATTGTTAGCAAAATTTATAATAAAAAAATTAAATAATTTTACAATAATTCCTATTCAACTTTGAAGTATAAAGTTCTCTTATCTTCTGATGATATATTTCGGAAGTCAACATTCTCATACCGCTTTAGCTTCTTTTAAGAAGATTTAAATTTGAATTTCCAATATTTTGCATATTTTTCAAAAATGAAGAAATTATAATGAACCTTAGGCATGTTCATTATAATTTCTTCATTTTTTTCTATATTATATATATATATATATATACATTTTTTTTTTGTATATAAATTGATTGTGTAAAATACTTTTATATACAAAGCAACATTTCCTGTTGCAAAAAAAAAAAAAAAAAAAAAAAAAAAAAAAATCAGTAAAATTTGTTTCATTTTTATTTTTCTTTTTTTTTTTTTCTTTGTATTTGAACCAAATGAACATTGAGTATTTCGTATATTACCACTGCCGATTGTCATTTTGAAGCTCAATAGAATGAAATTTTCTCAATGTGCACATCACACACAAAACATCAAAAGAAAGCTAAAATGTTTTCCCGGAAATCATTGAAAATATCTGTAAAATATTATAGTATACAATACACATATACATTCATACGCATATATATATATGTGCATATAAAATTTTGTGTGTGTGTGTGTGTTATTGAACACTACCAATGTGCTGGCAGTAGTCAGCACTTGTCTGTCAATTTGTTTTGTCATTTGTTTTTTTTTTTTTTTGTTTTTTCTTTTATGTTCTTCTGTTTTTGTTGTTATTGTCAAGTATTGACAATATTTTGTAGCATTTTTTAATGAAACTTTGATTTCCTGATTTTTAGGTTTTTTTTTTTTTTGTATTTTTGTTTTTCTGGACGAATTTTAATTGTCAAATTTTCAAGACAAATGATTTTTACATAGCAAAATTAACATTTCAAAGCTATTTTGTTTTAATATCAAGATGAACATTGAAATAGTATATGAAAATCATATATTGCATACTTTTAGGAGTAAGTTTCTTAATGTTAATGCATTCATACAAATGCCCACGTTTGACTCTGCAGTCAGAAAAATATTGGGAGAGAAGAAAAATTGAAAAAATGAGCAGAGAGAGTATTGTCGTGTATATGTGATCGTACATGTGTATTTGTATACAAAAAAAATATGTACATATACATACATGTAGAGCAAGTAAATTTAAAAGAGAGAGAGAGAGAGCACACAGTTACAGAGAAACAACTACATTTTATTCGTTCAATTCATTAATGCCTGGTTTTCACTATGTCAAATTCAATCAAATTTGCCAGCATGTTGGCAAATTTCATATGGAAAATTCTCTCTTTTTCTCTCTTTGATGGCAAATATGACATAGTGAAAACCAAGCAGAACACAACGAGTTTTTGTGTAAACGCGATCACAGGTTTTTGCTCTTTAATTTTACTTCCTTATGTTCCTCCCTCCCCTCTTTCTCTTTACGGTATCAGTACTCTATCTCTAGCCCACTCAGTTGCAGGATTTTAGATTACTCTAAAGCGCGTAAGAAATTTCACACGTACAGAGGTCATTTCCATAGAAAGAGTGCTCAATCGATCATTGTATATGTATAGGTAGCCACCGTTGCTCTAAAGGCAAATTCGCCGCATTCTCTCTTTGTCTTTTTTATATTCAGTTTTTATGCACTCAATTTAAAAGAGCGAAAAACTTCATATAAAAAAAAAACGATGGTGAATTTGCCTTAAGAATTTGGATGACAGCAACAAAGATGGTTCCTCTTCGAATCTGAGAAAAACAATACCAACAATAGTTGTACCAGCTCTTACAACAACAATACAACTACAATATAATTTACAGTCGGCAACTCCTCGAATTGAGAATTTGTGTCATGGCAATGGCAGTGGCAGCAAAACAAAATCGGTTGTTCACTGCCAGTTAATTTAGAAATTGAGCTAGCGAGAGCAGCGCAACAAACTGACGCTGCTTTACTGCCATGATGCTCTATTGTAATTAAGTTTTAATAAAGAGAGAGATAGAGAGAGGTCTAGTATCTAAATCATAACCGACTTCGTAACGAGTAATCATGTTCTCTTCTATCATTTTCTTTGGAAATCAAAACAATTGAGGCGAATTCACCATCCGAATACAGCGCTCTTTTTTTTTTTTTTTTGTATGAAATTTTCCGTTCTCTTAAATTAAAAGAGAGAGAGGACTTCATATAAAAAAATCGAAAAGAGAGCGCGGCGAATTCACCTTAATAATTTGGATATCAGCAACAGAGAAGATTTATTTTTGGATCTGAGAGAAAAACAATAGAAGCAGTAAACATAGTTGTGTTAATTCTTACAACAAAACTAAACTAATCATAATAGTAAAAATCTTTTACTTTCACCAGCTCATCAAATTGAAAATTTGTTTCATTATATTCATTAATTTTTTAATTTTTTTTGTTCATGTTTGAATGTAAATCAGTTTAAAATTTAACAAAAATTAATATTTTATAAACCGAAATAATAAAAATATTTAGTATAATAAATAAAAATACGGTATTACAATTTTATTTATTTATTTAAAGAAAAATAATGATAAATCATTAGATTACTGAATTTGGAGGAGCACTGGCTACCAGGGCCTTCAGCTCACGGTATTATAAATTAAAAAAAAAAACAAGAGAAGAAAATTACAAAAGAGAGATTAACTGTAAGAATAACATAGAGAGAGAGAGAGGGAGGGGGAGAGCTGTAGTGAGTAGTTCATAGCCGCCTCAATAAAGAACAATCATGTTCTCCGTTATTATTTCTTTTGGAGATCAAAACAATTGCGGCGAATTCATCGACCGAAAGCTGCTCTCTCCTTTCGTTTTTTTCATATGAAGTTTTTATGCTCCCAATTCAAGAGATCGAAAAACTTCATATAAAAAAATTAAAAGAGAGTGCAGACTCGACAGTTGTATATACTTTAGAAGAGAGTTTTCTAGTTTTAATTTGATTTTATTTTTATTTATAACCAAACTTCGTAAAAAACTCAACAATGCCAGCTTGGTTATTAAAGGGCATAGAATAAAAAAAAACTCATATTTAATAAACAAACTTAATTGCATTAAATTACAATTAAGTTACATTTTATTTGCTCGCACACACGCACACACACACGCATATACTTACCATAAAGAAAAGCTATACTGAACTGTGAACCACAAAAACAAAAACCAACAACGAAAACAAAATCACTCACATTCACCCAAAAAGAAACAAAAAAACAAAAAACAAAATGAGCAAAGTTAACTTTTTATCTCTTTCACCAAAATGACTTACAGAAATCCTTTTTATTACAGTAGCTAGAAGTTTTGGCTGCACATAAAATAGGATTTTAACTGAGCCTATTTCACAATTTTACACATACATAGAAAGACCAACCAACCAACCAACAACACATTACATTGAGTATTATATATGAATATGTATAAATGTATGTATGTATGTCTATGTGTGAACACTGACAATGGATAATAATAAAAAAGAAAAAAGTTTTTACACTTTCGTATATTCAGCGTTATATTCATTCTTTGAGTTGCTATTGCCATCATAAGAATTAACAATATTTTTTGAGAGTTATTAACCTTTAAAAAAAAAAAGAAAAAGTTTTTAAACTACTCTTCAGTTCACACATAAAATAAAATTTTGTTAGCTTAAAAATTTCACTCATGCATAAAAATACTTAAATGTTAAGCACTTTGCAGTAGAAATTATTTAAATGAAGTACCTTCATGTAATATGACCACACGAATGGCAGCAACAACAGCCATCAACAGCAACCAACATATAACTTTATTAACAACAACAACAACAAAAACAACAGCAGCAGCAGCTTTAGCCAAAACATCAACAACACCTGAAGTGTTTTTTGTATGAAGAAGAAGAAACAGGATTTTTAGCCATGCTAAAAAGCTAAAACATTTTCGCAATCTTGCCAAACTATTAGCCTAAATGTGTTACCTTAAGGGGAGAGAGGGTATTGCATACATTATTTTTAAATGTTGTTAGTATGAAAAGTACTAAAAAAAACAAGAACTTGAATCGTTAAGTATTTATATTAAATGAAAAATATTGTAGAAACCAAAATGTTGAGGTATGAGTGTAATTAAGTTTGTTTTTATGGAAGAGAAAGAGAGAGAGAGAGAGAGAGAGAGGACAGGAAATTTTTTTTAAAAAATGTTAGCTCTGAAATAATGTTAGATTTTTTTTAATATATTTTTAAATTTTGTTTTTGATAGAAAACGTTGTGAAAATTTATAAAACGTGTAGAAAACACCAAAAATTAAATAAAAAAACAAAATTTCCACGTATACCTTTTAAGAATTTTTTTAAAAATTTATATTTTTATAAATAATAAAGTTAAAAAAAAATATTTTTTTTTTTTTTGAGAACCTTATAAAAATTCATGAAACATATAGAAATACACAAAAATTGGAAAAAAACATTTTTTCCCCCTTATAAATTTTTTCAAAAATTCGGACGAAAAAAATTTTTTATATTGAAAATTTTTTTTTTGTTGAAAACGTGAAAAATCCCAAAACGTGTAGAAAACACAAAATACCAGAAAAAAAAAAATATCCTTATCAGTTTTTCTAAAAAATCTTATCATCATCGATATCACAAAAGTTCGACCTGACCCGACAAAAAATGTTTATAGATTCGTGATCAGTATCGAAAACAACTACAGAAAAACCATATAAGAACTCAGAAAATTTTTGTCGTGTTGTATAGTGTTACCAGAGGCTGTTGAATAAACTACTCCTAAAAGAATCTCTCACTGTGGCAAAACAGTTCTCTCTAATTCTGTATGTATTGCATTCCATAGAAAAGAGCTCAGTGGATCAGTGTGTATGTGTTGGTAGACATCTCTTGTCAAAAGTAGTCGTACAGGCTCTAGGTCTACTGCTGTAATGGGACTGAGGAACAAATAGAGCGGCGAAGTATATGTGTGTGTTATGTTGAGTGTGTGTGAGAGAGCCAAAAAGAGAGCATCAACTGATAGCAGTGCTGTTGTGTGCTCGCAGTTTTTACGAATGAAATACATTTGTTGTTTTCAAACTACACGCTCTCTCTCTCTCTCTCTCTCTTTCTGTTTCATATTTACTTGCTCTCTACTAATACATACACAAATAATGAGTATTCCCCAAAGTAGCAATAAATCAATACGTAAAAAATAAATTTGTTTTCTTTTCGGAATTGAGAAACAACAACAACAAAAACAGTTATATAGTAAATAACAACAAAATGGATAGCTTTTGCATAAGTAATCTAACTGATAATAACAGTAAGTTTCTCTTGAATTCGGCAGCTCGTCGAATTGAGAACGAATTTGTTTTGTCCATTTAGATTTTAAGTTTGTTATTCAACTTGGGAAAATTAGTGAAAATAATATAATGAATGAAACTTTTAGTACTAATGCAAACAAAATAAACAAAATATATTTTGTGTATAACATAACTACAAAAAAATAAAAATATAAATTAGGAATTGAGGTAAGGAAAAAAAGGCTATATTTAACAACAAGGGAGTCTCCAAAGAGAGAAAGAGAGTAGATTTCTTGCTTATAATGGAAAAATAATCGTGCCCTTCTTTATTATTCATTTTAGAGGTCAAAACGATTACTCTATGACAATGAGAGGATTTTTTTCACACATTTCCAAAATGCAAGGGCAATAATGAATAATCCATAGATCGATTTTAAGCGCTCGATAGCTACTCCAGCGATGATTATTCCTGGGGTGACCCTCAATTCAACTGCAATACAACAATACCGACTTTCTTAGTTTTTTGACGTAGAATAATACATCATTTGGTATGGTAGATATGTGAAATGGAGAACGAATTTTCATAAACCTTTTTATAGACTTTAAGTGTATTTATTGATACTTTATGCTATTATTTAAGGATTAAAAATACACCAGTTGGTTTATTTATTAACGAAATATTTAACTTTTTATTCATCATTCATTTGCCTAATAAGTTTTATGAATATTTGATCGTAAAAAAAAAATCATAAAATTTATCAATTTGTACTGCTGCTTGCGATGTACAAGTCATGTGTTTGTTGTAAAAACTCAAAGAATTGTTATTGCTATTATTAGCATATAAACAAAAGAGAAAATATGAGGCGAATTCATCTACGCAAGCGAATGGATCCATGCGGTTGTGTGTAATCATAGAGCACAAGAGACAACACTGAGCGAGAGCCGACGTCGGGTTTTTTTCATATGGTATTAAGGTATGAGGACCGTGCTAAAATGGGCAGAGGCAGAGGAAGAGGCGTTGACGTCGGCTTTCTCAGTATAGTCTTATGTGCTCTATTGTTGTAATTAATTGAGTTTGATATTTGATTCAGGTATTGTGTTCATTAAATAAATAAATGCACCTATTCAGACAACTAAAAAAAAATACCTATTTAAATTGAAATATGCAAAGAATCCCAAAATTAATTTTCATGCATGTATTTCATGCAATATACAAGACCCAAAAATATCAAAATTATAATGGAGTTTAATTTTTATAATAACCGAGTGATGAAGACGATAGAAACTCTATTAGACATCGTTGAAATATTTCTTTGCCTCATTTTATTAGATAGATCCCAGCAGCAAATTTTTTCCTCTCTTCCATCTCTTTTTATAGATATCTAAAGCCCCTTCCTCTTCTTCGTCTCTCACCACTACTACCTCTTTTTTTACTCTCTTCCCTTCCCCTCCTCCCCCCTTTCACCCTATCACTTTTGTTCCAGTTCTCCCTTTAACTCCTTCTATTTATCTCTCTTATTTCTCACATAATTTTAATCTCCTCCATTTGCTTGTTTTCAGTATGTCTCCATTTTTCCTCAGTCTCTTCTCTCTTTCATTCCAATTTCTCTTTATCAAACTCTCTTGTTAATCCTAAATCTTCCCTTTTTCCAATATCTCTTCTCTCTTTACCATACTTTCTCTCCTCATTTCCCCTCTCTTATTCTCACTCAGTTACTCTTCTCTTTCTTGCTACGGTTCTCATACTCCTCTTTTAACTGTTAAACTATGAAATGACTCACGAAACACACCCATACACACACACACGCTATGCATTCAATATGAGTTTCGATTTGACAGTAGAATCAAAATTGAAAATGAGAGCGACATGTTAGATGCGGTTACCTTCATTATTCTACAATGGGTTGTCTACCGCTCGCTCTCTCTCTTCTATTTACAGTCTTCTCCTCTCTCTTTCTCTCTACTTCTACTCATTTATTTTTTTTTTTTGGCATCATATTTCATACAAATTTTCACTTGTCTTTGACTACTAACTCATTTCAATGATGCTGTCCATTACATAATTTTGTGATATCTGACTAACTCCTAAAAACTTTGTGTTGCCTAAGTGACTTTCACACAAAAATTCCGTATCCATGCTACATTGTTTTTTTTTTACCAATACCAAGTCAGCAATTAAGCATTTTTGTTTTCTATTTTTCTTCCTTACGTTTTAACAAACTTCTCCAAGTAATTGTAAAATTATTGATTTTCAAATTATCAAACATATTTCAAAATTATTAAATCATTACGAGAGAGAGAGAGAGAAATTTTCAACTTTATTTTGATACTGATCCCATAGAATGAAACTTTTACTACACACAAACAAACACACAAAATTCCACAAAGCACAAAAAACTTTTAAAATACTCAACGCTATTGAAGTTTTTTGTCAAGCGGATATGAAACAGAATAGCTAAAACTTTCGTTCTCAAACTCTTCATTTTTTTTTTTTTTTTTTTTTGGAAACGTGTCCGTTTGTTTGATAGACAAGTAGAGTAGCAGCTTCTTTTTATAGCAACCAAACACAAAATTTTAGTTTGTAAAACGAAAAAAAAACATCGGAAAAACTTCTCACAACATAAATTATCTCTGAAATGAGATACCTACCTAACCGTAGATAAGTACGATAGCCAATAACTTGCTAACTTGCACTATTGAGTTGAGATGAGACGAGCCGAGACTGCTGTCAACACGTTGGCTTTCAACATTATTCGTTGTAGTTGTCGTTTCGTTTCTATACTTTTATCTTTTCGTTCACTCACTCGTCCTCTTTCATGCAGTTCTAGTTCATTCAATTTTTGAATGCAATTCACAAAGTAGGAATGCGATGAATTTTGTGCCAAAGTCCTGTGGAGTGGTGAAGAATAGAATGTTTGTATGTGAGTAGACGAAGGATATTATCCTCACTCACACACACACACACACACACAAAATACATACACAAATATAAAATACAAAAAAAAAGTTTGCAAATTTATGCACTTTGGTGAAGTTTTAAAATTTTTTCGTTTGAAAAAGTTCAAATATATGAAATTCCAATGTGTATTGGTAAAATTCACACATACATAAATGTGACAAGTGATGACATATAAATATTTCGTAGTAGTGTAGTAGTGAGATGTGCCAGGGTATATAACACTGTAGTGAGTGGGAAAGAAAAGTTAGTGTGAGAGAGTAAGTGTGTGTGTGTTGTGTATTTGAGAGAGCGAAAGATGAGATCATCTGCGGGCTCTCATTTGTTGTGCAATCGTTGAGTTGAATAATTGAAATGTTATATTTCTAACTGTATGCTCTCTTCTGTATATTTATTTTCTCTTCTCTCTCATATATTGTATATATATATCGGTTTTATACGAACATATGTCATTGTCGATAGTTGAAGTAACTGAGATAGAGAGTGACTGATGAAGGGGGGAAAGAGGGGTTTAGATATTTTCCTTCTCTCAAGAAGTCGTTTAATTCAGTAGCAATGTTCACTATGAATTGAGATTATTTACTGTGAAGTGAAGGGGACTCCCCGCCAAGTCTCTTACTCTCCCCGCCTCCACTGGATTCGCTAGAGTATTTCTGTATATATGTAAGTATGTGTGCATGTTAATAACATAATAATAATAATAATATAATTGAAGCACTGTGCTAATATGAGCTGCGAATTTTTGTTTATTTTCTTTAATTACATTTTTAATTATATAAAATATTATTATATTTGTTTTTAATAATTACACAGTTTTTTTTTTCAATTTTTAATTAACGATTTTTTTAATAATTTTTTTTAACGAAATTTACATGAACTTAAGTCATGACTTTGAAAATTAACCTCTAGATTTAATTTTCATAGTCTCCTAAAAAACTATCAATTTTTTTTTTCTTTTTTGACATTTGATTTGAAAATTCAAATTTCGTTTTGGTGTAATTGGCAAACCAGTATAACTCGAGTTTTGCTGAAAGCAAAAACAAAAAAAAAAGTGATTATAATTTCTACCTTCACTACACAAGAATTTTTTCAAAGTTAAATGCTCTGACTGACTTAATCTCTCCCTTTCTTCTTTCTTTTTCAATTATTGTTGGCAATCTCTTTGTTGTCTAAAATATATATATACATTTTCGCCGTAAAAGCTAGGCGAATAATGTTACTGTAGCAAGTTTGGGAGAGTATTTTAAGAGAGAATCTGCTTACATATATGAGTGTTGTCGCTTGAACTACAATCATTTTATTTATACTTTGAGCAAAATTAACTGTAAATGAACAGAAATGTCAATTTTTAATTGTGTTCTCTCTTTCTCTCTCTCTTTTATATTCACGTACTCTACGTATATGCAAAAACAGAAACTTTTGGGTTTTCTTGGTTGGTCGTATATGTTCGTACAAAGCCGATATACATATATATGAGAGAGGAGACAAACTAAATATAGAAAAGAGAGCATACAGTTTGATATATAAAATTTGTTCACAAGCTTCTCTATGGAACAAAGGTGATACATAGCGATGATTCTTGATAGAAATTTTACATGGAACAATCGAATTGCTTACACTCTATACAAAAGAACTGTTGAACTATCAAGTGCTTTAACTGAAAAATGCTGATCTCCCACTACAAGTTTTCAGTTCGAGCCATTGTTGTTTTAAGTGGAACTAGTTTGATATCCAAAACCACCAAAGTTTCTACTATAAAACGTTTAACGAAAACTTGAACACTTGTTTAATTTAAATCTAATTTTTTTTTTAACAAGAATATCTGTGTATTTATGTGGGAAGGGAGCATAGCGACCCTGCTAGAAAGGCAACCCGGACTGGACGAATGCACTAAGATCCTGCTAGAAAGGCAACTCGGACTAGACGAATACAAACAGACAAGCATTCATTCGTGTAGCGTCAGTTCAGTTAAGAAGTCGCACAGAGTCGTGCGCAAGTGTAATTTCAATTTCTTTATATTCAATTAATTATTTTAAATATAACACATAAACGTGTAATTTGTAATTCTATGAACTAATAAATATTAATAAACATTGTATCCCACATTTATATCATTCATTCATGATTACAAACTTCTTTCAATATCAAAACTTTTCGTCAGGTAAAAGTTTTTAAGCCAACAAAAATATTTTTCAATAGAAATCTATAGTAGATTCAACGTTTAAATGGCAATTTTGTACTACACTTGGATGCACAGAAAAAAAAAAAAACCTTGTATTGATCCTAGTAGTTAGGCATGTAATTTCCTAGAAAATATATGTAGCTTAACTTTTAGCTTATAAACAGTTAAATGAGCCAGTAACTAATATGCCAGACAGACAAATTAGAAGACTAACTTTTAGATGTAATAACTTTTTTTAATAGTTTTTTTCTTTTCTTTAGTTTTTATAAAGAAAAACAAAAAAAAAAATTATGTAAAAATATCACATCTGAAATTTCATTGATTTTGGGCTATTAAATGCCAACTATGTACATGATTCTCATTTATTCTGTTTAACAAGAGAGAGGTGATTTAAAGTAACTGCAAGTGAGAGCAGGTATAAATGTATTGGTAGAGAGTTAAAGGTGAATTGTTGTAGTGAGGTGAATAGCAGCCAGAAAGCGAGAGAGAGAGAGAGAGTAAGTGTTCCATATATTAGAGAGAGCGAAGAAGAGTAATTTCGTAGGCAGCAGTGTTGTTATTGTTTCTTTTAAATTGTGTGTATTTTTTATATATAGGTAAGTACCTCTCACGAGTAATTCGCCTTCAAGACTGATTAAATTGAGAGCGTAAAAACTTCATGTAAAAAAAATTAAAAGAGAGTTTGCTTCAATCATTTTGACATTCAAAGTGTTGTTATTGTTTCTTTTCAATTGTGTGTGTTTTTTATATATGGGTAAGTACCTTTCACGAGTAATTCGCCTTAAAACTTCATAAAAAAAATGAAAAGAGAGTTTGCTTTAATCATTTCGACATTCAAAAAGAGAAATCAAAGTGAGCACGATTGTTTAACTTTAACGAAAGTATTCACTAGCTCGTTCTATTTTAATGGCTCTCTTCAAAAGAGCAATCTTATTGCTTCCAGTGAATTATTTGTAGAGAGGCATATGGGTATTGTTATAGTGAGATAGAAAAACGTTTAATGAGAGAGAGTAAATTTTATGTATTCAAGAAAACAAAGAAGAGTGTAGATATACCTAAAATTTAGTTCTTAGTTCTTAAATCAATTTGGGAGCTATAATGTTCCGGATTCTACTTCACTAATCATTTTATTTTCAAATATTTTATACTGACGTCAAAAACATTATCGCAAAAAAAAAATAATTTGTTTCTCTTCAATAGTTCATTTCCTTCCATACACAATAGTTTAACCTGTAGGTTTAAAAAATTTTTTATATTAAAAAAGTTTCTTGTTTTCTCGTTTATATTTACCAAAACATATTCGAAACTTAAAAAATTTGAACTCGAAAAACTTGTCGCTGCTTTTAACTGCATTTTATTTTTTTTTTTTTTTATATCGAAACAGAAGCACAACGAATTTAAAGGCAGTAGCAAATATTTTATACCTACAGAAGTAATGCATAAAACAAGCGAAGCTTTAGTACCCTAAATATATGAAAAATTTTTATTTTACGTTTGCGAGTTTGCTTCTGGATGAGAACACGAAAAAAAAATTGTGATTTCTCATATGGTTTTTCTGAAATTGTTTTCGATGCTGATTTCGAAACTACAAAAATTTTTTTCGGGTAAGATTAAACTTTTGCGATGATTTTATGATTTTTTAAAAAATGGTCAGATGCTTTTATTTAGTTTTTAGGTTCTCTACACATTTTATGAGTTTTTACAATATATTCACCGAAAAAAATTTTTCAAAAAATAAAAAAAACTTTTCGACTAAATTTTTTAAAAAATTCATAAGATGTTTTTTGTTGAAAACGTTGTAAAAACTCATGAAACAGATAAAAATCGAAAAAAAAAAATTTCTTTTCATGTATCCCCCTCAACAATTTTTTTTTAAATTTTTGGTCGAAAAAAAAAAAAAAACTTTTTTTTTTCAAAAATGTATTCTTGTAAATTTTTCGAAAAACTTGGGTTGAAAAATTTTATTTTGTTGAAAAGGTTTAAAAACTCATAAAAAGTGTAGAAAACTTAAACAATCGAAAAAAAATGTTTGATAAATTTAGGTTGAAAAAAAAATATATTTTGAAAATTTTTTTTTGTTGAAAACGTTGTAAAAACTCATAAAACGATTAGAAAACACGAACAATCTAAATCCAATTTTTTTTCTACCTCCGGCCGCCCCCGCCGTCTCGCGCCAGCCTTATGACTTTTTTGAAAATGTATCCTTGAAAATTTTTTGAAAAATTTAGGTTGAAAAATTTTTTTTGTAGGAAACGTAAACACTCTTAAAACGTGTCGGAAAAAAATTTAGGTCGAAACAAAATATTTTTTGAAAATTTTATTTTGTTGAAAACTTAAAAACTCTTAAAAAGTGTCGAAAACACTAAAAATCGAAAGAAACATTTTTGAAAAATTTAGGTCGAAAAAAAAATATTTATTGAAATTTTTTTTTTTTTTGTTGAAAATATAAAATCGAGAAAAACAAATTTTTCCATGCAACTTCAGTGAGCTTACACTTTTTTTCTCTCCTTTTCCTTCACCACCGATTGTAGGGTGCACATACAAAAATATAAACAATTGTACTCTATATACGCTTCATCTACTTACTCTCTCTCTCTCTCTCTCTCTCTTCCTATTTGAAAAATTGCAAACGCACCAAATTGTGTATACAATTTCTTTTGTTTGCAAGAAGTGAAGCATACTTACTTGCGCTCTGCTACTTGAGCAGAAAATAACAGAGATGACCAGCTGCTGTTGTTGGTGCTGCTCACTACTACTTACACACACACCCATACACAGAAATTTCACTGGAACAAGTACCGTATTTTTCAAAAAGTATGCACTTGTACTTGTGTATTCGACTATTATCAACAGCAACAATAATAAAAACAACAAAATGTTTATATTGCTGCTGTTGCTATTGTATACAGTCAGCAGCAGCAGCAACAGCAGCATACAATTATGTGTGTATAAACGTATGCACATGTATGACCTTAACTATTTTATTTTAAAGTTTCTCTTTTATATGTGTCTTTGGCAGTCTTTGGAGGAGGCGGTCAACAACGGAAGGGAAGGATTCCACTGTTTTGAAGTAGGTACTCTTATGAGTAAAGAAAATATTATGGAAAAAAATTCAACTACTACTTATAACTACATACGCGTTGTAGAGAGGAATAAAATATGCTGCTACTGCTGCTGCTCTACCAATAATAATATTATATTATTTTGAAAACATATCAAGCAGACTTTTAGCTATTTCAAAGTTTTATTTTTCTTTTATTTATTTGTTTCTGTTTTTGTTTTTATTTTTGTTTTTTTGTTTTTTTTTGGTATTGGTCAAGAGATCATACATACATATGCTGTGCTACTAGTAACATTCATCCATGTTTGCTTGAACTCTAAAGTAGTTTCCAAATGAAACACTTGAGGGCAATTTTAGAAAAATATTTGAGAAGTGAATTCTGTTTTGAAAAAATTTGGTATTTTATAGTAGTAGGTTATGTGTGTAGTCGAGTGCTTAGAAAGTCGTATGAATTAATTATGCATGTGCTTACAAAAGGAAATGGAAATATTTATTTGAATGATTTCAATGTAGTGGAATGCACTTAAAGATTTCGTTTTCAAATACTGAAATAGCAAGTAAGCTATTGGCAATTCCGATTAATTAAAAAAAAATTCCAATACAAAATTTCGAATCTTTTCTGTTTTTGTTATTTTAATTTCGGTTTTATGGCAAAAAAAAAAACTGGCAATTCCTAGAAAATTTAAGTAATTTCAAAATATTGAACATTCTAGACTAGGTAAACTACTGCAGAACTTTCCTTCCCGCTGGGTTGTGTAGTTGAGAGAGCAGCAGCAGGCTCCAAGCCTCTCATTTGCAATATATTCGTAGTATTTGTCATTTGAATTAAGGAATTGTAATTGTTTCTCTCAACACATATGCTCTTTCTCTCTCTCTCATATATTCATTTATTCAGCAAATATACACACATATTTCTTTTGTACACACCTACACGAGTGTGATCGCTGATATGCTCACACGATAATAACAACACCACAACGTACTCTTTACCTCTTTCTCTTAATACTTTGCTGACAGCTGAATCTAAGAGAACATTTTTGAGAGCACAAACACTTTACAGCTACCTTTAACTCAAAGACTTTACTTCACTCTCATTCATTCTGCCATACTTCACTCCCATTCTCTCTCCCATTCATTCCGTTATACTTCACTCTCATTCTCTCTCTCTCATTCTTCACTCTCATTCATTCCTCCATACTTCACTCACATTCTCTCTCTCTCTTTATTCACTCCCATTCATTCCTCCATACTTCACTCCCATTCTCTTTTTCTCATTCTTTACTCCCATTCATTCCTTCATAAATCTAATGCATTTGTACATATTATCTAAACAAAAAGTTTTATGAAAAAAAAAAAAAATGCATTAAGATTTATTTTTCAAGTATTTAATTACGACTTTTTTATGCTTCACTAATTGTTCAACGCTTGGCGCATAAAAACGATCGTAATTACCACATCTGTACTAAGCTTTTCTCTAATGCCAAAAATAAACAAAAATTCTACCCCAAACGCAATTGAAGACGCAATTTATGTGTAATCAGCAAAACTTTGGAGATCTTCTTCTTATTTTTCTGCTCCATTTGACTATGATGATTTGCTTTTTGTTTTAGTACGAGTATTTTGAGTATTTCGTAATTATTTTCATGCTTAAAATTACTCTACATAATTTTTACTATGCAGCAGTGAAACTCCTCTAAATTTCTTCTTAGAATTTTCATGCAATTATTTTCTTTTTCTTCCATTTTTATTTCTATTTTCAGTTTCATTACATTCACTCATATGCTTGTGTGTATGTGTGTGTGTGTGTGTTTGTGTGTGTGTGTGTCGAAGTGTGTCCATCATAAAAAGAAAAACAATACACATTAGTAAAACTCGTATCTATCAAGAGAATATATGTGTGTGTGCGTGTGAGTGTGTGTATAAACGTATCTGTATCCGCATCCGCATTTGTTGCAATGACGTATGGTATGTGTTTGTGAGTTTAATACCTAACATCGTATTCTACTCGTATTTATTTTACGCATTATTTGCTCTGTGTATGTGTGTGTGTGTGTGTGCTTCAAGTGTGTAAACCCCTTATTCTATTGTATATTTCTTATTTCTTGCTTGAATACTTATTATATATATATTTTCTTTTTGTTTTTTCTTTATCATTTTTGGTGAGTTTGTTTTTGTAAATATGTATGTACATATGTGCAACATGAGCAAGTTTTATTTTCGAATTGTGTTTTATTACTTTTTTCCTTTTATGACCGAACCACACACATACATGCACACGCACACGCATTCATATATCAGTGTAAGCATTCGTTATGGCGAACACTTTTTATGTGTTTCGTCATAAAATCTAAATACTTTACATACCGCAGTGATGTACTGTTTTATATTATACTCACACACACACACATATACAAACATACTCAAAACAGGGAGAGTGTGAGAGAGAGAGTATGAGAGAAGTCTAACTGTAGATTGTACAGAACCTTTAAACGAAACAACTTATTTATATTGCATTTGTATAACTTCTCGATATAGAAGTGCCCAGTAGGAAATTGCATGAAAAATGTCAGATTCAATTTCAAATACTTTTACATCGATGGTTTTTGATAACTTATACAACTAGAAAAAAATTTCTAAGTTCTTATATGTTTTTTTTTTGCGATCACGACATTTTTTCGGATCAGAGGTCGAATTTTTGTGATATCGATGATTTTAGGATTTTTCGAAAAATGGTAAGGTACGTGGACAAAAATTTTTTTTTAAATTTTTTGTATTTTCTACATGTTTTATGAGTTTTTACAACGTTTTAAAAAAACAAATTTTCAACCTAAGTTTTCCAAAAAATTCATAAGGGGGATACATGGAAACATTTTTTTTTTTTTCGATTTTTTGTATTTTCTACACTTTTTATGAGTTTTTATAACGTTTAAAAAAAAAAATAAATTTCAACCTAAACTTTCCAAAAAATTCATAAGGGGGGATACATGGATAAAAATTTTTTTTTTCGTTTTTTTGTATTTTCTACACGTTTTATGAGTTTTTACAACGTTTTCAACAAAAAAAAAAATATTTTTTTTTTCAACCAAAAATTTTCAAAAAATTTATAAGAGGGATACATGGGAATTTTTTTTCTTTTTTAGATTTTTTATGTTTTCTACATGTTTTATGAGTTTTTCGAAAAAAAAAATATTTTTTTTTTTTTTTTACCTAAATCCCTAAGGGGGTGGGGGAGGAGTTTATGAGTTTTTTTTTCGAAAATTCTTTTTTTGTTGGAAACGTTGTAAAAACTCATAAAACTCTATTTATAAAATCTTCGATATCACAATAGATCTACCTGACTTGAAAAAACAATGTTTGTAGAATCGTGATTAGGATAAAAAATAACTCCAGAAAAACCTAGACATTCTTGTTTAAACAAAACAGAGGCAATATCAGTGTCATTTCACTAAATAGAAATAGAATAGGCCACTCTCGCCAATTCCCCAATCAGAAATAAAGCACTTCAAAAAGCTTTTTAGAGAGCTTTGGGCAAAGGTAAGCACAAGAGCAGAATGAGAATTTTACACTAAAAAAGAGAATGGGAATGGTTCGGTAAAATCTTGGGTCTCTTTTGATCCATCTAACCTCTGCAATAAGGTTTAAAAAAGCAATACACTTTTCATTTCCTGATTGCAGTGGAGAATTCAAAGTACCAATAATTAATATTAAATTAAACAGAATTTTTTTTTTTTTTTTTAAATCAATTTGTTTGCACTCACACACGGATAATGTTTGCAAAAAGAAACTGAAAAAATAATGAAAAAAATAAAACAAAAGAGAGTGTAAACTTGACAGTTACAAAGAGAAATAACTCGTACTTTGATTGACTTGATAAAATAAAATCGCATTGCTTCGGAATAAACAATAATAAGTGAACTCTCACTACTCTCTTTATTTTCAAGGTCTTTCATTCTGTCCGAGTGGGTCTATACTAGCGTGCGTATATGTATGTATGTATGTGTGTGTTGGGAGACTGTTAATATACTAAAATGAAACACAGCAATTGTAAAGTGAAGCTGTATCGTGATCGAGTGGATCTATACTAGCGTGTGTGTGTATGTATGTGTGAATTGGGAGACTGTTAATATGCAAAAATGAAACACACACACAGCAGTTGTAAAGAGAAGGTAAAGAAAGAGAGAGAGAGAGAGTGAAGGTATAACGGAAGTGCTCAATGAACTCGCTTTGCCGCATTCTTTCGTTCTCTTCTCGTTTCGTTTATGAGTGGTGTTAGTTGAGTGCGAATTGAGAGTATCTATCGTATTAATTTAATTATTCAATTAAATCAATATAACATAGGTGCTTACACAATTAATATCTCTAGATATTTATCGTCACTTTTACACATAAACACGTAAACATGTTTCATTTCCTTAGTGTTTAGCGGCCACACGTATTTTGGATGTTTCTCTCTCTCTATGTTTCCTCAGAGGAAGAGAAACTCTCACCCGCTCTTTCACTCTCCTCACCTTCCCATCTACTACTTCTCATATAATTTCCTATAGGGCATTTGATGTATCTGTCGCCATTGATTCATTTGTTGTTTATCTCTAGATTCTGTTGTCTTGTTTACATGAAAGACAATAAAAATAATAAAAAAAAAAAAACGTTCGCAGGGGCGTAATTTTTTTTTTTTTTTTTTGTCATAAAACTGAAAAGAAACACTCAAAGATTTTGTATATTTCCGTAAATAAAATCATTGATCAATTTTAGTAAGCCAAACAAATGTATATGAAATGCATAATGATAATAAACATCAGAGGTTAATGAACAGAAGTTGCAATTTCTAAATAGCGCTTTCGTAATGAATGGAATAACGAATGGAATAACATAAAAGACTTTAATAATTGTACAGTGCCGTATGCTACATTACAAATCTATTCAAAAATATTAAATTTATTATTCCACAAACAAGTATAGTAGAACTTTTTTCTATTTATACCTTTTAAAAACTAAAATACCACAAAAATGCATTTCCTTTTTAATTTTCGCACGATTTGTAATTTAATATATATATTTTCATTTCAATAATTATACTTTATGTCTGCAATATTTTTTGCAAGTAGCATGAAATTCTTTTGTGTTATGAATTTTAAAATAATTCCGGGTAACAACTTGTGCAATTAAAATGTGCAATTCTTAGTAGGATGAGAAAAGTATTTTAGGTACGAAATAAGTATTCTGTTGTGTATTCAACTTTTATTTATTTTTCTTTTTTCTTTCTTTTTTACACGTTCAAGACGCCATAAAAGCGTAGAAAAATATCAAATGAAAAATGGTAGTTTGAAAATAAAAACTAAAAATATTATTTCAGCCAATTTATGGTGATTTTTGTGAGAAGAATGGGGAAGTTTATTATTAAAGGCCTGTGTTAACTATGATAATGAGTTCGGTTTTAAGGAAACGAATGCACCAATGAAAAAAAATTCTGAATTCTCTGAATTCTGGTTTTTCAGGAGTTGTTTTCAATGCTGATCAGGAATCTGCAAACATTTTTTGTCAGGTCAGGTTGAATTTTTGTGATATCGATGAGTTTACAATTTTTTTTTTTTTTAAATATAAATTTTTTCTTCGATTTTTTTGTATTTTCCATTCGTTTTATGAGTTTTCAAAACGTTTTAAAAAAAAAAAATTTTTTTGCAAATTTTTTTTGCAAATTTTTTATTTTTACCCAAATTTTTCAAAAAAAATGCATAAGGTGATGGTGGAACATTTTTTTTTTCGATTTTTCGTTTTTTCTACGCGTTTAATGAGTTTTTATAACGTTTTCAACAAAAACTAATTTTTCAACCAAAATTTTTCTAAAGAATTCATGAGGGGGGTACATGGAAAAAAATTTTTCTTTTTTAGATTTTTTATTTTTTCTATACGTTTTATGAGTTTTTGCAACGTTTTCAACAAAAAAAAAATTTTCAAGAAAAAATTTTTTTTCGAACTAAATCTTTCAAAAAAACCATCGGGGGAAAATTTTTTTTTTTCAATTTTTTATCTTTTCTATACGGTTTATATATTTTTACAACGTTTTCAACAAAAAAAAAAAATTTCAAAAAAAAAAATTTTTTTCGAACTAAAATTTTCACAAAAATTCAGAAGGAGCGGTTTTTTCGATTTTTTGTTTTTTCTACACGTTATATTAGTTTTTATAACGTTTTCAACAAAAACTAATTTTTCAATCTAAATTTTTCAAAAGAATTCATGAGGGGGGTACATGGAAAAAAATTTTTTTTTTCGATTTTTTTATCTTTTCTATACGTTTTTCAAGTTTTTACAACGTTTTCAACAAACAAAATTTTCAAGAAAAAAATTTTAGTTTTTCAGGAAACAAATTTTTTTTCGAACAAAATCTTTAAAAAAAAATCCATCAGGGGGAGTACAGGGAAAAATTTTATTTTTTTTCAATTTTTTATCTTTTCTATACATTTTTCAAGTTTTTACAACGTTTTCAACAAAAAAAAATTTTCAAGAAAAAAATTTTGGTTTTTCAGGGAACAAATTTTTTTCGACTAAATCTTTAAAAAAAAAAACCATCAAGGGGAGTACAGGGAAAACTTTTTTTTTCAATTTTTTATCTTTTCTAAACGGTTTATAAGTTTTTTCAACGTTTTCAACAAACAAAAAAATTTTCAACAAAATTTGTTTTTCGAACTAAAATTTTCACAAAAATTCAGGGGGGGTACATGGTGAAAAATTTTTGTTTTCGATTTTTTATTTTTTTTACGCGTTTTATGAGTTTTTACAACGTTTTCAACAAAAACAAAATTTTCAACCTACATTTTTCAAAAAATTCTAAGAGGGGAATACATAAAAAAAAAATTTTTTTCGCTTTTTTTTTTGTTTCTAAAAGGTTCTAACGAAGAGAGAAAAAATACAAAAACAAAATCATCTACAAAGCTTAACATTTCTCAGAAGTAAACTACAAAGAGAGTCTCACTCTAACGAACTTAAGCAAAAACACAGCGGGAAGGAAAGCTGTCATCCGCACTAAATACATAAGCAATAGTAAAAATGAGTAAACCGTGAATATTTCAACCTACAACAACAACAAAACAAACACTTTCAACATCCATTAAACATGAGAGAGTAAACCTGTGCTCTCTCTCAATTCTAAGATGAAGTGTGAGAGACCCCAGTTGGAAAACAGAAAATACCTCAAACATATTTTAAATAAGCAGCGTTAAATTTTTTATAATAATCCCAATACTAACACTCTGTGTCTATGTTTGTAATTATTTTAGTTTTTTGTCGGCCAATTTTTAAAGTCAACTTACAATTTGTTAAAATTTTTTGTCAATATCCCCAAAAGCACAACTATGTACAAGTACAATTTTTCGGTGGCTGCAGATTTTATGTAAATAACCTAAAGTATGTAAAAAATTTTGCCTTTAGTTTTTGCATGTTTCATTGAATCATTTATATATACATATGTACATACATATATGCATTTGGGTAGATATGTATGTATTAAAATGTATGGAATTACCTTGCACCGCCATTGTATTTGCACTAGCTATTTACAAATATACACACACCACACACACATACATAGATTTCTATTTGTATTTGTGCTCATATGCTCATATGATCCAAAAATAAAACAACAATGGTATGAAGAGGAAAAAGGCATCAAAAAATTATTTTCTGTAGGAAATTTATTACTGTGTATTTGTGTATTTATTTTACAGTGTTCAGTGTGCAAAATTCCATATTCCATTTGTGAATGCGATTCGAACAAAAACGTCACAGGTGCAGAAAACAATAGATTGTCCTAAAAATAAACGAATGCTACCCAGAAATTGTTGTAGCCTGGCTAAAAATAAATAATATTTTTTTTTGTTGTTTTTTCCAACGGCTTTATTGCGAATTTTTGGTTTTTTTTTTTGTATTTTTTTTTTTCTTTCTGAAAAACCATATTGATTTTTTGGATAATGTCCAAATAATATCGGGAAGTGTGTCGCAACAGCAACCAACAACCAATAATAATAGCAAAGCACAAAAAAAAAGTTGGAAAAGTTTTGCTGTGTCAGTTAAATGCCAAATTGTTATTAGTTTGGTTATTTTCTTTTTATTTTTGTATTTTTATTTGGTTGTATACGAATGAATTGTAGGTGAATAGTGTTAAGTCTCTCTATGTATTCGTTGACATAAGTTTTTTGTTTATCAACCATGTTTCGAAATAGTTATTGTATTGTGATTATAATTTAAGCGACATTTTAATAAAGATAATAGCTTTTAGGGATTTTGACAAATTTTGCCATTTACAGGAAATGGGAAGAGGAAAATTTAATTCAATTAGTGAAATATTTGAAATTCTTATTTAGTTAATTTAAGTTAAAGGTTTGACAAAAAATTCAAAAAATTCTAAGAAATTCTGATTCTTATTAAACAGATTTTTCATTTATTGTTTTTAACAAAGACAATACAAAAAACATCTGGGAGAAAAAAAAACCGTTTCTTTGCCTTCATTTTCGCTCTCTATACTCACCTTTTCTGAATGACTCAGCAGAGCATACTAATGAAAACCAATAAAAGAGAAAGAGAGAACATAGCGGATCTAACAACATAGTGCGGCGAAGAAAAATGTAAAGAGAATGTGCAGCTCTGAAGCTCAAGTTCAATGTCAATTCTTTGCCTTCATTTTCGCTTCATATACTCACATTTTCTGAATGACTCAGCAGAGCATACTAATGAAAACCAATAAAAGAGAATGTGAGCACTATCAATACGAAAAAAGAAAGAGAGAACATAGCGGATCTAACAACATAGTGCGGCGAAGAGAAATGTAAAGAGAATGTGCAGCTCTGAAGCTCATGTTAAATGACATTAGAAATATTTGTAAGTTATTAAAAGTGAAAATGAATAAAAAAAAATTAAATTGCGCGTTTTAGCGAAAGTGATAAATTTTTGTCAAACGCAAATTTTTAGCACACAAAAATGTGATTAAAAAAAAGTCAAACAAAAAAAATTTTTTTTATATGAAGCTTTTCACTCTCTTAAATTGAAAGCATAAAAACTTCATATAAAAAACAAAAAACGAAAAGAAAGTAAGTACAACACTCGTTCGGTGAATTCGCCTTAAGGCTAAAGAAAACCCATACACTCTTAAATTTTAGCTTTCAGTGAGACGTTGCGAGAGAATGATATTACGAAGCTCTGAAGTTGACTTCATATTTGCGGTTTAAATGAAACGAACGTTAAATAAAGGTAAAGAGAAGGCTGGTATGCAAGCAAAGAAAGAGAGAGAGAGAGGGAACAAAGAGTATAGCTTATACAGTAATGTAAAACAGTGTTGATATTTTAGGTACAATTGCACCTTTTCAGATTTTTTTTGGTCTTCAGTACACTTTATGCACAACTGAGTAATTTTTGGTACAATTCGGTACCATTCCGTTTCTTATATTTGGGAGAGAGAAGGGGGAGAAAGGGGGAGAAAGGTGGGAGAAAGGGGGAGAAAGGTGGGAGAAAGGGGGAGAAAGGGGAAGAAAAAGGGAGAAAGGGAGGGAAACGGGGAGAAAGGGAGTGGGGAAATTAGGGAAGTTAGAAAAGGGTTCAACTTATGAATTTTTACATGAAGTGAGCTAAATAAATCAAAAACACATTGTACATTGAGTATATGTTTCGAAACTTTCTTCGTATTTCTCCAGAAAGTTTAGTCTTTCCCACACTCCTCAGCTCGATGCAAATCAAGTCGATAGCTTCATTTTCTCCAAAATATGTAAATAAACCTTACTTTTTTAAACTCTAAAGTAGGGATGACCACTAAATATACGTTCGTAGTTGAAAAACGTGACTAACCTTCCTCCGTTTTTTATATAAATTAATAAACAAAATGAATTGCCAATAAACTTTGCCTCAGAATTTTTGAAATTGATACTCAAATAATATCGGTAGCTGACTTCATCCAACGCTGTTTATTTATAATCAAAAAAAAAAAAATCTATTCAAACTAAAAATTTGAATGCAGTTACAAAAAGCACATCTTAAAACATTCACAAAAAATACTTACCCATTAAAATTTTGATCTGAAATTAATGTATCAAAATAGAAAAAAAAAAAAAAACAGGAGAGAAAAACAATTTTTCGTGGGACATTAAAAACATTTAGCCCATCTTCGCTTAATACAAAATATTAAAGGCTATTTACAGGACGTGTTCATAACATAAAATCTGGGCAAGAAAAGCTTATTCTGCCCTAGTTCTTCCCATTTTTGATACAAAAATTACAAATTTTTATCAAAAAAAAAAAAAAAAAAACCAAGAAATATACGCAGTACTGTATTTAGAATACGAATGTACCAAAATTGCTGTTGTGGTACTGATGTACTTTTTAAATTTATTGTTTTAAATTGTACCAAAAACGGACAATAGTACCCTAAAAAAAAAAAAAAAAAATACAATTGGACCAAAAAAGTACAGCTGTACCAAAAAAGTGCAATTGTACCAAAAAAGAACAATTATATCAATAAAGTACAATAGTACCAAAAAAGTACAATTGTATCAAAAACTGCAATTGTTCAAAAAAAAAAAAAAAACAACTGTACCAAAAATATTGTAACTGAAATGGATTCTTTCATTTTATTTGGTCTTTCTGAGTGTTCTCCCCTCTTCTGAATTCAAATTGTACCAAAAAATTACAGCTGTATCAAAAAAGTACAATTGTATCAAAAACTACAATTGTGCCAAAAAAGAACAATTCATCGGCGGTGCTCTTTTCCTATGGAAACGAGATTTTTATCGAAAAAAAAAACTAAAAAACATACGCAGTACTGTATTTAGAATACGAATGTACCAAAATTCCTTTTGTGGTACTGAATACTTTTTAAATTCATTGTTTTAAATTGTACCAAAAAAGGACAAAAGGAAAAAAAATAAAAAATTTCCAAAATAGAACACTTATATCAATAAAGTACAATAGTACCAAAAAAATGTATAATTGTATCAAAAACTACAATTGTACCAAAAATATTATCACTGAAATGGATTCTTTCTTTACAGAAATAATTTTGTAGGTCTTTCTGAGTGTTCCCCCTCTTTTGATATCAAATTGTACCAAAAAAGTACACTTGTACCAAAAAAGTACAATTGTATCAAAAACTACAATTGTACCATAAAAGACCAATTGTACCAAATCACTGAAATGGATTCTAACTTTACAAAAATCATTTTAGTATGTCTTTTTTGAGTGTTTCTCTCTCCCCCCCTCCCCCACCGCACCGCCTGCTCTCCCACTTCACCCGATTGGGCATGAATTCTTATCATCAATTGAGATCGTTCGCTATGCACAGCGGTCGTGCTCTTTTCTTATGGAAATGAGATTTTTATCGAAAAAAAACTAAAAAACATACGCAGTACTGTATTTTGAATATGAATGTACCAAAACTGCTGCTATGATACTGATGTACTTTTTGAATTCAAATTGTACCAAAAAAGTACAATTGTACCAAAAAAGTACATTTCTATCAAAAAAGTACCATTGTACCCAAAATATTATCACTGAAATGGATTCTTTCTTTACACAAAGCATTTAAGTAGGTCTTTTTGAGTGTCTACCCCCTTTCCCCACACAGCCTCCTCTCCCCCTTCACCCGATTGGGCATGAATTCTTATCATAAATTGCGATCGTCTGTTATGCAAACGTGTTTATATGCATGTACAACAGCGCTGGTCACCTACACAAAAACAATTTATAGGCTGTGCTCTTTTTCTATGGAAATAAGCATGAGTATGAGTGAAATTTCTTATGCTCTTCGGAGAGTGTGCTACTCTTTGAGCGACGCTGATGCAAAAGCTCTCTCTCTCTCTCTCTCTTATATTCGTATCTATGAAGTGCCCGATCAGAAAGTGAACTCATCTCTGAGGAATCTTTCTCTCTTTCTTTTTCTCTCTCCTTATTTGAAATGTCAAATTTTATAGTATTAAAAGAAAACGTCAAAATCAATCAAGTAAAAATAATTGCATTTAACACAAAAACAAAATCATGACATCATTCTTTATTTATTTTTCACCACTGTACTCACATATTTACACATTCGACTATTAAAATACTTAAGTTTCTGGGCGATAGCACAAATTAATTTTTCAATCATTTATGTGTAATTCAAAATTGGTGATTAATTGGAAAAAACCCAGTAGAAACAAAATCAATCAAGTTGTTGGATCCAGAACTTTCCCGGCAAACAAAATAATTCCCGAAGGCTCTTCTTCAATAAAGAACATAAACGGATGATCTGCCTTAAACTCAATCCCGCCAGAACCAAATCTATTTGTAACATCCACAACTGTCGCAGCCACAGCTTCCGTGCCACGTTCATTAACATCAATGCCACTTTTTTGATAAATATTCGAGACACTCAGTTTACCGCCATTAAAAGGAGATATCGAATTTTCATGGGGTTGTTTTTTAACAACATCAGCATAACCTTCTGAGAGACCAGGTAATGAGGCGTGGTCGGTGAAAATCTCATTTATACCCAATTTCTGTAATGTATCCTTAATGTCGGCTTTGTAAGCGAATTTAAATTTCGGTATTGTTACTTTCACTCGGGACTTTTCCATCATCCATTGCAGACCTTTCAGATCTTTACTTTTCATCTTGACAAGTAATTGCTGCAGACCATCTTTAGTTTTTGGCAGCACTATGAACATTGAAAATCTTTTACCTTTATACGGTAAACGTATAATTTTCGCATCTAAACTACTTGAATCATGATAGTAAAATTCATCAGTTAGATCCATCAATTCCGCTCTGATTTCTGATTTGGCATCTGCTGCTGCTGCTGCTGCTTTATAAAATGGAAAATTATATGCCGCGGCAAACTCTCGCCGCCAGCGGCCATGAAAATAAATGACATTCGCAATGAGTAGCACATTATCACGTATGGCATCTGCATTCACCAACTGGGGTATACGCCCATGGGTTACATGATTGGTCCATGCATTAATACACTCCGCTGCACGCTCTGGTTGTGTGAAATTTACACGTTCGATTTTCGTCTCGTAAAACTGATACAATATTTCGGTATATTTCTGTTGCGGGCAAACTTGAACGGCATCGGCAAATAGTTTCGTCTCTAAGTTGAGCGTGTAATGGGGATTTTCTTTTTTCATCGAAGTTAAAATCTTTTTACAAAAACCACGCAAATTATCACTGGCATGCAAATTACTCAAAGTATTCAAGAGTTCACGTTGCGTTTGCGTATTATTCCCGGCTGCCTCAGCGAGCAGCGTTAACACTAGCTGCACGGAGAATGGTGAAATCATAATGTTGGATTGCTGTTGCTCTTCCGTGAGCGCCGATTTCAGGAGATTCCATGTGAAGGGATCATGCTCATCACTGCGGTATGGAATGTAGTCATCGTTATCATCGTATGCAGCGGCACTGGAGCTAAATATTTTCGAGAATAAAGAGAAAATATCAGCGGGTGTTGTTGCGGGAAGAGCAGGCGGGAGCGGTTCATCTGGAATTAATGGAATTTTATTTGATGAAGCTGTTGTTGCCAGTAGCGAGAAGATGGCTGCAATTGTTATTAACAGCAATTTTAGAATATTATTGCAACACTTTAATATCATCACGATCACGATCACGATTTCTTTTCTTCTTTTTTTTTCAATACTATTTTTTGTTATTAGTTTAAAAATATTTTATTTCTAAAAAATTTGTGTTTTTTAGTTTTTATTATCTTCGTTGTTGTTGTTATTATTGTATTGTATAGTATTAAAATTGAATAACAAAACAAATCCAACCGAACTGAACTGAACTGAACTGCACGTTATCGTTTACTTTCATGAAATAAACTTGTATGTCTTGTGTCTATATATAATACAGAAAAACCAGATTTCTAAAATATTTACTCACATCTCACCGTACATACTTTGAAATTCTTAAATAAAAATAAAAATGAAAAAAAAAAAAAGTGCAAATACAATTCAGAACTTCAACGTTGCGCAGCGCTCTGAAATTGCTCTCGCTCACATCACAGCGGCTAGTGTAATTTTATTCCGTAATAAATTCATGCATACATACATACATACATACGTTCTTTCATTCACAAAGTTCAAGTTTAAGTTCTGCTTTATAAGCTACATACATAAATAAATACTATATATGCACAAAAAAAAAAGTTTACTTACTACAGTCTGGTTTAATTAAATAAGACCAGTTTTCGTTTCACTTTGTTTTGATTTTTATTTTGCTTAGCTTATGTAGAAATTCGTTTTAAAACAAGATCATTAATCAGTGATGATCGCTGATGATTCATAGAATTGCTCAATCGATCACGGTATTTCACTGAAAAATTTTGGAATTTTTTTTTTATGTAAATATGTGTTCTTCTCTTCTTCAACATTAATCTTACTTACCCTAACCATTAACCGCTTATGTTCTTTGACGTCAACCGAAAATTTTTTGTTGTGGTTAGGAAATTCTTTTTACAAAATACCAGCACAAAAAAAAACAACAAAATCAAACATTTTGGTAATACCTGAATTCAAAGAATGACTTGGCAAATTCACAAAAACTTATTAATGAGAAAAAAATATTAACACTTTCTCTTTAATATTATTGAGTTAAAGTTAAAGAGAGTTTGCTTTCGTGTTTCTCATTTATATTAAAAATAAAAAATCCCACAGAGTAACTCTAAATCAACAAAAAAAAAAAAAAAAAAAAATAAATAAATAATGACGCTTTTTTCCTTAAATGATTTAAAACAGAGATGCCCACGGTCTATGCGCTTGGTGCACATTTGTTTTTGTTAAAACACTTAGGCACAAGCAGAGCATTTCTCGTCTCTCTTCTTTGCCTACACCAAAGTGCAAAGCAACAATACTTTCATATACTTTGTTGGTCTTCAATGTAGATTTTGTTGTTGTCTAATGTATACGTTTTAATAATAAAGTTCTGTATGTGTTGGTGTTTGCACTACCAAAAAACTTTTGGGCATCCCTAGTTTATAATAATAAAGTTTATATGTATTGGTGTTTGCATTTAACATAAGAAACTTTTGGGCACCCCTAGTTTCTCTCTCTCTCCCTCTCTCTGTTAGTTACCACTCATAAAGAGCTTTCATTAAAAAAAAAAACTGTTTTTCGTTTATCTCTTTACAATAACCAACTAACAGTTACTTAATTTGATTTGCTCTTTCTGCGCTCTCTCATTTCTTTTCGATTCTTTTTCCTCGAGTTTCACTGACATTAGTTCACATGTCTCTTTAATATTATTGAGTTAAATAGAGATTGTTTTTGTGTTTCTCATTTATGAAACAAAAAAAAATAATAATAATGAACGCTCTTTCCTTTAAAATGCGAAACAGAAAGTGAAGCTCAAGCGTGAAGTAATAATTTGTTAAAAGTGAAATGTATACATTTTTATTGTAATCAAGCACAATGAGTGCGTTTCCCGGGTGCAAAATAAAAAAAAAAGCTGCTTTCAAAGTTTGTCGCTGAGTGAAAATGTATACATTTTACCTTTAACTGATAGCAAATTCACGCTTCAGCTTCACATTCTCTTCCTCCCTTAATGCAATAGATGAATTTGAAAAATGTTTTCTTCACTTAGTTTATTAGTTTCCACTCATAAAGTGAGTTAATAAAATAAAAATGTTTAATCTAAATATATAAAAATCTCCTCCTTTACATTATTCTAATGTTTTTATAATTAAAAATTATGTGTCTTCAGGCACTCACAGTAGAAGTGAAATTTTGTTGTTTAAGCATTTGAAAATGATTGGAAAATATTTGTAACACATTCTGTTGAAGCTTTTGCAGTTTTCTTCTCTCCATTTTGTTGTTGCTTTTCTTCTGTTCCTTTCCCTTCGCTTAACGGCACAAACACTACGATAGTACTCGTATAAAACACAAGAGAGGAAAAATTTAGCTATATACAATCAAGCAGAGGCATCTAAGTCGGCTCTCTCACTAAAGCTTAGTACACAAATGCGCCGTATGACAGTTAAGCGGTCGACGCAATTATGTTTAGAGCTTTAAAACTGCAAGGAGTCAACTCTCTGCTTGATTGTACTTATATAGCCGACTGAAAAACTGCAGAAACTTCGTTTCTTACTGATTTCGTATGAGTGCAATGAAAACGCGATTTTTCACATGATTGTTGTTGTTCATGATTCTGCACTCTTCCTTCGCAAGCTTTTTTCTGTTAATACTCTCTACATTCATCGACAAAAATACGACATAGTACACGTATATAACACTCTCATGTGTGTGTGTCGCAAGTTCGTCTATATGCAATCAAGCTCTCTCACCAAAGTTGATAAGATAAAACTGCGAGAAGTCAACTTTGTGCTTGATTGTATCCATATGACCTCGTTTTATATAATTTAATATTTATATATAATTTATAGGATAAAATATTTTCTATTTTAAATCGAGTCAGGTCAGTTTTTCCTATTTACCACAGATTTGTAAATACTGGTGTGAACTTGAAGGTCTTTGGGACAACTTAACTTTAATTTAGGATGGTTTAATTTTCATATTTTTATTGAATTTTTTTTCAATTTTTTTTACTCTTTCTCTCTGCAAGTTTTTACTTGGAAAGTACGTGAACAGATCTATTGCAACTGTTAAAAAAAAATTCTTTATCTGTCGTCTAAGTCCTAGTGAATTAAATCAAATCGAATAAAATCAAAGTAATATCCTCTTTTGAGCTCCCTGATGTCATTTAAATTTGAAAAATGTTCACCTAACTTCAGAGCCATAAATGACAAAACTCAGAATAAATTAAAAAATGAGAATATTTTAGAATACTTGCATACTAAGTATCATAGAGTATATAAGATAAAACTGAGAGAGCCGACGTTATTGCCTCTGCTGCATTGTTCATATGTTCCCGATACTCATACGTTCATATGAAAAAAAAAACTCGATCCCAAAGTCATTTCTCTCAGTTGTGTATGTCAATATGAGAATACTTCTATAATACTAGAGTATGTATGTATGTATGTATGTATGTGTGTATGTATGTATGTATGTAAAATAGACTGAGAGAGCCGACGTCGTCGTCTTTGCTGCATTGCATGTTCCCGATTCCCATAAGTTCTTACATACACTAATGAATTATGTATGGTAGATGAGCGAAAGAGAGAAACCTTCGAACTTTTGAAGGCTGAAAAGGAAGGGGAGGGGAGGGTATATATATTAAGTCTGAAAAGAGAGAGTGTTATATGAAACGTAAGAGATCAAGAAACCTAAAGAGCCTTAATTTTTTTTGTTATTCACCCGATTGTGTTTTTACGCAAATAAAGCAATAAAGAAATGTGAGAGAATTCGCCGTAAGATTGTCGTGTGTACTCGTAAAACGAAACGAAAAAAATATCAAAGCATAGATTGTATTTCTTACAAACGAAGTGAATTGCATACATTTTTTGTTTTGCTTTGTTTTCTTATGTGCTCGGTTTAATTTTATTTTGCATTTGAGACGCTGAGAAAAAAAGTGGTATAACTTCTACGTTCAGAAAAAAAGGAATAATTTTACTTAAGAGCAAAAGCAAAACGAAATATGTTCAGAGCAAAAGTGAAACGAAATATGTTCAGAGCGAAAACGGAATAAAAAACTATGCTGTTCTTGCTGTGAAAGAATTGTTATACCACTTTTGCTCTTACTCTTAAGGCGTTTCATTTTCACTCTAAACCGTATTACTTATGCCATTCTTGCACTAACACTTTAAATTATTTCACTTTTGCTCTTATATAAATTTAAGCCCGCTTTTCCTCTCAGCCTGTCATTTATACATTTTACTTTTTTTTACAAAGAATTAGATCTTCGTAGAGATGGAATTTAACAAGTAAGAGATCAAGAAAACAGGTAAGTAAGAAAACCAAAGAGCAAGTTTATTTTCTTGTATGTTATTCTCCCGATTGTGCTTTACTCAAAAAGGGAAGACGAAATCTGAGTCGTTTAAAGCGTCTGGAATCGAATAAGAAATACTCATTTAAAAAACTTGCTTTTGTACTAACGAAGCATTTGTAATATAAGGTCGAGTTTTTATTGTCATGACTGCAAAGCAATCGATTAAATTTTTGCATCAAATGAAAGAGAATTTAAAAACAGTTTAATATCCTCTTCGGTGTCCAAGGTCACATATTTTTTTTAATGTTTTTGAGTATTTTTTTTTAATTTTTGAATTTATTTTAGTTATTTCTTATTCTACTTATTCTACTGGAACTCGAAAAAAATAATCACAGTAAATTAAAGAAATTAAATAATACGTAAAAACGTGAGTACACATATTTAGAGGTTATTATTAGAAACGCTCAAAAGAATTGAAAATGAAACGAAACGCATCAAAGTGATAAAAAGCTCTTTTGAACTTACTATACGAAGGAACGAGTCCAATGCGTATTTCTCATCTCAGAGTACTCTCTCTCTCTCTTTTTATTTGACATGTGAAAGTAGTGCAAAATACAAACAAACAAAAAGGTAGTGTCAAAATTTAAATGTGTATAACGGAAGCTTTTTCTGGCTCTATAACTTTTACTCTCTGAGATGACGTCATGCCTTAAACGAGCCAAACATTTGAGAAGTTTTGTAGTAGTGAGAAAGAGAGAGAGGCTAGTTTTTTTAAATTACATACTCACATGAAAAAGCACTCAAGAGAGTGTGATCTAATTTTGATTGCACTTTGCTTTTCGCCCTCTGCAATTTAGTACGTGATTTGCAAGAGGAATGTTGAAGTTTAAAGGGAAACTTGAAATATTTGCATTTAAAAGAAATTAACTTAAGTCATGACTTTGAAAAGTAACATCTAGATTTAATTTTCATAGTCTCCTAAAAACTATCATGAAATCAAAAATAAATGGCAGGTGTTTACAATGTTGAAAAAAATTAAAACCACACATTTTTCCATACATTTAAAACCTTCAACAAAAGGTTGAACGTTGAATTTACGTGCATACGAAATTTTTCGGAAATGTTAATTTTGATGTTTTAGCGATTTCCTAATCGACGGTTTGATTACTCTCTTAGGAACGCTTAGATCAATCGTGATAAGAAGAAATTCATAATTAATTCAGGTCTCCGATATTATTTATAATTGTGCTGGATGACCGGAAACAACAGAACATTGCCCCAACACTGGCAGGCTCTTGTTTCAAAGATTTATAGCAAGTATACGAAGACCCGACGGTCGGATATTTCTCTTCCTGCTGCATTTATCTCACTTCAAAATCAATAAAATTCATTGCCAGAGTAGTTCTCCCAGTTCATCATGATAGAAAACTGTGAAGTTCGTTGAATATAGGAAAAACAAAGCATTTTTGGTATTTATTAAAAAGAAAGCATCTCAAAAACTAGATTTAATTCTTCTTTGTTACTAAGAAACTCTACTCATGATCATCGTTGAACGAAAACGTGATTTTTTTTAAAGGAACTTTGAGGATTAAGCTTGGAAGCTTAAATCGGCATCAACTCTGAATCACAAGTGCAAGCTAAATAAAGTGTCGCTATCCAAACGAAATGTGGTGTATGATAATAATAACAACAACCTTTTAATACAAGATATTTTTAAAAAATAATTAAGTTGTTATTTTTTCTTGTATATATTGTGTATTTATATTATGTGTGAATTTGAGGAAAACCCAAGAATATATTTGAAAAAATTTTATGCACTTGTTGTGATGAAAAATATTTACGACTTTGAGTAGAAATCAATTAAGATTTTATAATAACAAGGTATTTAAACTTGAGAAGGTAAGTAACAAAAAAAAAAGTTTACAGTTTTGATCGGTTTAGCGATTTATGATATCTCTGAATCACTAATTCTTACCAGTACTTGATCAAAATAAATCTGCCAAGAACACAGAGCTGCAAAATGTAATGATGGGAATAATTTTTGAACTTGCTCCAAACCATTTTTTCGAACAAAACTAGTTTGATTTTTTGGATTGGTTCAAGTCTCTCAAATCTCGGATGGTTCGGTTCAAAAATGAATTGGTTCAAAAATGATTTGGTTCAAAAATTTGCTTTCATCCCTGATTGAAACACGTTTGTTTTTGACTGAAATTAGATTAAGCTACACTAAAATCATTTAATTTATGTACTACCTAAAATTTTTAACGAAATTATGTCAGAATAAAATATTTAAAAATATTTGAAAAATTTTCAATTATTTTTCAGTGTTTAAATATTAATTAAAATTATTTACGCGTATTCATCTGAGTACCCTTAGACGGACTGTTCGTTGCAGATAAAACTATATGCAAATTTATGAATATTTGAAAATTCCATAATTTTATCAAATTTCAATGCAAAAACTTTGATAAGTCCCCCTGTAAATGAGCATGGATATAACGGGAGCATAAATCTGAAAGAGAAACGATTTTGCTCTCTCAGTGATAGGAGAGAGAGCAACTGCTGAGAGAGTTCCCGTTAATTTTGCTTTCATTTTGCGCTACACATCAATCAGTGAGCATGTTCAGTTTTATTGTAAGAGCACATAACTAATTAGTAGAGACTGGATTTTTAGGGCTTAAAAAGATGGAAGTAAGTACTGAAATAATATTTTGAAAGTGGAAAAAAATGCTTAAAAATCAAACAAACAATATAAGTAATAAAATAAAACTTAAGAAAATTTTGAAGGTACCGATATTTTGTTTGGCATATATAAAATATTTTACCGGTGTAGTCAAGAATATCATCATCAACATCATCATGGCTTCATGACTTTATAAACAAGCTAACAGTCAAACACACGTTTTTTTTTAGCCGAACTGCGATATTGTATTAAAATATTGCGTTTTCAATTTGCGTTTTATAAAAACTGAAAAACAAACAGGGAGGCAAGGCAGGCAGGCAGGCAGCCATCAGATCCAAGTGTATGAAGGTATGTAGCTAGTAGTGCCGGTAGTTAGTTTATTAACTCCCACCACGACAACTGAACAAAAAATTATTAATAATGAAAAATAATACTGCATTTCCTCTGCTGGTTTGGCATATTTGGGTGAAAAAAATAAAAAATATATATATATATATATGTAGTTTATATGTGTGTGGGAAAGAATAATATGAAATTTTGTATTCATTCAAAATACAATTAAATTCTTTTGAAAAGAAATTTTTGTTTCCATTTAATTGAAAATTCAATTATATAAAGTTAAGAGTTGCACACAAAGTCATGATATATTTTTGTATGGGAATATTAGAATTTATGTATGTATGTATGTACATATATATGTATGTATATATGTATGTACCAACATATTTGGATAACTTTAATGAACTGATGCTCGCATGTTTTATTTAATCGCTTCATTGTGAAATACAATATTTTTGTTAGAGAATATAAATGTATTTTTTTTTTAATTTGATTTAAAATATTTTAACAAAACACTAAAAAAAAAAATCATTCTGAAAGGTGTGCAAAAAAAAAACTCGTTGCTTCTCCTTGACACAACAAGAGCACAAGATAAAATGAGTGCTGTTTATTACTGTAAAAAGTTCAACTCTTTACTCTCTCCCCCTCTCTCTCTCACTTTTTTTGCATACCAGCCATAGCAGAATAATAAAGATAACCGCATCCGAGAGGGGAAACGAAACTTAACTGTCAAAGGTATGAAGAGAAAGCCCTGAGCGTAGTTGTTTTTGTATAAATTGAGATCACGAAATACACACACACACACACACACACACACATGTTATGTACACAATATGCGGTGAATGAAGAATAAAAAAGAGAGCGCCATATTGGATGCCATTTAACTTTCGCTCTGTTCAAAGAGAGCAAAATACGAAGTTAAAACACTGAAGTTCGTAATATCATTCACTCGCAACGTCGCACTGCAAGCAGCAATTGAAGAGAGGGCGAATTCGATGACGCATTACAAGTTTGGACGAGGGTTATGCCTGGTTTTCACTACGTCAAATTCCATCAAATTTGTCAGCATGTTTGCAAATTTCGTATAGGAATTTCTCTCTTTTTCTCTATTTGACAGGCAATATGACATAGTGAAAACCATGCATATCTACGTCGTTTACGATATTAAAATTAAGGGTACTCATGCGTCACTCATTCAATTGCCTTCCTAAGTGCCTAAGGAATATTTCCCACTTTTATGATTTTATCTCACATCTTTTTCTTATAATATTTTTAAAAATTTCTTTAGAAGAAATTTATAAAGCAAATTTTTTCCAAATTAAAAAATGTATTTGTTTTAATTTGATTTTTTTTTTTAGTTAATTTCCTAACATCTTGCATTTATTTTTATTTCTCTCATTTTTCTTTCATGCCACTGTATCTTTATACTCCATATTCATTCATATCAGCAAATTTTCATCATCAAATGTCATCAAAAATATTTGTCCCAAAAATATGCATAATTTTCTCATTACATGTCCATTTTTTTCTCCATTTAGAATATATTAAAAAGTTTTTCAAAAAAATAAAAAAAATAAAAAAATCACCAACAAATTGAAAGTACAATATTTTTTAATACCACAGGTAAAATACAAAAAAAAAAAAGTGAATGTAAATTACAACCAAATCATTATTAAAGTTTTCTTTTGCATAATTTGTTCATTTTGCAAATGTAAAATTATGCTACAGGTCATGTGGTTTTTATCACTGCGGTACCTACACACCCAGTCATAATTTTTTTTCTATCATATTTCGGTTTTTTGTCATTAGCATGGAAATCTTTTCATTTTTTTTTTCAAACAAATGATAAGTAATGGAAAAAAATATTATAGTTTTGAAAAAGGAGAGCCTTCACATATTATATTTAATAAAATTTTTGTGACAGCCTGAATGCGCAATCAGGCTTATTAACTATGTTACATACATGGTAGGTATGTATTTATTAGGTATTAGCTGCAAATTTTTTGATATCTTTAATTTTACTTATGGATATTTTTAATTTAAAGTAATATATTTTGTAATTTTCTTTGTGTTTTTTACATAATTTTTTTGTAAATATTCTAAATAACATGAGTGAGGGCGAATTCACCGATTGAGATTTGCATATAGTTTTTCTTTTCTCTCACTTTTTCGCAAAGAGAAAAATTGAAAAATTGCCATTTTCAATCTCAAAATATTTTTACAAAAAAAACCCGAATATGGCAACTCTATGCTAAAAGTTAAGTTTATGTTATCTCAGTAAAAGAGAGTGTGGTGAATTTTTCTTACGCTCTCAATTTGAAAGAGCAAAAAAAAAAAATTCATATAAAAAAAAAGAAGAGAGGAATTGACTTATTCGACACGGTACTGTTAATATTTCATGAGGGAGAGAAATGAAATTGGCCACACCTAGAGAGTTTGGTGTTATAGAAGTTAGAGAGCTCTGAGAAATGGGCAGTGGCATGCAGTGTAGAAGCGAAAGTAGTAAAGGCATTTGAATGACTTAAGGCGAATTCACCGACCGCGTTTTTTGCTCTTTTAAATTGAGAGTGTAAAAACTTCATACAAAAAAAAAACGAAAAAAGAGTATGGCACTCGATTGGTAAATTCGCCTTAACTATCGGTAGTAGAAAGAATCTCAGTATGAACACAAGTAGTGAAGTAATGGCCTTTAATGGCCAACAACAAAATCCATTTAAATGAGATAACAAAATGAGAGCGTCGCCATCATGCCATAAAGAAACATAAAATATTCTATTTCTCTGATGTGACGTCACGGTTTTTTTGCTCTAATAATGTGAAGTTACAAAAAATGGAAGTCGATGGCGCCTGAATTATGAGGCTGAGGAAAACAATAATAATATGCGAAGAAAAATTTTAATATTCGTATTATCATTCTCTTGCAAATTGAAATGACAGCCAGCAACTGAAAATTATAGAGAACATGATATAAAACTGAGAGAACCAAAGTCGGGATAGAACTTTTTTCATTTGATTGAGAGAACAAAATGAGAGGGTCGCCTCCACCATGACTTTAAGAAATAGAAACACACATACAAATAAGCAGAGGCGCCGACGTCAGCTCAATTAATTCACTCTTAATGTTCTACAAAAAAAAAAAACTTCACTTACTTCCATTTTTGTGCTGCTTTTTTGTATATGTGTGCATACCAAATAAACGAGACTGAATTAAATTTCATGCATACACATACATACATATATACACACATGTACTGTCTGAATATTCATACAGTATGCTTACTGCATGCATGAATTTGTACATATCCCTAAAGTACCAAAGGATATGGTTGGAACATGTGGAAATATGTAAACAAAAGAAAGCTTCAAAATTCAATATAATATCAGAACAATAAAATACATACAATTGTACATAAGTATGTATATATGTATTGTTTATCGAATGTTTACATCTTACTTGAGCTAAATCTCGTTTACGAAATTCCCAAAAGACAAATACTACATCCGTATGTACACACACACTTAACCTTTAACTACAAATACTCTTTATTTTCCTTCTTTCTTTTTGTTACTCAAAGAAATATCATTGGAATGGTAGTATACAGTTAAGTATTAAGCGCAACATATCTACTACTACTACTACTACTACAATACATGCTTAAAAGTGGATAAGTGCCAGAAATTGAATTTGAAATGAAATTATCATTTCACACAATGCTCTCGTTGTTACACGTACCTAAGTCTATAGCTTCATTCTCTTTTCATCTTTCAATCGCTTACTTCAGATTAGTTTTTATTATATTTTTGTCGTTGTTTTTTTTTTTTTTGTAGGTACAAAAATAATAGGATCAATTGTTTATTTAAGCCTTAACTGTAATCTTCGTTTGTAGTGAAAACAGGAAAAGGATTTTTGTTTGTTTGTTTTTTTTTTTACTATTTTTAAAGTACCTTCTTATTCGCTTGAATATTAAGGATTCAAACTAAATCAACAGGATTTCAAAATATGTACTTAAGTGGATAATAAAATGGACTTACCTTAAATATGTTTTGTGTTATGGTGGTGTAAAATTTTTACTTTCCAAAAAAAAAAAAAAACACTGGATGCACTTTAAACTGAAAAGAAAAAGATGAAAAAATAAGATAAGAAACCACTAACATAAAGATCAAAATAACATTAAAGGTTATGAAAATAAGAGGAGAAGCTAAAAAAATTTCTTCGAAAAGCTTCTTTGTTGGAAAAGCTGTTTTTTGCTCTTGCTTTCAAGTCAAAATACTAGTCAGATGGCTTAAATCAGATGAAAAGGCAGATGTTATAAATCGGATGACAAGTCAGATGACAAGTCATATGACATGTTTGATTACTGTTTTAAATTGAGTGGAAAAAAGCTTTTCCAAGTCATTTGACTTGTCATCTGACATGTCATATGGCAAGTCAGATGACGAGTCATATGACAAGTCAAATAATTTGGAAAAGCTCTTTTGCGCTTGCATTCAAAAAAGAACAGTGATCAGATGTTTTAAGTTAGTTGACAAGTCAGATGGCAAGTCATATGACATGTTTGATTACAGTTTTAAATTGAGTGGAAAAAAGCTTTTCCAAGTCCAAGTGGAATGCAAGTGGAAAAACAGAACAGTAGTCAGATGTTTTAACTTAGTTGACAAGTCAGATGGCAAGTTATATGACAAGTCAGACGACAAGTCATATGACAAGTCAGATGACATGTCAGATGACATGTCATCTGACTTGTCAACTAAGTTAAAACATCTGACTACTGTTCGTTCATAAGCCACGGCGACCACAGGAAACTTCACAACAGCTTCCCATATTTCGCGGCGGTAAACTTCTTGGTAAACCTTAACCCACTGCTGCACGAAAGCGGAGGGTGTTTTGCCATTTGCCCAAACCAACGCGTATCGCAAATTTTGGGGGTGTTTAATTCTGAACAATGATGCCCAACCGAGGTTCGCATTCTTCCTTTTTGTCGACTAATAATCTTCTGATCCGTGAAAGTTATTCTGTTCGAGCGTTTTACGTGAGGTTTTCTTCTTTTACGACTGAACAGCCCATGAAGAGCTTAGCACTCGAAAATAATTGCAAATTTTCTGCCAAATTCGCAGGGCGATGTAAAAAAAAACAGGACTGAATAGCGGTATAGGAAGTGAGCAAACATGCAACGATTTCACAAATCATTTTCATCGAAATCTCATTGCTTTTTCAGTCCTATCTAGTTGGAAAAAATACAGCGAATCTGAACCTTATTTCCTGGCTTAGTAAAATGGAAAGCAAATTAAATTTACTCGTTCACTATCGTATCCTAAGGAAAGCAGGGAGGTTTGAGCTCATTAATCAAACTTTCATACATTTAGATCGTTCATCATTGAAAAAAAAAAAAAAAAACATGAAAGAAACGAAAAAATTAAAACCTCCTAAAAAAACTTCGCCTCGTTCGAAAATCCGCTAGTGCAATCGTGTAGCTACTATAAATACCAAAAATAGTTATTTTTCAACGTATCACTTATGAGTTTTAAAACGTATACCACTTTACTAAACTAAAATACGAAAAAAAACAACAACAACAAAACACCAATAAAACCGTGATGGGGCGAAAATTGCATTGCGGAATTTCAATACGAAAATTTTGTTTTGTCTAAATGTATGCGTGTACGAGTATATGTCTGTATGTCTGTATGTATGTATGTATGTGTAACGGGGGTTTCAAAATTTTTGCAGACAATAAATTCAAATGCAATAATTAGTGCATTTCCAAACATTGGCCATGCCATTTTGTGCAATGCGGTATTTCGCACATAATTAAAACGAATGAATTCAAGGTACAAATGGGTGCGGATTTTTGTGTGTAGCAATACCACATTAACGTTTTTCCTCAACAGACAGACAGACAGACATAGACAGCGAAAATGTAGAGGGACTTGATACTTCTGCATAGGATGCACGTACATCCATATAGCATTTTCCATTGACTGTTGTTTTTGTGTTGTAGTTTGAATGTGTGTGTGTGTATGTGTGTGTCTGTTAAATAAAAACCCCGAAAAAGCTTCACGCAATGCAGCTTTGCGTGGGTGCAAATTGACTAAATGTCATTGTTATTCATGCATGCATGCACATCGTTTTGGCTTTTCTATATCTAGCATGTTAGCTATTTAACATTTATGCATGTTGGTATGTGTGTATGTGTGGGAGAGAACTCTCACTCTCTCTCTCTCTCTTTTGCCCTTTCACTGTGTGTGTGTGTGTTTTTTAGTGTTGCTTTGAATTTTATGGCGTTCAATTTTTGTTAAGTGTTGGATATAAAAGTTTTGACATCTCAATTAAACAACTCAATTGAAAATAAGTAATAAACGATTTTTCGTTTTTAAGTTTTGTATTTTATTTTTTTTTTGTATTTAAAATGCTCTCTTTATTTTGACTAGCTTAAAGAAGTTTTTCTTTGATCAGTTTTTTTATTAATTGAATTATGTCATCAACAGATTCTGCAAGAAAGTTTCTCAATACATTCAGCAGCTCTACTTCAACCATAGAGAGCACAGGAAAATAAACTGAGAGAGCCTACTGCTTCTGCTTGTTAGTATGCTCTCTCAGTTTCATCGCATGTGCTCTCTTACTCTCAGTTGCCTAACATAGAGAAGTGCACTCTTCAGCTTAAAGAAGAGTTAGTGTGTGTGAGAGAGAGAGAGAGTGAGCTAGTGTCAGACAGTGTTGGCATACGAGCTACTTTTTCGTATTCAATCCAATCTCAAAAGTGTACTAAATCTACCCAAAATATACTGAAATTTTTGTACTAAAAATTAAATTATTGGCGTTCAGGCTGAATTCTTTAGGTAAATTTTTTTAACTACTTAGATGAAGTTAGTTTACTTTGAAAGTCTACAAATTGATATACATATAGGTTTTGAACTCTATCACCGAAACTTTGATTTAGTACGCCCTTTTAATTTTAAAAGTGAATGAAAACCGACACAAAAAGAAAATTAATTTGGTCTTAATGATTTTTACTTGAGCGCCCACAAATTATAAATTAGTATTATAATTATTTCGGAGGAAGGGGGAAGGGGGGCGGAAGGAGATAAACTGAGACCCATAAAATCTATTGGTCCCCTTCATGGACTTATAAATAGTATTTTCATAAATCCAGCCCCCGATAGATGTTTTGGTATTGAACCTTCTTCTATGAAGTTTAGAACTTCTGGTATTTCAGATTATTTCGGACACCCATGAAATGAATTCTTTAAAAATTTTTTTTGTAATTAACACATTTTTTTTTTTTAATATTTTAAGTCAAAAAAATGATAGAAATGTGAGTTCATCTTTTAATCTATAAAATACATGAAAAATATTAGAATAAATTAAGCCCCCTTGGTAGTTCGGTGAATGAGTGCTGAACTGAAGCCCCAGCTGTCACTGGTTTGATTCCCAGACTCGGAATAATTGCTTTAAAAAATGTTCGTAAGGAATTTTTCTAACAAAATGAGTCACTTCGGTGACTTAGTGCTTAAATAGTTACTTGACTACTTGAACTACAAGTTCAATGGGTTCAATTTTAAGATAGAGAATTGAAAAAGGGGGGAAAACAAATTATGGTGCTGTATGTGGCTTGAGTCGCCTGCGACGTTAACTTCACAACTTCAAGCAACAAAAATGTTTTGCCTTATAGTGAACCATATTTCTTCAGCCAGTCGCACAGTATAATGAAGGTGGTCAAAAATACAAACAAATTCATGTCAAGAGGTGATACTTTTACTGAAATAATACCAAAACACTTAAAAAAAAAAAAAAAATTTAATTCGTTAACCCAAATCAACCCAAAACCTTTTTTTTCGAATTTCCAGAAATGTTTCACACGTTTACCGTTATACTTACCATACCACTCAATAACTTTTTTTTGCAATATTGAGTTGTATTTCACAAAAATAATCGATAAAAACTAAATGTAATCAGTAATGGAATCAAACACAAAAATTAAATAGGTATTGAAATTGTATTGAAATTGTACTGAAAAATCCTTTTCAGGATTTTTAAAATTCAGGATTAAAATTGTACTGAAAAGGATTTTTCAGTACAGTTTTAATACAAGTGTACTGAAATTTCTGTTTGCATACTGACGTATTTCCAAAATCATAAAATGAAAAAAACTGAAAAAAGTACAATTGTACCGAAAATCCATCACTGATGTAAGATACCACTAATAAAAATGTACTGAAAAAAAATACAGTCGTACCGAAAAATCCATCACTGTTGTAAGAGAGAACTACAAGCTCTGTAAGAGAGAGAACTAGAATGAGAGAGAACTAGTATGAGAGAGAGCTAGTATGTGAGAGAAAACAAGTATGTGTGAGAGAAATCTAGAATGGGAGAGAGCTAGTATGAGAGAGAGCTATTCTGAGAGAGAGCTAGTATAAAAAAGAGCTAGTGTGGGAGACGTTCACTCAAATAACTGGAACTACACCATCTCCACCATATGCATTAAAATCTTTCAAAATTATTAATGATTGTTATCTTTTTGATGGTGGTATGCATGAACTGTGTGTGTATGTGTGTATTTGTTGTTGACATCTACATCAATCTGTGAGTGGATAATAATAGTAACAAAAACAAAAAGTTATAACAACAAAACCAGCAATAATAACAATACAAATATCAACATTAACATCAAACTTTTGGCTTTGACATACAAACATACATACATACATAAGACTACAAGCACCAATGAAGAAGCAATGAAGTGTACACTAATTGCAATTAAAATCGATTTTCCGCAATATTGTTTTTCATGTGTGTATACGTGTGTGTGTGTGTATGTGTTTGTGTACTTCAGCTTTATTGGTCACTTTTCGCATGGAAATTGCACATTTTCCGCACTATTCTCATTTGTACACTAACATACACATATGCCCCCCGCACCGCACATACACACACACACACACACATTCTTTACTGCCGTTCAATGCAAATATTTTGTCATTGAAGTGGCGTGCGCTAATGAAATTAGAAGTGTACCCATGTGCCTCTCTTACTCTTTCTTTCGTTCTCTCTTTGCACATACACTTACACACACAAGCTCAGCATGAATTGCCTTTCGACTTTGTATTTATGTTTGTGCGTGGGTTTCTTTTGTGCTTTCAACTGTTATCACTCGTATTTTGTGGCTTTATGAGGGGAACTGATTTTATGCTGGTGTTTTTGAAATTTGTCTTTGTATTAGTATATGGTATGGGAAAGGTGATTACAAACACATTAATTCATATATATATGTATGCTATAAAAAACATGTAAATGTATGAGATAAGAAATGAATACCCGATGAGAACATCGTGAGTTTTAATTGTCGTGATCTTTGAGTGTCCACGACGTTGATTTCCTGGTGTTCTCCTGATGTTGTTGCTTGGTTCTCTCTCAGAGTGTTCATCATTATTTTCTTAGAATTACAGAGGTGGATCATCACTCTTTCTCTTTCTCTCTCTCTCTCTCTTACTCTCAGTTTTACTTTTGCCGTTGTTCTAATCCTCGTTTTCACCCTCACCCCCACTTTCACTCTAACCATTACAAATACTCTCACTCTCTCGTAACCACTGAATTCGATAAATAATAAAAAATATTTAGCATATTTTATTTAAGTACCTAATATTTATACAATTTTAAATCTGAAAATTAAATTAATTTTTATATTTAGCACGAGTAGTCATAAAGTACATAAAAATATAAACAAACACAAGCATAAAATAGTAGTTTACACAAACCCATAAAATAAATAAAATAATAAATATAAAAATAAAATAAAACGGAAAAACACAGAGTTAGAGAAAATTGGAATTAAATGTTTTTAAATTAACTGTTTTGTTGCCAAACGGCTCTAAATCCAATCTAAATTGAATTTAGCAAATTTTGCTATTCGCCAATTCCGCTCGATTGTATACGAATGTATGTATGTATGTATATATGTGTGCAATCAATTTTGAGCGGAAATCAATACGGAAAATGCGCGAAAATCGTAATAAATTACAGGAAAAATACTGATGCTAACTACAAATAATTTCTGGTTACATTTAGATTGTAGGTAGATTGTATACGTTCTACGTACATTGTATATCGCGGGCTATAAAAGTGAAAAGAATGGGAGGAACGAAGCAGGACAGACAGACAGACAGACATAAAAGGAATAATTTATGCATTCAATTTAAATGGTTTTGTCTGTGTCTAAAAGTGTATATACAACAACTTACAACTAAATGCACACAACAATATCAATTTCAAAATAGTCTAGTTTATTGTATTTTATTAGTTTAATCCACTAGTAAAAACGAAGTGGAAATGCAGAGGTAATAGGTGCTAGAGAAAATATTTTTTTATTGATCACTTGTGATGCTGAATATAAATAGTAATTTTAATTCCTTACCTAAAGCATATAAAAAAATTATAAATTTGAATGATATTTAATTAAAAAAAAAATGTACATACTGTGATTCAAAACAAGTCTGGTAAGTTTATGAAATTGTGCAGTGTAACCTAAATACAAAAACAAATTACATATAACATAATTTACTTATGTATATGACTTTCAAGGCACAGATACGAGTAAAAACAACCTAACATAATATAGCATAAATTCGTTCAACAAAACAGCTAACATTACATAATCTGTACAGACATTACAGAGAGGAAGAACAACAATACGTCGCCTGAGAATTGATTTGGCGTATAGGTATACGAATTTGTACACACATACGCCAAATCAATTCTCAGACGACGAATAGCAGACCTAACATAGAGAGATCTACATAGAATTTACAAACCAATTCAGTCAGCAGACTAAAAACAAAAAGAATAAAACATGCAATCGCTTACTCAAAAGAACGCATTTTACAGAATCTGAAAACACTGGAATAAAAAAAAACTACAACAACAACATAAAGGAGCGAAAATTTATATACAAAAATGCAATACGGATGATGGCAAATCTCTCATTTTGTTCTCTCAATTAAATGAAAAAAGCTTGAACTCAACATTGTCTCTCTCAGTTTTATTTCATGTGCTCTCTAGTGTTCAGTTACTAGCTGCCATTTTTATTTGCAAGAGAATGAGAATAGTGCCTTCCTCAGCCTTAGAAATCGGGCGACTGTGACCACGCTCATTTTTTATAACTTTCCGTTATGAGAGAAAATAAAAACCGTGACGTCACATCACCGAAATTGAATCATTTCTATTTATTTATGCCAAGATGCTCTCATTTTGTTCTCTCAATTAAATAGATTTTGTTGTTGGTCGTTGAAGACCACCATCTCAATTGTGCTCGTTACTGCGAAGGTTAAATGCTCACTCTCTTTTGTTTTTTTTTTTTGACCATGAAGTTTTACCCTCTCAATTTTAAAGAGCGAAAACTTTCATACAAAAAAAAAAAAAAACGGAAAGAGAGTGAGGTAGTGAATTCGCCTTAAAAATAAGCAACCAGCGATATTATGAAAAGAGAGTGCGGTATTTGAGAAGTGAATTCGCCCTAAATGTAAGCAACCAGTGATATTACAAAAAGAGAGTACGATATTTGGGCTGCGAATTCGCCCTAAAAATAAGCATCCAGTGACATTACTTATACTAGGGGTATTCAGACGAACAAGTAAACTAATAATTCTGTGGCAATAAGGAATAAGAGCTAAACTCAAAAGTCGACTAAAAACCTGTTGCGTATTTTTCATTATATAACCCAAAATATTGAAAGTTCTTAAATAATTATTGGAGTTTAATTAATAAAAAGCTATGGAGACTGCTAAATTGCAAAATTTTTTTTTTTGAAAACTTTCAACATTTTGGGATTTATAATATAAAATACGCAGCAGGTTTTTATTCGACTTTTGAGTTTAGCTGTTATTCCTTATTGCCACAGAATTTATGCTCACATGTTTATGATGTAAACTTTTTCATTTTATGTATTGTGTAAACTTTTGATTACAAAAAATGTTTGTTATATTATGTAAAAATAAATTACAAAGAATAAAAGATTAAGACTATTTAGTTACAATTTATTTTTTTTTTTTTTTTTTTTGCGAATTTCTTGCGAATTTCTAACATATATTTTAATTTACTAAAACATTTAAAATTTAAATACAGTTAAATAAAAATATAATAACCTAATTTTAATGCAATTATATTTTAAATACTTTTGTCAAATCATCAAGCAAAAAAGCTCAATTATTTTGCCACAGATATGCTTGATTGATATCAGTTAGGAATACCCAATTGGAAGCCTGATTTCCTACTCTCTTCTATAGTTGTTAAAAAAAAAACAAGCTTAAGTGTCTCCTCTCTGAATGCTCAATAGATTTATTGATTTTCCATTAAAAAAAAAAAACCTAAACCCAATGTTCATTTTTATTTGTGTGTAAAATTATTACTTAGTAACCCAGGCAACTGTAGCATAAGTATTAAACAGAATTTCAACGTCATTAACTCAAGCAGCTCTTCCTATTTTCATTCAGGATGAATGAGAATTTTAGCTTAATTTGTATTCTTTACTCTATTGTTGAACTGTTGGTACATTCAACTTATGTTAGGTTATAACTAAAAAAAAAAAAAAATAAGAAATAATAATAAAAATACAAAACACTTTTATTCCATTTTTATACTTATGCACTCTTTTATTTTTTTGTTAAATTTTTTCTTTATTTTCTTTTGTCATTTATTTTTATTATTACTGTTAACAATAACATTCAATAAAATTGTATGACAAATTTAAGTTTGATTTTTCTGCTTTCCCTCTCCCTCCCTAGAATTATAAATATTTCAAAGCACTTAGCTTAGGTTAATAACTCGTAGAAAATGATTTTATTTATGCTCGAAAGGAGAACATAACAAATGTATTTTTACTTCTTTCAGTTATATGCATAAAGTTATTAAAATCATTTTATTTTTTTTATTTTTTTTTTTGGCAAAGTATAGTAAAAAAAATTTTTGTATTGAATCGAAGTCTTCGTAGAAAATAGATAAAAAACATACAGACAATGTTTTTTTTTATTGTCTGAGAAAAGCCGAAAAGCTCGGCCTTGGCCCTCCATGGGCTGTTGTGCCACAATGGTAGTAGTAGTAGAAGTACATAATGTAAAAGCTAACAGTAAAATCTTCAAAAATTATGGACCTGAGTTATTTGACTACCCTTGAAAGCTTGGAATTCCCTCTTTTTAAGTTAAATTAAATTATTAAATTAAATTAAATTATTTTTCTAAATTTAGCATGTTCTCTTCAAAAGAAAGCCGCACTTCCTTTTATTTGTTTCTCTTTCTTTCTCTTAAATTGAGAGCGTAAAAACTTCATATATAAAAAAAAACCGTAAGAGAATGATTGGTCCACAAACGGTGAATTCGCCGTAACTATCGCGTTTTTCGCTCTGTTAAATTGAGAGTGTAAAAACTTCATATATAAAAAAAAACGAAAAAAGAGTATGGCTCTCTATCGGTGAATTCGCCTTAACTATCGGTAGTGGAAAAAATCTCAGTATGAATACAACTGAAGCAATAGCCGTTAATGGACAACAACAAAATCCATTTAATTGAGCGAGAAAAATGAGAGCGCTGCCACCATAATATAAAGAAATTGAAAATATTCTGTTTCAGTGATGTGACGTCACGGTTTTTTTTTTTTTTTTTGGTCTCCCATAAAGCAGAGTTAAAAAAACAGAGCTTCGTCGGTGTCATCCGAATTATTAGATTGAGGAAAACAATAATAATATGCGAAGAAAATTTTGATATTCGTATTATCATTCTCTTGCTAATTGCAATTGCAGCCAGCAACTGAACTAAACTGAAACTGAGAGAGCCAAAGGCGGGATCGAGCTTTTTTTCATTTTAATGAGAGAACGAAATGAGAGAGTCGCCGCCATCATTACATAAACAAATAGAAACACGCATAGAAATAAGCAGTGGCGTCGACGTCGACGTCGGCGCTTACAGTTTTATATTGTCATTTTGGTAATGAAATAGTGTATAATATTTATGCATCATTTGCCAATTAAAGCACTCGTTTGTTAAAAATATATTATATGAGAGGCTGAGAGAAAAAGTGGAATAATTTTACTTAAGAGCAAAAGCAAAGCGAAATATGTTCAGAGCAAAAGTGAAACGAAATATGTTCAGAGCGAAAACGGAATAAAAAACTATGCTGTTCTTGCACTGAAAGAATTGTTATACCATTTTTGCTCTTACTTTTAAGGCGTTTCATTTTCACTCTAAACCGTATTACTTATGCCATTCTTGCACTGACACACTAAATTATTTCACTTTTGCTCTTATATAAATTTTTGCCCGCTTTTCCTCTCAGCCTGTCATATAATACAATGAAAAAAATGAAAATCTTTTATTATAACTCCCTCTGTAAAGTAGTCTCTGTAAAGTTCTCTCTGTAAAGTTCTCTCTGTAAAGTTCTCTCTGATTGAGATATTAGCAGTGTTGCCATAAGGTGATGATTTTAGCTAAAAAGGAAAAAAATTGCTTAAAGGGAAATTTTTTTGCAGTCAAAAAAACAAAAAAAAAAAAACAAACAAACTCGCAGCTAAAGGAAACTTTTATATATCCATTTTTTACTAGTTATTCTAAATCTTCCATATGTATAGTAAGTAAATATCCATGTAAATGTATGCCTCTAAGTAGCATATATGGTACAAATTTAGTTATTTCCTCTAGCATTTAGAATAAGGAATTTTATTTTTAATAACACAATTTTTTTTTTTTTTTTTTTTTTTTTGACATATGCGCCTATCTAAAAATTATAGGTAGATAAAAAAAAAATATGTTTAGAATTTTTTATTTTTTTTCTCGTTTTTTTTTCATACGGGCAATCCATAAAAATGCCAACATATATTTTTAACTGTCATACATTATTTTTATTTCTCTTCGTTTCTTATCTGCTTGCGTGTATCTGGCACCTATTCAGATAGAAGCAAAAAACACACATACAAACAAACACATACATACATAAATACGAAAACCAAAAGATATCTCTCTGTATATGCATATGTATGAGTGTGCGTGCGAAAATGAAATGTTCTCAAATTCTGAACGATTTTAAATGGTTTTAGTATATATGCTATTAATCATTTCATTGTGTCTGTATGTCTATCTGTCTGCGCTGCGTACTTCTATGTCTACATGCATACATACATATATATGAATTGTATATTAGCGTGTGTGTGTGTGTGTGCGTGAATGTGCGTTTTATTTGTATTTGTGTTATGTGACTTTTGTGATTGTATGTGTGTGTATGTAAGTATGTAATATAAAGTTTCCTTTTTTTTTTTTTTGCTAGACTACATACTAAAACATGTTGCATTTTATCACGGTTTGGAATAACAACAACAACAGGAGCAGCAACAACAAAAACAAACCATATAAAGAATTTAGGGTGTGAACATATTGTGGTTGGAATATTAATGAAGCGTAAAGTAGCACAAAAAAAGAAAAAACAAACATTAACAATTTTTTTGTTACTTTTGTTGTTGTTTTTGGAATTTTTTTTATTTTTTTTTTTAATTTTAAAGAAGTTCATTTATTTATTATTCAAATAATATAAAAGTTATCTGTATGACTATGATTTATTTATGAAAATGGAATTTATGTAAAAATAGATTAGCCCAAATAATTACGTATATATTCATAAAAAAAAAATTAATTATTGGGAGTATGAATGTATAAACTCGTATTTTTTCGTAATTTGGACATTTATTGTGAAAAAGTGATTATAAATTTATTCTTTAAAGTTTTGTCCATTGTTAGCCACAACCTTTTCCCCATCTTTCTGCTAGCATATGGATTCCGCGTCGAAAGAACTCCTCATCTTTTGAGGCTATCCACGAATCGATCCATTTTTTGAGTTCTTCGAAAGAACGGAAGTGCTGTTCAGCCAGGCCATTTGTCATCGATCGGAGCAAGTGGTAATCAGAAGGAGCAATGTCTGGAGAATACGGCGGGTGGGGTAGCACTTCCCATTTCAGCGTTTCCAAGTATGTTTTTACTTGCCTTGCAACATGCGGCCGAGCATTGTCGTGCTGAAGAATAACTTCGTCGTGTCTATTCTCATATTCTAGCCTCTTATCCTTTAATGTTCGGCTCAAACGCATCAATTTTGGTCAGTAGTGGTCGCCAGTGATCGTTTCATTCGGTTTCAACAGCTCATAATACACGCACGACACCTTTCATATCCCACCAAATACACAGCATGAGCTAGGATCCATGGATGTTCGGCTTGGCCGTTCATGTTGATGCATGTCCGGGCGGTCCCCATTATTTTTTACGCTTTGGGTTATCGTAACGTATCCACTTTTCATCGCCAGTCACAATGCGATGCAGAAGACCCTTTCTTTCTATCGTTCAATCAGCAGTTCACATGTGAAAAATCGTCGTTCGTCGTCTCTCGGCTTCAATTCGTACGGCACCCAATTTCCTTGCTTTTGAATCATTCCTAATGCTTTTAATCGTTTAGAAATGGTTGATTTATCAACTCTTAAAGATTCTGCAAGTTCTTGTTGCGTTTGACATGAATCTTCTTCGAGTAATGCCTTCAATTCTTCATCTTCGAACTTTTTCGGGCCGCCTGAACGTTCCCAGTCTTCAACATCAAAATCACAACTTTTGACAATAGGCACGTCACACCTGACACATTCTAACGTCTATAGCACAGTCAGGATAAGCTTCAGTGAGTAAACGATGTGCTTTAGTTGCGTTTTTCTTTAAAATGGAAGAAGCAAATTAAAACTTCCCGCAAATGTTGTTTTGTTGGCACGAAATTCGACATTTTAAGCTATAGTAAAACACTTTTGTAAAATTATGAAAATTATTTGGCAGATCAATTCTTATAGTATTTTTGGCGCTCTTCGAGGTAGAATAGCTGTCAATGTCAAAAAAAAAAAATGGCGCATATGATAGATATGAAGTTAGTCACAATTACGAGTCTATACATTCATACTCTCAATAATATAAATAATAAATGGTGGCATAGCATACAATTACATAGCATAAAATTACAGCCCACTATTTTACTACACATTCAAGCTGCTGTAAAACGATTCTGAATATGAACTGAAAAAACTACTCTGCTACTAAAAGTTTATGCACTGCTAAACGATTCTGAATGTTAAATACAAATGTACTTTACTGCTAAACGATTCTGTACTGTTAAATGATTCGGAATGTTAAAAAAAATTATGTACTGTTAATAGATTCTATGCTGTTAAATGAAAAGTTACTTTACTGTTAACCGATTCTCTACTGTCAAACGATTCTGAATGTTAAAATAAAATGTACCTTACTTTTAAACTATTCTGTACTGTTAAACTATTCTATACTGTTAAACTATTCTGTACTGTTAAACTATTCTGTACTGTTAAACTATTCTGTACTGTTAAACTATTCTGTACTGTTAAACTATTCTGTACTGTTAAACTATTCTATACCGTTAAACTATTCTGTACTGTTAAACTATTCTGTACTGTTAAACTATTCTGTACTGTTAAACGACTCTGTACTATTTGAATGTTAAAATGAAAAAGAAAATAGTCAACTGTTAAACGATTCTGTACTATTTGAATGTAAAAATTGGGGTAAAATGTTCAACTGTTAAACGATTTTGTTCTGCTTGAATGTTAACATCAGGAAAAAATACTTTACTGTTAAAAGATTTTGTACTGTTTGAATGTTAAAATGGGGGAGAAATAACTCCATTCGGAAACGAAAACCAACCAAAAATCCAGAAAAAAAGAAAAACACACTCACACTCAGTTTTTCAGCTTGTAACAAGGCAAAATGACCAAAAGTCATACGGTGCAGCTGAATGCTATAAAGCGAAAGAGAGGTTAAATTCACACAAAAAAGTGAATTCTAGCGGATAAGTCATTAACCAAAAAATCATATACTAAAAATAGAAAGAATAAAAAAACGACCAACCACCCCCATTCAACTGACAATGAGTGAGCAATATACATTTAAGTACATATGTAACCATTACAACAAAAAGTTGGGGGGGGATGGAAAAGGGAAATGATGATTGCTCATTCAATGAAAAAAAAAAACATGTTCATTTTAATCTTAAGGATAAGTGTGCGCTCATAGAAATAAAAACAACTCAGCATTAGATTAATAAAAATGGAGAAATTCCCCCATTTCAAGCCTCTATCTGGTGATCACCAACACCACCACCACCAGCTTCCCCACTAGCAGCAGCAAGAGTAACAAAGCAACAGCAGCATCCCCAACACCATCCTCATTGTCTCCCCAACCCTCATTGCCTGCCTCCATCTTTACTAGCCATCATAAACGTTTGTCAAATATTTACAAAGCATTGTGCACTATGTGGTGAGCGTGCCGTGCTTTCACACCATCCTCCACCCTTCCCTAATAAAATATTATGAGGGCTGAGAAGAGAGATAACATAAAGTACTTCATAGGTACTCATTGAACGCAAAGTGGCGGCTGGCTGGTGGATAAATGAAATGAGCGGCGTTAAAGGCGCAAAGTGATTGCTGTTGTTGTTGTTGTTGTTGTCGTTGTTACCGTTTTGCCGTTTGTCGCTTGTATTGTGTTGACCGCAAAAGTAAACCGCATGAAAGTCATTGTCACGGTAAATGAATTAATTTTCGTGGCACATTGCCGGGAATTTTTTTTTTTTAGCAATTAAGTTACTTTACTTCATATTTGTTGTAGCCCCTTCTGGGGTTGTTGTTGTTGCTGTTTTTGTTTATTTTGGTACTGGTTGTTGCTGCTATTGTTACTGTTGATATCACTGTCTCACTCTCTCTCTCTCTCTGCTTTCTCATCATAACAAAAAAAAAAAGAAAAAAAAACAACAACCAGAAGAGTCTAAAGCCTGCGGTCGCTCTAAGCTTTACAATTAAAAAATGAAAAAACAAAATTAACGAAAAAATGCTTGCAACACCACAACAATTAACGTCGCTCGTCGCTACAAAGAAGACAAGTGGAAATATTCCTTATTGTTTCTTTTTTTTTTTTTTTTTTGGTTGTACTTTTTTTTCTCCAGCCATATACTATAATTATATTTACAAATATACAGAATGAACGTTAGATGGCGGTATTCGCAACGACAGCGACAAACAACGGCAGCGGTGTTGGTGACAATGGCGACGTCGGCGACGGCGACGGTGCCGGTGAATTGCGTGAACCTTATCATGAAAATTAATGTTTAGTAATTAAGTTGATGGTTCCATATTTACATTTTATACAATTTTATATATTTTTTCTTCTTGTTTCGCTTTTTTTTAGATTTTTTTCTTTTCATTTCCTTTTTACAATTCTTTGTTTCCTGTTCCTGTTTTGTTGTTTGGTGTGCTCTCTCTCTCTTTTTAAAATGTTATTAACTTGTGTTTAGATAAAAATGAAATCATTCACGAAGCTTTTTTTTGTTTTGGTGTTTTTGTTCTTTTTTTTTGTGTTCTTTGTTTTTCTAGTGCATAAAAGTTCAGTGAATTAACAGAAGTAGCGAAATCCGCAGTTACTTTGTTGCCAAGAGATAAGTTGGAAGCTTGAAAAAAAAAAATATATGCTCCCTACGAGCATTCCACGTCAACAAGGACAGGCCCATAAACAATAATTGGTTTGACGGATTTAAGCGTTTTAGGGCTTAAAATATTTTTACGTTTGTGTATTTTAAGATGCTGATGAGCGTTTTCCCAAAATTTTAAAGAAATTCAAAATGGCGAATCCAAAATGGCGGACACATTTTTTAAAATCGATTGGTTTTGCTTGAAACTTCTTACTTGAAAGTTTTTGGGGTCGCTGATTACACATCTGAAATTATTTTTTTGAATTTCAAAATGGCGAATCCAAAATGGCTGACACATTTTTTTAATTAAATTTTTTTGCTTGAAACTTTTACTCGAAGGTATTTGGGGTCACTGATTACGAATCTGAAATTATTTTTCAGAAATTCAAAGTAGCAAATCCAAAATGGCGGAAAATTTTTTTTAAAATCAAACTTTTTTCCTTGAAACTTCTTAGCTGAGGGTTTTTGGAGTCGCTGATTGCGAATCTGAAGTAATTTTTTGGAAATTCAAAATGGCGGATCCAAAATGACGGACAAATTTTTTAAAATCAAACGCTTTTGCTTGAAAGTTCCTATTTGAAAGTTTTTGGGGTCGATGATTACAAATCTGAAATTTTTTTTCAGAATTTCAAAATGGCGAATCCAAAATGGCAGCCAAATTTTTCTAATCGATCGTTTTTGCGTGAAACTTCTTTTTTGAAAATTTTCTCCTTCCCTTCTACTTACCTCCTCCTCCCCTTCTCTTTCCCTTCTCCTTTCCTTCTACTTCCCTTCTCCTTCCCTTCTCCATCCCTTCTCCTTCCCTTCTCCTTCCCTTCTCCTTCCCCTCTCCTTCCCTTCTCCTTCCTTTCTCCTTCCCTTCACCTTCCCTTCTCCTTCCCTTCTCCTTCCCTTCTCTTTCCCTTCTCCTTCCCTTCTCCTTCTCATCTCCTTCTCATCTCCTTCCCTTCTCCTTCTCTTTCCTTTCTTTTTCCGGGCTCAATGCTGCATGTACACATATGCCCCACAATCTGCGAACACACGAAGTGGTCAACATTACAAAGTTAATTAAATTCGTTCCGCTTGGAACGGAATTCTCTCGGAACGATTTATTCTCGCAGCATCTCATTCCGTACCGTGAAAAAAAATAAAATGTTGATGAAGTGTCAACCTTTAGAGAATTATTTTTCTTTTGCGGAAAGAAAATTTTTAAATATTTAAGTATAAACTAAAAAAAAAAATTAACACTACTATTAAATTTATTTCATATTTATTAATTAGTATTTATTAATTATTAAATATGTACAAAGGAATCTTTGAATACGAATCTGAAATAATTTTTTAGAATTTCAAGTCAAAAGGTTTTTCTAGAAATTTCTTACTTCCGAGTTTTTTTGGTCGCTGTTTTTTTTCTGATCTGAAGTTCTTTTTCAGGTTTCCACACGAATGTAGAAATCTTTTAAGCCCTAGAACGCTTAAATCCGTTTAACAAACTTTTGTGTATGGCCCTGTCCTTGTTGACGTGGAATGCGCCATATAAAAAATTAAATTGAAGTCGTAATTTTTATATGGGCAAATTACTTTGATACAAGTTACTGAAATTAATTTCTTTGTTTGTAGGAAATTAACGTACATGTTTTGGATTAAGAAACATGTCTTTCGAAATTGCTAAGAAGAAGTAAAACAAAATAATAAAAAACAAGCAACAAAAGTTAACACCAACAGGAACACTAACTCCTAACAGGATACTGCCGCCTTCCTTATTAAATCTACGACAATCCACGATCTGAGGCAAGCCAAGATCTGAAACAAGCCAAGATCTCAGATAAACCAATTCGGAGACAAACTAAGATCTCAGACAAGCCAAGGTCTGAGGCATCCTGCCTAGGCTTAAAACAAGTCAGCTAAGACTTACGACAATTAAAAATCTGAGGCAATACAAAATCTAAGATAATTGAAAATCAGAGACAGGTCCAAATCTATGACAAACTACGATTTGGGTCATGCCAAGTTCTAAAATAAGCCAAGATCTGAAACAAGTTAAGATCCACCCATGACATGGAAAGACCTGAGATAAGCCAAGGTCTGAGGCAAGGCAAAGTCCGAGACATCATGCGAAGAACTAGTTAAGACAAGTCATGACCTACGACAAACCAAGATCTAAGACAAGCCAAGGTCTGAGGCAATCTAAAATCTGAGACAAACCAAAATCTACAATCAACCAAGACCTGGGTCATGATAAGTTCTAGGTTAGGTTAGGTTAGGTAAGGTTAGGTTAGGTTAGGTTAGGTTAGGTTAGGTTAGGTGCTGGCAACGCTACGAAAGATTGCGGATAACAAGGCCCCAGGACTGGATGGCATCCCCAACGTTGCGCTCAAGGCGGCGATCAAAGCTACACCGGAGGTGTTCGCGAAGCTTTTCAGCGCATGCTTGACAGAAGGAGTTTTTCCAGACACATGGAAGCGACAGCGGTTAGTCCTCCTACTAAAACCAAAGAAGCCGCCGGATGAACCGGCATCCTACCGACCGTTATGCATGCTGGATACACTGGGCAAAGTTCTCGAACGCATTATAGGGGACAGGCTCCAGGAGTGGCTTGAAAAGCCAGGAGGGCTATCAGCACGACAGTTTGGATTCAGAAGAGGACGATCCACGGTCGACGCAATACAAACAGTGATGAATATTGCACGCGTGGCCACCAGCGGCAACCAATGGGGAAACGGCAAGAAGAAGTACTGCGCCGTAGTGACGTTGGACATCAAAAATGCCTTCAATTCGGCGAACTGGCCTCAGATTATGAGTGCACTGAGAGGATTCGAAGTACCGGAATACCTGTTGCAAATAATCGCAAACTACTTCGACAACAGAATTTTAATATACGATACTGATGACGGCGTGAAGCAGTATCGTGTCAAAGGAGGCGTTCCGCAGGGCTCCGTTCTCGGCCCAACACTATGGAACGCAATGTATGACGGCATCCTCAAATTGGATCTCCCGGAGGATACAACAATCGTAGGATATGCAGACGACATCGCGATAGTGGCAGTAGCCAAGAACCTGGACTCGCTACAGGCTATATGTAACGATGTCATCTCAAGAGTGAGAAGATGGCTGTACAACTCGAAGCTGGAATTGGCGGAGCAGAAGACGGAAGTCGTGGTATTGAGTACCAGAAGAGCACGTGCAGAGCTGGTCATCACGGTTGGTGATCATAGCATCATCTCGTGTCCACACATTAAGTACTTAGGAGTACTTATAGATTCCAAAATGACGTTCAAGGATCACCTGAAAGCTGCTAGTGGAAAAGCAGCACGAATAATCAGCGCATTAACACGCATCATGCCGAATATAGGAGGCCCGCGTGAGGGCAGGCGCCGGCTGCTTTCAACGGTTACTACGTCAGTAATCTTGTATGCAGCACCTATCTGGCCGGACAGCAAGAAAACACACCAGAAGGATATCCGTGCGATATATAGGCTCAGTGCCCTGAGGGTTGCTAGCGCGTATCGCACAGTATCGGACGATGCTATTTGTGTCATAGCAAGTAAGGTGCCCATAGATTTACAGGCACAAGAGATGAAGCGGTTATATGGCCGTGACACAAAATCAACCGAAGCCATAAGAAGAGAAGAAAGACAGCGTACCATCATGGAATGGCAGAGAAGATGGGAGTCATCCGAGAAGGGTCGATGGACCTACAATCTCATTACGGATATAGAAGAGTGGATATCACGCAGACATGGTGAACTGAATTACCACATTACGCAGCTGCTTAGTGGCCATGGGTGCTTCAAGCAGTACTTGCATAAAATCAACACCGGAGAAGAAGACCCGTTTTGCCCAAGATGCCCAGAGGAACGGGAGAACGCGCAGCACATACTTTTTATATGCCCACGTTTTAACAAAAACAGAGATGAGCTGGAGAAAGCCTTTGGAGAATCCCCTACAGAAAGGAATCTGACGACACAGATGTGTAACACAGCGGAAAAATGGAATGCAGCATGCAAGGTTGCTGCAGATATGATGACCACTCTGTATGATGCAGAACGTGCGCGCAAAGTCGAGCGCACGGCAAATACTACAAATATGGAGCCAGATATCGTCAACCGACAATAAAACCGAACAGAATTGGACAGAAACCAATACTGACGATTGAGCACTAAGCTCATTACGGCCTTCCGACGTAATACCTAACGGTGGTTCCGGGAGGAATATCCGTACGGACGAGAGGTGGTTTTAGCGTGAGAATGTCACGCACTGACTGGGTGGCTTTTTATGCTTTCCTCCTCGTTAAAAAAAAAAAAAAAAAAAAAAAAGGTTAGGTTAGGTTAGGTTAGGTCAGGTTAGGTCAGGTTAGGTTAAAAGGAAAGGCTCAGAAAAATTGAGCGTCCACGGAGGCCAAAAATTTGATCCATTATGATGTCCCTGTATGACATGTTCTTAGATAACCCAAGAAGAGGGGCGATAACCAATAATGGATGAAGGCAGCACTCGTTTTTTTTTTCTAAGCACCTATTTTCTGGATCTCCCCTTTTCTTTCACTATTTTATTATCGCTTCGGGTCTTTTAATTTTTTCCTTCTCTCTCTCTCTCCTTCATTTTTCATGTTTCTTTTTTTCCTTTCTACTGCCCTTCTCCTTCCCTTCTCCTTCCCTTCTCCTTCCCTTCTCCTTCCCTTCTCCTTCCCTTCTCCTTCCCTTCTCCTTCCGTTCTCCTTCCCTTCTCCTTCCCTTCTCCTTCCCTTCTCCTTCCCTTCTCCTTCCCTTCTCCTTCCCTTCTCCTTCCCTTCTCCTTCCCTTCTCCTTCCCTTCTCCTTCCCTTCTCCTTCCCTTCTCCTTCCCTTCTCCTTCCCTTCTCCTTCCCTTCTCCTTCCCTTCTTCTTCTCATCTCCTTCCCTTCTCCTTCCCTTCTCCTTCCCTTCCTTTCTCTTTCCTTTCTTTTTTCCGGGCTCAATGCTGTCTGTACACATGTGCCCCACAATCTGCGAACCCACGAAGTGGACAACATTACAAAGTTAATTAAATTCGTTCCGATTTATTCTCGCAGCATCTCATTCCGTACCTTGAAAAAAAAATAAAATGTTGATGAAGTGTCAACCTTTAGAGAATTATTTTTCTTTTGCGGAAAGAAAATTTTTAAATATTTAAGTATGAATTAAAAAAAAATTTAACATTACTATCAAATTTATTTCAGCTCATTGAAAAATTAATTATTAAATATGTACAAAGTAATTGCTGTTTAAAAATCAATATGCATAGTACAAGTAAATTCATTCAAATAAATATGAAATGAAAATGCAGAAAAAAATACGAAAAATCAATTGTTAGACAATATAATTTAATCTCTTATTATAATAATGAAAAAAATATGTTTCATTTTTTAGTACATTTAAAAAATTATTGAAAGCATATTATTTTTATATTCGTACATATAAATATTATGCATAAAAATAAAAAAAATTATTAATATATATGCATGTATGAGTATGATATGCTTAATTACATTTTTTACCGCATTATTTGTAATTTTTAATCTGTCTATAGTTTAATTGAATGGGGTTCAATACTTTTGGTTATGTTGTGGTTAACAATTGCCGCGGCAATTCATAATGTCATGTATTATACCTTAAGGTGGCCATAATTTTTGAGATCAAAACACAGAACAGCAAGAAAATCAAAAACAATTTGCAAACAGTTTTCTATTTTTATTTACTAGGTGGAAAGTCTCTCTACTGTTATCTACTGTTTAAATGTTAAATGAAAAAAAAAAACAACTCTACTGTTAAATGATTCTGTACTGTTAGGTTAGGTTGGAGTGGCTGTCGAGAGACACACTTAGGCCTGAACGGCCCATTGTGATACCACATAGTATTCTGTACTGTTAAACGATTTTGAATGTTAAATGAAAAAATTACTCTACTGTTAAACGATTTTGTATTGTTAAATGATTCTGTACTGTTAAACAATTCTGTACTGTTAAACGATTGTGAATGTTAACATGAAAAAGCTACTCTGTTGTTAAATGATTCTGTACTGTTAAACGATTCTGAATGTTAAATGAAAAAATTACACTGCTGTTAAGTGCTTATGTACTGTTAAACGATTCTGTACTGTTAAACGATTCTGTACTGTTTAACGATTGTGAATGTTAACATGAAAAAGCTACTCTGTTGTTAAATGATTCTGTACTGTTAAACGATTCTGAATGTTAAATGAAAAAATTACACTGCTTTTAAGTGCTTATGTACTGTTAAATGATTCTGTACTGTTAAACGATTCTGTACTGTTTAACGATTGTGAATGTTAACATGAAAAAGCTACTCTGTTGTTAAATGATTCTGTACTGTTAAACCATTTTGAATGTTAAATGAAAAAATTACTCTACTGTTAAACGATTTTGTATTGTTAAATGATTCTGTACTGTTAAACAATTCTGTACTGTTAAACGATTGTGAATGTTAACATGAAAAAGCTACTCTGTTGTTAAATGATTCTGTACTGTTAAACGATTCTGAATGTTAAATGAAAAAATTACACTGCTGTTAAGTGATTATGTACTGTTAAACGGTTCTGTACTGTTAAACGATTTTGTACTGTTTAACGATGGAGAATGTTAACATGTAGAAACTACTCTACCGTTAAATGATTCTGTACTGTTAAACGCGAAAATACTGAAAATTTTAACGTTTTAAATGAAAAAAGTAAATCATACTACACGAAGTCTTCAAAAAAAGGACTGTTCTGTAATATAAAGAAGGTATGGTCACCTTAACTCTATTATAAACATAATATTCATAATGAAATAACAAAATATGAAATTCATATCCGTATTAAAATTTATTAAAAATAATAAATAAATTCATACATTACTTTATACTTTAACATACATACATACACACATATATAGATACTAAGGATAAAAAAACTCCCGTATTTATTTTTTTTATTAAACGATAAAAATGCTTTGCTTTGCATTATGCAAAATACCCATTCAAAATTATGACAACTTTATAGCGGAAATGACAATACGAAGTTTCATACATAAAATCATTAAAGGTATAAAAATATGCGAGTACATAAATCGAAAGTAGCGCATTCAAGTTTTAAAAGGCTGACAAACACATACAATAAAAACGTTCATTAAACTTTGTTTCATTTCTTTGTTCTGCACTTTTGTAATTTTTTTTCGAAATATCATACAAATTATAACGATTGAAATAAGTAAAATATGGATATGCTAGGTCCTCATTCTAATCATGTTAAGTATTTGATTTAATCTCCTCTCAGTTGCTGTTAATTTCATTAACAGTGATGGTACTAAAAACTGTTAAATGAGCTGTGAGCAAATAGTTAACATTTTCTGTTAACTGTAAACTGTTATGTATCTGTTATGAAGAGCGAGGCAGAGCAGAAGAGAAGTCGATGGGCAGAGAGAGAATATTAAGAAGAGTGAATGCTGAGAAGAGTGAATGTTGAGAAGAAGGAAGTAGAGGAGGGGCAAAAGCAATTGAGAGGCAAAGGAAAAACCAAAATTTTGATTAATATTTAGACTCCAAATCGGATCAAAATTCAGACGAAAAGTTGAATAAAAAATCCGACCCACAAACAAGCAAAAAACACGCTGAAAACTAAATCAAACCTAAGACCAAACTTTAAGGCAAAACTCAAGCCAGAACTCAGATTAAAAATCAGACCAGAATTTAAGATGAAATTCTCCAGAAAATTTAAACCAAAAACAAACACCGAAACTCAGGCTAAAATTTAGAAAAAATTGAGAACGAAACTCAGGCCAAAAACCAGACAAAAACGTTAACCGAAACTTAAACCAAAATCAAAGCCAAATGTTGAAGTCCCAGACCATACTTCAGACCAAGAAGCATATCAAAAATTAGCTCAAAGTTCAGACCAGAACTTAGACAAAAAATCAAATCAAAATTCAAACAAAAATTCCAAAAAAAATTTAAACTAAATATCAAAACAAAAACAGCCAAAAATTCAGACCTATTTTCTGACTAAAAATAAAATTTCAAATTAGTTCAAAACCCATATCGGTAACTAGATCAAAACTCGAATTTATAACCCTGACGAGAGCTCAAGCCAGCACCTAGAAAAAAACTTAGACCATAACTCAAACTATGTAGAGGCAAAATTCATTCTAAAATTCAAAATAAAAAACAGAACTTAAACAAAATCAAAACCCATAGCGTAAATCAGAGTATAATCAAAATTTAAACCCAAACCAGAGCCGCACTAAAAAGGGCAAGGAAGTCCACTGCAGGGGGAAAATAAAAGGAGTTCTTCCAATTTCTAGTGCTTGGCTGGTAGAAGATTATACGTTCCGACAAGTGAGATCGCAGCAGAGAAAGGGATAAGTTTTTAAGTTACTTTTATTTAAATAGTTATGAAAATTATGCCGCACATTCAGGGTTAAAAATCTCAGTCAAAATTCTCAAATATATACCTTCAATTTGGGGACTAAACCCAGTAGGATAAATTAATCTTCATTTCTTCTTTTTTTAAACACATTTTTCTCCTACTTTCTTAGCTCCTTCGATAGTTTAAAAATCTAAAAATAATGAAAATCAACCCAATTCTAAATATTCCCGAAATGAAATTTCCAAGAAAATTTGATTCGTTTCCCCGTATTCCTATAAGAAAAAAAAAGGAAAAAGAAACAAATTTTTCTGGAGATTTCATTTCGAGAATATTTAGAATAGGGCTGCATATTTATTTTTACTTAAGCACTACCAGTCAAGTTGTGTATCTAACGGGAAGGGGGAGGCGAGTTGTGGCACTTAGATTTTCGTTCGTTGGAATATTTTAATTCAAGACCAACAATTATAATAACAATAGACCTACGCAGGATACAAGCTATTGAACTGGAATAATATTATAAAATTTTTGTACGCGCTTGCCCTAGCTGCATCTAGCATCTTCATCTATGATAACAGCTGAGATTTTGTTTTCCAAACAGAAAAATGGAATATGGGCATATTTTGTTATATTGATAGAGTTTTTATTTTATTAAATTTTCCAAAGGTTCAAAAGATACTCCGTAAAGCTTCGTGATTTTAAAACACATATGAGTCTGGTCAGACTTTTTTCAATTTTGATAATAATTTAAATATATTTATAATTAAACTTGCTGTTTGAAATTCCAAGTAACTTCTTTACCTTTAATTAGCTATCGATCCATGAAAACATGAAAATATCTGTATGAAAAAAACTAATACAAGGATGATGTTACATTAACCCATGGGACCTGCCTAGGCCCATATACATTTCAATGCATTTGAATGTGAAATATTGCGATTTTGAGCATATATTCAGAGGTGACTTTTGTGCTTGCTTGCCTAGGCCCATATACATTTCAATGCATTTGAATGTGAAATATTGCGATTTTGAGCATATATTCAGAGGTGACTTTTGTGCTTGCTTGCTTATGGTATAGTCGATCTTTACATGTTTAATACCAACAAATAATTCTGCAACAAATAAATGTGCATACTTATTTTGTTTTTGGTTTATGTATATGAAGCATGTATATGTGTGAGTAAATTGAACGAAACCTACCGAGAGTATCTTAAGCGCTCTCTCATATACATATAAACTCTTCTTGTATTTTAATTTACACCTATCTCTTCTGTGTATGTGTGAGTAAATTTAATTTTCTGTAGATGTCTTGTAAATACCGCATGTATTGTTGTTCTGTATTTTTTTGTTGGTTTTCTCGGGTTGACTCTCACGAAATTTTTTAGTTCCTTTTAAATATGAGAGACAAAGAGTATCATTGAGTAACTGAACAGACATTAAGAGAGCCGTTATCGTGATCTGACTTTATTTCATATATATATATATACATAAGCAGAGACGTTGGCTCTCTCAATCTCATCTCAAATGAGTGAGTGATAGACTTCAGAGGCATTTACTGTTATTATTAGTTGTGTTGATTTTGCAAGAAATTCATTTAGTGCAAATAAATACATACATAAATATGAGAGAGTGAGATTATGAGAGAGCCAGAGAGCTGTTCGTATTGTTTTTCAAATAATATTTTTGGATTTTTGACCCATTTTAAGGCTCCCTAGTGTTTTCTCGTGTAATTAACTAAGTGAATGAAATTTGTAATTACTTTTAAGTATTTTCATTTAAATCAATTAAACAATTAAATCAATGACGAGGAGGACTGTAATGAAAATTATTCTAAAAGTTACTTCTCCATTAAAATCTTTTCATAAAATTAGCATATTTCCTACATTTTATAATCAATTTTTAAATAGTAAGTATCTATTCAATAAAATAAACTACTTAAATGGACAGAATATAATTACAGAATACCAAGTAATTTGTATAAATGACAAACGAGTATCGTTGAGTTCTTCTTCATCAATTCAGTAGCAATTTTTATGGCAAAAGAAGAATGTAGAATGATGCTTTTATTTTATGAGAATTTTAATGGATTCTAAATTGAAATCAGTATTTATTGATGTACTGTCATTAAATAGAGGAAATTTTAAGCATTATGGAAACCACAACTGCCCACATTCATATGCTTTGTATTTTCCTACTCTATCAAGAGTTCAATAAATGAAATTCATTAAGAAATTCAATGCTATTTTATTCATTCATGAGGGACATGAACTATGCCATTTGTGAAAATTTATTTAATTATTTCAAATATAATTTCTGTATTATTTTATATTCAATGTTAATGTAAGTAATATAAAACTCACTTTGATGGTTTATTTTCCGCAAAAACATACATAACTATAATTTTCTCTGTAATCATGAACTATAATAATTGCAGAACTAAAAAAATAACTCATATATGTAGATCTATCTATCTATGGATATATATACATTTTCAATTCAATTCCAATGAGTTCACTCAACTACTGGCACAAGCAAGAACTAAAGTCTATCTATCTCTTTCACCTGTTATATAAGTATGTAAATATTAAAAAAATAAAAGAAACTATATTAGATTTCTAAGGAAAATTGTGGCAACTGTATATTTTCATCATGAATGTCAGAATATTCTCGTTCATATGGAGAAAGGAAATGAAAGAAACAGCAAAAAAAAAAAAAAAAAATAAACAAAAAGAAAAAAAAAATATATAAGAAATCGAATTTCTTTTTATATCGAAAGAAATTAGTAGCGGATCTATAGAGGGAAAAGAACAGTAGCACCCATAATGATGCTCCAGAGCAGACTAGAACAAACTAAAGGCTAAATTGGAAGCCAGCATAAAAATCAGACTTGAAATTCTACCACAATCCAAATTAGTCCCGGACCGTAAATAAAACTAAACTGGACCCAGACTAAAAAGCAAGAAGAACAAGAAATCAAACCACAGAGCAAAAAACCTCAGACTGGACTCAGGCCAAAATCCAAACCAAAAAACAGATTCGATTGAGTCCAACATCAAAACTAAAATCTTGTCTAAACCATAAACAAAATTTTTACCAGAAACCACAACAAAAACTAAGGTAGACGCAGTTCGAAATCGAAACCGAAAATCGGATTAAAATCCAGATTAGAAACCAGACCAAAAACCAGAATAGACTCAGTCCAACAATAGAGCAAATATCAGACCAAAGAAGCCAGACTATACCCAGACCAAAAGTACCACTAAAATCGAAACAGGGAACCAAACTAAATAACGCACTAGACCCAGTTCAGCAACAAACCGAAATCAGACCAAAAAAAAAAAACTAGACCCAGCTCAAAATTCAGACCAAAACCCAGACAAAGGCCAGGCTAGAATCAAACCAAATCGAAAGGAAATCAGGCAAAAGTAACCAGACTTAATCCGATTCTGGCCAAAATCCAAACTGCAAACCAAGCCTAAGATTACACTAGACCTAGGCTAGCAATCGGCTAGAAATCCGATCAAAGAACCAAACTTTAAAGAAAAAAATCAATCCAGAATCCAGACTAAAATCCAAATTAAAAATTGGACCAAAAAAAAAAACAGACTACGACTCAATTCAATATCCCGACCGAAATCTAGACAAAAACCTTGTCAAAATCCCAAACCAAAATTAGACCAAAACCCAGAATAGCCCCAGACTAAAATCCAGGTCAGAAATTATTCTAGTCTACCAAAAATCAGACCAAAAACCTAACCAAAGACCAGACCAAAGACCAGACCAGACCAAAGACCAGACCAAAGACCAGACCAAAGACCAGACCAAAGACCAGACCAGACCAGACCAAAGACCAGACCAAAGACCAGACCAAAGACCAGACCAAAGACCAGACCAGACCAAAGACCAGACCAAAGACCAGACCAAAGACAAGACCAAACCAAAAGCCAGAAGAGAACTAAAATCCAAATCAAACACCTGACAAGACCCAATCTAAAACTTAGACCAAAAACTAGATTAAAATCCAAACCAAAAATTAGACTAGACCCAAACAAAACTCCAGACCTGCAGACTATAAGGCTAACAGTATATTGGGTAGAGCGTGCCAGAAAAAGGCTCTGCTGCTTGCTCTCTCTCTCTGTCTAAGAGTCACCCCACATTGAGTGCAGTTCCGTCGCACATATACGCGTTTTTCCGAACTGCACAAAGACTGACATAGGCAGATAAAAAATGTTCATATAGGTAGGGAAGGAGTGAGAAAGACAACATTGTATAACATTGTGTGTGTTGCAAAATTCTCTACTATGCTTACCTATGTACTTAATACCGATTTGTGTTGCGCTCAATGCGCTGTTATCCTTAAGGTTGACTCACACTTAACAGTGCTGATCCAAGTGACAACGAAGCAGCGGATGTAAGATCTATTTACGCAGTGTGAGGCAACTGTGTGACGTATACCAGATCGCCGGTTGCTGTTGCAGTCTCTTGGGTAAGTATAAATCAAAACGCTTAACCTTTCATTGCCGTTTTGGTCGTATCATGTCGTGACGATTAATTAGAAATCAGCCTTAAATTTGAATGAAAGAAAACCATTACATTTTATTACAATACAATATCAATGCAATTCACACCTTCGTTAGATTAAAAGTAAATTGCATTAATTATATACATAAAGCAGAATAATCAAATATTTAACTTAATTTTTCTCTCATCATAAAATCTCACAATAACTTAACCAAACACACATTTTTATTGCATTTTTATTTTCCATTCTTTTTTCTCTGTCCTTCTAATGTTGGCAACATGAATCTTTAGAGTTGTAATTTTTGCAAAAAACTTAAAAAAAAAAGAAAAAAGAAATATGTAACAGAAAATACAATTGCAATGTAAACAAAATGAGAGAATGTGAAAAAGCAACAGCAAGTAGCTGCATTCAGATATTTATTCTCATTCATTCAGATATGTTGACAGCTGTCTTCCTCTGGCTAAAAAACGAAAACGAGAAAGATTCAACAAATTCCAAGTATTGTTGCTTTGTTGCAATTGTAAGTTGCAAGTTGTAAATCTCTGAACGATTGTTATACATTCCTTGCTTTGCCTTGCAGTTGTTCTAGCTGATGGATGTTGGTAGTAGCCAATTAGTGCAGTTTACTGAATTCTTTGCAGTTTTCTTTGCTTTTCTTTTATTTCTTTTATTTTTTTGTTCTTGATGCTGTTTTTGTTGTTTTGTTTATAAAGTGCAAACAAATAAACAAACAACAGAAAGATTTGTTATAATTGCAACAATATTGTAGTTGATGCTGCCAGCATGTGTGCATCGCTTTATTTGTAAATTTCCACTGAAACGGAATCGCAAGAATTCATGAGAATTTGAAACTGGAGATTTTGTTGGCATACGAAATTAAAAGTTTCAAATACGAGATTTCCATGGAGTCTAGAAAAATTTAGATCAACTTGAGTTAGGTGAAATCAAGTCAATTGAAATCAAGACAGTTGAAATCGAGGCAAGTCAAATGAAAATAAGTCAGATGAGACGAAATCAGATGAAACGAAGTCAGATGAAACCAAGTCAGATGGGACCAAGTCAGATGAAACCAAGTCAGATGAAACTAAGTCGGATGAAACCAAGTCAAATAAAACGAAGTTTGATGAAACCAAGTCAGATGAAACTAAGTCAGATGAATCTAAGTCAGATGAAACTAAATCAGATAAAACCAAATTAGGTGAATAGAAGTCAAATGAAACCAAATCAGATGAAACCAAGTCAAATGAAACCAAATTAAATGAATACAAGTCAGATGAAACCAAGACAGATGAAACCAAGTCAGATGAAACCAAGTCAGATAAAACCAATTCAGTGGAAACCAAGTCAGATGAAACCAAGTCAGATGAAACCAAGTCAGATGAAACCAAGTCAGATGAAACCAAGTCAGATGAAACCAAGTCAGATGAAATCAAGTCAGATGAAATCAAGTCAGATGAAACCAAGTCAGGTTAAACCAAGTCAAATGAAATCAAGTCAGATGAAACGAAGTCAGATGAAACCAAGTCAGATGAAACCAAATCAGATGAAACCAAGTCAGATGAAACCAAGTCAGATGAAATCAAGTCAGATGAAATCAAGTCAGATGGAACGAAGTCAGATGAAACCAAGTCAGATGAAACCAAATCAGATGAAACCAAGTCAGATGAAACCAAGTCAGATGAAATCAAGTCAGATGAAATCAAGTCAGATGAAACCAAGTCAGATGAAACAAAGGCAGATGAAATCAAGTCAGTCAATGTTCATTAACCTGTTTATATATAACTTCAAATATCGAAATTGACATGAACTTAAGTCATGACTTTGAAAATTAACCTCTAGATTTAATTTTCATAGTCTCCTAAAAAACTATCAAGTCAGATGAAACCAAGTCAGATGAAACCAAGTCAGATGAAACTAATTCAGATGAAACTAAGTCAGATGAAACCAAGTCAGATGTAACCAAGCCAGATGAAATCAAGCCAGATGAAATCAAGCAAGATGAAATCAAGTCAGATGAAACCACGTCAGATGAAATCAAGTCAGATGAAATCAAGTCAGATGAAACCAAGTCAGATGAAACAAAGTCAGATGAAACTAATTCAGATGAAACCAAGTCAGATGAAACCAAGTCAGATGAAATCAAGTCAAATGAAATCAAGTCAGATGAAACCAAGTCAGATTAAACCAAGTCAGATAAAACCAATTCAGTGGAAACCAAGTCAGATGAAACCAAGTCAGATGAAACCAAGTCAGATGAAACCAAGTCAGATGAAACCAAGTCAGATGAAACCAAGTCAGATGAAACCAAGTCAGATGAAACCAAGTCAGATGAAATCAAGTCAGATGAAATCAAGTCAGATGAAACCAAGTCAGGTTAAACCAAGTCAAATGAAATCAAGTCAGATGAAACGAAGTCAGATGAAACCAAGTCAGATGAAACCAAATCAGATGAAACCAAGTCAGATGAAACCAAGTCAGATGAAATCAAGTCAGATGAAATCAAGTCAGATGGAACGAAGTCAGATGAAACCAAGTCAGATGAAACCAAATCAGATGAAACCAAGTCAGATGAAACCAAGTCAGATGAAATCAAGTCAGATGAAATCAAGTCAGATGAAACCAAGTCAGATGAAACAAAGGCAGATGAAATCAAGTCAGTCAATGTTCATTAACCTGTTTATATATAACTTCAAATAACGAAATTGACATGAACTTAAGTCATGACTTTGAAAATTAACCTCTAGATTTAATTTTCATAGTCTCCTAAAAAACTATCAAGTCAGATGAAACCAAGTCAGATGAAACCAAGTCAGATGAAACTAATTCAGATGAAACTAAGTCAGATGAAACCAAGTCAGATGAAAACAAGTCAGATGAAACCAAGTCAGATGAAACTAATTCAGATGAAACTAAGTCAGATGAAACCAAGTCAGATGAAATCAAGCCAGATGAAATCAAGCCAGATGAAATCAAGCCAGATGAAATCAAGTCAGATGAAACCACGTTAGATGAAATCAAGTCAGATGAAACCACGTCAGATGAAATCAAGTCCTATGAGACCAAGTTACATAGATTAAACCAAGTCAGATGAAACCAAGTCAGATGAAACTAATTCAGATGAAACTAAATCAGATGAAACCAAGTCAGATGAAATCAAGCCAGATGAAATCAAGCCAGATGAAATCAAGCCAGATGAAATCAAGTCAGATGAAACCACGTTAGATGAAATCAAGTCAGATGAAACCACGTCAGATGAAATCAAGTCCTATGAGACCAAGTTACATAGATTCAACCAAGTCAGATGAAACCACGTCAGATGAAATCAAGTCCTATGAGACCAAGCTACATAGATGAAACCAAGTCAGATTAAACCAAGTCAGATGAAACCAAGTCAGATGAAACCACGTCAAATGAAATCAAGTCCTATGAGATCAAGTTACATAGATGAAACCAAGTCAGATAAAACCAAGTCAGATGAAATCAAGTCAGATGAAACTGAATCAGATGAAACGAAGTCAGATAAAACTAAATTAGATAAAACCAAATCATATGGAACCAAGCTTGACGGAGCCAATTTAAGTCAGATAAAACCAATTCAAGCCAAGTCAGCTTAAGGGGGAATATATACCTAGGAGCGCGAAAAACGGAAAAATTTTTTATGAAAGCCTATACGAATTGTCGGATTGTTTTTTTTTTTTTTAATAAAAACGCTTACTTTTGTAAGCGTAAAAAGCCCAAAGAGATTATTAAAGTTGACGCAATAATCTAGTCTTTGTCGTAGGGGATTTTGAAAATATTTTTATTTGACAAAATGGCAGTCGTTTGAACTTTAAGTAGCGATATTTAGGCAAAAATTTATTACTATTTTACCGAAAAAAAGAACTAAGCCACTAAAAAAAAAAATTCTTCTAATTGAACAATGACTTGTTCATCAACTCAGGTACATTTAAATTAGATACGAAAATGAAATCAATTTCTATGCATTCAAGTTAAATGAAAATCAAATCAGAAGGAATGAAATGAAACGAGTTGAAATCAAGAACCAAATGTCAAGTCAAATTGAATGAATTAATGCCAGAAAATACAGTAACTTACAGATACAAAAAAACTCAGATAAATTCAAACCGGATATAAATCAAACCCACTAAGTAAAAATATGTGATCACCCACGAAGCATTGCTAAAATTTTACGCGTAAATTAAGATTTTAATGAATTGTTTACATTTCAATGTAATTTGCGGGTAAAGAAAGATAAGCAATGCAAAAAATTTTCAGAAACCTACAGTAAAAGTTGAAATAAAAATGCAAAAACTATTAATGCAAATACTATGAAGATCAAACAGGTAAAACTAATTGAATATTTATTATTATTATTATATATTTTTGTTTTAATTTGCGACAGGAAAAAATTATTATTGCTGTCATCATCGCATATCCCACACATTACAGTTACATATGTATGCATGCGCAACCTACAATCTAATTTCACATTCATATGAGTGCGATAAATGTCATCCTTCCGTTAAATGTCATCATTCAAAGCAACTGAACCAACTGCAACTAACAAGGTGAAAACACTTTTTAACATTTCCGCCTTTTTGCATTCAATTTAATTTGCTTCCAAACGCAGAACACATACATCCATACATACATATACAGAAGCGATATAAGTGTATGTATAAAAGTATAACGTTTGCATGTATCTGACAAAACTCTACCTACCCAACCCACCGTAAGTAAGCAATCTTCTGCTTCATACCAGCAGCACGTGTCGAACCCTTCATCCTACAGTTATACTGAGACTTGAACTGAGATGTGCGGAGAGGTGACGTGGGTAGAGGTTGGAAAAAATGTTTTTTGCAAAAATTCCAGAAATGAAACTACGCATAACTTGAAGTATAAGTGTGAACTGTTGCGGAAAGTAACAAGTCAACGATATACGATGCGATGCGATGCTGGCTGTAGGCTGTTCGCAGGTATGTATGTGTGTGTGTATCTACTTTGTAATTGAAACAAAAATTAAAAATTGGAGTTGTAGGAAGTTAAGGTAAGTAAACAGGTACTTAAAACAATTTATTGTATGTTTAACAAAACGTTTTCAGTAATTTTTGTTTAATTAAAATTAAAATATTTATTATTGCGACCTCGCTGGACTTCGAGGAGTCTTGATAGATTTTTATTTTGTATATAAAACCACACATCTCGATGCCTGTCAATGTTTTACCAGAGGGAGGCAGCAGGAAAGCCTTCATGTACTGTAATGTAATGGTAATGTAATGATAATGTGATGGTAATGTAATGATAATGTAATGGTAATGTAATGGTAATGTAATGGTAATGTAATGGTAATGTAATGATAATGTAATGGTAATGCAATGGTAATGTAATGGTAATGTAATGGTAATGTAATGGTAATGTAATGATAATGCAATGGTAATGTAATGGTAATGCAATGATAATGAAATGGTAATTCAATGGTAATGTAATATAATGTAATGTTATGTAATGTAATCTAATGTAATGTAGTATAATGTAATGCAATGTAATATAATGTGATGTAGTGTAATGTAATGTAATGTAATTAATGTAATGTAATGTAATGTAATGTAATGTAATGTAATGTAATGTAATGTAATGTAATGTAATGTAATGTAATGTAATGTAATGTAATGTAATGTAATGTAATGTAATGTAATGTAATGTAATGTAATGTAATGTAATGTAATGTAATGTAATGTAATGTAATGTAATGTAATGTAATGTAATGTAATGTAATGTAGTGTAATGTAGTGTAGTGTAGTGTAATGTAATGTAATGCAATGTAATGTAATGTAATGTATTGCAATGTAATGTAATGTATTGCAATGTAATGTAATGTAGTGTATTGTAATTTAATGTAATGTAATGCAATTTAATGAAATGTAAGGTAATGTAATGCAATGTAATGTAATGTAATGTAATGTAATGTAATGTAATGTAATATAATATAATGTAATGTAATGTAATGTAATGTAATGTAATGTAATGTAGTGTAGTGTAGTGTAATGTAATGTAATGTAATGTAATGTAATGTAATGTAATGTAATGTAATGTAATGTAATGCAATGTAATGTAATGCAATGCAATGCAATGTAGTGTAATGTAATGTAATGTAATGTAATGTAATGTAATGTAATGTAATGTAATGTAATGTAATGTAATGTAATGTAATGTAATGTAATGTAATGTAATGTAATGTAATGTAATGTAATGTAATGTAATGTAATGTAATGTAATGTAATGTAATGTAATGTAATGTAATGTAATGTAATGTAATGTAATGTAATGTAATGTAATGTAATGTAATGTAATGTAATGTAATGTAATGTAATGTAATGTAATGTAATATAATGTAATGTAATGTAATGTAATGTAATATAATGTAATGTAATGTAATGTAATGTAATGTAATGTAATGTAATGTAATGTAATGTAATGTAATGTAATGTAATGTAATGTAATGTAATGTAATGTAATGTAATGTAATATAATGTAATGTAATGTAATGCAATGTAATGAGTTTCTCTCAGTTTTCCTATACGTCAAAATCGTAATAGGCTCTGGAAAATGAAATATACTTTTCGGTTGAAAAATACATATTTCGGTTGTAGTCTAAATAAACGTTCTGTGATCAAGCCAATGGCTGGCATGAAATTTTTATTTCTTAAAATTCGTAATGCCAGTCATGTGAGCCTACCCCCCGCAATCAACTAAGCCCTCCGACGGAACTATCGAAGACAATACCTCTTGAATTTGTGACACGTAATTCTCACAGTATCATTTTGTTTGTTTCCCGTCCGGTTCTACAAAAAACAAACAACTTTAAGACCTTAAATTCAAAGTCCGCGAATTGGTGACGGAATACTTTCAATTATACTAATAAAAAAAGACAATCACACGAACTCATCAACGGTATCCAATAGTCAAAGAATGATTCCTACTTATCTTGTCACAGTTCTTAAACGAGAATTATGGTCCCATCTTCCATGTCTGCTGCAATTGGTGGGTTAATAGCTTTAGCTTTAAGCCGGGTGTGTATTGAAACCAGGAAAAACTAAATATCTTTGGGAGACCTGTACTCTAATTAGTGGAAGTGGACATGGTATACTACTTCATAGGCACTTACTGCATACAATTTTAGTGAGGACTTACAATTTTTCTTTTGTTTTTCAGTTTCCGATTTACAATGTGAAATGAAGAAAAACTCTGTAAATTTAGACTTTGCTCGTATGATTTTTTTTCTTTACTTTTTTTTGCATCGTATTTGAAAAAGATTCCATTTCGATTAAAGGTAAATTGTACGTAAATACTGAAAGGATTTTAGCACATCACCCACATATCATTCATTCATCTTTACGATGCTGTCACTTTCATATACCTACGACTAGTGCAACATTCTCAATTTTTGGTATGTACACAGTGTAAGGACATTTGGAGGAGTAGAAAGTAAATGGGAAGATATGCTAAATTATTCTAGTACCTACTAGTAGGGAAAACCTACGTTTCGTTATAGCTTTTTTGTGACATATGAGAGTAAACAAAAATGCACTATTATTGCATGAAGAAGAGTAGAGGGGGAGACAGAGAGAGAAATAGAGGGAAAGAGGGAGAGAGTTATAGAACTATGCCGAACAGCACTGAAATGAAAGAACTAAAGATGACAAATACACTCTGCAGGTAAGTAAACACCATCAATTTCCGTAGGGAAATCAAAAATTTTTGCTGACATTTTCAATTGATGCTGTTGCTGCTATCTCCTGCTGTTACTCCTGCTGCTACTGCTGCAGATATTTGCGCTGGTAACACACAATGTAAACTCACAAAAAAGAAAAAGAAAAAAAAAGAAACAAAAAAACAAGATGAAAACTTTAAACCAAAATCTGAAACCTAAACGATGAGGAAAAAGCATGAGAATGAAAATAACGTTGTGGATGATTTGAAGAATATAGAAAGTATGAAAATGACAGTGTCTGTCAAATGTCATCGCAGTTGGACTTGAGCTGCCTCATCGGATCAACTCAAATACAAATCGAATGTAAAACGGAATGGGTTGAAGAAATAATTTTAAGTTGTCGTAAATCTGTTTTGGTTTGATAGCTTGGTGTGCAAGTGACTGAGAGATTTTTTTCTTTGATGATTAGTTTGAATATTTGAGAGATTTATGAAGTTTTTTACAGGGTGATTCGGCGAATCGCGGTGGTCAATATGGGAGGTGTAAGTGATAAGGGAAGTTAAAAAACATGGACAGGATTAGTAGTTGATATGCTGAAGCTTAACCATAAAGTCCTCAATGTTTTACAAACACTAGCGAAATTCCAATAAATATCTGGAAAGCTGGTTGCTTTGATTAAAACCGACGTGGATCTTCAATCTGTTCGATCTGTTGGCCCCCGTAGACATTTAACTTCCCGTAATAAAGTCGATCTTCACTAAGTTCCCAGTAATTCCCGAGGTGATGTGACAACATCAGATTGAGCAGGTTCAGAAACGTATTCAAGAAAAACCTTTGTCTATCAATTTCTACTCCCGTCATACATACCGAGATTCGGGCAACCTATCGCTGCAGCGCACTAAAAATTGCTAGTATATTTTGCAATCTCTTTCCAACAGCTGTTACAACGGGCTCAGTAGGAAATTAAGAAGCCGAGCCTCTCTCGACGGACAAAAACACCGCTCTATAAGTCTCTCAACCTTCCTATCCTAATGTATAGCGCTGAGATGTGGACATTGACCATCGGTTAGGTTCGTTCAAGAGGAAGATATTCCGCAAGATCTACGGTCCAATATTCATGGACAATGTTTACCAAATAGGCTGGAACCATAAGCTGTATGAGTTATACGCTGACATTAACATAGTCAAGCGCATGAAAATTAAACGGCTTCGTTGGCTAGGTCATGTTGATCGAATGGAGAAAAACGTTCCGGCTAGAAAGGCGTTCTATTCGAGGACTGTCGAATATCCGTCGGAAAGATCAGACGCAGGAGGACCTGACTACTTTTGGTCTTACCAACTGGCGCCAGCGCACGCACAATAGAGGCAGCTATCGAAGCTTGAATTGAGGCGACCAATACCGATTATCGGTCGTAGTGCCAACTAAGTAAGAAGGTTAGGTTAGGTTGGAGTGGCAGCCTTCTGCAAGGAAGCACTTATGAGGCTCATTGTGATACCATAGTACGGTGAAACTCCCCCATTTACGGAGTGGAGAATCAAGAGGATTCCATAATGAATTTGACTATGTCCTTAATATTTATAGATGATAGCTCGGACAGACTAGTGAAGAAAGGTGAGCCCAAGAGTTTTAGTCTACTCCTGGTTAAGGATAGGCATTCGTACATGAAATGGAGGACTGTTTCTTCTTCTTCCTCGGAGCCGCAGCCCCAACAGAAGTCATTGAATAGCAATCCTTGTTGGCAGCATGTCTATCCATTATGCAGTTTCCCGGTGAGCACCGAAGTCGTAATACCGCTGTAGTTTCTGCTAAGGTTGAGTAGCTGTCTAGTCCATCTATTGTCTATAGTGGTCCATGTTAGCCTGGTAATACCATAAGTATGCTCAGCTACCCAGCATCTAACTAAGTAAGTGAGTAAGGCTCAAATACATCAATGGTAGATAAACGTCAAAGGCAGGTGGACATTTGCGCTCATCCCAGATATTGGAAGCGGATCAGTAAAGAGAAATAGGTTGCTCCATGACGCAGCTACTTAGCGGGTGTTGTTGCTTCAAGTGTTAACTTCACCGTTTCAAATATGAGGAAGAGCCATTTTGGCTCAACTGTCTTAATGATATTGAGGACGTCATCAACGTCAATCGAGCCGAGATAATGGAAGCTTTTCGAGAGGCTCCCACATTGGCTAATATTACGGACCACATGCGCTACTTGAGCCCTCTCTTCCCACACCTACAAGACAGAGAGGGTTGGGACTTTGAGCCGCAAGGTCGTTTTGTGCGAAAAGTTTGGACCACCTACAATTCTGGATATTTTTAACGAAAAATGGCCCGTCCCACTTCCTTCAGGGAATGGGTGAAACAGGCTTGGTATTTTTTCTCATAGTGTCTCTCAAGCTCCAAGCTGTGTATAAAAAATGAGCTTGATCTGACATTATTTACGCCTCCTACGATTTTTGGCATATGTGTTCAATTTCTGTTCAAATTCGTAAACTTTGAATGCGATACGCGAACGGAAAATAGTGTCGGACTTAAAAAATTTTGCGGTTCGTACTGACGATTGGCAACTTTTCCGCACTATTACGTTTTAATTCGGAAACTTTTCTGTTTTTCGCTTCGATCTCTCACCGCAAGCAATTTATGTGGCAATTTCGTTATAAGCGAAAAGTACTGTACAAATGTATGTAAATGCTTACTCAATTTTCTAGATATTTTTATAATTTGAATACATATATGTTCGTATGTGGTTTGTAACTATGTATTCGTAGTTCAGCCTACTTCAACTCTTTGAAATTTCAAATTGAGTATGTCAAATTATTTTCTATCTTGAATATGTAATATGAAGAAAATAGTTGATACTTGACATTATTAAGGAACATAGTTCATTTTCGTGAATTTGATTGAAAGAATTTTTGTATAGCTAGTAATTGTATATTCTTGATTGAAATTCAAGTTTTTTTTTCGAAATTTAATCTTCCAATTATTTATTTACTTTCATATTTCTTACCGTTATGAAAAAGCTGATTTTCTTTGTAGGCATAGAAAAAAATTCCTGAGTACTTTAGGTTTTATCTGTAAAGGAGAATAATGTTTGTCTATAGAAAAGTTTTAAATAAAATAATATTTTCTACTGCAAATTTTGCAAAATGTACTAATGTTACGGATTAAACTTAATTGGTACAACGTTATCCGTTGCACGTTGTAAAAGCGAAGAAAATTCATTGAAAAGAGAAAATGAAAAATTTTTAAAAAAGAAGTAAACAACGTTAAGTATGTTATCGCATTATGTGACGAGTGCAGAAGGTACTCATTTTAGTTTTTTTTTTCATTTCCGAATCGTATGCATAGATTTTCAGTATGAGAAATCCAATAGAATTGAATTCGTCGATTACAACGCCATCTATGATGAATCGAAAAAAATGTTTCATACAAATTCTACGTATTTTTAGCCGTTTTATCCAGATACGGGTTTAAGAATTCAAAGTTAGCCCCCGCCCAACTTACAAACAGGAGGGGGGGGGGGGATACTAATTTTGACACTATTGTATTTCTTCTGCAGAATGATTAAATTTTGATTATAGACATGTTATTCGTAGATATTTTGTTACTCGAGATTCTGGAAAGTTTCAGGTTAAAAAATCACCCTGTATCTCCGAAAATCAAAAATCCTCAGAGCTGTAAAAGAATGCACTCTATGTAATTGCAATACCTTGAAGTCACAGTTTATAAACTACAATTCATGATTGCAGTTACTGAATAATCATTAAGTTGGTTAATCATTAAAAAAAAACTGTTGGAGTTAGGGGAATGTAAATCTTATGACTTCAAAATCATGACTGTTTTCAAGTCACTTAATTTCAATTGAAGCTACTTGAAGTCAGTTGGAGTCACTTGGAATCAAGCTGAGTTTGAATAATATATGTATTATTTAATATTTCAACTTTTTAACAAATTCATACCAAAAACCAATGTTGAAACATTTTATCAACACCAATTGTCTAAACAATGCCATATTAATTAAAAGTGATTTTATATTCCATTTGACTTCTATTGACTTCAAATCACAATTAACTCTAAGTGACTTCAAGTGAATATTGTATAATTGATTTCAAATCCCAATTGACATTAACTGACTTCAAGTGACTATAATTGACTTCAAATCCTAATTGAGTCTAATTGACTTCAAGTGACTCCAATTAATTTTAAATCCCAATTGACTTTAAGTACTTTAAGTGATTCTAATTGACTTCAATTGACATCAAATCACAAATGACTTTAAGTAATTCCAATTGACTTCAAGTGACTACAATTGACTTCAAATCCCAATTGACTCTAAATGACTTAAAGTGACTTCAATTGACTTTAATTCACTACGACTTTAAGTGACTTCAAACCCCATTTGACTATAACTGGCTTCAAGTGACTCCAATTGACTTCAAATCATAATTGACTCTAAGTGACTTTAAGTGACAACAATTGATTTCAAATCCCAATTGACATCAATTGACTACAATTGCCTTCAAATCCTAATTGAGTCTAATTGGCTTCAAGTGACTCCAATTGATTTTAAATTCCAATTGACTCTAAGTACTTTAAGTGATTCTAATTGACTTCAATTGACTTCAAATCACTTTAAGTAATTCCAATTGACTTCAAGTGACTACAATTGACTCCAAATCCCAATTGTCTGTAAATGACTTAAAGTGACTTCAGTTGACTTTAATTCCCTATGACTTTAAGTAGCTTTAAGTGACTTCAAACCCCATTTGACTATAACTGGCTTCAAGCGACTCCAAATGACTTCAAATCACAATTGACTTTAAGTGACTTTAAGTGACAACAATTGATTTCAAATTCCAATTGACATCAACTGACTCTAATTGACTTCAAATCCAAATTGAGTCTAATTAACTTCAAGTGACTCCAATTGATTTTAAATCCCAATTAACTCTAAGTACTTCAAGTGATTCCATTTGACTTCAAGTGACTCCAATTGACTTCAAATCACAAATGAACTCTAAGTGACTTTAAGTGACAAGAATTGATTTCAATTCCCAAATGGCATTCAAGTGACTTCAATTGACTTCAAACCCTTATTGATTTTAGATCTCAATTTGCCCTAAATTCTTTAAGTGACTCCAATTAGCTTCAAGTGACTCCAATTGACTTCAATTGCCTTCAAGTGACACCAATTGACTTCAAAATCTCAATTGACTCCAAGTGACTTTCTTTTGATTTCAAGTGACGACATGCGACTTCAAAGCCGTCGTAGTTTTGAAGTTACAAGATTTGCATTCCCATGATTTCAAACAAAAATATTGCATTTCTCTATGTCCAAAAGAGACTTTTTTCTAATTGAATAACCAATCGGTTGCTCCGAAAAAGGCTTTTGCCTGCATTTTTTACTGTGGAGTCAAATATGTTATGCAATAACTGCAATCGAAAATAATTATTCATTTTTGACTTACATTCTGTCAAATAAGTACCCGGAAATTTGAAATAAAACACAAACAACTTATCAATCATCTAAATTTATTATATCCCCTTCAAAATAGGCCCCTTCTGAGGCAATACACTTCTTCCAACGAACAATCCAATCATCGAAACACTTTTTAAAGCTATATTCCGGGATGGCCTTCAGTTCTCGTTGCGAATTAGTTTTGATGTCGGTTTCGGCTCATTTTTGGAGCGCCATTCCGATGATTGTTGACTTGTTTGCATGTCGTACTCGAAAACCCATGTCTCGTCACCAGTTATGATGCGTTCGATGAACGTTGGATCGGAATTTACGCGTTCAAGCATGTCTTCAGCCACCTTACTGCGATTCACTTTTTGAAGAAAATTCAGATCTTTTGGCACCAATCGCGCTGAGACTTTCCGCATACCCAAAACATCAACCAAAATATGACGAGCGGTCTCATGAGACATGTTTATTTCTTGGGCTATCTCTCGCAAACTATAATGACGATTTTCGAGCACCATTTCCTTTATTTTGTCGACGTTTTCTTCAGTTGAAGAGGTCGAAGGCCGTCCTGAACGTGGCAAATCGTTCACTTCTTCTCGCCCCTCTTTGAACGATTTATACCAATCGTAAACTTGAGTTTTCGACATGGTTGAATCACCAAATGTTTTTTTCAACATTTCCAACGTTTTGGCACAAGAAATTTCGTTTGAAACACAAAATTTCACACAAACTCTTTGTTCGATATTTTTAACCATAGTAAAAATCGCAACGCACACAAAAGGTTGACTTGTTCTTAATGACGCCGTAACCAAACTAAATGACACATAGCAATAAAAATTCACAGAATAGTGGTTGACAGTTGTGCCAACCTGAGAAATTTTTTTTGAAATATTCTCAGAGGGAAAATTTAAAATGAGAATTTCCGGGTACTTATTTGACAGAATGTATATCCTCATTTGATTGCATTCTTTTACAGCACTGAAAATCACCAGTCCTTATGTTCAATTTATTTCGGGTCAAATCTCCACCGTAAAGTCTTCCGTCAATTTCTTCCAAAAGTACTCGTGGTCGAATTGACCACTAAGCCGAAAACCAAAAATTACCCTTCAGTATTTTTAACTTAGCTCAGTCCGAATATGCTCTTTCCACTCTTAAATCTCGTTTAGAATATTATCCGCAACTTAAAGCAATTTGGCGCAGCATTATCCATGACTTAAACTTATCTGGTACATCGTTATCCGTTGCATAACACTCTTAAACTTGTTGGTACAATATTATCCGTAACTTAAATTTGTTTTGCACAGCGTTTTTAATTATTCAAAATTTTTTGGTACAACTTGACACATTATTATCCGTAACTAAGTTCATGTTAATGTAACGTTATCAATAACTTAATCTTATTTGCTACAATTTTATCCGTTGCACAACACTTTTGAACTTTTTAGGCACATTATTATTCGTAACTAAACCTAATTTAATGTAACGTTACTCGCAACTTAAACTAATTTTGTACAACATTATCCCTTGCATAATGCTCTTAAGGTTGTTTAGTACATTGCCATCCGTAACCTTAATCTTCTTTGGTACAATGTTATTCGTTAGAAACTAAAGACTAACACCATGTTCTCATTCTCACCCATAAATCCAAAAATACTTTCTCTAATACCGTTTCTTTTTTTTTTCTTTATTTTTCTTTTTCAAAATCGAATCACAAAAGAACATCCGAACATCAGGTAATCTCTGTGTGTTTACTAAAATTTTATAAATAATTGCTGTGTAATACGATAACTATCGATTGTGTTGAAAAAGAGTTTCCGAAACTTTTACACATCACAAACAAGATACAAAAATATGAGTTTAAGTTTATAGTTTCATGAAAGTTTTCATGAACACTTTTCAGCTTTAAGTTACCGGGTATATATTTAGAAAACTTACCGTTCATACTTTGAGAAGCTGCAAGGATAAGTTGTTCAACTCTTCTGAACCTTATGCATCTTCTTCTCTTCGTTTTTTGGTTGTTTTTGGATATTTTTTTATTTATTTTTTATTTTTTTATTTATTATTATTTTTGTTTGTTTCTAGTAGAAACAATTTTGAAGTGGGATTTAGGAGTGAACACTTTTAAGTAGCCAATCACTTACACACCACTGAGACTTTGCTGTCAACACGTTGACTTGTCTCTCTCGAATTTGCTTGCTTTTTACTTTTTAGTTTTCTCTCAATTTTTTTGTTTTTATTTTTTTAAAGGAAAATGTGTGTGGGTGAATGGCTGTGTTGCCATCTGTATATAATATATTTTTAGTTTTTTGTTTAAAAAAAATAAAATAAAATTTTTGTGTCACATACGCTTGAACACGTTAGAAAATTGTCCAAAATGAGTTCAAATATGGCAAACCAAAGAACGAACGAACATTTTAGATTTATGCTTTAAGTTTATAGAAAGTTAGTAAGTAGTTGTAGTTTTTTTTTTTTTAGTTTGCATTTCTATTAAATTATTTATGATATTGTATTGGTTGACAGCTTGTATGAGTTCATTACAGAGTTGCAAATTTTTAGGTTTTTTATAAAGTGCGTATATTTTTTTAATACTTTTCTGTAGATTTGAATGAAGAAGTTTAAATATATACTTTAAAGCAATTTAATGAAATAATCCCTAAATAATTACATATCCAAATGGATGATTGGTTTTAATTAAGAATAAGCTTTAACCCTAGCATGCATATCAATTAAGAAAAATTTTGAGAAAAAACTTCGTGGAAAAATAATTTCGTCCATTTTGTTCAAACTATTTTCGAGATAGAAAAATGTAGTACAGACGCTGGCTGGCCGATGAGAATCGACGCTGGCCGATGAAAACCAACGCTGGCCGTGGATTTAGTACCGATACTGGCCGTAGAAGTAGTTCCATACTGGCCGATGAGAACCGATGCTGGCCGTAGATTTTGTACCGATGCTGGCAGTGGATGTAGTACCGATGTTGACTGTGGATGTTGTGCTGATGCTGGCCGTGGAAATAGTACCGATGCTGACCGATGAGAACCGTCGCTGGCCATGGAAGTAGTACCTTTGCTGGCCGCAGAAGTAGTGCCCATGCTGATCGTGAACGTTGTACCGATGCTAGCCGATGAGAACTGACGCTGGCCGTGGATGTAGTATCAAAGCTGATCGTGGATGTTGTGCTGATGCTGGCCGTGGAAGCAGTATCGAGGCTGACCGATGAGAACTGTCGCTGGCCGTGGATATAGTACCGATGCTGTCCGATGAGAAACGACGTAGGCCGTGGATGTAGTACCGATGCTGATCATGGATGTTGTGCCGATACTGGCCATGGAAGTAGTACCTTTGCTGGCCGCAGAAGTAGTGCCGATACCAATCGTAAACATTGTACCGATGTTGGCCGTAAAGTAGTACCGATGCTGTCCGATGAGAACAGACACTGGCCATGCTTGTAGTACCGGTGCTGGCAGTGGATGTAATACCAATGCTGGCCGATGAGAACCGACGTTGACCGCTTGCTAGCCTTAGAACTAGTACCGACGCTGATCGTGAACGTTGTACCGATTCCGGTCGTAGAAGTACTGCCGATGCTGGTCGATGAGAACCGTCGCTGGATGTAGTACTGAAGCCGGTCGATGAGAGTATCGAAGCTGGTCGTGGATGTTATGCCCATGCTGGCCGTGCAAGTAGTACCTTTACTGGCCTTAGAACTAGTGCCGATGCTGATAGTGGATGTTGTGCCGATGCTGGCCGTAAAAGTAGTACTGATGCTGGTCGATGAGAACCGATGTAGACCGTGGATGTAGTACCGATGCTGGCTGTGTCATGTAATACCGATGTTGGGATATAAAGTAACGATGCTGACCTTGAATGCAGTACCGATGCTGATCCTGTGATATAGCACCGATTCCGACCCTTGTCATGTAGTACCGATGTTCGCCGACGAAGTAACGATACTGGCTCAAGAATTGTCAGGATACTGTCGGGGGAGAGGAAGTACTGTGGCGGGCCATTCAAATAATCTCGATTGACGTGAACAATGGAATATTCGGTAATAGAACGTTGAATACTATCCTGAACAGTTTGTTCTGTCGGAGTAAAACATGGTCACGATTTCGTAACGAATAACTCTTACTGAAACTATAATTTTTGGACTATTTTTTCCTCGAATAACTAATAAAGTTTTGGGAATTTCAGGACCAGTAAAACAACCGACATCAGATTCCTGATCAGCAAAAATTCGCCTAAAGCACAAGGTAATTTACCATCCAAATCAAACCCATTTCTTTCACTGATCTTCCCAGCGCATTCCAACTGTTCGAATAGATACAAAGCTAGTGTTTTGTTCTTGCTGTCAACCTTACAGCTTATTAAACTTGTTACCCAATCCTTATACATGGTGCAAGTAATCTATAGTGACAGCAGCTAATCTGACTATCTCAGTTTTGGTACTGCTGTTGAGATCATTGCTTCTTACAGGTCTATACTTCTAGAACTTCTCGGTTGACCTGCAATGCAGTGTGAATACTATCCCATAATTGTAAATGGTTTGGCAGACGTAAGAAATGATATCTCTTCAAATTTGATTGGCCGTCCTCAAACAGCTGGAAATAGTGTTTTTGCACATTCGTGTTAAAAATTATTATATTTTGACAGTAAGATGATCTAATAGGACTTTGAGACTATATAATCATATTCTTAATGCTACATCAATTGTTTTTTCGCAGAGTAGATAGAATTGTTTTGAAAATGTGGCTAGGATAGTAAAATGTTTAGACAGGGGACATTTGTCCCCTATATTGCAATCAAAGTCTTTATTATTTTTTATTCCATATGAATTTTTCTCTCAGTGTAAACTTGTACTATATCTACTATTTACTATTTCTACATATATTTGTTTTCCAAACAACTCGCAATTGAATCATAATTGAAGTAGATAACTTATTGAACTGTAATTGCTACTTAAAGTAAATAATAAGTACATGAGGAAACTTCATGTGCTTTGCAATGTATAAACCAGAAGTAATGTCAATATTTAAGTTTTTAAGAGCATACTTAGTTATATACAACAGAAAATGTGTCAAGATGTATATAACCATATTATAATGGAAACATATTAAGTAAGTAGGCCAGAAGAAATAAGAAGTGTTGTGTAGTTGGAATAAAGACGCTCACGTGTGTGGAATTTGTGAAAATCAATACGTAGGTAGACATTGTTACAGATAACGACGCTGTACCAAATAAGCTTAAGATTGTAACAAAAAAGTTCAGTTGAAAGTATTGCATACTTTTAGGCTTGTGATTTATTTAAATACTAAGGATTTCTGTAAATACTCAAAATTGATTTTCAGTGATTCCCAGACATATTTAAACTTGTTTTTCGCAGTGATTTTTCTATTTTTTAATACACTCAAACTTCCTTTGATCCCACAAAAAATTACGTAATGGCAGCAAGTAAATCATATTTCCTTAATGAAGTACGAATATGATAAGAAGCTGCCGGGCTAGCTGGCTGGCTGCCATTAACTACGAATACTACTACATACCTGCAACGAACTACCTACATTTAATCTGACATTACATTAATATTCCTGTCAACATTCAGGCACAAAAAAAAAAGACGTAAATAAATATATACAATTTTTGTTAATTTACAAATACTATACCTTAATAAATTGCAAGAGGCATGCAAATTTACAATTTAAATAAAATCAAGAGTTTCATATCAAACAAACAAAAAAAAAATAGAAGAAAGTAGAAGAAGAAGCAAACAAATAACTTTCGTTTTGAAGTTGGCAGCCTGACATAGTTGCAGGTGCTAGTGAGACTCGATCCTCAACAACACGAAGGAGCGCATTCATTTTTTTCTGTTTCCTTTTTTACGTTGTGGTTTTTACTACTTGCACCAGAGAGAGGGAGAGAGGGAGAGAGAGAAAAATTACCACCGCCCGCGATATACCGCCAACATACTTGCAGTTAGGCTGGCAGGCTGTAGTTGAGCTTCCTTGCTGAATGACTGACTGCCTGCCCCTCTATTTACCCGCTTGCCTGCTTGTCTGCCATATTCGTTGTCGTACTATTTACTATGAGTGGCATATGATGAAGTCGTTTCTTTGCAAATACAAATTTGCAAAAATGAAAATTTCATATACATAAATTTTATGTATATTACCGTCAATGAGTAGAATTTATATGCAATTTGTAGAAGCAACACAAAAAGTTGTAGAAGAAGAAAAGTAACAACTAGAGTAATGCTTTTATGTAATACACTTAGCGAAATATGCTATGATTTTCGGCTCCTGCCAACAATTTATCATTTCAGTACGGAGCGCAAAGAATCTACATTCTTGAGAAAACCACAAGGGTAAGGGGATTTGAACTAAAGTTGTAAAATTTCAGGTATCTGTACAAGTACAAGTACAAGTACAAGTACAAGTACAAGTACAAGTACAAGTACAAGTACAAGTACAAGTACAAGTACAAGTACAAGTACAACTACAACTACAACTACAAGTACAACTACAAGTACAAGGAAATACATGTTTTTCTCAAAGTGTGCCCTCACAAACTTAGTGTTTTTTTAATTTATACTTTGCTTTTGACGTTTGGCTTTTCGTTTGTTTTTTGTTTTTTTCAAGTGCAGTTTGATTACCGACAACACGAAGTTTCTTTTGGTGTCTTGGAAGTGTGTAGTATAGTGTACATAGTGTGTAGATATGTTTGCTTTTGTAGCAATTGCAGAGTTGTTAAGAATATTTCAAAATTTGTTGAGGTATGTTATTTTATGTATTGCTATGGTTTGCCACCCTCTTTCGTGTATTTCTTTTTAGGTTTCAATAATTTTTCATTAAATTAGTTTTATTTTGTAGTTTCTTTGATAAATTTGAATTTTTTTTCCATTTAAAGTTAACCCTCGCATGGGGTTTTGCTCTCGTATGAGGACAATAATTTAGAAATTCGAAATTAGATTAAAAACTTTTTGACTCAAAGCTCAAATAATTTTCTCTTGGATTTTTATTTCTATAGTCTAATGGCTCGAAGCTAAGAAAACCCTTTGACAAAGTGATGAGATGCTTTTTTCCGTCCTATTTTACACGAGACAAGAATTCACTTTTTTTCTAAGTTTTCAAAGTTCTTCACATCTCAATTATTGTTAATAACTAAAGTAAGTGGAAATCTAAAGTAAAAACTATTGAGAGTACTTCCGTATTTATACAATTTCAGAAAATAAACTACTTACTTACTGTCTCTCTGTCACTTTATTTAAATATTTTTTTTTAAATATTTTTTCTCTTTTGTGCAATTTTAATGTCAAATGGAAATTAAAGAAGAGCTGAGCTCGCTTTTGCTTAAACTTTTTTCCCTTTCAAGTTACTACTTAACTAAAACATTGTAATTACGATTATGTGACCAGCTAAAATTACAATATACATAAGTAGTTAAAGAAGAAGAAACTTGTGATAAAGTAAAAACTTTTGCAATTACACTTAAATATTATCAAAAAGCTAAAAAACAAAAACGAAAAAAAAAAATATAGGAAAATAAACTGCAGAATAAACACACAGTGCACTGCTGTTACTGAAAAGTAGTAAGTAATTAACCCTTGGTGTGTACATAAATAAGAATCCTTTGATGCATGAAGAAGAGTTAAGTTAAAAGTTGTAATAACATTTAGTTAGATTTACTTAATATGGATGGGCAGTTTTTTTTATGATGCAAAAGAGAATAAACGAATAAATGTGAAAGAAATTAGGTTGACCCAATCCATTCATCAAACAACTCAACTCAACTAATTATGTGGTATAACAATGGGCAGTTCAGGCTTAAGTCTCTCTTCAGTCACTAACCTAATCTTACTCAGTTCAAAATCGGTGGATTGGCGAAATATGAAAGAAAATTGGTTTATTGACTGCACAACAATATTTTTTGAAAAATTGTTTATGTTGAAACGTTGTAAAAACTCATAAAATGTGTAGAAAACATAAAAAATCGATGTACCTCCCTCATGAATTTTTTTTTTTAAATTTCGGTCGAAAAAATTTTCTTTTTTGAAAACGTTATAAAAACTCATAAAACGTGTAGAAAACATAAAAAATTGAAAAAAACAAATTTTTTTTCCATGCTCCCTCCGTCATGATTTTTTTTGAAAAATTTGGGTCGAAAAATTTTTTTTGTTGAAAACGCTATAAAAACTCATTAAACGTGCAGAAAACATAAAAAATCGAAAAAAAAATTTTTTCCATGCTCCCTCCCTCATGGTTTTTTTTTTAAATTTTAGGTCGAAAAATTCTTTTTTGTTGAAAACGCTATAAAAACTCATAAAACGTGTAGAAAACATAAAAAATCGGAAAAACAATTTTTTTTCCATGCACCCCCCCTTATGATTTTTTTTTGAAAAATTTGGGTCGAAAAATTTTTTTTGTTGAAAACGTTATAAAAACTCATAAAACGTGTAGAAAACATAAAAATCTAAAAAAAAATTTTTTCCATGTACTTTACCATTTCTTAAAAAAATATAAAATCGTCGATATCACACAACTTAGACCTGACCCGAAAAAAATGTTTATGGATTCGTGGTCAGCATAGAAAATAACTCTAGAAAAACCATATGAGAGCTTAGAAATTTTTTCGGTTTTGTATAGTGTTATGGACTAAGGATAATTATCCCCAAAACCCTCTCCTCTTTTCCCGTTTGGATGAACCTGTCGTGTTCACAATTACGCAGTGAACACCATAAAAAATTAAATCACTCGTTTTTGTGGAAATTCGTGTTCACTTATTTCGATCTTGTAGTCAGATTTGCTCTATTAGAATAAAATCTGGGACTTTTCCAACCACTCCTACTCGCCTTTGAGGTGTTATAAGATAGAGTGATAGAACTTTCGATTGGAAATTTGCTTTGGGAAATTACCATGCAAAGAATTACACTCAAACAATGTTTAAAAATTATGGAAATGTTTTTTTTTTTCCAATAACCGCGGTGTCTGTACGAAACTCACTTCGTACTGCATCTGATTTACGGTTCACATTATTCTCAATCTGAGCAGTTTATATGCAAAACTATAGATCGATTCATGTCTTCGCATACTGTTTGGGACAATACTCATCTAGAACGTGCTCATACTGTGCGTACACCCAAAAGTGTGCCTTCAACGAACACTAGCGTGAACGAAGATTCGATTCAGCGACGCGCACGACGTGCGTTGGCAGATTGGGCTCTAACGACTCTCTGTTTTATCGCAAAATCGTCTTCAGCGATCCGGCTCATTTTTGGCGGAACGGGTATGCAAATAAACAAAATTGCCATATTTACAGGGATGAAAATCCGCAGGTAATCTTAGAGATTCCATTGCAACCGCAAAGAGTTTAGTTTGGTCCGGCTTACACGCCGAAGGGATCATTGAACCATATTTCTTGGCGGAACGGGTATGCATAAATAAACAAAATTTCCATATTTACAGGGATGAAAATCCGCAGGTAATCTTAGAGACTCCATTACAACCGCAAAGAGTTTAGTTTGGTCCGGTTTACACGCCGAAGGGATCATTGAACCATATTTCTTCAAAGATGAGGCTGGCGGCAATGTTTCGGGCGTGCTATCGTGAAAAATTGGAAGGTTTGTTTCGGGTAGTGAAAAACTAGACAAAGCTCACTATGAGACAAATATTAAGTACTTGAATTTATAAACTTCTAATAGACCATAGATTAAATTATAATAGACCCTAAGACTAGGTATGTTAGAGAGGCCGTAATGGAGTTCCCAGCTCTCTCATTTGCCCTGGCGATAGTGGAGCAAAAACTGATATCAGTCATATGAAAATTCTCTTTTGAGATTGCTAATTCACATGAAGCAGGGTTGCATTTTTAATCACTGCGAAATTTATTTCCTTTTGGAATATATTGCAATAAGAAATAATGCTTTACTTTGTGTAAAAAATCATAACGGTACTTTATGAACTCTTCCTTAGGCCTTAAGAAGTATCAAATTAGTTTGAGTCAGTTCGTCAAAAAAGTGGCAGACCTCGTTGGACTTTCGTTTTTTACCAATGATCAATCATAGCGTGACCAAGGTTTATATGGTCTCCTAATAATAATTTAACGGTGTTAGATATATAAATATTTTTTTTTCAATAATAACATACAGTGACATATTTTTTTGATATAGCTTTAAAGATTTTTCGATTAGCCAAGTTAAAATTTTTTTCCTGCAGCTAAAAGTTTAAATATTAATAAAAAAAAGAAAACATTATTGGATCTTCACACATTTGGACTTATTTGAAAAGGAATGAAATGCTAAAATTTTGGCCGTATTTTGTGGATTATTTTTAACCACCAGATGGCGCGTTGAAAGTAGTTTTATTTGCGGAGAAAGTAAAAAAGGAAGATAACGATGAACCGAGAGACGGAGAGGGTGTGAAGGGGTTGGACGTGGGCAAAGAGCATGTGATTTTCAAAAAAAAAACTAAAATGAGCACCTTCTGCACTCGTCAATTGAAGTGATAAAAGTGCAACCGCGGGTTTTTATAAAATTTTTCATTTTCTCTTTTCAATGCTTTTTATTTACTTTTTGCACGTCTACATCGCCTAATGTTGATATTATTTTGCAATTTCAATTAGGAAAGAATAAACTATAAACCAAAATAAAAAAAAACAATTTTTGATATGTTTCAATATTCCATTGATATGTAAGTATATTCCACAACCATTTTTGATGTAGAAATTATGTGTTGCATACTTTTAGGCTTAAAGTAAAATATATAATAAAACACATGCTTATAAACTCACACATATAATGAAACCTCACACGACTCCGACGTGACATTTGGTTTTAATTTCTATCTATTATTTATCCACTATAAATTTTCCTTAAGTCTTTAGAAAAAGATGTTATTACATAAAAAATTTGCATAATTCTATACAATTTGTCTGTAAAATTTTAACTTAAAAAACGTATTTTTTCTATTTTTATTTGAATTTATAAATTTTTAAATTTTTACACATTTCTTTTTTTTTCTTCGTTCCATTTTAATTTTAAAAACTCAATTAAAAATGGAAAGGAGACCTTAAATAAGACCGTTTTATTGCTAATATTTTAAATAATAACACTTTGCCATATGTATTTCTGACATGGATTTAGATTTAGTTTAGTAGAGCTCGGAATTTTTTCTATTTGAAAATTTTGTCCTACCCCGACTGAGTTCAGAAATTTTCAAAATTACTAAAAAAACAGAAAACATTATCCGATCTTTGAATATTTGGTCTCATTTGAAAGCAAAAATGCTATAAAATTTTTAAAAATATTATTTGGAATTTTTTAACCACCAGATGGAGCTTTGGTAGTAGTTATATTTATAGAAAAAGAAAAAAATAAAGATAATGATGAAAGAAAAGTGAGAGATGGTTTGGAATGGTAGGAGGTGGACAAGGGTATATGATTTTTGCAAAAAAAAAATCTCCATAGTATTATCAGTATGACTGCGAAATTTCGTCTTGAATGGCGTATTTTTTCGGTTTTTATTTGAATTTTAAAAATTAAAATTAAAATGAAATTTAATTTTTTTTTTTTACCTCGTTCAATAACAATTTCAAAAATTCAATTAAAAATTGAAAAGAGAAGATTAGCAATATAAAGTTAGGTTGTCGTATTTAAAATATTATGGAGTTTGTTTTTATGGAAAGCACATGTCCTTTCTTGATCCCTCCCCATCCCTCTTCCCTCTTCATCTTTACCTTTATTATTTTTAAATATTTTCTTAAATTTCGTAGTTTCTAAAGCGCCATCTGGGAAGAAAAAATTCCAAAAAAAATAGTACAAAACTTTTTAGTATTTTTTTTTTTAAATACCCTTAAATTTTCATAGATCTGATAATGTTTATTAATTTTAAATAATTTTTAAACTTTTTATGTTCTGTTCCAGGATGGAAAATTCAAATTAAAGAACAACTTTTAAATTTACTAACCGAGAAAAACTGTGAATATAGCATTACTTAGAAGAACTCTTAGTAATTAGTAACGCCTTACACAATTTCCAAGTCAAAGTTAACAAATCGAATTTTGTCGCATAGTGTAATATCCGAAATTTGATCACACCAGCCATAGGAATAGGAATAGAGGAAAATAATATGCTTTACAAATTTCTAATTATGTTGCAACTTTCTTACAAATATTGACAAATTTCATCATCACTATCTATAAAGACAATCGAGCATCAATGTAATCAGGTCAACAAAAAGTTATTGAATATATTTAAGCACTGATTTATGAAGCCAAGGAAAAGTGTGCAAAAAAAAAAAGGTTTTCAAAACTTATACACAAACATGCATTAAACCTAACTATTCCTCTCTTCCGGTCTCTCTCTCTCACTCTCTCTCTCTCTATTTCTTTCTCTTTCTCACTACTGATTTTTGTGTGAAATAAGTTGAAGAATATTATATAAGGATAATAAAAACCATATGAAACTAATTAAAATGATAAGCCAAGACATATCCTCAATTTGTTTTTATAGATGAAACATATACATACATGCACTTATATGAAGATATTCATATATGTATGTGCATGTGTGTGTGAATATGTTTCTTTATGTTTGTTTGTGTGTATATGTTTAACCATAAATATCAATTTTACTATTTTAACAGCTGTCATTTCTCACATTTACAAACATTTGCAAATGTATTTGTAAAAGCTGACAAATTTGTTATCTTGGTCATATCTATATATATGTATATGAAAGTATGTATGTATGTATGGGTGCATTTGTTTGTGTATTATACATTCATTGTTTTTTTATTATTGTTGTTTGTTATTCTTTTTTGTTTTGTATATATATAATCATATGAGTGTGTGTATGTGTATGTGTGAATATTCTCTTCAAAGAAATATCATAATGTTTCATATCCTATCTAATATTGTTTCCTTAAAAGATTTCCTTTTTGTTATGATGACAGCCTTCATATGCAATTCATTCATATTTGTTTTCCCTAAAAACACAGAGAGAAAGAGAGTGAGAGAGAGTGAGTGAGTGAAGGAGCAGCAGAAGCAAAACATCATGAATAATTATTTTCACACAAATACAAACATACACACACATACATACACATATACACTCATTTACGACATACATAGATACACTTTCACACAAGTTATTGCTTTAAGCAACTTTGTAAATTGCAAACAACATCTTGTGCCATTGTGATATCCGTCATACATATACATTTATATATAGGCATGTACGTTTGTATGTAAGTGCTTGTGTGTAGAAATAAATAAATATATGAAGACAAAATAGAGGCAGGAGTAGATACTATGTAATTATTTGGTAATAAATGCAAATGAGATACGATCTTAAAAGAAAAATATAGTATTTCCTTTCGATGATACTCTGACATATTGCTAACAGTAAACTACAAGCAAACAGTAACGAAATTCATACATACATACATACATACACAGTAAAACTGTGTAAAAATTATATTTTGATGCTTTCTTTAATGAGGTGCAATAATGGGTAAGAAGCAGTTGCGAACTAGAAACTTAGAGGGACCAAAATACTAAAAAAAAAATGTGACCAACTTTAGACCAAAACTCAAAGCGAAACTTCTACAAAAATTCAAACCAAAATCTAGTTAGAAAAAAAAAAATCAAACAAAATTCAATAAAAAAATTAGGCAAAATTGTGACAAAAATTATACCAAAACTCTTACCAAAAATCAAATCGTAATTCGGGCTAAGACTCAAACCAAATTGGCAAATTTTATTAAGCCAAAAATCAGAATAAAGTTCAGATGAAAATATTTAATTAAAATCCAGCCCAAGAGTGAACCAAATTAATCCAACAATCAAATTAAAATGCAGAAACAAAATTTAGCCACACTTCAGACCAAATATTAACCAAACACCCGACTAAAATTTATTCCAAAATTCAAATCAAATTTCAGACCGAAAATTTAACCAATTTCAGAACAAATGTCAAACCGACCACATGAAAAATCGAACAAAATTCTGAAAAAATTTTAGACCAAAATTTGAGCTAACAATTATACCAAAATTTAAATCCAAGTTTTGACCAAAATTTCAGATTAAACTTCAGACCAGAACTTGAACCAAAATCAGACCGAATTCCAAATCGAATTCCAGATCGAATTTCAAACCGAAGTCCAGATCGAATTTCAAACCAAATTCCAGACCGAATTTCAAACCGAATTACTTACCGAATTCATAATCCAATTGCTTTCATTTGTGGTTAAAATTTTGGTCTAAATTTCTGTTTGATTTTTGGTTTAAATTTTGATCAGAACTTGGTCTAATTTTTACTGATTATTTTTGGGGATTTTTGGTCTAAAATTGGTCTAAACTTGGTCTGAATTTGATTCAATTTTAAATGTGAGTTTTGTACTAAGTTCTGTTCAGATTTTGTATCAATTTCGGTTTTTTTTTTTGTTGGTCTAAATTTTTATAAATTTTATTCTGGTTTTTGTTCTAATTTTCGGTTCAGTTTTGGTCTGATTTTTGGTTTGAGTTTTGTTCTGAATTTTGTTTTATTTTTAGCCTGATACTTTGGCTGAAATTTGGTCTAAATTTTGGACTAACTTTTGAACACATAAATGATATCTTCGGCTAAGTTTTGATCTGACTTATGGTTTGAATTTTTTTTTGAGAATTTTATTTGATTTTAGTCCAGAAACTTAAACTAAACTTTAGTCTAAATTTTAGATTGAATTTTGGACCCAAATTGGTAAGAGTTTAGTCTGATTTTTGTTCTAATTTTAGATGTGATTTATAATTTGATATTTTATCCGGATATGGGTCTAATTTTTGGTTTGACTTGTGGTCTCAATTTAAGGACACACTTTCGGTCTAAGTTGGGTCAGATTTGGTTCAATTTTAAATGTGAGTTTTGGTTTAAGTTCTGGTCAGATTTTTTATCAGAACTGGGGTTTGAATTTCGGCGTGATTGTTGTTTTAACTTCTTCTAAATTTTGATCTTCTTCTAGTTTTTGAATTAATTTTCAGGACAGTTTTGGTCAAACTTTGAGTTTGGTTTGAGTTTTGTCCAGAATTTGATTTTATTTTTGGTCTGGTATTTGGACTGAATTGTAGTCTAAGTTCTGGACTAATTTTTGAACACAGAAATGGAATCTCCTGCTCAGTTTTGATGTGAATTTTAGTTTGAATTTTGTTGAGAATTTTATTTGATTTTTGTTCAGATACTTGGATTAAAATTTAGTCTAAATTTTAGATTGATTTTTGGACCCAAATTGGCAAGAGTTTAGTCTGATTTTTGGTGTAATTTTAGATGTGAATTGGGTCTAATTTTTGGTTTGACTTGTGGGCTCAATTTAAGGACAAACTTTCGGTCTAAGTTGGGTCAGATTTTGGTCTAAATTTAATCTGAAATTTGGATTGAAATTTGGCTTGAATTTTAGTCTAAATTTTGTTCAGAATTTTGGTCTGAATCTCTTTTTGGTTTTCGGTTTAAGTTTTGGTCAGAATTTAGTCTGATTTTTACTTAGAATTTGGTGTGATTTTTGGTCAAATTTTTGGTCTAAATTTGGTTTAAAATTTATCTGAATTTGGTTCGATTTTTAATTTGAGTTTTTGTCTAAATTTTGATCAGATCTTTTATATGAATTGGGGTTTGAATTTCGGTTTGTTAGTTGGTCTAAATTGAAGTCTAAATTTTGGTTTTATTTTTGGGTGAAATTCGGGTCTGATTTTTGGTTTAACTTTTGGGCTCAGTTTTGATCTGACTTTCTGTCTAAGTTTTGGTCATAAGTTAAGTCTGTGTTTTGGCTCAATTTTTGGTCTACAATTTTGTCTGATTTTGGTTCAGTAATTATTAATATATCTCTACAAGTTTGAGCGAATTTAAGAATTATGTCATTACAATTTAAATTCATTCATTAATTTCTTTATTACTATCTACTCATATGAGATTATGTACCTACAGTTAAAGTACTTGCCTAAAAGAAAACTGAATTTCTAATTACATATCCAGACAGAGGCTTTTCAGCATTCAAAGAAATAGTAACACAAAAAACCAAACCTCTACATTCAAACCTCTACCTCTTCATATCAATAAGTCAAGTTAAAAGAAAATACTACTATAATCAAAAGCTTAAATCTTAATTAAAGTATTCCAAAAAAAAACACATAAAAAGGAACCAAAAGTCAATTTCTCTTCAATTCAGAAATTGATTAGCAGCAAGGACATTCCAGATACAGTACTATGCAACGTATCCAATCAGCACAAATACATACATAGTAATAGAGTAACTGTATCTATGTATTCTCTTTTATTTAAGTATGTGTGTGTATTTGTGTATATATTTTTCTTCCTTTGACTTACAATTCCAAGTAGTAGTAATGTTATTTTTTGTATTTCGCTTTGTGGAAATTGCAAAAAAAAAAACCAACAAAAAGTAAAATTAATTTCAACCACTTTCACATTGCCACACACACACACATACACACAAACGAAAGTAATTAAAATTGACACTTGTATTTGCATTGCATTAACAAGAAAAGTTTTTAGATAAATAACAGCGGCAACAGATTGCAGGAAATTCTTCGAGTTTTTGGTTAGAAAGTAACTAGATGTCGATGTTATTCCCGTTGTTGTTGTTGTAGTTAGCATTTGAAGGATACAAAAGTAGAGCACCTACATCTATACATTCAAATTTATGTAGGATGATCCAAGTGCTCTCTCTCTCTCTTTACTATGTATGTATTGAGTTAAATATAATCGTATTCGTATTTATATCTTTCTAGTGGAAGAATAACGCTGGCGGTTGTTAAAGTTGTATGTATGTGTGTGTGTGTGTGTGTGCGTTTCTTCTTGTTGGCTTTAGCTTACAATATTCCACTTCAGTAATTTCGGAGCCATTAAAATACTATAATTATAAAAGCAAATGGTTTGACACGAATAATTTCGATTCAGTTCGAGCGTTTATTTGAAATGTGTGAATGCGCCGCGGCGCATAGTAAAGCAAAATTGCAAAATTTCTATCTAGAGTTTTGATTTAAGTCTAAACTAGAACTTAAGTTCGCCACAAGTCAAACCAAAAATTAAACCCAAATCTGGATAAAAAATTCGACCATAAAGCACACAGAAAATCAGAACAAAAATTACACTAAATTCTGACCTATTCTGGATCGAAAAATCAGACCAAAATTTAGACCAAACAACCAGACAAAAATAAAACAAAATTTTCTCTCAAAACTCAAATCAATAGTCTGATCAAAACTGAGCCGAAGAGGCCATTGCTGGGTCCAAAACTCAATTCAAAATTTAGACAAAAATTCAGTCCAAATATCAGACCAAAAATAAAACCAAATTGTAAACAAAATTCTAACTAAAAGTCAGATCAAAACTGAGCCAATGAGATTTCTGGGTCCAAAAATTAATGCAAAACTTAAACCAAAATTTAATCCATAACTTAGACCAAAATTTAATCTAAAATTTAGACCAAAATTCAGTCCAAGTGTCAGGACAAAAATCGAACAAAATTCTGTCTTAAAATTGAAACCAAAAGTCAGATCAAAACTGAGTCGCAGAGGCCATTGCTGGGTCCAAAAATTAATCCAAAACTTAGACCAAAATTTAGTCTAAAATTTAGACCAAAATTCAGTCCAAGTGTCAGGACAAAAATCAAACAAAACTCTCTCTCATAAATTCAAACCAAAAGTCAGATCAAAACTGAGTCGAAGAGGTCATTGCTGGGCCCAAAAAATAATCCAAGATTTGGACCAAAATTTAATCAAAAACTTAGACCAAATATCAGGCCAAACTCCGAACAAAACTCGAACCCGAAGTCTGGTCTAACCTGAACCGAAAAGTTAGCCTAAGAATTAGACCAAAATTAAAAAAAAATTTAAACCATAGATTAGACCAAAAATTTTACAAAAATTTAAACTAAAAATCAGACAAAAATTTAGATCAAAACTGGTATGAAATTTGGTCTAAGTATTGGTCTTATTTTAGTCTACTTGTGGTGTAAATTTTGGTCCGATTTTATGACCAAATTTTTAGATCGATTTTTGGTTTGAGATCTGGCCTAAGTTTTGGTTTATTCTTTGTCCGAGCTTTGGTCTGAATATCGGGTCGAAATTGGATCTACTTCTGATCTGAATTTTGATGGTCCTTTTGTTTGAGTTTTGTTCTGAATTGTAATTTTTTGTACGACTCAATTTCGGCCAAAAATTTTGGTATGAAAGTTAGTCCAATTTTTGGTATAAATTTAATTCTGAATTTCTGTCTGAGGCTTAGTCTGATTTTCGATCTGAGTTATTGTATGAATTTTGGTTTAAAATTTAGTCTAATTTTTAGTCATTTTGGTATGAATTTTGGTATAAATTTTGATCTGAATAACGGCCTAAGGTTTGGTTTTCTTTTCGTCTGTTTCTGGTGAGAGTTTTCTTCTGATTACCGATCTGATTTTCGGTTTGATACTGGTCTAAATACTGGGTTGTTTTTTTGTCCGCTTCTGTTCTGAATATTGATCTGATTTTTGGTTTTAAATTTTGGTCCTGAGTTCTGGTCTACTTTTTTTTTTTAGTTTTTGTCTGATGGAGTCCGAGTTTTAGTCGTTTTTTTATCAGTGTTTTTTACTTGGAATATCAATAAATTTTTTGATTCACTTCTGGCCTAAGTTTTCCTGATTTTTGCCTGGTTTTCGGTTGAGCTTTTGTCAGAGTTTTGGTCTGAATATCAGTTTGATTATGATTTGCTTCTGGTCAGAACATCTGACCTGATTTTTGGTTTAGGTTTTGGTCTACTATTTATCAGACATTTGATTTGAAATTCTGGCTGGATTTTTGGTCTGCTTCTTGTCTGAGTTTTGACTTGCGTCTTCTTTTAGTTCTGTTCTGAATTTTGGTATTTTTTAAACTGAATTTTGGTAAAAATTTTGGTATGAAAATTAATCGGATTATGGTATAAATTTTGGTCTGAATTTTGGTTTGTTTTTTGGACTGAATTTTGGTGTGAATATCGGCTTAAGGTTTGGTCTTCTTTTGGTCTACTTCAGATCTGAGTTTTAGTTTAGATACCGGTGTAATTTTTGGAACGCTTCAGTCTGAGACCAATTTACTTTTTGTGTAAGTTAGGGTCGGATTTAGCCTGACTTTCGGTTTACTTTTTATCTAAGTTTTTACTTGGTATATAGGTTTTTGTTTTGCTTTACTTTTGGTCTGGACTTCGGTTCAAATTTTGGTCTAAGCTTTGGACTAAATTTTTGTCAGATTTTTTTTCTAGTTGTGGGCTTCATTTGATCTAAATTTTGGTCCGCTTTGATCATCAATATTTAAATTGTTTCGGTACCCTATAAACACCAGATTTTAATACAATTTTCTGTGTTTCTATCCCACTGTAACTCTCCAGTTAGTATAAGTTTATGCGGGCATATTGAAGATGATTATCATTTTCCTTCCAAATAATAAGAAGATGATTATAATGAATTGGTATTGACATATTAAAGCGATTTTATTTGAAATGTGAATTTTTTAGAAGTGGTAAATGCTTAGTGAAGCAAATACTATATTAATTAATATTACACAGGCAAATGTGTGGGTGAAGCAATGTACAGTTAAGGTAAACTTAAAGCTAAAGCGAAAAATTATGGAATTATATATGAAATTCGTGAGCTGTATACCTTAGGTATTAATTAATAACTAAAGAAAATTTATAATACTAAATAAATTATAAACTAATTTCGCTGAGTGTATTCTCAAAATAAGCAGCTCTATTAGTTATCATAATTTTTCAAATAAGAAAAAATAAAAATAAAAATTCCAACATTGTTTGAAAACTTTTGTCAAAATATAATCAAAACATAAAAAAAAAAAAAAATATTTAAAATTTTGGAATATTTTTTTTTTAATAAGTTTAAATAAAAACCAATAATATTAATTCGTATATTCGCTGTTGATAAGCAGTTAACCTTTTCGGAAACTTAACCAAAAATTTGAAGAAAAAAAAACTATTTGTAATATGTCCGAGTTGGACTTAACCTTTCTGGATGTCGGACCCCGGGCCGCTGAAAGCCGTGTAGCTGCAAATAGATGGATGCGTTGTGGAGCACGTTTAGCTGCTATGACTGTTATGTATCCGCTTGAATATCCGAAAGTCCTAATGCAATTAGGTTTCATACCAGTTGTTTCAGATTTCAATAGAAAGAATAAACAGCCCTGTCTTTTGGATTATGGTTAGTTTGCAATGAAAAATATTATTAGTACTAGTGGATCCAAGTGCAGAGTTCCATGAACTGATGAAAAAAAAAAGAACTAAAACTCCCGGCTCCTCAATCTCTAGATCTGCTAGTGCTTCTTAGAGTTAATTAACCAGCTCATATTTTTATTTCCTTCCACAGTGTATTATATACGTGAAACGGACGGCTTTTTCGGTTTATATCGGGGTCTTATTCCACGGTTGCTGGGTTGTTTTGTTGGCTCATTTTTCAGTGATCAATTGGCAAATGGTGTGGGTTTGGTGGAGCAGGAGAAAATACAAGTTGAACCGAGCATTGAAGAGTTGTAAGTATACATTCTATAGGAGAAGGGGAAAGGAAGACGGTAAATAAAACTTTAGCCTACTTGTGAGGGCTAGTTTTCTAGCAACGAAATTCAATTAATTACTGTATCTAAATGGTACCAATTTTGACCCATTTTGGGTTTATTTCTTTTATATATTTAGAAAAAAGTTTGGCAGATGTTAGAAGTTAGTCAGGCAGCTAAGGTTTTCGAAAGATTAAGTTAGTTTCATTCCAGTTACTACGGCCATCGAAATTTTCGAACCCTCTGTCTTTGGAGTTCAATTTTCTTTCGCTTGAAACGACAATTCCCTTGCCTCCTCTTCTCTTTGCATTGCTATATAATAGGCAGTAATCCGTTAAGTCCAAAATTAAATTACACTGGGTCAATCTTGTTCAAAGTTCTGATACTAAAATCTAACATACTTCATACCTCGAAATCGATCAGTTTCATTCACTGCTCGGGGCTTTCACAAGGACAAGTTTTCAATGAAAACCAATTTTTTCGACCGTCGGAATCAAATATTCACCTTCGTGTTGAAATTGCCAAACCGATTGTTAAATATATACACTTGGATCATATTATGTCTGAAATTAGTTAATGATATTTTTTTAACTGATTTCTGATCAGAAATTGCATCTGAGTTTTGGTCTGATATTTGATCCGATTTCAGAGTAATGATCTAAACATTTGGTTCGATTCTTGCTCTGATTTTTTGTTTGAATTTTAGGCGGACTTTTGATCTGAGTTCCATTTTGGATTTTGGCTTGAACTTAGATCGGAACTTAGTTTGAATATTTCTTTGAATTCGGTCTAAATTTGGGTCTAAGTTTTGAGCTGAGTTTTCGATCAAGTTCTGTTTTGAATTCGGCCTACTTTCGGTTAAAGTTTGGTTTCAATTTAGTCTGAAGTCTTATTAGAATTTAGTCTCAGTTTCGGTCTGGTTTCTGTCTTAAATTTTGGTCTAATTTTTGGTATTATTTTTAGACTAAGTCTAGTATTCTTATACTTTGAGTTTTGGTCTGAACTTGGTCTGAGACTTAATCTGATTTTTGGTATGAGAATTGGTAAAAATTCTTATCTGCATTTAGGTCTGAACTTAGGTCAGGTTTCTGGTCTACATTTAAATTTGAGTCTCGTTTCAAATTTTGGTCTAGGTTTGATCTAAATTTTAGCCTGAACTTTGTCTGAGTTTTGGTCTGAATGTAAATAAAATTTTTGGTCTGCATTTAGGTTAGATTTTTAGTCTGAATTGGGTCTGAGTTTCGGTTAAAATTCGGGACTTAGTTGCATCAGAATTTAGGTGTTAATTTTGGTCGGAATTTTACTAAAATATTTTGACAATATTTGGTATCTCTTTTGTCTGAGATTTGGTCTACTTCTGGCTTAAGTTGTGGTATAGTTTTTATCCTTTTTAATCATAGTTTTGATCTGAATGCGGTTTGACTTTTGATCTAAATTTGGTGTAAGTTTAGGAATAGGTTTAGTCTAGTTTTTGGTTTGAATTTGTTGCTACTTGAGTTTGTATTTTTGTCTGAGTTTTGGTTTGAATTTGGTCAACGTTTCGATCTCACTTGGATCTGAATTTGGGTCTTACTTTTGGCCAGAGCTTATGGGCAACCTTATGCTTTTAAGTTTTGCCCTGAATTTCGGTAAATTGTTTAGTCTGTATTTGATTTTGCTTTTACCCGATTTTTGGTTTACTTAAGCATAAGTTGTAACTGGGTTTTGATCCTTTTTGATCATAGATTTCATCTGAATATAGGTTGATTTTTAATTTGAATTTAGTGTAAAATTTGGCATTGTTTAAGTTTAGGTTTTGGTCCGAGTTTGGTTTTGAATTTGGTCTAAATTTGTATTTGAATTACGATCTTATTTCTGGTCTAGTTTTAGGCCTGATTTTTGGTTTGGATTTAATTCTTTTTTTTTTTTGACTCAGTTTGGCTTCCTTATTCTTCGAATTTCGGTCTGAATTTTGTCTGATTTTTGGTCTAAATTTTGAGGCAGTTATTAGTTTGCATTTGGGCCTTAACTTTGGTCAGAGTCGGTCTAGTTTTGATCTACATTTTGATCTGAGGCTGGCTTCCTTATGCCTTGCAGTTTTGATTTATTTCTGGTCTGAATTCGGTCTAAGTTTTGGTGTGAATTTCCTTTAAAATGTTTGATTTGTATTTGGTTTCCTTTCGATCTGAGCTTTGGTCCATTTCTGGCTAAAATTTTGGTATAGTTTTTTACCTGAATTTTGGTTTCTTTTTTATCACATTTTTAGGCCAAACTTTGGTCTGAAATTTGATCTGAATATGGACTGAACTTCGGTCTACACTTAAACCAAGTTTCGGTCTGAATTTCGGCCCGATTTTTGGTGTCTGATTTCGTTTGTCTTTTGGTCTGAGCTTCGGTCCAATTTTGATCTAATTTTTTTGTCGGATTTTGTTCCGAGTTTTTGTCTGAATTTGGTTAGGCTTCTGACCTAAATTTCGGTTTGGTTTTGGATCAGGATTTGGTCTAAGTTTTGATATGATCTGAGTTTTAATCTTAACGGATTTTTATTTATTTAATTTAATTTTTTTCCTCAAAATTTTGAGACTAAAATGAAATTTCTTTTAAATCAAATTTTCAAACCCTGCTTTCTTTTTAAAACTTCCTTTCCAGCGATGCTCGATTCACCGCAAACCTAAAACGACAAATATTTCTAAGCGTCTCTTATGCAATTCTCTCGCATCCATTTCATGTAGCTTCCTTACGCCAGATGGCGCAATTCGTAGGGCGTGAAAATATCTATAGCACATCATTGGATGCACTGAAAGAAATCTATAATGCTGAAGGCATAATGGGTTTGTATGCGGGCTTAATACCAAAACTTTTATATAGAGTAACATGCCACGTGGTGGGCGATACAACTATACATCTACTAAATAGATATTTGGTAAAAGAAAAAACGAGCAGAACATGTAATTCGATACTAACAATGGTATGTCCCTTTCTGATAATTTTAGATTTATTTCCGGTAAATTTTTTATATATTTTTCATAATTTCTAGAGCGTTGTTTCTGCCATATTCTATCCGCTTTATGTAGTCTTCGTTTGTACTGCTGTAAGTGGATCACGCCTATCAATTGCTATGCCGCCTTCAATGCCCGAATATAAATCATGGATTTCCTGCTGGTTTGATTTACAACAACGTGGTGAACTAAATCGTTGTAATTGGTTTTATGCGCGGTATTTGGAAACAAAATATTTAATTTAAGTTTATTTTTTTACAAAATTATATATTTTTTTTATTTTTTCTTCTAAATAGATCGACAAATAATGCCGTTTACCATAAATCCCAATAGTTTGGAGAGTGATTTTTTCTTTTGGAAATAGAATTTGTATTTAATCTGTGGAGAAGTATGAAGTACAGTGTAGAGATGGGCACGTGACGTGAGTTTTATGTGACACGCGTGTATACGCTTGAACGTAACATAATTTCCATATGAGCTTGCGTGAGCGTGATTTAATTTCCATAATTCCTATGGGAACATGCGTGAGCGTGATATAATTTCCACGTCAAAATTCGTGAGCATTTTTATATAAATGTACTTAAATTTTCATATTTAAAAATAAAAAGACAGCGTACGTGAGCATGCGTGGAAACTTTTTAGGAAAAAAAATCAACGTGAACATGCGTGAAATTTTGTGTCAGCGTACGTGGACATGCATGAGTAATATTTTCAAAGTCGTGATCATGCGTGAGCGTGAGCCAAAAAGTACTCACGTGCCCATCTCTAGTACAGTGATGTTAGAATAATTTTAGTATATTTTTTTTTTTGTATGTGTACCTAAATAATGTCTGATGTATTTTTATAAAAATAAAATTAAATTTTTTAGTATAGATTCGTATACCGTGTTATATTTTTACACGATTTGAAGGGCTTAATAGTTTTAAGTCGAAAGATCCTCAAATTATATAGGACAAATGAAGTGATTTTAATGATTGTTTTTTGAGCTATGATGGTCTGTGATTTTTGGGACAAGACACGATGATTCGGTGACTTAATGGTCTGTAATTTTTGGGACAAGATACGATGATTCGGTGACTTAATCTTAGATTAAGTGACATAAACTCAGCACTTATTGGTTAGGTTCACTTTCACACACCGACAGTGCTGCCAAGTTTTGTTTACATGAGACTTAAAGAGGGATACGCGTTTCTTTTGTCACCGCGATAGTTATAATATCAAATTTCTTTTTATAGTTCATGAATCTTGGGTCAGAAATTTGGACCTTGAAGCTAATTCAGAAGTTCTATTACTAAACACTAAAAATCACGAAACTGCAATATCTTCACTCAGAGAAATAACGCATTTTAAAATAAAACACGGTCGATTGTTGTTCTAAAAAATGTTCTACTTCAGATAACACAGTTCAAGATAAATATTTCGCCCAGTTTCCTCCACATTTTGTTCTCCGACATCAGGACGCGAAATCTAAAGCCTTTTACCTCAAATTTTGTTTTAAATTGGCTAACCATTTAACTTATTGGGAGTATGAATGTATAAACTCGTAATTGTGACTAACTTCATATCTATCATACGCGCCATTTTTTTGACATTGACAGCTATTCTATCTCGAAGAGTGCCAGAAATACTATAAGAATTGATCTGCCAAATAATTTTCATAATTTTACAAAAGTGTTTTACTATAGCTGAAAATGTCGAATTTCGTGCCAACAAAACAACAATTGCGGGAAGTTTTAATTTGCTTCTTCCATTTTAAAGAAAAACGCAACTGAAGCACATCGTTTACTCACTGAAGCTTATCCTGACTGTGCTATAGACGTTAGAATGTGTCAGGTGTGGTATGCCCGTTTCAAAAGTGGTGATTTTGATGTTGAAGACGGAACGTTCAGGCGGCCCGAAAAAGTTCAAAGATGAAGAATTGAAGGCATTACTCGAAGAAGATTCATGTCAAATGCAACAAGAACTTGCAGAATCTTTAGGAGTTGATCAATCAACCATTTCTAAACGATTAAAAGCATTGGGAATGGGAATGATTCAAAAGCAAGGAAATCGGGTGCCGTACGAATTGAAGCCGAGAGACGTCGAGCGACGATTTTTCACATGTGAACTGCTGATTGAACGACAGAAAAGAATGGGGTTTTCTGCATCGTATTGTGACTGGCGATGAAAAGTGGATACGTTACGATAACCAAAAGCGTAAAAAATCATGGGGACCGTCCGGACATGCATCAACATCAACGGCAAAGCCGAACATCCATGGATCCAAGCTCATGCTGTGTATTTGGTGGGAAATGAAAGGTGTCGTGCGTGTATTATGAGCTGTTGAAACCGAATGAAACGATCACTGGCGACCGCTACCGATTACAGTTGATGCGTTTGAGCCGAGGATTAAAGGATAAAAGGCCAGAATATGAGAATAGACACGACGAAGTTATTCTTCAGCACGACAATGCTCGGCCGCATGTTGCAAGGCAAGTAAAAACATACTTGGAAACGCTGAAATGGGAAGTGCGCTACCCCACCCGCCGTATTCTCCAGACATTGCTCCTTCTGATTACCACCTATTCCGATCGATGACACATGGCCTGGCTGAACAGCACTTCCGTTCTTTCGAAGAACTCAAAAAATGGGTCGATTCGTGGATAGCCTCAAAAGATGAAAAGTTCTTTCGACGCGGAATCCGTATGCTAGCAGAAAGATGGGAAAAGGTTGTGAGTAACGATGGACAATACTTTAAAGAATAAATTTATAATCACTTTTTCACAATAAGTGTCCAAATTACGAAAAAAAATACGAGTTTATACAATCATACTCCTAATAGTTTTCGGGGATAAACTTAATAGAAAAATATTTGGAAAACCAGACATAGGAAAACGGCTGTTGCTAGTTAGTCAGAATACCAAAATTATGTAGGGTAGCTTGGAATATTTTTTAAGTTAAAAAATGACATATAGTGTTATTAACACAAAACCTCGTTCTGGGCCTGCTATGGGCTGTAGTGCCATAAAAGAGATAGAAAAAGTTATTAGAACAAGAAGTTCACAAGCTCGGTTTGGGCTCTTCATGTGCTGTTGTGCCATTAAAGAGGAATAAGGTATTAGAACTAGAAGTTCACAAGATTGTGTGAATATTAGAAGGGGCAGACTTCAGATCGTAATTTAAACAGGGTAACAATGAATCCTACCTTTTTCAGTGTTAATTCAGAAATGAGTCATTTCGGAATCATAAAGCATAATATTAAAATCAAAAAATATTATTGGAATAATTTTCAAAATATTGGGGAAAGAAACAGTGAAAAGAAAGGAATAATCCCCGGGAATGATTTGAAAAAATAAGACGCCCGATTAATGGTTCAAAGACTTGGGCTCTTTCTATAAAGGCTAGACGAAAATCTGGTTGTAGATATTCAGGATGTTGTGAGGTTGTGAAGGAAATAATTCTCACAGCTGTTTAAAGGAGATGACAGAAATAAACCCGCCACTGGAGAATTCACTCTGGAAAACCCAGTCACTGAGTATTGTGAAGGAAACACTTCTCACAGCTGCTTAAAGGTGATGATAGAAATAATACCGTCACTGGAGAATTTGTTCTGGAAAGTCCAATCACTGACGACATTGACGTACAGACGCCCTCCGACTATAATGAGGTTCTAGCTGGTAATTTTCGGCTGGCAAGTATAAAACTGGGGTTGAAAACAAGGAAATGGATGCACACGAAGAATATACATAGTTGGATAAGGACAGATCCCAGAAATTGGAACCTGAATATTGAATGGGGTATGTGGAGAAATTGCTTGAGGAATATATAGACTCGTTTCTTTACAAGTCTTACCGGAAAGTTGATTCTATTGGAAGAGACCATCAAAGGATTCACACAAATCTCCACGCTGCTGAATACAGTAATTTGCCGGAAGTTACATTCTACATAATTGGTTCAATTGAGGAGGTTGTGAGAAGAAAACTGAAAGGTTCAACTGAATAAGTTGCCTAAAGAAATAAATTTTTATTACAAATGTAAAAGTTTTCAAATTAAATAAAAAGAAATAAGAAGAGAAAATAATGGAAAAGTTTATTACCAATAAAGGATTTACGGAGTTATACATCAACTAGCTGGATCAAATTTTTCAAAATCCTTTTCAGAATGACCAACTGGAGTAAACTAAGTTTCGTAGATTTTTATTTGTTAAAAATTTAAAATATCGAAAAAAGAATACCCATTTTTTCAGGTTCCCCAAGAATCGGGAAGCTTCGAATTGTATTCTGCTAATGAAAAAATATCATTAATATAACAACTAAAAATGAATTTGAATAAAAATATTTTTTTTTTGTTTTTATAGAAAGTTATAGCATGAGTTCTAGTGCTAGATTTTGAAATAAATAAAATAAAAAATAAATTCAAATTTTAAAATTCAAAATTCATTTCGTTTGAGTACGTAAAGTGAATTTTTTGAATTTGTTCAAATTTTATTTCTTTTTGAAATATTTGAAATTGCAAGTAAGATTTGAAATCAAAGTAACCATAGATTTTTAAAAAGTTATATTTTTGAAAAATACGAGAAAAAGTGTGGAAAAAAATCAACAATATTCATGTATGATAGTTACACTGCGAGAAAAATATGTGAAAGTGTTATGATTTTATTAGTAGCTACATCCACTAAGGTTTGCTACATTCATGGGCAGGTTTACACGAGCATCATGTCAATGATATTTCCACGATAATAAATAGAATAACGTCTGGTTGGAGGGTAAGTTCAGCGATTCTAGCAATATAGTTCATTTAAATTCACCCTACAGGCGAGAAATGCAATTAAAAATAGGAAGACAATTGGATTCCTCTAATGAATGCCTTTGGAAATGGAAATGAAATGACGGAAATAAGTACAATATTGACATTGATATGCAGACAAAGCGCATATAAGAGAAATAGTGAAAAGAAAAGAGAGAGAGGAAAATTGTAACAATATCAAGTAACAGCATTCCTAGTCCACGGTGCGTTTGAATCAGTTTTAATTTAAAGGTCTTTGCATATGGGATTTTTGTTTTTATTATTGTAGTCTGACACAGTACGAACAGCTTTACATAAAAAGCAAAAAAATCGCCGGGGTCTTTTTAAAAAAAAAAAAAAAAACTCGCTCAAACCCCCTGGGGGCACCCGAGTTCGACTTTTCTATGACTTGTAGCTTGGAACCTAGGTGAGATAGAATTTTTTGATTCAATCGCAATCTTGTCAGCTACAAAATTCTCTACAAAAATGCTTATTAAAAATTTTTTCCTATCTGCCTGTCATACTCTCTAGAAATTTTGGAAAATCTGAAAAACGTTATTTTCACTACTTTTTCATTCGTCGAGCCTTGCGATCGGGTTCACTGCACATGGTGTGTTGGAAATAAGAAGTAACTGAATGAGCCTTTTGAATGCAGAACCATTGGCAATACATTAAAAAGTTATGTGATTGGCGGAATTCAAGAAGAGCGAAAAAAATTGTCAAGAACTATTTCAACTGCGTGAACGAGCCAGTGTTTACAGGCGACCCTGAAAAGTTTATTTTGGATATAATTCCACCACCTGCGCTGCATTTAATATTGGGAGTAGTAAATAATATTTTCGACCATATGATTGTGGAATTTAGTGATGAGACTTTGGCGTGTGGAAAATCGTGTCATGTCGATCGGTTGATGAACTTGATGTTTTGCGCGCAACTTGTCCTATTGGATGCTTAAAGTCCATCAAAGCTCTTAAAGATTTTCGCGTAGTCTCAAAAACTTGTTTCGGTCCATTTCTATACCAAGGGTTTGAAAAGGCAATAGCTTCAAAGTAACAAAGTAACTGCGATTTAGGGGTTTCGGATTACACCAAAAATTCATGCGGAATTTTATCACGTGGAAGAGTTTTGTGCCAAGAATCAAAGAGGATTAGAGTTCTATAGCAAATAAGCATTTCGATTTTAATACTGTTTGGAGAAAATATAATTTAAAAATAGCTCACCCTCAATATCCTCAATACTTATATAAGCCTCAATACTTATTATAAGCCGTGTGTGAATTCAAACAAAGCATTTATCAATATCCAAAAAATAATAAAAATTTTGTTGCAAAAGCTACTTATTTTTATTGTATCAACAAATTGTATTAAGTTTTTTCAGTTTTTTTTTCTTCAAAATATCTAGAGAAGGACGGCAGATAGGAAAAAAAATTTGTTATAATAAGCACTTTGTATCGAATTTTTTGGCCGACTAGACTGCGATTGAATCAAAAAATTCTATCTCACCTAGGGTCTGAGCTACAGACCAAAGTAAAGTCTAACTCAGGTGCGCACTGTTCGTACAGTGTCATGCACCATACACATTGACGACGGCAGCTACACACTACATTTGTCAAATTATAAAAAACACATGTTCTTATGGAGACGATTATTTTGGCGACGACGCGACCACATGACGACCGACCACAATGTGGTTGTAGCCAATTTTAAATCTATATCTAATTTAACAAGCGACATAGAGAGAAGAGAGTTTGCTTTAGTTGGTGGTTCCTCTTCTATTGTGTTTAGTAGCTGACTACAAGACGACGGTTGTAGCCGACAGAATTTCGTAGTCGTGTGTTCGTGTAGCTGCTGTCGTCAATGTGTATGCAGCTGAATTCCACACAATTATTCATTTTTAAAAACGATTGAGAGAGAGAGTGCTGCTTATGTTCCTAATCGTGCCCTCTTTTATTACTCTTTTTGTACTTCATACATTATACACATTGACAACGGCAGCTACACGACCACATCTGTCAAACTATAAAAAACACATGTTCTTATGGAGACGATTGTTTTGGCGACGACACGACCACTAATTTGACAAGCGACAGAGAGAGAAGAGAGTTTGCTTTTGTTGCTTTGGCTGCAGGTAGTGCCGCTTCCATTGTGTTTAGTAGCTGACTACAAGACGACAGTTGTAGCCGACAGAATTTTGTAGTCGTATGGTCGTGTAGCTGCTGTCGTCATTGTGTATGGATAATAAAAATCGGTTAGCTCTCTTTTATTACCCTTTTTATACTTCATGCCCTTGGATATGCAGTGTTAAAAATGAGTACAAAATGCATGGACTCTGAAGGAATAGGAAGTAATCCATTACTTGCTTTGGAGGGTTACTACGACCATCCAAAGTTCAACTGGGATTCAGCTCGTCTTTTAATTTGAAGTCCACGCCTAGCATTTCTCTCACTGCGCAGTCAACTGAGAATAACTGAAGTGTACATTTCTATTACACAAAGGTGAAACTTTCTCTGTCTCTCTCACTCTTTTTGAAGTTGAACACCATAGAGCAAATGAAATGTCACTGAGAGAGGCAAAGTCAGGATTTCTGCTAGTATTGTATAAAGAGTGAGATCGAAAAAATCTTAACATATATAAAATTGAATAATTTTTAAACGGTTGATCTTAGAGTTTTGATTTTTTTTTTTTTTAATTGATAATATTTTACAAATTACAGAAAAATATTACATTTTATAGTTCTAACCACTATTTATGTACTCGTGGACCTTTTTTTTTGGTAAGCCTTCCATTAGAGATTTGATAGTTGCTTCAGGCACCTTTTTGGAACACTTTGCCTATCTCCTTTTAAAATCTTCGATATTTTGGGACACCGTTTTTGTGCTCTTTAAGTTTCATTCTTTTCACAAGAGCCCAATATCTCTCCACTGGTCTTAGCTCCGGACAATTTGGAGGATTGGCCTCTCTTGGTACAAAAATTATGTTATTACTTTGGTACCACTCCACAGCTTTCTTGCCGTAGTGACATGATGCCAAATCGGGCCAAAAATATGTGAACACATTGTGTTCTCTTATGAAAGGAAGAAGTTTTTTTTTCAAACATTCTTTGATGTATATTTAGGTATTTATAGGGCCCACTGTAACAAATGACTTGCTTCTTTTGCCGCAACTGCATAAAGCTTGCCATATCAGGAATTTTTTTTAGGAAATTTTGACTACTTTTGGATTCTGAATTGTTCTTCGACATTTTCTCGAGCATCAGGAACCAGAAGCTGCGTAAAATCTGCCAGTACATATGTTTCCTCGTCCATTATACAACATGAATATTTTTGTATGCAATTCGATTTTAATTTCCGAGCCTTACTTTTGGCGTCTAAATTTTTTGCAGCATTCCTGTCTGGAACTTTTTTGGACTTTGTATGTTTTCAAACCTGCATTGGCTTTAACTTTTCGCACCAAATAGTCAGAGCACTGGGCTAACCGGGCAGCTTTTCTACAAGATGTGTTTGAAGATATTTTCAATATGCTTTCTATTTTCTTGGCTTTTCCAATATCATGTGGTCCTTGTTTTCTTCCCGAACCAGGTTTCCTATCGATGGTCGAATTCTTCTGAAACTGTTTAATAACATTGGAAATAGTTTGACGGCAGACCTTGAATTCTTTGGCCAATTTTTTGTAGGGCCAATTTGGATTTTTTTTTAAAATTTTTAATAATTTTAAGACGCACTTCTTTTTCTTCACTCATTTTGATCAAACTCACAATAAATCAACATGTTTGTCATTAAAAATAACAACTGACATATTTTTCAAAGATAACTAGATCAAAGAAATTTTAAAATTTTACACCCAAAAAAAAATTATTAGGTAAAACGTGTGTCAAGATTTCTATCTCTACAAACGTTCGTATGAAAAAAGCTAAGCCCATAGGGCAAAAGAGATGCCGTTGGGCAAATTACTCCACAGTCTATAGTTTTTATACGGTTTAGATTATTTTTTTTGTTAATGAAAGATAATAGATCATTGTTTAAGATTTAACAAAAGGATTTTTAATTTTTTGTAGTTTGAGGTTTTGAACTTCGTTTTTGTTGAATTTTGATCGAATCAAATTTTTTTAGAACTTTTGTTATTTAAAATTAATAAGCTTTGAATGAACAATGCTGCCAGAATTTTGTATTTTAAATCTTTCATGTAAGTGTATCAAAACGATTCCTAGAGACTACTTGTATTTTGTTCAAGAATCCGATAAAAAATGCAATACATTCTGTCAAATAAGTACCCGGAAATTCTCATTTTAAATTTACCCTCTGAGAATATTTCAAAAAAATTTTTTTCCCAGGTTGCTATGTGTCATTTAGTTTGGTTACGGCGTCATTAAGAACAAGTCAACCTTTTGTGTGCGTTGCGATTTTTACTATGGATCAAAAAATATCGAACAAAGAGTTTGTGTGAAATTTTGTGTTTCAAACGAAATTTCTTGTGCCAAAACGACATGTTTTGGGTATGCGGAAAGTCTCAGCGCGATTGGTGCCAAAAGATCTGAATTTTCTTCAAAAAGTGAATCGCAGTAAGGTTATTTTTTTGAAATATTCTCAGAGGGAAAATTTAAAATGAGAATTTCCGGGTACTTATTTGACAGAATGTATTAATGTTTTGTTTGCGATTAAATTCAATTATATGAAATATAAAATAAATTTCCGAACAAAATGAATATTCTAACAAAATGTAATTTAATAAAAGAAATAAAAAAAACACATGTTTTATAAACCTCTTTAACATTTCATATTTTTTTTTATAACGAAATTTAAAGAAAAAAGAAAGAAAGAAAAAAAAACAAATTATAAATCATGTCACTCTGTATATGACGTTTCCTCATAAGTACAATAAAAAAGCGCGATGGTATGCTGAACAGTATCTACAATACAATGAAAGGCACACACACATACAAAAATATACACTCAAAAGCACACACACTCCTATACAATATTTACTCCATCATACGCATACATACGCATACATACGCAAGTGCAAACAAATTAGATTGCAAATCATGATTAGCATCTAAATAACGATTAAGGGCACCCTTGATATTGCCACACACACACAACCACACACACACTCTTGCACTCAAGCACACCTACAACCAAACAATGAAACTCAACTTCCTTGATGCCAGCGACACACTCAACTTTCTATGACTGCGTTGTTGTTGTTGACACCTCAAATAAAAATGCCACTTTATTTAGGATTTTTTTTTCCTTATTTTTTTCTGTTGTTGTTGTTTTTGTTGTCTACATTGTTGTGTTTTTTATATGTAAAAGAAAAAAAAATCTGCGTCAAAACGATATTTTTCTTTGTGTGTCGGTATGCGGTTATCTTTTTTTTTTATATATATATAAGCGTATAAGGAAATCCGTGTGTGTGTGTGTTTGCGAGATATGCACGTATGTGTGTGCGTGTGAAAAAAAAATTGGCAATGTTTTGTGTGTTTTGGAAAAAAAAAATGTATAAATGGTAAAAATAAATAAGAATACATGGAAATTACTATTTGAATAATTCAACAATCTTTTTTTATTTATTTTTTTTTTTTGTCCTTTCATAATTCCACTTAAAAATATACATAAGTGAGGGAAATGCTTTTAATTTTTCTTTTTATTTCTAAAGAATATCTAAATACATACATGTCGAGTATATTGTGGTTTAGGAAACAATGGTCTCTTACTTTCCTTCGAGTTCCCATGACTAAGAGCCACAAAGGTTTATCTCCAAATGATATCAGTATATAAAAATAATGTAGTTTTGAAGGTAATTGAAAAACAGCATTGACTCTGATTAAAATCTAAACAAAAATCAAGAAAATATAAATCATTTGGCTCTACTGGAACCCCCATTAATCTCTACTAGTGGGAAGCCCAGTGATCCAAATTCATTCACACTCTAGAGCAAAGGTGCCCACGGCCTATGCACTTGGTGCACATTTGTTTTTGTAAAAGCACTTAGGCATAGCCTGAGCATTTCTCATCTCTCTTCTTTGCCTACACCAAATTTGTATTCTCAATATTCTACTCTTCCCGCGTGTTCCAACGATTCTGTACTGTTTGAATGTTAAAATGGAAATAATTATTCAACTGTTATTGTTGTTTTATTGTGCATTCGCAAACTCTTACATATTCTTACCTGTGTTAACGTCAACATATTTGATACAAAAATAAAAGAAACGTGTTCGTTTGTGTTTGTTAAACTCAAAAACTACTATACCGATTTTGGCAGAAATTGATATAAATATTTTATGGGTCATCAGTCATGTTTAAGTTTGTATTTTGCCCGATAAATGGCGTCAACAATTTTTTTTTTCCTCATATTTATGTTAGTACTTGGGCTCTCACAGAATATTTTTCAATGAAATTTTGTTTTATACTTTCAGTTCTAAACTAGATTGGACAAAGGGGCGTGTCACTTCCCATATACATTAACATTTCAAAATACTGTACCTGATCTTTTATCGAAACATTTCTTATTGCATTTTCACATTCTGTTATCCTGTTTTATAACAGTTTAGTACTAAACACATATTGCAATATAAGTACATACAATTAGAGGGCGTGGCACTTTCCATATAACCTGAATTTTCATTATTAGATATCAGAGGAAAAATTTGTGGTGCGGTTCTTAAATATGGAATGAAAATATGATTTGTCAACAGAATTCGGTGGGTAAAATGTGAATAGGCTTCAATTAGTAGGTGTAAAACCCCCATGCAACCCTCATTTTGAATACGATATATTTCCTAAACTATTTGCGGTACATTATTGAATGTTGGCACAAGAACTTTGGTTGCCAGTGGGATGTTGCAAAAATGGAATAAATTTAATATAAGTTAAATCTCCCATACCAATGAAATGTTTGAAACTATATATCTCAGAAATCATACCAAAGAAAGCAATGAAAGTTTGTCCGTACGGATTTGCTATTAATATAATTAATTCCGGTGGCTTTGGTTAAATATCTTAAATGCTTGACTTGAGTACCAAGTACACAAATCCCACAAACAAAAAAAAACATATTGCTACGACCAAACTTTGGGGACAAAAATTATGGCCGCACAATATTTGGCTACGGCGCTATATACCAACACCGCCCCTGTACACCAGCAAAACAACAAAAAGGGCAGGCATGGCAATAACGCAACAGAATATCATTAAAATATTATTAAAACTGAATTGTGATTGAATTATTTTAAACTAAATTAAAAAATTGTGAATTAATAATATGGTGTCTTTGTGTCTAAAATAGAAAGTGAGGGTCCTCTGCAAATTATAGATTTTGTAAGAAAAGAACCTCTGGAGACCTGTGGGACTACCCCAGCCATAGAAAGAAAAGGTTCGTATTTGTAGAGAGTAAATACTCAATCGAACAGAATGAAGGACCTTTCCATAGGTGCGACAAAAAGGCCTTTCCTCATCTCATTATTGGTTATTCTGGATAGGTGAAAATTTGTTTTATCAAAAAGATCAAAACAGGAGATATCTGTTTCTTTGTATTCAGATTAGAGATTAATCAACTAACTTTTTCAATTACCTAAATAAATAACTAACATTTTAAACATGACTTAATTTTGGATATGATAAAATAGTTAGTCATAATTATCACCAAAAAAATTAATCATTAGTCATTCAGCCATTAGTCATTTAATCATTAGTCATTCAATCATAAGTCATTCAATCATTAGTCATTCAATTATTTGCCCTTCAATCATTAGTCATTTAATCATTAATCATTTAATCATAAGTCGTACAATCATTAGTCATTCAATCATTAGTCGTTTAATCATTAGTCATTCAATCATAAGTCATCAGCCATTCAATCATTAGTTATTCAATCATTAGTCGTTCAATCCTTAGTCATTTAATCATTAGTCATTCAATCATAAGTCATTCAATCATTAATCATTAGTCATTCAATTATTTGCCCTTCAATCATTAGTCATTTAATCATTAATCATTTAATCATAAGTCGTACAATCATTAGTCATTCAATCATTAGTCGTTTAATCATTAGTCATTCAATCATAAGTCATCAGCCATTCAATCATTAGTTATTCAATCATTAGTCGTTCAATCCTTAGTCATTTAATCATTAGTCATTCAATCATTCGTCAGTCAATCATTAGTCATTCAATTATTAGTCATTCGATCATTAGTCATTCAATCATTAGTCGTCCAGTCATTAGTCATTTAATCATTAGTTATCCGATCATTAGTCATTCAATTATTAGTCATTTAATCATTAGTTATGCGATCACTAGTCATTCAATCATTAGTCGTTCAGTCATTAGTCATTTAATCATTAGTCGTTGAATCATTAGCCATTTAATCATTAGTCAATTAATCATTCATCAGTCAATCATTAGTTATCGTTGTTAGTTAGTCGTTCAACCATTAGTCATTCAATCATAAGCCATTCAATCATTAATCATCCAATCATTAGTCATTCAATCATTAGTTATTCAATCATTCGTCACTCAATCAGTAGTTTTAGTCACATTGATAGTGTCATGACTAATTTTAACCTGAAACTTATTAAATAGTTTAACATATCGTCTGGTATATGCCAAAACCACAAATGTGCAGAAGTAATATTTTGACAAAACTCAACTATAATGTTCAATCATTCACTATAAATACATAATTCGATTAATATATAAAAAAAAATTATACAAAAAATAAAAATGGAATTTTGCATTCCTCAATCAGGTGTCAAAATCCGCCAAAAATTGATCCCTGATGGAAACATACTTCATATCAAGAACAAATCAAATTGTAATCATCAGTTTAGTTATGAGTATTATTAAGATGACTAAATGAGTAATCAAAAATTAGTCATGAGAGTATGATTGATGATTGATTTTTCTTTTAGTCAATACTTTTCACTCAATAGTCAAATTGAATTTTGCCCCAACACTGAAACATACTCATATATATATATAAGTAGTTATAGAAATTTAATTAAAAATTAATAATAGTTGAGGTATTAAACCTTAAAATTTTATTACACATTTAAAATTTGTGTAGAGATGAAAAAATACAAATATATTAAATATTCAGTATACGAGTATGTAGTGGCAACAGCAGCAAATGTGTCACATTTATATAAAACAACATCATCGTCATTAACATTTTAAATTATTTATATATTTTTTTTTTTTTTATACATCAAATATATGTTGGTATGTGTGTATATCTGTGAGAGTACAATTAACTTACGTACATTTTTTATTTTGTATTTTCTACATACAAAAATTTATTCCTTCTTTTTTTTTTTCTTTTCACTACAATATTTTATTTTTATACCAATTTAAAAAATACAATTTTACATACATGATGTTGAATTTAATTATTGCTGTGTCAGCAACTGTTGCACATATAAAAACTCAATAACCGTTGAGATAAAAATTGTAGGTTGTACTATATGTATGTGTGTGTGTGAGTGAATGTGTGCGGAATTTGGTTTGCACGTTTTTATGCTGCCAACATTCCTCACTTTTAAGAATTAAAAAAAAAAAATTATACATACAGTCACACATTTAATTATAAATTACATCTTTAATGATGGAATTTAATTGCCGCATAAGTAACTTAATTATTTTTATATTACGTGTACAAATTATATATGTATATGAATGAATGAATAAATGGTATAATCGAAAAGTTTTGGAGACATACAAATACTGAAATTGTGGTTGGAATATACCAGCAGCAAAGGTTCTTTCAAAGGTTCTGCCAAAAGACCAATTAAAACCAAAGACCGAAAATATGATCATTAAAAAAAAAAAAAAAAATTGAAATGTTATAAATGTCAGAGAGTACAGTTGTCTACACCATTGATTGAGTGTTTTATAGGAGACAGTAGATTTTTTTATTTTTGGGCATATAAAAATTAAAACTAACTAATATTTATAAACTCATTTTTTCCATCTGGAATAAAAATTATTTATTGATTTTTATTTTTATGATCTGGTATAAAAATTATTATTTACAAAATTTATTTTTTCAATCTGGCCCAAAAATTTTTATATATATATTTTTATTTTTCCGATCTGGTATAAAAATTTATATTTATAGATTTTTATTTTTAAATCTGGCATAAAATTTTGTATTTTATTTCAATTTTTTTATGTTTCGATCTGGTATGAAATTCATTATCCCTAGATTTTTTCGATCTGGTATAAAAGTTATTCCTTATAGATTTTTATATTTTCGATATGGTATAAAAGTTTTTATTTATTGATTTTTATTTTTTTCGTTCTAGTATAAAAATTATTATTTACAAATTTTTATTTATTGATTTATAGATTTAGATCTGTTATAAATGTTTTTTTTTTTTTATTTTATCGATCTAGTATAAAAATCAATATTTGTTGATTTTTTTCCATCTGGTATAAAATTTTTTTTTTTAGATTTTTATTTTTTCGATCTATTATTATTATTTACTGATTTTTATTTTTTCAATCTGGTATAAAAATTATTGTTTATAGATTTTTATTTTTTTTATCTGGTATAAAAATTATTATAAATAGATTTTAATTTTTCGATCTGGTATAAAAATCATTATTTATTGATTTTTTCCATCTGGTATAGAAACTGTTATTTATGGATTTTAAGATTTTCGATCTGGTATAAAAATTATTGTTCATAGATTCATATTTTTTTGATCTGAAATAAAAATTATTATTTATAGATTTTTATTTTTTCAAACTGGTATAAAAATGTTTAATTAATGATTTTTGTTTTTCCGATCTGGTATAAAAAACATTTTATATTGAATTTTTTATAGATCTGTTATGAATTTCTATTTTGTTGATCTGGTATACAAATCGTTATCCATAGATTTTGTTTTGATCTGGTATAAACGTTCTTAATTATTGCTATTTTTCGGTCAGGTATAAAAAACATTATTTATAAATTTTTTATTGATTATTTATGAATTTTTATTTAGTCGATCTGGTACAAAAAACATTATCGGTAGTTTATTTTCGATCTGGTAAACAAATACAATTCATAGATTTTTTATTTTTTCGATGTGGTATAAAAACTTTCACTTCCAGATTTTTATTTTTTAGATCTAGTAAAAAAATTATTATTTATAGATTTTTATTTTGTTGATCTGATATAAAAATCATTATCCGCAGATTCTTTTTAAACTGATATTAAAATGTTTAATTATTGATTTTTGTTTTTTCGATCTGGTACAATACTTTTGTTGTTGTTTTTCGGCCTGGTATACAAATTTTTTTTTTTTGATCTGGTATAAAAGTTATTATTAACAGATTTTTTTATCCGGAATAAAAATTATTATTCATAGATTTTTAATTTTTCAAACTGGTATAAAATTTTTTATTTATAAATTTTTATGTTTCTAATCTAGTATAAAAGTCATTATCCACAGACTTTTTTTGATCTAGTATAAAAATTATTATTTATAGATTTTTGTTTTTTCGATCTGGTATACAATATTTTAGTTGTTGTTTTTTCGGTCTGGTATAAAAATTTTTATTTTTTTGATCTGGTATAAAAGTTATTATTTACAGATTTTTTTTATCCGGAATAAAAAATTATTATTGATAGATTTTTATATTTTAAACTGGTTGAAAATTTTTTATTCATAAATTTTTATGTTTCTAATCTGGTATAAAAGTCATTATCCACAGATTTTTTTTGATCTAGTATAAAAATTATTATTTATAGATTTTTGTTTTTTCGATCTGGTATAAAAATTTTCATTAACGGATTTTATTTTTTCGATCGGGTATAAAAGTAATTATTTACAGTTTTTTTTTTCTATCTGTTAAAAAATTGTCGCAGTCAACAACCTATGTATAGAGGCAGATGAGAATTTGAGGGGCAATCCGCAGTTTTTTAAAAACCTGTTAAACATATCATTTCATACTTTTCGCGTTGCCATAGAAATTGTTTTACATTCCCAAACAACTAAACTGTGATTCGGTAGCATATGAAGAGCTTGATCTACAGTTCTATAATTTTCTGTAGATAAACTTTTATGTGTAGATAAGTTCTACGACATTACAAAAGTTTCCTCTGAAGCAACTAAGGAAATGCATACCTAGAGGTAAAAATTTTATGCGCTTTCAAAATTAGTGCTCATCGAAAATTACTTGGCGTTATCTTTGGGGTATATTTCTTTTAAATAAAAGATCGATTTTTGTGGTTTTGACTTTATGTAACCCCAAGTTTACTTCGACAAAGGATATTGTCATCGAACAGCCTTCGTGGACTTTTTGTTGGTTATTCTGGTAAAAAGATATATCCAGTTACAAAAAAAAAAAAATTGGTTTTCGAAGGTTAAATTAATTTATAAAATTAGATATAGTTGATTTTGACCAGAAGTAGCCCCAACTATTATAGTTTGTAAGAAATAGAAGTCGCATATCTCAGAATTATAGGTTTTAAGCTATAAAGAAAATCTGAGCATAAGGTTGGAATAATCAACCCAGAATTCCCATGAACACAGCCAAGAAACACAATCTTTATCGGACTGAAATATATCAGGCACTCTTCCTTTTAAGAGCGTACCTATTTAATGTATTAAAATTTTCGAACATAAAATGTACATCTTTTTCCATTTCTGTTTCCAGAGATGTTCAAACTAATCTCTTCTGATGCCAAGCTCTCTTTGAAAAGGCAACTCTCCTACAGATGGGCCAGTTTACACAACACAACATGTGCACACATAATTTTTGAATTACACTGATTGTTTTATAAAAGAAAAATGCACATCTTTTCCATTACGTTTCAACCCTTTCAGAAATGCCCAAAATAATCTTTTTTGATGCGCATCACAAGCTCTCTTCGAATACGCAACTCTTCTACCAAGGGGCAGATTTACACAACACAATATGTGCACACATAATTTTTTAATTAACTTAATTATTTCATAAAAAAGCAAACAAAAAACTTTTTCAATGACTAGTCTATAATAAATAATTTCAACAAAATATTTCATATTTAAGTGGTTACTGTCATGATCTCTTCTCCTCTTCATTTACCTCTATATGCTTGTAATAAATTAATTAAAACTCACTTCAGTTACAGTTTTGTTGCTGTTGAAAATTATATGCAATTTTCATGATTGGCAACATAATTTTATGAGCAAAATGCATGCAGCATATGCACGTGTGTATATGACTAACGAAAATTATTATTATAATAATATATATTGGAAAATTTTTACAAAAACATTTTAACTTTTACACATATGCATGGCAAACTCTAACAATCATATTCAATATAATAAAGTTAAGTATTGTGCAGATGACTCTAATAAAAGTTAATTTGGTAAAGGACACTGTTTTGTTGGAAGTTTGCTTATGTGTATGCACTAAAAATTTACAACAAGTCAGAAAAATCATTAATATTCTTGATGTTACATATAGTAACTACCTTGCAAAAGATTTAAAATTTTAGTGATATTTGCTTGAAATACGTTAACATATTTAATATATGTGCATATGGTATATGTATTTTAGAAAAGAAGCGTAGTTTTACAGGGTAGAATCACGCTGCCAGAATCTGAAAAAATTATTTATTTGTGGTTTATTTCTTATCTAAATCAATCCACACCGGAATTCTAGTTATTAATTTTTTATATTACAGTTAGTTATTGTTAGTTTTTTCTCGTTTTTTGTGCAGCTTTTTTATGCGCCTGTGTTTGTCTAAAAATCGAGACTGCATTTAATTTAATTTTGTTAACTCATATATGTCGAACTGAAAGTGCTTCCAAAAGAAGCGCAATAGATGCGCTGCCGAGTCATAGTGCATTAAATTTTACCATTGGGTTGATTCCGTAAGAGAAGAATGTGAAGTTAAGGCGAATTCAACGACCGAGTATCTCACTCCCTTCAGGGCCGTAGCCAGAAATTTTTTTCGGGGGGGGTTTTCCTTCGAAGAAAATATTCATAAATATTTTTTATCAAACTGATATTTAAATACAATAAATTAAATCGATAAAACATTTGATGGACCCTATCAGACTAAGGACAAAAGTAGATAAATATCTTAAAACTTTAGGAACAATTTTCCAATTTTCTTTAATCTTAACCTCAAAAAATGGCCATAAATGACAAAAAATTCACAGAATGATCAAATTAAATTTTTTCAAGTAAATATTATTCAATGTGCATTGTAGTGCATTTTTTTTTTTATCGTGAAGGAAATAATTTCGTTAACTCATTGACTTCCCACTACTGATGATGTACCCAACCTCAAAAAAATTACCAAAAATAGTAGAGGCTCATTTTTTTCAAATGATCATCATTGGAAATTTGAGCCATTATCAATGATAAGGAACCCGGCTGAGGTTGGCTTATATTCCCTAAATTCGTGAAGTCACAGCATTGAAAGAGATTTTTCTAGTCGTGGTGCTCTGAGCAATAATGGGGTAAAAAATTAATCACATTTTAAGATTTTCTCCTAAAACTGCTAATGAGATGGAGTTTTTGCGAAAGAATTTTTCACGTTGAACACGAATCTGAGGTCAAAAACTTTCCATCACGTCATTTTTTAGAATAAAAATGGGGTCAAGCAAGTCTAATTTTACAAGGATCCGATAATTTTTTCTATTTTTTATTAATTTTTAAACTTTTCAAACTAATTGAGGACGAAACTTTAAACCAAAAACAGTTACTGACCTAGAAAAACTATGAATGCAGGAGTACTCAGTATCACCTTCTCTTTTTGAATCCGTAGTCAAACCTCATGTCGAAGAAAAAAAATCGGATTTGATCGCATAGTGTAACTAAGATTTCAAATTTATTTTTTATATTCCACTTTTTAGAAAAAAAACCAATGGAAGTAAAAAATATCGTTAAATAGATTTTATTTTGACTTTTTTTCCATCCATTGGCAATTAAGCTAAAAAAATTTGAATAAAGGTTCCACATTTCGAGGGGGGAAGGGGGAAGGGGGGTCCGAACCCCCAAAACCTCCCCCTAAATACGGCCTTGACTCCCTTTTCGTTTTTTTATATGAAGTTTCTAAGCTCTCAATTTAAAAGAGCGAATAAGAAAAACGATATGAGAGTGCGGCACACAGTGGTTGAACTTCATACAAAAAGAACACAAAATGTAGAGGTAGCTGTTGTAGAATCACAGATTTTGATAAAAGAGTTACTCGTGTCAAAAGTTGTGCAAAAAATCAAATAATACGTCCACTGCCACGCCCACCTCCCATAGAATCAAAGTTGGTTAAAAATAGAAGGAGTCGTCATAGAGTTACTAATTTTAATACAAGAGTTGCTTATGTTAATACAATTCCAGGGTACAAAAATTAAAAAAAATCCGCCCATGACCACGCCCATCTCTCATACAACTTGATTGTAAAAGAAATGAATATTTCCTATCGCTGATAATCACATTAAAAGTTTATATTAATGCAAGTCCTTTTCCCTCTCTTTCAAATTCACTCTCCCATTTCTTCCCCCCTCCGTCCCACCTATCTCCACCCTTTTGTACCCTCTGCTTGCTATTTATTGACCACGCTACGTCGACTACGAGTAGTAGAAATGAGCATTCCTATCTTAAGAGTTTATGTGTTCTTGAAAGAGAGAGAGCGAAAGAGAGTTGAGAACAAATTTGTACTTACCCTGTATGTAAATTTTTCCAGTATAAAATGTTTGCCGTAGTTAACTATATGTTTCCATATGGCGCATCTTTGCAATAACTACCACTCACTATATATTTATATACATCCGTATATATCCATACATATGTATGTATCCAACTATATAGCGTTTGTATATATATTCACTATGAATAACATATAGCAGCAGCAACTTTGTGATTTTACTTTTTTACTTTACTACTGCAACAATAATCTATATCAGCATAAAATTTTATATATTGAAGGCACTTAAGTAACTGTGTACACATCTGCTGCTTATGTTGCCGTTCTGCTGCTTTTGCTGCCGTTCTGTCTCCTGTCGAAATGTTGTTTCGTTTTAACACTTCCTGATAAAAAAAAAAAAAAAACAAAAAAAACAAAAAAAAATAATAAAAAAGCACAGAGACATTTTTGCTGATGCTGAAGCTGATGCCGTTGCAAGTTTATGTGCATTTATACCTGAAACAAACATTATATAAATAAAAATTTATTAGTATTATTTATACTTAGTAGGATGCAATATAATCTAAAAAAATTACATGCAATCTGTTAGAATTGTAAATTTTAATTCCTAGAAAATCACAGCTGTCTTTATTTATTACTTATCTTTCCAAAGATTCTCAGTTGATCTTTGCAATTATGTAAAATAATGCTAAAAATGCTAAATTATTTACAAGAGTTATTTCAGGAGTGTCCACGTCCTATGCACTCAGTGCATACTTGTTTTTGTAAAAGCACTCAGGCATAGGCTTTGCATTCTAATGCACACACACACAGTACTTCGCACTAAGCAATACGAATATAGGCGGTCCAAGCCAGAGCAGGCGTGCTCTCCGGGCAAAAGTAAGTCAGTGCGTACTGATGTATGCAGCGCCTATTTGGGGACCCATGATGCAGCGCAAGACTTATGCAAAGGCGGCAAGGTCAGTGTTACGACTAAGCGCGATCAGGGTGGCCAGCGCCTTCCGAACGGTGTCGCACGAGGCGAGAGCAGTCATAGCGGGCATTATGCCCCCCGGTCTTATGGCCATGGAGCTCAAACGAGTATACGAGAGATCAAAAAATACGAACAGGCGTTTAACAAACAAAGAGCGAAAGGAAGAGAGGCAGACGAGTGTAAACGAGTGGCAGAAGCGATGGGACGCGACCACAAAAGAGAGGTGGACGCCCGCTTAATCCCGAACGTGCAAGCATGGGTAGAGAGGAAGAACGGCGAGACGGACTATTACCTAACGCAATTTCTGACAGGGCATGGCTGTTTTAGGGAATATCTTCTAAAGTAAGGGCATGATGATGGAACAGACTGTTCCTTTTGCGGCAACGGCAGCGAAAATGCACAGCACGTCTTCTTCGTCTGCACGAAATATATAGAAGAAAGAGCAGAGCTCGAGCTGCTCATAAAAAGCCCAGTGACTCCAGACAACATCGTGCAGCACATGCTACAATCGAAGCAAGTATGGCAACGAGTCAAACAGTGGTCCGCAATCGCTCTCCAGGAGGAGCTACGAAGAAAAGAGCGGCAGCGCTGCAAGGAACGGACAGAGAGGTGAGGAGTAAGCCAGAAAGGCGCGAAAGATGAGCCATTATTGGCTAGCTTTGTCCCGCGAAGTAATGCTTAACAGCGGTTCCGCGGGGCATTCCATAAGCTTTTAGGCGAGGGAGTTAAGGGTTTAGTGCGTAGGCGTACTGTTCCGCAAGTTCAGCATAGTATGATACTACTGCCTGTGCGTGATCCCGAATGAGGTGTATCTTTAGTGAACAGTATGAATCGTGCATGCTGTTACCAGTAATCCATACCCTGGATCACTGGTAACAGTATCTTATGTAAGATTCCCCCTCCTAAAAAAAAAAAAAAAAAAAAACTAAGCAATACGAAATACACACAAAATTTTGTCTTTTTCGTTTCTCATCTCTCTTCCTTGGCTATGCCAAAGAGCAACAACACTTTCGTATGTTTTGTTAGCACACATTGGCGAAAGTTATCTTCAACGTAAATTTTGTTCCTGTCTAACGTAAGATTTTTTTGTTCCTCTATAATAATAAAGTTTATATGTATTGGGTATCTCTGTTTTAAATAAAAATTTGGGAAGACAAAGTTTTTTACCTTTCCATATTATTGGGACTTAAGTCTTGGATTCTTGGACAGAAAGAGAGAGAGAGAGTTCAGCACTAGGTCGGCATCAATGATGAAACTCTTTGTATTCGTTGTCTAGTATAGAAAAAGAGTTACTCAAATGTATGAAGTGCGAACTTCGTAGACTTCAGTGAGAGGTAATCGTTTGTTGTAGGGATTATTTTTTTGTTTTTCGTTCGTTGGAACTCCCAGAACTCCTTTTCTACGGTTATGTAGGACTCCTACAGACTAAAACCATCTCCTCCGTCTCCACCCACTCAGCCCGCGGGACAACCGGTAGATTTTACTTCGCAGCGGTGGACCGAGCAGTTCATTTCTCGATCTGTTCCTGCTGTTCTGTTCTCCTTCTCTCTCTTTCAGCGGCGTTTCATAATCCGCACAGCCACTGTGCATGTCATCTTCCATTTCACCACCGATCCGCACATCTGCATTCTCCAGTGTTGGTGTAGTGCCAAAGGCTTACTTCAGCACCTCTCTCTAGTTTTCGAATCGTACCTCGGGTTTTCATTTACATTCGGACATGTTGGACAGTATGGGCCATCGTCATGTCCAAATCTATGCATGCACTCCTTAAAGTACCCATGGCCGCTTAGCAGCTGCGTGATGTAAAAATCTACATCCCCGTGCCTTCACTCCGCGCTGCTGCCACTCCGATATAGATCGTTGATATTCCTCCATTTTTAATAATCCCATGTGCCTTTCTCCTGCTTTATTATAAAGCCTCTTGAGCTCTGTCGCGTGTATGTCTATTGGCAGCTTTCCTGCGATGACACATATCGCGTCTTGCGATTCAATTCGGAACGCACTGGGCACCCTCAATGCGTTTAGCCTTTAGACGGCTAGCGCCCCCTTAATGTGTGACTTTTTGTAACTGCCTACCCAAATGGGTGCTGCGTATAACATTACAGTGTCCATCGCGTTGGACAAAAGCTGCCTTCGGCTCGCGCGAAGCCCTCCAACGTTTGGCATTATGCGCGTTAGTGAGCCGTTTATTTTCGTCGCTTTGCTGCTGTCCGCTATAATATGGTTCTTAAAAGACATCCTAGTATCAATGTCGGATATGAGGTTTAAATATTATGGTGCGCTCTCCCACACTCACCTCTAACCGCTCTTTTTTCTTTCTTGTTATCAAAAGCATGACTTCCGCTTTTTGGGCTACCAACTCCAATTCCGCCACGTTTAACTATCGTCGCAATCATTGCAGACTATAACTGCAAATCTTCCAGTCTCTTCGATTCTGCCACTAACGAAATATCATCTGCGTATTCTACTAGCGTTGCAGAGGCCGTCGCACATTGCGTTCCATAGTGCTGGCCCTAGCACAGAGCCCTGTGGTACGCCACCTGTTACCTGATATTCTTTGACCCCATCATCTGTGTTAAATAAGAGCCGCCTGTTGCTGAAGTAGCTACCGATAATCCACCGTAGGTATAATAAAACATCGTAGCTCTCCAGTGCCCGCATGATCTATTTCTAGTTCGCCGAGTTGAAAGCGTTTTTAACATCCAGCGTTACAATTAAGCAATATTTTTTCCTGCCATTCTGCCACCGACTGCCGCTCGTTGCTTCCCGTGCAATTGTGTAGATTGCATTCACCGTAGACCGCCTCTTACGAAAACTAAACTGGCGATCAGAGAGACCTGTTGGCCACTCCAGATACTCATGCAAGCTGTCGCATATTGTGCGCTTCAATATTTTGCCAGCTGTGTCCAGCATACATAGCGGAGGGTATGTTTTCCCGGTTTTAGAAGCACCACTAATATTTGCTTTTCCACAACTCAGGAGAAACTCTTTCTTTCAAGCGGGCGTTATATAGCTTCACAAAAACCTCTGGTCTGGCTTTCACTGCCGCCTTGAAAGCTACATTTGGCACTCCGTCTAACCCCAGCGCTTTGTTGTCGTCGATTCGTTGCAATATCGATCAGGCTTCGTCTTTCGCTACGCATTGTACAGTGTGTAGCATACCATTTCTCTCGATATCCTCTAGTTCCTCAGTTGAGGGGGGGGGGGGGGGGGGAAGGGAAAGCGTTACCACAACTTGCTGCATCAGTATTGGGCACGTAGGCTGGGGTGCCTTTGGTCCGCTAAACTTCCTCCTCACTATCCTGTATGCTGTATGCCCATGGATCCAAATCCTCACTGTCACGGAGCTCTTTGAAACACCTGGTTTGGCTAGTGTTTATCGCCACCTTGTTGGCTGCTCTGGCCATCTTGTGTTCATGCTGTATTGCTTCGACGTTAGGTCTGGCGCGGGATATACTCTTGTTGTTGTAGGGATATACTCCAGAGAGTGTATGGGTGTAGTGAGAAAGAAGAAGAGCTAGTCAGTCTATTTAAGTATAAGCCACTCGCAAATGGTAATATTAGTATTCATCCGGTTATGTCAGGTCGAGACCCAAGAACTGGGCAGTGTAAGTACGAGTAATCTACAGTGATAGAGAAGTTTAGTGGGCAGCAAAAAAAGTGCGCCGTGTCATCCGGGGATTGGCCGCAATCGAGCACACATTAGCAATCTCTTCGTCAATCCTGGCCATATAGAAGTTTTAGGATCAGTTCCATCCAGATCTAAGGTGAGCTAGTGTGCATCTCGTTGATTTGGGCAAGCTTCGTTCATCATTAGCAACTGGTAGCGGCCTACCGTTGTGGACGTTAATGGACTTGTGATTTGTAGTCACTGACAGAACCGCTATTGGGTATAGTTGTTTGAGGGGGGATGTATATATATGCTGAAGCATCAAATGTTTGTTGGTTGGTGAATCTGCTAATGCTGTCCTTGAAATGGGTGATAACCTTGAGTTTGGCTCTGTGTGGTGGATGTTTTGAGATCAATTCACTTTTCGGATGGTCGACAGTGTGGCAGGACAGGAAGACCTGCTTACTTAGCAGCACATTGTGCTCTCTAACTTTCAGCATTTTTGACTCTACATGAAGGTTGTCCTCGTCCGACTTAAGATGACCGCTTGTAGCGATACGCAATGTTGCATTCTGGCAAACTTGCTGTCCTCCTAATTGTGTGTTGCTGATGGTATGAGACCATAACTGGGGAGCAGCGTAGTTAGCAACAGATCTCCCTGTCGCCTTGTACGTTGTAATAATGGTCTCCTTTTCCTTGCCCCATGTGCTTCCTGCCAACGCTTTCAGGACGTTATTTCTTTCCCTTCCCTTTCGGTTTCGCAGGTTCGTCGCGTGCGCTGCGAAAGTGAGGAGACCATCGAAGGTAACCCCGCGGATTTTTAGATATCTAACCGTTGGAATTCTGTTACCTACGACGTGTAAGTCGACTATCGCCCTCATTTCCTTCGTCTAAGAGCTGAAAAGTGTAGCGAAAGACTTCTCCGCTGAGAGTTGCAGGTTTCGGCTGTTGAAAAAGGTGACCATAGTGTAGCAATATTGTTACCAGTTGCGAATATGGAACAGTCGTCCGCATAAGAGACCAGTTAGTAGTAGGCGGAGGTCTTGCCGCTCGTTTTGTGTTTTGTCTTACTTCCCATATTGCCCATGACTCTTTCTGGCTTTGTCTTGCGGCTTGCCTCTTTTCTTGATATTCGTCTCTCACTCCTGTTAGTTTTTTATACTGTCTCTCGTATTGTCTCTAATCCATGTTCATCGTCTTGCTTCTCATCTTGTTTTTCGTCTTGAATCTCATCTGTTACTCGTCTCTTCGTCTCAAGATTTTCATATTGTCTCTCGTTTTACCTCTCATCATATCTCTCATCTAGTCTCTCGTCTTGTCTCCCATCTTGTCTCTCGTCTTACTTTTCGTCTTGTCCCTCACTTTGCCTTACGTCTCACCTATATTTTTGCGTGTTTGGCTGGTCTCTCTTCAATTCAATTTTGAATAACTTTTAGGCAGAGACGCGATACCTATAAAGTCATTTGATTTCAATTATGAAATGAAATTATTCTTTAAATACAATATTTGAAGAAATATTCATAAAAGCATCAAGCCAAATAAAAAAAGAAGCGAAATATATTGAAAAAACTTTTCACTGCATTTGCATTTCATGCTTTTCAATTTTTTTTTTTTTTTTTTGCATGGTAAACATATAGCAAAAAATATTTTTTAAGAATATTGTCTGCTGCTGACAACTCAATATCATTTATTGTATACGCGTTTCAGTTTTTTTTCTATGTAGTATGTATTCGCATCTACTCTGATGCCAGTTTTAGTTTGGTTCAAAAGAATTTCTTTTTTGTTTTTCCCCCTTTTCTGTTTTTTGTTTGTGTTGAACCGAAACTAATTTTTTGAGATAAAGACAAAATAATTGCATTATAATAGTGAAAAGTTTAGACTGCAAAGTTTTTTTTATTGTATTACTAACACTTAAAAGAAAGAAATGAAAAATTTGCTTAAATGCTGGAGTTAAAAGAAAACAAAAAACAAAGCAGGGAAAGAAAATTAGCGAAATATTTATGAAAACTGCCAAGTTTGTTTTTTTCCCGAAAATAAAGTTTTTGTTTTTAAAATTTATTTTAAACTTTAATGTATTGAAATACCGAATTTTGAGAGAGAGAGAGAAAGAGCGCGAGAGAGTGAAATGTGAGCAGAAATACAAAAGTAAATAGAAGAAAATCGAAAAGATTTACAGCCTTCGCTCTCCGGTGCCGTCATTAATTAATTCTACTCTGTCTCTCTTTTTCTCTCTCTTCTGCCGAATACAATTAAGAGAGCAACCGCTGTGATGGTCTTTCTCATGCACTTACAAAATGTGGTCATTTTGGCAGATGAAAACAAATATGAAGTAAAAAATTATAGCTAGCGAAAATGGATTAAAAATATTTGAGTGCAAAAACGAAGTAAATATAAGAGATGGCGAATTAGAACAAAGCCAAATTTTTGTTTCGTTTTTGCTCTCATACTTTTTTTAATGCACTTTCGCTTGCTACAATTTTTGACTTCGTATTTGCTTTTAGCCTGTCAGATAAACGACGCTGACGCTACAATTAAGTATGAGTTTTAGCGTAGGGGCACAAGGTAAACAATTTTTGGATGGTTTTTCATATAAGACCGGGAAACAACAGATAAACGACAGGGTCGGATTAATGTGTCAAACAATAATGGATCCAAGAGTGGGAGGGGGGGGGAGAGGAAAAATAAGATGAGCAGAGTTAAAGCCCTCGGCAAAATTTACTGCGAAATTTGTTTGCTAGACTTATAATTCTGATTCAAAAGCCGGAGAAAGAGCGCAACTGATCCTTTTCATGTAATGTACCTAAAAATTAGAGTAAATTTCTAAATCTCATCCTAGTAGAAAATTCAAGAATCAGGTGAAATTTTGAGATGAATGAAATGTAACCTACATTGGCTACGAAGTCAATGCACGCAGCATTAATGGGTCCAAATCAAGGTATTTTGGGGATAAATATCCCGTCCGCTCTCCCGACAAATATCTCTGACATTATGATCGTTACTTTTCAATATAAAAATGGAACGAAACTTCTAAAACTCATTTTTGCAATTTCCAGTCTACAGAAGACTGTCTGCATAAATTTGTATAAAAATATAATCTGCAAATTGCAAACAGAACTATTATATCAAATCTACATTCACGGATGAGCGAAGAAGATAGGTCAAACCCTGAGAAATATTAGAGTATCATATGCAAAGAGAAAATAGAGGGTAGTGGGTAGGCCAAAAATGTGGGACCACAGAGCAATCTATTCTGGTATTCTGTATAGCTTGATATAAGATGATGAAAATTCCAAGAAGAATGGATTGTAAAAAGTGCGAGGATGCTCATAAGAAGCTGTGATTCTTCTAAATGAAAATAATGCTACACCATGAAGGAGGTTGTGAGGATTTTCGGTCAATTCCAGTGTTAATCATGGTTAATGGTTGATTTAAAAAAAAACAATCTGAATAATAAAATAGGTCAAGTGAGAAGTCAGATGACCAAGTTAGTTAGTGTAGAAACACCTTTGCTACTTGTTCAAATATGCATAATAATGAATTTAAACATTCAGTGGTCTGCTTGGCAAAAAATACTAAAAAAAAGTAGGTCAGATGAAAAGTCAGATGACTATGTCAGATGACCAAGTCAAATGGCTATGTCAGATGACCAAGTCTGATGACTATGTCAGATGACCAAGTCAGATGACTATGTCAGATGACCAAGTCAGATGATTATGTCAGATGACTAAGTCAGATTACTATGTCAAATGACTATGTCAGATGATTATGTCAGATGACTAAATCAAATGACTAAGTCAGATTACTATGTCAGATGACTAAGTTAGATGTGAATTAAAAAAAATACCCTAAATAATAAAAAAGGTCTGACGCGAAGGCAGATGGCCAAATCAGTTATTGTGTAGACATTTTTGCTACTTCTTAAAATACAAAAAATACTGAATTTAAACATTCAGTGATCTACTTGGCAGAAAATACTAAAAAAGATGAAAGATCATATGACTATGTCAGACGACTAAGTCAGATGTATATTTCAAAAAAAAAACCCTGAATAATAAAGTCTGACGCGAAGGTCAGATGGTCGAGTCAGTTAGTGTACAGACTCGTTTACTATTAGTTCAAATTTCATACCTAATTCAAACATTCAGTGATCTATCCGCCAAAAAATACTAACAAAAAAGTACGTCAGACGAGAAGTCTTATGACTATGCCAGAAGATTTCATTGACGTATTTAAAAAGAAAAAACGCGAATAATAAAATAAGTCAGGCGAGAAGTCAGATGACCAAGCCAGTTGCCTAACGACAATGTATGCAATTTGTACGATTGTGCACATAAGCTCCATAATTATACATGTGAAAGCACAAAAGCTATTTTGGCTCACGTGAGCAAAGGCTGGGTGGTTAAAATATAACCCAAATCCGAACATTCATTTGTCTACATTAAAAAAACTAACAATAAAGTAGGTCAGACGAAAACTTAGATGACCAAGTCAAATGATGAAGTCAGATGACTATGTCAGATAATTAAGTCAGATGCCTATGTCTTATGACTAAGTCATATGATTAAGTCAGATGACTATGTCAGATAATTAAGTCAGATGCCTATGTCACATGACTAAGACAGATGACCAAGTCATATGATTAAATCAGACGACTATGTCAGATAATTAAGTCAGATGACCAAGTCAAACGACTATGTCAGATGACTAAGTCAAACGACTATGTCAGATGACTAAGTCAAACGACTTAGTCAATTAAATTAAATACATCTTTTTTTACTGATTAAAATATAATATCAAATATAATAAATTAATTCAATTATTATTTAATATTTAAGTAAATTTGTATATGACAAAAAAAAAAAAAAACAAATGAATAAATGAATTACTGAGTTAATTAAGTACAAAACTTCCAAAGCTGCAAACACCATTGGTTTTTTTCGTACGTATTGTGTAAAATTTTTCATATAGCTGTTTTTTTTATAACAAAAAAGAAACAACAATTACCTTCACCTCCATCACCGCCATTTCCGCCACCACAAAATGTCAACAAAAACATCAAACATAAATCACGAAACTGTCAAAGACATTTTTTAATGACATAGTTATCGCATTGTCAATTTAAATGTCAAAAGCATTATTCTATTTTAAATAATTCACAATAAAATCAACACCACAAAACGAAACCCTTTTATTTTTTTTTTTCATTTTTGTGTGTGAACATATCAATAGAAATATATATGGAAGTGTGTGTGTATGTCTCTTTATTTATATGTGCTTGTATGTGTGACGTGTGACATGGAGATGTAGAAACTGGTAAGCATAAAGAAATGTGTGATTGTTGCTCTCTTGATAATTTGCATGGATTTTTTATGGTCGTTTTTCTATTCATATATAAAACAGAAACCCAGTAATTCAAGTCATGGATAATTTTAACTTTTTCTTATAGCTTTCAGCGGCAAAACTCTAAATTAGTTTAGCTTGTCATACCCTGACATTCTTTATCACACTCTATGCTTAAAATTGTATAATTTAAATGGTTTTTTTTGTTTTTTAAGATGGATTTCCTCTTTCTACTTACAAAACCCGAAGGCTTAGTTATTTAAGAGCAAATAGGATGGGATTGATGGAAGGTCATGGAGTCATGAAGAATTCCATCATGACCACATATATAGCAGTTTTTGTTTTTTGGACTTCTATTTTTTCGCTTTTTTGTAATCTCGCGTTGGAAAAAATTGTATGACAATCAAAGTTGAAACTTGCTGCTGTCAATATCAGTTAGATAAATAGAGTTACATGAGGGGAAAAAGAAGTTGATTGACATGGTGATACCACGCATATCGATATAACCTGTAGACCCAGTGGTAAGAATGTAATCGATGCAAAAAAATAATGCACCTCTTTAGCTTGTAAAAAGCAACTTAGCTATTAAAAGAACGCACGGTGTCTCTTTCAATCTTTTTTTTTTATTCTTAAGGCGGATTTTCCAACCGAGTGTTGCACTCTTTTTTTCTTTTTTTTATTTGTAGTTTTTCGTTCTCTTAAATTGAGAGCGGGAACTCAAAAATTTTTTCTTAATAAAATTTCACAAATCAAATGCAAATGAAAATGTAATTTTTGGAATCGTTAACCTCAAATTTAATTCTTCGATAGAACAATTGCTTATTCTTGAAGCTCTTCATATACATCATTTTTCCTCTGGGTGGATATCTACTAACAAGTTTTTTTTTATTATTTTTTTTTTTTTTTGAGATAAAAAATGTTTGTCATTTTGGACATAGACATTCGTGAGTGATCGAAAATCACTAGCTAATTTTGATAATAATTTTTGTTTGTTTGTTACATTTTGAAATTAAAATCTGTAGGCACTTAAAACAGTGTTGCCAACGGTGTCTTCGATAAAAATACGGGTCAACCACCCCCTACCCAACCCCTCCACTTCCTCCCCAACCCCTCCACCTCCTCCCTAACCCCTCCGCTCTTTTTAGTGTTCAACAATTTTTACTAAATTTTAATCCAGAGCCCGATTTGAACCTTTTTTTTTTGTATAAAAATAGGTTCGTACAAAAATTCCAACAAAATCGGACGGTCCATTGGGAGGTTCCAGTATAAGGAAAAATTCCACTTTCCTTGATTTTGGCTGCAGAGTTTCTTTTGGAATATATTTTACATTCAAATAGAGGAAATAAATTAGTTTTCTGCTCCAAAAAAAACACTGGCGTGCAAAATTTCAACACAATCGGTCGGTCCCCAGTACAAGATAAAATTAAAATTTCTTCCGTTTTTCTAACCTTTTCTCCGGAACCCCTTTTGAAATATTTGTTGAATAAAAATATATGCCAAAAATGAGTTTCACAACGCAAAAAACTATTGGATCGCCATCTATAGGCCATCCATAGACCTACCGATTTTATTGAAATTTTGTATACCAGAGTTTTCTGTACAAAGAAATGTTTTGAACCTGTTTTGAATAAAAAGGGGGCTTCAGCGCAGAGGTTTGAAAAATTGCGGGAAATTGAAATACTTCATTGTACTTTGGCGCCATCTGTGGACCTTCCAACTATATTGAAATTTAGTCCACTCATGGTTTTTGTGCTAAAAACTCATTTTAGATTTTTATTTTGATCTAAAATATATTTCAAAGAGGGCTTCATAGCAATAATCAAGTATAGTCAAGTCAATATATAGTCAAGAAATTTTCCTTGTACGCCTTGGAGCGCCATCTATGGGCCTCCCGATTTTATTGAAATTTTGCCCATCAGAGTCTTTTGGGTTTGAAAACTAATTTTAAGTTTCTATTTCGATTAAAATATATTCCAAAGGGGGTTTCGCAAAAATCTGGTAAATGTGGAATTTTTTTTTCCATGTACCGTAACGCCATCTATGGACCGGCCGATTTTATTGAAATGCTGTCCACCAGAGTGTTTTGGGCTAAGATCTCATTTTAGACTTCTATTTCGATTTAAAATATATTCTAAAGGGGCTCCGCAGAAAAAAACAAATAAAAGTGGAATTTTCCTTGTACTGTAGCGCCATCTATGGGCCTCCCGTTTTATTAAAATTGTATCCACCATCATTTTTTGAGCTAAAAACTAATTTTAGGCTTGTATTTTGATCTAAAACATATTGCAAAGGGAGCTTCGCTGAAAAAATCAAGTAATTTTGTCCAGTTTTTTGGGCTTAAAACTCAATTTAGGCTTCTATTTTGAACTAAAATATTTTCCAAAATGGGCTCCCCAAAAATGTGGTAAAACTGGTATTTTTCTTTATACTGTAGCGTCATCTATGAATTGCCTGATTTTATTGCAATTTTATCCACCCAAGTTTTTTGGACTAAAATTTTGAAGGGAGCTCCGCAAAAATCAGGTAAGAATGGAATTTTTCTTTTTACTGTAGCGCCATCTATGGACCTTCCGATTTTATTGAAATTTTATACACTAGAGTTTTTTTTGGACAAGAAATCTATTTTTGCCATCCATGGTTCGCAACGAAGCAAAAAGTTATGCAAATTGAATTTCGGTCTAAGTTTTGCTCTGATTTTGAACTAGAGTTTTGGTTTTTCTGTTTTAGTTTGAGTTTTGGTCTAAATTGGGTCACAATATTCGGCTAAATATTGGTTTAGTGTTGAAATTGAATTTGGTCTAAATTTTATTCTGATTTTGAGCTTGAGTTTTGACTAAGTTTTTGCATAAATTTTCGTTTGAGTTGTGTTTTAATTTTTGTTTAAAATTTTATCTGATTTTTTGTTCGAATTTTGGCATAAATTTTGGTAAAATTTTTCATCTAAATTTGGCTTAAGATTTGGTTTGAAATTTGGTTTGGTTGATAAGGTGTGGATTTTGGTTTAATCTTGAAATTGAACTGTTTCAAATTTGTTCCGAAACATGGTTTAATGTTTGGCTTGAGTTTGATTCGTGTTTGTTTCGAACTTTGGACTAATTCCCAACTTGAGTTTTGTTTTGTATTTGACCTTTATGTTAGTTTAAATTTTTTCATTTGAATTACGAATTTAAATTGGGTCTAATTTTGGACATAAATTCAGGTCTGATTTTTCGTTTGAATTTTGGTGAAATTTTTCGTTTCAATTTTGGTCTGATTTTTTGTCTAAATTTGGCTCGAAATATGTTCAGAAATTGACCTAAATTTAGGTTAAGCTACAAATTGATTATGATATGAGTTTTGGTCTGATTTTTATTCCGAATTTAGATCAGCATTTTTTTCTGATTTTTTTTTTTTTTTTTTGAGCATTTAGTCGGAAATTTAGTCTTATTTTCGATCTAAATTTTATCAGAATCTTGGTCTGAACTTAGTTTTAATTTTTATTTTGATCTAAGATATACTCCAGAAGGGTCTTCGCAAAAATCATGTAAAAAAAGAATTCTTCCTTGTACTGGAGCGCCATCTATGGTCCGGTCGTTTTTATTGAAATTTTGTCCACCCGAGTTTTTTGAGCTAAAAACTTATTTTTAGCTTCTATTTTGATCTAAAGCATAAACCAAGGGGGCTCCGCAAAAATCAAGTAAATGTGTAATTTTTCTTAGCACTATAGCGCCATCTATGGATCGGCGGATTTTGTTGAAATTTTGAACGACAGGATTGTTTGATTTACAATATATACAAATTTATTTAGAAATTTAGCAAAAGTCAGGGCAAGTGGAATTTTCCTTGTACTGGAGCGCCATCTATGAACCGGTTTAAAAAAATATAAAAATTATGTCAGGCATCTTGTATTTAGCATTTTTCTCAAAAAGCTATTGTTAATGGAAAAGAACAAAACCAACCAACTAGACCAACCTCTCCTTCCCTTCTACTTACAAACACGCCGACCATCTTTATGCTAACACAAATTAATTTATATGCTACAAATGTATTTCTTCTTCTTCTACTTTAACAACAAAAATTGTAACCACCACACGACGACTTCAAGAAGACTAACTTGGCTTACTACATATACCAGCAAAAAAAAAAAAAAAAAAAACAAACCTCTTTATACAACTCGCTAAAGTGAAGCGCAACGCTACAATGAATACAATAAGGAAAAATTTTCATTTAAATTCTTATAGCCGCATACCTTATGGTTTGATACATATACAGCGAAACTTACGGCTTTTCCCACTTTACCATTTGTTCTTTACCCCACTTTGGGCTCATCTTACATAGTTTCTTTTCATTCAAATGGTGTAACTTCTGGCAATTTAATGGCTGTGTTTGGTTTTGGTTTGGTTATTTGACTGGCTGGTTGTTTGACTCTCCCTGTGTGATTGCTGGGCTGCCTACTTGGTTGATAGCTGGCTTGGCTGCCTGCCTGCTTGCCTGTCTGCTTGCCTGCCTGTCTACCTAATTTGGTTGCCTGCCTGGTTTTCGGTTGCTTGCTTGATTCGTTTGTTGGTTAGTTGTAAGTAATACTGGGTGGTTGAATGATTGTAGTAGCTGCTGCTGTTGTTACTTGTCGGGTTGGTCATAATTTTCGTTAAATTCATTCTTACATAATTTTAGCCAAATCCTTTGCCATTCATAATGGTAATTTAAGCAGGCTCATTTTGTGGTTTTGCACGCTTTCTGCAGCTTCTTTTTATTTCTCTCTCTCTCTCTCTCTCGTTCTTTACTTGCTACTTACTACTAGCTACTATTGTTTACATTCTTTGATATTTTATAGTACTATGTTTTCATACAAAGAGGGAGATAGAGAGAGAAAGAGGGAGAAGGAAGCAGTTCCCGCGACAAACAGAGACAAACTCTGTAAATGCAAATACCACCCACGTGACAGTTTGCAAAAGCAAATTATTTTAATGCATAACTTATGTTTACACGGAAGCGGAAAAGGTTTTTTTTTTTTCCAAACAGACACACACACACACACAAACAGATTGCGAAAAAATGAATAAAATTTGTATGCAGTAGGATGTAATTATCTTTCAAATATGTAAGTAAAACAAGGTAGAAAACATTAGTGCAACAGTGTATTGCATATATTCGCATAGTAAAAATGCACAGAATAAAGGGAGAACGAAGAAGGAACACATGGCGGGGAAGGGGTTAAGAAAAATACTAAGGCAATTTAGTTTCAGCTTTTCCATTAAAAAGTTCTTCAAATCCCATACACAAAATTTTATAGCAGTGTACTTTATATTAAGAATTTTCTGCTACTCTTTCAAAAAACATTAAAAATAAAATTGAAAATTTCTTAGACTTTATTATTTTTATAACTCTCATAGTTACATACAAAAAATTAAAATTGTAATTATCACAGTTTTTATTGTACCTACCTAGGTAGCTACTATTTTTTTAAATTTTTTTTTTTTTAACAGGAAAAGTTAAAAATTTAGAAATAGCAATTTTCTTATATTTTCACACTCTGTGTGTGTAGTTATTTACAGTGGCGGATCAAAAAAAGGGCACACTCTTTTTTTGTTTTTTTTTTTTTTAGTTTGAGTTTTGGACTTAATTTGGTCTCAATTTTAGGCTGAATTTTGGTTTAGTCTTTTAATTCAATTTTGGTCTAAATTTTGCTCTGATTTTGAACTTGAATTTTGGTTTGAGTTTGGTCTGAGTTTTTGTCTAAATTTTTTTTTAAAATTAGGCCGAATATTGTTTTAATCATGAAATTAAATTTTGGTTCTGATTTTGAACTAGAGTTTTTAATTTTTGTTTTTTTCTTAGTTTTAGTTTTGGTCTAAATTTGGTCTCAATATTAGACTAAATATTGTTTTAGTCACGAAATTGAATTTTGGTCTAAATTTGGTTCGGATTTTGAACTTAAGTTTTGGTTTAAATTTGGTCAGAGTTTTGGTATAAATTTTGTTGTGATTTTGAACTTGAGTTTTGGTTTAAATTTAGTCTGAGTTTTGGTCTAAATTTTAATTTGAATTGTGTTCCAATTTTTGGTCTAAATTTTTTCTTAAAGTCAGGCCGAATTTTTTTTTAGTCATAAAATTGAACTTTGGTCTAAATTTTGTTCTGGTTTTGAACTAGAGTTTTGGATTTTTGTCTTTTTTTAGTTTGACATTTGGTCTAAATTTGGTATCCATTTAGATTTTAGATTGAATATTGTTTTAATCATGAAATTAAATTTTGGTCTAAATTTGGTTCTGATTTTAAAACTAGAGTTTTTGATTTTTGTTTTTTTCTTAGTTTTAGTTTTGGTCTAAATTAGGTCTCAATATTAGACTAAATCTTGTTTTAGTCACGAAATTGAATTTTGGTCTAAATTTTTTTCTGATTTTGAACTTGAGTTTTGGATTAAATTTAGTCAGAGTTTTAGTCTAAATTTTAATTTGAATTGTGTTTAAATTTTTGGTCTAAATTTGTTCTTAAAGTTAGGCCGAATATTGTTTTAGTCATGAAATTGAATTTTGGTCTAAATTTTGTACTGATTTTGAACTTGAGTTTTGGTTTGAGTTTGGCCTGAGTTTTAGTTTAAATTTTAATTTCAATTTTGTTCTGATTTTGGTCTGATTTTTGGTTTCAGTTTTAGTCTAAATTTTGGTTTAGTTTTTAAATTAAATTTTAATCTTAATTTTGCTCTAATTTCGAGCTTGAGTTTTGGTTTGGGTTTGGTCTAAGTTTTGCTATAAATTTTTTCTTAAAATTAGGTCGAATATTGTTTTAATCATGAAATTAAATTTTGGTCTAAATTTGGTTCTGATTTTGAACTAGAGTTTGTGATTTTTGTTTTTTTCTTAGCTTGAGTTTTGGTCTAAATTTGGTCTCAATATTAGACTAAATCTTGTTTTAGTCACGAAATTGAATTTTGGTCTAAATTTGGTTCGGATTTTGAACTTAAGTTTTGGTTTAAATTTGGTCTGAGTTTTGGTCTAAATTTTAATTTGAATTGTGTTCCAATTTTTGGTCTAAATTTTTTCTCAAAAGTAGGCCGAATATTGTTTTAGTCATGAAATTGAATTTTGGTCTAAATTTTGTTCTGGTTTTGAACTAGAGTTTTAAATTTTTGTCTATTTTTTTCTTTTTTTTAGTTTGAATTTTGGTCTAAATCCATTTTAGATTTCTGATTTTTGGTTTCAGTTTTGGTCTAAATTTTGGTTTAGTCTTTAAATTGAATTTTAGTCTCAATTTTGCTCTGATTTTGAACTTGAGTTTTGGTTTGAGTTTGGTCCAAGTTTTGCTCTAAATTTTTTCTTAAAATTAGGTCGAATATTTTTTTAGTCATTAAATTAAATTTTGGTTTCTGTTTCTGTTTCTTTTTTCTTAGTTTGAGTTTTGGTCTGATTTATGTTCTGAATTTCAATCTCATATTTAGTCTAATTTTTGGTCTAATTTCAAATGAGAATTCGGTCTAATTCCTTGTGAGAATTCGGTCAGAGCTTTGGTTTGACCAAACGTCGAAAATTTGGGTTGATTTTGGGTTTGAATTCGAGTCTTAATTTTGTTTTGAGCTTAGTCGGAATTTTGGTCTAAATTTCAATGTGGCTTTAAGTCTAGTTTCTTGTGAAAATTCAAACTGAATTTAAGTTTGAGTTTTGTTCTGAAATTTGAGCCTTAGCTTTATTCTGAGTTTAATCGGAGTTTTGGTCTAAATTCCAATTTATTTCTTAGTCTAATTTTTGGTCTAATTTCTGATGAGAATTCGACCTAATTTCAAGTTTAAGTTAATTTTTGGCCTAAATTCGAGTGTAAATTAGATCTGAGCTTAATAGGAATTTTTGTTTGAATTTTGTATAAATTTCAGTCTAACTTTTAATCTTAATTTAGTCTAAAATTGAAATGAAAAAGTTTTTCAGCTCGCAATCATTTGAAAACATATTTGCGATCCATCATGAAAGAAATCGATCAATGGGTTAGTTTTTCTGTTATTTTTTATGTCTGCACCGGTCTGCACCTATACCTTAAAATATTTACATTTAATATTTAATATATTCCTTTCCCTCTAAACCTAAATCCTTGACCTGCCACTGGATTTTTATAAACCATAAGGAAACAGAACGAAAACTTCCTTCATTTAAAGTAAAATTCGTAAAATTAGAAGCAAAAAAGAAGAAAAAAAAAAATTCAACAAAAATATTTCCATATTTTGTCATTTCACACCTACACAGAAAAACAAACACACACACATATACAAATATACATTCCACACACACATTTTGAGTGCGCATTGTAACAGTTAAAGTAACTGTATATGTAGAGCAGTTGCTATAATGAAAATGGAAAATATATTTCAACAATGCAAAAAAGGACAACTTCCGTTTGGTGTTTTCCATCGTTCTCTCACTCTCTCCCCGTTTCTCGCTGTCTCTTTCTCCCTCCTTTACTTCACGTGTTCGTTCTCATTTATAGTTAGTAGTTATTGCTGCTGCTTCTGCTGCCTGCCTACTTTCAAGCTTTTTCTAATTAAACCCTATCCTTGGGGCAAGTTGAAATTACATTTGAATTACATGAGGCAGTTGCAGCAGCAGCAGAAAAAGCAGCAGCAGCAGGCACTCATTGTCATAGTCAGAATAGTCATTGTCGTTTTCTGTTCCTTTTGTTGATATTTCCCGTGCTATTTAAATATTATTAATCCAATGTGCTGGTGGTTGGTTGCGGTATCGTCCGTCACCGTCGTCATTGTGTGATTTTATTCACAAAAGTTTTTTTTCCCGTGAAATATTGTTGGAAAATTATTTTTTAATAGTTTTGCAATTCAATAATTATTTAGGTAAATCGGAAAATGGGTTTAAGAATGTTATATTAGTTAGATACCATATTACCAGAAGAGCTTCTAGAACAGTGACGGCCAAAAAGCTCACTTCAGTGCAAAAATTGGAGCTTTAAGCTTTTAAGAAAACTTAAAGCTTTTGAAATCGGTTTTTTTTTATTTTTAAGATTTATTTTAAATATCAAATTAATTAATTTTATGTGTCTGCTACTTTTCTATTTTTATGACAGCCAGACGTTCATTACTCCTCTCTCTTCTAAAAAAAAAAAAGCCAACGGGTAATTTTCTAAATTCCTAATGACAATTAAGAGCTTTTCGTAATTTTCATTAATTAATGAGACAATAAAGAATTAAAACGCATAATTTTTATTATGTAGACATTAAAAATAAAATACTCTAAATAAAAACAAACAATTTAGCTTCTCCGTTTATTTCAGAATAAGTCCCAGCCACTCAACACTTCTTCAGTATCTGTTGTCTGTCTGGCAGAAGATTTAATATTTGAATGAGCTGGCATACGCATAAAAATAATTGCTTTGTTATGATAAGCAATGCGTGCATATAATTTCAATAAAAAAAAAACGCCACAAAATGCTAATTACGCAATCAAACTGGTTGAGCTTCTCGTTTTTTGTTGGCACTTGCCATTCATTGTCTATGTACAATTGAATTTGCTCTTGAATGGAAAATACAAATCTTATTTTCACCACACATACAATCAATTTTTGGTTCTACACACAGAAAATGTGTGCAAAAGGATTCAGAAAATCCTGTGAAAATGGGTGTCCATCGCTTCTGGCTATACACCAAACACACAATACAATTAACTTTATGTGTGTGTGTGTGTGTGAATTTCTTTGCAATCCTGTGTAACCAATTGATTTACAAATCAATCAGTGTAATGCATTCAAGTTTCTACTTCGTTGATTTTTGGTGAAAGATGCATTCAGTTACTCCTTTTCCCACCGCTCCCTTAAAATAAAGAAGTATTTATATTTATATTGGTGTTAGCTTTAACCCTTATGAGCTAAATCATGCTTGATTAAGAGCATTCAATGTACTAAAACAATTCATTCTAATCGAATTCCGTTTTTCATATTTATGCTTCAAATCTAGATTATTGCAGAATAATCACGAGATTTCGAATTTAGATTTCATGAAATGCGATTTAACGATGATATTTTAAAATATAATATCAAATGCAACCCTGTATTTTTGATGAAAAAAATTCAAAATATATACATGCTTCTTTAACTCTTTTAAAGCCCACCAATGAATTTGCGCGGATTCGAATCAGACAAGAGTTAAACGCTTTCGCTCATTATTCAACCAAAAAAGAGATTGATAACTGGCATTGTAGTTATCGTTATGATGAAGAAGGCAAATCAAATAAACTCGTTTTTTTTACAACTTTTTATTTGGAGTAAAAAGGGTTATTAAAAACAATATGAACATGTTTTTTTCTAAATTATTCAAAAACTACGACGATTGCGATTATGACAAATACTGAAAATTATTCTACAAAAATTCAAAAATTATAATATTACCGCTATAGATTTGATAAATCGTGATGAAGTCTCGAAATCATGTTTTTAGAAACTGGGAACAATAAGATTTGAATAAAATAAGCTAGGGTCTTCAAAATAATAATACGTCAAAACGACCTCAGAACTTTAAGTTCACCGACAACAAAATGGTAACTCCCTGGACTACTGTGCCTCTCAGTTTCTTAGGTTTTAATTTCCCCGATCATTGTGAGAATAGCGGTCGCCGTGGCATAATGATTTTTGCTAGATAGACCGGATTCGAAGTTCAGCTCGGTCAAAAAAATTCAAAAATAGAAAATAAAAACTTTTCTTCGCAGCACCATCTCTTGGCTGGAAATGGCAAACCTTCAATAAGAAACTTTAGTACCCACTTAAAAAATTAAGTGAAATGTTTCTTGGGGTGTAGTAATTTTTGGCCTACCCCGAGAAAATAAGGTGACCAAGTGAAAAAAAAAATAAAAATTTGTCTATAAGAAAAGAAAGAAATTTCTTTCTGAATTTTTTGAAAGTGAAGTAGTTTTTGGTTTACCCCGAGAAAATAAGGTGACCAGGTATATAAAAAAAATATTTCTACGCCACTTCAAGAAAAGAAAGAAATTTGTTTCTGAATTTTAGAAGGTGTGATAGTTTTAGGCTAACCTAGAGAAAATAAGGTGACCAGCTTAAAAAAAAATTAAAAGCATTTCTACGCTACATCAAGAAAAGAAAGAATTTTCATGCTGGACTGCCCTGCAAGGTACCTGGATTCGAAACTCAGCACAGTCAAAAAAATTAAAAAATAACAATTTTTCTGCTTAGCACCTCTTGACTTCTCTTGACATCTCTTGACTGGAAATGGCAAATCTTCAAAAGTAAAAACTACCCAAGAAAAGCTTTCCTCTATACTTTTCATATAAGGCATAAAAATGTAAGTCTCATTCATACGTGTTAATTTATGCCGATCGGAGCTCAATGTCTTTAAGACTGAAGCTTAGACTTTTGACACTGAAACCTAGTACCTTTCTAACTGAGGCTCGGTGTAAATCCTAGAATCTTTTAAACTGAAGCCTAATGAAACTCATGACTGGCTTAGTTTCTATCTGCCTGTAGCACGGTATCTTTTAGGTTAAAGCTCAGTGTTCAGGTTGAAATCCAGTGTTTTTCTGATAAGAACTCAGAACTCAGTCTTCTTGTTATTCAAAAAATTTACCCAATCCACATCAAAAAAACAAGGAATTTCTTTCTGAAATTTTTGAGGGTGAAGTAGTTTTTGGTTTGCTTCCAAAAAAAAGAGTGACCAGGTGTAAAAAAATATAAAATATTTCAACGCCACATCAACAAAAGAAAGAAATTTGCTTTTGAATTTTAAAGGGTGTAATACTTTTTGCCTAACCTCAAGAATATAAGGTGACCAGGTGTAAAAAAATTAAAAATATTTCTAAGCCACATCAAGAAAAGAGAGAAATTTGTTTCTGAATTTTTTGAGAGTGAAGAAGTTTTTGATTTGCCCGGAGAAAATAAGGAGACCAGGTGTAAAAAATAAAAAACATTTTAACGCCATATCAACAAAAGAAAGAAATTTGTTTCTGAATTGTAAAGAGCGCAATACTTTTTGGCTAACCTCGAGAAACTAGGGTGACCAGGTGTAAAGAAAGGAAAAAAATTTCTTTCTGAATTTTAGAGGGTGTAGTACTTTTTGGCTAACCTTGAGAAAATAAGGTGACCAGGTGTAAAAAAAAAAATATTTCTACGCCACATCAAGAAAAAAGAGAAATTTCTTTCTGAATTTTTTTAGGGTGAAGTGTTTTTGGTTTACCCCGAGAAAATAAGGTGACCAGGTGTAAAGAAAATTAAAAACATTTCTACGCCACATCAAGAAAAGAAAGAAATTTATTTCTGAGTTTTAAAGGGTGTATTAGTTTTTGGCACACCCTGAGAAAATAAGGCGATAAAAATATTTCTGCGACATATCATGAACAATAAGTATTCACCACATTATTTCAGGAATTATTATAAGTTAAAAACAGCGAAATAAGGAACACATGAATTTTTTTCGGAATTTTTCTTATTTCTCCATATGTTTTTTGTTACAAAAGTTTGGTCAGCTGTAGCCTCTTAAAATTATATAAGGACCTGTGAGGTTTTAATTTCTGCTTCAAGTTTCTTATTTAATCTAGGTGATTTTCTCATTTCATTTGCAAAACCATTAATTTTACTATTTTTTGTTGGTTTTCAATTCAAAAACACCTTCCAAAAAAGTATCTCTGTTCACGTGACCTTAAAGTCAGATGAAATACAATATTTTTAAATTATCTAAAGGCAATTTCAAGGTTAGTATGTATAGTATGTATGTAAATGCTAAGCCGTAATTACTGTTAGAAAAAATTTATAAATGTATTTTGGATGAATTTTTGAAGTTCCTTGTTCAAACAGCAGACCGAAATGGACTTAAGTCCCCAAAAGTCCACCTTCGTTCGTCCCTAAATGAATGAATTTCACTGCCACTCAGTGTTAGTTAATGACAATGATTAGTCAATTGAAATCATACCGTGCAATATTTTCTCTCTTTTTTCATTTTCAAATACACTCTCTCTCAACAGAAATTAACAATTTTGATTGGCCAATTGTAAGCAAGGGTTGATATATTTTTTCAATCAATATTTACTTGTAAAAAAACTACAGTAATGATATACTTAATTAAATATTTAAATAGAAATAAAACTACATACAACTAGCAACTCTCTTTGTGCTGGTGCACCTAATAGACAAACTAATGAAAGTTAATCCGCTAAGCTTCTAATGTGATATTAATTTCACTTTTTTATTAAATATTTATAAACATATTTTTTTTTGTTTTAATTTACCCAACCATTCAGCTAATACCAATACCAAACAATAAATTTTTGAAAACCAATTGGTAATTTATATTTCTCTTTGTTGTTGCTGTTGTTGTTAAGTACACCATATTGTGTCGAATTTTAAATTAAAGCCCGCCATAATTGCTAACATAAATTAGGCTTATTATTTTATATTGCAAATATAAAATTCACCAGAAAAGAGAATTAATTAATTTTTTGTGTGTGTGTTTTTTTTTTTAAATTAAAAACCTAAAGTAATTAGTCACCAGCAGATTTTCAAAGTAATTTTTTTTCTCTTCTTGTGTGTGAGTATGTGTGTGTGCGTATGTACCCAACGGGGAAAAAGGCACTCCAAAAGGACTTTCGAAATGCTGATAAGTCAGCTGTAGGCGCTTCCTCTCCGTATGACACACCATTACGTTTTTAACATTGCATGTCATTGGAAAAAAGCACTCCGGTGTACGCTCCTTATGGAATGCTTCGAAAGACTGCTCAGGAGATATTTGCGTCAGCAGCCCGTTCGCTTTTTTCCACTGCCCTGCTCTACAATATTCTTCTTCTTCTTCTTCTTTTCGAAATGCTTCAAAAGACCTCTCACGAAATCTTTGCGTCAGCAGTTTTACTATTTTAAATTACGAAGATCTTGGCGTCGTTTGATTGGGAAACGATTGCTTTTCGGCAGCAAGTGTTCGTTAACAAAACAAAAACAACAAGTGCTTACCTTATACTCCTCACGCGATCTGCTGACAATCGGGCCCGTTGGGTAGTGATGATGCCATTTGTAAGCTAATTTAAATTGAAAAATTTAGCAAATTTTTTTTCTTGGTGGAAACAGATGTGCCAATCCTGGCTGACTGGCGTTTTTTTCTGTGTATGTGTTTGTGCTATATTTGTGGTATTTGCATTCGGAGTTTTTGATTAATTTGTTTGCTAATATTTTAAAAATAATTTTCCTTTCATAGTTTCTTTGTGTGTGTGTGTTTTTTTTGTGTGTGTTAAATTGCAGTGATTATTAAAATTTAATAATAAATAATAAAAATTGCAAGTACATACAGTAATTTTCGCTTATAACGTAACCGTGTAAAACAAAGATTGAATGATGTAAATTACAAATGCTGAAATTGTGACTAATAAATCAAATAATAATGAAAACTTCTATCTGAACACATCACTTGGAGGGGAACGCGAAATTTATTATTGCAGTTAACCCTTTGATGCCCGAATTTTAATGTGGCTTGATATAAACCTTTCGTACAGAAATTATGATTACTTAGAACCTCCACAATCATGGCACCAAATTTCATGCCTCTATATTGATTTGTTTGCCTTTATTAAAGGTTGAAAAAACATAGTTATGGAGCTGTAGAAAAAAAAAAAAATAAAATAAAATTTCATCTATGAACCCTTATCAAAAACCTGATCAAATTTTCAAAAACGAAGATCTACCACAATTTAAATTTTATGAAAAATCACAAAATTCATATAAAAAAGCAAAAAAAATTAAAAAATTTTCAAAAACCAAAAATTTAAATTTTATGAAAAATTTTTTTTCATCCAAAACTCCTAAAAATTAATAATTTGTGTAGAAAAGCAAAAAAAAAATTGGAAATTAATTTTAACCCATAAACTTAACCCTTATCAATTTTTCAAAAACCCAAAATTTAAATTTTTTGAAAAACAAATTTTCACCCAAAACTCATAAAAATGCATAATTCGTGTAGAAAAGTAAAAAAAAAATAAAAAAAAATTTTTCCTTCCATGAGGCCCCCCTATCAAATTTTCAAAAACGAAAAATTAAAATTTTCATAAAAAATTTTGTTCTTCCAAAACTACTAAAATTGCATAATTCGTATAGAAAAGCAAAAAAAATAGAAAAAAAAATTTTATTCATAAGGGGGCCCCTATCAAATTTTCAAAAACCAACAATTTCAATTTTATGAAAAATTTTTTTTCATCCCAAACTCCTAAAATTTGTGTAGAAAACCAAAAAAAAAAATAGAAAAAAAATGTTTAACCCACAAACCCCCTTATCAATTTTTCAAAAACCAAAAATTTTGATTTTTTGAAAAACAATTTTTTACCCAAAACTCATAAAAATGCATAATTCGTGTAAAAATGTAAAAATTTATCAAATTTTCAAAAACGAAAAATTTAAATTTTTATAAAAAAAATTTTTATCTAAGACTCCTAAAATTTTATAATTCGTATAGAAAAGCAAAAAAATAGGGAAATAAAATGCTTCACCCATGAAGCCCTCCTCATCAAATTTTCAAAAACGATTCTACTAATATATACGAATCTTCATAAGTTTTTAAATTTTCTTCACCAGAACCACACTCAAGTCGCCACTGGGGAAAGAGTAACGAACCGAATCTCTTGATATGATGGCGGCGGTGGAATTTTTACCGACTCTTTCTCAGTAGCTTTTGCGTTTTCTTGTCTCCATGTTAATTTTTTTCCAGTGAAACTTAAAATGAAATATTGCAATTCTAAGCGAAATCATCTGACATTTTTTTATCTGTCAAAAATTTATTCATTGTTGCCAAAAAAAATTTTGTTAGCTCCCTCTAGAGTGGCGATATAAAAGCAACATAAAGGAGACTTAGTAAGACCCATTATGGCAGTGTGTTAAGAAGAGGAAAACCAGGGGGGAAATTCAAGATGATTGACACTTTTTTTGTTTTCAACATTTTGAGCTTTATGAACATGTTTAAAAATATTTTTTACAAAAATTATTTTGTTGAAATTTGTAAAAATATTTTTTTCAAAAATTATTGTGTTTAAATTTTGTTTCGTTGGTTCGGGTTTTTGACCTAAGAAACTCGTTTTTTGGCTCTATTTTGAGCTAACATCTGAAAAGACAATTTCAATGCAAAATTTAGAGGGAGTTGAATTTTTTCTTGCATTGAAGCGCTATTCATATTTGATCTTAATGGTGTTCCAAAAGGGGCTTCGGACCAAAAGTAAGAAAAATCAGGAGAGTGTTGAATTTTTCCTTGTACTGGACCGACTTTTATAGACTGGCCGATTAAGTTGATCTAAAAGCGTGAAAAGACGATTTCAATACAAAATGTAGAAAACTCAGAGGGAGCCAAGTTTTTTCTTATATTAGAGCGCAATCTGTTGGTTAAGGGAAAGTTAAATTTTTTCTTGTACTGGAGCGCCATCTATGTTTAGTTGAAATTTTGATCAAAAAGGGTTTTAGGTCATTTTTGGATCCTTTTTAGTCGAAACATTCTAAGTTTATCAAAAGCAATAACTAAATTAAGCTTATGCCTAAAAGTATGCAACACTCTAAGCAATGAACTAACTAACTAAACCTATTTGGTACAGCGTTATACAATACATTTACTTAAAAATTGTTGCATGGAATCCTCCCGCACATTATTAACTCATGTGTTTTTTGCTAAATAATATTTTTTTTTATTTTAAATATTGCTACTATTAATAAGTAAACTATGAAATGTAAAACAAACTATTGAAGTAATTACGTAGGGAGCAAAAAACTATGCAGGAAACACTGACTTGCATACAAGAAAAAGCAGATTCCCTATTCCTATTAAGTGTGTATGTATATGTGACACTTTTTCTTTGCAACCACTGAAAATGTGAGGGTGTAACTTTCAAACATGCATGAGTATGGAAAATATATTTAAGTGGTGTGTAGATATCTACGTTTACTTTTATTTTTTACTACTACGCTCTTCTTCTATTTTATACGCCGCGTACGTGTTAAGAAAATTAAGAGTTCAGTAGCTTGTGGTATTTTGTTTTTTATTTTTTTTTTCTGTAACATCACTTTTGTATATTATTATTTTTTGTAAGCGATATTGCGTTTCAGAAACAGAAAAACAAAAAAAAAAAAACTCTAAGAAACCCTCATAAAAGCCGGTGGTAGAAAATCTAATATCCCATAGATGTCAAGATTGCTTTCAATTTGCTTTAATATATGAAGGCAACAAATACAAAAAAATAGAAAAAATAGCATAAATATTTAGAATGTATCATTTCACGTATGTTTAATATAGTATTCGCGTGGTTGTTTCTTTCATGATTTATTTATATATTTATTATTTTGTTGCGTTGCGGTTAAAATGAGAAAACGTGATTAACTTTTACAATGTCATAACAATTATGCATGACATAAGCGTTTATTTGAAGATTAGAAGCGTGAGTAATATGCAATTCTGATGATGAGGGCAATTACTTCTTTCTATCTTTTTGCTTTTACAGGAATCTTAAGCGATGGTTGTTGTATTAAAATTTTTTCTACTTTCTATCGCTCCTGCATTCATTAGACGCATATAAAAAAATTCCCCACACTTTGCTTTCAACTAACCAATCATAATCGTTAGTTCCGGTAGAATGAGCATAAATTTCTCTCAATATGCAAAGAGTGAGAAAATTTCCTGCAATAGACTTTCAATTGACCAAATCAGAGACTTTAGTTTCCATTGAGTGAGCGGTAAACTCTCTCAACTCTCTTATGAAATCTTTGTATATTACATGCTAGGGCGCTTGATATTTATTACAATGTTGTAGTCATGGTTTGGAGTTTCTCATCCTTCTCCTTACTTTTTATGCATGAAGGCAACAGATTAAACTTGAAACTTCTTCCATATGCTAATAAAATAATAAAAAATGTTTTTATTTATTTATGTTAAATATGATAAAAGCTTCGCCAGTTTTATTCTCTTTACTTTTTAGCTAACAAATATGCATAAAAACATTTACCTGCGTATATTTTATGTATGTAAGGACACGATGAAAATTCTTAACTAATTTTTTATGAGTCATAAATTTTGATAATTTCATAAAGTCACAAAGAACATACTATATGCATTTTCAAAAAAAAAGAAAAAAAAATCAAATACATACCTGCACAAACAGAAACGTTAAAATAAATGAGATAATAAAAATATTAAATAAATTAAAATACTAAATAAATATGTATGTAGTATACATACATGTATGTGAATTGATAAGAAAGTTACTCCTACAACCTTGAAACGTATGGGTGAATGTATTCGGTATTGCACTTTTACTTTCACTCATATGTAAGAGAGAGCGTCATTGAAGTTACATCTACTTTTATTAGGGTGATTTAATGTAAGCAGTGGGTAAACGAATATGAAATTTAGTAGATCGTAAATGTGTTTGCCGTCAGTATAATTTATAGGCACAGGCATATAAATGTAAGGTTTACATTTACTTTGTAAATATAGAAGAAGTGGCTCATAAGTTGAATAGATATGGGTTAATACCAGGAGAAATTTGAACTCAGCCTAGTTGAATTGAATTCAAAAAGCAAAAGTTGAAGTTCAGATTAGAAAATTGAATTTGGAAGGAGACAGTTTGCATTCAGACTAGCCAAATTGAATTCAGATGGTTCTAATTTGAATTTGGACAGTCACATTTAATTCAAAAGACGCTAATTTTATTTCAAACTGGTCAAATTGAATGCAGAAGGAGATAATTTGAATTCAGACTAGTCAAATTGAATTCAGAAGGCGACAATTTGAATTCAGAGTAGTCAAATTGAATTGGAAAGGCGAAAATTTGAATTCAGACTAGTCAAACTGAATTCAGAAGGCGATATTTTGAATTCAGACTAGGCAAATTGAATTCAGAAGGAGATAATTTGAATTCAGACTAGTCAAATTGAATTCAAAAGGCAACAATTTGAATTCAGATAGTCAAATTTAACTTAGAAGGCATCAATTTGAATTCAGATTAGTCAAATTGAATTCAACAAAAGATAATTTGAATTCAGAAGAGTCAAATTGAATTCAAAAGGCGATAATTTGAATTCAGATAGTCAAATTGAATTCAAAAGGCGGCAATTTGAATTCATATAGTCAAATTTAACTTAAAAGGCATCAATTTGAATTCAGATTAGTCAAATTGAATTTAACAAACGATAATTTGAATTCAGAGGAGTCAAATTGAATTCAAAAGGCGGCAATTTGAATTCAGATGAGTCAAATTGAATTCAAAAGGCGGCAATTTGAATTCCGACTAGTCAAATTGAATTCAAAAGGCAACAATTTGAATTCAGATAGTCAAATTTAACTTAAAAGGCGGCAATTTGAATTCAGACTAGTCAAATTGAATTCAAAAGGAGATAATTTGAATTCAGACTAGTCAAATTGAATTCAAAAGGCAACAATTTGAATTCAGATAGTCAAATTTAACTTAGAAGGCATCAATTTGAATTCAGATTAGTCAAATTGAATTCAACAAACGAAAATTTGAATTCAGAGGAGTCAAATTGAATTCAAAAGGCGGCAATTTGAATTCAGATGAGTCAAATTGAATTCAAAGGCAACAATTTGAATTCAGACTAGTCAAATTGAATTCAGAAGGAGATAATTTGAACTCAGACGAGTCCAATTGAATTTAAAAGGCGACAGTTTGAATTCAGCCTAGTCAAATTGAATTCAAAAGGAGATAATTTGAATTCAGACTAGTCAGATTGAATTCAAAAGGCAACAATTTGAATTCAGATAGTCAAATTTAACTTAGAAGGCATCAATTTGAATTCAGATAGTCAAATTTAACTTAGAAGGCATCAATTTGAATTCAGATTAGTCAAATTGAATTCAACAAAAGATAATTTGAATTCAGATAGTCAAATTTAACTTAGAAGGCATCAATTTGAATTCAGATTAGTCAAATTGAATTCAACAAACGACAATTTGAATTCAGAGTAGTCAAATTGAATTGGAAAGGCGAAAATTTGAAATCAGACTAGTCAAACTGAATTCAGAAGGCGATATTTTGAATTCAAACTAGTCAAATTGAATTCACAAGGAGATAATTTTAATTCAGACTAGTCAAATTGAATTTAAAAGGCTACAATTTGATTTCAGATTAGTAAAATTGAATTGGAAAGACGACAATTTGAATTCAGACTGGTCAAATTGAATTCAAAGGCAACAATTTGAATTCAGACTAGTCAAATTGAATTCAGAAGGAGATAATTTGAACTCAGACGAGTCCAATTGAATTGGAAAGACGACAGTTTGAATTCAGACTAGTCAAATTGAATTCAAAAGGCGGCAATTTGAATTCAGATGAGTCAAATTGAATTCAAAAGGAGATAATTTGAATTCAGACTAGTCAAATTGAATTCAAAAGGCAACAATTTGAATTCAGATAGTCAAATTTAACTTAGAAGGCATCAATTTGAATTCAGAGGAGTCAAATTGAATTCCGACTAGTCAAATTAAATTCAAAAGGCGGCAGTTTGGATTCCGACTAGTTAAATTAAATTCACAAGGAGATAATTTGAATTCAGACTAATCAAATTGAATTCAGAAGGCATCAATTTGAATTCTGATAGTTAAATTGAACTTAGAAGGCATCAATTTGAATTCAGATTAGTCAAATTGAACACAGAAGGCATCACTGCCTGTACTCAGACTAGTCAAATTGAATTCAGAGGGCAGCAGAAGGAGATAATTTGACTTCAGACTACAATGCTAAAATTTCTTATTGAAGACATGTGCAAATAGTGTTTTGAAAATCGGATCATAGAAACTGGTCCCACGCCAAAATGAGTTAAAATCATCGGAATTTGGAAAAATTCTTATTCAAAAACGAAAAAATTAATTCTAAAAATTATCAAAAATAATATTTTGATAGACAAGAATTTATTTCCATTTTTTTTGCCCTTTTCTCGAAATTTTGACGTATTAGAAAAGTTATTCATTTCGATTCGGTTTCTTATGGAAAACTATTAACTGTTGTGGATTATTTAAAACTCCACAGGCCTGTGTTATTAATAGCAACTAGTTTTTGGTATATTTTTGCATGGGATTTAAGCCATGTCCAGTCGACACCTATAATAAAATTGTCATTACTCCGTAAGAACTTGGTAAAGCTGATAGAGTGATAAGCTCTCACTAACCTAATAGGTTTCAAAATATATTTTAGGGCAGTCCCGTTTCCCCTCTGGATGCGGTGTTTCCATATTAGCTGCATTGATTTAACCCTACCAACACATTTATGCGGGTAGAACCTAAAAATAGTTAAACGTTTTCGTTCTTTATTTAAACAAAAAAAAAATGGGACTGATGTCTGACATTATTGTTGCCATTTTGATGAATAATGCAAATGGAATAACTGGATTTTTTACAAAATCTTTATTTGGGTTTGAAAGGGTTAACATACTACCATGTCTAATATTTCTACTTTCTAATTAAACATATGAGTGTAACGCTAACTAGGTTAAACTACAATAAAATCGTTTTACTGTTTTTTTTTTTTATTCTATTTCCACATTATCTACATATGTCTAAGTCAAAGAGATGAAAAGGTCACGTATTACGTATTGTTACCAGGATATTGAAAATTAAATTGATTTTTGTAATGTGAGATTTGTGCCAGAGAAAAAACACACAGATTTTTCAATTTCAATGTCTTTTTCTCTTTCTACACATTTATACGTGCCGGATTTTATTGTCAGATTGTTGGCAAAACAATTGCTATTTTGACGTATTTAACATAAGGAAACAATGAAAGTATTGCAGGTCTCATTGGAATTCGATAGGTTTGGTAATGGTTAACGACACATTGAAAGATAGAAAGAGAGAGAGAGATACAGAGAGATAACCTTGGTACAGTTTTCCGTTGCTGTTGAATTGAATTTTAAATACCAACTTTGTTGTGGAACAAATATAAAATATTTTTTGTTTATTTTTTTGATGTCATAAATGTTGGAAATAAAAAGAAAATAGGTAATCTAATTCATGAATGGTTTTTAGGAATTTCTGGTGGCATAGTTAAATTTTAATTACAAATTTTAATAAACACAAAAAATATTTTTAAGTCAATTCAAAAAAGTGGGTATACTTTCTGAGATGCTACAGTGTACCATTAAGTAATACCTTGCCTAGAAAAATTCATTTCACAGTACTAGCCAAACCTAGGAGTGGGTTTTGGGGTTAACCCTACCCCTCGCCCCCTCTTACCGATTAAAATTTTATACGACTGATCGTTTGTTATGATTATGAATCAAAAACAAATTTTGAAGGCACGAAAAAATTAAAACCTTCAACCCATTCGGAAATTTCTGGACCTACTAGTGCTTGATAGCGTTTCCATCAGATCTTGATTTGTATTTCTTTTTTATTTCTTTCGAAATATTTCATATTTTAAAGTAAAAAACTTCGCGATCATATTTGTAAATACATATCAAAAATAAAATACAACCATGTGTTGTTAAATACAACTCTGCGCTTTAAACCTCTCTACTGAAGATTAGATAAGCAAGAACTGCAAACTTACATTGGTTCGGTATTGACACTCAACCTCAATTCAGTATTGAGGCAATATCCTTTCTTTTTTTTTTTAAATCAGTCTGAGTTCCAGGGTTGCAATTATAAACCTGCTTGGTAGTTGGTAGCAAAATCCATGTTTCAGATTCGGTAAAAACTTCCGAGAATTTTTAAGTTTTGACCCCGAAAACCTTTGAGTGAGCATTTTCAGCCAAATTAGTTTACTTAAAAATTTTCTGGCCGCGATTTTGATGCCTCTATTTTGAATTTTTTAATTTTGACCAAATATTCGGATTCAGCGACTCCAAAAACTTCCGAGTAAGAATTTTTAGCCTGATTCATTCGTTGGGCGCATTTGAATTTAAATTTCGACCAAAGATTGGTTGCATATATCAAAATTTTTGGTTGCCATTTTGAAGGGGACATTTTTACCAAAAATTTGGATTCAGCGACCCCAAAAACGCCCGAGTAAGCATTTTTAGACAGATTCGATAACTAAGAAGCTGTTGGTCGCCATTTTGTGTTAATAAATTTTGACCAAAGATTCGGATAGCGACCCAAAAAACATTAGACTATATTAGATTAGGTAAAGTTATTATTTTTAGATGCAGGGGCCACGACGCATAATTGGCACGAATTTTTTTCGCCTCTAAAGAGTTCAGTGACTGTGAAGGCGTTAATGCTTCGCCACCAACAGTCTTGGTATTTCCGGTGGTAGTTTTTAAGGCGCTTCTACAGGCTTGTCTTTCCTCTCTGTGTCTGCGCGGAATATCTTCCCGGCTTTTGTGATTACAAAGCCCATTTTTCATATGATGGAATCTGGACATTCTCTACTTTTTCTAAAACCGTGCTATGGTTTTACTATTTACTATTACTCTCAAAGATGATAAAGTTCGTAGACACGCGTCTCAATTATCGGTGCTATAGTTGCTAGCTAAGTACGTTTTCTAACGCCAAAAACCTTTTAGACTTTAAAAAACCTATTTCGACTTGAATTGTTTTTGGTCTAAAGTTGGTTTTCTTTTTTGCTTTTGATCTAGTCTTTTGTCTAGATTTTTATCTGAATTTTAGCCAGAATTTTAATCAGATTTTTGGTCCAAGTTTTAGCTAAAATATGGCCTGCGTTCAATCCACGATTTCATTTAAATATTAGTCTGAATTTTTCTTTGAATTTTGGATTAAATGCTGGTCTAAATTTTAGTCTGCTTGTGGACCAAGAATCGATCAAAATTTAAGACTGAATTTTGCTTAGAGTTTTGAGCGGAATTTTTATCTGAACCTTAGTTTAACTTTGATCTAAATTTTGACATGAACTTTTTCTCAAAGTTTCGGCCTGTTTTTGGTCCAAGATTTAGATTAAAATTTTAATCTTTTTTTGATGTGAATTTTGCTTTAAGTTTTGGTTCAAGACTTAGATTAAATTTTGATCTTTTTTTATATAAATTTCGACTTAAGTTTTAGTCTGAGTTTTAGACCAAATTTTGCTTCAAGTTTTAGTCTGAGTTTTAGACCAAATTTTGCTTTAAGTTTTAGTCTGAGTTTTAGACCAAATTTTGCTTTTAGTTTTCGTCTGAGTTTTAGACCAGATTTTGCTTTATGTTTTTGTCTGAATTTCAGACAAAATTTTGCTTTAAGTTTTAGTCTGAGTTTTAGATCAAATTTTGCTTCAAGTTTTAGTCTGAGTTTTAGACCAAATTTTGGTTTAAGTTTTAGTCTGAGTTTTAGACCAAATTTTGCTTCAAGTTTTAGCCTGGGTTTTAGACCAAATTTTTGCTTTAAGTTTTAGACTGATTTTTAGACAAAATTTTTGCTTTAAGTTTTAGTCTGAGTTTTAGACCAAATTTTGCTATAAGTTTTAGTCTGAGTTTTAGACCAAATTTTTCTTTAAGTTTTAGTCTGAGTTTTAGACCAAATTTTGCTTCAAGTTTTAGACTAAATTTTGCTTCAAGTTTTAGTCTGATTTTTCGATAAAATTTTGCTTCAAGTTTTAGTCTAATTTTTAGACCAAATTTTGCTCAGATTTTGGTTTAATTTTTTATGTAAATTTTAGTCTGAGTTTTGATCTGATTTTGATTTGAACTTTCATTTTAATTTAGTCTCAACTTTGTTTACTTGGATTTGGTGGAGATTTTATCTAAATTCGTGTTATACTTTTGATCCTAATTTTGGCCTGAGTTTTTGGTTTCAATTTTTGCATTATTTTAGAGATATTAAACAATTTCTAAGCATTTTTTTGTGTCAGGTTTTTTTGAGATCCTATTTGTCACTTTTCAACTAAAGAATAACCCTACAATCAAGCTTCTTGCCCTTTCTACTTTGAAAAATATGCCTGCCTAAGTGTGAAGTCATGCATGTCCCGGAAGTTATTATAAAACTATAAAAATTCAAATTTTAGCTTAGTCACTTAACCTACGCCACCGCTGCCATTCATATCTATTGAAAGGATGTTTCCTGTTTTTGTTTGCTTGCCAAATAGTTTTTTTTCTTTCTAACACAACAGTCAATTTAGGGTAAATGCTTTTAACAAAAACGAAGTAGAAAAAAAAAAAAATATATGTAACTTCACTTAGCAACGTCGACTTTGAAATGTAAAAAAAGCATCAATCAAAGTCAATTTTAAGGCAATATACGAGTAGAGGAAAAATATCCCAAAAGTAAAAGTCAAATGCAATGTGAGGTTGATGTTTTTGCTGATGATTTTGATGATGATGATAAAAAAAAAAATTATAAAAACTGAAGAGGCAGCAGAAAATAAGAAAAAACAACAAGAAGAAAACCAAGTGATTGTTAAATGACACATGTAAAGTATTACACATGCAGGAAGTAGGGTGATGGGATATAGAGAGAAATGGAGGCGTATGAAGAGAGCCATATAAGAGAGGCATATGGAATATCAAGAATCCCGCACAATCACTATATGAACTTTTACTTTTCTTCGTTATTTTTGGCATGATATGTTTAGAAAACGAAAACAAAAATAAATAAAGCTAAGAAAAAAAAGGTAAAGCTTCAAATGCAGGCAATTTTCTAATGGATAATTGATTTGATGTCACTCACATGTTACAGCGGAAGAAGAGCACAGCAAACGAATTCACCTTGAAAATGAATAATAAAAAAAAGCTTAGAAATTTGAATACTTTAATGCATTTATTTATTTTTATATATTCAAGTTTTTTTTCATGGCTTAGTATGAGAAAAAATTCTTTAAAAAACATCATTTCTTAGAAGACACTCATTCACTCACTCTCTCACTCTTACACGCACACGTATGTGCATACAAACACACACACAGCCACGCATAAAAATCTTAACACAAAATAAAATTGACTTTCAACTTCTTTTTCTTTTTTTTCTTTTTTTTTTGTATAAGAGAAGAATTTTTCAATTGTGGGCTGTTTCCTCTCTCGTTCTCTTTTTCTCTCTCAGACACACTTACATTCACATCTTGAATCCAAAACGTTTTATTGTACGATTTTGCATGAACTCTCATACACCCACACATTTATACATACACGAGTACATCTAACAAAAAAAAATTGCAATTTAAATTTTTTTCAAATAGTTCATTGTTGAAGACTCAAATGTCAATAAAATATTATTGGAAGTGCATATCAATGTTATGGGGTTTCACTACATAATAAATGGAATTTTTTGCATCATTATTGTACGAAAAAAAATAAAATAAAAAAAAGAAGTAAATATTCAATATTGCAAAGAAGGTTGCACACACTCTCACACAAATACTTTCACAATCTCGCAAATGCATATAGCTATATACACAGGAAAGAATTTTTTATTAATTCCTTCATCTAAATGATTTTTAGTCTAAAATTTGGTCTAAATTCTAACTTAGGCTTTTGGGCTGAATTTTGGTGGGAAATTTGTTCTGTAATTTGATCTGCTTTTCGTCAGAGTTTCAGTCCGAAATTTATTATGAATTATGGTGTGAATTTTGGTCTAAATTAGACCAGTTTTTAGTCTAAATTAGACCAGTTTTTAGTCTAAAGTAGACCAGTTTTTGGTCTAAATTAGACCAGTTTTTAGTCTAAATTAGACCAGTTTTTAGTCTAAAGTAGACCAGTTTTTGGTCTAAATTAGACCAGTTTTTAGTCTAAAGAAGACCAGTTTTTGGTCTAAATTAGACCAAATTTTGGTCTAAATTAGACCAGTTTTTGGTCTAAATGATGGCCTTGTTTTGATTTGAGTTTTGGATTGATTTTTGGTTGAAATTCTTCTTTGCTTTTGTCTTGACTGGATTTTAATCTTATTTTTGGTCTACGTTTAGGCCAAGTTTTTTGTCTAAATCTGATTAAAATTTTGTCTGCTTTTAGGCTAATTTATGCAGTCAAATTTGTTTTTTTTTTTCTTGGATTCATTTCTCTATCTGAGAATCGAACCTATTGAAGTGGTACTCCAGTCAAACATTTAAGCAGTGATTCACTGCAGTGAATTATTGAATCTTTTATTGGAACAATCCATTCGAACATTGTGAAGTTTTGTCGGAGTTTTGGCCTAAATTAGGTCGTCTTTTGGTCTGGTTTTGGTTTGAATTTTTAGACGGATCCTTATTATGAATCCGGGTTTGCTTTCAGTTTAAACTTTAGCCGATATTTTTTTTAAATTTTGTTCTGGATTTTAATCTGATTTTCAGTCTAAGTTTTGACCAGATTATTTTTCTAAATTTGATTGCCATTTTGCCTGCTTTTGGGTCGAATTATGCAGATTCTGGTCTGAATTTTGGTATAAATTCTAATGTGAATTTTGTTGCCAATTTTTTTCTGGTTTTTGAAATAAATTAAGTCAGCTTTTTGGTATAAATTCTGGTATGACTTGAAATTTAAATTTTGGGTTAAGTTTTGGTTTGAACTTTGTTTTTTTTTTATTTGCCTATTCTATCTAGGCTTTCGTCGAGATTTTTATTTGAATTTTGATCTGGATTTTAATTGGAGTTCTGGCCCAAGTTTGGTCAGAATGTGATCTGCTTTCGATCCATGATTTCATCTGAGTTTTGGCTTAAATTTTGCTTAAAATTTTGGGCTGAATTCTGGTTCAAATTTTAGTCTGCTTGTGGTCCAAGAATTAGTCCAAATTTTAGACTGAACTTTGCTTTGAGTTTCAGGTTAAATTTTCATCTAAATTTTTACCCAAATCTTAATTCGAGTTTAGTCTAAATTTTGTGTTGAATTTTTTCTTGAAGTTTCGGTCTATTATTGATGTGAATTCTGCTTTAAGTTTTAGTCTGAGATTTAGACTAAATTTTGTACTGATTTTGATCTAATTTCTGGTGTAAATTTTCGTTTGATTTTTTTTAGATTTTGGTTTCAGTTTTCGTTTTAATTTCGTCTGAATTTTTCTTACTTAGATTTATCTGAGATTTGGTCTAAATTTTGGCCTGGACTTTAGGTCTTAATTTTGGACTGAGTTTTTGGTTAGAACTTTTATCTGAACCTTTGTTTGAGTTTGGTCTAAATTTGGCATGAATTTGTTCTCGAAATTCCGGTCTGCTTTGGTTCATGATTTAGTTCAAATTCTGATCTGCTTTTGGTGTGAATTTTGCATTAAGTTTTAGTCTGAGTTTTAGACTAAATTTTGTCTTGATTTTGGTATAATTTTTGGTTTATATTTTCATCTGATTTTGGTTTGAATTCTCGTTGTAATTTAGCCTCAATTTTGCTTGCTTAGTTATGTTTGAGATTTGGTCTAAATTTGGTTAGACTTTTGTGGTTTAAATTTTGGTCTAAACTTTAATCTAATTTTTCAAATAAAATTTGCTCTACATTTAGGTTTGAATTTTGCACTGGATTTGACCTGCTTTACGCCGCTGTTTTGGTCTTTAGTTTGTCTGAATTTGATTGGGATTGAGTCTACTTTAAAAAAAAAAATGAGTCTGAATTCGATCTAAAATGAGACTGAATTTTGTCTAAAATGAAGCTGGATTTGGTCTGAAATAAATGAGGATTGCTTTTGGCCCCAAATCACTCCAAAGTTCTGTTTAATTGGTTTAATTTTTGTTTTGGTATTTGTCTGATTTTAACTTGACATTGGTCTAATATTTTGACCGATTTTTGACATGTGTTTTGATCTGCTTTTGGCCAAATTTTTAGTGTGGATTTTGGTCGAGATTTAGTCAGATTTTTAGTTACATTTTTATCGGAATTTTGGACTCATTTTTTGTCCAGTTCCTGGTCTGAATTTTGACCTGTAAATGGTGTGAGATTTAGGATGAGTCTTGCTGTGCTTCTGTTCTGACTTTTGGTCTAAAATTTGATGTGTGATTTGAAATCCGATTTTTGGTTTAATTTTTGGTTTGGTTTTTCGTCTGATTTTAACTTGACATTAGTCTAATTTTTGGTCTGAGTTTTAGCCTGAGTGTTTGATTCCTGGACTGAGTTCTGCTCTTTTTAATTTTGATCAGAAATTCTTTTGAAAAAAGAAATTCATAAAAAAATATTTTCTGTGTACTTATGTACTTACATACATTTGTAAAAATCTATAAAAAAAAAATTATATTTGTATACTGTTAGAAAAGTAATAGTAATATTAGCTTAGGTATCTTTCTACCTTCTACTACGGCAACTGCGGCACTGGGACTATACGCAGCATTTCTATAATTTTTATATGAAATCATGCAAGAAATTGAATTCCGATATTCTTTTTTGCATGCATGTGTATGTATGTTTCTCAACAAATGTGCAGTTTGAATTTTTTATATTTCTTTTTTTTTACAAAATTTTGCGTTTCCTTTTAACATATTATGAGTGCTGAATGTTGGTTGTTTGAATTATTGTATGAGGAATTTAACTTGCCATAAACTTTTAAAAGCATATTGCGTCTTGATTAAGATTTTTTTCTACTTTTTTTTATATGCCTGTGCATTGCAATAAAAATAAAGAAAAATAAGTAATTGTTATAAACATTTTATATCAAGACCACTTCAAAAAATATATAAATAAATACAAAAACTGGAGACTTTAATGTGTTTATATCAATTTGGTAAGAGGACATAGTTGTTTTGAAGAGCTCTGGAAGGAAGTGATCAAAACTGTTATTAGGAGGTAATTTACAGAAATTAAAATGGAAGTGGGAAAGATTTTGTTTTATGGATTAAAACTGATAGCGTTTAAATGAAAAATAGTGGAATAGTTTAATATAAAGTTCGTTATATTTGCCTTCTACTGTGCCTATACCAAATTTTCATTATTTAATATTTCATTTTCAAATATATGTTAAATGCTTAAACTAAGTACTAAGTACGTACAGACAGTGATCTCCGGTTAATTGATCCCCTTCAAATTGCATTTCATGCTTCATTGCTCCGAAAATTTAACGTTTTTCAAAATATACACAAATTTTTCGATTTATTGCATTTTCCGGTTAATTGCACCAAATGCAATCAAGCGAAAACTACTGTATTTCATTAAATTTTCAACCCCACAGAAGAAATTATCAAAAATTTTACGTTTTTTGTCCAATAAATACTCAAATTTTTCGATTGATTGCATTTTTTTAGTTAATTGCACAAGATACAATTAAGCGAAAATTACTGTATTTCATTAAAATTTCAATCCCACAGAAAAAATGTTCTCAAATTTTACGTTTTTAATTCAAAATATACTCAAATTTTTCGATTAATTGCATTTTCCGGTTAATTGCACCAAATGCAATTAAGCGGAAACTACTGTATTTCATTAAATTTTCAATACCGGAGAGAAAAGTTCCACAAATTTTACGTTTTTAATTAAAAATATACTCAAATTTTTCGATTAATTGCATTTTCCGGTTAATTGCACCAAATGCAATTAAGCGGAAACTACTGTATTTCATTAAATTTTCAATACCGGAGAGAAAAGTTCCACAAATTTTACGTTTTTAATTAAAAATATACTCAAATTTTTCGATTAATTGCATTTTCCGGTTAATTGCACCAAATGCAATTAAGGGGAAACTACTGTATTTCATTAAATTTTCAATCCCGGAGAGAAAAGTTCCACAAATTTTACGTTTTTAATTAAAAATATACTCAAATTTTTCGATTAATTGCATTTTCCGGTTAACTGCACCAAATGCAATTAAGCGGAAACTACTGTATTTCATTAAATCTTCAATCCCACAGAGAAAATTATCAAAAATTTTACGTTTTTTGTCCAATACCTACTCAAATTTTTCGATTAATTACATTTTCCGGTTAACTGCACCAAATGCAATTAAGCGGAAACTACTGTATTTCATTAAATTTTCAATCCCACAGAGAAAATTATCAAAAATTTTACGTTTTTTGTCCAATACATACTCAAATTTTTCGATTGATTGCATTTTTTAGTTAATTTCACAAGATGCAATTAAGCGGAAACTACTGTATTTCATTAAATTTTCAATCCCACAGAGAAAATTATCAAAAATTTTACGTTTTTTGTCCAATACATACTCAAATTTTTTGATTGATTGCATTTTCCGATCAATTGCACCAGATGCAATTAAGCGGAAACTACTGTATTTCATTAAATTTTCAATCCCACAGAGAAAAGTCTCACAAATTTTACGTTTTTAATTAAAAATATACTCAAATTTTTCGATTAATTACATTTTCCGGTTAATTGCACCAAATGCAATTAAGCGGAAACTACTGTATTTCATTAAATTTTCAATCCCACAGAGAAAAATTTCACAAATTTTTCGTTTTTTACTCAAATTTTTCGATAAATTGCATTTTTTGGTTAATTGCACCAGATGCAGTTAAGCGGAAATTACTGTTTTTCATTCATTTTGCAATCTCAAAGTTTTAATTACCCATAAACACTGAGAAATTTATAATATTTAATACTTTTTTAATACAATTGTGAGCACAATTTAAGCAACAAATGAATCACAAAATTTCAGAATCAAAGAGAAAATTTACATATTTACATATAAAAAACTATAAAAATATAATTTTATGAATGGAGGATCGTTAAAAAGTTCGCTATAATAATAATAACAAAAGCAATCGCAAGCAACATTGTGTTTAATAGTGAATTATGTTGAAAGGAATAAAATTTAAACTACTAGTGATGATTTGGCATTACAAATAATTTTACATTCGAAAGCTTAAAGGAAGCTTGAATACTAAAACCCCTGCAGCATAGCAAATCTATTGTTCGTTTCATATATGTATACGCCATATTTTCTTACTTTGTGATTTAACTCATTGCATGCACATTGTTCTTTATTCTCTTTTCTGATAAGTAAATCACATAGCTTCTTTTCTATGCATTTTGTATACATATTTTATCTAAGAAGTACACAGCTACCCGCATTAAATCTTTGCAAACTCATGCAACTGGAATGAGACATACTTACACACATATACATTCATACTTACTTACTTATATATGGCTACAAAATATTTTAATCCTAATAAATGCGACGATGTGCAATGAATAATGACAATTTACTTAAAACACATACTCGAAACCTCGGGAATATCGCTTGAGTTGTCTTCATCGTCGCATGTGCAACATTAATGACTTTGTAGGATGATTTTAATGCCGAAAAACGTATAAAATTTATTGCGCAATTTATGTATGTCATGCACACAAAAAAAAAAAAAAAAAGGAAAAATTAATATTTTTTACATTTGCTAAGTAAGATATTAATAAAACGCCCTGTCTTTATATCGCAGGATTATAATAAAAAAGTGTAATTTTTTTTTTTAGCAAATTTATATATTTTTACAACTCTGTCATTAAAAATGTGATATGTTGTTCGAGGTTTGTGTGTTTGCTGATTGCAAATATATTTCCAAAATATTTTTAGAAACCAGTAATAGAAATTTAGTAATAGTTTTCTTTTTTCTAATTACTTAGAATAAACGGAACAGTGACGGACCTCAAAAAACAAAACAAAAAAATGTAGGCTCTGCAAGCTTACGAAAAGCTTTGTTTCTCGAACATAATTCAATGAAAAAGCTTTTTAAGCTTTGAAACAAGTAATCGAAATTTTGTACCATTTGTTTTTATTTTTTCTAAGTACTTAGAATAAATAAAACAGAGACGAACCTCAAACAAAATAAAAATGTAGGCTTTTCAAGCTTACGAAAAGCTTTTTTTCTCAAACATAATTCAATGAAAAAGCTTTTTAAGCTTCTTTGAAACAAGTAATCGAAATTTTGTACCATTTTTTTCCCCTTTTTTTTAAGTACATAGTATAGATAAAACAGTGACAGACTTTTTTTTTAACTTTAAGCTCTTCAAGCTTTCGAAAAGCTTTTTTCCTCTAACATAATTCAATACAAAAGCTTTTTAGAAAAAAGTATTATTTTTTTTTCTTTTTTCTAAGTATAAATAAAACAATAACCGACTTTAAACAAAAAAAAAAAAAACTTCAAGCTCTTCAAACTTACGAAAAAGCTTTGAGTCCCCCCCTCCCCCACGCCAGGGAGTATAATATTGGTTTTTGGTCAGCTTGACTTTGTTTGATTAGTTTTCAAATCTGATTTGTTTTGGGCCTGGTTTTTGGTTTGAATTTTGGTCAAAGTTTCGGTTAACATTTTGATTCGATTTTAGTCCCTTTTTGGTGTTCATTTTGGTCGAAATTTGGTTTGATTTTAGATCTGAATTTGTTCTCTTTTTTGATGTTTTTATTGATTAAATTTTGGCCTGAATTTTAACTTGCTTTTTGGTTTGAGTTTGGTCTTCTCTTGGTCCATATTTGATACTATTTTTTTTTTTAAATTTTGATCTGGATTTCGGTTGGATTTTTTGCCTAAATTTGGTCTCGTTTGATGTTAGATAAGATTACATTTTGGTTTGAATTTTTACCTAATTTTTGGTTTACATTTGATTTTCTTTTGGTCCATATTTGGTCCGATTTTTTATTTGAATTTTGATCTTAATTTCGGTTCGATTTTTTGTCTAAAATTTGGTGTCGTTCGATGTTACTTTAGACTAAATTTTAGTTTGAATTTTCATTATTATTATTTTTGGTTTAAATTTAGTCTCTCTTAATCCATGTTTAGTCCGAATTTTTATTTAAATTTTTATCTGATTTTCGACTCGATTTCTTGCTTGAATTCGGTCTCATTTAAATCTGATTTTGTGGTCTGGTTTTGACATGGTTTTCGGTCTAAATTTGGATTGATGCTTCGGTCCACATTTTAATGCGAGTTTGGTCTCCTTTATTTTAAATTTTGGTTGAAATTCGGTTTGTCTTTGGGTTCGAATATATTTTCCTTTTGACGTTAGTTTTGATTAAATTTTGAACTGCTTTGAAGTTGGTCTTCTCGTGGTCCAGTTTTGGGCTGATTTTTTATTTAAATTTTGATTTGAATTTCGGTTCGATTTTTTGCCTGAATTTTATATCGTTTTGGTCTATTCTTGGTTAAAGTGTTGATATGAATTTAGGCTTCGTTTTGCCTAGGTCTAAAGTCGATTAAATTTCAGTTTTGAATTAACTTTCAATTTTAATCTGAGTTTAGTTTCATTTTGTGGACTTCCTCTCCTTAAAGTATTAGTTTTGGTTTCAATTTGATTTGAGATTGAGTTTGATCCCCTTTGGGTTCGGGTTTTAGTCCAAGATTCGGTCTGATTTTAATTTGAATTTTGGTCTGATTTGTGGTCTATTTTTTGTTTGAGTTTTTGTTTAAAATTTCTGTCCGATTTTTGGTTTCTTTTTGGTTTGAATCTTGACTTAAATTTTGGTCTGAATTCCGCTTTGATTTTGGTTTGAGTATAGTTCTTGGTATAATTAGTCTAAATTTAAGTCTGAGTTTCGTTCTGATTTGGGTCAAACTTTAGTTTGAATTTCGATTGGATTTTTCGTCTGAGCTTGATCCTCCATTGGTCTGGATTTCGATCTGAATTTTGATATAAATTGTGATTTTATTTTTGGTTGGAATTTAAGTCTAATTTTCTGTTTGATTTGGGTTAAGGTCCGAACTTTATCTTCTATTACTCTGAGTTTCGGTTTGATTTAGGTCTAAATTTTTGGTCTAAAATTGCTTCGCTTAGATTTGTGGTCTGAACTTGATCTCTTATCAGCCTGAGCTTTGATCTGATTTATCTGAATTCAGGCTTTACTTTTCAACTAAATTTTAGTCTGAGTTTAGGTCTAAATTTAAGTCTGAGTTTAGGTATAAATTTAAGTCTGGGTTTTGGTCTGAATTTTGGTCTAAATTTTTGTCTCAATTTTGATTTAAATTGGGTCTGAATATTATTCTGTTTTTTTCGGTCTGAGATTCGATCTGAACTTTGGTCTAAATTTTGTCCGAATTCGGAATGAATTTTGGTCTACACTTGGTCTAGGTTTCGATGTTAGTTTGGGTCTGACTCTAATTTTAATTTTAATCTGATTTGTGGTCCGAACTTGATTCTTCTACTAGTCTTAGTTTCGACTGGATTTGTAGTCCAAATTTTGATCTGAACTGTGGTTTCGTTTTTGGTTTAAATTAAGATTTATTTTGAGATACTTTGGGTCTGAGTTTGACTTGATTTCGTGTCTGATTTCTACTCTCCTGTAAGTCTTAGTTTTGGTCTAAATTCTGGTCTGAATTTATATCTGAATTCCATTTTGATTCTGATTTGAATTTAGTTTCTACTTAGTCTAAATATTTGTCTGAGTTTTGATCTGATTTGGGTCTAAGATTGGTGTCAATTTCTATCTGATTTCTGGTCTGAATTCGGTATCCTTTTTGGTGTAAGTTTCTATCTGGTTTTGGTTGGAATTTGATTAAAATTTTGGGTTGAACTCCGGTCAGAATTTTAGATCGAATTTTAGTCTAAATAACGTCTGAATTTCGGTCTTAATTTTGATCTGAATTTTCATAGGAATTTTGATCTAAATTGGGTCTGAATATAAGCTTGGTTTTTAGTCTGCGTTACAGTTTAAATTTTGTTCGATTTGATCTGAGTTTTGCTTTAAATTTTGATCTGATTTGAGTCTGAATATTAGTCTGTATTTTTTTGCCTATGCTTCGGTCTAAATTTTGTCCTAATTCGGTCTGAATTTTAGTCAACACTTGGTCTAGATTTTGATGTCAATTTTGGTCTTATTTTTGTTTTATTTCAAATCTAAATTTTGTCTGAATTTTAGTGATTTCTTTGGTTAAATTTTGGATCTATAATGTTTGGTCTGGAGTTTGGTCCGGATTCTGATTTTGTCAAATTAAAATCAACCTTGCCTCCTCCTCTCTCCTTTCAAGAACTATTCGATGGGTTTTATACTTAACCTGCAATAGTTCCTTAAACAAAAACTAAATTCAGTTCTGGGATTCATGTTCTGCATGAAAAACTTCACCTTAAATATCTAGACACATTGTTGATTCAATATGTTAAAATAATTCAAATTAAGCACCCTAAATTTAAGTTCAAAATTAATGTCAAACTTTATTGTTCCAGCAAATTTAACTTGTCTCCAAACTTATGACTTCTCTAAACTAAAATATTTTAGTTCAATGTATGATTTATGATATACATGGTAATAATATAAATATAACCAGCCTCTTTCATGCATTTACATATTGCTTTAGTGAGTCTGTAATGATTAACACAACGCCTACAAGTGTAAAGCTGTCAAAAGTTCAGCAAAAAAGTTAGAAGTGGAAAATGTGCAACTCAAACTACTCGAAACACACAAAAACAAACATAACTACAAACACAAGTGTTTATAATTTGACATTTACTTCCTACTACTTGCACATAACTAAAAACTATTTATATGCGGTTATAGCTTTTAAATTATATATATTGAAACCATTTTTTTGTGTGCTGTACTCGCTGTCGTATGAGTGATTAACAATGTGAAGTGAAGTTTTTTTTTTTTCTTTTTTTTTTTTTTTTGAAATACTTCCATACTCGTTGCTTGTTATTTCTATCTTCTATAGCATCATCTTTTTTTTTCTTCGAGAAAAGTTAGCAAGAAAATAACATTCTTCCATTAAAGCATTTTCATAAATTGAAATTCATCTAGGAGCTCCCCCATCAACCTGTGCCTTCTGCTACCTGCTGGTGTTCTTTCTTTAGCTTCAAAACATCAATAAAATCAACATTGATGGAAGAATGTAGTTGCTTCTTCGATATTGATATCATCTTATAAAACAGTAAATAATGAAGCAGTATTATTGAGCTTGCCAGCTTTCTTCTTTTATATTCTATCTAATGCATCATACTCACCACAATTGCAAAATCAATCAATAACATTGTACAACAAAATGAGACTTTAAAATAGTATAGGAGTTGTGGCACAATTTTTCTGCAATATTTTTGGTCGCTGAATCTGTAATTTTTTCGGGTCAATTCAGATTTCGTGTATTTTATGAGATTTTGGTAAGGGTGAAAAATTTTTTTTTTTTCTGCTTATTTTTGTTTTCTTACACGAATTATGCAATTTTAAGAGTTTTGGAGGAAAAAATTTTTTTTCATAAAATATAAATTTTTCGGCTTTGAAAATTTGTTGAGGAGGAGTTCATGGGTGAAAAAATTTTTTTCTGTTTGTTTTCGGTTTTCTACACGAATCATGCAATTTTAAGAGTTTTGGAGGAAAAAATTTTTTATCATAAAATATAAATTTTTCGGCTTTGAAAATTGATAAGGGGGGGCCTCATGTGTGAAATTTTTTGTTTCTGTTTATTTTTGTTTTCCTACACGAATTATGCAATTTTAAGAGTTTTGGACGAAAAAAAATTTTTTCATAAAATTTAAATTTTCCGGCTTTGAAATTTGATAAGGGGGGGCCTCATGTGTGAAATTTTTTGTTTCTGTTTATTTTTGTTTTCCTACACGAATTATGCAATTTTAAGAGTTTTGGAGGAAAAAAATTTGTTTCATAAAATTTAAATTTTTCGGCTTCGAAAATTTGTTAAGGGGGGCGAGGGGTTTATGGGTGAAAAATATTTTTTCTGTTTGCTTTGGGTTTTCTACACGAATCAAGCAATTTTAAGAGTTTTGGACGAAAAAAATTTTTTTAATAAAATTAAAATTTTCCGGCTTTGAAAATTTGATAAGGGTGAAATTTTTTTTTCTGTTTGTTTTTGTTTTTCTACACGAATTATGAAATTTTAGAAGTTTTGGATGAAAAAATTTTTTTTTCATAAAATTTCAATTTTTCGTGCTTATTGCATTTGATAAGGGGGGGAGGGGGGCTCATGGGTGACAAATTTTTTTCTTTTTATTTTGATTTTTCTACACGAATTATGCAATTTTTGGAGTTTTGGATGAAAAAAAGATTTTAAAAAAATTTAAATTTTTCCAGTTTCTACAATTGAATGAAAAAAAAAAATTCTTCTTGTTGTACAGTGTAATTTTTCACTTCTTCTGCAATTATCTTTTCAAATTGTTAATGTTATTTTATTATATAAAAAAAGAAGAAACTTTTCCTGGAAAGCTTTATAATATTTCTATAATTAAAATTATCAACCTTGCTTGTTTTTTTCTTTAATCAGAAATTGAATTGATATTGATTGAACAAAGTGCAATATTTTGTTAAACAAGCTATAATATTGTGTATTTATGGGCATTTTTTCAATAATATATAATTAATAAATATCTTTAAAAGAGTTTGCTTTGAAAAATATACAGTAGGCGTCCTATATAACGAACTAATTAAATAAAAAAAATTCAAAAAAGTTTTAATTTTCCCAGCTTTATTAAGTACGAGTAGAATAACAAATTTCGACTTGATTCATAACGTAGAGATATCAAAAAATTCCCAATGGTTCAACGTTTCAGTATCAAAATTTCCTCAAACCCTAGTTCATTATATTGTACGTCTACTGTGTTTGTGTCTCCATATACACAATCATAATATTAACTTATCATAGTTTAACTAAACTATGTGTTTTATGCGTCTATTATCTAGGTGTCATAAATCTTCAACCATATTTATATTTTTAGGTAAAAAAAAAAACAGAAAAAAATTTATCGCAAGACAGAATAATGATTTATAATACATAAATATCTCTTATTATATTATTTCTTATATATTTTTTTTTTAATGTGAAAAAAGGCTAAGTCCTGCTGTGTGACCTTTGTCATGTCCATACCACTCTTTAACTTCCCACTGTGCGTTCTATGTTCATACATGTAAATAGATATTTGTGACATTTGATAAAAAAAAAAAAAAAATGTATACGCTGTTATTTTAAACCCTCAAATATTTTATTATGATAAATTATATTTTCAAAAATGTCATTGTCCCTTGGTGGCTTTAAATTTTCTTTTGGTCACACTAACACTTACATATATGTACCTATAGAATATTCATAAGTCATGTAGAGGTGCATAGTGGAATACTAGTAGTTTCTACCCTTTACTTCCCTTAAAACTTCATTTTATAAATTTGAGAAATTTGCAGTAAATAAATATTAAATTTTATAATCTTAAAGTCGCTTTAAAACCGTGACAGCCATTTTGCGCTATTATTCAAAATTAAAAAAAAAAAAAACATTTTTCATTGAAATAAGTATGAGCGAAAAAAGAAACTCCAACAATTGAACAGCTTTCTTCCAAGCATGTTAATCTTATACGTAATAAAAAATTGAAAGCTTTTTTCGGCACAGGGCCGTCACTGCTGTAAAGTCTTGAAGCATTAGGAAGAACTGCCAGCGAAAAAGAGATAATAGTGTGAACTGCACGAATTTATCTAGGAATCAGATAAAAGAATCGAAAATGAATTACTTATAAGCAAGTTTAAGAGCAGACCAGACCAAACTAGAGCATAAAACGGAAATCAGGCAAAAAATCAGGCCGACATTTAACAAAAAATCATGCCAAAAGTCACAAAAAAAAAAAAATAAAAATAGTCCCCAATTCAGACTAAGAAAGAACCGAAACACGGATCAAAATTTATACCAAAAACAGAGCAAACCTTGAAACAAAATTCGGTCTACAATTAGATCAAAATTCCGGCCCTTATTTAAACCAGAACTGTGATCAAAATTTAGACTGAATTCAGCATGAAAATTAGACCGAAATTTTGGAACAAAAGTCAGACCAAAATACAGACAAAGTTCAGATAAAAATTAGACTAAAATTAAGATAAGATTAAGTTGAGAAATCAGACGAAAATTCAAACAAAGTTTAGAGAAAAAATTAGACCAAACTAAACTTAAAACTAACATTAAAAACTAGTTCAAAAAAAAAAAAAAAAACTCACCAATACTCGAACCAAAAATTTTTTTCCAAATTCAGACCATAAATAAATCAGAAACCAGATCAAAATTTAGACCAAACCTCGGAACAAAAATCAGACCTTAATTCAGATCAAAACTGAGAAAAAACTCATATCAAAACTTTGATAAATTATTAGACCGCATGTAAAACCAAAAATTATACCAAAGCACATATTAAATTTATACCAAATAAAAAATTAAATCCAAAATTCAGACTTTCATTCAAACCAAAAATAAAACAAAATTCAGACCAAAACTCAGACTTAAACTTAAAGAATATTCAGGTAAAAATTAAACCAAGAACTCGGAACAAAAATTAGACTAATTTCATTCAGGCAAACTAATACTAAGACCAAAATTTTGTCTCAAATTCCGGCCATGAATAAATCAAATCTTAGCAAAATTTAGACCAAATCTCAGAACAAATATCAGCAGAATTTGATTTTCAGACCCTAATTTAAATCAAATTCAGATAAAAAATGAAACTAAAATTCAGGTCAACTATTAGGCCACAACTCAGACCAAAGGCGGACCAAAAATCATACCGCAACTCATATTAAATTTATACCAACTAAAGTTTAGATAAAAAAATTAAACCAAAAAATTCAGACCAATATCAGACTTTCATTCAAAACAAAAATATACCTAACTTCGGACCAAAATTCAGTAAGAAAATCTAACCGAAACTTAAACAATATTCATCAAAAAATTGGACCAAAAACAGGCCAAAACTCGGATCAATAATTAGACCAAAATTCTGACAAAGTTCAGATTAAGAAATCTACGATTAACAGATCATAATTCAGACTAAAATTCAGATCAAATATTAGACTAAACTTTGATTAAAAATCATATCACAATTCATTCCAAATTTATACCAAAAACCATAGAGATTTTCATATACCGAAATTAAGACAAAAATTGAGATCAAATTCCGAAAAAAAATTACACCAAAAACTGTCCACACCACAAAACAGAAATCAGACTATAAATTAGACTTAATCTTAGATCAAGCTCAGATCAAAATTTAGACCTTAACTAAAACCCATATTTAGACCAAAAATCAGACCAATACTTAATCCAAAAGAACTCCAGAAATCAGGTTTGAGCTTAAGCCAAAAACACACCAAAACTTGGACTAAAATTCCGCCTAAAAATCAGAGTAAAATTCAGACAAAGTTCAAATAAAAAATTAGACCAAAATTAAAAAAAAAAAAAAAAATTTGACCAAAATCATGATATCAAATTTAGACCAAAAACTCAGACAGATATTTAGACCAAAATCGGTCGGAAAATCAAACAAAGCTCAGACCAAAACTCGGAACAAAAATCAAACAAAAATTCAGAAAAACTTCAGATAAAAAATATCATTATCAGATCATAATTCAGACTAAAATTCACTTGAAATTCAGATAATAAATTAGACCAAAATCCAGATCCAACATTAGTTCAAAACTTATACCAAATGCTCACCAAAACTGAGACCATTATCAGATCATAATTCAGATCAAATTTTGCTTAAAATTCAGATAAAAAAACAAGATAGAAATTGAGATCAAATATTAGACCAAAACTCAGACTCATACCAAATTTATACCAAAAATCTGAAAGATATTTATAACAAAAATAGTCCAAAGCACAGAATAAAAATCAGGCTATAAATTTAACCATAACTCAGACCAAACTCAGATTAAAAATCAAACAAAAATCCAGATCTAACATTAGACCAAAACTCAGACCAAATGAACACCAAAACTTATACCGAAATGCACTCCAAAACTCAGACCACAATTTATACTAATATTAAGACTTAAAATCAGACAGATATTCTAAAACAGCCCAAAAATCGGATTTGAACTTAAACACAAACAGACCAAAATTTGAACCAAAATTTTGAATATAACTCAGGCAAAAATTCAGACAAACTTCAAAGGAAAAATTATACCAAAATTTAGACAAAATATTAAACCGAAAATACGGCCAAACGCAGACCATAACTCATACCAAATTTTGATCAAAACTCAGACAGATATTTGGAGCAAAGTCGGTCCAAAAATCAGGTTTTTATTTAACCCAAAGTTCAGACCAAAACTCGGAAGAAAATTAGACGAAAATGCCGATAAAAAATACGACCAATATCGGACCTGAATTCCGAAATAGTTTAGATCAAAAGCAGACTAAAAATAGTATAAAAGTCAGGCTATAAATTGAAGCAAAACTCAGACTAAGATTTAGACCAAAAATTATACTAACCAAAATGTTGACCAAATATATGACCAAAACTCACTAGTAGTGAAACAAATAATTAATGCTCTGGCAAGAACGATTTAGCTCAAAAATTGGTTTAATCAATAATTCTCCGAGTTCTATTGAGTGAGAAATGGAAAATAAGAGTCCAAGGAATACAATTAGAATGAAATATTCTATTTTTTGGAACATTAATTCTCATACCCTATAATAAAAATTCAATTACAAAAATGCAATCAGTGTTAAATATGTAATTGCAATTACCCATATGTAAACATTCTCTATTCTCTGCCTATTGTCCAATAAAACACAAGAAGATAATAGTTGACAAAGATTTTCTTTAAACTGTCCCTTACTCTCTCTCTCCTCCTTCTCCCTTTCTAAGCTTTTTCCTTTTCGCCCGTCTCTTGACTCGATTTATGTCATCGTTATCATCGAAAATGTCAATTGATTACTAAATATGATTACGCTAATTTAATAATCAACAGAGAACGCAATCATCATTTGTCATGTCAACCATTCGAATCGTAATCGAGGTAAAATGCGGGTCGGTCTCACTGTACACTGCACATTGCAAGGAACAACTACAACAATAATAACGGCACAATAATACGGCCGTATTGGGTAATATCATACACACATACATACATACTACATTCATACGAATGTATTCATGACAGTTTACTTCTCGTACTGCCATATTGCCTCTATTCACTTCACTGAATTCATAGCAAATTAATTAAGATTGTTCGTGCGTGCGAAGGTGCGTGCTCCTGATTGAGTTGAACTGTGTGGAGCTAAGCTGAACAGTTGAGTTGAGTAGGAATTTTATTCATTCATTCGAATTCAATGTGATTGACGTTAAATTGTTAACATTAACATTGATTTTAGATTTTTATTATTATTTTTATTATTTTTTTTTTTGGAGTACTACATACAATTTATGCCCTATGTACTTATGTAATGATTTGATTAATGCATTTAAAATGTCAACTGTAGCCTATTGTACTTACTTCAAAATTATTTCCAGCACAAATATTTTTTAAAATTCTGTGTAAAAATTTAACGTAACGTGAGATGAAAATCAAACCCAAATTCAGATTCAAATTAAGACCAAAATTCAGACTCAGATTTGGGCTGATATTTCAAACAAATTCAGACCACGAATTCAGACTTCAATTCACAACAAAACTCTGGACAATTTGATACCAAAGATCAGGCAAGATTTCAGACTTAACTCAGTCCAAAACTGAGACCAAACTCAAACCAAAAATCAGCCTAGAATTCATACCAAATTCGTATCAAAAATCAGATCAAAATAAAAACCAAATTGATTTTGAAATTAGACCAAAAAATTGGACTAAATTCAGACTAAAATTCGGACCCAAAAATAAATGAAATTCGTACTTCAAATCAGACCAGAATTTAAACCTAAACCCAGATCAAAAATCGCACCAAAACCCAACTCAAAATCCAGCAAATTCCACATAAAACTCAGACCTAATTTCAGGATAAACTTCAGCCCAAAAATTCTGACCGAAATTCAGTCCGATTGCAGAACGAAACTCAGACCGACATCCAAACCAGATCAAAAATATGGGAAAAGTTCAGACCAGAATTTAGAATACAAACTTAAACCAAATTTATGTCAAAAATCAAACAAATATCCAGACCAAAACTCAGACTAAAATTTGGACCAAAATTCAGTTTAAAACTTAGATAAAATTTTCGCAAAATCTCAGCCCAAAAATCAGATCGAATTCAAATCAAAGATCAAACAAAATTCAGATCTAAATTCAGATTAAAAGCCAGACTGAAATTCAGATCAAACTTTAGACCAAACCCAAAACTAAAATTTATGTAAAAATTCAGACTAAAAGTCAGACAAAATTTCCGCCAAATCTCAGGTCAAAAATCAGATCAAATTCTTACCAAAGATCAGAAAAAATTCAGATCGGAATTCTGATTAAATACCAAACCGAAATTTAGACCAAATCTTAGACTAGAATTTTGATAAAAATTCTGACTTAAGCTCAAGCAAAACCTCTGTAAAATCTCAGATCAAAAATCAAATAGAATTTAAATAAAAAATCAAATTCAAATCGGAATTCAGACTAATTACCAGACCGAAATTTAGGCCAAACCTCAGACTAGAATTAAAACCAAAACTCTGACTAAAGCTCAAGCAAATTCTTTGTAAAATCTCAAGCCAAAAATCAGATAAAATTCAGATCGCATTTTAGATTAAAAACCAGACCGAAATTCAAAACAAAATTTAGACCAAACCTCAGACCAAAATTTGGACTGAAATTCGGACTACAGTTCAAGTAAAATTTGTGCAAAATCTTTGACCAAAAATCAGATAAAATTCAGATCGGAATTCAGACTAAATACCAGACCGAAATTTAGACAAAAATTTAGGCCAAACCTCAGAGTAGTATTTAGATCAAAATTCAAACTAAAATTCGGACCGAATTTTCGCCAAATCTCAGACCAAAAATTAAATCAAACCAAAAATCAGATAAAATTCAAATCAGAAATCAAACTAAAAATCAAATCGAAATTCAAATCAGAAATCAGACTAAAAATCAAATCAAAATTGAAACCAAAATTTAGACCAAATCTCAAACCAAAATTTAGATAAAAATTCAGACTAAACTCGAGCAAAATTTCAGTAAAATCTTAGGCCAAAAATGAGATCAAATTCAAACCAAAAACCAGATAAAATTCAGATCTAAATTTAGACAAGAATTCGGAAGTTAAGACAAAAATCATTTGAAAATTTAGACCAAAATTCAGACAAAAATTCAAACCAAAGCTGAGATTAAAATTCAGACCAGAATTTAACCCAAAATTTAAAAGCTCAGACCAAATTAGGCCAACATCAGATCAATTCAGAACCGAACTCAAATCAAATTTTTTTCCATTATATATTCAATTAACCCTTTCTTGACCATTAGAGGACTAGAAACGATAGAGCCAATCGGAATCTCGACTCGCTTTACGAGACTCCTGTTTTATTGCAAAAAAGGTTTTAATAAGTTTTAATTGAGGAATTTTAGGGTCACCGGAAAATGGAAATAGTCAATCGAAATTATGTAAAAAACTTTTTACAATGACTACTATGTCAGTCAACACGAATCTGGACTTGGTTTTGCTATATCGCTTTGAGTTTCCTAACGGTCACTAAAGGGTTAAATGAAAATTTATGATTTTGATCTTAAAAATAAATATCCAATAAAAAAGTTAGTAAAAAATTTTCATTGAGACCCACCAGTGACCCATGAATGTTAAGGCCTTCAGAAGCGAAGAAGTTCTGTTAAGATGAAAATCTCAGATGTCAGTGAGCGGGAATTTCCACAAATAGCTGAGCATTTACGCAGATCCGAAACCAGATTTAAAGGATTTATAGATATATTCAGTGCCAGAAATCAGTAACTATTACCAATATATATAATTATGGCGTCACCTAAAGTCATTTATAATCAAGAACTCAACAATTGCAGGGTTTTGGAGTATTCGGGAGAATGAAATATCCTGCGAATAATCCAGCGCTCAAGAGTCTAAGTCTTTGACGGAAGATCATTATTTAGGAAAAGTTTTACAACCTAGGGGGAGAGGGGGTGAGGGGGGAGCGGTTGCAACTCTGTACAGACAACACTGGAGCCAACGCGCGGTTCATAGGGGGCACTGGCGAAGCTAGCTAAACTGAAAGCAGCTCAGACTAACTGACCACACTGGGCGGCAGTTAAAAATCAGTTTAAAATTCATGAAGCGTTTTAACCCTTTCGAGGCCATAAGGAGATCAGAGGGGAAAAAGTAAAACCGAACCCTGATTCGTATTGTCTGTCGCCCACTTCTTCTACCTTTTTTTTTTAAAACAGACGTTTTGCACCTCTGAAGGCCTGAACATTCAGGGTTCACCGGTGACCCAGTGGCTCTCAATGGGATTTTTTTAAACTTTTTTTTGTACATTTTTATCAGATATTTCTTTAGACATAGACAAATTAACTTAGTATTAATTTTTTCAGTTAACCCTTTCTTGACCGTAAGGTAATTAGAACCGATAGAGCAAAACTGAGTCAAGATTTACATTCTTCGACCCTAATTTCATTGTATAAAAGTTTGTAAAAACTTTTCATTGAAAATCTTAGGGTCAACGGTGACCCATGGCAAAACTGGTGTTTCCAAAAAAGTTAACAAAAATTTAAAAATGAGGAAAATCATGTTTTAGTTCCCACAACAAATTAAAAATTTGATGTATCTGGGAAAAAAAAAATTTTTGTAAAAATTGTGAGCGATTGAAAATAAATAAAAAACAAACACAATTTTGCAATTTGTTACGCTACAGTACCGTTATCAAAAAAAATTTTGTAAATTTTTTTAATTAACCCTTCGGATGGCCCGCTCTGAAAAGACACACGAGAAGGCGCGCCGCGGCAATTTAGCAGCGAGGTGAATTTCATAGTTTCGGCAGTAATTTTTCTTATTTGTTGCAAAAAATCAAGAAATAAATTTTCTTATTTGTTGCAACTGATTGCTTTTTAGTGATATTGAAATATATTTCAAGCATTTATTTTAAAATTTTAGTTCGTCATGGTTTAAATTTAGAACAAATTTCTTCAAGCTACATGTGAATTTTTTTGTTACACGAGATGGCGCGCCGTGGCAAATTAGCCCCAAATGCGAGATACTAATTTTCAAACACGAATAGCAACTAAACGATGTAACGCAGAAACCAACGGCTAACGGTAAACCATGCTGCATCTCAAAACTTACAAACTCATTTGAGTGGCAGCGATTGGCTACTATAATTTGTATTTTAAAAACATAAAGAGATCACAGATGAGGAACCGTAGCTGGTTCCGAAACGATCGTCTGATCTGCTAGTTCTATGAACTTTTTGATATTCTTCTGGCATCATTGTTCATTCAAAGCCTAATAATTTTAATAATTATTTAATAAGCAATGTGAACTGAACTGCCAAATTTGGAAGAAGTTTGCAAACATTTTTTCCAAATTAAAAATATTATAAATTAAACAATTTGCGGCTAATTTGCCGCTGCGCGCCCTCCGATGGTTTAAAGAACCATCAAAAACTTTCCAAATACTCTAAAATTATAATAATTGATAGGATAATTTTTGAAAAATCACAAAAATTAATCTTGTGACTCTGGTGTCATCATGGTATCGAAAGGGTTACATTAATTTTATATCGTTAATCACTAGAGAGAGAAAATTGTCTAATCGTAGTAACATTGATTTTCAAATTAGAAAAATTCAAATAACTTCTATAACAAAGAAAGAAACAGTAAGACTTAATAATAATAAGAATTTTTTTAGGTACCATATATCTGTCTCTTTCTTTCACATTAGCAGACATTTGAAATTTGAAATTTCTAATTTGAAAATCAAAGCTAACTAGTGGAAAAAAAAACTTTATCGTGCTTGAAATTTTTCTCTTTATAAATCACATTCGTGTTCAAACAACAGAAGTTAGTCCAAAAAATTGGACTAATTTCAGACTAAAATTCGGACCCAAAACTAGATGAAATTCGTACTTCAAATCAGACCAGAATTTAAACCTAAACTCAGATCAAAATTAACACCAAAACTCAACTCAAAATCCAGCAAATTCCACATAAAACTGAGACCTAATTTCAGGATAAACTTCAGCCCAAAAATTCTAACCGAAATTCAGTCCGATTGCAGAACGAAACTCAGACCGACATCCAAACCAGATCAAAAATATGGGAAAAGTTCAGACCTGAATTTAAAATACAAATACAGCCAGGCCCATTTAGAGTTAACTAAGTTCAACAAAAATTCAAATTTTCAATTATTTTCGTGTTTTGAGAATTTTTTCTTCCTTTTTTTTTTCTAATTTTAGTGTTAAGAGTCAGGATTACTGCACTTGCTGGCCTACTAAAAAACCATGCCCGGAAATAGTTTATAATAATTTTTCCTAAATTCTTTAAAATGTTATGCTATATAAAAATATTATGACATAATTTGTTTTTTCCTTTCATTCTCGGTTTGATTTTTCTTCTACCACAAAAATATTTTCTTTTTTTAATATTTTTCTCCTCAGTTAAGGAAGGAAAATTTTTTATTATGTGAAAAATTTCAACCAAGCATAAAAAATAATGCAACGCAACAACACGAAAGCAAAACAATTCCTGCTGCTGCTGTCTTCATTCATGCAACAAATTTGCAACAACATTTAAAAAATATATGTTCAAAAAAGTATATAAAAAATATTTTCATCTTTTGTTAAAAAAAAAAAAAATAAAAAAGAAAACAAAAAATTGTGTTATGCACCCTTTTAATTTCATTAATGTACTCAACTCGCTGGAACTGGAATGTGTACGCAACGTTGCATCGCTAGTATGCAAATAACAAAAATGTACCCACAACATACTACTTTTTTTTTCAACTACTAGTAGTAGAATTACTACTACTACCGGTACTGCCAACTGCTTTTAGTACTACGTTTATTATTTCTACAAATCCAATGTGGCTTTCTTAATTTATGCAGTGTAAAACCACAATTCGGTATATAACTGAAAAAAAAAAAATAAAAATAAAAAATAAAATACAATAAAAAATATAAAAAACCTCGTCGTATATTTTTTTCCACGAATTAACAACAATAGTAATAAAAAAAAAATAGAAAAACACGCCGACTAACGCTAGCTAGCACCATGTCCTTGTTGTTTTTTTTTTCTTCCTTGTTGCAATTTTAAAACTGTGGCAGATTTTACTTTTTGCAACATACTCTCATGCCATCTATTGTTCATATGCCTGTACTATAAACGTAACTCGTTCGCGTTTTTATTTCTTTTTTACAAGCGCCAAACAACGCGTGCCTGGCAGACTGAAATTTTTTTACATAATAAAAATTAAAGTATCCTTCAATGCACATTTACATAGTTATTGTTTATAATTAATTTACGCCGAGTTGTGTAAAATACAATAAAAAAAAATTCATTTTTAAATAATTCGCAAGAAGTGTGGTTAAGGTTTTATTCGCATAATAATTTTTCGCAAGGTGAGTACGCGAAATCGGCAACTCAGATTTGTGTGTTCAGGCTGGCATTTCTCACATTGCGATCTTGAGCTGGTAAATAAATAAGCGGGAATGCAAAACAAAATCCTAAACCGACAAATGTCTTGAATAAGTTAGAAGCGAATACAGAATTTTTGAAACAGTAGCACACATAAAATTGGTTTACAAAGGTACAGAGAAGACTAGACTAGAAACCAGAATTGAAATTAAAAAAAGTTTAGAAATTCGGATTACAACTCACAACAAAATCAGATTCAAATTCAAGCCAAATTAAAACTAAATTTCAAGCTAGAACTAAGAAAAAATTCACACCAAAAATCAAACTAAAATTCAGACCTAAATAAAAATCAGTTTGAAATTAGACTAAAACTTGGACGAAAATTCGAACTGCGTTCACGCCAAAAATTAGACCAAAATTTAAAACAATTTTTGACCAAAAATCAATCCAAAATTCAAACCAAATTTAGACCAAAACATACCTCAAAACTTAGACCAAAATTCAAACTGAAATACAAATCAAAATTTATACCAAACTCAGATTAAACTCAAATCAAAATCCAGAGATTTAGTCTGGAACTCAAACCAAAAAACTCAGAGCAAAAAAGTTACATCAGAATTTAGACCAAAACTTTGACCGGAATTCGAAACAGAAATTCACACAAAATCAGATCATAATTTAGACCAAATTAAAACCAAACATCAGGCTAGAACTCAGAACAAATTTAGATCAAAACTCATACTAAAATTCAGTCCCAAATTAAGACCAAATTTCGACAAAGAATCAGGTCAAAATTAGACCAAAATTCGAACCAAAATCCCAACGAAATTTACACCAAAAATCAAATTAAAATTCAGATGAAAGTCACAACAATTTTAGACCAAAGATCAGTTGAAAACTTGGACCAGAATTTAGACTAAAATATAGATCAAAATTCACATCAAACTCAGATCAAAACTTAGACCAAAAATCAGCTTAAAACTTAAACCAGAATTCAAACAAAAATACAGATCAAAAATTATATCTAATTCAGACAACACTCAGACTAAAACCCACACCAAAACTTAGTCTAGAATTCTGATCAAATCTGAGAGCAAAACTCACGCAAAAACTTAGACCAAAACTCAGACTGAAATTTGGAACAAATTCAAACAAGAACCAATTCAATCAAACCAAGAAAAGATATTTTAACCGATCTTAATTTAGGCCAAATTAAAATCAAATATCAGGCTAGAATTCAGAACAAATTTAGACCAAAATTCAGATTCAAATTTAGCCTAAAATTTAGACCGAATTTCGACAAAAGATCAGGTCAAAATTAAACCAAAATCACAAATATATTTACACCAAAAATTAGATTAAAATATTAAAAAAATTCAGACTACAATTCAGACCAAAAATCAAACCAAGATTTAGACGAAAATCACATCAAATTTAGACCAAAACTCAGTTGAAGACTTAGACCAGAATTTAGACTAAAATACAGATCATAATTTATACCGAATTCAGATCAAACACAAATCAAAACTTAGACCAACACTTAATCTGGGATTCAGATCAGAACTCAGAGTAAAACTTTGGCTAGGATTAGACCAAAACTTTGACCAAAATGTGGAACTAATTCACACCAAAAATTGAGCCAGATTTAAGAAAAAAATTAGGTCCAAATTTAGACTAAAACTCAGACCAAGCTTCAAGCCAAACACACGGTTAAACTTAGACCAGAATTTAAACTAAAATACAGATTAAATTTTTTACCAAATTTAGAAAAAAATTCAGGACAAAACTTAGACCAAAAATTAGCTTAAAACTTAGACCAGAATTTAAACTGCAATACAGATCAAAATTTATGCCAAATTCAGGCAAAACTCAGATAAAAATTCAGACCAAAATTTAGTCTGGAATTTGTTGAAAAACTAAGGCCAAAACTCAGACAGAAAACCGAAACAAATTCAAACCAAAAATTAGGCCAAAATTAGAATATAAAATTAGACCCAAATTCAGAATAGAACTCAGACTAAACTTCAGGCCAAATTCACGCTAACTTACACCAAAATTTAGACGCTAATCCGTTCACAACCCAGGCCTGAAATAAGGTTGAAATTCGAACTTAAACTCGGAGCAAAAATTAAACAAAATTTCAGACCAGAATTCAAATCGAAATGCTTACCAAATTTATGCCAAAATTCAAACTAAAAGCCAGTCCAAACTCACTCCAAAAATCAGACTAAATTCGGACCCAATTCAATCAAAATTTAATTGGATTAAAATTTAAACTAAAACTTATGAAAAAACTACGACCAAAATACAGATAAAAATTTAGGCCAACCTGAGACCAGAACTTAGTCCAAAAATCGGTTTAAAATTCGGAAGAAAGTCAAGCAAAATTTCAGACCAGAATTCAAAGCAAAATTTAGTCCAAATTGATACCAAAATTAGAGAGAAAATTCAGGCCAAAATTCTAAGCAAAACGCAGACGGAATTCAAACAAAAACCAGGCACATACATAAAACCAGACTTCAAAATAGGTAAAAAAAAGACTACTCCAAAACCATCGGAGAAACGATTCCTTTTCGTCTAATAAGAAAAGGAATAGTTTCGTAACACTTTCAAGTGAAAATCTCAAGTAAAACTTGATTTTGATTTCACTTTTATGCAAATGGTAAAAATCGCAAAAAAAAAAACTGTGTTCATGCTGGCGATTTTTTTTTTTTTTTTTGCGTATTCGATGTTTTCTAGAAATTCTTGGGGTTTTCAAAAAAAAAATTTACTTATACGTTAAAAAAACCTTAGTAAATTTATATTTGTCTATTGGATATTATTTGTTAAAAGTTTCGCAACAATTAGTGGAATCGTAAATGAAACTGAAATTCGAAAAAAAAACGTGACAATTTTTCTGTTGCAAATATGCGAAACAAAATATTTATTACAACACAAACAATTTTGAATTAGAAACTAGCAGAGGAGTATTACCAGATCCAAGGGGGTTAGGGTTTTCGTGTTGAATTCCCCACCTCTCCTCTCCCTCCCTCTTCCTATCGATGAAAATTTTATACATTTTGATCGTTAGCCATGAATCAGAAAACAAAATTGTATGGGTCGAAAAAATTAAAATTAAAACTCAAAATAAAAACAAAGGTATGAGTAACTGAATTTTGTAAGCTAGCAAAGCTTTGAGATTTCACTTTCTTGTGCCATAATTGCAAGAGCATGCAATTATGGCACATGTAAGTTTCGCATTCTATCCATGACCAACCTCTTTTTGGAATATCTCCTTCAAAAGTATTACCGATTATTAATGTTCAAATTCCTTTGTCATTTTCAGGCTTATGTGTACATTTTATTTTTTGGCTTATTTATTTAATGCTATCGTTTTCGTTTTCGCTTATTCTATAAACGTGTAGAGAGGGTGGTTCACATTGTCAAGTGTATAAAGTAATAAAAAATACAAAAAATATATACGCTTCATCCATGAAGAGTGCAACAAAATCCATGTTATTGTTTTAAAGGATTTATGGGATATTGTCGAAAAGAATTGTTGCTGTGTTGTGTTATGCTGTGCGGCAGGCAATAAAGATGAAAATTGAATCAGGAAAGTGTTAATAAACACATAAATATTGATGAGCGACGATGAGAGTTACTAAATTGGGAATACGGAAAGGATATTCGTTGTCATTTTTTTTTTTTTACATTGAAAATAAATACAAGTCAGCGTAAATAATAATGTAGATTTGATTTGGACTTTTAAAAAGAGGTGAAATATTTCTGCTTTCATTTATAAATGTTGGTTATGGATTTGTACATTGTGTCGGAACTAGATTGATTTTTTGTGAATGAAAAGTCAAATTTTAATTTGGATTGAATAACATGGAACAACAAAAACCAAATCTCGCTGCGAGTTGAATAAAAAAAGGTCGAAATTAGTCACTAATCACGAGATGTAGTCGAAATTAATCGGCTTGAACTACTCACTGCTTTAGAGTGCAACCAAAATTGGAGCGACAACTGCTGACGACGAAAAAATCGCAGACAATAAAGGCAACGGCGATAAACATTTGATGTGTCATTTTAAAATTTTAATTAATTTATACAAATAAATGGAATACTATAAATATAAAATCAGCCAATTTTATTCTTTTTTTTTTAAAGATTTTTTATTGCCCAAAAAATATAATTATTTGCTGATCATTAAAATTTTTTTTTAACTCTTTCATACCCAATGTTGCATATATGCAACATTCACTTTTATGTGGCATAAATAAAATGCTTAACAGATATTACTATTAACGCTATTTTCATTCGGTTCTGTCGGGTATTCTTCAAGTTTGTTGATTGCCGAATATTTGAAATTTCTTACTTAAGTAATTTTTTGTAATGTTTTGTCTTTGAAATCCACAAAAAACCCAAGTGCAAACATTTTTAGTAAAATCTTTTGCACTATTTTTTGAAAAATAATGCATTAAATTATTACTAGCCGGAATTTTTTTTTCAGATATGTTTATAAAAGATAAGAGAATATGAAAATCAAAAAATTGAAGAAAAGGAGTTATCCAGTGGTTGTCTACAGTTTCATAGCTATGTTTTCTTAACCTTTAATAAAGGACAAATAAATCAATGTAGAAGCAAGAAATTTGGTGTCATGATTGTGGAAGATCTAAGTAACCATAATTTCACAAAAAAAGGTTTTTCTCAAGCCCCATTATGATTCGGGCGTCAAAGGGTTAAATATTGCAACAAAATCCAGTTAATGAAAATAAAAATAAATAATGTCGCTATCAACAAATAAAAAGTATTTTATTGCAGCTGTGCATCAAGCGATATTTTTAACATCGCTTTCGCCTCAATTGTGTTTGACCTATTCATACTTCAAAAGAAGAGCCGGCACTCTCATTTCATAAAGCTCTCAATACAAGAGAGCGAAAAAACTTCATATAAAAAAAAAACAAAAAATAGAGAGCGGTATTTCGCCGTTGAATTCGCCTTCATACACAGAGAATTCTTCTTCTCTCTCCTTGAGTACAAACAATAACCATTATAGTCGAGTCAACTCATGCAACAACAAAATGATTAAAAATAACAGTGCATTTCTCTTCAAATAGAGCACTTGTCAATGAGAGTTCTTTTCCATTGTATTAAATTTGTTTATAAAAACAAGAGAGTGGGAGAGAGATGGAGAGAGGTTGAGAGAAGCTTTAACACTGATTGTTGAAAATCAATCATGTCGTCTTTATTTTTTTTTTTTTGTTTTTTTTTTTTTTTAAAGGTCAAAACGTTAACGTTTAATGAATCTGAAGCAACAAGGAAATAATCTATTGCTCGTTTTAAAATTTAAATAATGACTATAAATTTTAGTTGCTTCTAGTCACAACTTAAAAAAAAATCAAAAATTTTTCGTGCCTGTATTGTTGTTGTTGGAAAGAAAGAATGTTACTTTTATGATTTGTTGTAATTTTAAAACAGAAAACAAATTGGAATAATAAAACAAAAACAACACGGCTACTCACACTCAACTCAAAAACAAACAAAAATAACAAGTTGCACTAGCACCACATGACCGCCAACAACAACTCTACATACATATGGTATATACAGATATACACCGCCATTATGGCCACAAACAAACACATTCCAAATACAATAATATTAAAAAAAAAACACACAACAACATTTATACTAATAATAATAACAACAACAACATATGCTACATACAAGACTAAAATAAGCAAATAATGAAAGGATACAAAATGTCGCCAGAAAAATATAAAAGACAGAACGAAAATTCTAAATAGGAAAATGCTAGCGGTAAAACAGATGCCAAAGTTACAACTAGTTGTCGTCTACTACTGCCTGCGACAACTACAAACTGTGTAGTTGTAATAATAATATCAACAACAACCACAACAACAGTAGTAGCAGCCACAATAATAATAATAATAATAACAACAACAATAACAGCAAAAAGAAAAATCTCAAATGTCTTGTAGCGGTTGTTGTTATTGTTGTCATTGTATGTGGTGCTGTGGTGCTCAGTGTATATGTTGAAAATACTTCCACTCTCTCTCACTCTCTCTCTCTCTCTCTACGCTCTTACATTCTATACTCTCACACTCGCTTCCATACATACCAATATAAAATAACAATGCTTAAATTCAATTGTTTCGCGTGTATAAACAATTCCGTTATAGTCCATGTGGGGATTTCGTGTGTGTTGAATAATACAATTGGAATTTCGAAGCTCTCTCCTTTCTCCTCTTTTCCTTTCTATTGTATTTGTCTCCTTTTCTGTCCATTTATTCTATTTGTCTAGTGGTTCTCAATGTACATATACATATGCATAGTATGCTTGGGGTACCCTGCTGTATTCGTATTAACTGCAGAATTGAACCACAATATTGACCACATAAGCTGATTTGGCGGAATTTTCTATTGTTGTATTTGTAGTATTCATTGGGATATTACTGCATTTGTTGGTAGGTATTGTTGTTATCGTGGTCGTCGTCGTCGTTTGTTGCTATTTTCGTTGTTTGTGTTTTGTGTTGTTATGCTATGGAGTCAGTCATGAGAGACAAAGTCAATTTGGTATGTCATGAAGTCTCTCTCTAAGGAGTTTATAAATTGAAAGTCATTGATTTGTCAACGTTGAAGTAATTGCAATTAAAGTGTCATTTCATGGATTTTTGCGTTTGTGCTTTTACTTTAATTTCAATAGTTATTGAATTGAAATTGTTCAAGAATTTCGTAGGAAAATAAGAAGTGAAAATAAATTTTCAATTTAAATAAATTTCAGGAATATTATTTATGAGCAGCGGTGAATTTTCACTTGAGTGATTTAAGAGAGCGAAAAATTTCATTTAAACAAAAAAAAAAAAAACAAAAAGAGATTGCGCCACTCGGTCAATGAATTTGCCTTTATTTTGTATGTTTGATGTGAGAGAGTAACTGTTGCTTCGAGAGCGGGGAAGAAGAGAGTATTAGCAAACACCAAATGAGAGAGACTATAATCGCCAGTGTGGCCAGCTTTTATTTCTCTAAATCCGTTAAAATGAAGAATAAAGCGCGTATTTTCTTTAAAAAAGCGCTAATTTCTTTTCACAATACATTTAAACTTTTTCACTAATACACGCAAACATTTGCTGCTTCTAGCCAATGAAAATTTCTTTGATTTTTCGAAGATAATACATATTCTCAACTTACAGCAGTTTACTTGAATGTTTATGTTGTAAAATGAAGTAAAAAATCACAATGTTGCGATTAAAATTTTTAGGATTATTAAGGGGGGAGGCGAGGGGGGGGGGGGGGTTCTCAAACAACAGTCATCTCCTGGATTGGCAATTTAAGGCCTCATTACCTCTAGAAGTAAAAATTTTCAATTAATTTCTGTTAAAATTTTTGAATTGTGAAATTTCTAAAGAAAAAAAAAGAAGAAAATTATTAAGAATTTTAATTTCAGATTTTTGATCAGCAAAATTAATTTAAAATATTTTTTAACACTTTCGATACCATGGTGACACCGGTGTCACAAGATAAATTTTTGTGAATTTTTAAAAAATATACAATCAATTTTATAAATTTATTGGGTTATTGGAGAAGGAACTGATGGTTCTTTAATTTCATTAAAAAAATTTACAAATATTTTTTTTTTTTTTTGGTAACTGTACTATAGCGGATAAAAGTAAAAAAATTGTATTTTTTTTCTTTTAATTTCCAATCGCTCACAATTTTTACAAATTTTTTTTTTCCAGATACATCAAATTTTTCATATGTTGTGAGAACTTAAATATGATTTTCCACATTTTTAAATTTTTGTTTACTTTCTTGGAAATACCAGTTTTGCTATGGGTCACCGTTGACCCTAAGATTTTCAATGAAAAATTTTTACAAACTTTTATACAATGAAATTGGAGTTGAAGAATGTGAATCTTGACTCAGTTTTGCTCTATCGGTTCTAGCTCCATTAGGGTCAAGAAAGGGTTAAGTGAAAAATTAATACTCAGAAACTTTGTCGATTTCTAAAAAATAATATCTCATAAAAACGTATAGAAAATTTTTGTAAAAAAAAGTCCCATTGGTGGCCACAAAGTCACCACCGGTGACCCATAAAAGTTCAGGCCTTCAAAGGCGCCAAAATGTCAGTTTTGATTAAAAATTGTAACAAGAAATGGAGGTCAGAGAGAGAGAACCCGGATCCGGTACCTCTTCTCTGGTTTCCTTGGGGTCCCGAAAGGGTTAATTTAACATCTGGTTTTTACCAGTTACATATAGGGTGACCAACGAGTTGAAACTGAATGCCATTTCGCAGCTGCGAAAAGTGTTTCCTTCATAGGCTCATAATACTCTGTACATCTATCTCCCACGAGATTTGCAACCTTTGTCTTTGGAACTTGAGGCCCGGTCTTCAGATCAACTGTCAGGCGTCTAATTTTTCCCAAAAATATTAAAATCTAATTTTTTTCCCCCGAACTTTTTTATACTTATTTTTTTTAACATTACTTCATTAAATTTTTTAAACTCAGCTGATTGAATCTTATCAGTTTTCAACCAGACGTGAAAGTTCTACTGAGATTTTTCAACCCTCCTGTATACTATCGTGATGGGGAATTTTTTTTCTATAAAAATAAATTTTCACATCACATTTATGAATATAATCAAAGCAGCAAAAGCTTTCAAAATTCAAATATTTCTTCTCCCGAAATTTAATTTTATCTCATGATACAAATCTTGGAATTTTGAAAATATTTTTTTATTATAAATATTGACTTAGAACATTAATGGGATAATAATACTTATAATCGTTTAAGGTAAGTACACAATTTAATAAATTCATATATCCTTAATGAGAAAATTTGTATTCAAGTAACAAAATGAAGAAAAGAAACGAAGTTAATAAAAGTTTGTTGAAAAATATGTTCAATATTTTTTAATATTTTCATATAGAATTCATGATTACTTTATATTTCCATATTAATGGTGAAATTGAATACTGAACTGAAGACTGCACACTGAAAATAAGGACCTAAAACAAGAATGCGGAATGGAAAAAAGTTAAAAATGTAAAGTCCCATATCGTTCCGCGAAGCGAAATTCGAAAGAAAAAAAAATGATGAGGAATCGCAGCGGGTTCTGAAACGATTGTCTGATCTGCTAGTTCTCTGACTTTTTGGTATTCTTCTGGCATTATTTTTCATTTAAAGCTTATTCATTTTGAATAAAAAAACTTGTTGTTTCGAACGGAACGATATTTTTATTATTTGTATTAGCTTCTCAGCGAATATTCAGTTTCGCGTGTATCAAAAACGTTGCGCTTTAATTTTTTATTGAGTAAAATTGCTTCACGCGAAAAGTTCTAATATCGAAAATCATGATAATCAAAAATTTACCAGAACTTTTAGTCAATTTGAGTAAAATATTAATTCATTATTCGATATCAATTTCAGTTTTGCTTTCGATTTCGCTTCCAATACAATCACTTCCAATACAGTCACTTTCGTGATACTTCACTGTTTATTTTTCATTGAATTATTGAGCATAATTTTTTTAATAGCAATATCAATTTTTTTTTAACAACCAACCAACAAAAGCTTATTAAAGGATATTTTTCTATTATAAAATTCATAATGATTATAATTAAACTTTACTATCCAAAAAGAATTTTATGTCCAAATTATTTCACATTTACTCACATATTAAACCACAAAATTACTCGTTTATATATTTTGCGTCATAGTAAAATTAAAATGGAACATTAGCCTTGTATGTATTTAGGGGAAAAAGGACATTATTGTGTATGCTAAAAATATTAAGGTTAACATTAATCCATTTAAAGGTTATGTTATTCATATTAATACAACATGTGCGGATGTGTATTTATGTAGGAGCATGTATGAGTAAGCATTACTACACTTATACTAGGACATAAAACAGAAAAAGTTGAATAGAATAAATGGAAATACAAGTTTGCCAGTTCTTTAGGAAAGAGACTATTTGATGGCTTTAGTTTCTTAAGATATTCACTTTCGGAATCGCCGAATTTTTAAAATGAAACTTTTTCCGCTTTAAATTGATGTTAAAGCATAGAATCAGTGAAACACTCATAATAATGAAACATTTACTTAGAGTAGAGATGAGTAAACTGACGGAAATAGTCAAATTAGCTCACTTCAATACAACATGTGCGCGCACTTGGTATGAACAAATGTGCATACAGTTTATACTTTCGCACATGTTATGCCAGACAAAAAATTTAAATTTTCTGTGCACCTGTATGCACACAATTTTAGAAATTGAAGTATGTGCACCAGTCAGTGTGCGCACATGTTGTATCATTTTCGAATAAAGTCTCCAAAATCAGAACGATCTAAACTCAAGGACTTTTCAGCTTGATATGTTTCACAATTCTTATTTCTTTAATTAATTTTTTTTAATAAAAAAGAGTCTCAATGGCCCTGCTTCAAACTAGAGTTCAAATCTTTAAAAAATTCCTGATGCTCGAAGTTTTGAAACCTCTGCTCTATACGGATTTAGATGTTAGAATTCTTCTGCTGTTTTTTGATTGTCTGAGATTTTTTTAATTTTATCTTTTTTTATGAAGTTAGTATTTACTAATTTTGAGAATTGTTGGTTCCAATTAACGGTCTAGGCATTACTTTTTCCAGTAATACTATTAGCCAAGTTATCATCGCTTCATTTTTATTCCTCCTCTATTAAATCGTTCTAGCTACTAACTACTTGTGCAGCTGAAGCGAATGTGTGCTTGTTGCACATACATACATATGTATAAGTTTTTTGTATATACCGAACTTACCTCAATTTGTGTTCTCATTAGAAACAAATGGAGAGTTATAAAAGTTTCCCCCTCTCTTAAATGAACAAAAAACGCCAATGGGAACGTCAATAAAAGTGAAAACTTAATTTTAATATCAGACATTAATAAAAAAAAATACAATACAGTACGAACACGGTAAGCTGAGCTGCGAGTCGACGACGCCTACATTGCAATACATAAAAGAACTAGGGTTGTAACGAATATATTTACATTTTCGTATAGCTGATAGTGGCTTAGAAAATATTTTCTGATTCGTATTCACTTTCTGTTTCGCTGAGACATATTTTCTGTATTTGCAATCGCTTTCAGTTCCGCTATAAAAATTTTTCCATATTTGCAACTACTTTTAGTTTCGCTATGAAAACTTTTCTATATTTGCAATAAATTTCAGTTTCGCCATGAAAATTTGTCAATATTTGCAATCACTTTCAGTTTTGCTATGAAAATTTGTCCATTTTTGCAATTGCTTTCAGTTTCGCCATGAAAATTTGTCTGTATTTGCAATCCCTTTCAGTTTCGCTATGAAAATTTGTCTGTATCTGCATTCGCTTTCAGTTTTACTAAGAAAACTTGTCTATGTTTGCAATCACTTACAGTTTCGCTATGAAAATTTTTTATATTTGTCATCACTTTCAGTTTCGCTACGAAAATTTGTCTATATTTGCAATCGCTTTCAGTTTTGCTATGAAAATTTGTCCATTTTTGCAATTGCTTTCAGTTTCGCCATGAAAATTTGTCTGTATTTGCAATCCCTTTCAGTTTCGCTATGAAAATTTGTCTGTATCTGCATTCGCTTTCAGTTTTACTAAGAAAACTTGTCTATGTTTGCAATCACTTACAGTTTCGCTATGAAAATTTGTCTGTATTTGAAATCACTTTCAGTTTCGCTTTGAAAATTTTTTATATTTGTCATCACTTTCAGTTTCGCTACGAAAATTTGTCTATATTTGCAATCGCTTTCAGTTTCGCCATGAAAATTTGTCAATATTTGCAATCACTTTCAGTTTTGCTATGAAAATTTGTCCATTTTTGCAATTGCTTTCAGTTTCGCCATGAAAATTTGTCTGTATTTGCAATCCCTTTCAGTTTCGCTATGAAAATTTGTCTGTATCTGCATTCGCTTTCAGTTTTACTAAGAAAACTTGTCTATGTTTGCAATCACTTACAGTTTCGCTATGAAAATTTTTTATATTTGTCATCACTTTCAGTTTCGCTACGAAAATTTGTCTATATTTGCAATCGCTTTCAGTTTTGCTATGAAAATTTGTCCATTTTTGCAATTGCTTTCAGTTTCGCCATGAAAATTTGTCTGTATTTGCAATCCCTTTCAGTTTCGCTATGAAAATTTGTCTGTATCTGCATTCGCTTTCAGTTTTACTAAGAAAACTTGTCTATGTTTGCAATCACTTACAGTTTCGCTATGAAAATTTGTCTGTATTTGAAATCACTTTCAGTTTCGCTTTGAAAATTTTTTATATTTGTCATCACTTTCAGTTTCGCTACGAAAATTTGTCTATATTTGCAATCGCTTTCAGTTTCGCCATGAAAATTTGTCTATATTTGCAATCTCTTTCAGTTTTGATATGAAAATTTGTCTGTATCTGCATTCGCTTTCAGTTTCACTACGAAAATTTGTCTATGTTTGCAATCACTTACAGTTTCGCTATGAAAATTTATCTGTATTTGAAATCACTTTCAGTTTCGCTTTGAAAATTTTTTATATTTGTCATCACATTCAGTTTCGCTACGAAAATTTGTCTATATTTGCAACTACTTTCAGTTTCGTCATGAAAATTTATCTATATTTGCAACTATCTTCAGTTTCGCTATGAAAATTTATCTATATTTGCAATTGCTTTCAGTTTCACTAAAAAAATTTGTCTATGTTTGCAATCACTTTCAGTTTCGCTATGAAAGTTTGTCTGTATCTGCATTCGCTTTAAGTTTCGCTATGAAAATTTGTCTGTAATTGAAATCACTTTCAGTTTTGCTATGAAAATTTGTCTATATTTGGAATCGCTTTCAGTTTCTCCATGAAAATTTGTCTGTATTTGCATTCGCTTTAAGTTTCGCTATGAAAATTTGTCTATATTTGCAATCTCTTTCAGTTTCGCCATGAAAATGTTTCTATATTTGCAATCTCTTTCGGTTTCGCTTTAAAAACTTTTCTATATTTGCGACCGATTTCAGTTTCGCTATGAAATTTGTCCATATTTACAATCGCTTTCAGTTTCGATAAGACAATGTTTCTATATTTGCAATTGCTTTCAGTTTCATTAAGAAAATTTGTCTATATTTGTAACTACTCTCAATTTCGCTTTCAAAATTTTTTATATTTGTCATCACTTTCAGTTTCGCTATGAAAATTTGTCTATATTTGCAATGGCTTTCAGCTTCGCCATGAAAATTTGTCTATATTTGCAACTACTTTCAGTTTCGCTATGAAAATTTATCTATATTTGCAATTGCTTTCAGTTTCACTAAGAAAATTTGTCTATGTTTGCAATCACTTTCAGTTTCGCTATGAAAATTTGTCTGTGTTTGAAATCACTTTCAGTTTCGCTTTGAAAATTTTTTATATTTGTTATCACTTTCAGTTTCGCCATGAAAATTTATCTATATTTGCAATCGCTTTCAGTTTCGCCATGAAAATTTGTCAATATTTGCAATCTCTTTAAGTTTCGCTATGAAAACTTTTCTATATTTGTAATCGCTTTCAGTTTCGCTATGAAAATTTGTCTATATTTGCAATCACTGTCAGTTTAGCTAAGAAAATGTTTCTATATTTGCAATCGCTTTCAGTTTCGCTTAGTAAATGTTTCGATGTTCGGTTTCGCATTTGCTCTGGGTTTCGCTTTCAATACACTTAAATACTTTCGTTACAGCTCTACATGCAGTCATTGCTGCTTCTGACCCGCCACTACTTTCCACAAAAAGGAAGCGAAAAACATAACGAAAACAACGATAAGAAATGCAATTTATTTTTAAAGCATTCATTTCATTTCGTGGGCAAATTGTTGTGAAAATAAAATGCAATACCTTCATACACACACACATGCTGTTGTAACAGCAGCAATTGTTGAGTTGTTGTTGTTAGCACCAACTTTTAACTTCCTACTACTTTTCACAACAATTGTAAAGTTTCCAGTTCCTTTTTTTTTTTTTTTTGTTTGTTTTGTTATTTTAGTTTGTTTACATGGACATGGACATGTTGTGCATAATAGTTTTGCTTTCAGAGAGTGTGTTTAGTGTTGTCTTATTGTTGTTTTTTTTTTTTTGTTGCTGTTGTTTTATTCGAAAATATATGACCGGAATTGGTTTGACATGTGTGGCAATAAATTAAAATTAGTACGAGCATGCAAGAAAGTTTTGCCTCTGAATATGCGGTTAGAAGAATTGTATGCAGAATGGTAGTGTATCCTTTAGTATCCTTACAACATAAAAATCATCAAAATGAACTGAACAAATGAAAAACCTTACGCTTCTACATACATTCAAACACCACCAACGCAATGCGGGTCGTTATTGTCTTAAGAATTGTTAACATTTTTTTTTTCTTTTAAGAATATTGATTATTTCTTCTTTTTTTTAGCAGGACTAAAGTTTTTATATGTTTGTATGTTTTTGTATGGAAGCATGTCTTTCTTTGAATTGAAACATTACTATTGAGTGAATAGTAAACTCGTTTAATATGTAAGAAGGTGAATTTTTTTTCTATACATTTAAATTATTTTTTGGCGAATCAGAATCAGTGAACACAAACAATTTTTCTAAGCGAAACTGGAAACGAATGCGAAAACTAATGTATTTTCTTATCCAAACTGAAAGCCAATATGAAAACATTTTTTTTTTATAGCTAAACTGGAAGTAAAACCGAATATAAAGATATTCTTTTAGCGAAACTTAAAGCGAATACCAAAATATTTTCTTATCGAAACCGAGAGCGTATATTCCCATAGCAAACTGCATGGCGAAACTGAAAGCGAATGTAAATATAAAAGAAGCTCGGAAAGATAACCTCAACCGAATGCATTTTTTTTTTTTGTTGCGAAACTGAAAGCGAAATCGAAAACACAAACATTTTTGTATCCAAATCGAAATCAAATACTACACCATCATAGCGAAACTAAAGGCAAATGTTTATATAAAGAATATAAAAATATTTTAAGTGGCGAAACCAAAAGCGAATGCGGGTATAAAAGAAATTCAGAGAAAAAATCGTTGGGTGAAAGCGAAAGCAAATAAGAATATGAAAACGTATTTGTTTTTAGAGGAAAACCAAAAGCGAAGTCGGATATGAAAATTTTTTCTTAGGTAAACTGAAAGCGGATATAAAAACATTTTTATAGCGAAACTGAAAGTGAATGAGAAGTTAAAAATACTTTTCTTAACGAAACTGGAGGTGAGTATGAATATAAAAAAAAAAAAAAAAAAATAATAAAAACATAATTTTTTATAGCGAAACCGGAAGCGAAATTTAATTTGAATTTTTTTTTAATTGAAATGAACATATATTTTTTACCGAAAATGAAAGCGAATGATTTTTTTAGGGAAATTGATATCGAATTAGAAGATAAAAAGTATTAAAAAAAAAAAACTCAAACGCGTATTTGAATATAAAATATTTTCTTAGTGAAACCGGACGCGAATGCAAAAAAACTTTATTTCTAAAAAGAAAACCAGAAGCGAATTCGAATATAAAATGTTATTTTATCGAAACCGAAAGCGAATAAGTATATAAAAAAAAAAAAAAATTCAAAGCATAACCGGATTTAAAATCGAATAAAAAAATATTTTCTTAACGAGATTAAAAGCGAATACAAAATATTTTTGTATCGAAAACGAAATTAAGCATAATTAAGCATTATTACAGCGAAACTAAAAGCGATTGTGAATATAAAAAATCTACAAATATTTTACGTACCGAAACTTAAAGCGAATGCGGATATAAAAGAAATTCTAAGACAAAACCTTTAGCGAAAACGAAATAAAGTGCGGATATGAAAACATAACTTTTTTTATTGGGAAACCAGAAGCGAAATCTTCTTCTTCTTCGATTTTTTAGTAAAACTGAAAGTGAATGTGATGATGAAAATAAAAATAAATAAATAAAAAAATAAAAGATAAAAATTTTCTTAACGAAACCGGAGGTGAATGCGAATATAAAAAAAAAAGATTTAATCTGAATACGAATAAGAAAATATATTTTTTTATAGCGAAATCAGAAACGAAATTCAATATAAAAATATAAAAATACCGAATGTGTTTTTTTTTTAACGAAATTGGAGTCGAATTGGAAAAAGAAACCCAAACGCGGACAAATTACTTTCTTAGTCAAATGGAAGCCAATGCGATTACCAAAATATTTTTCTTCGAAACTGAAATCGAATATAAATTTCCATAGCGACAATGAAAGTGAATGTGTCTTTTCTCAGGAAAACTGGCACCGAAAATGTTTTCAAAAGAGAACCAGAAGCGAACTCGAATATAAAATATTTCTATATTGAAACCGAAAGAGAATACGAGAATTTTTTTTCTTAGTAAAACTGAATACAAAATCGAATACAAAAATATATTTTTTTGAGAAATCGAATTATAATAATTATAAAAAAAATGGGGAAAAAAATCTAAGTGCGGATTTGAATATAAAATATTTTCTTAGTGAAACCGAAAGTGAATTCGACCACCATCGAAGCTAAAAACTAATATAAATATTTCCAAAGCGAAACTGAAAGCGAATGTGGCTTTTCTCAGTGAAACTGGAAGCAAACAAGTTTTTTAAGAGAAAACCCGAAGCGAATTTTTTTCTTATTAAAACGGAAATAAAAACCGAATATAAAAATATTTTCTAAACGAGATCGAAAGTAAGGATAAAAACATTTTCATCACGAAACTGAAGGTTAAAGCGAATACAATTTTTTTTTTTTTAAATGAAATTGTAAAAAAAAAAAAAATTCTAAGAGAAAACTTCTTGCTCGCATTCGAGTGCGAAAGCCAATATGAACACATATTTTTTTCTATAGCGAAACCGGCAACGAAATCGAATACAAAAATATTTTTTTTACATCGAAAAATATTTGACAAAAAGCATAAAACTTTAGTAAAATTAAAATCAAAAATTAGTCAAAATACAATATACGAAAACTTAATGATACATAAATCATGTTTTTTTTATTATTTTTTTATAAAAATTATTTAATATTTAGTGCGAATAATTAGGGGGTACTCACCTTGATTAGAATCACTTTTTATTATTGAAATTTTTCGCGATCAGCGTTTTGTATTCAGTTCGCACTTTTTAGTAGGTAGAACGATTAAACCGCGGCCCTATTAGTTTTCACCCGAGCATGACAGTTGAGAGCGCGTTATTCCCAGACGGATTGGGATTAATGAATCAACTTTTGCAATGCCAAAATTACAAGCTGTCAACGGATTTTTGTAGTTGCCAAAATTTAGCTCACTAGATATTTTTCATGACTCACATATATTTATATTTTTTTCTGGAATAGAAAGAAAGAAAAATTTTTTTTAAGACTTTTAAATTTTTTTGGATTAGGAAGAAAGTTTCACATTTTTTTTAACAAATGACTAACGATATTTTCTATTTAATAGACCCTTTCAGAATCAAGTTTTTCTTTCTTTTTTCTGCACCACTGCCAGTAAATCCTCTACTGGTTCAGAGGGAAACTTAACCAATTTTTTATACCCAGCGTTACTTATCTGAATTTTACTAGTCCACTGTAAAAGTCAGCTAGGTCAGTCACAAACCTGAATTTCTTGAGTTTCATCTAGATTGCTATCAAAAAATTTCTTTGATAGTTCGTTTTCTTGACAAACTGTTCAAAATGAATTAGTTCATTATTTACCTAAACTGGCATATAACGGGTTAAGCATAAATAAAAGAAACAACAAGAAATCCAAATCATTACTCTAATTTTATTACTTTTTCAATGAATTCAAATATCTAGTAAAAGTGTAAAATTTTACCACATACCAAGCACTAGAAAATAACTAAAACATTTCATTCTACTAATCATTAAGATAGAATACGAACGATGACAATGTCATCAGAGACTTATGCTTCATTAAAGTTTATTATACTTTTGTTTTCTACCATGATGGGATTATTATATATTTCTGTGTTAAACTTTGATTGCAGCTTCCTGTCATTTTATTACACAGGATCACAATTTTAACACAATGATGGCAATGAAAGTTTGAAATGCTGCTGTTGTTGATGATGGTTTAAAAGTTTCAAAACTATATAAAAATTTGTATGGGGAAAAATAAAATATATCTTTCATTCATTCATTCATTCAGTTTGATTTAATAGACCTTCCTTCATTTTAGCTAGGTACTTATTTATTATATAACTTAATGGCATCTATAATGAAAGTATTAAATGAGATTAATAATTATAACTATTTTGAATTCGATTGATGTGTTTTATTTGTATGTATAAGAATAGTTTTTAAGAGTTTTTGATATTTATTACATAAAATACCGTATGACAAATAGTTATAGATAAAGCTAAAGGAAAAGTTTTTGCTATGGAAGTGAATAGAATTGTATTTATGTATTGTAAAATCGCAGTTGGGGTTGAATGAGACAAGGTAAAGCTTGTGATTTTTATTTTTAAATGGTGAAGGAGGAGTACGTATTTTTATTTTTTTTTTTTATTTTTTGTGCTTTCTATACTATTTTTAAAAATTTTTGTTTTTTCAACCAAAAATTTTCAAAAAAAATATAAGGGGGGGATACATACTACTAAAATTTTTTTTTTGAGTTTTTATCTTTTTTACACGTTTCATGAGTTTTTACAACGTTTACAACAAAAAAAAAATTTTAGAAAAAAAAATTGTTTTCGACTCAAATATTTCAAAAAATTCGTTTTTTCGAGTTTTTGTGTTTTCTGCACGTTTTATAAGTTTTTACAATGTTTTTAACAAAAAAAATTTTAAAAAATAAAAATTATTTTTTCGACCAACATTTTTCAAAAAAATTGTAAGGGGGGGATACATGCTACTAAAAATTTTTTTTCGATTTTTTATGTTTTCTACACGTTTTACGAGGTTTTACAACATTTTCAGCAAAAAAAAAAATTACCAAATAAAGTTATGATTTTTTCGATCTTTTAAAAAATTCATCAAACTTTTTATGTTTTATGTGTTTTGAACAAAACAAAAATTTTTTCAAAAAGAAAATCTTATTTCTGTAATGTATTTTTGTTATTTTGAAATTTTTACGAAGTTTTTCAATACATTTTTTTACAATTTTTTTTAAATGTAGACAAAGTTACTTAGAATTAATTCTTTACTTAACCCTATAAATAAAAACAAAATTTTTTTGAAACATTTTTTTTGTTGAAAACATTACAAACACTCATGAAACGTGTAAAAAATATAAAAAGCGAAAAAAAAAATTAATTTTCTTTTATGTATCCCCTCCCACCTCCCTCATGAATTTTTGAAAAATTTAGGTCGAAAAAAAATTTTTTTTTAAAAATTTTTTTAAAAAATTTTTTTGGTTAAAACGTTATAAAAACTCATAAAACGTGTAAAAAACAAAAAAAATTGAAAAAAAAATTTTTTTTCATGTGTACCCCTCCCTATGAATTCTTTGAAAAGTTTAGGTCGAACAACGAAATTTCTTTTGAAAATTTTTTTTTGTAAAAACATTGTAAAAACTCTTGGAACGTGTAAAAAACATAAAAACTCGAAGAAACAAATTTTTTTCCTATGTATCCCCCCTCATGAATTTTTTGAAAAATTTAGATCGAAAATTTTTTTTTTTTTCATGTATTTTGGTTGAAAACACTGTAAAAACTCATAAAACGTGTAAAACAAATAAATAAACGGAAAAAAAAATTTTCCCCCATGTATCCTCCTTTGTAAATTTTTTGAAAAATATAGGTCGAAAAAAAAATTTAGTTTTGAAAATTTGGTTTTTGTTGAAAATGTTGTAAAAACTCATGAAAAGTGTAAAAAACATAAGAAATAGAAAAAAAGAATTTTTTTTCCTCTTTTTCTTCTGAAAATTTTTGGTTTTTTTGTTGGCAACGTTGTGAAAACTCATAAAACATGTAGAAAACACAAAAAATCGAACAAAAAAAAATTTTTCCAAGTACCCCACCATTTTTAAAAAAATCATTATATCATAAATATCACAAAAATTCGACCTGACCCGAAAAAAATTTTCGACATCGGAAAAACCATATGAGACCTAAGACATTTTTTTCATGTTGTATAGTGTAATCAGACGACGTGTTTTACATGTTTCAAAATGGAACCAATCCTTGAAACTAAATTCTTAAATGGAATAACAAAATTGTATTTACATGAAGTGAAAGTTTCAAAACTGCTTAGTTACCAAAAAATTAAAAGTCCACTGGGGGTTTTGGATATACCAAGAAATTGGATAATTGCCATCAGTAATGTTAAGTTCACAAGTTTTTGGTATTTACTAAACAAAAAAACTAAATAATCATTGGAAAAGAGAAAGTAGAGGATGTTTGAATGACAATACAAAAAGCTAAAATTTGTGTAGCATGAATATAAAAGAGCTCATCTTACACTCACAGACACACACACATATACAAAAAAAAAAAAAAAAAAGAGTTTTTGGTAAAAGAAAATCATGGATACCATATAGGAAACACATACATACACACACACACAAATAAGTAAATTATACAAAAGAATAAAACAATAGAAGCTGCCAACTCCAATGAATACAATGCAGAGAGATTACTGCTTTTGCTGCTACTGCATTTTATATGCAATACAAACAACTAAATGAGGGAAGAGAGACAGAGAGAATAAGAATGAGAGTATGTACGTGTATTTTACATGTATGGAACATCATAATTTGTATATTCATGTCTGTGTGAGTGAGTATGTGTTTCTGCATATCACACACACACTCATGTACACACATACAAATCTATGTCAGAAAGCTTGAAATATTACTAGGAATATTCTTGATAGCCTTGTATATGCATGGAAATATAGAATAGAAAACAAACGACCTAAAAAAAAAAAACAACAAATTTCTAGTAGTTACTAACAGAGTCGAAAATATGCATAGGTACTACTGCAAACACAAAAAACTTAAATATTTTTCATATATATTTTCACGTATTGTTGGTGAAATTTAAGACAAATTTTATAAAATAAATAAACAAAAATATTTATGCACATATCATTACTTGAGTTAAATTTAATTCATAGTAGTTTTCCTTTTCTCTACTCATTTTAATTTTCTAACACATTTACTTCGTATGAAATTCATTTAAATATGTTATATAAAATAAGTAAATCTAAAAGTATATTCAATTAAATAAACATTCATGTAGTTAGATAACTATTGTTTATACGAAATAGTTTGTTCATCTCAACTGACTTCTGTAAGATCAAGAAAAGTATTTATGAAAGCAGAAAGCATCATCCGACTACAGGTGTCTAAAATATTTATTTAACATAATTGCATAAAAATTTGTATTTGCAACAAAATCTCAATTGCATACAATTTTCATTTACATAAATAAATTTTTGTTTGTTATAGATTCATTGTGTGAGATGAATATTTAAAATAACTGCATTGAAGTTGATTTACTTGTAGAAATATGTTATTGCTATTTGTTTATTTATTTATGGTAATAATTTTTGAATTTTTGCTTATACTGAAAATTAAATAAGTTCTGCAATTTTTGAATAAATTCTTTAATCCATCTTATAAAAGAAAAGCATTGAAGTAACTTCAGGTCAATAACTCATAACAGATTAACACCTAAAAATGTTTTTACATTTATAAATGACAAAAAAAATCGAATTAAATTGAATATAACTTGACATATAGTCAAAGCACTAGGGTCAAATAAATTCTGTATAATCGAACCTGAGGCAGCGGGGGCTTCAGTCTAGCATTTCATCATTAACTAGTCAACTGTAGTGGCACTATGACAAGATAGTGCCCACCAAAAGCAAAATTTCCATCGAAATTTGAAATGCCGTTTTAAAACAAAACAAAAAAATTTGAAACCTTGCACTTCCACAATCTAAAAATTACACAATGATTTGGGCGGCACCTTAAAAACTTTCAAAACTTGATATCAAACGAAATACCAGAGAAATACTGAAACACATTAAATCAAATTTGATACTCGCAATTGAAATATAATCTGAAAGTCGTAAAAAGCTAAATTTCATTTCCATTCCATATTCACTCCATATTCATTCCATATTCATTCCATATTCATTCCATATTCATTCCATATTCATTCCATATTCATTCCATATTCATTCCATATTCATTCCATATTCATTCCATATTCATTCCATATTCATTCCATATTCATTCCATATTCATTCCATATTCATTCCATATCCATTCCATATTCCTTCCATATCCATTCCATATCCCTTCCATATCCATTCCATATCCATTCCATATCCATTCCATATCCATTCCATATCCATTCCATATCCATTCCATATCCATTCCATATCCATTCCATATCCATTCCATATCCATTCCATATCCATTCCATATCCATTCCATATCCATTCCATATCCATTCCATATCCATTCCATATCCATTCCATATCCATTCCATATCCATTCCATATCCATTCCATATCCATTCCATATCCATTCCATATCCATTCCATATCCATTCCATATCCATTCCATATCCATTCCATATCCATTCCATATCCATTCCATATCCATTCCATATCCATTCCATATCCATTCCATATCCATTCCATATCCATTCCATATCCATTCCATATCCATTCCATATCCATTCCATATCCATTCCATATCCATTCCATACCCATTCCATATCCATTCCATATCCATTCCATATCCTTTCCATATCCATTCCATATCCATTCCATATCCATTCCATATCCATTCCATATCCATTCCATATCCATTCCATATCCATTCCATATCCATTCCATATCCATTCCATATCCATTCCATATCCATTCCATATCCATTCCATATCCATTCCATATCCATTCCATATCCATTCCATATCCATTCCATATCCATTCCATATCCATTCCATATCCATTCCATATCCATTCCATATCCATTCCATATCCATTCCATATCCATTCCATATCCATTCCATATCCATTCCATATCCATTCCATATCCATTCCATATCCATTCCATATCCATTCCATATCCATTCCATATCCATTCCATATCCATTCCATATCCATTCCATATCCATTCCATATCCATTCCATATCCATTCCATATCCATTCCATATCCATTCCATATCCATTCCATATCCATTCCATATCCATTCCATATCCATTCCATATCCATTCCATATCCATTCCATATCCATTCCATATCCATTCCATATCCATTCCATATCCATTCCATATCCATTCCATATCCATTCCATATCCATTCCATATCCATTCCATATCCATTCCATATCCATTCCATATCCATTCCATATCCATACCATATCCATTCCATATCCATTCCATATCCATTCCATATCCATTCCATATCCATTCCATATCCATTCCATATCCATTCCATATCCATTCCATATCCATTCCATATCCATTCCATATCCATTCCATATCCATTCCATATCCATTCCATATCCATTCCATATCCATTCCATATCCATTCCATATCCATTCCATATCCATTCCATATCCATTCCATATCCACTCCATATCCATTCCATATCCATTCCATATCCATTCCATATCCATTCCATATCCATTCCATATCCATTCCATATCCATTCCATATCCATTCCATATCCATTCCATATCCATTCCATATCCATTCCATATCCATTCCATATCCATTCCATATCCATTCCATATCCATTCCATATCCATTCCATATCCATTCCATATCCATTCCATATCCATTCCATATCCATTCCATATCCATTCCATATCCATTCCATATCCATTCCATATCCATTCCATATCCATTCCATATCCATTCCATATCCATTCCATATCCATTCCATATCCATTCCATATCCATTCCATATCCATTCCATATCCATTCCATATCCATTCCATATCCATTCCATATCCATTCCATATCCATTCCATATCCATTCCATATCCATTCCATATCCATTCCATATCCATTCCATATCCATTCCATATCCATTCCATTCCATATCCATTCCATTCCATATCCATTCCATATCCATTCCATATCCATTCCATATCCATTCCATATCCATTCCATATCCATTCCATATCCATTCCATATCCATTCCATATCCATTCCATATCCATTCCATATCCATTCCATATCCATTCCATATCCATTCCATATCCATTCCATATCCATTCCATATCCATTCCATATCCATTCCATATCCATTCCATATCCATTCCATATCCATTCCATATCCATTCCATATCCATTCCATATCCATTCCATATCCATTCCATATCCATTCCATATCCATTCCATATCCATTCCATATCCATTCCATATCCATTCCATATCCATTCCATATCCACTTCATATCCATTCCATATCCATTCCATATCCATTCCATATCCATTCCATATCCATTCCATATCCATTCCATATCCATTCCATATCCATTCCATATCCATTCCATATCCATTCCATATCCATTCCATATCCATTCCATATCCATTCCACTACTTACAATTCCTAAATGTTTGCTGAAAATTTTAACTTAAATTGAATTTAATTTAATATAATTTCTGAGCAGTAAACATCATCATTAGTAAGTAATATGATGTTTACGCTGCCAAGCTAAGAAAGAAAAGTATAAATTTCATACACCAAGATTAATTATTAATTCCTAACTATTTACACGAAAATAGAAATAAATTTCTATAACTACGTAACTTTAGTATTTGTGGAAGGCCACGGCAAGGATGGCGTGAACATACAAAACTGTTGCTATTGCCTGCTGTCTCACTCAGGCCTTGAGTTTATGAGTTTAGAGAAATTAATTTACGAAAAGTTTTAAAATTTTTTTTTTTAGCAGGTACCAGCCATGGCATTTTACACGCAGCGTGTATCATTTGCAAAACTAGCGGTGGCAAACACTGAAAGCTTAAACGAAAAACAAATCAACGAAAAATTGTAGTGAAACTAATTGATTTTTATTTTTCTTTTCTTTTAACTACACTTCAACACATATAAAATTTTGGAATCCTCTCATAAAATTCTTAGCTCCCTATGCTTCATTTAAGTTCATTATGCAATGAGCGCGTGTACGTAAGTGCTCCGTCGTCGTCGTAATCGTTATGGACGTTACATTTGCCTGCTCCTGAAAAAAAATTAAACTAAAAATAAAATTAGCCTTTTTTGCAAATTATACACTCTGCACCACACTCGCACACTCAACACACACTGAAGCACATTTAAAAAGCGAACGTAACTTTCTTAAACTGTACGCTAGTGGGCCTCCGCTGCCATACAAAAGAAATGTGGGCATTTTTTTCACTTTAACTTTTTCTTATTGAAAATCAACGTTTAAAAAATAATATTAGGCTTTTCTTTGATTTTTCGCTTTCGAAATTATGTAGTGCATGTGAAAAGGAAAAAAATCATGCCCGAATTAAAATACATAGTTGAGAATGTAAAGCGTTTTTTGAATTTAATGAGTTCATAACATGAATTGAATCAATTCAAACATGTTGGAACTTAAAATTTTTGTAAGTACGTTGAATAAGTTTCTCTTTAAGGTAAGTAGTCTAAAAGTTTTAGAATTTACGAGATCCACTAGATTCTTGAGGGAGACCAAAATGTAGAACAAAAATCAAATAAACATCAGATCAGAATTTAATCCCGATTTCAAACTAAGAAAAAACAAAAAATCGGGACAAAAATGAGTCCAAATATCATACCGATATTTAGACTCAAACTCAAGCCAAAAATTTGAGCAAAATTCAGATGAAATTTAGACCAAATTTCAAACTAAAATTCAAACCAAAGTTAAGCCAAAACTCAAACCAAAAATTAAAGTAGAATTTAGATAAAAATCAATCTAATTTAAACCAAAGTCAGATCAAAATTAAAAGTAAGCCTTAGACCACATTTTAGACCAAAAATCATGCCGATTATCAGACCAAAGTTCAAACCAAAATTATACCAGAACCAGATCAAATCTCACGGCAAATTTCAGATTAAACTATACCAAAATTTGAACAAAAATTCGATCCAAAATTTCGACCACTATTCAAAGCAAACTTCAGATTTAAAGCAGACTAAAATTATACCAGATTTAACCTAGAATTCGAACCAAAATTAAAACGTAAATTTATACGAAAAGCAGACCAGCAAACGCAGCAAAATTCAAATCATTCAAACAAAAACCAAATCAAAACTTCGACCAATATTTAGACTAAAAATTTAGACCAATCAGAATATGATTCGAACCAAAACCCGGACTAAAGTTTGAATAAAAATTCAGACTAATCAACAAACCACAACTCAAGCCTGTTTTCAAATCAAAAGTAGACCAAAATTAGACTAAAATTATACCAAATTGAAACTTGAATTCAGACCAAACTTTAACTAAAATTCGCACAAATCAAAACTAGAAAAAAATTCAGATAAAGGCTTGATCAAAATTTTAACTGAAACCTGAATGAAAATTTCGACCAAAATTTGAACTAAAAATCAAAGCAAATTTCAGATCGAATCAGACTAAATTTAGATCAAATTTATCAAATAAAAATTTAGACTAAAAATTCAGCCAAAACTTCATACCGATATTCAAAACAAAATTCAACCCAAAACTCAAATCAAAATCAGACCAAATTTACATTAAAATTCTGGCCAAAGTTAAGTCAAAACTCAGATAAATAGTGAAAGCAGAATTCAGATAAAAATTAGTCTAATCCCAAGTCAGAACAAAATTGAAACCAAAATTCAGACCACATTTTAGACCAAAAATTATGCCGATATTCAGATCAATGTTCAAAACAAAATCATTCAAAAAGCTGACCATAACTCATAACAGAATTCAAAACTAAATAAGAGTAAAATTCGAAACAAAATCTAGAACAAAATTTGGACTAAAAAGAAGATCACAACTCATAGGAAACTTCAGATCAAAAGCAGACTAAAATTAGACTAAAATTAGATTCAATTTAATCTGCAATTCAAACCAAAATTAAAACCAAAATTCATGCAGAAACCAGACCAAAAAGCGCACCAAAAATTCAGCAAAGTTAGAACAAAATCCAAACCAAAATTTAGACTAAAAATGAGACCATAAAACCAAACAAACTTCAGATCAAAAGCAGATCAAAATTCGAGCAAAGAGCAGACCAAACTCACAACATAATTCGAACAAAATCGGACTAAATTTAGACCAAACCTTAAACTAAAATTCAAACCAAAAATTCGGATAAAATTTAGACCAAAAATTTGGCCCAAAATTTGTCCAAAGTTTTACAGATATTCAGACCAAAATTAACACGAAAAATCAAACCAAAAGTCAAAACAAAACTCAATACAAAATTCAGTTCTATGAACCAACCTCAGATCAAATTTAAACAAAAATTTAGACCACAGTTCGGACCAAATTTTGGATAAAGTTCTAAGAACAGACCAAAATGGGAACCAACCTCAGATCAAAAATGAGACCAAAGCTCAGATCAAAAACATATTAGAGTCAAATCAAATTCAGACCAAAATCCAAATCAAAAATCACATAATCTGATTGTTTTTACAACCGTAAACAAGTTCGACGACACGAAATATGGCGGCTGAAATATAAAAGGAGAAAGTGGGAGAAAGCTGGATACAGACAAAGCCCTCTACCACAGCAGTTCCAAAATTACTCTCAAATTATAGACTACCAGTTAACCGAGAGACTATCAGTTAACCGAGAGTATTAACCCAAATATGCCCAATGTCTCTTATGTAGTAAACTTCAGAAATGTTTGATTTTGATTAAATAAAAATATATTCCATCAAAATTAAAACTTTCTGAAGCATATTACATATTGATTATTAAGGATATTGAGGTAGGAATCTGGACTAGAAGACAGGTTAATTCTCTCATCAAGAACCTGAAGAAGAAATGTACGTCAGAATGATTTCCTGAATCATTACAACTTATCACTAAGTAGCTTGTGAAGATGAGAAAATTGTGAGATACTTACCTCTCCTCTCCCCCCTTGCTTTCCATGTGTAGTGAGATATAAGCAACTTAAGCTATCAGAAAGTGACAAATCGAATGCTCTTGTTGGTTTTAACTTCTCCAACTGATTTTTCTTAACCCATTAATGCTGAAACCACCCCGATGTGGAAGGTCTCTTTCAATCATGTGCTTGCACGAATTTATGGAATATATGTATGTCTACCTCATCCGGATTTCGCACTATTTTATCGATTTCAGAAGTCCAAATTTCAATGCCCCGTTAATGAGTAATCGAAATAACGATAAGAAAATGCATTGGATTCCATATTAAATAATATTAATTTCACAAAATTTAAATTAATTATTCGTTAAACTTTTTATCATTCGCGGTTAATTCTTTGAAGTTAGAAACTGGGAAACAAACAGTTTTTTTCACTCTTCAAAACATTTATCTCGAAATTCCCCAATATGGAGATCTGTCTCTTTTTCTCCCATATTTTTATTTAAAATCACTATATTTTTTCCCACTGCGGCTAGAATCAAATTTGGGCCCCGGGAATCGGTAAAATATAACCAAAAACAATCGGAAATTCGGGCATATATTCCCTGAATTCGTTCTTCGATCTTCCGAATCGGGGTACTCTCAGCATTAATGGGTTAAATACTTATGTACTCGAATATTCAAAAAAAAAAAGGAGTTCAGTTTAACATTGCAAATTTAATTCAAACTCAAATTTATGTAGTTTAGTCAACTATAATAAAAATTGTAATAAATGATTCAGTTTATCTCCTGCTGATATTTTATCAGCTAAATGTAATGCAGCAATCGGAAACCTACACTAATTGAATCAGTTTTACTCTACTTTTCTTCTTCTTTTTACTTTACTCACTTCGTTATCGTTCGTTTTCCATTAGTGTCTGTTTGCCGGTGTACGTGAGTTCAAGACAAAAGAAAAGAAAAAAGGAAAAATTCCATGAGTTTAGTGAAGATTGTGAAAAGTTGGCAGGCTACTTGGATTTGTGGAGCAACAAGAGAGGTGAGTAAAACTCAGATTTGAAATGTTGATACATACAGTTGAAAAATCCTTTCAAATGAGGATGAAGATAAGGATTTCCTGAGGGCATACAAAATTTAAGGTCTTCCTCAGTTTGGGGGAATATGGAAACATTGGCGTTAAAGTCAATCAATGCTCAGATCTATTGAGGTCTGAAATTTAGTAAGGAGATTTCCTGTATACTACATTACTAGTTCACGTAAGCGGTTTTTAGAAATGGGAAATGGACTCTGGAATTGCCATTACAACATTAACCTTCTAATGCCCAAAATTTTCTTACCGTATACAATATTTGAATTATGAATATATATATATATATAACTTGCTATCTGCTTAGCCAGCTTAACCTGAATTAGCCCAGAGTGGCCATATGGTCACTCCAAAACAAAAAGTTTTTTTTTTGCACTTTTTGTTGTTATTTTCATTTACGCTAATCGTATGAAACATTTCTGAAATATTCGAAAAAAAAAGTTCTGGGCTGAGTTGGGTTAAAATTGGCATATTGTTGATAAAAGCACTACTTTGTTAACCCTTTGACGCTCACTTCTTGTCTTTACTTTTAGATTCTATATATTTTTGTATTTGGTTATAGGAAATTTCATACAAAAGTGATTAAAAAAAGTTTTTAAATGAAAATAAAAGTTTTCAATGGATATCAAAAATTTCATTGAACAACAAAATAAATTTTCTGATAAAACCAAAGAATTTCACACATACACACCATCACACACATACATGCAAAGCATACACATATTTCTACAAACACACATCCAATCAAATCAACGAATGTTAAATTTACCATAAAACCAAAAAATTCTTTACATTGCCGATGCTTGGTAGCTGTTGGTTGATGGTTTAAAACTTGCTACCACCACAGCTACTAAATTAGTGAAGAATAGAAAACGAATTTTAGAATAATTTACTAAAAGATAAAAGTGATGAAAAAAAATTTCAATATAAAAAAAAATTTTTAAAAATGATGAATGAATGTGGAGAGAATTTGCATTTACATAGGCGTAGATTTTTATTTTTAACAATAATAAATAAAAATAGAATCCCAGTTTAATTTTTTTTTTTTTTTTTGGTTTGGCAGCACAAAGGTTAAATAATTTTTATCTTATTTGATAATGGACAAATTTCGATTTAAAAAATTAAAAATAAGAAAAAAGTATCTACTTTCATACCTCCATACAATGATTAAGAAAATTTGTAACTATGCGAATTTGTAATCTCAAAAACCATCCTTCTTGGATCCGCTATTGGTATATGAGACAGTGAGAAGAAAAGTGGTATAACTTCTACGTTCAGAAAAAGTGGAATAATTTTACTTAAGAGCAAAAGCGAAACGAAATATGTTCAGAGCAAAAGTGAAACGAAATATGTTCAGAGCGAAAACGGAATAAAAAACTATGCTGTTCTTGTTCTGAAAGAATTTTTTTACCATTTTTGTTCTTACTTTTAAGGCGTTTCATTTTCACTCTTAACCGTATTACTTATGCCATTCTTGCACTGACACTCTAAATTATTTCACTTTTGCTCTTATATAAATTTTAGCCCGGTTTTCCGCTCAGCCTGTCATATATGGTTCTAGAGATATATCGTACAACAAATAGTTCCTGAGATATTTTGTCATGAATATTCAGGTTCTATTGGGGATACAACGCCCACCTGATATTAAGAACTCACACTCCATTATATCCTCGGTATTGATAAATGATACTTGCGTGCCAAATATTAGTACCGTACTACAAATGCTTCCTGAGATATCTCATAATGAATATTGAGGTCATATGGGAGATGCCACACCCCCGTTCCAATCCTACTTAAATCTTTTTTGTAGTATGACATTGTCAAACAACATCGTTGTACGAGATTTGAGTACTATTTTGTATATGGTTCTAGAGATATACTCAAATAAGCATATGGTTTGTATGGGAGGTACCACGCCCACTTTTCCAAGCCCACTCTAATTTTTCCCACAGAATGGCGTGAAAAATTATTACTTTCTTATTAAATCTTAGTACCGTATTATAAACCTAGATTCCTAGATGAAAAATCAGGTTTGTATAAGATGTACCACGCCCACTTTAACAAGTCCACCCACTACTGAAATTTTTAAGAACGACTTTTTCAATACTTTTTTTAGTACTTTTTCTACTATTTTTTTACAACTTTCTTTTTACTGCTTTTTACTACTTTTTTCACTGCTTTGCTTTTTTACTATTTTTCTACAACTTTTTTTTACTACATATTTTAGTACTTTTTTACTTCTATTTTACTACTATTTTTACTATTTTTTTACTATTTTTTAATTTTTTGTTTACTACTTTTTTACTACTTTTTTTACTACTTTTTTTTACTACTTTTTTAGTACTTTTTCTAAGGACCATTTTGTTTCGCGGATATATCAAACTTAAACTAATGCTAATCTCAAAGAATACTTCTCGCAGTGCTTTTGTTTGACCAATCAAAATCGTAATCTTCAAACAAGTTCAAGTAAAAACCTCTCAATATTTGTTGAGAAAATCGTCAGCCAATCATATTCATTGATTTCAAGTTTCAGTTAGAATAAAATCTTCTCAATATTTATCAAACTCTAGTCAAATCACGAACAAAATTATGCAACTTTTAATTCTCCAATTAATTTCTACTAAATAAAAATGCTATACGTTGAGTTTAGCCAAAATATTTATACATACATAAATACTTTTCCATCAAACTATTTTCGATAAAAATTCATCAACTTCATCATGCACATGTCTGCCGACTTATATCTATTTATCCTTTATAGAAAGATGGCAAAATTTATTCCATTATACATTGTAGGTAAATAATAAAAAAAAGAAAAAAATGAAGAAAATAATAAAATTAATCAGCACATTTTAATTAAAAGATTGAGTGATTAAATCGAACGCAAGAAATTTGTCTTCTTTCTTTTCTTTACCGTCTTTTGCTGTTTCTCATCATATTCTCTATCTTTTTTTCATTTTTAGTAGTTTATATTTGTAGCAGAAACTTGCGATTTATAAAGTTAATTAAAATTTTTCCGTTTCAATTAAGTTTTTCTATTTACGGTAATATTGTATTACGGAAATATTGTATTACGGAAATATTAAACGTAGGTACGTGTTGTTGTGGTAGAAAATATTATGTCGCACAGGAAGACGAGGAATACATAACTAGTTATTATTTTTCTTGAGAAGACAATTTTAAATTTATTCCAACTGTGATTAGCATCGAATTTTGAAATACTTTTGCTAATTTAAAAAATAGAAAACGATGATTAAATCATTAAAAATTAACTATTCATAAATGTAAGTAATAAAATTTAAGTTGTTCATATTTATCAAAATATTTCAGGCAGCCGAGGTCAAAGTAAATATTCATCTCGATTTAATATCAGCTGGTAAAGATTGGAGCTAAACAGAGAGAGAGATCAAATCGGGCAGAGAGCAGTATAATGGATTAATAAGAAAGTGAGAGAAGGAGATTTATTAGCGCAGAGAGAGTTGAATAAATCAGAAAAAAATCTAATGGTTTCGGAAAAAATCAATGGCTGAGATATCTATCAAAGGCACAAGATACTCATTTACTCATCCCTCCTTCCCTCCCCCTCTTCCCCCTTCCCACTCTCTCATTTTTAAACTTTAAGTCAAAAGTGCCGACTTAAGAAATTGAAACAAACACTCTGGCAACACTGCACATAACGGAAAAATTCTTCGCTCAAAAGAGTTGATAAATAAGAGCACACGAATTCTATTGAATTGTTGTTGTGGTCTCTCATTAAATTTCAATTACAATAACACTAAAATCCTCCCAATATACGCAGCATAATTATTCTACGCAATCGTCTCTTCTTTTGTTCTGCGCTTTTGCAGTTAAAAATTATGCTTACTCTCTTCGTAATGTCATGCAATGTTAAAAGAGTGAAAGAGAGGGTAAGCTATTGCTTATACTTGAACAATTCAATTAGAAATTTATTATGCCAGTGTTGGCATTTGAGTTCATTTTTTTCGTATTGAATCGAATCTCAAAAATTTATCGAATGTGCCTAAAGTGTATTGAAAATTTTATACTCACAAACAAATTGTCAGCGTTCAGATAAAGTTCCCTAGGATTTTTATTATTTTATTTCTAAAATGAATTTAGTTTATACAATGATTAAAAAGTCTATATATGTTTCAACTGTATCATCAAAACTTTAATTTAGTACATTATTGAAATTTTAAAAGCTAATCAATACGGACCTCAAAAAATACCCACGAAATGAATTTTTTGAAATAACTTTTCCAATTCTTTTTTGCCTTTTGACATATGGTAAATGTTTAGATAAATGTGTGTTTTGGAAAACTTTAGAAAAGTGAATGCAATTTAGAAGTAAATCTGGCCAAAAAGACACTTAAATTGCAAGAAAACGAGAAATTTGTATTGCTAAAATGGTCCCAACAGTCATTAGATGCGAACTCTTTCAGAACCTTGACCGGACATTCAAAAATTACATTTATAGTTACAAAAAAAATTCAATTAAACACAAGGAAGGGCCTTAGGGAGTGCTGTATGAATATATAGGCCGACATATCATAAGAGGAGTATTTGACAGGCTGAGAGGAAAAGCGGGCTAAAATTTATATAAGAGCAGAAGTGAAATAACTTAGTGTGTCAGTGCAAGAATGGCATAAGTAATACGGTTTAAAGTGAAAATGAAACGCCTTAAAAGTAAGAGCAAAAATGGTAAAACAATTCTTTCAGAGCAAAAACAGCATAGTTTTTTATTCCGTTTTCGCTCTGAACATATTTCGTTTCACTTTTGCTCTGAACATATTTCGTTTTGCTTTTGCTCTTAAGTAAAATTATTCCACTTTTTTCTGAACGAAAGAAGTTATACCACTTTTCCTCTCAGCCTCTCATTTGAAATCATGTCTTCTTTTATACAAAATGTGGTTAAAGCTAAAAAACAAACAATAAAAACATTCACCCACACTTTTTTCTATAACTATAATAATTTTTTCTATAACTAATTTAATTTTTCTTAAAGAAAATTGAAATTAAATTTAATTTTTTCCCCCAAATCGTTTTCATACAAACTTATGTAAAACATTTACACAGATTTGACGCGCACTGTATTTCCGCGTCTTAAAATGTACTGAAAAAAGTACGATTGTATCGAAAAATCCAACACTGTTTCACTATGTCATATTCAATGGCAGAGAAAGAGAGAGAAAGAGAGAATTTCCTAATGCCTGGTTTTCACTATGACAAATTCAATCAGTTGGAGCATTTGAAAACCAGGATTATTTATTTATTGATGTGATAAAATCTTTACTCGGGGCTGAAGGACAATTTATAGTGGAGTGAATTGACTGAAATTAAAATCAAATGTCAAGTCGGTGTTGTGTGAGCTTTGAGAGTATGTGTGAGTTTATAAGTGAGCGCTTTATTCTATATATTTTACTTTAAGCCTGAAAGTCTGCAACACATAATTTCTATATTAAAAACGATTGTGAAATGTATTTACATATCAATGGAATAGTGGAACATATCGAAAAATGTTTTTAATTATTTTATTGCATAGTTTATTTTAATTTATAGTTTATTTTTTTCTTATTGAGAATATAAAAAAAAACCAACATTAAGCGATGTAGACGTGCAAAAAGCGAAGAAAAGAAAACACTATTGATTACACTTTTTGGAACATAAAAATAAACACTTTTATATTGAAGAAAACAAAATGCGTACAGTATGCTTTCCACACCATGTGACGAGTGCAGAAGGTACTCATTTTAGTTTTTTTGAAATTTGTTATTCAGAGTTCATTGTAAAATGGTCGATTGTGTTTTAGATTCGGTGGCAACGCATTTATTCTAATACATTTTTCTTTTATTTCCGTCAGATTCAAATTTACTTTGCTTCCAACGCAATAAATAAAGAAAGGAGCGTGGAATGTAAGCTTCGAAAAATCTAGACTTGATTCTGACGAACTTGTTATATCATTAATTATTAATTTCCCAACTCTTAAATAAAGAGTTTCTTTAAATCTAAAAAAAATATCTATCCAATTATATAACTTTTCCATTGGCTAAGAAATTCGGCACCTCTAAACACATCGATTTAAATACGTGCTTGATACGTTTATAAATAAAACGAACAAAATCACCTAAACATGTTGACACTATTTTAAAAGTAAAGTTTGATATATTATCAAATTTCACTAAAAAAAAACAGTAAACTTTATAAAATTGAAAAGTATTTTGCTGCAAGTTTGTCACATATCAATGTCATTGCTGCTCTTTTGTGGCGCTCTCTCCTACTTGCACCCTCGTACTCTCTTTGTCCTGCATTGACTTTTTCTCCTACATTTGTTCGTTCTCCTGCATTTGTTCATTCTCTCATGCATTTATTCATTCTCCTGCACTTATTCTCCCTCTTTCTCTCTCGCTCTAACGTTCTTTCATTCACTGTACTACATTGAAGTTAAATAATACTCGTGTGTTCCGAGTATCAAAGCACAAATGCTATGACAAAATAGCAAACAGTCTGTGGCATTTTTGCTGACAACGAAAAATGGAACAAGTCAACGTGTTGACATCAGTTTCTAAATGGAGCAAGTGATTGGCTACTTAACACAAAAAAACGAACTAGAGAAATGGAAAAAATATATGCTGCTGTTCTACTTATTTTGCCTTCATCTTTACTTAAAATAGTTTTACAGCCAATGTGTGAATTGTTAAAATATACTACGAATTTGATTTAACTGATAGCTGAAACTTTTTCCTTGAAGTTTTCTTCAAAAAATGAAAAGAAGCAGCATATGTTTTAAACTAAGTAAGAAACTAAATATGTGTTTGAGTATTTAAGAGATTTAACAAAAAAAAAAAAACAAAAAACAAAAAAAAAACTTTATTTCCTGTTGATAGATAGCAAAAATGATAAGAACCTTAAACTTAGTTATTTGCTTTTCGGTTGACAATATTAAATTGTTGAGTTAGTGACACAAGAATTCTCGAATTTATTCATTTATTTAATTCAAAGATAGGAAGACACCAATTTAAAGTTTAAATATTATAAAATAAAAAAAGAAGAAGAATCTGCCACTCTGTTGAAACTTTGTGACATGGAAACTGACTAGAAAAAATCACAGGAAACCAAGTTTAGTCTGAGTGAAGAAACATCAAACAATGTTGGGCAGACTTGAGGTCTTGAAAAGCAGTCTGAAGAGCCTAGAAGATATTAAAGGAACTGAAGGCTATCAGAGATAGTACAATCAGTCATAAGTAATCAGCATTCCTCATGAGTCCGTCTTTGTTAAAGTGATTCAATAAAAAGTCATTCTGAGCCCATGTCAAGTAGCCTAGGGCAGTTAAGGCAATGAAGACAGCCAAAAAAATAGTGAGGGGACTCACGCAAGAACTAAATGCAATAGAAAGTAATTTTCTTTTAAGATACCAGATTACCTCTCACATAATTTCGCAATACTGAACGCTGAACGCGGGACTCCTCAGACCTTTCGAAGCATGCTGAGGAACCCAGAAGCCTTTGAAGGCAATCCAAAGCAAAAAAACAGTCAGAGATGTGGTAAAAAAAAAATTCATCTTTCATGTAGCAATCATCGAGCACTGCAAAACGAACTTGAGTCTACTTCCTATTATTCCAATTTAATTTTTTTTAATTTTGCACTCCTTTTTAACCCGGTTCTGTATAGATGCCACGAGCCTATTTTGAAAATTTTCAAAACACAATTTTCATATGTCATCTTCAAAAAGAAATTTTAGTACTTTAAAAAAAATCTAAAAAAATTCGTTTCTGAATTTTAGAGGGTGTAGTAATTTTTGGCTTACCCTGAGGTATAAGGTGACCAGGTGTAAAAAAAATAAGAAATATTTCTACGCCATATCAAGAAAAGAAAGAAATTTGTTTCTGAATTTTAGAAGATGTGGGAGTTTTTGGCTTACCCCGAGAAAATAAGGTGACCAGGTGTAAAAAAATAAGAAATATTTCTACGCCATATCAAGAAAAGAAAGAAATTTGTTTCTGAATTTTAGAAAGTGTAGTAATTTTTGGCTTACCCCGAGAAAATAAGGTGACCAGGTGTAAAAAAAAAACTGAAAATATGTCTACGCCACATCAAGGAAAGAAAGAAACTTCTTTCTGAATTTATTGAGGGTGAACTAGTTTTTGGCTTACCCCGAGAAAATAAGGTGGCCAGGTGTAAAAAAAAATTGGAAAATATTTCTACGCCACATCAAGAAAAGAAAGAAATTTTTTTCAGAATTTTTTTAAGGATGAAGTAGTTTCTGGTTTACTACGAGAAAATAAGATGACCAGGTGCAAAAAAAAAATTAAAAAATCTTTCTACGCTACATCAAGAAAACAAAGAAATTTCTTTCTGAATTTGTTGGGGATGGCGTAGTTTTTGACTTACCTCGAGAAAATAAGGTGACGAGGTGTAAAAAAACCAAAAAAAAATTCTACATCACATCATAAGCAATAAATATTCACTGGTATAAAATGTATTTAATCCTTTCGGGACCATAGAGAAACCGGAGGAGATAGCGCAAAACCGAACCGAGTTCGAATTCGTATTGTCTGAACACAATTTATTATTAAAATTTTTGACCAAAGTAGACATTTTTCGCCTTTGAAGGCCTGAACTTTCATGGGTCAGCGGTAACCCTGTGGCTTTCAATGGGTTTTTTTTGTCTGAATTTTTTCTGTACATTTTTATTATATATTTTTTTAAAGATAGACAAAGTAGCTAAGTATTAATTTTTCACTTAACCCTTTCTTGACCATAAGAAAACTAGAACCGATTCAGCAAAATCAAGCACAGATTTGCTTTTTTCGACTCCCTTTTCAAAAAGTAAAAAAGTTCGTAAAAAATTTTCATTGAAGAACTTAGGATCACCGGTGACCCATAGCAAAACTTGTGTTTCGAAAAAGTGAACAAAATTTTAAAAATATGGGAAATTATGTTTTAGTAAATGATTTTTCTCACAACATATTAAAAATTCGATGTATTTGGAGAAATATTGTAAAAATTGTGAGCGATTGAAAATTAACAATAATAAACACAATTTTTTCATTACCAAAAATTTAATTGTAAATTTTTTTAATTGAAATTAAAGAACCATCAATTCCCTTTCCGAAAACACTAAACTTATAAAAATTGATTGAATAGTTTTTAAAAAATCGCAACAATTAATCTTGTGACACCGGGTGTCACCATGGTACTGAAAGGGTTAACACAGTATTTTAGAAGTTATTATAAGTGAAAAACAGCGAAATGTGGAAAATATGGAATTTTGGGAAATTTAGCCTGTTTTTCCATATGTTTTTTTTTTACAAAAGTTTGGTCAGCTATAGACTCTTAAGAATATATAGAAGGACCTGTAAAGTTATAATTACTACACCATGTTTGTTATTTTATCAAGGTGAATTTCTCATTTCAAATGCAAAATAATTAATTTTACTATTTTTTGTTGATTTTCAAAACACCATTTTTCAAAAAAAATATGCCTGTTCACTTAGCCTTTAAGTCAGGTGAAATCTATTGTTAATATTTTTAAATTATTTAAATGCAATTTTAAAGTCAGCATATATAGAACTAGAAAAACAGTGCTTACTTTCGGAAAAAAATTTTTAAATGTATTTTTGACGAATTTTCAAAATTGCTTTGTTCGATTAATTGAACGGTGGGACGATATGGGTTAATATTGCATGTCATTGCGAATGGAAAAATCGTTGTTGACCTTCCAAATAAAGTAAAAAATGAGAGCACTCGTCGTTTACGAAATATTCAGCACCTCACTCTCCCCCTCTCTCTCTCTCTCTTTTTTACATCGAAAAAATTTTCATTTGGATGAGCTGTCGAGTTCAATAGAAATTTACTGTTATTATTAGTTGCATTGTTGTTGTTTCAGGAGTAAATACGTTTATTGATGTTGTTTTTTTTTTTCTTAGTAAAAAATGAGAGCATTCGTCGTTTAAGATTTATTCAGCACTTCACTCTCTCTCTTTCTCTCTTTTTTATATCGAAGAAACTCTCATTTGAATGAGTTGTCGACTGCAAGAAAAATTTACTGTTGTTATTAGTTGCATTGTGGTTATTGCATAAGTTGATACGACTATTGTTGTTGTGATTGTTTTTGCTTAGATCCGAGAAGACACCTCGTTTACTTATTCTTACTCATTGGTGTATAAATATATAATCGTTCACGTGTATATGTGTTCAAACCCAATATGTATGTATGTGTGAGAAGTAAAATATATTAAAGAGAGAGCAAACCGTTATTAAAAACAACATTTATTTTTATATATAATAAATACTGCGGTTACAGTGCAAATGAGAGAGCTGATCATAGACCATATGAGACGATGCTGAGAGAGCCGAAGTCAATGCCTCTGCTTATTTGTATAAGACCGAAAACTCAACTCGTTGGCTCTCTCAGTATCGTCTCATATGCTTCTATGATACTGATACTCTTCTCTTTTTCGTTCTGTCAAACACATAACGAATACGAAACTTACTCTCTCACACTCTCGCTCTTTTCTTCTCTCTTTTCACTACAGCACGTCCACCACGACTTGAACAAATCATTCAATTATTTCATATTTCATTACAATTGGTGTAAAAAAAAATGGTCAAAAATAATTTTATCGAAAATTTTTGCAATATTTGGTCACACTATGCGGTAATCATATGTAAAGTTTAATATATTCTGCAATATCTACATAATTTGGTTGAACATTCATTTATGCAATATTTACCATTTGATGCTGCTGTTCCTGCTGCTCCTGCTATTGCTACCTAACCTTATTTATCATTCAAAACCATCTATCATAATAAGTTGCAGAGCAAAGCGAAGCAAACCAGAGATATACAAAATACACAAAATTTTGCAAATAATAATAACAAAAATGTCGAAATTTTGTACGCTTAAAATTATGTTGCAAACTGCAGTGAATAGGTGAGGGTGTGCGTGTGTCTGTATGTATGAATATAATTTGCATAGTACGTCTCTATCAAACCAACAACACACACACACACACACAAATAAACACAACAAAATTCTCATGCATACAAACGATGAGAACTAAAACTGAACTGACTGGTATACGAATTGTCACTGTCACCAGAAGTGTATTTTAATTAAATTTTCATAGTAAAACACACAACAATGTTAAGTCCTTCTGCTGTGCATTTCTGTTTGTGCATTTGTTGTAGTTGTAGTGAGTAGTGAGTAGTGAGTTTTGTTAATGACATGCAAAGCCGCAACAAATTTTCGAAGAGGACAGAGAGTTACCATGTGTAAATACCAGTGCAAACAAAACGTCAACATACACACACACATACACGCATTCATGCATGCAGAGAGAGAGAGAGAAGTGCATACTCTGCAAAATCTACGTAACAAAATAACGACATCAGCATCAGCAGCACCAACTAGAACTCGACAAATGAACACATCACGCACAAAATCACGCACACATACATACATAGAAACAAAATGCATTAATGCATACACAAATGCATACAAACAAATACAAACAAAACCAACATAAACACAACGATAATTATTGTGTTTGCATTACTCAAAATTCACGCTGGAAATGCTTTGAATTTTATTTGACAATCTCTTAATGCTAATATACCTACACACACACACACACACATACACAAACTGAGATATGTATGTAGATGGCTTCTACATAGTGAAAATATTTTGCTAAAGTTAACAAATAATTAACATATAAAAATATTGTTATTGCTATTGTTTTCTGATTTTGTTGTTATACTTGTTAGTAAAATAAATGGTTTGTAAAAAAATAGAAATAAATATGTAGGTAGGTATATATGTATATAACTAGGTATTGTTTATGAAATTAGCTCTGAAATATGAAATCAGATAATTAGTTTTTGAAAAACTTGATGTGTGGAGCATAAACCTTTAGCAAAATTGTTGTAAAAGTGACAAAAATAATTAGGTAGCTATTGACAACGTTTGACTTGTGTACTTCAACAAATTTTGTTTACCAAAAATTTTGGAGCTGGCAGATTCGTGTAAGGTAAGGGTAGGATGCGTACTTGAGTATATACGGACTGGACGAAGAGTATTGCTATAATAAAGGGAAAGAGAAGAGCTAGTTTGAGAGAGTGAGTATAATTGTATTGGAGACGATACTGGATGAGCCGAAGTCAACACCTCTGCTCATTTGTTTGATTTTCAAATGGCCACATTTAAGTAAATTGATACATTTTCGGCTGTTTGGTTTACGATTTTTGTTCATCTATTTTGAATATTATATTTTTAAACCCAAATTCGCAAATACCATATACCGATTGCCTGAAAATTTCATAAAAAAGAGAAATCTGTTCAAGAAGATTTTAGAACTTGCAAAGATTTCAAGAAAACTTAAAAAAAATATTGCCTCTAATTGCTCTAATTTAATAGCTCCTGAGTACCTCAGACTACTTTTCAAGTCCTTAGACGGCTTCGATTTCAGTCACATGACAATTTAGTGTGAAAAATCGCTAGGTCGCTTGGCGTTTTACTTTGCAGTCCTCTCGCCATATCAAATCCTCTGACTATTTTCATTGGTTCAACTGCCTTAAGTTAATTCATAAGACTCATGGCGGTTTTTATTGACTAAATACTATAGAGTTGGGCTCAAGAGAACTGTTGAAGGCGCAAAAATTTCTGAAAAATTAATCAAATTTTTTTCGTACTGAGTACTATTCGTACTGACTGATATCTTCTGACTGCCTTAGATTGCTTCTGTCTGCCTTTACTTCCTCCAGATTGTATAAAAATGTTGTTTTATTATTATTAAAAAATATCCCTAAAAGTATGCAGTGTTTTTATTATTTTGATATTTTGTAATAGGTGACTACATGAACAAAATTTTTTTTTTTCGATTTTTTATCGTTTCTACACGTTTTACGAGTTCTTACGACTTTTATAACAAAAAATAAGTTTTTCAAAAAAAAATTTTTGTTTTTGATCTAAATTTTTCAAAAAATTCATAAGGGAGCCTGTGTGGGGAAAAAATTTTTTTTCGTTCTTTTGGGGTTTCTATACGTTTTATGAGTTTTTACAACGTTTTCAACAAAAAAAAAAATTTTCATAAGATTGCGTGGTTTCGATCATTTCCGTGATTTCGGCTGAAACTGCGTTGAAGTGCTCAATTTCGGCATATAAAAATTGTGAAATGTGAAACGAAACCACGAAAATCAGATGGTTTCAACGAAACCGCATTTCTATTTTGCTTACAACTTGATTAATATGGAGAAACGAAAATATAAAAAACGATTGCAGTTTCTTTTGTAACCATTTGCCGAAACTACGCAAATTTTGGCTCAGTGGGAAGATGATATTAAGGTTTAGTAAAAGAAGAAGTTTAGTTACTTCTACACAAGACTTCAGTTTAGTAGAAATGATTTAGCAAATCATATAAATTTTAATAACAAACTTGACTGAACTCAAATTTCTTTAAAAGCACTGAAGAACAGATGGCTTGATGTTTGACTAGCGATTAAGCATTTACTTGTATCTTTCATTCTTCACATTTTTGTTTTTTTTTTTTTTTTGTTTTCTTGAAAAAAATTCAGTGAAAATTTTTTACAATCCTTTTATTTTTATTTTTTGTTACTGTTTTTGTTGTGTTAATAAACAACTTGCAACAGTCAGAGCAACAACAACAACAACAACATCTGCCTTCTTCAACCAGATACTAACATTGTAGAGAAACTTCAAAAATTTCTAAAGTCGTTTGTTTTACAGTTGACTGCATGCAACCAGCAGTTGCTACTAGCAGTAGAAAATAGCTAACAGTATTGTTGCTGTTAGTATTGCAACTTTCTTCTTAAATTTTATTTTATTTAATTTATTTTTCCTAGATAATACTAATGTTTGTTCGATGCTGTTGTTGAGAAAACTAAGTAGCAGATGGTCATCTTCCAATTCCTGTTTTTTTCTTTTTTTTTTTTTTGGGACAAGACAACTCAAACACATTATTTCTTAGATATCAAATAGCAAAAATTCACTACTCAATTTTTATGTATATAAAAAAATATTTGTAGTAAATGTGAGCTACTTTCAATGATTCTGACAATTGGCATGATTCGAAAAATACAGAGACACATATTTAAAATTAAAGTCTTAACTATAAATTTTTGTAATTTTTCAGTTTCTTTTCTTTTTTGTTTTTAATATAGGTGTGAATAAATTTTATATGAGAGTGAAATAACTGACTATTCCATTCCATCCCTAAAAGCTCGCTGTATTTTTTTTATCTTATCCCCAAAAACTCGCTATTTTAACCATAAAATCACACTACATCACTTTATTTAAAATATTCATAGTTTGATAGCCACTGAAATTACATAATGGGTGTATAAATATGAAATGCGGTTTTAACTAACAGATGGCATAGCTATTATGTTTGGTTTGTTTCAAGGATATGGCGTTTTGCCAATTTTTGTAGTTTTTCAGTTCATGAAATTAGATTTCTTTTTTGTTTTTAATATAGGTGTGAACAAATTTTATATGAAATAACAGACTCTTTCATTTCATCCCTAAAAGCTCGCTGTATTTTTTTATCATATGCCCAAAAACTCGCAATTTTAACCATTAAATTACACTACATCACTTTATTTAAAGTATTCATAGTTTGACAGCCACTGAAATTACATAATAGGAGTATAAATATGAAATGCGGTTTTAACTAACAGATGGCATAGCTATTATGTTTGGTTTGTTTCAAGGATATGGCGTTTTGCCAATTTTCGTAGTTTTTCAGTTCATGAAATTAGATTTCTTTTTTGTTTTTAATATAGGTGTGAACAAATTTTATATGAAATAACAGACTCTTTCATTTCATCCCTAAAAGCTCGCTTTATTTTTTATCTTATCCCCAAAAACTCGCTATTTTAACCATTAAATCACACTACATCACTTTATTTAAAGTATTCATAGTTTGACAGCCACTGAAATTACATAATAGGAGTATAAATATGAAATGCGGTTTTAACTAACAGATGGCATAGCTATTATGTTTGGTTTGTGTCAAGGATATGGCGTTCTGGTTAGGAGACATTTGTTAATAAGATCCAGTATGTCAAAGGATGCGACTGTACAAACAAAATGTTTTTTTTTTCGCTTCAAAAATGTCGAAAGGAAATTTACATGGAAGTTTAATAACCTTCTTTCAGTTCAAGAAATCGGCTGCTGAAGATTATCGATTATTTGTATGCATGCTCTAAGCTAAGACACTTGTGAACAGGGCCGTAGCCAGAAATTTTTTTCGGGGGGGTTTTCATTCGAAGAAAATATTCATAAATATTTTTTATCAAACTGATTTTTAAATACAATAAATTAAATCGATAAAACATTTGATGGACCCTATCAGACTAAGGACAAAAGTAGATAAATGTCTTATTTTAAAACTTTAGGAAAAATTTTCCGATTTTTTTTTTAATCTTAACCTCAAAAATATGGCCAAAAGCGACACAAAGTTCACTGAATAATCAAATTAAATTTTTTTAGTCAGAGCACTGGGCTAACCGGGCAGCTTTTCTACCAGATGTGTTTGGAGATCTTTTCAATATGCTTTCTATTTTCTTAGCTTTCCCAATATCATGTGGTCCTTTTTTTCTTCCCGAACCAGGTTTCCTATCGATGGTCGAATTCTTCTGAAACTGTTTAATAACATTGGAAATAGTTTGACGGCAGACCTTGAATTCTTTGGCCAATTTTTTGTACGACCAATTTGGATTTTTTTGAAAATTTTTAATAATTTTAAGACGCACTTCTTTTTCTTCACTCATTTTGATCAACTTCACAATAAATCAACACGTTTGTCATTAAAAATAACAACTGACATATTTTTCAAAGATAACTAGATCAAAGAAATTTTTAAATTTTACACTCCAAAAAAATTATTAAAAAATCTTAACGTGTGTTAAGATTTTTTCAACCTCACTCCTTATTAGCTCTATTGAGAACTAGTATTGACTATTGACTTCAAAGGAAGACGGAAACAAACCAGAGACAAATAGAGAAAATAATCATTAAGTTTTCTTAATTATTTTTGGCTTTCAACTATAATTTCTTCTGTGAAACCAAATTCTACTGTAGTCACTCACGCTTTAAATGTAGCATAAAGTATCGAAAATATCAAACAACAACCTGAGCTAAAAATTTGTTAGCTTCTCTCATTTCCAATCAGCTATTTTAAAGCTACCCCGGAAATTTCCTTTTGTTTTGTTTAATTAAATCCAATAAATACCTTTCAATGAAAGTTTTTCTAATTTACTCACCTTACATTCACTTAAAGCATTGAATTATTTCTAAAAAAAATTTACAGTCCACCCTCACTCACCCATACTCCATTTAACCTAACAAAGAAAAAAATAAAATAAAAGGCAAAAAAAAATCACTTCAAAATCACTCCACCCAAAGGCAAAAGAGAAAAAATAAAAACGCCTTTGATTTAAAATTTTATTTGTACTTCCTTAATTAAAATTAATTGATAAATTGCAAGAGCATGAACCTATTGAATAAAAAGATTTGAAGTTCTTTTCTTGGGGTTTTCTTCCTCTTTACCTTTTTTTTTTCTGTATTCCTTACGTTTGAGACCGACCGACGAGGCTTTGATTGTTTTAAAGCAAATTACTTCATACCTCTAGCAAAAAACTAAAGGGTGCTATAATTTTGATGTCTAATTAATTGAAGAAGCATCGCCGCGGCAGCTCGACTTCTTAAATAAAAAATTTATCAGTCTTTATTATTTACTTCTTTAAAATGAAGTGGAAGTTTTTGTTTTCATTCATCATTTTGAAAAAGTATTGGAATTTTTAAGACAGCCATAAATATTAGAGCACATATGCGTAGTACAGTGATGTAAACTAAAATAGCATACAATTTAAACCGATTTTCTGATCAAAAGTCAGACCAAAATTTTGCCCAAAATTCTGACCGAAACCGAAATCCAAATTAAGAATAAAAGCGGGCTAGAAATTGAATGAAAATTAAGACCAAACTGAATTTTAGACCCAGAATTGAAAAAAAGAAACAATTTAGGTTAAATTCAGGACCAAAATAGGACATATAACCAAACCGATTTCAGCCCGAAAACTGACTGGAAATTAGATTAATATTCACGACAAAATCCAACTAAATATCCGACTGAGTTTCACAATTTCAAATATTAGAAAAAGATAAACCAAAATTTAGACCAAACACAAACCGAAATTTGGACCATAAATAAACCCAAAATTCGGACCAAAATTTGACTAGTAATCAAACGAAAACACACATCTAATTCAGACCAAAAATCAGACTGCATTTCAAAACTAAAACATACAGAAAGAAAAAAAAAACAAAAACAAATCAATATCAAATTCAGATCAAAAAATCAGATCAAATTCACCCAAAATTAGACTAAGTCTAGACCAAAGACTGATTAAAAATTAGACTAGCATTCACACCCAACTCTAACCAAATGACAGACTGAATTAAAGCCAACAATTACTAAACAAAGGCAAACTAAAACTCAAACAAAATTCAGATCAAAACTTTGAACAGAATTAAAGCAAAATTTAAACCAAAACTCAGATTAAAACTCAAACTAAAGTTAGACAAAAATTAAGGCAACACCGGACCAAATTCTGATTGAAGTACAGACCTAAAATTAGACCAAAACTTTGAACAGAATTAAAGTAAAATTTAAACCAAAACTAAGATTAAAACTCAAACTAAAGTTAGACCAAAAATTAGGTCAATAGCGGTCCAAATTCTGATTGAAGTACAGACCTAAAATTAAACCAAAACTTTGAACAGAATTAAAGCAAAATTTAAACCAAAACTCAGATTAAAACTCAAACCAAAGTTAGACCAAAAATTAGGTCAACAGCGGACCAAATTCTGATTGAAGTACAGACCTAAAATTAAACCAAAACTTTGAACAGAATTCAAAGTTAGACCAAAAATTAGGTCAATAGCGGACCAAATTCTGATTGAAGTACAGACCTAAAATTAAACCAAAACTTTGAACAGAATTAAAGCAAAATTTAAACCAAAACTCAGATTAAAACTCAAACCAAAGTTAGACCAAAAATTAGGTCAACAGCGGACCAAATTCTGATTGAAGTACAGACCTAAAATTAAACCAAAACTTTGAACAGAATTCAAAGTTAGACCAAAAATTAGGTCAATAGCGGACCAAATTCTGATTGAAGTACAGACCTAAAATTAAACCAAAACTTTGAACAGAATTAAAGCAAAATTTAAACCAAAACTCAGATTAAAACTCAAACCAAAGTTAGATCAAAAATGAGGTCAACACCGGACCAAATTCTGATTGAAGTACAGACCCGAAATTAAATCCAAATTTTAGAGAGAAAAACAGAGAAAAATTAGGTAAAAAAACAGACGAAATTTAATACAAAAAGTGGAACAAAATTTAGACCAAAACTGAAACTAAAAATCAAATTGAAAATTATAATAAAATTAAGACCAGAAATTAAACAAAAGCAAAATAAACATGAAGTTGAAATTCAAATTTAATTACGACCAAATACAGACCACAAATGTTGCTAGAATTCAGAACAAAAATCAAAAAAAAAAAAAATTAATAAATATTAGATCAGAATTTTACCCAAAATGCTGACCAAAATTCAGCCTGGAAATTCAAGGAAAATTCAGACCAGAACTTATACCTGAACTGAAACCAAATTGACCAAAAATCAATCTAAAATTCGAATAAAAACTTAGACCATAATTCAAATCAAAAAATAATTCAATATGCAAACCAAAATTTACAAAAATTAGTCTAGAGCTCAGCTCAAACAAAACTTTCGCCAAATTCAGAACAAAACGTAGACCAAGGTTGAAAACAAATTTATACCAAAAACCTAATAAAAACAGAACAAAAAATTCAGATTGGAATACAAACAAAGGTTCAGACAGAAAATCAAAACAAAAATTTAGACCAGAATCAAATCAGAACCCTAGATAAAAATAAGATAAAAAATTAAACTTAAATCCAAATCAATTTCAAATAAAAAATCGCACCAAAAATTAGACCAAAAACTGCTTAAAAATGAAAGCAAATTAAAAACAAAAATTAGACGAAAAGCACTGGAAAATTCAGACTAAAAATTAAACAGAAAGTTGACAAAATTCAGGCTTAAGATCAGAGCAAAGATCAAACCAAAAATCAAACCAAATTTAAACAATTTCGGACCACAAATTGAACTAAAAATTAAACTTAAAAGTGACGCGAAATAAGAATAAAAATAAGACAAAAAACATATTAAAATTTAGACCAAATTCAAAAAAAAAATTAAACTAAAATTTACCCTGAAATTGAGACTAAATTTAGACCAGAAATCAAGCCAAAACTAATCAAAAACCATATTAAAAATCAAACCAGGTTCAGACCAAAAATGAAAACGAAATTTAGACAAAAATCAAATTAAAATGTACACAAAATTCAGACCAGAAGTCGAAGAAAAAACTGATCACAAATAGAAGCAAATCCAGAACAAAATTTTATCAGTTCAGATAGAAAACCGATCCCAAATTCAGACCAAACTTCAGTCAAAAATATGGTCGAAATTCAGACCAAAATTCAAGGTAAAGAAGAGACAAAGGTCAGACTAAAAATCCAATCAAAATTTAGGATCTAACACAGAAAAAAAATTAGATCAAAATCGAAATCAAATTCAGGACGAAGACGAACTAAAAATTACACAAAAATCCAAATCAAATTCAGAACGAAAATCGAACAAAAAATTAACCCAAAAACTGACTAAAATTCTGAAGAAAAAAATGAGACCAAAAATCAAACAAAAAAACACCCCAAAATTCAGACTGAAAATCAGATAAAAATTCAGACTAATTTCAGATTAAAAGTTGCACCAAAAATCAAACTTAAAACTGACTGGAAATAAGAGTAAAAGTCGAGCAAAAAATATACCAAAATTTTGATCAAATTCAAAACAAAAATCAATATGAACTTTAAACCACAAAATGAGACTTATAAGTACTTATGGACTCATTGTAGTGCAGATTTTTTAGCTACGCTCTTTTTCTCCAGAAATCAAATACAATTCGAATCATCGGATGAAACTCGAAATTCTCAAAAAACAGTATTGAGCGGAATGATAATTTTTATTATTTTTATCAACATGTACATAAGAGAGGAAGGGTTTTCAGGCGTACTGATTTTTTCAGTACATGTACTGTTTTCTACAGTGTATGTACTGATTTTTGTTAAAATTACTATTTTATTTCATAGAACGCAAAAACGCAAATTTTTTAACTTTCGTACTGGTTTTTCGTTTCGTACTGTTTTTCAGTTTTTGTACTGTTTTTATTTTTAAGCAATATTTTGTTGATATGGGCATAAAAAATAACGCAGATAAAAGTTTCCGAAATCTCATATTATGTAGTAATTTGATATTTTCTGTTTGTTTTTGTTTTCAAAAAATATAAAATTGTATTGATTTGTACCGAATCTTTTCAACGAATGTCAATTCATTCATTTTTCTGACTGGAGAAATAATGTTGGTAATTTATATGTTACTTTCAACTTCAACTCTTCATCACTAAGTATACAACAATTTAATTAAATAAATAAAAATTAAATTTCTTCATAAATAGAATTTAATGAGGGAATTCAAAATTCAATAGCTGACAACATCATCTGAATGAAATCACCTTTTAATTTAACTCCTATTAAAACAAGAAACAAAAACTTCCACAATATCCACAATTCACAAAATTATTATTATTATTATTGTTAATAACTTTCACGGAAGAGTGTTGAAGAAAGCAAGAAAGCAAAAAAAAAAAACACAAAGGACAACCAAAAATCCAAAAATTGGTGTTTCTAATGCAAAAGAGCTGCGGTTATGGCTGCGGCTTTATGGAGTAGGAGTGGAGGGGAGTAGCAGACAATTACTGAAACTCTATGAGCAAGAGAAGCTTTCAGTCAACATTTTTTACTACTATGCGGTTTTTACTGCCGCAAAGTAAACATCGCACAGATGTTTTTTATTATTTTTGTGCGGCAATAACTTTTAGCTTTTCTTTCTTTTTCTTTTGCTTTTGTATTTGCTGTTTAATTCTATGGCATTAGTGGTTGGCTACTTGGTGTATTTTTTGTTGTTTTTTTTTTTCTTTTTTTTTTAGCGATCTTTTAAGTAATCAGTAATAAAAAGTTTTAAAATTCATTTTTGTGACATTTTTTATTATAATTTTTATATATGGTATATTTCTTTTATCTTCATTTTCGGTTTTTTTTTTCCTTATTCCTCGTTGATTAATCGAAGTTACCTGAAAGTTTTGCTATTATGTGAAAGACAAAAAATCTGCAGTAAAAAGAGCACAAAATTTATAAGCTGTACAGAGTGACTAGGTTATTTCGCTGGGCTGGATGACACGAGGTAAAGTCTGTGACCGCTTCACAAAGGCAAAATAGCCGATTCCTGTTGTTGCAGAGCTTCCACACAAAAGGAAAGGAGCAATTTCACTTCACAGTATCCAAAATAGAAAAAATGGAACAATAATTATGCTTCCAATAAGAAATAAAAACGCAATAAAAATTTCCTTGAACAAGAAATCCCCTTTTTGAATTAAATTGTAATTGAAATATATTTCTAATTGAGTTAGCAACTTGAAATTCAGTGCAGATTCCTAAGTTTGGCTCGCGGTTTTTTTATACAATTTTTTTTTTAACAGCTCAGCTAGTTCAACTTATGCGAAAACAACTAGGAACAACAAAAAAGTACAAATAAATGCATGGTAAATAAATGCATTTCGATGCACCACGAAAAGACCCCAATAATGACATACAAATACAAGAAAATGCATATGGGGTCTGGCCAGACCCATTGGGTATAAATGTGACAATCGAAATATTTGACTAATGGAAAGTTAATTGCTAAGCAAGAGTCAATTTTCAAGAAATAGAGAAATCCATTTCTCAATTTTCTTTGGGTGGTCTGGCCAGACCCATTGGTTATGAATGTGACAATCGAAACATTTAACTAATGGAAAGTTAATTGCTGAGCGACCGTTAATTTTCAGAAATAAAAAAATCCATTTCTTAATTTTCTTTGGGGGGTCTGGCCAGACCCATTGGGTATAAATGTGAATATCGAAACATTTAACTAATAGAGGGTTAATTGCTGAGCGACCGTTAGTTTTCAAGAAAAAGAAAATTTAATTTCTCATTTTATTTTGGGGGGGAGGGGGGTCCGGCCAGGCCCATTGGGTATAAATGTGAATATCGAATCATTTGACTAATGGAGAGTTAATTGCTGAGTAAGCGTTAATTTTCAAGAAAAAGAAAACTTTCTTTCTCATTTTTTGGGGGGGGTCCGACCAGGCCCATTGGATATGAATGTGGCAATCGAAACAATTGACTAATGAAAAGTTAATTGCTGAGCAAGTGTTAATTTTGAGGAAAAAGAAAAATCCATATCTCATTTTTTTTGGCGGGTCTGGCCAGACCCATTGGGTATTAATACGAATATCGAATCATTTGACTAATGGAGGGTTAATTGCTGAGTAAGCGTTAATTTTCAAGAAAAAGAAAACTTCCTTTCTCATTTTTTGGGTGGGTCCGGCCAAGCCCATTGGATATGAATATGGCAATCGAAACATTTGACTAATGGAAAGTTAATTGTAGAGTTAGCGTTAGTTTTCAGAAAAAAGAAAAATCCATAGCTCATTTTTTTGGGGGGGTCTGGCCAGACCCATTGGGTATGAATGTGGCTATTGAAATATTTGACTAATGGAAAGTTAATTGCTGAGCGAGCGTTGATTTTCAAGAAAAAAAAAATTTCTTTCTCATTTTTTTGGGGGGGAGGGGGTCCGGCCAGGCCCATTTGATATGAACGTGACAATCGAAACATTTGACTAATGGAAGGTTAATTGCTGAGCAAGCGTCAATTTTCAGGAAAAAGGAAAATCCGTTTCTTATGTTTTTTTGGGGGGGGGCGAGAGGGTCTGACCAGACCCATTGATTATGAATGTGACTATCGAAACATTTAATTAATGGCGTGTCAATTGCTGAGCAAGTGTTAATTTTCAGGAAAACGAAAATTCCATTTATCATTTTGTTTTTGGGGGAAAACACAAAATTTTGATTGAATCATGAAAAAAAAACTAGCTTAACCACGGTATAAAAGACTAAGCGGCATGCCACTTCAAACGTTGTCCATAAATAAGAAAAAATAATAATAATAATAAAATAATTAGAATAATTCTGCATATTTAAATTCCATTTAGATGATTTATTTTTAATTGCAGTAATGAGTATAACTTTTTCATTTAACATTTTTATTCATTTTTTTTTTTTAAATTACTGCAACTTAATACAATTGCAAAGCAGAGAGATTTGTGTGTTTAGAGATTGTAATGGAAAAACTTGAATTCACCATTAAGAAAATGAATATTTTAAAACTATTTTAAAATTAATTATTTAAAAAAAATATATATTTAAAACTGCATGCAAACTTGTATATATATATATGTATATGTGTGTGCGTGTGTTTATGGGTGTGTGTATATGTCTTTTAAATGAGAAAAATACGTTAGAATTCTTTAGTTTAGCTAGTGCTTTGCTGTTGTTATTATTGTTGTTGCTTTTACTACTATTACTGTTGCTGCTTTTCATATCAATACAGTTGCAAATAAATATATGAAAAGTTTCAATGTGCTTGTATGATGTCTATGCAGGCAAAGAGAGAATAAGGGGGAGAGAGAGAGAGAGAGGGAGTGAGAGAGTATGCGAGAGCATGAGAGAGTAACTAATGTAAAACCGCAATGTTGCCACAAGTGTATCTGCATTTTGCCTCATATTTAAACCAAAATAACGTGAGAATTTCAACATTCGCGTTCCATTAGCGAAATACACATACACATACAATCATATAGAAATGAGTAGAGTGTGTATGTGTGTATATGTGCAGCACACATTTATGTTCTTTGATATCTAAATACGTATAACATTACAGTAAAAAAGCAAAAAAAAAAAAAAAAAGAAGAGAAGAGAAGTGGGTTACAAAAAAAAAAAAAGTAAATAAAAAAAATCAACAACAAAAAATTCAGCTACTATATTCCCTGGCACTCAGACTTATTGCATTATTTAAGCTGCAATAGTTTTTGCAATAGTGAAAGCAAGCAAAGAAGCAACACACATGTGTGCCGGTGCTGGTGCCTGTGCCTTCTAAATATTGCTCGACGAGTATTTCAACTTTTGATGTGTGTGTAGTTGCAAGTAACGACTAACAGCATGCAGTTGTTGTTGTTGTTACTGCTGCTGCTGCTGCTGCTGCTCCTGCCGCCGTTGCGATAGTGACGCTAATGCTGATGATTGTAAAATGTTGCTACTGCTTCTACTATTACCGCTGATGATGATGATGATGATGGCGTTACTGTTACAACAATAATGATGTTGGTGTTGCTACTTTTACTTGTACTCGCTTGCTACTGCTAGTGATGGCACATCATTTGCTTCATAGAGCGTAGAGCATATGATAATGTTATTATGCGGCGACTATTTCCGCTGCCGCCAAACAACGGCATCACTCACTAGTACATTATAAACTAATAGGCTTCTTCTACATATAGAAACACATACACATACATGCACATGTAGTTATGCAGGTGTATCACATACACTAATACATTTGAAATTATTGTGTATACCCAGCGGGAAAATTTAAAGCGTTTCTACTTTTACAAGCCATCGAAAGCGCATCATTTGAAAGCAGTTTGATTTCGTCATTCATTGATTCATTTGCAATACTTTTACTTATTTTCACTCATATGCTCGTGCATATCCTGTAGGAAATTTTAAAGTAGAAAATTCCACAACGCATCGCAAGCGCATCATTTGAAAGCTGTTTGGAAGCAGTTTAATTTCGCTATTTACTGATTCGTTGTAATGATTAAACTTATTTTCATTTATATGCGTCTGCATATCCGGCAAGAATCTTAATACGTTTCTATTTTCACAGTGCATAAGAAGCGCATCATTTGAAAGCAGTTTGGAAGCAGTTTGAGTTCGCCATTTACTGTCTCATTGCAATGCTTTTATTTTCATTCTTGAGACCAGTTCCCTATATTAGTTGTGATTGGTAAACCACACTGATGATGTTAACCTCTCAATGCCAACGCCCCTTCAGCCCCCAACCCCCCTTGAGCCCCCAATCTCATCAACCCAATTCAACCCTATTCCCTTTAATAAACTCTCTATAAGTCAAAGAGCTCTCCTACCTGATTTTTTTCCCCCGTCTTTTACTTAGAGTATAAAGTAAGTTAGAAAGCAGCACAAAAAAAAAAGCATTTGTCATATTAATCCCGGACATGTAAAAATATATGCACTTCAATGTTTATGTTTAATGAGTCTTCACCGTTGGGTCCTTAGTTAGAAACATTTGTAAATATTTCTAAAGCATACACATTGAAAGGTGTATAAGCTTCCCTATGACAGACAGCCACTGAACACATGCCAAAAATATGTTTATATGTAGTTAGTTCTTTCATATCATTAAAATTTTGCTATATCAGTTGCAATATACATATAAGCGGCTCTATTCAAATGGAAAACTTACAGCGTACTTTATTTTCAATTTGAGCGCATTATTTTTATACACTTAACTGAATCAGACATATTTCAACACTTTCACATTGAACTTTAAATAGTATTTGAACAATTAAACACAGATCGGCAATCAAAACGCTGAAACTATTGCATAAATAAAAAAAATATGGTAGATGAAGCTCTGAAAGGAGCTGATTTTTAGCCACTAAAGCAACTGAGAATATGAAAAAGCTGTTGATATACATAGATGAGGCGAACGAATGAAAAACGGTAATTTCCAGTTGGTTTGGCTGCTCATGAACTAAAACCAAGAGAATTGGATCATCAAAGAAAGAGTGGTGAGCCAACAATGGAACGCAATAGCCGAACAGCACCACAAGAAGAGAAGTAGGGTCTGAGATCCAGCACATGCAGACAAATGTTCCAGTATAAAGTCAGTGTAATGGAAGCAAGACTGGAGGCAAGGGCGGCAAGTTTTGCAGGCGTTAACCAAGCTTGACCACTGAAGGAAGGAGGCTCAATCGAATAGCTTGCACAAGTGGACAAGTTTTTAGCGACCGGACGATTTTGGGCTGGAGGGAAGAACCAAAAATGGAACCTAGATAGACGCTCGTTTGCTCAGGTAGCTAAGAATGACTTTGTTTTGGGTGCCAAGGTCCTATACCTTGAAGTGACTCCAGTAGATTTGTTAGCTTGTTGTAATGTAATGTGATGTAATGTAATGTAATGTAATGCAATGTAATGCAATGTAATGTAATGTAATGTAATGTAATGTAATGTAATGTAATGTAATGTAATGTAATGTAATGTAATGTAATGTAATGTAATGTAATGTAATGTAATGTAATGTAATGTAATGTAATGTAATGTAATGTAATGTAATGTAATGTAATGTAATGTAATGTAATGTAATGTAATGTAATGTAATGTAATGTAATGTAATGTAATGTAATGTAATGTAATGTAATGTAATGTAATGTAATGTAATGTAATGTAATGTAATGTAATTTAATGTAATGTAATGTAATGTAATGTAATTTAATGTAATTTAATGTAATGTAATGTAATGTAATGTAATGTAATGTAATGTAATGTAATGTAATGTAATGTAATGTAATGTAATGTAATGTAATGGAATGTAATGTAATGTAATGTAATGTAATGTAATGTAATGTAATGTAATGTAATGTAATGTAATGTAATTTAATGTAATGTAATGTAATGTAATGTAATGTAATTTAAGGTAATACAATTTAAGGTAATGTAATGTAATGTAATGTAATGTAATGTAATGTAATTTAATGTAATGTAATGTAATGTAATGTAATTTAATGTAATTTAATGTAATTTAATGTAATTTAATGTAATTTAATGTAATGTAATGTAATGTAATGTAATGAAAGTATGCACTTCTTCAAGGGGTAGGTACATGGGTCACCTGCTACGAGTTTGAATATTTACGAAGCGCATTCAAAACTTTAAACTTTTTCTTCACCATAATGCTTCCATGATTTTAAAGTTATTCCGTGTCAAGCAATAATATTAATAGATGTATTGGTCTCGCTCCAAAAATCCTTTATAACTATATAAAGGACTTTTATACTACATTCACGCATATCCATCATTACACGCAAGGCCAAAACAACAATAACAACAAAAACATGGACCAAATACAATTTATTTATTTATTTACGCGTTGATCTTTGAAAATATCCTTCACTAAGCAAAGGATATAAACATATAATTTGAAAACGATGGAGAAGATGAGATAAGAAGGTGATGGCGTTCAATAACAGCCAGTAACCCAATTACAACCAAATACTCCTATATACAAGATATATTCGTTTATTTTTCGTACATACGCGTATGAAATGTTATAAATATTGTTGTTTGTGCATCTAGCAATAAATACATAAATTGAAAGGATTTTGTTTATAGTGAAAGTGATTTCATTTGAATTCTAGTATTAAATCAGAAAGGAGAGAAAGGAGATAGAAAGGCAAAGCGGAAAAGCTGAAGCTGTTTTTCACTTTAATGCTTTTTCATTTCAATTTGGTTATTGAAGGATATTGGGCAGATTTAGTGTTTTGCGAGAAATGTAATAGAAATGAAAAATTTTCAAAAAGGATTTTACACAATTTCATGCGATATAAAATTTCTAACCCCTGACCCTTTTGCCTATATATATAATATTTAAGCTATTCGAATGATTTTGTTTTTCAATTTATTATGGATTTTCTTTTGGTACACAAAAGACCAATAAAATATTTTTTCCAATTTTTTTTTTCAAGATTATTTTTTATTATTACAAGCGAGTATTTTCAATAATGGCGACAGAGAAAAATGATTTATGAAATATTGAAGTTGGTTATATTTAAATATTTTTATAAATTGTATATCATATTGAAAACTGTTTTTGATTAACCCATTAGTTACCTGCTTACATGCTTAGCTGGTATTATACTCATAATTGATTTCTTTTAAACAGTTTCGTCGGCCTCTTGCGAAATTGAAGCGATTTTCTCAATCTGTAATTCTCGGCAACGAAATAATTAACCCATGCTCTCCCAAAATGTCAGAAAATACTTTTTCCATTAATGCAAATATGACTTTGTGATTTTTTGCTAGGTATTTAGGAAAGTACCTACCCAAAAAAAACAAATATTCACATCAAATCGAAATCGAATTACGATTTTCTTTTTTCTTTTTTTTTTTGTTAGTATCGTCGTCTTTCTTTTTTCTTTTCTTTTTTGTTCTGTTTTCTGGTTCTCAAATTCATTCAATTTAACTTTTTCTCTCATTTTGCTTGAAATTACCGCATTTGCATATAAAATAAATTCAATTTCCTTACTGCCGCTGCTGCAACTCATTGCTGTGCGGTGCGGCATTTAAAATTCGTTCGTTTCGTCTTCTCTAAAATGATTCCAGTTCCACCAATGTCAGCGCGTTTTTCTTTTGACATTTCCCTTCTTCTTTTTTTGAAGTAATGTTTAGAAATTGTTGTAATAAGGTAATTTAAATTCTACATCGTTGGTTGTAACTTTTAACTCATTAATGACATTATCGATTGTTATGGAAGGGAAATGAAATCAAACTTTTTAATTGCATCTCAATAAGGGTGCACAAAAAGTTTTCAAGTGTGTACAGAAGTAGTTGAAGAAGCAGGTACGAATGTACTTTTGGTAATGAAAAGTACTGGAGTATTTATTAAAATACACTTAAAGAAATATACGATGAAGTTTGAAGAAACTCGTAGACTACTAGAAATCGAAGGGTGAGAAGAATAGGAAAAAAATAAATAAACTGAAATGTAAAACCTGAAACGAACGAAAGCGAAGATTTAATTTTAGGCAAGAACAATGTCATCAAAATCCCTTGGAATACTAAACCCAAAAAAGGATGGTTCAAAAAGAAGACATCAGAAATTTTCAACCAGGAACAGTGGGAAGTTTAAAGTTCACAAATTTGATATCCAAAAATAAAAAGATTTCAGAATTTGAAAAAGCAAAGAAGCCAGAAATTTTCAAAATATGTAAAAATCTGAATAAATTAAATCAAAATTTTAAGCTTGGCAATCGAAGACCCGAAATGACAGCCAAAAATTTCCAATATCTGAAGAAATGATATAGAAAGCCTGAAAAAAGAAATCGAAATTCTGAGATAAGCAGTCGAAGGCCCAAAGAAGGCCAAAAATTTTCGAAAATCTGAAAAAATTATATAAAAAATCTGGAAAAGAAATCAAAGTTCTGACCTTGGCAATCGAAGGTCCGAAAATTTCCAAAATATGAAGATAGGCAATGGAAGGCGCAGAAGAAGGCCAAATATTTCAAGAATCTGAAGAATTGATATAAAAAATCAGAAAAACTAAATCAAAATTCTGAGGCCTGAAAAGAAGGCCGAAAATTTCCAAAATCTGGAGAAATTTTACAAAAAGTCTGGAAAAGATATCAAAATTCTGAGCTTGGCAATCAAAGGCCTTAAAAGAAGGCTGAACATTTCCAAAATATGAAGAAATGATGTAAAGAATCTGAAAAACTAATTCAAAATTCTAAGCTCAGCATTCAAAATTCTGAGCTTGGCAATCGAAGGCCTGAAAAAAGGCCGAACATTTCCAAAATCTGAAGAAATGATGTAAAGAATCTGAAAAATAAATCATTATTCTAAGCTTGACAATCGAAGGTTCAAAAATTACCAATATCTGAAGAAATTACATAAAAGATATGAAAAAAAAAATCAAAATTCTGAGCTTGGTTATCGAAGGCCTGAAAAGAAGGCTGAAAATTTCCAAAATCTGAAGAAATTATATAAGAAATCTGAAAAAAAAATCAAAGTTCTGAGCTTGGCAATAAAAGGCCCTAAAAGAAGGCCAAACATTTCCAAAATCTAAAGAAATTATGTGAAAACTGTGAAAAAATAATTCGAAATTCTAAGCTTGGCAATCGAAGGCCTGAAAAGAAAGCCGAACATTTGCAAAATCTGAAGAAATTATGTAAAGAATCTGAAAAACTAATTCAAAATTCTAAGCTCAGCATTCAAAGACCCGAAGAGAAGGTCAAAAATTTCCTAAATCTGAAGAAACGAGATAAAAAATCTGGATAAAAACATAAAAATTTTAAGCTTGGCAATCGAAGGTCCGAAAATTTCCAAAATCTAAAGAAATTATGTGAAAACTCTGAAAAAATAAATCAAAATTCTAAGCTTGGCAATCGAAGACCCGAAAAGAATTCTGAACATTTCAAAACTTCAAATAAAGCCTCGAAATCAAAATCTGGAAAAGAAAACTTCAGAAATCTGAAGAATTAAACCAATATGGACAACCTGAATGGGAAAGATCGAAAAGAAAACAGAAAATTCCAGAAGCCTGAAGAAACAAAGTCAAACGAAAGCCTGAAGTAATTCATACAATTTAAAGCCTGGAAATCGAAAGCTGAAAAAAACTTCAGAAATCGGAAGAAAGTAAAATGCAAAGTCTGAAAATAGAAAGGTAAAAAAAAACCGAAAAGTTTAGAAACCTGAATAAACAAAGTAAAAGTCCTGGAAATTTAGTATTCGAAAAAAAAAAAAATTAAAAATCCTACAGAAAAAGCGAAAGTAAAAAACAAAAAAAAAATTTAAAGATCGGAAATCAAAGAACATAAACAAAAACTTTGAAAACTCGAGACGAAAAAAATCGAAATGAAGAGAAGAAGCTTGAAAAACTGAGTTTTGAAAGATGATTTCAGAAATTCGTAAACGCAAATTAAAAACCTGAAAAGAGTTAGAAACTTTCCGAAATCTCATGAAATCCATAGAATATAAAGTCGTGAAGTCAAAGGATCGAAATGAACACTGCTGAAATCTGAAAAATAAAAAGACATACAAATTGTGGTAATCGAACTCCCGAAAAGAGGATAGAAAATTTCCGGAACCTGAAGAAAACCGCAGAATGTAAATCCTGGAAGTCGAACACTTAACAAAACGTCTGAAGAAACAGAGTCTGGAAATGGAAAACTCAAAAAGAAAACAGAAAATTTCAGAAATTTGAAGAAACCAAACGTCTGAAAATAAAGAGAAACCTGAAAAATCTAGAGAATTTAGAAGCTCAGAATTTAAAAAACTTAACGAAATAGCCCTAAATAAAAATATGAAAATCAACAGCTTGAAAGAAGCTAAGTTCTTCTTTAAGCTTTAGATGGAGTAGGAAAAAAGATTTCAGATATCAATAGAAACAGAGCCTGAGAATTGAGAAGAAGGCGGAAAATTTCAAAAATCTTAGTAACCTAAATAGAATAGCAGTCAGGAAATTAAAAAAAAAAACTGTTAATCCCAAACTCAGATGAAATCAAACGATCGAAAAGAAGACCTAAAACAAAAACCCAGAATTTAATGATGGAAATTTTTAAATAAGACTACAAGAACCTGATGAAACAAAACGAAATGCCAAGCCTAGAAATGGAAAGTCCGAAAAGAAGACAGATAATTTCAGAAACCTGAAGAAATAAAGGGAAACGAAGGAATAGAAATCGAATGGGCTGAAAAATGATTTCAGAAATCTCAAGAAACAATACGAATTGCAAAACCTGAAAAACAAAGAGAAAATGATTTGAACCCGACGAAATAAAGCGAAAGTAGAAAGTCTAAGGTTGGAAGAAATTAAGATTTGAGGAAAATCTGTAAAAATTAGGTAAAATTCATGAGTCGAAAAATCGAATGCTTCCAAATAAGATTTTAGAAATCTGTAGAAATAAAACCTGGAAATTGAAAGCCCGAAAAAAGGGCGAATAATTTTTGAAACCTGAAAAAATAAGCAGAATATAAAGCCTAAAAATCAAAATCCAAAAAAGACGGCTTCAAAAACTAAAAGGAACAGATGAAACTGCATAACTTGAAAATCAAAAACCGGGGGAAAAAGACCAAAATCAAAAAATAATTCAAATATTTTGTGAATTTGTGGAAAAAGCACATCGTTATTGGCTATAAATAAACTTAGTGCGGGCATAATAAGTTCCAATTTTCCTAAGCAAATTTAAAAACGATTTATTCACGAGAGAGATTTATCGATGAGGTCATAAATAAACATTAATATGGTCAGCTTTGCTGTTGAGGCAGTTTGAACCAACAAGTTCTTGGCGTTTGTCGAAATATTTTATTGTACACATCCTGAAGTTTTGATTGTATTATGTCTTATTGACTTATCAGTTAAATGTGAATGTTTTGAAGGTATATGGTATTTTAGTAAATTCCGCGCACTATTTTTTTTTTCTTTCGTACAATTCATTTATACTTAATTTATTTAAAAATCCCTTGAAGCATTCGAATCAATTTAAACAAGCACACACACACCTATACGTCTATACATATAGAATTTTTACCATTTTGAACTCTTATACTGTTATTCATTCATATACACAAAGATGTTACGAAGGTCTGTATTCGCATTCATTATATGCGAAACATTAACAAATTTTTCTAAGTAAAGTTAATACATTAAAAATATTTAATTGTTTTTTAATTTTTTTCAACATTCGCATCCGCAATCGCATCTTATTTGCGTCCACATTAACAAACGCATTTGCGAACATCAAATTTTGACATTCGCATCGGCATTTGCATCCGCAATCGCATCCGTCTTCGCATTCGCATCTTCATTCTCATTCGAAAACATCAACTTTTGACATTCTCATCAGCATTCGTATCCGCAATCGCATTCACATCAACTTTTGACATTTGCATCATTATTCGCATCAACAATCACATCAATATTCGCATTTGCGAACATCAATTTTTGACATTCGCATCAGCATTTGCATTCCCAATCGCATCCGTCTTCGCAATCGCATCTTCATTCTCATTCGAGAACATCAACTTTTGATATTCGTATCAGCATTCGCATCCACATCAATATCCGCATTTGAAAACATCAAATGTTGACATTCGCATCAGCATTTGCATCCGCAATCGCATCCGTCTTCGCATACGCATCCGTCTTCGCATCCGCATCCTCATTCTCATTCGAGAACATCAACTTTTGACATTCGCATCGGCATTCGCATCCGCAATCGCATCCGCAATCGCATCCGTATTCGCATCCACATCAACATTCTTATTCGCGAACATCAACTATTGACATTCGAATCCGTATCCACATTTCCATCTACATTCGCTTCTACTTTCGCATCCACGAACATCAACTTTTGACATCCGCATCCGCTTAACTGACATCCGGTACAACCCTAATACATACATACAAACATACGCATTACATAACATACACTCATTACAATTTATTTCATTTGTTGAAAGTATGTACTCTGAACTTTTTTGTGCATAATTAAGTCAACAAGTTTATGCAACTCTATTATGTGTGTATAATTGCACTTTTAATCCAGAGCATTTCTGCTCTCTTCTCTCTCACTCACTCTCTCTCTTATATACTTATTCGTACGAAATATGCTGTAAATTTTAAGCTCGCTTGTTTTTTTTTTGTTTGTTTCTTGTTCACTCACTCTCTCGCTCACTTACTCTGTATTTTATTACGCATCAACTATACCACGATGTGTTGTGGTTGACAATCGACATGACATTTCACCGCATGAAGAACACTTTAACATTTAATTGTTTTAAAACAATTGTAAAACTTTCATATATACTTAAATGAATACACACATACATATATACAAATACACCTATTTTTAACTGGGGGTAAAAAATAATAAAAACAACAACAACAACGATGAGAGCCAAATTACTTGAACAAAAATTGTAATCCTTCAGTATTTTTTATTTTTAGTGAAAATTTACAACTGAAATTAGTATAAGCTTCATACATATACACAACAATAAAAGCAAAAAAAAAAAAAAAATTAAGTACCTACAAAAAAAATTAACATTTAAAATTTACTATTTTTTCCCCCGATTTTGTTGTTGTTTGGCATAAAGAATAATCCCTCAGTGATTTGTGAAAAACAAAAATCGGAATTTATTGTGAATTTTACAATTTTAAGAAGAAGCTATGGGGGGAAGGGAAATGAGGGAACTTTAATTGCTCTAAAAAATTTATATGTACTTGCTTCTATTCAGATTACAATCAAAAGTTATTTAGTCAATTTATGAAACTTAAGCAAAGTATTAAAAAATTCGGTGGGGTGGCATAATGTCAACGGATGTAATGCCAAATGAGAGGTGGGGAAAAAAAGTGTTACGTTCAGAAAAAAGTGAAAAAATTTTACTTAAGACCAAAGTAAAAGTGAAACGAAATATGTTCAGAGCAAAAGTGAAACAAAATATGTTCAGAGCAAAAATAGAATAAATCACTATGCCGTTTTTGCTCTGAAATAATTGTTATACCATTTTTACTCTTACTTTTAAGTTGTTTCATTTTCATTCTAAGCCGTATTACTTGTGCCGTTTTTGCACTGAGATATTAAATTATTTTTAGTATTGTTTTTATATAAATTTTAGCCCGCTTTTCCTCTCGGTCTGTCAAATGACATTACGTCCATTTCTAAGTGACATAATGCCAATTGACATTATACCTCCTCAGAGTGGAAATAAAGACAACCGACATTATGGCCGCTTAAAAATTGGCGTTATGTGCATTTTTTCATTTTGAGTTGACTTTATGTCCATTTGCTTGCTACAGCAATCGTTACAAAGTTTAAATAGTTGTCAATTTATATTATACAGAGCCAAATCATCATCAGATTTGTTGTCCTGAGAGTAATCAATTTTGACATTATGACCATTAGAGATGGGCGCTTGAGTACTTTTTGACTCACGCTCACGCATATTCACGGCTTTGAAAATGTTACTCACTCATGTCCACGCACGTTTGTAATTAATAAAAATAGACGCATTGAAATTTTTCCAAAAACTTTCACGCATATTCACGCACGCGATCTTTTTATTATTAAATTTTTAATTATGTAAATATTTATATTAATAAAGTGCTAATATAAATAATATCATAATATACTATATGTTACATAGTAATGCCAGATTTCGTATTTGCAAGATTCTTAGGTGAAGAAACACAGGGTTGATTTTTTAACCATCAAAACTAAGTATTTAAGAAATTATAACGATGTCATGGTCAAAAGTAAGTTACACTCACAATTTTCACGCCGAAATTATGTCACGCTCACGCACTTAAAATTCATGTCACGCAACCATCTCTAATGACCATTTCAGAAATAAGAGTTGTCATTATGAGTAATTAAGGAAAACGAAAAGATATAACGTCAATTTATTTGACATAACGTCAATTTCGGTTAGGACTTTAAGTTCACTTTCAAGAGACATAATGTCAATTGATATTTTTTTTTTCACATGGACATTATGACATTTGATATTATGTTATTTTACATTAAGTCCGTTAACATTACGTCACCCCACTATAAAATTCTCCACTAGGAAAGGATTCATTATAGGTTTGGCGACTAGTCCCTTAGATACTAGAGTCAGCGGCTTGAGTGATTCTGATTCGTGAACGTGAAATTCGTCAAGTAAAATTGAGTAGTTTTCATGCATTTTTATGAGAATCACGAACATAAGTATGGGAATAACTAGTAGTACGTTCACGGATCAGACGATTCGATCCCAAGTAACTACCTGACTGACCAAAACTGAAGTTTTATTAAATTCCAGAAGACTTTTGTTGTGCCTACTCTTTTTATTCAAAGTGTGCCTTAAGAATCGAGCAACCATCAGAGTCTCATCGGAACTGAAATTTTTTATAATGGCATACGTTGTTTTTTTGTTCATAGTATCGCCCAGAATATGGGCAACCATTCGGCTCTAGTAGGCACTTAAGTTTTACCCAATACCTGAAGATTTTTCTATACTTTGTTTTTCATAGTAGACCACAAAGTTAGATATACCCGGAACTGGCAACAATGCCAGAAAAGTAATGTATACTCTGTTTGTTCACAAAAAGACATTGAGTTCAAGTAACCACTCGCCTCTAGTTGCGACATAAGTTTTGTCCAATGATTTGTTCGAAAAACCACATGACTCTAATCGAAACTGAAGTTTTATCCAATGCCAGAAGAGTTTTGTGTACTCTCCACCACCACCACCTCTTGGCTGGTAATGGCAAACCTCTAAGAGTAAAAATTGTTTCAGGAAAGGTTTTCATTCTGCCGCTTAGACTGTAGAGCTGCAAAAACCTCAATCTAGGCCCTTCGTGACCCATTTTGGCAAATAAGAAAAATAAGATAAGGGTAGAGATACATATATAGGTGAATGAAAACTATGGATCAACATTTAAGTCACCCTCGTATGGTCGTCAACTTCTTGTGTTGGACGAACCGTTGAAGAGGTATTTGTGATTATTTCTTAGTAAAAATTTGCCGCTTAAAACTTAAGCATTCATTCACAAGTTCTCCAGAACTTTTACGACGGTCTTCTGTATATAGATTAGGCAATTTTTCCATCTTGAGAAATGAAATCAAGGACAAACACACACAATTTCGGAATGTAAATAAGAAGAAACGGATTAACAGGGAACATTGTTAATATCATATCTAAATTTGATTGATATATCCTTAACTCTCGGTGACACACCTGAGTCTAGTCTGACCCTTTCACATTCGTCACACATGGGTCTGGCCAGATCCACATACATTTCAGTGCTTGCTTTTACATGGAAATATTGCGATTTTAAGCAAGCATTCGAATACATTATTTTGCAGGGGCAAATTGCTTAATAGTTTTCTTTTCAGTGTTTCCACTTACAGTGCCGGTCAATAAAATAGCATGACGTGTTGAAAAATATTTCTTATCACGCAAAAACAATATTTTTTAGTAGCATATTTAAATAATTTTTAGATATGAATAACAGCTTGAAGTCTTTCAAACTAATAACATAAATAGTTTAGATGCCATTACTGGAACTAGAGAAGATTTTAGTCCTAGATTTCTACTCTGGTTGGCCAAAACCCCAAAATCCCTGTTCTCTTGAAAACTACAATGAAACTTCTCAATAATTAAAATAAGAAAGGAAAAAATTCTCCAGAATCCGATTTATTTATTAAAAAGGTGGCAACTACGTACCTGTCAGTTGATTACTTATTTCTCATGCTTCTTCTTTCATTTTTTAAATTTTGAACAGCAGAAAATGCTGTGAATCAGCAGAAAACTTCAATCATGTGGAAAAAATTGAGCCAGTGTGAATTGAACGAATGTGAGTAAAATTTCTCTCCAGCATTACAACAAATTTATAGTGGATTTTACGAATACGAGTGTGGAATAAGCGAGCTTTTTTTACTTTCGGGTATTATGGCTCGGCAGTAATGCCAATGTCAATAAGTGAAAACCATCAGCAGCAATAATTATGAAGCAAAAAAAATTATAATACTTTAATGCTGAAATTCAAAGAATATTCCATGTAAAACCCCAATACAGAGACAGTCAAACATACACACACACATACTCATATATACACATATACAGAAAATAGTTATTGTGGCCAGAGTAGCTGCAGTAGCAGCAGCAACAATGGCATGCTACAAAAGAATTCAGCATTAAAAAAAATAAAACAAAAATTTCATATGGTGTGAAAATATATTTTATTTTACGTCGACGCTATTTGTGTAATATTACGCCCGTAGTATCTACATGCATACATACATATGTACATATTCTGTTCTGCATTCACTTTAATCCATTTAATTTCTTTTTATTATTATTTTTTGTTTGTGGGCTACTGTAAAGCGGCAAGCACGCCAACAACAACAAGAACAATATATTTATATATAATGAAATAAAAATGCCAGCCACAAGCATTATTCTGTTCTCAAAACTATGCTTTATATATACGGGCATACACATACTAACATCCACACACACACACACACATATATATATTTACTATACATCTACGAAATGGTTTCCTTTTTACATGCATACGCTGTGTTCCATTCATAATAATTGGGTTTTTCATCTCGCCAATAAAGCAAAACCAAACGTCAAGCAAGCCAAAACAAGTTAACAAAAACCAAAAACAAACAATACACAAAAAAAAAAAAAAAAAAAAAAAAAATCTCCAAACACTTTGTGTTTTTGTAGTCAGCCTTTTTTGTTTTATGTCACGAATACACTGAATACACACATTTATACATTCATTCATACATATACATATATCTCCTTACATGGCTTGACTGCATTGCTTTCATATAAACCACCACAAACTCTTCTTCTCTTCCTACCACCTACTCCTTTCAAATCATCATCTTTTCATATTCTTCTTCTATGCCGAATATCACCTACATGAACCATACCTCCCTTAAATTTTTTTGGATTTTCTATTCTTTAACACAACAACACTACCGATTGAGCCATATATATATAAAGAATACATAAGCTGTTAAGGATCCAATTTTATCCGGGATAATTTCGAACCATTTTAACACATTTTTAATTAGATTTGAACAATTACGAATGCTTTTAAATCAATTCGGATTCAAAATTATTGATCAATGGATTGATCAAAATATTGATCAAAATCATTGATCAAACTATTGATCAATATATTGATTAATATATTGATCAATAAATTTTCACTAATTTTACTTAAATTTCCATCAATCTAAATAAATTCTAGCCAATTTTAGATGAATCAATTCCAACTAATATCAAAATAATTTTTTTGCATTTCTGAATCAATTTGATCAACTCCAAGCAGTTTAAAAAACAGATTTTGATACATTTTAAACCATTTTTCTTTAACACAAAAACTCTACCGATTGAGCTATATAGGTACATAATTAATAAAGTTCAACCATAAAAAATTTACAGAGTCCGCCAGTCATAAATTTAGAATGCTATATAAACTTTAAATAGTACAAAATGAAACTATTGCCTGACTACGAATCGGACTCTTAATGAGTAGTAATCAATTTTGAATTAATAAATTTTGAAGCGATTTTCTTTCTTAGTTATGAAATAAAGCCAGAAAACTTAAGATAAGATCGGCTACTATCTCATAATAAACTTTTTCAAAGTTTTATCAATTTGAATAAGCTTCGAGTCAATTTTAATTAACTCTTACAACTTAAATCTATTTAGAACTTTTTTTGATAACTGCAGCCAGTTTTGAATAGGGTTTGATAAACTTTTATCATTTGTAAATAAATGTTAATCAGTTTCCATCAACAGTAATCAATTTCAAAAATTATAAAATAATTTTTAAATTAATTTTAACCAATACAAATCAACTTTATCCAATTTTTTTTATTAACTTATATATTTTTAACAATTTTAATACAACTTTAAATAGATTTGGAACAAATATGAATCTTTTTAAATAAATTTATCAAAGATAAATCCACTAGTGACCAAAATTATTGGTCAATATATTGGTCAATATACTAATCAATATTTTGATCAAATTTATTGATCAATTTTTAAATAATCAATATCATTAACGTTTAAATCGTAGAATGTTTAAATGATGTCTAATTTGTGCGCAGGTGACCTTAAGAAACATGATGAGAAGAAGAATGTCAACATCCCACCCCACCTACTTTCCACCCTCTGGAGGGGGTAAAAACGGTAATTTTCCGTTAAAAATAGCCAGAATCGACGGACAAGACGAACTTGGAATTCAAAGTCGCAGGAGTGAGGAGGGCTGAAGTTGTGGCACTTTTGGTCCGTCTTTTTTTTAGCTCGATTGAACATCGGACATTTTACCTACTACTATTTTTCATGTATCTGTTCGATTTCTGTTCAAATTCGTAAATTTTGAATTCGATACGGTTCCGATTTCTTTTTTCAATTTCCCTGAGTTCGTATTGACGAGTGGTAACTTCTCCGCTCTATTATGATTCGATTCGGATACTTTTCCGTTTTTTCGCTCCGGTTTATTCAGCAGGTGGCAGCGAAAAAACGAATGTTGCAAAAAACCGGATTAATTTAAGCTGTCTCTGCTAAGCTCATCATCGGATAATAGATTCGATTTTCGTGATGATATGGTGGAGATGAAGACGAGAAAGGAGGAGATACAAAATTCCGCCCGCAAAGAGAAAAAACTTGAAACCCGTTCTTCAACTCTCAGGGATCTGCAAATTATCACTTATCCCTCAGGGTAAAAATTTTGTTCAACAGGGTCTTTTTCTTTTTTATACTGTAAGACAACTTTTATTCTAAAATTTCATTGTTATTAAGCCCATAGTTCAAGACATCGGTAGTTCAGCTGACTTGGATCTTTAATGAGTGGCCAAGTCGTAGGTTTATTTTACCATATATATTTCTATATGCATGGATATATACCAACCCACGTATTGCAGTAACACTTCACAGAAAAGAGAAATATACCCACACAACAAATACTAAAAAAAGAAGAAAAAATGTGTCATTGTTTGCCGCAGAATACCTCATAAATTTGTGGTAACCATTTCATTGTTTTTCGTTTTTGGACATTCTTATTCGGATCTTTTATATTTATTTTAAAATTTTTTGTAGTGGTAAATTTTATTTTGTTTTATTATTTTCAAAATACAAATGCAGTAATTCTTTGAATGGTTATGCAGATATTTATGCTATTTTATATGATTTCATGTTTACAAGAAGGTTTCACAAAAACAAAACTGAAATGTTGGTCAAGTTATTAGAAGTTGTTGCCATTGTAAAACTTTTGCTCATTTTCATATTGTAATGGATAAACGATGTACCAGAAAAGTTTAATTGATAGCATATACATATACTTTTGGGATAAAAAATAATATTGCATACTTTTAGGATTAACAATAATTCGTGTAGAGTTGCACTTGGTCATTAAGTGCTATGCACATTAGCTTGCGTGTTCTCTTTTCTTAACTAGAAACTTCAAATCCAAATTCATTTGTGTTTAGATTCTTTTTATTAACTTTTCAAAACTCAAAAGCTCAAGCTCTTTTCTACATATGTGAAATATTTGTGATTGAAGTATGCGTTGAGAGCAAATATCAAGTTTGATAACAATCATTCACATTTTACTTAGAAAACACTGTTTCGTATGTGTATCTCCTTCTGCTTCTTCTGCTTATATTTCTTTATCAACTTCTACAATTTTGAAGTCGTAAAATTTTACAGAAAACTTCCACAAAACCGAACTGCATAAAAGTTTTGACGACTTCTACGTACTTCTTATATGTTTCTGTAGTTGCTATATTTTGTTTGTAAGTAAATTTTGTATTCTGTTGGACGAAAATTTTATCAAAATACGCAAATACAAAATGAGAAAACTTTTTCATCGTTTTCATCGTCTTAGTTGTCGTCGTCGTTGTCAGCGTTGTTGTTGTCTTGAGTGGTATGATGTTGGTGGTGAGGAAATTTTTACTTTAAATAAGTTTACAAGTAAAATGGGAAATTGCAATTAAAGGTTGATGGTAATCTTTGTATGCACTTTGCTTGCAATTTGTGGTTTAATTAAAAACTTTGACATTTTTCCTATACCCAGGAAAACCCAAGAAGAATAAGAAGAAGAACTTTGTTTCAAAATTATTTAGGTAAACTAAATATTACGCTGTTGAAGAAGGTAAGTGTATTTGGGAGGACTGAAGACTAAGACTTATACTAGCTTTTATAAATAAAAGTAAGAAAAAATATATAAACTAAATTTTGGCTTAACCTTAACTTTCTAACAAATATCAGATTGCAACATTTTGATATTCCTAAGACCAGTTGGTTTGTCTGTCCCCTGATCAAAAACTATGAAACTAAATTGATCCTTTTGTGATCGACATAACGCACGCTTCCAGTATTGTAGACGCACAGACGATACGTAATGCAAACTTAGACTTGGATCACTGCTTGGTTGCATTCAAGACCCGCACATGCCTCGATTGAGCGAAATGTACACCGAGAAAGCAGCCGGATACCGCAAAAATTTAAGGTTACTCCTCCTAACCAAAAACATCCCTCAACTTGAAAATATATACGCGCAGTGGACACATATTTCTCCCGTTGTGCGTACAACTGCCTAAGAGGTGCTAAGCTACCACCGTTGACTTAGAAAATCTTTGTTACGACCAAGAGTTTCGCGAAGCTACTGAAGCGAAGAACGCAGTATATAGAGCTACCCTGTAGTCAGTTGCACCACAAGCGGCTAAAAAGCGATACAGAAAGTGGAAGAAGGAAGAGAAACCTGTATTCAATCCGAAGATTTATTGAAGACCGTGGTCATTGCTGCAAGAGCAACGCAGAAATCTGCCGAAAGATATCCAGGGTATGACGAGACTATAAAGCGAAAACTTCTTGCGGCTGCCGTGTCCTGGAAATCGCTTACGACGTCGACGTACTGTCACACGACTATGACGAGATCTTAGCAGCCATCGGCCTGCGGAAGAACAATAAAGCTACTGATTCAAATGGCCTTTCTGTGGCAGAAGGGGTAGAGATTACAAAACGCGTGCACAAGTTCTTATGTAGAACATGGTCGAATGAAAATATTAGCAGTGATTGAAACCTCAAGTCTGCTCAATTCCACGATCTGCGCCAACTACCGTCGGATAAGCTTTCTCAATACCGCTAACCAATTTAAATCAATTCGTCATCAAAATTATTGATCAATATTATTGACAAACTATATTGATAAATTTTTATCAATAAATTTTCATCAATTTTACTCAAATTATTACCTGATTAGGATACTTGATTTATTTTGGCCATGCCAGGGTCTCTCGTTAGATGAACAGGTGATCGATAAAAACTAAGACCTACCAAACGCTTCCAAATCTAAATTGTCATGAGATCCCTGAGCACTGAATAGTTTTCAGTGAGTTGTTCTGGCTGTATTTCTACGAAGCCTTCCTGATACCATTGAGGAAGCTGTTCGGGAAATCCTAATCGCTGACGACTTTAACGCAACTTAGACGAGGTCTTAGCAGCCATTGTTCGGCAGAGGAAATACAAATGGTTTGCCTGATGAATTGTTTAAGGCTGGAGGAAAAGAGCTTACAAAACGCGTGCACAAGTTCTTATGTAGAATATGGTCGAATGAAAATATTAGCAGTGATTGAAACCTCAAATCTGCTCAATTCCACTATCTGCGCTAACTACTATCGAATAAGCTTTCTCAATACCACATAAATATTTCTATCGAGCCGTTTGTGTGAAAGCCTGAAGCTCACCGCCAACAAACTGATTGAACCTTATCAGTGCGGCTTGAACACTTCGGCTAGAAAGGAATTTTGTTCGAGCCACGATGGTAGAAAGAGGCATATAACTGCACTTGGCCTTACCAACTTGCACCAGTGCACAGATAGCAGAGGCGACTGTCCAAGTTTCATTGAGGCCTCGAAAACAAAGCTGTTCTCCCACTGGAGGCAACGATGGATCGTTGGGATTATTTGAGAGTGATTGACAAAGAGTTAGATTCATCAGTCACCGCTTTGTGTCAGATAGCAGTTACGTTGTCTCCAGAGAGAATGGTGTGAGTAACCCCGAAACCGAGATCAAAAGAAATTCCGCTGATTTTTTGTTAGGTTGTCTCCCGAAGCACTTTGCGGTTCTACAGGAGAACCTACGAAGTCGTTGAGCCAACACATGACCTTTCGAGAGCTTAAGCCAAGAAAAGGTTCCGGACCCCATGGTATCATTGCATAGACTTTATTAGCTAGTTTATTTCCTGTAGTACCACAGTGACCTGGAACCCATATTAGGCATAACTTGTTGTATTTTGCGGCACTATTTAGCTTTGCCTTACACTCGCTGATCAATTTTGAGGAGCTAACACTGTTAGCAAGGGCCTTTAGTGCAGCTTGGCAAAAGTTGTTATCTAACGAAAGCATTTGTCTAAGATCTTCGTGGAGCATAATTCAGTAGAAAGCAATCAATGTGACATAAATTGTCCCTATAACCATAGATATCATGATTTGATCCCAATTGTGGTCTCGACATATACGAGTATTCAACGAAACCTATTATATTGAAGAAGCTTGGACTAACGGGCAGTAACACTCGGTTATTAGTAAGTGAAGAAACTGAAACGCCTATTCGGTTAATGTTAGAACCCTGTCCGACCTTTTCAAGCCTTAAGGTACGCTAAATGCTCGTCATTATTCAGTTGACAGCGCAAGTTTAACTAACCTTGCTTCCGATGAGCAGTGATCTGGTACGGGAAGCCGGCACCCACAAAGTCAGGCGTTAACTTTTCGAGGCCTAAAAAAAATGCGTTTCTGAATGAGATTGCGGCCTCAAAACAAGATTTTCTGGTAGCTAGTGGGGCCTAAAGGCAAACATTCTTTTCTTTTTTATCAGAAATGAATCGGTTTAGCCTTCATTATTCATTCGATAGCTTAACAATTTTCTGGAGAATTTTCGGGCCGGGAAGCCCAGAGCCTAGCAAAAGTGAATATTAAATTATTTAATTAATTTTTCGAGGGATTTGTGGTGGCTTTAAAAAGTCCCTTGATGTCGTTTGAACATTTCTTAAGACATCGGACCGTTGTAGTCATCGTGATCGTTTCTTCAAGGATCATAAACATTCATATCCTTAAGTGTCGGCTTAGTTTAATGATTTCTTTTATATCAAGCAGGGCTACGTATATATAACTGCACTTAAATATATGCCTGCCTAAAAGTATGCTGTATTATTTTTTTTATTCAGTGAACTGCACTTATTTGGTACAGTGTTATCTGTTGCAATGCTATTTCAACTGATGAACTCGATTTAGAATTGACATTTTCAAATTATATACAAGTAAATAATGTTGATCTGGTATTATGGCATGGAAATAGAAACCAAATAATTAATTTAAACAATAGTAACAGTTATATCCAACGTATATAGGTATATAAAAATGTATGGAATATTAAAGTAAGTATTTCTTTCACCAGGATGAATGCGTATTATGATACGTCACAATTTGAATATTTAAGCAGCTTGCCAAAGGAGAGAAGAAAACTAAAAGTGCAGCTAGCTTTTAAAATAGACACGAATCTGATACTGAATGCTATTCATCATAATATGTAAAGAAACCATAATAAAAAAAAAACGAAAAAGAAAACAAGTAGCAAGTAAAAAAAAAAAATAAAAAAATTAGAGAAAAAAAATTTAAAAAATCCAATATAAATGGCATATCAAATAAGAATCTCAGATTTTAGATATCAAATCGCAAACTAGGTAAGTAAAATGCAATTCGCATATGAATAGGAACAGTGCTGGCATGTGTGAGTGTGTGTGTGTGGGTGTTTTATGAATACACATAAATCTTTATCTTCATCATTTTATTTGTCTTTCATTTCTCCCTATAGCTGTTGAATGTTGCTTTTCTATGTATGCAATGCATGCATGCAAGGATGTGTATCTATCCCTCACTCTCCTAGTCTTTTTCTCTCCTTTCTCTTTCTCTCTCTTTCTCTCTGGGTTTATATGAAAAAATATGAATTTGAAAAGTTTTTTTTTTTTGTAATTTTTTTCAACTGATTTTGCTTTCAATGAAAGTTGACTATAAGCGCAATTCTAAAGTTAATTCATAAATGTGCTTCAAAAGCAACACACACACACACACATACATATTCATTCGCGAGTGTTTGCTTACACCCAATACATGCAGACATACATACACTCACATATACCCACATATACGCATATTTAAATATGTATTTGCTTGTGGCGAAAATTCTGCAACGAGTAGATACTGTAGACTATACGGACATGGATATGCATGCATGCATGTGTGTGTGTGTGTGCATGTTTAATGTATGTTCTCTCTTTTCTGCATAGGTATATGTAAATAGTAAGCGAGTTTTGCAGTTAAAAGCGAGATTATGTTTGCATTTATCGGTTGTCTTTATACTTTGAGTTTATATTTTTCTAAAAGGATTTTATTCTTTTTTTTTTTTCTTTTTTTTTTTGGATTCATTTTGTACAAATTTCTATTTCGTTTTCTTCTTTTTTTTTTTGTCTGTATAGAATTGCATTTGTAATCACGTTTTTTAAAAGAAAAAATATTCAAAAATTTTATACTAGTTGGAGTTAAACAAATGAAAATGTGTAAATGCTTCTTTTTCTTTTTGGTTTTCATTGCTCTCTATTTGTTTTGCATTTTCTCAGTTGCTTGCTTGGTTGCTGGAGTTTTTCTTCTCTTCCCTTTACGCTATTTATTAAAAAGCACTTTATCTTCGAGATTTCATCTTGTGTTAAGTGAAATTTTAAACGCTCTGCATCGCTAATCTCTGTGGGACATTTTAAGCATAAACACATACATATGTAACTATATTTGCAAACGTTAACTCGCTTTACAGTGTAAATACATAAAATGAACACATACATTATGAAAGGAAGTTATTGTCAAGCTCCTAACCATATTCCATAAAGCTAAAAGGAATCATGTAAGAGTGATCTTTATATGCAGGCCAAAAAAAACTTGGGATCTATTAGTCTATATAATTTTTAAAAATTAACATAAGGCGGAGTAATGCTCATCTTTGTCTGACAAAACGCACTAGGAAATCTAAAAAAGGAAGAGAGCGTTTTACAGGCTTTTTGAGCATTGCTGCATGCTGTTCAAACTTTCATACTAGAATACATCAAAATACTTGAATTTACTTGAAATATTTGAAAGTACTTGAAATAATATAGTACTTGAAAGTAATACTTGAAAGTACTTAAAAATAACTGAAATACTTGCAAGTACTTGAAATACTTGAAGTACATGAAATACTTGAAAGTTCTTGAAATACCTGAAAGTGTGTGAAATGCTTGAAAATACTTAAAAGTTCTTGAAAGTACTTGAAATACTTGAAAGTTCTTGAAGTACTTGAAACTAGTTGAAATACTTGCAAGTACTTGAAATACTTGAAAGTACTTGAAAGCACTACTTGGAATACTTGGCAGTCTTTGAAAAAACTTGAAATATTTGAAAGTATTTGAAATACTTGAAAATACATAAAAATGCAGGTACTAATTGAAAGTATTTAAAGTACTTAAGAGTACTAGAAACACTTGGAAGTTCATGAAAATACTTAAAATACTTGAAAGTAATAGAAATACTTGAAATACTTGAAAGTACATGAAGTACTTAAAACTGTTTGAAATGCTTGAAAATACTTCAGAGTACTTGAAAGCACTACTTGCAATACTTGGCAGTACTTGAAAATACTTGAGAGTAATAGAAATACTTAAAAGTACATGAAAGTTCTTGAAAGCACTTGCACTTGGAATACTTGGCAGTACTTGAAAATACTTGAAATATATGAAAGTATTTGAAATACTTAAAAATGCAGGAACTAATTGAAAATATTTCAAATACTTAAGGTACTTGAAAGTTCTTGAAATACTAGAAATTACTTGAAAACCCTACTTGGTATACTTGGAAGCATTTGAAATATTTGAAAGTACTTAAAATTACTTGAAATATTTAAAAGTATTTGAAATACTTAAAAGTATTTGAAGCACTTGAAATACTTGAAAGTTCTTGAGAGTAATTGAATTACTTGAATTACTTGAAAGTACTTGAAATACTTGAAAATACTTGAAATACTAGAAATTACTTGAAAACCCTACTTGGTATACTTGGAAGCATTGGAAATATTTGAAAGTACTTAAAATTACTTGAAATATTTAAAAGTATTTGAAATACTTAAGAGTATTTGAAGCACTTGAAATACTTGAAAGTTCTTGAAAGTAATAGAAATACTTGAATTACTTGAAAGTACTTGAAATACGTGAAAGTACTTGAAAAACTTGAAAGTGCTTAAAAGTACTACTTTGAATACTTGGAAGTACTTGATAACTTGAACCACCAGTTTGGTTTTCTTAAAGCGCTTTCGATGGTGGATGCGATAGATATCATTATGGGTATTGCACGAGAAACGACAAGCGGTAGTCGGTACCGGAATGATAGTAAAAAAAAAACTACTGTGAAATCATAACGATTAAGCTACGCGTCGCTAAAATAGCGAGAACGAGAACGGAAAGCCTGTAACTGACTAAGAACTGAACTGCTTGATCCAGTACCGCAAAGTTATACCTACTTAGACCCGCGGACACCGAGTGGAAGAATAAAATGGAGGTAGTTTTAGTTAGTTGGAATCCAATAAAACCATAAAACTGAAGTTCTGCGATACCTGTGCAAAATTTCCATTTTTCAACGTAAGAAAAAAAGTGGCTTGTTCCACACTTTTCCTTTCCGTACTCTGTCCCTTTCCATACAAATATATTTTTTATGTTCCTTTGTATGAAATGCCACAATTCCACTCTATTTCCCTTCATACAAATTCTTGTTTCCCGTTCCAATCCCACTATGTTCCCCTCTCCCCTCCATACAGGCCCATTGCATTTCTTTCAGAGTGACGCCTACGCTACAAAAAACTTAGAGTATTAGTTAAAGATATTCTAATTGCAGTCTGATCCTCCCATAAAAGTCAGTTTTTTCTTGTTCTAGTTCCACTCTATTCCTTTGATAAAAAAATTCAATTGCACGCATACGCGCATGTCACTTTCATATTAATATGCCGAATGGGATAATAACACCTGCCTTATTGAATTAAGAAATATAAAATAAAATTGGATGATTTATATTCATAAGCATTGGCGGATATACTATGTGGAATAAAACACTCTCGTTCCCCTTAAATCTTTCTCTCTCTCTCTCTCTCTAAAAAAACAAAAGCAACCTAATGCCCTTTCCCCATTATTTCGTTGTATGCACGTTTATAATTTTTATGTTGCCAAGGATGATTTGAGTTGCTCTTGACACTCGAATGATGAAATAAAATAAAAAATGTTCTAACTTTAATTTCAGTAGGTATAATATTTTTATTATCTCATTTAAAATTACACGTTTTTTATATATATATATATTTTTATGCTTTGTACCTTTGTGGAGCTTTATGAAATTAGCTTAAATTATAGCTCATAAAATTCACTTAGAATTTACTTATCTTACAGACACCAACCATGAAAATGTCCCCACGTACAAAAAAAAGAGTATAAGACATTAATTATGGTTCAGGTGTTGAATAAAAGAAAAGAGAAATTTGGACACCTAGACACTGCAGTTTTTATATATCTCTAGATTATTCATAAGCTTCTAGAGTAGACTTTTCATTTTAGTACAGTTTATTAATCTTTTTAGATTTTGAAACACATTTTTTGGAAATGTTTATGATTATTTGGTTTAGACTTTTTCTATAAGTAGAGTTCATGAATGAACCTCGATTTTGATAATCTTTTATAGGTTGAACTTTTTACTTAAGTCCAGTTTATTCATTGATTTTGGCAAATATTTTTATTAAAGTTCAATTTATTTCGCATAATTGATTTTACTCGCTTTCTGGGTTAGACCTATTTCTCAAGGTTACTCATAATCCTTGATTTTAGAAAAGTTCTAGATCGGTCTTTTTTAAGCCCAGTTTATTTGTGAACATTTCTAGTTCGGCCTTCTCACTTAAGCCCAGTTCATTCGTGAGCCTCAATTTAGGAATATTTATCCAGGTACAGCTTTCACTTAAGCTCAAACAGGAGCCTCGATTTTGGCCAATATTTCCAAGTCGAGGTTTTCATTTAAATCCAGTTTATCCACAAACCTCGGTTTTGCAAACATTTTTAAGTCGGTATTTTCATTGAAGTTCATCTTATTTATGAACCTCGAATTTAGCAAAAAATTTGTAGGTTGAACTTCCTACTTAAGTCGAGTTTATTCCTAAAACTCTATTTTGACAAAATTTTTCAGGTCAGACTTCCACTTAAGGCCTTTTTTTTTTTTGCCCTTGATTTTGGCAAATATTATAGGTCGGACTTTTCATTAAAGTCCATTTTATTCATAAATCTCGATTTTGCCTTAATCCAGTTTATTCATGAACCCCGATTTCTGCAAATTTTCTGCTTCAGATTTCTCAATTAAGTTCAATTTATCTATAAGCCGGACTTTTTTGACCCCAGTTTATTCATAAACCCCGGTTTTGGCAAATATTTGTAGGTCAAACTTCTGCCTTAAGTCCAGTTTTTTTATGTGCCTCGGTTTTGATGAACATTTCCAGGTCGAACTTTTCAATGAAGTCCAGTTTATTCGTGAACCTCCAATATGGGTTAAATTTCTTGACCTAATTTTTCACTTAAGCCAAGTTTAATCCAGAACCTCGATTTCGGCCAACTTTTCTAAGTCAGACTTTCATTTAAAGCCAGCTTACTCAATAGCCTCGATTTTGGGCAAATATTTCTAGGTCGCGCTTTTCATTTAAGCCCAATTTATTCATGAACCTCGGTTATAGCAAACTTTTTTAGGTCAAATTTTTCATTGAAATTCAGTTTATTCATGAACCTCGATTTTCACAAATATTTCTAGACCGGGCTGGCTTTTATTTAAGTCTAGTTCTTTCATGAACTTCGATATCGACAATTTTTCTGAATCAGACTTTTCATTTAAGCCCAGTTTTTTTTTAGGACCACCGATTCTGTTGTGTTTCTGGGTCGAACTTTCACTTACGTTCAATTTATTCATGAACCTTGATTTTGATAAATATTTCGACCTCGCAACTTTCATGGAAGCCCAGTTTATTTACGATTCTCGATTTTGGCACATTTCTAGGTTAAATTTTTTCTTTAAGTTCAGTTTATCCATGAACCATGACTTTAGTTAGCTTTTCTAAGCTTAGCTCTTTAATTAAGTCCAATTTATTCTTAAACTGCAGTTTTGGTAAATATTTCTAAGTCGGGCTTTTCATTAATATCCTTTGATTTCGGCAAACATTTTTCGATCCAGTTTTCACTTAAGTCAAGCTTATTCCGGAACCTCGATTTTGGCATTAATTTTCAGGTTGGACTATTCAGGAACCTCGATTTTCATATATTTCTACTTCGGACTTTTCATTTAAGTCTTATTCTCGTTTATGGTAAATATTTCTAAGTCGAACTTTTTATGGACGTCCAGCGTTGGTTTTGACAAACTTTTTCAAGTCCAGTTTATTCGGTTTTAAAATTTTCTTCTTTCGAAAAAATCCAGAAATATTTATTTCAGAATTTTCCTTAAATTTCAGTTTATTCGTAAGCCTCCACTTTGGCCAAAGTTTCAGGAGGTCCATTTTTGAAATTTCTTAAAATTTTTGCTTCAAATATTTCACTTAAGTTCCAACGAAACCAAAGTTAACAATTGACATATAATTGCTTCAATGCGAAAGTTTTCCCAAAACTGGGGCCTTTTGTTAGCTAAATTCTATGTTATTATTTTTGAATGTTTGAGATATCATATGAGTGACATGCATGCAGCTACTGTAACAGTTGAGCTCATAAAAATAGCTGAGGCGTTAGGAAACACACAAAAGCCTTTATCGCATTTAAAAGATTAATGTAAATTGTTTGTCTTTTATTAAATTCACAAAACACGCACGTACTTTTGTCATAAAACATATCACACAAAATTCAATGTTGCCACACACACACACAAACACATACACTCGCCGCATTTATGCCTCATTGCACACACTCGAATCCATTCATACTCACATCCTTATTGATAGGTGAGCAGCTGAGTAGGTAGGCAACGGCAATATACCTGGAAGGAATTTTATACAAATTGCATACTTGCTTCCAATGAAAATAATATTTTATTTTATTTATGGAAACACATTAAAATGGACCAATTCACGTTTAAAAACATTAAATACGATACGATACACATAAATATATTTAGTATAAATTTTCATGGTTATTTATATTTATTTTGTATGTTAGGAGAAGGAATGTAAAATTTCATATTAAAAAATATTTAAGCTTGAGCTTCTATTTAGTGCTTCCAGCTGATTCACAGAATTCCAGAATGTCTCAATGAAATACACACCTGGTTCTCTCTTCATATAACAAGCTTCATGGGCTTATTCTGATCAATTACCTGACCCTTTTCTTGGCATATCGCCTAGTTAATCCCCAGAAATCAATCTCTGACGTACCAGCACTGTGGACCGTGATCCAATCGAAACCTTTCCAGATCCTTTCGATCGAGACATTTTTTCTTATTTTTTCTTCTTGTAACATCGTCAAAACTGTCGTCACAGCTTCCGTAATTAAAATATCCACCTCTGTCTCATTTGACCTACTTCTACTTTGGGACCGCTTTCGCATTACTTCAGGCTAGAATCCGCCTACGTCCATATTGGAATATCACCGTTTCACATACGTTCAGGTTCCGCTTTCCACGCGGTGCCAATTTTCTTCGTTGTTTAGCATTGTCTCAGTTATGCTGTCGGTGGTGAGTGGGTCAAGCCATTTCGTTCGGATTGGCATCTTGTATGTACATTGGAAAAATGTGTACATCCATTTATCCGTCGTAGTATATGAAGTCGGGTTGCTCAATGCAGATATTTTTGGAAATATCCGTGGACTGACGGGAACTTTGTGAGGTAGTAGTTTACTTCGGTAGTAGTTTGAATCAGCAAGCTATTCAGGTTAGGGATTAGTTTCGGTATTCATCTTCCTCAAGTCTCAGAGCTCCACCGTTCCTTGCACTGTCGCAAGGCCTGCAGCTTGAATTCCTGGGCTGCGAATTACGCTCTTGAGCTTGTAGATCGATTGGCACCGTTCCGTTTACCGCAAGTACTGCAACTTCGAATACTGTGCGGTAAGTAGAGGCTACTCGCAGGGCTGCCGTGAGTTGTACCGACGCAGGGATTTTTTTTACGGTTTTCGGCCAACTATCACAGTGGGTATGAATTTGTTATCGACATCAGCAACTTTTTTCTTTCCTGACGTTAGACATTAGTCTTCCAAGCAAACCTATCGTCTGACCTGCTATGATTGCCGAATATTTTATCTGGGCTTAGAAGCACAATTTGTTGGCGAGCCTTATACCCAGACAGTTAACCCAAACGTTTGTATTTTGACGGTTCGGATAAATAACCGCATTTCAACTTCTACTGGGATGTGATTCTTTGCGGCTAGTTTTAGATCACAAGCGTTAAGCTATGCTTCCGTATTCATAATCATCTGGTTTAGCTTCCGCTGCACTTCTTTACAATCACGTGCGGTGCTCACAGCCACAATGTCGTCTACGTAGTCGACCAGATCTGTATCACTTGGCATCTCGGTCTGCAGTATTTCATTGTAGCTGACGTTTCAAAAGCCCGGTTCGAGGATTGGTCCCCTTGCTGCCCCTGACCTGATCTTTTTTCTTCAGAGTCGGTCTCATAGATGAGTTCGCAGCCACTGAGGTAGTTCAACATGATTTTTTTTTTTGTTTTTCAAATACTGAGGTATGCGAAAGCGGCGTTACATGGCGTCTATCATATTAGCTCATCTGACACAACTTCTTCAATGGCTTCTATCGTGCACTTGCCTGATCTGAAACCATACTATCTTATGGATAGCACTCCGGTTTTGTTTATGGTTGCTACGAAACGATAGTATCCAGCATAGGGATCGGCAGATATGCCGATAGGTATTTCGGGCTGCACTTTCCATTGCTAAAAAGCACAAGGCTTTAATTTGCCCATGCTTCTGCGAAAATTCCTTCGTTCAGGCAAGCGTTGTTCTCATTAAGCTACACCTGGGACTGCGAGTTTGCCGGGACTCCTTCGAAGCCTGAATCTTTTAATTAACCGAAACGGTACTGACATCATTTTTAGTCTAATTGTGTCAAATCGTTCTCGAAAGTTTAAGTAGAAATTTTCTTGACGCTATCGTTGCAAAGTCGGACATCCAGTGTCGTATCGATTGAGAAAGCGAACCAAATCAAAAAACAAAAAACCCTTTCGAAATAATCGCCCCTAGAGCGAATTGCTTTGTTAAAATGGTGAGAAAGCCACAGGCTGCATGCAGAATGCTTTGTGGTATTTTGGTCCATTATTTGATGAGAGACTTTTTCAGCGCATCTAAAGTAGCGTATTTTTTTAGAGTTCACCTTCCCGTCTAAAATACCCCAAACACAGAAATCTATCTGCTTCAAATATGGCGGCCAAAATGAGGACGGTATGAACGCTAGAACTTTTTCACTCAGTTTGGGCCGTTCAAACTTTGTGAAACGGTGCGGAATCGAGTTGAAACACAGACCGCCGGTTTTTAAAGTCCTTGGTTGCCCAGGGTTTCAGACAATCTTTCAACACCAAATCTTGATACACTGCGAGCGGTTATTTGCACTTCTACATGCACGAATACGAGATGGCGTTGTTCCGGCCCGCAACATAACTGAGGCAGTTTTTGGATTTCGACAAGCATCCATGATAAAAGAGCTATCCTTTACTCAAACGCGTCCGTTTTGTTTGAGAACAAATTGTTCAACAGGAAAATTTTCTCATCAGTTAAGACTATGCCGCCAGCGCGATCAGGAGCGGTCATCGTTTTTAGTTTCTTTGATCCTTCTAGTCTAACTTTCTGCTGATCATCGTTAAGATTTTGTACTTTGTGGATTTTGTATCCTCCATCGCGAAATTCCTATGACAGCAACCATTTTCCCACCGATCCGGCATGCATTTCACTCTAGTCGTAATCTTCACTTTTCACATGTTCGGCTACGATGACGCAATTGGTTTACGGCAACAACCATAGCGTTTTTTTACACTGCTGGTATCCTTATATCGTTTTATGATCCGAGAGACGAAACTCTTATTTACAGTTTGCATATATAGCTCCCGAACAATTTGTTGATTTGATTTTCCGCTCAAACGGAGCTCGAGCTTAGCGTCACCGATGCTCCGATGTTCATCGTTTTTAACTAACGATAGGCAAAGGCGCGGTTTAAAGTGAATTGTAAATTGTTTTGTTTTTGATTTACCGTTATTTATTTAGTCAAGTAATTCACTCTGAAGTTGGCTGTAGTTCAATCCTGTATCATTTTTATAATCAGATTAAACTGTTGACTGGCAAATACTCACAAACTTATATAGGTTGACATTGTTTCAACAACGACGAGATTACATCTTTTTTTTTTTTTTTGTACTGTTGCACATTATCTCATATGTTGCTGCTGTTGTTGCAACATAACTATTACTGTGACAACTAAGTCACTGTACTATATATAAAATCAAACACTTTGTCATTTCTCTTTTTTATATGTATAAAAAGAAGAAGTAAAATACAACAAACTACCGCATAAAGTTTTTTCTTCACGTCTTTCGTTTAACTTAATAGTTTTTTTTTTTTTTTTTATATACTTATATAAGCTACCAACTTGTGCGAGTAAAAAAATTTTACTTCTTAGAGATCATCATTGCAGAAAATCACTTATACTTACTGTCACATCACACAGAGAAATCAAGCAGCAGTAGCAACAAACTGTAATGCTACTCTGCAATCAACCTAAAAAACCACTACAAACTACCCGAAAAATAATGACTTGCAATGAATACAACTTTTATGATAAGTAACGAAAATAAAATGTTTGCAATATATTTTATTATAACGTTGTCAGAAAAGTGCATACTATTTCTATACAACTACTAACTTCTACTATACTCTCTTCGATATACATTGTGGTGCAGAACTTTTAAATAAACTCAAGTACCGATTTCCGTGTATTTATAAATAACTATACACTCAATCGAAAATTATTTTTGAATTTGGTTATGCAAATAGTGAATATTTGAAGGGTTGGATTGCATCCGCAACAATTGAGGAAAATAGCGATGTGAAACCAGTGAATCGCGGCGAATCCGCGGCGGAACATCACGCGCATATATTCATATTTCCATACTGAGATTCATATCGCTTGCTGATCTATTAATATCTGTTTAGATGCAAAAGCGAAATTCGCCGAGTTTCGCCTTTCGTGAGACTCATGTAGTGCCAGCCCAAAAACCTCATGTTCCCATTTCCTGAAAATGTAAGATAAATTCTAACAAAAAGAAATGCAAAATTCACTTAATTGTCACAGTCAGTTGAGAAAATTTTCGTAAATAGATATATAGTAGACGAATCAAACGAAGATAGCATCAACTGACCGTCAAATTGAACATTAAATTCGCATGTTAAAAAGAAAAAAACAGTTCGTGAAGGAAGCAATAGCGATGAACTTCAGACAAGTCACAGCAAGCTTGGTAAAATTGGTTAAAGTGTAGACAGTGACTAGTTTAGAGTTCATAGTCTCGTTGATTTCGGATCCGCATACGATCGTGTCTTAAAGTCTTAACAAAACCGAATATTTCCTAGCGATACTAACGCTTTATTTTTTTCACATTTCTGATTGGTTTTTGCTATTGATGTTTTTTTTAAAACACCCTTGATTAAATAATAAATTCCCGACACTAGAGGATCCATTGCAGAAATGGGAAGAGAAAGTTTAACTCAAGAGCAATCATAATAATGACTGAGATATTTTTCAAACAGAAAGGGGACGGATTCATTTCCAAAATCCTACCTTTAAAACCGCTAGGTATTCTTGACAATACTTTTAAATCTTAAGTCTTAGCTTAGATAGTCAGTTTTTATATTTTTCAACTTTTTAAAGTAATAATTTAAAATCCCCTCGAGAATAGTAATTCGGGAGGCAATACGTTAACCCATGATGAACATTAAAATTTCAGCAAGATAATGCTGGGCATACAATACAGTCGAACGAGAAAACCCGATCGATTTTGTTGGACATTTGTGCTCTATTTTGATCTAAACAATATTCCGTGGGAAGCTTTGGAGCAAAAGTTGGAAAAATCAGCGAAAAATTGAAGATTTTCTTGTATTAGAGCCCCTTATGTGGACCGACCTATTTTCTTGAAATTTTGTGTACCAGGGTCTTTAATCTGAACGATATTCGGAAAATATGCACGGTTGAATATTTTTTTTTTCAAGTCATTTTTTATTTGAGACAATTAAAGTTTAATTATGTTTAGCACTGAAATTTATTTCAACTGATTTCTTTGATATATACACAAGGTTGCATTCTGTTTTTCAAAGGTCTTTAGTGCAGGGTTGTATTTTTTCTTTTCAAGGTATTTTTTATTTTGAGAGATTTGAAATTTCGTTAAATTTAACACTGAAATTTATTTCAACTGATCTTTTTGATATTTACACATACCGGATTACATTCTATTTTTCGACAGTCTTTAGTGCAGGGTTGTATTTATTCTTTTTTAGGTTTTTTTTTTTTGAGAGATTTCAAATTCAGCTATATTTTATATATTTATTTATATTTTTTAATATTTACACATACAGGGCTGCATTCTCTTTTCGACGGTTTTTAGTGCAGGATTGTATTTTTTTTTTAGGTATTTTTTATTTGAGTGATTTGAAATTTATTTCAACTTATGCTTTTGATATTTACACAGTCTGGGTTGCATTTTATATTTCGACGGTCTTTCAAAGTATTTTTTATTTGAGAGATTTGAAGTTTAGTTATATTTAGCACTGCAATTTATTTCAATTGATCTGCTCGGTATTTACACATCCAAGGTTGCATTTTACTATGCGACAATCTGTAGTGCAGGGTTGTATTTTTTCTTTTGAATGTATTTTTTATTTGAGAGACTAGAAATTTTAGTTATATTTAGCACTGAAATTAATTTCAGCTTATTTTTTTGACATTTACACAAACAGGGTTGCATTTTATCTTTTGGTAGTATTGAAAGGTTGCATTTTCTCTTTTCCAGGTATTTTTTACTCAAGAGACTAAGCTTTTTGACATTTACACAAACAGGTTTGCATTTTATCATTAAGTGGCAATTGCTGCAGTGTTGCATTTCCTCTTTTCTAAGCATTTTTCATTAATAAAAATTGAATTTGAACGATTTTTAGCTGTTTTCCAAATAGCACCTAAATTTTGTTAAGTTTTATGAAACATTTTTATTGAGTGTAGGGAATTTTATGTTGCGACATTTAAGCAGAGTAGCCTTACTCAGCAAAAGTCATACATCCTCATTGGTCGTGTATGTATTTACACATTACGAGGCATTTTATGTCGACATATTAGAAACGTCATCGTTATGTGAACTCTGGTTCAATATATTTTGTTGACTTTTTTTTCTCTCTCTCTCTCTTGTTGCCTTTTCTTCTCTTTCTTCCTAATTTACTCTATGGATGATACTTAATTGAATTCAGTATAATATACTAAAGCAAAAATGAAGTTAAAAATCATACTTGAGATTATTATTTGATTGATAATGATGGTTACTTAAAGTATGATTGAATGCATGAATGAATTAATGCATGTTTTTTCTTGATTTCTCATTGCAATTAATGGTTTGGAATACATTCTCAATGGAACGCGACTTTTAGACCAAACAAATCAATTTTAAATGGAATATAATTTTAGAAACGAAATAAAAACAGAAATTATAGCTATAGATTTTCATGAGGTGAAGTTCGGGTAAACCGGGGAGGATTTATCTAAAAGTGTATAGCATTGAGGTATGTATTTATTTATTAATATTCTGTGAACTAAAGCAATTGAATCATATGAGCTTTTCATTCATTAATATTACACTCAAAGGCATTATAAAAATTATTAAAGCTCAAAAAAAGAAATATGAAACGAAAATTGTGCGGAACGGGGACAATTCTCATTTAACGCTTGCACTTTATTTGTACGCTGAAACGAAGTCAATTCGACTTCGTTTCAGCGTTTTATCATCAAATGCTATTTTGCTCTCCATTCATAGAGAAGCATCATTCAATTTCTATACACAGTACTCGTAGATGAAATATAAACACCGACTCAAACACACACAGAAATACACAAACGCACACACACATACTCACATTGATAAATGTCTAATGAACTGGCTAAAAAATTGTAGTATCCAAGTATGGTTGGTTCGTCAAATTTTTGCTTGTCTAACTTCATTTTCGCATGAATGAAAGGAAAATGTTTCGCAAAAATGGAGAAAAAATCAAAATAAACGCAAAGCAAAGCATAAAAATAATACAAAAAAGCAAAAATAGATTTTTGCGGACCATTTAACTTTGCGACACAAACACAAACGTATATGAATGCGTATTTACAGTAGTGGCTAAAAATGTATAACCTTTCGCGAAATCAATTAACCTAAAAATGCCACAGGAGACTTGAGTGGTGTGGTTTACCGCGTGGATGGTCGTTACTGCATGTGTGGATGTCCCAGCTGTAAAATTTCATTGTGTGACTGTGCCGTCGTCGAACTGAAGACCTGCGAGTTGCTACATGTGTGGTCATCGCGCAGGAGGTGTTGTCTTCCTTTCCCGTCTTTTCCCTACTGTAGGCTAGTTCTCTAAGTAACTGGCTCGGATATGGTCGTGCCTGGTCCGAGACAAATCTCGTACAAGCTAATCTCGGTCTCTATTCTCTTGCCCTCGGTTATGTTACCCATTCTATTCCTTAATTACTGGCTCGGATATGGTCGTGCCTGGTCCCAGATATGCCACACGTTCAATGGTCCAATGCTAGTCCCGCCCAACGTCAGTTCTCTTATTACTGGCTCGGATATAGTCGTGTGGGGTCCAATGCCAATACCGACCAAGGTAATGGGTATACTCAGATATAGTCGTACTTGGTTCGATATCAGCCCCCCTAAGCTAATGTTAGTACCCTAATTATTGCGTGCGTGGTCCGATACCAACCTTGTCCAAACAAATGTCGGTCTCCGTCCTCGTGAAGTTTACTCGGATATGGTCGGTCCTGGTCCCAGATACATCACTAGTTCAGTGTTGCCAGTCGGTTCCCAAATTAATGGCTCGGATTTGGTCCTACCTAATGCAGTACCAGTCTTGCTCAAGCTATCGTCAGTTCCCTAATTACTGGCTTGGTTATGGGTCATCCCTGGTCCAATATCAGTCTCGTCCAAGCTGATGACGGTCTCTGCTCTCGTACAGTCTACTCGGATATGATCGTGGCAGGTCCGATACTAGTCCCGCCTAAGCTAACGTCAGTTCCCTTATTACTGGCTTGGATATGGACATGCCTGGTTTGATACCAGTCTCGTCCAAGTTAATGCTGGTCTCTGTCATCGTGCAGTCTACTCGGATATGATCGTGTCTGGTCCAATACTAGTCCCACCCAAGGTAACGACAGTTCCCTAATTACTGGCTTAGATATGGCCGTGCCTGGTCCGATACCAGTCTTGTCCAAGTTGATTTCTGTCTCTTTCTTTGTGCAATGCACTCGGATATGGTCGTGCCTGGCCCGTTACCAGTTACGCCCAAGTTAACTGCAGTTCCCTAATTACTGACTTGGATATGACTGTGCCTGGTTCGATACCAGTCTCGTCCAAGTTAATACATTGTATTCGGATATGATTGTGTCGAATCCGATACCAGTGCCACCCAAGCTTATTTTAGTTCTCTAATTACTGGCTTGGATATGGACGTATCTGGTCCCCAATAAAAAGAGAAAGAACTACTTGGTGTGCCTGCTTTTATAGGGAGTTCTTTTTTTTCCACGTATTTCAAAGGGTGATGTATTATTTGTGCGGTCGCAACTTTGGTACCCAAATTTTTATGGTTAGTTTTCGACTTTTAGAGTCGTTAATCCGAGAATATCGGGGCACCCCCTTTCCCCTCCCGATTTCCTTTGTGTGGACGGGAAGCTTTAAGAAAAATAAAGTTAAATAAAATATATAAAATTTCGACTCAAAAACAGCGGGGCTTTGAACCGTTCCGTTTTGGTTCTTATGCAGCTTTGGAACTCTATTCTTGTAAAATAATAGAGGTTTCATGTCATATCGACATCTTATACACGTAGCCGATTAAAGACGATGCGATAAGAAAGTTCGGTTCTGTTTAAGCTGGCATCTGCAAAGCCTAGAACTGAATACAGATTCGATTATTGACTGAAGAGCCTTGGGTCATTTTTCCTACGATTCCTCAAAAATTATTTCAATCGATTCCCTACAGTATTTTCGACGGTGACCGTGATTCGGAGGTCAAAATGCGATTTAGCCGAATGATATCGCTGAAACTTTCTGAACTTTTTTTTGATCAAGCCCTAAAAAATCAATTAAGCAGCCAAGTTTTTCTTGCAAGACTGCATTTTTTTTTAAGTTATAAAGGTGATAACATTTTGGCCACTGCTGTATACAATACGTATATACTTATGTACGATGGTTTGTTTGTGTATTAAGAATTATTTTCTCTGTATTTTAAGTTAGTTTATGCTTAAATTGCACAATGTAATTAGTTTTTTGGAATCCATGTGCGTACAACTGTAGAACTGTAGTTGATTTATTTCTATAACCATGGTCTTTTGCTGACAAAGTCCCTGACAGCGACCTTAATGGGATAAGGAAGTAATTTTACAATGCGAACTGAACCAGAAAAAGAAGAAGAAGAGCCAAACTATGCGAGATTATATCGTTCAATATCACCCAAAAAGTAGCAGGAGATTAGATGCAGACGGATTAAAGTACTGTGGATTTTCAGAGTAAAACTATCGAAAACCCTTTTAGAACCGTAAGGAAACCAGAAGAAATAGATCAAAACTGAGTACGGATCCATATTCTTTGACTTTCATTTATTGTTTTAGTTTTCCATCAAAATATAACTTACTTTTTGTATCAAAGTTCCTGAAGTCTCATGGGTCACCGAAGACTCTATGGTCTTAAGTGGAGATTTTTTAAGAAATTGTTTAGTACAATTTTTATTAGATCAGTGGGTTTAGTACCTCCATACCTCCCATACAGGCAATATTTTATGGAACTGATATTGCCACAAACGAAGTCAAATTGGGTATATTTCGTTAACTCTTTCGGGGCTGTAAGGAGACCAGAGGAGAAAACGCAAAACAGAGCCCAGATTTGTATTCTCTGACCCCTATTTCTTGTCACAATTTTTCATCAAAACAGACATTTAACGCCTCTGCAGACCTGGCTCAAGGACGACCATGTGACCCTTAAAAATGAGTATTTTATGAATATTTTTCGTTTTTTTTTAATAGACAAAGTTAATTAGTATTCCTTTATCACTTAACCCATACTAGGAACGATAGAGCAAAACCGAGAAACAGATTCCCATTTTTTTACCCATATTTGACAGGCTGAGAGGAAAAGCGGGCTAAATTTTATATAAGAGTAAAAGTGAAATAATTCAGAGTGTTAGTGCAAGAATGGCATAAGTAATACGGTTTAGATTGAAAATAAAACGCCTTAAAAGTAAGAGCAAAAATGGTATAACAATTCTTTCAGAACAAGAACAGCACAGTTTTCTATTTCGTTTTCGCTCTGAACATATTTCGTTTCACTTTTGCTCTGAACATATTTCATTTTGCTCTTAAGTAAAATTATTCCATTTTTTGCTGAACGTAGAAGTTATACCACTTTTCCTCTCAGCCTCTCATTTCTTATTAAATTTTTTTATCAAAACAGATATTTTGCCCCTCTGAAGGCTTGAACATTCATGGGTCATCGGTGGTCCTATAGCCCTCAATGCGATTTTTGTAATAACATTTCAGTACAAGCTTATTAGATATTTTTTTTTAAAGATATACAAAGTTACTTTGTATTAATTCATCAATTAACCCATTCTCGACCGTAGGGAAGCTGGAAACAATAGAGCAAAACCGAGTCCAGATTCGCATTTTTTGACCGACATTTTGCGTCTCTGAAGGCTTGAACTTTCATGAGTCACTAGTGACCCTGTGGCCCTCAATGGGATTTTTCTACCAACATTTTTCTGTACATTTTTTACTGGGTATTTTTTTAAAAATAGATAAAGTTATTTGGCATTAATTTTTTCATTAACCCTTTCTTGACCTAAGGAAACCTGAAATGATAGAGCAAAACCAAGTTGAGATTCGTATTTTTTCTGTTCAGCATTCCATTTTAAAAGGGTTTTTAAAACCTTTTCATGGAAGATCTATGGGTTACCAATCGTCAAAAGTCGTTTTGATTTTTATAGTGTAAACAGACATCTTCACTAGCTTTTATAAGGTAATTCAACAGCATTTTAGCATCACACCATATGTCAATCATAAGCAGAACCATTTGCGCTTTACAACAAACTTCAGAGCAAGATTCAACCATGTAATTACCCAATCAAGGTCACCCGAAAAGGCTCGAGCATTTTCAGCATTATCTCTTAAGGTCACTAACGGGTTCAAGGAGAGGGGGAGAGGGGATATTTTGAGATTAAAACTTCTTGAAGCAGCGATAATGATCAGGGTTTTTAAAATTCAATACTGTTTGAGGGAGTGAGGGGGGGGGCCGGTAATATTAAGCCCCACTCTTTTGCAATCTCTGGATCCACTAGTGATCTAGATTAATATTCATTTTGATTTAAAAATATTTCAACAGGATTAAAAATTTTCCTTGACAATATTTCAAACAAATTATTTTATAGCATACTTCTAAGTATTTTCAACTAACTCCTTCGGCTTTTCTGCTTTCATATACATGAAAATTGTAAACAACTCATATAGCTAAATATAAAAAAGAAAAACAGCACACCTGGCGCTTCGTTATTTGGTTTATAAATTCTTAGTTTTCTTTGAAGTATACAATAGTGCAGCATTCTTCACATACTTATAGGCGCATTGCAAAATTATTTGGCTAAACATTTACCAATATAATGTCATTCTTTTAAATGTTCAATTTTTATGTTTTTTATCCATTGTTACTTTATAATTTAATTTTCTTCTTCTATGCTATTGTAAACACTTTTTTTCTCTTCAGAAACAAACAAAACAAAGCTGTAAAATCTTTAGCCAACAATAACAAGGATTTATAGAATTATACTTATTTTTTTCTCTGTTGTTGTTGTGTTTGAATATTTTCTAAGATGAAGTGCCTCTTCAAATCTACCATACTCATACTCATAGTATATGTCAATATAATTTAAGAAAAACAACAATGAATAAATCACAACAAAAAAAAAAAACAACAACAGAAAAAAAGAAAAAAAATAAATAAATGAACCCGGAAATAACAAAGGACTTAAAACGGAAATCGTTTTGTTTGGTAGAGGGCTTAGATGATGTGAACTCTCCCGTCTGTCTTGGGTACTACATGTACTCAGTACAAGAAGCCAATAAAGAATACAACATACCAAGGACGACCGACGTTCGTTTTGACTAGCCAGCTCAGCTTCGTTTAATACTTATACCTACTCCTTCTTTTCGATTCCTTTTCTCTGTTTTTGCTCCTTTTTTTATTACTTTTTTTTTTGCTATGTGTTTTGCTGTATTTTGCAATAAAGATTTCTGCAATCTATGGCGTGTCGTAAACTTTATTCTCTTATTTTTTTTCTCTTTTTTTCTTGCACCATTTCGACTTCTTCGTTCTTCGACATTGACTCAGATTAACTTTGACATTTGTGCAGCTTATTATGATTATTGCTTTTCAATGTGGTATTTTAGTACAACGATATTTCGATTTTTTTTTTTATATATATTTATATTTCGATTTTATTTTATTTATTTTGTCTTGTGGTGATGACTTTGGGTATTTTTCGTTTATATGCACTTAGTACATTGGTTTTTTCTACTCTTATTCGTGATAAGTGCTTGCTGGCATTTCAAAAATGTTATGAGCTATTGAGGCTTTCTTTTTTTACAGAATATCGTATTTATTAATGGTGTATGGTTAATCTGGAATTATGTGTAAGATAAAAGGCATGAGGGCAAGGAAAACGTGATCTGCCAAAGCGGAATTGAAGCTTTACCGGAAAGTTAAGGTTCCCACAAATTTAAGCCAAAAATTAGACTAAAATTCGACTCAAATTCAAGCCAAAAATTAGACTAAAATTCAGACTCAAATTCAGATCATAAATGAAAGGAAAAATCGGATCATATTCTAAATTAAACTCAAACCAAAAGTTAAACAAAAGTTAGACTTAAACATTAACCAAAAATTAGGAAAAATTTAGGCAAAATACGAACGGAAAGTTAGACTCAATTCAAACCAAATTGCAACCAAAAACCAAAACTTTGTAATGTAATCGAAAATTAGACTCAATTCTGAACAAAATTGCAACCGAAAACCAGAACAAAGTCAGCCCAAAAATTAAACTCAAATTCAAACCCAAAATCAAATCACAAATCAAAGCAAAAATCGAATCATGTTCTGGCCTAAACTTAGACCGAAAGTGAGACCAAAAATTAGATTAAAACTTAGACCAAATTTAAACCAAAAGTTATAAGAGAAAGTTAAACTCAATTCCGACCGAAAACCAGAACAAAGTAAGTCCAAAAATTAGACTCAAATTCAAACCCAAAATCAAATCACAAATCAAAGCAAAAATCGAATCATGTTCTGCCCTAAACTTAGACCGAAAGTGAGACCAAAAATTAGATTAAAACTTAGACCAAATTCAAACCAAAAGTTATAAGGGAAAGTTAAGCTCAATTCCGACCGAAATCCAGAACAAAGTTAGACCAAAAATTAGACTCAAATTCAAACCCAAAATCAAATCACAAATCAAAGCAAAAATCAAATCATGTTCTGCCCTAAACTTAGACCGAAAATGAGACTAAAAATTAGATTAAAACTTAGACCAAATTTAAACCAAAAGTTATGAGAGAAAATTAAACTCAATTCCAACCGAAAACCAGAACAAAGTCAGACCAAAAATTAGACTCAAATTCAAACCCAAAATCAAATCACAAATCAAAGCAAAAATCGAATCATGTTCTGCCCTAAACTTAGACCGAAAATGAGACTAAAAATTAGATTAAAACTTAGACCAAATTTAAACCAAAAGTTATAAGAGAAAGTTAAACTCAATTCCGACCGAAAACCAGAACAAAGTCAAACCAAAAATTAGGCCAAATTCAGAATACAGTTGAGATAGCAAAGCAAAGCAAAAATTGGATTATATTCCGACCAAAAGTCTGGCCGAAAGTCAGTCAGAAGTTAGACTAAAACTGAGACCAAAATTAGATTAAGACTTAGACCAAAAATTAGTTCAAACTCAGACCAAAAGTTCAAACGGAAAGTTAAACTCAATTCGAACCAAAATTACGACCGGAAATCAAAACTTTGTTATATATTCGAAAGTTGGACTCAATTTCGACCAAAATTGCGATCGAAAACCAAAACAAAGTTAGACCAAAAATTAGACCAAAATTTAGACACAAGATCTGATCACAAATCATAACAAAAATCTGGCCGAAACGCAGACCAAAAACTAAACTTAAATTTGCCAAAAATTAGGCCAAATTCAAACTAAAAGTTAAAACGGAAAGTAAGACTCAATTCGATCCAAAATTATGACCGAAAACCAGAACAAAGTTAAACCAAAAATTTGACGAAAATTTGGACTCAAATTCAGATCACAAATCAAAGCAAATATCGAATCATATTTTGACCTTAACTTAGACTGAAATTCAGGCCAAAAATTAGACTGAAACTTAGACCAAAAGTTAGGCCAAATTAAGGCCAAAACAGGAGATTAAAGTTAGGCCCGTTTTGGTCCAAAATTGCAACTGAAAAATCAAACCAAAGCTCAGGCGAAAGATAAATGTAAATTCAAGTCTAAATATAGACAAAACATGCGACCGAAATTTCGATCGAAATTCAGACCAATATTTGACAGGCTAAGAGGAAAAGCGGGCTAAAATTTATATAAGAGCAAAAGTGAAATTATTTAAGAATGGATTGAAAATAGATTGAAATAGATTGAAAATAAATCGCCTTAAAAGTAAGAGCAAAAATGGTATAACAATTCTTTCAGTGCAAAAACAGCATAGTTTTTTATTCCGTTTTCGCTCTGAACATATTTCGTTTTGTTTTTGCTCTTAAGTAAAATTATTCCCTTTTTTTGCTGAACGTAGAAGTTATACCACTTTTCCTCTCAGCCTCTCATTTAGACCTAAACTGAGACCGGGATTAGGAACAAAATAGACAAAACCTTAAATCAGTATTCAGCCCGAATTCCAGCCAAAATTTAAACAAAATTCGGGCCAAACCTCAGGTCAAAATTTAGATCAAAATTTAGCCCAAATCTGACTAGAACTAATACCCAATTTTAATTAAATCCATCCTAAAATATAATAATTCAGACTGAGGGTCAAAACATATAGAGAATCAGACCAAAAATTCAGATCAAAGCAGCCCAAAATTTAGACCAAAGATCCGAGAAAACTTAGACCTCAGAACTCAGACTTCATTTTTGACTAAAAATCAAAATAAAATCCGAGCTAAAATTGAAACAAATATTCAATATAAAATTTAGACCAAAAATTCAGACTAAAACACATAAAACTAAAACCCAAAATTTTGATTAAAGCATATAAAAAGACTACATTCAAGCCAAGGTTCAGACCAAAGTAAAAATAAAAATTCAGACCGAAATTCAAACCAGAAACTAAATCATAAAACTAGACCTAAAAACAAGTAAAATACGAGATGAAAATTTTTCCCAAGCACTTTTAATGCGGAATATTTCAGTACTTAAGATTTTTATTGTAAAGAAGCTGCAAAAAAGAACAAACCTAAACACAAAAGTATTGGTCATAGGAGCTTACTTACTGGTGAGCCTTGATGTCTCTTTCCTCCTCTTAAGTTCAATTAATTCAACAATTGTTTTAAAAATATTTAATTTTTGTCTCAATGATTGTCAAACTTTTATTGTTATTGTCATGAAAACAAAAAAGCCAATAATATAAATCAGTAAGTAATGAATGTAAATAATATTGAATTAATATAATTCAAGAGATGTCAGCAATTTAAATAAAGTTGAGCTAACCACACTCAATTGTGGCTTCATTCGAATTCAATTGACATAGTTAGAATCAAATATTACAATCAATTTTAATTTAGTAGACATTTTTTGTGTTTTTGTAAAAACTGACTATGCAAAATTTCACACAAATGATATAAATTTAATTGAAATTGCAGCAAATAGTTGCATCAGTTGATGTTTGTTTTTACTCATGTAAATTTACAGAATCAGTTTAAAGTGAATTAGATAATTTAGGTATAAATTAGGTATGAAACTAAGTACAAGTGAATTAAGATTAATATCTACACCCAAAAAAAAATTCGAACAGAATTTTGGTATAATTTTTGGCGTGAGTTTGAAGTCAATTAAATGGTATAAATTAGGGGGCAAAACTAAGAACAAGTGAAAGAAGACCAATATCTACACCCAAAAAATTCTACCAGAATTTTAGTCTAATTTTTTGTATGAGTTTGAAGTCAATTAAATGGTAAAAGTTAGGTATAAAACTAAGTACAAGTGATATAGAACCACTATCTACACCCAAAAAAAAATTCGACCAGAATTTTGGTCTAATTTTTGGAGTTAGTTTGAAGTCAATCAAATGGTATAAATTAAGTGTAAAACTAAGTATCAGTGAAATAAGACCCTACTTACACCTAATAAAATTAGACCAGAATTTTGGTCTAATTTTTGCAATGAGTTTTAAGTCAATTAGATGGTATTAATAAGGTTTAAAACTAAGTGTCAGTGAAATAAGTCCATTTCCTACACCTAAAAAAAATTCGTCCAGAATTTTGGTCTAATTTTCGGGGTGAGTTGAAGTAAATTAAATGGTATAAATTAGGTCTAAAACTAAGTAGAAGTGAAATAAAACCACAATCTGCACCCAAAAAAAATTCGACCAGATTTTTGGTCCAATTTTCGGGGTGAGTTTGAAGTCAATTAAATGGCATAAATTAGGGGCAAAACTTAGTACAAGTGAAATAAGACAACTATCTACACCCAAAAAAAATTCGACCAGAATTTTGGTCAAAGTTTTGGAGTAAGTTTTCGTTTTCGTTTTTTGACTGAGTTTTTGTTTCCTTTTGGTTTTAATTTAGTTCTGAGTTGTGATCTGAAATTCGGAATGACCTTTGGTGTAGATATCAGTACAAGATTTGGTCTGAACTTTAGTCTCAGTATATTCTGAGTTTTGCTTTGCTTTTGGGCTAACTTTTCGCCTGAATTTTGTGGTCTGTGTTTTTGTCTAAATTTTGATCGGAGGAGAATTTTGGGATGACTTTTGGTCTAGATATCGGCATAAGTTTTGGTCTGGATTTTCGTCTAATCTTGGGTCGCAGTATAATCTGAGTTTTGCATTACTTTTGGGCTGACTTTTGGTCAGAATTCTGGTTAGTGTTTTCGTCTGAATTTTGATCAGAGTCCTGGTCAGACTTTTAATCTCAAATTTACTTAAGGAGTGAATTTTAGTGTAGTTTAATCCGGATTTTGGTATAAATTTTGATCTTCTTTTATCCCGAATTTCGGGTTAAGTTTTGACCTAGTGTTACCTCTATTTTTGGTGTGATTTTTGATCTGTTCTGGCTTTGAATTTCAATATAAATTTGTCCAAAATTTTGATGTACATTTTGGTCTATTTTTACCCTGAATTTGGGATTGAATATTGTTCTACTTTTGGTCTAAATTGTGCACTGAAATTCAGTCTAAATTTGTATCTGATTTTTGGTTTGGATTTCTGTCTAACTTCTGGTCTGTTTATTGATCTGGCAACTATTCTATAATATAACAAAATTAGCCTAACCGTAATCCTACCTAAATACGCTGCTGGCTTCGAATATATATTACAAAAAAAATATTTAAAAAAAAAAGAGTATATGCTGCGAAAATTTTAAATACTAAGCAAGTGTTTTCAACAATATAAGGAATAGTTAGATAACTTTATAACCAACTCATACCACAAAGTAGCACTTCTTGCTTAATTTTATCATGCTTTGTAAAGTTTTTGCAACTTCTGCGGGTATAAACTACTTACAGTATGTATATGTCTAAATATGTTTGCATGAAAATTTCTATATTTACTTTTATTCAAACCTAACTGCATACGAAAATGAGGGTTAAGCCACACAAAATAATTGTAAACACTTTCGAAACTAACTACTTTGCTTAATTAAACTATTGTTTACACAAAACTATTCGTTCGCTAGTTGCAACTAATTACAAAAATTAAATTTCAATACAAACAAAACAACTTAAAAAAACTTAAATTCTATTAATATTAGTTGAATGAATTTATTAATGCTTAATTAAGTATTTGTATTTATAAATACTTGAAGTGTTTTCTCTCATATATGGTAAGTAAATATTTTTACAATTACTTACGCATGAACGCCCTTTGGCTTTTTGTTGTTGTGTGTGTGTATATAAGTAAATACTCAAATTTAATAAATACATACTTAAAAGTAAAACAAAAAAATATTATTTACATGTAAATAATATTTTGTAGTGCTGTGCGCGCGCTGCTTTTTATGTTTTTTTTTTTTTTTTTTGTAAATCGGAAAATTTTAAACACTTTACTAAAAGTTCCGTTTAATATTTTTATTTCCCATTTTTCATTTTCAATTTCCATTTCCACTTATATTTTATTTTTCTTTTGTTTGTCATTTAATTAATTGCATTTCAATCATAAATGCGCTTTTTTTATTCACACCACTGTACTTGCTCTCATACTCATTCGCTCTCATTCACTCTCATATTCATTTCATCTCATTATAGCATGCTCTCATACTCACTCATTCTCATACTCTCAATTTATGATGATGCAGTGTTGCCACCTTTTATTGCATTGCAATAAAGTAAATAATTCTATAAAAAATGCAAGCAATCGAAATAAAATTATATGGAAACAAAAAATACATGCATATAAAATGAAGTTAAAATAAAAGAATTTAATTTATATGTACATAACCTTAATATATGTAAATATATTCTGGACTGTGCGTGTGTATAAGTTTAAAAAATACACTCACAAAATTAAAAGACTTTATACACCAATTTAAACAAATCACCTTAAGCTTTTTATTAAGAGATAAAAAGTATGTAGGAGTATATTCATATTTATACATAAGTATGTATAAAAGTATGTACTCTTTTATGTATTTTATTTGCATGAATTTATATTGGAAAAACAAAAACAAGAAAATTATAATACGCGTGATAATCACATATGCGGTAATTCGAAATTTAGCCTGGAGCAGAAAAACCTTTACGTATCTCATAGATACCCATATATGTGCGAGTATCCCAGAATAATGGCGCATAGCTTTCTAATCTGATAATACAAAATTTTCACGAACAAAAACAACAAACATTACTTTTCACTTATAAGGTTTCCGTATAAAATTAACTTTTTGGTTACAGTATATCAACTGGAAAGTAACATCCTAGTTTTCCATATAACTCCATAGAAATTTTCTGTCAAATCGAACCATTTTCGAATTCAAAATGTTCATCGTTTTCGGTAATAACAAAAAACGAAAGAAAATTATGCATTGAAGGTAACAGAGAAAAGAATGTAATAGCAAAAGTAGAAATTTTTTAATCTGGCAACAATGAATACTTTATAGAGGAAGGGTCTGGGAAATGGTTGAAAAAAAGGCAATCGTGTAATCCAGTCCAAATTCTTAAATATTTCCTAGAAATTTGAAAGTGACAGTGACTCCTTTATTTTATATTACATACAAATTTCTGCTCATGACTGGACCTACTTTTTCATAAGCTTCCTTTTTTTGTTCCGATATTTTACACTTAAAGACCTAAGGATTTCTTCAACTATTCTGAGCTCCCATCAGTTATAATATTACCATTGTTACCTACATCCGAGTGACGAATCCAGAGGAGAGACTATGCGGCCTGTTGCCTATTCCAAAAAAGATGAATGCTTGTGACCACTTAAAATTTTATTACAGCAAAAGTTTTTATCATACATATGTTCAGTTCATAGAGCCCCTACTTTTAGCGATCCCTTGTATGGATTTGGTCTGGTTCATAATCTGATTTAAGAACTGGTTTTTAGTCTTATTTTTGAGGTTTGATTTTCGTCAGCTTTTGTTTTCAGTTTTAGCCTGAAATTTTTTCTAAATTTTGGTTTTAATTTGGTCTTCATTTTAGTCTAAATTTAAATCTGAATCTTGGTCTAATATTTGGTCACGATCTTGGTCTATTTTTTATCTGAATTTGGCTTAAATTTTGGTATTAAAAGATAGTAATGGTAAATTCCGAGATGAATTTGATTTGAATTTTCGCCCGACTTGAGTCTTAGTTTTGAAATCAGTTAGGCCTCATTTTCGGACCTATTTTTATTTGAATACCGAGTCTGATATTTGTTTTGAATATTAGTCTGAATCTAATCTGAATTTTCGTTCGATTTAGGTCTTAATTTTGAACTGAGTTAGGCCTCATTATTGGACTTATTTTGATTTGAATCCGGGTCTGATATTTGGTTTGAATTTTAGAGTGAATTTTGATCCGATTTTTATTCTGAAATTTGCTCTGAGGATTGGATAGAAGTTTGATCTAATTTTCAGTTTTATTCAAATGCGAAGAAGGGTCTGATATTTGGCCTGAGTTTAGTTATAATTTTAGTCTGATATTTAGTCTGAACTTGATCTGAACTTCTTCTTTGAATTTCTTCTTTGAATTTCTTGTTTGACTTTTCTTATGACTTATTGTCTAAACGTGGGCCTGATTTTTGGTCCAGTTTTTGTTGAATTTTAAGGCTTAGTTTCGGTCTAAATTTTGGTCTAATTAGAGACTTATATATAGTCTGATTTAAATCCGTTTTTTTGGTTTGATTTTTATACTGGTTTATTGGTCTGAATTTGGTCTAACTTTTGGTTTGGATTTTGGTTAGATTTTTTGTTTTACTTTGGTCAGGGTTTGGGTTTAAATTTTTACCTGACTTTTGGTCTAAATTTCGGTCTGATATTTGGTTTGAGCTTAATCTGAACTTTGGTCTGAGTTCTTGTTTGAATGTTGTTATGATTTATTGTCTTAATGTGCGCCTGATTTTTAGTCCGATTATTAGTTGAATTTTGAACTTAGTGTGGGCCTAAATTTTGGTCTGATTTGAGACTTATATTTATTCAGAGTTAGCTCATAACTTTAGACTGATTTTTATTCTGACTTATTATTCTGAATTTGTTCCGAATTTGGACTTGCTTTTGGTCTGGATTTTGACCAGATTTTTGCTTTAGTTTTGTCCTGGGTTTAGGCTGGAATTTTGGGGGCATGACTTTTGGTCTAAATTTTGGTTTGATATTTAGTATGATTTGGGGTCTAAATTTTGGCTTGATTTTTGGTCTGAATTTCGGTGTTAAATTGGTCTAAATTTTAGTCTAACTTTAGATCTTAATTTTGGTTTAATATTTGGTTCGGATTTTGGTCTTATTTTTTGTCGGAAACTGACCTAATTTTTGGTATGAAATTATGGTAATGGTAAATTCTGACATGAATCTGATTTGAATTCAATCTGAGTAAGGACCGATTTTTTGACTTACTTTAATTTTAATGTGGTTCTTATATTTGTTCTAAATTTTTGTTCTGATATTTGCTCTGAGTCTTTCTTTGAACTTTGATCTAATTTTAGGTTTATTTTGTTCTGAATTCGGCTCGAAGATTTGATCGGAGTTTAGTTCTGAATTTTGGTCTAATTTTAGTCTAATATTTTGGTCTAATTTTAGTCTAATATTTGGTTGGAGTTCTTTCAGAGATTGGTCTAACTTTTGGTCCTATTTTTTGTTTCACTTTTAGCCTGACTTTTGATCTGAATTTCGGTCTGATATTTGGTCTAAGTCTGGTTCTGAATTTTGATCTAACTTTAGTCTTACATTTGGTCTAAGCTTGATCTGAAATTTGGTCTGAGTTCTTGTTTGAGTTTTGTTATGATTTATTGTCTTAATGTGGGAATTAGCTCTAAATATAGGTCTGATTTGAGACCTATGTTTAGTGAGAGTTAGATCTGAATTTTGGTCTGGTTTATTGAGCTGAATTTGTTCCGAATTTGGTCTAACTTTTGGTTTGGATTTTGGACAGATTTTTGGTTTTACTTTGGTCAAGGTTTGGGCTTGAATTTTGTCTTGACTTTTAGTATGAAATTTGGTTTGATATGGGTTTAGATTTTGGTAGCAATTTGGTCTGATTTTTGGGCTAAATTTTGGTTTGATATTTAGTATGAGTTAGGGTCTAAATTTTGATAGGAATTTGATATGATTTTTGGTCTGAATTTTGGTTTGACAATTAGTATGAATCGTGGTCCTAATTTTGATAGGAATTTGGTTTGAGTTTAGATATGACTTTCGGTCTGATTTTTAGTCTAACCATTAATCAGAGTTTGGTCTGCGTTTGGCATTGAATTTTCTGTGACAATGACCTAAATTTATCAAAGGCCTTGAATAGATCTTCTCTTACATCTGAACAAGTTACTCTGGTACAGGAGGCGATTATTGGATATCTATCGAGCTATCTGATTAAGATTTGCTCAAGCCAAAATTTGAGAGCTGTCTGCACAGAGCTAGGTGGCTAGTTTTCAGCTGCGTCAAACATATTTTGAATGATTGGATGCCTCTTCCTCTTCAAATATTTCTTAAGCGTATTACATACAGAACATTGAACATATCTGGGTTAAATAAAATCCAATGAATTTCAATTAATAATTTAAAAATGAAAGTATGAGAAATTATAATATCTTAAAAACTCATTAATCTTATATTTGTGAGACTCTTTCACCTTCACAAAGGAACGAAATTCAAATAAAAAAAATAGTGCAAAAATATTTAAGTATTTATATTTATATTTTAAAATACAATGAAATTTATTACCCACAAAACAAGTTCAATTATAACCACAAAACTGTCAATAAAACTTCATTATTTTATCATCAATCAAATTCATTTGTCAATAAAATTTTTAATGAACTTAATCATGCATAAATATTGTAAAATTCTCCATCCCTTTTTTATGGTGGCTTAATGTTGTATGTTTGTATGCATTTAAAATAAAAAAACAATGAATGAATATACAAAATACAATACGATATTAGAGAATTTGGAAAATTTGATGAGCGTGAACCCTTTTTGCAACATAAATGTATACATACCTACATATCTACTTAGTTTATTTAAATGAGTTCAATGTAGCACATAAATATTGATATGGGTTAAAGTTTAATATTTGCTTTAGATAAAATAACCCAATATTAAAACCTCACACCAGTAAAGTCAATGGCACACACATTAAAAGAAAAGTTTGAAAACTGATGATTTCAACTTCATAAAAAGTAATAAAAATTATATAGAAAAAGAAAAGAGTTTTTCTTTTGTGATACATTGAGAGTAAGAGATATAATAAAGGTTGTTTTATATTCAAACGATATGAGACTATAGGATTTTTTTGGTTTCCGATTACCGATACCGCACCCAAACATTTTTTTGGTTACTCATAACCAATATCGCAACTAAACATTTTTTTTTTGGTTACGTTACCCATAACCAATATCACAGCCAAGCATTTTTTTGGTTGTTTATAACCAATATCGCAGCCAAACATTTTTTTTTTGGTTACCTGTAACCAATATAGAGTCAAATATTTTTGTTTATAACCAATATCGCAGCCAGCTACTTTTTTTGGTTATCCATAAACAATATTACAGTAAAAAAATTTTTTGGTTACCTATAACCAATATAGCAGGCAAATATTTTTTTTGGTTACCCATAACCAATATCGTAACCAAACTTTTTTTTTTTGGTTACCCATAACCAATATCACAGTCAAAAATTTTTTTGGTTACCTATAAACAATATAGCAACAAATATTTTTTTTGGTTACCCATAACCAATATCGCAGCCAGCTACTTTTTTTGGCTACCCATAACCAATATCACAGTCAAAAATTTTTTTGGTTGCCTATAACCATTATAGCAAGCAAATATTTTGTTTGGTTACCCATAACCAATATCGCAGCCAAGCATTTTTTTGGTTACCCATAACCAATATCGCAGCCAAACTTTTTTTTTTGGTTACCCATAACCAATATCACAGCTAAATATTTTTTTTGGTTACCCATAACCAATATCGCAGCCAAGCATTTTTTTGGTTGTCCATAACCAATATCGCAGCCAAACATTTTTTTTTGGTTACCTATAACCAATATAGCAGGCAAATATTTTTTTTTTGGTTACCCATAACCAATATCGCAGCCAACTATTTTTTTTGGTTACCCATAACTAATATCACAGCTAAATATTTTTTTTGGTTACCCATAACCAATATCGCAGCCAAGCATTTTTTTGGTTGTCCATAACCAATATCGCAGCCAAACATTTTTTTTTGGTTACCTATAACCAATATAGCAGGCAAATATTTTTTTTTTGGTTACCCATAACCAATATCGCAGCGAAGCATTTTTTTGGCTGCCCATAACCAATATCGCATCCAAATACTTTTTTTTGGTTATTTGGCGACTTAACTAAAATGGTAATTTGGTTTAATAGTTACGTCGCTTTGAGCCTTAAGTCTGCCTAGAGCTCACCTCTGCCTCCTTTCCCCTCAAACCATTGCCATTTCGGTCGTGGTCTGCGTGGTCATGCCGTTTAAATGTGAATCAAAATAATTGACTCAATTTATATATTTAAATAATAAAATATTTTTAATTAAAAATTTTTCACATTCATATGTTAAATTGAATGTCTTTAACTGTCAACTTCTGTTCTGTGTTATTAATAAGTTAATCAAATGATACTCGCATATACTCATGTCGTTCGACATGAGAAGCTTTCCCATTCTCTATAATAACAATAATAATAATATAAAACTACATATGGTTTTTTGCTCTGGGATTATGGGCAGATTACAAAAGTATTAACATTTATCTGTTGTTTTTCATTATCACAAAAAGTTGAGTGGTTTTCATTTGTGAAGTGTGACTATTTTTAAAAAACTTTAGTGAAAAGTTTATTGTGACAAATGTTTTTCATCATCATTTGCATAGCTTCACATAATATGAATAAAAAAAAAATAATGAAACTATAAATTAAATGTTCAGTAGAAATTTTCATGGCAATTTTTAAAAAAATTTTTGAATTTTATGATTAGCTGCAGAAAAATTTGTTTATATTCGAGGCATTCAAAATCACTGAAAAATTATTTTGCCCTCCTTTGAACACAAGGACCTGGACAAGCCCTTAACGATTTCAATTGGAATTCAAATTTATTTCTAAGTGAGGTAACGACAAAGCGTGATATTTTCATTTAAATGTAAGGCCTGGCCAGGCACCATGATTCACGAATGTGACAATCCGAACATGTGCTCAAGTATGTATGAAATGAACAAGAAATTAATAGGTCAAATTTGATCTATTTTTAAATAGGATGCAAAGGGCAAACTAAAAATGTAATTTTTTTTATTGCTGTAATGAAAGTTTCAATATGAAAGCCTAAAAAAAGAAATTGATAACACTAAAATAATGGAATATTTCTTATCGTGAACAAAAGGATTATAAAAATCCTTGCATATGCTGTATTAAATATTTCTTTTTATTTTAAATTTTTTCGTTGAATTAAATGTACGTATGAATAATAAGCAAAAAACAAGCGAATAATATTTATTTTATTTACATATATATGGATTGCAGTACATACAAACTGAAATGTTTTTGAACTTACATGTAATCTTTATGTATTAATCCTTTATATTTTTTTATTATTTATAATTTCTATACACATTTAAAAAATTGTAGTTTGTATTGGAAAATACCTAAACTCTTGAACAAAAATAATTTCCAGGGTATTTCAGGGAGGGTTTTCGTGATTATTCCCACTTTTCCATATCAGATAATATCTCATCTATAATGATAGTTGAATAAAGAAAAATGTTTGCCAAGAAAAATCATTAAAACAAAAAGAGTTTTCTTTTTCTTCTAGGTTAGGTGACGAATACTTTACATAGACCGGCAAGGCCAATAATTTTACCACAACTAGATTCAATGATATCCGTGCAGCTCTTTCCGGTTGGAAAATATGCGTAGTCAGTGGAGAATTTAGATTTGAAGGGGTCTAAATTAAAAAAATTATATTCAGATCAAGGTCAGACCGAATCAAACGAAATTGAGACCAAAACTCTGATAAAAAAAAGATAAAATCCAGAACAATATAAATCCGAAAATCACACCCCAAAATTAGACCAAAATTTAGTCCAAAGACAGGACTGATTTTGCTAAATTATAGAAAAATTATCATAGCAGGAAATATACAAAAAATTCAGACAAAAAACTGGTTCAAAAATTAGTTCAAGAACCACCCCAAAAAACTGATCAAAATTTGCACCAAAAATCAGACAAACAATAGGATCTAAAGCAGATCGAAATAACGACCAATATTCAAACCAACGACTCGAAACCAAACCGAAAACCATTACAAAATTAGGTCTAAAATTCAGACCTAAAATCACACCAAAAATTAAATTAATATTCAAACCTAACCAAATTCAGACTTAATTTCTGACTGAAAAGCAGACCGAATTTAGATCAAAAAGAGAAGAAAAACTTAAAACAATAACAGTTCAAATATCAAACCAAATTTTAAACCAAAAATCTGTTGAAAATTCAACCCAAAATTTAATAGAAAATTCAAACAAAAAATTAGACCGAAATTCAGACTAAAATTCAAAACCAAATCAGATCAAAATTCTGAACGAAATTGAGATTAAAAGGAAATAAAATTCGGATCAAAAACAGCCAAAAATCAAAGCAAAGTTTAGACCAAAATTTAAAAAAAAAAAAATTTAGACCAAAATTCCGTCTAAAATTCATTTCCAAATTGAGGACAAGAAATTACATTAAAACTTAAACCAAAATTTAGATAAAAAAAAAATTAAATACATACAAAAATTTGGTCTAAAATTCAGACCAAAGTTTAGACTAAAAATCAAAGCGAAACTCACTTTAAATTTCTAACCAAATTAGGACAAAAATTCTGGCCGAGACTCAAGATCAAAAAGAGACAAATTTCAGAAGAAACAAAAAAATTAAACCAAAAATTAGACCAAAATCAGGTAAAAATTCAAAGCGAAAATTCAATGCAAAAATTAGACTAAAATCAGATTAAAATTTCGACAAAAATCAAAACAAATCAAAAAAAAATTCAGACCAAACTTCTGACTGAAACTCAGACTAAATTAAGATCAAAATTTATTCTAAAATTTTAACCAAAATTCTACCAAAAATCGGATCAAAATTTAGATCAAATTTTAAATTAAAATTCTGACCGGAATTCAGATACAATTCAGATTAAATGAAGACAAAAGCAGATCAAAAATCAAACCAAAAATTAGGCCAAAATTTAGATCAAAATTTCGACCAAAATCAAAATAAACTCAAGATTTAGATCAAACTTCTGACTGAAACTCAGACCAAAATGAGATCAAAATTCCAATCAAAAATCAAACCAAAATTTAGACCAAACTTCTGACTGGAACTCAGACCAAATTCAGATCAAAGTTTAGTCTAAAACTTAAACCCAAAATTCTACCAAAAATCGGATTAAAATTTAGTCCAAATTTTAAACTAAAATTCTGACTGGAATTCAGATACAATTCAGATTAAATGACGACAAAATTCAGAGCAAAAGTAGATCAAAAATCAAACCAAGAATTAGGCCAAAACTTAGATCAAAATTCGACCAAAATCAAAATTAATCAACCAAAATTCAGGCCAAATTTCTGACTGGAACTCAGACCAAATTCAGATCAAAATTCCAGTCAAAAATCAAACCAAATCTCAAACCAAAATTTAGACTAAACTTCTGACTGAAACTCGGACCAAATTCAGATCAAAGTTTAGTCTAAAATTTAAACCCAAAATTCTACCAAAAATCGGATCCAAATTTAGACCAAATTTTAAATTAAAATTCTGACTGGAATTCAGATACAATTCAGATTAAATGACGACAAAATTCAGAGCAAAAGTAGATCAAAAATCAAACCAAGAATTAGGCCAAAACTTAGATCAAAATTCGACCAAAATCAAAATTAATCAACCAAAATTCAGGCCAAATTTCTGACTGGAACTCAGACCAAATTCAGATCAAAATTCCAGTCAAAAATCAAACCAAATCTCAAACCAAAATTTAGACTAAACTTCTGACTGAAACTCGGACCAAATTCAGATCAAAGTTTAGTCTAAAATTTAAACCCAAAATTCTACCAAAAATCGGATCAAAATTAAGACCAAGTTTTAAATTAAAATTCTGACCGGAATTCAGTTACAATTCAGATTAAATGAAGACAAAATTCAGGGCAAAAGTAGATCAAAAATCAAACCAAGAATTAGGCCAAAATTTAGATCAAAATTTCGACCAAAATCAAAATAAATCAAACCAAAATTCAGGCCAAACTTCTGACTGAAACCAAATTCAGATCAAAATTCCAGTCAAAAATCAAACCAAATCTCAAACCAAAATTTAGACTAAACTTCTGACTGAAACTCGGACCAAATTCAGATCAAAACTTAGTCTAAAATTTTAAACCAAAATTCTACCAAAAATCGGATCAAAATTTAGACCAAATTTTAAATTGAAATTCTGACCGGAATTCAGATACAATCCAGATTAAATGACGACAAAATTCAGAGCAAAAGTTGATCAAAAATCAAATAAAAAATTAGACCAAAATTTAGGTAAAAACTCCAATCAAATTTCAAATGAAAAATCAAATCAAAATTGAGACCATACTTCTGTCTGAAGCTCAGACCAAATTCAGTTCGAAATTCAGTCTAAAATTCAAACCTAAAATCACATAAAAAATCCGATCAAAATTTAGAACAAATTTCTTGCCGAAATTCTGATTGAAATTCAGATCAAATTCAGATTAAATGAAGACCAAATTTCAAATCGAATTCAGACAAAACTTCAAACTGAAACTCAGATCAAATTCAGAACAAAAATACTTCAGAAAAACCCGACCAGAACTCAAATACTATTTTGCTGTTGTGTAGTGTAATTATTTGTGCCGCTGATGACGTTTTCACTATATACTTATGTATTAGGGTAGAGTAAAATTATTTTTTTTTCTGAGGACCACCCAGGAAAGTTAGCATTTGATATCAGTCCATTTTTTGTGGAGATTTTATGAACTTTTAAGATTTTTTTACACTGAAGAGCTTTCCATCTACCTTTACATTTATTTCCTGCTCATATGTTGATTAATTTCGGTATGTCGCCCACTGACAAACTTCTGCGAAATTTTCTTGATTAAATTTTCGTTTTTATATTTAAACAATTTCTTTGTATTTCAAGTTTATTGTATTTATTTTTGTGTATTAATATGTGCATAGGTATGTATACAATAATTTTGAAGCATATATGTTTTAGTTTTTTTTTCCAGCGATTTTTTATTCGCTTTTCCTTTAAATTTCTGTTTGTTGTTACTTGATGCTGTTTGCAAATTAAATTATTTTTAAACCAACACACAGTGGGGCTTATCCTGTTGTTGCTGTTGTTGTTGTTGCCGCTGTTTGCTTTTTAAATTTTATATGAAGCAGTAGAGTGAATTTCATTGCAGCAGCTGTATGATTCTTGTGCATCGTTATTCTGGTTTTTCTTCTGTTTCTCATCTATACATACGTAGGAAATTTCGCAAAAATTTTTAACTTAAAATTTTGTAAACAAATATAAGTCTCTCTCTCTCTCTCTGATTATTTCTCCTTCTGCACCAGCCCAGTTTAGCCCTCCACTCCCAATTTCTGTTATTTTTCGCATTTATGTGCGCATTGCATGAATTTTACAAAATTCTGCATGAGTGCGCGCATTTCTTCGCTGAAACTACAATACACTTCCATAGTTCCATACTTCCGTATTTCCGCATTTCCGTTGCGTTTAGAGTTGAGCGTAAAATACTTTGTTAATTTCGAGTTTTGTTATAATTTTTTCGCTTTTGTTTTTGCTCGGTTTTTTTTTTTCTTGCTATTATTCTGTTGATTTTATTCTTTTAGCTAGATTTTTATTTTGAGTTTTTTTTTTTTTGGCTTAACAAGTGAAGAAAAGTTATTTTAGCAATGGTTGGTGTATGAACACCAATTTGGAACACAAGTCATTTAGTTAAAATTCGTACAACAAAATATTTCACTGGTAATTCACTTAATTTTTGTAACTAATAACAACAACGAAAAAGAAATAAAGCGGAAATACTTTTCAATGAGCATAAGAAAAACGTATATGGTTTTATTTTAAATACTTTTCTTTTAATTACAATTTGAGAAAATTTATTTCGGAATAAAATTTTTTATATAGTAGTGATGTAACGGATGTCTGCATTTGGATTCGGTACATGCGAAACATTCGCGAAATTTTGGGATTCGCATCCGTATTTTCATCCGCTTTCGCATCCGATTTCGCATCCGATTTCGCATCCGCTTTCGCATCCGATATCGCATCCGCACTCGCAATTTTTTTTTTTCTAACAAATGTTTAAATTGTGAAACTGCGCACTCACATTGTTTTTATGAATTTATTCGCCCAGTTACTCTATCGCCAAAAAAATCAGAAACAGAAGCGAAACTTTTTTTTTTATAATTTACCACTACTTATATTTTAAGTTGGTCTAAAGAATCTGGAAATAACTGTAATGTAAAATTCCATTAATATTAACCCGTTCGAACCCAAACAATTACTGATCACGTTAAACTAGACGCCTCTATATACAACCCGAATGCATTAACCTAACAGCGGACGAACTGACTACCTTCAACTGCTGGACGAAACTGGTCCTCGTAAAGAGATCCAAAGGCGGACGCACATGTCCTTTACAACGACGAAGGTATCTCCGTGTTAAAATGTGCGAGGTTGCAACCAGCCATCTGGATGCAAGCCTAATGGATGGGATCTTGTTGGTTAATAGGGTCAGACTTATCTATGAAAGTCGAGACCTAGCGCTGGTCCAGCACTGTCTTAATAACGTTATATTGGATACCACCATATAATAGAATCTGAATTCTTACTGATATAACAGTGGCTGGGATGACTGGCCTCAACCTTTGTGTTGTGGGGATAAGGGGAGAAGGGTAGGTTCGCGGTTGTGTTCGCGAGAAAAAACTATTGATGGACGTTCATGTCTGTTACAACGAGGATAATATCAAAAGCACCATGTAATGACGGTGATCAACTGGCCTGGTTCGCGGGTCTTTTTTGAAGCTGCACGGTTGGCTAAACCGATAGATAAATAAAATGTTTTCACGACTGGGATTTCTACCTACACCTACCAGTTTCTGGTGGAAATTTGTGGAAAAGTAGTATAAGATGAGTTTTCCAAATTAAATGGAAAAAATATTACCTACCTTCGGAAATCTCTGAATCTTCTGAGCAAATATATTCCCTGTCTAGAATATTTCTGTAATTTCATTCCTAATTCTTCTTTGTCGCTCAATATTCTCCTCAAAGAATGTGACCGGCTTTATCTTTGTCGCCATTTCAATGGTGGCGTCCCTTAACGTTAGTGTGAATCAACGTTAATATACATAAATCGGGATTACACAACACGAGATCTCGTATGGTAGAGATTATTGAACGCTGCTGGTCGTCAGACTAAAGACAAAGATAAACTTCTTTAACACTCGGTGACACATATGAGTCTGGCCAGACCTTATTTCTAATTGATCTAGCGACTTTAAATTTCAGATAGCTTCCTAAATTTTTATCGATCTATGCACATATTTGAACGAAAAACTTAACACTATGATAATTATAAGGATGTTTTTGTCTATATATCACATTCGTCACACATGGGTCTGGCCAGGCCCACATACATTTCAGTGCGTTTGTATGGAAATAAGAAACTTTAAAAATTCGTGGGTCTTCAGCTGAAGATTAGCGGAATAACCGAAGTTCAGCTTTGGCCAAAAAATATACTACGGTCGGACACTAGTATCTAAGTACAGATTCTATATTTGACATATAATTTTTACTAAATTACATTTTAAATATTATTTGTTTAATTAGTAAAATAATGCCATACCAAAAACATTACTAAGCGCTACTTCAAATTGCGTGTGCATGTGTTTTTGTATATATGTATGTGTGCTGCATGTATGGATAGATATATGAATATTCATATTTCAACAATTTTCACATTTTTCATATTCATGTGGAATTTAAGTTGGCACTGCGCGCTAATATATGGCATACCAAGCCTTATCTGGCAATAAACATTCACTGTAGGCATATGTGTATGAGTGAATATGGGAACAAATGTGTGTGCGAGTGTGTGTGTGCGAGTGAATGCGTGTATGTATACACTAGAACGTGGCGGCATTCTAAAATGTTTACATGATTTTCGTGAAGAGAAAACAAAAATATTTCTACACTTAGTACTCAGTGAAAAGTATTTCCTTCCTTCCGGTTTTGCTTCCCATCATTACGCGAATACTCTGCGGCGTGCGATACTCGTAAGATTTTTGAGTTAGTTCCCATGTTTCCGCTTGATGTCTTTTGCTACTACTTCAGCTTCTGTTTTCTTTTTATTTTTATTTTTTTTGTTTCTTCTCTTACTTATTTTCTGTAAGACAGAAAATTTTGATAAATTGCAAAATTTTGCATGTACTACTTGTGGATTTTTTCGTCAAAATTTATGCAAAAAGTTACTTTTAATTTTGTTTTGAAATATATTTTCCATTGCTTTTGTAAAGCTCTGGTTGTGATGTTGTTGTTATTGTTGTTGTATACAAACTTCAGAAGTTTCATCTTTATATATTTTATTTTTGATATTTTCATGCGACTATGTAAGAAATTAGAGCTGTAACGAAAGTATTTATGAGGAAAGCGTAGCCCAAAGCGAAAACGTGAGCGAAACCGTAAGCGAAACCGGGAAAAGTTATAAAATATTTTTTTTTTCATAACTGGGACAGGAAGCGAATCCAAAAAGGAATGGCGAAACCGTGAGCAATTCGAAAGCGAAACTGAAAGCGAGGCGAAAAATGTTTTATTCAAAACTGAAATTTAAAGCGATTACAAATTGAAAGCGAAACTGTAAGCAAAACTGAAAACAAATAATGGAAATATTTTTTCTGAAAATTAAAATGGAAAGCGTATGCAAAAACAAACAGTTCGTAAGAGCTTTAGCCCAATCTGAAAGGGAAACTGAGAGTGAATAGAGATCGAAATCAAGAACAGATTTAACATTTTTTTTTTAAACTCAAATGATTTTTTTTTTTTTGCGAACCCGCAATCGAAAACGAAAACAAAAATAAAAACAAATATTTTTGTAAAAGTTTCAGTCAAACTGAAACGCAAAACCCTGAGTAAGAAGACGAAACTGCCAGCGAACTGAAAACGAAACCGAAAACAGTTGTGGAAATATTTTTTTTTGCAAAACTATAATCAAAAGCAAATGCAAAAACTGATTTCTGTTAAAAAGAATTGCTTTGTAACATTTTCAGTCAAAGGCAAAACCGTGAGCAAACCGAAAGCGAACCTGAAAAGAGATCGAAAAATTTTTAAGTCAAAATTGAAATTAAAAGCGAGTCCAAACTAAAAGCTAAACTGTGAGCAAAACTGAAAACAAATATGCAAATATTTTTTCTGAAAAATTCAAATCGAAAGTGTATGCAAAAACGAACGTATCAGTTTCAGCCAAACTCGTAAGCAAAACTGAGAGCGAAATCGAGAACGGATTTGGAAATATTTTTTTTTGCAAAACTGAAATCCAAAATATATACGAAATTAGTAATTTTGTTATAATCTGAGATAAAACAGAAAGCGAAACTGTGAACGAACCGAAAACGAAAACAATTACACAAATAATTTTTTCAGAAAAAATCGGCTAATTTCGTAACACAAAAATCGAAATCGCAAATGAATCAAGAGTGAATCCAAAACTGAAACTCAAAAGCGAACTCGAAAGTAACTCGTTTGCTACACAATTCGTTAAAGCGAAACTGAAAACGGATATAAAATTCTGTAACAACTTCAGTCACAATCGAAAGAAAAGCTTGTGAGCAAATGGATTCATTAAAAAATACGAAAGCATATGAAAAAAATTAATTATTTTGTAATATTTTCAGTCAAAATCAAAGCGAAACTGTGAGCGGTCTGAAAGCGAAAGCGAAAACGGATGTAAATATATATATATATTTCTTTTGCAGAATTTTCTATGTATTTCTTTGGTTTCGGTTCGGTCATGGTTTCGCTTTCGATTTTGAAATTGAAAAATCTAAAGCAAAACTCAGAACGAATAAGAAAATATTTGTTTTTGCAAAACTGAAATCGAAGGCGAATTCAAAAACGTAATAAAAGAAAAATAATTCTATATATTTTCAGTCAAAATCGAAACTATGAGAAAACCAAAAGCGAAACCTAAAACGAAATCAGAAATGTGTGTTTGCAGAACTGAAAACGAAAGTGGATTAAAAAGCAAGTAGCTGGGTTACACTATTAGTCAAAACCGAAAGCGAAACAGTGAGCGTACCAGTGCGAAACTAAAAAAAAAATATTTTTCGCAAAATTGAAATCGAGAGCGGATGTGAAAGCAAACGCTTTCAATCAAAACTGAATGCAAAACCGAAGCTGAAACTTAAAAAGGTTAATAGGAAACAGTTTTTCTTGGTATTTGGAAATCGAAAGGAAGAACGAATAGTTTTGCAATACTTTAAACCAAAATCGAAAGCGAAACCATGATCGAACCGAAAGCAAAAAAATATATTGAAAGTTTTGCAAAAAAAATATTTTTCCATCTGTTTTCGCTTTCGGTTCGCTCACAGTTTCGCTTTTCGGTTTTTGACTAAATAAATTGAAATAGAAAGTATAAGAGCTGAAACTAATACTAAAAATAATCAAAATCGAAAGTGAAACGGTCAGCAAAACGAAAACGAATGCGAAACTTTTTGATTTTTTAACATTTTCAATCTAAACACTATAAATTCCATTTAATTTTAGTATCACTTTTATGCAAATTTTATGGATTCCGGGGAAAAAGTAGATGAAGATAGATTGATGACTGCAATTCAAACTGAACAACCTTGCGGTAAAAAATTGATGGAAAAATTGAATATCGCTGTTGAGATTTAAGTTTCGCATAAATAGCGAAAACGAAACCGAAATTTAAAATCCAAAATCAGGCGAATATTTTTCTGTAGTACATGAGAAATCGCAAGCAAAAGCAAAAACTAAAAAATTACATAAATATTTCGCTTTCTCATGTATCCGAAACCATATATTCGTGACATACCTAGTAAACATTCGGCGGAAAAGCCATTTGGCATATACATATTTACTTGTGTAATACTTGGAGCATGTATGTGTTTTGTTGATGGCTGTAACAACTCTTATGCTATAAGCAGTGACAGATTTTAATTCACAATTTATATTTAAAATAAATTTGTTTGTTTTTCTTTAATTGTTTTTTTTTTTATTATTTTTTTTTTATACATATATAACAAGATATTAAGAGATTTTGTCTGGAAATAAATTTCCGGTAACGATTAATTTATTAAGTGTGGAATTTGTAAAATTCAAGATTTAGAGCATAAGAAAAAAAACTTCGCTTTAGAGAATATTTTGTAGTAAAGACATTTTTAAATAAGTATGCATTTTCAGAAGAGACTCAGCAGAATTTCAGAAGAGGCGGGCTAAAATTTCGGAGAGGAGCTTCTCTGACAAGTTTACACTAAGTGAAACTGAGTTGCAAAACTTCAACGGTAGAATTAGTTATATATAACCACACTACATAAATAAAGTAAGAGTAGGTGAGAAATGTGAAGTATAGATTGACTTCCAAGTCTCTTATCGGCGAAACTACTATACAGTAAGATATATCTAGCCCTAGCAATTAGTTGAGGCCAAAATTTCACTTCCTTGCTCCGAAATTCCAAGAGTTTTTGTAGGAATGATAAACGTTAAACACTCCACTTCAGTAAACTCTGAATCCGCTGGAAACAGAGAGATTTTATGTGAAGAATAAATAAATAAATATTTGGAATATATATGAATCTTTATTCATATTTTTTTTGATCGCACTCTAATCATATTTGCAGGAAAATAACGTCTCTTAGTAGGGGTAATCGTAGGCGGTGGAGTGTTAGTTGAAGTAGTTGGATTAATCGTTGAAGCGGTTGGATTAATCGTAGAAGTAGTTGGGTTAATCGTAGAAGTAGTTGGATTAATCGTAGAAGTAATTGGATTAATCGTTGATGTAGTTGACTTAATCGTAGAAGTAGTTGGGTTAATCGTAGAAGTAGTTGGGTTAATCGTAGAAGTAATTGGATTAATCGTTGATGTAGTTGACTTAATCGTAGAAGTAGTTGGGTTAATCGTAGAAGTAGTTGGCTTAATCGTAGTAAAACTAATTGGCTTAATCGTAGAAGTAGTTGAGTTAATTGTGGTTGGATTAATGACAGAAGTAGCTGAATTGATCGTTGAATTATTTGGATTAATCGTAGAAGTAGTTGGCTTAATCGTAGTAAAAGTAGTTGGCTTAATTGTAGTAGAAGTAGTTGAGTTAATCGCAATAGTAGTTGAGTTAGTTATGGTTGGATCAATCGCAAAAGTAGTTGGTTTAATCGTTGAATTAATCATAGATGTAGTTAGGTTAATTGCATATATAATTGTACTAGTTTTAGAATTACTTTTACTATTCGTAGAAGCAAGACTGGTAGTTTTCCATTGATTCGTAATTTTGAGCCATCTTTGATAACTATAAATAACCTTATATTAATAATTTTTCAATATATTAAAATAAATAATTCTCTATGCATTTCGATACGTACTAAAATCTTCCCGTAAACTTCAAAATTCGAGTTCGCTCATAACCAATGAACAACAGGAACAACAATATTAGGAAAGTCGTTTTTAATGCGTACATTTTAATAATAAAACACTTGAATTTCGCTTTTTAGAATAATAATTCTATGAGAAATAAGTAAGCTGCTATATGCTTCTTCTAAGAAATAGTTAATAATTGAAATTGTTCCGGTTTTTAGTTATGGAACCATGCAAAATTGAAAATAATCGCAATAAAATCAAATAGTACAATCGTATACGATTTTAAATCACACTCTACTTGTTTAAAATGTGAAATCGGATTTGTGTTTTGATTTTGTGTTATTCAAAAGTAGTTCGTGAATGTGCGGTATAGATGGCGTTTAAAGTTAGAAATTGGCACATTTTTTATAGTGTCGGTTTGGTAATCAAATTGTTCCATATGTTCCTACCTTGCCTCAGTGATACTTCAGTTGACTGTGTTAAAAAAAAAAACTACATGAAAGTTGAGCAGCATTAACGAATGAATCTAAACAGTGACGGCCAAATGCGGACTTTAGTGTAAAAAAAGCTGTAAACTTTCTAATATGTGTTTGATAGACGTTCTTTACGTGCCGGTTGGCAGTCTTGTGTCCCGCATCAAATTCTGCAGAAAATATAATATGAAATATCTAGAGCGGAACTAATAGAGCAATCCAGTGGTCATCCCCAGGAGTTTTGCACATATTTTCCATTCAGACGACTCTAAAAGAAAAATTTAACCGGTTTTTGTTAGCATCAGGATGAGAAGAACTGGTACTTCTTTGCTAAAAGAGAAATGGCAACGGTTTTCCAAATAGAAATCTTTGTTATTTTTAATCTATCTTGCTGGATAATCGGAAACATTTGGTGAAAGGAGTCTCCAGTGATAGTTAGTCACTACTGAGGGTCCTAGAAAACCTTGTCAATGTTCCGAAGATCGTAAGCAAGTCTAAGGCGAAACTTAATAGCGTGGCGAGACTAAATAAGTTATGCCTTATATGGGTTCTAGGACATCTCAGCTTCACTGGTAACGAAATGGCTGAAGAATTGGCCAACCGGCGGCTCAGTGGCAAATCCAATGGGCCCAGAATCAAAAATCAGCATCAGTTAGGCAGCAACTATGCAATGGAGCAACGTATCCAAGAGTTATGCTCATGGAGAAAAATGGTTCTGTGTCAACTCTGGCAAAACTAGAAAATGCTTTGTGGAAGAACCTAACAGCAGAGTAGCTGACTTTCTTCTCCATCTAGATGGAAAGGATTAACGTATTCTGATAGGTTTGATCACAACGCACAGTACATGTGCTCAGCATATAACCAATCCGGCATGTGTATCCTGCCTTGAGGAGGAGAGCGGCACTATAGAGCATTTTCTCTGTGATTGTCCCACCTTCGCAAGAGGAAAGAACCGGCGTGCTGGTTAGCGATGTCTTAGGGATAAATTCTGCTCACTTTATTCCTTTATCTGATTTTCTCAGAATTCTTAAAAAGGGTGTTAAATTCTTCTTTTCTTTATCCTCTTTTCTTTTCTCTTTTCTGTTTCGTCTATCTGAGCAAAGTAAAAGGTTTTTCAATAGCTAAGCGTGTCCAAACTTTGACAGCTTAGTGCTCCCACGTCTCAGATAGCAGCATTGTCATTCTTCAACGTTTATGTTCTGTTATAGTCACCATGATAGTCGAAATGATCGTCCAACCGAGCGATCAATTTAACGAATTATCGCCGCGAAATTTGAGCAAAGCGGCTCGGTTGACGATCGAGCTGTTCATGTACAACGCCGAAACGCGCGGTCACCCGAGCAATTTTCTGCTGTTGCTGAAAGTGTAGCTGAAGACCAGAAACTCTTGATTTCTCATTGAAGCTTTAAGACCGCCGAGCTCGTCGTATGTTCGTATGATTGAGCTCAGTAGCAGTTGGAAACGTATACAAATTTTCAGCGAAAAAAAAATCATCTCCAGTGATGAAGCAAATTTTTGGTTGAACGGCTTCGTGAAAAACGAAAATTGCCGCATCTGGGCAGAGAGTAATCTACAGCAGGATCAAGAGTCTCTACCTTATCCGGAGAAACTTACTGTTTGGTATGGATTTTAGTCAGGCGTCGTCATTCGACCACAAATTTTTCGAAACGTGAATGGTCAGACGGTGACTGTCAATGGCGAACGGGCATGAACCTGGACAATGCGTAGTTCCAACAAGACGGCGAAACGTGCCACACGGCGGGCATTACAAGAAAAGTTCTCAGAACGCGTTATTTCCAGAAGAGGCGACGGTGAATCGCCGCCAAGATCGTGCAACTTGACGCTCTTAGACTTTACTCGCTTAGGCTACATTAAGCCGCTGGTTTATGCCAACAAACCAGCAACAATTGACCAACTGGAGGACAAGATCATTCAAACAATTGGTGAAATCCAGCGTCTGAGTTATGCAACAGAGTCTGACCTCTCGGATGCAGTCCTGTAAACAAATCTACGGAGGCCATTGGAATAATACCACTTTAAAGTTTCTTTTAACATGATTGGTACACCAATCTGCTCAAGTTTTCCGAATGTTGTTAATGCCGGTAATTGGTACAGTTGCGAACCACTGATGCCGGGCGTTCGGTTCGGCGTTGTATCGCTGCTTTGTGTCCTGAAACTGATATGCAATATTGATACTTACAGCTTTGCTGACGAGGCTGCGAAGCTGGACTTTCTTCCTTTCAGGTCGAAACTCTAACAATATTTCATGCATCATATCCAACAAATCATATGGATCCACTAGCTGATTCTAGGCGTTGACATATATTTTATTCGTTGCTTTCCTTTGGAAATTTGTGAACCCGTTAGTGCTACAGTCTAGTCTTCTGATACCAGGAAATGGGAATCTCTCGACAATTTCAGCCTTTATTCTTTGGAATGTTGAAGTAAGGTATAGTTCCGTCATATCTCACTCACCTTGGGATAAACTTCTAGTGATAAACTCAATTTAGTGCCAAGTTTCGACATCTTTCGATGCCGTTATTGAGAAACAAAACTTTGCTAGCAGCTTCAAGCAAGCGAGTTTTGCTTTCTTGATAACGAATATTAGTAGTTACGTCAAACTCACGCGAATATTTGTATAAATTTCAACTAATTTGGAATGAATTTCTTTATGGACTTCCTTCCAATTACTTGAAATTGCATGCTTGTCTCAATTGCTTGACTCGTAAATAACTTCAAATTATTTCATTGCCTTACCTAAATTATAAGAAATTCAGGATTGGAAGAAACACAAAGAGAAAGAAGACAAAATTCCACAGCAAATTAAACAAGTACAAGAAAAATCAACAAAATGAAAATCGCTTTTTAAAGCTAAATGCTTTTCAATTGTAATAATTTTTACTTTTCACACAAACAACTGGAGAAACAGTGGAAAAAAATAACTAATTACAACAAAAAACCACCATACAAGACCAAGGACAAGCTATAGTGTGTGTGTATTTGTAATTCCATAGTATTTGCTAGAAACAATTAAACTCACATAAAGTCAAACTTAATAACATTCGCTCTTTATTGCCACTAATTTGAAGATTTCTTGTGGTTGTTTGTACAAATTTAATTGCTGGGAATTGAACTTAACAAAACGACCGTTATGTGTTGTATTGTTGTTGTGTTTTGCTATTTGCCAGTGCTGCTGTCCGCTTTAATAAAGTTACTACAACTACAACTAGTACAAACGAACTACATATGTATGAACATACCTTATGGTAAAATTTATTATCATTCCTATTTAAAGAGCATCTAAAGCGCTACTTTATTTTTGGAAGCACTCTGAGTTTGGCATATATGAGTGCAAGAATTCCAATTCAGTCTCGTTTTTTTTTTTATAGACTCTTGCATCAAAAAGCAGTAGAAAAAAATTAACTAAGTTTTTAGTGAGCAAAAAAGAAGCACATTTATTCCCGGACATGTAATATGGAAAATAAAAAGAATAGAATGCAGTTCAGTGTTTAATAATATGCGCTTGAATATTTGCATATATCTCCGTCGTTCGTTTGGAAGCAGTTTGAGCTTATCATATATGAGTGCATTCAATTTGAATTCAGTCTCGTTTATTTTGAAAGCACATGTGCTTAAAGAAGCAGCACAAAAATTGTTTGGAATCAAAAAAATGTGCATTTTATCCCAAATATGTATGAAATAGACGCACATATTTTCCCGGACATGTTGTATAGAAAATTAAAAGTATAGAATGCAGTTCAGTGTTTAACAATACGCACTTGAATATTTCGTCAATTGTGCAACAGCATCATTACCAGTTCCTAAATCTCCGTTATTCGTTTGGAAGCAGTTTGTGTTCACCATATATGAGAGCGTTCAATTTGAATTTAGTCTTGTTTCTTTTGAATGCACATGCGCCTAAGAAAGCAGCACAAAAATGGAATCGAATCAAAATTTTTAGTGTTCAATAAATTCTGCGCCAATTATTTGCATTCAAAATGCTTAGTTTGGAATTGCATCTTTTCCCGGACATGTTATATAAAAAGTTAAAGAAATTAGATAACTTTAAGCGCTTCCTAATCACTACTGATACGCATGTCTCTACCGTTGGGTATGAAATATACAGTGCATGCCATACATGTGTGTTTATATGTCTATATTGTTGTATATATGTATGTATGTACTCTTGTGTAAGCGCTTTTGTAAATGATAATGACTACGTGTTTGTGTGAATTTGTGCGGTTAATAGTTTGTATGTATGTCTGACTAATATTTAGTTTTATCTTTTGGAAATTTACTTACAGCGATTTTCGTGTACGTGTATGTATGTATATTAGGGCGGCTCAATTTTGTTTTTTTTTTTCAAATTAACTAAGTTTGTAGTGAGAAAAAAGATGCACATTTTTCCCGGACATGTAATATGGAAAATAAAAAGAATAGAATGCAGTTGTGTGTTTAATAATTTGCGCTCGAATATTTCTCTATATCTCCGTCATTCGTTTGGAAGCAGTTTAAGCTTATCATATATGACAGGCTGAGAGGAAAAGCGGGCTAAAATTTATATAAGAGCAAAAGAGAAATAATTTAGAGTGTCAGTGCAAAAATGGCAAAAGTAATACGGTTTAGAGTGAAAATGAAACACTTTAAAAGTAAGAGCAAAATCGGTATAACAATTCCTTCAGAGCAAGAACAGCATAGTTTTTTGTTCCGTTTTCGCTCTGAACATATTTCGTTTCACTTTTGCTCTGAACATATTTCGTTTTGCTTTTGCTCTTAAGTAAAATTATTACACTTTTTTCTGAACGTAGAAGTTATACCACTTTTCCTCTCAGCCTCTCATATGTCATAAAATTTCTGAATGGTCTTGAAACATCATTTACGTTTTTCTGATGGCGTTTAAAAATTAAAAAATTCAAAGTTTGGTTTCTGTTTTTTATGTGTTTATAAAAATTATTTTACCCCGCTAGTTCCCAAATTTTTGATTGATTTAAAAAACTTAAGATTAATAAATTTTGGTTTAAAACGCATTAATTTAATCTCGAAACGCTAATAAAAAATTTAATGGGCGTAGTTTTATGAAGCCGGAAAGGTTGTATGCCTACAAGTATTTATTGTTGAATAAACTTTTTATGAATTCGTTTCAAGTAATTAAATACTTTGTATAAAAATTCAAATTCCTAGCTACTCACAGCTGGTTTTCTATTAAGGGACACGCTATAGAACTTGACGGTTAAGTATGTATTTTTTAAAGAGCGTTTTCTATTAAGGGACATGTTTGGGAACTAGGGGGTTAAGAGTAGAGCGCTTTTCTTTCCAAGATCTTTCAGAAAATCCATGACAGATATAGCGCTAAAAAACGTCCATACAAATCGATCCGCTCTAATGTACATACATATAAACAAAAGTAAAATTACGTGCCTTAAATAAACAGAAAAAGAAAACCCCGTACTATAAAAGGGTAAAGTTAAACGTAAAGCTTAAGTTGAACACTGGGACACTATACCAGAGAAAAGCCTATGAATCGCTCAAGGTCGAAAATGCAAATAATATTAGACTATTTTTGATAATTTCAAAAGAAAAGAGAACTAAATTGAAGCCTTTTTATTCTAGGTGATGAAATTTTCACCACAAACTTTGCATAGCTATTATCTGTAAAAGATGGTTTGACGTCATTTGAAGATAATAGAAACTTGAGTTGAAATAAAAATCTTCAAATGTGGGCTTCCCTGACTTTGTACCGTCTACAAAACATGGAAATAGCAGAGAGAGTACGAAAAGCATCTTGCGCTCTCTACTGCTGTAAGAGGGCATTAGGAACAAGATGGGGTCTTCAACCTCGAATCACTTCCTGGCTCTATACAGCAGTGGTTGAGCCTAATCTTCTTTATGGATCCGTTTTCTGGTGGCCAACTGCTGCAAAGGCGGTCAACCATAAGCCACTGGATAAGGTTAGAAGAACGGCAGCCATATTGATTACTGGGGCTCTCCGTACTACCTCCACGAAAGCTCTCTTCGCAATTTTTCATTGGTTGCCAACTTCACTTCTAGTTAAGCAACAAGCTAAGTGGTCTGATGCCAGACTCAGTGCCCAAACTCGCTGGACCCGGTCAAACCTGAGCCATGCCAAGATTTTAATCCAAGACACGTCCGTTCTAACTAATGTACTATAGACTACATTTGCTCTACCTCTAATTTAAACCACACGTTCTTGACCCATATCCCCAGTAGAGAGGAATGGGTTAATGACGACGTGGTCACTGACAATTCAATTTACATCTATGCAGATGGATCCAAATTGGAGGAAAAAGTCGGCTAAACTACCTTGGGCAAGCAAAAAGATAGCGGAGTATATTTGTGGTATTACTAGGCTAACATGGACCACAATTAGACGGATTAAGCAGCTACTCAACCTTAGCAGAAACTCCATCAGCATTACGACTTCGGTGCTCATGGGACACTGACTAATGGGGAGACACGCTGCAAGACTAGGACTGCCATTCAATGACTTCTGTCGGTACTGCGGCCCTGAGGAGGAGCAAGAAACAGTCCTCCATTTCATGTGCGAATGCCTATCCCTAACCAGGAGGAGACTAAAACTGCTGGGTGCACCTTTCTTCACTAGTCTGTCCGAGCTATCATCCATTAATATTAAGGACATGGGCAGATTCATTATGAAATCCTCATGGTTCTCCAATCCGTAAATGGGGGAGTTGCGCCGTACTGTGGTATCACAATGAGCCTAATTATGTCCTTAACCCTCTAACCCGCAAGGTTGAAATAATAATAAATCAAAGAGCAGAATTTTTTATTTTCAGTTAATATTGATGAAAGAAAAATGAATATGCAGTCCATTTTTTGATTAGTTTTTGAGTTTAGCAGTTAGGTGAGAAAAACAAAAGGCTGTCCTGAGGCGGCCAGGCGGGTTTAGGCCTAAAAATAAAGATATATTTGAGCAATTCATAAGGTGTTCTATTTGGAATATCCTCTCATTTGTCATAAATTCTAATTTTTCATACAAAATTATACAAAAAAAAAATATATAAGGAAACTTAGAAAAAATTTTTTTTAGGTTTTTTTAAAAAACTTAAATAAGCGATAATTTTTCGTCACAAAACAACACTTTGTACACAAAAAATAACCATAAGCAACAAACGTGTGATCGCAGAAAGTGCAAGCTAACCACAAATTGTGTGTTTAATCTTCCTTCAGGTCTGCCAATTAATTAAAAAATAAAAAAAATGCATTAATGAAAATAGAGTGATGGCTGCCTCAGGCGACCTTACGAGTTAGAGGGTTAAGTGCGCTTTCAAGTAGAAGGCTGCCACTCCAACTAACCTAACCTAACTTAAACATGGAAAGACCATAGTAAAATAAACAAGTACGCTAAATAGGTAAAGTAGTATTAGAGTACTCCGGATTGTCAAAAAATATGTCAAAAAAAAAAAAAAGTCATCGACAAAGTTGGAGAAAAATGTATTCCATATCCAGAGTGCTATAAATTTTCTGAAAATCATTTTTTTGAGAACCACTTGATATTAAAATCAAAAATTCATTCACTTATAGTAGGGAGAATCCGGTTTAGCATACTTCTTTATTTTACTGTGGGAAAGACTATCTAAATTTTCTCTCCTTTTCCTTTTCTTTTTGCCCATCTCTTTAATTTTCTCTATATATTCATTTTGATTTTTTGGCCTCCTCTCTTTTTTATTACAGAAGTGATTTTAACACAGCGATGACGCATTCACTGTTCCATCTAAAATGGGGATATTCGATTGAGCTTATAAGTGCTGAACGTAGGGTACTGCTGTAGTTTGAGGATAGCTGTGAGAGAGAGAGAGAGAGTAAAAATGAGAGAGCCACATCTGGCACCACTAGAGCTGCTTTCTATCAGTGAGCTCTTTCTCGCTCGGAGTATGAATGTATAAACTCGTATTTTTTTCGTAATTTGGATATTTATTGTGAAAAAGTGATTATAAATTTATTCTTTTAAGTATTGTCCATCGTTAGCCACAACCTTTTCCCATCTTTCTGGTAGCATACGGATTCCGCGTCGAAAGAACTCCTCATCTTTTGAGGCTATCCACGAATCGACCCATTTTTTGAGTTCTTCGAAAGAACGGAAGTGCTGTTCAGCCAGGCCATGTATCATCGATCGGAACAAGTGGTAATCAGAAGGAGCAATGTCTGGAGAATACGGCGTTTCCAAGTATGTTTTTACTTGCCTTGCAACATGCGGCCGAGCATTGTCGTGCTGAAGAATAACTTCGTCGTGTCAATTCTCATATTCAGGCCTCTTATCTTTTAATGTTCGGCTCAAACGCATCAATTTTGGTCGGTAGTGGTCGTCAGTGATCGTTTCATTCGGTTTCAACAGCTCATAATACACGACACCTTTCATTTCCCACCAAATACACAGCATGAGCTTGGATCCATGGATGTGCGGTTTTGCCGTTGATGTTGATGCATGTCCGGACGGTCCCCATGATTTTTTACGCTTTGGGTTATCGTAACGTATCCACTTTTCATCGCCAGTCACAATACGATGCAGAAAACCCTTTCTTTTCTGTCAAAACAATCAGCAGTTCACATGTGAAAAATCGTCGTTCGACGTCTCTCGGCTTCAATTCGTACGGCACCCAATTTCCTTGCTTTTGAATCATTCCCAATGCTTTTAATCGTTTAGAAATGGTTGATTAATCAACTCCTAAAGATTCTGCAAGTTCTTGTTGCGTTTGACATGAATCTTCTTCGAGTAATGCCTTCAATTGTTCATCTTCGAACTTTTTCGGGCCGCCTGAACGTTCGCTGTCTTCAACATCAAAATCACCACTTTTGAAACGGGCATACCACATTTGACACATTCTAACGTCTATAGCACAGTCAGGATAAGCTTCAGTGAGTAAACGATGTGCTTCAGTTGCGTTTTTCTTTAAATGGAAGAAGCAAATTAAAACTTCCCGCAAATGTTGTTTTGTTGGCACGAAATTCGACATTTTCAGCTAGAGTAAAACACTTTTGTAAAATTATGAAAATTATTTGACAGATCAAATCTTATAGTATTTTTGGCGCTCTTCGAGATAGAATAGCTGTCAATCTCAAAAAAATGGCGCGTATGATAGATATGAAGTTAGTCACAATTACTTACTCTCCACATATAAATATTTGGTTTGTGAGTGTGTAACCGTTATATGCAGTGTGGCCAACTTTTATTTTTCAAAATCCCCTAAAATGAAGAATAAAATGCGTATTTTCTTAAAAAAAAGCTCAATACATTCAAACTTTTTCACTAATACAGGCACACTTCTGATACTTCTAGTCAATGAAAATTTCCTCGATTTTTCAAAGATATTTTAAATTGAAAAAACGAACTGAGCGCTAATTCACTCTTTTTCCGCGTTTTAATTTTCAAAAAGCACTAAAATCAGCGGGAAAAGCGCTGAGTTGGCAACACTGGTTAATAGGTGTTACAAAGCAATACAAATTCTCTTCGTTTTTTTTTAGTTATACCCCTCCTACCCCTACGGGTAGATGAGGTTTACATTCCTATGATCGACTGAGCTCTTTTTCTATGAAAATGAGGCATGTAATTTTTTATGCTCTTGCACACACGTGCTAATCTTTGACCTCTTCACGAAACACTAACAATTTATTTCTTAATGGAAAAAGAACCAAATAAAATCCCAGAAATTCCTAGAACTCACTGGGAAAACTGCACTCTCTGTTTCCGTCGAATGAATTATTTTTTTAGCTATTCTTTAATAAGCTTTATGTTTCCAAAACGAACAAAAAAAAAAAACTAAATTCCCTTACATCACATCCGTTCAGCTGCCAAAGCAAACCAAAGAGCATGGCTTAGCAGACAGTACCTTATAGACTTATTAAGTTGTTATATTTTTCTTTTGGTCATATTTTTCAAATATTTAGTCTGTATTATTGTACAATCAAATATAAATAAAATAAAATATAGTTCTCTTCTTCTTCATCTTTTTCTTCTCTCCGAAATAGCATAAAAGTACAACAACAGTAAATAAATAATATAAAAGATTTCTGTAGCTTTTCTGTTTTTTTTTTTCTTCTTTTAACACATTTTTATCAAAAAAAAAAAAAATAAAAAAAATACTACTACCTACCAAAAATCCAGACAAGTTTTTTTTTTGTAACGAACTACATACGACACACATTCTTACAATTCCTAAGAATAAAACTAGAAAGTTTTCTGTCTGAATTCACCTGAAAAATGCGCAGATAGATAGTACAATAATTCAATTTGGATTCAGTGACTGAGAATAAGGAAGAAATCCGTTGAAAGGAAATATGAAAGGAAGAAATGACTTCTCTGATAAGCCATAAAGCAATTTTCTTACTTTTTGTATTGTAGGTATATACATGTGTATGTGTGTATACGTGTGTGTTTTTGTGTCATCGAACAGATTGTCCTATGAACTGCAAATAGCAGCAGCAATGGCAGTGCCAGCAACTAACAGTAGCACGTAGCATATACTAAACCATCAGCATAGATATACCCTTAGATATATACGAATATGTATGAACAAGTACGTAATGCGCTTGGTTTGGTTAGAATTCGAGCTTGCAAGTATAACAAGTAGGTATGCATGCCTAAGTAAAATAAAAAAAAAAACCTAGACAGTGTGTATGTAACAGAAAAAGAAAAATGTTATTTCAAGTTAAGTAGCTTTCTTATGGTTTTGTGAAAGATATTATCACATAGTGACTTTATGCTTAGTTCGGTGTATGGATTCATTATGGCATATGTATGTATGTGTAAATATGCATTAGTGTGCATAAATATACTTATATATTTTTCTAATGCATACAGTGATATGATATGTCAAAATAATTTAAATTTTTTATTTTTTTAATCAAAATTTTGTCCTACAGATTTTTGGTATTTTAAATTAGACACACAAAAAAAGAGAAACGAGCGAAGTTTGTATTACTGTGTTCACCGGCCTCAATCTCTTTTCATTTTTTTTATATGAAGTTTTTCACTCTCTTAAACTGTGAGAGAGAGAGAGAGTAAAAACCTCCTATAAAAAAAACTAAATGAGAGTGTGGCATAATTTATTTCGTTATTCAAGTCGATCGAAAATACGAGATCTCTCTCTCTTACTCTCTCTCTCTCTCTTTGTAATAACTGTTTTTGGTATTTTCTTTTGTTTCAATTTTCTTATGATGCTCAGTTACTTTTTGTTTTAGTCGTGCGCGAGTGAAGGCAATACATATTTATTGAATTTCAAAATGCAAAAAAAAAAAAAAAAAATGATTGTGGAAATAAAATTAAATAAATTAAACCTCATAAGTTAGTCTTCATATTTGCTGTTTAAATGGAACGCAACTTAAATAGATCGAAAGAAAATGTTGGTATGCAAGTAAAAAGAGAGAGCGAATGAGAGAGCAAAGAATACAGTTTTATGTACACAGTTTAGTATGCAGCAGTGTTGCCAGATAAATTAATTGTAGACTGAAAGAAATTAAAATCCAATGAGAGGCTGAGAGGAAAAGTGGTATAACTTCTACGTTCAGAAAAAAGTGGAATAATTTTACTTAAGAGCAAAAGCAAAACGAAATATGTTCAGAGCAAAAGTGAAACGAAATATGTGGTTTGAAAAGCAATTTTAGAAAATCTTCGAATTATTTTTATGATTTATTTATTTGAAAATATGTCTAAAATTGAGGAAAAAATTGAGGATTTTGTTTAATATTGGGAGTATGAATGTATAAACTCGTAATTGTGACTAACTTTATATCTATCATATGCGCCATTTTTTTTGACATTGACAGCTATTCTATCTCGAAGAGCGCCAAAAATACTATAAGAATTGATCTGCCAAATAATTTTACAAAAGTGTTTTACTCTAGCTGAAAGTGTCGAATTTCGTGCCAACAAAACAACATTTGCGGGAAATTTTAATTTGCTTCTTTCATTTAAAGAAAAACGCAACTGAAGCACATCGTCTACTCACTGAAGCTTATCCTGACTGTGCTATAGACGTTAGAATGTGTCAAATGTGGTATGCCCGTTTCAAAAGTGGTGATTTTAATGTTGAAGACAGGGAACGTTCAGGCGGCCCGAAAAAGTTCGAAGATGAAGAATTGAAGGCATTACTCGAAGAAGATTCATGCCAAACGCAACAAGGACTTGCAGAATCTTTAGGAGTTGATCAATCAACCATTTCTAAACGATTAAAAGCATTGGGAATGATTCAAAAGCAAGGAAATTGGGTGCCGTACGAATTGAAGCCGAGAGACGTGGAGCGACGATTTTTCACATGTGAACTGCTGATTGAACAACAGAAAAGAAAGGATTTTCTGCATCGTATTGTGACTGGCGATACGTTACGATAACCCAAAGCGTAAAAAATCATGCGGATCGCCCGGACATGCATCAACATCAACGGCAAAGCCGAACATCCATGGATCCAAGCTCATGCTGTGTATTTGGTGGGATATAAAAGGTGTCGTGTATTATGAGCTATTGAAACCGAATGAAACAATCACTGACGATCGCTACCGACTACAATTGATGCGTTTGAGCCGAGGATTAAAGGATAAGAGGCCAGAATATGAGAATAGACACGAGGAAATTATTCATCAGCACGACAATGCTCGGCCGCATGTTGCAAGGCAAGTAAAAACATACTTAGAAACGCTGTATTCTCCAGACATTGCTCCTTCTGATTACCACTTGTTCCGATCGATGACACATGGCCTGGCTGAACAGCACTTCCGTTCTTTCGAAGAACTCATAAAATGGGTCGATTCGTGGATAGCCTCAAAAGATGAGGAGTTCTATCGACGCGGAATCCGTATGCTACCAGAAAGATGGGAAAAGGTTGTGGCTAACGATGGACAATACTTTAAAGAATAAATTTATAATCACTTTTTCACAATAAATGTCCAAATTACGAAAAAAATACGAGTTTATACATTCATACTCCCAATATATGTGGTGTTAAAGTTGTTTCTTTCGTGAATCTTCGTTATATTTTTATTATCTATCCTTGAGATAGACTATTATCAGTTAATTCTCATATGTATTACACAGGAAGTGCTTCTATATCTTTTCAAACATATATTTTTTCTATATCTAACTTCAAAATAGACATATTGTTTTTAAGTTTTACTTATGGTTACTGGTTACTGGTTTTTTTTACCGAATGTGCTTTACGCCAATTTAAGTCAGTGTGTCGAGTTTTATTACATTTATGTACTTTAGTATTTTGCCTAATATCACGCTTTAAAAATTTCACTTATATGGTGGGTGGGCGTGGTTATTGAGGGATTTAGTTGATTGCGGTACCAAACATTATCTATGCTAATGTTAAGAAGTGTGTCGAATTGCATTGAATTTAATTCAGTATTTTACCTGATATCACGCTTTGAAAATTTCACTTATATGGGAAGTGGGCGTGGTTACTGATGGATTCGGGTAATTTTTATACCAAATGTTTTATATGCCAATATAAATAAGTGTGTTTAGTTCCATTTAATTTACTTCAGCATTTTGTCTGATATCACGCTTTAAAAATTTCTGGTATATGGCGGGTGGGCGTGGTTACTGAGGGATTTGGTTGATTTTAGTACCAAATATTATTTATTGCTTATGTTAAGAAGTGTGTCGAATTGTATTTAATTTACTTTCGTATTTTGCCTGATATCACGCTTTGAAAATTTCTGGTATATGGTGGGTGGGCGTGGTTACCAAGCGATCTGATTGATTTTAGTACAAAATATTATCTATGCTAATATAAAGAAGTGTGTCGAATTGTGTTGAATTTACTTCAGTATTTAACCAGATATCACGCTTTGAAAATTTCACTTGTACTGTGGGTGGGCGTGGTTTCGAACCGATTTCACCAATTTTACAAAGGAAACATCTTGGGACGCTGAGAATTCGGTTTTGTATATTTATTCGTATATATATCATTGTTCTTTTATTTATTATTTTTTTGTTTTATTATATCGAGTTGTCCTATGGATGAAATTTTTCCGGTCTCGAACCTGTGGCTGAAACTCTGCATCGCGACTGTCGATAAAAGTGCTTACCAACTGAACTACCCAATGCAATGTTTGCTCCAGTAGTTACTGTATTTTGACAATGCAAGGATGAGTAAGATATACAAAATTGAACGGTTGGTTTAATCATGTTGTCTTTATTTATTATTATTTCTAAAAATTGACCATATAAAATTTTGAAATTGTATTAGGCAAAAGCTAAAAATTTTTGTTATTGTATTGAAGTTTTCATTAGCGCTGTCTTGCTGGGAAAGTATGTTATCACATTATGTGACGAGTACCGAAGGCACTTATTTACTATTAAGTATACATTACAGAGATAATTATAATATCAAGCGGCATGGTTTAAGAAATATTCATCAGTATTTCTTTAACTCACATTCTAACAGTCTATTTTATCCTCTTAGGCCTTTCTCGATGATTTACTGTCGCCCCGGCGACTAGCCAAGTAAATGACACCATGAAAACCTGCACTATGACTTCATTTCCCGCTGGGCTTTTAAATATTTATACATATACGCAAGCATCGATATATGTGAATATTCAATTCATTGTTGTATAGGTATTAGCAATAAAATTGTTTATATATATATATATATATATATAAATTAATGTATGCTCATATGTATGAACGTATGTGTGTGTGTGTATGCGTGAGCACGGATATATGAATAATTTAATTTTCGCAGAGTTGCATTAAATTTTTTTTTATTTATAAAATTATAATCATAATAATGACATAATTGAATTGGAACAATACGCACTTGGATAAATACAATTATAATCTCGACATTAAGATATATATGTATGTATATATGTGTGTGTGTAGTATTTGGATATGCATTTGTATGAGTGTATGTATGTGTATATTGAGCACGTATTGTATTGAGTATAACTGTGTGTGCAGCGATGCAAAGTGACTTAATGTAATTTCTAATTTGCCATTATTTGCAATATTGAATTGTGTTCGTTATTGCTCTTCAGTTCAATAGTTTATATGTATGTATGTATGTATGTATGTATGAATGTAGATGTATATTGTTGTTGTTGTTTCTGTTAGAAGTATATAATTAAAATATTAGTTGAATTTATATATAAATCAATTAAATAATTGAAGTAAATTATTAAATTGGCAAACAATAATAATAATAATACTCATCCTAGTCAATAGATTAGTTGCAAATTGAAATGTGCGGAGGGGTACTTTGTACTTCAAGTATTTTTATTATTATTGAATTATTAAATAAAGTAATTAAAAGTTGAAAAAAAAAAAAAAAAAAAAAAAATAAAAAATACACAGCCATATAAAGTAGTTGAAAATTTGTCAGTTATAATAATTTTCAAATTTGTTTGTGCATAGTTCACAAGGTTTGGCCATTAAAAGTAAATATTAAGTTTAATTTCCGCCGTGAGCTGCTGTTGTAACGTATAACGTTGTACCAAAAGCGATTAAGTGATAACAAAAGAGATTAATAATAAGTATTGCATACTTTTAGGCATATTTTTAATATAGCTATTTTGCATATAAATTTTTCACTTGTAACAATACTATGAACTGACCATTTGCTGCTGTTGTTTTTGTATAGTATTAGTAGATACTTGCCACTTCCTAGATCATAGACATACAACTGCTTTGGGAAAAATTTTGTCTCCTACTTCTATTATGAATATTTGATATAACTAATGACGAATCAAATTTTCTTAAATGCAAACCAAACGTTGAAACAAAATTCACCTGAAAATTTAATCACAAATGTGTGCTAAATTTAGACCAGAAATCAGATCAATATTCTGACTAAGAGAGAGCAAAATTTAAACTACAAATCAAACCAAATGTGGAACCAAATTCAGACCAAAACTTAAATCAAAATTAAGACCAAAACTCAAACCGAAATTCAGCCCTAAATCAAATCATAATTCTGACTAAAGTAAACAAAATTCAACCTAAAAATTAGACCACATTCTGTTAAAAAATTAAACTAAAATTCGGAACCAAACCAGACCACATTTCAGATCAAATTCAGACCAGAGCAAAATTTTGACCAAAACCAGACTAAATTTCCGATCGAAATTCAAGTGAAATTGAGGACAGAAATTAGAGCAAAATGCAGATCAAAACACAGCTTAAAATTAAAACCGGAATATTTTATTAAAATTCATACACAAAAATTTAGACCAAAACTCTGACCAAAATTGAAGCCCAAATTCAAACCAAAATTCAAACCAAAATTTAAGCCAAAAGTTAAACCTAAACTCAGATTAAAATTTATACCTTAACTCAATCCAAAACTCAAATCAAAACGAGACCGAAAAAACCGATCATCTGCAGATCTGAACTCCAACCAAAATTTTTACCAAAAATTTAGACCAAAGGTCAGACTGAATTTGAGACCAGAATTCAGATCAAATTTAGACCTGAAAGGGGATCAAAATTTTGATCAAAACTCATATAAAAAATTTAGACCAAAACTCAAACCTAAATCTAAGTCGAAATTCAGACCAAAATTTAGACTTTGACTCGAATTAAAACTCAGATCACGAGCAGACCAAATTTCAGGTCTGAACTCCGACTAAAATTTATACCAAAAATTTAGACCAAAACTTTCCAGACCAAATTCGGATTAAATTCAGACTAAAATTCAAAATACAACTTTTACAAACAAGATACCAGATCTCAGATCAAAGTTTAGATCAAGATTCATGCCGAAAACTAAGACAAAAACTCACACCTTAATTTAAACTAAAATTCGAACCCAATCCAGACCACATTTCAGATCAAATTCTGACCAGAACTCAGAACAAAGTTTAGACCAAGCTAGACAAAATTTTCGATCGAAATTCAAGTCAAATTGAGGTCAGTTTGGCCAAAAGTCAAACCTAAATTTAGACCAATATCTAGACCTTAATTCAAACTAAATCTGAGACCAATAGCAGACAAAATTTCAGGCCAAATAAAGATTATATTCAGACTTGAACTGCGACCAAAATTTATACCAAAACTTATACCAAACCTCAGGCTGAAATTCAGATTAAATTCAGACTAAAATTTAGAGCAGAACTTTAACAAAAAAGATTTCAGATCTCAGATCAAATTTTAGATCGAAATTAATGCCCAAAACTCTGATCTAAATTTAAACTACAATTCAGATAAAAAATTGAGCCTAAATTTAGACTAATATTTAAGCCTTAGTTCAAATTAAATCTCAGACCAAAAGCAGAGAAATTTCAGGTCAAAATACAGATTTTATTCATATTCATTTCATAGCAAAAATTTAAACCGAAATTCAGATTGAATACAAAAGTTCAGAGCAAAAACAGCCAAATTGCAAATCAAATTCATACCAGAACTCAGATAAAAAAGAGAAAAGAAATTTTTGATCTGAACTCAGACCGAAATTCAGACAAAAACTCAGGCAACATTCCCGCTAAAAGTCAAGCCCAAGCTGAGACCAAAATTAAGACCCTAATTCAAAACCAAACTGAGATCAAAATCAGGTAATATTCAACTTTGAACTCAAACCAAAACTGAAATTAAAACCACATAAGTCTACCTCTCTCTCCCCCCTCTCCTCTTTTTTTTCTGGAACGACCTCTAACGTAACCCACTAGCACTAACAAGCAGATTACAGTATTTTATTGCTACCTCGTGCCCCTTGCCGCAAAATAAAAGTGATAACGGCTTGAGTTATAGCTCAGCAGCCGATTGCTAAAGCAACGAACAAAACTGTACGAAAAAAAAGTTTAAATCTTTAGCATATAATATTGCATACTTTTGGGCATATTTTTTTTTTAAATTTAATTGTATTGCATACTTTTGGGCATATTTTTTAAATTCAATTTTAATGCATACTTTTGGGCATATTTTTAAATTAAATTTAAATGCATACTTTTGGGCATATTTTTTTAAATTCAATTGTACTGCATACTTTTGAGCATATTTTTTAAATTCAATTTTAAAGCATAATTTTGGGCATATTTCTTTAATTCAATTGTATTGCATACTTTTGGGCATATTTTTTTTTCTCAATTGTTAAGTAAATGTTGAGCGAGATTAAATATTTGTATATATGAAATGAAAAACTGGTAAATAAAATCGAATTGAAGCTGTATACCAAAAATATATATGAACTATCATTTTTATTCTACGTAAGAATATATGAATAAACTATGTTCACTAGAGCCCCTTGAATGCCACAAAGTATACTACGCTTACACCAACTCTTTGTGTGACTCATCTCTACTTTAGCTGCTGAGCGTTTGTAGAGTATAAAAATCAAAGTTTAATAAAAATAAAAATTTCTCTCTATTTTTTTCATTTGTATCACAGAAATATAAAAAATAAAATAGTCATGTATGTGTGTGTGTGTGTGTGCAATTTCTCCAGCGACATTTGCCACTCGTTCTCCGTCCGATTATAGTCATATGCAAACAAAAACAACATGTACATGCAAGTTTCCGTTCCGCTATATTCAATTCAAAAAAAAAAAATAAAGGGAAAAAAATGAAGGAAGAAAGAAATAGGTTATATAACAGACAACAACAAGCAGCCAGGTCGGAAAAGGACAGGCATGCAGGCAGACACCAACATCATCATCAGTAGCAGTAACCTCCTGTTTGCATATCCAGATGCACCAGCAAATAAACTTTTGCACATTGTATATTTGTTGTTGTTGTTGTTGCTATTTCGATGATGTTACAGTTGCAGTTACAGTTGCAATTGCAATTGCTGTGCCAATAGTCTCTGCGGGTTATGTTGCTGCAATTTTTGCTACTGTTGTTGTTGTTGTTGGTGCTGTTGCTGCCGCTGTTGGTGATATTGCTGTTACTCTCGTTTCCTGTGAATAACAAATAAAACGCCAAGTGGTTGCTATTGTTAATTTACAACATACTAGCAACAGTAGCAGAAGGAGCAGCAGCAGCAACAACTCGAGCATGTTCGCAATATTCATTGTGAAATGTGCAAAATTGTTGCCTGTGTGCTGGTGCTTTTTCTACGTTGTTGTTGTTATTTGCATTGTTTTTGTTCCGGCATCGTTGCCATTTCTCTCTACTTGCTATAGCAATTCAAGTTGATGGGATCCTTTACGCATGACGACATTGTTATTATTATTTACGATTAAGTGATTTTTGTTTCGTTGTATGTTTGTTTTGATGGAATTAATAAAGTTTTTATTATTTGAAAATATTTAGTTTTTGTATTCACTTATGAAACCAGCAGAAGGTAGAAGAAAAAGTTCAAAGTGACGTCAGAATTGTGCAGAACGTAGGTGCTAATTATAAGATAAGAAATCAATTTAGAGCAGTGACGGCCATTCAACATCATGTGCGAAAACTTTTGCACTGAAATATGTTGAACTAAACAAGCACTTAATTTCACTGGGCTTATATCCAAAAACTACAAGTCGATGACTTTTCCCATCATTTTTTCAATACCTGGATCTGAGTCAAAAGTTAGCCCAATAATTTTTTCAGGTTTTCTTACAGTGTACTGTTGATTGGTGGGAAAGAAGGAGGAGAGATTGGAACTCTCTCACAGGTGAAGCAGATATCCAAAATATTACCAGACAGACAGTAACATTATTATATATTTAGAACTCAAACTCAACTCTGAAACTCCTCAGGAACGTCAGCTTAGATTAGGTTAAGTAGCTGTCCAGGGACACTCTTAGGCTAGACCCTCCCTTTGTGATTGTGATATCCACATAGTTGGATATACGGTTTAACGTCGATTCCGAAACCAGTTTAGTGGAAAACTTAGAACTAATCACGATGGAACCTGAGCAAAATAGACTTACATATGTGATTGACAGTATGGTACACGGTCACCCCTTACCATATTTATCAATCTATGGCGCCGTCTTCGTAGAACTGCACAAGGTCTACAGCGATATCAGACTATTCAAAAATAGAGCTTCAAATATAGCTCGAATGTCCAACCTATCCCTAAATATAGATCCGAACTACCCGAATACTTTGAATCATCCAAATGTATTTTGAAAACAGGAACCTAAATTTTTTTAACTTTGATTAAAGAATTTGCTAAGTTAAATATTCACCGGAAAATACCAACTAAGCTGTAAATGATTAGATGAACTTAGTGACGATGCTTTGCTTTCAAAAACTTCGTCGAAAATTCCGCAACATTTGCAACAATGATTGTGATTGTCTCTTGTATCCAGAATCTGTTTTTGATTCGAAAATCCGAATCTATCTCAGAGGTCCGGAGCTATCTTGGTTACCTGTATTAGTTTTGGTTGCCCGAATCTATTTCTGATACCCGGGCTTGACTCGGATATCTAGATTTGTTTTGAACTAATGGATGTATCTCGGTTATCTGGACCTGTATCACATATTTGGATCTATCTCGCTTATTAAGAACTGTCCAAGTTATCCAGATTTTCCAAGGATTTTTCAATTTATTTTGGATTGTTTGGAAAATCCCGATCTCCCTCGAATATCTGAATCCATCTCGCTTTCCTGGATCCCTCTCAAACGTCTGGATTCGTCTCTCTCAAACATCCGAATCTATCTCGGTTATCTGGATCTGTTTGGAAAATCTAGATCTGTCCAGGATATCTGGATCTATCTCGAATATCTGGATCTGTCTCTTATATCTGAATCTTCTCGAATATCTAGATCCTTTCCGAATATCTTGATCGGTCTCGTACACCCACATCTATCTCGAATGTTGGGGCCTGTCTCGGGTATCAGAATCTATCTCGGTTATCTGATTCTCTCTTGAATATCTTGGTTTGTCTCGAATATCTGGATTTGTTTCGGATATCTGATTCTCTCTTGAAAGTCTTGGTTTGTCTCGGATATTTGGATCTGCCCCGAATTTCCTAATTTGTCTTGGATATCTGGTAGTCTCTTGTATATTTGGATCTGTCTCCGTTATCAGGTTGTCTCTCGAATACCTGAATCTGTCTCGGACACTCAGATCTGTCTCTATCATTTGGATTTGTCTTGGATATCTCGATCTGTCTCAGATATCTGATACTCTTTTGAATGTCTTGGTTTGTCTCGGATATCTGGATCTGTCCTAAACATCCGAATCCGTCTCAAATATTTGGACCTGTTAGGGATATCTGAGTCTGCCCCGAATATCTGAGTTTACTTCAGATATCTGGTTCTGTCTTTGATATTCGGATCTGCCTCAGATGCTTTGATTTGTCTTGGATATCGAATCACTCCCAAATATCTGGATCTGTCTCAAACAACCGAATCTGTCTCGAATATTTAAACCTGTCTCGGATATCTGGATCTGTCTTGGATATCTGGATCTCTCTCGAATATCTGTATGCTTCTCAAGCATCCGAATTTGTCACGAATATTTGGACCAGTTTTGGATGTCTGGATGTGTCTGGGATATCTGGATCTATCTTTGATATCTGGATCTGTCCTTATATCTGAATCTGTGTCGAATATCTAAATCCTTCTCGAATATATTAATCGGTTTCATACACTCGAATCTGTTTCGAATATTCAGATCTGTCTAAGATATCTGGTTCTCTCTTGAAAGGGTTGATTTGTCTCGGATATCTGGATCTGCCTTGGATGTCTTTGTTTGCCTCGGATATCTGGATCTGTCTTGGATATCTGGTTCTCTCTCGCATATCTGGAGCTGTCTTGGATATCTGGATCACTCTCAAATATGTGGATCCGTCTCAAACATCTGAATCTGTCTCCAATATTTGGACCTGTCTCTGGATCTGCATCGGATATCTGGATTCCTTCCCGAATATCTGGATCTGTATCCGAATCTGTCTCAAATATTTTGAGTCTTTGTTGGATTGGATATCTGGCTCTCCCTCGAATATCTAGATTTATCTCAAACTCCCGGATCTGTCTCAAATATGGGGACCTATCTCAGATATGCCGTTTTGTCTCGGATATCCAAATCTGCTTCAGATATCTGAATCTGCTCTAAAAATCCGATATCTGGATCAGTCGCAGATATGTGGATCTGTCTTTGATTTCTAAATAGGAGTAAGGAACGCTCTGCTTAATAAGTAAAAATCTCGAAGTCATTAGCCAATTCATGTTGAATCCTGTTTTTGCTATCAGGTAAACGAAACTAAAGCTAAAAGCGCAATCCGACTAATAACTTCTATTTACATTTTTAAAATTGCATTATGTAATTTTCAACAAAAGCTTCTTAAAAAAGGTCACAAATTTTTTCTTTTTAATAATTTTTAAATTTTTTTTTTTTTTTTGGTGTTTAATGCTTTAGGTGCAGAAGTTTTCTTCCCAACCAGTCAAGTGTTAGTACGAGTACTATTTTTCCATTTCTATTTTTTTTTTTTTTTTACTTCTCTTCTTCTTTTTCTTTTCCTCCTTGACAATTGTGAAATTGAGAAACGTCATAAAACTATAAGCGGCTATTATTTAAAATTATTTTTCTACCCATGCAATTTTCCTTACGACATTCGCTTGTGCTTTTTATTTTACTCTATACAATTTTTTTTTATTTTTGTTTTGATATTTATTTTTCATTGTTCGCAATTGTAATGGTTCACTTTATTTTCTACTTTATAAATATTGCCATCATTTACAACTCTACACAAGTCAACTTGTGTTTTTCTTTCTTGCCTTGGAGTTCTACTCTTAGCTCAGTTTTTAGTAATTTCAAGAGTTGATTTTATTTGCATATCAGTCTTGTTAAATTTCTTAAGTTGACGTTTATTATATTAAATTTGTGCGAAGTGAAATTTTTATTTTTCGCGCGAAAGTTATGAAAAAGTCCAGCGTAGTGTTTTTTTTTTTTTTTTTTTTTTTTGGTTTTTTTCAGAATCGTGTTGATGTCTGTCAGTTCATTGCACACCAAGAAAACAAAAAAAAAAAACTAAAAATAAAACAAAGAAAAATAATGAAAGATAGTGAAGAAAATAATAAACATTAAGTTTCTCGTTGTTCTTGATTTGATGTCATAAAAGTTATGTGCAGGAATTTATGGTTTTGTTTTAATTTTACTTATTTTTTATTACTAACAAGAAAAACGAATTGAAAGATTTAATGTAGAAATTCGTAATTTTCAAAACATGAATAAAAATATCATCACTGAAAATTAGCTGTATGTTTGTATGACCAAGTGTAGGGTACTTCAGAGAGTAAGGAAATGTAAAAGAGAGAGCACACAGTTAGTTTGCTACAATAACATTTCATTTGCTCATAGTGCAAGAGAGAGCATCAGTGGTGACCAGTGTGGCCAACTCAGCGCTTTTCCTGGTGATTTTAGTGCTTATTGAAAATTAAAACGCGGAAAAAAGTGATTTAGCGCTCAGAGCGTTTTTTCAATTGAAAATATCTTCGAAAAATCATAGAAATTTTCATTGACTAGTAGTATCAGATGTGAGCCTGTGTTAGTGAAAAAGTTTAAATGTATTGAGTTTTCTCGCACTTTTATAATGAAAAAAATTTAACCCTTTTTTTAAAGAAAATACGCGTTTTGTTCTTCATTTTAGCGGATTTTGAAAAGCAAAAGTTGGCCACACTGCTGGTAAATGCTGATGTTCTCTTCTTCGTCGCTCTCTAGAAAACACAACAAATCATAATTACTCTCTCAGACTGGCTCTTCTTCACTCTCACTAAAGCAATACCGCTCATTCAGCTTGTATGGGATCTAGTACACATTAGCGGATTTAGAAAGGAGGAGATTTATCCCCGAAACAATAAATAAGGCGTTTACTGAAATATGATAGATTATCAACAAATATATTCCGATTCAACAATTTTTTTGCTTAATTAGAGTAAATTTTATTGAAGAGCCAAAAATAAAAAGAAATTCTCTAGTCTTCAGGTTTTTCCTATTTTTTTTTTTTTTTTGTATATCTTGAAATGTTCTTTAAGCTATTTTCCTAATTAAGAAAGTTCCCATTCTTTTACATCATTCTTCAAGTTCTATTTAGTAGTTTGTTTTTAATGATTTTTTCATTTTTGCTAAAAATGCTTCAAGCATCAGTAGCATCCTTTTTGAAATCCATAAAAATGAGATTAAAGTTTCGACAAATGGAAATTTTTCTATTATTCTTTTGAATTCAATTAACACATTCGAAAGTTATTTGTTTCTACTCGTATTTGGGTCATTTAATATTTTTTATTTTTTATTTTTTTTTGCCTGCCATATAAAATAAAAAATATCAAATTTATTTCTATAGCATTTTGAAGTTTTATTCTTTCATACATGCATAACTACAACTCGTAAATTTTTGATTTATTTTTATTTTTTTTTTTTAAATCAATTTTCATGTTATATATTTTCTATAACGTTTTTCAGCTTTTTTTTTTTTAGCATTCGTTTTCATATTTCACTATTAGTTATAAAGAGAAATGTATACAGGCAGGCAGCATTGGGCAGTCAGGCAAAATATGAAAGCCTCAAAGTTTTTGGCATACATAAATTTATTTTATTGCGGACAAAAGCTGACATTACTTTTGCATGTATTTATACGAACAGTATACATGTGTTTGTTTGTAGATATATACATATACAGAATGCAAGTAAATTAGACATGCTCAAGTTTATATGAAATTTGTGTATTTATTTCGATTTTAAGGTTTCTGAAAAGTTTTCAGATGAAAATATCTTCAAAACTTAGAAAGATTCGGATAAGAAATCAAAAGCTTTACTATTGATACTGAAATTTCATTTTAGGGATCTCTCTCTCTCTCTCTGTGTTATATTCAATGAGAGAGGCATAGTGAGAGCCAGGCATTACACTAAAAGCAATCGTGCATTATGTTTTCCATGCAACCCTGTCGAGTATTTGTTTTTGTTTGTGCTTCTTCATCATACACTATTACTTTTTTTACATTGCAGACCAGAGGTGCCCACGGTCTATGCACTTGGTGCACATTTGTTTTTGTAAAAGCACTTAGGCATAGGCTGAGCCATTTTTTCACTGGGTAATAGAGTAAATAAACCCAACAATTTTTTTGGGCATGTCTAATCTGCGTAAATATGTACAAATAAATTTAGATGAAGGATATTTTGAATGTATTTGCAAATTTACTACCATATATTCACATAAATATTTCTGTATGTTTTGAATATGCAAATGTTTGATGTGTAAGCTGAATTTTATGATTTAAAAATATTTGAGTTTTGAATTTTAAGCGAAGGGAGAATAAATGAGATAGATAGAGAGAGAGAGAGAGAGAGAAAAAAATCAAATAGACAGAGAGATGTGTTGCTGTTTATTGACGATTTTAGCTGTGCCTCTTTTTATACCCTACACCCAACGACTGTTCAAAAATATATTCGTGGAGAAACCTAAAGAGTCATCTTTCGAGTTACGGTTTTAGTGATATCGATGCTCATCCATCTGGGTGCTTAAATGAAATCGATGTCAGAAATTTCCTTCCACAAAGAAAAACATACATTGCAATTACATGTAACAATCTAAGAGTTCCGAAAATTAACCGGAATGACCTTTAGCATTATTGAACTAGTTTACAACAATTTCAACTGAAGATTTTCATTTGCTCGTCCTCGCACTTGATCACCTTATATCCACGAAGGTTCACGAAGGATTGAACAAAACCTGTTTAGAAGCCTTTGCTCTGTCTTCTTCTAATTTTGAGTTACTGATTACAAATCAGGAATCAATTTTTGATGTGATAATATCTTTACATGGAGCTGAAGAAAAATTTATAGTGGAGTGAATTGATAGAAATTTCACGTGAGTTTATAAGTGTGAATTTTATTATTTATTATATTTTTATGCCTAAAAGTATGCAACAAAATTTTTTTTTTATCAAAAACGATTGTGGAATATACTTACATATCAATTGAATAGGGGATCATACCAAAAATTGTTTTTATTTAATATATTATTTTAATGCATAGTTTATTTTGGTTTATAGTTTATTCTTTAATTGTAAAACATAAATATCAACATTAAGCGATGTAGACTTGCAAAGAGCGAAGAAAGTGCATTGAAAAGAGAAAATGAAAATTTTTAAATTTGGTATATAAAAACGAAAACTTTTATAATGTAGTAAACAACAATGCGTAAAGTATGTTATCACATCATGTGACGAGTGCAGAAGGTACTCATTTCAGTTTTATACACTTCCTAGAGTTTTAAGACCGTTTACTAAAAGAAATAAATATTCTGCAATTAAGAAAAAGTTTGGCGAGAAAAGTAACAACCATTTCACATCCTTGGGCAAGAGCTTCCTGAACGTATCTGGAGCTCCCCAACCGTAATCAATACCTGGAGCATTAAGAGCTTTATTCTATCCTTGAGCAAGAGTTTCATGAACCCATCAGGAGCTCCTGGGACGTATTCAACATCAAGCGATAAAGCTAACAGTATACAGTAAGATTTCCAGCTCTATTTACTCTTCGAACATCATGAACTTTATTCTACCGTTAATTTAATGGTATATGGTTCCATAGAAAGGCGAAATTTGATCCCTCCAATATGTAAGCCGCACGTGGAACTCACGCATTCCACGTGATCATAATATTCCATGATATTTATTTTCTCTGTCGCACCGCTCGTTAAGCACTTTGTAATTATTTTTCTTGGCAATTTTGACCTCACCAAATACAAAGTGAACGTTCAAAGACACTTATTTTTCTTTCTTTCTCTCTTCTACTTATCATAATTTTGCAATCAACCGAGTCTTTTGCATTCGTGGTAACTCGAAAATCTATGAGCTTGGACTATTCTTTGTATTTGGAATATTTTGACTGAAGAAAGTTTGTTGTTTTTTTTTAAACTATGGGGTCATGTTAAAGTAACTCAAAATGAGGGGTAAGGGGGGATATTAGAGTTAAAAGTGTTGAAAAGCAAGAGTAGGAACATTATTTTAATGGTTTTTTTAAATTGTTGTACCCAAATTTTCAGCTGTGCTGATATCTTTTATACTATTAGGTATACAACTTTGCTTCCGCCCTTTTTTTTCTGGAATTAATTTTCAGTTGCATTATTCAAAGTATTGTCCGTCGCTGGCGATAACTTTTGCTCATATCTTCCCCAATTTTCGGATCCCATCATGAAAAAGGGATCTACTACCGGATCCATTTTTCGACTTCCACGTACGAATGAAAATGATGATTAGCCAGGCCGTGCGCTATCGATTCAAACAGATGGATATGGGAAGGAGCAACGTCTGAAAAGTACGGCGGGTGTGGCAAAACCTCCCAATTCAGGGTTTCCAAGTATGTCTTGACCACTTTTGTGATGTGTGGCCGAGCATTATCTTGCTAGAGAATGACTTAGTCGTATCTTTCTTGATACTGTGGCCGTTTTTCCGCCAATGCTTGACTCAAATGCATCAATTACGTTCGGTACCGATCTCCTGTAATGGATTCACTTGATTTCAGTAGCTCGTAGTATGTCACACCGAGCTGGTCTCACCAAATCCAGAGCACAACCTTGACGCCGTGAATATTCGGTTTGGCGGTCGACGTGGAGGCATGTCTGGGCTTCATAACTTATGTCTCATGACTTTTGACGCTTGGGTTTATCGTAATGGACTGATTTTTTGTCACCGGTTACGATGCGATGTAGAAATCCTTTCCGATTCCGTCTTTGAAACAGTTGTTCACAAGCAAATAAACACTGTTCAATATCTCTCGGTTTCAACTCGTACCCTTGTTTCTCAATCATGCCCATGACTTTGAGGCGGTTCGAAATGGCTTGCTGAGTCCTTCCCAGTGATTTAGCTAGTTCTTTTTTCGTTCGACACGAAACTTCATAGAGCAGAGCTTAAAATTTGTCGTTTTTGAAAATTACTTCCCTCCCACCACCATCCTTATCCTCGACATTGAAATTTCCAGCCATTTTCCAATCCTCGACATTGAATTTGAAACCACTCACAACACATTCTCTCACTCAGAGCAGCCTCACCGTAATTAATTGAAGGCATTCGATGAGTTTCAGCTGCAGTTTTTTTCAAATGGAAGCAGAAGATCAAAACTTCCCGCAAATGATGAAAACTTGGCTCGAAAACAGACATTTTGAATCGAGAATAGAAATCGAAAGTAAATTTTCGAACTCGAAGAAGGAGATATACAGAACATCAGTGTTCTCAATTGCAATTGTATATTAATATTATTATTGAGCAAATAAAATGTTATTGTCAGCGTGGCCAACTCAGCGCTTTTCCCGCTAAATTTAGTGCTTTTTGAATATTAAAACGCGGAAAAAAGTGATTTAGCGCTCAGTTCAGAATACGGTGTAAGTTCAGAGTACGTATTATCTTCGAAAAATCGAAGAAATTTTCATTGGCTAGTAGCAAATGCGTGCGTGTATTAGTGTAAAAGTTTAAATTTATTTAGTTTTCTCGCATTTTTATAAGAAAAAAAATTTAGCGCGTTTTTAAAGAAATTTCAAACAAAAGTTGGCCACACTGGTTATTGTTCCTTTCTAAATGTGCGCTCTCTCTCACACTCTCTCTCTCTCATATTTACTTACTCTCCGCATATGTGTGTATATATGAGTACCTAATCTTGACAGCTCCGCCTAGAAGAGATCTTTGAGAGAATAATCATAACCCAGTGGGAAAATAGTGAACCCTTTTAGAACATACGCTAATTACGCTTTATGACCTAAAAAAAAAAATTAATTCAAAACGCTGTATGCTCTAAAATAAAATGTTTTACTTAAGTTTTGCTGATATTTCAGTGCTCACCTAAGCGCCAAAACTAATTAACAATAACTTTTGCCAAAAATAATTTTTCTTTAACAAAGTTTTACTACTATTAAGCTAAGCTATATGTAAGTATATACATATTTTAGGTGCCGCGGCGCTATATTTTCTGTTATAATAATTTGCTGTAGATATAATTCTATATGTAGTAATTATTCAAGCGCGTGTTTTCGTTATTATTGTGTGTAAATATAATTTCTTTTTTTGATGATAATTAATGAAACATGTCAAAACTTATTAAAACACTCAACGTTGGAAACTTTCTACAGCAATACATTAAAGCAGCACGTCAACTTTTTTCACCCTGATTATATATGTAGGTATATAGAAACATAGGTGGGAAACAGGGTGAATATTTTAGATGCGTGACGTAATGGGGAAACACCAATGCAAGGATTATTTATATGGTACGACGTTTGGTGCCAGTGGTAGACTTTGATTAAATATTTCACACAGTTTTTATTTATTTATTTTTTTACTTTATTTTTATGAATGAACGCGTTAAAGTTTTTAGGTAGGTACTTGTACATTAAACTTGTGTGTTTATTTTTAAACACATTAAGGTTTTTTTTTTTCTTCAAAATGTATTTCGATTTGATTGTTTTTTAATTCACTTTAAAAATATCAAAGTATAATTTTATTATTAGAAACATTTTTGATATGATTACAAAAATTACTTTCGTCTTTAATTAAATTTATAACAAAATGCTTTCTAATTTCGAAGTGAAAATCTGAAATAAAAGCAAAACGGTGAAAAAAAATAACATTTTCAAACAAATAAAAATAAAAAGCCTAGCCCTATGAACACCTGTGCTTGTTTGTATCTTTTGCTGCCTTTGTTGTGTTCTTTGTTCTGTTCTGATGTTATTGATTAAATAAAAACAATTAAGAAAAGCACAAACATGATATGTCTAGACATCCGAAATGGGATGAAAGACAACAAAAGCACATGCATTCATTTATATAGTATAAACCTAAAACATCAAGTATTTATAACAAAAACACAAAATGGGCAGCAAAAAACGAAAACTTTGGAATTGATCATTTTTGGGTTAAATAAGTCACATGGGATACCAAATTATCAACCTTTGTGCATATGTACCTACTATATACGTACGTATGTAGACAAAGATATTGAATTTAAAACATTAGTGTTCACATGAGTATATGTAAATTTTCATATAACACAAACACTCAGACACAAATTGACACATGGAGACTGATAATCATACAACAAGAACAAATTTAATAATATAGTTAGAAGGTATTAGACAAATTGTTTGGCGTGAATTACATCGTTATTTAAATGGGATTTTATATTTTAAAATGTATTTCGTCGTCTGAGGATTGATTTGGCGTATGTGTATAAGTATTCCTATGCCTATACGCCAAATCAATTCTCAGGCGACGATTTGTTTTTTTTAATTAAGTAAAAATATAAGTAATTGTGGGGTCTTCAACCTCGAATCACTTCCTGGCTCTAAACAGCAGTAGCCTAATCTTCTTTATGGATCCGTCTTCTGGTGCCCAGCTACTGCAAAGGCGGTCAACCTTAAACAATTGGATAAGGTTAGAAGAACGGCAGCCATATTGATTACTGCGGCTCTCTACACTACCTCAACGAAAGCTCTCTTCGCAATTCTTCATTGGTTGCCAACTTCACTTCTGGTTAAGCAACAAGCTAAGTGGTCTGCTGACAGACTCAGTGCCCAAACTCGCTGGACCCGGTAAACCTGGGCCATGCCAAGATTTTAATCCGTTCTAACTAACGTACTATAGACTACATTTGCTCTACTACTAATTTAAACTACACGTTCTTGACCCATATCCCCAGTAGAGAGGAATGGGTTAATGACGACGTGGTCACTGACAATTCAATTTACATCTATACAGATGGATCCAAATTGGAGGAAAGAGTCGGCGGTGGCGTCTTCTCTAGTAAGTTAGATCTCAGACTCTCTTTCCGAATTTCTGACTATTGCAGCGTGTTTCAAGTAGAAGTAATGGCTATCTATCAAGCTTCCAAGGGGCTTATTCGCAACGATTTCTTCGATACGAATATCCGCATCTACACGGACAACCAAACAGCAAAGCAATCAAATCCCTCGCCGGTATTTCACTCCATCAAAGCTTGTTCTTGACTGCCGATCTTCACTCAACTTTTCATCGAGTCACTCGCAGGTCCACCTATATTGGGTACCTGGACATATGGATATTTCAGGTAACAGCAATGCTGACGAGTTAGCAAAACAGGGCTCGCAGCTTACAGATATATCACCTTCCTGCACCATTGGAGTCCCTCTTACGTCTGTTAAATTAGCCATTGAGCAAAACTACCTTGAGCAAGCAAAAAGATACTGGATAGCGGAGTATATTTGTGATATTACCAGGCTAACATGGACCACAATGGGCAATAGACGGACTAGACAGCTACTCCACCTTAGCAGAAACTCCATCAGCATTACGACTTCGGTGCTCACGGGACACTCTCTAATGGGGAGACACGCTGCAAGACTAGGACTGCCATTCAATGACTTCTGTCGGGGCTGCGGCTCTGAGGAGGAGGAAGAAACAGTCCTCCATTTCATGTGCGAATGCCTATCCCTGGCTAGGAGGAGACTAAAGCTCCGAGCTATCATCCATTAATATTAAGGACATAGCCAGATTCATTTTAGAATCCTCATGGTTCTCTAATCCGTAAATGGGGGAGTCGCGCCGTACTGTGGTACCACAATGAGCCTAAATGTGCTTAAGTGTGCTTTCCAGGTGAAAGCTGCCACTCCAACCTAACCTAACCTTCATCAGAGAACAATCCTTAAAAAAACTCATATTAATAGATAGTATCCGTTAGAGTGACGATGTGCCCGTACGGGCTCAAATGCTCAACGAGTGTTATTGCTGTAGTGAGAGGGGAAAAACGCTTGTGTGAATGAGAGTGAATGTCATTTGTTGTCTGCTCGAGAGAGAAAAGAAAAGAGCATCGTGAGTTCTCTCGTTTAAACTTTAATCGGAGTATTTATTGCTTCTTTCTAACTATGTGCACTCTCTTGGATATTTAATTGTTCTTTGCATACATACATATATAAATATTTTTTTAAGACACATACACGTATACGCTCGTTAATGCATCAGTTGCGTAAATTCGGATTCCTTCAAGGTGTACAAAATGATTGCTCTTTTTATACTGCTTAAAAAGCAATTCTCCGCCAATTGTTCATATAAATGATCGTTTTTTTTTTTTTTTTGCCTTACACCGCCTCTCCATACCTCTGCTATGAGCTTGTCTTCCCGCGCACTCCACAAATTTCTTTTTTTATATTTTCGCTTCTCCATATTACTCAAGTTGTATGCAAAGCAAAATATAAATGTCTGTATGCAAATGTCAGAGCAAATCCATTTCAATATTCATTTCAGTGAACACATTCAGGGTTGCATTCGATTTTTGCCAAAGCCGTGATAATTTGACAAAATTTCAACACAGTTTCTGTCAAAACCATGGAAATGATCAAAACTATGCAATTTCGGCTCAGTGGGAACATAGTATCAGATTGAGTATGTTTTTCGTTGTATTTATTTATTTGTTGATATCTGTGGTCATGGTAAATACGTGAAATAAACACAAAACTTTATTAAATTTATCTTAGAAATACTTACTACATACTGCTCCTACAAGGAGGAAAAATATTTCAACAATTTTTATCTAAAACTAATGATTTTATTTTTCCCCTGCTCTTCTCCCCGCTCCCACACATTTCAATCATCAGCTGTCTACTCCAGATGTGTGCGGGTTGACCAGGGCCGCGGCTTTCTTGAGGGCTATATTGGTGACGTCGCCATCAGGTCTTCGCAAAGTGTGGCCAATCCAATTTCACTTTCTACTCTTTATCAACTCTTGGACTGTATGCGCAGTATGCGTCGAAGGCATTGATTTATGAAAACCGGCACTGTCTTAATGTTACCAGTGGCCATATTCTACGTTGGAGATAAAGATTAGCGACGAGGACCTCCACACCGATTGTAGTCGAGCAAATGCTTGTCTTGCTTTCTGAAGTCTAGGATTTATATCGGCTCCAGACCCGCTATTGGTTGTAATATTCTTATCAAGTACAAGAAGGCGCTGATTGGCATGCCGTTAATGTCAAAGCAGATGTTTGTTGTTGAATTAACGCGCAGTATTTTGGTTTTGCCAGTATTAATTCTAAGACCAAATCGAGATGATGTTTCTCTGAGTTGTCTGATTCTCTTTGCCATCTCTGGACAGCTGTATGTGGGCAGACAGATCGAGATCGAGGCCGCTGATTTTGCCATGCAGTCCGCAAGTAATGCCCCTTCCTTCGCGCATTGCCTTCTCCATGATAATGTCAAGAACAGTATTAAAAAGTAATGGCGATAGTACGCACCCCTGACGTACCCCAGTTCTTATTCGACTTGACCAGCTCAGCGCATTATTATGGAGCACTCGGCAGCTGGCTTGGTGGTTTAAGCTTCTAATTAATGAAATAAGTTTAGAAGGAACGCGTTTGCACGCGACGGCATCCCATATTACGTCGTGGTTAAGTGTGTCGAAGGCCTTTTCGAAGTCGACAAAACAGAGGTACAATTGCTCCATTCTACTAATTGCTCCACAATAGCTCACATGGTCTATGCGGGACTTCTGTGGCCGAACGCCAGATTGTTCAGGTCTTAGCTGTGCAGTCAGTTCCGTTGAGGTTCGTTTGGCTATTATGTGCAATATAATCTTATTGACCACACTAAGCAGTGTGATGACACGCCAATTGTGACGTTCTGTGAGGCCGCCCTTTTTTGAGATCTTGATGATGACTCTTTCCTTAAACTCCTTTGGCAGGGTCTCTGCGCTCCAAAACGCTCGAACGAGCGATATGATTAGTTGAGTGCCCGTTAGGGGATCGGCTTTCAAAAATTCAGCTGCTACGCCGTCTATTTCTGGAGAGTTGCTATTCTTCAGGGCAATAATCGCATCAGTTACTTCTGGCAGGTCCAAGCATATGGTATCAATGCTATGATTTTCGATGTGGTGGGCGCATTCACATACGGCGACGACATTCTGTGTCTACAAGGCAGACATTACCCCATAATATCTTTCCCATGTCTTCATCAGTTCAGCCATTGCAGTAACAAGGTTACCAGAGTCATCTCGGTGCTGCTTCCGTCCTGGTCTAGAGCTAGCTGTTAGCTTCCTCACAATTTTGTACAGGTCACTACTGCGATGTGTTTCCACTGCGGCTTGAGCATCTGGTGCAATACTGTTAGCCCATTCGCGTTTGTCCTTGCGAGCACTTTTCTTAGCATTGCGCTACAGTTGTTGCCTCATTGATTTCGGCCTTTATGCGTCTCCTCTTTTCAATTGAATGCCAGGTTTCATCAGATATCCACTCCTTATCGCACATCTCTACTTCAAAGTAACCCTAAACAACGACACTTCAACGCATCACATTCAATTAATTCATAAAAGTTTCTTTAGTTGTAGTTAAGTTATATATTAGTTAAGTAGAATTACGGTATGACATTGATTACAGATATCAGGAATTAAAGTTTCAAAAGGGATTATTCATTAAAAGCCTCTAGCTTATATTTACTTACTTACTATTTGAAATAAAAAAAAAATTGGCTAAATTATATAGGGTACAATTATTTCAAATGAAATCATTTTTGCAGAAACTCATAACTTTGATGCATTAAGATTTAATTTACAGAAAAGTAGAAAGAGAGAATGAAAGGAAGAGAGAAAGTGAGAGGGAGAATTAATTTCACTTCAAAAAGTAGTTACCATTTATACTAAGAAATAATAATCTTAGGTAATATACAAGCAAACACTCATACATGCACACACTTATTCACATACATACTTATATAGTTTTATAGCAGACACCCACCCAGTGACGTAATACATGCTATTCATGATATTTAGTTGCAATCAGACATTATTATTCGGTAGGTAAAATCTATTCAAAATCATAGTCATAAACACAGATAGAGAGAGGGAGAGAGAGAGAGAGAGGCAGGCAAACATTCATACTCTTTATAGAATCATTCTCATATTCTGTGAATTACTCACACCCAGTTGAACTTAGGATGATCGTAGGAGTAATGCACCATAAACATTGACGACGGCAGCTACACGACTACATCTCTCAAATTATAAAAACAAATCTTCTTATGAAGGCGATTATTTTGGCGACGACACGACCACATGACCACCGACCGCAGTGTGGCTGTAGCCAATTTTAAATCTAATTCTGATTTGACAGCTACACAGAGAGAATAGAGTTTGCTTTAGTTGAGAGAATAGAGTTTGCTTTAGTTGTTTTGACTGTGTTTGCTGCAGGTGGTTCCGCTCCGCTTCCATTGTGTTTAGTAGCTGACTACACGGCGACAGTTGTAGCGGGAAGAATTTCGTAATCGTGTTCGTGTAGCTGCTGTCATCAATGTGTATGGACCATAATCATCGATTACTATTGCTCCTGAGCTCTTGTATTTTGTACTCCTTTTGAGCATTGCATATCCTAGGTGCTTCAACCTCCAAAATGAGTAATAAAGGAGGACACGATCTCACTTAGATCTCACAGAAAAACAAGGGCCATCGATGGTCCCACTATATCAAACAGAATGCTAAAAACTCTTAACACCACTTTAAAGCGGTGTTCTCATAAAGGGTTAACAATCAATCCGAACAAAACTCTACTAGTTCCTATCACATTGAGGAAAAAGTTTAATCTTAAGAAAATCAAACTAAGTGCCGTTTTCTCAATGTCAGGTTAAACACTAATCAGAGCTAAGTACTACTGCGCTTAACCAGAAATTGAGAAATTAAACATATTTCAAGATAGCCCTGACTCATGAGTAAAACATCAGTATTTTCCAGAAAAATTGAAATGGTAATAACTGACCGTCAAACATGGAAAAACAAAAACTCTGGTTGTCAACCCGGGGCACAGGTTTGGTACTCTGATGGGCCTAAAATGAAAGATGGCAGTGCTGGGGCTGGAATCAATGGACCAAGATTTAAAAAATGCCTTGGCTATGGGGAGAATGCCTTCCATATTGTTAGCAGAGGTTCATGCTATAGAAATCTGCGTCCAAGAATGTATACGAAGGCGAATAAACGGTGCCTGCGTTTATATTCTCTCAGACAGTCAAGCAGCTCTAAAATCTCTGAACTCATATACCAAAAAATCTAAAATTTTATTTGAGTGTTTTGAGCTTCTTTAAGCTTTATACACCAGGAATAAGATTATACTAGCTTGGATACCGATTCATGAAGGATTTAAGAGAAATCGAAAGGCGGACGGCTTAGCAAAAAGGGGGCGACTTAGGTCCCGAACCTTTTTGTGGTGCGGTACACAACTCAAACAATAATAAGGGATTTATGGTCTCCGACTGGCTAAAAACGTTATTAACTCTAAACACATAATCGAATTAAATAGAATGGAAATTCGTACCCTTGCAGGACTTCTTACAGGACACTGCCTTCTTAACGATCATCTTAAGAAAATGGTGACATGGAAACAGCTGAACACGTACTATGGGAATGTTTTGCTGCCGAAAGGCGTAGATCGCTTTACCTTGGAAAGGGACTCTTGAGACCTTCTGAGATATGCGACATAAAACATAACGCAATTCTAAGATTCGTTTGTAGTCCTAATTTAGAACTGTTTTAAAGTAAAGGGCTGCACAAAAGATCAACAATAGTAGCAGTGCTCTATAGCCTGTTAAATTAATAATAAATGCTAAAAAACTCCAAAATAGTTGCTGCCAAAATTCATGTCGCGATGGATTAGTTGTCTAAAACGCTAGTAAGCACGTAGCCACTTGCGGAGAAAGGTTTAAAACCCACAAAATTTTTTTTACAATTTTTTTTTTTAATTTGTGGGCTGAGTTCATATCCTTCCGTATCCTATCCTATCCTATCCTATCCTATCCTATACTATCCTATCCTATCGTATCCTATCCTATCCTATCCTATCCTATCCTATCCTATCCTTTCCTATCCTATCCTATCCTATCCTATCCTATCCTATCCTATCCTATCCTATCCTATCCTATCCTATTCTATTCTATTCTATTCTATCCTATCCTATCCTATCCTATCCTATCCTATCCTATCCTATCCTATCCTATCCTATCCTATCCTATCCTATCCTATCCTATCCTATCCTATCCTATCCTATCCTATCCTATCCTATCCTATCCTATCCTATCCTATCCTATCCTATCCTATCCTATCCTATCCTATCCTATCCTATCCTATCCTATCCTATCCTATCCTATCCTATCCTATCCTATCCTATCCTATCCTATCCTATCCTATCCTATCCTATCCTATCCTATCCTATCCTATCCTATCCTATCCTATCCTATCCTATCCTATCCTATCCTATCCTATCCTATCCTATCCTATCCTATCCTATCCTATCCTATCCTATCCTATCCTATCCTATCCTATCCTATCCTATCCTATCCTATCCTATCCTATCCTATCCTATCCTATCCTATCCTATCCTATCCTATCCTATCCTATCCTATCCTATCCTATCCTATCCTATCCTATCCTATCCTATCCTATCCTATCCTATCCTATCCTATCCTATCCTATCCTATCCTATCCTATCCTATCCTATCCTATCCTATCCTATCCTATCCTATCCTATCCTATCCTATCCTATCCTATCCTATCCTATCCTATTCTATTCTATCCTATCCTATCATTCATTTTTATTTTTGATTTACTATTATCGTTTCATTATTTAATTTTTTCTTGATCTTCCATTGAGTTGCCTTTCTGGCAAAGTTTTTCCAAGCTCAAACCTGTTAGTGAAAGCCGTTGACAGATGTCAAGTGTATTATGAGGTTATGGAGGGAACACTTCACGCAGCTGCTTAATGGTGATGATGGCAATAATCCCGCCATTAGGGAAGCTATTCCGGAAACCCCAATCGCTGACGGCATTAAAGTACCGCCACCCGACTATGACGTGATCTTAGCAGCCATCGCTAGGCTGAAAAACAATAAGACTGCGGGTGCAGATGGTCTACCTACTGAGGTGTTTCGGACCGGAGACGAAGAGCTCACAAAACGCAAGCACGATCTTTTATGTAGAATATGGTCAGCGTGCTCCGCCCAATCCAACTACCATAGAATAAGCTTTCTTAACATCACCTATAAATTTCTATCGAGCATACGGTGTGAAAGACTGAAGCCCATCGTCATCGTGATTAGACCTTATCAGTGTGGCTTTAGGCCTGCGCCAAATCCTGGAAAAGACCCGAGAAAAACAAATGGACACACACCATCTATTCGTCATTTATTAAGCCGCCTTCAACAGCACGATTAGAAATCACCTTTACGCCACAATGTCTGGTTTTAGTATCCCTGCAGAGCTCATACTTCTTTGCAAAATGACACTGGCCGACATCAACAGCGCAGTGAAAATTGGGACTGACCTCTCCGCGCCAATTGATACCAAAAGAGGTTTCAGACAAGGGGTTTCTCTATCGTGCGACTTTCTTTAATCTAATGCTACTCCGACGTAGTCAAGCGCATAAAAATCCAGCGGCTTCGCTGGCTAAGTTCTGTTGAGCGAATGGAAGAAAGTAATCCGGCTTGAAGGCTATTTTGCTTGAGCCACGGAGATAGAACGCGCAGAAGAGAACGATTTAATCTCCATTGGAAAGATCGGGTAAAGGAGGACCTGAGTGCACTTGGCCTTACTAACTGGCGCCGGCGCGCGCATTGCAGAAACGACTGGCAAGGCTTTATAGCGACCAAGATCGATCATCGGTTGTAGAGCCAACTAAGCTAGTTATTATTTAAAGGAAAGACGAATCAAAAGTCAGACACGGCGACCTATAAGATCTATTGTACCAAAGCCCCAAGCTTTCTTGGAAAGGAAGAGAGAAAGAATGATAGATAAGAAACATACCTAAGTTGAGAATCGAACTCGGGTCTTCAGAGACAAGAGTCTGGCACCCTGCCACTACACTACAGTGGTGATGGTAGGATATACAGTGGGTGGTTTTTCTTATTATTCTCATCCACTTCATATCGATAGTGAATATAAGAAGTTAGGATTAACCACCAGACCAAAACGGGAATCGAACCCGCAACCTTCTGGATGAAAGTCTAGTGCACTTTCCACTAGTTTATCGAGGTCGTCAAGTAAGTAAGTTAATGAAAGCCAAAAATTTGGTTACTGTAATCTCATTTTTCGTTTATTGCTCCTTTTCGGAGTAATGAAATCTTTGCTCTTTTAGGGAGTACTCACTATTTGTGCAACTGGGCGTACACTCCGAATCACTTTCATATATACACACACACACACACACTCACGTACACTGAACCTATTAAAGTACAAAAGTAATACAAAGTTATTCAAGGAATTAAGCAGAAATCCTTGCGTCAATTTATATTCTCATGTATATTTTTGTGCAAGCCAAAGCATTTCTACGGATTTACTCAATTCTTCAAATTCTCATAAACTATGGATAATAAAGCCGTGCAGGCGGGTTAGAGTTTGAGGTTAAGTGAAGGAAGAAGTTGAGGAGGGGGAGGAAGTGGTAATTAAAGTTGACATTTGAATTTATCAAATAGCAGTCAGTATAAGAGAGTACGAGTACGAGTGTCACAAGTCTACATAGTTTTTGTGTGAGTGTTAGTATTCATGTGTGCGTGTGTATGTTTTTATATGTGTTTGACTGAGTGAAGTGTAAAATAAAAAAAATAAAAAAAAAAGTTTTTCATTTACGAAAAGCATAAAAGTTACCATGACACTAATGTGTGGAAATTGTTTGAGGCGTTGAAGCAGCAAAAGTGTTTAAGTTCAAGTGTAGAAAATTCCCTCAACTCTCCTACCGCTTTTAGGAGTCTTTTATCTTCTTCCGACTTATCCTTCTTCTACTTTTGACAAAATGAAAGTGTTTTTCTGCGAAAGGATGATGTTTCTGAAATTGACGTGAAATTGACTTTACTTTTATATATAAAGACGACGACGACGACGACGACGGCGACGATGCTGGACATGTTGATGATGATGGAAATTATTTAAGATATACTTAGCACAAAAAATTTTACTTTCAAACGCATTTTTGTTACTTATACATAGTCCTTGTCATTGTCTCATCCATTCACTCATACTGAATGTATTAGAAAACATTAATATCAATGTCATGTGACCCTTTAAAATAAAGGCTTAACATATACATACACTTAAGTACTTTTCAGTAATTCAAGTTTATATACTCTGAGTACTTTACAGTGCGTATTTAAAAATTGTTAAACTTTATTCTAACTACTGTTTAAAAAAGGTTTTTCTCGTTTTTCTTTTGAAATTTCTTCTCCTTGTCATAAAATTCAAAAGTCACCTTTTTTTTCTGTTGCCTTTTTTCTTTGAATACATTAAAATCAATTCGTAAAAGTTTTTCAGTTCATGTTGCCAAAAGTAGTAAAAGGATTTTTGCATAAAAAAAAAAGAAACGTTATTACCAACATTATTAATATTATTTTCATTTGTGTGAGCGTATGACAGGAGCGCCTTTGGGGTTCAAAGGCGAAGAAGAATAGTTGATGACAGCGGTCTGGCATCACTCGTGAGTTCTAGAGGAGGAATTGGGGATAAATCATTCTGCCTGCAATCCTTCCCGATAAATATCTCATATATTATGATTTAAGAAGAAAATTTCAAGAACGATAAAATTTTTTTTCTAAGTTAGCATTGATTTTTCAAATTTAATATTTGAAATTTAAAATTTCAAATGTCTGCTATAAGAAAGAAAGAGACAAATATACAAAAACATTTATTACAGCAACCAGTTGCAGTTTTTACAGTCTTCTTCTTTCTATTTTGTGTTGTTTTTTTTTTCTGTTGATACTCTCTACTCTCTATCCACATAAACACAACATTGTATACGTATATAAGTAATACATAGGGTAGCCAGACGTACTGATTTGATCAGTACATGTCTTGATTTTTTTTTTTAAAAATACTGATTTTTTGAAATCTCGAAATCATTACGAAAATGTATTTGTATTTGTGTATTTTGTACTGATTTTTTCAAATTAATGTCTTAAAAATGTTTGTACTTAATCTTAATGGTCTTAAAATCGTTTTTGCAGACAGTCTCACCCTCTTCGTTTCTTTTTCTGTTTGTTCACAAAATAAAATAAAGGGTTTTCCATTAGGGACATAACAATTTTATATATTAATAAAACACAGAATTTGAGATATTGAGTTCAAATTTATTGTGGGTGTAGTGCCAGCATTACATTTTATGAATGAAATTCGATTGCGGTCATATGACCACCACGAGTCCGTTTACAGCGATCGATTCTTTGGACCCAATTTTCCACCACTTTCGCACACATTTCGACCGGAACGTTGGCAATTTCACGTTTAATATTGTCTTTGAGTTCGTCATAAGTTGCTGGCTTGTTGGCATATAGCCCCTTGACTTGATATAGCCCCATAAAAATAAATCCAATGGCATTAGATCGCATGAACGAGGCTGCCATTCCACCGGACCATTTCTCGAGATAATACGTTCACCGAATTTGCCTTTCAATAAATCGATTGTGCCGCGGACTGTGTGGCTAGTGGTACCGTCTTGTTGTAACCACATATCGTTGATGTCAAGTTCATCCAATTCTGACCACAAATAATCTTCCAACATTGCACGATAGCGCTCTTCATTGACGGTCGCCTTCATCTTCGAAAAAATACGGCCCAATCACACCTGCGGCATGAAAACCGCATCGAACAGTAACTTTTTACAGATGGTACGATGTCTCAAGAAGCACATGTGGGTTTGTTACTGACCAATAACGCATATTTTTCTTATTAACAAAGCCATTGAGCTAGATATGGGCTTCATCGCTGAAGATGATTTTTCGATGAAATTATTCATTTTCTTCAAACTTTGCCAGAGCCCAATTGGAGAAGTTTCGGCATTTCAAATGATCAAGTGGCTTTAGTTCTTGAGTCAATTTCATCTTGTAAGCATGTGTGCCAAGATCTTTTCGCAAAATACGCCACAGTGTCGTTCGAGCGATGCCCAATTCTTGAGAACGATGTGGAATCGACTGATTTGGGTCATTTTGAATCGATATACTTACGGCTGCGATATTTTCTTCGCTTCGAGCGGTACTACGTCTTTTTGACACCGAAATATCCAATAGTGAAAATGTGGATTCAAATTTATCCACTATTATTACGACCGAAAATTGGAGTAAGCGCTCTTAAAGTGGCGACCACTGACTCAGAATTTCGGTAGTAATTTTTAATAATTTCTAAACGTTGCTGGTTCGTGAACTTAACCATGATGAAAACGTTGACTTTAACTAATCTTTTGACGTTGTCAGTTCATTAAAAAAGTTTAAAGATGCGTTCATATAAAAATACAAAATTTTTATGTCCCTAATCGAAAACCCTTTAATTGCCTTGCTGCTTTTGGAGAGAGGAAAAGCAATATTTGCTTGAAGAAAAGTCGGGTAACGTAAGCTTTTTAAATGAGTGAAAGGAATTTGTTATTAATTGAATTTAATTATTGTCCTCAGCTCTAAAAATTCTCTAAATATGGAAACTGTTGCGTAATCAACAATGTCTACTGACGAAGAAAAAAAATCGGAGAAAAAGTTTCAGGATGTTTATATCACTATATTACATTGAAATTACTATGCAATAAAAGCATAAAAACTGTACTGATTTGTACTGATTTTCACTGCTTTTCAACGTGCAGCTATATGCAATCAAGCAGAGAGAGACTTCGCTTGGCTCTCTGCTCTCGGCCCACTCACTAAATCACATGAGATAAAATTGTGAGAAGTCGACTCTCTGCTTGATTGCATGTAGCCGATCTTCATATAACCTCGTTCGGTAAACACTAACAACTACATAACTTCATTTCTTATTTTGGATATTCTGAAGGTGCCTTTTTCAATATCGTTTCCTGTTATTTGTCAAAATTGTACGACATTATGATTATACGATACTATACGAAAGCTTGTGAATATTTTAATTAGTTTCAAGAAGTTTACTTCAAAAATGATGTCGGGCTTGAAACTTTCCTCTCTATTTATGATATCTGTTTCTGAATTTTAAAAATTAGGAATAATTTAAACCGAATGAAACCTAATTTAACCCTTGTCAACAAGTTATAGTTACAAAAGACTCTACAACTCACAGGTCACAGATCTCTGTTTACAAATTAGAATATTTATGTATAAAAACATTTATCCTTCCCTAAGTGGCTGGGGAAATCCAAGACTGAGCTGCTAGTTTAATGCCAATCTAAATAAGTTTCGGGGCTTAAGAAATTTTAGCACCCTCTCCCCCACCTCCCGGGCCCCCTCCCCCTTAGGTCTAAAGAAAAAATAAATAAATTTCAAATAATTTTTTTTCTATTAAGAAACCACCTTAGATTAACTCTGAATACACCCGTGGTTAAATGTATGTGTACATTCACTTTTATACTTTTAACCTTTCTGTTGAATAATAAAAACATTGCTCTACTTCATTATAGAAATCAGACCAAGTTTAAGTATAAAAAATTATGGCAAGTTAATGAAATAAAGACTTACGTAGAAATAATCAGTTAAACTCTTAAGGGAGGATAGATTAAAATGACTGACTTCAGGTGGCAGTATACTTAGGCCTAAAAAGGCCACTTTGGCATAGCAGGGGAAAAGAAGTTAAGTCTCTCTCTCTCTCTCTCTTCAACAGGCCCAACTTTCATTCAAACTCAAAGATTAATTCGGTTATTTTATGGCCAACCCATTTTGGTGGATAAATGAGCAAACTATAAATCGATTTTGGTCCTCAGACACGCTTCTGGATTACACTTATTCCTACAAGTGACAAACAGCATATGATGTTATTGTTGTAGCAACGTAAACCTACGTAATAAATGTGTGGTCACAAGCCATAACAACACAACTCGAGTTTTGTTGAATTCAAGTTATTATCATAATCGAAATATTTATATCCGATTTCATATTGTGTCTAAATTTTATGAATATCGGTTCAGTGGTTTACGAGTTATTAAAGGAAAAATAGCGCAACTCAACTTGATTACAATTAGCATTTGAATCTTTGAAGTGCTCTCCTGTGAAATTCAAAAAACACACTTATGCTGTTATGCCTTGTGACCACAGAAATATGCATCAGTTTTCAGGTCGTCCGGTGTAGGTCTAAACCCAGGAACCCAGGGCTACGTCTAAGGGTTGTGTCCAGAGGAATATGGTAAAGGTGTTAAGTCAGTAAGTTTTGCTGGGCAAAAAAAAATAGGTTCCCGGTGTATTGAGAGCCATTGGTGCAATCGGGGCAGCTTTTTTTATCGTGTTGTCTACGCGTTCCTGAAAGCAGTTAAGTATCTTGCTTCAGCCGCAGCCATCTTGCGCTTCTCCGTAGCTGGTTTTCATTGCAAGTAACCGATTGGTGGGCGACCTCCCCAGAAAAATGTTAGACTGCCTTTATGGCAGTGTTGCATGTATTCTAGTTGTGGTTGTGTATGTGGAGTTACAAGATTGTGAGTACTGGAATACCGGCCCAATACCAAAGGTCCAGGCTCTTTCGGATATTGCGTTTTGGATGTATCACATCTAGTAAAGCCTTATTAAGGTGGCTTTTGCGATAGTACATGAACAGGTATTGCTTGGCGAGAAGTGTATTGTGTTCTTCTACCTTGAGCATCTTTACTTCATCGTGTAGGTGTTCTTCTTACAGCATAAGATTGCAGCCTGTGATTGTTCGCACGCCAGCGTTTTGGATAGCTTGAAGGCCGCTTCTTTGTGAAATAAATGTTCACCAGATGGGAGTGGAGTAATTCATAACCCAATGGCTTTGTATGTGGTGAGCAATGTCAGCTTATTCTAACCCCTCGTACTTCCAGCCAGTAATTTTGGGACTCTGTTCCGTCCTCTCTGGCAATTTTTGACGTTGGATGCGTCTGTGGCGAAGGTGAACAAGTAGTTGGCCATGGGGATTCGCTTTCCTGCAGCCACGATATCGAAGACAATTTTAACTTCCTTTATCTAGGTAGTAAAAAAAGTAGCTGTAGATTTCCCTGCTGGCAGTTGTGGTTTGCAAGGTATGTGTTGATGTTATGTCTCAGTAGTTCTGAATAGTCGAATTCCAGGTGGTGGACTAGGCAGCTTGGATATATAGTAGTTAAACAGAATCGCTGATAGAACTCCTCTTTGTAGTATTCCTTGTTTTATCTTCTTAAAGCATGATTTGGTGTTACCGAATTCCATTAACGATTATCTGCCATTCTTTTAGTTGGTCAGCCAGCGTTTTATCAGGTTCGGTAGTAGTGATTCGATCAGGTCTTGTAGAATAGTGGCATGGCTCACGCTATCTTTTTCTTAGGCTTACGATAAATCAAGGGCAACCAGAACTGCTTTGTTTTGATTTAAATCCGATTTTGTTTTGTTTAATCCGTGACCGATCTGCTATGAGTTTTCTTGCAGAGCATTGGTTATGCTTCGATTTTTTCGCAAGCGATGTTGGTGCTGCGCTGGCTGTAAGTGCTCACCCAGTTTGGGTAGTAGAAGTGCTTCCCAAGCTTTGGCTAATGGTGACAGTATCGGTCACTACGATTTCCGTTTATCTGGATTATTGCCCAGTTTAGACCTGCTTTCTAGACGTCAGGAATTGTTAGGGTGTGCAGGGAAACATTAAGCACATGTGTCAAATACTAGAGGCCAGCCATGTGAAGGTGTTTCAACATATTCCTGGGTTTGCCATCCAGTCCGAGTGCCTTAGAAGGTTTCGCTTTTTCAATTAAACTTGCCATTTCGTTTGTTGTGAAGGTGACGAATTTTACTTCGTTAGTGATCGCCAATCCACGCAGCTTCCTAGGTGTTTATTTCTTTGCAACTTCTTGTTTTGCTGGATTTTCTATGGATTGGCGACGGAAATGACTCGCACACTTCTTAGCATCTCTTTCATGGTGTGCCTCGAATGATTTAGCCGTGACTTTAGAGAGACTTAATAGTGGATTACAGTTTTTTGGAACCTGACTGTATAAAGTTTGTTTTCCACTTAGAGTAATTATGAAAGGACACGATGTAACATCATACTTAGTTAAGCTGTTTCTGTTTTGTATTCTTATGCTGGTTAATGTGATTCCGGCGTATTTAATTCTTTGTCAGACTATGTCTGAGTTTTCTTTTTTGCCGATTCGTATTGGTCGTCAGCACCGATTCGATGGCGTCATGCCGTTTATTGTAATTTCTATAATTTCTATGCTCGAATATTTTGTTTTAAGGGTTTTCAATCGTGTCGTATCAGACCGTTTAATCGTTAAGCGGAACACTTTCTAACTATATATTTAAATATATACATTTATATTTGAATCTATTTTTAGGAGTACACATATTTTTTTTTAGTAAAATTTACGACTGCTTTCAATTTTTCGTTTTTATTTTCTTTGCATCATAGTTCTTGTTTTTCTTTTCGTAACACACATTTCGCATTATACAGGGTGACAATTGTAAAGTGACGCAAGTTTAATACTCTGCAGCAAGCTTTGCCATTTACCATTACTTTGATTTAAAAAAACAAATTCATTCATCATTGGCTTTGCTTTTAATTTCATTTGAATTTTTGTTATTACATTTTGAAATTTCCATAAAAATGGACAAGGAAAATATTCGTCGTGAAATTATGAAATTTCATTTGGCAAATTATAGTAGCCGTCAAATTGCAAAGGCTTTAAATTTGTCAAGTCGTACGGTAGACCGAGCTATTATTCGATATAATGAAACTGGGGGTTTTGGAGATAGAGACCGGGGAAAATTTTCAAAAGTTGCCACTACTGGCATTTCAAGCGAAATCCATGGCGCTTAATGAGAAAAATCGCTAAGGAAGTGGGAGTAAACCGTGAAACAGTGCGAATCATTGCAAAATCAAAGCTTAATCTTAAGCCGTACAAGCTCCAGATCTGACACAAAAAAAGAAAGATTTGCAACTGCAAAGATGCAAGGCGTTGCTACGCTCCTCCGTGTTAAAAAATGTTGAAAATATCTTGTTTACAGATGAAAAAATTTTCACGGTTGAACAACATTTCAATGCGCAAAATGACCGAATGTGGCTAACATCATCATCGCAACAAAATAGGACTGTGGGCCGAGTTCAAAAGCCAGCTTCCGTTATGGTATGGGCTGGAGTTTCCGTTAATGCCAGAATCCCTCTAATATTCGTTGAAGAGGGTGTTAAAATTGACCAGGTTGTTTATCGGAGCATTTTAAATGAACATGTTCTTCCCTGGGCCCAAGATACATTTGGAAATGAAAACTGGACTTTGCAGCAAGATTCTGCACCTTCCCACATGGCAAAATTAACGCAAACATGGATAAAAGACAATTTTTCTGGATTCATAACATCTCTAGAATGGCCATCATACTCCCCAGACTTGAATCCAATGGACTACTCTATTTGGAGTAATTTAGAGAGTAAGGCTTGTGCATCTCAACACCACAGTCTGGAGTCGCTGACAAATTCATTAGAGAAAGCCTGGACTGAAATTGATCAGGAAGTCCCGCGGCGAACAGTCCTACGATTTCCGGATCGATTGAAGGCATGTGTGCAGGCTAAAGGAGGTTATATTGAATGAGGTGGGGTTCAAATGAATGCTTATATATTCAGCAATGTTAACACTTAATTGTACTTAATGGAAGTACGTCCTTTTGAAAATAACTGCTGAAATGTGTGCGTCATTTTACGATTGTCACCCTGTACACGTCCAAAAATTTTCGCAGTATAATGCCTCTTTTATGTGAAATTACTTTGCTACTTTGATATTCTGTCAAGGTAATTTTCAGCAATTTAATATCTTCTATTTTTTTTTTTTTTTTTTTGCTTTCTTCTTTTGAATGACATTCCAACAACATCCTATTAAAAAAGAAGAAGAAAACGAAACAGAAAAACAAGTACGAGTTACTATAAAAAGAGGAACGTACGTACGCCTTTTTATTCATTATATTCTACACAGTTTTTGGCACTTTCACAAAGAAAGTATAGCATCATGAAATTTGCAATATGAGATTCACAAAAAACAAAAATGAAATTATTTTTGTATCTTGACAAAGGCACACACACACACATACACAAATGTAAGGAAATATTTCTTTAGAAAATAAAAGATAGAAAATTTTAAATGGTAAAAAAAAGTTTAAAGCATAGAAATTGAATAGTTCATTTCAAAAGATTTTTTAATTGGAAACATACGTAGAGAGAAAGTGAGATCACAACAGGGATGCCAACTCAGTTTTTCTGTCTCCCCGATAGCCCTCGAGAAATTCCCCGATTTTCAATCAAATTCCCCGCACCGGTATAATTTTATATTAAAACAGCGACACATGCTTAAAATTTATCAAGGTTAATGTTATTTTAATGCGCTTCGGAACTGGTAGATTAATAGTAAGGTACTTCCTGACTGCGGAATTATTTTGACACATAGAGGATTTCATCTCAAGGGAACCCACTCTTAAAATCGATTGAGCTCAAATGAATCCGGTGTACTCAAAGGAAAATATTTTCTTTTGACCTAAATAAAAACAAAAAATGTCTCCTTTTGAAAAAAGTCAAAACTTTCGTTTCGATTTTGAAAAAAAACTGGTTTCGATTTTGAATTTTTAAGATTTTTTTTTTCATTTTTCGAAGGAATAAATAAAAAACGTATTCTATAAAAATTTCCAAATGCAATAGGTGATTAATTACATGGGTCCAAAACAGGGGCTGTTTGACCAAAATATATAAATTCTATCGCCCTGCAACTAAGCGAACTTCGGCGGACAGCCAAAATTAGGGGTTTTCAAAAATTAGATTTTTTTCGAAAGTACAAAGTTGCGAATTGGGGAAAAAAATTTCCCAAAATCTTTTTTCTGTTACGTCCTGGGGCCATTGTTGTGACAATGGCAAAAACCTTGTTTTGAGAAGAACGGGTTCAAAGTTTTGGCTATCAGTTTTTAAATATATCGACGAATCCCAACGGACCTTCCTCCCGCCCAATACGACCAAGAGTCGCATCTGCATAACGCACAGGTCGGTGACCGATGCAATCGCAGACCGGAGTTATTAATCAGGAGGTGTTGGATGAAGGCATAGCTAAGCATATCTGAACTGCCGAAAGTGATGCCGAAACGCTGTGCGACTGTCTTGGCCTGACTGACACTCGCCCGTATAATCGTCTATATCTACGAAAGCATTTCGAGTTTTTCTCTGAAATTTTTACAAAGTACTTTTGAAATAGAATACTTTCAAATTACACATTTTTTTTTTAAAAATCAATTTCTCCAAACCAAGAAAGTGCTGGGCCCTCTTAAGAAGAGATGAAGATTATAAGACCCAAAATATGAAGTACTGCAAAAGTTAAACGATTTACATTATATAAAATTTGACAAAAAGTATTCTGCAGACTTTATCAACTAAAAGCTGGACGGTTTCAAATTCCCCGCAAAAAACAGCTCATTCCCCGATTCCCCGTACTAAGTAAAATTCCCCACAAATCAGGAAATTCCCCGCAAGTTGGCATCGCTGGATCACAATAACAGTTAAATTCTCTCAGAAGTATAATTGACACAGTATAATTCGCTCTCTCTCTCTCTCTCTTCAATTTTAAACTTCATAGTCCTAACGAGAGCGAAATTAGAGTTAACCTCTATGTTACACTGAAAAATTAGAATGGGTGAATTTTAGTTTGAAGAAAAAATTTGTTTTCTAAAAATAGAAAAGACAACAGAATTTTTGTATGAATAGAAAAGTTTTATTCTTAGCTAAAGCTGTGAAAATTGAAACTAAACTTTCCCCAGTTTCTCAAATCCAAACTGAATCTTCTCTTAAAAGCAATTATTAATTATTATAAATGAAAAAATTTCTCCAAGTATAATTTCTTATCAAAATGTCAGAAATTTTTACATTCATCTTTATTTCTATTGCTTTTCTCAAATACTTTATCTTAATAATTTTCTTATTTACTAACTGCCAACATATTTCAATGTGCAATCATTTAATCAAGATATTGCCTCATTGTCAAATTGCATTTTAGAAAACTAACTTAACTATTTATGTATCGCAGTAGTAGAATGCAGCTGCAATCTCATAAAGTTAATGGCAAATTCTTTTGTGGTAATATTGTATTAAAAAAAAAAAAAAATAGAGAAAAAATATTTTTTCTTCTTCTTCTGCTTGTTATCCTAGAAATGTAAAGCAATATCCAAGCAACAGCGCATTACAAGGAGCAGATAGGTACGTAGAATTTGTGTCACCGGACGATGAACATCTGTGCTCGATGACATAAAATGTAGGAGAAAATTGTGCTCTGCATGAATTATCAGACGTGATTTTTTATCTTATTTTTTTATTATCATTATTTTTTTTTTTTTTTTGATTCATTTACATTTTATTTTGAACAGATTTCTACTGCATTCAAAATTGAATGACGAGATGGTCTGCTTATTTTTCCAATTGACTTCATTTTGCAATTTTATCTTTGATTTTTCTTACATCGATTTTATAAATAAATATTTATTTTATAAAAATGCAAGAATCCTTTATAAAAAAGGCCAGGGCAGGACAAGCGATTTAGGTTCACCATAGACAAAGAATGGATAGAGCTTACAGGCGAAGAAGGTGGGAGTAGGTGAAAAGGGATTGCATTTTAGAAGTATGACTCTAATGCGCTTGCCAGTTACTTATGTACTCCAGTTTGCTTACAGAAAGCCTCAAATTTAATTTAAAAAGCGTTAATTTGAATTCAGAAAACGTTTGAATTCAAAAATATCGGTTTGAATTGAGAAAGAGACATTCTGAATGAAAGTGTCAAACTGAGTTTAGAAAGAGACAATTTGAATTCAAAAATCATCAATTTGAAATCAGAAAAACACAATTTAAAGTGACAATATAAATGAATAAGTTCCAATTTGAAAGGAGAAATCATCAATTTGAATTCAGAAAACATCAATTTAAAAAGTTTCAATTTTGATTCAAAAAAGTTTCACTTTGAAACTGAAATAGTCCAATCGAATTTAAAAAAAAAATAAATAAATAAATAAAAATGTTCTCTTTATTTTTAAAAATATATATAGATTTTTCAAAATGTTCGCTCTTTTCTGGAACTCAATCGAGAATCGGGGAATTTAATCTAAAAATTCGAGGAATAGAGAATAAAAAAAAAACTTGGCAACACTGCTAAAAACAAATATGTTTATGTGAAGAGAAATTAAATATAAAAGAGAGAGCAAATATTTAAACAGAAACAATAACAATTCAAATCAGTGTTGATATTTGAAATTTTTTGAACGTACCTAAATTAAGTGCAAATTGTACCGTTTTGAGTCCGATTGTACAATACATAAAAAATGTACGATAAATTTTTCTGCATAATTCGAACTCAATAAAATTGCCGATTTGCTCTAAAACGAGCTGATTATACTTCAAATTTTGGTTTGGTAAATTAAAATCATTCATTATTATTATGCATCGAAATCAAAACAATTTCAATTTTGATTTTATCCCTAGCTTATCCTAAGGTAGAGTAGGTGTTAAGCAAAAGCTGGTTTCGGAGTTTTGTATGTATCAAAAAAAAAAAGGAGTGAGACATATATAAAACTACCCGAGATATTCGATTAACGTTACAAAAATATATAGGTACTCATTGAATGTGTTTGTGTCAAATGTCAAAAATTTACGACTTTGTACATTTTGCGAAAAAAGGTAAGATTCCAAATGGTACTTAAGCTGTTCCGGTAGTGCTTAAAGTACCTTGAAGACAAAGAAAAGTTGAAAAAAAGTATATTTGCACCTTAAATAAGACCACTGATTCAAACTATAAATGCTTCGATATTTCTAGCAAAGTTGCTAAGTCTTGGTTTGCAAAATCCACCAGGGCACTTAAAAAACGCTTCTTTTTTGGAAAATCTCCATTAGATTTAATTAAGTTATTAATGTACCTACGAGTTTATTTATAGCTATTTATATTTAAATGTACTGATTTTGCCAGATCAGATTATTAAAAACTGAAATATTCGAAAATGTATGAAATGGGCTCATATCAATATGAAATTTGTGTAAATAAAAATGAGCATGCAAAATGAGAAAAAAAAAATATTATTGAACAATGTCTTCAAGTCGAAAAAACCACTCAAAAAAAGCACTGCCACTGAGTGAAAAAATTTGTATTTTTAAAAATCCACCAAACCTGGTGAGAAAAGTTCAGATTTGGCAGCACTGATCCCTGGTCTCTCTCTTAATCTAATCTCTGACACTAGCTTCTGTTCTTCTCCCCATCACATACACACATCCAGTGTTGCCAGAACGACGATTTTATCATCATTTTGACGATTTTTTGACCCAATGACGATTTTTGTTGAAAAATAACGATTTTTTAGATTAATAAAACGATTCCAAAAAACTTTTTTGTTTTAAAATCTCTTCTGTTATTTTTATACATATAGTATATACCATATATCACAAAAAAAAATTTACACACACCAAAAAAAAACTTAAACCCCAAAAATCTTCTCAATAATAAATCTATAATAAATCTACGCTACTAAAAAACTACATAGAAAGTTGTTGAAGTAGCAACTAAGTATATAACGAAGAAAAAAACATGATTCTGATCTTTTTAAACTCAATATCACTAAATGATAATATGATGTGATAAAAGTAGGTTTTCAAAAACTTTAATATTCAAAATGGCGCCATTTTAGTCAAGCAATTTTAGTGAATTGGAAAACAAGATTTCCACATCGACCTTCCCCAAAATATTCTTTACCAATTTTCTTCATCCTCGACACTGTGAGAAGTACGCCCTAAAACAATCAATCTCAATCTGCTCTTGTATTACCATTTAATGACAAGTCAGGGCTTAGAGTAGTTTGGAGTTGAAGATGGGCAGGACTAAACCAAAGCACTCAGTCTCAAAGACCATTGTACTATATCCAAGATAAAGCCAGTAGAAGAGAGTAGAAAGACAGGAAAGATATGAGAGGGGATAAATGAGAAGAAGAAGAAAGGTCAAGGGTCTCTCAACCTCGAACTTCTTTGTTTCACTGATGAATCTTAGAAGCTCAAGAAGAGTGGGAGAGTGTGGGCATAATTCATACTCAAGACATCACTACCCAACAGTCGTAATCTGATTCTCGCGAACGCGCGGACAACTACAAAGGTAATGCTCCGTAGTATCGTTGTCCTTAAAAATACTACTACTGCCAGCTCTTCTCTTCAGGAACTGAAACGCCTCTTAAAGGAATAAAGACTAGGTATATCTGTGTTGAGCTTGATTTCCAGTGATACAAGTTTATTATGCTTTTCATGCATAAATATTTGATTAACATTGATTTCAGTGAAAAAAAAACAATATTTTTGGAAAGTAAAGTAAAAATTTACCTTGGCATTAACACCAAATTAAAAATCCTTGTAAGCATCATAAACCGCATAACATGTGTAATCTTGTCAAAATTTATATGAAATTTGACAGTGTGTTTCCGCGGTTTACAAAGCTTTTGCACGTTTTGATGAAGACTCTTATAGTGTTACAAAATATCTGAAAGTCTGTTTTCAAAATTTGTAAATATTTGCGCTTCTTTTTACAATGAGTTGTGTAATCGAATAAAACAGCGATTTGATTTTAATACTGCTGCATTGAAAGAATTAAGTTTTCTTTAGGAAAACCAGGAAAACTAATTTCAAAAAAAGTCAATTCATTACAAAGTTTAATGTTACATTTTAAAAATTTAGGAGACGAAAGCTACTTTCTGCAAACTGATTTGAGACTAATTTTGCAGATGAAGAAAGCTTTAGAAAGCTATTTCCAACATAAAACGTGGTGCTTCATCAAAAGCATTTCCATTGTCAAGTTTTGCTTTAAAATTTTTGCATTTACCCAACTCGTCCACAAATGTTGAAAAAATATTTAAACATTAAGACTGTTGAAAGGATATTATAATATAAATGAATGCAAATATATTGAAAGTAAACAAATTTGAGTTTTTCTCTCTTGACGATTTTTTTGTGAAAATTACGATTTTTTTGTGAAAATTACGATTTTTTCTTACAATTTTGACGATTTTTTAAGTGAAATTCCTGGCAACACTGCACACATCTCTAGGCTAGAGTGAATTATTGAAGAGTTAGTTATTACGTCCACGACAGATTCTCCTGAGTTGTATAGGCAAAGTATGGCTGACTTCGAAAATGCATTACTGCAAAGAATCTCTCTCTCCCCCCTCCCCCCCCTTTGATTCTATGTTCTCATTATGTCTATGCACTAAACAACAACACTTATGTTTGCGTATCAAAAAAAATCCATCTAGTAATTCATATACGTATCAGCGATGCCAACTTGCGGGGAATTCCCCGATTTGTGGGGAATTTCACTTAGTTCGGGAAATCGGGGAATGAGCTATTTTTTGCGGGGAATTTGAAACCGTTCAGCTTTTAGTTAATAAAGTCTATAAAATATTTTTTGTCAAATTTTATATAATGTAAATCGTTTATCTTTTGCAGTACTTCATATTTTGGGTCTTATAATCTTCATCTCTTCTTAAGAGGGCCCAGCACTTTCTTGGTTTGAAGAAATCGATTTTTAAAAAAGTGTGTAATTCGAAAGTATTATATTTCAAAAGTATTTTGTAAAAATTTCAGAGAGAAACTCGAAGTACTTTCGTAGATATGGAACATTATAGCGGCGAGTGGCAGTCAGGTCAGGTCGGTCGTTCAAAAAGACTTAGCTATGCCTTCGTCTAGCACCTCCTGATTAATAACTCCGGCCTGCGACTACATCGGTCACCGATCTGTGCGTTATTCAGATGCGCCTCTTGGTCGTATTGGGCGGGAGGATGGTCCGTTGGGACTCGACGATATATTTAAAAAAAACCGATAGCCAAAAATTTGAACCCGTTCTTCTCAAAACAAGGTTTTTGCCATTGGCACGTACGATCTAAAAGTTAAATATGTTTTTTTATACAACAATGGCTCCACGACATAATAGAAAAAAAGTTTGGCTAATTTTTTGGTCAATTTGCAACGTCGTAATTTAAAAAAAAAGTCCAATTTTTGAGAAAACTAATTTTGGCTGTCAGCCATAGTCCATATATCCATATATCCTAAGACCATAGTCATAATTTTTCTAAGGGTTTTTTAGACCTTCCAGTGTGCCGCATTCGTGCGATGTTGATTTTGAAAACGTCTTAAGTTTAATGGATAAGCTACAAAAAAATCTTGTATACAATTTTATACAATTTTTGTTATATTTGAAGTCTTTAAATATACGTAGTAATGGGAGATTTCGTCCCCGTTTCAGGCTCAAACTTACACAAAGTTTAGCCTTATTGGGTAGTAGTTACCACACCAAATTTCAACGCGATCAGTCAAAAATTCGCCGAGCTAGAGGGCGGTTTGGATCCTGTAATCACCTATTGCATTTGGAAATTTTTATCGAATACGTTTTTTATTTAATCTTTCGAAAACTGAAAATCCAAAATAGTTTTGAAATTTTTTTTTAAAGGAAATATTTTTTGTTTTTATTTGGGTCAAAAGAAAGCGCATGTATTTTTCTTTGAGAACTTTGAGTGTTTATCTATCAAAATGGACGTCGAGTAACTCAGTACACCGGATTCATTTGAACTGAATCGATTTTAAGAGTGGGTTCCCTTGAGATGAAATCCCCCATGTGTGAAAAGAATTCCGGAGTCAGAAAGTACTTTACTATTAACCTACCAGTTCTGGACCGCATTAAAATAACATTAACCTTGATCAATTTTAAACGTGTCTCGCTGTTATAATATAAAATTATACCGGTGCGGGGAATTTGATTGAAAATCGGGGAATTTCTCGAGGGCTATAGGGGAGACAGAAAAAATAAGTTGGCATCCCTGATACGTATATATGATTTTTTTTTTATTTCCTTCTACGCTCTTTCGAAAACACAACAGACCACACACTTACTCTCTCACACTAGCTCTTATTTTCTCTCGCTACAACAATACCTCACAGTATAGCCGACTCAAATGCACCTTCCCTACTTTTATCTATGTATAGCAAATTGCTTTTAATAAAAGTTTTTATAGCACCTTAAGATTAAGGCACCTCAAAATATTTAGTACGGTGTTTAAAATTAATACGCAAATTCTAAGAATCATTTAAAAGTATCTACATTTCATGTGCATCGCGTGAGATTAAGCATTTTAATTACAAACATATTAATTAAATTTAAATCCTCAGACAGACATAGTATAAATACAAATGTATGCAGGGATATATGCAAGCATCTAAAGGTACTTATGCGAAACTAATTATGGGCCATATCAGCAAAACACACATAAATGCACACCTACAAACACACAACATTCTACTATAAATGCACATTTATATATACCACAGATATATACTTATGTATGTGTATGGGTATGCAAATCTGCTTGAAAGAAAACTGAGCGCCCGTCCTCCATTGTTGAATAAACATACGCAGTCAAATGGATAATTCAATTTCAAATCGAGCAAATATATGCAAAATGAGAGAGACAAAAAGAGCAAGAGAGTAGAGTAGAGTAGAGTAGAGAGAGAGTATTAAGGTTTGTGATTATAAAATAATTATCATAATAATTAAAATAGTAATAGTAATAATACATCGTAATTGAGTTGCAACAATTTTAACACTCATTGTTAAAAGCTTAAATGCAAAACACTCTATGATAATGCATACATATGGTAATTATGTTATTTCGCTGGATAAATATTACATACATATTTATGAGAAAGTCGGATTCTGATAGTTCTTTGTGGAAACTAAATGCTGTCGAAAATAAGTCAGAATGAGGTGAAAGTAGTTGCTAAGGATTAACTATTTATAAGCACTTCAGCTGGCAGAGCTTACAAAAACAAATATGTTTGTGGGGAGTAAATAAATTATGAATGAGTGAGCCATCAGAAAGAAAAATGGCGCTCGCTCTTTCGAACATCAAATAAATTCCATATACTCTCTCACACTAGTTCATTTCCCTCTCTCCGCAGCGCTATCCCTCAATAAGCCCACGCTCGCTTGAGTGTACATCCCTACAGTCGGCAATGACGACTTAATGGTCGCCCTGGATTGATCACATATATTTTCAGTTTGCGGTTTAAGTTATTAGGTTGCTAAACTAGCTAGAAGATAATATACTGCGCAGAAGCAATCATTCCAAATCAGTTTAATCGATTCCCAGAGCCATAATTGTGCATCTATATTGTTTTTGTCCAATGATAAAGATATAAATAGACTACTCGCTTCTCAAAACAAGTGCCTAAGACATGTTTTGAGAGTTAATAACTATATTGAAAGCCATGTTATGTTGATAAAATGTGAAAATTAGGACTACTACTATAATGGCACAACAGCACCTGGAGGGCCATTGGCCGAGCGTTTCGCATCCATTCATGTTGTGTAAGTTATATTTATACACGAATGGAAGCGGCCTACAGTTTTATGCCGAATCCGAACAGCGAAATGAAAAGCTTTTCATAAGTATTTTTTTATTTTTAGAGGTTTGCCATTGCCAGCCAAGAGGTGGTGCCGTGTAGAAAAATTTTTATTTCCTATTTTTGATTTTTGAGCGTGCCGAGATATGAATCCGGACACTTCTGAGTAGCAGTCCAACACACTAACTACTATGCTACGGCGACCTGCAAATTAGGACTATGATTTTATTTTTCAAAGTTATTAAAGGACAAGCACCTCAGTACTTGACAAATACAATTACATAGAAAAACACAAACCAAATCATTAATTTCAAAAATTCAAATAAAATATGTCTAACAAACGCCACTAAATCATGTAGTCAAAATTATTTATTTTATCGCGGCATTAAAATGTATAATTCTTTGCCTAATTTAATTAAGAATCTGGAATCTTTGTTAAAGTTTAAAAATTTGTTAAAAAATTATATTATAAAAAAATTGTAATTTTATATTTATGAAAAATTTCTAAATAAATATTATTATTATTATTAAATAAATTTCTATGCAAATAAACAAAAAATTTGCGCTTTTTAGGTTCAATCATCATCAGCTTCAATTAGAAATAAAATAAGCGTTCAGAACCAAGCTTTTACAAAAATCAAATAAAATCATTTTTAATATAAAACTATAATTAAAGTTTTTCCTTGCATTCACTGCATTAATGAGTAAGTACTTCCAATTATTTTATTTCTCAGAAGCCCAAAGTTGAAAATTTTCATCTTATTTGTTTGGTTGTTTTGTAAACATCAAAATAATCTTAAGCCCTTCGACACTTTATAACTTTTTATTGTCTCTATAAATATATACGAGTACAAACATAGAGTACAACTTGTTGATTTCCTCGAACATAAAATCAGATAAAACTCACAAATTGGCCCCATTGCATGCAGAAACTTAACAAGCAGCGTAGTTCGTTTATTTTACTTTGAGAAAGCCTTACAGCTAAATAACCAACAACAACAGAAACAACTAAGCTGACAATGTCCTTTTATTGAAGGCTGAGGGTATTGTGTCGCAATGCAGCAACAACGCAAATTTGGTAGGTACCTAACAATATTTATGTACGGAATAATAGAAAATAGTTGGCCATTTATATTTTTGCTACTTGTTACTACTACGACGAAACATTCAAAGTATTATAAATTTTAATACCTAAGGGCTTTATGGCATAGAAAGAAAAAAATACAAAAAAAGAAAAGGAGGCGCTTAAAGCTTAGTAGTACACTATAGTAAACGATGACAATATTTATTTTCTTTTTATATGAAAAAGGGTTTTATAAAATACAACTATGGTAAAAAGTTAAAAAAGTTTTTTTGTTTGAGCTGTAGATACAGACAGACATTGCCGCAAAACTATAATAACAATTTATATAGAATTTATATGAATTTATGAACGATATTTATAAAATGCTAAGGGCACAATTAAGTAGAGAAAAATGAATAATATCAAATTGTTTTGTATACTAATATCTAACCTCACAACAATGCAACTCAAATGTTTCGTTCTATTGTTGAAAGGTTTCCCTTACAATTTTTCTCTCTCTCTCTTCTTACATGTTTACCATTGGGGATATGAATTTGAACAAACAATTACAAGTTGACATTTTCCGTTCTTGCATTCATTTCTTGGCACTGGGAATTATGAGAAATGTCAATATTGATGCATGGACGAGTATGTGTGACCTGAATTGAACACGATTATTGACCATAAGCTGATTTTTTTTTGAAATTTGCTATTGTGTGGAGCTTTATGCTCATTTAATATACTCGTATGTGGTTTTAATTGATAAAAAAAAAAAGAATAAGTATATAACTACAAATTTTATTGTTGTCATCTGAAAATAAAAAACAAATTTAATATTTAATTTAAGATAAATTTGCGAAATAATTCTAAGTTCAATGAAATTTTATCTATATACATATTTTGCATAGAACTAAAATGCTAAAGGTAGGGTGTTTTTTCGAAGTCACATGACCCACTCTCTTTTTATATTTCGATATATATTCACGAAGAGTAATTAACCGCAGAGTGGTTTTAAAAGAGACCTCGATACAATCAAAGAAGTTGTACATCACGTGGTATTCGCTGCTAAAGATCACAAGTTTTTTAGGCTACCTGCAGCATACATACATATACACATGCAATGTGGAAAATTCATTAAACATACGCAAACGAATGGGTGGAAGGAGTGCAACAATAGGCGCGCTGAGATTAAGCGAATATTAGAGTGAGTGGAAAGATAACGAAGTGGGAGTAATGAGAGCGGCACAAGAAAGAGTTAATAGGTTTATCTTAGTATGTGTGTGAGTACAAAGAAAACATTGAAAAAAAAGCAAAAATACTTCGAATTCGAACTTACATATTTTTTTGAGTGATTGGCGCAGCCATCTTATTCTTTTGCATTTCCTTTTTTACGTTCTCAAAAAAGTTCATGAATATGTTGCACTAATGCTTTATTTAATCTTTTACACTTTCTTCGATTTATTCTTGATGATAAATTGTTTGAATTATAATATTTTTCACTTCACTTTTTACAATACGTTTAGATTTTTCGCACTTTTTACTAATTTTTACGTTTAAGTTATAAACACCGCGACCGATTTTAATGAAGAACAAAAACGAACTGCGAGTGATGAATGGAAGAGAGAAGCAAAGGTGCTCAAAGAACAATAGGGCAAGTGTGAGCTAAGGGATTTTTTTTACTCGTTGATTGGAGTTTAGTAAATATGTAGCTGGAAATTGCTGTAAAAATGAATAAGTGAAATTTTCGGAGTAACCAAATTTCAACAATTGATTTTAACTTTTTGCGCAGTAACAATATGCTTGGTATTAATCGGTGGCATAAAATTTTCGATACAATTGTACTATTTTAGTACAATTTCAATAAAATTTTTGGAGAATTTTCAGTACAATTTTACACAGATTTTCTGGATACAATTTGTGAATACATACAAAATGAAAATACAACCGTTAAATATGATGCATTATTGCAATCATAAACTTTTATATAATAATGGCCCTCCCGGAAATGCCTTCTATACCATTTTATTATCCATTCCCATTTATTTTCTACTTTTCTATTTTCAGTAAAATTTTGCAAAGATTTCCACGTTCAAATTTCTGGATTGCATCTTCATATTATTTATAGATCTAATAAACTTGGGTATTTTAGAAATGTAGACCGAAGAGGTACGAATACATATTTTTACACTTTAAAACACTCTGTGAATTGTATGAATTCGTTTTGATTGTTTGTAACACCAAAAATTAGAGCATAAATTTATCAACAATTGAGGTCTCTGCTAGCGACAGAAGATATATTTTGATTGGGCTGAAATTTTCCACACTGAAAAATTTACTGGTTCAATGGCGCAACTTTTCCGCACTTTTGTAATCCGATCAGCAAAAAATTTTGGCCAATTCTAGTGTAAATACCTGCACATACATATATAAATGATCAGCGTACACAGTTCAGTTGATTTAGCCATATCGTCTGTCCGTGACCGAAATAACTCAAACAAAACTTGATTAATCTCAACTAAACTTGGTGCAGACGTTTTTTTTTTTTAAATAAATTCTGTTCGTAAATGGGCAAAACCGTAAATCCACCATATTTGGAATTTCAGATCTGGGTATTAAATTTTAACAAAATTTAATGAATAATGAAATCTCTATGACTCAAACAAAGTATATAAAAGAGATTTTTCAGCATGAATGAAGTTAAACGATTTCATTATTAAACTCCAATGAATCCGAATCAAAAATATCGATATATGAAAACACCCATAACTTACCAATATTATTCATTTTAACTAGTTTAAAACTAATTTTGGTCGGTAAAATGCATTGAGCAGTAGCTGCAAGGTTATTGCGCTACCCAGAATCAAGGGCTATTTTCCATAAAAGCGTAAACAAACTCATAGGGTTCGCTTCAGCGATAGATAACTGAAGATCTTATAAGGAATTTATGTTTAATTTTGGAAGTACTGTCGTAAGCTGGAAATCGCAGAAACAACGCACAGTGGCAATATCGAGCACTGAGTATATGTGATCTTTAAATTGGCAAAATCAGCTACCTTAGACGATTGCTGTTAGAAATATGTCAGCAAGAGTCTACAAAAGTTTTTAACAACAATCAAAGTACTAGAAGATTACGCAAGAACCCCGTTTTTCATAATAGAACAAAATGCTTTGACATTCGTCACCATTTTATAAGAGTATCAGTTGAAAGAGGAGGTATACAAATTTATTACTTGGAATTTAACAAAATGCCAGCAGGTACGTTCTCTATAGCATTATCAGAAATTTAATTTTAATTGTTGTAAAATATTTTTACTGTTGTCATTTAAGGGAAGCTGTTAAAACTTATGTTGATTATATATAAACTACACATATAAATACTTTCGAATGCACAACTTTGCTACTTCCTATTAAGTATTGGCTTTTCTTTCTGACAAAAATCACTTGTCTCCAGAATCTAGAAATTTCAACGGGGTCCTCCCATACAAGCGCAAATTTCAAAAATTTATGTTGAAAGAAATAATATTTGGTTTAGTTACTTTTTAAAATTGACTGTAGAGCAACTATTGTAAAAAAATGTCAAATTTGCGTTGTTGTTACGCCTGACTTCAATACAAGATAAATTTTGAAAGGGTAATATCAAAGAAAATATGAAACGAATACAACGAAACTCGGCATGTTTTAAATTAATATGTAAAGGAATTCATGCAGAACCATTAAATTTGAATAATAACTATGCTCACATACCGTTGAATGCAAATAGTTTTTTTTTTAGAGAGTGTACATATAAGGCACCTAAATTTTTTTCCTCCTTGCTATCTATCCAAATTTTTAAGTTCCTTAATTTTTTTGAGTACAGTTACGAAATTTTTTAATGTTTACGTTAAATACATAAAAAACACATTAAATTTAATTTTCATATTTAAAATAATTCGGTACAATTTCATGTCATTTAGTACAATTTTTTATTCGATTTCGTACTTTCATTGAGCTTCGGCTAATCTTCTGCAGCGCTGTGCTTTGCAGTGCAGTGGTTCTCTGTTGCTTCATAAAAGCACTGTAAGTGATTCTGTTTCTGACTTTAATGTGTTGGTGGGAGGAGTGCGGCAATAGGCGCACTGCGCTTAGGCCAATGTTAGAGTGAGAGCAAAGAAAACAGAGTGGGAGTAATGAGAGCGAAGGTTTATAATAGATTTATGTACCTTGGTGTGTGTGCAAAGAAAACATTAAAAAATATCACCAAACGTACTGAGAATTCGAACTTACAAACTTTTTTTTTTCTTGTAATATTTGTATGTGAATTTTCATTTCCTTTTTTGTTTCTTATACGCAACGCATTCGGAAGTTATTGCTACGCTTATATTTTATTTATTTTTATACCCTTTGTTTGAATTCGTTTTGGTCATAAATTAAGCAAATTGCAATATTGTTCATCAAATATTTGCCACTTTTAACAACTTAATCCATTTTTGATGAAGGCAATGTTTTTCATTTAAGTAACAAACACCGAGATCAATTTGAATGTAAAGGAGAAAAATGCAATCAGAAAGATGAAAATTATTATAAAAAATTATGCGGAGCAGCAATATGCTTAAAATTTAATTAATCGGTGACATGAATTTTTCGAAGTCACATGACTAGCACTTTTTAAATTGATTGTTTTTGTATTTCGAAATTTGAGTACGGAGAGTAATTTCTAATTGACGGCAGAGTGGACTTAAAATAACCTCTAATACCTTAGATTAATCAAAGCAGCTGCAGATTGTTATTGTTTGGAGCTAAACTCATAATCTCTATGCTGCCTATAGCATGCTCGTGTATCTCGATACGTTCATTTTGAATACGACAACGTGTGGGTGGAAGGAGAGCGGCAATAAGCGCGCAGTGCTTAGGCAAATATTGCTGCAAGTGGAAACGAGACAGAACGGAAGTAAGGAGAGCGCCGAAGGATGATTATGATTAAAAGTATGTTAGTGAATGCAAGAAAAAAGAAAAATAAGTAAAAGCAATGCTAAGATGCTAATGCACTGAGAAAAATTTTGTCTTATAAATCGTTTTTTTATAAAGTTACACAAAGAGTATTCAAAAATATTTTCTGATTTTTATTATTATTTTTTTTTCTTAAAAATCTCGTGGAATAATAATGTGAAAACCCCATAAACGTAATTTTCGGAAATCACACTAGGCTGCAAAATATGCAAATTCAAAAACCAAAATTCTTCAACGAAAATAAATAAACCCTATAGCAATTTTTCTTCCTTTTTTTTGCGGTTTTTTAATAAATTCATATGCAACAGGAAAGAAAAATTTCAACTTTTTTTTTTGATAAACGGAACATGACGACTATATGGAAAATGTTAACAAATGCGTGGAATAGCTGCAGATGCTACTACACACAACTTAATGCATACATATGCATAAATGTCTATTCACAATTTTTAAGGATAGACCATACATACAGAGATATTGTCATCCATTTATGGCATTTGCGCCATGTGGGAAAATTTTGCATATTGCATACATTTCTTTAGGCATTCACACATAAAATCAACGCATTTGTTTTTGTCTGTCGTCAATAATAGTAAATATTTTTTTTTTGTTTTGTTTGGCAGGATGGTAACATTTTGCTTGAATTGTAAATCCAAGTAATATTCTAATATAGATATGTATAGGTTTCTTTTTTACTTATACAAACAGTCATAAAAAAAAATTGTATTTTGACTCTACTCTATTTTTGAAACACTTCACTATATATAGAAACTTTTGACGTCGTTGTTATTACACTCGCCTCTCTTAAAGGTCAATTGATGTCATGTCATAGCAGCAATAATGTTTGGATAAACTTTATAACCCAAAGTAATAAAAACTTTTCACAACACGTGTTATGCTTCTAAGGAGGGTTTTTTTTTTTATCTACACATATTTTATTTTTATAGTTTCCCATGGAAAGCAATCTATTGCATCAGTTTTCATGTACACAGTGTAAGTATTTGGAAAATTTCCCCGCGGTGTTTGTGGTGGCATCATATGCAGCAAATGATTGAACTTTTTACAAGCTGTTAAGTGTTTGTCGTTTAATAACATTTAAAATTTCTGAAAAACTTTGTTTTCTTGTCATTACTTTTTATTATTATATATTCTGATAAGTTTTAGGTAATATTTTCACTATTGGCTAATGAAATATTGAATCTTTTGGTATTATAATAAAACCGAGATTTCGCAGGCATTGCATTCAAAATTACCAAAATATAACCGCTGCAATTTAGTGTACTTTATATGCATATAAATTCCGGAAATGTTGTCCAAGAAACGCATGTATGCATTCTGCATTTCATTTAAGTAGTACGTAGCCAATTGTTTATTTAACCTCATGTTATCTGAATTTGCAAGTAGGTGGTGGTACATGCTTTGCAGTATGCATGCAATAATTTCAATCGATATAATGAGATTAATATGCTCGCATGCATTTAATCCTTACTTTAATATCATACTCGGTACCTTGAAGAGGAAGGTGAAAAAGCGTCACATCCTTCAGCTATATATCATTAGCTAATAATATGACACAGATATACATACTTACATGCAAAACAATATCAAATGTATTAAATGCTATACTTCCGGCCTGTTTTGATCTTCAATAATATTAAGCTCTGCCCTGAGTATGTAACTGCTTTAATATATCATTACTTATTTTAGTTTTCGAGCATTCGAAAATATCATAACTGTCACATTTTAGAATCTATTAGTCAAATTAAGTTTTTTGTAACAATTACACTGTAAGTACGTGAAATTTTCACACTAATACACGGTTTTTAAGAAAAAGACATGGAAATCTCTATAAAATGGCTTTGTTTATTGTTTATTTGTCAAAAACTCAACTCCGACAATGATGGCTGCCCATTTTCAGGCGGACATAATTCATTTATTTTCAATTTGTGTCAGTATTTAATCTAATTTTATTATATTTTCTGCATTTTTTGTCATTTTTTCTAATTAAATCTTTTAAAACGAAGTATAACGCTGGATTCTATGACCCAAAAATTAGGTTTATTAGGCAACGTTCGACTTTATTATTTCTCAGTGCATTTTTCTCGTTCATTCAAATCGGTGGAGGTATTGATTGCCTAGAATTAAATAATATACGCGGTCGTGAAAATATAAATAATGTAGTGAAAAGTGAAGCGAATCAAAAGTATATTATAATTTTAACAATTTATTAACATTAAAAATACAAAAACCTAAATATAAGCACAAAATCTTCGAAGCATTGAACAAAAAAGGGGGAAAAAAAATTACACATAACCTAAAAGCTCTCAAAAAAATATGTAAGTTCGAATTCTCAGTATATTTTGTCCTCTTAAAGTTTTCGTTACACGCACACACACTAACAGAAGTTTACTAATATCTTCCTTTTGTCGCTCTCATTACTCCCACTCCGTTTTCTTTGCACTCGCACTAATGCATTTTACTAAGCACAGCGCGCATATAGTCGCTCTCCTTCCACCCACACGTTAACATATGCTCAATGAATTTACCGAACTGTATGGATGTATGCTACAGGCAGCCTGTCACTTAAGATCTTTAATGACGAGCAGTACACGATGATCAACTGCTTTGACTATGCTGAGGTATTAGAGGTTCTTTTTAATCCACTTTGCCGTCAATTTTAATTTATTCTTCATACCCACAAAAATAATAGCTTTAAAGAGAGTTAATCACGTGTGTTTATAGAAATCATACATATATACATGTTTTCAATATTTTTTAATAAAAAACTCGGGCTGGGTGAAACTTTTCATTATCATAACTCAAGAGAACGTTTGTCGTATAGTGACGGTATAGTAATCTTTGCGTTATATAATCTATACAAAAATACAGTTTCTATTCCAAAACGGATGCTAATTCTCAATAATTTATTGAAAATAGTTTTACCGAGTTTTATTTCCCTTTTTTTCCTCGCAATTTCCAGCTAAAATTTCTTAACTTATACTTCTTCATAATCTTTCAAACCACTTTTTCAGTGTATTTGTTCTGTTCATTCAAATCGGTGGTTGAGGTATTGATTGCATAGAAATAAATAATATACGCGGTCGTGAAATAATGTAGTGAAAAGTGAAGCGAATCAAAAATATTTTATAATTAAAACAATTTATTAACATTAAAAGTACACAAACCTACATATAAGCACTAAATCTTGGTAACATTGAACAAAAAAGGAAAAAGAAAAATTGCACAAGCTCTCAAAAAAAAATATGTAAGTTCGAATTCTCAATATTTGTTGTTATCTTAAAGTTTTCTTTATACACACACACACACACACTAACAGAAGTTTACTAATATCTTCCTTTTGTCGCTCTCATTACTCCCACTCCGTTTTCTTTGCACTCGCACTAATGCATTTTACTAAGCACAGCGCGCATATTGTCGCTCTCCTTCCACCCACATGTTTACATATGCTCAATGAATTTACCGAACTGTATGGATGTATGCTACAGGCAGCCTGTCACTTAAGATCTTTAATGACGAGCAGTACACGATGATCAACTGCTTTGACTATGCTGAGGTATTAGAGGTTCTTTTGAATCCACTTTGCCGTCAATTTTAATTTACTCCTCGTACCTACATATTTTGATTACAAAAACAACAGCTTTAAAGAGAGTTAATTACGTGTCTTCATAAACATCATACATATATACATGTTGTAAAACAATAAATAAGGAACTAACCACCCTACACCGGTGTTGTTGGTATCGAAGGATAAATATACTTAAAGTATAATTCTAAGATGTTTAGAGTCACTTTATCCAATATCTTCCTATGCGTTCTTTAACAGATCTCAAAATATCTTGATCCTTTCATCTTCCAGTTAGACAGCTACAGTCACTAATTCGGAAGCTCTTACTTTTCTGCGAATAAATGACTCAGGCAAAACTTCAATTCGGTTCAGCATTACTAAAAATTGATTATTTCAAAAATAAATTTTCTTTTCGGGTTTGTGAATATAGCATTGAATTTGTGCTTTGATAGAGATGATTGATCTAAGTTCTTTGTAGTAGCTCAAATATATTTTGAACTTTAATCCTAATTAATTTCTGAAATTGTAAACTTATTCTGAAATTTCTTTAAAAGTAAATATTTAGAACTAAAAGAAACCAAATTCAATTTGTTATTTTATATACCCACGCCGAGCGCTGGTTCGAAGTTTAATTCTATTGGTTGAAAATTAAACCTTTTAGTACATTAAATTTAATTTGTGTTCTGCATATTGAAATTCATGTTATTTTAGTCATTGTGTGGTGAATCTCTGAAAATGGGAGCGACAACAGACAGCAACAACAACAACAATTATAATATGAAATGCGTGCGATGCAATTAAGCTCACTGCACCACATAAACTGCATTGAACTGCACTCTGTACTGCGCTATTTGGTCGCTCACTTACTCACTAGTTAGTAGCAGCAGTGTGCGGTGCAATTAAAATCGATTTTCACCATTTTATATTTGGTTATGTACGCAAAAGTTTCATCACCATCATCATCTACCTGGGGTTTTTTTTTTTGGTCATTTTAATTGCAAATTGCACATTTCCGAATTGTATCTCCATACATCACTTCATGCTCCGGCATTCCCCCTATTCTGTTCCTCCTCCCACTTGCGTTCATGTTTTTGACGATGTCTATTGTCATTGACTTTTACTATACTGTACAGTGTACACTACTATTCTGGTGCATTAATGAAATTAGAAATGCACTTCATGGCTAACACATAGGGATAGAGCATGGGATGACATGAAAGAGAATGACAATGATGATGCCTTGCCTTTGTGCGACATCATCAAAACGGCGCGCGTTTGGACAAATGACTTTTGTGCCGTTGGTAATTGCACACTTAAAACTGGACGACGACGAACGAACACAACTGGAACATACAAAGCAAAGCACACACAGCATGTAGCTCTCTGTATTGCACTGTTCGTTGTGCACTGTGTGAAATTAAAGAACAGATCTTTTTGAGCATAATAGTCTTAAGCAGTTTGCCAAAGTGCTAACAAATCATTACTATAGTCTTTTGATCAAAAGCGGAATTCAAATGTGCAATTGTATTTTTCTACAGACACACATGAAATTTGACAAAGTAAACCGAAAGAAAACTAGTTAATTAGATTTTGGTCAGTTGCTGTTTTTCGAGAATTGTTACATAATTTTTAAATCAAATAAAATGACAGGTGCGCTAGTTATGCCTTAGAATCAGCAGTATAGGACATTGACTTTATTATGAAATCATTAAAGAGATAGTACATGTAGACGAAATTACTTTTAATTTCCAAATGTAAAATTAGCAACTGCCGCTTTTTTGCATTGACTGAAGCAATTAGTTCCTGAAAAATATCGACAAAACCTGGAATTTAGCTTTTCAAAGCACTCATCCATCTATATACAGACCTAGAAGTGTCGGAAGGGGGTTTTGGGTTTTTGTTTCATTAAAAAGTTTTTTTTTTTTCTAAATTTTTTAACAGCGATCATAATAACTTAAAGTTGAAACGTCAAGGGAAATTGGGTTATGCCGAAAACCAACCCACTAATTAACACCCAGCGTAACTTCTAGACCTATAAACTTGCAATATAGAAAACACATTCTCTCTTTTCTTAACTTTGACTGTAGCGATCACTGAGCGACCCTCTGATCAACGCTCGGCAAACGTTTAGACCTACAAACTAGAAATTTGAAACTTATATTTTTCCTATGACGCAAGCGCCATGAAGCCTATTTTTTTTTTTAATTGCCTTGGTGCTTCCATTTGCTTCATCTTTATCTTGAAAATTATGGTCAGTTCTAACAAAAATGAAATTTCGAATAGTCAAATCATTGCACTAGAAAAAGTATGTAGGGTATTAATGTAAGTAGCATTGGCTTCCTTAAATAACAGGTACCAATTCTAATAAAGAAATGGCTCACAGAGTTTTACTTGACAATGATGAAAGTACCAGGCTTATCTGAAGAAACACTAGCAGATCTAGAAGTTTAATTCAACAAAAATTATCAAAAATTTCCTAACCTCCTGTATGTATACAATTCATAAAAGACTGCTAATGGAGTTATGAATGTACGGTAGGAAAATGCCTTAACTCATAATAATGGGTTAATACTAGAATCGCAGGATTCGGATTAAAATTGGTCTCAAAAATTCCGTGTTTGAAAAGGTGAAAACCGCGGATTTTCGGAACTTGCATGGAATTCAAATTTTTAATTATTTTTTTTTTTTTCCATTCTTGAGTCATCAAAATTTGTTCTATTTCGTTCATAGTATGACCCTCAAAAACTAACCAAGTGATATATAATTTTCTTTGTTCTACGAAATTTTAAATTTCTAATGCGCGAAAATTGAAATGGACATCATATCAACTTTATATATTATTTGAAGAATACGATATCTATTTAAATTTTTCCTGGCAAAATTTCGTAGAAAAAAAGAAAATAATTTGTCACATAAACACTGTCTCAAATTAAACCGGAAATGAAAGTTTCGGAAAACATTTTCTCTCGATTCAAGGATGAAAAAACACGAAACGCGTTTTGGTTTCCATACTAAGTTTGCAAAAGTGCACTACTTTAATAAAATAAATATTAATTTATGTTATATCTTGAATCTTATCAATAATTTTCCAGTTTTTTTTGTTTTATATTTGATAAAACTATCAATGTCAGGATTAATCTCCTCATCACGGAATTTAAGTTTTAATCCCGAAAACTCGATCCCGAACGGCATCCCTGGTTGAAACTTACAGTCCTAAGCAAACTACGAAACAGTCGTTACTGCCTAACCAACTAGTGGTAGGGATATCCAACAAAGCCAGTATATATACAAGAGGTGTTGTTGTAGTGAGAAAGAAGAGAGGAGCTAATATGTGAGTATCAGCAAACCTCTCGTGCCTCTCGTTTGCTTAATGTTTATTATTTGAGCAAATGAATTTTTGTTGTTTCTTTCTAACTGTGCGGTCTCTCTGGTGTATTTTCATACTCTTCACACACACATATTTATTTTTTTCACATATACAAGTGAGTGATAACGTTCTCAGACGGCAATACCAACGCCGCTCGCATACTACTTTCCAGACTGCACAGTCGATCGCAGGCCGCTAAAGTGTATATCTCTACAATAGCGAATCCAATAGAGTAGGGGAAAGCGTTTTAGGCATAAAAACTTCTATTCCGATAATTTTTTTTTTACCAATTATGATCTTTGATTCTGAAATATAATATTTTTTTAAAAAACCCTTTTACAAACTCTGGATCCGATAGGGGCCAAATTTGTATCGTTGAGAATGTGACCTAATCATTTACCTTCCTAACCCATCAAAAGAATTGATATAAAGTACAGCTTCATAATTTGAAATTTCCATAAAATATTTAAATTAACAAAATTACAATTTTAAATTTTTTGCCTACATACAAAAATATATGGGTATATATAGTACATTTATATATATGTTTAGATATTCCTAAATTACCCATCATTCATCCTTTTCTCTCTCTCTTTCTATCTCTCTTGCTATAATCAAATTTCACATAAACCTCAAAGTAATCAATTGTTTACACACAGAACGAAACGAAAACGTCAAATTCGATGAATGTCCGATACGCACGCATACCAACCTAATTGATTTAGCACAAAATCAGACAAATGATAAATACAAAGTAGGAGGAAAGTGGAGTTGCTCCCTACGTTGAATTCCAAAAACGAGCGAAAATGGTGCATAGTGCGAGATTGCATGCAATGATGTACATATGCCTAAGGGTGATGGGCGAATATAGAAAAACAGGTGGATAAATGGATGGGTGGGTGAGATGGATTGGTGAACGGAAATGCTGATGGCTGATAGCTGCTGACTGCTGGCTATTGGAAACATCAGCAACAGCAGCAACAACAGCAATGTGTGTGTTGATGAGGCTAACAAGTTATGCTTGATTAATTTGAGTAATGAAAGTGATTAAGGAATAAATTTTAATCATTTTCAAAATCAATTAATTGTAAACAATAAGTAATTTCGGAAAATTTAATCACCAAACAAATTGTAGAAGAAATTAAAAGAAAAACGAAAATTATTTACGAATGAGTTAACACATATTGATTTTTATTAAATACTTCCTAAACTTTTCAATAAGTTTTGACCTTAAAGTCCTTTTATTGTGCATTACACTTGAAAATTTTTAATTGTCGTAGTCCACGACGACCTTCGCTGTTTCAAGCCAGAACTCAGCGATACTTTTAGCGAATCTTAGGAATCTAAACGGAGTTCAATGAGTCTATCACTTTTAAAAAAATCCGGTTTGAACAAGTGTTAATTCAAGAAAGAGTAGCTTCTTTGACCCACCACTGGGGCTTCTGTAATACATAGTCAGCTGAAAAATTAAGTCTTCTTCCAGACCTTTCCGTATACAATGAATTGGTTTCGTAAATGCCATAGAAATTATGAAAGGAATTGTTAATTCAATAAATAAACTTTTTTAAAAAATGTAAATTTATAAAATCATTTCTTTCAAGTTGTTGAAAGCTAATTAAATTAGCATAGTTAAATCCTTGGTATAAATAAAATGATATATATGCATATATAAGTACAATAACAACAAAAACATCAAAAATAGCAACGTTTAATCCTGAGCACATGTATCTACCTACATATTTTTTACTTGAGTGTTTGTAAACATGCAAGTGCTAAACTAGTAGCTTCATTGAAACTGAAGTTCTTTTCTGCTTGATTTTTTATTTTTTTTTATTGTAATTTGATGACATTTCACAGTTTGTATCTTTTATATTATGACAAATTTAAATTGAATTTTTTTATGGTTAGTTCAATTTGTTTTTTATTTCTATTTCGCGTGAATGTTTCATCCTTCAATGAATGGTAAAACGAACGAACTAGTGAAATGGTTACGACAACAACATGTTGAAAGTTGTTGTTTTTGTTGTAGAGGAATATAAATAAACAAGTGGTGGCACAGTGACAATGACAGCAACAACAACAACGGCGACCCTCTTCTCAGATTAAGTTTACTGATTTTTATGTGGTTTTTATTACCAATCGTAATTGAAACGAGTAAGAAACGAGCGAGCAATAGTAACAACAAATTTACATTTCAATTGAATTTTACAAGGCGAGCCAGATTAAGATTTTATGGATGGTATGTGGTGGATTAAAGTTACATTTTTAAAACTTGCAAAAGAAAATTTTATTTTTCAAATGTTATAAATTTACAAGGAACTATAATAACGATATGAAAAATATGGCGAGATAAAGGTTTTTAGAGTGAGGCAAGTCTAGTTATTTTCACAAGTAGACAAGGACAGGACTATCAAAGGCTTAAACTCTTCGGTAATATCTTTCAAACTAATGTGGAAATTAACTTGTCTCAGGTTCTTGTCCAGATCAATCCTACACCGCAGTATATAATATATCTGATAGCTGGAAATATTCTGATATATTTTTTTATATCATTTTTTTGCATTTTTTTTTAACTTCTTCACCGGTGGTAGGGTGTCTGATGGTCAAATACTCTCTCCAAAGAAATAGAAACGTTATTTGATATACTCTCAATACAATAGAAATTGAATACGCCTCTCTCTCTACAACAGTGTGGGTGTATGTATGTGTGTATCGAGAGGGTGTGTATATGTTGATATCAGTGATGGGAAAAGTACAATTGTACCTTTTTCTGACTTATTCAAACTACAAGGTACTTTAAATACAGTTGGTACATTTTAGGTACAATTTATCATTGGCCACAAAAATTTTAAACTAGAACTACAAAAAAAAAAAGAAAATATATAAAAAAAATAAATAAATACCAACAACTTAAATTTAAAACTTGCCAAAGTACTGCATTAGTTAGCTCTACATTGATGTAAAACTCATTTCATTTTAGTTTCATTTTAAAAAGTTTTTTGCTTCTCCTGTAAAAAAAAAATGCCTTTAAGGGTTTTTTTTAATGGAGGTACATAGACTCACAAAAAAAAACATTTTGGGCACGACAAATCGAAAAGTAACTAACAGTGGAGAAAAGTTTTTACTCACCTAGAGGAACACTTGGACAAAACAAATTTTCAAACCTAAATGTGCATTTAAAAGGCCTTGAAAGTACTGGAATTTTGATAATTTTCGATTTTTTTTTAATTTTCACCTTAAATTTGTTTTAAAGCTCTAAGCTCTTTATTGCTGTTTTTATGCTGATTTGTATAAAGGGAAACATAATACAAAAATATCTTTCCAAATCGAAAAATGTACGTTGGTACCTAAAAAGTGTTAAAATCATAAGAAGTTTTTTGAAATTCAGCAAAGATTTTATAAAATGCATATAGTTGAGTCAAAACTTCTTACTAATAAATTATATCCGACCTAAAAAGTTTTTTTTTGCATTATGTATGTTTATCTTTATAAAGCAATAACAGGGCTTTGCAAGAAATTTTAGCACAACAATTGAAATAATTTTTCAAAATCTAAAATAATGATTGAAACTCCTGAACTTTCATGAAAATTGCGGGGTTTTTAGATATTACTAAAAATTTTGTTTTCCCCTTGTGCTCATTGAGATATCGTAATAAAAACTTTATTTTTTGTGATTGATTTAGTGATTAACTGTCGTATGGTAGAACGCGATTGACAAATAATAGGTTGGATTGGAGTAGCCCTCTAGAGACACACTTAGGCCTGAACAGCTCATTGTGAAACTAAATGGTTAGACTTACAGTTTAATGACATTTCAGAATGTCGCTGTGGCAATTTGCTATCACTTGGTGGTTTTGTCATGGTCATTTCATTCGTAAAAAATATTCATAAATAATATTTATCAAACTGATTTTTAAATACAATAAATTAAATCAATGATACATTTGATGGGCCCTATAAAGTTAAGATTTTCCGATTTTTTCAATCTTAACCTCAAAAAAATGGCCAAAAGTGATAAAAAATTCCCAGAATAATCAAATTAAATTTTTTCAAATAAATATTATTCAATGTGCATTCTAGTGCATTTTTTTTTTTTATCGTGAGGGACATAATTTCATTAACTCATTTAATTCCCACTACTGATGATGTACCCAACCTCAAAAAAATTACCAAAAATAGTAGAGGCTCATTTTTTTCAAATGATCATCATTGGGAATTTGAGCCATTATCAATGATATGGAATGAGGTTGAGATCTTTCGTGGTTCTCTGACCAATAATGCGTTAAAAAATAATTATATTTTAAGATTGCCTACTAAACTCCATGGGTTTTCCTAATAAGATGGAGTTTTTGCGAAAGAACTTTTCACGTTGAACACGAACTGCCCATCACGTCACGTTTTAGGAAAAAAATGGGGTTCAAGCAAGTCTAATTTTACAAGGATCCGATAATTTTTTCTAGTTTTTATTAATTTTTAAACTTTTCAAACTTTTCATAGTCAGAACCCCCAAAACTCCCCCCCCCCCTCCACCCCATTTAAATACGGCCTTGGCTTAAGCCGCAGTTTGTAGCGTGTAGCAAATTTTTGACTTTATTCACACTTTCGGTCTACATTTACTTTACTATTGACTTAGCCTAAGTTCGTCTAAGAAAAATTACCTCTCAAACAGTAAAAATTTAATACAAATCGATTCTGTAGTTTTTGAAATATTAGTGGACAACACAAAATCAAGTTACAATTTTATAAAATAGTAAAATATGTTTTTTTTTATGTTTGGTTCCTTTTTTTATTTATTAACTTTTAACAAAATAAAAACGAAATTAAAAAAAAAACGATGGGGAAATAAATTATTTTTGGTACAATCATATTCATTTTGGTACAATTGTTTTAGTAAATTCGGTACAATTTGAAATTTCGAAATTCCATCACTGGTTGGTATACAAACGTGAGACAGATCAGGTGTTGAAAAAAACTAGAGAGAGAAAGAGAGAGAGCAGGTATGAAAGAAGTGTTGAGTGAATTGTTTCATCGCATAATTTCGTTCTTCTCATTTCGTGGTGATAGTTGAGTGCCACAGTGTTAGTGAGTTCTCTACAGAGTGGAAGGGCAGTGCATTTCACCTCTCACAAAATCGAAGTTATCTCTCTCTTTGTTAAAGGCGGATTCAGTGCGGCACTCTCTTTTTGTTTTTTTGTAAGAATTTTTTCGCTCTCTCAAATTGAGAGCGTAAAAACTTAATATAAAAAAGTAAAAGAGAGAGTGGTACTCGGTATTAATTACCGAGGTGTGTAAAGGTATACTCGAAAATTGTTTTTTTTTTTCAGAGATAGATGAAAACGAAGAAACTTCAATCGACGAACGCCTACGTTTTTTTTTTGTGAAATTTTTCGAACACTGAGCGTCATGACTTCAGCACCACTATCCACATATCAAATAATGCTTACATTTATACACTTTTTTTAAAGAATAAACTTAAAGTATTTTTTGATATTTACTGAATACGAACATTAAATAATTATAATCTCATTAGATACAACGCTGCAAAATGTCACAGAGCTAGCAAAAAAAAAAAAACAACAAAAAAAAAAATGAAAAGCAAAAAAGAAATTACCAGTATAAGAGTAACAGAAAAAATGATTAATTGAATTTAAAATTGTATAAAATTGTAGATTAATGCATTACATTTATAAAAGCTACAGAAAATAGATTCCAAAAGTCCACAAAAACAACCGGAACAGAACATGAGAGACATTAACTATATCCTACCTACTTACTTACTTACATTAATTTTCATATCATAAATAATTTTGTCATACAAATTGACGCACGGGGAATAGAAAGTAGAACTTTTCAATTATTTTTTTTTTTTTTTTGTTTGTTTGCTTTCCTTTGTTTTTTGGGGTTCTCTTTGTTGCATGTACTTAAATTTTGTTAGAGAATTTATGAAAAGGGTTTTTTTCGTTGTTTTCTGTGACAAGCAAATTAAGTGAATTAAAAATGGTTTCGTTTTCATATTATTGTAGTATAAGTATTTATATAAATATACAGATGTTAAGGGTTTACACTTAAATTAAAATAAGTAATATAGAAAAAGCGATTAAAAGCATGTAAAGGTTTACAAATAGTTAATTTATTTATTCCCCAGAGTTTAGTAGCGGAAGAAATTTTTAACTGAGTTATTTATTTCAAGCTAGAATTTAAATTATTTACATATTTTGTTTAATGTTTTTTTTTTTTCTTTTTATGGGTCATAAGGTCTTTGCAAAACGCTTTCATGAAATACGATTTTGTGTTTTAGTTTTCATTTTCTTGAAAAACTTTCTCATGATCGTTATTTCCTTTTACGTCTACTTAAGCGCTCCTTAAGTTCTGGTCCTTTTCTACCGACCTCACTGAGTGATTTTTGGAGAGTATAACTGATCCAACTTTACTTTATTCGTTTACTTACCATATGAGAGTCGTTTTACAACTACATTATAACCTAAATTCAGTGTTACGACAAAAAGGTTGTACTTTTGTTGTAACCATATAGGAAATAATTTTATCGTAATTTTCTTTCCTACTTATGTTTTTCATTACTTATTCTATTAATTATTTTCTCTGTTTTTTCTCTTCCTTTAATTATACTTCCTTCTCTGTTTTCTTTCATTTTGATTTTTTTCATTTTCCCCCTCCTTTTCCTTTTCTCTCATTCTTGCTTTTCTCACCGCTTCACTTTGCTTAGTCTCTCATAGACTTATATCTTCTAATTTTCTATTCATCGCTCATTTTACGCTGCTCTTTATTTTTCATCCAGTTATTATTTTTCCCCTCCCTTCCCGTTAATGGAAATCCTGCCAAAACAGAGGTTATGCTCTTCACTAGAAAATATAAATTACCAACAGTTGCCCTACCCAAAATTAATGACATCATGCTTTGCCTTAGCAAGCGCTTCAAATATTTAGGACTTGTTCTTGATCCTAAACTTCAATCTGAAGCTATCATAGCAAAGAGAGAGAGAGAGTACAAAAAGGCCCTTGCGCTCTCTACTGCTGTAAGAGAGCATTAGGAAAAAGATGTGGTCTTCAACCTCGAGTCACTTCCTGACTCTACACATCATTGGTCTAGTCTAATCTTCTCTATGAATCCGTCTTCTGGCCAGCTACTGAAAAGACGGACAGCATTAAACAACTGGAACAGGTTGGAAGAACGGCAGCTATATCAATTACTGGGGTTCTCCGCACTACCTCTACGAAAGCTTTCTTTATTGGTTACCAATTTCACTTCTGGTTAAGCAATAAGTTAAGTGCTCTGCTGTCAGACTCAGTGTCTTATCTCGCTGGACTAGGTTGAACCTAAGCCATGCCAAGATACTAATTCATGATACGTCCATACCAACTAACGTAGACTATATTTGCTCTACCCCTAACTTAAACCACTCGATTTTCACCCATATCCCCGAGACTCTCTTTCCGACTTCCTAACCATTGGAGCGTCTTTCAGACCGAAGTAATGGCTGTTTAAGTGGCTTATTCGCAACGATTTATTCGAGAAAAATATCCGCATCTACACGGGCAGCAGGTTCACTTATATTGAGTACCTGGACAAATGGATATTTCAAGCAACTGCAATGCTGACGAGTTAGCAAAACAGGGCTCGCAGCTTACCGATATATAACCTTGTGTCCCTCTTAGGTTTATTAAATTGGCCATTAAGCAAAACTACCTCGAGGAAACAGAAACATCCAGGGTAGCAGAGCATACTTGTGGTCCTAACCTAACCTAACTTAACCTAACCTAACCTAACCTTTTTTTTTTTTTTTAACGAGGAGGAAAGCATAAAAAGCCACCCAGTCAGTGCGTGACATTCTCACGCTAAAACCACCTCTCGTCCGTACGGATATTCCTCCCGGAACCACCGTTAGGTATTACGTCGGAAGGCCGTAATGAGCTTGAGTGCTCAATCGTCAGTATTGGTTTCTGTCCAATTCTGTTCGGTTTTATCGTCGGTTGACGATATCTGGCTCCATATTTGTAGTATTTGCCGTGCGCTCGACTTTGCGCGCACGTTCTGCATTATACAGAGTGGTCATCATATCTGCAGCAACCTTGCATGCTGCATTCCATTTTTCCGCTGTGTTACACATCTGTGTCGTCAGATTCCTTTCTGTAGGGGGTTCTCCAAAGGCTTTCTCCAGCTCATCTCTGTTTTTGTTAAAACGTGGGCATATAAAAAGTATATGCTGCGCGTTCTCCCGTTCCTCTGGGCATCTTGGGCAAAACGGGTCTTCTTCTCCGGTGTTGATTTTATGCAAGTACTGCTTGAAGCACCCATGGCCACTAAGCAGCTGCGTAATGTGGTAATTCAGTTCACCATGTCTGCGTGATATCCACTCTTCTATATTCGTAATGAGATTGTAGGTCCATCGACCCTTCTCGGATGACTCCCATCTTCGCTGCCATTCCATGATGGTACGCTGTCTTTCTTCTCTTCTTATGGCTTCGGTTGATTTTGTGTCACGGCCATATAACCGCTTCATCTCTTGTGCCTGTAAATCTATGGGCACCTTACTTGCTATGACACAAATAGCATCGTCCGAAACTGTGCGATACGCGCTAGCAACCCTCAGGGCACTGAGCCTATATATCGCACGGCTATCCTTCTGGTGTGTTTTCTTGCTGTCCGCCCAGATAGGTGCTGCATACAAGATTACTGACGTAGTAACCGTTGAAAGCAGCCGGCGCCTGCCCTCACGCGGGCCTCCTATATTCGGCATGATGCGTGTTAATGCGCTGTTTATTCGTGCTGCTTTTCCACTAGCAGCTTTCAGGTGATCCTTGAACGTCATTTTGGAATCTATAAGTACTCCTAAGTACTTAATGTGTGGACACGAGATGATGTTATGATCACCAACCGTGATGACCAGCTCTGCACGTGCTCTTCTGGTACTCAATACCACGACTTCCGTCGTGGCGAGATAAAGGTTTTTAGAGTGAGGCAAGTCTAGTTATTTTCACAAGTAGACAAGGACAGGACTATCAAAGGCTTAAACTCTTCGGTAATATCTTTCAAACTAATGTGGAAATTAACTTGTCTCAGGTTCTTGTCCAGATCAATCCTACACCGCAGTATATAATATATCTGATAGCTGGAAATATTCTGATATATTTTTTTATATAATTTTTTTGCATTTTTTTTTTAACTTCTTCACCGGTGGTAGGGTGTCTGATGGTCAAATACTCTCTCCAAAGAAATAGAAACGTTATTCGATATACTCTCAATGCAATAGAAATTGAATACGCCTCTCTCTACAACAGTGTGGGTGTATGTATGTGTGTATCGAGAGGTTGTGTATATGTTGATATCAGTGATGGGAAAAGTACAATTGTACCTTTTTCTGACTTTTACAAACTAAAAGGTACTTTAAATACAGTTGGTACATTTTAGGTACAATTTATCATTGGCCACAAAAATTTTAAACTAGAACTACAAAAAAAAAGAAAATATATAAAAAAAAATAAATAAATACCAACAACTTAAATTTAAAACTTGCCAAAGTACTGCATTAGTTAGCTCTACATTGATGTAAAACTCATTTCATTTTAGTTTCATTTTAGAAAGTTTTTTGCTTCTCCTGTAAAAAAAAATGCCTTTAAGGGTTTTTTTTTTTAATGGAGGTACATGGACTCACAAAAAAAAAACATTTTGGGCACGACAAATCGAAAAGTAACTAACAGTGGAGAAAAGTTTTTACTCACCTAGAGAAACACTTGGACAAAACAAATTTTCAAACCTAAATGTGCATTTAAAAGGCCTTGAAAGTACTGGGATTTTGAAAATTTTAGATTTTTTTAAAATTTTCACCTTAAATTTGTTTTAAAGCTCTAAGCTCTTTATAGCTGTTTTTATGCTGATTTGTATAAAGGGAAACATAATACAAAAATATCTTTCCAAATGTACGAAAAATGTACGTTGGTACCGAAAAAGTGTTAAAATCATAAGAAGTTTTTTGAAATTCAGCAAAGATTTTATAAAATGCATATAGTTGAGTCAAAACTTCTTACTAATAAATTATATCCGACGTAAAAAGTTTTTTTTTGCATTATGTATGTTTATCTTTATAAAGCAATAACAGGGCTTTGCAAGAAATTTTAGCACAACAATTGAAGTAATTTTTCAAAATCTAAAATAATGATTGAAACTCCTGAACTTTCATGAAAATTGCGGGGCTTTTAGATATTACTAAAAATTTTGTTTTCCCCTTGTGTTCATCGAGATATCGTAATAAAAACTTTATTTTTTGTGATTGATTTAGTGATTAACTGCCGTATGGTAGAACGCCATTGACAAATAATAGGTTGGATTGGAGTAGCCCTCTAGAGACACACTTAGGCCTGAACAGCTTATTGTGAAACTAAATGGTTAGACCTACAGTTTAATGACATTTCAGAATGTCGCTGTGGCAATTTGCTATCACTTGGTGGTTTTGTCATTGTCTACCAAGATGTATACTTGTGCAGTGTCTTATAATTCTCATTCACTTCATATAGATAGTGAATATAAGAAGGTTATGAGAATTAACCACCAGACCAAGACGGCTATCAAGCGCGAAACTTCCGGGTAAAAGTCTAGAGCACTACTCACTAGACTATCAAGGTCGTCTTGGCAAATCATACTTCTATACTATATTTTATTTCTACACTAAATACGTACTATAAATGGCTTCTGAGAATATGTATTTTATATAAGGAAATATTTGACTTTTATGTACCAAACGAGAAGATCTATAAACTTTCTATACATAATTTAATGGTAGTTCTTATAGTTTAAGCTGCAGTTTGTAGCGAGTAGCAAATTTTTGACTTTATTCACACTTTCGGTCTACATTTACTTTACTATTGACTTAGCCTAAGTTCGTCTAAGAAAAATTACCTCTCAAACAGTAAAAATTTAATACAAATCGATTCTGTAGTTTTTGAAATATTAGTGGACAACACAAAATCAAGTTACAATTTTATAAAATAGTAAAATATGTTTTTTTTTTTATATTTGGTTACTTTTTTTATTTATTAACTTTTAACAAAATAAAAACGAAATTAAAAAAAAAAACGATGGGGAAATAAAGAGTATTATTTTTGGTACAATCATATTCATTTTGGTACAATTTTTTTTAGTAAATTCGGTACAATTTGAAATTTCGAAATTCCATCACTGGTTGGTATACAAACGTGAGACAGATCAGGTGTTGAAAAAAACTAGAGAGAGAGAGAGCAGAAGTGTTGAATAAATCTACTTCATTGCATAAAGGCTCTGGTACATAGAGTCCGTTGTGTACGTGAGAGCGAAGTATACAACTGACACGAAGTAAGCGAAGAAGAGAGGTGACACAAAGCATACGTTGCCTACGAACACACAATCATACACATCATACACAAAATAAATCAGCTGATAGCTGCAACACTCTCAACTCTCTTTCAATGTACGGCAAAGTTGAGAGTTGCCCAACTTTTTACATTACTTCAACGTATACGTTTTGTATGGGCCACACTATGTATACGATTTCATATATTTTATAGTAGTTGTCAGTTGATACTTTGCTCTCACGTACACAACGGATTCTATGTGCCAAAGCCTTAAATTCGTTCTTCTCATTTCGTGTTGATAGTTAAGTGTCAGAGTGTTAGTGAGTTCTCTACAGAGTGGAAGGGGAAGTGCCATCTCTCTCACAAAATCTAAGTTATCTCTCTCTTTGTTAAAGGCGGATTCAGTGCGGCACTCTCTTTTCGTTTTTTTTGTAAGAATTTTTTCGCTCTCTCAAATTGAGAGCGTAAAAACTTAGTACAAAAAAAAACTAAAAGAGAGTGTGGTACTCGGTATTATTTACCGAGGTGTGTAAAGGTATACTCGAAAATTGTTTTTTTTTTTCAGAGATAGAAGAAAGAACGAAGAAACTTCAATCTCTTTGACGAACGCCTACGGATTTTTTGTGTGAAATTTTTCGAACACTCAGCGTCATGACTTCAGCACCACTATCCACATATCTAATAATGCTTACATTTATACACTTTTTTTTTAAGAATAAACTTAAAGTATTTTTTGATATTTACTGAATACGAACATTAAATAATTATAATCTCATTAGATACAACGCTGCAAAATGTCACAGAGCTAGCAAAAAAAAAAAAACAACAAAAAAAAAAATGAAAAGCAAAAAAGAAATTACCAGTATAAGAGTAACAGAAAAAATGATTAATTGAATTTAAAATTGTATAAAATTGTAGATTAATGCATTACATTTATAAAAGCTACAGAAAATAGATTCCAAAAGTCCACAAAAACAACCGGAACAGAACATGAGAGACATTAACTATATCCTACCTACTTACTTACTTACATTAATTTTCATATCATAAATAATTTTGTCATACAAATTGACGCACGGGGAATAGAAAGTAGAACTTTTCAATTATTTTTTTTTTTTTTTTGTTTGTTTGCTTTCCTTTGTTTTTTGGGGTTCTCTTTGTTGCATGTACTTAAATTTTGTTAGAGAATTTATGAAAAGGGTTTTTTTCGTTGTTTTCTGTGACAAGCAAATTAAGTGAATTAAAAATGGTTTCGTTTTCATATTATTGTAGTATAAGTATTTATATAAATATACAGATGTTAAGGGTTTACACTTAGATTAAAATAAGTAATATAGAAAAAGCGATTAAAAGCATGTAAAGGTTTACAAATAGTTAATTTATTTATTCCCCAGAGTTTAGTAGCGGAAGAAAATTTTTAACTGAGTTATTTATTTCAAGCTAGAATTTAAATTATTTACATATTTTGTTTAATGTTTTTTTTTTCTTTTTATGGGACATAAGGCCTTTGCAAAACGCTTTCATGAAATACGATTTTGTGTTTTAGTTTTCATTTTCTTGAAAAACTTTCTCATGATCGTTATTTCCTTTTACGTCTACTTAGGCGCTCCTTAAGTTCTGGTCCTTTTCTACCGACCTCACTGAGTGATTTTTGGAGAGTATAACTGATACAACTTTACTTTATTCGTTTACTTACCATATGAGAGTCGTTTTAGAACTACATTATAACCTAAATTCAGTGTTACGACAAAAAGGTTGTACTTTTGTTGTAACCATATAGGAAATAATTTTATCGTAATTTTCTTTCCTACTTATGTTTTTCATTACTTATTCAATTAATTATTTTCTCTGTTTTTTCTCTTCCTTTAATTATACTTCCTTCTCTGTTTTCTTTCATTTTGATTTTTTTCATTTTCCCTCTCCTTTTCCTTTTCTCTCATTCTTGCTTTTCTCACCGCTTCACTTTGCTTAGTCTCTCATATACTTATTTCTTCTAATTTTCTTTTCATCCCTCATTTTACGCTGCTCTCTATTTTTCATCCAGTTATTATTTTTCCCCTCCCTTCCCCTTAATGGAAATCCTGCCAAAACAGAGGTTATGCTCTTCACTAGAAAATATAAATTACCAACATTTGCCCTACCCAAAATTAATGACATCATGCTTTGCCTTAGCAAGCGCTTCAAATATTTAGGACTTGTTCTTGATCCTAAACTTCAATCTGAAGCTATCATAGCAAAGAGAGAGAGAGAGTACAAAAAGGCCCTTGCGCTCTCTACTGCTGTAAGAGAGCATTAGGAAAAAGATGTGGTCTTCAACCTCGAGTCACTTCCTGACTCTACACATCATTGGTCTAGTCTAATCTTCTCTATGAATCCGTCTTCTGGCCAGCTACTGAAAAGACGGACAGCATTAAACAACTGGAACAGGTTGGAAGAACGGCAGCTATATCAATTACTGGGGTTCTCCGCACTACCTCTACGAAAGCTTTCTTTATTGGTTACCAATTTCACTTCTGGTTAAGCAATAAGTTAAGTGCTCTGCTGTCAGACTCAGTGTCTTATCTCGCTGGACTAGGTTGAACCTAAGCCATGCCAAGATTCTAATTCATGATACGTCCATACCAACTAACGTAGACTATATTTGCTCTACCCCTAACTTAAACCACTCGATTTTCACCCATATCCCCGAGACTCTCTTTCCGACTTCCTAACCATTGGAGCGTCTTTCAGACCGAAGTAATGGCTGTTTAAGTGGCTTATTCGCAACGATTTATTCGAGAAAAATATCCGCATCTACACGGGCAGCAGGTTCACTTATATTGAGTACCTGGACAAATGGATATTTCAAGCAACTGCAATGCTGACGAGTTAGCAAAACAGGGCTCGCAGCTTACCGATATATAACCTTGTGTCCCTCTTAGGTTTATTAAATTGGCCATTAAGCAAAACTACCTCGAGGAAACAGAAACATCCAGGGTAGCAGAGCATACTTGTGGTCCTAACCTAACCTAACTTAACCTAACCTAACCTAACCTAACCTTTTTTTTTTTTTTAACGAGGAGGAAAGCATAAAAAGCCACCCAGTCAGTGCGTGACATTCTCACGCTAAAACCACCTCTCGTCCGTACGGATATTCCTCCCGGAACCACCGTTAGGTATTACGTCGGAAGGCCGTAATGAGCTTAGTGCTCAATCGTCAGTATTGGTTTCTGTCCAATTCTGTTCGGTTTTATCGTCGGTTGACGATATCTGGCTCCATATTTGTAGTATTTGCCGTGCGCTCGACTTTGCGCGCACGTTCTGCATTATACAGAGTGGTCATCATATCTGCAGCAACCTTGCATGCTGCATTCCATTTTTCCGCTGTGTTACACATCTGTGTCGTCAGATTCCTTTCTGTAGGGGGTTCTCCAAAGGCTTTCTCCAGCTCATCTCTGTTTTTGTTAAAACGTGGGCATATAAAAAGTATATGCTGCGCGTTCTCCCGTTCCTCTGGGCATCTTGGGCAAAACGGGTCTTCTTCTCCGGTGTTGATTTTATGCAAGTATTGCTTGAAGCACCCATGGCCACTAAGCAGCTGCGTAATGTGGTAATTCAGTTCACCATGTCTGCGTGATATCCACTCTTCTATATCCGTAATGAGATTGTAGGTCCATCGACCCTTCTCGGATGACTCCCATCTTCGCTGCCATTCCATGATGGTACGCTGTCTTTCTTCTCTTCTTATGGCTTCGGTTGATTTTGTGTCACGGCCATATAACCGCTTCATCTCTTGTGCCTGTAAATCTATGGGCACCTCACTTGCTATGACACAAATAGCATCGTCCGATACTGTGCGATACGCGCTAGCAACCCTCAGGGCACTGAGCCTATATATCGCACGGATATCCTTCTGGTGTGTTTTCTTGCTGTCCGGCCAGATAGGTGCTGCATACAAGATTACTGACGTAGTAACCGTTGAAAGCAGCCGGCGCCTGCCCTCACGCGGGCCTCCTATATTCGGCATGATGCGTGTTAATGCGCTGTTTATTCGTGCTGCTTTTCCACTAGCAGCTTTCAGGTGATCCTTGAACGTCATTTTGGAATCTATAAGTACTCCTAAGTACTTAATGTGTGGACACGAGATGATGTTATGATCACCAACCGTGATGACCAGCTCTGCACGTGCTCTTCTGGTACTCAATACCACGACTTCCGTCTTCTGCTCCGCCAATTCCAGCTTCGAGTTGTACAGCCATCTTCTCACTCTTGAGATGACATCGTTACATATAGCCTGTAGCGAGTCCAGGTTCTTGGCTACTGCCACTATCGCGATGTCGTCTGCATATCCTACGATTGTTGTATCCTCCGGGAGATCCAATTTGAGGATGCCGTCATACATTGCGTTCCATAGAGTTGGGCCGAGAACGGAGCCCTGCGGAACGCCTCCTTTGACACGATACTGCTTCACGCCGTCATCAGTATCGTATATTAAAATTCTGTTGTCGAAGTAGTTTGCGATTATTTGCAACAGGTATTCCGGTACTTCGAATCCTCTCAGTGCACTCATAATCTGAGGCCAGTTCGCCGAATTGAATGCATTTTTGATGTCCAACGTCACTACGGCGCAGTACTTCTTCTTGCCGTTTCCCCATTGGTTGCCGCTGGTGGCCACGCGTGCAATATTCATCACCGTTTGTATTGCGTCGACCGTGGATCGTCCTCTTCTGAATCCAAACTGTCGTGCTGATAGCCCTCCTGGCTTTTCAAGCCACTCCTGGAGCCTGTCCCCTATAATGCGTTCGAGAACTTTGCCCAGTGTATCCAGCATGCATAACGGTCGGTAGGATGCCGGTTCATCCGGCGGCTTCTTTGGTTTTAGTAGGAGGACTAACCGCTGTCGCTTCCATGTGTCTGGAAAAACTCCTTCTGTCAAGCATGCGCTGAAAAGCTTCGCGAACACCTCCGGTGTAGCTTTGATCGCCGCCTTGAGCGCAACGTTGGGGATGCCATCCAGTCCTGGGGCCTTGTTATCCGCAATCTTTCGTAGCGTTGCCAGCACTTCGCTGGCGGTGACTTCTGGTGCTTGCACGCACTTATGTTGTCGTGGAGCAAGTTCTTCCTGGGGGGGAAAGAGTGTGGTCACCACTTTTCGCATCAGTGTGGGGCAGGTGGGCTGTGGGGCCCTTAACCCTCTGACCTTCCTCATAACCGTTGTATATGCCATCCCCCATGGATCGGTTTCTGCGCTGTCGCGTAACTGTTTAAAACAGATGTTTTTGCTGTCTCTGATGGCCTTCTTGAGCTCGATTCTACAAACTTTATAGTCGAGCTGCAGGGCTTCCCACGCTGGAAGAGAGCGAGCTCTCTGCGCTTTCCTGCGTGCTTGATGGCATTTCTTCCTGGCTGCCGCTATCTCCTCATTCCACCAGTACACTGGTCTTCTGATCAAGACTGCACGTCTTCGGGGCATCGCAGCATCGCACGCTCTGGAAAGTGCTGCGATGGTATGCACTGCCATGTCTGCAGCTGGTTTGGTCTGGAACATTGCATCACTCCAAGCTATGTTGAACGTGTCCGCGTCGAACGCTTGCCTCTTCCATCCATTTTGCTGCGCCTTCTGTATCCGAACCGCGATACAGAAGGCGCGGTTCGGATACAGAACCGCCTTCTCTAACCTTCTCTAACCTAACCTAACCTAACCTAACCTAACCTAACCTAACCTAACCTAACCTAACCTAACCTAACTTAACCTAACCTAAAATAACCTATCCTAACCTAACCTAACGTAACCTAACCTATTCCCCCTTTCCCTTCTTTTCTCTCATTCCTCCTTTTCTAATTGCTTCGATTTTCTTCGTATCCCATATACTTATTTTTTTTCATTTTACGCTGTTCTTTTCCATTTATTTATTATTTTGCTCTCCCTCTCCCCTGCCATTGTCCTACTTTCTTTTCCTTTTTCTTACTATGCCCCATTCTCTTTGCTCTACATCCATTGTCCTGCTTTCGTTTACTCTTTTTTGCTATGAGCCCTTCTCTCTACTTTTCGGCCTCTCTCGTCTTCATCTAGTTTTCATAATTTTTCGCCGATCTTCGGTTTCTTCATCTCTATCCCACTCTCGCATTTATTTTTCTTCCTCATGCTCTTATTCTCCTATCTATTCCTTTTTTTATGTTTCTCTTATCTTTTTTTATTTTTGCTTCTTCATCATCTTTTTCTCTCTCTCACATATCTTTTTTTCATTGCATCTTTTATGTCTTTTTGTCTCTCTCTCTCTCATCTACACTCTCTCTTCTTTCTATCTTTCGCCTTATTTTTTCATCTTTTTATTATTTCCTTCTTTTTCGGCAGTCTCACTCCTAATTCCTTTCTCTCACTTTCGATCCCTTCTCTCATTCTCACGCTTTCTCCCCCCTCATCTCTTCCTCAACTTACTCACTTTTTCTCTCTCTCACTTCCTCTTTCTTCGCTCTCTCTTACTTCCTTTCTTTTCTCTCTACCATTTTCTGCCTCCGTTTTCTCTCATTTAATTAACGCTTTCCCCTCATTATTTTCTTCCCCTCTTTTTAAAGAACAAAGAGAACTATCACAAATAAGTTAATTCAACGCATTTCAAATTCTTGCTAATTTCACACAGAGAAGTTTCAAAGCAAAAATGAATGAATGAAATCAATTAGAAATTAAGTTTTCTGCTGAAAGTATTTCAACTTCAATAAATTAAATATAAACAAATACTTACAAAAAAAAAAAAGAGAAGAAGCTTAACAGCAAAAACTAACAACAGATATACAAACAAAGAAATGAGCATAAACCCACACACATAGACACATATGTATGTGCATATGCATATGTGTGGGCATGTAACTATACATGTATGTATATGTTTAAGCCAACAAGTGTGCTTCATAATGTTCAAGTTGATGTTGAGACTTATGAGCGCATGTAGTAGAAGAAGATGAAGGAGATACACAAGAAAAAAGAAGAAGAAGAAAAATTACGAATGAAAAGACGACAACAACAACAACACACTACCACCCATGCACACATACATACATACATGCATACTTATGCACATTGTATAGTAAATACACCTACATCTACTACTTACAACATAAATAAAAAAATAAAAAACTCTCAGTTGTCAAGGATATTATATTGAAGTGGTAGCATGCGCGCCTCAAGCTAATGATGCGAAACTTTTTACTATGATTGAAAATGTTTGCATGTATGCATGTAAATGTGCGTATATGTATTATATACAATATATATATTTGTATGTGTATTATATATGTGGGTCGATGTGATTGTGTATTTTGCTAGGATCTTAAGTAAATTTGAAGTGAAAATGTGAATGTAAGCAAATATTATATCTTCTTCTTTTTCCGTTTCGTTTTTTTGTTGCTTTTACTTTTACTTTTGCGTTTGCATCAACAACAATAACAACAACAATCATATTATTTGCTTTCTCAGCTAACAATATCAACAAAGTTATATACAAAGAAGTCAATTTGGTAGTGGTTTTTATCAAACTGCCAGTGAAGAAGTAAAAAAAGAATCCCCAAAAACAGCAACAACAGCTAGAAAAAAGAAAAGCAAATATTTCTCCTATACAAATAATCAATTGGAATTACAAGAAGTTATTTTTTTTTCTTCATTTCATTTCGATTCGATTCGTTTCGTTTACTTTTTTTTTTTTTTTGATGCAATTTATAAATGTGCGAAAAACGAAACTAAACAGAAATTCCGCCCATCAATCGAGAGTAAAGAAAAGAAGAAAATTCATTTATTTTTTAAAGTTAAAAAGATCTGATATTTTATAGGCATTTACTTAAAATAAAAATAAAAGCGTTTGTAGTATTGATGTTTACGTTTATCGATAATACCAAAAACTTCATAATATTTATAAATGCGTTAATCATATTTACAAATGCGTTTATTACATCTATGAATGTGCTAATCATATTAATGAAAGAATATATCAATCCAATCAATCGAAGGTTTATAAATGAAAAAATTGAACAAAGAGAAATGTTTTTGTGTTTTCAAGCCTAACTCACTAACCCTATCAACTTTAGCTCAGAGTTCCTAGACATGCGCAGCTGCCCGCCTTTAGAAAGATGGAAGTTTGAATCAGCTAATTCCTCTTTGGACTGGTGCAGGCTGATCTGAACTATTCTCATATTATCAGTTCTCAAATTCAGTTCCTTTGGCACCAATAACTGTTGGATTATACGTGTCATTATCTTCATCAGAAGAACGTCCCATTAGTAGTCACTCTTCTTAAATTCCTATTGACGAAGAAAATCGCCTAACATCTCCGGTATTGACTGAATGTCGCTATGAACAAATAAAAGCCCCTCTACCTCTTCAATGGAAATCTCAGGGCTCTTGTCTTTTTCTTCTTTATAGCAACAGTCTTTTGTGTTCTACCCGTATTGCCCATCAGGACATTTTTGGTAAAAATTTTCAGGGGAATCAAGCTGAAAATGTTTCTGTTTCTCCTTAAGAAGAGACTTTTTCTAGAGCTTTAATCCAACCTATCTAGAGACGCCCAGCCCCTGTTTAATCCTCACCTGTATTGCCCTGGACAAATTGTTTCTGTTTCTCTACAAAAAGGGACTTCTTCTTGAGCGCTAATGTAACCTTGTATAACCCATACTCTACTCAATCGTTACAATCCTCCAATTAGATATTTAAAAGTTCGGGCTACTCACTTGAAGAGGTTCAAAAACCTTATAAGTCTGGAAAAATTCCACCGTGATTCATACTCTAACTCCGAACTAATTGGGGATTTTATCCAGGTGGTTGATATTTAGTGACATTTAGTATACAGCGAAGAGAGGGGGGGGGGGGGGAGGAGGTTGAGCAAAGACAGTTATTTCGTTACTCCTTGTGATAGAAAGCCCATAATTATTTCCGGAGGGAGGAAGATATCCGGAAGGCTGCATAAGAATACAGCCGGACTTTATTCCTGATTGAGGGAAAAGGGAGAAGAGAAGGGAGGTGAGAAGGGAGGAGAGAAGGTAGAGATAAGGGTAACTTAAGCTCGCTGTACTCAAATTTTCGATGTGATAACTGAATAAAAATTTATAAATGGAGTGAATTGAAGAGTGTGTTTTATTATATATTTTACTTTAAGCCTAAAAGTATGCAATACATAATTTATATATCAAAAACGGTTGTGGAATATACTTACATATCAATGGAATCGTGGACCAAACAAAAAATTGCTTTTATTTATTGTCATGTTTTATAGTTTATTCTTTCCTAATTGAAAATGTAAAATAATATCAACATTAAGCGATGTAAAAGCGAAAAGAAAGAAAATTAAAAATTTTAAAAAATCATAGTTGCACTTTTTGGATCATAAAAACTAAAACTTTTACAACAATGCGTAAAGTTTATTATCACATCATGTGACGAGTGCAGAAGGGACTCATTTTAGTTTTTTCATTGCGCCTGGAATTCCAATTATGGATCATTAATGTAAATATGAGACCAACATAATTAATTTTAAAATAAAGTTAAGATGACTAGCTTTTTGGTCGATATTTTTAATATGCAAGTAGTTAAACTATTTCATTTTTGATTCTCAACGTTTTGGCGAAATTTTGTGACCTTCTTCTTCAGGGGGTTTAATTTTATTTATCTATATTTAAAAAAAAAAAAATTATACACATTTTTTATCGGTAAATTATTATAAAAATATCAACACATTTTAACACTTACTTATATTATTTATTGTTAAACATAAGTAGTCAAATAATTATTTAATAATTTATAGGAAGACATTATAAACAAAATAACAAAAAAAAAGAACACAAAAAACTTTAAAAATCACGTCACATTTTTTCGCCGAATATTTTGAATTGCCACACTGTAGCTGCTGCAGCTTACATCGTCTTTGTCTTCTTCAGTGTTCATTGTTTTTCTCAATTTTTTTTGTATGTGTTGACTCTCTAACGTTAATTTGTGCTCTCTCTCGTTCTCTTTTCTCTATCCAGTATTTGTACTTGTTTCAAATTGGCAGTGTGGTGTTTTTCTTATATGTATATGTTGCGCTAGTATTGTTGTTGTTTTCTCTCTCTTTATGTCTGCCTGATGTTCCGCTATTTTGGTACCCAAACGTTTTTTTTGTTGTGCCTATGTTCACATGAACACATTGCTCGCTCTCATTCTCATTGGATTGTTGCTTTTTTTATTATTATTAAAGTTTTTTTGTTTGTGATAATTGTGCTGAGAGTATGAATGGATCTGTGAGAGATATGTTGTGATTTGTTGTTGTTTTATTATTGAGTAGAATATGTATATAATTTTTTCTAAAAATATACATAAGAAATATACTGAAGAAAAACAATTCGACCAAAAAGCCCGTCATTTTAACCTTGTTTCAAATACTAACGTGGCAAAACCTCAACCCCTTCACTCCTTGGGTCTTAACGGAGACGATTCCGTTTTGTATGAGCTTATCGGGTAAACAATTGCGAGTCTTTCAGAAAAATATTCCCCATCTAAAATTATTTGGAGTCTGTAAAGGCCAAAAACAACTGTGCTTAATTTTTTTTTAAGAAATTATCTATTTAAAAATAAGAATTTTTTTTTTCTTGCAAAAATCCTTTTGTACTGGGTTAAACGTTAGAAAAAACAGCAAACCATCTTCGAAAAAAATATCGCCCATCGAAAACTATTTAGGGTCACCAATGGTCAAAATCACCTGAGTCTAGTTTTTTTTAGAGAAATTTAACCATAAAAGCCAAAAGTTTCTTTTTTGCTCGTTAAAAAATATTCCTCAATGAAAACCAGGTATTCCTTCCCTCTTCCCCCTTTCCACAACTCTCATTAATCAATTTTTTTCTCTCCACATTTTTTGCTTCTCTGCTTCAATTTTTCGCTCTCTCATTTTTTCTTGTCGTCATTGTATTAGTCCCCACTTTCCCTTTTCCCCATCTTTTGTTCACAAAAATCTTTCTCTCTACATTTCTTTGCTACTATGCTCTAATCTTTCGCTCTCCCATTTTTTCACTTCGTCAAACCTATCTTCTTACTTTTCATTTCCCATCTCTCACAAAAGTGGTGAACTCTCTCATCGGCTCTTCTCTCTTTCGGCATCTCACTTTAGCTCCGCCCCTTAATTTCTATCTCCCACCTACACTTGTTTTCTTTCACATTTCGCTCTCTCAACTGAACTGTACTATAAAAATAAGGGTATTCAGTGATGCCAGTCTGTAAAATTCCTACCAAGCCAGTCTTGTTTCACAAACTCAATCAAAATTTGCTGTTCAACATTGAAACTTTAAGATTTTTTCAATATGCAATAAATTTTCAATACAATAATTTAATATGTTTGTATGTATGTATGCAGATGAATGTAATTCAGAATAAAACATGCGCTAAAATATTGTAAGCAAATAAATAATTCAAAATTCATTCATCATCAATAGAGTAAGTTATGTATTGTATTTTTGTTGTTTCCTCAACATACACGCATTTGCATTTCTCGCGACCGACATCAAAACTACATGGAAACTTTTTTCTTTTACGTGTCAATGACATTTGGAGGTTTACATTGAACGGTTTTCAGTTCGTAACATAACATAATATAACATATATTTCTATGTGTGTTTGTATGTATGTATTGACTTGCTAAAGCAATAAAGAAGTGTGTTTAGCTTTCGTGGCAAGTGGCAAAAAGCAAGTAGAAGTTGATAGATAGTTACATAGGTAAGATATATAGGTAGGGTATCCTCTAGCATAGTCATCTTCAAGACGAACGAACAAGTGTATACTCTTCAGGGTTTTGTATTTACCCTAAAGGAGAAATACACACAATAAGCGAAAAAGTAAATTGGAAAACTCAATAGATTCTTCTTCTTCGATTTTTTTGGGTTTTTTGGTTTCTTCTTCTTCTTTTTTTTTTGTTTGGTGTTTGAATTGAATTGTTAATATTTGTCAACAATTGTTGCTTTTGCAATCATGGTTGTCATCGTCGACATCATCATCATCGACATCGGTTTGGTTGCCGTTTCGTTTCGTTCTTACGTTCAAGTGTTGTGCAAATGATGTCGTCACGTTCTTGTTCTTAAGTCATTTTTTAAGGGTATACATTTTTTTGTTTTTTTTTTTTTTGCCTTGAAGTTATTTGAAAAATAACTTGATCTAGAAATATAGAAAAAAAAAAAAAAAATGGAAAACGAAAATGAAATTGTCATAGCCAAATATCATTTAGTATTTGTAGTTCTTTACCTTTTGACTTGTATGAAATTGAATACAAAATCTATAGTTGTATCTACTACTACAAAATAAATAACAAATATTTTGTTGAGAAAAATATTAAATTTTGCCTGTTACCGCGGCTGTAAATTATTGATCAGATTGCTACAAAATTTTTCCTATCAAAAACACATTTACATAAAGCGCACAACACAAATATTTTAGCGATTCTAAATATGTAAATATGTAGTTTGCTCTTGAATAAAAAACTTTCTGAAAGAACGAAAAAAGAACACCGCCGCCCCTCGTTGCCAAGTTCAACAGAGACATTGGGTGCGCTCGTACATCTATAACGAAAACACTGGAACCAAGCTCATTCTTGAATAATGGAACGGTTAATGTCCGAGCTTATTATAGACTTGTAGCGGATTCACCGACCGAGTGCCGATCTCTTTTTGAAGTAACATTTCTTTACGTCTGGTTGGGTTAAAACACTTGGTGCCAAAATTCACCTCAAAAAATATAAACAGAAATCTATTATTGTACGTAAATGCTTTATACTCTCAGCACAATACAAATATAAAAGAGCTCTCTCTAAAGAAGTGTGCCGATCAGCGATGCCAACTTGCGGGGAATTCCCCGATTTGCGGGGAATTTTACTTGGTGCGGGGAACTGGGGAATGAGCTGTCGTTTGCGGGGAATTTAAAGTCGTTCAGCTTTTAGTAACTATTGTCTGTAGAATATTTTTTATCAAAAAAACGTTTAAATTATGAAAGATTTCATATTTTGGGTCTTAAAATCTTCATATTTTCTTAAGCAGTCCCTGCAATTTATTGGTTTGGAGAAATCGATTTTTAAAAAAGTGTGCTATTTGAAAGTATAATATTTCAAAAGTTTTTTGTTAAAATTTCAGAGAACGCATAGTGTTTTCGTAGATATAGATGATTATAGCGGCGAGTGTCAGTCAGGCCAAAACTGTCGCGCGGCTATTCGATTTCCCTTTCGGCCATTCAGATGGGCTTAGCTATGCCTTCGTCCTCTTAATCATTGCTGACTAATCTGTAAACTTACAAATTACAGTCAGCCATCATAAAGAAAATGAAGTATATTTTATATGTTAAAAACCGATAGTCAAAACTTTGAACCCATTTTTCTCAACACAAAGTTTTTGCCATTTTTATTTGAGTCAAAAGAAATCCAATGTCTTCTCCTTTGAGAACTTTGATGTCCAAAAGTGGACTAAAGCTTAAATGTTAAGAATTCCGGAGTCAGAAAGTACGTTTCTATTAATCTACCAGTCCCATAAGAATTTGTTAAGTTTTGGACCGAGAAAGTTCAGGGTCGCCTTAAAATAACACTCACTGAGGTCAATTGCGTTTTTGTAAAATGTTTATATGGAAAGTGCGTGTAGCGATGTTATAATATGAAATTATACTAATGCGGGGAATTCGATCGAAAATCGGGGAATTTCTTGAGGGTTAGCGGGGAGAGGGAAAAAATGAGTTGGCATCCCTGGTGCCGATATACATGCATGTGTGTATGAGAGCGGTAGAACAAAAATTCATGGTGGCAATATTCACCTCTAAAATGAGAGAGAAAATAATTTCGAAAACTAGGCACTAACAACACAATGACAAACATTTTTTTTTTTTGTTTTTTTACAACTCATTCGGCACTCATGATTTGTTGTTTCTGTTTCTTTTTGCCTTAATCACGTTTCATTGTGTTGTTGTTGCTTAGTTTTCGAAATCATTCTTCTCTCTCATTTCAAAGGTGAATATTGTGTATGTGTTGTGAAATTTTATATACACCTACTCTCTCTTTAGAAGTAAAAGTGTAGGTATGTGTGTACAGAGAGTCTGTTAGTGTGCGAAGATGATATAGATCAGGTATAGAGAGAAGCTAGAGAGAAAGGGCAGATATAAGAAAAATGTCGAGTGAACTAGCTTAGCCGCAGCGTTCGGGTTTTATTGTAAAAAATATTCATTTTTGAGTTTTTTTCTTCCTTTTAATTCTCTCTCTCTCTCAAAGAGACTGTGACTACGTTCGCAGAGCCTCTCAAACAAACAAAAAATGTTTTGTTTTTTTTTTCCTTTTTTTTTAAATCTTGCCATTATTAAAAATTTCCAGTCTCATATTGCTTTTAATTTAGAACGTGGTATAGAAAAAATTTAATATGGCAGCTCCATTCTATAACTGTGCTGTACCGAAATTTAAATTAAGTTATCTCGAGTAAAAAAGTGGGCGGTGCATTTTTCTTATGCTCTCAATTTGAAGAAGTAAAAAAAACTCCATGTAAAAAAAAAACGAAGAGATACTACGAAGCTCGGTCGCCTTTAAAATCTGTGAGTTACTGAGAGAAAAAATGAACCTCACACATTGTTGCTGTTCACTATGATGTGGCTATTTGAATGAAGGGATTTTTTAGGATGGAGCGGAAATATCTACTGCAAGTTTCTTATGGAGGTGCAAACTCCAATACATATAAACTTTATTATTATAAATTCATACGTTAGAAAACAACAAAATCTTCGTTGAAAACCAAAAAAGCATACGAAAGTGCTGTTTCTTTTGCACTTTGGTATAGGAAAATAAGAGTACTGAGAATCTACTTTGCAAATAACTCTCGCCAATAAAGTGTGTGTGTGTATTAGAATACACAGCTTATGCCTAAGTACTTTTACAAAAACAAATGTGCACCAAGTGCATAGGCCGTGGGCACCTCTGATCTACTGCATATATTGAAATTGGATTTGAATCATATAGGCTCGAAAATCCAATGATCGGAATTTATATCAAGTTTATATTCTAGTTCAGTAAGATTTCTGTCGCATCCTTCACCCAAATCACCAACTTTAATCTGCTTACCAAAAAAATATCAATAAATCCAGAGGGCTCTAAGAGTCTATCAGGCGTAAAAATTCTTTCATATATTTTTATTTAATTTTTTTTTTTTTTAGTTCAAATGATTGTTAGTTACAACTTCGATAATAATTTATTTGTATTATTACAATTTTTGTGTTAAATTTCAAAGCAAAGAAACATAAAAAACTTACAAATTATGACAAAAGAAAATACTATTAAAAAAAGAAGCCAAAAATACAAAAAAAGAAAAGAAAAGGAATAAAAATCAAAACAAAGACTAAAGAAGTTAAAAAAGAAAGCAATCAAAAATACAAAAACCAACAATTTTAATTACACAGTGGCAGTAATTTCTATGATAAGGTTATTTTGCGGTTTTGGACCAAAAGTTTTATAAAAAAAGAATACTTAAAAAAAACAACAAAACAAAAAAAAAAAAAATGTCGTGCTTCTCTTTTTTCACTGTCGCTTGCTTTTCCATTTTTGTTTTTTTTTTTTTTGTTGCATGCAGCTTTAATTGTTATTGCTGCAAAATTTCAGTTTCAGTTTTATTTTGCGGTTGTTTCTTTTTTTTTTTTAACTCTAAGTAAGTAAAGAGCTTGAGGCGTGGCAGTGTATTATCGCTGATAAAGTAACAAAAAAAAAAAAAAAAATACATAACAAAAGTAAATAAGTTTTACTACTAAAAAAAAAGAAGAAAAATAAGCGAAAACATTACAACAACGTGCACTGAAAATTAATCCATTCTCGCCCACCAATTCATTCATTCGTTGGCTCGAGAGTATGACTTGCCGTTCCTTTTGTCTACGGTTGCGGTGTAAATAAAGATAACAATCTCAATAAGTTTAGCGAAGGGAATGAGACAATGCGGGGTAAGCAGAAGCACATGGGGTTATACAATCAACACACCCTCCCCCCCCCCCCCCCCCCCCCTGAAGGTAAACAGTAGCTGCGTGTGTTTAAATTATGCTTTTTCATATTCAACGCTCTATGTTCATAGGCTATAATCTAATTTTATGTTGCATATAAATATTAAAAATGTCCTTTTTTTTCAGTTTTGTGGGTTGAAAATAATCTTTGAAGTTCTTTTTGCGTTTTATCTGTATGTAAGTTGGAAATTGAACTTGTTTTAGAACGGACGCATAACTAACAAAGAACATTTGTTAAGGAAATTTTACAATTGAAACTTGTTTTGTGTAATAACTACACTGAGAGAAAATATAGTCATGGTTCTGAGGTTCTGAGCTCTGTCTGAAGAAGTACGATCCGATGATCCGTTCGGCTTATAAACCGCACTAAACCATCTTCTCTGCAGATCCAATGGCGTCTCTAAAATCTTCTGCGGATTTTCATCCCATTTACGTACCCATTCAGCCAAAAATCCAAAAATGCGCCTCATCGATGAAGATGATTTTGCTGTAAAACATAGGATCGGGTTCGAGGCGATTTAGAGTCCGATCTGCAAGTGAACGTCGTTTCGAATGGTCACCCGACCCGAATTTATGGACCAATTGAATGTTATATGGTCGTAGACCAAGGTCTTTCCACAAAATTTTCCACGATTCCAACGATTCATTTCTTGCGCGCGTCATCGAATCGAAAGATTTCGATCTTCAGCCTCACCGACGTCCATTGCAGCCACAGTTTCGGGTGTACGGACAGTACGAGCTCGTTCTGAATCAAAATTATCCAAAAGAGTATACGAAGACATGAACTGATCGCTATTTTTGGAAATAAATTTTCACGATTTTTAAAAGTCGTTCGAGTGTAAGCGTTTAAATTTCCAATTTGCCAAAGCTTACTGAACAAAAAAGTCAAAAGAAGATGCCTAGTCTGACAGCTGGTCTTACAGTTATCTAACTCTCCAAAAAAAACCACTCGTTACTGATGAAAATACAAGATATTCGGTCTACGTTCTGCTAAGGATTCAGGGAGCTCAACACGAATGGCGACAAGACAAGATGATGCCCGATCCAAGAACTGATGCGAAAACTTCGTGCTCGACACGAGAGCCTTTGATAGAATAGGATTTTTAGCACAAGTGCTGATGATAATAAAGAGAGCTCCTCGAAAACGAGTGTCGAGCAGAAAGATGTGCCGACGAGAATATAAAACGCTCGGAACAAATGCCGCATTGAATACGAAGGGCTCGGCATGCATGTCGACGAGGATACCGAACTATAGAGACAAGTTTTCAGCGATAATACAGAGCGCTGGACACAACTGTCTACGATAATACAAGAACACTGTATAAAAATGACGTCGAGACTACAAGAAGTTCGACACAAGTGCTGACGAGAATATAGGGAGCTCGTCATAAGCACCGAGGAGAATACAGGAAGCTCGACACAAGTGCCGATGTGAATACTTAGAAGGCATTCTATACAAGAGGCGACAAGAATACAGAAAGCTTAATACGAATGCCGGCAAGAACCGTCGAAAATACAAAGTGATGGACACAATTGATGACGAAAATACACGGTTCATGCTCAATCCAAGTGTTGACGACAAAAATTGAGGAGGACCAGTAAATACAAATAAATAAAAGTTCTGTTGAGTGCCAATGTGTATAATTGAAGCTCAAAACGAAATAGGAATATGGAGAGCTCCGCACAAGTGCCGATGTAAATATAAGGAGTTCCATACTAGGGCAGACAATAATATAGAAAGTTTAACACGTACGCCAACTAGAAAACCGGATGTTCGACAAAAATACCGCAGAGAATTCAAGAAGCTCAACACGATTGCCGACGAGAATACAAAATGATTGAAGCACATGAAGACGAGAATACACCAGGCAAGTGCTGACAAGAAAAATTTATGTGAATCAGAGAAAATAGGAAACTCGATTTAATATCTATGGAATAATGGAACACGATTACCAGCCAGAACTTAAGTGCCATAGGGAATACAGAAATCTCAACACAAGTGCCAACAACAATTAAAGTAGCTTGACTTAAGTGCAGCGGAAAATACGAGGCGGTGGAAGGCCAAATGGGTCCAACAATGAGAAAGAAATAACCACTCACCTGATAGTAATTGGTATTACAAAATTTGCCTCGCTGTTAGGACTTGGCATGGTTGCAAAACCGCAAGTTGTTGTGTCTGGTTATGGCAATCAAATAATAAAATAGTACCTACCTAGTTGGCACTACAACCGATTATCGATCTTGGCCGTCTCAATGAAGTTTCGCCAGTCAGCTCTGCCATGCTCGCGCTGGCGACAGTTGGTGAGGCCAAGTGCCATTAAGTTCTCCTTTACCTGGTCTTTCTAATGAAGATTCTGTCATCCTCTTCTGCGCGTTCCACCACCGTAGGTCGAATACTAGCCGAAGTCAGCGCAGCCGATATATTTTTATGGACTTAACTACGACAATGTCAGCGTACAGCTTATACAGCATGATTCCATCTTATTCGGTACAAATCACCACGCATTATAGGTAGTCAATATCAACGTCTCAGCGCTTTACATTAGGACCATTACGACGGGAAGCCTGAGAGACTTATAGTGAGTTATTTTTGTCCGTCAAGAGAGGGCTCTGCTTCTCAATTGCTTACTGAGCCCGTGCAGTATCACCCGCTGGCATGAGTTAATCTCCACTTGATCTCAAGGCTGACATTTTTGTTGTTGTTGTCGTTGGTGCTGGATCCTAAGTAGACGAAATCCTTGACAACTTCAAAAGTATAATTATTAACAATGATATTTTGTCCAAGATGTCGTGACTCATTTTTTATCGACACAAGATAATTCGTCTTGTCCTCGTTCCTTCACTAGACCCACTCGACGAGACTCCGTTTCGCAGTTGCGATATTGAAATGTTATGGCGGACTGCACTGAGGTTACAATCTTAAAAGCTTGTAAGCTTTTCGCCTCCAGTTTTAAATAACTCGGCATGCAAGCCATCTATACCTGAAGCTTTGTTTTTCAGCAGATCGATGGCTGTTAAGAGCTCGTCATAGTCGGACGGCGACACTTCAACACCGTCAGTATTTGGGGTTTCGGAATGGCTTTCCCATTGGCAGGATTATTGCCATCATCGCTATTAGCAGCTGCGAGAAATGTTCCCTACATAACCTCATAATACCCTGGACATCAGCCACCAGATTTTCGTCTTCGTCTTTGCCGAGAGAGGCGCCAGTCTTCAAACCGTTAGTCAGGCTTCTTATTTATTCGAAGAATTTTCAAACTTCATTCCTTTCTCCAAACATCTCGATATCATCGAACTCACGTCTGTCTGCCTCTCGTTTCTTGCGCCTGAAAAGACGTTTTTCCTCCCTCTTCAACTGTCTGTGCCGTTCTTTAGCAGCTTGCGTTGTAACTGACTGCGTTTTTTCCTTCAATAGCTTCGCGACATTCTTGTTCGTACCACAGATTTCTTTGTCGACGACGGTGATAGTCTAGTACCTCTTCGGCAGCCGTATGCATAGCGCGAGAAGTTTGTGCCCACTGCACATATATTTTATCATATTGAGGGATGTTTTGCTTTAGAAGGAATGAGAGTCGATTGATGAAGGCTTCGGCTATTCGTTGTGTTTGCAGCTTTTCGACATCCAGCTTTCTCTTTGTAAGTACCTGCACGCGATTTGCTTCACAAAGACGTACGCAGACTTCCTAGGTTAGAAAAATCTATCAATTAAATCTTCTTATTAGTAGAATATTGTAAAATGCTAGATATCAAGTCAGCTCAAACTCCTTCACTGTACTTGCTTAGCTCTTGATTAAAATTTGGATTCAATTTGTTATTTCTGCATCAATATTTGAGTCATTTGTGTTTTTTTTTTTTTAAATCGCACTAAAATTGTAGTTCTAAAGCAAGTTTTAACCTTCAATTTTCTTCAGTGTATCTACACGAATCATTACATTGAAGCATGTCCTCATTATTACTTTATAATGTCTGACTTTGTTCTGGCCAAACATATTTTTTTTTTCGTGCGTTTTTTTTTCTTTTCGTTGTTGTTGAAAGTAATCAGCTTGTTGTAGTAATTTTCAAATGTTATTTCCTCTCTCTCTCTCTCTCTCTCGTTTAAGTTGAGTTTTCAACGACGATATTTCGTTGCTTCTATTTTAAGATGTAAACTTGTACCTAGTATAATTAAATGCCAGAGGGCAATATACCAAAATTTTGAAAAGTGTAAGAGTGTGCATAATTTTTACCTGAGGCTGCTAAAAAATATTTTCAAAAGCTAAATATTTGTTTATTTTCTTACTTACTTATACTATTTGCGTATATGCTTATTATATTTATTTAGAAGTGTTGGGAAGAAGGGAAGAGAGGCGTTTAGATTTTGATGGCCATGACCATGAATGTTTGGTATACTAATGCTGGAAAATTTTGACACAGAAATTAATTACGTAAATTTAGTGAATGGAACTGTTGGAACTGTTTAAAAGAGGGAAATTGGACAGAAAGTTTAGTTTTTAAATGTTCATTACTCGTTGGACTAAAAATCGCTTCAATAAAATTTATTTTTATAATTTAAAAATATGCAGGTCTGTTTATTAAATATTTCGTTATATGCGACGTCTACTGTATCAGCGTGATTCAAAGAGTAGCACTCATACACTCGTAAAGAAGAGCGCACTCAATCATTGTGCATGTATGGGTCGCCATCTGCGTTTAGGAAACATTCAGGCTCTCAATTTATCTCCTTCTCTCTTTCGCTCTCTCTAGTATTGTTCGAATTCAATACCTACGCAAATTTAGGTTTGTGTCTGTGGAACTCTTTTTTGATTACATTTTGTATACTCTCTTAACTTTTTTTTTTTCGAAAAAGAAGATTACAAAAATTTTTACTTACTCATTCTAAAATTGTATGTGGATATTGTATTGTTTTTGTTTTTATTTCGTTTACATGTTTCTTATTTTTTTTTTTTTTTTTTTGTGTTTTTTTTAAAGAAAATTGTTAAGAAAAACTTTTTTAACTTTGTTAACACCTTCACAGCAGATACATACGGAATAAGCATCCAACAATTCTATGCAACATAAATCAAACTAACAACTTTTTAAACTTGTTTCGCTTACTTTTTTTCGGTTTTTTGTTTTTATTTCTGCTCACTCGTTTTGCTAAGGTTTTAATGTTTTCATAGCATTTTTCCGTACAAATTGAAGGAAAATATTTTAGATGAGTTTGAAATTGTTTAGGAATTGAAAACTCAATTTGTTGAAACGAGCAACTACTACGTGTGTGCAACTGACAATGTGGTGGCATTCTGTATGTGTATGTAGGTGTATCTGAGTGCGTGTGTCAATTTGAGATGTTTAAATGATAGAGGAAAACTATCAGTGCAATTACATTTTATAGCGCATCAAAAGCGCTTCAAAAGCGTATCTTTGGAAGGCAGTTTGGATGCCATTTGAGTTCGCTATAGCAGAGTGAATGAAATTCAATTCAGTCTCGTTTTTTTTTTCATGAATAAAAAACTAGATGCAAAAGTAGCTGAAACTAAGAAAAAATTATATTTTGGAAGCTATTGTAATCTGCCATTTAAAAGTTAAAATGAAATCTAATTCAGTCTCGTTATTTTGGTATACAAAAATAAGTTTTCACTGTAAAATAAGTGAATAAATAAAAGTAAAATAAGTGAATAAATTTAAAATAACTATATTTTGAGTCCAATTTTTCCAGGCCATGTTTTTTAAAAAAAAAAAAAACAAAAGAGCTGGGAAAAGTATTCACTTCAGTGTTTCTAAAGATGCGCTTTAATGCTCTTCTTTTGCTTTTTATCGACGTTTGTGCACATGTAGCTTGCTTGAAATGAAAAACGAAAAAGTTATACGAACATAAGGAGAATTTCAGCTAATTCAATTGTTTTTCATATTTAACTTGGAAAATTGTAATGTCTCTGCATGAAATCAGTACACATCCGCATCTGGAAGGAACATAATCAAGTTGTGACTAAGTTCAGTTTAAATTACTGTAACTGAAGCAAGAAAAACTAAAGTAATATCCATCTAAAATATATCGAGTTAAGTGAGTTACTGGCAATTTGTATTACAATATATTAATAGATTTTTTTAAAGTCAGTGCGCATAGCAGAAATGTTTGAAAAAGATTTACATAGAAAGTATTTTTCAGAGAAGTAACGACAATGAGTGATAAACTATTTGAAAATTAAAGTCTATTAAGTTTTCCTTGCTCTGAATAAGACCAGCTTTATGTGTTCTCTTTTCTAAAATGGGTTTGATTGGAAATGACTTACTTGGAAACCCTGCTTTTGGAGCTTTTCACGAGCTCAGTCTATTGGAATTCATTTAATATAATCCCCATCTGACTTTAGGGGTAAATCAGTTGACGGATAACAGGTAATTCCATTCTTCCACACAGGATTTGCTCTTTTTACCATGGATAAACTTGCTTTGGTCCTTGCTTGAAGTTTTTAATGAATAAAGTCGTTTGTGAGTGAGTTTTTCGGTCCATAAAGCTGCTGACGAGTGAACATGATTACGAGTTGTTTGAGAGTGTAGTTTTTGGCGAGTAGAGTTGTTGGAAAATGATGCGGTTGATAAGCGAAACAACTGACGAGTAATCAGCTAAGAATTGAAGCTGTTTACGAGTGGAGTTATTGGCGAGTGGAGTTATTAGCGAGTAGAGTTACTGGAGAATATAATTGTTAACGAGCGAAAGTGTTGGCAAGTAAAGACTCTGGTGAGCGAAGGCTCTGTTGGTGTGGAGTGATTTAACTGACGAGTAGAACTACTACTACTGAGTAAAAATGATGATGAGTGAGTCTGGTTGATAGAGAGATTCTGACGAGAAAAAGGGCCCGCGAATGAGTTCGTTAGCGACAGAAGGTACCGAATTTACTGGCGAGTGAAGTTACTGACAAGTAAAGCTTCTGACAAGAAACACAGCTGACGAGTGCAACTGAGTGCAGGTCAAGCTAAAAATTGAAGCTGTTGACGAGTGAAGGTACTGGAAAATACAAAATCTGACGAGTGAATTTACTGGCGAGTGAAGTTGCTGACAAGTAAAGCTTCTGAAAAGAAACACTGCTGACGAGTAAAGCATCTGACAAGAAACACGGCTGACGAGTGAAACTAATGACAGGTCAAGTTGAAAATAGAAGCTGTTGAGGAGTGAAGGTACTGACAAATGAAACATCAGACAAGTAAATCTACTGACGAGGCTAGCTATTGACGAGCAAAGCTTCTGACGAGTGAAGTTACCGACAAATGAAGCTACTTGCGACTGAAGATTCTGACAATTGAAGCTAAATGCGAGTGAAGCTGCGTGCAAGTGGAACTACTGACAAGGAAAGCTATTGACTGGTAAAATAACTGGCGGCTAGACTACTAGAAATGGATGCTTTTGACGCGTAAAGCCACTTAAAAGTTAAATTACTGACTTTACTGAGTTAACTGACGAGTAAATCTACTTACGAGTGAAGTTCCTGGCGATTAAAGTTCCTGACGAGCCTAAATGCTAGTGTTGCGATTGAGGATTGAAACTGATGATACTGAGTAGTTAAGCTACTAACAAGTGAGTCTACTAACGAGTGACGCTACTAACGAGTAAAGTTATTGACGAGATAAGCTGGTGAGGAATGAAGCTACCGACGAGTGGAGTTACTGACGAGTTAAACTGCTGGCTAGAGAGTCTTTTGTGATGCAATTCACAAGTTAAGTTGCTGATTTGTGAATCTGCCGACGATGTTCATCAAGCTGCGCATCCATTTCCCGTGGAGGCATCATCTTAAAGCCAGTAGTGCAACTCAAATAAAAATCTATAAAACTAATTTGAATTTACCTAAAAATATTTAGTATAAATGTGATCAAAGTATTCACATACACACATCTATACAAATAAATTGTACAATCTATAAAACTCTGGTTTCCATTTGAAATCATCACCAAATACGCAAGTAATTAACTTAATTTGTAAATTTGAGTAATAACAGAAAGAAGCAAGAAAAAAAAAAACAAAAACAGAAAGAAAGAAACAAAAAAGTTACGTAAATTAAGACAAATAATTAGCATTAATTTTACACCATCCCATTGCGTTTATACTCTGCAACTTTAGCGTGTGTTTAGCTTAGTTGAATTAATTCAGTTAACGCATTTGTACTAATTAAATTTGCAGAAAAACAAAAAAAAAAACACAACAACAGCAGCAGCAGTAGCCGAAGGAAAACAAAAACAAAACCAACATGGCCACTACTTAGAGTTTGTCCACTTGAAGTTGTTGTTGTTGCTGCTATTATTGTTGCTACTACTTACTGATGATGTTCAGCAGGAACAATTCAACTTATGATATCTCATTTACCAATGTTTGTTTGAGAATTGTTTAATGTTGCCGTTGTGGATCATGACGACGATGATGACAATGACGATGGAGGCGACGCAAAACGACGCGGCGCTTTCAATTGGTTTTTTTCCTATTGCATTTCTGGTTTTTGTTTTGTTTTGTTCTTTTCTTTTTTTTTTTGGAGTGAAGTTTTTGATTTCGTTCAGAGAGCTTTAATATAATTAGCTTAAAAAGGCACTTACTTATTTATATGTATATAAAATGTAAGGGTGTAGTAAAAAAATGGTATTGAAATACAGAAACTTAAGTTTAATTTGTTTAAAGCAGAGGTGCCCATGGCCTGTGCACTTGGTGCACATTTGTTTTTGTTTAAAAGCACTTAGGCATAGGCTAAGCATTTCTTAACTCTCTTCTTTGTCTATACCGAAATGCAAAGCAACAACACTTTCGTATGCTTTGTTGGTCTTCAACGTAGATTTTGTTTGTTACCTAAAGTATGAGTTAATAATAATTAAGTTAATAATAATTAATCATTATTTCTGACAACCTCTTATTGGCCTTCATTGTCTCTCATTAGTGCTCTCTCTTTACGTTCCAGCGAAATTGGGAAAAGAGAGTGACAGAGTTTTTCATCTCTGAGCTGTAAACTATGTGTTCATATGGAGCACTTCATACTTTAGTGTGAAATGTGTAACTGAGTTTTTTCGACGAGAGTGTGCTCAGCGAACTCGTCTCGACGAGATTGTCTACTTCGTTCCCTCATACATGCTTAGTTGCTTATATTTACAATGAAAAATGATTGATGTGTGTGTGGAATTTTTTTTTTTGACAATTCACAGAATCTATACGTAAATATAACGGTACATCTCTCATATTTTCGCTTCAATATGTAGCTGCGGCGAATAGCTTCGTAACATTTTACAACAACAACAAATTATTCTCCTACATCTTCGTTGAAATGTGTAACGGGCCTAATGATCGCATTTTCGTATGTGTATACAAAATTAAATATGTACATGTGTAGCGTAAGAAAATATGAGGAAGTGAGAGAGAGTGAGAGAGTGAGAGAAAGCACACAGTTAGAAATAAACAAAAACAATTTACTTGCTCTAAAAATAACCACTACAATTATCGAGCAAACGAGAGTAAACGCTGTGCTCTCTTCTTCGCTCATTCGAACACACAACAAATTGCGCTCTCTCACGTCGTTTCTTCTCCTCTCTAACAATTAGCAATACTCCTTGTCTCGCCCACATGGGCTCATATCACTCTACCTTATGTCATAGTAGATTCATATGGGGTTTGTGATTTTCTTAATAACTCTGCTCTCTCGCTTCTTTCCCTTCCGTCTCTACGAGCAATAATTCATTGCATGAAATTTTTTTGTTTCCCGTATAAAATACAAAAATGTTGTTTGTTGTTTTTTTCATTTTATATGGCGCAAAAATGTTGAATTTGAAATGAAGAAATTTGCTCCAAGTTTCTTTCAGAAAGTCTTCCTTAGAGTAAATTGGTGATGTAAACAAAAAAAAATAATGAAACTTGCGGTTTCTCGTTCATAGTAATTTACTCTTCAAAAAACTTTCTGAAAGAAATTGCACCAATTTTCTTGCAGATATAAACTGCGCCTTATAGCTTTAAACTTCTCATGATTGTCTCTGGATGCTATTGGCAGCTTCGCGTATAATATTTTTTATTATATACCTATACAGTCTCTTAGAAAGGTTGACCTTTCTTTTTGCCTTTATAAGTTATTTTTACGTTTTCTTACCTACCCTTGACTACTGTAACAGAAGGTTCTTTCTTGGCCGGGCTAGAACTCAACGGGCTCCAGAGATTCCTTTTGTTTTGGAGGAGACTCTAGTTTCGTTTAAACAAAAAGACACCATTTATTTCTTCACAATTCATTTAATATTCAGATGTAAAACTTAAAATCACAAATTCACTTAATCTAACACTTATTCATAGAGATACAATGCGTGGATAAGTAAGAGGACGCGCTGGTGTAGCGCCGCTGCTGTGCCGGAGAAATACAATGCGTGGATAACCAGGAGTATGCGCTGGTGTAGCGCCGCTGCTGTGCTGAAAAAATACAATGCATGGATAACCAGGAGTATGCGCTGGTGTAGCGACGCTGCAGTGCCCGAGGAGTTCAATGCTTGGATAATCAAGAGGGCGCGCTAGTGTAGCGCCGCTACTGTGCGTGTGTGTGCTTCACTGCTTTTGGTGTACCCGGTAATTCTGCTTCGGTTCGTTGTCTCCCTTCTAGGGACCCAGTCGGCTTACAACCACGCGTGGGAGTAAGACCTTGTGTTTCATTATTTACCAGACCAGGTCGGCTTACAACTATGCAGTTCTATCAAAACACGTCAAGCATAGAGGTGAGACCTGGCGTTTACTACCCGATGAACCAAGTCGGCTCGCACAAGCAAATCGATCAAAACACGCCATGCATAATGCGAGACCTGGCGTTTCCCTAAAAAGTTCGTATCTGCGTCACTAGGTATTGCCCGTCAAAGGATGGGGATTTGCCCTACTATGGTCATCTTGTTCTTTTGTCGTTGGCACACCAATTTCACTCACCTGCACACTTTGTTCGTTATCGGCTGTTGGCATTCCGTGTTCTTTGTTTGTCGGCTGCTATCAACACAATCACCGTAATACTGCTGTGCACGTTCTTTCATAGCCAGTTCTTCTTCTTCTTTGTCGCAACTGGAATGGGGTGATAATCTGTTGCTTTCCTATGATTGGCTGTTCTCGATCGCATGATGTTTTGAATTAGAATTTCGATCGCAGCCTGCTGTGATGGTGCCGTTAGCTTTGTGTGCATTGTGTATGACCTTGATGTGGTTTTTTTTATACATAGTTTCCATTTTCTGAATTTTTGTCATGCTAGTGTACAGTGGCGGTGTTGGTGTATAAGGGCACAGCTGTGTATTGTGCGGCCATAATTTGGCTACCAAATTTGAGTCGTCACACTACTAACTGCTTTTTACTGTCTGTAACCATCCATATCCATAGGTAACTTCGGATTGTATCAGAAAACCATAGATTTTGCTCTAATACCGCCATCTAATTACCCCGAACTGCCTTCTATTGCTTCTGATAGCGTTCTAGTTCCTCAAATTTTTGCTCTAAAAAAAAGTAATAAATAATTGCTCCTTTCTTTTATAATCCATAAGCAGCAATATGGCAGATTTCTTCTGCTGTATCTATGTAGAGATCTGGAAAAAAAAACGAAAACAAAAATATTTGTATGAACTCTTACAACAACAATATAACTAATAATAACAGTAAATTTCTTTTGCTGCTGAAACTCACCAAATTGAGAATTTTTGGTTTTTCGTTTTCTTCACTTACTTTTTGTTTTCTGTGCTCATCATAATTAAGTCAAAATATTATATATACTTTTTTACTGGGTTACTTTTATTAATACTATGAGCAAGAATTTAAAAATGATTAATATTTTATGAATAAAAATAAAAATAAAAAGAAAATTAATTATATTTATTTTTTAGTTCTGTAATATTAACCAAAAACATCATAACAAATTACAACAGAGAGATTAACTTTAACAACAAGAGAGCAAGAGAGAGAGAGAGAGTGAGTGAGACTAAATAAATTTCAATCAACAAACAAACGTGCTTACAACTCCGTTAGCCTTTGTATTTGTGAGAGACGACTCTCAATTTCTTGACTGCGCAGTCAACAGCAAGCAGAGCTTACTCTTTACTATTTTGATATTCAAAGTGCTCCGCCATTATGACCGCAACAACAAAGCTCTGTTGTTGGTGCCGTGGTTAATTTGTTGTATTCATTTTCTACATAAATTCACCTTGCCTTATACTCTTGTTCATTTCTACTCTGAGAGCCTCTCTCATATTAATCTTATTGTTTCTTATTAACCCACTGGGTTTTTATTACACCCTAATTTTCTATATAAACAAAATGTGTACAAATATATATATAAAACAAATTACAGAAAACAGTTTTGCATTTCTACTTGCACCTATTTCATTTTTCTTTTTTCATATCAAAAAAAAATTTTGTTTTTGTTGTTGTTATGGTGAACTTTTAATTTTTAATAACGTGCGAGAATATAACAATGTCTGTTTTGTTTTTTGTTTTTAAAATTTTTTTGTTTTGTTTTGTTGTTTTTGTTATATTTGCGACAAATGAAAAGCTGCTACCGCAATGCGGCATTTGTTTATATTATTTTTTGAATAATTTTATTATATTTTTGATATATGTGGAAAAAAAAAAATATATGAAAGTGTGTTTATATGTAAAAATTTATATACGTATGTGTGTGTGTGTATTTGAATGTATGTTTTGTTTCTTTGTGTGGGTAAAAGTATTGTGTAGGCATGTGGAAAAAAATGTTTTTAATATATATTTTTTTTTCTTCTTTTTGCTTTCTGTTTTATTTAAAACTTTTACTAAACTTTTATATATGTATGCATGAGGGGGATTCATGTCATAAACTATGGAAGCTACACTAAACAAAACATGGCCAATAATAAAAAGCGCATATGCAGCAGCAGTAAATGTGTGTTGTGCGCTTTAAAATGTTGAGAGTTTTATTTTTTCTCCCTTCTCCTCATATAAAAACATTTAAATATTTGGTGAGAAATTTTAGGCAATGTGTTTTTTTGGAATACCATGCAAATGAGATATCGGTACGTATGTGTAACTTTAAACTGCTTTACAATTTTCTAAATGAAGCTGGAAGGTGACAGTAAATTCAGAAAATTGTAATTTTTACTTTCGGAATGATGGAATTAAATACAGGAAGTGGTAATTTAATTTGTATGCAGTACAAAAATTAAATATTTACGAATGCCTAAAAGTATGCAATGCTTTTTGACATGATCTTAAACTTATTTGGTGCAGCGTTTTTCAATACAATTGTAACTCTGTCATTTATTAATTAATTTTATTTTTCGTGTTCAGTATGGAGTTGGCAATTTCAATTCAGAATTATAAAATTTAATACAGGAAGTGACAATTTGGTAAGAATTCCGAAATTGACTCCAATTTGTCTCAGATTGAGGCTTGAGGTCTTACTAAGATTGGGGAGTGTGTCAGATCTCAAGCCTCATGTTAACCTAAGAATCTCAAAACCGTCACTAGTTAACACCAAATTAAGCTCCAAATTCCTCTTATTAATACTCGTACCGAACTATTTGAAATACTGACATATTTACACTCTAAACTTATAATAACAAAATTAAACATATGCCTAAAAATATGCACTATTATATGCTACAAATTTGAGCTTGATTGGTACAGCTTTTTTTCCTTACAATACAATTAATTAGCAATATTTTTTTTTCTCAAATCTACTGAACTCATGTTGGACTTTCTACATTTTCTCTCTACCTAAATATCAACTATGCTGTATGCTCTTAAATTAATAGCTACTTTAATAGACATGCTGGACTTTTCAAATGTAAGCCTTGAATATTCAATTTTATAAGTAAATGTTACTTACTCGTATTTGTTTGAAAAGTCTGCAAGAAATTTGAAAAGTTCCAACAAAAAAGCAAACATCAACTCTAAAACCAAAGTGCACAAGTTTCGAGTTTTAACTTTCAAAATGAACTATGTATGCAACTAACTGATACATAATGAATAGAATCAACTACTTACATACGAAATCTATTCATGTTCATTACATAAAAGTTTCCTAAAATATGTTAAAATCAAAACAAATATGCAGACATACTTACATACATCCATATGTACTTATGTGTTTTGTATTTAAGTAACACAAGTAACAAGTAAGTAGTTCAATCAAAACAACTGACAACCGAACAATGATGGTTTATCCTTACGAAACACACACACACACTCACACTCTCACAGAGTATGAGGGAAGGTAATTATGTATAGAGGCACAATGATGTAAGATAATTTGTGTGAATTTTGTTTCAAGAGAGAAAATTCAGAGAACTCATAGAGTTAAGGAGATAAAATTGTATAAAATGATATGTGTATGTTTAGTATTTAACCCATTAGTGACCCAGAAAAACCAAAAGAAACAGGCAAGTGAAATTTTCTACACTTACCTTTGGTGGCTCACAGAATTTTTTTGGCAGGAAAAAGTTTGGTGGAATTACGATGCCATATGTCAAAGCTGGGCACTAATGGGTTAATTATAAATATGCAGCATTATTATCAATATGTGAGGCATTGTAAAGCATGTCTGTACTTACCGCAACATATTCGTTTATACTTTTGTGTGACAATTTGTGCTTTTACCTATTTTATGTTGATGTAGTCTACTAAACTATTATACAATACTCAAAATGGAAAATTTATTGAAAATATTTCAATGTTAAGCATTTGTCAAACAACTTTTGCTCTGACATCAAATTCGTAGAAATTAGTAAGCATAATGAGTTAATGAATGGAAGAACATTTATATTTGAAAAAACTTCTATGTAGCAAAAACAAAAATCCTTCAAAATCTCTACTCCTCAACCTTACTCTGACTGAATATTTCCGACTGAAATACCTACATAGACAGTCAAACTGTTGTTAAGGCCTATCCTGGAAAAAACTGGAATCGGTCGGCAGTTTTTATTTTGCCATACGGCTAATAAGCAACCTGAATCTGAATCTTAATAGGCAATGGTAACCTCAAAAATCAAATTTCCTCTCCCTAGTTTTAGTTTTGTGCATCGCTAACCTTCGAAATCGAAAAATCGGAACAATTCTAGGACCGCAAACCTTTGAAAAACATGATTGCTTAAGAAATTTAGAATACTGCTTATAGTTGATTTCATTTTTCAAAAAAAAAAAAACCTTCAAACAGAGGATAACCCCATGAATATTTACAAAGTAAGAAAAGAAGATAGGTAAAAAAACTATTCCATTGCCGAAAATCAAATTCAGGATCCCAAAGATGAAAATATAGCATACTATTACTCTGAGGTGGAAGCCCAAAATCGGTTTTTAATTACTCCGAAAAATATCAAATACTCCGAAATTAACTTCCAACACTCCGAACTAAATTTGAAGTAATGAGAAATCATTTTCATTATTCAAAAAATAATTTTTAGTACTCCGAAATTTACTTAAAGTACTCCGAAATAAATTTCGAATACTCCAAAATGAGTCAAAACACCCCTAAATAAACGTCAAATAAACCAAAATCAACTTTAAGTACTCTAAAAGCAATTTCAAAAAATCCGACATCAGCGCACAAAAAATATCCCTATGAATGCAAAGTATTACGTTGCTTAAAAAAAGATAGGTAAAAGGTAGGTAAGAAGCCGTGCTTTCACAGAGAATCGTATCCAAGACCTTTCGAAATCAGCTTGATTATTCCGAAATCATTTCAACTACTTCGAAATTAATTTTAAATCCTCCGAATTCAATTTTTAACATTCTATAAACAATTTCAAATGCACCGAAATTAATTTCAAACACTCCGAAATAAAATTAAAATACTCCGAAACCAATTTTGAGTACTCCAAAATTAATTTTAATACTCCAAAAATCATTTTGAATATTCCACAAACAATTTCAAATACTCCGAAAACAATTTTAAAACTCCGAAATAAATTTAAAATACTCCGAATTCATTTTAGTTACTCCCAAATCCTTTTTAAATACTCCGAAATCAAATTTTGAATACTCCACAATCAATTTCAAATTCAAATTTTTTCCTTGGTGAAGAAGCTCATCTGACAAACTTCTCCCAACCACTTTATTACCTTCGCTACCTTCAACTTGCAATGCAAAATTCTTAAATCTAAATCTCTACAAATGAAGCTACGTTGCGACTACACTTAAACCACAAAATCCAATCTTAAGTTAAATAAAGTAAACCCACACTTGTGTATGTGTCTGTGCCACATAATACGTACAAACGTTTGTAATATATTTTTACTGATACAAGTACCTTGCAAAATAATTTAAAGCACTTATAAATAATAATTTAAGAAGACACAAGCGTCTTCTATACATATACCTGCTATGTACGAGTACTTTTGCAAATTTCAGCTTCAGCTTCTTACTTCTCTTCCATTTTTACTACTTTTACTACTACTCAAATTTACTACAAAAAAAAAAAAAAAAGAAAAGAATCCGCATACAGAGTCTAATGATATATTCCACACATTTTACATTTATTTCAGAAAATTTCAACTTGAGTATGATATTAAAATGCAGTTTAGGTTTATATATTACGACTATAACGTGTGTGTGTATGTGTGTGTGTGAAATGCATATGTGTGTATGTGTGTGTAATATGAGCCCAATGGCAGTGGCAACTGCATTTTGATTTTGATTTTTGAATGCTTTGAAGAGCATTTCTGTACAGAAAAAAGATGCGCTTATTTTTTTGATTCCGAAGAAACATACCAAATGAGGCTTTCTTCATGTCGAATTTTTGTATGAATTTTGGATCCATTATAATGAAATAATAAAGAAAAAAAAAGTGCTAGAGAATGATGGGATTTTTAACGTGCACTCTTTTTTTTATGAAGTTGAACTGTCAAACAAAAACTCCCCACTGAAAACCTCAATCAAAATATTTTTTGTGCTGCTTTTTTATGCATATTTGCACAATAAAAAAACGAGACTGAATTCGATTACATGTCAAACTCAAACTGCTTTCAAAAGGCTCCTAATCTGATTTTTCTTCTCAATATAAATTTTATTTCGGAACTGATTTTTTGATATAGTTTTGGCTTATCTATCTGAGTTCAGGTCTGCCTTTTGGCCTAAGTTTCGGTCTGATTAATGACTTGGTTTATAGCCTGGTTTCCCGTCAAATCTCTAGTATCCTCTGGATCATCACAAAAACATTTTAAGTGTTCTGCTTTTTCTTTTTTCTTACTGAGTTCAGGTTTTCCTCTTGGTCTGATTAACGTCCTGGTTTTCCATCTAATCTCTAACTTACTCTGGACTTAAGTTATTTTTTTTGTGCTGCTTTTTTATACACATGCGCATAACAAAAAAACGAGACTGAATTCAATTACGTGTCAAACTCAAACTGCTTCCAATCGGCTTCTAATCTGATTTTTCTTTTCAATATAAATTTGATTTTTGAACAGATTTTGAAACTGAGTTTTTTATACAGTTTTGACTTATCTTTTTATCTGAGTTAAGGTAGTCCTCTTGGTCAAAATTTTAGTCTGATTAATAGCCTGGTTTACCATCTAATCTCAAGTTTACTTTGGGCTTAAGTTATTTTTTTGTGCTGCTATTTTATACACAAGCGCATAACGAAAAAACGAGACTGAATTCGATTACCTGTCAAACTCAAACTGCTTCCAATCGGGCATCAAACAAAAAAAAGATGAGCATAAGATGCACAGCAAAGAGAAAGCACACTAAATTTTCCCACTTGGTATGTGTGTATGACGTTACAGTGTATTTGGAGTGTAAGCTTTTATGTGCAGATGAGAAGATTTTATAGTGCCACATACACAAATGCCACACGTCCATATATATTAGAGCAAAGTAATGATGTACATTTCAAGTTTCATTTCAGTTTTAACATTCAAAACACCAAACCAAAATAATATAAGAGAGAGCAAAGTGTAATAAAAATGCGCATATGTAAGTAATTTTCAGTAGATAGTTTTGATTTTTGTAAAAAGAAATCAAGGTTTTATGTATTTTTTTTTTCTTCTAAATTATATTTCCAAAGCCACATCTAAAATAATTATGTGAAATGATAGCGAAAAAATTTCAAGAACTTGTTCAACTTTAATTATAGAATATTATTTGAAACAAACCATCAAACTTTTTCACATAGTTAAAAATATTTCTACTTCAATTTAATTATAAATCATCTGGAAACCAAAAATTCACAACTGAATAAACTGTCTATGTATATTTGTGTGTGTGTGTGTGTGTGTGTATATCCACTGATCCATTGTACTCATTTGTCATTGTCTAAATACATAGCTAACCTCAGGGTAGAGTATAAACAATGAATAATCCTTTGCCAACCAATAATAATGCCACCTGTCAATTAGTCAACGTAAGCGTAAATTTGTGCTTAGCTTAATTTCGCCTTCTTTGTCTGCCTTCTTCTGGTTTCATGCTGGTTTTCTATGTGCCACTACTTCTTTAAACTTTTTCAATTTAATGACTCAAAAGTATCAGTACTTGAATGGCAATGGACATTTACTTTATCTCGGCTCGGGTTAACAACCGCATGCCGCAGTTGCACAAATAATTATTTTACTATTGCAAATGACGTTGTGTGTTGTTTGGTGCATTTTCGAATTGTTTATTATTTATATATTATAATTTTATTGATTTAAAGCTAAGCTAAAGTAGTTGCTAGTTTTTGAAACTTAAGATTAACTGTGAAACTATAAAATTCCTCATTACCTAAACAAAAATATATGTGTATTGAAATGAATAACACTGTACTAAGTTAGTTCAATTCATAGTATATATGTTATTGCATACTTTTAGGGCGTAGGTTTAAAAGAATTACAACATAAAATATTTCCAAATCAGAGCTGTAAAAAGAATGCAATCAATTGAGAGTAGTCAGAAAAGAATAGTTTTTGATTGCAGTTACTCAATAACATATTTGACTACAGAATAAAAAAATGCAGTTAGAAGTATTTTTTTGGAATCAGGGGAATGCAATCTTTTTTTGAAGTCATGGGAATGTAAATCTTATGATTTTAAAATCATGACTGTTTTGAAGTCACTTGGAGTCAATTGGGGGTTTGAAGTCAATTGAAGTCACTTGAAGTCACTTAGAGTAAATTGAAGTCAATTGAAGTCACAGTATTTGAAGTCAATTGGAGTCATTTGAAGTCAATTGGAGCCACTTGAAGTCACTTAGAGTAAATTGAAGTGAATTGAAGTCAATTGGAGCCACTTGAAGTCAATTGGAGCCACTTGAAGTCAATTGGAGCCACTTGAAGTCAATTGGAGCCACTTGAAGTCAGTTGAAGTCACTTGTAGCCAACTGGAATCAATTCGAATTTAAATTCAATTGGAGTCATTTGAATTCACTTAGAGCCAATTGAGATTTGAAGTCAATTAGAGTCACTTGAAGTCCCTTCAATTTCCGGAGTATCGAATTCGGACAAAAACAAAGTGAGACAGATTTTTGCCTGAATTTTACTCTCAGCTTAGGCTGGCTTTATACCGGAAAAGGTCTGCTATTTTATCTGAACTAAAGCTTACTCTTGTACTGTTTTTAGTCTGCTTTCGATTTAAGGATTGTTTCGAATTTTAAACTGTTTTTGGTCTGCCTTTTTATCTGGTCCTTGCTGTGTTTTTTAGTTTTGTTTTCATCTGAATTTTAGTTAAAGTTCTGGTCTGCTTTATCTCACTTTATAAGTGAATTTTGATCTAAATTTACGCCCATTTAAGGCTTGTTTTAAATCCGATTTTCACCAAAGTTTTGATCTGCTCTTGGTCCAAAGTTTGATCTATTTTTTGGTCTGATTTTTGTTTTGGTCTTCGGTTTGGATTTTGGTGTAAAATTTAGTATGCTTTTCATCTGAGTAGTTCGTGTGCTGGGCTGCTATGCTGGGTGCTCGGGTTCAATTCTTGGCACAGTTAAAAACAGAAAATTAAACTTTTGTATACGGCACCCCCACCCCCCTCCCCCTTTTTGTTATCAATGGTCAAACCTTCAAGAGCAAAAATTGCATAAGAAAAAGCGTTTCATTTTGCCGTTCGAGCTCGGCATAAAACTGTAGATCCCTTCCACTCGTATACAAATTTGGTTCCCACAGAAGAAGAATTTGATTTTCATCTAATATTTCTCGTATAAATTTTGGTCAGAAATTTAGTTTGGACTTTAGTCTGAATGGTGGTCCGAAGTTTGGTCCAAAATGTTTAGATTTTGGTTCAAATAGTAGTTAGAGTTGGGTTTGGCCAGGCTTTTCATATATTTGTTGTGGCATAAGTTTAGGATTTTGGTCTGAACTTCGATCGGATTGTTAGCCTATTTTTGGTTTAAGGTTTGGCTTGAACTTTGAACTGGTTTTGGTCTGATTAATTACCTGATTTCTGTATTGACTTTTGGTCTGGAATTATGCCTAAATTTGGGTCAAAAGTTTGGCCTAAATTTTTGTCAAAATTTTGGTCTGAATATTGGTCTGAGCTTTGGTCTAAATATTAGTCTGAAGTTTGGTCTAAAATGTTTAAATTTTGGTCTGAACTTGGTCTAAATTTTAAGCTGATTTTGTTTTGCTTTTTCACCTGATTCTAATTCTGGTATGATCTGGATTTTTATCTGAACTTTAGTCTAAATTTTTCTTAAGATATTTAAGACGGTTTTTGACTGGCTTCTAATCTGATTTTTCTTTTCAATATGAATTTGATTTTTGGTCTGATTTTTGAACTGCTTTTTTGATCCACTTTCGGCTCATCTTTTTATTTGAGTTTAGGTCTGGTTCTTATTTTAAAATTGGACTGATTATTGGCCTAGTTTATAGCTAGGCTCCAATCTTTAGCCAACTCTGGGCCATCACAGAAACATTTTATGTCTTCCGCTGTTCCTCCTTAGACTCTTATTTTTTTAAAATTGTAATAAATTCCAAAACCATAAAAAGGAATTTATTAGCGATGCCTTGATGTTCAGATGTTGTCATGGCAAAATTTTCATGGACCAATATTTAGTACAGAATTTTGTTCAGACCACTAGCAGATCCAAAAATTGCCAAAGGAAAGGAATTTAAAATTTTTTTTGATTCATAACTGGGAGACGGTATGTCAATATCGTCCGCGATTGGGGTTTTCAGGATAACGTTCTCAGTGGTAGAGATACTGAAATTAGCATCAGAAAAGAAGCTAAGAAAAATATTCCTCTCGTAAACTCATTATACCGAAAAAATCTTGTCTTCACCTTGTTTTTTAGGCGTCTTGAATTTTCAAAGAATTATCTAACCTCATTCCTATCACCAAACATTGCGATATAATCGTTCTCTCGTTTTTCAGTCTCTCTGAAAGAGAGTGAGAAAAGACGTGGCTCCTCCCACTTCAACTCTTTATATAGCTCTACACCAGCTCGCTGCTCAATTGACTGCAAAATGGTTCGCTAAACTGAGGTTTTTAGCTTCGGAAACATCACTACACTCTTCGGCAGTTATACGCATAGAGCGAGAGATATGTCTTCTCTGCACTCACATATACATAGACACATATTTACAGGCATCAACAGTGTGGCCAACTCACGCGGAAAAAAAGTGATTTAGCACTCAGCTCGTTTTTTCAATTTAAATCTTCGAAAAATCGAAGGAATTTTCATTGACTAGGGGAAAAAATTTAACGGTTTGTTAAAGAAAATACGCGTTTTATTCTTCGTTTTAGCGGATTTTGAAAAATAAAAGTTGGCCACACTGGACATCAAGTTGAGTAAAACGGTGTTTTGCGTTAGATGAGAAAGTGTGAGAGAGAGTCGAGTGTCGAAAATTTCGAGTTTCTCTTGTGTTTGTAGATTTTCGATATTCAGTTTTCTCAGTGGCTACACAGAAGCGTGTGCGTATCTTTGCTGCAACCAACTAGTAGGACCGAGTCGCAAGGGCTTGGAATTTACAAGGGTGAATAAAAGCAAGATTTTGAATTTAAAGAAAATAAAATTTTGAAGTGCTTTATAAGTGATCACAAATTATTTGATATTTCATTAAAGTTGTGGTACTTCTGGAGTTTTTCCACTAGATAATTTGAATATTTAGTTGAATTTTACACAAACTTTAAGCGAAATTTCCTGAAGTGAAAACATGAAGACATAGTAAACGATGTGTGTAAATTAACGGCAAACTCAAATGTATGTAGATATGTACATATTTTCTTTTATACTCTCCCACAGGAACATTTTGCCCGCTCTCACACTCTCTCTCTCTCTCGCTCTCTCTTTCTATCCAATTCTCTTTTTATTTGTAGCTATTTCACACGATGACAACAATTTCAGTAATTTACAATGACAAAGATGTGTCCAACAACAACAACAATAGTTATAAGAAGAACAATGACGACAACGACGACGACATTGTATGTAAAATTAATACTGCTGCTGCAGCAACTGAAAAACAAAAATAAAAAAACTTAAAACACAAAAATCACATAAAATGTCACATGAGAGGAAACAGCAAACAAACGACGCGGTTACAAATTAGAGACAACAACACACAGATACACATACATACACATATTACATAGAGAGAAAAAATGTGAGTGAGAGATAGAGAGAGAGAGAGAGAGGGAGCTGAGCACACATACCTACATATGCATGCATGTGTGTAGGTATGCAATGTTAGGATGAACTTTTGAGTGCAAATGTATGTATGTATGCGTGTACCTATGTATATAACTCTCTATCTCCGTGTGTCGGACACTTGAAGTGCATGTGTGAAATGAAATATGTGTAATCATGCATGCCCTGCATTGTGTGGCCTTCCATTTTCGCTTATTCACTCGCTTGGCTTGCTCGCTCGCTGTCTGTCTATTTATCTGTTTGTCTCGCTGTGTCTTTTATGTATACCCCGGTAAGTATCTAGTGCACTTGCTGCTATGTATTCGTCTCGTTCATACCGGAAATATGTTGTTGACAAATAAATTCTTCCTAACAGCAGTAATAGCAACAACAACAACGACAACAGCGGGAGCACTAACAATAACAGGAGCACCAACAACAGCAGGAGCACTAACAATAACAGCAGCAGAAACATTCAACAATGTACTATGACGGAAGTATAACATGTGACAAGGCCACAGATATTTATTTTTTTTTTGGTTGACACATGAAAATTATGGTACTTTACTGTTTTAGCAGTTCAAGTGCATTGTGTTCTTAATCTCTTGAAGCCACTAACGTCACTAATGCTGGTATAATAGTATAATACAATATATAAACAAATAGATATTATACTTGTATTTAATGATAATATGATGTTTTGTTTTTGGAAAATGTAGGTACTAACAAAATTTACGAATATTGTTTTTTTTTTCAGAAAACTTGACAGTAATTTGCTTGCATACTTAAGTAAGATGAAATAAAAAGAAAAAAACTTCAGACTTTCGAAAGAGCGAGGCTGTGTTCTTATGAATATAAGTGATTTATGGCGCCATCTCTGGGGAATTCGTCCAAAGTTAACAAAATTGGTTGATTAAAAGTCAAGCAGAGTTCAATGGTGACACAATTTTTCTCCCCCCCCCCCCATCCCCTCCCTCCTTACCAATAAAATTTTCATACATTTCGATAGTAGGTTATGAGTGAAAAAAAAACTTTTTGGGAACGAAAATATAAATCCCCCCATCTCTCCCTTTCCTTAGAAGAAATCGCTGGATCCTCTAGTGCTGTCAACACCCATGATGTGTCTATGAATGATTTTCGAAAAAAACTAAAATTATGAGAAACTTTCACTGTAACCTGAATCTTTCAGTAGTGGAATTTCAGTTTCAGATATGGTGGTGAGTTCCCAGCCTAAATTTTTTATCTCTGAACTGTTGAATTTTATTCAGATGGAAAATAACTACAGCGAGCTCAACTTCATCGATACTACCATATTTGCCTCAACTAAGAGAAAAAATATTCGGATACAGTACAAATGCTGCCGATATCGAATCGGTTTGTGATATCTGCCCAAAGCACTTGTTCGTACTTCCAAACTGTCAAAAAGAGCTAGAATAAATTGGTTTTTATTTTCCGCGGTCTTGGTCAGATCCACTTTTGTTGATAAATTTTCTGGAAAAGAATTATGGAAAATTGTTTCCACTAATGAAAATTTTCAGTTTAGAACTTATGGTCCCACAGTTGACGGTAGGTTTTCAAACTAACTCATCGACCCCTAAATGATCAGAGCGTCTGGGAAAAAAATCTGTGATTCTGCGTCCACAAAGGCGTAACTTCAATTTTAAGACTGAAAGATAGAAGTTTCCAAATGAGGTAATTTCAATAAACGAGAAGTCCATCGATCTTTATTCTCTCAATCTATGGCTAACCGATCAAGGACTGAATAGTTCTTTGGAAAGCCTAGATTGAGCAGACATGAGACGAGAAGTCTGTTATCCTTCTTGATTTTGTGAACTTTCTAAACTTTTTACTCTTTTTTTAAAAATGGGGAGGTCATAGTTCAAGATTAATAAGAACCCGTTTTTGTCTTTGGCTCCCAACTAAAGAGCAGCAGTTAAAGGAGACGGTCAATCCGGTTTCTTTTCGGTGAATGAGAATTCAGTCGGTCTCCCCTTGATTCCTTCTCAAAAGACTGAACTGAAAGACATAGAACTGAACAGCTAGGACTGAAAATGTCTCGAATGAGTACAGCTGTCTAAAATGATTTCGATGGATGATTTCATGAACTTTTTACCGCAACCGGATAGAAAATTTGTTCGGAAAGTCTTCAATGTGCAAGGCCCTGCTGTGAATAGTTTCCGATGGAAAAGTAGTCAATCAGTCTTCTTGGTTCTCTGATTTCTAACCGCTACTGACCAATGAATTGAAGAATGGCAAGTTCTCCGAAAGAACTCGTAAGGTATTGGTCAGTTTTCCTATTCTCGAATAGGCAAATTCTTCCGAAGATTTTGAACGAGTTAATTTTTTTTTTTAGACGACCTCAATTGTCTAGTAGGGTAGTGCACTAGACTTTCATCTGGGAGATTGGGGTTCGATTCCCGTCTTCGTCTGGTGGTTAATTTTCATAACTTTCTTATATTCACTATCAATATGAAGTGTATGAGAATTATAAGATAGTGTACAAGTACACACATTGGTTGGTAATGGCAAAACCGTATAAAAAATTGGAATCGGCGTTAAACTGTGGTATCACAATGGGTCGTTTAGGCCTAAGTGTGTCTCTCGACAGCGACTCCAACCTAACCTAAGTTTTCTTTTTTATTGAATTTCCATGGACAAGAACTCCCTAAGTCTTTTTGGTTCACTGAATTTTCTACCACTACCGACCTAGTACTCAAAAGCTCATATGAAGATCTCGAACGAGCAAGTTTGTCTAAACTGGTTTCGGTAGATAGTTTCATAAACCGTTTACTGTAACTGATCAAGAACTGAAAAGTTAATCGGAAAGTTTTCAATGAGCAAGGCTTTGCCGTGAATTGATTCCGATAGAAGAGTAGTCCACTAGTCTTTTTGATTCTTTGAACTTTTAATCACTACTAAACAAAAAAAAACTGAAAAATTCAAAATTCTTCAAGAGGTCGCGAATGGTCTTAGTCAGTCTTTTTGATCTCCTGAGCTTTCTACCGTTTGGCAATAGAAAAATTCTTTCGAAGGTTTTAAATGAGCAATGTCTTCTTCTGATCGGATTTCTAAGGACTCGAGTTCCCTCAGTCTTTTTGGTTCACTGATCGTCGGAAGTTCTAGAGTGAGCAATACTTGCTGTAAATGGATTTCGATGTACGAGAAGTGAGCCAGTTTTCTTGATTCCTTGGATTTTCTACCGCTACCAATGTAGGCCTAAACAGTTGTTCCACTGAACTTTCAGCTGTTTTTTGATATATGAACAGGTCAAATCGAAGAAAATAATTAACGCTTTCTCTCCTCGGTGGATAAGAAATCAGCCAGTTTCTTGGTTGCGAACCAGAAGATCTCACATGAATATATACTTGCTCTAAACGGGTTTCGATGAACGAGAAGTGATTTTCCACAGCTACCAACGTAGGCCTTCCTTTAAACTGTTCACTTGGTTCACTGAACTTCCAGTCATTCTGTCAGATGAACAAGGCAAATAGTAGAGACGAGTTAATCCTTTCCATTCCTCGACGGACGAGAAGTCGATCAGCTTCATGATTACCGTTTAGGGACTTAAAAAGTTCTTTCGAATGTCTCGAATGATTTTCACGAGAAGTAAGTCAGTTTTGAATTTTCTGAACTTTCTACTACTAGCGACCGAAGACAGAAAGGCTCGTTGGAGTCTCATTAGTAAACTTTAAAACTTTCCAATCACGAGCTTGCCTTCAGCAGTTACACTGAAAAAAAGTATAGAACAATTTCGATTTTCTTCAAACATTCACGCTGAGATAACAAATTGAACATCATAAAATCTGTTCCTATTAAATACCGCTGCACATTTATCAACTATCGGAAATAATATTATATAAAAGTATAGAAATTTTCCAAATAATTTAACATGAATATAAAAAACTTTAAATTTATGACAATTTTCCTCAAAAAAAAAAAAAAAACTCTTAAAAAACTCGCAAAATATTCAAGCAACGCGCGCGTTCTACGGAAATTGTAAAAAGAAATCTGCCTTAGATTTTAGCCATTACCGGTGCAGACTCGTTTTGCGACACTTTATGCGTATAAGTGTGTAACACTAATACCGAGAGAGAGAGAGAGAGAGAGAGAGAGAGAGAGAGAGTGAGTGTGTGTGTTTGTATATGCATAAAAGTGTGAGTGTGAGAATGTGCTTAAGTGTGCGTATAAGTGATGAGCGTATGCTGCTCTTTTTCTTTTAAAGCTTCCTCGTGTTTTCTTTATGTTTTGTGTACGTGTTTAGAAAATTAAAAAAATTCTCAATGTTGTTGTGGAGTTTTAGTGTTTGGTTGTTGTTATTTTTAAGTGTGTGTGCATGTAAAGAGAGGAGCATGATTTTTTGGTACAAAAATACACATTCCCATATGGAATTTATGGAAGCAGTTTTGTTTTGATATTGCAAAGTTTTCGAAAAAATTGCCTAAAGAAAAAACACTAAAAAAATATATAAATTCTGGTTAATGGTTTATAATTTTAGTTTCCAAATAGAATTAAAAAAAAAATTAGAAAAAAAAAAATCAATTTTAAATACTCGAGTTAGAAGCAGAACTTATCTAAATTTATGTACAATTTAACTGACATTTAACTCAAAATGATTTCACTAAATAGCAAGAATCTTTCAACTTCATTGCTTTCTGCTCAATTTTGCTCTCTTCCTTTTTTTTAAATTTATTATTCCCTTTTGTGATTTTTTTTTCTTCTCTTTTTATTTTTGTTTTATTTAAAATGTAAACGTAATGACGTCGAATCTAAAAGCAATTAGAAAATAAAACGTAAATTACAAGATTCCGTTTAAATCCTGTAGAAAAATACATACACAGCAGCAGAGCTTCAGCTTGAGCTCCGCTAGCTTCAACGAACAAACGAGCGAGACATTAACGAACGAAGCGAATTAAAAACTAAATACAAAAGATAAATACGAAAAACAATTACCAAAGACGATGAAGTGGAAACGCCAACCGAACGCGGCAAGGAATGAGTTAGTAAATAAAGTACACACATAAAATACTTTAAAAGAGAAAGAAACATTTGAAATTTTGTATTTTCTACTTGAGTAGAAATCTGTCGATTTTGTTGCGTGATTTTCCAAAGATTTTTTTGAATGAGTTTAATTGCTGTCATATCGACAGTCATTAGAAGTGCATATTTCTGCTTCATTAAATGCATTAGATTAGTTAACAGCGGCTATCCCACTGGGGAACGAGACCTCGGTCATTCGAACGTTTACGAAGGAAGTTCAAAAAGTCGCCAAAGACTGACTGAATCACGAGCAGAAATTGGTTAAAGTTAGGTTTCGCTTTGTCGAAATCAGGTCAGAGTAAAATGTTGCTCGTTCAGGAACGTCCGGAGAACTTTTTAATTATCGGTCAGACACGAGAAAAATTTTACACATTCAAATCACTCCGGTAAACTTTTCAGTCCTTAATCGGTAGCTATAAATAGCTCTGGTAATCAAAAAGACTAACTAGCTTATTTTTCATCGAATTCAGGTCAGAGCAAAGTCTTGCTACTAATTCAAGATTTAGCTCGACAAAGTTTTACTCATTCCAAAGGTTCCGAAGAATTTGTCAATCGTTAGCCGATAGCTGCAGAAATTTCGGGAAATCAAGAAGTGACTGACTTTTCCGTTCATCAATTCGAGATCTTCCGATGAACTTTTTAGTTTTCGTTAGGAAGTGAGAATGGCTGTAGGCAATCGAAACCTTCCGAAGAACTTTTCAGTCTTTGGCTGCTAGCGATAAAAAGTTCAGTTGATCATGAAGCGACTGAGTTCTCGTCCATCGGAATCAGTTCGGAGCATGGCTTTAGTCATTCGAGACCGTCCGATGAACTTTTGACTTTTTGTTCAAAACCGTCGAGTTCTTAACGCATTCAAAACCTTTCACACAACTTTGCAAATATTGGTCCGTAGCGGTAGAAAGTTCAGAGAACTAAAAAGATTGACTTCTATATCGTCGAAATCAAGTCAGAGAATAGCCTTACAAATTCGAGACCGTCCGATGAACTATTGACTCCTCAGTCAGAGCGAGTGAGGCTTTAAGCATTCGAATACTTCCGAAAAATTTGACAGTCGTTGGCCGGTAGCGATAGAAAGATTAAGAAATCAAGAAAACTGACTGACTAACTTCTCGTTCATCGGAATCAGTTCAGAGCAAGGCTAGGCTCATTCGATGAACTTTCCAGGCTTTGAACAGAAGCTAAAATTTTATACACGAAACCAAGAAGACAAATGGACTTCTCGTTCATCGAAACCAGGTCAAAGTAAGTTCCTGTTAATCCTGCTAATTCAAAGCAAAACTTTGCTCATTCGAGACCAACCGATGAACTTTTTAGATCTCGGTCGAAAGTGAGAAAGGCTTCAGGCATTCGAAAGCTTCCGAAGAATTTTTCACACTTTCCTTGATAGCGGTAGAAAGTTCGGGTAATCAAGAAGTGGCTGACTTCCCGTTCATCGAAATCAGCTCAAAACAAGTCTTTGCTCATTTGAGACCAACCGATGAACTTTTTAGTTCTCGGTCGGAAGTGAGAAAGGACTTAGGTTAGGTTAGGTTGGAGTGGCTGTCGAGAGACACACTTAGGCCTGAACGGCCCATTGTGATACCACATAGTTGGACCTACAGTTTAAAGCCGATTCCGAACGGCGATGTGGCAATTTTTTATCGGCTTGGTGGTTTTGCCATTACCAGCCAATATGTGTACACTGTCTTATAATTCTCATACACTTCATATTGATAGTGAATATAAGAAAGTTATGAAAATTAACCAGCAGACGAAGACGGGAATCGAACCCGAACCTCCCAGATGAAAGTCTAGTGCACTATCCACTAGGCTATCGAGGTCGTCTTGAGAAAGGATTTAGATATTAGAAACCTTGCGAAGAACTTTTCGGTGTTTGGTTGATAGTAGTAGAAAGTTCAGGTAATCATGAGTAGACCTCGCTCACTCAAGACCTTCGGAATAACTTATCAGTCTTCGGTTGGTAGCAGGATTATGAAAACTGATTGAATATAAATCCATATAAATGCGATCATTCAAAACCTTTCGAAAACTTTACACTTTTCAAACGGCAACCACGATTTTGTGCGATCAAAATTCTCAGCATCTAAATAGAATTCGTTGGCCTAGAAAGTATCGTCGCACACGATTGGATCATCTCTCTTTTCTGCAAGCAGTTTAGCGTTCTCTCAAGTTGAGGACATGATGAAATCTATTCAACCATGTAGTGTTGCCGGCGCTTTTCACAATCATTCAATCTGGTTTGAACGAGCAGCTCAGAAAATGAATCTTCATGGAACTAGTGAGGATGTAATTTTCAATTGATTTTTATTATTCAAGATGGTAGAATCAACTGAGTCAAAATCACTGTCAATTTTTCCTATTTGACGACGTTCTGATAGCTTAGGGTTCTCGGGAAATAGCTTCTCGGGAAATTAACTTTCCTTGCAAGTCTTGTGTGAAAAACTTCTTTTACTCTTCTTTTACTATTGAGCTGGCGACTTCAGGAAATGAGTGCTGGATTTCGCAAGTTCCTTTCTATAGCTCGTATGGTCGTTTGCCTTCCAAACGCTTGTCGTATTCCAAAGTTTTGCCAGGTGGAAGAAGTGGAAACAGTTGATCCAAAGATAGAATCTAAAGAGTCTTTTGTCATGAAACAGGCAGATGTTGCCGCTGGGAAGTTGTAAACCATTTCCGCATTTTGCTTAAGACTATCAAGTTTAACTTTTTCAACTGATTCATCGAAACGAGCTTCTGGAGAGCTGATAAATATTTCCTTGATAGAGCCAGAGAAGGTAGCATAACAGGGTCGAGATCATTAGCTATATTTTCGAATCCGAAAAGGTTCTAATCATTCGGGTATAGAAGCGTTAGTTTCAGAACTTACTGTTAGTTCTGGAATCAAAGGTTCACCACTGAAACATATATAAAAAATGACAGACGATGCACGTTTTCTATCAGTAGAAATAACTTCAAAAAAAAAAAAAATCGTTATGGTATCCACTTTTGTGGATCAGGTCAGGCTATAAACCTTCAACTGTTTCAGTAAACTCAGTAGTTTGAGCATCCAAAAAAAAAAAAAGGAAATGTCGGTATTGGCGATCGTTATTGGTATTTTTGGTTTCAAGGATTTTCAGAGAGCATGCGTCGGGCTTGGAACTCATCTCGTCAAACAAACAAATCCACGGAAACTACAATTAAAGCATCGTATATGGAAACCCATGATGTTGACGACCCTCGCAAGCGTCAAAAAGACGACGATTTATGAATGTGCACCAGAAATATCATACCCTCTACAGGGAATGTGTTTCTATCCAGCTGGTAATGTCCTCTAAAATGGCGAGAGAACGAAGCGACCAAAGATGATTTCTATGAGCTCCTCGACAAAACCTATGAGCATTGCCCCCGCAACGACATTAAAATCATGAATCATAGGCGACTTTTATGCCAGGATAAGCAAGGAGAGTCTTGTTTTGTTTCCCTGATCGGAAAATTTTGTCTACATGACGAAGCCACCGGCAACGGTATGAAACTGATCGATTTCGCCGCGGTACGTAAAATGACAGTTAGTAGCACAAGATTTCAACACTTCGATATTTGGCTGTTTCTGTCCTCTGATCAAAAAACACGAATGCAACTTAATCAGGTTGTGATCGACGGAAGGCACGCTTCCAGTGTACTAGACATGCTCACGATACGTGCAGCAAACAACAATTCTGACCACTACTTGGTTGTAGCCAAGGTCCGCACACGCTTCTCTGCAGAGAAAGCTAGATGTCGATAAGCTACAAGCACAACGGACAGCCGAAGACTCCGCCACTCGACTTTCACTACTCCTAACGCAAAACATCCCTCAATTTGATAATATATGCGAGCAGTGGACACACATTTTTCGTTCAATGTCTACGGCTGCCGAAAAGACGATAGGCAACCATCGTCGACGGGGAAATATGTGGGACGAACAGGAGTGTCGCGAAGCTACTGAAGCAAAAAACGCAAAAAACAGAGCAATCCACCCTACAGTCAGTTGCAATGCGAGCTGCTAAGGAGATTAACAAATTTTTGCCAACAGGTGTGACTACGGCCTCAGTACACAATTGAGAACCAGAGTCCTCTCTTGACGGACAAAAATAACGCTCTACAAGTCATTCATTTTTCGCATCCTAATGCTGAGACGTAGAGATTGTCCATCAATAATGAGAGGCTGTTGGACGCGTTTGAGAAGAACATATTTCGCTAAATCTATGATCTAATATGAGGGGACGACGTGTACCGAATACGATGGAACCACGAGCGGTATGAGCTGTACGCCGACTTTGACGTAGTCAAGCTAGGGCATGTTGAGGGAATGGAAGAAAATGCACTGGCTAGGAAGATGATTTATTCGAGCCTCGGTGATGGAACGCGCAGAAAAGGACGACCGAATATTCGTTTGGAAAGGCCAGGTACAGGGGGAGCTGACTGATTTTGGCCTTACAATGCGCATATAGCAGAGGCGATTGGCGAAGCTTCATTGAGGCGGTCAAGACCGATCATCGATTGTAGTGACAATTAAGTAAAGACTTCAGACATCAAAAGGTTTGCTTGAAAGTATACCGGCAGTTCTGAAACCACAAGCTCACAGCCTGAAAAGCACACGCTGGCAAGCAGCATTCATTCTCGATTAGTGATGAGAAAGTTCTAAAGTTCAGCATTGATTTTCATCAATCCATGGATAGACAAGTTTGATTTGCCATAAAAGTATCCAATATTCATTAATTTTCACTTAATCGCAATAATATTTCCAAAAACTTTTCATTTACCTTCAGTTAAATACAAATTTCTCACACACTTTAAAAATACGTAACTAAGTATAAAGTATTAAAGTCCATTTAAAGTATATCCAAACCAAAAAGGTAAACTGAAGCCAAGTTAATGTTATAATGTTAAAAAAAGGTAATTAAATAATTATCTGCTCTTTTGCATCCATCAGAGATGCTGCTTGCTACGTTATACGATAATAATAAGGATTAAAATATAAAACTTCTACTTATGTATATATATTTTGCAAAACTTAAAACCCGACAATTAACTTTACCTAATTAGTTAATTCGACCATCATTAGTGTTGAAATAAAAACTAGGATTTAATCTCACATAACACGCACATATAGATACAAATATTTCTATAAAAAAGAAACAAAAAATAAAGAAAATATATTTAGACAAGAATTTTTACATAGAGTGTAGTAAGGTATGCACCCGTACATAGTAAAAAAAGAAGCTCAAAATACTTTATAGTAGTATTGCTGACATACAAGAGATAACCATGAACATATTTACATTGTTATCTCATCTGAAAAGGGACAAATATGCGTATGTGCTTACCCTAAAGGAATTTCGGTTGTACTTCTTCTTTGCTGTGTATCTGAAGCGCTCCTTTTGAAAGCAGATTGGAAGCAGTTTGCGTTTGTCATATACATACCGAACTCAATTCAATCTCGCTTTTTTGTTACACTTACTTAAATAGACAAAAAATCAGCAGAAAACAGAAACTAAACGAAGATTGAAAGCAGTTTCCATTCGTCATTTACAATGGACGAAAAATTCAATTCAGTCTCGTTTTTTTTTATATACATATGCTCTCGAAAAAGCAGCACAAAAAAGAAACTAAATGAAATTTTGCAGTATGTAAAGTAAAAATTTCGGTTATTCTTTAATTTTTTCCAAGCATGCTTTATGAAAAGAAGAAAGACATGCAATTCAGTACAAAGTATAAAAAGATGCGCTTAAAAGTTCTCACAACAGCGCATTGGAATAGATTTTTCTACCGTTGGGTTCGTCCTTTACATGCATGTATCTAAGTATGTAGGTTAATACATTCTAAAAATTTTCTAAAATGTTTGTTTGTATGTACTGCATACAATGTACATACATTGTCCGATTTTGCTTGTCTGTTTTGATTTTAGCTTGTTAAATTCTCTTCTTTGTGACAGTGAGTTCTCTGGATTTGTGGTAACCAAAATACTAAAAGTTTTTGTGTGGATATTCAAAGCAAGCAAGAAAAAAAGTTCATTCAAAATCTGTTGCCAGATCAGATATTTTTAACATTAAAGTAATTCGGAAGACTCGGAATTAACTAGAAATTGTATATGAATAGATTTGTTCACTCTTTTTGCAGCTACTGGAACTTGTGTCCTTGTGTTGCTTGTACCTGTACCAGGGCATGGGTTTTCTTATCTTCTCTCAAATTAACTAGATTAGGTTGAGTTTTTTTTCGAGACAGTCTTAATTTTTTGCACCTAATTAGTTGCAGCTTTTAACCCCAGCGTCATTGTCAGCATTCATCTGCAGAGCACAGTGCCGGCCTGTTATTTGAAAGAAGCCTTTAGTGTTGAAGGTTGATGTTTTTGTCTAGAAACTTTTCACAATCCGGTATGATTCACTTTCTTTTTATTCGTAACCCGACCAAAACAAAAGCAAAGTTCAAATTCTATCAATACAAAATTGTTCGTTTTTCCTGTTTGACTCATAAGTTCGGCTGTCAACCGAGGATTTATGAATGGAAAGCAAGCGAATCCCACGATGCAAACAGCTGCAATACTTTCAAATATTCAGTTTTTAATCGTGATTCGAAAGTAAGAAAAATGTTTCACTTTACGAGCAAAACTATCAAAATTTCAGATGCTCATTCCCCTTCCTAATTGCTCAATCGAACTAGTAAGTGGGACACAAACCGACTGATGCACTAACTGGTCAAAATACTGAGAAGCTAACTAACGTCCCAAATAATGACATAACTGACGAGTCAGCTGACACAATAACTGACAAGTTGTTTGAAAAACTATCTGATAAGCTTGTAGAACTGGCGGAGAACTGAATAACTGGCGGAGAACTGAATAACTGGGGGAAAACTGAAGAACTTAGCTAAAAAATAAGTAAAAAACTATCTGACAAACTAATTTAGATACCAACTCGCGACATAACGGGCGAACTAACTGTTGAAGTAACTCACGACCTAACTGAAAAACTAACTGATGAACTGATGATGCCGAAATAACTGAATAACTATCACGAAATAGCAGAAAAACTAACTCACGAAACGGGTTAATGAACATACAGACAAGATAGCTGATAGACCATCTAACAAGCTGACTTAAGGATTAATTGTCGGACTAACTAAAAATTAAGCTAAGAGATCCACAATTGAAATAACTGACAGCTAACAGATTGCCTAACTCGTGAACTACCTGACGGATGTACTGGCGAGCTAACTGAGGAGGCAACTGACGAGCTGCCTGATGAATTATCTATCGGACTAATAGACAAACTTACTAAGGATTTTGCTGAAGCACCAACAAAAGAAATAATGAACAAACAAGCTAATAAACTAACTCGCAAATTACTTGAAGAACATACTCTTGAATTAGCTGACAAGTTGACTAATGAATTAGTTGCCGAACGACTAAAGATTTAGCTGATCGCTGCTCAAATGAAATAATGACCAGGAGGACGAACAAACTAACTCGATAACCAGCTAGCGGAACTAGCTAACGAACTGTATGACGGGTATACTGACAAACTCGCCGACTTATGAATTAATTGCGTGGGATAACTCATGAACTAACTAAATATTTAGCTGCCAGACTAACGAATGGAATAATTGACGGTAAAACTGGCGAACTAACTTACGAAGTAACTAGTAATCTAACTGAGGATCTGCCTTATAAATTAACTAACGAACTTGCTGGTGGGCATACTGGCGAGGTGACTGTGATTTTACTAATTAACTTAAGATTGAAATAACTGATAGACAAGCTGACAAACTAACTGATGGACTGATGGGCTAACTCGTGAACTAGCTGATGAGCTAACTGAAGAGATGATTAATTGGTTATCTCCCGGACTAGCAGATTAACTTACTGAAAATTTTGCTGAGACACTAACGGATGAACAAATTGACGAACAAACTGATGAACTTGTTTCTAAATAAGATGACGGACAAACTCTAAATCTAGTTGGTGAGCTGACCGAAGGATTAACTATCGAACTAGCTAAAGACGTAGCTGTCAGACTATCGATAGAAATAATTATTGACTAAGGAATAAAATAGCGAACTAACTGGCGGACGTGAAGGCTAGGATTAGTTGACGGACTAACAGACGAACCAATTAAATTTTTAGCTCCAACTTTTAGCCAATCGACGATTAAACTGACGAAGAAACTGATGAACTAACTAACGCACCAGCTTACGAGCAAACTGATGTTCTAGCAAACGAACTAGCTGACGAACTTGTTTAAATTTAACCCAGAAACTATCGAAAGAAATAACTGACGAGCTAGCTGATGAACTAACTGACAAACTGACATCCGAACCTTTTTAAATCGTTCACGACTGAAATTTTTAATCGGTTGCCAAAGTTTTTATCCCATCCTGCCAATGGGTATAAAACGAATGAAAATATTGTATTTTTGTGTAAGCTAAGTTTTGAAAGTTGAGATACTAATCGCTCTCGTCTAGTTGCACGAATGCTGAACGCTGTTTGCGCATTAATTTCACAGTTATTTGTTTACGCCCTATTAATAAATAAATATAAAGAGAATGAAAACGCAAAGTATTTGAGATATCGCCAAGTTCTTTGTTACAAATAAAAGCTCGCATCAGACAATTTAAGAAACATCAATTACACAAATGAACAACGTTTCAAAAATTATCAAAATTTACTACCAAAATTCGGAGTCGGCGGTCGCAATTTCAAGAGCGTTAACGTCAACTTTCGGTCGTTCGAATCGTCCCACCTGACACTCTATTCGTAAGTTGGGGCAATATGATTGAGCCTACATCTTAGCTGCTTAATATTTCGATGCCTGTAAGATGAAAAAACGCAGGGAGTGTTAAGAATATCTGTTGCCTACGACCCAAATCAATCGATTCCACGCCGTGCACAGGAATTGGATCTTTCTCAAATAATTTTATGACGAATTTTGCGAAAAGATCTTAGCCTTCACTCGTACAAGATTAAATTGACTCAAGAGCTAAAGTCGCATGACCATTTTCTGCGCTGAAATTTCTCAAATTTGTGCCTGGAAAAGTTTGACGCCGATCCGGATTTTCATCGTGCGAAATCATCTGCAGCGATGAAGCTCATTTCTGAATGAACGGTTTTGTCAATAAGCAGAACATGCGGTACAATTGCATCCACAAAAAGTGACTGTTTGGTGCGGTTTTCATGCCGGCAGGGTCATAAGGTTCTTTTTATTTTTTTGTTTCGTCGATAAAGATTGCCTAGGTTACAATCCATGGCGACGATTATAAAGTGATGATGAACCGGGTTTTGTTCCCGAGTTTGCGTCGCTCGAATATGAAAGAGATTTGATTTTAATAGGATGATGCTATGTGCCCATACAAGGATCGCAACCATCGACTAATTGAAGACAAAATTCAGAAATCGCGTTGTCTCGAGAAATGAACTCCCATCAATTACCCGTGTGATCTAATGCTTCTGGACTTTTTTCTCTTGCCTATGCGAGATACAATCAATGTCGACGACTGCAGAACGATAATGAACCGGTTTTTGTTCCCGAATTTACCTCGCATGAATGTGAGTGAGATCAGGTTCCAACAGGACGGCGCTGCGTACCATACAGCGACCGCAACCATCGACTTATCGAAGACGAAATTCAGAAATCGCGTTATCTCTAGAAGTAAACCGCCGCCAATTGCCCACCGAGATCGTCCGATCTAACGCTTTTGGACTTTTTTCTCTGGGTATATTTGAAGTCCTTGGTGTATGCCAGAGACGTTAAACGAGCACAGAGCCAATATTGAACATGGAATTGCCGGAATATCGGGTGAAATGTGCAGTACAGTAGTCGAGATTTGGATCTGATGAATCGATCGCTCCAAACGCTGCCGTGGTGGCCACATGCCTGAAAACGATTTTTTATTCTTAACTATTATGATGAGAGCTTTCATTTGCAATACCTCAATACTTGGCGATACCTCAAATACTTTCCGTTTCATTTAGAAATGAAAGATGAAAGTGGATGAAAAATCCTTTAGAACGAATTTTTAAGCACGCGCGATTTTTTTTTGTTTTGTTTCGCAGTCAGTTATCGTTAGTTCTCTGTAGTTCAGATCTACAGATCATTGTATTAAGTAAAACTGTAGCTGAACTAGCGAAGTCTTTATTCAGACTAAAAATGCTAGGTTCGCCTCTTTTCCTTCTGCCATATCAGTTAAAAGAAACGAAACTGTTCCAAAATTCCTTGCGAATCATAATCGCGGAGAATCTTAAATTTCTGTCAAGTATAGAAATTTCAATTTATAACTTAAGCAGCATTTCTCACGCGCAAAAGAAAATGTTTGCAGCGTTGCATACCGAGTTGCAATATACGAAATACAAAAAAGCAGAAGGCAAAGTATAAGTACAGGGATGTTAAAAAGAAATTTTTCTGCCATAACAATGAGAATATCAATCATCCGGAATTTATGTTTAAAAAAAAGACGAAAATGAAAACGAATCACGTCTTCAAAGCGAAAGAAACTAGGCAAATTTTGATGGCTTGAATGACAAAGTTTTTTTTTCCTTTTTTTTCGATAGAATTCAAAAGAAAATTGTTGCTTTCCATATCAAAATTTCACTTATCGCAAAACGCATATGCAAATTGTTGAAAATAAAAAAGTTTCCATAGAGTTGAAAACTCAATAAGTGAAAAGGAAAATAAGTTTGCAAATTATGAAGAAATATTTCCCACAAAAAAAAATTAAATTGCATCTTGCAGTAAATGTGAATATGTGCAGAAAAAATAAGTTATTGAAATGTTGGCAATACAAGGAAATAAAAAACATAAGAATTTTGCACCCGCTCACCCCTATACTTACATAGTAATGTATGCACAAATCGGAAACTGAAATTAAAAAATATTTATAGTACAGGTTTCTGTATACGGGTGCACACATCCTTATAAACACGGACGTCAGGTATGTATTGAATATTTTTGGTACCAATAAAATTTATTGGTTATGGCAACGCATTAAATAGCAATAGCCTTCTGTATGTGAGTGGTATAGGTGTTCATGTGTGTGTGTGTGTGTGTGCCACAAGCACGTGTGATATTGAAAATTTATTGATTTATCCAAACCAAGCCAAAACACAAAAAACCCGAAACGAGTTGAAATTTTATTTTAGATTTATGAAAGACGACAAAATTGTGTTATTAATTTTAAAATAATCGTTACACTCTCTCAGAAAAAAAGGAAAGGAATACCCATTTTATGTTCATTGCAAATAAACTGAAATAAGCTAGTGAAAAAGAGCAAAAAAAAAAAAATAGGTATTAAGTTTTAAAAGCTTGAAATTTTAAATTTTGTGAGGCGGTACAATTTTGGGCCAACCAAATTGCACCGCACACAACATAGCATTGGCCCCATTAAGGATATCAAAAAGGGGATGACCCAGCGTCTTTCCCACTGGGACAACCACAAAGTACAACAACGAGAAGAGTATAAAAAAACCGTTCATACCAACAAGCATCCAAGAAAACGGAAAGTACAGATCATCTGCATATGCTGACGTCGACGAAACAACAACAAAAACAACAGACGCTAAGATCACGCCATTAGCTAACGTACAGAAAAAGAAATAAATAACGGCAAAAACACGCCACCGCGAAACAGCCAATAGCGACCAAGCAATGAAACAACAACAACAATACTTACGATGCAGTAGCGACAGCGTCGACTGGAAATAAAATTGAAAAACATCTAAGTAAGCATGGAGTTGTAATCCAGACATCGAGGCAGGTAGTCGTGTTCAAGACATCGAAGGGGTGAATAGTGTTCAAGACATCCGGGCGGTCGGTCGTGTTCAAGACATAGGTGCGGGAGTTCTGCTAAAGCTATCGGGGTAGGAAGTTATATTTTAGACATCGAAGCAGAGTTGCTGACAACTAGACAACAAGCGGACAACAATCACAGTTGAAAACAAAATAATGACGAAGCAGAGAGCCAGCAAACATGGGTCACAGTATACAGGGTGGCAATTGTAAAGTGACGCACACATTTCAGCAGTTATTTTCAAAAGGACGTACTTCCATTAAGTACAATTAAGTGTTAACATTGCTGAATATATAAGCATTCATTTGAACCCCACCTCATTCAATATAACCTCCTTTAGCCTGCACACATGCCTTCAATCGATCCGGAAATCGTAGGACTGTTCGCCGCAGGACTTCCTGATCAATTTCAGTCCAGGCTTTCTCTAATGAATTTGTCAGCGAATCCAGACTGTGGTGTTGAGATGCACAAGCCTTACTCTCTTAAATACTCCAAATAGAGTAGTCCATTGGATTCAAGTCTGGGGAGTATGGTGGCCATTCTTGAGATGTTATGAATCCAGAAAAATTGTCTTTTATCCATGTTTGCGTTAATTTTGCCATGTGGGAAGGTGCAGAATCTTGCTGGAAAGTCCAGTTTTCATTTCCAAATGTATCTTGGGCCCAGGGAAGAACAAGTTCATTTAAAATGCTCCGATAAACAACCTGGTCAATTTTAACACCCTCTTCAACGAATATTAGAGAGGTTCTGGCATTAGCGGAAACTCCAGCCCATACCATAACGGAAGCTGGCTTTTGAACTCGGCCAACAGTCCGATTTTGTTGCGATGATGATGTTAGCCACATTCGGTCATTTTGCGCATTGAAATGTTGTTGAACCGTGAAAATTTTTTCATCTATAAACAAGATATTTTCAACATTTTTTAACACGGAGGAGGAGCGTAGCAACGCCTTGCATCTTTGCAGTCGCAAATCTTTCTTTTTTTGTGTCAGATCTTGAGCTTTTCGCAGCTTGTACGGCTTCAGATTAAGCTTTGATTTTGCAATGATTCGCACTGTTTCACGGTTTACTCCCACTTCCTTAGCGATTTTTCTTATTGAGCGCCTTGGATTTCGCTTGATTCGTTTACGAATTTTTTCTGTTAAACCAGTAGTGGCAACTGTTGAAAATTTTCCACGGTCTCTATCTCCAAAACCCCCAGTTTCATTATATCGAATAATAGCTCGGTCTACCGTACGACTTGACAAATTTAAAGCCTTTGCAATTTGACGGCTACTATAATTTGCCAAATGAAATTTCATAATTTCACGACGAATATTTTCCTTGTCCATTTTTATGGAAATTTCAAAATGTAATAACAAAAATTCAAATGAAATTAAAAGCAAAGCCAATGATGAATGAATTTGCTTTTTAAATTAAAGTAACGGTAAATGGCAAAGCTTGCTGCAGAGTATTAAACTTGCGTCACTTTACAATTGTCACCCTGTAAATAGGAAAGTAGCTTCGCGACATAGCTTTACGATCAAACCGAAAGGTGGGCATCAGGCAGAGCGGTTTACACAGCCACTCACTACTTGACGCTCCTGATTGGTGAGCACACAACAGAACGAGTAGAGATGTCTTGGATAGGTTCATTCAGTCCGACGCCCTTACGCATGCGGGACTTCTGAAACCCGGACGCCTACGGCACATCATATAAGTTACGCGCTTGCCGTTGCACTCCTCAGAAGCCGCACGTTTGCCACTACACATCATCAACGCTTTGCACACTGCGCACGCTTGCCCTACAAGATATTACCATTACACGACGATCTCTTGCCTTGCGAGGCGCACACTACACAAAGATATCATCAACTGCTAGCCGCGCACGCTTATCTTCACCAGAAGACCAGCGCCCTTTTGGCCCCTTATTAGGCTGTTCTTTTTATCTGTTTTCTCCAGGCCTTTTTCTCTAGGCATCTTTCTGCTGGCTCGTTTTCCAGACACATTTTTTTAGGTTCCTACCTTTTGGCTCCTTTTTCTAGCTCTAAACGAGACCTTCTGCCTTCCTTTTACTTTCGTTTTATTATCCTCTTTTCTCCTCTTTGCTTTTTGCCCCCTCTTCTGGAAACATTTCCTGGCTTCTTCTGTCTCTCTTGAGCATTTTTCTTTCCATTTATACTGATCGTTTCTATTAATTTTTCCTTTATGCTCTATTTTCTTTCCCATTCCTTTTCCTGCCTCTTCCCTTTTCTTCCTTCTTCCCATCCACTGCCTTTTCTCTTTATCTGTTATTCTTTTTCTGAACCCTTATCCTTCATTTTCTCTTTTGGCCCCTAACAATAGGTCTTTCACTTCATCGCTTTCTACTGAACTGTTGCTTATCTTAATCTCGTTTTCTACCGCTTATCCAGCTTAGTCTCCTGATCCGGTTTGCTTCTTCTAATATCCTGGTCTCTTTCCTCTGCTTCTTTTAATTTTCTCCTTCGGAAACTACATTTCTCCTTTCTGTTTGGCTTCTTAACAGGCGCCCTTCTCTTGATATTGACAAATTTTCATAGCTTGCCTTAACTTTCGTAGGGCAAAATAGTAGAATTGGTTCGAGGGAGCCAGAAGGAGAAGTCTGGAAAAAGCGTCAGACGAAGCAAAGAGATGGGCCTAGAAGATGAGACCTTGAAAAAACGGAGTAATCTATTGTTTGTTTTAGATTGCTCAGTGATTAGTCCATGGATTATTCTAAGCGCAAATGTGGCGCTCTTCATTCCAAAACTTTTTCTTTTTTCAGCATGATTTTTTGTAGAGATGAGCACTTCAGTGCCTACGAAATAGAGGGGGAATAATATGCTAATGTACCAAAACTGCTGTTGTGGTATCAATGTACTTTTAGATTTGAAATTGTATCAAAAAATTACAATTGTACCAAAAAAATACAACTGTACCAAAAAAGTACAATTGTACCAAAAAAGTACAATTTTACCAAAAAAGTTTAATTGTACAAAAAATGTCATCACTAATGCAAACCGCTCATCTTTTTGTTGTAAAACTCCCTCTTGGCAAAACGAAACTCTTAATTTGAAGAGTTGTCGACTTTAAGAGAAATTTACAGTTGTTTGTTAGTGTTGTTATTTGTGTAAGAGTTGATTTGACTATTATTGTAATGATTTTTTCTCCTCTCCTCAGATAGAAGTATAAAAAGAGAGGGTTACCATTCAAAGAGTGCCAATTCATCTTGCTAACTCAATTTATTTGCGTTATATGTAAGTAAGTATGTATGTATCATTAGTTAATTTATCATTTTATTGTTTAATTGTAATTTACTACACGAGCGCACTTTAAAATCTTAAAAATTTCTCAAAATCGAATTCTCCCATAGATTCACATTCTTCATGTCATGACAACGAGCTTTCTACTTGAGAAAGTAAAACTTAATTTAATGCATGAGAAAATTTTCAGTTTGACGTTAGTTAAGTCAGAAAAAGTTTTTTTCTATTTTGTAATATAGTAGGTAGATAGATAGCTATAATTAGAAGAAGTTTTTATAGAAACATATATAATTATTTAGCGCTATCTAATTACAATGAAAATTAAAAGCGGAAAGTGAGTGAGTGAGTGGCTGATGTTGCAAATTTGTTAAATTTACGCTCCTTTTTACATCAAATTTTACATACTCATGAATTTATGTAGGTAAGAACTTTAAAGATAAAAAGTTTTTAATTTTTTTGTTAATACAAAGACATTGTTTTCTCTTTTAAAACTTCATCTGTATAAAATGTAATTCATTTTAAAGCAGAAAAAAGTTTAATGGTTTTTTTTTTTTGCTTTCCACATTATTAATTCAATTTGCTTTTTGCCTACTCTACACTGGTATCGTGTTTAATTGCATTCATGTTTGTAAATTTATATTTTGCCAATACATTTTTTTTTGTTTCGTAACTATAAAGTTATCATTTTCAATAAATTTACTATAAAGTGCTCATAAATTGTATTCAAATAGGTATTTATATACTACTATATACACTCCTACATGTGTGAATACATACATACTACTACATTTACATTTGCATACTTATACATACAAACACATATATTCAAAAAAAAAAAAAAAAAAAGTCCATTACATTTTCATTTCATTACGATTTGTTTGTTCTTATCTCCCAGGGTTCGTACCTGCAATGAGATTTTACAACATGCCACAAATCAATAATGTAGTACATTTACACATATACACTCATACATGCATACAGAAGCATACATGCATGTATGTAGTTTTCATTCTGTGCTATTATTTGAAATTCAATGTATTGGAAGGATAATTACATACTCGTACATGTGCAGAGTTCTGTGCAGTTGGCAGCGCATTTTATTTCATCGTTTAATTTTAATTTGTTTATGTTTAAAGAACTTACTTGGCATTATTTTTTTTTTTTTGTGCATACATACATGCATGAATATTTACATATATTTATATAATGTATTTGTGGATAAAGTTAAAAGCGGGTCACACCTTCAATAATGACGCCATTGTTTGTAAGAAATGCAAAAAAAAAAAAAACAAATTTCAATACATTGAAATAACTTATATATGTATACCAAACTTCTCGGGGTAAATAGGGCGGAGTTGGTATTCTCCTATGCACACACACACATTAACGATCACACACGTGTATGCGTGTACAAAAAAAAATGTGCAATGTATGGAGAGTGAGTAAAATATAAAAGAGAGAGCCTCTCAATTAGAAAGAAGCAAAAACAGTTGAGTGACCAGATGTATCGAAATTGTCGATACTTTATGGAATTTTCAAGTACCAAATACTGTGTACCGAATTGAAGCAAATATACTGAAATTTGAAAATAGATGTACCGAAATTTGATACAATATTGCAATTTAATTGAAAAAATATAGATTTATTTCCCACTCGTAATCTATACAGCCTGCGAATGCGGGAATGCAACTTCATTGGTTTGAGCGAGAAAGCAACAGTTACTGGTACAGTCAAACCTGCTATTTGGGACTCTCTGCAATTGGAACACCTCATAATCGAAGCACATTTTTGATTTTTTTTTTTTTTGATTCAGAAGAAATTCCCTTGCTATTTGCGCCACCTTCAACTCGGTGCCATAAAACCTTTTTAATTGGGCCGAAATGTATTTTTTTCTTTTCAAAGAGAGATGTTTGTTTGTCTCATAGAAAATGGACGGATATCTTTAAAACAAGCAAAATTAAAGTTCAAAGAATTTCGCCAACAAAAGAAAAAATTAAAGATTGTGCAACGTATAATGTCTTGTGCATCATTTCAGTATCTGCCCTAATTTTTCTGCACTATTTTTGGCCGCTGATCACGAATCTGTAAAAATCATGAAAACTCTTAAAAAAATGTTCATCCATGAACCCCTTACCTTACCAAATTTTCAAAAAAAAAAAAAAAAAAACGTTTAAAAATATACACGAAACCTGACCTGATGCCATTCTTGGCTATTTATCGTATCCCAAGGATAGGTTAGGTTGGAGTGGCAGCCTTCTACTTGAATGCACACTTAAGCACATAACTAGGCTCATTGTGATCCCACAGTACGGCTCGACTCTCCCATTTACGGAGTAGAGAACCATGAGGATATTTAGCTCGGACAGACTAGTAAAGAAAGGTGAGCCCAGAAGTTTTAGTCTCCTCCTGACCAGGGATGGGCATTCGCACATGAAATGGGTTCTTCCACCTCCTCAGAGCCGCAGCCCCAACTGAAGTCATTGAATAGCAGTCCTAGTCTTGCAGCATGTCTCCCCACTATGCAGTGTCCCGTGAGCATCGAAGTCGTAATGCTAATGGAGTTTCTGCTAAGGTTGAGTAGCTTTCTAGTACGTCTATTGTCCATGGCGGTCCATGTTAGCCAGGTAATACCACAAGTATGCTCCGCTACCCAGGATCTTTTTGCTTCCTCAAGGTAGTTTTGCTTAATAGCTAATTTAATAGAAGTAAGAGGATGCAGGATGGTCATATATCTGTAAGTTGTGAGCCCTGTTCTCCTAACTTGTCGGCATTGTAGTTACCTGAAATATCTATATTTCCAAGTACCCAATATAGGTGGACCTGCGAGTAACTCGACAAAAAGTTGAGTGAAAATTGGCAGCTTTGATGGACGAAGCTTTGATGTAGTGAAAACACCGACAAGAATATTCGTATAGAATGAATCGTTGTGAATAAGCGACTTGGACGCTTGCTAGGTAGCCATTACTTCCGCTTGAAAAACGCTGTAATGGTTAGGAAGTCGGAAAGAGAGTGTGAGATCTAGTTTATTAGAGAAGATGCCACAGCTGACTCTTTCCTCCAATTTGGATCCATCTGTATAGATGGCAATTGCATTGTCCGTGACCACCTCGTCTTTAATCCATATCGTATCCCTAAAATATGTTCCTTTATTTGAGTCACATGTATAAGAGCTGACATAATAAAAATAATTCACTTGCTTACATACATGTCTCGCCTTTCATTTTTTCACTAAAAAATAAAATCTTTAAAATCGAACCGTTTTCGGTTGGTGCCGAGGAGTGTTTGACTGTACTAGTGACGTTCGAGCAAGTCCCAGCACATAAATAAAAAATATTCTCAGAACTCTGAAATAAGCTGTAAGAAAAATGTTTTCTCCATTTGCGGGACAAGGAGAAATATTTTTGTGATTTTTTTTTTTACATTTTATTTGTACTTTTTTAATTACATGTCAACATTTATACTCTTTTAAAGTTTTAAAAAGATGCTGGCTGAAATAAGCTGCCAGCCACTGTAAATCGCAAAAATTAATGAAATGATTTGTATCAATTAAAATATTATATAAAATAAAACTAATCTTTCGAATTATTCTATTCTATTCTATTTGTTTTTTTTTTTTTCAATAAATACCGAATTATTCTTTTTGTGTACCCAAAATTATGTAAAAACAAGATGGTCACTTCAATAATACGATTATAGTTTCATTGAGAGCACTGATGCTTGCTCTCTTCTTCGCTCTAAAGAGTAAATCGGACTTGCTCAAGCTCCGCCCACCACACTACGGTAATATCACTTGGACAACGAAGGTGCTCTCTCATTTATGATTAATAAAATTGAAAGAGAGAGAGAGAGATATCTGTTAAATTAAAGTTTTACATAGCTTTTGCACAATATTTCTAGAACAGTTTGAACTAAAAGTGTTCTTTGTTTTACTACTCATATTGATTTCACTAATAGGTATTTGTACTTACCTACCTACTGTAAAAAGTACCATTCAATAACAATAAAATAATTTGATTATAAACTCTTCTTTCTTCTCCTATCCACCACCCACCATCGCGAATTCCAGCATGTAAATAATTGTTTACAGAAGTTCACGCAAGAAAACAACTCAACGACGTCCTTAAATAAAAAACTTTCATATATGTATATGTGAGCGAGAAACCTTTCAGAGTGGTAACAGTTGGCAAGTACCAGTAAAGGCGGCCATTTTCAAGGGAATTATAATGTAGGCGTAAAGGCGGCATGCATTAAACCTACAGCCACAACTAAGCTTCTACAAGTAACATATATAAATACAAAAAAAAAAAAAAAAAAGAAGAAAATCAATCAATTTTACAAAGCCACTCTCATGTACCACACTTTCCGAGTTGGTGTACTTATTTGTTGTTGTTACTGTCGTTAGTTGTAGGCACTCATACATATTTATTTTTTGCAAAAATCTGCCATAAAAAAAGTTTTATATGTAATATATAGAGAGAATGAAATGGAAGAGAAGAAATTGGAATAGTTAGCATGAAAATTCCTTCTTCTCTTCGTACATTACGCTCTTTGTAACGTGTGTGTAAGTGCACTTGTACTCATACTCATATATATTGTTGTTGTTTTTTTGCCGCCTACCGTTAGTGAAAATAAATATTACAAAACTCTTTCTCACACTCACACTCTCTCTGGCTCTCCCACTCTCTAACGGCTTTGCCAATGTTAACTTAACACTGGCTCTACATACTCTACAGTCAGTCTTTTTCGTAATTGTTGTTATTTGTTGCACAACAAAGTTTCAACGAAAGTTTTTTGTTTCGCAAAAACAAAAACAAAATTTATTGAAACATACATACTTACGTACATACATATTTACCTAAAAACTTTGTTAATAGAAAGTCAGTTTGCAACGGAAATGACAGTTACGTTTGTTTTTCTGGTTATTTTTTTTGGTTTGCTTTTTTTTTTTGCCAATAAAAACAACAAACAACCAAACAATAAAAAGAAAAAGTAAGAAAATAATGCCACAATTTAGTGAAATAACAAGAGAAATAACAGGAAGAAAGAAAGGTAAATATTTTTTAATATTAATTAAAATTTAACCTGGATCTTAAATGTTTTTAAATTTTAGTTTTTGTTTTAAATTTAATGCTCATTTGAGAAGTAAAATCGTCGAAGTTGAAAACGAATTTTTCTTAAAAATTGAATTAAACTACAAAATAACATATCTGGAAAGCTACACACACACACTGACGAATAACTTACATGGTACAGTAATTTTCGGTTATTTGACTGCCACTTAATTGTAATTTTTCGTTTAATTGCACCCAAAAATTGAAATAAAGTTTATGAGAAAAAAAAACGCTCCAGCCCGCGTTTTGGCGTATATCTGGGTAGGCTATATCTGGGTTGGGTATATCTGGGTTAATAGTTATACTAGACTTCGTATTTCATCAGTGTTAAATCAGTCAACTAAAAGTCGGTGATAGCTTCTTCTATTTGCCGGGGAGATATGAATATTTGTAGATACAAATTTTAACCCATCAGCGACTTCTCATGTTACCACCTTCAATTTCTTCAGAAACTTTTGGCCGTCAAAGTACCGGTCCCAGATTGGCTGTTAGCTACCAACTGTTTACAAAGGCTGGGAATGGGTTTTCTCATTTAGAACTAAAGTTATTTCACCCCTCTTCTCCCTACCAGTGAAATTTCATACATTTTGACTATTAGTCATGAATAAAAAAAAAATATTAAGAGGAAAAACATATCAATCCCACCCCCCCCCGCCCCCCCTTTCCCTTCACAAATGTCTAAATCTGATAAAAATTAGTAGTATATCTAATCCAGCAAATCGTTGCCTAGGCTGAGAATGGGTTTTCTTCCTGTATTTGTAGAGCAACAGCCCATGGAGAGCCTAAACCGAGCATTTCGGTGATAACCCAGCAGAACAATATTTTCTGGGCTCAACCAAAGTAATGCAGTCAATTTGCTCTTTCGAATTCCAAAATTTGGTGAATGAGCGATCGAAATCGAGAAATGAGACAGTGTTGAGATCGTTTTCAAAATCTTTTCTTAATTTTTAACCAATTTTCGAGAATCATATTCTCTTATAAGTATAACTAGTTTGACGTCTGTTATTTAGAGAGTGGTCAAACTCGTAGAGTCTCTGAGTGATTCTGATTCTTTCTGAGCATGTTTTTCATTTGTCACTGTCATTTTTGTACTCAATGACAATTTTGGATTCCTAGGGGCATTTGGGATTTCGATTTTATTAGCAGATCACATTTCAAGAAAGATGGTTCTCGAATTCACCCATTTCCTTATAATATTTAGATTTCAAATCAACAAAACATTTGAAGGAGTATGATGTAGAACTGGCTTGCTTATACTTTCAGAACCGGTTTTAATTTTAGTTATAGTTTTAGTTTTTTTTTATCTTTTCTATAAATTAAAGAAATCTAAAGAGTCATTGACTGTTTCCAGTACTCAGATCATGAGAAGTTGGTCCAAATTAGTTTCCACTGACACGATTTTTTCTGGCTGGTGTAGTGAATACAATTGAGGAGGTCCATAACAAAACGCAATAATTCCACTCCAAAATTTTTTTAGATAATTGAATAAATATAATTGAATTCTGTAGGATATAAATTGGAAATGTTTTATTTTGGTCCGAATCATTATTTGTGGAATAGAAATAAAGAAAAATTAATGACCTTTGATATGATTTATAATAATGGCAACATAGATTTCAACATGTAGAATTTAATTAAATAAAAAAAAACTAAAATCTTAAAAAGTGGAATTATTGCGTTTTTTTATGGACCTCCTTAATTAACCGCTGTATTAATTAAACCTTTTATTTCAGATGCAAATAATTATTTTCATTTCCCCAATAAAAGTCATAGATTTCACACAAAGACTCTCACCTAATTGGAGAAAAAGCTTTCAGTTCCTATCAACACATTTGTACGGGTAGAATCTGACAAGAGTTAAATCCTTTCGTTCCTTATTCAAATCAAAACAAATTGATATCTGATATTTTAGTTGTCGTTCTGATAAATAATTCAAATCGAATAATTTAATTTTTCACATTTTTTTATTTGGGATGGAAAGGGTTAATAACACACTCTTATGTTTTTTATATGACGTTTCGTAGGCGCTCACCACACAAGCACAATGTAAAATGAGAGCTATGCATTACTGTAAAAGTTGTACTCTTTGCGCTCTCTCTATATGCTTTCTCTCTCTCTCACTCTTGTTATCTTCAATAAATTTGTATTAACATGTGTTAACTACAAATTGCATATGTATATGTGATAAATAAATTGAAACAACAGGAGAGACCAAATAAAGTTACAAAAAGAGAGCGAGAGAGAGGTCTGGTGTTTTGATCAACGTGATAGAGTAAATTCTCACTGCTTCAAAATAAATAACAATGGAGTATGCTTTGGAAAACTGCTTTGTTGTTATAAAGATCCAGAAAAGCTTAAAATATAAAAACAAATACATGGGGAAAAAACAAAACGTAAAGTAAGATTCTGACAGTTTTGAGTCTCTTTATAGAAAGACGAAAAGAGAGTTGACGCTGCTATTACCCGTTATAATTCTGCCATGACTCTCCTCTGCAAAGGTCTTCCATTTTTTCTTGATTGAGTAATTTCTAAACTAAAATTCATTCATAATTCGAAATTACGTACTATTTTTAGAATATTTATTATTCTTTAGTACATGGCAAAGTGCACGATTTGAACTCAAATTTCTATATTAAAATATATAAATAAGTTTAACTAAATAATACAAAAGTCAACAGCAGCAGAGCAGCAGAAAAAGAAAATTGAGTTGAATTCAACTGTAAAAATTTTGCAATTTCACTTTACTTTACTTTACTTTTGATACACACACACGCATTGGGGCGAATATACGCTCGCATACAAAATATTCAATAAAAAAAAAGTATTGTGTGGAGTCTTTTCTATTTCTATTCTACACAATATATTTGCGTCATTGTTGAGTAGTCAAATATCAATAAAATATGATTGAAGTTGATTTTCTTTTTCTACGTTTATTTTCTTTTTTTTCAATTTTATAGAATTCCAAAGAATATGTGATTTTTATTTTGTTGTAGTCATTATTGCAAATATTCAGTTTTTTCTTATCATACTTGACATTTCTTCATACATACAGTAGTGGTCGATGAAAAGTTACTACGGTAAAAAGTGATAAACATGCAATGGTGTGGAATAAGAAAATGTGGATAAATGACGGGAGATTGAGATACAGTGGATCAAAACTTTCTCAAGAAAGTAAAAAAACTGAACCGAAGGTTTCAAAACGAAAACATGCTCTGCATGTAAGAGCAAAAATGGACTAGTGAGGCACACAAAAAATGAAATTAGTGATGTAAGTTAGGCAGAAATTCTACCGCCTATAGAAATCGAAATTTTATTTGGCATTTTCTACGTATTTCGACGTCAACTCAAACTTAAGTAAATACTTCATCTCTTGTTAATGTTTTCAAATGATTTCAAATCTTTCAGAGCGGATACTTTCGTGTGGAAAACGACCCTCGGGGAACACAAAATGGTGTAAATCCATTCGTCTAATACTGAAAAACTGCATGAGGATCTCAAGTGCTCAGCTCAATAGTGTTCCTAATTTTATGACAAGCTACTGTATAGCCAGCATTATGCACTATACACTTGCACATTAGCATAATAATATTTACGTATTCTCGTATGTGAATTGAGTGTATGTTTAGTATGCGCTGAAAACTTATAAAAAGATATGATTTTTTTTTTTTTTTTATTTATTTTTTACATAATTTTCCTATGAAATCAACCAAGAAATTGAATTCTTATTGAAAAATTTTTCCATTCAAATTCTTTTGCTATCATTTTTGTACATCACTTACTTCAAATTTGAAATGTAAAGCTAAAGAGATAATTTTTCGATGCATCACGAATATTTTTCAAAGAAGAAAAAGAATACGTGATGAGGTGGGACCTATTCTCAGTATAAGGATTCCGAGTTTGAACATAAATAATGACAGCTTAAGTTAAACTGTGAAAAATTAGCCTGTGAACTCATAGCCGAACTCTAAAGTTCTACTTTTGGATTCGTGGGAGTTTTCTATTGGAAAAGTTGGTTTCAGAATTGGCAGGTTAAAGATTTAAAGAATTGATTTTTGAAATCGCATTTTAGGAATAAAAATGGTCCAAAAAACTATAGATTGAGCACTTAGTTCTAATCTTGGATTAAAAATGGACCGAAAAACTGTGGATTGAGGATTTAGTTTTAGTTTCGGATTAAAAATGGACCAAAATACTGTGGATTGAAGAGTTAGTTCTAATCTCGGATTAAAAATGGAGCAAAAAACTATGGATTGAGCACTTAGTTCTAATCTGGGATTGAAAATGGCCCGAACGACTGTGGATTGAGGGTTTAGCTCTAATCTCGGATTAAAAATGGACCAAAAAACTATGGATTGAGGACTTGGTTCTAATTTTGGATTAAAAATGTCCCGAAAGACTGTGGATTGAGAACTTAGTTCTAATCTGGGATTAGAAATGGATCGAAAGATTGAGAATTGAAGACTTAGTTCTAGTCTCGGATTAAAAATGGACTGAAAGACCGTGGATTAAGAACTTAGTTCTAATCTGGGAATGAAAATGAACCAAAAAACTGTGGATTGAGGACGTAGTTCTAATCTCGGATTAAAAATAGACCAAAACAACTGTGGACTGACAAGTGCAATTAAATTTTTCGACTTCAGAAAGTTTCAAGAAAGCAAAAACAAATTCCAATTAAAATCATATGAAATTCATTGAAACATTAAATAGTTTGCCTAAAATTTTTCTGCGTTATTTGAACTCCTATTAATAATAAAAATTTCCCAAAAACGAAATCAATTTAATCTAATATTAAAATCCTAAACGTTTCAACCAGCTCATTTCAATATTTCAATACAAATTATGTAGTACATAGATACAAAATTCAAAAGCTAAACATTTTAATTAGACTTTTGAACTTTTGAATTAAAATAAAATATTTATATAATTATTTTTCTTTTTTTTTTTTTTTGGATTTTTGGTTTAGTGTCTAGTTTAAGTTTAGTTGCGTGGTGGTAATTTTTGGGCAATTTAATTTTATTTCTATGCATATTATTTGATATAGTCGTACAATTTTTTTTGTTTTTTTTTTTGCTTATGGTAACATCATTTTTCATACCCTCAATTATCGTAAATCGTAAATCATTATTCCGGTAGTTTCGTAGTTTTGCTATTTTATTTTATTATGCAATAAATTATAATCCCAAATATATACACATACATATGCAATATAAATGTTATCCCTAAATATAAACATTGGCAAACATTCATTCGTTCTATTAAAAATCCATAAATATATTTTCCCCATTTCTGACTGTAGGGGTCCACACTCTCTCGTTTTCACTCTCATTCTCTCTCTTCTTCGTTCTCTCTGAACATATGTGTGTGTGTGTTTGTGTGCGTTTACACACTTTGGTTGCAAATCGAAATAAAACATTCACTATTTTAATGGGGTGCCAGTTAAGGTTACATGCTCATGAATAAAATTATCATAAATCATAAATAAAAACTCATGTATGTGTGTGTGTGTGTGTGTATTGTGAAACTAACTAAAAATATTTATTGTATTTTGTTGTGTTATGTATGTATATTTTGCAAATGAAACAATTTTCGATAAAATGTTGTGCTTACCACGGAATATATATTGGATTTTTGTTTTGTTTTTTGTTTTTTTTTTTTTGTGAATTTAGTGGGGAAGGTGTGGTTTTTGTATACTGAAGGGTTGCTAAAACTATTTTTAATCAGCATTCGATTTTGTGATCCTATTATTTTCTAATTCAAAACTATTTTAAATAAATGAATACATTCTGGCTGAGCTTTTAACTTTAATTCACTTATCTATAGTTTACAATGTATTCCATATGGAAATGATTTAATAATTTCGAAGAGGGATACAAATTAAAAATTATCGTGTGCATGTGTATATTAACGATCATACACGTGTATGTGTATATAAAAAAAATATGTATAAGTGGAAAGTAAGTAAATGCAAGAGAGGGAGAGTACGTAGTTACTCAGAAACAACAACAATTCATTTGACTAAATATGAAAACCACGATTAAAGTTCAAATAAGAGAGCACCGGTATCTGTTGTTGTTCTCTTCTATGCTGCTCTCTCGAACATAACAATATGGTGGATAGTAAGTAAATTTAAAAAATGGAGAGCACGCAGTTAGAAAGAAACAACAACAACCACTCATTTTATTAAATTATGCCAATCACGGTTATAGTGCAAATATGAGAGCACCGGTGTTGCAGTGTTGCCAACTTTTGAATTTCAAAATCCATTTTTTTATTGGAAAAAAGTGATTGATTTTTTCAACTTATAGAAGTAAAATAATAAAATAAAAAAGAAAATAAAAATGTTTCTTAATGCTTCAAAAAGGAAATAATTTATTTAGATTACATGATTTTCATAGTTTTTTTAAATTATACAAACAATACAGAAAAAACTAAAACCAAACATAAAGCAGAAAACAAGTATGTGAGCAAACAAAATTTTGCTGCAGTTCGATTGGTTCGATTCACCTCGCACTTTTGAACCGGTGATTTGATACTAAAATTTTGTAACGCAAAACTATTTTTTTATAAAGCAATAAAAGCTAAAATTTAAAAACATAATAGAAATAAAGTTATATGCACTAACAGATTCAGAGATTTCCTAAATTTTTCGCCCTATAGAATGTTGTTTCAGAAAGTTATAAACTCACCTCGCCCCCACCCCCGCCGACCCCCCCACCCCTCTCGCTCACCTATTTGTTATCATTAATGGTTATATACGATTTTTTTTTATTAAAAATCATTTAGTTTAGATTGAAGAAAATGGAAAGCTAAGTTCGAACGCAGTCAAACTTTAAATAAAAATCCCGCAGCCTTTTAATAAAAATATCTCTTCACATTGAATTGTACATGGGCGTTGTTATTATTCAATTTTGATAGTTTTTGCATGAAAAAAAAATATATTATCTATTCATTAAGCCGGGTAAAAATTTTTCGCGAACAAAGTTTATAGTAAAAATATAATTTAATGAATGATTTTAAGTAAAGTTGACCAAGAAACCATATCTTCTAAAATCAATTTCGATTCTGCGCATTTTTATAAATTAATATTGGTTCCTACACAAAATAAAAATAATAACAAATTTATAAATGTGTAGAAAAAAAAAAATGTATAATTAAATATAATGCTATAAATTCAAAAATCTCACCTTAATCGTATCGAGTTGAATTTTTTTTATGGGTTGGCACAACTGTCTCTAGCATCTGTCGAAAATTATACGCCATTTGTAGCGTTGGTTTACGATTTATCGGATTTTTTTTAAGGCCAATAAAAGTATTTTCGGCGATTTTATGATTCCAAAATCAAAGTCATGCTGATCGTTTTCATCCATTACCGTGGTGTTGTTCACAAAGAGTTTCTTTCATCTGATCAAATGGTTAATAAGAAGTACTACCTTGGTGTTATGAGGCATTTGAAAGAGTCTATTCGTAAAAAGACCAGAATTATGGTAAAATAATTAATAGTTTTTACATCATGATAACTCTCCATTGCATACGGCAATTGCTATATATCAAGTTTTGGCAAAAAATCAGACAAATACCGTTCCGCAAGTCCCATATTCGCCTGATCTGGTACCATGTGACTTTTTTCTTCTCCCTCGAATCAAAAACCACTTGATAGACACGACTTTGATACAATTGATGAGATAAAATGAGAAATTGCTGGCTTTGGCTCTAAATGTCTGGTATGTCATTGAATATAATCGATGCTTCAAAGACCGGAAAAATCTCGTTTACCTTAAAGCCAAACTACAGCCAACTTTCGATAATGTGAACATCCACTAACGTAAACATCCACGAACGTGGAATCCCTCGAATCAAAAACCACTTCATAGACACGACTTTGATACAATTGATGAGATAAAATGAGAAATTGCTGGCTTTGGCTCTAAATGTCTGGTATGTCATTGAATATAATCGATGCTTCAAAGACCGGAAAAATCTCGTTTACCTTAAAGCCAAAGTACAGCCAACTTTCGATAATGTGAACATCCACTAACGTAAACATCCACGAACGTGGACAAATTTTGTCTCCATTTGCTATTCTAAAAAGTGAACAAAAGTCTGAAATCTCTTAAATGTGAACAAAATTTCTTAGAAATTATGTATCAATTTTCATGATTTTAATAGTTTCGAGAATCCTCTAGATATGTTTACTACAAGAACTTAAAAGAAAAAATAATTTTTAAGGTAAAGATAATTCTGTGGTAAGTTCATAAAGTTTCCTTTATTTTTTTCAACAATCGCAAACGTGAACAATCTCGTAAACATTCACGGTTTCGAGCGTTGATTGTATTTCCTATTTTTAAAAGCTCAAAATATTTTCGGAGGCTCGAAATTGATTTCAGACTTATAGTTTTATGGGCAAATTTTTATTCTTTTACTATACGCGTTGCAAGTTTTTTTTTTTGCCACAATAGTTTGAAATTGTTTTCTAAAAAATTTGATTTATATGAGAGGTATGCACGGTAAAGAGATTCTAGAGGCTTTTTCTATGAAATCTATTGAATTTGATTTAATTTGTTACAAAATTTTCTTTGATAACGTTTTTTAAAAATTTTACATATCAGTTATTCTAAAGGGTACTTCAACAATTTATTTAAATCTGCTTTAACATTTATTTGTATACTACGTTTTCACTTACATATATGAGAGGTGCCACCTGCGGCTGACTGATTTAGCGCATTTCAATATTTACTCTCTTAAAAACACGTTAAAAAACATGCTAAGCGCTAAGTCAATTTTCCCGCATTTTAATTTCAAGCAGCACTAAATTTAGTGCGTTAGTTGGCAACATTGACAACAAGTCACATTTACTCTCTTACACTAGCTCCTCCCACTTTTCAACAATACTTTTTTACGCGCTCTGCAGATCTTTCTCTTAGCCTCTCTCAACTCTCATTCTCCCATATTTCAAGATGAAGAACAAATTTACTGACTGTGTTGTTTTTTTATTTTATTTTTTGTTTGTGCTTTTTTACGATTTCCGGTTGGTTTGGTTGAGAGAAGGGGAAAGACGATTACTGTTAGATAAAATCCCACCCACCTTACTTTTCTATTCCATTCTCCTTAATCTATTCAAAATTGTTTGTAATGCTCAGAGAGAGAGAGAGGGAAAAAAAATATTACATCAAATTAAAAAAGGACGACAAAAATATCATTATCATGATAGATAAAATAAATAAAAAAAAAAAGAAAGAAGAAGCTAACTTACTGCTTGCTTATATAACACAGTAACTGCCTCTTCAAAGCAATATTTTTTCACATTTGATGATAAAATAATAGTAACTACTTGGTATACACTCATTGTATTAAACTATGACTCCAAACGATGTACGGATGAAGACGAAGAGAGTGAGGAGTACAAGGAGTAAATATTATAGACGACCACTTTCTTGTTATTCCATAGAACTAATCTTTAAAGAAGTAAAATTACTCGAAAACATTTTTTTTTGGGGTGACTTGCAATAAAACGCATCATTTTTTTGCTGTTTTTATTTTTTTTTTTTTGTGCTTTTGTATTTTTTGTTGTGACACTTATACTTCAAGCTTCATAAACGAACAAGCGTTTGTAATAGCAGTGGAAGAAGAAAAATGAAGAAGCAGAAGCAAAAAGTCTTGAAGCATTTTTATGGATGTGTCATTTCAAATCAACTTAAGTCCAAAGTATTGTATATTAGAAAAAATTTGCTCAAGGGGATTTCTTGGATTACTTTCTATGATATCGCGTTGGCATGGCATTGCATAGAATTTGTTGTTATTATTGCTATTATTATTGTTGTTGCTGTTGTTGTTAGCATGTTAGCATAGTAACACACAAGTATGGGAAAATAAGAAAATATATTTCTACATAACTATGTACATAAACTTCACACCATGTTTCACTTAAAAAGGCCAGTTCTTTTTATTTTCTCTTCTATTTTTTTTTTTTTTGTTTTTTGCATTACTTTTTTGTAGACTTTTTTTCTTTCTTTTTTTTCCCCTTTCTCTTCTTTTGAAGGTCGTTGAAAATAATTTTCATTGCGTATTTATTTTAGCTTTCGTTTAGTTTTATTTCTTTCTTCATTGTGTGTGTGTGTGTGTGTGTGTGTGAGAGAGTATGTCAGTGTTGAGAGCGAGAGAGAGTGAATTGTGAGATACTTTCATTAACATGGTTTCTCTCATTTAAAATGTGTTTGTAGTTGAGCGTATGTGATAAATACAAATGAGTATAAAGAAAATAATTTTACTGTCTCCAATAGTCGATTTTTTATACCCTACATCAAAGGGAAAGAAACAAAGTTTTCAATACTTAAAAAAAAAGGCGTGATTGGAAAAAGTCGTCGATGGCAATGAAAGAGTAATGAGCGGGGTAAGCCATCTTCTGTAGAAGAAATAGTTTAACGAAAATTCCCCATCTGGGTCGAGCTAGGGCAGGTCATTCACATAGAATATGGAGTGGTCGTCTCGTCATCTTTCAAACATGGACAACACTCCTCTGTCTCAGCACATAATGTCCAGGCATATAGCTCAGTAGCAGGCCTGTCTACATAAGAATCGATGGGCTGATTATGGCTAAGAGAAACAATAAGCGCGTTTGCATGACTGATACCAGGAATTATATGAATATGTTTTTTTTTTCAGTTGTTTCCACCAACTTTTCATTGAAACGAAACGTAAATGCAAAATTTAGTCTGAAATTTTTTCCTATTTTATATCGAAACATCTTCTTCTTTATTTGACGCCACGTCGCTTTGGTACTTGATATTTCCAACGGTGATCATACCATCATCTTCTTCAAGTTCTATCACCGTGCTTCGAATAGAATACTTCCTCTTCTCCTTTGATTTTTAATCAACGGTTATGCGCTGGACTTTGAACTTACCGCCTATAAAAAAAAACTTTCTATTAAAAAATCAACTGGTCGGAACTCATCTTTTTAAAATATATCTAACCTCTATTTTCCAATTGACATAACTTTTTAGAAATTTTAGATTTACCGGACATAGAGGCCTCTCTCTGTTTCAGAATAATTATTAATAGAAAATTAGGGGCTGATGAGGAATACATATCTAAGTTCTCCTTAAACTTGGCTATTGATTTAAAATTTATACATTTTTTTTTTTCGACTTCAATTTTTAAAAAAATTCATAAGGGGGTACATGAAAAAACATATGTTTTCTACATATTTTATAAGTTTTTACAACGTTTTCAACAAAAATAAATTTAAAAAAAAAAAAAAATTTTTTCGACCTATATTTTTCAAAAAATCCATAAGGGAGGATACATGGAATAATTATTTTTTTTTTTAATTTTTTATTGTGTTTTCTACATGTTTTATCAGTTTTTGCAACGTTTTACACAAAAATAAATTTTTCTAAAAAAAAATTTTTTTCGACTTCAATTGTTAAAAAAATTCATAAGGGAGGGGGTACATGAAAAAAATTGTTTTTTTTTCAATTTTTAATGTTTTCTACATAGTTTATGAGTTTTTACAACGTTTTCAACAAAAATAAATTTTTTAAAAATTTTTTTTTTTCGACCTAAATTTTTCAAAAAATCCATAAGGGAGGTCGAAAAAAAAAAATTTTTAAAAAATTTATTTTTGTTGAAAACGTTGTAAAAACTCATAAAATATGTAGAAAAATTATTTTTTTTCAATTTGTTTTTATGTTTTCTACATGTTTTATGAGTTTTTACAACGTTTTACACAAAAATATATTTTTCTAAAAAAAAATTTTTTTCGATTCCAATTTTTCAAAAAAAAAAAAATTCCTAAAGCGGGAATACGTGGTATAAATTTTTGTTTTTATTTTATGTTTTCTAAACGTTTTCAAAAAAAAATTTTTTTTTCGGTCTAAATTTTTCAAAAAAATTTTTTTTGAAAATTTTTTTTTTGTTGAAACCATTGTAAAAACGCATAAAAAGTATAAATATATAAAAAAAACGGAAAAAAATTTTTTTCCCCATGTATCCCCCATATAAATTTTTGGAAAAATTTAGGTCGAAAAAAAAAATTTATTTTTTTTTAAATTTGTTTTGTTGAAAATATTGTAAAAACTGTAAAAAAAAACGAAAAAAACATTGTCTTGTCCATGTAAACCCCCTCTCCCTAATGAAATTTAGGTCGAAAAAAACATTTTTTCCATCTCACAATTTTTTCAAAAATCATAAAATCATCGATATCACAAAAATTTCGACCTGAACCGAAAAAAATGTTTGTAGATTCGTGATCACCATCGAAAATCTTTCTAGAAAACCCATATGAGAACTCAGACATTTTTTAGGCCTATTTTGGAAATCATAAAGTAACTAGACTATGATTTCAAAACTTCAGTAGAAAAATCGAGAGGAGTCAAGATGATTTTTTTGTCATACATTCTTCGGCTAAGTTGATCAACATCAAAAATACTATCTTTGTAGGGGGTAGCCGATGTCTTGAAAAAATTAAATCCCAGAACAATAGTTATATAGCAACTGTAGATGTAAGTTTGACGTCAGGGGGTATCATATTTTATGAGATTATTATTATTATGTAATTTGTTAATAGGACATGTTTTTGAAACAACAAAATAATAAAACAAGTTAATAAAATTTTTTTTTAGAGAGAAACTTTTTTAGGAGCGTTAGGCACGCATCTCCACTTTGGGTGAAATTGCGTTTTTTTTGCTTAAATTGTATAAAATCACCTAAGAATTCAAACAGCAATAAGTGCGCAGCGAGTTCGTATGGAAAAATAAAAATCAGAACCAAAAGCTGAAGAACTTCGTATCTTTAGTTGAACACGAAAGTTGATTTCCAAACCTTTAGTATTTTCCGTTTTCTGCGAAATTATACTTTTGAAGATACGTCGTTGATGAATAAAGGTAGCGATATGTAATCGATGTAAAGTTGAAATTAATTTAACACATATGGTATAGGGGAGTCATATGCCGAAAATAGCCGAATTTTACTTTTGAATGTGCTACATATGTATATGTATGTGTGCAATAAATAAACGAGCGAGTAAACAAACAAAGTAAACTCCTGCAAGAACTACACACACAACTACATGAACAGCTCTCTCTCTCTCGCTCTCTCATATTTATTTATGTATTTGCATAAAAGAATTTTTCACCAAAACAACAACTCTAATAAACAACACAATAACAGTAAATGCCTTTAAAGTTAATCACTCTCTTATTAGACATGAGTTTGAGAGAGCCGACGTCTCTGCTTGTATTACTATATGTGCTTGATTTCCATATAAAAAATTTATTCATATAAAAAAAAATACCCGATCACGATGTCGACTCTCTCAGTGTCTGCTCATGTTTTCTATGATCAGTGTGGCCAACTCACCGCTTTTCCCGCTGATTTTAGTGCTTTTTGAAAATTAAAACGCGGAAAAAAGTGATTTAGCGCTCTGCTCGTTTTTTCAATTTAAAATATCTTTGAAGAATCGAAGAAATTTTCATTGACTAGAAGTATCAGATGTGTGCCTGTATTAGTGAAAAAATGTATTGAGTTTTCTCGTACTTTTATAAGGAAAAAAATTTAACGCTTTTTTAAGTAAATACGCGTTTTATTCTTCATTTTAGCGGATTTTGAAAAACAAAAGTTGGCCACACTGTCTATGCTACTCTGTTTCTCTCTTCTCTCATATTTAACCCAGATATGTCTAATGTCCTATATTTAGTACAATTCAGAAATTTTTAATTTTGATTAAAAGAGAATATATTCAATTGAGGTAAAAACTTTCTGAAGTGTAGTAGATATAGACCATTGAGCATAAAGGCATTTGAGTTAAAAAGCACTAAAAAAAAAATTCGTAAAATTCAGCTACATAAAATTGAATCAAAAGTATTTATTTCATTTATTAGATTTCATAAACCAATTGTATCATTCCTCAAAATTCAAAACACTAATTCGGAGAATTGATATTTCTATTTTTTAATTATATGTATATTTTATTTTTTTTTAATTTGAAATAATTCAAAAGGAACTTTCTTTCAATCAAAATTTATTCAGGGCTGCTTTTAAAATTAAAAAGAAAATAATATATTTACCTTACATAGTTTCACTTTTCGTCGCCTGAGAATTGATTTGGCGTATGGCGCAAACGCCAAATCAATTCTCAGGCGACGTTTTGCCAAGTGCCTCAAGACATATTTTTTTATTTAAAAAAAAGAAGTTGTATGTAATTTAATTTAAAACAGTGACGGCCACACGTGCACTTTCATGCAAAACAAAAAAAAAAGCATTAAGTTTTTTAATACTCATAAAATAAAAAACTTGCAACTTTCCATTCAGTTCTCATTCTCTTTTTTTTGCAAACATTTTAGTTCAAAGGTAATGGCCGTCACTGTTTTAAGGTAACTAAAAATCTGACATATCTTAAAATTAAAATTAAAAAAAAAAAAAAACAGTCTTAATGCTTTTTATTTTCTTCTTCTTATTTCTTTCCATTTCAAAAACATAATTCAAATACTTAACTTCTTCTCGCTTCGTTATTATGGCGGCCAATATAATTTTCTTTATGATTTTTAAAAATCCATAAATCACAATTTCGTTGCAAATAAATCAAAACCTCATTATCATGTCGTACATACTTTTTGGTGCTCCTGCTGCTGATTTGGTGTGATGCTGACTCTATAATGTCTGTCTGGTGTTTTGGTTTGAGTTTTAAGTATATATTTTCGGTGTTAGTTTTGGTTCATCGATAATTTTTTTTCCTTCGTGTGGCTTATTTATTGCTCCCTAATGAATTGTATTAAGGAACTTTGTGTTCATAAAGGAATTACGTAGATTGGCAAAGAGGCACACAAAAACCAAAAAAAAAAAAAAAAAAAATTATGAGATAAAATATTATTGAGAATGTCTACAAGAATTTAATCGATGTCGAACTTTATGTATTTGTATATAAAATTTAAAGCATAAAAATATTTCGCATCATTGACTCTATATACTTACCTGTAAATCAATTGATTTTGGTGAAATAATTTTTTTGTTTTTTTTGCTTTGCTTAGCAAAAATCTGAAATTATATTTTCATATTCAAAGTTTGTTATATTATTATTAAACACGAATGAAGTGGCAAGTTGATTTTCCTATCAATAAATCATTATTATTTGCTTAAACATATACCAACACATAATTTTGTCTGGCTTCAGTTAGAAAATCTTTGCCACATGCCATGTTTTAATATTTTGATATATTCTGAATTGTGAATTGTGGTTGGTGGTTGATTTTATCTGAAAAACTCGGCACATGTAGACATATCAATTTAAATAGTACGAAAAAAAGCAATAACCGAGAAGGGAGCGTTTGGGGGGTGAAACGGGCTCTCTTTTTATGGTATGATGAAACGAAAACTCACCCTCTTTAGTAATCTCTGGTTTCTCTAGTCGCTAAAGCTATTTAATTTTTACATTTCATCACACAAAACGATAACAAAATCATCAGAAAATACTTATTTAGTCTGGAGCTTAGAGAGGGAATTAAGACACAGCCGAAATTGATATATGAGTTTTAGAATACATACTTAGAAGAGGCGCGTTTTATTTGCCTGTTTGTTAACTCGCTTGTGCAAAGAAATATCCCTATAAACCGTTGAAGTGGAAAATTTTGCTTTGCTTACATAAACAGCAACTAAACGTTTCATTAGAAATTTATGTCACAGAGTTTTGGCTTTCCTACCCCCTACGCCGCCCCCGCCCCCCCTGCATAACAGTTCGTTTCACTGTGTTGTTTGGGATTGTCTATATAAACATCTACCCCTTAATTCGGCGAAACATTTTCATGTCCTGGATTTTATTTTGTTATTTCAACAATTGCTCTTTAGAAAGCACCACATTTTGTTTTATGATAACAACGACTAAGAAATTGTAAATCCGATTTCTTCTTTAGAATTCAATTCCGGGGAGGCAGGGAGGAGGTTTGAACAAAACTGCCCCAACGTCTTCAGTTGTCACCTTCAAAGCGCGTACGCTGAAAAAAGTTTCTGATATATTTTTTTTTATATAAAAATTTTGGTTTTGGTACTTTTTTCTTATTATCGGAACTAAAGTAAAGTAATCTGAAGACTCAAACCTTCCTTTCCCTCTTAACCCCTTCCTCCCCCCTCCTCCCTCCGCCTCTTTTCCCTCCCCCCCGTATACGAAACTGCCACCTTCAGTTCCCTATTGAAGTCATTTTTAAGCTTTCTACTTTTATTGTTCTTTATTTTCGGGTTCCATTCCATCGCTTTGTCACAAATTTCTATGAACGGCTTACTCAAAGGGACGATGCTTTACTTCGACAACAATCAATTGATGGCAAATCAGAATTCCAGATTTTTTTAACCACCTTATTTTTTAAATACACCGAAAGTAGTTGAAACTTTAGTATTTTTGCCTAAAATCTAAATTAAAACTTCTTAAGTTAAACTTCTTCCAGGTTTCGCAAAGTTTCGCCAAGTTTCGCAGCACGATTAATAATAAAAAATTGTTAACTTAATTTATATTCTATGTATATTGAAAGAAATTGAAATCTCCAAATTTTTTACCGCTGAGTAAAGTTAATCTTTGCCTTGCTAATTCTAGATGCAGTCAATGTCTTGAAATTTTCAGCGGGCGAAACTTCGCTACCCAAATATACGAGTTTGCCGGCATCTACGAAACTCGGTTCAACAATTTTGAAGAGACAGCGAACTTTAGATGACCGAATGGATATTATTTTTGATGCTTTCATGTTTCCTTAAAGGTCAACCACGTTCGACTAGGTGAGTGTTCAGTTAGATTGAGAACAGGCGGATTTCATCTGAGCCTAGATCAAGGTCAAGATCATGGGGGAACTATCTGAAATATGAAGGAACAAATTAACAGATTTCTGAAACCTATCGGAATGGAGATGCTTCTCTTTTAAGACCAACATTAAATTTTATTTCTAAAAATTAGAAACAACTTCACGGACAGTACGCAGCCTTGATATACGTTTGTCTAGGATTCGAACATTACAGAAAGTTTACTGCTATTCAGAAATCTATATTTGAAACTTTAATATTGGTTTCTGATTCTTTGAATTAGCTTAAGAGCTGCGGCGCATTTGATCAGTGCTTTCAAGATATATTAGCTTGACAGTTTAAAGCCTTTTTGTTTCTTTAATTAGATTATCCTTGGTCAAAGTATAAGCTTCGAGTGGTTTTGGTTTGTAAACCCGGGAAACTTTGTGAGAAACTGCATTGATGGTGAATGCCGTTGAAGGGGATGGATTACACGATGAATCGAAAGCGATCGATTACTCGATGATTCATTCATCTGTTTTATGATTTCGCGCAAGGTTCGCTTAAAATTTTGGATTTGGGGGGTAGCACTTTGACCCAGGTTTCAATTTATATATATTACCATAGAAATTTTAAATATTGTTTCTTCATTTTTCGCAATGGTTTTTTAATGCCACTAGAGAAGTGTTTACAAAAAAACATTTCAATTTCAATGAATTCTGACAATATCTAACAATTGTATAGACTTCTGTCAGTATTTATCTTTCTCAGGGTATTTTCAGTCTCTGTAGGCATTTTTTTATTGTGAAATCTAAAGTTAGTGGATTCGATTTTACTATCTGAGCTGTGGACTTTGTTTGATTTTTTCTGTTCTGGTTTGTAGCTCAACTTTTCTGGAACTAAGCTCTTCTGAAGCTTAGTAATTTCTTTACATTTCTCTATTTGGTTAGTATTTCAAAGCATTTTCGTAGAATTTATGATCTCTTCCTTGAGGTCTTATGGATTCCCAAATCGAGTTCCGCACACTTTTTTCTTTTTTCTCATTCTCTTGCAAAGAGAGAGTATCAGTTAAACTACGATACAGTAACTATGTTCAGATGGCTTTCTCTTTAGAGCATATGAGGTGAAACTGAGTGAGCCGACGTCAACGTCTCTAATTGTTTGTATGTGGCCGATTCCCATACGTTTATATGAAAAAAAAGCTCGATCCAAAAATCGGATCTCTCAGTTCTATTTCAAGTACATTAAGTTGTCTCTGTAAAAGACCGCATGCGAACAGAGCAATAAAATTAAAAAAAAATCAGAAAATCAGGGAATCTGCCAGTATAGTTTGAAACCAGAAATGGGTAATACTAAACACTAGCAAGAATGCGTTTTGGGGTTAAAATTCCCCTTACCGTTGAAAATTTCATATATTTTATTTATAACGAAAGCGAACAAAAATGCGTACATCATGTGACGAGTGCAGAAGGTACTCATTTTAGTTTTTTATTTTCAATATTCAGTTTCTGTAGATATTTCTTAATGAAATCTGAAATATGGAACGAATATTTCAATCTATTCAACTCAGATTTCATTACAATAATATCAAAAACATAAATAAACATAATTGCATCAAACAAATTATTCTGATACGATTAATTTTCTATTTATTTTCAGCTTGTCTGCTAATAGATATAAAATTTATTGAAGAAATTCATAATACTATAAAAAACAAAAAACACAAGCATTTGTCTTTAGCTCATTAGACACACAGGCAGACAAAATAAAAATTCATTGTCAGCAATAGACGGAATAGTCACAGTAGATTGATGTTTATTATCACTTAACTATAGACATTGAGAGTTGAGTGCATAATAACCGACACTCACTGTATCCACCTACAACACTCACACTAATACCAACACTGACATTAACTACACTCACTCACTAACCTCTCTCACTATATACACTCTCTCACCACACTCTCTCTCTCTCTCACCTGCATACAGTAAGCGCAAATAATACACACACACCTAGCATAAGCAATCATGAAAGCAAAGCAAAGAAAAAAGAAACTTAAATAATGAATTTAATTATATCACTATTAAGTGTAGATTTACCGCAGGAAATTAAAAGATTCCCTTTCACCTTAACTACAACGGCAAGTACCAACAAAAAAAAAAAAAAAAAAAAAATAAAAGGAGGAGTAAGAACACGAATAGCACAAGAAAAGAGATGAAAGCCAAGTCAACTTAAGTTGGCTGCGGTATAACACACCGCGTGGTTAGACTCTGGCTGCTTGGATTCTCGGATTGTTACAAAAGAGACACTATTGCTTTCTACTCTCATACACACCGACATACTAAATACATAGTAAATATATAGTAAATACATAGTAGGTACTATTTATTATAAGAGTATAGTAGAATCAAGTGTGTTCGCTTGAAATCACTTGAGCAAGTAAGTTTTACTTACAATTTTCTTCTTTTTTTTTTGTCCCCATTTTCATGTTGCTCTTTTCTTTAAGCATTCATACGTAAGTAAGTATGTATATCTGTATTTATTGAAGGTATACCGAAGGAAAGGTACATAAGTGGGCGTGTGAGTATGGATGTGTGTGTGTGTTGTATACGTATTTGATAAAAGAAATTACACATTTAGTTCGGCGGAAATGAGTGTAATAAATGATTTTGTTGAAGTGAAAAGCGAATTCCGTTTTGATGGTTATCAATTTAATCAATTTAGTAAATACTTAAACACACAATGTAGTATTAATTTCAAATAAAATATAAAAAAAACATACGAAATTATTATTAAGCATTATTATTATTTTTTTTTTTGGGTTTGCTGCTTCATTTGACATGGAGTCGAGGGGGTTGGGGGAAGGCTATTTTTTTAGTTTTTTGTAGTTACAATAAAAATGTATTTATTACTTTTGGGTTATTGATAGCGGAAAAGCTATAAAATGTGGGCTGCCTAAAGTAAAATATGGCCGACAGAATTTTATTTAAGTTGTTTCAACTCTTTGAAAAATTCTGTTGAAGCTGTTGAAAATTTGGTTCATATTCGATTGTCGTTGTATTTGATAACTTCAATTGATAAGTCTGTTCACATCCGTTTGAAGTACGGCGAATTTCGCATGATTTTCTCTCTTTTTTCTATCAGCACCACGCCAGAAATTGAAATAGAGCCTTCGTGGGCTATAACGTGTCATAATAGTACTCGAAGTCGAAGTAATCGTGCTTCAGGTTGGCTAAAGTTCATTCCCGATTGACTCACTCACTTAAACTCAATTCGCTTAGCTAAAGTTAGGTTAGAGCAGCCTAAAATTCTGCAGGCAGATCCTCGAGTTCGATTTGCTTGGCCAAAATTCGGTTAAGACTTTCGAAAACTTTTTTCATAATCGATTGATACTGCTTCAAATTCTATTGACCATATTCGATTAACACATCTTCGAGTTAAGTTCGCTTGGTCAATGATTTGTTAAAGCAACCGAAAATTCTCTTCATATTTCATTGGGCCAGTCTCAAATTCTGTTTACTTAGCCAAAGTTTCGTTCGGTTCACCCGCCCGAACGTTTTGTAAATTTCAATTTACGTTGCTTCGTTCATTTTTCATTCATATAGCATCGAATTCCGTTAGTTAGCGAAAGTTCGGTTAGAGCAACCGAAAATTCTGTTCATATTCCATTGGGTCAGTCTCAAATTCTGTTCACTTAACTAAAGTTCGGTTCAGCTAGGCGAACGTTTTGTTCATTTTCCATTCACGTAGCTTCGAGCTCAGTTCGTTTAACGAAAATTCGGTTAGAGCAACCGAAAATTCTGTTCATATTCCATTGGGTCAGTCTCGAATTCTGCGCACTTAGCTAAATTTCGGTTCAACGGGAAGAACGTTTTTTCATTTTCCATTTACGTAGCTTCGAGCTCAGTTCGTTTAACGAAAATTCGGTTAGAGCAACCGAAAATTCTGTTCATATTCCATTGGAATAGTCTCAAATTCTGTTCACTTGGCCAAAGTTCGGTTCAACCAGGCGAACGTTTTGTTCGTTTTCCATTTGCGTAGCCTCGAATTCCGTTAGTTAGCAAAAGTTCAGTTAGAGGAACCGAAAGTTCTGTTCATTTTCCATTGGGACAGTCTCAAATTCTGTTCACTTAACTAAAGTTCGGTTCAACCAGGCGAACGTTCTGTTCATTTTCCATTCACGTAGCTTCGAATTCCGTTCGTTAACCGAAATTTTGGTTAGAGCAACCGAAAATTCTCTTCATACTCCATTGGAATAGTCTCAAATTCGAGCTCCGTTCGTTTAACGAAGGTTCAGTTAGAGCAACTGAAAGTTCTGTTCATATTTCATTAGGTCAGTCTCAAACTCTGTTTGCTTAGCCAAAGTTCGGTTCAACCGGGTGAACATTTTTTCATAATTTTCCATTTGCGTAGCTTTGAATTCTGTTCACTTAGCGGAAGTTCGATTTGAGCAACCGAAAGTTCTGTTCATATTCCTTAGTTTCAGTCTCAAATTATGTTCACAAAAAGTTCAGTCCAATTAGTCGAACGTCCACTTCTCTAAAGTTTAGATTGTGCAGCCGGTTGAAGCAGCCGAACATGAAATTCAAATTTGATTTAGCATAATGTCTCGATTTCTGTTCGCTTAACTGAAGTTTGGTTAAAACAGCCAAACATTCCATTAATATTCAATTGACATTGTATCGAGCTTAGTTCGTCTATCCGAAATTCGATTAAAACAGCCAGAAATTCTGTTCAAATCGGAAGCTGTGTTCACTTAGCCGAAATTTGTTATTCTTGGTTTCTAAACTACTGGAGCATTTATCAAGTAGAAAAGCCAGCGATTGCAATCATTTATGTTGTGCGTGTTATATTTGTACACGAATTGCGATTGAAAAATTTTCGAAAAAAAAGTCGCAATTTCTGTTCATATTCGGTTGCCTCAATCTCGGATTCAGTTTGCTTAAAGCAGCCAAACATTCTGTTCATACTCGCCTGACCATTCGAAATTCAATTAATTCAATTGGAAATTTTCTATGTATTTTTGACAAGCCAAGACTTGAGTTCAGTTCTCTTAACCAAAGTTCTGTTCAAGCGGCCTTCAATTGAATCAGACGAATATTTTGTTGATATTCGATTGGAACCTATTCGAATTCTCTTCATTTAGTTCAAAGTTTTTTCGCTTAATTGTGTCGATGAAAATGTACAATTCATGATTCAATTAAGAACCACTTAACTACTGAAAAATTTGAGTAGCTTTTGTATTAAAAATATAAAATTTGTAACGCAATTAAACGGAAATTGCAATTAAGCGGAACTATTTGACTCTGAAAAATAATTATTCATATGGCAAAGGAAGAAGCGTTGATGCTTAATTCTTCAACAAATATTTAAAGTATAAAGTATTTAAGTTTTTGTGGTAATTTTTCCTTTACTTGCATTCAAAACTTCCTTAAATTCTTATCAACTACTTACAAAACTAGAAAAGAAAATTCACAGAAAATTAATAGAAAGTTATTAATCAAAGTTTAGAGTTGTGCAACTCTGTGTGAGTGAATTTTGTGACCAAAAAACTTAAAAACCAATCGATTATTTTCACCATTTCGTCTTGGTTTTTTTATCATTTTTTTTCTTGCAATTGCTCGTTAAATGTCATTACGTTGAATTTTTGCAGCAAGAAAGACTTTTCTACTGGAAAAATTTCCATTTAAAAACTTTTAAGAAATTTATCATGAACTCTCCATGCCGAATTGCAGTTTTTCATTTTGAACATTTAAATTTTCTATGCAGTAGTACATCGTTGTGAACAAAATGTAATAAGAAATTCAAGAAAGTAAATTTTTTGTCAATGAGAGAAATGCAATTCAAGAAAATAATTTAAAAGTAAATGTATTAAATATATATAGAAAATGCCGAATTTAGGAAGTTAGTTGCTTTACTAAGAATTGAATTCAGGCTCTGCGGAACTTTAGTTTAAAAAAAAATCATTTTAAGATTTTTCCCGTCTATCCCTTAAATTCCCACAAAAAAAAAGTATTAAAAAATGAAGTTAATCGATTTGCATTATTCATCATAACGAAAAAAAACAATATAAAGCAACTGTCTGGTTTGGTTTGAATAAAGAGCGAAAGCGTTTAACTCATGTCAGCTTATACCCACATACTGATATATAAATGTGTTGGTGTTGAAGTCCTCTCTGCCTTGCTCTCTCTCACGCTCTCTCTCTCTCTCATACGAAAAATAAATCCAACTGGGCCATTCACGGTTGAGCAATGAGAGAGAGAGAGAGAGAGAAGGAAAGTAAAAGAGATTAATGAGTGTTGAGAAGATATGCAAGTGTATTGGTGAGCACAAGTATGTATATTGAATAAATGTAATGAGCAAAGAGTTGCTGCTCTCTACTGTTATGGATTCAGAATTGGAAGTCTCAATACCCAAAATGTAATTTCACAACAATTCCATAAATATTTATTTTTCTTTTACAATAAAATAAAATAAAATTATTTAAAAATGGAAAATAAAAACATTTGCATCTATCTCTTGACAAATTTTCTACCACAAAAAAAAAAAAAAAAAAATAGAACAACCATTCAACATGCATATAATTTGTCTTGTCTGTAGTCAACTAAAATGGTGTTGCAATTGTCATGTTTGCAACAACAACAACTACTATTAAATGTTCCATTCTGTTTGACAATTGTAGAGGCGGTCGAGGCTATGGTAATTTTACAAATGATGGCAATGGAAATTTTTAGAAAAACACATAAATAAAACGGCAATAACTTGTGGAAGATGTATAAGAAAAAGTATATGGCAAAAAAAAAAAAAAATCAAAATCACTGTGCAAATGCAAATTGTGAATTCTGCTTTAATACAAGGTGGTGCAAAAGATTTGATATGGTATTTCAGAACTGCGGGAATTTTTGGGTTATCAAATAATCCCAAAGAAAATTTTTTACACAATTTTTTTTTAGCACTGCAGTTAGTTTTAAGACTTATAAATATCATTTTGAAATAAAAAAAAGGATAGGCAATAAATATTTTTTTTTTAACACAGTTAAAATTTTTACTAGACTAAACCCTTTCGTCCTATTGAGAAAATGTCAAGTATCTCTTGAATTTGTTCGATTTATGGCGCAAGCACGAAACAGTATGTTCTTCTTTCTTCTCCTCTCCTCCCCTACATTCCACTAGTACACCCATAAAAATAAGCTTCAGTAATAAATGATTTGGAGCATTCTAGAATATTCCCAAATTTTTTTTCAAGAGCGATTCCTTTAGAGAATGAATAAAAGCAAGTATGAATTAATTGGGAATCACTTGCTTAGGAAAATTATGCGTTTTAACTTGGTCAACTTTCATTATATCCGCTATCTTCTCTCTCCTTCTCTCCCCTACCCTCTTCTCCTCGCCCTCCCAGACCATTTTCTACTATTTCCATTTATCCTTTGTCTGTTTCATTCTCATCTTTCATTTCAGTTGTTTGTTTTCCAATGGTTTGTGATTGCATTGGTTTAGTTTTACCACACAATCTGATCAAAGCTAACATCTCATCCAAGTCAATGGAAGTAATTTCCAAACCCTTTTTTCTGTTCCTTTTTACCCTCTCGCCCTTCTGCCGTTTTTATCTTTTTCTCTGTGTTTATATTCTTGTATTCTCCTCCATTATTTTTCTGCTCCTTCGCTTTCTTTCCTTCCTTTTTATGTTTCTCTCATCTGTTTCTCCTGCCGGTTTCTCTACCCCCATTTCTTTATTTCCCTCCTGCATTAATATCCTTTTCTCCTTTCTCTAACTATTTAGCTCCGCTTTCCCCTCAATTCCTCTCATGCTTCATTCTCTCTTCTGCCTCATTCTCCCTCTCATTTCTTTTATTTCTCTGTTTGTCTCTCCTTTCCCTTCCTTCCCTCTTTACTTTTTTCCTTACTTATGTTTCCCTTCACTCGTTCCCCCCTATGTTTGTCTCATCTCTTTCCTCCCTCTCTCCCCCTTATTTTATTATCGCTTCATTCTCTTTCTTCACTTTCCCTGCTTCCCACCTCTTTCCTCTTCTCCCCCTCTCACCTTTATTTCTTCCTCCCTCGTTTTACTTTGTTTCTCTCTACATCTTCTCATTTTCTATCTTTCCATACATTTTTTTAACTCTTTTCAGTTCATTCTCTCCCTTTTCTATTTTCTTTCTCAGGCCCCTCCCCCCCCCCCCCGTCATTCTCTTTTTACTACAGTTTTTTTTTGTTTCGCACTCTTTTCATTTTTGATTTTGATCCTTTCCTTTCCTTTCCTTTCCTTTCCTTTCCTTTCCTTTCCTTTCCTTTCCTTTCCTTTCCTTTCCTTTCCTTTCCTTTCCTTTCCTTTCCTTTCCTTTCCTTTCCTTTCCTTTCCTTTCCTTTCCTTTCCTTTCCTTTCCTTTCCTTTCCTTTCCTTTCCTTTCCTTTCCTTTCCTTTCCTTTCCTTTCCTTTCTTTTTCTCCCCCTCTCTCTCTCTTCCCCTCTTTTTCTTTCCTTATTTCTTTTCTCTTTTGTTTTCACATTATCCACTTTTTCCGTTTCTGTCTCTTTCCCCCTTTCACATTTTCTTTTTTCCCATTTCTGGGTATCTGGTCACCTTAATCAAAGTGTTTTCACTTCACACATACAGTAATTACATACATAAATCTTCCATGAAAAAAAAAACACTTCAATATTTCAATTTACTCAATATTTTGACAATTACCTTCATGAACAAAGTTCAATATTTTTTTTTGGTTGCTGGTAAGTAAATAAAAAATCGAAAATCAAATTAAATTTAAATTTAATGCAATTTTTTTTTAGCAAAATTTTATTTACGAACGATAACAAATAATGTATAAAAGTAGCAGTGGCAGTGGCAGCTGTTGCTATTCCATAGCGTTGCTGCTGCTGCTGCTGCTGATTTTTATTGCCCATTGCCCATTAAAAGCACTTGTGTGTATTTTTACATAATTCATAGAAAACGCTTAAAAGGCTATTTTGCTTTGTTTGCATTTCATGGACGTTTTAATTTTGTTTTATTGCAGTTTTTGTTGTTTGAAATATTAAAAAAATACAAAAGAAAAAATAAAAAAAAAATTGATAAACGTAAAAGGAAGTAGAGCAGCAAAAATATTTATGGAAAATTAAACTTTATTGGATAGAAAAATTATACATAAAAAAAAAGAATACAAAACTTTAAATATAAAAAGTTTTGATACGAGTACTTCATAACTATTTGAACTCACTCATGTTGTTATTTGCTAGAAAAGTTAGAAAAGAAATTTGATTAAATCAAAATATATTTTTTAACAAGTTAATTTTATTATAAAAATATGGAAGAGGTGAAGTACTCGCCCTTTTTCTCCCTTACAAGAATGAATGAATAAAAAAATTATTAAAGGCTATGGCAATTTATGGCATATTCAGCCTTCACATGCCATAAAAGATCTTTTGTTACTATAAATAAAACAACAACAAAAAAAGAGAGCATGTCAGACAACATGTACTTGCTCACACTCACATCAACATATACATATAGCTTCCAATGCATAAACACACACAGACACATTTACATACATATGTATGCATGAGTATACGAGTCGATATTCAGTACTGTAGGAAACAATAGAATCTGCCAATTCCAATGAATGGTGTCTCTAGTTTATATGCATATATGCAATATTACATCCACCAGGCGAATATCCGTTGTAATAGGTTATACCAAACAATATTTTCTTTCTTTTTTATAGTCAATTTACTACATGGATGATAAAGTGCACTTGTGTCTGTGTGAGCGCAGAATCTCCAATCTGCCAATGAGGTCTGATATATTACAAAATAAACAAAATAAATATTTATAGCTTTTGCAGAAAATGCGTTTGCTTTCAGAACATTAAGCGAAAAAAAAAGTTTCGTTAGTGAATGTTGAACTTAGCGTAAAGTGGCAAGATCAAAGCGATGGGTACAAGTTACAAAAAAAATGAGCGGAATTGGCATTGTCGTGAGTACACATTAATGTCTGCACTTGTGTGTGTACATAAAAACCAAAGAAGAATGTATGTGTGGAGAGTAAGTAGATTTAAAAGAGACTGTGTGATGAAACTGAGAAAGCATAAGTCCCCGATCCCCAAACGTTCATATGAATAATCCCTGATTCCGATTGTGCATATGTATGTGTATATAAAAAAACAAATTTGTGTCTGTGGAGAGTAAGTAAATTTAAAAGAGAGGCTCTCCCTCTCTCCAACACATAGTTGGTGTAATTAACAGTTTGCGTGCTCAAATATTGAACACTGTGAATCGCAGTGGTGGAAAAGTAGGTACACTTGTACCTTTTTCCGACTTTTTTAAACTGCAAGATACAAACATTAGGTACAATAGGTACATTTTAGGCACATTTTTGGGAAACTTTTGGTACACTTTAGGTACATTTCAAGTACTTTTAGGGTAAATTTTTGGAACATTTTAGGTACATTTTAGGTAATTTTAAATACTTTTTTGGTACATTTTAGCCACATTTTATCCAAATTTTCGGTACATTTGAGGTACATTTTAGGCACATTTTTGGTAAACTTTTGGTACATTTTAGGCACATTTCAAGTACTTTTAGGGTACATTTTTGGAACATTTTAGGTACATTTTAGGAACATTTTGGGTACATTTTAGGTAATTTTAAATATTTTTTTGGTACATTTTAGGCACATTTTATCCAAATTTTCGGTACATTTTAAGCACATTTTTGGTAAGCTTTTGGTACATTTTAAGTACATTTCAAGTACTTTTAGGGTACATTTTTGGAACATTTTAGGTAATTTTAAATACTTTTTTGGTACATTTTAGCCACATTTTATCCAAATTTTCGGTACATTTTAGGAACAATTTTGGTAAACTTTTGGTACATTTTAGGTACATTTCAAGTACTTTTAGGGTACATTTTGGGAACATTTTAGGTACATTTTAGGCACATTTTTGGTACATTTTAGGTAATTTTAAATACATTTTTGGTACATTTTAGGCACATTTTATCCAAATTTTCGGTACATTTTAAGCACATTTTTGGTACGCTTTTGGTACATTTTAGGTACATTTCAAGTACTTTTAGGGTACATTTTTGGAACATTTTAGGTACATTTTAGGCACATTTTATCCAAGTTTTCGGTACATTTTTTTAAAATAATTTACAAAAAAAAAAAAAATATTTGTTAATAAATGTTTCCTAATTGTTGGGCTATTCCTAGTAAATTCCAAATTTTGTTTACTCAAATTTGACTTGACAAAGTACTGTACTGGTCAACTTTGCTTTTTTTTAAAACTGCAACTGCTACATTTATTTAAAGTAATATGTTTTGAAGTTTAGAAAGTTTTTTTTGCTTCTTCTGTAAAAAATAAAAAAAAAATGTCTTTCTAAAAATTTATGACAATAAAGATTTTGGATCATAGTTTTCGATTTTTCAAACAAAAAATGTTTGCCATATTTATTTCAAGGAAACGTGATACAAAAAGAATCCAGAAAGTAAAAATGGCTCTGATATACTTGTCAGATATTGTCGGTCCTTTCCTCCGCCCTCAGATAGTTGACTTGCTTCCAAACCTTAGTAAACTGATTTCTCTCATGGCCTAATCCAACTTGAAGCCTGACTTTTATAAGTTATCTAGTATCGTAATATTAATTTTAATCAGCTGACTCGTCTCCTAATCTTAGTCTTGTGTGCTGACTACGTCATGTCACTAGTGTAAATCCTGATATTCTTTTTGATTGCATAAAATAAATTGCAGCTTGATAAAATATTTTTACTTGTTTATATTTTGATTACTGTATACAAGTTTTTTAATTGCACTATATGCATGACATAAAAATGAATACATACATACATACGTAAAATATCTTTTAATGTAATCAACAATCGGCTTCATCAGAAAATTATTATTTACCATAAAATTTCCCCAAAGTTTTTCAAGCAAGTTGTCATTATGAATGAATGAATGAATAAAATGAAATGAACGAATATACTAAATGAAAGAATGAATGGGAATGGAATGAATGTTTGTAATCACAATTCCCAATACATTTTCTGCTAACTCAGACATTTATTTGCAGTTTATTTAAACGTTCATATTCTCCCTCACTCATAATCTCAATCACTCACACTCTCTCTCACTCACACTCTCTTTAACTTATACTCTCTCTACCTCACACTCTATCTTACTCACACTCTCTCTCAATCATATTCTCTCAACTCATATTTATTTACTTATATATGAATATGGAATAAGTATAAGCACAAGTACAAGTATTTGTTTGTTTGTATGTATGTATGTGTGAGTTGAAATGCAGGCAAAATTATATTTTCATTTTAACCACAAACACTCACGCATACACACACACAGAAATTCTATATCTTTACTAATGTTCTCTCTGGTATTACTCACATATATACACACACATACACGAAATAGCAGCATAAATGTTCACAACGTTTACACACACACACACACACATATAATTTCTTCGTTGCATTGACAACTGTTTAATGGACTGGCTAAAAATATTTTGAATGAATCGTCTAATTTTTGCTGGTGCAGCTTTATTTTCGCATGAGTGCTAAATGTATTTTGCGTATATTTTACAAAACGACTATGATGATGATGTTCAGATCACATCATAACGAAAAGGTAGAGGAGATTCTGAATGGGGAAAGGGGTAGAGAGGGAGGGAAATATGAAGATGCTTCTTTAATGTATCAACAAAATACGCATCGTACATCGTACTCTAATATTAATTTCTTCTACCAAATTATTGTTGGCATAAGCACTTTTTAAACTCTGAACCTCTGAACTGTACAGTACAGAGATTCGAGCTTTCTAGTTGATTTTGTTTTTGTTTATTTTGCTTAATTTCTTGTTTATTTCATTCATATGAGAAAGAAAAGAGTTTATCAATTGCTGTATAAAATACTTATGTAGCGATTTTCTGTTAAATTTTGTGGTTGCTTTGCAATTTGTTGCCATTTTATAAAACAGGAAATGCATCATTCTTTAATGCACATACACATAAATCTTATAATTTTTTTGTTTCTATTTATTTGATGATTTACGCATAATTTGAAGAAATTCAATGAAATCAGCTTTAAACCACTGTGGATAGTGGAAGCTTTTAGATTTTATTGATATCACATACTCAGTAAGAAATTGCAAGTTTTTTTGACTGAAGTTTCGTGTAATATCAAATGACAAATCAGCTGACTAATGTCAAGTGATAAGTCATCTGACATGTCGTCTGGCAAGTCGTCTGGCAAGTCTGTCAGACGACTTGCCAGTCATCTGGCAAATCATCTAACAAGCCATCTGACAAGTCATCTGACTAGCCATCTGACAAGTCGTCTGACAAGTCTTCTGACAGTCGCCTGACAAGTCGTCTGGCAAGTCGTCTGACAAGTCATCTGACAAGTCGTCTGACAAGTCATCTGGCAAGTCGTCTGACAAGTCATCTGGCAAATCATCTGACAAATCATCTGGCATATCATCTGACAAGTCATCTGATAAGTCTTCTGACAAGCCATATGACAAGCCTTCTGACTAGTCTTCTGAGAAGTCATCTGACTAATTTCGAGTGACAAATCATATGACAAGTCATCTGACTAATAACAAGTGAAAAGCAATCTGACTTAGATCATCAGACAAGTCATCTGACTAAAGCTAAGATGAAAGTCAAATGATTTAAATTAGGATACAAACCATCTGACTAAGGATAGAAAGCAAGCCAGTTGGGTAAGGTCAGGTAGAAAGTCAGCTAAAAAGGTTAAGAGACAACGAAGCTAACTAAGGTCTAGAGACAAGCCAGCTGACTAAGGTCAAGAAGCAAGTCAGCTTGGCACTTTAAGATATACAATTTTTAACAACAGATGAATGTACTTAGAATTTGTTTCAGGGGAAAGAGGGAGATGCCCTGAACCTCAATGTAAATTTATAATTTTTTATCTCTTGTTTCTTTTTTTATATTTCTGCGAATTTTTTTTTTTAATAAATCCCTAGCTGCACCAATGTAAATTTATCCCGTGGCTATGCGCTGCTGCAAATGAAAATAAGAAATGTCTCTTTATTGTTTTTGTTTTTATTCTTTTATCCAATATGAAAAAGTGAATATGTATATACATATTTTGTTGAAAGTACAAAGTCAAAGCGTTTATTTTTTCCACCACGCAGCACGCTACAGAGTTGCAACTCGCAAGTCTCTTAACAAATTAGATTACAAATCATGATTAGCTGCAGTGATATACTGTGCGCTTTGTGTGTATGACTGACACGGCACATACTAAGTAGTTATAACGATGAAGGACTCCCATGACATTTGAAGCAAGTATGCATTTTATATACATATAAGTATGTACTATATGGTAAATATTTGATGTCTGCGTTTTTATTTGATTTGGTTTGGTTTTTGAAACAAAATAAAAGTATTTTACTAAAGAAATATTAGTTTGTTTCATTTTTAAATGAAAGAATATAATGTGAAGAGAATAATGGCGGTTACTGAGAGAAATATTCATGTATTCGTTTCATGTTCAAGTTATTTTAATTGATTTTAACAGAAACTTTTTAAGATTATTTCTAAAGTCAAAGTCAAATTCTTTTTAAAATTCACACTAATATTTAATTCCAAACACTTTGCATTCGCTTTCTCTTTTTTTCTATTGAATGTTTTAGAAAGAGAAAAGGCCCCAGTATTTAACTCATTCTTCTGTAACCACCACATACTTATACCCTACATTTCAACGCATGACCTTAAATACTGAGCAGAACTGCAAAGTACTTGAGTACTTTCAAGTACGAGTACAAGTACCAAATAAAATTTAAATAAGCCCAGTGAAATATGTTTTGGAATATACTTAAAAAACTTGAAATACAATTGAAACTATTTGAAAATAATTGAAAATTTTTTGAAATATCTTGCAAATACTTGGAAATACTTAGAATATTAAAAATACTTGAAATTCTTTGAAAGACTTGAAAATATTTTGCAAATACCTGAATACCTGGGAATATTAAAAATACTTGAAAATACTTGAAATATCGCAAAATACTTGAAATTCTTCAAAATAATTGAAAATATTTGGTAATACTTGAAAATAATTGAAAATATTTGGTAATACTTGAAAATACTTGAAATATTAAAAATAATTAAAAAAAAAACTTTAACATATTTGAAAATACTTGAAAATATTTGATATAATAGAAAATAATTGGATTCTTTAAAATAATTTAAAATATTTGGCAATACTTGAAAGTACTGTAATTACTTAAAATATTTGAAAATACTTGAAATATTAAAATAGTTCAGAGAATATTCGGTAAAATAATTAAAAATACCAGAAATGACATAAAATGCTTGAAAATACTTGAAATATTGGGAAAAACTTGAAATTCTTTAAAATAATCGAAAATATTTGGCAATACTTGAAATATTAAAAATAATTAAAAAAAAAACTTTAAAATAATTTAAAATACCAGGAAATATCGAAAACTACTCGAAATTCTTTAAAATAATTTAAAATATTTGTCAATACTTGAAAGTACTGTAAATACTTAAAAAATCTTAAAAATCTGTTATATGATTGAAAATACCAGAAATTACATCAAATACTTGAAAAAAACTCGAAATATTGGGAAATACTTGAAATTCATTAAAATAATTGAAAATATTTGGTAATTTTTTAAAGTACTGGAAAATACTTGAAATATTAACAATAATTAAAAAAATCTGTAAAATAATTGAAAATACCAGAAATTACACAAAGTACTTGAAAATATTTGAAAATACGTGAAATATTAAAAATAGTTAAAAAAAAAACTTTAAAATAACTGAAAATATCAGAAAATACATGAAATATCTGAAAATATTTGAAATTTTTCAAAATAATTGAAAATATTTGGCAATACTTCTTGAAAATACTTGAAATATTAAAGTAATAAAAAAAATCTGTAAAATAATTTAAAATACCAGAAATTACATAAAGTACTTGAAAATATTTGGCAATACTAAAAAGAAATTACATAATATACTTGAAATACTTGAAATTCTTCAAAATAATTGAAAATATTTGGAAATACTTGAAAGTACTTGAAAATACTTGAAATATTAAAGTAATGAAAAAAATCTGTAAAATAATTTAAAATACCAGAAATTACATAAAGTACTTTAAAATACTTGAAATACTTGAAATTCTTCAAAATAATTGAAAATATTTGGAAATACTTGAAAATACTTGAAAATACTTGAAATATTGAAGTAATGAAAAAAATCTGTAAAATAATTTAAAATACCAGAAATTAAATAAAGTACTTGAAAATACTTAAAATTCTTCAAAATAATTGAAATTATTTGGAAATACTTGAAAGTACTTGAAATATTAAAGTAATGAAAAAAATCTGTAAAATAATTTAAAACACCAGAAATTACATAAAGTACTTGAAAATACTTGAAATACTTGAAATTCTTCAAAATAATTGAAAATATTTGGAAACACTTGAAAGTACTTGAAAATACTTGAAATATTAAAGTAATGAAAAAAATCTGTAAAATAATTTAAAATACCAGAAATTAAATAAAGTACTTGAAAATACTTAAAATTCTTCAAAATAATTGAAATTATTTGGAAATACTTGAAAGTACTTGAAATATTAAAGTAATGAAAAAAATCTGTAAAATAATTTAAAATACCAGAAATTACATAAAGTACTTGAAAATACTTGAAATACTTGAAATTCTTCAAAATAATTGAAAATATTCGACAATACTTGAAAGTACTTGAAAATACCTGAAATATTAAAGTAATGAAAAAAATCTGTAAAATAATTTAAAATACCAGAAATTAAATAAAGTACTTGAAAATACTTGAAATTCTTCAAAATAATTGAAATTATTTGGAAATACTTGAAAGTACTTGAAAATACTTGAAATATTAAAGTAATGAAAAAAATCTGTAAAATATTTTAAAATACCAGAAATTACATAAAGTACTTGAAAATACTTGAGAGACTTGAAATTCTTCAAAATAATTAAAAATATTTTGAAATACTTGAAAGTACTTGAAAATATTGGAAAAATTTAAGGAATTAAAAAAATTTGTGAAATAATCTAAAATACCAGAAATTACATAAAGTACTTGAAAATAGTTGAAATATTTGAAATACTTCAAAATAATTGAAAATATTTGAAAATACTTGAAAGTACTTGAAAGTACTTGAAATATTAAAGTAATGAAAAAAATCTGTAAAATAATTTAAAACACCAGAAATTACATAAAGTACTTGAAAATACTTGAATACTTGAAATTTTTCAAAATAATTGAAAATATTTGGAAATACTTGAAAGTACTTGGAAATATTGGAAAAATTTAAGGAATTAAAAAAATTTTTACAATAATTTAAAATACCAGAAATTACATACAGTACTTGAAAAAAAAAATGAAATATTTGAAATACTTCAAAATAATTGAAATATTCGGAGTATTTAATCAGCACATAAATACTTGAACAATTTTGAAAATTATTGAAAATATTTGGGAATCTTGAAATTATTTGAAAATTTTTGACATTTCCACTTAAAGTATTTAAAAAACTTAAAATACCTTAAAATGCTTGAAGTATTTGAAAATACTTAAAAATTCTTGAAATACATTTGAAAATACTTAAGAAAATTTAAAAAGATCTGTGATCTGAAATTAACTAAAAATACTTGAAACTACGTGAAATACTTGAAAATATTGGAAAAACTTGAAACTACTTGAAATACTTGAAATTACTTGAAATACTTGAATATATTTGTTAACATTTGGAAATATTTGAAAGTACTTAAAAGTATTTGAAAATACTTAAAAATATTTGAAAAGCTCGAAATTTTAAATTCAAAATAATGGGAAATAAAATACTGCATAAGGATACTGGATACTTAAAAAAATACTGCTACTTCAACTTTTTCAAGTATTGGTATTGGTTGCTGGTATTTCATCTCCAAAATATCAAAACTTTATGCTCTTACATATCTGCTTCAATGAAATGTTTATCACAATCAAGCAAAGCTCCGTAAATAGCTAAAGGAAATAGTTACTTTAAAAATATTATTATTATTATTATTATAATTATTATTATCGTTTAACGTGAAAGTTTAAGCTTCCCGAACGTTTAACGAATTTTAATGTTGCGCAACTCTTTAAGCGATGCGATTATAAAAAAAAAGGAAACAGAAATGAAAAAGAAAACTGCTTGAGAACAACACATGTTGCAAATGTTTCCCACTTAAGTAGTGGTGAAAAACCAGAAGCTGAGGAAAAGCTGCGCCAACTTTCGGAATTGTTTGGGGTGTTTTTTCGCTTTTTTTGTCCGCTTCCGCCCAGTTTGTTTTAACTTCAACATAAAACACACATTAGCGCCATTAGAGTCTAAAAACCAAAAATGCAAAAGTAATTTGCTCGCTACTGCTAACTACACATACATCGAAAGAGTATTGCTGCTGCCACATACTTTCAATGATGCTGGTACCTCCTACCATTGTTGCTGCTGCTTCTGCCACTGTTACTTTGGCTTTCCATGCTGTTGATATTTCAACTAGCAGTATCCAGCAGTATCTTCCACGTCATATTGGTGAATTATTGGTTGGCTGAATGGCTGAAGTTGTTGCATGCATGTGTAAAGTTCTTCTTTCCTCAAAGTTTAATTTAGCTGAAACTCTAAAAAGTCAACACGTGTGAAATGTTTTTTTTTTTTTGTTTTTGTTTCCTTTTTCCTTCCTGATTGTTGTTTTTGGTTGAATATGTATGTATAGATTTTGTTGAAGAATTGAAACTCGGACACGTGACAAGGTTATGAAGCTAGTTGCTTTGGCTTTCCGGTTGGCTGAATGTTATTGGTGGCAGAGTTTCGAAAAGTATAAAACTTTGCAGTCAATGTTTTGTGGATACATTTGCAGTTGAGTACTTAGTTGCATTCACAGATTATCATACCTTAAAATTTAAATTTAATGTTTTTAAATTAACATACTCATACTTAACTATTCCTGTTCGCAAATTCTATCATGAATAATGTATTCCAAAATGCTTTAACTTCTATTTTACTTGCTCATTTACGATAGTAATCTCTAAGATATGTTTGAGTATGTATTAAACTGTCATAATGATAACTATTGAAATTGAATTTCGTTTTGGGAAATTTCTATTTAAAATCATTCAAGTGCATGTAACGTTATCTGATGAGGCCAACTGTGAGTTACATAATGCACAATTGTACCCACATTTAAGCTCATGCTACTCATACACACTCCCGCACTTTAACATTTTATATAACTGTATACATAGAGAATAAAATCTGAACAGTAAAGCAAAAAGCATGCTGGAAGTATCAAGTATGATGTTTAAGGTACTAGGTGCCAAGTATCAAGAATCATGAAGCAAGAATCCACAAAAACAACAATCAGGAATGAAAAAAGAAACCATTTCGCAGGTGTTAAATTTTAGAGTTTCAGCCAAATCCATGAATCAGAAACCATGACTCATGACTCATGAATCAGAAACCGTGACTCATGGCTCATGAATCACGAATCATGACTCACGAATCACGAATTATGAATCATGAATCACGAATCATGAATTATCATGTATAAAAAACCAAGAATCAAAAATCAAGAATCAAAAATCAGAAATCGGGAATATCAGAAACCAAAAATCAGAAACCAAAAATCCGAAATCCGAAATCAGAAATCGGAAATCAATAACAAGGAATCAAGAATGAAGAATGAAGAATGAAGAATGAAGAATGAAGAATGAAGAATGAAGAATGAAGAATGAAGAATGAAGAATGAAGAATGAAGAATGAAGAATGAAGAATGAAGAATGAAGAATGAAGAATGAAGAATGAAGAATGAAGAATGAAGAATGAAGAATGAAGAATGAAGAATGAAGAATGAAGAATGAAGAATGAAGAATGAAGAATGAAGAATGAAGAATGAAGAATGAAGAATGAAGAATGAAGAATGAAGAATGAAGAATGAAGAATGAAGAATGAAGAATGAAGAATGAAGAATGAAGAATGAAGAATGAAGAATGAAGAATGAAGAATGAAGAATGAAGAATGAAGAATGAAGAATGAAGAATGAAGAATGAAGAATGAAGAATGAAGAATGAAGAATGAAGAATGAAGAATGAAGAATGAAGAATGAAGAATGAAGAATGAAGAATGAAGAATGAAGAATGAAGAATGAAGAATGAAGAATGAAGAATGAAGAATGAAGAATGAAGAATGAAGAATGAAGAATGAAGAATGAAGAATGAAGAATGAAGAATGAAGAATGAAGAATGAAGAATGAAGAATGAAGAATGAAGAATGAAGAATGAAGAATGAAGAATGAAGAATGAAGAATGAAGAATGAAGAATGAAGAATGAAGAATGAAGAATGAAGAATGAAGAATGAAGAATGAAGAATGAAGAATGAAGAATGAAGAATGAAGAATGAAGAATGAAGAATGAAGAATGAAGAATGAAGAATGAAGAATGAAGAATGAAGAATGAAGAATGAAGAATGAAGAATGAAGAATGAAGAATGAAGAATGAAGAATGAAGAATGAAGAATGAAGAATGAAGAATGAAGAATGAAGAATGAAGAATGAAGAATGAAGAATGAAGAATGAAGAATGAAGAATGAAGAATGAAGAATGAAGAATGAAGAATGAAGAATGAAGAATGAAGAATGAAGAATGAAGAATGAAGAATGAAGAATGAAGAATGAAGAATGAAGAATGAAGAATGAAGAATGAAGAATGAAGAATGAAGAATGAAGAATGAAGAATGAAGAATGAAGAATGAAGAATGAAGAATGAAGAATGAAGAATGAAGAATGAAGAATGAAGAATGAAGAATGAAGAATGAAGAATGAAGAATGAAGAATGAAGAATGTAGAATGAAGAATGAAGAATGAAGAATGAAGAATGAAGAATGAAGAATGAAGAATGAAGAATGAAGAATGAAGAATGAAGAATGAAGAATGAAGAATGAAGAATGAAGAATGAAGAATGAAGAATGAAGAATGAAGAATGAAGAATGAAGAATGAAGAATGAAGAATGAAGAATGAAGAATGAAGAATGAAGAATGAAGAATGAAGAATGAAGAATGAAGAATGAAGAATGAAGAATGAAGAATGAAGAATGAAGAATGAAGAATGAAGAATGAAGAATGAAGAATGAAGAATGAAGAATGAAGAATCAAGGATTAAGGGTCAAGTATCGTGAGTAAAGAGTCAAGAATCGAGAGAGAGCAAAGGAAAAATTTTGAGAATGTAGATTGAATTGAATGTAAGAGATTGAGAAAATAAAGGATGATGATTAAAGAATAAAATCACAGGTATCAAAAATCTAGTAACAAGTTTCAACAATTCAGAGGCAGAGACTCATTCAACTGAATAAAAACCTCCAAAACAATTTGACTCCATATTATTCTCTTTAAAATACCATCTGGGTCAAACTGTGATCTCAGCCATAATTATTTTAGTTGATTTGATTTATTAAAAAAAGAAACAACAGTTTAGCTGCGTTGTTATTCCGCTTCCACAGTTCACTGAACTATAAGGAATTAAAAAAAGAAAAAAACATTTCCTTCTTTTCAACTAATTTTATTTTTCAATTAATTATTTTTTTGAATTTATATCATCATGCATCACTCGCAATTGCAACCACGACTAACTGACTGACTGAAGACAACAAGCTCCGCAGTAAAATCAGCTTAAATATTTTCTTCAACATGCTGACTTTTTTGTATGAGAAGTGAGAAGTAGAAGTGAAATTGCTTTTTCTTACTTACTTATACAATTTTTTTTTTTTGTTTGTGCTGAATTTAACAAAAACATTTAGCTTATTTTCAAGAAATAAATATGCATACATATGAGCTAGTGAAATGAAGACTTAAGTTGTATACGATAGAAAAAACATTTCCAGCTTTTTCGCAATTCAAACAATTTATTTACGTATTTCAATTTTTGTTTTTTATTTTTGGCAAATGCAAAACAAAATTTTCTGGTATTTAAAATAGGTACGCAAAAGAAATATACTTTTGTTGTTTTAATGTATAAGAGCAGAAAAACAAGAAAAAGAAAACTTTGATTAATTGCAGTATGTATGTATATTTCTTTTTGTATTTTTCAAGCTTAACGTCAACTTTAAGAAGCTTCAAAATCCTGACACAGACATACACACTTACTCGCACGCACTGGCAGCTGCAATCATATTTTTGTTTATTTTATTTCAATTTTTTTTTGTTTTATTTTTCCCACCATTTCCGCAAAAGCAAAAAATACAAACAACACAAGAAAAAAAAACTTCTTAACAAATGATGCTTCACTAATATGTATTTAAAACATACACAAACACAAACACACACACACACATGTGCAGTTATACAGAGAGTGATGCCACTGGCATCTGACAGTTTTCTCCCCTTTCGTTGTTGACGTCATTGTCGTTAATGATTTCGTTGTTACTTGAATATATAAACAAATTTCCGCGTAGTTTACTTGCATGTGAATGTATGCAAGTATGTATGTATGCATGTGATCATCTGTTATTTGTGTATGTAAATGTGTAGAAAAGTGTGTATGAAGTTCTCTTTAGTGGGGCAGTGATTGTAGTGAGGACTTACTGTGCAGATGTGTGATGTGCTATGAAGTGTTTTTCTTCAGGTGAATATCCTACTAAATATATGTACATATATATTTATCTATAAGCAGGAATGTGTTTATATGTGTGTGTGTTTGTGTATAAAAAATAACTCTTGTTTAATTATCTTAACATGCTTACAGAAGATTTAAAAAGACATTTATGTGTAATGTGTGTGAGCGTATATGTGCAGCAATAAATATGTGTATGTAAAGAGAACGTAAATATAAAAGAGAGATGAACATTTAAGATGGATTCCCCAACCGAGTGCCGCTCTTTTTTTTTATATGAAGTTTTTTGCTCTCTTAAATTGAGAGCGTAAAAACTTCATATAAAAAAAAAACGAACGTAAAGAGAGTGCAGAGATCGTTTGGGAAGTATGCGTTAACATTCTTATCTATATAAATTGAAGAGTCATCATTGTTTATCTGTCAACACACATACATACAAAAATGTCTACGCATGAGAGAATTTTGATAGATAAACGAAGCTGATGCTCCAATTTAGGTATGACACAAAAAAATTATAGTAACATACTCTCTTAACTTTCTTGCTCTCTCACTCCACTTCACTCTTTTTAAAGTAGTAATTTTTGTACATACAATGAATAAATGAGATAAAGAAGAGTGAAGAGCGAGCTTAACAACTCATATATTGCACACTAACTACAAAAAGAGCACAACTTAAAATATACATTTTTTCAAGAAATGAATATTGAATAACTATATATTATTTTCAATAAAATAAACTTTTTATGCAACTGTAGGTAAGCAAAAACTTCTTTTTTTTTAAGCATCCATAAGTAAACAAAATATTTTTCTATGATTGCCTGGAAAACTTTTAAATTTCGAGTTGTGCTCTTTTTGTAGTTTGTGTGTGATATGCTAGAACTTAACTCATTCTGACTATTGGGAGTATAAATGTATAAACTCGTATTTTTTTTCGTAATTTGGACATTTATTGTAAAAAAAGTGATTATAAATTTATTCTTTAACCCTTAAACGCCCAATACGTCCGATTTCAAATAAAAACATACCCAGAGGTAGTATTTGTGATTCCGAACAACGTTTGTTCTACGTGTTTTCAAATAAATTAGTTTAAGGTGCAGTTATTTTAATTTATATGGTTGACCTCTGTAGTAACCTTTGGCGATTATCTGGAGAATAAATTAAAATACATTCGCAATAATTTTCAAAAACAGTTATTTGGTGTTATCCCATATCGTCTGACACAAATTTGTCCACATGGCAATATATTTATTACACAAAATTCTCTCTCAATGTCAAGTGGTAACATCAATTTTTTTTTTTTTCATCTAAAAATTCCTTTACTCAAATAATGAGTATTATGATTATAACGGAATGTGTTGAGTATCTTTTAAGCTACTCTCACATACTACCACCTCTTCCCTCTCATCGCAGTAAAGCTTTCGTCAGTAAATGAGCTGCAAAAAAAAGGAGAGAAAGCTTAACAACTCACTTATGCTTGAATGCTCGTAAGCTCTTTCTCTCCCTTTCTCTCTCTCTCTTGTATGTACATTGTTTTTCGGTAATCTGTTTAGGAAAACACAACAATATTAACAACAACAACAACTACAACAACTCTGCTTTCACTCAATTAAATTGTAATTGTAGAGGAGAGAGAGAGCGATTTTGCATATATTTTGTAACTGAAAATTTACACATTTAAATAAAATGCTTAAAATAGTGATAATTGTTTATTTAAGCGTTGTTATTTTGAAATATAAAACTAAAATAAAATATTCTTGGTTATTGGTATTTATTTTTAGTCAAAATATTGTAGTTTTCATTCATAATTTGTGCCACAAAAGAAACCAAAAAAGAGTGAAATAGTAAAAACACATATGGAACATATTTTTTTTTTTTTTTCTTTATTACTTTTTGTTTTGAATTCAGTCAACGTATTTTAATTAATTGTTTTGTGCAGTTTTTGTGTAATTTTATATGAATTTCGTAGAATGCTTTTATTTAATTTTATAATTGTAAAGTTCATTTTAGCTCGGAAGAATAGCTTCTTCACTTTTACATCGCAATTTACATTTGAGCCTTGCTCTACATGCTTCTTCAAGATGCTATTTGTTACAAGTAACTCATTTCCATTGATTTTTTTTTAAATTACATCAAAATTTGCCAATTCACCAATCAATTCTTCCATGTTTTCAAGTTGAGTTTTTTATTTTTTTCACAAAACTTCAGTCATTTTTTTTTTTGTAATTGTGTTTTCTTTTTTATAAGAAAATTGAAAAAGCTTAATTTTAGTTATTTATTTTTACTATAATTGTTTCAGTTTCTGAATGCACTTTCCATTTTTAATATTTTGTATTTTTTTGCTGTAATATTTTGTGTATTTTCAACTTATTTTTATATATCAATGAATAAATACTAGTACTCCTACGTCACAGCCTCTCTCAATTTTGCGAGAGCCGAATAACGGAACTGCGTTGCAATGCTTCAATTTAGTTGTGGCTGTAAGAAAAACACAACAATATTTACAACAACAAAAGTTCTGCTTCTATTCAGTCAAATTGTAAAGAGAGATTATTCTCACGATATGCTTCAGCTCTCTTCACACAACAACATTTACATACATACATACATAATAACAAGAATAATCTCTCAGTAATTTTCACCTGCCGTTATACTGAACATAGACTGTCTACAGTCAGCAGTGGTCGAACTCAAGTATTTTAGAGGTTAGTTTATTTTCTGAGAATGGAATATTCTAAAGAGAAAAACTTTCACTCACTCACTTTAGTTTCCTTAAAGGTCGAAATTTCGTGTAACTCATCATAGTATTGCTTTGCATCTAATAGTTCAAAATTATTTCCTTTCAAAAAAAAAAAAATAATAATAATAATAATAGAATTTTCCTAATTTCCTTTGTCCATATATCGCTCTTAAACTTTTTGAATAGAATTTGTTTGAACATTAATTTCCTGTATAACTTATCAAATTCACTGCCAAAAATATTCAGCCAAATATTATAGTGAACATGTAATTTCAAACGCTGTCAATGAGCGGGAACGAACAATGTAAATGACATGAGGCATTTAATAGAATGTCGAGAGCATTGTTGTTGTATTTTTGTTATACATACTACATACTGAGATGACAAGATTGTGTGATAAAAATTTTAATGAATTTGCTATGAATGTCAGATTTGTTTTTATACAAAACTTTTGGAAATGAATTGTAATTTAATGCGTTTGCAAGTAGAATTCTTCCCAATATTACATCATGCATATGTGTATGTCTGCAAAATCATTTAAACAATATCGATAGTAACCAACATTTTATATTCATGTACATATGTTTGGTAAGCATAAATATGGCATGAACTTATAACCTTTAATAATTTTGCCAAACCACAACCGCAACTTGTAGATTACACCACATGATTGTGGGAAATGGGGTCAAACTTAAATCACCCACACTATCTCTCTCTCTCTCTCTCTGCGTCCCTCTCTCTCTTTCTCTCTTCTGTTTAGTACTTATGCACTCATAGCATGTGATACTTAGAAACAATTGTGGTCGCATCACACTTTCAAGCCGCAAATGCAATGCTCAGGTACACGAACTGTGTTTTTGGGTTAATTTGGTAAATGCGTGTGTATGTGTGTGTAGTTATAAGTTGCATAACGGTAAAAATAATTGCATAATTATTGAACTATCATTGCATAGTTACTGATTTCAGCATGGAAAATGTACGCGTAATAACATTGGTAGTATTTAGTTGTCATGATGACGGAATATCTCGAGTTCTGCTTGATTATTATGGTTGTAAATTAATGTATGTTGAAATTTTGAACGTCAAGAATATTAATTTGTGTCATACTGGTAAGAATATAGACACTGATATTAATGAAAAGTTCTGTTGAAAGTCTTTTGACCTTTAGGCATTAATGTCAATGCCTTTTAAGTTGAACTTAAGTAAGTGATTCGGGGTGATTCTTCTAGGTTGCGCTACCTGATTGTCGAGTCATACCAAACTGAATCAAATAAAAGATTTCATCTTCTTCACTTTTTTTTTTACATATAACAATAATATTCGTTTTTTCCTATTCAAGCTATTTCAATGCCGCTGAAGCATACTTTTAGGGATTTATTAAAATTCCCTTAAGAAGAAAACAGCCGGTGTTTTTAGTTAATTCATTTTTTTACATACAACAACAATATTCGTTTTATTCCTATTCATATGCAAGCTTTTGCAATAAATCTGAAGCATACTTTTAGGAATTTTTTTTAAATTACATTAATAAGAACTTTATGTAACAGCCAGTGTTGCTAGCTAATTTCTTCTTAATGTTAGTCCAACTATTCCTACTATCAAAGAAAAAAATCTTTCTATCAATTCATGGACTACAATGGTTTAGAGTCTTTTAGTCTGAAATCTGTCAATTTTCAAAGTACTGACTTCTTGTTGTTGCAAATTCAAGCTCTTTCTCTAGTAGCGATTTCATCTTCTTAACTTTTTTGCATTCAGCAACAATATTTGTTTCTTCCTATTCAACTCTAAGCTTATTCGGTGAAGCATACTTTTAGGGGTTTTTGAAATTTATGCAACAGCTGACATAATTTTCGTTAGATTTATTTTTCATTAGGTCAGCCAAACTATTCTCTCTATTAATCCAAGAGAATTTCTTAGGAATTCTTAAACCGAAATTGGTTTTCTCACCAAGGTCTTGAAACCTATATAAAAATGGTGCAATTCCTTTTAGATTGAAAACTAGGGATTATAAAGGCACTGACGTTCTGTTGTCCTATTTTTAGGCTCCTCATCAATAAGAAATTTCAGCTTTTTCACTCATTTGCTTCCAAAAATAAATGTTTGTTCTTTATTATTCGATGTGCTGCTTTACAAGTGTTAGCATACTTTTAGGGATATATTAAAAAATAATTTATAAATAAATAATTACAAACATATGAACTTTTAATTTAGTAAACCTTCTCCATTTAACTGAATGAATTTATATTAAATTTTAAATACTAGAAATAATCATTGGTAGACGAATGAAATTAAAATGTAGGCTAAAAATTGGTGCATAAACCTTTGGTCCCTTCATCAAGGTCCTGAATATAATGGGCAAATTTTTAAATGTTTTTCGGACTAAAATCGAGCTAATTGCTCCAAACCTCTGACATAATATTTCTTCAATTTCAATCTTCTAGTCAATAAGAAATTTAATTTTCTTTACTTTTTAAAAGAACAAATTTTCTATTCAATTTATCAAACTTCATAACTATATCATACTTTTAGAGGTATATTGTTTATATGATATGAAAATGGTGAAGAAGTCTGTGATTCTGCAATCAAGCTATTGAAACCCATTGCTATGGATGAATGATGCAAAGATTGAAGTCGGGGTACTGTCCAGAGTAGGACGTTTTCTTGCTTTAACTTTAGGGTCCTCGTCAAAAAATGATTTGAACTGATTTTTTCTCTTACTGCTAGTAATAATTTTACTTACTCCTTTTTTTTTTGGAAAGATTCATAAATATGGCATACTTTTAGGGATACAGTGAATTTTTGGATTTTTCAGAACTTATGAGAAAATTAATCAAATTGAATTTTCAGATTGAAGTCGAGCGGCGATTGGCAATCTGATATTTAATTGCATTATTTGCAGGCTTAAGTAACATTATCTTCAACATTCTCTTCAATGAGACAATAATATTCACTATACTATACCAAGCTGAATTTTAGAAATTTAGCATGATTTTAGGGATATATTATTAGTGGGATATGAACTTCATTGTCATGCTTTTTTCTCGTATTAATGCTGATTTATCTTGCTTCTAACTGGAATATTTCTTATCCCTATTTTTTAAAAAATCCATAAATGCAGCATACTTTTAGGGATAAACTGAGTTTTTGGATTTTTTACCCTAGGAAAAAATGAATAAAACTCTTAGGTTAAAATCGAAAAGCGATCATGGATCTAAGGTTCTATTGAACTATTTTCAGGCTTAGGTAATTTCATCTTCACCATGCTCTTCAATACGACAATAGTTACACACTACCAAGCTTCATAAATTTAGCATGTTTTTAGGGATATGTAATTCGTGGGATATGAAATTAGTACAGATGTCTTTGGTTTCTTACGATCAAGAAATTGGAACCTATAGGCATATGGTAATTTCCTGCCCAAATTCATTAATGTTGCATACTTTTAGGGATGTATTGAAATTTCTTGAATTTTTGAAAATTTATTTCTGAAGAATTTTTGATGTTCTCAAAACTTAAAGGTAAATGATCCAATCTCTAGTATGTTGAAGTCAGGAGGTCATCAAAGTTTTCTTCCTTTTCAAATTCGAGAAATTTACTTGCCTTTTTATTGTTGTGAAACCGATTTGATTTAAACATTTTCAGTTCTTAAGATTTCCATAAATGTAGTTGATTTTCAAGCACTAGAACATCTAAAAAATTGTTCGTCCCTTTAAAATTTTATATTTTGTATTTTTAACCATACCGAGGAATAAATTTGGGCACCCTGCATAACAGTCAAGGACACTAACCCCTACGATAACGAATTTTTTATTTAGTGGTCCAAATTATTTCTTACCATAATCCAGAAATATAAATAGGGATGGTTTTCTCCTTTGCTAAAATGAAGCAAATTTCAAAGCCCGGACGTCCTGGTGCATAAATTTCATGCTCCTCATTGGGTAGTAATTTCAAATGTTTTATTTATTTTCATCTTGCAGTAGAGTAAGACCCTAGTACCTGATCGCAAAAAGTATAGCATACTTTTAGATATATAATGAAAATTGAATAAAAAAGTGGTATACTTTTAGGCATAGAAAAATTTTGTTTTTCAAATATCTAGCTAAAAAAATTCTTTCCATTGAACTCTTTCGAGAAATCATATAATTTCTAGCTAGTGGTTGTAGTAAATTTCTTGTATTTAATCACAAGTTTTATAAAAACTTGGGTATTCCGGTATCCCTCACCTTCCCGCTTCCCCTTCTCCCGTAAAATACCTGGCAACGCACCTTGCTGCCTGTTTATAAAAAGTATAGCTTACTTTAAGGCATTTAATAAAAATTTATTAAAAATTTAGCATACTTTTAGGCATTGAAAAATTAATGTTTTTAAAGAACTAAACGAAAAAATTTGTTCTATTAAACTAAATAATTTTGTTTCGAGAAATCGTATAATTTATGAGATTTAAGCTAAATAAAAATTAAGTACATGTGCGAATAACATTCTCAAATTTGGTTCAAATTTCATTTTTAAGTTGCACTCCTGCATTACATTAAAATTTCTCTATTTGCTAACTTTTGTAGTTGTTATTTTGTAGCGTTTAATTCTTTTGTTGCTGTATTCATGCATATTTGCTAATATTTGCATGTGTAAATATGTCCATTAGTTGAAAATTTTTGCTGCGGGTTTGCATGTCATTAACAAAATTCCACAAATAAACACAATTAATGTAGAACTTACACTCGCACATTCACTCTTCATTTCACTCGCTCCTCCTTCCGTCCATTCCCTTTCAATTCCACATTATTATTGTTTATTTGCATAGTATTTTTATTATGAAATTTTAATTAAAATACACATCATGGTTTATGTATGCGCAAGGATTATGGAGTCATTTGTTCAAATTGCACACAGCGCAATTGTAAAATGATTTTAGGGCGTTATTTTGTTGATTTTGCACAATTGTACACATTTTTGGAATACAAACAACATAATATTTGTGTTTTAGAAAATTAGCAAAAAAAAAAGAAGAAGAAACTAGCACAAATAGAAACAAAAACAGAAGTAGAATTTTGTGATAAAGTTGACAAAGAATTATATAAAAGTCGCCTATCACCTAATTATGTAATTTGGAACAGGGACCCCAAAGTGGTCATTATGAACTGTTGAAGATTATAATTTTGAGTAAAGATTTTTTCTCTTCCTATATCGTCACTAAAAATTTAATTACTAAAACTTCTGTTTAATGGACAAAAACGTTTATGGTATGTGTTTCTACATCTGTATTCATATCTGACACTAGCACATATTTCCTTGTATCAATTTCTACTATTCTGCTTCTAAAACAATGAACAGTGCAATGATATTTATCCACTTGATAACAATAAAACTGCTGCTCTAATTGCAAAAAAAGAAAAGAAGAACGTTACGTGCAATAAAGCGCAAAAATGTAGATTTTCAAAATCTACATTTATGTAGAGGAAAATGTGAGCAAATGAGATGAAAATGAAATAAAAATCAAATAAATGCATTAACTTTAAGATTAATGAAATTTAATGCTTAAAAATTTAATAACTTTATGAGTTATTCAATGAAAAACTAAGTTAAAATTCATTGGAATTTGAAATTCTCATAATAAATTGCAATTACGAAAGTGAGAGGTTGGGACCAGAGGCAAAACCAGAGACCAGACCAAAGACCAGACTAAAGACCAGACCAAAAACCAGACCAAAGACCAGACCAAAAACCAGACCAAAGACCAGACCAAAGACCAGACCAAAGACCATACCAAAAACCAGACCAAAGACCAGACCAAAGACCAGACTAAAGACCAGACCAAAGACCAGACCAAAGACCAGACCAAAGACCAGACCAAAGGCCAGACCAAAGGCCAGACCAAAGACCAGACCAAAGACCAGACCAAAGACCAGACCAAAGACCAGACCAAAGACCAGACCAAAGACCAGACCAAAGACCAGACCAAAGACTAGACCAAAGGCCAGACCAAAGACCAGACCAAAGACCAGACCAAAGACCAGACCAAAGACCTGACCAAAGACCAGACCAAAGACCAGACTAAAGTCCAGACCAAAGACTAGACCAAAGACCAGACCAAAGGCCAGACCAAAGACTAGACCAAAGACCAGACCAAAGACCAGACCAAAGACCTGACCAAAGACCAGACCAAAGACCTGACCAAAGACCAGACCAAAGACCAGACCAAAGACCAGACTAAAGAACAGACCAAAGACCAGACCGAAGACCAGACCAAAGACCAGACCAAAGACCAGACCAAAGACTAGACCAAAGGCCAGACCAAAGGCCAGACCAAAGACTAAACCAAAGACCAGACCAAAGACCTGACCAAAGACCAGACCAAAGACCAGACCAAAGACCAGACCAAAGACCAGACCAAAGACCAGACCAAAGACCAGACCAAAGACCAGACCAAAGACCAAAGACCAGACCAAAGACCAGACCAAAGACCAGATCAAAGACCAGACCAAAGACCAGACCAAAAACAGGCCCGGAGACCAGCAAATCTGGAGACCAAACTAGATACTAAAATAGATCCTAGTCTTGACTTCAGATCAGAGAAACGATTAGAGACAGGAAGCCTGACTTGACGATAATAAATATCAGAACAGACCATAGATCAGACTAGAGGCCAAATCAGAAACCAGACAAAAGTTTAGATCAAATTAGATACAAGATCAAATTAAATAAGAGACCAGGTACCAAATCAGAGACCAGACCGGAAACCAGAGAAAAAACCGGTGCAGAGTTTATACCAGAGATTAGATGTTAGGAACCAGAAATCTGAAAGCGGAGATCAGAAAGCAACGACCAGAGTATAAAGACAAAACACCAGAGAATGGTAATTAGAAATCAAAACGCTGAGACCAGATAAGAAAGAGCAGAAACTTGAAATCAGAAACGTCTCAGTGAAAAATATTAGGTTCAAAAAGAAAACCCGCCAGCAATAAGAAAAAAATTATCACCTAAATTCGAATTCGAATTTATATAGCAAAAGTGATTTAAATTTTTGATAAACTCAGGAAATGTTCTTGAAATATTGATGTTAGATAAGTTATGGAATTGTTCCCAAAATTTGTGAGATGTGGAGACTCTAAAGCTATCTCAAGCCTAAAATCTGGGATTCAGATTTAAGGAGAATGATTATTAGATTGAATAATATATCTCAAAAAAATTTCGACCTTAATGAAATGAAATTTTTTGAATGAAATGTGTGGCCACCACTGTTCCTTCATAAATATCGAATTTATTCGAATTCTAATTAGAGCTTGGCCTTTTTTCCAACGACGAAGCCCCAGCTGACCCTCTCCAGCTGATGGTGGCCTAAAAATGGATATTTCTGATTTTTTTTTTTGTAAATTAAACTTTTAAAACTTTTTATTTTATAAATACATTAGAAAACTATTTGAAAAGTAAGTGACACAATCATGCCATGTATTCTGTTATGTTCAACAAGATATTCGCCCATAATCAATTAACTTATTAATCATTTAGAAAATCACATGGATTGACAGCTTGTCTAAACTTTGACTTTCATGTGATTGACGTTTATATATGCCATATATATGTAAATCGATATTTTTATATTTAAAATTAAGCAAACTCAAGCTAACCACCAACACCAACATTAACCAGTCTAAGAATACCCATTTCGACACATATCACAAGGATATCTATCAAAGGGGTCCTTTTTAGCTACATGCATGCATGGATACAGAGATGTTCATGTATACAGTGGGAGTGCGTGTGTGTGTGTGTGTGATGATAGCATTTGAATTATTTAAAATGGTGAATAGAGAATAATGTTTTTGACGTTGAAATTGACAACATGATAATTACGCTATTCAACATGTCTTTGACAGTTTTGTGATTTATGGGTTATTCTAATGTAATATTTGAATGTTTTAATCACAAAGTGAGAGGAAGAAAATCATCTACAAAAATTCCCCAAAAATTTAAAACTTTAAAATTTAAATTAACTATAAATAATACAAAAGTAAAAGGTTGCTCGCTTTGCTTTTTTTTTTCAAGTCTTCTCATTTTCTAATAATTTCTTCGAAACGTTTATATAAAATTTTGTATAAAGTGGCAAAGAATTATATCGACAAGATTTGAATCATAATATTCCATTATCTTTCGGGATTTACCAATCATTAACTCTCTTGTATTTTGGTTCAGCTCATAAGTTTTTTTTTTAATTTACTTGGCTCGACTTGATATTATTCTTAAGCCTTGGACTTTCGTAATATTTTCTTTTATAAATATATATATATTTCTTCTTAAAAATTCAAACTGTAGAACTGATTTCTTTTCCCGAGATTTCTTTCCCTGGAAGAGAATCTTAATACTTTTTGCATTAATATTCATATCCTTTGCGAATTATCGCCCAAACATATTCAAGTTGTGAACTTTCAAATTTCGTTTTTATAAAAAGTGCCACTCCTACTTGCCTAATACTATTCATTTTCTAGCCTGCCGGTATTATTAGATATATTGGTTTACTACTTATTCTAAAAAAAATTTCTCTGTTTTACTTGGATTGACATGAAATTATTCTAAAGCCCACGAACTTCCTAATTATCTCTCTTATATACACAAATTATAAAACCTTTTGGGTAGATCTGTCATACTACCCTAAAACTTTCTGGTTCTCTTCTCATATCCTAATTATCGGCCCAACCAGTTAAATACATTCTCCTTCCCCTGGCCAACTCTGCTTAATTCTTTAGCTGCCTCATTGCTTTCAACTCCATAATGACTGGAAATATAAATTTCATGCCGTTCCATTCCTGTTTCATTCTCATTCTAGTTCTTTTTGTTTGTTTATATTGTTACACTATTCATAGTTCCATTTTATTCCGCTATATTTCACATTCCGTTCAATTTCAATTCCTTTGCGTTCCATTTAGTTTTGTTTCGTTTTTCTTATACAATTTCAATTTGATTTCATTGTATTCAGTTAAATTTTTATTGTTACAATCCCATTTTGTTTCATTTTTAATGTTCCGATTCCATTACATTTTCTCACTTTATCTTATTTTTCAGCATCCAATTTCATTATAATTCAGTTTTATGTTTCAATTTCATTTGTTCCATTCTCATGTTCAAATTTCAGGTTACTGTTTCATTCTGTACCACCCACTCTATCCAGTTTCAAGTATATTCGGTTTTATATCTTCTAGTTTCATTTTAGTCTTCCAGTTCCAATCTTTTCTATACAGTTCCAAAAATGCCTGTCAGAAAATATGGGTCCATTTTAGGCTCATGTTTTAAATATGTAATTCTGAAATAGAAATTTCATGATAATTTTCACTCCATTAAGTTCTATATCTCGTAATTCACTTGCATTCTGTTCCACTATTCATTGTTCCATTTCATTCTGCTCTATTTTATATAATTTCAATTCCTTTCCGTTCCATTTCATCTGGTTTCGTTTTGCATGTTGAATTCCAAATTGGTTTTATTTTATACAGTTCCATTTTTCATGTTCCAATCCCAATTTTTTCTATTTCACATGTTCCAATTTCATTTCATTTCATTTTTACGGTCCGATCCCATTTTTTCCATTCTTATGTTCAAATCCCGGATTTTTTTTTTTTTTGTACCACTATATCCAGTTTTAATTCCATTCTGTTCCATATCTTCAAATTCCGTTTTCATGAGTACCTTTTTGGCATGCTTCTCGAATGGATGAAAATGTCTAGATTTCAGCCTAGAAATTTCTCTCTATTAAGTTCCATTTCTCATATTTCAATTCTATTGTGTTCCACTACTCCTAGTTCATTTTCATTCTGCTTCATATCATATAATTTTAATTCCTGTCTGTTCCATTTCATCTAGTTTCATTTTGGACGCGTAATTCTGATTTGATTTCATTTTACCCAGTTTCATTCCCCATGCTCCAATCCCATTTTATTACATTTTCAGTGTTCCAATTTCAGTATATTTCATTTTCACGTTCCAATACCATTTTCCACTATTAATGTTCCAATTCCATTGTATTTCATTTTCATGTTCCAATTCCATTATCGTGTTCCAATTCCATTTGTTCCATTCTCATGTTCAAACTCAAGGTTCCTATTTTATAATGTTCCACTTTAACCTTTTCCAATTCTATTCTGTTTTACATATATCTTCCAGTTCCAATCTGTTCAATTCCAAAAATGCCTAACTATCAGAAAATATGAGTCTCTTTTCAGGCTCATGCTTTAAATAAATCTACAGCGGGTAAAAATATGCCAAACTTCAGCCTAAAAAATACTGAGCCAAACACAGAAACGCATTGCAAAAAGAAGTGGAAGAACATTCCATTTTCCTTTACTTAAGAATCCAGTTTTGTTTCCATCCTTTTTCGAAATGAAGCAGGAAACCAAAATTCGTTGCTCTTTATTCCAATTTTCATATATTTTGGGTGTCAATCTTAAAATATTCTCATTTTGATTGAAGAACTTATTGAATGTTAATTCCCTTATTTTATCTACTTTCCCAATGGGTGAATATGTTTCATGCTTCAGTTCTTTTGAATTTTGATATATTTATATTTTCATTTATATTTAAGTTAAATTTTACAAATAAATATTTACAATTAAATTTTGCCTTATGTAAATTGAAAGTGATTTTCCTTTTCGATTTCAGAATTATAAATTCACATTAATTTCTAATGCTTGAACACTTGCGAAAATGACAGCAACAACAACAACTGCAGTAAGTATTATTTTTAGAATAATGTAAATATTTTGTATTTTGATATTTAATGAATTTATTTAGATTTATTTTATTAAATCACTGCAAAGTTCACCAGTTTTCAGTAGAATTTTGTGTCAATTAATGAAATGATGTTGTATTTTTATCTCCTATCTAATAATCATGCTTTCTTAAAAGTATTTCTCGTAAGTATTGAGGCACTCACCCTAGAGGCAGATCTCGGATTTGAGCTTTTGAAAGCCTAAATTAATCAAACTAATAGCTGAAACTCGGACCGAAAAAAATTACGAAATTTAGACAAAAATTAAGATCAAAATTTAAACAAAAAAGAGGTCAAGTTCAGACCAAACTAAGACCAGAAAAAGACAATCGAATAAGAAAATATTTCTGTCTCAAAATTAGCCGAATTCAAATCAAAGCTTAGACTAAAACTCAGCTTAAAATTCGCGCTAAGTTCAGTGTGAAACTAGGACCCAAATTCAGCCAAAACCTCATCAAACTCAGTTCAAAACTCACATCAAAACTCAGATCAAAACGAAGATCACCTCAATCCAGAAGTAAAATTAAAATTCAGAGCAAAAAAGGCCAAGTTTCAATTAAAAAGGAGCTCAAAATTGTGAATAAAAACTCAGGCCAAAATTTAAATAAAAAATGAGGCCCAAAACTGATCAAAATTCATAACAGAAAGAGCCAAACTCGAACCAGAAACTCAAACTAAAAGCAGAACACAACTCAGACCAAAATTAGGATCAAAATGAGTTTAAATTCAATCTAGGCATCAGATTAAAATCCGATTGAAAGAGGTAAAATTTGGACTACAAATTAGACCAAAAACAAATTAAAACTAACACGAAATCAAAGCCAAATTTCAAATAAAAAGCAGAACAAAAAGGGAACAAATTCAGGCTGGAACTCAGACCGAAATTCTGTATAAAAAAAGCCCAAATTCAGACCAAAAATATGAAAAAATTCGGCCAAAAGAAGGGCCAAATTTGGACCAAGATTTAAGCTTAAACTCAGGCGAAATTCGAACCAAAAATTAGATTAAAACTTAGACCAAATACAAGATCATAATTTGCATTAAAAGAAAAGGACAAAATTCAGACCGAAATTCAAATCTGAACTCAGACAAAGTTCAGACCAAAATTTAGACCAAAAATAAGGAAAAATTCGACCTAAAAAAGATCAAACTCGGACCGAAATTTAAGACTAAACTCAGACAAAACTAAGACCAAAAATTAGACCAAAAATTCAGATTAAAAATAAGATCATAATTCGGATTTAAAAAAGGCCGAATTCAGACCAAAAACAGACAGAAAAAAAAGGGAAAACGTAGAATTAAAAAGGTACAAATTTGAACCACAATTAAATCAAAACTCAAACAAAATTTGGACTAAAAATTAGACCAAAATTTAGACCAAAGATGAAACCGAAATTTGGATTATAAAGAAGCCAAATTTTGATCAAAATTTAGACCAAAACTAATTTCAAAATTCGACTTTGACCTTTGTCCAAATTCAGACCAAAATTTAAACCTAAACTCAGACAAAATTCAGACCAAAAATTAGACCGAAAATCAGGTCTAAAATAAGAGCAAAATTTAAATTAAACAAAATTTGGACCATAATTTTGACCAAAAATAAGAAAAAATTCAAATTAAATATTAGACCAAAAATAAAAGAAAAATTTGAATAGAAAAAAGGTCAAATTCAAACTGAAACCTAAGCTCAGGCAAACCTCAGAACAAAAATTAGACCGAAAATAGATTTAAAAAAGGCCAACTTCAGAACAAAATTTTAATCTAATCTTAGAAAAATTTTTTAACCGTAAATTCAACCAAAATTTAGACCGAAAATTCAACCAAAATTCAGACTAGAAAAAACATTATAATTCAGATTAAAAAAAGGTAAAATTTAAACCAAAAATTAGGCCAAAAATAAGATAGAAATTTAGTTTAAAAAAATCAAAATTCAGACTATAATTTAAGCCTAAACTCAGACCAAATTCAAACCAAAAATAAGATCATAATTTAAATCAAAAAAGGCTGAATTTGGACTAATGTTTAGACCAAAAAGAAGAAAAATTCTATTTATTGTCAAAATGTTAAGTTCAGGTCACAATGTTAACCTAAATTCAGACAAAAAATTATACCAAATTTTAGACCAAAAATAAGACTCCAAAAATTATACCAAATTTTAGACCAAATTTTAGACCAAAAATAAGACTGCAAAAATTATACCAAATTTTAGACCAAAAATAAGACTGCAATTCGTATTAAAAAGTCCGAATTCAAACCAAAGTTTAGACTAAAATTAGGAAAAAATTCAAATAAACAAAAAGTCTAATTCAGACCACAATTTAAACCTACACTCAGACAAAATTCAAACTAAAAATTAGACCAAAATTTAGACCAAAAACAAGTCAAAAATTTGGATTTTAAAGAGGCCAAATTTGATCTAAAAATAAGGCCAAAATTCGGATTGCAAACGAGCCAAATTCAGACCAAAAATAAGGAAAAAATTTCGAATTCAAAAAGAAGAGAAAATTCGGACTAAAATCTAAATATAAATTCAGACCAAAAACAGATGAAAATTCCGAGTAAAAAGTCGCCAAACTTAGCTTAATAATTCAGGCCAGAAGCGAATCAAAACTCAGACTTAAACACTGATTAAAAAAATACAAGTTTTAGACTAAAAAAAGCAAGCCTCAAACCAAAAAGTCAAATTCACAACAAAAAAAGAGCAAAAACGGTTTAAACCTCAAACTAAAAATCCATCAACACTCAGGTTAAATGCTGTTTAAAAATGAGACTGCAATTCAGGTCTAAAGTACATAAAAACTCAAACCTAAAAGAAGCTCAATTCAGACCAAAATTAGGGCAAATTTAGACTAAAAAAACAGACCGAGTATCAGGTCAAAATCAGATCAAAATGTAAGACTGAAACTCAATTGAAAATTTATACCAAATTAAGGCCAAATTCAAAAAAAAAAAAATCAAACCACAATTCGAACTATATACCAAACTAAAAATCAGATCTAAAAACAAATCAAAAAACAGACTAGAAACAAAATTTTCGATAAATATCTAAATAATTCATGATTCATTGAATTAATGAATATTTTCATCAATATAATGAACACATTCTTCAATATGATTCCCTCATGCGTAAATATAATTTCCGCATTCATAAATATGATTAAGATATACATTATATTTACAAATGCATCTATCATATTTACTAAAATAAACCGCAGTTCAATAAATCATGATTTGGTGAATCATATTCATGACATTCATTATACTAATGAAAAAAAATTCATTAAAAATTTAGAAATTATTTTATATGCAGTGCGAAATTTTATTATTTCCAAAATCATTTTGTTCATTTGGCCTATAATTTAAATAAAATATTCAACCATATAATTTAAATGAAATGCTTTAGTAAACATTTTTCCAACATTTAGTCATTAGTTGAAAATAAAATAAGCTATTAAAAATGTTCATGCGCCTAATTTCATACAACAAAAATTTGCATTTATAAACACAGACAGTGAGGAGTTGGTGCGGAAACTTTCATGTCAAATTTTTTAGTTATCCAAATACAAAATGGACACACAGCCATGCATACATTCATTTCATCCCAAATATATTGACCAATATATTGACAAGTCCAATAAGTAATTTTTAATGAAATTATTTTTGTAGAAAAACAAAAATATGTAAAAAAAAAATTCTAATTCAAATATTAGCAATTTAATTTTGTCTAGATACAAATTTATAAATATTATAATCCAAATAAATACAGACACCAGCGGATCCAAGGATGAGTTTTATATCCTAAGAAAAGCAATTAGATGCGCTCGCGATTTTAATATTATGAATATTAAGCAATTCATCAAACAATTCTATAAAATTCTCAATTCAAAATATATTGCAAACAACAAAATCTGCTTGCAGGCTTTTTAAAAAATTCGAAGAAAAAAAAAAATGACCTCAAGAAAAAAACACAGACACACCTTTCCACAATAAAAAACTAAAAAAATTATGTAAATTCATATAAAACGTAACGGCAACAAAAATAAAAAATAATGAATAAAATCTAAATTAACTGTACTCTTTTAATTTTTTGTGGCATTCTTTCATTTATTAAAATTTATTATTTATGCGCATTCACGCAATATTTAATGCGCTAAATAAAGGAATTTTTTTTTTTAATATTTTTTGGTTTGGTTTTGCAAACCAAACGCTCGATGATATTCCAACAAATTAATAAATTTTTTTTTTTGGGTCGACATTCATCATAGCAAATTTAAATAAAAATATATTTTTATATCCTACAGGAAAAGTTAATGCGGTCTTACTTTGCTGCGCATTTAATGCGCTTCTTTTGGAAGCACATTCGTGCGCCTTATACCAATTCAGTCTCGTTGCTTGGGTATGTAAAATAGCACGAGAAAGCAACACAAAACTGAATTTTAGTGCAGTTTTTAGTATGTAATAAGAGAAGTGAATGATTAAGAAAACAATCTAATAATGATTTTAGAATAGAGTGATCGTAGTGTAAGACTAAAAGAGGATGGTGTTGAGACGATAAGTTTTCACTCTTAAAAAAAGTTGACCTGATGATAAAGTAGCAGAACTTGAAAACAAAAATGTATAAAAGGTAGCCAGAAAACATTTGAAAAACTTTTTTTTTTTTTTTGGTATTAAATGCTGAATCGCACACACTTTAAAGTCTCAGTTCCTGTTTAAGGCCAGACCCCAGACTAAAAGTTAGATCAAAATTCAGATTAAAAATTAGATCGTAATTCGGATTAAAAAGAGGCCGAATTTAGATCAAAATTTAAACCTAAACTCAGACAAAATTCAGGCCAAAAATTATACCAGAATTTAGACCAAAGTTTAGACTAAAAATAAAAAAAAAAATCCAATTAAGAAAGGCCGAATTTGGACTGAAATTTAAACCTAAACTCAGACAAAATTCATGATAAAAAAATAATATCATAATTCATTCAGAGAGAGATTTGGATAAAATTGGAAGCTGTCATTTCGGATAAGTTTGGAATATCATATATAGAAGGAAGGCTCTGCTCAGGTCTTGGAGATACTCCGTAGAAGCGACACCTCGGTTTTCACTACTTATCGCCTGTCTTAAGTAACTTCAATAAAATTCAGTTTAATCGAACGACAACAGCGATACCAAGCCCCAGGCCACAAGGAAGAAGAGCTTACTTCAATAACAGCATCGGTTATGCCAGGGTCAAAATCGGGTCCATCATTGGCACTAAATCTCAGGGGCCTGTATCGGTACTACACCATAGGGGCCATCATCGGTACTACATCATAGAGGCCATCATCAATACTACATCACAAGGGCCACCATAATCGACACTAAATCTCAGGGTCAGTATCGGTTCTATATCATAGTAGCCATAATCGATACTACATCACAGGGGCCATAATCGGCATTACATCACAACGGCCAGCATTCACACTACATCACAAAGGCCAGCATTGACACTATATCACAGGGGCCATCATCGGTAATAAATTACAGGGGCCATCATCGACGCTACATCATAGGGGCCAGCATCGGCATTACAGCATTGAGGCCATCATGGGCGCTACATCTCAAGGGCCATCATCGTCACTACATTACTGGGACCAGCATCGGTAATACATCTCCAGGGTTGTCATCGGCTCTATATCACAGGGGCAGTATCGGAATTATATTACAGCGGTAAGTATTGGCAGTAAATCACAGCGGCTAGCATGTGAATTAGATTATTGGGGCCAGCATCGGTATTACATCACAGGGCCCATCATCGGCACTACATCACAAAAACCAAAATCGGCACTAAATCACAGCGACCAGCATCAGCACCACATCTCAGTGGCCAACACCACACTACATCACTGCGGCAAGTATTCACGCTGCATTACAGGGGCCAGAATCGGCTCTACATCACAGAGGCCATCATCGGCATTACATCATAGGGGCCAACATCGGCTCTATATCACAGGGGCCAGTATCAGAACTATATCACAGCAGTGGCAAGTATTGGCACTACATCACAGAGGCTAGCATGGGAATTAGATTATAGGGGCCAGCATCGGTATTACATCTCCGGGGTTGTCATCGACACTACACCACAGGGGTCATCATCGATATTACACCACAGGGGCTAGCAACGACACATCATTACATTGTAAAGCAAAATAAAGAACTTGCAAGCTTAGAATAAACGAGTTGTTGTTTTTAACAACCCCTGGAAATAGATAAGCATGTCGCAGCTATAGAATTTATGCCGTTACTTTATATCGAACATTTTTTCTAAAGAAGATTATAGTTCAGCACGCCACAGTTTCTTTTTTTCAACCTGCATTCAAAGGTCCAAAAAGCCTCCGCACCGCAATCAATGGCTAAGTATCAAAACCTGAAGATTTGATTTGATGCCTGAGGCAAAGTTGTTCTTTATAAAAATATTAACATTTTTCACTTTTACAACAAAACCCAATCTCTTCTCTTTACTGCCATAATTTTTGGTAATTTTCCATAAATTTTTTTAAACTAGTTTTCATCTTGAGATTTATTCAACATATGAAAAAAAATTGGCACACAAACTTGAACTAATCATTGTAAAACAACGAAACTGTATCTTATGCGCCCCTTTTGAAAGCAAAAAAGATGCACATTTTTTCCCGGACATGTCATAGATTCGGTGCACAGTTGCACATCTAAATACATCCTATTTCGCACCTAATCGCTACTAGGTTGGTAGGAAAATAATAAAATATGTCCTTAGTTTAATTTCAACTGAAATATTTGTGAAATAATTTATACAAAAAAAAAATAAAAAATATGTGTGTGATGTTTTTTACAGTGTATGTTTTAAATAAGTGCAAAATAGTTTGAGTACTTCAAGTAATATAAAATTTTTTTAAGTTGTTCAAAAAAAAATGTTTTAATATATTAACTGTAAGAAATGAAACCCTTCAGTCACATTCTAAAAATACTTTGTTTTCTTGCTTAAAATATGATCTCAAAAGAAGCAGTTAATTTTCAGCCAGCTACAGCTATGTTATCCCTTAAATGCTCATGCAAGCATTTCCTCAACTATTCACATTTCAAGCGCTTAACACAATCGGAAACACACTTTCGCAATCAGAAAAGAGTTAGTTCAATTTTGGATAACGTTCATAAATCCTTGTAGATTGTAAAAAACAAAATCACAATTCGTTTTACTTATTTAGGCGCCAGAAAACATTTTACTTGCTTACGCGTATTGCTTACATATACATCTAACTATAGTAGATGCAGTAGTTTTCGCTTAAAGCGTACCTCAAACGACCGCGAAAAATATATCATTATAATCAGTGTTCGAATTAACTTGTAGCGAATTTCAAAAAAAAAAAAAAAAATATGAAATATTCATTGGGGTCAGATTAAAAAAGTTTCAACTATTGCATTTAAACCCAATTCTCTGTTACATTCATTAAAAAATTATTATTACAACCGAAAACTAATGACATTTTACATCATTTTCTATAAATAATAACTCACTTGAACCAAGTTTAATTAAAGTGAAAAGTGAGTATAGAGCTATATGAAAACTAGTTTGACACTTTCCAATTTGTTCGTTGTAAACGAAAGTTCATTTCAATCAAGTATGTTGTAAGCGAAAACTACTGTACTACAATACGAAACATATACTGCATGAAATTATGCTAAATCCACCACTTCAATACAGAAAAACTAAATTTTTTTTTGTATGTTGCGTGCGGAATTTACTCAGAATTATATTAAATCCTTTAAAGCACTTATTATTTTCCACTTTTGATTATTCACGCAAGTAAATAATGGTACATTTCAATGAAAAAATCAGGAAACGAGAGCGACTTATAAGATATTTTGGCAAAAACAAATGAAAAAAAGAAACACAACATGAAATATCTTAGTTTTAATGAAGCGTTTAATGCAAGCGTTTTATTTCACAGGTTAATAAATTGAATATCATCTATTCTGAATTCCTATGGTGAGCTTTAGATTATTTCTGTTTCTTTTCAGGTGCGATCAGATTCTGTCTTCATTTTTGCGACATTAATTTTGTGTAGTCACCGATGGTTCTGAATTTTTTTTAGGTGTTTTTAGGTTTTTCTGATAAACGCTTCTCTTGTAAGTTCCATACAAGACTGAAACTATGTCATAACCAATCTCATGCATAATTAAAGACTTGAATATACAAGCGCGTTTCAATATCGCTTTCCCCCATTCTCCCTGTCCCCTACACACCATTTTCAGTGTCCCACCTTTCGCATATATATTTGCTTTCTCATAGCAATATCCTTTACCCTTATTTACTCTATATCCTCTGCCCTCTCTGCCAACTCCTGCATCCTTAATACATTTTTCTTCTTTCTTCACACTTTCTCCATCTAGTAAAATGGATTGTCTCCACTCTTTCTTGGCTTCTTTTTAGCTCTCTCCCCACTCCCATTTTTCCATTTATTCTCAGACGGAAAGAAGTCTTTTATTTTTAATGGCTACTCTCCCGCTTTTTTAGTCCTTCTCTTTTTTTCCTTTTCTGTTTACGTTTTCTTCTTTTTCATTTCTTTCTCTGCTCTCCATCCTCTATTTACACTTTACCTCTACTTTTAATTTCATTTCAATTTCATTTATTTATTTATTTTATTTATTTTATTTTTACAACATCCTAATACAGCAAGATTAAAAATAAAAAATTTCATTTCAATTTCATTTCAATTTCATTTCAATTTCATTTCAATTTCATTTCAATTTCATTTCAATTTCATTTCAATTTCATTTCAATTTCATTTCAATTTCATTTCAATTTCATTTCAATTTCATTTCAATTTCATTTCAATTTCATTTCAATTTCATTTCAATTTCATTTCAATTTCATTTCAATTTCATTTCAATTTCATTTCAATTTCATTTCAATTTCATTTCAATTTCATTTCAATTTCATTTCAATTTCATTTCAATTTCATTTCAATTTCATTTCAATTTCATTTCAATTTCATTTCAATTTCATTTCAATTTCATTTCAATTTCATTTCAATTTCATTTCAATTTCATTTCAATTTCATTTCAATTTCATTTCAATTTCATTTCAATTTCATTTCAATTTCATTTCAATTTCATTTCAATTTCATTTCAATTTCATTTCAATTTCATTTCAATTTCATTTCAATTTCATTTCAATTTCATTTCAATTTCATTTCAATTTCATTTCAATTTCATTTCAATTTCATTTCAATTTCATTTCAATTTCATTTCAATTTCATTTCAATTTCATTTCAATTTCATTTCAATTTCATTTCAATTTCATTTCAATTTCATTTCAATTTCATTTCAATTTCATTTCAATTTCATTTCAATTTCATTTCAATTTCATTTCAATTTCATTTCAATTTCATTTCAATTTCATTTCAATTTCATTTCAATTTCATTTCAATTTCATTTCAATTTCATTTCAATTTCATTTCAATTTCATTTCAATTTCATTTCAATTTCATTTCAATTTCATTCAAGGTCTCTGCTGATATCATTTTATGTTTTTGAAAATAAAAGTAAAACAAAACCTCAACTCAGATTATAAATTTTAGTCTTCAAAGTTTTGTAGAGCTCCTTGAAAGACAAAAATAAAGTAAAAAAAAATTGAATGTAATTTTTAATTTACTTTTACAAAAACAAAAAAAAAAAATATAAGACTAAAGACAAAAAGCAAAAAGGGAAGAATATTTTTATTATGTAACTTGAGTAAATGAAATGAAAATACAAAGGTGGAAATTGAGTAAAACAGAAAAAAAAGTAACAACAAAAAACCAAAAGTTAAAGGAAAGGAAAATAAATTGAAACATTTCAACACAAAGTAAAAGGACGGCAACGTTGACGACGAGGACGACAACTTCCGGTTGCTTCTTATTCCCATTATTTTATTTGGTTGACTTTGCAGCTTTTTCTAATTAAACTCTATCCGTAGGGATGGTTTAAATTACAAATACACAGACATAGGTAACAATATCTAGCACTGAAAAGAGAGAGAGAGAGAGAAAGATATATAAGAGAGGAAGCATTCATGGCTTTTCCGGTTGCTTTGTGTGTGTATGAGTGTGTCTTTGGTTCATATTTTTCATCATCAAATTAATTCTTAATAGCTAAAGGTGTATTCTTCTCCTTTTATTTTTGTTTGAATAAATATTTCTGTAAATTTATATTGAGCAAAAATTGCAATTATTTGAATGACATTTTTAGATATAATTTATTTGATATTAGGTTTAAGTTATGGTAAAAGATTTCAACTACTCAATGTCTTATTAAGGAAAATGAAAACTTTTTCTTCTTGTCCTGATAGTCTGACCATTTATTTATGATACAATCGCTTCCGCTTGAGTTTCTCATTTAATTTAATTGCATGAATATAGAAAAAAAGCTGCATTAGGTAAACCGCCAAATTTAACTACGTGTATTTTAAGTACATACAGTTTAGGACAATAAAATAGGGTTACTCGTTTTCGGAAAATAATTTGTTTTGTATGAAAAGTAATGAAAAATAAGATTCACAGAAAATTAACAGTTTTTGTTCAGTACATGAGGGTTCAAATAGGTATTCTGAGGTTGAACATCTGCAAATAAATGTGAATATTTAGTAAATGAGTGTTCAAATACAAAATCTCACGTTCTTGATTATGCAAATGTGTGAAAATTTAAAGAATATTTATTTTATGGGTGTTCAAATACGAACCCTCAGATTCTTGGGCATTTGAAGATATCAGTAAAGTCCTCAGTAAGTGAAAAAATAAATACGTACCCTGAAATGCTTGAATATCGAAATGCCTGAAAAGACCAACAAATTTTTCACTCCATAAGTGCTCAAATAAAAAACCTTGAGGTTTTTGAACATATTAATGTACGCAAAGATTAGGATTGTTCAGTATATCGGTGTTCCAATACAAACCCTGTGCTTCTTGAACATGTACACTTGCAGTAATATCAATAATATTAAGCACATGAGTGTTCAAATACGAATCCTGAGTTTCTTGAACATGAAAATGTGCGCAAAAATTAAGAATATTCTGTTTGTGAGTGTTCAAATACAACCCCTGAGGTTCTTGAGCAAATATATTGTACGAAAATATCAAGAATATTCTATACCTGGGTGTTCCAATACAAATCGTGAGCTTCCTGAACATGTTCACTTGCGAAAATGTCAAGAATATTGTGTACAGGAGTGTTCATATATGAATTTTGAGCTTTTGAACATGAAAATGTGCGAAAAGATTAAGAATGCTCTATACGTAAGTGTTCAAATACAAACCCTTAGATTCTTGAACATATATATTGCGCAAAAAGATAAAGAATGTTCCGCATATGGGTGTTCCAATACAAACTCTGAGTTTCTTGTAAATGTACACTTGCAAAAATACCAATAACATTGAGTACATGAGTGTTCAAATATGAATTCTGAGTTTCTTGAACATGAAAATGTGCGAAAAGATTATGAATATTCTATATGTGAGTGTTCAGTTACAAGACCTGAGGTTCTTGAACATATATATTGTATTAAAAGACCAAAAATATTCAGTACATGGGTGTTCGAATAAAAATTCTGAGCTTATGGAGGTAGAAATTTGCAAAAATAACACAAATATTGGGTGCATAACTGTTCAAATATGAATACAGAGTTTCTTGAACATGCAAAAATGCGAAAAGATTAAGAATTCTCTGTATTTGAGTGTTCAAATACAAACCCTAGGGTTTTTGAACATAAATATTGTTCGTAAATATCAAGAATATTCAGTACATGGGTGTCCCATTACAAATTCTGAGCTTCTGGAACCTGTACACTTGCAGAAATATAAATAATATTGAGTACATGACTGTTAAAATATGAATACAGAGTTTTTTAACATGAAAACATGCGAAAATGTTAACAATTCTCTGTACTTGAGTGTTCAAATACAAATCCTAGGGTTTTTGAACATAAATATTGAATGAAAATATCACGAATATTCAGTACATGGATATCCCAATACAATTCTTGAACTTTTTGAGCATGTGCACTGGCAAAATTATCAAGAATATTGAGCACATGGGTGTTCAAACATGAATTCTGAGTTTATTGAATACGAAAATGTGCGAAAAGATTAATAATATTCTGTATGTGAGTGTTCAATTAAAAGCCCTGAGATTCTTGAACATATATTTTGTACGAAAAGATCAAAAATATTCAGTACATGGGTGTTCCAATATAAATCCTGAGCTTCTTGAAGATGTACACTTGCAAAAATGACAAAAATAGTGTTCAAATATGAATTCTGAGTTACTTTCAGATCCCATAAGAAAACGAAAATAATTTTGTGATTTTTTGTAAAGATGTCTCTATTTCATTGCCCGCTACTGTATATTTCATACATTACTTAAAGTAAATACGAAATATGAAGTGAAATTTTTTGATATTTCGCGCACATTCCATTACAAAAATATGTTGAGCTTTACACTTTTCGCATCTAAATAGGACATTACACGTAATGCGCTCGCAAGCTCGTTTCTCTAATACACACACACAGACACAGAAACACATACATACGTAAACCAGTGCAATTTTATCTGCAATCGTTTGAAACACACTCACACACACACACACACACACACACATATTCAAGAACGGAAACATATTGTGTTGGTAGTAGAGTGAGTGCAAATATTTTTGCTTTAGTTCTCGTGGTTCTTGTTGTTGTTATTTCAACTCTGGTTGACATGATTCCGAGTAAGTAACTAAAATAGCATTTTGCTTCGTGAAGCGTGTAGCAAATGATAATAACATTATTAGTTAAAAGAGCAACGGCTGCTTTTGATTTTTGACTCTCTCTCTCTCTTTGTAATATGCCAGCTACTTTACATGTACATAGGTACACATACATACGCCACAAATGCGTGTACGTACATAATGTGTGTGCATGCGAGTTTTTGTTTGTATGCGTGTATATACCATAAGCCTTTTATCAAAACAATATTGCGAGCAGTTTATTTGTGGCTTAAATAACAAAAATTAGGAGATGCATCAACACACACACACACACATATATATATATATATATATTTTCAACTTCAACAACTACAGTTGCAGTCGCTCAAGTGGTGTTTAAATAGCTTGCTATAAAACTCATCAAATGAGGCAACATGTTTTTGCTATTGTTTAGTTTGAATTTTTTTAAAATTTCGTTTCTACAATTCGAATTAATTTCAGACCGAAATTCCGAATAAAATCATACTAGAATTCAGACCATATTCAGATAAAAAAATCAATTCAAAAAACTTAGACAAAATCTCTTTCCAAAATCAGACTATAGAAGGCCAAATTTAGACCAAAATTGAATCCAGATTTAGACCAATTCGAACCAGAAACTGTGTCAAAATTCAACCCAAAATTAACGCCGAATTCGGACCAAAACTCAGACTAAAAATGCACAAATTCCGGGTCAGAAGTTAGACTAAAACTTAGACTAAAATCATACCGCGATTTGGACTAAATTTAAACCCAATTCAAACAAAGGATCAGAACAAAATTCAACCAAAACTCTAGCCCAATTCCGACTAAAAAACACCACAGCAACTTAATTTGAACTAAAGAAGACCACATTCGAACCAAAATTAGACCGAGATTCACACAAAAATTCGGCCTGAAATCAGACCGAAATTTAAACCAAAATCAGAACAAAAATTTGACAAAAACTTTGACCAAAATTTATACCAAACTTCACCCATTTTAGACCAGAAGTCAAACCGAAATACAGACCAAAATTCAGCCTAAACTTAGGCCAAAAATCAGACTAAAAAGAGACCGAATTTAGACCAAATTAAAATTATAAAATACACCAAAAATTCATACAAAAATTCAAGCCAAATTCAGATCAGAAATCAGACCGAAGTCAAGAATAAAGTTGAAACAAAAATTTTGACCAAATATTAGACCAAAATTCATTTTTAATTCAGATTACAGTCAGATCGAAATTTATACTAAATTTCTGACCAGAATTCAGACCTCAATTAAAATCAAGTTCACACTAGAAAGCAGGCCAAAATTTGCAACCCATGTGGCCAGAAATCCTACCAAAATTCAGACCAATATTCAGACCAAAATTCAGACCAATATTCAGAACAAACTCTGACCAAAGCCAGGCCAAAAATTAGACCAAAACTCTGAACGAAATTCGGACCAAAACTTGAACTGAAAAAAGACTAAGTTCGGACCAGAAGTCAAACCGAAATTCAGACCAAATTTCTGCCTTAATTTATATCAAAAATCAGATAAAAATTATGACCAAGGTCCAGACCAAAACTTAGACTAGGCGGAGACCGAATTAAGAAAAAATTTAAGTACCAAATTAGACAGGAATTCAAACGCAAATTTAGACTAAAAATTTAACAAAAACTTTGCTGACAATTCAGGCCACAACTCATTCCAAATTCATATTATAATCAGATGGAAATTCAGATCAAATTTTAGACGAGAATTCAGACTAAAACTAAATATAAATTTACCCCAAAAAGCAGTCCAAAAATTAGACCAAAACTCTGACCAAAAGTCAGACCAAAATTTTGATTAAAATTCTGATCAAAACTCAAACTAGAAAAAGACCAAATTCGGACCAGCAGACAGATTAAGATACAGACCAAAATTCAACCCAAAATTTAGGCCAAATATCAGACAAAAACTATGAACGAGGTCAAGGCCAAAACTCAGACCAAGAGGAGATCGAATTTTCACCAAAATTCAACCCAAATTTAGGCCAAATATCAGACAAAAACTATGAATGAAGTCAAGGCCAAAACTGAGACCAAGAGGAGACCGAATTTTCACCACAATTAAATTAAAAGTTAGACCGAAATTTAAGAGGAAATTTAGACCAAAAATTAGACTGAAACTCAGATAAAAGTTCAGGCTAAAATTAAATATAAATTTAGACCAGAAAGCAGACCAAAAATTGGACCAAAACTCAGACTAAAATTCAGACCAGGATTCTGATCAAAATTCAGACTAAAACTTAAACTGAAAAAAGGCTAAATTCGACCCAGAAGTTAAACCGAAATTCAACCCAAAATTAGACTAAAAATTTGATAAAAATTGTTTTTGACCAAGGTCCAGACCAAAATTTAGACCAAGCGGAGACCGAATTTAGACCAAATTTAAATAAAAAATTAGACCGAAATTATGACGGAAATTTGTACCAAAAAAATTGACAAAAAACTCAGACAACAATTTAGTTCAAAAATTATTACAAATTCATATTATAATCAAGATGGAAATTCAGATTAAATTTCAGACCAGAATTGAGACTAAAACTAAATACAAATTTACACCAGAAAGCAGACCGAAATTTTGACCCAATCTCAGACCAAAACCTGAAACCATAAAATTTATGGCGTAATTACCAATTTTCAATGTAGTAATAAGATTCACAAATAAAATCACAGAAATAAACTAATTACTTCATCATTACACCTAAACATGTCTCAGTAAAAATGGGTCACTAGCCACGCCTACCAAACATTCCATCTGAAATGCTATGGGATCTAAAATTTCAACCAAAAGAAAACTCTTCTTACTTTCAATTTATTTTCAATATTACTTTAAATCAAAAAAAAAAAAATGAAAAAAAAAACGAATGTCGATTTTCTTATGCTGCAATAGCAGCAGCAACTCATTCACTACACACCTTCATACATATGTACATACGTCTTGACGACGCAGCTCTGTGCCTCATGGACCTTTTATAGCAACCCCTGAAGTGATTTAGTATGCGAAATAAAAATCTCGTTATCGCCATTTCTAATGTTTTTACACTTACACTATGCAAAAATCTCAAGAGATTGAGGTTTTTTTGTTTTCTTTTTTTGTTCGCTTTCGCCTGCAGCGAATCACGGGTAAAGCGAACGAAACGAGTGAAGCCATCGTAGCATTTCTAAAAATTCGTTCTGATTTCTTGCTAGTTTTTTTTTGTTTTTGCTTTTGTTCTGTGTGTTGCTCTTTTTTTTTGCGAGAAATTTTTTGTGTTCTTTTTGTTTTTGTATTTTACTACTATTGCTATTACAAATACACTGCTGCTGCTGCTGCTATTCTAAACATTCACAATTCTTGAACAATGCAATTTATTGAACACTGACTGTATGTATTTTTGTTGTTTTTGTATTCAATTGATTTACGAATCAATCAATTGCTTACGTTCGTTCGTTCATTCGTACCGTTCAAAGACTGTGGTTGAAGTTTATGTGTATATGTATGTGTGTGTGTGTGTGTGTGTATTCGTTGAGTGTATGGATATGTTTTATGTGATTTTATTTTGCCTCGCATCTAATGCTCTGCTTTTTTTTTTGTTTTTGAAAGCATGTGGGAGGCAGATTGAGTCCACCTCATAAAAGTGGGAAAACTCCAATTCAGTCTCGTTTTTTTCGCCTATACACGTGCAGAAAAAAGCAGCACAAATACTGAATGAATAAACACATATGCAAAAATTACCTTAGTCTTTGTAGAAAATAGAGAAAATCAGAGTACAGGATTAGAATCAGAAGGTTCAAATTGCTCTTAAAAAGCTATTTATTTGACATTTGATTTTTTAAGGTGTCAAACTGTCGCATTGTGTCGTTGCGCAGCATCCTTCACTTTTCTTTTAGAAGCACTTTTCACGCGCTTGAAATTTCGCATATAAAATGCGCATCTTTTTTCAGACATGTTAATTAAAAAAAAAAGATAATTAGATGGGGTAAAGTGCATTTCTTTTGGGAGAAGAACGTAAGCGAACTGAGCTTGCCATAAATATTAGAGTGGATTGAGATTGTAGCCCCCAGATGACAGCGTTCTTTTGGGAAATGGGAAAGGGTAAATACTAGATGGTTGACTTTCTTCCTTTTATTTTTTTTTGAATTGTCCCCCGCATTTTGAGTTTTACAAAGCTTTTCCGCAGAGCACTTTTTGAAATTTGAAAATTTTCAATTTCAAAATAGATGCCAGAAACCACAGATGCACGAAATTTCAAAAAAACTAGTCACTGCAGTATTAAACATTAAATTTTTCCCCGGTTTTTTTAATTTTTGCTCCGGAACACCAACGGTATGCCATTTAGATCAAAATTAAGCCCGAAAATGAATTTTTCCACCGAAAAAATTTGCTGCACAAAATTTCAAGAAAACTCCACGGTTCTTTGAAATATTTTTAAGATCAAAATATATCGAAAAAATGGTTTTTCGGGAGGCCCAAGTCCGCAAAACTGGTCGGCCCAACTTTTTTTTAATCCAAAAAATAATTCTTTGGCTTAAAAAGCTCTGTTGCACAAAGTTTCAATAAAATCTTTCGATCCACGGATGGCGCTCCAGTACAAGAAAAAATTCAACCTTTCCTTGATTTTTCTAACTTTAGTTCCGACGCGAAATTTGGATTATTTTTAAGATAAAAAGTGGTCGAAAAATAGAATTTCCAATCCACGAAACTTTGCCGCACAGAATTTCAACAAAAATGGTCAGTCCATAGACGGCACTCCAGTACAAGGAAAAATATAACTTTCCTCTCATTTTTCTAATTTTTGTCACTGAGCCTCCTTTGGAACATCGCTAAGATAAAAAATTGGTTCATTGGGCCGAAAATCCTTGGAGGTCAAACAAAAACGGTCAGTTAATAGATGGCGCTCCGGTCCACAGATGGCGCTGTAGTACAAGAAAAAATTAAATTTCACCTGATCAAAGGATCCCAAAAATGAATTCATTAATCATTTATGGTCGAATTTTCAACAAAACTGACCCGTCCAGAGAATCCCCTTTGAATTGTCATTAAGATCAAAGAGAAGCCCAATCGATTCACTGACCCAAATACCCTTGTTGGTCAAAATTTCCAGAAAATTTATCGGTCTATAGATGGCGCTCCAGTACAAGAAGAAATTTAACTTTTCCTGACTTTTCAAAATTTTTTACTGAAATCGCCTTTTGAGTTTTTTAGATCAACAAAATCGGTCAGCCGATAGATGGCGCTCTAGTACAAGGAAAATTTTAAATCTCTTCTGATTTTTCTAACTTTTACTGCGGAGCCTTATTTGGAAAATTTTTAAGATCAAAATAGTGCCGAAAAACGAAATTTCTGGTCCACAAAACCTTGGTGCAAAAAATTTCAACTAAAACGGTCAGTTCATAAATGACGCTCCAGTCCACAGATGGCGCTCTAGTACAAGGAAAAATTCAACTTGCTCTGGATTTTTCTAATTTTTGCTCCAGAGCTCCAGACTTCCCAGACCCTTGTCAGATGATAGATGGCGCACCAATACAAAAAAAAAATTCAACTCTCCTTGATTTTTCTAAATTTTTCACTGAAACTACCCTTTTAAATTTTTTGATCTAAATCGTTCAGTCCATAGATGGCGCTCCATAATGAAAAAAAAATTCAACTTCTTTTGATTTGTCTAATTTTTGCTCCGGAGCCCCATTTGGAATATTTTTAATATCAAAAGGGATTAAAAAAATGGATTCAAAATTTCAACAAAAAAAATTTTCAATAGATCAACAAAAGTCATTCCATAGATGGCGCTCTTTTAGATTTTTGAATCAACAAAATCATTCGGTCCATAGATGGCGCTCCAGTACAAGGAAAAATTCAACCTTTTCTTAATTTTTTTAACTTTTGCCCCGGAGCACCAATTGAAATATTTTTTAGATAAAAGAGGAGCAAAAAAAATGTATTCATTGACTCATAAACCGCTGGTGGTCAAAATTTCATCAACATCGATCGGTAGATGGCGCTCTAGTGCCAGAAAAAAATTAAATCTAAAATTTGCACAAAATAATATACCTTTTTCCAATTTTTAGATCAACAAAATCGGTCAGTCTACAGATAGCGCCCCAGCCCAAGAAAAAATTCAACTTTCAATTCAACAATTCCTGGTTGTTATAATTTTGGTTCCGAAGCCCCCTTTCGGAACTTCATTAAGATTAGAAATGGATTCACATAACAACACTTGAAGGTTAAAATTTCAACAACACTGATCACTTCATAGATGGCGCTACAAAACACGAAAAAATTAATCTTCCTCTGATTTTCTAAATTTTGCACTGAAATCGCATTTTCAGATTTTTATATCAAAATAAAGGCAAAAAATGGATTCCTTGGGTCAAAAAACCCCGACACCCGAAATTTCGTCAATATCATTTTTTATAAAAAATATTTTGTAAATTTTATGAAACTCAAAATGGTGGAGAAGAATTTTTTAAAATAAAAAAGTGTTAATCGTCTGGAATTTCTCCCTTGTTTTCCTTTTTCTAAATACACAATCTTAATGGTGTTTACTAAAGTTCCCTTTTTATCGCCACTCTAATAAGTATACAAGTGAACAAAGTATTATTCAGTCTCGTTTGTTTTTTTTTTTTTTTGGTAAACAAATGTACAGAAAAAAGCAACACAAAACTGAAAATGGTTTCGCTTTTCAAACCTAGATTCTAATTTTCCCAGAACGATAAAGTTTTTATTATTCTTTCGCTTTTCTTTCCTTAAATTTATACTACAACGCTTTAGTATGAGAACTAAAAGTGCATCCAGGCTGCTTGTTTTGAAAGCGAATCTAAAGCTGCATATAAAATGCGCATCTTATTCCGGACACACCATATTAAAAAAATGAAGAAAAGCGAAAACAGATGCGCATCCGAATGCCCTCTACACCCAGCGGGGGCAAAACATTCACCTCTGTTGGGTGTAAGTATGTATGTATTGTCCTTGGTTCATATGTATGTATATGTGTGTGTTTTGTTGTTGTAAAATTGTATGTGATTTTATGCGGAAGTTTATTTTTGTGGTTTTGTTTTTGTGGTTGCTGCTACTGCATTCAGAATTTAACTTATAAGAAAATCATTGTTGAATAAACGAAAATAACGGAAGGAAATTATCGAAGGTGACATGGATATGCTTTTTTCAAATGATTTATTTTTGGTATTTTTTCTTAGAAAAAAAACAAAAAACAAAAAATAAAATTCGTAAAATCGAAATCGTGATTGACTACCTATTTTGCATTTTATTTATACCTTTTTATACATTTTTGGTATAAATGCTACCTACATAAGTTTAAAAATATCGATGATCAATCAAATGATATTTTCGGAAGTAGATGAAATTTACATAAATTGGAAACTTAAGTAAAACTAAAGTTTAAAATCTCAAGAGATTTTCTAAAGTCGGATGCCAATTTCAGTTTTTAGCAATCTCTTCAACTCACGCGTATAACAAATTTAATTCATAAATTCAAATTTATTTTTATTACTCACTCACTATTTGCCCTTAAACAATTTTGATTCAAAATTCAATTTGAGTTTTTAGCACCGAATGAGAAAAAAAAAAAAAAAAAACTTAAATTAAATTTGCACCTTCCAACAAAGAAGAGGAAGGCAAAAAATAAAAACGCGTTTTTACTTCAACAAAGAAAAAGGTCGTCGAGAATTAATTAAAAGACAAAAACAAAAAATGATGATTTCATTCTCTATTTTTTCTGTTTTTGTGCAGAGTTTCTGTGTGCTTCAAAGCCATTGGTGACAAACAAATTTCTAAATATCAACAGCAAATCTAAAATGATAAAGAAAAAGAATAAAACTCATACTCCACTCTCCTTTGAGCTTAAGAAATCCTTTGGGGAATTTTCGCCTTCAACTTTCGAAACTTGAGCGTATTCTATTAATTAAATTTAATTTCTTGCAAAACATGCAAATCAAGGCGCGCGTAACTTTCATTCATTCATTGAAGTAAACGCACACACAGATAGTGAGTTTTATTATGACCCCTTTTTATTTTAATTAGAGCACACAGGCGCTCTTGCAAAAAAAAAAAAAAAACAAATAAAAATAAAAATTAAACTGACAATGTAAATTGTTTGTAATTTATTGTAGTGAAGAAGAAGTGCTGAAGTGATTTAGGGTAGTCAAATTAAAACGAGCCGTAGGTAGTAAAACTCATACCTGCCCTCTGCCGTTTATTTATTGATCTTGATTAATTTAACGTTTCATTTATTTCTTCCCCCCCCCCCCCCTCCCCCATTCACCATGTCAGAGTTATTTTTTTTTTGTTCCTGTGTGAATGTGTGGTGAGGGTGATGGTCTTCAATTAAATTGAAAAACTTTTTAAATCATTGATTGCAAGATTTTCATAAATTGGTTAGACAGCTTCTTTGGAGAACATATAAATACGAAAGAAAAATCTTCTAAGGTATTATCGGTTTTTGAGACAAGACCTGGAATCCGTTACCTCTCTCGTAAAACCATATGTGTGTGCGGTCTAAAACTCAATTCAATATTAAAATGAATTTATTTTTAGAGAAATGCTTCAAATTTTCATATTTTTCAGCTTTCATGAAGTACAATGTAAGCACTTTTAAAGTGCTTCATTTGGTTGCAACTAAAATTTCCCATTGGGTATTATCGCATACGCATTAACGATCTCTCACATGTATGTGTGTAAAAAACAAACAACGTGTATGTGGAGAGTAAGAAAATATAAAAGAGGGAAAGAGAGCACACAGTTCGAAAAAAAACAACAACAATCCAAGTTTCCCATTTCGTACCTTCCATGAAACACAAACTAACTGTTTGTAAAGCGCTGCTTTTTTTCTATTGGATATTGTTGTGTAAGTAAACAAGTAAATAAGTAAGTAAACGATCACTCACATGTATGTGTGGATGTGTAAAAAAAAAAACAATATGTAAACGTGGGCAGTAAATAAATGTAAAAGAGAGAGAGAGAGAGAGAGAGCACGCAATTAGAAACCAAAACAATGCACTTGTTAAAATTATTCCGTTATTGATTCGCTCTTTTATTGTTCTCCCAATTTCTCTCTTCTTTCCTCTCAACAATGCTTAACTTTCGATTGCTTTCATATTTTTCTAAACTTTAAGAGTTTCTCTTTCTTCTGTTAGTTTTTCTTCAAATATTAAGTGTTGCAGCATTGAATAAAATTAAATATTTAAAATCGATAAACTTTGAGCAAAACACAAGAAAAGAAAATTTTTGCTAGCTAAAGTAAGCAATGAATTATGAGCAGGAAGTTAATAAATTTCATAATCAATTTGCAATTATACAAACTTAATTAATTTCACATTTTTTACAACTTTTATAAGTTGACTGAAGAAGAAGGAAGAGAGAGACGCAAATGAATACATAAAAGCTAAGACAAGACGAGGTATAAAAATCAATATGGTTGGATTTTTCTGGTGTCAAAGATGTCGAAAAATATCCGAGAAATCGGTTGCGGTATGGAAACAGTGAAACATTTAAGTCAACAATCCTTTAGTCATTTCTCTAGAAGCCATTTAGCTTTTAGAACGATTTTAAATCTTCTGTGGTTTCCCAACTATGCTTGCATAATTTCTCGAATTCTTTCAATCCCTATAACTCAATATAAACTGCCAACTTTTTAAATTGGCAGACGATGGGAAATTGAACAGGTAATACTACATTCTTTCCAAACATATCTCGCTAGGAAGAAGGGAGAGAAGAAGTCTGAGGTCAACCTCATTTTTTTTAATACATACATATGTGAAAAAGTAGCTCTGTGTGCCCTGCTAGGAATCTTCTTACTTGTCTTAATTCCGTCTGGTTTAAATAGTGGTTCATGTGAAGAAAAGAGTTAGTGAAGGGTGAAAAGGTAAAAAAGAGTAGAGGAAAGGGGAGGGGTAAGGGGGGGGGCTCAAGAAAGAGAGAAGCGTTGGAAGGGGATAACAAGAACGAAAGACCAGAAAAAGAATTTATGGGAAAGAGAAAAAAAGAAAGTGGTGACTAAACATGAGATAGTTGAGTAGAGAGGAGAGCATTAGTTCAATGGATTTGAGCCAGAAAATAAAAGTGAATCGAAAATAGGAGTGAGACAGGTAGGTGAGAAGTGAAGATAGAAGAAAAAAAGGAGAAAAGAACATCGAAAGAGACAGAGTGATTGAAAAAGATAGATAAAAACGGGAATGACAAGGAGATAATAAAACGGGAACAGGTAAGGCAATAAAGAAAGGCATACAGAGAGATATACAAAAACAGCATTGAGGGTAGAGGTGCGAGTTCGACTGAGAAAAGATTAAAGAAATCTTAAAATAAATCAAAAGAGACAGTCGCAAGGGCGAATAAAGAAGTAGGATACAAAGGTATGAAATAAGGATGGCGAATGCTGAGAATGCACTTCCTTCAGAATAGTAGTGAGAGCTGAAAAAGGAGAAGATAGTAGTGACATCTGACAGTATGAAGCAATCACACACAGCTTTACTTTTTCCCTTTATCCTTTTACTCTTGCTTTATCTCCTCCTTGTTTGCATTCCTACTGTCTACTTCTTTCAGTCCCTATATGCGCGGTTTCTCTTTATCTCTCTGTTCTTCTCTCTCTCTCTCTCGCTCTTGCATTTAGCTACCACATCCCATTCGCTTGTCTCACATCCTTCGCAACACTCAGCTGTCTCACATCTCTTACGTTTCTCACCTTTCTTATTTTCCTCACATTCTTTACCTCCTTTACATTCCTTACCTCCCTCACCTCTCTAACCTCTCTCATCCCTCTCACCCCTCTCACCTCCCTTGCATTTTCACCTCCCACACCCCTCTCACCTCCCTACCTCACCCTCCCTCACCCTCCCTCACCCTCCCTCACCCTCCCTCACCCTCCCTCACCCTCCCTCACCCTCCCTCACCCTCCCTCACCCTCCCTCACCCTCCCTCACTCCCCCCCCCTCACCCTGCCTCACTCCTCCCCTCACCCTCCCTCACCCTCCCTCACCCTCCCTCACCCTCCCTTACCCTCCCTCACCCTCCCTCACCCTCCCTCACCCTCCCTCACCCTCCCTCACCCTCACTCACCCTTCCTCACCCTCCCTTACCCTCCCTCACCCTCCCTCACCCTCCCTCACCCTCCCTCACCCTCCCTCACCCTCCCTCACTCCCCCCTCACCCTCCCTCACTCCTCCCCTCACCCTCCCTCACTCCTCCCCTCACCCTCCCTCACCCTCCCTCACCCTCCCTCACCCTCCCTCACCCTCCCTCACCCTCCCTCACCCTCCCTCACCCTCCCTCACCCTCCCTCACCCTCCCTCACCCTCCCTCACCCTCCCTCACCCTCCCTCACCCTCCCTCACCCTCTCTCACCCAACCTCACCCTCCCTCACCTCCCTCACCTCCTTCACCCCCCACAACTCACTCGCCTCCCTCACCTCCTTCACCCCCCTCACCTCCCTCCTCGCCTTCACTTCTCTCACCCTTCTCACTCCTCTGACCTTCCTCACTCCTCTAACTTCCTCCCTCTCTTCTCACCCCTCTGACCTCTCTTACCACCTTACCACTCCACCCCTCTCTCTTCTTTAATTATTCACATTCTTCTCCTTCCCTCTACTCCGTTCTTTCGCCCTCACTCACTACTTTTTTGTGGTTCCCTCTCTCTCCCTCTTTCACAAAACAATCCCTCTGCCACGCTTTTTCTTCTTCTAACTCCTATCCATGACTAAATTTAGCATCTCCTTTCTTTGCCCTCACTATAACTTTTTACTCTATCCACTCACTTTCTCTTTCTTTTTTACCTTGCTATCCCTCTTCTTCACTCTTTTATTACCTTCGTGTCCTACTTTAAAATTTCTCTTACTCGAGGAATAAGGTAAAAGTTTCAAAGTGGCAAAGAATTTACTCCCTTGTTGCCATTATCCTTAAGTCACGGGTTTGTCTACTTTAAAATAAATAAAGCTTTCAGAGGTTTGCGTTGAATGGATCGGAATATGAGGAATCTCAGTGTACCTGATATACTTTTACCCCAAACAATGACTTCAAAATAACTAAATTTTCAATAAAAACTATTCGCATCAGATCTAAAAGACAAACCCTTTGCCCCATGGCCAGCATATGTAGAATATGCAATAAGTACTAAATACAAAAATTAGTGTAATGTCAATGTAAAAATGTATGCACAGCAGATGTCACTTAAAGTATAATATTATTTTTTTTTTTTTTTTTTTTTTTTTACATGCCAATTTCACTCAAAAACATTTTCAGTTATAGCGTGTATTTGCAAATTTTCATAGTTTTTATTATAGAAACATTCATGCATACATACATACACTAATACATACATATGTAGGTATATACGGAGAGGTACATATAAAATATACATGGCTTTATTGCGATTTTGTCGAATGACAACGACGTATATCATCATATACTACACTACAATATTAAAATATACTTGGCAACAAAAAAGAAAAAAACAAAATAAAATAAAAAAAATCAAGAACAATTTCATTCCACCTCCACCATCACCGTCACCATTACCACCTGTGACTGTGACTGCGACTTGCGACTTGCGACTGTGACTGCATTAAAAAGAACAACATCGCACATGTCGTTTGCATTATTCAATAAAGCAGTTACTTTAGGAGTTTACTTTGTATGTTGTCAGTATGTATGTGTGATATGCATGTATGTGTGTGTGTATGTATGTATATATATTTTTCTTACAGTTTTACAACTGTCAGATGTTGCTGTTGCTGATGCAGCATACTTCGTACTCATACAATTTATACTTGTATGTGTATCAAGATATGTATATGTATATATGTATGTATGTATTATATACCTAGATACACTCGCTTGTTTGTATATAGTTATGCAAGTTGACGACATTTCGCTTCGCTCGACACGTTATGATATTTTAAATTTTATGTACGTTCCGTTGAACACGTTATTGTTATCTCACAGGAACACTTGACATTCCCGATTCCCGTACAATTTGCTTTATATGCACATTTATATGTTTTTCTTCTTCATTTTATTCTTTTTACGTTTTTTTTGTTTGTTTTATTTTATTTATAAAAATGTTAAGAAGTATGAAAAATTGAAAATTAAACATTGTAAAATTTTATTTCGTTTTTCATTTTTGGTTTAACGTACAAAATTGTGAGAACTAAACGCCCATACGAATGTAATTGTTTACAAATTCATAATGTTTCTATTAAATAATGATTAGTAATAAGCTTCAAAATCAGTTAAGTTTGATTAAAATACTGAAAAGAAGAATTACCTACATATGAAATGTAATGCTAAATTTCATACGCCCCGTTGTACCAAATTCTTAACTAAAACTGCATTTATCCTTTCCATAAGTAAAATTCTGATTGATTTGAAACAAAAATTCAAAAATAATTCAATACAAAAAGGAAATAGAATCAGTTCATTTTTTTTTTTTCTATTTTATTTATTTATTTCCTTTTTAGTTCAAGTTTTATTCTAATGTCCTTCGGTCAACAGACCAAAGTAGCTGTCTTATATAGCTCTAATTACAAAACTGAGTTTTGAAATTTATATAAGGCAGCAGAGTAGTAGAAAAAATAAAAAAAACCAAAGATGAAGGAAAAAGAGTGAGCAAGCTAATAGTAAGAAGAAATGGGTTTAGGTTATTATATTTTTGATTTTTCATCCAATGCTTAAGACTTCAATTAACTAAAAGGTGATCGTGTTAGTTTTGCTTTTCAAAAAAATTTTTCATTCCTCATTTTTTTAAGCCTAGTTTTAATGAATTTTGTAATACTATAGTTATTATTCCTTTTCTAGAAATCGGGCTTGAGGCAACTGAGACTATAGACGAGCACTCATTTACTAGGTTAGTTCAACTATGTGATATCAAAATGGGCCGTTCAGGCCTAAGTGGGTCTCTAGACAGCCACTTGTGTTTCTTTTTTCTTCTCTCTCTCATTTCTCTGTCCCCCTTTCTCTGCTTGTCTCTCTCTCCCTTTCCTGTCCTGCTCTTTTTTATAATTTTTTGCCTTCTAACTCCACCGTCCCTCTAATCTCTTTCTCCTTTGTTCTTATGCCATATTGCTTTTTCTCTACATCTCGCTTTGTCTGCTGTCAATATTACTTTCCATTTCTGTCCTTTCTTTTACTTAGCTTTTTTCTTTTTCCTAGAGATCATTCTTTCTTCCTCCCTCTAATTTACCTCACCCTCAATCACCCTTCCCCTTCCCTACAATCACCTTTTTTGTCCTCCTCGGCCTCTCTCTATTATCCTTCCCCTTTTTTCTCCTTTTCATATATTTCCCTCTTTCCCTCTCGCCCCCCCATTTCTCCCCTGCACATCTTCCCCATTCCCCCCTTTCCCTCTCGCCGCCCTTTGCCCTCCCCCTTTTCTCCCCTGCCCATCTTCCCCATTCCCTCTCCCCTTTCTCTCCTTTTTCATCTCTTTTCCTTCCTTCCCCTCGCTCCCTCTTACTCCCCTTTTCACCTGTTTTTCCTCATGTCTCACTCACTTCATTCCAATCACTCTCCCTTCATAACTCTCTCTGTCTTTCACCATTTCTCCATTCCCCTTTTTCGCTAGCTTTCCCTTACTTTCCCTTCTCTCTCTCTCCCTCCTTTCTTCCATACCCATTTCTCCCCCATTCCTTCTCTCTTTACTTTTGCTCCTTCTCAACCGTTTTCTTCCCTTCTCCTCTACCCAACTCTCTTCCTCCCACTTTTTTTCTCATCCCTTTTCTCGTTTTTCCAACTTCTCTATTTTTCTTCCCCTCTTGATCCCTCTCCGTTCTTATCCCTCTTTTTCTTCTTTTCCACCTCTTTTTCCTCCCTCTTTCTCTCCACCCTTCCCCCTCTCTCCACTTACTCCTCTCTCCATCTCTTACCAGTTTTCCTCTCTTTCACCACCTCTTCGTTCCCCTCTTTCTCTTCTTTCTCCCTTCCTTCTCTTCCCCCTCCTACCTCTTTCCCACTTTTTTTTCTTTCCCAGTTTTCTCTCCACTTTTCCCCTCTCTCCTCCTTGCGCCCTCTCTTCCTTCCCTTTTTGAATTCCTTCTACCTTCTCTTCCTCCCCTCTCCCCCCTTTCCCTCTTGCTTTCTACTTTCTCGTTTTCCCCTCTCTTCCTCTCCCTTCTCCCCTCTCTCCCCCTTCTCCTCTCACTCCCCCTTCTTCTCTCTCTCCCCCTTCTCTCTTCTCTCCCCATTCTCCTATCTCTCCCCCTTCTCCCCTCTCTCTCCTCTTCCCCTCTCTCTTCTTTATGCACTTCTTTCACCTCTCTCTCCATTCCTTCCATTCCCCCCCCCCCCCCTCTTGCCCACTTCCCTCTTTATGCATTCCTTTCACCTCTCTCTCTACTTCCTCTTTCCCCCTCTTCCCCACTTTTCCCTCTTTCTTCCCTTCTCTCTCCGATCTCAGGATCCACTTGAGGATTCAATTTAAGAGTGTTGCAGCAAATTTCACAGACCAGACTTCAATTTTTTAAAAAATTCAGAATTTTTACAATTTTCTAACGAAGGCAAATTCGTAACTAATATCGAAATTAATAAAAACCCTAAAAGTATGCTAAAATATATGAATTTTTCGAACAAAGCCATATTTAGTTCAGCGTTATCCATTACAATTTTTTTTCTTCAACTCGTTTCACATTTTAACTAATATTATTAGTTAATAAGAAAGAATTTCTATGATATTTTAAAACATTTTATGCTCCACCATTAAAATTAACGTAACCTCCCCCACTCCCCATGTACAGCAACATCCCTCAGACTAATGTGCAACAACTAATGTAAAGTTATGTTAAGTTTCTACATATTTTGTTGAGGCATTTTCACTACTCCATAAAGCTAAAAGATGTGCACATAATTTTAATTACAAAAAAAAAAAAAAAAAATTCCTTCAGCTGATTATGATGAAATATTGAAGAATTTTTTCCTGCTGCAACATAAGCAAAGTCAAAGGAATGCAATGCATGTAAAATAGTGAAGAGAAGAAGAAGAAACTATCTGCTCGTCATCGCAAAAGTTGAGCGGCAACATAAAATATAAAGAGACTCACGACTCGCTCACTCTGTTGTAAAAGTACACGAGAGTAGGTATTCATTTTCATTACAATTTTTCATTGGTTTTTTTTTTGTTTTTCTCTTTTTTTTTTTTTTTTTTTGTTTAACTTGGCGACGCTGCATGGAACAGGTGCAAGCTTCAAGCAAAGTCATTATCAGTAGTAGTGCTGTTGGTGCTTTATGCTGTTGCTGCTGCTGCTGCTGCTTACTACTATATTGCTGTACTGCTAACAAAGGGTAAGTAGTAATAAGAAAATAAGTGGCATGGTGGCATTAACTTTTACTCGATGCAACATCATCTCAAAAGCGTACATACTTGACATGAGTGATGAATATCCTCCGGTTTATAATTAGTGATAGTAGTAACATTTTTTCTTTTTTTTGTACTAATATATTTCTATCTCTTTCACACTCTTTCTTTTGCTCTTTCTCATTTCTCCTTCTCTCACTTAGTCTTTCATTCTCCGAATAACTCTAGCAACTTAAAGTTTATGTATAACATTAAAATTTTTTACTTGTTCTTTATTAACTTAAGGGAGTACGCGTTGAAAATAACTAATTGCTGTAAGTGCAATAGTTTATTTTATTAAAAATTTGTAAAGCTAGAAAAAAAGCAAAGAAATTTGTCAAAAAAAATTCATACCAAAACTCAAACTACGGCATACTAAACTTTAGACCAAATTTTAGGAAAAATTCAAACCAAAAATAAGATCGAAATTCCGATCAAATGCAGAGCAAAAACTCAAATTGAATTAAAAGCAAAATTAGGTGAAAATTCAGACCAAAACTCAGGCCAGATCTCAGATGAAAATTTAGACCAAAACTCAGACCAGATCTCTGATACAAATTTAGACCACAAAAATCAGACCATATTTAGATCGAAATTCAAACGAAACTTGGACGAGATAGTAGATTAAATTTGTGCAAAAACTGGCGTTATAATTTAGATCAAAATTCCGAAAAACACAAAGATAAAAATTTATACCAAATTCAGCCGAAAAATCAGACCATATTCAGACCAATCAGTACACAAAATTTATAAACAAAATTAGTCGAAAATTCGGAAAATTAATGGACCAATCTCAGTCCAAAATTTAAACCAAATTTAAACACAAAACTTAGACAAAAAATTAGGCCAAAAATTGGATAAAAAATTACACCAAAAATCCTGTTCAAATTTAACCCGAAAATCAAACCAATACTCAGATCAGATCCCAGAGTAAAATTTAAACCACATTGAGGAGAATAATTAGGCAAAATTTAGTCGAAAAATTAGGCAAAATTTAGGCGAAAAATTAGGCCAATTTAAAAAATTCAAACAAAACTGTGAAAAAATCGTAGATCAAATTTTAGACAAAAAATGGAACCAAAATTTATACCAAATCTCATAACCAGATTTTAAATTTAATTTTATACCAAAATTTAGACCGAAGATCATGACCAGGTTCAGATCCAAATTTATACCAAAATTTAGACCGAAGATCATGACCAGATTTCAGATCCAAATTTATACCAAAATTTTGATCGAATCTCACTACCAAGATTTCAAATCCAAATTTATACCAAAGTTCAGACCGAAACTCATTACCAGATTTCAGATCCAAATTTATACCATTTTTCAGACCGAAATTCATGACCAGATTTCAGATCCAAATTTATACCAAAATTCTAACGGAAATTCATGACCAGATTTCAAATCCAAATTTATACCAAAATTCAGGCCAAAACTCATGACCAGATTTCACATCCAAATTTATACCAAAATTCAGACCGAAACTCATGACCAGATTTCAGATCCAAATTTATACCAAAATTCAGACAGAATCTCATGACCAGATTTCAAATTAAAATTTATGCCGAATTCAGACCGAATTTATACCAAAATTCAGACCGAAACTCATGACCAGATTTCAGATCCAAATTTATACCAAAATTTTGACCGAATCTCATTGCCAGATCTCAAATCCAGTTTTATACCAAAATTCAGACCAAAACTCTTGGCCAGACTTCAGATCCAAATTTATACCAAAATTCAGACGGAAACTCATGACCTGATTTCAAATCCAAATTTATACCAAAATTCAGACCGAAATTCGAGACCAGATTTCAGATCCAAATTTATACCAAAATTCAGACGGAAATTCATGACCAGATTTCAAATCCAAATTTATACCAAAATTCAGGCCAAAACTCCTGACCAGATTTCACATCCAAATTTATATCAAAATTCAGACCAAAACTCAGGACCGGATTTCAGATCCAAATTTATGCCAAAATTCAGACCGAATTTCATAACCAGATTTCAAATTTAAATTTATGCCAAAATTTAGACGGAAACTCATGACCGGATTTCAAATCCAAATTTATACCAAAAATCAGACCGAAATTCATGACCAGATTTCAGATCCAAATTTATACCAAAAATCAGACCGAAATTTAGACCAAAACTTAGACCAAAATTTAGACCAAAATTTAGACTAAAATTTAGACCAAAATTCAGACCATTCTCAGACCAAAAATCAGACTAAAAATCTGATCGAAATCAGACCAAAATTCAGAGTGAAACTCAGACTAAAAGTTAGACCAAAAATCAGACTAAAAATCCGATCAAAACCCAGACCATTCAAATCAAACCAAAAACAGACTTCAGAAGGCTGAACCAGATACGCAGCAGATTTAGTTAGTGAATTTAACAGGTACTTTAATATTTTATATTCAAAATGCGTGCGTTAACTTTATGAAGCTTAGAATTTGTCACTGACTTTAATATTAAACATACACATCCTTACATATATCAATTTTGTTGTTCATCATATGAGCTTGTACACACATACATATATATATTTTTAGATGAATTTAATTTGTCTACCCATTTTAATTTTCCACAACATTTACCCTGAAATTTTGAAATAAATTACACGGAAGCCAATCTGTCGTTGCGGCTTGGGTGACTTATTTACATACTTGGTTTGCTCCTTTCGTTCGTTCCTGCTCGTTCTATTTCTGTTCTATTTTTTTTTTTTTTTTTAATTTTTTTATAAGGGCAAATGTGAGTTTTGAGGCTTATAAATTATGTGTGACAGTGTGTGGGGATGAATGCTTGTTTGTTTGTTTGTTTGTTTGTTTGCTTGTATAGTTTGTGTATGTAGAGCTGAAAAAAGGCCACATTGAAAAATCTATTTAGTGTCATCATTTATAAGGTGAAGGTTGTTAACACATATGCATTCAAATGTCCTTACCAGAAATTAAGGGTAAGCAACTAAGTATGTATATCCTTCATACTTGTGTTTTGAAGGATTACAATGTTAAAAGAAAAATGTTTTTGGATTATAGTTTCAATTCTTTTGAAGTAGTAGTTCTACAGTTAAGGCTTTGTTAACCTTGTTTATTCATAGTTAAAGTACTACAACAAATCGATATGTTCATTCAATCTCAAAAACACAATAACCATTAGCTAATAAGAACAATAATACTCAGTATGATGAAGATATGCGTGTAATTTCAATGTCCTATTCAATGTCATTACTGAATACAATGTCTGCAACATTGCACGACCATCTGCTCAATTTTTACCTTAAAAATTTTATATAAGGAAGAAAAATTAATAAATATTTTAATAGTTCATTCAAGGCTTATGTACATCATAGGTTTAGTAAATCTTAACAAAAGAAATAAATTAAATCAAAAACCATAAATTTTGATTATATGTGTGTAGCCTTCTCAAACATATTCATATGACTACATAAAGAGAAGGACATGAGCATATCCATACATATATGAATTTTTAGTGCAGTGTAGTGGTAGTAAAGTCAGTGTCTTTTCAATAAATTGAGTTGTAGCTTGTTTCAGACAAGGTCTTTTTAGTGTATATGTGAATGTGTGCATGTATTGTGTGAAAGTTATGTAGTACAGATCACTGGAGTATGTAAAAGAGGGGAATGGTGATTTCAGGATAAGTCCTTATCCCCTGTCCCTCCTTCTCTTTTAATATGTTAATCATAATGATCGATGTTGCAAACTTGAAGAAGTTTTCAAAGAAAAAATTAACGCTCTTTCTTTCACTCCCTTTATTTTCGTTTTTGTTAGTTGTTCGTAATATATTCGCAGTGACGAAACTCAGTTCGAATTCTGATCTGATTCGCTCTTAATGTTTATCTGAATTTTATCTGTTTCTAGTGTAAGTTTTGGTCTAATTTTAAATCTGTTTCAGATCTGATGATTGGTCTGAAATTTAATCCAAATTCTAGTCTGATTTTGACCCAAAATTTTTGTTTCGTTTGGCCTGAGCTTCGGTCTGATTTTTTGTCTAATTTTTATCTCATTTTTGGTCTGACTTGGTAAAAGTTTTAATCTGATTTTCGGACTTGTTTTAATCTAACATTTTTGTCTAATTTTGTTTGAAAAAGTGTTTGAAATTTGGACCAGCATTTGGTCTAAATTTCAACCTAATTTTTGTTTGAATTTTGATTTAAGCTTTAGACTAGTTTTTGGTATATTGTTTGGTTTGAAATTTGGTCTAAATTTCAACCTAATTTTTGTTTGAATTTTTTTTAAGTTTTAGACTAGTTTTTGGTATATTGTTTGGTCGAAAATTTGGTCTAAATTTCAACCCAATTTTTGTTTGAATTTTAATTTGAGCTTTAGACTAGTTTTTGGTAGATTGTTTTGTTTGAAATTTGGTCTAAATTTCAACATAACTTTCGTTTGAATTTTTTTTTAAGTTTTAGACTAGTTTTTGGTATATTGTTTGGTTGAAAATTTGGTCCAAATTTCAACCCAATTTTTGTTTGAATTTTGATTTGAGCTTTAGACTAGTTTTTGGTTCATTGTTTGGTTTGAAATTTGGTCTAAATTTCAACATAATTTTCGTTTGAATTTTGATCTAAGTTTTAGACTAGTTTTTGGTATATTGTTTGGTTGAAAATTTGGTCTAAATTTCAACCCAATTTTTGTTTGAATTTTGATTTGAGCTTTAGACTAGTTTTGGTACATTGTTTGGTTTGAAATTTGGTCTAAATTTCAACCTAATTTTTGTTTGAATTTTTTTTAAGTTTTAGACTAGTTTTTGGTGTACTGTTTGGTTAAAAATTTGGTCTAAATTTCAACCCAATTTATGTTTGGATTTTGATTTGAGCTTTAGATCAGTTTTTGGTATATTGTTTGAAATTTGGTCTAAATTTAAACCTAGTTTTGGTTTGAATTTTGATCTAAGTTTTAGACTAGTTTTTGGTATATTGTTTGGTTGAAAATTTGGTCTAAATTTCAACCCAATTTTTGTTTGAATTTTAATTTGAGCTTTAGACTAGTTTTTGGTAGATTGTTTTGTTTGAAATTTGGTCTAAATTTCAACATAACTTTCGTTTGAATTTTTTTTTAAGTTTTAGACTAGTTTTTGGTATATTGTTTGGTTGAAAATTTGGTCCAAATTTCAACCCAATTTTTGTTTGAATTTTGATTTGAGCTTTAGACTAGTTTTAGGTATTTGGTTTGGTTTGAAATTTGGTCTAAATTTCAACCTAATTTTTGTTTGAATTTTGATCTGAGTTTAGACAAGTTTTTGATGTAATATTTGTTTTGAAATTTGGTCCAATTTTCAACTTAATTTTTGTTTGAATTTTGATCTGAGCTTTAGACTGGTTTGTGTAATGTTTGTTTTAAAATTTGGTCTAATTTTTTGTTTGTTTAAATTTGTGTTTTGGACCAATATTTGGTCTAAATTTTACTTCATTTTTGTGTGAATTTTGATCTTAGCTTTAGACTTAATTTTGGTCTAATGCTTGGTCAGAAATCTGGTCTAAATTTTGGTTTCCTTTTAGTATAAATTATAGTGTTCCATTGGTATACATTTTAGTCTGGTTTTGATCTGACTTTTGTCTGCTTTTTGGTCTCTCTTTTAGTCAAGGTTTTTGGTCTACTTTCGACCCAAAATTTTCACAGATTTTTGGATTGCTTATTAATTTGAATCTGTTCAAAATTTTGTCTTGATTTTGGTCGGAATTTTGTCCTACTTTTAGTCTGATCTTTGGTCTAAAATTCAAACTGCATATTGGTCTACTTTTGGTATGCATTTTAGTTTGATTTTTTATCCAAGCTTCGGCTTTATTTTAATCTTATTCTTTATCTGGTTTCTGGTCTAATATATAATAATATTTTCTCATTTTTGGTCTGGTGGTTGATCCGAAATTGTCTCAGATTTATGGTCTCAGTTTGATCGGATTCTAAATTAATTTTTGGTGTGATTTTTGATCCGAAATTGGCTGGGATTTATGGTCTCAGTTTGGTTTGATTTTGATCTAAATTTTAATCAAATACTTTGACCTGTTTTATGTCTGATTTTTGGTGTGATTTTTGATCCAAAATTGGCTCTGAATTTTGGTCTCAGTTTGGTTTGATTTTAGTCTAAATTTTATTCAAATATTTTGGCTAGTTTTATGTCTCATTTTTGCTTTAGTCGTTGATCGGAAATTGTCTCGGATTTATGATCTAAATTTTACACAAATATTTTGATAGGTTTATGCCTGAATTTTGATATGATTTTTAATCCGAAAGTGACTCTGACTCTTTTAGTTTCGGTTCGTTTTGATTTCGGTCTAAATTTTAATCAAATATTTTGCCCCTCTTCAAACCCACAACACAGATCCGCTATTATATATGTGTGTGCAATATCTTACAACACAGATTATGAAAACGCTCAGCCACACACACACACATGTACATAAATATAACATTGTATTATTAAAGCCTGTATTCATAGTCCATGGTATTTGATAGTTCATATAAATATGTATATGTATTAAGTAGTACATGTGTCTTTATATATTTATGCATGCATATCTATGTATGTATGTGTGTGTATGCACGTATTTAATATGCTATGCAATATACTCTCTCTTTATTCATATGCATTGTATATACTCGTAAAACTACATAAACTGCAGCACTCTGCCATTCAATGGAGTTGGCATATTCTATTGTTTTGTTCTATAAAATTTTGTATGTATGTATGTGATGTGTGTGGATGTGATGTGTGCGTATGTGTGTGTGAGTATGCCATGTCTCTTTATGTATGCATGAATGTGTGTGTATGAATGTATGTGTATGAAATGCGTCATGTATGGTGTCTGTGTTTTTTTGTGTGTTTCTTTATACTCTCTCTCTCACTCTCTCGCTCTCTTCTTTTTATATGTATATATATAACAAAAGAGTCTTTTGTAAAACTACAGATGAATACATTCATGCCTCATAAATTTCAGTTCTTTTGCTGTTATTATTCAAAAAGAGAGAGTGACAGATAGAGAGAGAGTGAGAAGAGATCAAGAGTACAAGGGCTTTTTATTACAACAAAGAATAATAATAATAAAAAGATCAAAAGCAAGAGAAACAGAGAGAATTTAACAAATACACACACACATACATATAACCGTATTTATAAACCATTAAATCTCCTCTATAAATGTATGTTTTATTTAATATTTTTTAAGTGCATTATTAACTCTTTCAAAAAAAATTACTCGCTATAAAATTTCTATTATGAATTATATCCTTTTTCAAGCTACTTTTGTGCTACCACACCTTAATGCTTTTCATTTAAATCTCTCACTCTCTCTCCGCCCGCCCTCTCTCTTTCTGCTGATGTGCATGTATTTAACTTAGTCGCAATGATAGTAGAAGAAGAAACTTAATATTAATTCAACGAACTATAAGGAGAACTAAATGCATACACACAAACTCATATACAAATTCAAATAATGGCAACGACGCTTTGGCGCTGTCGGTTGCTGCTCCTGTTACGGCTCCTTGCAGCCTGCCAAACTTATCACACACTTTTTGTATACAAAACATCAAACAGAAAAGCAAAAACGACAGCAATAGCGAATGAGAACAACAACAACAACAACGCCAAAAAACATGAAGAAGCATTGATTGAAATCTTTGCTAACACATAAAATCCGCTTTCTTTTGCTTAGCTGTGAGCGGCAGCAGCAGTGAGCGGCAACACCCAGCGAGTGAGGTTCAGCAATAGTTACATTTGCAAAGTGTCTTTTGTGCAGTTTTGTTTGCATTCATAAAATGAAACAACTTTACTCAAAAGCGGATGTGAAAGGAAGCAAACAGCACCAAGAGACAACACCAAACAACAACAAAAACAACACGAGCAGCAACAATACCACCAACACAATAACGTCAACACCACCAACAAAAAATGAATTAAGCAAGGATGCAGAGGACTAGTTACTACTGCTGGTGTTGATGGCGGCGGCCACCTTGCACAGTGGGTCAGAACAGAAGGTTAAATGAGGATAAAAGTTGGGAAGAAATTTATGCAAATATTTTGAAGAAACATTTTTTAAGCTTTTGAATGAGGAAAAAATATTGATTTGGAGTACACTGATGCCAGTTGGCCCAAGTTTCAACCAAGAGGTTGACAGAAATTAAGGGGGAGAAAGGGATAGAGAGAAAAGTGTATTGATAAGTATAAGAAAGAACAAGAGAAGGAAGCTGGAAGGGTAAGGAGGATAAATATGAGAAAGAGAGGAAGCGTGGAGGGAGAGGGAAGAATTTAAGAAAGGAAACAAAGGATAATATAAAGAGAAAGAGAAAGGCGGGTGAGTAATGGACTAAGACCAAAAACATTTGCTGGAAAACAAAGTGAAAAGAAAGAAGGGGAAAAGGGGAGAGAAGAAAAATAGAGGAAAGAAAGAAAAGCGGAGAAAACAGGAGAAAGAAAGAAAGAAGAAAAAAGCAAGAAGAAAAAAGAAGGGAGAAAAAGGATGGAAAGAAAGAAAGAGAAGGAAGAGGGGCAAAAAAGCAGAGGAAGAAAAGGAACGGGTACAGATAGAAGGGGGAAGACGGGGTAGAAAATATGAATACAAATGGACGGAGAAGAAGAAACGACGAGTAAAGTGACGAGCACGGAAGAAAACGGGTGAAGAAAACAGGGAAATGAAAACAGGGATAAACAGGAATAGGGAGGAAAAGAAGGGAGAAGTAAGAAAGGTGAAGGAAGAAATAAGAGAAGAAGAATAAATAGAAAAAAGAATAGAAGAAAGGTAAGCAGGTGTAAATAGAAAAACAAGAAAAAAGAAATGAAGAAGTAGGGGAGAAAGAAGGAGGAAGAAAGAAGGATGAAGGATGAAAGAGCGAAGAAATAAAAGAGGAAAGCAGGGAAGATATAGAACGAGGAAAAGAAATCAGAGAGGGAGAAAAAAGGATGGCTGTTACAAAAGAGATAGGAGAAGAAGGACAGAGGAAAAAAGAGAGAAAGATGGAAGAAGAAAAAATGAGGTAGAAAAAGAGAAAAAAGAAAAAAAAGCAAGAAAAAAAACTATCGAAAAGAAAGATGGAAAGAAAGGAATGGAGGAGAAAGAAAGCAAAAGAAACAAGGGAAGAAGAAAGAACGTATAAAAAAAAGGGTGTGTGACCCCTCTGGGTTAATGGCTTAATGTTTTCGATCTTAAAGCTTATTGTTAAACACTATCAAGTGAAAACTTGTCATTTCCGAACAACTACCACATCGGGGAAGAAGTGTCACTTGCTATTCGTTTACATAGAAATAAAATATTATATTTGTGGATATTTTACAACATTTCGTCCCACTGTTCAGTGCTGACAACACTTCACCAGTTCACCCTATGTACATATACTACCGTGCACTGTACGAGCACGACACACGGACACGGGCACGGCACATGCACAGGCACAGCACCAGAAAGAGGAAAGACGAACGGAAAAATTTAATGCAGCGGGTGGTGATTTTGTAATTACAAACAATAAGTAAGAAACTATTTCAAAAGACATGAAATTTAATTTTCTGAAAATGAAATGAAAAAAGTTTCTTTTCCTAGCTTATTTTTGGTTTTGTTTGATGTGTGTTTATTTATGATGACTACTTTTGGTGGTGCGAGAGAGAAAAGGGAGAAGAGAGAGAGAGTTGCATGAAGGACAAGTAAACAACGTAAATTCTTTTTGGTGGCCATTTTATGTTTATATTAAGATTGTATATTTTATTTTTTTTTTTTTAATTTTTATTTCTAACTGAAAATAAGAAAAAGAAATATTTTACATTATAAGTAGCAGTGGTTGGGAAAATTTAGGGAAATATTAAGCTGGGGCTAAGAATGAGAGAGAAATTTGAGGGCAGAGAAGGAATTTTTTTCATTTAACATTCATAATCGTTTAACAGTACAGAATCGTTTAACAGTTGAATAGTTTTTTGGTTTAACATTTCAGAATCCTTTAACAGCAGAATAATGTTTTCTTTTGACATTCAAAATCGTTTAACAGTACAAAGTCGTTTAACAGTACAGAATTGTTTAACTGTACAGAATCGTTTAACAGTTGAGTCAATTTTTCATTTAACATTACAGAATCGTTAACAGTACAGAATCTTTTAACAGCAGAATAATTATTTTTTTTAACATTCAGAATCGTTTAACAGTACATAATCGTTTAACTGTACAGAATTGGGTAATAGTACAGAATCATTTAACAGTAGAGTAAATTTTGCATTTAACATTCAGAATCGTTTGACTGTACAAAATAGTTTAACAGTAAAGCAGTTATTTTATGTTAACATTGAGAATCACTCAACAGTACAGAATCGTTTAACAATACACAGTCGTTTAACAGTACAAAATCGTTTAACGTAGAGTAACTTTCATGTTAACGTTCAAACAGTACAGAATTGTTTAACAGCAGAGTAATTTTTTCATTCACCATTCAGAATCGTTTAACAGTGCAGAATCGTTTAACAGTACAGAATTGTTTAACAGTACAGATTCGTTTAACAGTACAAAATCGTTTAACAGTACAGAATCGTTTAGCAGTACAGAATCGTTTAGCAGTACAGAATCGTTTAACAGTACAGAATTGTTTAACAGTACAGATTCGTTTAACAGTACAAAATCGTTTAACAATACAGAACTGTTTAACAGTACAGAATCGTTTAGCAGTACAGAATCGTTTAACAGTACAGAATCGTTTAATAGTACAAAATCGTTTAGCAGTACAGAATCGTTTAACAGTACAGAATCGTTTAACAGTACGGAATCGTTTAACAGTACAAAATCATTTAACAGTACGCAATCGTTTAACAGTATGGAATCGTTTAACAGTACAAAATCGTTTAACAGTACAGAATCGTTTAACAGTACAGAATCGTTTAGCAGTACAGAATCGTTTAGCAGTACAGAATCATTTAACAGTACAAAATCGTTTAACAGTACGGAATCGTTTAACAGTACAGAATCGTTGAACAGTACAGAAACGTTTAACAGTACGGAATCGTTTAACAGTACGGAATCGTTTAACAGCACAGAATCGTTTAGCAGTACAGAATCGTTTAGCAGTACATAATCATTTAACAGTACAAAATCGTTTAACAGTACGGAATCGTTTAACAGTACAGAATTGTTTAGCAGTACAGAAACGTTTAACAGTACGGAATCGTTTAACAGTACAGAATCGTTTAGCAGTACAGAATCGTTTAGCAGTAGAGAATCATTTAACAGTACAAAATCGTTTAACAGTACGGAATCGTTTAACAGTACAGAATCGTTTAGCAGTACAGAATCGTTTAGCAGTACAGAATCATTTAACAGTACAAAATCGTTTAACAGTACAGAATCGTTTAACAGTACAGAATCGTTTAGCAGTATAGAATCATTTTACAGTAAAAAATCGTTTAACAGTACAGAATCATTTAGCAGTACAGAATTGTTAAACAGTACAGAATCGTTCATCAATAAAGTAATTTTTCCATGTTAACATTAATTAATCAATAAAATGAATCGATCGGCTTGATGAATCCATTACTTTTTGATGAATATTTTTACTTGACATACAAATTCTTTTTTTTTATTTTTATTATTCGTCGCTATTATACTAAAATTTATAGGTACTTCATGTTTGCATTCCTTTTTATATTTTTTTTAGTTAATAATTTATGAAAAAGTTTTCCTCAATTTTTTTGGTGTTTTTTTTTTTATTTTCATTTTTTTTTTTTTTGTGTGTGTGTGGTAAAAACCCTTCAACTTTAATATTGTAATATAAAACAAAAGAAATAACTTTTTGTTACCATAAAAAATGTTGACAGCAATTGCCATTTCAGATATGATGATGATGATGACGATGTTGTTGTTGTTGTTCTTGGTCTTGGTTGTTGATGATATTGTGATAATTTTGTTATTTTTATTATTGCTGATGAAGCTATTCATATTGTCTGTATGTTTGCACGTAGTAGTAGCTCCATCACTTTATGTAAGTGCCCCAAAAAAGTACTAATAAAAAAAAAAAACGAAAAACTTATGGTATGATTTGGTAAGAAGCAATGGTTTCTTAAAGCAGCAAACTTGAACTGTTTTCTTTCTCATTGTTTTACGAACAAAAAAACAAAAAAACTGTAAGTATAGTACAATAAAATGACACCCTTTAGCTGCTTTTTTATAACACTATGCAAAAAAATTCTGTATTTTTTTCGCACCTAAGTGAATCCGTGAAAGTGAAGGACAAGGGTATTAACCCTTTAGCTCCTTCCTTATGCGAGTTTTTGGTTTTTCAATATAAATCGAAATTTTTTCGGAGTTCTAGCAGAATTCACTTTCAGGATATTGTTTTTAGTTTCTTTTTTTGGTGCTCATTAAATTCTCTGCTCTCAAAAGAAAAATATTTTTTATAAAATTAAATATTAAATTTTAAAAATACAAGAAACTATACAAATATTTTCATTAAACGACTACTTACTTATTGTTTTTTTCATATTTGATTCTATGGTTTCTTTTTCTTGGTGTAAAAAATATAGCTACATGGTGTAATAAAGAAAGATATTTATGTTTACGTACATATGCTATTTGTTTTTTTTTTCTTTTCTTATTTTTTCATTTTAGCACTAAATTATGTGACAATTTTCTTTTACGATCTGACTGAATTTTTTATTCATGAAATAAAAAAGAGTGTAATTTTTTGTATATGAATGTAAATATGTATATGTCTACGTAGAAAATATACGAATTAGTTTAAACACCATATTCATTTTAAATTTAAATATCATTTAATATTTTAAAATTGATAATATATTTTTGGGTTAACCCCCCCTCTCCCAACACCCTCCCTTATCAATGAAAAATTCATACATTTTGACCGATGGCCATGAATGCAGAAAACAGTTTTAGGGGACGAAAAAGTAAACCGTCTCTTTCCCCCTCCCCCCCCCCCGCGTTTTACGCCCCTCCTCCCTCAAAGGAAACCTTTGGACCCGCTAGTGCTAGTTATATATAAATGCATTTCAATGCCTCATCAAAAATTCAATTATTACATACAAATTCATGAAAATATATATGGGGCCTGGCCAGACCCATTAAGTACGAATGTGATTTATGCATTATAATATTCTTATAAATATTCTTGTTTATATTTTTTCGCTCTCATCTGCTCTCTAATCGATAGGTTATAACATTTTAGGAGTCCACAAGTTGCTAGCTCAATTAAAAATATATTTAAATTATAATTGAAATCGAAAAAGGTGGGGCCAGACTCATTCACTCAACGGTGGGTTGTAATTTTAGTTTATTTACTGATAAAGCTTTATGTTTCCATATAAAATAGACTTCCTGGCACAATTTTGTTAAAGACAAATGTGAAAAATAAAGACAATGCAATTTTAATTCATAAAGTAGACTTTATAAGTCGACATTTTGACTCAATTTGTCTTTGAATTAAATTTCAAAAATAATTTATATGTGAATTTTACTTCAAAAGTCGATTTTGTTAGTGGGAAAGTTTTTTTTTATAAAATATTCATACAAAATTAATTTTTGACACATAAATGTCAAATAAATGTCACATACGTGTCAAATAAATGTCAAAAATAAAGTAAATGCAAATTTAACTTCAAAATTTTATTTTGCTTGTTAGTAGATCTATTTTTTTTTATATGCAATTAAGTTTCTGACACATTTATGTTCAATATAAATGTCAAAAATTGAAAATATATCAATGCCCCGTCCGCTTTAGTTATTAGAAGAGTTATGTGTTTTCAAATATAATTTACTTTTTGTCATATTTTTTGCTGGAAATGAATGTCAAAAATAAAACAAATGTCGATGTAATAAAAAAAGTTGACTTTAAAATCAACATTCTGACACATTTTTGCTTGAGATTAATGTCAAAAATATCGCAAATCCCAATTTTACTTTAAAACTTTACTTTAGATAAAAGTTTAGTAAAAGTCTTTGTTGTTATATAAAATATACTTTCTGACACTTTTTTTTTCAATATAAATTTCAAAAATAAACAAATGCCAGGATTATTTTAAAAGTCTACATTAATTACGCTTGAATGTTTTTAAAAAAAAATTTACTTTTTCACAAAATTTTGTTGGAAAAAAATGTGAAGAATTAAAGAAATGCAATGAATTCATAAAGTATACTTTAAAAGTCAATATTTAGAAAGAATTTTTGTTTGAAATAAATTTCAAAATAAATGAAATGTGAATTTTTTTCAAAAGTGAATTTTGTTTAGGGTGAAAATATTTTTTTTTTTTAGTTTTTATTCAAAATTGATTTTTGGCACATAAAAGCAAATGAATGTCACAATAAATGTCAAAAATAAAGTGAGTGACAATTTGATTTTAAAATTTATTTTTATATGAAATAGAGTTTTTGAGACATTTTTGTTCAATGTACTCAAATGTCAAAAATTTAACAAATGTCAATTTTATTTTTAAAGTCAGCTTTAGTTATTTGAAAAGTTTTTTGATGTTGAAGACAGGGAACGTTCAGGCGGCCCCCGAAAAAGTTCGAAGATGAAGAATTGAAGGCATTACTCGAAGAAGATTCATGTCAAACGCAACAAGAACTTGCAGAATCTTTAGGAGTTGATCAATCAACCATTTCTAAACGATTAAAAGCATTGGGAATGATTCAAAAGCAAGTAAATTGGGTGCCGTACGAATTGAAGCCGAGAGACGTCGAACGACGATTATTCACATGTGAACTGCTGATTGAACCACAGAAAAGAAAGGATTTTCTGCATCTTATTGTAACTGGCGATGAAAAGTGGATACGTTACGCTAACCCAAAGCGTAAAAAATCGTGGGGACCGCCCGGACATGCATCAACATCAACGGCATAGCCGAACATCCATGGATCCAAGCTCATGCTGTGTATTTGGTGGGATATGAAAGGTGTCGTGCGTGTATTATGAGCTGTTGAAACCAAATGAAACGATCACTGGCGACCGCTACCGACTACAATTGATGCGTTTGAGCCGAGCATTAAAGGATAAGAGGCCAGAATATGAGAATAGACATGACAAAATTATTCTTCAGCACGACAATGCTCGGCCGCATGTTGCAAGGCAAGTAAAAACATACTTGGAAACGCTGTATTCTCCAGACATTCCTCCTTCTGATTACCACTTGTTCCGATCGATGACACATGGCCTGGCTGAACAGCACTTCCGTTCTTCCGAAGAACTCAAAAAATGGGTCGATTCGTGGATAGCCTCAAAAGATGAGTTGTTCTTTCGACGTGGAATCCGTATGCTACCAGAAAGATGGGAAAAGGTTGTGGCTAACGATGGACAAAACTTTAAAGAATAAATTTATAATCACTTTTTCACAATAAATGTCCAAATTACGAAAAGAATACGAGTTTATACATTCCTACTCCCAATAAATTCTCTCATTTTTCTTACAAAATTATGGGACAGTATATGACAGCTTGTGAATTGGCCAAATATTTTGAATTTTTTTTGTTTTGTGCTGTTGTTGCTGTTTGTTCTCTCTTTATGTTTGCCTGATGTTCCGCAATTCCGCCAAACAATTGGCGAAACACTTAAATCTGGTAGCACTAAAAAATACATTGGACTTCCATATATACCAACAAAATATTACACTCAATACTAAAACAACAACAACTCTGCCTGATGTTCCGCTATTCTCCGCAAACAATTGACAAAACATTTAAATCTGGCAGCACTACAACTTATTTTAGAGTTCCATATATACCAATACTAACAAATAGCAAAATATTACACTCAATAATAAAACAACAACAACAATGCGCAACATTCTCTCACAGATCCAATTGTACTCTCAGCACAATTCTCACGAACTCGAAAAGTGCAATAACAAAAGAGAGTAACAGAGCAATGTTTATTTAAGAGATCGACTTTAATGAAAATGAGAGCGAGAAATGTAATCATGTGTGCATAAGTATTACAAAAAAACTTTTCAATATCAGAATAGCGGAACATCAGGCAGATATAAAGAGTGAAAAAACAACAACAACAGCACTAGCATAAAATATATGCAAACTTCAGACAAGTATAAATATTTAACAGAGAAAAGAGAGAGAGAGAGAGAGCACAAAAACAATATAAGTTGCAGTTATGTACATACAGTGTGGCATTTCGAAATATTCGTTGATAAAAATGTTGTGTGATTAATAAAGTTTTTCGTATTTCTTTTTTATTTTGTTTCTAATGTGTTTTTAGATATTTTAATTTTTATAAATATTAAATATTTATTATATTACTTATAACAAAAAATAGTATTCCGCTGTAAGTGTTTTTTCGAGTTGACATAAAGGAGTGCAAAAATATGTATAATCTAATCCTACCTTGTTTGAGGCGGTCACTTATGCACTTTACTTTATATACTACACCAACAAAAAGCAAACACATTTTCATAACTACATATAAGTTTCTATTCCAATTAAATACTTACCTACCTTTAGCTAAACTAAAACTTTTTTGAATCAATAACGTTTAAATATTCTCACCAATGCTGTCAACAAAGTTTAATAATTGAAAACCACACCCGGCCAGGGCACAATGATGATGCGGATGATGATTGCTGCTCATGTGCATCACATCAAGGGCCATTAGCATTAAAAAAAAAAACACACACAAAATTGTGCTGACATGCACAAAGACAGGAATGCCAGGCCAGTGTAATAATTCAAGAATATACTCAGCTCACAAAAATTTCATTGGCCCTCATGCTCATATTCAACAACAACAACAACAAAAATTTTGTGATTGCTGTGTGTGTGTGTGTGTATTTCTGCTGACATTTTGTTTAACATTCATTTTTACGCTTAATTTTTCAGCCGATGTTGTTGTTTTTTGGATTCACTTTTTTCTTTATTGTTTTATCTATCTATCTGTGTGTGTGTGTGTATATGTGTATATGTATTCTTCTCATTTTGGCATGTCCGGTGTTTTTGTGTTCATAGGTAAAACAACAACAAAAACAGTAAAATTGAAATCAAGAGAATACAAAAAAAGAAATAAACCAACACTCTCTCGAGCTTGCCGTACTTTTCCAATTAACCCTTTTATTACACAACGATAAAGGCATTAATTACATGAAGGCAGTAACAGCAAAAATGGCACAATCAGTGTCAAATATTGAATGCAAATTGAATTTCCACATTCTCCGATTTTCTCTTCACCTGCCTGACTGCCGCGCGGTCTGTCGTGGTGGTTGGTGTTTGGTATGCAGGCCGTAGTGATGTTATTCGGTATGGTCTGGAATGAAAAAAAAAGAAGAAAAATATCCAATTTTGTTTTTGTTTGCCAGGTTTTTGTCTCTTATTTTTATTTTTTTTATTACTCTCTGTAATAAAAGTTTTTTTTTTTTTTTGGTATTTTTCCAAATTTGCCTGATTTTCATGTTAGCATCAACTTTTGTGCTGATTTTCTGATTGTTTTAATTTTTTCCCCCAGTTTTTTTTTATTATTGTTTTAATTTTTTTTTTTTTTTTTTTTTATTTGTACATTTTCATTTTCCATACCTATAAAAACTAATTGCATATTTTCAAACGAGTTTCCGGTAATTTTAATTTTTGTGCAAATATTTTTACTGCAAGTATCCAGTTGTAAAGTTGATTAACACGACCAAAAATGGCAACGAAAATAAATGCATTTAAAAGTTTGATTTTTAACTGCGGCCACTGACCGAAAAGACTTTCAGTTAACAATCGCATCAGGTCGCCATTTCAGCTAGAACGTTAGAATATTCACATCTTGAACTATAAAAATACCAGATATGCCCATTGTCCTAAATGTAGGTTGATTTTGATTAAATGAGAATATATTCAAGCAAAATAAAAACTTTTTGAAGTGTACTAGAAATAGGTCATTGGGCATATCTGGGTTAATCTGTAAGGATTTTAGCTCTTGATATAGGCAAAACTCAAAATTGTGTAAGAAAATACATGTGATGTAATGTGAGTTAGTGTGAGTTAGTATGAGTGCCTCTTTCTCTCTTACTCAAACATCTACCCACCAGAAAATTACTACCACAAGATATTGTTTCAATCTTAGATCTGCTTTTGGTCTAAATTGTGTCTTGTTTTTTGGTCTTAATTGTTTTGAATTGGTCTAAATTGTGTCTCGTTTTTTGTCTAATTTTTCTGTGACCTATGGTTTACTTTTGGTCAAAATTTTGGTCTTCTTTTTAGATTTAATTTGATCTTTTATTTCGAATCTGATTTAAATTTTGGTCTGCTTTTGTTGTTAATCTTAATCTTAATTTTGGTCTACCCTTGGTCTGAACTTTGTTCTGTTTTTGGTTTTCTTTTCTCTGACTCTTGATCTATTTTTGGTTAGAATTTTGACCATCTTTTTTTAAATATATTGGCATGATTTTGGTTTAAATATTGGTCCAAAGTTTTGTATTCCTTTGGTCTAAGTCCTAACTAAAGTAATGTCTGTTTTTGGTCAGAATCTTGGGGGTAAATTTTTGTCTCTTTGTAATCCGGATCTCGGTTTGAATTTTAGTCTGCATTAAGACTAAATTTTGATCTTAATTTTTAGTCTAATTTTTAGTCTATTTTTTAGTTTAATTTTTGGTCTAAATTTTTTTCTGGATTTGGGTCTTAATTTCAGGTCGAGTTTTCGTTTGAATTTGGTCCAACTTTGTCTAAGTTGTTGGTTTCAATTTTGGTCTAATTGTCGGTCTAATATTTTATTTGAATATTTGTCCAAATTTTAGTCTGAGCTTTGGATTAAATAATTTAATAGGGTCGATTTTCATTCCGAATTTAATTTCGATTTCGGTCTAACTTTTGCCAAATTTTTGGTCTAGTTTTGTATCTGAATTTTGGTCTTAATTCTATTCAGAGTTTTGTTCTAAATATTTTTAGGTCCTATTTTCGGTCTGATTTTATGACTGATCTTTGGTCTGTTTACAGTATAACTTGTGGGCTTAATTTTAATCTGCTTTTGGTCAAATATTTTACATATGAAATTTGGTCTAAATATTTGTAAGTCCGATTTTCGGTCAGAATTTAACTCTGATTTTTCGTCTAATATTTGGGCAAATTTTTTGTCCACTTTTTGTCAAAATTTTTGGTCTAATTTTTGGTTTACTCTTGTATGGGAATTACGCTCTTAATTCTAGTCTAAATTTTGGTCTAAATATTTCTAGGTTCTATTTTCGATTTTATTTAAGGCCTGATTTTTGATTTGTTTGCGGTTTAAAATTTGATCTTAATCTTGCTCTGCTTTTGGTCTAATATTTCATCTAAATTTTGGTCTAAATATTAGTAGGTCCGATTTTCGGTCTGAATTCAACTCTCATTTTTTATTTAATTTTTGAAAAATTATAGTTATTATTTTTGGGCTAGTTTCTTATTTGAAATTTAATATTAATTCTAGTCTAAATTTTGGTCTTAGTTTTGGTCTAAATATTTCTAGGCCCTATTTTCAGTCTGCTATTATGCCTAGTGTTTTGCCTGTTTTTGGTTTAAATTTTGGCCTTAATTTAGATCTACTTTTGGTCTAATATTTCATCTAAATTTTGGTCTAAATATTAGTAGGTCCGATTTTCAATTTTAATCGTACTCCGATTTTTGGTTTATTTTTTTGACCAAATTTTAATTCTAATTTTTGGTTTATTTCTTTGAAATTTTATTTGAACACTTGAGAATAGAATTCAATTATCGTGCAACATTTTGAAATGTGTGCGAACATACTCGTCGAATGACGTTAATCCCACAAAAAACACAAAATTACATAAATTAACTATTACTAACTAAAACAAACAAAAATTTCAATGTAGATAATAACATATAACATAATAGCACTAAAGAAGGAGAACTAAAACATAAAAGTAAACACGGAAACAATGGGAATTAATGAACAATTTACTCGATAATATTGATTCAAGTTCGATGTAGTTACTTATATAAAAAAAGAAAAATACACAATGGAAAAACTGATTAGATTAACATAAAAATCAATTATAGTACATATTTGTTAAATATTTTTTTATATATGAGTCGTTGCATGCAAAAGTAGTGTGAGTCAGTTTTTTTTATTATTTGCATTTTCACCTTCAAGTAATAATTTTGGCCTCATTTACTTTTCCACAAAAAAGTTGTTGAACATGTGTACATCAGGCAAATAAATTTTATAAGAGTCCTATTTTGCACAGCACTTCTACAAAACCAATGTAATTTCAAAAATCGAATTTTGACATACACTACTTTTGCACGCAACGGCTCATATATTTATAGTGGTACAACTTTGTACCAGCTACCCTATTTTAGCTATTTGCTTTTGATATTGAAATTTGATTATATTTCTTCAATCTGTAATTGAATTCTCTGTTTTATTTATTATTAAATTTTAATGTTGAAGATATGTTAAGTTAACATACTTTCTGCAACTGAATTCTCTCTTTTATTTACTATTACATTTTTATGTTAAAGCCATGTTAAGTTAACATACTTTCTGTAATTGAATTCTCTCTTTTATTTATTATTACATTTTAATGTAAAAGCCATGTTAAGTTAACATACTTTCTGCAATTGAATTCTCTGTTTTATTTATTATTACATTTTAATGTTGAAGATATGTTAAGTTAACATACTTTCTGCAATTGAATTCTCTCTTTTATTTATTATTACATTTTAATGTAAAAGCCATGTTAAGTTAACATACTTTCTGCAATTGAATTCTCTGTTTTATTTATTATTACATTTTAATGTTGAAGATATGTTAAGTTAACATACTTTCTGCAATTGAATTCTCTCTTTTCTTTATTATTACATTTTAATGTTAAAGCCATGTTAAGTTAACATACTTTCTGCAATTGAATTCTTTCTTTTCTTTATTATTACATTTTAATGTTAAAGCCATGTTAAGTTAACATACTTTCTGCAATTGAATTCTCTCTTTTATTTATTATTACATTTTAATGTTAAAGCCATGTTAAGTTAACATATTTTCTGCAATTGAATTCTTTCTTTTATTTATTATTACATTTTAATGTTAAAGCTATGTTAAGTTAACATACTTTCTGTAATTGAATGCTCTGTTTTATTTATTATTACATTTTAATGTTAAAGCCATGTGAAGTTAACATACTTTCTGTAATTGAATGCTCTCTTTTATTTATTATTACATTTTCATGTTAAAGCCATGTTAAGTTAACATACTTTCTGCAATTGAATGCTCTCTTTTATTTATTATTACATTTTAATGTTAAAGCCATGTTAAGTTAACATACTTTCTGTAATTGAATTCTCTGTTTTATTTATTATTACATTTTAATGTTAAAGCCATGTTAAGTTAACATACTTTCTGTAATTGAATGCTCTCTTTTATTTATTATTACATTTTCATGTTAAAGCCATGTTAAGTTAACATACTTTCTGCAATTGAATGCTCTCTTTTATTTATTATTACATTTTCATGTTAAAGCCATGTTAAGTTAACATACTTTCTGCCACTGAATTCTCTCTTTTCTTTATTATTACATTTTAATGTTAAAGCCATGTTAAGTTAACATACTTTCTGTAATACTGTTTCTCATGAATTTAGTTTCAAAATAAAAGTCAAGATTTAACCTCGCTTGCAATCATTGCATTTTTAATACAAATAACATTAAGTGATTTGTTTGATTTAGTCTTTTCCTATGCAGGACTTAAACTTAAGCAGTACAAAAAATTTGTGAACAAATCGTTTCAGTGAAACTAAATGAATGTTATATAAAAGTATGTACAAAAATATATACACCTAACATATATAAAAACTACTATCTTTCTATATACTTGTAATTAAAAAAGGAATACATAAGTACTGCAAAATAAAAACGCGTTTACATGACAAATACAGTACAAAAGTTAAAAGGGAAAAAACAAACGACAAAACAAAACACATGAAAACATTTCATTTAAGCCTGAAATGCTACTCATTTTACTAATTGCAAGTGCCATTTATTCATCAAAAATATTATAGCTATGTGGAAGAAGCTTTAGAAGCAAACAGTAGCGGCAGCAGACAGCTCCAACTAAAATAGAGTTATGAGGGAAGAGAGAGAGAGGGAGAGAGAGAGAGAGAGAGTTGGATATAAACCGTCAGAACTCTTATATAAACACAACAAGCGTTCTACCAACATAATTGCTTCAATTTTAACGTATCTTTACGCTAACGTAATTTTCCAACAACAACAATAACAGCAACAAATTACAAACAAAGCTGATGAACAAAAGCAACCTAATGTAATTGCTGTCAGTGCAGTGGCAAAAGCAACAGCAACAACAACAACAACAACAAATACAACATTAACAATCGTTACTACTTCTCTCTCTCTCTTTCTGTTTGTATTTTGTATTATTTTGTCACAGCAGCAGACAGACAGAAACAGTGAAAAAGTGACTGCAAGCGTCAGCAAAATATGTATGTATGTATGTGTATGTGTTCAATCAGTGTTGTGTCTTTAGTAATTGACAATTAGGTAGGTAGATTTGCATATAGACACCTTAATTTTGACTCAGATCAAGTGGAATCAGAAAACTTAATTTTTTTTAGCAGTGGAACGAACTCAAGTTATGTTTATGTAGAGGTAACCAAAGTCAGAGTTGGAATAGTAAGAGCCAGACTATTCTAAATTGGAGAAAGGTTGAATCATTCAATTCGGAATTGAAGGAGCTGGAGCCCGAAAATTCTTCTTTTTGTTTTCAGAGCCATAAAAATCTTTAGAAGAACAATCAGTGCAAGAAATTGTTGTGATGAAGAAGGGAAGAGTCTAAAGAGCTTGTGTTAAACGAGCTGGAGTTACAAGACTCTATTTTTTTAGTGAGCCTTAAAAGATTCCACGTCAAGAATTTCTTTTCTCTAGAAACAAAGGCTCGAAAAGTTGCGAAAGCTCGGTCTTGAACCTTGATATTGAAGAAGTTGAAGTCATAATATATCAGTCTGTTTATTCAGTTGGTATCAAAAAACTTTTTAAAGTCTATAATTTTCTTACAATTTATTAAATTGGACTGATTCTTCAATACGTTTCCAAGTTCAATGTACTGATTTTTTATATCAAAAATCTGGCAACTTTATGATGAACTCAAAAAATTATAAGTTAAAAGAGAGCAAGAACCATGGAAAATCTGTAATCTGTCATTTCTAGCTTTTTTCAAGCATGACATTTTTTACCTTTAACCCTTTCGGGACCTTAAGAAAACCGAAGAAGAGAGCGCAGTTGGGATCTCAATTTTTTGTTAAAATTTTTCATCTCAGTATGTTTTTTTAACTCTAAATGCCGCAATTTCGATGGGTCACCTCAAACCATGTGGCCCTTAACCCTTTCGGGACTCTAAGAAAATCAGAGGAGGTGGCGCAAAAATGAATGCGGATTAGTATTCTCAGAACCCCATTTTTTGTTACAATTTTTTATCTAAGTGTGACTTTTTAGACTCTAAGGCCCGGAATTTTCATCTGAAACCCTGTGACCTTTAACCCTTTCGGGACCATAAGAAAACTAGAAGAGAAAGCACAAAACCAAATACTTATTCGTATTTTCTAAGCTTAATTTTTTGTTAAATTTTTTCACATTATCCGCTTTTGAAGCCCAGAACTCTCATGGGTCATCGGTGACCCTGTGGCGCTCGATCGGACTTTCCAACCAACTTTTACTATGTATTTTCATTAAGATAGACAAAGCTTTTTAGTATTAATTCTTCACTTAACCCTTTCTCGACCGTAAGGAAACTAGACACAATAAAGTAAAACCAAGTCCGGATTCGCATTCTTTGACTTCCATTTCATTGTAAAAATTCTTAAAAAGTTTCTATTCTGGACTTTAGGGTGACCCAGAGTAAAATTTATTTTTCTTAAAGAGTAAACAAAATTTTTAAAATATGAGAAATCATGTTTAAGTAAATAGTTTTTCTCACAACATATTAAAAATTTGATGTATTTGGGAAAATTTTGTATAAATTGTGAACGATTGGGTTGTTGAAATACTAAAAAGAACCATTATAAATATCGCTGATGAGCTGTCGTAACAGATTCCGAAACGACCGTATGATTTCCCTGCCTATATACACTGGTATGACTTTGTCACTTTCACATAAAAATACTTTCCATTGAGCCTGATAAATATTGGTCTGAACTATTAATTATTCACTTAACCTTTTCTCGACTGTAAGGAAACCAGAAGCTTTAGAGCAAAGTCAAGTCGTTTTCGTTTAAGACCTTAGGGCCACCGATGACCCATAACAAAACTCAAATTTTTAAAGAAAGTGAACAAAAAATTAAAAATTTGAGAAATCTTGTTTGAGTTAATTGGCCAAAAATTATTGAAATTGTGAGCGATTGAAAAAATGTGCAAAAATAAAGAAGAAATTTTTCTTCATTTCAGTTCAATCTACTTCGGTCCCTTACATAATAATTCCAATTTTGTTAACAACTAAATTAATAATAACTAACGCACAATTAATTCTCTTTTAAAAAAATATAAATTTATTTGAATCAGTGCAAAAGTTTAAAAAAAAAAAACTGTAAAAATTGCTTATGGATCACTAGTGGCCATTAGACCAAAAAGGGTTAACTTTTGATAATCTCTTTCGAAAAGAATTAGTTCTAATGTATCAGCATCACACTATTACAGTTTTGCCTCTCTCTCTCTCTTGATGCTATTGATTTCGTGATAGCAATTGATTTCGTTGTGTCAACACCACACACACTATTACAATTTTCGCTCTCTCTCTTTTGATACTCTCTTTTGATGAGGTTGTGATGTGTTAGCATTCATGGCAGAATAATAAGAGGTACCCTGATTGGGAGGAGAGGTGGGGGCCTAAACTTAACTGTCACTCTATAAAGTGAGAGCGCTGATCGTAATTGTTTTTGTATTAATTGAAATCACGAAACACACACACACACACACGTTATGCACATGATACAATTTTTGATTTGATAGCAGAATACAAAAATTATTGAAATTTAGTTTCTCTCTTTTGATTTTAAATTCATTTTCGCTTACACAAAATAAAAATCTCTCTCCTCTCACAAAGTAGACTTTATCCAAAACTCATAATTTTACTCAACTTTTTCTCTCTCTCTCTCTATAATACACATACAACTTTGACTGTCGCCATAAAAGTATATAAGTGTGTGTACTTTTTTTTTATGTGAGAGTATGTATGTGTGCGTGCGTTTTGTTTGAATTGTAACTTAAGTAGAGGAGTAGAAATAAGCTTCACTGTAACCCGCTCTCTTAATTGTCAAATGTGAATTGCTGCTGCCGTGACGCGAAACATTTTATACGAAATGTTAGTTACACACACACTCACATATCCATGTAGTAGAGTATTTGGTCTGAGTGTCTGTATTCTTGTATATCTGTTTGCAGTTGCATGTTTGTTTCACTGAAAATATGATGCCTTCTGTCAGACACAAAACAACAACAACAACAACACCATCAACAACAAACAATTCTAATTTCGAGACGCATTCAGCGTTGAATTCATTGCAATTTTCAAAATGTATGTATATGTACGTAATAGCTGCTTGAACTGGTAGAATGAAAAGTTTTCCACAGCAGCAAGTAAGCAAGCGAATTTCACACTTTAAATTGTGCAATTTCGAAATAAACGCCACACAAAATTTTCTGCTTTTGATGATATCTTCGAATTCTTTGTTTTGAATCTGTATTGTTTGATAAGAATAACTAGATGCTCTTTTGTTTAGGATATGGTAATCTCTGTTTGTAATTAAGTTTGGGTTTTATCGATTCGTTTTTGAGTTATTCAGTGATTCATTCATTTGGATTGTTAATGTCCCAGATAAAATTGTTTACTAGTAGAGGGTACGTTTCTAACTTTACATAGCTTCCTTTTCTTTATTTTAAAATGTTTAAAAATTAAACTAAAATTCTTTCTTAAGACTAATTAAATTTCTTATAATATATAATATTCTGAATTTTATAGCAGAGTCCTTGATATCATAATTTTTTGTTTGGCCATATTGAATTTGTGCCTTTGAGCATTATTTTCTTATTATTATTCTTTTTTTTCAATTTTCCATAATTAAATATACACATGAACGTGTGTAGTAATTAAAAACTATAAAATAATTTCAATAGTAAATATTTAAATAACAAATTGTTATATTAAAAACTATTTTATTAGTTTGTTTAACATTTTTACATATTTATATATATTTACATATGCACCTACAATTTATATATTATTGTGTACATATATGTAAAAATATATAATAAATATTTCAATAAAGTTAGTTACACTTGCATATCTACACTCTTTGCTTGCATTGTTGTTGCCCAGTAGGTAATGTGAAGCATCACATTAATTCAAAATTAACTTAGGATCCCAGAAACGAAATAATAAAATAGAACATTTCTAGTGTTTCAGTTCGAAGACTAAGTCGTTTCGACTAACTTGTTCCAGCACTAATCTGAAGGAATCGTAAAGTTCTAGATTTCATATACTATTAGAAAGCATGCTACATTTTCCTACTGGGTCATCAGTTGCATATGAATATGTTTGTATATGTGTATGTTTGAATATTTACATTGCCCATTTCTACAAACACATACACACATACATAAACTAATTTTCTCTCTCTCTCACACATACACACACACACATACATACCATATACAAATGCATATGAGCTAAAAAATCAACAATAACAATGACAGCAAAAATGTTTACTATTATAATTTTGTTACTTACACTGACCTGACATTGCTGCTGAGCTGTTTGGCTGCCGTTGCCGTTGCTGTCGAGGTTGCTATTGCTGTTACTGTCGAGGCAGTTATAGTTGCTGCTACTGAGGCTGAGGCTGTTATTGTTGTTTTTGCTAAGGCTGTTGCTGTTGCTGCTACGGCTACCCACCACTCCAATGAATGTTAAAATGAATGCCACAGGTGGAGAAAACAATAAATTGTCCAAAAAATAAACAAATGCCAAAAAATGTGGGCTACTCTTTTTACTTATGTATGTGTGTGTGTGTGTGCGTATGTTTGTGCTTGAATATGTATTTTTGTTTTCCTTTTGTAAATACATACATATATATATATGCATATATAAATTTTTGTTGTTTGCTTCTTTGTTTTTTTTTTGTTTTTGTACCCTAGGAAAAAAGTATTGATTTTATACTAGTGTGTACTTAATGAAAAATGACAAAAACAACAATGTTCATATGTATTCACATAATAATAATAATTATTATTGCTATTTAGGCACATGTCAGCAAGAAAATCATGGGTTACAGCTTAGATTTTATCTTATTACATCAAATGTTAAGATTTGTAGTAGGTTGAGCTCAAATTTTCGGTCCCAATTATGCACACACACACACACACACACATAAAGAAAGGACATTGATCCTTTAGACAAATTCTAATTAAAAATTATACATTTCTATTATTGAAGTTGAAGTGAAAAACTTCAGCAAAGTCATCAGAAATAATTCTTTAATATGTATGTATGTATGTATGTAAATATTTGTTTACACTGTTCACGTATAGAAATACATTACTCCACTAACATCTATGTAAAAAAAGCAAACGAGAGTTAGTTGTCTTAGGCCTGGCTTGTTGTTGTTTTTTTTCTTCTCAGTTTGACAGTTGCTCGTATGAGCTAGATAACGGGTATTGCTGTGAGAGTAATGTTGAAGTGATATAGTGAGAGAGTATGCGTGAGATAGTATGTGTGTTTATTGTGTTTCGAAGAGAGCGAAGAAGAGAGCACTCACGAACAGTGCTGCCAATTTAGTTATTTCACTGCTAGATTCACCCGTTTCTAAACTTTTTTTTTGCCATACAATTTTTTAAATTTGAAAGTCCGTTTTTTTTTTTTTTTAATATTAAAATTTAAATTCAACCGTTTGTAACTATTTTTTTTAACAAGTAATTGGTAGAAAGTTTCCCTTTGTTAGAAAAAAAAAGAAAAATAATTTTGAAAAACATTTTAATTTGTTTTAAATTCTTCATATTAACGGCTTGTAAAAATACCAACATTTTTTCAAACTGAAGAGAAATACGGTTTTTATGAAATAAATTCGAGCAAATGCGACGGCATTTCAATATTAAATCAGTGACTGAACGTTCAATCAGTTGAACTTAGACAAAAGAAAAAAAGTAAAGAAAATCTTATGAAAAAAATTTAACATCGAATGCAAAAATTTTACAATGAATGTGAAAATCAGGGGTAAAGTCTAGGTATTGGATGATTACTTATTTTGAGACGACCGTGTACCTTCTCGGTCCAAAAATTTAACAAATTTTATAAGACTGATAGATTAATAAAAATGTACTTTCTGACTATTTAATTTTTTTTACTTCAAGTACATGAAAAAAATTGTGTAATAATTTAAAAAAAAAAAGGAGTGGACTGCATTTTTTACAGCTTCGTGGAGGACATTTTGAAGATCGTCTTTAACTGGCGAGCACAATCAGAAAAAAAGAACCGTTAGAAAAATTAGGACTGTGTGGGACCAGTACAAACTACGATTATTTTGATTATAAATTTTTTGAGTTTTTAATTTTCTTTTATTTTAATATTTGATTTGACCAACCATTCACAAAATGGAGGACCGCCAAAATTTTTTTACTCAAAAAAAAAAAAGATTTTTTTCCCCGAAAAAAAAACAACACTAAGGAAAGAATCAACCAACCTTTTTTTTCTAGTATGCCCTGGAGCCATTTTTGTGTAGAAGAACATATTTAAATTTCAAACCGATTCGCTAATTTTTTTTTTTGGTTATAATTCAAGCCAATGACAAAAACTTTGTTTTGAGAAAATGGGTTCAAAGATTTAACTATCGGTTTTTTTGTCTCTTCCAAAGTACTTGGAAATTCTCTATGAAATTTTCACAAACTACTTTTGAAATATAATACTTTCCAATAGGGAACTTTTTAAAAAAAAAATTGAAAAAAATAGCTTTTAAAAATAAAAATATAATTCCTCAGTTTTCTCTATTCTCATCTATTTCGCAAGTTATCTCAAACCAAAAAAAAAAATTCCAAAATTAAAATTTGCCTATTTTTTGCCAAACTAGAAGAGATTTTTCTCATTATTCCTTTGAAAATTCGTAAAATTCGAATCTGACGTAATAGAAAACCCAATTGAAATATTGTATAATAATTTTAAAAGTGAATATCTTTAATTTTTTGTAAAAACTAATGGGGACTTTTTTTTAAATTTTGCAATTAATAGAAAATGTCGAAAACCAGAATATTAACACTTTTGGATTTAGGTTATCAACTCGCAAAATAAATAAAAATGGAGAAATCAGTTCCCGATTTTTAAATTATACTCTCAAATTTTCATTCAATAGCCAGATCTTAAGTTAAATGTGTTATTTGATAATTTATGGATTAAAGCGATTCAAAAATGCTGCAATTATTTTTACAATACAAGGGTCCAGCAAATTCCCGAATTGCAACAGAACTCAATATAATCTGAATAAAAAAAAAATTTTGCAATTTCTAGCATTTTTTTTTGCTTAAAATTTAAATGTTTTTTGCCGTTGGGAGTTGGCAACACTGATCACCAGTTCTGTCGTTTCTCCTACAAACGATGAGTTCATAATTTGAATAAATGAATTGTTATTGTTTTTTTTTTCGAAATGTGTGCTCTCTCTCTCTGCTTTATATTTGCTTTCTCCGCCATTACACAAATTGATTTTCTACACACATACTTATATACGATCATTAAGGCGAATTCACATATTGAGAGTCGCACTCTCTTTTAGTTTTTTTCTTCTTAAATTGAGAGTATAAAAACTTCATATAAAAAAAGAAAAGAAAAGAGAGTGTGGTCGTTGACTCCGCCCTTAAAGTGTGCACACTGCAATACAAAACCTGCTCTCCTTTAACTATTTACACTCCTCCCTTAGCACTTTACAGCCGGCATAGTCGGTTGTTCAGAGTTAAGTTGCGCGTTTACAAGATTTTGAAAGTAACAAAAAGGTTTGAAAGTAACAAAAAGTGAATAGAATTTTACCTTTCATTCTGAATTCTAACTTTAATCTCTATACATTTGTGTAGTGTTCAGAATATTTTCTCTATTCAAACACAATCTTTTAGAAATATTTTTGAATACACATTAAGAAAACTTCACTGCAAATGATTTTGTTTACTATTATTTATTCGATATTAGAAAATCTATTATAAACAAAAATATTTACTTTTCTTAAGATTAGTAAAAACTTCATTCCCCGCTTCCCTTCCCGTATGCATACATACATATGTGTGTGTAGTTAGTGGTATATGTAAATGGCTTACATGAAAATGCACTTGCATTATTTTTGCTTACGAGTGTTTGTAATTTAGAAATCGAGTGTTACTGTTTGTGTATATATTTATGTAAGTGTATTTTGTTTACAGTAAATGCTTTTTACACTTTTCATACATACAGACGTACAAAGTTTTTACAAAACATAAAACTTTACCACTTGTAATGTAACGAATTTTTCCAATCCATTTGAGTTTAAGTGCTATTTATCTTAGTGCAAGAAACAAGTGAATTTATTCCAGACATTTAGAAAAAATATATTTGAAAATGCTTACATATACACACATAAACAATGCGTTAAAAATAAGCAAAATTTAAACAAAAAAAAAAAAACAAAATTTTATTTTCCTTTAATTAGCATAAGTTTCCACATACCATCAAATGCATACTAAAATTTTTTGTGATTTTATTAGAAAAATTTCATTAGTATTTTATAACAGTATTTTATATGCATGTGCGATAAAAATAATGCATAGTTTCATCAACAGCCATAAAGACAAATTTTGCATAGAATTTTTATATTCTATTATTAACACCCTACACTATGCATGTACATTCTATTCAGTCATGAATATGACAATTTTTATACGCACCCACAAAGACAGACACACATGTGTGATCATCTTATCAAATTTTTTTTTTTTTTTTGTATTACATTTAAAATTGTTGCCTTTGATTTGCAAATTTCGCTCACGTGCTCATACTCGTATGTATAAAAAATTTTATTTTGTAATTTTAGTAGTTTTCGTTGTTTTTACTCTCATAAATATAACTTTAGTTACATTGGTATACATACATATTTTTTTTTTTCATATGAAAATTGCATTTTCAAAAAAAAAAAAAAAAATTAGAATATAGAAAAATTTTTCTATGCATTTTATATGAGTTACGCTAGTGGCACATCGCATGAACATTGAATAGTATATGTATTTGTGCAAATTGTATTGTATATTAAATGTAGATACTCAGTGTATATATTGTATGGCTGAAGAAAGAAGTAAGTGTAAAAAAAAAAGTGCAAAAGATATGCAAAAATACTCAAGCTTGGTACTAGTGTAAAAACGCATCTTTGAAAACAAAAAAAATATCACTCTAAATAATAAGATATTGAAAGTACATATACTGAAGAATTTTTTATTAAGGCATTATTTTTTGTGTTCTACTCTGAAGATATATAAATAGTAAATATATATTGGATTTACTTATGCATGAGAGTGTTTGATAAGATCTCGTTCTTCGTTTTACTTATAGGGTTTTATTAAGTCATGTTAGCATTGTTGATTTCTTAAATTATTTTTAATATTAGTTTTTAGGTCTTTTTATGTCCTTTTTAGAAAAATGTTGGTGTAATTTCAAGACTTCGTTTTGTGTGTTTCATGTATGTAAGTAAAAATAAGATATCAAAAATTAAATACAAAAGAGAACGCGGCCACTTACCACAAAGGTTGTCTTGATATGCCTACCATAGAGTGCATGAGCAGACACAGAGAGAGCCTACGCCGAAGTTGAGTTTTTTTTTTATATGAATGTATGGAAAATGGACGCATATAAATGATGAGAGTCGTTGGCGTCGGCTCTCTCTGTGTCATCTAAGAGCAGAGATAGAGAGGTGAAAAATACCGCAAATAAATACATTATATTAATGTGTTGTAGTTTTTTCATGTCTTCATTTTAATTTCATATAAGAATGTGTAAGTGAAAATGAGAGATTAAAAAATGAAAAGAGAGCGCGGCCATTTAAAGTTTGTCATGATATGCAAACCGATGGCCGACGCCGGCGTTGATATTTTTTTTCATATGAACGTATGGAAATCGGGTGCATATAAATGGTCAAAGTTAGTCGGCTCTCTCAGTGTCGCCTTGTGGGCTTTATGATCCAAACAACAATGCGAGCAGAGAAAGAGAGCGAAAGAAAGAGCGCGTTATATTCATAAGTTGTTGTTGTTATTTATAACATGGTGGGATTGCAATAAATACAACATACCAATAAGCAAATACCGCAGTATTGATGCAAAATGTTGTACATAGATATCAAAATCAACCAAAAAACAAAAACAATTAAAGGTGAATAATAATTCTATTCTATCCAACCCGATTTCTCTTAGCAAAAAAAAGAAGTCAAAGCAAATAAGAAAAAGTTTCTGCTGCCATTATATCTTATTAATTCCGAAATCGTTTAGTGCATAAAAAATTTCCAAATATCTTAGGTAGCGACATCCATCAGTGACGTCATACCTTACTGTAGTCCTGAAGTGACCAAATCACTGCCAATCAGCTAAGGTTTATTGTTTTTAGTTATTTTTCCTCAATAAACTCATTTCTTGTGAAGAATTTGATGACTTCTTTAAGAGAACTATCCCCTTTTGTCATTTTACGATTTTTGGGTATTGAAATGAGAGTGAATTCTCATTTACAAAGGCATATGATATGTTTTTTCTTTCACATATCATCAGGCTCTATATCCAAAATGAATAAAAGTTCATTGACCCAACCATGCATGTTCGTATATAGACGCTTATTAAGAGAATTGTCTCTCCCCCTTTTATTGGAAGGTTAAGACAGTCTCAAACTAGTTTGAAGTTAAATTCGTATGCCACAAATGCAGGAAGAGACGATCTAACTCACTGGAGCAGAGCCCAAGCACATGTTCCTGATATTGAATAAAAGAATTCCCAAAGTTTCCATCGCTCGTATCTGCATACAATTTATTTTCTTAGTTTATTCTTGAAACTCTGCACTAATTATATGAAGGAGAAGAGAAACTTGTGTCAGAAAGCGAAGGAGAGAAACTTAGCAGATACCAATGTTCTCGTTTGCACTACAATCGTAATGTGTATTATATGACGGGCTGAGAGGAAAAGCGGGCTAAAATTTATGTAAGAGCAAAAGTGAAATAATTTAGTGTGTCAGTGCAAGAATGGCATAAGTAATACGGTTTACAGTGAAAATGAAACGCCTTAAAAGTAAGAACAAAAATGGTATAACAATTCTTTCAGAGCAAGAACAGCATAGTTTTTTATTCCGTTTTCGCTTTGAACATATTTCGTTTCACTTTTGCTCTGAACATATTTCGTTTTGCTTTTGCTCTTAAGTAAAATTATTCCACTTTTTTCTGAAAGTAGAAGTTATACCACTTTTCTTCTCAGCGTCTCATATGATGTTCACTTCAGCTCCCCGCAGACCGATGGGTGAGCGGGAAATTGCTTGGCAAGGGGGACAAATTAAAAGACGTGCATAGTTAACGAGTGAAAAAAAACAAATATGGATATGTGGAGAGTAAGCAAATACAAAATTTAGCACACAGTTAGAAAGTAGCAATAACAATTGATTTGCTCAACTAATACAACTACATTATAATTGTAGTACAATTGAGAGCACTGCAGTTTGCTGTTTGTGCTCTTCTTCGTTCTCTCTTGCACAACAATAAGTCACATTTACTCTCAAGAGCACATTCCTACTCTTGATTATTTTGTGGGCTTTGCAAGGGGTGTAAAGGAAATAAATTAAAAGACGAGCAGAGTTCGGATTAACGTATGTAAAAAAAAATATGGATATGTGAAGAGTAAGCAAATACAAAATTGAGAGCACACAGTTAGAAAGCAGCCATAACATTTCATTTGCTCAACTAATACAACTACATTACGGCAGCGGTGCTTTGCAGTTTATGCTCTTTTTTGCTCTCTCGGATACACAGCAATTAACATTTACAATTACTCTTATACAAAATCCTCTTCACTTTCGCTGTAGTAATATTCCTCTACCAGTTCCAACGAACTGTGTATGTGTGATAATCTCCAACCTAGATTATCACACATACACCTGAGATAGAATTATTTGTGTTAGTTTTATCATAAGTATCTGTGAGTTTGCAGTCTCTTGTACCTGCACACTCCATTATTCTCAACCGACTGAGTTTTACATTAGTATGTGTTTACTTCAGTGTAAAAGAGATGCACTCGTGTCAAAGAGCAGCACTCGTGCCAATGAGCTGCATTCGTGCCAAAGAGCAGCACTCGTGCCAATGAGCTGCACTCGTGCCAAAGTGTAGCACTCGTGCCAAAGAGCAGCACTCGTGCCAAAGAGCAGCACTCGTACAGAAGAGCATAAGAAATTTCACACATACAGAGCTCATTTCCACAGAAAGAGAGCGAACTCAATTGATCATTATGCATGTGTAGGTAGCCAACTTTGAAAGAGATTTTTCATGTACTTGGATTTTAAATGAGAGACTGAGACTGTTAAATTTTCATAACAGAAAAAGTGAATAATGCCTAGTTTTCATTATGTCAAATTCAATGAAATTTGCCTGCATGTTGTGCAAATTTCATATGGAAAATTCTCTCTTTTTCTCTCTTTGATGGTAAATATGACATAGTGAAAACCAAGCATAACATTTATATCTCAGAGGTAATGCAACTTACAGAGAAAACAAAACAACTTAAAAGTAAAAGTGAAAATTATCTGACAATTCTTTTGCTCGGAAAATTATCATTTTGTTTCACGTATTTTGTTTCTGAACGACATTACTGCCGTTTTCTTTTTTTTCAAGTGAGATTAAACCAATTTTTTCTGAACTTATAAATTGAAATATTTTTACCCTAAAGGTATCTATACATCTTTTAAAATTTTTACACTTACTTAAAAAAAAAAAAAAATTACATTTTTATTTTTATCTATTTAAACATTTATTTCCTTAAACTTTCTGCAATTGACTTAGAAACTCTTCTATATATGCATAAAAAAAAGCCTCTTAAAGTCTATTTGAAGAAAAATATTGTGTTGTAACTATTTACTGCAGAAGAAAATTCCACAAATGCAATTTTCTTGCATTGCACATAATTTGGCAATAATTTTCAATTCACAGAAAATCTTTACTCTTGGCATTCATGGAGCTGTAAAATTCCTTTGAATTCCGAACGAATTTTAAGACGTTTCTACTCTCTTTAATTCTCTCTCTCTCTCATACTCTCACTCTCTTCTGCTGCTACTGCAACTTATTCTTCTTCTTCTTCTTCTTGTTTTGCCTACTGTGCATACAGACAGAAATTCACACAATTAAGATGTGTAAAATTTGTGCAAAAGAGGAATTTATTATTAAGCAGCAGTAAAAGCAGCAGTAAAAGCAGCAGCAAATAAATTTTCTACTAAAATACCTTTCACATAACTAAATATGTATCTCTCTATATACTAGGACTAGCAAATGGAAAACGAAAAACGAACAATTGTTGATATAAAAATAAATGGGATTTTATTTTGGCAGTATTTAAAAATAAAAAATAATAAAAATAGAAATATTGAAAATTTGAAAATAAATTAATTGCAAAAGGGAAGGCAAAGCATTTTAAAGTTTTATTTGTTTTTTTTTCATTCAAAATGAAACCCTGATTAAAATGATAGAAACTCTAGCAGCACTCTAATGAGATACCCCAACTATTTAAAACTTATTTATCTAACTACGATTCATTTTACTTATTACTTATAATTTATTCATACTTTTCATCCAACTAATTTTTACCTAGATACTAATACCTCAAGGGATCTATGACTTTATAATGATATCTTTGCTTCTACTCAAGCTTTGCCAGATGAAATGGAATGAATTAAAGCACTTTGCAGAATACTTTCTATACAGCCAACACACACAATGACATCGACACTCAGACAGCATTTATTTTGCTATTGTATTTTTATATACAAAAAACGAAGACGAGCACAAAGTGCAAAGTACCAAGTGTTGTGCTTCAGTAATCAATCAATTACAGTACATAAAAATGTTAAAAGCACAAACTGCACATGTTGTTTGTATGTATGTATGAATGTATGTATATATATGAATGTATGTATGTATGTATGTATGTATGCATGTATGTATGTATGTATGTTTGCATGTATGTATGTATAAATACAAGTGTGTAGTAAAGAAAAAAGTACCATTCACATCCACATCTAGATGAAAATCTCTTCAGTTTTCATAGAGACACTTTACTTTACACTCTCTTCAAGTGCTATCAAATGCCATTTTTGCGGTTGTTGCCTTTATTTGCCTTTTATTTCTATTAAGTACATGTCTCTTTGTCTATTGTCATAGAAAGTTGAATTTATATTAAGTGAATTGGGGGGGGGGAATAACTTTATACGAAAATTTGTTAATCAATTTTGACAATGGTAAAAATAAAATTCTTAAGTAATATAGCTTTTTTTAGTGCAATTCAGTCTAAAGAATAAAAGCATGAGAGAGAATTTCTATAGAAAAATTCTGCTCTTAGACGGTAAGAATTGAAAAAAGTAAGGAAGAGGAGAAAAACAACAGGGGGAGTCCGTACCATTTTTCAAGTTGCAGGAGACAAATTTCACCGTCTAAGAGCAGACAAAGAACATTCGACTATTGTGCATGTATAGGTGGTCATCGTTGTTCTCTCTCGTTGCGTGTTCTCTTTAATATATTTTTACACTCTTAATCTTCAACTGAGTTTCAAAATTGTTGTTGTGTAAATATTTTAGATGGAATGAATTGAATTCGCTTGTAATATTAAAATTTTATCGTGCTCTCTTCTTTTTGCTTTATGGCAGCGTAAACCAAAGACTTGCACGCAGGCAAATGAGCGTCAGAAATTTCACACGTACAGAGCTCATTTCCATAGAAAGAGTGCTCAATCGATCATTGTGTATGTATAGGTGGCCACCGCTGCTTTATGGTCACATTTTTTTTATATAATAACAACAACAACATGACTTAGAATGCAGTTACATGATGTGCTCTCAATTTTTTCCCTTTCTCTTTGTTTTTGTTTTTTTTTCTTCTATGGCCTCATAATTTTTATACACCAATAACAATATGGCTGAAAATGCAGTTACTTCGTATGCATGTGATCATTCTCTCTTCTCTTTTCGATTTATGTTAACATCATTTCTATGCAAAAATGTTATGCAACAACAACATTGTAAATTTTGCCGTTGTCTCTTCTTTTCGCTTTACGGTCATATAATTTTTATACACCAACAACAACGTGACTAAGGATGCAATTATTCAACTCTAATCAATTCAGTTATTTGATGAGAGCTCACAATTTTTCTTCTTCTCTCTTTTTTTTTTGGCTCTATGGTTACATAATTTTTATATTCCCATAGCAATATGGCAATAAATGCACGTACTTCGTGTGCTCGTGATCTCTCTCTCTCTCTTTTTCGATATATCTTGTGCTTGGATTTCACTATGTCATATTGAAGGCCCTACTGAAGACCCTTGAGAAGAAAGGACCTGAGATTACTGGTGGGTGTCATCACAAGGCACAACACATGTGGTCAGCATATGACTAACATGGGCGTCATCATCGATCCAATTTGCTAATCGTGTCTTGAGGACGACGATACTACTGAGCATTATCTTTGTAGACGCCCGGCGTTCGCGAGAATCAGATTAAGGCTGTTGGGTAGTGATGTAATGAGTATGAATAATTTCCATACTCTCCCTCTTCCTGAGCTTCTAAGGTTCATCAGTGAAACAAAGAAGTTCGAGATTGAGAGACCTTAGACCTTTCTTCTTCACATTTATCCCCACATAACTTTCCTGTCTCACTACTCTCTTCTACTGGTTCTATCCATGGGTATAGCACAATGGTCCTCGTTGACTGAGTGCTTTGGTTAAGTCCAGCCCACCCACTACTCTAAACTCTAATGTCATATACCCTGTCAAAAATAGAGAAAGAGAGAATTTCCTATCTTAAATTTGCCAACATGTTGTCAAATTTGATTGAATTTGACATAGTGAAAACCAGGCATTAACATCATTCTTATTCAAAACTGCTATGCAACAACAACAACGCTGTAAAGAAATTATATTTCTCTGTTCTTTTCAATCTATGTTAACATCATTTCTACGCTAAAATCCTATGCAACAACAATAAACCTGTAAATTTTATCGTTCTCTTCTTTTCACTCTATGGTCATTATCATGTTTATACACCAACAACAACAATGACTGAGAATGCAGTTAATTCAGGTGCTTCCGATCTCTCTCCCTCTCTCATCTTTTCGATCTATGTTAACTTCATTATGCATGGTTTTCACTATCTCATATTCCCTATCAAAAAGAGAGAAAGAGAGAATTTCCTACATAAAATTTGCCAACATGTTGGCAAACTAGTTGGACTCGTCGAAACTTGTACAGTGTCAACGAGTTCGCTGAGAACGCTCTCGTCAAAAAAAACTCATTTACACACTTCTCGCAGAAGTATACAGTGTTTCATATGAATAATGCTTGGTTTTCACTATGTCATATTTGCCGTCAGAGAGAATTTTCCATATGAAATTTACCAACCTGCTGGCAAATTTGATTGAATTTGACATTGTGAAAACCAGGCATAAGTTATTTAGAACTCTGAGATAAAAAACTCTTGTTCTCTTTTCACATTTTCGCTAAAAATAGTCGATCCACTCTTACAAAGACAACACAAGCAATAATAACAGTAAGTTTCTCTCTCTCTCAAAGTCGGCCACTCATAAAATTGACAATAAGGCGAATTCATAGACCGACTTCCCCACTCTCTTTTGGTTTTTTTTTTCATATGAAGTTTTTGCGTTCTCAATGAAAGAGAGCAAAAAAACTTCATATAAAAAAAAAGAAAAAAGATTGTGTCACTCAATTGATGAATTCGCTTTGAATTTTTATTTTCTGAACCTGCCAAAAACAAAATATGAAAAAATGTAACTCTCTCGTTGCTCTCTCGTTTTTATTTTGCTACTTATTTCTAGTTTGATTTTCTTCATTTGCCAGCAATCATATACATATTCTTTTTTGGCGACTATTATTTCCCCACTTGTACATAAACTAACATGCAGTTGAGGAGTTTAATTGTTCATTTCCAGCATTCAAACATATATATATATATTTGACATATTCAAGTTTATTGCCCTAAAACACAGCTGGCGAGTAAAAAAAAAATTCACAAGAAATACATACATATTTGAGTGCTTTAATATACCACAATATCTGAAGCTCTTGTGCTGTTTGTAAAAAGGTAATTGCATGTGAGAGCATCTTTAGAATCCACAACAAAAAGTATGCAGTATTTACATACTAAAGGTATGCTTAGTAGCGGCATAGTAGTTAAAACATAAATCAGAATACGAGTAGTTGGTAGGTATTTATGAAACTTCTTTCTTTCTTTCTTTCATTCTTTTCTGAGAGTATTTTAGATTGTTTTATTTTGATTTCATTTTGATTTGCAATTAAGAACGTGTCGTAGAAGAACGTACTCACAAGCACACATATGCATATATATAACCTACGATGAAGCTACTATACTCAGATATAAGTATAGGTATAAATACGAGTATTCTTCATATAGGTGCAAGTATGTATATATGGTAAAGATACAATGAATAGCACATTCAGTTTGAATTTTCATAAAACAATATCAAAAGAGATTTATGTGAATTGCAATTCCATGTTTTCAACCAATTAAAAATGGTAAACAAGCTGGTAAACGTTTGTACAGACACACACACACACACACATGCAGAGAAATATATGCACGCAGAGAGAAACATAACTACATAGTTTCATATACGTTTAAAGCACTCTCAGACTTTCATATTCTATTTCTCTCAGGCGTTTCTTCATATAAAAACGATGAGTTATGTTTATGTGTGAATGTGTGTGTTGTTGGTGTGTTGTCTGGTTGGAAGAAACTCTCTCTCTCTCTCTCTTTATAACTGATTGTAAATAATACACATACATATATACTCGTTCTCATTCTCATAAAGTGTAAGGAGAGAATATGTTATTGTTGTACCATTCATAATTATGATTTAAATTGCAAATGTGGAGTTTGTGGTGTTTTTCTCTATGCACGCAATGCAAACAATAAAAATTGAAGTACAATAACAACGGAAAAAAAAAGGAAAAAATATTCTATATCAATAGAGCTTAACGGAAATGGTCGATTGGGAAAAATTTTAAATTATACACAACTCACAAACATACATACATATGCTAATAATAATTTACTTATTATTAGTGGATTGCTATTTATAAAATAATCTTTTAATAACGCAACGTATGTTTTTTTTGTGGGATTCCTAATACCTCCCCCCTTTCCCTGCCCGAAAAATAGATGCCAAAAATATATTTTCACACAGATTTTTGAATAAAAACACAAATTCAATAGCAAAAACTAATCCACAAGAGAGAGAGCTAAAGAGTTAATATGTTTTAAAAACTATTTTAAGGAAAATTTCATTATAACTCGAGATGGATGAGAGAGAGGCCCAGCTAGTATTATGCGTGATTTATTCAAATTTTCCAACATGTTGGCAATTTCATATAGAAAATTCTCTCTTTCTCTCTCTCTTTGACATGGAATATGCAAATAGTCTGTAAACAAATATTAGTGTTCGATAGTTAATGTGTACACACGACAATAACAAATCCACTCGGGTTTTAATTTGTGCCCCACAACTAACACTGTTGTAACTGTAACTGTGCTGTCGGCTGCGCAGTCGGCAGCTGAAGTAAGCATCTCTTTTCTAATTTCTCTTGAACTTTTCAATTGTAATTGTGTTTACTTTTTCACTCCAAGAGATCTCTATTCGAAGCTGAGAGAGAACAATAACAATACTAGCAGATTCTCTTTTACAAGAACAACATGTTATATATAACTGGGAGAGTCAGCGTCGTTTATCTATTAAATCTCTCTCTTACACATACAAAAATAAACAATTTCGACAGTAAGCGAAGCTAAGCTGCAATTTAATTATGACTGCGAACCTGGGAGAGAACAATAACAATAATGGTGGATTCTTTGTTACAAGAACAACATGTCGTATGTAAATGGGAGAGTCAGCGTCGCGTATTTGTCAATTCTCTCTAATACACATATAAAAATAAACAACTCCGACAGAGAAGCGACGTTACGCTCTCATTTCAGTATGACTGTAAAAATAGCAGTAAATTTCTCTCTAAGGTGAAAATTTGTTAAATTGAGAATATTATTTATTGTAGTCAGTTACTCATTGTTTTTCATGCCTAATAAATAAAATAAATTAATATTAAATTAATATATGAAATTAAGAAAAAAATACACTAAATAATAATAAAAAATTAAAATAAATTTTATTTATTTTAATTATACACAAAAATTAAATAATGCAGTACAATACAAAAAAAAAGTTTGCTGTTTTTATGAGAGTCAATAAAAAAAGAGAGAACGAGAGAACTGCTAAATTGTTTGTAACTGAACTCCAATTGTGTTCTCTTTTATTTTTACATTTTAGAGATCAAAATGATTACTCTACCAACAATAACAACATACAATAGTTTTTAGGAGACTATGAAAATTAAATCTACATGTTAATTTTTCAAAGTCATGACTTAAGTTCATGTCAATTTCGTTATTTGAAGTTATATATAAACATTCTGGATTTCAAATATTAGTAGCTTATATAGGATATTGAAAGATTAAGAACTATCACTAAGATCACTGATGGCGGATTCCGAAACGGCCGTCTGATTTGCCCGTCTCTATATACATTGTTGTTGTGATAACTACAACATATAATGTTAAAATGGAATACAAAATGGAAAGGCTTTATAGTAACAGTGAGTAATTTATTGCTTTTGTTGTTGTTTCCATGAGTGATTTTAAGGCCTATTTTTCACTATGTCATATTCCATGTCAAAGAGAGAGAGAGAGAAAGACAATTTCCTATATAAAATTGCCAACATGTTGATAAATATCATTAGATTTGACACAGTGAAAACGGCCAACTGTGTTATTTCGTTTCGTTTCTTTTACTCAGAAGTTTTTAGTTCTTCCTTTTAGATTCATTGTATATCCCGAATACCTGAGAATCATGAGTTTTATATTTTTTTCATTTGTCCTAACATCAGTAACAAAAGCTCGTGAATGACTAACATATTTTGTTTGTCAACCCGAGCTTACCGGCTTTTTGTTTCATACAGCTATTTCTAGTATAGCTACTGCATCTCTCTGGCATACGCCACTAGTAACTTTAATGAGATTTTATATTACAAAATTATCAAATACATTTCGTTCTTTTCTCTATTTTCAATTAACATATTATGTATGCAAAAAGAAAAGAAATTTCGAGGTTATTCACTAAACTTACAACTAAATATGGCCGCAGAATTTTCATAATAAGCAGCACAAAAAGCATATACAATAATAGAGTAGCAGCAGCAGCCGTAGCAGCAACAACAAAAAACAAATAACCACAACACCAACAACAAAAGTAAATTACAATGTAAGCCATATACAACGGGATTGCTTGCGCTATTTTCAATAGCTGACAGGTGGCGCCTACTACGTTACCACGTTTGTTAGTTGGTTTTATATAATACGCCCAAAAAATCAACACAAACACACACACACACACACATATACAAATACAAACAAACAATACACACGCTCTTCATAGAAATTGACGTTTTTACAGTAGCAGTAAAAGCAGCTGCTGGTGCTGCATTGAAGGTATAACCAAAGAAAGGCAAGCAGTAAAAAGCAGGCAGCAGCTGCCGACACTCTTGGCACAAGCATTGGCGTTCTGGTTCTGGTTCTGCGGCGTCATCAGTAGGTATTATAATGAAGCTTATCGCACTCAAAGCGTGAAAGTACAAAATTGTTTGTTTGTTTGTTTGGTTTTTGGTGTGTGTGTTAGTGAGCTCTCTCATTTTTCTTTTGTTTAGGGTTTTTTTTTGTGTAAACACACACACACACACATTTCCATATTTTTTGTATGTGTGTATATATTATATATTTTTATACAAAAAGAAAATAAGAAAAAAAAAAGTTCTGTTGTTCTTGCTGTTTCGTTGTTGTGTTTGGCGCGCGATTGCATGAGATTTCATTTACCAAGTTTTAACTTTTCACTTGCACGCATTATTACAATATTTTGCAAATGAGCGCAAAGTTAAAGAAAATGAAATGAAAAAGAAAAAAAAAACACAAGCGCCAGAAAGCGAGCAGAACGAAAATTATAAAACTAATTGATTTTTTTTTTTTTCTTTTGCTATATAAAGAAAATTTTTTGATAATTCCTTTCTCTTTTTCTCTCTCTCTCCTTTTGAGTATAAAGGCTTTGGTTTGTACTTAAATGAAATCTCTCTTCGTTCTCACTCTCACGCTCTTTTATTCAACTACTCTCTGCCAAAGTGTTGTAATCATTATTCCGCATATTTACCTTTTAGTTTTTTTTTTTGTAGTCTAAAAAAGTTGTAATTTGTTGTTGTTTTTGTTGCGCTTTGTATTACGAACACATTATAAATTATGCTATGAAATTAAACGATATTTTCTTGAGTTCTGCATTAAAAAAAAGAAGAGCTTCGTAGTATTATGTAATTTTCACGAAACCCCCACCTCCCCCTAAAGCATAATTGAACGTTTATTGAAAGTTATTTATTAAATTGTTTTCCTTTCTTTATATACACATGTATAAATAGATGTAATGAAATTTAAGTAAAATTTTAACCCGGAAAAATATAATGCGTAATATTTGATTTTATGATAATTTGGTGAATATTAAAAAGTTGTTTTTAAACTAGTTTAAATTATCTATTTGGAAATATATTTTTTTATGTGAAACTTGAAACACGCGTAGATTAATAAATGCATATGTATGTAACTCTAATGTAAAGTTGTGCAGAAAAATGCTCGGAGAGGTATACAAATTGAGTGTTAAAGAGCGGAGTTGGTCGTGTCTGTACATTAACGATCGCTCACGTGTATGTGTATACAAAATTAAATATGTATAGGTGGAGAATAAGTAAATATAGAAATGAGAGAGAGCAAACAGTTAGGAAGAAACATTTATTATTCATTTGGTAAAAACAAAAACAAACGATTGGAGTACAAATGAGAGTCTTGCTACCTTATGATACGCTCTTTTTCGCTCTCTTGAGCTAATAATAGATAATAATTACTTTCTAATGCCTGGTGTTCACTATGTCATTTACCATGTTAACGAGAGAGAAAGAGTGAAAGAGAGAATTTTCTATATGAAATTGCCAATATGTTGCTTCAAAGCCTTTACATTTTGTATTCCATTTTAACATTGCATGTTGTTGTTGTTGCTAGAGTAATCCGTTTTGATCTGTAGAATGTAATAATAAAAGAGAACACGATTGCTCGTCGGTTGCAAGCAATTTAGCAGTTCTCTTTTTCTCTCTCTTTTTATAGACTCTCTTAAAAACAGCAAAATTTTTTTTTGTATTTTCTGCATTATTTAATTTTTGTATATAATTAACATTAAAAAAATTTTGAATTATTTTTTTTTATTACTTAGTTTATTTTTTTTAATTTTATATATTAATTTAATATTATATTAATTTATTTTTTTTTTATTAGGCATGAAAAACAATGAGTAACTGACAACACGAAACCATATTCTCAATTTGACGAGTTTTAGCCTTAGTGAGAAATTTACTGTTATTTTTACAGCCATGCTGAAATGAGAGCATAGCGTCACGTCGCTTCTCTGTCGAAATTGTTTATTTTTATATGTGTATGTGAGAGATTTGGCAGATAAACGGCACTGACTCTCCCATTTCGATACGACATGTTGTTCTTGTAACAAAAAATCCACCATTGTTGTCATTGTTCTCTCTCAGGTTCGCAGTCATATTTAAATTAGAGTGTAACGGAGTTTATTTTCAAAATTGGTTATTTGTGTATGGGTATGAGATAAAATTTAACGACGCTGATTCTCCCATTTAGATACGACGTGTTGTTGTAAGAAATCGCATGACATAAAATTGCGAAAAGTTGACTCTCTGCTTAACTGCCGATCCCCATATGTCTTTGTTCGCTAAACACTACAACTCAGTGGTGATATTTGAAATTTTATGAAAATTGTACCTTTTTTAGTCCAATTGTACCTAAAAAAAGTATGATAGAATTTTCTATTTAATTCAAATACGCTGAACTCAATGATATTGGCCGATTTGCTATAACACTTAGCATTTTTTATAAAATATTTTATTTAATATATTAGACTTATCCAGGGGACTCAAAATCCTAGGAAAAAGTATCAAGTTTTTTAAATTTTTTTTTTCAAATAAAACGATTCTATGAATTTTTGGATTCTTTCAGACCCATGAACCAAAGTAGCTTATTTGTTTAGACCTTTTTTTTACGCTAAATCCGAGTTCGTTCTGAGTTTTTCCAAGCGCAAAATATTGATTTTAGACATTTTCATTTTCAACCATCTATGAAATCGAAAGCAATGTTTTTTCTGAAATTATTTTTCTAGATATATTCTTTTTTCCAACATGATTCAGCTAGATTTGGATTCAGCACTAAAAAATCTATGGGGAAATATTTTTTGAAGACATCTTTTTCCAAGTACGTAAATTTAAAGTCCACTGCAACACCTTTAAAAACCTTGAATAAACGACTTGACGACGACCTTGAGCTAAATGACTACTTTAGAGAACTTGGGGTTACTTTTTTCTATTTGTCTGCCTCCTCTAACCCACCACCCCCCAAAAAAAAATCCTACATGCGGCTTTGATTTCTTATAAATATTATACAATTTTTTATCCTGCGGGCAGGCCTGCCATTGAGTATGTTTTTCATTTGACGCACTGCGTGTTAAAACTCATAAATTGATGATTTTTAAAATTTCCCATCAAAAAACGAAATGACCCCAAATCGTACCTAAAATGCTTCGGTAGTATCTAAAGCATATTGAAGGCCAAAAAATTCAGAAAAAGGTGTAATTATTCCTATGAAAAATATCAACACTGGTAAAAACTCATAAAGTTCGACACGACGTGTTGTTGTTGTAATCCACTATTATTGTTATTGTTCTTTCTCAGTTTCGAATAGAGTTCTCTTGTATTGACAAGGTAAACACAGTTACTAATAAAGAGTATAAGTGGAATTAAAGTAGAAATGTTCATTTCAGCTGCCGACTGCGCGGCTGACAGCGCAGTTAGAATAATGTTAGTTGTGGGGAACAAATTAAAACTCAAGTGAAGCTCGTTTTGTTGTGTGTACACATTAACGATAGCACACTAATATTTGTTAACAAACTACATATATGCAAAGAGAAACTATGAAAGAGAGAGCACACAGTTAGAAAAAAAATGTTGGTGTGAGAGAGAGAGTATCATAGAGTGCATAAACCTACAGTGAGAGAGCCGACATCGTGCTCAGACTTTCTTCATATGAATAAATTTTTTTCATGGGTATTGGGAAGAGACGTCGGCTCTCTTAATCTCATCTCTCTCCAACTCATCTGAAATTCAACTGAATTTACTGTTGTGAGTCGTGTTGTTTTTGCAAGAAATTCTTTTAGTGCAAATACATACATAAATATGAGAGAGAGTGGAAGAGACTGCTGTTTGTGTTGTTCTTGTAAGAGTTGACTTTTTTTGCTTTTTTGTTTATTTACATATGGCTGCCGCTATTTTTCATCACGTATCTCCATTTCAGATGAAATTGAGTTTTCTTCCTTGCATTGCATAAAAATACCTAAGAATACAGTAAAAAAAAAAAAATTAAGAGTCAGTTCTTCAGCCTCGTATCTCCATGATCGATAACTATCCAATTAAATTAAAATAAATATTTCAACAGAATTTTAAACTAAGTTGGATCTTCTTCGTCTTTTGTCATCCTTCTCTCCCAGTGGAGCAAAGCGTCTCGATCATCCTCTTATAGCGAACTCTATTACGTGCTTCTCGGCTGATGCCGTTCCACGAGTAATTTGCTGTCTGTAATTCTGCATCAATTGTTCTTCTCCATGTCTTTGCTGATGCCCCAACATGTCGACCATTTCCCTGGGGATTCAATCGGAGTGCCTGACAAGCGATATAACTCAAAAATCGAATAAATAAAATACTTTGATATAATTTTAATATAAATATATATTTTTTTTTCGTTTTAAGTTTGAATTTTAATTCATTTAAATATAGAAATTCTAAATTGCATTATCTTTACCCTACTACTCCCTTCAACTTTTCCCAATATATCGCATGCATACAAGCATACATATCATCACAGCCTACAACTTTTCCAATAACATCATGCACACATGATTGGTCACACATTAAACTAAAAACTCACTGCACGAAATATATTTTCAAAACTTATGTGTGTAATCGTTATAACTTTGATTTACAGATATTCACTTTGAAAAAGTTAGTCCAACAAGGATAAAAATCTTTTATTTAAATTTTATTTTCGAATCGAATCAACGAATGACTGAATGAATATACGAAATGAAACTATGAATGAATGTGTGTGTTTGGGCTTTTCAGTTGCTACTATTATGTTTGCAATAGTGTGTGCGTGTTTCCATGTAACATAAATTGAACGTTTTACTTTAGTATGGCAAACATGCACACACACACACACACACAAAAGGAGAAAATTACTTTTGTGTGCATTTGTATTCCACGCAAACACAAAAGGCCGCCCAGCATAAATTGTTCAATCAACCAAAACTAATGTGGTATTCAGTTTAATTATAAATGCATACCGCATGCTTTTGTGGCAGGGGTTTCTTTTTTTCTCTTTTGTTGGACATGAGAACAAGAAATGAACAGAAATTTAAATTTTGCGTTTTATGAGAAAATTGATTTTCGTTTTGTTTGGTTGGTTGGTTACTGCTGGTTGTTCCCTAAGAAAAAATTTCAAAATTTCTTATGTCATAATTATGTGTATCTAAAATTGTTATAGGAATTAAATTTTCATTTAAGGAATTTATTTGTAATTTGTACTTTCAAATTGTAGAAATTTGAATTAATACTATATTGGCTTTAAATATATTTTAATTGATGGCTTAAAGCAGATTCACTAGTCCAATCTCGAACTCTGTCTTTACTTTTTTATATTTGTATTTGTATGTTTTATATGAATATTTCTAAGCAATAACAAATTTAACGTATTTGCGCTCTCTTTCTCTCTCTCTCTCAAATATTTTATATGACTAGATGAGGTTATCACTAATACCATCAAAGGAGTATCGCACTCTCTTCTCTTTTTTTTTATATGAAGTTTTTTCCCTCTCTCAAATTGAGAGCGAAAGAAAACTTCACCACACTCTCTTTTACTGAGATAACTTAAATTTAATATGTGTGCATAACAGTTTTCGCATGGAACTGCCATATGCGAATTTTTTATATGCATCGCTGTAATTTAAAAGCATTGTGAGATTGAAAGTGACAATTTTCAATGATGGCAACATTTAGAGAGTCAAAACAAAAACAAACAAACAGCCCTTTGTGAAAAAACGAGATAGAAGAAAAAAATATATGAGACTCGGTCAATGTGTTTACGAGAACGAGCTGTGAGCAGATCATTTTGTTTCTAAATTTCATGAGTCAACTCTCTTGATTTTTCTCTTTATTTTACATACATAATTATTTATATTCATATCTTGATTTTATGTAATGAAATTTCCTTATGTAACAGCCCGACCAAAAATATGTGTATTTCCTTAGCAGCAATCACATTTAAATAATTATTAATAAATTTTTGTTTCAAATTTTGTGGTTAATGCAGTTTGAAAAACACTCAAATTATTGCTTTTTTATACTTACCTACATAAATACAAAATCATATCCTAATATAATACATAAGTGGAAAACTTGTTGACACATTTTGTGTTTCTGTTTCTATTTTTCTTTATGAAATTAATTTAATTATGTATGTTCAGTGTATCTATAAATTAAACAAAAATGTTTTATTACAATAAATACATAATTATTAGGTGAGAAAGTTTTACTTATTTTTGATTAGAAAAATGAGAAAATTATATTGAAATATAAATCAGGTAAAAGATGAAAACGTTATAAATAATAATGAATTCAAATATTAGTCTTGTTAAATTTTTGAAGAGTTTGTATTCAGAAAATTAAGATTAAGCCGGTACACGCTGTCGTATGAGTAATTATGAATTTATAGAATTTTTCTTGTTTCACTGAATAAAATTTTGAATGCATACATAGTTTTAGTATCCCAATTTTATGATCACTAGCGGATCGTAGGAGAGGTGAGGGGGAGGTTTTTGTCCCAAATAAATATGCTAATAAACATGAACAAAATATGTGGAGCTCGCGGTCGTATGAGTGATCTCGAATATAGACTCGAAAAAGACATTCTGTGATTTCTATGTACTATAATTATTGCTGCAGCACAAAATCAAATGGTATTGAATATTACTAATTTGTTTTGGGAATAATCAATCTGAGTATATAAATGTTAAATTAATCAAATTAATTGCCGATCAGTCAAATAAATGTGTCAAATTGAATTCCAGTCAGTCAAATTGAATTCAAATCATTCAAATAGAAGTCAAATCAGTCAAATTGAATCCAAAGCAGTCAAATTGAATTCAAATCTGTCAAATTGAATTCAAATCAGTTAAATTGAATTCAAATTAGGCAAATTAAATTGAAATCAGTCAATTTAAATTGTATCCAAATTAGGCAAATGGAGTTCCAATCAGTCAAATTAAATTCCAATCAGTCAAATTGAATTCAAATCCGTCAAATTGAATTCCAATCAGTCAAATTGAATTCCAATCAGTCAAATTGAATTCCAGTCAGTCAAATTGAGTTTAAATCAGTCAAATTGAAGTCAAATCAGTCAAATTGAATTCAAATTAGTCAAATTGAATTTAAACTAGTCAAATAGAATTTCAACTAGTCACATTCAAATCCGTCAAAATGAATTCCAATCGTCAAACTGAATTCCAATCAGCCAAATTTAACTCAAATCAGTCGAATTGAAGTCAAAGCAGTCAAATTGAATCCAAATTTCAATCTGTCAAATTGAATTCCTATCAGTTAAATTGAATTCCAATCAGTCAAATTGAATTCAAATCAGTAAAATTGAATTCAAATTAGACAAATTAAATTCCAGTCGGTCGAATTGAATTCAAATTCGTCAAACTGAATTCCACTCATTCAAATTAAATTCAAATCAGTCAATTTAAATTGTATCCAAATTAGTCAAATGGAGTTCCAATCAGTCAAACTGAATTTCTATCAGTCAAATTGAACTCAAATCAGTCAAATTGAAGTCAAATCAGTCAAATTGAATCCAAATTTCAATCTGTCAAATTGAATTCCCATCAATTTAATTGAATTCCAATCAGTCAAATTGAATTCAAATCAGTAAGATTGAATTCAAATTAGACAAATTAAATTCAAATCAGTCAATTTTAATTGTATCCAAATTAGTCAAATGGAGTTCCAATCAGTCAAATTGAATTCCAATCAGTCATATTGAATAAAAATTCGTCAAATTGAATTCCAATCAGCCAAACTGAATTCGAATCAGTCAAATTGAACTCAACTCAATCAAATTGAAGTCAAAGCAGTCAAATTGAATTCAAATCAGTCAAATTGAATCCAAATTCCAATGTGCCAAATTGAACTCCCATCAGCCAAACTGAATTCCAATCAGTCAAATTGAACTCAAATCAGTCAAATTGAAGTCAAAGCAGTCAAATTGAATTCAAATCAGTCAAATTGAATCAAATTTCCAATGTGTCAAATTGAATTCCAGTCAGTCAAATTGAATTCAAATCATTCAAATAGAAGTCAAATCAGTCAAATTGAATCCAAAGCAGTCAAATTGAATTCAAATCTGTCAAATTGAATTCAAATCAGTTAAATTGAATTCAAATTAGGCAAATTAAATTGAAATCAGTCAATTTAAATTGTATCCAAATTAGGCAAATGGAGTTCCAATCAGTCAAATTAAATTCCAATCAGTCAAATTGAATTCAAATCCGTCAAATTGAATTCCAATCAGTCAAATTGAATTCCAATCAGTCAAATTGAATTCCAGTCAGTCAAATTGAGTTTAAATCAGTCAAATTGAAGTCAAATCAGTCAAATTGAATTCAAATTAGTCAAATTGAATTTAAACTAGTCAAATAGAATTTCAACTAGTCACATTCAAATCCGTCAAAATGAATTCCAATCGTCAAACTGAATTCCAATCAGCCAAATTTAACTCAAATCAGTCGAATTGAAGTCAAAGCAGTCAAATTGAATCCAAATTTCAATCTGTCAAATTGAATTCCTATCAGTTAAATTGAATTCCAATCAGTCAAATTGAATTCAAATCAGTAAAATTGAATTCAAATTAGACAAATTAAATTCCAGTCGGTCGAATTGAATTCAAATTCGTCAAACTGAATTCCACTCATTCAAATTAAATTCAAATCAGTCAATTTAAATTGTATCCAAATTAGTCAAATGGAGTTCCAATCAGTCAAACTGAATTTCTATCAGTCAAATTGAACTCAAATCAGTCAAATTGAAGTCAAATCAGTCAAATTGAATCCAAATTTCAATCTGTCAAATTGAATTCCCATCAATTTAATTGAATTCCAATCAGTCAAATTGAATTCAAATCAGTAAGATTGAATTCAAATTAGACAAATTAAATTCAAATCAGTCAATTTTAATTGTATCCAAATTAGTCAAATGGAGTTCCAATCAGTCAAATTGAATTCCAATCAGTCATATTGAATAAAAATTCGTCAAATTGAATTCCAATCAGCCAAACTGAATTCGAATCAGTCAAATTGAACTCAACTCAATCAAATTGAAGTCAAAGCAGTCAAATTGAATTCAAATCAGTCAAATTGAATCCAAATTCCAATGTGCCAAATTGAACTCCCATCAGCCAAACTGAATTCCAATCAGTCAAATTGAACTCAAATCAGTCAAATTGAAGTCAAAGCAGTCAAATTGAATTCAAATCAGTCAAATTGAATCAAATTTCCAATGTGTCAAATTGAATTCCCATCAGCCAAATTGAATTCAAATCAGTTAAATTGAAGTCAAATCAGTCAAATTGAGTTTCAATCTGGCAAATTGAGTTTCAATCAGTCAAATTGAGTTTCAATCAGTCAAATTGAAGTCAAATCAGTCAAATTGAATTCAGATTAGTCAAACTGAATTTTAACTAGTCAAATAGAATTTCAACTAGTCGAATTGAATTCAAATCCGACAAACTGAATTCTAATTAGTCAAATTGAACTCAAATCAGTAAAATTGAAGTCAAAGCAGCCAAATTGAATTCAAATCAGTCAAATTGAATCAAATTTCCAATGTGTCAAATTGAATTCCCATCAGCCAAATTGAATTCAAATCAGTCAAATTGAGTTTCTATCAGTCAAATTGAAGTCAAATCAGTCAAATTGAATTCAAATTCGTCAAACTGAATTTTAACTAGTCAAAATATATTTCAACTAGTCAAATTGAATTCAATCCTTTCAAGCTGAATATAGAATATACAGACTGCATTCAGATACCATTCGTTTGAATTCAAAGTACAGCAATTTGTGAAGTTTAACAAAATTCGGAAAGTATCAAATTGAATCATAAGGAAAATCTAAAGCAGAATATTCACATTCCGTAAAGATATCAAGCGAGCCAAGTAAACAAAAATTTATTGATGAAAATTAATTAAAATTATTATCATTTATTTTTAAAATTGATTAATTTATTATTACTAACTAGCTGACCCGGCAGACGTTGTTCTGCCCTTTCAACGAAGAATCTGGAAAATCGAAGTTTATTTCAATGAAGAAGAATGAAGTTTCTTGGTGTTTAAAGTTGAATATTGGTAATGACAATTCAAGCTTCAAGGACGTACATTGAATTTGGTAAAAATTCTAGATTTAAAAATGAGGCATCAAAATTGGTATTTTTAAAACTATTTAATTTGCAGAAGAATATCAAAGACCGTTCTAGTAGTTATATCTAATTCCAAAAACTATTTAAAATTATGAACCCATTTGCTATTTATTATAAAAATATAATTTATTACAGCGCCATCTATCGGATTTTGACATAGCTAGACAGGTTCTTGAGATATTTCATAAATTAGTAGAAATAATAGTAGAAAAAAGAATGGAAAAAATAGTAGAAAATAGCAGAATTTTGACTTCGTATTTGTTGTTTACATTGAGTGGAGATTAAACGAAACAAATGAGAATGCAATTAATAAAGAGAGAACGAGGGAGAGAGAACGAGTTAAGAGTACAGCTTTACAGGAAATTCATAGTTTTTTTCGATTGGGCTTTATCTGTCTACAATTGGATAGGTCATGAAATGAAATATTAATATTTTAAATCACTACAAAATATTATATATTGAACTAAATTAAACTCTTATAAAAGTGAAAACTAAAATTTAAATCGGTTGCATGTAACTTTTATGTTTTTACATGTACATATGCAGGTGTGTACATATATTTCAAATTGGGTTAATATATTTATGATTTATTATAATTTTATTCATGAGAACGTACACTTACATTCTACTTCTTCAACTCCTTCTCCCCATAAAGGAATTGCGTTTATTGAGGGATTTCCTACAAAGAAATATAAAGAAATATATATAAGTGCTGTTCTATGAATGCGTGTTAAACATTTGTTGGCCATAAATTTTAGCAAATAAGTACATATTTACATACCTAATAAAATATTCACGCTAACTTAAATTTGTGATTTAAATTTTACTTAGTTATAAATTATAATAAGTAATTAGATTTGATACAATTTCTTAGTTTAATATCTTCATACCTTTTTCTATTGGTCAGATTTTTCCCAAGAATATTTAAGAAGTTCATAATGTAACGTACAACATTGTACCAAATAAGTCCAATTTATATCACATAGTATTGCATACTTTTCGGCTTATATTTATATAGTTTATATCATGTAGTATTGCATACGTTTAGGCTTATATTTATATAGTTTATATCATGTAGTATTGCATACTTTTAGGCTTTTATTAAATTTAGTATAGCTTACATTGTAATAATAAGTCGAATATTGATTAAGTCAAGAGAAAATTATAATAAAGTAAATCCAAAATATCTATATCCATCACACTTTACTCTTTCTTCAACTCAAAGCTACAAGCTTAATGTGTATATTTTTAGATTATCATTAAAATTGACGCTTGACGTCATTGACGCATATTACACCCACATACATATATCTTTAAAAGTAACCACTGAGTATAGGAATATAAATAAGATTTTCATTACAGTATACAACACAAGCAATAACTAACTTAGATGATGAGTTAATGGATTTTTGTGTTCCCAAAAAAAAAAAAGAAGATATTTGAAAGCTAAGCCACTTAACTTATATGCACATATATAAAAGACACTAATTCAATCATAGAGAATATAAAAGCATAGCTACTATATAGTAGACATAAAGATATGATGAAATCTTATATATTTACTGGGTATCCAATAATATTCGGGTATGGTTAGTTAATAAATTAATAAATCATCTTTTTGAATTAACAAGAAGATGCCTGTGTATGTGTGTGTGTGTGTGTGTGTATTTCTGTGTATGAATTGAACTTAAGTCAAATTGTGCAAAAGAACAAAACAAAAAACCCCTAAAAATATTCCAAATATGTAACTAATCTTAACACTAACTATACCGACATATTTATGTGTTATGTATGTATAAAACATTTCTACATAATATCTATTACGAAAACATTCACTTTTACTGCTACACTCTCCCAGTGTGCACTATGATTGACCCCAGTAGGAATAGTGAGAGAGTAGCGATTTAAATTTTAATTCAGTTTTCGTTTTTCAATGCAATTCGAAATTCATTTGGAGTCTTTCGAAAACAATTTCAAATAGTTTGTTATTAATTTTGAACACTTTGAAACTAATTTGGAAATATTTCTGAAGTTGGAATATTCTGAAATCATTGCCAAATTTTCTGAAATTCGGAATATTCTAAAATAGATTTGAATTAATCTAATATTCTTTGATCTTGGCATCTATATGGAATAATTTTAAATCACGTTAAAATATTCTGAGATCATTCTGAAAGATTCGAAAATTCTAAAATTAATTTCAAATACTTTGAAATTTCAAATATTCCGAAATATGTTGTACATATTCTAAAAGAAATCTCAAATACTTCGAAATCATTATTAAGCACTCCAAAATTGATGCCCCATTACTCGAAAATCAATATCAGTTACTCAAAAATCAATTTCAGTTACTCCTGAATCATTTTATATACTCCGAAATTGAATCCTTTTTTAGAAAAATTTGTTTCGTTTATTCTGAAATTATTTTTAAGAACTGTGAAACTATTTTTAAAACTCCGAACTAATTTTTAAGAACTCCGAAACTATTTTCAAAACTCCGAAACAATTTTCTAGAACTCTGAAATCATTTTTAAGACCTTTGAAATCAATTTCATTTAATCCTGAATAATTTTAAATACTCCGAAACTTATTCCTATTTCTGAAAAATTAATTTCGTTTACTTCGAAAACATTTTTAAGAACTCTGAAATTATTTTCAAAACTCCGAATTAATTTCTAAGAACTCCGAAATTATTTCCAAAACTCCGAAGCAATTTTTTGGAATTCTGACATCATTTTGAAGAGCTCCGAAATTATTTTCAAAACTCCCAATCAGTTTTTCAAAGTTCCGAAATTATTAGCAAACCTCCGGAACAACTTTCTAGAACTTCAAAATCATTTTTAAAACTCCGAAATCAATTTCGTTTACTCCACAATAAATTTAAAGCACTCCCAAATTAGTTCAAATACTTCTAAATAAATTCCAAATACTCCGAAGGCAATTTTGAATGCTTGACAAACAATTAAAATTCTCAAAAGTCAGCACACGTTGAATAAGCATATTAATGTGAAGCCTTACTTTGATTAGGAATGGAAAAGATTTAACGGTTGGGCAAGAGGACACTCTCTTGGGGGGAAACCAAATCCAAGACCTCAAAGAGAAAATTCTGGTTTCGCTGCAACAATCTGTTTCTAGTACTTCGAAATTGATTAAATCATTTTCGAACAAATGTTAAATGCTGAAACACATTTTGTATGTTCCGAAATCTAGAAATAAAGATTCGGAAAGGAAGAAAAGTGAAAGTTACATAGTTAAAAGTTAAGGTAATACCGCGAGAGCCCAGCACACTATTTATAGGCCACCGAAGTGGAAATGAATTTCTTTTATATCGGTAACAATTTTAATTACTCTTAAATCAATATCAGATATTCCGAAATCAGTTTTACATTAAATTTTTTTTTTTTAATTTTAAATCTACTTAGAATTTTTCAAAATATATTTAGGGTACACCAAAATCAATTTCTTATATACCTAAATTACATTTCTACAATCTGAAATCACTTTTGAATACTTTAAAATTTATTTCAAATGCCCCAAAATCGATTTCATCTACTCCGAAATCGTCATCAGATACTCCGAAATCGATTTCAAGTACTCCGAAATTAATTTAAAATACTCTGAAAGCGATTTCAATCACTCCAAAAACAATTTCAATCACTCCGATATCGATTTAAAATACTCCTAAATCGATTTTAAATACTCCGAAAGTAGCCTCGAATACTCCGATATGAATTTCTAGTAATTCAAAATCAATTTCAATTACTTAAAAATTAATTTGGATTACTCAAAAAACCATTTTTAAAAACTTCGAAATCAATTTCAAATATTTTTAAGCAAATTTCACTCAAAATCATTTCATTTTAAAATTAATCGTAAATAATCTGTCAAACCTCAAACAGATTTAAAACCATTGGTTACTTCAAGTAACCGCCCTAAGTTAATTTCCTTCTGGGTTACATAAATATATCAACTTCCACAATCTTTTCATTACAAATTCATGCCAAGTTAAGTGCGAAGCCACAGCGCCACATCGACTGAAATAACAAACTGAATATGGCAGATATTATATTGTACTATTATGTAGTCGTATACATACATATCTGATATAATATAATATGATATGTTGTTGTTGTAGTTGTTGATTTTGCTATATGTATGTAGTAGTTGTTGTTGGTAGTGTTAGTGTGTGGTAGCAGGCGTAAGTAACATGCACAATAATTACACTAAAGTTTAATAGGCAAACAGCAACAGCAGCAGTAATAGCAATAGCACCAACAACAACAAACACAAAAACATCAATGATGTTTAATTCAGATACTAATGATGTTGAATGTTAAGAAGTTAATGGACTATGAAATGAATAATTCAATGAAAATGTCTCATAAAAGAACAAAAACACATACACACACACACACACCGATGCAGACATATATTGGTTATACAACATTTATGTACGCATGAGTATATGAATGTGTTAGTGCATGTTATGTACCTACTTATGTATATTTAGTTTTCTATCGAAGAATAAGATGAAAATTAAAGAAAAATACATACACTATAATGTATGTAAAATAATAATGTAATTGAATATTCTGATTGTATACGAATGTATGTATGTGTAAGTGTATAAAGAAAATATCAATTTGTATGTATGTATGGATTAATATACACACATACATGTGTAAGTATACGAGAATATATTCTCTTAAGAAAAAAATATAATTAATGAGTTTAAAAAATACATACATAGTTTCAAGAGTATGTAAATTCAAATTTTTCTCTTAACCATAAGCCACAAAAATTTCACTCTCGAGAGAGCATCTTTCAAATTTTTTTTTATAGATGTATGCGTGTGTATGTGGCATAGTTTGTAATTTATACTAATTTGATAAGCTCACATTGTAATGATATCCGGCCTTCGATTAGATTTCACATTACGTGTGAACTGAAATAGAGTGTACGTGTTGTGAAAACGTAAAAATTAAATTCATATGTATAGGTAAGCCACATGTGCATACGTTAAAGTAACATTCATATTTTAGATGTTGCAAAGAATTTAAAAACTTTATGATTCAGTGGTTATGTTGAGCCTCAAATCCCAAGTTCGTAACTTAATTGAATTAATATATGGAAGAAAATAGGAAAGAAGCAGAAAACTCTCAGAATTTTCCTGTAAACATTAACAATCTTTTTCACCTTTACTTTTTTTACTTCATGAGTATATTAAATGAAAAATTCTTTTACTGCTGTCTCTCCCTGTCTTCCCCTTAATATTTTCACAGTAACATTAACAATCTTTCTCATTTTTACTCTTTTTACTTCACGAGTACATCGAATGCAAAATTCTTTTACCGCTCTCTTTCCCTCCCTCTCTCTCTCTTAATATTTTCCTAGACATATTAACAATCTTTCTCATCTTTACTCTCTTTACTTCACGAGTACATTGATTAAAATTTTTACCTCTTTGTCTCTCTCTCTCTCTTTCTTTCTAACTTTAACATTACATCTTTAAAATAATAAATGCTGTTAACTGATAATAGTTAACAGCATTTAACAGTAGTTGTTATTGCAATCATTCATTGAGTAATCATGGGTCTGTTAAAAGCAAAGTAAGAGAGTGTTCTCTTCTACTCTCTATTGTGGGCAAATAATGAAATCGTATTTAGCGCCAAAATGTAAAACACGGTTAACTTTCGGTTACGAGAAATAAAGTCTTTAACTTAACATAAATTTCTCTCTCACTCTCTCTCTCTCTCTCTCGGAGCACGGAGACGATAACCTATCGATTTCAAGAGAAATGCTCTATTATTATTTGTGTGTATGTAGCAAGATTATGCAAATTAACTATTTTTGTTGTTGTTTTTTTTTAAGACCAACAAGAGATCTCTGTTATTTTCTTTTATGATGTAATAAAGTACAAAGCTAATAATTTATTGCTCTTATATTGTGCGTATAACATTGATCTACTTATATTAAAGAGCAGATTAGTCAATTTTGTGCACAAATCTAGTTTAAGGAATCATAAGATATTCATTTTAGGAATCATAAGATTTTAGTCATAAAATATACATTCACGCTGTGAGCCACCAACAAGTTTATATTTTACATCTGGCTTGTGATAATAGTTAAGGCAAGAAGAAGAAGTTGTCTCCTCTTTTCCGTTCTTCACATCGTTAGTCTTTTTCCTGTTGGTATTAAATTCAATATCCGAAATCGGCTTTACTTTTCGAGTAAGGAGGGGGAGGGGAAGTAAGGAGGGGTGGGAGGGGGCGATGATGGAGTAAATTTGAAGGGGAGGGAAAAGGACTTTCACAATACAATAATATAAACTTTTACAGTGATTCTCAGCGTTGAAAAGGAAAATATTATTTTTTTATACAAACATGTTGTATGGGAGATGGGCATGGTCACTGGCGGATTTTTTTCATTTTTGCACCCTGGCATTGTATTGACATAAGCAACTCCTGTATCAAAATTTGTAACTCTACGACGACTCCTTCTATTTTTATCAAACTTTGGTTGTATGAAAAGTGGGCGTAGCAGTGGGCGTAGCAGTGGGCGTATTATTTTAATATTTACACTCTAACGATGTATTGATATAAGCAACTCCTGTATCAAAATTTGTAACACTACGACGACTCCTTCTATTTATGTCTTTTTTTGTCTTTGTATAAAGTTCAACCACTGTGCGGCATATGCACTTGGTGTACATTTGTTTTCGTAAAAACACTTAGGCATAGGTTATGCATTCTAATGCACACATACAGCACTCCGCACTTAGCAATACGAAATACAGAATTTTATCTTTTTCGTTTCTCATCTCTTTTCTTCCCTATACCAAAGTGCAAAGCAACAACACTTTCGTATGCTTTGACTTTTTTGTTGTTTATAATAATAAAGTTGATATATCGATGGTCATACGTTGACCTCTCGTAAGTACATTTTCACCAATTTTGGTGACAATTAACGCAGTAAATTTCTATGAACAATATATAAAAAAAATCAAATAAAAAAAAAAATAATTTCAAAAATATTTTTTTTTATTTAAAATAATTCCAAAAATATTTTTTTTCCTATTTAAAACAATTTAAACTCAATTTTACATATTCTTTATGTACCTCCATTTATTGCTTTTTTGTCGTCTCTTCCAAAAGAGGCGAAAACCCACATACGAGTGATCAACGTATGACCATTGATATATTGGTGTTTGCACTTCCATAAGAAACTTTTGGGCACCCCTATTATATATGGTTCAACAGCAATTTTATGTTGTTCGCCGAGCAAAAATCTTAACATAACCACGAGAGAAATCATGTAGCATTCAAAAAAATAACAGCAGATTACTTATATTTGCTCTTAACATTTTTTACTCTATTTTAACATTGCATGTTATTACTATAGACTAATTGTTTTGATCTCCAAATTAAAGAAAGTACAATTGCTTTTCTGTTATAGGCAGCTCTGCTTCTCTTTCTGTTAGCTCTTACTATTAAATAAAACAGTTCTATGTTGCTTTGAATAAGTTACAATTTTTATTATTTTATTTTTTTTGCTCTGCTAAACTTTTGGGCACCCCTCTTATATATGATTCCACGAGCACATAACATTTCTAAAGACTCTCTCATCGCTCTTTGTATTTGGTGACATCAATTTTATGTTGTTCGCCGACCAACAATTTTAACATAACCACGAGAGAAATCATAGAGCATTCAGAAACTAACAACAGATTACTTAACATTTAACAGTGTCTTAACATTTTTTACTCTATTTTGACATTGCATGTTATTACTATACACTAATTGTTTTGATCTCTAAATGAAAGAGAACACGACTACTTTTCAATTATAGGCATGTAAACAGCTCTCCTTCTCTCTCGGTTTATGACGCTCTTGCTGTTAAATAAAACAGTTTTTTGATGCTTTTATTGTTATTGTTTCAAGTTTTTAATACAAAATACATCATAATTAAAGTAGTGCTAAAATTTTTTTTACTTTAATTTTGTTGCATTCATTTCTTATCTTCATGCATTTGCACACTTTGAGTAAGGAATACAAAAAGTAAATGTATAAAACGAGCACGTTCTCAGTTTTACGAGTTGCCGACATTAAGAGAAATTTACTGTTATTATTATGATTACAGCCTGAGCTAATACAATTGTTCTTGTTATTGTTTCTAACAGATTCAAGAGAAAATCTGAGCAACTGGGCTGCGATCAGTTAAGTTGAGCTCAATGTGGGCTTAGCAAAAAGAGAGACTGTCTTGCTCTTTTTTGAGTATTTCCGCAACTGGAGACACATGTATGTGTATGTATAGTTCTAAGAGCCAGCATTTCTCTTCTTTTTTTTGTATTCATTTAATGCTAATCTTTGATGTGATGCACTAACAAGAACTATTAACTGAGAAGAATAAAATCACAAAACAACCTCTCTCTTTTTTTATGACTTAATATATTAAAAAATTAAGCCCCCTACCATTCGTAATGCACACAAACACTATAGAACTATGAAAAAGCCACGCTCTGACACTCAGTTAACCTTTTGAAAACTTTTAAATAATATTTCACATTCAGTTGTTGACCTAACGAATACCAAATTAAGTTTTTCCTCCACATTTTACAACACACATTTATATTTTTATCATTATAATTCTTTTCCTTTTTTTTTTGTATACAGTATGTTGTATGGGTATATGGTTTAAATTCAACCTAACCGCGTTTAACGTTAATTTAATCACTTTGCACTGTGTGAACATTTACAATAACAACAAGAGGAGCAAAACCAACAAAAAAAGAAAACTACGTACAAATAACATTATATTAAATTTATCGTAAAACACAGACAATTTCCTTCAGATTTTAAATGCATTTCTTTACAATTTTTTCCTTTTTTGTTTTTTTTTCCATAAATTAATTACTAACAACAACAAAAAAGCAGCAACAAAAAAAAAATTACTGCACATATACTGTAAAGAATGGCCAGAGAGAGGAGAGAGAATATACTGAAAATTTATGTAAATTATGCCCAAAAGGAGCGTATGTGTGTGTGAGAAACAAATGTTTGTGTATGTATGTGTGTTTGTATGCGAGTAGAATGATGCAAATATTATGCATGGGCCAATGTAGCAAATGCTCATACTCAACTCGTTTTCGCACGACGAAAACTCCCGAGTGAGAGAGCAGCAGCACTTACTTGTTGTTATTAGTAGTAGGAGGAGGAGGAGTTAAAACACAACAGTTTTTTTGCGTGTGTGTGTGTGTACGTGGAGTCAACGGTCATTGTTGTTGACTTGTGGGTAGAAAATTACTTGTTTTTGTTTTTTTTTCTCAGCGTCATCATCTTCTTCAGCTTCATTTTAACTCACTTCTTTCTCTTTTTCTTTACATACATACATAATATTTATGTGTAAGTATATAACGAAATGTTATTTTGCACTGAATAAAATTAAACTGAGGCATGCCAAACCAAAGTCCAAGTACGACTCTGAAAGTCCGAAACGAAAATAAACGTTTGCGCGCATTGTAAGCGCTTAAAGTGTGTATATGCATTTGCCATTTGCATAACCATTATTCGACGATGCGTCTCAAAATTCGTAGAGTGCGTTAATGAAATTAAAAAAAAAAAAAAAAAATATGCTGTAGAGTCGCAGAAAGAAGAAAGAAAATTTTTAAATAAAAATAAATGTTTGTAGTATAAATATATTTCACATGCACATATATTTTTATGTACGCAACGCTATCCCAAGCCATTGAAAACGTGTAAATATTGCTTTCACTTCATTATTATGCGTTTTTAATGGTTCCTTAAATTGCCGTAAATGCAGCAGTAGCGGTAGAAGTAAGGAAATAAAAAGAAAATATGGGAGATTTAATGAAATTTTTGGCACACATACATACTTGCATACATATGAGGATTAGTTTTCAAAATATTATTAGTGAGTGATAGTAGAAAGTTTTGCTTATTCTGTCTTAAATAGGATTATATATATTGCACTAATTTTTGGCATGCAAAAAAACGTTTTTCTTTGAATAATGTCAGGTTTTAACTGTCAATTTCAATAAAATTTGCAAGCATGTTGACAAATTTCATATAGGAAATTCTCTCTTTCTCTCTCTTTGACAGATAATATGACATAGTGAAAACCATGCGTAATGCCAACATGTTGGCAAATTTGACTGAATTTGACAAAGTGAAACCCAGGCATTGGTTATGAACAGAAGTGAATTTATTTAAACAATCTCAATTTTACTCTAAATTAAATTAAATTCTCTTTTTCTCTTTTTTAATCTGAGGAAAAACTATAGTAACTAATAGCACAAAAATTGTATCTCTTTAAATCAGCGTAGGCTAAAGATTTGCACGCAGGCAAATGAGCGTAAGAAATTTCACACCTACATAGCTCATTTCCATAGAAAGAGTGCTGAATCGATCATTGTTTATATATAGGTAACCACCGCTGCTTTAAATCGACAACTCGTAAAGCTGAAATTATCTGAGTCTCAAAAATAATGCTATATTGAGCATGAGAGTTAACATTTGAAGAAGAGAGCTGCTCTGTTATTCTTAACAGAAAAACTAACTTCAGCTCTTTTAATACTATACCCAAGTTTTTTTTAATTTTTTTGATTTTTTTATTTTGATGCAGAAATCAAAAGAATGAGAGAAGATCTAAAACTAACGGCAGGTTGAGCAGGCCTGTATTGTAAATATTAATTCAGACCCTGCCATCACTCTCTGTCTCTCTCTCTCTCTCTATTTAAAAGTCATCATCACATTGACAGCAGTTGCTTTTAAAACTAACGGCAGATTGAACAGACCAGTGTTGTGAAGAAGAATTCAGTCTCTGCTATCACTCTCTCTCACTCTCTGAGAATCATCACACATTGACAGCAGTTACTTCTAAAACTAACGGCAGATTGAGCATGCCTGTATTGGTATTGTAAATAATAATTCAGTCTCTGCTAGCACTCTCTCTCACTCTCTGAGAGTCATCACACATTGAGAGCAGAGCAGTTGCTTCTAAAATTAACGGCAGATTGAAATAATAATAATTCAGTCTCTGCTATCACTCTCTCTCACTCTCTGAGAATCATGACACATTGACAGCAGTTGCTTCTAAAACTAACGGCAGATTGAGCATGCCTGTATTGGTATTGTAAATAATAATTCAGTCTCTGCTAGCACTCTCTCTCACTCTCTGAGAGTCATCACACATTGAGAGCAGAGCAGTTGCTTCTAAAATTAACGGCAGATTGAAATAATAATAATTCAGTCTCTGCTATCACTCTCTCTCACTCTCTGAGAATCATCACACATTGACAGCAGTTGCTTCTAAAACTAAAGGCAGATTGAGCATGCCTGTATTGGTATTGTAAATAATAATTCAGCCTCTGCTAGCACTCTCTCTCACTCTCTGAGAGTCATCACTCACTGAGTGCAGTTGCTTAGCGTCTGTTTGGTTTATTTCCCGTTAATTAACCCTCTCAAGGCAACTCATTGATTACTGCTTTAAATGTTTTTTCTATGTATTGCACGTCATATTTCTAATAAATTGTATTTAAAATAATGAAAAATATATTTATTCGAATTTTCATATTTCAAAAATGTTCTTTACTAATCTTAGATTTTTTAGTTAACAAAATAAAATGTCTTAAGAATTTCCATTTTCATATCAAAGTTTACTTCTCAAAATTATAACTCTAACTGACCCTATCTAATTCTAGCCATTTAATTTTTAGCCATACCAAATCACAAATACCGACATAAACCACGCCCATTTGATTTATAAGTAGCTAAGAAGAAAAAAAATCCTCAGCAATTTTATTGCAAATTTGAACTTAATGTCACAATTTCACTTAATTTTCAAGATATTTATGTGGCACACACACACACATCAAACTAGAAATTCCAGCTAAAAACTAAATTTCCATAACATTTTAGACAATAACATATAAGATGCCTGCTAGCTATGAGGGGGCACTTCTGCTGGCGAGAAAGCCTAACTAATCAACATTCAATCTAGCAGGCATCAATCAAAGTCAATTCATTTTTTCATTCTCGAGGACTTTGCCTGTGTGTTGTGCAAAAGTAAAAGTCAAATGGAAAAATATAAAAACAGAAGCTAAAAAAATAAAAAAAAACACACAAACAAAAAGCATAAAAACAAAAAACGCAAATGTCAAATAGCACATGTATGTAAAAAATACCAAAAAAAAAAATGTGGAGAATTTATCAAACGGCCGCAGCAGACGCTAAAGCTGAAGTTTTGAAAACTTTAGCCGGAGAGAGAAGAATATTGTTTAGATCTAGTGTGTGATATTTGGGCACAAACACAATAAACTTACTTCAAATGAAGACAGAGAGCAGGGAGTCTAACAGCCAGCCAGCCAGCAGGCAAGGCAGACACATTCAGACAATTACACTCAAGAGCTGACAATTGATTTGATGCTATTCATTGTAGTTGATTTTGAAAAAAAAAACTAAAAAAATTTAAAAAAAAAATATGCGAAATAGCACAATAACAAGCACAAATAGGTCTAGGTTTGTTTGCTGTTTTATTTTTGTTATTAAAATAAAAAAAAAAAAAAAAAAAAAAAAACAAAAATATATAGGCATAAATTGTTATGCCCATTTTTTCAAGATTTTTTTCTCAGATTTTGCATAAACTCATTTCAATATTTTCTTATTTTATCCCAAAAATATGTACTTAAAATATTTAATACAAAAAATTTTATATACGCTTTGAATTTACCAATTTAAGATAGCGTTTAATCTTTGTTATCAATCAAAGTGTTATATTCTTTAGGGTAGCTTCACACACAAATTTTTAGCAAATAGTTGTCAAACACAGTAGCAACAATAACAAAAGAATATATGTACACAAAAACAAAAAGGCAAACAACCAAAAAGCCAACTTAACTGGAAAAAAAAGAAGACAAACTCAAATTACTTATCATTTAGAAAATGATCACAAATTTATCACTGTTGACTTTTACCATTATTGATTTTCTTGTGGTGAGTGATTTTTTGCATTGTTGCTGGCCTGGGGCCGCATGAAAAATGTTAAAACATTAATAAAAAGAATAGTTTTTTAAGCAGCAGTGGTGAGTAATAACAAATACAGTTTTGTGTGAAATTATTTTATTTGCTTTTTTAATTTTTTTTTTTGGATTTTTTTTTTTTTTTTGGTATTATTGAAAGGTTATTGCCGACAAATTACTTTTGATTTCAACTTCACTTCTTTGCCTAATTAAAAACTGTTCTGATAAATTTGTATTTTTTAAGTATAGACTAAAGAACCAGTATTTGTATCTTTAATGACGCAAATATTAAACGCAAATTAAAATATAGCGTTGTTTATGCATTCAAGGGTTAAATGAGAGCATTATAAATTAATTCTAGTTTAATTTGGAAGAGAGAGAGAGACAATACAGGTCTGCTCAATCTGCCGTTAGTTTTAGAAGCAACTGCTCTCAATGTGTGATGATTCTCAGATAGACAGGGTGAGAGAGAGAGAGATAGTGAGTGACAACGGGAGAGACGATAACAGTTCATGCCTTATATAAATGGCGTCGTTGTATTTAGTCTACTTTATATCAGCTCATTTATGGGTGATTCTGGTAAAGAAGTGTACATAAATTTCTTTGAATGTGTTGAAAAATATCTACAGTATTTCGTATTTCCTTTTTTTTGGGGGGGGGTTTTAAGTTACGTCGACTGCTTTAAACTAGATGTGAATTGGATTTGTGAGTACATATATTTTTTAGATTTTTTATTAGCTTTTATTATATTCTAAGGCTCCTAAATATATCTGTGGTAATAAGGAATAACAGCTAAACTCAAAAGTCGACTAAAAACCTGTTGCGTATTTTTCATTATAAAACCCAAAATATTGAAAGTTCTTAAATAACTAATGGAGTTTAATTAATAAAAAACTATGGAGATTGCTAAATTGCAAAAATTTTTCAAAAACTTTCAACATTTTGGGGTTTATAATATAAAATACGCAGCAGGTTTTTATTCGACTTTTGAGTTTAGCTGTTATTTCTTATTGCCAAATATATATATTTGTCGTATTTTCTCCCTTTTAAAATTTTTTTTTTTACAAAAACAACTTAGTAGTAAAGCCCTTTCCCTTCCCCTCTCATTTTTACACTCTCGTGTGCGTTTGTTCATACAAATTTCCGCGATGCTGCATTTTTTCTTCATTCATATCTTGCAGGGTACTTCCAGTAACCAATTAGGTTGCTGATTTTTATCTAACGCCGATTTCATCTTTATAAATAAATCTGGAAAGAATCTAGTGCTGAACCTTTAATAAAGCTAACACAATCCAATTACTGATTTATTTCAATTTTTGTTGTCAGTTCTAGGTTTTTTTTTGTTTCATTTTTAAGTTTTTTTTTTTTTTTTGTATTCTAAGACTCTCAAATGTTTGTCTTGTAACAATTTCTCTCGCATCTATAGCTTATTTTCTCTTTTAAAATTTTAAAATCAATTTGCCGCATGTCTATCTCACTTGCATCTGTCGCTCGCTCTCACTTTTTAAAATGTTAAAATCGAGATCCGAAAATGGCAGCTTTTCTTCTGCTTTACCTTGTCAAGATACGTTTTGTTTTTATTTTTCTATTGCCGGCTTTGCCTTTGAAAATAATTCTACAGAGAGTCAAATCCAAGCTTTGAGCGAATACTGTGAATTGATGTACATATTTGTTGTTGGTTCTTAATTTTCTCAGCTCCGTTTGCAAGTTTTTGTATTTCATAGCAACGGTTACTCTCTTTCTCTCTCTCTCTCTCTCTCTCTGTCTCTTATATACTATTTACATATCAATATGAACTGTATATATGCAGCTGTTATTTTCTCCGCTCACATATGTTTATCAACATCTCTCTCATTCTTACACTCTCAGTGCTGTCTTTGTCGTATCAATTTACAAGAGGTTGCGTTTTTACTTCTTTCGTATCATGTCTTGTTGTTGTTGTTATTTTCTTTGATTTCTTTATATGTAAATAATTCGAGACAGAGTCGGATTCAATCGAAGAGCAAATATATTGTTTTGTTGCTGTATTTATTATTTGATATAAATATTTTTGTGTTAGAGTTGCCATCTGCCCCCACAATGTAAATATGTAAAAAGAAAACAAGAAACAAGAACAGATTTGTTATATTTTTTATTGATAATTGCGTCATCGGAGAAATATTTCAGAAAAGCAACAACAAAATTTCAATTTTTGTCTTATGTGCGAGATTTTCTAAAGCTGTAATAGTAATAGTAATATAGAGTCGCTGATGACAACTGCGTACTCGGGTTTTCTCCACCACAAAATGGACCTAATGTCAGGGAAATGGGTTCCTCAGGGGTTATTAAAAAAATTTCTTTATTTTAACAGATACGAATTTGATGTCTGAAGCAAAGTTGTTAAGCACAAAGAGATAAATAATTTTTATTCATACACTTTTCTTTCATCTCTTACCGTTCCTCTTGAAAAAACCTCTTTTTCAATAAATGGCCTATAAAAACAATCGACTTCTTAAATTCATTTAAGTGTCAGTAATTATTTTTAGCAAAAATATCTTTGAAAATTTTTTAACAGTAACTAAATAAGAAAACAGTACTTCACAACTTGAGTATACTATGTTTTAATATTGCATTACATAACTCCATATTAGCAATAACTGCATGCTCCACTAAATTTGAGGAACTAAATTTACTTTATTCTGTATATTTATTGCAACCAATAAACTACTTCCCTAACAAAATAAACCACATATTTCTGAAAAACCCCAGTTGCAACCCCACTTAGTTGCAACTACAATTATTGTTTTCTTCCCCCTTTTTTGTTTTCTTTCAAATCGTCAGCTAAAAAACTTTACAAAATATTCCAACATATTTCTATTCTAAGAACCCATCTAACGCTAACCACATTTACTTGTATTTTGTTGCTTAAAGGAAAGCAAAAAGTTAAAAGAAAAAGATTAGCGAAAAAACTTCACGCCAGTGCCAATAACCGCCGTCATTCGAGAGAAAACATAATTCAAGAATGAATTTTATTGTGCAACACACATAAACTTCAATGCAACATTTTTGCCTCGCGCGTCGTTATTGTATTGTGAAATAGAAATTTATTGTTAAATTTCTGTAAATTTACTAGTATAACTTATGCCGCTGCTACTATGTATGTACTAAAAGAGATTTATGAGGAAATATCAATTGCACTTGTTACACATTCAGATATTTTAAAGATATTGTTGGAAAAATTAAAAAAAAAAAAAAAATGAGAAAAGAAAAGAAACTAAATCATTGGCACAGTTTTGTTGGCATTTATTGTGTGTGGTAGTTTTTAGATAAATTGAATTTAAAGGGGAATTGTTTGAATAGTAGTGCTTCATGCTCTGAAGTATTGAATAAAATAAATACATAGATAGTGGAGAGGAGAGGGTAACTATATAATTTAATTTTTTTTATATTTCTAATTTTTAATATTTTTTTTTTAATTTCCTGCTTTGTCATTTTTGTGATTTATTTACTTTGGAAAATAAAAATAAAAAAGAGAGAGAGAGAGAGAGAGTTGTATTTTTTAAGCGCGAGACCGAATTTTTATTATAAATGTAAATTCAATATAGTCAATGATAATATAATATGGTCACCTTGGCAGAGAAACCGAAATATTTTCATTCGGACTTTGTAATGAGTTATGGATGACATAAAAAAGAAGCAAATGCAAGAGAGACCTAATGAGAGCAGCAAGAGAGACGTATGTAGTGAGAGCAGCAATAGAGACGTAATGAGAGCAGCAATAGAGACGTAATGGGTGCAGTAAGAGAGACGTGACGTAGTGAGAGCAGCAAGAGAGACATAATGAAAGCAGCAAGAGTGACGTAATAAGAACAGTAAGAGAGACGTAATAAAAGCAGCAAGAGAGACGTAATGAGAGCAGCAAGAGTGACGTAATAAGTACAGCAAAGATCTTGAGAGCATTGTATTTTTGCCATTGACTTTTTTCTTCTTTTTTTCACAAACCACATAAAGAGTAAATAAGTTTTCAATGCTATGTATGAGTGTGAGTGAGTATAACAATGAGAGCAAAAGTAAATAGGAGTAAAACTAAAAGCAGCGTATTTATTATCATGTGATTTGAGCTCGACTTACAAAAAAAAAGTTTTTCCCTTAAATTTTACATTATTTTTGAAATAACTCACATGAAATTAAATTCAAAAGATATTGAAATTTTTCAAATTGTTTTTTTTTTTTATTCTTTGACTAATTTCTTGTAATTACTTTACAAAGCTAGTGATGAGCACAAACAGAAATATCTTGCGTACAATCTTAAAAACCAACCAGAAAACAAACAATATATCAACACATAAATTACGCATACACACACATACATACATAAACATTCATATCTATGCATATGTACATATATAGAAGCATCTCAAGAAAACACTATTAAACGAAGATTTATAAGTATTGCTAAGCATTTGTCACTTCCTGTTGCAACTAATTAAACAAATGTGAAGGCAATATGTCTTTACAGCCTATTATAATAACAGAGGAAAAAGAAGAACAAAAAAAAAAGGAAGAAAACCAGCACAACAACTGACAACAACAAGTATAACAAACAGCAACCAATTTGCCTGTTTCAACAACTGTCATATCCCACAATGAAAAATAAATGTGGTCAGGAAAATGTAATAAAATATCATGTATACATACAAACAAACAACAAACACACAGCTACAAATACAGTTGCACACAGTTGTGTATATACACACACACACACACACACAAAAACTTTGTTTGTGGAAAATGTGTATTATATTGAAATACCTACAACTCGTAGCTCTCACAGACGTCATTACTTGTGTATATGTGTATTTATGCTTTGCAAATATGTATGTATGTGTATATTTGTGAATATATAGATACCAATCTGTTCAATGCATCATTTTGTCGGTTTTGTTGTTGATGTGTCTACAAAACAAAAGTGATAAATAAATACTCAAAAATTTATATTCTTCATTCATTGTTTTTTTTTTTTTTTTTTTCTTTGGTATGTATAAAGTGAAATATGTTAATAGTTTGCATACATAATAAATATTAAAATTTAGTATGTGAAATTATTTGTGTACCTTTTTGCCTGTATATGAATAGTAGCTGTTTGGCAAATCCTAAAAATACAAATCAAAAGTGATTTAGAACTTTTAACATAATCTAAATCGTCCCATAGAATCACCTTCGAGCGCTTCAAAACGAAATTACTCGTTATTGGTCTAGACCAGCGTTCATTTCCATTGAAAGAGTGCTCAATCTATCATTGTGTATGTATAGGTGGCCACCGTTGGTCTAGACTCTTCATAATTTTTATACTCTTTTTTAACATTGCTACACTCTTTTGGCTCTCACTGGTAAGAAGAGCATGGACTGCTTGTCATTTACATACAACGAAAGCCGATCTCTCTCTCCCTCTTTCCCTCTTATGTATTGACTCTCTTAAAAAGAGAAATCATTCTTCTTATAGTCATACCTAAATTGGTGCGTCAGCGTCGTTTATCTGTCAAAATTCTCTATTTTCCATACAAACGACGCAATACTTCAATTTATATATGACTCTCAGTAAGTACTGCATAAGAGAGAAAGACAACAGAGAAATTAACTGTTATCACTAGTCGTTTTGTTATTGCATGGGTTCACTCCAAACATTATTGTTATTGAGCGTGAATATTAAGGGTATTCACAAGCTGTCTTATACTGTGTGCCTGCCATTTATAAAGTCGTATAGCTTTGTATGAAAAATGAGAGAATTTATAGCAATTAAAAGATTACGACGCCGAATAAAATACCTTGTGAATTGACCAAATATATTTTAAATATAAAAATATTCCTATATAAAAATGTAGCCTTAAAAAAAAATTAATTCAAAAATTAAGAAAAAAAAGAAGAAAAAACTGAAGCCAAGAAAACAACAACAATAAAAATCAAGTAAATACCGAAAAACTCTCAAACTGTTACAAGAAAGCATTGAAAACACACATACACACATTTTTTCTATGCTATGTATTTATGTATGTATTGGTGTTGTGTGTCATTTATATGCACATACATATATGTGTGTGTTTGAAGTAGTTGGTTGTTGGTAGTGGTGTTATGAATTTATTAGCATCAGCAACAGAAGAAATAACAAAAACAATAAGAACAAGAGAAGCAGCAACAACAACAACAGTAGCAACAGCATCACGAACAGCAATAACTAGACCGCTAACAACAACAACTACAACACTTATAAAATGTTGCATTACTTTATTATAATGTACTCATAAATTAAACATTGCTCTCTTTTACTATTTTTCACTCTCTCTCTCTCTCTCTCTCCATTTTTTTTTGTAGGCAATATTCTCTTCTAGCAAGAGTGAGTTTGTAGTTGCATATAAGTGTTGTTGTTAAGTTTAGAGTTTTTGTTTATTTTATTTATTTATTTATTTTTTTTTTTTTTTGTGTATTTTGGTAAATATTTCAGCTTTAAAATTTTTTTGGTATTTATTATATGTATTATAAATTCTATGGGTTAAAAATTTTATATGAATGCATAAATTTAGTGTAAATAGTGTCAAGATGCATTCATTGTTAGAAATGTTTTATGCATTAAATAATATGCGTTTTTGGTTATGAGTTGCTGTTGCTGCACCCTCTTTTGTTGAATCTATCATATAGTTAAAGTTGGTGCAATCTAGTTGCTATTTACATAATAATACAAAAAGAATTCAACATCTTTAACATATCCATACGATTCTCATCAAGATAGAAGTCTTACCCTGTAACACTGGCAATGAAGTCCTGAATGTCTATGTAAGCTACAGGGACTAGGATGTATGTAGTATACTTCAGAGGGCATATCTGGATTAACAGAAATATTTTCATTCAAACGTTTCTTTTTTTAATTTGCTTTTTTCTTTCTTTTAATGTCAAAAAACTTACTCCTCTCACTGCTGTTTCTGTATTTTATGAGTCTGTCTCTCTTTAAGGTTTTCCTCTGCTCCTACAATCCCTCCACCCTTCACTTTCTCCTCTTTCACCCACTTCTCTCTTTCTTCCTCTCTTAATTTCAATGCTACTTTCTCTAAAAAAAATACCAAAAAAATTAAAAACTAAATTTATATTGCAATAGTTACAAAAGTAAATAATAAAAAATGAAAATATATAAAAAAAATAAACAAGCACTACATTAAATGCTAAAAACTAACATCAATGAAAACTTTTTTAATAAAATAAAAAATTGTTTATTTTGCTCTTGGGGGTTTCTAGTTATTCTCAACTACATGCATGCATACAACTATCGTCATGGTTATTTGTATATACACTTTGGATTGGCCTTTTCGTTTGGGTAATGTAAAGAAAGTTGTTTCAAAAAAAATATACATAATTTGTTGGTCCTTTTTGGTTTGAAACCAATAAAAATAAATAAAAATTATACTCGAGTGTTCTTTTTTAGCTTATAAACCATTTTACATGACGGAGCAATATCTTTCTAAATTCAACCTAAAAGGCAGTTCAAGGTCTTGTCTTATGTTTTTATCCTATGTAAAAATGAAAACATAAACTATTTGAAAATACCTCATTGAATTTTTTTATTTAACTTAAGTACTTTCATTCAAACGTTTTTTTTTTTTTTTAATTTTGTTCTTTACTTCAATGAGATCAGTAAAAGAGTAAATGACAAAGGAGAACAGTAAAGCAGAACAATCTGCATTCTCTTTTACTCGTTCACCCAAATTAAAGAAGAGCAATAGACTTTTCAACAGTTGATTACAGTGAGAGAGTGCAAAGTACCGTTAATACGAACAACAAATACGAAACATATTTTATAAGTATTATCATTCTCTTTTAATCTCTCAACGAAAGCAGCAGCTGAAGAGTATAGTGATTTCATTTAGCTTTTCTTCGGAAGTTAAATGGTGGAAGAGAGGAAGAGTGAGAGAGATTTACTCTGTTAACAGACACAACATATAAAGCATTACTTAACATAACAAAATTGGTTTGTTTTTGTTTACTTAAAACTTAAGAGAGGAGCCTCGTGTATAGTAACGGTAGGGCAATTAGTATTAAGAAAATTCAAGAATAAGAGAGAGAGAGAGCAAAGACAGTTACAGAGAGGAAATCACGAGTGCTAATTGACTTGATGAAAAAAAAAGTTTCGCTGCTCTAGAATAATGAGTAATTTACACTATACAACATGAAAAAAATTTCTGAGTTCTCATTTGATTTTTCTGGATTTCTTTTCGATGCTAATCACGGATTTACAAACATTTTTTTCAGGTCAGGTCGAACTTTTGTGATACGTGGGGAAATTTTTTTATTTTTTTTTTGTGATTTTTTTTTTTTTAAATTTAGGTCGAAAAAATTTTTTTTTCATATTTTGTTGCAAATGGTGTAAAAAATGTATAGAAAACACAAGAACTAGGAAAAAAATTCTTCCTTTGAAAAATTTACGTCGAAAAAGTATATATTTTTTTTATGTTGAGAACGTTGTAAAAATTCATAAAACGTGTAGAAAACACAAAAACTCAGAAAAAAACATTTTTTCCGTGTATCACCTCTTGCGAATTTTTGGAAAAATTTAGGTCGAAAAAATGTTCTTTTTTTGAAAATTTTTTTTTTTGTTGAAAATGTTGTAAAAACTCTTAAAACGTGTAAAAAACACAAAAAATCGAAAGAAACAAATTTTTTTCCAACGTACTCCCCCCTTATGAATTTTTTGAAAAATTTATGTCAAAAAAATAAATTTTCTTTTGAATTTTTTTTTGTTGAAAACGTTTTAGAAACTCAGAAAACGTGTGAAATATAAAAAAAAAAAAACATTTGCACGTGTACCCCTATTAATAAACATTTTGAAAAATTGTGATCGAAAAAATATTTTTTTTCAAATTTTTTTTTTCTGTTGAAAACGTTATACAGATTCTTAAAACACACTAAAATTATATATAAATTTTTCGAAAAATTTAGACCGAAAAAAAAATTTTCTTTAAAATTTTTTTTTTTTGTTGAAGACGTTATAAAAACTCATAAAACGTGTAAAAAAAACAAAAAAGAAATTTTTTTCCACGTACCCCCCTTATTAAGTTTTTCAAAAAACGTTATACAGATTCTTAAAACACACTAAAATTATATATAAATTTTTCGAAAAATTTAGACCGAAAAAAAAAATTTCTTTAAAATTTCTTTAAATTTCTTTAAAATTTTTTTTTTTGTTGAAGACGTTATAAAAACTCATAAAACGTGTAAAAAAAACAAAAAAGAAATTTTTTTCCACGTACCCCCCTTATTAAGTTTTTCAAAAATTTAGGTCGAAACAAAAAATTTTTTTAAAAAATTGTTTTTTTTTTTTATTGAAAACGTTGTAAAAACTCATAAACCGTTTAGAAAACATAAAAAACGTGTAAAAAACACTAAAAAACCAAAAAAACAATTTTTTTTCACGTACTCCCTTCTAATTAATTTTTTAAAATATTTAGGTCTAAACAAGAAATTTTTTAAAAATTTTTTTTTTTTTTTGTGGAAAACGTTGTAAAAATTAATAAACCGTGTAGAAAACACCAAAAATTGAGAAAAAAAAATTTTTCCCACAATTTCCAACAATTTAGGTTGAAAAAAATTGTTTTTTTTCGGAAACATTTTTAAAACTCATAAAACGTGTAGAAAACGCAAAAAATCGGAGAGAAAATTTTTTCCACGCACCTCTCCCTACTTTACCACTTTTTAAAAAATCATAAAATCATCGATATCAAAAAAGTTTGACCTGACCCGAAAAAAAATGTTTATCATCAACATCGAAAAAAAAAACTCCAGAAAAACCATATGAGAACTCAAAAATTCTCTTTTGACCCATTTTGTTGTATAGTGTTATTTTATTTCATTTTCCTGTAACGAAATTCTCATTTTTTTCGTTTGGGAATATATGAAAGGCACTATTTCCGTTCGTTTAAAATTTAATTTAAATAAAATTATATTTAAATACTACAAGTTACTTATATTCTATTCGGAGTTTCAACACCGATGCCAAGTAAAATTTACCTTTATACTAATAATAATAGCAATTATGTCAAATTGAAAGCTAATGACCAGCACATGTCCAACATATACGATTATGCTTGGTTTTCACTGTATAATATTCAATCAAATTGTTAACATGTTGGCAATTTTTTGCTATAGTAATCTCTCTCTCTCTCTATCTTTTCCTTTATTTTCCGATTGCACATGGTCACATGGTAAAATGAAGACCAAACTTTACACAAAAAATAAATTTATAGCCAATAAAATAAATACTCGCCAAATTGCTGATTAAACTGATGTGACTCTGAAGTATTTACTGTGACTGTGCTTACATATGTTCTTCCTCAAACACAATCATTACAAAGGTATGGTGGAAAAATTTACACTGTTTTTTCAAAAGGTACATATATGAAGACAAATTTTTGCATAAAAAAAAAAAACAGCAATTACAATAAGAGCAACAAAAACGAAAATACATTGCTACTGACATGACAAACAGAATTTATCAATTAAAACAAAATCAACATCGAATTTTGTTCGCTGAATTGTTCAACTATTGTGCCGTTGTGAAAAATGGCGGAAAAAAAATACACGAGTACGACGAGTATTTTATGTATTATTATTCTTTTTGTTGTATTTCTTTTGCTCTGTCTCTAGGTTGTTGTTGTTCATTTTTCACGTATTTACAATAAAAACATACATTCTCTTTTCTCTTTTTTTTTGGTTTTTGCATTGTACTGCTACTGTGTAAAAAAATACACAGCAGCAATTTTTATCCACACATATGCAATTTTCTTCTCTTTCTCTTACTCTCTCTCTCTCGTTTTTTTTTTCTCAATACACTGAGCGCGAGATGTCAACGTCATTGTTGCTTGTTTGGCATAAAATAATTATGCATGTTAAATGACGTGGCGGGTTAATTGATGGAAGGTAATTTTTATTTTCGGTTTTTTTTTTTTGTCTTTTTTTTTTGCCATTGTTGTTTTTGATGTTGTGTTTTTGCAAAGGCATATGTCGATATATGTGTGCCTGTGTGATTTTGTATGTGTGTGTGTACATTGATCAAATAAATATACAGTAATGTCGAATTTACTTGTACATATATGTACACTTACTTTATAATTAATGGATATTTAAAATCTTAAATACCAGGTCAAAGCTTTTGAGAGAGAAAAGCGAACAATTATGTTGTGAGTGTGTGTGTATGTATGTGTGTAGGAATAAAAGTGTCAGTTTAATTTACACTAGATAATAAATTGACATTTGATTTGGTTCGTTTTTAGCAAAGGTTCACATGAAATGGTATTGGGTATAATTTTTAAAGCTATACTCCAAGCTGTGTATAGAACCCTGAAGGTACTAGAAGTTGTAGAATTTTAAAAATAAAACCAAATTGAAGACGTAAAAATGTGTTCAGAGTAATGCTTGAAACCGTTTTAGTTGGAGAAGTTTCATTGGAGGCCTGTGCTCCTCCAGCGCCTGCAGGACATAATAATAGCACTTTGATACTTGAATATTATAGAATGGTCATTTGGTTTGTTGAGTTATAGTAATATTTTGTACGTACATTTTGCAAATAAATTGTAACCAATTTAATATTTTTAATTTGGAAAAAAATTTTGCAAATTTCTTCACATGTGGCAGTTCACATTGCTAATTAAATAATTTTTAAAATTATTAGGTTTTGAATGAACAATGATTCCAGAAGAATATCAACAATTTAAATTTAGGCGATTTAACATATGTTCGTTTTAATTGGCCAGTTCTTTGTCATTTCATTATTATCTATTTTGCGTAATTTTTATTTTAAAAATTTATAATATATTACTTTCCAAAACTTTAAAATAAAATCAATAAATTTATCAGCCTTTGCCTTTGTGCTCGTCAGCCAGTACTTCTCTTCTCTCTTTGGTACTGTTGTCGTGAGTGAGGAGAGAAACTAGTGTGAGAGAGTAACTGTGATTTATATTGTATTGTATGTCTGTGTGAGTATATTGGTTTGCTTCGAGAGAGCGAAGAAGAGAGCGAAAGAAGAGAGCGAAGAAGAGAGCGAAGAAGAGTGTAACAGCAGACTGTGGTGAAGAATGCTCTTCAGTGTTGCCAAATCTTAACGGCAAAAACTGGTTATTTTTAAGAACAAAAAAATAGTTTATTCTTCCAAAAATTCGATTGTCTTAAATTATGTTTTACGAAAAATTCTGCAATTTTTTTTTTAAATTCGAATTTTATTATAATTGTGAATTCATTAGCGGTCTATAGGGGGGTGGAGGGGGGAGGTTTTATAATTAAATCCCCTCCCCCTCCTCCCTTACAGATGAAAATTTTATACATTTGAAACTTTGCGCCTGTCTGAAATATATCGATGCGCAAATGTGTAAATTACTATACTATTCTACTTTGTTGATTTATATGCTTGAGGTAAAAAACAGTAACCACAAGGGCAATAGCCTAAGTCGAGTTAAGGAGGTGTCCTGAATTAGAAGTTCCAAAAAATTGCTTCTTTTTTTTTGCCTAAATGGACAGATATACTATTCAAGTATATATTTACAAAGTTACAGAGACCAATTCTAAATATTTTTAAAAATACTAAGCAACAACGATTATTTTTGCTCAGATTCTTGGTGGAATTGAAAACTTTGAAGTGCGTTTTCTCCAGTTTCCAGTTTTGATAGCATCTTAAATTGCTTCTTTTTTTAAAAACCTGTGCAAAATTATGAATTCACAATTTTTTTTTTTGCGCTTTTCTTTGGTTCACCCAGACGAAAAATGTATAGCAACTAGAAATTTTTTTGTTTTTTTTTTTGTTTCAGTCAAGAATTACGAGCTGTTCCTTTCCCTCTGTTTGAAGAGTGCAGCGGTAAGATGCTCATGAAAAAGACTAATAATGTAGTTTATCATTTTACTGTCAAAAATATTATTTTATATACTCTGAACATATACAGAAATATATCTCAAAGTTCAATAAGTTCGTTTTTCCTTCCGCCTTCTAAAAGAAATAACGAAAAAACGGTTATAATTTAGGGCACCCCCTTAAAATAAACTTGTACTTAGAAAGTACCATTTTTGTTTTTTTTTTTTTGAAATGATTGTTAAGGAATTTATGTCTTATTTATTAAAAAAAAAAAATAATACGAAAATGTTTGGTGGGGTCTAAGCAAGTCTAGTACTAATTTCAGCCGTATCATTCACATTTTTTGTTATATTCCTGTTCAATGTGTTTAGTACTTAAACCCTTTAGACTTACATCTCTTCAATTGTTTGTCGTATTGATTTTAGTAATTCCTACATCCAAACGCTTATTAGTAAAAAAGCTGAAAAATTGGTTAATTTTAATGGAAAGGGGATAAAACTACTATTAATATTAATTTAAACATATTAAAAAACAGACGGAGAATTAGCTGAATTGGGAACACTGTTTTGTTGGTTAAAAACAACTGCTCTCTTTTAACATTGACTTACTCTCAACATATACACACTTATGCATACATATTTATTTTGTACTCACATACTAAGATCTGGCAACACTGGTGCTCTCTTTTCTTATGTTTTGTTGGCAGAACAACTGTTCTCTTTTATATTGTCTTACTTTCAACATACATACATACTTATACATATTTGTTTGGTACTCACATACTAAGATCGTTAGTGAGTGCACATATCAATGTCGACTCTGTTCGTTTCTTATTTTATACCTCTCTCTTTGCATTTTCTTGCTCATGCAGTTAATACCGAAAGAGTACAACTTAGTCTAGTTGAAACTTAATTTCCTCCATTTTAGGTACCACTAATGTCAGGTTTTCAATACGTCATATTTAATAGCAGAAAGAGAGAGACAGAAGAGAGGACATAGAGAAGACAGAAAGAGAGTATTTTCTATATAAAATTGCCAAAATGTAATCAAATTTGATTGAATTTGAAACTAGGCATAACTTTAAAAATTTTTTAAAAATATATTTACAATTTATGAATTTGGTCACACATATTTATCACTATCTTACCTGACTGAAATTAGTTAATGAATTTTAAAGACAAAACTAAGAATTTTTAAAACAAAAGAAACTACCAAATTAAGGCTTGCTTTCTTGAAAAAAACTCAAAAAACAAAACCTGCTACTTACATTAGTTTTAAAGCATTTGTGAAAGAAAAAATATTTCGAAATCTTTAGATTTCAAAACACGTACGCAACAAATAAAAACAAACACACAAAAAAACAAACACGCATGTATATAAATATAAAATGGTGAACACTCTTACACTCATAAACACACACACACTCACACACGCAAAACTAAAATGCGAATGTGAATATTTCAGCAATTTCACAATTTCAAATATATATATATATTTTTTTTGTTTAACAAATTTGTTTCGCAGGTTTGCAGTTTCGCTGCTTGCTTATGTTTTCAGGGGACATTTTGGGAAAATATTTGTATAGCTGAAAATGTTGCCACTTTTTAAATCCTTATATGATGAGGTATAATTTTTCCCAAAAAAAAAAAAAAAAATGTGTATGTGTTTTGTTTGTTTGTCATTTTGCCATATCCGTGAAATGTGTAAATTAACTTTCCCTTTTTTTTTGGGTTTTTTTTTCTTTTTTTTTTGTATATGAAAAATGGTAAAGCACAATTTTTATGCTGATAAGAGTCACGCATACGAAACTACCACGACGACTATTGTGCTGGGGTATACTTTAAGGCACTCTGATTGTGATTGTGTCCTTAAGTGGCTTGTGTTCTTTTTTTTTCGCTTCTCCTACCGCTGCTATTGCTGCTGCTAAAGCAGTTGAATAAATTTTATTGTTGGAATGTGTAATGTGTCATGACATTTAAGATAAGTGAATTGAGGTTTTGATGACTTTGTTTCTCTAACAAAATACTAATAATAAAGATATCACAAGAACGGTTTTGTTGTGCTTTTTGTTTATTTGTTTGTATGTAAAGTGAGCAAGTGAGTTTCTAGTTTTATACGGTATATAATTTATATATATATAGATTGCAAAAATATAGGTTAAAAAAAATTTAAATTTATTTTTAAATAGTCTTTATTGTTAAATAATTGAGTGTGGTGGAATTCAGTATTTTTCCTTGCAATCGAAGTGATAAATGATAGAGAAATATTTATTTTCTTAATTAATGATTGGTTTTCGCTATGTGAAATTCAATCAAATTTGATAGAATGTTGGCAAATGTCATAAAAGAAATTCTCTCTTTCTCTCTTTCTCTCTCTGAAAACCAAGCATTACGCTACAAAGAGAGTCGACAACAATGCACACACACATACACACACACACCATTATCACAGTTTATTCAGTCTCTCAATACCATGTGACCACATGTAGCATCTATCGAAAATAATGAGAGATGAAAAAAACTTAAGCCGCTTGCTCATCGAATACTTTGTGTATGTGAGAGCGAAGTATACGAAGTACATAAAAAAGAGAGGCGAGAGATGAGAGGTGTGTGTGTGAGAGCAAAATATACGAAGTATTTGAAGGAGAGAGGCGACCCAATTTATACGTTGTCAACTGATATGGGAGATGAAATAGACTTGAGATATTTTTTTGTGTATGTGAGAGCGAAGTATACGAAGCACATGAAGGAGAGAGCCAGCTCAACGTATACGTAGTCAACTGATATACAATCAATTGTTTTGCGTATATAATAATAATTTCAACTTTTGCTCTTTTTTTACTATTGAAATTTGTATTGAATTTATAATAGAACTCGATGATATTTTGTAACTAATTTTAATGATTCCACAGTGCAACAAAAATTTTATGAGCAAGATTTTTCAACGGTTTCATAGTAATTTGGGGTCGCTGATCACGACTGCATATTCAGTTTTTCTCCATCACATCTTGCACGTAAGACAAAAGTTGAAGATTTGTTGCACTGTATTCTCATGCTTCATGAACCTCATGAGTTAGTACCAGAAAATTATAAATTATGGTTTTTATTATTGAATTTATAGACAATTAATTTCCCTTCACCAAAATTAACAAATATTTAAAGCTCAACAAATGGCAAAAGTTGAAAGTTGCTAAATTTTTTGCGTTATGACTAATTTTCACTATATCAAATTCAATCAAATTTGCCAGCAGGGTGGCAAATTTCATATAGGAGATTCTCTCTTTCTCTCTCTTTGACATGGAATATGACTTGTGTATTGGCCTCACACAACATACGATTTCATATATTTTATTTTAACTCTCAGTTGTATATTTCACTCTCACCTACACAACGGATTCAATGACCCAGAACCTTTGAAACAACAACAATAGTGAAATACAGAGAAGTCGAATGATTGATGTTAATTTGGTTGTTGTAATTGCGTCTACTCACTTACACAACGGATTCAATGAGCCAATGGCTTTAAAACAACAACAACAACAACAATAATGAAATTCAGAGAGGCTGAATGATTGCTGATCATTTTGTTGTTGTAATTGCGAAATCGAAACTCACACACTGATTTAGACTGCTCTCACACTCAAAAATCAAAAAGAGAGTCATGAGAGCAACGAAGGGAGCACCAGACTAGGCGCTTCGCTGTTTGCGGCAGACTGCGCAGCCAGGAAAGTGCATACAAATTAACGATCGCGCATGTGTATGTGTATACAAAATTAATATGTAAGTTATGTGGAGAGTACGCAAATATTAAAGAGAGAGAATTCAGTTTTGAAAAAAAAAACAATAACACACTTATACCTGGTTTTCTCTATGTTAAATTCAATCAAATTTGACAGCATGTTGGCAAATTTCATATGCGAAATTCTCTCTTTTTCTCTCTTTGACATAGTGAAAACCAAGCATTAAGCTACGATTTTATTCTGAACGACAGTGCTCGTTTCTGCTAAAGTTCTCTCGAGCTAACATTTACTTTAACTTGAGAAGCCCACATTTTCTCTCTGAGTCGAGCAATGTATCAGGAAGGAGAAGTGCACTCAATATTTTTAATCTTCATATTGAAAGTTAGTCTCTCATCTTCTTATTCCTTTTAACTACAAATTAAAACTTTCATTCCAACTCTCATCTTTGCATATATGAGAAATTAATTATAGGAGAGAAAATAAATTCTTGCTTAGATTTTTAAAACAAAATAAACAAAAACAAAAATAAAAAAACAAAAGAAAAACAGTAGGTACAGAGTAGAAAAAAAGCGACTTTAACTTGAGAAGCCCACATTTTCTCTCTGAGTCGAGCAATGTATCAGGAAGGAGAAGTGCACTCAATATTTTTAATCTTCATATTGAAAGTTAGTCTCTCATCTTCTTATTCCTTTTAACTACAAATTAAAACTTTCATTCCAATTCTCATCTTTGCATATATGAGAAATTAATTATAGGAGAGAAAATAAATTCTTGCTTAGATTTTTAAAACAAAATAAACAAAAACAAAAATAAAAAAACAAAAGAAAAACAGTAGGTACAGAGTAGAAAAAAAGCGACTGCATTGTTTGTGAGTTTATATTAATGTCATGCGGTGTAATTATTCATGACAACAAAAGGTACTATGAAAATCTTCTTATATTGTCGGGTTTTGTAATTGTGAGTGCCACATTGACATAATTTACAACATTCTTGTGTATTACATATGTATGTATGTATGTCTGTATGTATAGTATGTGGTAGGTAGTGATGAAAACTAAGACTCTCTGTAGTGTAATGCATAAAGGATAAGAATGTAAGGACAATCTACATTCATTCATACATTCATAGATACGATACATGTGTATCTATGTATAAGTGCACACAATGTTTACGTTAACATGAAAACAAACGACACAGGTGCAAATTCAAAGGAAATTCTAACCACTGACAAGCCAAACTGACTACTGACTGAATGAGTGAGTGAGTATGAAGAAGCTAAGAGAAAATCCAAGTTAAAAAGCAGAAAGAGAAGCGAGTGAGAGGCGATTGAGAAGCGAATGAGAGTTCACTCAAGTCCAACTTCAGTTGCTGATCCCCAAGAACCATAAGTGAAGTGAGTATGTGTGACTCTATGTATGTATGTGTGTGTGTGTGGTATATGCATGCTGGACAACATTCAGTTGCAGAGTATAGTAATCATAGTTATCTCATGTGACCTACAAATACATTGTTACAATCAAACAAACCAAAACACTCGCACACACACACACACACACATACACATACTCACTTATATACGCATGTACAGACACATAGTCATTCTGTCAGTTGTGCTTTGAATGGTGACTAGTATCTAATTTTATGTTACATCCGTTCAATGTGGACATTTGTTTTCGAAAGCAGCAGCAGCAGCAGCAGCAACAGTAGAAACCAACAGCAGCTCGCAGCAACTGCTGTGGCATCAACCAAGCACACCAACAATATCAACAGCAGAAAATGTGTTGCAAAGGCCACAGCAATGACGCCGGATAACACCTGTGTATGAGTGTGTGACTCTCAGTGTGCCTCTGTGTATGCCTGTGTGTGTGTGTGTGTGTGTGTGAGAAAAGAAACCGGATGATGGTCTTGAGTTTGAAATGTTTTCGGTTTTTATACACTCACCACGTAACAGTTTTGTATTGTGTGTGTGTATGTGTGTGTGTGTGTTGTATAGAAAATGAAAAGTCGTCGTCAGGCAGAGAGAGAGAGAGAGACATAGAGCACCAAGTTGATAGTAGCATGCAGTAGATATGTGTACTACCATAATTCATGCGGTCTTCTCATATACAATACTATTTCATTTTTTTTTTTTTGTTTTTGTTTTTTAGTTTTCTCTCAGTGTTGAAATGAAAAATATACGGATGTAATGTTTTGTTTTGTTTTACTTGTATCGTCGTAGCTTGGCATGCTTGACTTATGTACGTACATGTTTGTATGTTTTTTTTTTTTGTTTGTTTGTATATGTATACATACATACATGTACAATATATGCATGTGTGTATACAATCCCTTAGATATAAATTGTCTCACTGGAATGACTATGTTGATTAATTTTACTTAGCATTGTGCTGCTACTGTTATGACATATTAAAGCGAGTGTTTATTTTTTTTTTCCTCGAATGGAACAAGGCAAAAGAATTCGATGTGCTATAGTTTATTTTTGCCTTTAGATGGTTTTTTTTTTAATTTTAAACAAGTGTGAATTAAAAGAATTTGTTTTTAGTATTTTATAAATACTAATTTCTTATGACCTGGAACTTTAACCCTATCCACAATATTTTCCTAAGAGATAAACACTTGAGCATGTGTGGACTGAAGGAGAAGCATTTTTTTTATACTGAAGAGAAGGAACAGGTAGTGTAAAAGAGTAAGTACGTTTTGTTAGTTGATCGTGAGAGCAAAGAAGAGAGCCTCAGCCAAGGCGCTTCGCTGTTTACGGCCGACTGCGCAGTCGGGAAAGTGCAAGTCCAGAGAGAGAAATTAAAAGGCAAAAAGAAATGGTATATCTTTTTTGTACAAATTAACCAAGAATGATAGAATACAAGATTACGCCAATACGTTGATCAAAATTGCCTCTCTCTGCGCATGTCGTCACAAGTAAAATTTTTAGAGAGAGAGAGAGAGAGGGAGAGAGCGATGGAGACTACATACATTTTATACGTGGACAATTTAAACATTGGTATGAAATGTGGAAATAAATAATATTTATTCATTTTAATTCGGTTATTTGCAGACACAAATATAAAACAAAATATTAATAATTATTTATCTTCATTATAAGTTGAAATATTTAACTTTTCATTCATAATATGCGCCACAAATGTAACGATCACGTTGCTATATAAAACGCAGTAATATAAGTCCAAAAAATTTACTAACATAAAACATAGAAAAGATAACAAATAACATTTTTGTTATAATTTTTTGAAACAGATCGGATAAAAAAAAATTTTAAAAAATTAATGTTAATACTACAGAGACGATATTTCAATTTTCGACGCTCGCACAACCCGATAATTTGCATAATTAGGATATCCTAAGTGTGAAATTTAATAAGGGACCGATGAAGAGTAAGATATTTACTTTTGAATTCAAACCGAGATTCGTTTTTTTTAATTTTGGCCAACTAAATTTTTCAGCTGCCTCATAATGCACTGTCTATATGTAAATGCAAATAAAGAAAATGACAATCTACGTCACAGACACAAAAGTCTTCGCTCAATTTTGTGAGAGCCAAAATAACGGAGATGCGCGTGGCGTAATCTTGTATTCTAACATTCTTGCAAATTAACGACCACGCATGTGTATGTGTATACAAAATTAATATGCAAATATATGTGGAAAGTATGTAAATATTAAAGAGAGAGAGAAAGAGAGAAAATACAGTTTGAAAAAAAAAACAACTACGATTTTAGTGTGAACTACAGCGCTCGTGTCTGTTAAAGCTCTCTCTAGCAAACATTTACTCTCTCACTTACTCTCTAGGAATATTTATGTGTTAGTGTTATTATGTGTTATTTATAACAGTATCAATCGTACAGCTCATACGCGCTCAATTGCACATTCTTTTATATTCTCTTCGTCTGAAAAAGAAAAACACTCTCTCACATAGAAAAAAAATTAAGCAGTTTGAAACTCTCTTTTAGTCAAAAGAGAAACTCAAAAGAGTTATGACAACTCTCTCTCTCTTTCTCAGTTGGATTCGTTAGACTTTCAGACCAGCATGTATATCAGACATTCTTTTACAAATCGAACACTTTTATTGGTCAACATTTTCGATTTGCTTCAAATTTTTTTTAGGCGTTTCCTATATAAAATAATTTTCGAAAATATAGAGAGGTAAAGTTTACGTGATTCGCCGATTATAGCCTTTTTCAAATCGCGATAGCTCCACTTCTGTTCATCGCGTCGAGTAAAATGAAGAATCATTTTAAAGGTATAATCTCTATATTTGTGTATTATTAGTTGTACAAATTGTTTCAGAAAAGTATTTGTTATTAACAATTATATATTTGAAACTCAGTTTAGTATTCGAATGCGATGGAATAAAAATTAAAAAAAAATACTATCGTATTTCTCGGAAAATTTCCTATAGAAAACATATTTTTTCAGAGTGGTAGATTCATATTGGTTATATAAAATTCATTAATTACGACGCAAGAATGCGCTTCGCGACGCGTAACGTGGCATTGAGCGAATTTAGAATACATTCAATCACTACGCATCACTAAGTTGCGGAGGCTAAAAAGTAAATACAATGAAAATAGCTCATTAATCTTGGCAGGTTCTTGAGATATTTCAGAAAGTAGTAGAAATAATAAAAGGAATAGAGCACAATATTAGAACTTGTTTTCAAAAAGTGTTAAAAGTGGTACTAAAAAAGTAACAGAAAAATAGAAAAACGTAGTAGTAAAAAATAGTACAAAGGAGTAGCAAATAGTATTAGAAATAATAGTAAAAATATTATAATAGTAAACAAGTAGTAAAAAATAGTGGATAATAATAGTAAAAAAGTAGCAAAAAATTGTGGAAAATAGTAGTAAAAAAGTAGTAGAAAATAGTAGTAGAAAAAAGTAGTAGAAAATTGTAGTAGAAAAAGTAGTAAAGTACTAAAAAATAGCTGAAAATAGTTGTAAAAAAGTACCAAAAAAAGTAGTAGAAAATTGTAGTCAAAATATAGTAGAAAATAAAAAGAAATTGTAGAAAAAATTTAGTAAAAAAGTAGCAGAAAAAAGTAGTAAAAAAATTGGCTGAAAAAGTAGCAAAAAGTAGTGGAAAATAAGCTAAAAGCAGCTAAAAAGTAGTAGAAAATAGAAGTAGAACATGATACCTGCCACACCCACTAACCCAACAAAATGAAAGAATTTTTCGAAATTCGGTATTGATTTTTTAGCATACATACAGTGGTTGTTGCAATTTTGTTTCAACTTGTCATCAAAATAAGTCCCATTAAATTTTCCTTTATATTTCACCTTGAAGAGAAAACCATTTCAATCAACTAAGTTGTATAATTCCTCAGCTCATCTTAACTAACAACAACAACTGACAGCATGTAGTAGAATGCTCTCTCCCTCTCTCAATCACTTTCCCTTCAATCAACTGATTTGACTATGATAACAATAAGCCATATAATACTCTCCCTCTCACTCACTCTCTCTTTCTCTTTACTGTCTTAATATTTGTGCTCTCATTTATTTAGCAAACATACACACAGCTCAACTTAACTAATAACAACTGAGAGAATATACAATTGCACTGCCAGTAAAAACCAATAACAACAATATATCATATTTTATTTTCTCTTCCATTCGATCTCTCTTTTTTGCCGTAAGATTTGGTCTCTCATTTACTTAGCACACATACATATAGATCATCTTAACTGACAACAATTGACAGTATGTAGTAGAATGCTTTCTCTCTCTCGCTCTCACTCTCCTTTCAATCATCAGAGATGACAATTACACTGCGTGTATAAACCAACAACAACAATATGTCACATAATATTCTCTTTCCCACTTTCTCTCTCTTTTTGTTGCCTTATAATTTGTACTCCCATTTACTTATTCAGCATACATACATACAGTGGGTACTGCAATTTTGTTGCCATTCATTTATTAACACTGACTTAAAGTCTCACATCATAAAAATAGAAAGTAAACGAAATAGTTGTTGTTCTTTTTATATAGCATTTTTACACAAGCCATAAAAATAATAATCCTGTATTATTTGATATCGTCATAATGAATGCAAAACGCTTGCAAAAAACAAAAATAAAAATATCTTAAAAAACTTTTTAACCATTTTTATTGTCGTGAAAGTTGTAAAAATAATTATGTTAATCTGCCATTCACTTATTACAATAATAATGAAGTATAAACTTTTAATACACGTTAGTTAAATTGTATTGATTTTAAAAATACTTGTACTTAAACGAAATTCTTGAAATTACAGTAAACGTAATGATAATACGTTCCCGAAGAAAGAAACGAGACTGTATAAAGTTTCCTACACTTGTACAATTGCATAAAAAAAACAAAATCGCATTAGATGCGCATCAAAGTAAATTCGCTTTTAAGTAAATGCATTAAATACTACCGCATAATGCATACAAATATAATATTAACATTACGCTGACTTGATGTGGCTGAATGTTGACCTGTGTGCATTAAAGAAAAATATGTGGTCAATTTGCATAAATAAAATTACGAAAATCGTAAAAAAAAAAATCCAATTCATTTCAAAAGTTTAATTTTTCAGAATTAATTCAATTATGAGTTTTAATTATATATTGATTACTTCAATAATAATAATTTTGTAAATATGTATTAAATATTTGTTAATTATGAAAAATTCATTAAAAATTTTTTAATTAAAAAAAAAAAATAGTCAAAACACACACACATTTATATGATAATTAGTATTTTATAAAAAATTTACCACATAATTCTTAAAAAGTTACAATGGGACGAAAAAAAAAAACAAGAAAAAAATAAAACACGAAAATAAATGAAAAACCTTTAAAGCACTTGAAATATCATTAAAAAAAACAAACAGTTAAAAATAAATGAAATTAATATAATAATTAAAAAATAATAATAATTGCAATGAATTTTAATAATAATTCATATTTTGGTCATCAATGTAAGAGAGAAAAAAGAGAGAGAGAAAGAGAGCGAGAGCACGACTGAGAATATTGACAAAATTCTGCACACACACATATACAAGTAATCACATTCACATTGCCGCCATATGGCCACACACACACACACACACACACACACACCTTCGACATTACAATTTTCATTTTGGTTAATACAATTAACTTCGGCATGCGCGTCCGTCACATATTTTTATTTTATATTTTTTTTTATTGTTCTGCATATTTATTTGTACATATTTTAAGCAATTTGCAATTCAATTTCGCACGATGATGAATTTAATTACTCAAGTGTCAGCAGCTGGTGTAAACATAAAAATCTCTCATTTTACGTAACCACCCATATAAGTACAACAATTCTTCCTCATTCACCCATTAATTTTTCTTCTGCCATTAACCCATTCACCCCCTCCCCCTCTCCGGTAGTTACCCACATTTCTGTATATATATTTCAGAATTTCTTTCTTTTTTTTTAAATAAAATTTATATTGCATTTCGAGATATGCATCCGCATCCGTCGCCGCATCCCCATCCCATTAATTTTCATTCTCATTCACTTGATGCTGCTTCTGCTGCTGCTGTTACATTTGCCATTTCGCCATCGGCATTTACTTGTACTATTTTGGTTTTCACAGGTAAATTCAGGTATGAGTTGGAATAAAACTAAAAAAAAAAACAAACAAAAAAAAAGTTAAAAAACCCAGAGTATTTTAATAATTAAATTTATTGATGGAATGAATAAATTTATTCTTAAAATAACAACAATTCGCTTCAATATTAATCAGGCAATGTGCCTGAAGGCGTTACAATCTACATATATGTATGTGTGTGTGTATATGTGTGCTAGCTGCATGTGTCGGTGTGTCTCCTACTAATTGAAATTTTCACAATAAAAAGTAGCATTTGTATTTATTTAATTTTTGTAGTATTTAAATTAATGAATTTATGAAGAAATAGGGCAAAGTGAGGCAAAGAGAGAGGGGACCGAAAGCCATACTCTTTTTTTGTTTTTTTTTTTTTACATGAAGTTTTTACGCTCTCAATTTAACAGAGCTTTAATCTTCTTATAAAAAAAAACATAAAGAGAGTGCGGCTCTCAATTGTGAAATTCGCCGTTATGATTTTGTCCTGAAGATGACCACCTATACATGCACAATGCTATGCGTGCTAAACGTGTGATAACACTGTAGAACGAAATGTTAGGCCCGTTTTGTATTATAGTATTATCAGATTTTTATTTTGAAAAAAAAATGTTTATGTTGAAAACGTTGTACAAAAGCATAAAACTCATAAAAAAAATATAAATTTTTTTATTATAAATTTTTAAAAATTTAGGCGAAAAAATTTTTTTGTTCTGAAAATTTTTGATGAAAAAAAATGTTTGAAAAAAAAAAATTCAGAAAAAAAATTTTCAGAAAAAAAATTATTTGAGAAAGAAACTTTTTTTCATCAAAAAATTTTTAGCGAAAAAATTTTTTTTTTTCTGAAATTTTTTTTTCATCAAAAATTTTTTCGCAATACTTTTTGATGAAGAAAAATTTTTTCTCAAAAAATTTTACTTGAAAAATTTTTTCTGAAAATTGTTTTTTATAAATTTTTTTCTGATTGAAAACGCGGTAAAAACTCATAAAACGTGTAGAAAACACAAAAAATCGAAATTTATTTTCCATGTCCCCCTCCCCTTATGAATATTTTGAAACCATTTTTTTTTTTTGTTGAAAACGTTTTAAAAACTCATAAAACGTGTAAAAAACACAAAAAATCTAAAAAATTGTCCATGTATCCTCGTTCGACCTAACCCGAAAAAAATGTTTGTAGATTCGTGATCAGCATCGAAAAGAGCTCAAAAAAAGACATACGAGAATATAGACATTTTTTTCGTTTTATATAGTGTAATCTTTAGCCCACTTTGCTTTAGTCTGCCCAGAAAACCTGCCAAAATATATAAAAACTCGATCTTTTACGAAATTTTACTTTTACCAGATTCCTTCCAAAAATTATCAGGGGTCCATATATTTTTAACCCTTTTGTAGTTTTCTTTTTTTTTAACTCAATTCATTAGAGAACATTTTTTAAGTTTGTTGACGAGAGAGAGAGAGATGAGAGCAAGGCAATTGCTACTCTTTTCCTAAGATATTAATATGTCTTTGTTGAGATTGATATTGAGCCTCCAAACACTAGGCTCTTCGGTTAGACTGAAATCGGAATAAACGACGTTTGATTCTGATATTTGTTTCTCTTTACATGTGTGTGTTGGTTCATCGTCTTTTCAGTTCGAACGAGCAGTCTAGTGTTGGTGGCTCAATCACTCTAACCACTCTCTCTCTCTCTCTCTCTCTCATGATACTTTATCTATGTAATTATTAAGTAAGAGATAGACATCATAGTAAAATAAACAAGTAGGCTCAATAGATAGAGTAATATTAAAGTACTCCGGATTGTCAAAAAATATGTCAAAAAAAAAAAGTCATCGACAAAGTTGGAGAAAAATTTATTCCATATCCAGAGTGCTATAAATTTTCTGACAATCATTTTTTTGAGAACCATTTGATATAAAAATCAAGTGTATCTCAAAAATTTCATTCATTTAAAGAGGGGAGAATTCGGCTTAGCTTACTTCTTTATTTTACTTTACTACACAAATTTGTTTCTCTATGTATGTGTGTATTACAGTCTAGTGTAGGTAACTCAATCATTCTAATTCCTCTCTCACTCTCTTTCTCTCTTATGATACTCTATTTATGTAATTATTAAGAGAGAGGTACAAAAAACAATGTAAACGTAGTTGGCATATTTCGTATACACACATTAACAGTTTACATAGTTAAAGAGTAAGTGGTAAATATAAAAGAGAATTCAAATACATACATAATTAGAATGATATATTAATATTTAATTTGTTTTTGTAATACTGCAACTTTGACTGTAATGTTAATGAGAGTTGCGGTATCTGGTGATCAGTGATGCCAACTTGCAGGGAATTCCCCTATTTGAGGGGAATTTGACTTAGAGCGGGGTATGGGGGAATGAGCTGTTTTTTGCGGGGAATTTGAAGTCGTTCAGCTTTTTTTTGTCAAATTTTATGTAATGTAAAACGTTTTACTTATGCCTTATTTCATATTTTGGGTCTTAAAATGTTCATCTTTTCTTCAGTGGGCACTTTATTGGTTTGGAGAAATCGATTTTTTAAAAAAGAGTGCTATTTGAAAGTTTTATAATTCGAAAGTATTTTGTAAAAATTTCAGAAAGAAACTCGGAGTGATTTCGTAGATATGGATGATTATAGCACCGAATGTCAGTCAGGACAAAACAGTCGCGCGGTGCTTCGCCTTCCCTTTCAACCGCTCAAAAAGGCTTAGCTATGTCTTCATCCAGCACCTCCTGATTAATAACTCTTAATCCCTGCTGACTAATCTGTTAACTTATAAATTACGGTCAGCCATCATAATGCAGAAAAAGTATATTTTATGTGTTAAAAACCGACAGTCAAAACATGGAACACTTTTTTCACAAAACAAGGTATTTGCCATTTTTTAGTTGAATCAAAAAAAACCCATGTCTTTTCCTTTGATAAATTTGATGCCCAAAAGTGGCCTGAGGCTTGTTTATCTATTAAAATAAACGTCTTGTTACTCGACACACCTCATATCGTTTAAATTTGTTATAGTAACTACTACCCAATGTGACTAAATTTTGTGCAAGTTTGAGCCCAATCGATTTAAAGAGTGTGTTCCCTTGCAATGAAATCTACCATATTGCAAAAGAATTTCGGATTCAGAAAGTACATTTCTATTAATCTACGAGTGCTATAAAATTTGACTAAGTTTTGGACTGAGAAAGTTCAGGGTCACCCGAAAATAACACTTAACGAGATCAATTTTAAGGTATTTTTCGTTTTTATGAAATGTTTGTATGGAAAGTGAGTGTCGCGCTGTTATAATATGAAATTATACCGATGCGGGGAATTTGATCGAAAATCGGGGAATTTCTCGAAAACCATCGGGGAGAAAGAAAAAATGAGTTGGCATCCCTGCTGCTGATGCTCTCTTCGTATACACTCTCATAATTGCTTCTTTTACCCCTCGCTATAGAAACATCTCTCCTTCGGCCTGTAAGTGCTCAAGTTCACTTCCACATTTCCTATTTCCAATATCCAATGGAAACTTTTTTTCTCTCTTTTTTTTCGTGATAATATTTCTCAATCTTTTAACAGCTTACCGCAAATTTAGTTTTATAATTTCCAAAAGATAACAAATTTTTCTTATAATTTCCTACACACTAGAATAAAAAGAATGAGCGTAATTTAATTTTTGTCATATCTTCCGTTTACACATAAATGAAAAGAAAATAAGGAAACATAAATAATGAATACTTGTAAGCCATTTCACTTCAATGGGCACACAACTCAACTCATAACGAAGAACCCCAATGTTTGCAAACACATAGATAGAAATCATATCATATACCTACCATAAGTAAATACGTAATTGTATGTGTATGTGGGTAAAAATATAAATCTTCATCATTTGATTTCATATTAATATTGAGGTACATACTTAGGTGTGAGTGTAAATTCTTTACTCACACACACACACAAGATGAAATGAGTTGGCTTTATTCACTACAAAAAAAAAAAACTTCAAAAAAAAAGAGAAAAAGAAATTTTTTTAATTCCTAAATGTGAGAGGCTCTCATATATTCTCATTTATTCGTATTTATAAATACATAGGCATTTATACTGTCTCATATACATAAAATGTGTATACATAAAATGTCATCATATATGAGATGATGATGATGTTGATGTTGATGAAAAAAAAAAAAAAAAAAAAAAAAATTATTTTGAATGGTGTATGAGTGAACGAATGAATGAATGAATAGAATATGACTGGCAGGCAACCCCATTGACTGTTGCTGCTACTGCTACTGCTGCTTGACTAACAGACAAAGGATGCTTTAATTGGGTATCTCTTGGGTGCATTTTAAAAGCATTTAATTTTTATATTTAAAATTGCATCAGCAAATATAAGATGAAAATGTAAAGAAGAAAAACGATTGCAAAAATTTTGTAATTAAGCAATGAAATGAAAATGGAAAAAATTCTCATGCATATATATGTATTTGTTCTACATATGAATGAAATGTTTACTTTTTATTATTATTTTGAATCAACAAAAGAGTTAGGTATATTTTGTTAGTATGCATTTGTTTTATTTTTTTTAATATGTATTTGTTCAAGTTTATCTTTCAATATGAGATAGATGTAAAAGAGGAACATATTGAGAGATTTTCCTATTCCAAAAAAAAAGAAAATAAGAGTACGTAAATATTATTAAAAGAGAGAGCAGACAGTTAGAAAAAAACAACAACTCATTTGTTAAAATAATAAACACTACTATTGGTGTGCAAATGAGAGCATTGAAGTTCACTTCTTCTCTCTCTCATACACACTGTCACACTAGTAGCTTCTCTCAACTCATCCCAACAATACCCCTCATGCAAACGAGTGTAATGAAGTTCTCTTCTTCACTCTCTTATACACACTGTCACACTAGTAGCTTCTCTCTCCCCACTTATCCCAACAATATCCCTCGTGCAATCGAGAGCACTGAAGCTCTCGTCTTCACTCTCTCATACACACTTTCTCTCACACCAGCAGTTCCTCTTTCCCCCCTCACCCTAGCAATACCCCTCGCACATCCATAAGCAATTTTTTCTATCAGTATACGGCCTTGAATTTATTTTTTATTGAAATAAAATACAAGAAATGAATTTTATATTCGATATATTCTCAAATATAGAAAGAAAACTCAAGGTTTATTCTTAATTGACACGTATTCACTCAAAAAAAAAAAAAAAACAGCCACTGATTATTTCATAACCTAAGCCTACCTAAACCACATAACATTTTTGGTTGACATAAAATTAAGCAATCGAAGAAACGCAATTGAAAATATGTCGCAAAAATGATTATAAGAAGCCAATAGATGGGGAGAATAGCCCAGACACACGCATCGGTTTTACTAACTAATTAATTTGCTAAATAAAATCACTGAAGCGATAATTCGAAATTGCTAAAATGCATGCAACAACACCATTCGGATTCATTTATTGGTGGGTGGTGGTGGTGGTGGATGCCACACCAACAATTCATTCACATTTATGTTGGTTTTCTAATTGCGATTGATTAATCGCGTTCGTTGTTGTTGTTGTAATAGGAACGACAACACAAATTATGGTTAGTAATGCCAATGTGATTAATCGTTTTAAATTAATTTTCACGTTTAGATTTTGTGGACATTTTTTTTTAAGCTTGTGAATGAATGAAATTTATAGAAGGAGGGAGGGAGGAGGAGGGAGAAAGGAATTTGGCTTTGTGCGAAACATTAAATTTATGCATATAACATTCCAACACGAGTTTAAGGTTTCAATTCGTTCTAGATGGCAATAAGTTTCCGTGTCCAGCACAAGGTTCAAGGGAATTACTTAACAGTCATTCATACTTAAAGAGGCGATTCAGCATAGTTTGAAATTCTGACAGATAAATGACTCGAGAGCTCAATTTGAGAGAGCGAAAAACTTCATATAAAAAAAAAAAAAAGAGACTGCGGCACTCGGTCAGTTAATCCGCCATTACACTCTCAATTTGAGAGAGTGAAAAACTTCATGTAAAAAAACCAAAAGAGAGTGCGGCACTCGTTTAGTTAAACCGCCATTATATTCCCAATTTAAGAGAGCGAAAAACTTCATATAAAAAAAATTAAAACAAACTGTGGGCGGTGACTCCGCCTTAAGTGTCATTTGTTTTGTATTCGAGAGAGTGAATAAGAGAGTATCAATACATATGAGTGCTCTTCTTTGTACTACAATTATACGATTTACTGTTAACTGTCCGCTCTTTTTATATTGACATACTTTTTTGCTCACACATACACGCGTGTGATCGTTAATGTGTACATTGGGGATGCCCAAAGTTTCTTATGTAAATGCATATATACAATACATATAAAATTTATTATTATAAAGGAACAAAATCTACGTTAAATGTAAGTAATTGCTGGTTTTCACTTTATCATATTCCCTGTCAAAGAGAGAGAAAGAGATAATTTCCCATATAAAATTGCCAACATGATGACAAATTTGACATAGTGAAAACCAGGCATAACTGACGCCAATGTATACCGACAAACCATACGAAAGTATTGTTGCTCTGCTTTTTGGTATAGGCAAAGGAGAGAGAGATGAGAAACGAAAAAGACAAAATTGTTTGGGTATTTCGTATTGCTTAGTTCAGAGTGTTATGTGTGTATATTAGAATGCACAGCCTTAGCCTTAGTAGTTTTAGAAAAACAAATGTGCACTGAGTGCATATGACGTGGGCACCCCTAAAAGATTAACTGAAAGCGGGTTTTACCTGGTAGGTTCTCGTACCAACTCCGATTTACATTTTTGACCTGAAAAAAGATTTGATTTTTTTTATAAGAATGACAGCCTTGCATCACAATAAAATTGTCTTCCCCTTTCTTTCAAAAATTCTCTTTAGTCCTGAATTCACCCCAAATTTCGCTTATATATGAAAAGAATATGTCATCTATTTTCAGGATTTTTAAGTGTAAACATATTTCAAACTTTTTTTTTTGCATTAAATGTAAACATTTTTTTAAATGAAAAAAAAAAAAATTAAAAGCAAGATATTTCTATTTCGTTTGTAGCTTAAAAAAAAAAAAAAACAGAAAAAAAAAAATTTTCATTATTACATTTTCAAAACACGTACTGCTGTCATAAAACACAACTCATATCTTTTACAGCTTCAGTTCAACTTCTCATGTTCATACGTACGAGTATGTTGTTGGATTGGGTTTGGGCTGGGGTTGTATCAGGATACGACAAGCAAGCATTCATACACAGCAGATTCACAATTGTGCTGCTCCTGCTGCTGCTGTTACTGCTTACTGCTTATATATAGTACATATGAGCGTCGTGTTATATATGCTGCAAAGCGCAGTCATAAAATGTAATAAATGACGTATATGAGACTGTAAACATTTGTAAAGATAACAAACATTTTAACAATTGTTTATGCAGCGGTTTTAGGAATTTTAATTTTTGTGGCAATAAAATATAATACAAGATTATGGTGCGATTTCATTTCTCTGTACAGCAAACATTTTGAAACTTGCATGTTTAAAAGGATTTTGTTAAAAAAAAAAAAAAACGAAGAAGAAAAAGTGCGATATAATAAGTTGAGTTTACATACTACATAGTACATAATACTTGACACTTTAAGAGTGTATAGTACTTATATTAGTTTTAGTATGTAATCTCATAGTAAAAATCATAGTAGCATGGAGTGGAATTGAAAATCTGGCATCTCATTTTTTATCTATGCGTATTATTTACACTAGGTATATGGTCTTGGAAAGGGGTATTGCTGTAGTCAGGGGGAAGAAGTGTTAGTGTGATTTATCGTATGTTCGAGAGAGTGAAATAGAGAGCGAAAATTAGTGCTCACGTTTAAATTAAATGTTTTTGTTTAGTTCTAACTGTAAGGTCTCTCTTCGATATTTACTTGCTCTCCATATCCCACATTGATTTCCATAACCTCAATATACACAAACTGCTCTCTTGAGTTACATGCGTTTAATATTTTAAATTCTCATACAAGTGTTAGTGTGATTTATCGTGTGTTCGAGAGAGTGAAAGAGAGAGCGAAAATTAGTGCTCACATTTAAATGAAATGTCATTGTTTTTTTTAGTTGTATGGTCTCTCTTCGATATTTACTTACTCTCCATACCCCATATTGATTGCCATACCCTCACTATATAGAAACTTCTCTCTTGAATTAAATGCGTTTAATATTTGAAGTTTTCATAGAAGTGTTAGTGTTATTTATCGATTCTTCAAGAGAGTGAAAAAGAGAGCTAAAACCAGTGCTCACATTTAAACTAAATGTCATTGTTTTTTTTTTAACTGTATTTTTTAATATTTGAAGTTCTCATACAAGTGTTAGTGTGATTTGTCGTGTGTTCGAGAGAGTGCAAAAGAGAGAGAAAATCAGTGCTCACGTTTAAATTAAATTTTATTCTAACTGTATGGTCTCTCTTTGATATTTACTTACTCTCCGTATCGTACATTCATTACCATATGCTCAGTATACAAAAACTGCTCTCTTGAGTTGGTATACGACAAGGTAAAGAAAGAAGAGGAAGAAGTGAATTAAGTAAGCGAAGTGAAAACAACTACTAGCTACTACAACTACAGAACTACTAACTACAGCTTTTGATGGCAGAGAGCGTGTTAATCAAACGCACTTCTGGGTGTAAAATATCTATCCACATGATCTTGTTTATTTTTACTTTTTGCCAATTTAATCTTTTCTAAATTGCACATTTATAAATACATAATTTACTATACTATTAACAGCTGTCTATAAAAACTAATTAAATGCATGTAAAAATTATCAAATCTCGATATCTAAACTCGCACGTAATTAGTTCGCACAGCAGAAGCAGCAGCAATAATTGAAATGCTATTTCATGTTTTCTTATAATTTTTTGTTGTTGTTTTTGCAAAACAGAATGAATACATTTGAAAAATTTAATGGGCAAAAAAAAAAATAACATTTTCGCCAAATCATCATTGGAATTCACAACTTCAGAAAGGTGGCAAAGGGCAGTTGTAAACCAAAAACAAAAAACACAACGGCAACAGAGTTATAGAGAGCAGCGGGAGAAAGACAGAGAGAGAGAGAGAGAGAGAGAGAGAGCAGAAAGTACAACTGTGAACTGAGAACCAATAAGAAAAAAATAGTCATTGTCGCCGTCGCCGTCGTCGTCGTTGTTGTTGCTGTTGCTGTCGTTTTGCTAATGAACTCAATTCGAAATTGGAATTTAAATTGGCTTATTACAAGAACGACAATTAAACAATCGATAACGTGGCGCATTGTGTGCCACTGTGGCATTGTGGCATCCGCCACCATCATCCTCGCTTCCATTTCCATGCCATACTTAAAAACACGGAAAAACACACAGCAAATAAGTAAAATGAAGGAAATAGAGAGGTCATTAATTAATTACTGCAAATGGTAATCGTTGTTTTTTAGCCATTGCCAGCGTGCGACTTTGCAGCTGGTTAGCTTGGCTTGACTTGGTGTTTGGCTTGGCTTGGCTTGATTTGGAGTCTTGATACATATTCTCTCCTTCAAGGAGAGCAGAAGGAAAACAACTTTCAACCAGCATCTGTATGCATGAAGCATATGAATTTTCTCACAGCACACACACACATACACACATATACACTGATAGAACTCTGCTCTGCGCGACAATTGCGATGACTTTTAGATGATAGTGTACTTTTGTTTTGAAACTTTATTGGAAATTATAGTTGTGAGTATAATTGGGTGCAAGTATCCATTGCTAATTGGATCGATAGTTGAGAGTTTATTTTTTTAGAATTTTTTGTTTTTGCTTTTTGTTTTTTCTTTGTATATTATTTCTGGTTATTTGAAGATAGTGCGATTATAAATTGATTATGAATTTAACACAATGTTCTTTCTATAGATTAGCTATTATAAGAAATTGCAAAAAATTTTAAAAGCCATAAAGAAAAGATGCAAAAGTTGAGAAATTGAAGAAGCAAACAACATTTATATTTATGCAGTTTTGATCTCAGACTGGATAAGGAGTAATGCGTTGAGAGTTTGAGAGAGTAGAAGTAGAGAGCACCGGCAGTAAGAGAAGAGAGTAGCGGCAGTAGGAGAAGATAGCAGCGGCATTTGGAGGAGAGAGCGTCGGCAGTAGAAGTAGAGAGCATGGGCTGCAGAAGGAGAGAGCAGTTGCAGCAGAAGGAGAGAGCAGTGGCAGCAGAAGCAGAGATAACGGAAATAGAGCGCTTCACCAATAGAAGGAGAGAGCACTGGCTGTAGTGTAGTGTAGTATACACACATAGAAGGCAACAGGTTGTCGACTGCATCTGTCAATGAAACTACAAAATTGGATTACCACACTACTGCACGACTGCATAACTATATTTCCAGTTGCAGTCGTATTAGAAACAAATTCTCATTTAACAGCGACAAAAAAAGAAAAAGAGAGAAGTGCGAGCAGAGATTCAAAACAGAAGAAGAAGAAAAAAGATTTAAAGCTCTGTTGCATTCGTTAGGCAATTCCATTCTCTCGACTACCGACTCCAGTTGAGAGTGTTTGCAGTTTCAAGCTTGTAGTTCTTTAAGTGTTTATAACATAGAGAGCAATGGCACTAGAAGTAGAGAGCAGAAGTAGAGAGCATCGGCAGTATGACGCATTTTCGACGTTATCTAACTCCAAGTCTCCACGAGCAATAATTCATTACATGAAATTTGTTGTTGCTTCCCGTATAAAATACAAAAATGTTGTTTGTTTTATATGAAAAAAAAAACCAAATTTAATTTCATGCAATTAAAATTTTAAAAAATTAATTCTTATTGTGTTTTTTTGTTTTTTTTTTCATAAAAACTCTATTTGTATGGTAAGTTATTTTTTTCCTTATTTTTAAAAGATATTATTTTTACGAAAAACTTTGGTTACTTTTCTTAAACGTTTATTCTGTAGGGTCTTGCTAAAAAACTGTTTTTTAAAAAAACACTGAAAGGAGGAGAAACGAAGCTAATAGGATCAGTAAAATATTGGTAAGAAGACTCATACTTCTCTCAAATGCCAAACACATAACGTCGCCAGAGAATTGATTTGGCGTATAGGTATACAAATACGTATACACATACGCCAAATCAATTCTCAGGCGACGATAATATTTTATACTAATTTCTTTTTGCGACCATATTGCTTACCGGAATACATATCAGATCAGATAGAATTCATGATTTGTGAATTCCGAAATCCCCAATTGATTTTTACCTGTAATGTTTGAATATTATTTCCAATAATTTCGTTTTTATCATGAAAATCAGATTATAAAAGCTATTCCCACCAATATCACAGTTACAATTACACAAGTTTCTTTTACCAATATTTAAACTTTTTATTTACGCCAAGAAATATCAAAGTTTCTGCGAATGGAAATGTAATGAAATGAATTCCCAAATGCAATTATATTTTAATTATATAGCAAATTACAACATTATTATTATTGGCATGTCCTCAGATATACTTACGTACATATAAACAAGTATATGTATAAATAATTGTATGTATATTTATATAAATATAAGAAACAAGATGAGGTACAATTTATATTATGTCACATTACATTTTGTAGTAGTACAAGTTAAAATGATTTTAAAATGTAATGAAAATTTTTTCAAGCATTAAATTAAGTTAGGTATGCATTATGGCACTCCAAGTTACAGCAGAAGATTGGTAGATTGGGAAATATTTTTTTTTTTTTCTTATTTTATTTTTTTGTTTTTTTTTTTTTTAACTTTGGTGAAATAAATAAGTAAATTTTAAAATGCGCTCAAGTAGCAAATTAACAAAAACAAGAAAGATAGAAAGGAAACAAAAAAATTTAAGATAGAAGTAAATAAAAAGTATGAAAAAGCTTATTTGTTGAAAGTCATTGAAAAATGTTTGATTGCTTAAGTGCAAAACCTTAAAATTAGTTATGTTTAGTCGCTGTTTGACTTAACTTCTTAATTCACAAAACGCAATAAATTTTTCTTTTTTTTAAGAGAGTCAATAAAAGCGAGAGAGAGAGAGAGCGAGGGAGAGTGATTGAATAGTTTGTAACCTATGAAGGTGTAATTAATGAGTTTTACTTCTAAACCCTACAATATCAAAATCACAATTATGTGATTAAAAACCTAATGCCTGGTTTTCACTATGTCAAATTCAATGAAATTTGCCAGGATGTTGGTAAATTTCATATAGGAAATTCACTTTTTCTCTCTTTTTGACAGGGAATATGACATAGTGTAAGCCAGGCATTAGAGTCTATATCTCCAAATTTTCTAAGTGGCCTCTATTTAAAAAAAAAAAAAAAAAAGCAACTCTAAAAAACGTAGAGTATGATCATTACAAAACACTTTATATGAAATTTTCTCAAGCACATAGTAAATTAAGCAAAGAGAGTAGAACGTGTGAAGCGAAATTCAAACGGATTCATACTCGTGAGATAATTTCCAATAAAGGGTGAGCACCATTTTATATTATAAACACATAGAGAACTATAGGCTTGTGATTGCATAATTGAAACTGCAAACACTCTCAATTGGAGTTGGTAGTCGAGGCAATGGATACAATTAACGACTGCTACAGCAACAACATCTGTTGAATTTCAAAACAAAATCAACGTTTTTTTCTTCAGTCTCTTATTAAGTGTTTCGCCTCTCACTTTTCTCTTTTTCTGTTTTGTTGCTGCAAACGGAGTCGTGCAGTCGTGTAGTTGCCAAATTTTACAGTTTCATTAAAATGTGTGTATTCTCATTTTTGACAGATGTAGTCGCAAGCCTGTTTATAAAATTAAGAAAAGTAGATGTAAAGAGAGTAAAGACCGTTATACATTTCCGCGGTAATGTGAAAAGAGAGCAAACGAAGTTTTCATTTCTGAGCTGTAAACAACGTATTCACGGTGAGAAATGTATAAATGAGTTTTTTTTTGTTTTTGTAGAGAGCATGCTCAGCGAACTCGTTGACACATTACTTCGTTCACTCATACATGCTTAATTGCACATATATACAATGAAAATTATGCAATGTGTGTGTTTGGAATATTTTTTTTGACAATTCGCAGATATTTTCGTTCGAATATGCAACTACGGCGAAATGCTTTATAACATTTTGCAACAACAACAAATCATTCTCACACATCTTCGTTGAAATGCATGATGGGTTTGCGAGCAAGCTAAAATACTTTACATGAAAAATTCCCCAAAGCATACGAGTATGAAAAAACCTTTTATGCGAAAATTTCCCAAGCAAACAGTAAATTAAGAAGAGAGAGAGTGAAAGGAAAGTGTGAATAGAATTTCTAACGGATTTATATGAGATAATAATAAGAGTACCTCTAAAGAGCGTAATGTGTGAGAGCAAGACAAAATACTTTAAATCAGCGTAGGCCAAAGACTTGCACGCAGGCAAATGAGCGTAAGAAATTTCACACGTACAGAGCTCATTTCCAATAGAAAGAGTGCTCAATCCAAGGCCGTATTTAGGGGGGGGTGATTTTGGGGGTTCTGACCTCCCCCCTTCCCCCCCCCCCCCGAAATGTGGAGACTTTATTCTAATTTATGAGATTAATTGCCAATGGATGGAAAAAAAGTGAAAATAAAATCTATTTAACGATATTTTTTACTTCCATCGGTTTTTTTTTTTTCTAAAAAGTCAAATATAAAAAATAAATTTGAAATCTTAGTTACACTATGCGATCAAATCCGATTTGTTTTCTTCGACATGAGGTTTGACTACGGATTCAAAAAGAGAAGGTGATACTGAGCACTTTTGCATTCATAGATTTTGTGGATCATTAACTGTTTTTGATTTAAGGTTTCGTCCTGAATCAGTTGAAAGTGAAAAGTTTAAAAATTAATAAAAATAAAAAAATTATCGGATCCTTGTAAAATAAGACTTGCTTGAACCCCATTTTTTTTCCTAAAACGTGACGTGATGGGAAGTTTTTGACCTCAGATTCGTGTTCAACGTGAAAAATTCTTTCGCAAAAACTCCATCTTATTGGCAAAACCCATCTTAAAATTAATTTTTTAACGCATTATTGCTCAGAGCATCACGACGAATTCCTTAAATTCACGAATTTAAGGAATATAAGCCAACCTCATCCGGGTTCCTTATCATTGATAATGGCTCAAATTCCCAATGATGATCATTTGAAAAAAATTAGCCTCTACAATTTTTGGTATTTTTTTGAGGTTGGGTACGTCATCAGTAGTGGGAAGTCAATGAGTTAATGAAATTATTTCCCTCACGATAAAACAAATGCACTAGAATGCACATTAAATAATATTTATTTGAAAAAATTTAATTTGATTATTCTGGGAATTTTTTGTTACTTTTGGCTATTTTTTTGAGGTTAAGATTAAAAAAAATCGGAAAATCAAATGTATCATTGATTAAATTTTTTGAATTTAAAAATCAGTTTGATAAATATTATTTATGAATATTTTCTTCGAATGAAGAAATGTCCCCCGAAAAAAATTTCTGGCTACGGCCCTGGCTCAATCGATCATTGTGTATGTATAGGGGGCCACCGCTGCTTTAAATGTTAGTCAATTACATAGAAGTGAAATACTGTTTTTAGTTCTCTGAAATTGGAAATTTGTTCTCTCACTTTTGGATGTGGCCTCATATAAAAATTTCCCTAATATATGGCAAATTAGGAAGAGAGAGCGAAAAGAAGACTGAAAATTTCCCAAGCAAGTAGGAAATTGAAAGAAGAGAGTGAACGTGTGGCTAAAAAGAGAGTGGATCGTGAGATAATTCCCATTAGAAAGAAGCCATTTCTTTTTCTTTTCACCCTACAATATGCAGTACAAAAAAAATGAAAATCATTTAGAGTGTCCATGAAAGGTATCAATTTTGTATAACTAATTTCCTTTATTTTGCATTTCACTATATTCATATAATATTCTCCTATAATTTATGTTAATATTGGCATGTTAGTAGGTATTCAAAAACTTCTATTATATAAATTTCCCAAAATACACAAAGGTTGTGAAATTTTGTAGATAATATGTAACTTTATAATTAGATTATTTTAAATAAACAAAATATTTGAAATTTTTTCTCATTTACTGATGTTGTTTAGAAAAATGTAATTAAATGTTGAATAAATTTATAATTAAAATATGTAATCTACTGTAACTATTTATACGGAAAAAAAAAAATAAATATTCATGACTATAAAATGAAAGAGCTGAAAAAAAAAAAATAAAAAAAAAAAAATCGACAACCACAAAATTTATTGCGAAAATACAAACATCACGCCTGTCGCTATTGAATATACATATTTTTGATTAAGCGTTTTAGCACGTGGTTTACGTTATATACAATAAATTTCAATAAAAACAAACCATAAATAATCTGGCACTTCACATTCTCTCCTCTTACATTTTCTCCCTCCCTCCGTCTCTCCCTCCCTACGCTACTCTACCGTTACGTTCCTGTTTTCTACTTCTCTCAAGCGTTCCCTACTTTGTTGTCTCGTTGCCGTTGCTGTTGCTGTTGTTGTTGCTGTTTGCTCGTGTCCTGACGCCAAACGTAAATATAAACACAAATTATTTGCACTATCAGCATTTTTCATATAATTTATTGCGATTTGTATAGAACGCTGTGGTGGCGGTGGTGGTGGTGAAGAGAATCTCTGAATCGATTTTCATTTGAAAATTGTTACGATTTTTATGTTGCATTGCAGCAGCAACATTTACCCGCAACAACAAGGCAGCAAGACAGCAATAACAGCAATATTAAACACGAAAAAAGCAACAACAACAAAACAAACAAAAAAAAAAAATAACCGGAAATTTATTTTAGAATGCATATATGAATTGTATGTATGATTGTATGTGTGAGTTTAATATATGCACACTTGCATACATATAAATTGTCCTGCCTGCTGTACAAAAAGCGGAGACAACTCAATTAACTGAAAAACTCCCATCGCGATTAGTATTTGAGCGCATATTTTAGTCTAGTGATAGTTTGAATTTTAATTTGTTTTCAGCGCGGTGGTGATTAAGTAAATGCAATTTGTTGCAATTATTTGCTTTTTGCTGTTTTGTTTTGTTCTGTTTTTTTTTTTTTTTGTTTCCTAGATATTTAATTTCAAATAAAAGATAATGGTTTTTGTGTGAGTGTGTGTGTGTGTGTGTGCTAATAAAATTCAATTTTAGATTAACGGAATCAAGTTAGCATAATATTTAAAAACCGGGAAATATATAGGTTTTGCAACACTACGATATTTAACATAAGATCTGATATTCATAAACATATGTTGATTATAATATCCCAATTTACTATTTAGAGTAAAGTTCTGCGTAAAAAAATTATGTTTTATCTTAGAAAGTGAACGCATCTTAAACTGAGATAGTTCACTCTAGGGTTAATATCAATCAGCTTCTTTTTCTCTTCGATCAATGTTGTCAATCTAATGCGCTAGCAACAGAGCTCTGATTTTTCAGTTTTTGTTGTCATAGAAATGAAAAAGTAGGCAGCACTGATTTTCTCTCTTACTCAGAGTAACAGTGTCAAGAGTCAAACCAGAGTAAAAGTGTAAAGTAAGAGTAAAAACAAATGAAGTATATGTTTTGTTGTTGTAAAGTAATTTTGTTTTGCATTTTTAACCCGTTACCCCGTTAGTCTAAAGCGGGAATAAAGCTATTATCACCAAATTTAAATAAGTAATCAAACTTAAGATTTCATGAATATTGTTTCTAATCACTTTCTATAATTATAGTATAATTACATATATTTATTATGAAATTTTTTTAATTTTTCCATTTTTTTTTCTTTTTACTTTACAGAAAAGCCGCTAAAACCAATCGCATAAGTTCTGTAACCTTAAGATGGAAGAAAAAACATCAGGAGCACACAACGATTTTATCCATATTAAAATTTTCTACGAAAAAGGCAACGAAAACAAATCAAACGAAAAATAATACAAACCTTAAATAAATTTCTCAATACTCTTTATTATAACAAAAAATAATAACATAAAAGGCAGCATTTTTATTTCATCATCATCGAGTAAAAAATGAAAAATTAAAAAAATAAAATAAGAACTTTAAAGCAATATTTTAATATGAATAGTAGTTGATCTCTTGTTTACCGTTTTTCATAATTTTCCAATGGCTGCCCTGTGGACTGCAACTCTCTCACGTCATTTGATTGATGAATTCATATACTCACACAGAGAGAGGGAGAGAGAGAAAAAGAGTGACCGCGTAAAAACTACATGAATAAATGCATAGAGAGCGACAAAATGGCGACTGCATCTATCAAAAATAAAAATACATTCGTTTTAATGAAACTGCAAAATTTGGTTACTACACGACTGCATAACTACATTTCCAGTTGCAGTCGTATTAGAAACAAATTCTCATTTAACAGCTACAAAAAAGAAAAAGAGAGAAGTAAGAGCAGAAATACAAAACAGAAGAAGAAGAATGAAGAAAAAATTTATTTTTATTTTGAAATTCAACAGATGCAGCTTACTGTTGGCAATCGTTAATTCCATTCTCTCAACTACCGACGACAGTCGCAAGCCTTTAGTTCTCTAAGTGTTTATACCATGCTTTGAAAATTGTATTGAAATTGATACAAAAATATGTATTAAAAATGGTACAAAAATGTGTACTGAAAATGAGACAAAAAATATGTATTGAAAATGGTACAAAAATATGTATTGAAAATGATACAAAAATATCTATGGAAAATGGTACAAAAATATGTATTGAAAATGGTTTAAAAAATATGTATTGAAAGTGGTACAAAAATATGTATTGAAAATGGTACAAAAAATATGTATTGGAAATGACACAAAAATATGTAGTAAAAATGATACAAAAATATGTGTTGAAAATCGTACAAAAAATATGTATTGCAAATGGTACACAAAATATGTATTGAAAATGATACAAAAATATGTATTAAAAATGATACAAAAATATGTATTAAAAATGGTACAAAAATATATATTGAAAATGGTACAAAAAATATGTATTGCAAATGGTACAAAAAATATGTATTGAAAATGGTACAAAAATTTATATTGAAAATGGTATAAAAAATATGTATTGAAAATGGTACAAAAAATATGTATTGCAAATGGTACAACAAATATGTATTGAAAATGATAAAAAAATATGTATTAAAAATGGTACAAAAATATATATTGAAAATGGTACAAAAAATATGTACTGAAAATGGTACAAAAATTTATATTGAAAATGGTACAAAAAATATGTATTGCAAATGGTACAAAAAATATGTATTGAAAATGGTACAAAAAATATGTATTGCAAATGGTACAAAAATATGTATTGAAAATGGTACAAAAATTTATATTGAAAATGGTACAAAAAATATGTATTGCAAATGGTACAAAAAATATGTATTGAAAATGGTACAAAATTAAGCGGTTTTCCACCACTGGTGCCAACACCTTCTCGCTAAATACTCACTTAGGTTTACATAAAGCATTTGTTTATTTATCGTAAGACGACCTCAATAGTCTAGTGGGTAGTGCTCTAGACTTTCACTCGGAAGTTATGAGTTCGATTCCCGTCTTGGGTAATTTTCATAACCTTCCCATATTTGCTGTCGATATGAGTGTATGAGAATTACAAAAAGGTGTACAAGGCAGGCAATGACAAAACCACCAAGTCATAACAAATTTGCCATACCCGCTGTTCGGAAACGGCATGATTTTGCTGTGAGTTTAAGGATTGACAACTAAAATCTATCAATCGTAAATCGGGAGTTCGATTCCGCTCGTGTTGTGTTGATGAACTTCGTTTTAAATAATTTTTTTTCTATAGGGTATTTAAAAAAAAAAAGATGTTTGAAAGGTATTAATGCCATTATATTATTGTTATCATATATTAAATGCTCTTAAATAAATAAAAATTATTTCAAACCTTGAATTTTTTAAATTTAATTTGTTCGATTATGCTTAGTATTTTCTTCATCCATAGAAACAAACAAAATGGAATGGTTACTGAAATATCAACAGATGTTTTTATCTCATTTTAGATTAAGTAATTATTGCCATAAATTGTTAAATATTTTCGCTGTCTCTTTTATTTCTTTCCCCCGACGCCTTCTTGCAAACTCAAACCACTGAAAATAAACACCTAATTTTTTAAAGAAGACTTCGAATCGGGAGGTGTGGGTTTGAGTCTCAAGTGGAGCAAGGAAAGTTTTTTTTTTTTGAATTATTTTATTTCCCAAAGAAATTTTAAATTTTTTTTACTGTTACTCAAATTTGGTTGTTTAAGTGATAAATTTTATTAGGGTAGTGTAAGCAGATCGATAGCTCAGCGGTTAGCACAGAGCGTCACTCAATCAAGAGGGGATAAAAAAGATTAGATTTTGTTTTCGTTGCTCCGTTTTATTTTTTCCTCTTTTTTTTTGAGAAATCTGACTTAGAAAAATAAGAGAAGTTTAGGGCTCTCTGAGAGTAGCAGAGAGTTAGTTTATTCAAGAGTTTCTGTTCATGGGCGGAGCTTATGTCTGCAAAAATATTACTGCAAAAATCTCAGAGAATTTGAGCTCTCTCTTTTTTAAATATTTTCTTGTTGTTTGTTTACTTCATATATAGAAGAAAATAGAACCGCTTGGTTTCAGGTTATTAAGTTTTTGACATTGAAATTAAGAGAGGTCTATGGCCCTGAGGATAACATGCTGAACTTAGAGTCTGGAGACTGAGGGTTCGAATCCCAGCAGAGTTGAGTTTTTAATAATTAAAAAACAAGATGAAAAAGATGAATACTTGTTTTAATGAGCAATTAGACAAATAATTTATAACTAGTACTATGGCTCTGGGAGTAGCACAGAGAACTCCCAAGCAAATGCCGGTAGGTTCGAATCCCAGTGCTGACAATTTTAAAATGTTTTTTTTTTTTGGTTTTTTTATATATTTTATGAAGCGTGTAACGCTGGCATACGATACTTTTTGCTTTTTCTATTAAATATCTACTAAATTGTGGTTTTGGGCACTGTAAAGTCGGCTTAAAACCAATTAAAAGCCTATTTTATGAGATAAATTCACCTTCAACTCGTTTATTCTAGTGCGAGGCTCATTTTAATTTAATTTCAGTTTGAGATTATTCAAAAAATTCGAGTCTGGGAAACTCCCCTACGATTATTATTTTTTTTTTTAATTTTATAGGTGCATATACACACATTTTTAATTTTTTTTATTTTTTGATTTATTTAATAATCCAGAGTGGCATGAACTATGTATCTGTATTATATTAATGACCCAGCGAAGCTACTAGTAAGTAACCTTAGTTGAAAAGTAAGCATCTTTAAGATGGTTTCAAGCTGAAATTAAATTAAAATGTATTTTATACTAGAATCAATGAGTTAAAGGTGAATTTACCTCATAAAATGGGTTTTTAATTGATTTTACACAATCTTTTCAATGCCAAAAACACAATTTTGTAAATAATGAAGTAATTTTCGCATAATCTCAAGCTGAAATTAAATTAAAATGAGCCTCGCACTAGAATAAACGAGTTGAAGGTGAATTTATCTCATAAAATAGGCTTTTAAATGATTTTAAATAAACTTCTCAATGCTCAAAACCACAATTAAGTAGATAATGAAGCATGTTTTGAATCATCTCAAGCTGAAATTAAACTAAAAAGAGTTTTGCACTAAAATAATCGAGTTAAAGGTGAATTTATCTCATAAAAAATACTTTTAAATGATTTTGAACAAGCTTTCCAATGCTCGAAACCGCAATTTTGTAAGTAATGAAGCATTTTTGAATAATCTCAAGCTGAAATTAAATTAAAATGAGCTTTGCACCAGAATAATCGAGTTAAAGGTGAATTTATCTCATAAAATAGGCTTTCAAATGCTTTTAAACAAACTTTTCAAGGCTCAAAACCACAATTTAGTAGATAGTGAAGCATTTTTTGAATCATCTCAAGCTTAAATTAAACTATAATGAGTTTTGCACTAGAATAAACGAGTTAAAGGTGAATTTATCTCATAAAATAGACTTTTAAACTGCAATTAAGTAGATAATGAAGCATGTTTTGAATCAACTCAAGCTTAAATTAAACTAAAATGAGCTTTTAACTGGTATAAACAAGTTCAATTTGAATTTATCTCATAAAATAGGCTTTTAATTGGTTTTAAGCAGACTTTACAGTGCCCAAAACCACAATTTAGTAGATATTTAATAGAAAAACCAAAAGTATCGTATGCTAGAGCGTTACACGCGTCATAAAATATTTATAAAAAAACAAAAAAAAAAAGCATTTTAAAATTGTCAGCACTGGGATTCGAACCTACCGGCATTTGCTTGGGAGTTCTTTATGCTACTCCCAGAGCCATAGTACTAGTTATAAATTATTTGTCTAATTGCTCATTAAAACAAGTATCCATCTCTTTCATCTTTTTTTTTTAAATTATTAAAACTCAACTCTGCTGGGATTCGAACCCTCAGTCTCCAGACTCTAAGTTCAGCATGTTATCCTCAGGGCCATAGACCTCTCTTAATTTCAATGTCAAAAACTTAATAACCTGAAACCAAGCGGTTCTATTTTCTTCTATATATGAAGTAAACAAACAACAACAAAATATTAAAAAAAGAGAGAGCGCAAATTCTCTGAGATTTTTGCGGTAATAATTTTGCAAACAGAAGCTCCACCCATAAACAGCAACTCTTGAATAAACTTACTCTCTGTTACTCTCAGAGAGACCTAGACTTCTCTCAATTTTCTAAGTCAGATTTCTTAAAAAAAAAAAAAAACGGAAAAACGGAAACAAAAACAAATCTTTTTTGCTAGATGAGTTGAATTAAGCAAATAAACAAAAAAAATTGAGAGTTGCAATTCAATCTAAGAGATGAGCGGAGTGGGTATTGACATATGTATGTATAGGGGGAGAGTAAGTAAAGAGAGCGCACAGTACGAAAGAAACAAAAACAATTTCTTTATTCGAATAATATATGATAGTGTCTTCTTCGCCGCTCTCTTGAAAATACAACAAATTACATTATGCATGGTTTTCATTATGTGATATTCAATGGCAGAGAGAGAGAAGGAAAGAAGGAGAAACTTTCTTAAATGAATTTACCAATGTGGTGGCAAATTTAATTAGATTTGCCATAACAAAACAATGGCGTATCTTAAACTTAAAGTTGCCGAAAATATATTTTTACTTACCCTCCTATAACTAAAAAAAAATTATAAATCAATTGAAAAAAAAAAAATTTAAACATTTTTGCACACTCGCCTTCATTTAATTGTTGTATATATTTTCTTTTATTTTTATTATTTTTCATTTCATTTTATTATAATTATTTTCTTAAATGTTTACTTTATTACACTAACAATTTATTTAAAATCTATATTTATTTAGAGTAAGTAAAAGTATAAATATTATTTACAATAATGTAAAGATAAATAGTAAAAATCATTTATATAAATAGTTTTTTTTTTCATAAAATTAGAAAATAAAAAATCGTAACTTTATATAAGCTTTTTATTTGAGTTCTTTTTTTTAGATTTCATTTATTTCATTATATAATTTTAAACATATATATATTTTTTTATTTATTTACTATTTACTTTTTCTTTATTATTTGTAAGCGATATTTCACATTAAATATTTATTTATTTAATACTTAATTGTTAAAAATTTTATGCTAATATTTATATATACAGTTATTATTCATGTATGCATGTATATTTTTTTTTATTTCATTAAAATTGTTTATTTTGCAATTTATCTTAGCGTTACTATTTATCTATTATTATTTTTATTATTTAATTTTTGTTTATAGATTTACACTATAAATTTTCTACTATTTAAATGTTCGAGTCTTTTTGGAGTTGCCCTAAAATATTATATCCATTTTTGTTTTCTTCTTCTTTTATTTTAATTTATGTGTTGTTTTTTCTCTATATTGAGTTGCACCTGGTACAGCTTTAAGAAATCTTTCTTCTTTTTTTTCGATTTTAATATAGCATCTAGAAATATGTGTTGCGAAAATATTATAACAATTTATAAAGTCAGCGGCCTTGAAACAAATAAAAATTATTTAAATTGATATTTTATCCTAGCTGTGAACGACTTACGATCACACAGTAAAAAAAAAAACTGGACTGCTTCAATATGGCGTGAATAATCAGTAAATGAAAACTGTAAAAACTGTAAAAACATTCTACATTCTCCGCTCTTAGTTGAGAGAATAATTTAAGCCATTTTTACACATATTATGCAAAATAAGAGCGACGATCACCGATGAACAGCAGTAGGAAAAACCATTCAATTGAGAGAAAAAATGAAAGAGAGCGAGAAAAGATTCAAATCCGTCGGTGAGTCGCTGCGATTTTGCTTCATTTTTTATATGTAACTATAAAAAACACACAACAAAACACACTTACTTGTTTCTATTGATGCTCTCTTTTTTTTGCACTCTTTCAAGCACACAACAAAACACACTTACTTGTTTCTATTGATGCTCTCTTTTTTTGCACTCTCTCCAGCACACAACAAAATACAATTACAAGTTTCTATTGATGCTCTTCTTTTTTGTTCTCTCTCGAGCTCATAACAAAACACACTTACTTGTCTCTATTGATGCTCTCTTTTTTTGCACTCTCTCCAGCACACAACAAAATACACTTACAAATTTCTATTGATGCTCTTTTTTTTTGCTCTCTCTCGAGCAAACAATAAAATACACTTACAAGTTTCTTTTGATGCATTCTTTTTTTGTACTCTCTCGAGCACACAACAAAATACACTTACAAGTTTCTATTGAGGCTCTCTTTTTTTTGCACTCTTTCGAGCATACAACACACCTACTTACTTTCTCTCTCTCTCTCTCTCGCTTGCTCTTGTTTTCACCTCACTACAGCAATAACCCTTACACACCCCATACTAGCTTAAGTGAAACTTAACCAAAATTTCACGTATTCAAATATAATTAATTTTCTGCGCAATATTTCTAGATCCCATATTAAATTCGAATTAATTATTCTTTTGAATTTCCTGTTATATACAATAGGAGAAATTTATTTACTACTTACCTATAGAACTCATGCAAAAGTCACGAGTTTAGCTTACGATTTTCCTTATTTTTTTGTTTTTTGCTTTTTGAAGAAATTGATTTCAATACAACCGAAATGTTATAGGATAGATTCTTTTTCCATAAAATACATAAATTTTTCTTATTAAGGGTAAATGATATTATTGATATTGATTTTTTAATTGTTGTTGTTGTTTGTTTGTTTGTTTTGATATAACACAAAGATATGGATTAAATTTTGCTGATATACAATTTTTTTTTCTACCCGTAATAATTTTTTTTTTTTTTTTTTGTAAAAACGTTTCGCTATTATTTAACGTTGCGTTATTCTCCATCAATGAATTCTGCCTACCAACTATTTAATTTCACGCTTATTGTTATACAATATATTTTACTGCATCTGTCTGTCTGTTTGTCTGTCTCTCTTTCTATCTGTATCTTTGTTCACATCGTAAATTATGCAATAATAAAGTACTTCATTAAATATCATCATCGTAGTCCACATCCACATCTAGCTCAGACGCAGCTCTCAGGCACTCTTTGTGTCATTAAACAATCCTTGATAGCATTGATGTTTATGTTGTCATCCAAATCGGTGGATGAATTACAGGACGTTGTTGCTGTTGAGCCACCGGTCGATGTCATTGCCATACCACCACCAATTCCAGCAACACCACCACCACTGCTACCAATGCTGCCTCCTAAAAGTAGGCCAATCCCAGAGCCAGGCGTGCTACCGCAAACACTCAACGCAGACGATGTCTGTGATGTTAACATAACCGGTGGCATATGATGGTGGCCGCCTCGACTACTTCCGTTGCCGCTGCCACCACCGATTGTGCCTCCCAGTGTATGTGTGTTATGATGATGATGATGGTGGTGTTGTTGCTGTTGTTGTTGTTGTTGTTGATGATGTTGCTGTGGATGATGATGCAGCAATGTAGTGGTGGAACGACCTCCTATACTGCCACTGCTGCCATGTATATTGGAAGCATTATGATGGAGAAGACCAGCAGCGGCCGCATTCGCATTGCTACCATTAATGATACTATTCAATATATAACCACTGCCACTCCCGAGTCCGGGTGGCAATGTTCCACTGCCACCCCCCGCAATGCCAGCACCACTTGAATGCAATTGCTGATGCAAGTGTGCATTGGCAGCTGCTATTGTTGCTGCCGCTGCTGCTGCTGCTGCTGACGACGCTGAGGAGGTGGGTGAGCCAATTATTGTGCCATTTATTCCACCACCACCGCCGCCTGACCCCGCTGCATGATGCAATCCAACTACTCCTACGACGCCAATGCCTGTTGTATTTGCCGTCGTTGGTGATATTATCGTGGATGATGTCATCAGCTGTGTTCGTGCATTGATTTGATTATATGTGATCGGAGTATTGGTGCTTGTTATTAGCTGCTGCTGCTGCTGTTGCAGTAATGCATTGTATGCTGTTGTGGCATGAAGCTGTGCATAAGAATGAGAAATAGAAGAAAAAGTGGAAAACAAGAAAGAAAGGAAAAAGGAAATTCAATTGAAATTCAATAGACATTCTGCAATACAAACTACTTTTCATTTTCATATTGCTATTAGTAATGTGTTATTTTTACTTTTGTTTGTTTTTTTTTTTTATTGCTGTTCTTTCTTCTTCTTTTTTTATTATAATTGCTTTTCCATTTGTGGGGAAATGCATAATTTAAAAAACGTTTTGCGTTTGTTTGCTATACTAAAACTATAAAGTATTTTATGAAACTATTATTATAAAATGAGAGTAGTTTTAAATAAACTATATGACATTTAAATGAATAACACTGAACTAAATAAGTTTAATTCACAGCACTTAGTGTTGCATACTTTTAGGAATTCGAGTAAATTTAGTTATACCAATAGAAAATCTTCATCTAAACAGAGCAAAGGCATTTGCCTTTAAGCAACCCATATACCTTACTATACTAATATAATATTATCAGTATCAGTCATTTGCTGACCTGCAATCGATTGAACGTTGCTAGGCTGCATCATTATTACGCTGTGTTAGTCAGTGGGTGAATACTCAGCCGGTTTCAACATTCTCTACAGTACATACATGTAATAATACCGCAGTTACAGAGAGCAGCACAAGAGAGAGGTTCTCACACAACGGTTCTTAGTCGGTATCAACATTCTGTACATTACATACAACCGCATTTACAGAGACACTCTCACTCTCTCCACAGTATGCCTAATTTTAGTTAGAGTAAAAATCTGAATTTCAACTATGCTCTCACGAAAACTCAATCCAAAAGACGAATAACAGTTGTACCTAAATTAGAGAGTCAATGTAAATTATCTGTCAAAATTCTCTCATGCATATACATTTTGTTGGTGTCTTGATGCTGCAAGTAAGGTATTAAAACTGTAAAAACCATTGTTGCCAGATTAAGGTAAATTTATCAAAATGGGATAATTTTTGACTCATTTTTTGGAAATGGTAAAAAAAAGTAATTTGAAAGCAAATGTGATGAAATTTGCATATAAAAATCATTCCTTACATTCCAACTGTAAATTATTGTACAGTCAAAAACAAACTAAAATTTATTGACTTATTAAAATTATTCCACAATTTTAATGAATAATGATTAGTGCAGAGATTTAGTAAATTTTGTCTAAAATTTTTTTTATTGTTTTGGAAGAACAGAATAATTCAAAAAAAGGAAAACAAAAATATTTTTAGATTTGAATCAGTGCATTTGTTTATTATTTTAGACTCAGTCATTTTATTTTTCAATCTGGTAAAGTCAACATAGAAAATAACTTCTTTCTCTAAGTCTTAAGTTGGAAAATATTTTTGTATAGGTTCCTGACCATGGAACTTTGAAAAAAATTAATGAATCCCACACACAAGTTAAAAAAATTTTATAAAAAGTTTCATTTGTTTGTTTCAAAATTACGTTCGCGCCTTCTACAGTATATTTTTTGAACAAAATATTGATCAAAATATTGATAAATTTTTTTGTCAATATATATATTTATCAAAATATTGACAAGTAATTTTTTGATATAAAAATTCAAATATAGTCGCAAAAAAAAAAAACAAAAAATTTAATATATACTTTTTTTCATCACAAAGAAAAACCATTATAAACAATATTCTCGTAGAAGCAGCAGGAAAAAAATATTTGCGCTCGTTTAGAAAAATTGATATTCTAAAAATAAAAAATCAAAACAGCACCTACAAAAATTAAATAAATATTTTTTTATTGATTTATTGCAGCTGCGGTGAGCGTGATGTATTAAGTTAGAATCTATTACATCCATCAGTATAGCCATAGCACATAGTCCCTACATAGCACATAGTCCCTCAATATCAATATGTATTATCTATGTTTGATGATGAGCATCATCAAACCATGCTGCTGTTTCTACTACCCCCCACCTCTCCACTTTTCTATGCTAGAGGTTTATTGATGATGTCATATACATACCTACATACATATTTACTGTGTCTATTTTTATATAAAGAGACATGAGTACACGCTGTGTATGACAGATATACAAGTAGCTAAATACATAAATACACAGGTAAGCTACTGCCGCTGCTGCTGCTCTTATTCTAAGAGAGGAAAGGAAAATCTAAACTTTTACGTTTTCAATCTCGTATTATAGCAACAGAGTGTGTGACGGTGAGTGAAAGCATGTTTAAAATTTATTTATAAATATTTTGTACCAAAGCTTGAAGTGTGTAGAAAATTAAAATAAGTAAGTAATATAAAAATGATGAGGGCTCCCACCAAATACACACACACACACACACACAGGTTTTCCATTTCTGAAAAACTTAAGTCATTAATAAAATGTCAGATAGGAATATTAATGGGATACAAGAGACAAGTTGTACAACATTTTAATAGTACATATCTAAAAACATTGGATTTCATTATAAAACTCACTGCAATATGTAGCGCAGTTAGAAAAAATAAAAAAATAATAAAAATATAAATATCATAAAGTAAGTAAAGCCATAATATAATTTTTTACATTTGTCGCCTTAGGTCAATACTGCTTCATTAGTTACGGGGGCAGTAACCTACATGGGTTGAGTAAATCTGCGTACGTCAAAACAATAACCTTGAAAAGGTATAGCGCTTTGACATTTGTATGTATTTTACAGGAGAGAGGTAATGAAAACTTCTCACACTGTTGTGCTGTCATGTCATGAATGTCAGAGTGATAAGAAGAGCAGCAAACTAAAGAATGGAGAAAGAGATACGATAATACGAAAGAGAAGAGTAAATGAGATCATGGACACTGACTCTCAATTTGATGAAAGTCAAATAACGGAGATGAGAAAGGTGCAATATTATATAGACGCATCTAACATCACGCTCTCTTTTTTCTTTCTGTACTCTACTGTCAAAAATCATATTGTATGCACAGCGTGTGCGTGTGTGTGTGTGTGTGTTTCGTGATTTCAATGTATACAACAACCACTACACTCAACTCTCTCACTTCATAGTTTGACAGTTAAGCTTAATTTCCCCTCTAGCATGTGGTTATCTCTTTTATTCTGCCATGTTTCAATTCAACAAAAACATACCAAGAAAGAACATGGTTGCTTGCTGATGCTCTCTTTTTCTCTCTTGCTCGAAGATATAACCCAGCAAGGAAATTGCATGTGCATTCAATATTGTAATCGCAATAAGAAGATTTACTGATCATTGGCAATGAAAAATTTTGATGCGATCATTTTAGAAGTAATGAAATCAGCTTTTCAATTGTTTCTAGGTTTTTATACTGTGTTTGAAAGGATTTCTGATATAGTGTTGTCAAATATAAAATCACCTGAATGATAGACTGAAGACAAATCTAAAACTCAAAGATTTCTGAATAATAGACTAAGCATATATACAATATAAGTGAATATAGGTAGAAGTAAAATAGGAAATGAGCTAATCAAAAAACAATTAATCACTAGCACCATAGGGAATTGAGATACATAGGAAATGATAGGGAATAGAAATAGATGGTAAAAGAGGATAGAGATAGAAGTAAGATATGAAAAAGAAAGAAAATAGGTGCTGACAAGGAATAAAGGAAGATGGTAATAAGGTTTAGAGGTCCACATATCGTCGCCTGAGAATTGATTTGACGTATAGGTATATGAATTTGTACACACATACGCCAAATTAATTCTCAGGCGACGATATATTGACCAATTTGATAATCAATGCGGTTCGAATTCGTAAAACTTCGCAACTTTTATGTGAAAATAACTACTTTAATTCTTGGTTGAGTCTTAAAAATCCCGACCTATGACCATTAGACAGACGTATACCAATTCTTTCCCAAAAAAAGATTCAATACGACTAGTGAACCATGCGAATTTTTATTTCTTTTTTTTTTTTCTTAGGTCAATATAAACGTAATGCGAGTATAACTAAGCTTTATATTTTCCAATCCGCTTTAATATTTATTTCCTCTTTTTTTTAATGTTCCTTTTAGTTTTTATTTTTATTTGCCAAACCAAACAGAGCACCGTCAGAGCTTGTGTTGATTTTTTGCACACCTTTTTAATGGACTCTCTACACCTGCCCTTTACTCTTACTCCTATCCATACAATTCACATATTTTTTCGCCTTTTATTTGTTTTTTTTTTTTATATAGCAATTTCGGTATGTTTTTGTTTTATTTATATATATGTATAAATTTTTCAATTACACTTACATTGGAATTCGGTGACCACTTTGATGCTGGTATCGCTGTAAAGTGATGGTCCTGACCACTACTTCCATTGCCATTACCATTGCCGTTGACGCCACCAACGCCACTTGAACCACTGCTACTGCCACCAACGCTATTCCCAACGCCAGCAGTGCTGCCACCACTACCGCTACCACTTCCACCACCACCATTTCCGACTGGTTGTTGTTTTGATGAAAATTTATTGACGTTCGTTTGTTGGTTACACCGAAGAGTCGTGCGCAATGAATGTGTTGAGTTTGAGGTTTAGATTTTTTTTAATTTTTTTCATTTGTTTTTTTTTTTTTTTTGTTTCGTTGGTGTGAATCGTTAAAAGTATTTACGATTAAAAGACAATTGCATTTGTTGATTGGATTTTTTTGTTTTTGTTGGTTGTTAGGTTGGTTGGTGTTGGTTGATTCATTCGTTCGTTCGTTGGTTGGTGTTGATGTTGCAGATGTTGATGTTGGTGTTTATGAGATTGATTGCAAAAACGAGGAAGAAAAAAAATAAGAAAAGTAGAAAAACGAAGAAACAATAAAATTGATTAAATTCACGTGTAAAAAATTTTGCCATGTGCTATAATATTAAGATTCTTGATTAGTTCGGTATATTTTTTGAGCTGTTTTCATTGCTGGTGATGTAGTTTAATTAATACTGTAAACATAAATTTTATAATCTGAACATTTTCTAGAAGATAATTTCAAACTAAGATACCTACTATTAATTCAGAAATTATAGCTTTGTAGTTACCTGACTACCGGTACCACAGCTTGTGAATACCCTAATTATTATTGACTTAAATTCCGCCATTTTAAAAATGAGAGGAGAGAGCGGAGCACATCAAATGCCATTGGGCATATGAGTAATAACAAGTGGCTGTTATTGATAACGGTTAATTTTTCTTTTATTCAATGTGTTGACATTTTCTTTTGAGAAACTCTCTCTCAACCACTCTCTATCTCGCTCTGCCCTTAATGACTTATTAAAAACCAGGCATTAGTACAGTGAACTTTTTCAAAAGAGCGCTGTGGTGAATTTTTTTTTTTTCTCATCTCTCTGAGATTTTCTAACGGTATACTTATTTTGAGTTTATTTAGTGATCATACAAGTGAGTATATAATTATTAAAACTAGTGAACGCAAGTACATCAACACTTCATTCTATTATCGCTCTCTCTTTTCGTTCTGTTTATATGAAGTTTTTACGCTCTCAATTTAAGAGAGCGCAAAACATCATATAAAAAAACGAAGAGAGTGCAGCACTTGTCTCAGAACAATGAAAATATTATTGAATTAATAAAAATAAATGAAAAAAATGGGAGAACTCTAATTTAATGTTTTCTTATTTATTATTGTATTAATGTAGTAATAGGATTCCATGAAACTTAAAAAGAAAAATCTGCCTTGATTTTTATTTGAAACTTTTACTTCACGTTAGTGAACTTATTTTTTTACGGAGTTGTGCGAAACTAAGAATGACTTCTACACTTTTATTGTCTACTCACCATATTGTGATGGTATCACATCCGGATCTCGTTCATCTTCGACAAGATCCTCTGATGATTTGGTTTTAATATCCGTATGTTGCCAGCGTGGTTTTTCCATATTTCCGCTCTTCTGAAAGCAATTCAAAAAATTAATTAAACATGTGCATATGAATAGAATTTTCTCATATATTACAAATACAAGTTAAAATAAGAAGCTAAAACACACTAATCATTTATATATATGTATGTATGTACAATGTGGGATCACAATGTAATAATGCATGAATGAATGAATGGGGATGGTGTATGTAATAACAGACATACAAATATTCAATTCAACGAGTATTTATGCATAAGTACCGACAATATTTTGTTTCTATATAACTATATACCTATATATATCTTACCTTGAAAACATCAGCAGGCTGCGTTACCATGCCAGGAGTTGTTGCCTTCGTGCCATGTTGACGATTACGACGTAAATTGTGCAAAAATGTCACCATGAATATTCGCACAGCGATTGCTAAGCTAATGATAACAATTGTAAGGACACTCCCTACAATGACTGGTGACAGTGTCAGAGATACATCATTGTCTATTTTGTTGTTATTTGAATGTACGTGTATGTGTATTTGTTTGTATGCGGTTATGTTTATGTATATATGTATGTGTGTGTGTGTGTGTGTTTGCGATAGAAATTTTATGACGCCAGCAATATGTAAACGTGTTTTTGTTGATGATAGCATATTTTTTTTTATGTTGTTGTTGTTATGTTTTTGTTTTTTTTTTATGCAAAAGGTGTTGTCAATGTTGTTGTTGTTTTGGTTGGTTTGTTATATTGTCATTGTTTTTGTTGTTGTTGTTGTTAGTTTGCATCACAATCGATTTGTTGTATCATAAATCATGATTGTTGACAACGTTATTGCATGTTTTATATGGATGTGCGAATGTCGATTTGTATGTGTGTGTGAGTGTGTGCGGTGGATGTACGTGCATGTGTACGTGAAAAATTAAATCCATTTTCAGCAAAATTGTATCAATTTCAACACGACGGCGACGACGACGGCAGCATGAGCAACGACGAGATGAAAAGAGAAAGAGAATAAATTAGTAAAGCCATACACACATATACAAAACAATATACATACTTATACATATGAAAAGATGAGAGAGAGAGAGAGAGCAAACCAAGTGAGATTGAATTGTCTAAGAGGCAATGGACACCTATACATGCACAATGATCGACTGTTTTTTCTATGTAAATGAAAGCTAACCGTGAGTTACTCTTCTACTTTTTTAGAGAGAACCCTGATTGTAAAATTATCGTAAGCGACAAAAAAAAGTTAGTTCTACAAGAGAAGAATTTTTGAACTTTATATGACGATATATGAGAAAAGAGAAGTACATGAATAAATTTTTGTTTAGATTTTTTAGGTGCCAAAGTTAAACTCTGTATAAAGAAAGGATTTTTGAAAAAATGGCGCTTACGATAATTTGCCAATTATGGCTTGATATCACCATAAGGAAGTGGACAACTAATGTATTCGAAGTAACTACTTGTTTTTTTAACTAATCAGCCAAATTGGAATAACTGTGTGAAGATAATATCCACAAAATTGTTTAAAAAATGAATATTTGAGTGAGTCAGTCGATTCGTTGAAGTGATTCAGTTGATAAATAAATCAGTGAAGGAGTGAATGAGTTATTGAGACAGTTGGTCAGAAATAAGTCAGTCAGTGAGTGGGATTGCCAGTCGGTTAGTCAGAGAAACAAATAGTCAATCAGTCGGTGACTTATGTTTGGTTTTCACTATGTCAAATTCAATCAAATTTGCCAGCATATTGGCAAATTTCATATAGAAAATTCTCTCTTTCTTTCTCTTTGACAGGAAATATGAAATAGTGAAAACCAATCACTAGTGAGTCAGTTAGTAGCTTAATCTGTCTTCCAGTTTGTAAGTAAATTGGCTAGCCTTTAAGTCAATCAATTAGTGAATCAGTCAATGAGAAAATCAATCAGTAAGTGAGTGAGTCAAGCAGTGAGTTAGTCTATCAGCCAGTGAGTGACTCAATTGCTAAATGAGTCAGTGAGTAAATAAGTCAGTCAAAAAAACGTTGCTTGAGTAAGTTAACCATACGTTGTGTATGGACCACACCACATACGATTTCATATATTTTATAGTAGTTGTCAATTGTAAACTTCGCTCTCACGTACACAACGGATTCTATGTGCCAGAGCCTTAAAGCAGTCAGTAGTTAAGTAAGTCAGTTAGAGAGTTAGACAGTCGGTGCAACAAACAGTTAGTCAGTGCAAGTAAAATATTCAAAATTTTATAACGAATACGTTTTTCTTACGCATCCGAACCTGTAAAATTTAAAAATAATCCTTTTTTAGAACAATTTTCCTAACGATTCACAATCACCAATTCATGCTTCTGTAAATTTCCTACAGGGAATTTTTAGATATGCTCAATTTAAAATAGATTTTCTTGCATATATTACACAGGTAAATTTAACAGTAAATCTATATACCTACGCATTTCATAACGAATTTCAATATTTGAGTAGGTACTTGAATTAGGTACTTTGCATAAAAATTCTTCAAAAATTCAAATTTTATGCAATATGAAAATCACTGTCGCTGTCAACTTTATAGATCTTCATACTCAACAAGGAGAATATATAGGATATATGAATATGATTTAATACACTTGCCAAAAACTTCATGCAGCAAAGCAATCAATCAATCATTGCGCTTAGGTGTTCTACTTTAGATTCAACTGAGTTGTTGAACATATACACACACACACATACAAGTTTCACATAAACAGTTATCGATATGGGAGAGAGAGAGCGAGAGAAAGAGCAAAAGAGAGATTGAGGGCTTTACACATGAGAGTGTATATTTATAAGAGCAACATGTGTATGTGTATTTGTATGTGTGTGCGAGTGTGTGTGTGTGTGTTTATCTATGTATGCATATATACTCAACGACAATATTGACACTTACCTGTCCTGTATGCTGTCGAACCAATTATAAAATCATGTACTAGATATGAAGGGCTTCTTCCTTTCTGATTGAACGCATAGATGCGCAATTTCAATGAGTTATTCTCTTGCGTCATCATCGATGTAAGTGTATCTAAGTTTTCTAAAGAAAATTGTGGCTCCTCGGCGTTGGTTAAATTGAATCTGTGCGAAGAGAAAAGAAGAAATAAAAAAATTAAAAGAAATTAATTTGCATAAATGAGAAAAAAAAAATAGAGAAAATAAAAGTAAATAAAAGAAAAAAAAAAGGGAAAAAATTTTATTAAAGAAAGTGTGTGTATTAAAGTTTTTAAAAACTACTTAGGAACATAGCGGCACAGTAAAAAAAAAACACAAAAGGTCAGCATAAATTCGTTTTGAACAATTTTATGTACTTCCTATGCTAAAGTTTTATTTAAATGCATTTAAATTGCGCTATTTGTGAATGAAAAACTTTTTCCCTTTACTCAAAAATACACATACTTAAATTCATGTCACTTAAAAATAAATACGAAAAGTAAAGAAAATCGAAAATCCCAAACTATGTAAAGCAATCGCAATTTTCGTAAGCCTTTTATTACTTGCACACATATGTATGTATGTACATCCAACAACAATGATTTTTAGAGTATTTTGCAATCATTTTCTCATTTCTACATTTCACATTTATGTTATGTTTCTTTTTTTTTTTTTCTTTATATGTATATCAAAAAATATAATTGCGCGAGAAGAAAACCGAAAGAGCAGCAGAAGACGATAACGGTGATCAGTGGCGGATTTGGAATTTTGATTTGGGGGTAAATTTCAAATAAACAATACTAAAAACGAGTCCGAAATTCAGACTTCAGAGAGCTTAGCTCTAAAAATCAGGTCTCTATTCAGAATAGAAGAAGTCAAAATTCAAACCAAAATTTCAGTTCAATTTCGGGCCTAAAGCAATCCTAAATTCAGGCCAAAGTTCAGATCAAAAGCAGACCAAAATTCAGACCAAAGTTCAGAACATAATTTAGACCAATTTTAAGCTAACATTTAGACCATAATTTAGACCAATTTTAAGCTAACATTTAGACCAAAAATCAGTCCGAAATAAATATCAAATTTCGGTTAAAATTCATGCAAAAAACAGATCGAAGTTCTGAGTAAAATTTGCCCGACATGTAGTTCGAAACAGAATAAAAATCCAGACCAGCTCCAAGAAAAATAAAATAAAATTTAGATCAGCATTTAGTTGGTCAAAATTCTAGATTAATTCTAGACAAAATTCAAACCAAAATCCAGACCGAAAATCCAGACCAAAAATCCAGACCAAAAATCCAGACCAAAAATCCAGACCAAAAATCCAGACCAAAAATCCAGACCAAAAATCAAGACCAAAAATCCAGACCAAAAATCCAGACCAAAAATCCAGACCAAAAATCCTGACCAAAAATCCAGACCAAGAATCCAGACCAAAAATCCAGACCAAAAATCCAGACCAAGCATCCAGACCAAAAACCCAGACCAAAAATCCAGACCAAAACCCAAACCAAAGATCAGATAAAATTTCAGACCAAACTTGCATTAAAGCTAATCAAAAATTCAGAGTAGTTTCGAACCAGAAATTCATATCAATGTCAAGACAAAAACTGGGACCAACAATCACACCAACAACCGTCAATAACCAAAATAGGAGTAGACTAATATTTAGACCAAAATCTGGGAAAAAATTGAGCCGAAATTCGGAGTAACCTACAGACCAAATTTCACAGCAAAAAAAAAAAAACATTTCAAACGCAGTTTAAAATCAAACCTGTAGTGGACCAAAATTTAGACCACTTTAAAGTTGAAATTCTGGCAGAAATCGAACCATGGTTCATTCAAAAATGAAAGCCAAAAACCAAACTAAAGACAGGGATAAAACTAAATTAATACTCAAATCAAAATGTAGACCAAAAATCAGATAAAATTCAGAACAAAATTCAGAACAAAATTCAGACCGAAATTCTGATCAAAATTTAGTGCGAAAATCTGACCAAAACTGAGATGAAATTTAGACCAAAATTCAGACAAAAAAATGCACAAATTTCAGACCATAAATTGAATTAAAAATCAGATAAAAATTCAAAAGAAGAGCAGTTCAAAATCAGATCAAAATCCAGACCAAAATCAGACGAAAGTTCAGACTAAAAATTTTGAACAAGCTCAGATCAAAATCAGACTAAAATTCAGACCATGAAATGGACAATAATTTGGACCAAGTAAAGGTTGAAATTTTGGGAAAAATTTAGAGCAAAAACCTGACTAATTCTAAGACGAAATTTAAATCAAAAACCAGAATTCAGACCCAAATGTGGACCATAAATTAAACCAAAAATCAGATCTAAATTCAAGACTAGAACTGTCCAAAATCAGATCAAAATACTGATGAAATTCCGGGCAAAATTTAAAATAAAATTTTACAATTTAGACCAAAACTCTGATCAAAAGCAAATCTCAAATCAAACCCAAATTCAAACTCGAATTTAGACCAAAATCTAGACCAAAAGCAAGCTAAAGTTCAGACTAAAAATTCTGAAAGAGTTAAGGTTAAAATCGGAATGGAATTCAGACCAAGAAGTGGACCATAGTTCTGACAGAAATCGGGCCATAGTTCAGGCAAAAACTAAGGCCAAAAAAATCAAAACAAAAATCTGGTATAAAACTAACTCAATATTAGGATCAAAATTCAAATAAAAAATCAAACCAAAACCCAGACGAAATTCAGACCAAAACTCAGACCGAAGTTCTGATAAAAATTTAGTGCGAAAATATGACTAAAACTGAGATTAAATTTAGGCCAAAATTCAGACAAAAAACTAATACAAAATTCACACCTAAATGTGGACCATAAATGAAACCAAAAATCAGACTGAAATTCAAAGCAAAAACAGTCGAAAATCAGATCAAAATACCGGTAAAGTTCAGTGTTAAATTTAAAATAAAATTCTAAACAAAATCAAATTGAAATTAAGACCAAAAACTCTGACTAAAACCAGTTCAAAATCAAACCCAAAGTTCAGACCAAAATCTAGACAAAACCCAGACTAAAGTTCAGACCAAAAATTTAGAGCAAGTTCAGGTTAAAATCAGAATGAAATTTAGACCTAGAAAAAGACAAAAGTTTGAACCAATTTTAGGTCGAAACTCTGACAGAAATCTGACCATAGTTCAGGCAAAAACTAAGACCAAAAATCAAACTAATAACTGGAATAAAATTAGCTTAACATTCGGATCAAAGTTTAGACCAAAAATCAGATAAAATTTAGATCAAAAAAATGAGACGAAATTTAGACCAAAACTCAAACCGCAGTTCTGATCAAAATTCAGTTAAAAAATCTGACCACAAATGAGATAAAATTTAGACCAAAATTCAGACGAAGAACTGACCTAAAAATCAAAGCGAAATTTATACCAAATTTAGGCTAAAATTCAGTCAAAAATCAGAGCGAAATTCACTACAAATTTAGTCCAAAATTCGGACAAAAATCAGACTAAAAATTCACCCCAATCAGCATCAATATTTTGCAAAGAGGCTGCAGTCCACAAAGCTCCTTCCCTAGAACCGCTACTATCCGCCGCCATTGACGACGATGTCGTAGTAGTAAAAGTAAGAAAAAAGTCAAGGAAATCAACATAACCAAAGTCCCTTTTTTGTTGTTGTTGTTGGCTGCTGCTACCGTTACTCAATATAATCAAATGTATTTGAACGTAAAAAGCGCCATCGCTCTCTCATCAGTGCCACCGCCATCACCATTGCCATCGCCATCTATGGCAGTCGTGGCAGTATAATCATCATCATCATCATCATCATCTAGGCGTAATATCGAACTCCTCCTACCATAACCGCCAAGGCGCTGGGTGTGTGTGTTATCGCAAAAATCAACCTTCAACTCGTTTTAGCAATTTCTAAAGTTGTTTTTTTTTTCTTGTATGACTACATACACACAAACATATACCCGCATATATGTATGTGCATACTAGCATACACATCTCATCACCAAAACGCTCTACTTAATGTCTTTTCAATCATGACCTCAATTTGAATTTGATTCTCGGGTGGAGTTTGGTTCAGTGTTATACTTTCTTTCGATCCCCAACCTCCATTCCCCACTTAAATCATCATATTCTACTATTCGCAATCTTTTTCCAGCTGCATAGAAAATACCACAAGGAATAAATTCCCCTATAGCTACTTACGTCTCACTCCCCCTTATCCCTTATTCTTGCGTATGGCTTAGCTTCTTTTATTCTCCTCTTACCCTACTTTATCCCTTACCTTCCCTTATTCGTTACCTCCCTTATCCCTTGCCGTACTTTATTCCTTACCCTACTTTATCCCTCACCTTCTCTTCCCCTTATTCTCCCTTATCCCTTATCTTCCCACATTTTATAAAAATTTCATTTTTACATTTATTGCGTTCCGTTGCGTTGAATTGCGTTCGATTTAGTTTCTTTTGCCCTTAGGTTTTATTTTATTTTTTATTTTTCTTCTTTTTTATGTTTAAATCCCTAACTACCTACCAACGTCAACCTCTCTATCACGCACATACCATGACTCCACCTCTACCTCCAGCCCTAGCCTCTACCCCTCGTCTACCAAATTTCTTTTATTTTTGTTTTTTTTTTTGCCAGTTTTGGGATTTTACACGTCCTACTAGGATTATTATTTCAATTCTATTTTTCAAACAAAACGTAACAACAACAGCAACAGCAACAACACATGAAAATGAAAATAGAATGCGGACGAAGATGGAAAACAATGTGCATACATATCGTAAATTTTTATAGCATTATTTTCCTCATGTTTCACAGGGATTTTTTTTCTGCTTTTTGTTTTGTTGTTGTTGTTTTTTCTTGTTTTTATTGGCATTTAATACGCTATTTTTGCCAGGAGCAACACGGCAGAGCAACAGCGAAAGAATTAAAAAAAAAAACAAAAAAAAAAAAAAGATAGCAAAATTAAATTGCTCACAGTTTTAGAGGAAATTAAAATATTATGAATGTTTATTTTATAAACATGCGTTTTTGTTTATTTTCCATTTATGTAGAAATTTCATTTCATTTCAATATCACTAAAGAAAAATATGCTAAAAAAAAACTTAAACACACAAATATATGGGCATATCTGGGTTACAAAAACTTTATAAAAAACATGGGAATTCTCTACTCATAAATTAAATGGCGGCTCTCTGCATCATTCTACATGAGTGTTTTACTCTTACTATGTATAGAGCACATATGTGTTGAATGAGAGGTGGAGTGAGAGAGAAGAAGAGCGTGTGTGAGAGAGTAAGTGTGGTTAGTTGTGGGCTCGAGAGAGCCAGGCAAAAAACAAAACAAAAAAAACAACCGTAAGCAACAGTGCTCTCGTATATACTACAATCTTAATCTCTCAGTTGCATAAATAGTGAGTACTCCTCAAAAGAGACTTTGATAAATTCGTTCTCTTTTCAAATCTGAGAAACAACAATAACAAACAATAACAATTATACTTTGAAGTTATATATATACAAGTTAATGAACAAATGTAGTCATCACAACAACAATGTTTATAGAAACGGGCAAATCATCTGAATTGACATGAACTTAAGTCATGACTTTGAAAATTAACCTCTAGATTTAAATTTCATAGTCTCCTAAAAAAACTAACAATTATAATCGTCTAACAAATAACAACAAGACAGAAAGTGTGGTCTTTTACAAAAACAACATAACAACACAAATAATAAGTAACAGTTGACTTCTCTTGATCCCGGCCACTCACCAAGATGAGGTTTTCCCGATTTGTTAATTTAGTTTTTGAGTTCACGTGTCGGACGGATAATGTGTGTATATTTTGTTTATTTATATTTAATAACAAAATGAATATATTTATATAATTAATACCGTCGTTGATTCTACAATACAACGTAAGTTAAATTTCATTGAAGTATCGATGTTTATAATGCAAATCAATAATAAAATGAAATTAGACTTCAGCTGCATTGCAGTATCAACGACGATTTTTTTTTTACTCAACGCAATAAGTCCACTCAATTCAATAATAATGAAGCAAAAAGGAGAGAGATATGGTAGAGCAAATTTCACTCAATTCCTCATTTTTAAAATCAAGTGACAGAGAGGGAGAGAGTACTGGTCGTATTCGTAATCGTGTCCTCCGGTATTACTCCTTTTGGAGGCTAAAACAATTAATCCATGCCCTAGGACTTGCAATTTTCAAAGTGCAAAGCCTCTGGAGCAATAGAAAGCAATCCATTGTTCGTTTTGGAGCGCTCGATGAGTACTCCTACGATCATCCTAATTTCAAGTGAGGTTTATTATTTTATTAAATAAAATGTTATTGCTTATACAAAACTGTGTGTCCTCTCCCTTTCTTTTATATTTACTCTCTACATATAGTCACATATTTATTTTGTCCATACATACACATGAAACGATCTTTACCTCCTCAGTTTGGCATGTAGTCAATTCTACGCTCTATCTCTAGCTATGTAGCGAGTCTATAATTCATAATAACTTCTCTGGCCCAAAAATAATGAGAAACCGGTAGCTCAATTAGTACATATTTGTGTATATGCTGCTGATGAGATTCATTGCACACTAACTCTACGTCTCCACGAGCAATAATTCATTGCATGAAATTTAAAATTTGTTGTCGTTTCCCGTATAAAATATCAAAATGTTGTTTATTGTTTTTTCATTTTTTTATGGGAAACAACAACAAATTTTGAGTTTCATGCAATGAATTATTGCTCGTTGCATTACAAAACTGAAAATTTGAGAGACCAAAGAATTGTTTTTATAGTATTGAGAAGTGAGTAAATTTACACTAACAATTTGTTATGCGTATTTCCAAAAGAGTAATTCATGCTTAACAAAACAAAAAATCATTTAAAAAAATATGCCGTTGTTCATACTCAAACATTAAAAGTGATAGTTTTGTTGTTTTTGCCTATGAATTTATTTATTTGCAAACACGAGAGAGAGAGAGAGAGACAGAGAGAGCATCAGTCGATTAAACTGCTATTGATGCATTAGGCGGAGCTTATATCTACTTGAAAATGGCCGCGATTTCTCTCACAAGTTTTTTTTTTTAAAGTTGCCATCTTTGGCTGCTGGTGAGATTCATTCAACACTAACGACATTACAAAATCGAAAAACTAAGAGACTAAAGAATTGTTTTTGTAGTTTTGTAGAACTGAGTAAATTTACACTAACAAAACGAGAAATCAATTGTAATAGGGTGAGAGGTTTTCGTCTTTAACCGTATTTGCAAAAGAGCAATGCGTGCTCAGTCAAAAAAGCAAAAAATATTCCGTTATTCACGCTCAAACAACAAAAATTATAATTTTTTTGTTTTTGTCTATGGATTAATTTCTTTTACCAACACGAGAGAGAGAGAAAGAGAGACAGTTTCAGACGAATTTAAAAGTGCGTTTGATGCAATATACGGAGTTTATTGCCGTAATTCATCTCAGAATACTTTTTGAGAGTACTTCCAGCATATTCAGAACCCTGAGTATGAAAGAAGATGTCTGAAAATTGGTTTGCTTTAATGATATGCCCAGATATGCCCAATGGCCTATTTGTAATACACTTCAAAAAGTTTTTATCATTTATTCAAAACCAAACATTTCCGAAGTGACCTACATATAGGACAATGGGCATATCTGGGTTAATATTTTACGAATATTTTCTGAAATTTTACTTATCAACACAGCCAAAAAAAAAAAAAAAATCATAACTTTATTTCTTGTGAATAAGACAAAGAAAATTTAGATTCTAATCACGTTCTCTCCCTTTCATTAACTGATCTATAGAAGAGAAATAAGGAAGTTTGGGTCTTTACGTTTCTTCCAAACCTCCATAAGTTGAGGAAAAACCTTCATAATTGGTGATAAAATTTTTTATGAAGAGGAGGGAAGTATTTCATACCAAAAAGCCCCCTGTGAATTTAATAGTATTCTATATTTTGCACAGCATATACCTAGACGCAACTAATTAACATCCCATTTTTAATCTATAAAACTCATCCCACTAGTCGCCACTACCCTCGAGTCGAATCATCTCTTTCCTAAACTTGCCATAATAAGTACTAACTCCAAGCTCTTTCGTATTATGCATTATCAAAATATTGTCACTCAATGAAAGTACCACATTCTAAAAATACTAAAACTTTTCTGCTAAAATCCCTGGAATGTGTTCCCTTTCTACTCCCCTACATCATGTTTTCCAACAATTTTCACACTATTAAAAATTCATGAAATTCATTTAGTATTCAAAAACAAAAACCAAAAAAAAAAAAAAACTCAACTTTATCCACAAAGCAAAATTAATTTAATGAAATATTTTTCAACCGCATTCAGCAATTATCAATTTTCTATACAATTTTACTCAGAAATTCATTATAAATTTTATAAACAGAATATGAAAATAAAATATTGGCATTCAGAGAGAAATTTTAATCAAATTTTTGGTTTTATATATTTTCAAGCTTAAATTTCAGAATATAACTGAAAGATTATCTTTAAAATGTCAGGCATTCTGTTGACATTTTCTAAATCAATCGTCAGACACATGTGTTGCAATTGAATTCAATCCTCCCACTTTACACAAAATTTCATCCTTTTCTAGAGTAAAACTATCACCCAAAAAATAAGTAAAACAAAAAAAAACAAAAGCAAAAGCAAAACCAAAAAAAAAAAAGAAAAAAACAAAAATTGCTCCATTCAATATTGAATTCATTAAAATGCTTACCTTGTTATTCCGGTGCGTGTTGAAAACATTTCCAAAACAAATATTTGCGGAAGACCGCCATCATAGCCGGGTATGCATTGAATGTCAACATTGAGTTCCGTACGATTGAAGACAGTACAATTAGTCACAGCATTTGGCAGTGCTGTGTGTTCAAAAACACACAAAAACACACAGGTAATAGTTCAAATAGATAGCAATAGAAACGTAGATAAATGGATGAATGGATGGAGATGGAGAAAGATGTACAGGAAATTAAGCAGCAAATTCAATGTGGAAAATGTTCCGGTGTGCCGAAAATAAATAGAGAATGAAAGTAAAAAAAAAAATGAATGAATGAATGAATGATGAAAAAATACGATTTTTATTTGATTGAATATACGATTTTAGGAAATACATATGGACGGACATACGGATGCACTCGTATTTAATACCGATCTATGTTTACCGACATAGGTCTACATACAAACGTTTACGTGTTTGGTAAACCCAGTAGGAAATTAAATGAGTAAGCAGAAATATATTTAAGCCTCACGCTTTTGAAGTAAATCTAACTTACAAATAAATGATTAATGTTTTAGAATTAATTTAAAAAAAAATACCAATAATTTCTAGTAGTTTCGTCAAATTTTTGTTATAACCAGAATGCAAAAAATTATATTCCATTCTATTCGGAATGGAACAAAAACCTTTTTGACTGATTGTAGTGATCCGAAAACAAGATGGCTCTTGCATCTCTCTTTCTCTTTTCATTTTTTTTTATGTATATGAAGTTTTCGCTCTCTTAAATAGAAAGAGTAAAAACTTCATATAAAGAAAAAAACAAAAGAGAGTGCTGCTATTGGTCGGTAAATCCTCTCTTTATCAATCTTTTACAGTGAATCTCAAACTTGAACGACTTCTGGTAAAAATATTAAAAAATCCAAAAGCGAAGTCCAAAAAATTCGCATTTATGTTATGAGAATATTAAAAATTATTAATAAAATTTTGATTACAAATAAAAAAATCTTTAAAGTCTGACCCTAATCACTGAAACTTACCCAAAGTTCCCACCTACAAAAGCTTGAAGCAGCATTTGACAATATTTTTAGCACGTATGTCTTATTTTTTAATGCTATGCATTCATAAAAGCATCAGCATGATATCATTTCCTACTGGGATTACAGTTCACACATACACAGTCGAAATATATGTAATGATTTTTTTTTTTTTTTTTTTTGTAAAATGAATAAATTTATACAATATTTACCAGCTAGAACCACCTGAAATAGACAAGGTTGATTTTGTGTGCCCACTTCATTTGAGGCCCAACATGATAGGGTACCATAATCCTGTAGATGAAATGTTTATAAATTTTATAAGCATTTTTTATTAACATATATTAATTTCTAAGTATCAAGTCATATTAAATGTATATTATAACTACAGTACTTTTCGTTTAAAAAGAACTTTCGATTACTGTGAACTAAGTATCAAACACAAATCGAATGCATAAACCGTTTGAGGCAAACTTTCGCTTATAACGAACCATTTTTCTTAAGCGAAAAGTACGGTAATTTTATAAATTATATGATACAAACCTGATCTGTCACTGGTGTATACTTTAATATACTTCTGCTGCCATTGACACTAAAACGTTCACTACCCACATCGAGTGTTTCACCAGAATTGTTAAACTTCCAACGAAATGTTCTGCAGGGGAAAAAAAAATTTTGTAATTGTTGAAGAGAAATTTAAAAAATAAAGTAATTTTTATGATGTAAATAATTGCATTTTAATTCAACAATTTACACTGTCATTCAAATATCATACAAATGAATCAAATCTCAGAATTTTGATCAGCACCAGCCATTTTAACCTTAGTGAAATGGAAGTAAAATAAAAAACTAAATTTTTTTTTTTTTTGTGAAATATATAATGAATTGATCTCCGCATATTTTTTATTGTTGTTTTGCATTTTTTCTATTAAAACTAGCACTAAAAGAAATCCGATTCATTTTCTTTTTTCTTTTGTTTCTGTTTTTTTATATGAAGTTGCTCTTTTAAATTCTTATAACTTCATATAAAAAAACCAAAAGAGAGCGCGGCACTTGGTTTGTGAATTCGCCTTAAGTATTCATTTCAAAGAGAGCACAATGTTAAAAAGAAACAATAACAAATCGATGGAGACCTTAGCTTAATACAATAACAAAGTTGAATGGGTAGCAATACACGCAGCAAAACAGCGTAAGAAATTTCACACGTACAGAGTTCATTTCCATAGAAAAAGTGCTCAATCGATCATTGTGTATGTATAGGTGGCCACCGCTGGTTTATGTAAATGTCGGTAACGGCGCTTTGCCGCTCTTTACTCTACTACTCTCTCTACTCTCTTTTTTAATATGGCGGCATATTTCGAAGTAAACAATACTAACTATACTAACGGAATTAAGACGATGAAAATGGAGAAGCATATAAAAAATAAAAATAAAAATACTCTGAGAATAACTGAGAACAGTTTGAAAGGCATTGGTAATGTCAGTATTTATTCAACTTTTTTATTAGTCTATAGTGCAAACGAAAGCACTGGTGTCTATTGATGCGCTCTTTGTCACTCTGTTTAATATAAAGAAAAATATGACTTACTCTCTACTTAGGCGAAGTTTACATCTACAAGAAAATTGCCGAAATTTCTTTTAGAGAGTATTTTTGAGAGTAAATTGCTTTGAATGAGAAACCGAACGTTTCTTAGTTTTTTTTTTTGTTTATAGCAACAATTTCCTCCAAAAAAAAAAAAAAAATTATCTGAGAGAGACTTGCAGCAAATTTTCATGCAAATGTAAACTCCGCTTATACTAGCTCTTATTCACTCTCACCACAGTTACACTTTTGCACATTAATTTTCATCAGAAAGGCGGTAAGTGTAGGTGGTCCCTTCTCCTCCGTGCATTCGCTGGTGGTCATATCCATATCCATATCAGCAGTATTTATAGATAAATTTATTTTTTTATGATTTCATGGCATTGCTTTACATATTTTTATTATGTATGAGCTACATACGTCCTTATTATGCCATAAATGACACAAATGAACAAAGTAAAAAGTAAAGCATTCAAATGAAATGAAGTTTCATGCCCACTCAAACGTGGTGATGAAAATCAATCGGAATACATGTTCTTTTGAATGGTTTTTAGTTTCTTCTGACAATGATTTTTATTAATTTATAATAAAAACAAAGCAAAATACAATTACTTAACTAAAATGATAATTAAAAAACATACATTTTAGTTAACCAAATTCCCATTATACTCATTTAATTAAATTCTAAATTTATTTTTGACCATTAAGTAAAATAAGCATATAAATTATTTAAGAATAATGACCACAAAAGTGTAGGTAAATACTTTAGTTTTGTGTTAATTTTCTAAACCTTTTTTTGTGCTCACATATTTTATTGTAACTAGTACAATATTTTTTATAATATTCATTACACTTTACATAATTCTTTAGAGAACATAATAAAACACTTTTTCCCTACCCTTAAGGGTAATCACATACACACACATACTAAGTATAATAATAAAAATACATTTCCTGTTTACACACTCCCTCTCTCAAACACACATATACACACGTGACATACGCATTCATACATGCAATTCTTTTACAACAATAACATATAGCTAGAAAAAAAAGAGTTAATGTTTCACACTCATATTTACTTATAAAACAAAGCCATACACACAACAACACACACACACACACACATACAAATTTATTAATTTGAGTGACACGCTCTCACACACTAATACATATATATGTATAATACACATACCTTGGAGGCGGATCTGCTTGTATTTCACACGCAACTTCAACAGTTTCATCCTTTGAGGCACCAATTAGTATAACACGATCTAAATGTTTACAAACAGGTGTGTCTGTATAAAAGAAAAACAACAACAACAACAAAATATAATAAAATAGAATGGAAAGAACAAACAAAACAATGAATGATTGACTGAATTAGTTTAAGTAAATTTGATGATTTAGATTATGTAATTTAAATGGATTTTATTATTTTAAATACTCGTAGTTATGGTTAAGAAGCATTTAGTTTACTTAGTATTGTAAATACAAATTAATATTAATGTAAATTGTTCAAAATTTAATTGATTTCCAGATTTCCACAGCACTTAATCAGTTGAGAGACATTATGTTTATCTGGGGAAATCAGTTCACCATTCAAGATTCAAATTTAAAAACAGTTTCATATTGATCGAAAATTAAGCACAACGATGCACAGAGTAGGACGACATAATAAGGAGTTTTATATGACACGAATGTGGTATTTTCAGTTTATTGAATATCTATCATAACTTGCAATAATTCAATTCACAGTTTGCTATTATCTAATGCATTGCTATTATAAACTTGCGTTGATTTACCATCAACTAATTATAAAATTTTGTATGAAAAATTATTAAATTTAAAAAGATTTACAACTACTAAGAAGCGATGAACTAATATAACACCGCACATTGTACGTAGCAGAGAGAGAGAGAGAGAGAGAGCACATGCCCAGAAATCTCTCTCACCTATGTATGTAAAGGAAACGTATGGAAATGAAACACAGTTTTCGACTGCCTCAAAAAGACAGACAGAGAGAGAGAGGTTTTTGATCATATTTCATAATTCGTTAGACTGTTTCTTATACATACACAGTTTTCGCCTGCCTCTACTATATTTTGATATTTTGACTTTCAGAGAAAGAAAGAGATGAAGAGAGAGAGAGAGTTTTTTGTTCACATTTCATAATTCATTAGAGTGGATCTTATAAATGTAATACAGTTTTCGCTACATTTTGATATTTTGACTCTCAGAGAAAGAAAGAGATAAAGAGAGAGAGAGAGAGAGAGTTATTGGTTCACATTTCATAATTCATTAGAGTGGATCTTATAAATGTAATACAGTTTTCGCCTACCTCTGTTGTATTTTGATATTTTGACTCTCAGAGCGAGATAGAGAGACAGAGAGAGAGTTTTTTGTTCATATTTAGTAATCCGTTAGAGTGGATCTTATAAATGTAACACAGTTTTCGCCCGACTTTGTTGTATTTTAATATTTTAACTCTCAGAAAGAAAGAAAGAGAGAGAGAGAGAGAGTTTTTTGATCATATTTATTAATCCATTAGAGTGGTTCTTATTTAAAAAGCCAAGTAAACCTAACCCAAATTGAAAAATTATAACCACAGTTTTGAAGTTCCTAGGTTTATATGGAAAAAAGATACAACACCGCCATTTTGTAGAATTAAAAAAAGGAAAAAATATACTTTTAAAACTGTTATCTTAAAAATTTCGGAGATTTATTTATTTATTTTTTTTTTTTTTTGAAATACCTGAGGAATGGAAGGAGTGGTTTTTTACCCTTCTCCTCTTGAATTCGCCAGTACTTGTTCTTGTGTATACAAAAGTTCCTGGTTACTTTACATATTTTTTTCCGTTTAATTACCTCACAAATATTGCAGTTTTAGTACAAAATATACTCAAGCTCCTCGGTTAGTTGAATTTCCTTCCCGTTTAATTGAATCAGAATTTGTTTATTTACAAAGAGACGCAATCAAGCGAAGATTGGTAAAAATAAATATGTCTTTCTTTCGGCCTAAACGAAGCAAAAGTATCTACATAAAAATTAAGTCCTACGCATTATTTCACACACATTTTTGAGTGCGAGTATGAAGCTTTGAAAAATATTTACAAACAAGTAACAACTAGCAAAAAAAAAATTTGATTAATTACAAAAATTTTTCATTTGACTTTTTTTTTTTTTTTGTTTTTTGTTTTTTTTTTGCTTCAAACTCAACGTCAACGTCAAGAAGGAAATATTTTCACATACCAAGCATAATGCTAACAAATTGTTACTACAACTGTATAATTAAACCTCCAATTATATGGTGGATAGATTCAAAGAGATTTGAAAATACTTTTTAGAAGTAAGATATTTTCTATAACGAGGGAAGAGACCTAAAATCTTATGTACTAGAATTCTTTAAACTAAACAACAGATACATCATTTAAGCTTTTGCTAGGCCAAACGCAGTCATGTGTAGAACATCATAGCCTTAGATATACCCTGAAGTTTAGGAGAAAAAATTTTCTTGAAATAAAAAAATATAAAAATCAGGAGTGAGGAAAATCTATTGAAACAATTCAAAATTCTACTCTATAGCTAAAAAAAATTTTTTCTAGCTCAACCCATGGAGGTCAAAAAAATACGCATACCAAGTAATTTGTGCGCGGCTCATATTTCCATTTATAGTTAAAAAAAATATTTTATATTTTTACGAAATGAATAAATGAATGAATTTTTTGTTTTTTTTTTTTGCATTTAAAAAAAAATAAATATACTTCCACTTACATTTAACACGCAGTGGCAGTTGATTGCTGACAGTTTCACCTTCATCATTAATGGCGCTGCATGCATAATTTCCTGCGTAGTGTTTTGTAATTTTTTGCAACACCAAACTCTGATTCGAGCGTATGACGCGCGCTGAAGTATTGTGCTCCAAATGTATGCCCTATATAAAGAAAAGAGCAGAGAAGAGAGATGAGAGTAGAGTAAAGAAGAGAGAAAGCGAGAGAGAGAGAGAGAGAAGAAAAGAGTAAAGTTGAGAGAGAGGTGGCTTAATGTAGTATGCAGATTAATGTGGTAGTGTCGCCAGTGTTTGTTTGTTTGTTTATTTTTTCTTTTCATTAATATATGACAGGAAAATATACGTTAAAATAAAAGCTATATTACATTGTAGGTACAGAAAAATTATGCAAAATGAAAATAAAGTAATACTAAAGACATTGGGAAAATAATAATTTAAATTTTTATTTAATTTAATACAAGCTACTGCATGTAGTTGACTTATTTTTAAATAATTGGGACCGTACTCCGAATCAGTTTTATTATTTTGATATTTCATTGAAATAAAATAAAATTTCATTAATATTAATTGAAAATAAATAAAATATTTTATAATAAAATTTTTAATTTCATTAAAATTATTTGAAAATTTGAGACTTAGTCATATGTGATATGCTTTATTTATGGATAATTTTTGTGGCAATAATGCAATAATTATCTTCAGACCGTCCGTGGTGGTGGGGGTGGAAGGGGAGGGCTAAACCTGAGCCAGCCAGCAACAAAAATGTGTGGTGATTTTCTGCACTATTGAAATGGTAGATTCCAATTTGCATGAATAAATGTTGCCGACTTTTCTTTAGACTCATGCTGCGAGTATTTAATGGGGGGAAAACTGAGTACAATCGCGTAAAATATTTCGCAGTTATTTCACTAAAAAAAAACACTTAAGAGAGTGAACGTATTTAAAACTGATAGAGAGCGCACTCTTATATAAGTATTTTTCAGCTGTTCTCTGTGAACAATGTTGCCAATTTACTGCACTAGCATTTGCATGAATAAATGTTGCCGACTTCTCTTCAGACTCATGCTGCACTCTGATCTAAGTATTTTTCAGCTGTTCTCTGTGAACAATGTTGCCAATTTACTGCACTAGCATTTGCATGAATAAATGTTGCCGACTTCTCTTCAGACTCTTGCTGCACTCTGAGCTAAGTATTTTTCAGCTGTTCTCTGTGAACAATGTTGCCAATTTACGGCACTAGCATTTGAATGAATAAATGTTGCCGACTTCTCTTCAGACTCATGTTGCCATTATTTCATGGGAGAAAACTGAGGACAATGGCATAATATTTCACAGTTATTTAATGCAGAACTAAATTTTTACCTGAGAGAGTGAGCGCATCTGAAACTGAGAGAACGTGCATTCTCAGTTTTTTGTTTTTTTTTTTTCTGTGGCCAATGTTGTCAATTTAATGCACTAGCAACAAAACTCGTGGTTATTATTTTTCGTTGTCTTACAAATCAATAAGTAGACAACATTGAAATGTTATTTATACTCAGAGTAAAACTATAAAGTTATGGTAAAATTAAATGTCGTATATTTTGTTATTGTAGAGTAATTTTTTAAGACACTTAAACTGTTTCCTCAACACCCAACGCAAACAGCGCTATGAAATTTGTCGTGGAATTTCACTTCAACTCAAAAACAAGAGATTATTATCAATTCACTTAAACTAATTTAATAATTTAATACATAAATTCCAAACAGATTTTGAAAATCGAAATATATATAATTCATATAGATACAATAACATAGCTACCGATTATGAAGACTAGTATACGTATAATTTATTGCCAAAGTAACTGCTATATATACCTAAACATATACGATTACTAAAATTTAATCGTTAATTCAAATCATACACATACTTCATAATTGACGACAATTTATTGAACTGAACAATTTGTCCTACATTTTAGATATATACAAACAAACCAACATACACACACACACAAATCGATGTGAATATGTATGTGTGTTAGATTTCTAAAAATACACTTCTATCTTGCACTACACACTTTCACGTCATCATCATCATCATCATTATCAACATATTACTTTCACAATATACATACATATACATATATACGAGTACATCTGTGGTATGCGGTATAATACTATATACTTCCTCTATTCCCAAATGTAAAACCTAACAATTTCAATAACATTTTGAATACAATTTCGATGGAGCAATAGAGAAATAACAACAACAACAACATCAATAACAACAGTAGCTCTTTTTGTTGTTGTTGTTGTTCACCACCACTATACTATACTCTCACTGCTATCATAACAAATTACTTACATTATGCAACCACAAGAGTTTCCGCCATTGAGGATTCGATTGTACGTGACACTCGAAATAAACATCATCACCTTCCTTGATATCATCGGGTGAAAGAGTTGAGCCAAGACGTAATGTAACCAAAGGGGGATCTGAAAATATTCAAACATATGAATGTAGTATATATGTAACAAAATATATACATAATCAAATAGGAAATGTTTGAAATTGGAAGAAGGAAATTAAAATAGGAAATTTATTGACTTGAAGACAAATACATACGAGTATTCATAAAAGAAATTTAAGGTATAACTAAATAATAATTTTTTAATTTTTACAAGAGCTTAAATTTAGTAGTTGATGAGAAATTTTTGTATCAATTTTAGTTGTTTGGTGATAATTTCTTTTGAAAACTGTAAAATTACAAAACATTAGCACATGGTGAGCATAAGAAACTACATTCTTTTCTCTTTCTCTTGTTCTCTTTCTCTCCCACTATCTCTCTCCCACTCTCTCTCTCCCACTCTCTCTCTCTCCCACTCTCTCTCCCACTCTCTCTCTCCCACTCTCTCTCCCACTCTCTCTCCCACTCTCTCTCCCACTCTCTCTCTCTCTGAATTCCGAAGATGAGTGTTAACAACTGCAAACTTTCAAGTAAAAACTTTTTCGTATGTTTTTTTCTTCAAAAACAACACCACGTGTTGCAAATGACTAACAATTTAAGTAGCTACAAAATTAGTTTAAAGCAAAAAGCGAAAAACAAAAAAACAAAAAGCAAATAGAAAAAAAAAACTAGAACACAAATTTCAACTTCAATGCATATAAAGCAGTAAGAGCAACAAATTCACCAGAGGCAGAAGAAAAAGCTGCACAATCATTTCAACTTTAGCAAGAGTCGGTCGTCGGTCGTCGGTCGGCCATTGAAAGTTGGAAGTTGAGAGGAAGAAAGCTTAGCGAGCTAAAACCGTATTTGCTTTGAGAGTGTGTGATGTAACATAAAGTATGTTCCTCTCCCTTTTTTGCTTCTATGCCTCATTGCGTTCTCCCCATTTTTTTTTTGTTTTTTTTTTTTGTTTTTGTTCTACCTACTTACATTTATTAGAAGTTCTTTCACGAAAATTTTCGTTAAAAAGTATGCAATTTTTTTTGGTTGTTTTTTTTTTTGTGGTTTTTGAATGTTGGACACAAATTTTGCGGACCTGTGAACAAGGAGAACACGTGATGCGGTTGAGAAAAAAAACTCTAGCTGCAACTGCTGCTATTGTTGTTGCACGCAGTGTAGAAAAAAAAAACAACACTACGTTGGGTATAAAAACATTCGTTTCATTATTATTATTTTTTTGCTTTGCACATTTATGTAATTTAAGTAAATACTTTATACATTATTTAAACTAGCACTTTAAAATTAACAGCAATATGAAATTAAGCACTGATTATCAATTCAAAGCATTATGTATTTTATTTTCATTAATTTTTATTTCAATTATATATTTGAAACTAATGCTGCAGATAGAAGAAGGGTGGGGGAGAGAAGAGCAAGTGAGAGAACGTAAGTATGACTTGTTGTGAGATCGAAAGAGCACTGAAAAAAGTATCAAAGAGCAACTACATTTACACTACCATTGTTGTTGCTGTTTTTTTTCAACTGTGCGCCCTCTCTCTCTCTCTCTCTCTCTGAAATTTATTTACTTTCCCCATACGTATACAAATTTGTTTATGTGATTGTAAATGTGTGCACATTCGTTAATTTATAACCCTCTCCTAGCTCTTTTTGCTCTCACAGTGTGTCGCGGAAATTGATACTGCAAACACTCTCAATTGGCAAACGGTATTTGTTGAGTTTGAAAAAAAAAATTTTTTTTTTCTTTCTTCTTCTTTTTTTGCATTTCTGCTCTCACTTCTCTCTTTTTCTGTTTTGCTGCTCTCAAATTAAAAATAGATTGTAAGACGATTACAACTACAAATGTGGTCATGTAGTCATGCAGTCGTGTAGTTGCCAAATTTTGCAGTTTCATTAAAGCGTGTGTATTGTGTTTTTTTTTGGGAAAATGCAGACGCAAACCTTTCGCCCTCTATGTGTTTATAGTATGAAGCGCAGTAAAGAAACTACTGGAATATTCGGAAAGTAAATACAATTTGTGGAGTCACTAAATCTTTTTCAAATTTGGCAAAGAGAGAGAGAGAGCGGAGAAAAATTGCATATCTAAAGAAAACCAAAAAGATTAAGGAGAGAAAGAGCAAAAAGAAAAATGGGGGAAAAGATGGAATATTGAGAGAAGAGAGGAAAAATATGAGAAAACAATAAAAAGGAGAAAGTGATCGAAAGGAATGGGAGGGAAAAGATAAAGTAAAAATAGCGAATTGTGCCTAAATGAATAAAAATATTGAAACGAAAGAGAATAGAGCGACCTCATTAAAGCTCGTTAGCTTGTTTTCATGCGCATGCATAAAAAAATGAAAAACTATCATAAGATGAAAAATATTTTATCACATATTTTTGATTATAAATATTAAAATGGACTATATTTTTAGAATTGTATATAGCTTCATGAATGAACTTTGAGTTTCTTAAATATTTCTATTCAAAGTTAGTAAACTTGGGTGACAAGAAAATAGACTTAAGCTTACCACAGAAATAAAACGAACAGACAACCTTTTGTTTGTTCCCTACCATAATTCTCAAAATTCAGATTATTTCAGCATATTTCATAATACTTCCAAATATTTGCCACCATAACTATAAACTTTGAATTCAAGAAAGATTTTTCAGCCCACTCAAAAATTGCGGACTCCAAAAAATAAAAATTTATTTTTCTTTTTATTATCAATTTTTTAGATTGTGGAGGGAAAGGTTTAGAAATAAATTAAAGTTGAAAACTGAGTGGCAGAGAGTAGAGAGCAATCCAGCAGCTAAATTGCGCGAGAAACAATGGTTCCTAGCTTAATTTATTGCACTGCTCAAAAAAATACTACTTTCAAGTTTTAAGCCTTTAATATTTATTTTAAAATTTTTTTTTTTTTTTTTGCATTTTGTTAGAGTTAATGAATTTTTTGAAAAGCATTAATCTCATCTTTATTGAAAGTTTTATGCTCTCTAGTCGGTCTTTAAGTTTTTTTCCTTGTAGAAAACATGAAAAACTGCCTCTCTATCTTTACAGTAATTATCTAGATAATCATAAAAGAGAATGAGTAAATATAGAAAAGAGAGAATGCAATTTGTATAAAACAATAACAATTCGATTGTACTGCAATCGAGGGCTCTGGTCCTCTCCTTTTTTCTCTCTCGCATACACAACCAATCACACTCACTTTCGCTCACTACAGCTATACCTCTCTCTAGCAGAGAGCATTTTAAAGTACTGATGAGCAAGTTCATTCTGCTATGAGAAAGTGGTCGAAGAATCGAGGGTTCGAGTGCTTGATGGTGCTCAATAATGCTCTCTTTTAGGCTCTCTCGAATACCTAACAAATCACAGTTACTCTCGCTCACTACAGTATTGCTTCTCTCTAGCACAAAACATTTTAAAGAGATGCGAAATAGTATAGACCAGCCGTGGCCACCTATACATACACAATGATCGATTGAACACTCTATATATGGAAATGAGCCCTGTACGTGTGAAATTTCCTACGCTCTTTTGCCTGCGTGCAAGTCTTTGGCCTACGCTGGTATAGACACAAGTTGAGAGTTTTTAAGTGTATCTTAGAGAATAACTTCAACGACAGTTTTAAATGGCTCACTGATGTTGGCATTAAGAGAAAGAGTTATAATGCGTAAACAACAAAACACAAATACCCATAAGCACGAAGAGAAATAAGAAAGCAGACAACATAAAAACACAACAACTATCCAGAGAGACCAATACAGCGAAAGCAAGCTCCAAATCAAATGCTCGGTAGCAATAAAGTAAAGCACACGCTTGCAATAAATGTCTGAGAATATTTAAACGAGTGATTGCAGCAACATTTTTTTTAAGTTTTTTCTTTTATCATTGTGGTAAGGGGCACACACACATACACGTATGTACGCTTATTTATGTATATGTGTGTATACACGAAAGAGCGCAATCATGTAAAACAAAGTTGAACATAAAATCACATACACACACACACACACACATACAAAACATACATTAGTTTTGTAGTATATGTGGCATATTATAAATTTAGTGTAGTGTAGTGTAGTAGTAGAAAAAAGCACATACCAATATAAAATACCACCAAAAAAAAACACATACATGTCCTTGGAATATATGTTGCAATCACACAGAAGCACACACACACACACAGACATATGTAAGTACATATATGTGCTGGTTACAATTTTATGTATTTTTGTAGCACACATTTATAGCACGTCTTTGTACATAAAATTTATTTTTCAGGCTGTGCTTGTTTTACTTGATATGTAGCGTTAAGAAAACGCCGCGAAATGCCTGGAAGCTTTAAAATAAAAACATACCACGTTTTGGTGCAGCCATAAGAAAAAAGAAAAATTTGCTGTTGTTGATGTAGCTGCTACTGTTTCAGTTGCTGGCTATACAGTGACTGCCGCAACAAAAATGAACAAAAAGAACAAAAAACCAAAGAAAAGGAACTGTGATTTTTTTGTTGTTGCTGTCTTGCCTTGCCTTGCCTTGTCTTGCCTCAAGTATGAAAACACTATGAAATTTTCAGTACCAAACATACCTACAGTGTATGTTTACTCATACATGTACTACATGTCGTATACGCAATATTTAATGACTTAAATTTTAAATATGTACGTTTGTACGTACACGAAATGCGCATTTTTATTGCACTGCAAAATATTAAAAATTAATATTTCAAAAATGTTTATAACACAAGAAAAAACAAAAAATTAAAAAACAGAAAAGAAAAATAAAGAAAACAAGAAACAAAACGAAGTAAAAAACAACAAGACACAATTCACAGCAGCACCAGTAGCACTAACAGGCTACAGTAACAAGCAAACAATAACAACAACAACAACAAAGCGAAAAATCAGCAACAGCAGCGACAGCGACATATGTTTATGATATGATTATAAACAAGAATAAAAAAGAATAATAATGATAAAAAAAACGAGTCTTTCTTCTTTTTAATATTTTTCTCTTAACAATTTTGCTGCTGTTACAGTTGCTCTGTTTTTTTTCAGAAGTCAATGTGTCTGCAGCATATATACACATACATATATTCACTTTTATTATGCTGCAGACATTTCTTTGAAGTTGAATTTTTGCTTTTATTACCCTCAAAAAAAAAAATAAAAATATTTTTGTACTTACAGAACTCTTTCTCACTTCTCGCTCATATACTTTTCGAAGAATAAATGTCTTCGTACATTCACTTCTTAATTTAATCACCAAATTTTGACTCTGTCACAGAAGGAACTACATAAGTATGTACCACACATATGCACTATATAAATTCAAACAGTTGGGCACAAAATTATGAGGACGCTCATAAAATAAAACAAGTTCTGGAATGAGAATTCAAATTTAGAATTCAAAATTAGAATTCAAATTCAGAAATCAATTTCAGAATTCAGAATTCAAATTCAGAATTCAAAATCAGAATTCAAAATCAGAATTCAGAATTCAGAATTCAGAACTCAGAATTCAGAATTCAAATTCAGAATTCAAATTCCGAATTCAAATTCAGCATTCAAATTCAAAATTTAAATTCAGAATTCAGAATTCAAATTCATTATTCAAAATCAGAATTCAAATTCAGAATTCAAATTCCGAATTCAAATTCAGCATTCAAATTCAAAGTTTAAATTCAGAATTCAGAACTCAAATTCAGAATTCAAATTCATAATTCAAATTCAGAATTCAGAACTCAGTATTCAGAATTCAAATTCAAATTCAGAAAACAAATTCAGAATTAAAATTTAGAATTCAAATTCAGAATTTCAAAAATTCAGAATTCAAATTCAGAATTCAAATTCAGAATTCAAATTCAGAATTCAAATTCAGAATTCAAAATTTAAATTCAGAACACAGAATTTAGAATTCAGAATTCAGAATTCAAATTCATTATTCAAAATCAGAATTCAAATTCAGAATTCAAATTTAGAATTCAAATTCCGAATTCAAATTCAAAGTTTAAATTCAGAATTCAGAACTCAGTATTCAGAATTCAAATTCAAATTCAGAAAACAAATTCAGAATTCAAATTTAGAATTCAAATTCAGAATTCAAAAATTCAGAATTCAAATTCAGAATTCAAATTCAGAATTCAAATTCAGAATTCAAATTCAGAATTCAAATTCAGAATTCAAATTCAGAATTCAAATTCAGAATTCAAAATTAAAATTCAGAACACAGAATTTAGAATTCAGAATTCAGAATTCAAATTCATTATTCAAAATCAGAATTCAAATTCAGAATTCAAATTCAGAATTCAAATTCCGAATTCAAATTCAAAGTTTAAATTCAGAATTCAGAACTCAGTATTCAGAATTCAAATTCAAATTCAGAAAACAAATTCAGAATTCAAATTTAGAATTCAAACTCAGAATTCAAATTCAGAATTCAAACTCAGAATTCAAATTCAGAATTCAAATTCAAAATTCCAATTCAGAATTCAGAATTCAAAATTCAAATTCATATTCAAATTCAAAATTTAAATTCAGAATTCAAATTCAGAACTCAAATTAAGAATTCAAATTCAGAATTCAAATTTATAATTCAAATTCAAATTCAGAATTCAGAATTCAGAATTCAGAATTCAGAATTCAGAATTCAGAATTCAGAATTCAGAATTCAGAATTCAGAATTCAGAATTCAGAATTCAGAATTCAGAATTCAGAATTCAGAATTCAGAATTCAGAATTCAGAATTCAGAATTCAGAATTCAGAATTCAGAACTCAGTATTCAGAATTCAAATTCAGCATTCAAACTCAGAAAACAAATTCAAAATTCAAAAAATTCTGAATTCAAAAATTCAGAATTCAAAAATTCAGAATTTAAATTATGAATTCAAAAACTCAGAATTCAAATTCAGAATTTGAATTCTCTATTTTCTGAATTTGAATTCTGAATTAAAATTATTTTCTTAAAATTCAGAATCAAATTCAAACTCAAAATTTAAAGTTTAAAAGTCCCGCTGCTTTACATAAAATTTTGTGTACCTAACCACACACTTTTGTCTCCAACTGTATATACTTTTATGAGAAAGCTTATATTCTCCTATTCCCCATATATATTCCCATAGACGTCATAATTAAATGCATAAATAATTCATTTCTGACAAATTTTTAAGACTTCTTTTTTGTCATAACTAAATATAAATTTATGCACTTGTGATGTTTTAAAACTTTCAAAATTGAAATATACGCAAAAACTAAAATTTAATACAATTTGAATTAATTCCATTTGACATTAACATTTACTTACATACGACATTCAATTTCCACATTGTCTCCAAATATAAACCATTAACATTTGGATTTTCTGAGCGGCATGTTATCGATTTGCCATCATCATCTGTCGTGGGTACGAAACTTAATTCCGAGCGTGTGGTATTTTTAGAAATGTCATCCTGAAATTTAAAGAATTCGAAATTAAAATAAATATAAATAGTTTAAAATTAATTTAGAAACTACTTAAATGTGGGAAAATTAATTTGGTGAAATTATATTTTTATTTAGAAATAGTAATTGAAAGTACGCATTCTAAAACCCGAACTCTGGAATGTATGAAAGTCGTCTATACTTCTGTTATCCTACTCACGAACATGGAAAGGGGGAGAGGGAACGTAATACAGACTATAATCCCTACAAAAATGGTTAAAATTCTATAAAATTCTTTTGCTCTCTTTTTACCTATATTAACGTCAACATATTCGCATGCTAATGTATGTAAAAATAGGTAAGAAGTCGCGAGAGTACAACACAACAACAATAACAGTAGAGTAGTTCATTAACATTCAGAATCATTTGCCAGTACAGAATCGTTTAACAGTACAGAATCGTTTAACAGTACAGGATCGTTTAACAGCACAGAATCGTTTAATTGTACAGAATCGTTTAACAGTACAGAATCATTTACCAGTACAGAATCGTTTAACAGTATAGAATCGTTTAACAGTACAGAATCATGTAACAGTACAGAACGGTTTAACTGTACAAAATCGTTTAACAGTAGAGTAGTTTCTTCATTTAACAGTACAGAATAGTTTAAGTTACGTTTTTTCATGTTAACATTCAGAATCATTTAACATTACAGAATGGGATAACAGTATAGTTTTTCATTTAACACTCAAACAGTCCAGAATCGTTGGTAATTATACACGCGGGAAGAAAATAATTTTATGGGTGTAAATGTGCGCGCTCTCTCCCAAGCGGCCATACGAACAAAGTGTTTTATTGCCATAGAATATTTTGTTTGTTGTGAATGTGAATGTTTGTGTGTACGTATACGTATTCCTATATGCCAAAACAATTCACAGGCGACGAAATGTACTGCCCTCAAAATGTGCTGATTTGTAAATTAAGCGTTGTTCCGAAATTTGGTTTGTTTTTGGTTTAAATTTTGATCTATTTTTTAATTTGATCTAATTCTGGTCTAAATTTCTGACTTTGGTAAAATTTTTGGTCAGAATATTCAAATGATTTTAATTCTTAGTTTGGTTTAAAAATAGTTATGATTAAATTCTGGTCTAATTTCTGAGCTGAAATTTGGTTTTAAATTTAGTCCGATTTTTCGTCTGAATTTTGGTTGAATTTCAGTCTTAATTTTGATTTAGAATTAGTGGCTGGATTTGTTTTTAATTTTGGTGTAATTTTTGTCTTATTTTAATCTAAGTTATCGTCGGAGTATTGGAATTTTTGGTCTAAATTTGGTTTGATTTGTAGATTGGATTTTGTACTGATTTTCCACCTAAGATTTGGTCTAAGCTTTCGTCTAAATTTCAGTTTGATTTTTTGTTTGAATTTTGGTCTGAATTTTGGTTGGGTTGTAATCTCAATTGTTTTCTCAAATTGGATCTTGCTTTGATTTAAATTTTTGGTACAAATTTTGGTTCGATTTTGGTCTAATTTTTGCTCTTAGTATTTTAGTCTGAATTTTATCTAAATTCGATCTGATTTGTGGTCTAACTTTTATTTTGACCTTAAGTCTTCTGCTTTTTATCCAAGTTATGGTCAGACTATCGAGATAATTTTTGTTTGAATTTGGTCTAAATTGTGGCCCAAATTGTGATCTAAATTTTGGTGTGAAGTTTGGTCGGCTTTTTTTTTAATTTTGTGTGTGATTTTTGTCTAAGTTTTGACTTGAATATTTGGATGATTTTTAATCTAAATTCAGTTTGAACTTTGGCCTGATTTTTTTCTGAATTTTGGTCAACTTTTTGTCTAAGTTTTTTTATAATTAAGAAATGAGTTTTGGTCTAAATTTGATCTCATTTCAAGTTTGAATTTTCCTCAGAAACTTAGTCTGATTTTTGTTTGAGTATGTGTAGGAAATATTGCATTTAAGCCAAAATTATATTCAGAATCTTATAAACTACAAAAGTCTAAAAAAAAGTTAGCCTAAAGCTTTCATTCTTTTTAGAATTTATGCAACACTTTAACATAAAGTAACCAACAGACAGATAATCAGACACACCGAGAAAAGTAAACTACTTTTTCAACCATTAAATTGTTTGCAAAGAAAATTTTTATATTTCTCTCTACACTTGTGCTCGTCCTTCATGACGATGTTTTTGTTGTTGTTGTTGTTGTTGCAAGTAGTCATTCGGTCGTTCCCATAAAATTGTCTAAACTTAATATAGCAGAGAAAAGCAGAGCGTAGTTTATATCGCATTATCTGTTGTTTATTCTAACACCAAAAGTACCACGCCCTAAAGGAGTCAACCTCCTTCAATGCTACTGCTGCAACCAACTCTAGGGTGCAATGTAAACAGCAAACGTATGTAAGAGTAAGTAAAGAGTAAGAAAACAAAAACAAAAACCAAAAAAAAAAACATTACAAAATATGGGTTTGTATATGTAAACAAACAAGAACCAACAACTAAGACCACAACTACTAGCTGGTTAGAAGATTGCTAGCTAGCTAATAGTAATGGTGTATATATTGCATTCGTTCGTGCATACACAAATACATACACATACATATAAATTCTGCATAGAAGAGAGGGAGCCACAGACACCTATGTATGTATTATACATATGCAATAATGACGATGACGGTCGAGACCTACCTTAGTACGCCGTAATTGCCGTTTTCCTTTATACCATGTGATGATGGCATTGGGTCGAGAACCAGTTGATTCGCATACCACCTCGTAACGTCTATCGGCTACCATTGAGCTGGGTGGGTCAATTATTTTCACTGTAAGCGGTTTTACTATAAATATAAAAAAAAAAACAACAAAAAAGTTAAAGTAGTTAGTATGTAAAAAATATATACATTAAAATACTTAATGGGAACAAAAGAAAAAAAAAAAAAAAAAGAAGGAATAAGAACAAATACAATAAAATTTCATTTTAAGAAAAATTAGCAAGTAACAAAAATAGGAGGAGTAGGAACCGAAAAAAAAAACAAAACACATTTAAATTGTTGGCGAATAAGTACACGAATAGGTGAACATACATACATATGTAGATTTTCATACATGTGTGGTGTATTCAAATAGACCCTTAAATACTTTTTGGGCTAGTAAAATTTGTAAATAGTTTGTTATTTAAGCAACGGTATAGAAAGAATTGATAATTATTGCTCAAAAATATACTCAGTTCAAAACGTTTATTATTTTCCAATCGTTTTAGAATTTTTCACATAGCATTAATCCATCATGCCGAATTTTTTAATAATTTGTACGGGAATTCTACAGAAAACGACCATCAGGGAGAGCTTAAATTTCATTACCTTTGATTTCTTTTAACATCCTCTTATTACTCGCTGACAAATTTAACAGTTTGTTTAACAGCTAGTTTTTCACTATGTCATACTCAATGGCAGAGAGAGAGAGAGAGAGAGAGAGAGAAAGAAAAAGCTAATCTTTTCTATCAAATTGCGAACATGTTGGAAAATTAGATTGAATTTAACATAGTGAAAGCGAGAAATGCGCGGTCGACTTGCACATTGAGTGCATCCTATCACAGCACAATGTAGACTAGCATAGCAGACAGTTTTGTCCAGTATTATAATAAACAACATAACATTTTAAGCAACAACAACAGAGCACAATTACAGAATACTCTCTTTCTTTCTCTCTCTCTCTTTTTCTCTCTGTCCAGTATTATAATAAACAACATAACATTTTAAGCAACAGTAACAGAGTACAATTACAGAATACTCTCTTTCTTTCTCTCTCTCTCTTTTTCTCTCTGTCCAGTATTATAATAAGCAACATAGCATTTTAAGCAACAGTAACAGAGTACAATTACAGAATACTCTCTTTGTCTCTCACTCTCTTGCCCGCTAACCATGTGATGCTTTAACTCTGTTGCATTTCAACATTTGAAATATAAGCTTTTAAGTTTATATTTTATTTTAATTTTTTGAAGTGCAACTTCTTTAGCGAGGGTAAATCGAAAATTTTGGAACGGAATTCGTGTTGTTGTTGCACTCCTCCTACGAAATTAATAAGAAACGGAGTCATGCTGTTGTTAGTGTTTAGCGAACGAAGTCATATGGGGATCGGCTGCATATAATTATGCAAAGAGTCGACTTCTTGCAGTTTAATCTCAATGTGCTTTAGTGAGAGAGCTTGACTCCATGTAACTGAATTTTTCTTTCATGTCATGTTTGTGCAGATAAATGTAGAGAGTATCAACAGATAAAAAGCTTTAGAAAATAGAAAGAGGAAAGCTTCAACAACAACGGCCATTAAGAAAGGAAGTTATGCAGTTGTTATTCGGCTACATAGAATCAAGCAGAGAGACGACTTCTCGCAGTTTTATCTCATGTGGTTTAGTGAGAGATTCGATATAGCAGTCTCGGCTTGATTGCATATAACTGAACTTTCCTTTCATGTGTTAAGTATATACGTGTACTAGGTCGTGTTTGTGCCGATAAGTGTAGAAAGTATCAACAGAAGAAAAGCGACAGCAAAATAGAGAGAAGAGGACTGCAAAAACTTTAACAGAATTTGTTATTGTTATTTTCTAATAATTTTCTAATAAACAACATAGTTTCACTTCTACTGCGAGTGCTAGCAGATACATAATTTTTTTTTTTTTTTTATAAAATATGTTTATTTTTATTACAGATTTTGGTTTTTGATTGATTCATATGGAATATGGTAGATAATAAAATTAGTACGAAACTACGCTAACAAACAATAAAGTTGAGCCTAAATTTACAATAGCACGTCGTAGCAGTAAAAAACAATTAGATGTTCACTGCCTGTAAATTTGGAAATAAAACTAACCAGAGCAGCGCTGCAAACTGTCACTGCCATGATGCGATCTTGTAATTTAGTATTAACTGTACTCGAAATTTATCGACTCTCAGAAAGAAAAAGAGCAGAGGCAGAGATGCAATTGCACAGTTTCTCTCCCCTCCCCCACCCCCCTCCGTTCCGATAAAAATCTCATGCGTTTTAATTTTTGGCCTGGAAACAAAAAACAGAGCACAATTACAGAATACTCTCTTTCCCTTTCTCACCAGAAAAAAATATATATAAATAGAAATTGAGCTAACCAGAGCAGCGCTGCTTTTGTTTTACTGTCATGATGCGCTATTGTAATTTAGAATTAACAGCACTCAATAGTTGTCAACTCTCAGATAGAGAGAGAGAGAGAGAGAGCGAAAAAGAGCAGAGACAGAGGTCCGTTAGTGCAGTTTCTCTCTGTTATGTTGACCTACACTATGAAGTGCTAGACTGCGCTCAATGTGCTGTTAACCTTACATAGTCTCTTACGGCCTTCGAATACCCCTGATTGCTGTTGGTGACTGCTGGTGTCTCTGTATTTTTTTAATTCCTTTTAACTCTCTAAAATTTAAGCTTAAATTTTTGAAAGGGTAATATAGAAAGTTGGGGATAAAATCTCCTCCTTACCAATAAAAATCTCATTAATTTTGTTCGTTTGATCATTTGTGAAGTATACTATGTATAGGAGAATGGGCAACAATCAGGCACGGTTCCTGGTGACCTCATAAAATTCGAACTGAACTTTCTATACCGGTTCTTACTTATAGTGCTGTCGTATTGTATATGCAAATAGGTACTGAACGAATGTACATGTTAAAATTTTAATTTATAATAATGTCACAAAAACACACGTCGATTTTTCACGTACTAAGTACGTACGTATGAATGTTCATACTTGTGTATGTGTGTGTGTTTCCATGTCTTATTTATAAGGAACATTTCAATTTTCTGAGGAAAACACATTAAAATCATGTTACTTTTTTTTTTGTAAGTACAAGAAAAGACTTAAATACAGTAATCCCCGATTAATTGAACCACGTTTAATTGCATTTTTCGTTTGATTGCGTCAAAAATTTTAAATTTTTAGTTTAAAACGCACCCGATTTCCCCGGTTAGTTTTAATTTTTCAGAAATTGTATATTTGTTTATCAGCGCAATTAAACGGGGATTACTGTAAATACCTTTTTTTTAGTGAGTTTCAGTTTTTTTACAGTTTTTTATTGAGGTTAAACTACTTACAATGCATGTCCAGCAAAAAGCTTTTTTCCTTGGGCTTATCTAATTGCGTATTCAATGCTTGACATGTGAAAACGGAATTTAAATCGGTACGTTGAACCGATGGCCATAATAGACGATTCTCGATAACATCTCCAGAATTGTGCTCGTATTGATTGTCGACGAGTAAACCATTTACGAGCCAACGCACTTGCGGTTGAGGGCGTCCTGGAATTGTAGTAATAGTAATAGATGGAAGTTTTTGTTGTGGCATATGAAGAGAAAAGAAAAAAAAAATAGAGAAAATTAAGTAGTAAAAAAAGAAAGAAAATTTGTTAGTTTATTTTCATTTAATGCTTTTGGGAAATTAACAGGAAATTGAATTCTTTCCAAACTTGACATCATACGAATACTAGAGTTTGAAAAGTTTTTTTCAACTTAGTTTTTGATGTTATTGATTTTTTTTTTTCAACTTTTTTGTGTGTTTGAAGAATTAAGTAATAGATACATATATGTGTAACTTTTTCTGTTCTATGTATTTATTTTTCTATGTATTTATTTATTTAAAAATAGCTTCAAATTTTCTGTGTTCAATGAACTTTTGTCTGTTGTTAAACTTACCACCAACTACACGACACGTGATCACAATGTCATCACCTTCTTGCTTTGGACCAAGTTGTGTTCCATTCAATTGGCGACCCCATCTATCGAGTATAATAGGTTGTTCAGGAAGAACTGAAAGTAAGTAAGTAAGGAAGTAAGTGTGAGCACAATAGTTTATTAATAGAAACACGAGTATAAATTTGATACAAAAAAGTTCGGTGAAATTGTTGAAAAAAAAAGTTTTGTGGTTGTGGGTTCATTTATTTCTTTTTTTATTTTTTTTTTTTGGGTTGTAACTTTTTGGTAATGATTTTTTTTTTTTTGTGAATAATGGTGAGTAATAATGTATTTGAGTAACTCTAGTTCATATAAATAATAGTGAAATTAAACCTTGATTAAACCCCTAAAAATTGGAGTAGTAAAAGTTTCCAAATAAAGTTTAAGGCAAGTAATGTCGGTTAAATCTCTTTGAGATCAGATTTATTCTTTTTACACCAATATTAATCAATTTTAATTTTTTTAAAGTCATTTAAAAATCTGGGAACTAGTAGGTTAATCCCCACTATATTTCTTCTCTCTTATTCTCTTTCAGAAAGAGTTTGCTACAATACGACAAAGTAACTGTATTTGGATGCGTTATTTTGTTTTTCTTTTCATTTTTCGTTTAAATGTTGCCATCATTGAAAATTGTAATTTTCAGTCTCATAAAGCATTTAATTTATAAATATGTATAGGAAAAATTTCAATATGGCAATTCCATGCTAAAATTGTGACCCACTATGTTATCTCTTTAAAAGAGAGTGCGATGCATTTTTCTTATGCTCTCAAGTAGAGAGAGCGAAAAAATTTCATATAAAAATGAGAAGAGAGAGAGAGAGACACTCAAGCAGTAATATTCAAGCAACTACAAAGCAACTGAGATAATTTGAAGTTGTTAGTGGTTCTTCAGAAGCAAAAAGAGACAATCAAGAGTAATGACAGGCAACTATGTGAGACAACCAAGAGTGATAACATGTAGTTTGAGATAATTAGAAACAACAACAAAATACACAGGAAAGCACTAAGAGGCAGGCAAAAGAAATAAAGAGCAAACAATGGTAGGCTGGTAGCCTTTTAGACAGTTTGAAGAAGTCAGAGACTGTTAGATACAGCCAGAAGAAATATGTGTGGAAACTTTTGGCATCCTGAGATAGTAAAATGCAGCCAAAGGCAATCAAATGCAACCAAAGATAGTCGGAGGCAACAAGAGTCTATTTTTGTACAATTTTTGGCAGCCTGAGGCAGTAAGATGCAGCCAAAGGCAGTGGAATGTACTTAGTCAAAGGCAAACAGAGGCAATAAGGGTTGGCCCCTTTAAGACAAAACAAACAAACTATCTGAGGTACTCAGAAACAGCCTGATAAGAATAAGCTACAGCCAAAAGCAATCAGAGATGTATAATTTGAAAGAGGTACTTAATTGCGATTAAAGACAAAGGTAAAAAAAAATAATTAAAGGCAAATACAAGTAAGAGAAAAAAATAATATATAGTATCTGGATTCTATTGTCTGAGTTTGTGTCTGAGAAACTTTATTCTAGGTCAAATTAAATCATTTACCAGGTCTGACAAGGTCCTTAGCTTGATAGTATGAATGTTTTAGTCTTTGCTGATGTCGTACCAGGAGCGATTACGTGAGAAATATTACGATAAGCTAGATTTTGGGACTAATGCTACCACTAAAAGGATTTAATGGGTCTCGGACTAACACATTTGGAGCACAAATTCAACGTTTTGAGTTTTAAGGTCAATAATCCCATTTGCATCTGTCAGCAGTATAGATATTCAATAAGACTGAGCCTGACATTATCGGAACCCAAAATTAAGGAGATAGTAGCAAAATACTTCAACAAACTTGAGTTTAATACCATGGATTTCCATAGTTCGGCCACTAATTAAGCTCAAAATACAAGACAGCTTTGTTCTACGTCCAATCTTGTGAACTCTCATGTCTTGAAAATTTAAAATCCAATATTGAGAGTGCGTTATAGGCTAAGCTTATGGCTTTTCAGTAACGATAACATGCAAAAAAAACTTCAACAAGCCGGATTTTAAAACCAATGAAACCATTTAATAAGCTTGGTTGTTGTGAGCTACCAGTTTTCAAGAAAACGGAGTCACCTAAACTACAAAATAACACGAAAAAGTTGTAAAAAAAACTCGAATGGCTTCAGCTTTTCAACAGATTTTTCAAAAATTTTGAAGCACAACTTAATGGTTTTTTAATTTCAATTATATGTGACTTAAGGAAAAATTTATTCATACGAAAAAAAAATTTTAGAAGTTTTTTTCAAAAAAATTCAGCTCACAAAATATATGGAAATCCCCATAAAATAAAATAAAACTATTTTTTAAAAAGGAGGTGAAAAAAAAAGATTTTTAAGAAATTAAGGCGCCTTAATGTATAAATGGAAACTACGTAAATTTATAAGAGAGAAACACCATACAGTTAAAAAAAACACAATAACAATTTATTTATACTAATAACAACCACTACAATTATACCGAGAGTACTTTCAATTGAGAGTACCAATGTAAAGCTCTCATCTTCACCGCTCTCACGAATGCACCAGAAATTACACTTACTCTCTCATAGTAGCTTTTCTTTTCCACCAATACATCCATACTCCTCATCAAGCCTATACGAGTTCAAATGCACATTCGTGCAAAAGAGCACGCCAAAATAACTGTAGACAGCGGTGGCCACCCATACATACACATTGATCGATTGAGCACTCTTTCTATGGAAATGAGTACTGTATGTGTGAAATTTCTTACGCTCATTTGCCTGCGTGCAAGTCTTTGGCTTACGCTGCTGTAAGACAAAGATCGCCTATTCTCTCTTCTTCTACTCTCTCACACAAGTTCTCTTACTACTCTCTTATACGAGTCTCTCTTCTTTCTTACTATGTAGTTTAGAATTGTAGGTACTTTTTCTTTGATTTAAAAAATAGTGCAAAATATGAAAAAGAGTCATATTTGTAGGATTTATTTTTGATACAAATGTTCATCATTAAAATAATAAGCCACAAATTGAATAAATTTGTAAATTCATAGTTACCCAAATCTAATAACTTCCAAGGCTCAATATAAATTTTAATTCGCTTTTTTGGGATGATCATGTGGTGACAAAATGTCGACAAAAGCCAAACAGCGACAATTAGATTAAAAGTATTAGTTATAAAAGAAATAAAAGAACAAAAACAAAACACAAAAGCTTATTTCAAACCCTCAAGTATGTCCTTTTTTTTATAAATGAAAAAAAAAAAAAACAGAAAACCATGATAATGGAATCAATTTATTTATTAAGGCTTAGCAATTTGTGTTGAAATGCTCGGTTTTTTTTTTTATTTATTTATTTTTTTTTGTATTATTTTCATTGAGGTTATTTTATCTTATCTCATTTATTATATAAAATGTTGAATATAAAAACAACAAGTTTGTATTGCTGTTAGGACATTTTTTTTTTTTTTTTATATATTTTTTTCTCTGTTTTGTTTTTGTATGATTAAATCAATTTTCCTTTTCAGTGGTTTTCATTAAATTCTGCTATAGGATATTAGTAAAACTTTTTTTTTTCACTGTACTACAAGTTACGCATTTACATCTTAAACTGAGTTGAAAATATATTGTAAGTGGAGTACAGACAGGCAGCTGGGGAAATCCACTTGAAAGTCCACTTGATGTTGAGAAATGTTTCACATCATTAGCTTCAGGCTCTACTGCAGCTACCACTTCAATATCCTTAGTACATACTCGTATTTGGTAGTAGCAGTGCAGTAGTACAAAGAGAGAAAGAGAGATAGAAAGAGTGAGAGTAGTCATAGTTGTTGTTAGATTGTTATTTCTGTTCGTAGTTTTGTTTTTGTTTTATATATAGCTTGAAGGCTCAACATCAACAACAACAACATTCATCTACATCCGTTTCAGCGTAACTTATGAAGCGCACACATTTTGCAAAGCTCTCTAAAACATTATGATATATGTATGTTTGTGTGTTCATTTGCTCTTTGCTATTTCTTGTTGTTTTGTTACTTTGCCCAGTACTTCTTTTGTTTTGCTTTGCCTTGCCTTTAACTGACTGACTGTATGACTGACTGACTATTTGCCTTACCTTGCCCTACCTACACCCGCTGTAGCTTGTTTTCGACTATGTACTGCCTCTCTATGCTCGTTCATTTATTTGTTTGTCTTTTTGTTTGCTCGTTTCTTTGTTTATGTTTGCTATAGCTTGATTTGTTTATTTGTGCTCTTGTTTGTTTGTTTGTTTGTATGTATATGTGCACTTATTTGCTGAGATATATGTATGTGTATATGTGTATGCTAGTTCTCTTACATATATATGTTTGTATGCGTATATAAGTTCTCTTCAATATATATGTGTATATATGTGTGTGTAAGCTCTCTTACATTTGTATGTATGTAATGCCATGTTTATGTGTATTTGTATTTCTCAAGTCATATTTCTCAAGGATACTCACTTATTACTGATAAATTGAAACGGAAGCTTTGCGTTTGACTTGTACGAAAATCAATTCGACATCTGTAAATGCCCTGATCATGACGTTTAATATCCTGTAAATGGAAAATTGTAAAATGCTTTTAGTTTCTTGTTTATACATATTTAGTTACAAGTATCAAATAATATTATATCTTATAATAATTTCACACGGCAGATATAAGTAATAAAAAGTTATAAAAGTAATTGAAAATTGGCGCTATCAAAACTTAAATGATTGAAATCAAAACAAAGTTAAAAATAACGCCTTGTCCACACCCACGAAACAATGCTTTAAAAAGCAAATGGTTTAGTAATCAAGAAGTTAAATATTTTCTATCTATGTATAGTGAGCAGAAAGAACTAGTATGAGAAAGAGATTGTAATTTGCTGTTTGCTCTCGAGAGATCAAAAAAGGGAGACTGAAAAAAAGAGCTAGTGTGAGAGAGTAACAGCCAGATTTGAATTGCAGCGTCAGCGTCGTTTATCTGTCAAAATTCTCTCTTGCACAAATACAAATAGACAATGTTAACAGATAAACGACGCAATGCTCCAATGTATGGTGGTGTGTGTGGTTTGTTTAGGTATTCGAGAGAGCGAAAAGAAGAGCACCGGCAGACACAGTACAGTGCTCTTGTTTGGACAAAGAGCTTGTAGTTTGCCGTTTGCTCATGAGAGATCAATGAAAAAAATATCAAAAGATAAGGTAGTGTGAGAGAGTAGCAATCACATTTAGTGGGAGAGATTAGCAGCCATACTTAAACTGGAGCGTCAGCGTCACTTAACTGTTAAAATTCTCTCATGCACAAATAAAAATAAGCAATGTTAATAGATAAACGAAGCAGCGCTGCAATGTATGGCGGTGAGTGTGGGTTGTTTAAGTATTCGAGAGAACGAAGAAACCAGCTCCAGTTGCCACAGTACAGTATTCTAATTTGGAAAAAAAGATTGTAATTGCCGTTTGCTCATAAGAGATCAATGAAGAGAATATCAAAAGAAGAGCGAGAGTAACAGTCATACTTAAATTGAAGTGTCAGCGTCATGTAACTGTCAAAATCCTCTCACGCATATATAAAAATATATGGCGGGGAGTGTGCTTTGTTGGTTCTTCGAGAGAACAAAGAAAAGAGCGCCTGCATACACAGTACAGTACTCTCTCGTTGGAACTACAATGGTAGGGTTTATTATTTGAAGCATTTCTGACATGTAACTCATAAACCTGTAATTCAATTACAGAAACTAAAATTAAAATTGCATAAATCTTCAAACATTTCATGTTTATAAAAATTCAAAATAAACGAAATCAAAATATAGCACAAGTAACTAAAAAAAAAAAACTATTTTTACACTCATGAATAATTTATAATTTTAGTGTGTGCAACTTCAATTTAATAAGTGTGTTAAAATGTTAAAATTTCTTTAAAAGTTTAAGTATACGAAATTATTTATTTAGAATAAACCTACATTTTTGTTTTGTTAGCTACATGCAGAATGTTTTCGTTTTCTTCCTTTGAAAACACCACGTGGTATTGCGGTATACTTTATTTATAACTTCTTGCATGTGCAATATTTGGTTTGCGTGTTTTAAGTAAATAATATCGAAAATTTTTCTACCAAACATTTGATCAATTTCACACACACATATACAGTAATCCTTGCTTTAATTGAGTCATGGAAAATTTTCCATTTTTAGATCAAATAACCAAGGAGTTTCAATGGATTTGGATGCAATTAAACAGAAAACGCAATTAAGCAGAAGCCAATTAACTGGGGATTACTGTACTAACACACACGTTAAATTTTTCATACCAATATTTATTGAGCACACACTTACTTTATATGTAGGGTAATAATCAGTTATAGAATCAACCAAAGGTTAGTGGAATTTATTCATTATAATTTATTTATTTTGTTAGTGTAGGCAAAATAATTTTTTTTTTTTGGTATGGATTTTCGATGATATATTTTCTTTGAACACGTGCCTATTTATTAATAAATACTTACATGTGTGTGAATAATATGATAGAAACAAATGTTTAAGTTATTGTTTTGTTTGAGAGTAAGAGTAATTAATGAAAAGTAATAAGTTAATAAATATTTTCGATTTGGTATAGGGCAAGGTCATAAATATTCATACCTGCACAATTTGGTTAGAGTAGATAATTGTAATTAGAGAATTATTGAAAATATTTTTTGCAAGTTTTGAATACGATATGTAGCCATTGAATTTAAGGGAATACATGAGTCAATTAGTAGAAATGGCACATACGAGGCACTGGCAAAATTCTGAATATAATTCAAACATATTTCTATGTGTTCTGAATCTCAAGGTTGGATCAAGAAGCGGAGTCCTGAACCGAGTATTGATAAACATTAGAAAAAAGGATGAGTACTAGCCATTGTTAAGAGTCGTCTACACAAAAGAGAAGCAGCTGGTTAAAAAATATTGCCATATAGTTATTCTGCATTACCATAGCAACAAATCGAATTACTGAATCACCTCATTTGAAATCAGTACAACAAGAGAGACGCCTTCTCTATTCTCTTGGTTTAAGCACCTGAGTTCTAGGTAGTCAAACGTGCTCTCAACCCTGCTCTGCTCAGCTCACTTTCTCTCTCTCTCTCTCTCTCTCATTAAAATTCATAATATGATTTCATTCTGGTAGTATTGCTGAGCACTAGACTTTGCCTCCATGTGAATAAAAGTAAAACTCTCTCACTCTCTCTCTCTCTCTGCTTGAAAAGAAGGAGGAGCTTAGGTTTTTTCATACCTATAAAAAGTATTTTAATTTAGCAACAACAATCACAATGGCTGAAATGTTTATCGGTTTTCTTCATATATAAAAGAGAGAACCGGGGTAAAGAAAATAAAGAGAGAGAGCCTACAGAAAAAAAAAAACAAAAACAATTCATTGCTTCAACTACTAAACACCAGTGTTGCCAATTTAGCCATTTCTGAATATATTTAGCGAATAAATTTTGAAAATTTTTATAACGAATTTTAGTCAATTCGCATTTAAATTTAGTAATTTTTATTTTTCGTTCTTTTAAAAATTACAAGAAAAACTATTTGAAAACTACTTTTGGTTATTTTGTAATGGCTGCCTCAAATGTCATAATTAACACATAATTTGTTATAAATTCGTTATAATGTTGTTGTTGTATTTGGTTTTACGGCACAAAATCCCATGGAGAGCCTAGATCGAGCTTTTTGCATCCATTCATGTTGTGTAAATTACTCAGGCCGACAACATTTTAACCCAAAAACAAGAATATATTTTTCTAAAAATTTTGGATGCGCTGAAACCGAATCCGAGGTTCAAATCTCTTGTCTACATTTGAGATTGTGTAGCCCCGCAATTTTTTTTTTTTTCAAAAATCTATGAGCAGCATCTTAACCCATTACGGACGAGCGGGAATCAAAGTAGCTAGATCAAGCAAGTAGCTTGAGAAAAAAATTGTTTTTGAACCTGGATCAGGAACGGCACAGCGACAAGGTGCTATATGGCACAGCTAGACATAACTGGGTTAAAGTACAAGCCTTGGCCTTGGCTAAAATATCGCATTTTGAAGTTTTTATGCTTGTGTGCTCTGGGATTTTCAAATATATAGAAATTTTCATTAAAAACCTTCGGAAAAATATATTATGGTTTCTGGTTTAGAAGGTCGGCCTAATTTTGTCGGCCTGTGTTATATTTGTGTACGTATGAAAAGCACCTACAGTTTTATACCGAATCCAAAACGGTGAAGTTAAAACGTTTCTTTGGCAATTTTTACTCTTGGAGGTTAGACAAATTTCTTTTTTTTTCTTCTGACCGAGCCGAGCATTGAACCCGTACACTCTGCATAGCAGTCAACCATAATAACTACTAGACCACGGTGATCAAATATTTGTTGTACTAAGGGATTGTAAAAATGCCAAAATACCAACAAAAAAATTTCAAAACAAATCCAGAATGATAGCAATTTTTAGTGTATGGATTCGGAAAAATGTGGCTGATCGTTGTAAACATTTAAAGGCAAACCGTAAGTTAAATTAATTCCATTAAATCATATGAAAAATTAGAAATTTTATGTGAATTTCAATATTGAGTGAATAATATGAGATTTATAAATACTCACATTATTTACTATGCGATAAAATTATGCGATTTAAAAATTTTCAAAACTTCTGGCATTGCAAAAAAATTTCAATGCAATATGAATAAAAAAAGAAAAAATTATCAATTTTTCTCCTTAAAATTAAGTCGGTTTTTGCTGTTGAGAGTTGGCAACACTGGTAAACAATACGGGTCAAGCAATCGAGAGCAGAGCACTAAAGTCACACATACTCTCTCACATTAGCTCTTCTTCTCTCTCACTATAGCAATACCCTACGTTCAGTGTGTATGGACTTAAGTGCATTATTTTGTAATGAAACATATTCTAAGAATAAAATAAATAAAATTTAAAGAGAAAATTCTATAATACAGTGATCATTTGAAAAGAGGAACATAGCATGCATAGTGGGATCCACTAGAGGATCCAGGGTGAGAGAAAGGAACTCAACGATGAAAATCTCGTACAGTTTGATCTTTAGACAAATAAATTTTTTTTATTTTTTTTAAATATAAAAGTTAATTTCTGGATCCGCAAGTGGTGCGGGTAATAGCAACAAACGAGCACTCAAAGCCAAACAAACGCTACTACATAATATCACCTATAAAGAAGCCCCAAAAAAAACATTATAACATCAAGGGAGAAACTGCAGGAAATTACAGAACAAAATAAGTTCACAAAACGATAATAATTTTAAAATACACAAGCAAGTTGAAATATGTTTCCTGTTTCCCATCAAAATAAAGTAGCAATTACTGCATGGGGTACGCTGTGTAACAAAACTCCCCCTTACACAACTCAACTCATATATGAGTATGTTACAATTGAATGCTTCGCATATGACTGAATTGAGTTTTCTTTTTTTCCCCCCCGTTTTACTTTTAACTTTATTTCTTGTATTTAATTTATTGCTCTTGAAATAAAACTGTTAACTTATTTAAGCTTATCGATTCGGCACACACTAATGTGCGGAAAAGTTTCTTTAACTTTCACCGAAAACCAAAAAAAAAAAAAAAAAATATTGTTCTGTTCTTATTGTTATATGTACTTGTTGTTGTTGTGTTGTTGCATGGCAATAACGGTAAATCAAGTTATCTGTAAACATGCAAGCGGCATTAATATAGTTTTCGCGTGCGTTAAGCAATTTAACAAGTTTATATACCTACAAAATTTGTTATATTGTTCTTACTACTTCATACATACTTTAATTTCGTTCTCTTTGTTGTTGTTGTTGTTGTTATAATTTGCGTTGTATTAGTAAAAAAAATAAAAGCAGCAACAACACCAACAAAAGCCGCATGCACGCTACGCTTATAAAAAGTACCTACCATAAGCTCCGACCCGAAATGAAAGCTTTTAGGCGGCATCAGCACAAAAAGATGCTCGCAGCAGTTTATAAATAAATTTTTGTTTTTGTTGGTGTTTTTTGTTTTTTTTTTTTTATGTTAACGCCTACGTAAGTGTAGCTGTATAATTTTTTAATATGTATAAAGTGTAAAAATAAAAAAATAATTTCTCTTTATTTTTTAATTTTTTTTTTTTTTCATTTCATTTACTTATTTTTGCAAATATTCTTAATTTTTCATTGTTGTTTTTTCCTTGTGCGCAGAAACACTTAATTTTAACGCTTTTAAGTGTAAACTGTAAACTGTAAAAATGTGTGTAAGCATGTATTGCAACAAAAACGCCAACAACAACCGCCAAACTGTGTTAACTTTATTTCTTTCCAATGCCAAAAGTTAATTGTAAAATTGTTGAAAGCAAAGAAGCGGAAAAGTAAATTCGCTGCTGTTATAAATCTTCTTCACGAGGCGTAATACCTTAATTATATAAGTATAGCATGTGCCTGGCTGCATACCAACCTGACAAGATACACACACACATACACACACACAAACAAACATACATACAGGGTAAAAGGTGAAGGTTAACCTAACTAATTACATACCCCATATTCTATAATATTTAGATGGTGTTTATAAAACTTTCTAAATTTGCATTAATATGTTATAAATAGCATGAAACATTTGTTTGAAATTTAATAGCAAAATATATGTGGAAAATTTAATTCACAAAAACATTGATGACAGTGTCACTAATGATATCCAGAATCTTTGCTTTTAAAAGTTTTTTTTTTAGGGACAGAAAGGTTTACAAAACCTCTACTAGGTGAGGTGTAGAACTGAATGGACCGACGAAGTTGAATTTGTAGTTTCATATACACATTAAAGATCTCTCACATGTACATGTGTACGAAACAAATATGTATATGTGGAAAGTATGGAAATATAAATGAAAGAGTGAACAAGTAACACGCTCTCTCATTTATATTTCTATACTCTTCATATATACATGAGAGAGAGTGGACAAGTAACACTCTCTCCTTTATAGTATTTGTTAGTTGTCTCTACTAGGTGAGGTGTAGAACTGAAGAGACCGGCGAAGTTGAAATTGTAGTTTCATGTACACATTAAAGATCGCTCACACATACATGTGTACGAAACAAATATGTATAAATGGAGAGTATGGAAATATAAATGAAAGAGTGAACAAGTAACACGCTCTCTCATTTATATTTCTATACTCTTCATATATACATAAGAGAGAGTGGACAAGTAACACTCTCTCCTTTATAGTAGTTATAGTAGAAGGAGCAGGGGTGATATTTTTGGTACAATTGTATTTATTTATTTTTTTTAGTACAATTTAAAGTTCAATACAAAGTGACCCAAAAATTAACAAATGATTTGATTTAAAGTTTTTTTCTAATCAATTAATTTTTATTTTCAATAAATTTACTTGAACACAGAATTTTGTTCCATGCCAAGCAAACATATTTTTCACTAGCTTGCAGCAAAAGTTCGTGAAACCTTCAATAAACCTCAGTACAATTTTTGCCACATTAAAATTTCATTTGTTTGATTTCTAATGTAATTTCAAAAGATTTAAAAAAAAAAACAAATCATCAGCCACATAAAAACTAAATTTAGTATTTTATTTTTTTAAGCCATGTGAAAAACTCATTAAAACCGAATATACAATGGTACTTAATAAATACAAAAAAAAAAAAAAAACACAAACAAACATTATAATCGTTAATTTAAAAATGCCAACGTAATATTTAGTTTTAGTCCTACATACCTTAATTTCCAACGTTGCTGGCTGTGAATCGAAATGAAATTTGGCACGAGATCCAAATACTTCCGGTGCTGACCAATGTCGTGGTTGGTCGCTATTCAGTTTATCTCGTACATCGAAGCTGCAAATAAAAAAAAAAAACAAAAAACAAACAGAAAAATGAAAATTTAGTCTTAAGTTGGTCATACATAAAAGAAGTAAGTAGATACAGTAATACCCAGATAAAGCATACAAATTTCAAGTCAATTAACCCGAGAGTGTAAAATAAAAAACAGGAGAATTTTGAAACTCAAATAAATGCGGATTACTGTATATGTGAATTTATATATGTATGCTTAATTTTTTTTATTTTTTTTTTTTTTTTGTTCATTGCTCGTTCTTAAGAAATTAATGTAATGAATGAGTTGGCCGTAAAGTTGCCAAAAATTTTGTTTCCAGGAGGATAAGAGCAATGCTGATATAGCAGAAGTTTTAAACAGGGGGAGTCTATAAAATGGTGGATATACTTGCACCTACATACATTTACACTATTATAAAAATTATGTGTTTTTGTAATTTATTAACGCAGTTAAAAAGAAATGAACAAAAAACTTTCTCATTTCTTATAAATTACAAATGACAAAGATAAATATTTTACTGGGTATATAAGCAGATAATAATGTAATGTTGTGCATGTATTTTAAATCAATTTAATAACGCTATTTTAAATAAGTCGGGTAGAAAACCTTAAAAGTGATACCCAGGTACTTATAACTTTTAACCATAAATTTGTTTGGAAAATTTTAAATAAAAATTTTTAATTTTGTAGGCACAGTATAAAAGTTTAAGCGTTTAAATTAAACGCTCTTTATAGTAAAATTATATGCTCCTACATTCTTAAATTGTCATAAATTTTCCTAAGTAATTGAACTCTCCCCCTTTTTGTTTTGTAGTTGTATTCTTAGGAAAATTTCTACCCTTCATAAAAAAAACTCTTGTGTTAGTATTTAAAAGGTGAACCCTGAGGTTTAAAATTGTTAAGATTAATAAAGCTTCAGTTTTGTAAGAATCTCATTACATAGGTGAGAGATATGCATTTGAGTTCGGAAACGTGGTCCTACTGTAGTGAGAAGAGAAAAGTACTAGTCTGAGAGAGCAAATGTGAGTAGGTGTGTGTTTGAGAGAGCAAAAGAAAAGAAGAGTATTGCAATAGCAGCAGTGTTGATATTTTAAGTACAACTGTACAATTTTCTGATTTTATTGTACTTAAATGCTACCGAAACATTTTTGGTACAATTTGTAATTATTTAATTTTTTTCACATTTCGGGGAAAAAATTGTCAATTTTGATTTTTGACATAGAGTGAGCCAATATTTTTGTACTTCAATGTACTTTAGGAACTACCGAAGCATTTTTGGTACAATTAGGAATTATTTCATATTTTTCACATTGAGAGAAAAAATTTGAAGAGTTTGTAAATTTTTGAGTTTTGAAATAAAGTGAGCCACAAATTTTTGTATTTCAATGTGCTTTAGCGACTGCCGAAGCATTTTAGGTACAATTTGAATTTTTGACCCAGAGTGAGCCAAACCGAAAATACTCTCAACGAGTGTATACATACTTCAAAACGTTTATCGAATTTCACATGGAGTTTTGTCTTTGCCATAATCGTCAGCTTATGAAGAATGTATTTTTTTTGTGCGGACAAAATTCAAAAAAAAAAAAAACAAAAAAAAAAAAAACTTTTGCATAACAACTACGCTGCTTTATATTAGGGATTTTATCAAAAATTTAATCTATTTCAGTTTCGATGTATCCTAACGAATGATATTAATTTACCAAGCTAAGACTTGAAAGCTAATCAGTGAGTGTAATTTACTTTCGAACGCTACGTAGTTTTTCTTAATTTTTTTGTTTTTTTATAAAATAGGCAATGTATTGCAATGTGAAGTATTTTGTTTATTTTATTAAGTTTGTTCTTCTTTTCTTGTTTGCACATTTTACATAATTTTATATGGAGTAAATTAAATCAATGTATTATTATCTATTAAAATAAAATAGTTCATGTAACTGAAAAAATACTTAAGTTGTTAAATACTGTTGAAATTTAATTTCCACTTATTGGATTGTTAAACTAAATAAAATTGAAAACTCAGTATTAAAAAAAGATATCACCAAAAATGCGAAAGGTGAAAGAAAATCGGCAAATGCCATTGAGCTCAGCATATTTGAATTATGTTGAAAAATATATCATACCTTTTTTAGGTACAATCCGAATCAAAAAAGTACAATTTTCATATAATTTAGGTACTTTCAATAAAATTTCATATATCAACACTAAAACGTAGTGTTTATTATGTAAGCAAATGCATTTCTCTCTAACTGCGTGCTCTCTCTTTTACATTCATTTACTCTCACATATACAGATTTGTTTTTATACACATATATGCGTGTAAATGTGTAGACACAGTAATACCAACTTCTCTCGAGGAATGACATGGCAGTAAACTGCAAACTACAAGAGAGAGAGAGGAAAAAAAGGGGAACGAAAAATAACTAATCTCACAATGTGCTCACTTCGGCACCCAAGTAACAAAGAGAGCGAAGGTACCGAAAAGTTCTTGTAGCGCAAATGTTCCTCGTCCAAAACCGGCAAACATCACAAACATGTAATGAAATAGTTAAAGGCAGTTTAAATTTCGGATTGATCCATAAATTCAACAACAGCATCTGAAAAAAAAGAAAGCCTAGTTCGGCTTTTTCAGTGTACTTGTCAATAACGTAATCTAACCACTTTCGCACGCACTATCGGTTCAATCGAGGATATTGGAGACTATTTTCTCTCTACTCCTTCATTTCAATGAATTGTTGCGCTTGATTTAAAATATTTTTTCATAGAAAGAAAATATTTAAATTCCCGTCTTAAAGATGTAAAAAAAAAAATGTACCTCAAATGCAGTCCAGTGCCGCACAGCGTAATTGTATAAGCACATAGAGGACGACTGCAGCTTTGAAAACTTAGAATACACACGTATTAATGAAACTACAAAATTTGACAACTACACAACTGTACGACTGCATGACTCCATTTGCAATTACAATCGTATTAAAATCTTTTTCTAATTAGAGAGCAACAAAACAAAAGAAGAGAGAAGTGAAAGCAGAACCACAAAAAAGAAGAAGAAGAATGAAGAAAAAATTCAAAAAATTTATTACATTTTTTTTTTTTATTATTTAGTTATTCATGTGAACTATCAAGCATAATGAAACAATTTATTCGTGTTAACTTGACTTTTTGGTTTTGACGCAAGTATAAATTAATAGAATTTGCACAAATTAATACGAAATGCAAATCAACTGCACTGAATGTGTTAAGGCTCTCAGAGAGAAAAAGAAAAAGAGAGGGAAAGCAGAGTCAGAACTTTTTTTTTTTGGTATCAGGATAAACTACTCACTTTCGCAAATTGATTCTAATGGGAATATTGGGAACAATTTTTTCTTTACCCCTTCTTCTCGATGAATATTTTCAAATACTTTTGGAAGGGAAAAAACATCGAAGTTCACGTCTTTAAGATCAAAACAACTACACAGTTAGCACAGTCTAGTGCTGCATGTCGTAGGACGGCGCAGCAGAGAGCAGCGCAGCAGGCGCAGAACACAAACACAGAAGTCTTTCTCTTAACTGCACTCAATATGCTTTGACTCTCAGAAAGAGAAAGAGAGAGAGAGAGAGAGAGAGAGAGTGAGAGCAGAGGCAAAATTTTTTCTCTGCTGCAATATCTCAATAGGCGGTTGACTTAAAAACGGTTATTCCACTAGGTGAATTTTTCCCAGTGGGTAGAAACTGGTACTTATGATGAAGAGTAGACATTTACAAAGTACAGGTTCAAGGGTTTCTGCCTCGTTGCTTTTGTTGCAGCAATGATTATTCAGGCAAGAGATAATATTCCAAAAATTCATTAAAAATATGTAAATATAAAGCTGGATAATGTTTTATATATCAAAATTAAGAGAAGACTTGATAAATTTTTAAACTTTAACCCTCGAATTACATTGTTTCATAAAAAAAATCCACAATTAGATTTCACAATTCCAAAGAGTTCACAGATCGAGCCACATCAAGAGTATAATTTAAATAGCAATTCAACTTAAAACGCAATTTAATTACTTAAAAATAAATTCTGAAATTCCCCTGCTACATATAAGTTGAAGTATAAACGTTACATATGCAACGTTACAGTTAAACTTTCTTACTACAAGTGGAAAAGAAAGTAAAAGAAGTAAAACAAAAGCTTGGAAATCAAAAAAAAAAAAAGCAACCAACCAACCAAACAACTCAAGAGAAAACTGTTATTAAATTGGTCTAACATGCTGCTGCTATTGTGTTGTTGCTATTGCTATTGTTGTTGTTGTTGTTGTTGTTGTTGTGAAGAAAATTGGGTTAACAACTTAGGATTTACATGCAATTAAGTTGTTACATACTCAGCAACAGCCTTTAGTCGTAGTAAAACGCCCACCGCCGCCACTTGTCGTTCATACACGTACATTTGCTCGCTCGCTTGCTTGCTCGCTAACAGCGGTCGCTTGCTCGCTTGCTTGCTTTACTTGCCTACTTGCTGTGAAACGGTTGCATGTTATTCTTCTACTACTGCAGCGTTATATTTGTGTGTGTCTGAGTTGGATATACATTTGCATGAGCTGTTACATACATATAAGGAGTGAGATTGAAAAAATCTTAACACACGTTTTACGTAATAATTTTTTTTGGGTGTAAAATTTAAAAATTTCTTTGATTTAGTTATCTTTAATGACAAACATGTTGATTTATTGTGAGTTTGATCAAAATGAGTGAAGAAAAAGAAGTACGTCTTAAAATTATTAAAATTTTTCAAAAAAAATCCAAATTGGTCCTATAAAAAATTGGCCAAAGAATTTGAAGGTCTGCCGTCAAACTGTTTTCAATGTTATTAAACAGTTTCAGGAGAATTCGACCATCGATAGGAAACCTGGTTCGGGAAGAAAACAAGGACCACATGATATTGGGAAGGGAAAGCCAAGAAAATAGAAAGCATATTGAAAAGATCTCCAAACACATCTGGTAGAAAAGCTGCCCGGTTAGCCCAGTGCTCTGACTATTTGGTGCGAAAAGTTAAAGCCAATGCCGGTTTGAAAAAATACAAAGTCCAAAAAAGTTCCAGACAAGAACGCTGCAAAGAATTTAGACGCCAAAAATAGGGCTCGGAAATTAAAATCGAATTTCATACAAAAATATTCATATTGTATAATGGACTAGGAAACGTATGTACTGGCAGATTTTACGCAGCTTCCGGGTCATAATTTTTATGTTGCTGATGCTCGAGGAAATATCGAAGAACAATTTAGAATCCAAGCGCAGACAAAATTTCCTAAAAAATTCCTGGTATGGCAAGCTATATGCAGTTGCGGCAAAAGAATGTTTGAAAAAAAAAGACTTATTCCTTTCATAAGAGAGCACAATGTGTCCACATATTTTTGGCGCGATTTGACATCATGTCACTACGGCAAGAAAGCTCTGGAGTGGTACCAAAGTAATAACATAATTTTTGTACCAAGAGAGGTAATTAATTCAAATTAAAACAATTCTTTTATAAACTTAAAAATTTAGTGGATATCATTATCCTTTAAATCTAATAGCCCAATTCACTATGAATTGCAAATGGTCTTGCAAATTTTTATTCCATATCACAAAAATAGTTTGCAATTGCACCAAAATCGTAGTTGCATTATTTTTCTTTTACTCAATGCATCGGGCACGATTTGTTCGCATATACGAAGCTGTAATTCTGCGCTTTAAGTTTTTCTTCCTGTCGATTTGAAATTTTATTAGATGTGAAAAGTTTACATAACGTCGCCTGAGAATTGATTTGGCGTATAGGTATATGAATTTGTACACACATACGCCAAATCAATTCTCAGGCGACGATAAGTGCTTTCCGCATTTAACTTTCGAAAACTTTAGCAACAGGGGTGACCAGTCTTTTTAAAAGCACCACAAAGAGATTTGCCTTAACTGCATTTAATAAAAATAAGAAACAATGTATTTTTTTTTTTTTGAAGTATTATTATGTATTATTATTATTTGAAAGAGGACGACTCGAAAGTCAGGCACTGCGACCTATAAGATCTATTGTACCAAAGCCCCAAGAAAGAAAGAAAGGCAGAGAGAAAGAAAGATAGATAAGAAACATACCCAAGCCGAGAATCGAACTCAGGTCTCCAGAGATAAGAGTCTGGCACTCTGCCACTAGATCACAGTGGCGTTGGTAGGCTCTATTGTTTAACGCCGATACCGAACGGCTGTGTGGCAAATTTTTTATCAGCTCGGTGGTTTTGCCATTACCAACCAAGGTGTGCACTTGTATACATTCTTATAATTCTCATCCACTTCATATCACTAGTGAATATAAGAAGTTTATGAGAATTAACTACCAGATCAAGACGAGAATCGAACCTGCAACCTTATGAATGAAAGTCTAGTGCACTATCCACTAGACAAGCGAGGTCGTCTTTTTTGAAGTATTTAAGTGATTTTATAATAAATAAGTTTGATTTTTTGTGTTTAACATTTTTGCTATTTACATAGATAAAAAAAAAAAGTGTTGCCTTTCTAAGGTTAATGCACAAAGCAAAATTTTTATAATGCCGTTGTTTGCTATCATTATCACTACATTTTGTTTAAACATTTATTGAAACTTAGATTCCTTATTACTTATCATTTTGTATTGTTTTTATATTTTAAAAAGTATTTAATTTTAATCCAATCCAACTAACCAAATGTAAAACCTATCAAACGCCTGTGTTTGTTACGGCGACTTCTCTGCTTGTATGGTATCAGGGCCGTAGCCAGAAATTTTTTTCGGGGGGGCCGCGATTTTCATTCGAAGAAAATATTCATAAATAATTTTTATCAAACTGATTTTGAAATACAATAAATTAAATCAATATAATTAAAATTTTAGGAAACATTTTCCGATTTTTTTTAACTTAACCTCAAAAAAATGGCCAAAAGTGACAAAAAATTCCCAGAATAATCAAATTAAGTTTTTTCAAATAAATATTCAATGTGCATTCTATTGCATTTTTTTTATCGTGAGGTACATAATTTCATTAACTCATTGACTTCCCACTACTGATGATGTACCCAACCTCAAAAAAATTACCAAAAATTGTAGAGGCTCATTTTTTTCAAATGATCATCATTAGGAATTTGAGCCATTATCAATGATAAGGAACCCGGATGAGGTTGGCTTATATTCTCTAAATTCATGAAGTCACAGCATTGAAAGAGATCATTCTAGTTGTGGTGCTCTGAGCAATAATGCGTTATAAAATTAATTTTAAGATGGGTTTTGCTAATAAGATGAAGTTTTTGCGAAAGAATTTTTCACGTTGAACACGAATCTGAGGTCAAAAACTTCCCATCACGTCACGTTTTAGGAAAAGAAATGGGGTTCAAGCAAGTCTTATTTTACAAGGATCCGATAATTTTTTCTATTTTCAGTAATTTTTAAACTTTTCAAACTGATTCAGGACGAAACCTTAAATCAAAAACAGTTACTGACCCAGAAAAACTATGAATGCAGGAGTGCTCAGTATCACCTTCTCTTTTTGAATCCGTAGTCGAACCTCATGTCGAAGAAAACAAATCGGATTTGATCGCATAGTGTAACTAAGATTTCAAATTTATTTTTTATATTTGACTTTTTAGATAAAAAACCGATGGAAGTAAAAAATATCGTTAAATAGATTTTATTTTGACTTTTTTTCCATCCATTGGCAATTAATCTCAAAAACTAGAATAAAGTATCCATATTTCGGGGGGGGGGGGGGGGGTCAGAACCCCCAAAAGTCCCCCCCCCCCCCCCTAAATACGGCCTTGTATGGTATAGTCGATCTTCACACGTTTAACACCAACAAATAATTCTGCCACGAATAAATCTACACACATTTTGTTTTCGTATATACATATACAGGGTGACAATCGTAAAGTGACGCACACATTTCAGCAGTTATTTTCAAAAGTACGTACTTCCATTAAGTACAATTCAGTGTTAACATTGCTGAATATTCACCTCATTCAATATAACCTCCTTTAGCCTGCACACATGCCTTCAATCGATCCGGAAATCGTAGGACTGTTCGCCGCAGGACTTCCTGATCAATTTCAGTCCAGGCTTTCTCTAATGAATTTGTCAGCGACTCCAGACTGTGGTGTTGAGATGCACAAGCCTTACTCTCTAAAATACTCCAAATAGAGTAGTCCATTGGATTCAAGTCTGGGGAGAGTATGGTGGCCATTCTTGAGATGTTATGAATCCAGAAAAATTGTCTTTTATCCATGTTTGCGTTAATTTTGCCATGTGGGAAGGTGCAGAATCTTGCTGGAAAGTCCAGTTTTCATTTCCAAATGTATCTTGGGCCCAGGGAAGAACATGTTCGTTTAAAATGCTCCGATAAACAACCTGGTCAATTTTAACACCATCTTCAACGAATATTAGAGAGGTTCTGGCATTAGCGGAAACTCCAGCCCATACCATAACGGAAGCTGGCTTTTGAACTCGGCCAACAGTCCTATTTTGTTGCGATGATGATGTTAGCCACATTCGGTCATTTTGCGCATTGAAATGTTGTTCAACCGTGAAAATTTTTTCATCTGTAAACAAGATATTTTCAACATTTTTTAACACGGAGGAGCGTAGCAACGCCTTGCATCTTTGCAGTCGCAAATCTTAAGATTAAGCTTTGATTTTGCAATGATTCGCATTGAGCGCCTTGGATTTCGCTTGATTCGTTTACGAATTTTTTGTGTTAAACCAGTAGTGGCAACTGTTGAAAATTTTCCACGGTCTCTATCTCCAAAACCTCCAGTTTCATTATATCGAATAATAGCTCGGTCTACCGTACGACTTGACAAATTTAAAGCCTTTGCAATTTGACGGCTACTTTAATTTGCCAAATGAAATTTCATAATTTCACGACGAATATTTTCCTTGTCCATTTTTATGGAAATTTCAAAATGTAATAACAAAAATTCAAATGAAATTAAAAGAGAAGCCAATGATGAATGAATTTGCTTTTTAAATTAAAGTAACGGTAAATGGCAAAGCTTGCTGCAGAGTATTAAACTTGCGTCACTTTACAATTGTCACCCTGTATGTGTGTGTGAGTAAATTGATCGAAACATAAACAAACAAACTCTGCTCGTATTTTAATTTCTCCCTCTCTTCTCTCTTCTTTCTACTCTTTGCTGTTTAGAGTAGCACACAGTCATGCCGCGCAGTAGTGTGAGCGAGAAGGGAACTGGACGTTACAGTTATCTTACATCTTACGTTACAGTTATTCTTACATTTTACATAAATTTTGAAATTTTGCTCATACCGTGAGCTAAAATGTTTACACATCAAAAATCAAAACTTTAAGACCAACCGTTTAAAAATTATTGAATTTCATATATGTTAAGATTTTTTCGATCTCACTCCTTATGGGATAAATGTCTGCCTATGTGTAAGTGCTCATATGTATGTATGTATGTATGTATGTATGTATGTATGTATGTATGTATGTATGTATGTATGTATGTATGTATGTATGTATGTATGTATGTATGTATGTATGTATGTATGTATGTATGTATGTATGTATGTATGTATGTATGTATGTATGTATGTATGTATGTATGCATGTATGCATGTATGCATGTATGCATGTATGCATGTATGCATGTATGTATGTATGCATGTATTCATATGTATGTATGTGTGTGTGCGTTTATGTGTACTTCAAGTAGCATTTAATGCCTGAGTGCAATTTCCTTTTCAACTGCAACTGTGTGGAAATATTTTCCGTTTGTTCAAGTTTTAAAATAACGATACAGACGTTATGGACTTGGCCCACAAAAAAACAACAACAACAGCAACAACAACAATACCGTATTACAACGAGTATGTTGTAGTAGTAGACAGTAGAATCGTACTAAAACAAGCCTTCATAAATTCATGTTTGTACGACATTTATGAAGATTTATTTTTATTATGCAAGTAAATATATAAAAGTATAAAATACGTAGGATATGTATTCTGATTCATACCGGCCCATTTTTCTATGTATATTTATATTTATAATTATTTTCAAGAAAACGAAAGGATATGTATTTAATGCATCTATGCAGATATGGTTAGTATGTGGTTGGTACTTGTGGCATTGTTATTATAATGAAAAACAAAATCAAAGAGCAAGAAATTGTTACAAATTTCATTTAAACAATAAGATACTCTCTTGGACTACTTTAGTTTAACGCTTGCATTCATGAATTGTTGTCACCATAACTTAGTAGTTAACATTCCTGACTTTAACCGGGTTAAATGGTATAAAGGTTAAGATCCACAGCTTCTCATAACTTCCCTGGTCGTAAAGTGAATTTTTCTGCATAAAAATTTTTAAAATATTTCGTTAACCTTCGCAGTTTTCCTTCCCTCACCTTTTGGATTCAAATTGATTATGTGAAAATTTAATATGAAAAGGATTAGTTCGTCCAGCTCGAATTTTATAATAAAACGTATGAGTAAATTGTGTACACAAGTGAACCATTAACGTAAAGTAAATTATCAGTTACGAGCTTAAAACATTCACATTCTCCTCTCACATACCATGCAGGCATACCCAATAAACATTTTCAAATATCAATTCAAATATGAAAATTCAACTTTTGTATATTGGGAGTATGAATGTATAAACTCGTATTTTTTTCCTAATTTGGACATTTATTGTGAAAAAGTGATTATAAATTTATTCTTTAAAGTATTGTCCATCGTTAGCCACAACCTTTTCCCATCTTTCTAGTAGCATACGGATTCCGCGGCGAAAGAACTCCTCATCTTTTGAGGCTATCCACGAATCGACCCATTTTTTGAGTTCTTCGAACGAACGGAAGTGCTGTTCAGCCAGGCCATGTGTCATCGATCGGAACAAGTGGTAATCAGAAGGAGCAATGTCTGGAGAATACGGCGGGTGGGGTAGCGCACTTCCCATTTCAGCGTTTCCAAGTATGTTTTTACTTGCCTTGCAACATGCGGCCGAGCATTGTCGTGCTGAAGAATAACTTCGTCGTGTCTATTCTCATATTCTGGCCTCTTATCCTTTAATGATCGGCTCAAATGCATCAATTGTGGTCGGTAGCGGTCGCCAGTGAATTTTAGTTTACTTTTTGGCTTAATATTAGTCTGATTTTGGTTGGAATTTTGGTAGGAGTTTTGGTTTCATTTTTTGTTTAAATTTTAGTTAGCTTTTGGTTTCAGTTTTAGTCGAAGATTTGGTTAGAGTTTTTTCACCTTTTAGCCAAAATTTTTAGTTTTAGTTTTGGTCTATTTTTCGGTCTAAATTTGGTATCAATTTAGTCTAAATTTTGCCAGTGTTTATTTTAAATTCGTTCTGGTTTTCTGTTCTCAATTCCAATCAGGGTTTTAGTCTAAATTTAGGCCTAAAATTTGTTTATACTTTCGTCTAAATTTTGGTCTAATTTTAGTCTAAATTTGTTCCTAAATTTTGTCCTAAATTTTGGTGTAAAATTTTGTCTCTCAAAATCGTAGATATTCTGTCCTAATGTGAATGATTGCGATGACTCATTTTCAGAGCCTACAACCAACAAAGTTTCTTGGGTTATTGGGTACCCAACGCAATACCAACACACACACTGGCATATGTACGTAAATGTATAACTAATTTAATGAATAAATAAGATAAACTCTGCCTCCCCCCCCCCCCCCTTACCGCTCTGTCTCCCTCAATCTCTTTCTCTCATTTTCATGCTTACCTGTACAATGGAATCCCAGCATTATCACGAAACCATAACACCATATAAACATCATCCAGTGGTGCGGATATTGGGCAGGGCAGTGATACCGATTTACCCTCGACAGCATCGACATCCTTTGTTTTTACTATAATTTCGTTTGTTTGTTTGTTTGTTTTGTACAATATAAGTTCATGGGTGTTTGTGTGTGTGTGTGCGGATGAGTTGCATGTAAGCATGTGTATGTTTGAATGTGTACATGTGTGGGTATCAGGAATAACGTCAACCACATCAATGCCATTAAGTTTTGTTCGCCATTAAAAGTCACCAATGTATTTGGTTGTTTTTATTTTCGTATCGTTTCATTTTGTTTGTTTGTGTTTGTAGAATTTTTTTTTATTTTTTTTTTTTGCAAATTTAATTAATCCAAATGCGTAAATAGCATTAGCAGAAAAACCAACCAAGTACCCCAAAGTATTATGTACATGTGTGCGTGAGCGCGTATTTGTGTATGTGTGTAGTTTACATTAAATTAATCGTAGCGGATTATTTGCAGCAATTTTGTATAGGAGAGTGTAGAAAGTGTGTGTGTGTGTGTGTGTGTGGGTGTATGTTTGAACATTTGCGTATGTGTAAGAAAAAAGAGAAAGAAAAAGAGAAATTGTAAGAATTAGTAATTAGAATGTTTTATTCTTTTTTTTTTTATTAAGTTTTATTTTCTATATTATAGTTTTACTCTTTATTTTAGTGTAATAGTTCACTAATGTTCTGCATTAATCAAATGTATATACTTTAATACTATGTTATTAAACTGAAATGCTGATGTCAGCACACCATCACCAGCACCGAACACAGAGAAATGTCAACAACAACAAACAAAAAAAACCTTTTAGTGTTCTATCGTCCTTGAAATGTAATTGTTTTCAATTTAATTTGCTAAGTTCTTACACTTAATCCATCGTCTATTTACTACAAAGTAATTGCAATATATTCTAATTGAAAAACTTTTGCTAATCTAAATCTTAGGGAAGCTTTAATGTCTTGAAGTTAACTAAAAACTGTCACAGGTATTAACAATTCAAGGCTTATCTGTCACTAGAATACTTTAAATACGACGTATTTAGAGCAGAATGATAGCATTGGAGGACGAAATAACATATCAATAAATAGTTCTATAATAGAAACTCATATAATTATAAAACATTCCAAATGTTTAATACGGTAATTCTCGGTTAGTAGACTTCGCTTGACTTCGCTTAATTGAAGCAATAAAATTTCACAAATCAAACATAATAAAAAAAATGAAATGGCGAGACTGGAGTAATTCCATTATTAACATGCTCTTCTTCCTCTCTTTTTTCCCACACCATCCCGTGGCTTCTCTCTCTCTCTCTCTCTCTTTTTCTCTCTTAAATTTCTGCTAAGGCAATGCATATTGCTCTCTTCAATTGTTTCCTGCACTGGTGGCTCAGAACGATAATACGAACCTCATTCGTATTTGCTATTAAAACGAAGAATGCTCTTACGCAAGCAAAGAGAAAGAGAGCAAAGAGTGCAGCTCTTACTAAAAAAAAAAAAATAAAAATGTCTTCCCCTGTGCACCAGTGATGAAATTTCCAAATTTCAAATTGTTCTTTATTTTCCAACAAAAATGTACCTAAATGAGCAAGAATGTACTTAAAATATTGTACTTCATTGATTCGTCGTTATTATAAGAAATTTTATTTTAATTTGAAAGTTAGCAATTAAGGGGTATTTTTCATTCAAAAAGCAAAAAAAAAATATCAAAATTTATAAAAAAAAATTTTTTTTTTTGAAAAATCTATTTATTTATAATTTCCTTCTTAAATTTATGTATTAAAAAACTTTTTGCACACTAAAATATATGTAATCAGAGTATCACAGATTTCTTTCTTCAAAGCCTCCCTCTGCCTCTCGGCGCATGTTGAAAGTCACATGTTATTTTTGAAGTCCCAATCAGGACCAACCAAATCTAATACAATACAATATTTTGTATTATTTAAAAGAAAAAAAAACTTTTTTCGGACTCGACAAATTGGAAACTAAATGCAAGGAAAAGTTTCTACTCATCTAGATGAACACAAGAAAAAAACCAATTTTTATATCTGGTAATCTGGTATTATCTAAAGCTAAAGACTCCATATTGGTCATGAAAGTTCCGGAATTTCGATCATAATTTTAGATTAAAAAAAAAAAAATTTTAGTCAAAATTTATTTCAAAGCTCTCAGCTCTGTTATTATTGTTTATAAAAGGAAACACATATTTTATAGTGCAAAAAAAAAAAAAAGTTCTAAATCAAATAATGTTTATTAACCCAGATATGCCCATTGTCCTATATGTAGGTCACTTCAGAAATGTTTGTTTTTGATTAAATGTAAATATATTCAATCAAAATAAAAAGTTATTTTTGTTATCACTTTTGGGAGTCCTTGTATATAATCAATACATATTTGAAAAGGCTTTTATAGACATTTTTGATTTTTTACAGAAGAAGCAAAAAAACTTTTTAAAATGTAAAACATATTGTTTTAAATAAATGCATAATTAACCAGTATTGTACTTCGGCAAGTTAAATTTAAGTAGGCAGTTATTAAAAAATATTATTTTTTTGCAATACAAATTATATTTAAAATTTTTTTTGGCCAATGGCAAATTGTATCTAAAATGTACCAATTGTATTTAATATACCTTGTATTAGTTTGAAAAAAAATTTTTTTTTTTTTTTTTTTTGTAATATAAATTCAAAAATGTACCAATTGTATTTAATGTACCATGTATTAATATGAAAAGATCTAAAAAAGTACAATTGTGCTTACTTTCTCATCACTGAATTGTGTTTGAGTCCGTACTGGCTGGTTGAGAGATATTGCTGCAGTGAGAAGAGAGGCAAACGCACTAGTGCGAGAGAATACGTGTAGTTCATTTTGTGTACGAGAGAGTGCAAAAAAAGATAACAACAGCAAACAACAATGCCCTCGTTTATACTACAATTGTATTAGTGTTTATTATTTGAGCAAATAAAATGTTATTGTTTTTTTTCATGTGATTAAATGTTTGCTCTCTCTCTCTCTCTCTCTTTCTTTTATATTTATTTACTCTCTACATATACATAGCTATTGTATGTATGCATTCACGTTTTGCTATCGTATGCACACAACAACAATTTTAATTCCTCTCATCTATTAATTTGCACCCTATGCCTAGCATTTTCCAGCCCAAGCAGTAAAATATGGTAATGAGTAATAGCATAATATTGTTTCCTTGTGCTCATTAAACTAATTATAAATTAATCTATATAATTCTAGCTTAAGAAGCTTTTGTGTTCTAAGAAAGTAAAAAAAAAAATTCATTGAATCACTGATGTTTTCCAATAATTCAGAAAAATAGTAAGTATAGAACTCCAAAGAACTAATTAAATGAAGGTAAGCAAAAATAAAATACTTAGGTGAAAATAAGCATGAATGTGATTCTAGTTAACAGAATGACGGTAAAATGAAAGCTTTTTTTTTTATTTCACTTTCATTTTTTGCTTTCCGCTCATCTTTCTATTTCTTCTTTACAGCCTTTTTCATTATAAAATTTTCCTTCATCTCCTCTTTTACCGTAATTTTTTTATTTTTCCTCGCATTTTCTTTTTTTTTTGATTATGTCTTCCTTTTCGTCTCATTGTCTCTTTATCTTATACTTTTCCTTTCCTCCTCATCACTTCTTTTTCCTCTCTTCTTAAAAGTTAACACAACTGGCATTACTTTTTTTTTTTTTGCTCTGTTATCCTTTGAGTCAACACTGCTAAATGAAATCGATTGCAGACAAAAAATAAGAAAATTTCATTCAGTAAAGTTGACTTGCAATGAGTTGAGAAAAGAAAATTTTGTACCAACTGCAAAAAAAAAAAAAAAAAAAAAAAAAAAACATTTAAAAAAAGCAACAAGAAAAAACTTAAAAATTCTCTTTTTCGAGCTACTACTTGATTGGCTGCTCTAATGTGCATAATCTGCTGCTGCCGCTTTCCTTTACTCTTCAACAACTCCAAAAAAAAAACACACAAAAATCTACTGCAACATTGCAACAATTTCAAGCAACAAGCAAAGAAATGAAAGAAAAATATGAAAAAAAAACTTTCAAGTATAAATTTCCAAAAGGAACTTCAATTTCAATTTCGAAAATTTAATGAAATTTGCGTAAAGTTTTTCTTTCTCAGCCAGAGATATTTCTGTTCGATGACAGAAATAAAATCTTAAATTCATTTTTCAATATCGAGCGAAATTAAACTTTAATAGCATAATATAAAATTTTAAAATGATAGCCACAAAAATTTTTCATTTTCCATTTATTTTACGCTCATTCACTTTGCTCATACTTTATGGAATACGCTTGCGGCATTATCTGAAGCAGACTCAGCAGAAGTAAAGTCAGCAAAACTAAAGTCAGCATCAAACATCAGCAGCTACAAGCCGAATCATATCAGTAAAGAAGTTGAAAATAATATTGAAAATTGGAATTTATTAAAATATTTTAATTGGCACTTAATGAATTTGGTTAACATAAATATTTATGATAAAAAAAAAATATAAAAACGTTGTAAACTTTTCGTGTCTCTCGTTGTCATTTATTGTTGTACATATAAATAAAAATTCCCATCTCCAACGCTAGCATCATTTAAATTGCAGTTAAAAAAATGTTTTTAAAATTTCAAGAATGAATTCATTCACATACAGATATTTCATATCTCTCGCCTTATTTTGCAAGCGAGCGAGTAAACGAATATAGTAATAACAAATAATTAACCCCCACGTAATTAAACTATGCCGAAAAGTTTCCTGCCTGCCTGCTGCCCTTTTCATTTATTCATTATGCTCATTAGTGTCACAAACAAGTTGTCGTCGTAAGCTTTTTTTCTCTCGACAATCTCTACCCCGCAGCATATCCCTACTACCTACATACACACCCCAAAACATAAAATGTTGCTATAAAAGTTAATGAGCCATGAGCCATTAAATATTATACATATTTATGTATATATGTAAGTATGTTTGAAAAAAAAATGTGCCATTTATTAAAAATGGTAACAAAAAAATTTGTGGTCCTTAAATAAAAAAAAAAATATCTGTATGAGTTTATATTTTTTAATTGTGCTAAATATATTTTAATATTTTTTTAAATAAGTGTAGGGAACTGGAGCTGAACAGAGTGCTTCAAAAAATATATTTTTTTTAACTTTCTTTTTAATTTTCACATATTTTTTCATATGAAAATTTATGCCAGTGGAAATGATGAAAAACTTTAGGGATTTTACGCTACGCATTTCATTTCATTGTGAACTTTAAAAGCAAACAAACGACACTGTGTTGTAATATTTTTGACGTTTAGCAGTAAACTTTAAGCCGACTATAAAGTGAATAAGTAATTGCCCTTTCGCAAATTATAGACAGAGTAAGTATAATAAATATAGATTTAAGAAAATTAAGATATTAACTAAAATTATTAATTTATTATTATTATTATTAATCCAGATATGCCCAATGGCGTCTAGTACATTACAAATAGTTTTTATTTTGATTGAATATATTCTCATTTAATCAAAATCAAACATTTCTGAAGTGATCTATATATATATAGGACAATGGGCAAATCTGGGTTAACTAATGTGGTTTCTCTCTTTCTTCACAGAAACATGCAGAAAAAAAAAACAAAACAAACTCTTCAATAACTTCTTGCACTCAAACACTGTGAGAGAATGAATGATAATACGAACCTCTTTCATATTTGCTATTTAAATGGAGAATGCTCTCATGCAAGCAAAGAGAAAGAGAGAGCAAAGAGTACATAACAATTGAGAGTTTACTTTATACAAAGAGATTATATTCTACTGTTCGATGTAGTTCTGTAGTTCTGAAGTGCTTATATTTTGTTTCTGCATGAACTTGTTGTTGTGGATTAGCTAATGTTAGTTAACATTTTTAGAATAATGTTTCTGTTATTAGCTGATGTTAGATAAAATGTTTATTATATTATGAGCGAATCTCTCTGTATATTTTGTTTTTGCAATACTCAATTTCTGGTATATTAAGATCAAACTTCTGTTTGATGTATAAAATTTACTCTATTCTTACATAGGATTTTAATCGTGAGCAAATATTATGTTATGTTAATGTTATGTTAGTAATTATCACAACATTATTGGCAAAAAAATCAAAGTTAAATATAAAATGTTTTTTATAAAAGAATAATTTTTTATATTACATATATATATGTAATATAATGTAATACATATATATATATAATTCTTCTACAATATGAATATAACATAATAAATATGACATAAATAATGAGATAAAAATTTAGATAAAATTTTAATTTTTTATTCGAATTTGAAAAAAAAAAATTATGAGTTGAACAAAAAAATTATTGTTCAGGAGCTAATGAACATTTCTGCGATTTTTAATTATTAAAATTTTCACATAATTTTTCGGCCTAATGTTGTATACATAAATTCATGAAATTTTTACTTTGCATTCTTTCATATGTTTCTCAATTAACAATAATCGCTAATGTGGTTAACATAATAGAGTGTAATCGAACGAAATTTTGTCCGATCCAACGGATTTTGCTCGATTTCTCATGTTATTTTCGGTCGAGTCGAACGATTTGTCGCATTAGCCCATAAGTGGAGTTTTGAAAATTAACGGTAAAATCTTGTAATTCGCTCATTACAACCTCTTTAGAGTATAATCTCTTTGCTTGTGATTGCATATGGTAATTGAAACTGTAAACATTCTCAATTGAAGTCGGTAGTCGGGAGAATGGAACAGCAACAGCATCTGTTGAATTTCGCAACATAAATAATTTTTTTCTTTATTCTTCTTCTTATGCGTTGTATTTTTGCTCTCTTTTCTCTCTCTCTTTGCTTTGCTGGTGTTAAATTAGAAATAGATTCTAGTACGACTACAACTACAAATGTAGTCATGTGCAGTCGTGTAGTTGCCAAATTTTGTAGTTTCATTAAAACGTGTATATTCTAATTTTTGACAGACACAGTGGCAAGTCTGTGTGTATAATATAAAGAGTACAGCTTTTACAGTAAAATACAGTTCCTATTCAACCTCACCCCCCGTCTCCATGAGCAATAATTTATTTGCTTCTCGTATAAAATACAAAAACGTTGTTTGTTGTTTTTTTTTCATTTAATATGGGAAACAACAATGGAGACGGCAAGTTATGCACTTGTGTTGACTGCTTTAGATTTGCTTGTCATGAAAAGTAATATCTTCTTTTCTTGCACTAAAAACTTTAAAAAGCCTTTTAAAATTGTTTCTCCCGATTGAGGATGTGCACTTGAGCCCATGCTTGCTGCACTTCGGGTATTGCTGCTGTGTAAAGAGAGAAGAAGCGCTGGTGTGAGAGAATAAGTGCTTCAAAAATACTTTATTTATAAATTTTAAGGGCTTTCACATTTCACTTGGTAGCCTGGTGAATGAGTGGTAGACTGGAGACCCAGCTACCTCAGGTTCATTTCACAAGTGGAATGTAATTGCTTTCAAAAATATCTAAATAAACTATTCTCATAAAGAAAGTCACTTCGTTGTAAGTAAGTTTTTAATGTAATTAGCGAAACGCAACTAACATCAGCCATGCATGTCAAAATTAATAGTTACGGTCATTTCGATAAGGTATGTGTTGGCTTAAAAAATAATTTAAATAAAAACAAAAATTTTTAATATACCACGTTTTTGAAACGAACTTAAAAGTATAAAATAATTTCTCCCAGCCCCATAGAGATTTAAAACCTGAATACAATGCTTTGATTATGAATCTTATTGGCATATATCTAAATTTCAAAACGCCATATTAATTATCCTCGACACAAATCATACATTAACCATCTGTTAGTTAACACCGTACTTGTTTTTTATACACCCGCCTGAAAGTATGTTGTACTATAATTATTGGATAATAATAATATTTATGCACTAGCCTGAAACTATGCTGTATTATAATTATTGTTTAATAATAATATTTATACACCAACCTGTAAGTAAATAAACGCTATTCATAACAGTTTTTACGAAAGTGGGCGTGGCACCCATACAATCCCAATACTTTTTGCATATATCTCAAGAATCATTTATAGCACAGTACAGAAATTTGGTACAATAACGAGAATTGACAATGCCATGCTACAACAAAATACAAATATAGGTGAGATTAACAAAGGGGGTGTGGCAACTTCCATATAACCTGAATTTTCATTATGAGTTATCTTAGGAGGCATTTATGGTACGGTACAAAATTTTAAATTCTTTCAGTTTGTTGGATTAGTGGGTGTGGCACCATGCTTCACTTTTATTTTCAACTACTATTTCTACTACTATTTTTAAACTTCTTTTTTTCTACAATTTCTTCTTATTTTCTACTACTTTTTCAACTAATATTTTCTACTAATATTTGACTACTTTTTTTCTAGTACCTTTTTAAAACATTTTTCCTACAATTTCTTGTTATTTTCTGCTACTACTTTCTACTATTTTTTACTACTATTTATTACTAATTTTTTTATAATTTTTTCTACTACTATTTTTTACTATTATTTTTACCACTCTATCTACTCCATTCTTAAAATTTTTCTACTTTTTCTACTACCTTTTTAGTACTTCTTTACAAAAATTTATAATACTATTTACGTCTTTTTTTCTACTATTTTCTTCATATTTTCTACTACTTTTTCTACTACCTTTTTAGTACTTCTTTACAACAATTTATAATACTATTTACGACTTTTTTCTACTACTTTCTTCATATTTTCTATTACTTTTTCTACTACCTTTTTAGTACTTCATTACAACTATTTATAATACTATTTACGACTTTTTTTCTACTACTTTCTTCTTATTTTCTACTACTTTTTCAACTCATATTTTACTACTTTTTTCTACTACCTTTTTAACACATTTTTTTTACAATTTCTTTTTGTTTTCTACTACTTTTTCAACTAATATTTTACTACTTTTTTCTACTACCTTTTTAACACATTTTTTCTACAATTTCTTCTTATTTTCTACTATTACTTTCTACTATTTCTTACTACTATTTTTTTACAACTATTTTTAACTACTTTTTTACAGTTTTTTCTACTACTATTTTTTGCTTTAGTTTCTACCACTTTTTCTACCTCATTTTTACGATTTTCGTACTACTATGTCTAACTATTTTTCAACTACTTTTTCTACTACCTTTTTACTACTTCATTTACAACAATTTATAATACTATTTTCTATTACTTTTCCTACTACCTTTTCTACTACTATTTGTACTACTATTTTCTTCAACTTTTTTTCTGCTATTTTCTACTACTTTTTCCATTCCTTTTTCTACTATTGTTTCTATTACTTTACGAAATATCTTAAGAGCCTGCCTAGTTATCTTAAAATCCAATAAGTGGCGCTGTAACAATTACTATATTTATAATAAATATCAAATTTGTTCAAGTTTTTAAGTAATTTTTGGGATTAGATATAACTCCTAGAAAGGTCTTTGATATTCTTCTGCAAATTAAATACTTTTCGAAATGCCAATTTTGATGCCTCATTTTTAAAACTAGAATTTTTACCAAATTCAATGTACGTCTTTTAAACTTGAATTGTCATTACCAATGTCCAATTTTAAACATCAAGAAACTTCATTCTTCTTCATTCAAATAAAGTTCAATTTTCGCGCTTCTTCGCAGAAAGGGCCGAACAACGTTTGCCGGGTCAGCTAGTTTATATATATTTTCTCGATATTTCATATTGCATTGTCATCCAGTTCTGAGCTATGTTTAAAGATTCAAGTCTCTAGCTCATCGGGAAGTTAGTGTAAAATCGATTTCAAAATTCCATCCGAACTGATAGACACACAGGCAGGCACCACTAAAAGCGAGTTGATTTAAACGTGAAATGAGCCTTTAGTTTCACCCAAGAAAATTATCACAAAGGCAATTTCTTTGTGTAGATTGTTAAAATAAAGATTGTTAAATATATATGTCGAATAGATCAAGGTCATGCAAATGCCAGAAGCGTAAATGACCGTAACTATCAATATTATAAAGGTTGACTGCATCTAATATTCATATAATTTTTCACGCATAAAAATTGCTAACTTGTTATTTATTTTTTTATTATTTTGAGTGTATCATTCATTATAAATATTAAGCAAATATTAAGTTCTAAGAAAAAAACTTTCGTTAGAACATAAACTTCACACGAGGTAATTGCTGAGATTATAAATGTGGAATGTTATCATGAATCAATGGTTATTTACTTAAATCTATTCGAATAGAATACATCATAAAACTCCAGCAAAAAAAAAGAAGAAGAAAATTAAAGTTATTTTGTAATTATAAAACAGCGTTCATACAATATGAAATTCGCAACCGTTTTTACTATATTGCTTATCACGTTGGCAATGTTCCTCACAACGACTAGTGCCGAAGAGAGTAGTGCCGAAAAGACTTGTCCCTGTCCTTGCTCAAAAGTTAGTCCAGTATGTGGATGTGACACATTGGAATTACTGCCGATTTGAGTGTGCGCAGAAAAATGCTCAACGTCGTGGACTTACATTGGGCATGCTTTATGCTAGAAGATGTTAAAAATCAGAGTTTGTTTTAAAAATAAATATAAAAAATGAATAAAATCAAAAGGTTTTGAGAAGAATATTTTTATTTTAATTGTTTGCTGACGTGATTTTAGGTATATGCACTAAAAAGAATGAAATTCAAATATGTAGAAGCAAATCCTATCAAAATTTGTAACTTTATTCATATTGACGGCTATAATAAAAATTTACCTGTTCCGATTTCAGTGGCTTGATATTCACTTGACTATCTGCTAGGAATGCAGTATTCGCTTTCGGTATTTTAAACTGAGGTTAAAGTAAGCATAAGCGTATAGCTTATAGTTAGCGTATACTTGGATAAGACTTTCAAAAACCAGAACTTATTCTATGAAACTAAGTAAGTTAGAGAGAAGACGACAAGAGACTATGAAAAGACAGATCCGACTGTTCACAATTTTTTTTTGGTATTTAGTTTTCCCCTGAAAATTTCCTAGAAATCCACAGCAGTACAAATTTAGTAGTTGAAAATTTCAGTAAATTTCCAACTACTGAAATTTACTGTGATTGATAATTCGAAATATGTTTTAGCATTACGCTCTTGTTGAATCACTGAAAAATAAGTTTTTGGTATTGTCTTTGGTTTGTAATTTCATCAGATTTTTAGGTCTAAATTTATACTTCAAATCAGTGTTATTTTGTTCTGATTTCTGATCTCAATTCAGTCTAAATATCCTCAATATTTTTCCCCCAACAATGTTCTAAAATTTGGTATAAATTTCTGTCTAATTTTTGATCGAAATTATGATCTGAATTTTGTCTAAATTTTGGCCTGATTTTAGTCTAAATTTTAGCTTGAATTTAGTCCTCATTCTAGTTTTAGTCTCAGCTTGAGTTTTGTTTTAAATTTAGTAAAAAATTTTCAACCACATTTGGCTGATTTCAGTCTTAGTTTTGGTATTAATATTATGAAGATTTTTGATCCTAGATTTGGCTTAATTTGTGGTCTGAATTTTGCTTAAATTTAGCTCTAACTTTTCGTCTAAAACTAAGCCTGAATTTCTGTCTGATTATTAATGTGAATATTGGTTTGATTTTTGCGCTGCTTTTACTTTGAATTTTCATCGGAATTTGGGCTGAATTTTGGCTTGATTTTTCTTTTGAGTACGCGAAAAGCTCGGCCTTGGCCCTTCATGGACTGTTGTGCCATAATAGTAGTAGTAGTAGTACTCGTCTAAATTTTTCGTCTCTCTTTGTTCTCAAATTTGGTCTAAACTTTGGCATAGCTTTTGGCTTAAATGTAATCTGAGATTTAATTTAATTTTTGTCTAAACTTTTGTTTTGCTTTTGGTCTCCCCTTAGCTCTGAATTTTGTCTTATTCTGGTCTAAATTTTAGTTTGCTTTAAAGTTTGCCTTTTTTTATATGAATTTAATCTGAATTTAAGCCGGAATTTCGTTCTAAGTTTTTATTTAAACATAATTTTTATTTTTGAGCATCTTATGCTTTGAGTTTTAGTCTCAATATGGCCAAAATTTTGGTTTAGTATTTCATTTGAGTTGAATCTCCTCTTGATCTGAGCTTCGGTCTGAATATTAGTTAAATTTTGGTCTAAATTTTTGGTCTAAATTTTTGGTCTAAATTTTTGGTCTAAATTTTTGGTATAAATTTTCGGTTTAATTTGTTTGGTCTGTATTTGGTCTCTTTCTGGTCTAAATTGATCTGAGCTTCGGTCTGAATATTAGTTGAATTTTGGTCAAAATTTTTAGTCTAAATTTTTGGTCTAAATTTTTGCTCTAATTTGTTTGGTCTGTTTTTGGTCTCTTTCTGGTCTAAATTGATCTGAGCTTCGGTCTGAATATTAGTTGAATTTTGGTCTAAATTTTTTGTCTAAATTTTACGTACAAATTTTTGGTCTAATTTGTTTGTCTGAATATTAGTTGAATTTTTAGTCTAAATTTTTGGTATAAGTTTTTGGTCTAAGTTTTTGGTCCAAGTTTTTGATTTAATTTGTTTTGTCTGTCTTTGGTCTCTTACTGGTCTAAATTGATCTGAGCTTCGGTCTGAATATTAGATTAAAATTGGTCTAAATTTTTAGTTTAGATTTTTGGTCTAATTTGTTTGGTATCTTTCTGGTCTAAATTAATCTAAGCTTCAGTCTGAATATTAGTTAAATTTTGGTCTAAATTTTTAGTCTAAATTTTTGGTATAAATTTTTGGTCTAATTTGTTTGGTCTGTACTTGGTCTCTTTCTGGTCTAAATTCATCTAAGCTTCAGTCTGAATATTAGTTCAATTTTAGTCTACATTTTTGGTCTAATTTTTTAGTCTAAATTTTTGGTCTAATTTATTTGGTCTGTATTTGGCTTAAATTGTAGTATAAATTTTTGTCTGACTTTTAGTCAGAATTTGTTCTGAATTTGGTTTGAATTTCCATCTGGTTTTCCTTTTAAAGCTAAGCTTGCTCTGAATTTTGGTATAAATTTGCTTTAAGTTTTGTTCTGATTTTTCTTTTTAGTTTTGGTCTAAATTTAGTATCTTTTTCGGTTGGATCTCACTTTGGTCCATTGTTGTTTTCTGACTTTTGGTCTAAATTTATCTGAATTTTGGTCTACATACGATTAGGTCAATTTTCATCTAAGTTTGGCTTGATTATTGAACTGCTTTTGCTCTGAATTTAGGTATAAAATTGGTCTGACTTTTACTGTGATGTTGCTCTGACTTTTGGTCTCAATTTCATCAGAATTTCAGACTACGTTTGGTTTTAATTTTTGTCTGAATTTTAGTATGACTTTATTTCAATATTTTTATCGATTTTTAATTTGAAATTGGTTTCCTTGTGATCGAGTTCTGATTTGATTTTTGTTCGAATTCAGACCCAATTTTGGCCTGAATTTGGTCTAAATTTTAGTCTGGCTCTCAAACTGAAATTGTTTTCCTTTTGGTCTGATTTTTTCTTCCGAAGTTTGAACTAACTTTTGATCACCTTCTGGTCTGATTTTTTGCCTCCTTTTGGTTTGAGTTTTACTCCAAAATTTTATTTGATTTTGGTCTAAAATTTAATCTGTTTTTGTTCTGAGTTTTAGTGTGAATTTTAAGAAGATTTTTGCCTCTTTTATTCTTCATATTTATAACTTTTTTTCAAACAAATAAATAGAATAACCAAAAAGGTGATAACAACCAAAGCGTCAACTTTCCTTTGTATCCACTTGGCAACAAAATAAAGAACCAATTTGAATGTGTCACTTCAAAATTCAACCCACATTTTCTTTTATAAATTTCTTTTCCTGTTTGTTGTTTTTGAACTTTGATTTTTTTTAAGGTTAGACCTGTATATATCAGTTATTCATTTGCTGAATATAATTTTTAAAGTTTTTAAATTAAAATTTATTTTTAGAGCTGTTTGATGGTGGATATTCAAAAAAGTTCGTCAAACTGTCAACAACATGTGTTTTTACTTCTAACATTTTAATTTCCCTTTTCATTATCAAGTTTTCTTTTAAAAAAGTATAGAAAGTAACTAACAAACACCAAAAAGAAACAAATTGGGAGAAAAAACCTTGCGGTGAAAAATATTGCAATCATCAAAAAATGAATTCTAAGAGAAAGTTCAAAAACTTTTAGGTAGTTACACTGATTTATATATTTTTTGGGTAGTTACCTACGTACTACTAATATTTTTAAAGGTTTTTACATATTTGAATCTGTAGCTGAGTCAAATGAGGAAATGTTATGGATTTCAAAAGAAACTATAACTAACTAGTTACTATGTAAAAAGTTGGTTATTTTGCTTTTATTAGAATAAAAACACAACAAAAATAATACACAAAAGATTTAAAAGTGCCCGCAAAGTGTTTATAAAATTGTTAGAAATAAATTCTTGTAATATTTTGATTAAAGATTCTTGAGCAAGAAGTTTTCATTTAACTTTTAGTGGTTAAATAAATCTTTTGAAAGCAAAATCAAAAAAAAAAAAAAAAAAACAGTGTGGGAAATTAAACATATCCCTAAAAGTATGCAATAAACTTACTCATATTAAACATATCCCTAAAAGTATGCAGTAAACTTCATTAAATTAACTTAACTGCAATATTATGTGTGAGGAACTTAAATTTCCTTATATTAAACATATCCCTAAAAGTACGCAATATTATGTTCCATAAACTTAAACTTATTTAAATTAAACATATCCCTCAAAGTATGCAATATCAAGTGCTAAGAGCTTAAACTTAGTCGGTACAGTTTAAAAAAAGAGCAATGTTTAACAACTAAAATCTTTTTAAATCTTTAATTTGCCACAAAAAAACTAATAAACTACAAAAACTCTAAAGATTTTCACAATGCATAAAACTCGCATATAAATTAATATTCATCATAAAGTTTCTTTCTAACAAAAAGCTAAGTTTTCTCATTTAAATATGAATTTATCTAAATACATCTATAAAAAAAAACTGTTTACAAAAACTAACTTTATAATTTCAACGTTGAAATTTCGCGTTTCTACCTTTTGATGATGATTTCTTTTCTCTACTACAATTTTTTTTCTATTTTTTTTTTATCAAATATTAAATGTAGAAAAAAATAATGTACAAAGGAAATGAAACTTTTAGAGAAACGAGCGCCTAGGGAGCAAAAAGAGATTTAATGGAAAACACGTGTACAATATTTCAATGAAAAATGAAAATAAAAACTTAACAAAAACGACTCGATTTTCTATAAAAAAAAAGAAAATATATTGTTATAAAAGAAAATATTTTTTAAAGCTAACGCACAAAAAAAAACGACCTTTTCTATTTCATCAAGTATGAGCAAATTAGGGCAGGCGAAGAAAAAAAAAATTATGTGCTTCCTTGTTGATGTGATAAGCGAAACATCAATGAAATGTGTATCTATTTTCAATAGGAAAAATGAGATAATTTGACATTGAACAATTTCAAACACCTTTTTCTATATATGTAATTGTATTGATGAGAGTATAAAGCTATCAGCCTTAACAATAATAAAAAAAAATGTCAATGTTATCATTAGTGTTGATTTGACTTGATATTGACAAAAACAAAAATTAGTCAGTGTACCAGATTAGATTAATATTGCTTAAATTTGGTTGGCGTGCCATAGTTTGGACACCTCTGAAGAAAAGTATATAGTACGGTAAGAAGAGTATACACAAACTTGTTTGGTGATCACGCTCTTTTATCTTTTTTTTATATGAAGTTTTTGCGCTCTCTCAAATTGAGAGTCAGAGAGTGAAAGAAGGCGGAGCTTTTCTTTGATTGAATCAACTGAAATTTTTGTGGTGCACAGTTATGGCATGGAGTTGCCATATTTAAATTATATCGTATGTGTAATTATAAATTAATAGAATTATGAGACTGAGAATTACTTTCTTGGATGATGGCAACTTTTAAATGGAAAATGTAAAACCGAAAGAGAAAATCATAAAAATACAGTCGCCGTATCATAATGCCTTTTTAGACAAAACAATTATTGAGAGCGAATTTTTTGAGTTCTAGGTAAAGGGGGGAAGAGGGGGGTAAAGCAGGAAGAGAGTGAAGAAGGAGGGGGTGAAGGAGGAGGGGGTGAAGGAGGAGGGGGTGAAGGAGAAAAGAAAACAGCGAACAACAAATATTTCTGAGAAGAAGTACCTAATCTAAAATGAAGCATACTGAGGCGCACTCTCTTTGCAAGAGACTGAGAGAGAAGAAAAAAGTATACGACACCAGTACGAGTAGAGTACATAAGAGAGTAGTATAGAGCATAGGGGAATGAAAAGGAGAACAAGATATTGGCCTCTCTTTAGTGCATGCCATATTTAAGTGAATTTAAAAAGCACGGTTGCATTTTTCATTACTGCACATATGGTCTATCTACCTGTACCCTGAAAACTTTGAAACTATTTACGAAAATTTTTAAAAAAAGAACTTCTATTTAAATTTCAATTATATTTATCTACATTTAAAAATTTAAGGTACTTACTTTTTACACCTTGCTATTAAAGCTTCAAATAAGAAATGTATACAATTTTCTTTTTTTTTGTTTCCCACATTTTCTTTGTAATTAATGTATAATAATTAAACTGGCGGTTTTTGAATTTATGGCTTGCACTTAATTTTAGTTGAGCACAGCTGAGTACTTCAAGGGCATGTTGATGAAAAGAGTGAATAAAAATATAAAAATAAAAAGCCTACAGTATTCGATTTAAATGAAGTAGGCGGTTTCATCAACGGCAGCAGTGTTTTTTTTTTTTGACTTGTTGGAAAATAAATGCGGAATTGTTTAGAAGAAAAATCTATGACTTCAAATACTCTGAATACAATAAATCAAATTGAAATTATATGCACGTACATGGTTTTTTAAATGAATTATTTCATTTACTAATTCATGTGACACGATGGCAATGTATTTTCTAACAAAACTGATAACTGGAAATAATTTTTTCTACTTATTCTATGTAGAAAATTTAGTACACTGGAAAAAAAAACAAAAACACATGGTTAAGGCAGTCAGATAGATTTGATAGATAAAACAGTGTCATTAAATTTATCAACTAGCAGCTTTTTTTAGTGCTCACATTGATGAAATTGCCTACTGATATAGATCAAAAGACAAGTCAGTTGACTTAAGTTAAAAGACAAGTCAGCTGACTTAGGTCAGAAGAAAAGACAGCTCATCTGACCAAAGTCGAATAGTCCTTCAGAAGGCCTCAAGAGCTTCTCTGTAAACTTATCCTTTGGTACATTTTTCAAATTTACAATATTAAAATTGATTGTTGATTCAGGAAAAAAGTCAGAAGACAAGTCACCCGACAAGTTAAATCAGCTGAAGAAGATCACAAGATAAATCAGCTAGTGTAAAGCTATTTACCCAAAGCAAAACAAAAAATAAAATAAAAGCATGCGAGATTAAAATCACTCAAAACCACTCAACGAGCGCAGAGTTAAGCTCATGTATTTTTCTTTCTGCTCTCAATCAATAAATATTTTATAGCTTGCGTGAGCGCTTAATTTTTCCGAGTGTATAATTTTCACACAATAAATAAAACAGCACACAGGATTGGCACAGTTCTTCTATACTAAATGTATGAATATCGCGATAGTATCTAAAGTAAGTAACAATAAATTGCATGGAAGCCAAGAATTATTCACGTACTACACACAAATATAAAAAGCAATAACAAAAAAAAAAAAATAACAAAAAAAATAACAAAAAAAAATTGGTAGGTAGCTAAAAGTTTTCAAGTCGAATATATTTCTCTATATTTACCAAATACAATCGTAGGCTAAAATATTGAGGCGTTGCGAATTTGTGTGAGCGTGTGTGTATGTGTTTGTGTGTGTGACTTGGTGGCGTGTGGTGTACGAGGTATTTATTATATTTACGCTTACACCGCATGTGTTTGCCTCAATGTATTTATACATGTATGTGTGTGTGTATGTGTATGGGAGTCACACGAATATTCCTCTCCCACATACAATCATCATAGACTATATATGTAAGCCAACATGGCGCTTAATGTTTTTCACTCTTCGGCATAAAGTTTTTTCTCTTTGGCTCTTTTTTTTTTTTGTGCAGTTTTATATTTTTGTTTTTTTTTTTTTGCACAAATATTGCCGCAGAGTAATATTTACCTTATCCTATAGAGTCTTTTTTTTGTTTGTTTTGTTTTGTGTGTATTTGTGGGTGTGTATGTATGTATTTATTGCAAATATTACAACTACATACTACGTAGAATATTCATTTTATATACGCAACAACAGCAGCGTATATCTGTTGTATACGTATTGCTACTGTTCCACTTGTAGTCAAATGTATGTAGAAAATTTTCCCGCATTTTCAAATGTTTTCACTTTCAATTATTTTTGTGATGAATGTCGTTGTTCGTTCGTTAGGAGATAGAAAGAAAGCAAGATAGGATAGAAAAGTGAAGAGATAGTGAAAGAGGGAAATATTGTTTGGCACACGGTAGATTGAGTGAACGCATATGGATGTGCACAGTTGCTTTGCTGCAAATATTTCATTTATAATACCCGCATCGGGAAATGCAAATAATAATAAACACACATACACACACACACACAAACACATAGATATTTACTTGTGCCCAGTAGGAAATTGAAACGAGATTGACGAGTTTTTCATATTCAAGGTTGTTGCATTGAAGCAAAAATTATAGAAACTCTTTAAGCAAACAGGAGAGATTATTTGTGGGTTATTTAGTAGTTAAAAACAAATTTAGATAAACGGGAAGGGAAAAGAGAAAGAAGAGGAAGAGGGAGACAGGAAGAGAGAGAGGAAAATGGAAAGGAGGAAGATTAGCTGATGGAACAGAAGTATTATATTTTTGGAAGAAACACTAAATTGAGAGCATTACATGCTGAATCTAGGGCAATTTTCAAAACATTTTCCAATGCGAGCAAGTAGCTCAATCTAGGGCATCTAAGTTTTTGATATTTAACGGCCTCTGTTTTTTATATAAAAATTCACCAGATGTAAATAAAATGTTATGACTTTCAATAAATAAGTTATCTCAAAAACCTAGAAATATGCCCTTAGACTGCTCACAGCCAACTGCGCAGTCAGAAAGCTTAAAAAAAGACGAACGGAATTGTTGAGAATACACATCAACGATAGCAAACCCATATGTGTGTGCAAAAAAAAAATTCATCTGTATATGTGGAGAGAGGAGCCAAAAATACTTTTTTTTCACTCCATTATTGCTTATGCTGCAGCAGTGAGAGTTCTAGTTTATCAAGTCGATCAAACTACAAAATATCTCTCTCTTTGTATGTCCTCTCTCAATTGTCGCTTCTAAAATGTGAGAGTGGAGAGAATTATAATACGAACTTCAAAAGTTTTACTTCGTATTTTCTGTTGAATTTGACCAGAGATTAAATTGAAGAAAACAGAATGCTTATATACAAGCAAAGAGAGAGAAAGAAAAGAGTATGAATTTTACAGTAATATACAACTCTCATTCGGTGCTGCTCTGCCTTATGCTCTTGCCACGTGAGATGCAAGCTACAAAACAAAACGGTGTATCATGGGGAAATACAAAGGCCTTTTAAACACTTTTCCCCTGATTGTGTGTGTATAAAAGTGAGAGAGAGAGAGAGTACATAGTTTTTCTACTCTTATACACATCGATTTTTGGCCGATTTCTCATCGACGAAAGTGAACGAGTCAAATTCGATTGTACCAACGATTTTACCAACAAAAAATTTTGACATTTGCTCTTTACTAGTTTTGCATCTCTGTTCCACTCATGTGAAATATAACAAAGAACCAAATATAAAATAAATAAAATTACAAAAATGATCGGTAGAAATCGTTGTGTATAAAAGCTGTCGACGATGAAACATACCAATAAAAAAGATTATGGAGAAATCGTTGCAAAAATCGGACTTATTCTAATAATAAACAATACTAAGTATTATAGAGCAAACGAAAGCAGTAATGTCTGTTGATGCTCTCCACTTTTAGTCTCTCACACTAAGCCCCTCCCACTACAGCAATTGCTCTCTTTCAGTCTGTATGCGCTCAATTGCACTTCCATACATATCAACTCTCTGATGTATTCTCTTTCATGAGTATTATGTCTTAATTTAAGTATATTATATAAAAGAGACTGCATGGAACGAAATGGGCAAAGATCATTCCATTTCACATTCCGCTTTGGTTAGAATGAAAACAATGAAATTCAAACTGCTTACTCCTATCGAAGAAGCGATATCTTCAAACCACTAAATTCATTGCTATCGGAATGAGAGCCATTTTCTTTCTGATTTAAAATTCCATGAAAAAAAAATTTAATAAAATTTTAATTTCAATATGAATTAAGTTGAAGTGCAATAAATTTTATGAGAAATTTTGTTAGAACTAAATTAAAGACTAAACTGTTTTGTTTTCTTTTTCAAAAAATCATATAAGTGCCTGACCCCCAATACTTCAATTAAAAATTTGACTTCCAGCAAGAGTTTATAAGAATTTTGCAATTTTTTTTAAATGCAAATTTAAGCTAAGAAAAGATATATTTTTACTCCAACTAGCACATTTGTTTCAGAACTATTGAGGAGGACTAGAAATGTTTTATAAAATTTAAACTAATATGAAATAGGCTTCAGCTACTGCCGTATCTTTGTCCAACAAGCAAACAAGTCCTTAAAGTCAAGATATGATTCGAGCGTGGCAAGTCGAGAAAAATTATGGCCAACGAATTTTGGTTCAAAAACTTTATTTATATTTCCATTTCCAACCGAAGGCAAACTCTGGGTAACACTTTCCTTCCCCTCCCCTCCCCTCCGCAATAAACCGATGTCTCCATTATTTTCTTTATTTTTGCCACCTTTTCATTTCGTACCTCTGCCTAAAACACATTCCCCATTTCCTTCTGGGACTTACTGGTACATTAAAAAAATTGCATGAAATTGTATGAAAAATTTAGCTTTATTGTTTTTCAGCGTGTTCGATTTTTCTATGCTTCAGTTGTAGCAATCTATTGTTTTTTATTTCTTTCTTTGTTTTTTGCTTTTTTGATACATCTCAGTAATTTTTTTTTTTCGGTTGGTAGTGTTAGTACCACAGTAACACAGTTAGCACCCCCCCCCCCCCCCTCTCCACTATCCACCAAAAGGCTTAAGTTGAAAAAGCTGACAGCTGATACAGAGAGAGAGTTCGGTTAACGTACATACATATGTGTGTGTGAGAGAGTTGTAACTTTTCATGCGTTAATGCGTTCATATATGTAGTCGTGTGCGAACAAGAGCATACATACATACAAAAATACATACACATGTGTATATGCAATTTTTGGAGTAGGCTATCCCGTCCTCTTCTCTTTGTTGGCATTTGCTTTTAGGCAGCGCACAGCGAAAAAAAGAAACGCATGGCTCAAATATTATTCCGGTGCCAATATTATCCTGTGGTGGGTACTTTTTTGTATGGAAGTACATATGTGTGTGTATGTGTTTGTTTATGTGTAAGACGCTGATGTTGCTGGCATATCAGTAACGTATTTTGTCATCAGTCAAATTCTAGGGTTCGTTTTTTGTTTTTTTTTTGTTTTTTTGTATTTCTAGAATGCTTTCCAAAGACAAAAAGAAAAAAAAAAGAATTTTGAGCGCAAATTGCTTTGATTTGCTTCATTTCTGGCATTTTGATTTTTGCCATTTACTTTTCAACTGCAGTACATGCCTACACCAGTTCGTGTTTAAAATTGTTTACAATTTTTTTTTAACGCTTTGTCCCAAATTGGTATTTCTTCTTTCTAAACAGAAATGTAGAGCAATGGGTATCGTGAAATGTGCACTTAGAATTAAAAAAGAAAATTCACTTCAACAGATTTGAAACTTTATTTTTGATATGTTTTGTTCAGAAAAATAGAATAAATCATATTTTTAAGTGCACCGAATATCGATGTTGGTTGTAAAGCAGTTAGACTGAGTGAGCTGATTAAAAATAAAGGGTTAATTAGTTATTTGTTTAGGGTTATAGTTCTGAAAACATAAACAACAAGTTCTTTCCAGTGGTCTATAAAGAAAAGGATTTTATTGCGCTATTAAGGTGAATTCACCGACAAATTGCCTCAATTTCTTCTCGTTTTGTTTTTTATATGCCTCAATCTCTTCTGAAGTTTTTACGCTCTCAATCTAAGAGAGCGAAGAGATTGAGGCAATCGGTCGATGAATTCGCCTTAATAGAGTATATGAAGTTTTTCGCTCTCTTAAAAACTTTATATAAAAAACGAAAAGAGATTGAGATCGGTCGATAAATTCGCCTTAATAAAGAAAAAAATCCCTCTTAAATTTGAGCAAATGAAATGTTATTTGTTTTTTTTCTAACTGAGTGCTCTTTTTGCTTACTCTCCCCACATATGTATGTGTATTTTTCAAGTGAAAATATCTTAGCAAATATATGAGCGAATTTCAAAAAAGTGTAAAATGTATTAATAAATAACTGTATTGCCCGCTTGTTTCCCTCTCGCTCAGACTACAGCGCGGCATGACTGTGCTACTTTAAACAGCTAAGAGAAGAGAGGAGAGTAAATTAAAATATGAACAGAGTTTGTATGAATATGAGAGAGCAGTTCGGATTTACTCGGTATGTTTCATTCAATCTACTCACACATATACATAAACCGAAAATGGCAGAATTATTTGTTGGTGTTAAACGTATGGAGATCGACCATAATATACTCGTATAAGCAGAGACATCGCCTTAGGCTCTCTCTCTCTCTCAGTGTTATTTCATGTGCTCTATGGTTATAGGTCTTTGCTTTTGGTTAAATTTTACAGCGCTTAACGAAAGTCTTCTGCGCTCGGAAGAAAGAGAAAGAGAGTGGGGTGCTTAGTGTTTGGAGTATTATACCCACATAACTTTCTTCAGATCATTTTGAGTTAAATTATTACTCTCTTTATCAGATGTAGAGAGAAATCATTTTTCTCAACACCCAAAAACATATAAATTCATATAATGTACGTATCTATGTATATATGACTTATTTCAATGAAACGTACTGTATATATGTATGTATGTGCGTTTTTTCTATATACTCGTATCTACAGTATATCATGTTTTTGCAAGAAAAAAACAAAAAAACAATAAAATGCCAGACTGTGTCAATGTAAAACTATGTCAAATGTCATTGTCATATCGTTTACTTTTATAGTAGAACATACTTTCATACAATATCCAAAGTAAGTAAAGCAAATCAACAACCAAGCAACAAAGAAAAATAAACGAAATATGAAAGAAAAAAAAAAGAAACAATATTTTTGTTATTATTATTTTTTTATATTATTTTGGGGTGTCATTTAATATTGTCCCATTGTCACATAAAAATGAAATACAATATTGCATCGTCATATGTGGTATCTACATTAGCTTTGCCTCATTCACAATGTGGGTTATTCTAGTCTAAAATAAACCTACATACATACAGAAAAGCATACATTAGGGTAGAATAAAAACAACTATTGGATTTTATGTGTTTCGAAAAAATTTCAGTTAAATCAACCAAAGGCGCTACTCAGTTTTGTTTACGATAGAGTTTCATGGAGTTGTTTAGAGAATTTGATGAAGAATAGATTTCACTCTACGTATATTTTGGAAATTATAGCTCACCCTAATATACACACATACGTACATATACATAAATATATACATATAAGTAATATTCGTATATTTTTATATCCAAAAAAAAAAAAATATAACGGCAGCGCATCCTTTTGTTGCTTCGATACGCAAACCATTTATGGTGAGTTCATTTTGCCTCTAGAAATATTTTACTACTATGTATTTATGTACACAGTTGTATTTGTTTAATATTTTACTGCATGCATTTGTATGTATGTGTGTGTGTGTTTGAATATATACAATTTATATTTCTCTCTTTCTAGTTTGAATCGCATAATTTTTCGCATATGTAGCAAAAATTTTATTTTCTTTTTTTTTATTTCTAACCTTGTTTTAGTTTTCATATTTTTATGTATGTGAATTCGGATACATAAATATTTACATGCTTAAAATCTATAATGGAGACACACATACATACATAGATATATATCTTTAAATTTATGTATGTGTGTATAGATTTGATTGGATATTTGATTGACCACAAAATCAATCGTTTCGATTTTGTTTTTTGTGGTACTTAAGCACATGTTTGAAGAATTCTTTGATTTTATACAGGAAATAATAAAATTTTCATTAAATTATTTCGTAATAAATATATGGATAGTTGATTACCTAGTAGTAGTAATTGATCACGATAGTTTCCTTTTTCAAAGAAAAAAATGTCGCAGAAAAATTGATTATAATCGAAAACCATTTTAATTACGTACACCATATCGTATGAGTGACTGTAACCTAAAAACTTGATTGACAAATACCAAACTCCACATTTTATTAAATATTTAAATAATTTAGATGATTTAAATCTGACATTTTGAAGCCACAATTATTTTAATAACTAACAATTTAGAGACAGTGAAAGTTTTGTAAATTTATATACTCGCTGGCGTATGAGTGACTGAAACTTGAACATTGAATTCGCTTGAGTGAATAATGAAACTTTTAGAAACTTAACTTAAACATTGTCGTCATAATAAATTAAAAAAAAATATTTAGAATAAAATGAAATTATAAGTGATTTGGCTTTGCATTATTCTCTTCTCTCCTATTCTCCTGTCGCAGCCGACTGTGCAGTCAAGAAAGTGTTAAGCGATAATACAAATAAAAGAAGAGCGAAGTTGGTATTACCATGAGAACAGTATGTAAATATAATAGAAAGGGAGTAAGAGAGAGAGAGAGAGCACACTGTCAAAAAAAAAGTATAAATATAATAGAGAGAGAGAAAGAGCAAACAGTTAGAAAACAATAACTACACACACATCACTCTCTCGATGCAAAACTTCATTTCCCACAACAGCCCAACTTCCCCCTTCACTAGAGCAAACCCGTATGGTCTACAAACCGAACATTACACGAATCGTTCTCTCAATGAGTGAGAAACTACGCCATTTTTCAAACTTTCAATTCTAGAGAGCGCAATCATAAAAATTTGCATATTTCGTAACCTATATGAAATATTTTGGTGAATTCTGTGTTCATGGTATGAAATGAAATCAAAATTAAATGAAACGAAATGAAACAAAAACAAAAATAAGTTACAATCAGCGTCAGCGATGTGTATCGGTCAACATTTTCTCATTCCAAAAGTAGTCAATTTTGAGAGAGACACGACGCAGAAGCTCTAATTTAGGTATGACTGTTAATCATTTAATGATTACTAGTACACATGCAATATTTTGCTCAGTATATTTTCTCTCTCTTAATATCTCTGATGTCTAATCGTTTTATGCACTTAAGAGTAACGACACAGTTGAGTCGATGATCGCTAAATACGAGAGAGCCGAATAAAATCAAGATGGCGGCGATAATTGATTGTTTTAATATTTTTAAATTCCAATGTATGTATACAAAAACAACAAACTTTAAAGGCGAATTCACCGCACTCTCTTTTTATTTCGTTTTATATGAATTTTTTGCTCTCTCAAACTGAGAGCTTAAAACTTCATATATATAAAAAAAACGAAAAGAGTGTGCAGGCACTTGGTCGTTGAATTCGCCTTAAACCAACCAATTTTTCTATTGAAAATATACATAACTGTGTTTGTGTTTCGTTCGTTTGAATTTGCAGAATAAAATGAAAGAGGAACGATTCATTGTTGCTTTTTTCGCCTCAGAGAGAGAGAGAGATAGAGAAGAAAGGAATAAAAAGCCACTACAACGAGTAGTCTCCATGTGCTAGTCTCATGAATTCGCTCTGATTTCGATTAAAAAAACGAGAATCTATTTTCTTGAATATCTTTATATATGTATATAATCGTAGAGATTTGTGTGTATGTAATCGTGTAACTTGTAAATGACTTGACCGATTCAATTCATATTTCCAGAATATATTTTCTTGGGCGGGAGGATGAAACATAGCTATTCATAATGGTTTTTAGGAAAGTGGGCGTGGCACCTATCATACAATCCTAATAGTTTTTTTAGTATATCTCAAGAACCATTTAGAGCACAGTACAAAAATTTTATACAATAACGAAAATTGACAATGCTACAACAAAAATATGGGTGGGATTGGCAAAGGGTGTGTGGCATCTTCCATATAACCTGAATTTCCATTATGAGATATCTTAGGAGGCATTTATGGTACGGGACTAAAACTTAAATTGTTTCAATTTGTTGGATTAGTGGGTGTGGCACCGTGCTTCACTTTTATTTTCTACTACTGTTTCTACTTCTCTTTTTCTACAAATTCTTCTTATTTTCTACTACTTTTTCAATTATAATATTCTACTACTTTTTCAACTAATCTTTTCTACTACTATTTTACTACTTTTTTGCTACTACCTTTTTAATACATTTTTTCTACAATTTTTTTTGTACCACTACTTTCTACTATTTTTTTACTACTTTTTTAAAAAAATTTCTACTACTAATTTTTAATTTTATTTCTACCACTCTTTCTACTCCATTTTTACTATTTTTGTACTACAATGTTTAACTATTTTTCTACTACTTTTTCGTCTACCTTTTAACTACTTTTTTACAACAATTTTTTATTCTTTTTCCTACTACTATTTTCTTCTACTTTTTTACTGCTATCTTCTAGTACTTTTTAAATTCCTTTTAGTTTGTTGGATTAGTGGGTGTTGAACCATGCTTCACTTCTATTTTCTACTACTATTTCTACTACTATTTCTATTACTATTTTATACTACTTTTTTCTACAATTTCTTCTTATTTTCTACTACTTTTTCAACTAATATTTTCTACTACTTTTTTAACAAATATTTTCTAATACTATTTTACTACTTTTTTTCTACCACCTTTTTAATACATTTTTTCTACAATTTCTTTTTATTTTGTAAAGCTACTTTCTACTATTTTTTACTACTTTTTACAATTTTTTCTACTACAATTTTTTATTATTATTTCTACCACTCTTTCCACTTCATTTTTACTATTTTTTTACTACTATCTTTAACTATTTTTCTACTACTTTTTCTGTTACCTTTTTTCTACTTTTTTACAATTTTTAATATTTTTTTCTATTCTTTTTCCTACTTCCTTTTCTAATACTATTTTCTTCTACTTTTTTACTACTATTTTCTGCTACTTTTTCCATTCCTTTCTCAACTATTATTTCGACTACCTTATGAAATATCTTAAGACCATGCTTCACTTCGCTGTTAAAATCCGTTAGGTGGCGCTGTAACAAATGCTATATTATAAAATAAATATCAAATTGGTTCAAATTTTTAAATAATTTTTGGGATATAATTTATAATTATCATTTTTAGATATAATTTCAAGAATGGTCTTTGATGAATATAGAGCCTCCTGAAATATTGTTTCTATAATTCAACTGACATCTAATAAAATTGTTCAACAAAAAAAATCCATTTAAAAGTTATTTCTTTTTACTAGAGATATGGCGGAATTTCTATCTAACTGCTGAATGACCCCTTTAGCATCAACTGGGTTAATAATTTTGCTCAAACAAGTTTTGCAAGTTTTTGTCGAAGATCACTCACTGATGCGCCTAACGGTCTTTTGCTTTTGTAAATATCCATTATGTTCTTTGCTATCAGACTTCAGTTGTGTTCGTACACGCCGTTGAGTTCACATCGGTGATAATACAATATTCATACAAATACAATACAAATTTCATTTTCTGGTCGTCCAGACGCAATATAAACTTTCATTTCTAAAATTTAATTAAAACAATATTGATTTGAGATTTTCATTTATAGTTTTTAATGTATAGTTCTACTAGTTAAATACGTTTGAAAATGTTAATTGTGTCAATAATAAGACAAGTTTTTAAATCTAGAATTTTTTTTCCAAGTTCAATGGAATTTGAAAAATCAAGTACTTCATTCTTTTTCGCAGAAAAGGCAGAACAACGTTTGCCGGGTCAGCTAGTATCATTTCATTTTTTTATTAAGCCAAGAACAAATCAATATCTGTTAATAATATAACCATATTTTATAGCTAATGTAAAGAGTTTATAAAGTCCTTATGATTTATGTATATCCCCATCTCCAAATACTAGTTATATAGTAAAATCATCTTAATTTCGCTTATCTTTTCAATAAGCTACATGCAATTTAACGAAATAAATAGAGCAAACAACAAGAAAAGAAGAAAAAAAAAATGTTTTATAGTAAGTAGAAACTTATACGTAGTTAGTATGAGAAAGTGTATACTTATCTACTACCAAAGAGCAAAAGGCCAATAAAAGCTTATGAAAATAATCCCCTATTTACTCAGTGTTTTGCTGCTGTTGCTGAATCTGCTGCTGTTTCTACTGTATTGACCTTATGTTCAGAGTCAGATGTCATCCAGCATTGGTCAATAATATAACAAACACAATATTGTACAATATGCTTCCATATACACAAATACACACACACTGTTACATATATAGCTAAACAAACACACACACATACATACATACATATATACCATACCACGTGCTCGTACGTAACAATATAACTCTTCTTTATGAACGTCATTTCATCAAATAATGTAAACGTAAAATTCAGCTTACAACATCTCAAGGATGTACTAGGCCATGCCATGCCCTTTGCCTTCTCTTCAACATAATTGAATCAGCATTAATGAAATTAAACCAACAACGTAAAAAAAAAAACAACAACAGCTTTGAAAATAGAATATAAGAATGAAAGTAACTGTTGTTGTTGTTGTTGTTTTGTTGTTATTAAGTTCAAGGGAGAAATTTCAGTGGAAGAGAGGTGGCGAAAAAGATGAACGGAGAAAGAGAAAGAGAGAGAGAGGGAAATGAGAAAAGCAACGGAACGTGTAATATGAAACACCAACAACAATAGCACGCACCCACACAACAAGGTCAATTATAATTTACTCTAATGCTAGGATATAATGTATTCTAAAGATGAACTTAAATACTCTTAAGTATAATAAAAGAATTAGAAGAAATGGAAGAAGAAAAAAGAAATACTTTCCGTTTTTTTTTTTTTTTTTTTTTTAATAAAACCCATTTTCAACGGTTGGTGTAATAAGATGCTTTGCTTTCTGAAAAAGAAAAAATTGCTACTCTAATGGAAAAAATTCAACCAAATATGAGTGAAAGTAGCTTTAGTCAGTCTACGCTGTATTGTATGGTATTAATATACTTATAAATATATATAAGTTGGAATCCTTTAAAGCGAGAAACACCTTGGCATTATAGCCCATTGCATAGCGGGGGTGAGGAAAGATAGAGTTTTAGGGATAAGCTATTGTCTTTTCCCTTTTCGATGAAGATCTGATATATTTTTATTGTGGATCATGATACAACAACAAAAATTTAAAGAAGCGAAAAAATTAAACCTTTTCCCTACATTGTCTACCTTTTGATCCGCTAATGATCCATAGACGAAAAATAAAAAACGAAAATTAAAAATCTGCCAATTCTGTCATTCTATCCAAAATTTTGTCAACGTTCGGATAATGACGATAATCTTCACGCCAGTACTAGTATGACTAAGCTTTATCGAAATAAAAGCAACTATTACAAAAACAACAAAATATGTGTTCCACGGAAGCATATTTTCATATATTTAACTTCGAAGAAAACATTCTGTAGTACAAAAAAATGCAACCATGCGTTTAAATTTCATATAATATGAGAGTCCCAAAAGAGAGCAACCATTTGACAAGCCCACCTGTTTACTTCTCTTCTCTGGACTAGGCTTAATCTATTTCAAAATTTCTATTGAGAGAGAGAGAAAGAGAAAGAGAGAGAAAAAAGTGAGAACCAAAACAAATTAAAATACGGTTTTTAATGTACCATACACATTGACGACGGTAGCTATACGCCTACATCTCTCAAATTATAAAAACAACATGTTCTTATGGAGACGATTATTTTGGCGACAACACAACCACATGACCACCGATTACAATTGTGACTGTAGCCAATTTTAAATCTATTTCTAATTTGTCAAGCGACAGAGAGAGAGAAGAGAGTTTGCTTTTGTTGTTTTGGCTGTGTGGTGCCGCTTTCATTATGATTAGTAGCTACACTACACGTAGCACAGTTGTAGCCGACAGAAATTCGTAGTCGTGTGTTGTCGTCAATATGTGTAGACCATAATCATTTATTGAGTTGCTCTTTCGCGCTCTCTCTCTCTTTTATCTCTTTTTATATATTGATTAACTAATCAAATAATTTTCTCTGTATTTTAGCTTTCACTCTTAAAGTATGTAAAGAAAAATACTTTATTTTATTTTTTTACATTCCATTTTACACAGACATTTGCTATTCTTTTTTTATAATTTCTTTATAATTTTTTTTTCCTTTTTTACTTTGAACAAAGTTCAAAAAGTTACAAGAAAACTTTTTCGATTTTCGTCTCGCTTTTTGTCGCATTGTCTTCGATAGATTCTGTTGGTTGGTATATTTCTATTTACAAGTATTGAATGTAAAATATACACACATATACATATGTAAGTAAGTATATTTTCTATACATAGAGACATATACAAAATATATGTGTATATATGTACATATATAGAAAATTTTAAATAAAATTTGCATGTTTTTCAAATAAGCACAAAGTTTATAACCCTGCAGAAAGACATAACGACAAAATAGCAAAAAAAAAAAAACAAAAAAATTATACCCAAAAAAAAAGAAAAAACACAGAGTCAGTATAATCAACAACAAACAAAAAAGCAAAGCAACAAAAAGCACAGCAACAAAAAGCACAGCAACAAAAATCACAACAACAAAAAAGCTAAACAACAACATTCATTTTCATATAAACTCAAAAACATGTGTATGTCTGAAAGGTTTGGACTTTGGCCAAAAAGGTAATTTTTGATTCTAACAAGAAACAAATTTCTTCAATTTTCCTCAACTTCATTATTACATATTTTGTTAGTGTAGGACACACATTTTTGGTATATATGAATTTGCACTAAAACTTCGAAAATTGTGGTATTATGAATACCAATTTTATTCAGTTTTGCCTGTTAAGCTCTTGGTACAGTTTCTATGAACAAAAAGCAGCAACTTTGTCAAGGCCTTAATGAGTCATTGAAACACTAAATGCAATCTAATAATATCAAATCTTTAACATTATTCTAATATAATGTTACAGAAATATCAATAAAAATAGTTTAGCATGAAAGTCAAAAGAGTACACCATAAAGGAGCTAAGTTGAAGCTTAATTTTACGTAAAAAGATATATCCATGTTCTGAATGTTCTGAGATTTGCTTAAATATATCACAATACACAAAAAATGTTATTCAATTAAAAATAAATTTTGCAGTAAAATTTAATATTTTTCAACCCTTTCCCATTCGTATTGTTGTATTTAAATTGTGAACGTTGAATGAATTTTGCAAAAAGTAAAACTGTGTCAAAAATATTTTCAAGTATCACTCAAATATTGCAACGTACATACATATATAAAAATGCATATATTAAAACCCAGCGGTCAAGGCACCAGAAAAAATTTTGTAGAGCATTTTTTGATATGAAACATATCAGATGCATCTTCGAAGACAATGAAGAGCAGAAAATATTCGACTCTGTTTATCATTTAAATCTAATTAAAAATCATAAAAGTTTTTCACACGCAAGCCCAAAATTTAACATCACAATTCAAAATGATGCACTCTAAATGCGCATCAATTTAAAAACACACAAAACTAGTGCCACTGGGGTATAACTTTACCAACTCTTTCTCTTCTTTTCTATTTACACACAAAAAAAATTTACAATGCATATATACAAATGTACAACTCCATACATATCTATATGCAAATGTGTGGTTGTATGTATATGTAGAAATGTATAAGTAAATATGAGTGTGTATTTTTGTAGCTTTCATCTCTTACATTTTATATGTGTGTATGAAGTATTTTTTACCCAATATTCTGTATTTGCTAGAGACTTTAATACTCATGAATATTTATAAAATGTTCTTTTCATTTGCTAATATTTTTTTTTTTTTTTTTGTTTAGTTTGGTTTATATTTTTCTCTAATTTAACTACTTTTTGTATTTCCTTATTTTTCAATGAAAACTTTTGCTGATTTCTGTTGTCATTCGTAAAGAAAAAAATACAAAAAAAAAAAAAAAACTGAAAAGAAAAACTTTGTCTCCATTGAGAATACTTATTGAGAGCATAGAATATCTAGAGACTGAATTTTCTCTTTAGTATTTTTAAAGTTGAAAATTTATTGAAGGTGAGAAATAAGCTAAATACTATATGTGCCGTTACACACGCGGGTTATGTATTAGTTGAGCATAGAAGAGAGCAATAGTACGAACTTGATCTTGTGAGAGATGAAAGGAAAAGGGGAGAAACATTATATAATAAATACCGAAAAAGAGTTGATTACTTGAAAAGTAAGAGATTAAGAGAGCCAAGAAAGGCAAAGAGCAAATTTTTTTTCTTTGATTTCTTTGTACCGATAGTGTTTTTATTAAAAAAAAAAAACAAGACGACATTAAAAAAAACGAAGATGAGAGAAATCGTCGTAAAATTGCATACTCGTAAACCGAGGCAGAATTACACCAGGTAGTAACAGCATTACAACGAATACAACAGCGCAATAGGAATGTATTGCTTTGTTGCTACAAAGATACAGAAATGCAAAAAATACAAAAGCAAATGCATGGGGAAGAGAACAAAGATTTTGACACTTCTCTTCTTCATACTAAAAAAATAAAAAGAGAGAGTTGACGCTGCTATCACCTAATATAATTTCGCCTTGTCGTAAACGCAGCTGATATTGTTAAGGCGAATTCCGCACTCTCTCTTCATTTTTTTATATGAAGTTTCTACGCTCTGAATCTAAGAGAACGAATAAGTTCATATAAAAAAAAATAGTGCATAGGAATGTACTGCTTTATTGCTACAAAGCGCAGAAATGCAAAAAAAAAATACAAAAACAAATGCTTGGGGAACAGACAAAACAAGAACAATGATTTTTACAGTTTTCGGTCTCTCTCTCTCTCTCATACAAACAAAATGAAAAAAGAACAAAAGAGAGAATTGACGCTGCTATCACCTATTATAATTTCGCCATGTTGTAAACGCAGCTGAAATTGTTAAGGCGAATTCCGCTCTCTCTCTCTTCTTTTTTACTTTTCTATGAAGTTATTATGCTCTCACTTTATGAGAACAAACAGAAAAAAGAGAGCGGTACTTGGTTGGCGAATTCGCCGTTACAAGCAAAGTTCACATTGTATACATTTTTTGTTGGCTTTTCTTTTTGTATTCGCTTTAATTTTATTCTACTTTTACATAATTGTTTTTGTTCGTACAAACAAAATACGATATATCGTCGCCTGAGGATTGATTTGAAGTATGTGTGTACAAATTCGTATACCTATACGCCAAATCAATTCTCAGGCGACGATATGTGTAAAACTTCAATCTTATGAGAGATGGAAAGAGACGAGAGAGTGACAATATATGTATAATAGATCCAAAAAGAGAATATTATTTGGAAAGTAAGAGATCAAGAAAGCCGAAACGGCGATGTGTTTTCATTCATGTTCCAGCGAATGCGTTTTTTGCGTAGAAAAAGAGACGAACGTAGAGTCGTTTGACGCATAACGCGCTCTGAGTCACAAAAGAAGTATACACTTAAAAAAATGTATATTAATACATTCTTCAAGAAGTTAAATCCTTTACTTTTCAGCATAGTATATGAAATTTATGATAGAGTTTTTCTTAGGTTTAGAAACTTAACATTATTCATGCCTTTATATTTTATACCCCCTCTCTTTATTAAAGCCAAAAATAAATATCGACCTAAAATTTTTCCGCCTTTAACCTAATTTTAAAAACTCTAATTTCATTGTCTGCTTCAGTCATGTCTGTTGCAATTCTCTGCTTGATTTATTTTCACAAAAATTTTGCTCACTGTCGCTCAAAATTTTATTTTATTAAAATTTTTTTTTTTATTGCAATGCAATATTTCATTTAACTATAACAGATTGACAAATAGAGCAACCAACATGTTTCAAATTTGTAAATAAAATTCTTTTATTTCATATGATTTTATTTCACTTTGGGGTTTTAACGATATAAAATACATATTTGTTATATACACACATCATATGCATGTATTTATTTTTTGCATACTCTCGTATTTTTCAATCAACTCTCAACTCAAATTCTGCACTTTTTCAAAAGAATAACGTACAAATATGAAACAAACAAAATTTTCCCCTCTTTTTTATTTGATTTCATTTTATTCCCAAAAATCAATTGTTTATTTATCAATTAGGGAAGTTAGGGGGGAAAATCAAATCACTTCACTTCATTCAAAATAAAATATCGTATAACTATGGAAATGTATTGCAAAATGTTTTGAATTATTTCTTAAAACAAACAAATAATACGAAAAATATTTCCAGACATCAAGTAAAGTTAGAAAATCATATTTAAATGTGGTTAGCGCGCACCCTGAATACAAATCTATTTTATTTAAGAGGGTGAAAGAAAATATTCGAATTTTTGTGATTTTAAATAAATCTCCAAATGGAATACCAACAGTTTTAGGGTCTGGGGAGCGCTCCCTTGTAATGAATTTAAGTTCGCAAATATGCATATTTTCCATTTGGGGATTTTAAATATTATACCATTTTATCTTTAAACTGTATTGTAAAATCATTGAATATTTATTCAAAGTTTGCTGAGTAAATAATGAAATGGTCTAAAAATAAAACGAGATATAAAAACTGAACTGCAGAACTAATACAATTTTCTAATTGAAAAACTCATTACATACACATTTATTATTTTTAGTAATTTTCAAATCGAAATTCTAGAAATCGGTCTGGTCCTCTGTCCAATTTTTGGTCTAAATTTTCATCGAAATGTGGTCAGAATTTTGGTTTGAGCTTTTGGCTTGAATTTGGTCTCATTTACAGTTTGATTTTCGATTTAATTTTGGTCTCATTTTGTTTTGAATTTTAATCTACTTTAGTGTAAAATTTGTTCCAAGCTTGTGTCTGAATTTTGGTCAAATTTCTTTTTTGAATTCGGTCTAAATTTTGGTCTAAAACTAACTTCAATTCAGGGTCTGAAATTAGCTTAAAATTTGGTTTCAGTTTTAGGCAGAGCTTGGTTCTGGTTTTGGTCTAAATTTTGGTCTGAGTTTTGATCTAAATTTTTGTTCCAATTTTTGCCAAAATTTTCAAATGAATTTTGGTCTAAATTTTAGGTTTAGATTTCACCTTAATTTTGGTATGAGTTTTCGTCTAAATTTAGATCTGATGTTCGTTGTCTGAATTTGATTTGAATTTGGGTCTGAGTCTTAGTCTGAATTTTAATCTGAGTTTTGGTTTAAGTTTTGGACTGAATTTAGTCTGATTTTTGGTTTAAGTTTCAGTTTGAATTTTGGTCTAAATTTTAATCAGATCTTTGGTCTGAGTTGTGGTCTAGATTTTTTTCAGACTTTGGTCTAAATTTTGGTCAGAATTTTGGTCTAAATTTTGGTCTGAGTTTTGATCTAAATTTTGTTCTGAGTTTTTGCTTAAATTTTGGTCTGAGTTTTGGTCTAAATTTAGGCCTGATGTTTTTGGTTTGAATTTGGCTTGAATTTTGGTCTAAATTTCGCTCTAAATTTCACTTAAATTTTGGTCTGAGTTTTGGTCTAAATTTTGTTCTGAGTTTTTGCTAAAATTTTGGTCTGAGTTTTGGTCTAAATTTTGGTCTGAGTTTTTGCTTAAATTTTGGTCTGAGTTTTGGTCTAAATTTAGGCCTGATGTTTTTTGTTTGAATTTGGCTTGAATTTTGGTCCAAATTTCGCTCTAAATTTCACTTAAATTTTGGTCTGAGTTTTGGTCTAAATTTTGCTCTGAGTTTCACTTAAATTTTGGTCTGAGTTTTGGTCTAAATTTAGGCCTGATGTTTTTTGTTTGAATTTGGCTTGAATTTTGGTCTAAATTTCGCTTTGAGTTTCACTTAAATTTTGGTCTGAGTTTTGGTCTAAATTTTGCTCTGAGTTTCACTTAAATTTTGGTCTGAGTTTTGGTCTAAATTCAGGCATGATGTTTTTCGTTTGAATTTGGCTTGAATTTTGTTCTAAATATTGCTCTGATATTTGGTCTAAATTTGGTCTGAGCTTCGACATTAGTTTAAGACTGAATTCTGTCTGAATTTTGTTCTAAATTTCTGTTCGAATCGGTTTCGAATTTGGACTAACTTTTTTTTGCCAAAACTTGTTATGAATTTTGGTCAACTTTTTGTCCGAAAAAGTTTGGTCTAAGTTTTAGTCAGATTTTCTGCCTAATTGGAACTAAATTTAGTTTGAGTTTTGGTACAAATTTTAGTCTGAATTCGTTCTGAATTTTGCATTGAATTTTGATTTGTGGTTTGGTCTAAATTCTGGTGTTAATTCTAGTTTAAATTTCTGGTCTAAACTTTGATTTGAGTTTTTGTCTAAATTTTAATTAGATTTTTTTTTCTAAATTTTAGTTTTAGTTTTGACCTAAATTTGTGTCTCAATTTTAGTCTGCTAGTTAAAATTTGTAGCCTTTCACTTTTGAACTTCTATAAATATTTATGACTTTTCGTAGGTTTAAAAATCTATGTCTTATGAGAATTTCTAGTAAATTTTTATTTAAACAATTTAACTATTGTATTCATTTGAATTTACAATTTTTTATTCCTAATTCTATACTATTTGAGTTTATATTTCAATGAAGAGTTCATATGACAAATAAAGTTCAAATACAATAAGGAAACGATCAAATTATCTACAATTTCCAACCGCATTGTGTGGAGCAACATTCTACCAAAAATAACTGTGGGAAAATTTTTATTTTCAATTTATTTATTTTTTTCATTATTGAATAAAAAATTTTGTATGTTTTTTCAAGAAAATGCAATTTATGCTATTGTATGTTTGCTGTTGCTTCTTCTGTTGCTTTGAATTTTTGAGGAAAAAAATTGTAAATAGACTTCATGTCCTGATTTTTTTTTCCTAGAGATGGTTACTATATTGGAAGCAACAGTAGCAGCAGCTATTGATTCTATTTTTTTTCTCATTGCTTTTTTTTAATACACTTATTTGCATATGTTTGCATGTGTGTATATTTAGTAGCGGATCCAAAAGGGGCCAAAACGGTGACTTGACATATTCAGACCAATGTTCAGACAAAAGTTTATAAGAAAATTCATATCGAAATCAATCCCAGATTTCGCACAAAATTCACACCAAATTCAGATCAAAATTCAAACCAAAACTCAGACTGAAATTCAAGTCAAATTTAGACCAAAACTTGAACCAAAATGTAAATAAAATTCAGATCAAAATTTAGATCAAAATTTAGATCAAAATTTAGATCAAATTTAGACCAAATTTATGCCAAAACTTAAATCAAATTCAAGCCAAAATTCAGACGAAACTTCAAACCAAAATCAGTTTAAAGTTCAGACTAAAATTCAGATGAAAAACCAAACTAAATTTAGACCAAATCCCAAACCAAATTGAGACCAAAATTTGGACCAAAGCTTGGACCAAAGTCAAAACGAAAAATCAGTCCGAAATTCATTCCAAACTTAGTATCCAATCTGACCAAAATTAAGAGACCAAACCAGTTAAAGTGTAGCTCAGAATTTAGTCTAAAAATAATGCCAAAATAGAAACCAAACTCTGGCCACAAATCGCATGGAAATTTAAACCGAAATTGATGCTAAAATATCTGATCAAAATTTTTACCAAAGCATAGACACAATCTCAGTACAAAAAGACACCAATTTTAAAGTTTTGATCTTATTTTGGGTCTGAATTTCGCACTGATTTTTGGTTTAAACTTTGATTCAAAATATAGTCTAAGTTTTAGTCTGAATTATGTTTAGTGTCTGGTTAGACTTTAATGAAATTTTTGTCTAAACTTTTGGTTGGTTTTGGTTTGAAGTTTCATCTGAATTTTGGTCTAAAGTTGGTCTAAATTTTTGGTTTAAATTAAGATATGAATTTGGTCTAAATTTAGATGTGAATTTGGTCTAAATTTGGATGTGAATTTGGTCTAAATTTTGATTCAAGTTTTAGTCTGAAACTGATTGGAATTTCAGTTAGAGTTTTAGTTAAAGTTTTGATCTAAATTTAGGCTAAATTTAGGAGTGATTCCGATCAGAATTTTCGTCCGAACTTTCGTCTGAATTTGGTATAAGCTTGAATCTGAGTTAGGTCTTATATTTGAATTAAATTTCGGAAAAATTTTTAGTTTGAAATTTGGTCTAAACTTTGGTCTGAATTTAGATCTGAATTGAGGTCTGACTTCAGCCTGAGTATTCCTCTGAATTTCAGACCAAAATTTATGGTCTGAATTTTTGTCTGAAATTGGTTTGAATTTTGGCCAGAAAGTAAGTTATATTTTGACTTGAATTCTGGTCTAAATTGTGGCCAAAATTTTCTTCTGAATTTTGGTCTAATTTTTGATCCAAAATTTTGGTCTAATTTTTGATCCAAAATTTTGGTCTAATTTTTTATCCAAAATTTTGGTCTAATTTTTGATCCAAAATTTTGGTCTAATTTTTTATCCAAAATTTTGGTCGAATTTTTCGGTTCAAAATTTTGATCAAATTTTTGATCCAAAAAATTTGGTCTAATTTTTGATCCAAAAAACTTGGTCTAATTTTTCGGTTCAAAATTTTAGTCTAATTTCTGATCCAAAAATTTTGGTAGAATTTTTGGCTCAAAATTTTGGTCTAATTTTTAATCCAAAAAATTTGATCGAATTTTTTGGACGAAAATTTAGGTCTAATTTTTGATCCAAAAAATTTGGTCGAATTTTTTGGTTCAAAATTTTGGTCTAATTTTCATTCAAAATTTTGGTCGAATTTTTTGATCCAAAATTTTGATCTAATTTTTTATTCAAAATTTTGGTCGAATGTTTTGGTCAAAAACTTTGGTCGAGGTTTTTGATCCGAACTTCGGTCTGAATTTTGGTTCGAACTTAGCTCTGAATTTTTGTCACATTTTGGTCTAAGTTTGGTCTAAATTATGATCTGAATTCGGTCTGAGTTTTGATCCAAATTATTATCAAAATTCTGGTCTGAATTTTGAGTCGGATTTTTGGTCGAAACTATAGTCTGAGTTTTCATCTCATTTTGATCTGAGTTTTAATTCGAATTCAGCTTGAATTTAGGTCTGAGTTTTAGTCTAAATTTAGGATTCATCCATTGCCAAAATTTTGGTTGAACTTTGGTTCAAACTTCGGTCCGAGCTTAGTTTAAGCGCTGGTCTAAATTTGGTCTGAGTTTTAGTCTGAATTTTGGACCGAATTTGTTCTAAGTTTAGATCAGATTTTTACTCTAAGTTCGAGGCTTGAATTTTGGTCAGAATTTTTTATGACTTTTGGACTGAGTTTTGGTCTAAATTTTTGTATATCTTTGAGTCAGAATCTAGGTTGAAATTTTATCTTAATTTGGTATGACTTTTGGTCTAAATTTTGAACTAAGTTTTGATTTAATATTTCTTTGAATTTAGGTTAAGTTTTGAGCAGACCTTTTTCTGATCTTTGTTCTAATTTTGGGTTGGAACTTTAATCTGACTTATAACTCGAAATTGGTTTGAATTTTCATTTAAATTTCGGTCGGAATTCAATATTTTTTAGGATTGAGTTCTGGTCTGAATTTTGATCTACTTTTAGTCCTGATTTTGACTAGATTTTCTTCTAGTTTTTGCGTGGAATTTAGGTCTCATAATTCTTCTATAATTTAGGGAAATTCAACTCTTCCCAAAACTAGAACCCTTAATCCGCGGTACCTCTGTGCGTATTTATGTTTATATGTAAATGTATGAAAATATTTTATCAAATTTGCATTGGCATCCTTTTTCCTTCTGTTTCGTTTTTTTCCCCCTTGTTACGTTCTAATTGAATTTTGTATACTTTTTTTCGGTTTGTTTGATTTTGATTTGGTTGTATTTTTCTTTTTTTTTGTGAATTTTTTCAAAAATTTCATTATTTTACCAAAATTAATACTTCATTGTGAGTGTGTGTGTTTTTTTTAATCTGAATAGAATCAATGTTTTTTGTTTTCCTGCTTAAAATTTTGCTTCAGGTTTTGTATTTTCTATTGTTATATCTATTTCGAAGAAGATGCTGTTTTGTAAAATGATAATCTCTAAACAATAACAATAACAAAAATCAAAAATTCGTTATTGTTATATCAATTAAATTTTGTCAACTGTTTGTGATGATGATAAAATATTGGAAATTCTATATGTGGATTATAATGCCAAGAATAATTTAGTTAGTTACAAACAAAATTGACAAACATTGAGTTAATTTGGGCTTGAAATAAGAAGAAAGAGTGACAGATTATATCAAGGAAATTTTATATTAACAAATAAAGTAGTCTTCAGTTAATTACTTCCATTTGAGATGTTGGGAGCAAAAGCGGGTTGAAATTTTTTTAAGAGCAAAAGTGAAATAAATTTATATATCAACACAAAAATGGTACAAAATTGATACAACAATTCTTTGAACGACACAGCAATTTAACTCGTTTTTGCTGTCAACATATTTTGTTTCACTTTTGCTCTCAACAATATTCGTGCCACTTTTGCTCTTAAGTAAAATTATACCACTTTTTTCTGAACTAAAAAGCTGTACCGTTTTTGCTTTTAGATTCTGATTTAATATTTCATAGTCGAGTTGTCCTATTATTTGAAAATTCCTTGTCTATTTATGTCTTATCAAATAAAATGTAACTGAAGATGACGCCATTTCACCTTTTTCTATTAAAGATCAAGGCTATTTTTAAATGCTATTACCCCTCTATCTAAATTAAATGTCTGAAAATGTAATGCAGAGCTTATTTCGAACATTGTTCCATAAATAAAAAATCAAAATAGGTTCCTACCCGTAAAACTACCAGACTGTATTTAAATTCTAAATATGTAAGTAAATGTAAATCCCACCTAATACTTGTTTTCTAACAACAACAACAACAACAACAAAAATGTAAAAAACAAAGCAAAAAAAAAAACTGTTCAGTTAAAAATAAATTGAAATGCAAATTTAAGTACCTACTACTTACACCTATGAACATTGTACCGTCAACATGATTGAGGTCGTTTTCAAACCAATAGCTTCTTACATTGGCATGATAAAATTTTGCAGCTACCGCTACTAGCTCCTTACTTTTATGCATACTGCCCTCATCGCTGTAGGTAAGTAAATATGAAATAAATGAAATGCGCAAAAATGCGGTGAGATTTTATTTGAGTTTAGAACTTTTGCTCTGTCGCATACGGCAACGGTGACATTTAGCAGTAATTTGCATATACTTAGTTAAGACATTCAGTATTTTGTGTGTTTTTTTTTTTTGGTTTGTTTTCTGCTGATTTTTGCACACAAAATTAAAGGTTAAAAACGAAAATGGTAAAGAAGTTAAATACATGTAGATCAAGGATATTATTTTGAAGGAAGGACTAAATGAATGGTAGACAGGCAAACAGCGGGTTAAAGTGTTAATGAGATGCAAAAATAAATACACAAATTTATGAAGAGAAAACGAGTGCTGGAGCATTGATTTTTAGGATTGAGTTTTTTGAAGTTTTTAAATAAATGAAAATAGATTTTTAGTTCCCATATAGAGACGGTATTTATAGTAGGTTCAATCCCAGAGCATACTACAGGCAGAAAGTAAATACATACAAAAGAGAGAGAGAGAGAGCATCAGTTAGATAGAAACAACAACAATTTATTTGTTCACAGAATAATCTCCACGATTGTAGGATACAAAAGAGTATTGGTGTCTGGTGATACTTTTTTCTTGACTCTCTTTCTCTCTCTCATACACGCGACACATAACACATTCTCCCTCAGATCAGCTTATTTATCACCTCACTACATCAATACCTCTCAGTCACATTCTTTCTCAAATCAGCTTATTTTTCACCTCACTACACCAACACCTCTCAATCAGTTCTCAATGTCTGTCGATGCTCTTTTTTTTGCTCTCACACACATGGAACACATAATACCTTCTCTCTCACACCAGTTCCTTTCCCACTTCACTACACCAATACCTCTCAATCAGTTCTCACTGTCTGTGGATACTCTTTTCTTGGCTCTCTCACACATATGCAACACATAGCATCTTCTCTCCTACACCAGCTTTTTTCTCACCTCACTACACCAATACCTCTCAATCAGTTCTCACTGTCTTTTCTTGGCTCTCTCACACACACGAAACACATAACACATCTCTCTCAAATCAGTTTTTTTCCACCTCACTACACCAATACTTCTCAATCAGTTCTTCATGTCAGCTGATGCTCTTTTCTTGGCTCTCTCTCTCACTTCCAACACGTAACACTTACTCTCTCACACTACATAACTCTCTTTCCACCTCACTACACCAATATCTCTCAATCAGCTCTTACGTACTCAAAAGCGCATTGGCAGTGTATGATACCAATACCAATAAAAAAAATTGTTTACAATTCTTTCTCTACATAGTTAGTAAAAATAATTTATTATTAATTATGCATAAATTGAACGCAGTATTTTATAATCAATATTTTGGTTTACACATATTCGTAGGTATATAAGTTACAATAAATTTAATATCGATCAATGTCATAGAAAATTAAAACCATTTCATTTTCGACTATGAACACACACACCACATATCACCTTATGCCACAAAATTTATGTTTTCACATATATAGCACACAATTAATAAACTATAAATTTACTTTTGCTACATACTCGTACCTTAGTATATTTGTAATTTATCTACAATTAACTTTTTTTACTCGATGCAATTAACAAAATATTTTGTACACATATTTTCAACAACAAAAACAGCCAACCAAATTAACCACAGCGGCGCAACGCGTTCTCACATAAATAACTTTAAATAATACCCTTAAATATTGTGCTAGGAAATTACCATCGAATATTGAGTAGTAGTAGGTGGAAAAAAATAAAACAAAACCAAACCTATACACAAGGTCTTACCATCCTAACGTTAAATGTAAAGGTTGTTTTTGTCTTTTGTTGCTCTTGCTGTTTTATATGTTGGCAGGTGGTAAGTCTCTCATTCTCTTACACTCAGACACACACGCACACACACACACAGCTAGCCTCCTTTTATAAACAACTTTGAGCTGATGATAGTTGAGCTATATACATTCAAACATATACGAATATGTAGGTATGTAGTTTGTATAGAGTCAAGGACTTTCTTTAATATGAGAGAAAATACGAAAATTCTATTTTCAAACAAAATTATTATTACAACAACAATAACAACAGCAACAAAAATATAACAAAATTTTCCTTAAGAATCCTTGATGTATGGTATGTAGTACAATGTGTTGAAAGGAAGGAAGGAAGCTTAAAAGTTTATATATGAGTTGAGGTGTGTAGGTGTGTTTAAGAGAAGTGAAAACTTAATAAGCTAAAGTGTGAAGCATAGCGGAAATAAATAGGAAAAACAAACATTTCATTAGCACAAGGACACACAAAAACATACATTCTCTCATGTACAAAACAAAAACACACACACACACACAAATACATGTTTGTGTTCACACTCTCACACATACACAAAAAGAAAAATAGTGTTTTCTCTTCTTTTATTTTTTTTTTCTTTTTATTAAAGGTGTGTTAGAAAAATGAGATTTTACATTTTTTTTTCACCTTTTTTTGTGTGTGTATTTTTCTTCTTTTTTTTTTTTTTTTTTTTTTGTTTATTTAAAGGTGTTGGCAAAAATGTTTTATGTTTTATTTTAAATGTTAACTTAAAACGCTATATGCGTATGTGGATAGTGTTGAAAGTCGTTAGTGTGAAAAGGCTCTTTTTTAAAGAAAGGGAAATAAATTGAAAATAGTTAGTTTTTTGAAGTGAGAAGTGTAAAGTTTGAAATGTGAGAAGATTAGTTCATGTGGATATGAATAAAAACAAAAATTGGTTTGTCTTTTGAAATCACAGCATTCGAATTAAGAATAAATTGACTTTAAATAAATTGAAACCTTTCGAGATATCATACAGAGATTTCTCTAGTAGTCTATAATCAAGGAAAAGAAAAGCTAGTGTCAGAGAGAGTAAGCGTAATTTGTTATGTGTTTGCGAGAGTGAAAAAGGGAGTATCAAAATAAGAGCACTACGAAGTGTATGTGCAATTTGTTGTGTGTTTGAGAGAGTGAAAAAGAGAGTATATAAATGGGAGCTCTACTAATTGTATGTATAATTTGTTGTGTACTAATGAGAGTGATGAGAAATGCAGTATAAAAATGAGAGCACTACGAAGTGTATGTGTAATTTGTTGTGTATTTGAGAGAGTGAAAAAGAGAGTATCAAAATGGGAGCTCTACTAATTGTATGTGTAATTTGTTGTGTATTAGTGAGAGTGAAAAATGCAGTATAAAAATGAGAGCACTACGAAGTGTATGTGTAATTTGTTGTGTATTTGAGGCAGTGAAAAATACACTATCAAAATGAGAGCAATACTAAGTGTATGTGTAATTTGTTGTGTGTTTGAGAGAGTGAAAAGGAGAGTTTCAAAATGAGAATAATGAAAGTGTGAAAAATGCAGTATAAAAATGAGAGCACTGCTAAGTGTATGTGTAATTCGTTGTGTGTTTGAGAGACTGAAAAATACAGTATCAAAATGAGAGCAATACTAAGTGTGTGTGTAATTTATTGTGTGTTTGAGAGAGTGAAAAATGCAGTATAAAAATGAGAGTACTACAAAGTGTGTGTGTGTGTAATTTGTTGTGTATTAGAGAGAGTGAAAATTGCAGTATAAAACCGAGAGCTATACTAAGTATATGTGTAATTTGTTGTGTGTTTAAGAGAGTGAAAAGGAAAGTATCAAAATGAGATCATTACCCAACGGGAAGATTTAAAAAAGCACTTTGGATCCGAATAGGTGATGGGGTATTGCAGTCTAAGAAGATTTTCTCCTGTTTTTTTTTTTTTTTTTTTTTTTTTTTTTTGATAAACAATTTTCTCTTACGCATGTAGAAGTTAAAATAAATAAAAGAAAAATTATATTTAAGACTCGCATATACCAGAACAATTTTTTCGACCCTTTATACAGGAAATCTTATACGTAAAAGAGAAAATCTAATTACGAGGTCAGAATTAGTGATACTGAATTATTTTTAAAAAATTATTTACTAGCTTCTAATCTTTTTTTTAGATCTAAAATTTTCGAACTACTTTATAGAACAACTTCCAGTAAAATCATAAACCTTCATTCTAGAAATATTTCAAGAAAACCCGCATAAAAAAATTTATAACCAGCAATTAATTTATGAAATGAACCCTTACTATGCAGTAAAAGTGGATGTAGAAATCAGTTTTAATTTTTCAGTTAAAGTTTCATACAGTTTTAGGCTTTTTAAACATTATTTTCAACCATAATGTGCTTTGTCTGCCTGTAAAACATAAACCAAAAACTAATTAGTAACAAAATTTTAAACACTAAGAAGTTTCAGTATTTAAATTACTTGCAACTTAAGACTCGTAAGTATTAAATTACTTACTCATACTCAAACTCATGGCATAGTAGCATATAGCATGTATTATACTACGACTATAGTATGGTATGGTAATTGACCCTAAAACCTTTTTAATTGCATTTTTGTAATCTGTCTTGTGCCTTATGTTCTTTTTCTTTCACCATTTTTTTTCTTTGTTTTTTTTTTTTTTAAGTAGCTTCTTATTGTTATTTATACCAACTTCTCCTCAACGGCAACCAACAACAGTAAACGACAGCACTTACAGTTTGTTAAAAACACTTTACAGTTCACTAAAATGGCAGGCAGCATTCGCCATTATAATGCAATAAAAGTCAACTTAAAAATATGCAAATTATAGCAGGTTTTAAATTAGAGCGCGCAAGACTATTTTGCGTGCATACAATGAGACGAACTCAAAAGAAATTAAACGAACAGTGAAAGAGTGAAAGATTGGAAGAGAGAAAGAGAAAAATATTAAAGAAAAAGTAAAAGGGGGAAAAAATACGAAGAAAAGTACGAATAGTTTGAAAAAGTATGAGTTGGTAAATTGCTAAAGTGGCAAATAAAATGCACCATTAACATATTTGTGTGTGTGTGTGTGTGAGCTTGAAAAAGAAAATAGCACAGCGTAGAACTAAAGTATGAAAAGAAAAAGAAAATTATGATGGCGAAATGTAATTCTTACTAGGTTTAGCTTCAGGAGAACGCTTCAACAGCATTTGCTACTACCATTTACTACTGTTACAACTTACTACATATTTAAAATGTCTTTGATGTACATCAATGTCATAATAAATTGCAAAAAAAGAAAAAAAATGGAGAAAAATGTTACATTAAATGAAAAAGTAAGTAGTAGAAAGTAAAATGATGTAAAAGTAGCAGAAAATAATCAGCTAATTTTAGAGAGAAAAAAAGTGTAAAACATTAGCAAAATATTGATTATTTTTGCAGTAAAAGTATGTAGTAAGAATCATGTAAAGCATATACCTTAAAAGGTGTATGATTTATACTGTCACGTTGCTTATGAGAAAATAAATGAATAAGGTCAGTTGTAAATTCAATAACACAATTAAGAAAAGCTTTTGCAACAGAGTAATAGCAGTGTAATCATAAAATAATATGTTGCGATGAAAATTTTTTCTGAATGCATTTTTTTCTAACTGTATTTCAAGGTCATGTAAACATAATCAATGAGTAATTTTATAAGCTTTAAGATCTAGAAAAATCTTATAAAAATACTTATTTCTTTTTCACATGTTTGAAAATTTTTTAGTAAATTTTGTAAAACAAATTTCCACACTGGGTAAAGATTGGAGGCGTATTTTTAGGTTAGAAAGGATTAACAAAAGTGCTAGGCAAGAGAGAGAGAGAGAGACCAGCGTAATAATACTTATAAATACATAGAGGGCAACAGGCTTGCGACTGCATCTGTCAAAAATTTGAATAACTGAAACTGCAAAATTTGGCAACTACACAACTGCATGACTGCAAGACCACATTTGTAGTTGTAGTCGTATTAAAATCTATTGCACCATACACATTGACGATGGCAGCTACACGACTGCATCTCTCAAATTATAAAAACAACATGTTCTTATGGAGATTATTATTTTGGCGACGACACGACTACATGACCACCCACCACAATTGTGGCTGTAGCCAATTTTAAATCTATTTCTAATTCGACAAGCGACAGAGAGAGAAACGAGTTTGCTTTTGTTGTTTTGGCTGTGTTTGCTGCAGGTGGTGCCGCTTCCATTGTGTTTAGTAGCTGACTACGCGGCGACAGTTGTAGCCGACAGAATTTCATGGTCGTATGTGTAGCTGCTGTCGTCAATGTGTATGGACCATATTTCTAATTTTACAGCAACAAAACAGAAAAAGAGAGAACTGAGAGCAGAAATTCAACAGATGTTGTTGGTATTGCGATCGCTAATTTATTTCATTCTCTCGACTACCGACTCCAATTGAGAGTCTTTGCAGTTTCAATTATACAGTCGCAAACTTGTAGTTCTCTATATGCTTAAAAAATAAGTCAGCGAGAGATGCCGTTACCTCTCTCTTGCATATGCAAGTATATATTCTCCAAACAACAACAACACGAAAAGAATATATTTACGCTCTTTCTTTCTCTCTCTCTCTTCTATTCATTATAAATAAGCTCACACAGATATTTACATATACAATAAAAACTATGAGAGACCACACTGATGCATATATATATTTTTTTAACCACTCTCCATTTTTCATAATTATCTTTTTTACGTACGTGCATACATGCTTAGATACATCACTTCTTTATATACTTAGTATTAAAATTACTTCTTAATTTTCCACTTAAACCTACGCTATTGTACGAGCATAGCAAGAGAGAAGAGTTATGCATTAAAAGGAAAAAAAAGAAAGCATGCAAGCTCTTAACTTGTATTACTCACTTTGTCAAAAAAGCTTCCTTTTATGAAATGCTCGTAGGTATAAAAAAGGTAAAGGTCACTTTTGTCATTGAATATGTCAGTGGGCAGTGTTTCATCCCACGTTAAATTTATAACTAATTTATATCGGATTTCATTAATTTTCATATGTGTAGGCATGCGTGTACAATTTGCAAATATAGCACAAGAACACACATGTAACAGGAATTAAATGTAAGTTATTTTTATGAGATGGCAATATAAATTGACGTCCACTCACGTCGTTCAAGCAAGCGTGAAAAAAGAAAATGTGTAAAAAATATATAAAAAGTATTACGTATCTTACTTATTAATACATAAACATATTTGCCTTACTATTATTTTTCCCTATACGTCATTGCTGGAAGCTAGGGGCTTGAGTCAGCGTGTGAATGTGCGTTTCAGCTGCCCACGGTGAATTGCGTGGCCAGAAAAATACTTGATGAGTGCACAAATTAAAAAAACGATTATAGAGTTTTTATTGTCGTGTTTACACATTACCGATCGCGTATATGTATGTGTAAAAATAAAACTCTATGTATATGTGAACACTACACAATTATAAAAAAGAAAAAGAGAGAGCACACAAATCATTTGTTCAAATTTTGAGCACTGCAATTGTAATGTAAATGAGAGCACTGATACCAGCTGATTCTCTTTTACACTGCTCTCTCATATTAAAAACTCTTTCTCCTTATTACAACAGTATCTCACATCAAGCGGTTCGAGCCAGCATGGGAATATGCGTTTCAAGTGCCCACAGTCGATTTCGCAACCAGAGAAATAATGAGCCAGTACACAAATTAGAATTCGAATATGGAGTTGTTATTGTCGTGTTAACTCATTAACAATGTATATGTGGAAAAATCAAATATGTGTAGGTGAGCAGTACGCAAATATAAGAGAGAGAGAGAGAGAGTGAGATCACACAACTCATTTATTCATACGCTGCTATTGTAATGCAAACAAGAGCATTGATATTTTCTGATTCTCTTTTGCACTACTCTTTCATATTAAGTACTCTCTCCTCTCATTACAGCTACATACATATATTTCTCATCCAGTTGATATAGACTGAATTTCAGTTTACTACTCTAGCATAGAGATGTTTACTTGTTGTAGTGAGGCTGCTGAGGAACAAATGTGAGAGAGTGAGTGTTTGAGAGAGCGGTGTATAGAATATCAGCAGAAACCAATACTCTCGATTACACTACAATTGTCGTTGTATGTTGTTGGAACAAATTAAATGTTATTGTAGATTTCTTACTGAATGCTATCTTTTTTATATTTACATCCCAGTTGGAATTAGCATAACCCATGGAGAATTCATAAAGACCTAAAATTACTCCAAATTTTTTAATTACTATTTTATTTTATGTTAGAAAAAAAAATTAATTTTTATATTCAGATATAAAAATAAAATTTTTATATCTGACAATTTTTCTTTATACTTTACATTTGCAAATTTCTAAAGTATAAAGAAAAATTGTTGAAGTAAATATATCATTTTGGATTTTCTTCATGTTTATTCATATATTCAATTTAATTCCTTCAATTTTAATTTATTTTTTGTTCATGGGTTTTTTTTTTTTTTATTGTGATTCAAACTCTCTATGGAAGTTGACCAAAATCGTTTGACTTGATTACATTTCATCAACCTAACCTGATTTACTTTTCCGTAAATAAAAAACAAAATGTTTTGTAGAGTAGGAAAATAGGTTCACAAAAAAAGAAATAAATGATTATAAAAATTAATACATTGTAATAATTTCAGGTTACGAAAACACAAAATTTCTTTATGTAAGTAAAACAGAAATAAATGAAATGAATTTTTATATATGTTCAAAGCAATTTCCACTGTTCATTAACGTATATGAAGTAATTTCATTTATTTTTTTTTTCTTCATTATTACTTCATACAGTGTTCGACATACATATAGAAACAAACACACAAGCACTTTTATATGTGTGTATATATAGGAATATTCCATGCTATTTCATGGCAAGTAACCATTAGGAATATAATTAACGGCCTGCAATCATGAATTCCATGTTCGCTTTTTGTAAAAACGATGACGACGAAAACGACGACTGGGAATCAAAATACAACAACCACATAGGTACTCGTAAGAGTATTTATATATTATATATATATAGAAAAAAATCAGATTTTAATTAAGACCACACACATACACACTGACACACTCGCAAACATTTGCTTAATAATAATAATAACTGTTTAATGGCAAAATTTACACTTGACCGAAACAACTTGAAATAATTTAAGCACATAATTTGCATATAAATTAACTTTAATACAAATTAGGTGAAATAAATATATCAAAAAAAATATATATAATACATATATAAATATGTTTGCGCATGAAAAAGCGAAAAAATAGCAACAACAACAATTAGGAGGTGGAGAAGATTTGCTTTCTAATTATGTTTGTAATTAACAATCTCATATACTCACTCGTATTTGAATATATATATAAAAATAAAACCTCATACCTAATGATTTCTTCATTCACAGCTTTCTCAAAAAAAAAATAAAAAAAATTAAAAAAAAACGCAAGAAAAACACGCAAATCACTTTAATTTACGCTTGCTCCCTCCGTCAAAAAGTAAAAATATCTGCATTCTCAAAAACAAAATCACTTGTTGTTTTGTAAAAAAAAAACGAATCCAAAAAAAAAAAAAAAAACACACACAAAAACAACAACAAAAAGTGAAAATAAAAACAACGCCATTCCCTAACACGAATATTTGAAATTCAATCTTAAGTCTAAAGTGTCAAAACATTCAAGCATATACAACAACAACAACAAGAGCACAAACAAAGGGCATTCACCACTCCCCACATTCATATGCGGGCCATATAACTCCACTCCTTCACCTCACTCCCTTCCTCCCTCCCTTCCTCCCTTCACTTATCAGTCATCCATTCATTTATCCATTCACGCCCTACCCAAACTCTACAGTTCGTTTCACATTCAACGCTATGTTCATTCATATTTTAAAGCATTTTTCTTTTCTCAAATACCTGAAGGCAGTAGCGGTATGAGAAATTTTTCCAGAGAGGGTAAATTACTTATTTGAATATTTCAAAAGTTTCATTTTTAAGTTTCCCACATGAGTCTTTCTTTGAAGAAGGTGATGACAATAAGTGATGACGAAATATTTGAATTCTTCACATAAAGCCAACTCGGTGAACTAATGAATGATTGGGCATCTCAACTGTGCGATTTTAATTGCTTCAGGTTCGATTCCCAGGCATGAAATCATTGTCATAATAAATACCCGGTTTTTTTTTTAACAAAGTAAACCACTTTGTGTGCAGACTTAAAATAAGAAGAAATATTACACTCCTCCATCTCAATAATACACCCTTGAAGAGCGAGTTTTATTTTATGTGCGCTCTTTCTTGAAATGCTCTGAGTGAACTGAACTAATATTTTCCCCTTTAATAGTTATCGCTCACAGAATGCTCCTCTTCTTACAACTCTGAGTTAAAGAGCGCTCATAGTTTTTCACTCGATTAATATTTCTCAGTGGAAAGTTTTTGCAATGATAAACTCATTTTGATAACGACACTACATATTTTTTACTCGCGACACAATTATTGAATTGCTCTTTGTATCATTCATTCATGTATTCTCTATTTTTTAATTTAATATTTCTTATGCGACAAAGTATCCGTTAGATGAAAAGCGAACCCCTTTTCGTCTCCCCTCCTTCATGGAAAACACAATCGAGAGAACAGTATCAAAGAATTCAAACCTGCTCTTTGACTTTCTTATTCTCTTGATCTATTCCACTTCCACCAATACTCTCTCATTCTCTTGATCTATTTTCGTCTCCCATCCTTCATGGAAAACACAATCGAGAGAACAGTATAAAAGAATTCAAACCTGCTCTTTGACTTTCTAATTATCTTGATCTATTCTACTTCCACCAATACTCTCTCATTCTCTTGATCTATTTTCGTCTCCCCTCCTTCGTGGAAAATACAATCCACCAATACTCTCTCATTCTCTTGATCTATTCCACTTCCACTAATACACTCTCATTTAAGTACGATTGTACTCTGCACGACGATTTCTCTCACCTCTCTTGATCTCTTTCTTTTTCACTAAGTACAACTACACTTAAGTACAACTACACTTTATTTGTAGTAAATAATTTTATGCTTTCGGCTACTCAGCTACATTTACGAAGACGCAACTATGATTTCTCTCACATGTTTTTTTGTTTTTTTTTTTGGTTAAACGGTATTGTGGTGGAGAAACAAAGAACAGATGAGGTGAATTTCATATCATATTTTGGTTATTACATATCGATGGTCATACGTTGACTCCTCGTAAGTACTTTTTCACCACTTTTGGAAGACAAGACAATAAAACAATAAATTTCTATAAACAATATATAAAAATAAGTTTAAAATAAAAAAAATACTGCCGAAAATAATTTTTTTCTTATTTAAAATGATTTTACATATTCTTTATGTATAGTATATTTATTGCTTTTTTGTCGTCTCTTTCAAATGTGGTGAAAAACTACATACGAGGGCTCAACGTATGACCATCGATATCGAGGTGTAATATCAGTAAAATATAAATTAATGAAATTTTATATCTGAAAGCAGATATAACATTATTTAATATAAGTTTAGAAAGATGTTTGTAATTTTTATTAGCTTATTTTTGTATGCTATTATTATTAATATTTCATAAAATTAAATGGAAACATTTCTAAAAATATTACTTTCTCTTGATTTAAATTTGTTTTGTTTTTTTTTTATTTTGTAATAAATTGAGCAAAGATATTTTTTTTTTATTTTCTTAATGAAATTTTATTTTTTTTCTATTTAGAAAAAAACATATGAAGATTATATGCACTTTTAAAAAAATTAAAAAAATGCAAATTATCATCATTGCACATCATACGAAATGAGAAAAATGAGCGCTACAAATTCTGGCATCAAATAAAGAGAAATTCGAAAAAAGTTTATCATGAAGAAAAACTCGCAGGAATCGAAATAAAATGAAAATATCAAACCCACGAGCGCTCTCTTAAAAGATTCGCCATAGCAACAAACGAGAGAATCAAATATTTGAGGAGTTTACAATAGAAAAAAAAAAGTCGAATTGTTTACACTTAAGTGAGGAACAGAATGTGAAGCTGAAGCGTGAAGTAACAATCAGTTAAAGGTAAAATGTATACATTTTCACTCAGCGGCGCATTTCTGACACACTTTGAAAGCAGCTTTTTTTTATTTTGCATCCGGAAAACGCACCCATTGTGTTTGATTATAATGAAAATGTATATATTTTGCTTTTAACAAATTGTTACTTCACGCTTCAGCTTCACATTCTGTTCCTCACTTTACTTCAGTTTTTGAAATGATATGCTCACATGAGAGAGCACTCAAAACAGTAATAGTGCGGATACAAGAGAGTGCATTTCGTTGAAATTCTGCATTTCAAATTTAGGTGGACACACGACAAAAAAGGAATTTCAAATTCGTTTTTTGACAGATTATAAGTTTGGAGAAGAAGAAGAATTTTTGTGCGTGTTTTGTGTAAATATAAATAAATAAAAATATTGCCTTTTAATTGGATTTGGACACCAAGAATTTATACAACAATTATGGATAATTGGAGAAATGGCAATGAATGAGTTACTCTCCACACATTTTATTTTATTTTTTCACTTGATCTAAAATATCTGAAAAAATGTAATAGATCTTAAATTTTTCCTGTTTTTTACAACCTTGTGTTTGAGGGTTGCTTGTTACTTTCTTCATTTCAGACGCATTTCAACGAAATGAGTCTGAAATACAGAATTTTATTTGGCACTTTTTGTAGTATGGCGAAATTCTGTATTTCAGAAGCATTTCAACGAAATGTTAAATTTGCCTGAAATGCATTCTCGTGTGTACGCACTATGATTGATTTTGATTGCTCTACGCCAGCGTAGGCCAAAGCCTTGCACGCAGGCAAATGAGCGTAAGAAATTTTACACGTACTGAGCTCATTTCCATAGAAAAAAGTGCTCAATCCATCATTGTGTATGTATAGATGGCCACCGCTGCTCTACGCCAGACATTTCCAAAAACTTATACAAATACATTTCAATTCATTGATAATGTACGAGTATGCGAGAGTCTGTGAGATCAGTCATTTTCAAAACTCGGGTTGACTCTTACGAAATTCTACTAGTTCCTTTTATATATGAGGGGAAAAAGAGTAGCATTGAGTACACGAACACATACTGAGAGAGTTAACATCGTGAGCAGACTGTTTTCATATGAATATTTTTTTTGTATGGGAATACAAGCAGAGGCAATACAAGCAGAGGCAATACAAGCAGAGACGCCGGCTCTCTCAAACTCACCTCAAATTGACGAGTGATTGACTTCAAAGAAATGTACAGTTATTGATAGTTGTGTTGTTGTTGCCAGTAATTCTTTTTTGTAGTGCAAATACATACATAAATATGAGAAAGGAACAGAGAGAGAGAGAGAAAAAGAGAGTGCTGTTCGTGTTATTCTTGCGGGAGTCAAATTTGCTTGCTTTCTTGCTCTTTTGTACATTGTATATATAACAAATTTTAAACAGTCATTTCGAAAACTTATACAAACTCATTTCAATTCATTGATAGTGTATGCGTGAGAGACCGCATGTCGCACTCTTTATTTTCTTTTTTTTTTATATGAAGTTTTTCGCTCTCTTAAACTAGTCTCCTTCATTACAGCAATTCATTCAAGTTTCTTGAACCTCCCCAAATTGAACCGCCACTGACTACTACTTCACACAAAATATAAAGACAATACAATGCCCAACCACCCTCCCCCCCTCATTACATGAAAATATATGAAACGGAAAACGTAGAACGTACACCGTGTTTAGTAATTGATTTTTAAATTTGACACTTCACCAAAAGCTGCTTACTGACTGATTTTGTGCACTTTGTACTTAAGTTAAAGTGAAATTTAATATGGCCCATTATGGATTTTTGGCAGCAGAAGAAAGAAAAAAAATATACAACAAGAAAGGAAATGTATATTTTATGTAAAAGTATAGGTACTTATACTTACACACACACAAACAAAGTACCTGCCTACGCATACATAAATACGTACATACATACATACATACATACATACAAACTTAAATGCCGTGCTGGCATTACGCGTTCATAAACAAAAGGCAGCTCTCAGGTATTGTTTTTTCTATATTATACAACATACTTGAAAATTGCTGGAGCTGGTGCTGGTGCTGCTGGATTGCTGTAAATTGAACATGCGTCGCAATTTAATAATACAAACATATTTATATGTATGTATGTGTGTGTGTGTGAATATATTTCCTGCCACTCCTTTGTACCTGCCAAGTAAGCAGATTGAGTAGGTAGCTAGCGCGTGAGTTTAAGCTTACAGCGCTTGAAAATTCAATATACTATATACAAAAATTGTGTAGTGTTTTTACCCAAAAATAAATCTTCAATTGAATTGCACATTGAGAAGAAAGTTAGTTAGAAAGAAGAAAGAAAAAAAGGACGAAGAAGTAAAATAAGCAGGAAAAAAGCTTTTGTTTTCTAATCAGTTTAGAAATTTGAAACGGTTTTATTTTCATTTTTGTTTTATTTGATTTTACTTTGTTTTGTTAAATTGAACAATTATAATTGTTAAGCTCAGTCGTGCGTCAACTCAAAAGGAATTCTTTTTTTTTTCATTACATACTTAAGTAAGGGAAATCATATAAAATGGTATAGCATTAAAATAAATATGTTAAATATTTCATTTAAGTTATTTTCTATAATTAAGGATATTTTATAAATCACAAACTAATTAGATTTTCCATGCAATTTAAGATATAATTCTTAGAAGTTTACATCCAAGTAGAGTTCATAACGAAATGGGAAATATTGAGAGAGCCTGACGCAGACAGTTCATCAAAAAATTGACTGCGAGTGAGGCCACAAGCCTCCAAAAAGACCGATCAATTTTCATCCTTTCAAAATTTCAAATGACTTTGAGAAACCACAGAAAAAAATGCAAACATAGACGCGGTGTTTTAAGGGAGCCGCATCAAGAATAAATTTCAAACTGAAACCAAAATTTAGACCAAACTCAGACCAAAATTCAGATCGAAATTCAGACCAAAGTTAGGAGCAAATATAGATCAAAAATCAAATCAAACTCAAACCGAAAATCAGCGCAAAATGTAAGACAAACTCAAACTAAAAATTAGACGGAATAGCGAAATAAAAGTTAGACCGAAATTCGGGACCAAACTTCGACCAAAAGTAGAGCCCAAAATCAGACCAAATTTAGGTGAAAAATTTAATCCATATTCGGATGAAAATTCAAAACCAAATTCACGCTCATGATTTAGACCCAAATTAGGGTACAAGTTTAGACCAAAATTTAGACCAAACTGAAACCGATTTTCGAAAATTCAAAACCAAATTTAGACCGAAAACTAGACCAAACACAAATAGAACTTTTTTTTACCAAAATTTTAGCCAGAACTAAGACAAAACTCAGCACAGAAGTTACACCCAAACTCTCATCATAATTTAGATCCATTCAGCTTAAAAGTTAAGCCGAAATATTGAGTAAATTTTGGACAAAGTTTCGACCAAATTCAGCCAGAAAAATTAGATCAAAATTCAAACTAAAACTTAGACAGAAATCAAATCAAAATTCAGACCAAATTCAGACAAAAAGTCAGACTCAAGCTCGGACCGGAATTTGGACCCATTCAGCCCAAAAGTTTGGACGAAATTTTGTGCAAAATTTAAAACAAAATTTAGACCAAATCCAACCAAAAGTTCAGACTAGAACTTAAGCTAAATTTAGATAAAAATTCAAACCAAATTTAACCAAAAAATTAGGCCCAAACTCAGATCCAAACTCAGATTAAAATTCAGATCCTTTCGATTTAAAAGTCAGACCAAATTCAGCTCCAAGCTCAGGCCAAAATAAAATCCAAACCCACACCCAAACTGAGATTAAAACTAAGATCTAAGCTCAGGGCAAAAACCAGACCGAAACTTAGATCAAATTCAATGTTCAATCAGCCCCGAACTCAAACTAATATGAAAACCAAATTCAGACCAAAAATTAGACAGGAGTTTATACCAAAACTGAGACCAAATTTACCCCGAAAGTCGGACCCAAGCACAGACTAAAATAAACACCAAACTCCGAGCCAAACTGAGATTAAGACTAAAAATCAAACTGAAGCCAAAAATCAGACCAAAGCTTACACCAAATTCAACATGAAAACCAATTCCAAGCTTGGACCAGCATAGCGGCTAAATTCGAACAAAAGCTCAGACCCAAACTTAAACCAAATTTATAATAAATTCAGCTCAAAAATTAGCCACAAACTCAAACCAACATAAAAACCAAAAAATACCCGAAACTTAGACCAAATTTAGACCAAATTCAGTCCTAAGCTCAGACCAAAACAAAGACCGAACTCAGGCCCAAACTGAAATCGAAACTAAAATCCAAACTCTGCCCAAAAATTAGAATAAAACAAAGACCAAATTCAACCCCAAGCTCAGATCAACAAAGACTAAATCCAGATCAAAACTCAGACCCAAACTTAGACCAAATTTAAAAAAAAAACAGTTAATTAAGAAAACAGCCCCAATCTCAAACCAACATAAAGACCAAATTCAAACCAAAAATTAGACCAAAACTTAAATCAAACTTAGACCAAATTTACCCCAAAAATCAGACCTAAACTCAGATCTAAATTTAGACCAAAAATTGAACCGAATCTAAGATCAAAATTCAGACCACAATTCAGATCGAAAATCCATTCAAACCCAAGCTGAGACTGAGTCAGAACGATATTCAGATCAGAAATCATACTAAGGCAAATCAAAAATTAGGCTGAACCTTAGATTTATAACGAATTCAGCTCAAAAATCAGTCGCGATCTCAAACCAATATTAAGCCCGAATTTAGACCAAAAACTTAACCGAATCTTAGATCAAATTTAAACAAAATTCAGGTTCATAATTAGACCAAAACTTAGATCAAATTTAGCCCTAAAGTCAAACGCAAACTCAGACTAAAACACAGTTCCAAACATAAACCGAAAATCGGGGCGAATCTCAGATCGAAATTCAGACCCAAACTAATACTCCAAATCAGGCCCAAGCTGAAACCGAAACTCCGAATGATATTCAAATAAAAAATCGTATTAAAGCAGACTAAAAATCAGAGCAAAACTAAAACAGATATTCAGACCCAAACTCTGATCAAAACTAGGACCCAAACTCAGACTAAAGTTCAAATGTAAACTCAGACCTATTCAGTCCAAAAGCAAGCCCAAAATTTAAACCAGAAATTTCAGATTAAAATGCAGTCCAATTATATATAATAAACAGTTGTGTGACAGGGAATACAGCCTACATAGTCCTTCTCTGGAAGCGCCACTGCCGATAGGTCTTCAGACTACAATGACCAGACAGAATAGCCACCAGCTTTCTATTGTTTTCTTTACAGAAATTAAGAGATTTGTTGATGTACGAGTAAATTTTCATGATCTTCCACATAGTCCGATCTGGGGAATCCAATAAACTATAAATATATAAATCTTTCTTTTGATTTTCCCTTAAAGGATAAGAGAATATTTTTCTAGCTTGAATGAAAACTCTAGTTGAATGAAAACAAAAGCCTAAAAGTATGCAATGTAATAGTTTGCAATATAGCTTAACTAAATAGAAGCCTAAAAGTATGCAAGATAAAAATATGCAATATAGGTAAACTAAACAAAAGCCTAAAAGTATGCAACGTAAAAGTATGCAATATAACAAAACTAAACAAAAGCCTAAAACAATGCAATGCAATAAACTATGAACTAATTAAACTTATTTAGTACAGCATTATGTATTACAAAATTTTGAAAATCATTAAAAAATAACCTAGTAAAATAATTTAAAATGAAAACAAGAAGAAAAAGAAAAAAATACAATAAATCAATACAATAATGCAAAGTACATTGAAGCCCAATGTAGTCAGTCGATACAATAATCAACCTGATTATTAAGAATGAATTTAATTCGAGATGTTTATAATATTCTTAAATACTTCTCCTATTTTAAATCTTTATTACAACAACAATGTACCAATTTACGCTACAAGTGGATAAAGTTCAAGCATTTAGCCATGTATTTTTATTTCAGATTTCAGAATTTTTTTTCCAGATATACACTATTGTGCAAAAAGCAAATAAGAAAAATCCAACCAAACCGAACCAAAATCCTTGAGAGCGCATTCTAATAAAACAAAAGTTTTTTTTTTGTCTTTTTATTTTTAAAAACACATTATCACACACCGCACCACAGAAATATGTATGTATATCTCTGCAAAGCACCAACGCCAACATAGCGCATAATTGATGCGCATATTTGAACTTTCTTTCATGTTTCTTTTACACTTTTTTTTCTTTATGTAAGTACTTTGTACGCTGTTTTCATTATATGCATGAAGTATTCAAAACTATTTTCTATATTTTATACTCTATTTTTCTAAAATGCATTCTAACACCAACAAATGCAGCAGTATAGAGAAGAAGAACAAAACAGAATAGCATAGAATGGCATAGAATACAGAACAAAAAACCCCAAGTAGAGATTCTTTGTTTTATGCTGAAAATTTCTAAGAAAATAAAAACAAAAGCAAAACAGAAAATTCTTCTTCAGTTTCTTCCACACAAGTCACAAGCAAGCATCATGAGTATTAAACAAAAGCCAAGTATAATTTTTTAAAAAAAGAATGACACAAGCACAAGTACAGAAAATAATTTCGCTTACTACACACACACACACACATACATACATATACATATACACATAAATTCACATATACACAAAATAAATTTTTGTCATAGCTATAAAATCCTTTATGACAATAATAACAAAAACAACAACAAGAATAACTATACCAAAAAACAAAAGTAGCTGCATACACATTTGAAAAGGAAAGTCCTTCACCGAAGAAGCGAAGAAGAAGGAACCACAGGGCGTATGAGTAACATGAAATGTAAGAGAAACAGAGAGTTGAAGAGCGGGAGAGAGAGAGAGAGAGAGTAACAAGAAGAAATGAACCACACACACTATGTGTATATAACACGTGGTGTACATTCTTTATAAACGCGTCTGTGTATGTGTTTGAGTGTATGTGTCTATTAGCCGCAACATTGCAAGCGTATACCCCCACGCACACACACACATACGCATTTGCCTTTTGTATTCTTTCGGGGTATCGTAAGTACACTCGTATTTATTGTAAAGTAAAAGTATTCATGGATTATTTTATTTTTGTTGTTGTTGTTTTTTTTCAGCGTTTTTGTTCAGTATTTTTTTGTTTTTTGTTTTGTTTTGTTTTGTTTTTGTTCACATTTTGCAACTGTAACTGCAATAAACTTTATTAAAAACGAAAGAGTTTTGCGTTTTTATGCTTATACACTGTTGTGACTTTTCATTTACTATGAATTGTTTATTATTACTTACTACTTGTGCTCATACTTTCTTTTCTACTACTTCTTCTGTTTATAATGGCACGAAATGTTCATTGTTTAATTTATGAATTCTTATTCTTGATATTGTTACTCTTGGGTCGTAAGAATTTTATGCACAGAGAAAAAAAAAAATGTGGATGAAAATTTTATTTTTTCAATTTATTTCAATGGAATTTTGGTTTTAGGGCTTAAAAGTTTTGTTTCCTTAAAATGGCTTCAAAATACAATCCCTTGGATCTGCACTTAAAACAGTTTTCTCCACGATACCTTCAATTGCATGAATTGTTATTAAGTGGTGAAAGTTTAAAGCTGATCTATACATTTCTTGACGAGCCTAGTCATACTCTATAAATATTACCTATAACTTCATATAGAAATGTATTAACATCATTTTGTCAATTTTTTAGATCGTAATTTTAGGCTAAAAAAAGACACAGTGACCTGAAAGTTACTGCTTAGTGTAGGGTGCGCACTTGACCTCTTACTATACGCAAGGTATTGCAGTAGTGAGGAAAAACAGAAGATAGTGTGAGAGAAATATAGAGATGTAAAAGAGAGAGAGAAAGATAAGAAGTAGTAGAAGAGAGCATACTCAATAAACAACAATGCTGAAGATTTCTCCTCGAACCTGAGAAAAAAAAAAAAACAATAACCACAACAATCGTATCAACTCTTGCAACAACAACAATACGACCAACAATAACAGTAAGTCTCTCTTGTAGTCGACAATTCGTCGAATTGAGAATTTTTCCGTTATATTAGTTTATTGAAGTGAAACGTAAACGAGCTCTCATTGCACTCATACAAAGCTAATAAGAAACGAAGTTATGCAGTTGTTAGTGTTTAGCGAAAGAGAGCATATAAGGATCGGCTACATACAATCAAGCAGAGAGTCTACTTCTTGCAGGTTTATCTCATATGCTTTAGTAAGAGAGTCGACGTCTCTGCTTGATATAGCAGAACAGAAAAAAGGAGCACAAAATAGAAAGAGAGTAAGTGTAGAGAGTACAGAGTAGAGAGACAGAAAAAAAGCCCTACCAAATAGAGAGAAGAAGACTGCAAAAACTTCAACAGAATGTGTTAATGAATTTCGTACGTGGAAAAAAGTATTGTGAAAGTAATATGAAAAATAATTCGATAAATATGGGAGATAATGCTTCAACTGGAGAAAATAGTGGAAATGAACATTGTAAGTATGTACTAAAATATTTTCTAATTACCAAAATTTCCTACTTCGATTTATTGGTCCTTATTACTCATAGATCACATATATAACCTGTAATCGTTTGACGTGTTTAACCTCACAATTTACATTATGTGTAGATTTTTAACCATTCACCATTCCTAGTATTCGTTCCTCAATCTCTTTTGGAATAGGAGAATCTCAAATGGAAAATTATTGTTCAATCATGCCAAAAGCAAGTGCTGATAAGTGTCTTGAGAAATATAGAGCATACTGAAAAAGCAGCAATGCAGGAGATTTCTCTTTGAACCTTGAGACAAAAAATCAATAACCGCCACAATTGTATCAACTCTTGCAACAACAACATGACTAATATTAAGAGTAAATTTCTCTTGCAATTGACAACTCGTCAAATTGAGAACTTTTCCGTTATATTCATTGACTTTTCGGTTTTCGCGCTCATGGTTTTTTTGGGGGAAAAACCCACCAGATTTAATTAAGTTATTGATATACCTACGAATATATTTATAGTTGGGATGTCAATCTACGGAATTCCGGGATCCTAAGATTCAGTCTAAAAGTGGTCTCATATGTGGGATTCATATGTATCTACATAAAATTATTGTAATTAATTTCAACTTATTTTTTGTAAACAATTTTCGTTTTTGATTCAAGGGAATATTTTTTTCATCAAAATTATTCAAATTCAAAAAAAGAAAATTTTATGCCACAGAATACATTATCACAAACTCTGTCGGCTTTCAGCGATCAAAAAATGAACGATTTGGAAACATTTTCTCTCGACTCAAAGATAAAAAAAAACACGAAACGCGTTTTGACTTCCATACTTTAGTGAGCAAATGAAAATATGAACTAAAAATAAGAGAAAAATATTATTGAGTGGTTTAAATAGTGTATTCAAGCCACATAAAAAAGCAAGCCACAAAAAAAAGCACTTTAAAAATCCACCAAATCTGGTGGGGAAAGCACTGATTTGGCAACACTGGTCGTATTTATTGTTGCTCTGCATTTGGTTGTTGCTGCTCTCGGGTTGACTATTACGAAACTCTTTAATTCCCTTTTAAATATGAGAGAAAGAGAATATCATAGAGTGCATGATCAGACAGTTAGAGAGCCGACGTTTTGATCAGACTTTTTTCTTATGAATAAATTTTATTTGCATAGGAGTTGGGCAGAGACGTCGGCTCTCTCAATCTCATCTCAAATTAGCGAGTGATTGGTTTCAAAGGAATTTACTGTTGCTAGTTAGTCGTTGTTGTTGTTTTTGCAAGAAATTCTTTTTGTGCAAATACATACAAAAATATGAGAGGGAGGAAGAGTGCTGTTCGTGTTGCTCTTGCAAGAGTTGACTTTGTTTGCTTACTAGCTCTTTTGTTTATTTACATATGGATGGTCATACGTTGACCCCTCGTAAGTAATTTTTTATCACTTTTGGAAGAGACGACAAAAAGGCAATAAATTTCGGTACATGAATTGAGTTTAAAATAACTTTAACTAAGAAAATTAATGTTTTTAGAATTAGTTTTTCTTACTTTAAACCGTTTTCATATATTGTTAATAGAAATTAATGGCATTTTAGTTGTCTCTTCTAAAAGTATTGAAAACATATGATCATCGATATCCGTCGTTTCATTCCCCACCACTCGATTCTGTGCTTTTATACATTCCCAACAAGTCTGTAAAAGTTTCACTTAAAAAAGGAAATGCGAACATACCACAATTTTGTATAACAAGGTAAAGAGAGTGAAAGAAATGAGTTTGTTGTAATTGTTTTTTTTCGATGTGTGCATAGAAAGCCAAACAAAATTAAATAATTTGTTACTTCTCTCCCATAAGAAGTTTACGTAAAAAAAAAAACAATACAAACAAGAAGCTATATGAAGTGGGTTAACTGTAAGTGTAAAAGAGAGTGAGAGAAGCGGAGAGAGCGGCAGAATAATTCGTCAACTACAAGTAATGGTGCTCTCTTTTTTAAGTACTCCTTATGGAGATCAAAATTATTCTCATTGTTTATGCTCTGTCTTTTAGGAGAGAGAGAGAGAGAGAGAGCGTCGGAATAATTCGTAAGCGACAACAAATCGTGCCCTCTTTTAGTACTCCTTATGGAGATCAAAAATAGTACTCATAGTTTATGCTCTCTCTTTTATGTTTCGATACTCTTCACAAACACATATACATTTTTTTTACACACAAGTATTTACTCGTGAGCAATCATTAATGTGTACAGACTACAGAAAATACTAACTTCGCTCTTCTTTTTTTTTGTATATCTCTCGTCTATCATATTGCCAACTTCGCAGTTGACTGCAGGTAGCCATTTTATTTATTTTTTTGTGTCTTCAAGTATTTTATTTTGATAAAGTGGCTATCTTTTAACCCATTAATAACTTAGACATGAATTAATGTTATGCAATTCAATTTAAAAAATTTTGGGTTATTTGTTTTCAGAATTTGACGCTGTGTCCCAAATTTTTAACCCAACATCAACCCAGCTAAATTTCTCTATCTATAGCCGAAAAAGTTTACAAATTTTTATTACACTAAAATTAAGAAAATCTCAGAGCAAATACACTGACGAATTTCAACATCCTTGAAATTATGAATAATAAAAATTTAAATCGCTTATAATTAAATATATTTAAATTTACTGTAACACCCGCAGACACCTGCGTTTCGTGTGTGACTTGCTGAGTTTATCTGTATACATTTGTTAATGTATTTACATAATTATGTATGCCGCCGCCGCCCTCTAATCAGAACGCACGCAAACAAGCAAAACAAAAAACAAAAAAAAACAAAAACAAAAAGGAAAGGAAATATGTAAACAAACTCACATATGAGTGAGTGATGTATGTATTTTAATTCATTCAAATAATTTTTCCTTCATTTTCTTATTCTTTTTCTGCAAATGTATAAAAATATGCATTAATCACATCTTTTTATGTCGTTTGCTGTTTTTGTTGTACATGTGCGCAGACAGTGTCAACAAACTTTATACATGCGAACGAGCGTCAACGTGAACGTTGTTAACGTTAACATAAACGCAAACGTCATCAGTAAAGTAAACGTAAAACGCAAATACACACATGCACTAGAGATATTACCAACACATTAGTACATAAGTAGAAGAAAGGATAATGGCACAGGCAAGGCAGAAGGATATAAGAGGAGGGCACACACTGTAGGTATATTTCCATTTATTTTTATTTTATTTTTTGCTGCTGTACTTTACTTTTTTACTTTACTTTCTCAAACTTGTTTCTAAAGATCTGCCAAGCTTTTTGTCAACGCGTTTTTGTTTTTTGTTTTTGAGACGCAGTCACTTTCGTGTCTTTCTGTTTTATGAAAAAGTTAAAATAATAAAAGTCGACAAAAAAAAAGTAAAAAAATAAAAATAATAAAAGAAGTGCTGAAAAAAAAAACGAACTGATGTAAATACTTTGCTTGATATGAATCCTTTTTTGTAATACTCTGCTTTATGGCAACACTTTAAAGTTCGTTCGTACGTTCGTTTTTGTGTTCATCCTTTTGCTATAAAAGTTTTCGCTGCTGAAGCATGGGTGGACGGACAAATGCACGAGCGACACACTGACATAAGACTGGCAAAAAAAACAGAAAAAAACAAAAAAAAAATAAGTATAAGAAGAAAGAGAGTGGTAGACAAACTTTTTATGACATCTTTTGCGAACGCAACTTTCTTCTTCTTGTTTTTCATCTTCTTCACCGCCATCTTCTTCTTCTTCATCTTCTCCTGCTGCTACTTCCTCTTCTTTATTCTTTTAGAATATTTTTATCCTTTTGCTTACTTTGTCATCATTTATTTTTATGTATTTTAGGTAGGTATAGAAGAAAAACTTGCACTATTAACTATTACCAACTACTCTCTTACCTGATATTTTGATAAGAATGTGTGTGTGTGTGTGTGTGTGTGTGTGTGTAAATGAAAGTGTCGCTGTTTTCAAACACTTTCAGTTTTGAGTAGTGTGCGTAAGTGGAGAAGTGAAAGAGAAAGAGAACTCAGTTCATACACTTTATAATCATCGTGCGCTTATTTTCAAAGGGATTTGTGTACCTACTTTATTTTCTAGCTCGCGGTAGAGAATTGTTTTTGTTTGGGAGCTCAGAAATAATTCCGTAGATTAATATTTTAAAATATTTTGTAAGAAGAGTTTAAGTTAAACTTTAAATTAAAAATATTATGGTATTAGAAAAGTGTTATCTCTACTTCTAAAACTACACACCAACAATCTATTAGCCTTGCAAATAAAAAAATAATGCCGACATTATTATAAATGTCAACTTTATTTGGCAATTAGCTCATATAGAAATTAGTCAGAAATCAGTCGTACTAGAGCAGCGAAGGCCAAAGTCTTGCACGCAGGCAAATGAGCGTAAGGAATTTCACACGTACAGAGCTCATTTCCATACAAAGAGTGCTCAATCGATAATTGTGTATGTATAGGTGGCCACCGCGACACTAGAGTAATCACAATCTCACACACACATACAGCTCTCATTTCCATTGAAAAATATTCCAGTTACAAAAATAGTGAGTACTCCTCAAAAGAGCAATGAATTCAATACTCCAAAAAGAACAACAAACGAGACTTTGAGAATTTCGTTTTGTTTTCAATTCTGAGAAACAACAATAACAAATGTAAACGTCTAATGAATAACAACAAAACAGAACAGAAGGTGGGGACTTTTACAAAAACAACGCAACTAATAATAACAGTAAATTTCTCTCGATGCCATCAACTCGGCGAGATATGATATTCTACAATTGTCCATTTTATAAATCAAGAGAGAGAGAGAGAGTGTGTGAGAGGGCTGCTCGTGTTGAATTATGATAAGTAGAAAAGAAGATTACAACACGCGCAGATCCGTTATTCGGCTCTCACAACATTGAGAGAGGCTGTGACGTAGGAAAGCCAGTATTATTTTACTTGCATATATTCATTGACATATAAAAAGAGCTTGAAAATACGCAAAACATTGTAGCAAAAAAAAAAAAAAGTATTAAAAATGAAGTGTGCATTTAAAAACTGTGACAATTATAGTAAATATAAAAATCTAAAATTAAACTTTTAAAAATTCCTTTAAAAAACAAAACATTTAAAATTAAACAAAAATTGCACAAAACAATTACTTAAAATTACTATGATTGAAGTTTAATACCAAAAATAATAAAGGTAATAAATAGGTGCTATAAGTGTTTTTACTACATCACTCGTTTCGAAGCATTTTTTATCACAAATTAATGAATGGAAAAGTATAATATTTATTAAAATTATTAGGCTTTGAATGAACAATGATGTCAGAAGAATATCAAAAAGTTCATAGAACTAGCAGATCAGACCAAGGCCGTATTTAGAGGGGGGGGGGGGGGGGCGAGGTTGGGTTTGGAGGTTCTGACCTCTCCCGAAATGTGGAAACTTTATTCTAATTTTTTAGATTAATTGCCAATGGATGGAAAAAAAGTCAAAATAAAATCTATTTAACGATATTTTTTACTTCCATCGGTTTTTTATCTAAAAAGTCAAATATAAAAAATAAATTTGAAATCTTAGTTACACTATGCGATCAAATCCGATTTGTTTTCTTCGACATGAGGTTTGACTACGGATTCAAAAAGAGAAGGTGATACTGAGCACTCCTGCATTCATAGTTTTTCTGGGTCAGTAACTGTTTTTGATTTAAGGTTTCGTCCTGAATCAGTTTGAAAAGTTTAAAAATTATTGAAAATAGAAAAAATTATCGGATCCTTGTAAAATTAGACTTGCTTGAACCCCATTTTTTTCCTAAAACGTTACGTGATGGGAAGTTTTTGACCTCAGATTCGTGTTCAACGAGAAAAATTCTTTCGCAAAAATTCCATCTTATTAGCAAAACCCATCTTAAAATTAATTTTATAACGCATTATTGCTCAGAGCACCACGACTAGAAAGATCTCTTCAATGCTGTGACTTCACGAATTTAAGGAATATAAGCCAACCTCATCCGGTTTCCTTATCATTGATAATGGCTCAAATTCCCAATGATGATCATTTGAAAAAAATGAGCCTCTACTATTTTTGGTAATTTTTTTGAGGTTGGGTACATCTTTAGAAGTGGGAAGTCAATGAGCTAATGAAATTATGTCCCTCACGATAAAAAAAAATGCACTAGAATGCACATTGAATATTTATTTGAAAAAATTTAATTTGAGTATTCTGGGAATTTTTTGTCACTTTTGGCCATTTTTTTTGAGGTTAAGATTAAAACAAATCGGAAAATTTTTCCTAAAATTTTAATTTTATAGGGTCCATCAAATGTATCATTGATTTAATTTATTGTATTTAAAAATCAGTTTGATAAAAATTATTTATGAATATTTTCTTCGAATGAAACATTAATTTGAAAATTTTTTTTGCCAATTTCTACCAAATTTGTCAGTTCACATTGCTAATTAAATAATTATTAAAATTATTAGGCTTCAAAGTATAATATTTTGACTTATAATTAATATCAATAACTAGCAATGATCACTGTATGATCAATAAAAGTTATAATAAGCAGTCGTCATATCATTGAGCGTATTATTTTTCTCATACTTCAGCGCAACATTTTGCTGAGCAGAGGTCGTTTTCTGAACGCAAGCATTACTTTATTTTTGCTATCGATTTAAAAATAACATCACTATTTCAAACATTTTATATAAATATTTAAATTTTCAAGTACAAAATATATGCAACTTCTCTTTCTCATTTAAAAATACTGGTTATTAAGACATGCGAAGGGGGAGGCAATTTTGCTCAACTTAATGGCATAATCTTGTATTCTTTCATTCTTGGTGAGTACTCCTCGAAAGAGCAATGATTTCAATAGTTCAAAATGAACAATAAACGAGACTTAGAAACTCGTTCTCTTTTCAAATCCAAGAAACAACAATAACAGTCAATCATAATTCTAAAGAATAACAACAAAACATAAAGTGTGGACTTTTACAAAAACCACTAATAATAACTGTAATATGTGTATACTGTGTTTATAACACACAGAGAGCGCCAGGCTTGGGACTGCATCTGCCAAAAATTAGAATACACACGTTTTAATGAAACTTCAAAACTTTGCAACTACACAACTGCACGACTACATGGCCACATTTTTAGTTACAGTCGTATTGAAATCTTTTTCTAATGAGAGAAGTGAGAGCAGATATACAAAACAGAAGAACAAAAATGAAAAAAAAAATTTATTTTGTTTTGAAATTCAACAGATGCTATTGCTGTTGCAGTCGTTAATTCCATTCTCCCGACTACCGACTCCTGTTGAGAGCGTTTGCAGTTTCAATTATGCAATCGCAACCCTGTAATTCTCTATATGTTTATAACATAAATTTCTCTTGCTGCTGTCAAACGGCAGGTTGAGATTTTTTTTAAAATCAAGATGGCTGCTCTTATTCTTGGACATGTAATGTTAAAAAGAGAGTACAAAATACAAGGGCTTTAGAGCACTAGAGAGCAATCCATTGTTCGCTTTGAAGCGCTCGATGAGTTCAACTGAATAACTAAGCTGATCATTGTGTATGTATAGGTGGCCATGGCTGCTCTAGAGAGAGGGATAGATGACGAGTATGGGTGTTTTGAGAGGGAAAAAACTAGTGTAAAAGAGTAAGTGTGATTTGTTGTGTATTCAAGAGAGAAAAGAAGAGAACATTAGCAAACTCATATTTCAACAAATTAATTTTTTTTGTTACCTTCTAAGTTTCTCTCTCTTTTTTCTTTTATAACTTACTCTCTCTCATCTAGTGCTTTACACCCCGTCTCCACGAGCAATAATTCATTGTATGAAATTCAAAATTTGTTGTTGGTTCCTATATAGAATGAAAAACAACTAACAACATTTTTGTATTTTATACGGAAAACAGCAATCAATTTTTAACTTTATGCCATGAATTATTGCCAGTGGATACGGGGGGTTAAATTTGGATTATTGTATGAAGTAACAAATTTCATAAACAAAATATAAGGATTTTGTTCAACTTTTACAAGAACAATACAACTAAGAAAAGTAAATTTCTTTTGCAGTTACACTTTACTTCGTTAGATTCTCTAATTTCTTCGTTTGCCTGCTTAAATTTCAACCTTTCAACAGAAATCTCTCCAAAAATAACTAACTATCAGTTTCATTTAAAAAATAATTAAATTTCACAATAAAAAAAGACTCAAACTTTTTCGCTTCTTCGTAAACTTAAGACACGTCAAAACTTTTAGATATCTCAGCGTTTAAAAAGAAATTTCTATAATTACTTTCAACATAGTTTAGAGTTAAGAACTAAGAACAAAGACAGAGAGACTAAGAAATTTGCTTCAAAAATTTTAGTTCATCTAAAGAATTCGTCTAAAAAAAAGTTCTTCCTTTTTCCGAAATAAGCAAAATTGCTGTCTGCCACTAATGTGACACCATCAGGATAAATATGTATAGTTTTGAATAAGTATTGCCAGTGTTGCTGCACTTCAGACACCTAATTTTATTTTCTCTCTTTATGTGAAATTGTGGGGGGATGTGAAAAAGAAAAAACTGAATTTTTCTCTGTGTGCGGAAAATTTTATATAAATTGTTTTTTTTTTTTTGTTTTTTTTTCAAAACTTACCATGCGCATCTTTGGTCGATAATAAACCGCCACCTCCGCCGCCGCCGCCATTGCCACCATTACCGCTACTGCCTCCGCCGTGTAAAGCCAAATTGCTGGACGTGTGCAGTCGTGCTAATGTTGTTGTTGTTGGCATTATTACGAACAGCGCAATAAAAATTTTCCACATTGTTAACATTATCATTTGACTTTTATAGCACTTCATTTTTATTTTTTTCCTTTTACTTTTACTTATTTTATATTATTTTTTTTATAGTTTTACTACTATTTGATGTTTTTTTTTTTTCTTGTGTATTTTTATTTTAGTTAGTACGAAAACGATAGTTAAAAAAGTACGTTAGCAGTTAACAGGATAATGTCGGATTTTGCTTGTTGATTTTAATTTGATATGAATTAACATGGATTTGGAATATTTCACTTTGGAAATTGATATACTTTTTTTGGTATTATTTGTAAGTAATAAAGTTTGTATGAACGAATATATTTCAAAAAAAAAAGAAGATATTAATGTGTTTTCTCTCTTTGGCAATTGTGGAAGTATGGTGAGTTATTTGTTGTTGTTGTAATTTGTTTTGTGTGCTGAAATGAAAAAAAGAAAGTTTAATTACAGTTTCAATTATTATTATTTCAAATAATAGGAAAAAATACATAGCTACATATTGAATTGAGTTTTTCTGTTGATTGCATAAATATTTAGTTTCACTTTTGTGGTTAACTAAAATAATTTTAATGATTTAATTTAGAAAAACTTAAAATACACACGTTTGAGTGAAACTACAAATAATGGCAACTACACAACTGCTTGACTACATAACTACATTTGCAATTGTAGTCATGTTAGATGCTCTGACAGCTGCAAAACAGAAAAAGAGAGAGGTGAGAGAAGAAATACAAAACAGAAGAAGAAGAATGAAGAAAAAAAATTGTTTTTGTTTTGAAATTCAAAAAATGCACATTTGCTTCTTAAATGAATAAGTAGATTATTGCTCATTTTGCACTCTCTTCTCTGACCTGAGAAAGAATATCCTCTCTGAGAAAAAAAAAACAATAATTTCATCAACTCTTGTAACAACAATATAACTCTAATAACAGTAAATTTCTCTTGACAAATTTGAGAATTTTTTCGTTGTGTTTTTTGTTTTTGTTCTCTATGTTCCTATGAATATTTAAATATGTAATAATGTTTTACATACTTAAGTATGTACAAATATCAAATATTGCAAGAATTTAGCAAAAATTAATATGTTATAAATATAAATAGTAAAAGTAATTATTATGTTTAATTTAAAAAATAATACAAAAGAAAAAATTCACATTAAGAAAACGAGAGAGACTTTGTTGCGCGTAATTCTGGGCTTACACTGGCCAAAGTTTTGTATGTGAAAGAAGCAAGATGATATAAAAATATGTTACAGTCGGTCGGACAGTCGATAGTTTTTCGTTACGCTACACACTTATTTTTTCTTTTAAGTTTATTTAATTGTTTAGTTGTATAGAATCCGTAGACAATGAAATTTTGCATAGTAAAAATTGTATAGAAGTCGTATTTAATAAATTTTGAATCCTCATATCTTAAAAAACACCCACAGTTGCGCTGAGGGCGTAACGTGGAATTACTCTGCTGAGAGAAAATTTACTTATTTTTTTTTAATTCTTTATAATTTTTAACTTTATTTTATTTACACTTGTAGTATTGTTATGAATGAAAATTAATTTACCAATTTTTTGAGTTGTCTAAATAGGTACATATATAAATATAATAATTATTTTTCTGTACTAACTACACATATTTTTATTTAATGAACGCAATCCCTGAATCAAATATTAAACTCAATTAATTACAACAATGGGCACATAAGATGATACTGGGAAAGTCGACGTCAGCGCCTCTGCCTCTGTCTCTGCTCATTTGTATGAGCCCGATTCCCTCTGCGCCTCTGCCTCTGTCTCTGCTCATTTGTATGAACCCGATTCCCATACGTTCATATGAGAAAAACTCGACCCCCGAAGTCGGCTCTCTCAGTGTCGTCTCATGTGCTCTATGATTACAATAACAACATGGCTACATTCGCTTCGTATTTTTCATTTTTTCATATACTAATAATAGCAATAACAATGCTTTGAGTTATTACAACAACCACATGACTGCTATAGCAGAAGCAGCAGCAGTAGAAATCAAATCTTCTTAAAACTAATAAAGCAAAATGAATTAAAAGATACCTAAAGGTAATAAATAAAATAAATAAACTGACGGGGATATTTTAAATTCGCAAATAATAGTATAAAATATCAATAAATACAATTAAAGTCAATAAAAAAGTGTTTAAAAATTCGACCTCTATTTCACATTCATTTCATCTTACCGGATGACGCATTCTACGTGAAAAAGTGAGTCAACATAAAATTTTCTTGATATTTATATCTCTCTCATCAGCAATATTTTTTATTTACAAATTTCGGTACGATTCGATTGGAAGTAATCCAAGGCAGTAAAGAAACCCTTTGCTTCCGTTCTCTTCTCTCTAAGAGAGGCCGCACATTAAGTGCAGTTATTTTTCACCTGTTCACATTATTTCGTACTCAAGGAAGTTTTACTAATTGAAAAAAACAAAAAGTCAACTGATGACCTATGCTGCTAGTGCTGCTTCCTTTGTTCGTATAATAATTTAGTATTGTATAAATTTTAATAAATAAATAAATAAAAACCAAAAACTAAACTTTTAATTAAAAAAAAAACATATTTTATTAAAACAAAAATTAACTAGAAACTCAAAAAAATTAAGTTTCAAATATTTAAGTGAGGCATTGACAAAGGAAAACTGTGTTTCATTCACAAAATGGCATACAAAAGATACCATTTCATTCTCATAATAGCAATCGAGAAAAAAATAAAGAGTTTTATGGTTACTCTCTGCGTCTGCTGTATGCGTTTCGTAAAAAATTCTCTTCTATGCTGGACTTCGCTCTTATATGTAGCGCTCGATGTGCAGTTAACATAATGCCTAATTCTGACTATATCATATTCAATGGAGCAGAGAGAGAGAGAGAAAAAGAGAAAAATTCTTACATAGAATCAGCAACATACTAACAAATGTGAATGAATTTGACATAGTGAATGCAGTTAGTTTCAAAAGAGCTGATAAATGAAAACATGTCGTTTATTATATATTGTTATTGTTTTCTATTAAATGTAGATCACAATAACTGTTAGATACTCTCAAAATGCGCAGGAAAATGACCAACTCCGTTGAAACGAAATATACAACAACACAGCGTATATTGATCACCATACCATCACTAGACAAAAAACTGCTCTCTTGAGTTGCATATGTATGAGTATTTAAATTTCTAAGTTTCCATACATGGCAAGGCAAATTACTTGGTTTCTTTTAGCAAATAAATTCTTCAAAAAAAAAGCTAGAAATGTGGCGGTTTTTACATTTCACGTAGTTTAGCGACGTTTAACACTATAAAATCGGATGAAACTCAGGTTATACTTTGAACTTTAAAACAAGTTTTTTCAGTGTGAGCTTAAACTTAGTTCAGTTGTCTAATCTCAAAGTCACTCTTAACAATTACACCTCAATTTCACAATGAAAATTTTTCATTGATCATTATGAGATTTTTCTATATATAAATCTGCGGCTACCTTTCTCATTATTAATGTAAGCGAAATTTGTCGATTGTACAAAAATTTACACTACTTTTTAATTAACATTCTAACAATAGCTATAAATATTTATTCAACCTCTCTATCAAGAACAAAATGAACAATGTAATTTTCGAGTTCAGTTTGTTAGAAAGAAGAAAACTTTGTTAGAAATAAAAAAAATGAGAAAAAGTAAGCAACAAAATGTAAAGTTTACAAATAGCTTACAAACAACTATGTATACATACTTATAAGTATTAAAGGATACACTAACAATAAATGTAAATGTAAAAAAAAAACACAAAAAGAGATGTACAAGTTTTATACACAAGCTTCTTTATAGTACATATTTAGAGAGATACTTTTGTTTTATTTTTTGTTATCAGTTAAAAGCAACAATTGCAAAACGAAAAACAAAACAAAAACATTGTGTAGAACAAAGCGAGCCAGTTAGCGAGAAAGCAAAAGAGAGTGAAAGAGGGAATGTGAAAGTAAGCGAGGGAAACATGACAGCAGAAAAGCATGAGCGGGAGAATCTGAAATCGACTTCATTCAAAATCCATTGTTATAGTATTAAGAAGTGAAAAAAAGTAGAATATTGTTGTTATCATAAACTGAAACTCAAAGGCCTTCGCGGATGAAGCTATGCACGAGCCATGAACCATGAGCCACAACGAGAAGGAGTACCTACGAGTTGGATAAGTATATATGTATGTATGTATGTATGTATGTTTGTATATTTGTTGCTTTTAATGGCCACAAGTGAGACAAGAAAACAACAATTTTGTGCATGTTCCAAATGATCGCTTCAATGACCACAAAAGCCATCAGAAACAGAGGCAGCAATAGCAGTAGTAGTAGCGCGTATATATGTATCTCTAACTAAACTGCTACTACTACTGAATAAAAGAGAATAATAACAACTCTCAAACACATACATACATAACAACACACAAAAATATAATAGTAGTGAAATAGAAAACAAAACAAAATACCAGAACAAAAAAAAAGACAAACAAAATATACAAAACACACACACACACAAACAAGTAAAATGAAAGAATGAGAGATGAGGGAATAATAAAATGGATAAAATGTTTATTTAGTGAGTGTGAGAGAGTATGTATGTTCATGGATTTGTAAGTGAGTAAGTGTAGGTCAAGTCAGTCATTTTGTTCATGCAATAAAATGTCTATCACCATGGTTTATTTCCGTTCGCTGTTAAAGCAAATATACATACACACACACACACACACTCTGCTTACATAAACACACATATTCAAAAATATACATACGTAGAATTTTTTTTTATTTCTTTGTTATTTTCTCACTGCATCTCATATTCTGCCAAGCGTACACAAAAACTTCTCAAGTGTATATGTATCTAGTTAGTAATACAAAGCTCCCAGTTGGTATCAGGATCATTTATAGAATAATAGTCTTACAATAGATTATTGCCCTATTGATCCGAACTTCTTTCATTTTTAACTCCTTTTTTGACATTGCACGCAAAGCAGCAGTGGCCACCTATACATACACAATGATCGACTGAGCACTATTTCTATGGACATGAGCACTGCACGTATTAAATTTCTAGTGCTCTTTTGCCTGTGTACTACTCTTTGACCTTCGTTTCTGTGAAGGCAGATGCACTCTCTTTTCGTTTTTTTTATATGAAGATTTTACGCTCTCAATGTAAGAGAGTGAAAAACTTCATCATTTTGACCTCCAAAAAAAAAGTAACAGGATATATTCGGCAGAGCTTTCTCTCTCTCTTTCTCCCTCTCTCTCATTTATTGACTCTCTTAAAAAGAGTAATCTTATTACGGAGAAATTTACTGTTATTATTATTATTGTGAATATGAATCGACCATTTTTATTATTGTTTTCTCTAGGTCCGTACAAAAATCTTCATTATTTCTCTTTATTGCATATTAAAAGAGTAATCAATTTTTTTTTTTTTTAGAACTAAATTGCTGCAACTGGGTTCTGCTTTTTTCACTACTTCTAAATTTTTTTTCTTATTTCTTTTTTTTTTTTTTGTTTTACTTGTTAAATTTTTGCCTCTTTTTTTCCAGGGGTATATATTTTGTTCTTTTGTTAGCCAATATATTCTTATCAAAAGTGCCTATTCTCATCACAATTACGATATCATTATCATCATCCGCAAGGCATCGTCTATTTGAATGAGCAGTAGTAGTAGTAGTGAAAAAAGCAGCAGCAGAAGAAAAAATATCCTATAAAGAAACCTTAAATTCTCAAGAGGTTTCACAAAATTGATTTCTTTAACTTTTTCTTTTTTCATCTTTATGCATTTATTTTTTTACATTTTTTTCTTTCATTTTTATATTATCTCTTCATTTTTTTAGCCTTTCTATTATTTCCCCTCTATTCTATTAATATTTTTTTTTTTGTATAATATATATGCTGGGTACCTTTTAGCTGGCATTTTGTATGTTTGCAAATCATTATTTGTTTGCTTCTTGCGGGAGTAGTTACATAATTCTATTTCTATTTTTACCTTTTTTCCTCTGTATTTTTTATTTTTTTTTTTTTTTTTGTTGCTGCTATTCGTAAATTTTAATAATAACCCTTTTCTTTTGCTTTTTCGTTTTGTGTATGTTTGTGTTTGTTCCCTTTTTTTTCATTTCCTGTACTCGATCTATTTTAGAAAATTTAATAAATATTTTAAGTAGCATATTACAGTTTTCTTTCTTACTTTTTTTTTTTTTGTTAGATATTAATATTTTTAGATATTATTCCGAAAGGTTTTTTAGCTTTTTATTAGAAGCTAATAATATAATAAAAAAAATATTTAAAAATAAAATTAAATATATTATCTAAAGCCAATTAATGAAACGTTATTAACCCTAAAATGCGGACAATGACTAAAATTTCTATTCATTCTATGCAAACAGGGGACCTTAGTTTTCTTTGGGTAATAAAAAGTTTTCAACCACAAAAATTTTTATATACAACTTAAAAGCATATAGACGTAAATTATAAATACAGTTTAATAACACAAGACAGAGAGAGAGAGAGATTCCAGCTCTCTGCACTTTCCTTATCCCTTTCCCGCAGTAACGACTCTAATTTATTGTAGCAAATACACTGAACGACAAATACACTAAACGACTCATGTACACAGATTTTTGAGAGAGAGAGAGAGAGAGAGAGGGAGAGTAATTTTCAATAGGTTTTAAAAGCTGAGCGAGGAGAACAAATTGAAAAACGAGCCGTGTGTACACAATAACGATCTCTCACGCGTATGTGTGTACAAAACAAATATGTATGTATATGTGGAGAGTAAGTAAATATAAGGGAGAGAGAGAGAGCGCGTACAGTTGGAGAAAACAATAACAATTCATATATCAAAGTTAGTAAACACAACAATTGTAATACACTGATGATCAGTGTTGCCATTGTGAGACCAAAGTCGCAATTCGCTACTTGTTTGACTGTGACTATTTAGAGATTGAGACGGGTTTTTAAATATTACCCAAATTTGAGTCTACGAGTATTTTGAAAATTCTGTTGACTTCTGGAAGTTTTGTTTTTTTTTTTTTTTTGTAAAACATTATAATATATATGAAACTACACATACCGACAATTGCTTTTAACTTTGTTAGGTTGTTAAAATAGATTCAAAATGATGAACTAGAGCAAAAATCTATAGTACAAATCTGTCATTTGGATTTCAGATTTCTAGCAAGGTACAGAACTTTTTTAGAATAAAAAATGATGAAAAGACTCTTTCACAATTTCTTTCGTGAATCAATCTTTGTTGTTTGGAAGCGGCTTTCAATGCTCTCTCAACTTTAATTCACAAAAATCAATTAAATTTTAGACAACAGAAATTTAGAAGTTGCAATTTCATTTTGGGATTATCCATTTAGTTTCTGAAATTGTTAATCAAGTTTGAAGTTAATTAACGATTTGTATAAATTTGTATAAATTTTGAAAAAAAATTTTATTTCAATTGAGTATGATGAAATTCAATTAAAAAAATAACAGAACTTTTGTTTTATATACCAAATATTGTGGAAACAAGGCGTTAAGCAAAAAACAATAAAAACTAGAAATTGGAAATTATTTTCATATTCCCTTTTAATATTATTAATATTATATAAGGTCGAAAAAAATTATTACAAAGCTGTAGAAACTATATTTTTGTAAATAATTTTATTGACTTTTATACATTAGTTAGTGAGGGCACAATAGATCTTAAAGGTCACAGTGCGCTACCCCAATAATAATAATACATTAGTTTTCTTGTTATGTTTAGATCCCTGTTACAAGCAAAAATTCTTCGAATTTGTGGGTTGAGTTACAAAATGCACTTTTTTTCTGCACTTCTTTGATAGTTTTTTCTTATCTCGTTCATATTTTAGCTCCTTTGCTTCCAATTAAATTCAATTTCGCTATTTGCACTATATCTAAACGGCTAGTCTATAGTAATTTATGTCTTCATATTTCAAAAATGTAATGTTGCATAAAATATAATTAATGAAATTTAATGAATTGAATAAATTATATATTTTTGAGCAAAAATAGAATAACGATTTTTAATACATATTTTTTGGAAGATTCATTGAAATAAATAAATTTTTAATTTTTTTTTTTTTTTTTGTTATAAAATAATTTTTTTATTTAGCGGCTCTGTATTTGGACTTTTTTAAAATTTTCAAAAGCAACACTACGCTCTCTCGAACATACAACAGATCACATATACTCTCTCAGCCTTCCTCTTATTCGCTCTTATTATAACAATACTCTTCTTTCTTTCATATATGTATTTCTAATAACAAAGCGGCCCCTTTTTAAAAATTTTCAAAGGCAGCACTGCTGAGGCTCTCTTTTGGTTTTTTTTTCTTCGCTCTCTCGAGCATACAACAAATCACATATACTCTCTCAGTCTGCCTCTTATTCGCTCTCATTATAGTAATGAGTAATCAAAACATGGCTAAATAAAGGTAGAAAGTTAAGCTTGATTAAAATCTCTTCTATGTCATTACAAAAATTCCTGCATGTGGTAAAGGTCTTTCAAAAATATGAAGAACTTTTTTTTGTTGCCTTAATTTTTAACATAATTTTTTTTGTATTAACTTCGTTGAAATGAAATAAATGTTTTTTTTTTTTTTTTGTTATCAAAATATGGTAAAATTTTTTTATCCACAGAGGCCCAATTTTTTTACTTTTTCAATTTTTCAAAGGCAACACTGATCTGTCTTTTTGGTTTTTCTTTCTTCGCTCTCTCGCGCATACAACAAATCACATATACTTTCTCAGCTTGCCTCTTATTCACTCTCACTACTACAATATTCTTCGTTCTTTCATATATGTATTTCTAATAACAAAGCGGCCCTTTTTTTGAACATTTTAAAAATTTTTAAAAGGCAGCACTGCTGATGCTCTCTTTTGTTTTTTTTTTTCCTCACTCTCTCGAGTTTACAACAAATCACATATACTCTCTCAGCCTGCCTCTTATTCACTCTCACTACCACAATACTCTTTATACTCTTTCGTTCTCTCATATATGTATTTCTACTAACAAATCGGCCCCATTTTTTGACTTTTTTCAATTTGTCAAAGGCAACACTACTGATGCTCTTTTCTTCATTCGTTTCTTCGCTCTCTCGAATATACAACAAATCACACTTACACTCTCACCTTGACGATTATTCTCTCTCACTATAGCTATACTGCTCTTTCTTTCATATTTCTTTAATAAAAGCTTGATGGATCAGAGACTCAAAATCTACTTCGCTGTCAGTACAAAATAGCTAAGTCTTAGCTTTTTTACATCAATTCAAATTTTATGCATTAGATATATATTTTTGCCGTATAGAAAAGTTTAATTTTCTTAAATCGAACACGAGTGGCAATAAACAAAAAATAAAACTTTCCATGCCAATTAATACTCCTGAAGAATTCCCACTACATTTCGGAATGTGTTGCTTAACCAAACTTATTTTCATATTAGCTTTATAATTTAAAAACTTTTACACCATATCCCCAAATGATATTGAGAGCTGATGCTGATGCTGTTGTTGTTGTTGTTATTGTTACTACTGCATACATAATACAAATGCTCATACTTTTTCATCATTTTCCACATTTTCTAACTTATCATCAACGCAGTAAATGGTAGATATATGACTCAACAAAATACAAAAATGAAAAAGAAGAGCAAAGTAAAAGGAGAAAAAAAAAAAATAAAAAATACCAATATCTACGTACAAAGGCCAGAAAAATAAATATCAATTTAACCTTCTTCAACCTAACTCATTTATATTTATAAATTCGAGAAAAAATAAAACGAAATGGAATAAAGTAAAGTAACAAACAAAAGTGAAAAAACAAAAATAAAAACAAAAATATAAGAAAATAAAATACAGTGGCAGCAATAAAATTACGCAAAATAAAATAAAAAGAAAACAACATAAAAACAAAAACAACAACCAAAAACACTAAACTCCCAAGTAAACCGAAACAGGCGGCTTCAAAATTTATATACATACCACACAAAGACTCAGCCAGCCAGCAAAGAAGCAAGTAAAAATACAATAATATGAAAATGAAAATACTATACTATTGGACTAACCCCAGAAATAAATGAGGCAACACACCAAAGGATAAGAATCCATCAAACTTGCAGATAAGACAGAAAAAGCAACAACAACAACAGCAAAATAAAATAAAATAATAAAGGAAGTAAAAGTTTGGGTCGTAAAAGAAAATATTGCGAATAATAATGCTTTATATATTTTTTGGCATAATAACAACCAACGCTCACTTTCATCATCAGCAATGGGATGACGTTGAATGTTGATGGACTGACAAAATGTATAAAGAGTGAAGAGAGAAAATTAAGAGAGGGCAAGAGAGCGAAGAGAAGTAAAGTGAAGTGAAGTGTTTGTGTGGCTTTGTGTATGTTTGTGTGTGTGTGTGTGTGTGTGTGTGATAGACATACTACCATAGTGTTCCTTTTCCAACGAAAACCATATGCTCTATTGAAAATATTCCAATAAAAATACAACAAAAAAACGACAACAAACAATATAAAGCAAAATTTAATAATGAAAATGCAAAATTTTTTTGATGTGTATCAAGAAAAGGTGTAAGGATAATATGAAATTTATGTAGGATATGATGCGAAATAAACATTTTTATTATTCATCATCTTATACTTAGAAAATTTTTGTGTTTTTTTCTGGTATTGTATTATACTAAGTACTAAGAAGAGGCGAAGGAGGGTAGGGGATTGCAGCACTCCCACAGAGAAATAATGTTGGTTAAAGTGGTGCATAAAAGTATATAAGTTTTTTAATTTAATATTGAAGATCATAGAGTCTGAAAATTTTGAATCTCATTAGTAGCAAAGAAAATTTCAAGCAACATGAAAACAGTGTTTAAGTTCTCTTCTCTAAACATCTAAATAACATTGCTAAAAGAAATTCAAAAATAAGAATCCAAATCGGAACTAGAAGATTCAACTTCTGAAATATCGACTAGTATTATGGAAGTTGGAGTAGGAATTTAGGGTTTCAACTAACTAAAATGCGAAGTGCAGAAATTGTAGACTTAAAAGGAATCAATTTGCAAATTTCGGCAACAACATGAAACTCAGCGGATTTTTTAATCAACTATGAGGCTTTTTTTAGTTCCTTTTATGGTCTATTTCCCCAGGTATCTGTTATCAGAATTAGAAAAACCCGCTTCTTCGGTATTTCAGAGAGTATACAAGTAAATAAATGTTTAAAATCAGAATGGATATTTAGGGCCTCAACTAAACTGCCTTGATTTTGATGGCAAGTTTTAATTCCTGGATGTAGAAAAATGGAGAAAATGCAAGCTTAAGCCTAGTACTCTGTTAGAGTTTTCGTGAAATTTCATGGCAAACTCCAAAATAAAAAAAAGCTCGTTTAATAACTTCAAAAAATTTTGAGAGATTTTAGCCAAACTCTAGTACTCAATTCTCTTTTGTGAAATATTAGCAACATGAGTCTGAAGAGAAGTCTGCAATATGCATGTCTCACAAACAAATGTTTTCAGCTCAAATTTCTCTGCACGTATTATTTTTTTTTTTTAAATACTTCTAAAAGTTTTTAAGTAAAGCGCGGTACTCTGTTCAATTTCACGTGAAATTCTACAGCAAACGCCTTATGAAAAAAAAAATTGCAGGTGAAATAAATGCGAAATATCATATTTCACGATATATTAGCCAAAGTTGTACTCTATTCTCTCTCGTGAAATTTTCTCAACATGAGTCTAAAGAGAAGTCTGCAACTTTTTTTCACACAAATTTTGCATACTTCTAGGGATTTTTAAGTAACTTTGTCTAGCAACATTTGATATACTTATTTTGATATACTTATAAAATTTCACTGCAAAATTAATACATGTTGCTAACGAAACAAACAAACATGAAAAAATAAGAATATAAAATCAAGCTTTAAATTTTCCCAGCTCTGCGAATTTCTTCTCTGACAAATGAGACTTCCTGAGATAAAAATATACATTTTAAAATTTACCACCTCAAAAATCTTGAAAATGTAGAGATTAGAAATTCAAAGTGAATTATATGAAATTAGAATTGAAAGTTAGTTTTACACAATATAAGAGTTCCAAATCGATATTTAGGGTCCTGATCGTACTGCTCAATTCATAATGTCAGTTTTTTTCTTTAACTCTCTCCTCCATTTCCCCTGCTCCTTCCCTCCTCCTCCTCCCTTGAATCTGCTAGTGATTCATAGTGTTAGAAAAATAAAATTTATTTCGTTCTGCACTGTCTTCAGATTCAGAAATCAGCGCCATCTATTAGCATACGTTTTTACGTTACAATTAAATTTTCACTAAAACTATTATTGAATAAAACAAATAAAAGCAATTTTCAGTTAAATTGTTTGTGTGATGAATAAGATCATGAAATGAATTGTCATACGACTACTAACAAATTCAAAGAGGGGCGGCGGAGTTTTGGAAATAACCACCAGCCTTGAATTCACAAATGGCTGCATATTTGTCCGGAGGATTTGGTTGAAAAACATTGGTTTTTGCGTTAAACCCCTCCTCTTTGAATCACCTAGTGGTTGCAATTACTTAGTTTTCGTGATCAGTGACTCTAAAAAATACTGTAAATGCTGATCAGGTCCTTGTCAGACCAAGAGATACATAGTTAAATATTTTTTCTTCCGATCTTAATTTATAGATGTGGACAATAGTGGAACGGAATTCACATTAATTGATTCCTGCTAGCTTTAATTTTTGAAACTTCATCAACCATTGCGTTTGACCATTAATCTTTCTATATTCCATCGAATGCCAGCAACAATACAGTTGAAGTTTCACATAAATTTTAGTTAAACAATGAAAGCGCTTTGTCGATTTCAAATTCAGTAGCTTTTCAAAATAAACAAAAATGTTGCGTGTTTTTTCAGTCTTACGATCGTATATGTTAGACTAGCACAGAGTGAGAATTTTTAGCTTCACGTATGAAAGAGATGAAAATATGAAAAAGTAATAAGCAACATTTTTGGCTATTTTGTTGCAGAAAAAACTGGTTTAGATTCATGATGCTTGTCTTAAAAAGATGAAGCTGCTGTTGCCAATACTTGACGAAACATGAATCACTTAGAACGCAACATTTTTTGTTTAATTTGTTGCGGAATAATATGTTGAGAATCATGTTGCTGGTTAAGGTTTCATTGAAAGAGTTTGAATTTGTATTAAATATATTGAGTTAATTTGTGTTGAAATGAATAGTTTTTTGAGTTGATAGTTTAGAGGGGCAAGAAAAGCCTTCAGTAGCACTAAAACCTTAAGACTTGTATACTTTTCAACTAGAGGAAAGGGGAATTCAAGTAACAAACAATAGGAAAAATGTTTAAATAAAAATTGAACAAAAAAAAAACAAGAAAGTAGAGACTAAGAAAAGTAATGAAACTTCTTACTGAGGGTAAATTGTCTCACTGACAGATCAACATTGAGCTTTTAATTATTAGCTAAGGTTAAGTAAAGTAAATTTTATAACAATAAACTAATAATTTTTACTCTGACTTTCTTTTTAAGGATAGAAAATTTGAAACACCTCTGGAATTCTAACTTAAACTATTCTAACTTTAATATAGCTTTTTCTAGATATTTTTCTTTTGGTGTAGTTGAAGTGTTATACACATATTTTAAGAAAGCTTAACATACATAAGTCTTGTATTTATATATTGTATACACTATGTATATATATATTTAATGATATTGTTTTTCTTATACTTCAATAAATATTTTCATAAATTCAATTACCAAAGAAAATCACTTAATATGATTGTTTTCTGTGTGAAACGAGTAAAATTCATGCAATATGCATAAATTTGGGTATGTATAATATTAAAATAAGTTAAAATAAAAGATAATAAAAACTAATGTAAGTAAACAGCACAAGTGTTTGATGAAACAGAAACTTGAATGAAATTAAAAAAAAAAAACAAAAATTGAATTTAATAAATTGTAAAGATTTGGAGTTTCGGCAAATGATATTTTCATTGGTACAAAAGATAACCAATCACACGCACACACACAGTGAGAGAACCGATATCGTTATCAAATTTTTCCCATTTAATACATTTTTTGCATGGAAATTGGGCAGAGACGTCGGCTCTCTCAATCTCATCTCAAATTAGCGAGTAATTGACTTCAGAGAAATTTACTGTTTTTAGTCATGTTGTTTTTGCAAGAAATTCTTTTAGCTCAAATACATACATAAATATGAGAGAGAGAATGCTGTTTGTGTTGTTCTTGTAAGAGTTAACTTTATTTGCTTACTCGCTCTATTGTTTATTTTTCCCCCTTCAAAACTGCTCAACATTGAAAACCAGGTATAATACAAACAAAAGAAAGCAATTTATAGTAATTTCCGGTTAATTGACCTCCGCTTAATTGCATTTTCCGTTTAATTGCACCAAAAATTTTAAGGTTTTAGTTTAAAATCTACTCAAATTCCTCGGTTGATGGCATTTTCTGATTAATTGAAGCAGAAATTGTAGATTTTCAACGACGCAATTAAGCGGAGGTATTGCAATGACTACGAAATTTCTGTATAAATTCAATAAGTTTATCAGCAGTGTCAGAGTTATTTCTTAAACTAACGCAAGAAACTCGTTATATTTTTTTAGTTAAAAAAAAATCAAAGAATAAAAGTTATTATATTAATCCTTAATCTCTGTTTCATCACAAAAAAATATTACGTCATTTGTTCTATCCAAAAACTCCTACAGTTGAAAAATTTCATGATAAGCTTGAATAAAAACATAAGTAAAATAATGTATGCCAACAGATGACGCTGATTTCAAATCAAAAAACACTGTGTTGTTAACAATACAGCAAAAATGTCTAAGGATGTATGCCAACACAGATGATGACGTTGATTGGAAAATAATGCTGACGGCAATACTAGGAAAATTAATTTCTTCTGAATTCCTAATACCATACAAATTATTTACATTTTTCTTGAAAAAAAAAATAAAAAAAAAATATTGTATTTATATATCACAATTTTCTTAAATAATTAATGTACAATGTTGCTTTTTATTCACTTAAATGCCACTTACTAATTTTAGAAAATGTCAACATTTCTCAGCATCCTAATGTCAAATAACAAAAGTAGCAATGTCATTTTGCTCTGAAGAATTTATATCATGATCTTATTATAAATAAAATGAAAATAATAAAGAAGCTAATTTAATTTGAGTTTATTTTGGGAATTTTTTTTTTACCTCTTAAATTATAGATACATAGTTAGATTTGAAGTCTTCTCATAGAAATTTTACTCACCTCACAACTTCTTTACTTTTATAATATTTTATTATAAATCACTCCTAGTACAAATTGAAAACATTCTAACTTTTTAATTGAGAATTCACAGAAAAGAAGTTAATTTCCCATCCGAACTAACTAAAGCAAATAAAAATAATTAAATGTGGTTAATTTAAACTTTAAGCGTAAACTTTTGCATGCCACACAGGGGCATCGTGTTGTCCCCTTTTAGATTGACAAAAAATTCCCAGAGATTGTTGTTGTTCGTTTTACTCTTCTTATCTCTTCTTTTAATTTCGCTCTCCTCCTCGTCGAATATACATCATTAAAAACGAGAAATGTTGCTTACACTTATTTAGCGGTTAGGGTTCTCTGTAATGCATAGCTTTAGTGACGAATATCGTTACCTGAGTTGTATTTGAAGTGTTTACTCAAACAATAACAACAACACACTACTTATTTGGCGGTTAGGACTCTGTATAATAAATGGCGATGGTGATAAATACTGTTACTTGAGTTGCATTCGAAATTCTTTCTCAAACAACAACAACACAAAGAAGAAGGTATTTGCGTGCTCTCTTGCTCTAACTCAATCTATGCTCACACTGATGTTTGCACATCAAAACAACCAATCACTACTAATATAAAAGAGGGGAAATCTAAAGGTGAAAAAAACTGCAGTTAAAATTAAAAAAAAAAAATGCATGGAATATGACATAGTGAGAACTAGGCATAAGTGGAGCCACCAAACAATGGCTCCTTAAAGCAAGAAAGAGAAAGTGTGGGGAGAGAGAGTATGAAATTACAGAAAAAATATATTGTGAAATCACTTACTCGCAATGTCGCTCAGAGCATATCCATTTAATCAGACGTACTTTGGGTTAATCACATTATTGGTGTATTGAAAAAAATACCAAAATATCTCAGTTTTCTAAAGCGATGTAAGATATACTTCACTCACTGACTGGTTTATGCATGATCTGGTCCACTAGTGGATACAAACATTTCCTAAAGATGGTTTGATTTTTGTATTCTTTTAAATTTTCTTTTTATTTATGACCAACCATCAAAATGTATGTGCTTTTCACCAGTAAGGGGAGAAGAAGGTTATCTCCAAAAGTCTTCCTAGAATACGTTAATAATTCGATCTACACCATCTTTATCAAAAAAATATGTCATGGGACACATGATAGAAGTGAAAATATTTAGAGAAAATATATTATTTTCTTTTTAGTTTTAAAAGCCGCCCTTGTTAGATATAAATTAGAAGAAAATCCTGTTCATTGTTCATTCAAAGTCTATTGATTTTAATAATAGAAGAAAATCCATTTTGAATTATTTCAAATTAAAAACAAAATATTATAAACTTAAACTCATACCTACACGTGTATAATTTAAAAATGGAAATATTAATGATCACAATTCCTGTTTCGAATTTCGAGGAATGAAAAAATTAGCATATGACAACTAAAATATGAAATAAACACTTCACTCAATTTCCATAGGTATCTGATAAATACCGCATCTATTGTTGTTCTACATCTATGAGAGAAGCAATACTCTCGGATTGACTCTTACGAAACTCTTTAAGTTCCTTTTAAATATGAGACAAAAAGAGTGCATGAACTCTCTGATCACACACACACACAGTGAGAGAACCGATATCGTTATCAAACTTTTCCCATTGAAATCAATTTTTTCATGGAAATTGGGCAGAGACGTCGGCTCTCTCAATCTCATCTCAAATTAGCGAGTAATTGACTTCAGAGAAATTTACTGTTGTTAGTCATGTTGTTTTTGCAAGAAATTCTTTTAGCTCAAATACATACATAAATATGAGAGAGAGAATGCTGTTTGTGTTGTTCTTGTAAGAGTTAACTTTATTTGCTTACTCGCTCTATTGTTTATTTACATATCGATGTAAAAAACAGTTTAAAATAAAAAAATAAAAAAACAGTTCGAAAAACATTTTTTTCTTATTTAAAGCCATTCTTAACACAATTTGTACATATTATTTATGCAAATTTATTGCCGTTTTGACGTCTCTTTCGAAAGTGATAAAAAAAAGTACTTACTACAGGTCAACGTATGGCCATCGATATACACATTCAAAAGTAAAATTCGACTATTTTCAGCGTTTCACTGCCCACCAGTCTATGTTTTACATCAATTTACATATTACACATGCTTAATGCGTCTATAAAAGTCTCATTTAAAAAAAAAATGCGAACGTTGCTTGAGAAGATAAAGGGAGTGTGAGAAAGATTATTGTAATATTTTGATGTAATCCAAACAAAATCAAATAATTCGTCATGGGGTAGGTTGCCGATCGAGATATTAGTACTCTCCCATAAGAAGTTTTACTTTAAAAAATGAAGTTTGGCTTTCATGTGTTGGACAAAATCTTCGAAAACTTAACTCGAAATTCAATTGCAACGAACTATTATGAAACAATAGCCTGTTGAGAATCTGAACAGAGCTTTTCCCACTCCCATTCATGTTATATATGTTATATTTAAGCGCAAATGGAAAAGGCATATATTATTTGAGTTCAATAAAATAGAGCAAGATTTCCTTATGCAATTGTTGAGACTAAAATGAAACAGACAGTTTTACATATGTCTTTGACTGAAACATAGTAGAGTAATAAACAAACCAAAAGTCAAGGTAAAGAAAAATTATTATTATTATTTTTTTTGTTTGCGATTTCTGTAAGTTTTATACCCGCTATTTGAAAATTTTTCAACATCCCGTCTGGTATTTTGGAATCTCCCAAGTACATTTTCCGGCTTTGCATAAACATAGGACATTATTCTGGAATCTGTTTTGGAGTTTCGGTACCCTCATCACAAAATCTACATATCTCATTATTGCAGATTCGTAGGTTTGTCAGGTAATAGTTTAGCCTGCAGTGCTCTGTCAGAATACCTGTTATAATTCACAGATTCTTTTTTGATAAATTCATACAATCCATAAATCTTTCTATTTTATATGTTCTCAGTTCTTCTTTCTTTTTGCTATTCCACAAAAGAGTTCGGGTCCTACAAATGGGGTTTATGCCCCTTTTTTTGCTAGCTCATCTGCCTTCTCTTTGTTTTCTTTTCCCAAAGTATCCAGACCTGTTTCTGCAAGCCAAGCGTATTAAGTTTCTCAAGATACTCCCTAATCAGTTTAGAGTTTACCTGATAGGATTCTAGTGCCTTGATAGCAGCCATACAAAGTTTGTGTTTGCCCAGTGAGCCCTTACGAAATATCTAAATATTCAAAAGTTTGGAGTGAATGTGGATTTCAGTTGCCTTTAGTTGATTGCTCTGGCAGAAAAGTGTTAAGTGAGGAGAACACATTAAAATAGGAATTGTGTTGATATTGTTATTTGTATACATTAATGATCTCACACACACACACATAAGTGAAAAGTAAGGAAAAAAAAGAGAGCACACAGTTAGAAAAAAAAACAAAAACATTTCATTTATTGCAATAATAAAAATTACGATTGAACCACAAACAAAAACACTGGTAAATGCAGATGCTCTCTTTTTCGCTCTCTCGATACACACACACACACACACACACTAAAACATATTTACTTTCTCACACTGGCTCTTCTCTCACATTCTCACTGCATCAAGATTACAACAATTTCATCTTAGCAAAAACAACACAAGCAATTTAGATCAAAGAGTGGCACAAGAGCATAAAAAATTGCACGTGCATATGACTCATCAGGAGAGGACAAGAGATCTCACTCAATCATTTTGTGTGTATGAGTATAGGAAGCTATCTCTGGTGTAGAGACTTCATTTTTTTTTGCGTCTCTATCAAACTAACGGGTCAATTATATTAAATGAAGGAACTGTTTACATGTCACTTAGGATCATATTTTGGGACTATTACTTTGAAGTTTTGCCTTTGTAGTTTTAAGCCGCTAAGTATGCTTTAAAATGTCTAATCAAAAATACTCTAATTGCACTAATAATTTATTAATTTATCATAAAAAATTTCATAAAATCCCGATTAGAGTTTGTGGTATTCAATTTCAAAATACTGCAAAAAGTAAAGAAGAAAATAAATGAAGCAGTTAAATTATTTCGGTTACGGCAATAGTAATGGCATAAGCCTTACATCATAAGCTTTACATGGAGAGTGAATAAGTAAACATTTGATAAAAAAAAAATCATCAACACACCGATATGCTCATATGTGTTCATGTGTGTACTGCATATGAATGACTTGCAACCAGATGAATTCAAATAAAATTTTGAAAAAGAAATCTATGTATAGTTACATATCACAAATAACTTTTTGTAGCAAATATTCAAGCAAGTCAAGTTCATTTCATATTAGAAAAAAAATTCCACAGAATCTATTTACATTCTTTTTAAACTGTTCTAAAATTAAATTAAAATTTTGTTCCATTTCTCAGAAGATAATTAATGTCACTTTAATCTTTACTATATCAAGCCATCCACATATGCATAGAATTAGGTCGACAAATAAAAAAAAATGATGGCACAATTAATTAGTCCAATTAAGAAGCTTAAGTACACAGATTTTATAGCTTAGTATATAAAAGTATGCAAGTATGTAGATATATGTAATTTCTGTTAAATAGAACATGAACTCACTTTTCTATAGTCTCAACGGTTTGATGAATTATTTTAAATCATTACACTGAGCTCATGTAACACAGAAGTAAACGAAGGAAAGGCGAGCAGCAGCTCGTCATATTATCAAGCACAATAATTTAGTAGAACAAAAAATTTGTTTAGAAATTTTTTCACTTTTTCTTCAGAAACTCTTAAACTTTTGTTGTTGACTGCAATAAAATTTTTTGCTTTAATGTAAATTTATATTATTGTTGTTGTTGTTTTTTGTTTTATACTAATTACTACGGAAGTATATGGAGCATGTATGCATGTATGTATATAAATAAGGAGAGGATTGGAGTATGCACACTAACTATTTGAATTTAACAGGAACAGCACAATATTTTCTCTCTTTTTTTTAGAGAGCTTAGATTTGTATGTATATGTATGTATGTTGACTCTCACTGTATGTAAAGTTTATACAAAAACTATTGCATACTTTTAGGCAGTTTTCTTTTTTTTGTTAGTTATGTTTAATTGAACTTTTTTATTTATTTATTTTTGTATGATATTAAAATTCAGTTATTTTTATATATATATATATATATATATGTATGTAATACGATATGCATTAAGTTAGTTTAGATAATAAAATTTGTAATTTTTTAAATATTAAATGCAATGTAAAACATTTTTACACTTTTACACACACACACAGTGACACACTCTTCGTGATGCTGCTTGCCCATCATGATCAACATACATAAACAAAATCAACAGTAAAACTTTCATATGAACTCTTTGCATTTGCTGCTGTCAAAATTGTAGTTTTTGAGTAACTTTTTATTCTGTTGGCGTTTTTTGTTTTTTTGTTGTTGTTGTTTTGCACTTTACTTGCACAAATCACAACGAAAATTCTGCCGTAATCCTCAAAACAGCAACAGAAGAGAACAGCAGCACTTCTCCACCAACACCACAACACCGCGCTGTCGTCGACGTCGTCGTTTATACTAACAGCGAAATGAAAGCATAAGCGCTACGTAGCGGAACGTCTTCTTTTAACCGTCGTAGTTGCCGTTGTCGTCGTCGTCGTTGACGTTGTTGTCGACCACCGCCGATGTCGTTGTTGTCGTTACACACTTTAAAAAACGATTATTTCACGAAATGCCACGAACTTTGACTTGCAAAACTAGCTCAAAGGATATTATTTTTTTATATTTCAAAGTTTATTTTGCACAAAACAATTTGCTTCTTTAGTTTTTAAAATAAATTTGTTGTTTTAAAGAAATTTACAATTTCAAGCACAAACACACCGCAGCTCCTCAAATTTTTATTGTCGTTATGCGGTGTTTTAATAATAAATTAATAAAATTCAAGCAGTGCGCCCTCTCCAGTTTTTTGGTTTTTTTTTTTTTTAGTATCGTGGCAACACTGTTTGCGTCATACGCAGTACCCGCCATTATTTAACATAACACTCCGACGGATGAGCTAAAACTGAAATTCGATGAAAAATTTTTGTTGTCGCAAAGGACATTGCACGATGCGAACAACAACGACGGCGAAGCGACGAAGTACAGGATATTCAATTTTCGTAGTAGTTTTGTGTGTGTGTATGTATGTGTGAGGGTTAACGATGTCTCAAACGTAATGTTTTTGTGCTGAATGAGCGCTACTGTCGTGGTGATTTGTTGTTGTTTGTTTTATATTTACGTGATACGAAGAAGATGGAAATTTAAAATTGAGAGAGAGAGAGAGTAGAAAAACGAATACTTTACGAAATATTGCATAGAGGTTATTTGCTTTACATACGGTCTCTCTCTCTCTCTCTCTCTCTTTTCACTCTCTTGATTGTTACTCTCTTGTGTGTTATTAATACCGTTGTTGGTGTTCAACATTCTCGTTTATTGTGCAAAATACAAACATCAGCAACAACAACAACAACAAAAAGCAAGCAACAACAACATATATTATACTTTATATTGTAAGCGAAAAGTTTAGAAGAAGTAGTACGTATTTTTATATGTAGGTATGTAAATATTTTTGTGTGTATGTATGTATGTTTGCAAGTATGTCATCGCATTCATAGTCGCCCCCAAAGTGCTGCTCAGCTTATGACAAATAAAGTGAAAAGCGAAAAAGACGTGCGAGCGTGCACAATTTACATTTAAATGTGCGTTCTTTTTTTCTGTTTTTTGTATGCCTTATTTCACGCTCTGGGAGCATTTAACTTAGAACGTAAGGTAAACAAGCAGAACGCCCGTGAGCTATAATATATACTACCACAAACTTACTTGACGTTGTTCTTACTTCACATTAAGTGATATGAAATATGAAAGTTTTGTTTTATAACTTTTTAATATTAGTTTTATATTTTAAAAATGATATTAGGAAATATCTACTTAAAAGCACAAAAACTTCCGTTATTTATTTTAAATTTTCTTTAACTTTAGAATTAATGCTTGAGCGCATACCGTAAGAACTTCAAGGTTATTGTATTGTATGCTCTCAAAGAGCGTAAGAGAGTGTATGTCTTTGATTCTCTTTGAGTAATTGTTTTTGTATTAAGCAATATGAAATTTATGCTCTTGAAGGTTTTAAATTGTAAGCAATTCTCTTAAATAAACAACTTATTTTCTTTTCACTTTGTTTATATCGTACTTGAAAAATCTTTCAATTTTAAGAAAAACAAGGATTTTACTAATGAGCTATAAACTTAAATTACTGAGATGTTGATGTGTTTTTATGGGCCATAAATTGTTTTAGAAAGCTATCGTACTATTTTGTCATATCCTCTTCATACATTTCATTAATCTAAAAACAAACAAAAAAAATTATGTGGCACAGTTCAGCAACTGCTTCTGACTTATATTTTATGTCACCGGTTGCCTTACTGAAATTCTGTTTTCCTTTGAATACCACCGTCTACTTGAGACTATTTCAATCCGCCTTAGACTATCTCTGTCTAATTCTAACCACCTCTTATTGCGCTTCTGATTCTCATTGTCTAATTCTGACTTACTCCACCTTCCGTAATCTGTTTTAAAATAGCTTCAAGATACTAAAGTCTGCACCCTAGACTATCTTAATCTGCCTTTAACTATTTGGCAATGTCTCAAAACCACGTTTATAGTCTCTAACTACCTCAGTTTACGTTGGCCGGTCTAAAATTTTCATTTATTTTTCAATACTCTATCAACATATTTTACACAAACGGTAGAACCTTGAAATTATTCTACCATGCAGCACAATCAAAATGCATCAGAAACTAATCAACTTAAAGTTTCTCTTCAATTTCAAAGCATTTATTTATCTTTGTCCTTCACCTACTGTGTACATTCTCTTTAAATACACTTTGAATAATTTGATGTAAAAAGAGTAAAATATATGAGATTTCTCTTTAAATAAAAAATTTCTCTTTTATTCTTACGCTTATCAGCAGTTTAAGTGTAGAGTTTTTCTCTTCTTTCATATATTGGAATTATATTTCATATTTTATTCAAATGGTTTGTGTATTTGCTAACGGTCGAAATTATAACAATTATAACTGAAATTGTAAAAATCTCTTTATAAAATAATCTTGATGCAGGAAGAGATACATTAATAAGTTGATTAAAATACAATTATGTGGTAGTAAGCTGCGGTACGCCAATCACCTGCTCAGATGATAACAAAATGATTAACGAAACTAATACTAGGCACGATGCTTAGCAGAAGCCCTAAGCTCTCAAGAGGAGTAAAAAGGGGGCAGGGGGAAGGGGGGAAATAGGTGGTGGTAAGACCATCTCCCTTTTTTTTTTATCATAACTCTATCTTTTCTTATGGGTTTTTATAAAATTCTGCATAAAAAAATTAGAAACTTCATGACAATACTGCTTGCTCCATGCATAGCCAGGAAGCACATAGGTCTTCCATAACACTCAGTCTATTGGGCAAACACACAGCTAAATTATTATCAATAAGAAATGAAAACTTCCATAAAGTTTTAATCGCTCATACAATGGCATGCGCTTCACCATAGTTTTTACACAACTCAATAGTTGGCACAATTCAAATGCTAGCTTGAGAGTGCCAGTTCCTAGTGCCAGCATAGCAGATAGCAGCCAAGCCCTGCATAGCAGAGCAATCTTATACCAAATACTGCGCATTACACAACATAGAGAGAGAGAGAGCACATATACAGAACTCTCTCTCTTGTGTGAGATCTTACGTATGTGAATGAAACACAGTCCATTTCCATTTTAATAATTAATCTGCAAGTGCACTCTCAGAGAGAGAGAGAGAAGGAGAGCAAAGGCAGCGCAGTCTCGGCCAGTATAGCAGCGCAATTTGTAATACACAATCACATGCTAAATACTGCAATGCACTGCACTACATAATATGAGAACACATACACAGAACTCTCTCTCTCTCTCTCGTCTGAGGTCTTACGTTTGTAAATGAAACACAGTCCATTTCCATTTTGATATTTGAACTACAAGTAAACTCTCAGACAGAGAGAGAGAGACGGAGAGCTAACACGAAGTTTTTCTTTGCTGCTCTAGCCTACGCTCTCAACTTTTAACCCACTCAGTCAATTACATCCTCTACAGAGGACAAACTGTGATAGTTAATAAATATATTTTAAATTTCATAATCTACTAATAAAATTATATAAGGAGTGAGATCGAAAAAATCTTAACATATATAAAATTCAATAATTTTTAAACGGTTGATCTTAGAGTTTTGATTTTTTTATTTAATTGATAATATTTTACAAATTACAGAAAAATATAACTTTTATTGTTCTAACCACAATTTATGAGCTAGTGGACCTTTTTTGGTAAGCCTTCCATTAGAGATTTGATAGTTGTTTCAGACACCTTTTTGGAAGAGTTTGCCCATCTCCTTTTAAAATCTTAGATATTTTGGGACACCTTTTTTGTGCTCTTTAAGTTTCTTTTCACAAGAGCCCAATATCTCTCCACTGGTCTTAGCTTCGGATAATTTGCAGGATTAGCCTCTCTTGGTACAAAAACTATGTTATTATTTTGGTACCGCTCCAGAGCTTTCTTGCCGTAGTGACATGATGCCAAATCAGGCCAAAAATATGTGGACACATTGTGCTCTCTTATGAAAAGAAGAAGTATTTTTTTCAAACATTCTTTGATGTATATTTCGGTATTTATAGAGGCCACTGTAACAAATGACTTGCTTCTTTTGCCGCAACTGCATATAGCTTTTGGATTCTAAATTGTTCTTCGACATTTCCTCGAGTATCAGCAACATAAAAAGTTGGACCCGGAAGCTGCGTAAAATCTGCCAGTACATACGTTTCCTAGTCCATTATACAATATGAATATTTTGTATGAAATTCGATTTTAATTTCCGAGCCCTACTTTTGGCGTCTAAACTTTTTGCAGCATTCTTGTCTGGAACTTTTTGGACTTTATATGTTTTCAAATGTTTCATTGGCTTTAACTTTTCGCACCAAATAGTCAGAACACTAAGCTAACTGCGCAGCTTTTCTACCAGATGTTTGTTGGAGATCTTTTCAATATGCTTTCTATTTTCTTAGCTTTCCCAATATCATGTGGTCCTTGTTTTCTTCCCTAACCAGGTTTCCTATCAATGGTCAAATTCTCCTGAAACTTTCTAATAACATTGAAAACAGTTTGACGGCCGACCTTCAATTCTTTGGCCAATTTTTTGTAGGACCAATTTGGATTTTTTTGAAAATTTTTAATAATTTTAAGACGTACTTCTTTTTCTTCACTCATTTTGATCAAACTCACAATAAATCAACATGTTTGTCATTAAAAATAACAACTGACATATTTTTCAAAGATAACTAGATCAAAAAAATTTTTAAATTTTACACCCAAAAAAAATTATTAAGTAAAACGTGTGTTAAAATTTTTTCAATCTCTCTCCTTATATTCAGTTTTGTTAAGTATTTTTCATGTTTTTGGATTTCCGAACATTTAAAATTTCGTGCTTATGCTATTATTTTAAACGTTTTTGTCTTTGAAATCAAGTCAAAAATATATGTCCAAAAATTAATCATCAAATCATTATTAATCATTATTTTAACAAAAAAATCAACAATTCATTGCTAAGTGGAAATATTGCTTTTTTAGTATTTATGTAAAAGATAAAAAAAATATAAAAATCCGAAAATTAAAAAAAAAAAATTATTAATGGATTTTTGTCTATAGCCTCAGAAGTAAAATTGTTCAAGCTTTAATAAAGGTTGAACACGAATACTCAGAAGCGTGAAACTTGTTTATTTTAGTTGTAAAAGTCCTAAACAATCATGAAGTTTACGCAAAACTTATCTATGGACCCCAAGTAAAAAGATGGACTGAAAGGGTTAGTGTTTCAAATGGCAATGAGTTTTTAATTCATTAATCCTTATCGGTTCTTTGTATACGCGCGTATACCCTGGAAGTACATGCATATTTTTTATACGTAAAGCTCATGCTTCGTCGAAACGACGACGGCATTATTCAAAGACTTCATACACATGATCTATAACTTTAAAAGTAGATTATTTCCTATTATTTGGTTAATTTACTATATTGAAAAACAACAATAGACATTTTTTTAATAACATTTATTAATAAATTAAATGTCAAGCGTAGAAAACACATTGTCGCCTGAGAATTGATTTGGCGTATGTGTTTAAGTATTCCTATACCTATACGCCAAATCAATACTCAGGCGACGATATGTTTTTTCTTTGTGTACTAATTTTTTTTTTTTTTGTAATGTATTGTTATTCTTAGAAGTGTGGAAAAGGAAGTAAAAGCTCTTTGATTTTTGCAGAGTTTTTGTAATATTTCTTTCCCAATATGAATACTCTATTTGCTGCAGATGTACAAAGAATAGTGCATGAAATTCTTTTTTTACTATCAACTGTATACATTTGTTGAAGTTTCTTTATTTTGCGGTGTTTTTTCACCAAACTTTTTTTTTGCTTTTTGTATTTTCTGCATAAAATCAATTTTTTTAAAAAGGTATCAGAATCGAACCTCCATCAATAAAGATTGCAAACAAACAAAACCAATACAAATATTATCACCTTATCTACAATTTTTATATCGTTTTTCATCGTGTATACGCGCGTATACAAATGGAACCGATATAGTATACATAAATTTGGGGCCGGTAAGGGTTAATACCAAAAAGAGTTACTTAATCAAAAATTCATTAGTCACTCATACGCCTGCGTGTTTTTATCCAAACATATTTGTTACTCATACGTCACCGATAATACTTGTAAAAAGTTTTCACTTATTGTCAGTTTAAATTTGCTTCCATTGTTATGAAAACGGATTCATTATCCTGCAGTTGATTTCATTATATTCCACACACGACACAACGGAACTTTATTCAACCCAAGCTTTTTCGGTATTCATACGACAGCGAGTTCAGCGCTTTAATTTTGATCACTCATACGACAGCGAGTTCAGCGCTTTAATTTCGATCACTCATACGACAGCGAGTTCAACGCTTTGTTTTAGGGCACTCATACGTCAGCGTGTACTTAGTTGAAATTATTTGTGGGTATATGAAAATTATTACAAAATTAATATGCTTTATTTTCTAGCAGGCACTACCTCTTAGCTAGGAAACCTCAGAGAGAAAAAGTTGCTTAAGAAAAGCTTTTCACTTAACCAATTCGATTTCGGTATACCATAAAACTGCAGGCTCATTCCATTCACGTACAAAAATATAATGGGCACAACACGAATGGATGCGACAAGCTCAGCTAGGCGCGCTATGTGCTGTTATACCCAGATAGTAGTTGTAATAGTATATGTGAATTATAATCAGACTTAGGGAACGAATATGCAAGGCAGATGGCTCGGAATCGAACCTCCATCAAAGGACAACCCCTGGCAGGTAAGGAATACTTTCAGTTAGATATGTTAAAGAAATGCGAGAACTACCTCACACCCCTCCCCCGCCCCTCTTGTAAAAAATGTTTTCTCTCATTTTTTATTATTCTTTTGTTATTTCATAGGCTTTATTCTCATTAAACTAATAAAAAATAGATATATAACATTTAATTTTGTTTTAGTGTTAAGAATTCAAATAGTCATCACTGCACAGTGTTGCCATATATTAATTTTGATATTTGATATTTTTATCAAAATTTTACATCAATGATGACTGTTTGAAATTTGTGCAGTTGCATTAATTTTTTTTTTTTTCTTAAAAAATTAAAAAGTAAACTGGTAAAAAAAAAGATCTATCAACATATGGTAACACTGTCACTGCTTAATGTGCTTCGCATCAAAAGAGAACGGGAAATCGAAAAGAGTTTATCAGTAGAAGAACTCAAAGGAATGAATGAGAATGAAACACTCTTTTGAAAAGCCTCGCGGTATGAACGAACGTGTGAGTCAAACATTTAGGTAGTTAGTAAGAGAGAGAAATACAGATGAACTTACGGATGCTAGTTTTGATAATGCTATGCTCTCCCAAAAAAAGCATTTAAAAGAGTGAGAGCAGATCATGATTTACTATGCGCAAAGAATTCAAATTGTCATCACTCCATAATGAGCGAAATCAACGACTCAATCTTCGCATCAAAAGAGAAAGAACTCGATAAGAGTTGATCAGTAGAAGAACTCAGAAGGATGAATGAGAATAAAAGGAAACACATTAAACAGATGAAAGCACTTTTGAAAAGCCTCGCGGTACGAACGAAAGTGTAAGTCAAACATTTGGGTAGTTAGTAAGAGAGGCACTAGTTTTTATAATATGCTTTCCCCAAAAAGCACTCAAAAGACTGAGAGCAGATCTGGTTTGCTGTACGCACTTTTAGAAATGAAACTGCGAGCAAGCTGAGTTCAGAACCATTTTGTCATGGATATTAGATAAATTTTTTATTAGAGTTATTATTAAGTGGGAGTAAATATTGCATACGGAAACCTCAAACAAGATCAAAGTGAACACAATATTGCATAAAAATTGATAGTTTTGAATTGCAAAAAAGCACAAAAATAGGTTCAACATGGTCGAACAGTTGCAGAGAACTTTCAGTTGTAGAATCCAGGAAATTGTAGATAAATAATTAGTATTAACTAATAATGGTAATGCAAAGTAAACGCGATATGCCAAAGAACTTCTATCTTACAAGTTTCCGTACAATTTTTAATAAATATTTAGTTTCCTAAAAATATATTTTTAATCATATTTAAACAAAATGTTTTCCAAAGAATGTGATTTACTCGTGCGCTAAATATATCCTGAATCAGTAATAATTCTTGCTATTTTTAAAAGTAACTGACAAGTAACAACAACGACAAAAAATTGACGAACGGAATTCACCCACCATACATACATACATACATATATACTACTCCACTCGTATATCAAAGAACAAACAAATTATAAAACAAACTCACTTAATAAAAATTTGCAATGAATGAGCACAAAATAAAAGACAAAATAAATCGTTTGACAAACGACGAAAAATTCTATGTATAATACTTGCAGGAAAGAAGAAACGAAAAAAAAAACAATAACATAAAACTAAATAAAAGAAAATGGAGGAAGGAATTCTATTGCATAGTAAAAAAAAATCAGAGAGAGAGAGAGAGAAAGAGAATAAGAGAGATAAATTTCACAAATTGAAACAAAGAACATTCTTGTCAAACAAAAAACAATAACAACAACGCACAATGAAAGAAAATAAATTCAATGCAAGCGCATAGAGAAATATTTTATATACATACATATACATGCATACGTAAATATTCAAAGAGTACTCATGCATGTATGTACATATAAGTATGTATGTATGTATGTGTGTGTGTTCCCCTATACGTCTATGAAAATTCTTATTGTTAGTAAAAGAAATATATTTAAAAAAGAAATAAAAGTAAAAACAAACAAAAACAAATGCGACATACATACATAGCTCAACGTATAATAGTACTAGACAACAACAACAACAGCAACAACAACCATATCACAATATCAACAACAATTGCAACAATGAATGAACAAATTCCTCTGTATACATTTTGCAAATTGAAGTTTTTTTTTCTACTTCTCGTCTCGTTTATTTTTATGTTATTCTATATTTTACATTTTTACTTACTACGTTTTTTTTATTTATTTTTTTTTATTAATATTATTCTACCATATTATTGTTTTGTTTCAAATTTACTTGCTATTGTTAGTTGCATACTGTTGTTGTTGTTATTGTAACGTACTACTATCAATTTGCATCGATCACCATCAAAGATTTCAGTTTAATAACAACAACAACAATAACAATATAAAACATGATGACAAAAAAAAAAAAAAAGAAGAAAAAACAAAACAAAAAATATAAGCAAAACAAGTACCAACAATAAAAACAAAAATAAAAATTGTAAGTAGTAAGAATGACAAAATAAACGAAAATGGATGAGCTTTAAAATGTTTCTTTCTGCTTCTTTATTAAAAGGACATACTCGGAATTGGGTATAAAATATATATTTAGAACAAAAAAAAAAAAAAACCAAATAAAAATACAAATAACGATGAAAGCATGAAGAAAAATACGCCAAGCGTATTTATTTCATCTCTTTTGTTTCAAAAAAAAAAAAAAGTGCATGTAATTTATTAAAATTTTCTTATTGAATAACTCGTTTTTTCTTTATATTGTATACAGCGCATCTTGTAACTAGTAGCGAGACTGATCTCTTTCACAAGATTTATTGCACAAACTATGTGAACTATGAGATTTCTTGCTTAACCAGTACAAAATTGTAAGCTTTATAAGAAATTTTTATTGGTTTTGAAAAAGAGGAAGAAAATATTTACTAATCTTTGCCCAGAATGAAAGAATACAAAATAGCGTCATTAGATTAACAAAAAAATGTTTCTCTTCTTCACCCTCTCTCTCTCTTTCTCTTTGCACATGTTGTTAATTAGACAATTAGAAGTAATCAAAGAGAGCGGAAACTTCATTTATTTATTATTTTTAGTTTTAATGATGATATACTTCAATTTGGCTTTTTGCATTCTTTTTATTTACAAAATATTGTTTAAAGGAAACATTTCATAAATATGTGTAGTAAACGTATTTAAAAAAGTATTTTAAAAGTTTTATTTACTTACAGAAACCAACAGCAAGTTCTCAATTGTGTGTTATCCAAATAACGGAAATACTCAAACTTTTAACTGGTGAGTGTTTCAATTCACAAACATTCCAATGCACTTTCAGCAAAAAAAAAATTATTTTGTTATATTAGTGTGAGGTTATATTGATGCTCTCTGTTCGACGAATACAAAATATTTGCTCTCAATGCAGAGCTGCTTTTTGTTGAAATGCAATCTTCGGTTTAGTAATATTTTGTATGTAATGGTAATGATGAGTGAAGACTCTCTCTTTGTGTTCGATGTAGCAACAATTTCATGGTGTTCTTCGAGCATACTCCCAATATAACAACAACAAGGGGGAATGAGAGTCGTAAAACAACAAAAGTAGTTGATATTTCTTCTGTGGTTATTGATACGATTTTACTGTTGTTGTAACAAAAATTCATGGGATAAGATCTCTCTCTCTCTCTTTCTTTCTCTGCGTATGCTTATGTTTATTGACTCTTTTCTTGCTCTCACATACTTCATTTAACCTCCGCAGTCAAACTAAGCAAAAACAATACACTGCAAATGACTGCAGTGAGACAATGGAAAGTACTGATAATTCGAATAGCAAATACGAAGTCAAACTTCCGTTGTTTCTATAATGATTTTTTTTACAATGCGAAGGAAAATAGAGGAAGTGAAAGGGATTTTCTTTGTTTAAAAAGGAATATATGATATTCAAAAATATTATGAGCTGAAATTCACATTTCGGTTATTATATTTATTCACTTATTCATTTATGTATACATACTTTTCAGATTTTTATACACTTAATTTAACTATTTATTTAGCAAAAACTTTTTATTTACAAATTTTTTTTATAATAAAGACTTACTTGCGACTACATTTTCCAAAAGAAAAGAAGTAACTGCAAAGAAAAAATGAGAACACAGAACTAAAGACCGAAACAGTTACATAGAGAGGTCAATTGTTTGTTTAAAAAAAACTTGACTGCTGCAGAAAATTAAATAATGAATTGAACAATAAGTTTTTTTCACTTCGCCGCAACGACGTCTTATTCCGGTATGTGGCCATTCCAATGATCAACTAAACTTTTTTTTGATAATTATACAAACGAAATCATAAACGCGCTTTTTCATGCGTGTTATAAAGACTAAAGACAACTGCAGACTTATAACTTGGCTCTCAATTGTCGTTGAGTAGTTGAGAGACCAAAAAAAAAAGAAAAAAGTAGCGGCACAACTGCAATATCTCCTTCTTTTTGAGTTACTACTCTCACTTTACATATTCCTCATCTCACTTCGCTCTCATTATCTTTTACCACCTTTCAAGTAGAAATAGATTCCAGTTCCACTTCAATGCTGTCATGTAGTTGTCAATGTATTCAGTTTCATTTCGGAATAATCACATATACATTGAGGTTCACTCTCATTTGTCATCGGTAATCGAGAGAGAGAGAGAAAAGAATTAATGAATGGCTACTACAGCAAGCAACATTTGTAAATCTTCTCCGCTCTTCTTTTTTTTCTCCTTCTTTTATTTGGTGAGAACAGAACCCCATGTTCTCTTTTTGTGTTAAATAAACTAACTGTCAAATTAGAAAGAAATTTTAAACCGAAAACAAAATATTTGAGTAAATATTTTACAAACAAAATGGATTCACCTTCAATCATTTACTTTAAAATGAAAGATTTATAAATAATTTTACACAATACTGCAATATATTGCTGCATTAATGTCAAAATTGTGCTGTTTCTCTAACAAATACAATTTATATTTATAGTTAGTTTCTTCTTTTTTTTTAACTTACGAAATAAACTAAGCGAGCTCGCGCTTTTTTTCCTACTTTGTCACATGAAAAAATAAAATATGTTTGCTATTGCGCCACTCCAGACATATTCACCCCAAAAATAAAGAAAATTTCACAAAATAAAAATATAGGTATAAAAGACAAAAAAAAAAAAAAAAACAATATAGTTGGATTCCTGCTGCTAGCACGCGAAAAACAAAAAAATAAAAAAGAAATTCTTACAAATGTCGTAAATAAATTTTTCGTACGAATTTTCCTCAATTTGCTTATATTAAAAATTTTTGCATTATTTGCTGCATTTGTGTGCCTGTCTGCTTTGCAGCAGCACCCAGCATTTGTTGCATGAAATATGTATGCCGTTGAAAGTAGCGCCGCGCATATAGTATGCAATACCAACAACTCATAACATACATACACACACTCATATTTTGTATATTGTGTACGTATTGTTGCAGCAGCTTTTTATTGCACATAATAAAAATGTCATAAATCTTGATTTCTTGGCTATAACATAACGTTTGTAAAAAAATATATATTGTATTTTTTGTATTTTTTATACTCTCTCCCTTTCTCTGCTTTTACTTTTTCGGATTCAAAAAATGAGAATATATAAGAGAATAAAGTACAAGAACCAAACAAATGCACTTAATTGATTTATGATGCTAATGCGAGTATTCGTATACACACATACAAATGCAGAAAGCAGCAAGTAAGAAAATATACGCACCGCCAAAAACTATGCAAGCAAATGTTACTCTTATTCACAAAATACGAATACGAGTTACTATGCAGGGTGCCTCAAAAAAAAAAAAAAAACATTTGAGAATAACAAAGTAGAGGGGGGTGCGAAGAAGAAGAGAAACCAAGCAAGCTGTCAAATATTTTCCCCACATAAGATCGTCTCACTGCAGTGAAAGAGATAAAGCAAAGAGCATAGGACGTAGGAACGAAATGAGAAATAGGCAGCTCTCAGTCGTTTCTCTCCGGCTGGAATACAAATCGGTTAATCTTATTCACAAAATATGAATACGAGTATTTACAGAGTGCCTCCAAACAACAAAAAATGTATAAAAATGTAGTGGCAATGCAGCAAAAGAAAAACCATGCAAGTTGTGAAATATTTTCCCCACCCAAAATCGCCTCACTTCATTGAGAGAGATAAAGGAAAGAGAACTATGTAACTGCATAGGGCGTAGAGACGAACCGAGAAAAAAAATCAGTTCTCAGTTGTTTATTTTGGGTTTGAATACAAATCGGTGGTATTTGAATGATAATTCTAAAGCCAAAACTTCATCCATTCTTTTTATGAAATAAAGCTCCAATCACTACAGGATCCAGAAAATGTGGAAGGGGGGTTTTAATTTAATTTTATTGGTGTGGTGCTATACATCAATGCGCAGGTTGTCGAGTGTGTCTAACGGTAAATGAAAGCAACACAAAAGACCTTATTTCAATAAACCAAGACACGAGATGCCTTGAGCAAATAAAACAGACTCACAGGTACATAGCTATAGGTTTAAAGTAAGGTTACCTTAGCCAACTCTGGTCACAGGGTTGTAGGGTTAAGTGAGATATAACTGAATGACAATAGCGCAGTATCATACATACCTGCTTTCTTTCCAACAAAGAGCTGAAAGGAGGCGATGCCAAAATCCCCAAGTAGAGTAGATCGGAGAAGGGAGTTGGTGATGAAATCATTTCCTCGCTTACTGCTACTTTAGTTGGTCAAACCAAAAACTTAATAAGATTTTCAAAACTGACATCCCTCAATTATAAACGTATTTTCCAAAGCAATGGAATTTACATTCTCGAGTGTTCTAACAAAATGACACACAATTGAAAAACATCAGATTCTTCAGCAGCATATTCCCTAACATTAGGGGAAACCCATCTCGATCATACATCTCTTCTGGGTTATGGCCTGTACAAACATGAGCTTTGTAAAACTCTCACGTTTCTGAGAACAAAGTTATGTGAATAGGTACTATATTTAGGAAGAATAGCAGCGAGAGAGAGAAAGATGGTGTTTCCTGTTATAAAATTTATGTATACACAAACAACAAATGTTAAATGTCTCGATTTTTCTGTTAAAAACTTGGCAGGAGGACTTTACAAATTTGACAAAATTATAGCAACAAAATATATTAAACTGAGAGGAGAAATGAGAGCGTCGCCAAATGGCGTAAAAAATAAGCCGTCGCCATTTAATTGTGTTCCAATCTCTCTCATTTCAGCACTGAGCTCAAAACTCTCACACTATCTCTCTCTGCCTTTCATCAAGCTTTACCAAGAAAATTGCTCAGTTACTGTCATGGCAGAATTATGACAGGTGATAGCAGAGTCAACTCTCTTTTTCTCTTCTTTAACTTTTTTTTTTTGTTTTTTGCTATGAAGAGTCTGAGAACTGTAAAAATCGTTGTTTACATTTTGTTTCTTCCCCATGTATTTGTTTTTGTATTTTTCACATTTCTGTGTCTTTATAGCAATAAAGCAGTGTGTTGTTATTGTCAAGCTGTTCGAATTCTATAATATTATAAATCTGCCATGATTACTGCAATGTTAAAATCCAATCTCTCTCTTTTCATCAAATACCTCAAACCTCTCTCTCTCTCAACATTTCAATGACTACTCTAAAGTAAAAACTTGGAACAAATTTAACATTTTGAAACAGTTTTTTTTTATTATTACTTTTATTTTTATTTATTTTATTATATTTTTTTATATCTGTGAATTGTTTAAGTAACATCAAGAAGTTTACATTTTATAGTAGTTTTTTTTATATATATATAATTTGTATGATACTCTATCCATTTCACATAATACAATAACATCAATCATTTCATTTATAATATATAAGATTCGTATTAAAAGTTAATTTCACAGTACAATAATTTAATTTATTTTCATTTCTTCATCTTCATATGCATAAACACTAACAATTTTTAGGAATAAATAATTTTGTTATTAACATTAACTTAATTGCTAAAAGCCACATATACAATAGATCTTTTTATTTAAGATTTTTTATTTTTTTTTTTTTTTTTTTGTTCATACCCTTATAATAATTCTTAACCTTAAAATCTGCAACTTATTTTTCAGATTTTAATTATTTTCTTTTAAACATTTTTATTAATTTATTTGTAAACTGTGGGTAGGCAAATGTAAGAATTATCACAATGATCACAAATCATCACTTAAGTGTAGATATGTATTTTATATATATGCGAATTATTTATGTCGGACTTACTTAACAACATTCGATATCATCTTCATTAAATTTTTATCTAAAATACTAAAGTATAATTAAAATTTTTAATATTTCTTATCTAATTTACATAAATTATATTCGTCAGGTAATGTTTTCTTGTTTTTAATTGTCGATATTTCTTATAAAATTTCTTTATTTAAAGTTTTGTCCTTTTTTTTAAATAAAATTTTTATCACAAATTATTTTGTCCTCTCTTTTTTTTATAAATACATACATAGCTTATAACAATGAAAAATTATTAGTCAACACACACATATTTTTTTTTTTTTTAATTAGTTAAAACAAAATTAAAATCTAATACCATTTTTCCGATCACCAGTGATCCATGTCTCTAATACGGTCCAAAGGAGGATGACTGTAAATGAGAGAGAGTGAAAAAGAGAGAGAGAGAGAGAGAAAGAGAGTAAGTTTCTATATTCTAGAAGAATTTTATATCATATTGTTGGCTCTCAGAGAGAGAGCCAAAAGAGAGCCCGCAATATATTACAGTAATCCCCAGTTAATTGATTCCAAAAAAAAAAAAAATATATATATTTTCACTACTTACGGCAACATTCTTGCCAATGCATGCTTATGTAACGGTGAAATATGTATGGCTGCCGAAGCAATACTTGATCCTGAATCCTGTGATATTGTTCGTTGCATTGTCATAGGATGTGACTGAAATTGTTGAGTACGACGGAAAGGATATCGCCATGGACTTTTTGGCGCATCATTTTGGTATCCTTTATTTTCGATGCCACCGGCGATGCTGCCACCAGCACCAACACCACCGATACCACCACCACTACTGCTGCTACTGCTCCCACCACTACCAACACCACCACTAACACCAGCAGCTGTTATAGCACTTGTACTACCACCGCTAGTGCCACTAGCGCTAACAATAGCATTACTGCTACTAGCACGTTGATGAATATGAATATTCGGATCACGTACTTTGGACGAGAGACGTCGTAAAATTCGTGATCCCAAACCAGGTGGATCTTCAAGACCATGAATATTACGTTTACTATAACGCACATCGCTTGATTCCTCAAGTATAACGTGCCTGTCATACGGTGTGCCATAATACACTTCTAAGACGGTAGAAAATGTATGTGGCCATACCAGATCAATTATGGATATAAGAACTCCAGCGATGAAACAAAGAATGCCTGGAGTAGAAAGATAGAAGGAAGATCAGATTTATATTTCAGGGCAACACACAATCACAAACACTTACCTGCAATTAAGAGCAACCAATAACACCAACCTAGTCGAAATTCTAAACGTCCACCTTCAAGGTATATGGTCAACGGACGTTGAGGCAGCAGGCAATAGTATCCAATGTTAGTGCCCACTAGCAACGCGCCGGTTAATGCCTTCATATAGGCACCATATCGCGGCACTGCAATGAGTAGCAAATTCATGAGCACCCATGAAGCCAGAGACGCCCATAGCATTATGCTGGCAAAGTAGCCGGCCGCACGATATTGTCCACCCCATGAGAATCCTTCACGTCCCAGACTGAAGTACTCGGCAACTGTTAGAATGGGAAATGGTAAGCCACGCTCTAGTGCATGACGGTAATTGTCGCTCATTTCATTCGCACCTTCCCAGCTGAAGCGTTCATTGTAATCAATGTCGGGTGGGGTGTAATTGCCGACTGGAATTGCTGAAATGACAAAAAGTGAAATATATATAAAATTTGTTTTTTATTTTCCAAAAATAAAAGCATAAAAATATATACAACTCGCTAAAGTATAACTTTAAGCTAGCATGGAAAAATGAATCGAACACGGCTATGGCTTTATTTAAGCCGCATTTCAGTACCTGTTCCTGCTTTTGGAGAGCTTTATAATGATATTTGGTTTAGATTTTAATCTGTTTTAACGTCCGCTATTATGTTTTAGTTCGTAGTTCCATTATTGGGATGAGTTTTGGTCTGACTGGGTTTTGATCCAACTTAAAATTTTTGAATTGGATTAGGTCTAAATTTTTTACTTCAACTCTTGAGCTTCTTTTGTTCTGAATTTGGTCTACTTGAAACTGAGTTGAATTTAGTCTAAATTTTAGTTTAAGTTTTGGTCCAAATTTTAGTTTAAATTTTGGTCTAAATTTTAGTTTAAATTTGGTCTAAATTTGGTCTAAATTTTAGTTTAAATTTTGGTCTAAATTTATGGTTCAAATTCTGGTCTTAATTTTGGTCTGACGTTTGGTCCGACTAAATTATAAATATATTTGGTCTAAAATTGGTCTGAGTTTTGGTCTAAATTTTGATCTGAGTTTTTGTCTAAATTTTGGTTTGTATTTGGTCTAAATTCTTGTTTAATTTTTGGCTTGACTCACTGTCAGTTTTTGGCTTGAATCTAATATTGATCGAAAATTATTCCATGTTTTGGTCTAATGGTAAATTATAATACAATTTGGTATAATTTTTGGTCTCCTTTTTCTGGTCTGAATTTGATCTACTTGAAACTATTTTGATTTTGGTCTAAATTTTGCTTCAAATTTTGGTCTAAGTTTTGGTTTAAAATTTGTTCTAAGTTTTGGTCGAAATTTTGGTCTAAATTTTGGTCTAAATTTATGGTCTGACTACATTTTGAATTGGTCAGACTTTCGGTCTAAATTTTCATTTAATTTTTGGTTTGACCCTCAGTCTGTTATTGGCGTGAATTTAGTCTAATATTGATAAGTTTTAAGTCTGTTTTAAATTCTGGTATGATTTTTTGTAGTTTTTTTAACTGAATTTGGTTTACTTCGGGTGTGAAATTTTTTGTCTGAAATGGTCTATTCGAAACTGGTCTAAATTTGTTGTAAATACTAGTTTAAATTTTGGTTCAAATTTTGGTGTCAATTTTGATTCAAATTTTGGTGTCAATTTTGATTCAAATTTTGGTGTCAATTTTGATTCAAACTTTGGTCTAAATTTTGGTTTAACTTTGGTCTAAATTTTGGTTCGAATTTTGGTCTAAATTTGTGTTCAAATTTTGGTCTAAATTTTGGTTCAAATTTTTTTCTAAATTTTGGTTCGAATTCTGGTCTAAATTTTGGTCTGACTTTTGATCTACAATTGTTCTGAGTTTTGGTCTAAATTTTTTTTTTTTGATTTTTGGTCTATTCTTGTCTATTTTTGGCCTGAATTTAGTCCAGTGTTGATCGCGAATTGGTCTAAGTTTTGGTCTAAATCTGTTCTAAATTCTGGTCCAATTTTTGATCTACTTTTGGACTGAATTTGATTTACTTCTGGCTTCAATCTGGTCGAAATTTGGTCTAAACTTTGGTTCAAATTCTGGTCTTAATTTCGATTGAAATTTTGGTCGAAATTTTGGATCAAATTTGGTTAAAATTTTAGTCCGACTTTTGGCCCGAATAAATTTCGAATATATTTGGTCTAAAATTTATCTGAGTTTTGTCCTACATTTGTTTGATTTTTGATTAAACTTTTGGACTCCATTTTGGTCTGATTGTTGGTCTCCCTTTAGCCTGAACTTGGTGTTTTTATATGTTTCAAATAGATCTGATTTTTCGTCTGAATTTCGGTCTGAGTTCCGTCTAACTTTTGCTCTAACCTTCGTCTCATTTAGGTCTGGTTTTTAATCTGAATTTTGTCGGTATTTGGTCTTAATTTTAGCCCGGCTTTTGATATCTTTTTGTTTGAATTTGGTCTAAGTTCCGGACTGATTTTTGATCAGAGTTTTGGCTTGAATATTTCTCAGGTTTTTAATTTGAATTTGCTCTAAGTTCTGGTCCAAATTGTGGTCTGATTATTGGACTAATTTTTGGTCAGAGTTTTGGTGTAAGTTTTGGCTTGAGTTTTGGTCTGATTTTTTATTTGAATTTAGTGAAAGTTCCGGTTTGATTTTTATCTGAAATTGGTTTGAGTTTTGGCTCTGATTTTACATTTAAAGTTTGTATAGTAATTGATCTGAAAAGTATTATTAAATTGTAATAAAATGAGTCACTTCTGTGACATAGTGCTTAAAAATGCTCGACTGGATAATCAGTTCAACAGATTCAATTCTCAGGTAGAGAATTGAATCCACTTAGTATAATAAAAAAAAAAAATTTAGCAAAAGCAACTCTTTCTAGCCTAAAAACAAACAACCGCTTCTGTTGCCAATTCATTATGATTTTTGCCTTAGTTGTTGTTTCAGATAGCAGATAATAGCGAATCATTCATCATTTATCCAGAGTACACTCTAATCATTTCATTTGATTATAAAATAAAACTTATAAGAGCAAAATTCACGTTTAACTAGCAGACTGTGGCAAATCGAACGCGCCTATTAAGATGACTCACTCAGAAAAATACACACGCAAACACATAAAATGTTTCATGTTCCTCAAACTACAACCAACGTTAAAAAAAAAAACAAATATTTAATCTTTAAATTAAATTTAATAAATCACTTCATTAATCCCATACTATAGTACATACTACTGCTGCTGCTCAATTTGTATAACAAATGGAATTCAATTAACCTAACGTCACAACGCTCATGAATACATTTTGCAATAATCGCCGCAGCCATCGTCGTCGAGACGAAGCAGCCACACTCAAAAAACCGCTACTCTACAACCAAAAAAAAAAAAAAAAAAAGTGTCAGCAATTTCTTTCCTGCCGCCACATTACCTAGAAACTGCCGGTGCTGCCGTTGCTGCTGCTGCTGCACCTCTAAGTATTACCTCAAACGTAAATGTGTCGCACGGTTCATATGTGTGTCTAAAAAGCGTTACAAACAAAAACACCAAACCATCTACAACTCAACAGCATTAGATTTAATTCAATTCGGTAATTGCCAACATTTGCCTCCGGTTGGCAAATATTTTTTTGGTTTTCTGGTTGTTGTTGTTGTTGTGTCTTTGGTTGTGTATGTTCGTTGAAAATCGCGTTGTATTTTTTGTCAAGGGGTTCGTCGTTCCCTGCCTTCTCATATACAAACCTAAGATAGACATTGTCTACATATGCAAAACATGTGCAGAAATTGTCACTTTGGTAATAAATTTTCACAGTTGCAATTGGCAAATGAGCTCTGGTCGTTACTGTAAAATATCGTTGTTGATGTTGGTGTTTAGTTGCTTTTGTTGCACCATCAACATTACAATTTTCAGTTGTTTGATTCGTCGGTCATCCTTGTCGTTGTTGTCGTTGTCCTCGTCATTGTCAGATGTTATTGAAACTTAGTGATATGCAATTATATATTATGAAAGTACCATACGAAAGCATGATTTGAAAAATTCTACCCAAACAAAAATTAATCAAAAGAAGAACAAATTATTTTATTCAATTCAAAGTTTGTTTTAATAATACCTAGTATTAAAACTAAAATTAATTCCACATAGGTATGCTATATATTTCAATATAATAAAAAAAAAAATTAATTTCCTTACAACACATACTTAAAATTCATGAAAAAAAGCAATTAAAAAATAATTCGGTTAATAGCAAAAAAAAAAAAAAACGCCCTTCGTATCTCTGTCTAAGCTCAACTTCCTGTATATGTGTGCGTATGTAATTAACAATTTTACAGGAAATAAAAAAAAAAAAACGTTGTTGTATTTAGCAGGCAGCAAACGCAGCAATTAATTCATTGTCAATGACTTAACCTTACATACAGTAGAAAAACAACAATAACAACAACATGAGCAGCAGCAGCACCACCACCACTTAAAATGCAATAATTGCCATTGAAATACTTCCAATAACAACAACTACAATTCAAGTACCTACTATAAAACAACAACAATTATGTGCATATGTGTGTATGTATTTTACAGAAATTACAACCAACATCTCGGAAAAATAAATGCATAAATTTACTTATGTTTTCTCTACATTGTAACTGTACCCTACAATCATACAAATTAGAAAATTCGATTGCACATGTCACATGTTGAAGAGATTCATAATTAGAGATGCAAAGAAACAGAGAGAGCGAGAGTGAGAAATAGAAGAATTTATATAAAGAAAAAGGAACGAAATGAAAAAAAGAACAGTAGTTTTGAAAGGAATATAAGAGTCGAAACAAAAACAAAATACCGTTCCGAGGCAAAGGTTTCAATACATTTTAATACATATACGGTTAGTTGAAGAAATAAAGAGAGAGAGAGAGAGGAGTTTATAATTCGCCAGGTAAGGTCTAGTTTACAATAGGAGGAAGGCTTACAAGGGAATTGTATTGTTGTTGTTTTTACATGCAAAAAAAAAATGACGAGAGCGGAAAAATGGAGAGATTCATTTTTAGTACTAGGGTAACGATATGAGTTCAATCCTTTTATGGGGTATCGGGGTATGATGATTTTTTTTATCGTTCTGCAAAGGAGTGAACAATTTTATTTTTTATTCTATTCATGGTGAATTTTGTTTCACAATGATAGGAAAAGTTTTCTATTCTAGTTACAAAAATATTTGCAAACTAAAAATTTTAAATGAAATATTGACAGAAAATTACCTGAACATTTTGGAAAAATTATTTGAAAAATTAACAAAAGAAATTTCAAAAGAAACAATATTTTGAGAATTAAAAACATCATTTTATACGCAACAATTAGTTTTCGTTACTGATGTAAAAGAATATTCAAAATTCCTTTTAATGCATGAAAAGTCGGAATGACAAACTCTCCTACCAAAGTTTTATGTTTTTTATCAAAAAAAAATTACGAACTGAGCGGAAAGAGGAGATAGACAGAATGGTTTGTTTATTAAACATAATCTTTTCCAATAAATCGTAATACTTTGAAGAAATTATCGATGTATACAAGATTTTCATTTAAAGTTTCATTTTCTATTGGAGAATAAATTTTGTTCATTCTTCAAGACTCAGTTTTTGATATCGCAAGCCATTAAAATCATTATTATTATATGAGAAAAAGAAAGATTTTCATGTATTTTAAATGCTGAAACCTAATCCATTCATCCAATTTATTTTTCCTTAACCAGCATGACCCACCCGGAATGACAACAAAGGCGCAAAAGTAAATCGTGGTCACATTTACCAGCATAATATAACTCAACAAAAAACCAGCCTCCATATTTAATTACCGTATCCATCGTATTCTTTCAGGTTTAGAAAGACTTTTTTAAAGAATAAATTGCTTTGTACGGGAAACCGCAAGTTTCTTCTTTTTTTTTTGCATTAGCAATTTACTCTCACAACGACTTTCTAAGAGCAATTTACGGCAATTGACAAGCTCCGCCTTAAACTCTCTCTTTTCATTTCTTATTGTTCCAGTTGCAATATTCTCCAAGCCTGTATTCTCAGCAATGAATGCAATCGGCCTGATTTTTGCCACCATTTCAATCGTATCGTGTCGGTCGTGTCGTGCTTAAATCAATACGTTCATTGCTTTGTCAACATTTTTTGTTTTTATACAAACTCTCTACTTCCCCTCTGTACATACGAAAAGATCACTCTCCAGAGAGAGAGAGAGAGAGAGAAAGAGAGAGCGGTAGGTTAGTGCAAAAACAAAAAAGGTTTTACTTTTGATAACTAAAAACTTTGCATCAGAATTTTAGGGCTTCAAATAGAATACTTACTCGACTGAATTCTGCGATGAGCGCCTATCCGCTCTCTACCATGACCATGCCATAAAAAAAATCTCTAGGTGATTTTGATGATATTGAGCAGAAATTTCAAAACATCATCAAATCAGTTCGCATTTGTTCTAATTTGTTGTGTTACTAGCGTTGCTGCTGGATTACAAAAAAAAATTGGGCTGTGTGTACAGGAACCAACTCAATGCCAACATAACAAACCATAGTTGGAAATTGTTTTTTTTTTTTTATCAGAAATTAAACTTTAGCACCCAGAGCATTTTTCCACAAACTTATTCATGTACATTGGTTAGCGATTCTAGAGAAAATTAGTTGAGAAGTTTTAATTTCTCATATAGCGTCATACAAAATGAAAGCACAAAACCTCTTCTATATATTAAAATTCACTTTTTGTTACTTTCCACGCACTTGCATACATTCAAATAGCACATCACCGCACGTACACACACATCAGCAAAACTGCTGAGATTTGTCTCATGCAACTTAAAAAAATATTTGAAAGGGCGGGGAGAAATGTCTGGGAGATAGAAAATATCGCATGCATCCATTCATGAAACTTCAAAAGGGAATGTCAAAAAATCTCATGAGATTAATCTAACCGTCTAAGAGCAGACCAATCTGAAGCGGGGCGATTGAAAAATGAGAAACAATGAAATGAGAAATGATGTCGGTATATAAACCGCTAGCTGCCGAAAAGAATTCGACTTGCTCTCTCGCTCTCTCTCTCTCTCTGATTGTATTTTAATTTACACCTCTCGCCAAGCATTTTCCTCGCATAGAGTAGCATAGAGAATATGAAGAAACACAGAGAGTCGACGCCGAGATCGGGTTTCTTTTATGTGAACGTATGTATGGTGTTCGGCCATTACTACAAGCAGAGAAGTTGGCTTCGACTCTCTCAGTATCATCTCATGCGCTCAATAGTTTGTAGCCGCGCAGCTGTTTGAGTGAGAGGGCTATGCACTCTCTCTTCAACTCTTATTATGTCAGATGTGTTTTCTACCGAAGTGCTCTCTCTTCAATCTCTGAATTGCTTGTTTTGAGTGTCCATTGAACATTTTATATATATTCTTCGTTTCGAAAGAGTTGACAGTTATAAGTCATGCGCAGCGAGAGAATATCCCATTCAACTCTTTTGAAACAAACTATTTTCATAATATTAAAAAGAAAATTTCCAATAATTATGCTCTATATCTTTTTAGTAGGTATCTTAGGGTACGCCATGGTTTCGCATGACCGAATTATTAGCACCATTACTTTTGAATTGTTTTTATTATATTAACTTGCATCAAAAATCAACTATTTTCAAATAAAAAAAAAAAAAAATACAAAAACAACAACAAAAAACTCCATGCATAGTATGAGAAGTACATACCCCTACATAGAAATATGTAAACGCAAAACTACTCAATCAATGCGAGCAAGAAAAATGCGAGCAAATAAGTAAATGTGTGATTGAATAAGCGCGTTCGCGCATGCACACTTCAAAAAAAACAAAAACAAAAATAAAATAAAAAAAAAACATAAACAAGTAGATTTTTGTTGTTGTTGATTGTTGTTGCAGTTGGTTGAGTTGTTTGTTGCTGTTAGAGCAACGCACAAGTTTGATTAATCAGCCAAAACAAATCAACAACTGAAAGCTGGTAGCTGGCAAAAGGCGTTGCGAGTACCGGCCTCCAATTACTACTAAATATATCATACTCGCACTTTACATTTATCGGAATAACTGAATGCATACATCTATGAAAAATGTATACAAAACTATTTATGTGCGTATGTATTTGTTTGTAGATATATATATATAAATACTTGTATGATATTTGCACTTGAAAACGACATTTTCCTTAAAAAGTTCATGCGCCTCAGTTTCTCTGCGGTGCGTAATTTGCATAAATATGTATTTTAAATGCAAGTATAAAAAATTGTATAAAATTATAATAATAAAAAAAAAAAACAAAAGTGAATTCCGCTCTTTTCATACATACTTATAAACTAATACATACCTACATAATAAATATGTATATGTAGTTGTATATATATGTGTGCCCTATATTTCTTGAGAGGTCAGCGGTTGATGACGATTGACTTGACTTGTTTTTTTTTTTTTTTTGAGGAGGAAACGCAAAAGATTAATAACTTTTAGTTCGATTCTCGAAATTAATCGTTTCAAGGCATGAAATTTAAATAATTCAAAATAATTCAGCGACTCGCGTGATTATTGGACATTTTTAATGACGCATACGTATCGAAATATCATTGAGGTATTTATTCATTCAACGCTTAGAAACGTATTCAAAGTTGTTGTTTGCTTTTGCTGCAATGCATATGAGTCTGATGTGTTGCATGACTCATGCTGCACTCAAACTGACTGCAAGTTACAAATTATGCATTGAATAAGCTAGATTACATTGAATATTGTAATTAATTTTCATTCCAAAAACAACAATAACAAAATTTGCAAATTCTTGAAAAAAAAAATATTTACTTCCACATTTCAACAGTTAACTTAATCAAAATATTGCAATCAATTTTAATGAAAAATTATATTCATTGAGTCTAAGAATTAATGGCATTACTGTTTAAAAAAATTTATTGCATTGACTATTTGGAAATTAATGCAAATTTTTTCCATTGTATTTTTAAGAATTAAATACAATTTCCTACTTGCATCAATATTTGTTTTTGTAATGCATATTTACTGCATTGAAATTTCGAGTATTATACCAAAATTCAAGTTTGTCAAGCAGTAAAATCAATTCAAATTATTTACAGCGAATTTGAGAGCACTGTGCGATAAATATTTTTTTCGATATGTGTTTTAACTTTAGATTCTCAGAGAGCACGTTCTACCTAATAGAGAGCCAGTTTTGTTCCTTCCCTTTAAGCAATTTGGAAGTCGACTACTAAAATAGCTCACTTCTATTTAATTTTATAACCTAACTATAAGCTAACTACAATGAAATGCAGAACTTCCCCAAAATCAAAGCGTGCATATTCTATGCAGTGAATTTGTTGTTTTCGACACATTTTCTCATGTCTGTCCAAAGAGCATGTAACTGTTGTTTAATTTTTTTCCTTTTGTACATTGTGAAATCAAAATCAGTGCTCAAATTTGTATACACACCTTCAAAGTTCCTCTCTCTCTTTGTCTCTCTCTCTCTTTTTATTTCTTTTTAACTGTTTTTGCAAATTTATTCTCATCCAAAGGCGGTGAATCCTCCATACTAGTAAAAATATACAGAGAGCGACTACATCTGTCAAAAATAAGAAAATACGCTTTATAATGAAACTGCAAAAATTGGCAACTACACTACTACATGACTCCAGTTGTATTTGCAGTCGTATTAGAATGTATTCCTACTTTGAAAGCAACAAAGCAGAAAAAGAGAGACCAGAGATACAAAACAGAAAAGAAAAAAAAATTTGTTTTTGTTTTGAAATTCCACAAATGCCGCTTGCTGTTGTAGTCGTTAATTCCATTATCTCGACTACCGTCCCTAAGTGAGAGTTTTTGCAGTTTCAATTATGCATGCGCAAGATTGTAGTTCTCTATGTGGTTATACCATAATGCGCCGTTTTCATCTTTCCTCCTTCGTGCAAAAACACAATCGGGAGAACAACAACAAAGAAAACAAACTTGCTCTTTGAGTTTCTTGCTCTCTTGATCTCTTTCTCTCCTCTCTTCCACTAATACTCTATCACTTAAGTACAATTGCACTTTGTATGTTTGTAATAAATAAATTATGTGATTTTGGCTACTCAACTAAATTTATGAGTACGCAACGACAATTTCTCTTATCTCTTTTTTTTTTTGGTTAAACGGTATGGTGGAGGTGGAAAAAAAAGAACAGATGAGGTGTATTGCGTATTGTATTTTGCCGTTTACATATCGGTGTGTTAATATAAGCAAAATATAAAAACTTCATTCATGATTAATTTACGAAAATTTATTATTGAAAATACGCAATACAGCTGACGATCGTGCCATGAAATTAAATGAAATGCAATTAAATAAAACGTGCAGTGAAACGTCTCTAAGTATTTTTTATTTCCGTCATATGTATTTTTTTTTTAACAAACTCCCTGGATGAAAATTTCAAAACAAAAAAAAGGAATGTTTTAACTTTACTAGCCTGAAACAACTTTCAGAATCAATTGTTGTATCAGAAGATAAACTTCATGTCAAAGATATCAAAGTGATTTAGTGAAAACTAATTACACTGAGTTTTTAAGAATTAGAAGACATAAATTGATTGAAGTTTGACTAAAATTATTTTTGGCAGCATTTTTAAATTAATGATGAAGCAAATATTTTGGATTGATGCATTTGGAATTAATGCATTTTTATAATACAGAATTTAGAAAAAAGAATTTTATTGAATTATATTTAAAGCTAAGCTAATGGAAATTTTTCTTTACATTGATGCTTCTAAAAAGATGTTAATTTTTCGACTTCAAAGAAATATGTATGGTTCCGTACAGAGGGGGAGGGAGAGAACACTAGCAAATTCAAAAACCAGGATTTTTCAGCACATGGAATAGTTTAAATACTCTCGAAATCAGTTTGCAATAGTCATTAGCGAATCTTATGGGCTGTTTTCAACCTGTTTCATTTGAATCTGCTAGTACGGATAAGGAATTATAAAAAAGCCTTAATTTGCATCACATCTCAAAATATTTAGAGCAATCAAAATCAATCAAAATTATAAAAAATTAAACTTTTAAAGTTAGCTGCAGATAATTTATACCAATCTAAGTTTTAACCACGAAGGAGAACGAAAAGTTAAGCGAGCAGAAGGAATCTAATTAACTTTAAGTGACCTTGTTTTTTTTTTAATTTTTAACTTGTCTTACATCGGAAGGGTTTATTATTAGTATGAAAGTATTCAAGTATAGGTAACGAAGCGCTTCTTTTCCTCCTGGGATATTTCATCGCTCTCATCGATTTTTAGTACCAAATGTATATGTACTTTGAGAGTTTGTAACATAGAAAAGAGAGCATACAGTTAGAAAAATAATGTGATAGAAAAAATGGTGTCCAAATAGCATCATTAAACGAAGAGAAATGTCAAAAAATTTCATCAAAATCAAAATGCTAACTTTGTGATTTTGTCATTCTCTCACATTTTTTTGAGTTTGCAGGAGTCTGAAATACTCTCTCGACAACTGCAAGAGTATGTGTCTTAAAAACGCGACACATAACAGTTTATTTACTCAAATAATAAACGCAGCGATTGTAGTGAGTATAAAAGAGAGCACTGGTACCAGCTCTTTTCTTCGCTCTCACAACAACGAAATAAATAACGCTTACTCTCTACTACTTACACTCACTACTACAACATTACCTCTCGTCTACTCCGTACCAGTGATGAAATTTCCAAATTTCAAATTGTACCTAATTGACCAAAAAAGTTGTACCTAAATGAGCATGAATGTACCTAAAATAGTAGTATACTTCATTGGCTCATCGTTTTTGTAAGAAATTTAATTTTAATTTCTCTGTTATTACTGTTTATACAAGGATAATGTCTATAAGTAGGTTTGAAGTCACAAGAAATTTACATTTCATAAAATTGTTGCTAAATTTAAAAAATCTTCTCATTACTTTGACCCTCTTTTGGCACCAACAAACTTTATTCGATTTGAAAAAATATTTTTGCAATATTTTTTCCTTTACCAATAAATTTTATTCGATTTGGAAAATTATTTTTGCAATATTTTTCCCTTTATAAACAGCAATATCAGAGCTGTGAGCTTTAAAATTAGACAATTTTTATTACGAAATATTTTTTTTTGTAATTAAGTGTTAAATATATTTTGGCCAATGACAAAATGTACCTAAAATGTGCCAATTGTACCTAATGTAACTTGTAGTTCGAAAAAATCGGAAAAAGGTACAATTGTACCTACTTTTTCATCACTGCCCCGTACACGTAGTACAAACGAAAGCATTGGTGCCTGCTCTCTTCTTTGCTCTCTCTCAAACACACAATAAATCATACCTACTTTCTGACGCTGGCTTCTCTCCCATCTCACTGCATTATTACCCTTCGTTTAACCCTTATGTGAGCATACAATTAGCAATATGAATTTTAATGAGAACTGATAATTAAAATCTGCTAAGTTTCGAACAGCGGAAGAGAACAACAACTAATGGGTATCCCCAAAAGGCTGGACCCTTGAAGGCAAAGTGCGTTAAACGGATTTCAAAGACTTCTTATAAATTTAACAAGTTATATATGACGCATTTCTTGCATTTTTGTTTCAAAGATTCACACTGGATGTTTCTGGAATACTCTGATTTGAGTTGGACTTCAAAATTAACACACACAAAAAACTAGTTTATAATTTTCAAAACTCCACCCTATTATAATTTCCTCTAACAACAAACTTCCGCACACTTGAAGGTAAAATAACTTATTAAAAATTTTTGTCATGTAATTTTTCACTACACTAATTAATCAAATCCAAACCACAGCAGATACAGTTCCACAATAATCTCTCATACTCGTATTCGTATCAAGTGTAAATATGGAATTTTTAAATACCAAAAAAAAAAAATATTTCAAAAAATAAATACCGGTTAAACTTGCAATGAATGTGAACAAGCTAAACAAAAAAAAAAAAAACAAACAAACATATTTTTGGTTGAACTTTACTACAAAACGCAACTGAATTGCATTCACGGAAAATAAACTACTACTGCTATTTAAACCCACACATAGGCGCACTCAAAATAAAATACCAAAAGAAAAAAAAAACTTTTGGATTTATAAACATACAATAGTTTAATGACTCTTGAATCGATACGATCAGCCACAGATCGATGATCAAAAACGATGCTGATTTGTAGCTTTATTTAGTATGAATACGTAACCAAAACATATCCCAAAAAAAAATTAAAAAAAAAAAATGAATACATATCAACTAAACTTTACCGGTTGACCACCACCAATTTGTTGTTATTTTCGTTTTTTTGTTGTTGTTGTTGTTGAATTTTTACATAAATATATATATGTAGTTTCTAACCTTGCATTCTACTGAAGGTCATCAACGTATATAAAATATAAAAAAAAAAAAAAACAAAAACAAACTGAACCAAACCGAGCCAACAACCAACAACAACTAACCACTTTTTAAGGTGTTATGGAATTGATAACATAAATATTTATATGCATCGATGTATGTATGTCTGCAGAAAGCGTATGTACATATGTCTATAATATGCGTATGTATGTGTCTGTATGTATTTATGCGTATACGCGCGTAGTTATGTATGTATGTATGAGAATATGACACGCAATTCGCGATACGAACCATGCATACATATTTGTCACATGCTTGGTAGCATTTTTCAACGTCGTCATGGTCTGCAGTGCGTATGAGTTATTATTGTTGTTATTGCCTGTTGTTGTTGTTTTTGTTGTTGGTTGCTGCTGCTATGTGGTATGCATGCAGGTGCTGTATTGGGTTTATATGTATGTATGTATGTATGTATGTATATTTATCAATGTATGCATTCAACTTCAGCGCATTTAAGAAAATTAAATTTTTGCTCTGCCGGCAACTATTACCAAATATGAGGAAATACATAAAATTTGCATAAAAAAATATTTTTTATTGAAATCCCATAAAAGTATAAAAAATTCACAATTTGAAAAATTTTTCAAATTGAATTTTATTGTTAGTTTTCATTGTTAGTTAAATTCAATGTTGGTTTAAAATTTGAAGATGGCATTTCATAATTATAACCTGCCTACAAAGTTTTAAAACGTTTCCTTTATACTTAAGAAGTCATTGTTTGTATTATTATAAAGCGTCCTTTTAATGTGGATTCATCGACCAAGTGTTGTACTCTTTTCTTACTTTTTTTCTATTAAGCTTTTTAGCTCTTTCTAATAGAGAAAAAATTATATATATGACACCATGTCTTTTGGCATGGAGCTACCATACTCAGATTTCTTGTATGCATCGTTATAAGTTTATAAATTAAGGCTGAAAATGGCAGCAGTTTAGTGCAATGGCACCTTTTTTAGTACAATTGTACCTTTTTTAGTACAATTGTACTTTTTTTAATACAGTTGTACTTTTTAGTACAATTGTACTTTTTTAGTACAATTGTTTTTTTTTTCTTTGCACAATTGAAATGTTGTTTTAATACAATTGTACGTTTTTTAGACTTTTTAGACTCTGTGAAGTAGGACCAACACTACGAGGGAACTGGGCTGAGAAATACACTCTAGGTCCACGAAGAGGGCACAATAGATCTTATAGGTCGCTGTGCAACATCCTCCAACGAATAATAATAATAGTACAATTTGAATTATTTTCTACTTTCCTACTGCGAAAGAACTTTCAGAACAAAGATTTCCCTTTCATTCTATTTCGGAATAACCTTTTTATTTTAAAGCTATCAAACTAGGTTAATTTTAAAATGCAATCCGATGGATCCCGAATTCAAGTTAGCTTATAAATTCTTCGACTATAATCTTAGTGTTCAGAAGGGAGCAAGCAGGAACGCTTGCTTGAAAGGAAGAGGTAGAAAAATAGATAGGTACTTTTAGATTTTTATTTTACTTTGGTTTGTATGTAAGAAAGATATAAGACAGTTGTAGTAAAAATCCAAAAATAAAATAAAAATTTAATAGTATAGGTAAATAAAATTAATCACCTGAAGAAGACCGAAAAATTATTTTCAGTGTGTATTTTCTTTTAAAAAACAATAAAAAATAAAAACCGAACATTCTATTTTACGTATCTAAAAGAATTTAATACCATTTTGTAGTATTTGATACAAATTCTTAGGTGTTTCGATACAAAACCGAAAAATCAGTTTATCAACCATGCTGCATCGTACTGTAAAACACTTTCAATGAGAGAGAATGAGAAAGAAGAAAATGAGTGTGCGGCTCACAGTCTATGAAGGTGCCCTCAATTATCAAGAATATTCAACCATTTTAAAACAAGATTGCACTAACAAATTAATCAAAACTGTCTCACTCGCTCTTCTACCTCTCTCAGTTTTAAAATATTACATGTTTCATTTTACATATTCCACTTTACATGTTCCACATATCATACGCAGAGTAATGAGTGTAATATTTTAAAAGGTGAGAGAGGTAGAAAACTACATACATTTTATACGTGAACAATTTAAACACTTGCATAAAATGTTAGTTATTAATTAATTATAAGTAATTATTATTTTTAATGGAGGTAATTGCAAATACAGAAAAAAATTAAATATTACTAGTTTTATTAAAATATTTAACTTTTCATATAAATGTAGCGATCACGTTGCTTCACCACATGCAGTAATACTATAAATTCGCACATAGTTATGATTTTTATTATAATTTTTTCAATCAGGTTTCAATAAAAAAAAAATTAAAGCTTAGGGAAAGTAATTTTAATTGAATCTTTGATATAACTTTTGTTTAATCGTACACGATTTTTGCAAAATTTCTTAAGCTTTCTTATTACAAGCTGTATTCTGGATCGGAAGAATAATTTTTTGATATTACGGTCGTAATTCATATTAGTATCTGGTTTTAAATACGTTTTTATGAAGAAATTTTCTATGAGAAATTTATCTCCATCGATTTTCTTAAAATTTGTGTCTGAATTTACTAGTTAAAGCATCAATTCTTGAATGGGTGGAAAAATATTATTTTTACTATAACTGCTTTATTAATTTTTACACAAATATTTTTTTTCAAAGAACTGTTTATGTATATGTAAATGCAAGTAAAAACAATTAAAATCTATGCCACAAACACATCATTTTTATAAGAACCAAATACCGAAGCTGTATGTGGTTTAATTTTGCATTCTTTAATTTTTTTGGAAATTTTTGAAGCTCTGAAAACAGTACAAAGCAAAATCAAATGTGAGTTTCTTTAAACTAAACGGACTGGATGATGGGTATTTACTGAAGTGAGGAGGAAGAAGAGCTACTGTGAAAGAATATCAGTTGAGAGCATCAACAGTTAATAGTACTCTCATCTACACTCGTTTGAACAAATAAATTGTTATTGTTTCCTTGTAGAGGTCTCTCTCTTATAATTGCTCACTCTTTATGCATATATACATACACATTTTTTCTTCGTTCTATTGCCATTCATAATAAAATGGCATTTTACGTTTAACGGAAATAGGTGGGGCTTAAATATGAATTCGTATTTTGTTATTGTAATTTTCGTAATGCTGAAACTCTGCAACAATAAAGGAGATTTCTTTTAGGATCTAAGAAAAAAAAAACAGTAACAACAATAGTCGTGTCTATTTTGGCAACAACAATTCAACTAATAGTAACTGTAAATTTCTCTCATCATCAAATTGAAAATTTTTTTCGTTGTATGCATTTAATTTGTTTTTTTCGTGCTCATGAGAATTATGTAAAATATATTTAATTTATTATACTTACTATTATTAATAAATTTAAATATTGCAAGAATTTAACAAGAATTTTTAAATTATAAATATAAATAATAAAAATGCTTATATTATTTAATTATATTACGCAAAATAATACAAAAGAAGAAACTGCAAGAAAGCGATCAGCTATTAGAGAAAGAGAGAGAGAGCGCTGTTAAATGGCTTGTAGCCAGCGTGGCCAACTCAGCGCTTTTCCCGCTAAATTTAGTGCTTTTTGAATATTAAAACGTGGGAAAAAGTGATTTAGAGCTCAGTTCAGAATACGCTGTAAGTTCAGAATACGCTGTAAGTTCAGAATACGTATTATCTTCAAAAAATTGAAGAAATTTGTGCGTGTATTAGTGTAAAAGTTTAAATGTATTGAGTTTTCTCGCACTTTTATAAGAAAAAAAATTTAGCGCGTTTTTAAAGAAAATACGCGGATTTTAGCGGGTATTGAAAAAAAAAGTTTGTCACACTGCTTGTAGCCGACGAGCAATGGTGTTCTTTTATATCTGCTTTTGGAAGCCTTTTTTTTTGCGCTCTCGCACAGTCCTGACCGCACAGTCGGCTGCGTTGACAATTTGACAAAATTCATGCACAAATAGAGAATTTTCACAGATAAACGCGTGCAATGCTTGGTTTTCATTATTACATATTCCCTGTTAAAGAGAGAGAATTTCCTATATGAAATTTGCCAACATGCTGGCAAATTTGATTGAGTTTAACATAGTGAAAACCACGCATAAGACATTAAAAAATTTGTTTTTCTCCCACAAAAAAACTCATCAATTCAAGCATAAAAGTTTCATAATTTGTTGAAATCAAATGTTAGCATTTAACTTTAATAATATAGGTACTTTAAATAATAAAGTTTTCATTTTTATTTCCTTTATTCATTACATAAATGCTAGTTTCACTTTGTCACAATTAAATGACATGAATAGTGAATTTAATTTTTTTTCTCTCAATTGGTATAATAATTAAATTAAATATTATGAAATTTTTTTTTTAGGTTTTTTATTTACTTTGAAGTAATTTGTAAATAAAAATATTTACCTTAAAAAAAGCAATGACATTAATCTGTTGAAGAAATATAAACAATGATGCGATATTATTGTTATTATTATTATTATAAAAAGGTTGAATACTTTCACTTAAAAATGATGAATTATAAAATAGTATTTGCACATCACTTTTAAAAAAAAATTCCATAAATCATGAAAGAGTTTAATGGACATTATGTGTGGGTATGTAAAAAAAAAGGTGCAGTCTGGCCCCAAAAGAAAAAAAAAAAAGATGATGTTAGTTATGTGTAAATATGCATTTGATTTTGCAATAGGTAGGTAAATTTTTAAAATTATATTTTTAGATTTATTTAACTAAAGTGCAAAATCGCTAATAGCACTATGAGCTCATCCTAGGTCAACACATAAGAAAATTCTGCTTTTGGTCTCCCTCTCTTTCATTCTCTCTCTCTGAGAATTATCACAAATTGATTGCAGTTGCTTCATATTTCTACACTAAATATATTAAATGCTCCTTTTAACAAAATTAAAACAAAACATGATCTCAATTACTAAAAATAAACATATTTCATTTAGAAATAAAATATAAACTAAAAAATCTGAATTTCAAATAGATACAGTTTTCCTCTGCTGCTGCTGAGGAAAACTGTATCTAATTTGGTGATGGCGATGGCGAGAGAGGATTCTATACTGGTACTCTCTCTCTCTCCCTCTCTCTCTCTGCTCTTTCTTGGAATGTACGGTACTTAGTAGGTATAATATTAGGGGGATTCATGTCAACCATGTAAATTCGGTATACCGTGGAAATTTCATTTTTCGCGAAATTTTCTTAAATTTCTAAAATTTATGGCAGTGAGGTAAATTTAAATCAAATTTTAAATTAAATTAAAGATGATAAATGTTTAATTAATGCAAATCTGAAATAGAAAGTAAAACGCAATTCGAAGTCTCTATTTACGCACGGCACATATCAAAAAGACATTTTGGCACTGGAACAATAGTTTCTGAGAGGTCAATATGTTAGTGACTGTAAGTCGTAAGTAATACACTCTTATGGTCTTCAAAAAAAAAAAAATGATTAAAACATTAGTCTTAACCAAGTCAAATCAAATCATTAAGACCACAAACAAAGCACGCGTGCTATTTTTAAACTTGCCCAACAAAAACTAAATAAAAAATTTTAATAAAATATGAATTTATGACATTTCAAAACTTTTAAGCTAGCTATGAATAGCAAGCAAAAACAGAAACTTTGAAAAACCCCTAATTTGGTGATGGCGATGGCGAGAGAGGATTCTATACTGGTACTCTCTCTCTCTCCCTCTCTCTCTCTCTGCTGTTTCTTGGAATGTACGGTACTTAGTAGATATAATATTAGGGGGATTCATGTCAACCATGCAAATTCGGTATACCGTGGAAATTTCATTTTTCGAGGAATTTTCTTAAATTTCTAAAATTTATGGGAGTGAGGTAAATTTAAATCAAATTTTAAATTAAATTAAATATGATAAATGTTTAATTAATGCACAAATCTGAAATAGAAAGTAAAACGCAATCCGAAGTCTCTATTTACGCACGGCACATATCAAAAAGACAGTTGGCACTGGAACAATAGTGGAAAATATACTCATCGTTTCTGAGAGGTCAATATGTTAGTGACTGTAAGTCGTAAGTAATACACTCTTATGGTCTTCAAAAAAAAAAAAAATGATTAAAACATTAGTCTTAACCAAGTCAAATCAAATCATTAAGACCACAAACAAAGCACGCGTGCTATTTTTAAACTTGCCCAACAAAAACTAAATACAAAATTTTAATAAAATATGAATTTATGACATTTCAAAACTTTTAAGCTAGCTATGAATAGCAAGCAAAAACAGAAACTTTGAAAAACCCCTAATGAATTTTGTTTTCTAACAAAGCTATATTTAAGTTAAAACAACAGTAACTTATTTTTATTTAAAATAGATGTGCAAAAAAAAAAAAAACAAAATATAAAATTCAAACAAAAAATATTCCATTCCATGTCAAATAAATGAAGCAAAAAAACAAAAAAAAAGGTGAAAAAACCAGTTCGACAAGATTCTAATAACACGATATGAAAAGGCCACAATAGAAAAGTAAGTAACGCTAGACAATGTGGCATTATGGTAAAATCAGCACAAGCGACGGACGACGACAACGACTCCGGCGATAATGGCGATGGCACGGCAGCGGCACATCCCAAAAATCATCAAAGCATTCATCATTTCGGGCAATAAGGCAAAAAAAAAAAATAAAAATCTCATATCTTTTCATTTATGCAAAATTTTTTAATCACCTAAAATCAGCAGAAGAGAAACTGCCGGCTAGTGCAGGGAGGAAGAGGAATTGAATTGTTTTCTTTACATTTTTTATTGTTTTTTTTTTTTGCATCTACATCTTAAATTTCTATTGATAAAACGACGATTTGCAACAATATATGTATGTGAAAACTTACTGAAGAAAAAATATAAATTTAAAATTAATATATTTTTAACGATGCGTCTCTTTAGTGGTAGACAAACCTATACACACATAAATAAGTACAATTAGCCCATTAGGAAATGGCATCAAAAGAAATAATAGTGTCAGCTGTTGTTGCTTCAGGCATGTGTTTTCAATTCAGTTTGACTTTGAAATTGGCGTTTAAGAGAATTTTTATGCAAGAAATCTAAAATGTCTACAGTTTTAGACTTTATATTCACATTTCTGGAACAAATTTAATTGAAAGCTAGAAGAGTTCTTAAGCTTCTGTATGAAAAATTTAGTAACATCTTGAGAAAATTTGAGAAGAATCAGACATGAAATTTTTTTTTTTTTTTTTTGACAACTTACCCCGAAATTCCTACTAGGCATTCATCTACCTCTAAGTATTTAGTCATACTTTCCCTACATTCTTTTAACTTTATCAATAAATTACTTCCTGTATATATTCCCCTTTCCTACAGGGTATTCTAACACATCTCTGTTACCTACCTAGATACAAAAAAAAATACTTATACTATATATTTAGAGATATAAAGACGTGTTTATTGCGTAAACATTTGATGTGTGTCGTGTGCCGTTGTACAAAAGCCCAAAATTTTTTGTGTGTGCTTTTTTTTTATTTTTGTTTTGCACACTTCTCATATAGGTAATCATCCAGCAGCAACAAAAAGCAAAGCAAAAAAAAAAAAACAGTCAAAATTTAAAATGAGCATAATCATCATTCAAAAATTACCAACAGCACAGAAAAAAAACTAGAGACCAATCACATAGCACAACAACAACAAAACGTACCCACATAAAAGAGGAGTATAAATTAGGAAAACATTAAATTTATGAAGATATTTTCAAGTATTTTATAAGGGGAACTAAAAAAAAAAATATATAAAAATATTTATAAATTAAGTATGATATGCGGAAGCAAATTCTCATATTGTGTTGTTACAGGTATTTCGGTACTAGATGTAGTAAAAAATTGCGCATATTCATTATTATACAATATAATAATGAAAATAAACTTTTAGTGGCATCTAATTGTTTCTTCTTTGTTGTTTTTGAATATTTATCTTATAAAAAATTTAAAAATATGAGCGCCAAACCAATTCAAGAACTGAAGAGATTACGAATTTAAGTACCCGCGTATTTGAAATACGTTGGTATTAAAAAATGCAGCTCTGAATTCTTATAACTACCTCAAATAGATAGGGAAAAATTGAAAATAGGAATGCGGAACGAAACGGAAATTGAGAAGTTCTCAATCGTTCAGTAAATGGTTGGCTTCTATGAGTAACGGTAAATATGAGTTTTGCTCTATTGGTTGTTTGCTAGTAATTAAAATTACTCTCCCAATTTCTCTCTTTTGTTTTCCATCTAATTTTTGTCTTTCCTGAAATAAGTGATGCATGCGAATGTAATATGAACCTAACGGGCCAAAAGAAGGAATGCACACTCAAAAAAAAAAAAAGGTTCGTACTGGTACAATAGTTAATAAGTTTTAAAAACTTATTATTTCAATATAAGTAAATTGCGGATACGATGGATAATATAGAATTATGCTTGTGGCAAAAACGTTTACATCACTTCTGATGACATCATTCGAACGTTTGTTATGTTCTCTCAGTGCCATCGGCATACACTGAGAAAACATAACAAACATTCAAAAAATATCAAAACTGATATGCAGATTTGGATGTCAATAATATTGGAGAAATCCTTCTACGAGAAAATGTTGGTCCAGTTGAATCCTTAAGCAATGAACTGAAGTAAATTGAATTAGTTTGTTGGCACATAGTTAAAATCCAATAGCACTGTTGAGCGGGTTCCATCGTTCCCCCTCTTCCGCTTGAGATTTTGTAAGCAACGAAATGATTTTAACGATTATTTCTAAAATGCCTAATATCTGCTAATCGAAATTCAAAAACAGAGGGAAAACGGCAACTGTTCTTTCCCCCATATTGTTAGAGAATAGTCCAAATCGAACCTTAACTCGCCCATTGAAGTATACATATACCTATGAACGATAAAAAAAAAATATATATATTGCTGTGCATTAGACCGGTTCGGCTTTTACCAATGTCCGTCTGCTCATGGCTGCGATAACTCAAACATAACTTAAACAATCTTAACCGAGTTCAGCACAGAGGTATGTATTCCTATAATCAGGCTCAGGTCAAGTTCGAAAATGGGGAAAAATAAGGCAAATGGGTGTGGTACTTTTCACATAAGTAAATTTTTCAAAAAGTGATATTAAAGGAAATACTGAGTTAAATAAATCATATTCAGTATACTACATTTGAATTGCCTATAGCAGAACAATTGTAAAAACTGTCGGAAAACCACCACGCCTACCTGTCATATAAAAGTAAAATCTTCAAACACCAATATCAAAGGAAAAATTTCGGTTAATATTTCATAGAAGAACCATCAACATCAAATAATAATCACTCCCATCTGCTACTATTCAATACAAAGAACAATTTTTTTATAGGATGAGTCTCTACTCGGTAGTTACAGTTCAGCCACGTCCAAGCTTAGCTTTACATTTTATTCTTTTGTTGTAATTTTCAATCTTGATGTGTGATTGCAATTTGATATTGATTGAAAAAATTTTTGAATTAAAAGTCAGCAATTGAAATTTAAAGAAACATGAATATAGATTGGGCCCTGCTGCTAAGCGAGCACAGAAAAGTAAATGGCAAACTTAGGAATTTTCCCCTCCTTCCTCTCCCCCTTTCATTCTACTCGCAACATTCATTCACCCATTTTTTCTCTTGGCTCCATTTGTTTCTTCCTTGTTTTCATCCTCTGCACTCTCTTTTTACAACCTTCCGTCTCTCTTACTTTTATTTCTCTACTCATTTCTTTCTCTTTTAATGCCAAACTTTCACTCCCCTCTGCCCATTTTCCATTTGTTTCTCTCTGCATACTATTTTTTTTTTCTGAACCTTCTCTCTCATCTTCTACTATCTTGCGCTCTCTCCTAGTCACTATTTTTGCAGTACTACTTAAATGTGAGAGTCTCGTGGTTTATATGTATGACTGTGTGCGTATAAAGCCCAAGTCAAAATAATTAAGAAGTTGTTTGTGTACCATACAACATAATAACAATTCAGTTTTTTTTTTCCTCCATTTTAACATTCAAGCAGTACAGAATCGTTTAGCAGTTGAGTAGTTTTTTCATTAAACACTCTGAATCGTTTAACAGTACAGAATCTTTTAACAGATGCGTAGTTCATTTCATTTAGCATGCATTTAACAGTACAGAATCTTTAACAGTTGAGTTGTTTTCTCATTTAACATTCTGAATAGTTTAACAGTACAGAGCCTTTTAACAGAAAAGTAGCTTTTTTATTTAACAGAATCGCTTAATAGTTGTGTAGTTTTTTTTTTTTCATTTTAACATTCACGCTGTACAGAATCGTTGATAATCGAAAACACTGGAAGAGAACAACTGGAAGAGAAGAATGTTATGAATGTAAATGAGCGCTCTCACTCAAGCGGCCATACGAATTAAGTGTTTTATTTTTCATTCCGTTTCAACACAACATTTACAAATAGAAAATTTTTTTGCTGTATGTGCGCGCTCAAAATGTGGTCCCAAACTCATTTTTCTCCCAGAGTTGTAATCGACTTTCGATCACTGTCGAACGAATAGTCTACATAAATATATCAAAATCATGATTTTTTTAGACGACTATGAAAATGAAATCTAGGTATTAATTTTTTGAAAGTCATAACTTCAGTTCATGTCAAGGTTTTTATTTATGTAACAGGCGTAATGAACTTTTTGTAGTCAAAACAATCACAGTTCGGTGTCCGCCACAACTCTTTAATAGTATTCTTAGTGATAGTTCTTAAAAACAATTTGAAGAAAATTATAACTGGTCAAAAGAATTTCTCTTCGTAATAGTTGTCCACGTGATATTCTTTGTTCTTGTTTCAAATACCCCGGTGGAAATTTTTAAGAAATGCGGATTATTTTTTTAATTTTACTATATAATTTTAAAAATAAAACTAAAAAACTAGAGCTTAAATTGTAATCATATTTTAATTTAAAAACAAAAAAAGAAAACATGTCGAATTACTTGTAGAAATTTGACATTTGTATGATATCCATCTAAATTAAATGGCATTGGCTCAGTTAAAAGAACACAATTTTAATAAAATTGCATAAAATTGAAGAAGTTTTGCAAAACTTTAAGCTTTTACTTACAATAAACATACATTCAAATTAAGTATGAATACACTTTGCATAGCTCAGTTCGACTAAGAAAATTTTTGACAGTATTTTACGAGAATCTTGTTTTTTTTTTTGCATATGACAAAGACAAGTTGTTGGTATTTACATGATCCATGATCGTGCCAAAATATTTTTAGCTGTAAATAAGAATTTTAAATTATCTTACAGTGGTATGCAGAATAAAGAGAACAGAAATTGCATGAGCAAAAATATGCAAAATAAAAAAGTTACAACAATAACACAAAATATATTTGGAACAACTTAAAATAACAGAAACTTCAATTCTATGCAGTTCTTACATTACTTTTGTCGGTTCACTTAATTCTGATCGCCACTGTAAGCCATATACAAGTTCATGTGTTGGTGCACATGTGTTGGTGTTTTTGTGAATCCCAACACACTATTTATGTTTGACTTCTTGTGCACTTTTTATTGAGACATCTATGTCATGGTTTCCACATGTGGCAGAGCGTTTTGCCAATTACTGAATGCTGTTATTTAATTTTCGGTGGTTCATTGTACTAGTGATTAATGATTTGGACTTCTGTAACTTATGCTAAAGATTTGAATCCAGCAAAACGACTTTGCTTTTACGGCAGGTACAAATACCAAAATAAAAAAAAACAAATTTCAGTTACTGCTGTCCGATTTCGTGTGATAAATCAATTACTATGTTATCATCAGTTTGAGTTAAAAAAATAAAAACATTCCGAATGATGTAAAAATCTTAAAAATGAATCAAGTGATGCTTTGTCTATAGCGAGCTTAGTTTCTCTTTTACGCAGAAAATGCTCTCTAGTGAAATTTTTCAGAACTCAAGTGTATCAATTTGTTTCCAATGAGGTAGAAATTTTAATAATCGGTGGAGAGAAACTTTATCTAAATGCGGCTTTATTTTTTTGTAATTTTTAATAAAAGATGTGAAGCCCACTAGCGGGTCCAAGCGGGGAGAGGAGGGGAGAGATTTGGGATAACCCAACGCTGTTTTCTTTTCTTTTTTTAAGATAGAAACGAAATTCAGTAATGAGAGGGCTTTAGAGTCGCTGATTAAGAACTTAAAATCGAAATGTCCAAAAACAAAATGGCGGATCCAGCATGGCGGTCTTGTTAAGTGATTGGATTGAAACGAAATTCTGTATTGCGAGAGTTTTTTGGGTCGCTGCTTACGAATCTGAAATTGAAATTCCCAAAAACAAAATGGCGAATCCAATATGGCGGCATTTTTTTTCTTAAAGTTATTGGGTTGCAAAGAAATTCAGTATTGAGTGGGTTTCGGAGTCGCTGATTGGGAATGTGAAATCGAAATTTCCAACAACAAAATGGCGGATCCAATATGGCGGTTTTTTTTTCATAAAGTTATTGAGTTGAAACGAAATTCAGTATTGAAGAGTTTTGGAGTCGGTGATTACAAATCTGAAGTCGAAAATAGAAAAAACAAAATGGCGGATCCAATATGGCGGTTTTTCTTTTCCTTAAAGTTATTGGGTTAGAACGAAATTCAGTATTGAGGAGTTTTTTGGGTCGCTGATAACGAATCTGAAAACGAAATTCCTAAAAACAAAATGGAGGACACAATATGGTAGTCCCTTTTTTTCAAAACTTTATTGGGTTGAAACAAAATTCAATATTGAGGAGTTCTTTGGGTCGCTCTGACTACAAATCTGAAATCAAAATTTCCGAAAACAAAATGGCGAATCCAACATGGCGGTCTTCTTTTTCTTAAAGTTGTTGGGTTGAAACGATGTTCAGTATTGAGAAAGAGAAGTTTTTACGTCGCTAACTACGAATCCAAAATCAAAATTTCGAAAAACAAAATGGCGGATCTAATAGAGTTGTTGTTTTTTTTTCCTTAAAATTAATGGGTTTGAAATAAAATTCAGTATTGATTACGAATCTGAAATTGGAATTTGAAAAAACAAAATGGCACAACCAACATGGCGGTTTTTTTTTCTTAAATAACTTTGTGTTGAAACGAAATTCAGTATTGAGAGATTTTTGGGGTCGCTGATTACGAATGTGAAATCGAAATTAACAAAACCAAAATGGCGGATCCAACATGGCGAACTTTTTTTTCTTAAAGTTATTGGGTTGAAAAAAAATTCAATGTTGAGGAGTTTTTTGGGTAGCTGATTATGAATCTGAAAACGAAATTCCCAAAAACAAAATGGCGAATCCAACATGGCGGTATTTTTCCCTCAATGTTATTGGGTTGAAATGAAATTCAATATTAAGAAGTTTTGGGGTCGCTTATTACGAATCTGAAATCAAAATTTCCAAAAACAAAATGGAGGATCCAATATGGCGGTCTTTTTTTAACGTTATTGGGTTGAAACGAAATTCAATGTTAAGGAGTTTTTTGAAGTCGCTGATTACAAATCTGAAAACAAGTTCACAAAAACAAAATGGCGGATCCAACATGGCGATCTTTTTTTTCTTAAAGTTATTGGGTTGAAACAAAATTCAATGTTAAGGAGTTTTTTGGGTCGCTGATTATGAATCTGAAAACGAAATTCCCAAAAACAAAATGGCGAATTCAATATGGCAGTCTTTTTCCCACAATGTTATTGGGTTGAAACGAAATTCAGTATTGAGGGATTTTTCGCTGTTCGCGGTCGCTGTTGGAGAACCTGAAATCTAAATTTCCAAAAAAAAATGGCGAATCCTTTTTTGTTTCTTGAAATTTTCAAAAACAAAATAGTTATTTTTTTTCTCCTTAAGTTATTAGGTTGAAACGCTTGTATGATAAATTTATTGAAAAGAGGAAGGTTTTATCTTCAAGCCTCCACCCTTCCCCCTTTTCTTTTTCCCCCCTTCTTTCACACTCATTGATCTGCTAATGAGAGATCAAACTCTTTTCTTTACATTTTCGCATATTTTCATTATTTTTCAAGTTCGATTTTTAAAGCTTGAGCCTTCCATACTAATATTGCTACAATTTATGTTACATTTTTCAAATGCTATGAACTATTTAAAAGTTCAAATATCAATTTCTATATAACTCATACGTAAAAAAAAAAAACAAAAGCCCTAAAGCTTATGAAATATTAACCCAAAAAAAAACACAAAAAAAAAAAAAAGTTTATGCACATTTAAGCAAATCTTTAACCAACAAAAAAAAATTCATTAAATGTTTTGTTTTTCGACTGCAATCATATTGAAAAAACAACAACAATAACAACAAAAAGCAATAGACAGCTAGACAGGCAAACAGAAACAGACAGACAAAGTGAGTCTTTATGACTTCTTCGGTTGCTATTTGATTTGACTCTATGGTTACTTGTGCCAAGTGCTCTTATAAAAATTGGTTTAACACTTTGGCAATAAATGAATGATGCTTGCGGTTGCTGATGGTGGGTAATGGTGGGGTGGTAGCGGCAAATCGGGGTTTGTTTTTGTCAAATTTATTTTATTTTTTTTAATTTTTTTTTTGCAACGTTGTCAAATTGACATTTGAGAAGAGTTTTGAATGGCAAAGACGTTTTGCCAAACATAAGAGTGCTTTAGTAATTTAATGATTGTAAATTACGATAAGAGCGAACGATAGCTTGTTGCTGGTTGAAATTGAGTTTGAATTGAGTTGAGTTGAGACAGACCAAAATACAATACAAAAATACCGAAATAAAAAACAAACAAAAAATAGCTAAATTAAGGTGTGCAACTGAAACTGTATATTATATGATGTAGATAATATCAATAGCTTAAATAGGATACATGTCTGCTATAAAGGTATAATTTTCAGAAGCTATATAATTGTTTTTGCAAATAGCTTCTTAATTAACACACTACCACAATCGCTAATAAAAAAAAATACTAAATATTTAAATTATATAAAAAAAAACTTTAAACATATTTTTGACTAGCTTAATGGATTTAGAAATCTGATACATATGTATGTACATGGGTAAAAATATCAAAATAAATTTTAAATTTAAAACTCACCTGTCAATGTAACATTGACATGCATTAACCCTATATGCGTGCCAATGCGAGCTGGTAATTTCTCACGCGAGAAGGCTTTATATGGCGCTATAATCGTTGTATGTGCTACATGCCATGCTGAGCCAAGTCTAGTAACTGAAAATAAATACACAACACCATGCAAATTAATTATTTAATAATCTATTATTATAACAAATAAATACATATTTATTATGTTGGCGCGATAGTAGTAGCTACTATTATTTATGTATGTGCTGTAGGTATACTTACTTAATATGACTAGTCCCACAAAAAGACTTAAAGTGACGGTCGAAAATGTTGTGAATTTCTGTAAAAAAAATAAAAAGGAAAATAGAAAAAAAAAAGTAAAAATATTTGAAATTTTTTGTATAAAATAATTGCCATAAAAGTGCATATAATAATAAAACAAATTGCTTGTGTATTGTATAATATTTGTAGTTGTAAATTAAAAAACTATGTAGAAAAATAATATATTTTACATTTTTTTTTTTTTTTTTTCAAAAGCAGCCATGGATAATTATCGGCTTTACTCTTACGAAACTCTTTAAATTCCTTTTAAATATGAGAGAAAGAGAATATCAAAGAGTGCATGAACCAACAGTGAGAGAGCCGACATCGTGATCAGACTTTTTTCATATGAATAATTTTGTTTGCGTAGGAGTTGGACAGAGACGTTGACTCTCTCAATCTCCTCTCAATCTCATCTCAATATAGCGAGTGGTTAACTTCAGAGAATTTTACTGTTATTGTTAGGCGTATAGTTTTTGCCAGAAATTCTTTTACTGCAAATACATACATAAATATGAGAGTGAGAGAGTGCTGTTTGTGTTGTTCTTGTAAGAGTTGATTTTGTTTACTTGCTCGTTCTTTTGTTTATTTACATACCGATATTGACCACTAGTAAGTACTTTTTCACCACTTTTGAGAGAGACGACAAAAAGGCAACAAATGTAAGGTATACAAATTGAATTTAAAATAACGTTAAATAAAGAAAAATTGTTTTTCAAATTATTTTTTTTTTACCTTAAACTATTTTCACATATTGTTTATAGAAATTTATTGCAATTTAGTTGTCTCTTCCAAAAGTAGTGAAAAAGTAGTTATGAGGTGCCACTGCCCACCACTCTACGCTTTATACCAATTTACACAGTCTGTGCTTTTTAGGCATGTAAATAAAAGTTTCACTTAAAAAAAAAAAACAAATATGCGACACACAACAACGTTGCTTGATTGCATAAAGAAAATGAAAGAAATTAGTTTTTTTTAATTTTTTGATATGAGCATAGAGAGCCAAACAAAATAAAATAATTCTTCACACAAAAAGTTGCCGATCAGAATTTCAGTACCCTCCCATAAAAAGTTTCACTTCAAAAACTTGGAACATATAATGTAAACGAAGATATTGTTGTAATATGAGGTATTTCTGATACAGGACTAAGCTTGAGGCTATAATAGAGGCCGGCCGGCAGTCATGTCGGTTAGTTATGAATATCTAATAAGGAGTTCCCGAACAACAGCGGTAGAAGAAGAGGTTCTGGGTCAAAATGAGGTGTTACCCACCCTGTAGTCAGTTCGTGAGCACCAATATGATGTCCTGGTATGTGTTCGACATCACTAACTAGCCAACTAACTTTGATAATTTGATGAAAGGATTGATGTGTGTTGATGCTTGGGTCCGTAATCATTGCGAATCACAACAGCAGAGAAACCCGGAAATGGATGCTTAACCGTCAACATAGATTTGTTTTATTCAGAGAATTTGTTAATATTTTGATGCATTCTGAAAGCCAAATATATATCTACTCTAGATCTGGTTTTGAGCAAGTCAGAATTGCTAATAGGGAGATACAAGGGTCGAAAGTGACCCTATTTTAATAAAATTATAATCTTTTTTATGCACATTGAAAAATGTCCGCAAACTTTGCATGCAATATTTTTAATGTTTTTGTAAAAATTTTGATGAAATGGTTAACATATTACACAAGCAAAGGGATTTAAATGATCATCTGGAGTTTTTATCATTAATTCATAAACAAATTATTGGTATTCCAAAACCTAAGTACATACCCAAAAAAAAACTCGTGGCACTCGTGGCGATATTTTGTTTTCAGATATAAATTTTCATTAATTAATCATTAGCCCTATTCACTCTTTAGAGTAAAGTGCTGAGTAACGGAGTAAAAAATTAATGTTTTACCCTAGAGCATGAACGTATCTAAAACTGATATAGTGCACTCTTTGCGATCAATGTTCCCAACTGAATGCGCTAGCAACAAAACTTTTTTTTTTATTTTTTGTTGTCGTACAAATCAAGAAGTAGGCAACACTGATTTTCTCTCTTACTTAGAGTAACAGAGTAACAAATATTTTACTCAAGGGTCAAACCAGAGTAAAAGTGTAAAGTGAGGGTAAAAACAAATGCCGTAAATTTTGTTATTGTATAGTAATTTTGTATTACACTTTTAACCTGTTACTCCGTTAACCAGCGGTTTACTCTAAAGCGTGAACAGGGCTATTGATCAAGTTTCTATATTTTACTAATATTACACATCGATATATAAAACCCAAAACACTTACAATAGTATTGCTTATTGTCTCATCTATTCTTTGTTCCCTCTTCATAATACCGTTTGACCAAAAACAAATAACAAAAAAAAAGTAAGAGAAATCATCGTTGCGTACTCGGAACCGCAGCCGAGTAACCAAAAACAAATAATTTATTTATTACAAACAAATTGCATTTGCCCTTAAATGAGAGAGTATTAGTGGAAAAGAGAAAGAAATCAAGAGAACAAGAAAGATGGAAAAACCGGTGAGGAAAATCGTACAAAAATCGGTGTGTGTAAAAACAGACTAAATATACAAAAGAGCAAGTAAGCAAACAAAGTCAACTCTTGCAAGAACAACACGAAGAGCACTTGCTCTCTCATATTTATATGTGTGTGTGTGTTTGTATTTGTACTAAAAGAGCTTTTAGTAAAAACAACACGACTAACAATAACAGTAAATTCCTCTGTAGTCTATCACTCGCTAATTTGAGATGACATTGAGAGAGCCGACTTCCCTGCTTGTATTACATGAGCTCAATCACCAAACAAAAAATACATATAAAAAAAGAAAATCCGATTACAAGTTTGGACCTCTCAGTGTCAGCAAAAATATTCACCACAATATCCTCATTCAGTATTATACCATGGTTAGTTTATTGAAAGCTAAAAAAAAACCTTCATTTGTTGGTCTTTGTGTAATTTATAATATTTTATATCAGCATCGCGGATATGAAATTGCAACTTGAACCCTGTTGAGTTGTTTCCTTCAATTATTAGATTAAAAAACAAAAAATATTGGATTAAAAAACAAAAAATATATGCGCATAATTGTGAATCAATGAAAATGGGCAGTTTACAGTCCAATTAACCGGAAAGTGCAATAAACCATTTAATTTTAGCATATTTTGATTTAAAAACGTACACTTTTTGAATGCAATTAAACGGGAAATGCAATTAAACAAGCAATGCAACAAAACGGAGATCAATTAACCGAGGATTACTATTATGTTCTTACTTTTCTATATAATCACCATCGATATAGCTCGATATGCTTCCACCATCTGGTTTCCATTTTTAAAATTCTTCAATTTACTTTGAACTTCGAACTTTTAAGCCCACCCTCAAAATTTTAACTATTTTGTGTAAATTAAACAAAAAAATATTAATTAAAATGTTAATTTAAACATGATGTAAATACATATTTGTGTGTATACTATGTTTGTTTGTATATCAGACGTCAAAAATAATAAAAATCGATTTGTTTCCAGCATTGTGATGTAAAAATTGTCATCGATTTGTCAGGTGCAAACCACAAAATTACATTGACCGACTAATGCAAAGCAATAACAAAATTTGAAATCGAATAATCATCAACATCTATCAGTGGTGGATAACATAAATATTTATCAGAATGGGAGGGGGGAGGAAAACAAAAAAAAAAATTTTTATTTCTTTCAAATAATAAATACAATAATTTGACTCCTTCTATGATTTTGCCACATCACATCAAATGTTCAAGTTATTTAAAAATAATTTACATTTCAATTATTTCAATTTGCAACTTGGTTGCAACTGATTGAGTGCGGTATGTATTTAAATTAAAATTTATCAAGTAAAAAATACACGCATACCAACATATTTATGTACAGTAAACCCCGCTTAATTGCGGCGATGAAGATGTACTTGTTAAGGTTCAGGTTAGCCGGGGAATACAGATAACCAAAGATTTTGAGTATATTTTGGTATCAAAATGTAAAATTTTCGGGTGCAATTAAACGAAAAATGCAATTAAGCGGAGATTAATTAACTGGAGATTAATGTATATGCATAATTTTTTGAAAATACCGCACTCATGATTAAAAATTGGCAAATTGAAATTACTTGTCTGCAAATTATATCACTCAATGATCTGAGATATTGGTAGATTATAATTTGCAGTCTCACATTCACATCGATTTGTATTCCATCGCTGAACTTATCAGCTGTAAGTATTGAAAAAAGCTTATGATCTTCTCTGAAAACATCAAATATATTCCGTTTCACAGTATTGAACATATGCAGCTTTTTGAGGTGCGTTCTATTCTCTGGCGGCGTTTATGTTCGAAATGGATTTTGAATACTTGAACATTCTGCAGCTAGATTTAAATATATAAATATAAATATAATGAATTTTCTATTCTTATAAATATAAATGAATTTTCTATTGTTATATACTAAAAAATCTTCTTACCTGTTTTCGAACTCCAGGAAATATAACTAGGAAAGCAACATAAAATGTTGCAAATAGTACTGATACGGCTACAATTGAAACATCACCGGTAACGGGTGTTCGATTGGAAAATGAATATAGTGTAGGTCCACCATCGTCTCGAAATGCATCGAACCAACCTTTCATTTTTTGTTGTTGTCAAGTAGTTGAGTTCTGTAAAAACAAAATAAAAAAATTTTATATAAAAATAAATTTTAAATAATAATATATTAAAATAATTAAATACAATAAAGCATAAATAATGCATTTAATAATTATGTATTGAAAAATCACAACTTTGAGAACTACATCATGGCATCATAAAGTGAAAATCATAATTTTCTACCAAAAACGTGAAATACTCACGCCTGGTTTCCAACATGCCGTCAAATTCATATAGAAAATTCTCTCTCTCTCTCTTTTTCTCTTTCTGCCTTTCTGAGAATGAGTAAAATTCGTCTTCCGATCGCGGAGAAACGATTTTAACGAGAAGAGAGACATTTTAAGAGAAGTTTCTGTTTTATAGCAGGGGTGTCCAAAAGTTTCTTATGGAAGTGCAAACACCAATACATATAAACTTTATTATTATCAAGGAACAAAAAATCATACGTTAGACAACAACAAAATCTATGTTTAAGATAACTGTCGCCAATGTGTACCAACAAAGTATACGAAAGTGTTGCTGCACTTTGGTATAAGCAAATGAAAGAGATGAGAAACGAAAGAGATAAAATTGTTTGTCTATTTCGTATTGCTCAGTGCGGAGTGCTGTGTGTGTGTGTGTGTATTAGAATGCACAACCTATACCTAAATACTTTTACTATAAAATCAAATGTGCAACAAGTACATATATAGGGGGTGGGTACCTCGGACTAAAGTACTCCCTATTTAATACAATTTCATAAAAAAAAATAATAAAAATTATAAAATTTCTTACTACATCGCCAAAAATTAGTCTAATCAGGGATATATACTTTAGTAGAAAAATCAATAATATCCTTCGACTCAAGTCCGATTTGAATGAACAGAGCCTTAACTTTGGTGCCTTGTTCTATATTGATACACAAACGGTTCAAAAATTGGTTGGGGTTCAGGTGGTGTCAACGGTTTTGGACCCAACATTAAGATCTCAACCCCAATGAACGTTTAGGTCTTGTCTTTTTCAAGCCGAAATATATGCAATTAGGACCTTTGCCAAAATAAATCTTTAAAAGTTGAAGGTATCATTATTTTCCTTGTCAACCAGACGGCTTTCAAAACACTTTCATCGTGCAGTTTTTTTTTTTAGAAACTGATGAGAAAGTATTTCATCAAAATCGATCCAATACAGTGGACAACATTTTCTGAGAAGTGGGGGTAAGTTTGATTATTTTTTCTTTCAAATTTATTAACTTTTGCTCTGGAACCTCCTTTGGAATATTTTTGAGATCAAAATAGGGACCAAAAATAGGTTTCATATGCAAATATCTCAAAAATCTGACCTGATAGCGAAAAACGGACTGCAGCTTCATAATGAGCGCCTGAAGTTATTATAAAAACGTATGTTGCCTTATCGGGTCAAAAAAAAAATGGCCGATATTGGTAAACCTGTATAATTGTATGCTTTTCTTATACAATTCAGTGAATCTATGTGTGAAGTAGAAAAGGACAATAAATTGTATATTCGACGATATAAATTTTTTAACAAAAAAAAACACTGCGTATATTTTTTCTTTAGTTTTTGTATGAATGCAAATGTATCAAAACTGTTGTTTTAGTACCAATGTACTTTTTGATTTAAAATTGTACTAAAAAAAACACAGTTGTACTAAAAATATCACCACTGATATCAGTCGCTAAATACTGAAGAAACTCACTCTCACGCTCTCTTTCGTTGTATTTTAATTTACACCCCTCTCCCTACACTTTCCTGCCAAACAGTTATTTGTAGCGCAGAGAACACTGAGAGAGCAGACTTCGAGATTGATGTTTTTTTATATGAACATATGGGGATCAAATACATACAATACAAGCATGTCGTCTCTTTCTGTCGTCTAATATACTATATGGTTTGTGGCAGCACTTTTCTGTCTCGCAGCTGCTTGAGCGAGAGAGGCACGCACACCAACTCACAATACATCACATGTATTTGTTTATATTGAATTTTTTATATACCGCAAACAAAAACGTTTAGAAATTTACAAAAATGGTAAGATACATACATATATACCGTAAATATTGTATGTATAGAAAACTCGGGGATCTCAGGGGGGGGGAGTAGGGGAAAGGGTTTTAGAGATAAATTGATGAATATATCTTATATGGCATCATTAATCTCAAATTAAAAAACTTAGTCCTTGAAGAGTCTTCCGACGCCATTTTTTTTTTTCACCGATAGTTGGTGTACATGGCTGTGGATGAAGGTTTGAGTCTTTGTTAAGTTGAATATTTTCAATTTAACCCTGATATGCCCAATGTCTTGTATGTAGTGCACTTCAGAAATGTTTGATTTCGATTAAGTGAGAATATATTCAATAAAAATGAAAACTGACATGTAAGAAATATATGTAGGTCATTGGGCGTATTTGGGTTAAACAAATTTATTCACTATTTATATCATTCGTGTCTAGTAATTAATGTTTTTTATACATTTTCTATATGAAGAAAATAGTTGCAATTTACATGGGGGTAGATGCAAATTTTCAAGTGTATTAAGATCGAAGTGAATTAAAAATAAAAAAATACAGAAATTAATAAATTAGGAAATAGCAAGTGATGAATAGCTTTGACATCAATTTATTTCACAATTTTCTATGACGGTAATTGATTAATTGCCATTCTGTAGAAATGTCCAAAAGCTTCCTCAACATTGCATGTTTCAAAACTTATACAATCACTTCACAAAATTAAAAAATAATATGTAATACTAAAAATGGTTATGGTATTCTATTACTGAACATATTGTTTTTGCCAAGAAGCCTTGTAATTTTTATTATAATATTTTTGTATTCATTTTAGAGACAGATTTTTCAAATGAAACAGTCAGCTGTATTTCAAGCTACTTAGTAACCAATAGCAAATTCAACTATTAGTTATTCATTCCAAGCACTAAAACAAAAAAATAAAAAGACAAATATATAAAAAAAAAACAAAAAAAACAACATCAAACTATAAAATATTCATTCATTTAAGGCTTCCCTTGATAACTAAAGGTGTTACTAACATTAATCTTTTACTAGACAATTAAGTTTAGGTAAATATTTTTTCGCTTCACACAAATTTATCTGCAGTTATACTACCAAAATAACTAAACACAGTAATAATGCCAAAAAAGAAAAATTTAATTATTCAAAATCTAGCAATTTTAATATGTCATAAAAGCAAAACACACAAAAAAAAAAGAAAAAAAAAACAAACTGAAGTCAACTCGCTTTGTACTAAATTTGCATGTTGATGAAGCTGAAGACTTCTATCTAATTAAGCTAAGCATTTTATTTGAATAGTAAAAAATAAGTAAATAAATAAACAAAAACAAATAATTAAATTAAAATTTAATGTATACAAAAAAAGTCAGCATAGATACTCATATACACTAGCGGATTTTAGGGGGGTGGTTAAGGGGTTAAAACCCTTACCTCACCGATCTGATAAAATTTTTCAGATATTTTAATCGTTAGTCACGAATCAAACTAAAAAATGAAAAAACCAAAAAAGGGACGAAAAAATTAAAAATTTCCCCTCGGAAATATCTGAATCCGCTTCTGGTCTTATACATACAATTCCAAAAATTTAAGTTGTAAATCTATGTAGTAGATATGTTAGACAAAAATCAACTGGATGACTAAACAATTTTCAAACCGAGATCTCGATACTCGTATTTCTACTGTTAGATATTGTTGCCATTAGCTAAAACGCCAGCGGCACCAACCACTGCAAAAGTAGCTTACAGGTTTGCTAGAGAATTGTGCGCACGCGCATTTTGTCTTTCTTAAGCAGTAATTAATTACACAGGCCAGCGAGGTTTTAAATTGAACATAAGCAGGGACTTCCTCACGTCAGGATTTGAAGAATTTTAACTCAAAAGAGTTCGGGAAAAAGAAATTGTTTTTCATTTCTTTAATTTTCATAATTTTTTACATTTTATACAGTGTTTTTTTTTTTGGAATGAGAAAATGCTTGTCAAAATGAGAAATTGCTTGTCAATACGACCAAATATTTATCAAAAATGAGAAAATGCTTGTCAAAAATGGAAAAATACTTGTCAAAATATGGGAAAATTTTTGTCAAAAATTTAAAAATTAGTGTTAAAATGTGAGAAAATGTTTGTCAAAAAGTAGAAAATGGTTGGAAAATGCTGGTCAAAAGTGGAGAAAAAGCTTGTCAAAAAGTGAAAAATACTTATCAAAAAGTTTATAAATACTAGTCAAAAAATGGAAAAATACGTGTCAAAAATTAAAAACTGATAGTCAAAGTCTGAGAAAACGCTTGTCAAATATTAGAAAATGGTTGGAAGATGCTTGTCAAAAAGTGGGAAAAAGCTTGTCGAAAATAGAAAAATTCTTGTCAAAATGCTGAACAATGATTCTCAAAATGTGGGAAAATGCTGGTCAAAAAATGAGAAAATACTTGTCGAAATGTAGGACAATACTAGTCCAAATGCGAAAAAATGCTTGTCAAAAAATTAGAAAACACTTGTCAAAATGTAGGAAACTGCTTGTCAAAAAGTGCGGAAATGCTTGTCGAAAATGGAAAAATTCTTGTCAAAATGTGAGAAAATGTCAAAAAATGAGAAAATATTTATAGAAAATGGAAAAATTCTTTGCCAAAATGTGAGAAAATGTCAAAAAATGAGAAAATACTTGTCGAAAATGGGAAAATTCTTGTTAAAATGTGGGAAAATGCTGGTCAAAAAATGAGAAAATACTTGTCGAAAAATTTAAAACTGATTGTCAAAGTCTGAGAAAACGCTTGTCAAATATTAGAAAACGGTTGGAAGATGCTTGTCAAAAGTTGGGAAAATGCTTGTCAAAAAGTGGGAAAATGATTGCCGAAGATGGGAAAATTCTTGTCAAAATGTGGGAAAATGTCAAAAAATGAGAAAATATTTATAGAAAATGGAAAAATTCTTATCAAAATGTGGGAAAATTTTTGTTGAAAATGGTGAAATTCCTATCAAAATGTGATAAGAACTTATTTAAATTTTTACATTTTTAGGCAGAACTTTCAAAAACTTCTGATTTTAATGATTGAATTAAATCCCGAACCATGGTTTTCTAGCGAAACTTGTAAAAAAATAAAATTATTTTTCGAAACGAACCAGTCATTTTCGCAATTTTAGGTAGAGTTTTTTTAAAATTCTGACGTTATAGAAAAATTCTACGTTCAGATTCCGTAAAAGTTTATTGCTTGTTTTGTTTTCTTGTTTCTAAAAAAACAAAAAGTGTTATGTCGCAGGCCTGTGTAATTTATTATATTTACTGTGAACTGAACCGAACGAACTTTCAACTAATTCTGCTGTCAAACAATTTATTACAATCTAACTGCAACATTTCCTGTTTAATTTATTACTTTTTTTTTATTTGCTGTTGTTGTGAATCAGTTAATCGATTTTTTATATTAGTTTGTTGTTAGTGAAACTTTTTTTGCTGAACTCTAGTTAAAAAAAAAAATATATAAAAAGAGAACGGTGTAATTAGGGATACATGGGGAGAAGAAATTAATTTTTATATATTTACCAGCAATAAATTTCATTGATTAAACTTTAATTTGCACTTATTTCGTATATAAAATCATGAAGAGAAACCGGTGGTTAAAAGAAATAGAGGTAAAGGTGTATTTTATTATTTATTTTTTTTTTTTGTTTTGTCGACCGAACTTGATAATAAATTGGCCTGTATATATTTAAATAGTTTTATAAATTTTGGCTATTTCTTTTAGTAAAACTAAAGCCTTAGGAATTATGAAAATTTCACCTAGTGTTATCTTCCCAACTGACGCACTCTCTTTTGAATTTTTTATATAAAGTTTTTCGGTCTCTTAAAAACTTCATATAAAAAAACGAAAAGAGAGCGCGGTCATAAAGAAGATAATAAAAATAAATAAAATTCACCTTTACCGTTATTCATTTTAACCACTCTCTCTCTTAAATTGAGATCGTAAAAACTTCATATGAAAAAAACGAAAAGAGAGCGCGCTAGATGAGAAGATAACAAAAAAACTAATATACACCTTTACAGTAATTCATTTTAACCACTCTCTCTCTTAAATTGAGATCGTAAAAACTTCATATAAAAAAGCGAAAAGAGAGCGCGCTAGATGAGAAGATAACAAAAAAACTAATATACACCTTTACCGTTATTCATTTTAACCACTCTCTCTCTCTTAAATTGTGAGCGTAAAAACTTCACATAAAAAAAAACGAAAAGAGAGCGCGCTAGATTAGAAGATAACAAAAAAAAATAATTTACACCTTTACCGGTATTCCTTTTAACCACTCGCTCTCTTAAATTGAGAGCGTAAAAACTTCATATAAGAAAATGAAAAGAGGGTGCGGCACTCGATCTGCCTTTAGTCTAACTCTCAATGGGTTTTGGGTATGCAAATAAAACATTTTAAAATTTTAAATATATTAATCTTTTTTCTATTAATTATTCAACTGCCTAAGAGACAGATCTTATTAAACATAATTTTAATAATGGCAACTTATAATTTTATTATTCACTGTGAAAATTATTTAACAACTAACTGTTATTTTTATCACTAAATTAATAGTTTCAGTTTAAAAAGTGTAAATATTCAATAAGGAAGCTCTACATTACATTCCAAAAAAACAGAAAAATAATAAATACATCATAAACAACAAATATTTATTTTATAAATATTTCATATTTTGAAACTACTTAAATGCAAAATGCTAATATAAATATAATCAGTATTCATTGAAGTAAGTGATGTTATTATTATTTGATAGGAAAATAATCGTTCAACTGATTATATAAAACCTGTCTTTGCTACTATTTACAAAAACATGAGGAAATCATTCGACATCGAATTTATAAGCAAATTGAATATATTTTAATCTCTCCTGGAGTATAAAAAATTAAGTAAAAAATTTCCTATATCTACAATGTTCAATTATGTTTTATCTATAGATGAGGAAATACATAATAAACGCTTATTGATAAAAAAAATAATAATAATTTAATAAACTTTCTAATAAATTAAAAATATTTTTGATGCATTTTTCTATAAATAATGATTTTGATTGGAGCAAAATGATTTCCTATGAGATTTCAAGCCAAAAAACCGTATAGAACAATGGTGCCCACGTCATAATTTTGTAAAAGCACTAAAGCATACGCTGTGCATTCTTATACAAACATATAGTATCTATTCCGCACTAAGCAATATACACAAACAATTTTGTCTCTTTTTCGTTTCTCATCACTCTTCTTTGCCTATACCAAAAAGCAAAGCAACAACACTTTCGTATGCTTTGTTGGTACACATTGGCGACAGTTATATTCAATGTAGATTTTGTTGTTGTCTAACGTATGATACTTTATTCTTTTATAATAATAAAGTTTATATGTATTGGTGTTTGCACTTCCATAAGAAACTTTTGGGCACCCCTGATATAGAACAAATGCATGGAGAGCAAACATAACGTAAACAAAGATTAAGAGTTTTGAGGTTCTTCATAGAAAAAAAAAATTAAAGAAGGAAAAGAGAGAGAGTTGATACTAATATGGCGCGATGAGAAGCAGAGAGCACATGAGAGCTGAATCTGAGAGAGCCGACTTTACTGTTGTATTCTATAGGACCGACTTCCATACTGAACGTATGGAATGAAAAAACTTTATTTTAACATCGGCTCTCTCAGTTTCATCTCATATGCTCTATGATGAGAAGAGTAGATAAGATATTAACCCCTATTCTAAATATTCCCATAATGAAACTCCAGCGAAAATTTGTTTCTTTCCCCCATATTCCTATAGGAAAAGAAAGGAAGAAAACAAATTCTCCCGGGAGTTTCTTTATGGGAATATTTAGAATAGAGCTGATTATCTATGTTAGTGCAACGGTAAATGTCAGCGAAGGTGCTCAAATGAATTTTATAAGGTAAACGTTTTTGTTGTTATATTTCCATATAGATTTAAGAATAATTTAAACTAACTAAGAGTAGCAAATCGAGAGAGCCTTAGTATATTATTTGCTATTTATATACAAAAACAAAAAGAAAATAATTGTTATTTACAATCTAGTAAATGGTAATATTCTAGCGACGACTATTCAGATTCAAATAAACAAATATATTACAGTGACGTTGACATTCAGCAAGCGATGGTAGTGACGTCAATCTGCCATCAAACTAATAATTTCAAATGCTTTTTGATCCGAATTAAACAAACTAATTTTATTAAAGTATGCATATAGGTTTATATTCAAATACAAACCAGATTTCTTCTTTTTTTTAGTAATAAATACTAATTTCAAGAAGAAATTTAAATCAAGAAATAATCTATATTAAGTTAAAGTGTAGAACAAAACACACAAACTTGATTTTTAATAAATCTCTTTATGGATTGCAAAGATGTTTGTTTGACAACAACAAAAACCAAATTTAAAATGAGAGCGGTTTATCTATGATGAACCATTCCAAAATGGTTCTCTGTTAGACCAACAGTGTGGCCAAGTGAACCTTAAAAATGAGTAATGTGGGTATTCACACATCTTTTGTTATCCAACACAAAGAGATAACCTATATTAATATTTTATTACTTTATTTATAACTTTTATGTTTTTTCATTAATAAAATTTTCTAATGACGTATGTGTCTGTGTCATTAAAAGCGGATCCTGTGTGCGTGTAATTCCCACACAATTCATTAACCTCTTTTCAACAATTTGCAACACTTTCAAATTCGATTTACCTATAGTAAAGTAGATAAAATTTTATTTTTCATAGGTATTAATTTTTACCTTTTATCATTTACTTAATTTTGCTTTTTATTGGATTCCCCCACGTTGTTCCATATCCGTGTTCAGTCAGAAATCATTTTTTTTTTCTCAATTCTCAAGCTCATTAAGTATGCAAATACAAAAAAAAAAAATTTATAAAAGTAATACAAAAACAATTATAAGAATATTGCGGTATGTAAACAAAGAACAATAAAATAAAAAATAAAGAAAAAAAAATATTGAAGAAAAAATCAGAACGAAAAAAAAAAAACAAAAAAAAAAGATAAATACTTTGCGGAAAACACGTCACACCGTCACACAGCAATCAACATTAGCAAATCTTGATTATTTTTGGTTGCTGCTTTTAAAACACACACACACACACATACACAAATTATTATTAGACAATAGAAAATATACTACACAATACACAGTGTAGATAGATACCTACATTAGAATGTGTATAGTGTAAGTTTGACGTTTGAAAGGTATGAAATCCGGCTCTATTATTTTTTTTTTTTTTGTTTTTGCTGCTTATTTTTAGATTCTCGTGGATGAATCTTTTTTTCTTTTTTGTTTATTTCATTTTATTTTTTTTTAATTTTTTTTCTTCCAAATCATTTAAATCATCAGCATCTTTTGTTGTTTAGGAATTAATACATTATTAAATCAATCATTTTCTAGCAACCATTTGTTAAAGCTTTAATTTTTGACTATACTAAGAACATAAAATTTAGTAAAACGATTGTAAAAAAAAGATACTTGTTTTGTATTATAACAAATTTTATTTAAAATTTAGCTGAGAGCAATAACTTGTTTCAATTTGTTACTGTTTATATTTTTGAAACACGTTTGACATTTTAGAAAGTTAATTTTTTAGAATTATTTAAAATAAAAATCGAAACATTAAATTATGTATGAGAAATTTTTAGCACAGAAACGAATTTCGAATTAAAATTTTTTTTTCTAAAGAAATCCAAAACAAAATTGCTTCGAAGCAATTCAAGTTTGCACCTTTTTAAGAGTCGCTTGGAACTACGGTCAAAAATGACACTAGGCTACTTTTTTCCCGATCTAGTACGATTTTTTTTTACTCTGAATCGGAATTTAGCAGCAGAATTCATCAATGAGAAACTGAGAGAGAATTGAGACGTCGACGGCTCTGCTATATTGTATGGACCGATCTCCATACGTTCCTATGAAAAAACTTGATTTCGACATCGGCTCTCTCAGTTCTCTCTGTTTCACCTCATGTGCTCTCTCTCTGCTTCCCATTGTTGAGAAGAACCTATAAGATAATATTATCTATGACGCAAAAGTGCTCTATTTCCAAAAAAATGCAAACCGAAAAGTTCATAAAATGCCGATTTCATAAAAAAAAAAAAAATAAGAAGTTAAATCGAGAAACCGCTACGAAAAGTAGCTAATTTAATTTTAAGAGGAAACCTCGTACCTTTTCTCACGAACATTTTACACTGCGTCTACACCTGCTAACATCTGCTGGCATGCCAATTCAGAATATGTATTATCTGTCAAAAAACAGAAAATTTGTCTTTGTGACATAAGCGTCCTGCTAATTATCATCCCAATTCATTTTTAACAAAATGTCAGACACTCCATTTCTTATAATTTGCTCACTCTGCTCTACTTCCGCTCTAATTTGTTTTTGTTTTCTCTCACAAATGGTGGAAACGTCAAATATTATCGGCTTGCGTCAAATCATTGGTAGAATTCATTGGCATCGAAATTTGCTTGCCAATGACTCTGCCAATGAGAAAAGTGCAAGTGTATTAGTGAAAAAATGTGAATGTGTTAGCATTGGCATGCTAGTACTGGCAGGTGTAGACGCTGGGTTAAGCTGGTCTTACTTGCAAGCCGCTAAAAGTTGAATGGAATTGGAATTATCATCAAAAATTACACAGGCTTGTATGCATCAGACCCAAGAATCATAGCAGTTTTTGAGGTTAAATTCGAATCTGCCAGCATAACTTATTATTAGCACATTAGGATTTCGAGAAATTATAACCAAAAAATGCAAAACAAATTAAAATTTTTCCCTAGGAAGGAGCCAGTTAATGAAACAAGTCTTTCCTAAAAGCAAGAGGAGGAAGGAAGACCCCCGAAAACCTCCACTCATCTATAGAACTATCACTGCTCCAAAGCAAATTAAAGTGAGCGAAGTACCTAATTTTTAAGCATCTCCGCATTTCGAAAAAGTGGTAAACAAATTGATCAGGTCCTTAAATGTACACAATAGATATGCATAAGTGCATATTTCGATTTATTTTCTAGACTTTTATAGATTTGTGTACACATACCAAATAGTTCAGTTTAAAAAAAAAAAACCAAAGCGTACATTTTAAATGTGAAATGAGTGACTCAAAAAAAGTTCCAGAACTGTGAAAAATAAATAATAAGTAATACATTGTTAGTTTTAACTCTGATGAAAACTATAAGCGCTACTACACGCTGCATGGCCATGCAGCATTTCGTTGCTTGCATGCCAAATTTGATGGTGGAGTGAGGAACAAAACCAGCAACTAGTAATTTCCTTGTCTAAAAAACTCAGGTCTCCCCCTCCTCTCCCCCTCTCTTTCTCTCTGGGCTCGATACTAATACGGAACTGACAGCTAACAGGTGGTTACTGAAATTGGGAAATAAATATATTTCGATTTGAAAATTATTTACTGCTTTCTGGAACAAAATACAATCTCTTTACAGATTTCATTACAGATCTATTTTTGAGTAAGTTTCAAAGAAACTTCAGAATGTTTCCCCTTTTGTAGTATAGAATATAATTTAAAGGTGCGTCTCAGAACTATTAATTATATAATTTCTGAATGGTTTATCGAGAGAAATTTCAGCGGAGAAAAATTCAAGATTTCACTTTGCTTTTTGCTTCGCTTTTCGGGAGTTTCCAGTCCTAAATTTTTTGTTACTAGCCTCATTAGAATTCTATTTTTGTCGAGTTACAGAGACAAAAATATGATGGATTTTCCAGAATTTTCAAAATTATTACGAGATATTGGCATGGCGGGAAATATACAGACAAGTTAGGTGTCCCTTTCGTTTTTACAAAGATGTTGTATATAAAGACAATTTTGACCTAAATTCAAGAGTTTAAGAAATAATAAAGAAAATTAATAAAAATTTTTTTTCTTTTTAAATGTATAAAGTAAAAAATTGTTTTTTTTTTTTTTAGAATTCACATTGCAAATCATAATTTGCATTAAATAAATTACATATACATAAATATTTTGTTGTTCAGATAGTTAGTTCATTTCAACTGGATTAATTGAGCCGTTGCATGAAAAACTGGTGTAAGTAAATTTTTTTTATTATTTGGATGTTCACATTCAGGCAATAATTTTGACCTCATTGAATTTCCTACAAAAGTGGTGTACGTCTAGGTTGAACATGCGTACTGTACTTGAAGGAAATAAATTTCATAAGAATCCTATTATGTACAGCACTTCCACAAAACCATTGTATTTTGAAAAATCTGATTTTCACTTACTCCACTTTTGAACGAAACGGCTATTCGGTGTCGTATCCTCTCATTTGTCATAAATTCTCTCATTTGACATAAATACTCTTTAATTTTTCATATAAAATTAAACGGCATTATGTTTATATGACAGTTAACGGATGTCGTACGAATACCCTAAATATTTCGACTACGCACATACATACACACACATAAGAATTTCGCTCTCACTTAAAAGAAAAGAAACCATTAACTATGATTGGTCAATTGAAAGCAGAGTTCGATATATTAAATTCTCTCTCGCTTTCTCTCATCGGGTGTTTATATTGTAGGTATATATTAAATCTTTTAAAATGAGCGTGTGAGCATGTAATTGCGTACACAAATAACTTAATTATTTAAATATTTTGGTTATATAAAAATAAAAATAAATTAAAAACAAATAAAACTTAATTTTTTGTTTTTTTAGACTTACCAAACTTGTCGAAAATCTACATAAAAATATATTTAATCAAATAATTGTCACAGTTTTATAATTATGTATTTTGTTTTTTGAATGTTGAATTATAAACCAAATGAATTTGGAGTCATATTTCTTTAAGAACGACGACGAGATCCACAAAAGCTAATTAAACAAGATATATGTATATTTTTTATTTTTGTTATATTTTTTTATTACTTTTTTTCTTGATTTTTTTTTTATAAATCTAATAATGGAATAATATTTTTTATTTTTTTATTCTTTTTTTTTTATAATAAATCTTCAATCGTATAATTTTTATAGACAAATTAATTGATTTTAAAGCACTTTAATTTATAATTATTTTTGATGTGTTTTAGTGCAATTTTTTAATTTTGTCAATTTATATATCTGTAACATTAATTAAATAAATACCTAATATTTTAAAAATATTTTTTTTTTTTGCTTTATAAAATTGCAACAAATTTAACTACAACAGCTCTCAACTCGATATTATTGAAAAAAAAAAAAAAAAAATGGTGAAATTATATTTCTGCATTAGTTTACACGTTTACTTGTGCAAACAAAAATTTATTTATCATATCGTGGTTACCCCTTTCGATTTTCTTTGTAACCTGTTCAACTTGTACTTACTATGTAATGGGGGAAAAACACTCACGGAAATCATCATTGTACAAATAAAACAAGTAAATGCATGATGTGCGCATTGAAAGAAATTTTTATACATATAAGTACATACATATGCATTAGGGTGTAATGAAAACTGTAACGAAATTAAAACAATTTCATAATATTGAAATCATACTCATGAATATTTCATTTCAAAATAATTTTAATTGAAATAAGTGCAAAGAGAAAATGCTCTCAGTTTTGCGCTCTCTGCGCTTTCGAAAACTCAATCAAAAAAATCATGGCAGAATAATAGAGATAGCAGCATTCGGGATTAAAACTGTCAAAGAATGAAGTGAGAGCGCTGAGAGTAGCGGTTTTTGTATAAATTGAAATCACGAAACACACACACACACACACACTTTTTATGCACACAATATGATTTTTGATTTCACAGTAAAGTCCAGAATAAAAATGAGAGTGAGCGCCATTTTCCTTTACTTCTCTCATTCCCAAATCAAAAAAAAAAAAAAAAAAAAAAAAAAAAAAAGAGAATCAAAATTAAGAATGGAAAAGAAGCACACCATAAAACTATTTGAGAACTTTTCTGTATATATGTAGTGGTAGGAATAATTAATTCTATAAAAGCATAATTGCCTTTTAGATTTTATGAACTTAACCTTTTCTTTTCTTCATAAAGTTTCATAAAATTGAAGAGCATAACTTTTGATTTTCTTTAATTTACTTCCAGCTGCAAATTCATTTAATCAAGTAAGTTTTTCAACTCGTACTTATTGCGGCACTGTATGCTACATAAACATTTAAATACAAATCAACATACAAACATTTGTACGTATATATTTATATGAACGTAGTAAATACAACAAGCTTCACATATGATTCAGAAAAAGTGTTAAAACTGAAAACCACAAATGTCGACGATGTAATCTGTACGTTGATCGTTGGACTTGGCACAATAACGACAACAGTGAACAATGAGTGAAGCATTGCACAGTGGAACTTGGAGAATAAAAAATTAAATGGTATTATAATTTCAAGCTAATTATATAACCCATGCGATTATTAAAAGATTAATGAACTGGAAGTGCCCAAATTCAGCCTTTAACTTCCTAGAAAAGTAAACGAAAAAGAAAACTTAAAATGTTGATTCAAAATTTTTGTTTAAAGGTACCCTACATAGCATTACATACCCTTGTTAGACAACAAGGCTTTAAAACTCTTGCTCTGGTACTAAACATTCCTTCCTTCACTACCCCACTTCTACAGAAAATCAAAGTTCTAGAAGCATAAAAACTATGCTCAACTTTCTATATGAAAATGCTAGAAATATATCAATATTTACCATTTCTTTCTCTTTAAAATGTAGTTAGGTAGGTAGGTGTATATTCGCACCCAACCGAAATGAGTTTTATAGTTCAAATCCGGTCACTGGAGTGGAAGGGGGAGGGGGCAGTCAGAAGTCTTTCTCTAATGTGATTTTTTTATGTTTTAGGTAGACCATAGGAAAGCTTGAATTGTTGTGCCTTAGTCTGAAATTACTTCAAGTAAAAAAATTTGAATCAAGGTTGCCTAAATATTCCACAATGAACTCCCCGGGACAATTGTTTTATTTTTCCTTCTTGTCCTAGTTATAGGAATACGTGGAAAACTAAACAAATTTTCCAGTGGTTTCATTTCGGGAATACTTAGAAAAATGGCTGATTGTGAAACCAGGCAATAATTGTTTCAAATTAAAAACAGAGAGAGAGAGAAACAGTGGGAGAAAGAATATCCCACGAAATTCTCTCAATTTTTGTTGCTCGCCATTATATTTGATTCAATGCATGAACAGAAAAAATATGAAACAACTCTTTATCTCTCTTAATCACATTCCATTTTGTCCCACTGTATATCGTCACAATGCAACAAAATACTATTGTATATGAAAAGCAAGAAACAACAACAACAAGAAAAAAATGAAACACAAATAATTACAACGTGAGTATTACGTTACATATATTGCTGCTCTCAGTTGCGGCTGCGCTGCTGCTACAACTAAAACTCCATGCATAAAAAAGAGTAGGAGAATGCGCAATCGTAAGTTACCAAAGAGAAATGCAAAAAACAAAACAAAAAAAAAAAAAACAAAACAAAAAAACAACTACAACAAAATTAAAGTAAAGACTAAAAAACGGAGGCTGAAAAAAAAGCACATCAGCTGTAAACTCTGTTCGCAGCGAAACTACCAACAAGCAACCGAATAAATGATTGCTACCTACAACAACAAAAGTCATTGTAATAATTCTCATTTGATGGTCGGCCGGTCATCGTCATCTGCATTTACGAGAGTACATCTTACATATACGCAGATATCTTCGGTGCAAAAGAGTGCAAAAGAAGAAAACTTGTATTTAATAGTAATAAATTTTCAACTTGAACAAGTACATTTACAATTTTTTTTTTCTCACTCACTCTTTCTCACTCTCTTTTACTCTTTCTCTCTACTTCACATTTTTCAAGTCCAAAGAAAGTGAAATTATTTAAAGTGAAGGAAGTAAACGATGACGATGAAGTAAGTAAAATGAACATGAACATGAAATTGACATAATCTCGCAATGAGTTGTAAAAAATAAAAAAAAAATAAAAAAATTGAGAAAGGAGGAAAGAGAAAATGGGGGAAAAAAAAGATGTTGTTGCCCATAAAGGTGTGTTCCGTGCAGACGGTGGCAATTGAGGTTGATCGTCGTATTTTACTGCTGGCGTATTGTTGTTGTTACTGTGCATATTTAAAATTTGTATGGTTGGTTGGTATGCGAAAGTGAAACAACAACACTAAAAAAGAGGAAGTGTTTTTTAAGCAATATTAAACTATGTAGATATTTATGTATTTATTCATATACATATGTAAGTATATTTATACATATATGAATAGTATTGCATTGCATACGATGTAATATTGAGCAAGTATCCGTATCATACCTACATATGTAGGAAAAGAAAATGTTTATTGCAACCTACTACTACTAGCTCAAGGTTAGAGAAATATATATCAGTAAAGGGTTTTGAAGTTTGTCGTTGTTACTCAAAACGAGTGGGTGGGAAAAAAGATGTCAGATCAAAGGATGCGAGTAAAAAGATTTCTGCTCTTGAGAATTTAACCAAGTGAAGCAACTCATTTGAGAGAGATGATTAATTATGAAATGCACAGTTACGAAATGGAGAGCTGTTTGATTGGTTACTGCTCTCTCAGCATAAAGTTTTTGAGAGAATGGGTCTCATCGTTTCGATATTGCATTGACATATTTTTGAAAGGTTCTTACTCTCAACTAAGAGAGCACCATGGACAATTTTCTCTCTGTCAATGTTAGCAAGCAACAGTATAATTTGAACATGTTATTAACCCTAGACGGCATTTGTGTATAAAAAAAGGCTTAAATACAGTTCTATATTATTGTGATTTCTGATGACTTATAAATTTTAATTAATTAAAAGAATATAAATATCAAACTATTAAAAAAAAATAAATAAATTTGCTATTATATACAGGGTGATTTAGAATTGCATACAGATTTTTTGAACAAACATATTACTTAACCCAAGAAGCATAAAAACGTGTAAAGACTTTTCTTTTTTATTTTTATTTTCGCTAATTTGTGTCTTGAAGGCTCTAATAAAGCTTAATAGTATTCCAATAAGCTACACAATCATGCTGAAATTATGCTCACAATAGCTGCTGATATGATCTCAATTCATTGCTTCAATGATGTTAAACAAAGTTGATCGCTCCAATTCAGACTTATCACAATTTTGACTAAAAAAAAAATTTCAGTTCTGAAAATTTGCAAATGGGCTAAATTTATATTAATTTTTCGAATCTTTTGCCAAAAAAAATATAGGTTAATTACGTGTTTTCTTTTTTGAGAAAAATTAAGAATTTCATCGAATTTTCTTATTTTCTGTATTTTATCATCTAAAGACCACAATATCAATATTTTCTCAACCTTAAGAAATCTAGAAAAACTGGGTTTTGTCCTCCTCTTGAGCTAAGAAATTTGTGGGAAAAAATCTGTTTCCTCTCTTTCTGGAATCACCCTGTATAATCCCAAGGATGGTTTTCAATCTAAGTATAGAGTCTTCTTAAATAGTGTCTTGAACTACCAAATGTTCAACTCTAAATTTTTGAGAATGAAATCTTATTTCTCAATTAGTATCACAATCAAAAGAATAGTGTTGCTTCTGAGTTAAAAAAAAGCTTTTTAAAAATCAAAATGAACTAAAACTTTACCGTTATCCTCCTCCCTTCCACCCCCTTCCACAATTGCTGACAAAAAAATGATTCCATATATTTTTCGTTAATCCTATCAAAAATTTTAAGCAGTAAACTGATACATGTTTTACTACAGAGGGAGTACTAAGTACCCAAAAAATCACAGGCCCTTGTGAGTAAAGCGATAAATGAACGTTTCATAAATGTGCCAAGGCTATTTTACAAACAAAGAGGCCCAATGAAGCTGTAGTGGCTAGGACCTGAATTTCTTCTCTATTCTGCAAACTAATCTGAATTTGACACACAAATTTTTCACTGAGGTGCTCACATGAGTTGCTTTATCTCATGAGTATTTTTAATGTATTACAAATATAAATTTTATGATTTTTATGCTAATCATGATAAGTTTCAAAAGAATAAATTGTTAGAAATAAAATCTAAATAACTACGACAATTAATTTTCAAAAAATCAAAAAACAATAACAAACGCTTAACACTTGAGTCATTAGTTGACAATGAAGAATTTATATTGTGAAATATTTTTTAGTCGCATTTTTTAATTTAAGAAACAAACACTTGAGATCTTTTTATATACATTTATTAACACAGGTATGCTCAATGATCTATATGTGGTACGCTTCAGAATGTTCTGATGTTCTCATTTAATCAAAATCAATAATTTCTGATGTGTACTACAAATAGAACATTAAGCATATCAGGGTTAATTCTAAAAGTGTTCCGGTTCCATCAATTCTCATAAGGAGATATGTAGCCTGTTTCCGAAATGCCACCTACTACAATTCGAAAAGCAACAAGAAGAGAAGTAAGTTTTGCCCTCTCTCTTCAAAACAAATGCATACGGTAAATGTAATATTGAGAGCACACTCAACTTTCTTTCATTGTTTGTTTGTTTGTTTACATGGGAAATCAAGAAAAACATTTGAGTATAATGAGGAGACGATTTTATTGCGCTAGATTAAAAATCGCAGGAAGCAAAAATCGTATAAGCCTCAAACAAGGCGGATTTAACATGGTGGTAGCAGCATTACAACAAGTAAAACGTAACAATAACAACACGCTACTTTGTTGTTGCTAAAAATCGTAATTGTCAAAAGCACAAGAACAAATGAATGGAAAAAAAAACAAAGATTTTGACAGTTAAGATTATCTTCATATAATAAAAAATTAGAGAAGAAGAAGACAGAGCTGACGCTGCTATCACCTATTATAATTTCGCCATGGCCTCAAATATACATGGATAAAAACAGCACTATTCAAACTCAAATGTATTAATATAAGAACTCCAATTGTTACATTAATTCACACTGTAGAATTCATATTTTTCAATATTTTTTATGCACTTTTTATTTCAATTTAAGAAAATCTTAAACACTTTTGTTTGCATTAATAGATTCTAATGTTTGGTTTTCACTATGTCAATTTCAATCAAATTTGCCAACATATTAGCAAATTTCAAATGGGAAATTCTCTCTTTCTCTCTCTTTGACAGGGAATATTACATAGTAAAAACCAAGCATAAAAATGTTCCTGATTTGAAAGCTTTTTATTTTCATTAAATTAGTTCTAAAAATGTTCCGGTTTCAGCAGTTCTCATAAAAAAAAATGTGGCCCGTTTCCAAAATTTATTTTACAATTCGTATAAAAACAAAAAAAAAAGAAGAGAAGTCTCACTCTCCCTCCAAAACAAATGCATACCGTAAATGTAATATTGAGAGTGTACTCCATTTTCTTTGTTGGTTTCTTAGTTTGCATAGAGAAGCAACAACAATATTTGAATATCATAAAGCAGACAATTTGAGACTAACTGTTTGTCACAAAAATGGCTGGCAATGATGATTCAAAGGAAGATGTAGCCATTTTTGAAATCCCTCATTCGATTGAAGTAAAAAAGAGAGAGGGGTTTTCTCTACAAAACAGGGGCCATATTGAGAGTGCTCTCGCAATTTTTTTTTCTTTTTCTTTTGTTTGTTTTTTTTTTGTTTACAGGGAGAAACAATAACAATTCTCAAGTTTCGCCCACCATGTAATATTAAAGAAGAGGGTTAGAATAAAGCTTATTCACGAATCATTTTTAATTTTCTGTTTTATTTTAAAATTTTCTGTTTTGCAATTATAACAAACCAAAAATTATCAATATTTTATTTGTTTTATTTTGTATTTGACACACATTTTCCTTAGTGAAACAATAAAGGCATAAAATGTGCAGCAAACACAACCTAAACTTTAACATTACATTTGAAATGAATGGAAGTAAATATGCCACACCACACAACATAACATACAAAAAAAAAAACAGAAAAAAAAATAAAAATAAAAAAAACCAACAAGTGCACAAGTAAAGTGGGAAAACCGACTAAAAAAATATGTAAGAAAAATAACAACAACAAAAAAAACTGAACAATAAAAGAAAAAAAATATTATTATTATTATGCCAACAGTGAATCTCACGAAATTCACAACAACCAAAAAAAAAAAACACATGAACAAAAAAAATTGTAAGAGCGCTTTCGTCACATGTGCGCTCATAATAATACAACAAAAATGCAACGACAACAAAAAAAATTAATAAACAAAAATACAGCAACAACAAATTAACAGTGACTTCAAAGAGTCAAGAGCGGCGCGCATGGAAGAGAAGTAAAAAGAAACAAAAATTAAAGAAAAATAATAATTATCATTATTAAATTATATATGAAAATTGCATTTTAAACACGTCTATTTATTTTTTGCTTGTTTCCTTTTTTGTATATAATTTTATTTTTTTTTTTTGCAGTTTTTCACTTTTATATGCTAATTAATTTTAATATATATTTATTTTTTATTATTTTTTATGTAGTCGTCGTTAAAAGGTTAACAAAAAAATAAACAATTAATTTTATTATTTTTCGGTTTCATTTCATCACTTTTCAAACTCCCACACATTCACTAAAGTGTGCACAATTTTTTTTTTTTAATATTTTTTTTTTTAATATTCTAATATTTTTCGCTTATTTTACAGATATTTTTCAGATGCAGTTTTTAGAAATTATTAAATACATTATTTTTTCAATTAACTTCTTTACTTCACATATGCACTTAAAACAACTCTCCTTCTTCTTCTTCTTTTCCTCCTCGTTTAATTACCGTTATATTTAAAATACCAAAATTTTTTAATTTATATCATTATTTCTAGTTGTTGTTATTTCTGATTTTATGTATTATGCATACTCTTCTATTTAATTTTTTTATTTTTGTTAACGGTTTTAACTTTTAATTACACATATAAAACCCGCACAAAAATTTATAAAAAAAAAACTTTTCCGCCGGACTCACTTTTAAAAAATTACTATAATTTTTTTTTCGTAATTTTTTCAATTCGCACTGATCAACAAAACTGATCTACTCATAAACGTTTTAAAAACAGAAATCCACGTCCGTCGTATTCGATTGTTTTAACTTGACTGAATTTTACGATCAAACTTCGCAAAGAGTAGTTAACTGAACGCATGCGCGCGCACAAAATACAAAACAAAAAGGTGAGCGGGCAAATGCATACGTATTCAACATGTTGAACTTTTTTTCTCAAACATTAGTTGAAACAACAACAGCAACAACACACACACACACACCGTAAAAGCTTCGCTCTATTCGTGAGAGCTTGGGTTTATATTTGTTGGTTGTTGAGAAAAAAAAACACAAACAACAAAAGAGCGGAAAATGGAAATAAATGTTTAAACAACAAAATAAAAAAAAGTGTTTACTCATTAATTGTACCCACTACTACATATTGACTACTAATATTTATTAATTTTGTTAAGGGAATTCCTGAAATTTATTTAACTTAACTATGTACATATCGAACATGCTTACGCGTGCAGTTAATCTCGTAAACATTTATTATTATTTTAGTGTAAGATCATGTCAAAATTATTTAATTTTTCTTTTTTTTTTTGTTTGTTTTAATAGTCATATGATATGAGGACTTTATTTTTGAAGAAAACTTGTGTGAGAACAATTAGGTTGAGGCAGGAGTATACCGATCAGTGTTATTGTACCGACATCTAATAAAACGCCTACAACACTCACACAACTTCAACAGCCAAACACAAAAAACTGAAAGTGAGAGAAAGAGATATTTTTACAGGAAGAACAATAGAAGTAACCACATCGGGCAGGGGAATCAAACTTAACTGTGAAGTGAGAGCGCTAAGTCTAATGATTTTTATATGAATTGAAATCACAAAACACACACATACACACGTTTCACGAAACACACACACACACGTTATGCACACAATATTTTTTTGATTTAACAGTAGAGTCCAGAATGAAAATGAGAGCGACTTGTTTATTACTCTCCCATGGTCTTTGGCTGTATAAATCATGCTATTTCACTTATTCAAATGGAAAGTGTAATTAATAATACAATGTAGATGGCTTTAAAGGAGTAGTACAATAATATTCGCTGTGGGGATGCTCTTGTAAAAATTGCTGTAAAAAATCCTCTAATGTTTTACTCACATGTACGCATTGAGATAGTAGAGTGGCATTCAGTGATGTTTGGTTTTCACTATGTCATATTCCCTGTCAAAAAAAGAGAAAGAGAGAATTTTCCATATAAAATTTTCCAACATGTTGGCAAATTTGATTGAATTTGGCATACATAGTGAAAACCTGGCATAAATATTGAATACTCTTTCTCCTTACCAAAATATTGAGCAACCCACTGAGAAAAGAAGTCAATGAGGCAGGGTGTGGTTGGTACGCAAGATATTTTGAATCGTAACCTAAACTATACAACCTTAACTATTACACTGTGTAACACAATGTCGGATCCAGTCGTTACGACTATGATAGCTGAAAAGTGCTGGACCTAACAATCAAAAACCGAGGGAAAAAAGATTTCCAAAGTATTTTACTAAGCAAGTTAATATTCTTTGTTTTGTTTTTTTTTTTTTGGAAAAAACTTTAAAAATCGTTTATCCATATTACTTTCTCAATGCCTTTTGGCGCAATTTTTTCAGTCTTCTTCTTTCTATTTTGTGCTGTTTTTTTCCTGTTGCTGCTCTCTACACTTCTCGGCGCAAACATGATGTTGTACACGTATGTAACACAGAAGAGGAAAGTTCTGCTACGTTTTGCTTATTTGTAAGCAAATTTGCTTACTTTTTTTACTATTGTGCACACGTGTACTTTTTTCTAATTTTGTTTATTTTTTTTTTTTTTGAATTTAATTTGTATTAAAATTTGCAAGAAAATTTTGATATATTGGCATAATCTTTTTATTACTCCTTTTATTTCGATTTTTTTTTTCATTCGATAAAAATGGGTAGCACTAATTATGTTCATGCATACTTGGTGTCATCCCTGCAAGTTATCGAATGAAAAATGTGAGTAGTACTAAAATTACATAGGGCCACAAATTTTTAACCAAATTTTCGAGAGATTTTCCAACGGTTTTATAGTAATTTAGGGTCGTACACAGTTTTCTCCATCATATCTAGTTCTCCCACTATGACCTGAAGTCGAGAAAATGGGATCTTCAGGAGCTATTAAGAAATTTGTTTATTTCAGCAGATACGAATTTTATGTCTGTTACAAAGTTGTTAAGCACAAAGATAAGCAATATACACTTTTCCTCCAACTCTTACCCTTCCTCTTGAAAATGGGATTTTAAACCCCCTTTTTCCATAAATGGCAGATAAAAAACACCATTGAGAAATCTTTTATACTGTTTTTGGAGAAAATGTTAAAAATTTGAAGGGTCGTAGGACATTAAAATGACCTACTAGGTACATATTTTCCAGAATAATGCAAATACAGAATTAGAACCAAGACATTAACACTAAATAAGTAAATAATGGAATCGTTTGTTCATGATAGTTTTTAGGAGACTATGAAAATTAAATCTAGATGTTAATTTTTCAAAGTCATGACTTAAGTTCATGTCAATTTCGTTATTTGAAGTTATATATAAACAGGTTAATGAACAAATGTAGTCATCACAACAACAATCTGTAAACAAGATATTTTCAAAATTTTTTAACACGGAGGAGCGTAGCAACGCCTTGCATCTTTGCAGTCGCAAATCTTTCTTTTTTTGTGTCAGATCTTGAGCTTTTCGGAGCTTGTACGGCTTAAGATTAAGCTTTGATTTTGCAATGATTCGCACTGTTTCACGGTTTACTCCCACTTCCTTAGCGATTTTTCTCATTGAGCGCCTTGGATTTCGCTTGATTCGTTTACGAATTTTTTCTGTTAAACCAGTAGTGGCAACTGTTGAAAATTTTCCCCGGTCTCTATCTCCAAAACCCCCAGTTTCATTATATCGAATAATAGCTCGGTCTACCGTACGACTTGACAAATTTAAAGCCTTTGCAATTTGACGGCTACTATAATTTGCCAAATGAAATTTCATAATTTCACGACGAATTTTTTCCTTGTCCATTTTTATGGAAATTTCAAAATGTAATAACAAAAATTCAAATGAAATTAAAAGCAAAGCCAATGATGAATGAATTTGCTTTTTAAATTAAAGTAACGGTAAATGGCAAAGCTTGCTGCAGAGTATTAAACTTGCGTCACTTTACAATTGTCACCCTGTATAGAGACGGCCGTTTCGGAATCCGCCACAATTTTTCATCAGTGATCTTAGTGATAGTTCTTAATCTTTCAATATCCTATATAAGCTACTAATATTTGAAATCATAACCCAGAATTACGGATTTGATTCCAAATATCTTCACTGTTGTTGTAATTACATTAGGCTTTCATGTGGAGCCAAGAAATATTTAACTGGTTTAAAAAAATTTGTTTGTTGTTTCCGCATGGGATTGAACCACTGGTTAAATTTTTTTTTTTTAAATCACCCTGTCTTATTACTACTATATATCGTCGTCGTTCAAGCAGAAATCACTAAGTCCAAATTAATTTTTTTAATTGGATCCGTATTAATTAGCTTCTATCACACTGTGCAACACATTTTTCTAACGGAGAATCGGCCAACACAGGTCGATAGTACTGGTGTAGAGTAACAAAATCCTAAAAGGGTTTTGCAAAGCTAGCCCGCTTTTAAAAGTTATAGGCATTCAAAGTTTGCCTCTTGCAGCTTATTTTGTAAAAATGAAGTGCTCATTTTTTACTACTTTCTTCAGCGAAATAAGAACAAAAAAAATTTTAACACTATAGAGTTTTCCATATTAAGAAGTTTAAACTATCCATTACATGACTTTTGCAAAATAATAAGCAATAATACTAGTAATAAAAATGTTTGGGTTTTAAAATTTTTTAAAATTTAAAATTTTATTCTAAACAGAAAATAGAACTGAAAAATACACTAAAACAGCTAAACTTTGAAAGGCTATAAAATTTAAAACATAGGGTTTTGTTACTTTGAACCAGTACTACCGATCTGTGTTGGTTGCTTCTCCGTTAGATTCCATGACCCTAAAATTGTTGCACAGTGTAATTCGAATGGCATAATAAATTGAATTTTGATGATGCAATTGAAACATATACTAACGTATATATCACTCTGTTGACTTTTTAAGTTTTGCCTGTGTTCGTAGCGCACCGTGCACTGCATAAACTAACTTCATCTCAGAAATTAAAAAAAATTAACTTAGTGAATTCTGCCAGAACGCCGACGATATGTTTGCTTACTTTTTTTTTTGTTCAAATTGTTAACATTTTTAAAAGAATTTGATTAGAACATTTTTTAGGCAGTGGCAACTCTGTCTGCTACATGCAATCAAGCAGAGACGTCGGCTCTCTCACTAAAGTGATAAAGAGATAAAACTGCGAGATGTCGACTCTCTGCTTGATTGTATGTAAACAGATCGTTCTTAAAACACTAACAACTGCATAACTTCGTTTCTTATTAGCTTCCAGTGTGGCCAACTTTTTTTTTCTCAAAATCCTCTAAAATGAAGAATAAAGCGCGTATTTTCTTTAAAAAAAAAGCGCTAAAATTTTTTCTCAATACATTTAAACTTTTTCACTAATACACGTACACATTTGCTTCTTCTAGCCAATGAAAATTTCTTTGATTTTCGAAGATAATACATATTCTCAACTTACAGCAGTTTACAGTAAACAATTACAATGTTTCGATTAAAATTTTGTGAGGATTATTCAGGAAATGGATTATTTAGTGGAGCATACAGTGTCTTTTAAATTGAAAAAAATGTGTAAAAAAATCCGCTAACCGCTAAATCACTTTTTTCAGCGTTTCAAATTTTCAAAAGGCACTAAATTTAGCGGGAAAAGCGCTGAGTTGGCCACACTGTTAGCTTCGTATAAGTGCAATGAAACCTCGTGTCCTTTGCAAAATTTTCAATTCACAGTTCCGTCAAAGAAATTCCGCTTCAAAAACATAAAATTTGGGCACATTTTAAATAGGATTCAAATTATTTTACATGAGTTTTTGCTTGTATATATATTTCTAATCATATTTAAATTATACTCAAACTTTAGAGTTTTTAGACTTTCAAAGATTAATAGTAAAAAATTCGCACGTATAATTTTGCTATTACAAGCAATTGATTGATATAAAAGAAAATATATTTGATATGGCTTCTTTTGTTTTCATAACAGATTATGAAGAACAATGTTCAGTATTTCCTTTTACTTGATAAGTACCATTAAGGCCAATTTTTCATTTATCCATTAATTTTCTTGGGAGTATAATTTTCCATTTATTTTTGGGGTGTTTTTTTCCATCATTTTGGGGCTAGATTTGATATCAATAATTTCAATATTTTATTTTTAAAGAAATATGCCCCAATTTTAGGGTCATTTTTCATTTTCAGTTTTGGACTATATTTCATTGGGGCCAAAATTTCACAGTGCCTTCCTAGAGATGCTGCCGTTTAGACAAATTTTTATTTACTATGTTTGATTTTAGACATACCGAACATCGAACCCGTGCATATATTAAGTCCAGCAAATGGGCAATTAACATCAACTCATCGCCATTAAGGTGCTGAAATTTATCATTCACGGTCTTCACAAGAATTCTAAGTTGCAGAAAATTAACAAACCATTAACAAAACCCAATAGATTGATCACTAATACAAAAAATAAATAAATTTCATTAGTATTTATCAATAAATGTTAAAAATTTCTAGCTAATTAAGAGAAAAAATTCCAAAAAAAAAAAAAAAAATTAAATGTATTTGAAAATTGTATTTCTAATTATTAGCAAAATCACGATGAATATTATTCTTTTTCATACATTGTGTATATGAGGAGTGCATAGGAGTAAAAATTGCAATTCATTGCAATTGCATTTTCAAGTCTTGGTTTGTTTTTTTTTTTCGTGTGGATTTCGTGTGTGCATTGCAAATTTAACTAAGTAACTAATGTCATGAATACATATATCTTAGTTTCATTGTATCAAGATTTTGTTTTTTTTTTTTTTTTTTTTTGTGATATTGACACATTCAAAATGTTCATCTTTAAATGCTTTGCTTGTAGTCTTACTTCTAGTCATCATTGTATCTACAAATACAACAACATAGTTACGTACACAGCTGCATGTTATTAAATCAACCTGAGAGATATGCAATTTTTTGGCTGCTGATTTTCAAATGTTAATTGAATTATACACAGTAAGACAGACAGACATACAGATGGAGGGACAGACGGACAGACAGTCAGACAGACATACGAACGTATTCGAAGCATATAATTAATATTTAATTTACCAATTATATTAAAGTGTTTTCAATAGCAAACTGCGGCGGCTGTTACTGCTGCCGCTGCCGCTGCTGCTGCTGATTTTGGGTGTAATAATGATATGCAAAAAAAAAACAAAAAAAACAAAATTTTGTAGATAGAAGCTAAAATATTTATATGAGCTTGTAACTACATATGTGAATAAATAATTTACAAATATTTTTTTTTCATGAAGTGTTAAACTTAATTACTTCATAATGTTTATTTGCGCATTTATTTGCTACAATGTATTAATTTTTTTTTTTGTTTTTTGATGTATCTCGTCATACTTAGTTATTATTAATTAGATAAGTTTCTGCAAATAAGGCACTAGTGGTCAATAGATGTTTATTTTACTGCGATTTCTCAATTCAAGTTTAAAGGTCACAGGGGTGACGAGAACTTACCGCACGGCAACCTTGAAGACATTTCTAGGTGTAAAGTCTCTGGTTCCAGTTGCGGATTTGGAAGAAAAATTGGCTCGAATAATTTTAACAGGAGAGGCCTAGTCGAAGAAAAGTTTTTAACAACAAAGCTCTATAAAAATCCCTTCTTAAATACTCCTGAAAACCCTACCAGAGATGCTCAGATCAAGAGATCTCAATTAGAGAAAACTTAAAAATTATATCCAATAGCAAGAAAGAATGAATCGGCGTTAAACTGTAGGTCCAACTATGTGGTATCACAATGGGCCCGTCAGGCCTAAGTGTGTCTTTCGACAGCCACTTCAACCTAACCTAAGAAAGAATGAAATCAAAACGCCGGTCAATTAGAGTCAATGGTGGGTCCAGAGCGGTTCACCCCGAAATATAAGCGGTGGTAGCCCTTTGAAGTCTTTTTTTAGCACAAAACCATCTTGATCAAAAAGTTCCCAGAATAACCACCGTGTGGCGCTCCCATCATTCTGATTTGAGTTATGTTTTTTTTTTGTTAAGTTGGTACATCTGTTATTGATATTCTCTCTAAATTTTAGCGTCATAGCTTGACATTTGCAAAAGTTACGTAGCCAAGAGTACAACTTTCTCTGTGTGTGTTGACGATTTTTTACAATTTTAGAAATGGATTTAAATTTGCAACAACGAACTTGTATTAAATTTTGCGTAAAAAACGGATTATATGGTGCGCGAACGTTGGAAAAGTATTTCGGCAATGATTCTCTAAAGAAAACGGTCGATTCAAAAGCGGTCGTGTGTCAATCGAAGATGATGAACGCAGTGGCAGAACATTGCCTATGGATTCGTCCAAGACATTTTGGTTAATGATTTGGGTTTCCGTCGTGTAGCAGCAAAGTTGGTGCCAAAATACCGCAAAAAAGAGACCGTGCTGAATTCGCAAAAGACATCCGACTCCACATTCGTTAAAAGGATCATTACTGGAGACGAGACGTGGGTTTATGAATACGACACGCAGTCCAGACATCAGGCAAGTGAATCGCGTCAAAAAAGAAGGCAATGCACACGGTTTTCATGGATTACAACGGTGTAGTGCATCATGAATTTTTGCCAGAAGCCCAGACAGTAAGTAAACAAAGAGTATTTTTTGAGCGTTATGAGGCGTTTGCGTGAAGCAATTCGCCGAAAGAGACCAGAATTGTGTACAGAAAACTCGTGGATTTTATACCATGATAACGCACCGTCGCACGGTGCCATCATTATTTGTAATTTTTTGACGAATAATGCAACAAACACCATCCAACAGCCACTGAATTCAACTGATTTGGCTCCCTGTGACTTCTTTCTGTTCAATCGAGTTAAAAAACCATTACGGGGAACTCGGTTCAGCAGCCGAGAGGAAGTAATGGAAAAATCGCAGGAAGCACTGATAGACATACCAAAAACCAAATATAAAAATGTTTCGAGGATTGGATCAAGCGCTGGCATAAGTGTGTTGCAGTCGATAGGGATTACTTTGAAGGAGACAATATATGTAGATTTTGATGAATAAACTTGTATTTTTAATTTTCCGAATAAATTCCGGGAACTTTTTGATCAAGGTGGTATCTTGTTTATAATATATATTTTAGTTTTAATTTTTTGGGTTGAATTTTGTTCTAAACTTGACCTAACTTACGGACTGATTTTTAGTCAGAACTAGTCCGAATTCGATTTGATTTTTGGTTTGAATTTGGTTTTAACTTTGGTTTGATCTGGTTTGATTTAAATTTAGCTCTGCGTTGCCACCTAAATTTTGGTCTAGTATTGGTCTATGTTTTGACCTGATTTTAGTCTAATTTTGGGCTAAACATCGACCTAATTTTTAGCCTAAATTGGCCCTGTACTTCAGTCTGAATTTGTGACTAAATTTTGGTTTGAATTTTGATTTGATTTTTGAACAGGTTTTTGGTCTGCTTTTTAAACTTTGTTTTTATCTGATTTCTGGACTAGGGACAAATTTTGACTAAGTGTGATATAGAGGGAAAAGAGATTACCGTCTGCCGAAGTTACTTGTTCATTTTAAAGCATACGCGAGTTATGCGAATTCTCTTAGTCCACCTCATCGCCAACACTTCTACCTTAGGAATAATTCATTTATACTTAAAAAAATTCAAATGTACTTAAAAAATTTCAAATGTACTTAAAAAATTTTAAATGTAACTTTGAAAATTTCAAATGTACTTAAGAAAATTTCATCTGTACTTAGAAAATTTCAAATGTACTTAAAAATTTTCAAATGTACTAGGAGAATTTCAAATGTACTTAGAAAACTTTAAATGTACTACGAAAACTACAAATGTACTTCAGAAAATTCCAAATGTACTTCAGAAAATTTCAAATGTATTTTAGAAAATTTTAAAAGAACTTCAGAAAATTTCTAATGTACTTCAGAAAATTTCTAATGTACTTCAGAAAATTTCAAATGTACTTAGAAAATTTCAAATGTACTTAAAAAAATTCAAATGTACTTAGAAAATTACAAACGTACTTCAGACAATTTCAAATGTACATCAGAAAATTTTTGAAAATTCCAAATGTACTTCAGAAAATTTCCAATGTATTTTAGAAAATTTCAAATATATTTCAGAAAATTTCAAATGTACTTAGAAGGTTATTTATGTACTTTACAAATGTACTTTAAAAAATTTCAAATATGCTTCGAAAATTTCAATTGTACTTAAAAAAATTCAAATGTACTTAGAAAATTTCAAATGTACCATAGAAAATTTCAAATGTACTTCAGAAAATTTCAAATGTACTTTAGAATATTTAATTTGTACTTTAGAAAATTTCAAATGTACTTAGAAAACTTCAAATGTACTTCAGAAAATTTCAAATGTACTTAAGAAAATTACAAATGTACTTTAGAATATTTAACTTGTACTTCAGAAAATTTCAAATGTACTTAGAAAACTTCAAATGTACTAAGAAAATTACAAATGTACTTCAGAAAATTCCAAATGTACTTCAGAAAATTTCAAATGTACTTAGAAAACTTCAAATGTACTAAGAAAATTACAAATGTACTTCAGAAAATTCTAAATGCACTTCAGAAAATTTCAAATGTATTTTAGAAAATTTCAAATATATTTCAGAAAATTTCAAATGTACTTAGAAAATTTCAAATGTACTAAGAAAATTACAAATGTACTTCAGAAAATTCCAAATGTACTTCAAAAAATTTCAAATGTATTTTAGAAAATTTTAAAAGTACTTCAGAAAATTTCTAATGTACTTCACAAAATTTCGAATGTACTTAGAAAATTTCGAATGTACTTAAAAAAATTTAAATGTACTTAGAAAATTACAAATGTACTTCAGAAAAATTCAAATTTATTTTAGTTAATTCCAAAAGTACTTCGGAAAATTTCTAATGTCAATATTTCAGAAATTTTCAAACGTACTTAGAAAATTTTAAATGTACTTTGAAATATTTTAAATGTACTTAGAAGATTTCAAATGTATTTTGAAATATTTCAAATATACTTCGGAAAATATTAAATTTACTTCAGAAAATTTCAAATGTACTTTGAAATATTTCAAAAGTACTTTAGAAAATTTTAAATGTATTTCTAAATTTCAAATGTACTTAGAAAATTTGAAATGTACTTAGAAAATTTGAAATGTACTTAGAAAATTTGAAATGTATTTTGAAGTACATTTCAATTTACTCAGAAAATTTCAAACTTACTTAGAAATATTTCATTTGTACGTCAAAAATTCCAAATCTACTTAGGAAGTTTCAAATGTGCTTAGAAAATTTCAAATGTACTTCAGCAAATTTCAAATGTACCTCCAATTCGATGATTTATAAGCACATTAAAAATCCATTCTTATACTCAAATAAAATAATAGCTGTGTTTTATTCGCCAGCTGCGAATAAAACGACCAAGTTGTTAAGTCTATTCTTCATTATATTGTTATTCACAATGAAACTGCTCAGCAGCTAGAGGTGAAACATTTTAATGGATCGGAGTCATTGCGGTTAATCGTGGGCATTGTTTTTAGTTTTTACCCTTAATAAGAACATTTAACGATGAATTTAACTTATTTTCACCGGTAGCCATTTCGAATATTTTCCTTTTTTTTATTTTTTTGCAAACTTTCACGCTTCTTCTTTCATTAATGGCAGTTCACAATAGAATTTGATGTAGTTAAACTACTTGTTAAGTATACATAACATCTATTATTATACGTGTTATCTCTGCCTCTTTGTTATTGCTTTTCCATATAATTATCGCTGCTAGTTATATATAACTAGAAGCAAGTGGCGAATAAAACGCAGCTAATATGTATGTAGATATATTTAGAACATATTTATATCTTTCAACCTTCTTAAACCCAAGGTATCCATGAATGTCGAAGTTAAACCACTAACTGGCATACAATATTTCTATGTAGTTAGCAACTTAATACTCATATTACAACAATTAAGTGGTTTTCTATAATAATTATTATTTTTTGTACTTCTTATCTTATTCATTTTCATATTTTTTTTTTTTTTCATTTAGGTATTCCTTATATTTCAGATTTTTTTTTACCCTTCATGGTCATACCCCATGAAAATTCAATTAATGTATTTTTTTTTTGGTTTTTTTTTTTTTTTTTTTGAAACCACAAAGCCTTACATTTTTCATTGAATACCAAAGTAATCAAGTTTTTGTTTTATACTTGTACTTGTTCAATTCAATTGAATTTACTTATAATTTTATTAGAAATATTTTATACATATTTGTTATGAATTTGTAAACGTTAAAGGTAAACAACAACATAATAAAAATGTAGCATTTTTTTATTCTTAATTAATGGAGTTTTAATTAATTTATCCTTTTCTGAATATAAGTATAAATATTTATATTGTACACTAAACTTAAGCATCTGCCATAAAAATGCAGGTGCTTCCAAGGGGTAAACTTCTTGGTCGTTTCTATTCTGATATGGCAACCTTCCAACTGCCTTGTTCACTAGATATCTTTAAAAACTTTTAGCTCCCTTATCTAAACAGTGAAGTGGAATATCATTACCATGTAGAAAGCCTGATTGAGGGTATTGAACCCAGGCATTCTTCTTAGTAGTTCACGCACTTATCATATACATCACGGCGACCACAATCAGTTCAAATTCAATCAAATGACTGACGAATATCTTTAATTATTTTATATTAATGAATAATACATTCCTCTTTCATATCCGCAATTATGATTGGAATTTACATTACAGTTTATTTTTATCTTTCTTTCTTTTGATTCATTAGCAATTTTTTTGCAATTGATTAATCAGAACTTCTCAGTAAATTTGGATGTATAATTGACCATTAAGTTCTACCAGCAAATTTATATTTTATTTACGTCAGCATTTTTTGTTTCTTTTTTTTTTTTTTGTGGTTTTTTTTATCATTCTTCTTTAATTTATTATTATATTGTATTTTTCTATTTACTTCGAACTTCGAAGGTTATTTGATTTTTTCCAAGCATTTATAGTTTTGAATTTATATTTAAATGGTCGATGTTTAATTTTGATATGAATTTAATTTAGCATAAATGATGCGTATCTCAAGTAATTTTTTTAACGATAATTTAAACTGTACATCAAATTGGATTTTTTTTGTTTGTTTGGGAAGTTTTTGGTTTGGGGAGAACTGATTTTGGCAAATCATCGAATAAATATCAGGCCATTAACCGAAATCTAGACCAAAACTCAGATAAAATCTTAGACCAGAAAGAGATCAAATTCAGGTAAAAACGATATCGAATTCAAACCAAAATTCGGAGTAAAATTTGGGTAAAAATGTAGGGCAAAATTTAGATAGAAACTTGGACCAAAACCTAAATCGAAAAACAGGTCGAAATTGACCCAATCAAACCAAAACCACACAAAAAAAAGAACAAAATTTAGGCAAAAAATACCAAAATCCAGTCCAAATTTAGATTGAAATTTGGACCAAATATTAGGCCAAATCGAAACCAAAATCCAGACCAAAACTCAGCCAAAAATTTAAATCAAAACTCAAGCCAAAAAGACACCAAATTAAGATCCACTTTCAAACCAAACTCTGATAAAAAATCAGACAAAAATTTGGACTAATAATTAGACCAAAGCTCAGACCAAAAACAAACCAAAACTCAGATCAATAAGTAAGCAAATTTGAACAAAAATTTAGATCGAACTCAAATTAGAAATTTAACAAAAAAGATACAAAATTCAGGTACGAAATTTGGGCAAATCTAAGACTAAGTAATACGACACCAAATATAGACAAAAAAATAAAATAAAAATTCAGACCAAAATTCAAATCAAATTCAGAGTAAAAATCGGACCAAAACTCAGTACAAGTTTAAAATAAAAATCAGATCAAAAACTGAGCAAATTCAAACCGAAATTCAATAAAAAATTTAGACCAAAATTCAGTTCAAACTAAAACCGAAATTCAGTAAAAAAAATTCAAATCATACTTCAGAGCCAAGGCAGTTCAAAATCAAACCAAAATACGCACTAAATTTCAGATTATAACACAAAGCAAAACAAGGCAAAATTCAGATCAAAATTCAAATGAAAATCAAATTAAAATTTGAACCACAAACCAAATCAAAGCTCGAACCAAAACTCAGATCAATTAGTAGACAAATTTAGTATAAAATCCAAAACAAATTTGTTCAAAAACAGCACAAAAAGAGACCAAACTAAAAAAAAAAAACAAACCAAATAAGAATTCAAAATTAAACTCGCTTCCAAATTCAAATATAAAATCTGACCAAAAAACAACCGAATTTGTATTAAAATTTGGCCAAAAAACAGACCCAAATTCGGTAAAAATTTCAGACTAAAATTCAGATCGAAATTCAGACTGCAATTTTGTCCAAATTTTAATCATAATTCGAAACAAAGTTCAGTTCAAAACTCAGATCGAAAGGAAAGTAAATTCAGATCAACATTCAAACCAAATTCAAACTAAAAATTAAACTGAAATTCGAACCAAAAATCAGACCAAACTCAGAACAAAAATTAAACTGAAATTCAGACTAAAAATCAAATCAAAGTTTGTAACAAAATTAAACCAATATTCAAAATACAAGTGAGACCTGTAAAATACCAAAATCAGACAAAAACCGAAAGGAAAAAAATAGACCAAATCTCGAACCAAAACAAGACTAAAAATTAGACAAAAATGCAATCCAAAAAATCGTACAAAAAAGAAGCTAAATTCAGATCAAAAATTAAACAAGAACATAGATTGTAAATAGGCCAAAAATTAGAAAAAAATCAAAGACCAAATCACAGATCGTAACTAGGCTGAAAATTAGATAAAAATCGGACTAAAAATTGGGCCAAAAAAAGGCTAAATTCAGATAAAAAATTTGACCAAATTCAGATAAAAAAAATTAGATCAAATCACAGATTGTAACTAGGCTGAAAATTAGACAAAAATCGGACTACAAATCGGGCCAAAAAAAAGCTAAATTCAGATAAAAAAATTAGACCAAATCACAGATCGTAACTAGGCTGAAATGCAGACAAACATCGGACCAAATTTCAGTTCAAACATAGACATAGAAATTTAGAACAAAGACCAAACTTGGAATATGAATAAAAACCGGGCGATAAAATCAAACCAAAAAACAGCCAAAAAACTATTTTAAATTTTTGCGAAAGTAGTACATCTTTAAATAAAACCCTGAAAATTCAGAGTTATTGTAGTTTAAGGCAAGATAGGAGCCAGCATATTAGATAAGGAAAGGAATGGATTAAGATTTTGGAACACAATTCATTTGATTGCTTGAAACCGGCATAAACAAAAACAACTTTGACTAAAAAACTTTCATTAAGCCTGTTTAATATCATTCAAAACAATTACCCATTATCATACTTTCCAAAGATGAAGCATCTAGAGTTTTTTCAAAAAGAATGACCATATTTGATTTGAAATTATTGATGGAGTTTTTAAGAAAAATTGCAGAATCCAATAAACGGTTAAACTCAATAGAAGAGAATGTTGAATGAAAAGCATTTGCAAATATTATATACAACTTCTAATAAGAATTGGTAGGTGGGCGTGATGATTAATCGATTTTGTTAGTCCTGTCACAAATTTATAACTAATGCCTGGTTTTCATTATGTCAAATTCAATCAAATTTATCAACTTGTTGGCAATTTTATATAGGAAACTCTATCTTTTTTGATCTCTTTGCCATTGAATATTACATAATGAAAACCAGGCATTAGTGTATCAAATATGTTTAAATCCGCATCACTATTTCCTTTAATATTGCTCTTTAAGCACTTAACTTGCATGAGAGGTAGATTATTATTGCTCCATTAGAACTGCATAAATTATAGACGTGCACCGTCACTGCCAGTAAACTTAAAAATAGAGCGAACCAGAGCAGCGCTGCAAACTACCACTGCCACGACTCGTTATTGTAATTCAAGTTTTACTCTGAGTAAAAGAGAAAATCAGTGCTGCCTACTTAGTAATTTATATGAAAACAAAAAATAAAAAACAAGAGTTTTGTTGCTGGCACATTATATTGGCAACATTGAACGCAGTGAAAATAGAAAACAGCTGATTGATATTTACCCCAGAGTGCGCTCTCTCATTTTAAGATGCGCTCACTCTCTAGTTGTAATTTTGACATTCTTTTTTTATTCCGTTACCTAGAACTTTTCATTAAAGTGTAAAGAGAGCTATTTATTTATTATTTTTTATACGTACTCTCTGAAGATTGAGTCAGGAATTTTCCGATATAGCAATTCAACACATTCCATTTTTCGAAATCAAAGTGTAGTAAAATGTTACAAAATCGATTTTATAGATAAATTCAAGTTATGTTGTCATGAAAAAATACAATTGACTTCAAAAATAAAAAATAAATATAAAAAATTTATATATTTTATATCTGCATGAGCAAAAACATTAAATCAGCAACACTTGAATACAAATAAGCAAACTAAAAATTGGTAGTTTCGCTAAAAGGCAAAACCAAATAAAACAAACGAACAATAAACAAACGAAAAAATAAAAAAACAAAAAACAAACTAATAATAAATCGCAAATTACCGGTAGCTAAAAATTTGTCTGTCAAGATATAAATTTTGATGCAAGTTGAGGTCTTTTCTTACAATTAATGTTAATGTTTTTTTTCTGTTTTTTTTTTTTTTAATTTTTGCTTTTGGATTTTAGAATTTTTTATATCTTTTTGGTTGCAGTGTGGCACAAAATATACACATTACTTACTTGCTATGCTCATGTTGTTCAATTCAAGTGCATTCGGGGGTACTAGAGGGGAATGCGGGAATGAGGGTATTTTAAGGTACTACTTTAAGAGTACGTCGTCCATAAATACGGGCAGGAAACTTAGTATTGTAGTCGTACATACATATAAGCTATGTATGAGCATACAACAACAGAGCTTTGATTTTTTTTTTTTTTTTTAAATTTATTTTTGTTTGTTTTTGGAAAAGTAGCAAAAGCAAATTATAAACAGACATACATACATACAGGTATGTGGATGTGTTTGTATGTGTTTAGCATTTTTAAACTGGCACATCATCATCATTATCATTATTCATTATCACCCAATGTAGTATATACGAGTAGATATGTAAGAATAAAGATACATACAAACATATGTATTTATGTACGTGGAGTAAGTATACACGAACACCAAAAACGTTTAAATTTATGGTGCTGTTGATTTGTTTGTTTGTTGGTAGTAGATATTGATTTCAATGAGTCCATTGACCGCCCTCGGAAATTTTACTACATACATTACTTATGTATGTACTTCTATAATTACAAACTCGGTAAGCGGTTATTTATAAAGCAACACGCTAATTCTATATTCTTTTGTACAGTAGTAAAAATTTTACATAAATCAAAAATGCACGCATGCGCAAATGAAGAAGAGGCTTAATAAATTCTAAAACTATAATCCAACATTGCCTTAAATGATTATAAAGCAAATGATAATACAAGATATGAGATATCAAATTTGGCAGCATGTTGGCAAATCTCATATAAGAAACTCTCTCTTTCTCACTCTTTGACAGAGAATATGACATAATGAAAACCGAACATTAGCAACAAAGTCAACTCATGCAATAACAAGACGAACTGCACTCTCTCTCTCTCTCTCTCTCATATGGATGTGTGACTGTATGTGTAATAAAAGAGCTTATTGCAAAAACAACAAAACTAACTTTAACAGTAAATTCTTCTGAAATCAATTACTCGCTAATTTGATATGAGAGAGCCAACGTCCTTTGCTTGTGTTGGTGCTTGATTCCCATACATGTATTCAAATGAAAAATGTCCGATCACGATGTTAGCTCTCTAAGTGTTTGTTCTTGTACTCTGTTTCTCTCATATTTAAAAGGAACTATAAGAATTTTGTAAGAGTCACCCGAGAGAAAGAAAAAATTGGGTTGGTCACAAGGTGTCTTATTTAGCGTCGTATACTTTCATTTGTCATAGATTCTCTCCGTTTTCATATAAAATTATACGACAACTTGTGGATATTTCAAATATATACGGCATTTACCAGAAATCTAGAAAAAATTAAATCGAAAGGATTTATTTCATATTTTAGCAATCATACGGTAATTGTAGGTATAATTTCACGAAATTCAAAACACGAATACTGAGCATTGATACTTCCATTTTCAAAACACAGTTAATAGAAGTCATCGCAGATGATATCTTAAGTTTTCATGCCCTGTTCTAAGTGCAATTAATCAGCTCCTTCAATATTTTTTTATATTTGCAGGAGACCATTGGTTTTATTGTGCAATAATCGATTATATTAGAAATAAATAAATCAACTCATTCCATCTACATATCTCGATGAAAAAAATTATGTCTTTCTTGTGACTAAAGTCTCAACCTTTTTTTTTTTAGTTCAGTGTTAGAAAACTTGATGCTTGAATCACTGTGCAATATCTTTCCAGGATACACTCTTAAGTTCTGAAACTATAATAGAATAAAAGATTTAGGTTAGGTTAAGTGGCAATTCAAGGGCACACTTAGGACAGAACGGCCCATTGTGATTCCATAAGATTGGGCCTACAATTTAACGGCGGTTTCGAACGGCGGTTCCGAACTTGGGGATTTTGCCATTATTTAGCAGTAGTTTATGCCCTAAAATCGAATTCAAATTCAAAATTTTTCTATCACTTCAGAAACTCCATTTTATACCGTATATCAAATCTAGAAATCAAAAAAAATTGAATTTTTTATTTCATGAGTCATGAACGATAACCTTTCCTCAATATCTTTTAGTGTAACGTAGAAATATAGGACAGGATAGGATAAGATAGGCAACGACACTTTTCCGAAAAGAAAATTCTGTGTGAAATCCAAACTCTAGTATGATTAAACCACGAACCGTCTGAGCTTTACTAATAAAATGAAAAATACTAATAATATACCTACGATTTTGGTTTACTATGTCGTAAATTTTTTGTTAATTATTTCCGCATACAAAATTGTATTTTCAGTGTCAAATAATATGTATTAAAATTTTTAATGTACATAAAACTAAATTTAGGTATACTATAATTGAAAGTGAAAGTGTCAATTTACCATCAAGTTTTGAACCACTACCATGAAAAAGTTTATTCATCTCGAAATTCACAAAAAAAAAAAAAATAATAATTGTGTTAAGTAATATTAATTCACATAGAAATACAAATATGAAGTGCATATATTTACGGTGAGGAACATTAAAAGTTATTATTTAAAATTCCAATTAACACATTTTTTTTAGTTTTTTTTTTTTTCATTGAAAAAATAACGTAATAGAAAACTGCCATGAAATAGTGTTTACTCTCAATAACTTGGGATTTGTTTTTCCAATTTCAATACCCCACAACGGGCTATTATTTTTAGAGTTTACCATAAAAATATTTTATGGACATTCAAACCTATAGCACACACAAAGTAAACAAGTTCATCATTGCAAACATGATTTCCCGGCTAAATTTGGCGACAGTGTTGGAAAATTTTGACTATTAAATAAAAGAAAAGGAAGAAAATAAACTAAAAGATGAAACGACGCGCTCAGAGGAGAAGTGAAGCATAAAATCTACTAGAAGAAAAGTAAAATAGAAAATTTCATAAACCTAAAACGAAGTCTCATTCTGCTTTGCCTATTTGATTTTGTATGTGTACGTAAGTTTCAACTCATCTCATCTATTCTTTGTCCCCCTCGACAATACCGTTTAACAAAAAAAAAAAACAAAAAAAAAAAAAAGAGGAGACATCGACTTTGCGTACTCGGCAATGCAGCCGAGTAGCTAAAAGCACATAATTTATTAATTACAAACAAAGTGCAATTGTACTTAATTGAGAGGGTATTAGTGCAAGAGAAGAGAGGAAGAAATCAAGAGAACAGAGAACAAAAACGTCAAAGAGCAAGTTTGTCTTCTTTAACGTGGCTCTCCCAATTGTGCTTTTACACGAAAGCGGGGACACGAAAGCGGGGTGGTTTGAGATTTAACGCATATTTTGTCTCATAAGAAATATTCATTTAAAAAAAAATGAATAAACGCACGTTTTTGTTTAAAAAAAGAGAATGCATTATTATTATTATTTGGAACTAAAATTGAATACACTGCTTAAGTCTATTAATTTTACTGCCTCTTATCTCTGGTTTTACAAATAGGAGAAATAGGAAAAAGCTACAATAAAAATAAATTACTATAAACAGAAAATATAAAACTTATCCCTGCCAAACCACCTATTCTTTGTACCTTAAATTTTCCGTGTTATACTCAATTATTTTTTATTGTAATAGGTTTTTGAACTCAATTAAGTGCTTCCTAATTATTCGGCAAATACAAAAAAAATATCGAGGATTAATGCAGATTAAAACAATCTACTAATCCAACTATTTAATTTAGAAATCAACAAATGCGTACGTTTTTATATACACGTTTTTCGGAATTGTATAATTTACTATTCTATTAACAATTCACAATTTCGCAAATTACGCGTAAATTAATTTGAAAGTTTCATTTGCATTCAATCAATTCATTCAATCAATCAACAATGGATAGTAAAAATCAAAATAACTGAAGAAAACAAAATGACAATAATTTCTTAAAATAACAGACAAAAAAATAAATAAATAAAATAGGAATCATATAAAATACACAAAGTTTAATGAACTTTTAAGGTAATATACCAACTAAATTAAACCATGACTTTAACGTATCGAATGGTACAATATATTAAATACTAATGTATACAAAAAAAAAAAAATTTAGGTGACCATATGAAAGTTTAAATTGCGTCATCACTCATTGTGATAAACACATACATACATACATACATACAAGAAAACGAGTGGTAGTAAGTAAAAGATACTACTACTTAGTACTATTTATTAAAGTAGTAGTAGTTGTAGTATAACTTAACATACATATTAACTGTACCCAACAGCAAATACCGCAGAGAAAAATTCAACAACAACAACAAAAACAGAATAAAGATCAGATGGGAAGTGACCATACCACAACAGAACGCAAGAACAGCAGACGAGGTAGGTTTATCACTCACATTTTGAAGGTTGACCAGTTTTATTTATTTTTTTTTTTTTTTTTTGCTTTGACCGAACTTTTCTGTACGATGAGTGAGAAGAAAAAAAAAAACAGAAAAAAATAAACAAGAAAAATCATTTTTGTTTCGTTTTTTTTTTAAAGAATTTACTTAATAATGAGAGCTCATTAAAATTCTGTAAAAACAAAAATCTTCTTCCTGGTTTGATAATTTTAATTAAATGTAAAGCTTACATTTTAATTAGGAAGCAGATAGTAAATAGTTTTTAATGTGTTTTCTAAATAAAATTAATTAATTTTAATAATTACATGGTTCAATTAATTTTTATAGGTAACAGCAAAGACACAGATACAGCATCCAAAAGTGTTATGCCAGTTTATGATTTTTAATGACTTTTTTGAGGGTTTTATGATTCTTCGTTCTGCATTCTAACGTCCGCTCTTACCACATGCGGTGCTGCTTAACATTTATTAAATAATACCCGTATTTTTTTACTAATAAATAACTTTAAGTTTAGTCATTCAATATTTAAATATATTAAGTGTTAACTTCTAGGTTTATTCAAGAATTTATCATATTTTTATATGTAAATATTTTTTCAAAAGAATTTGATGACTAATTAAATGATGTTGCGGGATAAATGTTAAATTTTTATATAAATTTTATATTTTCTCGTGATTTTAAACAATGAGATTATATAAGAAGCATGCTTAGAAAACTTTAAAATTGTATAGAGCCGTGGTAAATATAATAAGAATTCAAAAAATCTCTATGGAATATATAGTAAAAAGCAAAGAACCTCAAAACACTTCGTGATGGTTCAGAGTGGACTAGACCAGTTTAGAAACCTGGTCGAAAACCTGAACAAAACATGGAAAAAATTCAAAACAAAATTAGACTAAAACTCAAACCAAATTGAAGCCAAAAATCAACCAAATTTATAGAAAAATCAGACAAAAATCAAAACAAAATTAAGTCCAAATCTCAAACCAAACCAAAATCCAAACCAAAAACAAAAAACCAAACCAAATTCCAACCCAAAAACCAAAACAAAAAACAAACCAAAAGCCAAACCAAAAACTAAACCAAATTCCAACCCAAAAACCAAAACAAAAAACAAACCAAAAGCCAAACCAAAAACTAAACCAAAAACCAAACCAAAAACCATACCAAAATCCAAACCAAAATCCAAACCAAAAACCAAAACACAAACCAGACCAAATTCTAAGAAAAACCACCAGACTACAAAACAAACCAAAATTTAGAACAAAATACAGATTAAAAGCAGCCAAAGAAGGAAATTCAGAGCAATTTTAGAGCAAAATTCAAACCAAAATCAAAATCAGACGAATACCGAAATTCAGGAAAAAAAAACTGAATAAAAATCAGATCAAAATTTATACCAAAACTTATTCCAAAACTCAGACCAAATCTCAGATAAAAACTACATCAAAATGCAAACCAATTTAAACAAAAAAAAATTGGACAAAAATCCACATCAAAAATCGGAATAAAAATCATACCGAAAATCTGACCAAAAAATTAAATAAAAAGTGAGAACCAGATGAACGAAAATTCAAATAAAAATTCAGACAAAAATTTGCACTGCAATTCAGACCAAAAATTAAAATAAAAATCATACTCATAACAAGACTAAAATATGAAATAATAAGTGAAATCCAGATTAAAAATCAGCCCAAAACTCAAACAAAATTCAGATCTTAAATTCAGACAAAAATGAGAGCAAATTTGACACCAAAATTCAAACCAAAAATCATACCGAAATGCAGACCGGAAATCAGACTAAGAATCATATCAATATTCAGATGCAACTGCAGCCCACATAGTTTTCCTCTCCCTCCCATCCATACAAAAATTGCTGAGAAATTCAGATGATTGAGAACAAGAATTTCTTTTCTACATATTTTTGAGCACAGGTTCCGAATCTAATAGTAGAACTTGTTTTTCACGTCATGAATCCGAAAAATTTTTTTCTCAAATATACAAAATAAGAAAAAACATTTATCAACATTTTTAATATCCTTTCTTATGTCAGATTAAGGCCTCTCATACATTTCAGCGAATATGTGAGAAGAGAGCCAACGAGTTATTCATCTCCGAGTAGTAAACAACTTATTCATATGGAGCACTGCTTACTTCAGCGAGAAATATGTAAATGTGTTTTTTTTGTTCGACGAGACCATGCTCACCGAACTCGTTGAAACATTACAAGTTTCGACGAGTCCAAATGCTTCGCTCACTCATACAAGCTTAATTTCACATACATACACTGACAAATTACAATGTAGGTAAAAATCCATACGCAAAATAACACAAAAACATCTCTGACATTTTCGCACAAATGTGCAGTTAGGGCAAAATGCTTCGTAACATTTTGCAACAACAATAAATTATTCTCACACATCTTCGGGTTTAAGATTCGAAGCATAAATACACAAACGAAATCACTCTTTGTTCTCAATTATATGAAGCCTCACAGATCAGTGTAGTTGAGTATAAGAATGACAGTTCTTGTAAACTTTGAAAGCAACTGGACTGTAATTAAGTAAGAGAAGAAGAAGTTTATATCCATACAGATTTTTCTACACTTCAAAACAATAATTAAAATTGGGTGCAATTTAGAATCATGTAGAAAAATTTGTAGGTATAAAATTTAAACAAATATTTTATTTATTTTGTTAGTTCAAATCAATAATACTCATACCATAAATCATTTATTAACGTGTTGATAACCTGTTGAAATAATTAACATTTGCACAAATGTTTTACTATACATACATACATATATACAAAGTTCAAGATACATACAAACAATACATATGTAAGTGTAGTATGTTAATTTATTTGTATACAGATAGGTGCCTAGTACTACCAAATGATTATAATCACGCACGCGTGCCCGCCCAAAAACAAAATGCCAACAAATTTTTTCAAAAAACAATTGTCTTTTTTTTTAAATTATTTTTTTTCGCGCTCGTTATTTCCTTCTGCTACTAATTTAATTGTAGCGTTAGTGGCAACAAACAAGCAAAATTTACAAAATTTTTGCAAAATAATAGCCTTGCCAGGGGCATAATCAAAATAACCAACAGCAAAAACAACAGCAACAATAAGAACAACTACCTCAATACAACAAAAATACAATAGAAGAAATAAAGCATAAAGAAAAAAATAAGTAAGCAAAAATTATGTTAACTCAATTGGGCATGTCAAATTGTGCTCATATACAAAAGAGATTGAGAGAGGGAGAGAGAGAGAGAGAGATCGATAGTTGCCAAGTGAAAGATCACTCAATTACTTATGTAGTCGTTGTACACTTTTTGTTGTTGGTCAATATTTTTGGACATTTTTCTTTTATATTATAACAAAAGGCACCGCATGCGTAGTCTAACAAATTAGATTTGATTGCCATCGCCCTATTTTGTTGTTGCTGTTGTTTTTATTGTTATTTTTATCGAATAATGCCTGGGTGTCTGACTGACTGCATGCCTGCCTGTCATAACTCACGCTCCCATATTTCTGGAGGCCTACTGTTTAAATTTATTGCCACAGGGCGCTGTATTTATGTTAATGTTTTAATTAGCAATAATTTTTTTTTTTTTCTTTTTTTTTTAACAATGTGAACGCATTGGCAAATCAAAGTTTATTATTTATCATATTTTGTAAAGAAACAATAAAAAATTAATGAAATAATTGGGTAGGTTTAGAGATAATATTAAGCGAAACTAATCATTATATCGAGTTCCTTACTTGGTATTCCCACTAGCGGGTCTCTAGAGGTTATGATGTCGGAAAATAGTGGTTTTAGGATTTTTCATTCCTTCCAGAACAACAACAATAATAATGTCTGATATATTTACCAGTAATAGAGAATGTTTTTCTCCAAAATCCTCCCCATGGATGCGCTAGCATTCGTTCATATCGTTCTTATAATTTTATCATTACTAACCTTCGGCAGATGACAGATAAACTTCGAACAATGATGAGGCATGCCAATCGTCAATAAATAAAAACCTTAACCCATGGGCATTATTCGTTCCCTTTCTAGATTCTATCTTCCCGGAGTGATTTCTCCCTAATATATACTAACCCTTGAGTGTGATTATGGGTTACAAGATAGCACATTCCTCCAACAAATACCTGATTGTTTGCACAATTTTGGAAATACAGCATTCTGGAAACTTTTCTTGCAACAACTCCGATGTAGCGCCTGCTACATCGTCGTCTTTTAGGAATCACATGTTGTCCAGGTCCATCATGTCATCCAATTGAGGTCACAAAGGGAACGATATCGTTCATCATTGACAACCACCTTCTGGCTATTCTCGTTTCGGAAAAGGTATGGACCAAAGATGCCGCCTGACCAAAATCCACACCAAACAGTAAGTTTCTCCAGATATAATGGAGACTCTTGATACTGCTGTGGATTACTCTCTGCTCAAATGCGGCAATTTTGATTGTTCACGAAGCCATACAACCAAAAACGTAAAGATGATTTTTTCGCTAAAATTTAGATCCGTTTCCAACTGCTTCAAAACCCAATCAGCGAACGTACGAGGAGCTTGTTGGTCTTGGGGTTTCAGTTCCTGTGTCAATTAAATCTTATACGAATGCATGCCCAAGATTTTTAGAAAAATTTCGGCAAGTTGAGGTCACAAAAAAGCCAGCTCCTTGTGGAGAGGAATGGAGAGGTTTGGGTGTTCCACCACGCTATCAGCAACACCTTCAATACTCTCCCTTGGCCCCGCATTTGGGCGTCATACCGGGACTGATCGATCAGCAACCGAACAGCTTTGCTCGAATTTCGCCATAATTCGTTCAATTGATCGTTCGATTGGACGATCATTTCGGCCGTCAAATATGGAGCCGATTTCTATATTAATTAGATTTCACTCTTTTCCAATATCTTCTCTTTGCAGTCCTATGGCTCCTAGAAGTTAATGATATTCTACGAACCTTCAAGGAAAAGAGAACGAGAGTTTTAGCCTACGCTAACACGTCGGCAATATTTATCACTGGCAAATTCTTGTCGACGATTAGTGAGCTTATGGAATCAGCACTTGGCGAAATTCCCCCCTAGGCCAGATGGAACGGCTTAGCAGTTAATTTTGCTAGGACTGAGCTAATTTTGTGCACGAGGAAAACAAAAATACCTAAGTTTTCTTTACCAAAGCTAAATGGAGTAACACTGAATCTCTCTTCGCAAACAAGGTATCTCGGTACCATTCTGGATTCAAAACTAAATTGAAGAAGGAATATCGAAGAGAGAACGAAAAAGGGACTGTCTGCATACTATACCTGTAAATGGACCTTTGGGAGAAGATGGGGATTGTCACTGTACGTTATTCATGGAATGTACAGCACAATCATTCGACCCATCATCACCTATAAATCCCTCGTCTAGTGGAAGGCTTTGGGTAAGAAGAGCAACCAAGCTCGCATAGGAAAAGTACAGAGACTTGTCGGTCTGGGGATCTCAGGAGCTGTAAAAAGTACACCTCCATCTCTTACCGCTACGGGTGTTTATTCAAGGCTGTGCCACAAAAGGAGCTCTCAGACTAAAAGAATCCAACGTGTGGAGATCAACAAACTATGGACACTCTACAATTTTGAGTGAGTTAAAGCGAATGGATCAAAGCTGACTTAGATGTGGCCACGGATTATATGATTTCAAATTTAGATTTTCTTACTAGAATTCCAACTCTAAATCCGACCGGGGAAGATTGGGAATCGGAATCGGTAACAGGTAATGCTGGTATTACCATCTTCACCGATGGCTCAAAGATGGAGAATGGAACTGGAGCTGGTCTTTACTCCGAAAGCCTGCAGCTAAGGCGGTCGTATGGCTTTCCTGACAGCTGCTGCATTTTTCAGGCAGAGATTTTTGCTATTGAGAAAGCAGCTCGACTTCTACAAGACAGTATGATTCGGACTTCGAATATCACCATCTTTACTGATGGTCAGGCTACAATGAAAGCAATAAAATCCAAAATAAGTTAATCAAAGATTGTAAAGAAATGTCATGCTTCAGTGATGGCCACTGAGCACCGCAAGCTCACTCTCTGCTGGGTTCCTGGACATTGAAGGAAACGAAATAGCAGATGAAATGGTCAGAAGGGGTTCTAAAATGGACCAAGGAAGGCAAACGAGCGCCAACGAAGGCAAACAAACGTCCGAGAGGGACAATTGAGAGGCTACAAGGAACAAACAAAGACTGTTCAAGGTACCAAGAATAAAAGTACAAACGATTCAAGTGTAATTAAAACAACAATGAAGAATATAAATAAACAAGTGAACATAGAAAATCGAAACGAACTATCGTGAGTTATTATTTACGCACCCTGGATACTCGCTGAGCATACCTTAGCTAAAAGAAAGGGAACCAGGAAGGTTCGTTAGAAACGACCCCCTGATGCAGATTAATACCTCAGCGGAAATCTTAATCTTGACGAAATGGCTTACGCCAAGATCTAATTAATACCTCACGAATGAATAATGTCTTTCGGAGAACCAAGCTTGCGGACGCTCTGCTGATATAAACTAACGACTCTTTTGTACTATCTTTCCGTGCGGACGCATCGGTTGGTTTATTACATATACAATCTCCAATGTCTGAACTATTTATGAGAAGAGACGGGTACACCATCGAGGTGGCAAATAACGCTTGGACTAACCTAAATGACTGTGAAGTTTCACGGGCCCCAAAGCCAAGGTTTGATAGGAAGAAGGCAAATATCCTCTTAGGGCACACAAAATCTGCAGCACAGGAGTCAGAACTGGACATTGTGCTATTGCACCAATGCTTCAACGGTGGCTTATTCTGACGAGCGAACTGTGCAGAAGTTGTCGTGATGAAGAAGAGACAGAATCGATTTTTCACTTTCTATGCCAATGTCTAAGGCTACAGATGAGTAGACTCCAATGCTTGGTAGGGTCGCGCTTTTTCAATAGTCTAACAGAGATAACGAAAGTGGAAATAGAGACATCGTTCAATTGAGACAATACCTGGATCGCTGACGGACATCGTGGTTAGAGACGTGCCTCCTCCTGGCAATTAAATGAGGGCAATCACAATGAACAATTAAGTCTCCGAGTGGAAGTGCGGGTATATATATGCAATATTTTTTTTTTTTTTTAATTTGAAAATAACTATAATATGAAATTCCAAATTTGTATCCGCACCCGCATCCGTATTCGCATCCGCACCCGCATCCGTATTCGCATCCACATTCGCATCTGCTAAACTGACATATTACATCAGTAATGTGCACAAATCTCAGAAAATTCATATCGATATATCAACTATCTGGATAATTTTTTTAAAAAACGTTAAACAAAATAAGTTTATTTAAAAAAAAAAATATTTTCTTACAATTTTTTTCCGCTCCATGAACTTTTATAAGGCTGTTATAAAAAAAATATTACTACTATGTATTTATACAAACTTTTATTACTATTTTTGTGTTACTGCTCTTATAAAATAAATTACTATGCAATGCATTAAACTGGTTCCATTTCAATATTTAATATTGCATTATACTCATTTAAAAAAAAAAAAAAAAAAAAAGAAAAAACAGTAAATCAGCTTCTGAAGTGGGAAATTATTAAATGCAATTTGAAGACCTTGAAATGTTTTAGAATTGCATTAAGTTTTTTTTTTTTATTTTTTCTGTTTTAAGCTTATGGTATTGCATTAAGTTTTAACGGTTTCATTGTAGGTGACTAGCACCAAGATAATATAATGACTTGGTTGAAATCATAAAGAATTTAACTATACCATATAAAAGTATAAGATTTTTATTAAATCAAGTTACCTAGATTTTTTTTATGTCAGAAAAATAAAAACAAATTTTTTGTGAAAACGAAAATTAATTTCAATTGTCTTTTAGTTCTAAGATGCGCATAAATTAATTATAAATTCGACACTAGGAAATGTATCAACTTATCTCTAGTTGGTAACAAAGGATCTGGCATTAGATGTTGTTTCGAATAAATGGAATCTAATCGAGCTCAAAATTGACCCACGGTTGTAGCGTCACATAAAGTAATTGTAATTAAATTATGTCAAAGGAGATGAGATGAAAAAAGAAACGGGGAAAACACAAGCCACATAGATAGGGTGGAAATAGAGTGCTAGACTCGAGTCCCCAACTGCCTTCGGTTCGATTACCAAACAGGTCTGAGAAATCTGTAGTTTTGGCAGACCCAAAAACTTAAGTACTCTTTTTCAATGCAGTTTTTATTCATAAAATCGAATTTGGGAATAGATTTTTACTTTTACGTAAGGATTTTAAAAATTTCTGGTTCATAAGTTCAAAAATTGCTGTGTAAGAAAAATTCGAAGCCAGATTCTGAAACAGAATCAGAAACTATTTGGGAAATAACTACCTTAGTTTTAGAGTCTGAAAAACGAAGGCCTGTGTCAATTCAATGGCAGTTTCAATCAATTTAGATAGCCAGACTCAAAGATGATTACCATTGATCGAAAATCATCGCCCTGGACTTCTGCACTCAACGATTTCAAACTCAAAAAATATCTGAAAAACCTGAATTGGTAAGTATCTGGTAATTTTATCTTAATTTTCCTCAAATAAGAAGAATTTATAGATATTTTTCTCTTAATTTGTATGTTTTTTATCAGAAATGTATTCAAAAGTTACATATGGGAACCAGGAAATTTTATCTTAATTGTCCTCATCAAATAAATAAAAATTTATTTATTTTAATACGCCCAATTTTTGGCATGTTATGGGAAAAAACTATTTACTCCAACATAGTTTCCCATTTTGTGTAATTTTTGTTTACTTTTTCTGAAAGTTAAGTTTTTTTATGGGTCACCTGTGACCCTAAAATCCTCAATGGAAATTTTTTAAAAACTTTTTGAAATGAAATGGGAGTCAGCGAAGGTGAATCCCGATTTCAGTTTCGCTATATACTTTCTAGTTTCTTTCTGGTCAAGAAAGGGTTAATTGAAGATTAATACTAAAAGACTTTTCTATTTTTAAAAAAAATATATAATAAAAATGTACTAAAAACGCTCGAAAAAAAATCCTATTAAGGGCTACAGGGTCGCCAGTGACCCAGGACAGGCCTTTAAAAGCGGAAAACTTCTACTTTAATAAAATATTGTAACAACATGGGTCAGAGAATAAGAATCCGGATTCGGTTTTGCGCTATTCTTCTGGTTTCTTAAAGGTCCCAAAACGATTAAAATAACACGCAACTTTCGAAGGAAGCCAAAACGATTGGCGTAAGCTCAAAACCTTACTCAGATATTCACTGTTTTATTGGAATTATTTTTTATAGAACAACCTGTGAACTAACGCCTAAGTCGGATATATTATTTTTAGGATTTTTTTTTTTATAGGGGAAGTACATGTAAGTTGGGCATAGTCCGAACTAAAAAAAAAATAAATTTTTTTCCACTAAAGCTATCAATTTACTGATTAATTCTAGTAGTTTCTGTTGAGAGCTATATTTTTGCTGAAAAAATCTAAAATCTTCGGCTTCATATTCATGGCTTAACTTTGAAAAAACCGCTATCTGAAAATTCGTGTAAATTGGGCCCAATGCATGTGTGTTTGAAATCACAAATATTTCGTTTTTTTTGTTTGCCTACTTGGCCTACTGGAGTTTTTCCTACTTCTTTTGGAATCTGAAAAGTTATGGCAAATTTTAAATGCTGATTGGCATACAGTGTCAGATATAGTATTTGGATTTGGGGAGGCCTGATCTTGCTAAATAATGGGGTAATTATCAAGTAGCAAGACCAAAATCTAGATTCAAAATTAGATCCAGTTAAAAAATTTGATCGAAATTCAACCGAAACTCAAATTAATCAGCCACATTCAATTCAAAAATCAGGCCAAAACTAAGACCAGAAGAAGACAAACTTCAGACTAAAAATCAGACTGAAGTTCAGACAGAAAATCTGGCAAAAAAAAATCTAAATTCAGACCAAACATCAGACTGGGCATACAAATGGGTCACGAATTGAGGATGGAACTGGGACAAGAGTATTTTGGCCAAGAATCAAACACTCTGAGCCGATGGGGAAATATCCTAGCATCTTTCAAGCTGAAATTCATGTAATCAATATATGTGTGCAATTCAACCAGGACAGGAAGTACAAGCGGCAAGATATCGCCAACATATCGGACAGCCAGGCAGCCATTCGAATACTGTGCTCCTTTGAGATCACCTCTAAACTGGTGTGGGACTGTTTGAGCAAGCTCAATCAAATGGGTAAGGACAACAAAGTCGTTCTATGTTGGCTCCCTTGACACGATAGAATAGAGGGTAATGAACAAGGAGACGAGCTTGCTAGAAAGAGGGCAGCGATCACTTTCGTGGGACCTGAAACCTTCTGTGGAATAGGAGATAGCGTAATCAGGGAATTACTCAAGCAGGAAGAGAGGTAACTATTATAAGAGTAAATATGGATTCTACATTGATCTCGACAAAAACAATTTGCGTATATTAGCTGGTATTTTGAGTGGGCACTGAGGGGGCTCAGAGAACACCTTTGCAAAATATGTAGGTTTTGTTATGAGGAAGATGAGTCATCAGAACATATTTTAGCTTAGTGTGGTGCATTGTTCCACAAAAGAATAAAATGTTTGGGTAAGTACTAAGTGCCCAGCTCAGAAATATCATCTATAGATCCGGGCGCAATACATACAAAATATCAGACTGAAATAAAAATCGAGATTTAAACCGAAACTCAAACTAATAAGCGCCCAAATTCAAAAAAAAAAAAAAAGATTATACCAATATTCAGACCAAAATTTAGTCTGAAATTCAGACTAAAAGGCGGAGGTGGTCATCTATTGTTCTCACCCTGAAATCCCCAATTAAATGTAGTCCAAGTTTAGATAATAAACAGTTGGAACTATAGAAAATATTTGTTGGTTATAAGAATTCAAATTTTTAGAAGAGGCTGTAATTCGAATTCCCTTCCTACCCCCTTAGGGTCCATCACTTGGGGCACATAATATGAATAGGAAATATTATTTCCTAATTATAAAATCTATTGCTAGTGTAAATGGATCAAACATATTCTGATCTTGTGAATTTGACACCTACATACATATATTTTCAAAATTTCTAAAGTTAACCCTAATTACCATCCCAATTTATTCCGCTTTCCCCTATTAACATAAATTAAAAATATCGAAAGCAAGCCGCTTGTTATAAATATATTTTAGGTGAATAGGATAATCGCATGTTATATTTGCTTGAATTGTTGCAACATTGTTGAACTATGTGTGCAGCAGACATTGCATTTAAACTTTTGAATACTATCGAAAGGTTTTTATTATTATTTTTTAATTTGTTTTTTTTTTTTTTTAATTTTGCCTAGCAAGTTAATGTCAAAAAAAAAAAAAATCAAAGCGTCCGCATGCACCAAATTGAATTGTTATTACATTTATTGTTGTTACTGTTACTAAATATTTCAGCTGTTTCTCTTTATTATTATATTTTTGTTGCACACAGACAGTGCAGCTTGGCCTCGGGATTTTAAGATTTAATTTTGGTTAAATTTTATAATAATAAACTTCAGTACAATTGCATGCTGTCAATGTGTGTTGCTTTTGACCATAAAATTGTTTTTGGTGCTACCTTCTGATATGTTACTAATATATATGAGCAAATGTATATGTGTAAGTATATATGTAAGTATGTATGTACATACACATATATTACACAATGGCCGCAAATGCAATCAATGTACTTCAAACAATCAGGAAATGTAACTTATAGACGCCATTAAAGTGGCGGCACAAGTAGCGTTGTTGTTGTTATAGAAGTAGCTGTTATTGTTGTTGTTGTGATTGTTATTGCATTCATTGCAACTTGAAATTGTTGTTGAAAACATTTGGCGGAAAATTTACTTGTGTTGTATATGTACCTGCAAGTATGTAAAGTTGTATATATACAATCATACATATGTATATACCTAGTACCTATATAGTATATTATACGATATTGAACGTCATTCATACATGAAGGTGTGTAAAATACTGTTGGGATTGTATTATTTCAATGTAAAATGACTTTAAAATGAAAGTAAAAGTTTAAATTATATCTACGTAAGTATTTTATACAAAAACAAAAATGAATTAAATCAACAGACAATTAGCGTTGTAAAAAAAAAATATATTAATTTTATATACTATATCAAGGTGTTGATACAATTTCAATTCATATTGTTTTTATTTTGCTTTATTCTTCGTATTTTTTACTTAGTACCCACAGACTCAGTATCAGTGCATTGAACTATAATGACTTATGGTCATAGTAAAACTCCAATTTTACTATTGAGAACAATGTCTGTAGCAGAATTATGGAAAATGCATTCGATTTTTAATGCAATGCATTACTAATGCAAACTAAATTAATTTGAAAATTAATGCAAATGAAATTGACCAACTTTCATTGAGAATTTCGTTCAGTTGAAATGTGCACCCAAAAACATTAAAAAGTTTTCACTGGGTATTTTTTTAATAAAACTGCTGTTTTATTGCTTCACATTCTTTCTCCAGCTAATCCAATGATTCTCAAACTTTTAAACAAAGCAAGTACCACAATTTCGTTATTTAACCGTTTCTCTCTCAAATTATTAAAGAGCCACAGAAAAAAATTGAAAGGAAGCCATTTTGAAGGAGGAGAGAGAAAGAAAAAATGATGGAAGATTAAATTGAAAAATAATTCATTTTGTCTTGTATGCATTAAAATTTACATAAATTGCCTAACTTAGGCATACCTATCTTAGACAAATTATAAAAGAATTCAGTGGTTTTTTTTTTAGATTCAGATTCTCCGACCCCAAAAACATATAGGAAAATGGTCTGACCCCCGGGCTCAAAAAAAAACTCCATGATATCGGAGAGCATCATACCGAAGGAAGTTGGGTAGATAATTATTTTTTGATCATCAGTGAGACTCAAAAATCTTTTTTGAAATACGACAAAATATTCGTTAGATGTTAAACGACCCCGTATTCGTCTTCCCTTTTTCGTGCAAAAACAAGAAAACAACATCAAAGGAAACAAACTTACTCTTTGGCTTTCTTGTTCTCCTGATCTCTTCCTCTCTTCTCTTCCACTAATACGCTCTCATTTAATTACAATTGCACTTCGCTTGTAATAAATAAAGTATGTACTTTTGGCTACTCGGCTACATTTCCGAGTATGTAACGACGATTTCTCTCACCTCTTTTTTGTTAAACGGTATTGTTGAGGGGGAACAAAGAACAGATGAAGTGTATTGCGTATTATATATTGGCATTTATTGGTATTATATAATAATAGCACTGTTCTACAAATGGAAACTTTTGAAAACGAGCAGAGACGGGGCAAATGCACTTAGGGTAAAGGGGGGTCACTGAGTCCGAATCCGTGGTCCGTTTTGCTCTGCTACGTCACAATATTTTTTTTTGGCATCAAAATTTTTAAAATTGAAAGAAAAAAATTAAAAGTGCAGTTCTTTTTTTTTACCAAAATGGATGTCATTTTTACAAAAATATTTTTTCGGTTTTTTTTTGTTTAACTTTAAAAAATTTTTTTTTTTTTCAATTAATTTATTTTCTTAGTTTTTTTCATCCTCGTTATCATCGCTCATTTTTATCTCGTTGTTATCTTAACCCAGTAATGCCTAGCGGTGCCATATGGCACCTTGTAAACGAGCTGTTCATTAGCCAGGTTCAAACAAATGTTTTTTTCAAGTTAGGTACTTTCTTGATCTATCTTTTTTGTGCTCTTGATCAATTAAATCCTAAAAATTTCTTTGTGTATACCTACAAATAAATTTATATATTGTTGTTTCTTTTTTGGCACGTTCGCGTATTCATTTTTGAACACATTGTAGATAAATATATAATATAAAATAAAAAACGTGACGTAGCAGAGCAAAACGGACCACGTATACGGACTCAGCGATCCCCCATTACCCTAAGTACACTGGTCTCGTCTCTGCTCAGTTTTGGCTGTTGAACAGTGTAGTAGAATATAAAAGTTTATAATCAAAATTCTTGATGAATGATTAATTAATGAAAATTTGTTCGTTTTTTTAAACTTAGATTCTTTAATTTCTGACAGTCAATCTATTTACAAAATACATCACCCAGCTTGGATAACTAGGGCAACAGATATAATAGTATAGAGTAGAGCTGACTTAGACTATCGAATATCATTATCCATTTAACTACAATCCAGATCGCAAAAACCGAGTAAGTAACGACATAAGTTTGACGAGTTTATAAGGAAAGAATCTGTTCGTGATTTATTTCATATAAAAAACAAATTATTTAAGAGTACTTGAAAAAAAAAATTTATAATGTAAATAATTTTAGAACATTACACACATATTTTGTACTTGTATTATATATTACTAGTAATGTTAACCTCGTTCAAACCATAAACTGTATTTTTTTTTCGTTGCCATAACAATGTATGAATATTTAAAAACAAAAAATTAATTAAAATTCACTTGAAAAAAAATATGTGAAACATTTCCATTTACGAAAACATTCTCGTGCTCATGCTGACCTCACCGGTGTTAATAAATCACTTTACAAACATATATTTGGAAGACTATTTTGTGAATACTTTATTATGTAACTTTAAGTATAAATACTAGTGTAAACGAATAAATACTTTCATGCTTATGAAACTAATTTACTTAAAAATAAAAATGATCTTTTTCCGTATAACTGATAACTTCTAAATAAAAATTAGTTGTGCTATTTATTTTTTGTTCTACAATCTATATTTTTGTTTAGTACCTAAACAGTTGTGTAATAATGATATACGGATTTACACTTGACTGTGAAATTTCTTTGAAATATTTTCTTACTCTAAAATTTTCAATGTACTTATAAAGCAGTCATTCTGTATGAGCTTACGCTCATCATTTGCCCGCGGGCAATGTTTTGAACATGACTGTTATAAAAACATGCGAAGCGTTTTCGGTGCTGCAACTTTTCAAACTTCGCAATCGAGCGCTACCGCACACTGGCACGATTTTTCGGTTTTGAAGTGCCAACAGGTGATTTAGATTTTGCTTATTTTTTCTGTGCAAAAAAAAAAATAAAAAAGATTTACTTCTTGCTATAAAAAAATTTAAGTTTCCACACATTTCCTTTGAACTTTTCCATATAGAACATTTTTCAATAAATGTTTTGTTGAAAAACATTTCTATCACAAAAGAAAAAAATAACGAAGAATAAAAAAATCACTGTAATACAAAATTAGAAAATTCAAAAGTACGGCCTCAAAATATCGACCGAAAAAACTTTAGTTCTAACGAATTTGGCTGAAAATGCTTACTCGAGAATTCTTGGGGTCAGTTTTTGGTTAAAGTGACGGCTTCAAAATGGTAGCCAAAAAATTTAATTTTAACGAATCTGGCTGAAAATGCTTGCTCGAGGGTTTTTGGGGTCGGGTTTTTGGGGAATCCAAATATTTAGTCGAAATTATTATGTGTAAAGAATGTGGTGAAGTTCCATTCGGTGCTGTGCCTAGTTTTCAACAGTGCCACATGACTAAAGCCAAACTCTGGATTTGACTGCAAGCGGTGATCAGCAAAGCCAAAAACAAAAATAAGCATTGGCAAGCAAGAAGTCTTCAATTTGAATTTTTATGTTTTGACTAAATATACAGATTCAGCAAACCCAAAAACCTCCGAATAAATATTTTCTATCCAGATTCATTAGCTTTTAAGTTTTTTTTGTCGTCATTTTGAAGCCGCCATTTTAAATTTTTTAATTTTTATAGAAGATTTTCATTCAGAGATCCCAAGTAAGCATTTTCAACCAAATTCGTTTACTTTTGAATTTTTTTGGTCGCCATTTTGAAGCCGCCATTTTGAATTTTTAAATTTTGGCCAAACATTTGGATTCAGCGACCCCAAAAACTTCCCAATCCAGATTAATTAAATTTTAGATTTTTTGGGCGCCATTTCGAAACTGCCATTTTGAAATTTTTCAATTTTGATAGAAGATTTGCATTTACCAGCCCTAAAAAGCTCATTGAAAGCTCAAAGAAAGCATTTTCAACCAAATTTATTAACTTTTGAATTGTTTAGTCTTCATTTTTAATTTTCTTAATTTTGACCAAACATACGGATTCAGGATTCAGTAACCTCAAAAACCACCAAGTCAATATTTGCAACCAGATTCATTGACTTTTAAATTTTTTTCGCCGCCATTTTAAAGTCGCCATTTTGAATTTTGACAAATGATTTGGATTCAGTCACTCCAAAAATCCCAGTGTAAGCATTTTCAATCAAATTCGTTAACTTTTGAATTTTTTTTAGTCGCTATTTTGAAGCCATCATTTTGAATATCTAAATTTTAGCCAAAGATTTAGGTTCAACGACCCCGAAAACTCCTGAGTAAATATTTTCAACCTGATTCATTAACTTTTTTTCGTCACCATTTTGAAACCGCCATTTTGAATTTTTTAAATTTGGCAAAATGTTTGGATTCAGTGACCCCAAAAACTTCCGAGCCTATATTTTTAACTAGATTCATTAACTTATACATTTTTTCGTCGCCATTTTGAATTTTTTAATTTCGACAAAAAATTTGGACTTAGCTACTTCAAGAAAAATGTTTTTCAGCAAATTTTTGCGACGAAAATTTTATTTTCACTGCACTTTGGGTTAATAAAAACACAAAAATATAAAATTTTACTGCTTCAAGGAAACTGAAGTTTTTTTTTTTTGGCTCTATCCTTAGGGTTAGTATTCTGTTGTTGAAACACTGAAAACGCAATAAGGGCCTTCATCAAAACGTGTAAATATCTTGTAAACTTGTGGTTTTCGAGGTTTACAACATTTTGATGAAGGCCCTTAATGTCCCCCTAAAACTTTCAAGGTTAAATAACTTAGCTGTGTCTATTTTTTTGTTTACTTCCAAATGCACTTTTTCGAATTCAACTAACCGTACGAGACATATTTCAAGGTTAATCTAAAGTTAATCTAAGTAACATAAGGAGTGAGATCGAAAAAATCTTAACATATTATAAAATTCAATAATTTTTAAACGGTTGATCTTAGAGTTTTGATTTTTTTTTTATTTAATTGATAATATTTTACAAATTACAGAAAAATATAACTTTTATAGTTCTAACCACTATTTATGAACTCGTGGACCTTTTTTGGTAAGCTTTCCATTAGAGATTTGATAGTTGTTTCAGGCACCTTTTTGGAACAAAAATCTTCGATATTTTGGGACACCTTTTTTGTGCTCTTTAAGTTTCTTTTCACAAGAGCCCAATATCTCTCCACTGGTGTTAGCACCGGACAACTTTGAGGATTGGCCTCTCTTGGAACAAAAACAATGTTATTACTTTGGTACCACTCCAGAGCTTTCTTGTCGTAGTGACATGATGGCAAATCGGCCCAAAAATATGTGGACACAATGTGCTCTCTTATGAAAGGAAGAAGTCTTTTTTTCAAACATTCTTTGATGTATATTTCGGTATTTATAGAGCCCACTGTAACAAATGACTTGCTTATTTTGCCGCAACTGCATATAGCTCGCAATATCAGGAATTTTTTAGGAAATTTTATCTACTTTTGGATTCTAAATTGTTCTTCGATATTTCCTTGAGCATCAGCAACATAAAAATTTTGACCCGGAAGCTGCGTAAAATCTGCCAGTACATACGTTTCGTCGTCCATTATACTACATGAATATTTTTGTATGAAATTCGATTTTAATTTCCGAGCCCTACTTTTGGCGTCTAAATTTTTTGCAGCATTCCTGTCTGGAACTTTTTAGACTTTGTATGTTTTCAAACCTGCATTGGCTTTAACTTTTCGCACCAAATAGTCAGAGCACTGGGCTAACCGGGCAGCTTTTCTACCAGATGTGTTTGGAGATCTTTTCAATATGCTTTCTATTTTCTTAGCTTTCCCATTATCATGTGGTCCTTGTTTTCTTCCCGAACCAGGTTTCCTATCGATAGTCAAATTCTCCTGAAACTGTTTAATGACATTGGAAACAGTTTGACGGCAGACCTTCAATTCTTTGGCCAATTTTTTGTAAGACCAATTTGGATTTGTTTGAAAATTTTTAATAATTTTAAGACGTATTTCTTTTTCTTCACTCATTTTGTTCAAACTCACAATAAATCAACATGTTTGTCATTAAAAATAACAACTGACATATTTTTCAAAGATAACTACATCAAAGAAATTTTTAAATTTTACACCCAAAAAAAATTATTAGGTAAAACGTGTGTTTAGATTTTTTCAATCTCACTCCTTACTCTTATTCTATAAAATAAATTGTGAAATTTGAACTTCACAGTAGTTTGTCTTTATCTTTTTTTGCAATTATATTAAAATTCATAATGTTGATGTGCAAAAAACAAAAAAAAAAAAAAAACGTTTTAAGTTTCTTTAGTTCAAGACACATACGGCACAATAACATGCATAATCAGTGAAGCGAATTGATGAACATAATTAAAACTAAAATCGTGCAATAGAAATTAAAAGGCGCTAACAAAATGCAAAAATAAAAACAAAAACATATACCATATATTTATATAAATATGAGTCTCTCTTGTAGTTATATTGTTATCTAATACCAACTTCTGCTTACTACTTAAATGCAGGAACACGAGTAAAGTTTAGCTGCTTATTACTAGTCACATGCTGCTGGTTGAAAAAATAATATGTGTGTAGGTCAACTGGCAAGAACTTTTAAATTATTTCATGCTAACTACTATGTGGTTGTACAATGTAATAGTAATCTATGTATGTATGTATTCTGTATAATACTGGTGCATGTATTGTCTATGAATTGTATGTTTAGAAAAAATACAACAATAATAGAAAAAAAAAAATTCAAGGATTCGCAAATGTTACACTTGGTTGGTTGGCATTTCAAATGCATGCAAACATAGATGCTTTAAAAACTAAACAAGCTTATGATTTTCATGACTTAAGTCATGTACGAGTACAGTGTATGTTTATACTTTGATAATCGGGTCTAACAATAAATAAATTATTCTATACCAATCGATATACGATTCGTTATAAGTGTTTCAAAGAGATTGGCTTGCCTAAAGTTATTGGGACGCATATCTCACGAGCTCTTCTTGTTCTTATTCTAATGTCCACTCATTCGCTATAGAAAGAGGTTCTAATTTTAAAACTGATTCTATTTGAATGCGAATCTGATGTGAAGATAATTAGATTTTTCATATCAACACTGAAAGACAAATATTTCCTCAGGCTTAATTTATTTGAAGTTATATATAAACAGGTTAATGAACAAATGTAGTCATCACAACAACAATGTATATAGAGATAGGCAAATCAGATTTTTTATTATTTATTATTATTTAATTAATAATTATTAAAATTATTAGGCTTTGAATAAATAAACAATGATGCCAGAAGAATATCAAAAAGTTTATAGAACTAGCAGATCAGACGATCGTTTCGGAAACAGCTACGATTCCTCATCAGTGATCTCTGTTTAATCATGGGCTGAGCATTGAAAAGTTGCCCAAAATCCCATAGAAGCTCATTAAAAGTCAAGTTGAAATGAATCCCTTCACTTTTGACAACCTACCACGCTTTTCTGTCAATATTATACTCAACCTATGACCTATAGATGTTTTTGTAAAAAGTGTGGTTTTTAAAACCGGTCTTAGATTAAAAAAGTGTAATAGTTTCAAGGTTAGTCCGTTTGGACACTGTAATATTGACAATGGCGAACATAGAGTTAGAGTTGAGGATGGGCTGAACTAATTTAAAGCACTCTGTCTCAAAGACGACTGTACTATACCCGAAATAGAGCCAGTATAAGTAGAAAGACAGGAAAGATATGTGAAAGAATGAATGGAAAAGGAAAGGTCTAAGGTCTCTCAACCTTGAACTTCTTTGTTTCTCTAATAAACCTAAGAAGCTCAGGAAGAGGAAGAGTATAAACATTAAGACTTCACTACTTAACAACTTTAATCTGATTCTCGCGAACGCCGGACAGCTACAAAGAAATGCTCCGTAGTACCGCCGTCCTCAAGATACGATTGGAAGGTTGGATCGGTGATGACGCCCTTATTAGTCATATGCTGACCACATGTGTTGTGCCCTGTGATGACACCCACCAGTAATCTCAAGTCCTTTCTTCTCAGTTACAGAAGAAATTCCGCTGATTTCCTTTTAAATTGTCTCACAAAGCACTAAGCGGCTCTGCAGGAGTCAAGCTCGGAACACCTTTCTCTATGGATAGAACCCACGAAATCGGTGATCCAACAATGGGTCTCCAGAAATTACGCCACGAAAAGGTTGCGGACCCCATGGTGTAATTGCAGAACCTTTATTAGCTAGTTTATCAGCTAATTCATTCCCTGCAATACCACAGTCTCCTGGAACCCATACAAGGAATAACTTACCGTGTTTTGTTACACTGTTTAGTTTTGCCTAATATTCGCTGACTAATTCTGAAGAGTTGACAGGGTTAGCAAGGGCCTTCAGTGCAGCCTGGTACTTCACAAGCCATCTCCTCTCAATTATCCACTACCGTTTGAGATTTTGGATTCGTCGGTATAGAAGACATGACGGAGACCCCGAAGTATGACCTCTGGACTTAACCATTGATCACGTTCCGGGAACCTGACATCATATCTTCTTCCGAAGCGGATGCAAGACACATGATTGTCCACGGGCATCAAGAACACTGAGCACTGTACTGACAACTGGTGGTATATCTGACTGTACCCTATATCTACCTTGACATACCAGACTCCATTTAACCGAAGTCCGTAGGCGGCTCTCATCGCTTCTTTACGGTTTTGAAGATCAATATCGTGTTCAGAGTGAGCGTGCGTAAAAATTCTCTCTTTGTGTTCGGTGCTACAAAAATTTCGTGGTGTTCGCCAAATAAAATTTCAATGTAACCACGTCCTTACGTTCTCAATTTGAGAGAGCGAAAAAGCTACATATAAATGAAACGAGAAGAGAACGCGATACTCGGTCAGTGAATCCACCTTAAATCATCATCACGTCAAGATCAATATGCAGTAAGAAATGCCAGTACCTTGTTCAAGATAATAATTTACTCAACTCAGATACGATATTGACGTACGGATATGATCGGCTAACGAAGCCGTGTCGGCATCAGGCAAACATGACTCACATCTACAACAGTTGCTAAACCAGCGATTGGTTACGAAGTTGATAAGTAAATAGTAGTGGATGATTCGGATCAGATTAAATTGCAGCTGTCTCTTTCTAAACTATTTTCCTATTTTTCAACGCGAGTATATACAATACAAACGGAAGCGATAGAAAAAACTAATTCGAAAATCAAAATAATAACCTGAAAACAACTGTACTCATATTCAATCATTAAGTGAATTTCTGAAATCATTAATATTTTCTGCACCTTTATATAATTTCTTTTAAAATATGGAAATATGGACTAAACGCACTGACTGCGTTAATAAACAATTTACGATGACTTCCTACTTATTGATGCAAAACATTTTAAAACATCATTAATAATACGAGTGCATAGAAAATCATTAAGGCCAAAAACAGAAAAAAAAAAATAAATAAATAAAAATTGCACTTGATGATGCCCACCTTAGAGCTTTCATGCATACATACGCATACATACATATATATGTACATAGATGAGTTGTCGAAGGCATGTCACACATATGCTCATAAACTCAGTCAGTCACAGTCACTGATTAAAAAGCAATTCTTGAAAACGAATTGAATTGAAAGTCAGTGAATGAATTTTTATGTACAAGTACATATATGTACTCGTATACATATGTATATTTGTCATTACGACCAATGTAACAAATTATGGTTCATTAAAAATGCACTTGACCTTCAGTTAATTGTAAAAAAAAATCATTTAACGACACACTCTGGTAGATAACTCATGCATTACACATGTATTTGTTTTCAATTTGTGCGTAATACTTTTTATTTGGATTATCAAGGCAATGATAAAATTTTTAATTATTTTTATACATACGAAATAAGTATAAATAAATACATACCTACATTTTTATATTTGACTTCCTACTTTGGACTGTAAAATTCATAAACAACCAAAAAAATATTCTTTGCTTGATATGGAAATGATTGGCTGTATGTAGGCACAATGAACTTCCCCCTCTTCTATGGTGTTTCGTGATGGACTCCCTTCTTAATGATCTGCAGAATCTTGGAGTTCACATCCAAACGTTTGCTGACGATGTGTGCGTATTAATCTCAGAACGGTCCTTACAGACGGTGCGCTTTAAAAATGCAGGAAGCCATGGACAAGATCAAGCTTTGGTACGATCTGTGAGTCCATGGCAAATCAAATACAATTTAATTTTCCATTTTTGAAATTTTTCATATGGCTTACCGTTCCTCAATAAGAAACAATTAACGTGCAGCCAACTTAAATTGGCAAATAAGAATAAAGAGAAATGTCAAAAGAACGAACTACACAAAAGAAATCTTGCCGTTACGGGCAACTCTGTGCCCCGCGGCCTTTCGTCTTTCTTCCCTCTCCGACGAATTCCACTTGCTAGCAATAAAACTTCCCTAATAGAAAATAACAACAACAATTCGAGTTCGTGCTTTTGCTTCGTGCTTTTTCTACGAAATATTAAGTGAGTTATATGTTTCTTTGTTATCCAAGACATTTTTATTTTGCATTCTCATCTCTTAATGATTTCCATTATTTCCTTAAAGTTTTTTTGTTTTTTTTTTTCTTATAATATTTTCTGTAACATATTTACATAACATTTAAGAATTATATTAACATGAATTACTCTTTATTTTACATATGTTTTCGTAACTGTTATATTGTCAAATGAACTATTTTCATATCTATTGTTAAGTATCATATTGTAAGTTGAATAAAGTTTAGTCTCATAACATCTATACAGTCGAACAAAACCTTTTCTTTTATTCAACTGTCAAAAATTTTACAGTCAATCATTTGTAATTAATTTAAGCGTATAAAATGTTAATCTAAATAAATTTTGCAATGAATTTAAGTATTTAATGAAGGACAAAAGCTAAAAAAAACATAAAAACACAAGAATATCTTAAATTTACTTTCAAGAAATTATGTTTATTTTCGCGCTTCTTAGGGTCATTGGTTTAACACACAAATCAATTAGATATGGCTTGTTTATTATTCTGACACGTGTTATATTTTATTTAAATTAACTTTGTCATCACTTATACGTATGTACATTAAGGTGCCTCACGACAAAAAAGTTAGTGCTACCCCCTTCTAAAAATTAAGCTTAGAAGAAATTAGGCGTTTTTCTTTATTAGCTCTGAGCAGAGCACGAGTTGTCAAAAAACGTAATCGTGTTTCTTTTTAGCTCTGAGCACTAAGAGCAAACGTAATTGTGTTTTTTTTTTGTGATCAGAGCGTGCTCTACGTGCTCAGAAGAAATTGACTGAGCAGACAGAAGATTTTTTTTAAAACCTTTTATAATACATAATCTAATCATTTTCGAATTAGTATTATTTATGATATTTCATTTGGTATAAAGTATTCATTTGGTATAAAGAAAAAAATTCCCACACAATCCAGCTCATAACAGCTTTTTGCTAGAGCCGAAATATTTTGAGAAGCATCATAAAATTAGCTATGGTTCGTTTTTTAGCAGAGAGTACCGAGAGTTTATTTATTATTATTTTTTTTATATGAGACTTGAGGCAGCTTAATGAACATATGACTATTTACTTGAATATACTTTATTCTATTTGAGCATATTGATTTAAAATTTATTTTATTTTTTTTTTTTTGTTATGTTTGCAATAAGTTTCAACATTGACATTGACTTTGCGTAATGCCCACTTCAAGCATAAGAGTATGTAGCTACATTACTTACTTAGAGTTGGGCAATTGAGAATATTTTTTTAAAACAATGTAGTAGAAATAATAATGTAGTAAAATAAACATTTACAAGAAACATAAATAATCAAAGAATTTTACCCAAAACAGTTCGAATTTTGAAAGTATTTGAAACTAAATGTAACCGGTATCAGAGAAAAAAATACTTAACTGTACCGGTTTTTTTTACATCTTTAGTATCGTCATAAATTTAGACATTTTACGGCTAGATTTAGCAGTTTTTGAAAATGTCCAGCCATCAAATTTTGTAAATACTTTTCATTTAAATTCAACAGCTATTTTTCACTCTTTTTTTATTAGCAAGTAATCCATATAAGAATTTTCTTTTATTAGCAGGTGAAACAGTTTAGAAAAATATTTTAATTTGTTGTACATTCTTTATACTAGCGGCTTGTAAAAATGCTAAAAACCAGCAGAATGCCGATTGCCCCATTTCCTGGCATCTACAAAAACTAGAGGAAATTTTTTCCATTCTTCGTTTGAAAAGTTTTTAAATTTGATTTGATTATAATAATAAAATGATCCATAAACAAATAAAATCGTTAACTGACCTTACACCCGGGTACTTGTTTACATTTATAAACAAATTTATACAAACTAATAAACTGTATAATTGCATCGAAAAATCGCACCTTAAAGAACAAAAAACACTTACCCGGCCAAATTTAACTCCAAAAAGAATCTTTACAAATCGAAAAAACTGTAGAAAAACAATTTTTCATGGCACTTTAAAAAACTCTAAAAAATCTGACTCAATTTTGGATTAATGAAACGTCAATATACAGTGTTGGTAAAAAGACCTATTCACAATAGCGAATTCTTCCTCTTACAGAGTGTTGACAACATAATTCTACAAACACAACCAAAGCAGCCAACCTCCGAACGCCGACTTCTTTTGAGAGAATAAGCACAATAAAAGAGTAAAGAATAAGTAAGTAGAGGAAAAGCAAAATCATTTGGATTTGAATTTGTCTTTACAATTAATTTAGTTTCTATTTATGTTGTCAATTGTGAAAAAATAAAAGGAAAAATTCAAGATTTGGCAATTTGAAGCAAATGTTGCATAAATTAAAATTATTTATTCGTGTAAAATCGGAAAATTGCCAAAAGTATCAGAAAACAGAGCAATGTTTGAAAAAGTACTTGACAACGCTTTGGTTTTTTGTGAAAATATGCAATGATTTCTCTCTCACAACAGATAGAAAATTGGAATAGAAACACACAATTATATTTCTCACCATTTTTTTGCAATCAAAGATTTTTAAATTGCAAACCAATTAATTTTTTTTCAATTTCATTAAATTCAGTGCCTTATTTCATTTATTTTTTTTTTTCTACTTTGACAATCAGCTGTTATGCTTGCACTAAGGTGAAAAGTTCCTACTTGCGCTTCATATTCAGCTTCAACGGCAGTGGCAACTTCATATTGAGTGCGTTTCCCGGGTGCAAATCAGAAAAGCAGATTTCGAAGTGATTAATCAAAAATCAGTAATCAGTGTTTGCGTCTTAGAAACGGCATGATCCATTACTTTTAACATGTTTGAAAATCATAAAATTCTAGTTTGTGAAATGTTTTAATTTCCTTCTAAGACTATATTTATATAATTTTTGAATGATTTTTAACTTATGTTGAGTTTGTTAACTGTCAAAGTTTCGAAAAATCATGAAAATCTTGAAAAATCAGAAAAATAATATAAAACAGCGTTCGCTTTGCTAATCAGAAGCACTCAGCCACGCGTTTTTAACACACTTTGTAAGCTGCTTTTCTTATTTTACACCCGCGAAAAACATCCATTGTAATTTAGACGAATTTTGTCATTGGGAGTTGGCAACACTGGTCTATAGAGTTGAACTATAAAATACTTACCTACTAAGTAATAAATGTTGATTCACCCACTTCTCCTACTCAACTTCTCAACTTTGTTCTTAATTCTTTATAGATCAACGATACAATGGCAATAAAATAAAAATCTATTTAATGTATCTACAAAAACTTCAAATAAAACATTTATATGAAGAAAAACTTCAACACTATTTAAGTGTCTACTTCATAAAACATTATAAAAATATGCTGAAACTATTTATAGAAAATCTTGCTTGCAAACATAATTTCTTCCTTCTTTTACCAGTCTATAGTACAAAGAAGAACACTTCATCACATCACAGAAATCACTTCAGAAAATCACTACTCCAAATAATAAAAATAAAAAAAAAAAGAATTAAAAAAAATATAATAATAAATAAAGCAGCGTCTGTCTACTGTCAAAAATAGATTGCAGCCACACATTTATACAATTACTTGCAAATAAATTTTTGTGTTTTTTTTTTTTTGTTTTTTTTTTGTTTTTAAAATAACAATACGGATTTCATTAAAATAAAAAATAGCTGGGAGCATAATTTTTTTTTCTGAAGAGTGCACAAGCAAATGATTAAGTGCATAAATGAAACTTCTCAATTATAAGGTACCTATAATTAATTATTATTAAAATAATAAAAGCGTGTTAAATGTTAATTCAACTACTCGACATGTTATTTATGTTATATTAACTTCATATCCTCTATACTCCGACGCATGCAAAAAGCTTGCGAATCAATAGAACACACATCATTAGAAAAGTTTGACGTAATTTTGTTTTCCGCTCACGAATTTAAAATTCGTGAGGTAATAAGAATATACGATAAACATGAATAATTGATGTTGTTGAGAGACTAGTACGTTGGAATGCTAAGTATGAGTTTGCCGGTTCGAGTTCCAACCAAGGTAAAACCAGTAAGTTTTTTTTTCTTAACACTAGATCCCAATTACCGGCAAGCATAATTAAACACTTGAAGAGTACACAAATTGTTTTTCTCAATGAGGATGTCAAAATGAAAATCAGTGGAAATGGATCGTTTACTCCTTTTTCTAAACCTCCCAGCAGTAAGCGTTGAAGTGGAACTTGCAAGGAAGCAGGAAATGTGAACAATCGAAAACAATCGAAACTGATATAAAATCATTAAATGGATCTAGAAATCTGAGAATCACAGAAATGTCAGAGAGAACTAAAGACGATGGACAGTGACCGATGACGATGGAGGATTTTTTTGTAGCCTTATAAATTAAACGTTATTTAAAAAATTTTCTAGCTAGAGTGAATTGCAGTGTTGCCGTTGAGAAATTTGAAAATGTTACAAGAAATCACTGAGAGTAAAAAAGTCTCATCATATTATTTTAAAGAAAGGATTTTGATTTCACAGAAGTTGAAATCACAAAAGTGCAGGTACAAAAATTTTATTAAAAGTAAAGGAAAGAACAGTGATCGCAAGTAGTTATCAAAAAATCTTAAATCACACAGTTTTCTTATTATACTGCAAATGATAATAATAACAATAATAAATTAATAATTACAACTCAAATACTTTGGTCGCAATGTCAATTGTAATTGTCTAGAATCGCTTTTTTTACGTCATATTTAATAGTTTTCTTATGAGAGAGCGAGCGTAAAAATATTGTGGCAAAATCTATAATAAAAATCGCTCCTTTTTTGAATGTTTATTTTTGTTTGAAAATGTGTTTTTCGCTTTAAAATTTCTTACTTGTGTCTATTTGTTTTCTTTTCTGTTTATTCTTCTTCTTTTAAATCGTTTAATGATTTGTTGATGCAATGGGTGAGTTTCCCGGATGCAAAATCAGAAAAGCTGCTTATAAAGTGTATTAGAACCGCGTCGCTGAGTCATATTCATATTATTTTTCTGATTTTTCAGGTCAGCATGATTTCTCAAAACTTTGACAGTTGAAAATCTCGACACATCTTCGAAATCATCCAAAAATTATATAAAAATATTTTTAGAAGGAAATAAAAAAACATTTCACAAACTAGAACTTAATGATTTTCAAAAATTTTACAACTATTTTCTCCCGTCCTCGGTCGAAGTGGTTACATTCAGCTCGTTGCTGAGTTGCTTTTTATCAAAATGTACTCCTCTGTTTAGTAATATTTTGTAGAATAACTCATTGCCACCCTGAATACTCGGCGTGCTCGGTATACAATACACCGAGCATATCGTGTTCGGTGTGAGAGTGAGTAAAGACTCTCTCTTTGTGCTCGGTGCAACAACAATTTCATGGTGTTCGCCGAGCATACTCGCAATATAACCACAGCCTTAATTGTTTGCTTCATCGCTGTAAATTTGCATGTTTTGTGGCAGGCACTTTCTGACATTTGACATTAGTCAGTGTGGTAAACTTAAAAATAGTAAAGTTGTAAAAAAATTCATTAAATGAGAGTGCTGCAGCTCGAAAGTATGTATGTAACTAGTGTTGTGAACTTCCCATTTGAAGGCAATGAGTTTTTCGTATAATTTAATGTAAATATTATAATTTTTTCCAAAAAAAAAGAGAGTTGTCTCAGACTTTTTAATTTAATATTCTCAAATCGAAATGTCTGTAGCTTTCCCCGCGTTTTAAGTTATGAGGCTGGATTTGAATTCAGCGCGAAAAAGTGGTTGCCATATTTCATGAAAAATTTTCCAACAAAATCGGAGGCTCGTTGGAAGCAACTTTGATTGAATCCTGTTGGGTTAACCTACATACATAGCCACATTTATTATAATAAAATTTATAAGTAGAAAGCTTGGAATTAATGCATAGAGATCGAAAACAAATGTCGCCAATTATGTAAATTAAATATAATTAAAAAAAAAAAGCACCTGCAAAAAAGCAAACAGCTGCAAGTAGCTGAAGTAGCAACAATATTATGTAAATGCTAATTGCAAACATGCATACATACATATGTATACAATACAAATATTTAAATTAAATAAAATTCACGCTTACTTCCGTGGCGAGAGAAAAATATTTGCTGAGTAAATAATTAAAAACAAAGTTTGTTGCTTAAGTCATTTGTTTTATGCACGCACCACTCAATATAAATAATGTAAGTTTAAACTCAATAAAATAAATATAAAAATACGAATTAAAAAATAACAAGTAATTGAAAAAGTAACATACTTCTGTATACATTACAAGTACATATCTTAACTCTATAACCTTGGATTACAGCCTAGAAACAATTCTAAGTTGGAATTGTCAAACACCCAAAGAATAAATTAAGGGCTTCACTATTTATAATTTTCATTTAATGTAAATGTAACTAAATATGTTTTTTTATTGAAAATTTTGCACACAGTATTTAATTGCTTACTTCTGCACACAATACAACAACAACAACAACATCAGCAATAACTTCTACTTAAAGTCAAAGTTTATTAGCCTTACCCTATGATAACCTTCAGTAACATAAAATTATCACCATAACGAGAAATCAAAATTGGTCAGCGGTCAATGATGAAGGTTAAGCATAATCTTGATTACATTTCCGAAATCATAATCTCGTTTACTTTTGTGACTAACTATAGCAATAATTTGAGAATAAAATTGTGATTTTTTTGTTTTTTTTGGAAATGAACACACAAAAAAAAAAAAAAGAAATAAACAAAACATAATGAAAATAAAATACAAAGATTTTTTATTATTTTCATGCAATTACGAGTAAATGAAATTTTAAAACATTAAACCGCAGCTTCCTACAAAATTGTACTAGTAAGCAGTAACCAAAACTAATTACAAGTTAGGAAAAAAAAATATTCACTTAATTCTTTATATTTAATATTAATAGCTTAAACTAATAGTATATTTTTTTTTTTTTTTGCATGAGTTGACAGATTTTTTTGTTTGTGTGTGCTAATGTAAAAAGCATCTAAATTGATTATTTAGGTATAATATGATTTTTGTAAGCAAAACAAAAGATAAATTTAAACAAAATATGTGCTTATTACCTACGTGCGTAATTCAGTGAACTGGTAAGAGGCTTAAGTTACTGTTGTATTATATCATAAAAAAAAATCATTCATTGCTTGCGATGACTTTGCAGTATGGTAATTAATAGTAAAATTATCTTTTTCAAATATTTATGTATTTATTTCTTGCTCTATCTTGCGATTTTTCGCCTCTACCTCTCTCTCTCTCTCTCTTTCTCGATCTTGAATTAAATATTTTATTGCTTTTTTATTGCAGTTATATCTTCTGCTAATAATATTATAAAAGCACGTGTTTTCTGGCTAACACTAGATATATACAAATGTATATAACTTAAAGTTCAAGGGAGGAACAAAGCACCACAACAAATTTTCCCCATACAGATCTGTCTTGCGCCAGTTTCTTGACTTCACCTTAAGTTCATAAGCACGTGCTTTGATCTTCCTCCTTCTCTTTGTCGGCTTTCTTGGGGGTTCTAGTCGTTAACGGTCCTCGTAAATTCATTGTGCTACCTGCGCAGAGTATGAACATCTTATTCTTTTACGAATCCCCAGAAGTATTGATATCCGCTGAGTTTTGCTCCATAAATCGGCCTTGAAAATGGGGTTGCCAGATTTTCTTTTTTTAAATTTCGTATAGGCTTGCAATGTGTGTGTCAAGCGCTGCTAGATTCAACGTTTCGTACCTGTATAACAATAATGGCTTGACCTTTGAGCACAATTTGAGGTAAAAATTTAAAATAAACACGAAATATTCAGTGGTCAGCCGAATTAGGACAAAAGTGAGCTTTTAGTGTTTATCGTGTTCTGTGTTTTTAAATTAATTTACTATAAATTTTTTATGTTTGAATCTTTTGTAGGGCGGCTATTATCCATCAAAAAAGTTAATACAAAAAAAAAGTAAAATTGTTCGGAAAACGTAAAATGTGTTTCTTTTGTAGCGCATATAGGATATTCATCGCAGTGACAAAAGAAACGCACATCAAAAATTATCACAAATTATTTTGTTTGCTTTTACTACTGTCATTGTATTTCTTACTACTTCTACAATAAGTTAAATGGTACCATTTAGTACAAATAATTTCACCGCTGATTGTTAATTTCCCATACAAACGTTTTTTAAAGCTAGTATGCGTGACAAAAGAGACATAGCTACTATTCAAGTACTAAATCAATGACGCTAATTAGATGGTCGATTGTTAGTTTTACATCAAGACAAACGATTGTATGGTTGTATGGATGAACAGGATGAACTGGAACTACTACTAGAGACTATTCCTGCTACTGTTCAGTGAACTAATTTCACGGTTCTCACTTAATAAACCCCATTTCAACTGCTTGAAGTACTCTACCAATGCCGGAAAATTAGTGTAAGGTAGATGCCTGACTGCTGATTTTACATCAAGCTAATGATTGTAGATTAACGTAGATTGGAGAAGCGATATTGTTCAGTATAGTGTTGATTATCACTGTCCCCAGAGTACTGAAATTTTTTATTAGATCCTTGAGCATTCTAATATGATTAATAAGGAAAGAAATACTTCACTAGAGGACGCCAGAACGCCGTCTTTCTACTAATTGTGCCAATTTTTGCAATTTTGCAATTTTTTTTGCTCACAATTAGATTTAGTAGGCGAGAAATGAAAAACGAAAAGAGACGAATGCCGCCTTGATCGTACTGGCAAGTTTCCTTGTATGTCGCTTATTCTCTAGTATTTTAGAGCATGAAATGTCAAAATGCCAGAAAAAGTAAAATCAGAATTGCTCAAGAAATCTTGCCGTGTGTAAATACAAACGGCAACACCAAATGGGAGCAAACAAAATTAAATTTAATGGGGATTGGGACTTACTGTTGCTGTTCGTACTAACAAATTAATTGTCTGAATTTTTTACTAATTTGAAACAAAAATTGCTGTATGTAGTAAATTCATAATTAATTAAATTTCAGGTCTGGAAATTAAGGGGCCCAAAATGCGCTTTGAGCATTTTTGATTATTCTTATACTATGTCCCCTTTCCACATGGCAAGTTTCCAATTCTCTTTTGAACTTGCCACTCGCCACACAGCAAGATTTCTTTGGCAATTCTGCTTTTACTTTGTCTTTCATTCGTTGTGTGAAAAACATTTTATTTACATTTTATTAAATAAAAATAAATAAATGAAAAGCCAAATCAGCTTATTTAGTAAAAATTAATGGATTAATAGAAGAAAAGTGAAATTTTAAATGAAAACTATTTATTTTTTCCAATAAGAAACCAATATCAATGCGCATCCAACTTAAAATGACAAAAAAGAATAAAGAGAAATATCAAAGAACGAACAGCACAAAAGAAAACTTGCCGGTACGAGCAAATCTGTAAAGTCTCCTCTCGTTTTTCCTCGCTTGCCTACAAACTCGACTTGTCGACAAGAAAACTTGCCGTGTGGAAAAGGGGACTATGATAAAATATTTATTCCCTCTCGGATTACCATAAAAGTGTTGGCATCCCTGGTACAGGATGTGGAAACGTGGCTATTGTGAACGATTTGTTCAGCACAGCTGATATTGACAGCGTACTTGACGTCACATTCACAATAAAGCAAAACACTCATAAACACAAGCCGTGAGGTTGGTAGAACAATTTATTTGTATTTCATTACAAAAACCGAGGAAACAAATTTACCAATTAATTAAAAATGCCAAAAGTAGTTTCACGCAGCATAGTCTGCTCCGATTCGAAAGATCAGGAAGAATACAGTGAAGAAAAACCATTAAATATTTTCTATTGCTTATGTGGGAAGCTGTCATTAATTTTGGGCAAGTTGCTAAATCGCACCTAATTACATTCTAACACTTTATTCAATATTTTCTTTTTTTTTTCTTATTCACATACAGATTGCACTATTGAAAAATTACCTCTACGACGTGTGGACGCTGCGCGAGTTATAGACAGTGGCAAACATGCAAATAAATTAACATTCAACATAGGTGAAACATTATACATAGACCGCGAAGAAAAAGGACTTGAAAAGCAATATCGTTTCAATGTAAGTGGGCCCCCTTTACTTATGCAGGAAATGTAATATCCAATACTCATCTCCTTTCATTTGATTTCAGTGTAAAACTTGCAATCTACCTCTATACTATCGTCACACACCCGAATCAAATGTCACATTCATAATACACGGTTCATTAGTGGGCAAGAAAAATGAATCCTATTTACAATCTACAGAGAAATTAACAGCCACTGCTACCATTCCTGCTACAGCAACGGATGGCAACATTGAAGCTATTGGTGAGAAGGTAATGGTTACACGTCACACCAAAAATATGGGTAAATTTAGCTCTGTTACTGTATCAACCATAGACGAAGAAGAAGATGAAATCGAAGCGGTAAGCTTATCAAACAATAATATAAAGTCGCATGTATTAATTTGAATTTTATTTCCTTTGTAGCGTGAAATTGCTGACAGTTATGCCAACAATGCTCGTATCATTGAAAAGCAACTCCAACGTAAGGGTGGCAAACTTTCAGATATAGGCGCACGCTCCACAAAACCGAATGAAGAGATGCCTCCACCCAAAAAAGCAAGAGGCACATTATTAGATGTGTAGTAGAAATTTAAACATCATTATCTTTGTAATTTATATTTGTGTTTAGTATTTTATGTAATGAGTTTGTTTTAGAATGATACTATTTACACTTCTTCATTAAATTAAACTCATAAAAACTAAACGGTGTCATAAGTATTTGATTTATTTAATTAGATATATATTTATATTAAATTTAAAGTGAATCACGTTAGCATTAAAGCAAAAAACATGCATATCTTAAAGGACTCTGAGTTGCAATATCTCGGACAAATGCTGAAGAAAATTTCGGAAGAGAGTGGGGAATGAGGACTTACAGGAAAATCGTTTTAAATGATAACGAAGTTTAATTTTTAGTGATTTATATTTATGTACATTTAAATTATTGTATTGAATCCTTTCCCTCCTCCCTTGCCAATTCTAATGCTTTAAACTTATGTTTGCTTCGGCTAGTATAAAATTGAAACCTTTTGCAGTTATATCCCCCCAGCAATTACTAAGGTTGCCTCAATAACTCAGTTTTTTTTTTTTCTATGTCTCCCCCATTGGCCCCAAGTTCTGCCATGATTATTTTCTCTCTTGTATCTAAGAATGACCTTAAAATAGTTCTGGGCCGCTAACTCCTAGGTAACTTTGTCCCTTTACCCTGGTTTCTATACTACGATATAATTGGGTATATTGTCGTCCAGAATGTTGAATTCAATTAGGCATTCCTAAACAAGCTTAAAATTAATTTGGGCTTTGATTCCTATCTGGCTATTGGAAAGGATCGCTGTCTCACGACTGTGCTCAGCTTCTTTACATTGAACAAGTGTCATTGGCAACCTGTTATTACACTCAGTTTTCTTAAAATCTTCTGTTTGTTTCAATTTATTTTGCCATCCAACTTGATTAGAGCTGGACCGAGTATTTTTGATTGCTGAATTGGAAAATCACAGTTTCACGTTATGCTATTTTTTGCCAAATATTAATTGAATATCTTGGTCAATGGCTTTTTTTCTGTCACTGTCTGTTTTAAACTATTTTATTTTTCAACGCATCACATTTGTCCCTTGCTCAAGCTACTGATTGCCTACTGATACCAGTAGTGCCTTTCTCTCAAATACGTACTCTGAAATGCAACTCTGTCTTGATTTTCACAAAGAAGCCAAAACAAAATGTCAGATTTTTTGACGAAAGTTGAAGTTTTTTCTTGATAAGAGAAAAAATATAGAAAAATTCTTAGTTTGGAAACAAATTATGAAAAATTTAAGAAATTAACCGCTCTTGCAGCAGTGCAACAATAAAAAAATCTAAAATAGACAAATCAAACAAATTGTGGCAACTACAAAAAATTGGTCAAGTAGAAATGAAAGAAAAAGGCGCCACCAGCGAAAAGAACACAACAATTAACACGAAAATACCAACAAATCCAAAGGTATGTAGATAAAAATATGAAATTTATAGTAGAAGCGAAATATATTTAAATTCAATATTTCCGTAATCTAACAAAATAGACGCAGTCACTTTTGAGAACAACATCATTAGATGCAACTACATTTGATTTTGGCAGTGGGCTAGCAAGTACCAGCAGAGAAGCAGCGCCGGACGCATATTTGAGAATGGAAACAGAGGAAACGCTAATAACATTTCCGCAGCGAAGGCAGTCACCATCATCACCACGGCAGTCTAAATCAAGTATTGAGCGGCAGCAAACATTAAACAAAGCGCTTGAGTTAATATCGAATGCAGCGCAAATGCACGATGCCACTGATGCAGCCATTGCAGCTGCTGGAGTGCAACAGGTACACATCATTTCCAGTGATGACGAACACGAGTACGACGCCATGTCATGCAGTATTGGTAGCGGTTTCGCAGGTTTCTCATCGACTGGCGCCCCGACGCTTCTCGAAGAGACCACACCGCCCGGAGTTTTTAAGCGCAGTATGAAAAGGCGTTCGCAAAAAAGTGCAAGTACAAGCGGCGATGGTGGTAGCAGCATTGGTGATCAGCTCAGACCAAATCGTTCGTCGGTAAATTCACTGCGTGGTAGTGCAGTGATCGATGCTGATGTTGAATCACAAGAACCAATTACACCGGTGAAACGTAAGCGAAGGCAAAATGAATCTTATATAACAGGTGAGTTTCTAAAAACCGCTCAGTTATGTATATATTTAAAATGTTTTTCTTTAGCTGAACGAAAACCTCCCTTTGGCATAGCTCAGCTACAAGCAGCTGCAGCTGCCGAACATATTGTTGAAGTTACTTCTAATTCTACAACAGGCACTGAAAGGCAGAATCGTTTGATACGTAATGCTAAGATTAAGCTACAGGTGAATGTAAACAACAAATACTGCTCGACAGATTCCACCAGCGAATTTCCGATCAGCTCACCATCAAATCCACAAGCTGGCGGTAGCAAATACTATCAGCGTCCACCGCTACTTAAGAATACTTTACCAGCCGATTCATTTGAACGTAATCTCGCAATAATAACCGCAAATAGTCCACAAATTTCAACCGAAAACAAAATCGATAGCTGGCAATGTGACACTGAACTCAGCGATGTCGAGGATGTCAACAATTTTGATGATCTCTTTAAGAAGCATGAAGATAGCAAGCGAAAAATACTTCAAGCTAAAAAACCTAATTACTCCATGGACTCTGACAGTTCAACTGCCGATCAGGATGTTTATGATTTCAAACAATTCCATTCAAGAATGTTGAAAAGTGTAAATTTTAACGTTAAATTAGCAAATCTTGCCAACAAAACATCAAACGATCCAACATGTGATGCTGAACACAGACCAACTACTTCAGGCGCACCAACATATTTAAATGCAACACAGAGACGTATGAAATTAGCATCAGAAGGTGAATTGAGAAAGCGACAAACGCGCGCCAATGATTATAAAAATGCAGGTGCGCAATCAACGACTCCACCTGTTTCAACATCGTCGGACAATGATGAAATGCCCGTTTATCATCCTACGGCAACAATGAAAAAGAAAACTTTCAATACACAAAAAACTCCACTCAAAATACTAGTCCATGAAAAAATATTATGCCCCAGTAGTTCAGAGGAAACTAGTCAAGATGTTATAACACCGGCAGCAACTGCAACGTCAATGTTAAATCAAAAATCGAGTACTCTAAATACTATGAGTTCTTCACCTAATATGCCAACCACATCGAGAGTAACGTGTATACCAAAGCAGGAAAAGCAACCGCTCCCGCAACAACACAAAACAGAAACAGAAGTTCCTACTACTTCTTCTCCTATAGTCGCTGGCGCCGCTGCTGCCGGTGCAGCTGCTTTTGCTATTACTACAATTAACTTGAATCCTCAACAACAAGATCAACAACAACAAGCAGAACCAAATTCATCACCATTAAACTTACATTTAACTTCAACCGATGAGGAGTCGGTTTTTAAATTGCATCGTCTTAATCGCGAAATTGATAAAAATAATAGCGGTGAACCGCAACGTTTAATACAAATGCGTTTGGATTTTAGCAACGATAAAAAAGATATGCATTTGCAAGAGAAAAAGAGTGAACTCTTCAAAACGCCAATAGTGCCGCAAAAATATTTACCAGCACCTCCAGCAGCAGCAACAAGTCCATTCAATAATACTGAAACTGATAATAATTTTACTGCTATCAATCAACGTAAATCTTCTCCTATACTTTCAATTAGTAGCGGCGGCACTGAATCTCCCATACAACAGTTTACTAAAGAAACATCAAAATCTCCTGATCCTATAGCAGCTGCTGCTCGAATCGCCAACGACAATGAAGGCGGCGCTGAATTTCATCAACAACATGAGTTTTGTAATTATTTAGGTTTAACTGGTATGTCAACTGCACATGCTGTTGCAAATGCTGTCGCCGAATTGGCCAAATGTAAGTTAGCAAGACGTTCATTGCGTGTACGCCGTCTGCAACAACAGGAGAAGAAAGAGAAAAGCGGCAAAGAAGATGAGCAACAATTGAAGAATATTAAAGCCAAACAATTGCAGCAAATTAAGCGACGTGAATTGGGCGGTGAAGAGAATAAGTTTAGAGAAGTCGGTATCAGTGATACCATAGTAGCTGTCGCTAGAGCCAATGCTGAAGAAGCTGGAAAAATAGAAAGGTAAATAAAATTTTTCTTTCTTTTCTAAGTTTTTTTTTCTTCAATCGGGAAAATTAGAGTGAAAAAAAATAAGATAAAAATAATTATTCGAAAAGTAAAAATCGTACACAAATTTTACTTATTTTTGAGTGAGAAAATAAAAATCACGAAATAACTTTTATTTGTGCTGGAAAAAATGAAACTCAAAAATAACTGTTATTTTTCCAGCAAAAATAAAAGTTAGAAATAGCATGTACAAGTTACCTATCTCATCTAAAAATAAAAGTCTCGGACAACAAACCGCACACAGAAATAACAGTTATTTTTAACCAAAAAAGTAAAACACATGTATATATCTGACATTCTACATACGCTACAGTTTCTTATAAGCAATTGTTTTTAAATTTGAATTTTTTTTTTTTAAATATTTCCAATTTCAGTTTGAATGCAACTCCGAAAACCCTAAAAGATTACGGCAATGGAATTGGTTTAAAAGCGGTTGATTCATTGCAATCGCTTATAAAATATCACAAATGTGAACCAGGAATTAAAATACTTTGTCAAATTTCTTCTACAAATAAAGATCAAGCTGAAGAGGTCACCAAGACCTGTGCTAAAGAAATAGCAGCACCAATACGACAAACGCTATTGCGTCACCTAAAGAAAGGTAACACTCATGATGGCGCTATTTCATCCAATGGCACCTCAACCTGTCCTCGTTCATCGCATAGTGAAAATGATTATGCTGAAGACATGAGCAGTAATCATACCACACCAAAACATCATAGTGAATATAATACTATGCTATCATCATCGCCATTAAATACACAAAGCTATGGCGGCACATTATCATCGCACAGCCCAAATAGTATTGGAACTTCTCCGCGGCAACTGACAATAGAAGAAGGGAGAAAAACAGCAAACGCCGGCGCCGCCCCTACAAAAATAAAAACAATGAAAAACCATTTCCAAATGTGTTTAGAGGAATCACGTAGATCGAAACCCAGTATTTTCATAGTTCAGTCATTAAACAGCGGAACGGCATCAAAAAATAACAGCAACAAAAATGCTGCAACGGCAACAACACCAGCAGCAACAACAGCAGCTGCAGCACGAGCAACCAATAAAGTATTGATAAAAAAAGAACGAAAACTTGAAACGAAAAATAAATTAGAGTCAGATAAATTAAGCCATACAGCACAAAATAGTAAGATGCAGTTGAAACCCAATCAGCATTCACACAGAAAGTTACAGAAACATTTGTCGTCACTGCATGGACATCGTTCGAAGGAGCGTTTGCATCAATTGCTAACACGATCCGCATTTAATTTTGGTCAACGTCAGTTGCGTAGTCGTAAAATTCTCATTGTCAAGTCAATGAGGCGTTTACCGAAACCGAGAACCACTGAGAAAGCAACGCAGAAGGGTAGCGAAGCAAAACACAGCACCACCACGCCCACTAGTGAATTGAATGCTAACTCAGCAGGCAAAACGCAAATGATGCTTAGAAATAATGCAGACAAATCAAATAAAACTCTAATTTCCATCGAGGAGGAAGAGCCCGAAGAGATTGAGGAAATAGTAGCTGCTGCCAATACTTCACAAACCAAAAACAAAAATATTAACAAACCAACAGCAAAGAACATGAAGAACTTATTGAATGCACGCACCACTGCAGCAAAATCGAAAATTGTACACGCTACGAAAATTTATCGCCTGCGTAAAAAATTATCTCATGCAACTAATCTCACTAATAAGCAAAGCAAGAAAACTGCTCAAAAAACTATTGCGAAAAATAAAAATCTTACTGTTTCACGCACTGAAGTTCTTGAAAGAAGAAAACAACATCAACAGCAGGAAACGAATTCATCACCACATTCAACTCTAGCGTTAGTGAGACGCAAATTTCCTGCTGCTAATGACGAATCGGTTGTAGTCTCATCCACCACGAATAGCTACGATGTGGCTATGCTTAGTATGAGTACTCATACAGCCGTTCCCGCTGTTGCTGCTGCTGTTACTACAGCGGCTGCTGATAGTCCCTTGCCATTGCCACCACTTAAAGATGAGCATCATGATGCTACCAAAGAAATAACCCGCAATGTCTCGTATATCATACAAACCAAAGATAGCTCCACACAATGCAATGCAAATAAAAATGACGATGTTATACGGTATTTGACGAAGCCCACAACTGGTGTATGGCGTAATCCGATTAAAGGCGAATATGGACGAATTATATACATGTTCTATGAAATGGATGTACTGATTGTGGTGCAAGAATTTCATATTAGTTTTTGGAAATATTCTAAAATAATTAATTTGCTTTCAACAACACCACCGTCGGGACCGCCTCCGCCACATTCATTGAAACAGTCACTTTCGTTGCAACCACAATCACAAGTGCAACAAACAGGTAGCACTGCAACAATACCAGCATCGTCTTTGATTAATTTTGATTGTCTTGAGACTGATGTTTTTTGTGCTGCTACCGCTGCTGGTGAATGGATTAATTTAAGCGGATGTAGACGTTTGATACATGGTGAGAATTTAATTGCGATTCACTGATTGATTGACATTTATAATAATTCTTAATTTTTGTTTTTCTATTTGTGATTGCAGATCTGGAAATTTCTACACCATATGCAAATCGTATTTGTGTTCACAATTCCATTCCCATTTATATTGAGATGCGTTGTCGTGAAATACCGCGTGAACGACGCGATTGTAATCTACTGTCATTGTATGTAAATGTATACTATTTTCATGATGAGGATATGCTAGCAAAAATGCATTCAATACAGCTGGATGCAGTGCAGAGGTATGTAGAATTAGTGTAAATATAGAGAAAATATTCCACGTATTACATTCAATTGGGATTGAGTGAATGTAAAATCGTCGCCTGAGAATTGATTTGGCGTATAGGCATAGGAATACTTATACACATACGCCAAATCAATTCTCAGGCGACGAAATACTCTCAATTCCTTTCAATATTTGTAAAGAGAGAAAATGTCTTAAGAAATCAGTTCTATTCTAAATATTCCATAATGAAATTACCGGGAAAATTTGTTCGTTATTCCTTCTTTTCCTATAGAAATATGGCGAGAAGAAACTGATTTTCCCGGTGATTTCATTTCGGGAATATTTAGAAGAGGGCTGAATGTGTTGAATTGGCATATCATAGTCATTTGTTTCCATTGAGTGACAGTAAAATCAACTCAATGTGCGGAGAGAGTATGAGATAAAACCTCTCTCGTCTTGCTTTCTTTCGACCAATCAAATTCGTTAGTTTCCATTGAGAGAGAATAAGATAAAACACGCAATGTTATCAATTAGTTATTCCATTAAGTGAAAATAAAATACTCTCACTGAGAGGATATAGTTCTCAATTTCCATTCTTTTATAATAGAGTTTAGTTTGTATGGAGTGTTATTGAAATCCTTTCCGCCCTGAGAGGAAAGTCATCCATTGAGTGAGAGTAAAATGAACTCAATGTGCGCATATAAAAAGATTATAATCTTACGCTTTATTTTTAATTAGTCAATCGCTTAGATTGCATTATATGAGTCTAATATACTCTCAATCCTCTCAAAAGGAAATTTCTCACGCAATAATTTCAATTGACCAATCACTGTCGTCAGTTTTTATTAAGTGAGAGTAACAAGAGGAAAGGTCTCATACTTTGCTTTCAATTGATCAATCTTTGTTCTGAGTTTTCATTTAATAAGACTAAAATACTCTCAATTATTTTCAATATAAACAAAGAGAAAATATCCCCTTCACTGTTTTTAATTGGCCAGTCATAGTTGTTAGTTTTCATCGAATAAGAGTAAAATTCTCTCAATTTTGATTTAATTTTTTCTCACCCACAAATTACAAAAATTGATCATTTTTTTTAAACTAATTTTCTTAAATACTTTATACAGTTTACCTACTAGTGTCATTTACACCGCCATCCCTGAATCGCGTTATTTTGTGTTGGCTTGGCCGCAAGAGAATATCGTGGGTAAAACTCGCTCAGGCTTGTGTAAATATTCGTTGACGCCACATTTGGATACATTAGCGAGCATACGTGATTTTAAAAGTATGCGTCATGAGTTACGCTATTTAGAGTGTACCGATGGTAAGTTCAAAATTTCTCGAGCATTATATTTAATGCCAATATTAGAATGCAATTTTAACTAAAAAATCAGAAATGAATTGAATGATGCCAATTCAAATTTAAAATTTGTATTGAGTAACTAAGTTTTTTGAATGTAAATTAAAATGAAAATATAATTAGCATTAGATACGTTCAATGCTAATTAGTTAAGTTTTAATTGGCATTAGTTTCAGAACAAGTAAATCATGTATGATAATGATAATAATAAACATCTAACTCTTCCTCCTTTTCCCTCCCACCCCCCTCTTACCCACCCACAGATGACAAACTTCTCGGCTTCGGCGATACACAATTAACAATTTGGGATCATCGTAGCGGTGATGTACTCATGAATTATGATCTCGATATAGCATTAGGACGTAACTTGGGTTCAATATATTATCCGAGCCTTGAAATTGGGCAAAACAGTATGATCTTACTATTTCAATACGTACATAATTTAGAAAATCAGCCAGAGCTATTGGTAATCGCTTGTTGTATATCGCATGCAACACCATCGCATCGCATCTTACAGCGTCACTTATTACCCAGTCCGGCATTCAAGAAGATCGCCACTTCAATTAATACCACTGAGCATGTAGTCATAACAGCTGAAAATGATGAAGAAATTTGGATAAGTTGTGTTGACCCGAATACGATGACTTGTGTGCCAGCGCAACATACACAACGATTCTATGCGCACGGACGGACACAATTAATTGAGGTCACACCAAAAACCCTAACAGTTGATTCCTTTGCCAATCATGTACTAAAAATTGCAGCTGGCGCTAAATTTTATGTAAAAAATGCTTAGAAAAACTTGAGCAAAAACAACAAACAAAAACCTAAACAAATTTGAATGATATAGTTAAAATTTTGAATCTATTTTATTGTATTTAATATCAATCAAAAACAAAAAAAAAAAACAAATATTCGTTAAATTATTTTAGATGTGTAAATTTTATGCTGTTGCAGAGTTGAACTATAACAAAGAAAAAGAAAAAAATAAGAAAAACAACTTAACAATAAAAAAAAAAGATTTCGTCGCAACTATTTTTGTGTGCAAAATTTACAAATTAAACGAAAAAAAATTTTTTTTTTTCGTAAAAAAATGTAAAATCAAGAAAAATAAAATTCTATTTACTTACAATATTAATACTTATGCTTTACAATGCTGTATAATTTTAAAACTTTATAAACCCACATACATACATACATATATATTAATAGCCTTTTATACAAATGAGTATATTTTACTTTTAAGCTTTAGTTATAATTTGTTTTCTTCCTTGTATGTGTGTCTGAGACACACACATTTTCTTTTTATCTATTTCATTTGCAAAATCTTTTGCTGAAAACTAAAATTTTGGTATTTCTTTTAAAGTAAAATGAGCTTTTGAATCGAAATAATAAAATAAAACATTTGAAAGAGTTATAAAAATATGTTTGGATTTATTATAAATAACTATAACCTGTCACGTTAAACGTTATTTTATCTATCGTTATAAAATGTTAATTTCAATGAGTTATATTATTTTAACTACATAAATTTTTTTGACTTAAAATCTTCTATATATAAATAAATACATATGCAATAGTGTTGAACCCAAGAATATGCTGTAATGAAATATAATAACTTTTATTTAATTACCTACATTTTAGAAATGAAAATCAAATGTGTAATATTATAAAATAAAAATAAAAAGTTCCCCAAGTTGTAAATTTTTTTATAGACATAAGAAATTTGTATAGGAGAAAGAAAAGTAAAAAGAAATTAAAAGAAAAAAACCAGTTGGTGGCACGAAATTGGAATGATTTAGAAGTATTTTGAAATTTGAGACAGTGACAGATATGTGTCAAAATTTTTTATTATACTCATAAAATTCAAAAGAAAACCTCAAGACGACTCAGCAGAGATTTGAACGAGAAAAAAACTGACTCCACAATAATCTCAATGTCATAAAAAATAGATGGAAAAGTAGAAAGAAATTAAAAGAAAAAAACACTTGGAAGCTGAAAATCCTTTCCACCCGGACCATTGACACTTGGCCAAACTTTCAAAACCCTATGCTCATATTTTAACTTTCGATGGGAATATTTCCAAGAACTCATGAAAATATCTGAAGTCACCCAAACTTCGGGTTGTATTCGTATTCGATTGGTCCAAAGACTCCATTTCGATAATTGGCCCAACGCTTAACTTAAATCGTTTAATAAACAGGCTATAGTTGGCCGGGAAGGACAGTTTATTGTGAACGTCTATGTTCCTAATTTCACTTTCAATTGAAATTAAAATCGAAACACTCGAGTCTTGTTGAGATAATGAGTTATTATTTAGAAATACTAAACAATGTTGTCGTGGTAATTACTAAATATTGTATTACCTAGCACTTGGCAAGGTTAAGTTAATATTGCTCATCTGACTTCCACGAATCGCTAGTTTTGTTTTTCTTCCTTTTTATTTACTGATATTACCGTCGATTCGTCATTAGATCTTCATTTGCGACGTCAAATATATTTCATTCATAAAACAATAAATTTACATCACTCCGTTTTTCTGCAATTATTTAAATACGTATGTACCTACAAATAATTACTTTTTAAATCACATTGCAAAAAAAAAAAAAAAAAAACTTTATTCCACAACTGATTATTTACCTGTTTCAACGTCATGCTAATCATGTTTCAATTTTTCAACCGCAAAAAATTTGCAATTAGAGCCACGAAAGAACCAATTTAATTCAACTTGGGAAAAATAAATTTATTTCCTAAAACTCGTAAGCCATACGTTGCGGTAAAAATAAAATCATAAAATGACACATCAATTGCCTAATTAATGTCGAGTAGTTAAGGTTCGAATGCAAATTCTGTATAGGAGAGTGAATATAAAATACCGCAATCAGAACGTAGTCAGTTGAATATGAAATGACAATGAACATCCGGTAAAATACAGAAGTTGACATGAGATCGAATGATTACACAGTACAGCAGCAATATAGTATCAGAGGTGTAGTCCACTTTTTCTGGAGTATTTTTAGTCGCTGATCAAGAATTAATAATAATTTTTAGAGTAACGTTTAGTTTATATTCATAAATAAAATAAAAAAAAAACTAAATTTTTTTTCCGTTTTCTTTTGTCTATTTTAAGAATTTTTAATGAAAAAAAAATTCATGTTTTATAAATCTATTTTGACCCAAAACCTCTTCGGTTTTCAGTTTTTTCCATCGGTACACCGATTTATTAACACGGAAAAAAAAACTCTGTAAAAACCGGGTTTTTTTCACAAAAAAATCGATTATTCAGTTTAACCACCGGTTTTTTGCATCCCTTGTATGCACAGTAGAAATAACAAGTATTTTTGTTGGCAATTAAAAGCTAATATTGACACATTTTTTGGTATAGAGACAATGATAATAACAAAGCAATAAATGAGCACTCTTGATAATGGAAATAGTTTTATTTTTATGATATACCTAAAAAAGAGAACAAAACAAAGAAGGCTAGCTCGTCGGTAGCTATCGGGTGTCAGATAAGTTCAAACTGCATTGCTTTTTTGCTTGAAAATTCGGGGATTTTGTGCTGGGATATTATAAATTTGTGATTGGGGATTTTGAATTTAGAGATTCTGTTTTTAGGGATTAAGAGTTTGGCGATTTTCCCTAGAGCTGTGGATTTCTGTTTGAGGATCTCATTTTTGGAGATTTCATGGCTCTTCCTACAAATAAACTTTATCCCTTCTTTTTGCGAAGCTGTTTATAAGATATGAATTTTCAAAAACTCTGATAGTTTGTAATTTTTGATAGTTTCAATTACTTATAACTTTTTGAAAAATGAATCAATGTTACTTGTCATAACTTTAAAAATTAACCTCTAGATTTAATTTTCATTGTCTCCTAAAAAACTATCGTTAATTGTTTATGTTGTGAGGTCTTAAATATACTTTTTGATAATGCAATACAAAAAATATCAGATTTTTTGATATGATAACATCTTTACTCGGTGCTGAAGGTAAATTTATAGTGGAGTAAATTGATTGAAATTAGAATCATATGTCACGTCGGTGTCGTGTTATGTTAAATTTTCGCGCCACCAGGTGAAGAGTAGTGAATTGCACCCAAAAGTATGTTGTCTAGTTATTAGAATAAACTGATTCAGACAAGTGAATTGTCCATATTAAAAAAAGAACCCTAAAAGTATACCGCATTTTTATTATTTTGTGTAAAATGTAGTGGTGGTTATGTTAAACTTTCGCACCACCAGGAGAAGGGTGGTAAATTGCACCCAAAAGTATGCTGTCTTGTTAATAGAATAAACTGATTAAGAAAGGTGAATTTTTAATGTTAAAAATAGGACCCTGGAAGTATATCGCACTTTTAATATATTGTGTATAAATATATTGGTGGTTATATTAAACTTTTGTACCGCCAGGTTGAGGGTGGTGAATTGCACCCCGAAAGTATGCTGTTATTGGAATAAACTGATTAAGGTGAATTTTTAATATTAAAAATAGGACCCTGAAAGTATACCGCTCATTTATTATTTTCTTTGTAAATATAGTGCCCGAAGGTGTGCTCTCTTATTATTAATATAAACAGATTGAGAACAGTGAATTTTCAATATTAAACAAGCCCAAAAGTATGCAAAACATAATTTTTATATCAAAAATGATAATTTTCAACATTAGGCAATGTGAATGTGCAAAAAGGGAAGAAAGTTCGTTGAAAATATAATATGAAAAATAAAAAAAAAACACATGGACTTTGCACTTTTTGAAATATAAAAACGAAAACTTTTATAATGAAGTAAACAACAATACGTAAAGCACTATATGTTATCACATTATGTGATGAGTGCAGAAGGAATTTATTTAATTTTTTAATAAAGTTTTTTCAGTTTCAAGATTAAAATCTTGTTTTTCAACATAACTGTATCGATCGATTTGTTTTTTTTTTTAATTCTTAAAAATACTATATCCATTTCCATAAATGTTAAGCCTAGACTTATCGTGGGTAAACGATTCCAGAAGTGCTACACTATCCAATCCCAAAATATTAGCGACAGAAGTTTTTTAAAATTCGCTAATTGAACCAAGCATTGCATTCATCGTTGAAAAAATCATTGCTTAAGCGGGAGTAAATAGTAAATAAGAGAAAGAGAGAAGACATGAGTAACGGCATCTCTCAGAATTATCTGCATACACAAATAACAAAACAAACACCAACGAGCAGTTGGGTTCTCTTTTGATATTTGTTTTTTTCATAAATAGATTTCTTGAACAAAAAAATAACCGCAGTTTCTGGGGCCTTACCGACTAGTTGTTTGAATATTGCTAATGAAAAACTCAATAGTTCTGGGGCAGCTTGTGGAAAAGCAACTGCGTATTCTCGAATTTGATCATTGTCCTCCGAATTTAGTTCTTTCATTATGAAGGCATTCAATTTGACTTCGTCAAACGGCAAGTAATCTTCATCGTTGCCTTCCCTAGCAAATGAATCAGCTTCTTCATTGACCTTCAAATATCTGATGAAAATTTTCACGAAATCGTGTCGAAGCCGATTTTAATTGCTTCTGGATATCCCATTGATTGAAGTAACGTAGGCGGCTGAGACTGTTGGGTCGAACCCCATGCATCAGCGTCATAGGTCCCTAAGGACCTTATCGGTTATCGACGGGCTAAATGTATTTATCCACACTTACGGGGTATAATCTGATCTGTAGACAGATTGTGTAGGGTATTAAAAATGATATCAACTAATATTATTAATTGTAAGTCCTCTCTGATATTTAGCAATTAATAAAATAACAATTAATCATATTTTCTAAGTTCAATGAAATTGTTTCGAAAATGTAATACCATAAAAAAAACCAAACATACCGTCGTCGATCAAGCAGAAATCGCTAAGTCCAAATTAATTTTTGTAATTGGGTCCGTATTAATTAGCTTCAATATTTCGAATGACATAACAAATTAGATTTTTGATGATCCAGTTGAATCGTATAATAATGTGTATATCAATCTGTTGACTTTTTAAGTTTTACCAGCGTTAGTAGTGCACCATGCACTGCATAAACTAACTACATCTCAGAAATTAAAAAAATGGACTTAGGGAATTCTGCCAGAACAACGACGATATTTAATGATAGCTGTTTTAATAATAACACCTTCAAATTACATAGAAAAAAATACGTGTGAATGACACATGGGACAATTCCAATTAGTCTAATTAATTAGCCGAAAACTAAGCGTTGTCTGTCTGCTAACCGCAAATAAGCCACTGACTCGTCGCACGCGTATATGGTAAATAATCCTCAATAATTTTAAGAATTTACATAGTGAGAGTGTTTTTGACTGGCAAAATGGCAAAACAGTTGACTTCAGAAACTTTTTCAGTGAATCTTTTTGTTTCTAAATAACACGTAATTGGAAAAATATGCATACAATGATGAATGCAACACGTTTATAACTTAATATTAAATATTACTTAGCAATAACACTTTCAATATGTGGCTGAAATAATCAACTATTTACTAGGTATTACTTGTACGGGATTTTATAGTTATTATTATATTATAATTAATTAATGTAATCACCAGTAAACAAGTATCTCGTGTTTTTCTTATTTTCTTAAGATGCTTTATATCATTCATACATACAATACATATCTACATTTTATACTAATTAAGTATAGCGTTTAGCTATAACTTTTATGCTAATATTGTGATGAAAAAGTTAACGAATCTGTTTGTTTGTTTGTTCACCATAATTTTTAAACGGGGAAAAAAGAAATTAATTTTAAAATTATTGCTATAACTTGAAAGTTATTTAAGACCCATTCCATTTCAAATCGTCCAGTTAAAAAATTTTTCGCTCAAATTTCTATAATTTGTTGTTATTGAGAAATAGCGAGGTACTTATTTTTTCTTTTGTTTGAATTCCGAAAATTTTCCGAGTTATCCTCAGTCGAAAATTGCACGAAAATGAACCTCTGAATTTTTTAAATCGATATTTTATGACTTGTGAACAGCCTAACTATTATTAATAATGCGATTCACAATGTCACACAAAAGCCTCGTAAACTGCAAATATTTATCACCAACTAAGCTGTCAAAATTTATATGGAAAAATATTTACAAACATGGTATCGACGCACAAATCTCAAACACAAGATTACGCTTTCCGCGTTCAAACAAATTTTCTTTCTGTGCATCAACAACTACGTCATCAACATCTCGAGCGCTGATTGGCCAAAGTATTTTTTTCAATCAACACACTGTAAATAAAACAAGAGTTGAGTTGCAAGTAATACTTAGAAAAAACGATTTTGTTTTAAATAAAAGGTTTAAAAAGCTTCAACAGAAATATACTATTTATTTTGTAGTTTTATTTAATTTTCGTCATTTATTTAATAATCTGTTTATTTAATATTCTTATTCTGAAGTATGTACATTCGACTACGTCATCAAAAAACATCGAACATACGCAAAGCATAATCTTGTATATGTTATTTGTGGTATCGACGTAGCATTAACCCATTAAGGACGAGCGGGAACCAAAGTAACTTAAGCAAAAAAATTGTTTTTGAACCTGGCTCAGGAACGGCATTACTGGGTTAACTAACTGATTGACTCATGAGAATTGTGATAACACTATGGAACTTGCCGGCATATGTGAGGCGTTAACACTCCAGTTCCCAAATTTTTGATTGATGGATTGATTGGGATTGATGAATTTTGATGTAATAAATTAATGGGAGTGGTTTAATGAAGCATTTTTTTTTTTTATTTTTTTTATTTAATTTTTATCTCAAATTCAATAAAAAAAATTAATTTTTCTGTTTTTCACAAATTATTTACTTTGACTGCCTCTAACATCTGTAATACGCACCATAACTCATAACTTTTTTTAAAAAGCTTGGAAAATTTCATAAATGATGTAATAAAATGCAGCAACAAAAAACTATTAAGGTGCTAATTACACCCGTTTTGATGAAGGCTGTCTAGAGATGCGCTTGAAAACTAGAGGGTTAAAAACGCAGCAAAACAAGTTGTGAAAACGCAATACATTATTTTATATGAACAGCTGAAGACGCAGCTCACCGCGTTTTTACAGCGATGTTTTTCTTCTTCATCACCTTTTTCTTTTATTTTGTTCGTGATAGAAAAGTTTTTCAACAAAAAATTTATTGAAAAATGCTCGATGCTGAAAAGTTCGTATTTTATTTTACTTTATTTTATAGAAAAAAGCAAATCTTTTTTGATTTTTTGCACAGAAAAAATTAAAAAAAAGTAAATTTTTCTGTTGCAACTTCAGAGCTGCAAAGTCACGCTAGTGTGAGGTAACGTTCGATTTCGAAATTTGAGAGTTTGAAGCGCCGAAAACGTTGCGACATCACTACGACGAAATCGTGTCTGTGAGTGCATGCCTTTACTCTTTACTTGTTACTCATGAATTTAAATCGTTACTCATGCATTCAACATGTCATGGAAAATACACTTTTGTTGATAACACCTTTTCTAAAGGTCGGACTGTATAAAAATCAACACTAGAGATTAAGAATTCCCTACAAAAAAAGTTGTATTTTTTCTCGCTCGAGTGACCGAAAAATTTTATTTTTGATGAGTCGATTGTAACAAAGTATGATAAACTGAAGCATTTTTTTGGACATGAGATTTTTTCAATGGAAGAGAAAGAGTATATACTCAGAATTTATATCAAATGCGATTTTATTAAATTTTTTTTAGTCGTAAAATTAAGCGATTGTCTCTAAATTATTTCAGCAATACATTAAGGGGTCATTCTAGTTTGCACAAATCAAAAAAAAATATTTTTTTATTTAAATTTTCTGAGAGTACACGGAATACACAATCAAATTTTTGTGTAAAAATTTACATTATTTTATCATGTTAATCAAAAACTTCAAATGCGTTTTTGTTAAAGTTACTGACAAACCAATTTCGATGCCAAAAAAAAAAGTATCAAATTTGACTTTGTGAGGTTATTTTTCCAAGAATAAAGGGGTGGAGGGTGTTTTGATGTTCCAGGACCCCCTATACTTTTTAATAAGCAAACTTTTTCCCAAACACATTATAATACTTTTATCATTCCTTTAGCCTATTGGAAATATTGTTCTAAGTTGTACTTAAAAAACTCCAAAAATTCGAGGCATGGAGCTTAGATAGAGGATTCTTGTGTTCACAAAAAATGTTCTTCTTTTTCTACTAAACATACTTTTCTATAGGCACCAAAAACGATAAGACATAAATTAAGAATGTCCTGGTACAGTTAGTGATGATACGATACAATTAAATACGAGTAAATACTTGATACTTTTCATTCGATTTAAGTTCCTTTTTACTCGATGCCATACCATAAGTATTTTACTTGGTATCGAAAAAAAGGGTCAGTATCGGATACTTGATACTTTCAGAAAACATTGATTAATCTATTCATAGTTTTCCTGCTATCATAAATTTTCTAGAGATTTGTATCTAAACATAATAAATATTGTATAAGTTAACACTACTCAACAAATTGCAATTTTTCTTTATATGATTGACGTGGTTTAGGTTGAAATATTTCAAAAACATGACGGAAAGGCGAAAAATGAGTATGCCATGATTAGAGAAATGATGTATGAAGTGCATGACGCCAATTCCGTATTGAGTAGTGTAATTTGTGTCTTTAAACGAGTATTCGAAACAAGTACGTACTCGATACTTTTTTCCGATATTTTCGGTTGCATTGCAAAAGTATCACTTTTATTCGATACAAGTAATAAGTAAAATGGGCGTGGACGAGAACGGGTGTAGACCACCATACTTGTGTCGATTCAATGCTCTCCACTTTCTAAAATTTTTTTCTAAACTCGAAATAAACCATTTATAGAAAAAAAAATTAGTAGGCCATTTTTTGGAAACATTTACCATAAAAAATATTGTTTTCCGATTTGCTACATGCAAATCATTCCGATTTAGTACACAACCTCATTTTATACGTTTTTGATCACTGTCTTTCAAGCAGTTGCAGCAAAAATTTAAATAACACTTTTTTAAGCACAACTCTTCAACGTTTAAAAATCACTTACCTTTTTGTTTTTCACCAAAAACACTCAAAATGAAAATATCGAAAAAATTAAAGTTTGAAAAGGAGTCGAAAAACACATTTATTTCACTTGAAAATCTGTTACGTGACTAATCGCAGCAGTTATACTTGAAGTCGGTAGAGGCTATGAATGCTCTTCAATTATGCCAAAATGGCGGCGAAGCGCGCTCATACACATCAAGAAATTTCGTTGTTACTATTCCTCTATTTATAGTTTAAAAGAAAATGAAAATATCAATGCGCAGAATTCGTATTTTTTGAATTTCAAGAAAATTTACTAACTAACTAATATATGTAATAAATACTTTTAATTCAATTTTCAGAAGATGTATGCTAAATACCGCATCTATTGTTGTTCCCCTCTTACTCTTTTCCTCTTACAGAGTATTATAGAGTACATGAACAGACTCGGAGAGAGCTAACATCGTGATCGTACTCTTTTCATATAAATAAGTTTTTTGTGTGTGGGAATCGGTCCCGAGCAGAGACGTCGGCTCTCTCAATCTCATCTCAAATAACCGAGTGCTTGATTTCAGATGGATTAAATGTTATTGCTAGTTGTGCTGTTTTTGCAAGAAATTTTTTTTGTGTAAATATATATATATACGGAATGACCCCTTAAGATATGATAAAATAATGAGATTTTCGTCATCAATAACGTGTTTGAATGATAATCACTTGGAATATTATCCATTAAAATTGGGAAAAACCCAGGAAATTTTGTAATTTTTATATGGAAACTATAAAAACCAAAACTGAGAAATATATTAAAATTTCATATAAACGGCTCTTTTGAACCGTCTTCGTTTCAGCTTGTTTTTTAGGAATTAGTTCATAGGGAAATCCTAAAATGACGGACTGGTAAACCAAATTGAAATGGTTTTAACCCGCTCATATTTAAAATTTGGTTATTTTCCAATAATTCTAAGAAGAAAATGAAGAAAATATGTAAATCTAAAATATCTAGTAAGTAGTATGCTAAATTCCTGGACACCACTTTATATCATAACTTGCATCTACACACTGCAGATGTGTATAGAAAATGAAAACAAAACAAGAAATCAAGTTAATGTGGCGGGCAAAGCCGCAAACGATTACTTGATTTGAGTAGAAAAAAAAAAATAAATATAAATCCCACATCAATATGAATGTATGTACGTATGTGTGTACTCGAATGTAGAAAGATTGCTACAGCCACAGAATGTGAAAATCGTGGTGAGTGCTGCTGATACAATACGAGAGCCTTAACTCAAAATATTCAAAGTCAGTTTAAAATAAACTCTAGTACGTTCAATACCAGTTTTATACGCATTCGTCTTGAAATTGAAATTAGTAATAAAACCAATTGCATTGAATAAAGTTCATTCTATATATAGATAACATACCAAACATCCATATGCATTTTTAAAAGCGAATCAAAAAGAAGGATTTTTTTAGTTGATGATCATAAGTAAATCCTGTAAATCTGTGAATATACAACAATAACAACAGCAACAATGTCAATGAGATTAAAATTATTCATCTGGATTTGCTGTGTACTAGAAATAATTAATTTAACCACAGGAGCTTGTAAGTATACAACACAAATATATAAATTTTAATACATTTTAAAACAAAGAATCTCATTCTTATCGCTTACACTCAGTGACCCGCCATACCGTCACCATTACTTTGAAAGTGAAATTCAACATACACACATATGCACCTACATATTCATTTTTTAAAGATTATTTATTTACATATATTAATATATTCAAATTATATTTTTGTTTTCTCGGAAAATTCTTTAGATAATGATCGTTGTGTTACACCAAATGGTGTAAATGGTAAATGCATCATACTGCAGGATTGTTATTCTTTGTATCAGCTCCTTAAACCAGATATCTCGAATGCAGATCAAACACTTTTAGCTCGTAGTCAATGTGGTTACACAAATGATAATAAAGTTCTGGTAAGTGTTGAAATATTAAATTCTAATTATTTTACGTTATATAATTTAGTTTGTTATATTATACTAAGGTATGTTGTTCGAATACTACTCCAGCAGCGTCGTCACTAATGCCGAAACCGCCAGATTGTGGTGCAGATTTTTATGATCGTATTATTGGTGGAGTTACGACAGCTCTTGATGAGTTTCCCTGGATGGCGTTAATCGAATATACAAAACGTAAGCTAGCAAAAAGAAAGAATGTGAATTGTGAAATATGTGCATACATATGCATGTGATTAATATTAATCGTGATGGACCAAAACTGATCTCTAGTGTAGTTGTAAACTAATTTGGGCCTGTCAATAGTCCTTGAAAAGCAGTAAGAGTGTTGTGAAAAAGTGATAAACGACTTCGGCAAATTTGTTTAGTCTGCAAATCATTCACCACACTGGTTACAAAAAAAAAATCCACTTGAACTTGGTTGACAGCGTTCTAAATAAAAAAAAAAAAACATTACACATGGCGGAAATGAATATTAAATACATAAAGACGTTTCACTTCTTTAGTGTGTAGCGGCTCCACTTTTTAATTTTTTTTAAACTAAATTCTGATAAATACAAAATTCAATCAGTATCGGTATTCATAAACATTTTACATCGAATTTTGTATAATTTTTACATTTGCACAAAAGTGGTGAAAAACTACTTACGAGGGGCCAACGTATGACCCTCTATATGTTTTAATTTAAACACCGACATACCGTTATTTAAATTTGAATTCGTAGATTTGGCACTCGGGACACGATCATTAGCCATATTTTGTTAAACTTCCATCAATTAATCATTAAACAAGTTTTTATATTTTTTTAATATTACATATCGATATGTTAACGGCAAAATACAATAAACAATACATCTCATTTGTTCTCTGTTCCCCCTCCACCATACCGTTTAACCAAAAAACAAAATAGGTGAAAGAAATCGTCATTGGGTACTCGTAAACGCGGGCGAGTATCCCAAAGCACATAACTTATTTATTACAACAAAGTGCAACTGTATTTAAATGAGAGTGTATTAGATGAAGTTGAAGGAAGGTAGCGTAAACCAGTGTTGCCATGACTTTTAAATAAAAAAATACTACTCTCTAACTTTACTTACGAAACACGGAGTAGGTTTACTCATTAAAGAACTTGCGATTGAAATAAACTGACTTTGTCCATGGTTTTTCCGTAAAACTGAAATGGTCTAGAATTTTATATAATAACAATTTTTTGTTAAAATTTCAAACAACAAACTAAAATCAAGAAATAATTAATTAGCTTATTACAGTAATTTGCAATTAAAATCAGTTATGTATTTATAGTTTTTAATTTTTCCGGTTATTGAAATTTGTTTTCCCTTATTAACACACGCTTTATTTACAAATTAACACAGATGATTTAATGCATATAATCATTTGTTTTTAAATACTAATAAAAAATGTCTATGACTAATAAGACTTTGTAATCTGCAAATCTTGTGTATTATAAACCCGAATCATTTGCGAGAAGATTTTCTGTAAAATTATTTAATCAAATGTCAAAATTTGAATTTTGCAACTATGCACATATTCATAAAGAAGGCAGCCACGATTACAGCTTTGTGGCTGCATCCAACTTACTAAACTTCGGTCCCTTTGCTCTCATTTGGTATACTGACGTTTCGAAAACGGATCGAGGTTCTGGTGTCATTGACCCCAACACCTGAATCTCAATTCCATCAAATACTTGGCGTAGTGTTTTTCAATCTGAAATATACACAATTGAGTTCTGAGCCAGAATTAACCTTAATATAGGGCTAAAAGTTTCAAAGATTGGAATCTTCTCTGACAGCCAAACAGCACTTTCATCTTATGGCTTCACTTCGAAGTTGGTGAAGGACTGGAATCGGCTAGACTAGTTCCAAATCAATCACAGAGTTGTAGACGAAGAATTGCGGAAGTAATATTTTGCTTAGCATTCGAATCCGAGGTCAGAATTGGCCCATTCCGTCACGATTTTGCGATATTTGAGGTTATGTGCAGGGCGCACAAAACCTGTGTTATTATTATAAGGGCCAAGGCTTTTAATTACTTATTACACCACTAAATAATATTCTAAATTGGACAGTAAAAAAACTAAAACGTGCAGCCTCTACACACTTAAGTGAAACGTCTTTATGTATTTTATATTTATTTCTGCCGTTTGTAATGCCACGCTCAGTTTTTTTCCATATTACTTTCTCAATGCTTTTTAGCGCAGTTTTTGCAGTCTTCTTCTTTCTATTTCGTGTTGTTTCAATCCACATAAATAAATAACTATTTTGAAATACTTATCACAACTTACGGTTATTTTAGCTGGCAACGCTAAAGGACATCATTGTGGCGGTACACTGATCAACAATCGTTATGTTATCACCGCAGCACATTGTGCCTCCGGTCCCGGTGTTCCTAGCGATTGGCGTTTAACTGGCGTACGTTTAGGTGAATGGGATAAAACTACAAATCCCGATTGTGTTACCGATAAAAACGGCAATCGTGATTGTGCACCAGCACATATCGATGTTGGAGTTGCCGAAATCATCTTGCATCCACAATATAATGCCAGAAGTCGTGATCAACCAAATGACATTGCCTTGTTGCGTCTAGTGCAAAGTATTGTGTTTAATGATTTTATTAAACCGATTTGTTTGCCCATTGAATCGAATTTACGCAGTGCATCATTTATGAATACCGCTATGGATATTGCTGGTTGGGGAGCAACAGAATCAAATGCACCCAGTAACAGGAAACAAAAAGCAACCGTGGATGTTGCAAGCTTTCAGGCATGCCGGCGGCAGTATTCAAATGCTAGAATAACCTTGAATGCAAATCAACTCTGTGCTGGAGGGGAAGAGGGCGTGGGTATGTATAAAATATATATATTTATAAGTATTTATTATAATTTTATAACTATATACGTTTATTCACTTTAATAGATTCATGTAAAGGTGACTCAGGCGGCCCACTAATGCACAGAGAGAATAGACGTATTTACTTGGTCGGTATCGTCTCAATTGGCCGTACTCAATGTGGTACACAAAATTGGCCTGGTATTTATACGAAAGTTGGTAATTATATAGAATGGATAGAGAGTAGTATGAGGCCATAAGACGATTTTAATGTTGTGCTGTGTAAAACTTTTCTTTTTATATCTATATATACCTATAATTTTTATATTTTTTCGATTGTTAAGTGAATTTTTCGAAATTTCGTAGTTATTTTAATTTAATATAGTTTTACAAAGTTTTTAATAAAATGAAAAAAAAAAAATTTTAATTATTTTATATTTATTTTATTAGATCTATGTTAGCCTTAGCCCGAAAAGCAGTTGCACTTTTGGCAGTTTTCCCGAAAAATCTAACGTTTAGCAATGCTGTCTACCGAAAAAATAATTAAAAAATCGCATAAGTCCATTTTAGTCTGCTGCGAAAAGTAACTTCGTCTAAAATACATTTATAAGTTGTTTCCCAAAGTAATCACTGTTTAACTGGAAAAAATGAACATTTGGTCACCTTATTCTATACATTCCGTAAAGCAGCCATTATAGTAAGTTCGCTCATCGGCAATAAGATGACAAAATGTTTCTGTATCCTTCTTCTAGTCACTTCCTCTATATTTTAAATTTTTTGTACTAGATTCTAAGCCTTTTGGTTTTAACTGCAACCCTTTTCTGAATTAAATGAATTTTCTGTTTATTTTCTCTTTGGTTTAAAATGTATTAAAAAATACGATAGTCTTCTTTACTGGTTTAAAATGAGTTCAAAAAGTGGGTTAGTCGAACGCTTGGTCTAAAAAATAAACCAATATTTTTAGCAGTGTAAAAGCTACAACACCATTAAAAAACCAATCAGAAAAACAGTTTTTTCTGATTGGTTTTTCACATAGTTTGATTTCTCCTCAGTATAGACAATCGTCTGAACGACCATCTGAGATTGTCTGAATTTTGGTCTGTCTTTCAACTTTTGTTTAAATCTGATTTTTATCCGGATTTGCTTTGAATTTTGGTTGGTCTGCTTTTATTTTGAAATTTGGGATGTTTGTTGATCTAATTTCTGATCTGAAAAATATTTTACTGATTGATATTGGTATCTCAAAGCGTACTAATGAAATATGAATTCTTATTCTTTTTTATATCTCTAATATTGAACAAACCTAACAAAGGCTGTTGCCTATTCACTTTATTGATTCACTTTGATTTCATGATTTTACTATCTAAGACTTCAAAAATTAACTAAAATCCTTAACAAAGAGTCCAATCTACATGCTAGTGGCTTAGAAAAGTTGCAATTTTACTTATGGCAGAGTTGGTATTGCCATGTGTACACATTAACGATCGCACACGTGGATGTGTGTACAAAACAAATAGGAGTGAGAGAGAAAGAGTACACAGTGAGAAAGTAGCAACAAATCATTAGGTTTGAATAATAAAAACTACGATTGTAGTGTAAACGAGACACGGGTGCCAGCTGTTGCTCTCCTCTTCGCTCTCTCGAACAAATAACAAACCGCACTTGCTCTCTCACACTAGCTCTTCATTCCTCTCGCTATAGCAATACCCCATATCAAGTCCATACAAACGTAAATGCACATCCCTAACCTAAGTTAATAATGTAATTGGTTTCCTCCATAGTTTAATTTTTCCTATATCTTTCTACATAATCAATTAACTTCGAATCGTTTGATGCTTTTTGCTGAAATTGGGTGATTCTTAAGATGTCGTGTCTTATTTGCATTAGTTTTTCAATGAAGTTAAAAAGTTAAAACTAGTAAAATAGAATTTTGGTGTTAGCTATTTACAGATTTTGTTCTCTGTTCTTTAACTTACATTTTAATATTTTGTATTTGATTCCTTCAACACAGAATTCTCGCTCAACAGATTTATAGAAAATAAAAAGGTGACTAATATATAAGAAAAAATATAAAACAATATATCATTATATTTACCCAAGTTCTGTATAATTCACAATTTTTCGAATTAGAAACCAGATTGTCAACAAATCCAAAGGTTGCAACTCATTTGACTCTCCCTGTTAACTTGTTTTATTGTAATAAATATATCTTAAGAGTGTTATTTATTATTCAGCATTTCATTTATCTGTATTCTACATATATATATCAGTATATATTTTATTATACACTTGTAGTATTATGCATTACTATGTATATTACTAAATTACTAACTAATTTAAAAAATGCTATGCTACTTATTAGTATTGAAAAGTTTTACTTTTCTTTTTTTGTTTTACTCTCGTAATATACAATTCTATATAGTAAAATTTAATACAATAAAGCTGTAACAAAATTCAAATGAAATTAAAATTTGTACAACAATGTTGAACGTATTAAAAAAAATTGTGATAAATTTAAACAAGCATGCGCGCATTTAACACAAGAGATAAGAAACTAGTAGTAGCTGTTTTACGCGCCTTCACTCGTTCTCTTTTTTTTCCTATAAAATTTTAGTCTTAACGAGAATACACAAATTCAATAAACTACTTATTATTTTATGTGTTTAGGGAATTTAACTAATTCATTGTAACTTTACGCACACGCATAATTTCTAAATTTTATACACATAATTATTTAGTTTATAGTTTACATTACAGTTCGTTTACTTTTAGGTTTAAGCTTTTAAAGTATAAAAACTGCTGTTTTTGATAAACGGAAATTAGTTTTGTGTGCTTTTTACTCTTATTTTTTACAAAATCAACAAAAATTACATAAAATATTTCCAAAAGAAAAGAAAAAAAAAAGAGGGGAAAGAAAACAAAGAGTAACATCAACATTCGCAAGAAACTGAGCAAAACTCCACAAATAATTTGAAAACGAATCAAAAATATATGTAGAAAATATTTTAAAATGTTGCTTATTGTTGCTACAATTCTTTATCGGGTTTTGGCGTTTTATGTGATATTGTTGTTGGTGGTGATGTTGACTTTGCTTTTTCATTGTTAGACTCTGTTGTTGGTGGTATAGCAGCCTCTACTGTATCGGTTTTTGTTGTTGGTGTCGTCGTTTCTGTTGTTGCAGCTGTTTTTGTTACTGTTTCAGCTGCTGTTGCTGCTGCCGCCACTTGCTTTGCAACATTTTCACTTTTAGCTAATTGCCAACGTTTAAATTCAATCATTTGCATTATGCGCACACGTAAATTCTTTTTACGTTGTATCACCGTTGCTAATTTATTAAATTCTTGTGTATACATAAAAACAACAGGTATGGTAACATCATTGATACCATCCCCTGACATCGCAAACATTGGTTGCGTTTCACCGGAAGACCCTGGTACATTATCACAGACAATAAGCGCCGTAGCGCCCGCAGTTTGTGCACGTCGAGCCTTACTCACAAACGTGCAGTCGCCACGTTCAGCGACAAGTATTTTACCGCGTACTTCATCAGCATTGGTCAGTTCATTACATGCACTAAATGATTCGGCCAATATAATTTCACCTTCAACAAATTCTTCACCAGTTAATTCCGGACTAAAGTGTGAAGGTCCAGACATAAGTGCAGTCCAATCGCTTGTTGTATCATCGATTGGATAGGCAACAGCCTGCAATAAAAGAAATATTGTTAATTGAAAAGTAAATATGCATGAAATTCAATTTGAATTCAGATCGCGACTATTTGAATTTAGAAAGCGGAAATTTAAATTAAGGAAACTGTAATTAGAATTCAGAAAAATGGAATTTCAATAGACATAGCGACCAGTAAAATTCTAAAAACAGCAACTTTAATTCGAAAAGCAATTTAAATTCAGAAAGCGACTATTTGATTTAGGAATGCGACTTTTTGAATTTAAAAAGCGACTATTTGTATTTAGAAAGCGTCTATTTCGATTCAAAAAGCGACAATTTCAATGTAGAAAGCGACAATTTCAGTTCCGTAAGTTACAATATGATTTAAAAGCGACTTTTTAAATTTAGAACGCGACTAGTTAAATTTGGAAAGCGACTATTTTTATTTAAAAGCGACAATTCGAATTCAGAAAGCGACAATATGAATTGGAAAGCGACTATTTGAATTATGAAAGCGGCAATTTGTATTAGCAAAGCGACTGTTTGAATTAAAAAGCGACTATTTTCAAGAAGAAAGCGACCATATTAATTTAAAAGCGACAATTTCAATACAGAAAGCGAAAGAATACAAAAAGCAACAATTAAAATGAAAAAAAGCATCGGATTGAATTCCGAATAGACAAATTCGGGAAGAATCAATATGAATTTCAGAATATGTGGTTAAATTGGGTTTAGTAAGCTCCAATATGAATTTAGAAACAATAAACTTTAATTAAAACAAATGGGCCGTTAATTTTAATGCAGAATATTCGGTATGAATTTAGAGAATTGCGAAATTTAATTAGGAAAAAGCCACCATTAGATCTAAGGAGGATTAACCCCTAGATTGTGACTTCAATGACACTGTTTTTTTAAATAGCACTGTATGCTTTACTCAAAAATATCAGCGACCAGTTTTAAACGCCAAACTATAAACACATGAACTCACCTGTAATTGTGCTAATTGATTCATGCTTTGTATTTTTGTCAATTCCAACATTTCTTGCATAAAGAGTAAGCCCATTTCACCATCTTCAGGACTTTTAGCCTAAGAACAAAAAAATTATAACAATAAGCAGAGTGGTGATAGAAAGAAATCAAGAATAAAACGGAAAAGTTCAAAACAGAATATAAAAAATAAAATCATATTAAACTTACATTATAAAAACTATGAAAGAGTCGCACCTTGCCATCGCCTAAAGAAACCATGGAGATACCCATGTCATAAACAGCTCGCAAATGATCAGCATTACTCGCTTGAAAATCCAAGGCACGCAAACGTTTTCCCGTAGGTGTGCGAGGGCAGGAACCGGTAATGAAATTACGCAACGGTTTGCGTACTTTTTCAGGAAAAAGCTTATTTGAACTGGGGCAAGTACGCATGAAATCTAATACATTATGTTCGTCCGATTGACGGAAATCTATACAAATAAACAAAATTGGTATTTACTATTTTTTATAACTACTCGTAATTAAAAACAATACATACTGAATGTAGAATTTCCCAGTTGAGCAATGGAAAGAGGTAATAAATGTGCTTCTGTTGTAAAAACAAATTCATCAACATTTATAACCAAATCTTGTGGTTCCGAAAAGAGTAAATATAAATATTTAAAAGTTTCCGATAAGACAAATGAATCCATACGATCCTCATGTTTGCCAGTGCGTACATCATTTACCGCAGCATAACCGCAAGCGACTTTAGCATGTTTCTGTAATGTTTTCAACATTTTTTTACCCACTTGCAAATAATGATGATCACCGGTAGCACGAAAAAGAAAATATGTAGATTCAATAAATTCCGGACGTAAATGATGTTGACCCCAGTGTATTTGAAAGTCGACGGTAAATGCTTCGGGTATAAATGTATGCATTTGCATTACTTGATAGAGCATTTCATGCGTTTGAACGGCAGGCTTTAAGTCACCCGATAGCACTTGCAATCCAGGCCAAAATGCTAACAAAGAATCCATGAAATTACGTGATTTGGCATGAGGACGATGCATGAGCACATCAAGCAGCATTGGACCTTCGCTAACATATTTCATGACAGCATTATAATGACGATTGAAACGCGCTAGGTATTTGTCATCACCAAGTAAAACGTAAGATTTGAAAAGGTATTCATACTGTTGAATAAATTTATATATTAAAATTGAATGCAGAGGGAAACATTATTACATCTACACTAACACAATTACTTACATAGGAATCGATACCGGCACCAACACCCGAATCACGACGCACCCAATCACCAGAGTGTACATTCAGCACAGTGCCCATTAAATCGGACCCCCGATGACGTAATTTCCATAAAGCATCCATGGCAGCATGAGCGCGTGCTTCAAAAATCGGTTCACCTGTGTTAAATTATAATATAAAAATTTATTTATATACCAATTTAATTTAGTTTTTTTTTTTACTAAAACTAACCAGTTAAACGTGATAATGCTGCAAATTCTAATAATATTGTACCCGCACACGCTGTACACGTCTCACGTGATTTCTTCAATTGTTCATCTTTCATGCCAAAACGTAAATTTACACGAGCATGCGGTATACCCGTTGATGTATTAAATGCTGGCAATAATCGATAACCCAAATCTCTGGCCATCTCTAAAAGTTCACCTTTATACCAAGGCATAACTTGTACATTTTTCTGTATGTATTCAGCTAGAATGTGTGCAGACAGTAAACCGCCAATCATGCGTATATTTGTTTCAAATACTGATACAATAATATCACTATCGAATTGAACATCACGTATAACCATTTTTACAGCACTTTCAAATTCAGCAAAGTCGCCCAATAGTACCAAAGTGTCCAGTGAATCCACTAAAGTCATTGAGAAACTAGAAACAAATGGCAAAAATTTAAATTAAAGAAATTTTTACTTGATTACGATAGCATTGATAAAAATTGGATTTCAGATTCAATTAACTGAAGAATAAAATTTCAGGCGGAAGTAAATGGGATACGCAATTAACCAGGGATTATTGATTGGTTTAATGGCCAATACACTGAAACACTGAGTCACAGCGACCACTTTAACCATAAATTTTGTAAACTAAATGTAACTAAATGGTAATAAATACATTACAACCATCTTTTCGAAGGATTGGGAAATTTGATGATGTTAGGTACAAGTAATATTTGCTTAAACACAAATTTTCATTTTCATTATCTCAAGTATAACTGTCCCTTGATTTACACGGCATTCGAATTTCTTGGTTTTCAAATTTATTACACAGTTTCGCTTTAACGCGGTTTTCAAGGTTTTTTCTTTTTGTAAACAAGTAAATGAGTTGAAAACAAAAATTATATGCCTTTGAATACGTTATAAATGAACTAGAGCATTTACTTCATGACTTGGAATTTAGTGGAACCAATCGCCATTTTTCTATACAATCTGTCATTTAGCACGGTTATTATGAACGTATCTATGAATTTTCTTTATATTCTTTGTTACGATTTACATGGCTAAATATTTAGTTCTGATCCCCTTTTTTTACATGAAAACTCTGAAACTCTTTTGTCTCACATGAATAAAATGCAATAACATAAAGATGTTATTATCAAGGAAGTATCATTTGATTATTTTATATTCCTCATAAATTAGTCAAGATTAGATAAATTGATTAAGATAATGGAAAATCACTAACTTGCTAGCATGAATTAATCACGCTCATTCACATAATATGAATTTGTTAGAAATTTGTTTAAAAAAAAATTGATTTTTATGCTCCCTACTAGACTCTATCGCCTTTATTGAACAGAAACTCATTAATACATTGAAAAAATTCATTGATAACCAAGGATTGTGATCACCGTGCCGAGTAAAAACTGCCTCTGAAATTCGTTAACTTCGCTCCTATTCGTATATATAAATATAAGTCGCACAACATGAATGGGTGCAATAAGCTCGTCCTAGGTCATCCAATGGGTAGCTGTAGATTAATAGTAGCAGGTAGTAGCATTCTCTAAAAAATGTAAACAAACAATGATTTTGACAACCAAAGGTATTGACCAGGAAGAAAGAAGAATGAGTTGCTGGTAAATTTATCTGGTATAAATTCACCTTGGCTGAAGTTGTTTCTTGCTGAGACTTTTTATTTTTTTGCTTCGTTCCTTGGCAGATGGAAATATTACATAGATACCGCAGAGCTGTAATTCTGAAGCTCATTCAAAGTTAGGCTTTCTTCAAGTTAATTTTTCTCAAGGTGTGTTTTTCACTGGGTTTTTCTTTGTTAGGTTTCTGCAGGTCAAGCGTTCTCCTTGAATGTTTCTCTTGATGATTCTTTCTTAAGGTGAATTTTACTCTAGGCAGGCCACAACATGAATGGATGTGAAAACTAGGTTTAGACCCTCCATGAGCTGTTGTACCACAATAATAGTAGTAGTAGATAACAAATAGACTTCCATTTAGAACATTCCCCTTGGCAATTTTTTAAGTGTTTCTACTTTCTTGTTACAAAACTTACATGTTACGAAACATTACTCAATCGGGATCATCTAAAATTCGAAGTTTATTGTGTTAATATGTTTGTTTGAGATCGAGTTCTAAAGCAGTTAAGCTATTGAGTTTCTTGCCGCCTAATTGATTCCAAACTTAATATTTGCCTTTACAATAAATTAATCTAAATCGTACGTAGAACCAGTTATTCAGAGTGAGTTGAATTAATAATAATTCAATAGATTACATTTATATTTTTACTACTATAAAGAAGATACTCACTTTCCCAATATGTCATCCATATCGCCACGTGAAGGAGTAACACCACGATACCGTCCTTTACATGATAAAGGCATAAGTTCATCAGCAGGATAAGCATTATCCATGTAGGCATTATAAGCGTGATAAAACATATCACGAGACTCCTCTCTGCGGTAAATGGAAAATTAATATAATTTAAACATGTAAATAAAATAATAAAATAAAAAACCAACCGTAAAGCTGCACGTTCCTTGCGTGACATATTCTGTGTTGGTATTGTCGTCGTATCGCCTGACACCAAAGCAGCGAAAAACGTTAAAACAAGCAGAGCTGCTACAATTAAACGTTGAGGGGTCACCATAATTCTGCTACTGCATGATACACTGGACGCGGTAGCGTTGATGGCTGAAGCAGAGCAAGCACTATACGTAATAGTTGTTGTAAGAGAAGCAGCCGACTGGTCAGCAACGGCACGACAATTTATACGCTGCTGCTGCAGTCGTAAAGTTGACGAGGTCATTTCGTTTTTTAGTTTTACTATATAGTATGCAAGTTAAGTGTGATTTATTTTATTCGGTGAACTTAAATGCTTTTTTTGTAGTTTTTCTTCTGTTTTTTGTTATCTTTTTTGAAAGTTGGCACAACTGATAATAATTGGTAATAAAACGTTGAAAACAACAAACGTGTAAATTCGCGACGAAGCAACTACTGCTTAAAAGCAATGTTGATATTCGAGACGGCTATTGTTGTTTCTGTCGCAGTCGGAGTTTTGTGACGTTGACCTTCACTTTGATCGTGTTTTCTGCGTCGACTTCTTTATACAACTTTTCCGTTTTATGTTTATTTCTTTTTATAGCGTAATTTTGTTTATAAATTTAAAATTATTTAAATAAATATTTTTTAGTAGAAATAAAATATAAAGGTAGTAGTAAATTCAACAGAACAATGCATAAAGAAAATAGCAAAGAAAAACTAAAAAAAAGGAAAATATGGAAAATTAAAAACAAACAAAAATACTAAAATTTAATAAAATACACAATTATTAAGTACGTTAATTATTTAAAATAACTTTTGCAAAATTTAAGGGAAAACAAAATTTTTATAAAATAAAATTTTCTAGATAAGCAAATCCCGTTCACTTTAATTTGCAAAAATATTCCCCCTCATTGTTTTCGTTTTTGCTGATGTTATACTTCGCTGTTGTCGTTTTTTCTGCTGCCCTCTTGCTCCACTTCTCTATTGAATAGTGCTGCCCTACTTCTGTCGCTGCTGCTAGTATTTTCTTTGGGTGTAAATACTACTGCAACAAATTGCAACATTTTTCCGTAAATTTGTTCATTTAAACTATATATTAAAATTTTGCCTTTTTTATCTTTCTGTCGTCGTTCTTGACCAGTCTTGAAGTTCCACGACCACAAACGCCTATCGACTTCTCTGATCTGTAGCGTCGCTGCTTTCCTTCTTATCACTTCTTGTTTCGCTTTTCACTTTTTCACGCTTTTTCAACTGACCACTATTTTCGATTTAACAAATAATCAATTTCTTTTTTCTGCACAACCAACACTTCCAAGTGCTTTGCTTTCAATATTACAATAAAATTTGTTGTGAATTTTACGAAATGTTTAATAATTTAGGTTTTTCTTTAATTTCTGTGCTGCTCTGCTTCTTTTTACACGTCTTTTTATTTTCTTTTAATTTTGATGACAGCTGAATCGTAGCTGCCAGATGTTTGAAATAACATTGTTGCATTTGAAACTGCTCACACGGACGCACGCATGAACGTCACGTCAGGACAGCTGTACTCACATCAGTGACGGATTTTTTTAATCAGAAAGGAACGATAGAATTTAAATTTTAACATTTCTACTATACTTTTTCTGGTGCTCGTAAAGATAATCAGCGCTATTCCAAATACTCCCGAATGAATGCACCTAGGAAATTTGAATGCATTTCGTTAGAAAGTCGATTTTATTAGCTTTTAAAAAAGTAGTCAACTTTAGAAGTCACAGCGAAAAAACTGAAAGACGAAGAAGTCTTCAATCCTGCATAGGTCACAAGCGGGTGAAAATGGAATACCCCCGATATCAAATTACAGAATTAAATTTACTCACTCATCATAAAAAACGAACGGAAAATAGTTTTGAATTGTTATACGAGTATACACATCGCTCATGTACTAAAAGACTGTTATAAGTCAAAAAACACGATTTTTGAGTTAATGATGCAGAATTATTCATTATATAAATCTTCATATTGTGTAAAAATTTCGCATTAATATCTTGTATATTCTGCGCGTGAGAATTATAAGATATAAATGTGTCATAAAAACCTGTTTTTTGCTCTTTTTACAACTTGAAAAAAAACGTAATGGTTATTCACGCGTTGATGCAAAAATGCGAAATTGCCAAAGTGCGACTTAAAGCACTAAGATGTGCGCGTTCAATGCAAATATTGGAGATGAGAAATAGTTTAACTGTCAAAATATTACATTGGGTGATTTGGGTTTTTAGCGCATTTTTTCAATTTAAAAAACACTAAACGCTCCACTAAATAATCCATTTCCTAAATAATCCTAACAAAATTTTGATCGAAACATTGTAATTTTTTGCTTCATTTTACAACATAAACATTCATGTAAACTGCTGTAAGTTGAGAATATGAAAAAGTTTAAATGTATTGAAAACAAATTTTAACGCTTTTTTAAAGAAAATACGCGCTTTATTCTTCATTTTCGTGGATTTTGTGAGACAAAAGTTGGCCCCACTGTGTAAGACGAAATGCTATCACATTTCACAGTTCGTAGAAACAAGTCTAAAAGCAGACTTTGTATTTGTAGTTTGGCAGCCGCCGAAGAATTTTGCTTTTATACGCCAAAGCCGATGAATGTTGTCGGCGCATCTCTTTGCATGCCACTTCACATTACGAAGCAAATGTCAAAAAGTCAGTACGCGGCAAATTTGAACAAAAATTAACAACAATAGATATAATGGTAAATATTCCAAATTGAAATACTAAAAAATTATTCCTACTCAGTTTTTTATTATTTGATTAGCGACGCAGCTTAGCGCCAAGTCAGAATCAAGGAAAAGCATCGAATACGAAATGGGATTTCACAACACCATTCCAAAATAAACGCAAAAGAGCATGTCGGGAGCAGCTGTGCGCAAATCAGTCGCTGTCAACAGCGACAACAGAACACCAATCACTAAGTCAATATGAGCGAGCAATTGCTCAGGTGCTTGCACGACCCTTTAAAGTTCCAATCGCCGACTATGTACCCGACTATAATGGAAATAGATCTCTGGGGATGCGTCGTTCCGGCGTGCGTAGAGCTCTACACGATCCTGAAGCTTGCAATGCTCTTGTGTTATATACACCACCCACATACACAGAACATGAACGTATGACATTAGATCCAGCTAAAGTATTAGTACATATTGTCGTTGATCCATTGCTGAGTAATGTACTGCGTCCACATCAACGTGAAGGTGTGCGGTTTATGTACGAATGTGTTTTAGGAGAACGTGGCCCTTTTAATGGTTGTATAATGGCTGACGAAATGGGTTTGGGCAAGACGTTACAATGCGTGACACTCGTCTGGACCTTGTTGCGGCAAAGTCCCGAATGTCGTCCTACCATATCTAAAGCAATCATAGTATCGCCTTCATCGTTGGTAAAGAACTGGGAAAAAGAATTCAATAAATGGTTGCATGGGCGTTTAAATTGTTTGGCAATGGAGGGCGGATCGAAAGAGGATACCACACGCACGCTTGAACAGTTTGCAATGAATTGTAATCAACGTTGTGGCACACCAGTACTACTCATTAGCTATGAAACTTTTCGCATTTATGCACACATTTTGTGTCGCACCGAGGTTGGAATGGTCATTTGTGATGAGGTTCGTATGGAATAAGCACAATTTTTTCTTCCTTACAATTCAAGGTATCTCTCTACATAGGGCCATCGTTTAAAAAACAGTGACAATCTTACCTATCAAGCGCTAATGGGACTCAAAACAAAAAAACGTGTACTACTCTCTGGTACGCCCATTCAAAATGATCTCACCGAATATTTTAGTTTAGTGAATTTCGTAAATCCCGAAATGCTTGGTAGCGCTACGGAATTCAAGCGCAACTACGAGCATGCCATATTGCGTGGACAGAATGCTGACTCAAGTGATAAAGAACGCGAACGTGCTGTGGAAAAAACACAGCAATTGATCGGAGTCGTTAATCAATGCATTATACGTCGTACGAATCAAATACTCACCAAATACTTACCGGTGAAATTCGAGATGGTCATATGCGCTAAATTGACACAAATACAAATGGAACTATACATGAATTTCCTAAAATCCGATAAGATACGAAAAAATTTAGCGGGTAGGGGTTGCCAAATACTTACTCCAATGGTTTTAAATTGCAAGTAAATAAAATATTGTATTTTTCTGTTTATAGATTGCAATGAAAAAACTACACTCACTGCTTTATCTGATATAACGACCTTGAAAAAACTATGCAGTCATCCAGATTTGATATATGAAAAAATTGCCGGTAAGGAAAATGGATTTGAAAATTCACAAAATGTGCTACCTGGAAATTATAATCAAAAGTGAGATTCTTTTTTTTTTTTTGATTTACATATATTTATGCTTTCTTTTCGAATTTGACTTGTAACTTGGACATTCATTCACTTTTTAATAAAATCTTTTCTTTTATTTAAAATAGAGAAATCAACCCCGAGCTGAGTGGAAAGTTCATGTTACTCGATTTTATGTTAGCTTCCATACGTGCCAACAGCGATGATAAAGTTGTGCTTATTTCAAATTATACACAAACATTAGATCTCTTTGAGCAGCTAGCTCGGAAAAGGTAATTGTTTTAGTAACTTTAACGATCTCATGCTTAAATTTAATAAAAATTTCCAAAATATTCTTCTTCTTTTTTAGAAAATACACATTTGTACGTCTCGATGGTTCGATGACAATCAAGAAACGCAGTAAAGTAGTGGATAAATTTAATGATCCCACATCTGATTGTTTTCTTTTTATGCTCAGTTCAAAAGCAGGTGGTTGTGGTTTGAATTTAATCGGTGCGAATCGTTTATTCATGTTTGATCCTGATTGGAATCCAGCAAATGATGAGCAAGCAATGGCACGTATTTGGCGTGATGGACAAAAGAAACCATGTTTTATATATCGTTTAGTTGCGGTTTGTAGCTTGTCTTTCAATACAGTATCGAAACTATTTCAGGAAATTAATATTTGTTCTTATCTTTGTAGACTGGTTCGATTGAGGAGAAAATTCTACAAAGACAAACACATAAAAAGTCACTATCCAGTACAATTATCGATAATAATGAAAGTAATGAGAAACATTTTACGCGCGATGATTTAAAGGATCTATTTCGTTATGAGGCGAATGTCCTCTCCGATACACACAATAAGTGAGTTAATTCTTTGTTTATTTTTTATTCCCCCTCTAAACAAATGTCAGATAAGTAATTTATGCTAAATACGCCAGTATACTTGTCATCAATTGGGATTTGCAATTCCATTTAATCGGACTTTGACAAATAAAAATACCTCATATTGTGAGTTAAGTGAGAAGATTTATTTCCTATAAATATTGGAATTCAAATAATAATTCTAACATAAAATAGCAATACAAATGCATACACTTTTGTGTGCTTGGAAGTTCGGATGAAAATAAAATGTCCGTTGTTGGCATTTAAAAATGCAATTAAATTAATATGGCGGTTTTAACGAACCACACAATCGAAACGGACCATATTAACACGAACAATATTACAACTAGAACGAATTTTCTGCCACTACAGAGTTGCATTTTTAAATAAAGGAATACAGAAAAAGGGCTCCACAAAACCAATATTTGAAAACTTCATCCAAGATAGTGTTTTAATCTATAGCACAGCACATAGTAAACGGAATACAATGGATTTGAAGCAGCAGTGCATCAAACTGAATTATCTATCTACCCCATTCATTATACATTATTCTTAACTTTACATGCATTTTTCTTTTAGACTCAAATGTAAACGTTGCGTTAATAATATACAGACTAAAGCACCACCTGAGAACACAGACTGCACCTCACATTTATCGCAATGGTATCATTGTTCGAATAATAAAGGATTACCAGATAGTACACTATCGCAAGCATGGCAAACGAGCAAATGTGTATCGTTTGTGTTTCATCATCGTTCACAAGAAGAAGCAACGATAGCAAAAGTCGATAACCAACAAACAGAAGATGAAGGAGCTCATACAATTAAATCTAATAAAAAACGTCATAGTGGAATTGATGATGATGACGACAATGATAGCTCATATAATGCAGATGATAGTGATTACGAGTAGTTGCGAAATAAAATAATTCATAAATAAATATAAATTATCTAATAATAATAATATAATTTATTAAATAATTGAACCTGATTGGTTTCACATTACTATTATAACATATAGTACACCTACTCATGTTATAATACATGCATATATTTAATTGCTTTGTTTAACTTATTTTCCTTCCTTTTTTTTATTAATGCTAATAATGTTTTAAATATGTTTTAAAGTGATTTTTAAAACACATAATAATAAATTCAATGAAAATATGCAAAAATATATTCAATCAGCGTTTTCATTATGTCTTTGTATGCAGCATAGTTTTTTTGCGTTTTGTTATTTTTCGTTTATTTATTTGTTTATCTGTCTTTCTGTTTGTCTCACTAATAACTACATTAAAATGTAGAACTGTACATAATTACATACATATGCTTAAATTATTGAATATTTAATACATAAGTAGTTTAAAGCTATTAGTTTTCTATGTGTAGTAAGTAGTCATTTTCAATCAAAAACTATCTATAAGTCGAAATCGTCGTAATCGTCTTTGAAATTCTCTTCTCACAGCCGTGCACTCCTATAAAGTTTTTTTTGTTTATTTTTTTTTTTTTTACTTATATATTTAAGATGCAGGCAACTATGTATGTATGTTTTTTAAGTATGTATTTATATTAATTACATACATATATTATTAATAATGGCAATATTTTTTATTTTGCTGTTTGTTTTCTTCTTACACATCCTGAATTTCATGCCAAACGTTACTTTTCTCTGGTGGCTTCTGTAAGGGCGGCACAATATTTTGGCATTCATTGAGGAAGTTTTTAATACCTTGATAGTAGCTGTTAAAACAAGAAAGAAAAATAGAGAGAATGCTATTAGTTGAAGTAGAAAAATTATATATGTATGGGCAGAGATTGTAGAAATCCGTAAAAGAAAGCTTTTTGTAACGCTAAAAAGAAGTAACGCTAATAGCGAAGATTGTGCCAGGTTGGATATAAAGTGCTAGTTAGCACACATTTCTTGGGGTGTAGGGACGTTCAGGTTACGCTCATCACTACAGGTTTAAACAGCAATCCTACTGAATTCATTTATAATCTAATAAGAGATAATCAGTCCTTTTCTAAATATTCTCGAATGAATCCCCGGGAAAATTTGTATCTTTTTTCTCTTTTTTTCTTATAGGAATACGGAAACTTAACTGATAGCGTCATATCAGCCACGATGTGGCCCCACAAGATTAAATGTTCTTTATTTGGCCATAAAATAGGATTTTATACCTACTAGTCAGAATATTTTTTGCTTCCGAGCACTGAATTTAAAAGTATCAACGTTTGCACATAACCAGAAAAAAAGTATCTTAGTTTTTAATCAACATACCCATCTACTATCCAAGTGTCGTTGTGTGAACCGCCAATGAATTCCAAAATAATTTTTTTATCGCTGCCACATTTCGTGTATAATGAACGCATCATTCGGGGTGGTACTAGATTATCAGCTAATCCAGATATAAATAGAAATGGTACTGAACACTTGCTGATTTTTGTCAATGAATGAAACTATAATGAAAAATCATAAAGATTAGTGTTATCAATTAGAAATTATCTTCTTTTCTTATAGGAATACGGAAGCTTAACTGATAGCGTCATGTGCTTACCTTATTTTTATAAAGAAAATTTGGTATATATTTGGCAGATGGATGCACTAATTCCATTGCCATATCGGGTATACTTGTAAATGTATTCTCCACAATGGCACACATAATTTTTTGCGAATAGATTGTATCGGCAGCAGCATCAATGACCACAGCACCACCCAACGAACGACCGAAGAGTACAATTTGCGAATGATCAAGATCATCACGTGTATAAAGATAATCTAAGGCAGCACGTATATCAATCACAAGGCCACGTTCCGTAGGCGAACCGGTCGATAGGCCATAGCCACGATATTCTACCATTAAAATGTTGCAATGTAAATTATAAAAAATTCCCCAAACATTTTGCATACGATGACCCATATTCCCTGCATTGCCATGAAAGTAAACAAATGTTGGTACCGTTTTCGAACGCTCGTCGGGTTGGCTAATCCAAAACGCATGCAATGTCACCTTGTCAGGTGTGCGAATATTAATGGTTTCATTTGGTAAATTATGCATTGTCGGTATGGGAATGTATGTACGTGAATTTGCTGGCAAATCTGGATGATAAAGTAGTATATCCTGAACGTAATATAATAGGCCTGCAAAAAAATAAAAAATTGCAATTTCTTTATTGAAGAATTTGAAAATGATAATGACAACGAATACTTACTTAAGCTAAATCCAGTAAATAGACAGAATGTTAAGAATCCACCGTAAAAGAAATATACCATTGTGCTTAGAAGAATGGCTCCCACTAATACTGCCCAAACGCCCCGCGATTGCGGCAATGCTACTGGCAATCCCTTGACATCGATTTCTTTAGGAAGCGACATGCTGTTGATTTGCTTTAAAATCTCAATTTTAGTTCTTAACAAATTTATCGCTAGCACATTTTTATTATAGGTAATCCTAATGAGTTTTTTCTGTTCTCTTGTTTTACATTTATTCACATCATTCTGTGAGTGCAACTGTTTTTTTCCGATATTTTTCTTTTTTTGTAGTCACTTCATTAACTGTTTATCTAATTTATATTTAACTTTCGTTCGTATGACTAGTTTACAAATATTTTTGGCATTGAAAATTTTAATTTTTAGAAAATCAGTAGGTACTATTCTTCTTCTTTTTCTGTATCACGATTCACAATGATTAAATTTCATTATTTACCAATTCTGACAGCTGCAAATGCAGCCACAGTGCCTGTGTGGCCAACTTTTGTTTTTCAAAATCCGCTAAAATGAAGAAAAAAAACGATTATTTTCTTTAAAAAACCGATAAATTTTCCTTATAGAAGTGTTAAACCGAAATTTTTATATACAGTAGAATCGAGATAATTCGTACCCTGTTAATTGCAAAATTTCAATAATTCGTAACAAACTGCTGGTTCCTGGAAAAAATAGCTTTGATTCGCAAAAATTCTAACAATTTGGTCCCCTCGCTAATTCGTATTTTTTTTTTTAATATAAGGTCTCGAAAAAAATCAATCATTGTAGATAGTTACGTTCATTTTTTAAAGAAATTTTTTGTGTTTTTCGTGGTTGACAAGATACGCGAGAAGAGCCTTAAACTACAAAACCGTTAATTCGTAATTTTCTTATTTTAACCTCATTAACGTATATCCCAATAATGTTCGAAAATTTAAGTAAAATGGGAGATACGGCTTCCATTGCATTTGAGTTTCCCTTAAAATACGGGTGCTGGCTGTCCATGAGTGGATTGTATACACACAGTGTCATCGCCCTAAGTTGGCTTTGCTATAATTCCTGGTTACAGAAATTATAGCAGACATTACGCTCCATTGGAAAACTTAAGGATAACTGTAAGGATTAAGAGTCCTGGACATATTATTTTTTTAAATTTATTTTAATATTTGCATAAAATATTGAAGAAACTCAACAAAGATTTTGAGGAAAAACTCGGAGGTGAAAGGGTTAAATCGAAAACCTCCGTAATTCGTAAAAAATTGCTGGTCCCTTACGATTAAGAATTATCGGAATTCTGCAGTATTAAAAAGAAAATTAATTAAATACATGTATATTTAAAGTTTTTAATTCACAGCATTTCTAAATTATACAATCGAAGTCTATATTCTCTGCATTAGTATCTGCTTCTTCTGGCCATAACACACTATTTAATCGGAATTCAGAAGCGTTATATAAACATTTATGCCATCTGATATTTTGTAATTTTCACAAAATTAATTTTCGTGTTTTAATCTATTTTTTAAATGAAGTAAAGAATTTTTTGAATTGAGTGACTTAAGGTTACGAACTTTGGTTTTAAATAAGTTCATTGCTCATTGTTTCGATAAAAAACGTTGTTAGGATTATTCAGGAAATGGATTATTTAGCGAAGCATTTAGTGTCTTTTAAATTGAAAAAAACACGTTAAAAACCCGCTGACAGCTAAATCACTTTTTTCCGCGTTTTAATTTTCAAAAAGCACTAAATTTAGCGAGAAAAGTGCTGAGTTGGCCACACTGCACAGGGCTGCCGACATTTATTTGATTATTTAAAAAGTGAGAGTGATTGAGCATGAGTTTATTTTTTTTATTATTTTTCAATTTGATTCAACCAAAAATTAAAAACATTCTCAAGTGAAGCACATATCATCAAATTAATGAGGAAAAGTACATATTGATTTACTTTTTGTTTTTTACGATAATTTTCCGTTTGTCAATTTTACGAAAGCTATAGCTGAGAAAGTATATTTTCTATATTGAATATTAGCTTAAATTTATTTAATTTATGTAATAATAATACGATATCATACTGCATAGAATATAAGTAAGAAAACGGTCATCGTTGCTATAGCAGATGTTCGCAAACAGATATTGTACTGTCTATATCAGGGGAATGAACAGGATGGCCGCTGATATTTAAACAATTTGTTCGTTCGCGTACTGTAGCGGGTCTTCGAGCGAGAGTTTCCACCTAATGTAATGTATCATGATATTTCTGTTCAGTGAAAATCTTTATAAACGAAAACCTTATAATTTTCAGCTTCATTTTCAAATATTAGACGGTTATATAGAATGTTAAAATGCTAATAAAAACTATGACAAAGATCGCTGATGAGGAAAAGGCCATATGATTTGCCTGCTCTATATACACTGTTGCGACTTACTCACCTAGTCATCTCTACAAAAAGGACGTATCATTTTAAGCCTGTTGAGTAACAATGCCGTAAAAGCCAAACTATGAAATATGAACAATTTGATTTCTGTTTCGTAGTCTCTAATAATAATAAAAATGAAAAAATTTAAAGTTTATCTGATCTCGACTTAAGCTCTTCAGTGCACACTTTCAGAACTATAAATTTACAAAAATGTATTTCCCTTCACTGATTTGGCCCATGTCAAACTGTACTTCTATACCAAATTTTATTATTATATACTTATAAATCGATTATTATATGCAGGTACTATATGCCTCAACTTTCTACCTTGTAGATTTGAATAAAAATAATACGATGATAATTGAAAAATACAAAAAGTCAAAATTGATATATTATATATTTTTATACAAAATAGAAAGACGACACTTTTCAAGGTCTTTCCGCTAATGGCTCATTTCTCCTCCTTACAACTCTTAGGGGCATAAAACAAGCATAACACAATGCGTTCAGTTTATTCCATTAATGTAATACGAAGAGATGGGAAAGAAAACGAAGAAAACGAAGAAATTGACAATCCTCAGTCCTCTGAAAATGCCGAAGGATTAACATCTCCCAGAGGAATATGCCAACAAACAGCGGTTGCGGAATCAGCAATAGGGAGATATTTTGAACTCTCTGTGCCGAGAGAATATCTGATATCTTCTGCACCGTATCGTATAGAAATTGCGCAAAAATGGTTAACCCTGCCAGGTAAAAATGGCAAAGTACACAAGTTTCCAGTACAAACGATGTTACCAAAGGTACAAATGATGGTTCATGTGCCAGAAAAGAGTTTACCCCGAGATGTCGAAGTTGATCGTCGCCGACGTCAATATGCGAAAATGAATTTACAAGAAATGCTACAAAATGCAAATTTAACCAATGAGGAATTATTGCCAACTGAAGAGCAATACCATATGCTGTCAGAAAGTGCATTTAAACACTTTTTACCATTGTCTTTTTTTGATAACTTTGATTTTGCTAATCATTCACCCGAAAAATGGTTGAGCTTAGGAGTAATTGAGAATGAAAAATACCCCTTGCCAGCCAAAGCGTTTTTACCCAATGGTTTAAGTATGAACGAATATCGTTGGCAATATGTAGCCGTTAACAATTTTAAAGAACACCCACTCAGGGAGGAGATATACCAATATAATGTTTTTTCACTAATGGATGAAAATTACTTTGACTTACCCAAAATACAGTTTATGTTTTTGGCCGAAAATCCTATTAGGTATGTGGATCGTTTAAAACATGCCGTAAATGAACGTAATAAAGCTGAAATTCTTATTCTGATGGAGGCAATTATCGATTGTGTGTTATTGCAAGATTTGAATGAGAATCGATTTCATTCACAAAAGTGCATTGAAAATTTACTTAAAAAGTTGGATAACGGTAATGCAACTTTTATGAGGGGACTTCGGAACGAAGTATATTTGGTATTTGAACATTTGATGGCTTGTTACGAATTCGGAAAGTTTGTAAAATTGATGCCTAAAGAATTTCCAGCATTTAGCGGTGATCTCATAAACGATGCTCTACCCAAAAAATTCGATTCGCCAAAGAGTAGAAGTGAACGGAAATTTATTAAAAATCTCAAGCTCAGTATAAGAGATATATGTTATCAAGTGTTGAGAACAACATTGTATTATATTACATCTGGCATTCGTGCAATGGAAAATGTTGCTGTTGAATGCCAGCACATTGAGATACAAAACATTTTTATTTGCGCTTTTTCGAAACCGTTGCCATTGCATGATTTCTTGCAATCACAACAAATCCATAGCAGCAATAAATCTACATATTTAAAACATTTGTGGCCTCTAAAGATATCAGCTGGAATAGGCGTTGTGTTACGTGCTCTTGGAAAAGGTTGGCTAGATATTGGTCTAGACAAATGGGATGTTTATCAAATGTGCAAGACAGTACGTTTCATATTACAAGTGAAATTCCGCATGGAAGAGTCTATGCAAGTATTCCTAGAAAAATCAATCGAAAATTTTACGAAATACGTTACTGAACCATGTCAAGAATTCTTAAAACTCACGCCCGATTATGAGTGGAGAAATGATTTTATTGACTCTGAGTTTCCCTACGAAAAACCAATTTTCAGTTTAGTTATGAGTATATCAGAAGATGGTAAGGTTGTCTATTCAACGCCACCAGAAGACTTCGAACCAGGTATTACTGAGGTATTTAAGAAATCATTGGAAAAAACAAGCGGTGTTCGTTGCATTGAAGCCGAAACAATGGTAAATCTTAAATTTGCTCCAAATCTCTATATAAGGACAGTGGAACTTATTAACGATATGTTCATTGAATGCAATAGTCTAATACAACTGAGCTATAATCAAAGTATCATACCATTACTGGCTTATGCGAAACTCTATGAACGATTTATACAATTTTATCTACTTAAAGTAAGTGATTTTATGCGTCAGTATGAAGCTATCGAAAGATCATCTTTCCAAGTTAAACAAGATATTTTAGAGCAAAAGCGTCAAAAAGAGGAATTACGTAACATTCTACCCGCTTTCATTACAATCGGCCCATTTTATATTAACGTTGATAACATGAAACAGTATATGGTTAGGAAACATATAGAAATTATTAAACGAATGTTTGAATACTACATACAACGCATGTACAACATAAATGAAAGATTATTGGACAAATGTAATGAAATCTATAACAAAATTTCGGAACGTCCCAGAAGTATTGAGCATTTGTATGAAATACGTGCATTTGCATTGACCGTGCCCAATCTTGTTGAACAAATAAAGTCTGATATACAAATTATGTGGTTGGAATACGATATGCTGGATTGTTTCTTTTACAATTTGAATGATGCTCAGTTTGATATGAAATGGGAAGTGTATGCTTGGCCCCATAATATCATCAAACGCTTGTCAACATTACGTGAGGAACAGAAATATGATATTGAAGAATTCCGACGTTTGCATTTTAGCGAGTGTATATTATTTGAGGAGCGTTTAGAAGAATTGAACGAAGAAATTCAAGCATTTTCATTAATATTTGATCCGAATAAAGTAATAGAAACTTCGGTGGAAGTAAGTAAACGTTTTATAGTATCTTAACTTTATTGTTATTCAGGAAAACTTATATAGTGGCTGTATACAGGGATTTTCAGTGAAAATACCATGCTGAAATAATTTGAGTTTTATCCATAATTTAGTAATTTAAATTTGTGGTCTGTAAAATCTGGATGTTCAAGATTTTCATTACTTTGTACCAAATCAATTTACGATCTAAATGAATAAAATCAACCGATCCTGTCTATACTTTCCGATAACTCATTCCTTCTTAAGTTTCAAAAAGAATAATTATTTTTAAACTTTTCAAGAAACTTCCACCGTATTCCTTTGATATAGTTTTGAATCCAGACATCAGATGCAAAACAGAAAAAATTTATTTATATTTGATCTGTACAACTATGTAAATTGTAGTCTCAACTGTATTTGAACTATGATTTCTTTTAATTTTTAGGTTAAAAAAACTTGGAAAGTTATTATGGACTTGAAAAAACTCGGCAAAACTTTGAAATATCGCCAAGAACTATTTGAAGAGGAAGAGCTCTCATTTAAATTTCTAACGAGTATAATTGAAGGCTTTATACCATATCGAGACTTATGGACAACCTGTTTTGACTTTATAAAACTTGAAGAAGCTACTGTTGGTAATCCATATCTCGGTGTTGATTTAAAAGAAGTATGGAGTGATATAGAAGAAATTCGTTCTTCTTTGGAAACATCTTATATTGTATTCCAGGAAAAGCCTGAGGTGCAAGATGTTGCAACCGTATATCTGGAAAAACTTAATGCATTTGTACCTATATATAATTGTATTAAATGGTTGAGAAATGAGCATTGGTTAGGTATACATTGGCATGAGTTGGGAAGCCGTTCAGGCATGGAAATTAAAGTTACAGGTGCATTAAATTTTCAATATCTGATACGTAAAGGTGTGATGGATCATTTGGAATTAGTTCAAGAGATATCAGAAAAGGCTGAACTAGAGGCAGATACAATAAAAACACAAATGGAAGAAAAACTACGCTTGAAGGAGGAGGCTTTTGAAGCCTTATTACTGCGAAAGTCGCAGAGAAAGTGTCGTACTGATATTTTGTAAATTAGGTACCTGTTTTTTTTTATAAAATATATTTTGTACAATATATTTCGCAGAGTATCTACATTTAATTAAATAAATCTCAAAACGTATCTGATGTTAGTTTTTCGTTGGCTTTCAGTTAGCAATATAGGCATATTTGTTTCGAAAAAAAAAACACACGCTCATCATCATTTCTTTGCTTTGCGTAAGCCCTCTTACTGTGCATAAGCAACATTTTATTCCAGTTACGGCTTGCTCTTTTTCCTAATTCAACTCATGGATTATTACCATTATTCGTATATTCCACACGGAATCAACTCATTTCTGTAATTTGTTTAAGTGTTTGTCAGAAGTGAACATATGCATAGCTTAAGCTAGCATTTGCATATTATGGTCACGGCTTTAATTGTTTTCATCTTAAAAGTTAAACTCTATGGCTTATGGAGCCCTTATTTGCACTTTCATTATATTTCTTATAAAAAATATATATATCGCTAATAAGCATAAGCATTTTGAAGCCAAACATTAAAAATTAAAGTAATTGTTCTTTTAGTTTCAATTTTACTTTTGAAAGGTTTTTTCCCGCATTTCCAGTAAAATCTAAAAAATGTGTGAACCTTAGCAAATTAAGGTAGCGATATGCTGCTCAGAATACATATCGCCCTATTTATGTTAAAAACACGGATGTGAAAATTTCAACATGTACGGAAATGGTTTTTGAAAGTCTCATGTACTCTCAAAATTCATGCGTTATTCCACATTCATCTAACAAATATGGCCTGCAACACGTGCTTCAAAAGGAGAGATGCTTTCACGTTTCTGGGACAACATTCATAACAAAAAAAAAATCCAACTAGAAAATAAACCAAAAAAGTCTAAATTTGCACATTCATGTTTCTGATAAAAAAAAGGATGATATACATATAAGTACTCGTAATTTAGATCGTTCCTTTTCAATTGTGTTCTACCAAGATATCTCTGCGAACATTGTTCGATCTATTACAATTCACCATCTATTACAATATAATTGGTAATAGAAAGTTTCGAAGCTGTTTCGTGCATGATGGGCAGCACTAACAAGCGACAATGGCAACACAAAATGGCGATTTTCGACAAATGACTTGTGAATGGAAGACGAGGACGACGTGAAATTTTTTTTGTGCTGCGTTGGAGAAAAATTTTTTCAACTTGAAATTTTCTTGCATTTAAGTAAAACATTATTGAAAAAAACTTAAAATTTAAAATAATTAGTGTATGTTTAATGACTGGAATAAGAAAAACGTATATGCTGCTACGAAAATATCATGAATCAGGTGAGTTGTAAGCAAATTGTGTGACTCGTATGGATAAATAAATATTTTACCGCCTAAAAATGTAAATATTTTGATTATTTTAATATTATGTGATAAAATAAAGCTTAAACTTCTTCTTGCATATAATTTTGGTGCTTCCGCGAATTGGGTGTGGCTGCAATAGAATCGGTTTCACAGAAGTCTCAAATGAGACTTCGCTGGCAAAAAACAACATAATGAGCGTTTGCGATGGGCAATTTTAAAAAAATTTAAAAATATCTATTAAATAATGATTGTTTCACAAATTTCTCGATGTAATCACGATCTATAAGGATCCACGTTGCTGGAAATATGAAAATTTTGGATTTTCATTGGGGACCCATTTTTGTAATTTTCGTTTGAATTTATGTTTTTTTAACGATTTCATACTAATTCTATATAAAAAACCTTTAAATTGCTATCCTTTTTGTAAAATTTCAATGTTTTTCAAAAATTTTCATCGATTACGTAATCACAATTTGCCTAGGAAAATTTTCAAATGGAACTTCAATCAAAATTTAAATGAAAAAATCCACTATTAGATGGACTTTTAAGACATCTGCTTATGGTTTATGCTAAATTCAGGCATTTTTTTGTATGAAAATTATATAAAATCGTTGTAATTTTATTTATACCAAGTTTTATTGATTGTTGTCTAGGAGTTTCTTCATTTAAATTCAAAAAATCGTTGAAATTTAGGGTTGTTTTAGTAGGATCTATGGAAAAGAGCAAGAATTCTGGCCTGGATTACAAGCTGTAGTACGGCGGAAGTCACTAAAGTTGTTAGATTGCATGCTGCTTTCAATGAAGTTAACTTTATGCAACATTACGTTCTTAAAATTAAAAAATAATTTAAAAATATAAGTGTTTTCCTATTGAATTTGGATAAAACTACAATTTCTGGAGAGGATTTTCTCTATAACACTGTAAAATGTACTCCACTAGTGGGTTGAACCCAATTCAATTATTTTTTCAACTATTTTCTCATATTATGAAGAATTGTTTAATAAATTTGATCAAGTTTTGCATTAAATATAGTGAGTTTTCTATAAATATGCAGAATTTATCAAGGATATTACCTGTAAATTATAATTTTCCTTACAAATTTGTGTTAGGAACACTGCTATTTTGATTTGGGCTGGGATTGTTTCAGTTCTATGCTAAAAAACTTGAAAATAATGTATAATTTATGATTATTTTAAGTATTTTAATAGATTTTCATATTATCCTTTTCATCTCTAAGCATATATTTCATATCCTTTTGTTTGCTATGTTTAACCTTCTATTTTGAAATGCTTCTCAACATCCTAACTGTAGAAAGCTTTAATTTATATAGAGGAATCAACTTACGTTTTCCCCGATCACCCTCGGACAAGATCATCCATTGTCCTGATAAGGATCTCTATAAATTTATAAGGACAATGATTTAATGATTATTTTTTAACGTCTAGTGTTTAAATAAAATCTTTCAATTAGTTTAACAATTACATATTTAATTTTTTCTATTATTTTCTGTGTTTTTCCCTTAATTTTTGCTCTTTCTTGCCTTGCTCTGGTGTACCTACTAGAAGGATCTATAATACTATGTGCTGGTAATGAGTTATCTCAAATTTATTTGCGTACATTTTATACTAAATGGGAATTCCTGGAATTTATTAGCCCTTTGTGTTCGAATATCAGTGAAGATCAGAGTTTGAGAGAATGTATGGATTAAATATTATAAATAAAGGTCCGGATTAAAGTGAAAAAGTCTGAAATTACCGTTGCTGAATAATGTGGACCTTATTTCATCACAGATGTCGAGGGATATCATCAGATAGTAATAAAATATCGATTTATTGACCGAATTTAAATGAATATCATGGGGAATTTTCATTATTGATGAGAATGCACCAAAATCGGGCCTTAAAAAGAATTCAGTTGGTTCACTGCTCTACAATTCAAGTTACGTAAAGCTTTTATCTAAACTTTTTAGCCATTTATAATCGAAATGGAAATTTCAGGTGTACTTATGACCGGAATTAATAGTTTGAATATTAGTGTTGATAAAAATTTTGTGAAAACCTATGAATTCTGAATATTAAACGGACTTACAATGATTCAAAATTACCGTTATGCAAAACTAGAGTTGCATTTAGGAAGTTATCGGATTAATGATTCCCCGGAGATACTTCTACAAAGTCATCTAGTAACAAGCAAGATATTGGCTTATTAACCTTGGGTGAATCCCATGGAACATTTTATCTGCTGGGAAAATCTAGATCCTTCGGAACTATAAATTTTGATAAACCTTTTTCAAAAAAGTAATGTATCTGAATCAGAAATGAAACGAAACGTTATGGAATAATTTTGTGCAATAGTTCCAGTTGTTATAGTGCTATGAAAAGTTCAAAATTAGTGAATTCTTTATGGAACCCCGGTTTCAATTGAATAAAAACAATGTATGTGTGAATTTATTTCCGATTAACTTATTGCAGACTACCTACCTATTGTAGTAATGCTTGGGTGAAATATAGGTTAAGTGATCTATCAGGACACTCTTAAACAGAAAGTCCGTTGTGATACCAACTGGGGTTACACACCTTTCTTCAGATAACTCAAATTATGTATTTAGATATGAAGCTAACCACTCCTGGTAGCACTCAATAGGGTGCTAACAGATGTAAGCTCGGGACAAACAATACATTCTTGTTATAAATGAATATTCAAGTTTTTTTTATAAATAAAACTTGAGGCCTCTAAAATTATGAAGCCCAAGCGCCAGCCTACAATCTCCTGTTACCTCGTTCCCTCCATTGTTGTGAATGATCTCTTTATTAACCCTAAAGCCCACAATTTAAAATGTAAGCAATTCTCTCAGTTGGGAAAGCTGAAAAATATTAAACATTTTTATATTAGAATCAAAAAATTTAAATACCGTTAAATTCAATTTGTTGCTTAATTATACTATTTGTAAGAGCCACTACATTTTTTAAGATTGATTAAGGCTTAAAGTGCTGAATGATTTAAATATTAATAATGAAAGAACCTATACTTCCAAGTCCTTGTTTTAGTACAACGGGCTAATCAAATCTACGTTTTGTTAATCCTAAATAATTCATAATATGTGAGAGCCAACTTCATTCATCACATCCATTTTTCAAAAAACATTTCAAGGAGTAAAGCAAAATGTCATACTTCGGGCAACGTGACCTTGTCCGTATGGAAAAGCAAACGTTACATTTTGTGTACCTACTGTGTGGATGTGATTGAATGAATGGCTGATCGATTGCAGATCATCATTCTGTAGCCAATGATTGAACTATATCATAAAGACTTATATTTCATCCATATCACTTCCGATCCTACGAAAAAGGAAGTGATCAAGAGTTGATTCCTGCAAAAGGATTCAATTCATTTTTATATGACGGTTCCATATTGAATGGTTGTGGTATGGAGAGACATTCTCTAAGCAATTAAAGTTAAGCTTATCCTTTCGTTTGCCTGATCACTATAGTGACTTTCAAGTGGAGGTGAGGGCTTTACAGGAAGCAACGAACTGGGTCAAAATGTAACAACGTGACAGTTCATGAAGTATTCTATTACAAGGAACATCCCTGTGATCTTGTATCCTTGCTTTATGAACATTTATGAAGCTGCAATTTTTTTTTAGGAATGAATGGAAGTTTAGCGCAACGTTTTAGTTAAGGTAGGTACTCTGCAGGTACGAGTTAAGTGTTGTTTGTTGGTTTTTGTAAGTAACGAAGTAAATAAAAAACAAATAAATATATGGTTGCCAGTTCAGTTTGGAAGACAATTCAAGGATCCGGCAAAAAGAAGGATATGTAGATGTGCACATTTTTCTTATAAAATTCTTTCAAGTTAAGAATTTTACCCTCTGTTATTAGAACCTACCTATGAATGACGTGGTATTTTTCTGAATTTAGAAATATTAAAAATAAAAGTAGATGTTTCGCTACCAATATCAGTTGAGGTACAGTATTGAGTTTTTTGTTTATCAGTAATCTTTCATTGCTCTAAGATATAGTATATGGTTGGGAAACGATGAAAACCGGTATTTACAGTCTTAAAAAGGATTCCAGTTATTTGCAATGGAAGCATGTCAACAATGTACAAAATGCAACTCTGATTTTTCTAATGCAGATTTGGGCATTACGGATTTGATGAAATCTTTTAATAAAAACTAGGATGTTTTCGGGAAAGAAACAAGAGGTCGTCGCAGGACATCAAATCAGTCCAAGGGTTTGATCGGGCTGACTAATCTGCCGTAGCCAGTATCCTAGTGTAAATAATTTTTTTTGTACACCGCATCAATCTTTGTTAGTAATGGCAAACTTCCAAGAATAAAAATTGACAACAAAAAAAAAGATGCTTTTCACTTCACCATTCGGATTTGACATAAAACTGCAGATTCCTTTCATTCATGTACAAATATAACTCAGACAACATGAATGGATGCGGTCTAGGGGCTCCATGGGCTGTTGTGCCTTAACCCTCTAACCCGCAAGGTTGAAATAATAATAAAACACCAGCATTTTTGTTTTCAGTTAACATTGATGAAAGAAAAATGAATATGAAGTTCATTTTTTTATTAGTTTTTGAGTTTAGCAGTTAGGCTGCCCTGATGCGGCCTTGCGGGTTTAAGCCAAAAAATCTTTATATATAAAATCGTAGAGTTTTGTGTGTATGTAAGCGTGTAACTTCTGATCGACTTGACCGATTGAAGTCATATATCCAGAATATATTTTTTTTTGGGCGGGAGGATAAAACATAGCTATTCATAATAGCTTTTAGGAAAGTGGGCGTGGCACCTTCCATACCATCCTAATAGTTTCTTGGCTATATCTCAAGAATCATTTATAGTACAGTACAGAAATTTGGTACAAGAACGTAAATTATCAATGCCACGCTACAACAAAAATATGGGTGGGTTGACAAAGGGGGTGTGACACCTACCATATACCCTGAATTTTCATTACGGGATATCTTAGTATGGAAGTATTATTTGTCAATACCGGATTTAAAAAATTCTCTCAGTTTGTTGAATTAGTGGGTGCACCATGCTCTACTTCTATTTTAATTAATTTTTTCCAAAATTTCCTTCTTATATTTGACTACTTTTTTACTACTTTATCTACTTATAAAGTATCCCACTTCTTTACTACATTTTTCTACAATTTATTGTTATTTTCTACTACTTTTTCACTGTATTTTCTACTTATATTTTTTATTATTATTATTTTTAGGTTATTTTTACTAATTTATGAAATATCTCAAGAACCTGCCTAGCTATGTCAAAATCCGATAGGTGGCGCTGTAATAAATTCTATTTTTATAATAGCAAATGGGTCCATATTTTTGAATAGTCTTTGATATTCTTCTGCAAATTAAATTATTTTAAAAATGCCATTTTTGATGCCTCATTTTTAAATCTAGAATTTTTACCAAATTCAATGTACGTTCTTTAAGCTTGAATTGTCATTACCAATGTTCAATTTTAAACACCAAGAAACTTCATTCTTCTTCATAGAACTAAACTTCAATTTCCTCGCTTCTTCGTAGAAAGGGCAGAACAACGTCTGCCGGGTCAGCTAAAAAAGATATATGTGGGCAATTCACAAGGTGTCTTATTTGGTGTTGTATCCTCTCATTTGTCATAAATTCTCATTTTTCTTACAAAATTATACGAAATTATGATTATACGACAGTATATGAGGAGACTTAGAAATATTTTTTTCTAGATTTTTATAAAGAACTTATGTGCGCGCGATAGTTTTTCGTCACAAAACAACACTTTGTACACATAAAAATAACTATAAACAGCAATCGTGTGATCGCAGAAAGTGCAAACTGACCACAAATTGTGCTTTTATTCATTCTTCAGGTCTGCCAATTAATTAAAAAAAAAAAAAATTAGCATTTGTCCATTAATTAAAATAGAGTGAAGATTTGCCGCCTCAGGGCGGCCTTACGAGTTAGAGGGTTAAACGAAGAAGAAGAAAAAAAAACTGCTGTTGTTTGAAGCCGTCGTATTTAATGTAAAGTGGAAACTATAAATAGTAAATTTTATAATAAGCCCTAGTTGGCCGCAGTGATCTGTGATCATTATACTCAACTCTTTGATTTACCATATGTAATCTATGTACTACAAGGCAGTGATGGTCTTCTAGGAGACAGGCTGAAAGCCTTAGTTATTTTTATTTTAGAGTTTGTGTTGGCACATGGTACCGCCATTATCAATATGGTTGTTAGCGGCACGTTTATATAAGCCCAAAAGCCGGACTTGTCTTACCATTACTAACTGAAAATTTTAACAAATTTATCAGGGGCATAACTGTTATAAAAATATGTATAAATGTTTCAGATTAAATAACATTTACTGCAATTAGAATTTTTATTTGGTTGCCCATAACACAATTATTGCAGCCAAAATTTTATTTTGGTTACCCATAACCAATATCGCAACCAAAAAAATTTTTTTTTAATGTAATTTTTACATTCGATATACTTCATTAAAATTTTTTTTAGAATTATTGTTGTGTCAATATCGAATAATAGCCACGCCTACTTTACATACATGTAAGTGACATCGTCAAAGAATAATAAAAAGTATTGGTGCAAATCAACAAGTTTTGTCATACAATTATGATGTTAAGGGGAGGTTCTTTCAGATTTGGTCAAAAATGAGGCGAAGTTTGAGAATTCTTTGTGGCATAATGAAAAGACATACAAACTTCCGGTTTTGATTGTTAAATTTATTTATTATTGTGCAAATTTATTTATTAAAATGGCGGCTGCAAAATGGTGGCTCTTGTCTACCTCTGCACGCGAGAAATCGTCCCGGAACGTCAAGTCTCCCAGCCTCTTGTAGTGAACTTAAATAAGTAATAATTTTTATTTATTAAAATTATGAAATTCTCTATGGCTTCAACCTAATTAGAATGAATTTTGACTAAAAATTAACCAAATTATGGACATTGAAAAAAAAAAAAATGGTTTTCCACTTTTCTTAAACTTGGACCTCGCTTAAAAATTATAATTTTACAATTTTTCATTCATATTTTGGGTTGAAGCCATGCAAAAAAGTATCTTCTTTTGAGCAGGCTTTAAATGAAGGGAATCTGAACAATAGATCAAGACCTGTACCGAAATTCTGATGAAAAACATGGTTTCGAGCAAAACGCGTTTAAAGTTTTTAGAAAGTTTGCCGTGGGCTAATGACTTTTTATAAGGTTTTGGGGTTGGTGATTACGAATGTGAAGTTAAATTGTCAAAATTCAAGATGACGGATACAATAAAAAAAATTGCATCTACCAATTTGGACCAAAATGTCTATATAAAGGTTTTCGTGGTCGTCGAAAACGGTTTTTTTTTTTTTTTTTTTTTTTTTTGCAAATTACTCGGTGATCTGGCCTGAGCCGTCCCTCAGCGCAAGCGAAGTAGGTGCGTTCGAGACGCTTTAATTCGATAAATATGAATTGTACTTTTGCAAACATATTCTACAAATATGTAGCTTTCATTTTTTGTAATAAAATTTTTTTTCGAAAAAATTTAAAAGAACCTTCCCCTAAACTTTAATTTTTTGTAATAAAATTTCTTTTCGAAAAAATTTAAAAGAACGTCCCCTTAAATAAAATATTTTATTTCACATCTAATAACCGCACCCACCAATTTTTTTTTTTTTTTTTTTTACGTGGTGCGTAAGGTATATAAAGACACCCGCGCCCGAACTTTTAATTTTCTCACTGGAAAGCGATATATTTATATGCAGGCCTAACAGAATTTCAGAACAGACTCCCGTCGTAAATCGAATGCAAGAGAAAAGGTATCATTCCGACGTTTTCATAGTTAACATTACCAACCATGGTAGAAGTATTTAGAGGTAGATGCATTTTTTCTAAAAAGTAGCCATTTTGAATATTTGACAAGTAAGCGGAAAATTTTAGAGATGCATTTTTTGAAATGCGTGCAAAAGGGAAAATTAGTAGTAGATTATTAATACTACTTTTATTACTTAGTACTAAAATATAAATTTTATTTATAATAAAAAAAAGTATAAATAATGCTATTTCAATTTGTTTCCTTTATTAGCAAATACCTTCAACATGTTAAGAGTTAAAAAATAATATAAAAAGCAGCAACAAATTCTCCTTATGTGCATGTAATACTATGCAAATTATTTTCTTATAAATTCTCTCTTAAAAATTTAACCATGAAGATATAACGCTGTTACAAAAAGAAGAATAGTATCAAAACAAATGTTTTCCCAATTGTCAAAGTTCCTCTTAGGCTGTGGTTATATTGCGAGTATACTCGGCGAACACCATGAAATTGTTGTTGCACCCAACACAAAGAGAGAGTCAGTACTCACTCTCACACTGAGCACGATATGCTCGGTGTATTGTACACCGAGCACGCCGAGTATTCAGGGTGGCAATGAGTTATTTTACAAAACAGTATCATTACATATAAAATAGTATTGTACAAACGAGTATATTTTGACAAAAAACAACTCTGCAACGAGCTGAATGTAACCACCTTGGCCGAGCACGAGAGGAAATGTTTTGTGTTCGTCGAACACCGAGCACCAATATAAACAGGCGGTTATGCTGATGTCACACGGTCAATGTTTTCTGTTTTTACTCTCTTTTCATAGTTTTGTTGCCCTGTTACACTATCAGTTTTTTGCTGAATGTTATTTTTTAATACTTTTATCTGCAATTATGTTTTTCCAACAAAAAAGTATTTAATTGTATTTTGGAGTGAATGAAAATTCACCAATTGGAATGGAATTGGATGGAAAATAACTTTAATGACAATATGAGATAATGTTGGTGGAAATAGCAACAAATTATACAAAAAATGTTGTATTTATATATGAAAAACGCAGAAAAATAATCTTTAAAATTTGCGTACTATTAAAATAATATCCACCACTTTGTTACTTGGCCATTAAATTACCATGTTTTTATAAAAATTATTAAACAGCACTCATTTTCACAAACAAACAAAAGCCAAACAACGCAAAGGGTGGCAAGGAAAAAAAATATATTTATAAGTAAAAAGTGTAGTATTTTCCATTAAATATTAATATTTTCCAGTAAAATACAACAGTGTATCTGCAGCAACCCCATTTTATTTGAAGTGATGCAGGTTTTTTTCGTTAGTAAAAAAATTTGAAGTGAAATGTGTTCATTCTCTCTTTAGCTCAATGTTCATTTTTCAAAACAACAACAATTTTATTGTTTGACAGCAAAACATTGATCGTGTAACATCGCCCTTACTTGTCAAAATGCATCTACCTTCTTAATTCTTCTACCATGATTACCAATTATCTAAACTTAGTTCGAATTAGTGCTGCCAACTATTGAAGTAAAATGTAGCTGTTGTTTTTTTTGTTTACATCGTTGACAACTACTCGGATTGAATGTGATATGAGCCGATATTACGAAAACGACCAATATTATTTAATATCATTTTGGTCAGAACATAGTATTAAACTAAAATGTGTTCAAATGTTTAAGCTGATACGGCGAAAATTAATGACTCTTTGGTATTTTCAAAAAAAATTTCTTTGCGTCAAAGTAAGCTCAAACTTTCGATTCGATTTAAGTTAGGTTCAATACATGTACTTTTAAATAATAAATAGTTTTTATAAAAAACCTTATTGGTTTTTGAAAAGGCGTATTTTTCGCGCCACAACTGGGGATGCTCCCTTAAGCTTTTACGAATAGTTGAAACTGAGAATAAAATATAGTTTTGGTTTTTTAGTAAAATTTGAAAATGCATGTCAGGGCGTTAGCAAATTAAGATAGTGATATGAATTTCCACAACAGTTAGGCGAGATTGCAATATATTGGCCATCTTACTTTTTTCAACGTAGAAGCATATTTTATTGGCGGCGCCAGATTGTTAGGCTGCACAAAAACTTCCTAAAACTTTGTACCTCTTCCCTTGATGTTTTTGGGAAGCCTTGAACGATGTCTGGACGCTCACTAAGTATTTACACTAATCGCTGATATTGGCGGGCCGAAATCTGTTGAAGTTTCACTTCAGTATCAGCGGCGCATATTTTTAAACAAACGCAAATAAGATGTAAGTTGGTGGTGCTTATTTACATCTTGCAACTAAAATTTAAAATAACAAAATTATCACGAAAAACTGTCAATATTTCTACTCACTTGGGAATCAGTGATGCCATTCTAATGAATTTCGAATTTTTCACGTCGGCATCCTCGTCGGGATTAATGATAGACCTAATAATGTTTACAATAGATCTAAAAAAAAAGGTATTGATAAAATGGGTTTCTAAATCATACCAACAATTTAAGAGGATCTGTGAGGTAAAATGATAACAGACTGGCCACTCCTGTAGGAAAATTCGAAGGCTTAATTGACTATATGGACCACCAATGTGTCGCCAGAATAGAGATCGACATAAAGAATCGTTGTATAGAATTTTAAAATCGCTTAGTAGAAGCGCGAAATTTTTTTTCAAACATAGCATGTATTGCAATTTTTTTCACCGTTCAAATGGGTTATGATAGAATTTTATATTTTGTAATTTTTTAAAACCTTTAAGATGCAAATTTCGAATATCGATATTTTCAAGCTGTTGTTTATATCTAAACATATAAATATGTATGTATATCACTAAGAAATATTGTTTTGCGTGCTATAAAACATTTATCTTCTGTCACTGTTGTTTCATTGACGTAACTGTGCAAGCATTCATGCTATTGCATTTCCACACTTTGAGTTTTACGAGGCATTTAAAAATTCAAATCCGTATGTATCATAACATGCTATCTCGCTTTATCTCATAATAGGAAGTAATAGTTTTATAAACACTGCTTATAATTTTTCTGCTACTATGCAGGATTTTCTATATATAATTTGAAAGCTGGCTTTCGAACTCTCTGAGTATTTTTGTGCTGTTCTAACACAAGATTTAGATTTGATTCGTTTACCACTCCGTTTTTCTAGGAACACAATGAATCCTTCAATAGTATAGGATCGGAAGATAATGATGATGCTCAAGATGAACATAATGCCTCCGGAAGCGGTAGTGGCAGTTCCTCAGGTTCCGATTCGGACACGGATAGTTCATCATCCTCATCAGATTCCAGCGGAGGACACAGTTCACCCGAACCCCCAGAATGCGATGATAATGCACAGGATGCCCATCAGCTTAATCACCAGCAACAGCAACAGCAGAAAAACATTGCAGCAGCAACAACCACAACAGCAGTGTCATCTAAAAGAAACACCAGCGGACTGCCACCAACGGCAGCGGCTGCCCAAGAAGATACCAAAACAAATGGTTACTCCGAATCTGGTAGTGATTCAAACTCCGATTCAGATTCAAATGAGGATGATGACGATCATCACGATGCAACAACGCCAAAAAGTAAAAACAAAATTAATGTCGAAGCCAATGTTGATGATGTTGCTGCCAACGGAAGTGGTGGCACCACACACAACACTACCAATAACACTTCAGTCACTACCAATACCACCACATCAACAGATCACAATACCTCAAATACAACAAACGACGATGACGACGATAATGAGGATGATTCACAGGAAGATGATAGCAATGCCGAAGATGATGATGGAAAACAAAATAAAAACGTTACAACAACGACGACAACTTCATCAACGTCGGCTAAAGCGATGACAACATCGCCATCAACAGCAGCACAAATTGACAATGAAGTTAACAATGCTGGTGAAGAGGAGGACGATGCGGAGGAAGAAGCCGAATTCGAATCGGCTGAATCAGAGAAATCATCTGGCGCAACAACTGCTGAAGAATCTCCAACAGCGAGTAGCAGTAGTAGCGTGAGTGAACGTTTTTGTTTTTCTTAATTTTTTTGCCTTCGTTATGAATGCTTGAATTTTCTAATGTAAATAATACACACAGGAAGATGACGAGGATGATTATCAACCTAAACGTTCCACACGACTAGTGAGAAAACCTCCGCCAGTTGAAAAAGTGAAAAAACCTCCTAAGAAAAAAAGAAAACAAAAGTAAGTTTTAAATTTTTTATTAAATTATAATAGGCGTGCAAATTTCTAAATGTCTGCATGTACATAGTTGGGACTCGGATGAGAGTGATGAAAGCGATGAAGACAGTGATGACTCACAGCCACGAAGACGCAAACCTGCCAGTAAGAGTAAACAACAGCAGCAGCAAAGACGTAAAAAAACGTATTCATCTGATGATAGTGAAGGGGAAGATAGCAAAAGGTTAGTATTGAAAATTATTGTAGATTGCAATAAATTTAAAATGTATCAAGTACATTAATTACCCGCTTAATTGTATCGATGGAAATATTCAATTTCTGGTGCTATTAACCGATAAATTTGAATACAAAAACTTAAAATTTCTGGCAGAATTAAACGAATGTCAATTAACCGTGGATTAATTATTGTTTTTAGTTATGCTTTATGGGAAGTGTAATCTACCGCTGGGGACTTCGATAATCTTAAGAAGTTTCATCTCTCTAGTGGGGACTTGAAATTTTCATATATATGAGAGGTTTCGAAACATTTCGGGCTGGTATATCCTCAGCCTTTTGCCTCTTGATTAAATAATTTTGGTAGTGATCGATCTAGTTAACAGAAGAGATCGAGAGAACTGCTCTAAACTACATTTTTAAAACTTTTCTTCATTGGCACTATTATTTTAGTTTCTCGAAAGTGTAAAAGTCTTTTGAATTTTTTCTTCCCTCCCTCTTTCTTTTACATAGATTTGGCACACGTCGTGCAGCTGCTGCTGTTAGCTATAAAGAAGCATCCGAAGATGAGAAAACTGATTCTGAAGATTTGCTCGAAGTTGATTATGAAGAGAGTCAAGCTGCTGCAGCTGCCGCCGAAGAAGAAGAGAAATGTGAAACAATTGAAAGGATACTGGCAAAGCGTCAGGGCAAAAAAGGTTGTACTGGCAATCAGACAACTATCTATGCCATCGAAGATAACGGCATAGATCCAAATGAAGGTGTCGATGAGAAAGATTTGGAAAATACCGAAGTGCAATATCAAATCAAATGGAAAGGCTGGTCATACATACACAATACATGGGAATCAGAGGCGACACTGCATGAGCAAAAAGTGAAAGGTATGAAAAAGTTGGATAACTTTATTAAAAAAGAACAGGATATCGAGTATTGGCGTCGCTATGCCGGACCCGAAGATATCGATTATTTTGAATGCCAATTGGAATTACAAAATGATTTACTGAAATCATACAACAATGTTGATCGTATAATAGCACGCAATGAGAAGCCAGATGGCGCTTCGGAATATCTCTGCAAATGGCAATCATTGCCATATGCTGAGGCGACTTGGGAAGATGCAGCACTCGTAATGCGCAAATGGAATCGTTGTGTAGAACAATATGAGGAGCGTGAAATATCAAAATGTACACCGTCACGTCATTGCAAAGTTCTTAAGTATCGTCCGAAATTCTATAAAATACGCGAACAGCCTGACTTTCTAGCCGAAGGTCTCATATTGCGTGATTATCAAATGGATGGTTTGAATTGGTTGATTCATTCGTGGTGTAAGGAGAATTCCGTCATTCTTGCCGATGAAATGGGTTTGGGCAAAACAATACAAACGATATGCTTCCTATATACTTTATTTAAGGTACATCATTTGTATGGGCCATTCTTGTGTGTGGTGCCGTTAAGTACAATGACAGCGTGGCAACGTGAATTCGATTTGTGGGGCACAGAGATGAATGTGGTCACGTATTTGGGTGATGTTAAGTCACGCGAAATGATACGCCAGTATGAATGGCAATTTGATGGATCGAAAAGACTGAAATTTAATTGCATTCTCACAACATATGAGATTGTGTTGAAGGTAAGTGAGCAACAAAAGTTTATTTTTTCTTTTTATTCATTTAGCGTTATTCTAAATATTCCCGAAATGAAATCCCAGGGAAAATTTGTATCTTTTCCCCTTCTTTTGCTATAGAAATACGTGAAAAAGAAACAAATTTTCCCGCGGATTTCATTTATAAATTTATAAATTAAACTTATTTTTGATATAATTAAAAACTTTGAGTAATGTCTTAATATTTTCTTTTCTTATAATATACACACGTTAAATAATTTATCAATCTTATAAAGCTTTCTTCATTCTTTCTCTATCTACTCACTCCCATTAGGATAAAATGTTTCTCGGCACATTGCAATGGGCGGCATTGCTTGTCGATGAGGCTCATCGTTTAAAAAACGATGACTCACTATTATATAAATCACTCAAAGAATTTGATACCAATCATCGATTGTTAATTACCGGTACACCGCTTCAAAATTCCCTCAAAGAATTGTGGGCTCTATTGCATTTTATTATGCCTGGGAAATTTGTAACATGGGAAGATTTCGAAGTGGAACATGGTAATGCAGCGGATAAGGGCTATTCCAAATTGCATCAGCAACTCGAACCGTATATATTGCGTCGTGTCAAGAAGGATGTTGAGAAATCATTGCCAGCCAAAGTGGAACAAATATTGCGTGTTGAAATGACATCATTGCAGAAACAGTACTATAAATGGATATTAACGAAAAATTTCGATGCGTTGCGCAAGGGTAAGAAAGGTTCAACGTCGACTTTCCTGAATATTGTGATCGAACTGAAGAAATGCTGTAATCATGCTGCACTCATACGTCCATCTGAATTTGAATTGTTTGGTATGCAACAGGATGAAGCGTTGCAAACATTGCTCAAGGGTTCGGGTAAGTTGGTTCTGCTGGATAAGCTGCTGTGCCGTTTGAAAGAGACCGGTCATCGAGTGTTGATATTTTCGCAAATGGTGCGTATGCTGGATATTTTGGCAGATTATCTGCAAAAGCGACATTTTCCCTTTCAACGTCTGGATGGTAGCATTAAGGGTGAAATGAGACGGCAAGCTTTGGATCATTTCAATGCAGATGGTAGTCAAGATTTTTGTTTTCTGCTGTCGACACGCGCTGGTGGATTGGGTATTAATTTGGCCACCGCGGATACGGTTATCATTTTCGATTCAGATTGGAATCCACAAAATGATTTGCAGGCCCAAGCGCGTGCTCATCGTATTGGGCAAAAGAATCAAGTGAATATTTATCGTTTGGTTACGGCACGTTCGGTCGAAGAGCAAATTGTTGAGCGAGCCAAGCAGAAGATGGTGCTTGATCACTTGGTGATACAACGTATGGATACTACGGGGCGTACAGTATTGGATAAGAGTGCGGGTGCATCGTCGAATTCGACGCCGTTTAATAAGGATGATTTGTCGGCGATTTTGAAATTTGGTGCCGAAGAACTGTTCAAGGACGAACAAGAGAACGATGATGATTTGGTTTGTGATATTGATGAAATACTGCGGCGTGCAGAGACACGAAATGACGATCCAGAAATGCCTGGCGATGATCTGTTGTCTGCTTTCAAAGTAGCGAGTATAGCCGCATTCGAAGAGGATCCCGGTGATACGACAAAAGATAACGATACCGCGGCCGATGAGGAAGACACCAAGGATTGGGATGATATTATACCTGAAGACTTCCGGCATGTTGTGGAGAATCAAGAGCGAGTAAAAGAAATGGAGGATTTGTACTTGCCACCGCGACGTAAAACTGCAGCAGCGAATCAAGCGGACACACCTAACAAACGCGGAGGAGGCAGCGGCTCAAAGAAAGGCCAACAGGCTGATGATTCAGGGGCGGATTCTGATTATGATGTTGGTTCAGATGCGAGTGGGGATGATGGACGGCCCAAGAAACGTGGACGTCCGGCAATGAAGGAAAAAATAACCGGCTTTACGGATACCGAAATACGTCGTTTTATCAAATCCTACAAGAAATTTCCTGCGCCGCTTATGCGTCTTGAGGCTATTGCATGTGATGCTGAGTTGCAAGAGAAACCATTGGCGGAATTGAAGCGTATTGGTGAAATGTTGCACGATCGTTGTGTGCAATTCTTCGAAGAACACAAAGACGAGCCAGCCATACCGAAAATCGTTGCAAACGCTGCCGATGACACAGCCAAACAGAAACGTAGTCGGGCGACATTTTCGGTGAAATTGGGCGGTGTTTCATTTAATGCCAAAACGTTATTATCTTGCGAGGAAGAGCTGAAGCCATTGAATGAAATTATGCCGAATTCGCCTAGCGAACGACTGAGCTGGTCGCTGAATATAAAAACACGTCCTGCCAACTTTGATACGGACTGGGGTGTGGAAGAGGATTCAAAGCTTCTCTGTGGTATTTACCAGTACGGTATCGGTTCGTGGGAACAAATGAAAATGGATCCAAGTCTGAAACTCACCGAGAAGATTCTCTTCAATGACGCCCGCAAGCCACAAGCGAAACATCTGCAATCACGTTCCGAATACCTGCTCAAGATAATAAAAAAGAATGTGGAGCTAAAGAAAGGTGTGCAACGCAAACAGCGGAAACCTCGAAAACCAAGGGAAGCGAAATCTGGTGGCACAACGATACCGGCAACACCTGATGGCAAATCACGGAACATTTCCGATTCGCATGGCGAAGAATCAGTAGGTGGTGCCGGCGATGCAGACCGAACGGATCGCAAGCAACGTAATCGTGATAGTGCTTCAAAAGCAGACCATGCTGATAATCAAGATGGCACGACTAATGATGCTGATGCGTCTGTGACGAAGAAAAAGTCCAAACGTGCAACCAAAGACGGTAAAGCGGGTAAAACGAAAAAATCAGCGGCATCAGACTCCACCAATAAACCGATGCATTTCACGGCGAACAATCAACCGCGCGCCTTGGAAGTGCTGGGTGATTTAGATCCGAATATTTTCAACGAATGCAAAGAGAAAATGCGTCCAGTGAAGAAGGCACTGAAAGCGCTCGACAGCCCCGATGCGAATCTGACCAATCAGGAACAAGTTAAACATACACGTGAATGTTTAATTTCGATTGGCAAACAAATTGATAACTGCTTGGAGGCATATAAAGAGCCCGAAAAGAAAGAGTGGCGCAGCAACTTATGGTATTTTGTTTCTAAATTTACAGGTGAGTTTTGAAATGAGCAATTACAATACGATGAACACAATTAATTGATGATTAACATTTATTTTAGAGTTTGATGCAAAGAAGCTTTTTAAACTCTACAAACATACATCCAAAGCTGATGAGCCAGGTTCGTCAGATAAGAGTGCCAAAGGCAGTTCGCAATCTCCTGTTAAGAAATCCAAGGACAAAAATAAAGGGCAGCAGCAGGCAAATGGCACAGTGTCGAGTGAAAAGGATAAAAGCGCAAAGAAAAAAAAGAAAGACAAGGATAAAGAACGAGACAAAACAAAATCGATGCGTTATGGTGGGACAGGGCCTGCCGCCGCCGGTCTTGATAAATCCAAACGTTTGGCCGGCATGGAGCCTATAAAACGAAAACGTAATGAAAGTAATGCTGCGATGAATAGTAGCGGTGGTAGTGCTGGTGCCAGTGGTAGTGGTGATGTGAAAGCAACACCATCTTATAAACGCATGAATTTGGATACAGCAAGGTATGCAAATTCAATTAAAGCCAGTCAAACCTAACTCTCCTATTTATATAATTAATCTTTATCTTGTAGAAATCGCGATCGAAATGATGAGCAACGTAAAAAACATCATCGCGACGATTACTATGGTGGTGGCAATAGTCATGATGGCCCCAATGGTGGTAGCGGCGGTCGTGGTGATCGTCGCAATTCATTAAACTCTCCGTCGACACCAAATAATCGCGGCATTCATAGTGGCGGCAATCCACGATTATTACCAGGTGTTACCGGTAGCGGTGGTGGTGGTGGTGGAGTGGGAGGTTATACGCCTGGCGGTGATAATCGAAATACATCACCATTCGTTGATGGTGGAGATCGTTGGGGTCACGCACGTGAACGGTAAGCGGTTGAGTGTAAAATAATTTACTTTTCAATTCATAATTAAATTTTTTTCGCTGTAGTTACGGTGGTAATTCGGATTACAAACGTGATCGGTACGACAGTTACAACAGTCGTGGCAGCAGTGGTGGTTACCATCGTGACCATCGCGATCGTGATAGAGATCGAAGACCGGACAAGAGAAGGTAACGGTTTCTTCTTAATTTATTATTAACATCAAAAATTACTTTCTCAATAGTAATGGAAATGTATGCAATTTGCAAACGTTTTTGATGAGTATACATCTTAGTTTCCTATAGGAGCTAAATTTAAAGTGCAATTAGATTTGTTTTTCACAATAACAACATAATTCAGAATGGATTAGTGTGCTTTCTCACTCGCTCTTTGCTCATAATTTTCATATACTAGCAACAACACGGCTACGAATGCAGCATGGTGAAATCATGTATGTGATATCAAGATTACAACAATTTCACCCAACAAATGTCAAAATCAGCCGTACAACAAGATAACAACACATTTTTATAGTTGCAGCCATAATGGCGGCATGCAGTGAATGTCAAGATGGGGGAAAAAATAAACAGAATAAACATCAAAAGTAAATAATGATTTTGACAGCCAGTGGTATTGACCAAAAAGAAAGAAGAAGAATGCAGTTAGTGTGCCTAAAATCTGTCTATCTCTCTCTCTTCGCTCTGTGCTCACATAATATTTATACACTAATAACAACATCACAAAGAATGCTGTTACTTGTTGTTTCTCTCTCAACAACACAACTAAGAATGCACTGGTGTGCTCGCAGCCTTTCTCATTTGCTTTTTTTTTTTAGTAATTTGCTCAGTTTTATACGCCAGCAACAATAACACTGCTAAAAATGCAGTTTACAATCTTTCTCACTTCATATTTATACACTAACGACACCACCACAAAGAACAGTTACTTAATGTTCTTGCAATCTTACTCTCTTCTTTTTGCTCTATATTCATAATTTTAATTTTAATGCAACAACAATGTGGAAAAGAATTTTGAGTTTTGTAAAATATAATTGCCTGATTATGTACATCAAATCTGTTATGAAGGTTGTACTCATTTGTTTCCAAGGTTTACACATCAAATATTTTGCTCGCAGCCAGTTTTTTTTAACCGAAATCAGTATATCGATTCCTTTTAACCCTTGTCTTACTCTTACAGATATCCTCCTTCACATGCACCTCCGCTCAACTATCCTGGTCATTATATGGCTCCCAACTATTACATGGCCAATGGTGTACTGCCGCCCGGTGCTGCACCACATGGCGCTTATCGTGCCGACCCGCGCTATCCACCTACTGGCGATTGGCCGCGTGATAGCCGCATGGATTATCCTCCCGATTATAGGCGTGGCGACTATGATCGACGGCCGCAAACATAATTCGCTCACGCATCATCTCACATTGTCATTTAAATTTCCCTTGCGTCTTGATTGAATGATATATGCATATAGTAGTTATTGTAAACAAAATGAAATTATCATGAAAATATAATTGGGTTAAGTTAGTTCTAAAGATAATTTTAATATATTCATAACGTAAATATTTAAGAATATTATATTAATGATAAAAATTCCAAATTGGAATTAATAGTTTTCTTATTTCATATAAAATATTTTTGTTTTAAACAAACAAATAAAAAAAAAAAAACAAAAAAAGAAAAATAATAGAAGAAACTTCTATAACTATTTTACATCATAATGCATACAAATATCCATGAACACATACATACATACGCATACATACACACGCATAATGTAAATCAACTCTTAAATATTTAAATAAAACATGTATTTATTATAATATTGTATAACATCTCAATAAGATTTACCATAACTGTCTATATATAATACAAACTAGTTTGAAAATTAATGTAGTTTTACTATTATTATAATAATTATTATTATTTATTAGCTTGTAAGTTTATAAGAAAAAACCTATAAAGCAAAAAAACTGTAATTAGCTGTGTACTTGTACAGAATATAATGTTTTTAAATATTAAAAATGAAACGAAACTTTTATAATTTAATCAAAACTAACTCTAGTTGTAAGCAATATCCACTTATTTGCCACTTTTCTGATTTCCGTTTTTCCTCCATACTCGCGCATACTCCATAGTCAGTCAGTTGTGCGTTATTTTTATGATTTTATATATTACTTAAATTGAAACAGCAACTTGATGAACTTGCTTATATAATTTATTTACAATTTATTCAAATTCTACAATCAAGCTGAATTTTTTTAGTTAAATATTTTAAACCATTAATTACATTTACACATTAAAAATTGTAACAGCATTAATTATAAGATACAATATATAAACCTATAAATATGTATATGTATGTGCATACTGAATAGTAACTTTTATCATAAACGGAAAGAGAAATAAGAAAAGAAACAAAGAATTGTTTATAATAAACCTACATATAAAATAAGTGCATATGGTAAAGATAATTTTTAAGCGTATTGATCGTGATAAAATCATCTACATTTATTAAAATATAAAATAAAACCACTAAAATTAAAACTAATCGATATTTAAATAATATAGAAATAAAAGAAACAAAAAATGTTGAAATGTGTGATGTTTGTTTGCAATATTACGGGAAAGTGATGGAAAAAGATCTACGAATAATAAGAAATTTATGTAAGAGTAACATACGAAGTCGGAGTACATTGTACCAACAAACAATAGATCATGTAGTATTGTGGTTTGCCAAGTTTTCTACTAAATGGAACTCACCAAAAACACCTACATAAGGTTGGACATCCACCGGACGAAAGAGGAAAAAAGTTTTTAGCCATCTAGATGAACACAAGGGAAAAACAAATTTTTAAATCTGATCATATCTAAGACCCCACATTGGTCATGAAATTTCCGAGATTTTTGTCATAATTTTCGATTTTTCAAAAATGTTCAGCCAAGATTTGTCATTTCAAAAAACTTATGACTTTGACCCTCTTTTGGTACTTTATTCGATTTGGAAAATTATATTTGCAATGTTTTTTTCCTTTATAAACCGCAAATTGTGAAAATACAAAAAAAGAAGAAGAATGAGTTGCTGGTGACTTCACCTGGTATAAATTCACCTTGATTCGATTCATCAAGCAAAAAACAATTTGTTTTGTTTTTTTTTGTTTTGTTGAGAAATCTGACAGGAGATAGAGAGAAGTCAGGGCTCTCTGAGAGTAGCAAAGAGTTAGTTTATCCAAGAGTTGCTGTTCATGGGCGGAAGTTATGTCTGCAAAAATATTACAGCAAAAATCTCAGAGAAATAGCGCTCTCTCCTTTTTTAATATTTTGTTGTTGTTTGTTTACTTCATATATAGAAGAAAATAGAACAGTTTGGTTTCAGGTTATTAAGTTTTTGACATTGAAATTAAGAGAGGTCTATAGCCCTGAGGATAACATGCTGAACTTAGAGTCTGGAGACTGAGGGTTCGAATCCCAGCAGAGTTTAGTTTTTAATAATTAAAAAAAAAGATGAAAAAGATGAATACTCGTTTTAATGAGCAATTAGACAAATAATTTATAATTAGTACTATGGCTCTGGGAGTAGCAAGTAGCACAGAGAACTCCCACACAAAAGCCCCGAAGGTTCGAATCCCAGTGATGACAATTTTAAAATGTTTTTTTTTTTTGTTTTTTTTATGTATATTTTATGAAGCGTGTAACGCTGGCATACGATACTTTTTGCTTTTTCTATTAAATATCTCCTAAATTGTGGTTTTGGGCACTGTAAAGTCTGCTTAGAACCAATTAAAAGCCTATTTTATGAGATAAATTGAAATTTAACTTGTTTATTCCAGTAAAAAGCTCATTTTAGTTGAATTTAAGCTTGAGATGATTCAAAACATGCTTCATTATCTACAAAATTGCGGTTTAAAAGTCTATTTTATGAGATAAATTCACCTTTAACTCGATTATTCTAGTGCGAAGCTCATTTTAATTTAATTTGAGCATGAGATTATTCAAAAAATTCTTCATTATCTACTAAATTGGGTTTTTGGCATTGAAAAGATTGTGTAAAATCCATTAAAAGCCCATTTTATGAGGTAAATTCACCTTTAACTGATTGATTCTAGTATAAAATACATTTATCTCATAAAATAGGGTTTTAAATGGTTATAAGCAAACTTTTCAATGCTCAAAACAATTTAGTAGATATTTAATAGAAAAATCAAAAAGTATCGTATGCTAGAGCGTTACACGCTTCATAAAATATATATAAAAAAAACTAAAAAATTTTAAAATTGTCACACCACTGAGTTTCGAACCTTTAGCCTCTTGATTCGGAGTTCTCTGTGCTACTCCCAAAAAGCCATATAGTACTAGTCATAAATTGTTTGCCTAATTGCTTATTAAAACAAATTTCCATTTCACCATCTTCATTTTTGGAAATTAGTGAAACTCAACTCTGCTGAGGTTCGAACCCTCAATCTCCAGACTCCAAGTTCTTAATGTTATCCTCCGGGCTATAGACCTCTCTTAATTTCAATGTCAAAAACTTAATAACCTGAAACTAAACGGTTCTATTTTCTTCTATATATATGAGGTAAACAAACAACAACAAAATATTAAAAAAAGAGAGAGTTCAATTTCTCTGAGATTTTTGCGGTAATACTTTTGCAGACAAAGGCTCCGCCCATGAACAGCAACTCTTTGATAAACTAACTCTCTGCTACTCTCAGAGAGCCATAGACTTCTCCCAATTTTCTAAGTCAGAGCTCTCTCTAAAAAAAAAAAAAAAAAAAACGGAGCAAATAAACAAAAACAAATCTTTTTCTCCCCTCCTGATTGAGAGACCTCTGTGCTAACCGCTGAGCTATCGATCTGCTTACACTACTCTAATAAAATTTATCACTAAAGCAACCAAATTTGAGTACCAGTAAAACATCTGTTGATTTTTCAGTAACCATTCCATTTCATTTTTTTCTATGGATGAAGAAAATACTAAGCATAACCGAACAAATTAAATTTAAAAAATTCAAGGTTTGAAATAATTTTCATTTATTTAAGAGCATTTAATATATGATAACAAAAATATCATGGCATTAATACCTTTAAAATTTTTTTTTTTTAAATATTCACTATAGAAAAAAAATTATAAAAAACGAAGTTTACCAAAACAACACGAGCGGAATCGAACCTCACGATTTACGATTGAAAGATTCTAGATGTCAATCCTTAAACTCACAGCAAAGTCATGCCGGTTCCGAACAGCGGGTGTGGCAAATTTGATATCACTTGGTGGGTTTTGTCATTGCCCGCCTTGTACACTTTTTTATAATTCTCATCCACTTCATAGTGACAGTAAGAATAAGAAGGTTATGAAAATTACCCAAGACGGGAATCGAACTCGTAACTTCCGAGTGAAGGTCTAGAGCACTACTCACTACACTATTGAGGTCGCCTTACGATTAACAAGCAAATGCCATATATAAACCTAAGTGAGTAAATGTCTTTCTCACACTTTCTCTTGCCTTCTCTCACTAACCATGAATATCATAAAACAGTTGCTCTCACTTTATTTAGCGTGTAGGTGTTGCCACCAGTGTTGGAAAACCGCATATTTTTGTACCATTTTCAATACATATTTTTTGTACCATTTTCAATACATATTTTTTGTACCATTTTTAACACATATTTTTAGTACCATTTTCAATACATATTTTTTGTACTATTTTCAGTACATTTTTTGTACCTTTTTCAATACATATTTTTATACTATTTTCAATACATATTTTTGTACCATTTTCAGTAGAATTTTAATAATAAAAAGTGCACGTATTGTAATTTCAATACAATGCTACTGTACTTTTATTTTTTTTGTTAAGTTGTAAATACAAGATAGAGGAAAAGTAATCATCCGATTTGAATTAGTTATAATTTTTTTTCTAAATCATAAAACCATGATTTTTTTTTATTTTTTTTTTTTTTGGACTTTGGAATTATTATAATTTCAATACAATTTCTTCGATCGAGTTTTTATACAACAGTTCTTTTATTATTATTTTTTTTAATAATAATAATACAACTAGATAATGTCATCTAATAAATTTTTAAGTTTAAAAAAGATTTTTTGTTTGATTTTAAATTATGTACCTAAGCATATGTATATATAAATTATACATCAAATTCCTATGTATGCCTATACATACATGTGTGAGTTTGTGTATATGGCACTAAGTTGGCTTGACTGTCGTACATCCTGCGTACCTTGCACGCATCCATGTTTTTACCATTTTAATCAAATTTCAAACAGATTTCAATATTTTATTAGAATGCTTTTAATTTATAACAACATTGATTGGTATAAAAAACTTAGTTCTTACTCAATAAAGTTTAAATTTTTGCATAGTTTTATATATATCATACATAAATTAAATGTACTAAGTCAATTTTAATAAAAAATATTAGTAAAAATTATAATTTCGGTACTTCAACAAAAGGAATTGCATACATCTCTGCATAAGTCAAGAAATTCTGGCCATAATGCTGCATTAATTTCATTAGCGAGTCGACGTCAGCTTCAGCATTGTGTGATTGTTTCGGCGATTGTCGAAAAATTCGTGCAAATATATTTCGTAGACGATGATGAAGTGAAGTGTTGTCAGTCATTAAAGTTTCTTGGACAGTGGTGATAATAGCAGCAGGTGTAGTAGCAAAAATAATGGGAGATGTTGTAGTTGAATGCAGCTCATTGATGCTTTGAAATGCATGCAGTGAATCAACGCAAAGTAAGTCGCACGGTAAATACTAAAAGGAATAACGTTAAACATATTTCAAGATTTCTTTGTTATGCCCTGCATTCAAAATTGCCAACTATATGTGAGCCACACCCTTGCTCAAGTTTTAAAATGCGTAAATAATCGATGTTAAGTATAAACATGCGTTATAATTTATTTGTATAAAATATTTTATAAAATTTTAAATATATATTTATGTATTCCTAGGTATAGATTTCAAATCAAAAAATAACAAAATTTGTAAAAAAAAAAAAACTGGGAAGTATGTATATAAGTTGTAAATATTGTTAAAAAATAAAAAAAAAGCATGCTGGAACTACAATTCCGGTATTTCAGCTAAGGGAATTGCCTGCTCCTCTGCATATACTAAGAAATCCTTGCCATAATGTTGCATTAATTTCATCAATGAATCGACATCGGCTTCAGCATAATGCGCTTGATTCGGTGTTTGTCGAAAACTTCGTTCATAAATTTTAACAAGAGTATATGGGACTGGATACCGCTTTCTTCGCTGGAAACACTTTTGAGGCTCACTGCCAAATGGAGTAAATAATGCACGGCGTGATTTATATTTACCGTTATGTATTGAATGCTCGGGTGCAGCAGTTTGTTTGGTGTCAGGTGTTGTATCTGCAAATGATGTAGCAAGATTAAGCCAACGGCGTTTACGTTGTTCTTTAGCTGTTGCTGTTGTTGCAGCTGGTGGTCGTTTTGGTGTTGTTTCATTAGCAACACGCCAATCATTTGGTGATTTCTCAATTGGTTTCTTTTCTTTTTCTTCGTTTTCTTTTTCTATGATTACAACTGTTGTCTCTTGAGTTGATATTTCTTCCGCTAAACTATTTAACAGCGACGTCTCTCGGCGAGGTGTTGTTGGTGTAATTGGAATAGTGTGGGTGATTAAGCGTTGTTCATCAATATCTTGGAATGCATGCATTGAATCTATGCACAACATATTGTCCGGCAAAGCCTGAAAAGGAGAATATGTATTAAGCAATACAAAGTTTGTGTATGAAGAAGGAATTGATTAGTGATAGTCATTGAAGAGACTAGGGTTGCCTTTGGGCAAATAGGTGTGGCTAGTGAAATGATTCGATTTAGAGCGAAGGCTGCCATATTCATATAGCCGTTTCTTTGAAATGTTTTCTTGTTGTAATTTTCGTAGTACCGTAACTTTGCAGGGCCGGACATAGCAGAGTCGCGAAGCTACACTAGTAAAAAAATGTGATTTAAATTTTCTCCATATCTCTTAGTCTGATCTTAGACTAGACTAATCTCTTGAAACTGTCAAATTGTGTTGGAAAGAGGGAGATGAAATGGGTGTTTCCCATTTTAATGTTAAATATGCAATATTTTTTGCAAATTACACTGCCCTCCAAATTTCGAATTTTTAAAGCTGAACATGAATCTGTGGGCAAAAACTTTTCATCACGTCACGTTTTCGAGAAAACACTATTTATGAACATTTTTGTAATATTGTGGAGCTGAACTCTGACGTGATACAAACTTCGCTAATATCAGGAATTAAAGACTGAACCCTTAGCCAAATTGCTCGCATGTGCCCTTAGAGCAGGGGCTGTGCTTATGTCTAGGGGTGCACGAAAAAAATTTACGCAGAACTGATTTCATCTTACTCCTTCATAAAAAATTGCCAACCGCGCGCGAAATACGTCACTTATTTGTAATTGCTCTTAATATTTTTTAAGGAAACTAATGATACCGTAAAATGACGTTATAAAAAATTCTTGGACTACTAATACAAAATATTTTTTAAACTCAACATAAAATATTGCTCTAGTGACTTGATTATTTGATCGCAAGTGTATGTTGCAACAACAACAAACACGACTAATAATAAAAGTAAGTTTCTCTTACAATCAGAATCTCATCAAGTTGTGAAATTGTTCAATTTGCCCAACACCTTTTTGAGTACCATGCTCGTGATAACTACGTTAAAATATGGAATTTATATATGAATGCAAATAAACTAAAATTTTGATTTATCAAAAATTAATATTTTATAAATACATATGCATAAATATTAAAAATACTTACTACATTTAATTATAATGAATAATCAAAATTCTATAAATAAGAGAGGAGAGAGAGAGAGAGAGCGCGCGCTGCTGAAATGATGGTAACCGAATCGTAGCAGAATTCGACATTCGTAGCAGAATTATAACGGGTGGTGGCAGAATTGCAACAAGTACAATAAAACAATAACAACACACTTCTTTGTTGGTATAAAGATATAGAAATGCCCAAATATACAAGAACAAATGCATGGGGAACAAACGAAACATTAACAAAGATTTTGATAGTTCTTAATCTCTACATAAAAAAATTAAAGAGGAAGCCTTGGTGCCATTCTTTATTATTCCTTTTGTTGTCAAAACAATTACTGCGATAAAATGCGAAGGCGTTTGATAATGGGGAGTAATCTATTGAAAGAGCTTTATAAATACTACATGTATGACCATAAGTCCAACTGAGAAAATACTGACAACGATTCTTGCAGAAGCTTCTCGATTTGTGTATATAATCGAAAAAAAAATTGTTTTTCACGTTATATAAGAAAGAAACTAACATCGGTAATTGGATTTTACACATTCTGTAGCAAATACTTATAGTTATTAGGCAGATAATGGCAATAAATGATAATGCATGAAAGTAGATATTTAAACTTTCATGATTTATACATTTTTATATTGTTGGGTATATGCTAATAAAATTTCAATTAAGCACTTACAAAATATGCTTATTGTTATTTATTTGAAGCAGGGCATAATCACATACATATATACCTACATATTTCCATTTTATATTTACCATTTCTAATTTATCAAAAGACTTCTTCATAATGGGAAAATCGAATTTTATGCCATTGTGTGCCACTAAGCAGACTGGTTGCTGTAAATGTTTTAAAAAGCCCAACACAGTATTAGCAGCATTCTCATTGAACGGTGACTCATGTTCGAGCAGCAAATTATCAAGTCCTGAAAACACAAAAAAGTTATTCAAATGATTATTTGATTTCTAGCATGACCGACTCCACCTCCACCATACCTGTTATTTCCGTTGCTTTCGGATCAATCATTCTGCGTGGATTCAGCACTAGTGTCAACTTATGTAGAACGCGCGGTGAAACTGGCAATGGTGCTGCCTGTACCGTCGTCGTCGCTGCTGACTCAGACTTTTTCTTCTCCAATTCTACATTTTCCAGTTCATTTGCGACAAATCCATATATGCATAATTCTGTTATGGAAACTCGATTAAAACAGTAATCCGGCAGATTGCTGGTTTCCAAGTCAAAAACAGCAAAAGAACCAATACGTCGTTGGTTATCAGTTGATGCATCAGTATCAGAAATGGAAACAGCACAGGAAGCTGAAGCTTTAGCTACTTCTTTGGATTCTTCTTTTACTAGTGGCACTTCCATTCAGTGTTATTCCAATTCAACTTTAATATTAAAATAATAATATTGCTGTTTTCACTTCCAATTTTATTTTAAAATGCACAATATTACACCAGCTACAACTGTTTGCATTGTGTATTGTTAAAATTTAAAATAACTTCACTTTGTTGAAAATCACCTGGAAATAAACTTATTTACATGGTTGTGAAATTGAACAAAAAAAGTATACTTTCAAACGAAAAGGTACTATTTGAAAAGCGTATTCACTTTAGCATTAAAAATCGTAAATAAGCGATTGTTTAATTTGGCTCATTGCCACTTTTTTTGACATAATGTGCAGGGAACGATGTGCACAAAAACCAACATATTTGCTTATATTACTTTTTTAGGAATGTTTAGAAAAATTGTTATCTTTATACTAAAGTATATGAAAATTATTTCTACTACAAACTGATTAATTTTTCGGAATTATTACCTTACCTTATTTTGCAGCCATGTTCCTGAAAAAAAGTAGAGTTGCATTTAAGGTCTATTCAGTTCAATGCATGTGTAAACCTATGCATAGGGAAACTGAGCATATCACAATGGGTTATCACCTTGCAATCGATAATCCTATCTGTAATGTAAGGGTTTTGCTATCAAATCAAAACTTGGTTGGCTTTAAGTCCGCCAATCAAAAATGGAATAGATTCTTCACTTGTGCAATGGCAAGGGAACAATCCAAAGAAAACGTTACTGGGACCAAATATTTGCCGGCTAGCCTTTGCTTACTTTGAAACTGTGGAAAATTTAAAGAATGCAAACTTTTGTTCATATTCTTTCTCCTAATCTGCTTTAGTGAAAACACGGCTTCGTTATTTTTGACACATGAAATGGCTACTCCACTTTACCAACATGCTATATCACCCTTTTAATCAATAAGTAACTAGAATTCCCGTCAACTGTTGGTATTAATAAGAAAATAAGGTTTGTATGTGCAACTGATACAAACGCCAGATTTAGCCCAATGTTTCCAATCTAAACCTCGTTTGTTTTTCGAAAGAGAGCAATAACTTTATATTCATGAAATAAAATCATGTTTTAGATTATATTTAAAAAAAGTAACGATTCGTATTTATTAAAATTCAAAATTGTATAACGGAAACCACTTCTATCAATATTAAAATATCATTTAATGAATGGATTATGAATGCTTTTAACAACAATTTAAACAAAAAAAATAAGTGAATGTTATGAAATTTAAATTAAAAGTAAAAATAAACAATGACAGTAAAAGTAGGTAGTATGAATTATGCAAAATGTGAAAGCATGCGAAACTGAAAATAAAAGGATACAAGACCCTCTTTCGATTTAAATGCAATTTAAATCTAATTTAACAAAGCTCTTTCATTTTTTTATTTTTTTTGGCAAACAGTTTTGAATTATTTCAGATCGCATAAATGGTGTGCTAATACTATAATTCAAATATTAAAGAGTATTATGGCAATATAAGTTTCTTATAATTTAAGACAAACCAAAATTTAGAGTTTTTAATAATATTTGCATTATATGCAATTTTATGGTGATTTACCCCATTTTAGTAAATACTAAATATCTACACTTCCTGCCCCTTTTTTGCAGACCATTGTAAATAGTTTGGCTGTGTAGCAGCTTCATATTCTTGTACCAAACAATCAACAACATCACGCGAATCATCCAATTCAGAGAGGTCATCTTTGAAGATATCTTCACGACGAAACTGATCCAAGAAAGCACCACGTTTCTTCAATTTATCATATTGACCCAGAGCGCGTTCAAAGAGTGAACAAATACTTGTATGATTGGCAAGCATAAGGCCAGAAACGCGATGACTGCTCTGCACATAAGGAGAACTGCGCGAAAGAGCCACCTGAATACTAGTGGGCCCCCATGGTATAAATTGTGCAAGTTTGCGTTCACGTATACGTTGCAATGATTTATGCACTTGTGTTGGATCAACTTCACCCTGAATGGAGAAAAAATATATACATAATAAAATAAGAGAGAGCACACAGAAAGAAACAATAACAATTCATTTGTCCAAATTAATAATAAATACGATTGTAGTGCAAAAGAGAGCACTGGTGCCTGCTGATGCTCTTTTGTTCGTTCCCTTGAACACAACAAATCACACTTCCCCTCTCACATTACCTTTTCTTTCCCCTCACTACATTAATACTAATAATTCACCTTGTTCGATCTCAAATGCACATCCTTAATCTACATTTTATAATTTACTCACTTGTATAATATTCAAAATAGATATGTAGCAATGATGATTTGTCTTATCAGGTCCCGTAGATACCATCATATTTTTTGGCTGGAGCAGACGACGCATAACATCTAGCACTGTTGTTTTCCGCACATTGATAGTTTGCTATTGAAAAAAACATAGAAAACGAAATTATGAAATCTAAAAACTAGTAACAGATTTTGCAATTGAGTTAAACCCACATCGTTATCCGTAGTCAATGGTGTATAGCCAGTCATTAAAAAGTGCAACTGAGGCGTTGGTATCAAAGGCGCTGTCAGTCCAATCAAATTATTATTCATATATGATGGATAACGTAATGTTGTTGTGCTCACTGACATTATAGTCGATACCAAGGTGTTAATTTGTGTGAATGTGGGATTCTGGATATGCAGACGATCGGTGGCAATACGATTTAAAGCTGTATTATCCAAAACGACAACACAGTCAGCACAACTAGTCAGACGACGTAAGGTCAACAGTGAGTTATACGGTTGAACGACTACGTCGCTAATTTCATCTTGATTTGGAAAGACACTATATGTTTGAATGAGCTTTTTGGGGAATCGATCTGATAGGCGTTCCATGATATACGATCCCATGCCGGACCCAGTACCACCAGCAATCGAATGGCAGAGAACAAATCCTTCTAAGGAATCACTGCCATCCGCTTCGCGATCAATAATATCAAAAATTTCTTCATGCAATTTCTCACCCTGACTATAGCCAGATGCCCAATTGTTGCCAGCGCCACCACCATGTTTGGAAAGGTATACATTTTCAGGATTGTATAGCTATACAAAAATTAAAAAATAATTAAATAACTAAACCAAAATAATAAATAGTATAGATTTAACATACCTTTGCATACGGTGAGCTCATAATTGTATGTATAACTCTCGGCTCTAAATCCAATAATACAGCGCGCGGTATATAATGGTCATCATCAGCCTATTCGCAACATATAAAGTAATGTCTAACACATAAAACATCATACTACAAACCTGATAAAAAAATACATCCTTCCGATCCAGTCCATCCGTAGCAAAATCTTCTAAAACTCCACTGGGTGAAATACCATGCTCCAAACATAAACGCTTCCAAAACTCAAAACCAACTGCAAACATATAGTAAATTACCAAAATAAGTAGAATCAAGGTGATGCATTCAACCAGCGACATCCCTTCACCCCGCCACACCCTGTATAATGTAACTTACTTTGATTGCCACACTGACCCAGCTGCAGCGTAATTATTTCGCTTGGCATTGTTTTTAGATTGGAATTTCACTATTTGTGAGGAGAATTTGAGTATAACTTTGAAATTTATTGTTTACAGCTTTTAATAACTTATTAAAGTGCCGAAAATTCTTTAAACTGATTAGGCAAATTTAAATTAAATATACAGCGGCAAAATCCCAAACAATTCTCAAGATGCTAGTTATAAATTAATGACAGCTGAACGACGGTTAATTTAACGCAGAGTTGCTTTTGGTTGTGCTGTTTTGTTGTTTGTGTACAAATATTTCTAAGGTTTTTATAGCAAACAGCTTGGATTTATTATTTATTGGATTACCCAGTCGGAAATTTGTTGTATAGAATATCAAAACTCGTTTAATAAGGATTAAAGGAATGACAACTTTTTTATGTATATTATATATATTCTAAGTGCTCTCATATAAAGCTTCGCCTTCTAACTAACTATATCAAATTTTGCCTGTTGTGGTTAACTTTAATAATACATTTGTATTAATTGTTAATACATTATATGTATGTACTTTTTATAATAAGTTATACAGTCAATAAACTGTTTTTTTTTTTTTAAATGGTCTCATTTTGCATTGACGTTTCATCGACAGCAAATGGCCAGCTCTGTTATTGAATAATTATCCTTGCGATAATTAAATCAACATGTCGCGACTTTCATTTCCGTCGGATGTTACCACATAAATTTACAGGTAAAATGAATATACATATTTGAAAAATTTGGAATAACACACTAGTATATCACTTCAACAATTAATTTGCTATTATTGTTGATTGCTGTGCATATCCAGATTTGGAATGAAATAATGAATGGGAGGAGTTAAATGATGTGAATATTATATATTTATATCAGTGCACTGTTCTTTCGATTATGTATTCTTTGTATATACTAATGTAATTCGGATTTACTGAAGTTTGATTAACATACCTTGAAAGAGTTGCCAAATAAACCATTTTGTTGACCTTTCTAAATTGAGGTTATGATATTTTGAAAATTTTTACGTCATTTGTTTTAAAGCATCCATTGAAAAGTATAAAATATCAATTTCAGATTAAATATATATGTATGTGGGTATGTATATTTATACATACAAACATATTTATATGGAATTTTTAGTACTATATGAACGTAAATTTTTCTTTATTTCTGCATTCATTAACGAATGAACATATTACATATTCGCAATATATGGCACACATCCATAAAAGTATGTATGTATAAATGCACATAAGTATAAATTACATATCCATGTGCGAGATATACATATGAACTTGTCTAACGGAAAAAATATATGCATTCGTAAATTGCTGAGCATCTAAAGCACATTATTTAGAAGTCTTTTGGTAGCACTTCGACTTCATTCGGATACAAATAAAAACATTACAAAATTTAACATAAGTTGAGTCGGTCTTTCAGTACTGTCTCATTCTTACACACAAGCTCGTAAACCCGGCACAAAAAAATTTTTATAATGAGTGAAGTTTTAGCGAAAGCATTCTATGATAATGAAATCTATTTCTTGATCGCTTGAAAAAAAAAAAAAAAAAACATACGCTTCAGTGTATAAAGAACAGCACTTCTATGCATCCAAAGATATACATAAGCAGCACTTCTGATGTATGTTTATCTGTTAGGTGCTGGTTATACACAGGAGGAAAATATGAAAATATGTTGCATATTTAGTCATACATGCATGGACACATAGGTAACATGTCCATTGTACACTGCAGCAATAACTACAATTTAAACATGGCAATGCAAATACAACCTAATTGGATCTCTTTTGCAAACCCAACATATTGTGATGATATATTGCGTTCGAATTTTGCTTTTTGGATTTATTAACAGCAAGCAGGAAAAATAATTTAGTGTGTATTCATTAGAAACATATTTAGGTCGGTTTATTCGCCTAAATTTAGCATATGTTTTTCAATATATTTTGAATTTACTGGAATCATAAGTTTTTTTTTAATAGTCTCCTTTCATACTACGAAATTTTTGCTGGTAAATTTTTGAGTTTATAGGCAAGGAAAGAAAGATGAAAGAGGAAGAGTACTTTGTAGTATTATAAATTTTTCACAATTAGTTTGAGGTTTTCATATTTTTGCTGTTTTGGTTTGTACGAATATAATACTGAATAAATCGAATTAGTTTATTTTATGAAAGAAAATACTGCACAAATCAAAATATTTTACAAATTTTACTAATGCAAGTGTATCGCTCACAATGGTTTTTCCCCAGAATGAATTTTTCTTCTAGAAATATAATAAAGTTAGCTGCACTAGAATATTACCGCCAAAAAATTACAGCCAACTACCTAGTGTCGCCAACTACATCTAGCGTCAATAATATTTACATGGATAACAAAAACCTTACAGGTTAGTCGACATTTCCATTAGGCAAGTTTTTTTTGCCAGCAAGTCGTCTTCGTATGCTAGTGAAGAAAGACGAAAGGAGACGGAAACAGGCTTGCCTGTACAGGGTCGGTCTCTTGATGATTATTTTTATTCAAAGAAGTGCTAAATGAAAACTACCCTTGTAGAAATGTAAACGGCAAGTTCAAAAGTGAATCTGCAAGAATTGAGCAAGAAAATCTCCCAAGTGGAAATCAAGATTAAGTAAAATTTCTGATAAATTTTTTAACAGAGAATAAGAAAAAAAAATTGATGGCAAGAAATGCCAAATGTGAAAGGGGCAAGACCCACGATTTATTTGTATAATCTAAAAGGATATATGATGCATATATTAATATTTTACATATAGTAAATATAGAGTAAATATTTTACATATAAATATAAAATCTGTGGTGTGACCATAACAGCATAAGAGTGTTTTTTGAATTTTACAGGAGAGCACTTCAAAGATTCAAATGCTAATAGTAATCAATTTAAGTTGTATAATTTTTCCTTTAATATCTTGTAAACCACTGAACCAATATTCATAAAATTTTGACATAATATGAAATCGGAAATGAAGATTTCAATTATGATAATAACTCGAATTCGACAAAACTAGAGTTGTGTTGTTATGCCTTGTGACCACAGAAATTATATTCAATATTTTAAGATAGGATCCAAGAACACATGCATATACACTAATCCCTGCTTAATTACTATAATTTCTAGTTGAAAAACCCCGAGGACGCAATAAACCGAAAAGTTTGAGTACATTGTGAACTAAAAACATAAAATTTCTGGCGCAATTAAACGCAAAAGGTGAGAGTCAATTAACCGGGGATTGCCTACTGTCCATATGTATCGGTATATCCACTTACTTATGTACTATGCAAATAAGTACATACTTAATTTCAGAAGACCAAGACGAAGAAATCATATATACATACTTAACTGCATACAGGTGAGTAATGAAAACAAAAGAAACAAAAAAAATTTAAAAATACATTCCGCCATCCGCTAACGAAACGCGATCACAATTTCCCACCCAACTGCAACATAAAAAACAAACACTTAACAGAGTCATGAGTTAAGAAGCAAAAATAAAAAAAAAAACAAAAATCATTGAGCAGAAAAACTAAAAGCCATAAAGGTAAAAAAAAACAATAAAACAAACATATTTTTTTTAACGAAACACAGGCGACAGCGGCAGACTTCACAGTTTCAACAAAACAAAATGGAGGGAAGAGAGAGAGAGACATACACATATACATACTCGCACATATATACGTAAGTAGAAAAATGTGGACCCAAGTTAGGAGGAGCTTTAACCTAAGAGGGGGAGAGGGGAAAGGGGGGAACTATAAATTTAGTTGATGCGCTCGAGTGCATTGACTTGCAGTACGGTTTCTGTGTATGTAGCATAGTCATTCTCATTGTTGAAAAAGAACTAAACAAAAAGCACAATAACAAATAATAATAACTTAAGCAAGGGACAACAACAAAAAGGACAACGACACGTTGGTTTAGGATAAAATATGCAATAAATTATTTTTTGCTTTTCAGGTGCGTATTTGTGTATTGAATATTGAAAAAAAATAACTGAAGAAAATCATTAAAAATGCAAAACTCTTTATTTCAATAAACCTGACCTTTCATTGAAATTGTTCTTGTTCTTAAGTATTTTCGCACTTGATCTATGCTACAGTAATTGAGTTTTGGAGAGCTCTCTCTATTATACATTTTTTAAGTCAATATTTGAAAACATAAAATTAATACCGCCTTCCTCCCTCCGGTCCTTAAAAAAATCTGAAAAATTCAGAAATTATTGGTATCGTATTGTAAAAAAAACTCAAATTACTTTTTTTCTGAAATGATAAAACCTTAGACTTTAAGCGTTTAAGTCTTTGAGAGCGCCTGGTAATTAGACAAACTCTCAGTATCTCAGTACCTTGAATAAAAAATTTCACTATAGGATCAAATATCTCTGCCAGAAGTAATGACAATTAAAACTGAGGTATTTTTTAAGTATGGGAAGGAAATTTGCTTAGCCATTGAGATTAAGTGGTCGCCGTACCTTAGCGGTTAATGTGCTGGACTGTTACGCAGGATGTCCGAGCAAAAAATAGAAAGCAAAAATTTTTCAACTCGGTACCACCTTTTGGCTGGCAATGGTAAGCCTCCCAGAGTAAAAATTGCCTATGAAAAGTTTTCACTTAGTCGTAGGGATTCGATATAAAACAAAACAAGCCTCTACAATCATCAGCCATGATTTTTACGACGGCTTAGATTAAAAAGATTATCCAAAATTTAAGAAGTTACTAAATTTTCTGTAGCTGGTAGTAGGTAGAGTAGATTTTATTAATTAAATTCCGTTTTCGCACCGTTAACGGTATAAAAAGCTGTTTAAGGATCCTTAAATGAGCCCGTTTCAGGATCAGTAGATGGTACAGAAAACGGATGATTTGGAATTATGCAAATCGGACGTAGCGTTTCAATATGGTTCCGTTCGTCGTATAGAAAACAAAATAGAATCCGACGATACTATAGAAAAATATACCTTTTCTATTACGTAATTCTATGTATATTGAAAACGCAATTCACTTAGAACTGAAAAATTGTTTCTTGAGACATATTCATTTATTTTATTTAACTAAAATAATTTCTATACGTTCTGGCGGCGGAAATCGAATTTATTCCACGAAGCAAAGTAAATAGCCATTATTATAAAATAAATAATAAACATTTTTTTGCCTAGGTACTTAATAACTTTATTTTTCTATTTGGATTGCCTTAATCTGGCAATTTTCTTAATGTTTTTAACAAAAAAATAAATAAAAATCGAAGAAAGTATCAATAAGGAAAAATACGACATTTTACTTTTACTAAATTCCTATTTCTATAGCATTCGGAAGCAAAACTCTTCGTCGTAAATAAATATGTAAGTGTATATTAAATTACAATAGATTGATTGTTTAAAAAGTATGTATATGAACATTTAATAGAAGGAAAAACATAATAAACATAGACGCCATATAAATTGAATCGATTTATTAAGAAGTTGAGATGGATAGAGAATTTGCTATGGTTGGGTAGAGAGTTTATTATGGTTGGAAATTTGATAACAATATTAAGAAAGTATATTCAAGTTATATTAAGAAATATATCATTGCCAAAATTTTAATATTCCTTTTAAAATACAATTTAAACACTCAAAAAGTTTAAATTGAGTTTTGTGAACATTATAGAAACACAAACAGAATAAAAACAAAACAGGAGTTTGTATTTATTATGAAAACCGAAAATTATTTCACAATGACAATCTTTATAAAGTTACTTATTGACTGAAGATATCTGAGCATTTCAAGATACACCTGTATTGGGTACCAGGTCATAGTGACATTCCGGGTAATTGTAAAGCCGACGAGCTGGCAAGGCTAGGCACAACATTCCCTACTCCTCGCATTGACCCAGTTCTGCCTATGGCAACCTGCAAACTGAGCATATATAGCGAAATGATTGACATAGCTAACAAAAGGTGGAGAGGAACGTACAAGTGCTCTCACACAAAACTAATTTGGCCCTCCTACAACCCAGAAAGGTCAAATTCTCTAGCTTCGCTTAATAGACCTTCTATTAGCAACACTGTGGCGATAATCACTGGACATTGTCTGATTAGCAGACATGCCAGCAGATTGGGGCTACCATCTTATGACTTCTGCAGAAGCTGCCTAGACGAGGAAGAGGAGGAAACTACTTTCCACTTTCTCTGTAACTGTCCAGCGCTTGCCACATGTAGACTAAAATCTTTAGGTCAACCCTTTTACAGCAATCTTGCTGACCTCGAATCTGCTGACATCAGAGATTTAGATAGGTTTATTAAAACCACAAAATGGTTCAACTCTACGTAAGTTATCCAGCTTACTGTGTTTGAATCTGCTGGCATCAGGGATTCTACAGTTCAGAGAACCACGAAGTTCATTGTAAGATTAAGGAATTGTGGATAAGCCACGTCGTATTACAGTGGGCCTTATATGGCCTAAGTAGGTCTTATTATTATAGGACAACCACTCTAACCTAACCTAACCTACTTATTGACTGAAAGGCAATACTAAGTATAGTAAATATTTTTTTTTTAGTATAAAAAACTTGTTATTTATTTTGCATTTATAAAATTCAGGATTTTTCAAGGAAGTGAAAGATAAAGTTCTATGAATCTTTGGAGACTTTCTTAATAATTAGATTTTTTAATTAATGGCCGATTAATTAAAGTTTTGTTGGAGATTTTCCATTAGATTTCAATTTAAGTAATAGTTGGATCATAACTTTATACAATATTAGCGCTCTTGATACCCAACGGTAATACCCTCACACACAAATGCACGTGCACCCGAAAATGCGAGTATTACCCGATCTCAAGGGTACCCGTTGACCGAAGCGTCTGAAAATTGTGCGGGTTCCCGAAAATTTGCAGGTAATACTTGAATTCAGATACTCGAGAATTACGGGTAATAATTGAAATCGGGTACCAGAAAATTCGTTTTTAATATTCTAGTTAAATAAACTAAATTAAATATGGCACTACCATATTTTGGGATTTCGAGTATTCGTGCAACTACTACTAATACTTTGTCTACAAATATTTACTACTTTTTTCCGATTCCGTTAAGGTGTTTACTCGGTACTACAAATATATTTATATACAGTAGATTTTGTAGTCTCTTAATTTTGCATGTTTTTTTTCAATGAATCTACCAGCAACGGGAACTCGAAAATGCGCAGGTACCCAAAATTTATGCGTGTACCTGGAAAAAAGGGGTACCCGCCCTAATAGTACCCGGGTAATACCCGAAACCACCGGATACTAGTGTAAACAGGTATCAAGAGTACTACTTTATATTAACAAAGTGAAAGATTCATGTATTCAGTCAATAAATGATTTATTGAGGACATTTAAAAAAATTATAAATTGTACAATTAAATACTGGTATCTTTATTTATGTTGTAAAAAGGTTTGGTTTTAGCTATTCCCCATTTTTGTATATTCATTTATTCTTAACTAATACATAAATATTTGTAAAATGCATAAGTACATCTTTTTCAACAGTACTTCAAAAAATTTTAAATTGATTTCATAATATTTCACATGTACTTCAAAGTATTTCAATTCGATTTTAGATTATTCTATATTAATTATAGAATATTCCAATTACAATTCACAATAGTGAAGAGTAGTTTAGAAAACTTTTTCTAAATTGATTTCAGATTATCCCAAATGTACTTTAGAATATTTCATTTGTACTTCAGAAAATTTAGAATATATTTCAGGAAATTCAAAATATACTTTAGAAATTTTCATTGAATTTCATTTGCAATTTTCTGAAATAAGTACCTTAAGAATTTTTTAAAGTACAAATTAAATATTTTGAAGTAAATACACTTGGAATAATCTGCAGCATATTTGATTATTCTGAAGTACAATTAAAATATTTTGAAATCAATTTGGGCCAATTTGAATTCAAATTTAAATTTTCTAAATTGTGAAATTCTAATGGAATATTTTGAAACTCAAATGATATAATATTCTAAAATCATTTTGAAATCTTCTGAAATGAATTTGGAATTTTCTTTGGTATCATTAAAAAAAAAAGATGAAGTGAAGTTTTTAAAATTCTTTATTATTAAGTTAAAATACATAAATTACTAATAACACAAGCCTGCAAAATAAAGTTTTTTGATGAGATCATTGAGAACAAAGAGTGGATTTTCATGTAATTTTGTGCGCTGAATTCGAATCTGGCAGCAATTTTTAAATTTTTTTCTTGGTGAAATCTTAATTCGAAAGTGTAATAATATAAATTTTGGTAATTTTCTAGAATTTCGCACTCAATAGTTTTAAACATCTGCCAGGGGTATGAAATTAACAATTTACAAACATGTAAAATTATTAAAAAAAAAAAAAATCATTTAATTACTTAAAAAGGCTGTATAAACCTTTTTTAATTGCATCATTATATAATCTTCGAGTCTTACTACTGCTTCCCAAAAGCTCATTGTATTCAGTGATTGTAATTGGTTTTATTTCAGCTATATATTGCAGCATTCCTCCAGCTTCACGTTCACCGCGAATTATGATTTTTTTCTTTATTGTAATATAACAATGTGTTGGAGTAGAGTGATATACTCCTTTTGGATTTTTATTAAGAGCGGATAAAACAGATAAATCATTTCCATACCACTGTGGTACATGCCAGACGTCCATAAGTTTCATAACACAAATTTCACCATTAATAATAGATAAAGCTGGAATATTTCCCATACCAACTATCATCTTATGATCATTAATATCGCATATTTCTTTTGGAACTTCGAATTTCACATAATTTATCATATACTGCTGAGATGCTGATATATGATTTAATGGTCCATAGGTAACCGCCCAATTTTGAAAAGTTTTCATATTGACAGCTGTCGATCTTATATTGGCGTTAGGGAAAACCGTTGGAACTGCTTGACAATTAAAAAAAAAAAATTAATAAAAATTTACATTACTTAAAGATATATTGATTTAATATTTTTACCCGCCATTGGTGTCAGATTCACTGTAAATGAACTTCGATCACTTTCTCGTTTCCCGTGCATCACAATTGTTCGATTAAATTGTAGCCAGAATTCAGTTTTTGTAGATTTAAATACGCTGTCAGGATTATTATCCTTTGCAGCCAATAATGAAAAGAAATTTTTCATAAATTTCGGTGCATAATGTACTTGGTCCATTATTAGGTTATGTTCCTCGCCTTTATACTTGGTTATCATACGAATGCAACCTATTCCATATATTTCAAATCTTCCAAATTTCTTAGGAACCTTAAACTCCGCGAATTTAATGAAATAATCCTTGCAATTAGTTATATGGATGGCTAATGTGCTGTCAAGATACCAAACAGTAGAGTTCTTCGCACGTGACATTTTTTATAAATGGATTTAATAAAATATTTAAAAGTATTTTTTCTTTTGTTGAATACTAATTGTAAGAATATTTACTTCCGTCAGCAAATAGTGTGTGTTCTCGAATTAGTGAAACCGATAAAATGAATAATGTTCAGTGGAAAATTATAAAGAATTAATTGTTTTTCGACAAAATATTTCATAGAATGATGCAGATTAAAATCTTCACCCTTAATTTTTCTATTATACCTGAGGCCTACGGATAAATATGTGCACAGGAAGCCACACACACACAAGCAACGCACGCATCCCTGGTGTTTTTGTCAAATAGTTTCTAGTTAGCAAAATTGTTGTCGTTTGAAAAATTAGTTTGAGTATGTAATTGTTTTGGATATCAGGTAACCGTGAATATAGAAGAGTACATATCAGACTGGTTAGGTTTATAACTTGTCAGAGTGTGACTGCAATCTCTAACCGTGAGTTTGTTCTTGATTACAACACACATATATTAGTCGCTCGATTTCGACAAAATTTTGAGATTTTTTGATAGATTTTAAAGTTTATCACTTATAGTAATTTTTCTCCAACCCAGAACCAAAATTCTAAAGAACTTAGGATACTGGAATCGCAGTCAAGTACTACTGGATTCTTCGTCACTACATTATGGAAGATAATGAAAGAGCAGATTATCTTGCAAAATACGGAGAACTTGAAAATAGCAAAACCCTGCAATCTTGCAAAATACGGAGTACTTGAAAATAGCAAAACCCTGCAACTATCTGCTCTAGTGAAATACTACCACAAAAACAAATAGCAAAACACTTTACATAGTAAAATTGCCAAACTCTTACTCTTACCAAAGAAAAACTATGTACATAAAGCTTCTTACAAGGATAGAATGTAGACGATTACTCGGTGGTACAACCGGTTACTGAATGGACCAAACAACTAGTGTATAAACTGTAATAAGTCTGACAAAAAGAGAGCTCAATGAAGTTTGAACTACTTAGACAGGCCTCCTTGCTTTCAAATAAAATGAAAGGTTTAACTTTCAAAACCAGTAACTACTTTCGATTTTGAAAAAGAGCACACTATAATTTGCAATCTTCGCGTAAGCTAGAAGAAAACATAGAATTAAAGATAGAATTGTGATATCACTATGGGCCAATAGTGATCTAGATGAGGCGATTCGCCGCTACTATTATATAACCTAACCTAATCTGAATCTGGAAATAAAATTCTTCTATCTCACCAGGATTTGGAATTTGATCCTAACCAAAAAGTAAAAATTGTGAGTTTGGCTATTTTCTACTCTCTACCAAATCTAGAAAAATTAAAAAACTCGTAACATTGATCTTATGAATTATACTGGACAGTTTTTGATGTCATCTTTTACCACATTCAACTTTCAAAGTACAAAAAAACTTTAAGCGATTTCACCCCTACATGAGAATTTAAGGGATAACGAAGAATTTCATTAAGTCATTGGTATAGGATCCGGGAGTATTGGGAATTTTACGGAATACTTTTCCTCACATCACCACTTCACAAATTAAAGAAAGTAATACGTTCTGTATATTTATAAAAACAAAATTTTAAATGATTAGGTTTCTGCATATACCACAATTATTCTTGTTGGTTCTGATATTAGGAAATTAATTCCAAATATTGCTTGGGTTCTAATGGAAGCTATGTTCCAAGGCTTCCGCTAAAAGAAGTGTGTTGAAAACTATCGAGTGATTATCAATGATTTGATAGATGCGTTTAACAAGTTCATTGCTGATTTATTGATGGTTGGTTCCTGGCTTTAAACGACCTTGATTAATGAGAAATATTTTACTGAGAATTGTTTTTTGTTGTTAATTGTATTATTCACCATTATTCACATATTCTTTTTTATAATTTGTCACACTTCGAATCTTGTTATTTCTAATTCCTACCATTAATAGTTTTAGTTCACTATTCAAAAAATGTATTATTCGAAAAATTATTCAAAAATTCCGAACACTTTGGAATATATAGTCAAAAATACATGAAAGAATATTTTCCATCTTAATTTTAGTTAGGCAGTCGTTTTTTAACGCAGATATAAAGATATAAAAGTAACTAGTTTCTTTACCTATTACCAATACAACACTAACATGATATTGCCAGCTGTGGACGATCCTACAATGAGTTATGTATTATGTATAGGGGGTGGAAAATCTCAAAAATTACTCCAGCAATAATGAACAATGTACTTATATGTATGTGTATGCACTAGCACGTTCAAGGGGTGGTTTGGGGTTCAAATCACCACCTTCCCCAAGCCGTATTAAATACGCCTTGACCTACCTCCTATCGATGGAATTTTTAAACACTTTAATCGTTGGCCACGCATACAAAAAAAATTTTAAAGGGTCAAAAATTTAAATCCCCTCTTAGGAAATCACCGGATCCGCTAGTGTGTGTAGGTATATATGAAATGAAATAAATACGTATACAAAGAATTTTCCAAATGATACATAGAATCATCCCTCGGGGAAAACATCTGTTTCCTTTAAGAATCAAGTGAGTGGTAAGCTCTAATCTTCACAATATTTGGCATAGTAAATTTTTGGGGCAGGTAAACAATTGGCAATAATAAATGAACCTTTGCAAAACTATAGATATTAACTATATAAAAATTGGCAAATATCCCGGAAACTTGAACTACATGTGTATGTATTTCTGATATATGTGATAAACTATGTATTAAATAAAAAAATACAATCAACTCATGAAAAGTTGATAGCAGGTATATAATGTAGGGCTTTCTTCTTTACTAAAACAGTTCAGTTGCTTCTAAGAATCATTACAATACACCATACCAAGTAGTCCTTTGAAAAACACAAATTTCCATTTCATGTAGAGAAGTGCCGACTGCAGGTAATATGCCTCAAAGTGAGTTGCTTCTAAGAATCGTTAGATTACACAATACCAAGTACTGCTTTGAAAATCATTTCCATGTTTCCATTCCATGTAGGGAAGTATCGACCGCAGGTAATATACCTAAAAGTGGGTTAATCCAAACCAATCCAAGCTAAGTTGATAGTAGAATCTTTTCTGAACTTCTAAAAATCAACCTTCCCTATCAATGTATTGCTTTCCAGATTGGAATTTTAGATGTTAGGCGGTATGAAATTTTATAAAAATATTTTATTGACTTCAAAATTTACAATAACTTTAAAAAATTAACATGAAAAAATATGAATAGTTAATAACGAATTTGGATGTACCAAAGCGAGTTGAAGTTTTACGAAAAAGTGAGATTTCCACAACGTGCATGGTTGCCAAAAAATGGTTTGTCAGGGTTGCTATGTTGATTAATTTCGGGTACGCTTTTTAGAGTTAGCTACTCCCCAACAAATATACAAGAAAAGCTGTTTTGTTTTAACGTAAGTATAATATAGTACATTAAGGGCCGTTTTCTCAATGGCCGGTTAATGACTAATCTGAACTCACGCCTCCAAATTAGCGCATGTTTCCTTTTTCCTACTTGCCTTTATGCATATAAAATCTCATTGCCTGTCAATGGAAAACTTCAAGATATAAAAAGAAAACTATTTTTCAACCACAATTTGCAATTTCAAAGTTATTCCATTGATTTATAATCCTAAAATGCGCCCTTGATACCTACACACCATGGATACATACAGATAGAAAATTTTCTACTATGACAAAGAACCAATGCAATTTGATGCAATTTAGAAATTGATTTAAATAACATTTGGAAAAAACTTGACTACTTCATACACTGCGCCAACATAGACACACTTCAATCACTCGAAATCACATGATAAAGTGGAAACTCATTAAAAATCTTTCGAATAGAAAAATATTTACACACATTGATTGAGTGTTAATGATGATGATTATGATGCCGTTGATGAAATTTAACTGAATTTTTTCAATACCACATGTGCATGCATTGATTTTTATGCTCCTCCATTTTGTCCTTAATTTACAATGTTGGTTTTCTAAGTATTATTTAGATATTTTAATAGTGAAACAACGTTTAATAAATAATTTGGAAATATAGTATAGTTTTTTCTCTTTTTAGTGTTATCTCGATTTGTAAGGGGCACTAATGGATCTCATTATTTTCCAAGTTAAAATCGTTGTCATAGTTTTTTGTGGAAGTGTGTAAAAAGCACTAATTTTGCTTAACCTTTAAAAATCTTTCCATAGCGTAACTGTTTATTTTATACACTTTAAACTACAAACCTTAAAACTAAAATTTCATGGCCAGTTTCTAAATGTTTAACTTTTTTAAAATGGTTTTCGGTAAGAGTTTTGATTAGTTATTTATTTTATGGTCTGTTAGTTTTATTTTAAGTCTGGTTTATAGTCTGAATTTTCGTCTAATTAATAGTTAAAGTTTTTGTTTTTGAATTGTAGCTTAAATTATTGTCTGAATTTGATCTAGATTTTGTTTTTATGTTGATCTGAATTTTGGTCTGATTCCTGTATTAATGCTTTAACTTTTCAGTTTATTTTTTAACTTTTTTGAATTTTTAGTCTATTTATTAAATCTGATTTCTGGTCAGACTTTAAGTTCTTTTTTTGGGTCAGAATTTTGATCTAAATTTGTTTAAAATTTTTGTCAAATTCAGAGCAAGGTGAAATTTATACAAGGTGAAGTTACCAGCAACTCATTCTTTTTCCTTTGTGGTCAATACCAATGGTTGCCAAAATCCTTGTTTACTTTTGATTGCTTGACAAATTTTTTCTCCATTTTGGCATTCACTGCATACCGCCATTATGGCCGCAACAACAAAGATGTGTTGTTATTGTTTTGTTGTACGGCTGATTTTGACATTTAATGGAATCCAATGCAACAACAAAGATGTGTTGTTTTTGCCAAGGTGAAATTGTTGTAATACATGACTTCACCATGGAAGACAGGTTACACAATCAGTCTCAGCCTTTGTGATCGTTGCTCTCGATTTAAAAAACTTTATCAATGAATAAACAAATTTACCCTTTTCCTCTTTTGCAATTCTGGATTTGTATATAGTATAGGAAATTCATTTGCTCCGGCAGCATGCACGTGCAATTTGTGGAGTTTCAAGAGTCATGATTAATATTGAACCAATTTAGTTGAGATCCTATACTTTCCTAGGAATTTCTTTTGAAATTTTATTTTCAATCGCTAAAACAGCGAATTTTTATCCAAATCCGACCAATTTTGTATATGTTATGGGAAAAACTTTTTACTTGAACATCTTTTCCCATTTTTTTTTAATTTTTGTTTATTTTCGTTGGAAATTAAGTTTTACTGTGGGTCACCGGTGACCTTAAAGACCTCAATGGTCGCGTTCAGAAGGCGCCTCTGCTCCGTCACTGCTACCTGAGCGTCTTATGAGCGCAAATTGACTACTTTATGATCAATAAAATTTATATTGAGCAGTCGCCATTTAATTGAGCATATTATTTTTCTGATTCTTTAGCTCAACTTGTTGCTGAGCAAAGGTAGTCTTCTGAAAGCGATCAAATGGAAACTTTTTAAAAACTTTATATTGAAATGGTCAAGAAAGAGTGAAATGAAGAATTAATAGTAAAATACTGTCTATCTTTAAAAAAAAAATATCTATTGAAAATGTACTAAAAAAAGTTTGAAGAAAATTTCCATTAAGGGCCACAGGATCGCCGGTGACCCATGAAAGTTCAGTCCTTCAGGTGCGCAAAACTTATGTTTTGATGAAAAACTGTAACAAGAAATGAGGGTCAGAGAAAACGAATATGGTTCTGTTTTGCGCTTTCTCCTCTGGTTTCCTTACCCTTACGAACGGATAGGATTAAATATTAGTTTCAGCAATTTAAAATTAATGCAAAAAATTATTCATGCTTCCAGAATTTTGTCACTCCTTGCCAAGAGATGAAATTCTATGCCAAAAATATGTTTGCTATTACCTTGACCTAAATTCGACCTGACCTATTAAAATTACTTAGAAATTTATTGCTTTAATTTTATGAAAATGCCAAGCTTTCAAACAACAATGTATTTACTGCTTCATCTTTATGATGTAATTTCCTTGGATATATAAATTCAAGTTTATTGTTTGTATAATTTTATCTATTTTTCAGTAACCCTCAATGTACGCAAATAATGCAAATTCCAAGCATTTTCTACTCATATATAATCTATAGTGAAATTCTGAAATAATTTTAAAATATATGAAGGTACAATGTACATATCTGAATATTCAAAATATGTAGATATGTACCTTAAGTATTTCATAGGATTTTATCATTTGAGATTTGAGCTCAAAACTCTTCCAAGTCAGTCAGTCAGTGAGTCACATGCAAAAATGACGAAATGAAAATATTCTCATTTAAAACGTTTATTATTCAAAGAATATCTGCATTAATTTTATTATGCGCCAAAAACACTACAAAGATATCTACGTTTATATGGTGTATGTTTGTATATTTAGATACATTCCATTCTACCTTTTTCTTTATGTGAAGCCATTTTGGCATGAGACTCCTCAGCTGTCGTTGTATATGTATTTGTACACGTTTCACTTTGGTTTGGAATTCATTTGGAATTCTGACACAAATAAATTACCTTAGATTAGAAAATTTGAATATATGCATGCATATATATGTCTGTTGTATATATACATTTATAAAACACTGACAGACACACGAATGCTGCTAATGATGGTATGCCATACATACATACATAATAGTAGTAGGAGTGGTACTAGGCTACTGGTTCGATAGCATTCACAAATTATTTGGAGCATGTTGGGGCTCTTGACTTATATAATTTGAAAATTTTTTGAATTTACGGAATTTTATGATGAGTGGTGGTTAACTGTGCGGTATTGCATATTATTACATTAAAATTCAATAAACGTGCAAATGATATTGGAAAGTATTAAGAATATTTAAATGTTTATTTATACTTTGAACTAATATGCAATCATGGCGGTGGACTCCCTTCTTGACTTGGCGTAGCATATGTTAATTATATGGCTACAATTTAATTATTATAAGAGAATAAGGAGCACGTTGGGAAAATTATGTAATGAAAGTCATACTGAATCAGTCACACACAGATATATCAAATAACATTTAAATAGGAAAAGAGTAAGGAATCCGGTATTAACTTAGTAAATAACAAAATTTGCCTCTAATAAAAATAAAATGGTTGTGATTGTGGTTATTTATTTGTCGTACTAGATATACATTTTTGCCATAAGAATAATCTTACTGTCGAGAAAAGTGTTCATCTGGAAAGCCTTTAAGTATACATAAATCAAAAAATTTTAAAAGCTTCAGCGTGTGATTTTTGCAGATTGCCTTTCACTTAAAAATTTGAAAATCTGAGTTCTGATAATTTCAATGTTAGTTCGATTGAATTGATTCGATATGAAATGGCGTTGTTGGAATCTGATCGGTTTTTGGCTCTTTTCGAAGATAAACAAAACCGATATTCGAATCAGCTGTTCTGTTCATTTGTATGTGTTGTCAAATATTTTTAACTTCAAGTGCATATCATTAAAATTTGTTGTGCAAATAAAAAAAATAGTGCGAAATAAAAGCAAAAAGAGTGCTACCTTTTTTGGTTAGAGGAAGAAACCACTGAAAAAGTAAATCGGAAAATTTTAAGAGATCACAGCAATGCGCTGATGCTGCCAGGATCGGTGTAAACACAATTTACTTTTTGAATGCATATTTCTAAATAAATTAAGACAAATAAATAGCAAAGAAAAAATAAGAGGGATTTTGTTCTGAATGACATCCAAAGTTTGCCTTTTTCCAACCATTCCGTGGACGTACGCTATTCAAGGGTTCAGCCTGTTGCTGCCAAGGGGAATCCAAAAAAAAATTTTGTACGCTTTGTGATATTCTAGATTATAAATATTTTATTATTTAAAATTTTCAAAAAAACAAATAGTTTATTCACTTGCATTTTGACATAACCAAATGATCAACCGCAAAAAATAAAAAATACGTAATCTTCACAATCTGTCAACGATCAGCTACTTGGTTTTTTTTCCCCGATAAACAAACCAATAAAATCGGTTTTTGCGACACTAAAAAACGAACATTAAGCCGACACATAAACGAAATTTTTGTCGGTTTCGACAGTGACCAGATTCCACAACAACCCTAATTTTTTATAAATATTTTTGTAAAAGGTATGGTTTTAACCCTAGCGGGTTTAATTCCTAGCAGTGCCATATGGGACCTTGTCTCTAAGCCATTCCTGAGCCAGGTTCAAAAACAATTTTTATCTCAAGTTACTTTCTTCATTTATCTACTTTGGTTTCCGCTCGTCCTTAGTGGGTTAAACCCGTGCTTAAACTTAAAGAATGTGATTTGGGGTTAGCTCATTTCGACATGGAGACATATTTCGAGTATATTTCTTACATTTTGGCTAAACATTTTAGATTCTCATCAAGAGTTGACGATCTCGATAGTCTAGTGGGTAGTGCACTAGACTTTCATCCAGGAGGTACGGGTTCGATTCCCGTCTTCGTCTGGTGGTTAATTTTCCTAACGTTTTTATACTCACTATTAATATGAAGTATATGAGAATTATAAGATAGTGTACAAGTACACACCATGGTTGGTAATGGCAAGACCACCAAACCAATAAAAAATCGTCGTTAAACTGTAGGTCCAACTATGTGATATCACAATGGGCCGTTCAGGCCTAAGTGTGTCTCTCGACAGCCACTCCAACCTAACCTAACCTTCATCAAGAGTTACTGGATATACCTACATTTCAATTTCATTTTCATAATTGTTGTAGGAGATGGAAATCTTAAAGCGGTAGGAAGAAAAAGAAGTAAAGAAAGGGTATTACCGAAAAATCATCCAACATCATTAGTTCCTAATAACACTTATCGGTGTATAGGGGCTGCTCCAAACCATTTTCCACAATATTTCTTGTTCAAATCTCTACAAGTTCTTTATGATATATGATTCATCTGTTGCTATTCCAACATTGAATCGGATTTAATCCCTGCTAACCAACACCTTAACACATACAGCATTTAACAATTACAATATCTACACACAATCCTACGATATCCTTACATATGTAATTAAAATAAGGAAATATCTATGCTAAAAACAGCACCACGTGGCAAGCAACATGCTGTCGGCATATGTTTGTCTCTTGGTGCGAGTGTTATACTTATTTTTTTTTTTTTTTTGAAAAATTTCCCATTTTAATTTATCTATAATTAATTCATAAAAAGGTTCCATAAACAATGCAAACTCAACTATAAATAATCCAATATACAGGATACTATGTAGCGGTAATTGCATTTTAGCTCAAAATGTGGTAGAATTTCCGCCATAATAAACCATGCATGAAAGCATCTGATGACACAAATTGCAAGAGTAAAGTATGGACAATTATAATTGCAATGGCAATTTAGCAATTTTGTTATTTGTTGGTTTTGAATTTTAGAATAATACTCCCATTAAGGAAATAATTGCCAATAGGGAATATTAGAGTGCAAATGCACATGGATACTTATACTTGCTCAATTCATATCTAATCTAGTCGCGTAGATCTATTAATTTTTAGTATAAATTTCTGAGTTCGTATGTATGTAAAGAGTTCAACTCTGTAAAGTTAAAAATTTAAAAAATTAATAAACAATAATGGCATCGTGAACTGAAGGTCTATTGTGCCCTTTTCCAAAATTCAGATCACCAAAAGCAGCCCAAAACTTGGATTAAATATAGATCAAATTCATATTGGAAATCAAATGAAAAAATCAGACCAAGACTGAGGCTTAAATTTCAGTGAAACCTGTGACCAAAATAAGACCAAATTTAGACTAAAACTCATATCAAAACTCAGACCGAAAATCGACTTAAATGTAGGAGGGAAACTTAACTCAAAACACAGACTAAGAAGCCTAAGAAGAAGAAAAACCTGAGATCATAATTGGATGAAATTCAGGTCAAAACTCTAATCGAAAACAGAACAAAGCTTAGACCAAAAAGATACCAAACTCAGACTAAAATCAGATCAAAATATAAACTAAAACTTAGACCAAGAGGAATCAAAATTCAGTTCAAAAATCAAACCAAAATTCAGACCAAACTGAGACTAAAACTCAAGTCAAAATGAGCACAAATAAAGTTCAATTAAAATAAGATTAAAAGTCAGACTAAAAGTGAAGAAAACTCAGATCAAAAGGAAAACAGATTCAGTCCAAAAATCAGACCAAAAGGAAATCAAATTCATACTAAAAATCAGACTTAAAATAAACTATAAACCATACCATAAATTCAAACCGAAAAAAAGCTAATAAGCTATATACATCTATAAGCTGATCCTGAAATTTTAGTTTTATTGTACTAGTTCAAGCGGAAGTCTACTCAGAACATCCCAATATTGCTGAATCTTTTAGACTCCGAATGAAACCAGTGTTTAACAGGCCGAATTTCCGGCGATCAGAGAAACCTTCAGAACACTGACCAAATGAAAGGGTCATTGAATTAGCAAGGCGAGGTTCAGCTCTGGATTTAACTCAGGCGCAATCTGTGGCATTCCCCTGAATAAAATCAATGCTGATATACTTTCTCACTTCCTTACATTTGCTGATAGGAGATGGAAAAGACTTTCCACATGCGATGTAACCAAGAAAGCATGGCCAAAATTTAACCGTAGTAGAACCAGGGGCCTTCTTTGTCACATCCGAAGTAGCCAGACTGACTGCAGTACTGACGAGACATTGGGCAATAGGGGACAACGCGGTCAGACTCCGCATCACACACAACACGCACTGCAGAAGCTGCAATAACCTTGAAGAAGGAGAGATTCTAACCCACTTTCTATGTCATTGCCCGGCTCTTGCTAGGACTTGACTAAAATCATTCCACAAACCTTTTCTAGACCAAAAAATATGACGTCGGTTTTAAATCGCATGCGGGATTCATGCGAATTTCTTATAGGGTTAAAATACGTTAGTTTCATACCAACTTTTTGAAGCTATCAATGCAAAAACCGATTAATTTAAATGGTTTAAATTTTGTTGAATAGTAGTAAAAACAAAAAATATAGCATCAGTTAAAGTTTCACTATTTCATCCACCAGTTTATTCCCAAATCATGTAAATTTATCCATATGTGATTTGCGTGTCAACCTAATGAACTTATGTAGTTACTGTGTACCTGCATCCGCATGACAAAATCAAAAATGCAGTCCCAGTATGCAAAGAGCTTTTCTACTAACTTTTATCAGCAAATGTTTACCGAACACTATGTAACATGAACTAACGATGGAACGCACTAAATTACCGCTGCCGCCATACAAAAACGTTTTCACCTAATTTATTGCAATTATTCTCATTTTACATTTTACATCGTCATTCTTCAGCTTTTCCATCCTCCAGCCAAACATATTTACACATACACCCATGCCCACCCATCTACAATGACATCTGTTCTATGCGAGAGCAATTGCATTATACCAGAAATTACCAGCCAGCCAGTCAGCCAGCACAACTCAACCCAGCTCAACTCAGTCCGCCCAAACGTTTTCGCTGTTTGCCCTCTAGATCACAAAATGAGATATTTTTCTCACTAACTGTTTGTTTGTTGGTGTTGCTTTTGTATCGTCGTGCTGCAGATACTTTTTTTTTTGTTATTTTTGTTGCTGTGTTGAACTCCCGTAGGGCACGGATACTTATCTATCGGTTAGGTTCTCTGAATGAAATGGCGGTAGCGTGGTTACTTTACACTGTGCAGAGCATAATATTACCAAAACAATTTCCTTTGAGGTTATTTTGTATTTTGTTTTTGTATGTTTGTATGTATGCATGTATTTATGTTTCTTTTTTTTCACATACATAATATTGTAAGTTGCTTGTGTAGTTGTTGCTACAATTGCTTTGGATACTTTCAACTATGGTTGTTATTTTTATTTTATTGTTCATATTGATGATGGTGGGTTGTAATGGTGGTGGCATAAATTTTCATGCAGCTTGGAACATTTAATGACTTGAATGACTTTCAACCTCATCACACAGTCGTAGTTATCGTTGTTGGTGCTTTTGTTTTGCAAAGTGCTGCAGGCCACTTTTTAGTTTTGTTAAATTGAATCCGCCGCGTATCAGTTTAAATGTTTACAGGATCTCGAGTTTTTTTTTCAATGTTTCCGTTTTAAATTAACAAATTTGATGATATTATTAGCGAAAAAAGAAGTAGGTAAAAATAATTGCTAAGTGATTTAATAACTATTTTTAGAATGTAAATATAAATTGTAAGTAAACACGACAATTAGTAAAATAATACAGTTCCAGATTGAATTTAGAAAAAATATATCCTTGATCCTCGCAAGTAGGAGTTCTACTCTACATATGATGAACGCAAACCTTATTTTTCTGTGCAGCTATTTATTTATTGTCAGCCATCCAAATAATTGTTCTCAGTGAACCAGCACAAGATTTAACTCGGATTGTATGGATTGGAAAACGTCGTTAATACAAGGCTGAAATTCGCTTCCACCCCGTCGTTGCCATACCGATTTTATTTTTGCAGAGTTTTTTTTCGCACAGATTGGCCAGGGTTGTGCTAAGTCTGGGCTGTTTTATAAACTACCCCCAAGAAAGCGATCAATTGCACCCAATCATCTCCTGTTGTGTAGTGGCTACAATTCGGTCGTGGTCCTTTTCGTATTTTTGAAACCGGAAGTAACTTTTCCAATTTCATTTCTGAATTCAAATTGTTTTTGCCTGAAGTAAAATTAACGATTTTTAAAATTAATTTTACTATTCTGATTTCAATTTGACGATCTATGGATTCAACCCGAAAATAGCGAAATTTTTCTTCCATTTGATACTTTCTGAGTTCAAGTTGTCCATTTCTGAAATCAAATTAACAATTTGACTATTCTAAATTAAACTATAAGCTTTCTTAATTCAATCCTAATGCCAACTAGATTTTTATCTTATAATTAATATGACATTAGTCACAATTTCTGAAATTAATTTGGCTTTGAGGTTCAATCTGGACTTCCTCAAAATGGACAGCAACAGACAATCCAAAGATTTTCACGGAGTTCATGGAAATATTTAAGTTATTAAAATATCGATAGGATAAAGTCACTCAAGCAATGTTTCAACAATATTCCAAGCAGTTAAAAAAATGAGAACCAACTATCTCTTAGCAGTTTCTTTGCTCCTAAAGATCAACCTGAGTTGTATGTGCTCATGTCTATAACATAGATGCGAATTAAACTCAATTTAAAGTCGTACAGCAATGAAATTTTTGCCTTGAAAATATCGGTAGATTAAAGTCACTCAAGCTAAGTTTTGACCACCCTTACAACATCTAGAAAGCTTACTACCTACTATAAGCTTTTCCTTCTCAAATGTTCTAACTCAATCATCTCATGTCAAAGATGAGAATTAAACTTTATTTTAAGTTATATATAAGTAAGCATTCTGTCAAAAAAGTATCCGAAATTTATTTAAAAATTCAGTGTGAACTAGATTTAAATTTCTTTTTTGATGGAAAGTGGAAAGACGCAAAATTTGAGCGCGATCTGTCAAGTAGTTTGTTTACAGTTGTTAATTTTGTTAGTCCGCCTTTTTGACAGAATATATTTAGATTATTTGAAAATCAACCAGAATGAAGTATTTCTAGCATTGATATAGTAAACTAGGCTGTTTTTTTTTTTTTTTTTTTTTTTGACACTGTTTAACTTTGATGTTTTTTACTACAACTATTACACCACAATAGACCTTAGAGGGCCTAGACCTACATTTTTGTGGCCATTCATGTCGTGCGAGTTATCGTTCTATTCATCACGAATCTAAATGGGGAAGTGAAAAGCCAATGCCTGCCAATTTTCTAATTTGCTTCTTTTTTTCGATTATTCCGAGTATCGAACCCAGGCATCCTATGTACAAATACAACACATATCACTAAAGACGTGGGGACATTTACAAGTCACGATATTTACATTACTATGAAATCTGAGTTACAAAACCAAAAAGACATACTCACAGCTGAAATAATGCAGTTAATTTTATATATATTTTTTTTTTTTTAAATACACACTTCTATTCCGACCTTATGATTTTCCTTTACTTTTTTCCCGAGATAAATATTTGCTCCAACATTTAACATTTATTTCTATCTATGGGTATGTTCAGTGATGCTAAATTTTATGCTGTATACAAAATTCACCTCATTTCAATTAACAAATGCGCAATTGCAATGCGAAACTCTTTAATCTCGCTCCCTCTCTCTCTCTCTCTCTCTCTATCATACAGCATCCTTTCTTGTGAGTTACTTGATAATGCCAAAGCAACTGCTATTTACAATTATATCCTATGGTCGACATTCAGTGCTAGTTTTACCAGCGATACTGTTGTTATCAGCGGCTCATTTGTAACGCTCATTATTTGAATAAATACACACATATTTCGTATGTAAATATGTCTATCTAGTAGTAAAATTTTCTTACATTTATTTTATATGTGATTGAACGACTTGAGTTAATTGGTTGTGACATTTTTATGCTATTAAATATAACAGTGATGATGACTACCAGCAGAAAATAATTGCGTAAATTGAAATGTTACGTGCAGCTTATTCAATTTAATACCCCACTTAATAGCATTATGATAGTCGCTATTTCATTTTAATGCTCATTTCATTTCCCGCCAAAGGAAACCATATAACCAAACAACGTTTATGATAACGATAACGCTATCTATCATACATAACTCGGTCAGTCGGTCGTTGTCATATTACTGCCACATGTTTCGCATAATTAATGACAAAATAACACAACAATCTCATTCTCTCTCTTCCTTTGGAAGCGCATGTTTATATATATATATATATAAATATATATATTATCCTTATTCTATCTCTTTGTTTGCGCGAGCAAGTAAGTATTTCTGTTGATATAATGTACTACATATGAAAATAGTATATTTATAATGTGAAAATAAATCAATATTTTTTAGTAACGAAATATGAGCAATCTTCTATTATCCTTAATGTTTTGAATATGGCATTGAAAATTGGAAGGAAATTTATATATTTAATTTTGAAATTTCAAAAACGTAGCTTAAAAACTATAGTGTGGCGGGGCTCTTTAAGAATCTTAATATTATGGCACAACAACTAGTTGGGCTCAAGCCTTAATTTATTATATTTTTTCTCGGATCGAAGAGACCTATAGATTCATACCGAATCATCGAAATGACAATTTTTAAGCTTGTAGGGAAGATTTACCTCTTTTGGTCAATCACAAGTAACGTATTCGGTAGATACCAAAAATTCAAAAATAGAAGTATCTTTTAGTTTATTTTTATTTCTGATGCTTACATTACATAAGATTTACCCTTTTGCTTTTCAACCACTTTAACTTTCAGTAATTTTCTGCGGCCTTTCGCAATCCGGTTCTTAGTATTAACGACAAACTTCCTTATCGCGTCATGTTTATCTAATTCAGTGGTATTGATGACGTAGCAAATCTGAAATATACACTCAACAGCAAATGTTGCATTCATCCTAAGAAAGTTCGGGGTGGTTTATGAGTGTGTAATATACTGTTATCCACCTCAATACGTTTAAAGCTAGGAAAAGCTATTTGCGAATCATGCGAAACATTTTGAATTAAGTGTGTAATCAAGTGAAATTCAATGTGCTAGGAGGGTGGTTAAGGATGAAGAGGAGGTTGAGGCTGGGAGGAAGGTTAAGGTTGGAAGAGAGGTTAAGGTTGAGAGGGAGGTTATGGCTAGGAGGGGGGTTGAGGCTGGAAGGGAGGTTGAGTACATAGAATTATTTGGGAAATTAACGAGTACATTTTTAAAAACTAATAAAAGTTTATCTGAGTAAATCTGAAGTCGGAGATCGTTTCATTTTTATATACTTTTGTAGCAAAGTCAGTAGCGATAGAGAATGAAAAGTGAAATTACAGAAAAAGTAGCAGCGAATTCTAGGCACTGCTATTTGTTCGAATTTTCAATAGCTTGAAAATCCGATGTGTCGCTCAAACATTGGAACTCTACGACACAGATGCACGACACAATTTTTAATGTTGTTCAACTTTCAGTTGGCAGCATAGTGAGAGTGCATAGTAATGCCACTTTTTGTAATTTTTCAAAATAACAAATTAAGAAGCTTATTGCATGCAGCCATAAAAATCGTAGCATACTAATAATAAAAAATGGATTTTGCGCAAAGTTCATTTTGAGTTGTACATAGAGAGAGCTAAATTTGATACCGTTTTTCTCTAACAATTTGTATTTTGTGTATCGTCAAATTATTCTCTATATACTGTAATCTGGCAGCATTGCTTCCATGATGACAGTTTTGTTTACATTGGTTGTTTTTGTGTCAAAACTGTAAAGTGCAAAAATCAAATATTAAATTAAAATTTCAAATTATTTATATTTTCAGTAAAAGTTATGAAAACTCCACCTCAAAAGCGCAAAGGACAAAGTGATATGCAACTGGCTCGTGGGCGTTTACGTGGTGCACTGAATGAAACACTTATATCAGAAGATGACGATACCGCAGCTGATGCTGGTCTGATGTCTATGGATGATTTGCCTCGTCTTGGTCGTCCTCCTAAAAATCTGGCGGCCAACATATTGGAATCACCGCGAAGTTCTCGTCATGGCCATCTCTCCCCTGGAAAATATATAACACCGACAAAACGTCGTAAACGTGAACAACAGCTTGCTGCATTACAGCAATCGCAGAAAATTCAAGCAGAAAGTTTTGTTATGAAGCTATTTGACCGCAGTCTTGACCTCTCCAAATACAACGAACAAACTTCATTGTATCCAATTTGTCGTGCTTGGATGGCAAATCAGCCGCGAAATCCAAGTATTCGCAGTTATCGTGACAAACGTTCACCGTCACCGGTCGAACGTCCGGAAAATGCTGCTGAAATGTTGGAAAAACTGCGATGTGGTGAAATGCGGGAATTACGTGTTATGCCTGCACCAGAAGAAACAGAGCTATCAAAAATTCCGTCAACAGAATTAAGTGAATTGAATGATATTGAAGGAATTAATTCCGAGGAAGCAAAGAAATTGAAGAATGCTAGCAAAGCAGAGTTGCTAGCTAAACATATGTCCAAATGGAAACAACTGAAGTCAAAATGGATGAAACATACTAAACGTTATCAGCAGCAGCGATACGAAATAAATCATCTCATCATTCAGGAGCTGTTTAAGCCTTGAGGGGTGTATGGAAAAATGTGTACAAATTTAAAACAAAAAAAAAAAATGCTCTTAAGAGTATATATTTAAATACCTAACTACATTTAAATTATTTTCTAATTGTTGTATTTTACTTTAATTGTTCAATAAATGAATAAAGATATTAAAGATAAATCGCCTTATTTGTATAATTGATTTTGATATAAATTGTAAGTACTTTGTTTAATGTGAAGTTTTTCATTGCAGGTGGAGTGAGTTTGGGTTAAAATTTAAGAAGAATATTTCTCATTGGACCCACAGCATCAATAGTGAGAGCTTTCTTTATTAATATTTTTATTTGGAGCTTGAGTTTTGTTCTATTTGATATCCGTTGGCTTCCAGTAATTATGCAAATTTTATGGCATCATCCATCACCTTGCAATATTTTCCAATTATTCCGTTCTTGAGAAGTATAACGATTCATGGGTTATCTTCGTGTTTTCTGTTTTTGTTTACTTCACAAATGTCAAAAGCCCGTTGACAATGAGAGCATCTTCCAATAGTGTGATCAAATTTGTGCCACCTACATGCACAGAGAACACATCAAACTTAATTCAAGTTCCTTCCTATTATTTTTATACATTTTTTGTTAAACTTTTCTTGGAAGGTAAAAAGTTTTACGACTAATTTACATAAATATTTCTGCTAACAATATATAAATAGAGGAAAATACTCACAGAAGTACGTACATTCAAACATTTTACATAAACTCTTAAGTATATATAAAATTAATTAAGTCCCATGTTGTTAGTCATGTCTACTGACTTGTGACAATAGCATCAATTCAAATGGGAATATGTGGCATTGAGATAATGATAACATAATGCAACAGAAAGCACTTTGATTTCAGATTGGAAGGTAGGAGTTAGAGCGGAAACCGCACACACACACTAAATACTGCAGTGAATTATGTACAATTGTAGATATGCTAAATGTGAAATATGCCGCTGGTTGTTTGCTGGCTGGTTTCTCTTCTTTTAAAAACTTAACCATGCAGATATTTATGCTCAAAGGAATAAATGAAAATCCCTACGAATGCATTATAATAAAACAAAATGTTCACATTATGTGCATTTGGAGGGAGTTCATAAAGTTGTAGTGTGAGAGGATAATGTAATTGAACTTGAAATTAAGAAGGTAAAGAAGAAGGTGGAGTCGCGATATAATTTATGCATTTTATCAATTAACACTTTAAAGTATGGCATGTGCTGAGATTTTACTTTCAACATTAATTATTTTGATTATTGTAAATTAAATTACTTTTTGCATTGTGTAGAGGTTTAAGTAGATACATTTTTGATGAAAACCAAGATTCAAAGTATCTAAAAATACCGGGATATATTGAATTTTAATGCATATACGCAACTAAAAAAAAGCTACCGGAGATATTGTTATATCACCTGACTATCAATATATTTATTGATTTAGTATTAATATGTAAGCCTCCCAGCAGAGTAAAAGAAATTTACAAATTGAAAAATACACATTACAAATGATAAGATTTTCCTTTAGAATGTAGTAACCTTTAGAAATTCTAATAAAGCAGCCGGAAAAGAGTGCGAGTTTGTGCGAGTTGTTCAAAGTGAACACCAAAACAAGCTCAAACTTAAAACAAAATATTAAAGAGTTTTGAGAATTATATTAGTTGCAGTAAAAGGAGTTATCGTTAAAAAATAAAATGAGTTCCTTCTGCACTCGTCACATGATGTACCATTCGTTTAATTTATAGACAAAAGCAATGAAAAATGCAACATTGTACATAGTTTTTTCAATACTATAAAAATATTCCACAACCATTTTTGATATATAAATTACGTGTTGCATACTTTTATTCTTAAAGTATGTTGGAAAATAAAATTTAACAAAAAAAACGAAAACTGTGACTTGGAACCTATGACATGGAATGAGATGAGATAGAGTTGATAGAGAACAAAACAGATTTCTTGCTGTGTATTCGGTGAGATTTTTGCTGGCCTTACATCAGTAATTTTGTTTTTGCTCATCTTCATTCTTATCGATCTTCCTACAATTTGAAAGGAAATATCGTAATATTATTACAAAACGTCTATTAAGTTTGAGTTTTTCAAAAACTAATCAAATACCACTAACTTAACGAACTTTTACCATATCTGTATATTCAAATTTTGCATACAAAAATTTCTGTATCTGGACATGCAAAATATTATGTGCACATTCTGTTTCAGATATAAATATGTAAACGGGGTAGGTATGTATATAAGAAGTGTATGCCCAATGAAAAATCAAAATTTAAGCTTTACTTCTGTCGGCCGAATTTGTTTGTAAATATGTGTGTAGGTATGTATTGTATACATGTACAAAAGTGTATGTATTTTGCGGTTTTTATTTTGTGTTTTTACTGTTTCTGTTGTTGTAAAACTCTCAGCAGTGTAAAGTTTCATAAAGACATCTGCCCGAAATGAGAATATATGAGTGGTCTCTGCGGAAAGTTATCATTTAAAGCATTGGAAATGCACATAGACATGGAAAGACTGAATGAAATGAATGCGGCAACTGCAAATGCGCTCTTCCTATGCATACTGCAATGATGATGGTGCTGTGTGTTGTTTGCCCATAGCCACGTACAATAAAATTTGCATATATAGTGGTGCTGGCTGGTTTTCTGCTGTTGTTGTTGTTGCTATTTCTATACTGCTGTTGCTACTGCAACAGCGGAGGAGCACAAATGAATTTATTGCCCTGTATGCCTGCAGTGGCCAAATATCGATTTTATTTGGTAACACACAATACACACACACATACACGCAAACAATTCCACCACACACTACCGCACTATACGTAGATTTTTACTGGCATTCGTTCGTTGGATATGAAATTCTGACATCCACAATGGTAGCCACACTACCACTGAGGGGTAGCAGCGGCAAGCTGTCGTTTTTTTCATGTTGATAGTATTAATTTTAATTGCAATGATCATTGTGGTTGGTAAAATACCTGCAAATGTCAAATAAAAAATATATGTTTTTTTTTACTGCCATTTTTCCATCAATTTGAATTTGATGTCGATATTTAAATGTGTAGAAAAATATTGCAAAAATATTTTATGTGTAAACTGTCTTTCCAATGCATGTGGCATTTTTGATATTTTGTATAAGATTTTGAATGAGAGTTTGTGTATTATTTTGAGCAAAGAACTACTTCAAAAACAGAAAATATGCATTTTCTTCCATCCATTCATCTTCCTCTTAGGATTCGTATTATTTTGAGTAAAGAACTGGCTCAAAATCAGAAAATATGCATTTTCTTTCATCCATTCATTTTCCTCTCAGCATTTGCCGTCAATTCGGTTTTTAGGTTTCCCTTTATTAAGAAACTCGCCTCCAAGAATAGTTCTGCTTCGTTTTTAGACTTTTTAAGCTTTCTTTTACAATAGCTATAACCATTAAAAAATGTATAATTTTTAAACTAATAAAACTGCTGTTTTTCCCGCGATGTTTATTGAAAGCTAATGTATCTTCAAAATCACGGTTTAATCGGTTTTTTATTTAAACAGGAAGTCTCCTTCTTCCGGCCATCTTTGTTTTGCATTTCTTTGTTGTTTCAGAGTTGTTTTTTTTATTTGGTTTTTCACAGAGATGCATTTGTTAATAGTTATAAATTTCTGAGCAAAATGGATGCAATTTTCAGAAATACATATCATGCCAAAATTTGATTTTAGAGTCCTAAAAGCGTAGAATCTGCGTTAAACTTTAAATCGATATAAGAACTATTTTGACCTGATATAGTTTCCCACATTTAAAAGTCTTCTATGTATCTAAGTGAACCCTATCCGAGCGTTTTTTAGTGAATGTATACGATAAACGTTCACTAAAAATCATTCGTGTCGGATTAGTTTGTTCGTTCCCATTATTAATGACAAATATAAATTATTTAATAACACAGTAAAACACCAATTTTTAATGGATTAGTTCTCAAATGAGGGCGTTGCCATGAAATCTTTCTTCGAAAACATAAATAGACTGCTAATTCTTATTTTTTTTGTCACGGAGATTTCAAGGTGGGTAGAGTAGTGATGAGAGTCAGTTGGGATAGTTTATTATTTTGAAGTTCTACAACTTTGATGTCCGAGGCAAAATTAAAAATGTTTTTGTTATTACACTAACTGTCCACCTCCTCTCTGGACGTTTCTTTTTGATAGTTGGATACAAATGCCTCCAGAAATATCCAAATTGATGTTGGGGTGCTTCCTTTATTTCTTTATGGTGACGTTTTTGCCAGAAAGGATAAGTTATTATTCCAAGCCATGTTCACTTTAATGAAAATTGAAATTGAAAAAAAAAATATTCGCTTTTCATAACGAACTCTTTTCAGACGTCAGAATAATAAGCTTACCCTCTAATTCTCTTTAGCACTGAATAGGGAAGTGTTCTCTTTCAAAAGTCATCCATTCATCCACAAGGGGAAAGTGTTGTACGGAATTGAAAATATAACCCTCACTTGGATTCATTCCAATTTGAAGCATTATATAAATTAAAAACAGTTCAAATATTTTTGAAAATTTACGATAAATTAGCAATTCATGGCGGAAGATCCACAGATAAGGATTTAATAATTGATCTCTTATTTTGAAAATTTTTTTCCTATTCTAGCGACATAACAAAAACTCTTAATTTCAACTAAACTTCGTCAAATTTCTAAAGAACTTTTTTCTTTGATGTTGGGTTTTGTACAACCTCACAGAACTAAAATTTTTCGTTTGATTTTAAAAATTATGGCATTCATTAATTAATGCCATCTCAAAGGTTTTCAATGCTTATGGGTTGAAAGTGAATTGAGCAGAACGCATAAGGAAATTAAGCATGATATCAGTGAATAATTCCTTTGTCATGGCAGTTTACTTTTTTTTGGACTGTCTATGTGAGGCATTCGCCACCACTTCTAACCTAACCTATCTTGTATTTTGAGGATTATTATCCACTTAGAATGTTTTTTTAGTTTTTTTTTTTTTAAGATAACAGTAAACTCTATTTACTAAATTTATATTTCTGAAGAACAAGGTTTATTTATTTATTTGCTATACTGATAATTCGAAATCTATAAAGCCCAATATAAAATTTGTCAAAAAAAAAAAAAAAAAAAACGAACGAATATTTAACGAACATGAAAATCATTGCCAGAGTTACATATTTGTAAACAAAACTTCAATCAGAATTGTAAAATGACATAGATAGACAGAGAGACATAGGCAAAAAGATAGAGAGAGAGTGAGACGTGTACACTCAATAGAATATCACTCGAAACGTAACGGTAACGGTGCACAGTCAGTGAAAAGCACCAATTGAAAAAGGAACGTTTTGTTTGTGTACGTGGTATGTACGTTTTGGAGCGCTTGTGAAAATATTTGCACACATTGATTGAGTACTTTACCCATTGATGATGATGATGATGAAGCTTTTGCTCTTGGTACAAATCTACGGCTGCTCAAGCTGGTGAACTGAAATTTTCAATTGCATATATAATAAAATACACTTTTGCACACTTTTCATCTTTGTTGCCATTGTAGATACAAATATACAATGTATGTATGTATGTACTTTTGTATCCGTATATATTTTGTTACTTTTTCATACATTGACACTTGCAGCACTGTATCTACATTTGTAAGTACAATTATTGTATATGTATGCACATGTTTATACCTAGGTTGGTACATATTCTCGAATACGAATATAAAAGTTTTTAATTATTTGTAAATATTGCGAAATTCAATTTGAGTATTTCCAATAAAAGTAACACAAAAACATATATGTATACTCACATGCAAATGAGTTTGTGTATTATATACATACCTACAAATTTACAAATTATTTGGTGTCATTGTATATAAATTTAATTACGATTATAATCAATACAGCACCCGAAATTTACTGTAATTATTTTCCCCTTTTTGTTTTCTGCTATTTATGGTGTTTAGTCATTAAAAGAAACTCATTTAAATTGCGTGAACTCAATCTACCTCCTTTTCGCCTTATCCTCTTTATTGACTTAAAATATATACTTGCAATAATACTTCAGCAAAGGGTTTCACTTTCATATCAGTACAAACGTAAAAGGAGCAAGAAATTAAGGAAATATTCACGTAATCTTTGGGGTGTAATGAAAGAAAAAGTGAAATATTTGTAAAATTTTCATTAATCTTAAAAACAGTAAGTGTCAGAAATATACATACGCATGCATGGTGAATTGTTGAATAATTTAAAAATTCAATAAAGAGGTTGTAAAAAAACATATTTACTTTTCATGAGAAAATTGTATTCTCGAGTTTTTAATGGAAATTCTTGAATGCTACACAAACATACTTCATTATGAAGTAGTATCACGCTTTGGATTCATATTTATAAATGACTACTGTTGTTGTCAACTTCAAAATTGATGAGCGAGCATGTTTTTTGTTTATTGTACACTTGCCGTGTGATAGCATAAAGTTACTCATCTATCGCAGTCTACAATAGAGCGTCATAAAATTCTGAACTTTTGATGCTTTTCCACTAAATTTCGCTTCTAGAATGACCGACGTGTTCAGATTTCTATTATGGAACCTTCAATATCTTTAATACTATATTCACATTTGAATGAAAATGCAACCGTTCTTATTGTGAAGTTAGTTTCGATTATGTTTTTGTTTGACAGTTTATTGTTTATTTTTTGTTGTAAAATGTCGGTGGAAATTATTGCCAAATATTTCGGCCTTTACCATTTGAATGCAAGGAAAATCAAAATAATAAACGAAATATTTAGCAACGAAATAAAAGTGCATAAGAGAAAGCGTTAATTGTTTTAATTTCAGCCCCAGTCACTATGCAGCCTTGTTGGCGCAACTCCTCCGCCATTTATTCATATGCATGTCCGTTTTTTTTTTTTTGTCTTACGCAGGTCCTCCACCTTTTCTGCCCATACCTCCGCTATGAGATCCTCTTCCCGCGTACTCCACAAATTTCTTGTTTTTGTACTTACGTTTTTCCATCGCAATTGCACAAAATTACAAACGAAAAAACACAAATCAAAATACAAAATCTCAGATTATATTCATTTCAATAATGAATTCAGGCTCGCATCCGATTTTTTGCTTAGTTTCAACGCATGGAAATTATCGAAACTATGCAATTTTGGCTCTATGGTAAATTATTGAAAAGTATTAATTTAATTCGGACATTATATTTTATTTCTCATCTAGCAAAGTCAGTGATGACCACCTACCTATATATGCACAATGATAGACTGATTTCTTTTTCTATGGAAATGAGCCCTGTACGTATTGCGGATGAAACGAAAATGGTATTCCCCCTCTTTCCAGTACATTTGAGAGTTGCTAGCAACAATTTTGGTTGTCTAATAGCCGGCAATAGAATTCAGCTGCGGAATGATTATGTACTAGTTTGGAAAGCATAAGAGAACAATTGAGGGGCTGAAAGCAAAGACGAAGTAAATATTAGCTATGTTTTATTCGCCAGCTAGTTTAACATGTGCGAATAAAACGACCAAGTTGTTAAGTTTATTCTTCATTATATTGTTATTCACAATGGAACTGCTCAGCAGCTAGAAGTGAAACATTTTAATGGATCCCAGTCATTGCGGTTAATCCTGGGCATTTTTTTTAGTTTTTACCCTTTATAAGAACATTTAATAATGATTTTAACTTATTTTCACCGGCAGCCATGTCGAATCTTTTCCTTTCTTTATTCCTTTGCAAACTGTAACGCTTCTTCTTTCATTACTGGTAGTTCACAATAGAATTTGAAGTAGCTAAACTACTTGTTAAGTATACATAACAGCTATAATTATACGTGCTATCTCTGCCTCTTTGTTGTTGCTTTCTAATACAATTATCGCTGCTAGTTATACGTAACTAAAAGCAAGTGTCGAATAAAACGCAGCTATTGTTGCCAGCGAAAATGCGTTAAAAATTGTTGAGTGCAAAAATGAAACAAAAATAAGTGATGGAGAAGTAAAACAAAGCCGGCTGAGTGCAAATTTTCGTTTCGTTTTTCCACTCAAACATTTTAAATGCATTTTTGCTAGCTAAAATGTTTTACTTCGTGTTTGATTTCAGCCTGTCAATTGACACTACGCCCCCTCACAAATCGATCATTATATTGGAGTTTCTTGCCAAAAAAAATTACATAATGACTTCAGCCAAGTCCAGCAATAGCCTGATAGGCCCCATGTGAATTTTTTTCCAGTTTTTGAAACTCGAATTGTAATTTGTCACCGTCACTTTCACTTTTTAGAGTTTGTCAAAAAAAAACAAAGAAAACTACCGCGACTTTACATTAAACTATAAAACTTCAAATAAAAGGACGGGTGGCAATGCCTGCGTTGCCAACTATCTCAGTGGAGGCTTGGGCGCAGGTTCGCAATAAAAATTTTCATTAGTCTATGAAAAATATATAGTTATATTATACTCCACGAAGCCTACTTTAAAGGGAATAAAATAAATTTTGACGATTAAACGAATATTTTTAATTTGAAGTTATATATAAATAGGTTAATGAACAAATGTAGTCATCACAACAACAATGTATATGGCGACGGGCAAATCAGACGACCGTTTCGGAATCCGCCACAATTCCTCATCAGTGATCTTTTTAATTTTAATGAACAATTTCGGGTACTCATTACAAAGAATGTACATTACATGTCTCTCATTTTTTATTATAATACTAAACAATTCAGATTTTGGTACTTAATCTAATTAATATAACATTTGTTTACAATGTTTACTTACAAATAAGGAAATCATTAACTTAAACATAAATATAGTAATAATTAGTGATGTAACCGATGTCCAAATTCGCATTCGCTATATGCAAAACTTTCGCATTCGCTACATGCAAAATACTCGCATAATTTTCGCATCCGCATTCGCAATTTTTTTTTTTGCAAAGGTACAACGAATGTTTAAATTTGGCAAACTACGCTCACACAAATTTTTTCAATTATGTTTGCGAACATGTTCGCTCAGTTTCTTTGCTTAGCTTTTGCCAAACAAAGCAGAAAAAACTATTTTTTTATATATAATTTACCGTTACTTATATTCAAATATCTGTGTGCGACCTCGAGCTGTCCTTAAAACGTTATTTATTTGCCATTTTCAAGTGTCTTACTGAGTTACTAAATGTTTCAGGTTTGTCGAACAATATCCCAGAAACTAAGTAACCGATTAAAATAATTTGTATAAAATAAGTTTTCACTACAAAATATTGAGTAGCTCAAAAGATACCGACTTTTGGCCGATGTAAAGCATTTCTAAACCACTGTGCACCGTTTGCTAAGTGAGCTAATATTGCTCCCACGCCGTATGGTCTAGCATTATAAGTTACGATAATAGGTTTCTTTGGATCATACAATTCCAACAAGTTATTACTATTAAAAATCGAGTCTCTGGACTCTTTGAAACATCGGTCCGCTTTTTCCGACCATACAAATTTAGTGTCTTTGTGCATTAAACTATACAAATCTTTTAGATTTTTCGATAAATTTGGTATGAAACTACTATAATAGTTTATCATACCCAAGTATGATTTTAATTCTGTTATATTTCTAGGACTAGAAACATTAATATTAACAATAGCTTTAACTTTTTCATTATTTAATTTTAATCCATTTTCCGAAATAGTATAACCTAAATAATTTATTTCAGCTACAAAAAATGTACATTTTTTCAAATTTATTTTTATATTGAATTCATTTAATTTCGAAAGCACTTTGAAAAGTCTTTCTTTACAAATTTCAAATGTACCTCCACCAATTAGTATATCATCCAAATAGCACGATGTGCCAGGAATTCCCATGAGAACTTGATCCAAGACGGATTGAAAAATAGCTGGCGCACATGCTACGCCAAAAGGCAATCGGTTATACCGAAAGAGACCCTTTGATGTTTCTGAGATACGCAACTGTTGGTATGCTCCAGATAAATCAATCGTACAAAAGATTTTACAATTTGTCAAATTTGCAAAGATATCATCAATGCGTGGTAAAGGATAGTGTTGTGTTTCGACGGAGCTGTTAATCGTGATTTTACAATTAATACACAACCCTATTTCGTTTTCCGGCTTGGATACTACAACAATCGGTGACGTATGGCTACTAAAGGTGGTTGGTTCTAAAATGCCGTCAGCGCACAAGCGGTTCAATTCTTGTTCGACCTTTTCTCTTAGTTTGTATGGTCCAGCATGAGCTTTTCGAAAAAAAGGTTTCGCTTCCGGTTTGAGCTCAATTTCAGCAAAAAAGTGTTCGATAAATTCGCAAGGCATTATTTTTAGTATTCGCGGAAATTTACTTTTAATCTCATTTAATAAATTAGGATCAACAAATTCAGCTTTTGTTAGATAAGTGCTATTGAATACTTGTCTCCAGTTTGGATAAAACACATTTAACCAGTTTCTACCGAGAAGCGGTTTAAAATCTTTACTCGCCTCAATTACTACCAATTCCAATTGATGCTCCTTACCACCATGCTCCTTACTAACAGCAACACTAAATCGGCCAACGCATTTTAATGGACTACCTATTACAGATACGAATGATTTATCAACCAATTTTAATTCATGATTCTTGAAAAATTCCAAATACTTAACTTCTGATATTACTGTAATGCAAGCTCCAGTATCGACTTCTAGACTTAAGGCATTACCAGCAACAAACAACTTAACAGTTTCCGCATTTCCAATAGCCAAATCTACTTTATTTATATGCGAATCTTCAGTTGAAATTCTTGTAATTTTCGCGGTTTCCAACATCTCTTCAATAGTACATCCCCAGGAGTGTAGTTTATCGTCTCGTCCATTCTTCTTAGAAGTACATTTGCTGGCTATGTGACCTTTCTTGTTGCATTTGAAGCATACCCAATTTTTGCAAATACAGCGATCAGGACCGTGATTGCTTCGTCCACAGCGATAACATGGCTTTCTTTCAACGCTTACCTTCTCATTGAAACGATTTCGTCGTTTTTGACGCCCAGCACACGCGCTATGGAATTCATTGTCAATTTCTTTCGTTTCTTTTTCCTCTATTTCCCAGTTTATTGCGATTTTGCATGCCTTTCTGAACGTCAGGGCCGACTCTTTGAAAAATTTCGCTCTAAGTTGTCTGTTCCGCACACCGCATACAAACTTGTCCCGCAATGCTCGATCAAGATGCGATTCGAAATTGCACTTTTCGGCCAATGTTTTAAGTTCGTCAACGAACTCCCTTATCGATTTAGAACCTTGTTCGGCCAGGTGAAATCTATAGGACTCTGTAATTTCATTTACAGATGGTTTGAAGTACTTTTTCAAAGCATCTACGAGACCTTTGTAGGACTTTGTGGTTGGATCTTCGGACGAAAATAATTTTCGCAGCACAGAATAAGCATCAGCACCGATATACGTTATGAAAAATGCTTCTTTTCTGTTGTCTTCTACGTCATTGATAATGAAAGACGATTTCAATCGCATTTCGTATTCCATAAAATCATTTCCCATTACATAGGGATCCATGTAACCAATCATTTTGGCCACGTGAGTTATTCGCTTCACAGCTGACAAATCGCAATCAGTGCTTTCAGAGTTTATAATTTGCACTTTGTTTTAAAATTTGTTTTCTTTAACGGTTACTTTTTTGATTTTTTTTTATGTTTTTACGAAGTCGAATGAAAACTGTTAATTTTATTTGCCGAACATTTCGCATACAATTTTTTTTTTTCATCGACAATTTAGTATGTCTTCTTACTTCAGAGATTCAATTATAATTGTTTTGTTTATTCATATGATACATTACATTATATATTAAAAACATTACAGAATTTTCGCTTGTGAATTTTATATGCTAACTGCTCATTTTTTAATAAATTTCATTAGAGCGTAATTTACGTCGTACTCCTTCAATGTAAACCATCAATCGCACATAAACAGTGACATTGTTGTGCAAGCAGGCATAACCCAGTAGGCAGTTTCTTAAATAAATCGTAGCCGAATTGTGGACGAATTCGTTGATTCACCCTTAACCCAGTAATGCCTAGCGGTGCCATATAGCACCTTATCGCTGAGCCGTTCTTGAGGTTCAAAAACAGTTTTTTCCTCAAGTTACTTTCTTGATCTGTCTACTTTGGTTCCCGCTCGTCCTTAATGGGTTAAACTGAGTTTAACCCATTAAACTCAGGTTTGTCTCAGGTGGGTCTCTCTCGTATATACGAATCGCTGCTCTTGACTGCAATGAGACCACACCCGTCTCACCAGATCGGTTGAAGCAACAAGACGCAGCTCAAAGAAAATAAATGCCAAGGAGTCCCAGACGTCTTTCGCGATTATACTAAACGGTGCTTCATACTGTAGTGGCTGGGTCCATTATCGCATCTCTCCAGGTTCTCGTTCCATTTCTTTCTTCGGTGCTCGTCTACCATCCTCCTGATGCTCACATTCAGTCGCTGATCTGCAGGGTTCAGGATGCGTATTGCGTCACGTTCATCTGCCAGGGACGCCGCTTCAGATGGAAAATTAAAGCGGATTGTTGGGATCCTTCCCGCTGGGAGGAAACGCTTCGCTGCACGTTGTATAGCTTTGCGTAAGACTCTTTCGCCTGCGTGGACATCTGTTGGTGTATGTTGTGGGTCAAGGAGGGGTTGATAGCCTCACTGAAGTGGTCCCATTTCGCTTTGTTGTAGTTTAGAAAAGTTATATTCTCAGAAATCAAGACGCCACTGGGTTTGTCCACTGTGAGGGTGATGGGCAGGTGGTCAGAAGTGAGAGTCACTTCTATGAGCCATAGTGTATTTGTGGCGAAAGCAGCAGCTATTAGGCTTATGTCCGGGAAGGATGCATTGTAATAGACCTTTGTGGCTTTTTGTAAACACTGAAAATGTAACCTTGTTTAAGTATTCTCAAAAAACAAAATAAACTTTTTGTGTTTTAACGCGGCAATCCGGCACATGCGGAAGCATATAAAATATTGTATATCCATCTCTATTCTAAATATTCCCGAAATGAAATCCCCGGGGAAAAGAAACAAATTTCCCCGTTGGTGAAAAGTTGGGCCTGAAACCTAAGATCATAAAACAGGTGTACGTAGTATTCAGTATCACGAAACTTCTACAAAGTAAATGCGTCTGAAGGAATGAAAACCTACTGGGTACATACTTACACACATACATATAAAGATTTTTGACATTTGAATACTTGTGCTGCATTAGTTCAAAATACTCTAATGAAATATTATACAAAAAAAATATATACGCTATAAAACACACATGCAAACCATAAACAGTAGGTACTATAAATAGTACATCTACTTGTATATGCAATATGAAAAAGTCCTTTTACATTGAGCTGCTCTCCAGCTGTTACTTAAAATTAAAATTCTTATTGCAATCCATACCGATTCTACGTAACATTTGCAGCTTTTTATCATTAAAATTACCTCCCACTGTGTCGAACTATAACATAAGCATATTCCAATTTCATCTTTTCTGATTCTGTGTAAATGTCTGTATTTGCGTATGTATTATATGTGTCTGTGTGTGTTTGAGAAGGTCTTCTGTATATGTGTACTTTTCTCGTCCTTGTGCTTGCAATTTAAGAATAATGTCTCTGGGTTTTTCGATGCGCCTGACAGCTCACGTTGTCCTGACATTTATTCAAATGACGCATGTCAATGCACTCGAGCGAAGCAGTGAAGAAGAATATCGTTCAGTTATTTTTCATTTTCTTCTTCTTCTTCCTGTTTTCCTCAGAGGCTGGTTTTTTCTTTACTCATTTTCCATTTTCATTTTCATTTTTTCTCCTCCATTTTTGTTGTTGTATTTTTTCATGCTCTGCCGGTTTCCCTCTGTGGGCTTTTTTTCTGTTATTGTCTTTGCTGTTGCCATTTTTTCGACAGATTAAACTTATGCGTATGAAGACATAACAGAGAAATAAAAGAACGTAAAAGGACCTGGGTGAATAATCAGGTGAAATGAGATTTCATTATATGTATAGTTACATAGAATCGAAGAAATGAATATGTTTCCGTCATTTGAGTAGCAAAAACAATAAGGTCGCCCTAAAGAAAAAGGAAAAGCAGCTGCTTAAGAAAACGCATAACATTTGATATTTTACGCAAAGGCATCAGCAGTGATAAATTTTTGTACTAATAATAGAACGTTGTCCACAGCCATCAAAAAAAAAAAAGAAGATATAATTAATCACAGAGTTATGCTTGAAAAGCAGATGAAGATGAATATCTTAAAAGTTTTTTCTTTCATCTCTAGGTTTTAGAACATACCAATTTTAGTCTTTTACTTTCAATAAAACATTATTAGTGTTTCGGCACAGGGCCCTCCTCACAACCCAAAGAAATTTAGTGTAAAAAAACTACTTTTATTGTTCCTCTTCCACTTTTAATTTATCCAACGACTACAATAATAATAACAATAATTCAATTTAAAAAATGACAACTGAACGCCCGAGCCGAGACCAGCTTTTTCGCCTTCCACATACAATATGTCAGCGCAGAGTCGCATTTTATGCTCAACAAGCGTATCGCGCATGCAATACGATACAATTAGACTTTACTTGGTCTTCTTATAACATTGGAGGACCCAATGACCTACTCTCAACAGGACCCGATCTGAAGTAGTGGTACTGTTTTTAATATTCATTATGCGAATAAAGATTAAACAATCTTCTGAGCGGTAAGAGCCAACAAAAAACATCCGGATTCACTAGTTGGTCCAATGGGGTATGAGGGGGTGTGGGGAATCACTAATAATTGTTGCATACATCGAAAACTGATTATTCTGAGTTTATTTTTGATGTGTAAAAATCTATAGCGGCGGTATGAACGAATTTTTTATGGGAGTAATATAACAGATTATTGCATCCCATCCCTAAAAACTCGTTGTATTTTTTATCTTATACGTTTTTTTGTTGCTAAGTTGGTACATCTGTTGTTGATACTCACTCTAAATCTTAGCGTCATAGCTTGACATTTGCAAAAGTTACGCAGCCAAGAGTACATCTATCTCTGTGTGTGTTGGCGATTTTTTACAATTTTATTAAATTGTATTTTATTAAATTTTGCGTAAAAAACGGATTTAATGGTGTGCGAACGTTAGAAATGTTGGAAAAGTGTTTCGACAACGATTCTCTAAAGAAAACGGTCGTTTACCTGTGGCACGAGCGGTTCAAAAGTGATCGTGAGTCAATCAAAGATGATGAACCCAGTGGCAGACCATCGACATCGAAAACCGACGAAAACGTTGATTTAGTAAAAGAAAATTTGGTCAATAACCGCAAATTAACCATTAGAGAGTATTATTTGGGCATTATGAGGAGTTTGCGTGAAGCAATTCGCCGAAAGAGACCAGATTTGTGGACAGAAAACTCGTGGATTTTGCATCATGATAACGCACCGTCGTAATTTTTTGACGAAAAATGCAACAAAAACCATCCACCAGCCACCGAATACACCTGATTTGGCTCCCTGTGCCTTCTTTCTGTTCAATCGAGTTAAAAAACCATTACGGGGAACGCGTTTCAGCAGCCGTGAGGAAGTAATGGAAAAATTGCAGGCAGCACTGATGGACATACCGAAAACCGAATATAAAAAATGTTTCAAGGATTGGATCAAGCGCTGGCATAAATAAGTGTGTTGCAGTCGATGGGGATTACTTTGAAGGGGACAATATAGATTTAGATGAATAAACTTGTATTTTTAATTTTCTGAATAAATTCCAGGAACTTTTTGATCAAGGTGGTATACAGCGGGTATACTTTCGGGTTGGAATCTTTGCACTTCACAGGGTGGTACGAAAGTTTGACAGGCACTACATCACTTTATTTAAAGTATTTATAATGTGTATAAACATGAACTGCGGTTTTAACTAACAGATAGCACATAGCTTTGTGTCGAGGATAATTAATGTGGCTTTTTATAATAGGTTGCGATTGTGCAAAAAAAATATTTCTCTTTTTTTGCTTCAAAAATGTTGAATTTTGTTTTAGAAAAAGAAGTTTTGCGGGGAAGTTCAATAACCTTGTATCATTTGAAGAAAACGACTGCTAAAGGCTATCGATTGTTGGTAAAGGCATATGGTGAAAATGAGCTAAGCTAAGACGTTGATTTTGACGTCAGTAACAAAGAACGTGAAGGACCATCGAAAAAATTCGAAGATGTGAGCTGTCATGAACTGCTAAAGCCTGATAAAAAGATTACTGCTGAAAAATATGGACAACAACTGATCAAATTAAACCGAGCATTGAAGGAAAAACGACCAGAACATGTCCAAGGACATTTTTCAGTATGGCAATGCTCGGCCCCATGTTGCATATTGTGTTAAAAAATATTTGGAAAACATCAAATGAGGCGTTTTACCCCTCCCACTGTATTCACCAGGCTTGGTTCTTTCCGACTAGTACTTGTTTCGATCGGTGCAGCACGGACTTTTGGAACAGCACTTCAATTCATAGGAAGAAGTGTAAAATAGGCTTGTGATGTATGGTTAGCCTCAAAAAATTAAAAGTGGTACTGGGATGGAACATGGTGAAAATTCATAGCTAACTGTGGCCAATATTTTGATTATTGTGTTAGTTCATTTTGTTAATTAAATAAATTCCTTTTTTAAGCATAAAGATCCGCATTTCATATTTATACACTTATTACAAAATATCAAAATAATAGAAATACTGCATACTTTTTGGGTTTTTTAAATAATCAAAAAACAATATTTTTATATCTGTCAAATTCTCTGCATCGCCTGATGTTAGAAGTTTCGTTTAATAACCGGGGGGAAAAATAATGATTTAGAAAAAATTTCGAAAAATAATTCACAAATTTACTTAAAATCATTGAACACACATGTTCATTTTGTTTGATGATAATATATCTGTATGAGTAATTGTTTTATCTATGTATGTGTGTGTATGTATGTATATAAGCCACATTTGGGCTTAGAAAATGTGGCGGGATTTCACATAATCCGATTACAAAAACTACGCAAATTCGGTTAATGTGGAATTTTGGATTTAGTGGTGTACAAATGAGCAAGCATACAAACATATATACATATATATGTGCTTTATAATTATGTGTGTGGGTATATATATGTATACGAAAATAGGCGTATGAACATCAATACATATAAAACTCTTTGAACTTGAACTTAATTTAATATTTTCACTATTGACAAACAGCATAAATATGCGGAAAATTTAAGCTGAATTTAATTGAATTTAAGCAGCAAGCATCATTATTTTATTTATTTTATTTTTATATTTGTTGTTGTATAAGTATTGGATTAATTTCTATTTGTGCGTAATCCATAAAGTTTCATTACTTATATTAAATATTTTTTAGTTTCACTCAAGTGCACATTGTAAACAATAACAGCAGTAAGCAAGCAAGCAACATGCACACACTCACACTCTCTCACCCCCACATACACTCAACGAAGGGAACATATGTCTGTATGCATGCAGCTGAAACTGAAGCTTTACATTTAACCTCTTGTTTGTTTTTTGTTTTTTTAGTTGTTTTAGTCCTTGCCGCTTTTATGTTGTTATTTTTGTTGCTGTTGTTGTGAAGTCATTGTTTTTGTTGTTGTGTTTGTTTGTCCTTTGTGTGACTTGTGCGACTGTTTTATAATGGTTAAGATTGTAATAATGAGCTTATGCAGTCAACGTCCGACCGGCTGAAAGCTTCTGTACTATGACGAATAATGAATTTCACATTACAGTTTATGGATTTTCTAGTTGCAATTAGTTTTTTGTCCCCTTACACACGCATTTACTCTTTTAACTTTTTCGGGAGGTATAGTGTTTGATGTAGCAGACTCATAGTTGTTGTTGGCAGACTCATAATTGTTGCTGGTTGCATAGCTAAGTTTGGAAGATTAAGCTGCTGACATAGGTTAAACTTAATATAATAGTTTTAGAATTTCCATGTATGACTTAAATGGATTTGAACCTTCGCTTTATTTAATCTTTTATTGAAACTTTGACCCTTAAGTTCGAGCCTTAAATACATTATTGTTCAGATTTTTATACCACAAATCACGATAAAGCCTATTGAAATAAGAAGAAGATTTTGAGCAAAGAAATCTAAATTTTAACTATTTTGATTAGGACCTGGTTCCGGGTTTTCTGATAAAAAATCTCATAAGTTTTCATCATAGGTCATGAAACAAGAACAAATTTTAAAGGGACATAAAAATTATAATGCCCACCCCCTCCACCCCTCCCACCTTTCCTTAGGCAATATCGCAGTCCGCGAGGGGTTCGTGACATATCTCCTAATAAGGTTGTTGAAAACCTTTCCAGAAAAATATGAATAAGTTTAAACCTTGTGAACCACGGTGTAAAGATTCCATCTTGAGTGGAAAAATTTAAACTTTAGTCGTTTAAATATTGGGCCTGGTCCAGCTCTAAGAATTCACTCCTCTAAATATGTTTTGATAAAGCTTATGTAACTTATATGACGTGCTCAGAGGAAAAGTTAAGCATAAAATTTACTAGAGGAAAGATGAAATAGAAAATTTCATAAACCCAAAACGAAGTCTCGTTCTGCTTTGCCTATTTGATTTGGTATGCGAGATAAGTTACAACTCTTCGTGTGTAGTCGGCTTTATCGCTGTAGTCGGCAGTAACAGCAACAACTCTTTCCTCTAGTAAATTTTATGCTTCTCTTTTCCGCGCGTCATATGAACTTCTCTGGTGGTTTTGATACAACAAATATGTACAGCAAATTTTTTTGCAGCAATAATTTTATATTACTCGGCTATTATTTCCAGCAACAGAACGAAGGGTAGGAAGTTTGGCGCTCTGAATTAAGAAGTTTACTTGTATGATAGAATATGTATTTAAAGAACTTTGAACAAAAAATTAAATGGATTTGAATCTAGGCTTGATTTAAACGGTTGTTGAATCTTTGATCCTTAACTTTTCTATACATTATTGTTTTTTTTTTATACCGCTAGTACCACAAATAAAAGCCTACTGAAGTGAGTTTATGACAATCGATTTTGAGTGGAAAGATCTAAATTTTAACCACTTATTAGATATGGAACCTGGTTCAATTCAAAGCTTCCTCTGTTTTTCTACGAAGTTCTAACCCGAATTGCGTTCCTTTTATTTGCCTCTCTGGTAGATGCAATGCAAAAATTCCATTGTCGATACATTTCGATATTACTGCTTAACGATAAATTGTCGACAAGTAGCGATATGTTCGCCATTTCTATAGTATACTTCTTTCATTCGCTACTACTGCATTACACAGGGTTGCTTTTTTCTCACGGGATACAGTATCGTCCGCTTCCCGAGTTACATTTGTACGTGCTTCTTGGAGTCTGACTAACAGGGTTTACAGTTCATTTGTACTGGTAGCTTGGTAAAAATAGTATATTTGTCAGAACCACGAGCGGTTTCAAAGGGGAGAGGACCAGGTTTCTGCTAAACAAGATTAAGAGTTTTGAATTCAATCTCGACCTATTTACTGTGAAAATTTAAGAATCTTAGGGGAGGCAATATGTAAAATCTTGTGATTATCTACTTGTAAAAAAAAATTGTGTTTTGTCAGATAGGAGGAAAGTATTGCAAGACTGAATAAAGAAACTTTTAACCCAAGGTGTTAAAGAAAATAAAATTCTTAGAACAGTGAACCCATTGTCCGTAGAGTTAAATATTTTCTTCATTATAAGGTGAAGTGTTTTGAGGTCAATCTCAATATCGGTTCATAGTAGAAAATGGTCAGATCTAAGGTTAAGATAAGATAATCAAATTGGTAGAACTGAACCAGCTCGACATTACGAATATATACATCTATATCCAATTGCCCCAAACTAATCAAGTAGAACTCAAGAACTAATGGTACAAATTTTCTAATTTCAATTTGGCCTACCTTCAAGTTGGAGCAATTAAATACTCTGGAAACTATTCGATTATGGCCGAACTTTTATTTGCTCAAGAATATTGTAGGGTATTTACTTATTTGTCTTGAATTTGTATTTTGTCTACAACTAACAATATATTCTTTTTATTATCCTCTAACTTGTTTATGTCATTCCTTCCTTTCTCTTTGTGTTTTTTTGTAATTATTTCTTCTTCTTCTATGTCGGCAACATAAACTGCTATTGTTGAGATTTCTGTTGTTGGTAGAATTGGGGGAGTTTTATGTGGATTTATAATATGCTGTAAACTTTGCGCGTCCGGATCTTAGTATTAGCAGAATTTAATGACTTCAATGACTTTCAACTCTTTTCTTCGAGATTTTTATTTCCTTGTGCACTATGAACTATGTGAACAAATGAACCTTTTGTTTTTGTATTTTTTGTTTTATATTAAGGATTATTCCAATCGATCTTTTATAATTGCATAAATTCTTAAGGACAAATTTTGTACTTACAGTATTATGTACAAATTACATATTAATTTCACTACTTAGTTGAAAGTCGAAATATTGGAGTATTGAAAAAAGTAGTGGAACCAGGAAAGAGAAACTTAAACCGGCCGGTTAAAAAAATTATTATAAATAGACTACTGCTTGTTGTTTTAAATGTTAGGTAAATATTTTATACATTTGTGATTGCGAGCATTGTAGACTTACGATGTGCCAGCATACACCCGAATTTGAAGTTTTTTAATTTTAATTCAAGCGCGACTGCATTTCTATCAATTCGTTTGTTTATATTTTTCTTCTGTCACTTTCTTTTTGTGGACCTCAAAAATCGAAAGTCTTTTGAAAACAACTTTTTTTTTGGTTTTACTACTTTTATTGCAAACCTGTGCCAAATTTCGATTGAGCGGATTTGGCAGCACTTTTTTGTGTCATCGCCATTTCTTTGCATTTTTCGAACAGCGCAGTTTGCATTTTCGGTTTCAACTAAAATTTGAAATATTTTAGAGTGAATCCGAGATTAATTGATTAAAATTTATAAAATATTTCGTTAAGGAAGTGACGCTGACATATTAGTGCACTGCGTGAAAGAAAACTTGTTCAACAAGACAGAAATCATCAATGAAAAGACTCGCTGAAAAGCTCTGGAAACAAGTTCAAAGTGTGACGCAAAATATGGGAGTAAACCGAGAAAAAAAGGTGGGCCTTCCAAATCATTCCGCACATATTCATCTGGGTGAGTAGAAACCATGGCAATAGTCCAGTTGCACTACTCACCACAACAATACCTACACAGGTTTAAAATTAGATATGGTTTGCCGTTTGCTAATGCTCATGACGGCCCCGCTGCAGTGCTCCCAGTAGGTATACGTGATAAAAAGATGAAATGATTTAGTGTTATTCACTTAACCAAACAGACTAAAATCTTTCAATACTTTCTTCCTTGATAAATAACCGATGCTAATTATAGAAGTTGCAGTAGGTCGCTACTAATTAAAACAACAAAAATTATTCATTTGCGAATTCATACAAACAGATAATTTTCATAGCTCAAGGCTTAAATTACATACATACTTTCTCTTCGTATTTGTAGTAAGTAAAAATTCCAAAGTTAAAGGAAAAGCAAAAAGTCTTTGTCATTATGTTCAAATTTCTTACAGTTGCAAAAGAATACGTGCTTTATTTCGAAGAAAGTTGTTTCAGGAAGTTGCTTTGATTTCATATTTCCGGCTATTAAAGTTGGTGGTATACGCTTAAACGCAAAAGAGAGAACCACTTCAGCATACTCTGACTGTCTGTGTATTTGCTATGTCTTTGTGGCGTCGTCGATTGTAGCATCAGCTGCTGCTAACTACTGCAACAGCAACACTTGGAATATGTTTGTGTTTTTGAGATTTGAGTTTTTGCACTTAGAATTTAAAGCTGTAGCTTATTTGCCTTTAGTTAGAAGCTTTTATTCTTCTTTGTTGGTCTTGCATAGCTTCATACTGCCTGGATGTCTGTCTCTGTACATGAGTAGACTTGCTCCGTTCATCGTATTTGTGTCTGTCTGCACGGATGACAGCATTAAATGGCAATTACTGCGTTATGATTTTCAAACGAGCATTTTAAATATTCCAACATCCGATATCTAAAGCAAAGCATCACCACTTCTTCTTTCGCTTCAATACAGGACAGTGGGATGGGAATATGAAAAATTTGAAGTAATTAAATTTGTATAACCGGGAACCTCTAAATTTTTAGTAACTTATTGTACATTTTTCTTCAGTTAGATGTTGTAAATTTTCAAAATTAAATTGATTTATATTAGAAGTTTTAAGAATGCCCAAATAGAAGGCTTTATACCAGGTTATTCAATCCTGTTTATAGTAAACACCTAACTGAATCTAGGCAACTGAACTAACAAATTTTTATTGTCAAGATTCTTTATCACGATTGAATAGAAGAAAGATTTAGACAACTACCTTATTGAGGCCCTCAAAAGTTATGATGTGATTGAGAAGGAACGACAAGGCTCCAGATTTTAGTTCTTGATGACGGTTTATGATATTATTCCTTTTTCGTAGATCCTTAATAGAAAATAGATATCTTTAAAGTAAGGGCCACCAGAACTTACAAGGAATCTTGTGCCTTTTGAACGGGTTCGGCACCGAGCTTAAAACTCGAGACCTTAACTAGGTTAAGATTAACGGAAGTGCTCAGAAAAACTGAGCGTCCACGGAAGTGAAAACTTTACTGAAAAAAAGCAATATCCACCCAACTAAGATTGATGATTCGCAGAAATGCTTTAAGGTCTGCGATCTTTCGGGAAGCACGAGGAAACTCTTTAAACAGGTTAAAATATTTTTTTCCTGAGATTAAATAAATTTCTATATAATGTGACTGGATCAACTTTTGTAAAGAAAGTTGATTTTAAAGATTAAACAGATTATTTCAATAGGACGTTTTCTTTCTGGACGAGCAAAATGTAGGGGCAAAACATTTGAGGACCAACTAGGAAAGGAACTGTTTTCGATTAGTTCCGTACCTGTTTCAGAGAAAATAAGAAAAATAAGAGCTGGCACAGAAATAAAGAACAGGAAATGGAGTTGTATTCAACACGCACTAAGAGCTTAGTTTTTAAGCTCACTGTTACAGCCACAAAACATGATGCACAACATGGCTCGGTATTGAGACACAAAAATCGAGCATTTAAAAAAAAAAAAAATCTTTAATTTTATTTGGTACTACTTTTTTTTGCAAACCCAAGTCTTTACTGAGATAGTTGGCAATGCAGGCACTGACATTTGCCATTCTTTTGTCATTACGAGCAGCGCAGTCTGCACATTTATTTTTATTTGAAGTTTTCATTCATTTAAAATATTTCCGCGGTAGTTTTTAATTATTATTTATAAAACAAAAGTGGGAGTGACGGTTACAATGTCCGCTCAGTTTTGTGTTTATCTCTACTGATTCTACAGAAGTCAAGACAAAATAGACTTTGAATGAAGATAAGTGTTCTCTTATTATTTTACTATAAAATTCAGCCCAGAAAGTGATAGAAATCGCTCTAAGAGATACTTGAGTGTCGAGAAAATTTGGAATTAATATTCGTCTTCACATTCAATTTGTCTTTTAAACAACTGTAAAAAAAAAAAAAAATACTCAATAATTTCATTTACTAAGCTGCACTGAATTTCTGGATCCAGCAGCGTATTACTTCATGGGTTGAGTACACAGATCCCTGTGTTGAGCAAAATTCTATCTTATTAATGAGTGAAAAGTAATAACTAAAAGAAATCGATTACACTGTTCTACAAATGGAAACTTTTGAAAACGAGCAGAGACGGGATAAATGCTCTTAGGGTAATGGGGGGTCGCTCAGTCTGTTTTGCTCGGCTACGTCAAAATTTTTAAAATTGAACAAAAACAAAAAAATTAAAAATGCAGTTCATATTTTTTTTCATCAAAACATCCATTTTTACAAAAAAAAAAATTTTCGATTTTTTTAATTTTAAAAATTAAAATTTTTTTTTTTTTTTTCAATTTCAACTCTAAACATATTGTATACGAATACGTATACACATACGCCAAATCAATTCTCAGGCGACGATATGTATGTAGGAATGCGATTGGCGTACTTGATTAAGATGTTCAGTACGTAATAAGAGAAAAGAAAGCAACAACAACAGCACAACTTGTACCGATTTTAGAATGTTTAAAAGCCACTGCGTTTGCAAAACTGCGTCTCCACAACCATGCCTTCGTCTTCGTTGCCGTTGCAACGTTCAACTTTTATACGTAGAGCAGTATAAAAGTTTGGCTTTAATGTGTTCTTGAACAATTAAATCCTAAAAACTAATTTAGATTTTGTTGTTAAATTTCGAAGCAATCCTGGCTCAGGAACAGCTCAGCGACAAGGTGCTATATGGCACCGCTAGGCATTACTGGGTTAAGCTAACAACGAGATAAAAGTGAACGACCATAACGAACATGAAAAAAATTACAAAAAAATAAATTAATTAAAAAAAAAAAAAATTTTTTTTTAAATTTTTAAAGTTAGAAAATAAAAAAAATCGAAAATCGAACTTGTCCCGTCTCTGGTCATTTTTGGCTGTTGAACAGTGTTATCAATCACAAATTAATCATTGACTAATGCCAAATAATTTAATTTTAGTTGCAACCTTAGTCACGGTGATGATGATTACAATTTGATTTGTTTTCAATACAAAATAGACGAAATTTAGTCATGAATAAAACTTTAGTTGATTAATTAGTTGATTACGCCCTACTCTGACGAATACGTATCCCCAGGAGTTTATTTGCATTTCAAAACGATTCTAAATGAGATATTCGAATTGGATAGAGACTTAATTGCTCTCTGAGTTTATTATAATATATTTTCACTTTCATAACAATTTCTTTGGGAATCCTTTGGATTTGAAAAGCAATGCTTTTTCTCCACTTTTTTTGGCTCCACTGTACTCACACTGTAGCATTTCTTCAATAGCAATGATATAAGATAGAGTTGGGTATGTATGTATGTATAGATTTTGCAAAACACGCAAGTTGTTAGATGAGCGCGTGCCACAAAACTTTTTTTTCTATTACTTTCTGGTGTCTGGGTGTAACAGATGTGTACAACAAAGTCGTAGTCGTCGTTTTAATGGTTGAAAATCTTTTTTCTTTTTGCTTTCTCTTTAGCTGTAATCTGTGTGTATGTGTATTATTTACAAATAGCTTGAATTGACCAAATCTGATAAGGAAGAATACACAGGAAGACGAGCTGCTGCTGCTCCTGTTGCTACTGGTGGTTTAACAACATTTTAGTTGGAGAAGCTCAAGTAAAAAAAAAAAAAAGAAGAAGCACAGTGTTGTGCATCAACAAATAATACTTATAAAATGATGAAAATCACTAAAGCGTGTTATTGCATCACAGACCAAACCAACACTGTCACAGTGTGTGCTCTAACCTCCATTCACAATATCATCGTGTTTTTGCGTTACTCCATTTCCATTCCCAATTTCCACATTTTATTTTACAATTTTATTCAGAATTTTCTAAAACTGCTGTAACTGCTGTAGATTTTTACTCAACGATAAACGGCGTTGTGTTTTTGCTTGCAAGCGTTGTGCTCCCTCATCATAGGATTAAAGGCCACATTTATAACGACGACGACGAACGTCATCATGGTGGTTGCTGTTGGTTTTTGCTGTTGTTGTTTGTTGAATGGTAAAAAGATTTGATAACATTTATTAATAATTACCTCGCACTTATAATAAGCCGGAATTGCTGTAATTGTTAGCGCTTATAGTGCAAATATTTACAATCTAGAGCAAAAAAAAAAAAAAACCTGGAGCGAACGTAGAAAAAACCTTGAATGCATTTGAAGTGTGCAACAAGTTGCGATAAGCTTGTAAAAGCGCAAATGATATTAATTTAGCGTATTAAGGAGAAGGTGAAGCAAGAAATGTTGCAAATAGTAAATAATATTTTAGATTTTTTCACTAAGCATGAATAACGATGGACTTCAACTGTAGCAATACTTCTTTGATTTAACATAATAATGGCAAAAACTAGACTTTAAGACTAAATTCGTTTTGTATGAATGAAATTCCTAAACTTCAGTTTAATGCTGCTGCATTTTCTTTAATGGCTTCGAGGGATGTCTGCGCTTATATAAGCATAAACAAGTTGATGAATCGTGCAGCAAAAAACTGACACTAAATATTTCCAAACCATCCAATAGAAATGAAATCATGTGTGAACATGAGAGAAAACTGAAGTTTGTGATTCAATTTCTACACACAAATTGAAAATAAAATTACCACTAAATCATAGAAAAGGAGTATGCGTTAATATTTTTTCATCGTGCGTAAATATATATGAAAGGGAAACTCTCAACTGGCGTGACCGTGAGTGAAAATTAATTCCTTCTCTCATTTCTATTTTTAAGCATTAATGGAACTTGACTTTATAAAAAATAGTCTTGATAGTGAATAAATTGATACCCGATTAATTGTGTCGCTGAAAATATACAATTTCTGGTTCAATTAAACGGGAAACAATTAAAAGATAAACGCAATTTAGCGTTGAGGCGAGCTAAATTTGGCTACGAATTCTGTCCGCACAATAAGTGCCACATAAACACGCTGCGATCAAAACAAAAGCCTGCCCCAGCGTAAGCTGGGAGAAGAAGATCGACGCAAAGGCGGAATAAAAGAAAGCGCGCGAAAGTAACGACCAGCCAGTACAAGCATCGTATACATAGAGCGTAAAAAACAACAACGAAACATACATACATAGCAACGGCAAGTTAGCATAAAAGAAAGGAAAAATAAACAACCGCTAAATCACGCCACTAATGTGCTACAACAATCGCGTCTGCAAGGATATCGTTTGCAGAGGCAACAAAACGACAACGCTATACATTCTAGTGGCGACAATCTGCACACTGAAATAACGGGAAAAAGCTCGCTGTGGGATATAGAAAGGTAAACATTGCAATGATCTTTCTCTTTTTGCTGGCACCTGGCCTCGGAACCAGACGTGAAACTGGTAAAGTAAATACAATAAGTCCGGTAAGATAATTATGTGACATACAATACAAAATAGTGAGACCTAAAGCGACGAACGAAATTTGGACAGAAGGAAAAATTCCAGGTATTGTAACCAGAGAAGACGTGTGCGGCTTGACATTGAACGTTGGAAGAACGACAAGTCGACTTGGTCAATATTAAGGGAAAACTCTAGGTTTTGTAACCAGAGAAGACGTGTGCGGCTTGCCGTTGAACCTCGGAGGAACAACAAACTGACTTGGTCTATCGGACACTACGGCCTACGCGCGACAGTGCATTGCACTTCACAACATGTCAATCTACACGCAAGCAGAGGACAGCAGCGCAATTCATAGTATTCATTTACTACACGTCGATCTACGCACAGCAAAAATATTAGTGATAAGTGGAAATTGTTATAAGAATTTTTAATTTAAGTTTTTAACTGCTTTAAAAACTGTTATTGAATTGAAATTGTGTGTCTAAGTAAAAGTGAGGGTCTCCTACAAGTTACAAATTTTGTAACACAAAGGTCCTCTGGAGGCCACTGAGACTACCCCATCCTAAGACCGGCAGACAATCCGTTACAGCGTTGGCGAATTAATGAACTACTGTACTAAAAATCGAACTTGGTGCTGAACCCATGGTGCTCCCCCTTTCCTCCCTTCATACATTTTTAATCGCGAATCAAAGAAAAATTTAAAGAGATAATAACATTGCCGTCAAGAGTATTCAATGTCAGTCAAAGTGTAATTCCAAAGTAAGTCTCAAAATTTTCTAGTTGGAATTTAATACCAAAGAATCAGGTAACATACGTTCAATAAAAAGTAAGTTTATAATCTGACAAGAGCTTGCCTTCGGATTTGCGATCAGGGAAGAGCTACGCAGAAGATACCAAACAAAAAGCAAAGCACCGGAGTTGGTGTGCATACACCCAGCTGAATTAACGACCATCGTTGAAGTAATCATTGTATGTTTAAAGTCGAGCGATAGATTAATCCCTATTGCTACAGAGCCCTTAAATTTAGTATTCGGTTTTAACATTGCATGTCCTAGGGCATTGATCTTCAAACTGCGCTCCATGGAGCTCTGGGGGTCCACGAAGTTTTCGAGAGGCTTTACAAGGATATGCTCAGTTTTAAAAAGAGTTTGTTTTTTTCATATTCAGATCTTCAATTTTTTTACATTCTTATATCAAAAATAAATTGAAACATGTTTAATCCTTTCGAGCCTACCAGAGTTAAACGCTTTCGCTATTTATTCAAACGAAAATAGACTGAAGCCTGTTATAGTTGTTGTCGTTATGATAAATAATGCAAATCGAGTAACTTCATTTTTTAAAATTTTTGGTTTTAAGGGCTCCGTGAAATCGAATGCCATCCAATCCATAAAGCAATCGTTATAACCTTCAAGAGTAATAAAAATCACGACTGGTCTTCTTTAATGGGCAACGAACATTTTCTCTCTTTCTCTTTTGATGACTTTACTGCCGTTAAATGGAAACTTTTTATTCTTTAAACTAATTATTAATTTATGTTTTGCTTCTTTAGTTTTTCACACTCGATGTGTATTTTAATTGAATTAGTAATAAAATTTATTTTATATTACTTATAATTAAAGTTTGCTACATCAATTTTCATGTGGTTTCGCACTGTGAACTCAAAAAGGAACTAAAAAAGTAAATGAGCAAAATGAACAATTTCTCAACCAGACGAGTTGCCAACTGCAAAAGATATTTACTGTTATTATTAGTTGGGTTGTTTTTGCAGAAGTTTACACTTTCAATTTTGTTGCAATTTGTTATTCAATTATTTTTGTTATTATACTCTTTCTCAGTTTCGAAAGGAGAACGAATGTGGAAGTATTGCTTCTTTGCATTAAAGATCGTACACAGGTATGTGTGTACCAGGGATGCCAACTCATTTTTTCTTTCTCCCCGATAACTCTCGCGAAATTCCCCGATTTTCGACCAAATTCCCCGCACCAGTATACTATCATATAACAGTACGATACGCACTTTTCATATAAACATTTTATAGAAACGAAAAATACCCGTTACGTAGGCTTAAAGTGCCCTGCACTTTCTTGGTCAAAATTTTTTTTATCAATTTTTCTTGGATTGATAAATTGATAAAAAAAAATTTTTTCTGACATCTATTTAAAGGCTTCAAGTACAAGAAAAATTATGTAATAAATAAAAAAAAAAATTATATAAAGGTTTTTTTGCAGCTTCATGGAACACGTTTTAAAAATCGTCAAACGCAATGGCATGCGTGATTGCAGCTCACTGTAACATCTAAAAAAATACCATTAGAAAAATTATAACTGTACTCTCAGGACATACTGAGATTATTTTGGTCTACCAACAATTCACAAAAGGGCAGACAGCAAAAATTAGTTTTTTAAAAAACAAAGTTCCAAATTGAGGAAAGAATTAACCAAACTTACACCCTGGGGCCATTGTAATGTAGAAGAACATATTTAAATTTCAGTTATAGTGCACGCCAATGACAAAAACCTTGATTTGAGAAAAACTGGTTTAAAGTCTTGACTATCGGTTTTTAACATATAAAATATACTTCTTCTTCTTTTTAATAGCTGACCATATTTTACAAGTTTATAGGTTACAATCACCAAGGACTAACAGTTATTAATTAGAAGTTGCTGAACAAAGGCACAGCTAAGCCTTTAAAAACGGCTGAAAGAGAAACCGAAGCACTGCGCGATTTCGTTGGACTGTCTGAATACTAATATAAACTGTGTTGCATAAAACAATGTTTTTATGGTGTTGGTTGCGAATGTGCCAGAATTGTATTTAGGCATATAAAATTTGCAAAAAATATTCTACAGACTGTTTGAGGTATTTTAATATTAAAAGCTGAACGGTTTCAAATTCCCCGCAAAAAACAGTTCATTCCCCGATTCCCCGCATTAAGTAAAATTCCTCGCAATTCCGGCAATTCCCCGCAAGTTGGCATCGCTGGTGTGTACAAAACAAATATATATGTATGTGGAAAGTAAATATAATAGAGAGAGAGAGAGAGAAAGAGAGCACACACGAGAAACAATAACAATTCAATTTGTTCAAATAATAAATATGCATTGCAAGCGAGAGCGCTGGTGTCTGCAGCAGTGCTGCCGAAGGTACTCCGATCGGAGTATTCGTACTCCGCTCAAATCTCAATCCTCCTGTCCTCCCCAATCGGAAAAAATCCACCTATTTCATATTCTTGAATTTTTGGTTATAAACGTAAACGTAAATCAAACTAAATATCTTCTGTTGGGTTATTTTAGTTTCTGTCTGTAAAATATTTGTTACTATGACTAGCTCTACTTTATTTATCGCTGGATTACTGTCAAAATTCAAAAGTTCGTGTTCCATTTCCACAAGTTTTTGCTTGAATTGTGTTAATGCTTGTAATTTTTGACATTAGTGCAACTGTTTGCAATTATCTAATACTCTAGATTCTAAGTAATACTTATTTGAAAACTTGTAAGACATTTTGAAAAATTCCTCCCCTGTAGAGCAAAATCCTCCTCTTGAAAGGAAAAATTCTCCCCTTAAAATTTTCAAAACGACAGCACTGGTCTGCAGTGCTCTCTCACCCTAAGTTGTCTTTCCTCTCAATCCCCGCATATAACATGTCTTTAGCAATGACGGATGCAAGGAGAAATAGGAAGGGGCGGGGTGTGGATTGGGAAGAACAACTGAGCAGGCTTTAGAAGACAATTGAGATTTTTAGATAAGGCAATTTTTTAATTTTTTTTTTTTCAATATTTCTGTTGGGTTGATATCTTGTAATCCTAATTCCAAGGACTGAAGAAAAAGGTAAGGTAAAAAATTTGCAAATCTCAGCTGATGAAGGATTTAAATTGCATTGATTGTAAGTAAAAATTTTTCAATGAAAATATTTCAAAAGTTCAAACTAAAACTCGTGCACTTACATGCCACATATGAAAGAATTTCATACACCATACAAGCTACAACAGATTATAAACAATCTCACAATCTATGAATGTATGAGTTTCAATTAATTCACAAATCCTTTACTACATGTGTGTATGTATGTAGTTATGAACTCGTATCCATCCACGTACATATGTATTTATAGGTTAGTTACTATGGCCTATGCTACTATTTTGTGGCTACTTTACTGGTTTCCCAGTAAATTTTAATTAATTCCTACCAAAAATGTTCTACACTTTAGTAGTAGATGCACATGATGATGGAATTTTTGAATGCTTCATTCAATTGCAAGCGCATAAAATAAACAATAAAATTTTTCCGAACTTTGACATCGATTATGCTGACATGGCGGCACTGTCACCGCTGCAGTCGTTAAGTTATACCCCCCTTCGCGCTCCTTAACTTTGGAACAGTTCAGTTTTTAGCCTTTGGGGTTAACGAAAAAAGTTTTCATACTATTTATATATATAGAAAACACAAAAAAAAAGGAGTAGTAGGTACCAAGTTGCACAAAATGAGAATATGCTACTGCAAAACAACACAAATCTATATCCTTATAAAAAGAGAGGCCTGCGAGTGAGATTACGAGTAAAGAGTGAACAGGTTATGTGGGAGTGAGAGAAAAAGACTTGTTCAGGAGGGTGGGTTGGGGTTTAGGGGGAGGAGGGATCGAGTTGAATGACGGTTGTTGGTCTCATGCGGTTTAGGTTACATTGCTGCAGCTGTGTATGAATGCGTGTGTGTGTGTGTGTGGTAAAATGCACACAGCAATTAAACACAAGCATCGCCGTTTTTGTACTTTGGCCTACGTGAGTATGTGCACTTGAAAAGTATTTATGTACATACATAGGAGTGTGTATGCACGCATACACAAACTCATGTACATATATGCATATGCATACGTATGCGTATACATCTACATACACACATGTTTGAGTGGGCGCAAGTAAACACAGTTTACATGCAAACTTTGCAACTACCAGGATTATTGTTGCATTGAAGAGCTTTTGAGTTTGCTGCTTGCAAATTTTTATTTTTTCCTTCTCTGTCTTCTTTTTTTTGTTTTTGTTGTTTTTTGTTTTTACCAATTTGTATATGTGCACGTCACCTCGTTTATGCATATGAGAGTGTATGTGTTCCTACATATGCATATGTGTTTTGCGTTCGTTTGCTTGTGCTTGGAGTGTAGTAGTTGTCGCATGTGTTTGTGAATTCTTGTGCTCCATTGGAGCAAAATAAAATGAGTTCTTGTTGTTTTTTGTATGAATTCTGATTTACGGTGGGTCTCTGTCTCACTACTAATTGTAGGCATTTAAATTTGTTAAAGTTTTTCTTGTGCATGCAGAAAAAATAAAAATACTCGATGTACCCATGTACTACTCATGTACTATACATGTACGCATGTTTGTATGTCTGCCCAATTGTTTTCATATAATTTATACGTATTAAAATTTCCTGAATCAATTGTAAACATTTCATAAAGTGGTTGACCGTAAAAATTACAAGCAGATGTTAGATGTACCCAATTGTTTTGAAAGAAACATGCCAGTCGAAGTGAAAGGCAAAAGTTCTTTTCCGAATTATTTCGTTACCATTCTAAAAGTTATAATTCCGGTAGGAATAATAAGTTTTCAATTCAAATTAACCAAAATATTAAAAATTAGATTTTGATTTCTGTTCGGAGTAGAATACGGTCGGTATAGTTTTTTATCATTTCGCTCTACACAATTTACTGAAGGGGAAAAACAAAAGTTTTGTTTTTCCACCATAAGTAAATCGGAGTGCGTCGTAAATGAAATAGTTGAATGACGTAACAAATAATGTTGCCTTTATGAGACTAAAGTTGCAATTTGCAACCTTTTTAACTTTTTCGCGGGCAAGCCGGGAAATCCTATCAAATTTAGGTAAAAACTTAGGTAAAGGACGGCATATTCCGTCATTATCAGAGCTATTGGGACAAGTCCGAACCCATGATATCAAGATGAAATTATAACTGGAACATGACAGTATAAGCCGTCGAGATGGGATTACCCGACTTGTCCCGTGCCGTGAGTTTGGAATAATAACTGGGATATGGTGGTTATAACCTCAAAAATAAATTTTTATAAAATATGCAGAAATCGAAGAAGCTGTTGAAAGGAATATTTTTAGCAATTCTGAAGATATAGAATTGGCAACACGTGTGGATCATGCAAAATTTGTCTGTCCGCGAAAGAGTTAACTGTTCGAAGACTTTGTGACGATTTTTTGACAATTTGCAAAATTTTAGATTATTTCAAAAATCCTAGCAAATGTTGAGACTTAAAATTTTTTGTATATTATTTTTAGGCTCCTTCCGGAATATTATAAAATATCAAAGCGCCTTGATTAAATATAATAAAAAATATATGAAATACCAAAAAAAAAAATAAATATATTCAGAATAAGAGCGATTCTAGGCGATTGCGGGCCAAAATATCTAATTTATTTTAGTTTGTTTTTTAATTTTTTATAATTACATATTTATTTATACATATGTTTGACAACTGTTGTTTTCTTTATTTTTAATACATTTTTTGTATAAGTAAGCTGTTGTGAAATAAAATAGATGCTTTTTTCATTAAAAAAATGTGATGAAACTTTTTTATTCTCAGAGACACTTTTATTTTTGCAACTTTTTGAAATTTCTCAATGGCAACACTGGTGACAATATATAATAATAACTCCGAAAAAGAGAGTGTTATTTGATAAGTAAGAGAGAGAGAGAGATCATGAAGGCAAGAAACCCAAAGAGCAAGTTTGTTTTCTTTGATGTTATTCACTCGAATATAGTTTTACGTCATGCAAGGTAGAAGAGAGCCCACAAAAAAAAAAACAACACAAAAATAACTGAGAGAAATCGTTGTAAAACTATCGTGTATACTCGTAAACGCATACATTGTTATTGTATTTATTACAAAAGAAGTGCAATTGTACAAATTTTGGTTGCATTTCTTTTTGTGTTCACTTCAATTTGCTTTGCATTTACACATTTATTTTTGTTTGTACAAATATGCATGTATAAAACTTAGGTTTTGTAAAAGAGAAAGGGGTGAAAGGGGGAAAAAGAGAGATCAAGAAAACAAAGAAGTAGCAAACCCAAAGAGCAAGTTCGTTTTTTTTTTAATGATGCTCTGCCGATTGTGTTTTTACGCAAATGGGAGAGACGAAAACGTTTAATGTATCCGAAGTCGCATAAGAAAAATTAATTGTAAAAAACAAAATGGATGTTTTATTGTGGGCGATGCTGGGCAAATAGATCAACATTTGACCCTGGAATAATTATTTGCGAAAATAGAAGAAAAGAAAAACAATTTTATTACCCATTATTACATGCGCTTGAATATTTCACATTAATTTATAACCTTTCGAAGGAAGCAAACGACGCACTTACCAGCTGAGTAAACAAATCTTTGCAGAAAACTTTACAACATTTAATCCTAAATATTTCTTTACAAACTTTGACAGAATTTAAATAAATATTTTTTTTTTTTTCTACTTGCATTTCCTAAACTTCAATTAAATTTCTAGTACACTTTAGGTTGTATATCTAAGATAAGTAAATATACATACCTACTATATAAAGTAATACTACTACTAGCTACAAGCAGACTACGTAAAAGTTGCTAATACCAAAAAGATTTCATCACTCAACACATACTAGAAACTTGTACTTACTACGTTAGGTACTATGCTGCAACAATATTAAAGCTCTATGCAAATAAAAATTTATTTATTTCTTTTTTGTTGGCAAAGAAGTGGTAGCAGATTTTCAATTTTATTTTTTGAGGGTTTATTAAAAAATTCCTAAATACGAAATTCTTCAAAAATTGTTGTTGTTGTTGCTGTTGTTAAATCCTTGTTGTTCATTTGGTCGAATGCAATAGAAGCAGCAATAACCACAGCTAGGCAAATGAGTGAGTATGAGTAAATGTGCAAATTCATTCAGCTCCCTACACAAGATTCAGTCAGCACCCTATACTCAAAAAAAAAAAAAAAATCCTGTCATCAAAAAAAAATCTCCTGGCTCTAGAAGTTTGCAGCATTTGCAAAGCAAATTTTTTTTCTCCGAACGTTAAAATTGTCAACTGCTGTTGCTATTCTTCCTGCTCTGGTTGCGTTGATGTGTTGTTGTTGCATGCATGCATCTTTCTATGGTATATGTGGAAGCTGTCAACTGATGGCACACAACGATACATCACAATGCATATACATGCATAAATTTAAATCGCACACACACACAAACATACACACATGCACATATCAACCTCAGCAACAACAACAACAACCTCAGAGTATTGGAATGCATTTGTTGGTTGCCGTTGCGTTGCTTTGCCTTTTCATCCATTTCAACGTGAGTAAGTAGTTGTTGCTGTTTCTAGTATTGCTATTTGCTGGTGGATTCTCATTTTTATAGTTGTATGTGGCAGCAGCAGTTGTTAGTTTAGTTACTTGCGGTATATATTCGTTGCCGTTTCAGAGACTGACGTGACTAATGCAATATCCGGCTGCTGTTTCTGTTGGTGTTGGCATATTTCCACTACTGCCACTACAAACGACTATGATTTTTCCTTCTATTTCTCTACTACATACTGCAACTACGGCTACAGTTGCTGATGATGATGACGGTAATAATTTGTTGTTTGTTTGTTTGTTTATTTCTCGGGAAGTTTGTTGTTTTGCTCTGCGTTGCAACATACTCAGATATATACAATGTATGCGTGTACGTTGCCTTGCATGCGGGTGGGTAATAACTTTTGCAAGTTGTCTCCAGGGGCGGATTCAGAAGTTGGGTTTTGCGGTAGACTGATCTTGCTAATTTATGGGACTAACATCCATAGTAAAATTCAAACCTAAATTCGGAGTAAATTTCAAATCAACAGCAGATCAAAGTTCAGAGTAAAATCACATCAAAACGCGGACGAATTTATACCAAAATCTCACACCGATTTCATACAAAAATCATACCAAAACTCAGCGCAAAAATCCTAACTCAGCCTAAAAATCAAACCAAAATTCGGACCAAATCTTGGATCTTATCAAATTCTCATCAAAATTCAAATCAAATTCAGTTTAAAATTCAAACTAATACACAGACTGAAAGGTGAGCTATTTCCAACCAAGTTGAAACCGAATACAGATTAAAAGGAGCGCCAATTCAAACCAAAACATAAACCCAAAATCCAACCTCAATCAGATCAAAATTCAAGCAAACCAAAATCAGGCCAAAATCAACTCGGACCCAAAAATTTAATCAAAAATTTGTCCTAAAATTCACTCGAAATTCAGACTATAACTTAGACTAAAATTCTATTCAAAGTTCAATTAAAATACAGATAAAAAAAAGCAAATTTATATCAAACTTCAGTCCAAACTTCAGATCTAAATTCAAATCAAAAGCAGAGCAAATTCAGATAAAAATTTAGTCAAAAATTTGGATCGGAATTCAGACCAAAATTTTAACATAACTCTGACTAAAACTTAGACCAAAAGGAGAGGAAGAAAGTTCAGATTAAAACTCAAACCAAAGAGATCAGACTAGAAGGAAATTAAATTCAAAATTTAGGCAAAATTGATTCCAAAATTCAGACCAAATTAACAACAAAATTCAGAGCAAAAGCAGCCCAAAAGTCAAACCAAAACTCGGACTTTAAATGAAACCAAATCGAATCCAAAAATTAATTAAAAAATCAGAGCAAGAAGCAGATCAAAACTCAAACCAAATTAGGATCGAGTTTTAAGAGCACAACTCGCACCAAAAGAAAGTAAATTTTGACTAAAACTCAGGGAAAAATTTAGGCCAAAAAAATCAGACCACAATTCAAACCAAAATCAGACCAAAGTTTAGCCCAAAATTCTGTTGAAACTCAAACCAAAACCAGAACAAATTCAGACCAAAATTTAGTCCAAACTTCAAATGAAAATTCAATCTAGAACTCAGATAAAATTGTAACAAAATTCGATCGATAGTTAAGATCGATAGGATAACAGGTACAGATCAAAGCTTTGACCAAAATTAAAACTAAATTCAGAACGAAATTCAAATCGAAACACAGACCAATTTTTAAACCAAAATCAGTCGAAAATAACATAAAAAATCTAAAGTCAGGTCCAAAATTCCGGCTTGAACTCCAATCAAAACTCAGAGCAAAATGAGACCAAAATTCTAACCAAAATTCAAAACAAACTAGCGTCAAAAATCAAAGCAAAAGGTGCCTAAAAATTAAACTAAAACTCGGATCAAAATTGGAACCATATCGAAGCCACCAATCAAACTTGAACTCGGGTAAAAAATCAAACCAAGTTCAGACTGAAATTCAGTCCTAAATTGAGACCCAAAGGAGAATAAATCCAGGTCGAAAGTAGAGCACATTAGATCAAAATCAAACTAAACTAAAATCCAAAATTCAGACCGAAAGGGGACCAATGTTAGCCCAAATTCGAACCAAAATTCAACTTAAAATTTAGACCAAAAAGAGACCAAATTCAAACTAAAATTTAGATCAAGACAGAAAGTAGAGCGGCTTTAGTTCAAATTCAAACAAAACTAAGATCAAAATTCAGAGCAACTGGATACCAAATTCAAACCAAAATTCAGTAAAAAATTCCGACCAAAAGGAGTCCAAAATTTAGACCGAATCTCAAAGTAAAAGTAAACCAAAATTTCAAGCTGCAGATTAAAACTCAGATAAAAACTCAAACCCAATTGCAACCGAAATTTTGCCAAAAATTTATATCAAAATTCAGATCAGATTAAAAATCAAATCAAAAGTGAGACCAAAACTGACACCTAAGACCCAGATATAAAATCATACCGAAAAACATAATAAAAGCAAACCGGAAACCAAAAGCCCGGAAAGCCTCTTGAAAGTAGGTCATCTATAAACTAACACTGATAGTTCAGTTGTATCTGCGACCCCATAGACTTCCCTCTAGATCCGCCACTGATCATCTCAACTTAACTGATGACTGACAATGAGTTGGTAGACAGTGATGTGTGTGCTGTGTTGATGTTGTTTACGTAAAATAAAGAATTCTTTCAACATTTACCCTATAGGAAATATCATCAGCATCAACTTGGATAGAAGATATCGGTCAAGCTTAATAAAAAAAACCAACATTGATGACAAATCATTTTCATTCATTCAAAATTTGTGTTAAGCCAAGAACAAAGATACGAAGAGACATAACTCAGGTTTAGAAAAAATCCAGTGATTTCTTATATGACTATGTTTTCGAAAGTCTCATTATAAATATCAGTAATGACATCCTCATCATTTTTTGCAACTTCCTCACTGGTATAATATATTTGCATACCTTTTTTTTACAAATACCCATACATAATTCTACATATATTTTGTGTGTGTGTGCATAAATATTTAAATGTGTGTGTATAAAAATATACGTATGTATTGTGCACTGTATACGTCACAAAATATATTAATTCCTTTTTATTTTGTTTTCATTAAAAGAATATATACTATGAAGGTACAGCTGTGGACATAAATGTGAGGTCGACATAGTTCACATTGCTTTTTGCAAATTTTATTCGTTGAATGTTGAATTTTGAGAACAAAGCGTTGCTGTTTAATTTGGAAAATTTTTCGACTGAGTAATTATGAAAAAATTCTACGGAAGTGAAAAATTTTAGTCGGACATAAGTGTAAGAGTAATTATAAGAATTTCTGATTTTGATTCCAGGAAGAGTTCGACGGATATATTGGGAGTATGAATGTATAAACTCGTAATTGTGACTAACTTCATGTCTTCATGTCACGCGCCATTTTTTTGACTTTGACAGCTATTCTATCTCGAAGAGCGCCAAAAATACTATAAGAATTGATCTGTCAAATAATTTTCATAATTTTACAAAAGTGTTTTACTATAGCTGAAAATGTCGAATTTCGTGCCAACAAAACAACATTAGCGGGAAGTTTTAAGTTGCTTCTTCCATTTAAAGAAAAACGCAACTGAAGCACATCGTTTACTCACTGAAGCTTATCCTGACTGTGCTATAGACGTTAGAATGTGTCCGGTGTGGTATGCCCGTTTCAAAAGTGGTGATTTTGATGTTGAAGACAGGGAAAGTTCAGGCGGCCCGAAAAAGTTCGAAGATGAAGAATTGAAGGCATTACTCGAAGAAGATTCATGTCAAATGCAACAAGAACATGTAGAATCTTTAGGAGTTGATTAATCAACCATTTCTAAACGATTAAAAGTGTTGGGAATGATTCAAAAGCAAGGAAATTGGGTGCCGTACGTATTGAAGCCGAGAGACGTCGAACGACGGTTTTTCACATGTGAACTGCTGATTGAACGACAAAAAAGAAAGGGTTTTCTGCATCGTATTGTGACTGGCGATGAAAAGTGGATACGTTACGATCACCGAAAGCGTAAAAAATTATGGGGACCGCCCGGACATGCATCAACATCAACGGCAAAGCCGAATATCCATGGATCCAAGCTCATGCTGTGTATTTGGTGGGATATGAAAGGTGTCGTGTATTATGAGCTGTTGAAACCGAATGAAACGATCACTGGCGACCGCCACCGACTACAATTGATGCATTTGAGCCGAGCATTAAAGGATAAGAGGCTAAAATATGAGAATAGACACGACGAAGTTATTTTTCAGCACGACAATGCTCGGCCGCATGTTGCAAGGCAAGTAAAAATATACTTGGAAACGCTGAAATGGGAAGTGCTACCCCACCCGCCGTATTCTCCAGACATTGCTCCTTCTGATTACCACTTGTTCCAATCGATGACACATGGCCTGGCTGAACAGCACTTCCGTTCTTTCGAAGAACTCAAAAAATGGGTCGATTCTTGGATAGCCTCAAAAGATGAGGAGTTCTTTCGACGCGGAATCCGTATGCTACCAGAAAGATTGGAAAAGGTTGTGGCTAACGATGGACAATACTTTAAAGAATAAATTTATAATTACTTTTTCACAATAAATGTGCAAATTACGAAAAAAAAATACGAGTTTATACATTCATACTCCCAATAAATCGCGAAATTCGGGAGGCACACGATGTAGAACTGTCATGTGGAACTGTTCGGCGGCGATTAGCTGAAATGGGTTTGCGTGGCTGAGTATCCCGAAAGAAGCCACTGGTAACAGCTAAACAAAGACAAAGCGAGTTTTCTCGTAGCCAATCATTTGAATTATTGACTGAATAAATTTAATTGTTTCCCAACACTATAACATCGTTCTAACACTTATGTCCACAGCTGTATATATAGTTGAAAGATATGCATTGCTGATAGATAAAGTAAGTGAGTGTGGCAAGGAAAAGTTTTTGGGTATATTTTCCTGTCATCGTTATTATTTTCATCATCATCATCGCCAACTATCTCTTATAGAAAGAAAATGTTGCGTGCATTGAGTGTGACATATAAGTGATGTGGCTTGGCATACAATGTGTGACGGATTTATGGTGAAATTTTTGATTTAAAGCTTTCAACAGTTGTGCCGTGCGGCGGTGATGAGAACAGGAGCGTTTTGAGGTATTCAATTTTCTCATTTTATAAGCGCTTACATACTTGAATTTTTAACTCATGGTGAATGGAGCATAGCACATTTGATTCTGACTCGATTAGGTATTTTACGGCTTATAAAATTGCTGGTATAATTGGCAGAGTTCACTTTCAAGCAGGTTCTAAGCAGGGGTTTGTCTGAAGCACTTGGAAGGCAGGAACCTTAAGGATTCTAGCAGAGCTATGTCTATTCTCCAAGGAAGTAATGCCTTTTTGCTAAGTTCAACTTCATTCAATTGATCTTATGTCCGACCCAACGTTTTTTTTCATGCCCTATGAGTCGAACTTTCTTGTAGGCCTGCCAGGTGGATCCCACCTTGTGAAATCGTACAGATGTACAATGTTACTATTTGTTTCTTTTTCAAACGTATGATCTTTTCAAAATAAATAATCTTTGTAATAACCTTTCTGGTTCCTCTTCCGCTCTTCATTCCGCATTTCGTTTAGCATCAGTAAATTGCGAAGAATACAACGCAGGCAACGATTTGCCGAATACTTGCAGTTCCCCGGTTGTGACATTGGCCAACTGCAACCTGTCGGGGAAACTGTTTAGAAAGAGGAACTTTCGAGCCAAAAAAAAAAATATTGCCGCTTGGCTTCGTTGATCGCTTGCTTATGTCGGATTTCAAGCTTTGATCGGCATCAATGATACGAGTACAACCAAGATATAGCACAAACTATTAACATATCATATGTTAGGTTAGGTTATAGTAGATCCACAGTTACATACGTATACCACAACTCTTACATTATTTTTACGTTTTTTCCTTCTAACGCGCCCCGAACTGGTCTTTCTTCGCGGTCTGTATCAAAGCCAAAAATTAGAGTTTTCAACCCGGAGTTTACGTATATATTTTAATGTTCACCTCAACTTTCAGTGATGTAAAAAAAGTTCGAAACAAGTAGTTCATCCTTCGACCAGCTATCGCCTCACCGAAGCATAGCAGTGGTCTAATAGGACAATAATTTTTATAGCGATGGTTTTTAAGCCATCATTGTTTGTGCCATGTTAGACATTTAAGTTTGAATGGGACTGCCACGGATTTTGCAGGTAAAATTATTTAAAATTTTTTTAATTTGGTTCATGTATACGATTCTCTGTTTTACCCGAAATATAATCTTTTAATTCATATTAGAAAAAAAAGGTTCCTTGGTTCTGCCGAAAAATCTAAAATAGAAAATAAGTAGGCACTACCAAGAGTAAAAATTTCCTAAGAACAACTTTTCACTTCACCGTTCAGATTTAGTAAAAAACTGTAGATTCTTTTCATTCGTGTACAAATCTAACTCGCGTGAAATGAATGGGCGTTGAGAGTTCGACCTAGGCCATCAATGGGCTCGGAAATTCGGCCTCAATCCATACTGAGAAATCGTCCTTCTCTCAAATAATAATAATATTTCATGACAGGGAATTTCACAGATTTCAGGTTTTATGATAAGATTTGTAGAGCATTCAACAACGTCCTGCATTTCAGTATGAAAAATCTGGTCACTTTAAACTAGACTTATAAAGTAAAATATAGAGAAGGAGGCAGAAACAGTCAATAGATTCTCATTTCCATTAGTTCTCAAAAATGTAATGCAAATTAATTTGGATTTGCATTAATTCTATTAATTCATTTGAAAACGAATACATTTTCATTCAACTCTGAGCTGGGAGAACTATTTTCCGTATTGGTCTGAATTTATACGATGAGAGTGCTGCATAAAACTTCCACCATTATAGTTTTCGTTGCAATGGAAAAACTTTGAATTATAAAAATGTATAAAGAGAAACGTCAAAAAGTTTCATGAAGTGCTGGCCGAACAATTTTGTCCATCCCCCTGTCATTTCTGCCCTTTTACTTACACTTCTGAGAGTTTCATGCAGCTAATCTCACGGTCTAAATGCAGACTTGGATCCGATACTTTAAAAGGGCTTGCTTTTGCTTTGCTTTGATTATACAACTCAATTTTGAACAAATTTTTTTTTTTTTTGGAGATCCCAACGATCTTTAAATCTTTATTTTAAAACAAAATTGAATTTCAATATCAACAATTTCGCGTCCTTTATCAAAAAATAAATTAGGTATATTTAGTTGACTGGAACGACCGTCAAGCAGGAAAATTTTTTATTCTCAATTTGTATTACAAACAAGAAAAACTTTGATATTGTTAATTGCAAGCTTGAAAAATCCCGAAATGCAAATTTCAAACGAAATGGGCAGCCATTTGAGAAAAAAGCATTGCGCTTCCATTTTTACTTTTGTTTTCCCTTTTTCTACTATTGCCAATGCAACACTGTAGCTCCTTTTTCACCTTCGATTCCCCTTTTTCGAATTATACCAATACAACACTGGCTCAAAATATTAAGGGATCCATTTTTTCGATCTATTGTGAGCGAAACATTGTGAGAACGATTTAGAACCGATCTCTTTGCGGTTCGTTTTGTTCCGCACCTCTGATTTTATTAGTTCTTAAATATTTAATTCGGTCTTAAGTCCTGCACGTAGTAGCTCACTTTTATGTATGTGGAAAATATTTGTAAATTTCATTGCTTGCAGCAGTTAAATCAGTTAAGGTAAAATTTATCTTAAAAAAAAAAAAAAAAACAGAAGAAAATAAACTTAGATATCAATTACACAGTGCAACAAAATTTTCAGTATTGGGCAAATGAAAGCTTGATTCCTAAGTAGAAAACTTATTTCTGGAATTTTCCCAGAATGGTTGGTCTATGTTTTGTGATATCCGACCACCCATCATTCATCCAATACCAACTTTTTATTTGTCGTACTGTTTTATCTTTAATTAATAAAACTTTTGGAAATTATGTGCTTTTTTTCGGTTGCTGTTAATTAAAATGAGCCACCTTTAGTCTTTCATCTGCCTAAACCATATAAAATCTTTAAAATATTTTTGGCAGGGCATCGAATATTCCGCCGCCATTCTACTATAACTATGTAAGTAACGAAAGGATAATTTGAGATTTATATCATTACTCAACAATAAATTTAATATTACATGCAAAGGATCTGTACATATCTACAGCCAACATGCAAAAAGTTTCAGCAATTTTAATTAAATTTATATAACAATGTGGAAAATACACGGAAACAAAGACAAATGAATGTATAGAAAAAGAGTGCGAGAGAGAGAGAGAGAGAGAAGCGAGCAAGCAAGAGATGAAACGTAAATCCATCACAAGAAGAGATACAATGGCCTTTTGAGGTCAGCGACAGATAACGAAATGATAATATTAAAGATGGCGGCGGGAGATAGAGGCGGCGACGGCGGTGGCAACGACGACTGCCTATTAATCTTATCAAAGTTGAGAACGTAACTATACAAGTGGCGCACAAAATTATACACGAACAAACAGAGTATGAGATTAAGGAAGAGGAAGAGAGTTAATAACACACAAACACACACATTCATATATCCACTCGTTTATACAACGATGTGGTTAATGAGAGCGCAAATTTTGTTTTGAAATGAGATATAATATACTAAAACTTCATGAATGGTTGAATAGTCGTAGGTAGGGGTGTGTGAGAACTTAACTAAGTTATGACGTTGCAACAAAATATGCTTTTCATACTATTTAACCTTGACATCAGCTGTTCTTGTTTCTGTGTTGTTTATGTCGCGCTGCTGCGTTTAGTGATAAGAAATATTTTGAAGGATTTACTTATGTTAGTATTAAGCTTAAGTGAGAGCGTTTGCTTGAAAAACTTGATATTAATCAATGCAAAAGTGCTTAGATTTTTATTAAAATTTGGTAACTTTATATTTTTTATTTTTTTTTTTTTTCATTGCAAGCACGAGCAACAAATTATTTTTGGAAAATACATAATTTACTGATAAGAACAAAATCCTGCGTTGATACACTTCAAAATAAAAATAAACATAATATTTCATTCAGCTTCCTTATCTCACGTTTATTCTCTTTTCATGCTTATGCTCTTTTGTATTTTGGGTATGTTCAGTGCGGCGCTGCTCTCATGTGTATATAAAGAAATTCAACACAGTTACTTTTTTTTTTTTGCAGCATCCAAGTTAATTTCTTATGCGCTCTCACACATATTCGCATGTTCGCTCTCATCTCATGTATTATTTCCGTTACTTTTTGCGCTACTCTTGTGATTTACTTCGGCAGCTGAGAGTGAGAGCGCATCCTGACTTCGTCGTTGTCGTCTTTGTTGTTGTTGCTAATGATGATTTCGTTCTTGTGTTGGCTTCATCTTTGTCGGCATCCGTTGTTGTTTTGCAATCTGTCAGTCATCGCAGTTCTATCATCATCGACGGTTCGAAAATTCGCATCACTCGCACCACGCACCAAGCAGTATTTATTATTTTTATGTGAATACATTAGTTGTTGTTATATTTTTTCCGAAAAAAAAAAAAACAAAAAATTCGTCTATCTGTCTCTAAGGCAGGCATAACTTCTCAAAATAAACCTTTACTTATATACATACCTGTGCTTATGCAAGTGAATGAGTGAGTTAGTGATACTGTGAATGATTGAAATTAAATGACAAATTACCAAATTTACGTACAAAAAAAATTGAGTTTTTCAATTATATTACAATAACAAATATTAGGTAATCTCGTCTGTCGTTGTTGTTACAGTGAGCATCTTTTCGTCGTTTCGTTTCATTTTCGTGCATTCGTTAATTGAATGAAATGTCGCGACTGTTTTTAATATCCGGCGGAAATCGACAGCATCATATGTTCATGTGTACATGCTCCCGACACTGCTACATCACCCCAAACGTACCGCACCACACCTGTCTGCATATACAGCGAAAGCTGATTGAAATTTAAATTCGTTTTAGTCTGATTACAAAAAAAAACACACACAAAAATAAAACTTTACGCCTTCTTTTGTAATCGCATTAGTGTCTGTCGTACAGCAAACTTTTTCGTATTCGTAATTTTAATTTTATTTGCCGCCAAAAGAAAACGAAACAACAACAAAAACATTACTCAAAAAACAAACAAATAATTATAATGATAACGGTATCATCATAACTCGGTCAGTCGGTCGTCATCGTCGTCGCTATCATATTGTTTTGCTGCACCGTACTGCGCTGCCTGCGCTGCGCTACCATGTCACATGCTACGCATAATTAATGATAATCGTGTGCCATCTTCTCCATCTCGCTCTCTCGCCTGCTCTTAAAATCGTGAAACTCTCAGCAACATCTCTCATCTCCTCACCCCTCCTGCTCACTTCCGCGCCATTTTGCTTCATTTGTCAACGTGGTTAATGCTTTGAGTGCGCGCTTCCGTTTTCCGTAAGCACCAACGTCATCATCGCTGCCGTTTGTTATCGTCCTCATCAACGTTATCGTCATAGTCGTCGATATTTATTCCTCCTATGTTTATTTGTTGTATTTATTGCTGTTATTGTCTACTCTCTTTGTGAGATTTTGTGTGTGTGATTGTAATTGAGTTTGTGTGCACATAAACTCATCGTTTCATATTTGTATTGTTGTTGTTGTTTGTGTATGTTGTATGCAAATATTGTGCAGCAGCGACAGTAGGCAATTTTTTTTTGAATGCAGTAAATAAAATAAAATATGTATTTGTCAATTGAAAAAAAATAAATAAAATAAAAACAGAAATGTGTGAAAAAATTTATGGTGTGTGTCAATTTTAAACAGCAATTAATTGCCATAAAAATATTAAAATATACATAAATACATATATACATACATGCATACAGTTCGTATGCTTTTATTATCTTATACAATAAAAATAAATAAATAAATGCTATATATAGCACAACTGCATTCAACAACAACACCATAACGCAGTATAAAAAAAAACAATAACAATTTGCCGCCGGATAATTAGGGTCAATTATAAAAAGCACGTGCTTGATAATGACATATATACCAGCATAATTAAATTTTCAACTTGCAAAGGATTAACGCAACAGACAACACGCACACACACACTCACACAAACTCACGCACATACATATGCATACGATATTTAAATCAACAACAAATTTTGCACTAACGGATTAAAAACAAATAATAATGTAAGCATGAATGATAATTTTAAACTATTTATACTACATTTATTTTTATTTGGTGGAATAAATAATAAATAAGATTTTATAGTTTTAGATTGGATAACATTCAATGAGAATTGCATTCTTAAATTTTGGGTAAATGCTGATAGCAATTTTTTTAAATTACAATTTGTTGAGTCAAATTTTTTATGTTTTTAAAAAAAATATTCGGAAATAATAACAATAGAAAAACAATAAAAATCTAAAATGAGTACTTTCTGCACTCGTCATATGATGTGATAACATACTTTCCCTGCAAGATAAAACTGATGGCAACTCCAATACAGTAACAAAGTTTTTAGCGCTCACTAACACAATTTCAATTATAAGAATGTGTACAACTACACACCTTGGTTGGTAATGGCAAAACCTCCAGCCGTTCGGAATCGGCGTTAAACTGTAGGTCCTACCATCGCCACTGTGGTCTAGTGGCAGAGTGCCAGACTCTTGTTTCTGGAGACCCGAGTTCGATTCTCGGCTTGGGTATGTTTCTTATCTATCTTTCTTTCTCTCTTCCTTTCTTTCTTTCTTGGGGCTTTGGTACAATAGATCTTATAGGTCGCAGTGCCTGACTTTCGAGTCGTCCTTCCTTCAAATAATAATAATACACAATTTCAAAATTTTATATGGTCTATTTTTAGAAATACTGATAAATAAAGACAATATAATTGAATCATTCAATTTTGCATATCTTACTCACTCTTTCATTGTCATGAGACAGTAACTAGTGCAGTAAACATTACAATAACAAGAAAAAAAAGTAGGTTTGCTTGGGCTCAGTTAGTAAGCGCTTTGTTCGACAGTTTCAGCCACAGGTTTGAGTCTAGTGAAATTTCATCAATACACGGAAAAACAGAATTTGTGAAAAAGAATGTGTGATATTAAAAAAAAAAGAAGCAAAATAATCAGGGAAAATTGCCATTTAGCCCTGCAATTTAGAAATTTCGTGAGATAGACAATATAAATAGATGATGGAAGGATGTCCATTTCATAATTGTATCGAACAGTTTTCCAAAAACCATTGAGACCAAAACACTATCTTCTTTTGTATTGCCCTAGAATCATGAAGATAGTTGGTCGAGTTGCTTGCTTTGGACAATGCGATTTAAGGGGGCAGGCCACTGTGACGGCTGGAAAATTGAGTGATTTTCGGGAATTTTTTTGATCTGTGAAATAAAGGAGTATGGGAATCGTTTTATATTCATTTTATTAAGTGCACTTTTAACAATATTTCCATAAATTTTTGTTTAGTTTTGAAGATATGGGTGTTGCCGTGGAGCCCGAAAAAAATTTCGCGTCGATTTTTCAGGAACGGATTTTCTGAAAAAACGTACGTAGCGTTTTTTTTTTTCCACAAAATGGTGACTGATTGAAAATTTCTTCATGTTTTGGACCCTATTTTTTTGTTTCAAAAGAGCTTAAAAATAGTAAAAATCAAAAATTTGAACATCGGTTAATATTTGATCGTGTTAACGACGCGACCAGTTCGAAAAAAGTCGTTTCAAGAAAAGTTTTCAATCCATTAAGTTTTCAGTCTACTAAATATCACTAAAATGGCTGTAACTCAGGAAATTTTTTGAATTTTGAGTCGAAAATTTGTACAAATTTTGGCCTTCCCCCTTAAAAGTAAACATAGAGAAGAGAAAAAAATATTCTATGACTCTCATATTATTAATAACTTTTGATAAAAAAAAGTAGTATTATGGTCAGTAAAAATTCCATTCAATGCAAATTAGAGTGAGCGAGACGGATGCATGCGTGTCAGCATACTCTGTCATTCCAACGGTTAAAACGTTTATTGAATTAAGTAAACAAAGTATTGAAAACAAGGGAATTCATTATACAAAAAAGGAAAAGTAAAAATTGAAAATAATAAAGAAATTCATAATTCAAATAAAGAAAAGTTGGAGAGATGAATTTAATGTTTTTGTAGGGCACTACATACGAACTAGCTGGCAATTTTTCCTTCAGCTCGGTGGTTTTGCCATTACCAACCAAGGTGTGTACTTGGAAACTTTCTTATAATTCTTATTCACTTCATATCGTTAGTGAATATAAGAAGTTTATGAGAATTAACCACCAAGCCAAGACAGGAACCGAACCCGCAACCTTCTGGGTGAAAATGTTGTGCACTATACACTAGACTATCGAGGTCGTCCGAGTAAAGATGTTATAAAATCAAATTTTTCTAAGCTTATGTGGCGTATGAGTGATATTTATTAACTAAATACCTATGGCCAAGGGTCACGTTAGTAACGTTATATTCGTACGCATATTTTCGCTCATATCTCTGCGAATAATAACAAAAGTCAAGATTTCTCAATTGCCTAACAACAAATACTGCCAAAGTATGATATTTCATGGGAGAACAGTTTTTAAGTATTTCTTGCAATTGCGGAGCTAACGTTACAATTTAGTAAAAGTGAATTTCGAGGTTACTCTACATTTACGCATAAATTAGCTAATCTACCAATGCCTGGAAAATTGGAAAATTCGGGAAAAACTGAAAGCGTTTTTTTCCATAGGATTTTTGTATGAACTTCTATCATACAAATGGATTGTTGAAACCAGGGCTTTGGAGCAACCAAATTTTGGGGTTGCTCCGCACCAGCTCCACTCCGACCTCTTAAGTATAGCTCCGACTCCACTCCGTGCTCCGCTCTGAGCTCCAACTACATATAATTTTCTCAATAAAAATAATTTTTTTTTTTATTTTGAATTCTTTTATGTGTATCGTTACCTTAATTTACTAAAGCCCTAACACCCATTTTCCAAATTTTACAGGAAAAGCAAACATTATTTTGATATTTGGAGTACTGCTTACAGAATTTGTAATCTGTAATGTTGGAATGTCAAGCAACAATAGTTGGAAAATTTGTAATCGGAGCATCGGAGCGGTTAAATTTTCATTGCTCCAGCTTCAGCTCTAGCTCCGGTCAAAACAGTGTGCTCCGCAGCTCCTTGCTCCAACTCCGCGGTCCGCTCTAAAGCCTTGGTTGAAACGTCGTAACTGAGCAACCATACGAAAACAATGAAAATGTGTGTGTTGAAAGCGAGATGTTAGTGGTAGTAGTTGGTCAGAGCTTGGTCATTTGTGAACAAGGGGGCGTGGCATTTCCCATGCCCACTTGAATATATTTTTCGTTAAATCTCCATAATCATTTACATAAAAGTACTAAGATTTGATACAAGGATGTCAGTTGACAAAATCATCCTGTAAGACAAACGTGGGAAGGATTGCAAAAGATGGCGGGCACTTTCTATACAACTTGAAGTTTCATTATTGGTTATCTCAGGAGCTATTTATGGTGCGGTACTTAGATTTGTATATAGTATTCTGTGGTAAAATATGAGTAGACTTGAGTTAGTGGGTATGAACTTTTCTGTGCAAACCTGATTTTAAATACGGTGTATTTTTTTAAATAAGGAGTGAGATCGAAAAAATCTTAACATATATAAAATTCAATAATTTTTAAACGGTTGATCTTAGAGTTTTGATTTTTTTATTTTATTTAATTAATAATATTTTGCAAATTACAGAAAAATATAACTTTTATAGTTCTAACGACTATTTATGAACTCGTGGACCTGTTTTGGTAAGCCTTCCATTAGAGATTTGATAGTTGTTTCAGATACCTTTTTGGAACAGTTTGCCCATCTCCTTTTAAAATCTTCGATTTTTTGGGACACATTTTTTGTGCTCTTTAAGTTTCTTTTCACAAAAGCCCAATATCTATCTCTCCACTGGTCTTAGCTCCGCACAATTTGAAGGATTGCCCTCACTTGGCACAAAAACTATGTTATTACTTTGGTACCACTTCAGAGCTTTCTTGCCGTAGTGACATGATGCCAAATTGGGTCAAAAATATGTGGACACATTGTGCTCTCTTATGAAAGGAAGAAGTCTTTTTTTCAAACATTCTTTGATGTATATTTCGGTATTTATAGAGCCCACTGTAACAAATGACTTGCTTCTTTTGCCGCAACTGCATATAGCTTGTCATACCAGGAATTTTTTAGGAAATTTTTTCTGCTTTTGGATTCTAAATTGTTCTTCGAAATTTCCTCGAGCATCAGCAACATAAAAATTTGGACCCGGAAGCTACGTAAAATCTTCCAGTACATACGTTTCGTCGTTCATTATACAACATGAATATTTTTGTATGAAATTCGATTTTAATTTCCGAGTCCTACTTTTAGCGTCTAAATTTTTTGCAGCATTCCTATCTGGAATTTTTCGGGCTTTGTATGTTTTAAAACCTACATTGGCTTTAACTTTTCGCACCAAATAGTCAGAGCACTGTGCTAACCGGGCAGCTTTTCTACCAGATATGTTTGGAGATCTTTTCAATATGCTTTCTATTTTCTAGGCTTTACCAATATCATGTGGTCCTTGTTTTTTCCCCGAGCCAGGTTTTCTATCGATGGTCAAATTCTTCTGAAACTGTTTAATAACATTGGAAACAGTTTGACGGCAGACCTTCAATTCTTTGGCCAAATTTTTGTAGGACCAATTTGGATTTTTTTGAAAATTTTTAATAATTTCAAGACGAACTTATTTTTCTTCACTCATTTTGATCAAATTCACAATAAATCAACATGTTTGTCATTAAAAATAACAACTGACATATTTTTCAAAGATAACTAGATCAAAGAATTTTTTAAATTTTACACCCAAAAAAAATTACTAGGTAAAACGTGTGTTAAGATTTTTTCAATCTCACTCCTTAATTTGTTATACATTTTTGATACTTGGTGCGTGAGCTCTTGTTGCAAGTGGGATGCTGTAAGAAAAAAGCAACTTGGTTGAACAAAGTGGGCGTGGCACCTTCCATACAAAGGAAGTGTTTGAAATCAAAGCTCGGAAGACAATGGAAGTTTGTGTCGCGGTATATTAGAAGTATTTATAGGGCAGAATATATATGTCTGCTAAAGTACTGCTATTGATTGAATTCAGAGAGATACATGTTAGAGGATAAATTATGCAGAGATGGTGGACCATTATTAGGTCCTGAAATACACTTGGAGAAACTTATAATGAAAGAAGGCACTGCAAGGGAGTAAGGGAGAAGATATATGCCATTCTCCCCTTCAAAAACTAGTTTAATTCATGAACAATGGTCATAATAGCTAAAATATGTATTAAGACAACCTTAAATTCGTTTCCTAGTAATATGAGATATTTGCCATTACCTTAACCTGACTTAACCTATACTTCCTGCTTCATCATTTAACATAATCTATTCGCAATTATTTCTTTCAACTCTAGTTACAGCACAACATAAATTGTAATCGTTGTCTGAATCTTTGAATTTATGATTTTCCTGAATGAGAAAACAATTTAAAACAATTCAATTCAATGTACGTTCTCGAAAGTATATAGTCTCCATATATTTGTCTCCATCTCGTCTCCATTACATAGTTATTGTTATTATTGTTGTTGTTGAAATATAATAGAAATTTTTTTAAAAGGGCATTTCTTTTTTTTATTCTCTTTTATTTTATTTTTTTTTTTGTTCCAAGAGAAAGAGAGAGACATGAATGCTTTGTGAAAAATCATGAAATAATTGTTTTTCATGCTGCTCGAATGAAATGAAATAAAAAATAAAAAACTCGTTTTTCAAATTGAAAAGCAGAGAAGAAGAGAAAAGGGACAGACAGAAACACACAATGGAAACGAGAACGTAAACATGTGACAATAGAAACGACAAAAGACTAACGACAAACACGCTAGAAGCAGGATGTATGTGAGAGAGAAGAGATAGAGAGGAAGGGACAACAGTACAAAGAGCAGAAAAGTAGAAGGGATATACGTAAATATGTATGTGTGTATGTGCCTCTCTGTTTGTAGATGTATGTATGTATTTGTAGGCAGACTTGAAAGTTTCACATGTAACTAATGGTTCCTAGTACTTTACTTCTTACTAAATTGATTGTACTTGAGGTTATTTTTGCTCTTTACTTCACGGTCTGTCTTTGTGGTAGGCTTCCTTCAATCTTATTTTCTAATAAAAAAAAAAAGTAATAATAAATACAAGAAAAACATATCAGGCACGTTTCTTTTTTAAATTAAATTATTTTTCAAATTATTGTATATATCATTCGGAAAATTTGTTGTTCAAGGGTGGTATGAGTTTATTAGAAGAGTTTTTTTTTTTTTGCCCAAATCTTTTTATCCTTATGTGCTTGAAGGGGATTTAAAAATGTTAAATAAACTTTCTAGCTTGAAGTTGAAAACTTTTCACATTATTATTAAGTAATTGTTAATATTCTTCTCATATGTGTGTATATATATATTTTTATTATAGGTGAAAAGGTTTTTTCTTGTAATATTCTATGTAAGCAACGACACATGGTAAATTAAATTGTGTTTTTGTATGAAGCTAAATAACTTCCTAACTAATAGAGCGATTAATTTAAAAATTTTCATTGTGGAATTTTGAAATACTTTGTCAGGTGTTTGAAATTATTTCCTAATCTTATTAATGATAGAAAAAGGGTTGAAGACTTTTAAAAAGTTTTATTATTAGTCGAATTGAATATTAAAGTTAGGTCTCTGAATTGAAAAGAGTTCCACTGAATCTCTTTGATTTCTAGCTAAGAAAGCTAAGAATATGATGAGGCATTAGGACAAAATTTTGACAAATTCCTTTTCCAATCAGTCTTATTCTAAATATTTCCGAATGAAATCCCCGGGAAAATTTGTTTCTGAGAATTTCATTTCGGGAATATTTAGAATGGGGCTGAATGTGCTCTAAATATCAATGATTAGTCTAATCGCAAATGTGCCCATCATAACGGGAGAGAGAATGCAGCATAAAGAGAGAGAACGCAGCAGAGGCAGAACCAGGGATGCCAACTAATTTTTTCTTTCTCCCCGATAGCCCTCGCGAAATTCCCCGATTTTCAATCGAATTCCCCGCATCGGTATAATTTCATATTATAACAGCGCGACACGCACTTTCCATATATATATAAACATTTTACAAAAACGAAAAATTACCTAAAATTGACCTCAATTAAGGCGACCCTGAACTTTCTCGGTCCGAAACTTAACCAATTTTTACGGGACTGATAGATTAATAGAAATGTACCTTCTGACTCCGGAATTCTTTTGACACATGGGAGATTTCACTTCAAGGAAACCCACTCCCAAAATCGATCCGGCTCAAGCTTGCATAAAGTTTAATCCTATTGGGTAATAGCTGCCACACCAAAATTTGAACGAGATAAGGTGTTTCGAGTTACTAGACGTTCATTTTGATAGATAAACAAGCCTCAGCACACTTTTGGATTTCAAAGTTTGCAAAGGAGAAGACATGAGCTCTCTTTTGACTCAAATAAAAAAATGAGAAAAACGGGTTCAAAGTTTTGATTATCGGTTTTTAACATATAAAATATATTTCATCTTCTTTTTATGATGGCTGATCGTAGTTTGTAAGTTAACAGATTAGTCAGCAAGGATTAAGAGTTATTAATCAGGAGGTGCTAGACTAAGGCATAGCTTTCTGAACGATCGAAATGGAATACGAAGCGCCTCGTCTTTCTGAAATTTTAACAAAATACTTTCGAAATATAATGATTTCAAATAGCACTATTTTTCAAAAATCGATTTCTCCAAACCAATAAATCGCAGGGCCCACTTAAGAAAAGACGAAGATTTTAAGACCGAAAATATGAAATATTGCGTAAGTTAAATGTTTTACATTACATAAAATTTGACAAAAAATATTCTACAGACTTTTACGACTAAAAGCTGAACGACTTCAAGTTCCCCGCAAAAAATAGCTCATTCAACGATTCCCCACACCCAGTAAAATACCCCGCAAATCGGGAAATTCCCCGCAAGTTGGCATCGCTGGGCAGAACACAAACACAGAACTCTCTCTCGTCTGCGACTTATGAAAATGAAACACTGTTTTCCTCTGCCTTGATTACATTTTGACATTAGCAATATAACTTTTTCAGTTTTTAATTCGTTTTTTTTTCATAAATTATGTTTATTTTTAATTGCGATTTTTGTATTTTCTTTTTTAAATAGAGTAGTTAATTGAATTAGTGTGAAATAACATGAATTGACACTCAGCAACTGCAAACAATGTGCGGTGACTTTCAGATAAAGAGAAAGGGAGAAAGCAAAGCCAACATTTCTTTCTGCTATACTGGCCTATGATGTGCTTTGAAATTCAAATACCCAAAATTGAGGGAAAAACCCAATGATTTTGAAGCATTGCCCTTACTTCGCCATTTGGTGAATATTTTCAAGCGGATCCTGGTCATTAGAGTTTAGAGTTGAAGCTTGGCTGGACTAAACCAAAGCACTCAGTCTCAAAGATCATTGTACTATACTCAAGATAGAGCCAGTAGAAGAGAGTAAAAAGACAGGAAAGATATGTAAGATGAGAAATGGGAAGAAGAAAGATCGAAAGTCTCTCAACCTCGAACTTGTTTGTTTCACTGATGAACCTACGAAGCTCCGGAAGAGGGAGAGTATGGACATTATTTATACTCAAGACATCATTACTCAACAGCTTTAATCTGATTCTCTCGAACGCCGGACAGATACAAAGATAATACTCAAGACACGATTGACAGGTTGGATGGGTGATGGCATCCATATTGGTCATATGCTGACTACATGTGTTGTGCCCTGTGATGACACCCACCAGTAATCTCTGGTCCTTTTTTCGCAGTCTCAGAAGGATTTCCTCTGATTTCCTGTTAGGTTGTCTGACGAAGCACTTTACGGATCTCTATGAATAGAACCCACGATATCGTTGATCCAGCACATGATCTGCCCAAAACTTACGCCAAGAAAAGGTTCCGGTTCTCCATGGTGCAGATGCAGAACATTCATTAGCTAGTTTATCATTTAGTTCATTCCCTGCAATTCCACAGTGTCCTGGAATCCATATAAGGCATAATGTATTGTGTTTTGCAAAACTATTTAGCTTTGCTTTACACTCGCTGACTAATTTTGAAGAACTGTCAGGGTTAGCAAGGGTATTTAGTGCTGCTTGGCTATCATTGTAGATGTCCATGCACTTCCTACGCCATCTTCTCTCAATTATCCAGCCCGCAACGTCCTGTATAGCGAAAACCTCCGTTAAGAAGACTTTCGCTATCTGTGCAGTGGAAAAAGAGTACTTGGTCTCATCGTCCAAGTACCAACCGTATCCAGTACTGTTTGAGATCTTGATCATTATTTAAGTTATTAGAATCTGGCAACTGAGGTCTTAATTATAATTAATTTTTAATAGAATATCCGAGCTCCTTCGAAAACGTTAGTAGTCTTAGTTGGAAAACATTAGTACTTCAAACTGTGAAAGGTTGATAAGGGTTGCTAAAATGTACGGGATCATTGCTTTACCGCTCAAAATTACTGATGCTCTGTTTTTTGAACAGGTTCATCAAAGAGAGGTTTTGGTATTAACTTTCTCTAGGGTATTCCACTGCGAATTTCACATAAGTAAAAAGGTGACTGGGTTTACTGTTCGCCCCTGTCTCTCCTTTTTCCTTCTTTTTACTTCTCTGATTTTCTTCATACTTTGAAAAATAATAATTTGTGAAAGTATGTTAGATTTCTCGCTGTTTTTCCTCTCTCCCCTTTTTTGACTACACCTTTTTTTCTGATTGTTTCTGTCTCTCTTTTCCCCTTCTTTTCCTCACTTTCTTCATTTAATTTTTCTTTAATAATTCAATGTCTGTTGTTCTCTTTCAGTTTATGTTAGTTTCTACTTTTTTCGTTCTTTTTGGATCTTTTTTGTTCCCCTATTTCTCACCCTCTTGTCTACCCTTATTTTTTCTTTATCCCCCATTCTCTTTGCTCTTTGCTTCTCTCTTTTTTCTTCTTCCTCTTATTATTCCACCCCCCTTTCTCTTTGCTCTTTCACTTTTTTTCTTAAAACCCTATTCCAGTTTTTCATTTTATCTCCCACTCTTTCTTTCTTTTCCCATGTTTTTTTCTCATTTTTTTTTATTCGTTCTCTTTCTCTTGCTTCTTCCTCTTGTCTTCTTTTACTTTTCCATCATCACTCTTTTTCCTCTCTTATTTTATTTCACCTTTTCTCTTGCCCTTTTCTCTTTCCTTATTGTACTTTTTTCACCATTCCTCTTTTCCCTTCTCTTCTCCACTCTGTTTTTCACACTCAAAACTTTTTATACTTTCCTTCTTTTCTTTTCCTTCTTCTCTTTCTCTCTTTTCCCTCTCTTTCTCTCTATCTTTTTTTTCTTCATTCTCCTCACATACAAAGACTATAAACTCCAGAAAGAACAAATTTTTCACATTTGGAAACTTATGTTCTAATATTATCTAAAAATCAAAAACTTAAGTTTACCATATTCCACTATCCTTAAAATAACTGAAAATTATGAATTAAAAATATGCCTAAAAGTATGCTAAATTAACATAAACCTAAGCTTATTATGCACAGCGTAATTCATAAAAACAATAAAGATAAAGTGTTCCACATTTAATCCTATCTACTCCTTTCATCAAACGATCAAATTTCAAGGCATTTTTTGATTTTAACTATACCATATACAACAATTTCATTAAAATTGGAGCGTTATACTCAAGAATTTCTTGCTATAAGATTAAAATTGACTGTCAAATATTAAAAATTATAATTATTTTTAGCTGTTTGACCACATTTCAATTTCCAGCACCAAATTTAAGCTTCTAATATACATAAATATATTAATAAAGAATAAACAAATTAAAAATATTTCTTCAATTAGAAAAAGCTGATTAAAAATTCCACTAAATACAAAATTCCAATGTTGTTGTTTATTGTCAAAAGCAGCAGCAGTAGCAGCAGCAGAGTTGTCGTTGGCAACGGCAACATGAAAATCTTATTAAATATATTACGAAAAAAAAATAATAACAAAAACGGAAAATTCATTTTAAAATGGCCTCAGAAAAACCGTCAATTTAATGTTAAAAATTCCACAACAACAACAACAGCCACAGCAAATGTGGTAGTAAAAAACCCCACAAAGTAGCGCCACAAACCCAACGCTCAAACTTCAATGCGCCGCGAAACCCGAAAAATATTAAATAAACCACTTTTGATGTTGTTGCTGTCGCTGTTGTTGTTTGTTACTGCTTTTCTTTGTCGTTGTCGTTTTCGCAGTCATTGTTGCTGTTGTTGTAACGTGATAAAGAAGTAGAAAACGCGGCCTAAATGGGTTATGAAGTGTGCACCTTTTATAGCTTATTTTGCGTAGTAATTTCCATAAGTTCTTCTTCTTTTTCTATGTTCTGTTCGGGTATCTCTCTGTATGCGGGTATTTATGTATATTTATGTATGAGTGTTTGTACGTATGTATGTGGTTAGGTATTCAGAGTTATATGTAATTTTATTTTTGTATTCCTTTTATTTTACATATTTTATACATTTTACATAACACCTTTTTGCTTTTAACCGAACCGGAACAAAGGAAAAATTCACTCTGGGGAATATTTCCAAAAAAAAAAAAATTGAAAATAAAACCGAAAACGAGAATTTCATTTTGGATGAAAAATGTATGGAATTATGGTAACATTTTTTATTTTTTGTGTGTATTTTTACACGCTATCGTCATAGTTGAAAGGTATATTAATTTTTAATATAAAACATACCTGCTACAAAACATAAACTTTGTGTGTTCTGGTTTAAATTTATTACTGAAAGTATAGAATATACTATTTTCAACGTGCTCAGAAATCACATACACATAAAATTAACTGCGGCGACTAGCGTTTTTTAATACTTCCGACAGATTTCCGCTCTGACCAGAATAACAAAAACAAAATTAAGCTTTCGGGCTAGTTTTTCTTAGACTTATCACATTTTATTTTCACTCCGCGGCACTCACGATTTTTAATATTTTATTTAATTTTAATTTCAATAAAAAACACAACCACTTGCCACATTTTCTAATCTTTTTTCTTCTTTTGCTTATTTTTCCCAATGAATTGTCACTCTTCCTCTTCTTATTTGCCGATCTTTGCATTCACAATAGTACATTAGTACCATTTAGTACAAAATCATACCACAGAGGTGTATTTTTTTTAAACTTTCGGAAATGTAGAAAACTCTAAAACTGGAGTTACATACCACCCGTCTACGCCTTTTATGTATTCTCAGTATCTGTCAAAAAAGATAAATCAGTACATTTGTAGGAAGTGAGTTATACGACGAAAATGGATGACGCATTGAAAGTGAATAACGTGAAAAGTTGAGCAACTTTCAACTGTTTTACACTTTTTGCACGCCTTGACAGTTGATCCGCTGTTTGCTCATAGTTTTTCTGGTCATATATAGTTTTCTAAAATTTAAACAAAGTAAAAATGGAAGAAAAATTAATACAGGAAATTAAAAAATTTTTTTGCCACATAAATTAGCCGATATTTTCAAGACAAGGAGAACGCGCAAAAAAGTGTGCTGTTTATCTCGACGCTTTTGACGCACGAAAAGCGTTGACGCGTGGTATGTTACTTCACCATAATTTCTTCGTTTGGTTCATTCTTTTGTGACAATTCAAAGGTATGACTCCGCTGTAAATTAATATAGGTGTATTGCCGCCAATACTCATACAATTAGTTAGGTCAGGGACTTTGTACAGGTTGTGGCTAAAAGTAGGTATATTTTTGAGCCGTACCATCGTTCAATTCTGTGCGAGCTAACGAGAGCGTAAGCAGAATTTTCCTTTGCAATATTGAGTGCGATAATTAAAACTATATTTTTAACTATAATTTTAACCGGGTTACTTTGATCATTTAAATTTAAAGTTTCCTGGCGTTTTTGGGTTATTGTTTTATTTGTGGGTTCAGAAGGTTTCATAGTGCCAAGACCCAGGAAGTATAATTTTGTTTTATACTATTTTTAGTGGTCATAGTTTGACAGCTGGTGCTAGCTGCAAGAGGCTATTGTGTTTTTCGAGTAGACTTTTCCTACTACTAACTTCCTTTTGCTTTTTTATTAAAATTTTGAAAGTCCCTTTGTGTTCTTACGAGCCCAGCAGGTTGTACGCGCGAATTAATTTTACTTTCAATAAAAATGTGTAAGTAAATTGTTGCAAGTAGAGAATACGTATTATGTTCGAAAAGTTCGTAAATTACTTGCAGTAGAAAATGTGTGAATGTATTAGTGAAAAAGTGTGAATGTATTGAAATTTTTTCATTGAAACTTGCGCGTGTGGACTTTGGGTTAGTATTAAGCCGCAAAAACCTTTTGTTTCATTTAGTAATACTTTTTTTTGCGACCCTGCGTTCAAGTTTCCACTTTGATAGTTGGCAACGCAGGCACTGCCATTTGCCGTTCTTTTGCGTTTTTCAAGCAGCGCCGTCTGTATATTTACTTTTGTTAAAGTTTTAGTGCTGTTAAAATAATTTCCGCGCAAATTTTTATAATTAAAATTTATAAAATAAAGTTTGCCAGAAGTGACGGTAACAGTCTCACCGCTTTTGAAAATATGTGCTAGGCTTTATTTCGTCTAGGATTTCAAAGCCCAGTGCTTAGATAATTTTTCGCTTGTTAGGAAGTTCGCAAAGTGCTGAGTGAAAATAAAGCTAGTGCATCGTTGAGAAATAAGTTTCCAAAGTAAACGGAGTCTGGCATTTGCAAAGACCGGAAATTGACAAAGTAAGTGTTCGATGTTTTATTTCATAGTTTTTGGTTGCAGCTTCGGTAGTGTTCTTCGCAGTGAATGTCAATTTTAGATGCTTGCAGCCTAATTAACCATTAACACATACAGAAAGCAGTTTCACCTAACTATGGAGATGGATTTTTTGGACATAGTCTGTGACGTGGTGCTAAATTCTACCTTTTACTAAAAAATGTTAGTAACTAAAAGGTTTTGTCCTTTAAAAATAAGCTACTACATTTTCAATTAAAATAAATACAAAATATGATTTTTTTTTAAGTTCAACAGAACCGATACTTTATTACACAATCCTTTTTTTGAATACATCAAAAATTCAAAAAAATGTAAAGAGAGGTTAAAATTTATCACCACCTCTACAGTTAAAGGTTAATTTGAATACTTCAGTCCTGATAAGCAGATCATTAGTTCATGTGGTATTATAAGAGAAGAAAAAGAATAGTAAATTCATCAAATTCTGCGATCATATTGTTCTTGTTTTGTTTAGTATTCCTATATAACATTGCATGCGTTAGGGCACAGAATTATCATTTTGACCTCTAAAAATAGGGGATACTATTGCTCTACCATTATGGGCAACGAAGTTGCTCTCTCTTTCTCTGTTTTGATGACTCTTTTTTTTGAGCAAAAGAAACTCAAAAAGTAAATGAGCCAAATGAACAGGCTCTCAACTAGCTTCAAGAGAAATATACTGTTATTATCAGCTGTGTTGTTTTCGCAAATTTTGTTGCTATTGCTGCTTTTCAAATATGAAAAGAGAACGAATTTATCGGAGTTTCGTTTATTTCTCTTTTAGGAGTATTGAATCATTACTCTTTTGAAAAATACTCAAACATTTTGCAACTCGTATATGTGTGTGTAAAAAAAAAACAGTTGTGTATATGTTGAAAGTAAAGAGAGTACACAGTTAGAAACAATAACACTATATATAGTATGTGTAGATGTTCCGTTGGGCCTGAAGTTTGCTGATTCGCTTTCTTACACTGGCTTCTCTTCCTTCTCATTGCAGCAATACCTCTCAATTACACCAACCTGTCAAAAGTGTACAAAGAAGTCCGTGCAGATCGACTATAAAACTTTTATTTATTTTTCTTTTGTACTTAGATACATATAAATATAATACCATCATAATATATGACCTTGTTGAGCTGGTTGGTGGCTGGTTAATTTGAAACCTTTATTGCTGTTGCTATTTTGAATAAAGTACCTGTCACCTCATATACTACAATACCTACAAAAAATATGTGAAAATGTTATTAACTAATAAATTATATTTTTATATGCTTCTTTCTTTTCTTTACAGCATTTCTACGTGATCAGGTCTTCCATAATAAAAAAAAACAACCAAACAAACATACGACGTTGTATTTAACTACATAGTACATACATAGAACGAACTCTTTTTCCTGCTTGGCACCTACACATACATAAAGAGTACTACACTACAACATTCCAATGAGAATTAAGCACAAATGTACGCCATTGAAAACATGTACTCCTTCTCGAGCACAAATGACAATATTAAAAAAAAAAATTAGAAAACACAAGAAAAATGCATTGAATTTCAATTCGAGCAATAGTAGAAGCAGCAACGACAGCAGAGACAGCAGCACTAGCCCAAGCTGCATTAACTTTTGCATAAGTAATCAATCGCCGCAAATCATGAAAAGTCGTACGCTAAGTATCACGTTGGTGCTTGCGCTGGCATTGGCGTTTGTGCCTGGCATTATAGGTAAGTGGAAATGTAGCAAAGAGTAAACGTGAGCTGAAAGAAGAAAGATGCTTGAATTTTCATCACAAATTCAATTGGGATAGATTAAACTTTTCTCAAAAGTTTTTCACTATTTGATTCTGTTTTACTGCAACTTTCTTCTTTCTTTCTTTGTTTTTAATTAACGCGCGCGACGAATGACATCACTGCAAAAATATCTCTTATAATCTTCTCTGAATAACAAATGATATTGAATTTTATAACTGAATTGCACTTTTAGCCGCAATATTTGTCTTTTTCTTGTTCGCGTTCGAAAGACAAGTGACAAGTGTAGCAGTGTAGTGCAGCGCTGTACAGCACAGTGTAGAAGAACAGTGATAAAATTTTATGATGCATAAAATTTGATTTCTTTTTTACCCTTTCCTTTTTTTTTATCTTATTTTATTTCTGCTACAATCAACTTTAACCTACGTACGTTTTTTATTTTACGTTCAGGTCCTGAGTGGAGTTCAGTTCTTTATCTCTAGTCTATATATAGAATTTATATATTAGTATATTCTTCACCCTTGGAAAGTTTTATACATTCGCTTGTATTTTTTTTCTAACATTTTCTCCTACTGACTCCTCATTTTAATTGTAGTGTATGTAGCTAAAGTTTTTACGTATGGTTTCGTTGGAGCTGAGCTCAAATTATTTTCACAGTCTTCGTTACAAAGTTTTCTATTATTTTAACAAGTAATAATTTTATGTATGTATGCATGTATGTATTTACATCATAGTTGCATGCATATTTATGTGCATACCTTGGAAATATGAAGTTTATTTGTCTGTAGGGTGAAAGTTTTAAAAAACTTTTATTAAACGTAAAAGTCTCAAAAAATTTGTCTGAATAATTAAAAAAATATATCAAACAATTTACGCGTCATTGGTGTGGCTTAGTTTTTTTTTCGGGGTTCGTATTTGAACACTCATGTATTTAAAGCACATAAACATGAATAAATTTTGTGCATTTATATTTGTGTACACTTATATCAATCTTGTTGCTCGGGAGCATAAGTTTTGAAAACCTTTTTCAACTCTCACAGACATGTTGGTGTACCGAATATTAGTACATGAATGTTAGTAATTGATTACTCATGTTTGACACCAAAAAAATCTTAACAGTTTCGCAGTAAATTTGCTCAAAAAACATCAAGGTTCATGCTTGAACACATTCAAGGGCTTTAAAAGCCGTATTCATACTTGAACATATTTGAACACTCACAAACTCAGCCTTGTCAGTCTCTTCGCACATGTACTTGTCGTTGCAAACATTAGCGGATCCAAAGGAGAGGTTTTGGGGTTAAAGCCCTTTCCCCCTCCCCCCTTACCGATGAAAATCTCATACATTTTGATCATGAATCAAAAAAAAAAAAACTTTAGAGGGAAGAAAATTCAATCCCCTCCCTTCCTTAGAAAATCTCTGAATCCGCTAGTGATTCCAAGTAAAAATCTGTGAATCTTCATTACTAAGCTGAAAAAATTATGTCTATAAGTTTTTCAAGCCAAATCATGCTCAACAATTGCAGTTATAGCGTTACAATTTGTGTCCATGATTGCTACAGTATTCCCCTTCCTAATGAGATAGAGTCTCAGCGAAAACGAGCAGAAGCCGAAACTGCACGTCCTGACCGGGTGAAGTGTGTGTTTAAAGGTGGTGCAAAAGTCATTTCTGAGCATGATATTTCACCTTGAGCTGGTTTGTCTATTAGAAAAGCTGGTTTCAATATATATGCAAAACAAAAATGTTAACATTTCTTTCATGTAACAGTTTTTGCTTACATTCTGAGATATCTAAACTGACATTATAAAATGTAATTTGAACATAACTACAAATTAACATTACATTAATTTATTTTTAATATTTAAAATGTAGAATTGATATGACTGCAATGTTGAATTAATATTGCTAAATGTAAATTTGATATGATAACGTAGAATTAATATTTGGAATTGTTAAAAAAAAAGCACAGTAAACAAATTCGTACACAGTAAACAAATAATGCCATATTTTTAATTACATATTAGAACTACACGAAAAGCAAACAATAAATTTCTCTGGAATGAGATTAAGAGAGTCGATCTATCACAAATTTTGTAAGAGTCCACCCGAGAGAATCAACAACCAAATGCCGAGCAATAGATGTGGTATTTACCAGACATCTGCAGAAATCAAAAGTATTCATTTCATATTTTAGCTATCATAAGTCAATTATATATTATTTTTTCAAATTGAAATAATTCAAAGAGGCCGTACTGACCTTAGTGTATCCTATTATAGGGCAACCATTCTAACCTAATTCAAAGAGAACTTTCTTCTAATCTAAATTTATCCAGGGCTCTTTATAGTTTCACTTTTACAGTATTTTCCATAACAACATTTAGTTATTTTTTTGAGATTCCCACGAAATCGATTGTCTACATAAAAAATATATGTAGATTGCTTACTACTTAAAATATTTTTAATGATTTTTAACATTTTAAAAATGTAAAACTGATTATTATAAACTTGAAAGTTTTAATGTCAATTCAACATGAAACTTATCAATGTGACATTTTTTAGTGTAAAATTAACATTTTTATTTTTACATTGAAAATAACAGTACAAAAGTAAATTTTTCATTGCACTTTTTTCTATTTTTGTCTTCTGCGTGTTTCACGAAAGGTGGTTCCTCACTGAGGCTTAGTGTGAGGTTTCAGTGAGTTGATTTTCTATATGGTTACCCAGTGAGCAAAATCTTTGTGAACGATATCGTTTACAAGAGTTGGGCGAAACTTTTGCGGACAAAATTATCGCGTCCGGATCCGAAAGCGATACGACAGCGAATCATATGTCGCTCAGTTTGTGACAAAAGCAAAAGTTTCATTTACGACACTCGCAAAAGATATCATTAGCGAGCTTTTTTACGAGCCAGAGAAACCGTTTGTTGTCTTATTTTTTTATTAATTCTTTATTATCATATTCAAGGTCCCAAACTTATCGTTTGCGAGCATGCTTACGAGTACTAAGCGAATGTTCATGCGATGCTCGTATTTTTGACCACAAAACGCTCATTTCTGAGCCCGTTTGCGATAGTTTAGGCGAACGTTCGCTCAACATTTGCTGCTTCGTCCACTGGGTAATTTCCAGCTCTGACGTTTGCGTGATTTTTCGCTCGTATTAATTAATTCTGTGACAGGTGTCATATGACAGTCCAAAAGGCAGCGCGAGGAAGATGTGCGTTGAATTAAGTTAGAGGAGAGTAAGGTTGAAATATTGCCTCACCTGTTTATTGAGGTGTCACTGATTTTATCTTGTGCCTTCCGACTCCAAACCCTCACTTATCAATATCGAGGTTTTCCAAATTGCTGTTAATGCATGATCTTTAAATTTATTGACAACTTGAAAACTTGCGCGCTTCAAAAAATCAAAAGAAGATCCTAAAAATACAATGGATGAAGTTTTAATTATTTGTGAAGCGGAAGTGAATTCGCAGCCATCAGTTTGCAACCTTGTTGACGTTGCGAATTTCCTTTAAATTGCAACTCTGATCATCTTGTCATATAAGATGGCATCTACTGCAACTCACTTTCGCTACATCAAGATAAATAAATAAAAATCAATAAATTTGAACATCAATCCTATTGATTAAAATTCCAATAAACGTATATATAAAATTGGGCTAAAAAAAAGTATATCAACCATTACGAATTAACAAAAACAATAAAATCTAACCACTAAGTCTTCTTGCAAACCTCAATTCAAAATTCACCTTAGCTTCGAAGGTAAAGTTATGCAAATTTAAGCTCAAAAGCTATTTTCTTTAAACATTAAATATAATTATAATAAAATGAAAACGATTATATTCACAATTACGTAATCGCTCATAAGAAAAGTAATTAAGTATATATATATACAAAAAAAAATATGTTTTCTATAGTTGTGTATCTAAACACGATCAGTGAAATTTTTTCTATAAGATTTCTTATACTTATTACATAGAAATTAAATTCAATTGCCAAGCAACATTAAACGCTGTCAGTTTGCAGCATAACGATGAAAATGCGTTGACTTGCTTTGGCTTGCACTGTGCTGCAGGACAAAACTCCTTCAGGCACTTAAACATTTGCAACGTTGTCAATGTAATTTAAATTGGTTGGAATGGCAACATTCCTTTGATGGGAAGAGATAGGGAAAGAGAGAGCAAGGTGGTAACTTCGAATTGGATGCAAGTGAAATGACAACAACAAAGAAGACTACGACAACATCGACGTTGATGACGATGAGAATGACAACGACGATGATGCTGCTTCTGCTGTTGTTGTTGCTGATGATGACGTTGCTGCTGACATCGTATCGTTTGCTGTCTCGTACTGTTGTTGTGTCGTTTCAGTGATTCATGAAATGAATGGGGCGCATTGTAAAAGGGGAACTCTTTATCTCATCAATTTTTAGTCCCTCCTTCCCTCTCTCTCTCTCCATCTTATTGCACTCTTACTCTTTTTTATCATGGCATCGCCGCCATCATCGTCTCCCGTTATCGTATTTCCTTTTTTTCTCTCTTTATTTTTGCTTTAATTTTTTTTTTTTTTTATTTTTATTATGCTTTCTTGTAGTTTGATGCCACAAAGGAAAAAGTTAATTTTTTGTGCAAAATGTTATCAGCGATGAGAAAAACGTCGAACGTTTTTGTGGTGATGGCTTTGTGCATCGCATCTCATGATGTGAGCGAACGTAGAAGTAAAGCCCTTGAAAGACAGCTTCAGTTATACACACGCACACACACACACACATATATACAAAAAGGAAGATGACGAAAAGAAGAAGGAAAACAGTTTGTAGAAAATTAATTGAAAAACGGAAAGGAGCGGAAGAGTTGAAGGAAGCTTCTTTTAATGTCTATAGACAATTTGCAGATTTCTTGATATTTCCTAACCACCCGCGCTCAACTCCCTTCCTCAGCTCAAGTTTTTAGGCGGTGGTGGTGGCAATTCAGCACTTTAATTTAGTTTAACAAAAAAAAAAGAAGAAGAGGGCAAAAAATACACAATTACTGTTTAAATTGTTGTACAAAGAATATTCATTCAAGAATTTTGTGAATTTTTCACTTAAGAAAATATTTTTGTAATTTACACGAGCGGTGTGTTTTTGAAACCTTTCACAAAGAAATTTACAAAATTAGAAATGCAAAAATGTACAAGGGGGGGGTGGTTGATTAAAATTATTACCTAACAGTTTTTTTTATTTCTCTCCGTGTAATGTCCGAAATTGAAGATTTCTTGCAGGTGAATTAAATACATTTGGAGATTAAACCGCCAATCCTTCCTGATAAATATTTAAACCATTATTATGATCTTTGCTTTTGAATTACAAGATTTATTGAAGGAAGAATGTGAGCTAACTTTTCCCCTTCCTGCAAGTGCTTCCTAAAAATTTACATACATAGATGGGTAGATATAATGGATAGAGTGCCCTGTTCATTTTCTAAGAGGAGCTTCATTAGAATCTCAACAATGAGCTACAATGAGAACTTTTTAGAGTACTCGCATAGCTGGCTCTCAGACTGCCTACTCGCAACACAGATCTTGGTGGGTCCATTTTGGTCACCAAAGCTTTTTCGTTGGCTTTTTCAGAGCCGAAATCTCAGGTACCATTTTACGCTAGGAACCTTCTTAGGAGATTACCGACTCATCTGATTCATCTAATGGCTTCAGTGCTTTCTTCTGGGTAAACACCGGTCTAGAGGGTATCTCTCTATCAATGATGTCTAACACCATAGTATTCTCTGCTGTGCCGGTCATCGATCTTGAAGGTATTCTCCAACAACTGACTTTATTTGGCTTTCTGACCCACACAGAACTTTGAGTACCGTCATAGCTCTGTCATAGAAAGTCTTCTTCTTCAACTTGCGGTCAACCTTGATAAATCATGCAAAAAAATCAATTTTGTAGTCCAGTGCTATTCATCAAACGATAACAAGAGACAAGGATGTGCGTTGGCATGATTATAATTATTTGAGGGAAGGAAGACTGGATAGTCAGGCACTGCGACCTATAAGATCTATTGTATCAAAGCCCCAAGTTATGAAAGAAAGAAAGGAAGATAGATAAGAAACATACCCAAGTCGAGAATCGAACTCGGATTTCCAGAGACAAGAGCCTGGTACTCTGCCACTAGACCACAATGGCGACGGTTGGACCTATAGTTTAACGCCGATTCCAAACGGCTGTGTGGCAATTTTTCTATCAGCTCGGTGGTTTAGCCATTACCAACCAAGGTATGTACTTGTACACTTTCTTATATTTCTCATACACTTTATATTGATAGTGAATATAAGAATATTATGAGAATTAACCACCAGACCAAGACGGGAAACGAACCCCCATATCTTCTGGGTGAAAGTCTTGTGCACTATACATCAGACTATCGAGGTCGTTGCGTTGGCATGATGGAAAAGAGTAATAGTAATACACTCAAAAAAAAGTGCAATGTAAAATTTATATTTTTGTAATGTTATTTTCAATGTAAAAACAAAAATGTTAGTTTTACGGCAAAAAATTTCAGATTGATCTGTTTTGTGTTGTATTAACATTAAATCTATGATTTTGATAATAATTCGTTTTACATTGTAATGTCAAATTATAATGTTAAAATTACATTAAAAATTTTCTCATTACTTAATACGTTTTTCATGTAAAATTTATATTATTCTGTGTAAATTTAACATTCAAAATATAAACAGACTAGTATAGCATTGAAAATTAAGACTGGTAATACTTTTTGAATAAGTATAACATTAAAATTTAAACTGATGACACTTTTTAATTGTGAAATAGTTTTGCGTTTCGTCGGGTAAGAGTGAACGTATCTATTTATTTGCAGTCACAATAATAGTTTAAATAAAAACAGTGTAAAAAAAATTGTGAAAGTGTTCAAATAATAAAAGAGAATAAAATAAACTAAAACGTGTTTTAAAAATTTTACTTTTTCGGAATTATTTACGTTTATATATTATTATTATTATTATTACTAATAATTATTATTACAGAAATAAAATTATATAAAATGCAAAAAACTTCTTAATTGTGTTTTATTTAACATTTTAAAGTTTTCAATTCTACGTTAAATTTATATCAAATTTACATTTTGCAATATCAGTTATACATTGTTGTCATGTCAATTCAACATTATTGTCATACCAATATTACATTAAAATAATGTATTTATTTTACATTTTTAATGTTAAAATTGCGTTGTTTTCGCATCATTTATACATTTTTCAGTAATGTTATAATTACATTTTGTAATTTCAATTTTGATATTTTTTAATGTTGGCTGAATATTGTAAACAAAAAATGTTATTTTTACAGCTGTTTCATGTACTCTTTTTTTTGAGTGTACTTAAATTCGAGTATTAGCGCCTTTGATCCGTCAAAATTTTCTCATGCACTTTCACAAATAAAGAGTTTTGTTAGATAAATAAGATAAGCAAGCAAGAGTTGTATCAGAAGCTGCGGGGAAAAACCAAAAGTGTTAGGCGAACAAGCGCTGACATGCTTCGTATGAAGCCTCAGCGACAACTGTACATGGTACACGGAGAATAAATGAATTTTGCGTGTACTTATTTCAAACAAAAATGCACTTTTTTTATACTAAGTATGTATTTATATCTATGATCTCAGTGTAGCGCTTTCACAAACTCACGCATACACTATCAATGATGCTGTTTAAGTTTTGGAAATGACTCGACTAGAAGAATGCAGTAAGAGCGAAAGAGAGAGAGAGAGAGAGAAAGAGCAAGTGAGTGCGGAAGAGCTAAAGTGCTAAAAGTTGATGAGCAGAGTGGCTAACTTTTGTTTTTCAAAATCCGCTTCTTAAAAAAAGCGTTAAATTTTTTTCCTTATAAAAGTGAGAGAAAACTTAATACATTTAAACTTTTTCACTAATACAGGCACACATCTGATACTTCTAGTTAATGAAAATTTCTTCGATTTTTCAAAGATATTTTAAATTGAATAAACGTGCAGAGCGCTAAATCACTTTTTTTCTGCGTTTTAATTTTCAAAAAGCACTAAAATCAGCGAGAAAAGCACTGAGTTGGCCACACTGTTGATGAAATTAACACACACTGAGAACAGCCAACCGAGTGCCGTATTCTCTTTTCGTTTTTTTTTTATATGAAGTTTTTCGCTCTCTTAATTTTTTAGTATTGCCAATCTCTATATTTTGTGTTAAATCGCTGTTGCGTTGCCTCCAGTGGGAGAACGGCCTAAGCGCCTGGTTATATTGGTGCTCGGTGTTTGACGAACACAGAACATTTTCGCCCGTGCTCGGTCAAGGTAGTTACATTCAGCTCGTTGCAGAGTTGTCTTTTGTCAAAATATACTCGTTTGTTTAATACTTAATGATACTGTTTTGTAAAATAACTCATTGCCATCCTGAATACTTGGCGTGCTCGGTGAACAATACACCGAGCATATCGTGTTCGGTGTGAGAGGGAGCAAAGACTCTCTCTTTGTGTTCGGTGCAATAACAATTTCATGGTGTTCGCCGAGCTACTCGCAATATAACCACAGCCTAAGAAGTGTGCCCGTTTACAACGTGCTTCATTCATCATTGTTGGATAACAAATGATGTCACTCCCCTCCCCAAAAAAAATATCATCCTGGTGCTAGTCACTCACTCCTCCCCGAAGCATGGTTCACCACTGTAAATGCTCTTCTATTTAGTTTTTTATAAGCACAAAATTTTAAAGAAAACAAAATTTCAAGACTACAAATTTTCTATCTTTTTTGTTCTCTATAAATTCTATCTTTCTAATTACTTCCTTTATACACATTTCTCATAGTATATCCGCCGCACCCAACTCAGTACTTTAAAAAAAAAAACAAAACCAAAAAAATCTCTTCATTAATTGCTATGACTGCAGCGTAACAACTAACTATCATCGTCTTTGCTCGTAATTTTTATGCTCACAATTAATTAATTCCCATGTTAATGTCCTTTCACCAATTTTGAGGTAGATACAATTATTGTCAACGACCACACAACGGTTTAATTACACGCCCCCTACGGACGCAAAGCCATGCCGTCGCCGTCACACACAATATGCGGTGAATATGCTTAAAGGACTTACTAGCTTCATGCACAAAATAGGAAATATGTAACTCTCTCTCTACAGAAAATAGCTACTAGGAGCATAAAAGGAAGTAGAAAAAAAAAAGAAAAAAAAAAACACACACACATAAACAAAAAAAGAAAAAGAATATTAAGGCGCAATATAATAAAATGTCATAGTCGTAGTCATGTGATATGTGAGACTAGGTGGGAGAGAAGGTTTGAGAATAGGTTTGGGAGTAGTTGTGAGAGTAGGTGTGAGAGTAGGTATGAGAGTAGGTGTAAGAGTAGGTGTGAGAGTAGATATGGAAGTAGATGCAAGAGAGTAGAAGCGTGCCTGTGTGAAGGTATGTTTGTGTATGCAAAGCCGTTAGAATGAAGGCTCGCGTTATGAAGTTTGAAAAATTTGCACGCTTTGTTCTATATATGTAGATTCTCATGAAAACTCTAAGGTAAAGTCTAGAAAAATAAAAGTTATTAGCCGGTGTAAGTGAGTATGTTTGTATGGACGTGGAATGCTGTAAGGCAAAATGCAAAACTTTAAACATATTTGCACATAATAACCAAAGTAAATGTATGCTTACACACATACAGATTTGTTAATCAATAACTTTATATAAGTAACTGCCATTTTACAATATAACATTACATTTTTTTTTCATTTTTAATCATTTAATGCATGTGTAATTTAACACAGTGTATGTAGTAGGTACCTATGTGTATTCATTACAATGAATGCATTACAGCCACTGATTAATAGCTAGTGGAGGAAATGGATATATACATAGTACTTCTATTGTATATCCTTTTCCCATATTACATATTTATTTTCATGTATGCATATATGTGTGTATGACGATGACGTATATAATGAAAGATTTATCATTTCCACAATACAATGCAACAGCAATAACAATAGCAACAACAATAATGTCAATACAAATGACACAAATATGTCAATTTCTGAACTCACATGTGTACATGATACATGGAACAATATACTACTGCATATATATATGGAATACATGATGCTATAAGTGACATCCCAAGAGAATGCTGAATTATATGTGAGTCGGTATGTGCCGGTAGAAAGGTGCTTCTCTGCTCTTCTGGTTTCTCATATGACGAGGGGTTTATATGGGTAATGTTTCATTACACCATCTGTTGCAAAGTAGGCACGCGAATTTGTGTCGTGGTTACAGCACGGCAACACGAAAAAAATCCTATGAAATCAGGTTGATGGCCTAGTTTAATAATCCGCATGAGAATGTTTGCAGATTTTACTTTTAGATTTAAAAAAATAAAGAAAAAAATAATATCATACATGTATATATATTCAAGGTTTATTTGAAGTATAATCCACTAATATTTATCCTCTTACAAGTATATTTTAAAATCAGCATTATTTCCTTAAATTTATAGCACCTACTACGTCTTCTTATTTATTTTATTTATAAAATTGAATTTAAGCTTTGAATATAGAAAACTAAATAATTCAAGGCTGATTCACCAACCGAGTATCTCACTCAGTTTTGGTTTTTTTTTTTTTTATTTAAAGTTTTTAGCATTCTCAAATTCAGCAACTCATTCTTCTTCTTTGTGGTCAATACCAATGGCTGTCAAAATCATTGTTTACTTTTGATTGTTTGTTTACTTTTTTTCTCCATTTTGACATTCTCAGCATGTCGCCATTTTGACCGCACACAACAAAAATGTGTTGTTATTGTCTTGTTGTACGGCTAATTTTGTTATTTAATGGTATACGACGCAACAACAAACGTGTTGTTTTTGCAAAGGTGAAATTGTTCTCTCTCATTATCTTGCAAAGAGAGTGTGATACCAGTGTTGCCAGATAAGGCAATATCTTGCGAAAGTGGCGATTTATGCAAATGGTTTGGTGTGAACTTTTTGGATTAGGTGAATGGTCATAAAATGGCGATTGTAAATTTATATTGGCGGAATTTTCTTGGATTAAAAATAATTTGCATGAAATTTTATTGCTGTCTTGTTAAAGCATTAGTAAAACACCTTCAGTACATTATATTTTTCATGGCTACGTTTATCAAAAATTATACAAAAATTTCACAATTTTTAGTCCTTGGTGTATGAATTATATAAATTAGGAAAAGTTTTTGTAGTCTTTTCAACAGTTTTATAGAGCCAAATGTCGCATTAAGCACCTATGAAAATCAGTTGGTTTGTACCTCTGGTTTTTTGATCGTTAATAGAAAACGCAAACTTTTTTTTCTCCTATTGTCATTTGTTAATTTGAAAGCTCATTCTGGAAATAACTTTCCCAAAAACAAATTCGACCTGTTGGTCAGAGATCTACAAATGCGAAGACAGTGCCAATAATTTTTGTTTTAAAGAAAATGCAGAAGACGTTAGCAGAATGCTTTTAATTTCTGAGCCAATGCAAGCGTCAAAAGGGTCTTTTCTATAATAAATAATACTGAGACAGTGATCACCAAATCGGAACGATTTTCGTATACCAATTCGGAACGCGATATTTTTTATAGTAAATGTTCCCAATACAAAGTTTTGTCGAAAAATGGCCTTAGTAGGCCATAAAAATGGCTTATTTCGAGCATAAAAAAAAAGTTTGAAAGTGAGGGAGCAGTGAATCGAGAAAACAAACATAAGCCGCAGCCATCTACTAGTTCGTGGGGCTACACCAGTTTTCGTTCACGCACACCTTCATATACAAATTCCGTTTGATTTTTTTCTTTTTATTGTTTCCTTTTTATTCTGTTCTTATTTAATAGCATATTTTTCTGTTAATGGCATGAATAGATATTGAGATAAATTGTTTCTTTTGCAAATTTTGCCATTTTTAATTTTTCTTGTTTTTCGATTTTGCAAGTATTTCTTCTTTGATTTTTTTTAATTTTTGTTTTTAAATATTTTTATGAAATTCTTTTTGATAATTTAAACATTTTTTTAGGGAAATGCTTAAAATATTTAATTTATTTTATAACTTTTACAATTTTGTTTGCCGGCTTAAGAATTGGAAAATGATGAACTAAACCGGCTAACCCGGACTCAGTGACTGTGTTTGGATCGATTTTTTTCCTCTCCACTTTTCCATTAAATTTTGCAATCGGGGCTTAGAACTTAGAAATTTAATTTCGTAGTAAATGATAAAAAAGCCTAGCAACATGAAAATTTTCATAGTAAATTTGGAAATTTTCCTATATTTTATATTATATATTTATACATTTATTTATTAAAAAAAAAAAAACAAAACATAAAAAATCTATTATAATGTGAACTTAATCAGCTTCTCTACTACTCCCGGTATATAAATGATTTTTAGACTGTTTTTTATTTCTTTGCGAAAAAAGTAGTTAATTTGCTACGATCTTACTAAAGTTCGAACCCTAGCTGCCATCATCGAAAATTCTCATTTCCAGTCCAATAATGTCTTTTATTTACAGCGATGTATACAAAAAAATTTCAATGTGGCAGCTCCATGCTAAAACTGTGAGGTAAAGAAATATATAAAAAGTTATCTCAGTAAGAGAGAGTGTGGTGAATTTCATACTTAACTTGAGAGACTGAAAAACTTCATATAGGAACACGAGAAGAGAGTGTGACACTCGATCGATTAAACTTTCTGTACCATAGAAGCTCAACATGATCCAGAGAGAGAGAGAAGGAGAGCAATAATAACTGTGTCAATAAAATAAAATGGACAGAAATATCGAGAAATATGTATATAAAGTGTGTTCGTAGAACTGCTGGAATTTTGCTTTTTAGGTTAGGAAAATTTATGAAATTTTAGCTTCAACTCAAAAATAAGTAGCCAATAATGACTATTATATGCACTAGATATAAAAAAAAAAACTAAAATCCTGTGTTTTAAAGGTTCCAGCGAGTTGGAAACGATGAAAATGTAAAATATTTTGTTGAGTGTGGATGTGAAGCTTAGGAACCCGAGAATTTATGTCATTTTTGAACGTAACTGTGTAACGAACATCAAAATTTGTTTACTCTTTTTCATTATGTTCTGCATTATAATGATTCAAATAGATGCACACGCAAGTTGTTTTCCTAAATATGTTGGCTTTTTGATAAAAAGCAAAACGTTTTTCATTTATCTATAGTCAATTGTGGGCTGAATCTATAACCATTTAATATAAATTTTACCTCCCATTTTTTTCCATTCTTTATATTGTTTTCCAATCAAAATGCAATGCATTTGAATGCATTTGATTTTCTCATTCCCCCTAGATTTTCTTTTCATTTTTGCTTTTGTTTTATTTTTGATTTTTATCTGCTTGTTCTTTGCAACTGTGATTCTATTCAGAGGTGATATTTTGCACTTCATTAATTTTATCGTTCGCTTTTTAAACAATTTAACGTAATTTTCTGCGGTACTTTTCATATTCCAAAACCCATTCACACACCCACTCGTACTCGCACTCCCGCCTGCATCGCTTAACACTTTGCGTTTTAACTGCATTTACTTGAATGCTGGTGGTGCTGTGCTGTGCTGCTGCTGCTTACTTTCTTTCATCATCAACATGATTGCTGGCGTTGCTTTCATTGCTACTGCTACATATAGCAAACGCCTTATCGTGATGATCTTTCAATGGAGTTGATGACGGTGCAAATCTTAAACACACAATTTTCAGCAGATGCTGCTGCAGGCAAGCAAGCAGGGTGTGTTGGGATATAGTATCATCTACAAAAAAAAAAAAAACAGAAACAAAAAAAAAGAGAAGCAGAACACACACAAAAAAATTAAGAAAAAAGTATGAGGGTGTGTGCTGATATACTGTGGAGTGTGGGTGTAAATTTTATATATGCTGCTGCTACTACTACTACCGCTGTATGTATGTGTGCGTGTGTGTGTGTGTACACTCGAGACGTTGTTTGAATGTTGGAAGCTATTTGTGCATCATCCGCAACAGTTTGAGTTAAGTGTAATCAACTCAGACTCAATGGGCTGTGCAACTTTGTCATCAACATCGTCGTCGTTGCCGTCGTCGTCAGCATCCTTGTCGATATATGTAATCTGCAAGCAGCATATGCGTGCTTTCTTTGCATTCATATGTGTTTGTATGTGAATATTTTACTACTTTATGTGTGTTTGCGTGTTTGTGAATGTTTTCGCCTTTGCAATTTTACAACCAAAGTAATTACTTCTTCTTCTGGGTTTCATTTTAATTTCGTCTTCTCTCTTTTCTTCCTTTTTGCTTTTTTTTTTTTGCAATAATACTTTACATTCATTTGTACCTTATCCATTCTCCTCCTCCTTCTCAATTTATACTACTCACTCTTTTTCCTGCTTTCCGCTTTTTGTTTTTGAGTTTGTTCCTTGCAATTTCCTGTTTTCCTAGCAATATTCTTCTTCTTCTTATGCGCTCGTTGGCTGCTGACTGCTGCTGCAACCAACATCAGCAATGAATTGAGGTTTTGAGTTGTAAAATTGTAAAGCATGTATACTTGAATCAGTTGCGGTTTATGTTTCTTAATACTCACACATTCATACGTGCCTCAACAGAGGAGATTTTAGGATTTAGAGCGGGGAGGGGTCTAAATTTGCCAGAACTAAATTAAAAGTAAGCCAAAATTTAGACCAAAGGCAGTCAAAAGTAAAATAAAAAGTGGATCAAAATTTGAAGCAAAGTCTAGATCGAAAATCGGACTAAAATTTAGACTAAATGTTTAGCAAAAATCAGACCAAAGTTCATACTAAAACCCAGATTAAAAGCAGAACAAAAATCAGACCGATTTCAAATCAAAATCAAGACCTAAAATTGACTGGAATTCATATCAACTTCAAATCAAAAGTCAGGTCGAATTTCTAACCTAATTCAGTCCAAAATCCAAACCAAAAATCAAGCCAATTTCAAGCCAAAAATCAGACTATTTCGGGTTAGAGACAGTCAAAAATAAAACTAAAATTGGATCAAAATTCATTAGGAGCAAAACCCAGATAAAAAATCACACAAAGTAGAATAAAACTCAGAGCCAGTAAACCAAAACTCACAGAAAAGTACAGACCAAAATCAAATTGAAATACAGACTGATTTCAGCCTAAAATTCAGGCAAAAGTTTGTCCAAATATCACAACTAAATTCAGACCAAAGACAATCAAAAGTAAAAGCAAAAGTAGACCAAAGATCGAAGCTAAATCTAGCTAAAAAATTAAACCAAAATAAAGTTTAAAAGTTGAGCGAAAAATGGACGAAAATCAGACCAAAACTCAGATTAAAATTCAAACTAAAATCAGACTAAAATAGTGTCAAAATTTAGACCATAAATCAGACAAAAATTCAATTCAATTTCAGACAAAAATTTAGTCAATATTGAAGACCAAAAGCTTGCCAAAAATCAGAATAAATTTTCGACCAAAATACAAATCAAAAGTAGTCTAAAATCAAACCGAAAGTAGTTCAAAAATTCAAACCAATCTCAGATCAAAATTTGGACAAAAAAATCGGACCGAAATCTAGACAATTTTCTAGACCAAAAGCAGATCAAAATTCAAGTCAAAATCCAGATCAACATTTTAACCAAAATCGCACCAAAACTCCAACAAACTCAGAGTCTAATCGATATTTAAAACAGATTTAAATTCATACCAAAAGTCAGACTGATATACAAACCGAAACTCAGATTAAAATTCTAACTAAAATAGCCCAAAATTCAGACCAGAAATCAGTTCAATTTCAGACAAAAAATTTAGACCATAATGAAGACCAAAAGCTTGCCAAAAGTAGCTTAAAATAAAACCGAAATTAGACCAAAAATTCAAACCCAGTTTAGATCATAATTTGGATCTAAATCCAGACCAGAAATCAATTTAAATTCAGATGTAATTCAGACTATACGGAGACCAAGAAGAAGAGTAAAAAGCGATTCAAAATCAGATCAAAAGCTAACAATTTCTGAGCAAGCCCCCACAAAAAAAAACAACGTAAGCTTAGTTCAAAACTTAGACTTAAATCGGGATCAAATTACGGTTTGAAACTCAGATTAAAATTCAAATTAAATTTAATTTCAGACAAAAGTTTGGACTATAATCAAGACCGAGAGCTTGCCAAAAATCGGAACAAAATTCAGACCAAAAAATAAATCAAACTCAGTCTAAAATAAAACCAAAATTAGACCAAAATTAAAACCAATTTCAGACCAAGGTTTGGACGAAAAAGAGATAAAAAATTAGACCCGAATTCAGATCAAAATTCAGGTCGAAAATCGTATAAAATTTTAGACCATATTCAGACCAAAAAGAGACTAAAATTCAAACCGTGTTCAGGCCAAAGTTTAGACAAAAATTCAATCCAATCTCAGACAAAAATTTTGTCATTAATCTAGACCAAAAGCTTGCCAAATATTAGAACAAGATTCAGACCAAAATACAAATCAGAAGCAGCCTAAAATCAAATCGAAAGTGGGCCAATAATTCAAACCAATTTCAGACCAAAATCTAGACCAACAGCAAACCCGAATTAAAATCAAAATTCTGGTAAAATTAGTACCAAATTCTAGACTAAAATCAGACCTAATTTCAGACCAAAATCCGGATCAAAATTTAAACCGAAATCCGGAACAAAAATAGACTAAAACCTAGACCGAACTCAGGCCAAAACGCAGACAAAAATTCATTGAAAAATTAGACCTAAAATATGACTAAGAACCAGACCATAAAATGGGATCTAAAATCAGATCAAAAGCAAGACCAGAAAAAATTATTAAGCTTTCCAAAAATAGGACATCGGTAAACTGAATCTAAAATTTCAGATTTAATGTAATCCAAGTGTAGTTATTTAATTAAATATCAAATAAATGGAGAATGATTTTTAAAGGCTATAATCATTCACAGTTTAAGAAAAGGCTATAATCCCCAAAGCCCCTATCCCCCCATTGAATTCGCCACTGTGTCTCCCTCAGTCACTTAACCACAGTTGCATATATGTTTACACACTTTGCGTGTTGCATATGTGTAATAAACCATGTGTGTATGTGTGTGTGTGTGTGATATTTCAACCCCCTCAATCTTAGTCAAATGTCTATGCACGGTTTTAATTTCACTCAGTCAGTCAGGCCTTTGTAATGCAAGCAAACAAGCAAGCAAGCAAAAAAGAAAATTACTTTCAAAAGAAAAATATAAAACAAAAGCTACAAAAAAAAAAAAAATGAAAAAAAAAATACTTGTTGAAATTTAATAGCTTCTAAAGGCTTGACGCGCTCGCTATCTCAAGTTGACATCTACAATTTAAAAAATCTACTATATACCGCAGTGATGCATTTAATGTTAATTTAGAAAAAAATTTTAACTCATTTACATAAATTTATCTTCATATATTATTTTTTTTTTCATCTAAAATCTTATTTCCTTTTAATTTGCAGACGCTTCCAATTACTTCGACACACAAGGACCTAATTTTTCACATGAGCCACCAAGTCGCATCGAATTTACAAACACCGCCGGCAGTCTTGCAGATTGCATAGCACACGGTAATCCGCCACCGAATGTTGAATGGTTGGATAAAGATAATAATCCCATCACTTCAATATCAAAGGTAAATTTAATTTTTAGTTCAAAGATTTTGTAGATTCTAGGTATGGGATAACTTCAACACTACTTACTGTCTGTATATGAAAGCTGCTGCAATAATATCTTCTTGTGAAGCTTAGTTGAAACACACATGACAGCAATATTTTACATTACTGACTACATATTAAGTTTACCCTCCAAAAAACAGATGACACTATAACGAAACTGAATTTCCAAAGGGATTTCGTGGTTGGCTTTCCTCTTCTGCGATAGAATGGAATGTCGAGTGGAGTATATGGAATTTTCTTTTACACTGATAAGAAATTCTGGTACCAGAATAGCAGTTGACGGAATAATGATACGATGTTGAAAGACAATGTGCGGCAGCTAATGACTTTTCTGTGTTGGAGCAACATAATTTTAAGATCATCCAATACCGAGTTGGTTGCGGAACTAGCGGTTGCTCAGCTAGTTTTCGCTTCACCAGTGCTGAACCAGTACTGGCCGAGGTTGGATGTCGGTAACGGCACAGAGTAAATAAGCGGGACTTTTCCGAATCCCGAAATTTCCGAAACCATCCCAATATTAGCCCGATATTTTCGCTGATCCTCTTTCTCATCGTTATTGACGACATCCTGCATAACTCCATAGATGGAAAGCGAAGAGGCATTTATTGGAATTTCACCGAACATCTTGAAGATCTCGCATATGCAAATGATATCTGCTTAACCTCAGTGAAACACTCCGATATCCAAGCAAAACTTGATGAATTATGTGTCGAATCGGGTAAGGTCGGTCTAAAAATCAACATCGACTAAACGAGTTCACGCTGCACGACAAAGCAATTGAACAGGTCGAAAATTTTACCTACTTAGGTAATGTAATATCCGCAGAGAACAGCGCAAGGAAAAATATTCTGACCAGAATTAACAAAGCGACGGGTTTATACACGCAGCTAAGTCAAATATGGAACTCAACGCAGTTATCCTTCCACACAAAAGTGAGACTACGTCATCCCAGTATTGCTTTACGGATATGAGACCTGGCTTGTCATTGACTTTCCTACCGGAAGAATCCAAAGTTTTGTCAACAGATGTCGCTGACGAATCCTTATGGTGTGGTGGCCAAATGTCATCAACAACACCGACCTGTACAAAAATGTAATCTGGAACCAATGGCCAACTAAATAAAATTGCGAAAACGGCGGTGGCAAGGTCACACATTGCAGAAAGATGCAACGGAAATTTTGTCGACAAGCTCTTGATTAGAATCCACAAGGCAGCCGCAAGAGGATTCGCCCTAAAAATATGTGCAAAAGAACATTGCAAAAAGAAATCGAAAAGTCCGGAAAATCGTGGAACGAACTAAAGGTCGCAGCAAAAAAAAAACAGGCCCAGATGGAAAAGCTTTATTGAGGCCCTATGTTCCAGTGGGAGATACAGAAACTGATGATGATGATGAATATTAGCTCAGTTACGAAATCGAAGAATAGCCACCTAATTTACATCAGTTTTGGACCAATACTGGTCGAAATTTGATTCTGATATCGGACCAGAGCGAATTAGTTAAATCTTTACGAATTTCTGTTCCCACTCGGACGCTGCTAATTATCGGTATTGAACTAGAGTAAATTAAAGACATATTTTATAACTTCTGTGTATTTTTGGACTCTGGTAAGTAAATTTCTAATTAAGCTCCACCGAAGATTCAACAACCGACTCAGTATCTGAATCGTATATAAAGCGCAAGAAATGATGATAGAACTAAAGATTTTGCATTGAGAAGCAACTCAAATGATGGAGGGGCCATTTTTCGGAAGTTCTTAACAACGTGCTATCCGAAAATGCACCAACGTCAAGTGAAAATGATTCCATTGCAGAAAATTCCCGCAAAAAGGTTCTTCCCCCCAGAGTAAAGAAGAGATCAAAGCAGCGAGACGAACCCTCTGCAACAGCAAATCGGACGGTAAATCTGCTCCCAACTGAGTGTAACGACGATATAATTGTAAAAAAAAGGGGAACTTGACCATAGTGAAATCATGTATAAGGTGATAGCAAAATTACAACAATTTCACTTTGGGATAAACAACACATTTTTGCTGTTGCGTCAGATACCACAACATGTCAAAATCAGCCGTACAACAAGACAATAACAACACATCTTTGTTGTTGCGGTCGTAATGGCGGCATGCAGAGAATGTCAAAATGGAGAAAAAAACTGAGGGTATTAAACCATGAAGAAAGAAGAATAATGAGTTGCTGGTAACTTCACCTTGAACATGAAAGTTAATCTTACTCTATGGCTGTTCAAAGTGAAAGGTAACCAGCACTTACTAAGATTATTGCAGTCATTTGTGAACAGATGTCTCCGAAATGTTCACCGAATTTATTGGCCAAACGTAATTTCAAATGAGGAAGACAAACCAACCAGGGAGACATCGACAGCTAAAATAGCAGTAGATTGGCCGCACTTTCCGCAAGCGAGAGAGAAATACCGCGCGTCAAGCCCTAAAGTAGAAATTTCCAGTGAGTTATACCAGGAGGGTAGGGCGACCATGCAGAACTTGGAGAAGGACCGTAGAATTTGAGATGAGGTCCATTGGATGTGGTTGGCCTGAGTTAAGAAATATTGCAGAAAATCGTTGGAGATATTGATGATGCCGTAATCGTGATTTCAGACCTTCTCAAAAAATTATTGTTTGTTTATAAAATATATATGAATTTGACAGTTTGCGCTTGTATAGTCACGCAGAAGTAGAGCAAGACCATCGTATTCAGACGTTCTCTCTGCTTGCAGTTGGCCAATCATAGTCGTTGATTTCCATTCAGAGAGAGCAAAATTTTCTCATTATATACAGACACATCACATGCTATCTCTGCTTTCAACTGGCCAATCACAGTCATTTGTCTTCATTGAGTTAACGTTAAACTCTTCCAATATACACAGAGAGAAATTATCACAGTCTTTGTTTGCTTTCAGTTGGCCAATTTTAGTCATTAATTTTTATTGAGTGAGAGAAAATTATTTAACAATATGCAAAGAGAAAATATTCCTCACTCTCTCCGTGCAACTGCAATCATTAAATGAGAACACGTTATCACAATTATTGGTTACTATTGATTGAAAGCAATATAAAAAGATAAAAAATATCTCACACTAACTCTGCTTTTAGTTGGACAATCATAGTCATTTGGTTTCACTGAGTGGGAGAAAAATCCTGTCCGAATCCTGTCTTAAAAAGAAAATATTATATGGTTTCCCTGCCTTCAGTCGGCCAATCGTGGTCATATAAATATACGCGGAAACGAAATGACTTACGCTTTCTGTGCTTTCAACTGTCCAATCGTAGTCGTCGATTTCTATTAAGAGATAAAAGAAATCTCATCAATATTCACGCACTCTTTCTCTGCTTTCAGTTGACTAATCGTAGTCATTGGTTTTCATTGAGTGCGAGTAAGATTTCCGCAATATCTACAGAGAGAAAATATCACGCTAACTCTGTTTGCATTTGCTCAATCATAGTCATGAGTGAGAGAAAAATCCTTTTACATCACGCAGAGATAAATTATTCCATACTATCTCTGCTTTTTATTGGCTTCCATTAAGTGAGAGTAAAAGTTTTACAATATTAACAGAGAAAAAAAGTCGCACGCTATGCTTTCAATTCAAAGAGAAAAATCCTTTCATATAAAGAAACTTTTCATTTTCGCTTTTTTCCAATTTTAGTCATTGGTTTCCGTTGAGATATGGTAAAGTTTTTCACTTTTCACAAAAAGAAAATATCCTACCCTATCTCTATTTTAAAGTAGCCAATTCAGCCTTTGCTATTATTTTCAATATGCATAGAGAGAAAATATCACACGCTATTTCTGCTTTCGAAAAGCTCGGTCTTGGCCCTCCAGGGGCTGTTGTGCCATAATAGTAGTAATAGTATTTCTGCTTTCAATTGGCCAATGATAGAGCAAAAATAACACACTTACGCTTTTAATTTTCATTGAATGAAAGAATATTAAGTGCTTTCAATATAAACAGAGCGCAAATATGCCATGTCATGCTATCAATTGACCAATCAGAGTCTTTCGTTTTCAATGAGCGAGAGTAAAATTCTCTCACCAACTGCAAAGAGAAAATATGACTCGCTACTATCAATTAACCAATCACAGGTGATCGTTTTTATTCAGTAAGAGTAAGTAAGTAAGTAAGTGTGACATATAAACAGTTGAATATTTTAATAATTTTGTAACAAGGTGTTCTTTATTTTTATGAATAAGTAAACTAATAATACTTCAAAAATTTATCAATCAAAAGTAACTTCTATAAACTTTCTTTAGTTTTTTTTTTTTTTTTTTTTTGGGAATTCTGTATAAATTTTTCCAATACCAAAATTTGCAATAATATTTTTACGTTTTTGTGGCATATTCTAGAATTGTATAGATATAAGTAGATGTGCATTAGGATGGGTCAAATTGCTTGGGTGAAAAAAAAAAAAATTGAAAATTCCTTAAAAAAAGTCTACGGATGATTCTAAGGAGTGAGATTGAAAAAATCTTAACTCATATTTTACATAATATTTTTTTTGGGTGTAAAATTTAAAAATTTCTTTGATTTAGTTATCTTTGAAAAATATGTCAGTTGTTATTTTTAATGACAAATATGTTGATTTATTGTGAGTTTGATCAAAATGAGTGGAGAAAAAGAAGAACGTCTTAAAATTATTAAAAATTTTCAAAAAAATCCAAATTGGTCCTACAAAAAATTGGCCAAAGTATTTGAAGGTCTGCCGTCAAACTGTTTCCAATGTTATTAAACAGTTTCAGAAGAATTTTACCATTGATAGGAAACCTGGTTCGGGAAGAAAACAAGGACCACATGATATTGGGAAGGAAAAGCCAAGAAAATAGAAAGCATATTGAAAAGATCTCCAAACACATCTGGTAGAAAAGCTGCCCGGTTAGCGCAGTGCACTGACTATTTGGTGCGAAAAGTTAAAGCCAATGTAGGTTTTAAAACATACAAATTCCAAAAAGTTCCACACAGGAATGCTGCAAAAAATTTAGACGCTAAAAATCGGGCTCGGAAATTAAAATCAAATTTTATACAAATATATTCAAGTTGTATAATGGACAACGAAACGTATGTACTGGCAGATTTTACGCAGCTTCCGGGTCAAAATTTTTATGTTGCTGATGCTCGAGGAAATGTCGAAGAGCCATTTAGAATCCAAAAGCAGACAAAATTTTCAAAAAAATTTCTGGTATGGCAAGCTATATGCAGTTGCGGCAAAAGAAGCAAGTCATTTGTTACAGTGGGCTCTATAAATACCGAAATATACATCAAAGAATGTTTGAAAAAAAAGACTTCTTCCTTTGATAAGAGAGCACAATGTGTCCACATATTTTTGACCTGATTTGGCATCATGTCATTACGGCAAGAAAGCTCTGGAGTGGTTCAAAGTAATAACATAGTTTTTGTACTAAGAGAGGCCAATTCTCAAAATTGTCCGGAGCTAAGACCAGTGGAGAGATATTGGGCTCTTGTGAAAAGAAACTTAAAGAGCACAAAAAAAAGGTGTCTCAAAATATCGAAGATTTTAAAAGGAGATGGGCAAACTGTTCCAAAAAGGTGTCTGAAATAACTATCAAATCTCTAATGGAAGGCTTACCAAAAAAAGGTCAACGAGTTCATAAATAGTGGTTAGAACTATAAAAGTTATATTTTTCTGTAATTTGTAAAATATTATCAATTAAATAAAAAAAAAAAATCAAAACTCTAAGATCAACCGTTTAAAAATTATTGAATTTTATATATGTTAAGATTTTTTCGATCTCACTCCATAAGTGAATTTACCTAAGAAACCATCAGTCGAAAACCAATTTCGAGCCTGGTATTTTTACAAATAAATATAGATCGCTATACAAATATAATTTCAGTGAAAAATATGCGCTTATTTTCGCAAAAATTAACGGGACCTATTTGCTTTAAATCATTACTAATCGTTTTGTGGTAAAAAAAAAAAACTAAATTGTGTATTAACGAACACAAGGCAGAAATGAAACTTCTTGTGAACTAAGGGCGATGTTACACGATCAATGTTTTGCTGTCAAACAATGAAATTGTTGTTGCTTTGAAAAATGAACACTGAGCAAAAAAGAGGATGAACACATTTTACTTCAAATTTTTTACTGACGCAAAAAAACCTGCATCACTTCAAATAATATGGGGGGCTGAAGATTCACTGTTGCATTTTATTGGAAATACTAATATTTTATGAAAAATACTAGACTTTTACTAACTTTTAAATAATTTTTTTTTCTTTGCCACCCTTTTTCAATTGTTGATATTTCATTCACTTCAAAATACAATTTAATACTTTTTTGTTGGAAAAACATAGTTGCAGATAAAAGTAATAAAAAATAACATTCAGCAAAAAACTGATAGTGGAACAGGGCATCAAACAAAACGATGAAAAGAGAGTAAAAATAGAAATCATTGACAGGAAAACATTGACCGTGTAACATCAGCCTAAACGAAACAGAAGCAAATAACAAGCAAATGAAATTTTTCAATCGCTACATTTTTTACTTCATTGGCTTGTGTTTTTTAATTTCATTTGCTTGTGTTTCGTTTTGTTCACAAGAAGTTTCACTTCTGCCTTGTGTTCGTTAATACACAACCAATTTTTTTTTGGGGTTAATGCAAGAACAAAAATTGCAACTCTGTACCGGTAATGTCGATGACAATTGTAGCGAATTCTTTTTGTGTGCACACATCTTCATGTAATTCCTTGGACATTTGCGCCATCTGTATGTGAAATGTATAACTGTCATAAACTTTAAGATGGCATTGTTCTTTCTGCCATAGGCGTGTGTGTGTGTGTGTGTAATTAATATGTTATATTGAATGAAAACTATTTATAAATCGTTTATTATATAGTTTGCTCGTGAATTCAGTTACGGAATATTTATATTTAGCCCCTCATGCACATTGCTCGACAAAATTATGTCGCATTGCAAACTTACGCGCAACGTCACATCCGGTTGGTTTTACTCTAAGACAAGAGAAAAAAAGTTTCACTTCAAAAATTTGACCCACCCTAATGTACATATACTTATATATGTATGTAGTATATTAAATAAAATGTCCTCCTCTTTTACGTAGATAAATAAATATAAAATGGAACTCCAAACTCATCTATCCTCATTTCATACTACAAGTCTCTAACTTTAATCAATTTCAAATTTATTTATAGAAGAGTAATGATTTTTACCTACTAATAATTTTTCACTTTTAAACTTTCAAACACCCCCACAAAACATACAAAAAAAAAAACACACAAAAAATTCAAAAAAAAGAAAAAAAAAAACACCAAAACTAAAACTTTTTTCACATCACCTTTTTCGAGTTTTTCCCCGATTTCAGTTCGTAACCTTTACTTCATTTTTTATGAGTAATAAATTATTTGGTATTAAACTATACTAAAGTGAGTTGCTGGCTCACTCTCGCACCAGGAACAGGAAAAATAAAAATAGCAAGCAACAACCAAACTTTTGCTGCAACCAACTTATTTTTTTACGCCGAGTTACGAGTTGAGCAGAGTAGAGTGAAGTATAATTTATTATTTGCCACGTCAGTTACAGTATCGACATCATTCGATTCGATTTAATATACGTAGAAAAATCTCATGAGTTTTTTGACTTTGGACAACACTGAAGTACACTGCAAATATAGAGAGTTGGCTGTTGATTGTAGTTTGTAGGTATGTAAGTATGTATTTAAGAGTTTTTTTTTGTTTTTTTTTCGTCTCTCCAAATAAAGTTTAATCGATTTTATGTTTAATGTATAAAAGAAAGAGTGTGAGTATTAGCGTTGTGGTCAGACAGGTTCTGTTTATATTCGGAAACATAAGTTGAGGCTAAGTTACGGAGGCTACGCAAGCAACCATTGGCTGTTTTTGCTTTTGAAATTGCTTGAAAATTTAAAATCACTAACCTTAAGGTTGGACTGATTGAACACTTTAATAAAATCAACCTGCTTGCGGGTATAGAATTTAGATTTTGTATGAAAGAAATAGAAACTGCGGGATTTGTTTTATATGACTATGTAGTATACAGGGTGACAATTGTAAAGTGACGCAAGTTTAATACTCTACAGCAAGCTTTGCCATTTACCGTTACTTTAATTTAAAAAGCAAATTCATTCATCATTGGCTTTGCTTTTAATTTCATTTGAATTTTTGTTATTACATTTTGAAATTTCCATAAAAATGGACAAGGAAAATATTCGTCGTGAAATTATGAAATTTCATTTGGCAAATTATAGTAGCCGTCAAATTGCAAAGGCTTTAAATTTGTCAAGTCGTACGGTAGACCGAGCTATTATTCGATATAATGGAACTGGGGGTTTTGGAGATAGAGACCGGGGAAAATTTTCAACAGTTGCCACTACTGGTTTAACAGAAAAAATTCGTAAACGAATCAAGCGAAATCCAAGGCGCTCAATGAGAAAAATCGCTAAGGAAGTGGTAGTAAACCGTGAAACAGTGCGAATCATTGCAAAGCTTAATCTTAAGCCGTACAAGCTCCGAAAAGCTCAAGATCTGACACAAAAAAAGAAAGATTTGCGACTGCAATGATGCAAGGCGTTGCTACGCTCCTCCGTGTTAAAACATGTTGAAAATATCTTGTTTACAGATGAAAAAATTTTCACGGTTGAACAACATTTTAATGCGAAAAATGACCGAATGTGGCTAACATCATCATCGCAACAAAATAGGACTGTTGGCCGAGTTCAAAAGCCAGCTTCCGTTATGGTATGGGCTGGAGTTTCCGCTAATGCCAGAACCCCTCTAATATTCGTTGAAGAGGGTGTTAAAATTGACCAGGTTGTTTATCGGAGCATTTTAAATGAACATGTTCTTCCCTGGGCCCAAGATACATTTGGAAATGAAAACTGGACTTTCCAGCAAGATTCTGCACCTTCCCACATGGCAAAATTGGATAAAACGCAAACATGGATAAAAGACATTTTTTCTGGATTCATAACATCTCAAGAATGGCCACCATACTCCCCAGACTTGAATCCAATGGACTACTCTATTTGGAGTATTTTAGAGAGTAAGGCTTGTGCATCTCAACACCACAGTCTGGAGTCGCTGACAAATTCATTAGAGAAAGCCTGGACTGAAATTGATCAGGAAGTCCTGCGGCGAACAGTCCTACGATTTCCGGATCGATTGAAGGCATGTGTGCAGGCTAAAGGAGGTTATATTGAATGAGGTGGGGTTCAAATGAATGCTTATATATTCAGCAATGTTAACACTTAATTGTACTTAATGGGAGTACGTCCTTTTGAAAATAACTGCTAAAATGTGTGCGTCACTTTACGATTGTCACCCTGTAAACGGGAAACTTCCTGACTGATTTGCTAACTCAAGAGAAACGTTTATTAGGAAGACTACTGTATACCTGAGAGGAAGGCTACTAAGGAGTGAGATCGAAAAAATCCTAACATATATAAAATTCAATAATTTTTAAACAGTTGATCATAGAGTTTTGATTTTTTTTTATTTAATTGATAATATTTTACAAATTACAGAAAAATATAACTTTTATAGTTCTAACCACTATTTATGAACTCGTTGACCTTTTTTTGGTAAGCCTTCCATTAGAGATTTGATAGTTGTTTCAGACACCTTTTTGGAACAGTTTGCCCATCTCCTTTTACAATCTTCGATATTTTGAGACACCTTTTTTTTGTGCTCTTTAAGTTTCTTTTCACAAGAGCCCAATATCTCTCCACTGGTCTTAGCTCCGGACAATTTTGAGGATTGGCCTCTCTTGGTACAAAAACTATGTTATTACTTTGGTACCACTCCAGAGCTTTCTTGCCGTAGTGACATGATCCCATTGTGCTCTCTTATGAAAGGAAGAAGTCTTTTTTTCAAACATTCTTTGATGTATATTTCGGTATTTATAGAGCCCACTGTAACAAATGACTTGCTTCTTTTGCGGCAACTGCATATAGCTTGCAATATCAGGAATTTTTTAGGAATTTTTTTCTGCATTTGGATTCTAAATTGTTCTTCGACATTTCCTCGAGCATCAGCAACATAAAAATTTTGACCCGGAAGCTGCGTAAAATCTGCCAGTACATACGTTTCGTCGTCCATTATACAACATGAATATTTTTGTATGAAATTCGATTTTATTTCGTCTAAATTTTTTGCAGCATTCCTGTCTGGAACTTTTTGGACTTTGTATGTTTTAAACCTGCGTTGGCTTTAACTTTTCGCACCAAATAGTCAGAGCACTGAGTTAACCGAGCAGCTTTTCTACCAGATGTATTTGGAGATCTTTTCAATATGCTTTCTATTTTCTTGGCTTTCCCTTCCCAATATCATGTGGTCCTCGTTTTCTTCCCGAACCAGGTTTCCTATCGATGGTCAAATTCTTCTGAAACTGTTTAATAACATTGGAAACAGTTTGACGGCAGACCTTCAATTCTTTGGCCAATTTTTTGTAGGCCCAATTTGGGTTTTTTTTTAAAATTTTTAATAATTTTAAGACGTACTTCTTTTTCTTCACTCATTTTGATCAAACTCACAATAAATCAACATTTTTGTCATTAAAAATAACAACTGACATATTTTTCAAAGATAACTTGATCAAAGAAATTTTTAAATTTTACACCCAAAAAAAATTATTAAGTAAAACGTGTGTTAAGATTTTTTCAATCTCACTCCTTATATACCAGAACTGTTTGCAAGATATTTTAGAGTGATAAAACTTCCGATAGGGATAACTGTAAAACCAGCTGTTAAACTGGGCATCTTTCCTTGACTTTTTTGTTCAGTATGCTTTGGCAAATTACCATGGATAGATTTACACTCAAAGACTGTGCGCGAAAGTTGATTGATTTTTATGGGTAACATGTACTTCGACCTTAAAGATCTATTGTATCCTCGATAGTAGCTTAATTATAAGCTGTCAGATAAGCCAATCTTGCTGATGAATCTCAGCAGTTGATGTGCCTTCAAGGCTATGATGTCTTTACTTCCTGGGTGAAATTGCCCCCAGGTATCATTTCCTCCTGCGAGCGAGTGCCTCACAGTGTATTAGAATATGTTCTGATGTTTCCTTGTCTTTTTGGCAGAACCTGCAAGTGTTATCCTGAATTACTCCTAAATTCTTCATGTGCTCTCCCAGTTTACAGTGTCCTGAGAGAATGCCCATGACTATTTTAAATTGGTCCTTCCTTAGCTTTAGACAAAGGGTCGCTTTTTTGGGGTCGAAGTTCCCAATAAGTAGCTTTGATTGCCTAAGCTTTGGGAGGAGTGATTGCCTAAGCTTTTGAGGATGACCTACTGCTCCATTCCTCGTCTTTTAGAGTGCTTTTTATGGTTTGAATTCCTAGGCCTAGCATGGGTTCGGGGCCGATACATGTCTTGGCAGCTGCTTTCCTTGCCAGGCTGTCGGCTAACTCATTACCATATATTCCTGTGTTTCCGGGTAACCAGAATAAGGTAATCTTATTTGGCTTTTCTGGCTTATTCAGGAGCTCTAGACGTTCCCATACTAATTTTGAGGAAATCTCAAAGGAATCCAGTGCTCTGCTAGCGGCTTGGCTATCTGAGTAAATTACTATATCTTGCTTCTTACACTCACGTTCAAGGTTGAGCTGTGCACAGAACCTTATGTCAAGAATCTCCGCTTGGAAGTGCTTCTCATTGGATCCGAGTGTTTGGTCTTGGGACCGTACACCCCTGTCCCAGTTCCTTTCTCTGTTCTTGAGCCGTCCGTGTACTATCTTTGTGTGTGTTCTTTATAGGAGGTGTAGAATGTTTTAATTTAATTTAATTTTATAATTTAGATTTCAATTTGACTGTTTTGCATTTAAAGTGATTTTTCCTGATCTTCAGTTTGTTAATTTTTATTTCAATTTCAAGATTTTTTAATTCAGTTTGGTTATTCTGAATTCAAATTCACATTTAATGAATTCAATTTGGTTATTCTGAATTCAAATTCATATTTAAAGAATTCAATTTGGTTACTCTGACTTCAAATTGAGGATTTCTGAATTCACTTTTACTTTAATTCTGCATTTAAGGTGATGTTTTTTGAATTCATTTTTATATTTTTAATTTTTATTTAACGTTTTCTAAAATTAGAAAAGTGTTTGGATTCAGTTTCATTCATCATTTAGGTGATAAGCCCTTCTGGTTTTCCGGGATTATGATTTCTATGTCCTTTGAACAGAAATCTGAACTGCATTTACTTGTTTTTAACTCTGATCATATTGTTCAGAAAGAAAATTCACTCGATCTCTGATTTACAGAAGTGAAGAGATTCGTTGGTTTAAGAGTGTGACTAGTTTAAAAGCCATTTTGACTGTCAAACTGATCTGATCAACTAAAATTTCTTCCAGCCGCCAATCATAGCGCTTTCGCCTTGACAAATTCATTTTCTGTAAAGTTATTCGATCAATTAGTTTTTCATATCAATTATAATCCACAAACAGAATTTGTAGATACTATGTAGCTTAAATTTTAACCAAAAAGGCTTTTAAATCTAATTGAAAATATATGAGAAAATAATAGAAATTGATATAATAGAATTTTTCAATATTTTTTATATGAGTATGTATGTGTAAATTTGATATTTTATGGTAATACTTATTTTTGTGAAACCAATATTTAATATTACTAAATAACGAGAATGGTTTTATATAAAATTTTCAAATAAAATACAACAGAGGCACATTTTATTATTATTTTTTTTTTATTTGTTTATTTATATTATGAGCAAAATGCAATTAAATATCGCACACATATGTATTAAAAAATAAAATAAAAATATTATATACATACATACATACACACACACATATATCGCAATGTGGCACAGTATGCATATTTAGATACCCAGTGAGGAAATGTTGTTAGTTTTTTATTAAGTCAAATGGTTGTACTCGTACTGTGTAGTAGTAGTAGTGCAGATAGTCAGACCATAGAGAAGCCCATTATGTTCTAAACCAGGGGTGCTCAAAAGTTTCTTATAGTAGTGTAAAAACCAATACATATAAACTTTGTTATTATAAACTCATACGTTAGGCAACAAAAAAAAAAAACTACATTGAAGACTCTTTGTTGCTTTACTCTTTTGTATAGGCAAAGAGGAGAGTTGAGAATTTACGTTAAAGATAACTGTCATCAATGTATACCAATAAAGTGTTGTTGCTTTACTCTCAAAGAAGAGAGATGAAAACCAAAAACGACAAAATTGTTGGTGTATTCCCCACAAACCATTCCGTCTGAAAATGGTACATTTTAGTACAGTAAAGACGTATACTCATACACGTTTCCGCATCCGAAAGCGGACTGGAAACGGTACGTTTTGCGTGAGAAATGAAAATCCGTAAACGTACAGAAAAACAGGTATGGAAGAGTTCCTGAAAAAATGTACAGAAAAGTACCACTTGGACGGCATTGAAATATGTAATTTGAAAAAAATGTGGTTCCGTTTTGTCGGGGGTATAAGTTCCTTGGTTTGTTGGGTTTTGTATTGCTTAGTGCAGACTACTGTGTGTGTGTATTAGAATTCACACAGCCTATGCCTAAGTGCTTTTACAAAAACAAATGTGCATCAAGTGCATAGGCCGTAGGTTATAAACTGTTGCCCTGTACAATTTACTAAACTTTTTAACAAAACCCGAGTAGGATTATCGCTCAATAAGTCAATTGCCAGAACACCAAAGCCTGTTTTGAAAAAGACATATAAGAAACTATCCACTGTTTTTTCTTCTACGAAAAGAAATCGGTAGGTAAGTCAACTAAAAGTTCTTCAAATTCTTAGACAAAGAGTATCACCAGCAGCCGATAGTTCCTCTTTGTGGGACTAAATAGCGCTCCAAGATAATAATGGTGTGTTTTTCTATAATGTCTCTGATAGTGATTTTAATGTTTGGCTCCAGGACGCGTACTACTTACTACTGTGGGATGCAAATCAAAGAAACAGGCAGATAACTCTCTTTTATACATACATACTTACTCCGGAACATATATTAGTTACAGACAATTCCGCATGTTGACACCTGTCGGCCTTTCCGAATAAAATTAGTCTAGAAGTAGTTAAGCAGTTTTACTACTAGTTTCATAAATGCATCAGATCTCGAACTCTCGTCTGTTCTAGATCCATTTTTGAAAATGCTGTGACAGTCTGGTACTAGTTCTAGCTCTGACGAAATGCATGCCCCTTCACGCGGACACGAACCTTAAAACTTTTCCTCAAAAAGGTAACAGCTGGTAATGTTTCATGAGGCACAGAAAGCATATTTCCACAAATGTCAATCACAGTCTTGATTTTTCGCAGATTTTTGTACTAACATCCATTATAATTTAGGCCAAGGTAGGCGTTCTTACCCTTGAATAAAGACTCCGGCCAGTAAACGATTTTGTTTTTTGGGGAACGTTTTATTTTTTCGTCCCTTAAAAATTTTTTTTAATTAATGGCCAACGATAAAAATGAATGAAATCCCAAAATCCCCCCCACATAAAACTATGGATCCAAGACCGTATTTAAGGAGAAGATTTTGGGGGTTCTGACCCCTCCTCCCCCTCCCCCCTCCCGAAATGTGGAAATATTCTTCTATTTTTTGATATTAATTGCCAGTGGATGAAAAAAAAGTCGAAATAAAATCTATTGAACAGTTTATAAATATTTTTTACTTCCATCGGTTTCTTTCGAAAAAGTCAAATATAAAAAAATAAACTTGAAATTTTAGTTACACTATGCGACCAGATCCGATTTGTTTGACTTTGGATACAAAAAGAGAAGGTGATTCTGAGCAATTCTGTTACTGTTTTTGATTTACAGTTTCGGGTTTAGGGCTCATTTGGAAGGGCATGATTCAGCCTATAATTTCTGGATTTCGAAGTTTGTAGCACACCAGTGTTCAGCTCTCCAATTTTTAAAAATGGCCAAAAATTCTGTTTTAGGGTTTTCCATCCCATTTTTTTCTAAAACGTGGCGTGATGAGAAATTTTTGACCTCATATTCGTGTTCAGTATAAAAAATTCGTTCACAAACACTAGGAACCATTTTATTCGCAAAGCCCATGTAGGGCAGTAGTAGTGGATCAGCTCCAAAGTTTTAGCAAACAATCTTAAAATGTAATTAATTCTTTAACCCATTATTGCTCAGAGCACCCCGACTCGGAAGAACTCTTTCAATGCAGTAACTGCACGAATTTCGGGAATATAAGCCAACCTCATCCGGATTCCTTATTATGGCCCGAATTCCCACTGATAATCATTTGAAAAAATGAGCCTCTGACTATTTTTAGTATTTTTGGTAATTTTTTTGAGGTCGGGCTCATCATCAGTAATGACAAGTCAATGTCAATTTTCTTCGAATGAAAACGCCCGCACCCCCGAAAAAAAATCCTGGCTACGACCCTGTATAGATCGTGGTGCTGCATTTTGAATGCAAATGTACCAAAACTGGTGATGTGGTACAAATGTACTTCTTGATTTCGAATTGCACCAAAAAATACACAAGTGTACCAAAAATATCATCACTGTTATATGCAATAAACAAAAGAGCGAGTAAATAAAGTCAAATTTTGCAAGAACAACACCAATATCACTCTCTCTCTTTCTCTTTCATACTCATGCTCATTTGTGTTAAAAGAATTACTTGCAAAAACAACACAACTAACAATAACTGTAGATTTCTCTGTTGTCAATCACTCACTAATATGAGATGAGATTGAGAGAGCCGACGACTCTGCTTCTATTGCATATACATATGAAAAAAAGTTCGATCACGATGTCGGCTCTCTCAGTGTCTGTTTTGCAGGATACTCTCTTTCTCTCATATTTAAAAGAAACTAAAATAATTTCATAAGAGTTAACCGGAGAGAATCAACAACAACAACACTAGATTTATTGGTATTTGGTATTTTATTCATACATCTACAGAAAATTAAATCAAAAGTAATTATTTAATTATACATTAGTAATCAATTCATTCATCTTTCCATACTGGGTGTCTTCATATCATGTACATGTTCATTCAAACAATACTTGTAGTTATATTTCACACATTCTTTGTGCCTCTGCTACCTTAATCTACCGCTTCCGTTATGGCTGGTCTGTGTTTTCTGCGTTTTTTTATTTTTATTTTTTGTCTGTATTTTTTTGTATTGTATTGTTTCAAATACAACAAAATTTAATCAATAACCAATTGAACCATACATCCGGCACATTGGCGACACGGTTTCAGACTCTGGAGGAGGAATTATTGACGGAGGCAACTACGCCAACAACGACACCAAATGCCGGAAAAGTCAATGCACGGACGAAGCGAGCAAGCAAGCAAACAAGCACAGCCCGCATTACACCATACAACTCGATTCGAATGCATAGGACGACGTAGCGAGTATTGTATTTCGTGTGTGTGTGTGTATGAGAGAGAGAGTGTGTGTTCAGTTTGTATGAAGTGTGTGTGTGTTCAGTGTATACATATATGCAGTGTGTTCACTGCCTATGGTTGATATTCACTATATGGAATATGTTCAGTTTCTTTTTCTGTGTGTGTTTTTTTTTTCATTTTTTTTTGTTGGCTGGCTAAAAATTTATGCCTGTAAAAAGAGAAGAACATCCTCCTACGTTGTTTTTATATGAGACGACACATTCTTCACTATTTCGCTGCACATAAAAGTGTGTGTGGTGCTGCTATAATTCATAAGCCATAATTCAAAATGGGCACACGAGTTTGAATGGAGTTCACACTTAACGAAATTTATCACGTATACGTACTCGCTCGTATATTGTACTTACGTTCTTCTTACGTTGAAGTTTAAGTTAGTTACTTAACGTTCTGTTTTTTTTACTTTCTTTTTTGTTTTGTGTTTTTTTGTATGCTTAAGTTTAAGTTTCGATGACTTTGAACTTTGAGAAAGTTTTTTAAAGTTTTTTTTTTTTTTTTGTTTACTTCATATTTTAAACAACACTATTAAAAAACGGAGGTCAAGGTTAAGAATATGGAAGAGAATAGCTAAAATTTTTGAGCTGACTTTAAGTTGAAATGTAACGTTTTTCTCTTTTGTATTTAAAAAGCTTAATAAAATATATGCATCCACCCTTTATACTTTCAGGTTCGTCATATCTTAGCAAATGGTTCACTATATTTTCCTCCATTTGAAGCTGAAGAATTCCGTCAAGATGTTCATTGGTCGGTGTATCATTGCGTGGCATCGAATGCCGTTGGTGCTATTGTCTCTAGAGATGTTGTGGTAAAAGCAGGTGAGCATATTTAACAGCATTTTTAAGTGATAATTTCATTATATTACATATTTATAGTATACTTTATTATAACGCTATCAAAAACAAAAATTTTTTTTTAATAACTCTTATAAAACTTTGCTTCAGTGTACACAAATTTTCATTGTTTACCCTTGCTGCCTGCTTGCTATTCAAAAGTGGGAGGGTGGCGCAGTTCTGCTTGGTATAAAGTTAAGAAGAGAAGGTTTACTTTCCCTTTTAACCTTCAATGTTTGGCTGTAAAATTTATTTATTCATTTAAAGTCCATTCGACTGTGATTAACTTGATTGTTTTTTTTTATTTATTTTTCTTTTGTTGTTTTTGGTTTATTTATTTATTTTGACGCCGAAACTCGAAACTGTAATGAATTTCTCATTAAGATTTCATTATAATTTTATGCATCTAAATTAGAAAACCCTTTTAATTATGTAGGTATATATATGCATAAAGCTGTAAGATATATGCATAACTATGAATTAACAGTAATCCCTGCTTAATTGCGTCGGTGGAAATGTTCAATTTCTGGTCCAATTAACTGGGGAATGAAAACAACTTAGGGATTTGAGTATTGGATTACGAACTGAAAGTGCATTAACCCATTGGTCACCGGTGACCCAAAATTCGTTTTTTCAGTTTTTTCAAAAACTATTTATATCCATTAAAAAAAATCAATTACACTTTATTTATTATTTATTAAAAAAGTCTTGAAATTGTTACCTAATTTGACGGCACCAGAATGACGTAAAATAAAAATAAACAACATTTTTATTTTCTTATTTTCAATCTGTGGTCACAAGGCATAACAACACAACTCGAGTTTTGTCGAATTCGAGTTATTATTATTATTGAAACCTTCATATCCGATTTCATATTGTGTCAAAAATTTATGAATATAAGTTCAGTGGTTTACGAGATATTAAAGGAAAAATAGCACAACTCAAAGTCATTTCTATTAACATTTGGATCTTTGAAGTGCTCTCCTGTAAAATTCAAAAAACTGACTTATGCTTTTATGCCTTGTGACCACAGATTTGTTCAAATACGCCTAATTTTTAAAATAAACATGCGATAAGTGAGTCAGCGGCGACCCCAAAGTCTTCAATGAAGACCTTTTAACAACTTTTTACAATGAAGCGAAGGTTAGCGACGGCGAATCCAAATTCGGTTTTGATCTATCGTTTTGTACTTTCCCTATGGTCAAGAAAGGGTTAACTGAAGAATTAATACTAAAAGACTTTGTCTAACTTTAAATATATATCTACTAAAAATGTCCTACAAAAGCTCGTAAAAATGCCCATTAAGGGCCACAAGGTCGCCGGTGACCCTTGAAAGTTCAGACTCAGGTTCACGGCTAAAAACTTTTGTTTGGATAAAACATTGTAACAAGAAATAGGGAACAGAAAATACGAATTCGTGTTTGGTTTTGCGCTATTTCCACTGGTTTTTTTATGAGCCCCAAAGGGTTAAGCGAGGTCAATAAACCTTATGCATTAATAGTAATTCCTGGCTAATTAGTCATTATCGCAATCACTAGCGGACCCAGACACTTTCGAGAGGAAGAGGGTAAGGGGGGAGGGATGGTGGGGCTAGTTGTTTAATTGTTTGTCCTTTTAAATTTTTGTATTATTCATGACCAAACGTCAAACTATTTGAAATTTGCAACATTGAAGGGTTGGGAGGGACGGTTTATCTCCAAAAGCCGCAACTCTTAGGATTCGCTATTGATTCAAAATTATGTCCTCTATTAAAATACTTCAAAATTTAAGCTCATTCAGCAACCCCAAGAACCCCCGTGTAAATATTTTCAACCAAATTCGTTAACTTTTATTTTTATTTTTTTAACTTTGATAAAAGATTTGAATTCAGCGACTCAAAAAACCTCCGAGTAAATATTTTCAATCAAATTCGTTAAATTTTAATTTTTTTGGTCGCCATTTTGAAACCGCCATTTTGAATTTTTTAATTTTGATGGAAGATTTAGCTGCTGTGGCCCCAAAAACCGCAGAGCGAGCATTTTCAATCAAATTCGTTAACTTTTCAATTTTGTTGCCGCCATTTTGAATTCTTTAAGTTTGATATAAGATTTGAATTCAGCGACCCGTAAAACCTCCGAGTAAATATTTTCAACCAGATTCGCTTATTTTAAAATTTTTTGGTCGCCATTTTGAAACCGCCATGTTGAATTTTTTAATTTTGATGGAAAATTTAGCTTCTGTGGGCCCAAAAACCGCAGAGCGAGCATTTTCAACCAAATTCGTTAACTTTTCAATTTTGTTGTCGCCATTTTGAATTTTTTAAGTTTGATATAAGATTTGAATTCAGCGACCCGTAAGACCTCCGAGTAAATATTTTCAACCAGTTTAGCTTATTTTTAAATTTTTTGGTCGCCATTTTGAAACCGCCATTTTGAATTTTTTAATTTTGATGGAAGATTTAGCTTCTGTGGCCCCAAAAACCTCAAAGTGAGCATTTTCAACCAAATTTGGTTACTTTTAAATTTTGTTGTCGCCATTTTAAAGCCGCCATTTTGAATTTTTTAAGTTTGATAAATGATTTGAATTCAGCGACCCGAAAAACCCCCGAGTAAATATTTGCAATCAAATTCGGTTACTTTTAAATTTTTTTGGTCGCCATTTTGATTTTTTTAATTTTGATGGAAGATTTAGCTTCTGCGACCCCAAAAACCGCAGAGTGAGCATTTTCAACCAAATTTGGTTACTTTTAAATTTTGTTGTCGCCATTTTGAAGCCGCCATTTTGAATTTTTTAAGTTTGATATAAGATTTGAATTCAGCGACCCGTAAAACCTTCGAGTAAATATTTTCAACCAGATTCGCTAATTTTTAAATTTTGTTGGTCGCCATTTTGAAGCCGCCATTTCGAGTTTTTTAAGTTTGATGAAAGATTTGAACTCAGCGGCCCGAAAAACCCCCGAGTAAGCATTTTCAATCAAACTCGTTAACTTTTAAATTCTTTTGGTCGCTATTTTGAAGCCGTCATGCTGAATTTATAAATTTTGACCAGAGATTTGGATTCAGCGAACTAAAAAGCACAAAAGTTAGCATTTTCAACCAAATTCGGTAACTTTGCAATTTTGTTGGTCGCCATTTTGAAGCCGCCATTTTGAATTTTTTAAGTTTGGTAAAAGATTTGAATTCAGCGATCCCTAAAACCTCCGAGTAAATATTTGCAACCAGATTCGCTAACTTTAAAATGTTTTTTCAGCACTTTTTATGGCACGTAAATTTTTTTCCACTGCACTGTTAAAGGGTTCGGCAGGGATTACTGTATGTGCAAATATTCTCGTATATTTAGCAGTAAACAGAAATTTACACTTTTCCTCTTTTTGGGGAGGAAAAATTCACAGCCTTTTTTATTTGTTATTTTTCTAACGTAGGGTTAAACAATTTTAACTATTAAAGTCTCAAAACTTTTTAATCGCAAAATATAAAGTTTGAAAGTCTTTGTCATACTTCATTTACCTCCGTTTCTTTCTTCTTCTTCTCAGTGATATTAGTAATAGGGGAATCTCAAACATGGTTGTTGTTAAAATCCGGGTTAAAAATAGAAAATTAACTGTTAACCAAGTAGTGCAGAAGAAGTCGAATTTAAGTAGCTTATAACGACAATTAATTACCTACAAAATTTAATGAAAATTATTTTAATTTTTTTTAAATATTATCAGAAAATTAATTAGAATCTTACTAAGCGAATTTAACCCTTTTGGGACTGTAAATAATAAACTAGAGGAAATAGAGCAAAACTAATTCCGAATACGTTATATTTTAGTGGGCTGGAAATTAAATCTAAGCGTTAATTTTCAAAGGATTCGTATTTTCTGACCGTAATTTCTCATTATAATTTTCCATCAAAATGTGACTTTTTTACTCTTAAGGCCCCTGTGGCCCTTATTGTACAGTTACTTCGAACTTTTCCACTACATTTTTTTAAATACATTTAACCCTTTCTTGGCCATAGAGAAACCGGAAGCAACATAGCAAAATCGAGACCGTATTCCTGTTTGTTGACCCCTTTTTATTGTAAAAAGTTAACGAAAAGATTTCACTCAGGATTTTAGGGTTACCCCTGCCCACTAGCGGATCCAGAGATTTCACAAAGGGGATCAAAGCCATCAAAATGAAGAAGATTTTTGTCTGGAAGGAAGGGGGGAGGGGGTGGGAGGAGTGGTGTGGGGTTCAACCTCCGGATTCGAACTGACTAGAAAGGTGCTCTATTTGAGTCACGGTGGTGAAACTCGCAAATGTTGATGACATAATCTTTATTGAAAATAGCAGATACAGAGAGATCTGACTATGCTTGGGCTTAAAAACGAGGCAACTGGCGGAATTTTATTGTCGCTACATACACCAACTAAGGTTGCCCTACAACCTATATATATTTTGACTTATATTTTTACACTCCAAAAACAGAAGACAACTGATGTATGCCAAAAATGAGATGTTAGTTCAAAAACTTTATGGTCAAAAAGTACTTACGTACTTACGATGTATTATTTAATGTATTGTCCGTCCCTGGTGACAACTTTGGCCCATTTCTCTGGCAATTTCGGGTCCCATTTCGAAAAAAAGGAGACGTCTTCTGTACGAACGAAAGGGCGTGCGCCATCGAACGAAACGATGGTAGTCTGAAGGGGCGACGTCTGGGGATTACGGCGGGTGGAGCAAGACTTCCCATTTCAGGGTTTTCAAGTATATCTTGACCACTTTTGCGACGTGTGGCCGAGTGTTGTCTTGCTGGAGGATGAATTTGTCGTCTTTCTCTTGATATTGTGGCCGTTTTTTCTTCAGTTCCGATTTCCTGCGGTGGTTTGACTCGGTTTCAGTACCTCGTAGTATATCACACCGAGCAGGTCCCACCAAATGCAGAGCATAACCTTGGCGCCGTGAATATTCGGTTTGGCGGTCAACGTGGAGACATGTCCGGAGATTCCCAGGATCCATTTTTCTTCACCGGTTACGATGCGATTTAGAAATCCCTTCCAATTCTGTCTTTGAAGCAGTAGGAAAGGAGTCCAAAATATAGAAGTAATGGAAAGTAGAGATGTGTGCTACATCGTTGACATTTTGAAGCCTCCCAATGTTTTTACCACATCGTCCAACAGATCTTTTATTATTTGATACCGGAACTGGAATCTCTCAAGGCTGCGATACATTGGTAGGTTTTAAGTAGTAGTAAACGAGGAAAAATTACACTTGCTGACCGAAGAGGTGGCTGTTTTAGCGGTTTAGCCTGAACACGGAAGCATGAGAGTGTGGTGATCAAAACCGCACTCGTTGTATCTACTAGTTGATGAGCACTCTTGTTAGTATGTAATAGAGCCAGGCAGTTCAGACAATATCAGAGTGTCTTGGTTGTTTCCGCTCGCTGTGTTGCAAGGAAACCAATAGACGATGGCGGAAACATAGTTTGTAATGTGGTGAGCTGAGAGAAATTCACCTGTGGGCTGAGCTGTGGATGAAGCGCAAGAAATGCGTCTGCGGATTAGACTTAACATATGTAAGACAATTTGAGTGACTATCGGAACCACGCTGTAACTTCTTTGACTGCAAACTCTTCTTCGTCAGTATTTTTTGACAGATATTTCCATTTGTGCCGCGGTTAAATTAATGACTCTCAGCGTTAAATTCTGGTGCACACCTGACAAAGCGAAGTTCCGCGAGGCAAGAGAAACTGACCATCAGTTGAGAACGGCTTTTATTTTGGTGAACTCTTTAAATGAAAATTTATAATTTCCAGCAGCTTTTTTGAATATAATTGTGAAACTTGTGACTGTTGATTCCCATAAATTTAATTTCCCAGAATCATTTTTTGTTTTTATTGATGATAATAATGAAAGACCCGACCGAGATAGATGAAATCCCTTGCAACCACAAAGTTTAGATATCATTTAAGTTATAAATTTGCCAAGTGCAAATACATTTCAAGTTGAATTTCCCCAATGTCCTTAAATTTTTCGTCTTCTGATGTTTGGTTTTCTTTTTGTTGTTTTTTTTTTTTGTTATTTTAGCTGGCAAATATTTACGTTTAAAATGTGTCGGAATTTAACGGTAAATGAGGGAGAAACATAAGTTGCTTCATTGAAAAGAGGCTATAAACAACAGAATCTCACTAACAATGGGTTGTGTTCAAAAAAAAAAAAAATTACAAAAAAAAGAGGTTACCACCACTTGAAACATTTTGTATTTTATGTGTTCATTTTTACTATACTACTATTTACCCAACGACCTTTCCCCTCCTCGTCTCCCCCTCTATCGTAAGCTTACCATTGCATTACGTACTTTAACTCGTCGTTCGCTCGTTCGTTCGTTCATGTAACTACCTTTCACAAAAATTAAGGGTACAAAAAGGTCGATTTCAGATTGCTCTTGCTGCTTGCTATTACTACCTACCAATGCATATTGGGTTTGTGTTGTTGCTATTGCTGCTACCGCTACTGTTGCTGTTGCTGCTATTTTTGTTATTGCTGGTTTTGTTGATGTTGTTGTTTTGGTTGCTGCTGTTGCTGTTACTGCTTCTGTTGCTTTGTTCATTGTTGTTGGTTTGGTTAGTTATACTATGATATATATATATATATGTACATATGTATGTAGATATCAATATCGAAGTTCGGTCAGGTTTTTGGCAAAATTAAATTGAAAATTTCAAAAGGAATTTATATGCCCAAAATGAAAATATTTTCATTTTATTATAAAGGAATTTTAAATTTGTTGTTTCTCTATTTTTTTTTTTTTTTTGTTATTTGTTGTTGTTATACTATACTCTAAATATTGAAAAAGTGTGTGTGTGAGAGTGAGAATGAGAGCGAGAGAGAGAAGTTAAAGTAAAATTTTATATTAAATTATGAAGTTGTAGTCATACTTAAAAAAGAGTGCAAGTGTGTGGGAGAGAGCAAAAGTGAGTGAGAGAGAGTTTGAGTTTAATATAATAAGTTGTTGTTATTTAATTTTATGATGACTTTAAAATGAAGACATTAACTGTGACCAAAAAGATTTTTGATGTGTGTGTGTGTGTGTTTTCATACAATTCACAACTATATAAACTTTTTTTTTTGTGGTTTTGTTATTGTTTTGGGCCTCAAAACTCATTAATACATATACCCTTACTTACAACTACTTATGTGTATACGTATATATGTACACTTGAGCCTTTGTTTACTCATCTGTTTGTTTGGTTTGTTGAAATTGTTGGTTCTTGCTTGGTTAGTTGGTTTGGTTCGTTCGTTCATAGTGCAAAAGTTTCGATTAATATTAAAATACAAAGTGTTCACTGTGTGGAAAACTAGATATGCTACAATTTTCAATCAAATAAAAACAAGTTGAAAAACAAGCAAAAAGCATAAAAATAGAGTGTGCTTTATTTGAATTCTCTCACGCATACACAAACAGACGCACACACACATACATACTCACAGAGAAAAAAAGGTTCTAGGCCTATGGGCTTTTCATTTTTCATTGTGTTGTGTTGTGTTCTTTGTGAGAAAATTCATTTCGAAGTTTGTTGGTTGGTCAGTGTTTTTGTTTTTCTTCTTTTTTTTTCATTTTGTTTTTATGGATTTAATTTTCACACATATACTTTCATACACACCATGATATTGAATTTTTGTGCTTTTTATTGTACTTGTTTGCATACTGCCTACACAAACACATATCTAATATCTAAGTGTGAAGTGTACAGTAGCGTGAAAAATAGTAAAACTATACTCTACTATAACTTGGTTTAGTTGTTATTGTAGTTTCATTGAGAAACTCTCATCAATAATTTCTTATTTTCATGCACTAGTTTCAATTAGATTTCCTTATTTAGCTCTACTACAAGTGAAACGGATTCTCTCCTCTCTTTGATGCTCAGCAGATAATGTCAAATTTAGAAATAAAAAAAAAAAAACAAAACCGTTCCATTTCCACTGCATTCCGTACAGTATGTATACATGTATGTAGTATAACTAGTAAAAAGAAAGAACAACTAGCGCGAGAGAGTAAGTGTGATTTGTTTTTGTTTTCGAGAGAGCAAAGAAGGGATCATCATCAGGCAGCAATGCTCTCATTTGCGCTGCACTAACACTTACAAATTTAATGTGGCTGTTATTTCTAACTGTGTACTCTCTCTCTTCTACATTAACCCAGTAGAACATTTGTTAAGCCTTCTTGAAAAGTACAATGCACAACTCATCTGCCTGTAAATATTGAAGGAAAAAGTAGGTAACTTCTGAACATAAAATTTTCATTGAAATTAAATTTGTTTTGTTAAAATGAAAATTTAAATAAAAGAGATTCTCGGCAGTTTATTTCATAAAAAGAATTTATCAAATTATGCAAGGAATTATATTTTGAGGATCCAAACTATCGCTTTGATCGGAAGGAATAGTTTCAATGAGCTATAGAATTTATGCTCTTAACGATAACATAGCAATCCACATTGAATAATATTTATTTGGAAAAATTTAAATTGATTATTCGATGAATTTTTGTGTAATTTTTTAGGTAGAAATCAAAGAAACTCGGAAATAAAAATTTTTCTTAAATCTTCAAGACATTTATCCACTTTTGTTACTAATCTAAAAATGAGTCGCAAGCATTTACCTAAGAAAAAAAAATAGCCCTCGGTCTCTTTATCTCGCATACGTGGCCAAACTCAAATTTGGGTCCAAGAAATGGAGCATATCCAAAAATAGTGAAGAATCCAAATAAGTTTGACATACTATACTCCCTTAATTTGTACAGCCAAAGGAATGCTCTGAGCATTAACTTCACTAATTGGATCGAACTTTCAAGTAATATTCTCGCTATTACTCAATCACCACGTCTCCTTAACTTAAACCTTAAGACCAAATCATAATGCTAATGCATTTATTTTACCCTCAATTGTATACATTATATGTACTCAAGTGAATTACTAACCAAAAATTGCTATCTGAAATCGTATGCAACTATAGTATGTAATTTTCAAAAGACAAAAGAGGAATACATTTTTAATTGAGCCATAATTTTGATTTTTGAATTTTCACAAGAATTTCTTTCTTCGTTTGAGGCTGTTAGTTACTTGAAATTGAAATGAAAAATTGACAATTTTTTTTTTCTTCAATTTTTTTTTATGTGCTTTCTCTATTTCTATTTTCTTCTTCTTCATCTTCGTATTCTTCATTTTGAAATTAATGAATGTATATGCCATACACTATGCACACATAAATCACACACACATGGATACCCATACATGCATATTTGAGCATCTATGCATGTGTGTGTGCGTGTGTATAGGCATCAGAAAACAAACTACCACTACTAGTTAAAAAAAAGAAGCAATAGCAACAACTACAACATCATGTATAAAAACAAACAGTAGCCGACTAGTGCAAACAGAATCTAATTGTATCCTTTTTTTTTTTGTTTTGTTTTTGCAAATGGGCATGTTGCAAAAACTCATTTGGCTCCAAAAATTTGAATTTTTGTTCATCAGCTCAGCTGAAGGGCGAGCATGAAAAGGAGGATAGTAGGATAGTTAGATACATATGCATGTTGAAGATTGCTCTACATGGACATAGATGGATGTATGTTGCTACGACTACATGCTGCTGTGTGATGCAACTGCTGCTGTTGTACGTACATAAAACTTATACACAGCATCATTTGAGGGTAGGTCAGTTTTCCGAAATGAAACAGCAAATGAAATGACAGTGTGACAGGATCTCTAAATAGAGTTGAATAATTTAGCAATTTCCAAAATGAGTTGACAACTGATTAAGTAAATACACTATATAGCAAAGTATGGTTTGCATGCAGATGCAAACGAGCTATTGATAGGAGTTGTAAAATTTGAAGTACTAATATAAGTAGCAGTACAAGTACCAGTACAATTATCAATATAATTATCAATATAATTACCACCACAATTCCAGTATAAGTACCAGTACAAGCACCAGTACAAATATTACTACAAGCACCAGTATTAACACCAGTACGAGTGCCAGTAAAATTTCCAATGCAAAACTACCAGTACAAGTGTCAGTACAAGAACCAGTTCAAGTATCTGTACAAGTCCCTGTACAAGTACTAGTACAAGTACCTGTACAAGTACCAGTACAAGTACCAGTACAAGTACCAGTACAAGTACCAGTACAAGTACCAGTACAAGAACCAGTTCAAGTATCTGTACAAGTCCCAGTACAAGTACTAGTACAAATACCAGTACAAGTACCAGTACAAGTAACATTAAAAGTACCAGTACAAGTAACATTAAAAGTACCAGTACAAGTATCGGTACAAACATCAGTATAAGTATCGGTATAAGTACCAGTACAATTTTCAGTACAAGTACCACTACAAGTACCAGTACAAGTACCAGTACAAGTACCAGTACAAGTACCAGTACAAGTACCAGTACAAGTACCAGTACAAGTACCAGTACAAGTACCAGTACAAGTACCAGTACAAGTACCAGTACAAGTACCAGTACAAGTACCAGTACAAGTACCAGTACAAGTACCAGTACAAGTACCAGTACAAGTACCAGTACAAGTACCAGTACAAGTACCAGTACAAGTACCAGTACAAGTACCAGTACAAGTACAAGTACCAGTACAAGTACAAGTACAAGTAGCAGTGCAAGTACCAGTACAAGTACAAGTACCAGTACCAGTACCAGTACCAGTACCAGTACCAGTACCAGTACCAGTACCAGTACCAGTACCAGTACAAGTATCAGTACCAGTACAAGTACAAGTACAAGTACAAGTACAAGTACCAGTACCAGTTCAAGTACCAGCACAAGCACCAGCCCAAAAATCAGACTAAAAGTCAGAAGAACCAGAAACCATATGAGAGCAGATTAAAAATTAGGCCAAAATTCAGTATAAAAATTACACCAAATTCGAACCAAATTCTGATTAACATTTTAGGCAAAATCCAAAATTCAGCTTATACTCAAACCAGAATGCGAACAACAAATTCAACCAAAAGCCAAATAAAAATTTAAATCAAAATCAAGCCAAAATTAAAAAATAAAGAAAAGCACAGACAAATATTAAAGCTAAAATTCAAACTAAAATCCAGACCAAAATTCCAGTCAATGTGATGCCGAAATTCGAAATAAATTTAGGCCAAAAACTAGGCTATTGTTCAGACTAAAAATGAGACCAAAAATCAGATCAAGAATTAGAATAAAATTTGAACCAAAAATCAGATCAAGAAATAGACCAAAACTCATTCCAAAGTTCAGTGGTTTTAAGCCTTCACTTCCGTACTAAGGCTGCAGCCCTCATAGCTCTCCCGGGATTCACCATTACCATCTCAACTGGAACCAGTAACTGATATTGATTTTGTTCACACTTTTTGAATGCTTTCGTCATACTGTGCCCGTGTATGTAGGTTTTAAGGTTTCCTCTACTGTATTGTATGTTGTGGTAAGCTTTGCGCTTGTTATGCAAGTACACGAAAATATATACAGCCTAAAAATACATAAAGCACACGCGCATATACATAGATACATAGGTATGTGAAAAATGCATGCATGCATATGTATATGTATGTACAAAATGTTTATGTGTTTGTGTAGAGTAGTAGAGTGTGGCAAAAATCGAACGAGAGGCTTTTACGATATTTTTTTGAAATTTTTCACATATTTTTTTTCTGGTTGCATGTTTTGCTTTTGGTATTGCAACAGCAGCACAAACGAAATAAGATCAGAAAAAGTCCACAAAAAAATGGACAAAATGATGCAAAAAAAAAAAAAAAAAATTGGTTGCGAAAGATAGTGAAGCGAGTGCAACCAACACACAACAACAAACATCAGCAACAGTAAATGGAAGTGACGTAAACACAGTCACAGTCATGATGGCATCGCATAGCAACGCATAAAATCGCACTAACTATAGAGAGAGACATCCATACATTGGACAACAATGTCTATAGTGAACATGGTAGGCGTTTGGACGAGCTGACGGTCGTTTGTACGTTCCATTGTTGTGCCAAATTAAAACGCTATCTATGCTGAGGAGTAGCATAAACCAAAAAAAAAAATAACAGAGTAATGGAGAAATGCAGTAGAAGTTGGTGTTGGTGTAGGGGAGAATGGTAAAGTAGGAGAGTGTTGGATTGCTAGTCCTCAAAAGTTTTTTTTTTTTTTTTTTGGTGTGTAGGCGCTTTACGACATGTGTCAATAAAGCATTTTGAATGGTTTTCGTGTTGCATGCATGAAGCAACATCAAAGCAAAAAAAAAAAAAAAAACAGAAGAAAAGTAAAGTTAGCAAAAATGAAACTCATTCAGTTTTTGTGTGCATCCATATATCAATCAATTTCATTTTGGTTGGTTTTATTTTCTTTCAATTCGAAAAAGAAAAAGTATCTCAATTTTTCGCATGAATTTTTTTTTTCCTATTTTTTCCTTTCTATTTTTCATTTCCTTTTTCCTTTTTTATTTAAAATCTTTTTTTTTTCTATTTTTTCTCATTGCTTTTTTTCTTTTTCTCTTTAATTTTCTTATCACATTTACTCTCGGTTCAAAACAATATTATCGAATACTTTTCACACACACTCGTTCAATTGAAATGACAAAAATTTCTCATATTGCATTGCATTTCATTGATGACATCTTCTCTACATTTTCTTCTCAACCTATTTCAACTCAGTCACTCGCAAACACACACACACACAGAAACACCTACATTGCATCCTCTCTCGCATTCACACAGTCACATTCATTAATTCAATTCGAAAGACCGTAAATCAAATCAAAGAAATACGAAAATTGGGTCAGTTCTGTTATTGAATTTGCACTCACTCTCATACGTGTAGGTTTCTATTTAAACGTGTATGTAGGTTTATGTACATATATGTAAGCGTGTAAATGTATGTGTGTTTTTCATGCATGCTTGTTTTGTGCCCTTTGTATACATATACATATGTACATATTTCTACTCAACAACAACATCACCATCTATGCAAGCATGCATGTATGTACGTTTGTATATATGTGTGTATGTGTATTGTAGTTATGCAGAATTTACTGAGAAGGCTGAAGCTGCTCTCCTAAGTGGAAAAGGTAGTTGTGCGTGTGTGTGTGTACTTGCTGTTTACAACGACTAATCACCGCTTGCCACCGCTCGTTTTATGTACATACATATTTTGAAATATTATTTTCAATTAGACATTGAAACTGGAAATTGTTGTTGTTGTTGTTGTTGTTGTTTAATTTAATCTGTTTCTGTTTTGTTTTCAAAACATTGTATAAATTTTATTTGAAATAAAATTGTGTAGTAGCCTGGAAGAAATATATGGAAAAAAAATATGTCAGACATATTTACATTGAATCAAGTCTATAGAGTCTGAATTTTAACGACCATCTCCTGATTTCTGGTTGCTAGTACTTAAAAAAAAAAACACGTGCAATTACTAGTGAGTGCTCTAAATAGTTTATAGTTTATCTGCTAGCCATGTCAGACAAAAAGAAATAGAACCGCCGAAAAATGCAGGCATAGTAGTATTCTTTCAAATGCATTGAATTTTTACACCTACCTAATGCAATACAGACTACCCAAACTGAAATTCATGAAGGATTTCAATTCATTCTTCCTAACAAGTGCAGAGTAGAGAAGAAATCGGGTGACTCCAAGTTTGAACTCTACTTTGACGGGCCAAAAATTGGCTATGGATCGCGTGGGGTCTCCTCAAAGCACCTCAATATTACTGAAGCATTTTCACTACCAGATGAAGCCAGTATTTTCTCGGTCAAACTTATAGTGATCACCGAAGCTTGAAACCTACTTACTGAACTGAAAAATTTGAATTTTTTTCCCCCTTCTACTTTTCTTGGAAGTTTAGGGCTTCTACAAGGCATTTCCATTTGATTTTGTTGTGGGCACTGGTTATTACGTTGTGTTTTCAGCTGATAGTTGTTGATAAATAGGAAGTTTCCATATATTTTTAGGTCGCCCACAACTTCAAAATAGGCCAAAGATCGAGGGAGTTTGTTTTTTATGTAAATGAGCCCTGTACATATTACATATTAAATCTCAAATGCAGATTCATTGTAAAACCTTCTAAAGCCGGATAACACATTACTTTTCCTAGGACATCACCGTGTAAAAAATAATCGAAAAAATAGTTAATAGATTGTTAAGAAATTTCGCACGTACAGAGCTCATTTCTATAGAAAGAGCGGTCAATCGATTATTGTGTATGTATAGGTGGACACCGCTGCTATAGATTATCTTTTCCCGCTGGGTTTTTGTGTGAACAAGAGAGCGAAGAAGAGAGCATAAGCAGGCACCAGTGCTCAAGCTGAATTCATGTAGAAGGTGATAGCAGCAGTACAACAAATTTATCACTGCAACAACAATAGGGCTTTGTTGTTGCGGCCATAATGGCGGAGCTCTCTGAATGTCGAAATCAGCTGACGAAAGCAGTAGTACAATACGGCAATGATAATACATCTTTGTTGTTGCGGCCATCATGGCGGGCGAAAAAACAGTAAACAAACAATCAAATGTAAACAAACTTTCGACAACCAGATTTCCTTACCACGACAAAAAATGGAGTCATTAAAAAGAAGAAAAAGAATGAGTTGCTGGTAACTCCAGCTTATAGAAATTAACCTTGAAACTACTTATAATGTTGTTGTTGCTTTCTAATTGTGTGCTCTCTCTCTCTCTCTTTCTCTTCTATATTTACTTACTCTCCACATATACATAATATCGCGAAGTCGACCGCGGATCAGTGTTGCCAGGTGTTATTGAGCTAATTCCCCGAAACAAGTTAAAAAGTTCCCCAATTTCCGGAACTATTCCCCCCATTTTTCTAGAGAGCAAATACAATTGCATATTGCACATTTGTCATCTTGGTTGCTATGTGGGGGCGGTAATTTAGATTTAACAGCTCACCCCGCCCCCTCTCCCACTCCCATTTTAAACAATAAAGATATTGAATATGCGCCGTGTTGATCTCTAAAGTAATTTTTTTCAACCATTAGAAGTTTATAGCAGTTCTTTGCTGTGCTTGTGTTCGTGCTTGTGCTTCAAATTTCTTTCTTTCTGCTTCATGGAGGTTATGTATGGCGCACCGACGATGTGAAGAAGGCCAAGAACTCACGTCGTTTAGGGAGAAGGAGACATTAAGTTTCTGAAAAAGCTATTCTCATTTGTGGAAGAATCGCGGCTTGTTTGCCAAAAGATGTGTTGCTACAATTTTAGGTAATTTGTTTGGCGGTAGTTTCATCACCTTATCTATATATTCGAAGAGCAGCTGAAGAGTGTACTTAAATAACATTGGCAAGCCTGTCTCCAGAAGAAATGCGTAGTTAGACGTGTTCCTTGGAAGATAAAATACTTTTTTTTATAAAAACTCTGATGAGTTTTTCTGCCTTCTCGTTGTGCGAACAGCCCCAAATCTGGTCAGGGTAGCTGTTGCTTCGAACATCTTACATTTAGTGCTATGGTCGACGTTTTTTCTTCTCAGAAGTGCTCTCCATGTACTATTTAGCGCGACTTTTGCATCTTTTATGTTTTGCTCCAAATGTTTTGTGAATTGCATATTTTGGGTTTTTAAAACCCAATGTACTTGCACTCCAATACAATTTTCAAATTGACTCCATTTAGATTCCACTTTTCTTCCTTTGCAGATCGACCTTTATTTCCTCGATTTGTAGTTCCACGTTAGACAGTAATTGTGCATCACGTCGATCATCTGTTACAGCATTAGGTTTTTAATAGTGATATAAATCAAAATTTTCTAAACGATTATTTGGGTTTTTAAAAGAGTTCTTCATATTGACTTAAAATTCCCCACAAAATAGACAAATTCCCCGTTTCCCCAAATGAGTTGAAATTCCCCACAATTTGGGGAATTTCCCACAACCTGGCAACACAGCCGCGGATAGCTGAAGAATAGGGTGTCACTCGCTTATCTAAGCCTCATGCTGATTATTGTCTTAGATCATTGAAATGTTGTAAACAATGAAAGGGTTGGGAGGAGGGGAAGGGGGAAGGGAGTAGATGGGTTAAATTTTGTGATTCAATTATATGTAAATATGAATCACTAAAAATCTTTATACTTTTGTAAATTTCATGGAAAAACTTTCCCATGCATTGATTCATTATCTAGCTGGTCCAGGTCTTAACTATCCAGGAAGTGTCACGAGTATGTTGCATGTCAACTTAAAGCAGAGGAGAAATAAAATCGAATATGACAAAATTTTGATTTATAGTATTATGTAAAAATTCGAAACTTTGTTAACGAAGGTAAAAGAAAGGATAAAGGAGGTGATAGTCGCAATTGTTTTTGCAGTTTTGTAATCTCCTGATCACCAATAAATAGATCAGTACGAATAATTTCAATGCAAGAAAATTTTTTTTTTTTTTGGAAAGGTATTACCATTTCGGACGACTGAAAAGAAAGCCATGTTCTTCCTGCTGTCAGGATAGAGCGATTACTTGAATACTTTGGGCAATCCAAACTAAATTTTTACTCATACTTTTGCAATAGAGAAAAAATAAGAAAGGTTGTTTTCAAAAACCCATCGAGAAGGGGTGTGACATTTTCCATATTAAACCCACTGAAAACCAGAGTTTAACTTCGGATTTTTTTAGTAAGATTAATTTTTTCAAAGTAAGTTGCTGATATTTTTTTGAGACTCTGTTCTGGTGATTTCGCAAAACCCCTGAAAACACCCTATTGCCCTATTTTTCCGTTCGTTTCATTATTTTCTATGTACATATGTCCATTAGTATAAGAAAATATTTTGTTACTAAAAATATTGTAATAAATATTTATTAACAAAACTTCGAAAAACTTTGTGGTGATCAAAAAATCAACTTGAAAAGTATTCATTAAAAAAAATAAAGCATTCTAAGTATGAATAGAAAATAGTACTTTGTTTGAATATTTGGTATCATGATAATAAATTCTTAATTATAAAAAAATTTGAATGAGCATTAAGTCAAATATGTAGGTATGAACGATTTTCATATATTTCTGTGTACATGTTTGCATAGTACTCGAAAATTTTAACGAAAATATTCCAATACATGTGTGAATAATAGTATCTACGAGGGGACTAACAAAAGTTAGCTATGTTGAATTTGAAAAGTTGGTTTGCAAACTTCTGTATGTTTGCTATATTTATTTCAATACTTAAAGGCCCGATCGATCGAGTGTCACACACTTTTTTCTGCTATTTTATCCTCTCACACAACAAAGTGTACCACAGTATGATAAGCGAATAAGAATGAATTCAGATTTTATTTTTCCACTTTTACTTTAAAATTTGGTATTGAAATGCCATTTCCCGCCTCATAATGAATGCTTTTAATTTATAACAATGTATAGAAAAAGTTTAAATATGGCAACTCCATGCCAAAACTCCAAAAAATTATTTTACTTTCAATAAAAGAGAGTGTGGTGGATTTCTCTCACACTCTCGATTTGAGAGAGCGAAAATATTTCACATAAAAAATTGAGAAGAAAGCAAGAAGAAATTCGCCGCAGTAAAAGAGAGTGTGGTGTATTTTTTTACGCTCTCAATTTGAGAGAGCGAAAATACTTCATATAAAAACAACAACACTTTATCAAAGAATTTGCCTCAAGCTGGTAATTCTATTTTAGAATCGGCTGTGATATTGAGAACTAACTAAAGGGGGAAGAATGTGGATATAAAAAAAAGTTTTCCTAATAAATCTAACTCCAAAATTTTTTAATAAAAGAAGGTTTAACCTCATTTAATGCACCAACTGGTGTTGAAAAAATTTCTATTAATATTAAAAAAAACATTTAGCATTTCATTACTTTATGTACAAATAAAATATAATTTACTAAAATCTAAAAAATTTTTATTAAATTTTTTTTCAATTTTTAGAAGTGAAGAAATGCAAATTTAACGAAACAAAACTTTGCTCTAATCAGAACAAATTGTTACAGTCTTTTTGACAATTGTATGTAGACTTTTTTGTATAAAAGTTACATATCCCCTTGCTTTTTCTCTCTCCTTAACTTCATTTAAACGATTCTCGTAAATTTAACATGCATTGAAGATAAATTTCTATGATTGAGTAAATGAATATCTATTAATACATATTTTAAAGCAGAGTCGTTGAAGTTAAAGCGTTTGAAATTTGAACTCTGGATGCCATCTAACTTATCTTTTATTCCTGTACTTTTAAATATTCCAAGATATAAGTTTTGTTGTGTAATAAATTCAGTTTTATCAGTTACATTAAGTTCTTGCAAATTAGGTCAAAGTATTTATGTAATCTGGTTTCATATAAATTAATGCCAATTCTTTATATAACTCTGACATTCTTTTATAAATTTCAATTACTACAACTTTTTCACTTTGAATTCATTTCAAAAACATGTAAAACAACTCAACTACTGGATTCTTCAATGAATTGTATATCAGTTCTGTCTGTACGAAATTTTCTTCAAAGTATATGTCAGTAAAAAATAGTACCAACGTATTCCACTGCTCAAGAATTCTTTAAACGACAAGTATATGTCAGTAAAAAATAGTACCAACGTATTCCACTGCTCAAGAATTCTTTAAACGACAAGTAAAAGTGATAACCAGTGCGTTTGAGCAGACCTCAATATTTTTTGAGGCTCTTTTTTTGAGAATTCTTGAAACCTATCAAATTCTGCTTGTTTTTTGGAATTACAGTTAAAAAAAGGTATAAATATCCCTTGCTTCACATTCGCGTGGTAGTGTCTTATGCCTGGTTTTCACTATGTCAAATTTGCCAACATGTTGGCAATTATATATGGGAAATTCTCTGTTTCTCTCTCCTTGACAGGGAGTATGATATAGTGAAAACCAGCCATTATAAGCTTCTCTTGCGCAAAGATATGTAGATATCATAATACCATGAAATAGTTGCAAATAGTAGTACAATCGTATGTGAAAAATTTGAGTAGTATAGCAAGCTCAAATTACCATACAAAATTACTAATATCGTACGACTGGCATCACTGTCTATAGGTCTGCACTTTCGTGCTTCGTAGTTGTTTGAAGCATAGAGAACATAAGCAGAGACTGAGAGAGCCGACGCCATGACGGGATCGGTTTTTTTTTTTTCATATGAACGTCGTATTGGGATTTGCACATATAATACAAGCAGAGACGTTAACGTCGTTTCTTTCAGTATCATACAAGCAGAGACGTTGACGTTGACGTCGTTTCTTTCAGTATCATACAAGCAGAGACGTTGACGTCGTTTCTCTCAAAATCATCTCATGCACTCTTTGGTTTGTAGTAGCACTTTTTTGCAGCGCCATTGTTTATGCGAGAGCGGCACGCACACCAACTCCCATTACATCACATGTATTTTTCTTATACAATTTTGATTATTGCACATACCGTGAGCAAAGATATTTACAAATAAAATATTTGCCACACTATAGGGTGATTCTCTAAGTTTATTATAATTGCAAGATAGCACAAAATGCAAAAACATTATACTAAATTATACTACGATTCGAGAACGCACACTAACGTAGAACTGTAATATATAAGAAATGAAAAATATATGTCTATAAACACAGAGAGAGTGAGAGAGGCACAGAGTTGCATTTAATAGGTAACAAGGGTATCGTTATAGGAAAAGCTTTTAAGTGTTGTAAAATGGATTGACGTGTATTTTGTTTTTGTTTCGTTGTACGGGTTGAAAAGTTTTAAAATTTTCCTATTCTTGAACCGTTCAAGGGCATATACTAGACTTCATTTTTTGCTTTTTTTAGTTTCGATCGGAGTAGATCGTTCCTTTTCATTTCTTTTTGAAAAAAAGGCTATGTTGGGGTAAATTATTGAAATATATTATATTCATTAATTTATTAAAAATTCCCGCTTGCTTACAGTACGCACAGTAGACGTTGAATATAACGAACTAATTAATGGATAGCCCAGTAATTAAATAAAAAAAATTGTTGAAATCGAATAGCGATTTCACTGTTAATATGTTCATTTCTTTAAAGTTGTTTTCAAGAGAAATAAAGAGGAAGCAGTCGCTTTAGAAGAAAAAAAAAATAAAAATTACGACTTGGTTTGATTTTTTTTTTTTTCTTGAGATTAGAATCTGTTAGTAAAATTGGTTTTTCTTTCTGAAATATGTCATTAGACTTCTAACAGGGGTATGGTATACTGGACATTCTTTTAATCGGTATTTCGTTATATTCTACGTTTACTGTAATATGAAAAAAAAACAACCTTCTTAACCAAATTTTGTTAGTCCCGCCATATCCGCTTGCATCGCATTATATTTGTACTTAAAAGAAAATCGATTTTTTGGGTTGCATGCTCATGTGGTTTCTGCTTCTGTTGCTGTTGTTATGCTGCAATTGCAATATTATGCTCAAGAGTATCATTTGGCTCTACTGCAACATAACAATTTTCGTATAGTTTACATTTTGTGGTTTTAGTTTGAGGTAATTTAGAAGCATAACTACATACATGCATATATACATTCAAGCACACACACACACATATGTATATTCATACTTAGGCACAGTAAGGTCAATAATTTAAAAACAAAACAAAACTACCACATATGTCTGGGTATAAGTATAAGAGAATATATGCTCAAATTCATACATACATATATACATATTTAAACATTTCTGCAGGCAAAAAGAAGCACGACGTACTGCTTCAAAAATTTCTATCGTTCTACAGTGCGTATGAGTAACTTTTAAAGTTAATTTTATAGAGTTTTTGTTTAAGTGCCAAAAGTAATCAAATTTGGTATGAAAGAAATAACAAAATAAATGCAAATATTATTTTAATAAAAGTTTTATGAAAAAAAATATATATTCTAGTAAAAAAAAAAAAAAATACAATTTAAATAAAAATATAAAAATAAAATTTTGCATTCTCTCTGTATCTCTTCTTTTTCTCTTTCTTTTTATATCATCATATGCTTATGCTACTTCATATTCCGTCCAGTGGTCAATCAACGTTATGAACCTGAAGTACAAAATCCAGGTGGTTTCATTGGTAGTAATGTTTTAATTAAATGCAATATTCCTTCATTTGTTAAGGAGTATGTTACAGTGACGTCATGGCTGCAAGAACCAAATTTCAATATTTACCCATCACTCGAGGGCGGTAAGTTTAAAATCGCATTATTATTATCTAACTATCTAGCTAGTTGCCTACCTATATAACTACTCATATACATAGATCTTTATGTATGTATATATTCTATTGTTGTATGCGTATGCACAAATTTTACATGTTTGCATTTATAATTATAATAATATATGCGAGAAGAGAAATTTCATGTTATAAATTTTGTAATGTTTTAGTTCTAACTATTCGTTTATATGTAGGTACTTGTAATAGAATGAATCATTTAACCTAAATATTTTTGAAAATATTTAAATTTAAATCATTTTATTGCATGTATAACTACTAAATTCCATAAATATTTCATTTAACATTTGGTAAATACTCACAGTGTCGAACAAAACTAAAGCACGGATTCATCCTTGTTTGCATTTTGCTCAGTAATATTGTAAAAAAATGCTTGGACTGAAATTTTGTTTATGAATGTAGTAAGAATATAGTCACTTGTTGTAATAAAATATAAGAAAAATAATATTATTTTTTAAATAAAATAAAAATATTAACTCAAAACTAACAAAATGCATAAAACTGGCGCGGCAAAACTAAAGCACGTAAAGAATATATTGGGAGTATGAATGTATAAACTCGTAATTGTGACTAACTTCATGTCTATCATACGCGCCATTTTTTTGACATTGACAGCTATTCTATCTCGAAGAGCGCCAAAAATACTATAAGAATTGATCTGTCAAATAATTTTCATAATTTTACAAAAGTGTTTTACTATAGCTGAAAATGTCGAATTTCGTGCCAACAAAACAACAATTGCGGGAAGTTTTAATTTGCTTCTTCCATTTAAAGAAAAACGCAAGTGAAGCACATCGTTTACTCACTGAAGCTTATTCTGACTGTGCTATAGACGTTAGAATGTGTCAGGTGTGGTATGCCCGTTTCAAAAGTGGTGATTTTGATGTTGAAGACAGGGAACGTTCAGGCGGCCCGAAAAAGTTCGAAGATGAAGAATTGAAGGCATTACTCGAAGAAGATTCATGTCAAATGCAACAAGAACTTGCAGAATCTTTAGGAGTTGATCAATCAACCATTTCTAAACGATTAAAAGCATTGGGAATGATTCAAAAGCATGGAAATTGGGTGCCGTACGAATTGAAGCCGAGAGACATCGAACGACGATTTTTCACATGTGAACTGCTGATTGAACGACAAAAAAGACAGAGTTTTCTGCATCGTATTGTGACTGGCGATGAAAAGTGGATTACGTTACGATAACCCAAAGCGTAAAAAATCATGGGGACCGCCCGGACATGCATCAACATCAACGGCAAAGCCGAACATCCATGGATCCAAGCTCATGCTGTGTATTTTGTGGCAAATGAAAGGTGTCGTGCGTGTATTATGAGCTGTTGAAACCGAATAAAACGATCACTGGCGACCGCTACCGACTACAATTGATGCATTTGAGCCGAGGATTAAAGGATAAGAGGCCAGAATATGAGAATAGACACGACGAAGTTATTCTTCAGCACGACAATGCTCGGCCGCATGTTGCAAGGCAAGTAAAAACATACTTGGAAACGCTGAAATGGGAAGTGCGCTACCCCACCCGCCGTATTCTCCAGACATTGTTCCTTCTGATTACCACTTGTTCCGATCGATGACACATGGCCTGGCTGAACAGCACTTCCGTTCTTTCGAAGAACTCAAAAAATGGTTCGATTCGTGGATAGCCTCAAAAGATGAGGAGTTCTTTCGACGCGGAATCCGTATGCTACCAGAAAGATGGGAAAGATGGTTGTGGCTAACGATGGACAATACTTTAAAGAATAAATTTATAATCACTTTTTCACAATAAATGTCCAAATTACGAAAAAAAAAAATACGAGTTTATACATTCATACTCCCAATATTAATGGAAAAGTTCGATTTCTCCACTATTTTGTAGCGTATTCATGATTTTTCGGAGCTGTTGCACATTTTCATGGCATGGACTCAATCAAATTGCTTAAAACGTCTGCAGAAATGTTATTCCATATAATCTCCGATTGGTAGAAAATGGAAACCTTGTTTTTATCCCTAATGAGCTGAATTTTACGATCTACAATTTCCTATATATATTTTTTGAGACCTATCAAATCCCTATCTAATTGACAACAAACCACACTTTTACACACCATACTGGGATCCTCATCGTGCTGGTAGACTTGCTTTAACAGCAGATCTTCCTCCATATAAGGTAACATAACATTCTGGGGAATAAGCGCGGTTCACGCAAAATTGGCTCGCAGGAAAGTTGCTGTATCTTTTTAGTCGTTTCAAAAGGCACTCTTTGATGTAAATATCAGACGTCATAAAAGAGGATGTCACAAATGCCCTGGATTTGAGACCACAGCTGCAAATAGCCTGCCGCACCATTGCTTTCTTTGCAAATTTATCCATTTTTATGTACTTGAATTTTGAGGGTACATTACCACGATTCGTTGCCATATAAAATTTTTGACCTGGAAGCTATTTAAGATCAAATTTTACGTATGATTTGTCATCCACAATAATGCATCCATTGAATTTGGTCAAAACATTATTATAAAGAAGACGAGCACGTTTTTTGGCCAGCAAATTCTGTTTGTCTGTTCTATTTGGATATTTTATAGCACGATAGCACTTTAGCCCAGCTTTTATGCGCATTCGTCTAGTAGTACTTTTGCTGGTATTGAATTTTTTGGCACGATCGCTAACCGATAGTCCGGGATTGCTTTTGATGGACCTCAAGATCTTTGCCTTTAATTTTAGGTTGGTGGTTCCCGTTTTGTTCACAACTTTTTTAGCTCTTTCAACACTAAGAGTTTCTTTATATCGTTTTATAACTCTACATACCGTTCTTTTGGAGATATTTAACACTTTCGCAATCTTTGAACCAGACCACGACGGATTTTCAATAAATTTGTTCACAATCAATTTTCTATTTGCAGCTTCCATTGTGCACACAATCACCAACTTGCGATCAGTTGATATGAAAAATTTATCAACTAACGGTAACGGTATTGTAAACAAATCCCAGTAAAAAATTTGTTGTTCTTATGACTAGGGGCGACGTGGTGACCACAATAAAGCGTACCAATTTGGCGTGAACCGCGCTTTATTTTATGAATTGGACCGATTCCATGACCGAAAAAAATCACCAGACCATTACGTTGCCTCCCTCGTATCATGCGGCGCTTTTCAAATAACGCGGATTTCATCATTGCGCTTTTGGTCTGCACACTAGCTTCAATCCGTCGCAACCTTTCATGTTAAATATAGATTCATCAGTAAAAAGCGCGATCTTTCATTTGGCATTAGCTCAGCTAAAGTGCGCGGTTACAAATTCGAGCCTTGACTGTCGATTCTTTCGAGAAATAAATGGTTTTTTCATGCTTTTGATATGTTGCCAAGTCACCCTCTACAGCTTTTCGTTGGATAAACCTGTGTGAAATGTCGAAACGCAATTCATTTCCCAGATATAAAAGGAACTTTTTTTTATAATCCGAATGATGGCCTGATCCTCACGTTTGGTTGCGCCCCGCGGTCTACCATCTCCATATTTAGTATTTAAAAAGTGGGAAGTGCGAAAATGGCTTATAGCTCGGGAATTAACGCAATAGCGAATACAGAATTTTTTTTACAATCCATGTCACTGATTCAGCTTTATTAAATTTACTTAGAATATTTTCTCTAAATTGTGCAGAATATTTATTTCGAGCCGTTTTGGGAAGCGAAATTTTGAAATGCGAACGGTGACGGTGAATGATAACCAATAATTGATATACGCTTCCAATTTTTTTTAAAACCTGCTTTTTGTTTTTCAAAATATCGGGTTTCTAGTTTAAAGAAGGTTGTTGTTGTTTATTTTTAACAATTAATTGTAATTGTAAGCGAAAAAGATTATGTGCTTTAGTTTTGTTGCGGCAGCTTTAGGCATATTGCGCAATGTTAGTAAAAAAAAAACAAAAACAATATCCAGGTTTTAATGTTATTTTGTTTCAACAAGTGCATAATTATACTAAGTTTATAAAACAAACAAAAAATATGTGCATACTTCCATATTTTTAAATTTGATTGAACTAAATCTTGACAAGGAAGAGTTCGTGCTTTAGTTTTGTCCGACACTGTAAGTATATACATATGTACTATGTAAGTATATATGTATATAGGCATGCTTCTACCTTTGTTTAATTAAAACGTATTTAAATATTTTTAATCCTTAACATTATTCACTTCAATAAATCATGATACTTCGATTCAGATAGTCAAGTAAATGTGAATGCAGGTAAAAGGAAATATCTGTTTTCAAAAAAAAAAAAAAAAAAAAAAATACAATACAATAAAATTAAAGAAAATAATTAATGCAAATTTTAAATTTTATGCAATTCACACACACACACATATATGTATATGTATATTAACATTTCTGAATATTACATGCATAGATAGTTTTAATTAGGTTATTTTAGCATATACTAACAAAGAATTTCTCATGAATAACCTACTCTCTTAATTTCTCTGAGTGTATTTTCTTGTCCTTCATGCAAGTGCATGTGTGTGAGTGAGTGTTTGCGTAAAGCACTATGTCATATTTGATATCAAAGAGAGAGAAAGAGAGAATTTTCTATACGGAGTTGCCAACATGTTGTCAAATTTGATTGAATTTAACATAATGAAAACCCGGGCATAAGTAAGAATCAATATAAATCTGTTGTACTCGAGTCAAAATTTACGTATTGAATTTATATTTCAGTTTCTGAAGCCACAGTAAATCTATAGTTGAAAGCTTTTTTGATTTATAAGCTTTGATTTAAAAATGAAATCTGACAATTCGCAGCGATTCCGATTCCTAAACACACGAGCAACAAGCGCTTATTACATGCCAATTAGCTTGCAAGCGAAAAGCTTTAAGCTTCTAAGCTTTACTCGGCATAACTGTTTTAGATGAATTACATACAGTATCTGAGCTGCATGATCCTAATTAGATGCTAGTTGAACCAACATCTCAGCTGTAAAAATATAAATAGAAATCTTTCTAAGTATATAACTGTGAATTAAAAAGTTCTGTTTTAATTCCTGCAAATACTGGCATTAACTGATATTCTGAACTGATGTACTGAAAGAATGTTTCAAAGAAATAAAAAGGACTGTCTGAAGGCGGTTATCAACAGTTAGAAGCAATCAAAGACTGTCGGATTCTAAAATGGTCAGCCTGACGTTATTCTGCCAGTCAGTGTAAATTGCAGGCAGAGGAAAGATAGAAACAAAAGTCAATAAGAGTCATCTAGAGACTGTTTGGGACTATTTAAGGAAGTCAAAAGCAGTAAATGTTCGTCAAAAGTGTCTAGAAGTACTCACAACTAGCAACTAATGTCATCAAAAAACAGTTAGAGACAATAAGAAGCAACCAGAAGCAAAAAGAAGTAGATGCTAGATGCAGAAAAAAATCAGATGACAACCAGAACCAATTGCAGGTAGAATATAAGATAGCAGACAATGAGAGGCTGAGGCTGAGAGTCAAAAGCACTCAAAATCTACATATTTCAAGTCGGAAACAGGAAGAACCATAAAAAGTTAGTCACAGGCTATAAGAAACAATCAAAAGTAATACAATCATACCTAAATTTAAGCATCGAATCGTTTATCTCTTAAAATTGTCTGTTTTTAAATGCGGTAAAGAAAATGTTTACGAACGAACTCTAATCCCGTCAAATCTTTGCTATATTAAGTGATTTTTTTTTTTACATAGCTTTTTCTTTATTGCCAAAAGTTGGGAGCACTGGTAATAAGAGACACTTAGGGCGAATTCATTGCCCCAGTATCGCATAATTTTTTCCTTCTCTCATTCTCTTGTGCTCTCTTTGCATAGGACAGATTCACAGTACTTGTTTTTGTTGTTCTTTCTACGTTTTCTTTTAAATGCTTACATACTCGAAAATTTTAATTTTCAGTCTCATAATGCTTTTAATTTACAACGTTGAATACAAAAAAAAAAAAAAAAAAAATTGGATATGGCAGTTCCATACCCAAACTGTATAACTCTCTTATTTTGAGAGAGCGAAAATACTTCATATAAAAAATTGAGAAGAAAACACGATACTCAATTGAGAAGTCCACCGTTGTAAAAGAGAGCGTGGTGTATTTTTCTTACGCTCTCAATTTGAGAGAGCGAAAAAACTTAATCTAAAAATATTGAAAAAAAAGCACGTGTAGTGCATTTTTATCATGATCCCAATTTAAGAGAGCGAAAATAACTACTTTACATAGAAACTGCTCTGTCGGAAAAGTCGAAACGAGAGGGCTACAGGGAAACCCCTGAATTAACATAAATGCAATAAGTTTTAGGCAAAGAAGTGAGATTATTTAATTGCTCTTGGCTATAAAAGAATGCAATCAATTGAGGGTATAAGTCATAAATAAATAATAATTTTTGATTGTAGTTATTAAATAATATTGTCTCTAGAATAAAAAATGTTGCTAGAATTCATTTTTGGGTCGCCGTTTTGGTTATTTATCTAGAAAAGTCTCTTTTGAAGTCAAGGGAATGTAATCTTTTTTTTTTTTTTTGAACTCATAGAAATGCAAATCTTATGACGTGAAAATCATGAATAGTTTGGAGTCGCTTGAAGTCACTTGAAGCCTCTTGAAGTCACTTGAAGCCACTTAAAGTCACTTGAAGTCAGTTGGAGTCATTTGAAGTCACTTGGAGTGAACTGGAATTTGAAGTCAATTGGAGTTACTTGGTGTGAATAGGAGCTTGGAAGTCAACTGGAGCGATTTGAAGTCGCTTGAAGTCACTTGGAGTCAATTGGAGTGTGATCTGCTAAAGAAGATGTAATTTGAATTCTATTACATTTCTGTGGAAATAACTTACAGTGGCTTATGTCTAAAATCGATATTTTGAGATATTGTTCATTTTGTGTAAAATAATATCTGTTTGGTTTTAATGCAAAGTTTTTAATCTCAAAGACAGTTAATACATTGTTAAAACAAAGAGAGGCCGATTTTTAAACTAAGAATTTCTTCAGACAAAGAGATCTCGACGACGGATATAAAAAAAAGAGTGTAGTTGGTATTGTCATATTTACACATGTATGTGTGTACAAAAAAAATATGTAAACGTGGAGAGTAAGCAAATTCAAAACAAAGAGAGAGAGAGAGCACACAGTAAAAAAAAAAAAAACAATAACAATGAATTTGCTCAAATAACAAATACAACGATTGTAGTATAAACATGGCCACTGGTGTCATTCGTGGTGTATTTCGTTCTCTTGAACTAACAACAAATAATATATACCGTACGAACGAACGCAATTGGGGCGACGATCATTGACGAGAAGACCAACAAAATGTATGCAGTTGAGAGAAAAAATGGATGGAGAAATGGGCCGTCATATTTGTTTTTGTTTTGATTTTTGTTCTCTCATAAGGTTATGTGTATAAAAAATGAGTGTCGCCACTATCGGCTTAATTTTTACCGTGACTCTCTCTTACTAGCTCTATTCTGCTGTTTAAATTTAAAAGGAAGCAACTTATTTGTTGTTCCAATCTTCTTATGATACAAATGCCATATTGAGTTACGTCCTTTTTATTTTAAACGGCAGTTATTCTGCCTCACTATATTATCGATATCGCTCTTCCAGCCAGCACTAGCTCAATCTAGGCATACCCTTAGTCTAAAATAAATGAATTTTGTATACAGATTCGCTTTGTTCAAGTTTGTGAGAAATTTTACTAAAACTTTACAAAATTCTATCGTAGCAAAAAGGTGAATGATGATTTTCACTTAAGTAAAGCAAATCTTGGATAAACTGATGTGATAAAAATAGTTTTAAGATTTTTTTTTTTTTATTTCTTGTTTTACTACTTTCTCATTGAACTTTTTTTTAACCTTTCGAGTGTTGAAAAAAAAAGAATAAAAATCTTGTCACTACACCGGAAATAGCTTGCTCTAAAAACGAAAGAGTTCTTAGAAATCATTCAAAAGGTTGCTTTGCCTTTTATCAATCCTACTTCTTGAATTCATTGTTGTTTGTGTCTTTATAAACTTTTTTATGTCTTTCCTTATACATTGAAAATTTTTAAGTGTAAACTCATCAACTAAACTCAAAGTGTGGCAAACTTGAAGTAGCACTTGAATAGTAAAGTTTTGCATGCGTTTGAATAGTTTCAATTTCAATAGTTTTTTTTTTGTGTGTTTTTTGTTTGTTTGTTTTTTTTTTTTTGTTTTTTTTTCTAAACTTTTAAGGACATGCTATGAATAGATGTGTAACTATTTATTACTTTGTATTATGTATTACATTTTATATAAAATTTATTTTATTTTTTTTTATTTTTAGATGGCAAAAATCATATGCTTCCAACCGGAGAACTTCTGGTCTATAATATTACACGCACCGATGCGCATAAAATTTATCGCTGCCGTACACATCACAAATTGACGCAGGACTCTGTCGTTAGCAGTAATGTTGGGAAAATTCAATTGACTGGTAAGGGAGTGAGTGAGTGAGTAAATGAAAGAGTAAATGAATGATTGTGCGTGTCAGAATGATGACCAACCATCGTGATGACGTCATGATGACATTGATAACAATGCATGTTGAAATAATGAGTGATTACGATAGGGAATTTATATCCTTTATTCGTATTTATATGTATTTAATTTCGTTTTATGTATGGGCAATGTTAATTAAGTGCCTTTTTTAATCAAGATCGTTATCGGATGTATTTATTTCATTTATGCATAAATATATTGATGCATTCATGATTAATTTTGATACACTTTTTTTTTTTTTTTGATACTTTTTTTTTTGAAACATTTTTTTTTTGATACATTTTTTTTTTGATACATTTTTTTTTTTGATACATTTTTTTTTTGATACATTTTTTTTTTTTGATACATTTTTTTGTCAATTACTTCCATTTAATTTTTTTTTTAATTTTACTTTCATATTTTTATTAAGAAATGCGCGAACTTGTTCCACCGATTATGAATGAAAAGGTGATAAGCGTTACTTCTCGTTTGGGTGATCCAATTGTGGTGCCATGTGTGGCTTATGCCAATCCAAAACCAGTTTATCGGTAAGTGTATTTGTTGTATAAGTTTATATAATTATTAATACTCAATTGCAATAATTGTCATAAAACTGTCTTGATATTTCAAATTGATTGTTAAAATCAGTTTGTTAATGGGAAATGAGTTAACCTTTTCTTTTATTTGTATATTTTGTATATTTGACCATGAATGAGTTTTGTAACCAATTGAAAACTTCATAAAGCGTAAATCTGAAAAACATTAAGATTAGTGTTTGAAACACATAATCCATAAGACTAGACTGGCTTAGTTCTATTACACTCTCTATGCTTTAGCTGGAGGAGGGGTCGAAGAAGAGAAAGAAGATGTTGAATGAAGCCTCCTCTACCTCAATTGAAATTTTTAAATATGAAAATTATTTTAATGATTTTTTCTGAAATATACTTTGATACTTTTCTACTAGGTTGATATCTTGTAATCCTGTTTTGAAAGGCTGAAAGAAGATTGCTTTTCCCATAATGTCAAATAATTGAAGAAACATGTTTGAATCTCAGCTCTCCTATCCTACTGAAGATTCCTAGATCCTTCGCCTCATATTCTGTCTGATCTCTGAGGAATACATGGACTATACGACTTTTATATTGATTAAAAGCTTAGATTCATCGTTCAAGCCTCTACTCTGGTATTAGTTGACCACTAAAATTAGCTTAAGCTATGACTATTTATACATTAGAAAAACTTTTAACTTATCATTATCATTGTGCTTGCAGAATGTACCCTCCAAGGTAACTGCATTCTATGATATCGAAGTCGGGGTTTTCGCAAACTATGGATTTGTCAATTTGAGATTGCAGAAATAAAAATTTATGGTTCTGACATTATTATTGAGGATACTCTATTATTTACAATATACCTCTATCAAAGGGACCTCTATAGAGTCAAATTCAATACGTTTTCGAGAGTTATTTTTTAAGACCACCCTCCTTTTTCTTCTCTTCTTCTTTGAGCCTCGAGTATATAAAAAACTTCAATCATATTATATCCAGAATTTAAACTGGGAACCTTAAGAGTTTTTTTCTTTGAGTTTCCCTTTCCTTAATTGTATTCTTTTAGGTTGAATAGTGGAACACAAGTAGTAAAACTATATATATATATTTTTTCTTGACTAAGATACCAATGTTGCTTAAGTTTTGAAGGGTGAGCTAAACGCCTGAATGTAAAGTTCTAAAATTAAATTTCTTGTTATTAAAAAACCTGTCAACAAACCCGCAAATATGAGCACGTTATGCCACAACGTCAATTTTTTTTTTGTAAGCCATATACTAAGATTTGTTGCCGAACTCTTAACTGATATTTTCAAGGCAGTAGAATACGGCGAATGTCAAGGATAACCAGGAAATAAACGCTTAAGAAAAGAAGTTGATCAGAAAATACCACCCCTAACAAATTGAACAAAATTCGCTTAAAGAATTTTTTTCATGGAAATTTTGTACAAAATTGACAACTTTTCGATCAAAACATGGTTAAATTTCATTCGTAGATCAAAACTTTCTAAGAACAAAATATTGCCCTAGTTATCCTTAAAGCTATCCTTGTGTTGGAAACAATTACTAAAAATTCATAAGTTTAGAAGTTATCAACGATTAAAACTATTCACCTTTTTAAAGCCTATTTTTAAGCCTTTGATTCAAAACCGACTGGCTATTATCCACTAGAGACCTCTATATTTTTTTCTAAATCTTAGTTTTCTCTTATAATCTTTCAAAAAATCCACTAGGAGCAGAAAAAAATCGAACTTTGCACATTCCATATACTATACTTAGTAGACAAGCTAATGTACATATCGCTCATTTACTAAAAGACTGTCATAAGTCAAAAAACACGATGCAGAATTATTCATTATGTCAAGGTTCATATTGTGTAAAAATTTCATATTAATATCTTGTATACTCTGCGCGTGAGTACTATAAGATTTCTTCTTTTTTTTTTGCAAAGTGGGAGTCAATTGAAAACTTTAAACGCGTTTTCTGCAAAATCGAGTTTTTTGAGTTTTTTAGTAAATGAGCGATATGTATATTTTAGAAATCTATAAAATATACAGTTATATCCACAACAAGGGACAAACCAAATTGTAAAAAAATTGTGCAGAATAGGCTAATCGAACACTTGACAGGGTTTCCATTTTATCGGCAAGTCCTTCCATTCTAAGAGGGTCAATCTAGTTATTTCATTATTTTTTTAGTTAAAAATTCTAGAGGCTTTGTGATTCGATAGAAGTTAAACGATTTTGTGAGAGCCGTTACACAAGATGGAAGTGAATACTTAGTTTTTACATTGAATTATAGTAGTTGAATGACGTAGAAGAGAGTAAAAGAGAGAACTTCGATCGTGTGAAAGGCGGAAGGGAAACGGGAGTAAAAATATATTATGAAACAAGAGGAAATGTTGGATAAGGGTCTAGCATTTAACTTAGGGGAATAAACTTAAATAAGTTTTTTTTTTTGTAGTCTCAAAATTCAGCCTAAGAGGTTAGATATTAGCTCTGCCGCTCGTATTAGCTCTGCCGGTACTCTCAGTTTTAATTAAAACTTAACCTTTTCGTTTGCGGTACTTTTTAAGAAACATCTTATTTAGTGAAGGAATTATATTAGGCTTTGAATGTGCCTTCAGCGCCTCACGAACAGATGGACATAAATTAAAAAAACAAGTGGAGTTGTTATTGTCATATATACACATTAACGATCGCACACGTATATGTGTGTACAAAAAAAATAAGTAAATGTGGAGAGTAAGCAAATTCCAAAGAGAGAGCACACAGTTGGAAAAAAAAACAATAACAATTCATTTATACAAATAAAAAATGCACTGGTATCAGCTGATGCTCTCTATTTCGTTCTCTCCAACTAACAACAAATCATATATACAGTACGAACATAATTAGGCCGAATACCACTTAAAAAAAAAAAACAACAAAATCTATTCATTTGAGAAAAAAATGAGAGCGTCGCTAGAAATAGAAAAGATTCGTCACAATATAATTTGTTTTTTTTTTCTCTCTCTTGAGGTTATATGTATAAAAAATGAGATTCGTCACTATCGGCTCAATTCTTACTGTTACTCTCTCTCTCTCTCTCTAATTTGTTTTTTTTTTTCTCTCTCTTGAGGTTATATGTATAAAAAATGAGATTCGTCACTATCGGCTCAATTCTTACTGTTACTCTCTCTCTCTCTCTCTCTCTCTCTTAATAGTTCTGTTCTGCAGTTTAAATTTAAAAGGCAGTAACTTATTTGTTGTTCCAAACTGAGTTATGTTCTTTTGATTTTAAGCGATAGTTCTTCGTCCTCACTGCAGCAGCCCGCACCAGCTTAATCTAGGTGTACTCCTAATCTAAAATAAATTAATTTTGAATACAAATTCGATTTGTTAAGAAAAAAGTATTAGGATTTTGTGAGAAATTAAAGGAAACCATTTACAAAATTGCAACTTACTAAAAAGGGGAATTGATACGGAAATTAATGAAAAGAAATTAAATTTAAAACAACAAAAAAAAAACACTTCATTTTTATTACAAAATCTCAAGAATCTCTTTGCTTTTTTACCTTAATAAAAAAAGTAAATATTTTGCTTCACTGTACGCCAGAAATGAATCATTTCACACATTTTAAAATCTTTTATAAATCATAATTAAAATTTTTGTAGAATTAAATTACAAAATGAAATTGCGTTAAATATAATTTTCGGTGTCATTAAGTGCAACCTGCAGCAGAAGCAGCAAGCAAGCAAGCAAAACACAAAAAGGGTAAAATGTGTGGAATGAATAGTAGATTCAACAGCAGCAGCAACATGCAACATGAAACCAGTGAAGCGCGCAATTTAAAGCACTTCACAAGCGTAAGAAGAAAATAATTACGCTGCAAGATGGCAGCTTAAAAAAAATAAAAAACAAACAAAAAACATATAAAACAGAAGGAGGTAGAAGAAAAAAATGAACAGAGGAGGAAACAGAGAAAGGGTAGAAAAGTGTAGAAAAAAAAAAGAGAAAAACTTGCGAGATTACAATTTTATATAAAATCATAAAAATGCTGCAAATGAAAAACTCACACATACGTAAACACACACATGCACATACGCATAAACAACTAGTACATACAACAACAAACAGCAACACATAAGAGTAGCAGCAGAAGGAGCAGCAGCAACAACAGCAACACACAAGGAAGTCACATTTACAATAAACAAAGCAAAGTAAAATATAGTAAAAATATAGCAAAGTGAAAATAAAACAAGGCAACGAAACAATTTAACACAAACGCACACATATACAAAACACAAAACACAACTGAGAGACCCCTACTCCCCTGTGATGATGATGATGCTGCTCCTGCTGTTGCTGTTGCTCCTTTCGTCACCCATTACGAACATACATTCCTACCTACACACACACACACACATACACATACGTGAACTTTTGGAGTCATGATGCAAAAAGCAGAAAATCATCGAGCAGAAAAACTAAGAAGCAGAACGACACAAATAAAATAAAATATGTAGAAAATGAAACGAACAGAACAAACTCAACGAGACGACAACGACGTTGACGACGAAGATGACAAGCGAGTGAAACGAAAGTACCAACCTTTTCTACAAACACCGAGAAAGCTGAGAAACACTGCAAACTGTAGAATAAAAAAAAACACACACACAACTAAGATGAAATGAAATAATATAAAATAAAATGAAATGAAAAACCAATGAGGGAAGCCAGTGAAATACGCAGGCAGCAAAAGGAAGAAAAATCTCAAGCAAAAGGACCAACGAAGTAGCATTGGTTCGGTATGGAGCATTGAAGGAATATAAATTTTCAGTTGATATGCTCGAGTGCATTGACATGCAGCACAGAGCATTTGAATATATATATTTACGAGCTAGTGAGCTACTTGTATTTACCTATACATGTATGAAGATATATGTATGTATGCATAGGACCATGTCAATCATTCGAAAGGACGACAAAATCAACAACATATGAAATAGCAAACATAGCAGTAGCCGTAGTAGCAGAAGGGGATATAACAACAACAGCAACATCATCGAGTACAAGGCCACCAACAAGCAAAAAGGCACATTTGCATTTTGTCCATAGAGATTGGAAATATAAAACAACATGCATACCTACATACATACATGCGTGTATATTCATTGATACTCACGCACACACATACCTTAGCAATTGACAAACATTTTCTGTCAATTTAAGGAAATGTGCGTTTGTAGAATGTTGGCAGGCGCACACTAAAAAAAAGCCAAAATCTAGTTATAAACCGAAGGCAAAATCTTAATCGGAACTTAGGCCCACATCTAAACTGAAACCTCAACCAAAATCTAAATTGATGCCTTAACTTAAACCGAAACTTAACCCTAAACTCATCCCAAATCGGAAACCGAGAACTAAACCGGAACTTAAATTTAATTTTGAACCGAAGCTTAATCTCGAACAAATCTAAATCAGAACCCTTAACTAAACGGAAACTTGAAACGAAATTAAAAGCGAAATCTAAAGCGGTACCTAAACCAAGTCTGGATTAAAACCTAAACCAAAATTTAAACTGGAGATCAAACCGAAAACTTAACCGTAATCGAAACCTGAACCGAGGCCGAAACCTGAACCGAGGCCGAAACCTAAACCGTCATCGAAACCTAAACCGAGATCGAAACCTACACCGAAACTTAAACTAAAACTCAAACTGAAACCGAATTCATGACTGAAATCTAAATCGTAGTCTGAACCGAAACGTGAGCCGGAACTGAGACGTACATCATAACTTAAATTGAAATGAAAGGCGAAGTTTAAACTGAAGCCTAAACCTGAAACTTAAACTGAAATCTAAACCTGAACCTAAACTTAAAATGAATCCTAAAAGGAAATCTAAACCGAAACCGATAAATAAAGTAAAAGATAAGCCGAAACATAAGCTGATATATGGACTGCCACTAAAGCTTAAACTGAAATCGAAGCGAAACTTAAGCCGAAACCTAGAATGAAGCCTGAACCGAATCATAAACCGAAGCTTGAACCGAAACTGAAACCGAAGTAAGTCTTAACTGAGATCTAAATCGAAATTGAAACCGAAATCTAAACCATTCTAAATCTGAACCTGAACCTAAAGTGAAATCTAAACCGAAACGGAAGTCTAAACTGAAAGATTAACCGAAATCTAAACGGAAATCTTGACTAACAGTGAAACTTAAATTAAAATTAAAGCGAAACCGTAACCGAAATATAAAGTAAAATCTGAAGTGCAACTGAAACCAAAGTTGATACCAAAACCGAAGTCTTAACTGCATCCAAATCTAAATCAAAATCTGAACCGAATCGAAAACCTAAACTGAAACCGAAGTAAGTCTTAACTGAAATGTAAATCGAAATTGAAACCGAAATTTAAACCAAACCTAAATCGGAACCTTGACATAAACCGAAACGTAAACTGAAACCAAAACATGAATTGAAAGGAAAGCTTAACTGAAATCTAAACCGAAGTCTGAATAGTATCTGATCTGTAATCTAAACCGAAGTTTAAACATAAACCTGAACTGAAATATTAAATGAAATCTGAACTGAATCCGAAACATAAACAAAAATCTAAAGTGCAACTGAAACCTAACCACAAATCGAAGTAAAACCTGAAGGAATTCAAAGCCAAAATCTAAACCGAAAGCTAAACTGAAATTTAAATGGAAACACAAACCGAATCCTGAAATGAAACTAAAACCGTAGTCTTAACTGTATCCAGATCTAAAACAAAACCTGAACCGAACCCAAAATCTAATTGAAACCGAAGTAAGTCTTAACTGAAACTGAAATTGAAACCGAAATTTAAACCAAACCTGAACCTAAACCGAATCCTGAACCTAAACTCAAACATAAACTGAAACCTTAACCGAAACATTAACAAAAATCTGAAGCGCAACTAAAACCTTAACTGGATTAACTGAAATCTAAACCGAAATCTAAGTCGGAACAAAAACTTAAATCTGAAGTGCAACTGAAACTTAAAACGAAATCGAGGCAAAATCTAAACCGAAACTTAAAAGAAAGCCTAAGCTGAAATCTAAACTGTAACCTAAACCGAAACATAAATCAAAGCCTCAATTTAAACTGAAACCGAAGTGTTAACTGCATCCAAATCTAGATCAAAACCTGAACCGAATCGAAAACCTAAACTGAAACCGGAGAAAGTCTTAACTGAAATCTGAATCTAAACCGAGACCTGTACCGAAAAGCAAACTGAATCCTAAACCAAAACTGAAATTAAAATCTAAACCAAATCTTCAGTCGACACCAAAACTGATACCTAAATCAAAACTAAAACCTGGACGAAATGCCAATCCAATGCTTCAACTTAAACTGACAAACTAAAAAAATTTAAATTCAAATATAAATCTAAACCATAACCGATATCTGAATCTTAAGTTAAATTGAATTCTTAACCATACAATATCATAACACATTAATCTACACTGAAATCTAAACGAAAAATCTAAACCTTGACTTATCTTACCATCTAATCCTTATCCTTATCTTACCATCTAATCCTTCTTTTGTACCTTGAGATGTTGAACCTGGCTATGCCGTTAATACTTATAGATGATAGCTCGGACAAAGGAGTAACAAAAGGCGAGCCTAGGAGTTTTTGTCTCCTCCTGGCCCGAGATGGCCATTCGCACATGAAATAGAACACTGTTTCTTCTACCTCCCCAGAGCCGCAGCCCCGACAGAAATCATTGAATGGCAGCCCTAGCCTGGCACCATGCCTCCCCATTATGCAGTGCCCCGTGAGCACCGAAGTCGTAATGCTGATGGAGTTTCTGCTAAGGTTGAGTAGCTGTCCAGTCCATCTATTGTCCATAGTGGTCCATGTTAGCCTGGTAATACGACAAGTATGCTCCGCTACCCAGGATCGTTTTGCTTCCTCAAGGTAGTTTTGCTTAATGGCCAATTTAATGGACGTACGAAAGACATCAATGGTGCAGGAAGGTGATATAACGGTAAGCTGCGAACTCTGTCTTGCCAACTCAGCCGCATTGCAGTTACCTGAATGTCCAGGTACCCAATATAGGTGGACGTGCGAGTGACTCGACAAAAAGTTCCGTGAAGATCGGCAGTCAAGAACAAGCTCTGATGTAGTGAAAACACCGGCAATGGACTTAGTTGCTGTTTGACTGTCCGTGTAGATGCGGATATTCATAATGAATGAATCGTGTAGATAGCCGTTACTTACACCCTCGAAGACGCTGCAATGATCAGGAAGTCGAAAAGAGAGTCTGACATCCAGCTTGCTCGAAAAAATGCCACAGCCGACTTTTCCCTTCAATTTGGATCCATCTGTGTAGTTGTCAATTGAATTGCCAGTGACCATCTCGTCATTAACCCATTCCTCTCTACTGGGGCTGTGGGTGAAGAATGTGTGGTATAAATTAGCGGTAGTGCAAATATAGTCTACATTAGTTGGTACGGACGTATCGTGGATTAGAATCTTGGCATGGCCCAGGTTCTACCTGGTTTAGCGAGTTAAGGCACTGAGTCTGGCAGCAGAGCACTTAGTTTGTTGCTTAACCAGAAGTGAAGTTAGTACTTAAGCTCCAGTAATCAATATGGCTGCCGTTCTTCTAACCTTATCCAGTGGTTTACGGTTGACCGCCTTTGAAGTAGCTGGCCACCAGAAGACAGATCCATAAAGAAGATTAGACTCGACCATTGCTGTGAAGAGCTAGGAAGTGACTCTAGGTTGAAGATCCCATTTTGTTCCTACTGCCGTCTTACAGCAGTAGAGAGCGCAAGAGGCTTTCCGTACTCTCTCTGCTATGTTAGCTTTCCGTTGAAATTCAGGATCAAGAATAAGTCCTAAATATTTGGCGCGCTTGCTAAGGCAAAGCGAGCTGCCATTAATTTTGAATAGGGCGAATGTTGGTATTTTATACTTTCTAGTGAAAAGCATAATCTCTGTTTTGGCAGGATTGACATTAAGATTGAATTCATGGCATCAGTGAGACCGAATGCTAAGTGAATAATTTGGCAGTTCTGTACGAGTGGAAACATATTTGCCGTCAAAATTTGAAATTTAGTTCCACACTCTTGAATTTGATGGCTAATCTTGATGTAACTGTATGTTTTCTAACCTCGATATTTATTTGCTTTCCATTTTCGTCGTTGCGTAATAAATGCAGCCCTGGTTTTTTGCTTGGTAATTTCAAGTTTGGCAGATTTAATTCAAGATTTAATCACGCTCAATGTTTCGTTCACAATAATTGTGATACTCTGTATAACGATTCTATATTCACCTATTTTTTTTTTCAAGTGTACGTACTTTTCAGATGTCGTATGTAACAACAACAACAGTAGTTACATAACTACTCACATTTTACACAATTTTAAAAATTTAAAACCGCACACACAATCGCATTTATAGAAAATCATTCCTGACATTGTCATGATTTGATAAAATCTTACAATCTCACATTCCTCACTGTCGTGTATGTAGTTAGTTGTTGAAAACGAAAAAGGAAATATTTATGTCTGTATGAATGAAAGTATGTGCGGCACTTTGTCATCAGGACGATGATGATGATGACGATGATGAAGGAATTCATCATATATTTACACAAATAAGTAAAGTACTTATAGTTTTAAGTTGATCGAACAAACGAAGAGAGAATTGCAAAGGAAATAGCAGCAGCAGCAACTATTGTATTGAGAACTGATAAGAATAACATGAAAGTGATTTTGATTTTATTTAAAATAAATTCAAAAATTAATGATATTTAAAATGTTAGATGTCGAATGGATTCACTTACTACATTCATGTTCTCGGATGTTGTTGATAGAATCACTTAAAACCACTTAAAGAAAATATTCATTGAAGGCTTTTATTTGTGTGTGTGTATGTGTATGTGTGAGTTTCTTAATAATGCAGGATGCAATGCTAACGATTGCAATTTTACTTTGCCAGCAAATGGATGAATTGTAGGTATGTATGTAGAAGTGATAGTTGCTTTAATGCACTTGCTTCTTGTTTATTTTAGATTTTGTGTAAGTGAGGAATGGAAATAAGAGTATTTTATATATAAATCTTAAACAAAATGTTGGAGATTTTATAGAAATGTAAGCTAATCTGGATTATTCTTCTACCAGGTGGTAATTTTGTTAGTTTTTACTCTCATTGTCACAAAGAAACTTTCAAAAGCAAATGTTTAATGACAAGAATATCTATCGGAGGTATTTGCGGTAAAAATTTAATGCATTACTTCGATTTTGTAATACTAGTCGGTAAGGCCCCAGTAACTGGGGCTATTTTTTTGCACCAGAAATCTCTTTATGAAAAAACCAATATCAAAAGAGAACCAAACTACTCGTTAGTGTTGATTATGTTATTTGTTTATGCAGATAATTCGTTAGATAATTTTGAGAAATGCCGTTACTCATGTCTTCTCTCTCTCTCTCTCATATTTTATTTACTTAAGCAATGATTTTTACAACGATGAATGCAATACAGGGCCGCAGCCAGGATTTTTTTCGGGGGGGCGGGGGGGCTTTCATTCGACGAAAATATTCTTATAAAATTTTTATGAAACTGTTGTTTAAATACAGTAAATTAAATACGATGATGCATTTGAGAAAAGTGGATAAATGTCTTAAAGCTTTAGGAAAAATTTTTGTTTCCGAATTTTCTTAATCCTAACCTTAAAAAAAATAGCCGAAAATGACAAAAAAAATTCACAGAATAATCAATTTAAATTTTTTCAAACAAATATTATTCAATGTGGATTCCAATACATTTTTTATCGTGAAAGATATAATTTCGATAACTCATTGACTTGCCATTACTAATAATAAACCTAACCTCAAAAAAATGATAAAAAATGCCAAAAATAGTTAGAGACTAATTTTTTTAAAATGATTATCAGTGGGAATTCGGGCCATTATCAATGATGAGGAGCCCGGATGAGGTTGGCATGTATTTTTTAAATTCGTTCAGTCACAGCATTGAAATCTTCCGAGTCGGGTGCTCTGAGCAATAATGGGTTAAAGGATTAATTATATTTTAAGATTAAGAACTTTGAAGCTTATTCAACAGCACTGTCCTGCATGAGTTTTGGTGAATTCTTCCTAGTGTTTGCGAATGAATTTTTCATGCTGAACACGAATCTGAGGTCAAAAACTTCCCATTACGTGACGTTTTAGAAAAATGGGGTTGAAAGCCCTGAAACCCTTTTTGGCCATGTAGCACAACTTCGTACGATTTCAATTCAAATTTATTTTTAAAATTTTTTCTTTTATTTGACTTTTTAGAAAGAAACCGATTAAAAAATATTTAAAAATCATTCAATAGATTTTATTTCGACTTTTTTTTTCCATCCACTGGCAATCAATATCAAAAATTAGGAAAAAGTTTCCACATTTCGGGGGGGGGGGGGGGGGGTGGCGGGTCAGAACCCCCAAAACCTCCCCCCTAAATGCGGCCTTGATGCAATGCTTTGTTCAATGAGTGAACTTTAAAGAACTTCCGACGCTAATATTCTGGAATTGGCTAAACCGATTTTAAATCTGATAATTTTTGGCTAACCTACTCGTCATGCTCTTTAAATTATATATGTATAATATGATAGCGTAGCACTTCTTGATCTTCTGGAATAAAATTGTAGTTACACTAATAAATGTCTTGATTAGGTGTACAACTTTGCTTCCGCCTTTGTTTTTTTTTTCTAGAATTAAAAGTTTTATTGGCAAAAAATACCTGCAGATGTATTCTTTAAAGTATTCAAAGTCCGTCACTAGCGACAACTTTAGCCCATCTCTTTGGCAAATTTTCGGATCCCAGTTCGGAAAAAAGAGACGTCTTTCGACGCGATCCATGATTGGAACGAAAATTCTGTTCTGATCCGCCAGGCCGTGCGCCATTGAACGAAACAGATGGGAGTCGAATGGAGCGACGTCTGCGGAGTACGACGGGTCGGGCAAGACCTCCCATTTCGGGGTTTCCAAGTATGTCTTGACCACTTTTGCGAAGCGTCACCGAGCATTGTCATGCTGGAGAATGACTTTGTCGTGTCTGTCTTGGTACTGTGGCCGGTTTTGCTTCAGTACCGTTCTTCTGTGATGGTTTCAGTAGCTCGTAGTATATCACACCAAGCTGGTCCCACCAAAATGCAGAGCATAACCTTGGCGCCGTGAATATTCGGTTTGGCGGTCGACGTGGAGATATGCCCTAGCATTCCCCATGTCTTTATATGCTTAGGATCATTGTAATGGACCCATTCAAAATGGCGGTTTCAAATTGGTGATAAAAAAATTTTTTAAGTAAACGAATCGAGCTGAAAATACTTACTCGGGGGTTTTTGGAATTGCTGAATGCAAATCTGCTATCAAAATTAAAAAATTCAAAATGGCGGCTTCAAAATGGTGACTAAACAAATCTAAATTTGATGAATCTGACTAAAAAAGTTTACTCGGGGGTTTCTGAGGTCGCTGAATGCAAACCTGTTCTCAAAATTAAAAAATTCAAAATGGCGGCTTTAATATGGCGACCAAAACAATTTAAAGTTAACAAATCTGACTGAAAATGTTTCCTCGGGGGTTTTTGGGGTTGCTGAGTCCGAATCTTTTTTTAAAAATTAAAAAATTCAAAATGGCGGATTCAAAATGGTGACCAAAAAAAAAAAATTAAAAGTTATCGAATCGGACTGAAAATGTTACTCAGGGGTTTTTAGGGTCGCCGAATGCAATTCTGCTATCAAAATTAAAAAATTCAAAATGGTGGCTTTAATATGGCGACAAAAAAAAATTTAAGGTTAAAAAATCTGACTGAAAATGTTTCCTCGGGGGTTTTTGGGGTTGCTGAGTCCGAATCTTTTTTTAAAAATTAAAAAATTCAAAATGGCGGATTCAAAATGGTGATCAAAAAAAAAAATTAAAAGTTAACGAATCGGACTGAAAATGTTACTCAGGGGTTTTTAGGGTCGCCGAAAGCAATTCTGCTATCAAAATTAAAAAATTCAAAATGGCGGCTTCAAAATGACCCCTAAAAAACTAGCGAGTAAGCATTTTCAACCAGATTCGTTAACTTTTAACTTTTTTTGATGCCACCATTTCCAATTTTTACGAAAGATTCGGATTCAGTAACCCCTTTTGGAGCACTGTATTGTTAAGGGGTTACGAATAACTCAATTAGAAATTTTATGTTGCAAGTGAAGGGTCGTTTCGTTATAAACGAATGTTACTGTAAATATGAAAAAATGTTTGCTTCATTTTTTTGATGCACTTATCTAAAAGTTAACATTTTTTTCAATGTTAAACCATACGTGTAGATATGTATATGCATGTTGGTTTGACAACCCAGAATGATTTTGGAAATGTTTGTGTATGTGTGTGTGTGTAAACCTACACATACGACACCAACAAAGTTTGGCAAAACTTTTGACAGCAAACTGTCACTTTAGTCGAAAAATAAAAAGAACATTTTTCATTATACAAAGTGTAAAAAAAAAAAAACAAAAACGAAGAAAATCACAAAAAGATACCAAAGGGAAAAACCACAGCAATGCATATTCTTCGTATATACTTCACAGCCAGAGAGACAGAAACATAGAACATAACTTTATAACAGCAACAACAACAATAGTAACACCACCACTACCAGCAGCAGTAGCAACATCAGCAGCTACACATAGTGTCAGCAACAGTAGCAACAGCAACAGAAGGAGTGAAATGAGTAAATATTTGAAGAAACTATTGTTAAAACTATCGCCAAAACTATCTGCATTGGGTCGTAATGTTTTTGTATATAAAAAGTTTATCTGGGCATAAGTAAGACGAAAAACTTTCATACCAACAACACATACACAGAGCAATATATTTCTTCTTAAGTTATTTGGTGATGGTTGCGGGATTGGAAGAACGTTTAAATTGTGTTAAATTTGTATGAAAAGTTTTACTGTTGCCACTGCTACAAAAAGGATACTCTCATTCACTCGTATAATTATCACTCAAAGGAGACATGAAATTGAAAAATTATTTTATAGGCGTTTACGTGTGTATTTCACAAAATGCTTTTCCGAAGTCAAAGTTTTGAACTACTATAGTATATATAAAATTGATCAACTTCTTGTAGTCAAGGAAGGCGAAAAAAAGAAAATAAAAACTTGTAAAAGTAAAAAGAAATGTTTTTTCCAAAATGCCTAAAGGGCAATTCAAAATTTTTCACATCTCTGAAATTGTTTGTTTTGGCTTTTTTATGTAGTAAAGATATTTCATTTTGGAATTTGATTCGTACAGAAATTGTGAAATATTGCTTGCTATTGCACTAAAATCCAATCGAATGATTAATGATTCTTTATGCAATTGCTACAATATTTCTTTGTCAAAAGAAAAGCAAACATGTTGTGAAAAAAAAACTTTACATTGACAATAAAAAATGAATGACTAGAATGTCCCCAGCGGTAAATTGAAGCACTACAAAAGCACTTAACAAGTGCTTAACTGCAAGCACTTAAATGCACTAAAAACACATAAGTTGCATACTGATTTCAACATTGCATATGCTAGGAGAGTAGCGCTTGTTTAGTGCAGTACTTTTAGCGCTTATCAAGCGCAGCAACAATGAGTACGTTAGAAAGGCACTTCCGCTCGTTCACTGCTTCGTGCTTACTTTAGTTGAGAAAGAGAGAGGAGAGAAAACAAAATCGAGGATCGATTCATGCATTCTTATTGTATTGTATTGTATTGTATTGTATTGTATTGTATTGTATTGTATTGTATTGTATTGTATTGTATTGTATTAGAGAGTTTAATGTATTTGTACCGCGACCTATAAGATCTATTGTACGCCCCTCTTCTCTATCTAGTCTGATTTGCCTAGAATGCCTCATCCAGTCCAGTCTCCCTCAAGAATTTGAGTATTGCGCCTGGATCTATGGATGCTAGTTCTGTACTGGGCACTTCGTACATACCCAGATATTTCATTCTTTTGTGTACTCCAGTACTCTCACTCTTCAGTACTCCACACTGAGCTAAGATATGTTTTGATGATTCATCTTCCTCATTACAAAACCTACATATTGAGCTTTCCTCAACTCCTATTTTGCAAAGGTGTTCTCTGAGCCCGCAGTGTCCAGTACCAACTAATATACGCAGTCTGTTTTTGTTGAGACCAATGCAGAATGCGTATGCTATTCTTGTTATAGTTACCTAGAAGCGTTTTTGATTGCCTCAGTCCCGGAAGATTATTAAAGAGTTCGTGCCTTTTGTTCTTCTCTTCCTGCCTGAGTACTTTCCTGATTACGCTATCTCCTATTCCACAGAAGGGTTCAGGTCCCACGAAAGTGGTCGCTGCTCCCTTTCTAGCAAGCTCGTCTGCCTGCTCATTGCCCTCTATTCCTAAGTGTCCAGGGACCCAACATAGAGCGACTTTATTATCCTTGCCCAGTTGATTAAGCTTGCTCAAACAGTCCCACACCAGTTTAGAGGTGACCTCAGCGGAGCATAATGCTCGAATTGCTGCCTGGCTATCCGACATGATAGCGATATCTTGCCGTTTGTACTTCCTATCCAGGTTGAATTGCACACATATATCGATTGCGTGAATTTCAGCTTGAAAGATGCTAGGATACTTCCCCATCGGCTCAGAGTGTTTGATTCTTGGCCCAAATTCTCCTGCCCCGCTTCCATCCTCAGTTCGTGACCCATCTGTATACCACTTAATCGTGTGTTCTTTGAGTGTGTAGTTATGTTCTACACTCTCCCATTCATGCTTACTACTAAGTTTTGCAACAAAGTGTTTCTCAAAACTATACTGTTTGTCCATTCTGTCCTGGGGACAGTCCAAGAGATAGTTGTCTTTCGCCGGGTTGTTTTGGTTTTCTTATTGCTTTAATGCTGCGTCATTTTATTTTATTATTTTCTTTTACTTTTTTTTTTTGTTTTAAACCAAAAATATATATATACTATATATATATATTTTTATTTATATTTTTATAAAACAATTGAAAAAATTTTGTAAAATAAAACGCACACACTTTTTATAAAATTCCACAATCACTTTACTTCGTTGTTGCGTGAAAGCAAACTCGCTTCGTTTCTCGCTCAGTCACTCGTTTTATTACTCGTTAAAAAACTTAATTTGTTGTTCGCATGGTTGTTTTGCAATTTCCGGTTGACGTGATGCACTTGCAAGCACTTTTTAAGCGCTTAATTTTGATGCACTTGTCCTAAGAACCGCTGGGTAGTTTCAATTGATAATAGATATTTATTACTAAATTGGAGAAAATATATTTGTAATTTATAAAGATAAATAGATAATAGAGAAGATTTCTGAAGTTTCTAAAGCTTTTGGGTGAACTTATGCAGTGGGAACAAATCTTAAAAAAAAAACAAAACACTATTCCACAAAAATAGTTAAATGTTATGTGTGGATAGGGTAGCTAGATTGTTTAACTAGAAAATCAGTACATTAAAATGGCATTGGTTTATAAGTGTGTGCTTTATTATTATATATATTTTAATTTAAGCCCAAAAGTATGCAACACATAATTACTATATCAAAAACGGTTGTGGAATATACTTACATATCAATGGAATAGTGGCACTTATCAGAAATTGTTTGTATTTATTGTATTGTTTTATTTTAGTTTTTAGTTTATTCTTTTCTAATTAGAAGTGTAAAATAGTATCAATATTAGGCGGTGTAGACATACAAAAAACGAATAAAGTACAGTGAAAAGAGATAATGAAAAATTTAAAAACCCATGGTTGTACTTTTTTTTATAATAAAGTAAACAACAATGCGTACGGTATGTTATCACATCATGTGATGAGTGCAGAAGGTACTCAATTTAGTTTTTTTTTTTGAGTGACTGTATTAGAATGAGAATTTCAAGAGTTTGCAAAATATTAATATGCTAAGAAAAAACTTCAGCTGCCCTTTTACCTATATTAACGTCAACATATTCGCTTGGAACTTATATCGTTGGAAAGGTAAAGTGATGGATATGTTGACGTTAAGTGTATGAAAATTGAAAGAAAGTGTACAAGTACACATCTTGGTTGCTAATGACAAAACCACCAAGCTGATAAAAAATTGCCATACCGCCGTTCGGTATCGGAGTTAAACTGTAGGTCCAACTATGTGGTATCACAATGGGCCGTTCAAGCCTAAGTGTGTCTCTCGACAACCACTCCAACTTAACCTATGTTGACGTTAACGCAGGTAAACATAGGTTAGAAATCGCAAATTCTGGCACGTTGAAACTAAATTATTGGAGCGGAATCTAACGAGAAAATCTAGAGACCAAGCCCTTGTCAGGTATCGAGCCAGGGACCTCAGACGTGAAAGTTTAGAACTCTGAAACTAAACTATCGGAGCGGTATTTATCGAAGATATCTGGAAACGTCTTTGGAAATCGAACCAGAGACCTCAGAGATGAAAATTTGGTACGCTGAATATAAACCACCGAGGCAGAATCTATCGAGGATAACTAGGGCCCATGCCTTTGTCGGAAATCGAACCAGAGATCCAAGAGATTAAAGACTAACACGCTGAAACTGACGGTTGTCGCTACTAGTAGGCGTCAGACATTTATCAGAGAATGTCTTCGCCGTATTCTTCACGTTTTCTGGCGTCTCAGATGAAAAGCTTTTCGAGAGTATAGGTCAAAAATGAATTGACTGCATAATAAGACGCATAAAATGGCAGTGGATTGGCCATACTATAAGATAAGACGACAACAACAACGCAAGATACACCATGCAATGAAGTCCTCTAACGTAAGCAGGTAGGAGAGCTGGCATAGAGCAGACCAGTTGAAGTCGAAGCAAACTCGATTGGTATGGGCTCGAGTGTGTTGAAGCGAACTGCGGAAAATCGAACCTGATGGGGAGTAGGCAAGTTGGCGCCCTATGCCTTACAAAGGGTTTAAGGAACTGAACACGGTTTTGTATATTTCCGGAACACTTAACTAAATCAACGTCTCTTTAACGATTGCTTTTCTTTTCTAGGCTCCATTTGAGGTTTTAGTGAAAGGAGTTTTTGAGTGATGTTGAAACTTGCAAGCTGAACACATTGGGGTCAAATCACGGGTGTCAGTTCACTATACAAGGAGAGTCATGAAGAGGTTGTGTTCCGATTTGTGAGGAACGATCGAGTATTAATTTTATTGAGGTGGACACTTCAAGTTTTTTACACTTAGTGCAATTTAACTTACTTTTGTATTTTCTTCTAGAATGTAAATAAATAATTAAAAATATTAAATGCCGAATTGCCTCTTCCGTGAGCATACTACTCGATAGGTTATAAACACGAAAATGTATTCAAAATGTTCACTTTTAAGTGGCGAATAATTTGTTTAAAGAAGAGAGTTTTGACTCCAGAAGAAGTTGCTTGAGAAACTATAGTTTGCGGATTAATAAAATCTTTGCTGTCGGAACAAAAAAATTTCTTTCTTAGTTGCCGTCAGAGCAGAACGCTGTTGGAACGAACGAGACTGGATTTTCCGTTCTACATTCTAATTCTAAGTCAATATTGCAAGAAGTTTCGTTCATGGAAAGCTTCCCTTCTACTCCAAAAAATATCCAGAGAGCTTCAGCAAAGAATATATTGAACTTCATAAGACAGGTCGAGAGGAAAAGCGGGCTAAAATTTATATGAAAGCAAAAATGAAATAATTTGGTATCTCAGTGCAAGAACGGTATAAGTAATACTGTTTAGATTGATAAAGAAACGACTTGAAAGTAGGAGCAAAAATAGTTTAACAATTCTTTTAGAGCAAATACAGCATAGTGACTTATTCCGTTTTTGCTCTGAACATATTTCGTTTCACTTTTGCTCTGGACATATTTCGTTTCACTTTTGCGCTGAACATATTTCGTTTCACTTTTGCTCTGAACATATTTCGTTTCACTTTTGCGGTGAACATATTTCGTTTCACTTTTGCGGTGAACATATTTCGTTTCACTTTTGCTCTGAACATATTTCGTTTCACCTTTGCGCTGAACATATTTCTTTTCACTTTTGCTCTGAACATATTTCGTTTCACTTTTGCGGTGAACATATTTCGTTTCACTTTTGCTCTGAACATATTTCGTTTCACTTTTGCTCTGAATATATTTCGATTCTGTTTTGCTCTTAAGCAAAAGTATTTCACTTTTTTCTGAACGTAAAAGTTATACCATTTTTCCTCTCAGCCTTTCATATGTGAGTTTGAATGTTTTCTCCATTCACATAGTTTTATAATTTTTACATGGTTAGCAGTTAATGAATGAAGTTTTTGAAGCATCAAGGTTCAAATCAAGAAAATTATAATTACAACAAAATAGTTGGTTGTTTTTCATGAGTGCAAAGTAACTAAAAAGTATGTAACTGACCAATTTTTGAGGTTTTTTTTTCCTAAAAAGTTTCGATTCATTTAGAGTTAAAGCAACAATGTTCATACAAAAATTCATATATTTTAATATTTTGACTCTAACAATGCAATGTAGATGGCAACAACATGAACTGCTTTAACAATACCAACAAAAATTGTGGCATTGTTATCTATGAGCGACAGCCAGCAACCACTGCATAGCTAGCTGTGCACAAATAGCTTACTACAAAAAGCACTAAAATACGTAGACGATGCATGGAAAGTAAAAATGATGAAATATATAACCATGAAAATGTGGAAGAATGATGCCAACCAGCGCAGCTGCTAGTAGCCGCCACTATCTTTTTTTTTTATTTTTTTTTTTTTATATTTGTGGTTAACATAAAAAAATAAAAAAATGAAGAGGTTTTTCGGTGAGGTCATGGGTATCTTATTTCGCAATTTTTATATCACTTTTCTTTCTATACATGAAAATATAAATTTTTATTATTTTTCTTTTTTTCTACTTTTTTTTTTTTTGGCAAAGTACAAACACAAATTTACAATTTTTATTAAAAAAGTTCACTATTACATAGCTGTTGAATATTTTCTTACATTTACACTCGTTGAATTTTCATTCATGATGAAAAAGATTTTTGTAATGAAGAAGAAATTAAAGACAACTTTTTACACACAATTAATTTTAAGAGGCTTAAAATTTCCATACAAATGATGCCGAAATGCCTTGAAGGGTTGATTTACCCCTTTTTTTCTTTTTCTAACTTAATATCTTCCGTTTATCTACACTACATTAGCTCAGCAGATTTCTGAGTTTTTTTTTTATTATTTAATTCCCTTCTACGTTTTCCTTTTGTATTCTAATTGTTACAAATTTCAAAGCTCAGTTTAATTTTAATTAAAGTATTAACCCAAAAATTAAACACTGATTGCTGGATTTAGTTTTTGAAATGAAATACTCATTTAACAACGATTTACTCATTCAATTGAATGCAAGCAATTGCGAGAGAGAAAGAGAGAGAGAGGATGTATAAGATTAAATCGAATCCATAAACATTTTATTTGGCTTAGCGACAAGGTGACCAGATAATAAAAAGTAGTCATTTCAGGAAGCAAAAGTTAAACTATTTGATACGGTCCCGATTTTTATAGGGTAAACTTCTAAAACTCGAATCTGACCAAGTACAGTATTTTCCAATTAATTAATCTCCTTTGAATTGCTCTGGAAATTTTACGATTTTCATTGAAAATGTACTGAAATTCCTTGGTTAATCGCATTTCCTGACCAATTAAACTAGAAATCGTACATTTTTATTGATGCAGTTAAGCATCAAGCCTTTACTTCTGCAAAGACAACATAGATAAGTTAGGGTCGGCCACAAATACTTTACTCATAGAAAAATAAATGTTAAAAAATGAATTTGGGTTTCTGACAGTTTTTGGGGTCGCTGAATTTGAATGTGTAGATAGAATTTCAAAATTCAAGATGGCGGATCCAATATGGCGGACAAATTTTTGCAAAATTATTCAAATTCATTTAAAACTTGTTACCCGAGAGTTTTTTGGGTCGCTCAATCCGAATCTGTAAACAGAATCTCAAAATTCAAGATGGCGGACAAATTTTTGCAAAATTATTCAATTGCTTTTGAAACTTGTTACTCGTGGGTTTTCGGGGTCGCTTAATACGAATGAGTAAACAGAATCTCAAAATTCAAGATGGCGGACAAATTTTTGCAAAATTATTCAAATTCGTTCGAAACTTCGTACTTGTGAGTTTTTTCGGTCGCTCAATCGGAATCTGTTAAAAGAGTCTCAAAATTCAAAATGGTGGTTCCAATATGGCGGCCAAATTTTTGGCAAATTATTCACATTAGTTTGCAACTTGTTACTCGGGGGTTTTTGGGGTCGCTCAATCCGAATCTCAAAATTGTTGCAAAATTATTCAAATTCGTTTGAAACTTGTTATTCGGTGGTTTTTTGGGTCGCTCAATCCGAATCTAAACCGAATTTCAAAACTCAGGATGACGGGACAATTTTTGCAAAATTATTCAAATTCGTTTGAAACTTGTTACTCGTCGGTTTTTTGGGTAGCTCAATCCGAATCTAAACAGAATTTCAAAATTTAAGATGGCAACTTTGTCACAAAACAATTTAAAATTTCGAAAATCCGCCACCTTGAATTTTAAGATATTGTTTTCAGATTCGGGTTAAGTGACCCGAAAATCAAGTTTCAGGCGAAATAGAACATTTTTTCAAAAATTCGTCCGCCGTCTTGGATACGCCATTTTGAATTTTGAAATTCAATTTAACGATTCGGATTCAGCGACCCCAACAATTCCAGAAAGTCTTTTGTTTTACTGTGGCCGGCCGGGGTGGCCACTATATATAATGGCGTTTCTATTTACCGAATAGACTTCATAATAATGAAAATTTTCGCATTAAAAAAATATTAAATTTCTATGGAAAATTACCGGCCTTCTAAAGGTTAATTAAATATTCTGCAGTAAATGTAAAAATATTTGAATTAAAGTGAAAAAACTATATATATACTAATTTAAAACAAATCATATTAGATTAAAATATGATTCAACTTTGAAATGAATATTTTTCCTCTTTAAAATAAAGTTTCATTAGAAAAAAACTAAAGTAATTGAACTAAATTTTAAGGTTCGAACCAAGAAGCGAGCACAAAGATCACAGAGAGAAAACGTTACGGAGAATCATGAATTATCGGAGCCCTAAATCAGAACAAATAGCTTAGTAATTCAAATTCTGGGTCAATTTTATATTCATTAGAATAACCTAAATCGTATTTACTCTAACAGCTAAAAGGCGAGCACTCAAAATCTTTACTAAAAGCAAAACCAACGTAGAATCATCAACTTTAAGGTTGATTTAACAATTTTCAATATTGATTTTACAGTAAATATGAAAATATTTTAAAAAAATTCAAAAATTTAGAATTTAAACTTAAAAAATAAATCATATTAGATTCAAACTTGATTCAACTTTGAAATTAATACTTTTTCACTTTAAACTTTAGTTTCAATGTAAAACTAAAAAAGCTCAATATTATTGGATTCGTTTCTAATCAAAGAGCGGATACAAAAAACTCTCTCATAGAAACTCTTTCACGAAATCATCAAGTTATATTTCACATTCGACCAAATAGCTTTAATTCTTACCTTTTATATTCATTAGAATAACCTGGATAGTATTTACCCTTATAACTAAAGTGTGGGCACTCAAAATCCTCACTCAAAAAAAAAACCAACGTTAAATCAACAACTTTGAGGTTGATTCAACTATTTTCGTTATTGATTTTACGGAATCTTCAATTTAGAGCTTGATTCAGTTATTTTCGTTAATGATTTTACGATAAATACGAAAATATTTAAAAGAAAGTGGAAAAACTAAGAATTAAAATTTGAAAAAAATCATATTAGACTTAAATACGATTCAGCTTTGAAATAAATTCGTTTACACTTAAAAAAAATGTTTCTTTGTAAAACTAAAGTAGATCTGCATCACTTTGAAGTTGTTTCCATTCAAGGAACGGTTACACAGACATCCCTCAGAGAAAAACTTTCGCGGAACCATTAAGTTAGTTCTCAGATCAAACCAAATTGTTTAATAATCTCAACTTAAGATCGTTTTTCTATTGATTAGAATAATCTTAATAGTATCTGATGTAATAATTAATAATCGGTATAAAGCAGACACTCAAAGAAAAACATTGAATCATCAACTTTAAGCTTAGTTCAACTATTTTCGTTATTAATTTTACGGTAAATAAGAAAATATTTAAATTAAAGTAGAGAATTTATGAACAGAAATTTAAAGAGAAATCATACTAGATTCAAATATGATTCAACTTTGAAATAAATACATTTCCACTTAAGAAAAAAAAAATCATTTTAAAACTAAAATTTGGAAGAAATTTATAAACAATTTTTTTCCAAATTAAAATGATTTAATTTCATTTTAAAGTTTTTTCATGTTGAAATTAAAGTTTTTTCATGTTGAAATTAAAGTTTTTCACGTTGAAATTAAAGTTTTTTCTTTCATTCTTTAGAGAGCATTCCATCTTCATAAAATGCCCGCTTTAAAGCTCAACTATCACTATCCAATAATAATAAGCTTTTCATTCCAATTAAAGCTCTTCAATTTTATATTTTGACAGTTTATTCATAAAAATTTGAAATCTGTCAAATATTTTCTATACATTAGTTTGCATACATATTTATATAAAATAAGTTTAAATACAATTAAAAGATTTTATTATGTGTATGTATATGTCACACAGGGCTATAAAGTCATTGTCAAAAAAAGAGCTTAAAAACTTGAATTTGCCAAATGTGCTTAAACTAAATACATAATTTTGGTTGCCTCTCCACATCGATACACTTTTTATTTTGTTTTTTTTTTTTGTATGCCGTGCATGGCATTCAAATGTAATTATGCGGGTTGGCGGCTGTTATGGACATATTTTATGATGCCCATATAGCCCAAATAAATTCGCACACACACAAAATACTGCCTGCCAACAGTCATTTAATAGCACAAGCTCCCCCTTCTTCTCTCTATCATGTCACACTCACATACATCATTGAGCCTGCCTTGCCTGTTTGCCGTCGTAATGCAAATGTACTGTGTCTGTAGAGTGAAAAAGAGAATTTAACAAAAAGCGCAAGGCCACCCACTGGATTATATCCTACTTAAAGTCCACAACAGTAGCACAGGCAAAAAAAAAAAAGAAACGACATTCACTTGAAATTGGAAGCTGTTTTTGTGTATTAAAATTCAAGGAAAATGAAAAAAAGAACAAACAGATTTTATTTACTTATAACGTAACTAATAGGTTTACAATTTTAACAAGAACTTTGATAACAATTATATATAAAAATAATCTTGCTAAGTATTGTTTGCTTTAAATGAAATGAAATGTAATTAAATTTTATGAGGCATGTATGGTTTGTAAGTTGAAGGTTAAGAAATTGATAGTGCATAATTGCGAGAGGATCATAGTCTTTTGGGTTGATGAGAGGTTTGCAGTAATATATCATTAACTAGAGTTCTGAACGCTCCTAAAGACAGATCTTATATTGCCCCAATGACATGAATAGCTCTGAGTTATCATTTATCCTCCAAGTAATGTTCGAAAATGGAACTGTGTATGTAACCTTTGAGTTTCAGTTGAATTCCGCCGTTGAAATTCTTTCCGGTAATGTTCCCTGATTCCGTATCATGACCAGAGTTTTGGTGCCAAGACAAATGAGCAATTTTGCCATCACAAAATCGAAATTGATGTGCACAAAAAGAGGTCCTCAGTTCAATTTAGCGACGCTGTTTCTAGGAGATTTCTTTAATTCGTTGCGTTGCTAACGTTTGACGCTGTCCGGTCTGCTGACAAAGGTTGGGTAATGCGTTATTTTATCGCAAAAACACCTTAAACTAGTAAAAAAGGCAGTAAAAAAGTATAAAAAAAAGTAGTAAAAAAGTAGTAAAAAAAGTAGTAAAAAAAAGTAGAAGTAAAAAGTAATTTTACAAAATTTGGTACTGGACTGTACATATATGGTTCCAGAGATATACCGTACTACAAATAGTTCTTGAGATATCTCGTCCTGAATACTCAAGTTGTATGGGATGTGGCACGCCCACTTGACATTAAGATCTCGCATTCCACTATAACATCGGTATTAATAAAAAATACTACCATACCAAATCTTAGTACCGTACTACAAATGCTTCTTAAGATATCTTATAATGAATATTGAAGTCATATGAGATGTGCTAAACCCCCGCCCCCCCCTTTCCTCCTCCATCCCACTCAAATCTTTTTTGTAGTATGGCATTGCCAAACAAAACGAAATTTCAGTACTATATTGTGTATGATTCGAGAGATCTACTCAAATAAGCATTTGATTTGTATGGAAGGTACCACGCCCACTCCTCCAAGTCAACCCTTATTTTTCCCACAGATTGCAGTGAACAAATATTACTTTCGTACCAAATCTTAGTACCGTACTACAAACAGTTCCTGAGATAAAAATTCTGGTTTGTTTGAGAGGTACCACGCCCATTTCTCCAATCCGCGTCATGAATATTGCGGTCCACTTTTGGCCTCATAACAAATACATTGAGTAAGTTTCAGCTCAATCGGATGATTAGTGTGTGAGTTTATCGCTGTCAAACGAACAGCTTAGTTTTATATATAAAGATTTAAGACCCTTAAAATATTCTTTCTGGCTGTAATTTTTCTCTCTTTTTTTTTTTTGGCCACCAGAAATTATCAGTCAAAAATGGTTCTACTTATTTGTTAAGCCCATCTTTCTAGTACCTTTTCAAGAATCCAAAACACTTCTGACACTTCACTGAAATCCAACAATTTACCACATTTGTTTCAATAAAGTTTCGTCTGTTCATTTCGGCTCTCTTTATAGAAATAGAGAAGCATATCAGCAAAGCCACACCCCCTCCCTTTTAGAAACTGCTATTTGTAAGGCGATTTTTTTTTTCGAACACTTCCCGAGAATCTATTGAAATTTATCAACTTAGAGAATCTATCTCAAAAAAGTTTTGTGAATTAGTTTCGGTCCTCGAGGCGTAAATTTCTGTCATTTTTTCCTTTCAGGTTTTGGTTTCTGTTAGAGTCGGATCCTGTGAATTATCCTGGATTATAGAGAATCTTATCACAACATATTTTTTCCATGAAAAATTATTGATCGGAATGGGATCTCCTTATTAGTTAGGTTGGTTTTTTTTTGGCACTTTCCCGAGAAGTTTTAAGAAGTTTCGCTAATTCGTTTCGGTTTTCGTGGTGGAAATTTTCGCGCTCTTGGTTTTGTCGCTTTAGGTTTTGGCTTTCTTTTAGGATTAGATTAGGGGGTTTCTTTTATGATTGTAGAGAAAATTGTTGTTGCGTATTCTTTTGAGTTTCGCTAACTCGTTTCGGTTCCAGTGGTGGAAATTTTTCCAATTTTTGTCGTTTTAGGTTTTGGTTTACGTTTATTTTAGGGTCAGATCTTGGGTTTTTTTTATAATTGTAGAGAAAGTTGTTTCTGTCTATGCTGTTGAGCTCCAGTTCGTTTTGCTAATTCATTTCGGTTCTCGTGGCGGAAATTTCTGCAATGTTTTTGTGTCAGGTTTCGGTTTTCGTTTATTTTAGGGTCAGAACATGGAATTTCTTTCAAGATTGTAGAGAAACTTTTTTCTGCTTTTGCTGTTGAGCTCCAGGCTGTTTCGCTAATTCATTTCGGTATACGTGGCGGAAATTTCTGCAATTTTTTTTTTTTTTTTTTGTTCCAGGTTTTGGTTTTTGTTAAATTTAAGGTTCAGAACATGGAATTTCTTTCAAGATTGTAGAGAAACTTTTTTCTGCGTTTGCTGTTGAGCTCCAGGCTGTTTCGCTAATTCATTTCGGTATACGTGGCGGAAATTTCTGCAATTTTTTTTTTTTTTTTTTGTTCCAGGTTTTGGTTTTTGTTAAATTTAAGGTTCAGAACATGGAATTTCTTTCAAGATTGTAGAGAAACTTTTTTCTGCGTTTGCTGTTGAGCTCCAGGCTGTTTCGCTAATTCATTTCGGTATACGTGGCGGAAATTTCTGCAATTTTTTCGTTTCGGTTTTTGTTTATTTTTGGGTCAGATTATGTGTTTTCTTTTATGATTGTAGAGATACTTCTTTCTTTCTGAGCTGTTGAGTTTCGGATTGTTTCGCTAATTCGTTTCGGTCCCCGTAGTGGAAATTTCTGCAATTTTTTCCGCTTCACCTTTCGTCTATTAAAGGGTCAGATCATGGATTTTCTTTTATGATTCCAGAGAAATTTGTTTTTGCGTGTGCTGTTGAGTTTCAGGTAGTTTCGCTAATTTATTTCGGTTCTCGTGGCGGAAATTTCTTAAATTTTTTTTTTTGTTCCAGGTTTTGTTTTTTTTTTTTAGGATCAGATCATGAATTTTCTTTTATAATTGTAAAGAAACTTTTTGCTGCCTGTGTTGTGGAGCTCTAGGCTGTTTCGTTAATTCGTTTCGGTTCCCGTAGCGGAAACTTCTACAATTCTTTTCGTTTCTTGTTTCGGTTTTCGTTTATTTAGGATCAGATCATGGGTTTTCTTTTATGATTGCAGAGAAACTCGTTTCTGCCTGAGCTGTAGAGTTTCGAGTTTTTTTCGCTAATTTGTTTGGGTCCCCGTGGCAAAATTTTTTAAAATTTTGTTCCTTTTACGTCTCGGATTTCGTTTATTTTAGGATCAGATCATAAGTTTTCTTTTATGATTGCTGAGAAACTTGTTTCTGCCGGTGCTGTAGAGCTCCAGGTTGTTTTGCTAATTCGTTTCGGTTTCCATGGCGGAAATTTCTGTCCGAGATGGTGCGGTTCAAGAATATTTGAAATGATTTAGGTATTCGAACCTCAATCACTAGTTCGTAGTTGAGCAGGATCGTTTAGTTGAATTACTGGCAGCCAGCTTTGTAGATCCAGAGCTAGCATTGGCCCGGCGTTTTTGACTGGCAGAGCACCGAAATTTCTTACTGGGACACCGTCTATTTAATATAACTCTATGTGCAATTTGAAGCTTCTGAAGCTTTAAAAACACACAGAAATTACTTAAACGAAGCGCATACAATGAATATAAAATTTGAAAAATTTTTACACGAAAACTGTAACATTTTTACTATCTCCAATATTCTCTCAACTTAAATTTAACTAAAAGAAAAATATAAAAAGGGGGAAAAACAAACATTAATGGATATACGACACTTAACTTGTTTCGATTTCAATTTTTATGTCATACAAACTCCGACCTTTTTGCACTCTCATCCCGCATACAGTCACACACTCGCACAGAGAGAGATAGAGAGAGAGAGAGAGAGAGAAAAGGACCTTTTTTCCGGTAGATTGATTGTTAAAAGGGCGCGATGTGAAGTACTGTTTTCTTTTTGTATGGTTTTGTTTTTTTGTTTGTTTTTTTTTTGTGTTCTCGTTCTAAAGAAAATGGCACAGGTCTGCACATTTTTAATACAAACACACTAGCACATCTAGAGTCACAGAGGCACACACGTATAATTCACATACACACACACAGTGAGCATAAAAAGTAAAGCAGCCAAATTCAATTTGATACGAATTGAATTGGGTCGCTTTTCGATAAAACGTGGCGAAGGAGCAGTCAACTTATAAAAGCAGAGGGATGAGCTTGAATGTGGTGTTTTTGTGTGCTTGTATGTGTGTGTGAGGAGGGGGGTAAACAATTCAATAACAGCAAATTTGGTTATGCAATTTAAGATACCTGCAAATTTACTTAAACAAAAAAAAAAAAAACTAAAAAAAATGAAATGAAAATAAATACTTTGTGTAACAAAATACATTAAGTGCTTAAAAGTTCTTAAGTTGAGTTGAGAATATTTTAAAGACTTCTAAATAAATACGAGTATATAAATATATGTATAACAGTAAAATATTTCATCTTAAATGTGCATTGATTTAAGTTTGAAAAGTCGTAAAATTTTCGCATGTCAAAATTTATGCAGACTAAAACTTATTAATTAGTTACACAGTCCAACAGTGCGTTTAAATACTGTGGTGTATTACTGAAATAGAATATTTTGAAATTACAGAAAAATTTGTGCTCAGGAAAGTTATAGTTTTGGTTCCAGTTCCTTCAGCTTCAAGTTGCTTCATTCTCAAGTTCTTTCAAATTCACGGTTTTTTAGTTTCAAGTTTCTTCAGATTCAAGCGTCAAGCTTTCCAGGTTCAGTTTTTTCGGGTTCTTTAGGTCCAAATTTTTTAGGTTCCAACACCCTTAGTTTCAAGTTTCTTCAGATTTAAGTTTCTTCAGATTTAAGTTTCTTCAAATTTAAGTTTCTTCAGATTGAAGTTTCTTCATATTCAAGTTTCTTCAGATTCAAGTTTCTTCAGATTCAAGTTTCTTAAGATTCAAGTTTCTTCAGATTCAAGTTTCTTCAGATTTAAGTTTCTTCAGATTCAAGTTTCTTCAGATTCAAGTTTCTTCAGATTCAAGTTTCTTCAGATTCAAGTTTCTTAAGATTCAAGTTTCTTCAGATTCAAGTTTTCAGGTTCTAGTTTCTTCAGTTTCAAGTTTCTTCAGGTTCAATTTGCTTTAAGTTCAAGGATCTTCAGTTTCATGTTCCTTCCGGGGCTAGTTCCTTAAGCTTAAAGCTCCACCACATTAAATTTTCTTCTGTTCAAATTCAAGTTACATCAGGTTAAAGTACCTTCAGGTTCAAAGTTCTTAGTTTAAACTTTCTTTAGGTTCTTGTTTCTTCAGTTTCAAATCTCTTCAGCTTAAACTTCTCCGTTTAAAATTATTTCAGATTCAAGATTCTTTAGGTTCAAGCTCCTTGTTCGAATTTGTTTGGCTACAAACAAATTCGAGTTTCTTCTTTAAACTTTTCTGATTAAAATTATTTGAGATTCAAGTTTTTTCAAGTTCCAGTTTCCTCAGATTTTTTCAGATTCAACATTCTTTAAATTCAAGTTTCTTCAGAGTCAAGTTTCGGCAGGTTCGAGTTTGTATAGGTTTGAGTTTGTGTAGCTTCAAGCTTTTTAAAGTTCGAGTCTCCTTAGCTTCAAGATTTCTTCAGGTTTAAGTTTTTTCAGGTTCAAGCTTCTTAGGTTCGAATTCGTTTAGCTTCGAGTTTCTTAAAGTTCGAATTTCCTTAGTTTCAAGATTTTTTCAGGTTCAAATTTCGCAAGGTTCAAGTTTCTTCAAGCTCCTTCTGGTTCAGTTTCTTCAAGCTCAAGCTTCTTCAGGTACAAATTTCTTCACTTTCAAGTTACTTCTGATTCTAGTTTTTTTCAGGTTCAAGCTTCAACAGTTTAACATTTTTTCAGACTCAAGTTCCTTCAGGTTCAAGTTCCTTCAGCTTCAAGTTACATCGCGTTCAACTTCCTTCAGTTCTAAGGCTCTTCAGGTTGAGATTTTTCAGATTCAAGTTACAAGATTTTCATGTTCCAGTTTTTTCGGGTGGTTAAGTTCAAGATTCTTAAGGTTCTGTCCCCTTAAGTTTCCTTCAGAACCGGTTTCTGAAGTCCTAAGAAGTTCCAAGTTCAGTAAGATTCAAGTTTCTTCAGGTTCCATTTTTTTCAAGTTCAAATTTCTTCAGATTCAATTTTCTTCAATTGCAAGAATCTTCAATTTCATGTTCCTTCGAGAACTAGTTTCTTAAGTTTGAAGCTCCACCAGTTTTAAGTTTCTTCTGTTCAAATTCAAGTTTCATCAGGTTCAACTTACGACAGGTTTCAGTTTCGTGTTTCTTCAGGTTCTAAATTTTTTGTTTAAAATAATTTTAGATTTAAGTTTCTTCATGTTCAAGTTTCTTTAGGTTCAAATCTCTTCAAGTTCAAATGATTTTAATTTAAAATTTTTTAAGTTTCTTCAGATAAAATTTCTTCAGTTTCAAGTTTTTTTAGGTTCAAGTTTCTTTAGATTCAATTTTATTCAGGTAAAAATTTCTTCAGATTGAAGTTTCTACAGGTTTAAGTCTTTTCAATTGCTAGATTCCCAGATTCAAGTTTTTTCAAGTTCAAAGTTCTTTATGATCGAATTTTTTCAGGCTTTCTAAATATCAAGTTCTCTCGGCTTCAAATTAGTTCAAGTAGCTTCAAGGTAAAGTTTATAATGTTAAAGTTACTTTAGGTTAAACTTTCTTCAAGTTCAAGTTTCTTCAGGTTCAAGTTCAAGTGCCTTCATTTTGAAGTTTCTCCTGGTTCTGGTTCTTTAAGGTTCAACTTCTTCTGGTTGAATTTTCTTCAAGTTCAAGTTTATTCAGGTTCAATTTTCTTTAAGTTCAAGTTTTTTTTAGGTTCAATTTGCTTTAAGTTCAGAGATCTTCAGCTTCATATCCCTTCAGGAACTAGTTCCATAAGTTCTTAAGCTTGATGCTCCACCAGTTTCAAGTTTCTTCTGTTCAAATTTAAGTAATATCAGGTTAAAGCTCCTTAAACTTCCATTAAGTTCAACTTTCTTCAGGTTCGAAGTTCTTCAGTTTCAACTTTCTTTATGTTCTAGTTTATTCAGTTTCATGTTTCTTCAGGTTCATTATTTTGTGGTATTTGAGATTCAAGTTTTTTCACGTTCAAATATCCTCAGGTTTCTTCAGATTTAAATTCCGTTGCATTGAAATTTCTTCAGTTTCAAGTTTCTTGAGCTTCAAGATTCATTATACTCAATCTCACATTGCAACTTGTTCAATATCCTTTAGGTTCTAGGTTCTACAGTTTCAATTTCTCCAGTTTCAAGTCTATCCAGTTTTAAGCTCCTTCAGGTTGAAGTTAGTATCTTCAGTTTAAAGTTTTTCAGGCTCAGTTTCAAGGTTCTTTATGACTAAATTTTTCACATTCTAAGCAATAAGTTTCAAGTTTCTTTAGATTCAAGTTTCTTCAGTTTCAGTTTTGTTCAGGTTCAGGTTTCTTTAGGTCAAACTTCATTTAGATTCAAATTTCTTCAGTTTTAAGCTTTTCAGGTTCAGACTCAAGGTTATATTTATGACCGAATTTTTCTGATTTGAATCAATAAGTTTCAAGTTCCTTTAGATTAAATTTTCTTTAGTTTCATTTTTGTGCAGGTTCAGGTTTCTTCAGGTCAAAATTTCTTTAGATTCAAGTTTCTGTAGGTTTAAGTCTTTTCAGGTACTGGGTTCCCAGACTCAAGTTTCTTCAGCTTCAACATTCTTTGTCACCGAGTATCTTCAGGTTCTTTAAATGCCAAGCTCCTACGGGTTCAGGTTACTTTAGTTTCAAGTTCCTTCAGGTACAATTTCGTTCAGGCTCAAGTACCTTCAAGTTAAAGTTTATCATATTCAAGTTACTTAAGGTTAAACTTTCTTCAAGGTTAAGTTTTTTCTGACTCAAATTTCTAGGTCGAATTAAAAATTAAAATATTTACGTTTTCATAAATCAGAAAATTGGATGGTAAAAAATTGTGCAGAGCTAAATCTTCTCTGCAAAACTGGCCAACTCTTTCAATATTACACTACGTTCTCTCCGTTGCAAGCAAAAAAACTGTAATTTGCTGGACAGTGTTATGTGTACTGCATATTTAATGAATAAGAATTAATGCTGCTATTAAAATTAATATTATGCAATTAATTAAAATTTATCCAACTCTCACAGTGCCACAGAAGAAACCACACACAAATTTTTCAACCACCTGCATATCTCTCGGCATATCTCTCCAACCTCTTCAACCATTCATTCATCCACCAATCCACCACCTCTTGATAATAACATTGAGTGTTTTATGGCAATTGAATTGATGTATTAATTTGATTCATTGCAATATGCTACAATGCATTTTTTTTTTTATTATCTTTTTTTGTATTATTTTTCTCTTTTATTTCCACCATTATTCTCTATCGAAGTATGCACTTCATATCATATATTTTTTGCATTAATTTTGTTATTTCACATCCATAGCTGGCATACCAAACGTCCGAACAATGAAGAATCCATACAACATTTGTTGGCTACAGGACGTGCGAAAATCAAAGATGGCACCTTCATCATAACCGCTGTCGAAAAATCTGATAACGGTGCATTTTACTGTACAGCAACGAATTCAGAGGGTAGCGAAACGCTTGAAGTGCAAATGTCAATTACATCACCACTGTCGGCCAACATTCAGCCCACCGTGCAAACGGTAAATTTGGGAAAAACTGCAGATTTGGTAAGTGCTGAAAATGCAAAAAACACACACACACACAAAAAAAACGAAAGCAAAGCAAATTTTTTTTTTTCAGTTTTGAAGTGGGTGGTGAGTTGCCAACTAGTTTTGCAAAAGTAACTGAGGTTACTTTTTAGTGCTTCGTTACGACTTAAAAAAAATAAAATTATTCATTTGATAAAGAGTTCGTATTCGTTGTTTTCTTTTAGAAACTCAAACCCAAAATACACGTGCATTTTAAACACGAAATACACGTGTAGTTAAAGATCATCTACATGTACTGAGTTTAATCTACAGTTAAGTGGCTGAATTTTTGAAAAATGTAAATGAATTTTCGTGTTCTGATTTCAAAATTTCTATTACTTAGATCTAGATAACTAAACGTGTAGTTCATGTTTGAAATGCACGTGTATTTTGGGTTCGAGTCTTGGGTGAATATTCATGCATTCTACATGTAGCTCATGCTTCACATGTGTTTGTGCATAGAGAAGCTATATTTTCAACTTATCCAATTAAATTTTGTGTTTGAGCTTCAAACATGACTTCAATAATGAAAACTATCAGAGAATCTGCGAACATTTATGAAATTAAATTGGATTTTCAATTGAACTGAGTTAAAAAACTTTTAGATTATGGATGGGCGCATACAAAAAAATTTTGTATGATGTCTTTTCTTAATGCACTGCTTTCCGAATAGTACCCAGCCTTGCCCATGATTTATGTTTTCCCTATACTAATTATTGTATTCGATTTATTCGAATAGGGATCTTCGTTAAAGTAATATAAGTGGTAAAAACTATAAAATTTTGCTTTAGCTTTTCATTTTTCCTTTCATCGCTCCTCCTCCCCCTCCCTTCTTTTCTTCATTCTCGCTATTTTGCGTCCTGCTGCTCTTCTTTTCCTCCTCTTTGTACCCACTTTTTACCGCCCCTCCTCTTTTTACTCACTTTTTACCGCTCCTCATTTTCTTCATTCTCTTTATTTTGCGTCCTGCTGCTCTTCTTTTCCTCCTCTTTTTACCCACTTGCTCTATATCCATTATTTGTCCGCTTTCCTTTACTTATTTCGCCCGTTTCCTTTTGGCCTTATCCTCTTTCCTCTCTCTTTTTATAATTCTCTCCACCAAATTTCTTTGTCTTGCCTATTTTCCCCTTTTTTCTCTCACCCTTTTTTTCTCCATATTTTTCTTTCTCACTTTTTTTCTACATCTTCCTTTTTTATTGCACCTATGCCTTTTATATTGCAATCTTCATTTTTCTGGACTGCCTTATTACTATAATGATCATAATGTGGAGAATACAAAGTTGCAGGAGCTGCGGCCTGAAACATCTTCTGTGCCAGCCCTCAATTTAGAGCAAAAGGTGCTCAACTAACCTAATAAAGGCCAGCAAGTCTATTGTAGAGCATCTTACATCTTTAACCAGACGAAATGGCTTTCCGAAAATTCTCCTTCTGAGTCCAGCCAGAGCTGGACATTCACATAGAATGTGAATTATCGTCTCGTTATATTCCAAACATAGATGACACTCTGTCTTACTGAACAGTTCTATCTCATTTAGGTAATATCTGAGCACATAATGCTTAGACATATAGGCCACCAGCAGCCTAAAGTCCGATTTGGTATAAAAGATGGATTGATTATGGATAAGAGGGACGACTAGCATTTTCGCTTGCCGGTGAACCCTGGAATTAAATAGATTTCAATACTCTAGTCCATTCTTCAACTGTAGAATTCGAAGAGGTCGAACTGAGCCCACAAAAAGCATCGGGGGCCAGTTTATATCGTTGATGAGCTTTTTCCAGACATTTCATTCTGTACAGCCTTTCTTTCTACTTTTTTCTCTTTGCTTTTCTTTCGTTATGCCTCTGTTTCTTTTTCTTATTTTTTTTTAGTTGTCGGTCCTTCTCTGTATGTCTGTTTCTTTTTGCCTCTCTTTGTTTTACTTTGTTTCTTTCCACTCTTTATTTTCCTCCTCCCTTTCACCTCGCCTTCTTTATCACCTTACTGTTAAATTTCACCCCCCCTCCCCTTTCCCCCTTTTTTAATCCCTCCTTTTTATTATCTTCTTTTTTATTCCTTCCTTTTTCATTCCCCCTTTTTTATTCCTTTTTTCATTCCTCCCCTCCCTCTCTCATCACTCCCCCCTTTTGCATTCCCTTTTTTATTCCTTTTTTCATCCCTCCCCCTCCCTCTCTTATCACTCCACCTTTTTGCATTCCCCCTTTTTTATACCTTTTTTCATTCCTCCCCTCCCTCTCTCATCACTCCCACCTTTTGAATTCCCCCTTTTTTATTCCTTTTTTCATCTCTCCCCGTCCCTCTCTCATCACTCCCCCCCCCCCCTTTTTCATTCTCCTTTTTAACCTCCCCCCCCTTCCTCCTCACTCTTTCTTACCCCGTTTCCTATCTCTACCCCTCCCCGCTTTTTCCATATCAACCCTTTGTTAATTTTTCCCCCTTCTGCTTTTTTCTTTATCCCATCTTTTTCCTCTCTCTTCTTTTGCTTTTTTCTTTCTCCCCTCTTTCCCTTCCTCTATTCATCTATAGCCCATCTCACTCTATTTTTTCTCAACTCTCCTTTTTCTGTTTTACTTTATCTCTCTGGTTTTCTCATTTTTTTTGTCTTTTTCCCTTTCTCCTTTCTATGCTCTTTCACCTATTCTCTGTCTTTCTCTATTTCTCCATAATTTTCTCCTCACTCTACTAAATTATTTATCTCTCTTTTAATTCCCCTGCCTCCTCTCCATTTTTTTCGTTTCTGCCCTTTTCTATCCGTCTCTTTTTCTCTCTCTTCTTTCTACTTTTCCTTTCACCTTTTTTCTCTTTCTTTTCATATCTTTCTTCTTCCTACCTCTTCTCTCTTTGTCCCTTTCTTTTCCTTTCCCTCTTTCTTTCTAAACCTTTCTTAAGTCCCCTACTCATTCCTCCTTCTCTCTTTTTCTAACCTCTCTCTTAACCTTTTGTCTCTACTCTCCTATCTCACTGTTTCCCTCTCTTTTCATTCCTTTGGCTTTCTAACCTTTCTTTCTTTTTTATCTTTTCTTCTACATTTGATTTCTTTCTAGTTTTCCCCCCTTCCGCATCCCTGGTTTTATCCTTTAATTCTTCCTACCCTCTTTCTTCTCTCATCTTTCTCATTTCTTCAATTATCTATCCTTCCTCAACTTTTTTTCTCTCTTTATCTCCCTAAATCAGTCTTTCTACCTTTCTCTTTTCCTTTTCTCCTCTCTTGCTGTTTTTAACTTACGGAACTATTAATATTAGTCCTCCATTATGGCCGGAGCCGGATCTACCTTAACCTGAACAACCAAGCTAGCAACTGTCAATTTATGAGCTATTCTCTTAATTTCTATTCAACTGCTCCTAATTACTCTTGATTTGCTAGTAAAGAATACCTAGTAACCATAACAACTTCGAAATAGATAGTAATCCTATCTATCTCTACCTGGAATGCCATGTGCAATCTGTATATGCAACACTAATTGACATGGCAACACATTTTCCTCATAAATATTTATTCTAGTTGGTGGTTAAAGAGAAGCACAAACATCGAACGAAAGAGAGAAAAATGTAGAAATTTGGCAACACTGCTTCGCCATACTGTGCAATTGCAATTGTATGCGAAACCACATTTGAAATTTTGATTGAAAACTTTTCTTTTTTTTTTAATCCATGTTGTGCTGATGCAACTAAAATTCATTCTTTTTTTTTTCGTCCTTTTATAAACATACAAACGTGCACACACAAACATTTGTAAAAATTTGTAAAAGTGTGTGTGTGTACATATCTATCAATGTGTATGTGTGTGTGTGTTTGTGATGGAATTTCCATTTTAGATTTGCAGCATTTCCGGTTTTCCAAAGCAGAGCATATCCTGGCTCAAGGATGGACAGCCATTGCGTTCTGGTGCACGTGTGCGTCTATTATCGAAGGAGCACATACGTATTACATCCATAACCAAGGAGGATAAAGGAATGTATCAATGCATTGTAAAAAATGATTTCGAATCGGTACAGACAACGGCCGAATTGAGATTGGGAGGTGAGTTGTAAATGCGCAGACATATGCGAAGATATCTTTAGATTATGTTTGGCAGCTGCAGTTGCTTCGTTCTTTTTTTTGTTGTAATTTTCTTTCATTTTGTGCTTTTTTTTTGCAGAAGTAGCTCCTCAACTCATCTACAAATTCATCGAGCAAACCATTCAGCCGGGTCCCTCTGTTTCGCTCAAATGCAGCGCCACTGGCAATCCCACACCGAAAATCGTATGGCATTTGGATGGTTTTCCATTGCCCAATGTAAGTTTGGTTTTTTTTTTTCTATTTTTATATTCAAGTATTTTTCTTCTTTTTTTTTTTGGCATTTTAGAGTTTTACATTTGCAAGGTTTTTGCATTGGGAATTTTTTTTCCGTTTTTTTTTTTTGGAATACGTTTTCATCCTCTTCAATCTTTTGCAAAAATTTGTTGGGAATAAATGAAATCGTTTCGCTGGCTGTAAATGTGAATTTCATTTTTGGAAATTTATGCGAGCTCGTATAAAATCATATATTTTTTTTTTAAATTTTTTTCCAATTTTTTTTGGTTTCTTTGTGCAATTTTCTATATACACACATCAGTAAAATAGTAAAATATACTCACACGTCCTTTAATTTTTTTTTTTGATACTTTGATACATTGTTTCCTGGCATCAGTTTTACATATTTGCAATTCACCTTTTTTTTTCTATTTTTTTTATTCCTACTTACTATTTTTATATGCATATTCCTTAGTGCAAACTTGTGGGAAGTTGAAAATAATATAGTCGATGAAATATTAACTACACTTAGGTACTTACTGTGAATCCATGTGTATCAGTGACAGTGTCTAGACTTTTGTATGACTTTTAGTTAGTTGCATAATAAAAAAATAAATCACCAAACCGTTGAACTATAGCAAAAAGATTTTAATGGTAATAGCAAAGAAATGTTCTGGGATTTACACACAGGTTTGTTAAATTTCCCATAAGTGTAAACGATTTTGCTCTTTATCTCCTTCATGATCTTAAACTTTGTATTTTAAAAATGTTTTTTACACTTTTGAAAGTTAAATAAAATAGTTCAAAAAAGTAGTAAGAGGGAGCTTTCAAAAAATATCTCACTACTTAGAGTGGGTGAAAAAAGTCATTAAATAAAACTTTCAATACTCAAAAATTATTAGCTATGATCAAGGAGGCTCGCAACTGACCGTGCCGACAATTAAGAGATGCCCTCAAGGGGGAGTTTTATTACCCTTACTGTTGACCATGGTTATAGGCGAACTTCTTGAAAGATTTCATTCTCAGGGCTATGCAGATGATGTAGCTATTATAATAAGGGGCACCGATGGTCCCACTATATCAGACAGAATGCAAGAAGCTCTTAACACCACTTTAAAGTGTGTGACGGCACAATTTTTGGCCAACCAAATTGTACCGCACAACGTAGCATTGTTCCCCCTGAGGAACACAGAGTTTCCCCCCTAGGACAACCACGTACACAAAATTAACCAATAACAAATTCTAGCAGCGCACACACAAGTAACAGGATTATCATGCGAAGTAAGCAGACAAGCAAAAAGAATGAGAAAATAAGACAGCCTACTGCGACGATAATTTGATAAACAATAATGTCACGCGATCCAGCCACCCAATAAGAGCGTGCCAATGAAGCAACAGCACCACAATTCCAGTAGCGACTGGAAATCGAAAGCGGAACGAGGAAGAAGAAGAATCACACATCCAAAGAGACACGTACAATACCTAGACAGTTACGATCGAGCAGGCAGCAGTAGTAAATGAAATTATACCGGCGCAGCAGAGCAGTGGCTACTTGCTTATGACATAGTTATTTTCCTTTGAAATAGGACTGAATGTGGTCATTAGACGGAAGTGACAAGTAACGCGTGTACCCAGCCACTCGCCACCTGACTGGTGGGCACACGACGAAACGAGTAGAACCGTTTTGGATCGGTTCATTCGGCCGACGCCCCTCTTGCAACCGTGACTTAAAACCCGGACGCTCCCGAGACAACAAGCTACGCTCCGCACGCTCGCCCTATCAAGCGCTTCTCAGACATCGTAGTCAACGCTCGCCCTACCAGGTGCAATATATACATTGTAGTCAACGTATCTTCACGTTTCGCACGCTCGCCCTACCAGGCAAAATTCATACATCGTAATTAACGCTCGCCCAGAAGACCAATACAGTACAGCACCGGAATTCCGTGAGACTGTATATTTTTCTGTGTATTATTATTATTTAAAGTATTGTAAACCATAAAACCTTAAGTGAATCAAAAATATTGTGGATTAAAAAAAGAATATGTCTCAGTAATAGGAAGTGAGAGTTCCCTGTAATCAACAAATGTTGTAACGAACGGACCACTGGAGCCCGCTGAGCTCTATTCCGGCCATAGAAAGAACTTTGAGTTACAAGTTGTGTTCCCATAAAGGGTCAAACAATTAACTCAAACCAAACAACAGTACTAGTTTCTTTCACTTAATCTTAAGATAATCAGACTTAATGGACAAAAACTGATACTTTCAGATGTAGCTAAATACCTTGGTAAAAAGCTCATCTGGAACTCATACCTTTTCATAATTGTTAAAAAGGCGACAACATCATTCCATGTTTGTGAACGCCTTTAAGAATAAAACATGGGACCTGAGACCAAAAATGGCGTACTATTCATATCAAACGGTCATCAAATCTATGGTCATCTAAGTACGCAGCAATTGCTTGGTGGCCAAAAAAACACCGCAAGCGAAGGCGCAATTTGAGCTAAGAAAAATTCATCACGGAAGCACTTGGGGCAATAACTGGACTTTCACCATTACCACTTAACAGTTAAAAAAAGAAGTTTAAGTACCCTAAGACTGCCTAATGTAAACATTCACAAATGTGGCGACATTACAGGGCACCTACATATTTCAAGACAGTCCTTGCCTCATTGAACTTGGGGGCATCCTCTATTCATGCCGCAAGTCACGGATTGACAATAATCAGTTTGAACCATCATAAGTCTATGTGATAGCATTGAGTGCATCCAGTTAACAAGAATCGGATCGACTCCATGCTGATCTGCTGCATTGCACATACCGTCAAAAGTTGCATTGTCAAAAGCTCCCTCAATATCACCAAAAATACCAATAGTGTATTCTTTCAATCCGACCTAAGAAATTTTGCAGAGCCGTCTCACAAGATTTTTCTCATTGGTTAGCATGCTGAAATGAAGAAAGAGGATCTAACAATAACGACTCACTACGGATGGCGTGTTCGGCACAGCGCTCAAAACATTTTAGTAAGAAAGGCATCATACTGATTGGTCTAAAGCTTTTGTTATTTTGTAATTAGCAGCTTTCGATACCAGCAAATGATTTTTTTTTATTTTTTTTTGAAGTTATATATAAACAGGCTTAATGAGCAAATGTAGTCATCACAACAACAGTGTATATAATGACGAGCAAATCAGACGGCCGTTTCGGAATCCACCACGATTCCTCATCAGTGATCTTAGTGATAGTTCCTTATCTTTCAATATCCTATATAAGCTACTAATATTTGAAATCATAACCCAGAATTACGGATTTGATTCCAAATATCTTCACTGAATAGAGATATTGAAAGAAACTATTTTTTTTTTTTTTTGATTTTCAAACGCTGTTAAAAATTCGTAAATGTTACGACGGGTTCTGGAATAAAGGTGAGGCTTATTAGATAATTTTAAGTCATACAACCATTCAGTTCTTGATAGAGCTTCGATTGATGAGCATAATTTCTGAGAAGATTATGAATGAATACATGAATGAATGATTCATCAATTTCTTTTTAACGAAATTTTATTTCTACTACTTTGTCTACTACTATTTTATACTACTTGACTATACTACTATTCTCAACTACTTTTTTCTAGTACTATTTTCTACTACTATTTTCTACTACTTTTCTCTACTACTTTTTTCTACTACTATTTTCTATCATTATTTTCTATTACTATTTTCCTGTGATATTTCACTAATTTCAAATTGAGTAGTAGAAAGTAGTAGGAAATGGGGTTAAAAAAGCAGTAAAAACTATATAGTAGAAAAAATAGTAGTAGAAGTAGTTAAAAAAGTAGCGCAAAAGCAGTTAAAAATAGTTGCAGAAAATGTAGTGGAAATAGTACTAGAAAATAATTAGAAAAGGTAGTTGCAGAAAATAGTATGAAATATGTCGTAGGACTTCAAGATTTTTGAAGGACCCTTAAATATTAACTTTTATATAAAAGTTTTATACAAATTAATTATAAATAAAAGTAAAATTTGAATTAAGTTAAAAATAATAGTTTTTAAACACTGTTACGAATTCGTAAATGTTACGATGAATTCTGGAATAAGGATGGGGCTTATTAGATAATTTTAAGTCATACTTTTATATAAAAGATTTATATAAATTAATTATAAATAAAAATAAAATTTGAGTTAAGTTAAAAATAATAGTTTTTAAATACTGTTACGAATTCGTAAATGTTACGATTAATTCTGAAATAAGGGTGGGGCTTATTAGATAATTTTAAGTCATACAACCATTCAGTTCTTGATAGAGTTTCAATGGATGAACATAATTGCTCAGAAGATAACATGAATGAATGATTCATCAATTTCTTTTTAACGAAATTTTATTTTTTTTGTATGTGGAGTTAATATTTATACACAAACTTAAGTACACAAGCACACATGCATACATTCACACATACATTAAACTAATAAAATGCAAAAATAAGAAACAAAAACAAAAAAGCAAGAATACAACCAAGGAACATTAGAAATGCCATCGCCATGAAACTCTGACGAAATCATTTTGAATTTTATTAGTGCAACGTAACTAATGCATGCAACATATATCAGAAGAAGATGGAATGTAGCAAGAATAGCAACTCAATGTAGTTTACGTTGTTTGTTTGCATGTGTATATGTATATATCCGCGAGGGTCCTGTAAGCAAAATTGTAACATTTAGCAGTAGCAACATTTTTGTAGAGCTAACATTTTGATGATTATGATGCTGATGTTGATGCTGCTGTTGCAAGCAAGCAACATTTGCCTCCTCTATCGTTTGGCGGGCAATTCACACAAGAGAATACCTAAATTAAAGCGTTGAGTTCCTTTGCGCTGATGCTGCCCTAGCTGCAGCTGTATGGAATTGCGTTATGTGATGATGATGTGATGTGATGTGATGCGATGTGATGCGATACGATGCGATACGATACGATGCGAATGTGAAACGATGGATGCAATTCGATTCAAGGCAAACCATCATCAGTATTTGGTTGCGTTAGAGGTTCTAGTTGTTGTTGTTGTTGTAAGATTGTTGTTGATGCTTTTGGTATGCAGCTGTTGTTGTTTTAGTTGTTGTTGTTGTTTATTGCTATTTTATCATCAGAGCAGCCGCATTTGGCAAAAGTTTACCGAACCCAAACTAATGTATGTATGTATGCATGCGCTAGCGCTTATTTAGCAGCATAACCGAAAAAAAACAACATCAGCAATAAACAAACAAAAATACAACAACAAAAATGATGATGAAGAAGAAAAATATTTTTAAAAACACAGAAAAAAAAATAAAAAAATAAATACAGCAGCAAAAATAGAATTTGTACGATCCTGTGAGCGTGAGCATGTGTGTGTGTGTGTGTGGGAGTGTGTGCAAATTGCATATGTGGTATAAAACAGCAACAGCAAAGACTTTCCAGTAGTACTAGTAGTAGTAAAATAACAACGATGCTCATTCAGTTCCACCTACTCCTGTCGTATCGTCCTACCGTCATGCTCTCCTCTTTCATGGTCCCCATACATGCATACATATATCACCGTCAACGTTTTGCTCGTTTGCTAGCTCCTTCTGCAGCTGCATACATTCAGTGGAGCTGAAAGCAAATGAAACCCAATATGTTATGCTATATGTATATATCTGTGTGTGTGTGTGTGTGTATGTGTGTCACCATGCACGTACGTATTTACATTTCTATGACTGTGTGTGTGTGAATGTGTTTGTTTATATATGTATGTGCACTTTGTGTATGTTTGTTTTGGTGAAACGCGCTCAAAGAGACGAAAAGTTTGTTTTGTTTGTTCAGCAGTTTTTTTTTTTTTTTTTTTGTTGCTTTTTTTTCATTTTCATTTTGCTTTCTATCGTTAGTTTATTTTTATTTTATTTTTTCGTTTTTGTTCGCTGCGTTATTGTTGTTGTTGTTGTTATTATGTTGACAACAATTTGCTTGCTTTTGCGTCAAAATGTGTTGGCGGGCCAAAATGTTAATTTGATAAAATTAAAGTTTTTCTGTTCTCTGTTTGTAGAAATATTCGCTAAAATTAGAAATATGCAAATATAGAAATTTTATATTCCAAATATTTCGAATTCATGCATAAATAAATAAATAAGTAAATTTTTATATATATGTAAGTATGTATATTGCATGTGCAACATAAGATTCTGCGCTGTCCCTAGAGATAAATAAGGATTTTTTCCTTTTGATCTTGACTGACATATATTTGATGACGAATTTGGGGTTTTTTGTTTTCTTTATTGCTTGATTTGGATCTTTTTTTTTTTAGAAGTCGATGCACGAGTGAACATGAGTGTGGATCTTGCCTTGAGAAAGCGACACTACAGAGCGTTATCTTTGTTATTTTCTAGACTTCGCAAGAAGAAGGAGGGTGACACCTGCTGGGTAGCGATCTCTTGAGTTTGAGTTCTGCTCAGGGCCGTTGCCAGAAAATTTTTTCTCATTCGAGAAAAATATTCAAAAATAATTTTTATCAAACTGATTTTTAAATATAATAAATTAAATCGGTGATACATTTGATGGACCCTACAAAATTAAAATTTTAAGAAAAATTTTCCGATTTTTTTTAATCTTAACCTCAAAAAATGGCCAAAAGTGACAAAAAATTCACAGAATAATCAAATTAAATTCTAGTGCATTTTTTTTTTTTATCGTGAGGGACATAATTTCATTAACTCATTAACTTCCCACTATTGATGATGTACTCAACCTCAAAAATATTACCAAAAATAGTAGAGGCTCATTTTTTTCAAATGATCATCATTGGGAATTTGAGCCATTATCAATGATAAGGAACCCGAATGAGGTTGAGATCTTTCGTGGTGCTCTGTCCAATAATGCGTTAAAAAATTAATTATATTTTGAGATTGCCTCCTAAACTGCATGGGTTTTGCTAATAAGATGGAGTTTTTGCGAAAGAATTTTTCACGTTGAACACGAATTTGAGAACCCTCAAAACCTCCCCCTAAATATCTGAATCTTCTTAAAAACATATAAATTTTAAACATAGATTAAAACACAAAATATTCAGTTAATTTCCTTTTCGATAAAAATGCTCATTCATATTTCTAATCTTTTGCAGAATGATCGTCTGATGATAGGCCAATATGTCACCATGTTCGGTGATGTCATTAGCCATGTTAATATCAGTGCGGTAAAATCTGAAGATGGCGGTGAATACGAATGTAAGGCAATTTCACGCGCTGGTGATGCTTCGCATTCAGCGCGTTTGAATATTTATGGTAAGTACAAAAAAAAAAAAAAGCAAAAAATACGAAAAAAAGCACAAAACATGATGATAACAACATCAAAACAACATATAAACATGTTTTTGTTTTTTATAAGTATGTGTTTGTATATTTCTAGGTATGCCATATGTACGCCCCATGCCGAAATTATCAGCAGTTGCAGGAAAAACGTTTTTTCTAAAATGTCCTGTGGCAGGATATCCCATTGACAGTATTATCATTGAAAAAGGTACGTATGTACAGAGACGTATGAAAGCGGAAAAATGACAGGCAGACAGACAGACAGACAATCACAAAGACAGACTGACAGACAGATTTACAGTGAACAATCAACAGTAACGCTGACAACGCGGCAATTTTCCGAATTTTTTTTTTTTTTTTTGCCTTTTAGCTGCATATTTCATATGCCAATTTTTTCGTTACTGTTTCGTTCTGGCTTTCATTTATTTTTTGTTTTTTTTTTTTTCTTTTTTTGCTTCTATGCGTTTTTACGCTGGCGCTACACCTCAGATGGCGTTAGACTTCCCACCAATATATGACAGCGTGTTCAAAATGGCAGTCTACTCATCGAGAATGTTCAACGCACCGCCGATCAGGGCACCTACACTTGCACCGCCCGGAATAAACACAACTACACATCGCAACGTTCGGTGGATGTTAAAGTTTTGGGTAAGTTGCTGTTGGTTTAAATGGGAAATAATAATAATAAAAAAAAAAAAAACAAAACAAAAAAAAAGTAATAGCAGGGATGAATGAAAATTGGGTAGCGTAACATTTTTTTTTTCGGTTTTTGTATTTGTTTCAATTTTTTGTTTTGTAATAATAAAGTACACAAATATTTTGTTCATTGAGCGAATACTTTGCATATTTTACATCTTCACTACTTGCATACTTCCAGCATATTTCCTATGTATGTATGTATGTGTGTGTGTGTGTGTTTATAGCCACATATTTTGTTGCTCATAATTTAAAATTTAATATCATGATAGAGAATGTTCAAATGTTATTATAGATTAATATTATAGTATGTACTTGATAGAAAGTTCACTGAATTCATTAAAATATTTACATATTTACATTACTTAAAGTATGTGTGAAGATATGCGGGATGCTTGTGTGTGCACTGAGAAAGAAAGTCAAGTTCGTTTTATGGTTTTATTGCTGTTTGGTTCGGTTTTTCAGTGTAGAATTTTTAACAGTTCCCTTGCGATTCGTAGCATGAGTCAAAGTCAAACATGCTCAGTTGGCGTTGCCATTTCATCATGGAAAAACATATACCCGAACAACGCTTACAAATTATTGAATTTTATTATAAAAATTCGTGCTCTGTGGGAAATGTTTTTCGGGAACTTCGCCTTTTTTATGGCCGTCATAATCGGCCTACTGAGCAAGCAATTCAAGCCGTAGTAACAAAATTTCTCACCAATTTTACGTTATTGAATATCAATCTAATAATTGGGATTGTGTTACTCGACTACGTGGAAGTTTTTACACACGGATCTTGGTCTAAAATCGTATAAAATACTGCTCGCTTAACAACTGAAGCCGGGCGACCTGCCGCACCGTCGAAATTTCGGTAAGAAAGTCTTAGGAAAACTTGAGGAAAACCCGTTTTTTTTACCGAAAAGTTGTCAGAGCTGCCAATGCAATGAACAAAATGACTATTTGGTGCGGCTTATGGGCCGTCGGAATCATCAGTTCGTATTTCTTTAAAGATGGAGATGGCCATAACGTTACCGTTAATGGCGCCCCCTTTTCGTTCGATGATTTCGAGCTTTTTTCTTGGCCAAAAAGCACGAGCTGAATCTGGTCGAGACACACGACACGTGAAACCATGGATCGCTTTCGCACCACTCATTCTCAAATTGATAACACGCATCCGCAAGGGTGTCGTACAGTGCGCACTGAGGAAATTGTTACTGCTGTGAAGCGTAATATTGAGCAGGACCCAAATGAGTAGATTCGGCATCAAGCACAGCAATTGGAGGTGTGTCTATTCAACTTATTTTGATTTTGCGGAAGGATCTTGGCTTACGATTCTTCAAAATCCAACTCGTCCAGGGATTGAAGCCGCTTGCCCGTTGTGTACGTCGCATGTTTGGTGAATAGCCCAGAAACGAGATTTATTTTCATCCTCATTTCCACGCCATAACATTTTGTTCAGTGAAGGCACACATTATTGGTTGAGCGGCTACTTTCATGCCCCCATATTTAAAAATTTTCGATAAAACTCGAGATCTCGAATTCTGGATCAGTGTTTCTATGGAGACTATGCAGAAACCAAAGCGTCTCCACATTTCTGCAACATATGAATGTACTGCTAATTAATTCAACTCAGCCACACTCTCTCTCCTTTACCATCCCTGTATTTGAAAGCTGTAACCTCTGAATCTGTGAGACTTTCGAATTTCCGCAATTGCGCCATGGTACCAAGAAAATGCTAAGTACGAAGTCAGTATGCTTATGTTGGAGCTTACATCCGCAAGAAAATTGCAGAAAGTTGCTCTCAGAAAGTCTTTTTGAGAATAAATTGCGAATGTAAACAAAAAAAGAAGAAGAAACAGCGTTTTCTCTGAATTTATATAAGGTGGAGTTAACAGCAATTCAGTTTTCTTCTTCGCCATTTTTTTTCGTGGTGAGAAATGCTGGTTGCCAAAAGTTTGTTTACGTTTGATTGTTTGTTTACTTTTTTGTTGTCGCCCGCCAACAACAAATATGTATTATCATTGCTCTGTTGTACTACTGTTTTCGTCAGCTGATTTTCACATTCAGTGAGCTCCGCCATTATGGTCGCAAGAACAAATCCCTGTTGTTGTTGCCTTGGTAAATTTGTTGTTCTGTTGCTATCACCTTCTACTTAAATTCACCTTGATCAAGAGACAGCATTTTTTTCTCTCTTTCTCAGTTTCCGTTATGCTCAGAGAGAATTGTCACAAAATTTATACCAACAACAACAACTCTGAAGAAACATATATTAAATGTGTGAGAGAACTCATTTTTATTTTTGTCTTCTTTGTTGTGTTTATTCAGCAGAACCCAGTGGGAAAATATGCAAAAAGCAACGAGGAAATTTCAAAACAGTTTTTTTTTTCTATTTTAAATTCCTTGAAAAATATTTGTGTGCTTTATATAAAAATATTAACTTTATTGTAAAATTTAAGTTCAAAATGTCAACAGGGAAAAGAATAAATAAATAAATTTTTTATTTATTTACGGCAGCTTTTAGTTTTTTTTTAACTAAATATTTTAAAAAATCAATAAATTCAAAGGGCAGAAAAATACATTGTGCACGTTTCTGCGTATCAATGAATTTTTATTAAATCAAATACATTTTTTCGTTGATTTTTATTATTATTGCCTACCTACGTATTTAACATTTTTGCATATTGTTATGTGCTTAAAACAAAATATTTATTTTTTTTTATAAATTTCTACTTTTTTCGATATATTCTTGTCTTAAAAAAACAACATTTTATCAGTACGCTATAAAGAACATGAAATGAAAACAACAAAATTTTAATTGTATATTTTATATTAAAAATTTTTGTTTTTTATTTTTTTTTTTTTTTTTTTTTTTTTTTATTTACGTCATATTTGTTGTTTTTGCATACACGTTTGTTGTATTGGCTTTGACATGTGACTGGAATTGTGAATGTTAATTAAGAATATTTTTCATTTTTGCAGCATAAATAAACAAAAATAAAAAAAAAAAAACAAACAAACCGATATAAATTTTATGCTATGAATTTGTTTGTGAAAAATTAAAGAAAATAACCGAAAGCAGCACTTTTTTTGCATCCTCAACAAAAAAAAAAAGTATTAAAAAATACAAAATGCACATAACCATTTTAAATGCACCTCTGACACACATGCCCAAAAAAAAAAAAAAACAAAATATGAAAAGCACGCACGAGAAATTCCTTTTTTTTGTTTTCTCTCTCTCCCTTTTTCTTTCTCATATTTTATAATTTATCCTCAGTGAAATATTATAATTTTTTTTTTTATAATTTTTGGTTACTGTTTCTCGTTTTTTGTTTTTGTTTTTCTGCTCTCTGCACTGCATTAAATTAAAAAATACTAAATACTACATAAAAAATGCACGCATGCAGCTCTCACGCACTTAACAAAATAAAAATTTCTTCACTCGCACTTTTTTTCACTACTTTTTTACTACTATTTGTTATCCCCTTGATGTTCCTTTTTCACTACTATCCGTATCATCATCACCACCTCCATATCGTCTTGCAAACGCACTTACGTTTTTATTTTAATTAAAAATACGCAACCTACCTACATTTTGATTTTTGCACATTTTTATTATTTACTTTTTTTTATTTCTTTTATGATGTCCATTTCCGTTTCCTTTCGTTGTGTTTTTTTTTTTGTTCACTTTTTACAATTTTTTACTTACATTTTACTGCATTTACATTTTTACAATTTGCATCCGCAACGCGGCGTCATGGTGCGGCGCCCGCCACAGTTGTGTGCTTGTTGTGTTGCTGCAATTGTTGCCCTGCTTTACTACACTCACATGTATATGGAGAATCCTCATTATGGGGCATTGTGTTGTGTGACATGTGGTCGTCCTTGGCTAAACATGTTTTAAACGACGGTTGGTTGAGTAGTTTGTGGTTACATCTGATGTACATATTGTGAGAATTACTGAAAATGAAATATATCTACATACGAACAGGGAGAAAAAAAAAATGAATTGAAATTATAATGAAAAATACGCAACATGAAATTGTTAACCACAGGAATATTTGCGTGCGAATACAGCGTGTTAAACTGGGCTATTGAGCTATTTTAGATATTTTACCTTTTAGAACCCTTGACGGAACGGACGACTTGAAAGAATTTGGAAGAGTTTACACCAACTTTATTTCAAGAAAAAGTGTGATAGAGAGAGCTGCGAAACCTTTGAGCCCAGATTTGGGGAAAGGATTTGATAGAGACTCGAAATCTGTGATCCAAGAAAATTAAAAAGCTACACTGAGCCCAAATCAGAAACCTCTGATCCAAAAAAAATGTACCCTGAGCTTAGATCTGGAGCAGGAATTTAATAGAGACGCGAAATCTCTGATCCAGGAATATTAGAAAAGTACCCTGAGCCCAAATCAGATCTGGAGAAAGAATTTAGTAGCGACGCGAAACCTTTGATACAAAAAAAAGCTACCCAGATCTGGAGAAAAAATTTAATAGAGAAGCGAAACTTGTCATCCAAGAATATTAAAAAGCTACCCCGAGCCCAGATATGGAGAAAGAATTTAATTGAAACGCGAAAGCTCTGATCCATGAAAATGAGAAAGGTACCCTGAGCCAAAATCAGGTCTGGAGAAAGAATTTAATAGGTACGCAAAACCTCTGATCCAAGAAAATTAAAAGGCTACCCTGAGCGCTGATCTATAGACAGAATTTAATAGAGACTTGAAACCTCTGATCAAAAAAAAATTGAAAAGCTAGCCTGTACCCAACTCCGGTCGCCATAGCCTAGCGGTTAGTGTGTTGGACTGCTACGCAGAGGTGCCCCGGCACGGTTAAAAAAAAAAAAAATAAAAAAAATTTTCTACACGGCACCACCAATTGGCTGGCAATGGCAAACAGAGTAAAAAAATGCCCATGAAAAGCTTTTCACTTCGCCGTTTCGATTCGGCATAAAACTGTAGGTCCCTTTCATTCGTGTATAAATATAACGCACACAACATGAATGGATGCGAAAAGCTCGGCCTTGGCCGTTGTGCCATAATAGTAGTAATAGAATCCAATTCTGTAGGCCCTTTCCATGAGTTCTATGAGTTTGGATTTAAACCCACCAAAATCGAGGAAAAGAGTGTTGATCTATTGAGCTATTTTACACAGAAAGGATGTATCCGTTAAAGAGATGTGAAGTCATGAGTCTTTTTTTCAAATGAAACGGATTCCAAGCTAGTGAAGTTAGCTTATGAAATATTCGATTTGAGGCCGCTAAAGTTGAAATGCATAATGATGTCATTTTATGTAGAAATAAATGTATTTGTAAAAAGGATGAGAAAGTCATAACTCCATAATTAAAATACCTCTATTCAAAAATTATATAAAACTGACTCCAAATGCGAAAACTTAACTCGCCGAATATTGAGATTTAGTCTTCCGAACCCAAGCTCTTGAAGAACGAAACTTTATAAAGAAATAAAGAATCAATAATGAGAATATGAGACCCGAGAATGTGGCACCTTACGTCATAAATAATGTTAGTCAGTAGATTTTTTCGCTATTGATATTCAGTGAGATTGATCAAAATCGTCTTTGTTTTCGAAGTTGACTGTCAAAACGTTCGATTAAGCTTATTTGCGGTTCGTTTCAAGAACACTGGATTCCAAAACCATGCACTTACTGAGAATGTGCTCTTTCTTCTACATATAGGCATCATGTATTATATAAAATTCAACATTTCTAGTAAATACTAAAACATCCTTAATACCTGAGTGATTTCCAATTGAATTTAAGAATCATTGATCGGGAATTGGTTTTCTTAGTATTTACGGCAACCACACAATCACCGAGATTGATGTGCTGCAGTCTTTTTTTCTCACAAAGCAGAATGCCAAAACGTTCTTGATAGAAAATTCATATCCAGTAGTTGTGGGAAATACATAATACACGTAGACTTACTCTTTATTCTCAAAGTAGCTTACGAAACGTTCTGAATCTCATAACTGGATTCAAGAAAATTGTCCAAATACTCGTTTTTTAAGATTTTACGACAGTTGTTGAGATTGTGCTTGGTCGTCTCTTTTTTTTTTAAGTACCTAGCTGTCGAAACAACTTTAATCAAAGCGTTTCTCGAACCTTCGAACGAGAACTTGCAATCCAAGTATTTACGACAGCAGCATATCATTGAGACTGCGCCGAAACTGTCTTGATTCAAATGTTTGTCTATTGGATTCAAGAATCCATGACGGAAAATACTTTCACAGTACTACTGAGGCACACCGATAATGTCGTTCGACATCTCTTCTTTCTTTCAAAACCGACTTGATTAAGACGTTTTTCAGCTGGATTCAAGGTCCTTTGATCAAAAACTCAGTGCTGAGTTTCTGCTTCTTCGTGCCTTGTTTTTCGCAGCGGAATTCCAAAACTTTCTTAATCAAGAACTTTTGACGAAAATTCTGATTCTGTAATTACGAGAATCACATGGTAACTGAGACAACTTGCAGTAGATTCTTCTTTCTCAAAGTAGATTTCGAAACGCCCTTAATTTATCATCTAAATTCAGAAAAATCTGATCGAAAACTCGTATTCCAACTATTAACGATAAGCCCACGATCATTGAAATTGTGCTCCATCGTCTCTCCTTTCTCGAAGTAGCTGTCAAAGCAAAGCTTAGTCAAAATGTTTCTCGAACCTTTGATCGGGAACTCGTTTTGCAAATATTTTCGACAGTCGCATTATAACTGTTTCTTCTTTTACCCACAACAGAACACCAAAACGTGCTTGATCAGAGCGTTCGCCCACTGTAATCAAGAACTTTTGAGGGAAAATACTTATACAATACAATGAGGCACACGCTAACTGGCAAAGTTCTCCGTTATCTTTTCTTTCTGAAAGTAGCTTTCTAAACGTATTTCACCAAGGTGTTTCTCAACTGGATTCAAGAACTTTTGATCGAAAACTCTTTATTCTAGAATCAAAGACAGCCAACAACATTACTGAGACTCCGACGTTCCTTGTCGTCAAACGGTGCTTAGACTAGAGACTCTTTGGTTGAAAAAGTTTATTCTGATTTCATGACAGCTGCACGCTAAAAGTCTTTTTCGGAATCTTTTTCGAATTGATTTGCCAAGCTTTTGATCGAAAACTGGGCTTCCTAGTATTTACGGCAGCCGTGAGTCTGTGTTCCGTCGTCTCATTTTCAAGACTTTTGACGACTAAACTCAAGAGTTTTTGATGGAAAATGATTCTTTTCTTTCAAAATTCACTGTTAAAAATTTCAGTCAAGACATTTCACGGTTTAATTCAAAAATACTTGATTCAAGAAGTACGAGTTTGCTGAGATTCTTGATTCCAGAACCTCGCACTTACTGAGAATGTGCTAAATCACCTGTTCCTTCTTGAAGTAAACTAGTAAGAATTCAAAAATCTTTGATTGAAAAATCGTTTCCTTGGGTTTAAGAGAGCCCCACTCTGAGAATAAGCTGCCAAATCTCCCTAAGCAAAGCGATGACAATTGAAACCATATTGGCAAGTAGAATAGTCTAACATTTTCTTGTTAGTTTCTCAAAGAAATTGGCTTAGAAAGTTCGCCAAAAGATAAAAAGGGATTGGACGGGAATTATTTGTCTAGGTTCTGACTTTTTCAGAGAATGATTTTTATGAGAACGAGCTTGACTCAGCCAATGTAAGAGTAAGGGTTTTAGCGATATAGCCAGACAGCAACCCAGCCCTGGATGGTTTATTTAGAGCGAAGAGGTTTTCGAGAAGTAAAATGAAACACAACGAGACATTGTTTGTTTTAGGATTTGATTGTTTGGAAAATATTTTTTCAAAAAATGATTACGTTAAAGAACTTTATATAGAAGTAAGGTCTTTGGCTAATATGGGAGTCATCACTGATCTGACTGCCGATCTTGTCTTGAGGACGTCGATACTAAAGAGCATTATCTTTGTAGCTATCCAGCGTTCGCGATAATCAGTTTAAGGCTGAATAATATCCATACTCTTCCTCCTCGTGAGCGCCTCAAGAATTCGTCAACGAAACTAAGAAAATCGGGGGTTGAGAGACCTTAGACTTTCCTTCTTCTTATACTCCTCACTACTCTCTTATACTGGCTCTATCTTGCGTATAGAATAATGGTTCTTCAGACTGAGCACTTTGATTTAGTCCAGCGCACCCTCAACTCTAATTCGAAAATCTTTGGCGATATAGTTAGAGACCGTCGAATGTCCGAATGAAAAATTTTATGTGAAGAGAAAAAGCAAATCGGGCGGAATTAGAAATTACTGAGGAGGTTCTTCCTTAGCACTTCAGAGCCCTGTATTTTTAGACTCGTGAGATATTAAACTCAATTAATCGTTTACATGGCGTTGTATAATGAAAAGCAGAGGGTACCAGTCGTCAGTGCTGCTTCGGTGTTTCTGAAGTCGGGCCTCGAAATGTTATCCTGACATTAATTTTGAGGGGTTTGGTCTGAATCTCAACTAGTTTTGAACCCGTTGATAGTTCACCGTCTGAGTTCGTAGTTCTATTTCTGCAGTCACCCTGTATGAACGCTGTATTTTACAATTATTGACAATAACCACAAAACATCACATGCGTAAACAAATTTCAGTTTCAATTCTTTTTTTTTTTTTGTCGTACTACGCAAATTGGAACAAAATTGACCACAAAGTTAACAAAATATAACAAATTAATTTCAACCGAAAACTCAAATTCAACTCAAACCAAACAACTACGAAAAAAAAAAAACATTTTTTGCACCAAACGACGGACACCTGTCCCACTACCTTCACTATGAAATGAATTTGCCACGCCCCTCACCACATTATGGTGGCGTAATGTACATTCACGTACTCCGTTCACGTTCACTTTACCAATTTACGCATTTCGCCAATTTGCGTTTTTGTGTGGCAATTGCTGCCGCTTTGTTGTTGTGTGTCCAAATAGATAGTAATTCAGTTGCTGCTGTTTTTGTTGTTGGCACACAACATCAAAGCAAAAACCGCAATTAAAATATTTACAAAATAATACCAAAAAAAAAAATAGAAAATTTATCAAACTAGTAAAATATTCTTTAAAATTAATCACATTGAAAATAATAATTATTTTTGTTAAATAAATACATAAATAAATTAAAAAAAAAAACAAAATAGATTAAATGAATTTTTAAATAAACCAAAAATCGAAACGCGTTCATTTTTTCATGCCATGCCCCCCAAAATACACACACACATACGCACGCATGTGCGTACATTCGAATCTCGAATCGAATCGAATATTGAATCCAATGAACAGTTCCGCCCAAGATTACACCATTCTCATTCGCACGCGATCTGAATGTCGGCGACCGTACAAGCATTCAATGTGTCATTGGCACCGGTGACCTACCGCTCACATTCACCTGGCTAAAGGACGGACAACCCCTACAAGCGACGGCCGCTCCTTCTTCGCATATGATATCGCTGCTGCAAAATGCACGCGATGGCAGTGGCAGTGTTAGCGGTGGGCTTAGTGGTACCGGTGACGTTGCTGCATCAGGTCATCAAGTCGGCAACGGCGGCAGCTCTAGCTCCGGCCACCATCATTCGGCGGCGGCAGCAGCAGCAGCAGCCTCAATGCACGGCGGCCTTCATCTAAATCTAAATCCGAATGATCCAACGAATGATGATGGTAGTAGCGGTGGTGTAGGCGGCGGCCAAGTGACAATTCGCCAAAATGATGATTTCACCAGTGCCCTCAGCATCACAAGTGTGACGAGGGCTCAGAGCGGCACCTATACGTGTCGCGTTCAAAACGATGCCGCCACTGTATCGCACTCTGCACAGCTAAGAGTTAATGGTATTTTTGTTGATTGTTTCTGTTGTGTTGGTTGTTATTGTTTTTTTAGTTTTTGTTATCTAGTAGTTATGAATATTTTTTTTGCATATGTATTCAGCATATATGCATTAGATTTTGCTTGTTAATGGTATTTGTTTAAAAAAAAAAGAAAAACAAAAATAATATAAAAAATAGTTATTAAAAATTCTTTATATTTAAATTTATAAATAAAATGCATTCTTTGTTTGTTGCATTGTTGCATTTATATGTGTCTATATTGAATTTTAGCGCATGTTTTATTTTTCCATTATTTTTTATTTTTTTGTTTTACTACAATATTATTTACAAAACAACAAATTATTGCGCATTTTTTACTGCATGCAAAAATTTATATATTTTATTTCAGACATGCTTTTTGAGATACATTCATTGTGAGTGAATGATGAATCAAAAAAAAAAAAAAAAACTGAAATATAAAACAATTTTTTATTTGAAAAGAAATATTTCAATTTAGTAGGTACATATTGAAATTCAACAATATTGCAAATAATTCGCATTTTTTGTTTTTTTTTTAACAACGGAAAAGTATAATTTAAAATCCATTTTAAATTCAACTACATGAAGGAGTTTTTAGCGCAGTAAAACTACGTTATTAATCACTAAAGCCTGGGGAGTTATAGAATGTATCACTCAATCTAGGACGCTCATGTATACTTTAATTCCTTAGATGAGGTTAGGTTGAAATGGCGACCTGCCCATTTGAATCATTGAGTACTTTTCAGGAAATTAAGTGTCTGATCTCTTTTTGTTTTGTTTTTGCTTGTACGTTGGCCGGTGGACATCTTCGGAAATCTTCATAGATACCGTAGAACTCCAATTCTACCAAGTGCTCCTTAAATGCATCCTTGTGCCGATGAGTACCCCTAAGCATTTCAGGTAGGTGTGGCTGTGAGGTGATCCAATGACCCTTAACTGCGATTACCAGCTCTTCGCACTGTTTCCTTGTGCTTAAAAGTACGACCTCCATTTTTGGGCTACCAACTCTAGCCTCGAGCCATCTTCTCACCCTCGCAATTGCATCGTTGCATCTAGCTTGTAGTAAGTCCAGATGTTTGGCGGCTGCTACTATAGTTCGCATATCCGACGAGTGTGACATCTTTGCGAAGATCAACTTTAAAAATTCCGTCGTACATTGCGTTCCACAATGTGGGACCGAGCACGGAGCCCTGTGGAACACCTTCTGTGACCTCGTACTGTTTCACGATATAAGCACCCTTGATCATTGCTCCTAAGCGCTTAATTTCAGAGCGGACATTTTTTCTGAAATCATAGTACACTAAAAGCTCACCAAAGGATCATAGTACTCCATAGTACTTGCCATCTTGGCCTGGAACACGCTCGTTGATGGTGAATTTACAACGGTTATATTGAACTGCCTTGCTGGTGTTCTTGCTGCTGTCCTTGGTGTAGTAACGGTCAAAGTCGCTGCCTTACCGAATATATACCGAATAAGGGCCGTTGTTGCGATTTCAAATTGATTGAATCTCCTATGGGCGTGTCCGAATGCCCGATTGATTTCTCTTGGCCGTGTATGGAAGCAGTACTAACTGTAGCTATACTTGTGTCTACTAACTGTAGCTCCCTTCGTGCCGTTTCTTGGACTGGTATCGTCCTGATCCAGTTCGTTGAGGTCGGGTGAAGACCCTGTTTTTTTCAGCATATTTTTGTCGGTTTTCTCTGGTGATCGCGTGAGTCGTCGGCCTTTGAAAGGGTCGAAGATCTCCTCTTCATCTACTTCTGTTGTTGTGTTTTTTGTATTAAACATTGTAAGTGGGTCCCCCTCGTTGCCGCTACCGCGGTCCTAATGTACAACTGCCTTAATGTCTTCGTGGTTTATCTATGCAAGCAGTGAGGCCACGCAAGGGTTGACGCAGGTCCTTATGGGTGCCTGCGTTCAGAGCCAGGTCAGCGCAATCGGAAACGTAGTCAACCGAGCCTAAACCACCACCGTAGTGGTGATGTACCTCGAACGTACAACGAGATTTTCCGGAATGGAGGCAGCTGGGACATTGGTCGAACAGCCATTTCCGCTGGATTTCACTCCGCTTACCAAGGTGCCCGAATGCCACAGCCGTCAGCTCGTATCATCTAGCTCAAAATCTTGGTTCCAGTACCATTTTGTCTGAACCCTACTGGAATCAGGTTCCGACGAAGTGAAGCGAAGTTTCCGAACACTTGTATCCACCACTAAACATTACCTCTCTTGACCAACTTGACAGGGTCATAGGGTAAGCCATGTATGCCCGGATTCTGCGGCGAAGGACGGTGCTTTCTCTTCACTGGGTATTGTGGCCTTTTAGGACACACCCTCCATCTCTGCCAGTCTGTGTTGGGTCTTGGGTATTCGTAACTAGCCAACATCACTGCCGGTCATTCAGCTATCCACCAGCCGCTGACCCCCAAACAGCAGCCTAAAACTCAGCCCTGTGGTAAGTGTCTGATCTGAATATTAGTCAAGTCTTTAAGGTCATCGACGACCAAGCTGTCCAAATTTTTGTTTCGTAAGTGAGCTGGGCATTCGCATAGAAGATCAGTTACAGTTTCCTGTTCTTCCTCGTTGCCACAGTAGTGATTTCTACATGGAAGACCTATTCTAAATATTCCCGGAATGGAACATTCCCTGGAAAATTTTTTTCTTTTCCCCGTATTCGTACAGGAAAAGAAGAAAAAGAAACAAATTTTCAATTTTTTGTGCGCCTTAACATTCGTTAAAAATTTTTACCAGACTTAGTCGGTATAGTCATGAGTTTCTATACTATCTCGATTCATTTGATATCAAATTAATGATATTGCCAATTACTGAGGCATTCCACAACAAATTGGAAGTGATTAACACCAAAACACTTAAAATGAATGTATCTTATCAGTATTTATCAATCATTTTCTAGATAAAAGCATGAGTAAATATAAGCTATTTAGTTTAAAAAAAAAACACTTATAAGTATAAACGCTTAATAAAAAACACTAAATTATAGTTATGAAACATAAATTAAGTACTTAAAATTATACACCACCATATAAAGTATATGGAATTTTCATAATATTAAGGAAAAGGTCGTAAAAATTGTATATCAAATTATATTATCTACAGGTTATAAACAGGGGATTCATATGATGAAAATTTTCATTTAATTTAACAACTGTTTTTTTTTTTTTTTAATTTAATTATCAAACTCAAACTTCTAAATTTATTTTTGTATTTAAAAAATTCTTCCACTTCTATAATTATTATATTATATATATATATATTTAGTTCCACCGCGTATTTCTCCTTTCAATTTTGAGGATGAAATCACCGAAGGAATGCGTACTCAGCTCATGTGCTCAAGTAGTCAGGGTGACCAGCCATTTAATATAACATGGCTAAAAGATGGTACTCCCATTATAAGCGGTGCACCATTAACAGGAACAGGCAGCAATAATCCATTAATTGATATAAATCATTTTCAAGGTGGAGGTGGAGGAAAAGGAGGAGGAACGAATAAAAATTTCCATCCACCGGATCCTTCGTTAACTATAAATGAGTATGCTCCTTTCTCTAGCATTATATCGATACATAATGTAACTTCACGGCATAACGGTAATTACACATGCCGCGTCACCAATCGTGCCGGATCCGTTGAATATACTGCAGTGCTTTCAGTTTCGGGTAAATTAAAAAAAAAAAATAATGTACAACAATCGCACTCACCAACTCACCAAAGCAAAAGTATATGGCACTAAAGTAAAAATATTAAATAAAAAGCAAAAAAAAAAAAAAAACTCACCAAAAATGCACTAATCAAATTGTAATAACACAAGCGTTTAGATAATTCTAATTTAAATTTATATGTTTTTTTGTTTTTTAATTGGGTAATTGAGAATTAGTTAATTGTTAGTTGTGAGAAAATATTAGTTAAAAAAGATTATGGCAGGCTAAGAATAGAAATAGTTCAAGAGCAAAAATCTCTTAAGAAAAGCTGCTCCGTTCGGATTCGGCATCACGTTATTCCCACAACATGGGTGAATGCAAAAACCTCGGTCTTGGCTCTCCATCAGCTATAACATAAGAAGAATATTGATTAGCTGAGGCTCAAGTGGTCACCGACTGACTTATGAGGGGAAAATTTCAGGTTCGATTCTCGGATCAAACAAAATTCATAATTGGAAAAGAATATTTCCTAAGAATTCGCCGTCCGGACTCGGTATAAAACTAAGGCATAGGCCCACACAAGTTTGTGCATTAAATAACAATAATTCTTATTAAAAATAAAATTAACTTTAAAAACACTAAAACAATCTTAGAGATAATCCGATACTTTGAATCGCTTTCTTCAAGAAATTCTTCTCAAAATGGTTGAAAACATCGTGGAGGGGTGAGAGTGAGCGAGCAGTCAATGAGAACAACTTAGAGATATTTGCATAGTGAATTGCAAAGCAGGGAAAACCAATTTGCTTAAAATTTTGGCTGACCTGCCACAACGACGGACACCCTAACTATCGTCTAACCATACTTCCACCCCCAACCCGGCAAATCCGGGACAACTTGACCATATATGACGAGGATATTACCAGACTACCGAATAATAATTCGCTGGAGCACAATGCATAAACTGCAGCAATCAATCAACTTCATGCTGATGCAACGTGTACTTAGCATAGTCCTTAACGGAAGATCCCCGCCTGTAGCTGATGTGGAAAAAACACTGCCGAGGACAATTAGGTGCATCCTCGCGCAACTCAAGTCAGGATACAGTAAATTCCACAATTTGTACCTATCAAGAACCGACATAACTGTCCAGGACGTGTACCCCGATTGCGATCAAACCTCGCACGACACTCAAAACTTATTTAATTGCCCTCTGCATCCCACCGACTTGACACCCAGACATCTTTGGACACACGCTATAGAGGGGACTACTTTCCTTGGACCGGACTTGACAGAAACTTCTGGCGATTAGATAATATACCGATGACAAAAGTTATACTTGCTACTACAACAACAAAGCAGTGAGAAAGAGACCACCGAACTCCTAATTTTCAAGTGCCCGGCTCTTGTAAAAACCAGACGACCTGAAAGATTTTTCGACGGTACACTTTAACGGTAAACTTATCATGTTCTTAAAAAAAAATTGAATGCATTTAACCCCGATTGTAAATTCTTATCCGAAATGAGACATCCGGCATATCAGGCTGTTAGTGCTATGCACTCGGTCACCAAACTAACCTAACCTTTAGAAATCCAACTAGTGATTAGGATAGATACAGAGAAGCCCTCACCAACCATAATAAAGAGATTAGAGAAGCTAAGAAGATATCATGGAGGAGCTTCTGCGAAGGGTAAACTAACCTAAGGAGTAGCTCACGAATCCACAGAATACTCTCTAAAACGCACACTAACAATACATATAGGCCTCCTCAAAAAGGACGACGGCTCTTATACTAATAGCAAAGAGACACTTGAGTTCCTTGCCGAAACACACTTTCCTGGTTATATCTCGCTAACACACCAATTTGATGCAGAGTCTGGAGAAGTATCCAAACACACTAGATTAGAGCAGGGTAACGCAAATTTTCAATAAGGACAGAATAAAGTGGGATATTAACTCATTTCATCCTTGTAAGACCCCGGGAGCAGATGGCATTTTACCAGCACTCCTGCAAGAAGGTCTTCCCTATCTAATGTAATTTCTTGCTGGAGTTCTATCACCACTACTCTGGAGTCTATTAGTAGATAAGCTCTTACAATAACTAGGCACTAATGACTTTGACGCTCAAGGATACGCTGATGATATTGTTATACTAATCAGAGGGGAAAAACTCTTCCAGAGAGTGTCGAATCTAGTTGCAAGCTGGTGTAGGGACTCAGGGCTAAACGTTAATCCCAAGAAAACTAACATAGTGGTGTTTACCAAAGAAGAAATGGGCATAACTTAAAAGACCCTACACTTTTTGCGGAAACCATTAACTTCTCGAAAGAAGTAAAATATCTGGATGTAATTCTAGGTAGGAAATTATCATAGAATTCACATCTAGACAGAGCTCTAGGTAGAGCCAGAAAAGCCACAGTTCTCAATGTGGCTATATACTGCAATAGCTAGACCTATAATTACCTAAGCTGCACCAATATGGTGGAGTAAGGCAAAACAGATAACGCGAGCTAAGCTCAATAAACTTCGTCTGTATTACAGGAGCAATGCGAACAACGCCTTCCGCGGCACTGCAAACATTGCTAAACCTTACACCGTTACTGGGAACAGACGAGTCCAAAGTTTTCAGGGGACTATCATGTATGGTATACAGATGGCTCTAAGACAAACGATGGAGTTGATGCAGGAGTGTATGGGATTAGACAAAAAAAAATCCATTTATGCAGGTATTGGCATAGGTACCTAAGTTTTCCAAGCCGACTTGCATGCCATTGAGCTCTACCTAACGGAGTATGGAAACAGATCTGTGGGCGCATACACTCTGACAGCAGAGCGGTTCTTCTTGCACTTTTTTCATACGAAATCACATCAAAACTAGTTAAGGACTGCCTACAGGTCTTGAACCACCTAGCATCTTACAACAGAGTACAACTCATCTGAGTGCCAGGGCATAAAGAACATGTTGGCAACGAAATGACAGATGAACTTGCTAGGAGAGACTCATCCAGTGAATTCACTGGACCAGTTTAAAAAATTGGTTAGATAATAATTCGCTACAATACAGTAGGGAAACCCCCGGTAACAGACAATTTAAATCATTCATGCCGAAGGTCTGTCATAATAGAACTAAGCAATTGCTTAATATGGGTAGAAAACAAATCCGAATTGACACAGGGTTCCACACAGGACATTGTAGGGTCAACAAACACTTATTAGTCTTGGGTTTAGTACAGGACGATATATGTCGAACGAGGAGGAAGAAACAGTAGAACATATCCTACGCCACTGAGAAGGTCTAATAAGGACCCGACTTCGTTGCTTAGGAAACTCTATCCTGCAACCGCAAGACACCGCGGATAGTTCTCCTAAAGAGAAGTAAAGAGATAAACTCAGAAGAATTATAAAATACATTAATTCCTCGGAGGATATTATAATAGGCACAAGCTGGCTACCCGCAGTGAGCTGAGATCGTCTTGCCCACCTCCTCAACAATAATCTAACCTAATCTAACAATACTGTGATTCCCAAATCCCGGGAATACTTGGTTTGTTAATCTCCTTCACTCTATTCTATGTCACATAAAGTAAATAGCATTTTCTCACAATTAACATACATATTTTATAAAGAAAAAAAAAAAACGCTAAGTAACTAAATAAGTATTATACTACTAATTAAATGCAACGCTATATGCACAAAGTGAGCAATAAACTAAAAATAATAATAATAATGCAACGCACGCACGAGCACGGAGCACCAACGCACCAAAAAAAAAAAAAAAACTAAAAAAAACCACACCCACCATTATAAAATGGAGGAAAAACCAAAACAAAAAAAAAAAAAAATAAAAATAAACTAAATATGTTGTAGTGTCACATTGTAAACGCACCATTTAAAAAAAAAAATAAACTTGTGTACTAATTCACGTTTTTAATTTCATCACTTTTCAACACTAACTATAAGCTTTTTTTCACTACCTTTTTTTCAGTACTTTTTTTACTACTTTTTTTTACTACTTTTTTTACTTACTTTTTTTAACTTTTGTTTTTCGTTATTTTCTGTACACTATAAGTTTTTTCCAGTACTTTTTTTTACTACTTTTTTTAGTACTTTTTTTTCTACTTCTTTTAAAACTTTTTTTTCGTTACTTTTTAATTACTTTTTGTACTACTTTTATTTTTTATTATTTTTTTTTAATTTTTTGTTTTTAATTTTTACTTTTGCTGCTATTTAATGTGACTGCTCTAAAACATACTTTTTCTATGTATCACTTCATTATTGTTTTTAGTTTAGTTAAAAACTTCAAGTGTTATATTTTTTTATATATATATATATATTAGTAGGTCCTTGTATGCTGATGATGGTTGATATTTTTTTTTTCAGGATGATAATAATAATAGGGTCAAAAAATAACTATAAAATACCGCAAACGAAATATAAATTCCACTTTTGTTTATAGTTTGCGTAAAATAATGAAAATTTCCTAAACTAAACTTAGAAAAAATAAACAAAAAAATCAACAAAATATAATGATAAAAATGTTCCATTTCGAAATAGCAAAAACCAAACGAAAAATTCTATGTAATTGTAAAAATTTTTCATGCAAATTACAAAAATCATGGTAATATACGAGCAACTCAACAGCAACATCAACAACAACAAACATATATCGTCGTCAGTTAGACAGACATATAGCAATCATATAGCAGAAGAGACAAACAGCCAGGCAAACAAACAGACAGACAGACAGTTAGACAAAATGAAACAAAACACACGGCCCGGTAATGAAACTACGATGTGAAAATTACCATATCAGCACTTGTCAACATTACAAAAACAAAAAAAATTCCTGGAAATCTTTTAAGGGTAGGTGGGGATCACATAGATTTACTATAGTATGTATGAGTTTTGATGAGATGATATGAGGAGTTTGTGTATCTCGGTTTGTGTGTGTGGGAATCTGAAATTGCACACATTCATAGCTATAGCTAACATAAAATAAAAATACGAGCAGCTATCAACTCATATGAGGTAGTATAAATAAAATAGGGGTAAAGGGGCAGAAGTACGAGGCAAGGATGATAGGAATGAACGTAGTTTTATATACATATATGAAATACATATCAAGGAATTGCATCAACATGACTGATGTTACTGCTACTCCTGCTGTTGTTGCTGTTGCTTCTGCCCCTCTCGCTCTTCTTGCTCCTCCTCTTACTGTTGTTACTTCTCTTCCTGCCCTGCAGTTGTTTCTCATCTTGCTGCTGTTTCTCCTCCTGCCTCCCGCTTTTGTTGCCACTCTTGCTTCTACACTATATATCGCCACAATTTACATGTCCACATAAAAATATTTTTGATGAATAAAATTTTCTTTCTCTTGGTTTTTTTTTTTTTTGTATTTTATTTATTTTTTTTGCGCTTTTACTTTGAATATACCGTAAATATGAAAAACTTTTAAATTGACTTCTGCTTCTAAATCATAATAATCAGTTAAGGTTTAAGTTTAGGTATAGGTGCCTATGTAATTTAGAAAATGTATAGCTCTCAAAGGGTTAATAAAACACACACATAAGAATAAATAGAATTTTTAAAGTCAATTTGTTTTGGTTGTTATTGTAAAACTAATATTTTGAATGTATCAAAGGAGAATTCAGCTTTCATGGTTAACCTTAAATTTATGATGAAGTTAAATAACATTTCTCTGAATAAATTTGTTGAAAACAAGAAAATAATATTTTGTAAAATCAAAATGAACGCAAACAAAAGCCAGTAGCATGAAGACGGTATCGCGGCTACGGAAGGCATCCCCAGTACCGTTAGAACATAAAATAGAGGTTAATTCATTTTGACCTGGTACTACTTACTTAGTCCTGCTATTACAAATTTAAAACGCTGTCAAAATTTAAATGTAGAAACTTTTTGTACTTAAACAATTTCTAATTTGTTTATAATATAATTGTCAGAGCTGTAAAAGAATGCATTTAATTTAATTGCAATTCCTTTGAAGTCACATTTAATAACCAACAATTCATGACTGCAGTTATTGAACAACATATTTGACTCCAATAATAATAAAAAATGCAGTTAGAAGTCTTTTTTGGAGTCACCGATTGGTTATTGCAACAGCTTCCAAACTTAATTGACTTCAAATGACTTCACATGACTCCAATTGACTTCAAAATCCTAATTGACTCCAAGTGACTTCAAATTCCCAATTGACTTCAAATGGCTTCAAGTGACATCAATTGACTTCAAGATCCCAATTGACTCTAAATGACTTCAAGTGACTTCAATTGACTTCAAAATCCCAATTGACTTCAAATGACTTCAAGTAACTCTAATTTACTTCAAATTCCCAATTGACTCCAAGTGACTTCAATTAACATTAAAATCCCAATTAACTCTAAATGACTTCAAGTGACTCCAATTGACTTCAAATTCCCAATTGATTCCAAATGACTTCAAGTGACTCCAATTGACTTCAAAATGCTAATTGACTTCAAGTGACTTCAATTAACTTCAAATTCCCAATTGACTCCAAGTGACTTCAATTAACTTCAAATTCCCCATTGACTCCAAGTGACTTCAATTAACTTCAAATTCCCAATTGACTCCAAATGCCTTCAAGTGACTCCAATTTACTTCAAATTTCAATTGACTCCAAGTGGCTGTATGTGACTTCAAGTGAGTCTAAGGGTATTCAAGTTACTCCAAGTGATTTCCAATTTGTATTCTTTTAAAAAATCGTGAAATACAGAAATAGCTATCATAATGGCTGAGATATTTAGAGAAGGGGAAGATAGCAAGGATTTAACTTCAAAACCTTTCCCCAAATCCACTGATTCACTTGTTTTTATCGTCAGTAGTTCAGCCTGAAACACCTCAGTTGCATCAGCAAGAAATAGTCTTATGAAAATGCCTCAGTCGCAGTCAAATTTCGATCCATTGGTATAAATTTCCACGTCGAAGCCTCTCACCAGTTTTACCGCCTTACGCTGCCTGAAACTACCCTAGCTGTGTCAGATAGGTCAAACGACTTTGAGCTTGACGATTTGAGATGCGCTGAGTAAAAATCTGGACCAATTCGGCAAACCATTTTCGATTTAGAGATATAGATTTCCACATCGAATCTTCTGGTCACCTTATCGCCTGATTGAGATTTTGAAATGCTCTGAGTAGAAACCTACAACAGTCTGCTAAATTAATTTTGAATCTGTCGATGTAGGATTTTGAAGCTATTCTAATTATTTTCGATCCTTTTTTTTTTTTTTTTTTTTTAAATGTGCCAAATAGAAACCTGGAACCATTTTCGCCTGCCTGAAACTAAATTAACTGAAAAAGATTTTGAGATGCTCTGTGTAGAAACCTACAATCGTTTCATAGTATTTAACTGTTCTGGTCAATATTTTCTAGTTAGACTTGAAGTTGACATCTTTGTCGAATTTTGCCATTCAATTCCAGAAATTCAGAAATAATTGTAATAATTTAATTCCCGGGTATCGCGGTATTTCATTTTTTTCTGTCAATAATTTCTATTTGAGCTTGAAGTTGACATCTCTGAAAGAGTTTCGCCGCGTTTGTCGGTCTTGGCAGTTAAGTTCCAGTAGTTCAGAAGTAACTTCAATAATTATTATAGCTTCCCACGTCTCTCGGTTTTCAATTGTTGTGGTCCATATTTTCTAGTTGGACTTCAAGTTGACATCTTCTATAGAGTTCCGGAGCGTTCGTCTGTTTCGCAGTTCAGTTCTTTTAATTCAGAAATAATTTAATAATTAGATTCCCAGGTCTCTTTGTATTCAATTGTTCTAATCAATATTTTCTACTTAGTTAGTTGGAGTTAAAGTTGGAATCCTTGACAGAGTTTAAGAGCGTTCGTCGGTCTTGGCAGTTAATTTCCAGTAGTTCAGAAATAACTTCAATAATTACCAGGTCTCTCGGTATTCAGTTGTTCTGGTCAATACTTTCTAGTTAGACTTTCGCGTCTTTGACAGAGTTTCGCAGCGTTCGTCTGCGTTTTAATAATTAGATTTCCAGGTCTCTCGGTTTTCAATTGTGCTGGTCAATATTTTCTACTTGGATTTGAAGTTGACAGTCAGTTCCAGTAATTCAGAAATAATTTTAATTATCAGATTCCCAGGTCCCTCGGTATTCAATTGTTCTGGTCAATATTTTCTAGTTAGACTTACAGTTGACATCTCTGACAGAGTTTCACATCGTTCGTCGGTCTTGACAGGTTTCTCGGTATTCAATTGTTCTGGCCAATATTTTCTGCTTGGATTTGAAGTTGAGATCTTTGATAGAGTTTCGGGGGGTTCATAAGTCTAGGCAGTTCAGTTCCAGTAATTTATATTTCCAGTCAATATTTTCTATTTAAACTTAAAGTTGACACCTTTGACACAATTTCACAGCGTTCGTCGCTTTTGTCACTTCAGTTTCAGTAATTCAGAACTAATTTTAATAATTTCAAATTTTTTTTTTTCAAATTGATTCATTTTAACTTTTCTCTGCGGTATAAAACATTTCACAATCGTCACTTACATCTACAAATTTGCTATGCTTGGTTAAAAATGAAGACCACGAAACATACAAAATGAAAAAAAACTCAATTCAATTATAAATGAGAAGAATGCAATTACTTTACACACCACCAGAGCAGGTAAATTTAAAAAAATGAAACTTATGCTACCGTTGATTTAGTGCGCGAGTAATCGTTGTGTAACGAGTAACTAAGCGAGCTTAATTTGGTTAAAAGGAAATGCGGGTGAACTCAATTTCATATGGCGTAAAGGTAAACGATTCGTAATCCGATTGATTATTCTATTAGGGTTTCCTTTGAATAAAATTTTTTAGATTTGCAAATATATTTTCTATGGTAAGTTTTGAATGTTGTAGTTTATTTATTTAAATAATATTTAGTTAGAATAAAAAGAATATAAATATATTAAATATATTTATAAAATAAGTAGACTGCATGTTAATATAAATCGCATGCCTAATCACTAATCACCCAGTATACATAAAGTTCTCAAGCAGTATGTATAAATAACTAAGCCGAAACTAATAACTCAATTTTTCGATATGTACATGTGCCGACGATTTAAATAGTACCACCACGTTGGATATTGAAACCCACCGATCAAGATGCCATTCTCGGGAATCCAGTAGTGATTACATGCAAGGCAGATGGTTTTCCAGTGCCATCAGTGCAATGGAAACAATCGATTGGTTAGTGCTGACATATATGTTCTATAAGATTAGACTGAAATTTTTATCTCTAATAATTCCTATGATAAAAAAAGGCGACTCTGGAGAATATCGTGAGCTCAGCTATGGTATTGGTGGTAACGGTAACTCACAATCAGTCATCGAAACGTATAACAACGGTTCGCTGGTTATACCAAAAGTGGGACGAGATCATGAAGGCAGCTATTTGTGTCAAGCAAGTAATGGCATTGGAGCGGGTTTAAGTACGCTAATAAAATTAATAGTACATGGTAAATTTTGCAACATTTTTCCTTTTCATATAAATTCCATCTTACGTTTTCTTAATTTCATTTAAGTTGGTCCCTCGGTAACCGTCTCCAAAAAGCAAGTAACCGTTCGTCGTGGTGATCGTGTTACTCTCCGTTGTGAAGCTGATGGTGATCAACCTTTGGATATATCATGGCGTGCCAAAGCAAATCGTATCGATCCATCTTATGATATACGTTATCATATTAAAGATTCACCGTTAAGTCGTGGTGTTGTCTCAGAAATGACAATATTACAAACAATATTAAGTGACCGTGGCGAATATACTTGTATTGCTAGCAATACATATGGTCATGATCGTGCTGGTATACATCTGCAAGTACAGGAGCCACCAAATTTTCCTGTTAATTTACATGTCACCGATTTGGGGAGTCGTTCTGTTACGTTGGCCTGGTCACCCAATGATCAGGACTCAATAATGGTGGGAGGCGGCGGTAGTGGTGGCAATAATCGTGACTCACAACCGATATCGAATTATATATTGCAATATAAGAAAGCAGGTGGTAAGTATTTGTCGGACGAATTTAAATATTCAGATAGATAGAGTCAATTGAAATTAAATTGTTTTTAAGTTGGGCATTTTCAAAACTTCCTTAGAACGAATTCCAGGTTCATCTGACGACGTTTACAGTCAATCCAGTTTTGGTTTTATATTGACATTCGAAAGTTGAAGTCATAACAGTTCTGCATCAATATTGGATACTAGATCGTAGTTGGATACCAATACCGGTTGAGCGAAAACTTGTCTTATCCTACTCTAGTTAAACTAACGACCGAAGACTGGGCAGTCCACCCTGGGCCGGTACTGGTGATCTTAGTCGCTACTTTGCCTTATACTAAAACGGTATGCGACCAGTGACAGATCCAGAGTAGAAGAGGGTTCTGAGGACAGCAGTCTTTAACTAAGTAGTTTGGTTGTGAATATCGGCCTGATTTTTGGTCTGAATATTTAAAATATTTTTGTCCTAAGTTTTGGTCTGCTTATGATTTAAGGTTTGGCCTGAATATCGGGATGACTGTTGGTCTGATTTTGAACTGGTCCTTATATATTTTAGTCTGGATTCTGACCTGCTTCTGACTCGAGCCTCATGCCTGCTCATGATTTAATTTTTGTCTGAATATTGGGATGATTTTCGTTTAGAATCAGATCTGCTTTCTATTTGAGTTGTAATTTGATTTTTAATTTAAAATTTGATCTGGTTTTTGGTCTGAGTTTGGTCTAAGATATGGTCTAAATTTCTTTCTACTTTTGGTGCAATATGTGTTCTGAATATCAGAAAGATTTTTGGTTTGAATTATAGTCTGAGTTTTTCACAATTCGGACTGGTCTAAATTTTTAGTCTTTAATGATCTAAGTTTTGGTCTGAATATCAGGACGATAGTTGGTCTGAATTTGGACTGGTTTTAAAATTTTGTTGGTCTAAGTTCTGATCTGCTTCTGATTCGTGCTTTGCCTGTTTATGATTTAATTTTTTGTCTTGAACTAGAGTTTCTTTCTATCTCAGCTCTAATCTGAATTTTAGTTTAAAATTTAGTCTCGTTTTTGATGTAAAAAATGGTTCGAGTTTTAGTCTTCTTTTGATTCAATATTTGTTCTGAATATCAGAGTGATTTTTGGTTTGAATTGTGGCCTGAAATTTTTTATAATTTTTGGCCTGACTTTTGATTCACTTTTGGTCGGAATATTAGTGTTATTTTAGGCCCAAATCTTATCTGCTTTCTATCTGATTTTTAGATTTTTGATTCTAATTTTTGATTTTTGGTCTAAATTTTGATATGAATTTGTTTTGAGTTTTCGTCCATTTTTGGTGTCAGATTAGATCTCAATTTTGGTTTAGACTTTGGTCAGATTTTTTATCTGCTTTTGGTTTGAGCTCCGATCTGAATTTTGTCTGAAGTTATGGTCCGAATTTTAATCTTTTTTTAGTTCGATATTTATTCTGAACTTTTAGTTTGAACTCTGGTTTGACTTTCGATCCATTTTTTGTTTGAACACCGGGTATATTTTTGGTCTAAGTTTTGTCTGCTTTTGATGATTTTTATCCGAGTTTTAGTTTAATTTTGTGGTCTGAATTTTTGACTGTGTTTGGTCTATGTTTTGATCTGAATTTTGACGTAAATTTGGCCTGAACATTCGTCTACTTTTGGTGTCAGATTAGGCCTAAATTTTAGTATAGACTTTGGTTAGAATTTTTATCTGCTTTTGGTTTGACTTCCGATCTGAATTTCGTCTGAAGTTATGGTCCGAATTTCAATCTTCTTTTGGTTCGATATTTGTTCTGAATATCAGAATGATTTTTTTTCTTTTGATTCATTTTTTGTCTGAATATCGGGATTATTTTTGGTATAAATTTGGTGTGCTTTTGCTTTGATTTTTGGTCTGGTTTTTACGTAAGTTTTGGTCTCCATTTCAAAGTAATTTTTGGTTTGGATTTTATCCGAGTTTTAGTTTGATTTATAGGTCTGAATTTTTGTCTGTTTTTGATCTGAAATCCAGAGTAATTTTTATTCTGGATTTTATTCGCGTTTTAGTATAATTTTGAGGTTTAAATTTTTGCTTGATTTTGATCTAAGTTTTGGTCTGAATATCTGTCTGAATTTTGAATTTGGCCTCAACTTTCGTCTACTTTTGGTATCAAATTTGTTCTGAATTTTGGTACAGACTTCGGTCTGGTTTTTGATCCGAATATTGCTCCGATTTATATCGGAATTTTGATGTCTTTAAAATCGGGTTTTGGTTAACTCAATGAGTTTTTTCGTTCTATGTTTTTTTTTTTAGAATCGCTATACCTATTCAATGTTTATTTCTTCCCCTTAATATAACAAAATCAATCTCCCCACAATCCCAAATCTTATGTAAGCAACAGCAAACGACTGGTCTAGGCCAATAACGTGTCAATATTTGGTTGGAAATAGCTTTCGCTAAGATATCTTAGTGATAAATTTAAGACTTTCTTTTTTTATTTCCTTTTAAAACTTATCTATCCATTTCAGATGTCTGGCACGAGCACAACAATCAAAAACTCTTACCCGGTGATAAGACTACCGCACAAATAGGCTCTCTACGACCAGCACAAGCTTATCACTTCCGTCTATACGCTGAAAATCATTTGGGCACTAGTGCACCCAGCGATATTCTACTTGTCCAAACAGATGCTGAAGTTCCTAACGGCCGGCCACAAGATGTCTCCGCAGAACCCCTAGGACCACAACAGCTGTTAATAACTTGGCGACCACCCGAACGTGAAACATGGAACGGTGAATTGCTCGGTTATACCATAGCCTACCAAAAGCATGGTTCCACTGATAATATACAAAACTTTACGAAAGTCAGCAGTTTAGGTGGTGAAGGCTTGAATGATTTCCGTTTGACGGGCTTAGAAAAATACACACAATATGCGGTAACCGTATCGGCATTCAATGTCAAAGGAGACGGACCGCCCAGTGAAGTCGCCATGGGTCACACCTTGGAAGATGTTCCATCTGCACCACCGCAAGGTGTTACTTGCATAGCGCTAACCGCACAAAACATACAAATATCATGGCAAGCTCCTCCTAAAGAATCGAATCATGGCATTATACAAGGTTATAAATTACTATATGAGCCTGGCAACATCGAGTCCGAGTATGGAACGCGTGAAACAAAGATTACATCAGCGTTGAGTACTGTACTCCATGGTCTTCAACCATTCACTAATTACAGCGTACAAGTTTTAGCATTTACACGTGCTGGTGAGGGTGTGGTCAGTGCTACGGTATCATGCACAACCGAGGAAGCAGTGCCCGATGCTCCCGAACGTGTAAAATCTGTAGTTAGTAGCGAGTCATCTGTTATAATCAGTTGGTTACCACCACGCCGTCCAAATGGCGTTGTCACGAAGTACAATGTCTATATACGGATTCTGGATAAGGGCCAGGAATTGAAAATACTCAAAGAGGTGCTTCCAGCACATAATCGTCATTTCGAGGCAAAAGATTTGACCACACGTGAAACATATGAGGCTTGGGTAACCGCATCCACTAGAGTGGGGCAAGGTCCGAGTACTCCGGTAATTAAACTAATACCGAGTGCTTCGGTACCTGCTGCGATCATATCATTCAGTCAGACGTTGAGTGTCAGTTGGCGTGTCGATATGAAATTAGCATGTGTATTTGTCGGGAATCCAAAACCTAACGCTGAATGGAAAGTGCTCAATGCACGTTCCAAGAAACATTTTCGCTTAGAAGTGAGTAATGATAATACGCTAACGCTACGAAATATACAACGAACACACGAGGGCAACTATTCGTGTGTGGTTCGAAATGCAATTGGTTCAGATCATATTGTGTATCAGCTTTACGTGCAAGGTAGGTTTAAATTGTGAATTATGAATTTTCGAAATTTTCTAATTTCTCGTTTTTTGTTTTAGTACCACCTTCTGCTCCTACAATTTCCGTTATTGGCACTACAACCAATTCCGTTTCACTTCAATGGCGTGTCGATGATATTGGTGGTGCTCCTTTACGTGGATTTACTCTCACATATCGCAAAGAGTTTGGTGATTGGGAAGAAATTCAATTGGATCGTCGAATTAACTCGCATCTATTAGAAAGTCTGCAATGTGGAACCCGTTATCAGTTTACAATTGTAACATTCAATAAAATCGGAACGAGTACCACCAGCGCTGTTGAAACTGCCAAAACAAAGGGTTAGTATTGTATACTAGAGATTGACTAGCGGAGATATGAAAAAATTGATGTTTCAACTTGGTTCAATGAAAAGTGAACCAACTTTACGAGTTTTCAGTATACGACTGTGGTTTTAAGTTTAAGTTTAAGGATTCAAACTCGAGCCACTATATTCCCAGTATTGAGTAGGTCGCAAACTATTAACTTCGCAACTGTGCCAATACTAGGATGGTTTTCAATATATGTTGGTTCAATACTTAAACCATTACCATCCCACGGAGGAGTACTACCTCGGAGAGATTCTTCCAGAAATGACTTTTACGAGAATTTTCGTATTTCGTGCAGATACACTTTGATCTGGTAAAAAACTGGTTGAGTCTTGCAGGACTAAAAAACAGACCGGAATTTCTTGGCTATTCAGCAAAAATTAATACTTGGCTACTGTTGATTAACTATTCAGGTGGAATAATTTAGTCTTGTGAGAGAATTTTATTTATTTTCCTCAAAATTTTTGTGATCTAGAACTTAAACCAGAAATGGTTTGTTTATTGTCATCCAAGATCGACCCAATACCAATATTTCTTTTACTTATTATTCCAAGTATTGGTGTAAAGTAGGTCGCAGATGGTCTCACTATCATGGCATCTTACTATTCCTCAGTTTCATGCCTCAGTAAGTCTGTGACTGTCATAGTCCTTCATGAATATTAATATTTGGAATGCATGCAAAATTGGAAAGTCCTTGATGTCTACGAAAATTTGTTTGTGTGCATACTGTCGAATAAAAATTTCTCGTTGGAAAGTAGATAGATAAATATTTAATTTAAATATAACTCAAGCATATTCTTCGAACTTGCCGAACTCTCTCTGACTCAACTTATCTCTCTAACTGGCTAATCTATCTAACTCATTTGCGTCTATAGTTCGCTTGATTCTCTCTTTAACTATCTAACTACTAACTATCTCTTTGACTTGCTTATCTTGAACCTAGGCAACAAACCCCTGGCGCCTCATAAACAAAGTTTAATACGACCCAATATCACATCTGCTTTATTGGAATTATCATCGTGGCAAGATGGTGGCTGCCCCATACAATATTTCAGCATAGAATTTAAACGTTATGGAGTATCAAGCGATTGGATAATTGTATCCAGCCGAATAGAAACACATGTAAGTACATTGCACCAAAATAATAATTATTAAAAATTATGTGATTTTCGTCTATTTCCTTTCACTCACAGACCCGCTATACAATTGGAGATTTAGAACCGGGAGCGCCATATAATTTACGCGTGACGGCACACAATAATGCAGGTTCCACAATCAAAGAATATTACTTTGAAACATTACGTTTCAATGGAGCTTCATCGGAAATGGATCATGGTGAACCACCAGAAATGCGATCACTATTTAATGATGTACATTTGATTGCAGTAATTGTGACCTCGCTGTTTGGTACAATATTGGCACTAATTGGAGCGTGTATATGTTTTAAAAATTGTAAGTTTTTAGTTTTTTTGAAATAGAAATTATTATTACTATTGATACATCATTTTTTTTTTACCTTCCCAGATCCCCGTCAGTTATTCTCACGTAATGTCAATACAATGCGCCCGAATGGGGGCGGCGGCACAGATGGCAAGGATATACAACAACATCGTGAACAATATTACGGTACGGTACGCAAATCATGTCAGCAATCACCGCGTGAATCGGTTGCTGGCCTTGAGCGCATACCTGAATACTCTGAAGATATCTATCCTTATGCTACATTCCATTTACCAGAACATGAAAATCAATCAGCAAATATACCGTTGAATCGGAAAGGTGGCTCTGGTGGCGGCAGTGGCAGCGGTATGCAACCGATGTACGATCCTCGTAGCGGTGATGATAATACTCTGTCTAGTACGGGCGCCAAAGTGAAGCGATCTGTTTCAGCGGGCATCGGTGGTAGTAGTTCCAGTGCTAATTTGGGAAACAATGTGTCGGGGGAGTTGAGCCACACAAATACTGAGAAGCGACATAAACGGCGCTCTAAAACTATAAAATCAGAATCAGAAGAATATGATAGCCTGAATAGCGATAGCGATTTGAGCGGTGAACGCATACGTGAGGATAATCGTAGTGGTGGAGGAGGACGTGATTCAAGCAGTCATATGGAAGATCCCAGCTATAATCGTGAGTTTTTATAGGTTTTTATTATTTAATCTTGCATAAATCAATTTACTCTTGCTTTTCTTTAAGCTCATGGCCATAGTCCACGCAGTAGCGTTGGTGGCAGCGGCGGTGGCGGCGGCAATGTCGCCGGTGGTGGCAATAAAGAACGCCTGTCTGTATTTAGCAGGCCCCAACTTCATAGTAAGTTAGTACCTATTTTGCTTTTTAAAAACTGTACAACGTTTTTATTGAGAATTATTCTTCACTAACACTGCATTCATATATTGTACTTATATATTTATTATACTCTCCCACTAATATTAATTTATAATTATTATACCCCAAACTACCTCAACCCAACCCCCGCCCCCCCACTTACCACCTACCTACACACACACACACATACATTGTAACCACCCATCCACCCTTACACTCACTCACTCACACACACCTTCAAAAGAACCCAGACTCAAAACAATTTGTTATAATTTAAATGTAGAAAATATTTTGCCGATTCGGAAGAAAGACTTCAAGAAAGAGAGCTCACGCATTTCTAAAAAATCATCAATAACATCATCATCATCATCGTCGGCAGCAACTGAAGTAGTGACCAGCACTGGAATAGCAACAACAACCAAAGAAGTTTCTACTGGTATTTCTGCTGCAGCTGCTGCTGCTGCTATTAAACGTCCCACAGTGAAATCAACTTCGAGAACTTTCTTCCAATCTATAATCCCTTCAAAAATATATAATCCTACCGTAATGCATGCATCCTCTAATCGAAATCAACATTATTCTCCTAGTGTGGTTGATGTTAAAACTAAACATCTTTTAATAAATCCTAAACCCCAAAAGACAATATCACCATCACCCTTAACACAACCGGTAAAAGTTGTTAAAACTCATCTGCAACAGCATGTGCATATATTACAACAACAACAGCAGCATCAACAACGTTCTCTATCTTCGACAACATCACCAACGACACCATTACAACCACCATCATCAACGATTCCATCACAACCACTACCACCAACGCGACCCCTTTCACCGTCACCACCTTTTCGTTATGCATCATCATCATCATCTACGTCCAAGCATGAACAACGTGCCGTAACTCCTAATCCACACCATTACCACCAACAACAACCACCACCAATATCACAACCACCACCATCACAACAACTACAACAACAACAACCATCTTCAATCAACAACAATTCACGATGTAGTCCCAATGCCCTGGCAATTATGAAATCTTCGGGTAGTGGCAGTGGTAGTAGCGATAGCGTTGGATATCACAAACGATCGCTTTCCACTAGGCAAGCTAAATCAAAAAAATCAAAAAAAAAAAAAACACAACACATAAAAATTAGTTTTCATACATAAATGTTCTGATACTTTTCGCTTCTTTTAACTTCAATTACTCATTCGTACTACTCAATTTTTTTTTTTATGAATAACTAGTTAGTTTTAAGTAGAGATTTGGGACTGAGTGAGTGAAATAAGTTTTCATCGAAGGAAGGCGAATAAAGAGTTAGATGTTTGAGTCATTGAATATAAGTTTCCTTCTATGCCAGAAATTAACCAGTTTTATTGATTTTCAATATAGCTCATATCGGGGTCATCTCGGGAACAAAGCTCTGATCGATGAAATTTTATAGTCAGATGAATATAAAAGTCTTGCCTGAGCTTCTCCACAGTCAGTTGCAAATTGATCTAAGTACTTAAGCATAACAAAACTTAAATATGTTAGGCGGCCCCACCGATTCCGAGGGATAGCAAAAACTTGCACTTTTCAATACATGGATTGCAGTTCCTATCGGTTTCAGGAAGGTTTTAGTACATGGGAACGTGTTTTTTTGGCCCAAAACTCAATACTCCTACTCTTATAGGAGAGATTGTCACTAGGAAGTAATTCAAAGGAAGAGACTACACTATATGAATAATGCTATGGAAATGTTCAAAAACCCTTTAATTCTAATAGCTCAAAGGGTCTCAAAATACTTGTGGACTTTTCTTTGTAAAACTTTACGAACTCGCAGTGCAATCTGGATTGATGAGAGATGAGCTTTTCTAATTTCAGAATCCCACAAGTAGGCAAAAAACTCGAAATTTTGCCCATAATCATTTTTGATTCAATCATAGTATAAAATTTTATTTTATGTTGTTATTTTTTGAAAATGAGGGGGCAAGGGGCTTTGCCATTTAAGTGAAAACTAACCATTTAGAGAGCTCTGAACTTAATAGAAATTAATTACATTTGACCATTGTAAACTTAACGTTATGTAGTTCTTGATATAATTATTATTATTTTTTTGATAATAAATGCAATTTTCTACACCTTGAATTCGATTCCCGACTAACCCAACTAAACTCCACTAAATTCAGAATTCTGATTGACACTTTAGAGTTTCAGAAACTAGATTCACTGATTCTTCTTCTTTGAGAAACTAGGCCTGATTCAGCGGCTTCAAAGTGCGCTTAGCTGTTGAATAAATATGGGTGGATCACTAGAAAATGAGAGCCGCTTGAAAAAACTCAACTTTTTTGCAATTATTTCTTCAATGGGTTCGCTGAACACGAATCAGAACTCCGATTTTTCGGGTCAGGTAAGACTTCGGAGCTATAGCCATTGTAGGCCACCTTGTTCTAGGTTCCTCGCCAATTAATTAAGAAAATGTGCAAGGAGTAAAGAAAACGCATTACTGTCCTCAGAAAAAATGATTCTAATAAAAATTTATGGGGGAGGGGGGCGTCCCTAAACAACCGAACCACCTCCTATCCCATCTGTGCCCCCACATTAGTATGCAAAAATGGTGAAAAAAATTACTGAAAATTCAATACGTTTTTTTACACGCCAATGGATCTCGCAGGTAGTAGAGTTGTTAATTTTTAATCATTATTTCCTATTTTCAATCCCGATTTTCAACAAAAAAAAAGACCACCTTTTTAAATTTTTTTCTGCCATTTTGTTATTTTGTAATAAAAATGTTTAAATCTTCTATCTGGCAGAATCACAAGTCTACAGAACGATAATTCTATTTAATTTTTTGTCTCATATGACTTCAAGTGTCGCAATCACCCGGGCCAGACACACCTTTTTTTTGGGCGTAAAAACACTAAAAAAAATATCGTAAAATAAACTCCAAACATTTTTTTTTTGAACAGTTAAAGATGTTAATAATAACATATAAAAATATTTAAATTAAATTTTGCTTAAGAGTAAAAGCGAAACGAAATATGTTCAGAGCAAAAATGGAATAAAACACTATACTGTTTTTGCTCTGAAAGAATTGTTATACTATTTTTGCTCTTTTAAGTCGTTTCAGCAGTCGATCGGTATTGCATCTTGCTGCTGGTTTCTACGTTTTTATGTTTCAAAATTCCAAAGAGCGATTTGCGACCTCTTTGCAATCTCTACTTTTTGTTTATCACTAAACCATAAAAAAGAGGATGAGAGGAAAAGTCTCAGTTCAGAAAAAAGTGAAATTAACTTAAGGCTGAAGCGATACGAAATATGTTCAGGGCAAAAGTGAAACGAATTATGTTCAGAGCAAAAATAGAATAAAACACTATACTGTTTTTGCTCTGAAAGAATTGTTAAACCATTTTTGCTCTTACTTTTAAGTCGTTTCATTGTCACTCTGCACCGTTCTTGCACCGAGATACCAAATTATTTCATTTTTGCTCTTATATAAATTTTAGCCCGCTTTTCCTCTCGGTCGATCAGTTCTTATTAGAGCAGCGCAACCACGATTGTTAGAGAGTTTTGAGGGTGAGCAATAACCGGTTACTTCCTATCTTCTTTTTCAGTTTTTATAATAGAGAAGAATTTGGATTAATAGACTTTAGGCCCAGGGCCAGAAAAAGATAGGAGTAAAAAATTAGTGAACAAAACTTGATTTGCACTAAATGAGCTCGACAGATCAGAAGTTTAGAAACTTATATTGAAAGCTTAAAGGTGTTACCCGAATATGAGTAAACAGTTATGTAGGAATGTGATGTTTCGCTCTGCATTTTCTATCACTAACCAAAACTTGATATCCACTACATTGTCAATATATATTTTTCTGTATATAAATTAAAATTTGCATGCTTCTTTTCAATATACATACACAAATTGTTCCTTTTTTGTAGTGAATCCATTTGATTTTTTTGCAATCACTCTATCTACTAACTAAATATTTATCGTTCTTATAATCATATGTACATCTGTGTATAATTCTTTATTGTTCATTTCTACATTCGATTTATGAATAATAATTTTTATATTTGACATTTCTCTCTCTTTTTAAACATAAACAGCAGCATGGACCCCGTGCCCTTCGACTACCGGCTCTTTGACCCGCCACCAAAACAACATAAACAATCATCAGTTGCAGCGCAACAACAGCAACAGCAGCAACAATCATCATCATCAGCACAGCAATCACATCATCAGCGACAAGCATCATCATCCGCATCATCTTCCCAAAATTCAACCAACCATACAAATATGTCCGGCGGTCTATCCAACTACAAAATTCGAACAAAAGCTCCCGATAATAATTCCAACAGCGGCAGCAGCAGTATCATCTCCAATGAATTCCAATGTTCACCTAACGGCCTCCCCGCCTCGCATATTGTCCAGTCGGGTTCATATGTCGAAATTCTAAAACAAGTTGGTAGTGGCGCAGGTGGTGGTGGTGGTGGTGTTAGTAGCATGAACACGCCCATCCCAAACGCCCAATCATCAATCGCTGATCAACATCATCGTAGCAATATTGCACAACAAAAACGTACAATCACACCATCGCTTGCATGCCACAATAAAAGTTATGGAGATTTCTTAACTATAACACCACGCCGTAAAGGTAAACTACTATCGAGTAATTTCGATGAGAAACATTATGCTGCAGGAGGAGGAGGAGGAGGCAGTGGTGGTGTTATTGAGCAAGATAACTATCGTCATCATTTACCGCATAGCATTGAACCATTACATCTTCTGGGCATACCCAATGATAATATGTCGACATTTTTCGATTATCGCGCTATGGAAACGCTAAGTAATGCCGATACTTTAGCCATAGGTTCCACTATGGCGGGGCATGTTATGTATCATCCTAAAAGTAAGGCAGTATACGATTCAAGTATTTCATCGTGTCTCAATGCCAATAGTTATGGTGCGGGTGGCGGCGGCGGCGTTTCACAATCTTCTGTGACCGTGGTACCCGATGAATTTCACAATATAATCAGCGAGAAAAATTTAAGCCCTCCATCGGCATTTAGTGATAATATAACAATGGGAAAAGTTTAAGTATTTATTAAATATAAATGTCAATGATTACTTCCAAACATTTCTAAGTATATAACTGATAGTCTATTAGTACAAAATGTAACACATTAATTACACCCAAAAGAAAAAATATTAGAAAAAAGTTTGATTACCTATACGAGTACGTTAGAAAAGAACTGGGTCAGGAAATGTTGTAAATCCTGAATCATTTGAATTTTCAGACTTCATTGAATGGAATTACTGAATGAATTTTTTATTTTTTAGTTTAAAAATTCTTCTTTTTTGAATTCTCGATATTTTGACCTTTGTGAAATAACACTGAACTGGGAATGTGACTTTTAAAAGTTTTGATTGCTTTTGAATGCTCAGCAAACAACTCTTAAGAAGGATAATCGCAAGCTTTTTAGTTATTAAGAAAATTACTTCAAATAACACCTTAAAAACCTGAAAATATAAACCTAGGAAACCACAGAGAGATACATGGAGATGCTTCTGTAATTTTTTTTTTTTTTTTTTTTTTTTGTGAAAATTTCAGGAAAATCGTAGGGAAGTGGGAAGTGAAACGACGGAAACAGACGAATTTTACTTTTAGATGTTTGGAGAGCGAGTACACAAACAAAGTCAGCTCTTGCAAGAACAACACGTACACGTCTCTCTCTCTCTCTCTCATATTTATGTATGTATTTGCACTAAAAGAATTTCTTGCAAAAACAACACGACTAACAATAACAGTAAATTTCTCTGAATTCCTCTAACTGACACTCGATTGACATGAATTTGGGAGAGCCGATGTCTGTACTTTTATGACATAGACCCGATTCCCATACAAAAAATTTATTCATATGAAAAAAATTCGATCACGTTCTCGGCTCTTTCAATGTCTGTTCATTTCTTTTATATTTAAATGAAACTAAGAGCATTTCGTGAGAGCCAACCCGAGAGAAGCAACAACTAAATGCGGAACAATAATAAATGCTGTATTTACCAGACATAAAATTAAATAAAAGTATTTCATATTTTAGCTATGTCAGCTCTTAGACGGTGAGATTAATCTCATGCAATTTTTTTTTAAGTCTTATGTAGATCTTAATGGTGAGTTTAATCTCATGCGATTTTTTGTATTCCCTTTTAAAGTTTCATGTAGCTCTTATACAGTAAGATTAGTTGCATGAAACTAGTTTATTAGATACAAAGAGAAACGTCAAAAAAGTTTCACCTAAAATGCTGCCCCAGCGATTTTGTCTATCCCCCTGTCATTTCTCCCCTCTTCCGTACATTTTTTCAAGTTGCATGAGACAAATCTCACCATATAAGAACAGACTATCACAAACCAATTGTATCATTTATCGAAATTGAAAACACGAATTGTGAACATTGATATTTCTAAATTTTTAATTATATGAATTATGTGAATTCAAATTTAGTAGGGGAGAAGGGCCTCTAGATTTTTATTTTTATTTTGCATACAAAATTTTTTTTAAGTATATTTCAAAATTTTTAAAAATTCCAATTTTCATCACTTATCAAAATGAATACCATGTAAAGATTTTAAAGCCAATTCTCTAATTTTTTTATTATATTTATTCAGAGATATAGCATACAAATTTTAGGCAGAATCATATGAGACATATGTAAAAGCGACCGCTGATTTTGGCGCACTTCTCTCTTACACTCGTGTATAGAAAAAGATAAAAAACGTTTCAACTCATGCTTAGTTACGACAACAATGACATAAAGCAGGGGGTGCTGTCATCGTATGCAAAAATTTTATACTCAATGTCCAGTTCGCGTCTAGTTTCCATTCGGATTAGATATTTCGTTTTTTTTTTTATATACGTCACCGACCGATAACGATAAATGAATTTTATTCAGGCCGTATGTTCAACAAAGTATAAAGTGGGAGGAGAATCAGCCCAAGCTTCCAAATTGCTCACAATGTTGGTTAGGGAAGTGTTGTTGAGTGATCCATTGAGTCTCAGTCACCTATTTCCACTATCGCAATTCTAAATAATGCGAATGATCTTTCGTTTAAAAACTCCAACAAACTTTTCTTCAAATAATTTCAGTGGTCACTTTTCTATTCAATACAATATTCAAGACTGGTAGAAGAAATTCGTGTTTTTTTTAATGTTTCTCCAGTATTACTTTACTCATCCTATTTGGGTATCGACTACTTTGAATTTCTATCAATTAATAAAACCTGAATGAATCTACTACTTTCATATTGACTACTTTGAATTTCTATCAATCAATTCCCAAAACCTGAATGAATCTAGCACAGCTCAAGTAAGTAGAAATCCCAATGCTTCCCTAGTTAAAACAGTTATTAATATCCTCCATTGACTTGAGTTGTATTTCAAAAACTTAAAAGCAATTGAAAGTTAATTTCATCCATAAAACAAATAGTTCTCACATTAAACTAAGCAATGTTTTCAGGGAAATGGCCGCTTAGCTTTCTTTTTTGAAATATTAGAAAAATGTAAAGCACTTCAGAGAATATTCGAAGGTCGGTCCCAGTTCAATTTTGTGTTTTTGAAACCCCATAGTACTTATAGTCAATATTATCGTTGATCTGAAATTTAAAGACTTTTTAAGAAACCAAAAACCTTAAATCTTAAGAGGGAAAAACCTAAATTTTTCTTCCCTAATCCACTAGAAAGATATAGCAATTTTTAGAGAAAATTTTAACACAGATCCGGGTTAAATTTTCTAGTTCACTTAACTGCCTCCCTTTATAACGTATTCCTTATAACAATCATTGATTTTTGTACCCAGCTTGAGGTTAGTTCAACACTCAGCTGTTAGATAAAGTAATTGCTACTTAACTGGATACCAGGAGAGGTGGAGATAATATTAATAGACCACTTCCTAATAAATATCTCAACTAATATGAAAATAATTGCTGAACTTAAAGACATTTGAAGAAACGAAAGAAAAAACCTATAGCCCTCTCAAATTCTAAAAATTTGGTGAAAATTCAAAGTTGTCTTTATTAACAAAGTGGAAAAAGATTTACACCCTGAACTAAAAAATATTTCGTGCAAAAAGTCACTCATCTTTCTATACTGTTTAGTAAGAAGCGCATTTCAGAGAATATTCGAGGCCCAACTTGGATTCGGTTTCACATTTTTCCAATTCACTTAGCTGCAGTTATGCATAACATGCTCACCATTGCAATCACAGATGTTCATACCCATTTTGAGGTTAATTCAACACTCAGTTGCTGGCAGGGTCCAATGTTGCTAAATTGAAAGACTTTTTAAAAGAACCAAAGTCCCTAAAATTTAACTATTTATTAAATTCGTTGTTACCACATACATTCCGGAAAGATGCGCCTCTCAAGGTAGAATTCTTGCCCAATTATATTTTTAAATTTCAAACACAAATAATAAATAGCTTAAGGAAAAACAAACGCACTTATTGCTCTATTCAGTTCAATACTTTCTGGACCCATTCCATTTCACTAGTATGGTGGAAAAATCATAAAAGTCTTATATCAAACAACTATGAACGTATGTAAAATTTCAAATTAAATCACTGACCAAATTCCAACAAAAAATAAATAATGAAAATTAAAACATATCAAAATTAATGGCATTACAATTTGGTAAAATAAAACAAAAATTACGATTGGCATTTAAAGAATTCTGCATATCACAAAGCAAACTAACAAGATTTTCAAAAACAAAAACCGAAGAAAAAAAATAATAATAAAAATTAAAAACAACATAAGTAATCGATTTGTACTTAATAGTAATTAGATATTAACTAATATACTTAAATGTATCTATAATCGAATCGTAAACAGAAAACCAGAAATTAATTGAGACTTCAATAACGCATTTATTAAATAACAAAATAAAACAAACAAAAAATAAGAAACAAAAACAGAATAATTCAAAAAACAAAAAAAAAAAAAACAACTAATTAAAAATGACTGTTTCATTTCAGTATGTAGGAAAATTATTTTACAGAAAAAAATATACAATAAAAATAATTATGGTAAAGGAAAAGAAAAAAACAAAAATGTAAACCGTAAAAAAACGAAAATATTCAACTGAAGGAAATGATTAAAAATTAAAAACTTAAATTCAATTTTAATATAAACATATTGGTAAAAGTTTAAAAAACAAAAAATTACAAATTAATAATAAAAAAAAAAAATAAATAAAAAAAAATTAAGAAAAGAAAATAAAAAATTTAAAAAATGAGATTAAAAAATTTTAAAAATGAATTTAAAAAACCATACAAAAACAAATTCCACCAAAAATCGAATCACACAAAAAATGAAACAATTTGAATTATAAAAAAATTTTTAAAATTTTACTTAAATTTTTTTGAATTTATTTTTTTTTTTTGATTTTTTCGGTACGATTCTCGGTGGAACAACCCAATAAACCAAGAGTAAATAGTAAATGTTTTTAATGTTTAATTATGACTGACAATGAATTAAATATTAATTATTATAAATTTGAAATGAATTATAAATTTTTTAATAGAATATACATAAATCAATGCATACCTATATATATTTTTGTATATATAAAATTAATTATTATTGTTTAACTGAAAATGAGTATGAGTGTTGAAAAAAAGAAAGTAAAAGAATGAAGTCAGTAGAGAAGAAGTCAGTACCAGTAGTTGAATAATACAAAAATGAAATAAAATAATTGTTTCATTGTTGGTTAGTTAAAATATACACACACATACTAAAAAATAATAATAGTAATAAAAAAAAAATATTCCAATTATTTTATTAACAAAAAACAATAATAAATTAAATGATTAATTAATTATAATCTAGTCATGTATAAAAACAAAACTATAAGTTTAAAAATAAAAACAAAAAAAAAAGAGACAAAAAAAAAACAAAAAAAGTAAAGGAGAAAAAAAAACAAAATAATAAGCGTTACAAATTAAGTAATCAAAGTCAATACATAAACAATTTCAATTAAAAAAAGTTTTTAATTTACAAAAAAAAAATAAATATTTAAAAAATAATAAAAAAAAAAAAATTATTTCGAAATGAAATATTCGTGGGTCATTCATTTATTGGGTCAATTTTTATACAAAAATTTAAAGTCCGAACAACTTAAGAAATTAATTATATCTATCTACATATATATATAAAAAATATATACTTATATTGTGTTTTAGTTCATAAGTTTGAATTTTCGAAAATGAATCGTGAATGTTGTTAATTATTCTTAATAAAAACTAAACAAAAACAAAAGAAACAAAATTAAAAAAAAAAAAAAAATAAAATAAAAAAACAAAAGAAATAAAAAAAAATAAATAAATAACAAAAAAAAAAATCAATTAATACCAACTCATAAAAAATATACAAAAATTACAATTAGAACAAAAGAAAAACCATTTTTCAACGTTTAAAAATAAAAACATTAAATGTGCATCATCAAGTAAAACAAAAAAAAAAACAAAAAAGCAAATGAATAATTTTCAATTTTATTCATAATTCTCTTAATTATTCAAAGAAATTATGAAGATTCATTCGAAGAAAAAATTAAGGAATTCATTGAAAAATGAATTAGAAAAAATAAAAAGAATTAATTAAAAGAAAATGTGTATAGAAACAATAAAAAAAAATCACCAACCAACAAACAGTGTATGAAGTTCAATAAAACAAATATGAAGGTTCCAGTTTGGATACTTTTAAAAAATATCAAAAGACTGATTTTTATTACCTAAAATTAAATAGATTTTATTTTGCAGTTGATAACTTGTGGTAGAGTTTAATTTCAATCTTGATGAATATAAAAACTGACAGACAAAAAACTTTTATTGTTATTAGCCTAAAAAAACATCCACCAGTTAAGTGGTCGTTCTATCTTTTATCTGTCACCTGTGAATATATCTGGAGTGTCCAAGAAATCTTTAGCTGCTTTCTTCATTTCTAAAACACTCTGAACGTAATCTAGTTACTAAAAAAGTAAAAAAAATAAATCCTATACTTCCTTCCTCATAACTAAATTGCCCTAAAAATAATCCAGCTATTGGAAAAGGAAATCCTCAAACCGCTTTCATAGATCACAATTGTTCTTTTTATAATTCGTGGTATATTTGAAATTGAAATCTGTATTACATTTAATAAGGAACATTTATACATTAGCTTCCGATGAATTTGACTGCCAAATAATTTTATTTTATAGACTATTTATGTTTTTTTAGCCCTCAAAGCAAAATCTTAATGTTATGTCCATTTAAATTTTTGGACATTTAAGTTAAAAATTCGTAGAACAAAGAACATAATGCATCACAGAATGCACTGTCACACACTTAATTGGCTTTTGAGAGTAGTACCAGAAACGAATTAGAAAAAATGTTGATGAAAAAAATATTCCCTTGACTAAAGAACGCACATTCCACAGCAAAAAGAAATACAATTTGAATTTGAATAACTTTGAGCAGGTACAAACGAGTCCCGAAAATCCCAGAATTTTGTCTTTTCAATCAGGTGATTCTTGGGTTCACTTTTAGTCCTAATTCCGGCATCCCGGGACTTACATCACTAAAAAAAACTAAAAAAGGTAGACCCAAAAACAAGTATGTGCATAGATTTTAATACCATATTCTGCAATTATGTATTTCATTTCTTCCTTACTATCGTTTTCTTTGTTTACAATTACATATAATTTTTCAAATACAAAATAACTACATAGTTTAATTCAAAATTAAACATTAAAAATCCTTATTCTTCTTTAATTCTTTGCTTTGGCGTATATGATTTCACATCGCACCTCATATTTTTAACAGGAGTTCTGTAGCGTTAATTCTTATCAAAATGTTAAATTGTATATTCCTGTAAAATTTCTTCTTCTTCATATGAACTTCTCTGCTTTGGCCCATACGATTTCATATCGCACCTCATTTTTTTTTTTAACATGAGGTGTGCAGTGTTAATTCTTATCAAAAATGTTAAATTTGATATACCTGTTAAATCTCTCGACTTCTCTGCTTCGACCATACGATTTTCACATTGCTCCTCATATTTTTAACATAAGGTGTAATGTTAATTTTTTTTAAAATGTTAAATTTGATATTTTGCAATTGTTTATTTTCGCCAACTATGGGAAAAACAACAAAAACGCACTACTCTTCTTCTTATTCTTTGCTTTGCTCTTCTGTTAGAATCAGATTTTAAAAATGTTAAATTTGATTTACTTGTTAAATCTCTTGGCTTCTCTGCCTCGGTCATACGATTTTCACATTGCGCCTCATATTTTTAACATAAGGTGTAATGTTAATTCTTTTCAAAATGTTAAATTTGATATTCTGTTATTGCTTATTTTCGTCAACTATGGGGAAAACAACAAAAACGCACATCTCTTCTTCTTATTCTTTGCTTTGCTCTTCTGCTAGAATCCGATTTTAACATGAGATGCAGTGTTAATTCTTTTGTACATGTTAAATTTCATATTTCGCTGCAACGATAACATGTAAACAAACAATTTTTGTATTTGGTTTTATTCCCTGTCAAAGCGAGAGAAAGAGAGAATTTCCTATATGAAATTTGAGAGATTTTCCTATGGTGAAAACCAAGCATGAGATTAGTCTAATTTTGATGGCCGCCTCTAGCAGGCACAAAAAAATAGTGGAAACAAATTTTAAATAAGTAATTAATTAAAATAAAAAAATAAATAAAGTGAAAGATTTGTGTTAACAACAAAAAAAAAAAAGCAATCATAAGAATTAAGAATAAAATGAAACTGAAGTGCATTTAAAGTTAATTAATTAATAGCCACAATTTAGACAAAAAAGATGAAGAATACGGCAAAATGGCTGATTAACATTAAATACAAATAAGAAAAGGTGAAAAGAGTGTAGTGAGTGAAATTAGTGTTTGGAATAGGAAAAAAAAAACTAATTAATATTACATTAGAATTATTTAAGTATACAAAAAAATAAAAGAAGAAAAATGAAAACTTAAAATTAATTTAAATGAATTTAGCATTCGGCATTACAACACCAACAACAACCGGCACGACGATGGAGTAAATCTTGAAACCGTAAGTCTGCACAATTCTCTCATTCGTTAAAATTGTTTCGGTATTTTTTTTATATACATTTTTTTCCATTTATCCAACTTGCTCCGCGATACAGCGAGTACACACAGCGTAGAAGATAGAGATAATTGTGGTACCATACTCATAATAAAATAAAAAAATGGGCAAGTTCCACGCCCACTTCCCATATACTGCTAATGTCTGAATTGATACCATATATTTTCTCGATAAATTTAACTATAAGGAAAACAGAGAAAATCAGTCAACTTCCACACCCACTCTTTATATATATATAATTAATTTGGACATATGTATATATGGAACATTCTCTGCCAACGGGAAACTCCCCCTGCCTAAAATATATTTACATTACCTACTATATTTAAAAAAATGCTGGTACATTTGAAAGTGTGGTAGATTTAGGCTTTGTGAGCTTTTTCGCTATTCACCAAAAGCTTATGCACACCGAATAAAACATTCACATTCAAAGTTTTGAACCATAAACCTTTCAAAAGAAAACTTACAAATGCACTACATTATCGACAGTTGGTGCATGAAAAAAAGCTTGAACTCCTTAATTTTTATTGAGATGATTGTTTTTATCGAATGCAAATAATATTTTGGACAACATCCAGCATAAAATCAAATTGTATTGTACAAAAATATATTAAGCACATTAGGGAGGTAACAGATATCAATTTAGCGGATGCGAATACCAAAATATGATATCTACGGATATGGGGATGGAAGAAAAAAATCTTAAGAAATTTTCTTCCTATGTTAGGCTAGTGGTTCCATCTTACATAATCAGTCCTATTCTAAATATTCCCGAGAGAAATTCCCGGGAAAATTTGTTTCTTTTCCCATTTTTCTGAAAGGAAAATTAATTTTCCCGGAGATTTGATTTCGAGAATATTTAGAATAAGACTGAATATTTTCAAGAAACTGATTGAATATATAGAGAATAATTACAGGGTGACAATCGTAAAGTGACGCACACATTTCAGCAGTTATTTTCAAAAGGACGTACTTCCATTAAGTACAATTAAGTGTTAACATTGCTGAATATATAAGCATTCATTTGAACCCCACCTCATTCAATATAACCTCCTTTAGCCTGCACACATGCCTTCAATCGATCCGGAAATCGTAGGACTGTTCGCCGCAGGACTTCCTGATCAATTTCAGTCCAGGCTTTCTCTAATGAATTTTTCAGCGACTCCAGACTGTGGTGTTGAGATGCACAAGCCTTACTCTCTAAAATACTCCAAATAGAGTAGTCCATTGGATTCAAGTCTGGGGAGTATGGTGGCCATTCTTGAGATGTTATGAGTCCAGAAAAATTGTCTTTTATCCATGATTGCGTTAATTTTGCCATGTGGGAAGGTGCAGAATCTTGCTGGAAAGTCCAGTTTTCATTTCCAAATGTATCTTGGGCCCAGGGAAGAACATGTTCATTTAAAATGCTCCGATAAACAACCTGGTCAATTTTAACACCTTCTTCAACGAATATTAGAGGGGTTCTGGCATTAGCGGAAACTCCAGCCCATACCATAACGGAAGCTGGCTTTTGAACTCGGCCAACAGTCCTATTTGGTTGCGATGATGATGTTAGCCACTTTCGGTCATTTTGCGCATTGAAATGTTCAACCGTGAAAATTTTTTCATCTGTAAACAAGATATTTTCAACATTTTTTAACACGGAGGAGCGTAGCAACGCCTTGCATCATTGCAGTCGCAAATCTTTCTTTTTTTGTGTCAGATCTTGAGCTTTTCGGAGCTTGTACGGCTTAAGATTAAGCTTTGATTTTGCAATGATTCGCACTGTTTCACGGTTTACTCCCACTTCCTTAGCGATTTTTCTCATTGAGCGCCTTGGATTTCGCTTGATTCGTTTACGAATTTTTTCTGTTAAACCATTAGTGGCAACTGTTGAAAATTTTCCCCGGTCTCTATCTCCAAAACCCCCAGTTTCATTATATCGAATAATAGCTCGGTCTAACGTACGGCTTGACAAATTTAAAGCCTTTGCAATTTGACGGCTACTATAATTTGCCAAATGAAATTTCATAATTTCACGACGAATATTTTCCTTGTCCATTTTTATGGAAATTTCAAAATGTAATAACAAAAATTCAAATGAAATTAAAAGCAAAGCCAATGATGAATGAATTTGCTTTTTAAATTAAAGTAACGGTAAATGGCAAAGCTTGCTGCAGAGTATTAAACTTGCGTCACTTTACAATTGTCACCCTGTATATGAGATTCAGTTGGCTTAACTGTTTACACATCAAATATCTTGCGTGCCTTGCACGCATCCATTGTTTTTTTTTGGCTTCTTTTCAAAAATGTCCAACGTTAACTCTGCGACTAATCGATCAGTTTTCTTTTTCTCTCTCTCTCTCTCTCTTATTGAATCTTTTAAATAGAGCAATCTTAGTGCTTCTTTGAAATTATTAAATTTTAGAGTTAAGTAGAACTATTTATTATCAGATACTTAAATTAATTTCATTCATTTTTTTTTAATTATATAATATAAATATTTATTTCAAGAATCCAGCTATTTACATGCAAACATATTTTGTGTTCTATTCCATTGTTTTTACCGTAGGGACAGAAAAGAGAGACTACGTGAATACAAAAAAAAAAAAAAAATTCTCAACTTGACGAGTGGTGTACTCTGAGAGAAATTTACTGTTATTAGTAGTCAAGTTGTTCTTGCAAAAGTTCAGAAGACTATTATTGTTATTGTTCTCTCTCAGGTCGAAGTAGAAATCTCTTTTATTACTCTTTATAAAGTTAGTATAAAAAGAGCAATCATTGGTGATTGACTCTACTTTAGCCAGTGTATATATGTGGTCTTCAAATACCTATTGCTATGCCATTAGTTTAATACCACAACATATTTATTTTTATACAAATCCCGAATTTTCAAGGGTCACGTAATGAACTGCCACAATTAAAAGTGTAATAAAAACAAACATATTCAACAGATGTTGCAATTTAATTATATTTAAAAAATAAATAATATACCATATGTAATAATGAATTGAAATACTACAAGCGACAATTGCGCATTTATGCATTAAAAGAACAAGTTGGAAAAATATGAAATTTAAAATCAAAATTATTCGATATTTCGAATGTACATATGCATGATGCGATATGGTATATTGAATTTATACATATTTATATGTGTATTGCTGCTGTGTAACAAACAACGAAAAGAACAAAACTGCAATAAATAATAGTATATTCCAATAGTGTAATCAATATATGGTATTATTTTTTGCATTGGCGAAATGTTGCACCATGCACCATGGTGGTGCAACAGGAAAACAGGGGACATTTGTGATAACATGAAATTTATGAGCGAACATGTCACAACATATGAATGGAAGAATTTCGCTTTTTCTGTTTGTTGTTTTTCTCCTTTTTTGTTTTTTTTTTTTTTTTTTTTTTTTTTATTATTTATATTTATTTAAAGAACTACAGCAACAACAGTTGGTAGTAATCAGAGACCCAGATTTATTTTATTTTATTTTTTTTAAGGTAAACAATTAATGTGATATTTTAATATGTAAAAAAAATAGTAGGTAGTTAGTATTTATAATAAATCATATGAAATAAAGTTAATATCGAATTTGACATACAGAAAAATATTTTTACCTTATGCAAATTAAGGCATGTTGGAAAAACATAAAGTTCAATGACGGATTCAAAGGTAGGCATACAAGATTATGTTTTTTTGAATGCGTTTGTTGAGGAAACTGGGGCCATTCAAGAAGATGTACTTGTTCAAGAAGCTAAGTCCGTTCGCCAAGATATGTTCGTGTAAGAACAAATATATATACTCTTTTAAGAAGCTGTGCCCATTTACGAAGTTGAATTCATACAAGACGCTGCTGCCGTTCAAGAAGTTGTGGTCGTTCAAGAAACTGCCCGTTTTCAATAATGAGCTACGCCTTTTCAAGAATGAGCTATGCTCGTTCAATAAGCTGAGTTCATTTAAGACGCTGTTTGTCGTTCAAGAAGTTGTGGTTGTTCAAGAAGCTGTGCCTGTTCAAGAAACTCTGGCCATTCAAGAAGCTGCGCCCGCTCAAGTATGAGCTCTGCCCGTTCAAGAAACTGTGTTCGTTTAAGAATTTTTGTTTGTTTAATGATCTGTGCTAGTTGAAAAAACTTTAGGCCGTTCAAGAAGCGGTTTCTACTGAAAAAGTTGAAAAAACTTTAAGCTATTTAAGAATCTGTTTCTACTGAAAAGGTTTTACCTGTTTATGAAGCTGCGGTCGTTCAAGAAACTGTGCCTATTCACGAAACTGTGTTCATTCCAGACACTTGCCGTTCAAGAAGTTGTGGGCGTTGAAGAACATACACCCATTCAAGAAACTGTCCTCTTTTAAGAACAAGCTACACCTGTTCAAGAATGAGCTATGCCCGTCCAAGAAGAAGCTGAGTTCATTCAAGACGCTGTTTGCCGTTCAAAAAGTTGTGGTCGTTCAAGAAGCTGTGCCTGTTCAAGAAGATCTGGCCATTTAAGAAGCTGCGCCCGCTCAAGTATGAGCTCTGCCCGTTCAAGAAACTGTGTTCGTTTAAGAATTTGTGTTTGTTTAAGGATCTGTGCTGGTTGAAAAAACTTTAGGCCGTTCAATAAGCTGTTTCTACTGAAAAAGTTGAAAAAACTTTAAGCTGTTTAAGAAACTGTTTCTACTGAAAAAGTTTTACCTGCTTATGAAGCTGTGCTCGTTCCATAAGCTGCGGTCGTTCAAGAAACTGTACCTATTCACGAACCTGTGTTCATTCCAGACACTTGTCGTTCAAGAAGTTGTGGCCGTTGAAGAACATACACCCATTCAAGAAACTGTCCCCTTTTAAGAACGAGCTACACCTGTTCAAGAATGAGCTATGCCCGTTCAAGAAGAACCTGAGTTCATTCAAGACGCTGTTTGCCGTTCAAAAAGTTGTGGTCGTTCAAGAAGCTGTTCCTGTTCAAGAAGATCTGCCCGTTCAATAAGCTGCAAGTATGAGCTCTGCCCGTTCAAGAAGCTGTATCCGTTCAAGGATATGTGCCTGTTTGAGAATCTGTGTCAATTTGAAAAAAACTTTAGGCCGTTCAAGAAGCTGTTCACACTTAAAAAGCTTTGCCCATCCATGAAGCTGTGTCCGTTCCATTAACTGCGGCCGTTCAAGAAGCTGTATCAGTCCGAAGAGTTGTATCCCTTCAAGAAGCTATGTCCGTTCAAGACTTTCGTCATTTTGCCACAGATTGCTTCAAACTTCTGGTAACTGTATCTTCTCTCGTATTGCCTCCGACTTTTACTTGGTTCCTCCGACTAAATTTGAACAAATTGGTTTTGTAACACGCACCTGGACTTGCATGGACTTGCGGCTCTTAAAGCCGTTGCATGTATCGGCCAATAGGAACTTATAACCACCTTAATCTACACGAAGCCTCCCCACAATAACATCGGAAGTTGTCGTGTATAAAATAATCAAACTAGAACTCAGGTCTCCAATCACAACGAACCTGAACAAGTTTTATTTTAAGCGACTTTAAGCAAAAGCAAGGAGTGATAAACTTAAAGCTGAAACGTGTTCATAAATGATATAGTTTAAAATTTATTAAACAATTCAAACTCAAACTAGTGGCGTTGACCTGCAGTTCGACAGTTGCATACCAAAAAACAAAAAGTTTAATGTATTTACTCACTACATATTTTACACATGATTAAATCTGACTGCTGACTAAATGTGATAGAGAATCTAAAACTGTATAATGAAAATATATAGTAAAAAAAACTAAACCAAAAATTTCATTTATAATATTTAATTGGAGGAAATCTCATAAACAATCAAACAGAGAGTCAATATCATAGGTCACATGGCCTAACAATAATTAATAGTAAATGCATCAAACCTGAAAATTAAAAGTAATTATTTATACTAAATAAAATATTGTAAAAATATTTGCCAAAAATATTTCAATTAAAAATATTTTTACTTTAAATAAAAGAAATATTTAGGCAATTTATGTTTACCTATCAACTCTTCTTTGAAATCTTTATGTACATAGATACAGTTGCGGTCAAAGAAATAGAAGTGATAGACGAAAATTGTTATTTAAGTTTCACCAGCAAAAAGTCAACATGAAGACAAGAAAACGCAAAACTATTGAGAAAGAATCGGAAGAAATTCCACTACCATCACAGCAAGGGATTCAGTTTGCCATTCTTTACGAATTTCGACGTAACCTCAACCCGTGGAGATATTTAATGTGTACATTCTCTCTCCAATCTTGTTTCTTCTAGTCATCGAAGATATCCTGAGTGCAGCTTTCTCAAATGACAGCCAATTTAGAGATAATCAGTTGCAGATAAGAAACACTTTCCTGACTTGCCTAGCTTATGCTGACGAAATCTGTTAACTTTCGTACGAGCCGTGCGACCCGTGCGACCATGCAAAAGAAACTGCAGACAACTGGACTCACAGTCAACGTCGGTAAAACAAAATTAGTATACATCTGACCCGCTGGTTGTCGGTATTTAGAAATTTGAGAATGTGGATAAATTCTGCTACCTTGGTTGCATGATTACCCCGGATGATGGCACTGAACTGGATGTCGAAAATAAGATTAGTTGAACAATTCGGCATTATTGCCCCGCTATGGCAAAACAACAACATCAGTCTTCACATCAAGCTGCGCAAATTCAACTCGAACGTCAAAGCCGTCCAGCTATACGGATGCACCACCTGAAATGTGACCGCCTGTGACAAGACGCCTACAAACCTTCATCAACCGCTGTCTTCGAATCTTCCGGCCTCGTGTAGTATCAAATACGGAGCTACTAAGAAAAACAAATCAGGTTGACGTAGCATCCGAAATTAGGAAAAGGAAATGGCAGTGGAATGGCTACACGTTGCGTAAAAGCGATCCTACGGTGAAATCCTTTTCAGCAAGAAGGACGTGGCGTTGGTAGACCTTGCGTCACCTGGCGCCGTTCAATAGAGACAGAAATGGCATCACTAAGCCTAACGTGGAGCGAATTAAGAATCCTGGCACAAAACCGAGTTCGTTGGCTTAGAGAAGCCTATTCTTAAGAAGGTATTAAAGAAACCCGCTTGTGACCGTCTCGAAGTGGTTTCGGCAATTCCAAGCCGGACATTTTTCTGGGGAGGTCGAATCTTGTGAAGGTCGCCCAAAACCTTCAACTGATGACATAATTGTGGCACTGATGAACTCCAAAATTGCCGAAGATCTAAGATTCGCCCAGGAAATGATTGCTGACGAGCTGTGCTTGAATGACTTGGTTGTATCGGGAATCTTTAGAGGTCATCTTGGATACAATATCCGAAGAAATCAGCATAATCAATTCCTCGAAGGGTTAACTGACGCTCAAAAAGAACCGCTTGTGCAACTTCATTAAAATTGCAACGGATAATGAAGCTTGGTTCTTCTATTATGACTCAGAAACCAAGCAACAGTCGATGGTATAGACTTCACCAGAATCGTAGCTGTTATTCCTCTGAAAACTGGATAGACAGTAAGTGCTAAATGGTATACTGAAATCTATTTACCACAAGTTTTTGGGAAACCAGAAAAAAGACGAACTGAATCGCTACTTTTTGCATCACGAAAATGCCTCAGCTCACACTGCTGAAAAAACGAACAAGTCCATTTCGCTCTCAGAGATTGAAGAAATTCATCCAGCACCATATTCCCCGGACCTAGCGCCGTGTGATTTCTGGTTGTTTTAGAAAAAATTGAGAGGAAAGATCTTCGGACCTTGAGGAGATAATTAATGCTGTTAAAGTTATCGAAGTTGCAAACCAAAAAAAAAACCGATTTTGAGGAATGCTTCCTCCATGCCAGAGCTGTGAAAGAATGCAGTCATTTCAAGTTTTAAGTCTGTTGACTTCGTTTAAAATTACTGATTTCTGCCATTCTTTTTGTGAGTGAAGAATTAAAATCATGAAGTCATAAGTCATTTTGAAGTCAATGACTGACCATTCAACTGTAAAATAATTCATATGAAGTCATGAATGAGCAGTTACTTGAATTAAGTCTCGACCTGAATAATTCATTAATTGACTTAAAGTCATATAGTTGAAGTTAATTGAAATAAATTGAAGTCAATTAATGTCAATATGCACCAGAGCTGTAAAAGAATGCAATCAATTTAGGATATAAGTCACAAATGAATAATAATTTTTGATTGCAGTTATTGAATAACATATTTGACTCCAGCATAAAAAATGCAGTTGGAAGTCTTTTTTGGAGTCATCGATTAGTTATTCATTTAGAAAAGTCTTTGTTAGAGTCAAGGGAATGCAATCTTTTTTTGAAATCATGAGACTGCAATTCTCATGACTCCAAACTCATGACTGCTTTGAAGTCACTTAAATACACTTGAACTCAAATGTAGTCACTTGGAGTCAATTGCATATTGCAGTCAATTGGAGTCACTTGAAGTCTTTTAGAGTCAATTGGGAGATTTTGAAGTCAATTGAAGTCTTTTGGAGTCAATTGGGATTTTGAAGTCAATTGGAGTCATAGCATGAAGTACAAATGAGAGGCTGAGAAGAAAAGTGGTATAAATTCTACTTTCAGAAAAAAGTGGAATAATTTTACTTAAGAGCAAAAGCAAAACGAAATATGTTCAGAGCAAAAGTGACACGAAATATGTTCAGAGCGAAAACGGAATAAAGAACTATGCTGTTCTTGCTCTGAAAGAATTGTTATACCATTTTTGCTCTTACTTTTAAGGCGTTTCATTTTCACTCTTAACCGTATTACTTATGCCATTCTTGCACTGACACTCTAAATTATTTCACTTTTGCTCTTATATAAATTTTAGCCCGCTTTTCCTCTCAGCCTGTCAAATACAATTGACTCCAATTGACTTCAAATCCCCAATTGACTCCAAATGACTCCAAGTGACTCCAATTGACTTCAAATTCCCAATTGACTCCAAAAGACTTCAACGGACTTCATAGCATGAAGTACATATACAATTGACTTCAAGTGACTCCAATTGACTTCAAATCCCCAATTAAATCGAAATGACTCTGAGTGACTCCAATTGACTTCAAAATCCCAATTGACTCCAAAAGACTTCAAGTGGCTCCAATTGACTGCAATTGCAATTGACTCCAAATGACTGCATTTGAGTTCAAGGATATTTAAGGGACTCCAAGTGACTTCAATAGACTCCAAGTAACTCTAAGTGACTTCAAAGCAGTCATGATTTTGGAGTCATAAGATTTGCAGTCTCCTGATTTCAAAAAAAAATTGCATTCCTTGACTCTAACAAAGACTTTTCTAAATGAATAACCAATCGGCGTCTCCAAAAAAAACTTCCAACTGTATTTTTTATCCTGGAGTCAAATATGTTATTCAGTAACTGCAATCATGAATTGTCGGTTATTAACAGTGACCTCAAGGTATTGCATTTAAATTGATTGCATTCTTTTACAGCTCTGATATGCACTACCATATGTGCCACTCTAGGCATATCTATTTTTTTATTTTTTAAGGTAATGTTATTTTTGCTCTTATAAAGTCATGACCGGCGACTTCAATTACTATGTGAAGTCATGGCATTATTGTGACTTTTTTATAGTGAAGTCACAGTTGATTGTTCCAAATCAATGGAACAATCATTGACGTCAAAAGAAGACTTCATCACTTCATTTTTAAAGTCATAAGTCCCAAATAGAATGGAAGACTAAAGTCAGAAAATTGAATTAATTCGCAATGACTGCAGCTCAAAATGACTGCATTCTTTTATAGCTCTGCTCCGTATATAAAACTAAAAATATTATTTGCCTTATATGAAACATTTTTCCTTTGTCACTGCTATTTCTTTGAACGCATCTGTATATATTCTAAATAACTTTTCATAGTATGAAAGTATAAATACTTATGCACTCGGTATAATAATATTTTGTTAAAGGTATTGAGAAATGTTGTGAAAAATTTTAACGAAACCATAGAAGAAAAAATTTCATAATAATATCGACAAGTAACAGAATGGCAACAAATATTTCCTGTTACACTAAATTTTTAGTATATTTTTGCCTATGCTACTCCTTAACCCTGCACGCCCCTAACTAACTATGAATGTGTTATAGATACTTCACACACACACACACACAAACGTATACATGTATGTGTCGATTGAATATCTAGATACTATCATCACATGTTGTTGTTGCTGTTGCTATTACTTGCTGATAGTATCTACCTCTACCAGCCTAACTATATTTTCATATATTGCTTCTTAGAAGTTCTTCTGATTATGTTGCAACATAAATGAATATAAATATAGGTAGATAGATGCGTATGTATGAGTGTGTGTGTGTGTTTTCACATATATTCATATGTGTGTGTGTGTTTGCCTATGTGTGTGTGTATGTTAAATAAGTTATTTCTACAATTTTACTCGCAACAATAGCAAAAGGAAATATTTCTCTAAAAGATTCTTGTGTTGCTGCATTGAATTCTTGTGAATGCTGTAGTTGTTGTTGTTGTTGTTATCACTGCTGCTACCTTTTCTTTCCTGCCTGCTAGCTTTTGAGGTTACTCTTGACAATGGAACGCACCAAAATTTAGCCTGATTGCTGTTGGATTTTTTTGTTTGTTTTTTTTTTTTTTTTTTTTGCTTTGCAGAAATATTTTTCTATGTAGTATGTGTGTGTCGAAGCATAAGTTGGCAGGGAGTATATAGTAAAAAAGAAAAGCTTGAAATTTGTTTGTATTTCTGTTAAACTTTTTGAGTAGAAAATATTTTCATTTATTTACGTTTGATTTTGAAAGTTTTTTTTTTATGGTATGCTTAAAATATTCACTAAAAAGTACTATACATATAAAAAATATTATTATATTCGAAATTGAAGAAATCTGATCAAGCCAATTATCTACTATGAGATTAAAATACTTGCAACTCAATAACTGCATTGCTACATATGCGCTTCACAATAGTTTATTAAATTCTAGGAGAATTGTTCATAAGTGATGTAACTATTTGCAATAATTCTTACATACGACAGCAGAAACCCCCATTGCTGCTACCCTTGAAGCCTTCTGACGAGACGAACTATTTTTAAAATTTGTTGAGTCTTCCCAGCTCCTTTGTTATTTAACTTCTAAATGTACAAGATGCCGACACCTTCAGCCAACCTCACACTCGTTACATATGGATACGATTGCACTATCCTCGCCACGTGCTCTAGCATCGCCGATCTTACCAACAACATTAACAACTACCTGATCGAGCTAGCAGATTTCTTCGATAGTCGTAACCTGAAGCTTTCCATTGAAAAATCTACGGCTACCCTGTGACTAAGGAGATTAGACGAATGCTGAATCAACATGTTGATGACCGAACAATTCCGACCACAAGACGAAGATCATTTGCACGAGAGAACCAGGATGGTGAATGTCAAAAGCCATAGACTCATCTTACTACCACCCCACCTCGGAAAATCCGGGACGAGCTGACCAGATATGACGAGGACATTACCAGACTAATGAACAACAGCTCGCTGGACCACAATGCATACACTGCCACAATCAAGTAACTTCATCCCGGAGCTGTATATTTTGTTGATAGGTACGGACGTGAAAAATTTTGCTCCGAAAGTTTTCGTGTGTAAAGTACGCTCAACCGATTGACAGCCTGCAGCATCATCCGGGCCACCAGCGAGGACCTTTTCGTGTTTAGCAACGACACCGTGTTTTAGCGATGCGCTGAAAACACTGGGCGAAAACGTGAAGGCGGTTCGTCGAACCACAAAAAATGAGCTGCTGATAGAGCTCAAACGTAAACCAGAGAGTAATACTGAAGCATACCAGGCAGCAGTGAAGAATGTCTTAGGCGATTCTGCCAAGGTCTCTGCGAAAACCCAATCCATGACAATTTAACTACGAGATCTGGATGAGATAACAACAGAAGCAGAAATATGTGATGCGCTTAAAAAACAGTGCGATATAAGGCTACCAGAAGGAACATCGATCCGGATTCTAAGAAGAGGGTACCAGGGCACGCAAACAGCATATATCAACCTCCCGGTGGAAGATGCGATGAAGGTTATAGAAGCGTAGCGGATTCGAATAGGATGGGTATCCTGCCGAGTACACCAAAGCATCTCACCAATACAGTATTGCAAGTGCTGGGGATATAACCACCTTGCGAAAAACTGCGAGCAAAATGTAGACCGTAGCAAGCTTTGTAGAAACTGCGCCGAAGAAGGTCACTTTGCAGCGACATGTAACAATAAACAAAAATGAGTGCTTTGTGGAGGCGATCATTCGGCTGGTAGCTTTCGCTGCCTAACTCGTCAAAACGCGAACAAGAAAGGTTGGCGATGAAAATCGTCCAACTTAATCTCAACCACTGCATTGCAGCGCAGGATCTGCTGCAGCAAACAATTTTTTAGCAACAGTTCAATCTTGCGCTCCTGTGCGAGCAGCACCGAAATGTAGATAGCTGTGAGTGGACAAGCGACGCACACAGCAATATGGTCACTAGGTGGTAATGTATACCAACGTAGAGCACTAGTGGCTAACATAGGTTTTACCTGGGTAAGGTTCGAGGGAATTTCTTCTTTTCGTGCTACGCCCCTCCGAGAATGGATATTCACCAATACGAACCGATGCTGACGGAGCTGGTTGCAGAGGCCCGAGATAATTTCCCACTATTTATTGCTGGCGGCTTTAATGCATGGTCGACAACATGGGGGAGCAAACTTGGCGCAACTCAGGCCAGGATACAATAAGTTCCACAATTTTTACCTATCAAGAATCGGCATGACTGTTCAGAATGTATTCTCCGAATGCCGTCAAACCTCGCACGACACTAAACACTTATTTAATTGCACTCTGCACTCCCATTAACTTGACACCCAGACATCTAGGATTCTTCGTAAATATCAGAGCGAAACTTTTCGCAAAGGGATCCAGTGCCTTTAATAGGACCAACCAGTAAGTTGTAAGAAGCTTATTTTTAAATGTTTTCCTTTCCAAGATGAAGCGCAGCTGCTCCAAGTCATAAGGTGAATTGACGCAGTCAATAACTTATCAGACACAGAAAGACCTATCATCCCATTCTGCTCTACAATCCAGCCATACTCCCTTTCTTTGACTTCTACCATCGAAAGTATCACCAACACCACCACAAAGAAAGCGTCGTCAATGAGATACGTCAGAAATATTAGCCGCGCTACTTCGAAGAGTTGTCGAATGTCCTAAATTTTGAAAGCGCTTGCTCATACACGAAAAATGGGTTCTCTACCATCGGAACACCTTGTCTCGCATTCACTGCCGCTCACGTTTACAGGTGTCAGCTTTTTTTTGAGCCAATGAACGTTGTGATTAACGGGCACTGCGAATAACACTGAGATGTTAAGCCGCGCTCAAAGAATGCAATCAATCTTAGACATTTCGAACATTGGTCCTGAGTAAACTTTTTGTCCCTGATTAAGCCTGAAGGGACAAAATGTTTAACCGGGCCTCCTCCCTCCCCTGTGCCGAAATGGAGTGAATTTCGTCAGAGGAGCTTGAGCAGAAATACCACGAAATGCAATTGTGTTTCATACCACCGGCTGCGGCGCATAATGGCGGGTCATAAGAGAGGGAAATACGGTCTGTGAAAATTATACTTTGAGATATACGGAAAGGTCCGGAAGGTGTTCGGCGCCAATTTTTTTAATATCCATAAATTTTGTAGGAGACGGAAATCTAAGAAACATATATTTTTTTATCGGAGGAAAAACGGTTTGAAGGGTAGTTCCTCTCTCCCCCCTTATATAAGGATAAAGATTTTTGTGCCAGTTTTTTTTTTTCTAAAAGTCAGTGAAGCCAGCATAAAGGAGCACACTTTTAGAACTGCGTTAGTCGACGTGGATAATATTCTGAATTCCAAACTGCTCCCATTAACTCTCTTAATGACGAAGTACTCACGGCAAAACATTTTTTTTAATTGAGAGCTCAAGTGAGTGGCGCGAAAAAAGTATCGATCACGAAAGCATTTCAGAATCGCATCACTGCTTGCCGATTAATTTTGGAAAGAACTGGTGGGAGAGTAAGTACTTGCCGCGCTTAACTAGGCGCACCAAATGGTACACTATCAATATAAATGACGTGGTGATCATTATCGGTGACAATAGCAAGCTCAACACCGGGATGAAAGACGTTATCGTGGATGTGGTTCGAGTTAGAAATGATCAGGCTGACTGTGACTGGCCTGACAACGTGACCCGTCGTAAAAGAAAGGTCCACGAGTTCATAAATAGTGGTTACAACTATAAAAGTTATATTTTTCTGTAATTTGTAAAATATTATCAATTAAATAAAAAAAAAATCAAAACTCTAAGATCAACCGTTTAAAAATTATTGAATTTTATATATGTTAAGATTTTTTCGATCTCACTTCTTATTTGGGCATTATGAGGCATTTGCGTGAAGCAATTCGCCGAAAGAGACCAGAATTGTGGACAGAAAACTCGTGGATTTTGCACCATGATAACGCACCGTCGTAATTTTTTGACGAAAAATGCAACAAATACCATTCAACAGCCACCGAATTCACCTGATTTGGCTCCCTGTGACTTCTTTCTGTTCAATCGAGTTAAAAAACCATTACGGGGAACGCGATTCAGCAGCCGAGAGGGAGTAATGGAAAAATCGCAGGAAGCACTGATGGACATACCGAAAATAGAATATAAAAAATGTTTCGAGGATTGGATCAAGCGCTGGCATAAGTGTGTTGCAGTCAATGGGGATTACTTTGAAGGGCACAATATAGATTTAGATGAATAAACTTGTATTTTTAATTCTCTGAATAAATTCCGGGAACTTTTTGATCAAGGTGGTATTTAGATTTCTCATTGCCATAGCGCAGAGGTAAACTTCATGTTTGCTTGCTAAAAACTATCTAGTTGCCTTTTCTAATCTAACTTTAGTTTCGGCATCTGACCTATTTTCGGTTGCTTTTGAAGTAATTTACTCACATATCGCAGGCATAAGTATATTTGTGGTTCCGCTTGTAACTATCCGTATACGAGTATGTATGTAGATATATACATTTAATCCCTATCACTATCTATTACCGACACTTAACATGTCACCAGAGCATAGGCCTAATTCCACACCCCACACACACACACACACACACACACATACACACACCAGTCATTCAATATTTCAATAATCCGCTCACGTATTGCAGTGTAAACACATGCAATAATGAAGTGATAATGTAACAAAAACTGGTATTAAAATTTCGATATTAACTCAGTCAATTCACTTAGAGGTAAAACAACAAAACGTCAGGCAAGCAGGCAGGCAAGCGGCCAAACATTTATGGAATTTCGGGTATAACTTTATGCCATTGTCATTGTTAAGAATGTTTAAAATTTTTGGAAAAAATGAAATGGAAAAATTATGAAAACTTATGCCAGTCATTTTGATAGTGTAGAGTATATACATGGGAAAACTCACTCACACATATGCATATATGTATGTATGAGTGTGTGTGTGTGTGTGTGTGTGTAAATTGAGAAGAAATCAACCAACCGCATACGAATAATGACTATCGATGAACAATCAGTTTACCAGGCAGGAAGGGAGGGAGAAGTGAGGGGGGGGGGGGGGAGGTTGAGGGGTTGGCGTGGTGCTATGTAGTAGTGTGAGGTAGACACACACAGCCACACACTTTACCACAGTCAATTCATCTTCGCGTGCATTTTCATGGCTACTTAGACTCAACAGCATTTGCTTTGGCTGGCTGACTCTGGCGGCGAGCATGTACACACATACAAACATACATACATACATATGCACATAAGTATGAGAGCATGAATGAGCGTAAATTAATTCGAGGCACGTTCTCGTTCGAAGGAAGTAAAGCACCAAACGACAACGTAGCAAGCATTCGAGGTCAGCCATCATGATGGGGGGAGAGGGGTGGGAGGTGGGGCTTAAAAGTTTAAAGCCGGAGCAGTAGCAGCATTCAAAGATTTGAACTTGGCGCAAAGTTTGTAGTATTGAACGCTCGCACGCACGCACGCACGCATGAATGCAGCGAGCCAGCGGTGCGACCGATAACCGCATGAAATCGCATCGAAATTATGATAGTGTTGTTAAGTGGACGATGGTGATGTTGATGTTGCTGGTGGCAATGATGATGCTTCGACTACCACTAACTACTCCTGTGCGGATATGTGCTGTTCCGATAGGTAGATTTTAAAAATGTCATCGTATTTTATTTGTTTGGTTGGGTGAATGGGGGGTGGGTTAGTATGTGTTGAGGAGACTTCCAAATAATGTTGATTTTTTTAATTTTTTATTTATTTTTTTTTTGTTCGATTTCTTTAACCATCACCGGAAAAAGGTGTCCATTAAAATTCGTGACGCTTTTTTTTTTTTGAATGATTTTCGCAAAAGTTGACAATAGCCAACAAATTTTAAATATTCTTGACACTGACGTGATGTCGTCGTATTCTGTAGTTTTTCTTCTATTCAAAATCTTGAAATCCCCGTGCACGCTCAAAAGTTTCTCTAAGTGTTGCTAACAAGATTAGATTAAAACAAATTTTAAACTTGTTTGAAATTTGTAAGCTTGTTTACTAGTTGGTAAGTACTTTGTCATAGAAGTTTTAAGCTCGTCTGATAATTGCAGAATATTGCAATTGTAATTTTTTTTTTTTCACATAGAAAATAGTTGTGTGAACACGTCGTCGCATAATTAAGGTGGAAGTGGAACATTATTTCGGTTCGTTACCCAGCGAAGGCGGAAAATTAAGAAGTTTAATTTCTAAATATTTTTTTTATACGGCACAATCTCTCGAAGCTCGATCTTGGTTAACAACAGGCTCCAACTTGATTGATGGCACGCACTAGTGAAGTTAAAGACTGTGTTGTGACCAACAGAAACACCGAATGGAACGGTGGTATTCTCAGAAAAAAGGGGGTACAAATTGAAAGGTTTTGCAATAGAGCATCTGCCTTCTTCTTTATTTTAAAGAGCTTTCTTTCCGAGCTTTGGCCACTTTTATTGACGTAAAGAACGTCCAGGCTCACATTATAAACAGATCTAATCGGAACAAAACTGCTTAACTATGAGAATCTTCCTGTGATTCAGTAAATCTGAATCTAACTATTAAGATTGTGCACACATCAAAAATACTTTGTCTTGAAATCTTGTAAGCTATCTCAGGAACTCAGTTTTTCAAGGTATATGCCATTGAGCTCTGCTTAGAATTTGAAGTTGAAGGTGGGCTAGACTAAACCAAAGCACTCAGTCTCAAAGACCATTGTACTATACCCAAAATAGAGCCAGTAGAAGAACAGTACAGAACAGAACAGTAGAAAAACAGGAAAGATATGTGAGGAGATGAATGGGAAGAAGAAAAGTCTAAGGTCTCTCAACCTAGAGCTTCTTTGTTTCACCGATGATCCTTAGAAGCTCAGAAAGAAGGAGACTATGGACATTAATCATACTCAAGACATCACTACCCAACAGCCTTAATCTAATTTTCGCGAACGCCGGACAGCTACAAAGATAATGCTCCGCAGTATCGTCGTCCTCAAGACAAGATTGGTAGATTGGATCGGTGATGACGCCCATGTTAGTCATGTGAAGACTCCCACCAGTAATCTCAGGCCTTTTCTTCTCAGTTTCAAAAGAAAATTTGCTGATTTCTTGTCGGTTTGTCTCACGACACTTTGTGGTTCTACAGGAGTCAAGCTCGGACCATCTCTTTCTATGGATAGAACCAACGAAATCGTTGATTCAACACATGATCTCCCCAAAAATTATGCCAAGAAAAAGTTCTGGACCCCATGGTGTAATTGCAGAGCCTTCATCGGCTGCAATACCACAGTGGCCTGGAACCCATATAAGGCATAACTTGTTGTGTTTTGCAACACTATTCAGTTTTGACTTACACTCGTTGACAAACTTTGAGGGTTGGCTGGCAGGGTTAACAAGGGCCTTCAGTGCAGCTTAGCTATCACTACAGATGCCTATACACTTCTCATGCCATCTTCTCTCAATTATCAAGCCCGCCACGTGCAGGACAGCGAAAACCTCCGTTAGGAAAACTGTCGCCATCTGTCCAGTAGAAAAAGAGTACTTGGTCTCATCGTCTAAGTACCAACCGGATAGAGTACTGTTTGAGGTTTTGGCTCCGTCTGAACTTAATCACGAACTAGGTGTTCGTGCTGGTTCACAAATAGAAGAAGTGCATTACAGACTCGAAGGCATAATCGTCTGTAAAATTATGCTGTCTGAGGTTCCGCATATATTTTTCCCCTACATGCTAACCAATTGTTTACTCATTGTCTTATATATGCATTTGATGAGTACTCTTGTGAACTAAGTAGTAAGAAACGAGTACCGCAGGCTTAGGTAGTTGATTTTGTTTGTAGATTTTTGGTGCCAAGCTTTCTCTGTATAACCAGGAGTCATGTGCGTCTCGATTACAATATAATCAATGAAATTGTATGTTGGAAACTATTGCCACTAAATGTGATAGCTACACACTACAGCTCAACGCTTTTCCTGCTACAACATCCAACTGACTTGATCCCACTCTCTCCTTGGAGGCACTCCAATAATTGCATAGTGTTTTCAATACTACTATCTGACCCGGCAGACGTTGAAGAAGCGGGAAAATTGAAGTTTATTTCAATGAAGAAGAAGAATGAAGTTTCTTGGTGTTTAAAATTGAACATTAGTAATGACAATTCAAGCTTAATGGACGTACATTGAATTTGGTAAAAATTCTAGATTTAAAAATGAGGCATCGAAATTGGCATTTCGAAAAGTATTTAATTTGCAGAAGAATATCAAAGACGGTTCTAGAAGTTATATCTAATCCCAAAAACTATATGGACCCATTTGCTATAATAGAATTTATTATAGAATTTGTTGCAGCGCCACCTATCGGCTTTTGACATAGCTAGGAAGATTCTTGAGATATTTAAAATTAGTGGAAATAATAGAAAAAAGAATGGGCAAAGTAATAGAAAATAGTAATGAACAATGAATGTGTAATGAATGAAACAGTAAAAAAGTAGTAGGAAATAGCAGTAGAAATAGTAGTGGAAAACGTAGTAGTAAAAGGAGTAGAAAATAGTATTACTATTTCTTGTAAAAAAGCAACAGAAAAAGTTGTAGAAAAATAGTAAAACATAGTAGTAAAAAATAATAAGAAGGAGTGGGAAATAATAGTAGAAATAATAGTAAAAAATAGTAGTAGAAGAAACAGTGAAAAAGTTTTTCAAAATAACAATAAATTGTAGAAAAATGTAGTAAAAAAAAAGGTAGAAAGTATTAGTAGATAAAGTAATAAAAAAGTAGTCGAAAATAAGAAGAAAATTTTGAAAAAAAAAAAATTAAAATAGTAGTAGAAAATATAAATGAAGCATGGCAACACTCACTAATCCAACAAACTGAAACGAATGAAAAAAGTAGTAGAAAAAAGCAGCAAAAAAGTAGAAGAAAGTAGTACTAGAAAAAAGGATAGAAATAATATTAAAAATTGTTGTTAAAAAGTAGTAAAAAGGTAGCAGAAAAAGTAGGAGAAAAATAGTTAAACATTGTAGTACAAAAATAGTGAAAATGAAATAGAAAGAGTTGTAGAAATAAAAATAAAAAATAGTAGTAGAACATTTTTTAAAAAAAGAGTAAAAAAAATAGTAGAAAGTAATGGTACAAAATAAAAAAAATTGTAGAAAAAATGTTTTAAAAAGGTAGTAGGAAAAAAAGTAGTAAAATAGTAGTAGAAAAGATTACTTGAAAAAGTAGTTGAATATTATAATTGAAAAAGTAGTAGAAAAAAGAAGAATTTGTAGAAAAAAAGTAGTAGAAATAGTAGTAGAAAATCAAAGTGAAGCATGGTGCCACACCCACTAATCCAACAAACTGAAAGAATTTAAATTTTAGTACCGTACCATAAATGCCTCCTAAGATATCTAATAATGGAAATTCAGGTTATATGGAAGGTGCCACACCCCCTTTGTCAATCCCACCCATATTTTTGTTGGCATTGTCAATTCTAATTATTGTACCAAATTTCTGTACTGTGCTGGTTCTTGAGATATACCTAAAAAACTATTAGGATTGTATGGTAGGTGCCACGCCCACTTTCCTAAAAGCCACTATGAATAGCTATGTTTCATCCTCACGCCCAAGAAAACATATTCTGGAAATATGATTTCAATCGGTCAAGTCGTTCAGAAGTTACACGCTTACATACACACAAAACTCTACGATAAAAAAAATTGTTTCTCGTTGCATATTTTTAGGCTTATATATATATATTAATTATTTGAACTTTTGTGGAAGTTAATTCATATCACACAGCGTGACGGTGGATTATGTCAATTCTTGCATTTTGTTTCTCAGAATTTTGTTAATTTTGAATTTTACACAGCTTCTATATTTTAAATATTTTTAAACATAAAAATATTGTTTAAAATTAAATGTAAACATTTCAATATAAGTGAAATATGTCTCAAAATTGAATTAAATTTTTAGTTTACACAAAATCATTTTATATATATATATATATACATAGAAAAAAAGAACGTTTGCCAAAAATAACAAATGCCAAAAGGATACAACTCAAGAATATGCATAGTTTGAATGAAATAACTTGTCAAGGAGATATCTGACTATGTGTCTGTCTGCATGGCTGTTTAAATCAAATATAACTAAGAATTTTTTCGAACAATAGGAAAAGAGTGTAAAGGAAAGGCTTCCATAAATATCATCATTCCATAAAACAACCACAAAAACCAATTCAATTTCAATTTAGTTACATTTACATTGAGGCATATAGGCAGGCAGGCAGTCAGGCATTCAGGCATTCAGGCCCTCATAGTTTTAAAACAAAGAAATCTTTCACTACAATTATGAAAGAAACCAACAAAATTTTGAAAGAAAGATAGAAAGAATTTATACTTACATACATAAGTGAATGTTTAAGGCAATATGAGGTGTGAGTGATGCCTCAACCACACTCACTCACTCACTTATTCGCAAAATAAAAATTAACTTCCTAACCCTTTACCCTGTACCCTGTTGCAATCAAATTGAGTTAATAAGTCAATTCATATTCATCATATGGGATATGAACGTAAAACTGTTTCTTTCTCTCTTTCTTTCCTTTAGTAACCCTCAACCTTCAATAAATTTCTTCAACATTTTCACAAAAACGTTTGCTGCTGCTAAATAAAATTTTTACAGATTGTTTTCGTTTCCCTTTCATACATAAATTGAGGCGAAAAATGCTCATACATATGTAGTTAGATACTTGCATAGAAATTTTAGTCACTTGTTTTCATTTGCTTGTGATGAGATTAGTTTGCTATCAGTTGCCGACAGACATAAATTAATACTCGACTCGGCTCGAATCGACTTTACTACTTTTTGAGAAACGATTTTCTCAAGCACATACAATTTTGTATGGTTTCTCATACTACTTTTTTTTTAGAAACATACAAACATCAATACATACATACATATATGTATGTATGCATAGAAATGTGATATATGCTCATTGGTTCATAGATGATAAAGAAAATATAGTTTTTGGATACAATACTTCAAATTCAAAAGGAAATTTCCCATATAAGTTTCCTTTCTCATATATGTATGTATGTATATATCCTTCTTATGACTTTGTCTGTGTAACTAGTATGTGTTGGTAGTGATAATTATGAGCTGTGATATATTGTTTCATTTTTGTTGTTATTGTTTTTCATCCTATTTTGTGGATCCCATTGAATATTGTTGGCATATTCAGTAAACTTCTAATTCGAATTGAATTAGGGAGGGAAAGACGCCGGGGGTTATAAAAGAGATATTGGGGTGTAAAAGATAGAATTTTTATTCAATGTCTTCTTACAAATAACTCAATTTGTTTTATATAGACAAATTTGTTTCTTATACTTACATAAATAAATATTTACATATGCCTCTCTCATTGCAAAAGAATATGCGATTCAAGATTTTAGATTTATTTATGATAAAAGCAAGTGAGCATCATTTCATCATTCATCAACTGTTCATTTCATCATTTCAATGTTATTTGATTCCATTTCTCAAAACAAAAAACTTTTTTGGATTCGTAAGTATTCTCGAATTTTGTTTTTAATAATTTGCAGAATTTTCGAATTCACATCCAAGCGTATGCTGACGATGTGTGCGTACCAATCTCGGGACGTTGTGCATTAAAATGCAAGAAGTCTTGGACAAAATCGAGGCTAGATACGATCTGCAGGGTCTTTCAGTGAATCCTAATAAACCTTAACCTTAGTGCTTTTCATTAAGAAACGTACGAAAGGCCAACAATGAAGGGAGTAACACTAAAGTTGTCTTCTGAAGTTAAATATTTAAGGGTAACCTTAGATTCCAAACTGTTATGGAAGATGTACGTCGAACTGAAGGTTTTCTGACACTGCCGGCAAGCTTTCGGCAAGACTTGGGGTCTGAATCCAACTCTAGTGAAACCTATCGTCACGTATGCCTCGGTAGTGTGGTGGAGACGAACTTAGGTTAAATCCACACTATCCTCACTGACCAGGTTTCAGAGAAATGTGTGCCTGGGTATCACTGATGCAATGTGTACTGCATTAGGTGATGCCCTCAATGCCTTGCTTGACTTGCTTTCTCTGGATCTTCAAATCCGTAAAGAAGTGATAAGAACAACCTACCAACTCTGGTTTAATGGAGTCTGGCAAGTCTAGGTGGATATAGGGCACAGTCAAATATACCACCAGTCGTCAGTACAGTGCCCACCGTTCCGCTTCCGACGAAAATATGATATGATGTCAGTTTCCCTGAACGTGATTAATAGTTAAGTTTAGAGTTCAAACTCCGTGGTCTCCGTCATGTCTTCTAAACCGACGGATCCAAAACCTCAAACCTGGATCCGATTGGTACTTGGATGATGAGATCAAGTACTCGTTTTCCACTGGACAGATGGCAACAGTCTTCCTAACGGAGGTTTTCGCTATTCTGCACGTGGCGGGCTGGATAATTGAGAAGAGATGGCGTGGGAAGTGCATAGGCATCTACAATAATAGCCAAGCAGTGCCCTTGCTAACCCTGCCAGCTCTTCAAAATTGGTCAGCGAGTGTAAGGCAAAACTAAATAGTGTTGTAAAACACAACAAGTTATGCCTTTTATGGGTTCCAAGACACTGTGGTATTGCAGGGAATGAACTAGGTGACAAAGTAGCTAATGAAGATTCTGCGATTACACCACGGAGTCCGAAACCTTTTTTTGACGTATTATTGTATTGTATTGTATTAGAGAGGTTTATATATCTGTACCGCGACCTATTGATCTATTGTACGTCCCTCTTCTCTATCTAGTCTGATTTGCCTAGAGTGCCTCATCTTAAGATCTGGGAAGATCATGCATTGGATCAACCGATTTCGTGGGTTCTATCCATAAAGATTGATGGTCCGAGCTTGACTTCTGCAGAACCGCATAGTGCTTCGTGAAACAACCTAACAGGAAATCTTCTGAAACTGACAAAAAAGGACCTGAAATTACTGGTGAGTGTCATTACCGGGTATAACACTTATGACTAACATGGGCGTCATCACTTATCCAACCTGGCAATCGTGTCTTGAAGACGACGATACTACAGAGCATTAAGATTAACATATTAAGACTGTTGAGTAGTGAAGTCTTAATGTCCATACTCTCCCTTTTCCTGAGCTTCTAAGGCTTATCAATGAAACAAAGTAGTTCGAGGTTGAGAAACCTTAGACCTTTCTTCTTACCATTTATCCCTTCACATAACTTTCCTGTCTTTCTACTTTCTTTTACTGGCTCTAACTCGGGGTATAGTAAAGGGTGTTTTTTTTTGAAGTGTGGTTTTCAATCTGGCAATACTTTTTTCGGAGTTGGTCTTTTTGACTGCTGTCATTTGATTTATGGTCAGTTTGGTTTGCCATTTCAAAATGAATAGACTTACTCCTGAACAACGTTTGCAAATCGTGCAAATTTATTACCAATATAATGGTATATGTCCAATATTCAGTCGACATAATCGCCCAGCTGAGTCGGTAATTCGAGCAACCATAGATCGGTTTCGCACCACGTTTAGTCTAGTGAATAATGCGCATCCTCAGAGATGCCGTACAGTGTGCATCGAAGACGCTATTGCTGCTGTGGAGCAGAGTATCGAAGAAGACCCGAATGAGTCCATCCGCGATCGCGCGCAACAATTGGAGCTGTGCCCATCCACTTTATGGAAGATTTTGCGGAAGGATCTTGGTTTGCGGGCTTACAAAATCCAACTCGTGCAAGAATTGAAGCCGAACGACCAACAAGCGCTTCGCACGTTCGGTGAATGGGCCCAAAACGAGATGGCCACCGATACCGATTTTCACAAAAAATGTTGTTCAGCGATGAAGCTCACTTTTGGTTGAATGGGTACGTTAATAAGCAAAATTGTCGCATTTGGAGTGATGATAATTCACAAGCCATTGTTCAGACACCGTTACATCCTCAAAAAGTCACTGTTTGGTGTGCTGTATGGGCCGAGGGAATCATTGGTCCATATTTTATCAAAGATGAAGCCGGCCATAATGTTACAGTCAATGGGGAACGCCATGATTAATGATTTTTTCGTGCCTGAATTGGAGGATGTTGATGTGGACGACCTTTGGTTCCAACAAGACGGCGCTACATGCCATACAGCCAACGAAACAATCAATTTATTGAAGGAAACTTTTGGTGAGCGCATTATCTCACGTCGTGGGCCTGTGGCGTGGCCTCCAAGATCATGCGATTTAACATCGCTGGACTATTTTGTGAAGTTATGTGAATTTGCTTGTCTACGCTGATAAGCCCGAGACGATTGATGCCTTGGAAGAGAATATTCGGCGCGTTATTACTGACATACGGCCCCAATTGCTGCAAAAAAAGGTCGAAAATTGAGCCTCTCGGTTGGAATTTTTTCGAGCCAGCCGCGGCGGCCATTTGTTCGAAATAATTTTTTTTAACATAATGGCAAACCCTTATCTTTATAATAAAGCTAATTTCTTGGCCATAACATTAAATTAAATGCGTTTTATTTCATACACTTCTAAAAAGTGATTTAGTCAAGCTCACCTTCAACTCTAAACTATAGCTCTTCTGGGAACCAGAGACCAATCTCAACTCATGAAAATAACGATCCCTTATCGATCGGATTTTCAACAAAGACTCGATGGTTGTTATTTTTTTGGGAGCAATAAAGAAGATGATCCTTCGTAAGATCTACGGTCTTATCTACGTGAACAATTTAATCGAGTTAAATGATAACATTTCATACTGTATCCAGCCCAATTCAAAAGGCGTAAAAGAAAATCGGGATAGATCGGCTAGGTTCTTCGAAAACCGCACGATGATATCGCCAGAGTTTTAAGCAACTGAAAATTGCACGTCCAGCTGTCGGAAAGTAAGATCTGCGAGTATTTGAAGAATGCTTCTACAAATCGAAAGAAAAACATTGGGAAAAACGTGAAAAGAAGTCCAGCGGCTGGCTTTAGACAGATTAGAGGAATTTGTTGTGACCGTTGTCTCCGCTGAAAAACAATACATGAGTGGTATATATGGTTACATAGAGAGCCTATGGTTACATAAAGATTTTGACCTATCAGAAATGTGTTGAATTCCATAATGCTTTGTCTATATAACGTAAATTCTTTCCATAAAATTTAATTTTATAGTTTTTTTTTCTCATTTCATAATATTTTAAATTTAAACGACGATAGAAAAACTCAAACCACTTATTTCAGAGTCTCAGCATGAAAAATACATAAGGTGCATTTCAGTTACATTCATTTCCCCACATACATATATTTAGCACATACACAAATACATATACATTAGGATGGCCCTTGTATTTCAACTTTCTAAAAGCTTATTCCAATTAATAAAGTAGTAATCTGTGCAAAATTTGAGCTCAATCCGACGACTGCGAGACGGCCCTCATCGACCATGACGTTGTACCGGCGGCAAGCCCGGAACGTAATTTTTTCAGATACATCAATTTTTTGTTCTACGATTTCTTAAACAATTCCTTTCCATGATGAAACAACACTGATATGATTAGCCAGAATTGTTAGAGTTAACAATGATTTATGCGTTCAAGATATATTCCTTTCTCAAGACCAGATGGAATTAAAGCACCTTACCATTACTTTTTGCTCATGCGTTAATTGATAAATTATTAGGATATTGATCGAAAAATCAGAAAGGTGCTGCGGATAAATTTGTCCCACACCTCGAGTAGTTAGCTCCCCAAACTGTGGCTCTATCATTATTTGATGAAAATTCTCCAACAGTGGTTAAGACAAAGCTTAAATTATATTGAAAACAGGCTATAAAAATCAATTTTTCTTCTTTTATAAAATACAAAAATTTTCTTCGTGAAATTTTCTATCAGCACCGATTTCCTCAACAAAGAACTTTCAACATGGAAAGATGATCCTGGTTACAAAAATGGAATTGAAAAACTTGAGAAGAAAACTGTTGTCGATGACGTTGCAGAAAGAAATGTGGAACTCATTCAGGAATACATTAACATTTTCACAAAAAATGAAGCTGAGAAACATTTTCTTTTATAAATCGTTGGCAAAGACCGGAAAAATACTTAACTACTACTAAATTATCTCTTATAGTGTAAATACACGACAGTGAATTTCGTTGAAATTTTGAATTTAAAATTTAGCAAAAAAGAAAAGAAATTTCATTAAGAATCGAATTTCATTTTTGACTGATTATAAGTTTGAAGAAGAAGAATACTTGCGTGCGATATTTGCTATAAGTGCTATAATATCTCTGTGGCTTTGTTGTTGTTTTCCCATACAATTATCGCTGCTAGTTATACATAACTAGAAGCAAGTGGTGAATAAAACGCAGCTATTGTTTCAAACGACTTTATTTTCAAGTTGTGGGTGATTATATTTTTCATGTTGTTTCAGGAATTGTGCGAATTTGCTTTTCAAAATTTAATTCAGAAGGTTTTCACACAATTTCCTAGATGTATTCAAATAAATTGCTCTAAGAAGAAATAAGCATACCGCTTTTGAACGGAGCTAATAGTTGCGTATACTATGTTTCAACTTCAAGGTGTTTGAGGGTCACCTATAATTTGTCCGATGGAGCTGAAGTTTTGTACAGCCCGGTTTTTTCTTGATTGGAGCCAGATTAGTGCAGGAGAGTAGCAGCATTTTTACTTTTGAAAAATGACCTTAGCTAAAAGATTGTCATAACTAAAAAAATACGATTTTGCTGAAAACGCTTTTAAAGTTTTCAATTGACTACCACTTTGCTGAAAAAAGAAGAAATCTTATAATTCTCACGCGCAAAAAATACAAGATATTAATATGAAATTTTTACACAATATGAAGCGTAATATAATGAATAATTCTGCATCATAAACTCAAAAATCATGTTTTTTTTTACTTATGACAGTTTTTTAGTAAATGAGCGATGTATATGTATATAAATGTATCCATGTAAATGCTTGTATTAATTCTTTCTTTAGCCTCAAGTTTAATTTTCTTAATACAATAAATAAATTTTATATAGACTTTGAAAATAAGTATCAAATGGTATTAGTTTCCAGGACATTCAAGCAATTATTTCAGCTTGACTTTATCGATTTTCATGGCCAACATTTTGGGGCCATTTTGAACATACATTATACATATACATATGCATGTAGATATTTCTGCCTCACCAACTCTGCATATATATATATATATGTATATGTGTGACTGCATACTACATACATGTGAGCATCACAATTTTGTATCTGAAAATGTAATTAAACGGAAATCATGAAACCAATGTCAGGCAGACGGTTTAATGAATTGAAAAATCAACTTTTACGATAAATATCGTATCAGCTTTACTTTACGTAAGGATAATTTGAATTGAATTCTGGCCTTGACTTGGTTCATTTCTATGCAAGTAGAAGATTTTTCAGTTCTTTGTTTTGCCAAATCGAAAGTTATATACACACACATATGGTATAAATGACATAGTTTTGAATTAATAAAGAAAATGAGAATTTCCCTCGTTAACTACCTAAATAGTTAAGAGAGAAATCGAAATTTCCGTGATAAGGTTAAGCTATTCATTAAGATTAGGTCTTGTGTGTGAGCTTAAAATAAAACCTTAAACAATAATATTAGAAAATAGGTTACTGCTTTTCTATGTACTTGCATATATGTAATTTATTATAACTATTTTCTTTTAAAATCAATTTAAACTGCTAGAGAGAAAAATAAAATAAATGTGATTGTTAAATTTGCATATTTTTGCATTGGTAAAATTCTATTGATTTTGCAATGATTGAATCTTTTCATTTTCATTTGAGATATTATAGTTAAACTAGCTGATCCGGCAAACGTTGTTCTGCCCTTTCTACGAAGAATCGGGAAAATTTAAGTTTATTTCAATGAAGAAGAAGAATGAAGTTTCTTGGTGTTTAAAATTGAACATTGGTAATGACAATTCAAACTTAATGGACGTACATTGAATTTGGTAAAAATTCTAGATTTAAAAATGAGGCATCAAAATTGGCATTTTTAAAAGTATTTAATTTGCAGAAAAATATCAAAGACCTTTCTAGAAGTTATATCTAATCCCAAAAACTATTTAAAAATATAGACCCATTTGCTATTTATTATAAAAATTGAATTTATTATAGAGTTTATTACAGCGCCACCTGGCTAGCCAGGTTCTTGAGATATTTCATAAAGTAGTAGAAAAAGGAATAGAAAAAGTGGTAGATAATAGCAGCAAAAAAGCAAAAGAAAATAGTAGTAGATATAGTAGTAAAAAGTAAAAAAGGTAGCAGAAAAAGTAGTAGAAAAATAGTTAAACATAGTAGTACAAAAATAAGAAAAATGAAGTAGAAAGAGTGGTAGAAATAATAGTAAAAAACAGTAGTAGAAAAAACTATAAAAAAGTAGTAAAAAATAGTAGTGCAAAATAGTGGAAAGTAGTAGTAGAAAATAAGAAAAAATGTATTAAAAAAGTAGTAGAAAAAAGTAATAAAATAGTAGTAGAAAATATTGGTTGAAAAAGTAGTAGAAAATAAGAAAAATTTGCAGAAAAAAAGAAATTTAAAATTAGTAGAAAATAGTAGTAGAAAATAAAAGTGCAGCATGGTGCCACACTCACTAATCCAACAAACTGAAAGGATTTAAATTTTAGTACCGTACCATAAATGCCTTTTAAGATATCTCAAAATGGGAGTTCATGCTATATGGAAGGTGCCACACTCCCTTTGTCAATACCTCCCATATTTTTGTTGTAGCATGGCATTGTCAATTCTCGTTAATGTACCAAATTTCTGTACTGTGCTATAAATGGTTCTTGAGATATACCCAACTATTAGGATTGTATGGGATGTGCCACGCCCACTTTCCTAAAAAGCCATTATGAATAGCTATGTTTCATTCTCCCGCCCCAGAAAATATATTCTGGAAATATGACTTCAATCAACCAAGTCGTTCAGAAGTTACGCTTACATACACACAAAACCCTACAATTTTTATTATAGTTTAATTTTTATTAGAGTATAAGAAAATATTTAGGAAAATATTTTTACATTGTATTTTCTATTTCCCAAAATTCAGACCAAAACACTGAGCGATATTCAGACCAAAAGCCGATCGATCAAAATTCATACAAACAATCAGACTAGAAATGAGATCAAAACTCAAATCAAATTTCAGTCCTAATACAAATAAAAACCCCAATAAATTTCAGATAAAAAACCAGACCAAATTCAGGGACCAAAACTTAAATAGTATGAAAACCAAAAATTATTCTGATATTCAAATCAAATGCAGACCAAAATTTAAGCCAAAAATCTAAACAAAACTCGAACCAACCTCAGAATAAATAAGCTCAAAATTTAGACTAAAATTTCTACCGATATTACGACCAAAAACCAATTACGAGCATAATAAAATTAGGAGCAAAAGCAGACCAAAATTCGGTCCAAAACTCAAATCAAAATTCAGACAAAATTTCAAACCAAAAATAGAATAAAAATTGAATTAAATTCCCGACCAAAATTCAAATTAAAAGCTGATCAAAAAACTTGCATAGAAAGCAGACCAAATTCTGACCACAATTGATTTTCATATTCAGACCAAAGCTTAGATCAAAATTGGAAAAACAATCAAATATAAACTTGAACCAAACTTTTATTAAATTCAAATCATACCGATATTCAGACCAAAAATCATACCGATATTCAGATAAAAATTCCAACCTGAATGCAGAACGAAATTCAGATCAAAATTAATCTAAAACTTGGACTGATTTCCAGACCAAAATTCAAATCGAATGCATCATATTCAGAAAAAACTTAAGGCCCAAAATTTGCGCGAATATTCAAGCAAAGCCCAGATCAAAATTAAGACTAAAAACTAGACCAAGAATCAGATCAAAAACTCGAACTTACAGCAGACCAAAAACAAGACAAAAATTCAGTCCAAAATACAAATGGAAACTTCGGCCAAATTTCCGACTCCCAATGGACAACAGTTGAAACTATCAGATAAAGCCAAATACTTAGGAGTTATATTGGACCCCAAGTGAAACTGGAGATCCAATATCGAGTTTGCGAGTCAGGAAAGCTTACGTAGCCTACTATTCGTGTAAAAAAATGTTTGGTAAAAAATGGGGATTGCGTCCTCATATCACTCAATGGATGTATGAAGCAATTGTAAGTCCAATACTAACTTACGGTTTAGTAGTATGGTGGCCGGCTCTAGGCAGGAACTATATTGTCGAGAAACTCAACAATGTAGAAAGACTAAATTTTGAAAACGACTTTATGGTTAGACTTACGTCTAGTAACGAAATTTTCAAATTGAATACGATATATACATATACGCAGACGGCTCCAAAACGAATCTGGATGTTGGTGCAGGGATATATTAACCAGTGTATACGCCTACCTAACGTAGACACAGTCTATCAGTCGAATGTACTTGCAATCGGGAAGGCATGTCAACTAATCACTGAAGGCATTAAAGAAAGATGTACGGTTGCAATTTTCACGGGCAGTCAGGCCCCAATTACTCCCAATACCATCAACTAAAAGCTGGTCAGACAGTGTAGGGAGAAACTCGAGGCATTAGATTTTCATGCGGATCTCACAATCATCAGGGTTCATAGCCATAAGAATATTGATGGCAATGAGAAAGCAAATGAATTAGCGCGCAGAAGAGCCTCTCTTTACCTAACCCATGCGGAGCTGGTACCTGTTTCTCAAGGGGCCATCAAGAAAGGCATCAACCTGCACTGTCTTTCCTTCGTTGGCAAGAGATAGAGGACACTCACTTCATGCAATAACTCCCGTGCGATCTGGCCGATATACAATATCAATAGGTCTAGGAAACTTATCACCAGGGACCCTACCGTCATCGCCCGACTCACTGCGGCCTTAACAGGTCACCAGCCTATAAGGACTCATGCAGAGAAACTGCATATACCTTTCAACATACCCCATAAAACTATAGTCTAGACCTCACCACAAAGTGGATTTAGTTTAACATTCATATTTTTATCGTTAGGAGGGGTAGTGGTATGAAAACGGCGCAAAAGCGCTGATTTTGATGTACGCGTGGACGACTGTGGGTGAGCCGCATAAACCAATCAGCGAACCCACGCCAAATTTTAATGAATTCCTACATAAATTCCCCACTCCCCTTATAGATCAGCCAAAGCTTACAAATACCAGCGCCATACTTTCGAAAGAGTCATATAGTTAAAGCTTTGGATTGACTAATTATTTTTAAAAAAATTTCAAGTAGGTCTACTCTGACGACCTCGAGTCGTCAAGTGGGTAGTGCTCTAGACTTTTACCCGGTAGGTTCGGGTTAATTGTCATAACCTTCTTATATTCACAATCAATATGAAGCAATGGCAAAACCATCAAATGATAACAAATTGACACATCGCCGTTCGGCGTTAAACTGTAGGTTTGGTACTATAATAGGACGTCCTGGTTTAAGTGCGTCTCTAGACACCCATTTCAACTTAATCTGATTAAATTCAGATTACATAAAATTAAAACAAAAAATCATATTGTTATTCAATTCAAACAAAAATTGGGATAAAAATTCAGACTAAATTCAGATTATAATTCAAACCAAAACTTAGACCGAAACCAGACCATATTAAGACAAAACTTTAGACTCAAAATGATGCCAATTTTCAAACAAAGTGCAGACTAAAATTTAAACTAAAAACTAGACCAAGAATCAGATTAAAATTCAAATCGAAATCGGGGCTAAAATTCGAATTAAAAAACATATAAATGTTTAGATCAAAACTATTTTAGGATGGCCTGCAGCTTTTACATATTCCCTTGAGTCAATTTAAAAGCCTATAAGCCTACAAAGTCGATACTATTATGATTTTTCAATTTGTAGCTGAATGGTAGTCTCACTTTCGAGACAGCCATTCAATCAAAACTTAAACTAAGGATTGACTAATTTAATACTTCAAATAGGACTGATAAGAAGCTGTAGTCTAAAAAATTGGTACTTTAATGGATCAACATTTATAGTCTCACAACCACGGCAGTCACTCATACCAATCTCAACCTTAGGGTTAACTAATCTAAAGATTGAAGTAAGACAGCATTCTTGAGTTGAAGTTGAGTTCGTTGCGGTACCAGAGAGTTAGCCTCAACGTATGTCTGGATGATGAAAAGTAAATATTTGCTAACCCATTGACGACCAATGTCACTTATAAGTAAAGAGAAACTACACTTTTTATTGAAAATTTAAAATAATATTTCAATTCCTTTTCAGTAACGTTGGTCGTGACTGAATACGGTTGCCAAGTGGCCAGAAACTGACCGGCCGGCCTAGTAAATTAGCTAAAAAGCTGAGAGAGAATCGAAAAACCGATTTTTTGAAGAAAATTCAATTTCGGTTTTTATGTAAAATTTGAATCTACTTGTTATTGACTGTTGATAAAGTTTCCTGAACTCCTGAGGAACTTTTATTTTAGAAAATTTTTTGGAGAACCGGTATTTGAAGAATTCTGATTTGGCAACCCGATCTCGCTGGTAACATTCAAAAACACCAACGAAATCTTTCAAAATTCATTAATCAATAATTCAAACAAAAGTGAAACCTTTTCTGAAATGAGCAAATCTACTCGTAATAACCTGAGACTGAGTGCTACCATGAAGCTTCATGTTATCCAAATGTTTACAACGAAATTAAGTATCTACTTGCTTAATTACATCAGAAACCTCTCTTCTTCCTCTTTTCCCTGATGATAAGAATCGCAATCGCAGAAATGCAAATGACTCCGCTTCAAAACCTATCAAAAGGTAAATAGTTTCAGTGCTGGCAAACAAAAACAACAATGCCCAGTGGCATGCTGTTGATGCGCGCTCAAGAGCGCCACAAATAATATCGTAAATAAATAAATTAAAATTCATTTCATCCGTAAAGAATGATGCAAATAAGCGGCCACGACAGAGAAAGTAAAAGAAAGAATGCCATAATGGCTGAGCAATTTTTTTTAATTGGCGTTTTTCCCCCATTTTTTATCATTACTCAAAGAACAAAGGATTGAAAAAAATAAAAAAAAGTTCAAGGATGGAAGTAAGTATCAAGCGATTAAAAACTTTTAAACTTTTAAAAATTTTAAGTTTTCTGGTATTTAATGTTGTCAAACGTTCCGTTAGTCTGCTGAACTGTCATGCAGGGTGTCCGGATTTAATGTTCAGCACAGTCAAAAATCAAAAAAATTGAAAATAAAAATTTTTCCACCATCATCACCATCTCTTGGTTGGTCCCCAAGAGTAAAAACTGCCTATTCGTTGTTCGGATTCAGCATAAAACTGTAGGTTTTTTCCATTCGTGTACAAATATTACTCACACAACATGAATGGGTGCGAAAAGTTCAATCTAGGCTTTTCAACGCCATCTTTTAGTTTTGATTACATGGAGCAAATGATTTCACACTCCAAAATTTCCATATTGAGAATTTCCGGACAAGAAAATCCATTTTTGCACACATTTTTCCTGAGAAAGCTACAGTCTATTCTTGAAAAACTGAAAAAAGGTAGGTGAAGTCTGACGGAATCTAGGGCGGGTTTTGAGGTGAAAACCCAATCCAAAACAGTGCATTTCCAGAGGAACAAGTTTACTGATTGTACCTCATCTTTACAGCTTCTGGAGAAGTCATTAGTAAAGAAGTAGATCGAGATATATCCACGGATTCTATTGGCAACATTACATACCTATCCTGGTCTCAGGTCTGTTTCCAAACATAATAAGCGAGATTATGGAAGGTTCTTTGAACACACTCACAAATAAAACAGAAATGATACTGTTAATCACAAAAACCAAGATACCAAGCTTAAATCTATCCAAATTTAATGGTCATACACTAACTTTATCAAAGAACACCAAATACTTAGGGCTCATCCTTGACACTAAGCTCAGTTGGAAAGCCAACATAGAACTCAGAGTCAAGAAGGTCTACATAACATTATATACTTGCAAAAGAATGCTCGGATAAAAGTGAGGTTTACGTCCACAAGTGGCACTCTGGTCGTACACATCCATAATCAGGCCAATTCTGATGGTAAAAATCATTAGTGTGGTGGCATAACCAAACTAAACTAGGTAAAGTTCAAAGGTCTGCATGCACAGGTATTACAGGTACAATCCGAGGCCCTAAACGTGCACATACTTCCTATGGAACTTTATACCAAACCTTTCGCAGTCAGACTCAGAGAAATAGGGGCCTGAACTGCCAAAAACAACGGGCACAGCAGAATTCTATCACATGTACCGAATATACCAAATTAAACTTCAAGAAGGGCTTCGACACCTTGTTTCCAACAAGAGCAGATTGGAGAAGAAAACTTGTGGGAGCTGATCTTGACTACTAGAACTCTACACTGACGGGTCAAAGATGGAGTGCGGGGTCGGTGCGGGAGTCTACTCAGAATACCTGAATATTGCTAAATCTCTTAGACTTCTCCCGAATGAAGCCAGTGTTTTCCAGGGCGAACCTCAGGCGATCCGAGAAGCCTGCAAAGTACTGACCAAAACTCAAAGGAAGGCTAAAGTAGCTATCTTCACAGACAACCAATTAAGACTCTAGGATCAAACATAATATTCTCTAGATTAGTTAACCCATGCAGGGAGTTACTCGCCACCCTAAGTCAAAGGCTGGACATTAGATTTATTTGGCTGCCAGGCCACAGGAGCATCGAAGTCAATGAAAGGGCCGATGAATTAGCGAGGCTATGTTCAGCTCTTGATTTAACTCAAGCGCAATCTGTAGCAATTCCCTTGAATAAAATCAAGGCTGATATACTCTCTTACTTCCTTGCCTTTACATATAGCAGAAAGAAAAGCTTTTCGACATGCGACGTAACTAAGAAAACATGACACTAAATTCAACCACATCAGGACCAGGGACCTTCTTTGTCACACCCGATTTGATGTAGACAGACTAACAGCAGAACTGACGGGACATTGGGGAAAAATGGACCATGCGGCCAGACTCCGCTTCCCACACAGCAAGCACTACAAAAGCTGCAATGACTTTGAAGAAAGAGAAACTCTAACCCACTTTTTCTGTTATTGCCCGGCTCTTGCTAGGACCAGACTAAAATCATTCTACACACCTTTTCTAGACGACATAACGAAGATCTCCAAGCTCGAAATTGGAATATTCCTCCAATTTCTAAATGTCACGAACTGGCTTTAGACAACAGAAAGCAAACACCCATTAACAAATAGAATCAAAACAGCGATCTAGCGCTCTAAATTGTGCTCCTTCTGTGAGGGAGTAGCCACTCTATCTATCTACCTACCTACCTACGTATACATGGCATAAAGGCTATAAAGTAGTTTGGCTATTTCTTCGAAAGATTTGCGACAACTTCGAATAATTCTTGAAACTTTTTTTTAACGGTAACCTTAAATTTTTTCCCTATACCCGATTTATTTTTAGTGGTTATTTTATATCTGCCAGAAGGTTCTGTGAGGCTAAGGAGGAAATAAGTCTATATTTTCTATATGAAATCAGAGCACTGAATTCCTTTGAGATAGATACCCTCAAAGATAGTCCGGGAATCTCCACAGCTGCTGAATGAATTAGCTAAGACAAATAAGGTCACGGGGCACATAAAAATACAGAAATAAAGAACAAAACAGCCGACTACTTACAACAGAAAGGCAATCAGCGATCAAGAATTACTTTGATCTAGAAACCTTTTTAGATATAAGGGCTCACATCATAAAAGAAAAATTATGAGAAAATGAGAAAGGGACGCCTAAGCAAGTCAAGGCAATCAAAGTTACTCACTAGGCATTTTAACCGCAAAAGAGTAGCCCAATATCTCAAGCTAAGTAAAAATTACCTCAGAGTAATGGCATTTCCATGCAGAAAGGGGGAAGAGGTTTGCGTTAAAGTAGTGATGCTTACCGATATCAATCTCATATATTTTGATCATTGGCCATATAACAAAAAATTAAAAGCCGCCTCTTTAGAAAATCTATGGGTCCGCTAGTGCCTCAGAATAATTACTAATTCCCTTTCAGGGTATTGTAAACTGGACAAACATATGAAATCTAGATATAGGAAAACACGGTAACTGCCCCTTCTGCCGAAAAGAAAATGGGACACCGAATATTATCCTCGTAAAGGAATTCGATATCTGGGACACTATGGACCAGAAAGCTTGAACATCTTTACCTCAGAGCCAAAATTCTTACTGAGTTCTAAGTTTCTGACTATAAGCTAATGCTTATATTAATTTCAGAAAAGATACCACACAGAATTCTGCTGTTAATTTTGGACCCATGCGACGAATCACAATGATCTTAGACTGGTCTGGTTTAGGTCAAATTTCATTATTTATAGGTGGTTCTTACTTACTTAGTTGGCACTACCACCGATAATCGATCTTGGCAGCCCCAATGAAGCTTTGCTAGTCTGCTCTACTATGCGCGCGTTGGCGGCATTTGGTAAGACCAAGTGCAGTAAGGTTCCCCAGTACCTGGTATTTCCAACGGAGATTCGGTCGTCCTTTTTTGCTCGTTTCACCACTGTAACTCGAATAGAATACCTTCCTAGCCTGAGCGTTTTCTTTCATTCGCTTAGCAAGGCCTAGCCAGCGAAGCCGCTGGATTTTTATGCGCTTGACTACGTGAATGTCGGCGTATAGCTCATACAGCTCATGTACGCTCATACGCATAGTACTCCGCATAGATCTTGCGGAGTATCTTCCTCTAGAACGCACCTAATAGTCTTTCATCATTGGTAGTCAATGTTCACGTCTCAGCCTCATTCATTAGGACGGGAAGGATTAGAGACTTATACTCATAGAGCGTTATTTTTGTCCGTCGAGAGAGGGCTTTGCTACTAGACCAACTCGACGAAACTCCTTTTCCAAGTTGGAGAATGCTGCACTAACTGTTCGGTTGTTGTTGGTGCCAATGATATCAATATCATCAGCGTATGCCAACAGCATGACACTTTTGTAAAAAATATTGCTTGAGATATGGATATTTGCAGCTCGAATTATTATCTCCAGCATAAGCTTGAAGAAGTTACGCTATAGACAATTACGTTGTCTGAAACCTATTTTAGTATCAAACGGCTCGGAGAGTTGTGTTCCAATTTACACTTTGCAAAAGGCAAATAAGCTTTGCAGGGATACCAAAAGAGATACCCTTCGCTTCCAGTCTTAAGCAACCCAGCTAGCCATCTGCACTCGCAGCCTTGTTTTTTTCAGCTTTTTTCAGCCGATCGATGAGTTTTAAGACCTCGTCATATTCGGGCAGCGGTTCATACATTATTTTAACTAAACATTAGGGCTTCGACAATCTAAACTAAGTAGTTTCAGTAAAGTTATTCCATTAATTCCTATTTCACCTAAGCATAGTTTATATAAATTTGAATAATTTACATATAAATTATATGTTCACATAAAAAGATTATAATATAATTCTATAATTAACACCATACACCATGAAACAATCGTAAGTAATGCATACATATTGTCATATTGTACTTACTCGTATTCAAATTGACTACTGGCATGAAGCCAATGAAAGACTAAACACACACACACATACATACACACACACACACATACAAACATACATCCAAACACCAATACTAAAATTAATCCCAAGCAAAGATTTCATAGCATGAACCTTTAATATTTGGCGCTTTACTGATTTTTTATTCATGGAGTGGTTGTTTAGCCACTTTCAGCTCAACGCTTTGCCATTCACAACAACAGGTCGTCGTCGTTGTTGCTTCCTAATTGAATTACATTGCTCTCGACCATGACAATCTTAAATGTGTGTATGTGTGTGTGTGTGTGTGTGTGTGTGTGTGTGGAGAATGAGAAATATCCATAGTTTTGGTTTTGTGTGCGCCCGGCTGGCTGAGCACACGTACAGTATACAGATACCAGCACGGAGTGTATGTACTTCTATAAAATTCATTTGCATATTTACAGGCGCTTTTGAATACAATGCAATGCAGCTGTTTCATTTACATGGGAATGTGTGTGTTTGTTGTATTGTAACTTTGAATATCAACTACTTAAGTACATAGTGTAGGTAGCTACCTACTACCTTATTTTAAACCAAATTGGTATTAGCACGGCTTTTGTTTGTGCGGTAGTAAGTAAGTATTTGATTTAAATAGGCATTGAAGCATTCAGACATACGAGCGAGTGTTGAGTCTAATAGAAACTAATAGAAATTTAGTTAGAAAACTTAAATCTTAATCTGTTTGCTTTAATATACGAGAATTTTCAATAAAATTAGAAAACAAACACGCACATACAGGCAAACAAAAACTTCTGGAAGCTTTTCAGCGAAGTGGCAGTCAAGTTCAAATATTTAATCTTTTGTAGGAAATTGTAAGTGCATTCAAAGAATGTAATAAAAAAAAAAAAATCTCATAAGAAAAATCTACTTGGAATATTTGCCAAATGTTTTCATTCGACTTTTTTCTTCTTGTTTTTTAGGTTTTTTTTGTTGTCGACGGTTTGACTTATTACGAATTGCGGATTGAATTGAGGTACAGATTGCGGATATGAGCTTGCAAACATGTGTGAGTACAGACAGATAACAAGAAAAAAAAATTGGAATTCCACTAAAAAAATTTGCATGTGTGTGTGTGTGTGTCATTTTGCATATTGCATACATGCTCACCGCTGCCACTTGTGTGTATTTGCTATTTTGTTACTGCTATTGTATATTGAAAATGTTTCCGGCAATTGTTTTCTGCTATCAGCAATTTGCAGCCGTCGAATACAAAAATGCACTTTACTCAATCAACAACAAATGAAAATTCTCTCGCTCTCTCTCTCTCACACACACACACACAGGCATGGTGCAGTCTTAAATATTTCCGTTCGTTTTTTTAGTTGTATGTCGGCAAACATTTTCTATCACGGATGAACTTTTCAGCGCCGACATTACAGTGTTTGGCAAAATTCGATTTGACTAATGAATGAAATGTAAGAACTAAAAAAAATCAATCATGAATCATATTACTAATTTTTATTAGTCATTTAGTCATGTCTCATTGGCTAATGATGTAATCATGACTAAAATATTGATTACGATTTGCTTTGTTCCCAATACGATGAATCAGGGAAATTGTAATACAGATAGGCGCGTGAGTACTTTTTGACTCACGCTCACGAATGCTCATGGCTTTAGAAATACTACTCACGCATGCTCACGCACGCTGACATTTTTCAAAACAAAAAAATTCAGGCATGTTCACGTACGTTGAAATTTTTCCAAAAAATTTCACTCACGAAGTCTTTTTATTGCTATATTTTTATTCATGAATAAAAAATAAATTGCTTATTATTATTTATATAATATATGTTACATACGAATTTGCAAGATTCTAACGTGAAGAAAAACACAGGGCTGATTTTTTAATAATGAAAATTAAGTATTTAAAAAATTGTGAATTACAACGACTTTATGGTCAAAAGTAACTTATACCCACGCGTTTTCACATCGAAATTATGTCACACTCACGCATGTTTACTTAGAAATTCTGGAAATCAAATCACGCTCACGCATGCTTACATGGAAATTATGTCACGTACGTGAGTGTTCACGCATGTCACACAACCATCTCTAGTTTGTAACATCTAAAACCAAAAAATCAAGAATTATCTTAAAAATTAGATCTACAGTTATCACGTGAATCACAAACTTTCACTTCCGATAAAAAAAAACAAAATGGCGGATTTATTTTTAATTTTTCGTCCTTTTTGGACAACTTAAATTGTTTAAAAATTAAGTTAACTGTTAGGAAATATTTGTTCCTGCTAAAGTTGAATATGCTTACTACAATCCCTGAAAATTTGGACTCAACCGGTCCAATAACTTTTTCTAAATCGTGTCAGACAGATCGAAAAACATAGCTTAATATAGAAAAATTAAAAGAAGTCCAGCTCTCAAAAAAATTTTTGGTTTTATATGAATTTCAGTAACTAGGGATTTTTTCGGTCACTGTTAACGAATTTGAAGTCAAATTTTTAAAATTCAAAATTGGGGATCGAATATGCCAGGTGAATTTTTAAAAATTAAACGGATTCGCTTTGGAATTCGTTAGTCAGAGGTTTTCTGGGTCGCTGATTATGGATCAGAGGTTAAATTCATAATCAATGATCCCGAAAAACCCTGAGTTTCAACCAAATCTGATGAACATAAAAAATCATCGGGTGTATTGGATTTGCCATTTTGAATTTCGAAAATCTGACTTCAGATTCAAAATCAGCGACCCTTAAAACCTTAAAACCCCTACTAATTTGAATGAAAATATTTTTTCGCCCGAAATTCATCCTTTTGATTCGTAATCAGCGACCCCAAAAACTCCCAAGTAATAAAGTTTTGACCACATTTTTGCCATTTGGTCTCACTGTGCTCCGAGACGCTTCTATTGTATTGGCTACTTTACCGCCTTCGTGAACACTTCGACCTTATTTCTACAGGTATACAGTATAGGAAATTGATGTTTTTAAAAAGTCGATTTTTAAAGAAATAAATCCATACTGGACCCTTAAGTTTTTATAGCGATTGTTTAGTTATTCAAATCGAGACTTGTCTAAATATCAATTTTGCACATTTGTAGTTTTGGACTAAATTTAATCTAATTAATTAAATGAAAAAAATTAGTTGATCACGCTCTACTTTGAATGCCGATAAGTTGTTTTCGAATTATCGTTCGTCGGCAGACAGCCACTTCGACAGCAAATAGGGAATCAACAAGCGCCGAGGAAAACTCATAAACAAGTTTCGTAGCTCCGAGGAATAAATATTTCAGTGACATACAGTACAATATTTGAAGCTTTATTCATTGAATTGAGCCGGAAAAAAAAACTTCTTTTTTTTAAGCAAATCAAAATTTTAAATTAAAATTATCATTGGTAAAATTATATGAGGAACAACCCAGCGGCTGTTGATTCTACAATGACTATTTCTAATCTACAACAAAGGAGTCAAATATTTGTCGCGAAAACAATTTCTCTTCTAAAAATCTTCTAAATGTTTACTGGGTGATCAATGTGTGTGCATGAGATTTTTTTTTTTTTTTTTTTTTTTTTTTTTATTTAACAAGGAGTAAAAGCATTGAAAGCCAAAGTCAGTGCGAGACTTCCACCCGCTAAACATCTCCTCTCGTCCGACGGAAAGCTCCTCCCGGAACCACCGTTAAGTATTTCGTCGGGAGGCCGTCTAGAGCATTACTGCTCACTCGTCTGTTTTAATTTTTGTCGGTCTTGTTCGTAGCCGTCCGCTGTGGGGCAGGGTCGCTGACACCCTGGCTTCTTCGTTCCACTCGTTATATCGCGTGGTATCGTTTCATGTAAACGCTGGAGGCGTCTAGGTCTCCTGGGCGTTTGTTGTTGGCTGCGCCTTTTTGTTTTAACCGATCTGGTGAGACGGGCGTGGTCTCATTGCAGTCGGGATCACTGTTTTGTAATAAACACGGGAGACGACTGGGTCTCCTTGGTGTTTATTATTTTTTGGGTTGCGCCTTGTTGCTTTAGTCTGGTGAGACGGGCGTGGTCTCATTGCAGACTGAAGTGGCGTCTTTTGTTTTAACCGATCTGGTGAGACGGGCGTGGTCTCATTGCAGTCGGGATCACTGTTTTGTAATAAACACGGGAGACGACTGGGTCTCCTTGGCGTTTATTATTTTTGGGCTGCGCCTTGTTGCTTTAGTCTGGTGAGACGGGCGTGGTCTTATTGCAGACTGAAGTGGCGTCATTCATCGGGATGGTATAGAGCTTTGTGACAGTTTGGTCACGCCCTCTCTCTCACTCTCTCTGTGGGGTATTTCAGTCGCCTCTTACGACAGGCATACCTTACCGCGGGAATATTCTTGCCCACTTCCCGCAGGGGCACGACCCTACACTCTATTTGATTGTTTGATTGAGTCGTCGCGCACTCATCTCAGCGTGTTTATAACATCATTTCTTATCCGTTCCACTCTTCGGAGATCCTTCATTATGGTAGCGCACCATGATTGTACATCGTCCCATGCTTTCGGTGTTTTCAGCATGTATTTTACCATATTGTCTGGTGATATAATATCCAACATTGCCCTTCTATTCTTGTTCGCTCTGCTGCATACCTTGGGCAGTGGAAGAAAACATGTTCTGCATTTTCTTTTTCACCCGTACAGGAGGGGCATTCGTCTTGATTGTCGTGCCCATATTTGTGGAGATATTCTCTAAAGCACCCATGTCCACTTAAAAACTGCGTCATATAAAAGTCAACAGTACCATGTTTCCTTGTCACCCATGTTTTTATATCTCTTATGATTCGATGAGTCCATCTCCCTTTTAGTGAATTATCCCACTGGTGGATGCTTTTAATTCTCATGTGTGCATGAGATAGAAAGGGTGTGTGTGTGTGTGTGTGTGTGTCTGGCAACTCCTATATATGCACGTATGCATTTGATTTGATTTCTATCACTTGTTAATTTCTTTAGAAATTTTATTCAATGTTTTATTCGAGCCTTAGGATTTAGGTGGTACACGGTTGAGTGGCTTTTTTCATTTACAATAAATAAAACACAAGTAGCTTTAAAATCCGTGTTGGTTCTGGAAATACAAAACCTAGTCGCGAAACTCACCCACTAACCAACGACTATTACCTTATAAGAATAGCTATTAGCCTCTAAATGTCTGATCGACGGTATCCATGTAGTTCCCAAGTTCTACCGCTATTATGGGTCAACAGCTCAAAAAGGTTTAGGTGGAGTTTTTCTCATATAGAGCGTGTTATATTTATACACGAACGGCGGTTATATACGAGCGGTAAAAAGATTTTCTTGGAAGTTTGCCATTGTTCAGCCAAGATTGCAGAAAAAAATTAAAATTTCTTTTTTTGATTTTTCAACTGTGTCATTTCTTGATCCCAAGTACCCTGAATGGACACTCTCTGGTTCCAGTAAAGTTTTATTTTACCAAAGTTTTCCTAGTTGCGGTATAAATTGCTAGTCTTTCCATATTTGATTTGTGGATTTGAAATAAGTGAAAGAATAGATCCAGTTCAAGCTAGTCCAGGGGAATTGAAACTCAATATGACCGAAATATGTCTAAGGTTGTTCATTTTCTAGCTAATTTGTCTGAGTTTTTATTACCCTTAATTTTTTTACAGAGTAATACTCAGTAATGCTACTTAGAAAGATTGTCTTTTTTCTACATTGGCCCACTATTTTTAAAAAACATTATTGATCGGTCTTAAACCTTGGCAACAGCTTGACTGTATATGAATTTAGTTGTCCTAGTTATTCTGGTTTGATGAAGATTGTCTGCCGCACCAAATGCTTTTCTTAGTGCTAGTGATTCAAACTTCAATACATTAGTATAAAGTAGTAGTAGTAGTTGTAGATAATTAGAGCAGTGACGGCCATTCTACACCATTGACAAAATGAAAAAAAATAAAGGTTTATAACCTTTTAAAATCATTATACAACCAAGCTATGCACTCTGATTACAATAGACCTCCTACTTTTGGAAACCTACGACCCGGTTTTTAATCTATTTTAAGGCCTGATTTATGGTCCGTTTCCAGTCTTAATTTGAATCTGCTTTTTAGTCCGAGTTTCCGTTTTTGGTTTTAGTTTAAAGTTTGTCTGATTTTTAAGCCAAATATCAGTCTGTGCTTTGGGCTGAGTTTTGTCTGAATTTTGGTCTAAATTCGATCTGAATTTTATTCTAACTTTCGGTCTACATTTAATCTGAATTCCTTTTAGAGTTTTTGGAAAGCTTGATAATAATTTTGGTCTCATATTTAACCATTTTTAGGTCCGATTTTTTTTTTTTTTTTTGCATTTTTAATGCTACTTTAAGTTTGGTTTTGGGATTAAGTTCTGTTATGAATTTCGATCTGAGTTTTTGGCTTTTTTTGGTTTGAATTTAATTTTGAGTTTTAGGTTGTTGGAATCGTATTAAAAGATAAAAGTAGTGACTAACGATATGAACACCCTCTCAATTTACGACAAAATGCTTATCAGAGTGGAAAATCCTGTGAATCAGCTCCTCATGACTGTGTTAGTACAGTTGAACAAGGACTGGAAGCAGGGAACTACACCATGGGAGTGTTTGTTTGAAGGGGCTTTTGACAACGCTACCTTCGACTCGATGTGCTCTTTGGCCAGAAAATATGATGTTGAAGAAAACGTCATTCGATGGATTGCGATGATGGATGCCATGCAATCCTAAAGGATTCTTATCACGGGTGGAGAAAACGAAGACAGTGTCACGGTTGACGTTGAGAATGGATGCACCAAAGGGGGCGTACTATCTCCTCTTGTATGGTGCTTTGTGGTGGACTCCCTTCTTAATGATTTGCAGAATTTCGGAGTTCACATCCAAGCGTATGCTGACGATGTGTGCCTACTAGTTTCGGGACGGTTGTATCCGGTCTTTTTCCACTGGACAGATGGCGACAGTCTTCCTGGCGGAGGTTTTCGCTATCCTGGAAGTGGCAGACTGGATAATTGAGAGAAGATGGCGTGGGAAGTGCATAGGCATCTGCAGTGATAGCTAAGTTGCAGTGAACGCCTTAGCTAACCCTGCCAGCTCCTCAAAATTGGTCAGCGAGTGTAAGGCAAAACTAAATAGTGTTGCAGAACACAACAAGTTATGCCTTTTATGAGTTCCAGGACACTGTGGTATTGCAGCCGATGAAGGTTCTGCAATTACACCATGGGACCCAGAACTTTTTCTTGGCGTAAGTTCTGGGAAGATCATGCGTTGGGTCAACGGCTTCTATCCATAAAGAAAGATGGTTCGAGCGTGACTACTGCAGAACCGCAAAGTGTTTCGTGAGACAACCTAACAGGAAATGAGTGGATTTTCTTGTGAAACTGAGAAGAAAGGAACTGACATTACTGGTGGGTGTCATCACAGGGCACAACATATGTAGTCAGCACATGACAAACATGGGCGTCATCACTGATTCAATCTGCCAATCGTGTCTTGATGCCAACGATACTACGGAACATTATCTTTATAGCTGTCCGGTGTTCGCGAGAACCAGATTAAGACTGTTGGGCAGTGGTGTCTAGAGTATGAATAATGTCCATACTCTCCCTCTTCCTGAGCTTCTAAGGTTCATCAATGAAACAAAGAAGTTCGAGGTTGTGAGACCTTAGCCTTTTTTCTTCCCATTAATCTTCTCACATATCTTTCCTGTCTTTGAGACAGTGTGCTTTGGTTTAGTCCAGCTCACCTTCAACTTTAAACTCTAATGTAAAAGTTGATTTATTATTGAAGATGCATCACAAAAATCGAATTTAAAATTTTACATTTTCATATTTTTGATTGTTTCTGGAATCACATTGATTGTTGCGGTGGTTTCGCATCCTCTGCGTTTTTAGTAATCTCCCCAGCAGGTGTTGGATATTCCTTCTAAAAACACAAAAACTTATATTCGAATACGTTTTCTTTTTTGTGATAGAATGAAAGTGGGGGAAAGCCTTACCTTAGTTTGTTTTTTTCTCATATTCTTCAGTGGTGATTTTATTCTCTTTAAAATGTATATAGATCTCTTGAGAAGTGTTCGTTTAACCGGCACTGGAACTTTATTCAATTTCATCGCTTTACCACTCACGTCCAGTTCCAAGTTTTGTGGATCAATAATATCTTTAGTTTTATACTCAATTTCATACACCAACTCAAATAGTCCGGTCGATGCTTTGGGATTTTCTGGTAAATCAACTATAACTTTAATCACATCGGTTAACGTCATCGGACAAATACGGGCAGTTACATCTGTTGATGGTGACATATCGGGGGTAGAGTTTATTTCAATCAATATCGGATTGTAATCCTCATCCAGCATGAAGTCACAACCATACAATTCAAAAGTATTCTCGACCATATTGGTCTCCTCCAAACTTGTCATTATGACGGTAATCAAATTTTCTTTGAAACCAGGAAATATACGATTGTTCCAAATGTCTTCGGTTGTACGCTGCTTCAAATACGCTTTAAATTGTTCTAAGGACCACATGTTATTTCGGGGTAAGAAAGCATGCCGGGAAGGTTTATTTGTGTACTTCTTCTGTACGGTATTGTTGGTTAGATGAATTGATTCCCTTAGATCTATGATGCTGAACTCTTGCGAGCTAAACTTTAAATAGCAATCCTTATAAAGCCAAATGGATAGTTTAGTCTTGCCAATGCAAACCAACATATACTGACGAATATCAAATTTTGTTTTGTATATTAGAAGAGGATGCTCTGTGGAATGGGAAGGTATATTAGAAAAAAAAAAGAAACAAAGGAGGAATAAATTTCGTGGTACTTACCTATATATTTTTGAGCAATATATTTTCTTGATTGATTATTACGTGCCCATTGCAGTATATCATTGAGTTTATTTTTGATAACGATCCCAATGCCACGGCATTGATCGCCTGGCTTCAATATCCAAAGATTATGGTGCCCATCCCATTTGAAATCGGGAAAAATGCTCTCCAGTTGATTCAACAACAACTTTATCTCCTCTACATACTCAGTAAGCTCATCCAAAGAGATCTTCAATTTAGCCCTACCATTCTTAATTGCATTTGAATTACGCACAAAATTCATCCAGTCAACCGATTCGACGTTTGCATTTATCGTCGCCGCCTTTTCATCGTCCAGCGTACTGTGTTTTATTTCATTAATATGATTTTTCGTATAACTTATAGCGTATTTGATGACGAAAGACGACAGTCTACCTTTCACTTGATCGATTAACACTTTAGGGTTATCTATTTTATCCCTAATATATTTTAAGAAGCTGCGACACTGTGTTTGCTTGAAATCATGTATGAACACCAAACGCTCTTCTTCACTTTCAACCAAACGATAAAATCGAGGGAAATTCATGCCGCAGAACCCGGTTTGACGGTACCACTGCTCATGCTCGGCACATCCGATGAGGCCGATTTTCGTTGAAAAGTCCAAATACGCACTGCGTCGAATGCGATTCCTGTGAGGCTGAACGGCGGTGTACAAGTCTTTTATCCAACTCGGTTGCCATACGAAAAATGCCGGCAAATTATGGCAAAGTTTTGAAATTATTACTGCTTCATAAAAATTGCCCGGCTTCGCTGACAGCAGCAACGTGCGCTCTGACAGTCCTCGCAAATCTGAATAACGACAAGGCAAGAGCTTCTCAAGCCAGCCGCGGGACAAAAGTGCTCTACGTATTGGATGATAATTGCCATACACTATGAAAATGTGTCGCTTGTGGTAAGCTTCATTTACCCGATTCCGGTAAATTTGAGCCAATGGTTGAGTCTGTATGTGTCGGTCGGGATTGAATATTGTGGGAGAAATCACATTTTTGATATTACCATTGTTGTTGTTGGTGCTATTTTTAACCAAGTTCTTGTTACTATTACCATTGTAATACTTGTATTTGTTGATGTAACTTTCGAATTTCTGCTTTTGAGGAATTGTTTGCTGTTGGAGCTCTTTGAGCTCTTTATCTAAATTTCGTATTAGAGAATGTATTTTCGTAACCGGATTACTGTAACTAAATGAACTAAGCGATAAATTTCGTAAAGTGGGTGGGGAATGGTGATTCATTGTATGCACTAGAAATTTTGAAGCAGAAGCCGAATTTTGTTTTTATTATTTATTTATTTCTGACTAGTTTGTTTGATTGAACTGTGAGTTCAATTAAAAAATTCCATTCGAAAGTGGAAAAATTCATAAACAAAACTCATAACAGCTGGATAAATACAAATACACTTTTTGGAACGACATTTACAGGCAAGTAAGTCTTTGCATTGAACTTGGCAGTGCCAATGACCTGCGATCTTTCGAAAACGTGACCACGATGTTTGTTTAACATATCATAGATACCGCTTCACTGCTTTAAAAACGATACCCCTCTTAGCATTTTGTAACAGCACGCACCCACGCTCTCCAACAGGCCCTGTAATTTGGAATAAGTTCCCGATGCCCACTTCTCCAGCCAATATCAGTAACTTTCGTTGTATAAATACTAGCCGCCGTTGGAAGACAAATATTTTGTTTTTGCGATTTGACAATTTGATTTAATTCCAGAAGTTGACAACTTTTAAATTACACAGTTCAACACAACACAAAAAATAACAAGGTTTTGAAAGTGAATTCCAACGGAACTCGGGAATATTAACTGCTGGCCCCAAACCGATGTACTGAACCCAACTATGGAGAATTATAAAACTGTCCGACAAAAATTACTTTTTTCAAAAAAAGCACGGTTCTGAAAGTGGATTTTGTTAGCAAAAAAATCTGTATACTCGGTTTTGATAAAAATAAACTAAAATTTAAAAAATGTTTCAACCCAACAAAACTTTTCTCTGATATAAAATCATTATTCGATATTAAATGCCATCAAACTCTTTTACGCTCCCAGGACTTCGACCGTAGTCAACTTCCATTCAACCTTTTCTAATTCCAATTCCAAATTTCTCTTATTCTTTTGAAGAATATACAGAATCAAAGATAAAATGAAACTAGATGCAGAAACGAACCCAACCGAAATCAGTGTACTCAGCGAACCACTTCAACGTCTGATGAAGAAAATTAAACGACAAACCAGGAATGACAAGCGCAGCTTCTACCACAATCTAGAAAACGAAGCCGAAAACGTAACTCCACGCGGCGATATGAACACAGTTTTCGACATAACTAGGGAGTTATCGGGGGAAAATGGTGCGCACTACATCAGCTCGTAAAGGACAACAACGGTAGACTTCTGACCTCACCGGAGGAGCAGCTAAAATACTGGATAGACTATTTCGAAGAAACGCTTAATCGAACAAATCCAGCAATCGCATAAACGAAGCATATCGAGCTTCAAACTCAAGCGCCCGCGAGGCCTTAGAGAATCATGTCAACCAAACCGCATAACACAGATGAGATAACTGAAGCTATACGACAACTAAGAAGCGGTAAACCCACCGGCTTAGACAACTTACCTGCAGAGCTGCATTGTGCAGTACCTGCAGAGCTGCATTGTGCTGCAGAGCTGCATTGTGCTATTGGCGTATTCCGACGAGCGGACTGTGCAGAAGTTGTCATGATGAAGAAGAGACAGAATCGATTCCTCACTTTCTATGTCAATGTCCAAGGCTGCAGATGAGTAAACTCCAATGCTTGGGGTCACGCTTTTTCAAGAGTCTAACAGAGATAACGAAAGTGGAACTATCGGATCTCCTTACCTTCATCCGGAGAACCAAATTATTTGGACCGATGACAGAAACCGTGGACACCGAATCCGCCAATTGATTCAAAATATATCTTAATTATTTGATCGCTGTGCAAAACGTCCGAAAGATGATTTATTATTGAAAATGCATTACAAAAATTTAATTTAAAAATTTACAATCATATATAATTTTATTGGAATCACATTGATTTTTCCGATGGCTTTTCATCTTCTAGGTTTTTAGCAATATCTCCAGGTGTTGGAAATTCTTGCTAAAAATAAAAAAAACTTATAATCGAATACGTATTCTTCATGTTATGGACTGAAATTGGGAAAACCCTACCTTATTATGTTTTTTTTTCATTTTCGTCAGTGGTGTTTTCAATTTCTTTATAATGTTGAAAGACGTTTTAAGAAGTAATTGTGTATATGGCGTTGCTTCTGTAACGGCACTATTCAATTTCATTGCTTTACCGCTCACATTCAGTTCCAATTGTGGATCAATTTCATTTTTAGTTTTATACTCAATTTCATAAACCAACTCAAATAGTCCGGTCGGTGCTTTTGGATTTTCTGGTAAATCAACTATCACTTTAATCACATCACTCAACGTCATCGGACAAAGACGAGCAGTTACTTCTGTTGATGGTGACATATCGGGGGTAGCGTTTATCTCAATCAATATCGGATTGTAATCCTCATCCAACATAAAGTCACAACCATACAATTCAAAAGCGTTCTCTATCATATTGGTTTCCTCTAAACTTGTCATTATCACAGAAATCAAATTTTCTTTGAAACCAGGAAATATACGACTATTCCAAATGTTTTTAGGTGCATTATTCTTCAAATACGCTTTGAATTGACTTAAGGACCACATGTTATTTCCGGGTAAGAAAGGATGCCGGGAAGGTTTATTTGTGTATTTCTTCTGTACGGTATTGTTGGTTAGATGAATTGATTCCCTTAGGTCGTTAATGGTGAACTCTTGCGAGCTAAATCTCAAATAGCAATCTTTATAAAGCCAAATGGACAATTTAGTCTTGCCGATGTGTACTAGCATATACTGACGAATATCAAATTTTGTTTTGTATATTAGAAGAGGATGCTCTACAAAAAAGGGTGATATATTAAAAAAAAATAGGCAAAAGAAGAATTCATTTTAAAGCCAATGCACAGTGGTCCAGAAATCGAAAAAGCTGGCCATTAGACAGAAAACCGAAAGTTTTAAAACTAATTTCGGCAAATTAAAACATCAATGTTACCCAACACAGTTTTTCTATAACACTATACGAACATAAAAAAAAAAAAAAAACAGCGGAAACTTAATTTTCTGCCATAGATTCCGATCGTGTATTCAGTTTTTTCTCAGCACGTCACTTTTTCGAGATATCTTGTATTAAAATTTTGCCATTTCTGACACCTTTTTTCATAAAACAAAATGTTTTTTTTTTTATCTTTAACAAAAAAAGGACCACAAAAATGGCCAAATTTGAATATAAAATATCTCAAGCATGACGCGCTGGGGAAAAAAATGAATACACCATCGGGTTCTACGCGGCTTTTCGGTGATGTTCGTCAAAATTTGCTTGTCCATGAAGTCGTTCAATCAAAAATGTGCTTCAGCAAGATGTGCTTGAGGAAGATGATTTTTTCACCGGAATTTGGATCCGTTTTCAACTGCCTCAGAGTCCAGCAAACGAACGTATGATGAGGTTGGTGATCTTAGGTCTTTAGTTCCTGTGTCAATTGAATCTTATACGGATGATTATGCAAATCTTTTCACAAAATTCACTAAGTTGAAGTCTCAGAAAGTTCAACTCCTTGTGTACTACGAGGAATCGAAAGGTTTGGGTCTACAGCCATACTTTCTCAGCAACAGCAGCAATATTTTCGCTTGACCGCGTGTTTCGGCATAGAACAGGAACGGACTGCTCGATCGGCAACCGAACCGCTTTGCTCGAACTTCGCGATAATTTGTTCAATTGATCGCTCGGTTGGACGATCATTTCGGTCGTGGATATTTCGTAGCTCCCGAAAAGTTTCGCAAATGGAAGACGAATTTTTACAATAAGTTTCACCGATTTCGACGTGTTGCTGAATGAGGAAGAACTCTCCTTAAAATGTTGACTCTGACAGAACATAAACCTCTAAGAATGATAGTGGAATAAGGTAGTTAGGGAGCTTGTTCGGTTTGACAGCCGAGAGGTCGGACTGGTCGAGAAAGTGGTTTTCTGAGGACGTATTTCTTGCAGCTGCTAAGGCATTTACAAAGGAAGTGGGTTAGTGTTTCCTTCTCCTTGGAGTTTCCGCAACTTCTACCGTGTTTGTTAAAAGGTATATGCAGTTTCTTTGCATGAGTGCCTATAGGCCAATGACTTGTAAAGACCGTAATGACCGTTCCAGGTGATAAGTTCCCTAGACCTATCGATATTGTATATCGGCCAGATCGCACGGGAGGTATTGCATGATGATATTGCATGCATCCTGCTAACGAAGGAAAGACAGTGCAGGTTGATGCCTTTCTTGATGGCCCCCAGAGAACAGGTACTAGTTCCGCATAGGTTAGGTCAAGAGAGGCTACTTTGCGCACTAATTCATCTGCTTTCTCATTTCCATCAATGTTCCTATGGCCAGGAACCAGGACGGTTTATCATATTTTTTACTATAACTTTATTAAGAGTGGCTCGAATTTAAAATTTGACTACTGTAGATTCTTAATTAGCAACCTCGAACCTTCCCTCCACATTAAATTTTATATTAGTTGAATAATTTTGGAGAAAATTTGTCCGCCATTTTAAGACCACTATGTTGCTTTTTTCCAAAAAAAATTGTCTGCATATTCGCAATCAACGACCACGGATCCCCTTCTAGCAATCCCTGTCAACCCCCCCCCCCCCCATATTAAATTTTAAGCGAATTAAAAACTTTTGAGAAAATTTGTCCGCCATTTTAAGTCCGCTTTTTGGTTTTTTCTACATTTGGCTGCGGATTCATAATCAGCAACCTCGAAAACCCTCATAATAGAAACCAACACATTTTTGCCACCTTTTTCGATTTCTGAACCACTGTGCAACACTACATAGTATTTACCTATATATTTTTGAGCAATATATTTGCTTGATTGATTATTACGAGCCCATTGCAATATATCATTGAGCGTATTCTTGATAATGATGCCAATGCCACGGCATTTATAGCCTGGCTTCAATATCCAAAGATTACGCTGCCCATCCCATTTGTAATCGGGAAAAATGCTCTCCAGTTGATTCAACAACAACTTTGCTTGCTCTCCACACTGTTTAAACTCATCCAAGGACATCTTGAATTTGGCTTTACCATTTATAATTGCATATGAATTACGCACAAAATTCAACCACTCAACCGATTCAACGTCTCCATTTATCGTCGCAGTATTTTCATCGTCCAGTGTATTGTGCTCTATTTCATCAACATGACTTTTAGTATAACTTAAAGCGTATCGCAAGACGGAAGGCGACACTGTTCCTTTCGCTTCATTGATTATCATTTTAGGGTTACCTATCTTACCCCTAATAAATTTTAAAAGATTGCGACACTGCGTTCGCTTGAAATCTTGGATAAATATCAAACGCTCTTCCGTACTTTCACCCAAACGATAAAACCGAGGGTAACTCATGCCACAGACCCCAGCTTGACGGTACCACTGCTCATTCTCAGCACATCCGATGAGGCCAATTTTCGTTGAAAAGTTTAAATACGCACTGCGACGAATACGATTTCTGTAAGGCAGAACACCGGTGTACAAGTCTCTTATGCAACTCGGCTGCCATACGAAAAATGCTGGATAACTATAGCAGAGTTTTGAAATTACTACTGCTTCAGAATCATTGCCTCGCTTCGCATACAGCAGCAGCGTGTGCTCTGACATGCCCTGCAACTTTGGATAACGAAACGGCAGGAGTTTCTCAAGCCAGCCGCGGGACAAAAGTGCTTTACGTATTGGATGATAATTGCCATACACTATGAAAATGCGTCGCTTGCGGTACGCTTGATTTACCCTATCTCTGTATATGTTAGCCAGTGCTTGAATTTGTGTGCTTTTGGTGGAATTAAATATTGTGGAGGAAACCAAATCTTTGCTATTACCAATGTAGTTGTTGCTCCTATTCCCATTGTAATTCTTGTATTTGTTATTGGTACTTCCTAATTTATGCTTTTGAGGAACTGAATATTTTTGAAGGTCCTTGAGCTCTTCATTTAAGTTTCCAATTAAAGAATGTATTTTCCAAACAGGATTATTGTAGTTAAATATATTATATGTTGATTTTCGAAAAGTGGGTGAGGAATGGCGATTCATTGTATACACTAGAAATTTTGAAGTAGAAACTGAATTTTTTTTATTTTTATTTTTATTTCTGACTATTTTGTTTGATTGAATTGTAAGTTTCAATTCAAAAATTTAATCCGAAAGTGGGAAAATTCATAGAAAGGTAACATTACAATTTGTCGAGATATAACAGGGAAAATGGATAGGAGTCGGCAGTGACAGTTGGGCTGTACTAAAGAACCTAGAAAACCCCCGGTAATTTTTCGAAGATCGTAAACAAGTGTAAAGCAAAACTTAATAGTACAGCGGGACTAAATAAGTTACGGCTTATATGGGTGCCAGCACAGTTCTGGCAGCGAAATGATGGATGAATTGGCCGCGAACCGTGACTCTGCGGCAAATCTAATGGGTCCGGAATCAATAATCGGCGTCACTTTGACAGGAACTATGCAATATATCAACGAATTCATGAGTTATGCTCACACAGAGAAAGATGGTTCAGTGTTCTTCATCTGGGGAGAAAGGATCTACGTGGATCCCGGTGGGTTTGATTTCAGGGCACAATACATGTGGTCAGCATATGACCAATAAGGGCGTTATTGCCGATACGGCATGTGTATCCTACGTTGAGAAAGAAAGCGTCGCTGCAGAGCTTTTTCCCTGTTATTGTGCCGCCTTCGCAAGAGGAAATAGACAGCTGCTGGGTAAAATGTCTTAGGAATAAGTTCTAATCTCCTACCTGATCTTGTCGGGTTTCTTAAAGAGATCAAGAAATTTGGTGAGGTGTAAAAAAAAATTCTTTCCTTTTCTTTCTCTATTTTTTCTTCTCCTTTCCCTCCATCAGGGCTAAGTACAATGAAGAACTGTTCAAAAGACTGATTGTTAAAACAGAATTAACGCGGCAGCGACACGACGACATCTGTCAAAACTTAAAACTAATGTATTCTTGTGGAGACGAACGAATTGACCGCGAAATTGCGCCACTGGAACACGATAGCAATTGAAGCTGTTGCTCATTCAGAACTATTCTACTTTGACAAGCGACAGAGTGAAAGATAGTTTGTTGCTGCCCCGCGTTCATTATAATCAAGTCGCTGATGTCACGACCACATTTGATGCGGACGTCATCTTGTTGTCGGGCGACAGTGTCGCTGCCACGTTGATTTTGTTCTAGTGCTATAGACCGTCTGTGTTCTTCTATCCCATCTCTAAATCCAAACTAATTTAAAAAGACAAGATAGTATGTTTTGGTTGATGGTTCGTTTGGATTTTCAGGTATCAATTACCAATGAACGAACTCACATAGTAGGAACGCCTGTTCAAAGGATTGGAACGCAAATTAACAGTGAAGCCAAACGATTCAATGACAATAGAGTAAAACTTCACAATGATCATGGGAGAGCCTACGTCCAGCAATTCCTTGAAAATTTGACCACGGCATCTGTTCAATACACCATAGATTTTAACTATAACGACTTCACAGGACACTGACTTTCGCACAAGTAAATAGGCGCCATAGAACGACGTGGAGAGGCGGCAATCGTTGCATTATCTAAACATCGACGAGCTGTTGGAATGATTTGGCCTCCACCACGATGGACTGAATCGCACACCGCGTATATTCTCATCAGCCAAAATGCTTTCCCTTGGTAGTCTACTGGAAATCAGCTACAACAGAGTCTTTGATTTCGTTCAAATATTGCACAGACTTGGTGAAATTTAAAATGAAGTTGGGTTCAGTGCCGTCTGGGCCAAAGCAACAAATCTTACGTGCTTCAATAACAACGTAGTCATATTTCTCGGGTAAATAATGGGCACGTACTTTTTGGGTGACTTAGACAAACACAAAGAATCCAAGAGTGTTGAGGAAAAGCTCCAGTGGTGCCAAAATGGGTCTTGAACAGGCCAAAGTGAGTCGAAGGACAGCCACTTAACCTAACCAAGACAAACACATGTGGTTGGACTCTTCAAAGATAGTCTCACGATATGACACTTTTCCGACTTTTTCAGTGGAATACAAGCGTGTTTTTCTTATAAATCTTGCACGCAAATTAAGTGCAATTCACCGGCACTGGCAATAATATATTCTGCAGAATCTTCAAATGTAAATTGCACGATAGGATTGGATTTTGCCAAACGTTTAAGACTTACGCTTTTGAACGACTTTTCGGCAAATCAGCTGGATTTTTGGGATCAACAGCTACGCAAACGACAGGTGACACAGTGTGTTTCATGACCTGTATGAAGAAAAGGAAAACGCATAGAGTTAAAGTAAGGAACTTCGGTTAAAGCAAGAAGGAAAAGGCTTTAATTTATCTTCAGGAACTTTCTTGAATGTGGTGATAGTACCAGACTTCATGAAGAATTGATACCACACCGACCAGACCTCAAATGTTTCCTGAAAGCACATTCACGATGGTTTCTACGTAACGATCCATCACCAAAAATGGTACGATAAATCGCCTTTTCGTATAAACCTTTTTTCTTACCCCGGGAACGTAGTTGGATCCCATGATTTTTTAGCACTTATGGGCAGTGGCAACTTTACACAGAGCAGACACGACCTTTTTAGAAATGCAAATCATTAAAGAACCATCGGGATCGCAATTCTTGACTGCAACAGCTACCTCATCATCATAAAGACCCCCGTATAACATCTCCATACGATATTTTTATGCCACCACAGGTGAAGGCAAGTTTCTCAAGAACAGCCTGCCTGCTGGGGAGGGCAATCGGGCACCCATAACAATCTTCAAAAGGCCCTTGCCATCGGTTTCCATATCTTCGTGTTTAAGTATAACGTTAGTCTCTTCAAAAAGTTGAACGTTTCTTTCTTTTCTTATATTTCCAATACAATTTCCTATAAATAAACAAATAAAGTGATTGATTTATTGTAAAAAAAAAAAATGTGAAATTTCTGTCATCAGTTTAATTCTGTTCAAAATTTTCTACATATTTATGTTTAATGGGGGTAGTAAAGGCAATTCTACTCTAACTACTCAAGGGATAACAAATTTCCTTTCAATCTAAACGGTCAGTTGAGCATAAAATGTTTCTATACTAATATTTGCAAAAGTAAATGGTTTACTTGTTGTTGGGACACACAAATATTTCATTTATGTAAACAATTATTAAAACGAAGGGGAAAATGTATTATATTGTTGCTATTTTACTAAAGCAAGTAAGAAAGTTTTTAAATAGTGTAGTATAGTTTTATGTTAAAGAGTAGTTGCAATTTTTGATTTCTAAGTTCACGAAAAAAGTTCAATACTTTTATTGAAGAGCAAAAACGAGACGAACATGGTACGAATGTCATTAATTAGAAAGATGAAACAAACGGGTTAATTTCCGTTGGTTCGAATTGGCGCATTCGTGACTCATAGTGCTTGGCCAGACCCTTATATATTTACATTCATTTGCATGGACGCATTTGAAAAAGTTCTAAGGCTCGATACCCCAGCCAAATTTAGACAGTTAAAAAAAAAAAATAATTATTATTCATTGAAAGTAAAATTAAACGTAGTTTAACTTGGCATATTTATAATAGTTAGCCATTAGATAAAATAAATATAAAAATCGGTGCTAAATGCAAAAAAAAAAATTAAAGCTTGTACGTTTTTAGAAATTTAGCAAACATTTTTTGAAAAGTATAAATTATAGTCGAAACTTCTAAACTTTGAAACTCTTGCGGCACCAGTAAAAATTATCTGATTTCATACGTTTGTATTTATAAGGAGCAATAACCTTGGAATATGAAAAAATTTGGTTCAAACAAATTTTAAAAATCAAACTTTATTCCACAGTAAACCGGAGCGAAAAACAGAAATAATCATTATTACGAAAATGCGGAAAAGTTGCCACTCGTCAATACGAACTCAGGGAAATCGGAAAATATTTTCTGTTCGCAGGCCGCATTCAAACTTTACGAATTGAGAAATTGAATACATATCCGAAAAATTTTAGGAGATGTAAATTATGTCCGATCGGGCACATACGTAGCATGAGCTTGTGGTGCATTACGAGAACGAATTCTCAACTACCCCTACTTCACCTTCTTTTCACCCCAAAGAGGAGATGGGAAAAGCCATTATCCAGAATCTATCTGAACTTTTGTACAAGATGACTTTGGGGGGCTCAAAGCCGAAAAAATTTACCACCCCCACTCGCCATTCCCTCTGTATTGTAGGGGGTGGGTGCAACGTTTGGCCTGACCTTTTTTTGGACGACTCAAAACTCATATTTGAAAGGTGGCTGCTCCGCGAATTCCACCTACACTCTCTCCCAGCAAAGAAGAACGTGGAAAATTATTCAGGAATGGCTAACTCCACTTTATAGTCCATCCACATTGACAACAGCAGCTACACGAACACGCGACTACGAAATTCTGTCGGCTATAACTGTCGCCTTGTAGTCGGCTACTAAACACAATGGAAGCGCACCACCTGCAGCAAACGCAACCAAAACAACAAAAGCAAGCTCTCTTTTCTCTCTCTCTTTCGCTTGTCAAATTAGAAATAGATTTAAAATTGGCTACAGCCACAATTGTGGTTGGTGGTCATGTGGTCGTGTCGTCGCCAAAATAATCGTCTCCATAAGAATATGTGTTTTTTTTGTTATAATTTGACAAATGTAGTCGTGTAGCTGCCGTCGTCAATGTGTATTGTGCATTAGTGTTAAATTTAGGCATAAAGGTACGAGAGGTAAGGGTTGCTCTTATGAACCCATCACGTCTCTCGTGCCCATAGGCTTATATCACCAGCTTAACCCAGCGCTCATTAACCTGAGTGTGGCATGAAATATCAACCAAATTTATATTTGGTGTTGGTTTTTCCCTGCTCGATATTAATTGTGAAATGTTATTAGAAGAAAGGCTTGCCAAAAGTGGGGGGCAGGTAAAGTAAATTTTGTGTCACACCAATTTATTAATTCATAATAATCATTTGCTTTAAAATTTATTCTGTGAACCAAAAAGTTTCTAACATTTTCGTCTTTTTTCGTTTTCAGAACTCGCCTAAGTCTGAACTCTCGATCATGCTCTCTGTCATCCACTAAAATCGAGAGAGAATGTTTTCTGAAAGGGTAAAGAAGACGTTTCGTTTGGATGATATTTTGAGCTACAGCGTGAACTTTGAAAGGTAAGTTGCTGCACTTATTAATACATTCTGAAATATGTTTAGGTTCGTCAACTATCGAAGATTTTGTTTTGATTTCGCACCACAGAGGCACATATTTTGTTGCTAAGTCTAGGAAATAAGATCCAGCAACAATGGCAATAGTAAATTGGAATCCGGGACCAATATCACACTCGCTGTGGTTGACAATTGCTGACAGGTTTCTGAGATTGTACATTTCTTTGCGAAAAACATCTGATAACCTCATTCAGATAGTAAGGATACATTCTTATAGCATACTCTAGTTCGAAATCAAAACAATCTTAGGTGTCGACAATTGAATCTGAAAGGCCAAAGTAATCGAAATGAATATTATTGATAATATTGTGCGAATTTTTTTTGGGGAAACCACATGCACTCGTCACCCTAATTATCCCCTTTTTCCATCATTTTGTAAATTTAACTAATTCTAACACGTCATCTAGTGGTGAAGTATTCCAAATAAAACTGCTAAAAATTAATTTTATTACCTTTCAAATAAGTCCAAATTTGCAAATCTCTAATAATAATTATGCTTTCTATTTTTTTTTTAACTTTTTAAACTTTTTGGGCTCAGTTCCACGACGAAATTTTCCAACCTAAAAAAACTGTAAATACATGATGGTTCAGAAACTAATTATTTCATAATGACATTAAATTATATAGAATTCGTAGGTATAGAATGGGTAGCTCATCAGGAAAATTTGGACCGCTACCCAAAAAAGCTCTTTGAGAGCGCTCTCTTTGTACTCTTCTGGAAGCTAATAGAAAGCGCTCACATTGAGCTTCCCGAAAGCGCTTTCAAGTATACGAAAAAGCGCCTGCAAGGAAGGCTGTCGCTGGCACTTCAATTGAACTTTTTCACTTCACTTTCAAGCCTGAACTTTTTCACTTCACTTTCAAGCCTGACACTTCGTCACTTCCTCTTTCATAAAAACACTTCGATTTTCCAGTTTCAATGAGAAACTAAAATCGATAAAAAAAAATCTAAATATGCTCATCTCTGTAATATGCTCCGACTGTAACCAGATCGATGTGTTTGAAATTATATTCCCTATAAAAAGTAAAAAGATACCTTTAGCATACATACTTTAGTACATTTTGAGACCTTTTGTGTTTATTCAAATACCTATGTAGCAACATTGATGACGAACTGTCATATAATTTATTAAGATTTGGTTGAAAATGAAGAGGATTGAGAAGGGGCTTGGAGGATTTTATTTCCAAATGATTTTTTGCAAAAAAGCGACAGTTTCGAAGAATCCTGTCATTTTTGGCGTGAAAAATTCCTTAAAACAAATTATGTACCCTCATTCAAAAAGTTTTGTCGGAGCCTTATTTTGTCTGCCACACACTAGCGCTCCACCAAAAGTTTTTTTTACGCAAACTAAGCACATAAACCCAGATAATTTTATAAAAACACTTCACTTTTTTAAAAATCACTTCGTTTTTTTAAGAATTTCACTTCACAAAAAAATTTTAAAACGAATAGAAAAAAATAGTGAATGATTTTTATACTTTGTAATTCTCATATGGTTAATATGAAAGTGAGTATAATTTGATTTGGTATTGATACATTTTCGTGTTTCACCAAACACCAATGTTTGGTGAGCCATAATTTTAGATGTTACTTTTGTTATATTTTCATATATGTATGTAAATAAAATAAATAAAAATAATAAATTATTAAAATTATTAGGCTTGGAATGAACAATGTTGCCAGAAGAATATCAAAAAGTTCATAGAACTAGCAGATCAGCCGATCGTTTCGGAACCAGCTACGGTTCCTCATTCCAAATTGTTGAAATCCAAATCAAAAATATTAAAAAAGAAGAAGAAGGCCTACTTCTAAGCACAGTATACAGTATGCCAGATAGCAGAAAGTAATCTGAAATATTCTCAGGTCTTCTGAGATTTGACAATTATGACATGTATTCGCTCAATAAATTTTGACAAATAATTTTGTTTATGAGAGAAAATTCTCTTAACCCATTTACGTCAGCTGTACACAAATAAATAAATAAAATAAAAGTATCAAAAATCAATAAACCTTTCGTTTGTTGTTTTTTTTTTTCTGAAATAAAAACTCTCAAAATATTTTGTAGACTGTGGTTCTATAAAATATTTAAATAAGCAAAATACAACAATTATCTTCTTCAAAAATGTCCTCTTTATAATCTAAATAGTTTTACCGATTTCAAAAGAATTTTATTTAAATTTCGGAGAGGTAGAGTTCTTACTTGAATGGCATACATAACAAAAAAACTTTTGGGTTAAGTCCTTGGTTCATATTATGCACATGGTTGTTACAAACGCCTTCGAAGATCTCGTTTATCAATGTCTAAAACGTTTCTATTTTATTTATATATTGTGCTGGTACCAATGGGTTAATACTTTTTTATATTTACTTCTGAAATTCTGAAATGTTCTGGGAGAAGTAAGAGATTAATTTTCAAATTTGGCAGACGTCAGTGATCAGAAAAGAGGGCGTCACTTCTATTTATTTCACTTTATTAATTTCACTATGCTTCTAAGTATATATTGTAATACGAAAAACAGACACGGTTCATATTAGATGTCAGAAAATCTGACCAATATGTAATACAAGTGTCAAAGAGGAATGGCAAAAAGTAGGGGAATATGGGGAATGTCGAACCACACTTTGATTTTGACTGATAACTCACCCTAAAATCGTAATTTTTCAAAATTTGAGAAATGGAGGTTAAACTAAAATCAAAATGCCACATTTTTGTAGTTTCAGAATTTAAAATATCGAATTTTTTGTAAAGTTTTAAGCGTTATACCAAAATATTCGATTTTTTCATTTTGAAAAATCGTGGGGAATGTCGAACCACTTTGCAAATTGAGAAAATTCGAACAAATATTGATGTAAAACGTTTATTTATGACTTCGTTATGAAAAAACATAAGATTTGAATATAAAGAGCAAAAATCGATGTTATTTATTCGGAGTCGCAGTTTTTGCATATGAAGTAGCCACCAGTCATGTGTACACATCTCAAGTGATTGTCGATCTTAATCTCCTTTATGACCGCTAAATATTCTTGGAGATAATGAAAAAATCAGATGAAGCTGAAATAATACGATGGCAAAATATCGAATGTCAGATAATACAGTTAAAACTAATGGTTCGACATTTCCCTACATAGAAAGGTAGTGGTAGTTCCTATATAATATATAATAATACTATTCAGTGAAAATAACTGTCTTTGTAATTTTCACTTATATAGATTGTTGAAATTAGGGAACTATCACAAAGATCACTGACGAGAAACCGTAACTGGTTCCGAAACGATCGGCTGATCTGCTAGTTCTATGAACTTTTTAATATTCTTCTGGCAACATTGTTCATTCCAAGCCTAATAATTTTAATAATTAATTAGAAATGTGAACTACCAAATTTATAAAAAATTTGCAAAAAATTTTTCCAAATCCAAAAATATTAAAAATAATAAATGTATCGTATGTAGTATATGTAGTTAGTAAAAAATGAAAGAGCACACAAAAATGTTCTTCCCCAAAGGCTTTCCAAAAGCGCTCCTTTTGCGTTTCCTACCAGCGCTCTTTCAGCGCTTCCAGGAAGCTTGATGTCAGCGCTTACTTCCTATGACATGCAATGTAAAAAGTATATGATCTGTACTATAAAGAGGGAGTGCTTAGTGCTGGCAGAGGAGCGCTTACATTGTAGATAAAAAAGCGCTTTTGGAGCGCTTCCTTTCCCGTTGGGTAAATGTATATATATGTATGTGTGTAAGTACGCATGAAGATGTTCAGGATGATGCATTCTTGTATGTAAATCTTTCAAAAAGATAAACAATCATCAACAACATCATGTCATTTACAAATGCTGTTGTCACATGTTCACTTTAAGTAGTAGTCTCTGCAACATATTGTACACATACATGTTGGTATATGTATGTATACAAAAGGAAATCATTATTATTGTGTTTGTGTGCATATATATTTTTGTTTATTGGATGCACCTAAAGTTACTCACACAGAGTCATTGCTCAATCAATAGGTCAACTCAGAAATTGTTCCTATTGTTAATAATGGTGGCATGTGAATATTAATTACACATAAATAATTTGTTGTTGTTATTGATTCCATACACACACAGTTAATTTGACGGTATTCTAGGCCAATTGTTGCACACAGTAAACGGTAAAGGAGAGAAACCAGAAACAAGCGATAATGTAGTAATGAAAATTTATCAACAACTATGTAGCAAAATTGTTTTGTTTGTTGTTGCTGTTAAAATACACATACAATTGAATTGCTTCAATCAATTAGCTTTTAACTCAACTTGATTTATGAATGTATATGTGTAACAAAGGAAAAAATAATGAATTCCTCTCTGATATACAATAAAGATTTCAGATAATTTTGTTTATAATTTATAAAAACTCAGACAGGAGGTTAATCATACAATAGTGAAAATTAACATCATGAACTGATACATTATTATAAGATTTGCCCTATTAGTTTTATTATTATTGTTAGAGAGTTCATTGCGGCTTATTAGATTTATTGCTGCCCCTTCAAACACCTACAGTACTTCCATAATTCCGACCTCTAATAGAAATGTTAGTATTGATCCCATTTCTATTGAGCTCTGATTGACATCTAGTATTTGATGGTCGCTCATTTCCATTTCCATTTCTTCGAGTATGCATAAGTGCAGGGCATTGTCTTAAGATGTGCCTCGAAGATTCCTTATTTTCTTTGCAAAGAATTCAAAGTTTTGTTAGGAGATAATTCAATCGACAGTTTCCTGTGCTTTCAACTGCTTTAGCCCTGGTAGATTCTTAATATAAATTCTTTTATTGTTCTTCTTTTTCTCTCTAATGAATTATTATTATTCTCTAATGAATACTAAGAGGGCTCCATTTCCAATCCTACAAAATGGCTGTAGGCCTACGAAAGAAGTTGATGCTTCTTTCTTTGCTAGTTCATCATCAACGTCATTCCTTTTAGTTCCAGTATGCCTTGAAACTAACAGCATCTAAACCCAATTAATCAGGCCGAGCATATTAAGTTCATCACGACACTGTCAAGATACCAGTTTTGAGGTTATCCTGTGAGGTTAGAGTGACTTGATAATCGATTAACTATCGGTTTGTATCCATTGGTTTTTTGCTGGTAGGCAAAAGATATGCGGCCAGCTCTTTATAAAGTCTTGATCCGATTCGTTTCGACCGGTTAAATAATCTGCGAACTGTCACTGAACACCTACCCTCGTACGCTTCAATAATTTTCTTAAGGAAACCTTCGATCATTGTTTTTAGTTTTAGATTATTCCTGGTTTTATTACTCAACCCTAGATATATGAATTGTATTTCCATTTAGGCTTTCTTGAGACTAAATTCTATTTATTTTTTAGGATCTCTCAAAATTCTATTTACTAAAAGAATCTAATGATTCTATGATCCGACATGGAAAGGCTCGTTAGAAACCATCTATTTATTGCCCAGGCCAATTTTGCGTTTGATTAATACTAAATGCTTTTCAAACCATGTCGTACCGATTCGAGGAACACATCATAGTTTTCATCATTTGGGGTCGTAAGGCGTTTAATTCTTTTCGTGATTTTGATACCGCCTTTGATTTAACTGTAAGTGATTGAATTACTTTCATAGCTGTCTGGATGTCTATGAAAATTGTGATTTTAGACGAAGGAAGATCCCTCTCCAGTATTGCTTTGACAGCTTTTTCGATTGCTAGCTTTTCTGCTTGAAAGACACAGTATGCATCAGACTCTCTCAAGACGCCCATCTGTTAAGTTTTTTCGAATAGAGTCCGGCTCCTGGTCCCATTTCCATTTTTGAGTAGGGGAGAGTTATGTAATCCGATGTTACTGTGAGACTTTCCAAGTTGAATATTTTCCCCAAAGTATTCTCAGGATTGCCTCATGTCTGTAGTTGTTTTGCTTAAGCAAGGTAGGGGAAGGGTGGAGTTTTCCCAGACCCCTGGTAGCGACAGCGGTTAGCCCTCCCACTAAACCAAAGAAGCCGTTGGATGAATCGGCATCGTACCGGCCGTATGTGCATGCTGGATACAATGGGCAAAGTCCTCGAAAGCATCATAGGGGGCAGGTTCCAGGAGTGGCTTGAAAAGCCAGGAGGACTATCAGCAGGATAGTTTGGATTTAGAAAACCCGCTCCATTGTCAACTCAATAAAAGCGGTGATGAATATTGCACGTGTAGCAATGGAGAAACGGCAAGAAGACGTACTGCGCCGTAGTAATGTTGGACATCAAAAATGCCTTCAACTCGACGAACTGGTCTCAGATTATGAGTGCATTGAGAGGATTTAAAGTATCGGCGTACCTCTTGAAAATAATCGCAAAATACTTCGACAACAGGATTTTAATATACCAAACTGGCGACGGCGTGAACTAGTATAGTGTCAAGGGAGGCGTTCTGCAGCGCCCCGTTTTTGGCCCAACGCGATGGAACGCAATGTATGACGGCATTCTCAAATTGGATCTCCCGGAGGGTACAATGATCATTGGATATGCAGACGACATCGCGGTAGTGGGAGTAGCCTAACATCTGGGTTCGATACAGGCTATATGTAACGACGTCATTTAAAGGGTGAGAAGATTGCTGCACAACTCGAAGCTGGAATTGGCGGAGCAGAAGACGGAAGTCGTGCTATTGAGCACCAGAAAAGCACTTGCAGAGCTGGTCGTCACAGTTGGTAATCATCACATCACCTCGTGCCTACACATCAAGTACTTAGGAGTACTTATAGACTAAAACAATGACTTTCAAAGATCACCTGAAAGCTGCTAGTGAAAAAGCAGCACCAGTAAGCAATGCACAAACACGCATTATGCCGAACATAGGAGGCCCGCGCGAACTCAGGTACCGGCTGCTTTCACCGGTTAGTATGTCAGTAATATAGGACGACCTCGATAGTCTGGTGGATAGTACACTAGACTTTCATTCAGAAGGTTGCGGGTTCGATTCCCGTCTTGGTCTGGTGGTTAATTCTCATAAACTTCTTATATTCACTATTGATATGAAGTGGATGAGAATTATAAGAATGTGTACAAGTACACACCTTGGTTGGTAATGGCTAAACCAACGAGCTGATAGAAAAATTGCCACACAGCCGTTTGGAATCGGCGTTAAACTATAGGTCCAACCGTCGCCATTGTGGTCTAGTGACAGAGTGCCAGACTCTTGTTTCTGGAGACCCGAGTTCGATTCTCGCCTTGGGTATGTTTCTTATCTATCTTTCTTTCTCTCTTCCTTTCTTTCTTGGGGCTTTGGCACGATAGATCTTATAGGTCGCAGTGCCTGACTTTCGAGTCGTCCTTCCTTCAAATAATAATAATATCAGTAATATTGTATGCAGCACCTATCTGGGCAGACAGCAAGAAGGCACACTAGAAGGATATCCGTGCAACTTATAGGCTCAGTGCCTCATAAGAGAAGAAAAAAGGCAGCGTACCATCAAGGAATTACAGCGAAGATGAGAGTCACCAGACAAGGGTCGATGGACCCATAATCTCTTTACGAACATAAAAGAGCAGACATAACGCAGGGATGGCGAATTGAATTACCACATTACTTAATTACTTAGTGGTCATGGGTGTTTCCAGCAATATCTGCACATGTTCAACCTCGGAGAAAAAGACCCGTTTTGCCCGAACTGCCCAGAGAAACTGGAGAACCCGGAGCATATACTATTTCACTGCCCGCGCTTTAGCAGTAACAGAAACGAGTTGGAGATAGCCTTTGAGGAACCCCCTTCAGCAAGGAATCTGAGGACACAGTTGTGTAACGCAGTGGAAAAATGGAATGCAGTATGCAAGTTTGCTGCAGATATGATGACCATATAGTATAATGCAGAACGTGCTCGTAAAACCAAGCACACGGCAAACATTAGAAACATGGAGTCAGATATCGTCAACCGCGTATCGTCGGTTGAATTGGACAGAAACCAATATTAACGGTTGTGCACTAAGCTCATTACAGCCTTCCGACGTAAAACCTAACGGTGGTTCCGGCAGGAATGTCTGTACGGACGAGAGGTGGTTTCAGCGTGAGAATGTCTCGCACTGACTGGGCTTTTTATGCTTTCCTCCTCGTTAAAAAAAAAGGTAGAGTCCCTCACTCTGACTCAGATTAAGGAGTAAAAGCTGAAGCATCGTCTCTAGCCCCGCTTGCGATGTGCTCTTTATTGCTCTTGTTGTGCCAATTGTGCCAAGGTTTGCCTTAAGATCATCTGCGATAAATAGTAACCGTCTAAGAAATGCAGTGTTATGCATTCATTTTGACCTAACCTAATATAAAATGTATTTTCCTTTAGCATTAGATTTCTACACGTGTATATTTTTTTGGTTTATAATTACTACAAATAAGAGATCAATAGGAAAACAATTTAATGCTAATCGAAAACACAGGAAACCTCATTATGAAATAGAAATTGTACATATGTATAACAGTTAATCAGGCTCATGTACCGATAACACCCCCAATTTCTTGAAAGCAATTCAATTTTCTTTGAATTTCTATACATACACATTTAGTAAGCTGAAAGAAAAGCAATAGCAGTAAGGAGCAACAACAACAACGATGGTCTTAAACTTCCTTGCCAACTCGATTTTGTCTTTCGTTTTTCTTTTGTGTGTGTCACTAATCCACATTTAATTGAATACTCTTCAACATTTTCGTATAGGGGAAGGGAGTGTCAGTTGGACAGAGTTTTATTTAACCTTAAAAATTTTTTTTTCCACTAATGTTATTAATTTAAAGATTGATTCTTGTAGACCTTGTCGGAACTATATTTTTGCCGAAAGTAGTTGATACTTTTGACTTCATCTTCATGGCATAATTTTGAAAAACTTAATTTTTAAAAATGCATTTAATTTGAAATCCCAATTTTTTCGTTTCTTTTTGACTGAAATTAAAGTTTTAAACATCGACCAGTTATAAAATGTCAAAAGCACAGCTGAAAATAATGGTGGCCCAACTTACACGCACTTCCCTTATCGTTTTCGTAGATTCCATAGATGACATTCTTCACAGTCTCAGCCATTGAGATACTATAAAATTTATGTTTTTGTTTGTGCTATGCTTAAGGACTTTAGCTTGTTTTATACACACAAAGGGATCTACAAAAAATTTGTGAGTGGCTACGAAAATCGACTTAAGAATGTCGAGCAACAATTTAAAATTATGGAATTATGCATCTCTAGGTAAACAGTCAAATTATAGCATATTTATTTCATACTTTTTTTTCTAAATAAAAATAAATTTAAATTTATTTATTTATATTTTTGTCATCTTCATGAAGACACGCTCTAAACGAAAAGATTACATAAACAAAAACAAATCAGCGAATTGAATTTGTAAACCAAAGCAGCTGAAGTATAAAAAAATGTAAAGAAGAAAAAAATCCCAAAATCTCATAGCTTTCTAACAACTACTACTGATTCTTTGTATCTCATAGACACTGTCTCGTATAGCTTAACTAACCACAGATTTGCGTTTTTTTTTTGTACTCTCTATCATTCACTGAAAAGCTTTTTCTTTAGTATGACAAACATTTTTATAGGAAATAAAGATAATAAAATTGTTTCATGTACTTCCGGCAGCTAAAATGCTGTGAGAATCAATCTGTCCACAGACTGGTAGACACGCAAAAAGACAGACAGACCAGTTTGTTGTAAGATACACTTGTACTTCCACTGGCTGGCTTTTGTACTTATGTATTTATTCTGCCGTAGGAGTCTGTATCTTTTTTTTTTGTTTTTTTTTTTTTGTTTTGCATTGTAATGCGATTTTATTTGAATTACTTTCGGCTGTCAATTATAATGTAAATTGTTAAGAATTTTATTTAGTTTATAAATCAATGAGTTTGCCGATTTTAAATATTTTAAATGTAAAAAATAAAATAAGAAATTTAAGGTTGATTTACGGGCACGGTACGACACGCGACAAGGCTGAAAGCGACGCAGCGAACAATGGCATTTTCTAACAAAACAATGAACGTGTTGGATTACACGTGCGGTCACAACACGGCAGAACACAATTGAAAAGGGGTCCACGACCTAAGAACGATACAAATTTTTTAATAAAGAAACTTATGTATGTGTTGATTCAGGATAGACGCCGTGAAAGGCCAACACAGAAACGGCAATTTGGTGTGAATGCTGGTTTTGGTCATGCCGTGTCTTCGCAAGTCTAAACTTTTTCCTTTTGACTTTGCATTCCTCAATCGAAGGTGCCATTTAGAGTCGTTTATATGTAAGCCAATCAATCTTTATAAAATCTTCACTCCTTCTACTATCGACCATCTGCTGTAGAGCATGCCAATATAGGGGAATGTCGCCTAGATTGGAACACCTTTTGACTTTGAACAGTAACTTCCATTGTAGGCCGAATTTCACATATGGTTGGAAAATCTCGCAGAATGAAATGTAGTTTCTGAACTTTAGAATATGTTCATAGAAGTTATGAGCATTTGAAAAAAAAAATAAAAAATTGTAGTCTCTAGGTCGGAACACCATAAAAAATCAATGAGATATGGAGGAAAATGATTGAAAAAACATGCGAATGAAAAAAAAGGCTGAAATACAACTGAAAATGAGAAAAGAAATCCTGAAATTGAAATAAAAATGTCCTCTTGGTTAATTTTCATTTTCAAACGAAATAAATTTTATTTTTTAATTTTATCAAAAAAAAATAATAAATAAATGAAAATGGGCAAAACATTATTCGGAAATGCAATTATGGCAGATAAAAAAGCTTGTAATCATATTGGCGCATTCCAACTACACCTCTCTGTTGCATTTGATGAAAAGAAAAAAAGACAGTATTCCGACCTTGATTACATGCGCCATTTGACATCGTTGAACACGGCGGACCACAAACGCGTAATGAGAACATCAAATAATGCTCCACATTTTCAAATTACACTTCAACGAATAATTTTAGTCAATTTACTTTGTTGTTTTTTGATTTCATGGACTTTGTGAACTGTGAATTCCCATAGTTTATTTTCGATTTTTGAACGCTCAGTTTCGTGGCAAAATCGTGGTGTTGTTGTTGCTTTTCTTCTGTCGGCACAAACACGACGTAGTACACGTATATAACACATGAGAGGAAAGTTCAGGTATATACAATCAAGCAGAGGCATCAATGACTGCTTTCTCACTAAAGCACATGAGATAAAACTACGAGAAGTCGCCTCTCTGCTTGATTGTTTGTAGCCGAATAACAACTGCATAACCTCGTTTCTTACTGGTTTCTTATGAGTGCAACAGAAACGCAATTTTTCACGTGACCGTTGCTGTTGTTGAAGCTTTTGCACTTATCCTCTTTCTATTTTCTGAAGGTTTTTTTCTGTTGATATTCTATATCGGCACAAATACGACGTAGTACACGTATATAATACATGAGAGGAAAGTTCAGCTAAAATCAAGCTCTCTCACTAAAGTGCATTAGACAAATTTGCGTGAGAAGTCGACTCTCTGCGTGCTTGTATGTAGTCGATCCCCATATGACCTCGTTCGCTAAACACTAACAACAGCATAACTTCGTTTCTTATTCGTTTCGTATGAGTGCAACAACAAAGCGATTAATTTTCGATTTAGCCTCGCTAAAGAAGTTTCACTTCAAAAAAAAAAAGATTAATCATTTCAATTGTACTGTGCGCTCTTCAAGTTTTTTCAAAAGTTCAAACTTTCTTCAAGATAATGATTTCAAAATCAAATATCTAAGGGGAACCTATTGTCAGACCTTTCTTTCTCATAAGTAGTAAAAAGAATCGTTAAAGCTTACCACCATTTATGGTTAGATCTTGTTTCTGGAAGTTTAAGACACTCTTTTGGAAAATAGTTAGAAGTTAGGCTGACTGATCGGAAAGATTTCACGCTGAAACTCGTACCGATAAACTTCGATTAATTGCTTTCAATAGATCATTAAAAAATAGAGGGCTTCATGTCTGCATATAGCTTGCCATATCAGGAATTTTTTAGGAAATTTTGTCTGCTTTTGGATTCTAAATTGTTCGTCGACATTTCCTCGAGCATCAGCAATATAAAAATTTCGACCCGGAAGCTGCTTCGTCGTCCATTATACAACATGAATATTTTTGTATGAAATTCGATTTTAATTCGATTCGAGCCCTACTTTTGGCATCTAAATTTTTTGCAGCATTCCTGTCTGGAACTTTTTGGACTTTGTATGTTTTCAAACCTGCATTGGCTTTAAATTTTCGGGCCAAATAGTCAGAGCACTGGGCTAACCGGGCAGCTTTTCTACCAGATGTGTTTGGAGATCTTTTCAATATGCTTTCTATTTTCTTGGCTTTCCCTTCCCAATATCATGTGGTCCTTGTTTTCTTCCCGAACCAGGTTTCCTATCGAGGGTCAAATTCTCTTGAAACTGTTTAATAACATTGGAAACAGTTTGACGGCAGACCTTCAATTCTTTGGCCAATTTTTTGTAGAACCAATTTGGATTTTTTTTTGAAAATTTTTAATAATTTTAAGACGTACTTCTTTTTCTTCACTCATTTTGATCAAACTCACAATAAATCAACATGTTTGTCATTAAAAATAACAACTGACATATTTTTCAAAGATAACTAGATCAAAGAAATTTTTAAATTTTACACCCAAAAAAATTATTAGGTAAAACGTGTGTTAAGATTTTTTCAATCTCACTCCTTATGTATGTACAAAAAACTTTGTCAATATCTCTTTCAGTTTTGGAGATATTTTGGACATACAAAAGTTATATTTAAAATGTTGACTTTTTTGGGGGAAAGAAACTAACAATTAGGTACTGCACAGAAAAATCTATTTGAATCTCCACATCGTTTGTAAAATCCTAGCATTGTCTTAAGAAGGAACTCTCTCCCACTTAGGGCAATACTTTTTTAGGAATTGCTCGAGTTTAATGCCTCACCAGAAGCCTTGAATGGTTATAAATATATCACAACTCTAAAAAGAAATGATGTCAAAAAATTGTGATCAATTCAATAGGAAAAATGTGAAGCCAATTATCGTAATTTAATACCAAAAGTTATTTAAAATCAGATATCCATAAATACATATATAGAAATATACAAAAACTGGCTGCTGATAAAAAAAATACGTCATGTACATATATATGTCTGTCTGTCTGTATGTATATGTTTACAAAATTCAATTTTGTATTATTATTTTGGTAACAAATTTCATTTTCAAGAGATAAAAACAAATTACAACAACAACACCAATACAACGAACTCAGCGCGCATTAATGTGATTTGAAATCCCGGCAATACGGGATATACACACACACACACACACACTCAAATACACTCATATACAAACACAATGCAATCAATTTGTATTCACACATAGAACTTTTAAATTTACTCACAGTTACTTGAAATAACACATACAAGCAAAACACAGAAATACACACACACACACACATATATACTCGTTCACAAACAATCTCATATGAGAGAGGGAGGAAGAGCGGGTATGTATATGTGAAAATAAACCCACATTATTCTTAAATTGAATTTACGGTCACTTTGCGTGGATTGAATAACATTATTTTGATTTTGTGAGTTGTGTTCCCTTTGCAATTTCCCCATCCAACCTACCCTTAATTTTCTGCGCCATACCCTGGACGCATACCATGCAAGAAAAAAGAAAAAACTTAATGGCGGCATTGGTGATATAGCGGTAATGTTGGCAAGGTTGTAAGTATATGTGAGTGTTTGTATGTATGTGTGTGCATATCTCTTGGCGCTTTTGCTTTCTTTCGGCGTTTTAGCAAATACTTGTATTCAACGTATATTGCTTGCTATTCCATTAAATCACCATAAGAGACATCGACCATTGACTATGAAGCACCAGTAGCAGTAATGCACTTTTCTTTCCCATCATCCTTTATAGGTACTACTATAAGCTAAAGTAAAGAACTAGCAGTAGTAGGAGCATGCTGATGTGTCGCTGTGAATGTAAAAGAAAATGAGCGTCCTTGTTGTCGTGTCAAGTGCACTGCAGCGTTTTTCCAATTCTCCGCCACGCAACGGCAGCAAATTTTCACACACACACACACACACACACAAGATACTTGTCCTCTTTTGTGATTTCAAACAAACACACACACACTCACATGCTCACCCAAACACGTCCATATAAAGTGCAATTGTGTGTGTATGTGTGTGTATTTCTCTCACACTTAACAAAATATATGTATACTTTAAAAGAATGCATTTTACTTTTTCTTCTTCTTCTTCTTAAGCCAGCCATAAGTGAATCTTCAATGGTTCCATAAATAATTTACTTGCAATAGTTCACTTCTCGACTTCATTTCTATTCCCTTCTCTTTTACTCTACTGTGTGTGTGTATGCAGTAGTAGGTAGTACTCCAGGCTTGATTTAGCACCGACACACAATTTAATTCAATGTTTTCACAGCCGCATACAAATACATATTACACGCACACATACATACACACACATACTACACACGTTTATAAATGGATATATGAGTAGACGTCTGGAGGTGTGGAATTTTTGCTTTTTCTGCTTCTACTTCTTCTTCAGCGTTTTATTTATGTGTAGTACATGTCTTATGCAGTATTTTGTGGAACTATATTTAGTTTTAAAATATTCTAGTACAAAATTTTTATATTTTTATTGTCTTTATTTATGTATATTCACATTAAAAATTCTCAGGTAAAGAAAAGGGTAATTAATGTGTAATAAAGACAGAGGTGTTTGCAACTACTCCCCATAGCTATATTTTGATTCTTTAATTTTATAAATATTTTTGGTTGAAAATTGAGCTACTGGTTGAACTTGTGAAGTGGCACCTCTTTCTGAGAAAGTCGATCTACTTAAGATTTGGGGAAGACTAATTTCTCTAAATTATAGAAGAATTATCAGGTATAGGGCAAAATAAGAATGAAATTCTGAAGCTGAATGTACAATAACTAAGCTCAAATCGAGACTAAAACTCAAACCAAATCTAAATCATCGTAAAACCAAAATTCCGATTAAAACCAAGACCAAACTCAAATCAAAAGTCAGAGCGAAATTCAAACTAATAGGAGATCATGCTTACACTAAATTCAGGCCAAAGATCTGAATAAAAACTACATCGAAATTTAGACCAGAATTTAGATCAAAACTGAAACTAAAAGCGAAATCAAACTCAGATTAAACGATGACCAAATTCAGACCTAAAATCATACCAAATTTCAAAATAAAATATCAGTACACAGCTCAGACTGAATTCGGAATAAAATTTTAATGCAATTCAGACCAAAACTGAGAAAAAATTCATACCAAATCTCAGAGCAAAATTCAGACCTAAATTGACCCCTAATACATACCCGAAGTGAGACTAAATCCAAACGAAATCACAGACCAAATGGAGACAAAACTGAAACTAAAGTAAGGCCCGAAATTGAATCGAAAAATTAGACCCAAAACCAAACCACAATGCAGACCAAAAACCAAGCTGAAACTGCAACAATCAGACCAAAATTTAGTCTAAAAACACATTAAAACTCTGATCACTATACCGACCATCAGATCCCAGATCAAATTTAGGCCAAAATCAAGTCAAAACTCAAATCAAAAATATACCAAAAATGGGACCGAAATTTGGTGGAAAATAATCAGACCAAAATTACTTCAATAATCTGATCAAAATTCAGACGAAAAATATTTGAAAACCCAGGCCAAAAATTAGTCCGACCATTTATCAAAATTCATTTATCAAAATTCATACTAAAAATCTGACGAGACAAAAGTTAAACTAAAAACATAACAAATTCAAACCAAACTTCAGACCGAAGTTCAAATTAAAACTCGGGCCAAAACTTCAGACCAGAATTCAGATAAACAATCCGATCAACCGAAATCAAAAATATACCAAAAATTGGACCGAAATTTGCGGGAAAAAAATCAGACCAATAATCTGATCAAAATTCATACCAAAAACATTTGAAAACCCAGGCCAAAGATTTATCAAAATTCACATCAAAATTCAAATAATAATTCAGACCAGAATTCAGACTAAAAATCTGACGTGACAAAAGTTAAACTAAAAACATAACAAATTCCAACCAAACTTCAGACCGAACCTCAAATTAAAACTGGGGCCAAAACTTCAGACCAGAATTCAGATAAAAAATTGCATCAACCGAAATCAAAAATATACCAAAAATTGGGCCGAAATTTGGGGGAAAAAAATCAGACCAAAATCAGCCCAATAATCTGATTAAAATTCACACCAAAAACATTTGAAAACCCAGTCAAAAAATTAGTTCGATCATTTATCAAAATTCATACCAAAATTCAAATTCAGACCAGAATTCAGACTAAAAATCTGACGTGACAAAAGTTGAACTACAAACATAACAAGTTCCAACCAAACTTCAGACCGAAGCTCAAATTAAAACTCGGGGGCAAAAACTTCAGACCAGAATTCAGATAAAAAATCCGATCAACCGAAATCAAAAATATACCAAAAATTGGACCGAAATTTGGGGGAAAAGAATCAGACCAAAATCAGCCCAATAATCTGATTAAAATTCACACCAAAAACATTTGAAAACCCAGTCAAAAAATTAGTTCGATCATTTATCAAAATTCATACCAAAATTCAAATTCAGACCAGAATTTAGACTAAAAATCTGACGAAACAAAAGTTGAACTACAAATATAATAAATTCAAACCAAACTCTCGACCAAAGCTCAAATTAAAACTCGGGCCAAAACTTCAGACCAGAATTCAGATAAAAACTCCGACTAAAATTCATAATATAAATCAGACCAAAAGTCCAGATTGAAAGACAGATTAAAATGCAGATCAAAAACCATTACCAAGCTCTCCAATAGCAGGAAATCTAAAATTTCAGATTCAATGTAACCTAAGTCCTTTGATATAATTTTTATTTGCAGATTTGGAGGTGCATTCGTAGACAAATTCGTATGGTTGCCGTGGTGTAGAGTTTAGCGTGCTAGACCGCTATGTAAGGAGCCCAAATTCAATGATCGAATTTTTAAGGGGTAGAGAATGCTGTAAATTTTTTCTTCCCTTAAAATATTTTTCAGTCCAACATTCAAAATGTGTTTCATTTTCATCAAAAAAAGGGTTTAGGCTGGGGACTAGTCCCAAAACCGCCCTTAGGATCCATGTCCAAGTCTGAAATTCTGAAATTATTTCATAAACATTTATTAGTTTGTGTTTGAGCGCATCGGGAAGCTTTAGTCCAAATTGACTTCAGAATATTTCTAATGAATTTCAGAAATTTTAACGCAATTCCGACAAAAACTGAGACAAAATTTACAGCAAATCTTAGACCAAAATTGAGAATCAGTTCATACCCCAAAATAAGACTAAATCTACATCAAATCTCAGACCAAATTCAGACCACAGTTCAGGCCAAACAAATTCAAACCAAAATTTAATTGAAGTTCAGACCAAAAATCTCTCCTAGAATGATCCAAATTTGAAGCCAAATCCATACGAAAGCTTAGACTAAATCCATTCCAAACTCAGGCCAAAAATTGGATGGAAATTTAGTTCTCATCAAGACAAATAATCGGACAAAAAGCATACCAAAATTAAGATCAAAACTTGGCTTAAACCAAGACAAATCAGACTGAAACTTAAATCATCAATCAGATCCAAATTCAGACAGAAACTAGACAATAAAACAAAAGGCCCAAAAGCGAGACCAAATATGGACTAAATTAGACTAAAATTCATTTCAAGTTCAGTTCAAAACTCAGACCAAAAACAAACCGAAATCAAACGAAGAATATGAAAGTAGATCGGTCATACTCTCGGCAAAGAACTAAGAGAGATCTGCAGATAAGCGCTTGAATGGAACCCGCAAAGCAGCAGAAAGTAAGAAAGGCCCAGATGTGCATGAAAAAGAACGCTTGAAAAGGAAATCCAATCTATGGGGAAATCTTTCAAAAAACAAAAATAATCGCTAAGGATCGAAATCTATGGTGACGTTTTGTAGAGGGCTAAAGTATAGGCTGATTTTATAAAGGTCCAAGTTCAGGTTATATGTAGTAGCCTTACAGGAAACCTATAACTTCTCCCAATATCCTTTTTGTATAGGTTGCTATTTGTCTCTTTAATATATTTGAAAGCGACTGAGCTATATTTTGGCCTGGTGTTGATCAAGGTGGCAGTCCCGGACCCCCCTCTCCGAGGACCAGTTCATCCCACAGTAGAGCAATAAACCTACAAGTATAATGTTGGATCTCATGCGGCAGTTATATTGTTGCCAGCAATTCCCAAATACCTAGGAACAACTTTATTACGGAAGGCAAATAAATCCTGAAGATGAGATCATCATTTCACCAACCTTGATCCTGGTTATGAGTGACATTTCTGGTATATCGAAAGAAGCAATCAAGTGCGTTGAGTTCCAGAAAGCTATACAAAATATAGAGAGCTCCAACGGCTATCGGTATAATCTGGACTATTTCTGATTTGTATTCAACATGGGGTTACAAGCGACACGTCATAGAAAATTGTTCAGGCAGCATTGACTTTCATGCTCATGCCGGATCTATCCATTTGTAAAATAAGTAAAACAAAAATATTCCAATCAAGCTTTATTAAGATACATCCGCATTTCTATCTATCCAACAACTTAAATATTACGCAATAAAGTTCTCAGATTTCACTATGAAAATAAAAACCCATTTAGTGGTAAAATATTTTACTTCCGTAATTGTGTCCATTAGGAAAATAAAATTTAATACTGTGCTGGTAAAAATCACACAAATACATTCCACAAGTGTAGCAGAAAATGTGTGCTTATATATATAGCTGAGTGCAGTAGCGGGTCCAAGAGGGAAGGGGCGGAGGGATTGTGTGGTTAAGACCACCAACCACTGACCGATGAAATTTCATATATTTTGATTGTTGACCAAAACAATTTTTCAAAAACCAAAAGTTTGAACTCCTCCTTAGGGAATCTCTGGATTCGCTAGTGGCTGTCTGCATACTACACGGACTTCACCGACGGTTGTTATAAGATTTTAACGAAACACAAAGTTACAAAAAAAATGTCAAGCAAATGCCGGATACAACGTAATGCCAATGGCAATAAAAAAAAGTCAAGACCAGAAGATTCTTTAGGTTTTTTTTGTTTTTTTTTTTTTTTTGTGTATGTGTGTGAGTGTGTATGAAGATTGAATAGAATCGTATGAAATATTATTTGTTTACTCAACAAAATATATGAAAATTGATATCTTGTCGATAGGTGTTGGTGAGTGAATGCATGAGTATTTTAATGTATGTATATTCAAGTAAAATGTGTGACTAGATACATATACGGATATGTACAATATCCTAGTAGAAAAAAATCAAAACAAAGTATTTAAAACGAGCTCAGATCTGATACTTGTCTGTCGTGGCATAAGCAAATATATAGAATTTATTGATGTGATGAAAATTTATAGTGGAGTGAATTGATAGAAATTAAAATCAAATGTCACGTTGGTGTCGTGTGAGGTTTCATAGTATGTGTGAGTTTATAAGTGTGTGTATAAATAAATATAGTGGCGGTTATGTTAAGCTTTCGTACCGCTAGGTGGAGGGTGATGACTCGCACTCCGAAAGTATGCTGTCTTATTATTGGTATAAACAAATTAAGAAAGGTGAATTTTTAATATTAAAAAGAGAACCCTAAAAGTATACCACACTTTTTCTTATTTTGTGTGTAAATATAGTGCAGGTTATGTTAAGCTTTCATACCGCTAGGTGGAGGGTGGTGACTTGCACCCCGAAAGTTTTCTGTCTTATTATTAGTGCAAACAGATTAAAAAAGGTGAATTTTCAGTATTAAAAATAGGACTCTGAAAATATACCGCACATTTATTATTTTGTGCGTAAATATAGAGCCGATTATGTTAAGCTTTCATACCGCTAGGTGAAGGGTGGTGAATTGCACCCCGAAAGTATGCTGTCTCTTTATTAGTAAAACAGATTAAGAAAGGTGAATTTCTAATATTAAAAATAAGACCCTAAAAGTACACCACACTTTTATTGTTTTGTATGTAAATATAGTGCCGGTTATGTTAAGCTTCGCACCGCTAGTTCGAGGGTGGTGAATTGCACCGTGGAAGTATGCTGTCTTACTATTAGTATAAACAGATTAAAAAGGTGGATTTTTAACATTAAAAATAGAACCCTGAAAATATACCGTAATTTGATTATTTTATGTGTGAATACAGTGGTGGTTATGTTAAACTTTCGTATCGCCAAGTGAAGGATGGCGCATTGCACCCCGAAAGTATGCTTTCTTGTTATTAGAATAAACTGGTGAAGATAGCTGAATTTTTTATATTATTTATTATTTTGTGTGTAAATATAGAGCTGATTATGTTAAGCTTTCGTACCGCTAGGTGGAGGGTGGTAAATCGCACCCCAAAAGTATGCTGTCTTGTTATTAGTACAAATAGTTTAAAAATAGAACCCTGGAAATATACCGCACTTCTACTATTTTATATCTAAATATAGTGGTAGTTGTGTTAAACTTTCGTACCACCAGGTGAAGGTTGGTGAAATGCGCCTCAAAAGTATGCCTTCTTGTTATTAGAATAAACAGATTAAGATAGGTGAATTTTTATAATCTTAAAAATAAGACACAACAAGCCCAAAAGTATGCAACAAATAATTTCTGTATCAAAAATTGTTGTGGAATATACTTATATATCAATGGAATTAGTGGAATATATCAAAAATTGTATTTATTTATTATATTTTTATGGCATAGTTTATTTTATTTTATAGTACCTATATTCTTTTCTAATTAGAATTAGAAAATAATATCAACATTAGGCTAGGTAGACTTGCAAAAAGCGAAGAAAGTGCGTTGAGAATAGAATATAAAAAGTAAAAAAAAAACACATGGGCTTTGCTCTTTTTGGAATATAAAAACGAAAACTTCTATAATAAAGTAAACAACAGTTCGTTAAGTTTGTTATCACATCATGTGACGAGTGCAGAATGGTTTCATTTTATTTTTGTTATAGAAACCCTACGGGATGCCAATAGCTTCCCTTCCCAACCTTACATTCTTATAAGACTCACAAACTAGCCTCCTAATCTCAAATTCTATTGCCGAATACACCAATTGATAATATTTTATTTCCTTATGAACTTTTTATTTTATTTTATTAAAAAGCATAAAATTTTCATGGAACTTAAAACTACAACTGAAATCAACAGATTTCTTTACTCCTCTTGATCTCTAAAGTCTGCTATACATACATACATACATACATAGATACAAACTCTCATTTGCATAGTATCTGCATCTGCCATAAATAAATTATTTCAACTATTTTACTTGTAACAATGAAAAGAAGAAGTTCTTAGGAGGAAAGGGGGGAAAAAAGAAATATGTTTGAGTAACTAAAAGATTCTTAAGCTTCAGCGCAGAATTACTGTGAGTGGTGAATAGCGTTTGGCAGTTATATTTTTAGTTGTTGTTGTTGTAAAGAAATATTGCTCCTGGCAAACTGGCAGCAGTTTATACTTCAACTCTGGATGTTGTTTTCTTCTTTTTCGTTTTTGTGAAAAAATACTTTAACTAAAGTATTATATTAACTTTTTTATATACATTACGAGTAGAAAATAAAGTTGAGTATACGACGTGTAGTGCAATTTCATGCAAACATACACACACACATAAACACACAAATCCACTGTTACTGTAAAACCTCATCAATGATGATGCAAAGGTGAAAGCTTGAAACGAGTTGAATTGGGGGAAGGAGGGGAAAGATTTTAGAAAAGAATTCATATGCATTCAAGGCGATGACTGTGCAAAAATATTTTCAACATCGTTTGTTTTCTCATATACATATGTATATCTCTACACATACACACACATTTGCATGTATTCATGCATGACATAGAAAAGTGAAAATTCTGTTGTTAAAAAATTCCTTTGGTTTTTCATTAGGTAGCTGCAAAAAAGAAAAAGAGACAAACCAAAAATGCTTGCATTACTAGCAGAAGAAAGATGAAAATACAAAGAATTCTTTACTTTTTCTTCCAGCTACATTCATATACCGAAAAATTCCGCAGGTGACATTTTATGTAAGTTTCAAAAAAATATTTTTTGTTAACGTTTTTTCTGTTTTCTGCTTGTGTTTTTTATTTTGTTATTTTATTTTTTTTTTGTGAGTTGAGGTTATATTATTAGCAGTTAGTTATTTTATTAAGCATTTGGACCTAAAAATATTTTATGTATTTAAAAATTGTGTGAATGTTGTTTACGTGGCTATTTAAGGAACTTTGGAGAATTCATGTATCCAGATATTTAGACATCCGCTTTTTTCATCATAATTTGTTATTCATATATTTTATTAGTTAGCACATATTTTGTTGATTGACTAAATAGTTTATAGAACTATAGAATAAGTCAAGAAATTTTACTGTTAAATGTTGATGAAAAATATATCAACTCCACCAATAAACTGGAATATAAACTCAACGTGGATGCCAGCTAAAGTTTCTGACAGTTAGTTCCAGGGTCGAGAGGAAAAGAATAAGCTGACTTAGCTTATTCTCCTCAATTACTTACTTACTTATCCTCCAGCTTACCCCCCCACACCCCCGCCCGCTACAATTTCCTTCTATGATCTAGTAGTTGGTTGAATTTCAGAATACTTCAAATTTAATTTGGACCATTCCGCATTATTTTCAGAATATTGCAAATTAATATCAGAATATCTCGAATTTAGTTAAGAATATTTCAAAATATTCCAAGTTGATTTAGAATATTCCAAGTTGATTTCAGAATATTTTTCTTTAAAATATTCCAAGTTGATTTAAGAATATTTCAAGTTGATTTCAGAATATTCCAAGTTAATTACAATATATTCCAAATAGATTTCAGATTAATCCGAATTGATTCAAGAATATTCCAAGCTGATTTCAGAATAATTCAAGTTGATTTCAGAATATTCCAAGTTGATTCTAGAATATTCCAAGTTGATTTAGAATATTCCAAGCTGATTTCAGAATATTTCAAATTGATTTCAAAATATTCCAAGTTGATTTCAGAATATTCCGAGTTGATTTCAGAATATTACAATTGGAATTAAAAATATTCTAAGTTGACTGTAGAATATTCCAAGTTGATTTACAATATTCCAAGTTGATTTCAAATATTCGAAGTTATATTCAGAATATTCCAAGTTGATTTCAGAATATTCAAAGTTGATTTCAAAATATTCCAAGTTGATTTCAGAATATTCCAAATTGATTTCAGAATATTATAAGTTGATTTCAGAATATTCCAAGCTGATTTCAGAATATTCCAATTGGAATTCAAAATATTCCAAGTTGATTTCGGAATAATCCAAGCTGATTTCAGAATATTCCAAGTTGATTTGGAATATTTCAAGTTGATTTAAAAATATTCCAAGTTGATTTAGAATATTCCAAATTTACTTCAGAATATTCCAAGTTGATTTCAGAATATTCCAAGTTGATTTCAGAATATTCCAAATAGATTTCGGAATAATCCAAGCTGATTTCAGAATATTCCAAGTTGATTTGGAATATTTCAAGTTGATTTGAAAATATTCCAAGTTGATTTAGAATATTCCAAATTTACTTCAGAATATTCCAAGTTGAATTCGGAATAATCAAAATTGATTTCAGAGTATTCAAAATTGATTTCAGATTATTCCAAATTGATTAAAGAATATTCCAATTAGATTTCAGAAAATTCCCAAATGATTTCCAGTTGGTTTCAAAAAATTCCAAATTTATTTCAGAATGCTCCAAGTTAATATCACAAAATTTTAAGATGATTTGAGAATATTCCAAGTTGACTTCAAAATATTCCAAATTCATTTCAGAATATTCTAAGTTGACTTCAGAATAGTCCAAATTAATTTCAGAATATTTTAAATTTATTTCAGAATATTCCAAGTTGATTTCAGAATATTCCAAGTTGACTTCAGAATATTCCAATTTGAATTCATTACTATGATTTTTGTTATTAATTTGGACTAAATTTTTGTTTGAAATTGTCTTTGTTGAGTTGAGTTTTGTCTGTTTTTGGTTTGATTGATTGAATTAAATTTTTGAGCCTAATTCATTCCGGGAAATTGTAATTGGTAATTAACAATTCTAATTCCTCAGTAATGGAGTAGGAAAATGCTCAATCCCACTACTGATTTGTAATTTAATATATATACAATTACTCAAAGGATTTCAGAAGTTATTGAAAATTTAGAAATTTCACTTTTGTAATCAATTCATTACAATTACAATTGCAAGGAATTTGAACTGAGGAGGAACTTAATTTCTAAAGTAATCATTACTAACTAGCTCTGGCCACAACTATCATCGGCTTAGCCAGCTGCTGTAGCTCGTTGAGCCTTTAAATGGAAACAAGACCAAGACAACCGCAGCAACCGATTAAAGGGGGCATCAGAAAGAGAGGGCACTACACCTTGAGGGCATTCTCGGGCAGAGTGGCATCCGTAGAGTTGTTACATGGGTCAAAATATTTATATTTTACGCTATTTATATACTACACAAAGAAAGAAGAAAGAAGGAAGAAAAACATAAAATTAAAATTGAAATTTTTAATTTAATATTTTTGCATAACTACAGACATACATACTCATACATACTCGTATTAGTATGTTTATTTGTATTTTGATAATATAATTCGAACTGTCTTCATAGGAAACACGCATCCGCCATGCAAGAAATACATTTCAATTTCCTGCAAATCGAATATAAAAATAAATAAAAATATAGAGAAAAAAGGAAACCACAAAAAATAAATTCCGGAAAGAATATCAGTTTGGGGGGGAAAAATCGTTGCAGTAAATAAAATTTCAACACATTTCCCTTCCTTTATCCATTCCTGTCATAACGATATTATAATCCCAATCCGACATATTCATCTTAATTTTATTTCCGTCTTAGGAAACGTTTGGTTTTCGCCTGACAGACAGAGAAGAACGGACAGACAAACAAACACGTATTCCATATGCATCGAACTCGAAACTCCCCACCTCTCTACCTCTTTTGCCAATGCCGCCTGTTTCCTTGTTTGCTTGCTTGCTTTCATACTTCCCACTATTCCCTAGTAGAATCATGCCGGAATGTATGGAGAGTTTTAGTAAATGTTTGTGTTAACATTGACAGCATTTTGACTGCACACATATCAACAGACAGACATATATACATACATTTATACTTACTTCATTCTCCAACGAAAGGATGCTTAGTTATGAATGGAAATCTTAAAGGAATATGCTATACTATGTATGAAGTATGAAGCATGCATGAAATGAGCTGCGTCTTAACCCATACCCCGCATTTCCTGCTCCTGCTGCTGCTGCATACTCATTTGTGGCATTAGTGTTGTTTGTAGCTGTTGGGTTTGGTGAGTGTGTGTGTGTGTGTGTGTGTGTATTGAGCCCTTTCAGATATATATACATCCTTATATTTAAAAGTAGCTGTTACTTACTTTGCAGCAAATTCTCAAATGTACATTTGCTCTGGGTGCAAGAACGTTTGTTGATGTGGCATAAGCGGGTTAATATTGCTATAAACGCTACAATTTTTTTTTTTTTCGACATCTATAAGAAGAAGCTCTACTGCATTTTCTTTCTATTTCTTTTTGTATTTTCTATTTATTTACTGTTAGTGCGTAAAAATACTTTTCACACATTATTATGGATCGGATTTTGGGAGTTTGTGTAAGATGTATTTTGCTGTCGCTTGTCATGTTGTCCTATCAAACGAATACAGAGAGAGAGATAGAGAGAAAGAGAGTGAGTGAGTGAGCTAAGAAAAAATATTAGTTATTTTTATGAAATTTAATTTTTCGCTGAATTTGATAGAAATAGTGCGATAAGCTCATATTCAATTTCCGTATGTTCAAAATAGGAAAATCCTCTCTCATGTGTATTTGTATTGAAAAATGCTTAACATTTGTTGTTGCTGCTGCTTTCGTGTATTTATATAGAAATGTGAGGATATTAAACAATTCTTCATATTAACTTATTGTTTTGTATTGTATCTTTTCGGCGTTATTGTTTGGCAAAAAAAGAACTCGAAGGCTGTGGATAAAGATCACTTTTCGGATGAGCTGCTTAAAACCGACGCCTTACGAAGGGTTTACGAAAGAACGAATTGCACGAATTGTCGCGAGGGCGACTCAGTCCCTAAAAAAATAAACAGTTTCCTACTTGAAGTTTTTCAGCATATGACAGGCAGAGACGAAAAGCGGTCTAAAATTTATATAAGAGAAAAATGAAGTACTTTGGAATCTCAGTGCAAGAACGGTTTAGAATGACAATGAAACGACTTAAAAGTAAGAGTAAAAATGGTATAACAATTTTTTCAGAGCAAAAACAACATAGTTATTTATTCCGTTTTTGCTCTGAACATATTTCGTTTCACTTTTGCTCTGAACATATTTCGTGTCGCTTTAGCCTTAAGAAAAATTATTTTACTTTTTTTTGAGCTGAGACTTTTTCTCTCATCCTCTTTTTTATGGTTTAGTGATAAACAAAGAGTAGAGATTGTAAAGAGGTCGCAATTCGCTCTTTGGAATTTTTTAAACATAAAAATGTAAAAACCAGAAGCAAGATGCAACACCGGTCGACTGCTTAAATGATTTAAAAGTATGAGCAAAAATTGGATAAAATTTTTTTTAGACCAAAAACAGCATAGTAATTTATTCCATTTTTGCTCTGAACATATTTTTTTTTCACTTTTACTCTGAACATATTTCGTATTGCTTTAGCCTTAAGTAAAATTATTCCACTTTTTTCTGAGCTGAGACTTTTCCTCTCATCCTCTTTTTTATGGTTTAGTGATAAACAAAGAGTAGAGATTATTAAGAGGTCGCAATTCGCTCTTTGGAATTTTTGAAGCATAAAAACGTAGAAACCAGCAGCAAGATGCAACACCGGTCGACTGCTTAAACGATTTAAAAGTATGAGCAAAAATGGTATAAAATTTTTTTCAGAGCAAAAACAGCATAGTAATTTGTTCCATTTTTGCTCTGAACATATTTTGTTTCACTTTTGATCTTAAACTATTTCGTTTCATTTTAACTCTTAAGTAAAATTATTCTATTTTTTTCTGAACGTAGAAGTTATACTAATTTTCCTCTCAGCCTCTCATATATAAGTCAAAGTTAGCCCAACCTTCTTTTCTCAAGAAATGTTTGCCTAGATTGCACAGCAAGACTTTAGCACATAGAATCTCTGCACTTTCATCATTTTATGAAATAGTGGAACATATCAAAAATTGTTTTTATTTATTGTGTTGTTTTATTGCATAGTTTATTTTAGTTTACAGTTTATTCTTTCCTTATTGAAATTGTAAAATAAAAGCGAAGAAAGTCCATTGAAAAAAGAAAATGAAAAATTTTAAAATTCCTTATTTGCACTTTTTGAGCATTAAAACGAAAATAATTATAATGAAGTAAGCAGCAATGTATAAAATATTTTATCACAATCATATGACGAGTGCAGAAGGGACTCATTTTATTTTTTTTTTTTTTGTTTTGAACTGATAATGTCAAAACGTCATTCAAAGTTTACATTTTTATCATGGTGAAGTTTACGAACCAGCAAAATTTAGAAATGATTAAAAATTACTACCGAAATTCTGAATCGGTGGTCCCTATTTTAAGAGTACTTGCTCCAATTTTCGGTCATAGTTATCGTTCCACTAGACTGGATAGAATGGATAAATTCGAGTCAACATTTTCACTATTGAATGTTCCTGTGCAAGTGAGACAAGCGGTCTAAGTACTGAAAATACCGTAGCCGTAAGTGCATCAGTTCAAAATGAGCTAAATCATTCGATTTCATGCCGTTCACAGGGATTGGTAATCTTCAAGTTCACATTATGGCGAATTTTGCATAACGATCTCATGAAAAAGATCAAATTAACTCAAGAAGTGAAGCCTCGTAATTTTTAGTGTTTGTCCGGTTCCGTCAGATCGAGACCCAAGAACTGGGCAGTGGCAGTAGGAATAGTCTACAGTGTTAGAGGCTTCAGGTCAGTGGGTCTTAGTGGGCAGCAAAACAGGTGCTCTGTATCATGCGGGGATTGATAGCAATCTGGGCACATATTGGCGATCTTTTTGAAAATCCTGGCAATATAGCAGTTTAGGGACCTGCCCCATCCAGATCTGAGTTGTGCTAGTGTGCATCTCGTTGATCTGGGTGACCATCGTTCATCATCAGCAACTAGCAACTGGTGGCGGCCTACCGTTTAGGACGATATTGGGCTTGTGATTTGTAGAGTCGCTGAGAGAACCGCTTCTGACTGTTGCTGTTTGAGGGCAGATGCATATGCTGCAGGATCGAATGGTTGTTGGTTGGTGAATCTGCTAATGCTGTGCTTGAAATAGGTGATGTCTTTTGAAATCAATTCGTTGTTCATATGGTCAACAGTGTAGTGTGGCAGGTCAAGAGAAACTCCTTACTAAGAAGCTCATTATGCTCCCTAACCTTCACAATTTTTTACTCTACATAAAGGTGATGCTCGTTTGAAATAAGGTGATGACAGTTTGTAGCGATACGCAGTGCTGCATTCTGGAAAACTTGTAATCCTCCCCATAGTGTGACCATATCGGGGCAGCGTAGTTAGCAACAGTACGTTGTAATAATGATTTCCTTTTCCTTGTCCCAAATGCTTTCGACCAACACTTTCAGGATGTTGTTTCTTCCCATCGAAGGTAACTCCAAGGATTTTTTGGGTGTCTAACCGTTGAATCATTTGAAGCGTCGAAACTCCTCCGATAGGGCTCTGCAAAAGTTTAAAGAAAATCTTAAATTTCATCGAAAAATCATCTTCAGCTATAAAGCTCATTTTTAGCTTAATGAATTTGTTAATAAACAAAATATGCACCATTGGACAGCAACAATTCCACGTGCGTTTTAAGTGGAGGTGTAATTGGATCGCATTTTTTCGTCGATGAAGATGATTGCCTTGTAACGGTCAATTGAGTTTGCTTCATATATTAGAAGACTATTTTTGACTAGAATTGGATGGACTGGAGATTAGTGATATCCGGTTCCAACCAGATGGTGTCACATGCCACATAGCTGGTCAAACAATTGATTTATTGAAGGAGAAATTCGGTAATCGTATAACCTCTACAAATGGTCTGGTCGAATACTCACCTCGCTCATGCGATTTAGCGCCGTTGGATTTATTTTTAAGTCGTTGGTTTATGGTTTATCAGGGATAATATCGAACGCGAAATTGTCAACGTTCCGGCCGATATGTGTGGAATAGTGATGCAAAATTGACTCCAAAGAATCGATCGCTGTAAATGTGCTCTAATTTCATACTTAAATTTCCCAGTTGAACTTTGGATGATCGTAGGAGTAATCATTGGGCGCTCCAAAGCGAGCAATCGATTACTCCCTATTGCTCCAGAGCTCTTGCATTTTGAACTCCTTTTTAACATTGCATGTCCTAGAGCATGAAGTACTCGTTTTAGCCTCCAAAAGGAGTAATAAAGGAGGCCGCGCATAGAAAAACAAAACTAGGAAATAGTTTCTTACAAAATTCATGACGCCATAGACTAGTTGTCTAAACCGCCAGTAAGCATTCAAAGCATATCTGTGCGCCAAGGTTTAAATCCCACTATATTTTTTTTTTAATTATAATGTTCATTATTTTTTATTATTATTTACTATTATCGTTTTATCGTTTTACAATTATTTATTATTTTCTTGAGTTGCCTTTTCCAGGCTCGAACCTGTGGCTAAAAAATTGGCATCGCATGGCATTGAGCCACACAAGCAAATTTATTGTCGTTGAGTTTTGTTTTTTTTACTCTTGCAATGATTCTAGTACTAGTTACTGATTTTTAACTCTTTGATGCACACGATTTTAAAGAAAATAAAAACACCAGTTCCACATAAATTTTTTTTGGTTTATATCATTATCAGCAGAATGGGAAACTATAAATAAAATATTAAACTGTGTGATTATAAGCAATTTCAACTTTTCGAGGTGAGTTAAAATATATCTCACTAAAAAAATATGCGGGGCAGTTTTTACCCTACCCACCGTAAAGGGTTAACTGGGCAAGAGAGAGTAAGATATACAAATTTGAACTACTCAATCAGGTTGTCTTTGTTTATCGTTATTTCTAAAAATAGACCATATAAAATTATGAAATTGTGTTAGTGAAAGCCAAAAATTTTGTTACTGTATTGGAGTTGCTCGTTTATCCCTCCTTTTGGAGTAATGAAATCATTAATCGTTTGAGGAGTACTCACTGTTTGTGCAACTGGGTTAACATGTCTACTACACCTGGAATAAATTTCATCCCGATATCTCAATTATTTAGTTTTTTATCTAAATACAAAACAGTTATATCTCTATTGAAAAACGTTGTATAAAATATTTTTCTCTCATTTTATTCTAGTTATCCTGTTCCGAAACCTTAATCCTGCCTTGCTAAACTTCAAAATCGATTTCAATTGCTTTTTTATTTGAACATAAATTTTTGATTTGAATTTCAAAATTAATAGCATCCTTTCATCACTAATTTTCTAGATATTCATCTCAACTATTTGAAAAAGATTATACGTTCACTTTGACCTTATAAAAGCGGGGTGAAATGAACCGATTTCAAGTTTCTTCAAACATATTTAAGCTTTTATAACTTAAGTTACTTCAAATAAAAATTGAATATACTTAATCTTACCTTTTTGATGTAACTCTTAGCAAATGTTCAAAATAATAATGCAAAATGCGTTATAGCATTGGTATAGATGCTTAGATAGATACCTACACATTTTAATGGAGTTGTCATTTGAACAGTGTTACCTGCATATAATGGTGAAGGTACTAACAACCCTTACTACTTGCTGTAACCGCCCTTACCTTTTCCTACTAACCTACCAAATCAAGTAATCTGCAATTACAAGAGCACAATGTCTTTGTCTTTTACTAGTAATAGATTGGCAACGTTTTTCCAGACATTCTTCTCTCTCTCTCTCTCTTTCTTTGTTCTCAAAATGACAAGTGGCATTAGTGACGTCGAACAATGGCATTTGTCGTTATTGTCGTCATTTGTTTTTGTTGCTGTTGATGCTCTTCTTGTTGTTGCTGGTATTTTCGATGTCTTTGTACCTAGGAGTAGTAGTTTTAGCTTTACTATCAACATACATAAGCTATTTAGGTTGATGCAAATAGCGCATTAATTCCATTTTAGTGTTTTTTTTCTTTCTTTTTTTGTTCTTCCTTCTACCTTTATGCAAAAAAAAAAAAATAGATAAGTGCATTTTTTACATGCTTTTGTTAAGTACAAAAATAAACATTCTCTTATGGATTCATTCAAACATTTTTTTTCTTCTGAGGCTTTCTTTATCATATTGGCAAGCTGTGTCACATGACACTCCGCCAATATAGTTCGTTGATTTGAAAAATTTGGGCAAAAATATTATTGAAATAATAATGAATTCTATATGAAACTTTTATAGTAGTGAAAACTTTTCACAGAATAGTGAAAGCTATTCAAAATCCTGCTTAACCCATTAAGGACGGGACGGCCGCATTTTCAAAGCTTATTTAAGTGGCTCCGTTAACTATGAAAACGAACTGAAAAAAATTTGACCAATATCATTTTTTATGCAAAATTTTATGTACTTTCGAAATTTGCAGTCAAAATAAAAAAAAAAAAAATTAAAATTCAAAAAGTTATGCCCACTTATTCATCAAAAAATATGATTTTTCGATTAAAAATTGTTTTTCTTAAATTATTTTCGGAATGAAATCATCAAGAGAAATACCTCTATTGGATGAAATTCCGGCATCCTCAACTTCAAAATGTGTCACTTGGTGTTTCAAAATTCAGCGTGTAAATATGCAAAATGGCGGCTTGAACGCGAAAAGTCGCTTCAAAAAAACTTTCAGGAATTTTTTACATAAGACGGGTGAACTTTAGAAAAAAATTTTATGGAACAAAAACTTCTTAAAATTTATCAAAGAATACGTTCTAATTTTTTTTAGAATTTTCGAATGAATTTTTTAATTTTTAAAAATTATGAAACTTTAAAAAATATCAAAACTTTTTCAAAAAATTCTGAAAAAATTATAGCATATTTTATGATTCATTTTAAGAAGTTTTTGTTCCACACAATTTTTCTAAATCCCATAAATAAAAAAAAAAAAAACAAATGAGAACAACTGCAGAGCAATTTTCAAATTACAGCCACTTTAATTTGAAAATTATGGGCTTTTTTGATGATTTCATTCCGAAAATAATTTATATAATCGAAAAATCATGTTTTTGTGAGCATAACTTCCTGAATTTTAATTTTTTTTTTTATTTTGACTGCAGATTTCATCAAGTTCATAAAATTTTGCATAAAAAATGATATGACTCAAATTTTTTTAAGTTTGTTTTCATTGTTAACGAAGCCACTAAAATAAGCTTTGAAATTGCGACCGTCCCGTCCTTTGCATTTGAAAATCTCTGATTTGCAGAGAGAGACTCTGCCTAACTGAAGTTAACGCTTTCAGTATCGTAAGAAAACCAGAAGAGATAGCGCAAAATCGAATTCGGATTCATATTGTTTGACCCCAATTTCTTGTTACAATTTTTGATCAAAATAGACATTCTGCGTCTCTGAAGGCCTGAACTTTCATGGGTCAGTGGTGACCCTGTAGCCTTCAATGGGATTTTTAATGAAATTTTTCTGTACATTTTTATTAGATATTTTTTTTAAGATAAACAAAGTAACTTTGTATTAATTTTTCACTTAACCCTTTCTTGACCGTAAAAAAAACTAGAACCATAAAAAGCGAAATCGAGTCCAGATTCGGATTCTCCAAAGCCCCTTTCATTGTAAAAAAGTCCTTAAAAAGTTTTCATTTCAGATCATAGGGTCACCGGTGACCTTTAGCAAAACTTATATTAGCAAACAAGAATTTAAAAATATGGGAAATCATTTTTGAGTAAATAATTTTTCCCACAACATATTAACAATTTGATGTATTTGGACAAATTTTGTAAAAATTGTGGGCGATTGGAAATCAAAAAAAAAAAAAAAAAAAAAAAGCCCAATTCTTTCAATTTGATCCACTACAGTACAGTTACCAAGCTATAAATTTATAAATTTTTTTGTTTTAAACAGAAAAATAAACAACCATCAATTCTCTTGCAGAAAACCTTAAAACTGATTGAATAGTTTTTAAAAAATCGCAAAAATTAATCTTGTGACTCCGGTGTCACCATGATACCAAAAAGGTTAATTTGTTTTCTTGCTATTTCTTTTGAATATTCAATCTTGAGATTTCTGTTCATTAGTCAGTAGATTAGTTTGATAAATCTTACTTCCCGTGTAAGTTTAAATTTTCTAGAGAGTTTCAACGCTTGAAAAGATCCAAAAACTTAAACGAATCTTCTATCTCTTATCTGGAATCTAAATTCCACCAGTTTCGTTTTTCTATTGCAATTCTACTACTTAGATATACCACTTAATTTGAAAGTTAAATATAAGCACTCGTTCAGATTGTTTGCTAACAATAGCATATCATTAACTATTAAAAATACTAAATCAAATTTAATTGTGTGCTAAAACTGAGTATTAAAACTTTTAATAGATATTATGAGCTTTACATACATGAATAAAAAACAAACAACAGACAAATAAAATCATCAAAAACTAATTAAAGCTAATTACGATCAACTTCGTGCTTCTATTTATTTTGTAAAAATTCACACAATTTTCTTTTAATTTTTTTTTTTCTAAATTATTGTATTATTTCGTTTACAATAAAGTCTGATCGAACAAAAAGCAAATTAATTTCCCCAACCACCCGTGGCATTAAACTAGAAAGCTTTATAATGGTTTTCAGTATAATTTTTTATCTGGTTTTAGGTTTAAATTTTGGTCTAAGTTTTGTTCAAAATTTTTGGTATTCTTTGCGTCAGAATTTCGTAATTTTTCGGTTTAAGTTTTAGTCCGAATTTTCGTTTAATTTTTGGTCTGAATTTCTTTCTGTTTTTGGTCTGATTTTTTAGTTAAAGTTCGATTTGAGTTTGGTCTAGATTTTGGTCTGACTTTCAGTCATATTTATATAATGGATGTGTCCGATAAGCGACCTGTTTATAGAGTCCGACGATCTAAATTTGTTCTACCTATAAAGATCTTTAAACATTATCATCTCTATTTCAAACTTTTTAAATTAAAATTGGGTCTCTTTTAGTATTCTCTACATGGGTTAATGATACTGACAGTCTTCCTTGCAGCCAATATATAAGACAGTACACAAGCGGACAACAGAGAAGGAAGGTAGTTGGTTTAATTCCAAACCTTTAAAAATCTTGTACTTTCGCATACCTTGAAAGCGGCGCTTAAAGAAAGTTGGAGCAAGTGTGCACATAGTTTTATGACTCATTGTAGCCTATGCTTTTGTACTGCTTCAAAATAAAAATTCTCCGCCAGCAATCCAGAAGAAAGAGGACTAAAATAAGTTTTAGATTTTAGAGCCAGTTTATAGATCGTCGCCAGAGAATTGATTTGGCGTATGTGTATAAGTATTCCTTTGTCTCTACGCCAAATCAATACTCAGGCGACGAGATGTCCTACTTTTGGAGAACTTAAAAACAGATTTTGGTCAGTTTTTTTTTTTTTTTTTTAATTTTTGTATTTGATGTGATTTTTGAAAAAATTTTAGTTTGGATTTTGATCTGATATTTGGTCTCCTTCTGGTTTAATTTTTGCACAGTTTTGGCCAAGATTTTGGTTTGAATTTGGTCTCCTTTTGGGTCCAAATTTTGACCTTTTTTTTTATTTGATTTGCAAGCTTTTTTTGTTCAAAATTTTGATTCGAATTTGGTCTCAATTGGGTCCAAATTTCCGGTTTGATTTGCGAGCTTCTTTTGTTTTGAATTTTGGTTTAAATTTGGTCACATTTGGATCTAAATTTTGACCTGTTTTTGGTTTGATTTGTGAGCTTTTTTTGCTTTGAATTTTGATACGAATTTCATCTCATTTGAGTATAAATTTTGACCTTTTTTCGGTTTGACTTGTCAGCTTCTTTTGTGCTGAATTTTGGTTTGAATTTAGTCTCTTTTGATATGGTTTAAAATATTGCCTACTATTAGTTTGATTTTTGATCAGCTTTTGTTTTTAAGTTTAGTCTAAATTTCGTGTCTATTTGGTATGAAGTTGATCTAATTTTCGTTTAGTTTTTGCTCTGATTTTGATGAAGATTTTGGGTTTGCTAAATTTGGTGTAATTTTGATTTGACAGACCAAAAACTGTTCTTACTCTAATTTCTATCTGAGTTTGGTCGTGACTCCAGTCGGAACTTTGATCTGATTTTGGTTTTAATTTGTTCTCTATTTTGTCTGAGGTTTAGTCTAGGTTTTTGTTGAAATTTTTGTTTGAATTTTGGTCTGAGTATCTGAAATTTGCTTAGGTTTTTATCTGATTTTTGGTCTGAAATTTTGGTCATTTGTGGTCTATTAGTTAATAAATAATGTGGTAAAATTAGCACTTCACAAACTCAAATTCTAGATCCGATCTGATCTGATCAGTTTGAATGATGCACTTTGAATATAACTTCGCGCAGGTCAAACAAGCATGAAAGAATTAACTCCATTAACTCCACAACAATAGGTTTATCTCTTTACCATTTAGCATATGAATATTACCTCGAAATAGATAATCCAAGAAAAAATCGTTGTAATTACGGCAACTGCCACTTAAGGAGTTAAATCGAATTGAGAAGAGTTAAAATGCAGAGAATATATCTCATACTTCTAATTAACCAATCACAAACGTCGATTGCTATCAATTGAGAGTGAATTTCTCTCACTATACATACGTAAAGAGAAAACCTCTTACGTAACACTTTCAATTGACCAATCACAGACGTTGATAACTGTCAAGCGAGAGGAAAATCCTCTCAACATTTCAACTGTAAACAAATATCAACTGAACTGCAACGCTGTAAATTACTTTGTTCTTCTCTTTTCTTTGAGATTTAAAAACGACATATTCCTTTATTTTTATACTTATCATGAAAACTTTTTTATAATTTTTTAACTACGTAAGTAAATGAAGAGAAAAACATTTTAATGGTATCTCAAATTTACTCACTCAACCAACCAACCCACGACTGAAGGGTACTAAAGAATAAATATTTTCTTCGAACGTTATGAACTTTGCGGTTACTTAAATGCAATGAATTAAATATTCACAGCTGGCAGCAGCACTGAGTGGTGGCGGATGCTGTTTAAGTAGCGTGTGGTGGCAGAGACCGAAAGAGAGAAAGAGAGAGAGAGCGAAAAAATATAAAGCATAATGTCGCAGGAATCGTATGCAGCTATAAAAAGCAACAAAAAGCGTTAGTCGGTTGGACACGCAGAGGCAAGTAAGTAACTAAACAGCTACTAATGTTGCCAGCGGAAACGGAAATTACTGTGTTGATAAACCGCCGAAAAAAAAGAGCAAAGCACACAAACGAACTAAAAGGAAATATGCGCAAAGAAACAAAAAAAAAAACATTTTAACTGCATGAACAACAACGCAAAGAAAACACTGAAGAGCAAAGCAAAAAAAAAAAAAAGCAGAATTCATGGCGAAAAAAATCAGCACACAGTGTAAATTGCACACAAAAAAAAAAAAGAATGTTATAAAAGGAAATAATTAGAATGCGCTAGAATCCGGAATTTACTACGAGGAAATTATGATATTATGCAACATGATTTCGGTTCCGTGCGCTTTTCTTTTTCGCTTTCTCTCTCTTTCACTCTTTCTCTTGGGTTTTTTTTTTGCGTTTTTTCTTTAACAAATGAAAAAAATCAAAACACGAAAAAAAAATTCGCTGTAGTTTTCGCTGCTATTTGGATTTTGATATTTTTGTAAGCTTATGATATGACACAAACAATTTCACAAATGTGCCAGGCGTGTTGTAATACGCTTTCAACTGACACAAACAGCAACAAAATATTATTGTGCCGTTTGTTGCACAATCATCGCAACAGGCAAGCAACAACAAAAGCAAACCCGAATTATTCGCTTGAATTTGTTTGTGTGCGACGATATCATTTCGCTGCATCTCGCATGCGAAAAAAAAATACCAACAGTATAACAATTTTTAATTAGTCGAGTGTGCTTGTTTTATTTTGTATTTTTTTTTTTTGTTTTCTGTTGCATACTTATGGGCATAAATTAAATACGAATGCAAAATGAATTTGTTTTTTTAAATTTTAACTTTTTTTTTTTTTTTGTTTTTGTACAGTAGGTGTATATTTTTATTGCAATTCATTAAATTTACGTACAAAATAAACCGCGAAATTTGTTTAATTTTCTCAACTTAACTGAATTGAACCGAAGGTTAAACTCTATTTGAGAGGAAGGGAAGGAGGTAGGAGCATAGAAGTCTTCCATTTGGAAGAAAGCCCCAATGAACGAGTCACCAAAATCACGAGTTCAACTTCAAGCCGAATTTAGAAATCTGGAAATCTTCACTACCTCCCTTTCTCCCCTCTCTCCGAAAAAAAAACAAAATATTATTTTTCTCTCACCACTCGCCGATCCGGAGAATGTAGAAACTTACGTTCTAATTCTTTCGTTTCTAGAAAAAGTTTTTCTTAATTCATGTGGCAAAAAGAGGGTATAAAGTAAGGTTCCATTACAAGTTCACAATCTGTCTTTGGTTCCACATTATTTGAGCTTCAGTCTACTGGGCATTGTAGCCTCTTTGAGCAGTCCGGTTTTCAATGATTTTCGAAAACTTCCCTCAGTTTTTTATTGTACTTACTTCACAAAACTAGAGAAGAAGAATCATTTGAATTGATCAAACCAATAAAGTCAGTGTCGTTTCACTTTTCGGATAATATCAGCTCAACAGCCATCAATTCTATTTTGAATCGTATACTGCGAAATCTCTCGAGCAATTAGTTCTTCATCGAAAGAATGCGCTAGGCTTCTATTAAATACATAAATGCTTCTTCGATTTTCGAATCTGATGAAAGTATGAAAATTGGATAATTGCATCAGTAAAATATTCAAATCCTTCTAATGGGAAGCTTTTTACTATGCTCCTCTCAGTCAGTCAAACTTATTCTAAAACAAATTTTTTTTTAACCCTTTCGGTACCGTACGAAAATCAGAGTAGATAGCGCAAATCCAGATTCGTATGGTCTGACCCCCATTTCTTGTTAAAATTTTTGATCAAAACAGACATTTTGCGCCTCTGATGGTCTGATAGGTCACCGGTGACCCTGTGGCTTTCAATGGGATTTTTTTTTAAACTTTTTCTATACATTTTTATTAGATATTTTTTTAAAAATAGTCAAAGTAAATTAGCATTAATTTTTCGCTTAACCCCTTCTTGGCCGTAAGAAAATTAGAACCGATAGAGAAAAACCGCGCCCAGATTCGAATTCTTTGATCCCCATTTCATTGTAAAAAGGTTCTTAAAAAGTTTCCATTAAAGATTTTAGATTTTAGCAAAATTTAAATTTCCAAAAAAGTAAAGAAAAATTTAATAAAAATATGAAAAATTATGTTTGAGTAAATTTATATACAACATATTAAAAATTTGGTGTATTTGGGCAAAATTTCGTAAAAATTGTGCACTATTGAAAATGAACAAACCGAAAAACACGATTTTTTCAAACTACCGTTATCAAAAGAATACTTGCATTTTTTTTATTGAAATGAAAAAAACATCAATTCTCTTTCCAAAAACTTTAAGTTTATAAAAATTTATTGAATAGTTTTGAAAAAATCGCACAAATTAAACTTGTGACACCGGTGTCACCATGATACCGAAAGGGTTAAAGCATTTCCTCCAATTTTTGACTACTCGAGAAGTTGATGTTGCAAAAGCTAGTTCTATAAATGATTTGAAAAGGTGCAAGTGCACCTCCTTCTCACAAAAGTGATTAACCCCTTAATGTAAAGTGTAATTTTTAAAGACCGCTTTGAAAACCTTTCATGTTCTCTTTAAAATAAAATATTTCGTAAATTTTGCTCAGACCAGCGTTTACTCAGCGTTTGATCTGATTTCTGGTCGAAATTTTGGTTTGGTTTTAATTTGTATTTGGCGTCCTTTTAGCCTCAGTTTTAATCCAACTCTTAGTTTAAGTCGTGATCGAAATTATGGTCTGAATTTCTGTCTGAAACCGGTTTGAAATTTGTTTTAAATTTTAGTCTGAATTCGGCTGGAATTTTAGTGCAGTTTTTGATTAATTTGTTGTCTGAATTCGGCCTTAAGTTTTGTTTACTTTAGATCTATATTTGAGTTGAAATTGTTTGGTGTGAATATTTATCAGATATTTCCATTGGTTTTTTGTCTGAATTTTAGTTGACTTTCGTTCGTTATTTGGCCTAAAGTTTTATCTAATTATTAGTCTGATTTTTTATCGAAATTTTCGCTGAATTTGAGTTTGATTTTTGGTCTGAATTTTTAACAGATTTTGGTTTGGATTCTTTCTGAATTTTGGGTTTTTTGCCTGAGTTTGATCGATTTTTTTTTTTGGAATTTTGATTCGATTCGTGGTATAATATTGTTTTTTTTTTTTAATCAAGGTTTCGGTTTGAATTTTTTCTCATTTTGATCTAGATTTTCGATTTGAATTTGGTCCTTTTCTTGGTGTGAACTTCGATCTGAAAAAAAAATGTTTGAACTTTAGTTTGAAATTTGGTCGAAATTTTTCGCCTATATTTCTATTCGATTTTAGTTTGAATTTTGGTCGCAGTTTTGTTCCAGTTATCTTTTAATTTTTGGTCTGTATTTTTTGGTGTGAACATTGAAATATTTTTTGCTCTAGTTTTTGGTCTAGGTCTGGGTTTTGTTCGATATTGAGTCTGATATTTACCCTTTTATTTTGAAAAATCAGATCTCCCCAAATCCAAATCCTAGAATCGCCACTGCTCATAGAAGTGGACAGGGCAGGTTTTATTCTTACTATTCTCATAGAAGTGAGGAAGGAAAAGCTTCTCCCTCTCTCACAACTCCTCCCCCCTCTCATTGACGTGAGTAAGCAAGTCATTCTTAACTCCCTTTTCATAGAAGTGATCAAAGAGAAGCGTTCTGCTTTTCCTTTTCGTAGAAGTGAACAAGGAAGTCTTTCGTCTCTTTTTTTTGATAGAAGTGAGCACGGAAGGCTTTCTTCTTGCCCTCTTCATAGAAGTGAACAAGGAATGCCTTGCTTTGTTTTCATAGAAGTTTACAGCAAAGGCTTTCTTTCGTCTCTCTCTCTCTCTTCTCTTGGAAGCGAACAATAAAAGGATATGTTTTTTCCTTTCCATAGAAATGGAAAGGCAGGGCCTTCTTTTCTTCTCTTGAAAGTGAGCAAGGCAAGTCCTCGATTCTTTCTTCTCATAGTCGACCAGAAAGGAGTTCTTCTCATATATTTAAGAGAGCAAGGAAGGGCTTCGTATTTCCCTTTTCATAAAAGTGAACCAGGACAGGGTTGCTCTTGTGAAAAAACTGATAAAAAAAAGGAATAATTCTGCTTTATTGAAAGTAAAATTGAAACAAAAATTTGAATCACCTTTAATTTAAAAAAAAAATTACAAATGTTGTATATCTTTATTAAAAAAGAAGGAAATTGTTCCGAATAATAAAAAAATTAACTGGTAGTTAGAAGCTGTCATTCATTAAGGGGAAGTTACCGTTCACGATAATGAAAATTTAAATTTTTTACCTAATTTTCATCCTTAAAGTGAAAGGATATTTTCATATCTAAAGTAATCTTACAGCCTGTTAAGCGGAACCGTCCGCCGGCTGGATAACTTTAAATTTTTAATGCATTTTTCTAGAAACATCTATGAACCGATTCACGTGAATCTCTGCGCAATTGAAAGGAGGAGGAGGGGGCCGTCGATTTTTGTTAAAAATTTGTTGAGAAATGCACTTTTTTTTCCTCCGTTGAAGCAAAAAAAAAAATGAGTTTTTTGGGTTTTTTGTTGTATATAAATTGATGCAGTGGGGAAAAAATTTTCTGAAATTTTATTGTCCAGGAGTTTTTTCAGAAAACGAAAAACAACAAGGCCCCACAAATTTAGTTTATTTTAAAAAATTTTAGCCAGTTTTGTTTCAAAACAAACAATGCATGGCTGTTTTTGAATGGGAGCTGAAGCCGCCATTTTGGATTTGTTTTCATTAAAAAAAAATTTAATCTATTCTCCATTGATCTAAGAATAAATTACATTGAAACTCTTTTCCAAAAGTATTTATTTTATATTTAAAAAAAAAAATCCCAAAGTTCATGCATTTTTCATGCCTCTCGTGACTAACGTCCCCTTAAAGAAAATTCGTACGTTAAATATTTAATAATATTAAAACAATTTTAAATATTTAAATATACAAAAATGCATTCGGTCAGTAAGAGACAATGACAATATAAATGAACTTGTACAAAAAGAAAACAAAACAAAATGAAGAAACAAAAATAAACTATTCTTTTGAGTTTTAGTTGTAACGAACAACTTCCATTAAAGTGAATTAGATGGAAATGTAATTTGGATTGTTTTACAAACTCCTTACAACTCTCAGTGGGGTATAACTACTCTAAAAAACAACTCAACTCAACTCAATACGATTCCTCTCGTTGAGAGTCTACTAGAGGAACTGAACTTTCTTTGGAAAGTAACAGAAGCAGCAGTACCAAAAGCAGCAAAAGCAACAACAACAACGACAAAAAAAGAAAAAAAAACATTAGCATTTTGCTACACAGTGTATGATAGTATAGTTCAGAGCTTGCATTATAGTTGGAAAGCACTTGCAATAGTTACAAGTTACAAGAACAACTGCAGCAGCAGCAGAAGCAAGAGATACTCAAGATGTTGTTATAAAATAAGCAAGTACAAATGGAAAGAGAAAGAAGCAAGTGCTGATGCCACTTTGCATGTTAGAGACACAGAGACAGAGGGCGGAATTGCAATGTTGTTTACTGCTTCGACTACGACACACTCAAAGCAGAAGACAACAATATCAAAACAAAAACAATATCAAAAAAAAAAAAAAAATTCATTGAGGATAGTGGGAAATTCAGTGGGACAAAAAACAAAACCAACAAACGAGACACAAGTAGCGACTTTAAGGGACTCTTTGGATAGGGTTCATACACACATACATATATATTAAACTTTGTTTAAATTTTTGTGTGTGTGAGTGTGTGTTTGATTGTCTGTGTGCTAACTGAAAGTTGGGCACACTATGATTTGGGCTCTAAACACTTTCACACTATTTGCTTGCTTGCTTGCTCACTCGCTTACATCACCGAATCTTTTCATCTCCTGCAAAACGAACTTATTCAATTTGTATGTGGGCTTCTTTTTTTTTTTTAGTTTGCAGTCATTTTCATTGATGGAATTTCTTCATCATGTGGAATGGACTCACACACATACATTTTGCACTGAATATGCTTAGTAGCTTGCCCCACATTTGTAAAACGCATGCTGACACACACTTGTAAAACTTTGAAACTCTCCGGAAAATGCAACAATTAAGTCAGAGAAAGAGAGAGAGAGAGAGAGAGAAAAAAAGTTTCATAAAAGAACTGACAATTTGAAAATTGTTTCAAGTTTCTATTTGACAATTTGTTTATATTTTTCCAGTAGAAACATAAAGTGAGACAAAAAAATGTAACAACAAATCAACCTAACCTCAAATTGAGAATTAAAGTTTTTACTGTTAATTTACGATGTTAACCCATAAACGTTCAGCGTTGTAATATGAAACATAGATTTCACTCAACCTAATCAACCACCAAAGGTAGGTATACAAAATTTAATGAAACTACCTCTAGTGTATTTTGCTGGACACTATTGGGTTAAGAAAGGTTTTGAATGCATGAATACATCAATATAAATTTTTCTCGTGAGCCATTAAGTTTACCCAATCCACTTGATATTTTTATCTTCACTCTTCGACTTTTTATACTCGATAGTTTAGTGCATTAATTTGTCACTCAGGAGGTTGCGGGTTCGATTCCTGTCTTGGTTTGGGAGTTAATTCTCACAACCTTCTTACATATATTCACTGTCGATATGAAGTAAATGAGAATTACCAAGTGGTATCGCAATGGGTCGTTCAGTTTTAACCCTTTCGATGCTATGGTGACTTTAATGTCACAAGATTAATTTTAGCGATTTTTTTTTTAAAACTATTCAATCAATTTTTATAAATTTAGAGTTTTTTAAATAAAAAAAAAATGATTTCCCATATTTTTGCAAATTTTTGTTTACTTTTTAGAAACACAAGTTTTACCATGGGTCATCGGTGTCCCTAAAATCTTCAATGAAAAATTTTCAAGAACTTCTTACAATGAAATTGGGGTCGAAGAATGCGAATCTGGATTCGGACTTGCTCTATTAGTTCTAGTTTCCTTACGGTCAAGAAATGGTTAAGTGAAAAATATATACTAAGTTACTTTGTATATCTTTAAAAAATATCTAGTAAAAATGAAAATTTTCGTGAAAAAATCCCATTGAAAGCCACAGGGTCATCGGTGACCCATGAAAGTTTAATCATCAGAGACGCAAAATGCCTGTTTTGATCTAAACCTGTAAAAAGAAATGGAGGTCAGACAATACGAATCCGAACTCGGTTTTAGGCTATCTTCTCTGGTTTTTCCAGCGTCCCGAAAGGGTTAAGTAGGTCTCTAGACAGCCACCCCAACCTAACCTAACCTTGGTCTTAAATTTAATCTAATTTTAAGTTTGATTATTGATCTGTATTTCAGCCTGGATTCGATCCGAATTTAGGTCTGAGGTTGGCCTGCATTTTACAAAATTTCCGCTGAATTTCGCTGCGAATTTTTAACAGATTTATGTTGGTTGTTGTTTGGTTTAGGTCTCAGTTTGGGTCTGAATTTTGTGTCTCTATTTTGAACTAATTTTTGATCTAGATTAAGGTCTGGTTCTCTGGTCTAGTTACACAGAAGACTATATCTAGAAGTCAGATATAGTACCAGAGCAACTTGCAAAAAAAAAATTTAAGATAGCGGATCCCTGAACATAGAATGATATCTCGACAAAAGTCATATTTTTGAGTTATGGTCTTGAGAAGGAGGTATTATAAAATGAGTAGATAAGGTTCTAGGTTCGAAAAATTCAAGTTTGATTTTTATTTATTTTTTCTACGACCTTTACTAGAGAGAGCCACTGAACAAATTTTTTTAATTTTTGGTTTTTCGCATTAAAAAAAGGGTGTCAAAAGGTGTTTGGATACCACTGAACCCTTTTTTTTTTTTTTGATATTTCTGCTTCCCTACTGAAAAAAATGAGGTAGGATTTCTATTAGGGTGCTCCACTGAACATTTATTGTTTTTTACATAAAAAAATTAGATACAAAGAGGGATCGGGGGTTTTTGCTGGCGAGAAATTAATTTTTGAAATTTCTGTTTCCCTACGGCCTACACTAGAGGGTGCCCCTGAACACTTTTTCTCATAAAAATGAAGGATTTTTAGGAGCGAGTAATTTTTTTATTTTTTTTTTATTATTAGTTCCATGATTAGCCGAATCAGACCCAGACCGATTACTTTTCGTCCCCTACCGCCTGATGCGTCTACTCTAAGCACTCGTAAACGAGTATGTTCCAAATATTGGCATCCTGCAAAGCATATCCTTATAAGCCAAGTGACCAATCTCAGGTTCATCAACGTATCAATGACCCAAGATTGCCAACCTTCTGCTCACCAACGCTGGGCATTGGCACAGTAAATGCGCCAATGTTTCCAGCTCCTCCAGACACAACCTACAGGTGTCATCCTCAACAAGTTTCATCTTCTTGAGGTGATACCTAAAAGGACCGTGACCCGCAATCAGCGCTGTTAGCCAGCTCGATGCGTGGCTCTGATCCACAAAATTTCTCTGTTGAATCAGCAGTCAGCAGTTTCATTTTGCTCTATGCCCGAATGTCCTCTCATCCACATCAGTGTTAGCTCGTTTACACGAGCACACTTATTGAATTTTTGAACATACTCCATGGCCAACCTGAAGGTTATATCTGTCCGCTAAATCTTCTGAATCTTGCCCTCAACATAAACGCTCCAAGTTAGTTTGCTATCTAAGGGGACCCCAAGATATTTGACCTTCCTAGACATGTTGATTTCAGATCCAAATAGCAGTGGTGGATATAGAAAACATTTTTGGGCGAGGGGGAGGGTAAAATAAAAATTCTCCATATGAACGCCAAAACGCGGGCTGGAACGTTTTTTTTTCTCATTCGTGTATGGTTTTTTTTTTAAGAATTTTTCCTCATCTAGGAATCGAACTTGAGGCAGATGGAAGGAACTCCAGTAAAGCACTCATCCACGAAGTAACCATTGTTGAACGTCGTCGAGCTGTTTCTGAACTAGATTAGCAGCTTCTGTGGGAGATTAATTTGACGCTAAAATGGCAGTATCGTCTGGATAAGTAGCTATAGTAACACCATCAGTTTCAGGCAAGTCGCAGGTAAAAATCGAATAAAAAGCAGGAGCCACGACACTGCTCTGTGGTACTCTGGCTTTCACTTGACATTTGGCTGATGTTTCATCATTTACTTTGAAGCTGGAAGTAAATTTTTTAATTTGTATAACATCTCTTGATGTCAAACTTTTTCGAACTCTTCTTGAATGTCCAAAAATATTGCTCTGCAATATTTTTGCAGAGCAATATTTTTTGCGTTCCAGAAAGTCAGTGAAAATATTGATGATATTGCTCAGGAGTATCGTGCTTATGACGATTGCTAATTCGGAACTATATTCTTATTTTCTTGTATTATTAGCAATCTACTACTTCGAATATTTTCGAGAATATTGCCAGCAAACTTATAGGGTTATATGAGGGCAATGAGTTTACAGGTTTATTTGGTTTAGGTATCATTATTATTTCAGCATATTTCCCTAGAGAAGGAAAGTGGTTTAATGAGCAAGATTATTCATTATTCTTATAATTGAAAGTAAATCGTAATAACTAAAAACAACAATAACTAATTATGTTCACGATTTTGCCTGTTTATATTAATAAATTTTTAAGTGTTTGAAAATCTTTTGGGGGGAAAGTTCCCCCTGTCCCCCCTCACTCTCCCCTGGTATCCGCGCCTGGTGGAATGATCGGTTTGACCATTTTCGACCGTCTATAAAATCTGGAAACAGTTTTCTACAATTTTTTTTTCTACTAGTTTTATCAGAAATTAGTAGCAGTTTTCTTTCGGCTCTTACTCACTTCTGTCATTTTTTGACTCGAGCCTTGAGCTAGTATTTTTAGTAGCAAAAAATAACAAAAATCTCTCGAGAACCTGAAAAAAAGCATTATAAAAAAAAAATTATGAGTCTGCAAGCACTCAGTTTTTTCAGTCCTCTTCTCTCAATTTGGTTGTTGCTTTTCCTCTGTTGATACTCTATAAACTTACCGGCACAAACACGACTTAGTACAGGTATATAACACATGAAAGGAAAGTTCAGTTATATGCAATCAAGCCGAGACTTCTATATCGACTCTCTCACTAAAGCACATGCAATAAAACTGCAAAGTTCAGCTTTATATAATCAAGCAGAGCCATCAGTGTCTGCTCTCTCACTAAAGCACATGAGATAAAACTACGAGAAGTCGCCTCTCTGCTTATTGTTTGTAGCCGAATAACAACTGCATAACTTCGTTTCTTACTGGCTTTGTTAGAGTGCAACAAAAACGCGATTTTTCACGTGACCGTTCTTGTTAACGCTTTTGCAATTTTTTTCATTCTATTTTCTAAAGCTTTTTGTCTGTTGATATTCTGTACACTTATCGGCACAAACACGACGTAGTACACGTATATAAGATTTTGTCTCTCGATTTTAGAACTCAATTATACATTGGGAATCTTTGCTTTTTTCAATAATTTTATGAAAAGTTTAATTTCGCAGGTCTGTGTAATCGTGTAATCGAACTAGTACACGCCTGTCTGTAAGATATTATTAAGTATTAAGTATAATGTGTGCAACTCAACCTGGATAGACAGTACAAACGGCAAGATATCGCTATCATGTCGGACAGCCAAGCAGCCATTCGAGCATTATGCTCCTTTGAGATCACCTCTAAGTTGGTGTGGGACTGTTTGAGCAAGCTCAATCAACTGGGCAATGACAACAAAGTCGCTCTATGTTGGGTCCCTGGCCACGCAGGAATTGAGGGTAATGAGCAGGCAGACGAGCTTGCAAGAAAGGGGGCAGCAACCACTTTCGTGGGACCTGAACCCTTCTGTGGAATAGGAGATAGCGTAATCAGGGAATTACTCAGGCAAGAAGAGAGGAACAAGAGGCAAGAACTCTTTACCAATCTTACGGGACTGAGGCAATCCAAAGCGCTTTTAGGTAATTATAATAAGAGTAGATACGCATTCTGCATTGGTCTCAACAAAAACAGTTTGCGCATATTAGCTGGTATTCTGACTGGGCATTGCGGGCTCAGAGAACACCTTTGTAAGATAGGGGTTGAGCAAAGCTCAATTTGTAGGTTTTGTAATGAGGAAGACGAATCATCAGAACATATTTTAGCTCAATGTGGAGCACTGATCCACAAAAGAAGGAAATGTCTGGGCATGCACCAAGTGCCCAGTACCGAACTGGCATCCATAGATCCGGGCGCAATACTCAAATTCTTGAGGGAGACTGGACTGGATGAGGTACTCTAGGCAGATTAGACTAGAAAGAAAAGAGGGATGTACAATAGATCTTATAGGTCGCGGTACAACGACAGAAACCTCTATAATACAATACAATACAAGTATAATTAAGTATTTTTAATAACGCTATGAGTAATTATAATTACTTTTTAATGAGATTGTATGTCACTAGCAGTGTGGCCAACTTTTGTTTTTCAAAATCCGCTAAAATGAAGAATAAAACGCGTATTTTCTTTAAAAAAGCATTAAATTTTTTTCCTTATATTTAAAAGTTGGAGAAAACTCAATACATTCAAACTTTTTCACTTATATAAGCACACATCTGATACTTCTAGTCAATGAAAATTTCTTCGATTTTTCGAAAACTTTCAAAAAGCACTAAAATCAGCGGGAAAAGCGCTGAGTTGGCCACACTGGTCACTAGTATTCGGACGAAGATTTTGGATTGCTTTCACGAACCTCAACCGACTTCATACGAAGCACATCGGCGCTTGTTTGCCTACCACTTTTGGTTTTTCAGCGCACCATCTAATGCAAGTCTCGCTTGCTTGAATTCTCAGCGCCAGCTAACAAGATCTCTCAGTTTACACGTATTAAATATGAGTGACTTTGCGCTCAGTACTTGCCCGCGGGCAGTCTTTTGGAAATGACAACTCGTCCGTCAACGTATGATTTTTCAAAATCATCGTTATTTTTAATATGCTTTGTGCTTTTCTGTCCCAAATCTTTGCTTTAATACTTTAAGCTTACACATTTTGTAATATATACGTTCTGAAAAGTACTGCTTAAAATCATAACACTTTATACCTTTTTGCAAATATCATAATTTGTAATATTTTTCACTTACATTTAATCATATTAAAAATATTAAACCATTACTTATTTGCGGTTTTTACATTAATTTGTTCATTCATTCAAGTCGTGTTGTTTTAATTCAACCAAAAGTCATTCTAAAGAAGAGAAAAAACATATGAGAATACGTTATTAAAGTGCGAATGATGACAGTAATCCCTTGGTAAATGAATCCCCATTAGTTTATCCTCGTTTGAGGATAAGTCGACTGGAATGGATCTCACTCAAGTTTTATGGAAAGGAATTTCAAAAATATAGAAGCTCCGCAAGGAAAGGTTTTTCCACCTGATTCTGATTAGGTTAGATAGGCAATGCTGAAGAGGAAAGGCTTTGAAGTTGTGGCATTTAGCGATGACGTGACTTTGATTGCATCAGTGCTGTGCCCAAAACGTGATCAGAATTCTGTCTCTGAGCAACAAGGTTGTAGAATTGGCTCAAATTTAAGTAAAACAAAATGGATACTTTTCACCAACAAAACCAAACTACCCAGCTTTAACAGTCAGAAACTCAATGGTGAAACCTTGGCTTTTTCAACCAGTACCAGGTGTTTGGAAGTTACCATGGACTTCAAGCTGAATTAGAGCATGAACCCGAAATATCGAGTGGAGAAACGAGCAAACGAATGATTAAGGCTATAACCAAAATTGACATCTTGACGTACGGAATTATGGTGTGATAGTCATGTTCCACGGCAGATCTCAATGTTCTTATGAAACTGCTCCTACTAGATCTCGTTATTGAGCAAATGGCAACCATGAATACGTTGAGGTTGAGAAAAGTTAAGGCACTAAAAAAAAATCTTCGGTCATGTTACCTTACTCATGTCACATGGGCGACAAAACGCCTACAAAAACAGACTATATCATTCCAGTCGTGACTTTTAATAATAACTTCACGGCAGGGTTGATATTTTAGGTGTAATGATAAGAAGTGAGAGTTCCCTGCAATCAACAAATGTTGTAACGAATGGAAAACTGGAGCCCACTGAGTTCTACTCCAGTCTAACAAAGAAAGTTTCGTTACAATATATCACATCTCTTTTAGATACAATCAAAAAACCACAATTTTCACATAATTGAGGTACTTAAAAAAAAAAAAATCCAAATATCAACACTGCTTCACGGTGCTTTTGTCTCACTGGAAAAAATAGAGCTACGGCTCCATTCAGACCACAGTTTCAATGAACGAATCAGGGATAGACTGTGGTGTTTAAGCAACAATTTTCTCGCCAAGACTAGGCATTAATCGATCGGTTCGCCTCTCTTATTCTGCTAGTATATTCTAGGCGGAAATCCTGGCATTTAAAATCTTAGCCCAGGAGCACAACGTTGCTCTAATATGGCTTCGAGGTCATAGAAGGCAGCGAAAAAGTAGACGGCCTGGCTCAGTAGGGCTCTTCCTGTAGGAATCCCAAAGTTAAGAGTGAAAAAAAAAAACAATTTTGTGAGGGCCAATAGTACAAAGATGGAGCAGGTTAACGATCTGTTAGACTATCAAAACTACAATTAGAGGAGATCATTTCAGTTTATTACAAAAAAAAAAAAAAAAATACCGAAAGATCTCAACAGAGTGCAGGTACTACTCTCTTCTGACCTATTGGTGAGTAAACGGCCAAAATGAGACTCTCAAATAGAAAAACTTACTATCGTAGCTGTAAGTACCAGGAGAAAAAGGAAACTATACCTAGTTTTTCTGCGAATTCTTAGCTTTAGGATGAAGAACCAAGGCGAAAACCTCTCCGTCATGTCTTCTATACCGACGAATCCAAAACCTCAAACGGTTGATACTTGAACGATTGGTCTCATCGTCTCTTTTTCCACTAGACAGATGGCCAGGTTTTCGTTAACTTGGACGTGGCGGGCTGGATAATTGAGAGGAGCTGGCGTGAGAAGTGCATAGACATCGACAGTGATAGCCAAGCTGCACTGAAGGCTCTTGGTAACCTAGCCAGCTGTTCAAAATTTGTGAGCAAGTATAAGACAAAACTGAATAGTGTTGCTAAATCAAAAAATTATGTCTTACGTAGGTTCCAGAACACTGTAGTATTACACGGTATGAACTAGGTGATAAACTAGCTAATGAAGGTTCTACACTTACACCATGCGGTCCGGAACCTTTTTTTTGACGTAAGTTCTGGGTTATGCGTTGGATCAATGATTTCGTGAGTTCTTTCCACAGAGAAAGTTTGTCACAGCTTGACTACTTCAGAACCGAAAAGTGTTTCGTGAGACAACCTAACAGGAAATCAGTGGATTTTCTTCTGAAACTGAGAAGAAAGGACCTGAGATTACTGATGGTTGTCATCACCGAGCACAACAAATGTGGTCAGCATATGAGTAACATGGGCATCATCACTGATTCAACCAGCCAATCGTATCTTGAGGACGACGATACTACGGAGCATTATCTTTATAGCTGTCCGGCGTTTGCGAGATCATCGATTTCGTGGGTTCTATCCATAAAAAGAGATGGTCCGAGCTTGACTTCTGCAGAACCGCATAGTGCTTCATGAGACAACCCGACAAGAAATCAGCGGATTTTCTTCTGAAACTGATAAGAAAGGTCCTGTGATTACTGCTGGGTGTCTTCACATGACTAACATGGGCGTCATCACCGATCCAATCTGCCAATCTTGTCTTGAGAACGTCCAAATTACGGAGAATTATTTTTGTAGTTGTCCGGTGTTCGCGAGAATCATATAAAGGCTTTTGGGTAGTGATGTCTTGAGTAAGAATAATATCCATATTTTCCCTCTTTCTGAGCTTCTAGAGTTCTACAGTGAAACAAAGAAGTTCGAGGTTGAGAAAATTTAGACATTTCTTATTCCCATGAGCGACTGTGAGGGGACTCACACATTTTTTTCTGTCTTTCTACTTTCTTCTACTAGCTCTATCTCGCGGTATAGTACAATGGTCTTTGTGATTAAGTGCTTTGGTTAAGTCCAGCCCACCTTCAACTCTAACTCTATGTGGTATAAAAATAATGAGCAGTTGCTAAAATGCTCGTACCACAACATTTCAGAAGATTTTTTTCAAATTTACTTCCGGCCGCGCTTAAATGGGTTGAAGTGCTTGGGTTGATTGCATTATTCCGGGTAATTGAACCAAAAACTGTGAATTTCTGTAGATGCAATTAACCAGCGCTTACTGTAAATAGCACGCATACAAACATACACGCATACATATGTATGTGAGAATATGAATTTACGGGCATTACTTTGACTACGGAAGTGGAAGTCGTAAAAGCTTTTGAGTGCAGTTTTTTGTTAATGTTTTTTTTTTTTTTTTAAATGTTTTGTTTTCTCTTCTTTCCTTTTTTTTAATTTCATTTGCTTGCATTTGGAAAACTGTGAAGAATACGAAGGATCTACATTTGTTAAGCAAATGGTGTAAAAATCCGAAAAAAAAATGCATAAATGTAGCATTTCTTTTATGATTTATGTGAGTATGTATTTTTGTAAATGAAAATTTTGCACAAAAAAAAAAATCAAAATCAAACATTTAAGCAAATTATGTACTTAAGTCATTTTGTCTTAAGTTTTGCATATATACAGGTATAATTGCCTAGGCAATTCATGACAAGAAGTCTACAAAAAAAAAAAAACATTAGCTTCATAATACAAAAGAAAATACTTTACACTTGCTTTCTATTGTTTCAGCAAAGAGACATTTCATGTATTGTATTTTTGGAGCAAGTTGCAAATACATTCAGAAAAAGAAAAAAAAAAAGTCTTAACTGCATTTATATTCAAATAAATTTTTGACATTTTCTCTGCTTGTTTGTTTACTTTGCTGCCGCATAAATTTCGACAGACAAACAGAGAGACAGATAGACAAATAGATAAATGTGTGTTGTATAATGTAGAGCTTTGGCCCCCCAAACCAACGAACCATTAACTCTGTAAATATCGATACGAAAGCGTTTTATGCTTGAGTGACCAACAGTGAACGACATCACGCCACCGCGCCACCACTGTCAAAATTCTATATCGAATATTTAACTACAATATTTAAAGAGCAATTTTGTTTTACGTTGCTGTTGCCGCTGCTGCCGCTGACTGCAATATGAACAGCAAGTAACAACAGTAGCAGCACTTATCAATCACTTTTGTATTGCTTGTTGTTTGCTTAGAAAATTGCATTTATGTAACTTAAAACTTTTCTGTTCTGGCAATATGGAGAAAATGTGTCAAAAATTTGATGACTAATTTTACTTAAAGTTTAACATTTTGACATTTTTATTTATAGTTCAAGAAAACTGATATTTTGTTTTTAAATTGTTTACTTCCGCATAAAAGAATATATCGTAGATACTGAAATATTAGCTGCGTTTTATTCGCCACTTACTTCTAGTTATGTATAACTAGCAGCGATAGTTTATGAAAAAACAACAACAAAACCACAGAGATAAAACGTGCAATTACAGCTGTTATGTATACTTAACAAGTAGTTTAGCTACATAAAATTCTATTGTAAACTGCCAATAGTGAAAGAAGCATGACAGTTTGCAAAAAAAAAAAACTATTCTAATTTCGATGCGAAAAGCTGAACAAAAAAATTGTTCAAAAACTAATAACTCCCTTAGGCTGTCCATAGGGAGGTGTGTTATTACCAACCTTATGGAGCGTCACTGTGGATACACTTCTAGTAAGGCTGGACAGGTCAAACATAAACATTATTGGGTATACCTACGATATTGTGGTTTTTTTCTGTGGTAAGTTCATTGACATCATATCCGATATCATGAGAGGGGCACTCAACAGGGTGGAGGAATGGTGAAGGAAACAAAGCCAAACGCAGGGAACTCAACATATTCTTCACTTGTAAGGGAGTTGGCCTTAGACTTTTTGCAGGGCGGATACAATTAGCAATCTACTACTTCGAAAATATTCGAAGTAGTAGATTGCTAATAATACAAGAAAATAAGAATATAGTTCCGAATCACCAATCGTCATAAGCACGGTACTCTTGAGCATAGTGAATATTGTCACTGACTTTCTGGAACGCAAAAAATATTGCTCTGCCATATTTTTGGACATTCAAGAAGGGTTCGAAAAAGTTTGGCATCAAGGGCTGTTATACAAATTAAAAAATATACTTCCAGCTTAATTTTATTTGGTCTTAAAGTCCTATCATTCTATGTCAAAGTAAATGATGAAACATCAGCCAAATGTCAAGTGAAAGCCGGAGGACAACAGGGCAGTGTTCTGGGTCTTGCTCTTTATTCGATTTTTACCTGCGACTTGCCTGAAACTGATGGTGTTACTATAGCTACTTATCTAGACGATACTGCCATTTTAGCGTCAAATTAATCTCCCACAGAAGCTGCTAATCTAGTTCAGAAACAGCTCGATGACGTTCAACAATGATTACTTAGTGGATGAGTGCTTGACTGGAGTTCCGTCCATCTGCCTCAGGTTCGATTTCCAGATGGGGTTAAATTCTTAAAAAATGTCCGTTCTAATAAAATGGATAATTTCGGTGATTTAGTTTTTAAATAAGTGACTTAAGTACCAGTTAAACGGGTTCTATTCTCAGGTAGAGAATTGAATCCACAAAAAAAAAAAAAAAAAATTATAGGTTTCGGGTCGATATAAAGAAAATCCCAAATGGGAAGGAGAAAATTTTAATACAGGGTAAGAATCAGCGACCTTAAATTATTCTTAAAATTCTACTAATTCTTGACCCATTATAAACCAATCTAAAACCGAAAACTGAATAAATGCTTCCTATTGTTATATTTTCCACGATCCTTTACCTTAGAAATAGATCATAGAAATTGTGAAATGCTTTGCTACAAAAACTGGGTTTCCCCAAAATGCGTAACGTACCAGTGAGTTTGGCCATACCTTTGAAATTGTTAATCATCGAAATAAAGTTTATGAATAAACTCAAAAAAAAAAAAAAAACGATACACAAACGTGAAAAAAACGCTCCAGCCTGCGTTTTGGTTCATATGGAGAATTTATATTTTTTATTTCCCCCCTCCCCCTCCAAAAATGTTTCCTGTATCCGCCACTGATTCCACACATTTTGGTTAAAAAGCGCAACCCTGACGTGATAAATAGGAAACCACTGCTTATTTTCAATCATCTTAAACTTTGCATCCTGTGTTTTTATAAGCCATTAGTTGTGGTAATAGAGTAATTCTTAGGCTTATGAGGCTTATGTTCCAAGAGTCCATAGTTCCAAACTGACCCAATGTTGTCTAAAGAAAAAGTTCAAATTTAGAATTATCTATAAATGCCAAAATTTACATTGTCAAACCTAACTTCCTCAGAGTCTCCAGAACTAGTTTACCAATCAAATCAGCCAACTTTGTCAAATATATTCAAAGCAGTGGCGTGCCTAGCATTTACTGATGAGGCAAGCCCAGTTCATTTCTTTACCAAACCAAAAAGGCTAAAATTGACAATAAGGATGGAATGCTCTAGATCCTGATTGAAGCATTGAAGAAGGAATATGGGAGCTCTGTTTGGACTTTACCAACGTTTTTAGACGTGCTAAAATATTGACATAAAAAATACAAAATGGGCATATAAATTCAGGAGGTGAACGTAGAAAGGGCATTTTTGGACTTAAATTGATATAATTGAGTGATATACTATTTTTTAAACTAAACGATAATTTCTCTCAATACAAACCTTATTAATAAAACTGCAAATTATCAAATATAAGAAAATGTCAACGGAATGAAAAAATCCAAATTGCAAAGTAACTAAATGTATGAATGTAAATAAGTAAAACTATTATTTGAAAAACCTTGTTTTCCTTCATTTTTATTTGAACCTGAACCGGAACACACTGTTATTTTTTGCTTGAACCTGAACCTGAACACGAACCCAAATTTAACCGTTTCGAAACTCTGCTAAAAACCAATGGCGCAAAAATAAAGGAGTAAAAGAAAGTGGAGTTAATACTTTCCAAATGCCAAACAAAAACTGAAAGCCAGCTTTTAAGTTCTATATGAAATCATACATAGTAGTAGAAAATTGGTATGCTGCTACTTTTTATGGAACCGCACATACTAAAAAAGCTATTGAACTTCCTATAAGAATAAGCGAGATAGCATGTTATGAAAACATACATTTTCAAATTTTAAAAGCCTCGTAAAAGCCAACTTGATGAACTGCGATAGCATGAATGCTTGTGTGTATTTTATATAATCCACATTTAATTTTTTATTAGTCCATATACGAGCTAATGAAAAACAGGGTAATACAAATAAAAATTTTTAAAAGAAAATTATTCTTTCAGTTAAAACAAAAGTAGAAATTTTGTAAGTACATATTGTGCAAATTTTCAGTTACCAATTCTTAGGCAAGCCCGGCTTTTGGGCTTATATTGATGTACCGCCACTGATTCAAAGTAGGGTATATACATGATTAACTTAAATTAAAATATTTAAATCATTCCAGCAGATTTTAAATTAAAAAGTTAACAATCGCATTGAGTTAATTGCAACAATTAAAATTAATTGAGCTATAAATAATTAACATGCAAAGTATAAATCATTTCATACAATGAGTATGACATTTTGTAAAAAGATTTAAAATCAATATATTGACAAAAATTCTTTTCAAAAATATTTCGCAACAAAATAATGTTTCATAAATATTATAAAATTTTACAAATACTTATTTTACTTGTAAATCATAATGCTGAATGTGTAAGTTTTACAAAAAAAAAAAAAAATCTTCTTAAATTCATAAGGTAAATAAATAAATAATATAATTGCAGCACGTCAAATTAGCTGGAATTAGTTGTAAAGCGTTGGATAAGAAATTTTGTACTTTCCCAAAATGCACCATTAAAGCGATTAATCGTAATGTGACTGAGGTTTCGGTTTGGGTGACTCTATTTCAAAAGCCCTTAAATAGTGTTACGGTAATATATCATACATAAATATATATTACATTTACTACATAACTAAAAAAACTTAATCCAAAACAAAAACCAGGTTTCATTTGGCATTAAAAAACGTGGTTTCGATTATAAAAATACCTTGTACATGTACACTATTGATGCATGCGATTTTCTACGTAATAAACGTCGTAATTCGATTGCAAATTTTTTCTATGATCTGTTTGGATTTACTAAATATAGCAATATGAATCATACATGCCCATATAATGTGAGTTATCCCATTGAGTAGAGTACTACTCGCAGTAGTAGTTCATTTCAAAAGTGTTGCCAACTATTAAAATGTTCAGAAAGAGAGAGAATATCTTGCATTATGTTCTCAATTCGTTGGAAACAAACTAAGCATAAGAAGAGCTTTTTGCTCTCACTTAATTAAAAACCAACGATTATGATTGGTTGAATTGAAATCATGACATATGATACTCTCTCTCTTTACTCATAATTACTATAAAAAAAAAACTATTTTAAATCGAACTACACTAATTTGAAAAACGTTTTGATTTTTGTATTATTTTTTTATTACAGCATGATTTGATGCTTGATAAATATCGTTTGGATGAAAACAATTTACGATATTTACCATTAAGACCTGGTCTTTATACACTTTTTACAATATGGTCTACGAATGGCACAACTCGCGTTGAAGTTGATTTGCATCTTGAATTGTTGGATAAATAAAATTTAAATTTGTTCTTTTTTTATGCCAGTATTAGCAATAAAGTGATCTTCAAATATAAACATATAAAAAATTCAACAAAATCACCAGTATTCAGTGGACAGATGAGCAATCATTAGGTTAGGTTAGGTTGGAGTGGCAGCCTTCTACTTGAAAGCAAACTTAAGCACATAATTAGGCGCGACTCCCCCAATTTACAAAGGGGAGAACCATGAGGATTCCATAATGAGTCTGGCTATATCCATAATATTTGTGGATGATAGCTCGGACAGACTAGTGAAGAAAGATAAGCCCAGGAGTTTAAGTCTCCTTCTGACCAGGGATGGGCAATTGCACATCAAATGGAGGACAGTTTCTTCATCCTCTTCAAAGCCGCAGCCCCGACAGCATGTCTTCTCTTCATACAGTGTCCCGTGAGCACCGAAGTCGTAATGCTGATGGAGTTTCTGCTAAGGTTGAGTAGCTGTCTAGTCCGTCTATTGTCCATAGTGGTCCATGTTAGCCTGGTAATACACAAGTATGCTCTGCTACCCAGAATCTTTTTGCTTCCTCAAGGTAGTTTTGCCTAATGGATAATTGCAATCAGACAAATGAGGAAGGCTAGTCTCATTGTTTGCCAAATTTTTGAATGTTGATAATATTCTCCGTTACTCCGCGATAGAATTCAAATTTTACTTTTAAATGTTATTCTCAAACACCCTTAAGTTCTGCTTACTTTTTCTTCTTCCCTCCGTCCCTCATCGAGAAAGTTATGACGCAGCTACAAGAAATCTCATAATGTTAATCAGGTCCACTATGGATGCTGACCATCAAATAAAGTTGTAGACAACTAGCCAACAGAATGCATTGAGTCCACTTTTTTGAGAACTTAGATCTACACGATTGCCCTTCATACGTGATTTTTGGATGGGTGGGCGTGGCTTAGTAATCTGAGTGAACGGAAAGAAGACACACCTGAAAGACATTCACTCAACCATCCAGAAAACTTTTTTTTGTTCATGGATCTGAAGGTTGAAATCTCGCATAGATACCATTGAACTCCTGTTTTACGGTTATGTTGGATTTCTATTAGCTAAGACCACCTACTTCATCTCCTCCCACTCTCCCTGCGGCACTAACTTTGGATATTACTTAGCGGGGTGGATCTAGCCTTTCAGTCCTTGATCTGTTACTGCTGTTCTGTTCTCCTTCTCTCTCTTTCAGTGTCACATTGCTTAATCATAATTCGCGCAGCCACTATGCATGTCAGCTTCCATTTTTCCCTATGGTTAAATTCTTCAGTGTTAGTGGCTTGCCTGAGCTTCTCCCTCTCATTTTCAAAGCATGAGCAATTTTTGCTTCCATTTGGGTAAGTTGGACAGAAGGGATCATCCTCATGCCAGAATTTGTGTAGATACTCTTTAAAGCACCCATGGCTGCTAAAGAGTTGGGTGGCATAAAAGTCAACGTCTCCTAAGCTCAGTTGGGCACCAACCCGATATGACGGGGATCAGCATAAAATCCTAGCGTCCTTTTGTTGAGTACTCCCAGCTTTGCAGCCACTCCATTATGGATCGGTTGGCGCTTTTCCAATCTTAGACTTGGAGTGGGTTTTTCACTTGCTTTGATATGTGATTTTTTAGCACCTGCTCAAATGGGCCCTGAGTACAATACTACAGAGTCCATAACCGCAGACAAAAACTTCCTTCAGCTCGCACGTGACGCTCCAACGTTCGGCATTATGCATGTAAGCACGTCAGGTAGTTCTTGAAACACAACCTAGTATTGATGATTACTCCTAGGTATCAGATGTGAGGTTGAGATTTTATGGTGTGCTCTTCCACGCTCACCTCCAGTTGCTTTCTTTATTTTCTTTACTTCAGGATCACGAATTCTATTTTTTTAACTGCCAACTCCAATTCTGCCTCGTTCAACCACCAGTGCACTGTGTAGATTGCATCATTGCTGACTAGCTGCAACTTTGTACCGATAATACGCCGTAGGTATACTGACACATCCTTCTAACGATAGCCAGGACTTATTGCACATTTTCGGACGACACATATCTAGTCGGATACGCAGACGACATCGCAGCTGTAATCACTGCACTGAGGAAGTTCAACCAGGTTAAGCAGAGGCTCAACTCACATGGTTTTAAGCTGGCTACAGAAAAGACGGACGGACTTCTCCCCACGAAGAAGCATATCTCACTGGAAGTTAAGATGCGAACATGTCACAATACTATAAGTACGCAGAAGGTGGTATATTATTTAGAAATAAGGCTTGACAAAAAACTGTCGTATTGGGCGCAGAAAAAGCACGCTGCGACCAAAGCAGCCCAGGCGACAGCTTGGCTCAGTAGGTTAATGACTAGGATCGGAGGCCCGGTGCACGGCAAAAGGAAGTTGCTGATGTCGACAACACATTCAGTTTTACTGCATGGATGTGAGATATGGGCGGACGCGTTAAAAGCGAAATATCAAAGGAAGGTCCTATCGTCGGTTCAGCGGACTGCAGTACTTCGGGTAGCCTCAGCATCAAAGGTTGCAGTACTGGTGATCAGCGGAACGACACCCATTGACCTACTACTTAGCTGATGAGCGTAAGAAAATATGGCAGCTGAAAAAGACAAACAACAACATGAGGACAACGGTGCAGAAAGTAAAATTAGAAACCCCGCGGCAGTAGCAAGAACAGTGCCGATGCTCGAGGAAGGGGGACAGCCAAGCTCATCTCTGATTTGAAAATTTGGCTAAATAGACGATTTGGCGAAGTCAACTTTTATCTGATGCAATTCTTATTAAGACATGGTTCCTTCCGCGAATATTTATACGATCAGCAAAGCGGAACGACCCGAATGCATATACGGCGACTCGCAACTGGATGATGCAGAACACACATTCTTCCAATGCACGAGGTGGCAATCACAGCGCGAAACCTTGGAAAACGTGGTTGGGCTACTCGCAGCTGACAGCGTAATTAAAACGATGCTCTGCAGCGAAGAAAATTGGTGTAACATAGCAAGATACGTCGAAGACGTGCTACGTGATAAGAAGCGAAACCTGGATCCAGGTATAATGAGGAGAGTCCAGTAAGGATAAAACGACGCTCCATCCTGAATGGTAGAATTAAGTCTCATGAAAATAAGCAGGATCATTTAGCGGATGCAACCCCCACATACAAAGCTGTGTCGTCAACTTTGACGATGTGTTAGACATTTTTACCTTCTCAACCGCAAAAAAAAAAGAATTGCGCGGAATATGGACACTCACAACTGGATGATGCAGAATACACATTCTTCCAATGCACGAGGTGGCAATCACAGCGCGAAACCTTGGAAAACGTGGTTGGGCTACTCGCAGCTGACAGCGTAATTAAAACGATGCTCTGCAGCGAAGAAAATTGGTGTAACATAGCAAGATACGTCGAAGACGTGCTACGTGATAAGAAACGAAACCTGGATCCAGGTATAATGATGAGAGTCCAGTAAGGATAAAACGACGCTCCATCCTGAATGGTGGAATTAAGTCTCATGAGAATAAGCAGGATGATTTAGCGGATGCAACCCCCACATACAAAGCTGTGTCGTCAACTTTGACGATGTGTTAAACATTTTTACCTATGGACATTATTTTAGGACAAGTGGGCGTGGCAGCTCTCATACAAATGGTATGCTGAAAGAAGTATATCAGGGAAACCATAGCAGGAAAAATAATAAAAGTTCGTGTGTGAAGGCGGTATGATGGTGGTAGTAAAGGGGAAGCAGGTTGTCGTTTTTGAACAAGTGAGCGTGGAACTTCAAAGGAAATATTTCAAATGATATATCGCAGAAATCTTAGCAAGGAAAGCAATGAAAGCTTTTGTATGAAGGCGATATAGTGGTACTAGGTGTTTTTTTGCTTTTGTAATTTACCTGTTATCGAATTTTCGCCACCACCGTCCAGCTAGTTGGCTACCTATAAAAATCAAAAACAATTTATCTCAGCTGCAAGTAAATTTCTTAAGAATACTATCAACAAAAAGTTTGTATTAACTTAAAAATTAAAACGCATTAAACTTAAGTAAGTAAGTAATAATAAAAACTTTAGGTAGTGAACAATACAATGGGTATTAAATTTTATATTGTAGATACACTCTGTTGCAAAATTACACGAGCATACAAATATTTTGAATAAAAACGACATATGTTCAAATTTTTCTAAAGTTTCTTCCACGAAATTTTCTAATGGGCGTGTACAAAGTTTTAAAATAATATTAACCGCTATAACGGTATTCTTTCGAACGCAAAAAGAAAAAAGTCATGAATTGCTTGTTGCAAAATTATACGAACATTTCGTTTTTTTGGCGTAAAACCGTGTTTGTGTAATAAACGTTTATGAAAAAATAGTTAAAACTGGTAAAATAAAATAAATTAAAGATGCCAAAAGAAAAATCGTTGACAGACTTCGAAAAGGTATAAATTGTAGCACTAACGAATGTAGGTGTAACTATTCGAAGAATATCTAGTGAAATTGGAAGAAGTGCTTGTGTTGTGTCTAATTTTTTGAAAAATCCCAAAGCTTATGGTACCAAAAAAGGTCGATGAAGAAAAAGGAAACTTAGTGAACGGGATCAGAGAAAAATAATCAAAGCAGGAAGCAATACTTCCAAAAGTTGCCGCGACCTTGCTGGTCTTTCCTCAACCAAAGTGTGTCGTCCAACAATGTGGAGACCTTTGAAATGCAGTACGCTCAAAAATGATGGCAGTACCACGACTACTAAAGCGTCACAAGGACTCCCGTAAGTGGAGTCCTTGCCGAAAAAAAACATTGGAACTGATTAGACTTCGGTAAATATTTCTCCACACATTTTTTATTTCTAAATAATTGTAAGAATTCTACTTTCAGGTAATTTTTTCTGATGAAAAGAAGTTCAACCTCGATGGTCCTGATGGTTTTAATGGGTATTGACACGATATCAGAAAGAAGCCGAAGTTCTTCTCAAGGCGAAATTTTAGAGGCGGGAGCTTAATGGTATGGGGCGCATTTAACGCACAGCAAACCTTAGAGCTTCAATTTTGTTTTAAACTTATGAACAGCGATGAATACGTTGCTATCCTCCAAAGTAGTCTGGTATCGTTTTTGAATACAAATAAGGAAGAAAATTGTGTTTTCCAACAGGATAACGCAGCCATACACACCAGCAAACGAACAATGGAATGGATGGCTGCCAAATCTGTACATGTTTTAGAGTGGCCAGCATATTCGCCGGACCTGAATCCAATGAAAAACATTTGGGGTATTCTGGTTCAGCGGATTTATGCTGAAAATCGACAGTTTCACACTGTTACGGAGATGAAAACTGCCATCCTAGAGGAATGGTCAAAACTGGACCAAAAACTATTAAATAAATTAGTAGTTCATGATTTGTTTCTCTTGTTGTGAAAGGAACACTGTTAGAGGGGTAAAAATTGCCTTAAAACTTTGTAAATGCCCACTAGAAAATTTCGCGGAAGAAACTTTTGAAAAATTTTAACCTATGTCGTTTTTATTCAAGATAATCGTATAATTTTGCAATAGAGTGTATGACAGTATGCATGCCTTCCTGCAACGCATTTTACGCAGTATTCTTCTTCTTCTTCTTCATATTCATCAACAATAACAGCAACAACAACAACCTGATGGACCTTCAATTGCAACTTTATACCGAAGAATTCATACAGCGTGATACAAATTCAACGCTATGTTGATAACGACCAAGTAAAATATTTAATATTTTTATTTTTGTTTTTTTTTTTGTTTTTTGGTAAACTTAATCTGACAAAAAACAGAAGTAGAAAGCAGCAGGAGAAGATGAAAAAAAAAAACGAAACGATACGAAACAAATCTTAAGTTTCTCTGAGAACTTGATTTTGTCTTTTGTCACTAATCCGCATTTAATTGAATACTCTTCTTCCACATTTTAGTCAATGTATGTTAGTGTATCTTCTTTTTTCTATCTTCTTTTACTTTCTACTTACATATACTTTCTTTTATAAGTAAGTCCACCATTCACAATCTCTTTTTCCATTTACCATCTGAGTTTTCATCCTCATCAGCGTCATCCTTATGCTCAACCTCATGCTCTTGCGCTCTCATCCTCTCAAAACGTGTGACGTTGACGTTTTTTTTTTTTGTTTTTTTTTTTTACTTGCTTGTTTGCTTATTCGTTTTATTTAGAACAGTTCCCATTATGTTTCTCTCTCTCTCTCCCTCTCTCTCTCACGCTCTGCCTCTCTCAAGTACTACCGCTATTTGAACATTTAATGCGAGAATGTGTTCAACATAAAGTGCTTAACGACTTTAGCTTGTTGTTTGTGCGAGTTATCTTCGGTTTTTTGTTTTTTTGTTTTTTATTATTTTTTTTTTGCTTTTTAAAGATTTGTTTTTAGTACACATTGTCGGTGTAAATGAAATGGGTAACTATGGCGAATGATGATGAAGATTTGTAATGATTTTAATAAACTCTTGGCACATAAGATAAATACATAAACTTTATAATCATCATTGAGTTATTAATTAAGGAAAACATTTATAGGTATGTAATAATAAAAAATTAAATAAGAAATGTTTTTATTTTTTTATTAAATGGCAATCAACACACATCGGGTATCCCTATAAATACAAAGCATTGTCGTGATTGGTAAAGGAAGAAGGGAGAGAGGGAGGAGGAAAGTGGGAGAAGTATCGGGAAATGTTCACCTTGAACTTATGAAGTTCATAACTTATGTTTAGACAAACAGCGTAAAACAAGACGATCGTGGGCATTCGTTTGTTGCTTTGTTCTCATTTTGGCGAAGTAAATCAAATCAGTTGCTGTACATTACTTGTTGAAGAGAGACTCCGCTGCGCAATTTTTTGCAAATACAGAGAGAAAGTGTAAAACTGGCGAACGTCTAGTTGAACTTCGTTTTTCTCTGCTTCACACACAAATATAATATCTGATAATATGTGTGTGTTCATCACTGCACTAGATCCAGCTAACTCAACCATTGGATTTCAATTTGAATAATTATTTTACGTAAGCAGTATAATTACGACGGACAATAGTACCTAGAAGAATATCTGAAACAGAATATCCAAAGCGAATGGATCTGTGCAAATTACAATTAAGTGTTAACATTGCTGAATATATAAGCATTCATTTGAACCCCACCTCATTCAATAAAACCTCCTTTAGCTTGCACACATGCCTTCAATCGATCCGGAAATCGTAGGACTGTTCCCCGCAGGACTTCCTGATCAATTTCAGTCCAGGCTTTCTCTAATGAATTTGTCAGTGACTCCAGACTGTGGTGTTGAGATGCACAAGCCTTACTCTCTAAAATACTCCAAATAGAGTAGTCCATTGGATTCAAGTCTGGGGAGTATGGTGGCCATTCTTGAGATGTTATGAATCCAGAAAAATTCTCTTTTATCCATGTTTGCGTTAATTTTGCCATGTGGGAAGGTGCAGAATCTTGCTGGAAAGTCCAGTTTTCATTTCCAAATGTATCTTGGGCCCAGGGAAGAACATGTTCATTTAAAATGCTCCGATAAACAACCTGGTCAATTTTAACACCCTCTTCAACGAATATTAGAGGGGTTCTGGCATTAGCGGAAACTCCAGCCCATACCATAATGGAAGCTGGCTTTTGAACTCGGCCAACAGTCCTATTTTGTTGCGATGATGATGTTAGCCACATTCGGTCATTTTGCGCATTGAAATGTTTTTCAGCCGTGAACATTTTTTCATCTGTAAACAAGATATTTTCAACATTTTTTAACACGGAGGAGCGTAGCAACGCTCTTTTGCAGTCTTTGCAGTCGCAAATCTTTCTTTTTTTGTGTCAGATCTTGAGCTTTTCGGAGCTTGTACGGCTTAAGATTATGCTTTGATTTTGCAATGATTCGCATTGAGCGCCTTGGATTTCGTTGAAAATTTGCCCCGGTCTCTATCTCCAAAACCCCCAGTTTCATTATATCGAATAATAGCTCGGTCTACCGTACGACTTGACAAATTTAAAGCCTTTGCAATTTGACGGCTACTATAATTTGCCAAATGAAATATCATAATTTCACGACGAATATTTTCCTCGTCCATTTTTATGGAAATTTCAAAATGTAGTAACAAAAATTCAAATGAAATTAAAAGCAAAGCCAATGATGAATGAATTTGCTTTTTAAATTAAAGTAACGGTAAATGGCAAAGCTTGTTGCAGAGTATTAAACTTGCGTCACTTTACAATTGTCACCCTGCATAGCTGGTCAAGAAATTGTGGAAGGGTTAGGGGGATAGTAAACTTTTCATTTCTTCAAAAAGTTTATTTTATAAAAATTTAAATTTATTTTTGCTATTGCTAAACTTTAACCACTCTATATTAGTTTAACAATGTCCTGCACATTTGTAATGTTTAGAAATGTAAATTATAAAATTCCATTGCAACTCATGTAAATCTTTATATGCAAATACTATGTGCAAGCAAGTGTTTTCAGTTGTACATAACTGCTGTAATATTTATGTGTGGAAATATGTACAGTTACCAAGAATTTTCCTCCTTTTTTTAGTTTGACATTTGAATCCAAATATGCATTTATTTTTTGCATTTTCGGGCATGTGAATCTTGTCAAATAGTTGCACAACTACAGAATTGAACTTTGTTTTTTCAAGGCGTTAATAAGAAAAAAAAAAAAACAAAAAAAAAAAAGGTAGAAGGAAGAATTGTATAAAAATATGTCAAGTAATAGGAACTCCAGTTCTAGCATACAAAAATAAAGCTGTGAGCAAAATGACTGAAGTGAGGTTGAAAATGAACTTGAGAGGAACACCTCAGGTATACTGAAGTTAAGACAACGATCCGACGAAAGAAATCGCAGGTTTGGAATTAGAACTCTTTTTAACACGCGTTTTAACTAAATAAATATAATAAAGCAGAACCTCAAGAACATCACTTCATCACTTATAATAGCAGAAAGAAACTTCAATATAAGAATAGAAAGATAATACAGTTATTACCGTTAGCGATTTTCAATTCCACACTAACAGTTGCAAGATGTAAGAGGATACTAGATCTTGCACAAATTCCTTGATTACTGAAATATTTTTCAAGCAGAGATTCTCGTTATTGATTAAGATACAAAAGGCATAATCAAAAAGCATCACCATCTCAGCCAAGGAACAAGGTTTGTTAACCCGGTAATGCATAGCGGTACCATATGGCACCTTGTCGCTGAGCCGTTCCTGAGCCATCTTCAAAAACAATTTTTTCTTAAGTTACTTTCTTGATCTAACTACTTTGGTGCCCGGTCGTCCTTAATGGGTTAAAAGTAAAGTTTATCCTCAAACGATTCGAGACCTATAAGTCAACATTAGTGCCGTCATAGCCAAAAGTCGTTGAAAAGTTTGACTACAGTGCAAAAGGAGCTGTGGTGGTCATTTAAGCTCTACTATCCGAAATATAAAAATTTTTGGTTTCTTTGGTAAATTTATGATTTGTTTAAAAAAAAAATTTTCTTAACTCTGAGGTTATTCGAAAAATGTAAAAACAAATTTGGGACCTCCACGAATATATTACTCAATTAGAAAATTTTCCTTATTTTGATGTGTAGAAAATAACCCCGTTTTTACTTTTTTCAGGTTACTGTGGTATTTGGAGATATTCGAAAAAAATTTACATGGCTTGGATATCAAAAAATTATTCTTAATGTCTTCTAACTTTGACTCGCTGCAAAAAAAGTGAGACAAAGTTGAAAACTCCATTAAACCCCGTTTCTATAAATTTACATTACTATAAGGACTATAAAAGAATGCAGTCATTTCAAGTTTTAAGTTTGTTGACTTCGTTTAAAAATCATTGAATTATTCCAATCTTTTTGTGAGTGAAGAATTAAAAAATCATGAAGGCATAAGTCATTTTGAATTCAATGACTGACCATTCATTGGAAGGCAATTCATATGAAGTCATGAATGTGCAGTTTCTTGAAGGAAGCCTCAATTCATTGACTGACTTAAAGTCATTTAGTTAAAGTCAATTGAAGTCACTAAAGGCAATTGAAGTCACAGAAGGCAATTGAAGTCACTGAAGGCAATTGAAGTCATTGAAATCAATTAACGTCATTGAAATCAATTAACGTCATTGAAGTCAATATGCACTATGTGTCACTCTAGGTACATATATCTACTTTGTGGAATCAAGTGATTTCAAGACTTCAATCAAATTTGAAGTCGTGATTGCGACTTCAATTATAATGTGAGTTCATGGCATTATTGTGATTTATTTATAGTGAAATCACAGTTGACAGTTCCAAATGAATGGAACATTTATTGACGTCAAAAAGACTTCGTGACTTCATTTTTAAAGTCATAAGTATCAAATAGAATGGAAGATCAGAAACTTGAATTCATTAGCAATGACTGCAACTCAAAATGACACCATTCTTTTACAGCTCTGCTTTTGAGCCTTCTTCAGTTTATTTTTTGATACCAGCAAAATATTGATCAATATATTGATCAATATTTTTGTCAGTATATATATTTATCAAAATATTTATTTAACAAAAAATTTAATTTCTTTTTTTTAACACGAAGATAAACCATTAAATCAATATTCTCGCAGGAGTAATTTACTACCCAGAACTTTCTTAAAAAACGAATTTTGTTGCACGTATCGATTTATAGAATCAAAAGATCAAATCCCTTGATTACAACTAATTTTAATGAAATTTCTTTTCCCACTAATGTTATTCTGAAAAATATTTATCTTAAAATTCTTAAGCTTTGGATACACATTCGTTGATGCTTATAAAAAAAAGTACTAACTATGCTTTCTTTTTCAGTACATATTTTTACAAACTCACTTTTCCTTCTAGCTGCTGCTTGGTTTCATTAAAAATCATAATCAGGCTTAATGTTATGTTAAAAATTGATATTAATGAGGAATTAAGTATAATTAACATTCAGCTAAAGCAGCGAGTTTTAATTATACTCAAGAAGAATAACTAGAAGAAGCTTTGAATTAGCTTGCGTGTGAGTGTGTGTGTGTGTGTGTGCTCTAAATGTGATTTCATTTATTTAAGCTATAGATTAATCAATGCAGAAAAATCTTAAGTAATTTCGAAATGATACCGCTCCTTGAGGACACCATACATTCATCCATATCCTTTAGAGTAGAGTGCAAAAGTGTTTGAAAGCGCTGAAACGAATTTGATTATGAGTTTTTGTTCATTCAAAATTCATTCATTTTGTTGGCTCATATCTATTTCTATTCTAATAACTGCTACTATTACTGATGCTATTTCTCCTACTACTTCTGCTGTTATTTTTACTTTCTCCTGCTACTTTTTCTTCCTGGCTTTTAATATATTGTGCTGCTTTTGCTATTTCTCATTGACATTCTTTTACAATTTTTATGAGCGTATGCTTAACGCATTTGGTTGGTATTTCTATGCGGGGCAAGGAGGGGAGGGCGGCACATGAATGGTGGAATTTTGCCTCAACTATATAATCTCAACGATTTAAAAACTAATACTGCAAAATCACTTTAGCAAATCCGAAAGTGTTTCTACAATTTTATCAGCGTTGAAGCGATTGAAAATTATACTTAGTGATACTTTGCTGCTAGCTACTGGCTCTGCTGGTGTTTGTTTCTTGATTAACTTAACTTTTGGTGTGTGGTAACTCCTTTCTCACACAAACATACATACATACATACACGAGTATATATGTATGAGTTTACATACACTTAGCTTGCCACTCCTTGAAGAGTAACGCTTGTTTAGTTACATGGAATACTTTGTGTTTTGTTGTCGCTAAATCTTCTTTCAAGTATTTTAACTTTTCTTTTTTCTTCTTCTTTCATTTTTGTTATTGTTATTGTTGCTTGTTTTGAAAAGTCTAATTGTGTTTTAGATACCACCATGAGTAGCAGCAATATCACCAGCCAAAGGAATGCTTCAATCACATACACAAAGATATTCACAACTTTTGCTACTAACAAATTTCCAATGGAATCTTTTGGATGGATTTATTCTCGCCTCCCTGACAAGTTATTTTGCTTTAGAGTACATAAACGACACACGCTCACACATATAAACATATAAACACATATATACACACACATACACACATTCGCATTATTTTCCAATGCGAAAACTCATTTAAATCCGGATTAAACGTTGGAATGATGCGGAAAAAAGCTTAAGCAATGCACAACAAAAGGCTTAACGCAAATACACTTAGAAAAAACTTCTTTAAACAATTGTTTGAAAAAAAGTTTCCAGGAAGGAATTTATGATTCTTTTCACAAAAATTCGTATGGTACAGATTTGATAGTTACTTTTCTTACAATTGATACACACAGTAGTGGCTAGATAAAAGTGACCATTGCAGATCATTTTAAGGAATGAGATCTAGCACCAGAGTAACTCCAGAGTAAATGTGTTACGTTCTTGAGAATTAATATAAGTAATTTAATATGGGCAGATATATTTGATGAGGTCCGAGGGAGTATCTATTAGGGGGTCTTTTAGGGTCGAGAAATTCATTGTTGATATTTATTTTTTCCTATGGCATTCGCTAGAAAACCACTTAATATTTTGCATTTTTTATGTCTGAGGAAATTCGATACAAAAGCAAAAAATTAAGCTTCATGATTTTTGACCTCCTTTACAGTAGGTGACAGTGAAGAGGAGGTAGCTAATAAAGATAATATTCCACTGTCTGTTATTGAAGACGATTCTAAGCCTAAAAGAGGCCTGAATCAACTACTACTACTACTATTATGGCACAACAGTCCATGAAGGGCCAAGGCCGAGCTTTTCGCATCCATTCATGTTGTGTGAGTTATATTTATACACGAATGGAAGGGACCTATAGTTTTATGCCGAATCCGAACGGCGAAGTGAAAAGCTTTTCAAGAGTAAAAAATGCCTTACTCTTGGAGGTTTGCCATTGCCAACCAAGAGGTGGTGCCGTGTAGAAAAATTAAAATTTTCCATTTTTTGATTTTTGAGCGTGGCGAGATATGAACCCGGGCACCTATGCGTAGCAGTCCAACACACTAACTGCTAGGCTACGGCGACCACACTGACCTGAATCAACTGGGATCATATTATAACAAAAAGAGACAGCAAGTCAGAAAAACTCGTCTTTTTTGTTCTAGTCTCCAATTTTGGATTGGCTCTTTTTGTATAATATTTCCATTCTACGTTGTTTCTTCATTTAACATCCTACATCGCATATCATTTTAAATCGTATTACTCTACGAGTTGGGTGGTGGTCGTTCTGGCCTTCTTCTTTTCTCATCCTGTCAGCACTTGCCTTGCCGCATGATCGTCTGGTCTTCTCATCACATGGCTATATCAACGAAACCGATTTTCCTGGAGTTTTTATTTAAAAGGCGTCACTTTACGGCTACCACGAATATATTTGTTTTGAAATTTACTTAGGATCGTTACTCCACTTGACCAGCATTTTTGCTACATGCAGTTTCTGTGCCAGTCTTTGAAGTACGACCTAGTACTCGGATCCGAACGACATCGCATGATCATATATGATCATAGTTTTGTAGATTTTAGCTTTCAACTGCTGCGATAATTTCTTGCTGCATAAAACACCAGAAACATCTCTGCAGCTTTGCCAACCGTATCGGATACCATGTGCGACACTTTTTCCTAATGTGCCATTCACACTTGTGAGTCTAAGTACTTAGAACTTTCGACAATTTTGACGACTTCAATATCGATTTTCAAACAGATTGCGGCATTGTTACCTATTTTACTATGTAAACTGGAATTCGTTCATCTGTTTGTTCGGCATTTGATCCAGTAGTTTTTGTAGAACTGATTTGGATCTTATGCATTAGATAGATAGCACATCACCAGGTTTACAACTTATAGTTGAGGGTGGGCTGTATTAAACCAAAGCACTCAGTCAGAAAACCATTGAACTGTACTGGAGATAGAGGCAGTAGCAGAAAGTAGAAAGATAGGAAATATATGTTAGGGGATAAATGGGAAGAAGAAAAGTCTAAGGTCTCTTGAACTTCTTTGTTTCATTGATGAACTTTAGATGCTCAGGAATAGGGAGAGTATGGATATTATGACCCCGATAGTCTAGTGGGTAGTGCACTAGACTTTCATCCGGGAGATTCGGGTTCGATTCCCGTCTTCGTCTGGTGGTTAATTTTCATAACTTTCTTATGTTCACTATCAATATGAAGTGTATGAGAATTATAAGATAGTGTACAAGCACACACCTTGGTTGGTAATGGGAAAACAGCCAAGCCGATAAAAAATTGCCATACCGCCGTTCGGAATCGCCGTTAAACTGTAGGTCCAAATATGTGGTGTCACAATGGGCCGTTCAGGCCTAAGTGTGTCTCTCGACAGCCACTCCAACCTATTGATATTATTCATACTCCAAATATCCCAACACAACAGCCTTAATCTGATTCTCGCAAACGCCGGACAGCTATAAAGATAATGCTCTGTAGTATCGTCGTCCTTAAGACACGATTGGCAAGTTGGATCGGTGATGACGCCCGTGGTTGTCATATCTGTAATCTCAGGTTCTGTCTTCTCAGTTTCAGAAGGAATTTCGCTGATTTCCTGTTAGGTTGTCTCACGAAGCACTTTGCAGTTCTGCAGGAGTCAATCTCGGATCATCTTTCTCTATGGATAGAACCCACGAAATCGATGATTCAACGCATAATTTCCCCAGAACTTAAGCCAAGAAAAAGTTCCCGAGAACCCATATAAGAGAAAACTTGTGTTTTGAAACACTATTCAGTTTTGCTTTACACTCGCTGACCAACTTTGAGGAGCTGTCAGGGTTAGCAAGGGCCTTCAGTACAGCTTGGGTATCACTACAGATGCCTATGCACATTCCACGCCATCTCTTCTTAGTTATCCAGCCCGCCACGTTCAGAATAGCGAAAACCTCCGTTAGGAAGACTGTCGCCATCTATCCAGTGGAAAAGAATACTTGGTCTCATCTTCCAAGTAGCAACTGTATCCAGTACAGTTTGAGATTTTGGATCCGTCGGTATAAAAGACATCGCGGAGACCCCGGAGTGCGACCTCTGGACTTAATCATTGATCACGTTCCGGGAACCTGACCGGGTACAAGGCACATGATTATCCACGGGCATCAAGAACAGTGGGCATTATACTGACAACTAGTGGTATATCTGACTGTACCCTACATCCGCTTCGGCATGCTCCATTTACACTTACATGTGAATCCAGGTACTTAAAGCTTTCGACATTATTGACGAGTTCCCTGTCGATATTCAAGCAGACGGCTTCATTCCCAATCTTCATTCGACTTACTCTGAGTCTATTGCATTAAGGAGTAAGGTCCATATATAAGGTTTTGTTGTACCCCTCTTAAAACTGGCCCCGGTTTATTTTATGGTGATTCCAAAAAATATTTCGGCTCTAGCGATTACCATTCGTTAGCTGGATGGTTTTGAAAAAACCTCTAAAAATGGACTTTTTTAAGGGAAAAATATTCTGTTCATGAACAGTCGATACTTCTAGAGCTATTCCCTTGCTCTCAAGAACTTACGCCTCCTGAGGTTGCACAGAAAAATACATAAAAATCGAGACCAAAAGCCCTGAATTCGGCATCTCAAAGCCTCAGCTACGATTGCATCTATTATTGTTATCTGTTTATTTTAAGTGTATTTTATCAGTAATTACTATCATTCAAGCTCGTTCTATTGTGCTGGGTGTGTGTAAGTCGTAAACGATTACATTTGATACAATTAAATACGGAGCAAACAAAGGAAGGAAACAAGGATCTCGATAAATTAAAGCGCGCGTATGTGAATTTAGCTTCATTTGCGCATTTTTATGGCAGTTAAATTAACGAAAACTCAAAGAACTCGTCACTGCATGCTACAGCGGCAGGAGGCAATCGCCGTGGGGTGTTAACAAAAATGTCACTAGAGCTACTCAGTTCAGCCAGGGCTCACATCATACACATAACAACGGCTACCAACAAGCACAAAGAGCGTGTACGTGTGTGTGTTTGAGTGGTGTCGAGAATTAAATGTTGTCGCTTTATTTTTTGTTTGGCTATTAAACAACGACAGCATTGGCAGCAGCAGCTATGGAACGGGCTAATAAATTTAAGGCATACAACACTGCAGTCAACGATTACAGCAACTGCTTGCCGTGGGCTGTCCAAAAAAAATTTCACCCACCCCAGTGTACCCTACACTTCTCCATCTTCAATTTCTACTTTTTTAATTGATCTCGTAATTTTTGAGTGTTTAATTCTTTTATTTTTTTATTTTTGTTTTCTGTTTATTTTTCCTTTTGTATTAATTTACTACATTTGACATTTGGCACAAAATTCAATTCGCTTAAAATTTTCATACGCGCAATTATTTTTCACATTTTAATGCGAGAGACGACGACAACAAAAGTTACGAAAAGTGAAAAACTTTTGTTGAAATTGTTGCACAGTTTATTTTAAAAAGCAAAGTGTGCAGCACATGAAATTTTATTTTTTATTGGACTAAAGTTATTTTTAAGAAATTAATTTTCATTCCATTTGTTGAGAGTTTTACACACAGTAGGCAGTGGCGGTCCCAGGGGCGGGGAAAAGGGGAGCAGGAGCCGTTTCGAAAATGGAACATATAAAAATTTTTCTAGAGTGCAGCTGTTTACACTTGGACTGCGTTATATTTGAAATTTCAGAATTAAATTAAAAATGCTATAATTTTCGGGAGCTTGATAATGGTTCATCGAGATCTTTTATGTTTTCTTTTGGGGAGTTTTATCACCTGGTTGTTTGTCTTGTTTTAGGTCTGATGTTTGGTCCGAATTCTGGTTTGATTTTGCAATCTGATTTTTTGTCTGGATTTGGCTGTAATTTTGATATGAATTATGATAGATTTCTGGTCTGAGTTTTAATCTGTTCTTTGTATGGAGTTCCGGTCAGATTTTTGGTCTGATTATCGGCATATGACTTTTGCAAAAATTTTGATCTCATTTGTGGTCTAATATTTTAACTGAATTTGGTTTGATTTTTAGTCTGAATTTAGTTCTTTTTTGGTCTGATTTTTTATTTGAATTTGGTTTGAGTTTTGACTTATTTTTGTTTAGAATTCTGACTTTTCTTCACTTTTGATCCGATTTTTCGTGTGAATATCGGCATAACTTTTGGTCCCATTTTTGGTTGAAATGTGGACAAAGTTTCGATTTGACTTGTGGTCTCATTTTTTTTTCTTAATATGGTCCAATTCTTAGTCCTTTTTTTATCTAAATTTTAGTCAGAATTTCGGTCTGATTTTTTTATCTAAATTTGGTCTGAATTTGTATTTATTTTTGGTCTGATTTTTACTCTGAAATTTGGACAGATTTTGGTTGTGAATTTGGTATCTCCTGGTTAGTTTTTGATCTGCAAGTTCTTTTGATTTTTGTTTGAGTTGTGATCTGATATTTGGTTTAAATTTTGACCTGATTTTGGTTTAACTTTTGGTCTTAATCTGGTCTAAATTTTAGTCTGAACTTGACCTTATTTTGTACTGAAATTTAGTCTGATATTTGATTCAAATTTCGGTCGGAACCGGATTTGAATTTTCTGTCGGAATATGATCTGATTTTAGTTAAAATATTTGTGGCATAAATTTTGGTCTAATTTTAGCTTTTTTTTTGTATGATTCTTTTTAGGTATTTTTGATTTTTTGTCTGAAAATCTGAATGATTTTTAGTCGTATTTTGGTTTGACTTTGGTTGGAATCTAAAACTGAATCTGATCTAATTTTCAGTCTAAATTTATTTAAACTTGAGATCTGATTGCTTCCCTAAATTTAAACTATTTTTTGTCCTGAATTTGAACTGATTTTTTTTCTTTAAATTCTGATTTGACTTTGATCTGATTTTTTACCCCAATTGGGACTGAACTGTGATTGGATTTTTGGTCTGAATTTTAATGGATTTTCGGTTTAAATCTGGTCTGAATTTTTGGTCTTAACTTTGGTCTGAAATTTGGGATCTGATTTAGTCTGAATTGTGATTTGAATTTGCTCTGAGTTTTGATGTGATTTTTTGCCTAGATTTGGGCTGAGTTTGTTCTAAGTTTTGGTTTGAAACTTTTTTGAATTTTAGTCTGATTTTTGCCAAGAATTCGGACAGAATTTTAGCCTGAATTTTGATCTGAATTTGGTGTTCGTTTTAGTTTGATTTTATACTTGGAATTCAGTTGAATTTGTTTTAAATTTTACTCTGATTTCTCGTCTGAATTTTGATCTAATTTTTGTCCTGAATTTCGGCATATATTTGGTCTGAGTTTGATTTGAAATTTATTCTGATTTCTGGTCTGATTTTGTCTAACTTTTCGTCTAAATATTGGTATGATCTTTTGTATGATTTAAATTGTTTTAAATTCTGGTCTTTTGTCTGATTTTGTTTTAAATTCTGGTCTTTTGTCTGATTTTGTTTTAAATTCTGGTTTTTGTTTTAAATTTTACCCTGATTTTCGGTCTGAAATACGATCAGATTTTCTGTCTCTTTTAGATACGGTTTTTGACCTTGGTTTTAGTTTGTTATTGGTATGAATATTTTGGCCTGTATTAGGTGCTTCAGTGGTCTAAGTTTTGCCCTGAACTTTAATCTGTTTCTTAGCCCTGAATTTTGATTTTATTTGTGAACTTTCTTCTGCTCGAATTTTTGTTCCGGATTTCGGTCTAGTTATTTGCATAATACTTATTTTATAATTTAGCCCAAAACCAGTCCTCCCCAAACCCAAATCTTGGTTCCACCACTGTCACCATCAGAAATAGTTGATTCTAATTGCAGAAAGTCTCTTACAGTTGTTATTGTTGTGTAATTAAAATTACCGAAGTTTTTACTTGAGAACTGTATTAAAATTAAATTGCTATAATTTCGAGAAATTATTGAAAGTTAATGAAAAATAAAAGAAAGAAGTTTACTCTATGCTATGGTGCCTTATGTGAGTAGTAGGTAGTTGAGTATAAGGATGTGGCATTAATGTCCTAAGCTTTTCTAACACTTTTGATGCACAATGATGTGGAATGAAAATGAGCTAAAATGAGAAAATTGAGACTATTGGTTTCTTATTTAACAGCTATAAAGAAAAAAAATAAATTAAAAACATTACATATGAAACAATCCATGAGAATAAAAAATTTACCTACTCTGATTCCAGAAACCTGATTCAAGTATCCTGGCTTATGTCAATCTCGGAAGGGATAAAATTACTACTGCTGTTAAATTTCATGGAGATTTTGATAGATTCAGGAGCAATATTAGATTACTAGTGATTTATTGAGATTATTTATGAATGTTAAAAAGCACACTATTACTTTACAATGCACAAAAGGGAAGTGAAGTAAGTTGGCTGTGGTTAAATTTGACAAAAATGGCTGGTAGGGTTGTATTTAAAAGCAGTAGGCAGTGTTGATAATCGACTCATACAATGTTTACAATTTATATAACGAAAAATTCCAAACTAAATCTGCTTAACTTCAAATTAAAACAAGGATTATTTTACCTGACACTGTCACTTCTAGTTGTAAACAAATGTCACCAGGTGTTCCTAAACAAAGAAAAAAACACAATACAATTTGAATGTTAAGTAAACGTTTTAAATTTGACACCATTCAACAAATGCACATCAGTTCCCCCCTACTTTAATATTGCCTACAACCCAAATAAAAAAGTAAGTAAGAAAAAACTATTTAAAATGTTACGAGTACAAGGAGTAGGTATGTGAAATGTTTCAAATACTTGCTTAATGTTATCCTTGAAATTCCTTCATTTTTAATACCTTTTTTGTGTGTTTTTTTTTACGAGAATTACCCATTTTCATATGCATATATCCAAAAGGATAACCTTGGTACACATATATGCATATGCATAAACAACAGGAATAACACTAGTACACACCCACTCACACAAATACACATAAAGCTCCTGGCAGCAAATTCCAACACAGTAATATTTCTTTTATGAAGAAATTCCTGTGTTTCTCTGAACTTGTGATGTGGGTAAAAAATTATAAATTTTTTTTTTTTTAACTCTTTTGTGTTGCTAACATATTTTAGTGTCCATCTTCGTTTACTTTTGCTTTAATTATAATAAGCAGAATGTGTTTTCTATTTTCTACACATTTTCTAGGATTTAATTTTAATAGCCTAACTTTACATATTATTAGGTTGCTAAAAATACATATCTTTATAATGAAAATTGTATTTTAATTCTTGTGTATTTATATAAGAAGATGACAATGGATTACAGCAGTTTCAGTTGCAAGTTCAAAAAAATTTAAAGAAATTATTTTCCATAGATGATATGTTATAAAATTTGTTTCTTTTTATATCAATTTGTATTTCAACAATTCGAGATTTCGAAGAATTCCAAATTAATTAAGAAAAAATTCCCCCAGAATGAAATGCTCACACCGATTTTGAGTCCCCTAAAAAAATCCCTTCATATACGAGGCTCAACCGATTTTGAAACTCCCATCATGACAGTGTTTATTTCATACAATTTTAACTAATTTTTGCTTTGAAGCCCTTACCAATAGGCCAAAAATAGATTTCTTGGTTCAAAAAACCCTGGTGCACTAAATATCAGCAAAATTTATCGGTCCTGTGGTCAGGCGGCGTTCCAGTACAAATAAAAATTCATCTAGAACCCATCTTTTGAAACCTGTCTACACGCTAGTGCACCAACGAGTTACGTCATCATCTTGTATTAACCCATTATTATGCTATCATGATGGGAGTTTCAAAATCGATATGTTCTAATACTAGAGTGCATTTTACAGCGATGTAGTGTGGCTGTCACTAAGAAATACTACAGTACATCTGTGATCACCATCAATATTCACGGTTAGAGGGGCAAAAATGCGTTTAGTTGGCAACACTGAATAAGTTTTTGCGATATTTCATTTTAAGTTTCAGCAGCAAACAAAGAGTCCGTAGAAATTCCACCGCCATCACAGCAAGATATTCGATTTGCCATTCTTTACGTATTTCGACATAACCTCAAGCCTGAGGAAATATTGGGAGTATGAATGTATAAACTCGTATTTTTTTCGTATTCTTTAAAGTATTGTCCATTGTTAGCCACAACCTTTTCCCATCTTTCTGGTAGCATACGGATTCCGCGTCGAAAGAACTCCTCATCTTTTGAGGCTATCCACGAATCGACCCATTTTTGAGTTCTTCGAAAGAACGGAAGTGCTGTTCAGCCAGGCCATGTGTCATCGATCGGAACAAGTGGTAATCAGAAGGAGCAATGTCTGGAGAATACGGCGGGTGGGGTAGCACTTCCCGTATGTTTTTTCCAAGTATGTTTTTACTTGTATGTTTTTACTTGCCTTGCAACATGCGGCCGAGCATTGCCGTGCTGAAGAATAACTTCGTAGTGTCTATTCTCATATTCTGGCCTTTTATCCTCTAATGCTCGGCTCAAACGCATCAATTGTAGTCAGTAGCGGTCGCCAGTGAGTGATCATTTCATTCGGTTTCAACAGCTCATAATACACAACACCTTTCATATCCCACCAAATACACAGCATGAGCTTGGACCCATGGATGTTCGGCTTTGCCGTTGATGTTGATGCATGTCCGGGCGGTCCCCATGATTTTTTACGCTTTGGGTTACCGTAACGTATCCACTTTTCATCGCCAGTCACGATGTGCTTCAGTTGCGTTTTTCTTTAAATGGAAGAAGCAAATTAAAACTTTCCGCAAATGTTGTTTTGTTGACAAGAAATCCGACATTTTCAGCTATAGTAAAACACTTTTGTAAAATTATGAAAATTATTTGACAGATCAATTCTTATAGTATTTTTGGCGCTCTTCGAGATATAATAGCTGTCAATGTCAAAAAAATGGCGCTTATGATAGATATGAAGTTAGTTGCAATTACGAGTTTATGCATTCATACTCCCAATAGAAAATTTTATTGTGCCTCTTTTTCCGCTCACTGGTAATGAATGCAAAAAAGCATAAGTAGAGAACGCACAATAGCTTGTGACCGAATTGATTTCAGAGATTCCAGACTGAACATTTTTCTGTGGAGGACGAATCTCGTAAAGGTTGCCCAAAATTTTCGACTGATGGCGTAGGTGTGGCTCTAGCAACAAAATTGACAAAGATCCAAGATTGGCCCAAGAAATGATTACTGAGGAACTGGACTTGAAGGCTATGATTGCATTCCGAATATTCAGAGATCATCTTGGATACACGAAGAAATCAGCAGGATGGATTCCTCAATGGGTTAACCGATGCTCAAAAAGAGGCGTGTGTTCTTTTTGCTCAATATTTTCCTCAAAAATTTAAAAACGGGGAGTCCCGCACCTTCAAAAAAATGTGAAAAGGTGATGAAGCTTAATTCGCCAAGTACTATCCAGAAATCAAGCAACAGTTAACTGATCTACCCACTAAATCTAAGCAGCAACCAAAGTAGAGATGCCAATTTACTTCACCTGAGAAAAAATTGTAGCTGTTAATTCTCTGAAAATTGAACAGACGATAACTGGAATGGTATACTAAAATCTGCTTACCACAAGTTTTAGAAAACTTTTTGGGAAACTAGAAAAAAGATAAACTGCGCCGCTACTTTTTGCATTACGATAACGCTCCAGCTCACACTGCTGAAAAAAACAAACAACTTCATTGCGTTCTCAGGGATTGAAATTCGTTCAGCGCCATTATCCCAGGACCCTGCGCCGTGTGATTTCTGGTTGTTTCTACAAATAAAAACAGTGCTTTAGAGGAAAGATCATCGGCAATAATGTGGAGATAATTAATACAGTTAATGTCAAAGTTGTAAACCTAAAAAAAAATCCGATATTGTGGACTGTTTTTCGAAATGGATCTAACGACTTCAAAAATATAAAATATTGTTTTTGCTCTTTACCTTGTAGTAAACTAAGTGAACTTTTGTTAATCTCACTATATGTGTTCCCCGTAGAGCATAGGTGCTTAATAAAACATTTTAATCTAATAGAATGAATCTTAAACAAATTTCGGATTTCATTTCGGTACTAGGCAGATCCTTGAATTTCTTCTCGTAAAGCTTCGTGTTCAGTTTATTATCAGTTTATTACCATCTTTTCTACTACTTTCTGGATTCCGTTCGAGTTTTTGTAGACATATTCCGTGTTTTGATTAGTATTTGACCAATTAGTTTTATAGTTCCATCAGAGGCATCTGTTGATAAAGGTATGAGATAGAATTCCACTCCACAGATTTTTACATGATTAGAAGGCTTTTTTTCACTGCGGGTTTTTCGATGGAAAGAAAGTCTTTACGAACTAAAAACTCACCAACAGTGAATCACTACCATCGAAATTAATTTCTAACATTACGAGAGATTTTAGTATCATTGGAAATGTTTTTTTGCACGGTGGTATATTTGAAAATGTTGATGATTTGGCGAACAGAAATTTAGTGGGGGGTTAAGAAGATTTACGTATATGAAATCAATACATTTTAAGTCGGAAAATGTAATATTCCTATAGATTGCGTGGGGCTTGAAAGGCCTATGACCCTACGGCCCACTTCTAAATATAAGGTCAAAATGCCAGTATAGAGCAATGTTATTAAGTTGCATTTGATGATATGAGCGTCAGCATAGACATCTTAAGCTTTTCGTCTTTGTCAAAAGTTCATAGACTCGAATTCTTTATAATTTCTATTAGAAAAAACTAATTTTCTAAGCTATCAAAAATAGCTATATTTAAAATCCTCATCTCCGCAAACAACAATATAAACGCAGCACTACATATTAGCAAGTGCACCTTTTTTTATAGTAAAGTTAAGACAGAAAAAAAAAAACAACAATAAACAATCGGCTATAGTCCTCTGTGCTTTCTACGCTGCAGCTGTATCTGCCACATCAATTGACTCCGCCACACGAAATCTTTGCAACTTCGTTACCATGTCATTGAACAAATACACAAAAAAATAAAAAAAACTCACAAAGCGAGAAAAAATACAGAAAGGGTGCATACATTTAAGTTCAGAATGGCAGATACTGTAATCTGTTACACCTCCATCCACCTCCCCGCCTATTCGTTTCGCCCCCCCCCCCCTCCCCGCCCCCTACTACTACTACTCCAGCAACCACCTCGTCAACTCTTTCTATCGCTAACAATTTTCCAACAATACAACAACATTTCGAATGTACCTAGTACCATAAATATAAAAGAAGATACTTGAGCTATGGAGTACAATCGAAAGCCGATTTGACTTGTTTAAGTAGCGAGAAAAAAATGTTTGCTTTTTGGTTTGCGTCGTTGCCAATACAACCGGAAAAATGTTGGCATCACACAGACAACAAAAAAAAAAGGGAAAAAAGCAAGAAAAATAAACCAAAACAACAAAAACATCAACAATATGAGAAACGTACTTATTTGACATCATTTATTGTTGTTTGTATAGACACAGGTATGAAGGTAGAAAAGAACTGTTTGCCTCACAATAATCCCTACACTCTTATACTCTCAGACATACAATCACACACACACACACCCACATTAACATGCCAAATTGCCGACATTTAAATGTGTTCGTATGCATGTAAATCTGCTGCCCTCTGTATGGGTTAATCCTTATGAATACACACCACCAAATAACTTCACCTTCTCTATCCTTTCATACTTCATTTCTTTCCCACTTTACCTTCTACTCCTCCTACTCTCCATCCATATGCATGATATGATTTCGAACTATGAAGCCACTTCATAAATTGTTTACTTACTACGGGTGTAAAACCGTACAATGTTCCACGTACTCCCCTTCTCTGATGATTGTAACTTGTGTTCATTGCTTTATTTATGCGTTGCTTTTATTTCTAATCTACTCAATGACAGTTGAAATATTTTTGTTTGTTTTCTTTTTTTTTTCGCATTTACAGGCATTTATGTGAATGTATCTTGATGCTCCTTGAAGAATGATGCACTTGAAATTGAGTAGACTTTTATGCACACAGAAATCAGAATGATATCGAAGAAGAGTTTTGCATTACCAAAGTTATAACTTATGAGAATTCAAGTTTAATTCTTGCTAATTTCATCAAAAATACATAAAAATTTAAATAAAAATTGTTGAATCTTGAATCCAGTGCATCTTTGCTCTAAACAACTTGCTTTCCTTTTGAAAAGCCCACAGTTTACTTATAATTTGTTGAGATAATTTTATTGATGAATGTGAGCACGCTGTTCTTTTAAAACATACAAAAGGAAAGTGAAGTAAGTTGGATGCGGTTGAGTTTGGTGAAAACCGCTGGTAGGGTTGTCTTTAAAAGCAGTAGGCAATGTTGATAACCGATTCATACATACAATGTTTACACTTTGGAAGGAATTTCGCTTTGCTCAGTAAATTGGACATTAATGCAGATACATACCTCCTGTGACAATGGAAGCCATCGGGTGAGTCATCAATTATAATTATTCAATAAATTATGTAGTTATCTTTAAGAAAAGTTGTAAGCATGCAGTCAAGCTCTATCTATACCTATTGTTTCAACCAAATGCAAGTTCTTGTGATCCCCAGTGGAATCGAGGACAAGTTAAGAGGAAAATTTAATCCAAGAAAAGGTATTCATTCTACTTTATCAAAAAAATGTGTAATATGTAAATACTCAGAAATCTAATTAACCACTTAAAGAGTCAGAGAAAATATAATTTTCGTGCCAAAAATGTGGTGAAAACATTTTTTTTCTGAAAAAACATTATTTTTTATTTTTGGGGTCGCTGAATCCATATCTTTTGACAAAATTAAAAAATTCAAAATGGCGACCAAAAAATTTAAAAGTAAAAGAATTTGGTTGAAAATGTTTACTCGGGTGTTTTTGGGATCCCTGAATCCAAATCTTTTGACAAAATTAAAAAATTCAAAATGGTGTCCAACAAAATGGGTACCAAAAAAACTTAAAAGCTAACGAATCTGGTTGAAAATGTTTACTCGGGAGTTTTTGGGTTGAGTTTGAGTTGCTGAATTCGAATCTTTGGTCAAAATTAAAAATTCAAAATGGCGACCAACAAAATTTAAAAGTTAACAAATTTGGTTAAAGGTATTTACTCTGTAGTTTTTGAGGTTGCTAAATTCGAATCTTTGGTCAAAATTAAAAAATTCAAAATGGTGGCCAACAAAATGGCGACCAAAAAGTTTAAAAGTTGACGAATCTGATTGGAAATATTTACTCGGTAGTTTTTGAGGTTGCTAAATTCGAATCTTTGTTCAAAATTAAAAAATTCAAAATGGTGGCAAACAAAATGGCGACCAAAAAATTTAAAAGTTAACGAATCTGGTTGAAAATTTTTACCCGGGAGTTTATGGGGTTGCTGAATACGAATCTTTGGTCAAAATTAAAAAATTCAAAATGGTGGCCAACAAAATGGCTACCAACAAAATTTGAAAGTTAACAAATTTGGTTGAAGATATTTACTCGGTAGTTTTTGAGGTTGCTAAATTCGAATTTTTGGTCAAAATGAAAAAATTAAAATGGCGACCAAAAAAACTTAAAAGTTACCGAATTTGATTGAAAATATTTACTCGGGAGTTTTTGAGGTTGCTAAATTCGAATCTTTAGTCAAAATTATAAAATTAAAAATGGTGGCCAACAAAATGGCTACCAACAAAATTTGAAAGTTAACGAATTTGATTGAAAATGTTTACTCAGAGTTTTTGAGGTTGCTAAATTCGAATTTTTGGTCAAAATGAAAAAATTCAAAATGGTGGCCAACAAAATGGCGACCAAAAAAACTTAAAAGTTAACGAATCTGATCGTTTCAGACATTTCCAAGGTATTACTCGACGTTTAATATGCGACACTACTGAGACCAAAATTATAAGTCTAACAAAAAATATAATACCAAAATCCAAATCAGCACCTTTTCTGGAGTAAAGTTTTCAGATAAGCAATGCACATCCAGTTTCAACATTATACATTCCACTGTATGATAATTGGTTAATTTTGGTGTGGATCTCTCCTCCTCACTGGCAGACCCAAAGGTTAAGGAGAAAAGGAGAGATTTAAGTTTGCATGTTCCTTCAATAAATCTGTTTAATTCGGGAGGACCGATCTTAAAGGCTAGAATATTTATTGGATGGATGGGGAATTTTTTCAGAAACAAAAGTAGTTAAATTTTTCTCTATAAACGTTACTTATAAAACCATTGATCTTGCAGACTTACAGCTAAGATTGGTTCTCCATTGAATTAGCTACAGAGCCGTGATTGACCAATTCATTAGCTCTTTCGTTTCAAGTGCACCAAAGGGTATTGAAACCCATATAAGGTACGGCATTATTAAATTTTGTCTTACGACCGCTTACGATCTATTGAAATCTTTGGGGTTTTGTAGGGCCTTTAGTGCAGTTTGACTAGACAGTCAAAATAGCATAGATTTACATTTGGAAGATCGTAGCAATTTCACCTGTATCGAAAAAATACCTGTCCCGAAGCAAAAGCAGAGTTATCTTTTCAGTATCGGGATTATAGGGAGAACTCCCTGATTGACTTCACGATGTCACGAGGAAACAAACTATAAATACTGGGCTCAATTAATAGATGTGTAGATTTACTAGCTAGTTCTATGGTTGGAACGTGGCATTTTAAGTCTGAGCAGGTACAGTTTTCACGATCAATATAGAGTGAGGTGAACTTTTTAGAGATAATTCTAGAGTAAGAAAGAAATTGCAGAAAAATTAGTTTAGCTGGGACTAGAGAGAGATGCTAAAACCTACAATCTCAGAAACTTTCAACTATCTCTTCACTCAAAAAATTAGTTAGATTAATGCCTCAGATTTACAGAATTGTTTTAGAAAAGAGAATGGAAGAGATCCAATCAATAAAAAACTACAATGGCATAAAATGTTATATGTAAATATGTGATTTTTGTATTGACCATAATCAAAAAAAAAAAAAAAATTCACGGTTGCAATCGAACCGTACGTTTTTCATTAAGAGCTTGCATTGTACTATACAAAAATATTACATTACATTACACGGAAAACTTTCAACACGTTTACAGGGGATTATTTATGCCGCAGATGCCGCAAGCGAACAGAGCAAAGTGGCAAGCGGAGAAAAAAAAAGAACTTTGTTATTGTTGTTTAAATGTTTTGCAGAGGAAATAAAATAAACTGTGAAAATTAGATGTTATGTGAAACATCAACACTACTACAAACAACCATGTACAAGAACAGCAACAACAACAAGTTTAAGGGCCGGATACGGATATGAATACGAATATTGCACATACATACATATAAAATATGTACGTGGCACCAAATTATGATTATCTGAATTTATTTGCTTGAATCCATCCCAAAAACACAGACACACACACACACGCACACACACACACACACACACACATACAAACACAAACAAATACAATGCCGTGCTTGTAGCAACTTTTCTACAAGAAAAGAATCACAATTTCTTTTATACGCTCAACAAAAACTAGATATATATGGAAACCCCAAAGAAAAAGTAAAAAAAAAAAATTAAATATATATTCTCATTCCAAAGTTGAACTCAGCTGCGTTGTGGTTTCTGAAATCCTTTGGAAAGGCACAAAATAAAATAAGAAGCAGCAATTTACTGTATTCCCAGTAAAAGTTTTAATTCATTTAAAAGAATACATACATAACTTGGTGTATACCCCTATACGGTTATGTGTTCGTATGTATGTGTGTGTGCTTATGTGTGAAATACGCCGTAATGAAGCCAATTCTTTAGGTACCATAGCATGTAGAAAAGTTCATGAAATTGTAATAGGATCTGTTGTTGTGTTGGTTATGTTTCTTTTGAATGCGACCAAAAAGTTAACAGAAAAAATGTTTGCGTTAACTAGAGGCAAATGGTATTTTCTTCTTCTTTTTTAACCCTTTCGGAACCATTGGGCAGTTTTTATAAAACTAGAAAATTAATTGCATTTTAGTTATAAAAAAAGTCTTAAATTGTTACCTAATTAATGGCTCAAGAGTGACCCAAAATAAAAAAGAAATATATATATTTTTTTACCTATTTTCAATCGGTCACAATTTTTGACAATATTTATTCAAATACGCGTAGTTTTCAATTTGTTTTTGAAAAATCTATTTGCTCAAAACTGATTTCCCATTTTTAAAATTTTTGTTTACTTTCTTCAAAAATGAAGTTTTGCTATGTATCACCAGTGACCTTAAAATCTTCAATGAAAACTTTCTAAGAATCAATTTACAATGAAATGAGAGTTAAAAAATGTGAATCTGGACTTGGTTTTGCTTCATTGGTTTTAGTTTATTAATGGCCAAGAAAGGGTTAATCGAACATTTAATACTAAAAAGCTTTGTCTAACTTTAAAAAAATATCTAACACAAATCCACTAAAAAAGTTAGTGAAAAAACTCTCATTGAGGCCCACAGGGTTGCCGGTGACCAATGAAGGTTCAGGCCTTCAGGGCTGGTTAGATTAGGTTGGAGTGGCAGCTTTCTACTTGAAAGCACATAATTAGGCTCATTGTGATACCACAATACGGCGCGACTCCTCCATTTACGAAGTGGAGAACCATGAGAATTCCATACTTTCTAGATCCTTAACATTTATGGATGTGAAATGTAGGACTGTATCTTCCTCCTCCTCAGAGCCGAAGTCCCGACAGAAGTCATTGAATGGCAGTCCTAGTCTTGCAGCATGTCTCCCCATTATGCAGTGTCCCGTGAGCACCGAAGTGGAGATTCTGAAAAGGTTGAGTAGCTGTCTAGTCCGTCTTTTGTCCATAGTGGTCCATGTTAGCCTGGTAATACCACAAGTATGCTCCCCTACCGAAGTTCTTTTTGCTTCCTCAAGGTAGTTTTGCTTAATGGCTAATTTGATAGACGTAAGAGGGACACCAATCATGCTGGAAGGTGATATATCTGTTAACTGTGAACCCTGTTTTGCCGTTGCCCGGCGGCATTGCCATTGCCTGAAATATCCATATGTCCAGGTACCAGGTAATATAAGTGGACCTGTCGGTAATCAAGAACAAGCTTTGTTGTAGTGAAAACACCGGCAAGGGACTTGATTGCTGCTTGGCTGTCCGTCTAGATGCGGATATTCGTATCGAATGAATCGTTGCGAATAAGCCATTTGGACGCTTGATAAATATCAATTACTTCCTCCTGAAAGACGCTGCAATGAGATCTAGCTTACTAGAGAAGATGAAGATGCCACAGTCTACTCTTTCCTCCAATTTGGATCCATCTGTATAGATGTCAATTGAATTGTCAGTGACCCTCTCGTCATTAACCAATTCCTCTCTACTGGGGATATGGGTGAAGAACGTGTGGTTTAAATTAGGGGTAGAGCAAATATAGTCTACTTTAGTTGGTACGGACGTATCGTGGATTAGAATCTTGGCATGGCCCAGGTTCGACTTGGTCCAGCGAGTTAGGGCACTGAGTCTGGCAGCAGAGAACTTAGCTTGTTGCTTAACCAGAAGTGAAGTTGGCAACCAATGAAGAATTGTGAAGACAGCTTTCGTGGAGGTAATACGGAGAGCCCCAGCAATCCATATGGCTGCCGTTCTTCAGGGATGCAAAATTTCCATTTGAATGAAAAATTGTAACAAGAAATCAAGGTTAGAGAATACGGATTCGGGTTCAGCTTAACGCTATCTCCTCTGGTTTCCTTACAGTCCTGAAAGGGTTAAACAACACATTCGCATTAAAAATTTTGGCCAAGAATTTCCAATACTGAAACTTGCTTTCAAGCGACAAAATTCAACTAGTCCACTGCAAGTACGTTTGGATCAATTCTTTAGAGCCAATTTTTCACCACTTTTGCACATTTATCGGCCGGAACGTTGGCAATTTCAAGTTCAATATTGTTCCGGAGCACCTCTGACTATGTTGGCTTGATGGCATAAACCAACCACTTAACGTAACCCTTATAAAAAGAAATCCAATGGCGCTAAATCGCATTAGCGAGGTGGCCACACGACCGGACCGTTTCTAGAGGTTATACGATTACCGAACTTCCCCTTCAAAAGATCAATTGTTTGACCAGCTGTGTGGAATGTGGCACCATATTGTTGGAAACGCATATCACTGATCTCAAGTCCATCCAATTCTGGTCAAAATTTCGGTACTTAGACCGATATGTTGTCTCAATGGCGCAGGAACTTTCACTAGATTATATGGTGACTCAAATTTATCCACTATTGCACGCACTGTCTGTCTGGTGAGACGATTATTACGGTAGATCTCTACTGACTTCACCTCCTTATTTCATCATAACCATTAACACGTACGCTGGAATCAATATGTGTAAGAGGCTCTCGTATCTCACAGTCGATATCGTTTTTGAGAGACATCTCTTCCGACGTTAAAGGAGCATTCTTATATCCTGCCAACGCTTGGCTTCCTCAATAAAGTCAATCATTGAGGGTTTCCCCAAATTACAAAATGTTAAATCTGTATAAAATATAGAAACTTTATGGGAAGATTCATAGATGAGAAAGAGGAGTATTGGGTATAAACAATCTACCCCGTTCCTGATAAACATCTCATGCATTATGATGTTTTCTCCTGAATTAAAAAACGTTTAGAAGGATTAAATCTACCTTCCTCTCTTCTATTCTGCAATCTCTGGATCCGCTGGTGTGAGAATGTGATATTTTTCTGAAGAACTTCTTAATCCTGGGCAAATGTAATTGAAATATTTAGCAATGTTTCTGAACTGATTCCAGACTTTATCCTGTCCGCAGTGTTTTCTCTCGAGGAACCGAGAAAAAGTTATTTTTGCAAACAACTTCTGCCGTTCGAACTTAAAATCAATCCATCACATGGTTATATTTTAACACATTTAACTTTATTTAAACAACTACAAAATACACCAATTGCTCATTTTCAGTTTTTAAAGCTTTACATTGCAATCTAATTCCCAAAGTAAAAATTCCAAACCTCCACTAACTTTCACTACAATGAAGGAAAGGACTGCCAAATAAACGGAATTTTTATTAAATTTATTTGTTGTAATTGTACATAGTACAGAAAAACACTATCATAATTTCAATTGGCAGGCAGCAAATTAAATTTAAGCTATGCCTATGCGTGCAGAAATAAGGATGAAAGAAAGAAGACAGTAATAGATATGTATAACCCTCTGCCGTAGTCCTATCCAGCATTTTGCCAATTTGTGTTCTAAATTTGGTGAATGAATTTATCAAAATGTTTGCTGCTAACTTAACCGCAAATTGATTTTCACCAAAATATAAATTTTCCCACTAACGAGGTTAGCAATTACAATAACAACAAACAATTCAGTATACAATTTCGTGGGTTCGAATGATGCCAACAGGCAAATAGCAATAACACGTGAGTAGGATGAAAAGCTAGAGCTCCTTTTTAGAAGTGGTAGGACGATTGGCAGTAGTAGTAGTAGCGATGACAGTGCGATGCCTAATGAAAACTCAATCAAGCGCATGATTTTCCATCGATGAATGTTGATATTGATAACTCTTGTTATTTATGGCTAAAGCAGCATCAAATGCGATGACGAGTAAAGAGCGCGGCGACGCACGAGCTGCAAGAAAAAATAGCCGCCGGATGATAGTGGCAGTGGTAGTATCATCATTATTGCGCTAAAGGAAATTGGTACTCGAATAAAGGAAAAAAGTGTGAGTGGGTGTGGGTTATTGCATATGCGTACCCCCTTCCGCCCTTCATCCTCACACTTTTTTTCGAAAACATTGAATGTTACAACGCTCTTTTTGCATTCTCGTTTGATTGTTTCTCCTTTTTTTTTTTTTTCTTTGAGCTCTTTGTTTCTGACATTCCAGTGTATGTATGTTTATATGTATTGAATGACACTACACTGCTTGCTTTATATCCGGAAGCATTAAATCAAATTGTCACCGAAATAGAATTTATTTTAGTGGAATTGTTCAACGAAAACAATCACGGAAGTGAGTCAACGCGAGTCACACAGCAAGCGTGCGAATCAATTTATTTGATTTGTGAGTCGTCGCCGGATTGATTGTGCTTACACCACTTGCAGCTCAATATTGAACATTTCGATAGAATTTGTTTTTTTTTTTTTTTAAATCTAGTATTTTATACTGGTTTATTAAATTACAAACAATTTTCAGTTGAGGTTTAAGTATTCATTTTGAAATTTTTTTAAGTTGTTTTTATTGTCGTGTGGGGAGGAACATTTGTTAACGCAAAGAGTGAACAAAATTGTTCTGGTATTGTGTGGCAGTATTCTTTCGCGCATTTCGTCTTTGCTTGACTTCAACTTCGTGGAGACGATTCATCGTTTTTTCACAATCTTTTATTTTTGCTTCGCTAACTTTAGTCGCTTTTTCTTTAGTTTATTCAGACCATACAATGGAAAGAACTTTATATTCAACGAAAAAAATAAGATTTTTTACTTTTAAATTAGTTTATTTATTATAATTATTGAGATTATTTATTTATAAAACTTGAACAGTTTAACCTTGGATTGTCTTGTTTTTTAGTTAATGTTTCTTTCATGGAAAAACAACACACTGTAAATAACAATAAGTTGGTTGCGATTGCGGATGTGTTGCCATCTGATTTGCATTGTTCCAACTGATGTAGGTATTTACAAACATTTCACAATTGTTATTTTGTTAAAATAGTTTTGAAATATATTTCTTTTGAATACCACATGTGGGGAAAAAAATAAAATAGATACCATTTTATGCCAAAGTTCTTTAAAAAGGAAACTGATTAATCCAAAATATATTGATATTTCTGAAAATATTAGAGATTCATTTTCTAACAAAAAGTCTCATATCGTTTGTCTAATAACTAGGGAGCGGGGAAAAAGGTGAATTAAATTTATAACCCTTAGTATTCAACGATTTTTAAAATATTTTTTATTTCTTTTTCTTAGAGAAAGCCAAAATTATGAAAATCTGTAATTTGAAATTTTAAAAATCAATGCTAACTATAGATAGGAAATTTTATTTTGCATTTTTCCGCTACCTGCAAATAACATTCGAAATAAAATATTCCAAAAAATGCTTAAAAAAAAACTAGAATATTTTGACTTTTTTATGCTCTTGATGGGCTCTGGGCCCTTAAAAATCAAATTGGTCATAATAGTCTATAATTTATACCAACAAACACTAGTTTGGCTAGAATTTTTGTGATAATTACACTATGCGACAAAATGAAGGTCGATTTTTATAAATCCAAATCTCTCAACGGTTTCCAATAGCACTAGGTCTACTTAATAATACTCCCATGGCGTTTCGCTACTTTAGGTCAAATAAGCGATTTTTTCAAGCTCAAGGTCTGCAATAGAGGTCATATAATTTAATTCGCTTAACTCATTAACCACAAGGAATTTCGTGTCAAAAACCCCGGCAAAGCCGTTTCTTTAAAATAGGGCTACAATAGGTTCAAAAAGTTAATACGGGGTGAGGAATTTGACACTAAAAGCATGACACCGCACGTTTTGTATCATTTCTTTTAAACCGTGAGAAAATTCGTTTAAGTGAAAACAATGGCTACAATTTTGCTAAACAAATCAATTCTGAAAAATCAACCTAAACCGATCAATTTTGCCCCAAAAGTGTAAAATTATGAAATATTGAGAATACCATAACTACATACAATGGCTCACAAAATTGATAAAGAACAATGCAGAGTCTTTAGATATTATTTAATTTCGAAAATTGTTTTCTTTTGTGCTCGTCTAGATGATTAAAAACTTTTCTGCGTTGTTAATTTTTGATATGACGCCATTCTTATCTATTCAAATATGTTCCTTTATGTGATCAATTTTTTGAGTCATTGTAAGTAAAGGCGGATGCAAAAGGGGGATTCAGGGTTAACACTTCCCCTAACCGAGGGAAATTTTATACATTTTGACCTTAAATGAGTAACAAAAAATTATGAATACCTACATGTAATTTTTAAAATCACTTCAGATTGTTATCATCACAAATTTTATTTCATTAGCTAGCTTTTTTAGAATTATAACTTCTATAAGTAGCGAATACTATTTTCTTCATCATTATTCCTTTAATTTATTTATTTTGGGGTGAGGTGAAATCAACGGGGTTTTCATCAGAAATAAACTTACGGTTTAGAATTAGTATTTTTCTAATGTCGATTTTGTTTCCCAGACCATTTAGAATACTCGAGGAACTTCAAATTCGTGGTCAGTAATTCAAAACTTCAAGAAAAAACGACTTCAGATTCGTGACCTGTGATTCAAAATTAATCTTAACTTCTCATTGAACCTCCATCTGGGCTAAAAAATTTGATTTTTGTATACGAAATATATTTCATTTGTGAAATGTTTGGGGAGAAAAAATTATCCAAAAACTATATGATTTTTGGAAAGAAATGAACATTTTGACTTTTAGAGTCGTTAAATCAATAAGAATTCGGTTAAAATATTTTTTTTTGAGGTTAGGGCAGGAAAGTAAAAAGTTTCTTTCATACATGAACTATTTAAAACTAGTATTTTTCTAAGGTCGATTTTGTTTTCCAGATATATCCAACTATTTCAGAAACTGGAAGAACTGACTTCAAATTCGTGATCAGCGATTTAAATTTAGTTTTAAGCCCGTTTTGATTCCATATCTGGGCGATAAAACCATACAATTAGAGCACTAGCTATAATTTTTTTTGGAGAATATTTTTCCTAAAGAATGTTTATTACTTTTCTCAACTTCTTTTAGAAAAAAACACCCAAAATGAGGGGAAAGAGGAGTGGGGTCGATGGTGTTTTATAATAAATTTTTCTTAGACATCAAACATGTAATATTTAAAATAAGAAGATTTAAGGAAAATTTGTTTCCTAAAATACACCTAACTTAACCTTACGGTATTTTGAAAACTTGGGGACTTGGTAAACCAATCGAACTGACTTCAGATTCATGAGCGCTGATCCGAAATTTGTTTAAAATACCTAATGGATCTCTATCTACACGAGAAAAGTCGATTTTTGTTGAACCATTTTATTTTATAGTGATTAGGACGCTAATCTAACCTTACTTTCTATTATGAAAAAATTTGAGTTATATTACATTTTTTTGTTCAGAATGCACTTCTAAGGAAATATATTTTCGGAAGGTAGAAATTGGCAAATGTTTCTTGTTCCTTCTCGAAAATCTTAGCATGCCTAAGAACAAGATAAAAGTTTTCAATTTAAACTTTTCGATTGATTTTTGTACACTTCCTTCATCCTGGTATACCATACCATACAACAGGACTAAAAAATTGTGTAGAATTCCTACATCTTGTAATAGTCAGTTTTAAGTTCAGCTGTCAAGCGCAGTAGTATTATTTTGGGTAGCATTAAATTCGATTCTCAAGCTCTATAGTATTTTGCACTTATTCATTTATTTTGCATCTGGCAACTCCTTCCATAAGTAGAAGAAAATGAAAGAGAAAATGACGATAATGGAATGAGAAATTCCCGAAGAAGAAAACCGTATCGTCGTGTTTCATATTTATGATTTATAAAAGTTAAATAAATTACAAACAAATAATCTTAAAAACTATTACAAAAAATCACATAAAACAGAATTTTCTAACATTTTGAATCGATTGCGTATTTGTTTAATTGCTCTACATTATTTGGCAAAGAAGAAACAGAATACATAGCAAAATTCTATGTTTTCTAATCCGCACTTAATTGGCTCGCGCATTGTGGGATTTGGTGCATGTAATGAAATAAACAAAAATCCCTAACCTCAACAATGCAAAAGCAATTTCACTAATATCACTATATCGTTAAAGTGGCAGCAGGAAGCAGCTGAGATTTTCAACCGATTTATAACTAGATTGAGCCTAATTACCAAAGATTTATCAACAAAGTGAAATTCGAAAGCTGAAGCATTGTTGATGTTCTATCCGTATTATTTCCCGCGCACCATTTTCTCCTGACAACGTGGTGGCTGCCATATTGAATTTTCTATTATATTGAATTTATTTTCTTTATCAATGTAAAGGAATTGGTGAAGAAGAAGTGTAGAAAAGGAGAGTGAATCGCGTTATACGCGAATGCTGCTGCATCATTGTCTTGTGATGAAAATCGTTCCTTGTTGGTTGACCACATTGGCACAGCCAATGCCATCCATCAAAAAGGATTTTCTTTCTGCTGCTGCTTGAGTTGAAGAAGAAAATTGTATCAGATTTTTTTTTTGTTTTTGCCTTGAAAGTATAGAATGATACTGTAGGAATTAAACAAGTTTCAATTTTCGTAAATTCAATACGAAAATACATAAATATTTGAAGAAAAGAAAAATCACTGTAGTTTTCATATAAATAACTTCAACCTTCAACTTCATTTAGTTTTTGTTTAAAATGCATTTTATAAAAAAATTAAAAAGTAAACAAATTCCTCAACATACATTTCTGTAGCTTTTTCTACATAAAAAAAAAATTATTTTAAAGAATTTTTAAATTATAATTTAGTAAATATTTAGTATCTAGATTGGCGTATTGTGTTTGGTTTAGAAGTTTTTGTGGGTATATTGCTACAAAGTTTGACTTTCCCTTTGACAGCTTAAAATGTATGAATGTACATAAAAAAAAGAAGCTCTTCTTCTTACAGTTAAGAAGCATTTTACCCTCTTTGCAGCGTACAAGCATATATACAGATTTTTATCTATAGTTTTTGTATACACATACAGTGGCGGATCTTGGATTTGGGTTTGGGTGGGGGATGATTTTGCTAAATTTTCATATCAAAAATTAGATAAAAAACCAGGCCAAACTCTAGACGAAAAATCAGCTTAAAATTCTAGTCCAAATTCACCCCGAAATTCGAACTAAAAAAACTCACAACTCAGTTTAAAAGTCAGACTGGAACTTAGACCAAAATTCAGATCAAAATAAAAATATAATTTAGATCAAAATGAGAGAATAACTCAGTCTAAAACTGTGACCAAAACTGTGACAAAATTCAAGCCTAAACTCGGAAAAAAGTGAGACCACGTTTAGATTTAAATTTAGACCCAAATAATACAAAAATCAGTATAATTTCAGTCTCAAACATAAATCAAAATTCAAACTTAAACTTAGACCAAAGTTCAGACAAAAATGAGACCAATTTGTGTCTAAAACTTAGGCCAAAATCATATTAAAAATTAGAACGAAATTTAGACAAAAGCTCAGTCTAAAACTCAAACCAAATTCAGACCGAAAATTAAACTGAAATTCAGACTAAGACTGACGCCTAAGGAGACAAAATTCAGTCTTAAACTTAAACCAAAATCATACCAAAAATCAAACCTAAAAGATACTAAAAATTAAGGAAAAAGGAGACCAAATTCAGTCTAAAACTCACACAAAAACTAAAGCGAAGAAGAGGGCATTTTCAGTCTAAAACTTAGACCAAAGTCATTTGAAAAATTACACCGAAATTTGAACTAAAACTCAAACCAAATTCAGACCGAAAATCAATCAGAAATTTTCATCAAAGGAAGCCCAATTCAATTTAAAACTTAGAATAAAATCATACCAAAAATAAGATCGAAATTAAAACAATAATCAAACCGATTTCAGTCTGAAATTGAGATCAGAATTACTTAAAAAATTAAACCAGATTCAGATAAAAAATTAGACAAATTCAGACCAAATCTCAGACGACAGAGACCAAGTTCAATCTTAGACCAAAAGGAGACTAGTCCAAAAACTCAGACAGAAACCATAATAAAAATGAAATAAAAACACCGACTAATTTCAGTTTTAAACTTAGATCGGAATCATATAAAAAATCAAACTAAAATTCAGCCGAAAAATTCAGATCAAAATTTATGCAAACTCAAACTGAAATTGAGGCCGAAAATTGCACCAAAGGAAAACCGAATTCAGGTTTAAAAATCAGTCCAAAAGAAGACCCGATTCCAACCAAATCAAGTCCTAAATTAAAGCAAAAATTGAGATCATAAAACAGACCAAAAACCATTGTCCAAAATTAACCCAAATGTATATAACAAACATTTGCGCTGTAAGAAGATTTCTTAGGGTTATAAGCACCTATTCACATTCCTGGAAAGAACTTAAGTTCCCATAACCCCCCTCCCCGCTCTGAATCCGCCACTCTACACATAGCATACACATACAAATATGCTGTTAACAAACAGAAAATATAGTTGCAATTGTAATTCGAAACTTATTGTAAGCGTGAGCCTCCCCCTCACCTCACTCAGTGTTTAAATTTCTTCAATCGCTTACCCACTTGCTGCAGTAACAGTAGTAAATATTTTCCAAACTGATGTACGACAAATGATATTTTTGCATACTACTAGTACTACATACTCATCGTAAGTACATACAACTTTCAACATTTAGTCAAATAATAATAAAAAAAAAAAAAAAAAAAAGAAACAAGTTTTGTTCTTGTCAAAGAAATCGAAAAGTTCTCAAGTCACATTTCAAAGAAGCTGAATTTGTTCAAGTGATGATGATGATGAAGTAGAAAAGGCGCAGAAATGCAGCAACAGAAAGCCGAAATATAAACACGAGAAGTCTTACACTCAGAGAAACTTCGTACACTAAACTGGTCTTGGACAAGGTTTTGGGAAATTGAACACAAGCTGAATTTAAATCGGAACGCAGAATTTTACAAAGACTTCAGGGTTTCAAAAAATCTTATTCTAAAAGTATCTTTAAAACTTAGAAACAATTTTTATAAATTTTTCATTACAGATTTTATAAAAATTTAAGTACGACAAGAATTGGGGATCGCAGAATTTTACAAAGACTTCAGGGTTTCAAAAAATCTTATTCTAAAAGTATCTTTAAAACTTAGAAACAATTTTTATAAATTTTTCATTACAGATTTTATAAAAATTTAAGTACGACAAGAATTGGGGATAGCATTCAAAGCTGGTTCTGTAAATATATGCGGCAGTTGTCCGTCCTACTTTCATCTCATAACCAAGTCAAGCGGAAATAAAACCGTTGATCTCAAAAACAATCAAAGTGAAAGCAGTGGACGACTGTAAGAGAGAACTTTTTAGACTAGGAAAACCAAGGGAGTTAGATAAGAATTTAAAATCTGATGCTATGGTTAGAGTTGGTTCCACAGTGAACACATCTCAGTCTGAACAAGCTTTAGCTCAGTCTGAACAAGTTTTAGCTTCATTAAATATATATGATTTTCTCGCAATTTTTAATCAAAATTTTAGATGGCTTAAAAAATAAAAGTGTCATATCAAGAACGATGTGGCCCCATTATATTTTCTTCAAAACTAAATAACCATCATAGTTTTCCTGGGCAGGTACAGTGAATTTAGTTTAGTTTATTAAGCCAAATAAATATTAATCTTACTGACTAGAAATACAATTATAAAAATTTTAAAAATAGTATTGTATGTTACGAATCCTTATAATTATGAATATATACTACAAATAAGTTTATAAAATTCAGTTCTGGGCACGGAAAAATCAATAAAATGATTATTGGACAGTAAATTATATACTCTTAAGGTTTTAGTTATTAGACTGTTACAGACATAATTAGATCTATGTAATTTTATATAGAAAGTATTGAAATTCCGCAAACTTCTACCAGGTATGTTGAAACAAATCAGTTCTAACAGGTGATAAGAGTCTATGATACCACAAATGACATCGTACACAAACATTAATGATTGTATCATTCTCCGATTTACTAAAGAGTTTAAGCTAATAAGCAGGCATCAGGAATAATAAGATGGAATTGGTTCTTCGAATATTAAAGAGGAAAGATCATACCTCAAAAATCTCTTTTGAACTTTTTCCAGGCGTTGTGAATGGATTTCATAGAAAGGATTCCAGATAATTGCCGCGTATTCTAATTTAGATCTTACAAAAGAATTATATAATAATTTTTTTGTATAGGGATCGGAAAAATCGCTGCTATTGCGTTTAACGAAAGCTAAAAGGGAGTAGGCCTTAGGAATAATACAATTAATATGACTTGCAAAAGTAAGCTTTGTGTCAAAAACTACTCCTAAGTCCGAAATCTCAGATAGCGTCCTAAGGGTATCGCCACAAATATTGTACGAGGAAGGAAATGGGTGATGAGACTTAGAGTAAGTGACATGAAAACACTTTTTAATGTTTAAGGACTTGTTACGAGAGGACCAGTTAACTAAATTATTAAGGTCCGATTGTAACGAAATCACATCAGATATTGGACAAATATTATTTTCCTTTCATTGTAGTTTTACTTTGAGTGTACGTCTTTATGTTTTGTATTCTTTTAGTGTATGCGTTTTCTTCCTATTATTGGTTTACATTGATGAAAGATAGAAAATGCGAGTAGCTTGAGTAGAATATTCATTGCTCAAATATTTCTTAAAATATTTGTTTGCAAATATTACGCACTCAACAACAAACGAACAAGAAAATAAATAAACATTGTGGCAAACCATTGTGCTAAGTATAATTTCATTGTTTCATATCATTTCAAGCAAAAAAAAAAATTCCAGAAATCATACGTACGTATATCCAAGAATCAATTTCAGTTAGGGTCTTAACTAAGGTGATCTTTCGATTCTAGGGAACCGTTGCCGGTTTGATGTGGAAACTACGACGAAACGAAAATATGTAGAATAAAGTTTTGGGATATTTTGCCGAAAGTCAGGCTGCCTTTAAGACACTACAGGATTTATCAGAAGGGAATTGGCATACAAATTTCAAACAATCTCATTGCTAATTTGACTATCGAAAGGTTAATATCGCATCAAAAAAATCACGGTGACTTCATGTAAAAAAAATTATTTTAATTTGTAAAGTAGATAAAAAATCGTTCAATTGAGCTACTGAGTTATAATAATTCAAAAATTCTGTAAACAGAAATACCTGAGCTCGGTTTTTGAATTTAAGTCCATGTTGCTTCAGTTTTTATTCAATCTCTCATGAATTTCTTCATCAATATGAGGAATCAGTTAAAATTGATAAGTGTTAACAGTATCACCGTCACTTTCACCATTGTTTTATAAATTTTATTGAAAAAAAAACTACCGCAATTTTACTTTAAATTAACAAAACTTCAAATAAAAATAAATATGCAGACTCCGCTGCTCGAAAAATGCAAGATATTGACGGATGACAGTGTCTGCGTTGCCAACTATCTCAGTGGAAAATTGGGCGCAGGTTCGCAATAAAATAGTAGGAAATGAAACAAAAGATTATTTTTAGAAAATGCTCGATTTTTATAGCTCAATACTGAGCCACTACACAATTTTACTAAAAGTAAAACTCGCATAATCCGTACACCCAGGGACTTTCTCCTAGGGTGAAAATAAAACATGAAGATCATTATTTTTAAGATCCCACATCATTGGAATTGCTTACTTACCAAATAAAAACACTCAAGATAAATTATTAAAATTTATTGAGGTAGCAATATAATTTGTCAGTAATTTTTTGGTAAAAATTGGTTCACTTTGGAAAATTTAATTTTTATTTTGAACGTTATACGAACACTTTTAAGAAATTTAATAAATAAAAATGATGGTTATTGTGCAAACTCTAAATGTCAACTAAATAAGATGAAATTTCAGAGATTATATTTAATACCACAAGGAATATTTTAAGAGAGTGAAACCAAAGAAAGATGGAAATTTTTCCGATGTATAAGGTTGCCACTCTACTACTCCCCAAACACTAGCCATTTGCAGCTAACACTAACTCTCTGCAAGCGACCACTAAAACAGTATAGCAATAAAATTATACTCCCTGGATCTTGGCTCTATGCATCCTTCTGTACTCATGCAAAAATCAAAAGTTCGAAAAAGTTAAATTTTAATGAACGAAGTAACCCGGCTTTAAATTACTTTAACTGTTGCTACAACACTGCGACACATAAAAATACTGGAATAAATTGACTTGGCAATTCCAGTCACCTATAAAAACTAGCACTCATTAAAAAGTAACGCCATGCAATAAAATTCAATACTATTGTCAATGTCATTCGCTTCTTTATTGGCAGGTACTAAAAACTTTTATAGAGTGGGCCGACTCACATTTTTGTGTGAGGTAATTATTTTATTTATTTATAAAAACAAATATTTCGAGAGACTAAAGCATTTTTTAATGAATTAGGGGTAAAAAGATTGAGAAATTTTCGAAAAATTTGAAGCTGACTCATAGCCCATCCAAATAAGGCATTTCAAAAAATCTAATAAATAAAATAAATTAGATTTTTTTTCTACGATTATTATTGAAAAATTTGGGGAAATGTTAACATTATTGCAAATTGGAAAAATCGTTAGTTAAATGAAAAGTATTAAATTTAGTACCCACTTTTTTCTGGGGAAATTTTTGCAAAAAAAAAGCGTAGTAAACCACAAAAATGCAATAAATGTAGTGTAAAATACATAACTTTAGCAGCACTGCGTTTGATTCTCATAAGAGAATCAACCAAGGTCCCCTTTTACAATATTCAAGTATTGAAATCAATTTTTTTTCTGTTCTCTTTTGTGGTTACCGTTTTCTTTGCAAGAGCGTGCAAGTTACGCAATATAACAGCGAGTTGAGTACTAATGCACAAGAGGAATGACAAAAGCATAAAAGGAAGTCGCCTGCAAACACAAAAAATTGATTTCAAGACTTGAACAATGTTAAAGGAGATAAACGAAAACATCAGAGTTTTTCCGAAAACTTACAACAAATACACCTCTGCGCTCTCTTACAGATGCTCCACATCTCTATTCCTAATAATATGATTTAGTACTAAATGGTACTATTGTGAATGTGGATATCGTCTACTAAGAAGAAGAAGACTGACAGTTCATAGGAAAAAGATAAACGAAAAAGAAAAAAGGTTAAAAGTGTAGCAAACGATTGGAGTTTCTATTGAAATTAAAATTAAATAAAATAGTTAATATTGTGAGTGTTGCGGCTTGAAATTAAACTGCAACAAAAGTGTGCATGAATTTAATGATGCAAATAATGATAAACGATTTGATGAATTGCTATCGATATGTAGAAAAATGTTTGTTTTTTTTCTAATTTTACATTCAGTCTAACGTGGATGAGACTCAAATTTTAAATTAACCATTGCCAATGATAGTTGATATATACGTGCTAATTTTTACTTTAGTTAAGGTGATCAGACCAACTGGCTTTGTATAAATAGACATGAATTAAACTTCATTTGAGCAAAAAAAAAAACATGCCAAGTCATGAATCAGTTTATGGAAATATTATATAGTGAAGGGAGCGAAGTAATGAAGTCAAGATTTCTACACTCAGCTCATTATTTAAGGTATGTATATTTTTAACATACAATCATAAGTTTAATAAATAATTTATAACTTCATAAAAGTATTCAACTCTACTTAAAACTCTTACATTTGATCACCTTGAGTCTATGATGATGATGCACTAAAAATGATTTGCAAGATTTTCCTCAACCCAAAATTTTAAAAAACAAACAAAAATTCCACTACTAAAATATAAAATGTCATTCGAAAAAGAATTTTATGTGCTTCTACTATATGAAGATGACAAAAGAAACAAAAATTTGTGGTGTTGAAGATATTCGCTATCTTACTTATAACTTACAACTCTTCTCTACTGTGCATCTGCAGGATATACTCACATTTATCTACAATATGGTAACTTGTATGTGTAATACTAGCACATATTTTAATAATTATACTTACTCTTTTTTTTTTTTAACTAAAATATTTAGAGTTTACTGTAACATAGCAGCAGCAACTTTTCAGCAGCTGCAAGCTTTCAAAATACCGTCATCATAATCGTCCTTTGTCTCTTAGCATCTTGCGCTAGCAGCAAATAACATAAGGCAAACTCTGATAGAAGCTGAAACTGTAGAGAATATTTTAGTAAAATATTTCCTTTTCTCATAGTTACAAGTAAAATAGCTGAGATACCTTTCAGAGCTTCTGTGTGGCGTATTTTCGTATGTACTATGTGTTTTCTACGTAACATATATAGGAGTAGCTGCCGTGTGGTATTATTTCAACGAAAAAAAAAATTACCGTATTTTGCTTTTTTTGAAATTTGGTTATTTAAGCTATTTTTACTAGAACATGTTCATATCTCAACTTAAAGAAAGAAAGAGAGAAAAAAAAGAATGCGGAGGTTAGTGTATGAAAAATGTTATTTGAAAAATTCAATTCGTATCAAAATTTAACTAAAGTATTTTATCATCTTTAGTGTATATATGTAAGAATATATCTTGACAAAGTACTCGTTTATTGTGTAAAATGTAATAATGTTAGAATTTTTTGTATTATTTTGCTTTTTTGGTTCAAATTGTTTATTGCAGCTACTTAGGATAGGTTTATCACAGCGTTTTTGTTAAAATTCTGGCATTTCTGAGTGAACATTTTTATATATGTATAAAGTGTTTCTCAAAAGTTATAGTCTGATTAGAGAGGTAAAAAAGAACATCATGGGTGGAGGCGAGCCACCGTCTCTGCCTCCAAATTCTACTTTCGTTTCATTAGAGCTTTCAGCTTTTTATATATCAGTTAAGGCATAGTTTGTGCACTTAAGGGACTGAGTAGTAGTCTTCCCTGCTGAAAATGATTCGCGTATAAATTTCTTACCGCCGAACCTAACGGTATATAGACTTAACAGACGCGGTACGAAGCCTGTTAATGTCTTTCAAACCTGATGTCTTGTCATCCTACTACTACTATTATGGCACAACAGCCCATGGAGGGTCAAGGCCGAGCTTTTCGCATCCATTCATGTTGTATGAGTTATATTTATACACGAATGGAAGGAGCCTACAGTTTTATGCCGAATCCGAACGGCAAAGTGAAAAGCTTTTCATAGGCAGCCAAGAGGTGGTGCCATGTAGAAAAAATTTTTATTTTCTATTTTTGATTTTTGAGCGTGCCGAGATAAGAATCCAGGCACCTCTGCGTACCAGTCCAACACACTAACCACTAGGCTTCGGTGACTTGTCATCCACTTATCTCTTATTTCTACAAGATAAAATAGTTTTGAGACCGTGGGCTTATGGACAAACAACACTCGTTTACAAAATCAATTTTTTTTTTTTTTTTTTGCACAGATTTATCATCAACTTTTATTAAAGTATTTTTATCTCATACGCACAAATCGGCAGCCAAAAAAAAAAAATTATCGGGTTACCTTCTTAAAATATGGCACATTTGTTTTTCTAAAATTTTAAGCTCGGATATAGGGTTTGACTTCGGAAGAAGAAGTTTCACTGAGGCACCCGGAATTCACAGGTTTTATGGTTTATATACGTTTTTTTGGTTTGAGAATTTCGTCTTGGAACACAGTTCAAAAATTTAAAAAATTAATAAAAACTCAGACACCATATATAGGGATATCATAATGGACCAATTTCCGGTTACCCTTTAACCAACCCTAAGCTAATGAAAAAAAAAATAGAAAGCATTAATGAATTTTTGTAAATTTGGACTTATTTGAAAGGTGAAAAACATTGCAATTTTGTACAACTTTATTTTAGAATTTTTCCACCACCAGATGGCGCGTTGGATGTACTTAAATTTACAAAATGAGGGGGAATAGAGATAAAGGTGGCCAAAGGAATTTAGGGGAAGTGGAATATTTACTGAGCTCAGAAAAAAATTTCAATCAATTTTTTTTTTTTGGAAATATTATATTTCCTAAATTGTGCTTTAATTCAATTTCAGAAATTCAATTTGAAATTTATAGTAAATTTCTTTAATCAGAGTCCAACAGCACGTTTATTCTGAAATTCTAGATAACGAGTATTCGCTTTTCCTGCTTGTCACTTTCGGTACCTAGATCTTGTGGGAAGAAATCTAAGTACGAGGGCAAGAAATTAGTTTGCTAAAATCCATTTTTTCATTATCATTCAAGTTTTCAGTGATCTAAGGAGGGGGACTTAAAAGGTCTGACAAAGCAACGTCAAGCTTGTGGTACAATATATAAAATATTTCATTAGAACCTAGAGAGATTCCTAGCTTAGTATAATCAGCATTCAAGAACTCTGGGTAAAAAACTCATCATATTAGTCTAGAGAATTTCAAAAGCCCCTTTGCCGGGTGGTTTTTAAATTAGTATACTTTGAAACCCATATGTATTTTAAGGTGAATTACCTATACTCACTCGCAGATCCAGGCTTCTCACTTCTCTCAACAAAATTAGCATTTTCAGCAAGCAGATCTTATTCATTTTACAAACTGAATTAAACTGAATCGATACATGCATCTAAGCTGAAGGGAAGTCAAGAGATTGACACAAGATAGATCCGAATTTCGGCAAGTTGTCGCGCTTTGTTCCTTCTTCAAACCTTCTGGATTTATAAATTTAACTAAGTCAAAGCATGATTTAGATACACAATGGCATAGATCAAAATCCTATGAATACTCTGATAAAGTAAAAGTTTTGTTCTTAGGAAGAGTTTTAGACGAGTTTTAGAGTTGCTAAGGAGCTTTAATTTAATTAATGAGACTTTTTATCATTTCTTGGGTTAAAAAATCAGAAGTCGAAATCGCTGAACTTTGGCACAACTATGCGTAGCTACGATTCTGGTCATTCGCTCTACGTGCAAGGGTTAATATAAAATCCAGAAAGAGCTAAAAAGTTTCAGAGGCAGTGAGCCCAAGTTTTTTTTTCTACCCAGATTTTTTCAGCTGTCAGTGCCCGTTAGGGCGGCCGATAGCCTACCAAAGTTTTATGGTTATAGTTCACACGAATTTCTTCGTGTGGTGCTACCTATTTCTATTGGCGCGTTGTAAATATTGAAGAAAAATTTAGGACTGATTATACCTGAGCCATATCTGAGGTTGATTCCTACCTATCCAAGTCATTCCCTTACTGGTTATTTTCAATATTCCAATTCAATTCAATTTTGTAAGAGCAATATCCAGTCTCAGACTTAGGGGACTTTCTCAATGCACTAATTAGAATTAACTACTACCACTAACCGTCGGTTAAAGTTCAGATTAGTGTTTAACCGGACGTTGAGAAAACGGCCCTTGGAGATATAGTGAGTTTTCTCTCCACTTCTAAATTGAAAGATAAAGAGTGGTACTGAGATGTTTTTTGATTTACGATGGTTCCGTACTAGAGCAATACTGTCAATACTGGGTCAGTTATTACAATCAGCAATATAATTATCATATTAAAGATCTTTCTCTTCTAGCTTCCTTAATTTGTATCAAAAACTTCCACTTGGTTATTATGTTAAAGTCGCAGTTCTACATCCTGAATTTATATCAATACGAAAAATGTATGCTTTAAATAATACACCCAAAATTTCAAATAGATACATGCAAATGCCATCACAGTCAAATGGCAACTGCAGAAAACCAACATAAAAATATGTTTTTATTAGTTTCCTTCAACCACCCAACATAACCTTCCTCTTTCTCTCTCGCTCAGTCTCCCTTCCTTTTTCTCTCTCGGAAGGAAGCTATTAATACTGAGCAAGCGCATAGTTCTGAAAGTAAACCATATAAATGTGTATAATAACAAGAGAATTGTGGATTCAACAATGAATTGTTGTCAAAAATATTTACATTTTTGAGAATACACTATAAAACAGGATAGCAAAAGGACACGTGCTGCTTATGATAACGCTCTCGTACGCTCAACAAACATAAACCACGTGGTGGAACATAAACAAAAAATGCCAGAGCTCTTCTTATATGCTCTTCGTGTAATGTGAGAGTTCATATGTTCTCATTGTTGTGATTGTTGCTGTTGTTGTTTTACAACCACCACCTACCAGTCTCTACTCTACCAATGGGTGCAATCCATTCAATTCACACTTAGACATCGGTTATTTAACCGAAGTGTAATCATCGCCTCGTTCGACAATAACGAGCAGCAATTGAAACCTCGAAACTCGACTATTCGTTGAAATTGTTGTTATTGTTGAAGTTGTTGACGACGACAACGACAATGATGAGAATGGAAAACGATGATAATGATGATGAGGTTAGTGATGATGATGACGAGTACGAATGTGCTGCATGCATAGTGGTTCGTTTGTGTGTGTGTCTGCGAGAGAGGATGAGTGGGTGGTTGGTTTGTTTGGTTGGTGAGCTGAGAGTATGTTGCTGCTTATTACCGTTGATGATGTTCAAACTGGTTTCAGTTACAAAAAGAGTTTCATACGTTCAAGTTGAATTGTCGTCGGGTGAGAAAAGAAAACTATACAAAAATTTATTAAAAAAAGGATATTGCTCTTTTAATTGCAAACAAAAAAAAAAAGAGAAATAAATTAAATATAATAAATAATTTTAAAATTTTTTTTTGTTGTGAAAAACTCGCAACAAACAAGTTTCAAAGTATGCAAATTTTACAATAGTTTTGCTATATTTCAAGTGATGTGTAACTTTTGCATGGTTTTGTTTTTGCTCAGCAAAACCTCACGTAGGTTTTTCTGCTTGCAACACAAAAACGGATGCGAGTGCAACACACAGTAGTAAGCAAAATATTATAGCAGCAGCAAGAGTTTTGCTAATGTGCGTTTAACCGTTTGAAAAATGACCGGTTGCATGAATAATGAACAATAATTAATTTTACAAAAGCAAATAAGCGAGTGCGAGAGCAAGAGCAAGAGTAAGTGTGAGAGTGAGTGAAATAATAAAATGAACAGCAATATATATTTGAAAATTCGCGCGCGCGAGTGAGCAACGGCTGGGGGGTGACAGGAGAGAGGGAACAGAACGGATATACGTTTCGCACCAAAAAAAACACAAAACTTGTTACTTGAAATTTACAAGCGCGGTCTTGGTTAGCATGGATTGAAGCGATGTTCTTGGAGGAGCATTACAGGGAGAGAAACCCAGCAACGTAGGAAGACGGACGAATGCATGCTTATGTACTTAAATCCCGTAATTCATAGTAGTTGTAAATTTTCCAATCCACCCATCAGTTTTTGGTGCAACTTTCCTTAGCAGGAATAGCAATAGCAGCTGCATCTCCGACTGTCAGCCAGCCAGCCAGTCAGCACGCCACACAGCATCCGCATCCGACAGTTTGTATTTCCGGCAAACAAATAGAAATAGTTCGTTCTCAAGTACCATAAACGATTCCATATTTCGCTCTGCGTGTGGTCGCTAACCAACTTCTCGAAGTCAAATGCTGCTGCTGCTGCTGCTGCTACTTCTTCTGCTGTTGCTGTTATAATTTGCTGCAACATGCAACTCTTTTGCTATTGCTGCTCAACCATTACAAATGCGTTTTTTGTTTGTTGTGTTCGGTTATTTGTGAATTTGCAAGTTTTTAGTATTTCATTTCATTTTTTCGGTTTCATTTATGCAAACTATTTCTTTAGTAATTTACTAGCATTTCTTTCCTCCCTCTTACCCCTCCACATAAAATTGAAATTTATTTTCTGCGGTTTTTACTTTCTGCATTGTTGCTACACCCCGCACATTTATTTCGCTGTTTAGTTATTATTAATAACCGAATTGTGCTCAAAAGCTGATACTGCAAATTTAACAAAAAAAAAAATGCTTTAACGATTTTCTTTGACTTACTGGAATTTATTTCTCTTTTTTTTGGGTTTTTTTTAACGACTTTTTAAAGAATTCTGTTATTTTCCCTTTGATCATTAAAGTAGTTTACAGTTTCTAGTAAACTCTGAATTCAAAACTTCTTCAGCGGGAAATTGCCAAAAGTCTGAAGATCTTCCCAACTTCTTTTGCTGAGTGCTTCATAGCAATCTCTGGATTCTAGACCTTTGAGTAGAAAGTTTTCCGAGAACGTAAAGTGCTCACTCTACGGCCTTTGCCGAGAGGTTTTTTGCTTAGTACGGGTATCCTCTGGAATAACTCTTGTTTAAAGAGCTTCGCAACTTACTTTGTCAAATGATTAGTAATGATCTCTGGATTCAAGAACTCTTGATGGGAAACTTGCTGAGAATCTATATTGATTCACAACTTAACCCGGTAATGCCTAGCGGTGCTATATAGCACCTTGTCGCTGAGCCGTTCCTGAGCCAGAGTCAAACACAATTTTTTCTCAAGTTACTTTCTTGATCTATCTGCTTTGGTTCCCGCTCGTCTTTAATGAGTTAATTCGTCGAATGATTCCGTGTTAACTCTGCATGGAAAACTTGTCAAGAAACTGAAGGATTACCCAATGTTCTTTGTCGAGAGGTTCTTAACAGAACTCTTGCCCAAAAAATCTCACAGTTTCCTTTGTCATGTAAATTCAAGAGCTCTTCAATGGAAACTGGCTGAAAATCTAGAGAGTTCCACAACGAATTTTTTCCGAAAGGTTCCACCCTTATTATATTCCGAAATTCAAAACTCAAGAGCTTTACGAACTTTCTTTTTTAAATATATGGATTCAAGAGTTTTTCTTCAGAAACTTTCTGAGAATCTTAAGAGTGCTTTCTTGAAAGGTTCTAAGCATAGTATTTTCTAGCATCCAAAACTCTTGTGTAGAAATTTTGTCGATATTCACCAATACACTGACAGAGAATATCAGGTACTACTTTAAACAAAATCAGCCTTTCCGGCAATCAAAACTCATTTAAAACATGATTCAAATATAGAACGGCCCATAAGGAAGCACAGAGGTCATTGTCTTTTTAACAGGCTTACCAGTCCGAGTCGTGTTTCAAGAGGTTTAGAACACAAAGTGGTAGGCCCGAATCATTCCATTTCGACCCAACTCCATAGTTTCGTTTCCGAAAAAAAATTAATAAGTTTCTATTTTTTCAATATTTTTATGATTTGGAGTAGTTTTTCGAGTGTGTCAGGAGTTAGAATTGAAGTCATTCTTTTTTTTCCTAATTTTTGTTGCTGTAGCAAGATTCAAGCTTAAATTATCGGTATTGTGTTCGTATATTGTGAGGTCCAGGCCCAGAATGTCCGTTGAATGTATCAAAACTGTTGCTGATATAAGTTTAATGGGTATTCGAATAAATGTGCGATGTCTTGTAGGATTTGTCCACATTTTGGACATTCACCAATGATATTGCTTGTTCTTGTTGCTTTGTCAATGATTATTGTTGAATCCAGTATCGAAGTCGCTATTTTGTGAATTTTAAGAGCCACAGACGTAGTCGAAATCGTTGATTTTTTTTTTTTTTGGTTCGACTTTGACTTGGGAGCCTCAATTCGGGTGTCTTCTTTGAAGAAGTAAATAGTTTCGTATATTAAGTATAAGGTTCTTAAGAGAATTTGACAAGCTTTTGAATTAAAGCTGCAGTTTTTTTTTTTGTCGTTTTGAAGTCGGATTGGTTTTTGAAGAAGTTCAACTATTAAGATTTTTTTGGGAGGTTTATAACGCTATAGTTGGAAACGTCCCTATCAGACTTAAAGAGAGGTTGAATTTTTGGCTCAAATTTGCAGCTTTGATTCGATTTGAAAAAGCATAGAACAGTTTCAAGACTTGTGAATATCTGAAAGTCTCTTAATATTTTTTAAAAATCGAAGTAATCTTCAGGAACTAGAGTAGAAACCAGAGTGGTCCCCTTTTGATACAAAAACTCTAATTTAAGAGTTGGTTGCTTTTTTTTTTTTAGAGGTAGGTAAATAACCTAAAGTTGGAGTCGCCATTTATTGATTAAGAATTAATTAAAAAAGTAGAATTTTTGATAACTTTCTGATGAGTTTTTTCCCAGAATCAATCCTGCGTATCAAATTAATCAGAAAGAAAGTCCATAAGCTTTCTACTCATAGCTACGGAGATGGAGTTGTTTTTCAGCAGTTAAAGTCTTCTTTGCAAGGTTTAGCCATCAATTTTAGAGTCGTACTTTATTTGTTTAAGGAGTAGTTAAATATTTGGACCGACTTTGAAATCCCTTTTCTGATGTTCTCTTTGCAAACTAGTGAGTTTTTTTTAGCTTTATAAAGGTTAAGAAGTTTTATGTAGGATTTCTTTTGAACACTCTGACAATATTTTGTTTGTTGATTTAGTTTCTTTCTGAATCACTAGCAAGGCATTAAATCTGCTCCAGTTTTAAGCCTAAGAAGAATTTATACCAGTGTTCGCCATTTCATCGGTACAAGTAGAAACGTTTTCTGTCGTTCATATCTACACGACAATAGCTATCCTGCTTATGTTTAGAAATAGTTTCAAAGTTCCTAGCAAAAATTAAAAATTATGTAGATCTCACATTTAAAATATGCTTCAGAAAATAAGTGTCACTATTCAAAATCTTGTTCTAATGTTGTTACTTTGTTTATTTCATAATAAAGTAAAAGGATGAAGTTGAAACAGTTCACTGATGAAATTCGAGGGTCTGGCGTTATATTTTTTTTTAACAAAAGATAAGCTGGTGCCTATTTTATAGATTGATACTCTTCTAACCCTTTCAGAACCCACACAAAATATTTGTGCGGTTAAAACCTAGAAAGAGTTAGACGCATTCGCATTTCATTAAAAAAAACGAACTGATGTCTGCTATAACTTAGGTTAGGTTAGGTGGGAGTGGCTGTCCAGAGACACATTTAGGCCTGAACGGCTCATTCTGATACCACATAGTTGGACCTACAGTTTACCGCCGATTCCAAACGGCGGTGTGGCAATTTTTTATCGGCTTGGTGGTTTTGCCATTACCAACCCAGGTGTGTACTTGTAGACTATCTTATAATTCTCATATACTTTATATTGATAGTGAATATAAGAAAGTTATGAAAATTAGCTACCAGACGAAGACGGGAATCGAACCCGAACCTCCCGGATGAAAGTCTAGTGCACTACCCATTAGACTATCGAGGTCGTCTCTGCTATAACTTATTCGAATAACTTAATTTTTTACAATCTTTTACTTGTAATTAAAACGGCTAACAATGAAATTTCATCGACTGATATATTCAGATTTCGCCGACTCAAATTTTATACCTTAAATTTTGAAATTTCTTGTTCGAAGCAAATCACGTTTTTATTCTATTTAAGGAAAAATCAACAGTATTCTTTCTGGTGTTTTTTTTTTTTCACTGTTTCCAACTTTTCATCGATTCAGATTTTATGGCACTCTGTCTTTTAAACGGTTCACATAATTATTATAAATAATTGAGGAAACAAGGCGAAACTGGCATGTTTTTTTTCTTCAGATTTCCTACTGCTCTTTGCTTTGAACTCCAACTGAACAGAAAAATTATTTCGAATCCGGCTGCATGACTTCCTTCTTTAATCAATTAAAACTTGCAGATTTTTTAATGTGAAAAAAAAAAATAAAACTGAATATTTTATTCTTATGTATCCCGATTCATTTAATACAGAATCTTATATTACTATGACTCCAACGATTTATGAGACTCTTCGATTTTCTGCTTTAACACTTTCGCATCCATAAGGAATCCAGTGAAGATAGCGCAAATCTGAATCCGGATTCGTATTTTCTGACCCCATTTCTTGCCACCAGTTTTCACCAAAACACAAGTTCTGCTCTACTGAAGGCCTGAACTTTTAAGGGCCACCGGCGACACTGTGGCACTCAATCGGACTTTGTTTAAAGGTTATTTTTGTGTATTTTTATGAGTTTTTTTTTTTATTAAATATTTTATTAGTGATAGATAAAGTCGTTTACTATTAATTCTTTACTTAATCCTTTCTTGACCTTAAGAAAACTTGAATTGATGGAACAAAATCAAGCACGGATTCTCTTTTGCTGACCTCTATTGCAATGCAAAAAGTTTTCAGAAAGAATTTCGGGGCACTGGTGACTCATGGTTTCGAAAGGGTTAAACTGTTCATGCTTTCATTCTTTCAAAGGAGAAAATATTGCTTGGTGAGAGGAAATAGGTTCGAAACACATAAATTTTATTGAACCCAACTCATAGAAAAAATGCCATATTTCAGATTTTACGATTTCTTGCTTTAAACTATCCAGACTTTCCTATTTTCTAGTGGAAAAATAGGTGTCGAAATTTGTGTTTCTTGTTTTACAGATTATAATTATAATAAGGTTTTTACGACTTCAATATGAATATCAAAATTTTGTCATTTTAGATTTTATGACTCTATGCTTCAAGCTGTTCATTGTTTCATACTTCTAAACTAATGGCGAAAGAAGGTGAAATTTGTACTTTTTTTTATCGATTTCTTTGCTTCTAACTCAGTAGAAAAACATCGTCGATTCAGGCTTTACGAATCTTTACTTTATATTGCCCACATTTTTATTATTTCTGTTGGAGGAAAAAAGGAAACGAAACCAGTTCTTTTTTTTTTACATATCGTCGCCTGAGAATTGATATGACGTATGTGTGTACAAATTCATATACCTATACGCCAAATCAACTCTCAGACGACGATATTCTGATTTTCTTAACATTGAATTTAATTCGAAATCAGCTTAGTTTGAATTCACCCATGTTAGGCAGAGTTATAAAAGAATGCAATCAATTAAGGGTATTAGTCAAAAAATAATAGTAATTTGTGATTGTAGCTATTGAGTAACATATTTGACTCCAGTAGACTTCAAGTGACTTTAATTGACTTCAAATTTGAAATGGTTCCAAGTGTATACAAGTGACTTCAAGTGACTCCAAGTGATTTCAAGTGACTTCAAGTGGCTTCAAAACAATCATGATTTTAAAGTCATAAGACTTCAAGTGACTTCATGTGACGTCAAGTGTCTTCAAAGCAGTCACGATTTTGAAATCATAAGATTTTCAATCATAACTTCAAAAAGAGATTGCATTCCTCTGACTTCAAAAGAGCCTTTCCTAAATAAATAACCAATCAGCGACTTTAAAACTTAATTCTAACCACATTTTTTATACTGGAATTAAATATATTATTCAATAACTGCAATTATGAACTGTCGTTTATTAATTGTGACTTCAAGGTATTGCAATTAAATTGAATGCATTCTTTTCTGGAGATTTGAAGGTTTCATTCGAAGTGTGGTTGCCACTTGGCAGAGCTGTCCTCTCAAGACCTCGTTTGTCTTTTATTAATTTGATGTAAGTTGTAAAATATTTCCGTACATTGCTAAAGTAAATGTTTTCCAATATTTTTTTAATCGTTGCATTTTTCCGTATGGGAATTTAATATTAAAGTGTGAGGGGGAGAGGGAGATGGACTGACTCGTCCAAGGAACATCAGTGACAGCAGTAGCATTTGTTTCGATGCGGTGGTTGAATTTTACTTCTTTTATGCTATTCAAAGATGTATTATTTTGTTATTTACTTAATGCAAAAAAAAAAAAATTTTATTCTAAAAAAAGTACAAGTAAAAAACGTAGTAAAAAACCGAAAGTATTAAATCAATAATAAATTCTCAAAAAAACGCGCGCGGAAAATAAAAAGTTTAACTCACTAGTTGAAGAATATGAAGAAGGAAAAAAATTTCTGAAACGAATATGTATAAGTAAAACTGCATTTAATACATATACAAACAGGATGCTGTGTCCTTTTCCTACTACTCACACTTATATAAAATAGTTCTTCTTTCAATGGATTAGTTTTTGCAGCTGTTTGGCATAATGTGTTGTTGCATTCTTCCATGAGATAAATACATAGATACCAGAAAAAAAGGGTGTTCATATATAAATACGACTATCAAAGTGCAAAAATTGTAATCGTTGCAAAACAACACGTGTTGAAATCGTAGTATTTTTCATGGTTGTTTTTTTTTTTCTCTTTTTTGGAGTTCGTGTGGCAACGATAGTAAAACGTACGTTTACGTTTTAAGTGTGTACGTGATTTAAAGTGTTTCCTTTTTTTTTTTTTTTTTGTTTTTTTTGATTTTTCTTCTATTTTTCTGGTATATATATAGATTCTATCTATATATCTATACTTGTACATAAATACAACATAGCAATCCAATCTACAACAATCAGTGCAACTAACAAAAATTTGTGCAAATATCTCGGCAATTTCACAAAAAAACTAAAAAAAAAAAAGTAGAAATTTTCAACTTTGCCTTGTGCCTGAAACAACGAGACATTAAAAGCAACAGAACCCAAAATTTGGAGGAACGCAAAAGCAAAAGGAAGAGCAACCGCAGCAGGAGTAACAGCAATAGCAACATACCACAACATCTATGAAGGTAATTAAGATTAAGCATCTTAAGCATCAGCATACCATCTCTCATTCAACATTTTGCTACATTAACTAAACTAAACTGGGTCGAATTCTTCTTCAGCTATCCTATCCTATCCAGCTTCAACTTTAGCTTTACGTTCGTTTCGTTTCGTTCGTATGTCTGTCTGAATGTTTTTGTCTTCTTACTCATTTATTTCTATTTCTATGTACTTCTACTTTCTAGATACTTTTGCTAGTTACTTTTATGAGTACGAGTTTCAATGTACAGTGACTCACAAAACTGAACACAAAAAAAGAAATTTTTGAGACACGTGAAATAGCTAAGAATGGCGTCAAATCAATAAGTAACAAGAGAGTTAAGTTTCTAATTATTGAGATGAAATCAATTAATATCTTCAAGTTCCAAAAGAGTCTTGAAAGTCCCAATATGTTTACCACGAATTACGATTTTTACAGTTTTTCAGGCAACAACTTTTTGAAATTCCGCAGCTCTATTATTGCTCAAATACAAAAATATTGCAAAAATATTTTTTTAAATTGAATAATGTTTAATGGCGCCCCAAGATGTTCGAAGATCGTAAGTTTTACAGAAATTTAGCAAAAATTTTATGAATTGTATAAATTATGATCGATGCTTGGAATTATTTTTCATTATATTTATATTTGTTAAAGCCAATAGCAGAATTATGGAATTTGAATAAAATTTGCGCACAAAAATTAAAAAGAAATCATAATTTGTGGTCTAAATTTCGGTACTTTCAAGACCCTTTTGGAACCTGAAGATATTAATTGATTTAATTGATTTCAAAAATTTGTTTCCACTTCTGTTTATCTGTAAGAGTAGAAATTTAACCACTTAACCATGCTGTTACTTTTTAATTTGACACCATTCTTGATTATTCCTCAAGTCCCAAAAATCTCCCTTTATGTATTCAGTTTTGTGAGTCACTGTATGTATGTACGTGTATCTTCGTGGTGCAAAAGTTTAGCAGCACCACTGAAAAAGTTTTTTTTTTTTTTTTTTTTACTACACTTAATACTTTGCTCATAGTTTAAATGGATTTGTTTTTAATTCATTTGCGTTGCGTTTACATTTATGAAGAGGTTTTCTCATTCAATCTATTGCATAAGTACATATAAAAATATACATAAATATGTAGTATAAATATACATAAGTACAAATACCAGTTCTTTTATATCTCTCTGTTTATGTCATTTCATTGTCATAATTCCTTTTTTGAAATTTCTCATTTGTTTTTATTGTCTACTTCAGAGTTTAATTTTGTGATGCAAAACTTGGATGCAGTTTTTTAAACTCAAATTTAATTCATTTTCGAATCTTGAAAACGTGCAATTGAGAGGAAAATTCAAAACTAATGGCTTGTTTTGAATTCTTTCTAAATTAAGGCCTTGTTCACAACCAAGGGCTTCTTTTGATTGCACTCAAAACTAAGAGCTTGTGTCGACTTCTCTTAAAACTAAGGGCTTGCCTTGATTTCTCTTAGAAGTAAGGGCTTGTTTCGACTTCTCTCAGAACTAAGGGCTTATTTCGACTGCTGTCACAACTAAGGGCTTATCTGGACTTCTCTCAGAACTAAGGGCTTTTTTCTACTTCTCTTAAAACTAAGGTCTTATTTTAACTTCTCTTTCCTAACGTTTGCCTCACCTAAAACAAAGAATTTTGATCGGTTTTTTTTTTTTTTTTTTTTTGTAAATCAACTGATTATTTGCATTGTTCAGACTTCCCAAATCCTGGTTTCAAACTGTTCACCCTTTCATCATTTTTAAAGCCAGAAAAGAAGTCGAGCTTGTATCCATTTTTCCTAATCGGTTTTCTCCAACCATCACCACATCACAAATTACATGATTCAGATAACCCGCTTTAATCAGTCCACGCTTTAATATTTTGTAATCGAAAATAGGTTCCGAGTATGATAGTTTTTTTTTTACCAATTCTGGCTCCTCTATTATAAAATTTCCACAACTTCACTTTAACTGAAAAATTACTCAATTCCTGACTTAACGACTCCGTACTTTAAGCTGTTTACACTATCTTTATTACTTTTTTTAACTCGATTTAGACTTTGTAGACCTCTGCTGGGGAAAAACTAAACACAAAAGTTACTTCGATTCAGAGTTTATGACTCTCTGCTTTAACCGTAAGGAAATTAGAAGAAATACTGCAATTTTGTTATAATTTTTCATCAACATAAACATAAGTTTTCCCCCACTGAAGGTCGGAACTTTTATGGGCCACTGCTGACCCTGTAGACCTCAATGGACAATTTTAATTAAATTTTTTTTTAGCACATTTTTGTTAAATATTATTTTAGAGATAAACAAAGCATTTTAGTATTAATTCTTCACTTAACCCTCTCTCGACCATAGCGAAACTAGAAGCGATAGAGCAAAACCGATACTAGACTCGTCTTCCCTAATCCACATTTCATTGCAAAAAGTTTTTAAAAAGTTTTCATTGAGGACTTTAGGGTCAAAGGCAACTCATAGCACAACCAAAGAAAGTAAAAAAAAATTAAAAAAAAAAAAAAATGGCGAAATAGTTTTTCCATTTCATATAAAAAATTCGGAGTATTTGGACAAATATTGTCAAAATTGTGACCGATTGAAAATAAGTGAAAAAATTTTTTTTTTTTTTTTTACAATTGGTATTCATAATTTGGAATTCATAATTTCTAATTGGTAAATCGAATTAAAGTTTTTTGTTCCAGTTCCAACTGAACACAAAAATCTCATCAACTGTACCTCTACAGATAAATTTTTCTGTTTCAAATTGCATTATTTCTTGCTTAAATTTTCTCACACTTTCATACTTTCTAATGTAGCAAAAAAGGGTTTGAAGGATTTCGACTTCTTCAGTATACAATTTGTTTTGAATTTAATTTCAACTGAACAGTAAAAGTTGGTTCGAGTCAGATTTTACAACTTTCTTAGTTCAAACTGTCAATGCTTTAATTCATTCTAGAGGAAAATATATACCGAAACCGTTGCTTTTTTTATCGTTTTGCTGCCTATATTATTTTCATCAACTTTTCTGTAACTGAAAAATTACTCAGTTTCAAACTTTTGAACTCTCTGTTTTTGAACTCTACTGTTCACACTATCATATTTTCTAATGGGGGAAAGAAGTCAAAATCGGTAAGGTTTTTCTATAGTCTCTGGTTTTCCTAATATTCAATCTTCTTTAATTTTAACTCCAACTGAACATTCAAATTTCTCTGATAAAATTTAATTATTTTTTGTTTTAATGCGTTCAGACTTTTATACAATTTTTTTACACAAACTAAAAAGAAAAATTACTCCATTTTAGATTGCAATATTTCCTACTTAATATGTTCACGGTCTCATATTTTCAAACCGGATTTGAAACTATATCTTTTTTTATACAAAATCTAGCTCCTTCAATACATTCTATAATACTCTTTGACTTCAGTCCCAAATCAACTGAAAAATTTTGCCTATTCAGATTTCACAACTCCCTGTTTTAAACTGTTAACCCTTACATTTTTCCTATTGATGATTTCCTTAAGATATTCTTTTGAAATTTTTCGATATTCTTTCGATGTTCTTTTGATATGATTTAGATTTTCTTCTGATTTTTTTCTAATATTCTTTCAAACAACGAAAAATGTTCTTCCGATATTAGTTCGATATTTTCCTGGGTTTTCGTTTGATTTTCTTCCGACATTCTTCTGAAATTATCCAGATATTTTTTTTTTTTTTTTGCTAATCTTTTGATATTTTTCTGATTTTCTACTAATATTCCTCCGAACTTATTCTTCTCATATTATATAAATTTTTTGGTTTTCTTTTGATATTTTTTTGATTTTCATCGATATTTTTCTGGAATTCCTCTGAGATTATTCCAATATTTTTCTGATACTGGTATTCTTCTGATAGCATTTTGATATTCTTTAAATACTTTTCATTTTAATTTAATTTTATTCAGATATCGTTTCGATTTTTTTTCGTATTTTTTTTTTTATTGTTTTCTGATATTTCTCTGATGTTATTCTGATATTCTCTTGATATTTTTCTAATATTTTCACCTGATATTTTTCAAATTTTTGTTTGATATTATTCTGATTTTGTTCTGATATTTTTCAAATATTCTTCCAAACATCTTTTGATATTATTCCAATATTCTTCAGACTTTCATTCCATATTGTTTTTATCTTCTTCTGATATTTTTCTGATGTTATTTTGGTATTTTTCTATTTTTTTTTTAAATATTCTTCCGAACATATTCTGATATTATTACAATATTCTTCTCAATTTCTTCTCATATTCTTTTTATTTTCTTCTGATATTTTGTCTGATGTTATTTTGGTATTTTTCTGATTCTCTTCTGATGTTTTTTTCATACACTTCCGAACTTCATCTGATATTTTTCTGATATTATTCCAATATTCTTCTGATTTTCTTCCGATATTCTTTTGATTTTCTTCTAATATTTTTCTCTGATATTATTCTGGTATTCTTCTGATATTTTCTAATATTCTTCTGAACTTCACTTGATATGTTTCAAATATTATTCAGATATTCTCTGATTTTCTTCCGATATTCTTTTGATTTTCTTCTGATATTTTCTTAATATTTTTTTTCTGATATTCTTTCGACATTCTTCCGATATTCTTTTGTTACAGTCTTCTGGTATTTTTCTGATTTTTTTTTATATTCTGATTTTATTTTCATGGTTTTGATTATTTTCTTTCGGTTGGTTCGTTTTTTGCTGTTTTCGACTGCTTAAACATCAAGCTTTGTATGGCTTGAACTTATCTCAAATCAGATTATAAGCCATCATATTTTAATCTGTCCATGTTTTCATACTTTGTGCTAAAAATATTAGGGTCGTAATTTATCACTATTTATTAGATTGAGAGGCTCAGTGTCTCATCAGCCAGAAGCGCTTTCAGTTTCCGAACGTTCATCAACATATCGCGAATTTTCTCTATCAGTTTTGAAGTGGTGATCTGAACTTGGGATTGCTGTTCAATAGGACCACAATGAAAACCTGTAAACAATTGAAATAAATTACCAATTTACGGTTGTGACGTTCTCTGTTAAAATTTTACCAGACTTATTAGACCGTCCTTGTCTCTAATTTAGTATAATGGCGCCTGAGAAATTCTAGGGTTGATTTTTTTTCTGACTTAGTTCTTCGCTTTACATTACCTTCAGTATTCCTATGGCTCGAAACCCATATATCTGAGATTTAGAGGCACAGGTTATTTTTGGTAACTCCATGGCTTGACTGTCTATGAAGATAACTTCAAGACCAGAGCGGTGAAAATAATATGGCAATGCGGAACTTGAGGATTAAGTTCAAAAGTGGTTCTCTAAATGCTAAGGAATCAATTTATCATTTAGAAATCTTCCGCTAAAACTGCATGACCAAACTATGAGCTGAATGCTCAGCATTGCCAGGCCATTTCTAAGTTTATATTCCACTTATGAGAGCGATGGGCTTGGTAGATATCTACTATACCAAATCAAGTTTCACATCGATACGTTTATGTTGTTATCGAATACGATTACGAATAATTTCAGAATAGCTGCTAAAACGATTGTGAAAATCATAAAAATTTTCAAGTGCTGCTGCATTCTTTTTCAATTATTTCACCGTTTTGTTTTTGTTCAACGTTGTTCACTTTTCCTATTTTTCTACAATCTTTTCAACGCTCATAGCTTTTTGTTTTCAATTGCAAGCATAAAATTTGATGATAAACTGTGATGTTCACAATTGAAATAAAAAAAGGTAACAAAAAAAAAAATCTTGAAGGAAAAAGTAGCTGTGGAAATTGAATATATACTGCTTCTGGCTGCTACTGCTGCTGCTGATCCTTTTGATGTGCACCGGAAGGATATTTGTAGAAATTCTTTGAGAAAATATTCCAAAAAGTAGAAAAAAAATAGATGAAAAAAGAAACTCAAAAAAAAAAGAAAACTTCAACTCGAAAAATCTTTAAGAAAAATAAACTAAAATTATATAAAATGTTGTTGTTGTTGTTGTTGCTACCGAAATTTTTGCATTTTCTTTGAGGAGCGCATAGTTGAAAGAGTTTTTAAGTTGTTGTGCTGGTGTGACTTTATTTTTAGGGACAGAGGTGAACGAGACAAGAGAAATTGGAAGGGAAGAAGTGAAGCTTTTTGCATTTTTGAACCAGAAAAGGGGAGAGGTAACGAGAAAAAGGAGGAAAATATAAAAATTTCGAAGACGAAGTTTCTATTTCAACACACAAAAATATGAAAATGATTTTAGATTTTGCAACTTTATTGCTATAGGGATTCATACTTTTGTCTATGGGTGTGTGTGTGTGTGTGTGTATCTGCCAATAGTACTTTTGTGTTTGTGAGTGTGTGTAGCCATTGGGGAAAGTTAAAGTGCCTGTTGTTGCACCAGTTTTCTTGTTTTGCTTTCAGCAAAACGAAAGTGAATTCACTGTATATTTGAAACTATAAATGAAATATTAATAAATTTTATGCATAAACGCTGGCTGTAGGGTAAACAAAATTAGTTTCAATTTATGCTTAAACTAAGTAAATAGAAGTATACAAAATTGAAATTTAATACGAATTTTTTCAACATGTTATTTGCGCAATTTAATTTGTATAGTAATTGAAATCCACTAACCATAAATTCGCTTCTCGCGAAGTCGTAGTATTCCATTTTACTTCATCTCAATTAATTAAGTAATGTAAACTCTGCATTAAAAATAATATAAATACTAAAAAGGATGGAAAAATTTATATTACAATGTTTATCAGATTATTATTATTAATTTAATAGTTTTAATGTTAATTCAACATGAAACATATTAATATGATATTTTTAACTGTCAAATTAACAGTTTCGCACATTGAAAATTACATTCCAAAATACTTTTTTTTGGTTTTTGATTTTACTCTAAGCTTTAACAAGTTTTCTAATTTTTAATAAAAGATTAAAGTGGGACAAATCTTTTTTCTATCAAAAAACGGGAAAGCTTGGGTCACAAAACTTTACTTTTTCGCTCAAAAAGAAATCCGAAATGAAATTCTGTTTAGTTTTATTATCTGACTCTCATTGTTCTCACGAACTCATTTACTAGCATGGATCAACATTGAACAATCCCCAAAATGGACCACTCAAGCCATTTCCTTTAAGTCTGAATAGATCCTCTGATCTTTTTTCGTTTTGGAAAGTGTGTAATTCCCTCACATGGTCATTATGTGATTGAGGCAGAGTCTGTCAGACTGTTTTTTTTCTGTCTTGCTTCTCCATCATCTCGTTCTCAAGATCATACAGGTGACCAGATAGCCACTCGAACAGAAAAATTGCTTCGTTTTCGATTACACTATTTCCTGTTTTAATATTTTAACGAACTGGGAGCATCTCCATCATCTCCTTTTCAGGGTCATACAGGTGACCAGATATCCATGCCAGTGTTACTGAATTCGAGCTCGCAAGCCTGTTGAGTTTGATAACTGCCTTGCCCACGATTTTTCAGGCAAATAGCAGCTTGAATCTTCGACCTGAGTTTTGTTTCGTCTTCTACAATAAAGCTAGCTATCTCCTCTGAGAGGCCGAGAACCTACCCCTTCCACATTTTAGCGCATTAGTTACGTTTCGTAAAATTTTGAAGTGAAACGGATCCAGTGAGGGAAGGCTGGGTGGGTTGGTAAACCTTTTACAAAGCCCATTTTGTCTTTTTCAATACCAAAGTATTTGAGTATATGCTCAATTCTAATAGTTCTCTTTTGGTTTGTCAAAAAACGAACGCCACTCAAAGGAAAAATTTGCCAATACGAGCAAATCTGTACTCGTCTCCTTTCGTTTTTCCTCCGCAATAAATCTTTTTGTGTTTAAATCGGGACTTTACTTTTACTTAAGTAAGCACACCGTAACAGAAATTATTATAAACATATACTCGGAAGGAGAGGTGGCCATCATGTCAATGAATTCAGGACTGACTGGCAGCACTAAATGATAACAGCACCATTTTCAGGGCACGCCTAGTATGGGTTCCCGGTCATAGTTCGGAATCGACTGTAGGTCCAACTATATAGTATCACAATGGACCGTTCAGGCCTAAGTTTGTCTCTAGACAGCCACTCCAACTTAACCTAACCTATTCAGCGTAGACAATTACGCTTTTAGTTCTCTTACGGAAGTGCCTGGCGGCCTGGCCTGGGATCAAACAAATCCTTCGCCTTATTAGAGCTTCGAAATGATTTCAGGAGTAACCAGGGTTTCAGGAGTTAGTATAGTCTAAGTGAGTTGGTTATGTAGATTGACTGTTACAATAATCTAACCCAACCTAAATCGTGCTTCAGCACTGATGGCCAACTTTTTAGTAAGAATTCACTCTTGCGACCTTTCTTGATATGGAAGGTGCATTCAACAACATCCTTCCATCAGCTATCACCACCACAGCGTTGGTTAATCTCTTGCGGGATAACTCTATTGCGGCTTTCGTCGACAGTTTATTAAAGAATAGAATCATAAACGCTTAGCTAGGTCCCTCCTCCATCAGAAGGTTTGTGGTTAGGGGCACTCCGCATGGGGAAGTTCTTTCTCCGCTCCTCTGGAACCTAGCTGTTAATAATCTTCTATCGAAACTTAAAAAAACAGGATGCAAAGTGATTTTCTATGCGGATGATGCTGTCATCGTCACTTCAAGGAAATTCCTTTATACACTTGTAGATCAATTGCAACGAGCACTGAATCTCTTGTCATGCTGGTGCAACGATCGAGGATTATCGGTCAATTCATCCAAGACAAAAGTTAGTTCTATTCACTCGCAAGCATTCTTCACCAAATTTTGTAAATGGTGTATCACTTATCGTCTCTGAACATGCAAAATAGCTTAGCTTAATCCTAGACAGAAAACTCGGCGAGGCTGAACGCGATCGGGAAGTGATCCTTTACCAATTTTGATCACGGAAAGATTCTAGGTGGAACCAGATATCTTCCATCATTTACTGATCTCACCCTCTCCTCACTATCCATTGGTAACAGCTTTAGCACACTTATTTCAGCTCGCCAATAGTGGGGTGCGGGTAATGTGGTGCCATTGAAGTAGATACTAATGCCTCCAAATTGGTTGGTAAGATTGGGGGTGGAGTCTGAACATCCCAACGCACTTTTATTTTCCCGATCACTGCAGCGTTTTCCAAGCTGAACTGCTGGCGATCACTGAAGTTGCTAACCTGATAAGTTATAATGCATTTTCACTGATAGTCAGGCGGCAATAAAATCTCTCCAATGCCCCGCTAACAATTCCTTAGTTGCCCTCCAATGCAGACCGTCTCTTAACTAGATAGCCACGGAATTTAACCTACATTGAGAGAAACTGCAAATCTGATCTTTGCTGGACTTGGCACGACTCTCAGAAATTCACGCACATTTGTCAACATGGCTATACAATTTGCCACATACAAAATTTTGATGGAAAACCATCATTCCCATATTTCAGAAAGCAGATGGAGAATGGAACCTACCTGCTTCATTGCTAGACAGTTATGGTCTACGTCAAATCAGAAATACCCTGAAGCAGGATAATTTCCATTCTCAGCGGACATTGCTTTATCGGTAATCATGCCCGTAGACTGAGCCTTCCCTACAACGACTTCTGCAGAAGCTGCTGAAATGAAAAGGAAACAATCGTCCACCTTATGTGTAACTGTCTTGCTCTAGCAGCACGCAGACATAAAACTCTGGGAGGGCCTTTCTACGAGAGACTCACAAAACTTGCATACCCTGAAATCAGCTTAATAGAAAGCACAAAATGGTTTAATAAAGAGAGATCAAGAGGTAACAACTCGTCCCGTAGGGTATCACAATGGACCAACAGTTCTCAGGTGTATTCTTTTTAAACAGCCCCATTAACCTAACCTAACTTTTTATAATATATCATTAAGTTCATGTCCCAAAAACGCAGTCTCCGTCAGTTGGGTCTGTCTGTTATAGTGTCAGGTCTATTAGATGCTATGAGGAACTGATAGGTGGGCCCGGTTATGGGAGCTGTGGCTGTTCAATATAGATAATAGCTCCCAGCTCCACCATCGATTCCCATCATATAACTGTTCAAAATGTGACTCCAACCAGCCCGTAGTTGTGCTAGAGTACCATATATTGAGTACCTTCCGAGGTAAACCCTTTTTCACGTTCTTTCGGGAATTTCGGGTCCTTTTTCCCGAAATGTCGGGAGACGTATTTCGACAAAGATTTACCTAACTCAAAGATAACAGATATCAATTCGTATGTACATAAATATCGCCCAAGGTGTCAACTAATGTTCCATTTGTTAAAGGTAAATCTGTAATAAAAAATGTAGATATTTTTGATCAAAACTTATAGGTATTTGTTACGGTATCTCATGTGCCGACAGGGCCGAACTTTCCATATTTATTTCGGCACACTTATTTCAGTTTCTGTTTTTTTTTTTAACCTGTTGCGTTATTGCACACACATTAATTATATTTAATGTAATAATTTTATCAACAGCGAGTCGAAAAAAAAAAATCATTTATGTTTTTTGGAAAAATTCCAAAAATTAACACAAGCTGTTGAAAAAGTTTCTTCCACCAGACGAGACAAGGCCAGAGGATATATATATGTAAATACATACATACACACACATACATATGGTATGTTCACTAGCGGATCTTAGAAGGGAGCTTTCGGGGTAAATTCGCCCTTCCCTTACCGATGAAAATCTCATAAATTTTACTCATGAATCAAACAAATTTTTAAAGTTATGAAAAATTTAATAGAAATTCGTCCCTCTTCGGAAATTTCTGGATCCGCTAGTGTATCTGTCTATATTAAACAAAATTTCGTTGTAATTAAGTACTCATGTTTTACAAGCACATTTAATGCTTGCTCTCGCTTTACATCTACTTTTCGCTGCTATACCATATCTGTCTGTGTTTCTATGTGCCTGTCTGTCTTACTTTCTGTGTGTGTGTGTGTGTGTGTGTCAAAAGGATGCTGCAAACCAAACTTAAAATCTTATTCGACATAATCCTTAAACACATTTCCAATTAACATCTTAATTGCTTCACACACACACTCATATATACACACACACACATATATACATACAAGCAAAGCAAAAATGGCAACAGTAATGGCGGCAACAGTAGGAGAATCAACAACACATTGGCGGCAATATTACTCAAGCAAAGAAAGGCTGGCAGCTAACAAATAGACAGATATACACACATATATTCGTATATTGGCAGTCTATATGTGCAGTATAGTTACAGTAGTCCCCTTTTAACTGTTTCGATGACAGTGTACAATTTCTGGTTCAGCTTCTGTTTCAATTAACTGGAGAATGCAATTAACCGGAGAATGCAATTAACCGAAAAAATGGAATTGACCGAAAAATTCAAGTTTGTTTCAAACTAAATCATAAAATTTTTGATGCAATTAACCGGATAACGCAATTAACCGGAGAATGCAATTAACCGGAGAACGCAATTAACCGGAACATGGAATTTACCGAAAACTGCAATAAATCAAGAAATTTTAATCTATTTCAAATTTAGGTTAGGTTAAGTGGCTGTTCGTCAGGACGCAATTAGCCAAATACGGCCCGTTGAGTTACCACGTGGGTGTTTCATTCATCCCCATTAGAACCTGAAAATTAGTCAAACCAATTAGACTTTGTTATAAAATTAAGTAGGTCCCCTAGGTCAGTTGACCCCAAGTCAGATAAGTCATCTAGAAAATATTGACCTAGGGCATTTTTGTCATAGTTGGCCAAAGCTGGGCAGAAGCACAAGTAGTGAGAAATGGATTCCTCCTCTTCTTCATATATACAACTTCTGTAATAGACGTTTGAGACGCTCCCAATCTCGAGGCGTGTACGCCTATAAAACAGTTGCAAGTTATTACTGCCACAGCTTTATATATTTGTCTTCTACCGAGAGATAGTAGCTTCCCAGAGCGTTTGGGGTTATACTCCAGCCATACCTGCACGTGTGTTCAGTCAGCCATCTTCCCTTCGCTTACTTCAAGAACTCCGTTTGAACACTAAGCTTGAAGGTTGCCTGTGGGATACCGGGGTAGTTTTTAAATTTGTATAATCGGCTTTTTTCTGCCTAATCTAGCTAGGAAGTCAGCTTTGTTATTTTTGTACAAGGTGTATGTTGAGTTCATCGGCTACTTCGTTTAATAAACGCCGTCAAATGGAGATCAGCCACCTTGGAGATCAGTGATATAATGCCTAAGGACTTGATAGCAGGTTAGCTGTCGCTGAAAATATAAATATCATGGGCTGATACTCTATTACCTTCCAGCCAGTTCCCCGCTACCTGAATAGCCATGACCTCAGCTCGGAAGACGTTACAATCTCTAGCAGACGAAAGGATAACCTTAACGCTACTTGCTCCATCCATCGGCATAAAGATAAACCGCATCCTTCTGCTGGCCTCGACGCTCGCTCATATCCTCTCTCGAAGAAATTGAAGTGATTGTCGAAGAAGGGTGAGGGAAGGGTGCAGTCAATGTTCTTGGATAAAGTAGTGAATTCCGAAAGGATTTTGGAATGTCCTACAAATGGTTCAGACCAGGGATTGACTGAATTTAATCTAATAGCCGAATTGGCCGCGAACTATTTCCCAAAAAGATCAACGGAAGTTAAGTATAGAAGGAAGGCGTTCTTCTTAAAAGACCTGTGATCAACAATGATGCAGTTCTTTGAACCTTGCCCAAAAGCTTTAACCCAGTAATGCCTAGCGGTATCATATGGCACCTTTTCGCTGAGCCGTTCCTGACCCAGGTTCAAAAACAATTTTTTCTCAAGTTACTTTCTTGATCTATCTACTTTGGTTCCCGCTCGTCCTCAAACCATAGCACCATGAAATAAAATTGGTCTTATGACTGCCGTATAAAGCCAGTGAACAATCCGATGTTCCATATCCCAACTTTCTGCCTCACTGCTCTTTTACATGAGAAGAGCGCAACATTTGCCTTTTGGACCCCAAACATAATGTTGGCTTTCCAGCTTAGTTTCCTATGTAGGATGAGTCCCAAATATTTCGCCTGTTCCGCTAACCTTAGAGTAACCCCGTTAAGAGTCCGTGTGCTAAAAGTGGGTATTCTGTGCTTATTTGTGAAAAGTACCAGTTCGGTTTTTCCTGAAACTGCCAAGACAACGTCATCCACATAAGCAACTACAGTGCAGCCGCACCCTTCTAGATTTACTAATAGATCATTTAGAACTAGGTTTCATAATAGTGCCGAGAGTACTCCTCCCTGAGGGGTGCCTCTTACCACCGTTCCAACTTATGGATGAGCTTTCCGGCGTGTAGCTCATCACGGTTTTCGTGAGCAGAGTCTGAACAATGTTTACTAAAGCTTTAGCCAGACCCAACTTATCCAAGGATGCTGTTTTAGCGCTGAGAAGCACATTGTTGAAAGCTCCTTCTATATCGAGGAAAGCAACTAAAGTAAATTTCTTTAGAACCAAAGATTTTTCGATACTGTAAACTAGGGAATGAAGGGAAGTTTCTGACTGGCTTGCCCTTGGTGTATGCATGTTGAGACGTAGATATCAATCTGGGACTTACCATAGGTCCTGCCTAATGAAAGTATGTATCTAAAAGTCGCTCAAGAGTCTTCAAAAGACATGAAGTCGGAAAGTCGTTAGCTTTGCTGTGTTAAGTCTTTCCTCCTTTTGATATGAAGACTACTTTAGTATTCGTCCATAATTTCAGAATATATAAGTTGTAAGCAACTTCCAACCAAGGAATGATGATTTCTGAGGCAGTCTGCAGCTCGGCTGTAATAATACCATCCGGCCGAGGGGTTTGAAATGGTTTAAAACTATGTATTGCTCATTGTATCTTCTTCCTAGAGATATTCTCGCCGATTCACTAATACCTGCTTGCACTCAGCCAAGAAAGTGAGTGTTGGCAAGGAGCTCAAGAGTCTCGATACTCGACATTGCCCATTCTCCATTCTCCATTTGGGAGCTAGGGTTTTTCGTAGACGACTTGCTTTGGAGACACCCTCAACATTGTTGCAGTATCTCTCTCAAGACTATCGTTTGGTTGTCCTAATTAGTTTCTTGAAACTTCCAAGGCTTTCTTTATAGAGGAGCCACTCAAACTATTTCAAATTACAAAACTAAAATTTGTGAATCAATTAAACGGTGAATGCAATTAACCGGAAAATGGAATTTACAGAAAAATTAACCAATAAATTTTGGTTTATTTCAAATTAAAAACATACAATTTTTGATGCAATTAAAGGGAGAATGCAATTAACCGGAGAATGCAATTAACCGGAAAATGGAATTCAGCCAAAAATGCAATTAATCAAGAATTTTTAGTTTATTTTCAACTGAAAACATAAAATTTGAGATGCAATTAACCGGAGAATGCAATTAACCCGAAAATGCAATTAACCGGAAAATGGAATTTGCCGAAAAATTCAATTAACCAAGAAATTTTAGTCTACTTTAAATTAAAAGCATAAAATGTTTGATGCAATTAAACGGAAAACGCAATTAAGCGGAGGTCAATTAACCAGGTTTCACTGTATCTATATGTAAAAGTGAGGAGTTAAAGTACAGGTGGAAAATGTAGAGCATAGAATAGTATTCAATAAAAGAAAAAAGGAATTAAACTAAGTAAAAAATGTAAGTAGTAGAAATAGTAGTAGAAATTAATACTACTTAATACTTCTATAGTAGTAATAGTACATAGATGAATCGTTGTATTTGGAGGCAGTAATATTATACAGGGTGACAATCATAAAGTGACGCACACATTTCAGCAGTTATTTTCAAAAGGACGTACTTCCATTAAGTACAATTAAGTGTTAACATTGCTGAATATATAAGCATTCATTTGAACCCCACCTCATTCAATATAACCTCCTTTGGCCTGCACACATGCCTTCAATCGATCCGGAAATCGTAGGACTGTTCGCCGCAGGACTTTCTGATCAATTTCAGTCCAGGCTTTCTCTAATGAATTTTTCAGCGACTCCAGACTGCGGTGTTGAGATGCACAAGCCTTACTCTCTAAAATACTTCAAATAGAGTAGTCCATTGGATTCAAGTCTGGGGAGTATGGTGGCCATTGTTGAGATGTTATGAATCCAGAAAAATGTCTTTTATCCATGTTTGCATTAATTTTGCCATGTGGGAAGGTGCAGAATCTTGCTGGAAAGTCCAGTTTTCATTTCCAAATGTATCTTGGGCCCAGGGAAGAACATGTTCATTTAAAATGCTCCGATAAACAACCTGGTCAATTTTAACACCCTCTTCAACGAATATTAGAGGGGTTCTGGCATTAGCGGAAACTCCAGCCCATACCATAACGGAAGCTGGCTTTTGAACTCGGCCAACAGTCCTATTTTCTTGCGATGATGATGTTAGCCACATTCGGTCATTTTGCGCATTGAAATGTTGTTCAACCGTGAAAATTTTTTCATCTGTAAACAAGATATTTTCAACATTTTTTAACACGGAGGAGCGTAGCAACGCCTTGCATCTTTGCAGTCGCAAATCTTTCTTTTTTTGTGTCAGATCTTGAGCTTTTCGGAGCTTGTACGGCTTAAGATTAAGCTTTGATTTTGCAATGATTCGCACTGTTTCACGGTTTACTCTCACTTCCTTAGCGATTTTTCTCATTGAGCGCCTTGGATTTCGCTTGATTCGTTTACGAATTTTTTCTGTTAAACCAGTAGTGGCAACTGTTGAAAATTTTCCCCGGTCTCTATCTCCAAAACCCCCAGTTTCATTATATCGAATAATAGCTCGGTCTACCGTACGACTTGACAAATTTAAAGCCTTTGCAATTTGACGGCTACTATAATTTGCCAAATGAAATTTCATAATTTCACGACGAATATTTTCCTTGTCCATTTTTATGGAAATTTTAAATGTAATAACAAAAATTCAAATGAAATTAAAAGCAAAGCCAATGATGAATGAATTAGCTTTTTAAATTAAAGTAACGGTAAATGGCAAAGCTTGTTGCGTCACTTTACAATTGTCACCCTGTACAGCAAACAAGTGAATTGCTGTGATTTGAGTAGCAATAAGTGCCAAAATGCGATGTGGTCTAATTAAAATTAATTGCATTTAATAATACTCAAAGAAGAAAGAGTAGGAAATACTAATAAATAACTTATTTTTTTTTTATTTTATATACTTATTCCGAGACATGAGTGTTGAAGAGAAAATGAAGTGAAATTTATATTCGATATATGGTATGCACAACAATATTTACAAATATTTTTATATACATATATAATGTAATATTCATAAAGATTTTTAAACATACTCACACACACTAGAAACATTTACTCATAATAAAAAAAAGAAGAAGAAGAAAAGGCAAATATTTAAAATCCCATTTCGACAAGTGGTCTTGGGAAATTGGTAGTAGTAGCAGTAGCAGCTACTAGAAGCAGCAGGAGCAGCAGTTGCTCTGTACACATTTGGTCATAAAATATGCAAATGAAATTGTCTCATGGTGGTCTATGTAGATATTTTCTGTCTGTGTATGTATATGTGTATATGTGTGTGTGTGTTGCCCAAACCTCTCTACTTGCCAATTGCAAGTTCAGTGTTGAAGTTCACAGGCCACTTATTCAAATAATTTTCTATCTCGCTCCCCTCTACTCTCACTCTCACTTCTATTCTCGCTCTCCCTTGTACTCTCACTCTCCCTTCTACCTTCTCTTACTTTCTCTCTTTGCATGTACGTGTGTCGACGATGCAACGTAAACGAAACGCAACTCAAGCGGCTGTGTTTGCTCCAGTTCATAATGTAATTCAATTAAGTGGCGACTTGTTGATAAGACAGACACACTATAAAGTAGAGGAGAAGAAGCAGCAGCAGCGAAGCAACAGTAACGTTACGCTATCATGCCATATTATTCTCCTGTTGCCTTGCTGCCACCATCATGGCATGCGCCGCCACACCAAACGCCATGCCTTTCTGGTTGCAACTCAATCGGTTATAAAGTGTTTATGTGTGTGTGTGTGTGTTTGTGAGTGTACGTGTGTTTTGTGCCTTCTAGTTAAAATTTTTACACTAACCCATTTTTCCTCCTATGAATATGTGAACAGTGTTGTGTCGGTTTTCGAATAGGTTGTATACATCAGATTCTTTGACATTAGAGAAGAGTCAAAGACTTGAAGCTAGAATCGTTTTCTTGAGATGAAGATGAAGATGACAAAAGGAAAGTGAAAAAAGATGAAGTGAAGAAGGTGAAGTGAAGAAGAAGGAAAAATCTGAGGGATGAAAGTGAATGATGTGATGTAATATTTCCAACAACTATAGAACTTCTAGATTTTGTATTGGAGGGAGGAGTTGAATTGCTTCATTCCTTTAAAAAATTGTTTGATTCAGAAACAACGATCATAATTTATAAACATTTTGTCGCCAAGTGGACTTATCCCCAAAACCCCCCTCTCGTCCCTTCTTCGATCTGCTATCAAGACTGCTAAGACTGCTCTAACCTATTATTCCTATTCCTTCTGTTAGTCTAGCACAAGCTAATCACAACCTATCGTCGGAACATAAGATTTCTCGGAACTGCAATGACTAAGCACGCCCACTTTAGGGGCGTCTCAAAGTCCTCGCTTCGATTCATTTATCTACTTCTCTTAGTTAGTACACCCATCGAGAAACCTGCGCATTTAGGTCACTGTAAACGAAAGAGGGCATTTTTGAAAGGCCGCTCTTTGGTTGTCTTGGGTTCCGTAATCCTCCCAGGGTTAACTATACAGCAGGCAGCTGCAAACATAGTCTCTCTCTCTCTAGATTAAAGGCTACTAAATGAATATGTGCCTGATCGTCAAAACGGAGGTAAACCTTACCAGAAATCTATTTTATTCTTATAAGTACTTTAGGAAAAACGAAATGAATTAACTTTAATAAAATATGCCCGAAAGCAGCTTTATAAGCAAACCTCATGGTTCTGAGAGATCTAAATTAAAGTTAAATCAACTCTCTAGTTGATACAAGAATTTTGGAATTTTGTGCAGATTTTTGTTCCATTTTTTCAGTATATATTCCCCCCTCTCCGTTCCTTTTTTTTAGAAGATGCTCGCTGATTTTTTCTCTGAGTTTGTTAAGTTTTGTGGGCTTATGTGATCTCTTTTCCCCGATATATTCATTTGTTAAAGGCTAATGATATGTAGTTTTTTGGGTTTATATTTCATCCAACCATAAAACATCAATCTAAGCTACTAAGTGAAGGGTTCTTTGAAGGAAAATCATGATTGTATCCTCATATTTCCCTTTGATTAGAAATAGATTCAGTATTGGTGTCTGATCCATTCCATTTATCAAAATTGCAGGCTCCCTAGAAGCGACTCGTGATTTGTTCTCGTAATGCCTTTTGATTAGAATGACGACTTCGTCCTTATATGTCTGAACATAAGCTGAGTATTAGTAAGCGTTTGTTGCAGTTCAGTATATCTGGGGACCCCTGAATACCTGAAAATGCTTCGATGGTTACTCTCAAAAATCTCTCTATTGGATCCGCTAGTATGATATCAATTAGCTTCCTCATAGTTTTGAGACTCCTAAACTCCTAACTCCTAAATAAAATTTGTACTCCTAAGTGCCACCTCACCTCAGATCTAATGTTAGCTTGATAAATTCATCTGTCGGTTTTGATCCGGTTCCTATTCTAATTTTTTGTTTAGTTTACGGTTTGATCTTGTGTGGGTTTTCGCCTGATTTTTGGTCTGATTGCTGGATTGATTTTTTCTTGCCTGATTTTAGTTTGCTTTCAAGTATGACTTTGTGTGATTTCGTCTGGATTCTGGTCTTTCATCAGATCTTTTGTCTTGTCTTTGGTCTAGACTTTTGTATAATCCGGTCTTTAGATTCGTCTTTGTTGTTCAGGTCCTTGGTCTGGTCTGGTCTTTGGTCTGGTCTTTGGTCTGGTCTTTGGTCTGGTCTTTGGTCTGGTCTTTGGTCTGGTCTTTGGTCTGGTGTTTGGTTTGGTCTTTGGTCTGATCTTAGGACTGGTCTTTGGTCTAGCCTTTGGTCTGGTCTTTGGTCTGGTCTTTGGTCTGGTCTTTGGTCTGGTCTTTGGTCTGGTCTTTGGTTTGGTCTTTGGTCTGGTCTTTGGTCTGATCTTAGGACTGGTCTTTGGTCTAGCCTTTGGTCTGGTCTTTAGTCTGGTCTTTGGTCTGGACTTTGGTCTGGTCTTTGGTCTGTTCTTTGGTCTGGTCTTTGGTCTGGTCTTTGGTCTGGTCTTTGGTCTGGTCTTGGTCTGGTCTTTGGTCTGATCTTTGGTCTGGTCTTTGGTCTGGTCTTTGGTCCGGTCTTTGGTCTGGTCTTTGGTCTGGTCTTTGGTCTGGTTTTTGGTCTGGTCTTTGGTCTGGTCTTTGGTCTGATCTTAGGACTGGTCTTTGGTCTGGTCTTTGGTCTGGTCTTGGTCTGGTCTTTGGTCTTGGAAATTGGCAATCGTTTCAGATCCGTTTCGATTTGAGGCACCATTTTACTCTCAGCTCCACCCAGTACCAGTAGTGGTCATTCTAAGAATAGGTGGCTGGCGGCCGTTGTTTTTGCAATTCAGCCAAAACTGTAAAATGACAATTATGTTAGTTTTATGTTCACTCATACTGGAACGGCAGTAGCAGCTGAATGCTGCCTGAGCACTGAAACTTCTGGCTTTGAAAAATTCATATATGCGGTGATGAATAGTTTCCAATTGCTCTAGATCCCCAGAGATATGCAAGATACTGCAATATATTAAGAGCTGCAATATACCTAAAAATCATTTTTCCTATGCAATAAAACCGAATTCGAACTCCCAGTTGAAATAAGTGTTGGGTATAGCATCGCAATCATCTTTGGCCAGTATTCGGCTAATCCAGTCGAATCTTTAGTTTTGTAGCTGAACTTTGGTCTCATAAGCACAGATGTAAACAACACATGTAATCTGTAAATGTAAAATACTCAAACCCAACACTAACCCTAAATGGATGAATAGAAAGGTTCCTATTTGGTTGATAAAGAGAAGCATTGCGTTAGAAATTCCTTCGTACGTGCCAAGTATAAACTTTCAAGTGATAACATAAACCGACACCATCTTCTTCTGCTTTTGCTACTACTGCTGCTTGTTTTTCGGTTTCATCTTCTTTTGGTTTTACTGCTACTATTGCTGTCCGCTACTCTTAGCCAAAATTTTATCTTTATGCCAAGTTTATTTGTTGTTTTTTTTTTCTTGTTGTTTTTCTACTTCTCATCTCGTACTTTGAAAATGTATGCTGCGGATTCAATGATTTGTGTTTTTGTTGTTTACTGTCACTTGCATTTTAGATAGCTCTGGTGGTGAATGGCGAAGATGATGTGACGATGGTGGGGTGAAATTTTTGGTAGTGGATCCCTCTCCTGCTGTTTTACATAAATTCTTTATAGCTTTTCACCTCGTCCGTCTCTCTCTCTCTCTCTTCGTCCGACCGCCCAACCATTGCTACGTGTGGTGCCGTGTGCGCGTTGGACTGGCACGCTCTCATTCGCTGTATGGCTGGCTCGTTGTCTAACTGTGATTCTTGTCGTATAATTTTTAATGAAAACATTATTTTAAAAGTTTTACATAATTATTTTTTGTCTCTTTTTTATTTTTTCGTGTTTTTTGTTTTTTGTTTTCTTCTCAGCTTGATACCCTTAATTTACATTAGCACTTTCACTTTGAATATTTGTGATATACAAATTAAGCATTTCACATTACCAAACACTTTGCAGTGTGACATAAATATTTTTTTTTTTACTTTTTCAATTCAATGTAAGCCTTTTTTCTGGTAATTAATTTTTAAGTATCTGTGTGTGTGTGTGTGTGTGTGCGTGACTAGAAAACTTGCGAGGAAGCAGCCAGCAGTTTTATCAGAAATCCGTATCTCATTTAATTAATTTTATTATTTTTATAGTTCAGAATCACAGCAATTGCATCTAGTATTATGAGAGAGAGACAGAGATTAATTTCAATACCGCCACGAAACAAGAGAGAATGACGTCATGTCCATTTGATTTTTTCTACATCCACCTATTACTGATTTTTGTACGCTTGATACTTTCAGACTCTCAGCAATAGGGAAAGAGATAAAAATGGGAGAGAGAGTGATTTCAATGGCGGCCAAGGAAAATGAGAGTATGACGTCATGCCCATTTTATTTTTCCCACATCCATCTACTAATAATTTCTATACTCCAGTGACTTTCAAACTCTCATCAATTGCATTTGTTTTTTTTTGTATGCGAGAGAAAGAGAGTAATTTAATGCCGACAAAGAAACAAGAGAGCATGAGAGTATGCTAATTTTATTTTCAAGAGAATGACGTTATGTCCATTTTATTTTAATCATTGTGCGTCTCGTACTCTCAGACTCTCAGTAATTTCATCTGGTATTTGAATAAGAGAGCAAGAGATAGAGAGTAAATTGAATGACGGTAAAACACAGAATTGCGCTTGGTATTGTGTGTGAGACAGAAACAGGTAATACGAATTTCAACAGCGCCCCAAAAATATGAGTACATGACGTCATACCACAGAAATAATTTCAAATTTGAAAAGGCTTAACTACTTTTGAGCTGAATTAATGCGCTATTATGCATTGTTCTTGCATTTTTGCTATTCATTAAAGTCAGTTGCATTTACAGAAAACTAAAATGAAAAATATTTAAGTAACAAACTCAAAAACCACATGCTAAAATTATTTCAATACTAAAACTCATTCATTTGCGGCATGACAATGACAATAAAGCTTCACTTCACAGCTTTTAACGCCACGAGACGATAACAACTAAGTCTAAGTACTGCGACACTAGTAGAATGTAATGGCACAGCAAGCCAAGTGAAGCCATGCTGAAGAATGCTGCTTCCAGAAATAATCAAAGAATGCAAGAAATGTCAATAAAGTGAATTGAATCCAAAGCAACAAGAAAGTTGGCAACAATATACATATATATAGCACCTACCTACATATACAGAAATAAAACGAAATCTACGAATACAGACAGACAGAAGGACAGACAAACTACCAAGCAGGCACACATTCGCCGAAGTCTCAAGGAAGATAGACAGACAGACAGACACGCAAGCAAGCAGACAGACCAAACACACATACCAACCATCCTCAGATGCTCTCTCTCATGAAGAAGACGAAGAAGCAAACGAAGTTGTAAGCCTATAATAAAGAAATACACATATGTTGAAATTCTAAAGACAACAGTGCGGAAACCAAATCCCAACCACTTCAAGAAGTGATGACTGGAAAGCAACAGCAACAGCAATCACAACAATAACTTTAGCTACCGGAAATACACATCAGTGTATGTATTTGCTAAAGTGCATGCGAATCTTTGCTAAAACATTTTAAATAAATACGCTATACACTAAAATGTTGCGCTATACTTAAAGTTAAGCAAACCAAAAAAAAAAAAACAAAAAAAACCGTAGGTAAGCTAAAGGTTAATGTCTGTCAAAACAATGATTGTCGTTGCATAATCACTAAGTATTATGAATACAGACAGACGGCAACTGAGACGGCAAAGATGGTGGCAATGACGAAGAAACATTTGCAGCCAACCAAGTTGAGATGATGATGATTTAAATTAGTGAGTGAGAAATGAAAAGAAAAAAATAACGAAAATTAAGAAATTTCTTTGCTAAAGTTACGGCTATTTAAATAATTTATTTCATTTTTCGGAGAAAGAGAAAAGAGAGGGATAAAGAACATTGAAAAGTTTTGAATGAGTTTCAGAGATTTTCTTCTTTTTTTTTTGGCATATAACTTGACATTGTGTTAAGTTGACGCTTTTATGTGAATTCATCAAAAGTTTATGCAGTTACTGAAATTTATTGATATTTTAAAGTTACCCTCACTTCGTAATTGATATATGGTAATCATGTGGGAATAAGTCCATTTTGATGTTATTTGTTGTTATAAATTACGTTCTTCTTTAAGAAAAGGACGTTTTATTTCAAATTTGATTTTTACTTAGGTTTAAGATTTGGTCTTACTTTACGTCTGATTTCTGATCTGATTTTGGTGTTTGCTTTTGAGGACTGACTTTCAACTTCTGCGTTTCAGTCCAATATTTTGTTTGATATACGGTTTGGTCTTGTGTGGGTTTTCGTCCGATTTTTGGGTTGATTTCTGAACTGATTTTTTGTCTAATTTCTTGCCTGATTTTCGGTTTGGTTTCAGGTCTAATTTTTGTGCTGATTTTATCTGGTTTTTGGTCTTGGATCTGCATTTTTGTATAGTCTGGTCTTCGACTTTCCTTTTGGTCTGGTCTTCGGTTTTGCCTATAGTCTGTTCTTTGGTCTGGTCTTTGGTCTGATCTTAGGACTGGTCTTTGGTCTGGTCTTTGGTCTGGTCTTTGGTCTGGTCTTTGGTCTGGTCTTTGATCTGGTCTTTGGTCTGGTCTTTGGTCTGGTCTTTGGTCTGTTCTTTGGTCTGCTCTTTGGTTTGGCCTTTGGTCTGGTCCTTAGCCTGGTCTTTGGTCGGATATTTTGTCTGGTCTTTGGTCTGGTTTTTGGTTTGGTCTGGCCGTTGTTTTGGTTTTAGGTCTGAGCTTTGGTTTGGTCTTTGGTCTCGTTTTTGGCCTGGTCTTTGATTTGGTTTTTGGTCTGGTCTGTGGTTCAGCCTTTGGTCTGGTTTCTTGACTGGTTTTAATTTAATTTTTATTAAAATTTTTTCTCCAAGTTTAATTTGATGAGTTTTAGCTTGAGTCGGTTTAATATGAACTTTAGTCTGGTCTCTGATCTGGTTTTATTCTGGTTTTTATTCTGGTTTCTTGTCTGGTTTTAATTTAATATTTGCAATGATTTTCTCTGGTTTTAATTTGTTTCTTGGTTAAATGTTTGATCTAGTTTCTGGTTTGACTTTTAGTCTGGTTTCAATTTTATTTTTGTTTTAATTTTTGCTCACATTTCTGGTCGGTTTTCTTGGCTGGTTTTGGTTTGATTTCAGATCAGATTTTAAGTCTGGTCTTCAGTCTAATTTTTGTTTGGTTTCCACACTGGTTTTTGATCCGGTTTTGTTTGGTTTTTGCTCTCGTTTGTCTAGACAATGTTTGGTTCTTGTTGTGGTTTCTCGTTTTGGATTTGCTCTGGTTTCTTGTCGGGTCTTAGTTAGATTTAATTTTTAGGTTTCTGATCTGGCCTTAGTTTCTATTTGCTGTCAGGTCTGTTGTTGGTTCTGGTTTTCATTGAGTTTTGGTCTCATTTCTGGTCTGACTTTTTGTGTTTCTCCTCAACTAATAGCAAACCCTTCTAGATAAATTTTCGAGATTCTTCTTTTTTCTACTCGGAAATAATTAGTTCGTATAGAATATCTACTTCCTCCTTCTTTGTCTGCAGCAATAATTTCCATTCCTATCGTTTGCATTTTCAGATAAAATGAATCACTTTGACTTTTTATATTATTGCCACATTGGTAACGAAAAAAAGGAGTACATTTTTACGACTGAAAGTATTTATTTCCCGACCTATGCTTGTAACATATAGCAATACGCAACAACAAACATTACATGCAATATTTAACGATAAATGATGATAGTTCTTTTTTCAGAGGCTGGGAGGACAATGAAGAAGTTAGGGCGTAAAAAACTAAAAGTGTTACATTAAAAATTTTGACAATTCGTGAAAATGCGAAAAATGATTTTTTTATTTTTTTTACTGTCATTGTGTGTTGTTGTAATGTAAAGTGAGTGAGTGAGTGCAGAAATTGTCGCCTGCATTTTCAAGAGAAAGTTGAGCGTTTTTATTTCAATTTTAAAAATGTTTTCTTTATGACAATGAGTTGCGTTACATTGCGTTACGCTGTGCGTTTTGGCGTTCTGACATTGGTGGGGGTTACCACTAAACCATCACCAGCCCTCTCAACCCTCAGTTACTCAGTCATTGCAGAGAAATGCCTCTCAAGTACAAGCAAACATACCTACATTTTATTTTTGCTTGACATTTTCAGAAATGATGGCAATTTTATTTTAAAAATGTTATAAAAAAAAACAACTGTCAACATATTCGCATATATATACATATGTTTACTTTGGCGTATGTCATTGTAAGTATAGAAATACTTAAATACATTTGTATTTGTATATATACGCGTATGTAGTATATACAAGTGCATATCCTTAAGAAATAAGAGTATGTATCTACGAGAAGAAGAATGAAAAGAAAATGTTTTCTTTGGCGTTAAGAACTCGAACGCACTTGACACGAGTTAATGGAGCATTTAAATAAAGCACTCAAAGGCTGAGATTAACCCAAATATTTGTCACTTTTGTGGTGTAACGCAGTGTGTGACACACCTACACATACGTACATGGTAAAGGTGCTAAGATGCTTCTGAAATACTTTTATGTTCGCCGTTTGTGTTTTTTTTTACTGATAAAAACACATACGATTCCATATTGAAATGAAATTGTATCTGCATAAAATGTATGTTCTAATTTTTGTGCCCTTTTTTATTCTCTTAACTTGAATTTATAAAAATATTTTTAGAAATTAATTCGCTTTACAAAAAAACTAAAATGAGTACCTTCTGCACTCGTCACATGATATTATGTGCTGCATACTTTTAGGCTTAAAGTAAAATATATAATAAAACACACACTTATAAACTCACACATACTATGAAACCTCACACGACACCGGCGTGGCATTTAATTTTAATTTCAATCAATTCACTCCACAATATATATCATCCTTCAGCCCCGAGTAAAGTTGTTATCACTTTAAAAACTTTCCAATATCACCGTTTGATTGGAAAATGTGTGAAAATTGCGAAATTCGGTTTGATATCACCGTTTAGCATTTATCGTAGGTGAAAATAAATTTTAAAATTGATTTCTGCGTACCCAGAAACTAAGCGATGGCTTTATATGTAGAGTTCTGCACAATGGCAAACTCTCTGAACCGCTTAAGTTCATGGCAGGACTTTGTTCAGAACAATGTCTTCTGCGGTGGGTGCACTTCTTAAAAACCTCGACTACGCAAACGATGTCTGTCTGCTCTAAACTCCGCTTAGGTGGTTTTGGCCTTCAGTGACCCCAATTACTTTTCGATTGTGAATATTTTTCTAGCCGACTTTATGATAAGTTTCACAATCTTTTACACAGTATGGTCAAAAATCTGAGTACGGAATTGAAATCTGCGACCATTTGATCTTGTAAGGTGTCAAATCAAACTAAATTTCGGTTTTCTTTTCGTGTGATTTTTTGCCCAGTTTTGGTTGGATCTTTGATCTGGTTATGATTTTGATTTTGGTCTAGTTTTTGCACTATTATTAGCCTGTTTTTTTTTTTTTTTTGATTTTTGGTTTAGGTTTTGTTCGGATTTTAATCTGATTTTTATGGAATTTTTGGCTTGCTTTTGGTTAAATTTTTGGTCTGGTTTCTATTATAATTTTCGGTCTAGTTTCGATCTGGTTTCCGTTCTGATTTTCGTAAAATTTTTGGCCTAGTTTTGTTTTGATTTTTCGTCTGGTTTTCGTCTAGTTTTTGGACCATTATAGGCCCAGTTTTATTTTGATTTTTGGTCTCGTTTCTTTCCGGATTTTAGTCTGATTTTCATGCCATTTGTGGTTTGTTTGGATTTTTGGTCAGATTTCTATTATAATTTTTGGTCTGGTTTTCATGCGATTTTTGGTCTAGTTTTGGTTGGATTTTTAGCCTAGTTTTAGTTGCATTTTCGGTCTGGTTTTCGTACCATTTTCGGCCTAGTTTGGGTTGGTTTTTTGGTCTGGTTACTGTTCTGATTTTTGGTCTGGCATCCGTTAAATTTTTTACCTAGTTTTGGTTTGATTTCTGGGCTGGTTTTAGTTGGATTTTTGGTCTGGTTTTTGTTTGGATTCTAGCTTGATTGCCATATTATTTTTGGCCCGGTTTTGATCTGGTTCCTATTCTGAACACCTGTCTGGCCTTCGCTCAATTTTTCAGACCGGTTTTGATTTGATTTTCGGACTGGTTTTTGGTCTAGTTTCTCTTTTGATTATCGTTTAGTTTTTGCACCATTATAGGCCCAGTTTTTTTTAATTTTTTTTTTTATTTTTTGTTTAGTTTTTGTCCAGATTTTGATCTGGTTTCTATTCTGAACACCTGTCTGGCCTTCGCTCAATTTTTCAGACCGGTTTTGATTTGATTTTCGGACTGGTGTTTGGTCTAGTTTCTCTTTTGATTATCGTTTAGTTTTTGCACCATTATAGGCCCAGTTTTTTTTAATTTTTTTTTTTATTTTTTGTTTAGTTTTTGTCCAGATTCTAGTCTGATTTTCATGCTATTTGTGATTTGGTTTTGGTTGGATTTTTAGTCTAGTTTCTATTTTAATTTTTAGTCAGAATTTTGGTCTGGCATCCGTTAAATTTTTTACCTAGTTTTGGTTTGATTTCTGGGCTGGTTTTAGTTGGATTTTTGGTCTGGTTTTTGTTTGGATTCTAGCTTGATTGCCATATTATTTTTGGCCCGGTTTTGATCTGGTTTCTATTCTGAACACCTGTCTGGCCTTCGCTCAATTTTTCAGACCGGTTTTGATTTGATTTTCGGACTGGTTTTTGGTCTAGTTTCTCTTTTGATTATCGTTTAGTTTTTGCACCATTATAGGCCCAGTTTTTTTTAATTTTTTTTTTTATTTTTTGTTTAGTTTTTGTCCAGATTCTAGTCTGATTTTCATGCTATTTGTGATTTGGTTTTGGTTGGATTTTTAGTCTAGTTTCTATTTTAATTTTTAGTCTGGTTTTCATGCGATTTTTCGTTTAGTTTTGGTTGGATTTTTAGCCTAGTTTTGGTTGCATTTTTGGTCTGGTTTTCGTACCATTTTCGGCCTAGTTTGGGTTGGTTTTTTGGTCTGGTTACTGTTCTGATTTTTGGTCTGGCATCCGTTAAATTTTTTACCTAGTTTTAATTTGATTTCAAGGCTGGTTTTGGTTGGATTTTTGGTCTGGTTTCTGTTCGGTTTTTAGCTTCATTTTCATCCCATTTTTAGCTTAGTTTTGGTTGGGTTTCTGGTCTGGTTTCTATTATAATTTTTGGTTTGGTTTTCATGTGATTTTTGGTCTAGTTTTAGTTTGATTTTTGGCTTGGTTTCTTTTTTGATTCTGTACGATTTTTAGTCTGGTTTTCGAGTCATTTTTGGTCTAGTTTTGATTAGATTTTTAACTTGGTTTTCGTTCTGTGTTTTGGTGAGATTTCGGTGTGGTTTTTTAGCCTGGTCTTATTGAATTTTTGGTCTGGTTTTGGTTCTGATTTTTAGTTTGATTTCTAGTTGTCGCTCAAAACGGCTTGGAAACTTCAAATCGCGGAACCAAATACGATGGCCAATGAATAATTGCAATGGAGAAGCTTTGGTGAGGCCCTATATTTATGCCCCAGGAGAAGGAGCAGAATCTATGGACTCCAGAAGAGAAAAATTTCATCAAATACCCCAAAGTTTCGCATCCATAGAAAAGAATTGGCTCTGCTTTTTTTTAACTGTTCGTCAGCCTTTAAGATACTCCGAATATCTTTCTGAAATTCCGCTTATGTGGGTGACGAAATTATTGTTTAAGGTTTAAACAAATTTTTTTGCTTGGAATAATCTACCGAAATTCTTTCATGCCACATACCTTTCTTTGCTTTTCCCCTAACTATGTACATTTTCAATTACGAAAAAAAAATTAACATCTAGTTGCGGTATGTGTTAAAAATTCATTGCACAGCCAAATGTGATTTTTGTCACCAATCTCGTTTCATATTTTATTTATTCACCAAAAAAGAAAATATAAAACTTCAATCGAATTTTTCATTAAAATCTAAAAAAAAAAAAAAACCAAAATACTCTCATATATTTTCGTTAAACTAAAACTACCGCGTTTGCACATATTTATCTTAGAATTCTTGTCATTATCGTTATCCTTGCAAGGACATCCACCAATGTAAAAAAGTGGTTGGTTGTATGTAGGTTTTTGGTGAGCAACGCGTTGGCAACATTTCCCGCTGAATCTAACCAAATTTAGTCGTTATTTTACTGTTTTCTATTTGTTTTTATTGCTAAAAAGAATTTGTAACATTTTAACACTATGAAATTTACTAAGAAATTTTAATGTATGTATGAGCTGGAAATATTGTGGATTCGCTTGCAGAGATGAGAATATTGCATTTCGTGGGTTTCGTTTTAGTATTTTATATTGTACATATTTGTTTTTTTTTTTGTGGGAAAATTTAGAATTTTTTTTAGGGCAGTATAAATATTTATTAATCTGTGAAAGCTTGGGGTCTGGTGGTGAAGGAGAATGGATGAAGTCTGTGATACTCGAACCTAGAGTTGTTTTCTCTCACGTCGACACGTTCTCTTGTTAATGATTTGATTTGGAGCCGCTGAGCTCGAATCTGAAATCCGTTTTACTCAATCCCGATCATTTTCGGAGAAATAACCTCACGAAATCGAGTTTCTTACTTTTCATGTACCATTAACTTGAAAACCTAACGTGATAGAGCAAAACGGATTCAGATTTGAGCTCAGCGGGACACAGTCCTTAATTCGATTTCTGATGTGATGGAGCAAAACTGACTTCAGATTCAAGCTCAGCGGCTCTGACTAACTGTAGAATACATGCAAAATCGCCAGTCCCATTGAAAAAAATAAGTAATTTTACGGCATAATTTAATGGTCTGCCAGAGCACGAACCTGTGTTCGGCGTATTCTTCTTGATCTTTAGTCAACAGTTGTACGTCTGGTTTAAAACTCACCGCTTTAAAAAATCTTTTCATTGGAATTTTACTTAGGCTTCGAATAACTATTGCCAACAGACGATGCCACGGGCACTCCTTAAATAAATTACTTATACTTTATAAGTCCTCCATTTTTCAAGCTCTAGTCTAAGGCGCTGGTACAAAGGCAACGACGACCAACCATGAGAGAGAGAGAGATACTTTACAAAATCGATGGTCCAATAACGATTACATTGGACTTAGGATAGGTTAAGCTAGAGCAGTTGTTTGCTGTCAATAGCAATAATATTAAGAAGCCTAGTATCCCATTACCTCGGCGAGTCTACGAGAGCGGTATTACTGCTGATATCTCTCAGTTCTTGCAAGAACCTAGGTTTTTCACGAATGAGAGCGTTGTTCTTTTGATTTATTCTTCAGGGTGCTGATTGAGTAGCGAATATTTTAGTCTGTAAGCTGCACTTCTAAATCACTATCTAGTTTATCAACTTTTTCATTTCTCACTACATCCCTTTGTTCAGAAACCTCGCAAGCCTTGATGGGTTGTCGTCGGATTGAGTTCAGTTTACGACGACACACACTTAAATTTTGATCTAACTGGATTATAATCTAAAGCCCGTCATGTTGCCGGCACATTGAGAACCAGGAGCTGTTTCGAAGTAATAATTTCCGCTGCACGATCTTTGGTGTAAATTTCAGCCAGGATTAAAGAACTGACATTTGGGCGTCTAAAAGATTTCTTAATATACATATACAAAATAGATTTGTTCTCATTCATCATTGATTTATAAAACGTCACTGGAAATATGAACTTCTGGAAGTTAGAAACATAATTGAGGTTCCACTCTACTCGTCTTCTTATTTTCTTTCTCTGCTGTTGATTTCTACAGACACTTCTTTTGACGATTCATTTGAATGCTTTTTAACGTGGTAAACTCCAATCTTAAAGCACAACCATTGATTCAAGGTCAAGTAAAACCCGCCGCGAACGTTAGTTCGCCCTCTGGCTGGTGTCAGATTCAAGGGCCATCACGAGAAGGTTGTTTGTAGACTTTAGATAGAGGAGCACATGGATCGAATATAAATTCACTCGTTGTTAAAACTGTTAAAGACTTTCTTGTATCTTGTATTAGCACCCCTAAATTTAACATCCAATCTTTGATGCTAGTTTAAGGGAAACCTGTGTTGGGTTACTATCCAGGAGGCTTCACGAGAATATAAATTTACCCGTTGTTAAGACTTTCACAGACTTTGCCTTGCGTTATCCACACTCAAGTCACCGATCATTAGTTGTAGTGCCAACGAAGTAAGTAAGTACAGTTCTGCAAATCCAAAACCGAGACATGCTTGCTGCCGAAGTGTCAGTGATCAGAGTCACTATAACTTGAGACCGTCTACTCTAAATTAGACGCTACAATTGATATCAGTAAACCCTTAAACCGAATATGTCAGGGTGTCTTCACTGAAGTTTTCTCTCCATTTGGTGCTGATCTCACAAATATGAATACTTTGTCTTCTTTAAGGGCCCTCAAGTTTCCTCGGGGACACCATGTCTGTGTGGGTATAGAAATTGAAATAGATAGGGCAACTGGTAATTGGAGTGAAAATCTAGCGACTTCGCTAGCTAAGACATGCTAAGCGATTGGAAGAAAGGGCTAGGAAGGTGTTTTATTCGAGACTGGGTGGTGGAACGCCTTGTGCTTGGTCTTTCAAACGGACTTGACTGCACTTGACCTCATCAAAGACAAGGCGACTGGCGAAACTTCACTGAGGCAGCCAAGACCGATCATTGGTTGTAGTTCTTACTAAGTAAGTAGTTGTGAAATTGTTTTGAAAGTTATAGAGTGTAGTTCGCCAAAATTCGAGCTTCTTCTTAAGAACTGACAGGCTTCTCTGCTGAAAAGTCAATCTCATCATGTTGAAGTTAAGGTTAGGTTAAGTTGGGTTAGGTTAGGTTAGATTAGATTAGATTAGATTAGATTAAATTAGATTAGATTAGATTAGATTAGATTAGATTAGGTTAGATTAGATTAGATTAGATTAGAATGGATTAGGTTAGATTAGATTAGGTTAGGCTAGGTTGGGTTAGGTAGTACGCATAGACCTTTAGGTCCTTAGTGATACCAAATAGGAGTTCTATAGGAATTATTTAGCGAGTGTATATCTAGCGAATGTACACGCCATTTAAGATGCAGGCATGGTTAGTAAACTTTAGAAGACAGTTCACCCCCAGTTATCGACCTCGTTCAGACCTTCAAATTGTGGAGCTCCTAAGTACATTAATCGAGTCCTAGCGAGCGGGGGACAGGAACAAAGAAGATGCTCTAGAGTTTCCTTCGCATCCTGCTACATACTTTTCCTGTACCTTTCGTTAATTTTACGAGATTCATATTTTCTTTGTGTTTTTTTTTTTGAATTTCTAAACAATTCCGACATAACCTTAGACTCTGACCTTTGAACTGCGAACTCTTTTAACTTTGCATTTATGTAAAATTTTTAAGTTTGGCACTTATATTTAACTCATTTAAATGAAAAGTTTTCAAATTAATTAAGTTAATTTATATTGAAGAGTAAAGTGCACATGTACATACGCAAGAAAAAAAAAAAAAAATAAAAAAAATTCAAGTGCAGAAATAACATTTATTTAATAATAAATTAAGCGTATAATAACTGAGCCACAGCCGTCCTTCCGCCTTTGCTACTACATCACCATGTCCTTCCCTTCTTGGCATTCGTACACTGCCCTTCCATTCGTGCGCTTTTACAAAGCTATAGCTGGTTTGGTGAACTGTCAGCGCCAGAGAAATACATCAATAAAAAATCAACAACAACAACAACAACTACAACACCATATAATGCTAAGTAGAGAATGCAATGATGCCCGTGATACAAAGTGAATTAGGGCGCGGAAAACCCCAAAATCGCACATGACCACAAAAACAACAATAAACAAATAAAAAATACCACAAGCGCCGAAACGAAATAAACAGAAAATCGGTGAGGTTGGGTAGTGGGGCAGGGGAAAGTGGAGACCACAGCTTCCTCCAATTCCCGCTTGCCTACTCAAGCATTCATATGCACGCTTAGGTTAGGATCAAAAACAAACGTTAAACTGTTTTGAGAAGGCGGGAAGTGAGTGAGTAAAGTGCAGGGGCGTAGTTGAGTTCATGGAATGTTGTTGTTGTTATTGGGATTTTTGTTTTTTTTTATTTTTTGGTTTACCGGACTAGCTAGCTACTGAATGCGATTATGAAACATTTAAATGCGCACGTTTATGCTCAAACACGCATTGCTGCTGTTTGTACTGCTGTTTCTGCTGCAATTGGGGTCACATTTAATGAGATTTTCCAGTAAAATCTTTTTTTTTTTTTTTTCAATTTATGTTTGCGTTGCGTTGAATTTAAATGTTTGCCAATGAAAAATGACGATGATGCATTTATTTTTTCGGGGGAGAGGTGCAACAGTATCAATAGTAGAATCAATGTTGCTGCTTGCTACTTGCTGATTGTTGTAAATTGGCACCGACGCCATTGACGTTATAAACGCAAAACGATTTTTTTTTTTTTTTGTATTTTGTAATCGCATTATTTTCTGTAAACAATCTGAAAATTTCGAATACCATCTCACTTCTTTCCCATTTTTATTATTTTACTCTCCTCGAAATCTATTGAATTTTTTTGAGGTTTCACATGAGAGCAACAGCTGCTGCCGCCAACGCCACCAATAAAACAGCAACGTTTGCTATTGCCACTGCAGCTTCAAAATGAATGCGGGCGTCCCTCACATAAGCTCATCCCATTTCACCACAAGCTGCAGCCAATTCGTTTGCTGCGTATTCATGTAAATATATGTATATGTATAAAACAAAAAGGGAAAAATATAATAGCAGCAACAATAACAAGCAATTTCAATTGTATCGCCAATGCCAGCGAGCGCATTGCATTGCGAACATATGTTGCCAGTATTTTTAATTTTGTTAATTTTTATTTTTTTTTTTAACACAGAATCACGTTCGCTCAACAACAGATCAGCAGTTCAGTGCTCAATAGCTCATCTTAATCATTCAACCGTTCATGGATTGAATATTTTATACTCGTGCTCGTGCATTTAAACATTGAATTCTTTGGTACACTCAGAGATATTTTGAGAAGGCTCTGGATTTTTATATCGACAAACAGTTCATAAAGCTTGTGATTCCATCTTATTGGTAACACCTCATCCACTTTTATTGAACCATAGATTTTGCGGACTATTTTTCTCTCGAACGCACCTAATATCCTCTCATTATTGATTGTCAACTTATACATATAGATGGATAGAACACCTTCCATCCCAAAGATATTCGATCAAAACATCAGATCTGATGAATAAAATCCGAAAATATGTCGCTAAAATCCTGACTGAATGAGTGTGATAGAAACGAGCGACGTCTCACCGCCGTTCATTAGGTTGTAGAGATTTATGAAGCATTATTGTTGCCTGCCAATTGCCTACTGAGCCCGTAGTAACATCTGTTGGAAAGAGTTAAACTCCGCTTGATCTCAAGGCTGATATCATTGTTGTTGTTTAAGCTGAGTTTTAAGTAGACGAAATCCTTGACGAATTCAAAAGCACAATTGTCAACAGTGATATTTTGCTCAAGACGCCGTGACTCCTTGCTTGTTAGCACAAGGTATTTCGTCTTGCCCTCATTCACCACTAGATCTATTGGATGAGACTTTCTTTCCGAGGTGGAGAATGCCGCACTGACTGATCGCAGCTCGAATTATTTTCTCCCACATAAGGTCGCACGATAGGAAATCACCTTGTCTGAAACCTCTTTAAGTTTGAAACGGCGCGGAAAGGTCTGTCCCGATCTAATGTTTTGATTCACTGCGCTGATGGTGTCGGCCAGTGTCATTCTGCTAAGTCGAATAAGCTTTGCTTAGAGATACCAAAACCAAACATTTCGGCGTACAAATGATCCTTAATCGAGTTGTCGAAGCGACTTTATTATCGACGAATAGATGGTGGGTGTCGCGTTGTTTTTCTCGGGTCTTTTCCAAAATTTGGCGTTCTCTGAATATCTGGTCGATGGTTGATTTATCAGGCCTAAACCCACACTGATAAGGTACCAAGCAGCTCGCTGACAATGGGCTTCAGTCTTTCACACAGTACTCTTGATAAAACCTTATGTGCGATATTGAGAAGGTTTATCCCCGGTAGTTGGCAGAGATTGCGGGATCATTTTTTCTGAGAAAACCTCGCTGAAATTTACTTTCTTGAGGGAATTGGAAACTAAGTAAGGGATCAACAGCGTAGGATGGGATTCTGAGGAAGCATTCGGGAGTTTCTTTCTTCTTTAAATCGTCACAGCTGTGAGAATGGCAAAAGGAAATGTTTTCATAATAAAGCACTTCCTGTAATATCAGGATCCAAGCTAAATCCTATCATCTTCATTCAGTCACGATTCTTGCGACATTTTTTCGGATTTCATTCATCAGATCTGACTGATCATTTTTGGCTGCTATGTGTCTGTCAGCTTCAAAATTTTGATACTTAATTAAGATTAAAAAATATTACTTCATATAAGTATAGATGAGTTCTTTCCAAGTGTATTCATCACCATCATCCTGAATGAACATTTCTACGGCTGCTTGCTCTTTCATCCACCATTTACAGTTGTTTGTTGTTGCTGTCTGTTGCTGCTGCTGCTACTGCTACTGCTATTGCAATCGCATCAATGTTAAGTATTTCCATTCAATCATTTCGAATTAACAATATTTTGGTTGGAAATAATTCGAACAAATTGAGGTTTGTTGTTTCAGTAATTTTCTGGCCTTTACTATTTGCGATAAAGATTTTCACTACTCAGAAATTGCAAAATGTTTGATTGAAAATTGATGCTGCTGAAAATGGTTGATGATGATGATGAAATGTACGCTGAACGCGGGCCGATGCGGTGAAAGATTATGTGGCCGAAAGTTGTTTGAAATTTATGCTGGCCTGAGTGCCGTTAGCATTTTGTATAGTCGGTATTGCGAAATAAGCTCGTAATTTGTGAATTGGGTCAGATTTTAGGTGCACACAAACACATAAATACATACATATCTTTACATGTATGCGTTGAAAATGAATTTTATTTATTTATCAATTTTAAGCCTTTGATGATAAATGCTATTTAGTTATGAGGCTTAAAATGCTTGCTCGAATATATATACAAACATACATATTTGCTGGGTTCATAGTTCAAAATTGCGAGTATTATTGAAAATGTAAATATGTCTATAGTTAAAAAACAATTGAAGGTTTTAATTAGCGATGCGATATAAAAAAAAACAGTGATTTCGTAGGTAAACTTGCAATTGGAGAGAAAACGATTGATCCAAATCTTTCCGGCCTATCTATAGGTCAATCTGACCTATAAATAAGCCGACAGATTATTTGATGCCGTTGAGAAATAGCAGTGGTTTGAGGGATACAGGGCAGCAGCGTAAATTGTGAGAAAGAAAAAACCAGAGAGAGCAAAACGACAACTACAGATAATAAGTAAGAACGGTAGCGGCAGAGAAACAAGCAAGGACTGGCCGGTTTCAGACTGGCAAAAAATAACGAACTACGTAGCTACGGTGGTTCCAGGAGCGGTATTCGCCAAGATGGTTTTACTGCATGAAAGTCCCACACGGACTTAAGGCGCCTTCAATGATTTTCTCCTCGATAATAAAAGCTTCTACACAAGTCATTTGATGCCTTCTTTCAAGAGCGTACGGTCGACCTCTTTGTTCTCTAGCTTACAGTGTGGGGAAGAGTAGGCGCAAAGGAAGCGAAGGCTAGAGCTCAAAAAAACTTCTTCATCGAAATTGATAGTTAGCCCTCGTCTTCAGTTATCTCTGGTTTCTAGGTCATTTGAACCTCCTTTTTTCTGATGGATTTCATTTCATCGCTTCTCGACAAATTTCGGTTAGAACCTTATCTAAAGAGTGGTCGATTACTTTTCATTTGCGACACTTGATCTAGACTGTGAAAGTTCCTCGGGACTTAACTTTTATACTACATCTCTCTGTTCTTGTTTTAGCTTTTGGCGAGGGGGAAAGATGGAAATACCCAAAATGAAATCTTTTTCTTTTAGACCGGCCGTTAGCCATCATCAGTTCTTTCCACACTTATTGATCGTTTAACGGCGTCCGCGTTTTCCTCGTTTTGATCACTTTCATTTCATCGCTTCGCAGCAAATTTTGACAGTAGGCTTATGTAGGGAGTAGCCGTTCCAGTGATCAATCTGTCTAGAGATCGTCGGGGCTCATTTTTTAATTGGCCTTTATCGTTTAGCTCCTGGTGCGTGGGAAAAAAGGAATACTCAAAAATCTGCTTCATTGGGATGGATCGTTATCCATCGTCAGGTCTTTCTACAATTCTAGATCGTTTAGGGTCATCCGCTATTCTGGACTTCTTGAGGGTTCTACTATAAATTTCGGCGAGAGGCTTATCTAAGGGGTGGCCAATCCATTTTCATTTGGTGGTGATGGATCTTAGCAGGAGCTCTTTTTTATGTTCAACTTTTATACTACATCTTTCTCTCTCTTTGGTCTTAGTTCTTGGCGCCAGTGAGATGGGGAAAAATTTCAAGAAAATCTTCTTCTTCATTGAGATGGATTGTTAGGCATTGTGAGTTCTAACATTTTACTAATTCTCGGATTTATAGATCCATTGAATAGTTATAGATATTTTAGGAAAGGCTTGCTTCCTTGTGGGTTCCACTTCAGCACTTAGCGACAAATTTCAGTGAGAAGCTAACTCAAGCTATGACTGATCTATTTCCATTTACTGCGCTTGATCTGGAAGGGGATAGATCTGCCCAAGGGCTCTTTATTATAACTAGTTTTTACACTGCACTTCTCCTTTTGTCCTTTAGTTTGTGGCGCGGGGAAGAGGGAGAGGAACTAGAAAAAAATCTCCGTCAATGGGATCGGTTATTATCTATCGTCTTCAGTTATCTCTGATTTACGATTTTGTAAGTCAACTGAACACTAATAGGTCGTTTGGAGATGTTTCGAGGCGTTTCGAGTTTTCTTTGTGGTTTTCACATCAGCATTTGACGGTAAATTTTAGTGGAAAGCTTACGCAAAGTGTGAACGATGTATTTCCATTTACTGCGCTTCATTCGGACTGTGAGCGGTCTGTCTAGAGACACTCCTGGCGCAAGGGGAGGGGAACGGTCATTGTCTTCGTTTTTCTTCAACAAATTTTTGGATTATTTTTGCACTTCTAGGTCGTTTAGAGGCATCCTTATGAGTTTCATTTCAACACTTTTCGAGAAAATTTTGGAGAGGGGCTTACGCAAAGTGTGTCTGATGCATTTCCACTTGCTACGCTTGATTTTGACGGCGATGGGTCTGACGGGGATCAGATATTCGGGGGGCTCTTGGTTACAGCTAACTTTTATACATTTGTAGGTCGTTTAGAGGCGTCTGGGATTCCTGCTTCTTTTTGGGTCTAATTTCCACATTTTTCGTTAAAATTTTGGAGAGGGGCTTACACAAAGTTGCGCTAATGCATTTCCGCTTGTTACGATTGATTTTGACGCGAATCGGTCTGACGGGGACCAGATAATCGGTCGCTTAGAGGCGTCTGAGATTCCTGCTTCTTTATGGGTCCAATTTCAACATTTTTCGGAAAATTTTGGAGAGGGTCTTACGCAAAGTGTGGCTGATACATTTCCGCTTGCTAAGCTTGATTTTCAATCGATTTGACGGGAACCAGATATTCAGGGCGATCTTGGTTTTAGCTAACTTTTATACACTTGCAGGTCGTTTAGAGGCGTCTGGGATTCCTGCTTCTTTATGCGTCCAATTTCAACATTTTTCGGGAAAATTTTTGGAGAGGGTCTTTCGTAAAGTGTGGCTGAAGCATTTTCACTTGCTACGCTTGATTTTGACGGCGATTGGTCTGATGGGGATCAGATATTCGGGAAGCTCCTGGTTATAGCTAACTTCAATAGTACTTTATAATACTAATCCGATCGAAGTAAAAAGTAAGCGTTCCGCATGAAATAAATTGATACAAATTAATAATTTTCTTTTCGATCGGATTGCGAAACGCTAGTGAAACTATAGCAAAATATTGTAAACTTCACTCCTTTACATATTCGGAATTTTTCTTAAATTTCTTTCAGCTAAAAATACAACATCCATAACTTTGGACTGCCACAAATTTTGCTTTCCATTAAAATGTTGAATTTTTGAAAATTAAATATCTAAAATTAAAAAAAAAAGCTCTCTAAATAGTTATCTGAAAAATGCTTAATAACTAGATATATACAACATTGCTTTACAGCTTCTGATGATGCAAGGAAATATTTATTCGTTCGTTCGCTGCTTCTGGAATTTTGCAATCTAAATAATTTCTAATGCAACAGTGTAAGGAAGCACAAGGGAGACCTCATGCTAGCTCATTTAATTTCATGTTGTGGTTCCTGATAGTTTTTTCAACTTTTATTTTTTGGAATTAAAAATAGACTGAGAGAAGGAGCTGGTTGAAGCTATTAAATAGCTAAACAATGTGAAACGCTTCCTCTACCTTTCCAACTACAAATTTTTTTATCTTTGCATAGGCACTGAAAAATGGAATGGGTCTAGGAACTACTGTTGAATATTTGTCGATATGCTTCCATATCTCTATGTGTCTGTCTGCCTGCATGACTTGCTATCTAACTGTCGTCTGCCGTTTTTAGGAGTGAGCAGATGAGTGGAGCTGTTGGTTAGTCACAGAAAGTTGAAGAAAAACTTTTCAAGCAGCAACAATGTAAAACTAACGCCTTAAAGTGTCCTGTTTTTTTTTTTTATTTGTATTTGCTTCTTTTTTTTTTGTATGATATTTTGTGTGTTACATACTATAGATGATTGTGATAAACTTTTGAGTGAAAATAGGGGAGGTTGGTAAAACGAGTAATGTATGTCTGCTGAAAATTACTATGGACATACTTCATCGTCAACATCATCGCAACATCATCATCATCATCACCACCACCACCATCATGATATTGTTGAGTGTTTGTGTAAGTGCGTACCCTCGAAACTCCCACCACACCCTGTGCTATTTTGTTACTGCTACTCTCATTGGTACTCAACGTTCTCGTCCTCGTCATCGTCCTTGTGCACATTGGGTATAATGTAAAACAATCAAAATTACATTTGCAAGTAACTTAATTTCATGAAAGATGTTTAGGGTTGCCTCAAAATTAAATATGCCTGACAAAGGCATACGAACACATACGCACACATACATACATAAATATATGTACAGATGCGTATGCATTCTCATATATTTGTAGGTTCTTCTTTTACACTTGTATCTATTTGTATGTATATATGTGTGTGTGTGTGTATGTGTAAATGTTGCTGTTGTTCTTGGTATGTTTTTGCGGTATTTGCTGTTTGTGGTAATGGCATTATATGATTTTGTTTTCCTTTTTGTTGTTGTATATGTCTCGTCGTCTCATTGCCATTGTGAAATTTTTCATTTAGAGGTATATATGTACATACGACATACATACATGTGTTAGTACTTTTTGTTGTTGTTTTACAAAAAACAAAAAAATAGTTTCTTTTTTCAAAACAAAATAAATAAATTTAACTTTATTTTCCAAGCATACAAAAAGTTAATACAAAAACTGAATAAAAAATTTAACTTTTATTTAGTTTTATTTCACTGTATAAAAAAAATACAATTTCAAGAAAGTTGTGATTACTTATGCATTACTTTTCTGAAGTAAGTATATTTTCATGCAGACCACAACTCCGTAAACAGATTTTTCTTAGATCTCATCAGGGTTCTGAGATGTCTAGAAAATTATACTTATAATCTTCCCATACGAGTTTTTTTTGGCTCTGTAAATTTAATATCCTACGAAATAATTTGAAATACAGTAATTCTCATTTATTTGTGTCTTTGTGTCGGTAAAAACGAAGAATTTCTAGTTCAATCAATCCGAATGGTACAGCAGCCAATGAAGAACCTAAACCGAGGTTTTCATATTCATTCATGTTACGTGAGTTATATTTGTCCACGAATGTAAGGGACGGGTCTACAGTTTTATGCCGAATCCAAAAATGTAGTTAGAAGTCTTTTTCGGAATCACCGATTGATTACACAGCCACACAAAAAAAATGTTTTTTCGAGTCTGGAGGTTAGACCATGTTTACTATACGTTTTTGGGCTCGCTGAATCCGAGTCCGGGGGTTAGATCGAATCCAAGGTCTAAAAACACCAGCATGTTTGGTTTTCGATACAACCTGCAAAATACCTCGTTATCTAAGCTAAGTCGAAAACCTGACATGCTGGGGTTTTTCGGACCTCGGATTCGGATTCAGCGACCTCAAAAACGTGAAGTAAACATGGTCCGATCTCCAGATCCGAAAAAAAAACATTTTTTATGACTCTAATTGATTTCTAAGTGACTTCAAATTCCAATTGCCTTCAAGTGAATCCAAGTTGGCATCAAGTGACTCCAAATCAGTCATGATAAGGTTTCAAAAGACTTCAAGTGACTCCAAGTGAGTTCATGTGGCTTCAAAGCAGTCATGATTTTGAAGCCACATGTTTTGAATTTCCATGACTTCAAAAAAGAAAAAAATATTGCATTACGCTGACTCTAAGAAAGACTTTTCTAAATGAATAATCCATCGGTGACTCCAAAAAAGACTGCATTTCATTTTTGATTTATAGCCTCAATTGATTGCATTATTTTACAGTTCCAATTTTTTCTTAGGGAATTTCTACTCTTGGAAGTTTGCCATTCTCAGCCCAAAGCTGATGCCATGTGGAAAAATTGCATTTTCTATCTTTTAATTTTGGCTGTGTTGAGCTTTAAACCCTAGTAACCAAACAAAATTAATAGCAAACACTAATCGCTACCCACCTGTCAGCCGTCGAAATATCTGTGAGGTTTTTATGGCAGATGGGAAAATTCCGCTCTCTGAGATGTTTTTCTCGATTGTAGCTGCACCGTTTAAATCCCAACAGTATAAAATAATCATCACTGGTCTGAATTCAGCGATCTTTATGTGCGGGTTGAAAATTTCTTCTTGGCTTCGGCCGGGTCGTGTTGTAAATCTGTAATCCATTGTGGGTTTTAGGTTTATAGGTGCACCTATTTGGTCCCATCAATACCAATTAATTGCGACCGGTCTAAATGGTCGTGAGCATTTGTGGCTGTTTTCTTTTTCACACTCATAATGGTAGGGAGTTTTTCATGGCCGATCGGAAATTTCTTCTCTCTTGGCGGTTATGATTTCAATCTAATGGAGGGTTCAAAAGGTCTCCAATTGCAGCGACTAAGTTTCATTAGCAGTAAATCATCGCCACCGGCTTGGCAGCACTTGGGGTAGCTATGTGTTGTTCATGACTAATCGAAAATTTACTCTCTCTTAGTTTTTAATCTGAATTTGTTCCTTGGGCGTCTATTTGGCTCTTTCAACTCCAATTTTTTTGCTACCGGTCGCAAAGACTGAGCACCTATGCCTGTCGCAATAATTGCACTCGTTACAGCTTCAGATGCCGGTGAAGTTTTCGATTTCTCAGTACTCGGAGTAGCTGTGAGTTTCTCTGAGTTCTTGGCTGCATTTATAAAGACCTATCAGTACCAATGATACATGGTGGTTCAAATCTAATCGATGGTGGATTTAATAGGCTTGCAAGATACACCGATCAAGTTCGATCAGCAGCAAATCACCTTCAGCTACTAAGTACTTGAAGTAGCCGTGAGCTCTTGATGACCGATCGGAAATCTACATCTATTAGATCCTATCCGCATTATCATGACACTACCACTGTGCATTGGTCTGAGCGTCTGCGACTGTGTTTTTTTTTCAGAATTATACTGCTTGTACTCGATGCAGTTGCAGGACTTTGAAGTAGCTATGACCTCTTTATGACGGACTGGGAACCTATTTTTTCTTGGCTTGTGATGTGAGTCTGCTCACTAGACTTGTAAGTGTATTTGTCAGGCTCTATCATCACAATATCATTGCTCCCGTTCGGAATGGTTTTAGACACCTACGTCTGTTTTTTTCAGACTTGCAATGACTGTACTCGATACTGGCCGCAAGCACCGATTAAGTCCCATTAACAGTAGTTGATGGGCAGTTACCTACCTACACTTAAAGTATATAGCTTTGAGCTATTTTTATAAGAGATCGGAGGTTTTTTCCTTGGCTTAAGATCTGAATCTGTCACATGAGAGTTTCTTCGGTTGTAGGTGTATCTATTAGGTCCCATTAGTGTCAATAATAGATGGGGGTTTCTACCTGGTCGATAATGGGCTGAAAAGGGTTGCAATCAGGTCCGATTAGCAACAATTCATCGCCAACGGATTGCGAGCAATCGGAATAAGTAGCTGTGAGTTTTTCGTGACCAACCGAAAAGTTTTTTCTTTCTTGGCTTCTGGTTTTAATCTGATGGGTTCTGGACTTACACATGTATAGACTAAATCCCTTATGTTTGCAGTTACAATGACCAGAAATTTCCCCTTTCTTGACTTTTGATCTTAGTTTGAGTCACTGGGGGGTTCTAGCCTTGAAGGTGCTCCGATTAGGCCCCACCAGCTCCTATTCATCGCCAGCGAACGGAATGGCTATTAGCACTTGCTGTTGAATTGTTTTTCGGACTCGCAATGGCAGTTGATTTTTCAAGGGGGATCAGTAAAATTTACTTTCCTTTGGACCGGCATTTCAGTCACGCCCACTATATGTTTTACATACATATGAGGAATATTTAAAATTGACGTGTGAAACTAAAATTAACTTTCTCTTTACATACATTTTAAACTGAGAATTTTCCAAATTGTTTTCATATTGCCAAGCATGAAATTTAATTACATTTTGTTTGTTTTTGTTATTGTTGTTACTGTTGATCTTATTGTTGTTGTTGTTGTCATTGTGTTGCTGCAGCTTGTAGAAAATAATTGCTTTTATTGTTTTGGTATTATTGTTATTGTTGTATGTATTTTCCTGTTGTTTGTTGCCGCCTGCCACTTGCTTGCTTTTTACTTGCCACTTGCACTTTTCATTACATTTTAAATGAAATCCATGAATTTCCGAATGGAATTTTATCGTTAAGATACTACAATAAAAGTTAAAAAATAGAACAGAAGTAAAAATAACAAAAAAAAAAGAAGAAAAACTGGCAAAAAACTGAAAATGCCACAAGTGCAGTAAAGAAATATATATAAAGCTGAACCATATGAAAAACGTCGCTTGGCGTCTTAAGCTTAATAATAAATGGCGGCGCTCCGCCTTTTTGCACTTTTTACCCCCATCCATTCATTCATTCTTTTGCAGTCAGACAAAAAGTAAACAAAAGTATTGTTAAGCAGAAACAAACGTTCCATTTAAACCGCATTTTCATAGTTCAACACAATAAAAAAGAAACCGCCAGTGAAGAAGATGAAGAAGTAGAAGAAGAAGAAGAAGCCTTTAGCGGGCACGTCGACCATTTCAAAGTTGCCACTGCAGAGGCAATGATAGCTCGTCGCTTTTATCCTGTTCGTTGCCAACGTTGATGTTTGCGTTGCATTTCATTGTGTTGTGCCTCAAACAATCTGGCAATGGCAGTGTGCTTCAGGAAGTGAAAATCTAAAAAAAAAAAAAAAAAAAAATTTTAATGGAGACATTTTATTAAAAATTTCAACACTCACTGAATGGATTTAGAATGGATTGTTGAATTTGTCAGTAATTTTCGGCATTTATTCAGTTCATAATTGTACAATAAATTAGCTGTTGTAGACTGAAAAGTGTTAACTTTATTTGTGGTAACTCTAGGACTAAAAACTTGCTTGGGTAGCTCTACAACCGATGATCGGTCTTGATTCTAGTCACATAAAAACTGGCGCCAGCTGATAAAACTAAGCACATTTCCTCAAGTCCCTTTGTGCTTGTTCGTTTCAACAGAGATAAGATAGATTTCTTCTGCGCTTTGGATCAACGTTTTTCGATTAGAAAGCCTCCTTAACCAGTACGTTCTTTCCGATCGGCTCAACATAATCTACCTAGACCGCGAAGTCGTTGGATTTTTATGCGCTTGAATATGTCATTATTGGCGTGCCGCTCATGGTTGCATTTTATTCAGCACAAATCACACTCACTCCTATAGGTCGTAGCGAAACTTTTTCCCGGCGAATGGTCACAACAATCTCTGATTTTTGGTTTTCGTTAACAAAATTTCATAGCAAATTATTGGAACGAAGAAAATTAGAGTCTGATAGAGAGATATGTATATTCGTTCAAAAAGATTTCAGCTTCACGAGCTTAAAAATTAGCTCGTTGTACCGTATGCTATAAAGAATTATCGTTTGTTTATTGTAAGATATCTTTGATAACTCTGAAGGCTTAATTGCCAAGAGTCAAACTTGTCTAAAATTATCTCAACACTTTTGGTTTGTTAGCGAAAAGTACTTCATTTTACGCTCACTCACTCCTAGATCTATTCGACGGAACTCTTTTACCAAGTTAAAGAATGCTAAGCTAACTCACTTCCACATATTGCAGCCAATGATATTATTGGCCACTTTTGTAGGAAATAGTGCCACTGATATTAAGGTCGGCAGCTCAAATTATTTTCTTCATCATCAAGATGAAAAAATCACAAAGTCACTTATTTGTAAGCTCGTTTGGTAAGCCTGATGTTGAAAACCTTTCAACAGTCTACTTTACTGATGGCTTTCCGAAGGTCATATAGACTACCAAATTACTATAGCGTATTCCAATCAGAGGTTTTTGCTCTGCTGCCTTAGCGGAACACATAAAAAGCACTTTCCTTAAGGAAGCTGTAATCTGTGTGGATAGCTAGGGTGCCTTGAAAGCTATTGGATCTACTGTCATAAAATCAAAGGTAGTGTAAGATTGTCGTGACGTTTTGAGCAGCATAATACACTGTAGGGCATACCAATATTGAAAGGAATGACATGGCGGACGAACTTGCCCGAACAGGTTCATCAATGCCTATCAGTGACGCAATCAACACGCTACTACCACCGTTTTGTGTTACAGCAGGGACAATAGGAGAGTGGTTCATCGGATTCACAAACAGAGTTTGGTCTTTGGTGATTGCAGGTGCAGGGTACGGCCCACGACTAAACATTAAAAGCACTAAAAGTATTTTGCGACTTGACAAACATGCTGTGCATATGGTGTCTGGTGTTATCACCGGCCACTGCGCTGTGAGCGAAATATTAAGCTGTTGTTTCGAGGACGCTGCTGAATCGTTCGAGCATTTGCTATGCCATTGTCATTCATTTCAGGAACGACGGCTCCAAGGTTAGGTTAGGTTGGAGTGGCTGTCGAGAGACACACTTAGGTCTGAACGACCCATTGTGATACCACATAGTTGGACCTACAGTTTAACGCCGATTCCGAACGGCGGTGTGGCAATTTTTTATCGGCTTGGTGGTTTTGCCATTACCAACCAATGTGTGTACTTGTACACTATCTTATAATTCTCATACACTTCATATTGATAGTGAATATAAGAAAGTTATGAAAATTAACCACCAGACGAAGACGGGAATCGAACCCGAACCTCCCAGATGAAAGTCTAGTGCACTATCCACTAGGCTATCGACGGCTGCAAACTTTCGGTGCAAAGTTTTTTGACGGACTAACAGACATAGCTGATGTACAGATTTCATATCTACACAGCTTTCTCGTCAAAACTGGGTGGTTTCCAAAGAATCCACTCTGGATCCGCAGGGAACCGAACTGCAGGTCACGCAAATATAAATGTAGAGCATCACAATAGGCCTAATAGGGTCTACGAATAGAAAGGTGTATTATGCACTCCTTCTCTAACCTAACCCAGCATCGTTTGGCATCATATAACCTGGAGAAGACCGTCTGTCTCAATTTTCACTGCGCTATTTTCAGTGTCATTTTGTAATGCCAAATGGGATACCAAAACCAGACTTTACTGTGTAACTTTAAGTGATTTCTAATCGTGCTGTCGAAAATGTTTTTTAGTCATCGAATTAGTGATGGCGATTCATCGAATTTCTTCAGGTTTTATAAACATCTGGTCGCTGGTCGACTTGTTAGGCTAAAAAATTCTTACATTATTTTTGATCACGCTTGATAAAACTCTGAACGCTTGATAAAACTTTGTAGGTTATATTAAGCCCTATAATTAGCGCACTTCATAGTATCATCTTTTTTTGGTATTGAGGGTACAATGGGGTCTCAATTACTATGCAGATTTTCATACAAACAAAGTTGTTCGCAAGCTCTTTACCTCCGGTTCTAAACAGCTCAACAGCGAGATCATCTGCACTCGCAGCTCTGTCATTTTTCATTCTTAGTCGGGCAATAGAAAGCCAATGTCGCAATTGTATGCAATTTATGTATTCGGATTAATTTCCCTAATAGTAAGACTACCGCTGTGGTAACCTTTGGGCAGTTGAGTAGAACAGACCGTAGTCATCCACATCTGACGCTAAATATCCATCTTCGATTTTTTGCCAAACCAAAACTTTTTGTTTAAGTAACGCTTTCAAGCTTTTATTTTATTGGATTACTCAAACTTTGCCTCTGGTCTAAAATAACTCAACAGTGCGACTATCTGTACTCGCAACTATTTTGCTTTTAAGTTCAGTAAATTATTTAAAGGCTTCGTTTTAATTGACCTACGGTACGCTTACATCTTCAGTGTTGAAATTATTGCCGACGTTGTCTTTAAATAGCTGCGCAAGATATTCCCTTGAAAACCGCACATAACTTTTTGAATTTGTCGCTGGGTTCCGCCTTCGTGCTAATTGCGGTAGAGTAAAATCACGCAAATCACATTTCGACGATGTTCCAAGGAGTTAATAGGGCTAGAAAGTCTACTGTCTTCTATTAGCTTTACTGCACGTTAGTCGATACGGTCCAAAAGTTCTAGTTGAGTTCGTCTGGCCAGAAGTTCTAGTTGAGTTCGTCAGGCCAGAAGTTCTAGTTGAGTTCGTCAAGCTCCTACGGTCGGATATTTCTTACACCGCCTTAAAAAGCCGAGATACTTGACTCCTTCTTTCGACTCGCCAAAAATATGAGCTCGTTTTATATCAGCTCAACAGAGATGCAAAAACTAAACGCCAAAAAATCGCTGGCATGTGCGATTGGGACTCGTTCCCTTTCGTTTCCCATCCTTCGTCCACAAACAGCAAATCGCTGAGACGAATCGCATGAAAATCGCAGTGTCTAAAAGGTGACTTAGAATTATCCAGAGCAACCACATTGCTTTCACCTAAATCATGAGATCGCCTGTCGTGCGATTTCAACAGGACCTGCCATTGATGGTCGTTAAACAATTCGTTTTTGCTTCAGCTCTTTAACAGAATCAGAGTTTATTAAGCTCTCCATGATCTTGGATAGTGTACACCAAATTGCGCAGGCCGATAATGCGCAGAGTCTGAAGTCTTATTCTTTTTTGTAACGGGCTGAACATTAGCAATTTTCCAAGCTGCCTGAAATACACCAGTATTGTTTGAATTAGTCGCGTCAGAGTTGTCGCTAACTTTCTCAATACATAGGCTGAGATGCCGTCGGATCCCCAATCCTTATTAACGTCGAGGTTTGCAAGCACTCTTTCAGCTGCACGTAATTTTATTGAATTTGTAAATAAGATGTTCGTGAAGAACTTTTAGCCATTTCTTGACTGTTTGCGCAACTATTCAGTATTGACCGTCTTGTTGGATTGCCAGTTCGTGACAGCATCTTTGTTGGATCTGACTGCTGATCTCAAGTCTCACACCCAAAATTTTATTTTGATTTAACATTAATTATTTTATTAGGGATGAAAGACCCCATTCCTAATAAAATAATTTTTTGGGCAATTAAGACGCTGGCTTCTATGTTTCTATGTTTTTCCGTAAACCCACAAACATTGTGGATGCAGGAATATGGAAAGGATATTAATACATCACATGGGTCCGAACTCCAAAGAGATGGAAACGTGGACACAAACATAATATTTTTCATTATGAATAGAGAGAAACAGGTCAAGAATCAAACGCACGGTTCAGTCAATAAATTGAGTCATGCTACTCGGTTCGGCAAAAAACTCTATTTGTCAGTTTTCGTGAGCTGTGTGGTTTGACTGAGGTAGCCATTTAGAGAGACGTGAGTGGCTCTTGGGTGCAACCAAGTGATGATCTTAGTTAAATCGTACATAAAGGAAAAAAAAATTGATTGAGCCGATCAGAATAGCAAAATTTTCAGAGAGGCGATTGGTTGACTCACAGCAGACCCACTGTAAGTCAAGTCACAATTAGCGCTATAACGTCGTTTTGAAACCACTTCTTCACCGAACTAGGATTAAAGCTGAACTCTTACTAAACCCACAAGAGGCGGCAGTTGAAAAATGTTTCAAAGCGCTTATAGGAGCCAGAGCTAAATCAGAAAGAATTTAGGGCACAAAACAAAAAAAAAAACACTCAACAACACATTCAAATTCTTATATTAAACTTGAAAATTTCTTGCAAGATAGAAAAATTTAGTAAAAAATTCATTTCTGAAGCTAGATAATATTTTTAAAATTTATTACCTCCCATTTTGAGCATTCAAACATAATTTTCAAAATAACATTAAAAACAAAATGTACACAAAATTTCATATTTGGTTCGATGATTCAAACAAACAATATTAAAGTTAAATTCATTAAATTTTATGGCCCATACGCACACATGCACAGATGCATACAAACCCAAAGGTTAAAATTCAATGCTTTTCGCATTTGCTGCTTATCTTTTGAATGCGTAGTTTGGAAGCAGTTAAATTCAATACATATGAATAAATGAAGCGCAATCGTAAAAATTCTTTCATTTTCGAGGTATTAGATACACAAATCAGATAAAATGATCCACTGCAACTAAACTGCATTCTATACGCTTCTTTTGGAAGTAAAAAAATACAGATTTTTTCCCGGACATGACATTAAAAAAAAAAGCCTGAGACAGGATTTCTAGCGGGTTACAGAGGTTTAAAAACCAGAAATTTGAATTGAGGTCTTGTTGTCTTGTAAGTTCCACTTCCTCTAACTAGTGCATGCGTCTCGATTTGGAACTTAAACATAAGTGAGTCAATGCTCTCGCAGATGCACATCAGAATTCATACTTAAGCGCATTTCACCCCCTCTACTCCACAGTATATCTCTACATGTGTAAATTTCCCTATAATGTGCATGTATGCCACAGTGATTACAAAAGCACAAACAAACAAATATTTTCAGATCGATTAAAAGGCATTAAAACATACAAACACACACAAAAAAATTAAATCACAGCAAATATTTACTTTATTGAGCGTGGATCAGCATGTAAAACGAATCAATGAATGTAACCAACAATTATTCATAGCCAAATGAAATTTAATTCAATTCAATATTGTTTATCTGGTTTATTATTTAAGCTAATAAAAATATATATATATATTTTTATGGTGTTGATAATAAATCGAATTACAAAAGCTAAATATTAATAAATTATATTAAATATATTGTAAATGGCATATGAATACAACACACAGTGATGAAGTGAAAAATTACTGAAAAATTGTTTTAAATTACGCTAAAACCAAAAGGAAAAAAATGTTACAACAAATATCAAAGTGATGATGCTTTTATAGTGAATATAATGCTTTACTTTTGCTTTTGAATATTCAAAGCTTAACGCGTGTGTATTACAAAACATACTGGCATGCAAACTCATACATATACCCAGTCGAAAAAACATTAAGGCTTCCCCAGCACATGCCTGTAATCAGAAAAAAATTCGAGATCTCCTCTAATCAAGGCTGAAATGAGACAAAAAATTCTGTTCTCTTTCAAGAAGAAGCAAATTGGGTTCTGAAATACAAGAAATATTCAGATCTGAGTTCAGAAAATAATTCGGTCTGAACTTGGGATTAAAATTAGAATATAGTTCAAGACTCTTTTACATACTAATAAATTAGGTTCTGAAATCTAAATCTGAATTCTATGGAGAAATTTCAAGGCAAAATTTAGTAATTCCAATTCAATTCCCAATTCAATACAAAAAAAAACCCAGGATTGAAAATAGAAAATGGTTCAGGCTTCATGTACTTGAATCTGAAACCAGAGACATAAATTGAATGATCAAATTTCAGGGTAAAACTTAGCACTGAAATTAGAAAATATTTCAGGTTTTGGTGTGAAATTTAAGACAAAGTTCACTACAAAAAATAAAAAATAATTCAAACAGAATTCGGGAAAGAAATTAGAAAAGAGTTCAGGTTTCTTTTACATACATATTCATGAGGTCGGATATGTAACCTTAGAAGGGAATCCAGTAACTGAAATTTCAGGAGGGAATTGAGCTTTGAAACTGGAATATTTTTTATGTTTTTTTTATACTTATGAATTTTCGTGTGAAAGTCGAAACAGAAATTAAAAAAAAGATCTTATTAATTCGGTGCTGAAATCTCAAGTTGTGTTCAGGGCTGAAATTTCAGAATAAAATTCAGGTTTCTTTTATCTTTTTTCACACTCAAGAAATTCAGAAGTTAATTCAGTAATAAATTTTAGAAAAAGCTCTGGTCTCTTTAGCTCTGGTTTTGTTCTTGCTCTAAACTCATGAATGTGGTATTGAAACCTCAGATCTGAATTCAGTGCTAAAACTTCAGAAAATAATTCAGAAACAGAATTCAGCACTGAAATTAGAAACTTATTCTTCCATCTGACCTAAAAAAAAGTTCGGCTTAGTTTTAGCTGTTGCGAGCATATCTTGGTCTCATTTACGACGTCCAAAAAAGTTCAGGTCTCTTTTGCATACTCATGACTCAGGTATTGAAACCTCTGGCCTATAATTTCAGTTCAAAATTGAGCATTGAAATTAGAAAATAATACAGAAATAGAATTCAACACTGAAATTAGAAACTTACTCTTTCACCTGGTCTAAAAAGTAGCTCGGCCTCATTTTTGACGTCCGAGATTCAGTTGACAGATGTCGGACTAATTTTGATAAAAAATTGATACTTACATGTTCAGAAAAATAATAATAATAGTAGACTTGCAAATTTTTGGCCGATATTTCCGAAATGATATCGACCCGACCTTAGACCAAATATTTCTGTTGTATAGCCCCAAAATAGATATCATAATAAACGTGTCAACCAAAAATTCCGAATTCACCAGTTCATGTCAGTCCGAAACCGAAATCATTCAACGTTGTCGGACCGAAATTGTCAATCAATATTGGTCCGTCATATTCCAACAATTTCGGCGAAGTTTTCAATAGCATTACATTTGGCTATTCCGACGGATATCGGAAATATGTCGTCTTCCAACATCTGGGTAAATCTACGGATATCGGTTTCATATGCGTCCGAACCTACTTTTTCGACTGAGGATATACTTCAATACTCTGTACTTTGTTATGAAACTCATGTCAGGATTCAGTGCCAAAATCAGAAAATATTAAGACCAGAAATTATGATTAGTTTCTTCCATTCAAAATAATATTTCCTATTACCATAACTGGACTGGGAATAGAACCAACAATCTCTTGATTACCATACAGCATGGGCTTTCCAGCTACATACGACCTATTTCTTCTTTGATAAATTAGACTTTCGGGGAACTGACCCTTTCAATGCCCCGTCTTTTAAGTCACAAATACATTGTGTTGTACAGTTGAAAAACTGATCAACCTAATTAAAAATAAAGTATTATCCTTTGTGAGATTTTAGTTCTAGGCTATTAAGAGTTAAGGTCTTCGTAAAATCAACTAAAGTGTCTGCTCAAGAATGGTTGGCTATAAAAGGTGCCTGCGGCTGAAATTTTCGAGTCCAACTTTAGGTTTGAAACTTTGATTTCTGAACTTCTGATACCTAAATATTAGTTTAAACCCATAGGGAAATATGTATGTCATAAAATGGCATTCGTATTAATATCGAAAATAACCTTGCTTAAGCATACTGTTCAGATTTAGAGTTCCAGAACTCACTTTCACATAAAACTTGATCATTTACAACAGAAATCATTACGAAACATATACAAAAATTATTAAATAATTTTGATATTATCGTTAGTATCGACTTGACATGATTAAATAATTATACTATTGAAAAATGTATTCAAAATTCGTTATTATTTACTTACTACCAATAAAGTTGACTTTATGTATGGAAAGTTTCAAAAAAAAAACTTTTTAAAGGGGAGTAAGGAGAAGAGATAGAGGATTAATGTAAAGCTCAAAAATGTTTATTTAATCATAAGCAAAATTTTTTTTTTCAGACTTCAAGCTTCCACCTTTGGAAGTTTATATACTCACCCATCGATTACTTAGAAATCCAGGTAGAAAAGGTGCTATGGCTTACTGGACTCTACCTTTAATCAGTGAAAATGATCAGAAAAATTATCTTCTATCAGTATTAAACTATGGTTACTCTGTTGCATTAACACTATTGCACTGTGTTTTAGTTAAAACAATGGACATTTTCTGAACTGAAACTTTAAAATAAGTAGAGAGGACATAGCCGGGTTTCCATGTCAGAAATGCCCCCAAACCGAATCAAGTTTCGCATAGACCCTTTTAAAGCACTTGAATTAAGAATCGTCAGAAAATTCGCGAAAAAATTGAAAATATGTCTCCAAAACCAAAAAATCACTGTGAATTTTTTCAGATTTTTCCTATGATTATTTAAGCTGAAAAGCGCGAAAAACGAAATTTATTAAATCCGCCATTACTCATTAAAAATTGCAGATAATGGTCTGAAAATTAAGCCAAATCATTCTTAATTCAAGTGCTTCAAAAGGGTCTATGCGAAACTTGATTCGGTTTGGGGTCACTTCTAACATGGAAACCCGGCTTTACATGATTCCTTTCAAAACAATTTTTTATTAAATTTTCGACTTCCACTAATTCGTTAGCTGATGATTTTACTTCAACAAAGTAGCCGAAACATTTTTTTTTTCGATTTCTCTATTTACAAAATATGATAAGCTGGGACAAGATCAGAATTTGAATCTCGCCACCTCTAAATACAGATTAAAAAATCTGAAAAAATTCGACCTTATCCGTTAAGATTCGAAACAAAAACTCTGTTTTGGGGGATTCTAATGGATATATCTATAAATTTCCAACTAGATTGAATAATAGTAAAAAAAGTTACGTTTTAAAAAATGCTGACATAGTGCTGCTGGTCGAAGCGTTTCTCGGTAATCCACAAATCATAAATAACATAAAATTGTTCTAGTTAAATTGAGTTTGAAATTTCTTTGCCACTTTACAATTAAAATCAAATGAAATAAAAAATTTGTTTCGGAATAGAATAAATAAGCTGAAACTTTCATCACAGAATATCCATTAATTTTTCTACTGGGTATATGTTCTGGGTGTATGTTCATCTACATACTTGCATGTATTCTAAAAATTTGAAAATATTTTAAGTGTAAATTTTATGCAGAAACTTTTCACATGTTTTCATAACTTTGTTTAAAAACACCAAAAATAAAAAAAAGCGCAAAAAAAAAAAAAAACAAAAAACAAACTTTTCCTTTTCCCATTTCGAGGGTATCCCCGCCGTTTGGTTCAAGTTGCCGTGATATTTTAACCAAACAAAAAATAAGCGTACAAAAAGCAAACTTTTGCATACAAATTTATGTGTGGTACTTTTATAAATATCTAGCTAGGGGGTAGGGCGGAGGGGCTTTGGTTACAAGGATAACATTCATTACGAATAAAGAAGAGAAGAGAAAGCGGGAAAAAAAACGAAAACACATACAAACAAGTGTCAACAAATCGATGCTATTAATAATAGTAAACAAATTCACTTATTTTCAGCGCGTACGACATGACACGCTTCTTACTTAAACACACACAAACAAACAAACACATATATATATATATATATATATACTTACATTCATATTTACTTACACCCTCATAAAATTAAATTTACTGTGCTTCCGGCAAGTAATAAGCACGCCACCGTTGCCGCCACCGTTGCCGCCACCACTATTTAAGTTTATGATAATAATATTAATGGTGTCCGCAAAATAATTGTGCAAATATATATATATACATACACACACACATACATGCAAACATATATTCAGACAACATAAACACATTTATACGCGCACACAACAAAGATACTCTGCGGTTTTTGGTAAAAGATGCGGGAGCGGAACCTTCTGACTTTAAACTTTTTGGGCACTCAACACAATGCTCTTGTGGTTTAAATTTACATACTTATATACTCGTATACACATGCACCTTTACATACATATGTACATATATATACACTCCAAAGAAGTTCAACAATTACCGAGTGATGAGAAGGGAAAAGTAAGAAGGGAACAAGAAAGAATACAGTACAGTGCCAAGAGCCGTGTATGTTGCTAAAAACATAAATACGAAATTTACCTGGCAATTCTATTTGGATGAAAAAGCAAAGAACTTAAAATGCACCGCATAACGTTTGAGACTCTCATTCGCCCCCTCCCCTCACGCTTCTTCCTAACTTCAAAAGAAAAGAAAAAACAAAAATATTAATTTATTACCCAAGTAACTACTTGCGCTATATAGTCTACGTACCATGTAGATAATTAGGTTACGCTTACATGTAGATAAAACAAATGTGTTTAAGTAACTGCAGTACCTGTAAAACCAGGCATGGAAATAAATAAATAAATAAATTATCGCGTATAATGGTGAGTTCTTAAATCTCATACGATATCAGTAGATCAGGTTATCTACATTGCTTATCACATTCGTAAAACTTCACTGGTAAACTTTTTAAACCACTCTCCTATCTTTTAAAATTAGTATCCAGTTACTGTGTTTCATCAAGACCGCCAATTTTCGACTTTCAATAGACATAACGTAGATGATGTATTTATGTAATGAGAGCGTAAAATTGACATGCTTGACACGAAATTCAGAGTTTTCAACAGCGATGAGCATCGTCACCTTTTTCATTATTGTGGCAGAGATCACAGTACTGGATCTCTCAATTCTTAGACCCAAGATACAACTCTAAAATACGCCAAACTGTAGATTATGACTGAAGTAGTCATGGGAGCAGGGCCGTAGCCAGAAATTTTTTTCGGGGGGGGCGCGTTTTCATTCGAAGAAAATATTCATAAATAATTTTTTTCAAACTGATTTTTAAATACAATAAATTAAATCGGTGATACATTTGATGGACCCTATAAAATTAAAATTTTAGGAAAAATTTTCCGATTTTTTTTAATCTTAACCTCAAAAAAATGGCCAAAAGTGACAAAAAATTCCCAGAATAATCAAATTAAATTTTTTCAAATAAATATTATTCAATGTGCATTCTAATGAATTTTTTTTATCGTGAGGGACATAATTTCATTAACTCATTGACTTCCCACTACTTCCCCAACCTCAAAAAAATTACTAAAAATAGTAGAGGCTCATTTTTTTTCAAATTATCATCATTGGGAATTTGAGCCATTATCAAAGATAAGGAGCCCGGATGAGGTTGGCTTATATTCCCTAAATTCGTGAAGTCACAGCATTGAAAGAGATCTTTCTAGTCGTGGTGTTCTGAGCAATAATGGGTTAAAAAATTAATTACATTCTTAGATTTTCTCCTAAAACTGCTAATTAGATGGAGTTTTTGTGAAAGAATTTTTCACGTTGAACAGGAATCTGAAGTCAAAAACTTCCCATCACGCAACGTTTTAGGAAAAAAATTGGGTTCAAGCAAGTCTTATTTTACAAGGATCCGATAATTTTTTGTATTTTTATGAATTTTTGAACTTTTCAAACTGATTCAGGGCGAAACCTTAAATCAAAAACAGTTACTGCTGACCTAGAAAAACCTCTTGTCGAAGAAAACAAATCGAATTTGATCGCATAGTGTAACTAAGATTTCAAATTTATTTTTTTTTATATTTAACTTTTTTAAAAAAAAAACCGATGGAAGTAAAAAATATCGTTAAATAGATTTTATTTTGACTTTTTTTCCATCCATTGGCAATTAATCTCAAAAATTAGAATAAAGTTTCCACATTTCCGGGAGGGGGGATCAGAACCCCCAAAACCTCCCCCTAAATACGGCCTTGCATGGGAGTGTCCCATTTGGTAAAGGCAGCTGTACTAGAACCATATTTTTGAAACCGGTACTTTTGTGTACTTATAACATCTTGCCCGAACTGGACGGTGGTCACTTATACCCCGTTTTTGAGCCTGGTACTAAAACGTTTTTGTAGGATATGCTGAAATTTTTCGTCAAATGATATTTGCACAATTAGGTCGTTTGTAGCTGGCTGGGTTATGTTGAGCCAATAGAAGAAAATGTTTTGACTAGAAATGTATTCTATTCGAGCCTCAGTAATGAAACGAGCTGAAAAATACGTCCTAATCTCCGTTGCAAATACTAGTTATAGGGCGGCTTGACTGCTCTTTGCCTTGCCAACTGGCATCAACCCGTGAATGGCTGAGCGACTGGCGAAAGCTTTACTGAAACGGCCAAGACCCCTTCATCGGTTATAGTCTCAATTAAGTAAGAAAAGTGATTTGTCGACAACTACAACTACAACTACTGACTACCTTATGGAATTTTACGTTCAGTTTCTCTACCAGAACAAGAAGGCGGCTTGACGTTCAGCGATAAACGAACCATAGTGTCTTGCCCGAGGCAATAACACTGCATTCGTCGATTTTTTTAACCCAGTTTGCCTGATAGCTCCTTTTTTTTGGAACCTCAGTTTTTACCTAACATTCTAAAAGTTCGGATATAGCTATTGAAAGCTATATCCGAACTTTGACAGCTTATTTGAGGTGGCAGCACTGTCATTTTTTGAATGTGTTCTTTGTGTTCTGTCGTAGTCACCATTTTACCATGCAGCGATACACCATTCAACAACGCGTCGAAATTGTTAAAATTTATTATAAAAATTCGTGTTATATTAGTCAAAATTTTCGAGAGCTACGAAATATTTACGGCTGAAATGATCGTCTAACCGAGCGATCAATTGAACGAATTATCGCAAAATTCGAGCAAAGTGGTTCGGTTGTCGATCGAGCCGTCTCTGTACGACGCCGAAACGCGCGATTAAGCGAGGATATTGCTGCTGTTGCTAAAAGTGTGGCTGAAGATCCAAACCTTTCGATTCTCGTCGAGCACAAGGAATTGGCCTTTCTGTGACTTCAACATGGCGAATTTCGCAAAAAGACCTGAGCATGCGTCCGTATTAGATTCAACTGATGCAGAAACTGAACCCAAACTCGTCATATTTTCACTGATTGGACTTTGGAGCAGTTGAAAATGGATCCAAATGTTGGCGAAAATTTCATCTTCACTGATGAAATACATTTTTGGTGGAACGGCTTCGTAAATAACCTAAATTGTTCACGAAACCGACCAAAATCCACACCAACTTATTGTTCGGAGTGGACTTTGATCAGGCGGCGCCATTGGGATTGGGCCATATATCTTTCGAAATGAGAATAGCCTGATGGTGACTGTCAATGGCGAACGGTATCGCGTTGCGTCATGATATCTGATTTTTTGTGGCCTCAATTGGATGACATGAAACTGAAAACGTGTAGTTGCGACAAAACGGTGCAACCTGTCACACATTGGGCGTTATATTGGAGTTGTTGCAAGAAAAGTTGGAGGAGAGATGATGTGGAATGGCCGCCAAGATCGTGCGACTGAACTTCCCTTGACTTTTTTCTTTCGGGCTACGTTAAGTCGCTGATTTATGCCAACAAATCAAGAACTATTGACCAAATGGAGAACAATATCATTCAAAGCATTGGTGAGATCCAGCCTGACTTATTCAACCAAAAAATTTAACCTCTCGGATGAAGCTCTGTAAAACAAAGCCGCGGAGGCCATTTTAATGATATCATGTTTAAAACATAATGGTATTGAATGTACTTTATTTACTTTTCAGGCACGCTTAATGTAAAACCCTTTATAGTTCAGGCACGCTTAATGTAAAACCCTTTATAGTTTGTAAGGTCTACTAGACGACCTCGATAGTCTAATGGGAAAGTGCTAGACTATTGTCTCTGTGGCCCCGGGTTCAATTCCAGGTTAGGATATTTCTTATCTATTTTTCTTCCTTTTATTCTTTCATAATTTATGGCTTTGGTGTAAAAGATCTTAGAGATCGCAGTGCCTGACTTTCGGATCGTCCCATTTTCCAATTTTCAATCAATTCAAGGTCTGCTGAAGGTTTTTGATGTAGAAATTTTAGCAGCGGTGGCCCGTTACTTACTCTTTCGGAACATATCATTAAGCTTTCTATATACTGAACAGAGCGGACATTCGTTTTGAACAGACGTCCAAATATGAACTTCTGAGTCGACTGTAGAATGTTGTCCTCCTGACACGCAGTTCAGGGCCTTCGCCGTTGATAAGTGCAATAACTCAGCAGTCATATAATCATGACCACAGCGACGGTATTGGATCTTTCGGTTTTTTTGGCCCAGTATACAAAGTTAACCCATGGCAAAGTCTTTGTTGGGATTGATGTGGCCATGAGGGAGCTTATTTTGGCAGAAGGTTTGGGATTTGCCCGTACAGGAATATGGGTTACTTTGTGAAATTTGGCATCTATTTCCACATTGTCGAGAGAGCAACCCTTCGGTTCGGGTTTAGGAGTCTTAGGCTGTGACGAGCGTTCCTAAAGACGGGGGGCAAGATGGGGGCTTGAGTCCACCCTTCGTTTCTCCATTTTCTTTTGCGACTGGAAGGAATTTCAAACCATAGAAAAATTCTGTGGGTGGGCCTAGTGTCTTGACCGAGGCAATCGATTTTTTGACCCAGTCTAAAGTTCTAATACATTGGAAAGTATTTGTCGTGATTGACATGCTGAATACTAAAGCTTAATCCAAGACCGTATTATTTGTAAGGCCTGCTAAAGATTTTGGCCTCGAGATTTTAGCAGAGGAGCTGATTTGTTCGTATCGGACAGTCGGTTGATCTTTTGGCTAATGGGATCCAGTTTTTCGAAATCGTTAAGAATGCGAACCTCCGATTTAATTTAGTTTCCGCATACTGATTTTTAGAACAAATGAGGTCCTCCCGCTTTTCTCAGAGTTCAGTGTAATCGCCTATGATGAGCATCGTAACCCAATTCTTCAACCCAGTTTGCAGTATAAAAAACACGTTGTGGGTGTGGTTTGTCCCTCTAAAATGAGATGCCTTTCATTATCGGTCGTACTCTTTTTCGGCCTATATTATGTTCACGATTTTACCGACGAAGCATCACTCATAGCTAGAGTAAAGGAAGGTAAAGGGAAGCCTCGATGTCTAAGCCCTAAAGGTCAATGTCCTGGCCGATACATGGGTATCGTAATTTGTCTTGCAATTGGAGACTGAGACGACAGTACTGAATCTTCCGATACTTTGACATAATAAACAGCGTTATTATAAGCCAAATTATTGGTCGTGATCGATGTAGCAATGTAAGCATCTAAGTTGACAAAGGCGGTTGTACAAGAACCCTGTTTTTCAAGCTAGAGTTATGCGTATTGCTGCGAGCCGAAACTTTGTCCGACGTCGGATTATTATATTTATAGCTGTGAGCTGTATGTTTTTTTTTTTTTTTGATTTTGTATTCGAAGCAATTGTTGATTCGTTTGGTTCGTTTCTCTTCGACGAGGCGTTATTCATGGTCAGAATAAAGGAAAGGGAAAAGAAAATGATCGGTGTCTGAGCCTCTTGCTACGTTCAGATGACTACTAGTTCCTGAGCTAAACAGAGATTAGTAAAATTACATCCATTGTCCAATTATCCATTGATGGCTTAAATTTGTACTTATCAATCATAAGAATCTCTACTCTAATTGAACTAATTGTTCCTGGGCAAACTCAAGGTTAATTAGATCTTTATCTACCCTTTGTCCACATTAGTTACTGATATTTTCTACATCCAAATGTAAACAACCAAAGTTAATTTACTTAAAAAGCAACTATTCTCAACACTATCCCCCTCAATGTAAATGACTTTTTGGCCAAGTTTATTTAATTCATGCGTCCCACTTAATCGTTACTACTCGAGTGCTACCAACGAACCAACCAACCATCCAAGCAAGCAAGCAACTCAACTTAACCTATGCCAACAACAACAACAACGGTCGCGCCAAGAGAACGAAGAAGAAATAACTTTTTCTCAAACGAAAATTATAAAGCAGAAATAAAAAATAAAAAAAAAAACTAACAACAAAACCGAAGTAAGACTAGAAAGCAAAGCAAGCCAAAGTAAAAGCAAAGGAATGCATACCAAAGCTCAAGGATTTTTTTCCGGAGAATTTCTTATCCTCCGGGTATATTATTGTTTCTGTTTGTTTTGTTGTTTTTTTTTCATAGTGCATCCTTTTTATTTATTTTGTGTTGCTTTTGCTAGCTGTTGTTGTCTTTTTCTTCTTCTATCTACCAACCATACCAACTTCTTAGTTGTAGTTGTCATTTGTTGTTAATGTTGTTCCTCTCTTAGCTATTGTTGGTAGACAATGAAAACGGAATAGCGGAAAAGCATTACCTACTCTGGCATACAATTGTAATAGTTGTTGTATTTGCTGTAATCTCTCTTCGGTTACATTCACACATACAGACAGAATGAGAGAAAGAAAATTACCTTAATTATTATTATTAGCACTTTAAGTTTTTCGTTATTTTGTTTTTTTGTTTGTTTTCTTTTTTTTTTTTTTTTTTTTGGAACGAAATGTTAAAATGGCAAAGTGAAAGTTTTACATTTAACTATGTGCTGGAGATAGTAGTAAAAACAATAATAGTAGTAATCAGGGATGCCAACTCATTTTTTCTCTCTCCTCGTTAACCCTCTAGAAATTCCCCGATTTTCGATCAAATTCCCCGCGCTGGTATTATTTCATACGCACTTTCCATATAAACATTTTACAAAAACAAATTTTTATGGGACTGACTCTGGAATTCTTGACATAAGCTTCAGCCCACTTTAGGACATCAAAGTGTTCAAAGGAGAAGACATGGGATTTTTTTGACTCAAATAAAAAATGGCAGAAACTTTGTTTTGAGAAAGACAGGTTCAAAGTTTTGACTATCGGTTTTTAATAGATAAAATATACTTCATCTTCTTTATGATGGCTGACCGTAATTTGTAAGTTTACAGATTAGTCAGCAATGATTAAGAGTTAATCAGGAGGTGTTGGACGAAGGCATAGTTAAGCCTTTCTGAATGGCCGAAAGGGAAGTCGAAGAGCCGCGCTACGGTTTTGGCCTGACTGACACTCGTCGCTATAATCGTCTATATCTACGAAGGCACTCTGCGTTTTCAGAAATTTAAACTTTGAAATAGCACACTTTTTTAAAAATCGATTTCTCCAAACCAATAAATTGCAGGGCCTGCTTAAGAAAAGATGAAGATTTTAAGACCCAAAATATGAAGTATTTCATAAGTTAAATGTTTTGCATTACATAAAATTTGACAAAAAATATTCTTTAGACTTTAATTACTAAAAGCTGAACGACTTCAAATTCCCCGCAAAAAACAGCTCATTCCCCGATTCCCCGCACCAAGTAAAATTCCCCGCAAATCGGGGAATTCCCCGCAAGTTGGCATCGCTGGTAGTAATAGTAAGATTTTTTTTTTTTTTTTTTTTTTGAGTAACAAAATCTAAGGGAGCTTCCATTAGTTTCATTGCACCTTTTACATACCGACAATAAAAACTTAATAAATTATTTTGTGTAGACATTCCGCATCATTGAGTTTAAGTTTTGGTAAAATGTTGAAGAAAGCTGTATACGATTTTATGGAGTTTATTATTTATGTAAATACTTTTTCAATTCTACAAATAAAAATTTCACAGTGTAAAGAGAGACAGAGTGGAAAAAAGTGAGACAATTGCGTCGTTCAGTTCACATTGTATGGGAAAATGTAATTCGGAACTTCTCAGTACAGATCAACTCAACCAGCATTCCATTTTTATTCTTTCAACGCGATTTGTCTGGAACCAACACTACTGGGTTGGAACGATCATCCGCACACCTCTTTTTGTTCAGCGAAACACTTGAAATTCTCTTCATATCTAGGAAAAAGAGAGAAAGAGCGAGAGAGAGAGAGAGAAAGGAAGAACGAATTTCATCATGTAGTTCAAATTGATCGTTACACAATGAAATTAGGTGCAATATCTCCCACACAAGTTAAAATTAAAAAAAGAAGAGCTATAGAATAAAATTCTGAATCAAATTAAACTAAATTTGGAACACTTAACTGATTAAGATTGCAACTACTCCCAACTACCGTTCAATGCGAAGGGACATTTTTTTTAGACAGTGTTCAGCAATGGCGAAAGCTTACTAATTTTTGTTCTAAAGACTTAGGGTCGTTTACTCAGTATCCGGTTAATCACTAAACAAAACTAACTACTACTGTTAACCGACGGTTATAGTTCGGTTAATCACTAATCAAAACTAACTACTACTGTTAACCGACGGTTAAAGTTCGGTTAATCACTAATCAAAACTAACTACTACTGTTAACCGACGGTTAAAGTTCGGTTAATCACTAATCAAAACTAACTACTACTGTTAACCGACGGTTATAGTTCGGTTAATCACTAATCAAAACTAACTACTACTGTTAACCGAAGGTTAAAGTTCGGTTAATCACTAATCAAAACTAACTACTACTGTTAACCGACGGTTAAAGTTCGGTTAATCACTAATCAAAACTAACTACTACTGCTAACAGTCGGTTAAAGTTTGGGTTAGTGCTTAACCGGATACTGAGTAAACGGCCCTAAGTCTTTTTACATTAAAACAGTAACTTTCCCTCTCCCCTGGCATCCAGAAAGGTACTGGGGACTACATATATTTTGTCTAACTTTTTGGATTAGTTTTGGTCTGAATATCAGGCAAATTACTTCCTTCAGTTTGGATCTGAATAATGGTCTGAAATTTGTTCAGATTTTTGTCTGATATTTGGTCTGAAATTGGTCTAACTTTTGTTCTGACTTTCTTCATAATTTTAGTATTTGAATTTGGTATTTGTGATCCAAATTTTGGGTCTAAATTTTGTCTGATTTTTTAACTAATTTAGATTTGAGTCTTAATCTAAATTTTTGTCCGAGTTAGGCTTGAATTTTGCTCTGATTTTTCTTTTGTTCTGACTTTCTTCATAATTTTAGTATCTGAATTTGGTATTTGTTTGTGATTTGAGTATTGTTTAATTTTTTATCTGAATTTGTAGCGAATTTTGGCCCAAGCTGTGATCCAAATTTTGGGTTTAAATTTTGTATGATTTTTTAACTTTTTAGATTTGAGTCTTAATCTAAATTTTTGTCCGAGTTAGGCTTGAATTTTGGTCTGATTTTTGCTTTAAGTTGTGATCTGAATTTTAGTCTGCTTTTTGGTCTAAATTTTAATTTAAAGGTTGGTATGAGCTTTGATTTGAATTTTGGTTTAATTTTTGGTCCGAGTTTTTTATATTTGGTCTAATTTTCTTTACTAAATTTTGGCTTGAATTTTTATCTAATTTTTGGTTGAGTATTGAACCGAGTTTGGTCTTTCTTTTTGTCTGTTTTTTAATTTGAATTGTGATTTGAATTTTAGTCTGATGTTTGGTCTAAGTTTTGATTTGAATTTTTGTCGATTTTTGATCTTAAATATTATTTGAATTTTGAATTTTGGATTGGTTTTTGGTTCAAGTTTTGATCCAAATTCTGGCCTGATATTTGGTCTAAATTTTTGTCTTATTTTTGACTTAGTTTCGGTCTGATGTTTTATCAAAATTTTAAATGATTTTGGTCAGACTTTGAATTTCAATGTTGGTCCAATTTTTTATCTGAATTTTGGTCCAATTTTGGGTCTGAGTTTTGATTTGAATTTTTGGTTTAAGTTTTGATCTGATTTTTTTGTCTGATGTTTGGTCTAATTTTTTATTTGAATTTTGATCTGATTTTTTATTAGAATTTGGTTTAATTTTATATCAGAACATGAAGACAATTCGATCAGAATTTTGATCTAAGCTTTGATTTGAATTTTAATTTGATGTTTGGTCTATATTTTATCTTTAGTTTTGATTTGATTTTTGATCTGAGATTTTATTTGAATTTTGGTTTGATTTTTAGTCCGAATTTGAACTGATGTTTGATCTAAATTTTGGTCTGATTTTTTATCAGAACTTGAAGTAAACCTGGTTAGACCTTGAGTCTCAATTATGGTTTATTTATCTTCTGAATTTGGGTCTTAGTTTTGATCTAATTTTTTGGTCCAAGTTTTGATTTGAGTTTTGGCCTAACGGATGATCTAATTTTTTATCTAAATTTTGGTTGGATGTTTGGTCTACATTTTGGCCTAAGTTTTGATTTGAATTTTGATCTGAGATTTTACTTGAGTTTTGGATTGTTTTTTTTACCTAAAGTTTGGCCTAGATTTTGGTCTAATTTTTGATTTAGTTTTGGTCTGATTTTTTGTATCAGAATTCAAAGTGAATTTGATTAGACTTTGAGTCTCAAGTTTGGTTCAACTTTTTAACTGAATTTTGATCTGATTTTGGGTCTGAGTTGTGATCTGATTATTCGGTTCAAGTCTAATTTTTTATTTGAATTGGTTTTTTTTTTTAATTTGGTTTAATTCTATATCAGAACTTTGAGTGAATTTGATCTGAACTTTGATCCTAGCTTTGATTTAAATTTTAGTTTGATGTTTAGTCTACATTTTGGCCTAATTTTTATTAAATTTTAATCTGATTTTTTTCTGAACTTAATCTGATTTCTGATCAGAACTTAGAGTGAATTTAGTCAAATTTTTGGTCTGAATTTTGGTCCGAGTTTTGATCTGAATTTCGGTTCAAGTTTTTATATTAATTTTGGAATGATGTTTTGTCTAATTTTTAATTTGACTTTTGGTCTGATTTTTTATTTGATTTCGGTCTGATTTCTTAATCAGAACTTGGAGGAGTGTGGTCAGACTTTGGTCTGAATTTTGATCCGAGTTTTGATCTGAATTTCGGTTTGATGGCGTGATGTTTGGTCTAATTTTTTAATTGAATTTTGGTTTGATTTTTTATCTGAATTTAGCCTGATTTTTTTATCAGTTTAAGTTTCGGTTTAATTTGTATTCTCAATTTTGGTCCAAGTTTTCTTTTGAATTATTGTCTGAGTTTTTAATAGAATTCGCTTTAAATTTTGGTTCTAGTTTTTATCTGAATTTTGGACCGATTTTGTCAGATTTGATCTGATATCTGATCTGAATTTTGGTCAGAGTCTTGGTTTGAACTTCATCTGGTTTGGTTTGATGCTAAACAAAAAATGTTGTCAGACTTTGATACAAGTTTTGTTCTTAATTTTGTTCTAAGTTTAAATCTGATTTTCAGTCCGAGTTTTCAGCTGAATTTTGGTCTAATTTTTGTTCTAAATTTTAGTTCGATTTTTTATTTGAATGTTGGTCTAATTTTTGGTCTGAGTTGGGTTTGATTTTTTATCTTAAATTGGTTTGAATTTAGGGCCAAGCTTTTATATGAATTCTGGTTTGATGTTTGGTCCGAGTTTTAAGGTAAATTTTGGTTCAAGTTTTTGTCTGAATTTTGGTCTAAATTTTGGCTCAAGTTTTTGTCTGACTTTCGGTTGGAGTTTTCATATATCTAAGTTTTGTTCTAATTTAACTCTGGAGTTTGGTACAGATAATTTTTAAGTATTACTTCTGGTATTAGCTTTTATAATCGTATCGCCAATGAGTGCAGTTCTAATTAATTTACATATTGGCATATTAACGTCACTTAAATATATTATAATCAATTTAAACACATTCTCAAAATACATTCATATATATGTACTTCAATAGCTTTATCTTTTCAATATTGCATTAAAGTCTGTTTAAAAAAAATAAAGAAACAGTGAAAATAGCAATGGAAATTTATCAGACACCACCCCAACTACATTCAATTGCACAACCATAAACGTAATGTAAAGTGAATGAATCCTCCGGGGAAAAGTCAATTCGATTATTTTCATAGCATCATGCACAATCGACAAACGACGACGACACAAATGCACAATTGAAAATATGACAGAGATTGTGGCATACCATGAAACCTTGAATTAAGGTAGGGAGGACATACAAACATACACACAGACAGACATACATAGTAGATTGAAATGATAGCAGCTACTCAAACCCAAAAACCTATTTTCAATTCGAATTTGTGCTCTCTTCCTACTTCACTATAGCTGACGACCAACTCGGTTCGATCAATAAGAACGAATGTCAATGAATCACTTGTTCACACCGTGAGCGTTTTCATTTTTATTCTTTGTGTCAGTTGCTGCTACTGCTGCAACATAGTAGAAGTATGCTTTGTTTGTATGTGCATGTGTGTGTCCCTTCCGACAAAAACTTCTCAGGCGACAAATCAATTTATTGGAAAGTTTCCAAAGCGTAGCGTAAAATGGCCAACACGCTCGAACAGCTTCGTCTCTCTTACAAAGTCATGGGCATTTGGTTTTGCTAATGTTCAAGCTACTGCAATTTTCACTGTACTCTTGTGACTTTCTATTACATACATACCTTCTTTCAAAGAGTTCGAAATATTATGCTGCAGCATTTGGTGAATGCAATCGAAAAAAGAAAATGCTTAGCATATGCTCAAGCGGAAACAATGGCGAATGTGAAAGGCAAATGTTCATACTCATACGTGCGGTGAAGTTAATCCTATTCAAACACACACACACACACACACACACACACACACTCTACCTAATCTCTGAGCAACTTTCCAATGTTCCTTTCAAATTCGGAAACAGCGTGTGCAGTTCAAAGGAAGTACAATGTTACAAAGTTGCAAATAATAGGAATCAAAATGCGGCTCATATTCATGGTATATGGAAATCATATCTCGCGCGCCGCACTTTTCATGCTGAATGAAAATGAAAAAAAAACCATGAATGAAAAGAAAAATCTAACAATGGCATACAGTTTAGTTTCCACAAGTTGCTTTCGGAGCCCCGGAAATGAAATCATTTCCACTTTACCCACCACAGAAGCGACGTGCAGACATATTGAGTTGCTCCGGTATCTTTGCCTCATATGTGTTTAGAAGGAAGAAATAATCTTGCGCGTTTAGCGATAGTGCATAATACTAACATTTGGGAATTTTATACAGGGTGGTTCATTTCGAATGTTAGCAATGCATTTAAATTCTTTCTTCACATTTCTTCAATACAGAAAATTTACCAAACAGTCAAATATGTATATTAAAATCTGGGGGGTTACTCTGTAGTTCAATTCGAAAGAAAATTTATTCGAATTCGAACGATTGGTACTCTAGAAACCATTTTCGAATAATATTTGTTCGATGTTCAGATTTAATTTTGTACCTTTTCGAATCGAATTTGGCATTCGAATAGAACTGCCTTTCGAATCGAACTACAGAGTAGCACCCCTGGAAAGTGTTATAAACTTTTATATTTATAAAAGTCTGGAAAGTTTTATAAGCTCATAGGTATCTTAATGCCTGATCCCGCCTCCCTCCCCTTCTTACTTCTGGGATCCTACTAGTAGTCCAACATATGTTTTGCTATGGTTCTCATAAATATTTGGAAAGAAAATTTCTCTCAAAACTTCTTAAGATGAACGGCTTGGCATTTAATAATGACGTTCGATTTTCCTTTCCTTTTTATTTGAGGATAATACGAATACCAAAATCGGAACGGTACCGTAGGGCCTTTTGAGGTCCAGTATTAAAATCTAAGTCTAGATATTCATAGCTATATTGAATGAAAAACCATCATACTGAGATTTTCATTTATCCTTACCCGGTGGCATACAAAAGAACTTGACTTGGCGTCTGCAACGAAAATATCATTGAAAAGGTTTGAGCTTTTTATGGGCCGCTATGGTCTAAACTAGTACCTAAGTAAACCTAACAGAAATTATGGAGTTTCGATTCAGTAAAGTGATGAAGTGTCGGTATCCCATGAATTTGTGGATCCAGAGATTCCGGAAATGGGAGCTGGGGGGTAATATTTTCATTCCTTCGAATGTACGAGATCTTCACCGGGAAGAGGTCTGAATGGGTGGTTTGAATTTGAGCCTGATTTTTACCTGTGTTTCAATCTAAGTTTTGGTTCCCGCTAGGCCTGTTTTTTGGCCCGATTTTTTTCTTTAAGTGGTGATCTAAATTTTAACTTAATGCTTGATCTACATTTTGGTCTACGTTGAGGAATAATTTTATTTATTGTATCAGAAGTTTTATTTTTTGTATCTTTTTTTTTTAGCATTTTTTCATAGAAGATTATCACCAGCTATTGAATTAGGAGCTATAGTCTGATTTTTTATCTGAATTTGGTTTAGTTTTTTTCTGAAAACTGAGCGCTAATTTTTTATCTGAGTTTTGATCTGAATTTTGGCTTAATTTTTGGTCCTAGTTTCGAACAGAATTTTGACCTGATGTTTGGTCTATATTTTGGTTTGAATTTTTGTTTGATATTTTATTTGAATTTGATCTGATTCTTGACCAGAACTTAAAGTGAATTTAGTCAAACTTTTGGTCTGAGTTTTCTTATTTTGGTCTAATTTTTTATTTGAATTTTAGTATGATTTTCATTAGAACTTGGAGTGTATTTGGTCAGACTCTGGTCTGAATTTTGGTCTGAGTTTTGGTCTGAGTTTTGATCTGAATTTTTGTCAGCATTTTAGTCTAATTTTGTATTTAAATTTTGGTTTGATGTATGAGATATTCACCGGGAAGAAGATGATGCTCATCCTCAAAACCCCTCCTCCCCCCCCCCCCCCCCGCATTTTGGATCGTCTGTTGATCATATGTACTAGCGGATCCAGGCATTTCCTGATTCCTAAAACTTGCTTTTTGATTTATGACTAACGAAATCAAAATGCATGGATTTTTCAACGGTATGGGGGCAATAAGTTTTATCACCGAAATTTCCCTGGAGTCTGCTGCTGGTTCTATACATGTTCGTAAATATTAGGAACAAAATTTTCTGTCAATTTCAAGACTTTTTGAGAAAAACATCTCGGCGTTTGATTGAGGCTGTCGTCAAAATTTCGTTTGTTATTTTCTCTCCGGGCTTCCTGAGAATAGTAAAAAAATCTGACTCCTGTGGTCCTGAGCAATAGTGGTCCTATATATATTACACTTTAGCTCTCATAAGCATTAGGATAGAAATTTCTCTCAAAACTTTCCCAAAGAAATTTCTGGGTCTACATAACTATTTGGAAGTAGAACCCCTAATTTATGGTTTTACTTATCTTCAAGTGGTGCTGCTACAGAGCGCCGCTTCAACAACAGGAAATATTAAGGGCCCATCAGAGTTTCGGATATCTAGTGTCGAAATTATAATCCTATTTGCTGTAGCAGTCTCATGGACTCACCCAAAGTGCCTCGAAAATTAATTACGGAGAAGGGAATTTGGAGGTGGAAGTAGGAGGAAAACTATTTCCTTCGCTGAGATTTCTTGAAACCCTAGGTCACCATTTTAACTATTCTAATTAGAGAAATCTTTATTCAAGTGATACAACTTCAGTTAGTCACTACTTCAGCATCGGGTTCGCTTATCGTAACTGAGAATATCAAGTGTTCCTGCCTTTCAAATATCTGATCTAGTATCTGTAAATCTTTTCACTCTCACAGTTTCATTCGAGCAGTCAAGTTTGCAGGTGAAACTAGCTGCGAGTTATGTTTATTCCTATATTCAAAGTATGAGAATAAGCTCAGTCCATGAATGACAGAAATATATCTTAAATCCTTGAATCCAACTGCAAAGCCTTACTCAGCATAATTCGTTAAATGTTGACAGCAGCGTGATTTAATTACAGTAAATTACTTTCATAGAGTGAAAGCAAATATAACTTACTTCAACTCAAAGATATTCTAGCCCTCTTATTTGCAAAACTCAGTACGCCCCGACTCTATGATGCAATAGGCCCCGAGTTGAAATAGTCAAATTAATTGCTGTCAGTGCAGGTCTTGACCGCTGTCGGAGCTGCAACGAAGGCTGTGTAAAAGAGAACATCAAATTCTTATTAGGTAGGCTCTTGTAAGGACCAGATTCTGTCTGGAAAAACTGTTTTTCGACGACTTCAAAGAGCATCTCAGGGCATTGTATATAGGAATTTATAACCGGCAAGAAGCTCTTGGCAGTTATCTTTCTGCTTAGATGAAACTCGTTAACAAGGGTTGGGAAATCAGTCTCGGGCGGGCTTTCTTACCATCGCCTATGTCGGCTGATATTCCAAGGTTGCTTAAACAGTTGGCCACACCGCTACTAAATCTCCTAAGATATTAGTCTTCAGGGCAAGCATCGGGACTAACATCACAGCGGCCAGCATCGGCACTGCAACCCTTTGGCCTTCAATAAGAACTTTCTATAAACTTTTTCAGTAAATTTTTATAAAATATTTTTTTAAACATAGACAAAGTTTTTTACTATTTATTCTTTACTTTAACCGTAAGGAAACTAGAAGCAATAGTTCGAATTCGCATTTACAGGACTTCAATTTCATTGTAAAAAGTTTCTATTAAAGACCTTAAGGTGACCAGGTGACCCAGAGCAAAACTTAATTTCCAAAAAAAGTAAATAAAAGTTATTCTAAAGTAAATAGTTTTTCCTATTAAAAATTAGTCGTATTTGTATTATCAAAATTGTGAGCGATTGAAAATAGATAAAAAAAAATGTATTTTTTTTTTATTTTAGGTCACTCTGGTGCCGTCAATTAGGTAACAATTTTAAGGTTTTTTCAATGAATATAAATTTATTAAAATCGTTGAAATTGTTTTTAAAAATAATGAAAAAACGAATTTTGGGTCACAGGTGACCATTGGTCCAGAAAGGGTTAAACTGAAAGTTATCTCAAATCATATTGCTTTTTCAAGCTTCTCATTGATCTAAAGTAACGATTTAAAGAGACTTTTCGAGTTTTAATGATAGAGTTTGTGAGGGGGAGGGCAGGAGAGTAGATAATTTTGTTTTATTTTTAAAAAATTTCTTGGTTCATGGCCAACGATCAATATGTATGAGATATTCATAGGTAGGTGAGACGGGGGGGGGGGGGGGCAGGCGTTATGTCGAAAACCATTCGTTAGTGCCTGAGTACAAATGTCTGCCTCGTTTTAGGTACAGACTATCTGATCTCCAACGGTCTCTTCCTTTCTCTCTCTCTCTCTCTCTCTTCGGAAACAATAATTTGCACCTTCCTATATTTTTATATATATTTCTATCAAAATTTTTATTTTTTTTTAATTTTTATGAATTTCAATCTCTTCTCCGCCGCTTTGCCTCACTCATACCGCTACAGCGTAATTTATGCTTTGAAAACCACTTATGAAAATGAAATGCATGTCAATCATAAATTTTTCCACCAAACCAATCAAGTTCCCCTTCAATTTACTACCCCCCGCCCCGCCCCCCCGTCCCCGGGTACAAAATTCACACAACACCAAAAAAAAAAAACATAAAAAGAAGAGAAAGCAAAATCATTCATATTTGAGTATTCAACTGCAGCAAATAGCAGCAACAACAACAAATGGGATTTCCGAATTTCACTCCATTCACACAGACACACACACACTCACCCAAACAAAATCGAATCACATCCGATTCTGTATCCGCATCCGCAGCACTCGAACTTCTGTCGTCATCGTCATCGTTGTCCTTTGTGCGCTTTTATCTTTGTGTGCAGTCAGCGTTTTGTATATTTGTGCATATACATATAAACGTGTGTTTATGTGTTTGTGAGTGTGTGTATGTTTGTGTGTATCTTATAGATATGCGGCATGCAGTCACAGATTGACTGACACTGCGAGATATAAATGTATGCATGTATGTGTGCATGCGATTCGAGTGTTCACTGCCATTTGTTGTTGCACTCTTTCAAGCTTATGCTCAATTCTTTGCTTTGTGCCTTTTGTTAAACCAATTTTTGTTGTTGCTGCCTTTTGTATTTTTTTTTTTTTTTTTTTTGTTACAATAATTTTTCATTTTTATGAATTTTGAGTATTGCATGGAATTTTTTTGTTTTTGCTTTTACATATTGCTGTGTGAATATGAAATTGAAAAAGAGATTAAAGTTAATAATGTTTGCATAACGTTTTTAATGTTAAACTGATCACTAGCTCAACAACTAATCAGTTAAATTGAATAGTGTTATTGATATTAAGTTCGAGGAAAAATGATTGAAGAAGTCTTTACATTGTGAAAGTTATAATATTTTACTTACTACTAACAGAACCAGAAATCATTTAAGGAGAGGAGGGAGTTTTATACATTTGTTCCTTAAAAAAGTTTTTCAAGTCAGGAACAAAAATCGCGAGATAGAAATTTGAGATTTGAAATTGAATTTTGAGTCAGGAGCGAAAATCACAAGATAGAAATTTGAGATGAGCAAGTTTTTAGAAATGGGGTGCGAAGAAGTGGAAGGAATTTGCCAAAACTCTCCCCATTATCATCAATCAAGTTTGGAATAATAAACTCTTGTTTAATTTTGTCTTTTAGTTTCCACTCTCCATTTTGCTTTTTGTATATTCGTCCATTTGGTTGATGGTTTCACCATTTCTATTCTTCCATTCACTATTCTAATCCTTATTGAGCCGAATAATTGCTTTTTTTCACGTGTTTTTTATTTTTCTTCAGAATTTCTTTTGTCCTTTGCCTTGTATTCAAATTTTGTCTGTCGATTTTTATTTTGCGTTTGTCTGTCGTTTCTATTTTTGTTCCTATGTTTCCATTTTGCCCTCAGGTTTTTATTTTTTTCTAGCATTTTAATTTTATCTTTTTGTTTCTATTTTGTTCCTAAGTTTTTATTTATTCTTAGATTTTTATTTTGCCTTTCGGTTTCGATTTTATTCCAAGGTTTCTAATTTTGTTCTTGGGTTTCATATTTTGTTCTTGGGTTTCTAATTTTTTTTCGTGGTTTTTCAATTTTACATTCTATTTTCATTTTGCCTATTGGTTTCAATTTTGTTCTTAAGTTTCTGTGTAATTCTTGAACTTCTAACTTGTCCTTGGACTCCTATCATGCTTAGGCTGTTACCAGGTTTCTATATTTTTGCCTTGGGTTTCTAGTTGGCACTCGAATTAATTTTTTTTTTTTTTTTTTAAGTTTTAAATTTTCCTAGGTTTTCTCATTGCTTTTTTAATTTATCCCGGCATTCTTTTTAACTCTTTAGGTTTCTATTTTGTTCTTAGGTTTCTTTTTGACTTTGGTTTCTATTTTCCCAATCGATTTCCTCAGATTTCTATTTTGTCTTGAGGTTTCGATTTCTTTATTAGGTTTCCATTATTTTCTTCGATTTCTATGTTGTTCTTTGATTTTTATTTTGTCTTTGTTCTATATTATTCCTACGTTTCCATTTGGGTTTCTAATTTTTTCTTTGGGTTTCTATTTTCTCATTAAATTTCTATCTTGTCCTTGGACATCTATAATGATTTTATGTTTCTAGTTTATTGCTAGATTTCCATTTTTATCTTCTGTTTGAAATTTGTTCTAAGATTTACTTGTTCCCTTTGGGCATATATTTTCCCCTTTCGTTTTAATTTTCTCGTTGGTTTTATAATTTCTCTAGGTATTCTTATTTACTCTTAAAATTTTTATTTTGCCTCAGGTTTCCATTTTGTTTTTGGTACTCTATTTTTGCTGTGTATCTTTGTTTTATCCTTTGGTTATTATTTTGCCTTGAAGTTTCTATATCGTTCCTAGATTTCCATTCTTTCCTTCAATTTACATTTTGCGTTTGGATTTATATTTTCCCATTGAACTTTGATTTCTTTACCAAGTTTCCATTTTTTCGTAGGGTCTCTAATTTTTCCTCCTTGGATTTCTTTTTTGTTCCAAATTTTCCATTTAGTCCTATTTTTATTTTGTGTTTTTATTTATACTTTATCCTTGAGCTTCTATTATACTTAGTTTCTAGTTTGTTGCTAGGTTTCTATGTTTTTCTTTATTCCTAGGTTTCCCTTTTGTGATTTGTTTTCTAATTTTTTCTTAGATTTCTATGTTGTCTTTTGGTTTACATTTTGTTCCTAGGTTACTATTTAGTCCTTGGTTTTGTGTTTTGTTTTTGGATTTCTGATTATCTTTGAGTTTATATCTTTTTTTTTTATTCCTTTGTTTCCATTTCGTGCTTGGATTTATATTTTTCATTGCTTCATATTACTTAGGCCATTAGATTGTATTCCATCTATTGATTTCTAATTTGCTCAAGGTTTTAATTGTTATTCAAAGGTTTCTATTTTATCTATTGTTTTCTAGTTTGCTCCAGGGTTTTTATTTTATACAATGATTTCTATTTTATCTGTAGTTTTCTATTTGGTCCCAGGTTTTTTATTTTATATATTGATTTCTATTTTATCTTTAGGTTTCTACTTTAGCTGTCGTTTTCTAGTTTGTTCCAGGATTTTTTTTTATACAATTAATTTTATGTTTTCTTTAGGTTTCCATTTTATCTTTTATTTTTTAATTTGTCCCAGGGTTTTTATTTTATCTAATAACTTCAATTTTATCTTTAGGTTTCTATTTTATTTGTTATTTTCTAGTTTGTCCCAGAGTTTTTATTTTATCTAATAATTTCAATTTTATTTTTAGATTTCTATTTTATCTGCTGTTTTCTAGTTTGTCCCAGAGTTGTTTTTTTATCCAATGATTTCTATTTTATCTTTAGGTTTCTACTTTAGCTGTCGTTTTCTAGTTTGTTCCATGATTTTTATTTTATCCAATGATTTCTATTTTATCTTTAGGTTTCTATTTTATCTGTTATTTTTTAATTTGTCCCAGGGTTTTTATTTTATCTAATAATTTCAATTTTATCTTTAGGTTTCTATTTAACTGCTGTTCCAGGATTTTTATTTTATCCAATGATTTCTATTTTATCTTTAGGTTTCTATTTTATCTGTTATTTTCTAGTTTGTCCCAGGGGTTTTATTTTATCTAATGATTGCCTTTTTATCTTTAGGTTTTTATTTTATCTGTCGTTTTCTAGCTTGTTCCAGGGTTTTTGTTTTATCTAATGATTTCTATTTTATCTCTAGGTTTCTATTTCATCCCAGGGTTTTTATTTTATCTAATGATTTGTATTTTATCTTTAGGTTTCTATTTTATCTGCCATTTTTTAGTTAGTCCCATGATTTTTATTTTATCTAATGATTTCTATTTTAGCTAGCGTTTTCTAGTTTGTCCCAGGGTTTTTATTTTATCTAATGATTTCTATTTTAACTTTAGAATTTGTCCCTGGGTAAAAGCGGATTAATTTTCCGCATTAATTGTCACTTCATAAGTGATTTCCGTCAGTTTCCAAATCTAGATACTGTGGTTTAAGTGATTTTCGTTTTGAGAACAAATAAGGTTAATGGCAATCTGTTTTTCTCAAGTCTTCTCCAAAATTTCTAGTTTAGCCTAGGCGGGCGACTTAACGGGACTGAAATCATATGCTCAATCACATGAAAAATTTCGTAATTATTTTGAAGTATTATAGCAAATTTGGAAACTTCGTAAGGTTTCATTCTTCTTTCTCTATCAACACATAGAATTGGACTTCTTCTTTGTTTTCAAAAATTAATTAAATCGTTTAAAATTTTAATTTAATTTCATAACCACAACAATAACAAGAATAACAATAAAAAGATTTACTTATCATTTAAACGCAAATCCCGTTTACTTTTTTAGTTAATCAAGACTTAAAAAGTTTTTCTTCCAACAAAGAAACAAACGTTTGTGCAAGCAACAATTTCGCTCAATTGTTTCCGATTCCGGGGAATTATTTACTCAAAAACAAAAAATAAAAACTAAAACGAAAATGAAAACTTTTGCGATTCTTTTAAATCCCTAACCAGAATGGAACAAATAAATGGAGACGAGAGAGAACGAGAGTTGAGGGCAGAAGTAAAATGGCATGCCATTTATTTAGTGACTATTTTAAAGGATATGAAAAATAATATTCACAAACCAACCATGACCACAACATAGGATGTCACCCACTTCTCACTTTTACTTCTAGCCTTACCCTCAGTTTGCTCTTACTTTTGCCCTTATCTCATCCTTGCCCTTAACTTTTTCCCCCTTACTTTTACCCTTACCTCTACTCTCCCAACCAACTAATGTCACTTAGGGAAAGCAAAGTATATTTTTGCAACTAAATTATTATCAAATAAAAGAAGTTGAAGCAGTGTGGAAGAAGTAGTAGAAAAAGCTTTTTCCTGTTGCAAGTAACCAACTCTTGCTGCAACTAAATGAAAACATTTTATAAAAATATAAATAAAAATATATAAAAAAAAACTAAAGAAAGGTAGCAATAATAATAAAAAAAAAAAAAAATGTATAACAAAAATTTTTTTACAAAGTAATAAAAGAAAAACGTTTCGTTTGCTTTTAAAATTCTTTGCAGAACTAATTTGGGTTTTTATGGCAGAAGTTTCGAGTGCAACATTAACCACACTAGGAACGTCACCACGACCAGCACCAATACCAGCGCCAACACCAACACCAACACCAGTAGCATCAAAATCAGCGCCCAGCAGAAGCAGCAGCATCTTCTAAGTCATACGGCGTGCAGTAATAGAGCGAGAAGTGAGGCAGTAACAACTACACTGACTCTATGGTGTCCTGAGAAGATTTTTGTGTTTTTTGTTTTGGAGTTTTGTTTGGAGTCGGCATCCGGATTCACCGGCACCGGCAAACGAACGAAACGAGTGAACGGACGACAATTCGAATTCTACACAAAGAACATACTTGCTTGCGCTGGGTGATTGTGGGCTGTGAACTCTACATATTCATTCGCTGACTCACTCGCTACATCTCTCTTTCTCACTTTACTCTATACTTTCGCTTGACTCACGTGGATATTTCACACGTTTTAACGTTCATACATACAGAAGAGTAGTAGCAGTAGTAGTAGTAAAGATTGGCAATGGGCGAGCAAGTTAAATGCTGCGTAAGCGCTTTGTTGGGCGTTATTTTTTTATTACTCACCGGCACTGGTTACAGCGGAAACGGAAGTAGCTCACTGGTGTTTGCACAAGGTGAGTGTTGATATATACATATATATATATATATGTGCATGTGTGTGTGTGCATTGTATATGTATCCATGCGTGTGGTTAGTCTATTCTTTTTTTTGAATATTTTTTTTTGTTCATTTGCCAACGAAATTTTTAATTTTAAAATGTGTGCGCAAATATTTGAAAGTGCATTTTTTTGCGAGAATTTTTTTATTTTGTATTTTATTTTAATTTTGTAATTCATGCTAGCATATTTTTTGTTTCTTCTTTTTTTTTTCTTTTTTTTTATAAAATTTGCTATTACTTTTTAGTTTGAAATATATTTTTATAAATTTTTTTGTTTGTCTTTCTTTTTTGCTCATCCTCTTTTTGATGACAGTAGTCGCTAGAAGTTAATTTACATTTACACCTTTGCACTTTTTTTATGCACATGTGCTTCACTTACTTATATGCACTCTTAATATTCTAACCCACCCCCTCTATTTTACAGGTCACAATCAGCTAGATGAGGCAGAACCAGAATTCTTGGCACAGTTGACTAATATCACAGTGCCACAGGGTCGCGATATATCATTCACATGTGTGGTCAACAATTTAGAGCAATACAAAGTAAGTTGCCTTAATGATGATGAAATATTTTTGAAAAGGTTTTAATATCCCTACTGTAATTGAATGTTTGCATGTGTGCGGGTGCGTTCTACATAATAGAGAAAATCTTAGAATGAATCGTTCTTAGATTTCTAGAAAGTGTGTGGACATCGATTTGGTCCGTTTTTCTTTAAATTTGTCACACAGCTAGTTTTAATATCGAGTACTAAATTTGCGTTTAAATTTTGTTATTATATTATTTAATTTAAGATTGAGGAGTGATTGAAAATTTACAAATTTTTAAATTTTCTTGAATAAATTGTGCAAATTTGGGGTCCATTCTGTACCCAATAACTGTTCTAACAGAATAAATATTCTCATAGTTCAATAAAATAGTAAATAAATTGTTCTCTTAAAATAAAATCGATTTCCTGGGTGCACAGTGGTTCAAAAGCGGGAAAAAATCATGGTTTCAAATTTGGCTTTTTAATATTTTTATTATTTAGTTTTATAACCAAATATCTGATATTCCTTCTTTTAAAATTATTTCAAAATTAGTAGAAAGCGTTCTAAGTCAATCGGCCCAAATATAAGACAAGAAAGAAAAAACAAATCTTTTCCGCAGATCATAAAAATATTCAGTCTATCTCAGTCAAGCTGGAGCTTTTTGAAAACTATAGCCCAACATACCTTTAATTAAGACTGTAAAACGGTAAAATAGTATCTGATTTTGGACCCCTGATCATGAATCTGTAAATTTTTTTTTTCGGGTCAGGTTTCGTGTTGAAAATTTTATAAGGGGGGTCCATGGATGAAATTTTTTTTTCCTGTTTTTTTACCTTTCTACACGAATCAAGCAATTTTAGGAATTTTGGATGAAAAAAAAATTTTCATAAAATTTTAATTTTTCGTCTATATTGTAGTTTTTTTTTTTTTTTGAAAATTTGATAAGGGGGGCCCATGGATGAAATTTTTTTTTCTGTTTTTATTTTTATTTTCCTACACAAATCATGCAATTTTAGGAGTTTTGAATGAAAAAAAAAAAATTCATAAGATCTTAATTTTTCCTGTATATTAGATCTTCGTTTTAAAAATTTGATGAGGGGGGGCGGGGGGTCCTTGGATGAAAATTTTTTTTCTGGTTTGTTTTTACTTTTCTACACGAATTATGTAATTTTAAGAGTTTTGGACGAAAAAAAAATTTTTCATAAAATTTAAATTTTTCAGATCTTCGTTTATGAAAATTTGATAAGGGGGGCCCCACGAAACATGCGATTTTTGGAGTTTTGGATGAAAAAAAAAAATTTTCATAAATTTAAATTTTTCAGATCGTCGTTTATGAAAATTTGATGAGGGGGCCCCATGAATGAAAATATTTTTTTTGTTTTTTTTTTACTTTTCTACACGAATCATGCGATTTTTGGAGTTTTGAATGAAAAAAAAAATTTTTTGCGCCGGCAAATACAGCAACCGAGACCAAATCATCATTAATTTGTTCAAATTCTGCATCTGTCACTTCTTCAACAAGAATTTTTGATGGAGTGAGCTTGAATGCTTTCATAAAATCTGCAGCACTGTTTACGGAGCAATCACGAGCTTTGATATGCTTGCGAACGACAGTTTTGACGGTAGCTCCAATTCCGTCGACACAACCTTTACCATGCGATGTGGCAAAGTAGTTCCAAATTATTTTAATGCCTAACTTGGTTTCGAGGTATTGGACCATCGCTGCCATGTATTTATTTTTGAATTGTGACGGCGGGCCGTCACTCCATACCTTCAAAACCTTAACTGTTGTCGGCAATTCAGACAGTAATCTGTACGGTTTGACTTCAACTTTTTGACGTAGTTTTGGTCTTTTTGACCTCGGCTCAGAGCTTTCTGTGAATGTACATTGAATTTATGGAAAAAAAGTCGGTAACGTTACACATATTTTAAAGCATTTACCCCCTATATATAGCGAACTTAAATAATTTCAATATAATTTTTTTGAAGTAAACTATGAATACTCAAAAAAAAATTAACACATTAAAATCGATTAGTTGCTAATATAAACTTAAAAAACCAAATTTCCAAAATTTCAGTCGGTAACGTTACTTAAAATTAGCGACACTATACATACCCTCAAAATATGTGCACCGCAATTGTTTTTGCTTGAACATTTAATGCAATTTGTTGGTTTAAAGGATATGAATTCAAATAAAATATGAATTGCATCAGAAAATATAAAATTAAAGATAAATTTTTACCTTCTTTGTCGGCTTTGCTGTTTTTGACATCTTTGCACTGAACGAGCACCAAGGGATTATGTTGTGAAATAACAAACAGTAGAGGGATTTTTATGCATTACTTTAGTAATGCCCGATACTTTGGGTTATGTTCTTACAGACAATTGACAACTGAATGAGAAATTTGAATAATTTTTTTTTTTTTTTGCTTGGTTTACTTCAAGGCGTTTTTGACCACATGTGTATTTTTTCAAGAAAAAAACTGTAAATTTACTACTTTTATTATGGTATTTTTACACATCACCATTTTCATTTCTTAAAGTGCATGAAATATTTATATGCACATGTTTTAACTTTTATTTATAGTAGGAATATATTTTATTGCTATTGCTGCAGTTGTTTGAAATAATATAAAAAACCACAAATTATTTTTTATTACTTCACTGTAAGAAAAAGAACTGACCTATAAAAAAATTTCTGACATATTCGTTATACCGTAAATAAAATTGTAAATTTAATAATTTAACGCATGAAAATATAAAGATAAAAAAGAAAGCTAGAAAAGGGAATGTGGTTAAAGTGTGTGTGTGTGTGCGGGGGGAACTAATGGGTTAAGATAGCCAGCCATAAATGCAAAAACCATATTCAACTCACACTTTTACATTAGGAAGAAAACTGGATGGATAGAAGGATTAATGATAGTTAGTTTTAGTATGTATGTATTATGCTACATAATTGTTTATGTGTATGTATGTGTGAGGGTGTAATTTGTGTGTACGTATGTAAGTTCTAATTTATACATTTCTGTATAGCTAAGTGTTTGTGAAATGTGTGTGTGTGTGTGTATGTATGTTTATGCATACGTTACGTCCACTAATGTAATAATAAGCCATAAAATCTTCACATGTACTTAAGTGAATTTCTTTGTTGGCATTTTGGTTGTACTACTCGTATGTATGCAGATGTGTGTGTGTGTGTGTGTGCTTCCATGTGCTTCACTGTATATTTCTATATGCATAGGTATAAATTTGTTCTTTCACTCTCTCTCTCTTTCTATCTTTTCTAATATGTATGCATGTTCTTGTTGTATTTTCAGGTTGCCTGGATTAAATCCGATTCCAAAGCAATACTTGGCATTCACACCCATATGGTGTCACTAAATCCCAGATTATCAGTGACACACAATGGCCACAACACCTGGAAACTTCACATATCCCATGTTCAGCTCAATGATTCGGGTAGTTATATGTGCCAAGTGAATACGGACCCCATGAAAAGTCTAGTAAGTATTTAGTAAATTTTTAGAGTAAATACATACATACATACATATATAAATATGTAATATGTGGTATGGTACATATGTGTGCAAAAAAATTGTAGTGACATGAAGAAAATAGGATCAAATTTGAAGCGCTGTTTTTTTTTTTTTTTGTTTGGAAAAAAGTTGGACTTGGGTTGTTTTGATCTTTAGTGATCCGAACTCATTTTTTTCAATCAAAATTTTCTTCGAAAATAGTTTTTATTTTTTTTGTTTAGTTTTTCAAGATTTAATTTCATTGAAAAAGTTCGACTTAAATAGGGCCCTCAAATATTTTTGTTGTTTTTTCTAACAGTTTCATGTTTGAAAATAATATTGAAAAATATGTGCAGAATTTACCTTCATTGATTATATTTCTTTAAAAAAATTGCACTTAAATACTTTTGACCTTAGCGGCCCCAACTAATTTCAAATAAAGAATATTTACTTCGAAGAATATTTGAGAGACTGAGAGCAAAAGCGGCACAACTTCTAAGTTCACAAAAAGGTGATATAATTTTTTAAGAGTAAAAGCGGCACGAGTGCCGTTTAGAGCAAAAATGAAACAAAATATATTCAGAGCAAAAACGGTTTAAGTCACTGTTCCTTTTTTGCTCGGAAAGAATTATTATATCATTTTTGCTCTTACTTTAAGTTGTTTCATTTTCATTTCAAGTCTTATTACTTGCATCGTTCTTGCGCTGTGTTATAAATTTATATCACTTTTGCTCTTATAAAATTTTTAACCCGTTTTTGCTCTCAGTTTGTTATTTTTTGTCTTATTGGTTCACTGTAAAGATATTTTGATGGTTAATTTTATAATACAAAATTTGGCTTAAATGGTTTTGACCTTCAGTAACTCCAACTATTTTTCAATGGGAAATATTTTCCTCTAAAACTATACGGTCGGTTTCAGGACCGCTTACTTAGTATGATCACATATATGGTAATGAGCTTATATAATACCCAAAAATAGGGGTAGGGAGGGGTGTGGAGTGTTAATGTCGGAATATATTTTATGTTTGCATAAAAATGAGACTCATAAATATAGGGGCTGCAGCTATATTTAAAAATTAAAAGGTTTCTATTGAGAGAAATCTGTTTTTATAAAATTCTGAAAATTTTTATCCATACACTACCAACTCACTAGACCCCTTTCTCCTTATTTTTTAGCATAACTCTCTAGCAAACGGTTGAGAAAAATAAAAAACTTACTTCGAAAAAAATATTCCTCAGAAAAAATTAGTTAGAGGAAGAGAAGAAGACTACAGATTTTGATCACGGATTCCTGATCCACAGCCTAAAATTTATGCAGAATACTTTTGAATCCTCATCTGGGTTAGAAAAGATGATTTTTGTTGCACAGTGCAATAAGTTTCAAGGTCTCAATGTAATCTTGCTCAACTGGTCGAAGAGATATAAAATCAATCAAAAACCTTTGAGGAGAGCTATCGGGGTTTGTTTTGGCGTATCATTGGTTTGAGATTTATTGTGAAATAGGTCCTATTTTTGGTCGAATTTTCGGTCTGAATTTTGATTAATTTTTGGTCTGCTCTTGGTCTGAATTTGAATTCACTTTTAGTCTGAATTTTGATTTTTGGTCTGAATTTCGATTCAGTTTTAGTCTAAATTTCGATCTAATTTTTGGCCTGAGTTTGGGTGCGATTTTTAGTCGTAATATTGGTCTAATTTGTGGTTTGAGTACCAGTCGAACTCCAATCTTAGTTGGAATTTTAACTTAGTTTTCGTTTGTTTTTTATTTACATTTTTGCCTAAATTTTAGTCTACAGTTGGGGCTGGTTCTTGGTCTGAATTTGGTCAGAGTTTTGAGTTTTAATATCCGTTTCAGTATTGGTCTCCTCTTGGTCTAAATTTAAACTGAGTTTTCGTCTGCATTGGCCTAAATGTTGATCTGATTTTTGGTGCAATTTCTGGTCTTATAATCGGTCTAATTTTTCGTGTGAGTTGTACTCTCGGTTTAAGTTTTGTTTCTTCGCTTGGTATAAAATTAGACTATGTTTTTGTCTGCTATGTGTTTGAATTTTAGTTTGAGTTTCGGTCTGAATGTTGGTTTTACTATTTATTTGGCTAATTTTTTTTGGATCTGAATTTGGTCAGAATTCGATTTGATTTTTTTTTTTGAATTGGTTTGATTTTTGATCTCCTCTTGGTCTGAATTTAAACAGAGTTTTCGTCTGCCTTGATTTTGTCTGAATTTCGAGCTAATTTTTTGTTTGATTTTGAGTGTGATGTTTGGTCTGATTTCTGGTCTTAATATCTTCTTGAATTTTGGCTTGCTCTTGGTCTGAAGTAGATTTAAGCTTTCATCTACATTGGTTTAAATTTTTTATCAAATTTTGGTTAGATTTTTGGTATGATTTCTTATCTTACAATCGGTCTGATTTTTGATGTGAACTCTAGTATGAATATTAGTTTGAAATTTTGTTTTCTCTTGTACTGAACTTGGTCTTAATTTCAATCTGATTTTTAGCGTGAGTTTTAGTCCGGTTTTTGGTCTGAGTTTGGTCAGAATTTTGGTTATGAATATCGGTTTAATTTTTGGTCTGAATTTAAACTGAGTTTTCTTCTGCTTGGTTTCATCTTAATTTCGATCTAATGCTTTGTCTGAGTTTGAGTGTGATTTCTGGACTCAATATCGTTTTGAATTTTGGGTTGCTCTTGATGTATATTTTTATATAATTTTGATCTGATTTTAGGTGCGATTCCTGGTTTAATTTTTGATGTGCGCTCTAGTCTGGATATCGGTCCAATTTTCGGTCAGTTTTTCGTTTGAATTTTCATTTGAGTTTTGGTCTAAAGATTAATTTGATTTTGAGGCTGGTTTTTGGTTTAAATATGGTCAAAGTTTTTGATATGAATATTGTTTTGATTTTTATTCTGCTCTTGGTCTAAATTTTAGATCGAATTTTCGGTTCGAATTTCCGTCAGAATTTTACTTAAGAATATCGGTTTGATTTTTGGTCTCCTCTTGGTCTGAATTTTAACTGAGATTTTCGTCTGAATATCGATCTAATTTTTTGTCTGAGTTTGGGTGTGATTTTTGGTCTTAATATTGATCTGATTTCTGGTCTTAATATCGTTTTAAATTTTGGTTTGCTCTTAGTGTAAAGTTTTATCTAATTTTGATCTGATTTTGGGTGCGATTTCTGGTTTGATTTTTGATGTGTGCTCTAGTCTGTATATCGGTCTAAGTTTTGTTACTTCACTTGGTCTAAAATTAGACTGAGTTTTTGTCGGGTTTGCGTTTGAATTTTAGTCTGATTTTCGGTCTAAATTTTGGTCTGAATTTGGATCAAATTTTTGGTCGGAATTTGCATCAAAACTTTTGTTCTGAATTTGGGTCTGAATTTCGGTCTTGATTTGATTTGAATAACGGCTTGATTTTCGGTCCTGTCTTGGTCTAAATGCGTCCTGAGTTTACGTCTCCTTTTTGTCAGAATTTTGACTTTACTTTTAGTACGAATTTTAGTTGGTTTTTAGTTTGAATATTGGTCTACTTTTGGTGAAAGCTCTGGTCTGAATATCAACCCATTTTGGATCTCAATTTCCGTCTAATTTTTAGTCTAAATTTGAACCAATTTTTCAACTGAGTTTTCTGGTCAGTATTTCCGAATTTAATCCGAATTTTAATTAGAATTTAGAACTAGAGTTTGAACTGATTTTTGTTCTGTTTTTTAGGCAACAAAAAAAAAAGAAGAAATTGTGTTCGTTAGTTAAAATTTCATTTCACTGCTATTGTTTTGCACACAGGTGTTTGTAAATATTTTACTGTGATCCGGTCACCTTGTGCATGTGTGTGTGAGCTGGATTGCCTTATGTTGGTCTAACAACAACCTAAGTATCACTACATATTTATGCATATGTGTGTGTGTGTGAGTTTGTGTGTGAATGACCAACACTTTAAAATGCCAATGTCCTTTTAGTCTTCTTCATTTTCCATTACACACACACACACACTTTCAAACAAACAGACAAATAACTTTTAGATACACTTACTTATATAAAAAAAAAAACATACATATTTTTATGTCTGTCTGTATGAAAGTGTTTGTTTTTGTTTGTAGGTTTGTTAAATCTCGTGTCGAAATACAAGTGAAAATATTTTTGTTACAAAGATTTCCCTAGTGTATTGGCTATATGGTTTGTTTGGTATTTGGTTGGTCAGGGAGAGTCTCATACGGTCAGTCCGCCCTTGCCGCCGCCGCCGCCTGCGCCAGTTAACGGCCGATGGTTTATTGTCAAAATCGGGGGGAAAAAGAGAGAGAGTGAATGGACGAGAGCTTCACTATTCAGCTTACCCGACAAATACTTCTATAATCCATGGAAATACATTAGTGTGATATGTTTATAATAATCCTTCGAATAATAAAGAAGACAACGAAAGAAAACTGAAGAGAAATTCCAAAATTCAAAGAGTGTAACTTTATAGACACACATACATACATACATACATTCATACAAGGCCGTATTTAGGGGGAGGTTTTGGAGGTTCTGACCTCCCCCCTCCCCCCCCGAAATGTGAAAACTTTCTTCTAATTTTTTATATTAATTTCCAGTGAATGGGAAAAAAGTAGAAAATAAAATCTATTGGACGGTTTTTGAATATTTTTTACTTCCATCGATTTTTTTCTAAAAAGTCAAGTAAATTTGAAATCTTAGTTACTCTATGCGACCAAATCTAATTTATTTTCTTTGACATGAGGATTGGTTCCGGATTCAAAAAGAGAAGGTGATGCTGAGCAACCCCGCATTCATAGTTTTTCTATGTCAGTAACTGTTTAAAGCTTCGTCGTGAAACATTTTGAAAAGTTTAAAAATTAATAAAAAATATAGAAAAAACTATCGGATCCTTGTAAAATTAGACTTATGTGAAAAGTAATACAAAGCAATATTTTATTATGCTAAACTTCTCCGCCATATTTGATTCGGAATTTTGAATTTTTAAAATATGACTGCAGATTTGTAACCAGCGCCCCTTAAAACACTGCGGACCACTGCACTTTTCATTATGTCTGGTTGTGGGTGTGAGTAAGATAAAATCCGTTCTTTGTAAATTTTTTCCTGCACCCGTAGACATAAACACAAGAAAAGGGCATGATTTAGCCTTTAATTCTTAATTTTAGAAGTTTCTAGCAGGTCAGGATTCAGCTCTACAATTTCTCAAAAATGGCCAAAAACGGTATTTTTAGGGATCTCAGTCTCAATTTTTATAAAACGTGACGTAATGCGAAGTTTCTGACCTCAGATTTATTTTCAGCATGAAAAATTAAACCCATGCAGGGCAGTGTTATTGGATCAGCTTCAAAGTTTTTGGAGACAATCTTAAAATGTAATTAATTCTTTAACCCATTATTGCTCAGAGCACTTCGGCTCGGAAGATCCCTTTTAATGCTGTGACTGCACGAATTTAGGGAATATATGCTAAATTCATCCGGGCTCCTCATAATTGATAATGTGGCCCTAATTCCCACTGGTAATCATTTGAAAAAATTAGCCTCTGAATATTTTTAGCATTATTGGTCATTATTTTAACTTTGGGTAATGAAAAGTCCAGGAGTTATCGAAATTATGTACTTCACGTTAAAAAAAATGCATTGAAATTCTCATTGAATAACATTTATTTGAAAAAATTGAAATTGATTATTCTGTGAATTTTTTCGGCCATTTTTTTTAGGTTAAGATTAAAAAAAACTCGGAAAGAACAATTCCTAAAGCTTCAAGGCATTTATCCACTCTAGTCCCTTGACTGATAGGTTCCATCAAATGCAACATCGTATCTAATTTATTTATTTAAACATCAGTTTCATACAAAATATTTATGAATATTTTCTTCGAATGAAAACCGCCCGGACCCCCCTCCCCCCCCCCCCCCCCCGAAAAAAATCCTGGCTACGGCCCTACATTCATACATACATATATACATTCAAGCTTAGATATATATATAGAAGAAGCTGCTGCCACATAGAGTTTCGTTCCTTTAATAGCATTTGCTGGTGGTTCAATTTCGGTTTTGTCCTGAAATAACAATACAATGAATGATAATAATTCTGTTGTAAGCGTGTGTTTGTTTTGTTGGTGTATTTAATATAAACCAAATATAGCCAAGGAAATAGCTATTGTTGTTATTTTACGTAGGTAAGTGTATGAATGTTTGTATGTGTAGGTGTGTATGTGTGCATGTGTGTGTGTGTGCTTACTTCATTAATGCCGTTTATTTATTATTATTATCATATCCGATTGGATTTCACAGCATACAGAGACCTACACACTCACTCGGATATATTTACTGTGACATTTCGCTTATGGTTTGTTTCATAATTACATAAATACATGTATATATATATATATATATATATATACACCTGAGTACTTAGTTATTTTGTCAGATAAGCCAACTAAGCTTAAGTTATGTTTATTTGTTTTGACTTCTATTTTTAGTTATGAAAAAGCGAAAGAAAACTTGAATTATGAATTGACCATTGATTTAAAACTGATTTTTAAACTAAATCCTGGAACTAAGGTTTCAAAAAAAAGGAGCTACTTCGACATAAAAAACTTACGGTATTATATATAAGTATCTTCTTCTTCTCTTTTCTTCGGGGGAAGTTTTGGGGGTTCTGACCCCCTCCCCCTTCCCCCCCCCCCCCCCAAATGTGGAAACTTTATTCTAATTTTTGAGATTAATTAGGAAAAATTTTCCGATTTTTTTTAATCTTAACCTCAAAAAAATGGCCAAAAGTGACAAAAAATTCACAGAATAATCAAATTAAATTTTTTCAAATAAATATTATTCAATGTGCATTCTAGTGCATTTTTTTTATCGTGAGGGACATAATTTCATTAACTCATTGACTTCCCACTTCTGATGATGTACCCAACCTCAAAAAAAATACCAAAAATAGTAGAGGCTCATTTTTTTCAAATTATCATCATTGGGAATTTGAGCCATTATCAATGATAAGGAACCCGGATGAGGTTGGCTTATATTCCCTAAATTCGTGAAGTCACAGCATTGAAAGAGATCTTTCTGGTCGTGGTGCTCTGAGCAATAATGGGTTAAAAAATTAATTTTAAGATGGGTTTTGCTAATAAGATGGAGTTTCTGCGAAAGAATTTTTCACGTTGAACACTAATCTGAGGTCAAAAACTTCCCATCACGTTACGTTTTAGGAAAAAAAATGGGGTTCAAACAAGTCTAATTTTACAAGGATTCGATAATTTCTTCTATTTTTATTAATTTTTTAAACTTTTCAAACTGATTCAGGACGAAACCTTAAATCAAAAACAGTTACTGACCTAGAAAAACTACAAATGCAGGAGTGCTCAGTATCACCTTCTCTTTTTGGAGCCGTAGTCAAACCTCATGTAGAAGAAAACAAATCGGATTTGATCGCTTAGTGTAACTAAGATTTCAAATTTATTTTTTATATTTGACTTTTTAGATAAAAAAAACCGATCGAAGTAAAAAATATCGTTAAATAGATTTTATTTTGACTTTTTTTCCATCCATTGGCAATTAATCTAAAAAATTAGAATCAAGTTTCCACATTTCGGGGGGGGGGTTGGGGGGTTAGAACCCCCAAAACCCGCCCCCCCCTAAATACGGCTTTGCAAACATCTACATGGTAACACAACGGGCCGTTTTTGGCCTAAGCATGTCCTAATAGGCAATCACTTAACTTAACCTGACCTACGTGAACTAATTACTAGTCAAGGGGAGAAGACTGAGATTTTATGTGTCAAATCGCAATTAGGACAAAAGAAGCTCTGCTCTCTTAATGAAGGCTACAGCAAGTAAACGTTTCGTAGAAGGTTATCTATGTTAACGTGAAAGAAAATCAATAAGCCTAAGTTCTTCTTCTTTTTGATGGCTCAAAAACACATGGAAAGTCTAGACCCAGCTTCTCACTCATCCAAGTTCATGAACAGTAAATATAGCTTCAGTACATCTCCAACTCGTCAAAATCTCAAAGATATGGTGTACATAGCCTTACCTCATTGCATGAATTTAGTGGCCATCTTGTATCTCCAACTAAGGGAGTTGGAGGTGTACAAATCATGCAATGGAGCTGTAGGTGAAATCAAAAATCGAACACCTATAGATTTGTGAATGAACGACGATGAAACTTTAAAGATTCTATAACCAAAAGCTTGACGTAGATTCATTGAATGCGAACTCAATTCTTCGAATTAGGAATTGCCGCGATGTGAATTATCTAACCGAGTCGAATACAAAGTAATCGTACAGATTTTGTGCTAGAAGATGAGGACTGCAATGATAGTAGTAGCAAATAGAGTTTGCTTAATGATTACTGATACGGTTTCCGTCGAAATCGTGGCATGTCGTCGAAGCATGACCGTTACTCTGGATATATCCATGATATTCATGATGGGATCTCGAAAATTATTTCACTCTATGAAATCACGAGTTTTCTAAGCAAATTTTCTCTACGTGTTGCGATTGACGATGTTACTTCGGTTCAATTGTGTTCTCTCTAATCATTTGCTTTAACTTCGTGAATGATCTTAAGTCGTTAAAGCTTATTCGAGACGGTAATTCCGAAGAGAGATACTGATTCCTATATTTACAAATGAAAATCTTTGAGTTTTTTAACTTTATTTCATATATTTGCTTAAAAATGATACTTGCTCTTTAAAACTCTTTTAAAGGATAAAAAATTATAAAGCACTTCCACACACACACATGCATACTCACATACATTGATGTAGTTGCATTGTTCTCTGTTCGTTTGCCTTTAAATACAACTCTGACATTAATGTGCGATTTGTGTACAATTTATTTCAAACCATTAAAGTCATGGAAAATGGTCGGTTAGTCGGCAACACTTATATATGGTAGTATATACCCACATGCATACACACATACATACATACATACATACATACGCTATATGCTATACACAAACAAATAAATAACTTCATTACACCTGCTTGAGATGGTAGCATCTCTAATCCTCAATTGCCCCACCATTAATTGAGATTTCATTTTCAATCCTTTGCTGTTGTTACTCTCAGCCACAAAACACACACACACACACTCAGACACCACACATACACACCTCCTTTACTTAAGCAATGGGGTATTCCATAGCAAATATAATATGTGACCCATTATAGAAATTGTATGTTTTTACACTTTTTAATCAATTCGATATGGAATAAATTTCTGAAAAACTAATTTTTCTGTAATTTATGAACCGAAACAAATCTCGCCTGAGAATTGATTTGCCGTATGTGTGTACAAATTCGTATACCTATACGCCAAATCAATACTCAGGCGACGAATTAGTTTTCGAAATTGTGCTCGCTTATCAAATTTCAACAAAATTTAGCTACATATTTTAAACAATTTCATGTTAAATAAGGTTCTAGAAATTCCTTTTATAAGAAAAAGAGTTTTTCTTTAATTTGGAATCGATTCAAGCAGTGAAATAAATCTCGGTTGGAGAAAATTCATACTTTAATGTTCGCATATCAAATTTCAGCAAAATTTAGCAACGTGTTTTTGATAAACTTAATTTTTTATTTTTTTTCTTTAATGTATATTTTTATTTTTAAAGGTATTAATGCGGTAATATTATTGTTATTATATACTAAATGTTTTTAAATAAATAGAAATTGTATTGAAAAATTTTTGTATTATTTGTATTTTTTTGGCTAAAATTGTACTGAAAATGGAAATAAATAAAAATTATATTGAAATTATACTATGTGTGTTTTTTTTTTTTGGTTAAAATTTTACTGAAATTGATATTGAAAATCGTCCAAAAATATATACTGAAAATAGTACAAAAATATGCTATTTCCAACACTAATTACTTTTCCGCCTGTTATTTATAGCTCAAAAAATAAATAAATAAAAGTACTGCATAATAAAAACTCGATCGAAAAATTAATATTGAAATTATACTATGTGTATTTTTTATGGTTAAAATTATACTGAAAATGGTACAATAATTTGTATTGAAAATGGTACAAAAATTTGTATTGCAAACGGTACAAAAAAATACTCCTTTCCAGCCTTTATTCTTGCACATATGCGCAAGATAATGTGAGAGCAACTGTTATACGACTTTCATGCTTACTGAGAAAAGGCAAGAGAGAGAGAGAGAGTGAGAGAGGCAGATATTTACTCACTTAGGTTTACATAAATCATTTGTTAATAAATCGTAAGACGTACTCAATAGTCTAGTGGGTAGTGCATTAGACTTTCACCCGGTAGGTTCGGGTTCGATTCCCGTCTTGGTCTGGTGGTGTTTAATTCTCAGAAACTTCTTTTATTTCATACTATGAATATGAATTGTTGGCCATTCAGGCCTAAGTTGTGTCACACTAGACAGCCACGTCAACTTATGTATAACCGCCAACCTAATAAATCGTAAAGTTTGCTATGGGTTTCAAAGATGAAATTTAGATCTTTCTATCGTAAGTCATCAGTTCGATTCAGCTCTCGTGTTTTGATGAACTTTGGTTTTTTATTAGTTTTTCTTTAATATATATTTTTAAAAATTTATTTTGGAAAGAATTACTGCTATAATGTTATTTTTATTATATACTAAATGCTCTTAAATAAATAAAAATTGTATTGAGCCTAATATGTTCTTAAGAGCGTTTTCAAGTAAAAGGCTGCCACTTCAACCTATACTATTTTTGTATATTTTTGATGGTCAAAATTGTACTAAAAATAGAAATAAATAAAAATTGTATTGAAATTAAACTATGTGTATTTTTTTTTGTTTGGTTAAAATTGTACTGAAAATGGTACAAAAATTTGTTGTTTTCCAACACTAATTACTTTTCCGCTTGTTATTTATAAGTAAAAAAAATCAAAGTACTATATAATAAAAACTCGATCGAAGAAATTGTATTGACATTATACTATGTGCATTTTTTATGGTTAAAATTGTACTAAAATGTATTGAAAATGATACAAAAATATGTACTGAAAATGGTACAAAAATTTTTATCGAAAATGGTACAAAAATTTGTATTACAAATGGTACAAAAATATGTATTGAAAATGGTACAAAAATTTGTTGTTTTCCAACACTAATTACTTTTCCGCTTGTTATTTATAACTAAAAAAAAATCAAAGTACTATATAAAAAACTCAATCGAAGAAATTGTATTGAAATTATACTATGTGCATTTTTTATGGTTAAGATTGTACTAAAATGTATTGAAAATGGTACAAAAATATGTACTGAAAATGGTACAAAAATATGTATTGAAAATGGTACAAAAATTTTATTGCAAATGGTACAAAAATATGTATTGAAAATGGTACAAAATACTCTTTTCCAGCCCTGGCGTCTACACATACACGCAAGATAATGTGAGAGCAACTGTTATACGATTTTCATACTTACAGAGAGAAGGCAAGAGAGAGTGAGAGAAGCAGACATTTACTCATTTAGGTTTACATAAAGCATTTGTTAGTATATCGCAAGACAACCTCAATAGTCTAGTGAATAGTGCTCTAGACTTTCACCCTAAAGCAACGAGTTCGATTCCCGTCTTCGTTTGGTGATTAATAATCATATCATAAACTTATTAATTTATTATCGATATGAAGCGAATTGAAACTTATAATAAAGTGTTACAAGTAAACATATCTTGGATAGACAAATGGCAAAGCCGATAACAAATTGCCCCACACTACTGTTCGGAACCCGACAATGGGGCCGTTCAGGCCTAAGAGTGTCAAATGAAATGAAATCTGGATCTTTTCTTTTCAATTGTAATTGTGAATTTAATTCCGCTCCATCTTTTCGTTTTTTATTATTTTTTTCTTTGATATATATTTTTTAAAATTTATTTTGAATGGTATTAACGCCATAATATTATTTTTATCATATACTAAATGCTCTTAAATAAATAAAAATTAATTAAAACCTTTATTTTTTGAAATTTAATTTGTTTGATTATGATTGTTTTCTACAGATTGAATGGTTAGTATTTATTTTATAAATAGAACACAATAAAATGGTAAGGTTACTGAAATAACAATAGACGATTTTCTCCCAATTTAGATCAAGCAATTATGTATTGCCAAAAATTTTTTGTTTCCCGTTGTGTTGTGCTCTCCCCTCTTACAAACTCAAAACAATTGCTGAAAATAATTGCATACCTAATTTTTAAAAGGGTGACTTTGATTCAAGGAATTAGAGCCGGTGAAGTCTCTCAGGATTTGTGTTGTGTTCAGTTTTCGGTTATTGTTGATTTACTTTTGTTTTATTGAAGAATGAGACGGTAGAAATTAAAAGGTGTCTGTGGCTCTGAGGATAGTACATAGGACTTCGAATCGGGTATTTTTTCTTTCCTAAAGAAATTTACTCTCTTTGAGTTTTTTCTAGTGGTACTCAAATTTTGTTTGCTTAAGTGGGAAATTTGATGAGTAAGTGTAAGCAGATCGATAGCTGAGCGGGTAAGACTGAAGTCTCTGGATCCGAAGGTACAGAGTTCGAATCTGGGGGAAACTCTTACGATCATTTTCTGTTTTTTCTTTCCTAAAGAAATTTACTCTCTTTGAGTTTTTCTAGTGGTACTCAAATTTTGTTTGCTTAAGTGGGAAATTTGATGAGGTTAGTGTAAGCAGATCGATAGCTGAGCGGGTAAGACCGAAGTCTATGAATCCGGAGCTGCAGAGTTCGAATCTGGGGAGCTCCCCCCCTACGATTATTTTTTTTTTATTTACTATATTTTTTTTTTAATTTTATAGGTACATATCCACACATTTTTAAATTTATTTATTTTTTTATTTATTTAATAATCCTAAGCGGTTTTTAACCAATTCTATGGCATAAATTATGCGTTTGCCTGATATTAATGACTAATCGAAGTTACTAGCATCTAACCTTAGTTGAAAATGAAACATTTTTAAGATGATTTCAAGCTGAAATTATATTAAAATGTATTTTATGTTAGAATATACGAGCCAGAGCTGAATTTATCTCAAGCTAGGCTTTTAAATGCTTTTAAACACACTTTTCAATGCTCAAAACCACAATTTAGTAGATAATAAAGCATTTTCTTAATAATTCCGAGCTGAAATTAAATTAAAATGTATTTTATACTAGGATAAACGAGTTAAAAGTTAATTTATGCTTTTAAACACACTTTTCAATGCTCAAAGCTACAATTTAGTAGGCAATAAAGCATTTTCTTAATGATCTCAAGTTGAAATTAAATTAAAATGTACTTTATACTGCAATAAATGAGTTAGAATGGAGCTTATCTCATAAAATAGGCTTGCAAATGATTTTAAACACACTTTTCAATGCTCAAAACCACAATTTAACAGCTATTTAATCGAAATATCAAAAATTATCGGATGCTAGCATTACACGGTTCATAAAATATATATAAAAAAAAACATTTTTTTTTAAAGCGTCAGAGAGCACAGGGATTCGAACCCTTGGCATCTTGATTCGGAGTTCTCAGTGCTACGCCCAGAGCCATAGTAATAATTATAAATTGTTTGACCAATTGCTCATTAAAACGAAATTATTATTATTATTATTATTTTGAAATTATTGTAAATCAACTCTGCTGAGGTTCGAACCCTCAATCTCCAGACTCCAAGTTCGTCATGTTATCCCCTGAGCTATAGGCCTCTTCTGAGTTCAATGTAAAAAAACTCAATAACCTAAAACTAAACGGTTCAATTTTCTTCTATATGTGAGGTAAATATACCAAAAAAAAATATCCAAAAAAGAGAGAGAGCGCAATTTATATGAGATTTTAACCCACACATCTCACTAGGCGGAGACCATTTTTGTTTCTCTCAAAGCCACAGCCTTGTTATTTTTCTCACCATATTTCTCAATAATAAAGAAACCATTTGAGGTTTCATTTACTCTATGTACTGCCGGTATTCGAACCCGCAATCTTCTGAATGAAAGATGTGTGTGCTACTCGCTGAGCTATAGGCTTCTGTTGATTTTACTGTCAGAATGCATAACAATTATTTGATTTTATGTAAGGCGAGTTTTCATAGGCAAGAAAATTTGCCGTAAATTGATCTCAGAAAGTTTTTTTCAGAATAAACCGTTATGTTTCTTGCTCAAAATATTTTACGCTCAAAAAACTTTCTGAATTGCAGACATAAGCCCCGCCTATCAACAGTAACTCTCTGTTACTCTCAGAGGACACTAGGTTTCTCTTAATCTCTTCTATATGTCAGATTTCTCAAGAAAAAAAAAGAAACAAAATCAAATCGTTTTTTGCTAGATGAATTGCATTAAGTAAAAAAACAAACAAAAAGTGAGAGCACCAATTTCCAAGACTCAAACCCAAAATCCAACGACTTGAAAGCTCGTAATACAATCTCAAAGATGAATGGAGTGGGTATTATCATGTGTATGTAGATGTGGAGAGTAAGTAAAGAGAGCGCACAGTAAGAAAGAAACAATAACAATTTATTTGTTCAAATAATATATGATAGTCTCTTCTTCGCCGCTCTCTTGAACACTCAAAAAATCACAATATGCATGAGAGAGAGAGAGAAAGAGGGAGAGAGACTTCTTAAATGAATTTGCACAAAATGGTGGCAAATTTGATTAGATCTGACATAGTGAAACAGTGGCGTGTCTTGAATTTAAACTTAAAGGTGGTTGAAATATTTTTTACTTACCCACACCGCCAAAAACAAAAATTAATTATAAATCAATTAAAAACTTTTGAAATATTTTTACACACTCGCTTTCATTTATTTGGTGTTTTCTATAATTTTTATTTTTCATTTCATTTTATTATTATTTTCTTAAATGTTTACTGTATTACACTAATAATTTATTTAAAATTACAGTAGAAGTATAAATATTATTTACAATAATGTAGAGATAAATAGTAAAAATTATTTATATAAATTTATTTTTTTTTTTTCATAAAATTAGAAAATAAAAAATCTTAACTATATATATTTTTTCTTTTTTTTTTAATTTCATTTATTTTAATGTATAATGTATATTTACTTTTTCTTTTTCAGTATTTTTTTTAGCGATATTTCCCATTAATTGTTTATTTAATACTTAATTGTTAAAAATTTTATGCTAATATATTTATAACATTATTATTCACGTGTATTTTTTTTTTTTTTATAGATTGTAAATTTTCCACTATTTAAAAGTTCAAGTCTTTTTTAAGTTTCCCTAAAATATTATTTCCTTTTATTTTTCTTCTTCTTCTTGTTTTAAATTATGTGTTGCTCTTTCTTTATATTGAGTTGCACCTGGTACAGCTTTATTTGTTTATTTTAATACAGCATCATTTAATATAGCATCTAGAAATATATGTTGCGCAGATTTTATAACAATCTACATACAAAGTCAGCTGCCTAGAAATAAATAAAAATTGTTCAATTTTAAATAAAAATGCTACAAAAATTTAAAAGAATAATAGAATAGTATTTCTTCCAAACGAAGATGATAACTTAAAATACTTTTCTAAGACTCCAGTATGAATAAGCACAACAATTCAGATAACTCCAACTAAACCAATAATGTTGATATTTTATCCCAGCTGTGAATGACTTACGATTGTACTTCTTCAATATGAAGTGAATAATCTGTACATGAAAACTGTAAAAACATTCTTCTTTCGCCGGTCTGAGTAGAGAGAATAATTCAAGACTTTTTTACGCAGATTACATTGTGCGACACCAGAAATCAAACCGCACCGGAATATTTTTTTTTTTTAATATACCTATCCAATAGCAAAAGCCTCGCTGGGTTTGTAAAAGTTAGCTCGATTTTTTCTTTTATTATTTTTCGAGCCTCAGGCCATTTCTGTGTTTTTCATATACCCCGATTTCGACTTATAAATCGATTTTTTTCGGATGTATCCGATGTATGTCATTATGATTCTTTTTAGAAATGTCGTTAATGTACAAATAAATCTATTTTGTGAAATCAATTCAATTGATATAAGTCGCAAATTTGACCACAAAATGCAAAATCCTGAAATTGGTTTTCTAGTTTTGGGAAATTTTAGTTGTATAGTGAATTTCTATGAGATTTCGCTATACGTTTTGATTCATTTTAAATGGATCAAGCTGCTGAGATTTGCTTTCATAAAAATTAGCTACTTTTTTCTCTAATTTTTAATCGGCATAAGTTGCAAATTTAACCTCGGTAGGTATAACCTTGAAATTTTTATTCGCATATCAAAATTCAAAAAAAAAAAAAAAAAATCGTCTGCATTTTTTGTTCAATTTGATGTTTTTTTATTTGATGATACTTGAAACTTTTCTTTACAATTTTTCTTTAACTTTGAATCGATTTAAATGGCGAAACTTTCCTCGGGGAAAAAAATTGAAAGTTTTTTAGCCACTGGAAATTGAATTTGTATACCAATTTTAAACAAAATTTAGTTGCACTTTTGCTCAATTTAAAATGCAATAACTGCTGAGACTTTATTTTATAAGGAAAAGCGATTTTCGCCAAGTTTTAATTAAGAAAAGTTGCGAAATAGCGAATTTCGAAAAGTGCAAAATCCCGAAATTAGTTTCTTAGTCATCGAAAATTGTGTTCGCATACCAATTTTTAACGAAAATTGTCTGACCAATTTGATATGGAATGCTCTCTCGTACATACATATCTATGCTCTCCATATTGCTCTCAACTCAGCTACTCTCCACCTCAACTACTCTGCACCTCAACTACTCTTCACCTCAATTACGCTCTACCTCAACTACTCTCTCTCTTTCTACTCTCCTACCAACTACATATATGTATGAGTATCTACAAAACACACACACACACACACTCTAAAGCTAACAATGTTTTTCTTTTTATGTGTTAATTTATTTATTTTTTTTTTTTTTCAATTTTACCTTTATACAATTTAGTCTGGCTACTTGGATGTCGTAGTGCCGCCTGATATATTGAATCACCCTGAACAAAATCTAGAGGAGGGTATCTGGAATGAGGGTGGGACGATAATGCTGACATGCAGTGCGACCGGAGTACCAGAGCCAACAGTACAATGGAGACGTGAAGGAGGCAGAGACATTATACTACGTACGGAGACAAGAGAGAAACAAGGTTTGTATAAATAATTTTTTTTGAAAAAAATAAAAATAAATAAAAAATGAAAATCTTTAAAAAGAATACAAAAAAAGAGTAAAAACAAAAAATGAAAGAAAAGAACACGTGGCTTGCAGTATTTCCAGCTACTTGTCTTCTTATCACACTTCCAAGTTCTGTATGTATGCTTGTTTATCTTTCTGTTGTCTGTCTGCCTGTCCACCTGCCTGTCTGTCTGTTCATTTCTCTGTCCATCTGTCTGTACTTTGAGCGTATTTTGTGGTGATAATGTTGATATAAATAAAAATAAATTATTTGTTGTTCCTGCTGCTGTTGCATACCATGAAGTGTACATACATATATGTAAAGGACTACGTCCACTATAATATCCACTACACCAAAAACCGAAAAGGATGCAAGCACCTAACATGAGTGTTGGTGTGCCACAAAATTGGCTGTTGTTTAAAGCATCATGCCTCATCAGTACAACAAGGAGATTGTGTTTTATGCAGTAGGAGCAGCAGTAACAGCAAATGAAATTACTTGCTTTGGTTAGTACCAGCAAACCAAAAAGAATTAAGAAAGTGAAAAAAAAAATAGCAATGTCGAGAAGTTAATTAATTATGTCCAACTTTCTTTTAAATGTTATCGTATTTAATTTAAAAATAAATAAAAAATCGCTAACATTTTTACAAAGAAAAGAATCATTTCGTTTCAAGTATTTAGTATTTTTATATGATTTTTTTTCTTTCCTTCTTCTTTGCAGTTGTGAAGTCTATCGAAGGCGAGAAGCTCGTCCTTACAAATGTTCATCGATCCGATATGGGTCAATATTTGTGTATAGCATCGAATGGAGTACCGCCAACTGTGAGCAAACATTTCGATGTTCGTATTAATTGTAAGTGTGCTGAAGTTAATATTTTAATTGTTAATATTTTTAGCGGTGATCTCAGGAATTCAGCATTTCTAGAGTAGAAAAAAATAGATCAAAAATAGTCACGTGACTGGGTTTTTTCGGAACGGTGATCGGTTTGGGTGTTTTCACTATTTTGAGGACTACCAATCAAATGTCTTGTGCCCTAAAATTTTATATGCGTGAGTTCCGCTTTTCATACTTATAACTCGGGAATTTAATATATTACATTGAAATAATTTCTTTAATTATATTTATCGGTTTCCTAGTGGTCACAATCCACGACGATATATTCAGATTCGCCTTTTCACCTGTGACTTAGAAGGAATAGCTGTTCTGATTCATAATACCGAATAATTCCTACAGATTCAGAAGAAGAAAGTTACTGAAAGTACCTTAGCTCCTTTCCGACTAGAGCTTGGCATAGTTTTGATCCGATTTTTGATCTGAATTTTAGTCCATTTTTAATCTAAATTTCTGAATATACTTTTTCCTCTACTTTTAATCTAACGGTATTTTCGGGCTCTCAGAAAATGTCGCCTGGTATTGTATGAGTTTTTGGTTTGAATATTGGAATGATTTTTGTTCCGAGTTTTGGTCTGAATTTTGGAACATATTCGTTTGGGTGAATTTTGAACTGGATTTGGATCTGGTCTAAATTTTGGTCTGATTTCTGGTCTAAATTATGGTCTGATTTCTGTTCAAAATTTTGGTGTGGTTTCTGGTCTAAATTTTGGTCTGATTTCTGTTCAAAATTTTGGTGTGGTTTCTGGTCTAAATTTTGGTCTGGTTTCTGGTTTAAAATTTGGTCTGATTTCTGGTCTAAATTATGGTCTGATTTCTGTTCCAAATTTTGGTCTGATTTCTGGTCTAAATTTTGGTCTGATTTCTGGTCTAAATTATGGTCTGATTTCTGTTCCAAATTTTGGTCTGATTTCTGTTCAAAATTTTGGTGTGGTTTCTGGTTTAAAATTTGGTCTGATTTCTGGTCTAAATTTTGGTCTGATTTCTGGTCTAAATTATGGTCTGATTTCTGTTCCAAATTTTGGTCTGATTTCTGTTCAAAATTTTGGTGTGGTTTCTGGTTTAAAATTTGGTCTGATTTCTGGTCTAAATTATGGTCTGATTTCTATTCCAAATTTTGGTCTGGTTTCTGGTATAAATTTTGGTCTGATTTCTGGTCTAAATTTTGGTTTGATTTCTGGTCTAAATTATAGTCTGATTTCTGTTCCAAATTTTGGTCTGGTTTCTGGTTTGAATTTTGGTCTGTTTTCTGGTCTAAATTATGGTCTGATTTCTGTTCAAAATTTTGGTCCGGTTTTTGTTCTAAATTTTGGCCTAGTCTACATTTTTATCCGATTTCTGTTCCAAATTTTGGTCTGGTTTCTAGTCTAAATTTTGGTCTGGTTTCTGGTTTAAAATTTGGTCTGATTTCTGGTCTAAATTATGGTCTGATTTCTGTTCCAAATTTTGGTCTGGTTTCTGGTCTAAACTTTGGTCTGATTTCTGGTCTAAATTATAGTCTGATTTCTGTTCAAAATTTTGGTCCGGTTTTTGTTCTAAATTTTGGCCTAGTCTACATTTTTATCCGATTTCTGTTCCAAATTTTGGTCTGGTTTCTAGTCTAAATTTTGGTCTGGTTTCTGGTTTAAAATTTGGTCTGATTTCTGGTCTAAATTATGGTCTGATTTCTGTTCCAAATTTTGGTCTGGTTTCTGGTCTAAACTTTGGTCTGATTTCTGGTCTAAATTATGGTCTGATTTCTGTTCAAAATTTTGGTGTGGTTTCTGGTCTAAATTTTGGTCTAAATTTTGGTCTGATTTCTGATCTAAATTATAGTATGATTTCTGTTCCAAATTTTGGTCTGGTTTCAGGTCTAAATTTTGGTCTGATTTCTGGTCTAAATTACGGTCTGATTTCTGGTCTAAATTATAGTCTGATTTCTGTTCAAAATTTTGGTCTGGTTTCTGGTCTAAATTTTGGTCTGGTTTCTAGTTTAAAATTTTGTCTGATTTCTGGTCTAAATTATGGTCTGATTTCTGTTCCAAATTTTGGTCTGATTTCTGATCTAAATTATAGTCTGATTTCTGTTCCAAATTTTGGTCTAGTTTCTGGTTTAAATTTTGGTCTGGTTTCTGGTCTAAATTATGGTCTGATTTCTGTTCTAAATTTTGGTGTGGTTTCTGGTCTAAATTTTGGTCTGGTTTCTGGTTTATTTTAGTCTGGTTTCTGGTCTAAACTTTGTTCTGGTTTCCGGTCTCAATTTTGGTCTGATTTCTGGTCTAATTTATGGTCTCGTTTTTGTTCTAAATTTTGGTCTGGTTTCTAGTCTACATTTTTATCCGATTTCTGATCCAAATTTTGGTCTGGTTTCAGGTCCTAAATTTTGGTCTGGTTTCTGGTCCTAAATTTTGAACTTTTTTCTGGTCCAACTTTCGGTTTGATTTCTGGTCTAAATTTTGGTTTGATTTCTGTTCCCAATTTTGGACTGATTTCTGGTTTTAATTTTGGTCTTATTTCTGGTCTTAATTTTGGTCTGATTTTTTATTTGAATTTAGTCTGAATTTTGGTTTTCATTTCTGCTCAGAATCTTTGTTTGAGTTTTGATCTGATTTTTGGTTTGTTTTCAATCTAAGTTTCGTTCTGAATATCGACATAATTTTAGTCTGCTCTGGGTTTGAACTTTGGTCCGATTTTAATCAGTTTTTACTTTGGTTCCTGGTCTGAATTTCTTAATATCGGATTCTGATTTGAAATTTGGCCCGTTTTTCGGTCTCTATTTTGGCCTATTTTTGAAAGTTTGTCCGAACAATTTTTAGTCGAATTTTTTTTTGAATATTTGTAAAATTTTTAGTCTGAATTTTGCATCTGAATTTGGTTCAAAATTGTTCTGAATTTGGTTCAAAATTGTTCTGTATTTGGTTTGATCTAAATTTGGGTCTGATTTTTTGTCCGTTTCTGGTCTAAGTTTCGGTCCAAATAGCGGAATAATTTTGTGGTCTGACTTTTGCTCTGATTTTCGATCTGAATTTTTAACTTTTGAATATCGGAATGATTTTTGGCCTGGATTTTCGTCTGAAATTTGGACCGTTTGCTGGTCTCATTTTTGGTCTGTTTTCGAAGTTTTGATCGAAATATCGGAATGATTTTTGCTCTGAATTTTTGCCTACATTTGACATAAGTTTAAGTTAAAACATTTGTAAGATTTTTTATCTGAATTTGGTCCAGTTTCTGACTAAAATTTTTGTCATTTCTCGTGGTTTTTTGTTCAAAATTGGCCTGAATTTAGTTTAATTTTCGGTCAAAATTTAGATCTGTTTTCAATCTAAGTTTTGGTTCAAATGCCGGCAAGATTTTTAGTCTGAATTTTTGTCTGCTTTTAATTTGAATTTGAATCAGGATTTAATCAATTTTTGGTTTGATTTTAAGCCTGAATTTGTGAACATCGGGATGATTTTTGGCTTGGTTTCTAGTTTGAATTATGAACAGAATTTTTATCCAAGTTTGGTTTAATTTGTGATCTGATTTTCGGTTGGTTTTCAAGTTTCTTAAGTTTTGGTCTGAATTATCGGTACGATTTTTAGTCTGAATTATCGTTTGCATTTGGTTTGAATGTCGGGCGGAATTTGATCTATTTTTGGTTTGAATATCGGAATTATTTTTATTCAGGATTTTAGTCTGAAATTTGGTCCGTTTTTGGGTCTCATTTTTGGTCTCTTTTCGAAGTTTTGGACCTCATATCGAGATGATTTTTAATGTGATTTTTGTTTTGAATTTTGGTGTATTTTTGATCTAAGCTTTGGTTTGAATATTTATAAGATTTTTGATCTGAATTCTGGTTCTGAATTTAATCTGGTTTCCGGTCTTAAGTTTTGCTTGGTATTTTGTTCAAAATTTTTCTGGATTTGTTTTTGGTTTTTGCTCTATATTAGAGTTCGATTTTTCGTCTGTTTTCGATCAAAGTTTTGGTCCAAATATCGGCATAATTTATGGTCTAACTTTGGATTTGAATTTGTGCATGCTCTTGGTTTCAATTTCTATCTGAATTTGATATATTTTTAGTTTGATTTTTGGTCTAAATTTTTGAATATCGTGGTGACTTTTAGCCTGGTTTTTGGTTTAAAATATTTTGGTCTGAATTTTGATCTAAATTTGGTTTGAGTTTTGATCTGATTTTTAGTTTATTTTCGATTTAAGTTCTGATCCGAATATCGGGATGATTTCTGGTTCGAATTTTGATCTGAATTTGATTTGCTTTTTGTTTTGGATTTGGTCTGAGTTTTAGTCTAGAATTCGGTCTGAATTTTGGTCTAGAATTTGCTCTGAATTTGATTTGTTTTTTGGTTTGAATTTGGTGTGAATTTTGGTCTAGAATACGGTCTAAATTTGATTTTCTTTTTGTTTTGTATTCGGTCTGAATTTGATTTGTTTTTTGGTTTGAATTTGGTCTGAATTTTGTTCTACTTTTGGTCTTAGATTTGATTTGGTTTTTGGGCTAAGTTTGGTTTGGTTTTGGTTTGAATATCTGTCTGACTTTTGGTCGGAATTAGGTTTAGTTTTTGTCTAATTTTCTGCGTGATTTTTGGTCTGATTTTTAGCTTGATTTTTGGTCTGAATTTTGGTCTTTAATTCATGAGGAAATTTGTTCTGAAATTGTTCGATTTTTGGGCACATTTTTAGTTTGAATATCAGGGGATAATTTTAAATTTGAACTGTTCTGAATTTGGTCTGATTTTGATTGATTTTTTAAATAACTTTTGGTCTTCTTTTGACTTAAATTTTTGCCTGTATTTGCTTCGAGTTTTAGTTTGTTTTTTTGGTCTAATTTTTGGTTTAATTTTTGATTTCAGTTTAGTCTGATTTTTGCCCTATTTTTGCTCAATGTTTTTGGACTTCTTTAGTCTGCTTTTGATCTGAATTTTTTCGTGAATTATGGAATTTTGGTTCTCATTCAACAATCGGTTTTTGGTCAACTCAATTAGTTAGATTTTCTTGTATTCTTAAGAATGCTTATAAATCTTTTTGTAAAACTTTTGCAGCAATTTTCAATTATAAAATTCAAGTAGCTTTGAGGATGACATAATTTCTTTATCCTTTCTTTATTTGTAAAAACAATAAATTCCCAAATTAAGTTTATGCATGTTGGTTTATTAATTTTATGGGATTAATTCATTTAAAATCCTAATTTACAATTGTTTACTAATAAATTGTGTTGCCAACAAACACTCGTGACCTCATAACAAATACATAAATTCTGACTATGTTTGCATATTTAATCTAATCCCAATGTACAATTTTATTTGCAAAAACATAGATAAAAACATTCCTTGACCACTTCCAGTTTTACGAAAATTGTTTTTAAAGTTCGTGCATAACCTTCAAAACCCATTCTGTGTTTTTTTCTGTTTTTTGTTATTGTAGCATAAAGAAATATACATAAAAATTAACAAATAAAAACAGACAACAACTTTGTGGCTTGTCTATGGTTGCATGCATATTTGTTTTTTGCTTTTGTTTTTTTTTTTTGTAAAGCGAAAGCGAACGTTGACCATTTCAATGTCCGCTAACCCCGCCCTTTAGCTTCCACTCCCTCGTAACATGTATGTATTAACCCACATCTCACCCACCCACATTCTGTTGGGCAACCAAACAAATAAATCTAGAAATGTTTAAAAATAGTTTTAACTATTCAAAATTAAAGGCTTTGTGTTCCTCGAGTAAATAAATGATTTTTGTTTTTTGCTGCTGTTGTTGTCTTTGTTTTTTGTTTTTGAGAGAAGAGTTGAGTTTTAATTGTTGTTGTTGTTGTCCTTGGGGCATAAATGAAACGATTTTTGTTTTGCAGCATATTCTGGTCATTGAACGAACGAAAGAACTTTCATTTCGTTTGTTTGTTTCTTTGGACCAAGCTTCATCCAAGCTCATTGTATGTGTACCCAGTGGTGGAGAGTTAAGCGCTTCTATAAAAAGTATGTAAGCGCTAAAAAGCAGGCAGACTTTTTTAGTTGCCATATGATTTTTACAATCTATTGGCCGATTCACAAGCTGTCATATATGAGAAAAATAGGAAAAATATGAAAGAGTGAACTCTATCTAACCTGCTAACAAGACACGAACTTACTTCGAGGTTTGTCGTGGTTTTATCAGAATGGAAGCATTTATGGCATTAATCGGACACCCATTTTCATGGGGTGTTAAGCCAGCCTCTTCCTATAGTGTCCGAATACCAACCCAGAAAATAGGGGTGTTCAGTGGTTGTCAGGTCATAAGTTGCACATTCCTACCAAGTGGCGCTCACTCGGAGATAGACAATTTGAATTTTTACTACCTCCATTAGTCCTTCAGACCGAATATGTCAGAAAGACTCTTCAGCCCAACTTAAATAAGTGCGTAATGCGTAAAATTTCTGGTCAAAATCGCTCATGCAGATACATTTTGTATGGAGCTGACTGAAATACGCCGCTCACTTACGCAAACCTATTTCTATTTTCTATATTGAAATTGCGTAAAGAAAGAAATTTGAGTGGGGAGAGTTTTTTCAAAAAACACAACAAATATTGTGTGATTATTTATTGTTTATATAAATAAATCTCTGTCCTGACCACTCTGGAAAGTTGCCGAATTCGAAGCTTGACACAAGGTGGAGTAAAATGGCGACCTCAGCCGAAAAAGGGAGGGGACGCTGCCATGGCTACTGGCATCCAAGGCCGTATTTAGGGGGAGGTTTTGGGGGTTCTGACCGCCCCCCCCCCTCCCCGAAATGTGGAAACTTTCTTCTATTTTTTATATTAATTGCCAGTGGATGAAAAAAAGTTAAAATAGAATCTATTGAACAGTTTTTAAATATTTTTTACTTCCATCGGTTTCTTTCTAAAAAGTCAAATATAAAAAAATAAACTTGAAATCTTAGTTACACTATGCGACCAGATCCGATTTGTTTTCTTTGACATGAGGTTTGACTTTGGATACAAAAAGAGAAGGTGATGCTGAGCAATTCTGCATTTATAGTTTTTCTAGGTCAGTAACTGTTTTTGATTTACAGTTTCGGGTTTAGGGCTCATTTGGAAGGGCATGATTCAGCCTATAATTTGTGGATTTCGAAATTTGTAGCACGCCAGTGTTCAGCTCTTCAATTTTTAAAAATGGCCAAAAATTCTATTTTAGGGTTTTCCATCTTATTTTTTCTAAAACGTGGCGTGATGGGAAATTTTTGACCTCAGATTCGTGTTCAGTATAAAAAATTCATTCACAAACACTAGGAACCGTTTTATTCGCAAAGCCCATGTAGGGCAGTAGTAGTGGATCAGCTCCAAAGTTCTAGGAAACAATTTTAAAATGTAATTAATTCTTTAACCCATTATTGCTCAGAGCATCCCGACACGGAAGACCTCTTTCAATGCAGTAACTGCACGAATTTTGGGAATATAAGCCAACCTCATCCGGATTCCTGATAATCATTTGAAAAAAAATGAGCCTCTGACTATTTGTAGTATTTTTGCTAATTATTTTGAGGTCGGGTTCATCATCAGTAATGGCAAGTCAATGTCAATTTTTTTCGAATGAAAACTCCCCCCGAAAAAAAATCCTGGCTACGGCCCTGCTGTCATCTATAAAGTCCACCCGGCCGACGCGAAAGTCTCACATGGACTCAATTGATACCATCCGCACTGAACATGTTAATATGTTTGACAGCTAGAAACTGACAGTACGCTGCGCTCAATTTCAGTCTGGTATTGCGTACGAGTGCGTGCGTAATTTTGCGCATACGCATTATGCTCCATACATAACGCTCGTATCTTTTTTCGGACCAAAAACTGTATATTTCTACCAGAAACTTTTAAAAAGCTGTAAATCGATTTGAAAAAAACTGTATATTTCGCGGTTTGATTTTTTTTCAATGAAAATTATCAAGAAAAGCAATTTATCCATCATCTAAATCGTCTTCGTTCTCCATTTTCATATCTCCTTCTATAGTTGTATTGAATTTGTGCTTAGAAGAAATTTGACGAAGCGATTCTGGCTTTGCCATTAAGTATTTATAGAAATCAACGCATGGATATTTCAAGTTACATTTGACGATAAGAATCGCCTTCAATGTTTCCACTTCTTTCAAAAGTATACTCGCAACAAATTGCCATTGTTCTCTCAGACGCTTTGCATTGCGATTGATAAATTTGAATTTCCTAGCGCTCAAAAATTGTATATTTTTTTCTTACTATAAACGCGATATTTTGGTAAAAAAAGGCGGTATGCGGTTTTGGAGTTGAAAAAACGGTATACTACCGCGAAAAACTGTATAGATACGAGCGTTAACCATACACATTGACGACGGCAGCTGCACGACTACATTTGTCAAATTATAAAAACACATGTTCTTATGGAGACGATTATTTTGGCGACGACACGACCACATGACCACCGAACACAATAGTAGCTGTTGCCAATTTTAAATCTATTTCTAATTAGACAAGCAACAGAGAGATAAGAGAGTTTACTTTTGTTATTCTGACTATGTTTGCTGCAGGTAGAGCGACTTCCAATGTGTTTAGTAGCTGACTGAACGGCGACAGTTATAGCCGCCAGAATTTCCTAGCCGTGTGTTCATTTAGCTGCTGTCGTCAATGTGTATGGACCATTATTTAAGTTGGGCTACTAATGAAGTCCTCTCTTCTTCTCTCTCTCTCTCTCTTTAATGCATCACTTCGAGGTGAGACTAGGAACTGGGAAACTGTAATTCCATTAGCAGTTGACGTCTTGAAGTATACAACTTCATGTGCCTGGTATTGTATGAGAGAGAGAGAGAGAGGGAAAAACATTTCAAATGGTGCAAAAAAACACGAGAGCGTGACGTCATGCCCATTTTATTTTTTCCACAGCCACCTACTAGCGATTTCTGTGCGCCTGGTATTTTCAGGTTCTCAGAATTTGCGCCTGGTATTTTCAGGCTCTCACAAATTGCGCCTGGTAATGTATGTGAGAGATAAGAATGTTACAAATGGCGCCAAGAAACAAGAGAGCGTGACCTCATGCCCATGCAATTTTCCCCACAGCTACCTACTACCGATTTCTATGCGCCTGGTATTTTCAGGCTCTCAGAAATTGCAACTAGTATTGTATGAAAGAAGAATAGTTCAAATGGTACCCACAAACACGAGAGCGTGACGTCATGCCCATTTTATTTATTCCACAGCCACTTACTAGTGATTTCTGTGCGACTGGTATTTTCAGGTTCCCAGAATTTGAGCCTGGTATTGTATGAGAAAGAGAAAAATGGTTGAAATGGCAGCAAAAAAAAAATGAGAGCGTGACACCATGCCCATTTTATTATTTCCACAGCCTAGGTGGCATTGAAATATTAGAAGGTTACTTCAAATTTCGGTATTAATACTGGACCAATCATTTTCAAACAGAGTTCACTTAATTTGGATGCCAAGCCTCACAGTTGCCGTAAAGGCAATGAAGTTACGAAGAAGTTTCGAAAAGTTTTACATTCCAAGACCTTTTTATTTGGCTTGCTAAATAAGTGTAGCTAAATGGTATCCCAGCGATTGGTTTAAAGCCAAAGCAATGCATTATTGAAGGAAAATAGAAGGTAATGGACCGGGCAAAAATTTTCTTTCGATCATATTAAAAATAGTGCACATTCAACACCAGAAAGCCATAGTTATTTTAATTCAAGATAAGACTTGCACACCTTTTGCGACGAAAAAGACGAAAAATCATCAAATCGCCTCCCATTCCCCTCTCTTGAATTTCACATAGCTGAGAATTAATTATTAAAACAAATTTTTTCAATTTTAGAACTTGAAAAATTTTTTTGGATATTTTTTTGTGCTGCTTTCATATATGGAGGATTTCATCGGGAACTAACTTTTGAAATCGATCGGGTTCAAACTCGCACAAGGTTTAGTCCTATCGAGTAGTAGTTACCACTTCGAAATTTGAATGAGATCGGTTTAAAACTCACCGAGTTGGAGGGAGTAGAATTTGGGCATTTTGGTCACACAGCCCCTATTTCGGATCCATGTAGTTAATCACCTAATATATTTTGATCCAATTTCGACAGATTTTTATTCAATCTTGATTGAAAAAAGAAAAATCAGAAAACCCAAAATTTAACATTTTTTTTTTCTAAAATGAAAAGATGTTTTGGCTTTTTTTCAAAAAGGAAAATTAGTCTTTTTTTAGATCAAAAGTTAAGCTAAGGTCTTTTCCTTTGAGAACTTTGAGGTCCAAAAGTGAGCGGTGACTTGTTTATCTATCAAAATGAGAGTCGAATAAATTATTTCAACCCGATCGATTTTAAAAATGGGTTCAGTTAAGATGAAACCGCTCTATCACTACCAAATCTAAGGGGTAAAAATCTGATACGTTTTCGTCATTGATTAATAAATAAAAAAAAAATAAAAAAATTTAAAGAACTAAAAAATTATTACCCGCCTCCTCCCCCTCTTAGGCAATCTTTGGATCATCGAGAATGAAGCGATGAATTCAGTTCACTTCAATATGAAGAATTTAGAGTGCTTCCACAGTGTTTTAGATGCGCAATAATGTCGATGCGCATTTGTTTTACCACTGGGAATATTTGGATGCAAATATGTGTATGTAGGGATTGCTTTTTAATGGTTATAAGATGATGAAGAAAGATTACTAGGCTGCATATATATATTTACACTCACACATACATACATACACACATACATACACACATACATGCTCCTTTATTCTAATAATGTTGTTTGAACTTTTGTCAGCCGGAAACATCAGTTGCATTCTAGTATTCGTGATATTCAAACGAACAAACCGAAAGTACGAAATATCAAAATAACATTTCTTGTTTCTCATTTTGTCGGTCGACAACAATCGATGGAAATTTTCGGATGGGAAACGGAGGAAGAAGGAGCGTTTAAAGCATCTATGCGTATGTCCCTTTACACAAAATCATCACTTCTACTTACTAGTGTGATTCATCAAGACGGCCACAAATGAGTCAAGAGTCTCAAACATTTTGTGACTATCCACTAATGTATGTATGCAAATGTTTATGCACCCTGTACAACTATGGTAGAAAGAAGAGGCATTCATTTCTAAATAGTTGGGATCAGCTGAAAATGTTTTGCATTTATAAAATTATTGTCTGAATCTTCTTCTTCTTCTATGTACATACCATGCATATGTATGCATGTGTGTGTGTGTTTTTTTGTTGGGGAAGAGACTAACTGTGAAATGCACATTCAATGTTAGCAATTGCTGTTAGATTTGTAGCTACTTCTTCCCCTTCTTCATTTGTATACATATGTATGTATGTGTATATGTGTATGTATGCATATTTTTGGTTACACTGCCAACAGGACCTTCTGAATAGCCATTAAAACAAACTTTTAACAATAAAATTAAACACTGCGAACTGCTGCAAAAGACAAAAAACGGAAACTGCATGAGAAAGTGAACATGAACAACATATACAAACATAGTATATATGTATGTATGCGTGCATTGTTGTATGCATTTGTATACTGCTAGTAGTAGTAGTACAGTGTAGACAACATATCACAATGTGTCACATGTACTGAAGTAGAATATTTTGTTTGTGACATTAAAATATTCGTAATTTTTAATGGATTCTTTTAATTTTATATACACACACACATGTACACTACATATACACTCAGAAAAAAAAACGCTTCATAATTTAGGAAATTTTTTAGATTATACATTTAATAGAACAACTATTAATAAGAGTTTTATATCAATAGTTCAATAGTTTTCCATTTAGTTTAATGGAATTACCCGTGGATAAGAATAATCTATGTCAAAAACATCTATCTCCTTCAGGGCCGTAGCCAGGATTTTTTTTCGGGGGGCGTTTTCATTCGAAAAAAATTGACATTGACTTGCCATTACTGATGATGAGCCTGACCTCAAAACAATTACCAAAAATACTAAAAATAGTCAGAGGCTCATTTTTTTCAAATGATTATCAATGGGAATTCGGGCCATGATAAGGAATCCGGATGAGGTTGGCTTATGTATATTCCCAAAATTCGTGCAGTTACTGTATTGAAAGAGGTCTTCCGTGTCGGGGTGCTCTGAGCAATAATGGGTTAAAGAATTAATTACATTTTAAAATTGTTTCCTAGAACTTTGGAGCTGATCCACTACTACTGCCCTACATTTGCTTTGGGAATAAAATGGTTCCTAGTATTTGTGAATGAATTTTTTATACTGAACACGAATCTGAGGTCAAAAATTTCCCATTACGCCACGTTTTAGAAAAAACGGGATTTAAAAACCTAAAATAGAATTTTTAAAAATTAAAGAGCTGAACACTGGCGTGCTACAAACTTCGAAATCCAGAAATCATGCCCTTCCAAATAAGCCCTAAACCCGAAACTGTAAATCAAAAACAGTTATTGATCTAGGAAAACTATAAATGCAGAATTGCTCAGCATCACCTTCTCTTTTTGTATCCAAAGTCAAACCTCATGTCAAATAAAACAAATCGGATCTGTACGCATAGTGTAACTAAGATTTCAAGTGTATTTTTTTTATTTTTGACTTTTTAGAAAGAAACCGATGGAAGTAAAAAATATTTAAAAACTGTTCAATAGATTTTATTTTAATTTTTTTTTCATCCACTGGCAATTAAATATCAAAAAATAGAAGAAAGTTTCCACATTTCGGGGGGGAGGGGGTCAGAACCCCCAAATTCCCCCTCCCTAAATACGGCCTTGATCTCCTTCTTTCACTCCCCTTTAGCCCCTGACAGGGCATAGGGCCTCAATGAAATTGTTTCATGGTGATCTCTGTCGTTAGTCATCGTCTTCAGATCTTCAGATCTTTCCAACATTTTCTCAGATTCATGAATTTCTAGGTCCTTTAAACATTTCCAGATTGATTTTGTTTGTTCACGTTTCCTATGTTCTTGCCTTTTTCCACTCCAGGAGAACTTACTGAACTGAGCGGGTCAAGGTTCAACATGATTTTTGGTTACTTTATTTTTAATTTCTTTCCTTCAAAAACTGCACACTAGCATTTCAAAGGTTTTCCAAATTATTAATTTTTTTTTTTAAATTTATTATAATTATTTTTCTCACATTCCAGTGAAATTAGAAGAATAAATAAGTATTATGTTTTCTTTTAGTTGCATTAGAATATAATAAAAATAATTAAAATCAATTCAAAAACACAAATGAAGAGGTTAAAGTCAAAACATTAGGCATATATTTCTAGAAGTTTTTTTTCCAAATTAAGCAAAAAAAAAATATATATTAAAAAGGTAAATATTTGCGATGAAAGTGACACAGCTGACGTCAATGACTCTGCTAGGTTTGTATGTGGCCGACCCCCATACATTCATATAAAAAAGCCCGAAACCAATAGCGATTCTTTAAGTTTCATCCCACGTTCTGTATGTTTTCGATCAGGGATGCCCAAAAGTTTCTTATGGAAGTGAAAACACCATCATACGTTATACAACAACAAAATCTACGTTGAAGACCAACAAATCATACGAAAATGTTGTTGCTTTGTTTTTTGGTATAACCAAAGAAGAGAGATGAGAAACGAAAAAAAAAACGAAATTTTTTGTGCTGTGTGTGTGTATGAGAATGCACAGCCTATGCCTAAGTGCTTCTACAAAAACAAATGTGCACCAAGTGCATGGGCCGTGGGCACCTCTGTTTTAGATGGTTAATTCTTCCAGATATTGCATTGAATTATTAGAGAGATTAATGAGACCTGTATGATCTATTGTATGTCCTTCTTCTCTATCTGGTCTAAGCCTAGAGTCTAAGCCAAGTCTCCCTCAGGAATTTGAGTACACCACCTGGATCAATAGATTCTTCTAGATAAAACAGTAACAGAAATTCAACGCTAAATTGTAGTTTCTCGAGGTCCTTATATATTTTTGGAGATTGTGACTAACTAAAATTTAGTTTTGAAAGGAAAATTAATTTTTAATTTTGGATCACAAATTCTATTAACTTTATGAAATTTTTTTTTAGTGTAAGCTTACTGAAGAGTATAAAAGTGAGATAAGTTTTTGTACATAATTTAAAAATTTATTTGAACAATCGCAGTTTAGCAAATTATATTTTCTAACCCTTCACTAAATTTTCTTTGATATTCTCTTTCACTTCTTCTTCCATCTGTTTGTCTCCCTTAAGACTCACTCTCTGTTTCTGTCATCCACACTCGCTCATATATCTCTCCCTCTTTTCAATTTCTGTTTCTCTCTTTCAATATCTTCCTTTCACTCTCCTCTGGCTCTCCTTTTCTTATCTTTCTTTGTCTCTCTTTTCTCGTTTTTTCGCTCTGTCAGTCTATTTGCGTCCATCCTTCTCTTCCCTTTTTATCTCTGGCTCTTCCATTCATCCTCTATTCTCTCTCTCCATTTTGCTCCTTATGTTCTCTCCCTGCCACCTATCCTCGCGTTTTCCTCCCTCTGTATCTCTCCCTCCCTCTCTTCCATTTATAATAAATAAAATAAATATTTCTACCCACTTTTCCTTTCCCTCCCTTGATCCTCTCTCTCTACTTCTTCAACTGCCCCTCTCTTCGTCTTTATTTCCATCCTTTCTCTTGATTCCTCCCTGCCTCAATCTCTTCTTTTCTCGCCCTCGGCCTTTTGCGCCCTCTTCACCTCTTTCTGCTTACCTCTGCCTTTCCCTTTTTTTTATCAATTTATTTCTCAGCTTCACTGGCTTTCTCCCTTCTTCTCCCGCTGCCCTCAAGCTGGAAGTTTTCCTTTTCTCCTCCACCCCTTTTCTCTTTCACACCTTCTCATACTCTCTCTCTCTCTCTTTAACTCCTTCTCTTTCCCCTTCCGCTTTTCTTTTTCCCGTCCCTTTTCCTCTCTCTCTCTCATTTTTCTCTGTGTCTTTCTCACCTTTTCTTCTCTCTTTCTGACCTCGTCTCTTTCCCATGGACCCCCTCTTTCTCTCAGTCTCTCTTTCATCTTTTCTTCTATCTTTTTCTCCCTCTTCCACACCCTTTCCTTCTTTTTTTCAGAACCCTCTTTATTTGCCCCACCCCTAATTACTCACTCGATATCCCGCTTCTCCTCTCACCTCTTCTTCGCTCCCTCTTTCTCTCATTACCATACCCGCCACCTACCTCCGTAGCCGTGCAAATTCACCTCTTTTTTGCTACCTCCTCTCTGCACTCATTTTTTAACTACTCTCTATTTTTTGAAGTAAGTAGCTGCACAAATTTTGGCTGGGTACAAAATATCTAGGAATGATATGTATGCAAAATTATTTAACTTAACAAATATTGCCTTCTTCAAAATCATCAACATCAACAACAACAACAACGGCAATAACATACACTCTTAAAGCACATATTCTTCAGGCAACACATAAACGTCATCAACAACAGCGGCAACAACAACAACGACTTCACATTTCCGCCATTTTCATAGTAGCTATGGCGCTTACATATTTGCCTTACGGTATCATTGTGACAGTGTTGCCACTACAACGTGAAAGTGAATGAATTTCTGTTTATTTGTTTGTTTGTTTATTTACTTCAGCAAATTTTATTTTTCATGAGAAGTTGTTGCTGTTGGTGTTGTTTTTGTTGTTGTTAAAGCAGCATCGTGTTTCGGATTTAATATCATCCATAATAGACACTGGTGCTGCTACTCCACTGCTCTAACTCTAGCGACATATGTACACAGCTTTAGCTCCAAAAATCCAAATGTATGTGTGTGTGTATGTGCATGTGATGCGTGCTGTTGTTATTGTTGTTTTTATTTTCACTCACATAGCGTAGTATAATTTAAAACCATAAATAAAATGGATTAAAGCGCAATGATCCCCTCTTCAAAATAGATTCCTTTCACATTGTATCATCTCGCTTGAGCATTTCCTTTTAATGCTATCCTATTAATCTTGCAATAGAAAATATCAAAAATTTATCAGCAAGAGATGGAGCGAGTGAGAAAGGGACAGAGAACAAAAAAAAGAAGAAAACAGATTATGGTGCCATGGTTTCTTTTTTTTTCTTTTTTTTTTATTGGTATAAAAGGCAGCAAAGAAATTGAAAACAATTTAGTCTTAGATTCTGATAATAATCTAATAACCTGAAGTTATGGAGGGAGAAAACCTGCTTGACGTGGAGGCCTATTACTTAGTCCATTTGCTAGAAAAATATCAGACATTCATATATGAATTTATTCTATGTTTACTTCAAATTCGAATATTGAAAATTGAACAAAAAATCTTGGATAAGTTTTGGACTTTACCAAGGATACAGATACTCACTGTCACAGTCACAGAGATCTGGGAGAGAAAGAAACTTTTGCTGACTTTCATTCCACCTATCTTAATCTAACTCAAATTCGTATTTCTAAGATAATTTTCAATGGAGTTCTTGAGATTTTTTTCTAGTCCTGCCGAAAATCTACTGCTAATAATTATCTATTATCTTCGACAAAATTTCTTGGGGGATAGAGAGAAAGAGAGAGAAGCAAGAAGGCGGGAGATGATGGTAGAGAGGATTGGAAGAGAAAGTAGAGGGTGGAAGAAGAGAAGAGAGAAAGAAGATTGAAATAAAAAGAGGGAGAAATGAAAAGTAGAGTAGAAGGAAGTATGATGGGAGGAGAGAGAAAGAGAGAGGATGAAGAGAGATGGAGATGGGATGGAGGGTGGGGAAGAAAAAGAGGAGGGAAGAGAACAATAAAGACAGAAAAAAGGAGATAGATAGAAAGAGAGAAAGATTATACAGGGAAGGATAGAGTCGGAAAGGGACAGAGAAAAAAACAAGGGGAAAAATAGAGTGAGGTGGAAGAGAAGAATGAAAGAGGAAGGAAATGAGAAGAAAAAGGAATAAAAGCTAGAGTGAAAGGGAGTAAGAAGAGAGATAATGGGTGAAGGTGGAGAGAGATGAAGAGAAGAAGGGTGGGGTAGAAAAAGAGGAAGGAAGAGAAGACGGAGAAAAGAAGGAGATAGATAGAAAGAGAGAAAGCTTACGGAGGGAAGGATAGACTTAGAAAGAAAAAGAGGAGGGTAGAAAATGGCAGAATGGGAGATAGAGGTAACGAAAGGAGAGAGGCAGGGGAAGGGAGAGAAAGAAACAGAAGAAAAGAGAAGTGCGTTAGAGGGCGGAGAAAGTGGAATTGAATGGAGGCAGGAGTGTGAGAGATGGAAAAAAGGGGGAAAGGAAAAGAAAGGTGAAAAAGAGGAAAGGAAAAACTGGAGGAAACAGAGAAGAAGTGAAAACTAAAGAATGGAGGGAGGAGTGTGAGAGAGTTGACAGAAAGGGGGAGGGGGAGGAAAGGAAATGGTAAAGAGAAAAAATGGTAAAGGAAAAAAATTATTAAGTGGAAAAACAAAGGATAGGAAAAAGGAAGGAGGAAAGAGATATGAAGGAGAGAGGGAAAGAAGAGGGTGGGAGAAGGAAAGTAGGAAAGGAAATAAAGGAGGAAGGAAGGGAAAAGAGAGGAAGTGAAAAAAGAGAATGAAGGGAGTAGTGTGGGAGCGGGAAGAAGGGGGGGGGGGGAAATGATTAAAGGGGAAAACGGAGGAGTTGAAAAAGGAGGAAAGAAAGGGGAAAAGAGATATGAAGGAGAGAACAGAAGAGAAAGGCGGGGGGGGGGAGTGAGGAGAAAAGGAAAATAGAAGGAAAGTAGGAAAATAAATAAATTAAGAAGGAAAGGAAAAGAGAGGGAAGTGAAAAAGAGAATGAAGAGAGTAGTGTGAGAGAGGAAAAGAAGGGGGGAAATGAGGAAAGAGAAAAACGGAAGAAAGAAAGGAGAAAAGAGTTACGCAGTAGAGATCGAAAGGAAGGGAAAGGAGATGGGAAATATATATGTAGAAGAAGGGGACCAAAATTCTGGGCTAGAAAATTTAGTTACCTGATTCATTGTTTTTTGTAAATTAATTTATACATTGTAATTATGTATAAAAACGAATTTCACTTTTAAACTTTTTGGTCTATCAATGCCGAATGCAGGAAGGATTGTACGGGCTTTCCCCGCTTCCCTTTTGATATTTTTTAATAAGAAAATAGTTTAAATTTTCAAAAATGCACTTTTTGCAGGACTGATGCCTTTTAAGGGGGTATTCTACCCGAGATGGTGTGAAATATCGATGTTTTCAAATCATTGTAAATGAAAAGCTTTTCAATATTTTTATTCGAGGTTTTTTGCAAGCTTTTCTATAGGTCTTGAACAATAATTTTCGTTTTTAATGTTAAAAATATCTTTGTTAATAATGGTTCATTCGACGCCTCGAACTTGAGCCTGCCGAAAATAGTTGCTCCATGATGGACATGATATCTCCGGTTTAAATATTCTGAAACACAAAACACAAACCCATTTTGTAATCGTGAGACTTCCTGCTATCGCTTCATTTAGGGAATAAGAAAAAAAAAGTTTATTTAAATCAGACGTTTGAACGAAATGACGATTTTTTGCCCTGTTAACATTAGTTAAATGCTTTCGCCATAATCCTAGATAAGGCCATACCTATACATTTGCTTAGTAGCCTTGTAAAATTTCAAGTCAATTCGACAAGTGGTTTTTTGTGAATCGTGTCCACCGTCCCGAAAAAATTGGTTTCGAGAAAAACGAGTTTAAAGATTTACAAACATGGTACTTACAAATGATGTAACTTACGGTTAATCAGCGATTCCAGAACCATACATTGCCCCCTCTTCTTTCTCATAAAACTCGTTATCTACATCAAAAATATTAAATAAAAAAAAATCGATTTTTCGGACCATCTCGGGTAGAATGCCCCCCTTAATCAAAAATTCGAAAGCCAGAGGAACTGGGTAGCTGTTTCTTTTCCCATATTAGAAAAAAAAAATAGTTCATTCTAACCTAAGCTTGCCTCCTCCCCTTATTGGAGATTCTGCCACGAGAGTTTATACACACTTGAAGAAAAATGCCATGAAGTCAATGGAAGTTTCATTTCCAGGTTCAATATTAATCCATTTTGGGGCAGATATCAAAAGTTGCAATTTTATGTCAAATTTATATTGCTGTTTTATTTAAAAGAATTTACCATTTCATATTCAAAATAAATGCATTTTCTATATTTTGTTAAATTTAGAAAATGATTTTTCCACAGGAAAATTTGGTTCTTGTAGGAAAAGTTTACTCGCTGCTGTCGTTGCAGCTTCGGCAATTTCCAACGCATCGAACTTCTTGTCGACCAACCCCGCAGTAAGTGTTGAGATATTATCTCGCCGGTAGTTGGATGCCCTGTTTTAAATTTTTTTTTATCGCAATAAGAATTTTCCTTATGTCGGATCGAATAGCTTCCTTAATGCAAATATTGACAATAAGAATAGTGAAAGCGACTTTTTAATAGCCGCCCGCCAATCACTGCGGACCCAGAAGCGTCCACAGATCACTGTACTGCTTCTCTAATTAATATGCACGGTACATTAAATATTTATGCTTTTTTTTTTTACAGATTTCATGCAATCTGTTTAACGTCACTGCTTACTTATTTACTTACAGTTCCACCAACGATTAAGGCAATTACTCAATTGCTTGGCGCACCGCTTGAGCGCGAAGTGACACTGGAATGCATTGTTGAAGTGTATCCCAAACCGATGAATGCATGGCGTCTCAATGAAGGTAAATAAAAAAAAAAAAGCGTACGACTCTCAAACTATTTTAAATCGCTAACAATTTGATTAAATGACACACGACGCGCTCGTCGCTTGTTCGTTTTCTTCTTTTTGCTCTTTTTTTTCGCTCGCAGGAGATAATTTGATGCACAATGCCATCAAGTACAACATATCAGTGGCAATGATTAACTTGTACACGTGGCATCTCAAACTGACGATACGTCATCTGACAAAAGCAGACTTTGGCACATACACTTGCTCCAGCATGGATGCGCTGGGTAAGCGGGATGAGGCTAAAATACGATTGCAAGGTAAGTAAGTGATGATGGTCTCACGCGTATCAATAATGTGTGTGTGTGTACGAGGAAAGAGAATGAGGTGGAAGTGTGCGGGTGGGGGAAATTGTATGTAGGAATGTTTCTGTGTTTGTAGGCGTGTGTGTGTGGATGTGACTGCAACGCATTTTTGCTTGAACTGTCGCTTCTGCTGTTTCTTTTGCTCAAACTCATGCGTCAATAAATCAATGGGGATTTTAGTTGAGTCAAGCTTTCGCTAGTTCTATTATTATTATTATTTTTTTTTTTTTTTTTGCTATCGAAACTCATTCATACATGATGATAACCTCATCCTTTCTCCTTCTACTTCGCGATATCTTGTTTTTGTTGCCTTTGCATCTGCAGAAAATTTAACCCGAATGAAATGAAAGAAAAAAGAAGAACACACTCATGAATTATGGCACAATTTTGGCGAAAAGTTTCATTGTGTACTTCTTTTTTCCCCCTGCTACTTGCTGCTCCTAGTTTCAGGCAGTGTTGGTGCTTTTGCAGCTGCCAGTGGCATATCTTTCTTGGGGTTTAGTTTGGCGAAAGCTGAGTTTAGTAAATTGTATGATTATATTATATGACTATCTCTTAAATAACTAGATCGAAAAATAAATAAAACTCTCACACACAAATTCAGACTAATACTTAGAGCAAAAGCGGACCGAAATTTCAACCAATACCAGACTAAAAATTATACCAAAATCCGGACTAAAATCCAAATCAAACTCACATAAAAACTCGGACCAAGCTTTTAACACAATTCAAATCATCACACGGAAACAAAACTCAGACCAAAACTCAAACAAAGATTTAGACCTGAAGTCATACCAGAAATAGACTAAAACTCAAGGCAAAAGAAGAAGAAAAGAATTGGATAGAAATTCATATCAAAAATCAAACCAGAAGGAGGACAAACTCCGACTAATTTTGACCAAAATTCAGAGCCAAAACCAGAAGAATTTCAGGCAAAAATTTAGACTGAAGTTCAAACGAAATTCAGAACAAAACGCTGACAAAATTTAGACTAAAAATTAAACCAAATCTAATCCAAAATTTGGACCAAAAAGAGACTTAAACTCAAACCCGAAATTTAAACCAAATTCTGACCAAAAATACAGGCCGAAATTTGGGCCAAATATCAGACCAAAACACTGAACGGAATTCAGACTAAAAAATAGATCAATTTCAGACCAAACTCAAACCAAAATTCAGCCTGAAAAGAGACCAAAACTAATCCGCAAGCTCTAACAAAATTCTAGATAAAATTCAAACCGAAATTTTGTTATAATATCAGACCAAAGCCCTGATCTAAATTCAGAATATAAATTAGACCAACTTCAGACCAAAATTCAGACCAAAACTCAAACCAATTTTCGGCCAAAACTGACCGAAATTTGGACTAAATATCTGACTAAAACCCTGACCAAAATTCCAACAAAAATAATTCAGACCAAATCTAATACAAAACAGAGACACAATTCAAACCAAATACTGGCTAAAACTCAAACCGAAATTTGGACTAAAAATTAGACCGAATTCAGACCAAAAATCAAACAAAACTTAAATTAAAAATTCAGACCATGAACAGACCAAAACTCATCCCTATGTTCAAACCAAATTCTGCCTAAAATTCAGACCGAAATTTGGACCCAATATCAGACCAAAACCCTGACCAAAATTCAGAATAAAAATTACACCAATTTCAGACCAAAACCCGTATTAAAATTCAAACCAATTTCTGTGCAAATCTCAGACGGAAATTTGGACCAAATATCAGACCGAAAACCTGACCGAAATTCAGGCGAAAATTCAGACTAAATTTAGGCCAAAAATCAGACCAAATCCAAACCAAAAGTTCAGACAGAAAAGAGACCAAAACTCATCTCTTAGTTTAAACCGTAATTTCGACCCAATATCACAACAAAACCCTGAGCGAAATTTAGAATAAAAATTAGAATCCAGATCAAAACTCATACCAAAATTTAAACCAGTTTCTGGCCAAATCTTCGACTGAAATTTGGACCAAATATCAGACCAAAACACTGAACGGAATTCAGGCTCAAAATTAGACCAAATTCGGACCAACTTCAAACCATAAATTTAGACCAAAACTTATCTCTAAGTTCAAACCGAAATTTGTATCCAATATCAGACAAAAAACCTGACTGGAATTCAGACTAAAGACTAGACCAACTCCAGATCAAAACTTAGACCAAAACCCATACCAAAATTCAAACCAATTTCTGGACAAAACTCAGACCGAAATTTGGACCAAACATAAGACCAAAAATAGATCAAATTCAAACGAAATTTCAGACCAAAAAGAAACCAAATTTAGACCTAAATTCACGCCCAAGACTCGAATCAAAATTCAAACCAAATATCAGACAAAAACAAAAACCAAATACAGACAAAAATTCACACCAAAACGCAGACCAAAAAGAGATCAAATTTAGACCAAAATTCAGGTTTTCTCGTTAGATCAAAATTTAATCCGAATTCAAACCAAAGATTACAACAAAACGTGGGCAAATTCAAACCAAAATTATACCGGAATTCACCCCAAAGCTCAGACCAAAATTCAGTCTAAAAGTCAAACCAAAATTGAGACCTAAAATCAAACCAAAAATCGGACTAGAATTCGGACCAAAAAGAGACCTAATTCAGAGAAAATTTAGACCAGACCAAGACGGCAAAATCCAAACCAAATTTAAACAAAACCAAAATTCCGGTCAAGCTCTGCAAGGGTATTTAATAAAAATTGGCAATGTTAAAAGATTTTCATTAGTAAATAAGCAGGGAGTGGGAAAAAGGCAAAATAAAATTTCCTATCGATAGTTAGCATTGGTTTTGAAATTTCAAATTTCAGGTTTTCATATTTCTGACCATGCCAGTCAAGAGAAAGAAAAAGAGAGAAATAAAAAATATTTTTAAAAAAAGTTGAATACTTTAGATTAATAATTTTATTTTGCCTTTTTTCCGCTCACTTTCAGAAATGGGCTTCAATCCCTATGGCCCCCTTATAACCCGCCACTGGCGGCTGCTACTGCTGCAATGTCTAAAACAATGTACGTTGTAATCGTTGCCATATATTCAAATATATTAGTTTAATGTGTGCCTAATGTCGTGAGGATTTTCATTTCGATCTGATAAAAAGATTTTTATCGATTTCACTTGGAACACTAGCAAAAAAAAAAAAAACAAAAAAGGAGAGAGAAGAGTAAGATAGAAGGCAAGTAAGAGAAAGACAGAAAGAGCGTGCAAAATAGATAGATAAATATGTAGTTAGAAAAAGTACAAAAAAAAAATGAAAATAAAATTAACTTCCATTGTCACAGACGCGTTGCAGCAACGATTTCAATAGATTTTTCATTTTACATACATATTTTTTTATTTTTTTTTGAGATATTTTTTTTACTTACTTAAATTTTTTGGCGTAATAAAATTTCATTAAATTGAATGTGCGAGCATATTTGATTTTATTGCAATGTTCAATGGCCAACAATGGGAAAATTGAATATCGAATGGGGAATGTGTTTGTATGTGCAAGGGAATGGATGTTTGGATATACATCGTGCATGGCTATCAGTGAAGAACGAAAATAGAGAATATATTCTTAAAATGTTCGCAATCCGTTGCTATCATAGTTTCGCAAAATATGTTAAAATTCTATCATAAGTGTGGACTGGCATAAGGTAGATGAATATTGTCATATTTCACGATTCAAGTTGGTTCTCGGTTCGTTCTAGAGGAGCAACAACTGAGAAATATTATCAGGGTATTACTGAGGGTATTTCTTATTTTAGATAGCTTTCCAATATGAGATCATAGAAAAGACTTGTGGGTTTAGATTAGTAAGATCACCGGATCGTATTACACTTCTCTTCTTTCTATGAGGTTATTTCAAGTCTTTGGCCTATGTGAACAGTGGCGGTTTTAGGATTTGGGTTTGGAGGGGCTGATTTTACTAAAGGAAATGAAAGGAAATTTCACACTCAATATTTGCCAAATCCCAGACCTAGACCAAAAACTAGTCCAAAAATCTTATTAATGTTCCCACCAAAAACAACTGACCAAAAATTAAAAGATAGCTGAAACAAAACTGAGGCCAAAATTCAAACTAAAATCGGATAGAAATCTAGGCGAAACATTTCGACTAAATTTCAAACTAAAGTTCAAACACTTTTTCTGAGAGGAAAAGCGGGCTAAAATTTATATAAGAGCAAAAGTGAAATAATTTAGAGTATCAGTGAAAATGAAACGCATTAAAAGTAAGAACAAAAATGTTAAAACAATTCTTTCACATCAAGAACAGCATAGTTTTTCGTTCCGTTTTCGCTCTGAGCATATTTCGTTTCACTTTTGCTCTGAACATATTTCGTTTTACTTTTGCTCTTAAGTAAAATTATTCCATTTTTTTTCTGAATGTAGAAGTTATACCACTTTTCCTCTCAGCCTCTAAAATGAGGACGATTCGGTTTTATATCACTTTCGAATGATAAATGACAGGCTGAGAGGAAAAGCGGACTAAAATTTATATAAGAGCAAAAGTGAAATAATTTATAGTGTCAGTGCAAGAATGGCATAAGTAATACGGTTTAGAGTGAAAATGAAACGCATTAAAAGTAAGACCAAAAATGGTATAACAATTCATTCAGAGCAAGAACAGCATAGTTTTTCATTCCGTTTTCGCTCTGAACTTATTTCGTTTCACTTTTGCTCTGAACATATTTCGTTTTGATTTTGCTCTTAAGTAAAATTATTCCACTTTTTTCTGAACTTAGAAGTTATACCACTTTTCTTCTCAGCGTCTCAAATTCTGATCGAAAATCTAGATCAAAATGAGACCAAATTCAGACCAAAACCTTGGTTAAAAAAAAACAAATACAATAAAAAAAGCAAAAGACCACGAATCGAACCAAAATTCCAACAGAAATCGATCCAAATTAGGCCAAATTCAGAACACAACACAGACTAACAGTTAGGCAAAACTTTAGGCGAAAAGAAACGCCAAATACCGAATGAAAGTAAACCAAAATTCAGACCAAAAACCGATAGAAATATCTGATAAATATTCGCACCAAAAAATTTTAACTGAAATACAGACCAAAAGTAAACAAAACTTAAGACCGAATTCAGACAACAAATTAATAAAAAATTGGACTGAAATTCCAGCCGAGTTCAGACCAAAATTAAAAAAAAAAATTAAGAACGGTTTAAGACAGAAATTCAGACCAAAACTCGTATGAAAATCAAGTCGATTCAGACCAAAATTTCGACCACAACTCAAACTAAGAGTTAGATTAAAACAGAGGCTAAAAGGACGCCAAACACAAATTAAAAGCAAACTAAAATTTATACCAGAAATTAGATCAAACGCTGAGTAAACACTGGTCTGAACAAAATTTGGACCACAACTTAGACTAAGAGTTATACCAAACTCATATCATGGCTTTTTTGGGAAAGTCGAAATATTTTTGAACCTTCTCAAAAATCACTGTTTACTCCAAAATTGCTCTTCATGTACATTTGATAAATCAAGATTGTCGAGTTCTATAGCTCCCCTCTCCCTCCTGAACCTGCTACTATACGTGAATAAGTCAAAAAATTCTCAAAGCTCTGAAAGAAAATATTGGACAAGAAAAAGAGAAAAGTGGTGGGGGCAGATCAACATGCCATAAATAGGGTTCAAGTTTACGTTAACACTGGAGACCAACATTTCAATGTTATCATCTTCATTACTTAAGGGGACCCTGCACTTTCTCAGTCCAAAATTTTAGCAATTTTCATAGGACTGATAGATTCATAAAAATCCCAGTTTCTAATCTTGAAACCGAACCCCTTTAACTCCCTCCACCCCCTCCCCCCCTTTTGGATCCACTAGTGGTGGCTACAATATTTTTCCAAAGTTCGACCTGATCGAAGAAAAGAAAAAGAGACTGCAATTCTTAACAATTCGAGTCTTAAAAAAACAATATTTGTGCACATTCGTGATTTTGGTATATACCTAACGATATGTAAAACAAGTTAATATTTTTATTTATTATTACTTTGGGGATTAGCTGAATTCAACCCCGACGTATCCCTTTTCGTCCTCTACCGCCTGATGCCTTTAATCTAAAGACTCGTAAACGAGCGTGCTCCGAGTATTGGCATCCTGCGTCTACGCAAAGCATTTCCTTATAGACCAGGAGGCCAATCTCAGATTCATTAACGTATCAATGACTGGACAATGACACAACAAGTGCGCCGCTGTATCCAGTTCCTCCAGACACAGCTTACAGGTGTCATCCTTAACAAGTTTCATCTTCTTGAGGTATACCTGAAAAGGCCGTGACCCGTAGTCAACGCAGTCAACGTAGTCAAGCTTAAAGTCTTTCAGTTTAGTCCGACGACTTTAGTTTACTCACTACACGACCACTTCACGACCATTTTTGACTGCCTGCAGTCAGTGGTCTCCTCCCATCTTTAACGATGTTCAGAGTTTTTTCACTGTTTTAACAGCTCTCCACCAATCCATTACCAATGTCTTTAAATGGCGATGCGTGATTCTGGTTCACAAAATAAATCTGTTGAATTTTTTTTAACCAAAAGGTCAGCAGTATCATTTTACTCTATGCCCGGATGTCCTCTCACCCACATCAGTGCAAGCTCGTTTACACGAGCTCGCTCATTGAGTTCTTGTACACAATTCATGGCCAACCTAGAGGCTATATCTGTCCGCTACACTTAATCACTAACTCATTGTTAAGGGCAATGACAATTCTCTTGCCATTGACCTGTCTCTCAATAAGGTGGCCCAGTGCATGCACTTAACCCAGCATCTCTGCCTGATAGGCGGACACTTATTTTCCCAACCGTAGAACTCAGGGCAAATTTAACTCATCTGAAGAACAACTTAATAAGTTTCAGCCTAAATTTGATATACATAAGTAAAATTAACCATTAAATGACTAACGACTAATTCATTTAGTGATGATTATTATTATTATTATTTGAAGGAAGGACGACTCGAAAGTCAGGCACTGCGACCTATAAGATCTACCAAAGCCCCAGGAAAGAAAGAAAGGAAGAGAGAAAGATAGATAAGAAACATACCCAAGCTGAGAATCGAACTCGGGTCTCCAGAAACAAGAGTCTGGCACTCTGCCACTAAACACACAATGGCGATGGTAGGACCTACAGTTTAAAGCCGATTCCGAACCGCTGTGTGGCAATTTTTTATCAGCTCGATGGTTTTGCCATTACCAACCAAGGTGTGTACTTGTACTCATTCTTATAATTCTCATCCACTTCATATTGATAGTGAATATAAGAAGTTTATGAGAATTAATTACCAGACCAAGACGGAAATCGAACCCGCAACCTTATGGATGAAAGTTTAGTGCACTATCCACTAGACTATCGAGATCGTCTAGAGTGGTTATTTTCATTTAGTGATATCTAATTATTATTCTTGAATATAGCTAATTATTTATTCTTGAATAAATTTACTCATGATTCGTTAGTCATGACTAAAATTTTAGTTGACTAATTAGTTAATTGAAAAAATTAGTTGATTACGCACATCTCTGCCCTGTATTCAGATTTTCTTCTATCATGTGTGTGGCTTCCGCTGCGTAGATCCAAAACCCATATTTTTGGTATATGAAAGACCAATCTATAAATTTTTTTTATTGTAATTCGACATATCCTTAGAACTCACATTCATAGTCTCTAGAAAATTTGTCTGATTGAAAAATACTTGGGGTCTCCATAAGCGGTTTTGTTTCTGAAGAATGGAATCTTTATTTGTGATTTCCAAGTTCCCTCTGGTCTGATTACTCAAACATTTTTTCCGAATGTGGTAAACTAATCAACAATGCATCTAACTCGACCCTCCTGCCAGTGGTTCAGAACATGAGATTCCTGATTTTGAAGTGCGGATTGAGAAAATTTCATTAATTACTGGAAAAAAACAAGAAACATTCTCCATTGAAATATAGTAAGTGTAACTGAAGATCAAAACCACCTAGGTTTCAGAAATTAATCCTTGAAGGGCAAAACTTTTTGTTTTGCAATAATTCTGTTTAACCATTTGGAAAAAAAAAATGATTGAGGTTACTGAAGATTTAAATAATCTAAACGCGTTTCTATTGAACTATATACCAAAGCTTCCGCTGCCTCAAGTACAGTCAGACTCGGAGAAATGGGGTCCTGGAGTGTCAAAAATTACGGACACAGCTGAATTATATCACAAATACAGAATATACCAAACGAACATAACACTGACTACATGATACCCAAATTAAACTTCAAGAACGGCTTTGACACCTCGTTTCCAACAAAAGTAGATTGGAGAAGAAAACGTGTGGGAGCTGGTCTTGAGGTAGGACTCTATACCGACATGTCAAGGCTACACAGCGGGTCTGTGCGGAAGTCTACTCAGAACACCTCAATATTGCTGAATCTCTTAGACTCCCGAATGAAGCCAGTGTTTTCCAGGCCGAACTTCTGGCGATCAGAGAAGCCTGCAAAGCACTGACCAAAATTTAAAGGAGGGCTAAAGTAGCTAGCTTCACAGACAGCCAAGCGGCAATCAAGGCTCTAGGCTTAGACATAATATCCTCTAGATTAATCAACCAATGCAGGCAAATATTCGCCACCCTAAGGTCATAGGCTAGACATTGACCTTATTTGATTTCCTGATCACAGGAACATTGAAGGCAATGAGAGGGCCGATGAATTAGCGAGGCGAGGTTCAGTTCTGGATTTAACTCAGGCGCAATCTGTAGCAATCTTCCTGAATAAAATCAAGGCTGATATACTCTCTTATTTCCTTACCCTTGAAGATAGCAGATGGAAAAAGCTTTCCATATGCGACGTAACCAAGAAAACATGACCAAAATTTAACCATCTTTGTCACACCCGATCTGATGTAGCCGGATTGACTGCAGTACTGACGGGACATTGGGCAGATTCCATATCCCACTCAACACGCACTACAGAAGCTGCAATATCCTTGAAGGAAGAGAGACTCTAATCCACTTTCTCTGTTATTGCCCGGCTCTTGCTAGGACCAGACTAAAATCCATCCACGAAACTTTTCTAGACGACATAACCAAGATCTCCAAACTTGAAAACTCCTCCAATTTCGGAATCTCGCGAATTGGCTCTATATAATAAAGAGCAAATACCCCGCACTCTAGCGCTAATTGTGCTCTCTCTCCGTAAGGGAGTAACCACTCTTATTAAAATTCTTAATGTAGATTTGAGCGTTCCACACAAACTGCGCATTTACCGCAGTAAGAAACCAATTAAGAAACCGGCTATTAAATTTGTGGCTAATGCCAAAATGTCCGCATTCTAAAGCATGATACTCGAACTTCAATTGCTGGCTTCACCGATATAGTATATTTTTAATTAAAATAAATTACTTGCTCAATTTCCAAGAAACACTAAAATATAAAATTAATTTAAGCCAAAAATTGCATGAATGAGTGAGTGAACTTCAACGTCGTTACATCGAGTGGAAATTTACCATTTGTCAAAATATTACACAAAATTGTCAAGTTACAGAAGAAAGAAAGGAAAGGTGAAGAATGCAAAAAAAAATATAAAGAAGTAAATGAAGAAAATAATTTGACGCAAAACAATTCAATTCTGCAAATAATTTTCTGGCAAATGCAATTCACCTGTAACCAACAAAAACCGACAAGCAAGAAAACCAAAACCATCTCTTCATTTTTGTTGAAATCTGGCACGAAAGAACATTTCCACATAAGCGCACACACAAAATGACAAAAGCTAAAACCAAATCTCAGCGGGGGTGGGGGGGAAGAGAAGCATCTGCTATGCACCTATCTACATACATATGTAGTTATGTTGAGTGAAATGTGAGATGTGATTTTGATGTATGTATGGCATGGAAAGAGGAGACACTTATGGGGTGTGAGGGAGGGTTGGAGGTTCAGTTTGTGGCTTTTACTGAAACTACTGAGAAAAAAAAAATAAAATCGCAAAATGTAACCGCATTCAATTCATACATTCAAAAGCGAGCAGTCGCCAACAATAGCAACAACAATATCAACTAGAAGAAAATTTCATAATTGGTACAATTTGTTGCAGAGCTACGATTACCGCCCAAACCGACAACGACACCAACACCTTACGTGCATACGACACCGAAACCACGGCGCAAGCAATCATCAAACCACAACAAGGGTCTCAATGAGGTGGTGCGAGCTAAAGAGAATCTCTTTACAAATCATCAACTGCAAGAAAACGATATACTAGCAATAGGAGGTCCTGTGGGCGGCGGCGGTGCTGGTGGTGGGGGTGGTACCAGTGATGGTGCACAAGGAACAGGAGCAGCAAATACAGGAGGAAACGTTGGAGTCATCGGCGGCAGTGGCAGCAACATGAACGGCATGACAAACGGAGCGGAAGGTAAGTTACGATCGAATAAATTCTTCAAGTGTGCCGGGTGTATATGTATGTGAGTGCTGCAGAGTACAGAGAAATGAAGTCAAGCGTACAATGCACAAAATCACACACGTACATATATACAAACTGCAATTGCAACTCTGATTTGTATGTATGTATATGTGAGAAATTGTACTGGGAGAAAACTAACCCAAGTCTAAGTCAAGCAGCTCTCTCTTACACACCCACACACACACACACACATACACACACACTAAAGTGACTTTCGTTGCATTATGTTTGCTCGTTCATTCGGTCGATTCGTTGTTCATTCGGCATTTTGACTTACCGCAACACATTTTATTTGACATCACATACTCACACATACAAGCTTGCAATACAATCTCTCTCACATATCGAGTTCTCTTCTTACACATACTCACATACATACATACATACTGTTAGAGTTAAGCATACTACAGTGGCATTTAGGTGGCAACATAAGCTTTTACAAAAGAAAAAAAAAAAACAAAAAAAAAAAAAATGAAACGTTGAAAAAAAATCCCCACTATTGGAGTTAATTTTCCAGCAGTCAGTTTCAATTTTCACCGCTGCCAACGTTAGACCCTGTAGAGCTAGCTAGCAATAGAAAAAAATACTAGAAAAAAGGAATAAGAAAATAGTGTATGATGCTCTCTCAAGACAAAATATAAAGTAAAAGAAGCAACCACCTAAGAATTTTAAGAATTTTTTTCTTTTTTTTTGGGTTAGAAGTTTCACACAGCCAGCAACTTGGGAAATTCATTGCTAGCGAAGTGCGAATAATTTGCAGGCAAGGGAAATTCAAGCATATACATTACAATGCAATAAGCGAGTACACACACACATACATATGTATATGTTTATGTGTACCCAGATGTTAATATTTGGTATTCATGAGGATTCAAGATTCATTCCTGATTTACTCATACAAGTGCTCACCAGAGCTGGATCTAAGATTTGAGTTTTGAGAAAACAAATTTTGTTAAATTATAAGAAAATTATTAAACTAATAATTTGACCAAAATTGATACCAAAAACCAGATCAAAACCAAAAACAAAAACTAGTTTAGAAGTCTGATCAAATTTCATGCCGAATTTCAAATAAACCTTAGGTCAAAAACTTGTCTAGAAACTTTGAAAATTAACACCTAGATTTAATTTTCATAGTCTACTAAAAAAATATTATAAATCTGATCAAATTTCATACCAAATTTCACATAAATCTTAGTTCAAAGTCATCCCAAAACTCACACTAAAAGTTGACCAAAATTAGGACCAAATTTCGACCAAATTCACACCGAAAGGAGGACAAATTCAAATCGAAATTCAAGCTAAAAGCTCGAAATAAATTTCTACTAAAAATCAAATGAAAATTCAGACCAAATTTATACCAGAAAGAAGACCAAATTGAGCCAAAATTTAGACTAAAACTCATGCCAAAATTTAAACCGAAATTCACACCAAAAGGAGAACAATTTGAAACCAAAAATCAAATCAATCAAATTTAGACCAAATTTCAAACGGAAAGAAGACTAAACTCAAACCAATTAAAAATCATGCCAAAATTTAGATTAATAAGAGAACAAATTCAAACTAAGATTCATACAAAATTCACACTAAAATGAGAACAAATTCAACCTTAGATTCATACAAAATTCACACTAAAATGAGAACAAATTCAACCTTAGATTTATACAAAATTCACACTAAAATGAGAACAAATTCAACTTTAGATTCATACAAAATTCACACTAAAATGAGAACAAATTCAACCTTAGATTCATACAAAATTCACACTAAAATGAGAACAAATTCAACCCAAAAATCATACCAAAAAAAGAACAAAATCAATCAAAAACTATACTATAAAACTTATTGAAATTCAGACCAAATTTACACCTAAATTTTAACGAAAACTCAGACAAGATAGAGACCAGATTCGGACCACATCTTATATCAAAATCTAGACCAAATTCAGGTGAAAGTTAGCATAAATTCAAACAAAATTCAACCTAAAAACAGTCCAAAAATCAAACCAAAATCCGGAACGAAAACCGGAACGAAAACCGGACCAAATTCAAACGAAGATTCTGATCAAAATTAAAATTCTGATGAAAATCAGACAAAAGTCGGATTGAAATCCAGATTAAAAGCCGATCAAATACCACTATCAAGTTCTCCAAAAATGTGGCCCCGAAATTCCAATTTAATATAGTCCGCGCACTAATGGATTTTAGTGGGACGTTTTAGGGTAAAAGACCCTTCCTCATCGATGGAAATCTCATGAACTTTGATAGCTGATCACAAATCAAAAACAAATTTTCAAAGAACGGAAAAAGAACTGTCCTTAAAAAAAATCTCTGGATCCGCTAGTGAGTCCATGAAGTTTCGTTATTGGGCAGCTGAGGGTCATTTTCAAAGTGATTTCTTGAGTAGAAACTGAATCCGAGGTCAGAATTTGCCCATCATGTCGGAATTTTTTTTGGCTATACTCGAAAAAATGGCTTTTTTGGGTTACTTTGAAGGTTATATACCAGATCCCATTTTTTATAGACCTGTGTAATAAACAGTTGAGCTGTTTCTAAGCATTTACATTTGAAGTATTCATCAATGCTTGATCCAGGAAGTTGCGCTAAGCTGAGGTGGCAGCAGAATTGATTCTCAACCGCCTCTATCATTTATAATTTCAAGCTAACAGGCTTAAAAACATATACCTATTCTGAAATTATTTTACAGACATCACTTTCTGACTTTAACTAACACAATGTGATTTCCAACTGGGTGCATACACGTGAACAAACACATACACACTGAAATATGTGTGTCTATGTGTAATTGTACTTACATACACTTACTGTGTCATTAGTGCGGATTTATATACGAAATTAAAGGTTTAAGACGGTACATGTACATATGGCAAAGTAAGAAAGGTAGAATTTATTTATTACTAATTTATGTAAGTGAAAATGGAATCGGTTCATTTTTTACATACATACAAACGATTGTATATAGTTAGTTTCGAATAGCAGGAGGTGAATATATTCGCTATCTTTAATACAGACGTCCGATCAGGTGAACCAGGAAAGCGCACGGCTGAAAACTCTTTGCATACTTGGGTCCAACTGAAGAAAAGGAGAAAGGAAAGGAAAGAAATAAAACATCTGAGAGATGATTAACGAGACTATGATTACCAAATCATCCGCATAACCGATGGCCTCAAAACCAGACTCATCTAGTTTGGTCAAAAGGTCATCAATTACCAAGGACCACAATAGAGGTGATAGAGCACTGCCTTGTAGGCAGCCTTTTACAGCCTGAATGCACACAGCGGCTTTGCTTAGCATGGATGAGATTTCACGCTCCTTCAGCATGGCATCCATCCAGGTAATGGATTGGGAATCAATACCCTTAAGTTCCAGAGCTCAGGAAATAGAACCGAATCCAGTATTATCGAAGGCACCCTCAATGTCAAGGAAAGCACAGAGCGCAATCTCTTTAGATCGAAAGGTTTTTTCAATTTTACTGATTTTCCCCCCTTACCAATACAAATTTTATACATTTTCACCACCAACCACTAATCAAAAAAACAAAACAAAAAAACAAAAATTTAAGGAGACGAAATCTCTGGATCTGCAATCGTTAGAGGAACATTGCTTCTCATAGTACACATTGGGTACAAAGTGTTCAGGGCCTAGGTATTTGCTTGATTTTACAGGCCTTACCGAGATGTTTTTTAGTGTCGTTGGATTAAAGGTGGAACTCAGAAGAAAGAATTTTTGATCCGAATATTTTTTGATTAAATTTTTCAAACAAATTTCTATCATTTTTCACTTTGGTCTAGAACCACGCCTCTTTATAGGGTTTTCAAATAACCTTTAAATCTCTTTTCTACGGAAAGGTCATAACTAGAGACCTAAATTTCATGCACGATACAATTTTTTTTTTCAAATAGATTTCCAATGTCTGCTATATGAAAGAAAAAGACAAAAATACCTAAAAAATTATTATCAGGTCTTTTTGTCTTTTTCCTTCATATAGCAGACATTTGAAATTTAAAATTTCAAATTTGAAAATCAATGCTAACTATAGAAAAAAAATTTTATCATGCATGAAATTTGTGTCTCTAATTTTCACTTGAACATTTTTAAACCTTAGTGTGACCAGATGGGGTAAATAAATATTGTAATTTATTTGAAGTTGGCTTTCTAACACAGATAGAAGTAATCTATCAAATATTTACAAAAATGGGTTAATCGAAGAACGTAGAAACTCGTAGTTTTAAAACGCCTGGTACTTCACTCTACATGTACTCATTACTCATTGCAATACTTTATTACTACTAATAATAAAGAAAACAAACAACAACAAAAAATGACAACGAACCAAAGACAACGAAATTGATCCAAAAATTTAAACAAAAACTTAATTTTCTCCATGAAATGATTTTATTTTCTCATATGAAAGTAAAGGAATCGAAAGGATCTGCAACACTAACCAGAAGGGATAAGAGTTAAAGTTTGAAATACATACATATGTATATATGTACATTAGGGTGTCCCTTATATGAGCCAATTTTTTTTTTTTTCAATTTCAATTTTTTTCAAGCAACTATAGCCTTACCAGTTCTAAAATATTATTCTCCTAAGATCATGGTAACCTGTGCCGAGTAGACCGCAAAGTCAACATGGAAATTCGGTATGAAGGATAATTTATTTTTTTTTTTTAAACTTAATTAATTTTTATGATAGAATTCAATTTAAAAAAAGAAAAAACAATAGAATACTGATAATTACTCAAAAATAAAAAAAAGTTAAATTTATTGTGCATATTTTCCCTTCAGAGTTTTTTTCTTACAGTCAGGAAACAACTTTCTATGTTCTTACATAGTTTTCTTAAGCTAAAATTTATAAAAATACAAATAAAAAAAAAAGGTAAAAATGGAAGAATAATTAATGCAGAAAAATAAAAAATTTTATGCCACATAAATCAGCCGATATTTTAAAGACGGGAAGAACGCGCAGAAAACGAGCTGTGTAGCTCGACGCGTGAAACGCGCAGAAATTGTAGAACACGGAAAACACTTTTGACGCACGAAAAGCGTTGACGCGTTGACGCGTGGTATGTAACTCTACCTTATAATGCGGACACGCGAGAGTGCATTTCAGGCAAATTTAACATTTCGTTGAAATGCGTTTCAAATACAGAGTTTCGCCATACAAAAAGTGTCAAATGAAATTCTGCATTTCAGTCTCATTTCATTGAAATGCGACTGAAATTAAAAAATTAACAAACATAAGGTTGTAAAACAGGAAAAATTTAAGATCTATTACATTTTTTTGACATTTTAGATTTTGTTTTCATAACAGCTGCTCTTGCAATATTTAATACGCGAAACAATAAAATAATGGAGAGTAACTCATGGCCATTCCTCCAATTTTCCATAATTATTATATAAACTCTTGGTTGCCAAATACAATTGAAAGGATATTTATTTTTATTTGCACAAAACACACACAAAAATTCTACTTCTTCTCTAAGCTTAAAATCCGTCAAAATACGGAATTGAGATTCGTTTTTTGTCGTGTGTCCACCTAAATTAGAAATGCCGAATTTCAGCGAAATGCTTTCTCGTGGGTTCGCACCATTAAAAAGCAAAATTAAAACCATTTACAAATTTAAATTTCTATGGGAATATGTCATCGTCGTATTCCAATGGTATTAAAAATTCAGCTAAGGCTCAAGAAGTAGATGGTACTGTCGATGATAAATATTCTAGTTGTTTTTTCTTTTCTTTCATTATCCTCTGTTTCTCCCTTTTTTCCTTTTCCACTAGTTTTTTATCTTTTCCACTAATTTTTTATTTTTTTATTTTTTTCTGATCGTGTTAAAGGAGGTGGAAATTAAGAGTAAATAATACTATGTTCAATAAAGAACCAAATTTATTTAAAAAAAAAATTTGTGTTCTGTTTTTTTATTTATATTTATAGTCACTGTAGCCATATTGGATCCGCCATTTTGAATTTCGAAAATCTACTGTCAGATTCGCAATCAGCGACCCCAGCGAGATATCAAGTTTCATTAAAATCAACTACATCAATATAAAGAAAATAATTTTCCCAGTTGCGTCGCTTATTCTGCATATTCTTATGCTGCATTTTCTTCGATTTTTTTGTAATCCTGACTGTGCTATAGACGTTAGAATGTGTCAGGTGTGGTATGCCCGTTTCAAAAGTGCTGATTTTGATGTTGAAGACAGGGAACGTTCAGGCGGCCCGAAAAAGTTCGAAGATGAAGAATTGAAAGCATTACTCGAAGAAGATTCATGTCAAATGCAACAAGAACTTGCAGAATCTTTAGGAGTTGATCAATCAACCATTTCTAAACGATTAAAAGCATTGGGAATGATTCAAAAGCAAGAAAATTAAGTGCCGTACGAATTGAAGCCGAAAGACGTCGAACGACGATTTTTCACATGTGAACTGCTGATTGAACGACAGAAAAGAAAAGGTTTTCTGCATCGTATTGTGACAGGCGATGAAAAGTGGAAACGTTATGATAACCCAAAGCTTAAAAAATCATAGGGACCGCCCGGACATGCATCAACATCAACGGCAAAGCCTAACATCCATGGATCCAAGCTCATGCTGTGTATTTGGTGGGATATGAAAGGTGTCGTGCGTGTATTATGAGCTGTTGAAACCGAATGAAACGATCACTGGTGACCGCTACCGACTACAATTGATGCGTTTGAGCCGAGCATTAAGTTATTCTTCAGCACGACAATGCTCGGCCGCATGTTGCAAGGCAAGTAAAAACAAACTTGGAAACGCTGAAATGGGAAGTGCTACCCCACCCGCCGTATTCTCCAGACATTGCTCCTTCTGATTACCACTTGTTCCGATCGATGACACATGGCCTGGCTGAACAGCACTTCCGTTCTTTCGAAGAACTCAAAAAATGGGTCGATCCGTGGATAGCCTCAAAAGATGAGGAGTTCTTTCGACGCGGAATCCATATGCTAACAGAAAGTTGGAAAAAGATTGTGGCTAACGATGGACAATACTTAAAAAAATAAATTTATAATCACTTTTTCACAATAAATGTCCAAATTACGAAAAAAATACGAGTTTATACATTCATACTCCCAATAATTCTCGCCAAACTTGACAGAAGTTCACAAGTTTTTTTTACACAATTTGAAGCTATTTTTTCTTGGACTACTAAATTAAAATATATATTACAAAACAATAGAATTCGCCTTAAATACCTATCGCCTTCACTTGTATTGAGATGATTCGGTGCAACTCGGCACAGGTTAATGAACTCCAAATGACCTCAAATTTTTTTTCCAAGTGTTTTATGTTAGAATAAAAAAAAATTAGAGGATATGCGTCAAAAAAAAAAAATAACTTAGAAAAATAAGGGACACCCTAATGTACATACTTATATATGTATATATTTTAGTTACTAGTCGAGTGTATTTATTTTCATATCTTCTTTTTTTGGCTTATTTTTTCCTATAGTTCATACACAACTTCCAACGCGCAATGGTTACGAAAAGACGCACAAATCTCCTGCCGTTGTACCCTCACCGCGTTCACCATGGGTCTTCACGAATAGTTCACCGCCCCAGCAGATGCATTTTAAAATTCACAGGACGACAAATTTTCTAACAATTTTATTCGTTGCATTATCCTTGTTCAAATTTATATCGAATGAGTTGTCCGCATCACTGGCAGCAAACTAAAGTAGATATAGAAAATGACAACGACGATGACGATGGCGACGACGATGTTGGTAATGGTACAAAAAAAAAAAAAAAAAGCATAGAAGAAAACGAAGAAGACGAAGGAGTCCTACACATGCAGCGTCCATATACCAAACGCTTTGATTGCTCCAACTGCTGCTGCTGTTGTTATTATATTGTGTTATTATTGAAGTTGGAAGTTGGCAGTTGGTGTTAGTGTTGCTGGTGTTGGTTGGAGCTGGAACGCTGGTGGTGGTGGTGTTGGTGGTGGTGATGGTGGTTCTGTACATACACACATGCATGCATGCCACATACAATGGAGCACTGAGCAATGTTACAGTGCATGATGCAGTCAGTGTCCTTATTCCTTATAAAGGCTAAGTATCCTCTAACAAAATCTCTACATACAACTATTTACGTATAGCATATTCACAAAACACACACTCACACACAAACATAACATACAAACATTTAAATGTATTTACAGTATAGCAAAATCCTTAAATTTGTGATTAAAAGTTTTGCAGCAAGCGAAATTGAAATCAGCTTTAGGTTTAGTTTCTGAGTTGAAAAGACAGACCAAAGAAGAAATTTTTCTCAATTGCAATTACAAGTCTGTGGAATTTTATATTCTACCAGGTCCAAGAAGCAGAATATTTATGTCCTGGTTGGTTGGTAAATGGAAATTTCCAATTTTTAACAATTTTAACCAGAACAATTCTGCATTCAAATTCGAACTAGGCGTCTAAAATTTCACGAGAAATTCATGCTCTCGTGTCACTTGGCTCCAGCCTAAGGGAACGTAATAACTAAACCGACGAGAGCAATACCCGAAAAATCGCTTGCAACGGGTGGATAAAAAAGTATTCTATTTCCTGTCTCTCGTTTCAAGGAACATGTGAATTTTTAACCCATTCAGGACTCACCAACACTTTTGTGCTAGTAGAATCACTCTTAATTCAAACAATAACAGACTGTCGTTATGAAAAATAATGCAAATTTAATAATTTAATTTTTTACGATTTTTTATTTCGGGCTGAATGGGTTAAACAGAGTTGTAAAGTTCAAATATTTTTATTATTTGCTACATTGTATTTGACGGGTATATAAAAGAAAGCATTTACAGCGCATTGCATTTCATATGGAATTTGGTGAAAATTACTACTAATTTTTTTTTTTTTTTTTAATATTGGGTGCACTCTACTCAACCCAGCTGAGAAAATTATTATCCATGAAGGAATCATAAGGTGAGCCGTGTATTAATAAATAAAAACATAGATGCGTTTCATTGGCGTTTGTGTAGTATTTCCAAGTAAGGAAAAATACAACACTGCATTTAAGTTTCGTATAAATTATGAGAAAGAGAGAGAAAGACACAACTGCTCAGATTCACCATATTATTAACTATTATATAGTCTACTTTTACACCAATTTTCTGTTTGTTAGCGAGGTAGGGGAGTCGAAACTGAATGTGTCAAAATCGGCTGCACGAACGATTTTACAACGATTGTTAACGTTTGCCTTTACAAGTTTTACATCTCTGTTCCACTCATGTAAAATGGTTAATAAAGAAGCAATAGAAATACAAAATCGGTCGGTCGGTCGGTCGAAATCGTTGTGTATTTTTATACACACGATAGAAGAGAAGAACAAAAGAGAATGTGGAAAAATTGGTGAGAAAAATCGGCCATAAATCGGTGTGTGTAAAAGCAGGCATAGAATAGCCATTGAGCGCCGTTCAAAACGAGAGTGAAGAGAGAGAGAGAGAAAGAGCCTTAATCAAATTTTCAAAAAAGTTTAATGAGGAAGGGGTGTATGATGAAGTCTGGAAAGGCACTATCCCGAAAGACAAAATCCAGGAAGAGAGAATACAGACAAAACAAAATCTTGACAAGACAAAATTCAGACAAGACAAAATCCAGACAAGAAAAAATATCGACAAGACACAACCCAGACAAGATAAAATCTAGACGGTACAACATCTCCACAAGACACAATCCAGACAAACAATTTCGACAAAAAGTCTAAAAAAAAAAAAAAATCAAACCATTTTTTCTTAAATAATTATTTTTTTAGTCGCGATTTACTTAATTTTTTAATGGGAGCCCCAATAATCCCCATTTCCAAAATCTCTACGGGACATAATCCAGATAATTCCTTAAAATCCAGACAAGACGAAATTCCGACAAGGCAAAATCTAGACAAGACAAAATCCAGACAAGACACAATCCAGACAAAAAATTTAAAATTCATTCTTAATTCATTATTTCCTTCAACTCACTGAAAAGTAAACTGTAAATAATTTGTAATAATTAACTTGATGTTTTATTTGGATTCCAATTTTAATGCTGGCTTTTTTTTTAATAAAATTATTTTAGAATTTCTTTTAAAATCAGCCTAATTTTTTTCATATTTTTATAGAACAAGATTTAAAGCATTTAAAACGTTTTCCGAATGAAACAATACTTTTACTTTACTTCCATTATGATCCCAATGAGAAGTTTTAATTGCAAATAAAAAAACTCAAAACTTCTTCTTTTGTGTCATTTGCAGACATATCAGAATAGAATACTATGAATCAATTAAGATTGGAAACGATTTTTTGAAAATTGGAATTTAGAAAAAAGTTGGACCTGCCAAAAATGATAGATAATATTTGTAAATGAATTACAAAATTTTATATTCTGAATTTCATTATTGTGGAGCAAAGAGTAAATCGCGACATTTTTTCTTAAATTTTTATTTTTTGTCTGGATTGTGTCTTGTCGAGATTATTTGTCTGGATTGTGTCTTGTCGAGATTTTGTCTTGTCTAGATTTTGTATTGTCTAGATTTTGACTTGTCTGGATATTGTCTTGTCTGGATTCTGTTTCATCTGAATTTCGTCTCTTCTATATTTTGTCTTTATGGATTTTGTCTTGTCTAGATTTTGCCTTGTCGAAATTTCGTCTTGTCTGAATTCGGGATAGTGTCTATCGAGATTTCGTCATACACCCATTTTTTCAGTGAGTTAAAAGAAATAATTAATTAGGAATGAGTTTTAAATTTTTTGTGTGGATTGTGTCTTGTCTAAATTTTGTTTTATAGGAATTTTAAGGAAGTGCCTGAATTATTTGATGTGGGGATTTTTTTTTAAAATCAGGATTTTGGGGTGCTTCCAAATCGAAGATTGATTCCAATAATAGAAGAAAGTAAAATTGGCTAAAACTTCAAGAAACTCATTAAAGCAAATCACCATGCAATGAGGTATTAGTGTACCAAAATTGCAATGACGAGTTCCTTAGACAGAGTTTACATATGCAAAAAAATTTCTGCAATTCCTTTCAGAAAGTTTTTTCAAGTGTAAATTACTATCAACGAGAAACCGCAATTTTCTTCGTTTTTTATTAGCATCAACAAAACTCTCTCTCAAAGACTCTCTGAGAGCAACTTGCGGTAATTTTCTTGCAAATGTAAACTCCGCCTTATAGCATGGAGCGAAAAGAGAGAGAGAGAGAGAAAGAATGCAAATAAGTTATTGTTCGTGTTTTTTTTTTAATAGAAACTTGCATGTACAACCACGGTTGCCACTTTGGACAATTCTACCAAAACTAGTACATTTTTTTCCATTTTTCTGCGCTTGGTACATTGCTACGTGTTTTTAAAATCTGGTATATTCTGTGGGCAAAGTTAGCTTTTATAATAATTAAGAATTGTATACTTATTTTCAAACTAGAAAAAGATAAAATTTAAATATATGTAATATATAATACTTTTAAAAGAATTGTGGGTCGGACGGAATTGTGAGTCTCATTATATCTAGTCGACCCAAGACTATTTTTAACATACAAAATATATTTTAATTAATGTGTTACTTTTTATTAAGGATGTAGTCTGGTGTTCCGGCCAAAATTTTAAGGTTATTTCGGGAATTTTTTCTTATAAGAGAATAAAATACAACTATTTCATTTTTTTATATGTTATTATTTATCTTTAACTGTACAAAAAAAATTTGTTGGAGTTTATTTTACTATATTTTTTTAGCGTTTTTTTACGTCTAAAATGGACACCTAAAAAAAAAGTGTGGGGCTGGCCCGGGTTTAAACATTTCTTTTTTTTTCAAAATTACGTTTTTTTTTGTTGAAAATCGTTGTAAAAAATAGGAAATATTGATTAAAAATAAACAATTCTAGAACCGGCGAGAGCCATTGGCGTGTAAAATAATATATTAAAAGTTCAGCCCAATCAGTTCGATAGAATTCTCTTAGACCCCCTGGGCCGGTCAAAAAAACGTTGTTTCGGAAAAACGCTTTTCAAGTTTTAACGAGAGATAAAGTTTATTTTCAATATATTGTACTTTCGAAATTCATTTAAAAAAAATACTCGATTTTTTGAAACTTGAACACCAGACTACATCCTTAATAAATAACATTTAATGTTACTTATTATATTGGTACATTTTTCCCCCATTTGGTACACTTTTTGGTAAATATTGGTACAAAATAAAATGAGTAAGTGGCAACCATGTGTACAACTCAGGTAACGGCGTCTGTGAGCTTTCAAGCAAAAATCATTCCTACTCTTTTACACTAGTTTCTCTTCCCTCTAACTCATCCAGTTCGCATTGCCTCAAGAGTACATCTCTACATCTTTACACCTTCGCCTGTCAATTTTTTTTTAGCACTCTCTCGTAAATGAGAGCAACGCTGCAACGGGTTTATTTGTAAATGCTCTCTTCTTTTTTTTGTATGTTTGATCTCACCTCACTCATTTTCCATTAGAGCATTGCTCTTCAATATTCAATCATTTCAAGGTTATTGCATATCGATGGCCGATGATGTTGACATATCGTGAGTAGTTTTTCACCACATTTAGAAGAGACGTAGGATAGGAAATAAATATACATAAATAATATGCACAAATTGGGTTTAAAATAACTTAAAATAAAAAATAAAAAAGTTTCTGGAATTATTTTTTCTTAATTTAAACTTGTTATAGTTATTGTTTATAGAAATTTATTGTAATTTAGTTGTCTCTTCCAAAAGTGTTGAAAAAGTACTTACGTTTGACCATCGATATGTTTGATGGTACGAGTATCGTTCGAGTTGGCAGGTCTCATTTTAAGCAGAGTGGCTCCTCTTCATATTTGAGCCTTTTGGTAATGTTTCTTACCTTCAAGGAAACTCTCTCAAGAATGAGTCATAAACACGGCATAACCAGCGATTTGAGATTACATCCCAGGCTAATTTAATGATTTAAATTTTTGTTACTTTTATATCGCTTTACTATTGCCCAAAATTTTTAATCACACAGAACATGGTAAATTACAAATTCTAGATTTCGAAAAGGAGGAGGGGGGGGGGGGCTGTTGAAGTGTCCAGGTTAGAGTAAGAACATTTATAACAAACCTACTGAAATCTTTTATGTGTTTTTAACATGAAATATTAAAGAAGTGATCATTTATTACTCCACTAAAGAGGAAACAAAACTGTATCCACTTTTCGATACTACTGGGATGTCGACACTCTCTTTACCATCACCCGTTACCACCACATATATATATATACGTTTATATGTATGCATTTTGTATCTGTCGCGTGTCAATCTCAGTGCATGTGCAAATACTATTTGTACACTCATCCATATATGTATGTATGTAAAACTGAAGAGGAAAGAGAGAGAGAGAGAGAGAAACACGCTCTTACTCATTCCAGGAATGTAATAAAAACGGTATGAAACTCTCTTTTTTTTTGTTTTTTTTGTTTTTTTTTGTTTTGTTATGTTCACTTATACGCACACACACATAAATATATAGCACAAAAAAAGCTATGTACGAATGAAAAAAACAAAACCAAAAGGGGGAAAAAAAAGTAAAACAGAAAATGCAGCAAAGTGAAATTTCGTATGATTACATTAAAATATCTTTCTGTATTGTGAGTTTGTGTCATTTTCTCATATTGTAATTTCCATTTTGAACATTGCATTTTGCAACATTGTCCTCCATTATATTTTGTTTCATCGTTTGTAGAGTTGTTTTACTTCTTTTTTTTTTTTTCTTACTTACTCTTTTTACTCTTTTCAACTCACTCATTCCCTACGTTCTTCCGCTTCACAAAAAATTATTGCATTTTATGCATAATCCTCGCATTTATCCTTGCAATCGTTTGTGTTTCATGTAATTGAAAAATGAGCATGAAAAATTCTAGTAATAAACTATTCAAAGTTTTTCACTGTTTACTTGCACCTATACATACATATGAGTATGTGTGTATTATTGTGTGTGTGTGTGTGTATTAGAGTCTCAAAGTATAAATTTAAATCCCCTTGTGATTCTTTCAGTATTTTACAAAATTTTACATTAAATATACGAATATGCATGCATGTATTTTGCTAGTAAATTATTTGCTTTTAAAATTGTCAATGAGAATTTTAATATTGAGAAATTGTATAATAAATATTTTCATTGAATTGACACCGTTTGCAAGGGGGTGAATGAAAAAGAATGAGAGTGAGGAAATTTTGTAATTTACAACTTTTCTACAATATGCAAGAAAAAAAAAACTAAGGATAAGCATAAGTTCAGAAGCATCTGCAAATTTTCCATTTTCATAAGCTTTTTCTTTTTTTTTTTATAGATTTACAAATTTTATATACTCTTTTACAAAATCTATGTATGATTAAAAATGTTTATTTGAGTTCGATTTCTTTTAGAAAATCTCGATATATTGCAAGCAAAGAGCACATAAGATGCAGCTGAGAGAGAGAAAGAGAGAGAATGGAATTGTCAGAATAGCCATTTTCCATTTGAAATTCATATTCGTGCCTCTCTTAATTTTTAAATTAGTGCTCTCTTAAAATGAGTACTGGCCAGTGGGCACGAATGTTTTTGCCAAAACGCCATGTTTGGATCAGCTAGAGAGACAGAGAGAGAGAGAGAGGGAAATTACGATGTATTAGTGAGTTACAGCTCATATGCTAGCTCAGCAAACATTTTGACTCTCATTCAGAATGTATAGGGGTCTAAATAATTTGGGATTCAAACAAAATGGCGTTTACTCCAGACAGGGTTGCTCAACCTGAAGATAAATACAATTAGAACAAATATTTACAAATATTTTAATATTTCTCATATTCTTGAACTTCATTGATAGTATTCAATTGTGGAGTCGTCACAAAATATTTCTATTTTCACTGAAAATGATCTTCATAAATCAATGCATGAAAACAATGGCAATGAAAATGCTTTCTTTATTCTTTCATCTATCGAAAATGTTTGTATGTGTAAAATTCAACCAAAAAAAAAAAATGTGAAAAATGTAAATTATATTAAATTAATAGAAAACTATAAAAAATGCGAAGAAAATAAAAACATAAAATTAACTAAATTTCGCGGCGAATAGAAACAATAAAGTTAATATTTGAAATAAAAAACAATTAAACAAAAATGTATGTATTTAAATTAAAAACGAATTCATGTTGTAAATTGCTAAAAAAAAAATCTTAAAAGTACATAAAATTTAAGAAATTCTTAGTTTAATTATAAGGTAATATAAATACAATAGATATATACATAAATAATTGCTAATGTCTTCCGATATATGTTAATAATAATTATAAAAATAATAATAATGGTGTAATAATGGTGAGGTAATGAAGAGCACACAAAGAAATCAACAAGAGCATTCGATTCGTCACCCATTGCTCGCTTGAAGTCGCTCGTCTTAACCTCAAATTTGAGACTAAGCGACTTGAGGCGCATTTCTTTTACCAAATACATTTTCTGTTTTAGTTTCGTTTATTTGATTTGAAAATCGCAAAAATTTACAACAAAGTCGCATATTATAAATCAAATTAATTATTATTAAGCTGGGAGGTTTTCATATAAAATAACTTGATAAACTGTCAAACCTAAGGCTAGTTAATTTCTTGAAAATAATCACAAATACAATTAAAATTTAATATTCTCTTATGTCCAAAATTTTCATTTAAATTAGTTTTAGTTTTTGAATACGTGCCTATATCAAAATATGTATGGACACAATAAAATTGAAGATATCATGGGAGCTGCCTCAAAATTGGCAATTAAACACACAAAAAGCATGCAACGCATATAATTCTATATACGCCCAAAACATTTTAGCTATGTACGCTTTTGCTGATATTAACAAGCAACAAATTACGCATGCAAATGCACAATACACCTTCTATCACATACAAACAGACACCACAGCAGAGCGTACCCTGAACACCCCTACATGCTTCCAAGACTTTTAAGGCAACTAGCAAGCGTTACATGCTACAAAATCTCCCACAGCCTATGCTTAGTCTACAATAGCAATTGATTATGTAACCGAAGAATATCCGATATTGCCCGACGACTTTGAAAGGGTGAATTCGGCCCGCTGGTTTTCGTTTTGTGAAACTAAACATATTTCTAAAACCTGTGAATCTTTAAATCTTTTTGTGTCAAGGAATATTTAGTCTTTTAATTTTTGTATCTTTGAATCTCTGACTCTTTGAACGCATGAGTTTGTGAATCTTTGAGTCAATGAATTTATGAATATGTGGTTGCAGGAATTCACAAATTTATAAATTGATGAAGCCATGAATCTCAATATGACGATATGAATTCATAATATAAGAATATTTGAATTAACGCACTCAAAAATCAATGAATCAATAAATTTGTGAAATTTATAAACCAATTCATCAATGAGTCATTGAAATGCTTTATCTATAAACCAATGGTTCTGTGAAACTTGTAATATACCAATATTTGAATTTATCAAGGAGCTCACGAATTTTGGTATCTATGAATCAATGAATACATAAATCATTTAATTTGTTTATCTTGTTTATGAATGTATATAAATTTGTGAAAATTTGAATCTTTGAATTGATTAATCTATAAGCCAACGCATCAATGAGTTACTGAAATGCTGTGTATATGAATCTATGGATTTGTGAAACTTTTAATATATCAATTTTTAAATGAGAATCATTGAATTGATGAATCTATAAGCCAATGAATTAATAAGTCATTGAAATGCTTCATATATGAATCAATAGATTTGTGAAACTTTTAATCTACCAATTTTTAAATCTACGAATCTATAAGTCTTTGAGTTTTGATACCTATGAATCCAGAAATTCATGAATTAATAAATTTGTTTATCTTTGAGTTGATGAATCTAAGCAGCTATGAATTTCTGCATCCATAATCAGTTAATTTAACAACTATATACTTTTATTTTAGTGTTTTTTTATTTTTATCTTTCAATACACATATAAATTTATGAATCAATGACTTTATGAGCCTATGAATTTGTGAATCTAGGAATCATTGAACCTATGAACCTATCAGTCTACCAAAAATCTGTGAATTAATCTAGGAGCCTGTGAGTCGATGATTCTCGGAATCTATATGTCTATGAATCTGAAATTTATGAATCCGCGAATCAATGAATCTGTAAGTCAATGAATCTAAGAATCAAAAATACTCTGTTTCTACCATGAATCATTTAAAATTTCAATCTATGAAGATATGAGTCAATGAGTTTTGAATCAATCAATTCTTAAATCAATAAATTTGTTTATTTTATTTATGAATCTATGAAACTATGGATTTATTCATTCATGAATCAAAGAAGTAATGGATTCATTTAACAGCTAAGGATTTTAATTTTTGAATGTGAGAATTAATGAGTTTAGGAGCCTATGAATCTGTGTATCAATAAACTAGAAGTTATTTAAGCTATGAATCTATCAATCTAGAAATCTGTGAATCGCTGAATAATAAATCAAATAACCTGTGAATATGTGAATTAATGATTCTACGAATCTTGGGAGCTATAAATTTATGAATCAATTAACCTTAGGATCAAGAAAACATTGTGTCTACTAATTAATGAATATGTGAATCATTGAATCTGTGAGTCCATAAATCTATGAGTCTAAGAGTTTGTTAATCAATAAATTTAGGAATCCCAAAGCCAATGAGTATATGCATTTAGCAATCTATGAATCTGAGAATCGATGAATGCGAGAATCTTGAAAACTATGAACCTAGAAATCTTGAAATCTATGAACCTAGAAATCTTGAAATCTATGAACCTAGAAGTCTTGAAATCTATGAACCTAGAAATCTTGAAATCTATGAGTCTTGCAATCAATGAATCATGGAATCTTGTAACCTATGTACGTATCTACGAGTAACTTAATCTAAAGATCTTCAAACGTATTAATCTATGAGCCTCTATGAATCTATCGAACTTTAGAAGCTATTAGAAACTGTAAATCAATGAACACAATTGTTTTGGAACCTTTGATTCTGTGGTTCTATGAATCTAAGCATTTATGAAATTGTGAACAAATGAATCTAAAACTTACTAGATCTAACTATGTACCTAAGAATTAATGGATCTATGAACGTAGGAATCCATGAGTGCTTAAATCTACGAATCCATGAAGCTATGAATCATACATTCAGAACATACGAATCTATGAATCAATGAATTTAAGATTCATAGGATATATATAAATTTGTGAATCTAATCTATGATTTTAAAATTTTATGTATCACTGAAATTATGAATTTATTCATTCATGAATGAACAAAATAATGAATCAATTAACTAACTATTGAATGAATTTATGAGGAAGTGAGGAAGTTTGTGTTTCTAGGGCATTAATGACTGAGTAAATGAATGAATCAATGAATGAATACATGAGCCAATGAATCACTGAAACTATCAGTCAGTTACTCAGCTCAACCATTCTTACATCCACGAGATGAGAGATGAGAATTTCGTTTTTGAAATTAAGTATTCATGTGTGGTAATGGTAGAGCAAGAGTAGCAGCAGCAGCAGCAGCAGCAACTGCCACCACTTCACTTCAAATGTATCGAAGCGCAATTGCAGCACACGTTGGTCCTTCCAACATCATCTGTGCAGCAGGACAACGGATGATGATGATGATGTTGATGATGATAACGATGATGACGACGAGAACGAAGCCGACGATACTTGTACGCATCTTTACACAACTAACAATAATGCAACATGGTTTGGAAGCAACACACACACACACACATACACACACCCACACACACACGGAGTTTTACTCATATATAAATAGATGGCACGCCTTTTCACTGTTTGCGCCTACATAGTACCTATCAAACATGAGTGGACAGCAAGCGATAAGAATTAAGCCTTCAAATGCAACAGTAACAGTAGCAAGTATACTGCTTGGTTACTAGTTATATCTGGTTTCAGAGTAGAAGCTATTCTAATTGTAACAGAAGCATGCACATATTGTGATTGTGTGTTGCGGTGTGGTGTGTGTGTCTGTCTGTTTTTGGTAACATTGAACATTTACAAATGATCACAGCAAACACACACACACACATACACACACACAGACGCACACAGCAAAGTAACAAATTAGCAGTGAATACTGAAGTTGATAGTCAAAATGTCATTTGACGCGCCCATCACCACAGACGCTGCACCAATCGTCGACACTGCCACCAACACACAATACTAGATACAAGGCAAACAAAGCAAACAAGCAAACCAGCATCAACCAAGCAAGCTAGCAAGCAAGTAAAACATCAAGCAGACTTCAATTATAAACAAAACGACCGCTGAATGAATTCTTGTCACTAATTGCACTCTTCCTTAACAAAAAACAAAAACACAAAAATCACAAAACTGTTTGTTGCAACATTAGCTGCAATTGTGTGTATGTGTGTGTGTGTATATGTGTGTGTGTGTATTATATAACTGGTAGTTGCAGCAGCAACTTGCTGTTGCTGCTACTTAAGTATGTTGCTGTCCAAAAATACACACATAAACATATATATAGAGAGAAATTCACAGTGTATTTGCTGCTGCATGCAACATGAATGAAGTACATGGTTAAGAAAGAAAAAAAATTGTTTTCGACATTAAATTTCCATAAAATTTTGTTTTATTACACTTGAAGTTGGCCACATAATTCACTCTCATTCACATTCTGCTGCGAGTGTAAATGTATTTACGAGCATGAGAGTGTGTGTGTGTATGTGTGTGTATGTGATGCGTCAATTGCAGCATTTTGTTGTAAATGCATGGCTTGAGAATATGTTGGTTGTGTATGACACAACCAATCTCTTTTTGGTTAGACTTCAACTAACCAAAAATGGCAGGCAGACATTTCGCTTAGTACTGAAAAAAAAAAATTAATAAATCCAAACATTTATGAACTATTCATAGATTCCTTGTGTGGTTTGAATGCTTTCAAAGATATTGGTAGCTCGTGAATGGGAATTCACTCAAGCTTGAAACTAGGTGAGTTTCATTCACTACTTTTCAATAGCCCCAAATAAAAAACATGCTGCATTTAGAATAAAATTATTATATTTAAAAATAAGTAGGTACAGGACAGCAAACATTATAACTGAATCAAAAACAAATGAGCACCTTAAATAATAAATTCCATTTTGAAATATTTACCGCATAATTGTATGATATTAATCACATACATACTCGTTGTAAAATAGAACAAGTCGGTGAAATTTTTCTACTACTCTTGGATTAAAGTATGAAAAATTAAAAAAAAAAAGAACAACAACGACTTAACTACGCAATTATTGTGCGACAAACAAACCAACGAACAACAACAAAAAAAATAAACAACAACAAAAGTACACTTGGGTTTCAATGATCATCAGTAAAGTAAAAAAGAAAAGTCAACAGAAATACCAGTGGCAGATTAAGAATTTGGGTTCGGGGCGGCCCAATTTTGCAAAATTATACGATCTCAGAGACAAATAACGAAATCAAAATCTAGAACAAAAACCAGAACCAAACAAAAAATCTAAAAAAAAATTTGCGCAGACATTCAGATCAAAATTCAAAATTCAGAGAAAACTCAGATCAAAAATCAAGTCGAAATTCTGACTAAAATTTAGACCAAGAACCAGAAAAAAAATTTTAATCAAGAATCAAACCAAATTTGAGGCAAAAATTAAAATTGTATTCAGTCTAAAAATCAAGTCAAAATTCAAATCAAAAAGAGATTAAACTCAGATTAAAAGTAAACTATATTTAAAGCAGCAACCAGATTGAAATTTAGACCAAAAATTAGAACAAAACGCAAACTAAATTCGAAATAGAAATCAGGGCAAAATTTAGACTAAACTCAAAGTAACAAAAATTATGCCAAAACTCAGACCGAAAGTCAAGCCCAAACCGAAAGTAGATCAAATCCAAACGAAAAACTAGGCAGAAAATCAGATCAAAACTCAGATAAAAAATCAAACCAAAAATCAAATCAAACCTCATACCAAACTTGGAATAAAAATCAGACTAAAACGGTGTTCAGAGTAAAAAAAACCAAGCCAGAACTCAGATCGAAAGTCAGCCCGAAAGTTAACCAAATTCTGATTCCAAACCAAATTTAAAATCAGAGCAAAATTTAAATCAAAAATCAGATCTAAGGTAAGACTAAAAGTAGACAAAATTTAGATCGAAATCCGGGTAGCAATACTCTGCAATAGACTGCAATCAAAGTATCAAAATTCAAGGCAAAACTTAGGCTTAAAGTCAGGCAGAAAATTGACAAAATTCAGACCCAAAACCAGACTGAAAACTAGACCAAAAATCATTGGCCAAAAATCAGATCACAATTCGCACCAAAACTTAACAAAAAAATTCAGAACAAAATTAAGGCCAAAATTCGGATTAAACTCAGAGCAAACTCAAATCGGGTTGAGTCAAAAGTGAGTCAAGTTCAAATCCAAAATCAAACTGAAATTCAAACTAAAAATCAGAACAAATTCGTAGAAAAACCAGCCAAAACTCAGATAATACTCAGAGTAGGAAAAGTCAAGCCAAAACTCAGACCGAAAGTCAGGCTAAAAAGTAGACCAAATTCAGATGCAAAATCAAACTGAAATTCAAACTAACAATCAGAACAAATTCGTGGAAAAACCAGCCAAAACTCAAACTATACTCAGAGTTACAAAAATCAAGCCAAAACTCAGACCGAAAGTCAGGCTAAAAAGTAGACTAAATTCAAATTCAAAACCAGACAGTGGAACAGAGCAAAATTCAGATCAAAAACCAGACTTAAATTTTGACCAAAATCATACGAATTCAAGCCGAAACTCAGACCAAACTCAGAGCAACAAAAACCAAGCAAAAAGTTAGGCTGAAAGTCAAGCCAAAAGTGGACTAAATTCAGATCCAAAATCAAGTCCTAAATCAACCTAAATAAGACCAAAAATAGTCAAAATTTAGACCAAAAATCAGATTGCAATTCAAACCAAAATTCAAAAGTAGACCAAATTCAGGCTCAAAACTAGACAGAATATTGGATTTAAACTCAGAATAAAAGTCAGACCAGAATTCAAATCATAACTCATTGAGACTCAAACCAAACTCATATCGAAAGTCGGACTAAAAGTAAACCAAATTTAGACACAAAACCAGACAGAAAATCAGAGTAAAATTTGGACTGAAAACAAGACTGAAATTCAGATTACTACTATTAAGATCAAATTCGGAACAAAAATCTAGCCAGAACTCAGATTAAAATCAGAGCAGCAAAAATCAAGCCAAAACTCAGTCCGAAAGTCAGGCCAAAAGTAGACGAAATTGAGATCCAAAACCAGAAAAATGAAAATCAGACCAAAACTCAGAATAAAAATCAGACCAAAACTCAGAATAAAAATCAGACCAAATCTCAAATCAAAACCCACACCATGACTCAGATCAAATTTAAATCGAAAGTTGGGCCAAAAGTGGACCAAATTCAGTCCTAAAACCAGACAGAAAATCAGCAAAATTCAGACCAAAAACCAGTTTGAAATTCAGACCACAACTTAGAAGAAATTCGGAAGAAAACTCAGGCCAAAATTTAGATTAAAATCAAAGCAGCGAAAATCAAACCAGAACCCAAACCGAAAATCAAGTTTAAGCCAAAACCAGACAAATTCGACGAAATACCAGCCGAAAATTCAAGGTAAAAATCAAGCTTAAAAGTAGACCAAATTCAGACTCAAAACCAGACAGAAAATCAGAGCAAAATTCAAACCAAATTCAGAGTAAAAATCAAGACAAAATTCAGACTTAAAATAAAGCCTAAAGTAGACAAAATTCCGACTAATACCAGACAGAAAATCAGAGCAAAAATTCAAAAGTTGTTAAAATAAACTCAGAAAAAAACAAGAATTCCGACTGAAATTCAGTGCACGTCGTAGTTAAAAATTCAGACCAAAAAACCAAACGGAAACCATTATCAAGTTTTCCAAAAGTAAAACATCTAGAAATGGACCTGAAATTTAAGAGATTTAAGGAGCGAGGTAAAACTTTTTTTGGAAAAGCGTTTATATATAGGTTAGAAGCATAGTCAGATTGAAGGTACATTGAAGGTACAAAACCAAAAAAAAAAAAAAACAATACGTTTTTTTTCAAAACCTTGTTTTAATAAACGAGCGAACTCAGAACTCAATCAATTTTCAATAGATTGACTTAAAATTTCCTTAACTCTTTCATACCCGATGTTAACAAATTTTACTTGTAATGCTATATGTATTTGGTTTTACTAGGTACTCCTCAGGTTTACTGGTTGCCGAATATTCCAAATTTCGGGCTTATGTCATTTTTATTTTTATTTTTTTATTTTAATCTTTAAAGGAGGAAATTTTTTTAATTAAATATATTTAAAAAAAACCGAAGAATATGCAAATAATAAAATTGGGTGAAAAGGTTTATCCAGTTCTTGTCTACAACTTTAAAGCTGTTTTTTTTTTAACCTCAGACAAACAAGCATATGTGGAGTTTTGAAATTTGGTGTCATGATTGTGGAAGTCCTAAGTAATTATAACTTCAGTACAAAAGGTTTCTATGCAGTCCTATTAAAATACGAGCGACAAAGGGTTAAGAGTTTAACTAGTCGAGAAAATAGGATTTTCATGATATTTTAAAAACTATTAGTAATAATATATATGACATTTTTCACTACATTTTTACCAGAAAATCGAAAAATACTTTCATTTTAAATTTGTCCAAAAAAAAATATTTCGAAAAAACCCTAAGTCCTTGACTAGATTTATGCTACCACATTAAGATGCTTCTTTGCTTGGCGTTCTAATTGAAATGTGTTTGGAGATACGAGCAGAGTTTGGTAGTAATGATTCCATTAGGAATTAAATTCCATCTTCATTTCAATTACAAGGAATTGTACTTGTTAGATTTTTTTTTTTCAATTTCTTTGTAATGGAATTGAAACTTTTATTAATTACATTACATTGTACTTGATAAAAGTTTCCATTACAAGGAATTGTAATTGGTAATTAAAATTTTGAAATTCCTAGGTAATGGAATTGAAGAAATTTTTTGTAATTAAAAATATATCAATTCAATAAAGGAATTGGAAAAGTAATTAAATTAAAAGGAATTTATTTTTTAAGTGTAATTAAGTACTTTCTTGGAATGAAATTACAATTTAGTTGAAATGATTCCTCGAAAGTAATTGATTCCTTTTCAAATTCAATTCAATTTCAAATCAAAATCGAATCGATAATTAAAAAAATTTTAATTACCGATTGTAATGAACTGAAAATTTTATAAATTGCATTACTAAGGAATTGAAAACAAAAATACCAATTACAATATTCCTGGAATAGGAATTGGGATTGTAATGTAATTAAACTTACCATTTACCCAGCTCTGGATACGAGTTCACTAACAAATCATCTAAAAAACATACTTGTAGCGAATTACTCTGACAAGCCGACATTTTGTATTTTTTTTTTTTAAATTAATTAATTTTTAATAAAAAAATTTTATATACGCATCAATTAATTTTTAATACTCTACTTTAATTGGAATTTCTACACTGGCGTTCACAAAAACCGTACCACCCACTAATTTCAAGAAAATCGTTTAAAGTGAGATCTAAACCTGATTAATATATTTTTTTTGTATTTTCGGGAACAAAATAACAAAATTGCGAAAGAAGCATACACACAAATTTTATTACTTTTTAATTAAAACAAAAATATGGAAGAAATTTCACGTTTTTGGGGGTGTTAATTAAAAGTATATAAAAATAAAAATATTCGTTATTTTTTGAAAGTGTAAACTAAGATAAATTTGTTTCATAACAGAGTCATAAGCAAAATTGTTTAGTTTGATGGTGCCCGTCTCTTAGTCTTTCTTATGGCCGTTATCTTGAAGACATAGAGTCGACAAGCACTTTAAGGATATCATTCGTTATTTTTTTAATACTAAACTTTTTTCAGAACTCTAACAAGGATTTTTTTATTTTTTGGCATGTTTTGAGCAACTTTCCGTTTCATTATATGACAGAGGTGCCTTATCGGACTTAAACCGCGCGAGCTACCTGATCATGCCCGCCAGTAAATTCTAACATCATCGAAAACATTTTGAAACTGCAAACAAATAAGGATCGATAATCTAACTTTTTTACTATTTCTAAAGTTATCAAACATTAGGCATTAATTACTAACTAAACCTTGACAATTTGGCGTGATAATATGCCGCAGAAGTCGTCCGGAAATATAACGTCGTTAATGAGCGTACCGAAAGCGTACCACAATTGGCTTACAGCAATTGCTCCATAAAATTTTAGCCATATCTTTGGGCGTTCACAGTCCTTTAATATACTTTGTGGAAATTTGACTATTTTCACTACACAGTTATCCTTCTATTGCTCTATATCTGAGCAACGCAAGTACCGAAGATTAAATGCGCATACAAAATTGAGTTTAATTTGCCCGATTATATAACTTTTCTCGAGTCTACCAGAGTTCAATTGCTGTAGTTTTTAGACCATGCCAGGCGATTTGTTTTCATCCATTTCGTCAACAACGACTTTTTGGCTGATCGTCTCCCATACAGGACGAACTTTTGTTTCTTTCTGCGTAAAGTTTCAACATTTATATTCACGTTGTAATAGCTCTTTAGTTCAGTCCTTATTGTGACTGCACTTTTGAGTTGATAATTTATGGTTCTCTTTCAGGTTAGGATCTTCTTGATCATTTTGTCCTTTCAAGCGGGTACAAATTGCCTTTTTTTTCTGGATCAGTTCAACAGCAGTCGAATGTAGGCATCCGATTTCTTCAGATATTTAACTTTATGACACTCTTTGATACCTAAAAACAAAAATTTCGACGTTTTGGTGGTGCGACAATTGCTTATATTTTGCGGTTGTTTTCCGCACTTTTTCAAAAATTATTTTTTCGCCAAATAAGCGCAATAAAAAATGGTACATTCTTAAAATATAAACAAGGGAATCTCCTTTACAAAGAAAGGGAAATTTGGGCTAAGTTAGGAAATATTACCGAAATTGCAGCAGTATTGCAAGTGGTGCGGTTTTTGTGACCACCAGTGTATTTATTCTGTTATATACCCAAAAAAAAAATTCTGAAATTGAGATGATTTTCAGGCCACTAGCCCTCTTCTGAATCCGCCACTGGCAATAACACAAGAATATAAAATACATTCTCATTTGCATAGCAATAACTGCAAGTGTGAAAATATATGTGTGCTGAAAAACACACACACACACATTTATAAATGTTTTTTTGAGTGTATTGTTGTATGCGTATATGTGGGTAGATTTAAAACAATTAAAATTTAATGTACAGAATAAATTATTATTATTTTCTTTTTTGTAATACTGCAACATGGACACACACATTAACATACATACATAACCAACAACAAGACCAGTAATAGCAACATCAGTAATATAGCAGCAACATCAGCAGTAGTAGCAATTGCAACAACACTGTATGTATGTATGTAGCAGTAACAATGAAAACGCACAAAACACACACAAAAACAAATACATTCAACAAGATTTTAAAACATAAAGTGCAATTTATACAAATATACACACATACATTCATACATACAAACATTTGAATGCTTATATGTATGTATGTATGTATGTATGTATATGTACATATTTGTATTGTTGCACATACAATGTATGCATGTGTTATGTGTTTGGGTGTAAGTGAGGTGTATTGATATTTGTGTATCTCCTATATATTTGTTTAATGCTTCTGCTGTTGCTGATGCAGCTACTGCTGCTGCTGTTAGTCTTGTTCTGTTGCCATTGCAGTCGTAATAAATATACTTTTGGTCTATTAATTGCCTCTTGATATCCTTAATCATTTTGGTTTGACACACACTTACACACACACACACACACCCTGACCAATAAATATGCACATCCTCGTGAATCTATTTCCTTACTAATGTATGTATTTATAATCAGCGAGACCTCGTTTTCATGTACGTGAAAACGCCCACTATTTACAGGGTGGCAATTATGAAGTACCGCCATTTAAAATTCTGTAGAAGGATTTGCCATTAACCTTTTCGAGATCATTGATCACCAGTAACCCAAAATAAATTTTGCAGTTTTTTTTTTTTAAATATTACAAAAGCTTTAACCCTTTTGGGACCGTAGAAAAACCAGAAAAGATTGCGTAAAACCAAGTTAGGATTCGTATTGTGTGACCTCTATTTGTTGTTACAATTTTTTATCAAAACAGATGCCTCTAAAGGTTCGAAGTTTCATGGGTCACCAGTGACCCAGTGGCCCTGAATGTGAATTTTTTACGAAATTTTCTTGTACATTTTTATTAGATATTTTTTTAATGATAGACTAAGTAACTTAATATTCATTTTTCACTTAACCCTTTTTTGACCGTAAGAAAACTAGAACCGTTAGAGTAAAACCGAGTCCGAATTCGCATTCTTCGACCCACATTTCATTGTTAGAAAAAATCTTAAAAAGTTTCCATTGAAGATCTTAGGGTCACCGGTGACTCTTAGCTAATCTTATATTTCCAAAAAGGTAAAAACAAATTTCAAAATATGGAAAATCATGTTTGAGTGAATAGTTTTTCCCACAACATATTAAAAATTTGGTGTATTTGGACAAATTTTGTAAGAATTGTGAGAGATTAAAAATTAACAAAAAAATAAAACACAATTTTTTCACTTTGATCCGCTATAGTACCGTTACCAAAAAAAACATGTTTGTACATTTTTTTAATTGAAATTAAAGAACTATCAATTCTCTATCTAAAATCTCTAAAATTTAAAAAATTAATTGGATAGTTTTTAAAAAACTACAAAAATTAATCTTGCGACACCGGTGTCACCATGGTACCGAAAGGGTTAATGATTTTACATTTTTGAAGAGACAATTGATTGTACTTTAGTTATTCATAAATAAATTTGGAATTGTTGTTGCAAAATCGATGGCACCAGAGGGAACAAAAACAAAATTATATAAATTATATAAATTTGTTCAACTTTTTTCAATAGCTCATGATCTTAGAGTTTTGATTTTTTTTTACAGAAAAATATAACTTTTATAGTTTCTTCTTCGCTGTTCTAGTTTTGTTTTGAAAATATTCAAAAGCCTGCCTGCCATGGGTTAATTATGTTACTTTCGACCCTCAGATTTTGTTCAATTTTATTATAATTGATTTGCTGCTCTTTATGTTTTTTAAATCTCTTTATATTTGAACAAGTTTGCATGTAGTTATAGTTTATTTCAAAATTTTTGATATTTCCCATCTGTGTTAGTTAGGAATTTTTAATTGACCAATCAGAATTGACGGCTGCCATTGAATGAGAGTAAATTCCGTTCAATTAACGCAAAGAGAGAGAAAATACCTTAGCTATGCTTTTCATTGACCAATCATTATCGTTGGTTACGTTTGATTTGTGAGAAAGCTCCGTTAATTATGCGCAAGAGAAATTGTATAGAAATCAAAACTATTAAATAAGTATAATTAGAAAATTAAAAGTAAGGGAGAAAGAACAAATAAAGAAACTAAAAAGAAAACGCATAAATATAATGACAATATTAGAATGTATGAAATTTGTAAATTAAGTTTAAAATATAAAAAGAAAAAAATAAATAAATAAATAAAAAAAACGAAATTCATTTAATCAATAATACTTAAATACTATATGATTAACACTAAATAAACAAATTAAATAATTGTTGAATTTTGTAAATTATATACAAAAAAATAAGATACATATATATAAAAATTTTAGTTTGATAAGTGTAAATATTTTATTATTAATAAATAAATAAATAAGTAAAATATTTATGAAATAAAAAAAAAACGTTTAAAGAAAAATAAAATTATATCAAAAAAACGAATTTACACGAAATCGTAAATTAAAATAAAAAAAATATTATTAATTATAACTAATTATTAATTCAATTATTATAAAAAATTACTACTCACAAAAAAAAAACAAAAAAACAAAAAATATTCAAAATAATAATGAATTAAATAAATAAAAAAAAATTTGTAAAAATTGACTATGTAAAGCTAACTCAACCACAAAAATTATCATTATTATTTATTAAATATTTTCGAAAATAAAAACACAACAAAAACCACAAAAAAATGTTAATGAAATTAGTTTGAAAAAACTTACAAAAAAAATACGAAACGAGTAAAACAATAAACAATTAAACAAAGAAATAACAAAAACCTTAAAAACCAAAAATTATAATAAAAAAAAAAAAATTGTAACAAAAAAAAAAAAAAAACTGTCAATAAAACTTAAACGCATTGAATAATTTATATATAATTTTTATAATTATGTATACATACATACATACATAACTGCATATATACCACAAATACATACATACAAAATAGTAAAGAAAAAAATACCGTTATACATTTATATAAACATACAAAAAACAAACGAACAACTATTGAAATATAATAAAAAAAAAAACAATAAAAACCAAATTCGTAATGGCAAATGACGAAATTTTGTGTGCAAACAATAAAAAAAAAAAAAACAAAACAGAATTTTTTCATATTTTTTTAAATTTATTTTTTATTCAATTTATTATTGAAAATTTAAATAAAAAAAATTAAATAAAAAGAATTTAAATAAAATATAAATAAAAAAAAATATGTTATAATAAAAATATATAAATACAAAAAAAACATAAACACAAAAATCCAAAAACAAAAAAAAAAAAAAAAAACAAAAAAAAAAAAAAAACAGAAACGTACTTAAGTGAATATAATCACGACAGCATTTAATCAAGTGTTATTATTATGTAATATTATTAATAATATTAATAAATGAAACAAATTACAAGTTAATATCAAAAAAAAAAAAATTAATAAAATAAAATAAAAACCACAAAAATGAAAATCTCAAAAAAGAAAAAACTGAAAATTTACTCGGAAATGAAATACAGGACAATAAAAATTCATACACTGCAAAATAATATAAATTTAAATAATTAAATTAATAAACAAAAAACATAAAAATAAGAAAAATAAAATTATAAATAATATTATCGAAACGTAATTGTGTTTGATTTGGGGTGGAAGAAAAAATTGTAATTTAATTTCAGTGGTTTGGACTGGGGGTTGATGAGGAAACGAAAATTATTAACTACCTTTCGTTTTTCTTTAACAATATATTTTATTTCGCACAATTGATTGTCATATACGTAATACGATAACTTAGCTATCTTCTCATACAAAATTCTTTATTTTTTGAGAAAATGTTGTATATATTTTAATAGCGGTCAATAAAGGTAAAAAAAAAAACAAAAACAAATTGAATTAGTAAATGAATCTGTCAGGTAAGAAAGTATGAGACAATATTATTAGCTGGAATTAGGTTAGGATAGAGTGGCTTATTTAGGCGAATGAGGCCCACTGTATTACCACTTAAGCTGTTTCCATTCTTACCCTATTATTATTATTATTATTTAGGGGAGCCCAACCAGGCAGGCACTGCGACCTGTGCCATTCCCCATTTTATGACAAAAGACGTTCAGCTGACCTAATAAAAGTCAAGACATCTTTTGTAGAAGAAGATTTTTTATTCTTCCTCTGAGCCGAGCCAAGGCCGGACACTCATACAGAATGTGAGGTATCGACTCGTCATCTTCCAGACATAGTCGACACTCTGTCTCATTAGACAGACCTATTTTGTTTAGGTGATATCTGAGCCTATAGTGACCAGACATGTAGCCCACCAATAGCCTAGGGTCAGATTTGGGATAAGAGATGGGCTGATTTTGGGCAAGCGGAATGATAAGTGCTTTTGCCTGTCTTAAACCTGGGATAGAGTTCCAATATTCTAGTCATTTTGCCTTAGACCACTCCTCAACGATCGATTTCGTAGAGGTCCAGCCGACTTCGCAGAACAGATCGGGACCAATGTGCTTGGTAGATGAACCTTGTTAAGCCAGTTCATCGGCGGCCTCATTACCAACAATGTCACAGTGGCCGGGTACCCAACAAAGCGTCACTTTGTTACGGGTAGACAGGCGCTGGAGACTCTCAAAATACTCTTTCACCCGTTTAGAGGAAAAACTCCATGAAGAGAGTGCTAAGAGAGCTGCCTGGCTGTCTGAAAAATTACAATATTTGCGCCTTTAAGAACTTTATACAGATTTATATTAGCGCAGGTCTCAATTGCGTATATTTCGGCTTGAAAGACAGTGGGCCAAATATCCAGAGGTATTGAGATTCTACTATTGGGTCCTACAACTCCTGCACCAGAACCGCAGTCCATTTTCGAGCCGTCTGTATACCAATTGAGAGCAAAGGAACCGAAATCGGGACACTAGCCATCCCATTCGGACCGGGAAGGAAGAATGATGTTGAATTTCCTACCGAATTCTTACCCTAATCTTTATTGAAGATTTGTGTTTTAGGATTATTAAAAAATGATCCTAAAAGTATGCAGTGTTTTGATTATTCTTATATTTTGTTATAGGGGTATACTAGAGAGCTGCACGGGTGAGTGAGGCATCGTATGAGTACAGGTATAAATACGCATTTGACGAATACAACGATGCCTTCATGTATTCGCATAATCGTCTACGCATTTACGAGTAGTAATCGGCATCGTGGCATCGTTTGATTACACTGTTCAACAGCCAAAAATGAGCAGAGACGGGACAAGTGTACTGAAGGTAATGAGGGGTCGCTGAGTCCGAATCCGTGGCACGTTTTGCTCTGCTACGTCACAATTTTTTTTATTGACATCAAGACTTTTAAAATTTAAAAAAGGAAATTAAGAAAAAATTAAGAAAAATCAAGAAAGTAACTTGAGAAAAGAATTTTTTTTGAACCTGGCTCAGGAACGGCTCAGCGACAAGGTGCCATATGGCACCGCTAGGCATTATTGGGTTAAGGTAACATTGAGTTAAAAGTGAACGATTATAACGAGGATGAAAAAAATTACGAAAAATACAGTAATTAAAAAAAAAAATTTTTTTTTTTAATTTTTAAAGATAAAAAATAAAAAAAATTTTAAAAATTTTTTTTTTTGTAAAAATAGATGTTTTGATGAAAAAAAATATGAACTGCATTTTTAATTTTTTTTTTTTCAATTTTAAAAATGTTGATGTCAATAAAAAAAATTTCTGACGTAGCAGAGCAAAACGGACCACGGATGCGGATTCAGCGACCCCCATTACCCTAAGTGCATTTGCCCTGTCTTTGCTCGTTTTCAAAAGTTTCCATTTGTAGAACAGTGTTAATAATCGGCATCGTCATAGGAAATTTTCAAACTTATACAAACGAAATGTTTTTTTTTCTTTCATTTGAATTGAATTAGATTCCATACGAATACTTAACTGAAGAAAATTAACAGATTTTTTCATATATTTGCAATTTCTTTTTTTTGAATTGAATCGATTTGATAAAAGTTTATTTTATTAATTTTAATGTGAATGAAAAAATAGTGAAATAATTAATTTATTTAGGAAATTTAATTAAAATAATAATAATTGTACTATTTTTGCCGTGACTGTAAATTACAATTGCTTTCAATTTGATATTTTCCTACACAATATAGAGCACGCAATCATCTGTATGAAAAATTGGATTTGCAAAGAAGAGCACGCAATAAACGATTACTAATGAGTAATACGATGCGATGTGACGATGCAGCGATGCCTACGATGCTGAATTTACAGTTACGCATTCGCATCGTTTCGCATCGTACTCGACGATTATTAATTGATTACATTTTTACGTACTCGTGCAGGTCTCTAGTGTATACATATGAAATGTGAATTTTTTGCTTAAAAAATGTATTTAGTTGATTAAAAAAATTAATGAGCTCAATAATCAAAATCTTGACCATTGTTAGCTTTGATTTTTCACTATATTTCTGGCAATTGATGGATGAGAGGCTGTAAGTAAAAGCGATAGAATTTCTAAGTTATTCTAAGAAAAAAAGTGGTATAATTTTGCTTATGCGCAAAAGCGGCACAAATGTCGTAAAGACCAAAAGTGAAAGAAAAAAATATGTTCAGAACAATTTGTTACACTTTTATGTTATATGTTGAGAGCAAAAACAGGTTTAAGTCGCTGCGTCGTTTTTGCTCTGAAAGAATTGTTGTATCATTTTTGCTCTAACTTAAAGTTGTTTCATTTTCATTCCAAGCCGTATTGCTTGTATAGTTCTAGCGCTGAGATATTGGGAGTATGAATGTATAAACTCGTAATTGTGACTAACTTCATATCTATCATACGCGCCATTTTTTTGACATTGACAGCTATTCTATCTCGAAGATCGCCCAAAAATACTATAAGAATTGATCTGTCAAATAATTTTCATAATTTTACAAAAGTGTTTTATTATAGCTGAAAATGTCGAATTTCGTGCCAACAAAACAACATCTGCGGGAAGTTTTAATTTGCTTCTTCCATTTAAAGAAAACCGCAACTGAAGCACATCGTTTACTCACTGAAGCTTATCCTCTCTGTGCTATAGACGTTAGAATGTGGCAGGTGTGGTATGCCCGTTTCAAAAGTGGTGTTTTTGAGGTTGAAGACAGGGAACGTTCAGACGGCTCGAAGATATAGAATTGAAGGCATTACTCGATGAAGATTCATGTTAAATGCAACAAGAACTTGCAGAATCTTTAGGAGTTGATCAATCAACCATTTCTAAACGATTAAAAGCATTGGGAATGATTCAAAAGCAAGGAAATTGGGTGCCGTAGGAATTGAGGCCGAGATACGTCGAACGACGATTTTTCACATGTGAACTGCTGATTGAACGACAGAAAAGAAAGAGTTTTCTGCATCGTATTGTGACAGGCGATGAAAAGTGGATACGCTACGATAACCCAAAGCGTAAAAAATCATGGGGACCGCCCGGACATGCACCAACATCAACGGCAAAGCCGAACATCCATGGATCCAAGCTCATGCTGTGTATTTGGTGCGATATGAAAAGTGTCGTGTACTATGAGCTGTTGAAACCGAATGAAACGATCACTGGCGACCGCTACCGGAATGAGAATATGAGAATAGACACGACGAAGTTATTTTTCAGCACGACAATGCTCGGCCGCATGTTGCAAGGCAAGTAAAAACATACTTGGAAACGCTGAAATGTGAAGTGCTACCCCACTCGCCGTATTCTCCAGACATTGCTCCTTCTAATTACCACTTGTTCCGATCGATGACACATGGCCTGGCTGAACAGCACTTCCGTTCTTTCGAAGAACTCAAAAAATGGCTCGATTAGTGGATAGCCTCAAAAGATGAGGAGTTCTTTCGACGCGGAATCCGTATGCTACCAAAAAGATGGGAAAAGGTTGTGGCTAACGATGGACAATACTTTAAAGAATAAATTTGCAATCACTTTTTCACAATAAATGTCCAAATTACGAAAAAAATACGAGTTTATACATTCATATTCTCAATATAATTTTATTTTATTTTTTCTCTTAAAGAAATTGTAACCCGCTTTTGCTTTCGGATAAAAGTCTTTTCTTTTTTTTCTGCATACTGAGGTATAGCGCTTTCTATGATGCTTGCGATTCAAAGTTAAGCTGTGAAGTATCTGCACACCTTCTATTAAACTACTTCAGTTCATCTGGAAATCAGGGGCGAATTCGCCTACTGTATGGGGTTTTGACCTCTCAAGAGTTCCGGAATCTTTTAATCCACAGGAAATGAAAGTTTTATTAAACTGAGTGCAAAAAGAACTGAAGTATCAAATAGGACATCTAAAGAGCAAACTGTAAGTTGGTATACGAATGGAAGAATTAAATTGGAATTGTCGCTAGGTGAAACTTTGGTCTACAATCAATTTAATGGATCTGAAGATACACTGATAGAGGCTTATTAATTGCCTGAAATTATATGTTATTTCTTTTGAATGAGGAATTTACATATAACATATTTGTATAGTTTGCTATATTGAATTTTCAATAGTAGAAAGTAGAGGTTTAGAGATTTCCTAGAAAATAAATAAGACAATAATTTCTTCTTCATAATAAATTATATAAAATGAAATGCAACTCTTTGATATCAAATTATGAGTGAGTAATTATGTGTGTTCCTTTAAATTGTGGAATTATTGTTGTTGATATTATTGTGGTCACAGTTGATTTGTTCTAACTACAAAATACGAAAATAGTTATGCTACAGGAAGTCTTAGCAACATGCTTCTCATAGATTATATTTGTATTTATTCAAATTTAAACCTACATATTGATATATGTACATGCCGCCTCTTCAATACTAGTAAACTTCTATACATATCCTTTAATGCACTCTCACAAATAATCTCATATTAAAACTATTTTCAATTGCAGCACGTGCGGTTATTGTCATTGAAAATAGTTGCATGCAGACAATGATTGCACTACACAATAATTATATATTGTATGCTGAAGTACCTGATAGTTTTGTGCAGATGATGCTCTATGATTTCATTCATCACTAACATCACCATTCCTTTAATTTCAACACTTTATCTCCGCTTCTTCCTACCTTAAATCATGCTCCTATACAATTTGGTTGGTGAATATTAAAAATTGGTATACTTGATAGAGATAGTAGGAAGATTGTGTCAGAGTACCTACATGAGGGACGAATTGGATTTAATCAAAATAAAATACAAACAAAAAACTAGTAGAAAAATCAGATAAAAATTTATTGCAAAATTCAGACAAAAACTTTAGAAAAAATTTAGACCAAAAGTAAGTCAGAATTTAGAAAAAAATCAAACCAAATTTAGACCAAAAATCACACCAAAAGGAGATGAAAATTCATTTAAAGATTTCAAAATAAAAATAGACTAAAATTCAAACCAAATAATTTTAGACCAAAACTGGAACCAAAAATTAGACCAAAAATCATACTGAAATTTAGACCAAAAACCCAAACTAAAAATCGGACCGAAAGTCAGAGAAAACACAAACCGCATGGAAAAGTACACCAAATCCACAATGGAATCCAAATTCTTACAACGAATCGTCTCAAAACTTAGACCAGAATGCAGATGAAAACTTAGACCTAAAAGAAATTTAAAATCAGATCAAAATGCAAACAAGACATCGTTGAAAAGGAGACCGATTCAAACTAAAAATTCACACTAAAACTCAAATTAAAATTCAAACTGAAATTCAGACAAAAATTTAGGCTAAAAGGAGACAAAAAATTAGACAAGTTCAGGCCAAAAATTAGACAAGTTCAGGCCAAAAATTAGACAAGTTCAGACCAAAAATTATGCCAAATTTAGTTCAAAATTCAGACTAAAAATCAAACTGAAATTCAAATCAGAGCTCTAAATCAAAATTAAACCAAAAATCAAAGAAATTCCAAAACACAGGAGCACTAAACCGAAAACCGGGCCCAAATTTAAATCACAAATTCAGATTAGAAAGGAGACGAAAACGCGGACTAAAGGGGCATCAAATTCATCAAAAATTACACTGAAACTCTGACCAAAAATCAGACGGAAAAGAGAACAAAATTTCAACTAACTTTTTAACCAAAAATTCAAACCAAAACTCAAACCAGAAAAAGACTAAACTCAAATCAAAATTTATATCAAAACTCATAGGAAATTTCAAACCAAAATTCCGACAAAATTTAGACTGACATTCAGACATTCAGAAACTAAATTCGGATCAAAAGTCAATGAAAACACAAACCACAAGGACATCAAACCAAAAACTAGACCCAAATTCAGACCACAAGTCGGACTAAAACTTAGACCAAAAAGGAGCATTAAAAGAAAACTCAAAATCAGATCAAAAGTTTAACAAAACACCGTCCAAAATGACATCAAATTTAAGCTAAAAATCGGACCGAAATTCAGATTAAAAAGGAGATCAAATATTTAGTAAGTTCAGAAAAAAATTCAGGCCAAAATTGAGTTAAAAAATTACACCATATCTAGATCAAAACTCAAACTAAAACCTTAACAAATATCAGATCAAAAGGAGATTAAATATCTAACAAATTCAAACCAAAATTGAGAACAAAAATCATATCAAATTTCGACCGAAGTTTCGACTAAATTCAGATAAAATTTGGGCTAAAACTCAGACCAAAATAAGACCCAATTTAAACCAAAAATCGGACCAGAAAGCACACCAAAACCGAGTAAAAAACAAACCGAAACAAAGTCAGAGTAAAACTCGAACTAAAATTCAGACCAAAAGGAAACTAAAAATGAAATCAAAAGTAGACCAAAAATCAGACAAAAAACCAGAACAAAAAGAAACAAAATTCAGAGCAAAACTCGGACTAAAATTCAATTTAAAAATCATACCAAAATTTGGATTAAAATATCAACCAAAAATCAGACCAGAAGTCAAACAAAGCACTGATAAAAAAGACACGAAACTTAAATCATTACTCAGCTCGATATTCAGATCAAAAATCTAATCACAACTCAGATCGAAATTCAAATCTAGAATAAAAGTAAGTGAAAAAAATCAAACCAAAATTCAGATGCAATCTCAGACCAGGAAACAAACCAATATTCAGGATAAAAACCGAAAAAAAAATCAAGTCTAAAAACTCGACCTAAAAACAGATTAAAAAGCAGGCCAAAAATTTCCCATTTATTCCAAAAGCTGACCCTGAAATTTCAGATTTATTGTGTAGTCAAATAATTTTGTGTATGCTCTGCTTAACAATTGCAAGATATAGGTTTCTGGGAAGGTGTTTCTTTGATAACTTGGCTGATTTCTCGGCAGTTAGACTGAAAAATCTTTTTTTATCAAGGCATAACGTGGAGGGTTTATGTAGTATGGACTTACATTACTTCAGTGTTCGGTGAGGAAGTGGTTATAAAATGGTGCCAAAGCGTTAATTGAGATCCTCAGTAGGTTTGCTGTGAATCAGTCATCTTAACCAACCAGCCAGTTAAGTGTATATAATAAATAGTTGCGCTGTGGAATTATTTTAAAATTTTAGAAATTTTTGGGAGGAATTCTCATTTATAGAAGGGGCTTTCAGCTTTCGAAATATCCACTCTGAATGCCTACTTGTTATATTTTTATTGGAACTTCATCCGATTTTGTTACTAGACTTATCGTGCAATTGTCATCACCACACACTCATTCACATTTGATAGAAACAGAAAACAGTGGTATAATTTTACTTAAGAGCAAAAAGTGCCACGAATGTCGTTCAGAGCAAAACGGAAACCAAATATGTTTAGAGTAAAAACGGGTTATATCACTGTGCCGTTTTTGCTCTAAAAAAATTGTTATATCATTTTTGCTTTTAGTTTAGGTTAGTGTGGTTGTAATACCACGTGGCTTATCCACAATTCTCTAATCTTACAATGAACTTTGTAGTTCTCTAAACTATAGAATCCCTGATGTCAGCAGATTCACAGTAAGCTAAATAACTTAAGTAGAGTTGAACCATTTTGTGGTTTTAGTAAACTTATCAAAATTTCTAATGTCAGCAGATTCAAGGTCAGCTAGAAGGGTGGACCTAAAGATTTCAGTCTACGTGTGGTAAGTGCTGGACAGTTACCGAGAAAGTGGAGAGTAGTTTTCTCCTCTTCCTTGTTTAGGGAGCTTCTGCAGAAGATCTATTTAACAAAGGAAGAGTATTTGACCTCTTTGGGTTGTAGGAGGCCCAGATTAGTTTTCTGTGAGAGCACGTTTATATTTCTCTCCACCTTTTGTTAGCTATGTTAATCATTTGGCTATATATGTTCAGTTTGCAGGTTGCCATAGGCATACCTGGGTCCACACGAGGAATATGGAATGTTGTGCCTAGCCTTTGCAATTACCCGGAGTGTCACTATGACCTGGTACCCAATACAGGTGTACCTTGAAATGCTTAGATATCTCATTTAGAGATAGTCAGAATTTGGAGACTACTTTGGAGATAGTAATTACACTATTAAGTGATTTAATGGCCGCTTGGCTATCCGTGAAGATGTAAATACTACATGGTGATAATTTACTGCACTTCAGTCAGTCAACTACTTCTTTAATCACCGTTACCTCTGCTTGAAACACGCTGCAGTAGTCCGGGAGGCAAAAAAATTTCCCGACTGTTTTCAAAGATACCTGCTTCCACTCCACCGTCCAGTTTGGAGCCATCCGTAAAAAACTGAATGAATTTTCCAAACTGAACTGTCCCCTCCGCACATTCCTGTCTTGTGTAAACATGCGCAATAAATTTGTTATCAAAAGAAGGCTTGGCCAGAAAGTAATCAATATTCCTGAGAACTGAGCTACTCGTATCTTGTAATATACTAGAATGGCCGTAGCTAGAGTGGGTCCATGATGAGACTATGTTTAACCTTAGGTTAGGTTAGGTTAGGTTGGAGTAGATGTCGAGAGACACACTTAGGCCTGAACGGCCCATTGCGATATCATATAGTTGGACCTACAGTTTAACGCCGATTCCGAACGGCGGTGTGGCAATTTTTTATCGGCTTGGTGGTTTTGCTATTACCAACCAAGGTGTGGACTTGTACACATTCTTATAATTCTCATCCACTTCATATCGATAGTGAATATAAGAAAGTTATGAAAATTAACCACCAGACGAAGACGGGAATCGAACCCGAACCTCCCAGATTAAAGTCTAGTGCACTACCCATTAGACTATCAAAGTCGTCATGTTTAACCTTACGGCCGCAGTTTTTGTTGTTTGTATTTTCCCGCAAGATCCATTGGAAGCAGATAAAGCATGGTTTCTAAGGCTTTGGAAAGTGTAGTCCTGAGTGCCCCTGTTGCCAGTAAACACGCCATTCTCTGCACCTTGGCCAAATGCGGGCAGTGAACATCTTTTTCAAGAGATGTCCACCAAACCATAACACCATAAAGCAGTTTAGGTCTGACTACAGCTCTATAAAGCCATAGAACTACTTTAGGTTGCAAGCTCCACCTTCTGACAATGGCTTTTTTGAAAGAATAGAACGCAACTGTGGCTTTTTTCCACCCTGTCTTGGATGTTTTGTTTCCAGTTTAGTTTCCTGTCTAGTATAAGGCCTAGGATTTTAGCTTGCTCTACAGGTAACAGAGGGACCCCTTTAAGTATAGGTGGGTTAAATTTTTGCTCTTACTTTAAGTTGTTTCATTTTCACTTCAAGTCATATTACTTGTATCGTTCTTGCGCTCAGATATTAATTTATTTCACTTTTGCTCTGATAAAAATTTTAAACCGCTTTTGCTCTCAGATTATCATTTATACTTTAGGTTTCTTAATAAATTTAAAACAATTTATGATTTCAAAGAATTTTTTAATACTAGTTACACAGAATGCAGGGGGGTGCGGGGGGGTAAACAGGTATGGATTTGTTCTAACACAAATTTTACTGTACAGGGTGACAATTGTAAAGTGACGCAAGTTTAATACTCTGCAGCAAGCTTTGCCATTTACCGTTACTTTAATTTAAAAAGCAAATTCATTCGTCATTGGCTTTGCTTTTAATTTCATTTGAATTTTTGTTATTACATTTTGAAATTTCCATAAAAATGGACAAGGAAAATATTCGTCGTGAAATTATGAAATTTCATTTGGCAAATTATAGTAGCCGTCAAATTGCAAAGGCTTTAAATTTGTCAAGTCGTACGGTAGACCGAGCTATTATTCGATATAATGAAACTGGGGGTTTTGGAGATAGAGACCGGGGAAAATTTTCAACAGTTGCCACTACTGGTTTAACAGAAAAAATTCGTAAACGAATCAAGCGAAATCCAAGGCGCTCAATGAGAAAAATCGCTAAGGAAGTGGGAGTAAACCGTGAAACAGCATTGCAAAATCAAAGCTTAATCTTAAGCCGTACAAGCTCCGATAAGCTCAAGATCTGACACAAAAAAAGAAAGATTTACGACTGCAAAGATGCAAGGCGTTGCTACGCTCCTCCGTGTTAAAACATGTTGAAAATATCTTGTTTACAGATGAAAAAATTTTCACGGTTGAACAACATTTCAATGCGCAAAATGACCGAATGTGGCTAACATCATCATCGCAACAAAATAAGACTGTTGGCAGAGTTCAAAAGCCAGCTTCCGTTATGGTATGGGCTGGAGTTTCCGCTAATGCCAGAACCCCTCTAATATTCGTTGAAGAGGGTGTTAAAATTGACCAGGTTGTTTATCGGAGCATTTTAAATGAACATGTTCTTCTCTGGGCCCAAGATACATTTGAAAATGAAAACTGGACTTTCCAGCAAGATTCTGCACCTTCCCACATGGCAAAATTAACGCAATCATGGATAAAAGACAATTTTTCTGGATTCATAACATCTCAAGAATGGCCACCATACTCCCCAGACTTGAATCCAATGGACTACTCTATTTGGAGTATTTTAGAGAGTAAGGCTTGTGCATCTCAACACCACAGTCTGGAGTCGCTGACAAATTCATTAGAGAAAGCCTGGACTGAAATTGATCAGGAAGTCCTGCGGCGAACAGTCCTACGATTTCCGGATCGATTGAAGGCATGTGTGCAGGCTAAAGGAGGTTATATTGAATGAGGTGGGGTTCAAATGAATGCTTATATATTCAGCAATGTTAACACTTAATTGTACTTAATGGAAGTACGTCCTTTTGAAAATAACTGCTGAAATGTGTGCGTCACTTTACGATTGTCACCCTGTATAATAAATTGTATATTTTTTTTAATTGAGTAAACAGAAAAAGTTTCAGCATTTTTGCCGAACTGAGTTTCAGGGCAGCCAGCCGAATAAATGAAGTTCAAAAAATTTTGCAATATTTCCATTCAGAAAACTCAAGCTTAAAAACGATTTGAAAAAATCGAAAAATATATCAATTAGTAGCAATTGCTGCTAATAGCTGTTGCAGTTAGAAACGCTTAATAAATTACCAAAATAACTGTACAGAAATGAAGTATTTCACAGCAAAAAAAAAAAAACTAGAAAAATTCTAAATTTTTCTTTAATGCATTTTTATGTATACCGCATGCAATTCCATCAAATAACAATTAATCTGCACCAAAAAAAAAAAAAGAAAACCCAAAAAGAAACAACAAAAACCTTTTCTGTGGAATTGTATTTTTCCGGAACAACAACAGTAAGAAATTTTGAAAAAAAAACAACAACAACAAAAATTAATAACAAATACCATAGCCAACAATTTACGCTAAAAATAGCAACAGCAACACTAACAGAAACAAGAGCAACAACAACAACAACACCAGCAACTCAGTATAAAAATTGCATATGCAACCAATTTGCAGCAATAATTTTTCGCTTTGTCAAAATTCGCATACGCAGCAAAAATTAAAAAAAAAAAAAAAAATTAACTCCCCAACAACAACAACAACACCTAAATTTCGAATCCCAGATTCGAAAGCAAGAGAGAACAAAAAAAAAAAAAAAACCATAAACCAATATGAACGGGAAAAAAATCGAGGCTAACCCGTAAAGTTGAGGGCAAGCAGACAATATAAAAAACAACAGCAACAATAACAAAAATCGCTCAGCCGGAAAATTGCTTAAACAAATTGTCAATTTTCATTTAAGCGGATGTTTGCATATCACTTTCCAATTGTCGCCATGTGTGGCCAGCTAACATCCAGCAAATGTGAATGTGGAGAATATAAGCAGAAAAAAAAATTTACTTAAAAAATTTTTCGTTTTTGCTCTCTTAACCGAATTATGAAATACGCTATAACAGAGTTATTCGAAACCTTATTCAAGGTAGAGGTAGGACTGATAAATAAGAAATAGGAACTAGAGGAACTGGCAAAAGATCCGACCACTTTAAAGTGCATAGGCAAAGTGAAAATTAGCCGTATAAAAGTCACCGCCGATCAGGCTATGGTAGGAAATCTGAACACATCTCAAACACATTCAGCTCTTGCCATGGCTTTGGTTAACAAATTCCTTGAACGTGACGTTTATGACTGGCAGTAGCGTTTAGGAATCGATCTAGAGAATTAGATAGATGGCCTCATCCTAACAAGACTACCCGAGGTTTCTTTACTCTGTATCTCTAGAAGTAATGAGGCAATTGAGCAGGACTTTACATTCTTAATGTTGATCTCTTCGAATCCATTCAGATTTATCCCTTTATCTATTTTCTATGCCATGTTCTCATGTCTGTGGGTTAGCGAATTTCCCTCTGAATGATCTTTACCTTTACATACTTTCAAGAAAGAAATGAAGTTAAGCTCTTCTTGTCTTGAATATTTCATATGTGGAAATACGATTACAGCCCAGTAATGATTCTACATCTGATGACAAGGATGCTGAAGCATGAAGCTTAAAACACAATTTCGTCTTACGGCGGCGGCGTTTTTATCGCCGACGGCAGCTGTTCACGTGCCATCGACCGCTTTACCGTATGACGACGATGCGTACGAGCTTAAGGCTGCTGACCTCATATCATTTTCTTCATTCCTGGTAATGTGCCATGAAAAATAGATTATAAATTCCTATTAATGCCAATGCTTCTCCCAAAATCGTCTGTGTTCAAATGGGTTTCATACTAGCGACTTTACTTTGATATTGACGTCGGGCGGTGGAAAATTTACCAAAAAATCCAGAGCATAACTAGCTTGTCTAGAATTGAGAGAAATGAGAGAATTGAGCAGATCATAAAGTACTGTTCAGGCTTGAATTTGTCGGAAAAAAATTAATTAAAAAAAATACGAATAGTTTTACCTAGTAGACTTTTATTCAGGGAGAATTTTTCTTTCAGACTGTGGTTGCGAAATTTGAAATTGGTTGAATATTCAGATCGGTCTCAACTGACAAATATATTCTAAATGAAGCGAGCAGAGAGGCGTGGGTGGGGGGAGGTCAAATATCTCCTTCCCGATAAATCTATTCACGCATCAAACGACTTTATATGAATGAAAAAACTAAGCCTCCGTCTAGGCAAGGCCTTGATCCGCTAGTATCAACCTCTATATATGTGGTCCGAGATAGGAACAGATTAAAGTAGGGAAGGGTCGAAATATGTAATGTATGTATACCCCACAAAATAAGTAGTTGGAATAATAAAAAAGGTTGAATTTAGAATATTTGTCTCTCAATTTATAACAAGGAGGCCTCTTAGACCCTAATTCTATAACAATCATTGGTTCTATGTATAAAGACTGCACGAGCAAGGAACAAGTTTGCTTTCATCATTAGATTGTTGGAATATTTGCTGCTTGCATAGAGAAGGATTTGAGGATAGAAAGAACTCAGTCCATTGGTCTGTTGTATTTCCCTAATAGAGGAAAGTGAAATTGGAAAAAGCTATATGAAAATAATGCAGATAAAACTGAATAACCAGGAATGAAAGGCGAAAATTAGTTTGAGAAAACTTTCCTTTCCCCCCTCCTCCCTCCCTGTTAAAAAAAATCATAGTTTTCTTTAAAGACTCCTAAGTTAGAATAGGAGGCTAACCAGAGGGTATCCTACAGGCTAGGCACTCAAATCTAGGCTCCTCAAGACCTTTATTCAATATATATATATCGTATCGCTCATGATGGTCCTTCCTGGCCGCATACATTCTACAGTCAAATGTGTAGTACGGCAGTATTGTTGCCTATGACTAGGGGAAGATTTTTTTTTACTGCTTTCCTATTCGCTTTTTTCATAAATTACTTTGCATTTTTGCAAGAACAACCTTTCAACCTTTCGTTTAGCCGTGACTCATAAAGTCAATGATTTATTGCATGGTTCCCGAAAAACTGGCTGTTATCAGACACAATGGACTTGTCGCTATAACAATTAGTGATGGACCAAAAGAGGGGAGGGGGAAGGAAGGGTTATAGGGGTTCATCTTCCACAAAAAAACTTAAATTTTTTTTTTTACATAATTTAAAGCTATTTTGAATTGTGAATTTTGGTCTGAATTTGGAACTAAATTTTGGTCTAAAGCAGCGGTTCTCAACTGTGCTCATCCTACGCCCCCCTTTTCGAATTCGTGGCAAGCCCGCGCCTCCCCTAATTGGATTTTCACACAACAGTTTTTATATTGGTTTACTATTGTTTTAATTAAATCATACCCGCCTGGATAAAATTCTAGTTGTTCCGTAGTTCGGAGGAGGCTGTGGTTAGTCAGAGTCAAAGATAAACTAGGCTAGTAAATTTATTTAGTAGTTGAATAGTTTTTCGTGAGGAAAGCTAGGATGGTGAAGTTTTAGTGACGTTTTAGTTGGAAATTCCCTAGCATAAACTTATCAAATAATTAGTAAATCGCGTCAATCATGAATTATCTTAAGTGATTCCTAATGTTAAAGTTTGTGATGATAAAAGGTAGTCAAGAAATTAACCAAATGGTATTTTACATTCGATTTTCTTTTTTTTTAATAAATAATTTTTAACAGTTTGTCAAATTTTTGCGGTTTAAAGCTATTATCGGTGCGAATTCGCACCATTTTCGATGCGTCTCTGCTGAAAATTTTGAAAACGGAAATAGGCACACACTGTTACGATTTCTTTACATTGAAATCGCAACAGCTGATTTTCATTTCTTTCTGCCACACATAACAGATTTTTATTAGAGATTTTTACCAGTTCAATTAACTATTAAATTAAATATAAATACTAGAATAATTTGCTATTTTTCTTTTTGTTCAAATTTTTTTCATTTCACTTCTTCTTTTTTATTTTGTTAATGGGTTAATATTTACTCTGATTTTGATCTAGTTTTGGTCTTATTGTTTATCTGAATTTGCTGTGCTTTTGGTTTGAATTTTAATTTGATTTTTTGGCTTAAACTTTAATACAATTTTAGTCTGATTTCTAGTCTCTAGTTGGATCTGGATCATCACAAAAACATTCTGCTGCGTTTTTTTTTTTTTCGATAAGTTTTTCTAAATTCTTATTTTTGTTTCCATTACTTCAGACAATTTACAAATATTGCTTCGGGTTGTTTGCTGTTTTCCCCATAACGATGACTATTTTGGAATGTTTCTCAGTTCTAAACCATTTGAAAACATATTTGAGATCCACCATGAAAGAAAGCCGACTAAATGGGTTGGTTAGATTTTTTATTATTTTTTATAAACATTATATTTCAAAATATGTGATCTGCCACTGATTATAATATATGCCAAGAACTTCAAAATATTTCAGTATTTCTGGGCGATGGAAATTTCGCAACAACTGTTTTAAATCAAATGCAAAACTTATTTTAAAGTAAATAATATTTTTCATACAACACGGTCGCGGTGTTTTAGGATCAACTGCAATCGGAAAAAAGAAAAAAATATACATATATGACCTAGCGTAGAGTGCAATTGAGAGTAGGTAAAAAAACCCAACGGCATATTGGAATGGAGTGAGTAAAAATGAAAAACATATTTGCACGTTACGGTAGGGATAAAAGTTCAACAAAATCACTTCTGAATGAATTCAAAATGGCATCAGTGAATTTTCAACATATACATACCTCCCCACACAACACACACACACACAAATTGATGTTATCGTGCCCTCTCTCACTCTCTTACATACATACGTATGTATGACATATGCATATGAAAGTGAGAGGAAGAGCAGAATTTGAGTATGAGAGTAATAGCAGTTAGAAATATTCAACATAAAAAAAGTCAGATTCATTTAGTCCGCAATGCCCGTCTATACGATTCACTCAATTATGAAGCTGGGTCGCACTTGTGTTATCTGCAAATTAAAATGCTATTCGCCATTCGCACAAAATCATTCTAAAAAAAATGGAAAATAAAAAATAAAACAAAAAAAAAAAAAAAAACTAATAGAGAAACAAACGAAACAATCGTGCAAACAAAAAAAAAAAAAAAATAGGGAAAAACTGTCAACAGATCAAGCGTGAAATTTTCATTTGGTATCATTTTGAATTTAGTTTTTTCCATTTTCGATTTACGATTTTCTTTTCTTTTTTTTTTCCAAAATGAAAATAGACTAGCAACTGCCTGCAAAAGTATAGATATATTTATATACATATGAACATTCATACATAGCTGCAGATGTATGGCACAAGCAAGCAACCTGTTTGTAAAATGCAATCAACCTCAAGGCTTCTTTTTTTTTTTTTGCTTTTTTTTTGCCTTGCCTTTGATTTTTCCTTTGCTATCAGAGTAGATTTAATTCCGAGTTCGGAAACGATATTGACTTTTGGTCAATATCAAACAAATGACTTTTAACTCTAAGTTAAGCTAACATAGACACACATACATATGTATACACTCAAAGAGAGACATAAATGGAAAGAGAATGAAAGAGCACGGGAGAGAGAGAGAGAGTGAAATCACACAGTTGTCAATATTAAATCGTGGCTTAGTACATACACATTGTTGTATTATTCATATGACGATATTATCAATTGATATTTTGCAAGCACATACACACACACATACACATATGCACATACCTAATACAAACTTTATGATTACAGTGTTTATGTTTATTTGCCATGGTGAAACCTTAACTCTCTCTCTCTTTTACCACTACCAATGTACAATACAATGACAAATGCCAAAGCATTTGAAATCGAAATGAAATCGAAAACTGGGGGAAAAAATATTTCTTGCATTTTCCACATCAGCTAAAAAGTTTTTAAAATATTATATCCTTTTTGTTTTGCATGCAATTTCTTTATAATCAGATTAGAGCAGTCGTTGAAAGTGAAATTTGTATTGTGTTCATAAATGAATATGAAATTACTTATAAAGTGTATTAGAAATTGATAGGGGTGAACGGTGTAACGTATAGGCAATGAAATCCAAATAAATTTGAAAAAAAGCGTACTCAGCAACCCATAACGCTTTTCAAAAAATTTAAATTGCCATAGTAGGCGTTGCACTTACAGTTGCTTTCAATTCTGATTTTGAATTCGGTAAGAAATAATTAGTCGCAAAAATATCTTTAAACGAAGAACAATGTCGAAAATTGATACGTAAAATTTGTGAAGACAATTCAAACAAAAATAAAATTGAGATTTATCATAATTTTAAAGAAATGGGGTTTAGAAAAACGTCGATATACCATAGAAAGAAATTATTGGAGAATAAATAGAGCATAAAACGAAAACGCGATTCTGAAAAAAATTTGTTTTTAATGACTCAAATGTTAGCGCAGAAACTACGGATCGAAGTGCAAAATCTTATAGACAATTAGCAAAAAAAAAAAAATGAGTTACTGCAAAAAATTCAATTAAAAAGTTCTGAAAATTAATGAACAGTAAAAAAAAAACACCAAAAGTTTTGCACCAAAAATTATAGAAAAATAATTAAAAAGCACTAAAACTAGCAATCTTTCCAAAAATTATTTTTCTCTTAACTCTACGTATATTTGTGTGATGGATAACGAGCCACGTTGAAGTAGAGATGGAAAACTATCGCTAGATTCGACTATTGATAGTTTGCGATACTAACAAAGGGAACTATCGATAGTATCGAATTTTCATAACAAATTATAATTTTGAGTTTTTTTTTTTTCGACAATAAAACTTTTGCATCATTTGTGGTATTTTCAGATAAAAAACCTCAGTGATTTTCCGAAAAAGAATTTTTATTGGTAACACTGTCCAACACAATTTTGATTCTGGCGTAACGACTACGTATGGGCATTTCTGATCAAAATAGTAAATTTATTCATAAAACCCCAAAAACTGGCATTTGAAGTAGAAATCGGAAGTGGCTATGTTAGAAAAAATGTTTATTTTTGAATATAAACTAGGGTCTCAGAACATGGCAAAGCCTTAAAACCATCCATTTTTGTGATATCGAACGAAAATTGAGGAAACAACGAAACGAAGGAAAAAGTACTATAGCATTCGAAAGCGTCCCAAACTATCGATGGCCCACAATAATCATGGGCTATCGATAATATTCCAATCGGCAGCTTCCAATGACAGCAAAAATATTACTGTGACTCTTCTAATTTTAAAAATCCAGATAAGGATAAGTACATAAGACGAAGCTCTCGCAAACAGTTTTGCTGTTTTAATTTTTTTAAGGTGGCTTAACTGCGAGTTCGCGGACTTATAGGGAAAGATGCCTACCTTGTTTAATCATAAGCTATTTTGCACAGACTTGACGTCTTCTCATTATGCCAAATCAACTCTCAACGTTTTTGAATTGAATATGTGCTGAGAGGCATAAACCCTCCAAACGTATTACAATGAAGACTGATTGAGACTTTCTGGATTAACCTGAAGAGGAAGGTCTATAGTAACGGATATCGATGGATTATTTAATGAAGACTAAAAGAAGGTTGAAAAATATCGACACAAATGGCATTCAGAAATCAACTGAAGGAAGTGCCTAAAAATGAACGAAAAGCAAATCGCAACGGAATTGAAACTTTTTTGTAAATTTGAAGTATTTGAATTCAATGTTCTTAAATAAAATGTAACAATAGTTAAAACCTTTCTGTAAATATTTTTGCGTAATTTTGTGGTTGTTCTGATTCCATGCATGTAATAGTACAAAGGGGTTCAATTTGTGAGCCGAATCCAGTAGAGTCTACAAAAAAGGAGAGAAAATCAGGAACTTTATATATAAGCCAAAAATCATCGTCAATGCTTCTGTTGGAGTTGTGGCTCCGTCGAAGAGGAAGGAACAGTCTTTCATCCTCAATCCCGCTTTTGAATAGTTAGAGACTAAAACTTCAAGGTTCGCCTTTCTTTACTAGTCTGACCGAGCTGACAATCTTAAGCTTTGAGGATATAGCAAGATTCGTAATGGAATTCCCGTAGTTCTCAACTATGTAACTAAGGGAGTCACAACTTTTTTCTGTATGATAACAATAAGCCCTCAAGTCTGCTTAAGTGTGCTTTCATACTGCCACTTAACCTTAACCAAACCAAACATTATATGGTACTTGAATAAATTAAACGTTCCGCCTTTCCATTACTTTTTATGTCAATAATAAACTGATTGTCCCCTAGTATTTCACTTTCAAATGAAAAACCTAAAACTTTTCCTCATATTTCCTTTCAAAACATTCATATATTTTATTATCTTATTTTTGCTAATTGCCTAAATTGTTGCAGGCAATCATTAAACTGATAACAATTACTTATTCTGAGTCTATATTTTTTTGTATTTTCTTTTTTTTTTTTTATTAGTTTTGCTCACAAAACAAATTCAATTATGAGTGATTTTCCTAAAGTCTGTGAAAGTAAATTTTAAATTGCTATTTATTTATGTACGTACTTGAGTTTTGGGTAGCTTTGTGTAAATTTTTCTATGCCCAATGGGCTTTAAAAATTATTTAATTTGTTATCTATGAAAAATTAAATGCAAAAGTAGAAACGCCAGAAGCGTTAAAATTTTACGTAGTAGAATAAATTTTTAACGTAACGTAATGTAATGAAATGTCGTTAATCTAAATTGAAATGGGTTAAGTAGGTCATACTTTTTTACATTGAATAGTTACTTGAGTATTGAAACTGAGAGAGATTTCCAAAACGCGGTACAGAAGAGGTTAATGTTTTAGAGCCTCACTGTCTTAGGGTGGTCAAATTATGTTTAATTATGCATTTATTTGGAAATGTGGGCTACAGAAATGCTTGAAACTTCTTTTAAAGTACACAGAAAATGTTCGGTCCGAAAACAGAACATTTAACAGATGTAGAGCTATATGGATTGAAAAGCAGACACTCCAAGCCTATGGAGAAAACTCCAAGGATTTTTTCTACGTTAAATTTATATCAAATTTACATTTTGCAATATCAGTTATACATTGTTGTCACGTCAATTCAACATTATTGTCATATCAATATTACATTAAAATAATGTATTTCTTTTACATTTTTAATGTTAAAATTGCATTGTTTTCGCATCATTTATACATTTTTCAGTAATGTTATAATTACATTTTGTAATGTTAATTTTGATATTTTTTAATGTTGGCTGAATATTGTAAACAAAAAATTTTATTTTTACAGCTGTTTCATGTACTTTTTTTTTTGAGTGTGCTAAAGTGGATATAAAAAATGAGAGTTTGACTACTTTACCTACATATGCAGGATGAATGCGTGAAGTGTGACATTAAGAAAAACGAGCGGTGCTATTATTCAATTCGACCGCAAGAACGCGCATATAATCGCTCAATATGAAAGTAGCCCACCTATAGCTGATTTGGCGACTCTGTCTCTCTGTCTGCTGAATTTTTCTTTTTCAATATATACTGATGATATTATGAAGCTATATAAAACTGAACCGCATTTAATTTCCTCCATTCTTAAACATTTTCAATTCAAGTTCTCTTTTTTTTCCAATTTATTATTTTTCATAAAGTTTCCCTCCAATAATTTCAGCGAAACATATGATTGTGGTCAATGCACTTAACTCATGTTCCATTAATTTTGTTTAATTATCACGCATTTAATTTTTAATTCGCAACAATAATATGTGCGCCATTTTTATATTATTTTATTTATTTTTGTCATTCACTTGTGTTTGTGTTGTTTTTTGTCGCCCCAAAAGAGACAGCACAATTGAAATAAAATTAAAAAAAAATAAAAAAATAAACAACTCTCAACGGAAGCGAACAATTCGCCATGACAGTAGCAGCAACAACAGCAACCCTGAGCTTAAGCATGGTTGCAATCATTTAGAGTTTGACAGTAGCAGCGACAAGTGCAGCTACATACGCACGCTCGGTGTTCATTTACGCGATGTTCATGCAGTTAATTATCCTCGGGCAAGGAAAGTCTTGCCTTTAGTAAAGAGCTTGCTTCTTTTTTGTTTTTGCTTTCGTCCTTTTTTTTTTTTTTTTTTTTGTATTCTCTTTGTTGTCGATGATGCGACATTTTAAGCGCACGACCGCCGACTGGCAGTAATTAATTCCCCTTATTGGTCAGCGGAGTCGTTCTCGTCGGTCGCCGTCATCAACACGATCACCAGCGATACGGTCATCCGCACCGTTCTCAACATCATTGTTGTAGTTAGTCTGGCTGTTTGTTGGTTTGATGTTGGTGTATGTGTGAATGTGTGAGTGTGTGTATGTGTCTATTGCGGCTGTTGTCCTTTCGTTTGCGGTTTACTGCAATGCAAACATGAATCTACAACGCGTACACTTTTAATCGATGAATTGAGGTTAAAATAAAAAAAATCACAGTGTAAAAGCATAAGATAAATTAACAAAAACAAACAAAAAAAAATTTGAAAAAAATAAGAGAAAAACCGGCAGAAAAACAGAAAAATGCAAATATCCTTTTATATTTTCGTTGCGTTAAAAAACATGAAGGCTGTAAACGCAAACACACACACAGAAACACACCCAGACACAGACAAAATCCTATAGGCACAACATATAAGTTCAAAATGTATGCATGTATGTAGGTATGTGCGAATTGTTGCCGCGATTACACGACGCAGCAATGGCGACGGATTTCATGTTCTCTTTCGAATCAAACAGATGTCGCCGCCAACTCCAACATATTTACCGCCGCGCGTATTTTTATGCTTTTTAAGCGTTAATCATGGCAACGAGATTGCCGCGCGCACATGGAAAATATGTCAGCAGCGAGTAAAGGCAACAAACAAGCACAAGTCGCGGCCGAAATAGCGGTGACGGGGGATCGCGTTTGCATTGAAGCATTTTCATGCATATTCTTTGCTTTAGTAGTTATCAACATCGAAATATTTGGTTCAATGAATTTTCTTTTTCAGCCATTGCAACTTTCGGTTTTTTTTTCTGGTATATGCTGTTGACAGATGTTGCAAGCTGTTGTTTTTCCCCTTTTTTTTATTGTTTTTGCTATGTGTCTCTTACTGCTTTTGGTACTTTTGACCATATATTCATAGTAAATGGACATTGAATTCGACACATACAGAGAACAAAAAAACAGAAAGGACAACCGTGATTCTTCTTTTCTTTCCCTTTTAGATGTTTTGCCGGTTTTATCATTGAATTTTTATAGCAAATAGTATCAGAGACGGAACAAAGTGTTTTAAAATGGGATACAAATGAAACTAGTACTCAAAATTGTGAGTTTTTTTTAATTAATGTTTCATTGAGTTTGAAGCGAGTTTTTTTTTATTTATAGCTATTTTTAAAAGCAAAATATACTACGGAAATATGTAATCAAAAATTGAAAATATCAATATTCAGAATTCGTGCTAAAATATAAAATAAATAATTTTGATTCAATTTTCTGCAGGTGTCTGGTAAATACCGCATGTTTTGTTGTTGCACATTTAGTTGTTGCTTCTCTCGAACTAACTGTTACGAGAGAGAGTATCATAGAGTGCATTGAAAGACACCGAGAGAGCCGACTTCGTGATCGTAGTTTTTTCATATGAATACATTTTTTGTAAGTGTGTGGTTGTATTGGTGTTCGCACATCACATTTCTATAATAAAAACTCTCTCTTTGTGGTCGGTGCAACAACAAATTTCAATATAACCGCACTCTAAGATAAACGGACACATGCAATACAAGCGGAGTAGTGATGGAAAAGTAGGTACAATTGTACCTTTTTTGGACTTTTTTAAAGTACAAGGTACATAAGGTATAATTGATACATTTTAGGTACAATTTACAGTTGGCTAAAAAGATTTTTAAACTAAAGCACAACAAAAAAAAATATTTTATAATAAGTTCCTACTTAAATATGGTATAACTTTCCAAAATAATACATTGTTCAATTTTAAAACATACAGCTTTGTTGTTGCTGTTTATAAAGGGAAACATAATAAAGAATGTTTTAACCAGAGCTTGTTTTTTAAATAAAACTCACAAATTTAGCGAAAAAAAAACGAAAAACTTTTTCCGGATAGATGAGATTAACGGCTCCTTTTCAACGATTTTTGGACATAGAGCCGGTTCCACTTCAGCCATGGCGTCAATAGTGTTAACTTTTAGGTTGCGAATTGTTGGCATAAACTTTACATTTAACAAAACCCCAAAGAAAAAAGCCCAGCCGGCGTCAAATCGTATAATCTTGGTGGCCAATTGATGTCGCCAAAAACTTGAAATTGCACGGCTTGGGAATTTGGTACACAATAAATCGGCAGACTCCTTTGAAGTGTGGCTCGTTGCTCCATCCTGTAGAAAGTAGATGTTGTGCGAATGTAGGCCTTTAGTCAAAATCCGTTGCACAGTAGTCGGAGAAAGATTCAATTGCTGTGCACAGTGCCGAATAGAAGTCCTTGGGCACGACCAAGCACGGGTTGATAGTTTCACGTCTTGTACTAATCCAGAAGACTCAAATTTTTGCAATATACAATATACCATATATTCCTTTCATTTTGCGTATGATTTGGAGGAAAATCCGCATATAATTTACGAAATTTTCATAATAAGTTTGAATCATTTGAATTCGTTCTTTCACCGTGTACCCCTTCATGGTAAACTTCCCATGTTTATAGAACACCTGTATTAAATATGACGTTTATACGATGGCAGCTTTTAAAGTAATTAAAGTTTCCAACCCTGCAACTTTTGTTGAAAAAAGACCATGAACACACAAGCGCAACCATGAATGACTGTGTGAAAGAGCCATGTAGAAAATTAGGCAAAATGAAAGAGATGAAACGGTTACGCTCGAAATTGAAAAATAAAGTAAAACACATCGTATTGATAAATGTTCTATATCATATTCTTCCAATTTTAGCAGTTTGTCTCATAACTTTGTAGAAATTTAATATGCCAAATGAATAAAAATGCGTCTTTACGACACACTATTTTCACTATTTATTCTCTTTAGAGATTGCAGTTTTTAATTTTTTTGTAATTTTAAGCACAAATTTAAAACACATTATAAATAGTTATTTTATATTTTATGCCGAAAAAAGAACCTGTCTTCACGGGCATAAAAAAAAAATCATGAGGATATGCCAAAATTTCAATTATATTGTTTTTTTATTACAAACAATTCCGTCACGGTTGCGTTAGTGCAGACATAACATTCCTATCTATGATGTTCATGGTTAAAGAATGTTCCAAATCTAATAATATTTAATGGTGCCGAAAGAGAGTGAAAGCCATAAAAAGTTGTTAAATTTTTTGTAAATATTTTATGAAATGTATTAATTTTGTCAAAACTTCTTCTAACTCTGACCTTAGTACTAGTAAACGTTATCAATTTTAAAAAGTTCTTTTTGCATTACGTTTCCTTTTATAAACAGCCATAATAGAGCTGTGAGCTTTGAAACTAATTTTTGCTGAAACGTTTAGAAAAATCGAAAATTATGGAACTTTCATAACAAATGCGGGGTCTTTAGATGTTATCAGATTTAAAAACTGGTTTTCTACCTTGTGTTCATCTACATAAATAAAAACTTTTCTCCACTTTTAGTTTCCGATTTGTCGCGCCGTAAAAAAGCTAAAGGTACATTCACGCTCATTTAAGTACATTTTTTTTTGATAAATTAGATACAATTTGAAATTTGGAAATTCCCTCACTGAATCGGAGATGTCTGCTCTCTCAATCTCTTTTCAAAGTAGCGAGTGATAAACTTCAGAGGGATTTACTGTTATTGTTAGTCGTGTTGTTTTTGCAATAAATTATTTTTGTGCAAATACATACATAAATATGAGAGAGAGAGAGAGAGTGCTGTTCGTGTTGTTCTTGCAAGAGATGATATTGTCTGCTTACTCGCTAAAGTGAAATTCGTCTGTTTCCGTCATCTTACTCCCTCCCACTCTATACGGTACATCAACATCAATTACAACGTCTGCTCTCTCAATCTCATTAGCAAGTGATAGACTTCAGGGAGACTTACTGTTATTGTTGGTCGTGTTGTTTTTGCAATAAGTTATTTTAGTGCAAATATTTATATATCTATGAAAGAGAGAGAGAGTGCTGTCGTGTTGTTCTTGCAAGAGATGATTTTGTGTGTTTACTCGATTTTTTTTATTACATATAAAGCAAATTCAAAAGCAAAATTCGGCTTTTCAGTCGTTTCACTCCTATCAGTCTATGCGTAGCATAAATTTCGCTTATAAAAGTTTCACTTTAAAAACCTGATGCTGTCTAGCCCTGCTCGAGAACTTCCATTCTAAGGAGGACTATTTATTATATTGTGCAGTTGTAGAAAAATATTTCCTAAGTAACATAGTTGGGTCTCCAATGGATTTTAAACGTAAGAGAAGCAATTACCTTACTGCCAACCACTTTGGTATTCTTTTTTTATATACAGTTCTTAAATGAAGTAAGAAAATATTACAAAATTTTAAAATATATTATTATTTACTTGGTTGAAATAAAATACCAACCACAACCAACTGAATATAAATGGTGTCATTTAAATGTATGTATGTATGTAGAGCAGTTATCAAATTCATAAGCATAGCTGCAGCAAACTTCTACAATGACAACTTTGAGCAATGGCGACCACAATCGATTTGTTTTGAGAGCTAAAGAGAAATCGTGTTAAATTATTTGCATAAATTAAATAAATTGAATTTTTTACACATACACACACACACACACACACATACATATTTGTGTACATATAGTTATGTATGTTTGCATATACTTTGTTACAACATAAAATTTTATTGCTACGCCACTGCTTCACTCGATTGACGATACGATATGATGATACGATAGGAGTTTTTGTGTATTTGCGAATATGACAGTCAAAATGAATTTTCATATTTTGCAATATGAATATCTATAGACAGACACACATACATTCATATGTACATATATATGTATATATGTATACATAGAAAAATATAGAAACAAAATTTTCTGCATACTTTGCACTTTTATCAATTTTATTTCAGACGAATGTATTACAACTGCACACAAACAAACACACGCATACACATACATGCATATATTACTTGAATACAGACACATGAAAATACCCAACGGGCCCGATGGTCAGCAGCTCGCCTGAGGAGTATAAGGTCAGCATTTGTCGTTTTTGTTAACGAACACTTGCTGTCGTTTCCGAATCAAACGAGGACAAGATCATCGTAATTTAAAATAACAAAACTGCTGACGCAAAGATTTCGTGGGAGGTCTTTTGAAGCATTTCGAAAGAAGAAGAAGAATATTGTAGAACAGGGCAGTGGAAAAAAGCGAACTGCTGACGCAAAATCTCATGAAAGGTCTTTTGAAGCACTCCATAAGGAGCGTAAAACGGAGTGCTTTTTTCCAATGACATGCAATGTTAAAAACGTAATGGTGTGTCATACGGAGAGGAATCGCTTTTTTCCCCGTTGGGTAGTAAGTATTTCTTTTATTTTTCACAATTGAACTGGCATTTGAGCGCGTACTTACTTTTTATGTTTGTGTGTGTGTAGGAGTGCGAGTGCGTTTATATGTTCTTATCGTTGACACCCTGTATTTTAGCAGACGCAGACACACATACATATATGTACTTCTCTTACCTCTAAACGTCTTCTATATGTGCACAAACTTCTGAACTAACCGGACCGGATGTCGTCCACAGCAATATTTGCTGCGTCAAGTAAAAAACCAAAACGAGAACGAAATGGAATGAAATCAAATGAGTATTCTATATACAGACATGCATGTGTATAGTATTTGTAAATATGTAAGTATGTGTGTATGCATATGTTTGTCTATTCAAGTCCATCGTCAAAATGTATACTCTACACATGCTTGTATGTATGAGTGTGTATTTAAATAAAGTATGCTTCACGTCTCTTTTGACAGTCGTCATCGTTGTTGTCGCACTTTCGTAACTCTGTTACGCAGTTGAAAAATTGTTTGTTGCAATGTTTTGGCCACAAATATGTAAGCCCCCATGCTAACCCACGCCCCCCTCCACCTGACTGCTTCCTGTCTTTCTATAACTACATAGTATGTACATAGATTCCTTGCAAACTTTTGAAATAAAAAACTGAGCAGTATGGCGATTTACATACACAAATACATATGCACATGCATATGTACACACACACACACACACACATATGGTACATACAAATGTTAGCCATAATCGGGCAATCATATTTATTAAGAGCAAAAAATAATCATACCTATTTACATCTGTATGTATGTATAAATGAATGTAAATGTATGTATGTGGTTAAATAAAAATATGCGAAACTGCAGAAACATACACATACATATGTACATCCCTGTTTTAGTGGTTAGCACGTTGTGGCAGAATATATGACACATACATAAGCACATACTAGGATACATTTCCCTATACACACACACATATATACAAAGCAATATGTCCATGAATTACGACAGCATTGAACTTTATTCATCGTTCTTATCCTCGTCGTCGTAGTCTTTATTGATGGTAGTAGACATTCACCGGTTTCATTGCACTTTCATAAGTTTTTTTCAGTCTTTTTTTTTTTGGTGTTGCATATATATCAGAACCATTTGGCATATTAACTTAAACTGAACTGAAAGCGACTGATGAACTGAACTGCTTCTTGTTTGATATCGTTGTCGATTTTACGATACTTTAAATTTACTTTGTACCTAAGTATATGATTAAAGTGTAAGAGGTACATAAAAATGTTTACATATGAAAAAGCCTAACCTACGTAATACTTAGTAAGTATTGTATTCATGGGAGTTCATAAACCTAATCATTTGCATGTGTTCATGTGTGTATTTCACGCTTTAATAATAATTTTGTATAATATTGGTTTGTATGTAAAAAGTTTCATTATGAAAACTGAAAGAATTACATGCAAACTTTTTGATATATTTGAAATAATCTTTCCTTTATTTATATTAAATATAAAGAAAAATGTAGCACGGAAAGCTTGAGAAATTCGTTTATACATTAACGATCGTATACGTGTATGTGTGCAAAAAGCAAACATGGATTAATGGAGAGTGCTCTCCAGAGAGCACATAGTTAGAAAAACAATAACATTAAATTTGTTAAAATACGCGATTATAATCCAAATGCTCTCTCGGTGTCTGCAGTTACACTCTCCTTCGCTCTCTCACACACACACTAAATCACAATTACTCTCTGACACTTCTCTTCTTCTATTTGTTGGCATTTTTGCCAGGGGTGATAAAAGGGTTTTTCGAGTTGTACCAAATATAAAATAGAAATGTACCAAATTTGCTAAAAATGTACCAAAAATTATAATGACCTTTCACCGCGAATGGTCATACAGTCAAACATACTAATTGGGACACATCTCGGGACCAGCAGAAACGTTCCGATTACGTGGTGGTCCGACTTTAACCCAGTAATGCCTAGGGGTGCCATATGGCACCTTGTCGCTGAGCCGTTCCTGAACCAGGTTCAAAAACAATTTTTTTTTCTCAGGTTACTTTCTTGATCTATCTACTTTTGTTCCCGCTCGTCTTTTATGGGTTAAAGGTTTTATTTTTTCGTGAAAAAATGGTAGGCGAGATATGTATGTAAGCACATGAATAATTTTTTATTATGTAAGCACTTATGCATGTGACTCAAATACAGGAATATATATATTTGGGATACAATAAATAGCTAAGAATGGCATCAAATCGAAAAGTGACAGCGCAGAAAAGTTTTTACTCATCTGAACTAACACAAGGTGAAAACAAGCTTTGAAATTAGGAATAGAATATTCCGAAATTTTGAGATTTTCTTGTTAAAAATTTGAAGACTCGTTTTAAATGCTTCTAGCCACCCATTTGATGCCATGAAATTGGAAATATTTAATGCTTGAGCAAGAGCTCTGTACAACTACAAAATCAGGCTCTGATTTTCTGGAGTATTTTTAACCGCTAATCACGAATCTGTAAAATTTGTTTTTCAAGCCAGTATATTCGTAAATTTGAAAATGTGATAAGGTAAGGGGCTTATGGATGAAAAAAAAGACAGTTGTACCAAAAAACTCATCACTGATTTTTGCACGACCGCTCTCTCTCTCTCCCCATGTCGATTTGCTCATGCAATTAACCCCCTGCACATATTGAGCCGTTTTTTGGGCAGGAAGTTTTTTTGAGAGTAAAATGGTGATGTAAATAAAAAAAGAAATTTGAAATTTCTTGTTCAAACCAATTAACTTTAAAATAAAATTTCTGTAAGAAATTACATTAATTTTCCTGCAGATGCAAGTTGGTAAGGATGACGTTACGTAATATATTTCCAAAAACTATTCCAAAGACTTCTCCCCCTTAAATACATATGCATGAATCCATCATGATCTCACTTAGATTGAAGTACTACCTATCCCTGATTTTATGGTACTAGAGCAGGTCATCATTTCAGTCTCCAGCAGACAACAGCGTAGTTTACTTTTCCCGCCACCTGTGATTCCAAAAACTTGTATGTACATAGCTATATTTAGACTTTTTTGCACTTTAGAGCAGCACCAGACATCGTGCACTATTAGTACAACAAGTTCGACATATTAGTGTGCTAACTGCAATGAATGCAATTCATATACCACATACATTTCATCATCCAACAGTTACTGCATTTATTAGAATGATGATGGTTGAGGTGATTTTAATCGTCCTTTTGGTTATTGTTCACGTTGCTGTATTCGATAACAATAAATCAAAACCTCTCGAAGTAGATTACGTATTTATGCCAAGCACATGCATAAATATTATTGCTGTCGTTATTTTTCACCATTTTCAGTCAGTAACTATAATCTAAGTATTTTTTAGTTATTGTTTAATAACTATATATATTTTCTCGGTATACATATGCACGTGCACAATTGGATTATTTTGTAAGCTTGGCTCAGCATATGGTGTAGTATTTTATTTATTACACAAGTATTTGTATTCTAGGAAATTTATTATGAACTATGGAAGTTGTTTTCATGTGAGCGCTTTATCAAAGTGGTTGATGGTTTTGTGTGGTGTGAGATAGGTGCAACCAGAACAAAGGGATGTTAATATCCCTAAGCTGGTCGCTGTATATTTTTGAGGAAATAATGGAAGGCTTAATTGCGAAAGCGGCTAGGATGTTTCTCATTTTAATAGCTAAAGATTCAAAGGTGTGTTCGAAGATATGGGAGAGCTCAACAAATAGCCGGAGAGAAGGAGAGGGGGAGGCCAGGGTAATTTTTCGACTGAATCAAGCTGGCCAGTACATTTTTGAAGAAAAAAATAAAGCAAGTCTATCATTGACCTTCCATTTGCCGACGTCATGACCGCAGTATGAACATCGTGAAAGGTCAGCGAAGTCTATAGGACGCATATCGTTGACAACACGATTATTATTAACATCCAGAAGACAGCGAAAGAAGCAGTACATAACCTCAAAGACCAAGCAACCTGCCAATTCTATAGGAAAATCAAATGTTGGAGGAAAAAATTTAATTTTGTTGCACAGTGACATGATTTATTTTAAGAAATATAAAATTAAATATTTTATCCCTATAAATAAGTTACAAGACTATAAAAATGTATTAATTTAATGCATTATTGATGCATAAATATTATAATTTAATTAAATTCAAAAAATATAAATTAAACATTTATGTAAAATAACAACTTTATTGGTCCGCTGGCACTAGTGAGGTTAATTAGTCCGCCAGCACCTGCGAAGTAGTAATGCAGAAGGTTGCAATTGGCTCTCTTTTCCTAAGAAGTGCATATGACAAATTCGTCGTGTTGTTGTTAGTGTATGAAAATGATGTGAGTATAGAGCGAAAAGAAGAGAAAATAATATTGCAAGCACACCAAGTAACTGCATTTTTAGTTGTGTTGTTGTTGGTGTATAAAAATGATGTGACTATAGAGCGAAAGTAAGAGAGAGAGAGAGCGAGAGAAAGGAAAATATTGGGCGGAGTTTGCATCTGCAAAAAAAAATAATGCTCTCTCAGAGAGTCTTTTTGAGAGTAAATTGTTTAGAAGGTAAGTTTCTTGTTTTTTTGTTTACATTGGCAATTAACACTCAAAAAGACTTTCTGAGAGTAACTTGAGGCAATTTTCATGCAGATCGAATTTAAATTTAATTAGTTAAGGCCGAGAACTAAGATATTTATAAAAAAAAAAATGTGTTTAATATGTACTCATTCAGTGAATAATGTATATAATGAGTAATTTACATTAATCTCTCACATAAAAAGCTAAAGGGCACAAACCATGATGACATTCCATCGAAGTTAATTAAATAATATCAACAAACAGCGAATAAAATTCAATTGAATTCCAAGTTAATAATCGTAAACCAGTTAATTTAAGTGAATTAAAGTCATTGCTAGGAATAACAATGGCAAACTCTAATGGGAGAGAAACCTTAAATGGAGTTTCAATTACACACACATACACATCCTTCCCGCTGTGAAGGTGTTGGAAGCAAAATGCAATCGAAGAATGAAATGAAACTAGGGTGAGTATAATCTACTCACACACACACACACATGCAAATATTTATAAACATTCACATACACACACATACATATATGTGTATATACAAATATATAACTAAATGATATGTGTTTTGTGGCCTTCGAAGTATTTCCACTTCAACGCGAACGAACGCAACAAAAATCATTTACACAAATGATGTGCATATAACATGCACACATAAACGCATGCATGCATAGACTCATATAAATAAATACACAAACCGACACACACATACATAGAGCACTCACACTAAAGCGCATTGAAAATCCTTAAATTAAGAAACAATCATAATAGTCGCATTCAGTGAGCGTAATTATGGCATCCACGGATGAGACAGCAGCAGAAATAGCAAACACACGCATACACAGCGATGATGACGACAACAACGACGACGACGATATAATGGATGCAGAACGCCGCTACGCTTGATATTGCAACACAGTAACTGCAACAATAATGGTAGTACATAACAGTAGCAACAACAGTGGCATAGAGGCAGCAAGAATGCATCATTGCATAGCCGCATGGGTAGCAAGCAGGCAGTTGGAATAGATGAAGGACCTTATGCTAGAACACATTACAGCCTCGAGCATGCTGCTGCTGCTTTTTTCTTCTGCCCCTTACTCTTTTCCAATTGCCACATAAAGTGCACAGTTACGTTAATGTTACGTTACGCTTTGCCACCGTTAATGTTTTACTTACGCTTGTATATTGGCTTCACACTCCCTACATATCTACTCTCCTTCCCTTACGTTCCTCTGTGTGGTAATCTAACGCATAGCATAGCATCATAGAAGTGCGAGTATATGTATATAGCACGATGGTTGGAGATACAGAGCGCTTAGCTTAGTATAGCTCAGTGCCGCTAATGCGATATCTGCTGTTTTAAACAATAGCTCTGTTTGCTGCCTGCCTCGCTTTCTATGCTTTGCATTCTTCCTCTTCGATGCCTGCCCTCCTGCCTTGCTTGCTTGCTTTGCCTGCCTGCTTGCCTGCCTGTCAGTTGCAATCCCCGCCAAGCCAAGCGCAGAACGGGAGAAATTGTTTCAGATTCAAGTTGCAAAATAAAAATTATAAACGAAATGAAAACAATGGCGTAAGTAAATAAATGCGGGAATTAAGTCGAAATAATGCTAAAAGCTCTACAATATGGTGCTGTTCTGGTAAGGAGGAGATGGTGGTGGTGGTGTTGGTGTGGCTGCTAGTGTTGTAGTCGAGTTGCCATCGCATAAAGTAGCAATGTATAAAATTTCAACTTTAAAAAATCATTGAAAATATTTTTCTGGTTTTTTCTAACATAACTGAAAAGCGTTAAAATATTTTTATAGAAATGTAAATGGGTTTTGTGGTTATAATTTCGACTGCCTTCAAACACGGGCACGGTTACTAACTCAGTCAAGAGGCGCCACTGGCAATAGCGAACCGTCAAGATTAAAGATTGCTAAAGAAAAAGCAATTTTTCCCTTTGAATTTGAGAATCTGAGAACATAGGAATGTATCCGCAGAGTAAACCGAAATCAAAATATTAATTCAATCGAAAAACAAAACGTTGACTGACCAATGACCGTGAGGAATAAGGAAAAACTAAGCAAAGTCTGTCAGTTTTTATGGGGGACAGGAAAACACTTAAGAAATTATTATTGATACCCAAACCAAATGGATACATCCAAAGGCAAATCATTTGTACTATCGAAGGAGTAAATAGGTTTTGACTAATCTTTATTAGTTTTCATTCTAGAAAATTTTGCCGAAGCAAATTCGGTCAAATGGTTTTCTCCAAAAATAAAATATAGAGTTGAGTTTTTATACTTACAATTTTTAAACAGGAATGACCCTCAACGAAGTTTTCGAAGTCAGGAAATAACAACAACGATCACAATAGCATCAACACTTGTATATGGGTACAATTTTTCTAAAAACACGATAAAATAAGTAAAAAAAAAAATGATCAGAAATACCGAAAATAGACACTATTAAACTTTGCTTCGTTTTATTTTTTTATTTTTTTATAATCCAAAAAAAAAAAAAAAAAAAATAGGCGGCCAAATTTGCACCGGAATGTTCTAAATCATTATAAAATAATTTTCTATTTATTGAAAACGGTAACCGACTTCACCCCGCAATTTCAACAAAGACGTTCGCACTACCATTCACTTTCGATAACTGATTGCTCGTACAAAAAAAAAACAAAAAAACTGTCTCCATGCAAGTTTTGGAGGAGAGTACCGCAATTTCTTCTTTTTTTTATATGAAGTTTTTTAGCTCTCACATTGAGAGCGTAAGAAAAATGCAATGCACTCTCTTTTACTGAGATAACTTAATTTCTGTTCCGCACAGATCTCACATGACGTTGCCATATTAAAATTTTTTGTATGCAGCTTTATAAATTAAAAGTATTATGAGACCGGAAATAAAAATTTTCGATGATGGCAACATTTAAAAGAAAAATGGAAAAAACAAAATAGAAAAAGAAAAAAACAAACCATCTCTCTTAATGAGAATACAAAAAAGTATGCGATGAGAGTCCGCCCTAAACCATTCAAACGAATGAGTACAACCGAAATTCTAGCCCGCGTTGTTGTTGTTTAATAGAAATGATGCGACCATAGAACGAAAATAAGACAGAGAGAGAGAAACAACTCTTATGGTATCGCGTGACTTCAAATTGAAATTTTACTGGGAGCTAAGATGTTTGCATTGATTGATAGACTTCATTCAACTACTTACAAGGCAATATGAGATAATTTATTAATCATGAAACCGGGTAATAGTCCTCATTTAGAAAAAAATTGACTTCTTAAGCTAGAATATATAGCAGTTAGACCAAATTAGAACGGAATAACTAAAACTGCGATCACAGCCATTCCACAACCATTTGATTTCTTTGGTCACATAGTGCCTTGTTATGCAGACGATCACGATCACATCATGAGCACGAGTTGTGGTTGCTTCAATACAGCGGTGCCATATTGACAGATTTTTCGGTCGGCATGCAGTTTTACAGATTTCTCTCAAATATTACAGTTTATTCCCCAATTTGACAGTTTTTGCAATAATATGCAGAATAGACTTAAATATGTTTTGGTTATCATAAAAATGTAATTGTATTTCAGGGTAGCACTTGCAGGTAGCGAATGTGGAAAGAATATTTCCCCAAATTGATACTAACAAAACTAAAATTCGAAAATTAGCTGAATAGAACAAAAGACCAACGTAAAAAAATTACAAAATTGAACAAATTCTGTGGCATCAAGAGAAATATACAAGAAATTTGATGAAACCATTTTGAGAGCTTTTAAAATTGTTGTATTGATTACTTGTGAACTATGACTACTGAAAAAATCGGACCCAATGAGCATTCATTTAATTTTTTAACCAGTCATAACAAGAATGTTATTTCGTGCTTCTTATTAATAATGATAATAACATATATTTGTTTTATACATTTTTAAATGAATTTGTTTCTTTTTTCATTGACTTATTTTACACGAATTATTTAAAAGGAATCAGTTTTTTTGATTTTATTAATATTATTACATATTTATTTAAATAGATTAATTTTAACTACTTCAGAGCATTTTTGCGAGTAGAATCTGACACCAACTAAACGCTATTTCGATAACGCAAATCAAATAATTAATTTTTTTTTTGGGTGAAAGTGTTACAAGAACTGGTTTAATATTAATAAAAAATTTGAATATTCGTTTGTTTTTTATTTCCGATTCATGCCTAATAAGCGAACCTTTTTTCCCAAATTTTACATCATTATTGTATTAGATTTCCCAGAAGTTATAGGATTTAAAATTTCTGCCCCGTTCAAGAAAGCATAGCATCTCCCAAACTTGCGGAAACTATTGTATTATTGGACCTATTAAATTTAGAATGTGTGGTGGAATGATGGGCAAGTGACTGAGAAGCTTTTCAAGTTAAAAACTTTAGTTTTGTTTTCTTCGTTTTTATAGGTTACAGTTTTTTCCCCAAAATACAGTTTTTGTTTTTACTTTTTGCAGTTTTTGCTCAAAAAAATATGGCAACACTGCTTCAATATAAAGTGGAAAGTTCAGAGAGAAAGAGAACAGGAGAGCAAAATTTGATCGGCTCGATTACCAAATAATTTGGCTTTCGTTGCCGAATCATGAAATCAAACTAGTGTAACCTTTGTGAAATCATTCAGAATAATTGTCTTTTAGCAGCAAAATAGTACACTTTTGGTGAACATGTATGCAAAAAGGAAATAAAACTGCTTAATAGCAACACTCGTCATTCTTTACATTCGTAACTCAGAAAATTTTGCAAAAAGTTAACTTTTAATAATTTTTAAGCATTTTCTCATCACTTGTCTGTGCTTATCTCGCTAAAATATTACTTTTTTCGGCATAAGCGCTACCAAAATTTCAGAGCTTTTAATCCAATGTCAATATTTTCCATTTTCATTTATTTGTTATCCAAAAGTTTATTAATTTATTTCACAAATTTTGCACACAAAAATGACTCCGAAGTCCTAATAAAACAGTAACAAAAAAGTACTAAAACTATACAAAAACATATCAAAAAAGAGTGTAAAAAGTAACGTGATCGGCCATCATTTGATGGTCTGCATAACATACCATAGAGATATCCTCACTTGCTTCTCATTTATAGTCTCTTCAATGTTTTTTTCACGCGTGTTAATTTTTAATTTAATTTTAGCGCTTCTAAAATGCTTCTTTGGGCAGCGCTCGAAATTTTCCCGTTTAGTAGTTTGCTGCTGTATTATGGTATAAAAACATAGAGAGAACTTAAGGCTTGCAACTCTGCATTATTGAAATTGCAGTCACTCTCAATTGGCGTCGGTAGTCAAGAGAATGGAGTACATTAACGACTCCAACAACAAGCAGCATTCTTCTTCTTCTGTTTTGTGTTTCTGTTCTCACTTCTCTCTTTTTCTTTTTTGTCGCTCTCACATTAGATATAGTCTGCTCTTAGACGGTGAGATTAATCTCATGAGATTTTTTTAAAATTCCTTTTTGAAGTTTCTCTGCTCTTTCGTATATTTTTTCAAATTGCATGAGACAAATCTCAGACTATGTCTGCTCTTAGACGGTGAGATTTGTTTCATGCAACTTAGAAAAATATAAGGAAGAGGGGTGAAACGACAGGAAGATAAACAAAATCGCACGGGCAGCATTTTGATGAAAGTTTTTGTCGTTTATTTTTTCACATTATTGTAGTTCAATGTTATTCCACAGCGACGAAAACTATAATCGCGAAAGTTTCATGCAACTAATCTTACTGTATAAGAGCTACGTGAAACTTTAAAAGGGAATGCAAAAAAACGCATGATATTAATCTCACTGTCTAAGAGCTGAGATAGATTCAAATACGAATGTAATTGCAAATGGAGTTATGCAGTAATGCAGTCGTGTGGTTGGCAAATTTTCCAGTTTCACTACAACGTGTGTACTCTTATTTTTGATAGATGCAGTCGCAAAATCTGTCGCACTCTATGTGTTTATATCATTAAGAGCAGCAGGATCATTAAATATACATAGTTCTGAATGTAAGAGCATGTTTACATGTTAACACAAAAATATGACCATATTTTGAACAATTTAATTAAATGTGCCTATATATTTTTAATAAAATTGTTTTGCATAAACTAAATGAGAGATTTGTACTTAATTATTCATTACAACATGATACGGAGGGATAATTTTTTACATTATTCGTTGCTGTAGTCACACGCAATGGCTAATTAATTAAGTAATTTAAGAGGTAATTGAAAATAATCGTTTCAATTATAAATAATTAACTCTTTACATTGTGGACATGCATAAAATACACACGCATGCATATGAATGTATGTGTGTGTGTGTATACAATTACTCATCAATACAAAACGCCAGTGTTCATATCTCTTATCATACAATAGAATATGACGGGGAGTGCGGCTTAATGAAATAGGGGTAAGGTGAGGATACACGGATGGACTCTATGTATTTGTGGAATTATATTTTTAAGCTGCTTAAATTGAAAACAATTTATTAAAATGTTTTTATGGTTTTATCGACATCAATTATTAATGATACGACTACAAAGCGGCGCGATGTCGTAGTAACAACAACAGAAACGACAGCAACAACAACAATGAAACATACAATTGAATATATGCCTGCTGCCTGCTGTAGTAGTGGTACTAACAAAAACCTCAGTAACAACAGAAGCAGCAGCAGCAACAACAACAACAACAACCTCCACATCTGTATCTCAGCGATATTGTCCGTTTGTGTCATTTGTATGTATGCATGTGTGTGTATATGTGGATACCAGTAGCTGCTAGTTGATAATAAAAGTAATCCAATTTGATCCAGTTTATACAATGAACGTTTAATAAATTTTACATTTTGTAAAAATCACCCTAAAGTCGGTATCCAATAACAACAACAACAACAACAAAAAAACAATAAGAAAATCAACCGAAAGTTCATACAAAAATGTTCATACTCATATTCACAATATTGTCGCCCTAACTGGAAATGTCAGACGACGAGTGTGCAGAGCAAATGAAATGTATGCATGAAAAGCTAGTGAATCATTTATGCTCCACGATGTTCACATCCAATACAACGACTGGAGACATCTATTAAGGGCAATTGACGTGCGATTAAAATGCAATGCGCTGCACAATTCCATGGTGACCAACACACAGACAGCCAAAATGTATCATCATGGCAGTATCACGTGCACTGCCACTGCCACTACCACCACCACCATCATCACCGTCACTGCCAGCATCAACAAATGAGTGGGAATCAGAATGCGTCAGCATTTTGCGAGGATTTGAAAATCGTTCAGTTCATGAAATTCACGCGTAATTCCAATGGACATATACACGAATGTAGCAAATGACAGTGTAAATTCAACTCCACGAGAATTGCTATGAATTTTATTTAGTTGCATGCCCATATATACATACTTACATATACACAACGATCGAATGGGGTAACCTACCAACAAATTGGTTGTGCTCATCGTTGTAAGGAAACGATAACGTTGTGTTGGCTTAATGAAAAACGTATGGATATTAGGATATTGGCAATATCGAAGGTAACAAGATTGCGAATTAGCTCGCTAAATAAAAGTTGGTAACCGGCCAGGCAGTAATAGTTCGTCTGTGATAGTGAAACTGAGGCAGAATGGGATGAGAAAGAAGATGTTAGAAGAAAAATTTGAATTACTTACCTATATAACTCGTATGCTTTGCAAATTGGTAAATTTTTCCCATTGCTAGGGTGACCATATTTTTCGAAAAGAAAATGAGAAAAATTTTAAAGGAATATTAACTTGGCATCCCAAATTGTTTCCTTGAATTTTTTCGAGTATGTATGTAGTCAATTTTCTTTCCCAGAATTACTAGTGGTTTATATTTCATTGAGAAAAATCAGTTAGTCTGGACCAGAAGTTTTAAAAATAACACTAATGTGTTTTTTCGCAAACAATATGTTTTGGAGGAAGGTAGAACGAAGTCGATAGTTTTTTCTCAAAATCACTTTTTTTTATTTTAATTTTTTTATAAAAACATCAAAATTTCATGTAGTAATATCTTCTTTTTTTTTTGCAATAATTTTAAAGCCCGAAGTTTTACTTGAAAATTAAGTGAAAATTTTGTCTATGCGATGCATATAACCAGGGGGGTTACTCTGTAGTTCGATTCGAAAAACAGTTTTATTCGAATGCCAAATTCGATTCCGAAAGGCACAAAATTTAATCTGAACATCGAACAAATATTATTCGAAAATGTTTTCTAGAGTACCAATCGTTCGAATTCGAGTAAATTTTCTTTCGAATCAAACTACAGAGTATTCTATTCCCTATCAGATCTATTCCCTATTAAAAAAAAAAAAAACATAATCAAATATTATTAGGACTCACAGTACAATTACTCACAGTTCGAACCATTTTTGGTTTAGTCCAACACGAATTCTTTTCTTTCAGATTCCACAAAAAATAGCTACTTTGATTCCACAGGTTTGACATAGACGAAATTCCCACTGGGTTTTGTTATTTCTAAAGAAATGCTTTATTAGTGGAATTTCAAAGACGTCCTAACAAATTTAACAGAATGGGAAGAAAGAGAGAGAATGCAGATGGAGAAAAATTCCCGTTACACATTTTAGCGAAAATGTGTGAGAACAAGTTATTGTTGTTGTAAAATGTTACGAAGCATTTCGCCGTACTTGCACATTTGAGCGAAAATGTGAGATATTTTTGCGTATAGACTCTGTGAATCGTCAAAAAAATTAAACACACACATGCAATTTTTTCATTGTATGTATATGAAGTTAAGTATGTATGAGTAAACGAAGTAGTTGACTCATCGAGACTTAAAATCTATCAACGAGTAGTTCGCTGAGCACGCTCTCTTTGTCATTTGCATATTTCTCGTTGAAGTATGCAGTGTTCCATATGAATACGTTGTTTACAACCCAGAGTTTGCTCTCTTTTTACATTTTCGCCTTAAAAGCGAATTAACCGACTCAGTTTTTTTGCTCTCTCTTTCTCTCGCAAAGAGAATGTGCCACAGTACGTTGCGGCAACTGCATTCGGATGACATTTCTTTGTTTTCCTTTTCACTTTTCCTATCACAGTAGCAACAACCACCAAAGTAGCCGACCTCCGATCGCCATTTTCCTCTGAGAGAATAAATACAATAAAATAGTGTCAAGAATATGAAGAAGAAAAACAAAACAAAAGCAATTGGATTTGATTTGTCTTTTTACAATTCATTTTGTTTTTATTTATGTGGTTAATTGAAGGGGTGTTGGTTTAAAGGGTCTAAGCGACAAATTTTTTTTCTTTGTTTTTGAGAAGATAAAATTTTTTGAACATATTTGTCAAACCTACTATATGTAATTGTAAAGTGTTTAATATCTTATCTATTGACCCTTCAAACTTACATCCCTTCAACTGTCAAAAAATAAAAGAAAATTTCAAGATTCTGCAATTTGAATTAATTATTGTATAAATTAAAATAATTTACTTCTTTCATTTGTGTAAAATCGTCAAAATCATCAAAGAATAAAGAAACAAAGCAAAATTTGAAAAAATACTTATATTTTCGTATTCAAACTTACCAGCACTTGGTTTTTTCGTAAAAAATATGGCAATGTTTCCCCTCTCAAAAGGGAGAAAACCTACTGAAGTTGAAAGAGTACGAATAGAATCTATTGTAATTAGTGTGCTTTGGTGTGATGGCGATTGCAAATTTATATTAGCGACATAAATAATTTATGGAAAACTCTGAAAAAAATTTCTCAAACGAAAATGATGATCTATTGCTGAAATTTCTATCTATCCAAGAAAATACTGTAAATACCATCGAACGTCTATAGCATAATTTTTTGTTCATAAACTCAATTGCACTTTTGCGCGTCTTTTTCTCTCTTTAAATCATTCAGAAATAAAAAAAAAACTTAATTATTATAGTGAATAGCAAAATAAAAAAAACCAAAGAAATCATGTTGAAATTGCAAATGAAATGTGATAATTTTTAATATAATTTTTGTTACGAAAACGCTCACATACGCGCGGCTTACAATAAAACAACAAACAGTCAGAAAAACATTTCAGACGAAAATTAATTTCCTCGAGCATAAGCAAAACTCAAAAACTAAACGCGAAAAAGTCTTACAAAAAAAAAAAAAACAAAAACAAATGTGACGAAAACAAAAACGTTAAAAGAAAAATGAGTCCTTCGAATGTCCTGCGGCTGAAGTCACTACTCCTCACATACATTCACATATACCATGACTTTTGAGGCTTTTTTGCGTTAAAATTTTTGTAGTGAATGTGAATGAATCCAACAGCTTCAGTTTGTGGCGCAATCGTCAGCAGCATTTTTAGTGTGTTTAAGCAGTTTTTGGATTTGTTTTTTTCTTTTTTTTTTTTTTTTTGGCAACTGGCATCTTGTCATTCTCTCACTACCAACCAAACAAGCAGGGGAAAAACGATATAACCAAAGCATAGCGAACAAAACTGAAAATGCAGCAGATTTCTTGCTTATATATATATATTTTTTTTTTCTTCCGCATGTTGCATGTCAACGACTGAATCAAAGTCAAAAGTGGCAAATGGCAAATGGTTTACTCGTTTAGATTTCTTCTTCATCTCCTTTCTATCAACTTTTTGTTAGTTCATATAATCTAAGCTACAACGTTTTTTTTTTTTTTTTTTAAACGGAAAATTTTACAATCTAATTGAAATTGTTTAATCTCAAATGCTATGTACAATAAAATCCATCGTTCACTGTATGTGACAATGCTACACAAATCTGCAAACTAATTTTAATAATTTTAATTTGATTCCAGAAACCTCAAGTTAAGTAGCTTAACTCCAAACTAGATCAGTTATTGAAAAATATCTTGGAATTTCTTCTTTTAGATGTCATTATTCCCTTGTGGAGTGCTGAGTATAGGGTACACATACATATGAGTCTCGAAAAACGATATCTTACTATGAAACAGTTATAAAATCTTACCTCTTCACTTAATATGGGAGTATGAGAGCTGGAGTGAAAAGCATAGAGCACTTGGGACGACACTGACAGAGCCGACGTCGAGAGTTGAGTTTTTTTCATATGAACGTATGGGAATAAAGTTCATACACAAAGCAGAGAAGTTGGCTCTCTCAGTGTCGTGCTCTATGGTGAGGAGTTCGCGAAACTTATACACACGTATTTCAATTAATTGATAGTGTATGCGTGAGTTTATGAGAGCGCTACATTGAAATCTCACCTTCTTCATTTCATAAGGCAGTATGTGAGCTGGAGTGAGCATTAGGGACGACACTGAGAGAGCCGACGTCGAGAGCTGAGTTTTTTTCATATGAACGTATGGGAATAAAGTTTATACAAATGGGCAGAGAGATTGACGTCGGGTCTCCCAGTGTCGTGCACTATGGAGAGGAGTTCGTGAAACTTATACACACGTATTTCAAATCATTGATAGTGTATGCGTGAGTTTATGAGAGCACTACACTGAGAGCATAAGTATAAATACATAGTATAAAATAAAATAAATTTTTTGTTTGAAATAACTATTTTTTCAAGGAGAATATTTTTTCCGTAAATTGTTTATTATTTTTTCTAATCGTTATCCAGTATAAAGGGATTATTAACAAATAAAAAAAAACTAACCAGCCAACCATTAAGAAAAAAAAAAAAACAAATTTTCTACTTTTAAGAAGTAATTTCTTAAGAAAAGTTGAATCTAGGTAATTTTGAGCTTCGGTAACCCTAACTTGATTGGAAATATTGTTTTCAAGGACTGTTTGTTGTTTTTTCAACGCTAAATCCAGCGTAAAAGCATAAAAAAAAGTTTTGTCTTTCAAAGCGTAATTTCTGGGAAAAAGTTGGGCTTAAGTGGTTTTGACCCTCAATAGCCTCAACAAATTTTTGATGAAGGATATTTTCTCCGAGGAATGTTTATTTTTTTTCCAACAATTAATCCAGTATAGAGAGATTTTCATAAAACAAATTTTTGTTTTTCACGGGTTAATTTCTTAAAAAAAGTTGAACCTAGGTAGTTTTAACCTTTACTGACTCCAACTGCTTTTCAATGGGGAAGATTTTTCACCTGAACTTTTTGATAGATTTCGAGATCGTTTACCTGGTATAGTCACATATCGAATAGTGGCTTTATATAACAACCAAAAAATTAAAAAAGGGGAGTTTGTGGAGCGTTGCTGTCTAAGTAATTTTTTCCTCCCTTCCATGATAAACAACTTTCTCAACAAAATTTATATTGCTCCCGCGTATAATAAATTTATGGGTTTTAGCCCCCATAGTGGAGATCCCAGATATTATAGAAAAAATCTGAGTACAAGGTCGGAATCAGAGACTCCGAATTACTCTTAAAAATTTATCCATTCGACATTTGAAATTCACTGTTACAATTTGTAATCGGACCAAAATTTGGTCTAAATTAAGACCAAAAATCAAACAAAAACTCAGATCAATCAGATCTAAATTCGGACAGAAACCAGACAGTAAAACAAAAATCCCAAAATCGAAACCAAATATGGACTAAATCCGACTAAAATTCATTCTAAGTTCAGTTCGAAATTCAGACTGAAATTTAGACAAAAATTCAGTCCAAAAGCAGACCGAAAACAAACGAAGAAAATGAAAGTGGATCGGTCATACTCTCTTCAAAGAACTAAGCGAGATCTGCAGATAAGCGCCTAAATGAAACCCGCAAGGCAGCAGAAAGCAAGGAGTTCTTCACAGCAAATCAAATGTGAAAAATTGCAATTGCGTGGGGCTAGTGTCTAAAACTTAAACTTAGAGTGAATTTAAAAGTAGAAATAAAAATCATTCCAAGTTGTGGTGAAACGAGCCATTAAGGCTCGAATACAATCAAAGCGAATCGGCGATCAGCGAAGCAATGCTGGCGGTTTTACGTTTTCTCCTTTTTTGCAAACTTGAATTTTAGTCTGAAGATGTTTTTTAAAGAAACTACTCGAACGTTCTAGTGAAAAATATTTCTTTATTTGGGGGGAAGAAGAGGGCGGAGAGGTTCTGGAAGGGGGATAAAGAGTAGAAGAAGAGGGGGAAGGTAGGAGGTTGTATGTCCTAACACAAGAACCTTACATAGAACAAAAATTCGAAAATTTAAATAACGGTACTTTTTCAAAAGGTTCTTGACCTACAAAAAAAAAAAAAAATCGCAGATTAGCGACTCTAATTTAGTCTTAATTTATGTTTGTTTTTCTGCTGCACAGTGTATCTACATATCTAATCTTTTTCCTAACAAGCATTCCATTTAGCCCTAAAGTTTTTCCTGCTGGGTTTATTTCATTCATATATTTTATGTATTGTAAATAAATATATAAATTACTATTATTATTTTTTCCATATTTTCAACGCTTTCCCCACTCACGACTTTTCCCTTTATTCCCCTCACACACACACACACACCCCACGGCTAAGACGCCCTTCCCTCTCTTTTGCCAGTTGGTTTAAAAAGGCGTTAATGCTGAAATGTGCAAAAAAAAAAGAGCAAATATAAATATATATTCCGGTTAAATTATGAAATGAAACTGTCGCCCTTAGGCATATTCGGGGTTCCGCTTAAAAAATTTCTACTGAATTTCCTTCTGTTTGTTCGATGTTAAAGCGGCGCAATTCTCGCTTGCGTCTGCTTCGCAATTAACGCGATATAACGTGACGTCGTTGCACGCTACAACGTTATGCTTGATGATTTTGTACTACATTCGGTTTTTGCACACGACGTCCCGTCACGGTTTCCCCCCCTCTCTCTCTCTTTCTCTAGTTTTTTTGGTTCTTCTTAAATTGTCTGTCATTTGCATTACTACTTTGACGTTTGCTGCTCGTTTTGGTGCTTCTGCTGCTCCTGCTGATGCTGCTACTGCTGGTAGTGGTTACTGATTCCCTGATCCCTCCGTGGTCTATGGTCTTCAGTTTCTCCTCTATCCCATGCAATCAGTGAGAAGCTACTGGTGCTGCTGTTGTTTTTGTTGTTGCTGTTGCATATGTATAGAACTTTAGCTCATTCATTCAGTTGCACAATTATAATCGTAGCATTTTAATTGCTTTCAGTTCACTTTTTTCCTCCCACTCGCTAACTCGCAAAGACCAAGCAAACGAAAGAACGAACGAAAAACAATTTCAATGGAATAAATTCCTGCAATTGTTGTTGTGCATTTGACGTTCGTTCGTTCGTTTATTCTTTGCTATTGCTGCTGTTGTTGTTGGTGTTGGTTACTGCTGAGTTCTTTCCCCTACCTCCTTCATCTAGTCCTTTCGCGTTTCGTCTTTTTATAGCGTTACATTTCATGGTATAAAAATAGTTAACTCTTTATTTTGCTTTTTCGTTTGTGTTTTTTTCTCTCACTCTCTCTTTCTCCCTCTCTCCCTGTCTCTGTCTTTGTGTCCCCCAACTTTCTTTATTCCTTTCTTTTTGTAATGCTTTCAGCTGTTGTTAATTTTATTTTATGACTTTTCCAAATGTTTGGTTTAATTGTAAGCACTTTTTAAATTGAATCAACAATTCTTTTCTTTTTATTATTATTAAAAGAAAAAATTAAAATACAAGAAATTTATTTCAGTATTTTTTTTTTTCTTTTTTTTTATAGAAAATAATTCAATTTATGACCAACTTGCCATTTTCATTGGAATTGTTTACTACTTTCATAATGTAGAAAACACCTAAGGACATAGTTAAAATTCATCAGCAAATTTGTCTTTATTATTTTTAATATGCCTACTACTTGATTTTTTACCAATTTATGATATACTTGGCATCGTTTTACGACTAGATGATGAGTTTGAGCACACAAGAAAGAAAAGAGAGCAGCGAAAACGCACCATTTTTAATCTATAAAAATAACACTTTTAGTTTATAAAAACACAATTTTTTGTCCACCGCGATGGACTCTCTGGTGTTATACGCAGCATCCATTTGGACAGGTGCAAAAAAGGTTGCTCATTAAGGAGGCGCTAGCCGAGCAAAGGCTAAGCGCATTGAGGGTGTTCAGTGTTTTCCGAACCGTATCGCAAGATGCGATATGTGCCATCGCGGAAAAGCTGCCAATAGAAATACTCGCGACAGAGCTCAAGAGACTTAATAATAAAGTAGAAGAAAGACCCACGGAAATATTAAAAATGGAGGAACGTCAAGGATCTTTTTCGGACTGGCAACAGCGCTCTACAAAATTGTAATGGACGTTCACGCTGATTCCCAACATTGTCAATTGGTGTCAACGGGGGCACGGGGATGTAAATTTTTACATCACGCAGCTGCTAAGCTGCCATAGTTGCTTGAAGGAGTATCTGCATAGATTCCGACATAATGACGACTCACACTGTCCAACATATCCGAATCGCAATTTCATTGATCACGTTTGCGAAAATGAGAGGCACTGAGGCGCTGAGGCAAGCCTTTGACAGGACTCCAACATTGGCGAATTTTACCATACAGATGTGCGAATCGGTGGGAAAATGGAAGACAAAATGCACAGTGGCCCCGCGGATTATGATCAAGCTACGTGCCACTGAAAGAGAGAAGAGAAGGAGAACAGAACAGCAGGAACAGATCGAGAGCTGAACTGCTAGATCCAACCCCGCCAAATAATACCTACGCGTAGTCCCGCGGGGAGAGTGGGAGGAGACGAAGGAGGTGGTTTTAGTCGGTAGGAATTCGACATAACCGTAGAACAAGAGTTCTGCAACAATTTAGACCAAGTAGAATCTTAACCTCCGCATTTTGAGTTTAAACACGAAAAAAAAATCAGTGTTACTTAAGATACGATGAAAGAAAGGAGGACAAGATCAGTTATATTCCTCGTAGACAATATGATGGCATTTTAAGAAACACTACTAATAAGAATTCTCAAGAAAGTCTAAGGAAAGTTAGACCAGCGAAATGACTTTTTGAAACCGAAGGTCGTTCTATTAATATCACTTGGAACGAAGACAAGAGATTGTCATAAGACAAATCTGAATGGCCACGATACTTTATGGTCATTTGTTCCTTTCTGGATCCCTTGATCCTTGAGATTTTCTTTTTACAAGAATTTTTAAATAAGCCCCTAATTCAGTTTAATGAAACGATGGAGAAAGTTATTACTAGTCAATCTGTGCACTAATGAATCACATTCAATTTTTCAATGGCTTGACACATTTTTGGATTCACAATCTACGTGCGTGCCAATCGAAAAAGAGCAAAGACTCACCGGGAACAATAATACTAGAGTCCTATATTTTTTTTTTTAAGCCGGTGCCTATAAATGTTTCGGTAGTATACAATCCCATGCTCCAACTTGTTCGGGCGAATCTCAGTAGATCCACTTCCACTCCCGACAAAAATAAGAGCATAAACTGCTCTGTATAAATTGGTTCGTAAATGGGTAAAGTACCCGTGATCAAAAGTTCCCGAAATTTATTCAGAAAATTAAATATACAAGTTTATTCATCTAAATCTATATTGTTCCCTTCGAAGTAATCGCCATCGACTGCAACACACTTATGCCAGCGCTTGATCCAATCCTCGAAACATTTTTTATATTCGGTTTTCGGTATGTCCATCAGTGCTGCCTGCAATTTTTCCATTACTTCCTCTCGGCTGCTGAAACGCGTTCACCGTAATGGTTTTTTAACTCGATTGAACAGAAAGAAGTCACAGGGAGCCAAATCAGGTGAATTCGGTGGCTGTTGGATGGTATTTGTTGCATTTTTCGTCAAAAAATTACGATGGTGCGTTACTATGGTGCAAAATCCACGAGTTTTCTGTCCACAATTCTGGTCTCTTTCGGCGAATTGATTCAAGCAAACGTCTCATAATGCCCAGAATAATACTCTTTGTTGACTGTCTGGCCTTCTGGCAAAAATTCTGTTGTAATCCATGAAAACCGTGAGCATTGCCTTCTTTTTTGACTCATTTGGTGAGCGCCATTCACTTGCCTGATGTCTGGATTGAGTATCGTACTCATAAACCCACGTCTCGTCTCCAGTAATGATCCTTTTGATGAATGTGGGATCGGGTTCAGCCTCGTAAATCATGTCTTTTGCGACGTCAACACGGTCTCTTTTTTGCATGAAATTGAGGTCTTTTGGCACCAACTTTGCTGCTACACGACGGAAACCTAAATCATTAACCAAAATGTCTTGAACGGATCCATAGGCAGTGTTCAAGTCCTCCGCTATCTTTCTGTTAGTTAATTTGCGGTTATTGACCAAAATTTCTTTAACTTTATCAATGTTTTCGTCGGTTTTCGATGTCGCTGGTCTGCCACTGCGTTCATCATCTTCGATTGACTCGCGGCCACTTTTGAACCGCTCGTGCCACTGGTAAACGACCGTTTTCTTTAGAGAATTGTTGCCGAAACACTTTTCCAACATTTTCAACGTTCGCGCACCATTAAATCCATTTTTTATGCAAAATTTAATAAAAGTTCGTTGTTGCAAACTTAAATCCATTTCTAAAATTGTAAAAAATCGCCAACACACACAGAGATAGATATACTCTTGGCTACGTAACTTTTGCAAATGTCAAGCTATGACGCTAAGATATAAAGGAAATATCAACAATAGATGTACCAACTTAACAAAAAAAATAAAACTTAAATCGAAACGATGGGATCGCCACACGGTGGTTATTCCGGGAACTTTTTGGTCAAGGTGGTATCTACTTTGGTTGCCGCTCGTCCTTAATGGGTTAAGGAGTACCGACATAGATTCGGACATAACGATGACCTATTATGTCCAACATGTCCGAATGAAATCAAAACCCGATGCATGTGCTATTTCATTGCGCATTCTTCAAAAACGAGAAGGAGGCGCTGAGGCAAGCCTTTGGCAGGACACCAACAATAGAGAATTTTACCACACAGATATGCGAATCGGTGGGAAAATGAAAGACGGCATGCACAAAGGCTCCATGAATTATGATCAAGCTACGCCCTACCGAAAGAGAGAAGGAGAACAGAACAGCAGGAACAAATCGAGAACTGAACTGCTAGATTCACCCCCGACAAGTAGGGACTACCGACGGGTAGTCCCTAAACTAAATAATGAGAAAGAGGATGAGGTTTAACTTCCTCAAACGGAATCTAGATGATTCATTTCTCAAAACTAATACCTAGGGTTGATCATTGTCTGGCTTCCCAGTGGGCAAAATCTTCATAAACGATATCGTTTATGAGAGTTTGGCGAAACTTTTGCGGACAAAACTATAGCAACCGGATCCGGAAACGAATCGTATGTCGCTCAGTTTGTGGCAGCAAAAGTTTCATTTACGACACTCGCAAAATATATTATTAGCGAGCCTTTTGCGAGCCTTTTGCGAACTTTTGTTCTTCAATGCCAAATTCAAGCTCCCAAACTGACCGTTTGCGAGCAATTTTACGTGCATTAAGCGCATGATCTTCCGACGCTCGTTTTTGTTGTTGTTGTGTCGTGTGTCAAAGAAACCGTTAGTCGCCTCTCTTGCCTATAGTTTTTTATTTGTCATATTTATGCTTGATCATTTGCGAATGTTCATGCAACGCTCGTATTTTTGACCGCAAAATGTTTCTGAGCCCGTTTGCGATAGTTTAGGCGAACTTTCGCTTAACATTCGTTGCTTGGTCAACTGGGTTATGCTCACGCTCTTTTCCAGCTGAGACTTACAGAGACAATTCTCTTCTTTGTACTGATTTACAAGTTTGGGGAGAAAAGTTTGCTCCGGTTTCGATTTACGCATTATAAATATGAACGAAAAGATTCGCTCTAACTTTGCCAAGTAGAATCCGCTTTCAGGTTAATTTTTGATTTTCAACATAAATTCTTTGCTCTTCGGTTATGAATAAAAAAAAAATATTTTAAAAGAACGAAAAATGTGTAAATGAATACCAGAGCAGCATGTTCGCAATTGCTTATATGAATTTTATTATAAATAAGTATATAGAAGGAATAAAATTTTGTTCAATAATTTTCCAAAAATGTTTACTTCTGCATATTTAATTGGCAGCAAAAATTATAAATGTAAGTACTTAAATACATTCAGACAAACCATGGAAAGTTGAAATTTATAATGTAATTGGATATACGCCACAGAATTAAACTATCTAACTAAACTAACAGAGGTACCTATACTCATAAATACCAACACCATCCCCAAATGAGACAGATACGCACACTCCCACACCCATTTACAAATGCATAGATACATAAATTATACACGATTTTTCGATTTTTAGCGCCAGTCGAAACGACATTGAGTTGCATTGCATTGGTGTGGCATGAGCTAAACGCTGTAAAGAAGCGATAGGTTAACTGTTGCCTGCTGAAAATAACAAATTTATTTTGCATTAACTGAATTCATACATACGCACAAAATCACAAAACCTGATAGCACACGTACGTATGCATTCTCTTTCTCTCACTCTCACACACGCATACACACGCCGCACACAATCATTGCCAAAATCACACACAAATCTCAGTACAATAATTTTCAATAAATAGCGGCGAGACCATAAATTGTTGCATAGCTGCTGTTGCGTCGTGTGTGACATGGCGCTTTTATGTGCAATGTCAATGTGTGCCTGGGAGAGTACTACTGGGTTATTGAAAGAGAGAAAGAGAGTTAGGGAGAGAGAGAGTGGAGTGGATTATAGCATTGCAAATAAAATTACCTATGTATGTGTAACTCTAAACTACATACTCAACCAAATAATAGTGGACAAAAATATTCATTCACTGATGTAGATGGGGGGAGGGAGGGGTGGGAGTGAGAGATGGCTGCGTAGTGGAGGAGGAACATGCGTTTATTTCTGCTGACATTGCGTAAAAACAAAAGCGAAAACCAAAAGCATAATAACAACAACAACAGCAAATCGAAACAAAAACAACAAAATCCTTTCATGCGTTTTGATTTATTTTTATAGCATTTAAAGGATAATGCTCTGTACGGAGAAGTTTTTCCTTTTGTTTCGGTTTTTTTTTTTTTTCTTTTTTGTGGGCATGTTTAATTCGCCATTAATTTTAGGTTTATGAAGATTTAATTAGCCCTGCACATATACACAATTGTAATACAATATAATCGTTTATATTTATACCTACTATATTTATTTAAAGGATATTTGGCTTTTGTATTAAAATATATTAAGCGACATAATTATTTTGGTTAAAAAAAAATGTGTGGTGAATTTAAATCACAAAAAAAAAAAATCATTTAAATTCTAAAAATGTATTCATGGGTGAACTCAGGATCTCAGCCAAGAGAAGACAGTCCCAGTTTGTTGAGTGTTTTCTTTACATTTTCCATAGTGGTCAGCAAAATTTTTACTATTTGTTTGATGATTGTCTTGAAGATTGAATTAATCGTGTATTTTTAAAACATCAAACAATAATTTGGGGCTATTTTTAAATATTTTTGGAAAATTGGGAAGTAAAGAGAAGAAAGCTGGTGTCTAGTGGAAGCAGCTCCAATAAAACTCCAGCTATCTTACTAATACCATTGGAAAGGTATTAAGAAGATAAATTCTGCGTTTTCAGAGTTCCTAAAATCAATTTACGATTATTTTTAATTAATTTTTGAAAATTAATATGCTGGTTGCAGTAAGGTGGATGAATATAGTGGGCAGTTGAAACATTTCAGACGTAGAAACAGACATTTTATGGATATCATTAGATAGATATTGGAAACATGATTAATTCAGCATTTTAAAAACATTTCATATTAATTTGCCATTATTTTTAATTGATTTTTGAAAATCGACATGTTGGATACAGTCTGGTGGAGGAACTTGGTGGCCAGTTGAAACATTTTGAACATAATAGCTCACATTTATTATATATCATTTGATAGGTATTGAAGAGTTAATTTATTCTTCATTTTCAAAATATTTCCCATTAATTTGCAATTATTTTTAAATATTTTTTGAAAATCGACATGTTGGATGCAGTCTAGTGGAGGAATTTGGAGAGCAGTTGAAACATTTCCAACAAAAAAATATGCATATTATGGTTACCATTAGTTAGATATTGGAGAATAGATTAATTTTGCATATTTAGAACATCTCATAATATTTTTCGATTGTTTTTAAATATTTTTTGAAAATTTATATGTTGGGTGCAATATGGAGGAAGGATCTGGTGGCCATTTGGAACACTTGGAGATCTCATGAGTATTGTTGGAAAGGTATTAAAGTCAAAATTATTTTTGCGATTTTAAAATATTAAATATTAGTTTGCGATTGTTTTTAAATATTTTTTGAAAATTAGCAAGTTGAGTGCAATTAGTAAGTGGAACCTGATGATCTGTTTGAAATATTTTCAACACAGCAGCTGGCACTTTGTGGATATCAATGGATAGCTATTAAAAAATAAAATAATTCTGCATTTTTCGAATATCACAGAGTAATTTGAAATTATTTTTAATTAATTTTTGAAAATCGACATCTTGGGTGCAGTCTGGTGGAGGAATTTGGTAGGCAGTTAAAACATTTTGAACACAGAATCAGACATTTTATGACTAATATTGGATACATATTGAAAATTAGATTAGTTCTGCATTTCCAGAGAATCTCACATTAATTTGGAATTATTTTTGAATAATTTTTGAAAATTTAAATGTTTGGTGCAGTATGGAGGAGAGATCTGGTGACCATTTGAAACATTTTGAACATAATACCAGAGATCTCATGAGTATTTTTAGAAAGGTATTGAAGTGAAAATTATTCCTGCGATTTTAAAAGATCAAATATAAGTTTGCGATTATTTTTAAATTTTTTTTGAAAATTAATAAGTTGAGTGCAGTCAGGAGGAATCACCTGATGGTCAGTTGAAATACTTTCAACATAGTAGCTGACATCTCGTAAATATCTGTCAATAGGTATTGAGGAGAAGATTAATTCTGCATTTTTAAAAAATCTCATATTAATTAACAATTATTTTTAATTAATTTTTGAAAATCGTCAAAGTTGGGTGCAATTAGGTAGATGAATCTGGTGGACAGTTGAAACACTTTCAACATAGAATCAGGAATTTCACGGCTATCATAAGATAGGTATTGAAAAGTAAATTAGTTTTGCATTTCAAGAACATCTCACATTAATTTGCTATTATTTTTAATTAGTTTTTGAAAATCGTCAATGTTGGGTGCAATTAGGTAGAGGAATCTGTTGGACTGCTGAAAGACTTCGAACATAGAATCTGGCATTTTGTAACCAATGAGTAGGTATTGAAGAGTAGATTAGATCTGCGTTTCCAAAACATCTCATATTAAGTTGTTACTATTTTTAATTAATTTTTGAAAATCGATAATGTTGAGTTCAGCCAGGTGGAGGGATCTGGTGACCAATTCAAACACTTTGAACATAATAACTGGAATATCTTGGATATTATTGAATAGGTATTGAGGAGTAAATTAATTCAAAAATTTTAGAATATCTCACAAAAATTTGGGATTATTTTTATTTAAATTTTAAAGGAACTTGTTGATCAGTTCGAACTATTCTATGCATATGTGGGAATATGAATTATAATAAATTTTGGTTGGGATAATTCAAAATGGTTATACCATAAAAAAAAAACAAAAACTTACTCATACTGACAAGATTTTGAACTATAAAAGAAGTCCACTCTAGTCCAATATGAGCACATTAAAACTATCCAGGAATTCAGATGAACTATTAATTAACAAACCGTGTTCTTCCCTTTAAAAACCAGGAAGACAAATTTCAATCAAAATGGAATTTTTTATGGATTGGAAAATTTTAAACCAGCTTCATAAACAATGAAAAATATTTATCGAAAATAATCGCAGGTTGTCTATAACTTAAAATCTTGACTTGATTGAATTTGATCTAGGCATTCCCACGTTTGCTTAGACGTTTTCAAAATCTGAGGACTGCCCAGGAATTCGAAAAGATGGTAATTGATCGATCGAATGTGATATTTTCTATCCAATTTCTATTGAATGTATTCGAATGAATGAAATACCAACTTCCTAGAACTTTCACCCTTAAACCTTTAAACACACTCAAATGATTTGAATTGAAATCACTCACTTGCAACATATATAAAAACATATTTGATTTTAATTTGTGGTTTAAATTACCTGCATACCTACAAATCCAAGCAAATGACAATACATAAACATGTATTTTTATTAACACCATCATAAAATAATTACCTATAATTAATTTAATTTTAATGTCAACAAAATGCGCTTTAATTTACTAACTTTTTAATCCGTTTGTTTGTGTATGTGCATAAAATTTATGTGTCTATAAATATTTTCGAAATGATAATTTAAAAAAAAAAAAAAAAAAAAACATCATTTAACACGCCCACATATGTTCGCATTACACGCGATTATGACACAAACGACAAAAACAAAAACAACAACAAATAAACACAAACACCGAGTAGAACGAAAGAAAGAACGAAAGAATTGTTTAATTGAATTTGTTGAATTTTTGTTGCATTGCTTAAAAGTGAATGGCGAATATAAAACAGCAACAACAATAACAAAAATTAATAAAAATGCTTACAACAAAATGAAACGCAATGAAATTAAATGCGAATGCGGATTTGAATGCAACAAAAAAAAATAAAATAATGCGCGCAGCTTTAAAACGCGCTCGTTTTATGCGTTTGTGTCCGTGTCTCTCAGAGTGTATATGTGTGTGCGTTTATTATCGCAATTCGAGCACACGCACATCCAGTGAGAGGATGGGTGTATGTGACTGCGAAAGTATGGTAGTGTAAGTAAATGTTGTATCCCAGGGGCAGTAAGATGTGCATCAGAATCAGGGAAACTTTAAAGCGCATCTTTTTATGCGGCAAAAGAGCGAATTTTTTATATTTAGAAGTAGATGAGGTTTTAAATCGTCTCTTTCGTAAAAGTGATTTTCAAACAAAGCATGCATGTTTAATTTGAAGAAATTCTTATATTATAAAAACAATTGTCGATGTAGGACCTCAAAAATAAATTAATAAAAATTTAAAATACACTTACCCACAGATTTTAATCAGTTAAACATCATGACCTTGTATTCCACGACAATAAAATAATGGAACCGCCATATAGATGCTCACTGATCAAGGCAGTGCCGTAAACAAACTGCTTCACTTAGTTCCTTTTTTGTGTTGGTTTTTCGTTGACGTGTGTCTATCGTAAATACGAGACTGAATTGGATTTCGGCACTCACATTTTTCACTTCTAAAAGAAGCGCATTAGATGCTTATCTCAGAGTCAGCTCATTAAATATTTCCTTAGAGACATAGATATGTTGCATGCGGTTTGCAGATTTTTTTTTTTTTTTGTTTTTTGTTTTCGCTTTGGTGCATTTAACAAAACTCTCACATACACAGTGCAGCGTGAAAAGGCTAAAAATTAATAATTTTTGACTTTATAGATTAAAAATACTATGTAATATGTATTATTATTAATGTTGCTGTTGTTGTTATTATTGTACATAATTATTAATGTTGTTGCTATTATTATTGTTTGTTGTATGGTAGTAGTTTTTGATATTTTGCTATTTCCATTGTTGTTATTTATAAAGCATTTAAGCTATCATAAGCATTCATGTTTAATGTTTATATGAAATTATTGAATTGGTTTGCATTTAACTGCATATATGAACCCATTCAGCATGATGTTTGGTCATGCAAATATTATAGGAGCTGAAACAAATTCACATTAATTAGAAATCCCATATAAATTAATAATTTTTAAAGCGCTAATGTTGATTAGAGAAGGTGTGTTTGGAAGTTTCTTTTTCTTCCTCTTTTATACAGCTCCTGAAGAGTGTCTGGGTTTAACTACTATACATACCGCTAGCGGATTCAAAGATCGGATAAAAATTTCATGCATTTCATGTAGAATAAATATATTATTTTCTTTTTAAGTTTAAAGGCACCTCTGGATGAATTTTGATCACAAGAAAATTCACTTTGATTTATTTTAAATTAAAAACAAAATATATTAAATTAAAGTTCGTGAATGTAATCAAAAATTGAAAATATAAATGTTTAGAATTCGTGTTTTGTTGTTGTTTCTTCTATTGGGTTTACTCCTAAGAAATTCTTATTGTCCCTTTTGAATATGACAGAAAGAGAGTATCATTGAGTATATAAGTAGATAATGAGAGAGTTGATATCGTGATCGAACTGTTTTTATATGCATACATTTTTTGTACTTGAATTGGTTATATGCAATACAAGCAGAGCCGAAGCGTCGGCTCTCTCACTCTCATCAAAAATTAGCGAGTGAATGAGTTCAAAAGAATTTACAGTTATTATTAGTAGTGTTGTTTTTCAAATTCTTTTAGTGCAAATACATACATAAATATGAGAGAGAGAAGGGGAGAGAGTAATGTTCGTATTGTTCTTGAAAGAGTTGACTTTGCTTACTCGCTCTTTTGTAGCACATCGAAAAGTGAAATGCTGCTGTTAGAGAATGGCCATTGTATTGAATGGAATCTTTATGTACCAATAAACTTTTACATATCCTTTTAACGATTTGAATTGTTTTTAATTTTTTTCCAATCGAAAATACATCAGTTACAATTCATTTACTCTCTACCCATGGAACGGAAATTCTAGTAATATAAAATACAAGAAACATAATTTTGTAACAAATAAGTTGAAAAATAAAAAAGAAAATAACAATATAATAGAAACAATTGGATAAATACAAATAGTAAACAATAATTCCGTAGCTGTCACCAACAGTTTAACTAGTCGAACAATTTCGAACAACAACAATTCGTAGTTTGTCATAATTTTGTGACAAATGTATTTGAAATACGACAACACAACAACATTGCAACAAATGATCCGGAAAATAAGAAGGAAACTCAAAGCCGGAAACTAAAGTACCACCACAGCACTCATACACACACACTCACACAAACACACCTCCGCAAAACGATTGAGTCAGGAGAAGTTACAAATGGTTGAGAATTAGAGGTGGAGTGGAAAAGTGAAGGGAAGGTAGTACAAGGTACTTGAAAGCAGAAAACTCAACTGAAAAGCGCGTATTTAAGTATTTTTTTCTGTGTATAGTAAATCGTCATAAAATTAATCAAAATAGAAAGGTAAACTGTATATATACATCCGGATATATATGTAGTATGTATAAGTGAATTGTGTAGAGAAATGTGTTCTTATATATTATTATATGTGTGTATGTATGTATATAATGTTTAGTTAAGTTGCTCGTTAAATGAATGACACATAAAATAATATTTCCTTGCATTTACGGAAATCCTATGTATTTATTTAGTTAGAAAACACAAGAAACAGTGAAAGTACAGGAAAATGGAAATTACTTATTTTTCCAGCGGTTAAACAAAAATAACATTCATAATACACTCGTATGTATAATATATTGGGAGTATGAATGTATAAACTCGTAATTGTGACTAACTTCATATCTATCATACGCGTCATTTTTTTGACATTGACAGCTATTCTATCTCGAAGAGCGCCCAAAAATACTATAAGAATTGATCTGTCAAATAATTTTCATAATTTTACAAAAGTGTTTTACTATAGCTGAAAATGTCGAATTTCGTGCCAACAAAACAACATTTGCGGGAAGTTTTAATTTGCTTCTTCCATTTAAAGAAAAACGCAACTGAAGCACATCGTTTACTCACTGAAGCTTATCCTGACTGTGCTATAGACGTTAGAATGTGTCAGGTGTGGTATGCCCGTTTCAAAAGTGGTGATTTTGATGTTGAAGACAGGGAACGTTCAGGCGGTCCGAAAAAGTTCGAAGATATAGAATTGAAGGCATTACTCGAAGAAGATTCATGTCAAACGCAACAAGAACTTGCAGAATCTTTAGGAGTTGATCAATCAACCATTTCTAAACGATTAAAAGCATTGGGAATGATTCAAAAGCAAAGAAATTGGGTGCCGTACGAATTGAAGCCGAGAGATGTCGAACGACGATTTTTCACATGTGAACTGCTGATTGAACGACAGAAAAGAAAGGGTTTTCTGCATCGTATTGTGACTGGCGATGAAAAGTGGATACGTTACGATAACCCAAAGCGTAAAAAATCATGGGGACCGTCCGGACATGCATCAACATCAACGGCAAAGCCGAACATTCATGGATCCCAGCTCATGCTGTGTATTTGGTGAGATATGAAAGGTATCGTGTATTATGAGCTGCTGAAACCGAATGAAACTATCACTGGCGACTGCTACCGACTACAATTGATGCATTTGAGCCGAGCATTAAAGGATATGAGGCCAGAATATGAGAATAGACACGACAAAGTTATTCTTCAGCACGACAATGCTCGGCCGCATGTTGCCGAAACGCTGGAATGGGAAGTGCTACCCCACCCGCCGTATTCTCCAGACATTGCTCCTTCTGATTACCACTTGTTCCGATCGATGACACATGGCCTGGCTGAACAGCACTTCCGTTCTTTCGAAGAACTCAGAAAATGGTTCGATTCGTGGATAGCCTCAAAATATGAGGAGTTTTTCGACGCGGAATCCGTATGCTACCAGAAAGATGGGAAAAGGTTGTGGCTAACGATGGACAATACTTTAAAGAATAAATTTATAATCACTTTTTCACAATAAATGTCCAAATTACGAAAGAAAAATACGAGTTTATACATTCATACTCCCAATACTTGTATAAAAAAATAGAGCTAACTAACTAGATTACATAGATTAATATTAGATATATAAAAAGTAGAATTTAGGTTAGGTTGAAATGACGGAAACAGCCGAATTTTAGATGCTACTTTGAAAGCTATCTTAAACACCGATACACCACTTCACAATGAAATCAGTGGGCCTTATGTATATTTAATAATTTATATTATCATGCATTCATGCATTATATTTAAATAAAATACTTCAACGTACGATTTTATCAAAACCAATATTGTCAACTGCAATAATATTCAGATATATGTATGCACATAACAAACATATAAATATAAATCAGTAAATACCTTAAATTGCGCATAAAAATGCGATTCACATACTTGAATTTCCCCCGACAAATAAATAAATAAATAAATAATAAAAACGAAATTCATAACAATCACCTTCGCCAACAACAAAACCAACAACAATAACCATGATAAAAATTCTACATGCGACAGGTGAAAATGCCACATTGGATAATGCTCTTCTTGTGGTTGTTGATGGAGAAGGTTAAATACATTGATCCCTATTCTTCATATGAAGACATGTGTGTGCATGTGTGAGCGAAAAAAAAAACAGTGCACAAGTTTCTTTATGTATGTGTGCTTGAAATATTTTTATTGGCAAAACTTAGAGAAAATAAAAAAAAAAAAAAAAGTGTTTAAATTTTGCAGCATCTTCATTGCTAGCATACAACATTCTTCATGTGATTTCAGGTTATATCAAAAACACACATACATACAAACGTACATATTTCAAAGTGCAAGTGCTCACACATATTAAACAACAATTTTATGAATAGTTTATGAGAATCACTAGTGGAGCTAGTAGAGATCTTCTAAAGGAGGGTTCTAATTTTTTCGACCCCTAAAATTTTTGTTTGGGTCATGACCAACAATCAAAATATGTGCATATATGAAATTTTCATCGATAAGGGAGTAAGGGGGGAGGGAGTCTAACCCCGAATTCCCGCCTTGGATGCGCTAGTGATGAGAATCAAACATACATGTTTGAATTTAGGGATGAGAAAAATCGGAGTTTGTCGTGTAGAATCGATACTTAAGAAAAACTTAGCGATATTACCATATACTCTCTCAGATGACACTAACGTTGGCGAATTTATCAAATAAGTACTAAAGGGTATTTGCTTTTAAATCTTCAGTCAGTCAAAATGATTTGATCAAAATTCTATAATGTCAGCCAGGTGAAAAACAATATCTTCTTCTAAAAAAAATATCAAATAAATACTTTTGTTTTAATTTTCTATAGATGTCTGGTAAATATCGCATTCATTGTTGTTCTGCATTAATTTTTTGCTTCTCTCGGATTGACTCTTGCGGAATTATTTTAGTTCGTTTTTAATACAAGAGAGAGTATCACAGAGTTCATGAATAGACACTGAGAGAATCGTCATCGTGATCGCACTTTTATTTACTTAAGAAACTTTACCACAAAAATATATAAAAAATTATCTTATTTACTTTTTACATATGTATTAATTTTTTTGTGTGTGAGAATCAGGCACAAGCAGAACTGTCGGCTCTCTCAATATCAGCTCAAATTAACGAGTAATATATTTTAGAGAGTTTTACGGTTATTGTTGATTGTGTTGTTTTTGCAATAAATTCTTTTAGTGCAAATACATACATAAATATAAGAGAGAGAGAGAGTGCTGTTTGTGTTGTTTTTGCAAGAGTGTGCATTATTTGTTTACTTGCTGCTTTGCCAAAAGTAAAATTCGGCTGTTCCCGTTGTTTCATTCTCCCCCCTCCCCCAACACCTATCGCTTTTTTGGTGTTAAGTTAAGAAATTATGGGCGAAATCCCACAAGCTGACAGCACTAGGCACATCGGCCGCCATTGTAGCAGAAAAATTCTGAGTCTATTCTCTCCCACTCTCTCTCTCTCTCTCTCCCTAAGAGCCTTTACATATTGAATGCAGTTCACTCGCATTATTTTGCATTAGTTCGATTAAATAATTTTCTTAAACAAAAAAGAAAAACGCAAAATCTCAATTACAAATGCATTCATTAAAAAACAAAATAAGAACTGAAAACATACAATTCTAATGCTAAAATGTAATGGAGATAGTGCCGTGCAACTAATTAAGAACGAGCTACTAAAGTATTCAAACCTCAGATTTACTAATTTTTTTTCATAACATTCGTTCTTGATATTCGCTATAACTTATTAAATATATTCATTAAAATAATAGGATTTCATAAACATAAAATATAAAATAACGAATTCAGGCAGTTTTTCAAAACACTTCTAGAACGAGTCGTGCACATAGTTAAGAACGATAATTTATTTTTGTAAAATACTTTAATTTAAGATTTAATATTTTGTTGCAACACCATTATTTTCGATTACTGCTTGGCAGCTCCGTTGCATAGATACAATCAAGTTCTCGCATGTGCTTTTAGGTATATTTTCCCAGACATTTTTGGTTTCTTCGAAAAGGACATGAAAATTTCCAATTTTAAAAAGACTGACTTTTTCCTAACAATTTCTCAGAGATTCTCCTTCGATTTGATGAATAGGGCCAATGCTGTGCCAAGACATTGCACCCTAAATTATTATATTACCACCGCCGTACTTTAGGGTGGAGCGAGTGAACTTTGGATTGAATTCTTTTGATCTTGGACGACGGACGGACGTATGCTTTTCCATTAGAGGACACCTTATTTATCTTCGTTTCATCAGAAAATAAAACTTTTTTCCACCCTTTAACAGTCCAGTGACGATACTTTTCAACAAAGTCCAATCTCTTCCTACGGTTGGGTTTACTTAGTAGTGGCTTCTTTCGAGAAATTCTTCCAAATAACCCAACATTTCGCAAACGCCTCTTTACTGTATTTACAGAAGGTGCAATTATATTTTCTCCAAAAATTGAGACTAGAACTTCTCTGGCAGTCTTTTAAGATATTTTCAGCGTGGCATTAGACTAAAAGTAAAGTCAAAAAGTGCCTCTTATTAGCACTTTTGAGTATTTACTTGAAGTTTTGTATGTAACACCAGTGTGGCCAACTTTTGTTTTTCAAAATCCGCTAAAATGAAGAATAAAACGCTTATTTTCTTAAAAAAAAGCGTTAAATTTTTACCCTTATAAAAGTGCGAGAAAACTCAATACATTTAAACTTTTTTACTAATACAAGCACACATCTGATACTTCTAGTCAATGGCAATTTCTTCGATTTTTCGAAGATAGTTTAAATTGAAGAATAAACGCTGAGCGCTAAATCACTTTTTTCCGCGTTTTAATTTTCAAAAAGCACTAAAATCAGCGGGAAAAGCGCTGAGTTGGTCACACTGTGTAACACATAGTAAGAGTGTTCTTAATTAATTGCACGGCACTGTAAATATATCGCAGACGAGAGAGTTTTGTGTATATGCTGCTCTATCTCTCTCTCTCTCTCTCTCCTCTCTAATATATCGACCTTTGTTGTGCTTCGCTAGGGCCATGGCAGAATTGTAACAGAGGATAGCAGCGTCAACTCTCTCTTTCTTTTTTCTATGAAGAGATTCAAAACTGTTAAATCTTTGTTAACATTTTGCTTACTTCCCATTAACATTTCTGGGTATTTACATATAGCAACAAAGCAGTGTGTTGTTATTGTCTTGTTGTACTTATTGTATTGATGCTGCCACCTTTAATAATTTCTAATACGCATTTTCAAGGATTTTAGTAAACATATATTTTCGAAAGAAAAAGTGGTTTGCCTAGAGTCTCTATCCACTGTGCTTACTGATAGTGGGAATTGCATTTTTAGTTTCAACCAATCGTTGCTTAGCAGATATGGTTTTCCTGAGTCATATCAAAGCACGAGACACGACCTGACGGTCTGTTATTTATGAACCGTTGGTTGTTCAAACATTTTTTATGGTTTTACCTTTTACCCACAGATATTTGCATATAAATTAAAAAAAAAACAAACAAACTGAAAGTGTTCTACCAAATTAGCACTCAATTAAAACACAAGTACGAGTAGTTAATGATTTCTCGTAAAAAAAATATTTTATTGCATTTTACTTTCAGGTCAATAGGAACTAACATATTGTAAATATAGGTAGGTGCTTATCAAAGAAAAAAAAAAAACAAAATAATAGATAATAATAAAAATAAAATATTCATATAAACTCGTAACATTAAAGAGAAAAAAATAACAAAAACTTGAAACATATTAGAATTAAAAAATTCATTATATGTGCATATGTATATATTTTTCAAAATTTATGTGGGTAGTATTCAAAGCTATTTACAAAAGTACTTATGTATGTATAGTAAATATGCAATAATAAATATATTAAATATATAGGTATATGTAAATATAAGTATATAATTAAATAACAGTCTTTTAATGTATTCAATGACTTAATCTTGTATATTAAGCACTAAAATTAAAGTTAGTAATATGTAATTGCTTTAATAAAAGGCAGTAAATATTACATGAAACAAATGCTAAAACTAATATTAATATGTAATAATAATAAAAAAAAACAACATTTCTACATTTTACATACTTATATAGTATTTTTTGATAGAATATGCAATGCATATTTTGCATATATTTATGTATATGTATATGGACCAAAAATTGGATCCCGATGGTCTGCAGCATGGCAAAACGAATTGGCGCATAATGATGAAAAAATAAAAATGATAAAACTAAAAAAAAATAAATAAATACTGGATTAAGAACTATCGAGTGGAGTGAAAAATGTTAAAAAAAAAAATACCTTAAACTAAACTTCTTCACTCCACTCTAATATGTATGCAGCATACTATTGCAGAAATATTGAAAAATTTTGAATAAATGTACGAATAAATATTCGTAATAGTGTAAAAAGGCAGTACGGTGCTTTCTTTTTTTTCGAGACATTCGAATCAAATATTGTGAAATTAAAACAAATCAAAAAAAAAAAAAAATATTAAAAAACAATCCCAACTCAAAATGGCGTCTGCTGTAGAGATTCCGGTGAATTTGATTTCTTCAAAAGCTGTCCCTGCGACGAATCCGAACATTCACTCACTTGATGCATCAACAGCGGTGACATTATGCTATACCCGTCCGGCGTAATGGCGGCGAAAACATCTCCCGCATTATTGTTGGGCGGTATGTGCAACGTTTCCGCCGTTGTTGGCATATCAATATTTATATGCTCTGACATTTCCATATCCTCAATGAATAGCTCCACATTGCGATCTATCCGGTCGAAATTATTTTCCGGTGTCTCCGCTAAAATATCCAATGTAGAATCTTTTTTGATCGGTGAACATTTACGCGCTTTGGGCAATAGCTCTAGCTCATCACTTTCGGTTTCTGGCATCTCAACTGAAGCGCCCGGAAAATCTAAGCATGGCGTTAGCAAACGTGGACAACTTGAAATGTAATCAACGATTTCAGTAGCAGTAGGACGCTTCTTGACCTCCTGACTCCAGCATGCCTTAATCAAACCTTCTAAATGTGGCTTAACGCCTGTGGGTATTTGTAGCGTCTTGCCACTCTTTATATATTCCAACGCCTGATTGTTCGTTAGACCCTGATAGGGAAATGAACCGAAGGTAATGATTTCATAGACCACCACCCCGAAGGCCCACACATCCGATGATGGCGTAAACATGCCCAGCGCTAGCGACTCGGGTGCCATCCAACGTACTGGCAGCATACCTTTACGATTAAAACGATAGTAGTCACTCTCGTAGATAGAGCGCGCCATACCAAAGTCGCCCAACTTCACGACACGCTGTGCATTCACCAGGCAATTGCGGCATGCTATATCCCGGTGCACATACTTCTGTTGCGCCAGATAGGCCAAACCGCGTGCCACATCCATTGCATACATGGTCAAACGTTTCGATGAGATATCCGAATCATCGCTGATCTTATCATTGACCATGTGCCGACGCGCCAGTAGATATGTTTTCAAATCACCGTACAGCATAAATTCCATCACCGTATAAATCGGTTCGGATTGTAAGCACACGCCCAGCAACTTAACAACATTTTTGTGATCGAACCGTTTCATAGCCTCCGCTTCGGAAAGGAAATCCAAACGATCTTCCGTCGAGGCACCCGCTTTCAGAGTTTTGACGGCAACAGCAGTCCAGCCCTCCGAATTAAGTTGCGCTTCCCCGCCATACACCGTCCCGAAAGCTCCTTCGCCCAATCGCCGATTTATGACAACATTCTCCTTTGGTATCTCCCATTTATCCAGCGTGTTACCTTTGTTACGCGACGGCGACAGCAAATCGATGCCGAAATTCTTCATAATCTTAGCCGATTGCTTGAGTTTACTGTCGTAGCGTCGCTTCCAGAAAAGAAACGAAACGAGCGATACAATTACAACGGCCATCAAACAGAGAACCGCGGTAAATGCCACTGCAGCATTATCGCAATCAGTGCCCAGCAATTCTGCTAGCCCTGAAAAATTACAATCGTACGTGCCATCGCCCGGTGGCTCTGCACCGGTTAGCCAGACGATTTCCTCTTTGCGCAGATCCAATTCACCGCCATTCGTTTGCAGCTTATCATCGTCACCCTTCAATGCCGGATAGAATTTGCCAACCTCATGAAATCTCGAGCCGCGCCATTGCAAAATATCAACGTCCGTTATACGCGAACCACCCTGCCCGAAACGTATGCGTCCCGACAAACCATCGAAATCTGTTTGCCAAATAAGTTCAACGAATCGTTTGACCACTTCTTTGGAACGCAAGTGATTAACAGCATTTCGATTTTCACGCAGCAATTTATCAGCGGCCAGCGCATATGCCCAGACAGCATCATAAGCGAAACCGGTATAATTCGACATACTGTCGTTGCCCCCGCTATCGTAATCCTGCAGCCATTCTTGTATGGAAATATTTTCAGGCATCTGAGCATTGGGATTACCGAAGGGGGTATGCATTATGCTGAAGTGACCCTCGAATGCCTAGAGCGTGAAAAGGGAGAGAGGGAAAGATATTGAAAAAAAAAAACAAAAAAAAACACAATAGAGTAGAATCTTTAGGCGCTAATTTTCAGGGGCTTACAGGACAAAAATCAACACGAACGCCGAGTAAAATATTGGTCATATAAAAAATATTTTCGGTTTTTTTTGTCAATGTTTGAATACAAATTTGAATCAAGTACATATTGGCCATTATTTTCTATCATTTTTCCGGTAGCTTCATAATTTCATCGATGTAAAACTTCTGTGGTCTATCGGCGAAAAACTTGCCCAAGTGATTGTCGGCGGCTTTTCTATCGTCGGCCAGTTTTTTTCCATCAAGAGAGTTTTGCAGAGACCGAAACTAGTGCTAGTCAGACAGTGCCATGTCCGGGGTAAACGGTAGGTACATCAAAACTTCCCAGTCAAGCGCAGTCAATTTTTGGCGGACCATCAAAGTTCCCTTTTTCTTGATTGCTTCGTTCAAAATGTCGAGTTGTGGGCAGTAGAGATCAGAATCGACTGTTTGGCCAGGTTGTAGCAGCACATAATAGACAATTCCCTTTCAATCCCACCAAACACTCAACATAACCTTGTTTGTCGTCAATCCAGGCTTTAAAGTCGTTTATGGAGAGTCACCGGTCTTTGACCGTGATTTTTTTTGTTTAATATTCTCGTAGTGAATCCATTTTTCATCGCTCGTAATGATTTGTTTCAAAAATAGTTCGATTTCGTTGCGTTTCACTGATAGTAATTCGGCCAATCAAATTTCTTTGTGTTAATTCATGTGGCACCCAAACATCGAGCTTCTTTGTGTAGCCAGCCTTTTTTAAATGATCCCAAACTGTCATGTGGTTGATGTTTAGTGGCTCCGCTATCTCCTGACAGCTTGCATGCTGGATTTACCCTCCAACAGTTGCAAAATTTCATCGGCTTTTTCAGTGACTGGGCGGCCTGAGTAAGGTGCATCTTTGACATTGACATTTCCGGAACAGAATCGAGCAAACCAAAGTTGGACGGTACGTTCTGTTAAAGCATTCTCTCCGTAAATCGCACAAATTTTTCAGAATGTTTTTGCAGCGTTTTCACCTTTTTCATTGTAAAAAAGCATAACGTAGCATTTTTCTTCAAAAACTTCACTCATTTTCAAATCAATGTAACTTTTTACACGAATGACAAACAACAAAACTGTGAACGCAAAAAATGTAGCCTGAAATGTCACGCGCGTATTCGCTTGACAGAGTCGGTTCAGTGGGCCATTAACACCATCTTGTGACAAATACCGAAAATACTTTTATATGACCGAATAGTTTCCAATTAACTTAAATTCACTCACCATTTGCAATTCTTCATTAGAGCAACTATTTTCGCTTCGGTTACTGCGTTTACTCCAATCTTTAGACAGCCAGGAAGGCAGAAACCATACATAACCTTGATGAGCAGTCATCTGAAATTTCGATGAGGAAGCAAAGGGTTAAAGGTTAGTGATTTGGAGGCACGCACGACTTAATATAATTGCATTTGCACTTACGCCCAATTTTAAAGCTTCACATAAAGCTAATTCAGCATTTCTATTATGAATATCAGCAATAATAATTTTTGCATGTCTCTGCTTCAGGTCCAGTAAATACTAAAATTTAAGAAAATTAATAAAGCTTCAGCTAAATGTTTTACTTTCTCTACCTTACCTTATTCATATCAGCAGATGTTACATCAATCAAGAACTTCTTATTAATAATCAACTCTAAGTTCTGCTGTTTGAGGGTCGCCTCCATGTGTGAAATATACTCAGTATATTTCTGCCCATCCTCGGTCAATGCAGCGACACGTCTCCATCTCAAATGCTTCATCATTTGTATGTAGACATCTTCATACTGACGATTTGAACCAATCGTACGAAAGAAAAATGGATACACGCGCCGATCCGCAAATAGCGCTCCCTCCGCTGAATACGAAATCACCGCCATATTTGTATGCGTAGCAATACCGGCAATCGGTTCAACTGTTTCACTACATGCCGGTCCCAATACGCCCAACACTTTTGGTACATTAAAATAATGTATGAATGCCTTCATTACCACATCAGCCTTGCAGCGTCCATCGTTGGTTAACATTGCTAGCTGATAATTTGCTAAGACCGTTGTATTCTTATTAATTGCATCGACGGCACGATTAACCGCACGCACCAAATTCTGATGACCACGATTTGTTTCCGTAATTGGAAATATTCCACCGATTGATAATGTCAATTTAGGCATCATACTAATCCAATTCTTGTATAGAGCAACATTCTCTTTCAAAAAGTTACATGCTACCGCATTGTAAATATCATCCGGAGACAAGCCATTGTTTACGGAATAACGACGAAGGTGGCTCAATATCTGCTGTAACTGTAGCAGTTCATTGTCTTCTATAACGAATGCATGCAGGGCGTATATCAAACGATCATTACCCTCACTCACTAAACTCTTCGAATAGTATTTGAGTAATGGTGTCAATTCGTATTTACACAGTGACTTTTGCAAGGTTAACAGATCTTCACATCTTGGCAATGTTATTGTTTTAACCTTAATTTCAGCATTAATGATATCCGATGGTGTAAAATGTAATATAATAAATCGTTTATTGCGATATGTTTGATTGTTCTTGTATCGGCGATGTAATTCCAAAACTTTTTCTCGGAATTTCTCACCCAACCATAGGATATTCAAATAACTGCCACTATCTTCAATCTGAGCTTCGACAAAGGACGTTTCGTTCCGATATTCGCCTAATAAAGTGACACATTGCACTTTTTGACAATTTGTGCTGATGAATTCGTTAGTGCTATTGAGAAAGAAAAAGAAAAGTAAAGTAAAATGTTGAATGTTTCGGCGAAAGTGGGTATATATATATAAAATATGGAATACAAACTGGTCCAGGGGGAAGGGAAGAAGGAGTTTGAGGCCTGAACGAGCATCAGCCATTGAGATTTTGTTAAATAAGAAAGTGAGTGGCTAGTGAGATCTAAAACAGTGATGCCAATCAAAATATTAAAGCTCTTCCGATACTAAGTAGAGATTTTGATTAAAACTTTAAACCACCAAGATTTTTGGCGGCGATCATTCAAATCTAATTGCAAATTTTGAAAGATTTTTCCTACACAAGCATATCGTTTCAATTTATTATCCTCCCTATTTATCAGGTTTCATTCCCTACCTTTGCTCAACATTTAATCATCGTTTTGACGTCCCCTGAGAACTTCATAACATTTTAAATCGATTTTTGTTAGTCTTTACTCTGTCTCATTTGTGGTCTTTTTAATCTTATATATAATAACTATATTTCTGGTTTTTCACTGATCTCTACGAAATTTATTCATAATAAATATTTTTTTTACAAATAGATCTCAAATAGATAGATGTCAGGATGGCAGGAGGCGAGAATTGTGATCTTTTAGACCAAAGGTACCCACGGCCTATGCACTTTTGTTTTTGTAAAACCATTCAGGCATAGGGGCGGAGTATGGTATTTCTTATCTGTCTTTTTTGCCTATACCAAAGTGCAAAGCAACAACACTTTCGTATACTTTGTTGGTTTTTAACGCAGATTACTTTTTTTGTTGTCTAACGTATGAGTTTATAATAATAAAGTTAATATGTACTGGTGTTTACACTTACATAAAAAACTTTTGGGCACTCCTCTTTTAGACAATCTTCAGATCATTTTCTTTTAGAAAATTCATAAATTCAGACTAGGCGAAAAGCACAGTGATTGAAATTCAATCACAATCTAGGGATAAAAATGAGATTGGGTGTACATTTTGAGAGCGCACATTTGCATTTACAACAAAAAAAAATATTCTATTGCAAATGTTGTGTTGAAACGAAAAAAAAAAAAAAATAATACACTTTGTTCATATGGCCGCTTGAATGAGAGCACACATTTACATTCAAAACATTCCACTCTTCCCCCGTGTTCGAATGCCAACGATTTAACGAATGTTAAATGTAAACACTACTCTGCTGTTAAACAATTCTGTACTGTTAAACGATTCGGAATGTTAAATGAAAACACTACTCTACTGTTCAAAAATTCTGCACTGCACTACTGTTCAAACTTCTCTACTGTTAAACGATTCTTCACACACTATACTGAAAAAACTTCTACACGGTTAAACGGCTCTGTACTGTTAAACAACTTTGGATGTTAAATGGAGAAAATTGCTCTACTGTTGAACGATTCTGTACTGTTAAACGACTCTGAATGTTAAATGAAAAAGCTACTCTACTGTTAAATGATTATGGACTGTTAAACAATTATGTACTGTTAAAAGACTCTGAATGTTAAATGAAAAAACTACTCTACTGTTAAATGATTATGGACTGTTAAACAATTATGTACTGTTAAACGACTCTGAATGTTAAATGAAAAAACTACTCTACTGTTAAATGATTATGGACTGTTAAACAATTATGTACTGTTAAACGACTCTGAATGTTAAATGAAAAAACTTCTCTACTGTTAAATGATTCTGTGCTGTTAAACAACTATGTACTGTTAAACGACTCTGAATGTTAAATGAAAAAACTACTCTACTGTTAAATGATTCTGTACTGTTAAACAATTATGTACTGTTAAACGACTCTGAATGTTAAATGAAAAAACTACTCTACTGTTAAATGATTCTGTGCTGTTAAACGACTCTGAATGTTAAATGAAAAAATTACGCTACTATCAAACGACTCTGAATGATAAATGGGAAAAACTACTCGTACTGTACTGTAAGCGATTCTGTACTGTTTGAATATTAAAATGAAAAAAAAAAAAAATACTCAACTGTTATTGTTGTTTTGTTTTAAAAACTCGATTTCTTGAATATTGTGCTGAAACTTATATTGTACTATGCTTCATCAATTCACCTTTCCAGTGATATAAGTTTCATGCGAATATGTTGAAGTTAATATAGATAAAAAGAGACCTAAAGTTTTTTCTTAGCGTGCATATAAGGAGTGAGATCAAAAAAATCTTAACATATATAAAATACAATAATTTTTAAACGGTTGATTTTAGAGTTTTGATTTTTTTTTTTTATTTAATTGATAACATTTTACAAATTACAGAAAAATATAACTTTTATAGTTCTAACCACTATTTATGAACTCGTGGACCTTTTCTTGGTAAGCCTTTCATTAGAGATTTGATAGTTGTTTCAGACACCTTTTTGGAACAGTTCGCCCATCTCCTTTTAAAATCTTCGATATTTTGGGACACCTTTTTTGTGCTCATTAAGTTTCTTTTCACAAGAGCCCAATATCTCTCCACTGGTCTTAGCTCCGGATAATTTGGAGGATTGGCCTCTTTTGGTACAAAAACTATGTTATTACTTTGGTACAACTCCAGAGATTTCTTGCCGTAGTGACATGATGCCAAATCGGGCCAAAGATATACGGATACATTGTGCTCTCTTATGAAAGGAAGAAGTCTTTTTTGCAAACATTCTTTGATGTATATTGCGGTATTTATAGAGCCCACTGTAACAAATGACTTGCTTCTTTTGCCGCAACTGCATATAGCTTGTCATACCAGGAATTTTTTAGGAAATTTTGTCTGCTTTTAGATTCTAAATTATACAACATAAATATTTTTGTATGAAATTCGATTTTAATTTCCGAGCCCTACTTTTAGTGTCTAAATTTCTTGCAGTATTCCTGTCTGGAACTTTTTGGACTTTGTATGTTTTCAAACCTGCATTGGCTTTAACTTTTCGCATCAAATAGTCAGAGCACTGGGCTAAGCGAGCTTTTCTACCAGATATGTTTGGAGATCTTTTCAATATGCTTTCTATTTTCTTGGCTTTCCCCCAATATCATGTGGTCCTTGTTTTCTTCCCGAACCAGGTTTCCTATCGATGGTCAAATTCTCCTGAAACTGTTTAATAACATTGGAAACAGTTTGACGCCAGACCTTTAATTCTTTGGCCAATTTTTTGTAGGACCAATTTGGATTTTTTTGAAAATTTTTAATCATTTTAAGACGTACTTCTTTTTCTTCACTCATTTTGATCAAACTCACAATAAAACAACATGTTTGTCATTAAAAATAACAACTGACATATTTTTCAAAGATAACTAGATCAAAGAAATCTTTAAATTTTACATCCAAAAAAAAAAACGTGTGTTAAGATTTTTTCAATCTCACTCCTTATATTAGCCGTTGCGTGCAAAAGTGGTATACCATAAGTCAAAATCAAATTTTTGGAAATACATTGGTTTTGTAGAAGTTCTGTACAAAATAGAGTTCGTATGAAATTTATTTTCCCGATGTACATGTAGCTTTATAGAACACATCGTCGCCTGAGAATTATTGTGGCGTATGTGCATACGTATTCGTATACCTATACGTCAAATTAATTCTCTGGCGACGACATGTTTAACCTAGATGTACACCTTTTTTTGTAGGAAATTGAATGTGGTCAAAATTATTGCCTGAAGATGACAATCTAAATAATCAAAAAAATCTCGAGATTGTTACTTACTTGCCATCTTCTCGTAGTTCATTCATAATTTCTTCGTCGATAACATATTGTTTATAATGAATATTCGATTGATTTTGAAAGACATTATAATGTAAACTATCCATGGTATTGTCCGTTGTCGAAATTTGAGATTCAGGTACGAACCAACCAAAACGTCCTGGTGTTACTGAAGAACCAGCCTCATAAACGGTTCGTGGTATTGCAGCGTGTGCAATCGGTGATAACCATATTTCTAAATTGATCATATTCATATCGGGTAAATCGGGATTTCTAAATTAAATTGAATTAAGATTAATGGGAGAATTTATCATAGGTGTTTTTAAAAACTATTTACTTACTTTAGTAATGTCAGTATATCGTGTGTTTTTTTGAATTCATAATCATCACTACTTATATTACCAACAAATTTATATGGCACTAATGAAACATTTCGATAATTAAGTTTTTCACGTAGAAAAATTGCAAAGATACGAGTTAGTATTTGATGTATAACACGATCGGATACCTCCAGACCAACCGGAACTTGATTCAAGTCAAAATTTGGTAGTAAATCATCTGAAAAGAGAAATTAAGTATAAGAATTTAAAATAGTTTAAAGATATTTGATCTTAGGTATAAATTAAATGATGATAAATGAGGGCAGATATTTTTAGGGTTATGGTTTGTTGAATTTTAAATGGACTCAAAGTTTTGGGTTCATCTGGCGGATGAGTAGACTTGAGTCGTTATACTTCATTTTATAGCGGGTCTGAGATTCAGCAAATTTTTGTGGATTAAGCTTGAAGTGTCTGAAACAAAATCCCAGTGAGTACTGAGTCTGAGTTTCAAAAAGTTGCAGATTTAGTTCGAAGTTTCTGCAACAAAAATCCAGTGAACTCTACCTAGGACTCTCTGAAATTTCTCACTCGAATTTCACCTTGAAGTTTTTCTGTTTTCGACACACATCTTTCGATTGTCACGTTCGCTACACATGAGTCTGGCCAGACCCACCTACCGATCTGATAACTGTCAGCGAGCTAACTAATAGTGTGCGGCGGTTTTCTTCGTGACCTTGAATGAACGGTTGTGCGTCGGGCTTGGAATCAACCACGTCAAAAACAATCCCCAGTGAATACCATAAGGAAGCCTCGAATAACGGACTCCCCTAATATTGACGACCCCCGCAACCGCCCAAAGGACTACGATTTACGGATATGCATCTAGAATGTCCGAACCCTCTACAGGGAAGGTGCCTTTATTCAGCTGGTAGATGTCCTCGGAAGATATCGAGCTGACATCAATGCGATGGATGGGACAGGGTTGCTCTAAAAGAGCATCCTGTGACATCTACTACAGCTGTCATGATTCGCGAAACGAATTTGGTGTTGGGTTTGTGGCTGGGAAGAGACTGCGATATCTTGTCTCGGGGTTCACGCCGTGGATTAGCGTCTAGCCACTATCTGCATCAAGACAAAACTCTACAGCATCAGCCTGATTTGTGTTCATGCCCCGACGAATGAGAAGGACGGAGCGACAAAAGATGACTTCTACGATGAGCTTCTCGACAAAACCTATGAGCACTGCCCCCGCTACGATATTAAATTCGTACTAGGCAACTTTAATGCCAAGGTGGGCAGGGAGAGTTTCTTTGGTCCGGCAATCGGAAAATTCAGTCTCCATGACGAAACCACTGACAACGGTATGAGACTGATCGACTTCGTCGCAGCATCGAGATATCCATAAGCCCACCTGGCTGTCCCCTGATCAAAACACACGTAACCAAATTGATCAGGTTGTGATCGACGGAAGGCACGCTTCTAGTATACTGGACGTACGCACAATACGTAGTGCTAACATCGACACGGAGCACTTCTTGATTGCAGCCAAAGTTCGCATACGCCTCTGTGCAGCGAAACGCATACATACCAGTACACAGAGAAAGCTGGATGTCAAAAAGCTGCAATCACAACGGACAACCGACGCCTTTGCTAATCGACTCTCACTCCTCCTTTCTCAAAACATCCCTCAACTTGATGATATACGCGCGCAGTGGACACATATTTCCCATTCTATGCGTACAGCCGCCGAAAGGGTGCTAGGCTACCACTCTCGACGGAGAAATATGTGATATGACCAAGAGTGTTGCGATGCGACTGAAGCGAAAAATGCAGTATACCGAGCCAATCTGCAGCCAGTTTTAATGCGAGCTGATAAGGAGCTCTCTGCATCGAGTTGAGGAGGGAGGAGAAACGTCTTTTCAGGCGCATGAAACGAAAGGCAGAAAGACGTGAGTGCGACGATATCGAGATGCTTGGAGACAGCAATGAGGTTCGAAAATTCTTCGAAAAAATTAAACCCCTGACTAATGGTTTGAAGACCGGCGTCTCTTCCTGCAGGGACGAAGACGGAAACTGGTGACAGATGTCCTGGGTATTATGAGATTATGAAGGGAACACTTCCCCCATCTACTTAATGGTGATGACGGCAACAGTTCCGCCATTGGGGAAGCTGTTCCGGAAACCCCAATCACTGACGGCGTTGAAGTACCGCCGCCCGACTACGATGAGGTCTTAACAGCCATCGCTCGGCTGAAAAACGATAAGGCTGCGATTGCAGATGGCCTGCCTGTTGAGTTGCTTAAAACCGGAGACGAAAAGCTCACAAAACGTATGCACTAGCTTTTATGCAGAATATGGTCGGATGAAAGCATGCCCAGTGATTGGAACCTCCGCGTACTCTGCCCAATCCACAAGAAAGGTGATTCCACGATCCGTACCAACTACCGTCGGATAAGCGTTCTTAACATCGCATCTAAGGTTCTATCGAGCGTACGGTGTGAAAGACTGAAGGCCATCGTCAACAAACTGATTGGACCTTATCAGTGTGGCTTCGGACCTGGAAAAACCACCAGCGACCAGATATTCACACTACGCCAAATCTTGGAAAAGACCCGAGAAGAATGATTCAACACACACCATCAATTCGTCGGTCGCCTTCGACAGCACGTTTAGAGATCAACTGTATGCCGCAATATCTGGTTTTGGTATCCCTGCAAAGCTCATTCATCTTTACTAAATATCACTCGCCGATACCACCAGCGCAGTGAAACTTAGGACTGACCTCTCCGCACTATTTGATACCAAAAGAGGTGTGGAAACAAGATGATTCTCTATCATGCGACTTCTTTAATCTAATGCTGAAGAAAATAATTCGAGCTGCGAACATCGACAACTCTGGTACTATCTTTTACAAAAATTTCATGCTGCTGGTATACGCTGATGATATTAACATCATTGGCACCAACGCGCAAGCAGTCAGTGCAGCATTCTCCAACTTAGAAAGGGAGTCTCGTCGAGTGGAGTGGGTCTAGTGGTGAACGAGGACAAACAACAACAAACAAAGAGTCACGGCGTCTTGGACAAAATTTCACTGTTGACAATTACAAATTCAAAGTCGTCAAGGATTTCGTTTATCTTATATGCAGCATCAACACCAACAATAATCAGTCAGCCTTGAGATCAAGCGAGGAATAACTCTTGCCAACAGGTGTTACTACGGGCTCAGTAGGCAATTTGAGAAGCAGAGCCCTCTCTCGACGTACGAAAGTAACGCTCTTCAAGTTTCTCATCCCTCCCGTCCTAATGTATGGCGCTGAGACGTGGACATTGGCCAGCAACGGTGAGAGGCTGTTTGGAGCGTTCGAGAGGAAGATACTCCGCAAGATCTATGGTCCAGTGCGCGTGAACGAAGTGTATCGTATAAGATAGAACCATGAGCTGTATTAGCTGTACACCGACATTGACGTAGTCAAGCGCATAAAAATCCAGCGGCTTTGCTGGCTGAATCATGTTGAGGGAATGGAAGGAAGTGCTCCGGCTAGAAGGGTGTTTTATTCGAGCCACGGAAGTGGAACACGCCGAAGAGGGCGAACTAATCTCCGTTGAAAAGACCAACTAACTGTCGTCGGCACGCGCATTTCAGAAGCGACTGGCGAGGCTTTATAGAGGCGGCCAAGTCCGATCTAACTAAGTAAGTAAGAGAGAGAATAAAAAGTTAGAAAGCTACCTGAAATTTCAGCTCGCTAGCTCAATTAGAAATATGCTTAAATTGCAATTAAAATCGAAATAGGTCTGGCCAGACTCATGTGAATCACCGAGGGTTAAATAAAATCCCGCCAAAGGGAAACTTTTGTTTACGGAAATTAATTTAATTCCAAGTAATTTTGTTCAATAATATTTATGTCTATGCATAGTTTTGAATGATATTGTGTTTATGTGTGAATTGAATGATACGCGTGTCTGAATCAGAAATATTCCGAAAAACACTTGTTGCAACTTGTTGTGTATTTAATAGGTATTTATTGTATTTATGCCGCGTAAAAGTTTCAGATTATATACAAATATGTATTATTTATTTATTTTCAAGTAAAAACAGTTTTTTGTTTTTTTTTTTTTTTTTTTGAAAATACTTCAAGTTCAAAAGTATCAAAACAAAAGAAGAGAAAAAATAAACAAATAAGCGTACATATGAACTTGAAAAATGCGATCGTGGGAAGTAGGAAGGAGACGTTTATACAACAACAACAGCGCAACAACAATCAAAACGTATCAAAATCCTCACATAAATAAATAAAACTAAAATAATAAGAATATTTTTAGTTTTATGATAAGGATTACTAAAAATAGTTTTATTATACAAAAGGAAAAAAATAAACAAACAAAAAATTTCAATCGGTCATGAATCGGCTAACATATGAAATGGTCTACATTTATTGCAATAATAATAAATATAAATTGATACTCTCCTCCTCCACCTTCTCCTTTGCGTTAGTGTATTTGTATGGAATTTGATATTTTTCAAAATAAAATTCCTTTTTGTTTATCTGAAATGTTCTAAAATTACTTTTGCAAAAATAATAAAAATATGAAAACAAAATACCATGGATCTTGTAACTACTTAGTGGCGCCATCTACTGCATGCACAAATATACATAAATGTAATCACTAGCGAATCCAGAAAACTTCGAAAGGGGGGAAAATCAAAAAGGAATGATGGTCTTTAAAAATTGAACTAAGATTTACGGGTTTAAATTGATCATATTTAGATTCCTAAAGGGTATCAGTGATTATCGGTGCTTAGAGTTTACTAGAAAAATATTAGAATTTTGTTTTTACTAGTCTTTCAAATTTTGACTTTGGAAAGGCTGATAGTCATCGAGGAATGAACGAAGACCTTCATCTGATCTGACATTCTTCAGTTTTCTCACAGAAAACATGCTATCCAGAAAAGGCAAAAGGACGTTTTGGAGGAATTTCTATGGTAGCATAGAAAGCTCCTACGAGAATAATCGACTTCGAAAACTCCTCAATACGACACCTAGCTCGAAAACTCCTCAATACGACACCTAGCTCGAAAACTCCTCAATAAGACCTCTGGGTCGTAATCAGAAAGCTGATGGTCACTGGACTGATTCCGGCATCGAGACTTTAGAGGTCTTCCTGAATACTCATTTCTAGGGGAGAGAAACCTTCATTGATTATGGTCCTACTGTGACCGATCATTCTTTAAGTAACTCCTCCCCGTTCTAATTGACCGACCCTCATCTAAAGCGGTCCATCAAATCCTTTTTACTTACTTAGTTGGCTCTACAACGGCCTCTATAAAGCCTCGACAGTCACTTCTGCAATGCACGCTTTAGTTAGGCGTGTCAAATCCAGTCAGGTCCCCCTGTACTTGGTCTTTACAATGGAGATGGGGTCGTCCTTTTCTGCGCGTTCCACATTCGTGGCTCGAATAAAACACCCTTCTAGCAGGAGCACTTTTTTCCATTCGTTAAACATGATCCAGCCAGCTTGACTACGTTAATGTCGGCGATTAGCTCATACATCTCATGGTTCTATTTTACATGATACTCGTCGTCCACGCACACTGGGACCATAGATCTTGCGGAGTATTTTCTCTCGAACGTTCTCAACAGCATCTCATCGTTGGTGGTCAATGTACACGTCTCAGCGCCATACATTAGGACAGGACGGGTGAGAGACTTGAAGAGCGTTATTTTCGTACGTCGAGAGAGGGCTTTGCTTCTCAATTGCCTACTGAGTCCGTAGTAACACCTGTTGGCAAGAGTTATTCTTCGCTTGATCACAAGACGCCGTGACTCTTTGTTTGTTAACACAAGGTATTTCGTTTTGTCCTCATTCACCACTAGACCCACTCCACTCGACGAGACTCCCTTTCTAAGTTGAAGAATGCTACACTGACTGCCCGCGCGTTGGTATCAATGATTTCAATATCATCAGCTATTGCCAGCAACATGACATTCTTGTAAAATATAGTACCAGAGATGTCGTTGTTCGCAGCCCGAATTATTTTATCCAGCATTAGATTGAAGAAGTCCAATCCTTCCTGGGGTGGTCTATTTTAACACGATTGCGATTTATGGAAAGATTTAAAAATGTTGACGTTTTGCTCTAATAATTTTACTACCTACAACATTTAAAGGAATAGACATTTTTCCGAGTTACTACTGATTCCACTATTAGCTGACAAACTTTAAAAAAAATTGTAACTTTAAAGCGATTTTATCATTGTTAAAAAGGAAATTTATTAGCTAAGCAATGGTTTTATATAGAACTTTTGTTTATTTACTGTCAAATTTAGATATTTGAAACTTGTACACATATTTAAAACTTGTACATGTAAATCTAGAGGTTAATTTTCAAAGTCATGACTTAAGTTCATGTCAATTTCGTTATTTGAAGTTATATATAAACAGGTTAATGAACAAATGTAGTCATCACAACAACAATGTATAAATTTTGTTTCTAACATGGAAAGGCAGCAAAAAGGTTGGTCTGAAACGCTACTAGGATAACCACTACAACTATATGAAATATTAAAAGTCCCTAAAAAGTTTATTTTCCAACTTATGAACAGCCTTTCGAGATTCTTGACCACTGTGCATCTTCAAAATAACAATTCGTCGGAATTTATTTTAATAAAAAGTTATAACACTAGATCTATTGACGAAGATCAACGAAAGTATAAATAAATATTGGGTAGTTATAATAAATAAAATGAGCTTTGAAAATTTTAGGCCCGAAGATTGCAGTTTTAATAGTTTGTTAAAGAAAATTCCGAAATTTCATCATGGTTTAAACTGGTTCAATTTCAGCGAAACATGGTGTAATGCTCGTCACACATTTCAGCGAAAATGTGCGAGAGTAATTTGTTGTTGTTGCAAAATGCAACCGATCATTTTACTAAAGTAGTGTTGTTGTTGTGGTTCTGTGTACAGATTTTGCAAATAGCCAAAAAAAAAAAACACACACACACACATTGCAATTTCTCATTTCATTACATGTATATGAAATTAAGCTTGTATTTGTAGACGAAGTAGTTGAACTAGTCGAGTTTTGTATTAACTCAACGAGTAGCTCTCTGAGCACGCTCTCGTAGAAGTGCACTTTTCTCGTTGAAGTATGCAACATTCCATATAAATAATTTGTTTACAACTCGGTTGTTTTTCTATATATTCGTTGCAATGAGTGACGAGTGTAAAGTGAGAGGCTGCTTTGTGTGTGTGCGTTTTCCATAGAGAGAGAGAGAGACTCTCGACTCTCTAGTGAGAAATTGCGGAACTCTTTTAGTTTGTATCATTATTTAAAGAAACAATTAAATTAAACCGAATACATCGCTCATTTACTAAAAGACTGTCATAACTCAAAAAACGCGATTTTGTAGAAAACGCGTTTAAAGTTTTCAATTGACTCCCACTTTGCAGAGAAAAGAAGAAATCTTATAATTCTCAAGCGCACAGTATATAAGATATTGATATGAAATTTTTACAGAATATGAAGCCTGATATAATGAATAATTCTGCATCATTAACTCAAAATTCGTGTTTTTTGACTTATGACAGTTTTTTAGTAAATGAGCGATATGGTAATTTAACAAATTTAATTTCAAGAAATAGAGGTCAAGAAAATTCTGTTTTGAAAGTGTTGAGATTAGTATAATAAAATTCGTATAGGGTTAAAGAAATTGCAGTCTGAAAATTCGGGTGTTAGAAAGTTGAAGCTAGAAAAAACTGAATTAGGTTAAATGAACCGTAGACTTCAAATCAGGGTTTGAAGGAGTTGAAGTAAGAAAAATGCAAGGTTTGCATTGAAAACTGAATGAATGGGTCAGACAAAATGGAAAACAAGAACAGATCAAGATATCTTCAATGGGGCTCTGAAAGATGAAATATGAACCGAGAAAGTTGGTGGTTCAACACCCTTCTCTTCCTGGAACTCCTCCTTTATAGAAATACAAAGTAAAAATGCAATTATTATTTTATTTTCACTCACCATTATTATCGTCGAAGCATTGATAATCATAAAAATTCGCATATTTCTCCTGTGGCGATTGTTCTTCAGGCAGCAGCGGTAGTGGCATCATTTGCGGTAGATCTTTCTCACCTTCAAAAACCACAGCTGATGTCAGTGTGATAAGCTGAAATAATGCCAATGCTGTAAATAGCCAGCGAAAGTAAACCGCAAATGTCGTATTCATGATGTGCGTCGATGGAAAAATATTTCGGTAGTAAAGCAACGACAGCGGCAGTGGCAGAGATAATAGTGACGAGGGAGGCAATTGCGGCGACGGAGCTGATGGATATTTTCGACGCATATTTACACGCACTCGAAATACGCTCTCACTCTTATGAATTTATATTATAATAATTTTTTTTTTTTTTTGTGATTATGATATTTTTAAAATGTATTTTGTTATTTAATTTAAACATTTAAAAATGATATAAATACAATTCGCATTTAGATTGTTCGTTTAATATGAAGCAAAAACAAAAAATACTAAAAACAAAAAAAAATATTAAAAGCTGCGTTGGCAGTCACCGCAAAGTTTTGTTGTTCCTATTTTTTTTCGGTGTTGTTGTGTGTTTTTTTTTTATTATTTATTTGTTGTTTTTTTTTTGTGTGATAAAAATTCGTTTATCACATAGAAATATTTATTTGCTTCACCAAAAGTTCAAAATAATCGTAATAAAAGTATCGAAGCATATAAAAACAAACTTAATTGTGTTGTTTATGCTAATTTTTTTGGGTTGAACTGTTTTGAAATTTTTCAATTCAACTGCTGTTGACATTTTCTCTACACAAATTTTTATGTTTTTTTTTCTATTTTTAATTTTTTTTGTTAATTTTCATTGATTAATTTTTTATCGCTGATTTTTTATTTGCATAAAAAAAAACTTTCGAAATTTTTGTTTTTTTTTTTGTTTTTTGTCGTTTCATCAAATGAATCTGAAAAAAATAGATAGAAAAAAAAAATAATAGAATTATTAATGGGTTTTCAAACATAGGAAATATTTTTGGTTAAATCAAAATTTAGAGTGTATTAAGAGTTAAAATGTTGCAACTGAGAAAAACGATAAAAAAAAAGACTGCTATTTTGCAGGTAAGTTTTATTTTTATTTATTTACTTCTTTCTTTATTTAAGTCTATCGAGCATTAGCTCTGTTAGATATGATATATAAAGAACAATTAAATTAACTTAAATTAAACTAAGGTTCTACAATATTTAAATATAACTTTTTCAATATTTAAGAATGATTCAAAGCCACCTCAACAATTCATACTTAAACTTGGTTCTACTTAAAGATATATCCCAAACAGTGGATTGGCTATAATTCCTATAATCCCAGAATAATTTGTTCGCAACAGTTTGACAAGAAATATGCAATGCAATCAACCACTAGCGGATTCAGATACTGCGAAAGAAAGATTTTTGGATTTTTCATTCCTTCAAAAAGCTTTTTAATTTAGGAATTATAATCATAAATGAAGATTTATTTATAGAATGCAATATTTAGGTCTTCCGGTTTTATATTTATTTTATTTTTCTTTATAATAGATTTTCCCCCAAAAAAAAACTTAGTTTTCCCACACTTGAACTTGTTATGCCTGATTTGCACTATGCCAATTTTATATAGGAAACTCTCTCTTTTTCTCTCTTTACCATTGAATATGACAGAGTGAAAAGTAAAAGAAGAAACCATGTTTAAGTTTTTTCTCCATTTTGATATTCACTGCATGCCGCCATTATGGTCGCAACAACAAAGATGTGTTGTTTTTGCCAAAAAGAAATTGCTGTAATTTTGCTATCACCTTATACATAATTTCACCATGAAAGATGTGTTGTTTTTGCCAAAGTGAAATTCACCATGGAAGAAACTGAGAAGTTTTCGAGAAGGGGGAGAAAAGAGTAAAAATATCTCTCTTTCCATACTTTTGCTCTTTTTGCTTCTCTCTCTCTGAAAATGACACTAAAAGCATTATTCCCGCCATCTTTTTCTGTTTCTCTCTCAGCATGTGGAGAGAATGAAAATGGCGCTAACACTTTAACACTACAAAGCATTATCTCTGATGTTATCCCAGTAGGAAGAACGCTGGTTGGTCAGTGATATCCATAGAATATTCGTAAGATTGGTTCATATTTTTATCCTACTTGAATTTTTAAGACTTGATAAAAAAAATTAAAAAGTTTTGAGGAACAAACATAGAAATCTATCTTTTCATATCCTTTTCCACTTTCTCATTCTTTTTACTGTATTTTTTATTTTCTGTATTAATATTCTTTTTTTCTACCAGAGCAAAATACAATGTTCCAATGGATTAAGACAAATGAACTTTCTGCCTACCTCCAAATCAATCAATCCATAGTGTAGATTCGCTCTAACCTTTCGCAGGAGAATCTAAAAATATTGTGATTCTTTCGGTTTATCATTGTCCTTCCGCCTGAGGCTGAGACCTTGATATCAAAAGATATAAAGTTGTTCTTTCCCTAGTCTAAAGAAAATTATGTGGTTGTAAATATTTCTGGATTTAAGTCTGAAACAACGATTATAACGGCTGAGTTATTAATCGAGAAAGGTTAAAGGGGGAAGGGAGGTTTTTCGTCAAACTCCACCTTAAATCGCTAGTGCTCGTAATTATGACGAAAACACATTAACTTTGGAAAGTAAAATTTTAAAAAATATATGTATAATATTCAAATAGAAAAGTATTAAAAATTTAGTAAATATTCAGTAAATTTTGTAGCAAAAAATACTGAAAAAAAAAAAGGCTCAGACAAGTTTTAAATTCTAATTATAGCTTCTAATTACTACCAATTGCGACTTATTGATAGAATTTTATTTAATTTTTTTTTTTTTTGTGATGATCTTTTTGTAGCTATTAGCAGTTTTGAATGCCTGGAATTATTGCTCAGTCAAGATTATGAATGAATGCAAATATTGTAGAACTTATGTCAATTAAAATTCCTCTACTCAATCACGCAATAAAACGTTTTTACATCACGCCATTATTATAAGGCATGGAAAATTACATCAGAACGTTGTGACAAATTAAAAAAAAAAAAAAATCCAGAGACCGTAAAAATCAATTATGATAGTTTTTTATTGTAATAAAAATCAATTTACATTGCTAATAAACGTGTAAGAAATATATACCTACATACAAGTATATCAACGATGGGAGTGAGAGTAAGGCCATCTTCATTATTTTTTCAGGAAAAAATGTAATATTTATTAACTCAGACCAATATAGAGTAGCATAATATAGGAAAGTTATGATTTTGATGGAATATATTGACATTCTGTCAAAATCTAATATTTCTGAAGTGTACTATAAATAGGTCATTGGTCATATATGGGTTAGTGTGACATAAGTTACATGTCTATTTTATACTACATCCTAATTTTGCTTTAATAGCAATTTTGGCAATAACTTTGGATCTATATGAGATCCTGAACTTTAGAATACTGTTGCATGAACTAACCTATATAATTGGTATAACAAAGTAATTAACCCATTAATGCTCAGAGCACCCGGATTCCGCAGGCCTCTTCCAATTCAGTGCCTGCTCGAGTTTAGGGAATATATGCCAACTTCACCCGAATTCCAAACTATTTTTGGGGATACTCAATCGCTTCCCGGGGTCAAAATTTTTGTCCACAAAGTAGTAATATATCTGTTTTTCAATTCTTAGTGATTTCAGATGTGATTTTTCATCTAAAAAAAACCTAAAAAGCTTTTGTTCTAACTGAGTTATATTCGAATGAACAAAAAATAAAACTCACTGCTTGATTTTTTGTTTATTTTCTTTTCTTTTTTTTTTCAACTTAGTCTTTCCATTAAGACTGTCAAAACTTTTAATTTACTCTTCTGCGCACTGTTTTTTTTTTTTTTTCTTCTTCTTTTTCTTTGATTTTTTTTTTTTGGTATTAATGAAATCTTTTGTGGATTAGTTAAATAAAATCTTTTGTATTAAATATGCCACAAAATTTTCGTGTTCGTAATTCCTTTGTTTATTTTAATTTTTTTTTTTATATATATATATATTTTAGTTTTTTTATATTTTTTACTACTTAGTATACTATTAAATCAAAGTATCTTAATGCGAATGTGTCGCGTTTTTGGTATATTTTTTTTTTTCTTTGAAAAATATTTTGTATCACTTTCATGTATTTAAATTAGTTTGAAACTTTAACGATCACACTTGTTATAGACAAATGAAAGTAAAATTTATCTGTCACGCTCTTCGAAAATACACCAAAGATTCCGGATATTTATGTTTATTTTTTTAAATTATTAACTTTTAGGTGTCAGAGAGAAAGAATCGTTAAGTTTGGCGGTTCACGCCAAATTTGCACGCTTTATTGTGGTCACCACGACGCCCCTAGTCATAAGAACAACAAATTTTGTTTACTGGGATTTGTTTACAATACCGTTACCGTTAGTTGATAAATTTTTCATATTAATTGATCGCAAGTTGGTGATTGTGTGCACAATGGAAGCTGCAAATAGAAAATTGATTGTGAACAAATTTATTGAAAATCCGTCGTGGTCTGGTTCAAAGATTGCGAAAGTGTTAAATATCTCCAAAAGAACGGTATGTAGAGTTATAAAACGATATAAAGAAACTCTTAGTGTTGAAAGAGCTAAAAAAGTTGTGAACAAAACGAGAACCACCAACCTAAAATTAAAGGCAAAGATCTTGAGGTCCATCAAAAGCAATCCCGCACTATCGGATAGCGATCGTGCCAAAAAATTCAATACCAGCAAAAGTACTGCTAGACGAATACGCATAAAAGCTGAGCTAAAGTGCTATAAAATATCCAAATAGAACAGACAAACAGAATTTTCTGGCCACAAAACGTGCTCGTCTTCTTTATAATAATGTTTTGACCAATTTCAATGGATGCATTATTGTGGATGACGAATCATACGTAAAATTTGATCTTAAACAGCTTCCAGGTCAAAAATTTTATATGGCAACGAATCGTGGTAATGTACCCTCAAAATTCAAGTACATAAAAATGGATAAATTTGCAAAGAAAGCAATGGTGTGGCAGGCTATTTGCAGCTGTGGTCTCAAATCCAGGGCATTTGTGACATCCTCTTCTATGACGTCTGATATTTACATCAAAGAGTGCCTTTAGAAACGACTATTTGCCATTTGTTTGTCACCACCAGTCGCCAGTGAAGTTTTAGCCTGATTTAGCCAGTTGTCACTAATCTAAGAAAACCATGGATTGGTATCAGACAAATAAAGTAGATGTAGTGCCCAAATATATGAATCCATCCAATTGCCCCCAGCTTCGACTGATCAAAAAATACTGGGCTATTACAAAATATAAGTTGAAGAAAAATGCAGGCATTGTGAAAAATGTGAATTCAATGTTACTAAAATGGAACCAAATAGCCGCAAAAGTATCCAGAGCGGATGTTCAAAGGTTGATGGGGTCCATTAAAAGGAATACCCGGAAGTTTTTGCACAACAAAGAGATTTAAATCTTTTAATATTATAGTATTAAAACACAATATTAAACTTATCATTTACTGCATTATTTGTTATTCTGAGTGTTTTGGTTAAAAAGATACAGCAACTTTCCTGCGTGTTAATTTTGCGTGAACCGCGCTTTATAAGGTTAACGTCTTTTGAGATAGACTAAAAATTTAAAAAATTTGTTTGAGACCTCAGGAAGCTTGAGATGCTGAAAGTATTTATGATAGGGAGGTAGGTATGATGGTATTATTGCTACGCCTTAGTTTTTCTATGAATCTTGTTAATTCTGGTATTGGGGGAGAAGACAAGGACAGGAAGAAGTGGAAGAAAGTCTTCTTCTTCCCTTTTCACATGTATGCGACAATAACTGTCGTGTTTTTATACCAACATTACCGATCGCTCATAACAAAAGCACTTAGTCGATGTAGTGATTTTAAGCAAGCTGGATCGCACTACGCTATTTTATGAATGCACTGAGAAAATGTTTAATATAAATTAGGAAGAAAAGTTTTTATTTATATCACAAAGAAAACTAATTCCTTTCATTGCAATTTTCACAGTGTACGGTGTGCAGAAAATCATCTTTCGTAACGAGTTCTCTTAGCGCTCACACAGGCGCAAAATTTGATTGTGTGTGTGTGTTTTAGCTAGCACTGCTGTAAATGTACATGTAATCTTAGTGCTCTCTTAAGGCGGCTTCACCTACTGAGTGCAGTACTCTCTTTCGTTGTTTTTTTTATATGAAGTTTTTACGCACTCATTTAAGAGAGCAAAAAACTTCTTATAAAAAAAAACCAAAAGAGAGTAAGCTCTCAATTTAAGAGGGCGAAAAACTTCACATAAAAAAACGAGAAAGAGAGTGCGGTTTTTTCAGTGATGTGCAGGCTTTTTTGGATGACATTATTTCTGTCTTGAAAACACGGGTTTCGTCAGAAAACCAGAATGATTCGGCCAAATTGAGATATTCTAAGAAAAATACAAAAATTCCAAAAGCCTTTCTCCTGTGAATATAAGATAGCTATACTCTATGCTGAAAAGTTTGGTCACTGATAAGTTTTACTTAGAAAAAATAACTGGCCTCGTCTAAAAGTAGTGACTCGATAAAATTGAGGTGTTCTAAGTAGAACTCTTCAACGAATCTCATTTTGGACTCGTCAGTATACAGTTCCACTACCACTTTCCACTTTCGTGTGTTACAAATTGGAAATCTTCATAGATACCGCAGAACTCCTGTTCTATGATTATGTCGGATTCATACCGAATAAAACCTCCTGTTTCATACTCCCTCCCCCCCGCCCCCAATCTCCTCGTGAGACTACGAGTAGGTATTACTTCGCAGTGCTGGATCTAGCAGTTCAGTGTTCGATCTGTTCTTGCTATTCTGTTCTCCTTTTCTCTCTCTCTTTCAATAGCGTAATAAAATTCTTCAGTATTGATGGCATCTCAAAGCGTGACAATAGGGGGCAGTAGGAGTTATCCTCATGCCGGAGTCCTTAAGGCACCCAGAGCCACTCAGTAGTTGTATGGCATAAAAGTGAACATCTCCGTGGCTCTGTTGGCACCAATCTGCTATGACAGGGATCAGCGTAAATTTCCAGCTTCCTTTTGTTGAGCACTCCCAGGGGTGCTCTTACTACGTGATAGTTCGCTGGCCCTCATCCAATCTACTAGGGACTATACACGATCAAGCATCGGATGAAGTCGTTGGAGCTTCCGCTGTAGATACACATGTTGGTAGTACGGTGTATATGCTGTCGATTGGTGTTGCGGGAGTGTATTGTAACAATGAAATGTGCTTCGCATGTCTAGCTTTCAGTTTTTGTAGTCGTTCTTGTATCGTTGGATTGCCATCTTGCTTTTGGACAAATGTCGCAAATCGTTTTCGTAGCTTTTCGACTGAAGCAGATTCGCTACGGGTAGATCATCTTTTCGTAAGGTATATATCTACGAAAATTTCACCATTTTATTTTGTATTAAGTTTATATATATAAATTTTTATAAAATCAATGTGGAGTTTCTTTCTCTCTTAATTCACTGTGGAGTTCTTTGCTCTCTTTACTTTAATTTAAAATTCACTGTGTATGAGTCACTATCATTTTGTTTATGATTTGATTTCAAATTCGCTGTGGAGTTTCTGTCTCACTTTGCTCTGATTTATTTTACGAGTCTCTGGACCCTTGGATACAGCATTAGTGAGAAATCTTCATACAGATCGAGTTTTTCTTCTTCCTATCAAATGCAAAAGTTGCGGAAGGGGGTGGGGGGAAGAGGTAGGCATATCTCAATTCATGATCAAAGATCATAATCACCCCCCTCGCTCTCTTTAGTACTGCTAGAATATTTATTAATCAGTCCTATAAAAATTTATAAAACTTTGGGCCGACTAATCCCTTTTGGAATCTGTCATATAGTAACTAACCCCTTAAGTTTGGTTAGGGATTAGGTAGTAGTTTAAGAGTTTTATTAGCATCAGTTTTTCGAAGCTCAGTCCCTTTTTTCTACTTCCTTTCAATTACTTTAAAAATTGTGGCATTAGAAAATAACTCGACAGTTGCAGATTCACATTTAGCATCCAGAATTCTATATATGGGAAATGGCTACTTTGGTTTGTAGAGTTTGAAAAGCGCAGGTCTATTTTATACAGGAATATTGGGTTCTTACCGATTTACGTTGAGTTCGAGAATTTTCTTTACAGTAAGCTGATTTAAGTTTGTCTTTCAGGGCTACCATTAGTGCACTCGGAAAATGAAATGCTTCGAGTTTACAGTACAGCATCTTTTACTGAGAATAAGTCACCCGAATTAGAATTCCCTGGATATAATTTCAACTAATTTTTGATGTGATAACATCTTTACTCGGGGGCGAAGAAAAATCTATATTGGAGTGAATTGTTAGAAATTAAAATCAAATGTCACGTCAATGTCGTGTAAGCTTTCATAGTATGTGTGAGTTTCTAAGTGTGTTAAACTTTCGCACCGCTAAGTGAAAGATGGTGAATTGCACCCTAAAAGTATGCTGTCTTAGTATGAGAATAAACTGATAAGGATAGGTGAATTTTTAATATTAAAAATGGGACCCTAAAAGTATACAGTACTTTTAATGTTTTGTGTGTAAATATAATGCCGGTTATGCTAAGCTTTCGTACCGGTAGGAGGAGGGTGTTGAACCGCACCCCGGAAGTATGCTGTTTTATTATTAGTTCTAAACCGATTGAGGAAGGCAAATTTTTATTAATAAATAGGAAACAACAAGCCTAAAAGTATGCAGCACATATTTTATATATCAAAAATGGTTCAGAAATATACTTATATATGATGAATGAAATTTTGTGGAATATATCAAAAATTGTTAATTGCATAGTTTATTTTAGTTTATAGTATATTCTTTTCTAATTAGAATTTCAAAATAATATCAGCACTGGGCAATGTAGACGTGAAAAAGCGTAGAAAGTGCATTGCAAATAGAATATGAAAAATTTTAAAAAGCACATGAACTTAGCCGTTTTTGGTATATAAAAACGAAAACTTTTATAATGAAGTAAGCATAAATACGTAAATTATATTATCACATTATGTAACGAGTGCAGAAAGGACTCATTAAGGTTTTTTATTAAACTCAAGCTTGCCAAAAAGGAAATAATCAACTGCTGTGTAAAAAGAAACTATTCTGAAGCTACCCTGTAAACAATTTCCGACTGTTTGACATTTTTAGTTCAATTTTTATTATCAACAACATGCTTGTTGTTGTTTTTTTTGTTTTTATTTCTGATTTAAAAAAGAGGAGTGCGGCAAAAATAGTCAAGTCAACATTTTTCATTTCACCTGCACTCAGCTAAAAAATCCAGAAAAATATTATGAAAATAAAGTAAAAAAAAAAAAGAAAATTATAATTGAAATTCTTACCTAAATGCAAAATTGTTTATTATTTTTTTATTTATATACCTATTCATTTAAAAGAAAAAAAAAATCTTCTTTTTGTTGTTGTTGTTCTTATTTTAGTCTACTTTTTTGCATTGTTGTTTTTTTAATTTTTAAACTTAAAGTTCAACAAGTTCATATTTGCAATTTTGTTGCATTTTAATATTTTTCACTGGCTCGAATTTATTTGTAGAAGTTCTTGGTTTTTTACATAATTTATGATTGTTTTTCTTTTTTACATTATAAGTATATATGTTTGTAGAATATAAAAATTTCATTTGGAAGATCAAATAACATGAAAAGTTCATTGATTCCACATATATTTCGAGTTAGCAATTTATCAATTCATTTATTTCACATACGAAAAAGTTGAAAAAAAAAAATAAGTTTCAAGTTCGGGATTTAAGCCTCAATGAGAATTCCACGAAAGAATTGTGAGAGGTTTTTGAAAGTTTAAAAAAAAATTTAAATAATAATATATATATAAATACCTTCAGGCACAACTTTAAAATCTCATGCCTAAAACAAAATAAATTAGAGCAGGAAAATTAAACAAACAAAACAACGGATATTTTAAGTGTTCCATAATCACACGGTACGACAGAGGAGAGAACTATCTCTGAAATGCGTGGAGCGTTGGAATACCGTGTCCACGTGGAATGCGTGGATTCCAATCGCGGTTCGTGTAGCTCTAGAGAACGCCCGAACTGGTGGCATTAAATCGCGCAGAACATCCATCACGAAATGAGCGGTAGAATAGAGTCACATAGGCCACGTTTCTACGATGTTCTAAGGATTGGATAGAGCTGGAAACCCTTCCGTCTCCTATTAGCTTAATCGCTCGTTGTTGAATACGGTCTAGAAACTCCAGTTGGGTTCGTGAAGCTCCTGCGCATAGGTGCGAGTTATACTCAATTTTGGGATACGAATATAGGCGGTGAAGAATAAGCGGAGATCAGATGTAATGAAGTACTTCTTACACCGCTTTAGAAAGTCAAGACAGTTGGCTGCTCTTTTCGACACGTCAAAAATATGATTGTTCCATCGAACGTCACATTGTATCGACTTGCCCAGAACGTCAAGAGCCACTGACTCCGCAATAGCTACCACACCCATAACCAGGAGGTTGATGGGAGATTGGGAAACTCGTTTGTGAGATAACAGACAACATTGGGCCTTACGCGCGTTGAATTGAACTCTGTTTGTAAAACCCCATTAGGAGATAGATTGCAGGTCATTATTAACTGAGTCAGTCATTCATAGTTTGCCTTCTTCTTAGAATCTCCAAAGAGTTAGGGCGTTTTGTACAGGTATATAAATGACAAATGGTGCTGTCATCCGCAAACGAGTAGATAGGGTTATTTGTCAATGACAGAAGGTCATTGAAGAAGATAAGGGAAAGGGTCGGGGAGAGGGTCGCACCCTGCGGCACTCCAGTATTGATGACAAGAGCCTCAAAAGTAACATTATCTATTACAACACGGATAGAGCGGTCACTTAGAAAGCTCGTGATAAATCGAGTGAAGTTATTATTACCGACCCCCTGCGCAATCAGTTTTGATACCAATGCTTGATGCCACACACGGTCAAACGCCTTGAAAATATCCAGCGCAACCACTTTGCTTTCATCTATTGGGAGTATGAATGTATAAACTCGTAATTGTGACTAACTTCATATCAATCATACGCGCCATTTTTTTTGACATTGACAGCTATTCTATCTTGAAGAGCGCCAAAAATACTATAAGAATTGATCTGTCAAATAATTTTCATAATTTTACAAAAGCTAAAAATATCGAATTTCGTGCCAACAAAACAACATTTGCGGGAAGTTTTAATTTGTTTCTTCCATTTAAAGAAAAACGCAACTGAAGCACATCGTTTACTCACTGAAGCTTATCCCGACTGTGCTATAGACGTTAGAATGTGTCAGGTGTGGTATGCCCGTTTCAAAAGTGGTGATTTTGATGTTGAAGACAGGGAACGTTCAGGCGGCCCGAAAAAGTTCGAAGATGAAGAATTGAAGGCATTACTCGAAGAAGATTCATGTCAAACGCAACAAGAACTTGCAGAATCTTTAGGAGTTGATCAATCAACCATTTCTAAACGATTAACAGCATTGGGAATGATTCAAAAGCAAGGAAATCGGGTGCCGTACGAATTGAAGCCGAGAGACGTCGAACGACGATTTTTCACATGTGAACTGCTGATTGAACGACAGAAAAGAAAGAGTTATCTGCATCGTATTGTGACTGGCGATGAAAAGTGGATACGTTACGATAACCCAAAGCGTAAAAAATCATGGGTACCGCCCGGACATGCATCAACATCAACGGCAAAGCCGAACATCCATGGATCCAAGCTCATGCTGTGTATTTGGTGGGATATGAAAGGTGTCGTGTATTATGAGCTGTTGAAACCGAATGAAACGATCACTGACGGCCGCTACCGTCTACAATTGATGCGTTTGAGCCGAGCATTAAAGGATAAGAGGACAGAATATGAGAATAGACATGACGAAGTTATTCTCCAGCTGGACAATACTCGGCCGCATGTTGCAAGGCAAGTAAAAACATACTTGGAAACGCTGAAATGGGAAGTGCTACCCTACCCGCCGTATTCTCCAGACATTGCTCCTTCTGATTACTACTTGTTCCGATCGTGGACACATGGCCTGGCTGAACAGCACTTCCGTTCTTTCGAAGAACTCAAAAAATGGGTCGATTCGTGGATAGCTTCAAAAGATGAGGAGTTCGACGCGGAATCCGTATGCTACCAGAAAGATGGGAAAAGGTTGTGGCTAACGATGGGCAATACTTTAAAGAATAAATTTGCAATCACTTTTTCACAATAAATGTTCAAATTACGAAAAGAATACGAGTTTATACATTCATACTCCTAATACATCGATCACTTAGGAGCTAATTGCAAAGCGTTGTGAATACAAGGATATGGGAAGCATGCTAATATGGCACAGTTTGTTTGAATTTCCAAGAGGTGGGTGGACACTAACATCATATTTCTCATGATGAGTAGTGAGAAATAGGTCAATGCGCTTGCCCTACAATGTACGGAATATGCGTTGGTTCAGTCACTAATTGAGTGAGATTATTCGACTCGGCAAATAGTTCAACATAAGAAATGAGATTGAAAAAATTTCAACACACGTTTTACCTAATAATTTTTTTTTCGGTGTAAAATTTAAAAATTTCTTTGATCTAGTTATCTTTGAAAAATATGTCAGTTGTTATTTTTAATGACAAACATATTGATTTATTGTGAGTTTGATCAAAATGAGTGAAGAAAACGAAGTACGTCTTAAAATTATTAAAAATTTTCAAAAAAAATCCAAATTGGTCCTACAAAAAATTCGCCAAAGAATTGAAGGTCTGCCGTCAAACTGTTTCCAATGTTATTAAACAGTTTCAGGAGAATTTGACCATCGATAGGAAACCTGGTTCGGGAAGAAAACAAGGACCACATGATATTGGGAAAGCCAAGAAAATAGAAAGCATATTGAAAAGATCTCCAAACACATCTGGTAGAAAAGCTGTCCGATTAGCCCAGTGCTCTGACTATTTGGTGTGAAAAGTTAAAGCCAATGCAGGTTTGGAAACATACAAAGTCCAAAAAGTTCCAGACAGGAATGCTGCTCGGAAATTAAAATCGAATTTCATACAAAAATATTCATGTTGTATAATGGACGACGAAACGTATGTACTGGCAGATTTTTCGCAGCTTCCGGGTCGAAATTTTTATGTTGCTGATGCTCGAGGAAATGTCGACGAACAATTTAGAATCCAAAAGCGAACAAAATTTCCTAAAAAATTCCTGATATGGCAAGCTATATGCAGTTGCGGCAAAAGAAGCAAGTCATTTGTTACAGTGGCCTCTATAAATTCCGAAATATACATCAAAGCATGTTTGAAAAGAAGACTTCTTCCTTTCATAAGAGAGCACAATGTGTCCACATAATTTTGGCCCGATTTGGCATCATGTCACTACGGCAAGAAAGCTCTGGAGTGGTACCAAAGTAATAACATAGTTTTTGTACCAAAAGAAGCCAATCCTCAAAATTGTCCGGAGCTAAGACCAGTGGAGAGATATTGGGCTCTTGTGAAAAGAAACTTAAAGAGCACAAAAAAGGTGTCCCAAAATATCGAAGATTTTAAAAGGAAACTGTTACAAAAAGGTGTCTGAAACAACTATCAAATCTGTAATGGAAGGCTTACCAAAAAAGGTCCAAGAGTTCATAAATAGTGGTTAGAACTATAAAAGTTATATTTTTCTGTAAATAGAAAAAATCAAAGCTCTAAAATCAACCGTTTAAAAATTATTGAATTTTATACAGGGTGACAATTGTAAAATGACGCAAGTTTAATACTCTGCGGCAAGCTTTGCCATTTACCGTTACTTTAATTTAAAAAGCAAATTCATTCATCATTGGCTTTGCTTTTAATTTCATTTGAATTTTTGTTATTACATTTTGAAATTTCCATAAAAATGGACAAGGAAAATATTCGTCGTGAAATTATGAAATTTCATTTGGCAAATTATAGTAGCCGTCAAATTGCAAAGGCTTTAAATTTGTCAAGTCGTACGGTAGACCGAGTTATTATTCGATATAATGAAACTGGTGGTTTTGGAGATAGAGACCGGGGAAAATTTTCAACAGTTGCCACTACTGGTTTAACAGAAAAAATTCGTAAACGAATCAAGCGAAATTCAAGGCGCTCAATGAGAAAAATCGCTAAGGAAGTGGGAGTAAACCGTGAAACAGTGCGAATCATTGCAAAATCAAAGCTTAATCTTAAGCCGTACAAGCTCCGAAAAGCTCAAGATCTGACACAAAAAAAGAAAGATTTGCGACTGCAAAGATGCAAGGCGTTGCTACGCTCCTCCGTGTTAAAAATTGTTGAAAATATCTTGTTTACAGAAGAAAAAATTTTCACGGTTGAACAACATTTCAATGCGCAAAATGACCGAATGTGGCTAACATCATCATCGCAACAAAATAGGACTGTTGGCCGAGTTCAAAAGCCAGCTTCCGTTATGGTATGGGCTGGAGTTTCCGCTAATGCCAGAACCCCTCTAATATTCGTTGAAGAGGGTGTTAAAATTGACCAGGTTGTTTATCGGAGCATTTTAAATGAACTGGGCCCAAGATACATTTGAAAATGAAAACTGGACTTTCCAGCAAGATTCTGCACCTTCCCAAATGGCAAAATTAACGCAAACATGGATAAAAGACAATTTTTTCTGGATTCATAACATCTCAAGAATGGCCACCATACTCCCCAGACTTGAATCCAATGGACTACTCTATTTGGAGTATTTTAGAGAGTAAGGCTTGTGCATCTCAACACCACAGTCTGGAGTCGCTGACAAATTCATTAGAGAAAGCCTGGACTGAAATTGATCAGGTAGTCCTGCGGCGAACAGTCCTACGATTTCCGGATCGATTGAAGGTATGTGTGCAGGCTAAAGGAGGTTATATTGAATGAGGTGGGGTTCAAATGAATGCTTATATATTCAGCAATGTTAACACTTAATTGTACTTAATTGAAGTACGTTCTTTTGAAAATAACTGCTGAAATGTGTGCGTCACTTTACGATTGTCACCCTGTATATGTTAAGATTTTTTCGATCTCACTCCTTATGTGCTTGCCCTGCAAAGAACGGAGTCAGATTATTCGACTCGGCAAATAGTTCGACCTAGAAGCCTTCGAGTGCTGTTTGACTCGAGTGGTCTGGCCAATTTGTATTGTGGACATTGAAGTCTCGCCAGCAACAACGATTTCACTGCACGGATATGTTTCCAAAATAGAAATAAATGTATCAAAGAGGGAATCTAACTTATAAAAAGTAAGGTCCCTATAAGGAAACAGAAGTGCAATAAATGCAACATATTGAGAGAAATTTATAATCGAAACGATTATGATTGGTCAATTGAAAGCAAAGCGTGGAATATTTTTGTTTTTTCCGAGTAGTGAGAGGATTATTACTCTCACTGAAAAGAAAATAACGGCTCTGATTGGTCAATTCAAAAGTATAGCGGGAGATATTTGTTCTCAACTTTTAGAATGAACTATCGAAATCTAAAAAAATAAATAAATTTGAAATAGAAAATATTTATTCCAGCTTTCGGTATTTTATTGTAATTTATTTATTTTTTGCGAAACTTTTCATGCGTGGATGGCATGATTTAAATTAACTGTAACCGTTTTGGCATGAAAAATTTTATATCCTTCAGTTGTTGTTGTTTTCTTAAAGAAAAATATAATCCCCCCTCCTTCATATAATTCAGAGACTGTCTGTCTTACGTTGTTTTGATCAAATATTTTTCAAATTTTATTATGGTATTTTTGAAAATATTTCAGCGTTATTTAAAATCATAAAAACTTATGGCATTGTTGGTATTTTTTTTTTTTTTTTGAACAATTAAAACTTAAAAATATATAAAAATTTATATTGAATTTAAAAAAGAACGAAAGGAAAGTGGGAATGGAGAGTGCAAGAGAGAGAGATAGAGAGAGAGGTAAAAGAAAAAATGCCGTCACGCTAGTGTTAATAATTATTACGGGCAAAGCATCATTCTCTAGTTTATATTTTTATTTATTATTAAAATATTTTATTGTTTAAAAATGTTCTCAATGATATTAGTATTGTTGTTATTGCTGTTATAATATGCCAAATAAAAAATGAACAAAAAAAAAAAAAGACAAACAAGTTTTAGTATGTAGAAAACAATAATAAATACAAATATTTTCTAAAATAAAAATATAAATTAAATAAAAATACATAAATACATATATAGATATTTTTTTTGACAAAATAAAATTTATTAAGTCGCTCGTTGTCAAAAACAAAAAAAACAGTTCATAAAATTCTGAGTATTTTTGTAGTATTTGTTTTATTGCGATTTTGAACAAAAGTAGTGGGCGTGTCAATTTATCCGTTTTTTTGCTAGTATTTTTTTTTTTTTTTTGTAATATTTTTGCGCATTAAATTATTTCATTTTTTAGAATGCATATATATTATTTTCTGTTTTGTATATTTTTTTTGTTGTCATTTTTATGTACATTCTGCAAAAATGCAACCAAAATAGAACAACAAAAATAATCATATATCAAATAATTAGTCTCGATTTTTTTTATTTTTATTTTAATATTTTTTTTTTTGCAGATGACGTAAATTTAGCAAAAAAATTTTTAAAATGATTTTTTTTTATATTATTATAGGCACATCAAAGCTGCATGTGTATGTGTATGTGCGTGTGTGGTTTGAGTGTATTAGTGTGCCTATAGACAGTGGCGGATTCAAGATTTGAGGTTGGAGCGAACTGATTCAAACCAAAGTCCAGACCAAAAATCAGATTAAAAACCAGACCAGAGTTTAGACCAAAGTTCAGACAAAAATTAAGACCAAAACTCAGATTAAAACTTAGACCAAAATTCAGATTAAAATTTAGACCAAAACTCAAATTAAAATATAGACCAAAACTCAGATTAAAATTTAGACCAAAACTCAGATTAAAATTTAGACCAAAACTCAGATTAAAATTTAGACCAAAACTCAGATTAAAATTTAGACCAAAACTCAGATTAAAATTTAGACCAAAACTCAGATTAAAATTTAGACCAAAACTCAGATTAAAATTTAGACCAAAACTCACATTGAAATTTAGACAAAAACTCACATTAAAATTTAGACCAAAACTCACATTAAAATTTAGACCAAAACTCACATTAAAATTTAGACCAAAACTCAGATTAAAATTTAGACCAAAACTCACATTAAAATTTAGACCAAAACTCAGATTAAAATTTAGACCAAAACACAAATTAAAATTTAGACCAAAACTCAGATTAAAATTTAGACCAAAACTCAGATTAAAATTTAGACAAAAACTCACATTAAAATTTAGACCAAAACTCACATTAAAATTTAGACCAAAACTCACATTAAAATTTAGACCAAAACTCAGATTAAAATTTAGACCAAAACTCACATTGAAATTTAGACCAAAACTCACATTAAAATTAAGACCAAAACACAAATTAAAATTTAGACCAAAACTCAGATTAAAATTTAGACCAAAACTCAGATTAAAATTTAGACCAAAACTCACATTAAAATTTAGACCAAAACTCAGACTAAAATTTAGACCAAAACTCAGATTAAAATTTAGACCAAAACTCAGATTAAAATTTAAACCAAAACTCAAATTAAAATTTAGACCAAAACTCAGATTAAAATTTAGACCAAAACTCAGATTAAAATTTAGACCAAAACTCAGATTAAAATTTAGACCAAAACTCAGATTAAAATTTAGACCAAAACTCAGATTAAAATTTAGACAAAAACTCACATTAAAATTTAGACCAAAACTCACATTAAAATTTAGACCAAAACTCACATTAAAATTTAGACCAAAACTCAGTTTAAAATTTAGACCAAAACTCACATTAAAATTTAGACCAAAACTCAGATTAAAATTTAGACCAAAACACAAATTAAAATTTAGACCAAAACTCAGATTAAAATTTAGACCAAAACTCAGATTAAAATTTAGACCAAAACTCACATTAAAATTTAGACCAAAACTCAGATTAAAATTTAGACCAAAACTCAGATTAAAATTTAGACCAAACTCAGATTAAAATTTAGACCAAAACTCAGATTAAAATCCAGACCAAAAAACCGATCGAAATTTAATCCAAAAACAAGTCAAAAATCAGACTAAAAATCGGAACAAAAATCAAACCAAAACTTAGAACAAAATCAGAGAAAAATTCAGATTAAACAAAACTTCGGAGTACAATTCAAAACAAATACGGATCGAAATTAGGGCTTAAAAGCAAAACCAAAATACAGATGAAAAATCAAATTAATATTCAGACCAAAATTTATGCCAAAAATTAGATCAAAATTCAATCGAAAAAGTAGACCAAAAATAGATAAAAAATTTCAGACCCAGTTCAAACCTATAATCAGACCAAAAATTAGCCCAAACTTAGTCTAATGATCAGACTAAAAAAAATACTGAAAATTAAACCAAAAATAGAACAAAAATTCAAACCCAGTTCAAACCAATAAACAGCCCGAAAATTATAATCAAATTTCAGACCTAAAATTAGGCCAAAATTTAGCCTAATGATAAGACCAAAAAATACATAAAAATCACAAAAAAATTCTAAATAAATTTCAGACCAAAAATTAGGACAAAATTTAGTCTAATGACAGATCAAAAAAATACCAAAAATCAGAACAAAAGTGGACTAAAGGACTACAAAATTCCATCCAAAAACCGAACCAAAATTCAGAACAAAGCTGGGACCAAATTATTAAACCGAAATCTAAACCAATAACTCAATTCAAATTTATACCAAAAATTAGACTAAAATTCAAAAAAAATCTAACCAAATATCAGACGAAAACTCAGACAAAGTTAAGAACGAAATTCAACGAAAACGTTTAACTAAAATTCAACCCAAAATTCAGGCCAAAATTAGTTCAAATTCAGACTAAAATACATTGAAATTCTGATTTAAATCAGACCAAAAATCAAATCAAAATTTAGAACCGAATTCAAAATAGAACGAAATTCTGACTAAAATTCTGGAAAAAAAAATCAGACCAAACTCAGACCGAAATTCAAATCAAATTCAAACCGAAAATAAAAAAGAAAACTCTGACAAAAATTAGACCAAAAAAAGCACAAAATCTAGAATGAAACTCAGAACAAAGTTTAAATCAGGTTAAAATTCAAACCAAGATCATGACACAAATTAAAATGGAATTCTGATTGAAACTTGCACCAAAATTCAGCCCGAAATTCTAAGTAAAATCTCGACCAAAAGAACACCAACTTTAGACCGAAATTCAAATTACATTCAGATAAAAAATCAAATCGAAATTCTAACCAGCAATCAGACTAAAATTCAAACCAAATTTAACAGTATAAGAACTCACACAATTTTTTTTTTAAGGGCTACCAGCCCCCAAACCCCAACCCTGGTACCCGCCTGTGCTAATAGCTGTGTGGGATGTGGCTGATTTTTCTATACCTACACATATTTTTATACGTACATATATTTTTATGCTATAAAAATGAATTAATTTAAAATAAAATTAAAATAATATCGTATTGCAATTGGTTGTTCATTTTTCTACGCTGTAAATGTTTTTATTATGTCTTGTTGTGTTGAATATGTATAGGTATAATCATATATACACACACACATACATACATTTAAATATAAATATTTTTGTTTATGCAGCAATTTAGCGCGCCAAATTGCAAGTAAAATTAATATAAAAACTTGCGATAAGACTCCACCATACCACAACTCTTTACAACTGCTCTCTCTATCACTTACCCCTCTCTTCTTTTCTTCATCCCTGCCTGCCTGCCTGGCCCGCCCCTCCACCTTTTACATATTTAAGTCTCATTTGCGCGGAAAATATAAACTTGAAAATATTTTAAGAATTTTATTTTGAAACAACAAGAATAACAAAAAAAAAAAAAAAAAAACTGCATCAAGAGCAACAACAAAAAGGGAAGCATGTAATTTAGCACGCTACACGCTTAAAAAGTTTTTGTTTATTTACTTTTCATGCGCGAATAACAAAAAATTACAATAACAAAATAAATTTACTATAGTTTTGATAATATTGTTTTGTTTTTTTTTTTTTATAACTACTACCACTAATAAGATTACAACAACTAATGCTTGGTAATATAACTTCTACTTCTACTATTTCTACTTACTTACTTCTACTGCATACAAACATAGTTCACATTTATTACTGAACAATCGTGACTTTTAGTTAACTATTTGAATTGCATAGTGCACAGTGCATTCAAGCATATCAATTTCTTATCAAAAATGCTTTAGTTATTGTAAGAATTGTTAATGTTTTCAATTGATTATATTCCAATTAGTAATTTTCTTTACTGATAATAACTATGACGTTTGTCCATGACTTCACCCTATTAAATATGCCTTGCTGCATAGCGAGTGGGAAGCTTACAAATTTTGTTTTATTTTGTTCTTTTTAAATCTTCTTCTTTCTCAGTACTTTCTCTATTCTCTAAAGTACAATGGTCTTATGAATTGATTAGAAGATCTTTCTGCTCACCTGCAAAAATGAATTTAAAATCAATCTAATCCAGAAAAATGTAGAAAACGTGGAAGTTGGCCCCAGGACAACTCATCTGAATAGCAAAAACAAACGGAATATGATAATGCTAGCAGAGAGAAAGAGAAAGAGAGAGAAGTACAGTAGTTAATGTCAGAGTTCGCAACTCTCTACTGAGATGAAATAGTAGGCTCCTCCTCCTCGATTTTACTCACTTAGAGAGCGACTCTCTTTGTTTTCTCATTTTCGAATATTGAGCGCTCTTTCGTTTAATATTTTGAGTTAATTGAATTCATTAATGTCAAAGTCCGCAAAAACTCGTTATTGAGAGGAAATATTATGCTCCTCCTCCTCAATATTACTCACTTAAAGAGCGTCTCTCTTTGTTTCCTCATTTTCGAATATTGAGCGCTCTTTCGTTAAATGTTTTGAGTTAATTGAACTCATTCTTGCTCTTTAACCCCGGGGCTACACGAGCAAGTGCAAGTGCGAAAAACTCAATACATTCACACTTTTTCACTAACACCCACACACTCACACATTTGCTACTGCAAGTAATTTTCGAACATAATACGTATTCTCTACTTGCAGTAGTTTACTTGTATGTGTGACCGCAGGGTAATACTTCTAACTCAGAGAATGTGTTCTTTAAAAAACTGAATTACCGGTCTGATCGTTAAATATTTCTCACTAGAATGTTTTTGCAATGGTAAACTCATATCGATAACGGTACTATATATTTTTTACACACGACTAGAGATGGAAATAGAGATGAAAATGAAAAGTGAGACCGAAAATGGTTGACCGTTGTTTTCGGTCATTTTTGGTCATTTGTAATACAATAAAAAATTAATATTTTTTTATTAACCAAAGAAAAAACTTAAATATTTCATTTTTTTAATTTGAAAAAAAAAAGATAAAAATATAAAATTTTCAAAGATGTTATTAAATTTGACTGGTTTAAGGTGCTTCAGGTTCCGATTCATCCGAGCTTCTGGAAAGTATTAATAGAGAAAAAGAATAGAAAGAAACAACAACAAATATACTAAGGAGTTCCGTTAACCAAGAAGCATCTGCTCATTCTGATAATAGGTAATTGATTTGAAACAAAAACAACAACATCTTTTGTGCAAACAAAATAAAACGAAGAGTTGCATTCGAGAAAAACACAACAACAATGATGACAAAGCATGTGAAACAAATTTGCACATATCTGTGGCAATAAGGAATAACAGCTAAACTCAAAAGTCGAATAAAAACCTGCTGCGTATTTTATATTATAAACCCCAAAATGTTGAAAGTTTGCAATTTAGCAGTCTCCATAAGTTTTTTATTAATTAAACTCCATTAATTATTTAAGAACTTTCAATATTTTGGGTATTATATATATATATATGCGTGTGCAACTCACCTCACTCACTCATTCATTTCCTCTTTATTCTTTTTTTTCTATTTAATTTTCATGAGTTTTGACTTGCAATTGCTGCGCCGAACAAAATTGTCCGCTACAAAAATGATGAATCTTTTGAACCAGTAGTCCGATTTTTATAAACTAACAAAGTTCGAAGTGCAAAGTTTGGGTAATGTGAAACAAAAACTACAATAAAACTTTTCAAAAGAAATACAAATAATAACGATTTATATTTTTGATTTGGAAAATTTTTTTTGCAAATTTCTTCCAAATTTGGCAGTTCACATTTAATTTCATTATTTAATTATTAAAATTATATCAAATAAAATACATTGAATCAAATTGAAATTAAATCGAAAAGTGCAGAACTTGCATGAAGAATTGGTTTCAAAAATTTCAGGTCAATGCAGCGTTGTTTGCTTTATTATCCGGTGCGTAGACAAATAATGTAGCAGAAAACGTAAGCAATGTGAAGTTGAGAGAATGGTTGAAAGCGACTAGGTACCTTCATTTCATAGTAGAAAAGGGCGAACAAATATTCAATAGAGAAATCAAGTACAATAAACTTTCCTGCGTTCGAATTAAAAAGCTGAAAAAGTCACCTGAACTAAAGAGAAGTTGTATACTAGGTTAGAATCTGTTTAGTTAGAAAGGTCCTTATAAAAAACTTAGTTTTTTGTAATCCATAATACAATAATTCCAATTAATAATTCATAACACCAATACAAATTTAAAACAGCTTCAATTACACAAGTTCAAAGTGACAATAATTTTAATACAAAGTTTCGCACTTTTACTTTTTAAATAAAAGTAAATTTATTCAATACACTGTGCAACATCGTAATAATTTCGACCTTGTGGGGCGTATTTATAACGTCATGCACAATGCAATGCAGATACATAGTTTCACTTTTATTTTTACGATACCTTGTATTTGTATCTACATAGGTAAAAGTATCTCTGGCATATACATGTTTTGCATATCTCGATGATTTGTTGTCCCAAATTTCATATTGCTTGCAATAAGTTGCGAATTTTTGCTTTACACTTGACTAGTTTACCATTTGAATAAAAAAACAAACAAAAATATATATATGCAGGCATTTTTGAATTTTTTTTTTTTTTTTTCATCTGCATAGTTAATTACAATGATTAATTTTCAAATGTCAAAAGTTTTCTAAGCTGTCATTTTTCATCATAAAAATCTGCATTGAGTTGCGTTCATTTCTATATATTACCAAAGTATCTTAGATACGTTTTGATAGATACATACATACATATTCATAATCGTAGATATGTATGTATATAAGTAAGTAAATAATTTTGCAATCAAATTTATTACTTTGTATTATGATTAACTTAATTTTTCAATTTGTAATGCACATACTTATATTTTATTATTTAATTTAAATTCAGGAGTTAACACGTTCATGATTTTTGTTTTTAATTTTTAAAATCACTTGACTGAATTTATTTAAAATTTTCATGCATTCAAATTAAATTCAATATTAAGTGATAAGAAAATTATTTGTTTACAAATAGTTTTCACAAATATTTCGATTAAATATTTTTCATAAATTTTTCGTTCAAATATTTTTCACAAATATTTCATTTAAATATTTGTGTCATACTACTATACTTGAAGGTAAATTACTTTATACTTTGTACTATATTGATACCTCTATAGTAATTTATTTTTATAGATCATAATCGAAATACCCTAAGACCGTCACGTGTGAAATTACACACGATCGAACAACTTAATAGATCTAATTTATTTAATTATTTTATGCGATGAGATCGATAATTGAGGGTATTATATTTATTTACGTGCATGCTGTCATTTAATATTTTTAATTACTTATAATTTAAATACAATGTAGTCTTATGTAGTGATAAGATTGTAGTAGTCATAGAATATTAGAAAATAATGAAAAATCTAATTTTGATAAATATATCAAAATTAGCGGAAATAGTCGAATTTTATTTTTGGACGTGCATTTCGATGGTCATACGTTGACCCCTCGTATGTGGTTTTTTCACCACTTTTGGAAGAGACGACAAAAAATCAATAAATATACATAAAGAATATGTAAAATGTGGTTTTAAATCATTTTAAATAAGAAAAAAATATTTTTGGAATTATTTTTTTTTTTATTTTAAGCTTATTTTTATATATTGTTTATAGAAATTTATTGCGTTATTGCTTTGTCTTCTAAAAGTGGTGAAAGTCTACATACGAGAGGTCAACGTATGACCACCGATATGTTAATATACATGTAGGTACAACAAAACAAATAAACTCAACTCTTGCAAGAGAGCAACATGAACAGCACTCTCTCTCTCTCTTATAATTATGTTCTTGCACTAAAAGAATTTCTTGCAAAAACAACACGATAACAGTAAATTTCACTGCAGTCAACCACTCTCTAATTTGAGATGACATTGAGAGAGACGGCGAATCTGTTTGTATTACATGGCGCCGATTCCCATATGCATACATATATAAAAAAAAGTCGATTACGATGTCAACACAGTCAGTGTCTATGAAACAACACGATAACAGTAAACTTCTCTGCAGTCAAGCACTCTCTAATTTGAGATGACATTGAGAGAGCCGGCAAATCTGTTTGTATTACATGGCACCGATTCCCATAGGGCGATATTACATGATCAATGTTTTGCTGTCTAACAATGAAATTGTTGTTGCTTTGAAAAATGAACACTGAGCAAAAGAGAGGATGAACCCATTTCACTTCAAATTTTTTTACTGACGAAAAAAACCTGCATCATTTCAAATAAAATGGGGTTGCTGAAGATACATTGTTGCATTTTATTGGAAATACTAATATTTTATGAAAAATACTAGTCTTTTTACTAACTTTTAAATACATTTCGATCACGATGTCAGCTCTCTCATTGTGTATGATACTCTCTTTCTCTCATATTTAAAAGGGACTAAAAGAATTTATTTCGTAAGAGTTAACCCAATAGAAGAAACAACCAAATTCAGAAAGAATAACAATAGATGCGATATTTACCAGACATCTACAAAATATCGAACTAAAAGTATTTAATTCATATTTTAGTTATTATAATTCCACGCAGTTCAAAACACGAATTCTGAACATTGATGTTCCAATTTTTAGTTATAAAGATGTTCGAATTTGGTACCTAGGTATATTTTGTTTTAATTTCAAATAATTCAAAGCGAATTTCCTATCTAAATTAAACCAGTGCTGTTTTTAAAATTAAAAATAATATAATAAATTTACTCTATATAATTTCTTTTTTACATATACCCCAGGGCATATTTAGTTTTTTTTTTTTACAATATTCAGCCAACAACAACAAAAAAAATATCAATATAAATAAAATTTAAATTGAATTCAACATGAAAAATGTATAATTGATGTGATGACAATGTAATTTTAACACAGAAAATGTTAATAAATCATATATATTATTACATTACAATTATATTGATGTACTTTTGATATATATTTAAAATTTAAATAGATTTAATATGGATTTAAAGTAGAATGTTAAAAAAACGACAGTTAACAAATTGGTTTTTACGAAATAGAATTTTGAGTCAAACTTTTTATTCTTTTTTTTTCTGACACAACAGGCCATGAAGACCCTAGACCGAGATTTTTGCATCCATTCATGTCGTCCAAGTTATAATTGCACACTTGTCAGTTAGGCCATCTGTAGTCTATGCGACTTTTATCTAGAGGCCCAAATAACTTTCTTAAAGCTGTAGGTTTCGTCAAATTTGCGAAAAGTTAGCAATGGTCATTTGAGTGTTCTTAGCCCTTTAAACCGAATCCGGATTTGTATTGTCTTTGTGACCCTCAATGGGATCTTTTTATGAAATTTTTCTGTGCATTTTTACTAGATATTTTTTTTAAAGATAGACAAAGTAACTTAGTATTAATTTTTCACTTAACCTTTTACTGACCGTAAGGAAACTAGTAAAACCGAATCTAGATTCACAGCCTTCGACCCCCATTTCATTGTAAAAAAAAGTTCCTAAAAAGTCTCCATTGACGATCTTAAAAGGTAAACAAACATTTAAAAATATGGGAAATAATGTTTGGGTAAATAGATTTTCTCACAACATATTAAAAATTTGTTATACGCGATTGAAAATTAACAAACAAAAACCACAATTTCTTCACTTTGATCTGCCACAGTACCATTACCACAAAAATATTTGTAATTGAAATTAAAGAACCATCAATTCTCTTTTCAAAAACCCTATCTTTATAAAAATTTATTGGATGGTTTTTAAAAAATCGCAAAAATTAATCTTGTGACAGCGGTGACCTAAAGAAATAACGAAAATATTCATAATACTTTAATTTATTCTGTGTCGAATTACTTGATTAAGGATCTATGGTTTGGTAGGAAATTCATTACAGTACTTGTTTTGAGGGCCGTTTAGAAAGGTCAATGTTGTAATTCTTCATTGGTATACAGGCGGCTAGAAAATGGGTCGTTGGACCCAGCACTAGGATTTCAATCCTATTGAGCATTTGACCCACTATTTTTCAGGCTGCAATAATACGCCATTGAGACCTGTGTAAATATGAATAAATAGTTCGAAAGGGGTTAAAAGGCGTAGTTATCATTATTTTTTCAAGGTACTCGAAACTTGTAAATGAGCAATGAGTTGTTGGTCTCCAGCGTTTGTCTATCCATAATAAAGTTACAATCTGCTTGGTACCTGACCATTGTGATCATTAGCGGATTTAGAGATTGAGGAGGTGGGGGCGGGTATAATTTTTTCTCCCTTTTCATTTTTTTACCTTAGCACATGATTAAACTGTCTGGGTGGCAAAGTAATAATATTTCATATATTTAGACCTTATTCGAGACCTTAGTCAAGCTTGCCATTCCCTTCGCCCAAAATTAGTTCTTCGCATGCACTAAACTGTGCCTTAGACAGCTCCTGGATTATATCTGGGCAATTAGGTACTCAGATATTACTTTAATAAGTTAAGTCTGCCCAATGAAACAGAATTTCATCTATGCATGGAAGATGATAAGACAGTAATGCCTGGTTTTCACTATGTCAAATTAAATCAAATTTGCCAGCATGTTGGCAAATTTCACATGGGAAATTCTCTCTTTCTCTCTGTTTAATGGCAAATAAGACATAGCGAAAACCAAGCATTACTCAAATTCTGTTGTGAAAATCCAGCCTTGGCTCGGTACAGAATGGAAATTTTATCAGATTATTATTAAATGTTTTTCTAAATTTTAAAAGTTTATTTAAAAATAAGACTGCAAAATAAAAATTCGCTTTTTCTATTGAAAACATATTTGGAAATTAAACAAGATATTTACAAATTTATAACAAAATTAATAAAAAAGTATATTTTTTTGTATCAATCTTAAAAAAAGAGAGTGTACAAAAGAGGGGAGACAAAAAAGAGAGTATGTTGTTTTTTTGCATCAACGCATAAGGTAAAGTTACGAGCAACTCATTCTTCTTCTTTTTTTTTGCCTCCATTTTGACATTCACTGCATGCCGCTATTATGAGCCCAACAACAAAGATGTATTGTTATTGTTGTTTTGTTGTACGCCTGATTTCGGCATTTAATGGTATCTCTGACGCAACAACAAAAATGTGTCGTTTTTACCAAGGTGAAATTGTTCTAACATGATTTCACCATGTATCAACCTTAAAAAAAGAGAGTGTAGAAAAGAGAAGAGACAAAAAAGAGAGTTTTTTTCTTTTCTTTTTTTTTGCATCAACTTTAAAAAAAGAGAGTGTACAAAAGAGGAGAACCAAAAAAGAGAGTATGTAAGCTTCAAAAGAGTACGGTTATAAACACAAATCATATAAATAAATAATTCTAAGAGACTTGTTGGAAATGACTGCCCCCATCATAAAAATATTAAGTATTAATTTTTTTTCTTCGTCTTCTTTCTTCACTTTTCTTTGGTGTCCTCTAACCCCTCGTGAAATATAAAACGTCAATAAACACCTTCCATTTTCTTCCTGGGATGTTGTTTCTGTAAATATTGTTGACCTACAGGTAGATGCTGGTCGCCGGACTCTTACTTGAGGCCTGTAGATTTTAATCTAAATTCAATGAGACAATTTTATTACTTGACTTCTTTAGTGTATGGCCTAACTAACGCCATTTCAGCTACCTTATTTCATATCTTTAAGTTTGACAATTTTTTTTGCCACAGTTCAAAGTTTTTTATTTAGCATATCTTAACAAACATTTTATTACAGGTGTATATAGAGTAGGTTGTTTATTGCTAATAAAAAAGCTGTAAAATACATTTGTCATATGTTTGATTGTTCAATCAACAATTTGATATGCTTCTTTTTTATAAATTAATTTTTACAATATATCTATTTATGTTTGTAGTCAAAAATGGCAAAAATGTTGCGTGTTGATTTGATTTTAATAATGATGATGGGAATGTCGAAAATAAAGATGATGATGATGCTCATGATAAAGATGATCACAAAGATGATGATGAGGTCGTAGTAAATTTGGATAATAGCGATGCTTGTGATGCTGATATTGCTGATATATACTCGCGTATATGTGTATATATTCAATATTTTGACGTGTTATTGCTGCCAGCATTCGTCGTTGTCGTCTGTACGTGTGTGATATTTTTGTGACGCATCTCAATTTCTTTTACATTTCAAATACATAATTCTTTCTTTCTTCTTAAGCTATTAGCTGCGCATTTAATTAACAAAAAAAAATTAATAAATAAATAAAACAAAGAAATTAAAAAACAAAGAATAATTTATGCGATTTTTTAAAAAATTTTCATAAAATCTAAAACGCGATAAAATCTAAAACGCTCTAAATCAAAACGGTAACTTGTATTTTGGCCAAAAATTTTAACGTTCATATTTTTTTGCGGTGCAAATGCATCAAGTAATTTAAAATGGTTAAAGTAAGAGTTTAATTAATAAACAGCTTTAGAGATTACCGCAGGCGCCACCATTACCACCACCACCACATTAACCACGAATTCATCATGGCGTTGGCGGCAAAGCTTTGAAGTTATCTTTATGCGAACTAGTTTTAGAATGAATTAAAATTTAATGTAAGCTTTTGTTTTTATATTTGTGTTTTTTTTTTTCAACAATTTAAATTAGATTATTGCATATTTAAAAATGTGTTGAAAACATTACTTTTTTTTTTACGTTGCCATAAAATTTTGCAGACCAAAAATAATAATAAAAATCAGAAAAAACGGAAACAGAATTTTATCAACGCGTAATAAAAAACCATTTTAATTAAATTAACTCTATTTTAAATTAAGTTAAATACACAAAGAAGTAAATAAGTCAAATTGGTTTTTATTGAAATTTTTTTTTAGCGAAGGTTTCTGTGTTTTCTTCTTCTTCGTTTTTTTTTATTATTATTTTATTAACTAGAAACAGGCACACCTGTTTCTGTTTTTGATCTTTTTTTTTTGGTGTTTTGTTTTGATAGAAATACTTAGAAATTTCGTCGAAAAAAAATTAAGTACACAGAACTGAACTGTCATTCATTGACCCGACTAAGATAATCAACTTTTTGAGAGAGAAGAGAGTGGATGAAATACTCTAGACCAGCGTATGCCAAAGACGTAGGCAAATGAGCGTAAGAAATTTCACACATACAGAGGTCATTACAATTGAAAAATTGCTCAATCGATCATTGTGTATGTATAGGTGGCCACCGCTGCTCTAGACTAATGAGAGAGAGAGAGATGCTCAATAGAAGTTACCAAAGTAAAATCTTAGTATGTGTGTAAGTTCTTTAAGAGTTAAATTTTTACAATACCGTTTGACAAAAAAAAAAAAAAAAAGAGGTGAGAGAAATCGTCGTTGCGTAGTCGTAAACGCGTCCGAGTACCAAAAACACAAAGTTTATTTATTACAAAGTGCAATTGTACTCAAATGAGAAGGTATTAGTGGAAAAAGAAGAGATCAAGAGAGGTGAGAGAAATCGTCGTTGCGTACTCGTAAGCGCAGCCGAGAAGCCAAAAGTACATGTACTTAAATAAAGAACAAGACAGTCAAAGAGTAAATTTGTTTTCTTTAATGTTGTTCTCCAGATTGTGTTTTTACGTTTACTGTAACCTTAAGGTCATAAAGAGCCCAGAGCTTTTTCTATAGAATTTATATGTGCAAAGACAATTACCGCGAAAATTCTTTGAAATTAGTAACCGTTAACATTTTTGCTTGTAGATCAATAAAGGTTTTGTTGATAATTTCAGTGTCTTGAGTATTAAAATCAGTGACAACAAACCTTGTAGACAATCAAAAAGCCTTGTAGACAAACTTGAAAGCAGTAAATTGTAGACATGTACAAAAATGACTGTTGTGAATCAATAATTCAGATCGTACCCTATAATGCTCCTTTAAACTATACTGGGTTCGTGGATATTGCAGAGTGTCATTATAAAGAACTCGTAACACACCGTCTCCACGAGCAATAATTCAGCGTGTTAGAGTTTCATCTCTTCCGAGTCTCGGGTTCGATTCCCTCTCGCCTTACTTTTCTACACAACACAATAGACTGCTTTTATACGACGCCTTTATTCAGGCAAGTGTAATCGGTTATTCTCTTTTGTTATGACCGCTCATGTTAATACGATGCTTGAAATCAGGCAAGCTCTTGCATTATTTTGACATTTTATAGGCAAACACAGTCATATAAAACAACCACATTTATGTGCTAATGTAAGAAAAGAAAAAAAGAACATAACGAATGTCAGAATTAACGCAAGAAACTCATGCGTTTTTGTCTATTTCCCTTGCCGCTCATCTTTTTCGCCTAAAAAAAAGTCACCCTGCCTGAATAAAGGCGTCGTGTAAAACAGTCTTACTTTGCATTCAAAGGGTTATACCCTGTATGTTGATTGCCTTCAAGAATATTTTGACTCATGATAGTTTCGATATTACTATCATTATTTTATTGAGTGTAACATATACCATAACAATTACATATATATATATATATATTTATATATACCCATAGGTAAAAAATCAACTATAATACGCACAAAATTCTGAACGAACTCATCTGCGTATGAAGTTATCGCGATTTGTTTGTAAATTTTTGTGTGTGTGTGTGTGTGTGTGAATGTCAGACTGCTGTGTGTGTGACTATGTGTGGAATTTCGTATCATTAAGCAAATTAGAGGTCACTTGGAATAACGGCAGATAGCAAAAAAAAAAAAAAAACAATAACAATCACAAAAAATATAACACACAAACAAAACGAAAGAAAATAAAAATTTATAAAAAAATTCAAGAAAAAAAAAACTATAAATTAAATGAATTCAAATTATAAAAAAAAAAAACGCGCGATTTCTACAGCTAATTTGAAACGAGTTTTATAATAAAATAGAAAAAATAATAAAATTTATAAACTACATAGACTAAAACAAAACAAAAAAGATATAAAAACTACATCAGTTAAGTAAATTTTTCTAGAAATGGTCAAGTTCATTTTTTATTTTTATTTTATTACCCAATTTATTTTGTTAAGTTTGTTTTTATTTTGAAAAAATGCTAAATTTTTGAGCAAATAAAAAATGATAATTAAACACAACAGTATTTTTTTTTTTAAATTTTGTTTTGGCATAATAATTTTTCTGTGCTAAAATTTACAAACATGAATTTGAGGTTTACAGTGATCAGCAAATATATTCATACGAATTAGTTTACAAATAATATTTTATAAATTTTATGAAAATAATTCTAGGAGCATCTCAAGTTATTTCTGACCTGATCCAACTGTGCAGAGATAACTTGTGCAGAGTTAACTTGGCTTCGGTTTGCTTTCATACATAAAAGAGTTTTTTAATTTCATGGCACTAGAACTAACGAGATCAATAAAGTTATAAAAACAAGAGATTTGTATTAGACTACTACTAAAGTACTATGAATAAATTCAAAAAAGCAAAACTTTAAATCAGCATAGGCCAAAGACTTGCACGCAGGCAAATGAGCATAAGAAATTTCACTCGTACAAAGCTCATTTCCATAGAAAGAGTGCTCAATCGACCATTGTGTATGTATAGGTAAATAGGTAAATCAAATACGATTGTATTAAATTTTCCCCTTAGACTTTTCTCTGAGATATCACTCATAAAGATATTCGAATTTAGTAATGGAAATCGAACTTAACCACGAATCATCATACTCTGATTAAAATGGCGACGCGTAGTTGACGACTTATGCTCTCAAGAGAAAAAAAGACAAAAACACCATCCTCTCATATTTATAGTAGACCAATAACTACAATAAAGGTATACCGTAAAATATTCTCTCTCTGTAGAGCAAATACACCATCGCAGAATAATAGAGATAACAGCATCCAACATGGCGCTCTCTTTTTCATTCTGTACTCTACTCTCAAATCAAAAATCATATTATATGTATAACGTGTGTGTGTGTGTCTTTGTGCATGTTTCGTGGTTTCAATTTATACAAAAACAACTACCCTCTCACTTCGTAGTTTGACAGTTAAGCTTAGTTTCCTTCCCGGAGAAATATCAACTCTTTTCTCAAATATGATAATCATTTTTATAAATATTTTTTTTTTTTGGTAATCACTGTAAATAATTGTATATTTTATTTTAAATTAGCGGTTTGTTGTTTTGTTTTGCATATACATATTTTGTTTTTAAAATGTTGATCTTTTGTTTTCATTAATATTTGCATTTATTTAGTCATCATTCGTCATTAGTTGTTTTGCATGTAAAATTCGTAAATTCACAAAAACTCAATGTGGACAGAGAGAGAGAGAGAGTGAGAAAGAGAGAAGGAGTTCAAATGCCGCAACAACATCCGCCAACGCAAGTTTGAACTTATATTTGCATTATAATTTCAATATTTTAAATGAATATTCAACAAAATAAACAATATTTTAATTTATTTAATGCACATATATCTCTGCATATATTTTGTTTTTGTTTTCACACGTGCGTTATTATTTTAAACATTTATTGATAAGCTTAAAATTGAAAAAATAAAATACTAGGGCTTACAAAAAAAATGTTTAATTAATATTTATAATTTACTACAATTTGTATGAGCTTTGACAAAGAAAAGAAAAACATGAATGAATAAAGTTTGAAATAAATAGCTGCACTACGACACGCTTTTGTTGTTAAGCTCGGAATAAAGACAGATAGTAGTACCTAATAAAGTTGAAAGTGATAATGAATTTGTTTTATTTTTTTTGTTTTTTTGTTTTCATAATTATTTTTAAATGTACCTAAATTTTTGCGATAACGTTAATGCATGCTTGATGCAACGAATTTTTTTTCATATTGGAAGGTTTTAATAATTAAAAAAAAAAATTCTATGTATAGGAGGACTCTCTTCTTATTTTCCTATGTGATCTTTTTGCGCTCTCTCAAATTGAGAAAATGCAGTGCATTCTCTTTTACTTTATTTCTGTTCCGCACAGATTTCGCATGAAGCTGTATAATATTCAAATTTTTTGTATGCATCGCTGTAAATAAAAACGATTATGGGGCTGGAAATGAAGGCAACATTCAAAGGAAAAGTGGGAAGCAAAGCAAGAAAAAACTAACCGCATGCAGCTTATCATATTTTAGCACACTCTCTTTGAGAAGAAAATATATATTTACGATTTCTGCCCGATTTTTCTGACCGATTTTCTGAGAGAGAGAGAGAAGTCGAAAGTGAATGAGCCAAAATCGGCTGTACCAACGATTTTACACCGATTTTTGACGTTTGTCTTTTTCAAATTTTGCATATCTGTACCATTCATGTAATCGAATAATAAAGAAGCAATAAAAATACAATCGTTATGTATAAAAGCTGTCGCCGATTGAACAAGATAAGAAAAATCGGGCATAAATCAGTGATGATAATTTTAGTACAATTGTATTTTTTTGGTGCAATTTGAATTCAAGTACATTTGTACCACAAGAGCAGTTTTGGTGCATTTGTATTCAAAATGCAGCGTTCAGTATAGATTTTTTAAATTTTTTTTTCATTAAAAATTAAAACATCAAAAATATAAAGGCAAAAAGAAATAAAAATTACCCCAGTTCGGCATAGAAAGATTCAAACTATATATTTACAAGAAGGTAGTTCTGCCTTATGTAGCTCATCTACTTTTTGAATTAAATGGATTTCAGCACATTTTTGATACAAAAATTTTGCAATTTTTATTTTTGTTTTTTTTTTTGTTATATAGAAAAAAGTACTTTTTTTATATTTGGTACAAAATCGTAAAATTCATATATCATCCCTGACATATATGTGTATGAAATAGCGTTAGTTTTGTACAAAAAAAAAAAGTAGAAAAAATTTCTAAAATTTTTGATACATATTTGGCTGGTTTTTTTTTGGTACAAAAGTTACAAAATCATAAAATCCATATATCATCCCTGATGTATATGGATTTGAAATAGCGTGAGTTTTGTAAATAAAAAAAAGTAGAAGAAATTACTTAAATGTTGATACATTTTTGGCTGGTTTGGTATGATTTTTGGCACTTATCATCCCATATATGTATGAAATAACGTAAATTTTGTAAAAAAAAAAAAGTACAAAAAAGTACTAAAATTTTTGATACATTTTTGGGTTGGTACTTTTTTTTTGTTTTTATTTGGAACAAAATCGTAAAATCCATATGTATCATCTCTGATACATATGTGTATGAAATAGCGTAAGTTTTGTAGGAAAAAAATAGAAAAGTACTAAAATTTATAGTACATTTTTGGCTGGATAGAAACAATTTTCAGTACATATTTGGTACAAAATCGTAAAATCGGTTTACCATCCTTTATGCATATGTGTATGAAATAGCGTAAGTTTTATAAAAAAAAAAAAGGACTCAAATTTTTGATACATTTTTGGCTAGTTTGGTACATATTTGGTAAAAAAATCAGAAAATCCATTTATCATCCCTGATGCATATGTGTATGAAATAGCGTGAGTTTTGAAAAACAAAAACAAACAGAAAAAGTACTAACATTTTTTATACATTTTCAACTGGTTTGGTACAATTCATGGCAGCATTACAACAAGTGCAAAAATACAATAACAATACATAACTTTGTTGCTATATAAGTCTAGAAATTCAAAAATACAAGAACAAATGCATGAAGACCAAAAAAACGTAAACAAACATTAAACTCTCTTCACAGAAAAAAAGTTAAAGAAGATGAAGAGAGAGTTGACGCTATTATCACCTGTTATAATTCTGTCACGCTACAATCGGTCGTTGAGTTTTCTTTCACCTGGCGATGAAAAGAATCAGAAACGCAGAACAAAAAAATTTTGGCCGGTATATGGGAAAATGTTTCAGTTATAAAAAAATAAAAATGCCTGAGAAATTATGGTTTGTGTTGATTCAAGCAGCAAAAGACCAAATTTTGATTATTTTCAACGATCAGGTTGGAATTCAGCAATCAGAATTCTTTCAGCTGCTTAACCCAATCATCTTCATTGTCAGAGTGAGAGTAAATGAGTGGCAGATAGATAGATAATGACAACTAAAATCTCAATTAGGCATTTTCATCTGACTTGTTGCTATATTGTGTCTTTAGCTGAATCCCTACTCTCTATTAATTTTATTTTCAGTATACCAGCAAATAACTATAAACTATTGGAATTTCGAATCTACTTACTACTAAAAACATATACGAGTATTATAGTCAATCATACGTAGCTTGCAGCGCATAATAGCACCAGCCATAACTTCTATGTCTGACTTTTGCTACTGATGATATCAAATACCAAAAATAATTTAATATATTTTATTTAGAATTGCAATCATTCAATCATGCGAGCAAAATCGAACATATGCACCCTAATAGAACTTGCACATGCGTCATCATGTTTGAATAAAAATATTTTCTATTAAAAACGAACGCCGAGAATGCACTTGTCGAAATGCATTCCAAAATATCAACATACCATTTCAAACAAAATATGTATGAGAAAAATATTTTAATTAATATTAGACAACAAAAACAACAGCAAACTAACAAAAAAAAAAAAAAAAATTAAGTTTTAGCTATTAAAAATAACAATAATAATAATGTTTAAAATTGTTTCACGCGCTTGATTGCAAACAATTCAAAAAATCATTTACATATATATGATGCAATATTTTAGATGATCAAATTACTTGCGCACACGCTGGATGCTCGCTTTTATCACTCGCTTGTTGCTCGATCAGCTCGATCATATTTTAAGAATTTTGTAGTGATGATTCATCGTTTTACCGTTTACCATAAATTTTCATCGTCCCACCGAGACAAGAATGTTTCAACCATAAAATTGTGGGTAGTTGGTAGTTATGTAGTCACCACATCGTGGCAGCAATAAAACTTAAAAGGCAATAAACAATTGTTTTCTATACTACAAATTTATCTATATATATATTTTGTATACATGATACTAAGAAAGCTTTTCATCTAATAACATTGCTATTAGAATACTCAATTGTTTGCGTTGGTATGAATAAATTTCTTTAGACCCCGAAAAAGAAAAAAACATGAAATTGTGTAAATTAGAAGAGGCTATAAAATTAGCTAGAAATTTGTGCGGGTTTTCTATCTACGTATGTATGTACCCAACGGGAATTGAACCGGTATTTTTAACAACATTGAAGCGTTTGCATGCCAGTAGTAAGCGCTCTCTCTTTAAAACCCACCAATTAAACTTTAGCATTGCATGTCATTGGCGGTCAATCCCTGCCATTAACCCTTGGGAGGGCGCGCTTTGAAAAGTTACACGAGTGGGCGCGCCGCGGCAATTTAGCCGCAAAGTAAATTTCATAGTATCGACTGCAATTTTTCTTATTTATAGCAATTAACAACAATTAATTGATTTCTATTGATATTAAGAATTTATTTTGAAATGTTTATTTGTCATCATTTTGACTTTGAATAATTTTCATCAAGCAACCCTTGAATTTTTTTGTTACACGAATTTCAATTTCTTTTAAGTCAATCAAAAATTTGAGAACTAGAGAGTTAAACATCTGTAATTTTTCACTGACCTGTGCTGCATTTCGTATACTTGGCAACGCTCTTCTAGAAAGTTCAATGTGAATGCTTCAAATTTTCCCACTTAGCTGTTTCCACGAGAGCTTGAAGTGAGCGCTTACGAAGTGCTTTTTTGGATAGCACTTAAGATTTTCCCCTTGGGTAAGTATCAGCATACAGTTTGAGGTTTGTCTCTCGAATTTTGTCGCTCACTTTTTTTCTTTATTATTTTTCTATTGTGGTTGTTCTTTTTGTTGTTGGAAGTTACACGAGCTAGAACTATTTAAGCGTATTTGCCGTAGAAATTTTACAAAACCTACGATCACATATATGTAGTTATTTTTTTTTTACGACATGAGCTCATTTTGTTGGAAAACAAAACATAAAAATGAATGAAGCTAATAAAAAAAAAAGACATTAATTGTAAACTAGTTAAATTATAATTGTAAAAACTACTATGTAAAAGTTAATAATAATTATATGTTGAAATTTAAACACGTCTACACCGGATGCCGTGGTTATAAAATACGTGTAGAGTGGCAATATTGTTGTCGCACGCACTTACGGATACAGAGATTGCGTAAGGGGGTGAGGATGTAATTTTTTCGACCCATAGAATATTTTTATTTATTTATTTATGTTTTTTTTTTGGATTCATGTAAAATTTTTCTTGTTTTATGGTACAACAACCACCCATGGGGGGTCTTTACAGACCTGTGAAACCCCTTTCTTAGGCCATTTTCAGTTCTCGAAAGTTTGCCGTTTTAAAATCTAAACTCCAAATATACGGTACAGAAAAACTCAGTAATTTTATTTGTTTCAAAAAAAAAAAAGAAAAAAGCGAACAGATTTTATTACTTTGTTTTGGTCATTTAGGAGATATTTGAAATACCTTTACTAAATAAAAGAAACTTGTTTAATTTATTTTGGAAATTTCCCGGACATTTGGAGCAACATAATCGTAAAAACTGTTTTCGAACTCTAAATATTTAATTAGAAATATATTAATTTTAGTAAAATAACCAAAAACAAATACTAAAAAAAAAACAAATACTAAAAAAAAAACAAATACTAAAAAAAAAACAAATACCAAAAAAAAATCAAATAAATATTTGCTATTAAAATATTTCAATTAATTTTGCATATCTTCTGAAATCACAATAAAAAAAAAATACAGTCATATTCCCAACAACAATTATCTAAATAGAGATGTTATCAGTAGAAAAATTGCGTAATCTAAATTCTTGTGTATAAGAATGAACAAAAATTGATTTAATTTAATCACAAAATTATTTTTTTTTGTTTTGTTTCATTTAAATATTTATTAACCCATTAACAGCAGCAGTGTGATAGTGTTTAATTTCTTTCTTTGTTTCGATTATTTGACAGGCTGAGAGGAAAAGCGGGCTAAAATTTATATAAGAGCAAAAGTGAAATAATTTAGTGTGTCAGTGCAAGAATGGCATAAGTAATACGGTTTAGAGTGAAAATGAAACGCCTTAAAAGTAAGAACAAAAATGGTATAACAATTCTTTCAGAGCAAGAACAGCATAGTTTTTTATTCCGTTTTTGCTCTGAACATATTTCGTTTCACTTTTGCTCTGAACATATTTCGTTTTACTTTTGCTCTTAAGTAAAATTATTCCACTTTTTTCTGAACGTAGAAGTTATACCACTTTTCCTGTCAGCCTCTCATTTGAAACTAAGAAATAAATTTGATAAGTAAAGTAAAATTGATCAGAATGCAATGATAGTTAATTTTTAAATATCTGCATTAGTCTGACCGCGATTTAATAAGAAAGGGCATAGCCGGGTTTCCATGTCAGAAATGCCCCCACACCGAATCAAGTTTCGCATATGATTTGGCTAAATTTTCAGACCATTATCTGCAATTTTTAATGAGTAATGGCGGATTTTGTAAATTTCGTTTTTCTCGTTTTTCAGCTTAACTAATCATAGGAAAAATCTGAAAAAATTCACAGTGATTTTTTGGTTTTGGAGACAAATTTGGAATTTTTTCGCGAATTTTCTAACGCGAAATTTACGATGAAAAAAATCGCGAAACTTTTTACATGCGATTTTTTTATACTAAAAGTAGATTTACTACTTTGATTTTTCTTATGTAAATAAGTTTCTTCCGAATACTTATACTTCATTTTTTTCAGATTTTTGCAAGGTGTAGACGGGGGTCAAAAAAATTAAAAACCGAAATTGGCATTTCATATGAAATGCCATAAGGCCATGAAAAAAAATCAATTAAAGCTATTAACTATCAACTATCAACTATCTGTTATTTTCGCAGAATTTTTTTTTTGCAAATTTTTTTTTTTATGAAAACTCAAAAATTTTTTTTTACCACCCTAGTTGAGCTATTCATTACGCAACGGAACAAATTTTCAACTTTTGCCTTATGTGCGAGATTTTCCAACGGTTTTGGTAATTTTGGAGTCGCTAATTACGACTGCGTACTCAGTTTTCCTCCCTCATCTCTAGTTCACCCACAATATGGACCTGAAGTCGGAAAAATGGGGTCTTCAAGGCCTATTAAGAAATTTCTTTATTTCAACAGATACGAATTTGATGTCTGAACCAATGTTGTTAAACACAAAGAGATAAACAATTTTTGCCTATTCACTTTTCCTCCATCTCTTACCTGTTCTCTTGAAAATGGGGTTTTAAGCCCCCTTTTTTAATAAATAAAAGATAAAACGAAAACCGTAGGGAAAACTATTATACTGTCTTGGCAGATTATGTTCTCTGTTAAAAATTATAGGGTGTCCCGGAACATTGAAATAACCTACGAGGCACACTTTTTCGAGAATAATGCAGAAACCGAATTTTTTGCATTAGAACCAAGTCACTTACACTACTTAAGTAAATAATGGAACTGTTAGTTGTTGTAATTGCATTAGGCTTCTATGTGAAGCCAACAAAATTTCAAAACAAAAATTGTTCAATTGATTGTAAAAAAAGAAATTGTTGACCGTTGGTTCAATCTAATACCAAACGATTCCATTTACTTACCTATTTAGAGTGAATGGTATGGTTCTAATGTAAAAAATTCGGTTTCTGCATTATTCTGGAAAAAGTGTACCTCGTAGGTTATTCCGATGTTTTAGGACCCCTATAATTTTTAGCAAGAAACATTTTCTTTAAAGGCAGTATAATAGTTTTCTCAATGGAATGGAAAGAAAAAAGCTTTTTAACAAAATACGACATTCCCAATTTTTACAGATAGTTCAAAAACTCACCGCATGTGGAAATAAGCCAATCCTTATGTTTACCTAATGATGCCTCGGTTTTTCAGGCTGAAGTTCTGGCGAGTTCTGGGAGGCGTATCGACTAATAAAGAAACTAATTAGAAAGCTGCTGAATAAGTACGCTCAGGGGCCTCTCTTGACGAATCTTTAGGGGTACCGGTTCTAGTCCTCTTTAGAGTCGTCAAGACAGGCATGTACCTGCACTGTCTCCAACCGGCTAATCGAAGGTGGAAGTCAGTAGCATCCTGTATTACTTCGCGTGCGACATGGCCCTCATATAATGAGGATAGATCTCGTGAATTTATAACCAGGGATCGTGGCGATATTGCTAGGTTGACGGCAGTCTACATCGGCTACTGGTGTATAGGTACCCAAGCAGAGAAACTGAGCATCTTCTTTTAATACCCACTGCAGAAGTTGCCGAGACTTAGAAGAAAAAGAAACAATCTCCCACTTTCTTTGTGAATGCCCAGCGTTGGCGATGACAAGATATAGGTTCCAGGGAAAGTATTTCCTCGATAACTTGTCCGATTACTCGGCAGTCAGTCCAAAGAATCTGCTAGGACACGTAAACTCTACGGGCTGGGTTTACGATGATTGTCGGGCTTAACGTGAGTGCCTGCCAGATTGGCTTAACCCCACGGTGCTCAAAGCACAACGTGTCAGAACAAGCGCTGATCAACGCCCCGCAAGACAGGAAAATTCCAGCCGTGCGGTACCAATGGGGCATGAAAATGGGCGTGCTACCCTCCTTGGTGAGGATCGAGGCCTATCTAAGCCTCTGCTAGTCTATGGGTCCTAGCACCCGGTTTCAATGCAACTCCACACCGAGCAACATGCTCTACCCGCGTATCTTTGGGTTTTAACCACAGCCACCACGAAACTCCCCGAAGGGCCGTTCCCATCGATCAGGTTTAGTAAGAGCCCAGCATTAATTCTAGTTCGGTGAGGAAGTGATTTCAAAACGGCGCTATAGAGCTAATTGTGACTCACAGAGGGTCTGCTGTGGGCCAGCTACTTTAACCAACCAACCAACCAACCAAATACGTTCAAGCATGATCCCTTGATCACTAAGTAAATATTGTGGAGAAGAACATCACTGATTGTCAGAACATTAATTATAGTATTTGAAAATTAATTTCATTTGTTGGCGCGTGTGATACACTATAAGAAATCACTCATTGAGTTTTATTGTTCAATCGTTATCAAGCCAAAAGAATCTCAAATCAAATTACAACTCTACTTTCATTGTTTATTCTTTATCTATCTTTTTTCGAATTAAAAATATCTAGCAATCTATACTAAATTTAACCTATGTATATTACCCGTAAATCAAAACTAAAGGTTTAAGCTACTTAAGTCTCAAACAGTAATGAAAATGAATGCTGAACTTAACACTCGCTTTGAATACTTTTGAGCGCACTCTAAATTATTATTTATTATTATTTATAACAAATCAGTTAGTAACTAAATTAAAAAGAATTGTACTAGTAAATACTAAATGAATATTGCCCTATCATAAAAAACACACACATTTCTTTAAGTTTAAGATTCGTAGTAAAATTCCATAAAGTAATTAATGCTCATTTGATAAAAATTATTTCAATTATTTATCGTTTGTGGTAAATGCAGTTGCCAACTGTTTGAAAGTTCTGAAACGGGAGTGGCTAAGTATTTGTTGTTCCCCCCCCCCCCCCCCCCTCTGTCATTAGCCTAAACAGACATGGTGTGTTCTTAATCTGTTATAATTATTGTTGTTTTTGGCTAATTTTATTTAATTTCAAAATACAATTAGCCAAGTGTTTAACAAGTGAAGCGTGATTAACTAGTGGTAATATAAATACCCCCACAAGTTACAAGTAAAAACTTTAAATAAATCTACATGAATGTTGTAGTATTTTAATTAGTATTTAATTTTATTTATAACGAATGTACCTATATAAATTCTTGGCGCTGAATTGTATATTTTTATTCCACTGAATATTTAAAAGATTTTTGAAATATTACATTTAGTTTTGTTTTTTACCAAAACTATTACAGAATACTAAACAATTAAAAAGCAATTTAATTTAAGAATGAATTTACATTTCTGTGACAAAATTCTTTAAATTTTAATTCATATGTATGCCTATTAGAGTGGATCGATTTTTTTTAATCCCCAACATGGCGAAATTTTTTAATTTTTTATTTTTTTTTTTTTTGTGTAGTTTGAGTTTTATAAAATTTTTACTTTGAAACTCTAAACTTTTCCCTGATATTTTTAACTTTTGTACCGGCGCTTTCTTTGGAATATTTATTAGACCAAAATAAAATGGGCAAAAATGGGTTTCAGTTGAAATTTTGTGTACCGCGTCTTTTTTTTGGGTCAAGGAACCCATTTTTTACCTTTTTTTGATCATAAAACTATAGGAAGTAAAAACTAAAAAATTAAGAGAAATTTAAATTTTTTCTTGTACTAGAGCGCCATCTATGGACGAAACGATTTGATTGAAATTTTGTGCACCAGAAATTTGTTTGTCAAGGAACCTATTTTAAACCTCTATTTTGATCTAAAATATATTCCAAAGGAGGCTCCGGAGCAAAAGTTCGAAAAATCTCGGAAAAGTTAAAGTTTAAACTTTCCTTGTATTGGAGCGCCATCTATGGGTCAGCCGGTTTTTTTTTTTTGAATTTCATTCACCTGGGTTTTTTGGAACAAGAAACTCATTTTTAACTTTTATTTTGATCTAAGAAAATTTAGAAAAATCTGGGAATAGTTAAAATTTTCCTGTATTTGAGCGCCATCTGTGGGTCATCAGATTTTTTTGAGTTTTACTCATCTAATTTTTTTGGACAAGGAAATTCAATTTTGATCTAAAATATATTCCAAAGGTGGCTCCGGAGCAAAAGTTCGATAAATCTGGGAAAAGTTAAAGTTTAAACTTTCCTTGTATTGGACCGCCATCTATGGGTCAGCCTCTTTGTTTTGAATTTCATTCACCTTTGTTTTTTTGGGACACGAAACTTATTTTTAACCTTTATTTTGATCTAAGAAAATTTACAAAAGGGGCTCCAAAGCAAAAGTTAGAAAAATCTGGGAATAGTTAAAATTTTCCATTATTTGAGCGCCATCTATGGGTCAGCAGATTTTTTTGAGTTTTACCCATCTAATTTTTTTGGGCAAGGAAATTCAATTTTGAACTATATTTTGATCAAAAAAGTAATCCAAAGGGTGCTCCAGAGCAAAAGTCCAAAAAATCAAAGAAAGCTTAGTTCATTCTTATACCGAAGCGCCATTTCTAGACAAATCGAATTGGTTGAAATTTTGTGGACCAGGACTTTTTTTGGTCCAGGAACCAATTTCAAAACTTTGTTTTGTTCTAAAATATATTCCAAAGGAGGCAAAGTTAGAAAAGTCTGAGAAAAGTTTAATTTTTTTGTACTGGAGCGCTATCCATGGGTCAACCGTATTGTTTGAGATTCACGCACCAGGGTTTTATGAGCCAATAAATTAGTTTTTGAGCCCTATTTTGATCCAAAAAATGATGCAAAGAGTGCTCGAGAGCAAAAGTCAACAAAAATAAGAGAAAGTTTAGTTCATTCTTGTACTGAAGCGCCATCTATAGACGAACCGATTTGATTGAAATTTTGTCCACTTGAGATTTTTTTAACAAGCAACTCATTTTAAGCCTTAATTTAGTTCTATTCTATATTCCAAAGGAGGCTCCAGAGCAAAAGTTAGAAAAATCTGGAAAAGCTGAATTTTTCTTTATACTGGAGCGCCATCTAGAAGTTTGATACACCTGGTTTTTTGAGGCAAGAACCTCAATTTCTATCTAAAAAATAAACCAAAGGGGGCTCCGGTGCAAAAGTTACAAAAATCTAGGAAAAGTTTTGTTCATTCTTATACTAAAGCGCCACCTATAAACGATCCGATTTGGTTAAAATTTTATGTATCTGGTATTTTTTGATCAGGAATTCCTTTTAACGCTGTATTTTGTCCTAAAATATATTCCAAATGAGACTCCAGAGCAAAAGTTAGAAAAATCTGGGAAAAGTTTAATTTTCCTTTGTACTGGAGCGCCATCTATGTGCCAACCAATTGTGTTGCGTTTTACGCACCTGGCTTTTTTGACCAATAAATGTATTTTTAGCCTTTATGTTGATCCAAAAATAAAAATCAGGAAATCTTTGTGCTGAAGCGCCATCTATAGGCGAACCGATTTGGAGCATTTATTTTGATTTAAAAAATATTCCAAAGGAAACTCCCGAGCAAAAATTAGAAAGATCTAGGAAAATATGGATTTTTCCTTATACTGGAGCGCCATCTATGAATCGATTTGTTGGAGTTTTATACACCACGTTTTTTTTAAGCCAAGAAACTCATTTCTGACCTTTATTTTTATCTAAAAAATATTCGAAAGGGGATTCAGAAGGAAAAATTACAAAATCTGGTAAAAGTTTAATTTTTCCTTATACTGAAGCGCCATCTATGGGTCAACTGATTTTTTTAAGTTTTATATACCTGGGTTTTTTGGGCCAAGAAACTGATTTTTGACCTTTATTTTCATCTAAAAATTATCCCAAAGAAAGCTCCGGAGCAAAAGTTAGACGTCAAAACGTAGGAAAATTTATCTTTTCCTTGTACTGAAGCGCCATCTATGGGCTGACAGATTTTTTTGAGTTTTAATTACCTGGGGGTTTTTTTTCGATAAGAAACTTATTTTTGAATCAATTTTTGATAGAAAAAATATTCCAAAGGAAACTCCAGAGCAAAAATTAGTCAAAACTTTATGAAACTCAATTAAAAGATATAAAAGTTTTTGAAAAAAAATAATTTCAACCATTTTGTATTTATCCTCCTCTTCCCAAAAAATGCTTTCATGATCAGGTTTACAAAATCGATCCACCCTAATGTGAATATTTGCAGGTATGTAACAAGTAAACTCCGAAGCGGCTATTCGGAATCAAATGAATATTCAACACAACCGTTTGATGATACCTGGGTATAAAATAAAGTATATGAAAGCGTGATTTTCCGATTGGGCATGTCACCTCCCACACAACCAAAATACTTAAAACAGAATATATGGGAAACTGTGTACGAAATCGTCACTGATTTCGGGGCAGCGATGTAATTTGCTAATACCAAAGATTTGATAAAACTCGGGCGTTATTTTTAGATTGGGCGGGGCACCTACCATACAACTTAAATACTTAAAACTGAATATTTAGGAAACTATTTAAGAAATAACCACAAAATTTTATGTGGAAATACAAGTTTCTAATTATAATCTCAGTACAGAAAGCAGGCAAAATTATTCAATTGGGCGTGGCACTTTACATACAGCTAAAATATGTAGTACTTACTGAAGATCTTGGAAACTATTTACTGAACAACCACAAAACTGAATGTGGAGATGTGAGTCGCTAATATTAAACACTAAAAAGAAATTGGGCGAAATTGGTCGATTGGGCGTGTCACCTTCTATACAACGAAAGACGTTCTTCTTATTGAAATAACCCGGGCAAAGTCGAGAATTTTCCAACTACTGCATTCTTTATATTTTAATTACAGGTAATGATGCGTAAAAATTACATACTAGATTAAAAATGTTTTTTGTTTTCTGTTGTTCATGTTACGAGAGATATCAATCATAAGCTTCAAACTGTAGGAAAACTATAATCAAATATTGTTGTAAATGTCAATTGGTGATTTATTACAAGTCACTTACAAATTTATAACAACAAACAGACAGACACAGACAGAATCACAAACATGCATTTATATTTATGTTTATAAAAACAATATAAAAAAAAAACTATTAAAAATAATAATCATAAATAATAAATAATTATTTAAGAGTTTTGGAATAAATTAATTTTAATATAAAATTATTTTTTATATTTATTGTTTGCTTTTTTTTATATTTCTTTAAAATGATAATAATAATTTCTGCTTAACATGAGAAACTTTTATATATCAATTTATTTCATTAGTAAAAATTAATTTTAATTATGATCAACAGAGCGAGAAAAATATAAAAATAAAAAACATGAAGTGCCAACATTTTCAACGCTTGCAGTGAGAAGTGTTGGGCTGCTTCAGAAATGTTTTATTGTTTTTATATTTATATAATATTATCAATTCTCATTACTAAATTGATGGATGAAGTTTCAATACTATCTATGAGATAGATGTCTAGAAAGATGAGGTCCTTTTGCAATAGAGCATCATTTTTAGAATGCTGAAGTCATTTTCGACCGAGATTCAGAGCAAAAATTTGACCAAATTCAGACGAAAACTGAGACCAAAAGTAGACCTTAACTATAAGCTGAATTAAAATTAAAAAAAAATGACCAGAAATTTAGTACCAAATTCAAACCAAAAATCTTACCGAAATGTAGACCAAAAGTGAATTAAAATCCAAAGCAAAATTAGACTAAAAATCAAATTGAAATTCTAAAAAAAGTAGACCTGAAATTAAACCAAATGCTGACAAAAAACTGAAACAAAAACAAACCAATCAAATTAAAAAGCATAACAAAACCAAAAGGCAGACTAAAATTCACATAAAAAGCAGAGTAAAGCTCAGGGTAAAAGTAAAATAAAATCTGAGAATAAAGCTTAGACTACAAATTAGACAAGTTTCAGATCAAAAAGCTAAACTAAAATTCAGAATAAAAAAAAGTATAATAAAACTAAGACCAACAAGTAGACCAAAGCTCATATAAAAAATCGGAATAAAACTCAAAGCAAAAGTAAACCAGAAATTAAACGAAACTTACACTAAAACTCATGTCAAAAATCAGATTAATCTGGACCAAAAATGAAACCAAAACTCCGACTGAATTTGGACCAAAGCTAAGTCCAGAAATCATGCCAAAAGTAGTCCAAAAAACATAACAAAACTCCAAAGCCAAAGCAGACTCGAAAATATACCAAATTAAAAGCGAAATTCAAACCCAAAATTAGTTGAATATTTATACCAAAATTTTAGCCCACAAGTTAAAACCAAAAATTACACCAAAAACCAAACTGAAAAGCATATAATCTTCACACCCAAAGCAGAGCAAATCTCAAACAAAAATTCAAACTAAAAACTCAGACAAAAATTGGAGCAAAATTTAGACCAAAATTCAAAGAAAAACTAAGATCAAAACTCAGGCCAAACATCAAACCAAAAGCAGATAGAAAAATAGACCAAAACCCAGACCAAAAGCAAATCAAAAAATATACCAAAACTCTGACCAAATACTAGAACAAAATCAGATCGAAAAATAGACCAAACACAATACCAAAAGTAGATCGAAAAATAGACTAAAACTCAGACCGAAAAAAAGACCAAAAGTCAGACCAAGCAGCAAACCAAAAGCAGATCGAAAAATAGACCAAAGCTCAGCCAAACTCTACACCAAAGGCAGATTGAAAAATGGACCAAAACTCAGACCGAACACCAGACCAAAAGCAGATCGAAAAATAGACTAAAACTCAGACCAAACACCAGACCAAAAGCAGATCGAAAAATAGACTAAAACTGAGACCAAAAGCAAACCGAAAAAAAGACCAAATACTAGACCAAAAGCAGATTAAAAAATAGACCAAAGCTCAGCCAAACTCTACACCAAAGGCAGATTGAAAAATGGATCAAAACTCAAACCGAACACCAGACCAAAAGCAGATCGAAAAATAGACTAAAACTCAGACCAAAAGCAGACCGAAAAAAAGACCAAAACACCAGACCAAAAGCAGATCGAAAAAAGAGATCAGAAGTCAGACCAAGCACCAGACCAAAACCAAATCGAAAAGTAGACCAAAACTCAGACCAAACACCACACCAAAAGCAGATCGAAAAATAGACCAAAGCTCAGACCAAACACCAGACCAAAAGCAGATCGAAAAATAGACCAAAGCTCAGTCAAACTCTATACCGAGGCAGATCGAAAAATAGACCAAAACTCAGCCAAACTCTATACCAAAGGCAGATCGAAAAATAGACCAAACACCAGACCAAGAGCAGATTAAAAAATAGACCAAAGCTCAGCCAAACTCTATACTAAAGACAGATCGAAAAATAGACCAAAGCTCAGACCAAACACCAGACCAAAAGCAGATCGAAAAATAGACTAAAACTCAAGTCAAACTCTATACCAAAGGCAGATCAAAAAATAGACCAAAACTCAAACCAAATACCAGGCCAAAAGCAGATTAAAAAATAGACCAAAGCTCAGCCAAACTCTATATTATAAGCAGATCGAAAAATAGACCAAGACTCAGGTCAAACACTAGACCAAAAGCAGATCGAAAAATAGACTATAACTCTGACCAAAAGCAGATCGAAAAAAAGACCAAAACTCAGACCAAACACCAGACCAAAAGCAGATTAAAAAATAGACCAAAGCTCAGCCATACTCTATACCAAAAGCAGATCAAAAAATAGACCAAAACTCAGACCAAGCACCAGACCTAAACCAAATCGAATAATAGACCAAAACTTAGACCAAACACTAGATCAAAATCAGATTGAAAAATAGACTCAAACTCAGACCAAACACAATACCAAAAGTAGATTGAAAAATAGGCTAAAACTCAGACCAAAAGAAGATAGAAAAATAGACCAAAACTTAGAACAAACGTCAGACCAAAACCAAATCGAAAAATAGACCAAAACTCGGACCAAACACCAGACCAAAGGCAGATCGAAGAATAGAATACAATTCAGATCAAAACTCAGACCAAAAGCAGATTGAAAAATAGACCAAAACTCAGACCAAACTAAAAGATCACAAAAATAGACAAAAAGCAAATCGAAAAATACATCAAAAGCAGACTATAAATAAAACTAAATCTCACATCTTATCAACAGACCTAAAACCAAATTAAAACTTGATAATAGTAATAACTCTACAAAAGTTAAAAATCTGACCTTGAAATTCCAGATATTTCAAACCCCGTCTTTAGAAAATCTCTGGATCCACTAGCGAGCAGAAGTGTATACAAGAAAAAGTTTTGCTGTGTAGATATTTTAAAAGCAATCACATTTTTCGAGGAGAGTTATGGCCCAGATTAGATGTCGCCTCTCCTCCACCTCCCCGCCCTCCTCTATGTGTCCTCCGTGAAATTTTGCCATCATATGTAATAAATTGATGAAAAATATGTAACTCTCGATGACAATCGGCTAAATTATTAATTTCAAAATAAAAAAATAGAAAATAAATTAAATAATTTACATGTATAACTATATATGAATAAGATTAGAGAGATAAAATATTTTTAAAAAAATATACAAAAATATGTACGTATTTCAAGTGTGAATGTGAAGTGTGAATTTAGGTAAACAAGTGATAGACAAAGATAAGTTCAATGAAACTGATCTACATTATTAGCATTTATGATGAAAAGAACGAAAAACAAAAACAAATTTAATTTGTATGCATGCGTGTGTTTTACACTTCATTTGTTTTTTTTTTTTAGTTTTTCGTTTGTATTGATATATAAATTTATTTATTTTGTTATATTTTGTTTTCTTTTTTTTTTTTTTGTTTTCTTAAATTATTTATTTATTTAACTTTCTCATACAAAACACTTTGTAGATCTACGTAATAATAATTTGTTATTTTTGTCTCCAAGAACATATAAATTTCATTTTTTATTTGATAAATTCAAGTTTATTCAAATGTTTATAAATAACAGCACATACTACAAAAAAAAAAAAAAACAAAAAAAGGAAAGAATACATCTTTGATTAACTTAAAAAGAAAAATTATAATCATTTGAGAGATTAAGAAATTTTTTTTTTTTTTTTTCATTTAATATATTTTATTTTTATTTCACACCATACCAAATTTTTTTTTTTTTTTTTTTGTATTTTGTTATTTATGTCTTTCTTTTTAATTTTGCACTCATTTCAAAAATATGTATTGTCACTTATTCATTTATTTTATATTTTGCTCCTCTCAAAAACGCAAAAACGTACCTAGACTTAGCTAAAAAAAAATCATTCACTCACTCACTTATTATTGTAAATAATCATAAAAACAACTCTTAATTTTTTTTCCGCTGCTGTTTTTTGTTGTTTCGTGCTTAGAAAATAAAAGTATTAAAGTTTAGTAGTAAAAATTTTACATGGTGAAAATTTACGATTCATTTGACATTGACAAAGTTCAAGATTTTGTTCCATAATGCAACGCTTCAAAAATTCTAATATATCCGCGTTTTGCGAGGTTTTATGTTCGCATAAAAATGTTTTTATTAACTTGTAGTAGTTTTTTTTTTTTTACAATAGGCTATTCAGTTTATGAAATGTATTGCAATTATATGAATAGGTGGTACTGCGTAGAATTTTGTTTTTCTTTTTTGAAATAAACATTTAAGCATTTAAAATTGTAAGTATTTTTGGGGTAAGAATAGAAGCATCGGAATCAGTGATGCTAATAAAAGCGTTGAAGTTCAAATATATTTGCTTGTTCTGGAATTGGCAGGCAAAACTGATTTGTTCAGTAAGCATTTTTCATAATTTTCTTCATAAAGCTTTTACCTTTTATTTAAACTTATACGAAAATATAAACAATTATTTTTGAAGTGAGGCTGTGAATTGAAAATTTTGTAACGGAAATCCCGATTTCGTTCACTCATACAAAACAAGTAAGAAACGAAGCTATATAGTTGTTAGTGTTTGGCGAACGAAGACATGTTCCCCACATCTCGATTACATATAATCAAGCAGAGAGTCGGCTACTCGTCTGAGAAGGGATTTGGCGTATGTGTGTACGTATTCGTATACCTATACGCCAAATCAATTTTATGTGTACGTATTCATATACCTATACGCCAAATCAATTCTCAGGCAACGTCATGTGATTTAGTGAGAGTCGGCTCTCTCATAGACGTCTCTGCTTGATTGCATATATACTTTTATTTCTTCGGGTTTGTACCGATAAGTGGAGAGAGTATTAACAGAAAACAAGCAACATAAAATGGAAAGAAGAAGACAACTACAAAAACTTCAACAGAATGTTTTAATAAATGTTTATTTTTTTAATAATTTTCAAATAAACAAGAAAGTTTCATTTCTACCGTGAGTGCCTGCACACACATTTTTATCTAGAAATTGCATTAGGTTTTTGTAAATCTACACAGCGTATGTGGAATAAAATATTTAGACAAAAAATATTTTATTCCACATACTATGAATTTAGCATCTGTCAGAAAAATTTGATTAAAATTATTTATATTAAGTACCAAAAAAATAAAAAAAAACACATGCACGCTAATCTACAAGATATCAAAAAAAAAAAAAAAAAAAAAAAAAAAATGATTGCTCATTTTGGTAAAGTTCAACAATCTCAAAATGTTGATTACTATTGGGCAAACTGTTTTGCTATAAATAATTTTTAATCGTTTTAATAAAGTATAATGCATAATTTTGATATTTATTTTTGACAATTTATACTTTCATTAAAAGTAATGGTAAAGCAAAAAAAAAATAAAAAACAAAAACTGAATCCAAAATTATCAATCGTGAATTTCTAGACATTTAGTAAAATGCTGAAGTGCATCGTTTGTTATTAATAGAAGTTAATATTATTTGAAATAAAAATATTTATACTATGTATATTAAAAAATATTAAAAATCGATTGTTAATCGATTTTAATATTGTATATGACATAATGAAACACTTTTAGAATTTTGTTGTAGACATTAACTTTCATTGCCAAAATCAAATTGTATGAAATACTTAGTATACAGTTGAGGTGTTGCAAATCTAATGGATTAAAGCAATATAGAAAGAATTTTTTAATTACAAGAAATGATTATAATAAAATAAAATAAATATCTCTTCAAAAAAAAAAATAATAATATTAATACCTACTAATAATAATCCTATCTGTTTTTTCTTCAATGCGAGACATAAACTTCAGACTATCACGCAGTGACTTTTGGTTTGTCAATATCTGTTTGAAGATTTTCTCTTGCCTTTCATATCCACCATCAAACTAATTTTTTATAAACTAACCCGTTTTTAGACCGCCATCTGGTGGTGAAAAAATAACAATAAATATTGTAAAGAATTCCACATTTTAATACCTTTTAAAAAAGTCTAAGTTTACAAATATCTGAAAATGCTTTCTATTTTTTATTAATTTTTAAACTTTTGAAACTCAGTCCCAGGATCAAAATTTCACACTAAAAAAAATCTCTATTGCATTATGCCAAATCATTCAATAGAATTTGCCAACATGTTGGCAATCGTGTCAATCAATCGTGTTCTGTTTTGTTACTCTCTTTGAAGGTCACAACGTAATCGTTTATCACCAATGATATGCAGTGGTAAAAAAAAAAACAATACAAAATGCAAAGGCTATGGAGTAATGGAGAATAATGTATTGCTTGGTTTGAAGTGCTCGATGATTACTTCAGTTGGTTTCTAAAACATAGACAGTGTGTCAGATAGTTGGAATTATTCTTATATTCTGAAATTTCACAATTATGGCTTAGAAATGGGAGAACAATTTTAAAATTTGCCAGACGCAGGGGAACTAAAAAGATAGTGACACTTCTACCTTTTTTTTTAATCTATATATTTCACTGTGGTATGTAAATGCATGATTACTCTTTTCTCTTTCAGAATTTGAAGCTAAACCCCATAACAAAAAAAATGATATTTAACATGGAATTAAAAAAGAGAGGACCAAACATTCCAAAGTTCAGAATACTAATACGAATTTTGATTCCTTCTCGCTTCCTCTTATGCAAATCAATCAAATGCTAATTCACCGCAAAAATTTTCCACAAAATTCCAAAAATGAATGAAAAAAAAATAAAAATACAAGAATTCCCTAATCAAATATTTTGTGCTGCTATGTGTGAACTCATAATCCAAATATGCACAATGAATATGCAAATTAAACTTTATGACACACGTTTTGCCAATTAAAATATAAAATATAATTTATGTAGGGTATTTTTATTTATACTCCACCACTTCTCCAGCATTCTCGCTCATCATTATTTGGAGAAACAATCAAGAGAACAGCGTCTTTCTAAATATTCTTTTTTGTTTTTTTTTTATTTCTAATTTTATAATAAAAATCAAAATAACAAATTTCGCCAAACTAAACCAACTGCTAAAACAGGTGAATACAACCACAAAAACAACAAGGGCGACCAATTCAGCTCCAGCTTCAAAAACAGCAGAAGCGGCAACAACAGTAAATACAGCAATAAAATGAAATGGTCAAAAGAGCTTGGCCGCATTAACTTCAAATTAATACGATCACTTTTTTTTAGTAGATCTAAAAAAATAACAAAAAAAAAAGAACAAATGCCGAAAAAATGTTAAAAACTACTTTAAAAAAGTTATTTTTAGTAAAATAAATACTACAAATTATTAATAATATGGTTGTTGTTGTTGCTTTTTTCTGCGGGTCGATTAATTTTTAACAAAACACTTAAACATATTTAGGAATTATGTTAATTATTAATTTGAATTCATAATTTACATACTTACCAAATAAATTTATATACAATGTTGTTATTGTTGTTGTTTTGTGGGTTTATTGTTTCTGTTTGACATTATTATTATGCTATACGGCAAAAGCGTTCAAGTCGTTGTTCTTATTGATACGTTTGTTGTTGTGCTTCTTTACTGATTGTCCACTCTTTTCACTAAAATTTTTATGCTTGAATACCATAGAAGCTTTTGAACTTGTTAACACTTTGTTATTGTTTTTTTTTTTTTTTTGAGAAGCTGAACTTAATTTGTGCGTATTCTTCTTTTTGTTTTCTTATTGTTTTTTTACATTTTTTTCTATACTGATCTTCAGTTCAACACTTTAACAACAACAATAAATCAATATTTAATCTCTTTATTGTTTTTTCTTTTTGTTGTTGTTGTTTTATTCTTTCGTTAATTCTTTGTTGTTTTCCCTTTCAATTGGTACTCTCTCAATAAGTATTTATTTATTTATTTATTTTTTCGTTACTTTGTTGTGATTCCTGTGATTCGTTTTTCTTGCTCTTTTCGCCTATACAATATGTACGAGTGAGTATATGCATCACATTATTGTTGTTGTTGTTTTTGTTTTCATAGTTAATCTGAGTCACACGCATATGCTTCTGAGGAGTACAATCTTATCATTATCTCTTCTTTTTGATTGTAGTTGTTATTCAACTTCACCGCCGGTAGTTGTTTTTTTTTTTTTGTTTTTTTGTTTCTTCTTCTAATTTTGTGTTTACTCTTCGATTAATTACAGTTAAAGAGTGAACACTTCTTATATACACTAATAAAACACACACTAACAATAACAATAGCAAAAACACTTGTTGAATTTTTGTTGCTTTTCATTGTTTTGTTTACACGATAATCTCGCGTAAAATCATAGTATTAGAAGAAAAAAAAATTTAGAAAGAGCGCCGCACTTATTTTATTAATAGTTGTTGTTTATACATAAGTACTAAAAGTAAATACAATATAGGGAAAAAGAGAAATTATATTGGCGGTTTTTTTGTTTTATTTAATGCACTAATGTGCAAACGATGAACTTCTCTTTAACTTATCAACAAATAATCATAATCAATTAATCCCAGACGGAGAACGCACAAAGCTTGCTCAATGACGATCGATGTGGACTTATGTGATTTAATGAACTTAAATTAAATACGCACGCACTCAAACTTTTTGAATGAAATTTAAATTTTTAATTATTTTACTTTCACGTTTACCTTGTCAGTATTTCTTGTTTTTCTGCTTATTTTGTAGAACTTTTTTTTTCTTCACTTGAAGCACGTTAAATTGAAGCGCTGAACGTAAATTCTAGAATAAAAAAAATTCTGATATTTTTGTTTGTTTAAAGGAATGAAGAACAGCGACGATACAACGTCCACAGCGTTTAACAAGCGACTAAAATGTAAATTATAAAGAGTTTAAAGCGCTTCGCTTCAGTCGCCAGTAGTTCAGTCGACTGAACGCTCGCGTATTCGCTCGCTCGTCGCCCATCATAAAACTCATATACGACATATATGACGACAGCGACGTTGGTGAGGATGGACGGACCGAAGAACTGCTACTAACGCTATACTGTTTACGAGTGCGATACGCGTTCGCTTAACCGGCAACAAATTGTCGGTGGTTTTATTGGTTGTTGTCGTTTCTGCTGCTAACTAATGCTACTGTTAGCTGAGACTAGCAGAAGTAGTAGCAAGCAGCAGCAGCAACAAACGTGAGCTTTATATGTTGTTATTGCATAAAATCAGTATTTCTTTTTTTCACACACTTAAATAAAAACAGCAATTTTACTTAAAATAAGTCATTAAATTAATTTTTGAATATTTTAGAAACGTACGCTTAAAATCCTCAAACTTCTCAGTCGACTGCGTTAATACGAGAGAAACGCCGACTGAGAGAAATACACACACACACATACACATTCTTCATTATAATAATTAAATTGTTTTTGCTATTTGCTTATTAAGAGGGGTGGGGATTGGCCTTTTTGTTTTTATTTTAATCATGAAAACAACAAAAACACAAAAACAACAACATTCACCTGCGCGCCAAAATTTTTTTTATTTAAACACATTTGTAAATTTATACGGGGAATAGTAGATTTGTCTATCAAATGTGAGTGAGTGTAAAGCTGTGCTTCATTCATTTTCCCATAATATGCTCTGCATATGTTGCTCATTTATTTTATTTTATGCTTTGTATGCACTTTACAGTGAATTCTCAATAGAGCATAAGAAAGAGAAACATAGAGACATCGGGTTGTGCATTTGTGATTGTGTCATTTGGCACCGGCGACAATGGTGACGGCACCAGCCGCCACTTGGGACTCGATTGCATTGATTTTGACAGTGATAAGATGATTAATTATGTATATTAATGGTGTAGCATATACTTGCTATGATTAATCAAAAAACCGAGAGTGATAGTGTTTGCATAGAGAGAATAAGCGAGATAGAGTATGTGCATGTGTAAATATTATAAATGTAATATGCGTAGGTGCAAATTTGGTCATTGTTTGTTAGTGATGCATATTTTGCATTTGAAGCTGATGTAATTTATTACAGGCCAAAAAGTCCAACAATAAAAGAAGCTAATGGATTTACTTACGTTTCGTATACTAAGAAGTTACACATGATCATATTTTTAAAATACGGGCATGCTAGATAATATGTCATAAGAGCGTATACAATTACAGGAATCCTCAATGAATGCTGCAAACATCGAAAGAAATGGTCTTTAAAAGGCATGGCATGATGAAAAGCTCTCATATTTTTATGCTGCTCTTCAAAACTCACTCTCTCTTTTTCTCTCTTCCTCATAACACAAGACGTAGTTAACGTGGCAAAAATAAAACGAGCATGACGTCATGCTCTTAATGTTTTTCGTACATATTGAATTTACTCTCTTTCTCTCTCTCACACACACACACACACACACAATAAGTCAGCTTCTACACAAACCGATTTGTACCCGATTTCTCTTACTGATTTTCTGTTTGTTAGAGAGGGAGGGGGAACGAAAATGAACGAGTCCAAATCGGCTGTACCAACGATTTTACAATGAGTTTTGACGCTTGCTTTTAACAAATTTTGCATCTCTGTTTTACTCAGGTAAAACTAATAACAAAAATGCAATAGAAATACAAAATCGGTCGGTCGAAATCGTTGTGTATAAAAGCTGTCGTCGATTGAACAAGATAACAAAAGAGAATATATAAAAACTGGTGAGAAAAATCGGGCACAAATTAATTTGGCTTTCTTTCTCTCTCTCATAAAATACCAAATGCAATTGCTGAGAGTCTGAAGGTTTCTAGTATTTCGACTGATCTCTCCATGACCAAACCACCATCTTAACATCTATGAGCAGGGGCTACAGAAACTCAATTATCTCGTATTTCACGCCGAAGACATAGAAAGCGAAAATTTAGCTATATGAAGTTTTCAACATAAGCTTGGTTTTCACTATATCATATTCCCTGCCAAAAAGAAAGAAATAGAGAATTTCCTAAATAAAATTTGCCAACATGTTGGCAATTAAACTAAATGGAGCTCATTTTTCAAACTTATTTTAATTTTAAGAAAGGATATTGATCGAAATATGTATGCCATACTTTCTTCAGCAAATTTGATCACAATCGACTATAGAATTTTTCTGTCAGAGTACGAACAAAAAAAATTGGTACGCCCTAATATATATATATATATATATATATTTTCACACATCACAAAGTTGATTACAAGGCTTATAAATATACATATGTATGTAGTAAACATATCTAAATTGCATTAAAATCATTCCGACTTTTCATAAGATTGGTTCTTACAAATGTTAATTATGTATTTACGTTAGACTAAATTTAATTTCAAACTACATATTTAGTTAATAACAATAGCTCCTTGATCTCCATGATTAATTCCACGAAAGACTCACGTTAATCAATTACTTAAGTGAATAGTTCACGTGTTATCTGTAATTTATTTATATTAAAACATGAACGGACTGATTTCAATTGCATTGTATGTTTATTTAGCATGATTTACATTTAATAAGTTGTTATTCTTTTTTTATGTAATAATAATAATTAATATAGAATTTTGATTAGTTTTGTTAACCTGATGCCAATTTAAAATGTGTACTTACATCATTACCGTCAGATTTATTTAATTCTCAAGTAATTTGAGGCTTTATAATTGTTTGCATGGAATTTACGTAAATGTTAGTTCTCGACATAATTAATCTAAGCGCCAGAATATTATTATAAATATATAATACAATATAATCTCAACTATTTACATAAGTTTAGTTCAATAATTTTAAAGGATTGTTATCTGAGGTAAAACTAAAAATGATAATGTTAAAGGCGAGTTCAGCAACCGAATGTCACATTCTCTTCTTATATAAAGTTTTCTATATAAAGTCTTTTCCCCTTCTCAATTGAGAGCGTAAGAAAAATGTACTGCGCTCTCTTTTACTGCATCGCACTCTCTTTTAATGATATAACTTAATTTAGCATGGAGCTGCCATATTTGATTTGGTTTTGTATGCGTCGTATACTGCAAGTTGCTCTCAGAAAGTCTTCACGAGAGTAAATTGCTGATGTAGTAAAAAAGAAAAAGAAAAGAAGAGAAAAAAAAGTGAAGAAGCAAAATAAAAAGCCACTCGAGTGTAGTTATTGCTTCGTACGGTGGCGTACTCTCTTTGAGAGAGAATAAGACAGGAGAAAAAATATATGTATGTAAAATCAATTCACCTTAAAGTTGAAACACAATTGGGACGATGAATGCTGATGAGAGAGTCACACATAATCAATGCAATGGCAACAGCGGTAGGCGATTGTTTTGACATTTTAAAATTCAAATGTAAGTATGTATGTATACAAAAACCACAAATTTCAAATTTTTGAGTTTTTATGCTGGAAACTTAGCAACACTTACAAATTTTTTTTAAAATATGGTAGCAAACAAAAAAAAAATGAAGAAGAAAAATAAGATCGTTGCCATCATGACAACGAAAAAAGATTAGATTCCATCTCTCATAAGGTTACTTATGAGTGAATAATTTGTTTTAGTGGGAATTCTTTAAATTTTTGTGTGTTTAGGACTCCCTGATTACGAAACTAATATAGGAATTTATTCAACATAACAATGAAGAGTACTACAAGAGCTTTAAATAAGGCTTAAATCTTATTATACTTTAAATTTGTATAATATAAATTTCTGTATTTTATGATTATCTTGAACTAAAACTGGATTTTGGTGTCAATCTTTCCATCAGCGCAACTCTAAGTTTAGAGCTGAAACTGTAGGAAATAAATGTTGACTAAACGGCTGAGTAAGATTTTACTCTTTTACTCCTAATAAGGCTACTAGGTATACATTTACCGCCAGTACTACACCACATCTTCAAACTTAATCTAATAGAAATGCAATACATTACAACTTGAACGGTTCCGAAAAGCAGTTCAAAGTTCATTGTATCATAAATCTGACTAAATAAAACCTGTTCCGAAAATTGTTCCCCTTTATTAAGATTTTAAACATTTTTCAACTCAATAAATTGAGTTTACTCGATTAATGCATATAATTTAGTTTAAATAAAAAGCCCAAAATGACCTAATAATTCAAATGAAACAATCAAATCTTTAATCTTAGCATTCATTCAACTCTTTACCAAAAAGATAAACAAAATTTTGGTAATAAATTCATTTTTAAATAAATATTTACAAAACACATAATAAATCGTAATAAAAAACCAGCAACAGCAGGTACCAGCAAATGTTTGGCAACTATTTCCAGAACAATAACGAATATCAGCAAGATGAGAAAGAAGATCATGTAACTGTATCATGTGCAAAAATCCTGCTTAAAATTCCATGAAGTTCCTTAACAAAAAAAAAAATTAAATTCCCTTATAAAAAAAAAACTTAAATTAAAACGGTAAGAAAAAAAAAGCAACAAAATCCAACAAAAACCGTTGAATTACTGTATAGTTATAAACAAAAATAATCGGTTTATAAACAACAATGTCAAGAAACAGCTAAAACGACAAATAAAATAAAAAAAAAACAAGATTGACATTCCTGATAAAACCATAATTTAAATAAACCAAAAAAATCCATAAAAAACCAAATCGAAACAGTGAAAACAAAAGAAGTTGAAGAAGCCTCAAAAAACCAGTTAGTTCCTCACTACAATATCGAGTTAATTGCAATTATAATTGCATATGACATTTGCTACTCACTGAATTAAGTTTAGTTTCTTTTTATTTAACAACATGTGAAGGAATTACAGATTTCGATGCATTTATTTCATAAAACTATTCATAAAGTTTCATTGGGAAAACTCTTTAGTAAATTGTACATATAGTAAGTAAGTATACTTATAGTAAATACTTGAGCACGCAGTAAGCCAAACAAACAGCTATTGTAAAAACAAAACAAACAAAAAAAATAAATTAGCTTAAGGGAAGAACAGCTGTGAACTTCTTTATCTGAGATATAAAGTAATTGTAAAAATCTTAACAAAAAAAATCTGTTACAAATGTTTTCCATAATACTTCGGTACAGGCAAAACAAATCAGCGTGTGCCAAACGGATAGAAAGTGGCCCTTTTGGTTGCTATTGGTATAGTTATAACACATAAGTTATTATCTCAAACTTAATTGATACAAGTTTTGAAAAATTTGTCTTTCCTTTATTGATGCTCCTTTGCTGATACACATATAAGAAAAAGTTAACTGACATCAAGTCCCTGTTTCAGGATATTTCAAGTTTAATTCTGAATATTCTAAGATGATCTCAGAATATTTCAAGTTGATTTCAAAATATTTCAAGTTAATTTCAGAATATCTCAAGTTGACTTCAAAATACTTCAAATAGATTTCAAAACTTTTTAAGATGATTTCAAAACTTTCCAAAATGATTTCAGAATATTCCAAGATAATTTCAGAATATCTCAAGTTGACTTCAAAATACTTCAAGTAGATTTCAAAACATTCGAAGAGGATTCAGAATATTCTAAGTTGATTTCAGAATATTTCAAGTTGGCTTCAAAATATTCCAAGTGGATTTCAAAACTTTCCAAGATGAATTCAGAATATTTAAAGTTGATTTCAGAATATTCCAAGTTGATTTCAGAATATTTCAAGTTGGCTTCAAAATATTCCAAGTTGACTTCAAAATATTCCAAGATGATTTCAAAACATTCCAAGATGATTTCAGAATATTCCAAGTTGATTTCAGATTATTCCAAGTTGATTTCAGAATATTCCAAGTTGATTTCAGATTATTCCAAGTTGATTTCAGAATATATTAAGTTAATTTCAAAATATTGCAAGTTGACTTCAAAATATTTCAAGTTGATTTCAAAATGTTTCAAGGTGATTTTAAAACTTTCCAAGATGATTTCAGAATATTCCAAGTTGATTCAAGTATATTTCAAGTGTACTTCAGAATATTCAAAATCGATTTCCGCATATCTCGAGCTGACTTCATAATACTTCAAGTAGATTTCAAAACATTCGAAGATGATTTCTGAATATTCCAAGTTGATTTCAGAATATCTCAAGTTGGCTTCAAAATATTCCAAGTTGATTTCAAAACTTCCCAAGATGATTTCAAAACTTTCCAAAATGATTTCAGAACATTCCAAGTTAATTTCAGAATATCTCAAGTTGACTTCAAAATACTTCAAGTAGATTTCAAAACATTCGAAGATGATTCAGAATATTCTAAGTTGATTTCAGAATATTTCAAGTTGGCTTCAAAATATTCCAAGTGGATTTCAAAACTTTTCAAGATGAATTCAGAATATTTAAAGTTGATTTCAGAATATTTTAAGTTGACTTCAAAATATTCCAAGATGATTTTTAAACATTCCAAGATGATTTCAGAATATTCCAAGTTGATTTCAGAATATTTCAAGTTGACTTAAAAATACTCCAAGTTGATTTCAAAACTATCCAAGATGATTTTAGAATAATCCAAGTTTATTTCAGAATGTTCCAAATTGATTTCAGAATATTTTAAGATGATTTTAGAATATTTTAAGTTGATTTCAGAATATTCCAAGTTGATTTTAGAATACCTCAAAAAACTTTTCAAGATGATTTCAGAATATTCCAAGTTGAATTTAAAATATTCCAAGTTAATTTTAGAATATCACAAATTGACTTCAAAAAACTTTCCAAGATGATTTAAGAATATTCCAAGTTAATTTCAGAATATTTCAAGTTGACTTCAGAATATTCCAAGTTGATTTCAAAACTTTTCCAGATGATTTCAGAATATTCCAAGTTGATTTCAGAATATATTAAGTTAAGTTCAGAATATCTCAAGTTAACTTCAAAATAGTTCAAGTTGATTTCAAAATGTTTCAAGGTAATTTCAAAACTTTCCCAGATGATTTCAGAATATTCCAAGTTGCTTTCAGAATATTCCAAGTTGATTTCAGAATATATTAAATTAATTTCAGAATATCTCAAATTGACTTCAAAATATTTCAAGTTGATTTCAAAATGTTTCAAGGTGATTTTAAAACTTTCCAAAATGATTTCAGAATATTCCAAGTTGATTCAAGTATATTTTAAGTGTACTTCAGAATACTTAACGAAATTCTCAAGAATTCTAAATAAATTTCATAATTTTAATAAAATTCACACTTATGATTTTGGTTAAAAATTTTTTTTTTTTTGTTTTTTCTTTATTGGAGTTTTCTGTTGTTTTCTTAAATCACTGATTGTCACTTATTGCATTTATTCATGAATTATAATATTTAGTAGATGGTTGATTTATTTTTTATAAGCTCACCGAATTCACGTGTAAAAAAATACTGAAATGACGTTGTGTTAATTTTGTTAAAGTAGTTCGTAAACAAATGCTGTAATTTTAGTAGGTATGACGTTGCAAATGAAATGTCTGCCCACACTGCATTATTCATAAATCAGTGTTTCTCAAACTATAGTTACCTATACACGCAAAAGAAGTTTTCAAACAAAAACAAAAAAAAAAAAACAAAAAACCAATAACTGTAGTTAGTACTAGACAACTCTTTAGTAACTAAGCAATAATATCAAAAGTACAGAAAGGTACAACGTGTTGTTTCAATCTCATTAATTTTGTTTTATTATGTTTGCCAGTATGTTTAGAGATAAATATGTATAAGTTTTATCCTCAAGCAGAATAGAATATGAATAACCAAAAAAATCAAAAATAGAAAACAAAAAAAAAAACAATTAACTAAGAACTATGTCTAACTAAACCGAAATGTCAATCAGTTCCAATCAGTAACTCCAATCGATAGATGTTTTTATATACTAGTTAGATATCTACCAAAATAAGATAAGATAATATAAATATAGTAAATAGGTATATAAATAGTCAATTATGTTAAATGAATAATATAAAAAATCATTTATCTCTAACAACAATAAAAATCTCATATATTCAAAGCACCTACCTAAAATATATCGATGGTTAAGCTCACATAGATGTGTTAATTGCACTTTTGGGTAAAAATATATTAACTGCATTTTCTACCCCCTCAATAAAAGAGGCTCAAACCCTAGAGGAAATCGATGTTTAGTACTTAAAAATTTAAATTCGTAATACATAATTTGTTTCCCCATAAATTTCCATATTTGACACTTAACACATCTGTGAGCTTAACCATCGATTTATTCATTCTATCAATATTGATAAAGAAAATTTAGAAATATTCATTCACATTTCATGCCTATCATTTTTGGTATACAAATTAGCATTTAATATATTCCATTGGATATAAATTTGTTTATAAATATTTTTAATCACGTCCCGATCATTAAATTATTTTGTTAACATTATTATTTTAAATTTCGTAATATGTATAGAGGCCCGTAGGAAAATCAGACACGTATCTTTACATACAAACATATGTAAGTACAAGGTGGACCAAAAGTTGAGAATGACTTTCAATATTAAGGACTGCACCGAATAAAATTGTCCGTAACATTTTTTCCCATACTGTGCTATTGAAAGATTCAAATTCAAAAATTTGTATTTTATAAGCTCTGAATTAAATGTCAAAAAATATTATGTGTCGCTTATATTCAATAAAAATTTATTTAACGCAACAATGGCAAGCGAATTGGAAGTGCGAAAAACTGTTATTAAAATTTTTCAAAAGAAATCTGTTGTCTTTTAAAAAAAATAACAAAAAGGACGGCGCAAACCCTAAAAACATTTCCCGCGTTTTTAAACGCTTTACTAAAGAACTGTGTATTGCTCGGAAGAAAGATTCTGGTAAAAAGAAAGGGACACATGACGGTGAGAAGGGGAAGAAAGTTGTGACCATTTTGAAGAAAAATCCAAGCATATCGGTAAGGAAATTGGCAAGGAAGGACGATTCCTTAGAAACTTTCGTGAGCAGGTATAAGAAGGAAGCTGGACTGAACACGTACAAGATGCAAAAAGTTCTGGATAGAAACGCCACGCCGTCAAGAATGAAACCGCAAAGTAACGAGCAAAAAAGCTGAAAAAAGATTTTGTTGAGAAATTCGAATGCTGCATAATGGATAACGAGACCTACGTTTTAGCTGACTTTACCCAGCTTCCTAGGCAGGAATTTTGCACAGCCGATTCTCGAGGAAATGTCGCGGACAAATTCAAAGCAACCGGTGGCATGGTGGATGAGTGCTAGACTGGAGCTCTAGTTGTCTCAGGTTTGATTCGATAGATGGCGTTAAATTCTTTAAAAATGTCCAAATGGATTGTTCTAATAAAATGCTTGTAAGTACCAGTTCAACGGTTTCGATTCTCAGATAGAGAATTAAAATAAAAAAAAAAAAGAAATTCCTTTCGGAATTTCTTGTTTGATAGGAAATTTGCAGTTGTGGCAAAGGGAGCAGCTCATTCGTGACATCGGGTGCAATCAACGGCGAAATATATGTAAAGGCAAAAGAAATTGCTTCAATTTTTGCGCTAACATGAAGTATCCACTTTTTTTTTGGCCTGAACTCGCTTCATGTCAATACGCCAAAGCGGCATAAAATCATGAAATTAAGTGATTTTAATGCACAGAGAAGCTAATCCATCAAACTGTCCCGAACTAAGGCCGATTGAGAGATACTGGGCTTTAGTAAGAAGGAAGATGAAGTTAACAAAAATCGTGGTCAAAAACCTTCAAGACTTTAAAAGAAGAAAGTGGTGTTCGGCATGTGTGAGGGTAAAAACATTAATGGACGGGGTTCCTGAAAAATTAAAACTTTTTATTGAAGAAATAATCCTGTTTTCTATTTTTAATTTTTCAAATCTAAAATAAAATAAAATAATTTACAAAATTAAATTCTTTAGTTTATGAAAATCGAATTACTAGTTCAAAAGATTTTATCATTGTTGTAGCAGACAATTTTATTCGGCGCAGTCCTTAAATAGAGTCATTGGCTGCATTCACGAAACTCATCAATTCCTAAACAGTTGTAAAATTCTATTGTGAATGGCAACATTTTTAGTGAGGAAGCGCCATTTTTAGTAGCGAAAAATTTGTATGATACTTTTCATCGGTTGATTTGTGTACAGCGGCTTATGTTTATCTATTTATTATATATATATTATTTTTTTTTATTATGGCTGTCATAATTGACAAAACATATTCATATTAACGCCATAGTCAAACATACTTTACAAAAACATTAAATTATTTATATTCATTATTTAAGTTTTTGGTTTTGTTAGAGGCGAAAAATAGTAAAAAAAAACTATTCACAATTGATTAGTTAGCTAAAAAGTAGCAGCATGTTCACAACACGAAAATTGATGAGCTGCAACTGTTTAGCAATTGATGAGTATCGTTAATGCAGCCATTCTGTTTCAAATCGTGCACCAAGTGGGAAAGTTCTGATTTCCGATTTTTTCGAGTCCAATTTTTTTTCCAAATTTCAGTTTTTTCTACTTTCTATTTTTCATCAAACAAAAAATTGGTCAATTTGAAAATTTTCGCTTTGATTTTTATTTTTCAGTTATTTTACTGTTATTAAAATTAAACCAAAAAAAGCCGTAGGTACCAAACTTGGGGCAAAAAAACAAATTTTTTAAATCGGACTATTTTTGGTAAAGATATAAAAAAATTTGAAGAAAGCACTGCGTAAGCGAACAGCGAAACTCAGAATTTCGGATACAAATTCAAAAAAAATTAAGAATTTGAGGGAAAAATTTGGGCTCAAAAACAAATCCCAAATTAAAACTTTCCTACCTGGACAATTTGAAATGGAATGACCCAATTTGCATATTTTCCACAGACAAAATTAACTGTGAATTCAGAAACAGAATTAGAATAGAAATCAACAACCAGAAATAATTGCAATTATGAAAACTTAAACTGACAGATTTTTAGATCCAAAATGTCAAAATTCGTAAGTCATTACAAATTACTTTATAATTAATTTTCTTAAAAATCTTCAAATTATTTTTTTCCCTTTTCTTAATTGAAGGATTTCTTTCGTTATGGATTCCACAAAGATTTGATTATCTAATTTTATACAAATTTGATCATTAAATATTTAAAAAAATTTTAATTATTTATTTATGTTATTATTTAAATTTAGTGTGTTGTTTATGTTGTTTATTATTTGAAATATTTCAATATATTGTATAAGTATGTACACCCGGCGACAAAAAAAAAAACCCCTAGCAGTGCTTTTTCGTTACTAATTTTTAATTCCTTTGCTAATTTTCCATATTTTTCATCATAGTACCAATGAATTTGTTTTACTGAAGTCGCAAATCGTTGCGATGTATAAAAATAAGAGCTCCAAACGAGAAATATTTCGTCAATTAGGAGTCAATGAATGGAGTGTTCGCAATGTTATAAAAAATTAACGGGCTCTTTTTCACGGACGACCAAAAAAAAAAACAACGGAAAGAGATGAGCGCCAAATCAACCGCATGTGCCTCTCAAATCGGTTTCAACATGTTGGACTCATAAACAGCACCTTTCGATCTTGTTTAGGAACACAAATAAGCGACCGAACTATGGAGAGAGTGCTAAATAATTTGGGCTTAAAAGCACGAAGACCTGGAAAAAATGAGAAAAAGCTGACTGGAGTGGGCCAACATGCACAAAAGTTGGACTGAAAGGGATTGGAGAAAAGTCATCTCCTCCGGTAAGTTTAAATTTAATTTTGTTGGTCCTAATGGGAATACCATGGATCGCCGTAGAAAAGGAGAACGTTTTTCAGACGTTTCAGGATGATTCAGCGCCGTGTCATAGGTCGAAATTGGTGGGTATTCGCTCAATATATTTAGTAGTTTTCTTCAAATTACCTTTTTGATATTTTCAGATAAAAAATCATAAGGAAATCATAAATCATGGGTACTAGTCGGTATGTCCCCAGTAACTGGGGTTAGTTTTTTGTGGAAGAAATCTTTTTATGAAAAACAAATATCAAAAGAAAACCAAACTACTCGTTGGTGTTTGTTTTGTTGTTTGTGTATGCAGATAATTCGTTAGATAATTCGGAGAGATGCCGTTACTCATGTCTTCTCTCGTTCTCTTATTTATTATTTACTCCCGCTTAAGCAATGATTTTTTCAACGATGAATGCAATGCTTTGTTCAATGAGCGAATTTTAAAAAACTTCCCACTCTAATATTTTGGCATTGGCTTAACCGATTTTAAATCTGATAATTTTTGTCTAACCTTTCAATTGATATATAATATGATAGCACTTCTGTATCTTCTGGAATAAAATTGTAGTTCCACTAATAAATGTATAGATAACTTCTCTTTCTTGGCCAGGAAACAGTCTTGATATGAACCCCATATTGAGCTGCTGGCATTATATGGGGAAAATAATTAGAAATAAGAGGTCGAAATCGCTAATTGAAATGAAAAGAGTCATAGAAAATGTTTGGTTTAATGAAATTGATCAAACTTACTTACAAAAACTATTTGCGTCAATGCCAAAAAGAGTTGATCGAGTTTTAAAGAAAAAAGGTGGAACCACCGAGTATTAAATTTATATATGTAAAAAACTCATATGCAATTAACATGTTTGATGTCATTGTAACTTATTTATTTTATTAAATTCCTATTAAAAAACAATGGATGCGTGCAAGGCACGCAAGATATTTGATGTGTAAACAATTAAACCAACTGAATGCCATATACATAAGCTCACATATGTGCAGCTATTTATAGGGATTTGATGTATAATCTATGTGCTTAGGTAAATAATTCAAATTAAAAGAATTTTTTTATAAACTTAAAAATTTATTAGATATCATTATTTTTATATATATATGTAATAGCCCAATTCACTATAAATTGCAAATGGTCTTGCATCATTGCAAATACAAATTTTTGTTCCATATCGTATATATTTGTTGTTGTGATAGCAGAAATATTTTGTATTTGCACTAAATCGTGAATAGGGCTGATATGTTGTAGTTGCATCATTTTTCTTTTACTCAATGCATCGGGAAAATTTTTATAATGTCGTGGTTTGCTATCATTATCACTACATTTTCTTTATACATTTATTGAAACCCAGATTCTTTATTTCTTATCATTTTATATTGTTTTTATATTTTAAAAAATATTTATTTTTAATCCAATCTAACTAACCGAATGCAAAACCTATCAAACGCCTGTGTTTGGTACGGCGACTTCTCTGCTTGTATGGTATAGTCAATCTACACACGTTTAACACCAACAAATAATTCTGCCAAGAATAGATGTACGCACACATTTTGTTTTCGTATGTGCATATATGTGTGAGTAAATTGATCGAAACATAAACAAACTCCGCTCGTATTTTAATTTCTCCCTCTCTTCTTCTCTTCTTTCTTCTCTTTGTTGTTTAGAGTAGCACAGTCATGCCGAGCAATAGTGCGAGCGAGAGGGGAACTGGTCGTTACAGTTATCTTACATCTTACGTTACCGTTATTCTTACATTTTACACATTTGATATTTTGCCCATACCGTGAGCTAAAATGTTTACACATCAAAAATACTTATATAATCACGAGAACTTATTCTTTTTCTTTTATAACGATATGACTAATTTTGATCATTTCTGACTTTTTTCAGATTTCTGGTTCATTCTTCTTGAAAACATTACATTTCATAATTTCTTGTTAGATAGAGGAAGCAAATATTTTCAATCTTTAGTAAATTAATTCGTCAAAAAATTTACTGCGAGGATTTTTTTGTCGCCTGGTGTATATATGTATGTATGTTGACCGACCCACAGGGTGTGTATATATATTTACTTTTTCATGCAAGATGTTAGAAATTTTAAATAAATCGTTTGGAATTTCCAAATTAATTAAGCAAATTTGTATACAATTATCTTAAATAATGATTAAATTTAATGTGTTAACTTGTTTTCGGAAATCAAATCAAAACTTATTTTATTTTATTTGTTTTAAACTCATTTTAATTTGCACATTCACTCTCACACACACACACACACACACATATATATTGTTTTTGTGATTATGGTAAGTGTTTAAGTTTACGGACATGCATTTATGTGTCCGTAAAATAGCTATATTCAAATAGTCATAGCTATTAGAGCAAATAATGCAGTTCAAATTTTATTTATATTATGTTTTGGAATAAACGAAGATTTCTTCACTGGCAAAGCTTTATAACATCTTTGCGCCACCAGTGCTTCGGCAGATTTTCTGTTTTCGAATTTTGATCTGTCTTGTACCACATTTTGAATAGAATGCCTATGAAGGCAAGCAGGACTGTTGAAATTGGGGAAAGGAAAATGAAAATATCATCACGGGACAACCGATATATCGTGAAAGGCAACTCTTGCTTTTTCCAAGTAAATCTCTGTAGAAAAAGAGAAGACAATAGCGGTGATTTGGAATTAAAACATTGTGATTTGAAAGTCGAGGAGAAAAAATTAGAGAAACTCGTGAGGGCCTCGTTGGTAGTGTGATATTTAGTGCTGCTGCGAACATCAATTTATTTAACTTTAAGTTCTTCGAAAATGGTATTTTACATTCGATTTTTGCGGTTTAAGTCAAAAATGAAAGATGTGAAACTAAAAGGTGCATTTTGCAGCTCTTAACAAGGTATAAATCAATAAGTTGAAGGGATTAATAAAAGTCATAAAAAAGTTCTTATTATGATATAATAAATATTATGATTACGGTTCATTACAGAGTATTCAAGTATTATTGAAATATCTCCGCGCCTCCCTTAAAATCTGTCTACGACCCCCAGGGGGGCGCGCCCTACCACTTGAGAACCACTGTTTTAGAGCTTTTCAATTTCGAAATTAACTGAAACTAATTATTTCTGCATTACCACTCTAATTTCTTTTTATTTTTGGAAACACCCAGAAATTACATGGTGCTAGATCCGGGGAAATATGGTAATGCGTGAATTTTTTCTATACCTGAAAGTTCAATAAAGCTGTTGATTTTATCGCGGTATAAAACAAAGCGATGCAGTTCCCCTTTTTCTGATTTTCCAGCAAATTTTTTAAAACTTGTTTCCAGGCTAATAGGAGTAGTTTCCAGGGTAATAGAAGGTGGAATTTTTGTCCTAGTGAAATAAATCGACATTATTATTTTTGATTATTTGTTATCTTGATTTAAGGGGTGGACTTGCCATTTTTGGACGCCATACAATCAACTGCTGTTTGGTTTCCGGGTCGTACTAATAGAACCAAGCTTTATTTGTTAATTTTATTAAAGGACCTACACTATATGAAAGTGTTCATCAATATAATGAATCGTGGTTTTATAAAGAAATATGTATATCCAAAATTTTTTTTTTTTTTGTGAATATATTTTGAAATTATTAAGTTTAATTCAAAGATATTTGCTAATGAATAACAAAATGAAATTACTAGATTACTCTGAATTATCGATGTCAAAAGATATGCAGGAAAAATTAAAGTGTTCAAAATTTCAAAATTTTTTTTTTTTTTGTGAATATATTTTGAAATTATTAAGTTTAATTCAAAGATATTTGCTAATGAATAACAAAATGAAATTACTAGATTACTCTGAATTATCGATGTCAAAAGATATGCAGGGAAAATTAAAGTGTTCATGGTCAAAAAAAAAAAAAAAAAACAAAAAATTGAAATTCCAAATTGATTTATTTTCACACATTCATATGTAGATAGACATTTGTACGTGGACATACATAATACATATATGCAATATATAGATGACATATACTCATCATAAGCTAATCTCAAATTAAGATAGAATGAGCACAATTTGCTATTTTCATAGCGTGAAAATTCATTTCAAAATGGAAAATTGTCAAAAAATAAATTGGTCAAATTCTAAAAAATTCAAAAAAAAAAAAAAAAAAACTCAAGGTAGAATTATTGCGCAGCTAAAAATGCATACTGACATATCAGAAACTCATACCTCAGCACTGCTCCCCGCTTGCAACAAAAATTAATATGCTACAAAAAAAAAAAGAAAAATTCACAAAATAGTTAACGTGGCATTTAACGGTGAAACCGGCGGGCGATGGCCGTCATGAGTACATCAAAATATTGAAGGTAAATAAAAATGAATAAAATAAGAAAGAAATAATACTAAAAGAAATAACAGCATATTTACTCCTATATATTAGCATATATACAACTATATACATATTTATATATAATATAGCAACAATAGCACAAAAAACAAAAACTTAACAACAATAAATCTACTACACCCAGAAAAATACCCATCTCTAAAACAAAGAAAAAGTTTCCTCAATTTGAATCAACGAAAATTTCTCTCGTTTATGTAAATTTTCCTCAAAATGAAGAAAAATGTGTTGTTCAATTTAAAGTAAGTTATTTCTTCATTTTTAGAAATTTAGTTGCGTACCAATTGCAATAAAATCCCAAATTTTAATGGAATGGGTAAAACTAAAATTAAAGGAAACTAAGATAAAAAAGTAAGTACAATAAAATACAAGAAAATATGGGTGTGGTAAACGGGCATCTACATATATAATTTTTTTCAAAAACTTAGTCCTTACAACGCGTCGTTACATAAAATTTTAACTCATTAGCATTTACGAATTACTTTGTCTATTGTTAACACAAATGTGCATGGAACAATGGACGTTTCCATAAACCTGTTTCTTCTAAAACTTAGTCGCATTAGCATATAAAAATTCAAGCACCATTTGGCTACGAAACAAAAGTATCAAAATACTATAAAAAGACAAATTACCTTATTTAGAATAAAATAAGGTGGCATCATTAAACTTACATATTCTTTGTGCATAGAAAGTACCAAAAATTTTCTCCATACAAAATTTTGGTATACACATAAAACTAGCTTTACTCTTTTGGCCTTAGCAGACAATCGCGTACGCTTTGCTTTTTGGTTCATACACATTGACGACATGTAACGTGTAACTGCACACGTGCATATTAGCTGGTATTCTGACTGGGCATTGCGGGCTCAGAGAACACCTTTGCAAGATAGGGGTTGGGCAAAGCTCAATTTGCAGGTTTTGTAATGAGGAAGACGAATCATCAGAACATATTTTAGCTCAATGTGGAGCACTGATCCACAAAAGAAGGAAATGTCTGGGCATGCACCAAGTGCCCAGTACCGAAATGGCATCCATAGATCCGGGCGCAATACTCAAATTCTTGAGGGAGACTGGACTGGATGAGGTACTCTAGGCAGATTAAACTAGATAGAAAAGAGGGACGTACAATAGATCTTATAGGTCGCGGTACAACGACAGAAACCTCTATAATATAATACAATACACGTACACACGACTACGAACTTCTGTCGGCTACAACTGTCGCCGTGTAGTCAGCTACAAACTCTTTTCTCTCTCTCTGTCGCTTATCAAATTAGAAATGGATTTAAAATTGGCAACAGCCACAATTGTGGTCGGTGGTCGTGCCGTCGCCAAAATAATCGTCTCCATAAGAACAAGTTGTTTTTATAATTTGAGAAATGCAGTCGTGTAGCTGCCGTCGTCTATGTGTATGGTACATTCTTTTGAATTTTTTAGTCGGCGCCTTTATTTCCAGGCGACGACGCCTGTAGTGTATGTAAAAATACGTATGAATGTAAACCTTAATACTTACTAAAAATAAAATAATAAATGAATACAAGTAAAATAAAAAAATGATTTCTATGCCTTTTAATTAAAACAACATTGTAGAAAATATAAAAAGGTAGTAAATTTACATCAATTTATGGAAAATTATTCCTCAAACTGAGGAAAATTTTACCTAAATTGTATACAATTTCTCATAATGAAATAAAATATTATTCATATGAAAAACGCAATTTCTACAAATTGAAGACATATTTCTTTAATTTATGGAAAACTTTCTTCTTTCAAAGAAATTTTTCTCTAAAATAAAGAAAAAATATTTCCTCAATTCAAAGAAATTTTGTATATCTAAATGAGGAAGCAATTTCTATGGCGCCAAATCATTCACATTTTTCCTCAATTTGATAGCCATTTTTCTTCAAACGAAGTAAGTATTTCTCTGGGTGTGCGATGCACTACGTCAGCGAAATTTGGCCAACGTAAACAACAGAAAATCAAGAACAAAAAAAAAAAAAAAAAACAAAAAATAAAGCACATTCTGAGTTTTTTTTTTTGTCCTGCACTTTTCTTCTCTTCCCCCATGTTTATTCCTATTCCCAAGTAATTTTTTATGGGGTGCGGATGATGATGACGCTGTTGAATGTAATTGCAGACAATTTTAAATATTGAAATTCTTAGAAGAATTTTCGAAATTTCGAAAATATTTGCGCACAGTTTGCGTCTGGTGCATTTCCAGTTTGTGTGTGTTTTTTTTTAAGTTTACTGCTGTCGTTGTTGATACTGTTGTTGCTGTTGGGACTGCATATTGTTGCTGCGAATGCATTTTCAATTCATTCAGTTCCTGCAGCGCTCGTGTTTGTGTGTGTGATGTGATGTGCAAAAAGATACTAATGAAATTATAAACGCTTTAATATTTTTAAAATAATATTTAAAAGTATTTCAAGAGTTTTCCATTGCTCGGCAAAGGGGAACAACAACAACAGCACATATCTAGTTTGCATTGTTAATGCACTAAAAATTGCAGTTTGATTTAACAAAGTTTTGGGTGCTTCAAAGCGAAAGAACTATTGGGAATCTCCAAAGCAAAATCGGATTAATTCGCAGTGCCGTTTTTGCTCTGAAAGAATTTGCATATCATTTTTGCTCTTACTTTTAATGCAATTCGCTTTCCTTTTATAACAACTTGAACCTACTTTTGCTTTCAGCTTCCCATATGGCAGGCTGAGAGCCTACTATAAATAGCTAAACACCTGCATATTCTCAGTTGCAAAAATAATTAAGATGTCTTATGTTTCATCATAGCACTTTAGGACTGCTTAGGAAAAAGAAGCCCGAAACGGATTTAACCACAATTCTCCGGAAAACTTCCACTATCCAACAAACATACTCTGATCCCGATCATTTCTTGTCTCCCTCAATTTGTCGCACAGGGTTATTCTTTTGCCGTTTAATATTAAATAAATTTTAAAACCTAATCAATTATTATCCACAGTGTAATGCAGTCACATATGATACCTACATTGTTAGTTATACTAAATAATTTAGCTGACACTTTTTGTATTTTGTAATATCTTCAAAACGGTTTTATGTCCAACCAATTTAAATTGCAATCCATACATACAAATGAGTTTACACCCACCCATTTTCGTTCATACAAACATGTCACATCAAGTGCATCTTTAATTGGGGCCATACATTGTGCACATTGTATACTGTCAACAAAGTATCTCGTAGTGGATGACTGTTTGGATTGTTTTTACAAATAATACACATTTTTGCTTTTGTATTTTTATGTTTTTTTTTTTTAAGATTAAAATCTTAATTTAAATTTGAAGTGTCAACGCAATTGTAAATCATTCTAATAATTTGCATGAGCGCATAAAGAGAATTTGGTGCAAAAAATAAAACAAAAAACGTTCAAGAAGTTAATCACATAATGTAGAAAGTATTTTATTACCCTCTTCACTTCCTTCATCATTTTTCTGCTATAAATGCGTTAATGCTCTCTGCGTTCTGAAACAGGATTTTGAATCAATCATAATCCTCATAAGCGTATTAATGTCACACACACATACATACACAGCAAAACGCATGCGCAAAAGTTTTTCATTTGAATGTACTTGTATATGAAAATCAATGGATTTCAACAGCATCTGCAAGTGTTGCGCATACCCCCGCCATGTCAACCCAACCCAACAAACTGTCAGTTTCCACTCCACTCTGACGCAAACATGGTCGTTGGTTGCAGCGTATCTAATCGAATCGTGAATGCATCGCAGCCAGTTCGCAGATGCTGCGGGAATTGAAAATTTCTACATCATTTTGATTAAAGCTTTGTAAAATTTTATGCATTTGAATTTTTTTTTATTTATTGCAAGTATAAATGCTTGATTATACACAACTATGCAGATACATTCGCAAGTAAGCAAGTTCGCTAATCAATCATAATTTTTGTTAAATTATGTTGAATTTCTTGTTAATTTTATGCCTTATGCATTTGTTTTTTTTTTGCATCAGAAAGAGTCTAGAATCATTCTGGATAAATGGATATACAAAATATAAAAATGATCAAATTCATATGTAAATCTAAAAAGCCTGAAGCAACATGATGTACATTTATAGGCTTAGGTCTAGCTTTATTGGTCTACTTGTATTGTGTGTTGCGACAAGTAATAGGAACTTCACAGCAGTCCATGCGACAGCTACTTGGATTAAAACGGTTACTTCTTAATGTATTTTTTCATACTACAGATCATTGTCTATCGTAAGAGCTCCGTATAATGAAAGTCATTCAGAATGCTGTGAACCAGTATGGGCTAAAGAGTAGCGTACGTGTTCAAGAACATAAGAAATTCACACTTACAGCGTTCGTTCCATAGAAATAGAGTTCAGTCGGTAAATGGCCAGGGCTGCTTTAAACATTATCACCCAGCCATTCCGGACCAAAGAAACAACGCGCTTTAGTTCTAAATCAACATGAATGTATAAACGTTTTCGCATTCGAAAGATGGCACGATACGTTTAACGTTGTGACCGTCACTCCCGTTTTTGCTTTATAAATTTTATAGAAAAAAACTATCGCGACTTTACTTTAAATTAAACCAGAACTTCAAATAAAATAAATATGCAGACTGTGCTGCTTAAAAAATACCAAAAGATGATGCGTTGCCAACTATTTTAGTGGGGACTTGGGCGCAGGCTTGTAATAAAATAGAGAATGAAACAAAAAGGTATGTTTTTAGAAATGCTCGAATTCTGTGGCTCAATACTAAAAGTAATCACACAAGGAAGTTCTGATTTACGCTCTCGATAGCTCGTGCAGAACAGAACGCGGTACGGAACAAAAATGTATACCACTTAAATTCAGCTATACACATTAACTTAATCATCTGCTATGTTAGAAGGACACACTGCAGTTTCGCCAAGAAACAAGTCTCTCAATGGGAACTCATCATACCCACATATGTGTGGGTGGCCATGATTACGACCCAAACAATTGTATGATAGTTGGCGGCAATGTACTAGTTTATAATGTATTAGTGTATAGCAGAGTCATATCCAATATGGGGAATTAAAGTATTTTCGTTTTCCGCAAATTTACAACAAATAGATGTTTGAACTCTCTTACAGAAGTTTCCACGTCTCGATTCTCACAAGTATGGTCTAGTACTAAATCAAGGCAAAGTTATACAAGGTCTTGTTAGTCTGCTTTAACAAACACCGAATTGTGACTTTTTCTCACCGATTTTTTTTGGTTGGCAAGGGAGGAAAAACAAAAGTGAACAAGTCAACTATATCAACGATTTTTGACATTTGTCTTTTGCAAGTTTTGCATATCTGTTCCATTAATGTAAAATGAATAACAAAGAAGCAAATAGAAATACAAAATCGATCATTCGTTGTGTATAAAAGCTCTCGACGATGTAGCAAAAGAACAAGAGAGAGAATATGTAAAAATCTTTGAGAAAAATCGGCCAAAAATCTGTGTGTGTAAAAGCAGACTTACTAGAAACTAGCTCCTTTTTTCCTTTGTTGTGAACAGCAGGAAGTTGTCAAAATCTGTTTGTTACTGTTGATTTTGACATTTTAATGCGACTGACATAACAAAAAAGCTCTGTTATTGCTGGTGTAATGAATTTTTGTTATACTGCTGCTATCACCTTGTAAATATATAAATTTATCTTGTACTAAATGATTCCATTTTACTATTGTGAATATGTATATCGGCAAAAAAAAAGAAGAGGAGGAATGACAGTTCTTTGGAAAAAGATAAAGAAGTGAATTTAGAAAGCGCAGCATGTGGCTGCGCTTTCTATTAAAAATTAAAATTAAATAAAATATTTTTACATCGCGAGTGTCGCGGCGCGAAAATAAAACGCGTTAACGTATATATGAAGTAAAACTCCCTAAATATGTTAAACAAATAGAATAAAAAACTACTCTAAAAGGATATAAGCATTAGATCGCATTAAAGCATGCATTTGGAACAGCATTTATTCAAAAAAAAGAGGAGAAAAGTAAGTATGAAACAAATTTATTTTCTAATTTTAAAACTTAACAAAATAGCAACGGTTTGATTATGCAAAGGAAATGTAACGTTTTCAACTGTCGCATATCTCCTACTACTACTATTATGGTACAAGAGCCCATGGAGCGCTTAGACTAAGCTTTTCTCATCCATTCATTTTGTGTGAGTTATATTTATACACAAACGGGAGGAGTCTTTTGTTTTTTGTCCAATCCGAACGGCAAAATAAAAGTTTTTTATAGGAAATTTTTTACTCTTGAAGGCTGCCATTCCCAGCCAAGAGGTGGTGCAGCGTAGAAAACTTTTATTTTTGACCGTGCCGAGATTTGAACCCGGGCTCTTCTGCGAAGCAGCCCAACACAATAAAAATTAGCAACGTAAGGTTCTATTTTTAATAGATTTCTGCGTTAAGATACGTTACGTTTGCATAATCAAGCCTTAAAAGAAGAATTACTGTACAATTTGCTGGCTTTGGTGTTTTTTTGTTGTTGTTATATTTGTTTTATTTTTTACACTAATTTGCGTACACGTTTTGAAAGTATGGAAAGATGCCGTTTTCATACAAGAAAAGCGGATACGTTTGCTATTATGTAAGTTTTGACAGTAGCGTCCGTTTTTTGTTTTGTTGGTGCGAGATCTAATTTGAGTAACGGCTTCACTACCTTATTTCGAATTAGGACACTTTGAGCTATTACTACATGGCCCGTTTACACTTTTTAAATGTTCTTCCCTTGACTGCTGTTGTTTCCCTCCTTTCTTATCACCTCTCTCGGCCTCATATTCAATTATGTTTCGACTCTCATTTCCTTGTATAAATCATGATTTTAATATAATTCGAGGCATTTTTCTGAACTTTTATTTGCTTAATGAACAACTGCAGTGCAACTTGTGATGGCAGTATTTACTTTTCACGTAGAGTACCCGTAAAACGATAAATATTTCAGGTATTATCGACCGAATGAGGATGGAGTTTATCTCCAAAACTAATGATTTTCCATAAATGGAAGAGGGAAAAGCATGATTTCTTTTAAAAATTAAATAAAATAATAATTGATTTTTTGATGTAATTACTAGCAAATCCAAGAGGTGTTTTGGAGATAAATATCATATAACCTTTGATCCGCTTTTCACCATGTAAAGTTTTATGAATGTTTTTTCAATGTTCTGGCGGCTACAGCAACAGTGTGACAATGTAATAAAAAATATATTTGAGCCTACACAAACTTAAGCAGTTAGAACAACAACAACAACTCGATCGAGGAAAGAGGAGGAAAGCTACTTTTACTTTTGATATTTTGGGACAAAGAACGATCAAGTGCTTCAGTTTGCTCAGATCTTCTCACTTCAGCCTGATGTAGAGTTGATTTTTATTTTTTATCATATTTTAACTTTCACTTAGACTGAGAATTTCAATACTGACGGATCTGTTTGTAAAACTTTGGCGGATGCAATGTATAACTTTATTACTTATTTCATGGTGATTTTATGGTGATCGCCATAACGTAAATTAACAGCGCGTGGCGTTCAGAACATTAAGTATAGGTTGAGTTCATAAATCAGGCAAAAAAAAAAATTAAAATTATAATTACTGATTCTTAATGTTTGTATAATTAAAATATACATAAATTATTTACATAAGTATTGAATATAAAGAGATTCATATCCATATTATTAAAACTTTAATACATCTTAAACAAATATCATTTGTCCTTGAAAATTTGTTACAATGCACAGTGGTTTTTTTGAAAAGCTGGCCAAAAGTCGAAGATAATAATTTAATCTAGCGAAAATCGGTATATATAGATTTTTGAGGTCGCGGATGTGAAATATGAAGAGCATGACGATTTTTTTTAGCGAAGATACATATATAATTACTCATAGTAGCCCAACAATATTTTTTCAACAGAATGCCATTGATAAATAATACTTCCATACAAAGATAGAAGAGATATCTCATAATGAAAATTCAGCTTATATCCTAGGTACCATGCCCCCCTTTTCCAATCCCACCCACATTTTTCCTTTGCCATGGTATTATCGGCCAACATTTTTTTTTAACCAAATTTCAGCACTGTACTATAAAAAAATCTGGAGATATAATCAAAAAAGCTTCAGGGTTGTGTGGGAAGTGTCACGGCTACTTGAAATTTAAAATACAATAACATTGGTACTTACAAATAATACTTCCATACCAAATTCTAGTATCGTACTACAAATGGTTACTGACATATCTCATAATGAAGACTCAAGTTATAGAGATGTGCTTTTTGCCACCTTTTTCGAAAAATAGGTCACTGTGCAATGTTTTACCTCTAGTTCTAAGTATCTGCATCTCAAAGCAATATAATAAGTAATGCTTATACTTCCGATGCATTAGCATTTAGAATGCAACGCCTATACACACTAAAATAAACTTTTGCTCATATTATAATGCTGCAAATTTACTATTTATCACAGTGGGTCATCATTGCACTTGAAATTGTTTGCTTATTTTGCATGCAACATTGTTGCTTCCTTTTAGATTTTCTATATAGGAAATATTTACAATAACCATTTGTGTGTTCATGTTTGTACAAATTATAATTTTTAATGAGTTTAAAATAAGTAGGTACTTACATGTTATTTTAATTATGAGAAAAAGCTTAGAAGATATATGCACATTCATTAAATAAATTTCACTAGATATTTTGCATGAGAGAAATCTTTATTGTACAATGAACATTATGTAGTGTTTAAGAATCAGTTGCCATGCTATCATTTGCTCTTCTCAAAATAATATCACGTTTATGTACTTATAACTTTGTTGCGTTCATATCTATAAATTAATCTTTGAAATGAAAAAGCAAGGAGCTTACGAAATGCAAAAATGAGCTTCTGTACACAATATAATCTGATTAAACTATTCCCGATACTCTTAAAAATGTCTCATATGATATTTTATCGAGCGTTTTGTGTAACAAATTGAAAACCAATCTGAACAAGCTTATTGAAGCCCATCTCTTTTAGCGGCTTCAGTCTTAAAAAGTTTACCTCCAGCCATATTTATACTAAGCCAAAAGAAACCAAAGAAAACCAGATCGGCTTTCATCCATTCTTAGACTATAAACGCAACTTCTACCACAATATTCTATTTTGTTATCCTTGCAAATCTTACTCGAAAAAATTAATTAAAAATTGTTCGATAACACAGTACAATACCACATGAGTAAAGTTAAAAATACTTTATTCTTACACTTAACCCCCATCTCCATTTTGTACTTCTCCTTTCAGAAGTTTTTGGTACAGATGTCACCAAATTTTTGAATTATAATATTTTCTTTTCTTAACCACATAAAAGATACTCCTATACATTAAATTCAATATAGTATACTATAGTAACACTATATTGAATTTAAGGTAATTATATTTGTACTTTCGTAAAAGTTTTAGATAATTTTATTTACCAGCATAATTAACGCACCTCGTAGAATTCCCTAACTAAACCATCACATGAGCAACATTCATAAAAAGTTACGATGCAGCCCTGATACAAAACAGCTGTTTCTCTCATTGAATTTGTTTCAGTTTTCGATTATTCCACTGTTGTTTTGTTTACAGACTAATTAAAATGCAGGATTTCCTTTTAAATATTGATAATAAAGAAATTCTAATTGAGGTGAGTCGTCCACAGTGTCCAAATAATCTTCCTCAATTTATTCCAAATAATTTAACCCATACAGATACTGCATCATTCTATTGATTATTTAATTGGCAATCGCGATGACCAACATACGCTGAAACTTTGTCATAAATACGGATTCCATAGTCCCGATGATTTTATGTTGACCACGCGTAGAATTGCACGTTGCTATCGTAATTATTGCACGGAGGGTGGTTCAGAAGCGGATTTGCTTTTGGAATTTTCTAATTTAAGTCCCGAACTGCAGCGTCTAGTGCCTACTGTGCTGGCTGCGCGTCGTCCAGAGGTGATCAAATATTTAATACGTGAACAAAATGCACAAGAACATCCACTCGTTGAATCATTCGATTGGGATTTACGTTTCGTTATGGGCGATAGTAGTTACGCACATAATCGACGACAATTGGCTACAATAACATTCAATTGCCGAGAAGCTGGAAAGGCGAGTACTCTGCATATGCAAATGAGTCGCGATAAATTAAATGAATTTATTGAGACTATCGAGGAATCTCTTAAAGAAGATGAAATTGCTACTAGTGCTGCTGTTACTACTGCTGATGAAAGTAAAATGAAAGAAGTAGTAAATTTAGTTAAAACTTAGGCGCAATGAATGCATTTATATTCCAAGTAAATTAAGTTGTAAATATAATTTTAACAAAAAGAAGTCTGTAATTTATTTAGTTGCAAGTTTTAAATTCATTCCCCTTCACTCCTATAGAATACTTAGATGAAGATTATTGAAACAAGAAAACCAGATGAGTTTCAATCTACACTTTCTGAACTTAATTTTCCTAAGCGGACATTGCTGCGATTAACAAATTTTATAAGAGTGCCAAAATTTGGGACAAAACGTACTTTTCAATATAAAAATGTACCTCATAAAAGTTATGCTCTATGTATCAGTATATATAACTACATATCACTACCTTTCTTTCTCTAAAGAACTAAAAGTGTTTTCCCAAAGCCGAGTTTCTGATGCACTAGGACTAAACGTTTCCACCTGCATCTCGACCAAAATTTTTTTTCAAGCCAAGCTTACGTCTCTGTTCTTTAAGTTAATATAACAATTTTTGAAATAAAAAATACTCAGTATATTAAAGTTTGGAAACGTTTTTTGCTGCTACAAAATTTAAAAAATGTGTGTTAGGGCCTTAACAAATTAAGGTAGTGATATACTTTCATATGTGTGGCGTTGCACAGCCAAAAACGTACCTCAAAAAAAAAAAGGCGTACTTTCGTATCACAATTTTGAAATTATACCCCAAAAGGTACAATTTTGTACTCAATCGCAACACTGTAAGCGGACTATATGTCTACGAATAAATGCCTTATAAAGCTATAAACAGAATTGCAGCGTATCGACGAAATTACACGGCGTAGAAACGCTGTTACATTTAAATCGCTCATAACCCTATGAAATGGAACAGATTTGCAGCTGTCAACGATTTAACGCCGCGATTTTACATGGACTTGGGATTTTTATAGTGAGAGCGTTTTTCGCCACGTAAATTCGTCGATACGCTGCAATGCTGTTTATAGCTTAAACCTCGTAAACCGCATAAGTTGAAAACAAACAAACCTTTTCAATCAGCTGTTTTTTAAAATAGAAAGAAACAAATGGCAAGCAATATAGGTCTCAGTATACCTTACACAAGAAGAAAACTTACTTCTTCATAGTTTTTGCAATAAACATATTTACTTACATTTTTATATTTTAAATTATTAAGTTTATTATATCTTATTATGGAATTGTAAGTGAGGTAAATATAAATATATATATGTGCGCATTTACAAGCGAATGGTTATAACTAATGTGCTCAGATATAGGGTGAACAGCGTCAAAGACAAATGCCACAGAAATTTGTTTCACATGGCTGAGGTAAGTTAAAAAGATAAAAATATCGTTTAAATAAATTCACAAATTTAAACAAAAAAACCTTTTCGTCAATCTAGGATCAAAAACAAAGTAAGCGCCGTCGGGTTAATCCGACTCATCGTTGGACAGAAACACAGAAGGAGGAACTGCTGTATGCTGTGGCCGATGAAGTTAGGGATAATGTTGAATCATTTGAGGTACGTTCCATAGAATATAAACTCAACAAAAGTCTCTTTTTTCTTAAGTTTTACTCATCTTTTTTTTTCTTTTAGAAACCAACATCACAAAAATTTTATGAAAAAATTATAAAAAAGTTCCCATTACTGAAAGGCATCGATTGGACTGTGATGAAAAGCAAAATGCGATATGTAAAATCCATATACATTTCTGCCGCTGCTTGGAAAGAAAGTACAGGTGCCGAACTCTTAGCTAATGGAGATGAAAAAGGTGTCGTTGAATATATAAACAAAATTTGCCCACATTTCGACATTATTGAACAGATTTTTGGACATACAAAGAAAGTAAAGCCACCGATTTTTTTTGAAACTTCTGCCGAAAGTGAGGAAGTCATTTGTGGTTTGGACATTTCACAAAATCATGTTCTCAGCGAAAATTTTATTTCTACAAACACACCGGAATCTTCGCAACAAAGCGAATTTGATTTCGTTAATTCTAAAAATTGGTTAAAAACTCAAAAACAACACAGAACAAAGCGAACTAGTTCCAGTAACTTTTCTGCATCGCTGTCAGTACAAGAAAAAAAACTAGAATTAGAAACAAAGAGATTCGAATTGGAAAAAGAAACAGCAAGAAGCGAATTAGATTTAAAGAGATTGCAATTAGAACAAGAATTTGAATTGAAAAAACTCGAGATTGAAATGAATGAAAGAGTTCAAAAATATGAATTAGAGTTAAAATATAAAAGTAATTAGTTGTAAAAGCAAGATCCTCAAATTGAATTAATTTCTTGCTGTATCTTCTTCAATTCGAATCTTTGTTTCCAATTACAGTATTTTTTATTTATTTTTTTTTTTAATAGAAACAAAGAGATTATTAGAACTGTTTGGTTTGTTCTTTTATTGTTTTTAAACTTTCAATTCAGTGTACTCAATTTTATTTCTTTTTTAATCTGCGAAAGTACAAAAATTAATTTCCAACTGAAATTTAATTTACTTATTCTTTTTTGGTATCTATTATTTTGTAAATTAAAGTATTTTAGATACTTAAACAAATAAAAAATTTTAAACTATGTACTTCCTTGAAGCAGTAATTATTAATCCATTTTGAAGAGATACCAGAACTGGTTTTGAAAAAAGTTCATAAATTAGCAGTTGCATGGACATTTTCGGGCTCACAGTTTTCATAACTAAATCATTTATATCATCTGAAATTTAGTCTGCAATATTTTGAATTATTTTATATCTGGATTCTTGGCTTTTGAAACGTTCTTTTATTAGACCAAAGCTCTGTAAAAATGATTTCTCTGTTGCAAAATGCTTTCTATTGAGCTTGCTCTAAAAGGAATTATAACAGTGTTGGATAATTTATGGGCGTCACCTGCTAGCCATTCTTGACAGGAATTCTTGGGTTTTCCTAGACAAGTCTCGCACTTTCATCAAGAGCCTGCATTTTCCCCCCACTGGGTCCAAATCGATACAATAATATTTTGAATTCAAATTTAAATTGTCATTTTTCAGAATTCAAATGGCCACTTTCTAAATTTGACTATTCTGAATTCAAACTGCCGCTTTCAGAATTCAATTTGACTATTTTAAATTGCCGCCTTTGGTATTCAATTTGACTATTCTGAATTTAAAAATACGTTGTATGAATTTAATTTCACTACTTCAGAATTAAAACTGAGCCCAGCTTAACAACTCTAAAGTAAATTTTACTATTCTAAATTCAATTCGACTCATTCTAAATCAAATATTAGAAATTCCCCCTCGAATAAAACATAACTTTTGTGCCAATATAGAATTGCTTAATCTAATTTATTCAATTTTCTTTACATTATTAATTGTAAATGAAAGCATTTAAAAGATACGTAAATTTTGTAATTGTACAAACACATTTGAGAATACATTAAATAATTTTTTGCTTTTCATTCTTGAATTGTTAACTTGCTTAAATGGTTTTTTACATATTCTTTGTTTTCTGCAAGAAAGTAAAAAAAAACAAGTATTACAATTTAATGCTATAATATTTATTACTATGCATTATTATTACAATTAAATATACAAGATAAAATTAGGTAGATAACAATTTATATGCAATAATGGTAGGGAGATATAATCCAAATATGTAGTATGAAATTAATTTACTTTAAATGTAGGTGTGTATGCTTGTTATAACCTAAACCTATAAACAAATTCACATAAAAAGCCACCCAGGAAAATTCTAAGCATATAACGAACGATTTTTGTTTTGGTTATGTCTGTTTTTATAATGATAGATATTCATATAAAATATACATACATAAATTACTTATGAATTTAGTTAATAGCTTCTGCTTACTTAAAATGTTTGCCTTACAAATACAAAGTGCTATTAAAATCAACCTAAATGCCTTAAATTAATTGTATTTTTTTATACACTTTGCCATATAGTATGAGAAGAAATTTTAGTTTTTTTTTTTATTGATTCGGGTATTATTTTGGTTATGGTTTGTTTATTTAAACAATTTAGAAAAATGATAGACCAATCATCCAACTGCATTTGGGTGATTGTGTTGCATGCCGAAGTGCATAGGGCACAAAGCTCGGCTGCAAGAAAACGCTTACTCAACTGGCCCCCGCCGAGAGATACTGATTCTTATAGTAGTATGCGCAAATGCCAACGATAATAGAAAATGCAGTAGTCGCAATCACTGACTTGGTTGTGAGCATCTGCGGCAATAAGCGATTTAGCAGAGAATTTGCGTTTCGCGCATTGCGTGCCCGCTGCTTTCGCCTTTCCACGATTTGTTGTTCTTCAAGTTGTCTTTGTATTTTTCTGAAAGTGGAAATACAAATCGATTTAGAGTACAGGAAATATTTTAAAATTAATTTTGATTGGACTTACTCTTTTCGCACAATTTCTTCTACTTCTTTTTCGATGACTGTCAATGAGTATTTATCATAAAGTCTGCTCGATGTCTTCAATAATTCTTCAAATGGCAGATTATCAGGAAGCTGAAAAAAAGTTTTTAAATTTATTTTATCAAAGTTCTACTTTAATTTTTGTTTTTCTGCATACCTTCGATAATAAACAATGCACCGAAGCCATATCGCAGTCGACGACTAGAATATCTTCCGCACGATGCAATATTATTGCAGCTGTTACGAATATGGGTGAGTAAATGGGAGAGGCTAGGAAGTAATCATACAGACGCACCACTGATTTATACGAATTCAAACTGTGTCCGAACCATGTTAAATACCAGGGCAACGCAAATAGTGTGCCCACTGTAGATCTTTGCAGGAATTGACAGAGTGTTGGATTTTCAAAATTTACAAGTGGCCATATAAACATTAGTCGCTTTTGTGTTGCATCCATTGTTTCCTGCATACATTCTGAGAAATGATTGGTTGATAATTTATCCATTACTGCAAATGCAACTTCCTCGCCTACGACCAGCAGAAATGTAACCGCTACATCGTGATATCCTTGATAGTAGCGTAAATTCGGATATTTATTAATGACACGCAGTATCAGTACTGTCAGTTGATCCTGCAACGCTATACGCTGCTCGTAGGGTATACCAGGTGGGAAACGTTTTAGCGATCGATTCACATCCAATACAACTTGATTGTATTCTGGATGAGATTGTAAATCGCTAATTTTGGGTGCTGGCTCTAAGCATGTCGTATCCACTTCGGCCAATTGTGGCCATAGCTTTCGTCGGAGATCATCGTTTACGAGTCCGTATTCCGAACGCGCCAATTCTTGCAGTTTCGCCAGCTTAATGTGACCATGCCCCTGCGAAAGCAAACTTTCAATTTGTTGTCGTTTTTGCTGCTCTTCGACACTTTCAGGACCTGTAAAATTATATTAAACATTTGGAATTTGAACTTGATGTTTTTTTTTTGCTTTTTCTCTATTTCTATTTATTGTTGTTGTCTTACATTTTTCAAAGCTCAACTCCTCTGGCTGATTGATTTTAATCACATCAACGTCGCTCATTTTGTTTTTCTTCCGTGTCGTTTCGTTTCCTTTCACTTTTCACGTTTAATTCGTATTCGATTTTTCACCTTTTTCAATGCAATATAAATTTTATTTTATTAATTTAGCAATAATTTTAACAAACATGACGAATCGCAGACAAAATAAATTTTCTACCAATAGAAAAAACCGATGAATTTATATATTTTGTCATCAGCAGCTGTTCGTGAATTAAGGTGTGTTTGCATTAAATACTCTTTTTACACAGAGTTGTATTTCCCATGAGCTTAGAGCTCAGTAGTAGAAATCGTATGCTCCATTTTTGATTAAGTAATTATTGCATGCAATTTTCTGAGTTTGTTAAAGAAGGGGAGAGCGAGTTGAAAGATGGGAACACTACAGAAATGTCTGTACAAGGAATTTTTTCGATTTCTTTTTTAGTGGCTTTTCTGCTTTTATCTTTAAACTTCATAGTATTTTTCTGTAAACGTTTTCACGCCTCGTAAATTCGTCGATACGCCGAAGTTCTGTTTAACTTAATAGTCAAAGCAGTGTTTGAGAAAAGTTGCTATGAAATTTGTGCGCCCGCTGTTTGTAATGTCTGTGTTTGCAATGATTGTATCTCAGAATCGTAAGAATTAAATATATTTATCTATTGCAGCCCAAGAGGATGAGATCCAACGTGGGAACCGTGAGTAAGATAATTGAATACTTTGAGTAGAAAAATCCAAATTTATAGCCTTGAAAATAATTTAGGCTTCCGAGTATTTGCTGGTAAAGCGCATTGTAAATTTTTCTGTTCATTCCTTCTTCAATTTACATTAATTTCTATTTGGTTTTAATATTATTTTTGGTACTTTTTTAATTTCATCAATTTTAATATACTTTTCTTTGAAATTTTAAAAATACACATCTGAAATGTAGGTCAAGCAAAGTTGGGAGGAAATTTCTAAACTTTTGTTGATTTTTATTATGATTTTGTCTGTAACTTTGCCAGTAAACAACACTTTTTAAATTTCCTGCTTTAGTCATCCATGTAGTAGCGAATTTTATTTACTGTAAGGATTCTACAAGTACAGAACCTCTACAAATCCAAGCACTTGAAACTTTTGTGCTTTTTGCAATATGGCATTGCGGATAATTTCTTATGTGAACGCCCTTACTTAGTTTTAAATCAGGTTTTTTGATTTTGGAACCGACTTATTGATCGGTGAATAAACTATCTCTGAGGATATCTTTTGGTTGTTCATAAATCTGGTAGTTTTAAAAAGAAAAATCGTATTGTAATGATCTTATGTGGTCTCAGTTCTATTGTTCTACATAGGTGTGCGTAATTTCCGACAAAATAGAAATAACCTAATTTTGGTATACTTTAATTTAATAATTTGCTTAGAGCAATCGAACACACATGTTTACATGTTATATAAATTATTCTCCTCTCAGGTTAATACTCGTAGCATTTGATTATTTTAAATATGCATAAATTGGGAAATGTTTTGTTGTTCATCGGTTCGAAGAAAAGATAAAAAACAGCTTAATTAATAATTTTATTTGCTACAGAGACCAGCTGCCAAGTGCGCAAAACTCAAAACAAAAAAAAAACCTAAGTAAATTAAATTCGGAGGACGCAATAACAAATCTCGAATTCTTAGTATATTTGGGGTTTTTTATAACAAAATAATAATTCTGTAAACACTCGACATTTGAACGCCATATCAATATACTACAATTAACAATCAAATCGTTAAATTAAATAATTATTAAAACAATAAATAAATGAAAGGAAAAAAAACAGAGTTAGCCTCCTACAAACAAGTAAACAAGTGAACTTTATAATCAATTTCCGATATCTAATTCATGAACTTAGTTTATTTCCATTTTCGACTAATCATCAATTTGTCTATATATATATTTTCATACTGATCTATTTATATCCCACTATGCCGAATTTATCAGTTTCTTTCTATTTTTAATTAAGTTATAAGTATTGTCTCTATCTCTGTTTCCAAAACGATCTGCTTTGCATATACATATGTATATCTAGAATTTATGAATTTATTTGAAGTAAGTGAATGACCGAAGACTAGACTTTATCTCAGCAACAAAAGCTTATTATACCTTAATCCTTGACTGTGAGTCAAATGCATATATGCAATAAATATCTAATTAACGATTTTTGTTTTTTTAAGTAGCCAAATTTTAATTGTTTAAATATTATAATCGAATATTGATTAGAGAAAGACGCCAGTCCAGTTTTTTAACGCTAATTTAAGCTTAATTGCAAACGCTTACAAAATCTGTCTTTTCAATCCTCAGTAACTAAGTGTTATTGTTTTGAATTTTATTATCAATTTTAAACAATATCTTAGTCATAAAAACACTGCTCTTAAAAAAATATGACAGATATTTAAGACGCAAGCATGTAGTACGTGCGTTTTGAAACTGTTCTATCTTTATCGATAGAAAGTAAAAGAAATCGTGAAAGCTAATCTAATGTTCTTCGAAGGAGAAAGGATATTTTCTCATGTTATGAATTTTTGGGACTAGAATGTCTACAAGGCTAATTAAGTTCATTTAACAGACGTCTTTATAGTCTAGAATCCGTTTAGGAGATAATGGATGAAGGCCGAAAATTTATATGAATTTTCACTAGAGCCCTCACAATTTTCAAACTCTCGCGAATCAGTCTTCAAACAATTGTTCCTTTTTTTTTTTTTTAACTGTTGCCAGAATTACTTAATCGGTTACTAGAGGAAGAAAAAAAAATGTCTCCGAAATTGCTATATTGCAAATTTAAATACCAGAAATATAAAATTACAAAACAAAGAGTATAAAAATTCTTGAAAAAAATTATCGATCCAAAAAACGCCCATATTTTTACGTAAACCGTTTACGTTGACGATGGGTGAGTCTAATATCGTACTAAATAAAATATTATTTGAATTCTGTATGAATGTGTGTTCAATATATGTATTAAATATAAATAAAAAAAAGTATTTAACACGTTATTTGAATAATACATAAATTAAAAATACCTTAATTTTTTTTTGAAACTGTCTTTGTGTTAGTGTTTGATTCTTTTAAGATTTCAAAAATTTAACTAGAAATTGAGAGTGCAAAAATAATTTAGGCATTCGAACGTAGAAATTCAAGAAAGTCGGTCGGTTGGTTCCACGAACCAAAAATACAGTAATTCCACTAACTACTTTGAATAAAAATAAATTTTTTGATTGAATTGAATAGAAGAAAAAAAAATTTGTGAAAATGGTTATCTCAATTAGAAAACTTTTTGAGACCGATGCAAATTCCATCTTTAATAAAGCATATCGTTATCAAATCTTAGCCACAATTACAGGTGAGTTGAAGAAAAAGTGGCCAATAAAATTTTAAAAATTAACCAAAAAAATAAACAAAATATTAAAAAAATATTTAAACAAAGTTAAAGTAAAAAATTAAACAAATGTAAATTAAAAAAATGTAAAACTTTGTGGAAAAACGTGACCATTTGATACATTTGGAATATATGGTAAAACTGGAACTGTGTTTGCGCCACCCACTGTAAAAAAAAGATTTTAAAACCTGTACTATATGCTAAGAAAAATTTGTGTCAAAAAACCCCGAAGAAAAGTGAGTGGGCGGTTAGAATAATACAAAAAATATTTTAAATTTCATAATAAACCACTTTTGTGGTAAGTCTAAGTTGTAGGGACTTGAAAAGTTACCCCTGATTGCTTTCAACTTATCATTGCAGCCGTGAATTATACTTTTCAAAATAATAAACTTACCCCAGATTACTTTTAACAATCATTGCAACCATGAATTACACTTAAAAAAAATCTGTGGTGTAGTTATCTACTTAAGTTTTCTGAGGAACTGATTAGGGCCCTTGCTTTCAAATAATCATTGTATTGTACTGATCGATTTTGAAAATCCCTAAATTCCTGGTGTAAAGTATTCAATTTTTGATCGTGACCTATTTAATCAAAAATATCCTGTTCTTCAACAACCATTCGGAAAATTTCTTGTCGGCAAGTTTCCAATTCTCTTTCGAACTTGCCACTTGTTTTTCCACACAGCAAGATTTCTCGTACAATTCTGCCCTCACTTTGCCTTTCATTCGTATTGCGAAAAACTTTTTATTAATATTTTATTAAATAAAAATAAATAAATGAAAAGTGAAATCGGTTTGTTGAATAAAAATAAATAGATTAATAGAAGGAAAGTGAAATTTCAAATAAAAATGGTTATTTTTTCAATAAGAAGCCAAAAAAAAAACTGGATGCGCATAAAATGGCAAACAGGAATAAAAATAAGTATCAAAAAACGAACAGCACAAAAGAAAACTTGCCGGTACGAGCAAGTCTGTACTCGTATCCTCTCGTCTTTCCTCTCTTGCCTACAATCTCGAGTTGCCAACATGAAAACTTGCCGTGTGGAAAAGGGGACTAAGTGTAAGTTTCTCTCAGTTTAAATCATCTGATCAGTTTAAAACTCTCACTATAAAACTGGTCATTAAACTTGATTTTTTTTTTTAATTTCATGTGAAATTATTAAAAACAAACAAAAAACTCACGAATATTATCAATTTGATTAAAAAGAAAAACAAGGCAAACCTGTTTCAAAAAGAGGACAAAAAAAGAAAAAAGTGTCGCGATGGAACATTTTCGAATTCAGATTCGTTATAAACAGAGAAATAAACACCAATGAAAATGGTCTACCTGCCGCTTTTTTTAGGTATGAAAGCAATAATAATAAAATTAGTAAGTTGATGTCTGCTCCACAGCAAGTTTGCTTGCGAATATGTTTTGAAACTTCTTGAAAAAAGATTTTTCTACAGATTTGACCACGACTTAATTAAAAACCTTTCGATGTAGAATAGTTGGGCACATCGAATGAGGAGTCTAGGAATTAAAAATTCAAATTTTTTTTCATACTTTTGTCATTTTGTTTGTGTTTAGCTACAAAAACTAATTAAAATTTTTGGAAATACGCACATTTTGTAGAACGTCATAAGTTCACATTTTGTAGAACGTCATAAGGAACAGCAGAAATGAACCACAATTGCGATACATTTTTTTAAACGAAACGAAACGTTAATCTCCACGACAAGTTTTATGTTTGAAAATGGATTTTTGGCATATTTTTTTTCTCTTTCTAGCAACCTAGTTTTCACCCGCTCTCTTTTACTTAATCTCTCAACTCTGCACACGTGTAACCAGTGTGGCCTAATTTTATTTTTCAAAATCCGCTAAAATCAAGAATAAAACGCGTATTTTCTTTAAAATCGCGCTAAATTTTTTTTTTATAAAAGTGCGAGAAAACTCAATACATTTAAACTTTTACACTAATACACGCTACTTCTAGCCAATGAATTGGGTGAATTAATTAAAATTCAAATTATAAAAATTACCTATAATGAAAAAAAAATGTCATTGCCAAATTAAAATTTAAACATCATTTAGCGTGATAGCGTTTGAACTAGAAACTAATGTTAAAAAAAAGACTTGTTTTAATTTAGCGCAGAAACGGTTTAATAATAATAATTATGATCATAAAATTTATGCTAATTTGTGTCTGAAATTAATTTAAAACAAAAAGGGGATAGCAATCGGTTTACTGTTGCTACCATTTGTTGAATGAATAATAAAAATAGAATGAAACCAGTGTTAAAAATTATAATAAATCGTATCACTCTTCTAATTTCAGTCCATATAATGACGTTTTCACATGGCGTTGGTGTTGGTTGGTCAGCACCGACTTTACAAAAGCTACAATCGCCAACCAGTCCTTTGGATTTTTCCGTTTCCATTGATGAAGGATCGTGGATTGTTTCATTTTTTGGAATTGGCAGTTTAACTGGAAATATTTTATTCGGTTATTTATTGGATAAGCTTGGGAGAAAATGGAGCATGTATCTGCTAGCGATACCACATATGGTAAAAATAATAAAATTTATAATAAATAAATTTTATATTATGATGATTATAAATATGAAAATCCTTTTTGGTTACAGTTACTATGGATTTTTATCTATTTTGCCCAAAATGTTGAGTTCCTTTATGCGGCAAGATTTTTTGGTGGCATCACCAATGGGAGTGTTTACATTGTAATGCCAATATTTATGATTGAAATATCAAATTCAAGGTATGAAATTAGTTTAAAATTGATTTGCTCTTTTAAATTTATATTTATATTTTTATTTATTTATAATTTCATAGCATTCGTGGTGCCTTACAAGCAATGACCATGCTGTTTCTAAGTTTTGGTATACTAGTGGGCTACGTGTTATCCTCACATCTTGATTATTACTTGTTGCCTTGTACCATAATCATGTTACCAGTTATTTATGTGATTGCCGCTTTCATGTTTCCAGAGACTCCACAATATTTGCTAAAAAGCGGTCAAATCGAAAAAGCTGAAAAGTCTTATAAATTCTATAATAACATTAAGAGTGACATGGCGACGAATATTGAAGCGCAAAAGAAATGCGTAGAATTTGATGCGCTCAAGGAGTCTATATTAAATGGGAGCCAAGCTGCAAAACTAACATATACAGATTTCTGTAAGTTTTTTTTTTCTAATTCCAATTAATTGAATTTAATTTAGTTATGTATATTTAGCCTCAAAGAAAATGTGCGCCCTTGGGCAAGAAATTATGCACTTTTCTAATTGATACATAAAAAAAAAAAAATAAGAGTCCCGATATTAGCGGGCTGTACTAAGGCCAGTTCTTATGTATACTGAGAAATATGTCTAAGCCCTTCTTTTCTTAGCCTCTAAAACGTCTTCAACATATATCAGTTTAAAAGTATTTATAAAGACAAGAGTTCGCTGAAAGAAATTCTTGAGGATTTTTAAACGTTGGTTATAAATTGAAGCAAAAGCTCTAGTCCATCAGGGGCTGCTCAGAAGAAGAACTAGGGATACCATCTTCCTTTGCCTTTCCACTTCCGTATCCCCTTCCTAGATATTTTCTTGAAATAATGAAATAATCTTTATTTTCCAGAATTCTCTCCTGATTTTTTTGAACTTTTCTGAATTTCTTGCTAATCTTTTTTAAATCTTTTACAAATATTTTTTCTCCTATTTTTTAAATTTTTTACAGGTAATAAAACTACACTTAAAGCTGGCCTTACCGCATTAATTCTCATTGTTCAGAATCAATTCTCCGGTTGGTTCGCCTTTATCAATTACATGTCAGCGATATTTACACAATCTGGCACTACAATGGATCCAAATACATGTACAATAATTATGGGTGGAATACAAATTTTGGGTACTTGTGTTGCCATAATATTAGTCGATCGTTTCGGACGTAAAGTATTATTATTTACGTCAACTGCCGGTATGGCTGTAGGCATGATACTATTTGGTATATTTACGCAATTTACATCAATTGGTGATATGAAAGGATACAATTGGGTGCCATTGGTATTAATGACATTTGTGATATTTATTGCTAATATTGGTGTGACATTTGTCATTGTTGTGGAAATCTTTCCGGCTAAGGTAAAATTTTTTTTTCAAATTAATATATTTTTTAAGCTTAAAATTGTATATGCCTTTTTTTCTTTTGTCTACAGATACGTTCTAAAGCCACAGCAATATGTATGACTGTCACGAGTTGTTTAATGTTTGTTTCATTAAAAATATATCCATTTTTCTTATATAATTTTGGAATCTCAATAACAATGTTTTCATGTTCGGGAGTTTGCCTTGCATGTTTAATATATTATTTCTTTTTCCTTGAGGAAACTAAAAATAAATCAATGGATCATGATTAATAAATAGTCGTAAATATTAAGAATATTTTACATAAATATATAGTACCTAGAAATTGTAAGATATTACTCATAACTTTAAGTTAGTTAATATGTAGTTTAATTAGTTTAGAGAAACTAAGAAATTTAAATAAATTTTATACCAAATACTTAAATAAGATTGTGTTGTATTTTTTTATTAAGCTGTAATACTCAGTCGCAAAGCGGAAAATGAGGTGATTTTTGGGATTGTTTTTTCTGAAACCGTAAATATTTTATTAAACTTTATCTATATATAAATATACATATATTTAAAGAATTTATACATTAAATTACACTCAAACATTTTGGAAATTATTGAAGTTGTACTGTTAGCTGTGACCACTGCAGTCGCAATTTTTGAATTAAGATTTTTAAAATTGGAAAATGATACACATTGTAATTTTTCATTAATCAATTACTGATTAAATGAAAAAGCCAATAACTCATTCCTTTATAATTCTAATTAACAGCAAAATCTTTATTACTACTTTCCTCATGATGAACTGCCACCAGTACAGGCCACAAATCAACAAGGCTTCATGCATCTAGTCTGGGCACCGCAAAAGAACCATCCTGGTGATAATTAAACTGACTTTTTCAACCAAGATTCACTCTACCATCACAGCTGCCAAACCTAACCTAACTTTTTTACAAATTAAAATTCATGTGTTTTTATTACTTTTGTTTGTGATTTTAAATACTTTTATTGAAATTGAATAAAAAATCAAGAGTTTTATTTTTATTAAACATAGTTACAGTACATAATTATAATTAAATCATCATTTATACAGTTGTGCTAATTTGCTGGGTTTTTTTGTTTTCTGTTTTTGTTTGAAACTTTCGAATCGTGCATGCGACGTATATAGATCTATATTTCTTAAAATTTAGATAGTACAAATATATAGAGAAAACTTTTATTTTTTTATTTGATTCTTAATACGAATAGTACATGCTGGTATGCATAAATATAATATTTATGTATTGTATGTATGTATATATTAACTATATAATTTTTATTTGTTAAGCTAAACGTTAAGACACAGGACTTCAAACTTAAAACCATAAAAAATTATTTAATTATTGATGTTGCATATAAATCGTATATCGCCCAATGGTTGTTATAATCGAAATCCACTAGAACATTGGTTTTTGGCAAATTTTATAATAAACTGAAATTTTTAAGCTTAGTATGGTCCAAGTAAATCAAATAAAGACGTGATTGATTTGTTTGTTTTTTTTTTTTTTTGGCAATCTTAATTATATATTGAAATATGTATATATGGAAAAGTTTAATAAAAATTTAAATATGTAAATACAAATTGAGGTGAACAGATTTTACTTGAATTAAAATTAAGTGAAAATAGTAAAAGTTAGTCCATTGGGATTGTTGGATTGTTTTTATAAAGCTTTATTAAGTATATGTTTATAAAATAAATAATCAATTAATAGGATATACATATGTAAAGGTATATATTAATCTGTATATAAATGCTATTAAAAATAAAATGATTAAATTCAAAATAAAGGACGGAAAACCATCTAGACATAAGTACTATGGCTCTTAATCATAGCCAAAAATAAACTATACTAAACTATACTTTAATGCCGTATGGTAACTATAGTTTATTTTTGACTATGATTACGCTCCTATATAATTAGTAAATAATATAGAGGATGATTAAAATATATATGCAATGGATTGTATAAGTGAAAAATATAAGAATTGTTTCAAAGTCATCGGAGAAAAAAATATCATGACGAAGTTTTCGATGAGCTTACTTACTTCCCCGTCATATTTATCCAAAAAATATATAATACAAAGAATGGTTCAGTTGTACAGCTCTTCTTAAAAATTGTGTAAAATATCTCTCTTTTTCTCTCCCTGCCATTGAAAATAACATAGTGAGAACCAGGCATATGAATAATTTCACAACATCCATTGGTTTAAAAACCAGTTTCTACGTCTCAAAAGAATTTTTCTTCATTCCCAGCTCTTCATAACCTTTTTAAGTGGACGATAAAGGAACCTCAATAAACTCAATATCTCATACGAATTAGTAGCTTAAATATAAAACTAAATAGAATACAGTAGAACCAATATAATTCAAACCTCAGTAAACGAAAAATTCGATATTTTACGTTCCCTTGCGATTGAGCATGGAAACTTCTACAACTATAATTCTAAAATTCTTCAATCCATTTTGTTATTTTTTTATATAGAATTTACAGCTCTACAAATCGAATTATATTACAATAAAAATAAACTGAATCAAGAAAAAAAATTGAACTGTTCTTTTGAAAGTATGTGATCCCTTGAATTTTTAAATAAAAATATAACTTTTAGTTCTTTTTTAACCTGAAAATGAAATTTCTATAATTCGAACAATTTAGGCTTTCCCTTGAGATTCGAGTTATCGACATTCTACTGTATAAATCAAGCAAAATCACATACAAATAATTTATAAAATTCATATTATTGAAGCAAAAAACATTTTTTGTTTTTTATTAAGGTTGTTTAGGAACTAAAAACCAAATAGTAATAGTAAAAACATTTAAATAAAAAAATAATTGCTCTCATTAAAATTAATTGGGCATTTTATGCATTTAAAGTAATTTTCGTTCGATACAGGTCAAATATATGTAGGTATGTAGTGAGTATATGAGTATAAAAGATGATTTATTTACGCCCGATAAAAAAACTAAAAGGAGGTAATAGAGGGTTCAAAATTATCAAACAAATAGGTGAGAATCTATTTCAAAAGCATGACAAGGTGGAGAGTATTAAAAATTTGTTTGCATTATCGATGCTCTTTAATATTATTTATATGTTGAGGGTCCTCGTAAATTATTATTATTAGATTCAAAGCAAAAAGTAATTGCTCAATTCTGATGATTTTCCAATAAATATTCGATTCGGTCGTTTCAAAAATATATTTCCAAAGCCATAGATCTATCGTGTGAATGTCATAAGGACTCATATCTGGATTCAATTGATTTAAAAGGTAAGTGCCTAAGTGGAGTCATTTTGAAGAGGCCTCATCTCCCAAGTTCTTTATATAAAAATAGCTTTTTATAAATTTCTATGAATATCTCTCTACTAATATATAACTACCAATTATTAAACTGAAGATGGAGAGCTGAAAGCTGAAATAATTTATTCCTTATATCATGACTTTTACGAAACAATTTCTCTTAGGTGGCCTAGTGGTAGAGTGCTAGACTGGAGACCCGGCTGGCTAGGGTTCGATTGCAAAACAGTGTAGCAGATACTATAATAAATATTGAAGCGAAAATAATAAGTAAGTCACGAAATATTATTTATTTTCTCTCTTTCAAACAGTTGATTTCGAAAAGAACCCATCTCGGAAAAATATTTTTGGTTATCTCTTAATTCAGAAAATTTTCGATATTCTAAATTTTGGGTCAACAAATAATGAAATATGTCCAAAATAATACCTTTAGAAAATAATGTATCTTCGGTACTTTTGACCGTAATCAGTTTTGTGCTTCTCTTGAAAAATATAAATTTTTAGATATGAGCTGTTTTCGAAATTACCGATTCATTTGGATACTTTTTCAGAATTTTTAACTTAATCTGGGCTTACGATACATAAGAATTTACCAGCGTAAATAGAAACTATTTCAAACGATAAAAAAGGTCTCAACATCGTACGTTATAAGTTTTTTCTATAATCTGTTTCGTGAATAAGTTTCGTAATTCAAATTAGTAACTTTTGTGCTGTAGTTGCTTAAATCTGGTATTGCCTCATGTCATGTAATGCAAGTGCATTAACATAACAACTCTTCCTCAACGGTTAAAAAGTTTGTAAACAGTAAAAATGCAACCCTGCGCAAAAGTAAATGCATCCTAACTGCAACCAACTTGAGTGATGTTCGGTAAAAGAAAAGAATAAGTTAAACATAAGTTTTAATTTCAATAAACATCGTAGTTTTAATATACAATTTCGTGTTTTTAAGTGGCTACGTTAATTTACCACACAGGTAAGCGAACTTGAGCGTTGAAACGCTTCGCCGTGCTTTTCAAATTTCGTAACATAGCAAAGACATACCGTCGATTGAGAATTGATTTGGCGTATGTATATACAAATTCGTATTAGGTATACGCATCAATATCAATTCAAATCAATTCTCAAGCGGCGATACGTCATACTAGAAACGTAGAATCCTCAATAAACGTTTTCCAATTTCTAAAACCTACGGGGAATCGAGTATTTCTTTTCTCCTTACCCTAACACCTTCACATCGTTACCCAATTCTTATATAAAAGAGTGCCTACTTCACAATAGATCTTGAATAAGACCACTTAACTTAAATGTAGTGGAACTTTGACCTAAGTACTTTTCACCTCCTTTCAGTTTGACTTACGGAAATAAATCATCTCATAAGATAAAACCGAAAATGGTTTTTGTTTTTACATAATACAAAATCATAAATATAGGGTTTAATTTATTACATAATACATTCACATTTTCATTAATGTATTTATACATACAAATTCTACAGCTTCATCGATTTATGCTGATACAAAATATGATAAGATTAGTTAGGCTAGATACATATTATATTATATACAGACAATAAAATATTTATCTTTCATTTTATTTTTTCAAAAGTCTTTCGTTATGAGTTTTTATTTTGGTTGTCTTTATTACATTATTAGATATTAATTTAATTGTGCATGAATCATAATGTTCAAATATTTAAGTTAATAAATTAATTTTTTAATTTCATTGTTATTTTTTGTTTTTTTTTTTTGTTTTCTTTTTTGCAGCTACTATTTAATTTTAAGATTTAAAAATAATTTCGGCAGATGCTTTGCGCAAATTTTTTTTTTGTTTGTTTTAATATTAAACTTGGTTTTTAATATTTTGCTTGGCGATTATTTGTTCATTTAATGCTTTTGTTTTTTTTTTTTGCTGATATATGCGTTTTGTTTGTTTTTATTTTTTTTTGTTCGAGGATACATTTTTTTTACATATTTTTTCTTGAATTTTTAATATAATATTTATCTATATATTTTTTATTTTGTGTTTTTTTTTTTTTTTTTTTTTTGTAATAATAATTTTAAATATATATATATTTAGTAATATGAAAATTGTTATAAAAGAGATTTAAAAAAATTATGGTCGCACGGGTTTAATTAATTTTTAAGTTTTAAATACCTAAAGATACTTATAATTTATTAAAAATTTTTGTTTCTTTTTTTTTTGTTTAATATTATTTAGTAAAATATTCAAATATATAGTTTTAATAATAAAGTATAAATTATCAAGTTTTATATTCGTGTAATATTGATTGTTTCGGCCATGGATTCTCTTCTCAAAAGATACTTCGTATCATTTTCTATTTCTATTGGCGATATGCCACTGCTACGATCATTAAGATATGAGTTATCTTCTTCGACGATTTTCTCAAGTACTATATCTCCAGAATTACTTAAACCTATAAAGAATATATTACTAAATTTTCCAATGATCTAGCAAACTATTCTATTCTACTATTCATTATTATATCTATTACTCACAATTACGTCCCACTATCGGTCCATTTGCGACATTTTCCGCTGAATCACTATTTACTAGAGCGACATCTGTTGTTGAATCATTACACATATTCTTTTGTAAAGCCACAGCCTTACGTGCATGACGCGTTGTCAAAACACCAGTCTCAACATCCCTTTCCAAACGATGACCTGAACGTGATCTGGTCAATTGCCGTTGTACGTAATCCTCTAAATCTTCTTCTTCTTTTCGACTAATAAGACAATTCAAAACCAATAAAAATAGTCCCAATCCTAATGAAAAAAGTCCAGTGCATGTAACTTCATTCCACCATGCTGAGCTTGAGCCTTGAAACAGAAACAAAGTAAATCAGTTCATGAATACCTCAACTTTCCTTTATTAAATACTTACTAAATACATTCCAAGACATTGCTTCATCTGGTATTATTCCGGCACCACATAAAAATATACCGAAAACTATGAAAACAATACCAATATGAAGCATTCCAATACTGGTGACAACCTTTAATGTGTGTATAGAAATTTTATTTAGTTTATAATTTCAATTTAAACTATGAAAAATTTATTTCACTATCTTTACCTGACTATCTAGCATTCCTGGCTTCGCTGCATGGTGTGCATGATATTTACGACGAAATGATCCACTGGGTGAGTGAAAAGTGTCACAGCTCTCTGAACTTTGCGTACTGTAGCGTCTTTCGCGTGCTCTCTTCTGCTCGTCACGCCTTTTGCGTTGACGCTTGATGGCCATGGCTGAATGTATGCCCACGGAATGCATTTTGGTGCTATAAATTTGGAACAAATTTTTATTAGTCAGTGTAATATTGAATTGAAGAACATGGATTTATAAGTATTAAAAGTGATTGGGTTTGTCATGGGAAGGACAGGAAGGAATTATGAGAGCAGAAATGGGAAGTAGAAAAGCCTGTAGTCTCTCAGCCATGAAATTTTTTGTTTCATTGATGAACTTTAGAAGCTAAAGAAAAGGAAGAGTGTGAATATTATTAATACCCAAGACATCACTACCCAACAGCCAAAATCTTGTTCAGTAGTATTGTTATCATCAAATTATATTCGTGATGATAACTATCAGTAATTTCAAGTCCTTCCTTCTCCATTTCAGAAAAAATCCGCTCATTTTCTGTTGGGTTGTTTTCCGAAGCATTTTGCAGTTCTACAAGTTCTTCTATGAGTAGTACCCACGAAGTCGTTCCATCCGAACCCTAAGGTGAAATTGGATATTTTGCCTGCCAATTCGTTACCTGCAATACCACAGGGTCCTGGAACCTATATAAGACATAACTTGTTGCGTTTTGCAACACCATTTATTTTAGCCTTATAATCACAGACCGATTTCGAAGATTTGATAGAGTCAGTGTAGGCTGACAGTTAATACAGACGTCTATGCATTTCCACGCCATCTTTTCTCAATTATCAAGCACGCCAAATCCAGGATAGCAAGAACTACCATTACGAAAACTGTCACCATCGGCCCAGTGGCAAAAGAGTGTCATTATCCTTGCACCAGCCAGATTCAGCACCGCTTAAAATTTTTTAAACGTCAGTATAGAAGACATGACGTAGAGCCCGTAGTACGTCCTCTGGACTTAACCGTTGATCCTATCCCGAGAACCCATAAAGAACGTACATTAAGTGTATAATTCTCAAAACATAAATCGTAATCGAAAAGGAAAAAAATTCTCGTTAAAACGACATCAATTTCAATATCATTTGGTTTGCTGGGTTGTATGAAAAAAGAAAAATCAAGAATTAAATGCTTGTATATATATGTATGTATGTGTCAGCCGTTGAAAGTTTTTGTAATGTGTCCTTCTTAATATGATGCCATATTCAGTATAATAATATTGAAAAAATATTTATTTGTTCTACATACATACATATGTAGGTATGCATTAAAATAGAAATACAAAAGTAAACAACTAAGTAGATATTAACTCTATTACTACCTTTTATTTAACGGCAATACAAATAACATGTGGTTTTATGTTGTTTATTTATGACTGTATACACTGTTGCATCCAGACATTTACGAAGGGGGAGGAGGGCATTAATGTCTTCAACCATAAAGAAAAAAGTTTTGCTTTATGACCAACGATCAAAATATTTAAGATTTTTTTTTGGGTAAAGGAGGCACGGCAGAGAGAGAGAGTTTATTCCCAAAATCCTCCAATGCCTCCCCCCTAGTAACCGCTTGCGACAATATATTTTATCTCAATTATAATTGATTTTTTAACTTGTCCATTTTGTTGTCGTCACTCAGCAAAATATTTTTACTATTTCAAATAGTTAATTTTTCAGCTTGCTTGTTTTACAGAGGATAAAGCACTTTAATTAGTCATTTCTAGGTACGTGAATAAGTACATACATAGTATATTCTTCACACATACATACATACATAGTAAGGATTGCATGATTCATTTTCATTGTTACTTGTTTTGGAGGATTGTTTAATATGCACTATAACTCTACGAGGGGACTAACAAAAGTTCGTTAAGTTTATGGTATTTTAATAGTGTTTAAAAAAACTAAGGCATAAAACTCCAAAGAAACAATTTTGAAGAATATTTTAAAAGGTGGATCGACCCACTTAATAAATGTATTAAAAATAAAGGAAATTACTTATGTAGAGAAGATAAAAAATTTTAAAATTAATATATGAGATTAAATATTTGCTTGTCTGTTTTCTCCAACCAACTTAGCGAACTTTTTTTAGTCCCTCTGTGTATACAATATTTTGCTATTTATGTATGTGTGGATAAATTTCATGTCGTTAGTAATAAAAAATCAGCTAATATATTTAATTGATATTTTAAAGTTAAGGTCGTTCGTTTCTTCTTTAGTTCTTTTTACTTGAAGCCAATTTTGAATTAAATTAATTGAAATGTCTTTAAATAGAGGTTAGATTAAAGTGAAGTGCTCGAAAAGTCTGAGAGTCCACCATGGGGATCAAAATTTGATAAATCATTATTTCCCAATTCACGTTACCTTGAACAATTTTAGTCTTTTGTCAACCACTGTTAAACTCCTTGGAAAACTAGATAACAAAACGTTTAGAACAGCCGCTCCATGGGGAAATTCAAATATATCAAAGTCGAGGAGAACATATCACCGTGAAATCCATTCTCGCCACAACTCTGTACCATTTCATCCGGCAACGAATTTTCCGTCGTCCGTCGCAATTTTGTTGAAGGCATTAAGCTGAGAATTCTTGGTAGTGATGTTAGAAAGTTCAGAGTTGCATTTCTATAATGTCCGTTGTCTGACGCAGCAAGAACTAAGGAATTGTTAATTTACAGCTGTTCGAATTTAACGTAATTTCTGCACTTTTATTTGGATCTTGCACTTGGAAAACCACAAAATTCATCACATCGTGCTCATATGCTCTTCACGAGCTATTTTTAAAGTAGGTATATAGCATATGCCTGGTCTAGCAGGCACACAAAACTTACGTATTAAACGACAAAATATTTTTATCCATTGATAAACAGTGATGGAAATCCCGGTTGGCTAGAAGCATGAAGAACAGCAGTCTACAAAATAGTGAACACAATCGGAATAAATTGGAATACGCAAGAAGGGGGCTCATACCTTATGGCTGCATTAGGGATTAGTGATTTATGTAAGTTGGTTCGAACCTTGATTCTTTTAACTTACATATAATATATGTATTTCCTTTGTATCTCATTTTCTATCTAGCGAATATTCTTAGCAACTAGCGTCTGCACAAAAAATATCTCTGTTGTTTTTAGTTGGCAACCATAGCAGAATTTAGTCAGTGTGTATACCTTTTCACCGGTCTTAAAGTTGGTATTGTCCTAAATTTTTACAGAGTCCTTTGCGAATTTTTCAGAGTCCGAGTTTTAAAAAGGTTATTTTCTTATGTGACTGCTCACACGGGCGCAAGCATGAACGTCATAGGCAGGACGGTCGTGGTCACATGAGTGTAACCATGACGATCTTTTTCTAATCAGAAAGGAACGGTGGAATTGGAATCTTGTCACTTTTATTTTTTTGTTTGTTTGCGTTCATGTTGCCTATTCAACTTCTAAAAAATTATGAGAGAAATAAAAATCGAGAAAATATGAACGTGGAACGTTCATCAATGCTTGCGCCCGTGTTAGCAACCTCTATGGTAGTCGACAAGGGACGAATTTTGAGGACCCAAAAACTAAGAAAAAAACAAAACAAAAACGCAATAAGGCAAAAAAAGGCGAAATTGTAATTTGCGCCTTCTTTAGATTTACCGCCTAAATATGTTTCTCTCGGTTTACGTCCTGCTGGACATAATACTTTTTTTTCGTGACATACTTTAACAGTGCAAGGGAGCAAAACAAAATATTTCCGTCTGTGCTAAAGATTTCATTCCCAAAATTAAAATTAGTATACGATTAAAAAGACAAAATCAGTTAGTAATAATTGCAAAAAAGGGATTTATTACTTTAAAAAAAAGGTACCAAAAACTCGAAAAAAATTACTAACCAACGAAAAAGGCAAAATTTTTGAAAAATACCAAGATTTATATATTTTGAATCAGGTGGTTCGAAACCCATATTTATTTTAATATTTATTATGCAAGATTAAGCAGAAAAAAGGAGGATTTCTCATAATCTGCTCCCTGGTAATCAATTATGTTATGTAGGAGGTTTGGCAAATGCGATTTGCACGGTATCCTGTCTAGCTCTTGTCAAATTAGTCCCAGGTAGGGAAATGGTATCGGTATTCGATACTTGGAGTACTCAGTACTTACAACCCGATACTCGATACTTTTTTACTCGATACTTTTATTATGAGTACTTGTACTCATTAAGTATATTGATGCTGGTATCGAAATTTGATACTTTTCAAAATTTCCAGTACAAAAATTAGTACCGAAAAATTAAAATGCTAATGCAATAAAAATTAAACAGTACGACTTGTAATTTTTTGAACTCTGATGATGCTAATTTATATTTAGAAACACATACTACAAATCGCTACCTCTATTCTTCAACCAAGTATTTCAAGTATAAGCGTAATTGAGTTTTTTGCTCACATTATATAAAATCACCTATGAATCTAGATAGAAATAAGTTCTCAGCAAGTTTTTATGAAAAAAAAAAATGATAGAGCCAGTTCTTGAACCTCATATCTTCACTTGAATACGAAAGTTTCTTTTCAAACCTTTAGTTTGTTCCGTTTTCTGCGAAATGGTACTTTTAGAGATATGTGCTTGAAGAATAGAGGTAGCGAAAAAGTTGAACAGAGGATCTGTCGGTTGAACAGAGGTTGTGCCACTTTGTAGTTAGGGTGCGATATGAATCTATATTAAAAAAATATCTATATTTTTATATATTTTTTATATACTATATATAGGTATATGTGTTCATTATTTATATATCGACTTATGTATATATTTCAAAAAGTTAATAAAAAGCAAAAATTTATACATAATTCGCAAAATTTTTTAAACGCATTTTATGATTTTTTTACATTAGATATCGAAACCCGATACTTAAGGTATCAAGTACATTTATGCCGATACTTTTGAGTACCCGATATTTTTCAGCCAATACTTCAAATGAGTACAGTATCGATACTTTCCCTCCGATACCATTTCCCTAGTCCCAGGGTCTTTATTTTTTCATGAGCAAACACGATTATTAGAATCCAGCTGAAAGTAAGCTACGGTAGTATTTAAGCTTAACCAAGGCGCAGAAAAGGATTTTTGGGATAAGCCCCATTGCCGACTACTATAGCATACGTTAGGATTATTGTTCTTGAATCATATGAATTTTTTAAAGGAACGAATAAATCACAACCCCCCTACCCTACCTATATGGCAAATTAGTATGCCAAATTTAAAATCGATATGATGTGTAGAAGTTGGTGAAAATTGAGCCGGAAGATTCCCTTACTTATACATAAAGAAGTGAAACTAATATAAAACGTATAATAAATAAAAACTTGAACCCTAGGGCACTTAAAAATTACATATTCTTTTAGAATATTATTTTTTCCTAATTCCCAGAGCGGAAGTTTTTCCAATTTTGTTTTTAAATCGAATTTGCAAAAATATTCAATTATTTATGTAGGTGCATTAGAGTGGAGTGAAATAATTATTTTTTTTCTTAGGACCATGCGGGAAAATTAGCATCTGATGTCAGTAGTAAGTGAAATTGTTTTCGATTTTGCCAACTTTTTAGGTTTGACATTATCGATTTGAAATTGGCAAGTTGGGTGGAAATTTTTGGAAAATCAGGTTATAACTTTAAAGAACAAGGTTTTAGCTTTGAAAAACATCATCAGCAACTAGAGAAACCCATCTGTGCCAAATTTTGACCGATTCGATCAAAACAAAAACAAAGTTTTAAATTTGAGAGATAAACTTCAACTTTTAACTTTGATAATGCCAATCTTGAGAAAATAAAAAAAAAATTTACAAACTTACTACTGATATTAGATGCTAACTTTCCCGAGTGGTCCTGCGAAAAAAATTATTTCACTCTACCCTAACGTACATGCAATTTCACATTATGGAAGCAATTATATATACAAGGCATAACATAAATATCCCTATTGAGTATATGAACCTATTAATACCACATACACACATACATACATACATACACTAAAATATATTTCCTTTTAAAAGCTAAGTACTTTCTAAAATAAATTTTCTTCTATTAAATTAACAAAAGTTAAAACGTAAGTAATTTTATACTTTACACACACAAATCATTGAATAACATATAATTACGTTATGCTTTATAACAGCAACAGAGATAGCAATATCCAACAGCAGTTAAAGTTAGCAGCTGTTGGCATAACAATTCAAAAGTATCATAAAATTATGTATGTCCATCCACACTTATCTAACTAACTAGCAAAGATGCGAGGGAGGGTGGTGGTTGTTGGACAGCAGACATTCATTTACTCAGCTGCTGCTGTAATCATTCGCCTTCTAAATACCCACACCTATATGCCATTATCCTCCACCACTATCACCACCAACTGTGTGCGAAGGATGCTTTCCAAGTAGTAGTAGTAGTAGTAACACACAAAAATATCATTGCATACTTTTTCTATTGTGACAGTAGTGCATTGACCTAAATTTCTATTTTTCTCATATGTGTATGTGTGTGTGTGAGTGTAGAGAGAATGAATGAGAGATGCTCAAAACAAGCCATACGTAACGCCACACCCAAAATAACAACTATATTAGTTTTAGTTAAGAATTCTTGAGGTAGATGAAGAAACAAATGCAAAAGGCAATGATGTAGAAATATAATAAAAAAAAAAGTAATGAAAAACAGGAAAAAAAACATGAAGCTATGTATAAACTTTTTTGCACAATTATGAATAAACTAAAAGGATATAATTATATTCCAAACTGCATATTTCCATAGAGACATAAAGAAACGCAGTGGGTGGCGATTTCGTAGGTGCGGGTAACGGATGGCGATATTACCTAAATACACTGTGCGAAGAAAACAAGATATATGGAATTTAATTTTTTGCTTTGAAGCAGTAAACATTTATATTATTAATTCAGGGTTGCCACTTTGTATTTGATATTTTGGGTTAATAGAAATATAGATTATAATAAGAAAAATAAAGGTTGGGAATTATTTGACTATTACTATACATGAATAAGGAGCATGCCTTGAGGCAGAACCGTCTAACATTTATCATACTACCTAGTTTTCGTAACTCTGTTTCCATTACGCAAATTCCATTACTCAGCTTCCGATAAATAACTTATTACAACCTCCTCCATTCCGTATACCACAACTTTTCTGACACCAAATAATTTTGTTCCAAAATTGAGTTTCTGATTTTACTAACAAGTAAAGAATGCAGTTTGTATTCAGGAACTGTAGGGGAGACCCTTATAAAGTCGGTCCGAGGGTAATGTCGGTCATAAGATATTTTATGTTATGAACACGTTCAAGAGGAAGAGCTAGCTACTATGAATAGGCTTTAAAATTCTGCATTTATTAACGTTTTATTAATTCAGAATTTCGTCAGATTTTTTGTAAGTATTTAAGGTGCCCCGAAAAATTTGTTCTCTACAATTTTTTTGATTTTTAGAAATAAATTTCAGAGTTAAATTTGGCAGGGTACGTATTTTATGTGCTTTAAAGCACGTTTTTTTTTTTTTTTTTTGATGCAATTATATAATATTTTAGTTTGAATAAATTTGTTTAAAAATGTAAGGAGTCTGCCCAGGGTAAGATTAGATTAGATTAATAGGGAGATGCGCATTAAGTTCCCAGATCACTGCGGCCATCTAGGGCCTATTGTGATATACCTCAAGAATTTATTGTATTTATAGTTCTCCTATGAGTTTATTTCCTTTGTTCAAATTTAATATCTCTTTAAGAGAACTTTCCGCAAAGTCTTGCGGTTGTAGGATAGAATTTCCTAAATAACGAAGTCGGGTCCTCATTAGACCTTCACAGTGGCCCAGGGTAAAGTTTGTCATTTGACGCTGGAGCAAAGTCGGTCACCAATTTTTTCCTCGTAATAATTTAGGATATTCCGCAAAGTTGGTCACCGATCAAAGTCAGTTACTTTTTTTCGGTGGTCATCCCTGCTTTAACACTCCAGCAGATGTTAATATATCTATTCCAAAACTTATTAGGATTAGGTAGAAAATGTTAGGAACTGCACTTACAAAAACCTATTTTGATTACAAATACTTTTAAACTGAAAACAATGTTGGAGTTTGTTCGGGGCTCTGATTGACTCTGGTAAGGTCTGGTAAAACTAAGATGGGCCTTGCTGGTCTATGCGAAGCCTACGTCACTACTCTAACTATGTAACAATACATAAATATATATTAGGGTCATTGTATCCTATTGCTATCTCTCAAATTACAATAATGACGTTGAAATCATTAGTGCCAAAGTATTTTAAACTCATTAAATCTGTACGCCTGCTTGACTCGCGTGATACGGTATTTCGGGATGAACTATTAATAATAAGGGAAACAAGGTAAGGCCAGCTATCTTAGCATACAGACAAACTGCTATCAAGGCCTTAAATTCAACAATAATATTTTTCAATTTGAATGGATTAATATAGAATAAACTGCTCTTCTCTTTGTCTGGACATTACTATTCGTCGCCTGAGAATTGATTTGGCGTATAGGCATAGGAATACTTATACACATACGCCAAATCAATTCTCAGGCGACGTATTGTATAAAATATCTGTCCCATAAGAAAATTTGCAAGCAAAAAAAAAAAATTGGGCGAAAGATTAATTCTAGGCATTTCCGAACCGAACAAAGCCCCAATTCCCTTTATTCAAAGTTAAGGTATACTTGAAATTCACAAATCGATGATAGAACAAACTCTTCACAGTTAGAAAACTGTCAAGTTCTCGAAAAACTTGTCTAAATTGTTATATTACAAAGACCAGACAGTGACTTGAATATCGATCACAAATATCACCTCTCAAAATTACAGCGCTGTGAGAAGTACCGTTGCAAAGTTAAAGAGAAATCCGTTAGAGCAGTCGAAGCTGGTCAAAAATTAATGTAAATATTTTTTTTTTTTTTTTTAAGAAAAGTGAGGTAAAATGTAAATGTTTCTAAAAACTTGAAAATACTGCCTACAGAAACAGCTTTACAAAATCGTCTTTTGAGTTGGTTTGTAAACCAAAGTAACCTATGGTAAGTTATTAGCATTTTTTTCACCGCTCAAAACAAAAAGCTGGAAATTTGGACTCTTATAACTGAGGAGAAAGTGGATTATTTAATCACTTTCTATAAGAGTAGGAATTGAATATAACTTTTTAATTTTTTTGCGCATATTGAGAAGATTTAATTTCTATTGTGATTGAAACTTAATGGGGAACAACAACAATTGAGAACAAATAGGGGGATTCACATTGGCATATGCGAGTAGGGCATACAAGTGCGAAAAGACAAAATTCAAGCTGCTGTTACATTAACACACACCAAACATGTCCCCAAAATTGACGTGCTATATGTTATAAAAAGTAAATTTTACAGCAGTTCGTTTAACTTCACTGTCATGCTGCGTGGCACCCAATTGTTTAGGAAGGAGAGGATGAAGCATACTTTTGAAACAAAAACCGAAAATCAAAAAAGTATTTCGTTTAAGTACATTAATTTTGCGTTTATGACTCGACATATTCACGAGCTTTATTTCTTTTGAGTAGTCAGAAAGGGGACATCATCGAAAATGTCACCAGTGAAATAAATGCAATTTTTGTGAAATTAGAGAAAAATAATATAAGAAATGGGTAAAAAAAAATGGAAAAAGAAAATTTCCTATAATTTTTTTTACTAGAATTTCATACGCTTTCATTTTAAAATTTTACTTTTTGTACATTTTTCTTTACATTTTCCAAATTTCTAAATATTTTTAAAAAGTTCAATCAACACAACAAAGTATTAAGTGTTCATATTTGATTGCAAAATAATTTTGATATCCTAACTTTATAAGGTATCGATTCAAATGGTGAAACACACTAAATTTGACGCACAGTCGATTACACTCACATACATACATACATGCCACATCAACAAAAGAATAAAAAAGTTTTGATTTCATCACATTTGTCCGTCGCTTTAAGTGTTTACATGATGATATTTCGTGAGACCGCGTACCTACATGTGCGACAACATGTACATACATCTATCAGTAGCCCTATTCACGATATGGTGCAAATGGTCTTGCATCATTGCAAAATATTCGTGCTACCACAAATATATGCGATATGCAAAAAAAAAATTGCATTTGCTACTTATCGTGAATAGAGCTAATGTGAAAACCCCTAATCGTGGGATATTCTCTCTCTGTGAATCTTTACATTTATCAACTCATTTCAAACGAAGTATACTCCATAAACATAAGCGGATCCAGTGAATTCCGAAGGGGGCGGTTTTAATTTTTTCGTCCTTTTAAAAGTTTTTTTTATAATTTGTAATTTTCGTTGGTAAAGGGGGCGGAGGATTTCAATCCCAAACCCTCCTTAGACCCACTAGTGTACGGTGTGTTGGGTTTTTCATTCGTTTAAAAGGTTTTTTAATACCGGAACAATGAATCATATCAATTGCATGGATATTTAAAGGAATGATAGAGTTTCATCCTCATAACCCACCCCTTTAGATCTGCCAATATACCCCAGAGAATACATAAACAAATTGAGCTACTCTCATTACAAATAACTCCACATTTTTCTTGTGTACATTTTATTTCTCCATAACAATTTGCAATAATTTCCATTTAAGTATTTATGAGCAAAACTGAAAGACCTTTGTATGTCAACTCCGCAGTTATTTTAGTCAGCGGCAACTCTGTCTTCGAACTTTATCTTACCAAGCGTAACTTAGGGGCGTCTGTTTTCGAATGTATGCATTTCAACAGGTTCTGCTTCTGCTCTGCTCTGGCTTCCGTTCGTTTGGGGTTCGTATTGTATTTTCCTTTGTGTTTCTATTGTTTGCCATTATTTCATTTTTAAATCAACACCCGACAACGATGAACGAATGAAGCATAATTAATACGCGTGGATACGTGCATTGTTGTTAACGGAAATTCCTAAAAAAAAAGGGGTGAGGGACTTGAAACTTGACATGGCTGCTATGAGTGTGTTAGGGACATTTAAATAGCTTCACGTCGCTTCATAAAAAAGCTTCCATACATCAACAACTTGATTCTTTTTGAATAATTATTTATTTGTTAAAGGGGGAGGTGGGTGGGGGTGGGGGCATAACGTTTAAACTCAAAATTGCTTTCAATCAAAATCACCCTCTCTGTTGCTCAAACTCACATATATGCACACACATACACTTGCCACTTTACTCATTCCACACATACATACACACTAGCTCTAGCTCATATAAATCTAATTTTCATTGTCTCTTTCTTACCTTTTTGCGTGATTTCTCGCTTTGAAATTTTTCCTTTTTCAATTCTTTTGTTTTGTTATTTAGCTTGTTGTCGTTTTTTGCTGTAGTTGTTTTTGTTGTTTATATGTAGATATCACATTGCACTTTTTCCCAAAAATTTACTACATTTTCCCCAACAATTTATTATTATTATTAACATTTACGATGTTGTTTTTAGCATTACCATTTTTTCTTATCATTTTTCATGTTTTAATATTTTCTTCTTCTTGTTGCTGCTGCTGTTGATTTTTCATTTAATACACAATTAAATTCAATTCAATTTAAAACTCTAAAAGTAAAATTTCGCAACAAGAACAACAGTAATACATCATGAATTTCGTTTTGCTTTTTCTTTATTTGGAAATATGATGCGGAAAATCTGGAACCTTATCGATTTTGTACAATGTTTTGAAATGTTTGTAATTTAGAATTTTTTCTTTCCTCTTTTTTTTTTCTTGGTTTGGTTTTGTCGTCGTAGTATAACTACTAAAAAATTCAACTACACTTTTTTGTTTTTGCTCTGCTTTTTTCACTACGAAAATGATATTTTGTTAAATTTTTTTAACAATTTCGTTTTTAGCACATTATTAAATGCAATTTTATTTTTTTTTTTAGGTTTTTTAATTTTTCTATTTTTATTTACAACAAAAAATTTAAATGCTGCTCTTTCTGTTCTGTTGCGAATGTATGTCAAACACAAGAAACCAGAAACCTTTTGCAGCAAGTGGCACGACAAATAGCTACAAATGAAAACCTACTGGCTGTAAGCTCAGGACTTGTAAGCTTTTTTTTGTGGTGGTAGTTGTGGGGAAATTTGTATTTATTGTTTTATTAAAAGGGAAATTTCAGTCACTTCACTGTCAGTGTCATTTTAGCCGAGACATAACCCTTTAACCCACAGCTACCGAATATTAACCGGAAATGATATCGTTTAACATATTTTGAAGTTAAATTTTTGGGGTTTTTAGATGTTTGGCTAACTAGCTAAGTAAGGGCGTAATATTTTTTTTAAATTCGTTGTAAAATTGATGATTGGGTTGCGTAACAATTAAATTATTAGAAAATGTCATTAATGTCCAACCGATCTGACCGGTGCAGCTGGCTGGCGTAATTTTTTTCTGAAGCTAATGGTTAATGATGGGTAGAGAACTATGAGATGGTGCAGCCGTAGGATCTTTGGTTCTAGTATTAAATACATTGAGCCATAAGGTATGCGTTTTAGCACTTTCTAGACAAAATTTACACGATTAACCAATAAATATCTATTTAACCAAAACCTAAAAGAGCACTCCTATCTAAAATGGTTTAAGAAAGACTGAATAAAGTCAATTAAGTATTGTAACCCAAATTACGTGGGGGCCCTTTACTTCCATATGGGCGGATGAGTTAGCGAAGAAAAGTGTATCCATTTTATACAAGGAGATCTGGAACTATTCTATGGCCTAGAGAAGGATGCAAACAGGGCGGGGCTCTCTGTCTCCCTCTGAAAGGGGAAGGCACATAAAAAGCATATATTTAAAGGGCAATCACTATACTGAGGCAGATAAAAATATGTTGGAGAGATACAACCATGTAAGCTTCAAATTCTCTATTAACCCAAGCAAAAGTTTAAGTAGAAAAATGCTGTTTTACTCATATAAAATTCTACGCAATACAATCGAAAAATGCACTAGTGTTGAAATCACACTCTTTTAGAACTAGATTCCTTTCATCTCATTACAGAACTAACTCTGCATTGTATTGCATAATGGGAGGGATAAGAATTTAGGCTAGAAAGCTCATTGGACTCCATCCCTAAGAGGTATACTCTTATGACATAATTGGATTACAACTTCATCCATAGCAACAAACCCACCAGAAGCTTTTAAAAACTTGCATAAACTAGATAGATCACGGTTGACCAAATCCTTTTTTTATCAAAAAATGTTTGCCTAGTGTACCACAACTCGTACGGGAGAAGGCAGGGCATACAAAGAAAGCACATAAACTTGATTATTTGATACTAACTAGTTCTCTTTTATATTGCCTACAGTGCATTGAACCTTTTAGTATATAACTGAGTTGAGCTAAATTTGCTCTAAAACTGCCCACCACTTTAAAAAATAGTAAGTAGTACTTATATTCAAATATTCTAATTTATTCAGCACTTTTGACAAATTTGCATCCTTAGTAATATTTCGTGGGTAAATTCTTGTCACAGACATTAGAATATGTACATTTATTAATGCAATATCAAATAATAAAATCAAAAATAATTGATACAAATAGTATACAAAAATATTTCATTCAAAAATACATACAAAAAAAGCTATTATAAAGTCAATAGAGTGACTTATGTTGATCTATAAAAATATTGCAAATAAAATAATTAAAAATACAATACACGAAATATTCTATGTGCGTTACAAAAAAAATTAAAAATGCTATTTTATTTCCTCAAATGTCTAGCTAAATCCGCAGCGCTTTTAAACTGCAATACAGTGTCTTGAATCTGTTTGATTTTATGCATATACGAAGTATGAGTTTTAGTGCGTGTATTCTTGTAAGTGACGCCATCGAGCATTTTTGAAGTTACATATGATATCCAAAATATATTTGTTTTTGGTTCATAGGTTTCCCAATTGTTTCTAAAATGGAAGCATTATACATTTATATATTTTACATGGATTAGATTTGAGCATAGAAAATAAGGATATGAGCCTTCTATATCACTTAGTCCATAGAACCATTGTATTTCTTTACTTACTTGAGTGCATCACGCATCATACGATAAATATCAAATTGATAATCGCCTGTTGCTGTGAATAGTTCCTCATCGCATGAAAGGTCATTATAGAGGCAACAGTCATTAAATGTCATACGCGACAGCGTATAGTCAATTATTGTGATCTTAACACCCTTAGTGGGTACTGTCAACAGTTTGCCATCGAGTTTATACTTTAGCTGCTTATCGCTTGTCGGTTCTAATAAAATATTACCCCAATGTAGATCACGATGCTCAAATTGAAAAGCTTCTTCACCAACAGCCAGCGTTAGTATGATCTAAGTAAAAAAAAAAATTATTTTTAAAACTAAATTTTATTTATTTTTATTACAAAAAAAACATTATTTCTCAACTAACCTGCTGTAACGCGTAATAAGATTGTTCGGCATTATTAAAACAAAAAGCTTCCAAATCTTTGCCACTAAATTCCAATTCCAATACAATGTAGAGTTGTGCGTCTGTAAACACCTCGGGATGATCATTTTCAGAGCCTTTGTTGTTGTCATAATCTTCCCATAATTTTATCAAATGTTGAGGATATTTGCCTTTAATATAAGTAACCTGAAATCAAATGAAAAGCATCATTATTTTTTTCAATCATTATCTTGTTTACATTTTTTTTTTTTAATTTTGCCACCAACCTTTTGAATGCCCACAAAGCCACTAGTGGAATTTTCATATTTTAAGCTATCTCGCAAGCTACACAATTCCATTGAGATAACAATTTCAGGTAATATTTGTTCAAATGTTTTTTGAATTTCACCATTGATTTCCAGCTGGCCTTCAATGGGTATAATTTTCAGTACCGATTTACTGACCGTCTTTTTATTTTCTATGGAATTGAGGAATACCTCACCGTAAGCTCCTTCACCAATTTTAAAGCAATTAAGCATTTTTTCTGCACCGTAGAATTCATCGAATCGTAACGGTTCAATTTGATTACAACGTTGCAATATACGCCCCTCCCATACATTGTCACCATTGTAGTTAGCATTACTAGGTGGGCGAGAACGATTTTCAGATTGTCGCTCTTCTTTGAGGCAAAGAGACTTGCGTCGTCCAGCCAAATATGTAACTGCTACAAACTCCACCGAGTTGTCATCAATTGTGGGCAGCTGATGTTGGCGATTAGAGCTTCGGTGGCTAGAGCTTCGTTGTGTGGAGCTTTGGTGATTCGAGTTGCGCTGATAGGACCTTTGGGGTTCGGAGCTTTGGTGATTCGAGCTTCGATGATTCGAATGTCCGCGATTATCAACTAAATTAAAAAAATTTAATTATTTAATTATAATATTTATACACAATTACTATAGTATATCAATCTTCAAACTTTTTTTCTCCAATTTATGTTATCAACGGACACTATTAATCCTCATGCGTCTTTGATATCACAGTTACTTACTGGCCATTGGATGCTGTCGCCTCCGCCAAATACACAACGATTTACGCCACTTGCCCGGCTGCAACGTTAGACTAATAGGACGTTCTTGTAGAGACTCTTCAATAATTACAACATCTGAAAGATTGTTTTGTTCTACTAAATGTTCTTGTTGTTGTTCGGGAGTTGGCGAAGGCGAAACTTCTTTCACCACTGATTCAAAGCAAACACGTCGACGTTGGCTGTGCGTTCGTTTCTTTCCTTTCACCGATTTTCGTGGTACTGGCAATGGTGAAAATTCTTTGATTTCAGTCAATGCTGCAGCTGTAAATGAAGGTTGAACATTTTCTTGCTGCTGCTGTTCAGCATCGTAATCTAAGCAAAGTTAATGTTTTCAAAATTAAAAAAACAAATTTAACACTTCTACTTACCAGCAGCAACGATCTCTGGATTAATAGGCGTCGCATGAAAATTTTCAACATTTTTATTTCCTTTATTTTTAGATTCTATATCTGAATTATCGAAAAAGTGAAATTTCCATGCACCAATCGGTGACAAAGAACACTTGAAAGGATTCAGCAGCAAACGATTCGCTACGGGTGTTGAAATAGAACCATATCGATTATTTGTACTGTTCTTAGTTTGATCATTTAGATGCTTTTGTATAACTGTAGGTTGTGGTGATGGGAGTTCCAACAATTGTAAGCTTGAGCGGGACTGGCTGCTACAATTTTCCACACTCGAGTCGATGTTGAAGGAAGCTCGCACTTCTGGTTTTAATATGTTCAACTGTCGTAGTTTACTAAAATAGTTAAGCAATTATTATTTCTTTATCACAAATAGCTTTTAAATTTAAAATCTCACGGTCTTGGCTCCAGTATATTGTCAAAAGTATCCTTCCACGCTCCATCCTCCAGCGTATCGTCAACTTCGACATCACTCAATGATGCTTCTTTAGACATTATAGAAATAAGATTTTATCAAAATATTCTTCAGAAAAAAGTCGTCAAAAAATAGTAATAAATAAAATTAATAAAAATGCAAAATAAATATGTGCTTAACACAAAGCGATCTATTCAAAATATTTTCAAATTGACATTTCGTGCTTGAAATGCGTCTAGGCTTGAACCATACTGATTGAGAACGCTCAATCACTCAATAAACCGTTTGGCGTTGCCATTAGAAAATGTATTATACAAACAAATCTAAAAAAATATTCACAATGGCTGTTTATCAGGGAACATGTTATTTTAACAAATTTGATATTTCTTTAAATTTGATAATATTTCCTTCTCATAATTTACATGCTTCATTTATACAATAAAATAGTCTTATATAAAAAGAATAATATCGAAACGCAGTGAAAAATTGAGTAATTACAGGTTAAACCAATGTCATGTTTATTCTGATATGTTCAACTGAAGTATGAAAAAGCAAATCCACCATGTATTTATAAAAGCCATCATAGTTTTAGAGGCAGCCAAACTCAAAGAAATATAACAAAAATAAAATTAAAAATTTATAAAATCAATTATTTTATTATCTATAGTAATTATGGCATCTAAAATCAGAATCCAAACGTATTTCTCTATAAGCGCCTGGTTATATTGGTGCTCAGTGTTCGACGAACACATAACATTTTCTCCCATGCTCGGTCAAGGTGGTTACATTCAGCTCGTTGCAGAGTTGTTTTTTGTCAAAATATAGTCGTTTGTTTAATACTATTTTATATGTAATGATACTGTTTTGTAAAATAACTCATTGCCACCCTGAATACTCGGCATGCTCGGTGTACAATACACTGAGCATATCATGTTCGGTGTGAGAGTGAGTAAAGACTCTCTCTTTGTGTTCGGTGCAACAACAATTTCATTGTGTTCGCCGACCATACTCGCAATATTACCACAGCCTAAGTGCCAAAGCTTTAGGTTTTTTTGAAACATTTAGAAGGAAATAGAAGGTTTCATAATCTGGCATCACCGAACAGAAATGAAATACAATTTGTTTTGAAAAGTCAAATTTCTTTAAGTTTATTGTTAGTTATTAATATTCATTTAAATATTTAAATGGCTTCACCAGAGCATACAATATTAATTTCTGGCTTCCCAAAGCAAGTAAGTATTAAAAATAAAACAAAAGCTTTTATTATATACCACAAATGTTGCGTAAATAGACAATTAAGTTTAACCAAATTTCAATTGAAATTCGAGACTCATTTAGGAATTATTCATCATTGTCAATTTAAAAAATGGTTGTATACCGAAAATGGACAATTTTCAATGTGGGCAAGTAAAAATTTGGGAAAGCCCGGGATGTCTGATCACTTCAAATTAGGTGCATTATCATTTTAGACTATAGTTTTTAGTATAGTGCACAGTATTATGTGGAGATAGGTTAGGTTTAGATGGCTGCTAGAGGGTACTAGCACACTTAAGTCATTGGATGCTTTTTATAAAGTTAGACTGATAGGTCATCGAAAACAAAGTTTTAAAGGTGTTTTTTTTCGTACGTGAATAAGAACTGGTCATTTGCCTAGAATATATGTTACAGTTTCTTGATTTATTTTCTTGAAATGATTCCTATATAAAAGAATTGGGTTTTCTGCCATATCTTCCAATGGGATACTGTCCTGTCATTATCCAAGTCACTGTAGTTATATGTTGCCTGTCTGTTAGTAGACGAGCCTTGGTGTGTCGTCTATCTAGCTTGGCCAAATAAGTCTCGTTATTTTACAGGCTGATTCTAACGTACAGATCAAACCATTCCGCTATGGACTGAGGGCAGTATTGCCAACGCAATTTCTTGCCATAAATGTCAAAAGGAAGGAGGTGTCTAAAAATTTGGTGGCTGTGCTTCTCAGTGCACCAGCGATGCAAAGTGAAGCGTATTGAAGAAATTATGTTTACTTTTTACTTTTCCAACTGACATTGTTTTTGCTCCAAGCTATTCAATTAAAAGTGGATTGTTTTCCTTGCAATCACACGCCTGATGTGTCAATTTCCTAAATTACTAGATTGATGACTTGATCATCTGGAAGCCAGAATCAAATTGGTGGGAACCTGAATAAGGACATAATGGATTAATAGAGCCACGTAAACAAATTGGTTTTGGCCGTACACATCTTACCTAAAAAGGCTTACGTTATTTAACTCAAAGTAAACTAGTTAATTTTAGGTAATTATAAATCTCTTAAAAATCGTGATGAAGGTGCAACTGAGAATTTTACCATAATTAATATTCATAAATTGTTTAGAAATGAGCTGAGTACTGCTGTAATAATTGATGTTTCTATTCCAAATTTTGAAGTTATCATCCTGTAAATTGAAAGATTTAATTGGAAAACATATTCCCCTGGATCAATGGAGGTTTCATAAAGTAATACCATTAGAAGAATGGAATATGGTACAAGTGGCATGCTTAAACAGTGAGATTTGTAAGAAGTGAGTATTTATTATATTTCCCAGCTTAATTTCGTGAATAAATCTAAGCATCAGACATACACAAATATAATCTTTATTCTGTACCCTATAAGCAATGAAAATCTTTCATAACTTCGGACATTTCTTTGAGTGATTGCTTGCAATTTTGGTTATATTTTAAATGATCATAATTTAAAATTATTTCTTCTTTTTATTTTTTAGACTTTTACAAATCAATTTTCCATCGATTATATTAAATGGAAATCTTGAAACTTATGCAATTCGAACAAATGCTTTAAGTATATTACCATCAGAGAGTAGGAACAACACTTTGCACACATTGGATAACTTAATCTCAGATTGTCTTTCAAAAATATTTGAAAAATGCACTTTAAAGGATCAAATCGCATTGGCCAAGGTGTGTGAATATTTTCATGATATCATTGTTGACATATGGAGATGCAGATACAAGACTTTATATTATAATTTATACCAATATGAGATAAAATTGAATTTAAATGCTAGCGAAATACAAGATTTCTGCACAATTGCTGGAAAATTTGTGCGAAAATTAACTTTCAGCAGTATTTTCTATTTCCCGCTAATACAAAAACATTTAATGAATTCCGATGGTAATTTAATGGAAAATGCTAAAAAGTTTATGAATGCAAATCTATGTAAAAATTTAATGTATTTTGAAAATTTGGAAATTTTCGAAGTGGAAGGAAAATTTTTGGCTGACTTTACAGTGAAAGAACTAGTGCGATACTGCAAGAGTTTGAGGGTGTTCAAATTGCTCGATTCGGACACCCGATGGCTGCGTGGCAAACACGTACATAAATTAAGAAATCTTCAAGAGTTGGACATCAAAACCTGCGAAAGTTTTAAACGACGGCACCTCACTAGAATTTGCCAGGTAACAAATTTGAAAAGCTTAAATATAGTAGAATGCAGAAGCTTACAAAATCCCAAATACATTGAGAAATTGTGCCGGAATTTGAATCATTTACAAGTACTCCATCTAACAGCTTTTACTACAAATAATGAAATGTTAAATGCCATTTTGAATTTAAAAAATTTGAAAATTTTGCAATTTTATTGGCTTAATGAATTCGACGAATTCGAGGATAAGCTTTTCGCACAAATTCTAGAGCAACATAAAACTGAAACATTGATTAGTTTGAGATTTATAATCGATCGTATTTTTATCAACAATGAATCACACGAATGCTTAAGTCCCTATAAGTATGCTTTGATGCGTGAAAGTATTACAATCGATGGTGGAGTGGGGCAATGGAATGAACCGAAATTCAATAAATTTATTAGACTTTTAGAAAAATGTGTAAATTTACAGGAAATATCATGTGAATATTGTCGTTTATTTACTCATGAAAATTTACTTCAGCTTCCAAATACATGCAGTAGTCTGAAGAATATAAAATTGATCGGTTGTCGGTCAGAAAACGATATGAAATTATTAAAAATGTGGGAACGGCAAATGGGTACTCGACATTGCCGCCTAAATATGGAAGGATTAATATCTGCGGCCGATATAATGGTAATTTAAAATTGATAACAATATAACTTTTTGTGAAACTTTTTATAAGTAATTCCTATTTTATATTATATTTTTTTTTAGAATTTACGCGAAGAAGTTTTGCAACTGCCTTACCGGCCTCTTAATTATAACTCTTCTGTTCTACGCATCATAGAATGCCGCTTTAAATAGTTAAACTTTTTTTTTCAATTTGTTTTTATGTGAAAATTAAAGTTTCTACTTTATTGAAATAAAAAAATAATAAATAAATCATAATGAAATCAAACATTTTAGAGATTCTGTAGAATGGAGTGAAGGAAGCAAGCATGGCGAATCTTCTTCAACTAAAGTCTTTAGTTGAAGAAGATCTGGTTATGATAATCGATAAAAACGGCTTCTTAAAAACTTCCCTTCTACGCCAAGCCAAACATGGACATTTACATAGAATATGAGTGTTCTCGTCATCCTTGAGCGTATCTACATAATGCCCAGATAAATAGCTCACAGGCAGTCTGAGGTACGCTTTGGTGTAAGTCGATAGACCTATTAAAGGCAAGGGGATCGAAAAGCCTGGAATAAGGCTCCAATATGTGAACCATTATTTCTTTCGGCTGTCAGGCTTGCCCTACACCTCAACGATCGATTTCGAAGGTGCAGAACCGATGAAACTTTCTTAGCCAGTTCATCGGTCGCCTCATTACCTGCAATGTTACAATTGACTTTGTTATGGATCGACAAACACTATCAAAACATTCTTGCACAAGCATAGAGAAAAAACTCCATGATGAAAATGCGTAGAGAACCGCCTGGTTGCCAAAAAAATAATGATAACTACGCCTGGATACTGGTTCAAATACCCGGTGCTTAAGCGGCAGGGAAACGTTGACTCGATCAGTAGATGAGAAATCCAAGAACCGGATTATGGCTAAGGCGGGAAAGCTTTTCCTTGATTTTTCTCAAATACAGATAAGGGGCAAAGGAGGAGGTAAGCCGATGACAGGTAGGGCCAACCCACCTAAAATGATGCCAAGGGCCAAAAGGACCAGGACAAGGTTGCAAGGGATAAAGGGCCTACGAAAGCTCGCACACCCAGCAGCCAATCAACAACGTCAGCTGCAACAGGGCAAGACCAGGGACTTGCTACCTGGTCCGCAATTTTACCCAGGGTAAATACCCAAGCTACCAAAATGGATGAGATCCGACAAGCAACCTCGACTGTCTTAGCACAAAAATTTAAATTCGGATCACCTAGATGTGGCATTGATTCAAGAGCCGTATATATACAACTACCAGATTAAATGCCTCACAGGTGAGTTACGATATGATTCCTAGCAGACCTAGAGCTTACATTTTTCTAAGAAATTGTATTAACTCTCTTCTCATTCCAGAGCACACAAAGACTGGTATCAGGTCTTCAATACCAACCGTATAACAAAAATCGTTCTATGCTCAGCATACCTGCCAGGTGATTCCAACGACTTGAAGTTTCTGTTGCTGCAAGGGCTGGTGAACTACTGCAGCAGGAACAATTTGCAGTTTATCGTAGTCTATGACACAAATGCACACCACACACTTTGGGGCAGTACTAATATTAATTCTAGAGGTGAGTGTTTCTTAGAATTTTCAAATAATAGTAGGTTAGAAATTCTAAATACGAGAAGCCGATCACTTTTATAAACAGAATAAGAGAAGAAGTCTTAGACTTCACCCTGTGCACATTATTTATAAAAAAAGAAACCTCGATGCCTGATCACCAACAAATTATTTTCAATCTTGACCTAGGCTTCAAAATCTTTGACGCTTACAAACAGCCAAGATCCATAGATTGGAACTCATTCCAAAAAGCGCTCATGGTTAACTTGAGCAGTTGTAAGAAAGTCATAAGAGATATTGATGACTTAGAACTGGGTTGTAATAGTTTAAATAAGGCAATTATTGAATCCTACTATCTGGCTTGCCCAGAAACCATTAAAACAAATAACAGGCAGACCCCATGATGGAACAAAAAACTAGCCTGATTAAGAATTGAAATCAGGAAACTCTTTAATAGAGCTAAATCTACTGGTGATTAGGATAGATACGTAGAAGCCCTCACCAACTATAATAAAGAGATTAAAAGAGCTAAGGGGCTATCATGGAGGAACAAATAACAACGCAAGCCAAGCCGAATAAACTTCAAAGACTAACTAGCGTCTGTATTACAGGAGCAATGCGAACAACGCCTTCCGCGGCACTGCAAACATTGCTGAACCTTCCACTGCTACACTTATTCGTCAAGAAAGAAGCTCTTTAGCTTACGTGGAAGCTCATCTATGAATTAGAAGGAGCGGTGAGTGAAACCCTTCATCCAGAGTTAATCCAAGAAACTAACAATGATGAAAATTTACCACCGACAAACGTCTTCCGCGTTATAACTTCTGCCACAACTTCAAGATCTCATTCTCTGATAGAAATAACTGAGAACAGACGAGACCATAGGTCTGTCATAATAGAACTAAGCGATTGCTTAATCTAGGTAGTAAACAAATCCGAATTGCCACAGGGCATTGTATGCTTAACAAACATTAATTTCGCGGGGGGATATCACAATAGACCCAAGCTGGCCGCAGTGATCTGGGATCGTCTTGCTCACCTTCTCAACAATCTAATATAATCTAAATATCCCAAATGATTGCAAAATATAATGTTAAAAGAGCCATACGGCCATTCTTAGTTTTATTTTTTTTGCACATTTTTTCCAGCCTCTATTACTACTGGGTTATGTCTACTTATAAGTGCTAATTTGTACTACTTTTTAAAAACGATAAAATACCGGTTTCAAATATGTAAATTTTACAGGAAATTAGTATGAAATTTGTTATGAAAAGCTTTTAAAATTTTATTAAAGGAAGTATAAGTTTTTAAAGTAAGCTTTTCATATCAAACATACTGATTGTCAGGGCTGGATTAAGCTGTTCTAATGCTCCTTGCTTGTAATGTGATTAAAATAAAAAAATACACTATAATACTTATGGAGTGTACCAACTAGGGTAACTAGATTTTTGAACTGAAGAATCAGTACATTCGACTTGAATTGAATTAAAAAATCATTACAAATCATGAATTTATTAACAAAATATAATTAATTTAATTGTTTAAATCAAAAGGTACGATAATAAAAAAAATATGTGGGTACATAAAAGTCCATCAAAAAAATATAATAAAAATATAATAAAATCCCTCGATTCTTAGATCAAGGGCAACCTTATTGGTAATGTCTACATACATATCTCATCGTATATGTGCATTAGATTAAATTGAAATACAGCGGGCTTTTGTAATCCCAATCGTAAAGAAGATATCTGACATAATTTTTTTTTTTTTAAAACGTACCTCCCAATCCCCTTGTAGATTTAAAAAATTGATGTCAAATATCTTGTATTTATCTCCTCTTCTCAAAAATCGATATCATGATGAGGGTTACAAAATCGATTCAGTTTAATATATCGATGGTCATACGTTGACCCCTCGTAAGTACTTTTTCACCACTTTTGGAAGACAAGACAATAACGCAATAAATTTCTATGAACAATATATAAAAATAAGTTTAAAATACAAAAAAAAATAACTCCAAAAATATTGGTTTCTTATTTAAAATGAGTTAAAACTCAATTTTACATATTCTTTATGTATATTTATTGCCTTTTATCGTCTCTTCCAAAAGTGGTGAAAAACTACATACGAGGGGTTAACGTATGACCATCGATATGTACATTATTTCTGACAATTTCATTAAAACCACAGTAAACTATGGGAAAAATTTAGTTATTTTTAATTAAAATTTATGCTGTTTTTGTTCTAAGTTTCTTTGTTTTAGATACTAAATATATTTATCCTAAGCTCAACACTAGATTATTAGTCCCTTGCTTTCTAATATTTTTTATTACAATTTCTATTAAGCAGCAAGCGTAGATTTTTATTACAGTATACCATATTTGCAAACTGATTTCAGAAATTCAAAATTAAGTATTTAACCCATTAAAGACGAGCGGGAACCAAAGTAGATAGATCAAGAATAACTTGAGAAAAAAATTGTTTTTGAACCTGGCTCAGGAACGACTCAGCAACAATGTGCCATATATCACCGCTAGGCATTACTGGGTTTAAACGAAATAAAAAAAGAGCAGTAGATGTACTGAAAAAATCAATACATCTTGCTACTTTAATCACAATACTGCAGTCGAATCGTCTGATCCGTGAACGTACAACTTGTCACGTAAAACCGAGTATTTTGCATGTATTTTTGTGCAAATTACGTGACGAATACTACGTTCACGGATCAGACGATTTGTCCCCTGATTTACTTCTTTTACAAAATCAATTAGTTCGCCCTAAGATATTGATTTCAACAGAGTAGTACTCATTACTTGTATCAGATCAAGTGCAAATATCTATATTCCCTGTAAACAATCCTTCGTATTAAAGTTAGTGATGTATGGTAGGTAAGAAAGAACTTTTCTAACTTGCACATAAATTTACAATTACTCACATTTTGAACTGTTCTGTAAATAATATTCAGTCTTAAATTACGTCAAAATTCTAAATTGAATTTTAAGATTTTTCAAAGCGAGATAGTGCATATAAAACTATGAGAAAAATTAAAAATAGAGAGTCGTATATATGAGCGGACTAACAAAACATACATTGATGGAATTTCAATAGTTTTTGTAAAATTCAAATTTGATAGACCATTTGAAATAATATTACGATTTTCGAAATCTAATTTCAGATTCATATAGCAGCCCCAAAAACATTAGGGTACTATAAGTTAGGGTATATGGTAAGTTATAAAAGTTGTCTCAGAACAATAATGTATGATTCAAAGGGTTAAACTATTAGTTGCTTTTAAATATATTTATATTTGCAAAATCTAAGTATTATATTCCATAAGTATGATATTCAAAATAGTTATGCATTATATATATATATATTCATTGGACACTAAAATGTTCGTTATAATTTAGTAGAGTACACCAGGGCAATCATATTCCAACTGTCTTGTGAAATATTTTTAACCAACTAAACTTTTTTTTTTTCTTGTAACTCACACTTAACGAATGCCATTTTATGCTTTTACTTATAACTGTGTATGAAAAGTTTTATATATTTATGAGCTTTTTGTGCTTCAAACAGCAACTTAAATCTTGTTTCGAGCTTAGGTTAACAAATTTTCCTTCTCAAATCTATCTAAACTTGTTCTTCGTCTTATAATGAATTTCTATTAGTTTTATTTTTTGGTTTGTATATAAATAAAACAATGTTATTTAAGAATCTTTAGTTTATTCATATTTTGTTGGTCGTATTATTAAGATCTCTGTTATTTAAAAGGTAAACGAGTGTTTATATTTTTAACTAAAAATTTAAAGTTTTAAAAGGTTTTTCTGTTAAACGGTGGTTTAAAAAGTGGCATTTAAAATATTTAAATTTTGTTAGTTATGAATAGAGTGAGTTAAGTCTTTTGCAACTTTTTTTCAGTTTTAATTTAAAAAATATTTGGGGAATATTTAAATTATTGTGAATAGTGTGAGCTAAGGCTTTCTTACTTTTTATTCAGTTGTAATTTTATAAAATTCGAAATTTGAGAATTTCTTTAAGTTGACTTGACCAACTTGAATATTCCGACTTTAAAATAATGAATGGTTTTTGCTTTTAAAATGACTGATTTAGTATTGAAAAGATGCAGTTTTCTAGTATATTGAAATAAATTTATTTTCAAGTTGTAACATTGAAAGAAAAAGTGTTAAAAATTCTAAGTATTCAAATATGGTATGATATCTTGAATGTGGTTTCAACTCAAATATTGTAAAAGCTATAGTTCTTCAAATTTTTAAAACGAGTTAAGAAAAGCTGAGTATATAAAACTGTATGCATCTATAAGAATTTATTTCACAACTGAACAAAATAAATATTTATAAAATTATTAGTAATTTAAAATGATAAATAAAAAATAAAAAAATAATAATAATAACATATGAAACATTCAAAGTATATTATCAAATATACAAATATGTAATTAAAAATAATAATTAAAATAGTTTTTCCAAACAATTCCATGATAAGACAAATAGTCTCTAAATAACATTCGTTACAGGTAGATAATTATTTTTAATGAAACTATTGGGGCTGGTCAAAAATGAACACACTGAAACCTATTGTTGCATTGTTAATTAAAAACTTTGAGATTTGAATATTTCTTCTTAAAATATTACAAATGTTGAATTATTGTATTGATGAGCCATATGTATATGAACTTTTATAAAAAACAATTAGGCTTACGTCCCATTCGATTGGTTGCGCCCTTAAGTGCTTCTGCCCTTGGCAATACTTTTAAAATGACAGGTTGGACTTGTGATCTGTTGGCATACAGGACCTACTAAAATAAAAATTGAAATTCCAAAATACGAATTTTCAGAGTTAAGATTTTGTATTTCTTCTTGGCGTTTCATATATAAAACTTATAAGTTCTGAAATTTGTAATAACACTTAAAATCAAAGACTGAAACGAAACAAAATGCAAGGCGTCACCGCATAACATTTTTTAACAGGTGACCTTCAAGAGATTCGTCCTCCACAGAAAAAATGTCCGGACTGGAATCTCCGAAATCACTTCGAGACGGTCACAGGCTATGGTGCACTCTCTCTGTATGCTATTTGGCACTCATAAATGTTTCCACAGGTTTGAGGTTACGCCGAAATCCGTGAAAAATGGCAAATCGAAGTTCTTGCTGTGATGGCGGGGAAGATCCTACCAACTCTTTCTTATTACCTTTTAGTTTTCTTGCACCCATTTTGATTGTTTGCAGTGAAACTTAAAATGGAATTTTCGACTTGCCAAACTAAGTGTTGCCAACTAAGCGAACTTTTGTTAGCCCCCTCGTATATACAGTTTTTTTGCTAAAAATTTCAACTTTGGCAGATCAACTGTTCCAATTATAACGTGATTAGAAGAATCGCGAAAAAAAGTTCACATATTTATATAGAAATAATAATGAAACAACATATAAAAGCACAGCTTAGCAGGAATATACTAACTCCGGATCTATTTAAAATCCCAAATTCGGTTTTTACGAATAAAAATTTCTATGGAAAGGAAGACAAGTTTAAAAAAAAATGAAACAGATAACAATTTTGAAAGGCAAAGTTTTGAAACAAAATCCTCTCATTTCATTTTCTAATGTAGCCAAAACATTAAAATCAATTAAGGTAAAATTTTAATAACTTAACAGAGACTTGAAATGTAGTCTAAAGAAAAATATTTTCTAAGTGGAATAGAAAATTAACATGAAAAGCCTCTAAAATCGAATATTAAGATAATTTTTGCAAGCTTTGGAAACTTTAAACTTTCAATATATTAATTTTGGGCTAAAAATCCTTTTCTGATGCCTCTACTCTCTGAGTGGTAGTGCCCTAGATATATTTTCCTTCTGCGAGTGAGTGCTTTGTATGCAATGTATTAGGATATGCTCTGGTGTTTTTTTTTTCACTTTGGCGAAACTGTTCTGATTTATGCTTAAGTTCTTCATGTGTTCATGCCTAAGTTCTATAGTGCTTTGAGAGGAACCTCATGCCTATTCAGAGTTGGGATATTACAGGTACTTAATTTGCAAGTTATTCGTAGTAATACGCTTGTAAATTCCCAAAAGCATAATGAAGAAATAATATAACAATTTTGAAAGAAGAGTCCGAATTATTATAAACAAATATTGACTATAGTTTCTTAAATTTTAGGGGATTATAGTGTCGACTTTTCCATATAAACATTTTTATAATTATTGAGTTTTTAACCATGGCATTGTACCAAAAAATTATTGAAATTGAAATAAAATCCGAAAAGCTATTATTTGATAATAAAAATAAGTTAATCAACTTAATAAATATTAAAAATTATAAAGGTAATTGCAAAAAAAAAAGCAAAAGTGAAACAAAACTAGTTTTATATGAATATTAAGCTGATGAATAAATCGTATAGAAAAAAACTGAAAAATACATATATGGGTACTATGTATTTATATGGACAGCAGTTGAACTTTATCAGTTTTAATAAATGTACCTACTTATATTCATAATTAATTTATGCATATGTAAATATATAGATATGTATCTGATAAAAAAAAAGGCGGTCACGCGTAAGTTTATTCTTCAATATAAGTTCATATATTACTATAGTATCTCGTGAATTTATTCATTTCTTATTTTTGCTGTATCTTTTAATTTTTTTTTTTTTAACTTTTACATGATTTTTAAGTTTGTCACTTTATTTCGGTTTATTTTCTTCTTTTTTTTTTTTTTTTTTTTTTTTTTTTTGGTTTTTAATATAAGTAGGTAGTCAAGGTTTGGTTTATTATACCTAAACGCTTCAACAAACAACTTAATGGGATCTCTTTTTTAATAAAAAAAAAAAAGAAAAAAAAAGTGTTTATGTGCATGTTAAAAAAAAGTTGATAAATGATTTCTATTGATACACACTGTATAATTATGACCTTTTGTTAAGTATTTATATAATTTTTTCTTAGTTTATACTGTGAGACTTCAATTAGTGTTGACAAGTACTTTATTTATAAATTCTATTGTTTTTTGTAAGTATTTTTTTTTTCTTAGTTCATGTTGAAAACCTTGATTATTTTTTCAGCATAAAGTATTATCAATTTTAATTGATCTTAAGTCAAAAACCTTTTAAATATTTATTTTCTCAGCAAAAGAAATGCAAATAATGGAATTCAAGATTAAAATTAATTATTTGTAATGTATTGACATACGATTAAATTATGTGCACAGAGCATCTTTCCAATAAATAAAAGTAAGGAGTGAAATCGAAAAAATCTTAACATATATAAAATTAAATAATTTTTAAACGGTTGATCTTAGAGTTTTGATTTTTTATTTAATTGATAATATTTTACAAATTACAGAAAAATATAACTTTTATAGTTCTAACCAGTATTTATGAACTTGTTTCATTTCATTAGAGATTTGATACTTGTTTCAGACACCTTTTTGGAACAGTTTGCCCATCTCCTTTTAAAATCTTCGATATTTTGGGACACATTTTTTGTGCTTTTTAAGTTTCTTTTCACAAGAGCCCAATATCTCTCCACTGGCCTCTCTTTGTACAAAAACTATGTTATTACTTTGGTACCACTCCAGAGCTTTCTTGCCGTAATGACATGATGCCAAATCGGGTCAAAAATATGTGGACACATTGTGCTCTCTTATGAAAGGAAGAAGTCTTTTTTTCAAACATTCTTTGATGTATATTTCGGTATTTATAGAGCCCACTGTAACAAATGATTTGCTCTTTTTGCCGCAACTGCATATAGCTTGCCATACCAGGATTTTTTTTAGGAAATTTTGTCTGTTTTTGGATTCTAAATTGTTCTTCGACATTTCCTCGAGCATCAGCAACATAAAAATTTTGACTCGGAAGCTGCGTTAAATTTTTGTATGAAATTCGATTTCGAGCCCTACTTTTGGCGTCTAAATTTTTTGCAGCATTCCTGTCTGGAACTTTTTGGACTTTGTATGTTTCCAAACCTGCATTGGCTTTAACTTTTCGCACCAAGTAGTCAGAGCACTGGGCTAATCGGGCAGCTTTTCTACCAGATGTGTTTGGAGATCTTTTCAATATGCTTTCTATTTTCTTGGCTTTCCCAATATCATGTGGTCCTTGTTTTCGAACCAGATTTCCTATCGATGGTAAAATTCTCCTGAAACTATTGAATAACATTGGAAACAGTTTGACGGCAGACCTTCAATTCTTTGGCCAATTTTTTGTAGGACCAATTTGGATTTTTTGAAAATTTTTAATAATTTTAAGACGTACTTCTTTTTCTCTTCTCTCATATTGATCAAACTTACAATAAATCAACATGTTTGTCATTAAAAATAACAACTGACATATTTTTCAAAGATAACTAGATCAAAGAAATTTTTAAACAAAAATTTTAAAAAAATTATTAGGTAAAACATGTGTTAAGATTTTTTCAATCTCACTCCTTAAATAATTATGAATGTTATAACGTTTTACGGTGTAATTATCAAAATTACTTTCATTCAAAAAGTTATTAAATTTTAAAGCTAAACTATAACTTTTCCCAGTATTCAGTATTTTTTCACATAATAAAACAATAAATTTGTATTAAGATTCACTTATAATTAGTAAACTTCTATGACGTATTTGGTGTTTTTGTTAGAATATAACAACCAGCAGGGTCTTATAATAATTTTAAGCTAGTTATTTAACTTATAAAAGACCAAGTAAATAATTTTCAAATTGTAAGTTTCATAACTGGTGATTCTAGGTAGATCTAGAAGAAGGAGAAGATTTGCGATTCGAAAATGCACTCTAATATTTTTATATTGTAGAGACAAGGTCAGTTGTTCTCTTTTCTCAGATTTTGAGTCAGGGTTGCTGCTTTTGTAATATTTATTAAGTGAAGAGACAAAATAATGGAGTCGGAGAGTTATTCATTGCCATTGGTTTAATTATCCATAATAGCTTTACAAATTCTTAGTGTCCGAATCCAATTGAAAGGCAGCATTTTTATTTATTTTTATTTACACAAAACACACACAAAAATTTTTCTTCTTCTCCAAACTTATAATCTGTCAAATAACGAATTTGAAATTCCTTTTTTGTCGTGTGTCCACCTAAATTTGAAATTCAGAATTTCAATGTGTGTTGTGTGACCGCACTATAAAGGGAAAATTAAAAGTTGCAAAAAAAAAGCACTTTTCAGTAAAATATAGCTCAGAAGATTATTATGAAGCTAGAATTTCAACCCGACCTCTGGTATGAGGATTGTGCAATTCACTTTATTGTACCGATTTTGTTATAAGTGATCAAGTTTTTTGCCAAGTTGTTCCCATTTTGACGATTAACAATCCTCATGGAATATATTTTTGAGCGACATAGACCACTCACGATTTAATACCAAGAGTGTGTTCAATATGTCGACGTACATTTTGATTTCCATTCTGGTTCAAGATAGTTGGAAATTCACAAGCTGTCATATACTGTTGTATAGTTAGTTAATTGTTGTTTTTATTTTCAATATTTCAAAACAAAAAATTGTATTTTACAGAATATATAACGAACATACGACTTTTTCATTTCGTCGTCTGTCGGTTGTTTGAAATTTTTGGTTATAATACAATACATGAATTGTTAATAATTAAATTCATTTATTAAATTACTCCTATATTTTAAGGCATCAGTAATGTAACCAACTAAATTTGTCCATCTAGCACCTTCTCCATTCAATATGCTTATTAATTCATTTTCTGTTATAACGTATTTACTGAAATATATATATCGTATTTCTTTTAATGTTGGGCATGCACCCAAGAAGTTCTGTATATCTTCTTCTTTATACGTACTACATAACGAGCACAATTTAAGGTTTTTTTTTGAAACCTTGTTGCATTTAGCTCTATTAAGCCGCATCGCGCTTTAAATATCCATGTTATTTCATTGATTTTGTTGTTTATATAGTATAATTGGTGGTTTGTAAAGTTTAGTTTTCTATAGAATCACCCAGTATTGTTTGCTCTCTCCAATCTCATTTGATGTGCTGCAGATTTAAGCATGTAAAGAAGATCTTCTCGTATAATTTTGTATGAAAAATGAGAGGATACGACACCAAATAAGACAACTTGTGAATTGCCCAAATATATTTAAAGACCAAAATGTGCTTAACATGAACCCTAATTTATTCAAAGATCTTAACGATCAATAGTGCAAAAAATACCATTTGCCCTAAAAAATATTGTTTGTGCGATATACTATTGGGAGTATGAATTTATGAATCGTATTTTTGTTCGTAATTTGGACATTTATTGTGAAAAAGAGATTATAAATTTATTCTTTAAAGTTTTGTCCATCGTTAGCCACAACCTTTTCCCATCTTTCTGGCAGCATACGGATTCCGCGTCAAAAGAACTCCTCATCTTTTGAGGCTATCCACGAATCGACCCATTTTTTGAGTTCTTCGAAAGAACGGAAGTGCTGTTCAGCCAGGCCATTTGTCATCGATCGGAACAAGTGGTAATCAGAAGGAGCAATGTCTAGAGAATACGGCGGGTGGGGTAGCACTTCCCATTTCAGGGTTTCCAAGTATGTTTTTACTTGCCTTGCAACATGCGGCCGAGCATTGTCGTGCTGAAGAATAACTTCGTCGTGTCTATTCTCATATTCTTGCCTCTTATCCTTTAATGCTCGGCTCAAACGCATCAATTGTAGTCAGTAGTGGTCGCCAGTAATCGTTTCATTCGGTTTCAACAGCTCATAATACACGACACCTTTCATATCCCACCAAATACACAGCATGAGCTTGGATTCATGGATGTTTCGGCTTTGCCGTTGATGTTGATCCATGTCCGGGCGGTACCCATGATTTTTTACGCTTTGGGTTATCGTAACGTATCCACTTTTTATCGCCAGTCACAATACGATGCAGAAAACCCTTTCTGTCGTTCAATCAGCAGTTCACATGTGAAAAATCGTCGTTCGACGTCTCTCGGCTTCAATTCGTACGGCACCCAATTTCCTTGCTTTTGAATCATTCCCAATGCTTTTAATCGTTTAGAAATGGTTGATTGATCAACTCCTAAAGATTCTGCAAGTTCTTGTTGCGTTTGACATGAATCTTCTCCGAGTAAAGCCTTCAATTCTTCATCTTCGAACTTTTTCGGGCCGCCTGAACGATCCCTGTCTTCAACATTAAAATAACCACTTTTGAAACGGACATACCACACCTGACACATTCTAACGTCTATAGCACAGTCGGGATAAGCTTCAGTGAGTAAACGATGTGCTTCAGTTGCGTTTTTCTTTAAATGGAAGAAGCAAATTAAAACTTCCCGCAAATGTTGTTTTGTTGGCATGAAATTCGACATTTTCAGCTATAGTAAAACACTTTTGTAAAATTATGAAAATTATTTGACAGATCAATTCTTATAGTATTTTTGGCGCTCTTCGAGATAGAATAGCTGTCAATGTCAAAAAGATGGCGCGTATGATAGATATGAAGTTAGTCACAATTACGAGTTTATACATTCATACTCCCAATATTATTTTGACCGTAGCTGTATATACATATATGGATTCTTTATCTCCCAGAGAAGCATAAAGTAGTAGTCTGCGAAATATAAAGGCCGAAAAAAACAGGAACGGGAACATTTTTAAATAACTTGAAAGTGTTGATTTTATAATTTACGATTGGTAGGAAATTCGAACATTGCTATTCAGGTATGGCCAATGCCTGATATGTTTATAATTACACTTTCTCTAGATGTCTTTTCATTTTCTATTTAGATATAATATTGTTTATTAATTCTAATAAATAAATTAATAAAATAGCTAAATAAACAAAAAAAGGCCAGCTCAGAAAATATACTCATGTGATCAATTTATAGTTCTAGTTGTACAAGTATATTAAAATTGATTTCGTTTGTGTAGAGTAAAATTAATAACAATTTTAAAAGCACTAATTAATTGATAATTTATTTCAACTTAAAATCAATGTAACACTAAATATATTCAATGAAAACAAAAATTTCTCAGAATTAATTAAAACTTAAAACTTTTGTAAATGTCAAGAAGGAAAGTGCGGAAATTCTAAGTAATTATTTATATCATTAAAAAAATACACTTTTATTTTCAATTGCTTTTAAAACCACTTAAGAATAAATAAATTATTTATAAAGTCAACAGAAACATTAAAAACACAAGGCTCATGTGATTTTGTATAATAAATATGTATACACTATTTAAAGTGAAGTTATATGATCAAGGAAAAATTGTTATTTGTATAGTATTTGTATCTTTTTTGTTGCTATTCTTTTTTATTATTATTATTATTTTTTTTTTTTTTTGCAACTAAATTATTTATTATTATAAATTTATTTGTATTTTAATCGCCAGTGTTAGGCAATAATTCATATGGCATAATATTATGGTATACATTTTTTTTTCTTTGAAACAATGAATACAAAATTCAAATGAATTATATGTTCTGTTTTACCACAAAATTATAATTGAAAACTGGTTTCGGTTTCTTCAACAAAACAGGTCTAAATTGAACATTATATAATTGCACACGTATATATAAGTTCAAAGAATTGGTTATAACGTAAATTTTAATATTGTACTTTGTTGTATTTTTTTATTGTTGTTTAGCAGCTTAGTAATAAGCTGATATACAAAGCAATAAACAACCATAAAAATTTAGGAAATTTTGAAAAAAAAAAAACAAATTTTTTTTTGCAGACAATGAGATTTATTTAGTAAGGGGATTTTTTCAAAAAAAAAAAAAATTTTTAATGGATTTTGATAATTTTTAAGAAAAAAATGTTCACACGTAAAAGGTTAGCATGTCTCTGTATAACAGGAGCGATACGAACATGTTCGATTGCTGCGTTGGAGGCACTTTTAGAGCTCAGTCCATTACACCTCGTGGTCGAGTGTGCTGCTGATCGTATGAGCAACAAAAGACAAAGGGTTGACGGGAAGATCTATAGAACCTCAAAACCGAGATAACCCTGCAAAGCAATAATTATCTTTTAGACTGTTCCAAGGACAGAATGAATGGGAGAGTTTAGAAAATAACTACACATTTAAAGAACACACAATTAAGTGCTATTAATGATGAGCAAAACAGTGATTTTTCAATAACGATAATAGAAATGATGATTTCTGAAACACTTCGATTTTAAATAGTGACTGTGATCACTGCTTCCCTACATCAGCGCGTCTCAGCCGTTTTTTGAACTCGTTTGTCACAGTAGTGATCAGTGATTTCCTGATCACAGTTATTAAATTATCGATAACGATCATCACTACGTGGTATACAGAAGGGTCTCCAAGCGAGAGTGAAACTGGAAGCAGAAGTATTTGAACCAAGAACTAAATACTTTGAGCTGATGGGAAAATATCCTGGCATTTTTCAAGCTGAGATTCATGCAATCAATAGATGTGTGCAATTTAACCTAGACAGGGAGTACAAAAGACAAGGCATTGCTATCATGCCCTACAGTCAAGCAGTCATAAGCGCATTATGCTCATTTGAAATCACCTCTAAATTAGTGTGGGATTGATTGAGCAAGCTCATTTAAGTGGGCAAGGGCAATATGGTCGCTCTATGTTGAATCCCTGAACATATAGTAATAGATGGGAATGAATAAGCTGTGAGTTTGCTGAAAAGGGTGGTAGAGACAACATACATGGGACTTGAACCTTTTTATGGAATAGGAGAAAACATAATCAGGGAAGTACTCAAGCAAAAAGAGATGACAAGAGGCAAGAACTTTTGACCAATCTTTCGGGAATGAGGCAATTCAAAACGTTTCTAGGTAACTAAAATAAGAGAAAATATGTGTTCTGTATTGGCCTTATCAAAAACAGTTTGCGTTTATAAGTATATGGCATTTTAACTAGGCACAGTAGACTCAGAGAACACCTCTGTAACATATGTAAGTATTGAGGGAAGCTCAATATGTAGGTTCTGCATTTTTAACTCATTGTAGAGCACAGATTCACAAAACAATGAGATGTCTAGACATGGAGACTGTTCTGGATGAGGTACTCTAGGCTTAGATTAGATAGAGAAGAGGGATCTTACAGGTCGCGGTGCAATCAACAATAATCTCTCTAATTATACAATACTCCCTCGTATTTTCATGGAATTTGTACATATATGTATAGTAAGGGGCAAAACTGTTCATAAATGAAACATAAAAGTTTTAAAATCAATAAAAAAGGATGCTCATCTATCATTTCTTTTCAAAATCGCATAATATATTTATTTAGGTTTTAGTTCTGAAAAGTTGCAGATAATCTAGAACAACACCGAGGAAAATAATTCTATGAAATTGAATAACATCTACATCGCCGATGGTGCTTTCCTCTTCCGTGCCATCAAGAACTTTCAATATACATAAGTCCAGAATTTCAATGAATTACAGTTGCTATTGCTAAAGCTGTGCTTATATTGGTTGTATGCTTGGCGAACACCATTAAATTGTTGTTGCACTGAACACAAAGAGAGATTCTTTACTCACTCTCACACCGAACACGATATGCTCGGTGTATTGTACACAAAAAAAAAATAGTATCATTACATACAAAATAGTATTAAACAGAGGGCTACTAACTCTGCGAGCTTAATGTAACCACATCGACTGAGGAAATGTTTTGTGTTCGTCGAACTTCGAGCACAAATGTAACCTCGCATTAACGGAATCGATACATTTATTCACTTTAAAATACATTAGCTAATTTCATTTGTTTAAAAAATCATACAGAATAATGACAAATCACAAAGGTCTGTCATTGTCTTCCTGTGTCGCCTCCTTGCCTGACCCTAACATGCTAGACGAAAAATTCCAGGTTTCCATCTCAATTCAAATGAAAAACAAACCAAAAATATATAACACTCATGTTTCTTTCAATTGCCAATAAATCATATCGATTTACCTCTCAAAATCTCAGCGTTCGTATTTGGCTAAATACTTATGGAATTTTGGATTGTTTAGTTTTTCCCCCCAAAATTTGAATTTAGTTTTTCCTTTTCTAATATTTGAATTTTAAATAGTTTTTAAATGGCACTCATAATAATGCAATTCTTACATGATTTTTGGTTACATAACATTTACCTTGATTACATGTAAAAATAAAAAAAAAATCCATTGCCGGTTTATACTTATACCAAAAGTGCTGATATCCACAAAACTACAGTAGCTAAATGCAAATGCATTAACAAAGTTGAACAACTGGTCAATTCAATGTATGTATATACATTGGTATGTATGTATGTATTAACAAAATATTTTGCATTTTGCCAAGGCTAAGATAGAGTTCACATAGCAAAAAAAATTGAAATATATACAAAGAAAAATTTCAAAAAAAAAAAAAGTTAAACAAGAAAAATGTTAATTTGCAATTGGTGTCGACAACTTTATGCAGCTAGAAGCTGCCGTGCACATATATTTAAATAAATATGTGCATATGTATATACGAGGCATACAATGTATGTTTTTATATACCTACGTATATTTTTTAATTTATACTAATTTTTTATTACTATTATTCGAGTACCTCGATGCGACTGAATATGAATTTAAAATAATTTATTAATTAAATGCTTTGGGAAAGTGGTAACTTAAGTTTCATTCATTTCATATTAGCACATTTATTTATGGCTAAAACATCCACGAATATACATATTTACAATTTAATTTACATACATATTTGTTAATTTTCGAAATTTATTACGCAGTAGTAAGTAATAAATTAATATTTTAGTTACTAAATAAATCAATATTCTGTTTCTATTTTTTTTTTTTAGTATTTAACATGTTTCGTCTCCTTCTCGTAACTGCTTGCCTGGCTGTCCCTGTATTCTCCAATTCAGCGGGTGCTCCCTTGAAAATATGCACAAATGGTCTAACACCAGAGCATCATGTTGATCCACAAACTTCAAGCCCACCCTATAGTTTTTCTGGTGCGAAAAGCCTGAAAGGCAATGAGAAACTCTCACTAACATTGGGCGGTTCAGATGGTTTCCTGGGATTCGCTGTACAAGCACAAGACAGTAATGGCGAACCAATTGGAAAATTCAAAATTGTCGAAAGCAATAAGTCACAAACATTGCAATGCTCAGCTGCCGATGTAAGTTTTTATTTAATTTTATTTTAAATTAGTGAAAAATTTAAACAATTTACTATCTATTTCCAGGACACATTAACACATGTGAAAATTCCACGTGATACTCCTATTACTAGCGTCGTATTTGATTGGGTTCCACCACAGGGATTCAAAGGTAATGTGAAATTTGTTGGTACTGTGGCTAAGGATGGTGGCACTTATTGGATACGTAAAGTGTTGAAGGATGTTAAAGTAGAATAAGCGATTTATTGTTTTTTCTTTTTATTTTGAATGAATTTCAAATGAATTTTTTTAAGATACTCTGAATTATTCTATTTTGTAATAGTTCTTTTTTTTTATCTTTTCATATTACTTAATTAGATTTGAGTTTTTTTCTTTCTTTAATGAAAATAAAACGTTAAAATATTTTTTTTTTTTTTGTTAACGAACACAATCACCGAATTTTAAGGATTAAAAATTATCCCAACATTTTTTCCCGAATCATAGAAATGAAAATAAACATAAAAAAAATATATTTTTCTTTTATTTAGAGGAATCTATTACATTTTATACATTTATATATTTCTTTATTTGATATCCTAGTACAACAAAATATAAATCTTAAAGTTAAAGTACTAACCATTAATGAATGAAAGGCATTTATTGTAAGGATATTAGTAATAAGTTGTAACTAGTGAACTGATACATTGTATATGCTTGATTTAAATGGTATCAACTTGATAATACGACATATTAATTAAAGAATAAAGTTCTGAGGCCTCTTTTCATACTCTTTGATACATTTACACTTAGCCACATAAGTCAACATACGATATTCTTTCAATTCGATTTTTTAACGTAATATTTAAAATTTAAAAATTTTTTCGTTGTAGTTTTACTTCATTCATTATTGTAAACTAAGAAACCCCAAAAACAGAAGAATATCTAAATGAGTAAAACGGTAAATAAAGAAAAAGTGTTCACCAAATTGTTCGACCCTTTGACTCTTGATGTACGCAATTGCGTACATACTCTTAAAGAAGAGCATACTCAGAACTGTAAAAAATTTTCTAAGCGCTTCTTTCTTTTTATGCTTATTAATACATTTTCTGTCATTTGTTTATCGTCTCCTCGCATTTTTCTGTTGTGTTGAAATATTTTTTATCGTGTTTTCTTGTATTAAATTTATAAAAATAATTCGGTAAGTTATTTTTTTTTTCCTTCATGTAATATTTTTATGTATTTCCAAAAGTTTCATGTAATTTATTTTATAAGAGGATCTAAATAAAAAGAAACGGATGTTCAAATTTGCTTAGTTACTTCTACTTTAGGTGACTACGTTTGGCCACAAATGCGGACATTGCAACTGAATTATCCTTGGAACACTTTTTGATTGTTTTTTAGTTTTGTTGCATTACAGTGTCGCCATGAAACACAAAACTGAACAAAAAAATTTTTTTTCTCGCTGGAAAACATTCAAAAGTCAAAGTGTTAAAAATAAATACTAGATATTAAAGTTTAATATCTGATAGACGAGACTGCATAGACAAGTTTAGGTTTCTTGTAGTTTTTTTTAGATTTAATCCCTTCTTTTTACATGGAATTGTTTTGTTTGTTGTTGTTATCAGTTAAAAAAAAAGAAGCAAAATAACAAAGCTGCATTCAAGAAATTTATATATTTTAATAATTACGTAAAAAAATCGAAAAATCGTATCGTATGTTAACTTATGTGGCTAAGTGTATATATTTTGGATTGAAAAAGTATCGAATACTTATTTAAAGTGGCAAATTATTAACTTTATTTTATGACTTTTTGATACAGCTTGCTCTAAAATGAGAAATGTAGAACAAAATACAGTAGTGGTTCAGTATAATGAATGTTAGTTGTAGCGAACGATTTTATCTAATGCAGTGATGATCCTTAAAAAATTGAAAATGCTGTACAAAAAATGCTTTGTTTTTTTCATATGTACACCATCCGTGGTTTGAACCTATCAATCGAATGGGCTGAAAAAAATGTTATAAAGCATTCCAAAATATATGTCACAAGAAGCTTGCAGGAAAAAGGCTTTGGTTTACAGTATTGGACGCGTAAAAGCCAATTGGTAACTTTTTTCTAATAAGAAAAACTAATTTTTTTATTTAGGTTATGTTGAACAAATGTAGAATGCTACTAAAAGATTATTCCATTATTTTTTTCGATGTTTTGCTATATATTTTTTTTTTCAAATTTTCTAATATATTTTTATACAACAAATTTGTCACTAAATTTTCGGTCCCAATAAAAGCATGGAATAGGGGTGCTTCCCACCAGAGCTGGGTAAATTCAATTCCGTTACAATTGCATTCCTAATTCTGAGGAATTAAAAATGTTCCAATTCATTATAATGGAAGTAAGTTTCTTGTCAATTTCATTCATGGGAGCTGTTTTTGCTAATTAACATTTCAATTCCTCAGTAATGGAAATGGAAGAATGTTCAATTCCATTACTGGATTGTAGTTTGTAATTTCAAATATGTGATTCCTCAAAGGAATTGAAAAAGTACTTCAAAACTGAGAAATTTATCTTCCCTTGTGTAATCAATTACATTTGTGGAATTGAATTTTAAAATTAATTCCTTTTATTTTCAAGGCCCATTATATCTACGACGGTTTACGAGGACTGATCACAAGCAAGCAAGCATGACTAGATCAACTCATTTTCTATCATAGATAAGGAATATTTATACTGATGGCTCTTTACAGTTATTTCAGACAAACAATCCAAATTTAGAGGAAATTCCACAAAGGAGTCTAACTCGATTGAAGTAATATCTTGTTTGTTTTTTTTCTTTACCAATTTGAAAATAATAAACGATTCATTTTATTGATCATTGAGTAGATGCTTGAAACCGCTGAAAAGTATATATGTGACATGGAACAAAGGAAGGAGGTTAAAGACCAAAAATTCTCTGTCTTTGAGGATTGCACCATTGAAAAGAATTTTATATAAATATATATTCCGTCAAAACCAGAAAACCGGTTTTTTGTCGTTAACCTCCTTTCTCTATTCTACGCTACATATTTTTTTATCAAGGATGGAGAATGAGTCGAACTAGTCAAGTCTATATTTATAAATAAATTTTTTTTTTTTTTAAATCTGCAAATGATGCATAGTAAACAGCTGCATGTAAATTTACCCCCGGTTGTTTCGTTTTCCAATAACCAAATTCTTAAATTGGGTCTCATTTTCGACTTTCATGGTGTGAAGTAACTACTTAATACCATGCAAATCTATGTAGGTTAATATTTGTCGAACAAGTGGCATAAAAATTATAATCAATATACATTAGCATTCAATTAAATGTGGTAAAGTTGTTACAATAAATGCGATATTCAGTCTTATATTAATAAAGTTTTCATCAGTAAATTGTTGAAATAACTGCTAAATACCTGCTTATTACATTATGGGAATGTTTTTGAAAAAAAGAATCAATTAAATACCTATTAATACACTTAGTTATAATAAAAGCAAAATTAAATTGCACAATTCCATTCATATCATGGCTCCCGGTCGTGTCAAAATTGATTGGATATATCCATTACGATAATATATCTCTTCATCATCGGCGGTAACAATGTTACGTATTGCTCGTGGATCTCGATATGGATTTTGGTGTATGGATAAAATTCGATCAATAGTTGTTGTAACGGTATCTGTTTTAACGGCTCGCGCTATAACACCATAATCGAATTGTGCTTCCATAAGTGTGTATGATGTAAAGACAATGGGCACATCATAGGTTTGGATTATTTGGATAATGCCTTCATGCCATGTATCTAAAGATGGAGATTTTCTAACCACTTCATTGGGAGACATAGGAGAATCCATGTTTTTGTTAAATACGGAATCTAATTCTTCATTGCAATAAGCACGCTCTGAGAAGCCGCAATTGAAGCTTACTATAATCGATGGGTTAATATTGAATTTTTTGCAAAATTCTTCAAATGAATCTCTGTAGCCGAAGTTGTTTACTAGGCGTTTCTGTCCCTAAAATTAAGAAGTTAATGTTATCTAGCGCTGTTATTTTTGAATATGAATTAAAGGCACCTGAAAATCGTAGAAGCATGTATTCTTATTTATGTCACCCAGATTTGGTCCAATAAAGTACAACTCCAGTGTTGTAATTTGTGGGTATTGTAGAAAAAAGAATTTCGTATGTTCATTACGAAAATATAAAGATGGTTCTTCTTCGGCACCAATAATAAATATCACAAACTTGGTACTAGTAAGGCAGTTTATTTCTGCACTTTCCAGAGTATAGCAAATAGTGGCGATGCAACTGAAATTGGCCATATCCGAAAACAATTGAAATTCTTCCAATGATTTATATGGTTCATCAGATATACGCTTTTGTGTTGCGAATTGCAGCGCATCTATTAAGTTTGTTTCATTTAAATGAAGGATTCGTTTTAATAAAACGATATCCACAGATTCATTAGCCATGAATGGATTATTTATTTTCCTTTTGTACGGGCAATAAAAAAGTCGCAACGCGCGGCATATACTATCATGATGTTTTAAATCGATTTGCTTACATTTTTCTGAGCAATAGGAGACGCCTTGGCAATCTGGGCATACCGTTAAGGTACTCGTTTTCAAACAAACTGTGCATATATTCGGATACGAAGTTAATTGATCTTCATTATCATGCAGGGCACGACCGAGTTCAAAACGGACCATTAATTTCACTTGTAATACTCTGCTTTCCATTGACTCTTCACTGGTAGATAGGTTATTTATTGCGAATATATGCGACACTTTATGAGCTTTCGTGATCCTTTGAACAGCACGGCAGAATTCTTTGTGAAGTGTCCAATCAATTCTTTGATGTACTTCGCTGCAGTATTGCACCAAATTACAGCCAGAGCATTTGGACAATTTAATGTTTTTATTTTTTTTTTTAAACAATAGGCAAACATTACACCAGCGCGCATTGTACGCAATGGGTTGTGTCAGGTCAATTGCTTGCATTGAATATATTATGTTTTGCTAATATAGTTTGTTTTTGTTAATATTGTTTTAAATGAAGAAAAATAACGTTCTCAAATTCAGCGCGGAAGTTAGACTTGCGAAAACATAAATACGAATTATTTTTCAATCAGATGTTTATACTAATAGCACAAAAAGTTGTATTGGCAGTTGGCAACACTTTCAAGCTAAGTTCAAAAATGGTGTTGGCAACGAGTTTGGACTGTGAATGTCAAAAGAAGCTGTCAAGGAAACTGTCACAGAAAACTAATTTTATTAAATTACCAAAAAACTAAATAGTGTAAGCTTTTAATCAGGTAATGGTTTGTTTCGTATTAGGGTAATGCAAGTCGATTTCGACTTTAATCGAAATCGATTTTTAATCAGCTTTCTTTTCGAAATTCCGACGTTTTATAATCGAACTCGATCGAAAGTCGACTTGAAAATTTCATTTTTCACATTTATTTCTTTTTACAAAGATTTTCAAGTAAATGGGTAAATAGTATTGTACATGCATGCGTTAATTTGGGTATTGTAATTTTTGCCATTTTATTTTAAGAATTCTTTTTTTAGCTTTTGTTTGTGTTATGTGTGCATTTATTCAAAATAGCTCAAAATCAAGAAAAATTCTATCCTCATATCGCTCATTTACTAAAAGACTGTCATAATTCAACGCGATTTAAAGTTTTCAATTGATTCCCAATTTGCAGAAAAAAGAAGAAATCATATAATTCTCACGCGAAGAGCATACAAGATATTAATATGAAATTTTAACACAATATGAAGCGTGATATATTGAATAATTCTGCATCATTAACTCAGAATTCGTGTTTTTTGACTTATGACAGTCTTTTAGTAAATGGGCGATATGATTACGGAGGGACTCACAGCTAACAGTACCATCTCAAAAATGTTTTAATAAAACTAAATTTAATAAATAGGGGATTTAATCTAAACGTATAAAAAATTTATAAACCTCATACAAATTTTTGACAAGTTTACACATTTGGTAGTAAATTTTGCTTTTTAAGTTTGTGTGAACTAAGCAAGAACAAAAATATTTATTTGAGTGATATTTAGCAAGCTTAATGATCGTTTGTAGTCAAAACAAAATCAGTGTATATAGAGGCAGGCAAATTAGGCAGCCGCTAAAAAAATCATGAAATATTTATTTTCGACAGACTTATGAGAAATAATTTCATATTTAGAAAACATTTCTTGCAATCTTCAAAACTTAATATAATAGAATAGAAAATTATTTTAAAATAATTTTTACATTAAAGCTCCAGCTGGATTTATTTCGAAAAACCTCCACAAATCTTTCAATTATTTAGCTACAGCAAAACCAACACGATCATTGCTCATATCGAATTCAGTATAGTATTTGCCAATGAACACAGAGCCCAGAATCCATAATGGCCCAATTGGTGGTGGTATATCCAACCCGATAAAACCGGATATGCAAATGGTATTGAAGATTTGTACCTTACGGAGAATGTAATCTTTACCTTCTAGCTCGAAAGTTTTGCCAGCGAATACGAATTTGATGATTGGCAATTTGGGAACCATATCACACGAGACGATATATTGGCCACCATCAATTGGTGTAGCACCGATGGCCTGATTAATGGCTATAGCTTCACTTTGTGGAACGGCAATGATAGAGGTACCTGTATCAACAATAATCTGACAGCTTCCCTTGCAAAATTGTAAATCGCCCAAAGAGCCGGAGTCCATTTTAATTTGCCAATAAGCTTTGCGTGTTACCGGTAGATAAGTGAAATAGGTATAATGATTTGGGTCTGAGCCACCAAATATAATTTCACCATCTTGTGGAGCTGAAGGATCACGATTTAAATAGAATGAGAACACTGGCGCTGATATTAAACCTTGCTCGTACATACTGCAGAGTGGTGGTTTCACTCCGTCTACAGAAATAGAACTGTAACCCAAACCAAGAATGCCATCAAATTTAGCAGCCAGAAATACAAGCAATGGTAAATTGAGCATCGAGACCTCCAATATTAACGGTATCAGCGGACAAATAACCCGAAAGGCTGTCAGAGCCATAGTGTATGGCAAATTTGGTACCGTTCTTAACGTAAGTTTTTGATTTATTACCATTGTATTTGTTGTGCATGAGGCAAGCAACATCAAGGTTAAAAATGCATTTTTCCGAAGGTATCCATAGGTTTGAAGACCCTGTGTCAAAGACCACTTTGAAATTTTGTGGTGGTGAGCCAATTGAAATGGAAATTTGAAAGTGGTTCCGGTGTTACACCATCCATAGTAGAGTATTTAAGACGCAGCTGTTGCAATTCAGTGCTCATATCGGCAAAATGACGACGTGTTGACTGAAATTGCTGCAGCGGAACACGCTCACCTCATCCACATTGAAGTATCACCACCAGGCATGCGGCTATTAACAGCATTTGCTTAAACATTTTTCCTTTACTTACTGAGCTATTAAAATTAATTTTTTTTTTCACGATTCTCGCGTAATTACTAAATTTCCTGATTTCACAAAAATTACTAAGCACAAGAGGTAGATTAGATAACTAGCCAAAATAATTCTCCAATTTCAATCGCGATTTTCCATGACATATTTTAGTATGAACAAAACAAATAGAATCGTTTAAAATATAATCCTACATATTAGGAATTTTAACACTGTGTTAGTATATATATAACTTATTATTATATATACCACATTTAGTCACAATGAGCATATTAACAAAAATAATTGAATTAACACAAAAAGTAACTAATATTTTTTTACAGTCAGAACTTGTAATCGTTGTCTTAATTTGCTAAAAACTCTAACACGCTTTTTTCAAAATTTACAGAAGAAGCAAAAAACATTTTGATATTTGGAGTACTTATTCTAGAATTTGTAATTTAAGCTCAAATAACAGATCGTAAGTTTTCGGTGTATGTCTCCAAAGTTTTGCTTTTAAATTTTCGTGGTCGTAATAATTATTCAGTAATTGAAAAATGTTCTAAAATTGTAGAATACATCAGAGTTGTTTTTTTAAGTATCTTATATCACATTAAAGACCAAACGGAATGGTAGTACAAATTTATGGCTATTACAAACAGCATCAGGATATGAGAAAGAAATATAATTTTCAGTTCTCACTAAAACGGTCTTTTTCCCCAACCCTCCACAACTAACAAAAATTAAAGAAGATTTCCAACATTTTGGGGAACTCACAACAAGTTGGCTTCCATGGTCAGCATTTGCTGCATGCATTTTGCATTTGAAGTGCACCCACATATTACAATAAGGGTATTCATATAAGCTCGCCAACCGTAGAAGTTTATAAGCCCGCAAGTGAACTTTCAAATTTTGTATAAAAATACAATTGCACAATTTATATATATATATGTACGATGATTTCTATGAGCAAACGTACCCGCAAAATTACTTGTTTCTGAATACAACCCTGAGTAACTGATAGCTGTTTTTTGTTGCACAACAGAAAATCAAATGAAATATGGAAGAAGTAAGAGCAAAATTATTTAAAACTATATTTTTATAAAACTGAACTAATTCCCAAAGTTTAATAATCTTTAGCTTTTAGCTTGTTTTTGGTATTTTTAAAATATGTTGTTTTGGCAGTGCACAAATGTGCACAAATTTCTAGTGAATTGCATTCATGTAAAATTGCACATAATAGTATGTAGTTCCTTTTTCTTTAGCAAATCTGCTTATATGAATATCCTTAATTAAAAACAAAAATTTCACTGTTCGATATGTTCAGTATTCAACAAAGCTAGTTGGCAACGCCTCAAATCAGCTGTTTCTCAGAACATCTGTTCGCTTAAAGAATTTTATTAAACATTTCTTATTTGAACATAAAAACTAAAATTGAATAAAATGTTACGACATTTGTTGCGAAGTTTTCAGCGCGTATTAGTATTACAACCTATTACAGCTACAACAACATTAGCAAGCACAAGTGTACCACCAGTAAATCGAGTACTACAGCGTACACTTTTTCATATTGAACAACCGGCAACAACAAAATCTGAGACAACGCTTGACACCACTCCAACTGAAATTGACAATGAATATATTACACCATATCGTACGGAGCGTGAAAGTGCTACGTCTGTGAATACATTAGTGGAAGCATTACGTACAAGATTTCGTTTAACTGCAGCAGATATAAAACGTTTGCTGAACGATGATATAGTACATCGAGCCTATCGGGAGCGTTCATTACTAAGTACACTAGAGGCACTCTGTATAGAAGGTGTAACAAAGCGTAGTTTTATGGATTATCCATGGTTGATAACATTAGATAAACGTAAGTGAAATCAATTGCAGTATAATCATAAAATTTATATGCTTCCATTAACTTTCAGCACGCTTAGAACAAAAACTCGCTTTAATACACACAATGCCAGTTCGTGATATCAATCATTTTGTCCCATTTTTGCGACTTTCTGTGACTCGATTACGTAAACTGGTAGGCGCTCTAAATCGTGAAGCTGACAACGTTCCTTCTGGTAACCGCATCTATTATATTTCTGAAAAGATGCAGACAGATGCTTATGTAGTTAATAAATATCTATCGAAACGACTTTTTATATTGGAAATGCCTTTTGATATGCTTGAACAGAATTTACAGCATATGATCGAATATAATGTTTCACCAATGAATATTCTCAAAGATTTATGGGCATTTCGTTATACACCGAAATCGGTTCAGCTGCGTTTGGAACGTGCTAGGCGTGCCAAAAAGGAGAAAATAATGCCATGGATGGTACGTTGCCCAGAACCAATATTACAAAGGTATATTTGCATACATTAAATTTATATATAGGTTTTATTTTTGAAATTATTAGTTATTTACTTAGCTAAGAAATTTTGGCAAACGCCTTTGATCTGATTAGGCAGCCAAATGTACTTGCTTTTTCCAAAGGAAGTGCCATTCGTATTTTGAATAGAATATATGCCCTCATGCTTCAAATCGCTCAAGCACGCCTTTATTCTCTTTGTTATATCAATGTTGGCATATAGCTTATGACTTTGTCTAATTCAGTGCATATTGCTCAGGCATATTGGACCATAAATCTCCCTGAAATTTCTTTTTCTAAAATGTGCTCAGCAACTTCTCAACTGACGGAGAACCATTCGTGCGTATATAAAAGATTATGTTTATCAATTGTCTACTGAGACATATTAAAATCTATAGTATTGCAGCCATATTTAATCACTAAAAGAATGGAACTAAATATCATTATAGTCAGTATGAGAGCCCCTAAAACAATTAAAAAAAAATAACGTCACTTTCTGTATCCCTAGACACAGTTTAATAAAAATTTGTTTGAAAAGCAAATGCGGCATCAATAGTTTCGAACTTTTTTCAGATAGAACCAGGACCTACCTTACGAATTTATATATAAAACAGGGCAGAACCTGACGCTTATGCTGTAAAAAAATGTACAACATCGCAAGAAAAGGAGATATCAGTAACTCTACTATAGGGATGTGCACTCAAACCCGTATGAGTCAAGGAGGGAAAACTAAAGTTGTGAGAGAGTAAGTTTGGATTTTTGCAAGATGAATTTATAACAGATGATGTTACCAGCAACTCATTCTTCTTTTTTTTCGTGGTCAATACCATAGGCTACCAAAATCATTGTTTACTTTTGATTGTTTGTTTACATTTTTCTCCATTTTGACATTCACTGCATGCCGCCATTATGGCCGCAACAACGAAGATGTTTTGTTTTTGCCAAGGTGAAATTGTTGTAATCTAACTATCACCTTATACATGATTTCACCATAAATTTTCGTGTGTTCGAGAGGAAAGAGAACAGCCACCAGTGCTTCTCCTGTTTGCACTACAATCGTAGTCCTTATTATTTTTTTATGTTGACTCAGTGTCCACATAAATATATTGGTTTTCCTATATTATATCATGAATTTAAATATATAGTTCCAAACTAGTGATTTCATTAGTTTCTTCGTAATCAACTGGCGAATTCAGCATGTCTATGTCCTAAGGCGGATTCAATTGCCCGTTATATATTATTATTCACTATTATTATTCACACTATATTATTATCGCTGGTGAACTAACCACCTCACTATTTTTAGCTAGTACAAATTGAAAACAAATTTCTGTTTTTATTTTCAATAAATATTTAATTTATATTTTTTATTAAATAAAGAAATAAATATAAGTTTATACATATATCCTAAAGCAAAAAATAAATCAATAAATAAGGCTGTGGTTATGTTGGCTGTTCGCTGTTCGTAATTTTTTGGACTGATAGCCATAGGCATTCTGCAGTTCATATCATATTAGCTTCTCGGTTAGACACGGCTCCAAAAAACAGCTTTTTGTATTGATTAAAAACAAAATAATAAATATGTTGTGATTTGCCCGTCTCTGTATATACTGTTGTTGTGATGACTACACATACACGTTCCTTAAGCCTGTTACACATTATTTATTAAAATAATAAATATTTTTTACATAATGTTATTTCTAGTTTTAATATCAAAATATTTGCACATAAATATAACAAAATGACGCTAAGCACACTTACAAGTTTTCGCACTATTTTACATACATTTTTATTATTTTTTTTTTTTTTTTCGTTCCGTTTTTGTAAAATAACTCATTGCCACCCTAAATGCTCAGCATACTAGGTGTTCATTTCACAGAGCATATTGTATTTGTTGAGAGACTGAGTAAAGATTCTCTCTTTGTGTTCGGTGCAACAACAATTTCATGGTGTTCGCCGAGCAAAATCTGAACATAACTACAGCCTAACGGAATATTTTGTGTTTTGCTGAGCACGCATTGTTCTTTTGCAAATATGCATAGGTTTTGTTAGTATAAATTTGCTAAGATCTTCTCAGTACTACAAAAACAGTTCTATGGTCTTTCGATTTCGTTCTGTAATGCTGTTAGTATGAAATAAAAATCAACAATAGCAAAAGTAAAAATATATGTATGTGCTTTTTTGAACTGGCCCGGTTTCTCATTACCAAGAAAGCTAGTAAATATGGAACAGCAACTAGTGATAGAGTACATGCAAAACAAGAAAGGACAATACCAATTCGGTTCGTTTTTGAATTTATGCATCTTCGCTGAAGCTGAAGTGTATCTTTCCTACTCTAATAGAATCACCAGCTCAATATAAGATTATTTTAGGTTGATCCAGCAAAAATAAATAACAGCACAATGAAATAAGGGTGAATGATTAGATTTATGGATATCCTTTCTCGGATCCACTGATATACGTATAAACTCTGTCTTAATATCACTTTTTGTTTTTTTCTTACAGATCACTTAAACTCACCTTAGATGAATTAGCAGTCTTGGGTAAAAATTCAACTGTTGTTGAATATGTTGCTGAACGTTTGCAATTCAGTGTGAATGAAGCAAAAGCAATTATGGATAAACATCCACAAGTGTTTCGTACGCGTGTTACTAAGGTATAATAATTAATTTTAATTTAAAAATTATAATAATTATAATTCTTTTTTTTTTTTTACAGATTAAAGAGATTTTAGATTTTCTTTTAGACGAAGCGGGTTTCACTCGCTACGAAATTGCACAAGTACCGCGTATACTATGTCATGGTCTAGAAACTACAAAACAACGCTTAGAAGAATTGAAAACACATGATTGTCGTCCTTCTTCTTTAGTTATATTATGCCGTAGTAAACGCGAATATGATAAATTTTTACAATCGTGGATGAATATGAAAATGAAAGGTTATGCGCCAAAAAGTGATGATGATATACAGCAGCAGCAGGAAGATAAAAAATTATAGTTACTAGTACTAGTGAAACGTAAGATTTCCTTTTGTTTAAATCATTGACTGTTAATTGAACTGCATTATTCAAGTGCATGGCAATTGAATATTATAATATATATATTAACTATTAAATATTTATAAGTAAAGATTTTCAAATTCCTTAATTAGAATTGATAAAGTTGAAATTTTTAATGGTTTTGCTTTTTTTTTTTTCAATATCAAATGCTTGAACATTTCAAGTACTTACCTACCTGCAAGATTTTATTGTATAAAATTTAATAATAATAAAAAAACAAATTTAAATACATTTAATACTTTATTTAAATTTTGAAGTTACATTGTTTTTGCTTTACTTTTTTATTGTTTACATACATTACATACATTACAGTATAGGTATTAGAAATTCAAAGTTTCAAAATACAAATTTGCTTGTGATTTGTTATTGAAATTGTATTATATTTATTTGGGTTTTTTACATACAAATATATATTTCTGTGATTTTTTTTTTTTTTTTTGGTAAAAAAAAAGAAATAATTTGTGCATTGATTTTTGGCGCTAACATGTCGTATTTATTTACTTAAAATAATAAACTTATATTATTAAATAATAGGAAACGAAAATAAGGTCCAAACACAAAAAGAAAGTAATTCATCATTGAATAAGCACTACATTTAGAGAGTATAATTGGCGTTTCTTGAAACCTAAAGCAAACAATACTTGATATATCACTGAAAATGGGAAAGTTGAGTAGTGGTGAGTGGACTTGAATGCTGAGTGTGTGATGTTCCCTCTGAGTGGTTAGACAATTTGTTTCATCAAAAGTAAACACTCCACTCTGAGAGTGAAAAATACAAAGTATAGAGTAGTGGTGCCCAAAGTACAAAGCAGCAACACTTTCGTATGCTTTGTTGGTACACATTGGCGAGTTCTTAATCAGAAACTATATATATATAGAAATATATATAGTCATGCTATTTTATCGTTGTGAGTTGAACCCGGTTCTGCCTGGTTTTCACTATGTCCAATTCAATCATGTTGGCAAATTTTATATAAGAATATGACATAGTAAAAACCAAGCAATAGAATCACATGAAAATTCAATTACTGTAGTTAGTGCCTCTTTGAACTTATGCCTGGTTTTCACTATGTCAGATCTAATCAAAGTTGCCACCATATTGGCAACTCATTTAAGAAAGTCTCCTTCTCTGTCTCTCTCTCTCTCCGTTTTTTGTTTGTTTATTTGCTTAATTCAATTCATCTAGCAAAAAACAATTTGTTTTTGTTTTTTTTGATTTAGAGAAGCCTAGTGTTCTCTGAGTGTAGCAGAGAGTTAGTTTATTCAAGAGTTGCTCTTGATAGGCGGTGCTTGTGTCTGCAATTCAGAGAGTAAAATATTTTGAGCAAGAAACATAACGGTTTACTCTGAAAAAAAACTTTCTGAGAGCAATTTGGGGCATGTCTCTTGCCTATGAAAACTCGATTTACATAAAATCAAATAATTGTTATGCATTTTGACAGTAAAATCAACAGAAGCCTATAGCTCAGCGAGTAACACACACAAGTTTCAGTCAGAAGATTGCTAGTTCGAATACCGGCAGTGCATAGAGGAAGTGGGTACATAAAGTAAATGAAACCTCAAATGGTTTCTCTGTTATTGAGAAACATGATCAGAAAAATAACAAGGCTGTGGCCTTGGGAGAAACAAAAAGGTCTCCGCCTAGTGAGATTTGTGGGTTAAAATCTCAGATACATTGCGCTCTCTCTTTTTTACCTCACATATAGAAGAAAATTGAACCGTTTAGTTTTAGGTTATTGAGTTTTTTTACATTGAACTCAGAACAAGCCGATAGGTCAGGGGATAACATGATGAACTTGGAGTCTGGAGATTGAGGGTTCGAACCTCAGCAGAGTTAAGTTTTAATAATTAAAAAAAAAAGATCAATGGATTTCGTTTTAATGAGCAATTGGACAAACAATTTATAACTAGTACTATGGATCTGAGGGTAGCAGAGAGATCTCCGAATCAAGATGCCAAAGGTTCGTATCCCTGTGCTGAACTTTCAAAAAAAAAAATTTTTTTTTATATATATTTTATGAAGCGTTACACGCTAGCATCCAATAATTTTTGATATTTCGATTAAATAGCTGTTAAATTGTGGTTTTGAGCATTGAAAAGATTGTTTTAAATCATTTAGAAGCCTATTTTATGCGATAAATTCCATTTTAATTCATTTATTCCAGTATAAAGTACATATTAATTTAATTTTAGCTTGAAATCATTTAATAAATGCTTCATTATTTACTAAATTGTGGTTTTGAGCATTGAAAAGTGCGTTTAAAAGCATTTAAAAGCCTAGTTCATGATAAATTCAGGTCAAACTCGTTTATTCTAGTATAAAATACATTTTAATATAATTTCAGCTTGAAATCATGCTTTATTTTCAACTAAGGTTACATGCTAGTAGCTTCGATTAGTCATTAATATCAGGCAGATACATAATTTATGCCATAGAATTGGTTAAAAACCACTCAGGATTATTAAATAAATAAAAAAATAAACAAATTTAAAAGTGTATGGATATGTACCTAATAAAGTTAAGAAAAAAAAAATATTCGTAGGGGGAGTTTGCCGGATTCGAACTCTGCAGCTCCGGATTCAGAGACTTCTGTCTTACCCACTCAGCTATCGATCTGCTTACACTAACCCCATCAAATTTCCCACTTAAGCAAACAAAATTTGAGTACAACTAGAAAAAACTCAAAGAGAGTAAATTTCTTTGGGAAATAAAAAAAAAAAAAAAAAATATCGTAAGAGCTCCCCCTTGATTCGAACTCTGTACCTCCGGATTCAGAGACTTCTGTCTTACCCACTCAGCTATCGATCTGCTTACACAACCCACATCAAATTTCCCACTTGAGCAAACAAAATTTGAGTATCACTAAAAAAATCTCAAAGAGAGTAAATTTCTTTAGGGAATAAAAAAAAAAACTTTGCTGCCCCACTTGGAGTTCAAACCCACACTTCCCGATTCGAAGTCTTATGTGCTACTTTCAGAGCCATAGACACCTTTTGATTTCTACTGTCTAATTCATCAATAAAGCAAAAGTAAATCAAAAATAACCGAAACTGAACACAACACAACTCCAGAGAGATTTGACCAGCTCTCATTTCTTGAATCAAAGTACCCTTTAAAAAATTAGGTATGTAATTATTTTTATAGATTGTTTTGAGTTTGTAAGAGGGGGAAGGGGGTGAGGGGAAGAAGAGAGGAGAAAAGCACAGCGAGAAATAACCAATTTTTGGCAATAATTGCTTGATCTAAAATGGGACAAAAACCTCTGTTGTTCTTTAGCATTCAATCTGTAGAAAACAATCATAATCAAACAAATTAAATTTCAAAAATTCTTAAGTCTTAATCAATTTTTATTTATTTAAGATCATTTATTATATGGTTATAATAATATTATGGCGTTAAACCTCTCAAAATAAAATAAAAAAAAAACAAAATTATATCTAAGAAAAAATAATAAAAAACGAAAGTTCATAAAAAAAAAAATTATAATTGAAAAAGATCCAGATTTCATCTCATGTGACACTCTCTTAGGCCTGAACAGCCAGATCCATTGCACTTGTAACACTCTATATTATAATTCTCATCCACTTCATATCGATAGTGAATTAATAAGTTTATGATTATAAAATCTCCAAACCAAGACGGGAATCGAACTCGAAGCTTCAGGGTGAAAGTCCAGAGCACTACCCACTAGACTATCCAGGTCGTCTTACTACATATTAACAAATGCTTTATGTAAACCTAAGTAAGTAAATGTCTGTCTCTCTCATTCTCTCAGTAAGCATGAAAGTCGTATAACAGTTGCTCTCACATTATCTTGCGCGTATGTGTAAGAGTCAGTGTTGGAAAACAGTATTTTTTGTACCATTTTCAATACATATTTTTGTACCATTTTCAATACATATTTTAGTACCATTTTCAATACATATTTTTAGTATCATTTTCAATACATATTTTTGTACCATTTTCAGTAGAATTTTAATCATAAAAATACACATATTATAATTTCAATACAATGCTACAGTACTTTTATTTTCTTTTAAGTTATAAATATAAGATAGCGGAAAAGTAATCATCCGATTTGATGTAGTTATATTTTTTTTTTCTAAATTATAAAAACCATTATTTAATTTTTTTTGAATATATTCATTTGGATCTTAAATTATATTCTATTACATACTAAAGATGTTATCGTTTAAATGTTAGCCTCCGTTGTTTATGCAAAATTTAAACTCTTTTAATGACATCTTCCATTACTTTTCACCATTTCTTGTCAAATATTGTCTATCAAGGCTGAAAAACCTTTTAAATTTTTCACATAAACCAATGACTTTAAAGAACCCCAAAAGAAAAAATTCCAGAATCATTTGCATGTGTTAGTGAAAATGTGAGTGTATAGGATACACAGGCACGTTGATGATGTGCTTAACCCAAATTAAAATGATTTTGATATTTCGCGATGCAGGACAAGCCGCTCAATAATAATAAATAATTTAAATAAAGTTCTATAAGTTGATGTTCAAATTAAAGTTCTTTTTTAATTCGATGGTGAAATTTCCAATATAATTTGTACTGATGATTACTTTTTACTATTAAAAAAGTTAATTTTATGTTAAATTTTCGGCTTAGAAAAGTTCTATAAGCAATATTATTTTGGATCGTTTTTATTGTACCCTTATTAATAAAATGCCTAAACGACAAAAATATATTCCGAAGAGGCAATCAATTTCGTTAGTAACTTCGAAAGATTTACAGTTTATGTCAATTATTGGATCAACCATTATCAAGATTTACACCAGTAACTGAAAAAAGAGGCAAAAATCACGTTTTTCCCAAATTTCTCGAAAACGCTTCATTGCAAAAAACATGGATATGGAATTCAACTTTTTTTTGCAATTTTTTTTCATCTTACACCATTTTTAAAGTTGTGGAGCATATCCCTAATGATACAAGACCATTTGCAACAAATCGTGATTAGAGCTATTGAAATAATTTGTGTTTTTGTGAATAAAAAATCAGAAAAAATCATTGATTTGGCTATCAATAAAAAATAAAAATATTTGAAATTAACAATTAAATTATGTCATATCCACTCAAAATTTTATAGCTATTTTCGATTTGAACCCTACACGTGCTGAACACAGGCTAAACAAATATAATTTTCCATAAAAAAAAATAACCTTAGGGAAATTAGTATTTTGGGTCCATTGATTCTGTATTAAGTAGGTACATAACTTTATTTTACATTGCTCATCTCTGGAAACAAGAAAAAGAGAGCAAGAAGAATGTTAGTGTGTTTCCGTTATTTTCATTACAATCATTGCTCTCATGCTCTCAAGCAACACATACATACATGCAAGTGAAAACATACTCTCACAACTTCGCTCTCATTTATTAAGCACAGACACAAACCAGCAAAACTGACTCTAGCTGAGTTCTTTTCACCTGGTAGTTCTTTTCATCTGTATTTATATGATCAACTAGATGACAACTGATGGTTACATAACATAACTTCCGGAAAAAATTGTTATTGTAAAGTCAAATCAACTCATGAACCAACAAACACGAACAAAAAAAGAAAGAAATCTAATACAAAATATGGCAATTCTCTCATTCTTAGTTCAACCAATTACAGGAGAAACTTTTTCAAAAACATTTAAAACTTTTTAACACACAATTAGGTAAATAAAAACTTAATTACATAAGCACCTTAATAGATTAGCAATTAAATAACAAACTTATATATAATTAAATTTAAAATAGTAATATTAAGATTTTAACTATATAAATCAAAAAACTATTTGTTTGTATAAAAAATTTGAAGCATAAGTTTTTCTTTTTTTTTTGTATAAGCAAAAAACGAAAATTAGACAATAAACATTTTGTTATTTGTACTTTAAATTCATGAACAAATAAATACATATAATAAACAATACAATTCAAAGTTTCAGGTTTAAAGTTCAAGTATAAAAGTAGATATAAATATAAATAAATTTTGTGGCATTAATGATCCAACCATATTTCAGGTTTTTCAGACATTGACTGGCGCTCTTAGGACAGGCTTAAGTTAAAAATTAACAAATAATTAGATAAATTTAAAAAAATACAACACTAACTAATTTATTTGTTTTGTTTTGTTTCTTTTTTTGTGATTTTTACTTTTGCACCATACTTTTGCATTGACTCTTAAGCTCGTTTCTAATAAAAGCACACTTTAATTCAGCACTTTTAATAATCATAACTTCAGTTCTTTTGAAGAAAAGTTATTAACTTTGGTTTAATTTAACATTTTACACATAGTAAAAGTAAGTAGAAGAGAGTAGAATTTTTTGTGTGTTTTTAAATTAAATTATAATAATTTTAAAAAGTTATATTCTTGCAGTTTTCCCCCAAATTCACTATAAAAATCCTTGGTTATCACTTTAATCTCGTAAAGCTTTACGCCGCTCCCAAGCAACCTGCATAGACCAAATACTCAATGGACGCATATAACCAATTGAACGATAATGTTTTTCTCCATATAATGCTTCAGGAGTTTCGAAATTCATGCCAATGCGTTCACTTAGAGTTTTATAAAGACCGCCAGCAGTTTGGAAACCTTCTTCGAACATGCCCTATTATTCAATAGATAGGGAAAAGTGAAGAAAATTAGCAGTTAAAAGGTTTATCTAAATAGTTCAAAATTCATTTACCTCTTGTATCATAGTTGCTGCCAATGCAAACGTTACACCCGTCCACACTTCTTCACTCTGTATAGTTGTGGTATCGACATGCCCTGGTTTTTCAGGATCTGGATTTGCAATGAAACCATTTACTGCACCAATATTACCATCATGAAAGCCCATTACATTATTTTTGTAGATAGTTTCCAAAGTAGAACGTACATTCTCTTTTGGATAAATCTATAGTTTAAATAAAAAATTAATTAAAATCTTCTTTTATTTGTTTAATCTTATTTAAATTTAATTTAGGTGTTTACCTCATAATCAAAACCACATGTTTTCAAATACCAATGACCACATAGTTGATCTGCCATTATTGTATCCCGATGATATTTATCAAAACGATAAAATCTACCATTCCATAATTTCGAATCCAATGATTGTTTTCCCTTTTCAAGTATATCCTGATAACGTAAACAATCATTGGGTTGATCTAAAATTGTTGCCATTACAGAGATTGTCTGCAAGGCGGCAAGATAAAGTCCAGAACAATATGCACTAAGAAATTTGTGAAAAAAAAATAAATATGTTACTTAAAAAAATCAAAGATAATTTAGTTGAGTTCAAATTAAAATGAAATAATTTTGAACTCAGATTCAAGTTTTAACTTAGATTAACTTTCAAACTCCATATGAAAGTTAAACTTGTAAGTTCAAACCACTTTAATTGCTCGTTTACAAGTAAAAGCTAAAACTCGCTTTGAAATTTGTATTATTCGTAATGTCGCTCTTACCTTGGCCCTTCCATCACCCAAGTATCGTACGTTTGATCGGGCATTTTTGTATTCTCAATAAGCCCATCGTTATCTTTATCATATTCAATACTACGATCTATACTCGCTTTGCATGCTGGATACATTGCCTTCAAATATGTAATGGCATCCATTAGATAAACTTTACCATTGGTTTCGTTGATGTACATTGAAGCGGATTTGCGATTTTCTGCAAGAGAAGCAAATGTTGAGAAATTGAAAAAAAGATTAGCTATCAAAGAAAAATTTTAAGGTATGCCGATTGTTTTGGAAAATGGTGGCAATTCTAAAGCCAACATCTCTCATGTTCAAAATCTATCATAGTCAAAATTTACTCACAAAAAGATTTTCTGAGAGCAACCCACAGTTGCTCTTTCGTTAGTAGCACGAACACCCCTCTACCTTCTCTTTCTCTCTTTTTGCTTCTTACAGTTAATATTTTTCTTATATCTTCTTTTTTTGCATTGTTTTTTAATTAATTCTACTGTACTATAATTAAATATAGTAAATTTGTTTATTATTCATATTTATAAAATATGAATTTTTGTAAAGTTCAAATTTATTTGCATTGAAACACGATTACAATATTTTCACATGGTTGACGTGAACACCAAGAGCAAAAAATAAATGAATTTAGCGAAAAAAAAATTCGAAATTTGACAGATGGTCGCTTCAAAGAGAAAAAGAGACTAAGTCGACCATTATTGTTATTGTTTTTTCCAGGTCAGAGAAGAAATTTCCGTTATTACTTTTTTGGAGTATTATTATTGCTATTTTGAGGAGTAATCCAAAAGTGAGTAACTGAACATTTATGTACTTGCAGATTTAAACTCCGCCTTATATTAATCTAAGATAGGGAGATGTGTGTGCATTTGAACCTGTATAGGTTAAATGGAGGATATTGTTGTAGAGAGAGTAAATAAAAGCTAATATGAGAGAACAGAAGTAGAGAGAGTCAGCAGACGCCAGTGCTCTCGTGTTTATTGTAATTGTAGTGTTTATTATTTTAGTAAATGAAAAGCCATTTTATTGTTGTTTTTTCTGTATGCTCTCTCTCTCTCTCTCTTTTAAATTTACTTACTCTCTACACATACATATTTGTTTTGTACACATATACGTGTATTCGATCGTTAATGCACACACACTGCATTTTCTCCTTTTGATTCATATCACCCGCACCGGTTTTTTTTTTTTGCCTGCTTAGTTGGCCCCGTGTAACTAAAGTATTCATTCATAATCTAAGGGAAGCCAATATAAAAAAATTTGCCTAGTATCGAGTTTTTGATAAATTTTTTTACGAGAGAAATGCCAAATCCAGTTTGTATTAACGATTATGTCGGTATTATTTTGTAATTGATAACAATGGATGATTTTGGCATTTGAAAAATATTTGTAAAAAAATAAAAACGTCGTAAAAAAATCACAGTAAATCAATATTGAAAATCAGGTCTAGCAGAAGACCCAAATTTCGCTTCCCCCCTTTCCCCACTCTCTTATGTGTCCTTCGCAGTGAGCGTCTATGTAATTCTCAGTATTTTTTCGTTCCTCTAGAATACGATTGTTTCTGCTTTTTGTCTCTGTGGACACTATTGACCTGCTTGTATAGTTTTCCTCTTTTTATACAAAGTTCAGCCCTTCAATTAGGGCTCAAGGGGGTTTTAAAGGGTATCTATGTCCATGTCAATAATACTCAAATAAAAATCCCCCAGCAAAATTTATTAGGTGTGCAACTAAGTTCTCGCTGTTTTTTTTTTATAAAAATGCAACTTTATTGTCAAGAAATGGTTACAAATGAATCATTCGAAGTATTGTTCATCGCTAGCTACCACTTTCCCCATCTTTCTGGCAGAACTCGAATACCTTCACGGAAGAAGTGTTCGTCTTTTGAGGCTATCCATGAATCAAGCCATTTTGTGATGTCTTCATGTGAATGGAACTGCTGACCATGACCATGTGCCATCGAACGAAACAAGTAGTAATCGGACGGAGCAATACCTGGGGAATACGGCGGGTGGGATAGGACTTGCCATTTGAGTGTTTCCAAGTAGGTTTTAACGGGTTTGGCGACTTGAGGCCGAGCGTTGTCATGCAGCAGAATAACCTTATCGTGCCTCTGCTCGTATTGTGGCCGTTTTTTCGTGCAATTTTCGGCTCAATCGCATCAGTTGAGTTCGATACCGTTCCCCAGTGATGATTTCGTTCGATTTCAGCAGTTCGTAATAAATAAAACCGACCTGGTCCCACCAAATACACAACATAACCTTCGAAGCGTGAATATTTGGCCGAGAAGACGACGTAGAAGTATGACCGGGCAGTCCCCAAGATTTTCTTTTCTTTGGATTACTGCAATGAATCCATTTTTCATCAACCGTAACAATGCGATGAAGAAAACCTTTTCTTTTTTGCCGCTGTTTTCTTCGATTGATAGAAGAAAATCAACACTTCCCGCAAATGACGATTATTTGGCACAAAATCAGACATTTTTACACCACCATTTTTACACAACCAAAAACGAAAACTCTAAAACTCTAATTAACCTCTGTTCATGACGTTTTGGATATGTCAAAATCGACCAGCTGTTACTGCTAGAGCCATCTATCGACAAACAGCGAGAACTTAGTTGCGCCCCTAATACGATAAATAAATGGTAGCACATTGAGGAAAGGGAGGTAGGAGGGGTGGTTGGGTGTATATCTCAGTACTCAGTATTTTTTTTTTAATTCTAATTAATTTAGATTCTTGATCGCTGCTAGCGACTCAAATGCAGTCAGGGTGATTTAAATAGTTCCAAATTCGGGGTGGTAAGGTAAATGTCACTCCCTGATCAATTACTGTGGCCTCTTATTTATCTATTAATTAGATATCGTTTCTTTGAAATATTTTTTTTTACTTGGTTTCTTTGTAGCTACTAGGAGGTCAAGTGTAGTAAAGGCTAGTCAGTAAACTTTTTTCCCCTTTTTCTGTTTCTCTATTTGTACTGAAACCTCAGCTAAAGCATGTATAAAGATCACGAAGATCACTGATAACAATGAATCTCCATAGTGAAAGGTGTGCAGTTTCTATTATTTATCATATCTGACTATTAGTGACCCAAAAAAAGCTCACAGTTATGCCTGCAGTATCAAACTTATCAAAAGAACCGAACAAATTTTGTAAGACTTTCTCACATTCTTCAATGGCTCAGTCTTCTACTGAAACCTCAGACCAAGCGGTTGTAAGTTATATCTATCTCCATATTAAAGAAGATATTTGACAATAATGAATATGCATGCTCAAAGGTGAGAAGCTTCTAACTTACTTGGCTTTGAAAATAAAGCTTCTTCTGTCGGAAAGCCTAAACTATTTTTTTGTTTTGGTATCAAAAGGAAATTTAGCTTAGATTAGAGGAAGCTTACTTTTTTAGAAAAAACAGATTTCTATAGTTCCAAAGAAATGTAAAAGGCCCCAGTAAATCGTCTCCATTCGGATTTATATTCTATCAGTCTCTTGACTTCGCTTTAAGTTATATTCATAGAACGGCCTTTGGCTTTAAAGAGTTGTCTCCAGGTATTTGTACGTCTCCCTCATCTCGAGGATTCCTTGAGGATTCGAGTTAATCTCCATGATCTCTGCCCTAAACTTTGCTGTCCCAACTCAAGTGATTTCTTCGTAACTCAAGTTCCACTGGATTTTGCAGCGTTTTATTTTGACAAATCCGAATTTGAGATTGTGCCTGGCCAAAATAATCGTAATGTTGATAGCTAGACTAGCATCTGCAGGTATTTCCTGCACTGACTACAGTTTTGGTGATATGTCTGCATAGTTATGTTATAAGATAAACTTAATAAAAGGTAACATGCCTTGAAAAGTGCCTAAAACAAGCGAAAGGAGTGCCCATTTTCCCCACGATACTGTTTGTCTAGCAAATTCTAACCTATTCGCATTCACTACAAAATCTAGTTCAAATTTGAAAACCTTTCCCATGTATTCGTCTCGTTGGCCTACAACATTTGCCCACAAATGTTCAAGTTTCAAACTAAATAAAATTTTAATCAAAGGTAAGTTCTTTAAACAGAATTGCAAAGAATTACGTTTTCAATTTCTTTGCTTTCATAGAACTTCTTCAAGTTAATAATCTGAACATTACTTACGTTGCTTTTCCTCTGCTGAATTTTTACGTTTATTATCCTGTGAATACATCTCATACAAACTATCCTTATCGATGAATTCAATTGAACTGAATTTACTGGCATTATCCGCTTGTGCCTGTGCCAATTCATTTAATACATAATAATCACGATAAACTTGTAAAACAAATTTCGTATTCAAATCTTTCCAATCATTGACATCGTGTACATTGTAAGCATTAATTAGAGTGAATGGTTCTTCATCGGGATCGCCAAGATCATGAGGTACACAATTTTTAACCTTACGCGGTATCATTTTACCATCGTAAAGCATTTTACGAGTATCCGTGAGATCGGCAGAAATTGCATCCTTGAAGTCATATTGTAAACTAACCTAAAAAACAAAGCGGCATGGTATAAATTAAAATAAAAATATTTAAAATTTTTTTTTTTTTTTATTATGAGCTTGTATTGACCTGTAAATTTGGCCATAAATGCGCTAAAGCTGGTGAGGCATAGAAATGTACATCATAGGTATTGTACATACGATATTCGTGTCCTTCTAAATAACCAAATCGTCCATAGGCCAATCTTCAATAAGCAAAGAACAAATTTATTAAGCAGATTTTCATTTCTAAAAATTACTAAGTTTTGAAAGTGGTTTTTGTAATTGTAAAATAAAGCTTAAACTGTGCTTTTGAGATTCCCTTATAAATATTAAAAATGAAAAAAAGCTTTAGGCTTCTTGAAAGCTTTTCTAATCTAATGTTTATCTAATACTTGTGTATGTTGTATTCAATCTCACCTGGGATCATCAAAACTCAATTCTTTTCCAAGTGATGAATCGCAATTTAACCATATTGTACCACCATCCGATATATAATATAACTGATTGAATATAGCAGATTTATACCAATCGGGCAGAGCACTATAACATTGAGCAAGTAAAATTAAGATTAAATTAAAATTAAAAACTTAGGTACTAAGCTTTAAGAACTTACTCATCATTAAGTATCGGACGCTGCCAGGCATCTATTAATTTCTCCCAACTTCCATAATGCCTTAAGGCATAATCGCATATTTTAGGACCAGACGTTGCGTCAGCATTAAAATATTTGGTATAATATCGTGTGTGCGCTTTAAGCTTTTTCGGAAATTCTATATTTGGCATATCCCAAGCCAAAACAAATTCTAAATCATGACTAGTACCAGGTTTAAGAGATACTTGTGCGCAGACAGCAACACCGACATCTTTGCCTGGAAAAAGATAATAGAATTCAAGTATGAGCTTAAAGTTTCTTTAAGAAATTTTTAACTTAAAAGCTACAGGAGAGTTTTAACATGAAAAGCTGTGGAAGTTTTTCATTTTTTAATATAAAAAACAATTTTTTGTGTTTTTTAAAAATGCATTAAATACAAATTTGATTAAAAAATTTGAGCTTAAAAGCTCTAAAAATGTTTTAATCGTGAAAGCTTTGAATGCTTTCTAACTGTGTCTATAAAAAGTATAAATTTACTCCCTACCTAGTTTTTTATATAAATGTCTTCAAAATTTGTTAAATAGTTCTAAGTAAAAAGCTCTAGAAGCGTTTGTTTAACTTTAAAAGCTTTAGGTGCTTTTAAGCAATATTATTTTTTTACGCATAAAAATTTCTTCCTTTAAAATTTTTGTTTTTAATTTATTAAATATATTATTAAATATTAAATATTTGCATTGTCTCAGTTAGAGCTTTTAATTTAGATAGCGTTTTATCTTCAAAAGCTTTTAATGTTTTTATATGTTTTCATAACTCCATACTCTTATAATACTCACTTTTGAGAGTTGCATCAAATGAATTGTCACCCAAATTTCCATCTTCCTTCAGCAACGACCACAGTAGCTCACCATTACCAGCCGGATCGAATTGTGAGCAGCGTGTGATATTCACTTCTGGTCGCTTGTGACATGCTAAATTATACGTACATTTCACATTACCGATTGTCTGGAGGATTTGTGCGCCCGTTGCATTTCCCTCGTGAAATAGATTAGTACTACCACCAGAAGTGGAATCTTGTTTCTTATTACCAGTACCATTTTTAAATGTGAACGTTATTGAGACTTTACGCTCCTCTTGACTGACATTCTCAACAGACCAAACAAAAACCGCACACGGTAAACTAGAATCCTTGTAATCATGCGGTATGACCGGAGAAATCTGACGGCACACCAAACGTACACCATACGGCGAAAGATCATATTCGGTCCAGGAGCGTGGATACAAACCGGTGTATGAGCATTTCGAATCATCGATATTTGAATGCCAAGTGCTTAAGGGTTGCTTAGAGCGTGAGCTGCAAGTGGGCAGATCACATTTAGAGCTTGAACTACTAAACGGGTGTAATGAGGGGGGAGTGGCAAATTATGATTGTATGTGTGTATGTATAAAATAAAAAAAATTGTGTATTTTGAAATTCAAAACCAAAAACAAATGTATGTTTTTTTTTTTTTTTTGCATAAATTATTAAAATGTGCAATAAAAATAAATGAAGACAAACCAAATTGATTTTTTTTTTATTTTTATTGTAAACAAATTTATTGTAGGCGATGATTTTCAGTTGTTGTTGTTGTCGGTCATTATGGTTGATTGTTTTTGTTGTATGCATGAACATATTTCCGTGGCACAATTCAAATATGGCGGCGTGGCGCGAGACAAATCAGAGAGCAAAATATGCATTTGCATTGTATGCGTACACATATATATGAAGAATATGTATGTGTGTGAGTGAGAGAATTGAAAATAAAAAAAGAGAAAAAGAAATGAAAATCATAACTTTTATTTATTCTTTTTTTTTTTTTTTTTTTGGATATTCCTTTTTTCATTATTTTTTTTATTATTTTAGCATAAACACAAACCAAACAAGCATTTTCTTTTTGATATTATGGTGATGAAGATGAACTTTGTAGTGTTGGTTGTTTGAGCGAAGCGAAGGCAGCAAGCGGGAAGCACGTTTACATGTACGAGTAGTAGTAGTACTGGTTAGTGGTAGTAGCAATAACAACACAATTGACGATTTTACAACAACACATATTTGTTTACAACAGCAATAATGGTGTGTATTAAGGTGTGTGGAAAGTTAAAAAAAATCATTAAAAAGGGAAACATAAAATGGGAAACAATTAATAATAGTGTGAAGGTAAAAAAAAAAAATTCAAAATATCAACTCAATCTAACCAAAATGGGACCCACAATTTTTATAAAGAAATTGACGAAACGAAAGAAATTTTTATATTATAAATATTATGTATATTTATAATGAATATTTTACGAGAGAATTTTGTGAGAGAGAGAGTAAGAGAGAATTTCAGATGTAAGGCTAGGGTTGCCATCTCAGAATTCATTGACGTGCAAACTGATCAATAATTCTTTCAGCAAGAAGTTCGAAGCTTAGAATTTCTAACAAGCTATGTACATCTTACTCTACCAATAAGCATTAGATTTAGAAAATTATTTTAGCGTTATGTTTGTATTTACAAATACTAATAACAAAGCAGTGGAATTTGAAAAAATGTTTAGATAAGAAATTTTTAAAAAATCATAATTATGGTCGAAATTTCGGAACGTTCAAGACTCTTTTGAAACCAGAAGTTTTATATCTGATTTTAAAAATTTGTTTCCACTTCTGTTCATCTGTTCCATTTTTAGTTATTTTTCATGTCCCCAAAATGTCCGTTTTTCGTTAAATTCTATTACTTTACATATTTTGAACGTTGTATTGATACTGAGATGCCTCTGAAACCATTTTTATGGAATCTTGGAATTTATTCTTTATTCACAATCAGTTATAAACAAATGAAAATTAGAAACCTGATTTTTACAAAAAAAAAAAAAAAAAATTACCCAGATGCGATTTTATATCATGGCTGATTAAGATTTCGATGCAAAAAATGTATTTTGACTGCTACAAAATTAAAAACACAAAAATACTTAGTTCTTGGTAACGCTTAGAGCGAGAAAACGATTCTATTCATTAAATTTTGTATTTTAGATTTGCAATCAAAGGGCCTAAAATACATTAGTAAAACCATTTTCCATATTTTTAATAATTTTTAAATTAAATTATTTTAATTTTAAATTTACACCAGATAGAAGAAGCTTTGATAAGCCACTGAAAGAGGAAGGAAGCGGAAGGGGGTAGTGGACCAACAAGGGTATATTGGATTATTCTTTTAGAAATCCAACAATCCAAAAAAACTGCCGTGTACAATAAATCAATCTGTCGTGAGTGATGGGGCCGAATACTGACTACGGAGTTTAGGGCTTGCGTGACTCATAGAAGTCAAAAGAAACTTATGGTTTCTTGAGTCTAAACAAAATTAAAAACGCTCTGCTCGGGATTATTCTAGTATTTATCAGTAAAGCTAAATTTTAATAAAACTTTATGTAAGACTGGCACCCAAAATCGTCGCGCTATCCTATTAGTTTCTTCATCATGCATTAATAATAATAGTTTAAAGTTTAAAAATTGTGAACCCATAATGAGTGAGTAGCTATTCTTCAATTCACATAACCTTAATACTCAAGTCATATAAGAAGGTTTGTTAGGTTAGGTTAGGTTGGAGTGGCTGTCGAGAGACACACTTAGGCCTGAACGGCCCATTGTGATACTACATAGTTGGACCTACAGTTTAACGCCGATTCCGAACGGCGGTGTGGCAATTTTTTATCGGCTTGGTGGTTTTGCCATTACCAACCAATGTGTGTACTTGTACACTATCTTATAATTCTCATACACTTCATATTGATAGTGAATATAAGAAAGTAATGAAAATTAACCACCAGACGAAGACGGGAATCGAACCCGAACCTCCCAGATGAAAGTCTAGTGCACTATTCACTAGACTATCGAGGTCGTCCAAGAAGGTTTGTTACAAGGTCTAAAAACTCTAACTGCTCTATTAAAAAAAGATTTTTATTTTTCGATACATCCTAAAATATAGTGTTTTGTTGTTTTTATTATTTGTATGATAACATGCAAAGTATGCACATTTTTTATTTTCCTATATTTGCTTATGCCGTCATGATGTCGGCGAACACAAGAAGTCTATAATGTATGCTATTTAACATATTTATAGTATATAAAAACTAAATTGTTTGCATACAATTTTGTAAATATAAATATTGGTAATGCATATATTTTTTTTTTTTTTTAATAAATGCTTTTGGCAACACTTTAAATTTATTTACATTATGTATAGAAAAAATAAAATTCATAACAAAGTGTTAAAGCTTCTGTGGATGCCATAATAAGAACGTATGAAAATTTTGGTGTTAAACTGTTATTATTCTATACTTCGTTTCAACTAAGTTGGCAACTCTACTGTGAATATGGAGAGAACTTAACCGTTTCATGGAAATCAACAGTTAAAAACAATTTAGAAAGGTTTATACTCTATCTGCGGATGATTGGATTCATACTCTTATGAACTATGCCATCTCTGCTTAAAAGAAAGAAAGAGAGAGAGAAACTATAAAAACAATGCATTCTTTTTGAGTGTATGCCTCTCTCAAATACTAAGGAGTGTATTGCTTCCCCGATCGTTTTTTTCTTTGTAAATTAATCAAGAATCTCTATCTATTTGTAGTGTCTATCGGTATAAACCGATTAAAATTAATTTTATATAATGAAAGTTTCTATGAATTTTGATTACACACACATTACGTGTTAAACGCATGTAAATTAATTTAAATTTTAAATAATAAAGTTATACTATTTTCCTCCATTCATTCATACTATTTTCCACCTTTATGTGATATTATAAATAGTTTAAAATTGTAACAGATGTGTATCAACAATTTAAATAATAGATAACATGTCACACATGGGACTCAAAACGAAATAAATAACAACAAAAATTATATATGTAGTACAAAAACAAAAAACATTAAATAAAACATGCAATAAAGTCACGAGACGAAATGTACAAATCAACAAAACGAAGCAAAATAAGAAATTTTATTTATTATGCAGCGTTGAAAACTTTGAAGATTCGTGTTGTGTTTTTTTTTTTTTAGTGAAATGTGACAGTAATACAAACAAAATCCATGTGACATTTGACTTACTTATGTATGTATAAATAAGAAAGTGTGCGTGAGTGAGTGGCAAAGAGAGGAACAAAGGAATAATGCCACTCAATTCATGTGACATTTTACTTATGTATGGAGGGAGAAAGTGTGTGATTATAAAAGAAAGAGAAAGGAAGGAGCAGAGACAGGAAGTAAAAAGGAAAGAAGAAAAAGGATCTCAAGACAATTTTTACTCAATAAAATATTATTAATTTTACAACGTATTGTAGCCAATACACATTTGTCATACATAATTACTCAAAAAAAATAAAATAAAATAAAATAAATCCAGCATCAACTCACCTACTTTTCGAAAGTAAACTCTGAAAAATCGTATTTCCTTTTGCATCCTTAATGGTAACAATAAATTGATTTGCCAATACTACATTATACTCATAGATACCGGGGCGCATTTGAAAGCGACAAAATTCACCGGCATAACCACGTCCTATTGTACCAGCACCAATCCCACCCAATGGAACACCATACATTTGTTTACCATTCTCCATATAATAGTAATCCATGTAAGTACGACGTCCCTCACGTGATACTTTCCAGTAGTAAGCGGCATATCTGTAATAGAGAAAGAGAGTGAAAACAAAAGAGAGACATAAAATTAGTAAAGACAAAGTGAGAGAGAGAGAAATAGTTAATATTGAGAGAGCGTTTATTTTAGTATAGCATATATATAGGTTAATGGTTATACTGCCATAGTAACAAAGTAGAAATTGCAGAAACAGAAAGTTAAATGATGTCATCATAATTGCATTTAAACATAATTTATGAAATTAAGGGAAAAATGAGAAAATAATTAAAACATATGTTTTTCTAACTTAATTAAACCTATCATATATGCATGCATACTTACATACATAAATGTATGTAGGTCCTAGTAGATTCTTTGGCGAAAGAGGAGGAATAGAAAGCAATGGGGTTAACGATAAAATTTTCATATATTTTGAAAAAAATATAAAAAAAAATTTGAGAACGAAAAAAATGTTTGAGAAGCAAAAAATTAACCCCCCCTTCCCCCCATTAAAAAATCTCTGGATCCTCTAGTTTATATATGTAGTAATGTTATTTGAGCTAATGCTTATCTAGCATATTTTTCAAGTGCCTACCCTACCTATCTATTCGCCACAATTATTTACGCTGACTATTATACTACAAGCAATGCACTTAAATGAAAATGTGATGTCAGCTTTTTTGCTTTGCTTTTGTTTTTTCTCTACCCCTAAATGTATACTATGACTATGCTATTTTACTTGTACATACAATAGTTGAAGGTCAGTTCTCTTGTAAGTCAAGTGCAATGACAGTTGCTCTCATTATTATAAAGTTTTGCTTTATCTTTTACATACACTCATATACGCAAATATGTATGTATAGTATGTATGAGAGTATAGCACAATATCAGAGATGTCCTTTTTAAAAATTGTATGTTAACACAAATATATCATCAGGCATTTTCACTGGTCATAGCATGAAGAAATGATTTGTTTTACATACAAGGGGAAACCATTGCTCCACAGTTTGTACAAGAAATCATAAAAGTGTTCAAGTTCAAACTATACAAAAAAAACAAAATATTGATAGGTTTGGATAATAACCAGGAAATAGTACAATATCTATGTTAATATGTTAAGAAATACAATTTAAAAAATTGGATAGTTATATACTTTTGTTTATGTACGAGAAAATTTAAAGCAAATCTTTTTACTCGTAAATTTGGATATATTCGTATCGATATACAGTTTTGTTAAATCTAAATGTATAAATGTATTTTTCTCATTTGTTGTAAATCCTAGGTCTTACTAAAAAGTTTTCTGCAAGCCCAAAAGGTCCAAGTGGCTTTTGCGAGGATATTATTGAGGCGGGAGCTTTAACTAAGCCTTGTATCGAGTATGATACCCAAATATTTAACTTCATCAGAGTATTCAACAAATGTGTTGTGGATGGAAAACCGGTTAAGATTATGTTTGTATCTTTTATAGAAGGGAACAATATACTCTATATACTCGTACCACAACAAGGAAATATTACTGTACCTGATTGCAGTCGCCCACAGTTTTTATTAGACGCCTATCGGTAGGTAATAGGGCCTGGTCAGACCCTTTTACTGCAATTTCAAGGAGTAATATGAAAAATGTTTTTTAAAGAACATTCCTTTTAAAAACGAGGTAGATTTCAAAGATAAATGAAATCGGGCATGGGGTTTTCAAGGTCGCTGATTACGAATCTGACGTAAGATTTTTCAAATTAAAAATGGCGGATCCAATACGGTGGAAATTTTTTTAGAAATTGATCGGATTCGTTTGACACTTATTACAAGGGGGTTTCAGCAGACGCTGAAACCCCCGCTCTATCATCGGATTTTCACAACTTAAATCGGCGGATCCAATATGGCCTATTATTTTTCAGGTTCATCGGATTCGCTTGAAACTCGTTACTCGTGGTACAAATTTGACATTAAATTCGTAATCAGTGACCCTAAAAACGTGTAACGAATATATTAAAATTCTTTTTCCATATTGGACCCACCATTTTATATTTTTAAAATCTGGCGCCAGATTCGGAATCAGCGACCCCAAAAACTCCCGAGTAACGGGTTTCAAGTTAATCGGATCAATTTTTAAAAAATCTTTCACCATATTGGATCCGCCATTTTTAATTTTGAGAAGCTGACATCCGATTCAAATTCAGCGTACTTTTTTCTATAAGAATCGCCAAAAAATACGTTTTCCGACGTGGAAAATCAACAAAACTATAGTATAGCTCAAGCTAACAAAAAGAACAGAGAGATTTTATAGAAGCACGTACAGCGAGAAAAAAGGCCCAATCAGAGCATCAGTTGACAGAACTTGAAGACCTTCAATATGCACCAGGGTTGGCTGACTAAAAGTAATTTGCATAATAAAGTCATTTGTTTAATTTTAAACGTAAAAATTGATTTGAAAAACTTTAAACGCGTTTTTCTCCAAATAATGTAAGACTGATATCTCAAATTCTACTTAACTGATTTTGAATAACAAAAATGCGTCCGATTTATTATCATTATGGCTATAAGTGGAACTTCAAAAATTGGAATATCCCCTCCTGCCTTTTTACCACGTTTATATCAACTCGCTTTCAATGGTGTCTGTCTGTCTGTCTGTCAGTCTGTTCGGTACAAATTTTGCAATCGATTTTAAACTAACTTCCCGATGAGCTGGAGACTTGAAATTTTTAATATAGTTCAGAACTGGAAGACAATGCAATATTAAGTATCTAAAATATATATAAATATAATAATATTTAAAATATTAGCATCGGAAGTTTTTTCATTTTTTTCATAGATCCAAAGCATTGAATTCATCGTTGTTAAAATCATTGCTTTAGCGGGAGTAGAATATATGTATATGTGTATACATACACAAATTCAAAGACAAATGAGAGAGAGAACAAAAACAAACAATAACGAACTTTTCTTTTCGTTTTGTTCCGCTTATAAAGAGTATATATTGTAAAGAGATCGCAATTTGCTCTTGCTGGAATAGAAACAAAAAATCGTAGAAACAGCAGCGAGGTGTAATACCGATGGTGTGACAGCGACGGTTGTCAACACATCCAGCAGACAGAAATGTTTGAATGGATGAGTTTGACGTGTTTGATGAAGTAAATATTTAACATTTCTTTTAGCAAATAACTTTCAACATTTACAGTATTTATATATTCTTTATATACAAATATGTAAATGTTTTGTTTTGATTTTATGAATTTTATATAAGTACTTTTAAATATTTTTCTACTGATTTCATGAAATCAAAATGCGAAGAAATATTATCACTATTTTCAACATTGTACCTAAATATATGTATGTTAATAAGTATATTTAGCTAAAATGTTAGAACTTTTCATATTTTATATTTTAATATATAAATAAATTATTCTTCTTGTACATTTTTACATCCATAACAACAAATCTTCTTCTTACTATGTATTTGGCAAATGCCTTTATTTCATTTCTGTTTCAAAATGTAGAATCACAACGAGGTGCAATGTAAAAACAGTATTTATTAAGTACCCATTTATGTGAGAAGATATAATTTGAATTCTGTTATACTTAATGAATAGGGCTATTCGTAATCTGGGGAAACTGATCTTGCACGAGTCCAATAATTAATTGTGACATTGCTTAGACAATTGGTTTTGATTCAATGTGTCAACAATTTCAAATTCCAATTGAGTTGAAGTGACTTCAAAACCTCAATTGACTTCAAGTCGCTCCAATTTAGTGCAAATTGTCGGTTATTAACCATGACTTCAAGGTATTGCAATTAAATTGAATGTATTCTTTTACAGCTCTGGTCTTTACTTAAAATCGATGCAAAATTTCACACATACAAGATTAAAAAGTAAAAAATAATAATTTAAATAAAAAATATTTTTAATATACCACGTTTTCAAAATGGTCTAAAAAGTATAAAATAATTTCTCCTAACCCCATACAGATTCACAACCACATATAGAATCGTTTTTTTTTTGAGAAAAAAGACCCTAAAAAAAAGAGGAAGAGGAAAGTTTTACTTTTTTGTGGTTTCACTTATAGAGAAAGGAACAACATGTTTTTTAAATTATGTTTCTATCTTTATTAGGAAGCTACGGAATCTGTCGTACCACCAAAAATGGACTTTTTCGGAGATGCCCTCTACCGCCGTCATCTTGGATTAAAAATGGACAAAACAAATTTTTTTTTGTTCTTTAATAAGATAACAACTTACTATCGCCATTGTGGTCTAGTGGCAGAGTGCCAGACTCTTGTCTCTGGAGACCCGAGTTCGATTCTCGGCTTGGGTATGTTTTTTATTTGTCTTCCTTTCTTTCTTTAATTACTTGGGGCTTGGGCACAATAGATCTTATAGGTAGCAGTACCTGACTTTCGAGTCGTCCTTCCTTTAAATAATTATAAGATAACATCTCTTACCGATTTTGTAAATTATAAAATGGTAAGAGAAGGAATGGAAATGGAATGGAATCCCCCCTCAACAGACAAAAAAAAAATATCTGATTTAACTTTACTTTAAAAACAATACCAATGCAAATCGAAATGGTACAAGGTTTTATCTGCAGATAGCCTAAAAACTTTGAATGATTCACGTTTAACCCTTTCCTACCCAGAAAAATTACTGGGTATTTAAAAAAAGTTCCCGTTCCAGAATTAAAAATGTTCACAATTTCAATGCTGAGTTGCTGAAATTCATAGTCTCAATCGATTTTGGGACATAATGTCCCAGTAGTGCTTATAAATGAAACCAATTACTATTATAAATTGATGTCAATGATTAAATAAAAACTAAAAGAATAAAAACAAAAAATTTTTATACAAAGTCTTCAGTAAATATTACAAGCAGGTTTCTTCAAAAATTTTGGGAACTTTTGTTCCTTTCGAATGAATTCTCCCATTCGGTGAGAAAGGGTTAAATTACTCTAACAACAAAATTTAATTTGATTTTAATTGAAATTGAAAGTTAAATAAGTAGGTGCTTAAACATTTATAAATTGTTTTTAAAATTCTAAAACTAACGCGAAACTTTTTTCTTTTTCTTTCACTCAAACAAAAATTAATTCATAACGCTTCATTATAAAAATTTTCCATAGTAATGAAATTAACACATTATTTATAAATGTCCACAAAAAACAAAAAAAAAAAAATAAAATAAAATTTGAGAATATAAACGTGTCGCAGCCACACCCCAATAAGCATTAACGCAAACACATAAAGTAAGCACGAAAATAAGCACCTCCACAAACAACAGCAGCAGCACCAACTAAAACAAAAGGTAACCTACCTACCTCTACCTAAGCGTACAATTAAACACCCTTGAAGCAGCACAGTCGAAATGAATATTTTATGATATCGTGTTGTCCTGTCCCTTTCATTGGTAGGGATATATGTACTAATATACATGGTGACTAAATATTATATTAACAAATTAGAAAAATCATTAGTATAGTCTCACGTAAACAAAACAATTACAAATTTTATGTTTTTAGTGAGTTAATTATTTTAAGAGATGTATGTCGGTGGATAGCGCAAGATCGATTGCCTTAACCAAGAATGCTGTCATGGCGGACCAAAATGCTGTCATGGCGGAGCAAAATGCTGTCATGGTGGACTAAAATGCTGTCATGGCGGAGCAAAATGCTGTCATTGTGGATCAAAATGCTGTCATGGCGAACCAAAATGCTGTCATGACGGACCAAAATGCTGTCATGGCGAACCAAAATGCTGTCATGACGGACCAAAATGCTGTCATGGCGGAGCAAAATGCTGTCATTGTGGGTCAAAATGCTGTCATGGTGGACTAAAATGCTGTCATGGCGGAGCAAAATGCTGTCATGGCGGACTAAAATGCTGTCATGGCGGAGCAAAATGCTGTCATGGTGGACTAAAATGCTGTCATGGCGAACCAAAATGCTGTCATGGCGGACCAAAATGCTGTCATGGCGGAGCAAAATGCTGTCATGGTGGACTAAAATGCTGTCATGGAGGACCAAAATGCTGTCATAGCGAACCAAAATGCTGTCATGGCGGAGCAAAATGCTGTCATGACGGACCAAAATGCTGTCATGGCGGAGCAAAATGCTGTCATGGCGGAGTAAAATGCTGTCATTGTGGAGCAAAATGCTGTCATGGTGAACTAAAATGCTGTCATGGCGGAGCAAAATGCTGTCATTGTGGATCAAAATGCTGTCATGGCGAACCAAAATGCTGTCATGACGGACCAAAATGCTGTCATGGCGAAGCAAAATGCTGTCATGGCGGAGCAAAATGCTGTCATGGTGGATCGAAATGCTGTCATGACAACCAAAGTGCTATCATGGCCAACATCATCCACCCCAATAACAGCTACAGAGTCTCACTTTACAGAGCTACCAGAGTTTCAGCATACAATAGCAATAAAATAAACTCTCTACTGTGGCACTGGACTAAAAATTTGCTGGGCTGTCAGCCAAAAGTCTCAGGCACTGATCGTTAGGTGAACACGATTTGTGAGTTTCTCGAAAAAAGTAAAAATAGAATCATGATCTCCATTGAAAATACACTTCAAAAATGTTCTTCATTCAGAATTTTTTTTTACGATTTTTTTCACACCCTGTATATTTCGAATGCATACAAAAAATAAAAATAAAAGAAGGTCGTCATCTCTCTTGTTAAAACTTTATTTCGCATTGCATCAGGCAAATAAGTAAGCAAGCGTTTTTAATTATGTCGAAGGTGGTTTCAGCTTTGGGTTGTTACCAGCTTACCCTCAATCCATCCATCTATTCATCTGTTCACCCCGAATTTATTCACGTGTTTGAAAACCACTTGCATTAAGTAAGTAGTTTTTATGACTAGTATAAATTGAATTGAATTGCGGCTGACATTTGCAAATTTGCTTTCAGCTTTTTTATTGTAGGTACCTCTATTTTTTTTTTTTTTTTTTTGAGGTTAATGACGATGCCTAGGGTTGGATTGGGTAATGTTATATTTTTAGTTGTAAATGCACATTTTAATTATTAAAAAGTATTTTTTTTTTATGGAGACTGTTACTATTTTTAGACACTTGATTACAGTGGTATGCGCCTGTCTCCAAGGATTATAAGTACTTACTTAATTATGGATTAAAAAAAAAAGCTTGAACACACAAAACTTATTTGCTTAATAGTATAGGTTTAGGTATTTGATTTTCTATTACATTTAAGTTTCAAAGTTTTTTTTTTATTCAAAAATAGCTAGCATTCGTAGATTTTTTTTTTGCACTGGCTTGAGTCGAAATCCCTAGAGAATAATAAATCGAATTGCTTGCTGTATTGGCGGTGAGATTTTTGCTGACCTTACATTAGGAATTTAAATTTTGCTCGCCTTCATTCTTATCGATCTTTTTTGTCGAAGTGACAAAGTCCATTTTTTAATTTCTGTGATGAAGTTAGTTCATGCAGTGCATGGTGCGCTACGAACACTTGAATTATAGAAGCTAATTAATACGAATCGATTATTATTTGAAGGAAGGACGACTCGAAAGTCAAGCGCTACGACCTATAAGATCTATTGTACCAAAGCCCCAAGTTATGAAAGAAAGAAAGGAAGAGACAAAGAAAGATAGATAAGAAACATATCCAAGCTGAGAATCGAATTCGGGTCTCCAGAGACAAGAGTCTGACATTCTGCCACTCAACCACAGTGACGATGGTTGGACCTACAGTTTAATGCCCATTCCAAACGGCTGTGTGGCAATTTTTTATCAGCTCGGTGGTTTTGCCATCACCCACTTTCTTATAATTCTCATTCACTTCATATCAATAGTGAATATAAGAAGTTTATGAGAATTAACCAACATACCAAGACAGGAATCAAACCCGCAACCTTCTGGGTGAAAGTCTGGTGCACTATCCACTAGACTATCGAGGTCGTCTACGAATCTAATTAAAAAAATTAATTTGGATTTAGTGATTTCTGCTTGAACGTCGACGATATTGTATAAGCAAACAGTTTCGAAATCTGTCACGATGCCTCATCAGTGATCTTAGTGATAGTTCTTTTTACTGTTTTAACATCCTAAAGACTATATAAAATATAAAATTGTCCGCTACAAAAATGATGAAATCTTTTGAACTAGTAGACCGAATTTTATAAACTAAAGTATTTTATTTTATAAATTATTTTTAGATTAGAATTATTAATTTTTAATAAAAAGTTTTAATTTTCCAGGAACCCCGTCCATTAATGTTTTTATGGTAGTGTCCGACACCGTTACAGCTGCTGAAGACCACTTTCTTTTAAAATCTTGAAGGTCTTTGGCCACTTCTTTTTATTAACTTCATCTTCTTTTTTACTAGAACCCAGTATCTCTCAATCGGCCTTAGTTCTGGACAGTTTGTTGGATTGGCTTCTCTAGGCACTAAAATCACTTCATTGTGTTGGAACTACTTTAATGCCGCGTTGCTGTAGTGCCAAGAAGCGAGGTCACGCTGATACTTCATTTTGGCGTAAAAACGGAAGCAACCTTGTTGATTGTACCCGATGTCACAAATGAGCTGCTCCTGTTAATTATTTTGGCTCTGAATTTGTTCGCGGCATTTCTTTCAGAATCGGCTGCATAAAAATCCTACCCAGGAAGATGGGAAAAATCAGCTAAATCATTAGTCTCGTCGTCCATTATGCAGCATTCGAATTTCCTATCAAAATCTTATTTCAGCTTTTTAGCTAGTTGTTTTGCGACTTCATTCTTAACGAAGTTTCTATCCGGAACTGTTTGTACCTTGTACGTCTTCAGCCCAGCTTCCTTCTTAGTCCTGCACACGAAAGTTTCTGAGCAATCAGCCTTCCTCACCAATTTCCTTCCGAATATGCTTGGATTTTTCTTCAGAATGGTCACAACTTTCTTCGCCTTTTCACTATCATGTTCCCCTTTCTTTTTACCAGGATCTTTCATTCAATCCACAGCTCTTTATTAAAGCGTTTAACAACGCGAAAAATGGTTTAAGGGTTAGCCCCTACTTCTACGGAATTTTTTTTTTTAAAGACAACTGAGGCTGCTTTTGAAAAATTTTAATAATATTTTCTTGCACTTCCAGTTTATCTCGTTCATACACGCATACAGTGATGATAATTTGCATTCGACTTAATATAACAACAAATAAATAAAAAATATTTACTGTTACGATAAGAATAAAACCCATGGAATTGCAAACGAATCGAGAGAAACTGAGAGAGCGAAAAAGAGAGAAAGAACATATACATATGTAGTACCGTTATTTTCGAAATTAGTTTATTATTGCAAAAACATCATACTGAGAAATGATAAACGAACGAAAAACTAAAAGCGCCCTCAGATTTTTTTTTTTTTTTGTTTGAAGAGCACACTCTGTTAGAGAGAAAGAGAGAGAAGTTTAAATCATTGCAAACATTTAACGAAAGTGCGCTTATTCATTTTTAACCAAATAAATGAAAAAAATTAAAGTGGACTGGCCATTAAATTGAAGAATGAGAGTGCAATATTTTTTCTCAATAGCGAATTTTTGCGAATTCTGTATAAAAAAAATTAATCAAAATATTTGATATTCATAAAGGCTTTATAATTTTTTTTATTACTATCTTTCACAGTAAATAAAAAATTCTATGTAATTTATTATGCAATCGCTTTTAAGTCGATATTAAGCCATTTAAAAAAATGCGAATCAATCAAGCATTAAAAAATTAAATTGAATTATTAACTGAGCATGAAAATTAAATTGTGCATTTATCGATACACATTCATAATAAAATTACAAATATCACATTGCAATGACAGGAAAAAATGAGTTTTAATATTTATATTGGTACACTGATATACAAAGTAAATATAATTATATTCTATTAAAATTATAATCACGTGCTTATTCAGCATATTTATAAATATACTCGTATGTATGTATATTTATTGTGTATAATAATAAATATATATAAAAAACAATGATATGTATATACTTTGAAAGCAGTACCTACATTATTTAAAAAAAGAAAGAAAGATATCTACTATTTTTAGTAACCCCACAAAACGTTGCATTTCTACACGCTGACATTTTAATTAAGGTGTGCCCTGTGGCTTTGCTTTGCACAGTGAGTAGCTCTTAAAATATCTCACAAACCATACAGATATTTTTAGAGTGAAAGAAATAGTAAAAGAAGACGCTTAACGCTGCATTTATTTTTCTCAAAAAAAAATTTTTTTTTTTTTTCAAAATAAAATAAAATATTTTTGAATGCATTCATGCTTCAAGTTTCAATGAACTTTACCAAAGAAATTCCATGCTCTCTAAAAATAAAAGTAAATCTCTAAAAAAAACTCCCTAAAATAAAATAAAAAAAAAGAAGAAATTATTTTTATGTTACAGCAAGCAAACATAAAATAGCAAATGTCCAATATTTGAAATGAGTTTTTCTTCTACGTCATTTGTGCTATGAAGTACATAGTTTTTAGACTAAAGTAAGTACGTGAAAGAAATTTAAATAATAGGAAACTTTAGTACCTACAAATATGGCATTGTTGAAGTCTGTAGTACTCTACAATTTTTTTCGAAAATATTCTAATTTAATTTTTGTTTTGGAAACTTTATTGAACTAAATACTTTTGAATGTTCATGAGGACCGAGTGCCGCACTTTCTCTTCGTTTTTTCAAAGAACTTTTTACGCTTTCAATTTAAGAGACCGAAAGAACTCATGTAAATAAAAACTAAAACTAGTCCCTTCTGCAGTTGTCTTATGATGTGATAACATACTTTACGCCAGGGCCGTAGCCAGAAATTTTTTTCGGGGGGGATTTTCATTCGAAGAAAATATTCATAAATAATTTTTATCAAACTGATTTTTAAATACAATAAATTAAATTGATGATAAATTTGATGGACCCTACAAAATTAAAATTTTATGAAAAATTTTCCGATTTTTTTTTAAAATGGCCAAAAGTGACAAAAAATTCACAGAATAATCAAATTAAATTTTTTCAAATAAATATTATTCAATGTGCATTCTATTGCATTTTTTTATCGTGAGGTACATAATTTCATTAACTCATTGACTTCCCACTACTGATGATGTACCCAACCTCAAAAAAATTACCAAAAATAGTAGTGGCTCATTTTTTTCAAATGATCATCATTGGGAATTTGAGCCATTATCAATGATAAGGAACCCGGATGATGTTGGCATATATTCCCTAAATTCGTGAAGTCACAGCATTGAAATCACAGTCACAGCAATAATGCGTTAAAAAATTAATTATACTTTAAGATTGCCTCCTAAAACTGCATGGGTTTTGCTAATAAGATGGAGTTTTTGCGAAAGAATTTTTCACGTTGAACACGAATCTTAAGTCAAAAATTTCCCATCACGTCACGTTTTAGGAAAAAAAATGGGGTTCAAGCAAGTCTAATTTTACAAGGATCCGATAATTTTTTCTATTTTTATTAATTTTTAAACTGATTCAGGAATCCGTAGTCATACCACATGTCGAAGAAAACAAATCGGATTTGATCGCATAGTGTAACTAAGATTTCAAATTAATTTTTTATATTTGACTTTTTAGAAAAAAAAAAAACCGATGGAAGTAAAAAATATTGTTAAATATATTTTATTTTGACTTTTTTTTCCATCCATTGGCAATTAATCTCAAAAATTAGAATAAAGTTTCCACATTTCGGGGGGGGGGGGGAGGGGGGTCAGAACCCCCAAAACCTCCCCCTAAATACGGCCTTGCTTTACGCATTGTTGTTTACTTCATTAATAAGGTTTTCGTTTTTATGTTCTAAAAAGATAAACCATTGATTTTTTAAAGTTTTTGTTTTCTCTTTTCAATGCACTTTTTTTCTAATATTCTAATACTGATATTATTTTTTGATTTCAATTAGAAAAGAATCTATACATTTATTAGTATAACTAAAATTTTATTCCAGAAGTGCTACGATATCATATTATATATCAAGAAAGCTTGACGAGTAGGTTAGCCAAAAATTATCAGATTTAAAATCGCTTAAGCCAATTCCAAAATATTAGCGTCAGAAGTTTTTTAAAATTCGCTCATTGAACAAAGCATTGCACTCATCGTTGTAAAAATCATTGCTTAAGCAGGAGAGAGAGAGAGCAAAGACATGAGTAACGGCATTTCTCAGAATTATCTGCATCAGCGATGCCAACTTGCGGGGAATTCTCCGATTTGCGGGGAATTTTACTCGGTGTGGGGAATAGGGGAATGAACTGTTGTTTGCGGGGAATTTGATGTCTGAACGACTTTTAGTAATTAAAGTCTGTAGAATATTTTTTGTCAAATTTTATGTAATGTAAAACATTTAACTTATGAAATATTTCATATTTTGGGTCTTAAATTCTTCATCTTTTCTTAAACAGCCCCTGCAATTTATTGGCTTGGAGAAAACGATTTTTAAAAAGGTAATTGAAAGTATTATATTTCGAAAGTATTTTCTAAAAAATTCAGAGAACGCAGAGTGCTTTCTTAGATATAGACGATTATAGCGCCGAATGCCAGTCAGATCAAAACAGTCGCGTGGTGCTTCGACTTCCCTTTCGGTCGTCCTTTCGAAGGCTTAGCTATGCCTTCGTCCAGCACCTCCTTACTAATAACTCTTAATCATTGCTGACTAATCTGTAAGCTTACAAATTACGGTCAGCCATCATAAAGAAGATGAAGTATATTTCATATGTTAAAAACCGATAGTCAAAACTTTGAACCCGTTTTTTTCAAAACAAAGTTTTTGCCATTTTTTATTTGAGTCACAAGAAATCCCATGAAAATTTTGATGTCCAAAAGTGGGCTGAAACTTATATGTTAATAGGTTAAGTTTTGGGCAGAGAAAGATCAGGGTCGCCTTAAAATAACACTCACTGAGATCAATTTCGTTTTTGTAAAATGTTTATATGGAAAGTGCGTGTAGCGCTGTTATAATGTGAAATTATACTAATGCGGGGAATTCGATCGAAAATCGGGGAATTTCCCAAAGGTTATCGGGGAGAGAGAAAAAATGAGTTGGCATCCCTGATCTGCATACACAAATAGCAAAACAAACACCAACGAGTAGTTTGGTTCTCTTTTGATATTTGTTTTTTCATAAAGAGATTTCTTGAGAAAAAAAAATAGCCCCAGTTACTGGGCCTTACCGACTAATAAACTATAAACTAGAATGAAATATACAGTAAAACAATACAATAAATATAAAAAATTTTTGATATTGTATGTTCTACTATTCCATTGATATGTAAGTATATTCCACAATCGTTTCTGAAATATAATTTATGTGCTGCATACTTTTGGGCTTAAAGTAAAATATACAATAAAACACACAAGACACCGACATGACATTAGTTTTTTTTTTCTATCAATTCACACCACTATAATTTTTTCTTCAGCCACGAATAAAGATGTTATGACATCAAAAAAACTAAAAGAGAGAGCGGAAAAGAGCGGTTGGTGAATTCACTATGAGACTTTGATTAGAGACCAGAAGAAAATCTATGAAGATTGAAAGTTTTTTCTAACTTTACTTGTAAAGGCTGCTTTTTCAGAGTTTCGCCATTTTCAATAGGATTAAACGACAAAATGCCCAAAAAAAAAATAAGTTACCCAAGTATCATTTATGCTCTGAAAGATTTGCCATTTAATGATGCTGCCGCTGATATAGCTAGAATAGGTTAATCGGCTCTGTGCATTGACTCCGATCTTTCCAATCTTTCTGTTAGTTGCTTTAGAGCCTTCAAGTATTTTGCACCTTTATTCTGTACAGAAAAATTGGTTCTCAAACTATATAGACTCAAGATGGGAAGTTCTAAATGTCTGGCTATTACAAAGGAAGAGAGTTTAGACCAAAATATAAACTATTAAAAGTCCGTACAGAATAAAAGAAGCATAAGATCATATCATACCCGGAGGATAGAAGTGTCGTAACTTCCGAAACATAGTTTTGAGACAATCGCACTCGAAACATTGTAATAGTGCGATGATGCATGGGGTGGAAAACTGTTGTGCGCTAAATAGCGCTTAAACGGTAAGAGATGGAAGTTTCGGCAGTGTTCCATTGAAAAATATCGGTTTGAAATACATTCGGTTCAACCATAACCTGAAAATTGTCATTTTGGTAGTTTCATTTTTCTGAAACTTATCCAAATATACCAATTGTAGGGTACAACATCAATCTAAAACTACAACTATGGTAACATTTTGCAAAAGTTTATGCAACATGAAATGTATTCGTGCTTATATGAAGAGGTTTCAATCTCATGATTATTTTATGTCTATGTCTATTTCTACGACACAGCAAAATCGAAAAAGTTGGCCAAAAAAAAAAAAAAAAAACATTTTGCGTAAGGATAGAAAATTTTATTTGCTTCTATGTTTATGGTAAATAAAATGTCTGTGATGTGTGACGGAGAAATGTTAGTTTGGCGCCAATATTAATATTTTTTGTATGTATGTGTACGTTTTATTTGCATGTATATTTGGAAGCTTTATACATAAATACAAAAAAAAAAAACATTTTGCAATAAAAGGTCATAACAATGAAGATTGAAAAATCGAAACTGTTGATTTTTTGTTTATAGTTTTCTATATATGCGAATGTAAAGTTATCAGTTGAACTGCCGTAACGCAGTGATTTGTGAAAAGTTTTTAAGTTCAAATCTCGGTACAGTTCCCAAGAGATAAGAACTTGTGAATGTGATAAGTGAAAGGCTTAGAGCAAAAACGGTATAACTTCTAAGTTCTGAAAAAAGTTGTATTATTTTACTTAAGAGCAAAAGCGGCACAAATGCCGTTGAGGGCAAAGGTGAAACAAAATATTTTCAGAGCAAAAACGAGCTAAGTCGCTGTGTCATTTTTGGTTATATCATTTTTGCTCTTACTTTAAGTTGTTTCAATTTCACTCCAAGTCGTATTATTTCACTTTTGCTTTTATTAAAGTTTTAACCCACTTTTGCTCTCAGCTTTTTAAGTGGTGTGTATGGAAGTTTTTGGATTCAATCCCTGGTCATTTTAAAACAGAATATGAAGAAATTTAATGAATCAGCAGTCCAATTAATCAAAAGCCAATCCAATAGCCTGTTGTGCCACAAAAAAAATAAGAAAAATAATTATTTTTTGAAATAAAAAAAAAAAAAAACAATTTAGGCCTCCCTCTGAAGCAAGAGTTTGAGGCTGAAACTAATAAATAATTCAGTTTGACATTAGAAAATAATTCACAACTTATTCACTTACAGTAGAATTCTGAAACAATAAAATAATAATATGAATTTTTGTGTGAAGTCAATTATTTGGACTTGAATCGGGAGCAAAAAGAAAAACCTAAATCTGGTGTGAAGGAATTTTCTTTGACTTGAAGGAGGAACAGTAGCAGATTACGAAACGATCGTCTGATCTGCTAGTTCTAAGAACTTTTTGAAATTCTTCTGACATCATTGTTCATTCAAAGCCTATTAATTTTAATAATTAATTAGAAATGTGCACTGTCAAATTTGGAAGAAATTAGCGAAAATTTTTTCCAAATCAAAAATATTAAAAAAGAAGAAAATGAATGAAGAAGAAACTGAAAGTTACAATAAATTTCTGTAAATATTTTAAAACTTCTTTACTTAGACCTGAATTTTAAGTAGATGAAAAGAAAAATTTTCATGAATTTTTCAATCAAGTTTAATCTTGAACTAAAATTAAAAAAAATCTAGCTTAAAGCAATGCTGTGAGACTTGAATGCAAAAATAACGCTGATTTAAATTGAGAGCTAAACAAAAAAGAAAATTTGAGACTTCTGAAAATAATTTATACAGAAATCTGGAAATAATTCGGAACCTCTTCACTTAGAAGTGAAAAAAAAATAATATTAATTTAAATTGGTGATCTGTGGAAACAATCGGGAAGGAAGGAAGAGGGGGAGGGGAGAAGAGGGGAGGGCAGGGGGACGGAAGTGATGGGAGGGGATGGAGAGGAGAGGAGGAGGTCTTGGCACCAAAACGAAGTGGACTCTGTTGTAACAAGTTAAGCTGATTACAGACTTTAAGCAGTCCTTAACTAGTTTCGTGTAAATTTCATAAGCGGTAAGTGCAGGCACTGAAATAGAAAAATATTTCTGATGCAAATAAATACAAAAAAATTAACCACATTAGGCCCTTAGCGGAATAAAGAGAACAAGTTAGATGACAGTTGCTTTTTGTGACTCTTATCCCACATGAAAATCAAGCACGGTTGCATTTTATTTTACTGCTAAATGATTTCCTCTCATTAAAATATACGAAAACGTGCAACTGTGCGACTCAAATTTGTTTTTGCCATTTTCATACCTTTTTCTACTGGGGTATTTTAATTTTTTCTCAGAAATGTTCAGGGTGAATGAGTATTAAAGTAAAACATCATTAAAATTTATTAGCTTTATAATTTCTTGAATAATCACTATGCCTCCTCATATTTTAAATAAATATTATTAAATATATGTTTACATAATATTACAAAACAAATCACACACTTGAAATCTTAGATCATTAAAAAAAATTTAAAAAAAATTAAATAAAAATAATAACTAATAATAAAAAAATAATGGAAATCAAATGTGCGTGCAATATTTCATTATCAGTCATTTGCTCTAGTTTCACTTTAAGTAACACAATTCTACAATTCTAATCTGCATTTATGACAAACTGAAAAGAGTTGTAAAAAAAAAAAAAGTTCTAAGAAAACGTTAAAATAAATAAAAAATATGAAAACACAGCTGCACAGCTGCAATACCGGCAATCTAAGTAAAATATTAATAAATGTGTAAAATAATAGGTACACACATACCCACCCGCCTATCAAAATGCGATTGTTATTTGCGAGTATGTCCAAAAATAACTGATAAGAAATAAACACCGGTTTGCTACTATTACATACATATATACATTAAAGCATTTAAGGTTTTGGCCAACTAATTGTTGATATCAGTCAAACAAACAAAGAAGTACTCATAAAAAAAAACACAGACATTATTAACTAAAATCTCATTATACGTAATTTGATAAAAGAAATTTTATCATCATTTATAAAATTGTAAGTATTAATTATGTACCTATGTGTTTTTAGTTAATTGGTCACAGAAAATTTGTGGGTATGTATGTCTTTTATTTTTTTAATATTTTCTTGGAATTACCCGCAAATTATTAATATTAGATTTTTGCGAACACGATAATGATATTAGATAAACGTGGTATTTTCCACAATTCCATAATCAATCAAGTTTCAAGTTTTTATATGATTTTGATAACTGAAAATTTCTTAAATATCTTTAAACTCGCAATCGAATTTAATTTAACTTGCATGTAAAAAATGGCTGAAGATAGAATGAAACAAAATTATTGCACCGCATAAACAAATCTCTGCTAGAAGAAACCATATATTGTAGAGTAACGACGTGTGAGTAAATATAAATGAGAGAGTATACAGTTAAAAAAAAACAATAACATTTCATTAGTTGAACTAATAAACACCACGATTGTAGTGTAAATGAGAACACATACATATGTGCTGAATCCTGCTGATGCTCTCTTCTTTGCTCTCTCGAGCACACAACAAACTGCACATGGCGAAATTATAATAGGTGATAGCAGCGTCAGCTCTGTCTTCTTCTTCTCTAATTTTTTTTATATGAAGATAATCTTAACTGTCAAAATCTTTGTTTTTTTTCCATGCATTTGTTCTTGTGCTTTTGACAATTACGATTTTTAGCAACAATAAAGAAGCGTGTTGTTATTGTTACGTTGTACTTGTTGTAATGCTGCTACCACCATGTTAAATCCGCCTTGAAACTGCAGTTACTTTCTCTCATTAGCTCTTTTTCTTTCTCACTAAAGCAATACCTCTCGTTCAGCCTGCATGGGAGTAAATGCAAAAATCCACATTGAATAATATTTATTTGAAAAAATTGGAATTGATTATTCATTGAAATTTTTGCCATTTTCGGCCATTTTTCTGTTGTTGTTTTTGAGATTAAGATCAAAAATACTCGGGAACAAACATTTTTCCTAAAACTACAAGACATTTATTCACTTTTGCCCTAGTCTGGAAATGGATCGACATTTACCTAGAAAAAAAAAATTCTCCAATATGGAGATCGGTCTTTTTTTCTCTTATATTTTTATTCAAAACCGCCATATTTTTTCCTCCGTAGCCAAAATCAAATCTGGATCCCGAAAATCGATAGAGCATACCCAAAAATCGTAGAGAATTCGGGTGAGATTGGCATATATTCCCTAAATTCGTGCAGGCACAGGGTTGAAAGAGACCTTTTGAATCGGGGTGCTCTGTATCAGATATTTATCGGCATGGAGGGAAGGGCAGGGGGGGGGAGGGGATAAGAATGGTACTCCCCAAGCCTCCTTCTTCGCCTGGATTTACTAGCAATGTAGTCAATACTGTATTTTGAAGTTTTTCAGTTTTCCTATTGAAAAAGTGACTTCAAGTTGGTTAGACTTTTCTGATTACAAGAAAAATATTTTTATTGGTTAGTATTTGGTTCTGTATGTGGTCATAAATACAGCTCTGTGGAAGAAAAACTAGTTCAATTGAGGTACTATGGAGATGAAAATGTTGAAGAAAAAGCAGACATGAAGTTTTTTGATGCGACATATCAATTTAAAAAGGAAGAAATCAGTTGAAATGGAGAGAAAGTATCAAAAGTCCCTCCGATGAGAGATAACATTCAAAATTCACCCAAAAAAAAGGGTACATATTTTGCCCAACATAAATACCATATTCTCATATATTCATAAATAGTTAAGGTATGAACTTCAACGATACTTGTCAAGAGTTAAAGTGATCATTTATGATGCAACAGTGAGTCGAAATTTATAGAAGGTGGAAGAAAGCAATTGAAATCCAGAGATAAATGATAAAGGAGAGCTTGAGTGGATTACGAGAGATTGGAGGAAGGGTTTATAGTCAGCATTTCGGCAATGTCGATTAAAATTCGAAAAAAAATGAAATCAAAAACTATTGAGTGTATAACTTGAAAATGAGCGATTTACAATTGATGGCGTAACTTGTACCGAATCACATCTGGCAATACTATAACTACTTTCGTGTTTTAGCTACTCATATAGCTTTTGTTTTGATTATGTATCAATTTGCCAAAGTGTAAACAACATAACCTTTTTGGCGATACAAACATGTCAGCATACATGCCAAATAAACAACATTTGCGGAAAGTTTTAGCTTTTCTTTTTCAATTCGAAAAAAAGTGCAGCTGAAAATCATCGATTGCTGTCAGAAGTTTACGGTGAATATCGACTAAAACATGTGAGTTCTAGTTCCGACGCTTTAAAAGTCGAGATTTTCACACGAAAGACAAGGAACGCCCTGGCCAAGTGAAAAAGTTCGAAGATGAAGAACTGGAGATGTTACTCGATGTAGACTCGTGCCAAACGCAAGTGGAACTTGCAATAACATTGGGAGTTACTTAAGCAGCAATTTTCAAGCGTCTAAAATCATTGGGATTCATTCAAAAGGAAGGAACATACGACTTAAAGCCGAGAGACATTGAAAGGCGATTTTGCATGTTTACGATCCTGCTTCAGCGCTTTAAAAATAAGACAAGAAAGAACTCTGTCTTGTCTGGTTACGAAAGGAAGAAGGGGTGAGTTTGTCTGAATGGCAGAAGAAAGTTATAGCGTCTCACAAAAATCACTATATACGGCAGCGACGTTTTAGCACTTTCGGGTGCCCTGATGCAAAAATTATTCCGGGGTCCTCAAATTTTTTCTTTACAGGTATAAGCCCTCGGGCTTCACTCACCTCCAGACTAAATTGGCACTGATGTATAGGTTACTGGAAACCTGTCTTGAGGCTCAAATGGCTTCTCCGTTACCTGAATAGGTTACAGCAGACCAATCGTCTATCTACTCATCTTAAACTATGCGATTGAAAAAATAACCAATAATATATGGTAATTTATTACGCTTTACAAATTTAGAACTGAATAGTTATTTCCTATGATATTACGTTTTGAAAATGGGAAGTATCCCGCCCATTTAATCGATTCAAGACCATTTAAAAACTTGGCTAAATACATAGCTATAAAGAAAGTCTGTACCAATTTTAGTTGAGATTCCTAATTATAGATATTACCAACACCCATTTATCAACTGAACCCAATATTCCCTGTCCACAGAGTGTACAGGGTATTAAAAAGCTATTTATCCACAGCTTTCATTCCCTTCATACTCTTATTAATCCATGCTAATTTGATATCCATATTTTGTTTGTACCTACCTCAAACATTTTTTGTTGATATATTTACCCTAGATAGAAATTTTTTCTGGCATAACATTTGTCCTTCGCCTTATTTTTGTATTGTCCTTACACACTTTTGCTCATACTCTCTAACACACATACACAAATAAATAATTATAGCTGACGCCATACACAGAAAATCATTCAACTCGAAAAATTTGTTATATCCGTTTTTAGCATTGTATAGAAATATGGAATGAAGAAGAGGCGTGGAAAAGAGTAAGAGTTCGCTCACTCCAGGAAGCCAGGGTGGAAGTACAAGTGAATGAAGCAACAGTGCCAAATATTTTGTTTTCATTTTCTAAGTTATACGTTCTGACTTTTTGACTATTGCACTTTACAGGAAGTTAAAGGCGGAGTTCGAGAGAGAGAGAGAGAGAGAAAAGGACAAATGAAGCAATTGAGTGGGAGATGACGACCACTATGTTAAATATTCGTTGTTAATAGTATGCACAAGTGTTAGTGAACGTCTCTCATCTGGGTGAGAGGTAAATGACATTTTAATGACATTTAAATTATTCTGTCAATTTGCACAGTTGCAAGTATTTTGAGGTTATAAAGTTAATAGAATTTTTAATCCCATCTATGTATTTACAATGATTTCCATAAATATAAAAACAATGTAAATTTTGTATAATTTGTTGGCTCTTACGCTAAATAATTGCTTGTAAAATGAAAAAACGCTACTCAGAAATAAAAATTTTACACATATAAGCACTTACAAAAAACAGTTTTTATTGCATAAAAAAACAAACAACAAAAATAAAACAACACGCAATGTTTGCGTTGAGCTGTGCGCAAAATAACAAAAATCCTTAAAAATGGTGCCACATGACTACCGCTAATTTAAGCAAAAATATCCTGGCACACATACAGAAGTACATGAAACGACACACATACACATATACATTATATTATCGACATAGCGTCGGACATGCTGACGACTTTTTCAACTTCATACATATATACTTATTTACAAACATAAAAACATATACAATATAAACTTGTAGGTTATGTTTAGGATGAGTAGTAGAGGTTTCCTTCTTTGGAGCTTTTTAGCTATTTTTGGTTTGGTTTACTTTTTTTTTTTTGGCAGAATTTTGTTGATTTTTATTTTGCTTTGTCAAATTCAGTTAGAAATTAGTTAAATGATTTTGTTGTATACATATTTTTTTATTGATTTCATTCGCAATTAATGGGTCATTGCTTGAATTTACTATGAACATCTGGTAAAATATTTTTTTTTTCTTTAAATAAAAACGAATGACAATTTTTAGATGGATAATCAATATTTTTCTTATTTTGTTTTTTAAGTGGATTGAAACATTCGAATTAATGAACAGATTTGGTTCAGGAAGTCAGTGCGATCATAATTTTCCTGTTATGTATTCGAAATCATATTCTCCAGCTATATGAACTTGAAGGTCCAGAGTGTCTCATGAAAGCTAGAATCTATAAGTTGTAGCCTGCTGACCTACCCCTAGCCACCCTACCCAGAGATAATATGAAAGAAAAAAAATAGTTGCGAAAAATTCTTCAAAGTGTAAACTATGAATATTTGTGAAGCGGAAGTGAATTCGCAGCCATCAGTTTGCAACCTTGTTGACGTTGGGAATCTCCCTTAAATTGCAACTCTGATCACTTTGTCATTATATAAAATGGCATCTACTGCAACTCACTTTCGCTATATCCGGAAAAGGAACAACGTGTGTAAATAAAGTGATTAAGATTAATAAATAAAAATCAATAAATTTTAACATCAGTTGTGTGGTTTAAAAAAGTTATACTTGGCAACAAAAGAGAATGTGACATCTATATGTTGCACACCTCTCATAAAGAACACACACTAAGATGGTACTCTCATGGGAAACTCTCCAACTATTTTCCAAACGGAGATTCTTGTCATACGACTCTGTGCACAGTTTAACCTCGAACGTGGAGGTAAAAGGCAAAACATAGTATTATACACAAATAGTCAATGTCTTATTAGAGCATCAGATTCCTTTGAAATTTCCTCAAAACTAGTTTGGGAATGCCTTAAGCTCTTGAACACAATACATAAGACTAATAAGGTCGACTTACTCTGATTACCTAAGTACATAGGTATCCATGGTAATGAAATAACCAACTACTTGACAAGGAACGCAGCGACCAAGACATTCATTGGTACAAAACGCTTGACAGATAAAGGAATTCAAACCATAAAAGGTACCTTAAAAGAAGAAGAATGGAACAGCAGAACATCTCGATAGGTTTAAACAATAAAGGCTACCAATTGGAAATTTTGACCCCAAAAAAAAGCGGCTTTTTATCTCAAGCTAAGCAAAAATCAACTGAGACTAATTCTGGGCTTCGTTGCAGTACTGTAAACTGGGGGAGCAGGTGAAAAACTTAGGTATAAGTCAGGACAGCAGTAGATTTTTACCAAAGTGGCAAAGAAACACCAGAACATATCCTAATACACTGCGAGAGGCACACACGCGCAGGTGGAAAATATATCTAGGGTACTACCACCCAAAAAGTAGATACATTATAGCCTTGAAGAAACATTGGTTATTAAAATTTCTCAACAAGATTGGGTTATCTGATAGTTTTTAACCAAGCTACTATCGCGGATACAAAAGACCGTTAAGGTTGCACAACACAACCAGAGGAATTCTGAGGTATTCAAAAGCAATAACAGGCAAGCCCGTAACTCAGGAGTGGGTATAAAGGGTTAGTCAAAAGAAATGAACTGCAGTTTTGGGCAATCAGACGCAATGGCATGAAGCATAATGGCTTTCAATTTCAATCAGAAAAAAGATTATCGAAAATAATAATAGGCCACAAGCTTTACCTTGGCAGTAAGACGCTGTCAGATACATTGAGGAGCAGTCGCAGGAAATCGGAAGAAATAGTAATTAGGGGAAAACAAAGTAATTTTGGTAGTCAGTTGAAGACATTTTGTTGCAGCCAGATGTAATAAGAAAAAGTCGGTCTAGGCCATTCATGGGCTGTTGTGCCATAAAAGAAGAAGATATAATAAGAAGATGTAATTAGTAAGCAAGAATTTGAAGCACTAATCAAATTGCTTAAGCCTGTTATACATTTCCTAAATAAACACAAATGATTAGCGACATTTTTGTGGTAGTTGAGGAAAAAAGAGGTTATCAGAGAATTTTTTTTCTATCGACGAAGAAAGCATTGACACACTTTAGCCCATACGAAACTTTCATCAACTAAAATCACTTTCTTGCCGGACACCCCTCCCGGAACCACAGCAGCTAATATGTCAGGAGGGCCAATTTGAGCAATATAGCACGAATCGTTTATTACTTTATAAGTCTCATTCGAGTGTGTCCTTGATACTAAATTTTGTAGCAATCGTCGCATTCTCGCTTGTTTTTCATCAATGCGTAGTGCCTTTATAATTTTCTTTGCTACTCTGCACACCACTACTCGTTTCTCAGAGCTTTTTAGGATCTTTGGCACCTTTCAAATGCTTGCCTTACTTCATGTCTTTCCCTCGGGCATGTTGTACGGGTTATCACTGTACAGATGGAACCTTTGCAGGTATTACTGAAATCTATCCTGCCCACTCGTTAGCTGCGTAGTGTAATAGCCCAGTGGACCATGTTTACTATTCACCCAGGCGGACAAGTTCGTTGGAAGATCTACCTTATACTTTCTCCGACTGCTCAAATATTTTCTGCCACTCTTAGAACGTGTGTTAATCCTCTACCATGCTTCTTTCTGTCATATGGCCAGGGATGCCAACTAATTTTTATTTTCTTCCCGATAGCTCTCAAGAAATTCTCCGATTTTCGATCGAATTCCCCGCATCGGTATAATTTCATATTATAACAGCGAGACACGCACTTTCCATATAAACATTTTACAAAAACGAAAAATACCTTAAAATTGATATCGGTAAGTGTTATTTTAGGGCGACCCTGAACTTTCTTGGTCCAAAAATTAACCAATTTTTATAGGGCTTTTTATAGCGATTAATAGAAATGTACTTCCTGAATCCGAAATTCTTTTGACACATGGGAGATTTCATTTCAAGGAAACCCACTCTTAAAATCGATCGGGTTCAAACTTGTACAAAGTTTAGTCATATTGGGTAGTAGTTACCACACCCAATTTGAACGATAAACAAGCCTCAGCCCACTTTTGGACAACAAACTTATCAAAAAAAAGACATAGTCTTTCTTTTGACTAAAATAAAAAATGGCAAAAACCTTGTTTTGAGAACAAATGGTTCAAAGTTTTGACTGTCGGCTTTTAACAGATAAAATATACTTTTTCTTCCTTATGATGGCTGACCGTAATTTATAAGTTTACTGATTAGTCAGCACGGATTAAGCGTTATTAATCAGGAGGTGCTGGACGAAGACATAGCTAAGCCTTTCTGAACGGCGGAAAGGGAAGCCAAAGCACCGCGCGACTGCTTTGGCCTGACTGACACTCGCCGCTTTAATCATCTATATCTACGAAATCACTCCGAGTTTCTCTCTGAAATTTTTTCATTACATAAAACTTGACAAAAAAAAGCTGAACGACTTCAAATTCCCCGCAAAAAACAGCTCATTCCCCGATTCCCCGCTCTAAGTCAAATTCCCCGCAAATCGGGGAATTCCCCGCAAGTTGGCATCGCTGCATATGGCTCTTCTTCCTTAAGCTGAAAAGCTTTTCTATATCTTAAGCACACTGGTCGAATGCAAATGGTGACATTTTAGATTGACCAGACATACCAATTTTGTCATTATCCTTACAATACTGATTTTTAGATTTTGCTTTGCTTTAGTACTGATTTTTCTAAATTTATGAATTAAAAATTTATAATTTGGTTACTATTTAATAATTTTTTATTCAAAAATAAACTTTCTAATGAACTCATTGTTACATTAAAGAAATATAAGTTTTCCCAAATTCCCTAATGTAGAAAAAATGTGTAATTTTTTCGATTCCTCACTTCTATGTAACCACTGAAATAACATTCTATTTGATGTTCACTTTTTGGAGGAAGGAAAGAAATAGACTTTTAGAAATTGAGCTTAAAATGAAAATTAAAATGTATAAATTGTTGGAAAATGTACTGATTTGTACTGACTTTTCAATTCAATTCAGGTTTAATGTACTGATTTTTTAAGGTAAAACTTCTGACTATTCTATGCAGTACTCACTAGCTAACTTAAGTGTGCTAAGCCTTTGGATAGAGCACGCTTTTTTAAGGTGTGTTTTCTTTGCGCTAGCCTATATCTGCGCAACATAATACATCACCGAATCGATTATCATAGACATCAATTGTTGTGTTTCCTCACGCAGCCCACTAATGATTAACTGAATCCGAGCAAGGGCCACCTGGACTTTGGAAGAGTTTATGCTGACAGTGGAGAGATTCTGCTTGAAGGGCATACTCGTATCTATGAACTGGCCATTGGAAGCTGACAAGGGTAGTCTGAACTCATCAGCATAAATAAGAGGCAGCTACTTTCAAATGTGGACCTTCCTTAGACACTATTTAAGATGACATAAAATCGTATTTTTCTAATTAGGAAGAGATTTGAGTTGAATGAAGAAGCTTCAGCGACGGTTAACGAATATTTCGGATATCATGATGGAAATTTGGAGGAATATTCAAAAAAAAAAATTTTATTTTACTAAACAGTCTAGGGGGTAGCGAACTAGACTTTCATCCGAGGTTTTGTGGGTTTGATTCTCGTCTTGGTCCGATGATTAATTCTCATAACCTTTTTACATTCCTATCGATATAAAGTGAATAAAAATTACAGGAAAGTGTAGGCAATGGCGAAACAACCAACCTGCCCCTATTTCATCACTCCCTTGCACTCGCAATTATCTTAACATTATCTCTATTTAAACTTACCTGCATGCTAATGGAACCAATGGCAACGATTGCTTAATGGACGGCCGTAAATTCTGATTACGTTTCTCTGGCCAAACATGATCAAACTGCAATTTGAGACCATAACGTGGAATGGCGGTTATTTCATTTTGATGCAATTCATCAAAATTAGCGCTAACCGAATCCATAATTGAATAAAATTTCTTCTTTTTTTATGAGATTTAGGTTCAAATGCACCGACTGAAATGTTTTGTTGTAAGCGAAGACGGCGACGAAGGAGGCAAAGCAAACACACTGACTATAACACACCGAAAAGGCAAAGAATTTTTTGTTTGTTTTCTTCTTTTTTTTTGTTTTTAATTCAATACAACAACAACAAAAATATTTTAAAATTTTATTATTTTGCTTTAAGAAAACACTTAGTTATGGTAATTTATTTTGTTTGTTTATTTTTCTCTTTCTTTATATCCCAACAAACAAACAATCAACGAATTGTGCAAATTTAATAGTAGGCAATTATTTTTCCACACTTTTGTTTCTTGTTGTTTTTATTAATTTTCTTGTTTTTTTTTCTTCTTCTTCACACTAGCTGTAGCACAACTCTTTTTTTTTTTTTATTATTATCAGCACGAGACGTTTCTGTTCGTTCACTTCCACGAAAGAACTGAAACTTAAATATTTATTTGAATGGGTTGTGTTGAGAGTCGCGTGTATGCTCCAAGGAAAATTATATATAAACAACAACAAAAAAGTGAAAACTCTGAGAGAGAGAGAAAGAGAGAGCGCACAATCACTGAGTGCAGATTGGAAACACAGCATGGGTTAAGAAAACATGCACAGCTGTTTGTTTGGAATGACAGCAAACATACCGGTAAGCATGAGTGAGAAAGAGATGGTTATGTGATATGCGTGAGATTTTACAAACAAGTGGTTTCATTAGGTTGTTGAAGTTAATATTTAAGTATAGCGAAGATATGCACCAATGTGAAGTAATGGAATATTTGGAATTGATAAGTGCATATAAGTTTAATAGGGTAAGAGTACACTATTCTATTATACTTATATATATATTGTACAAAATAAACTCAAACAATAGGTGGTGTATGAAAGATGTCAATACTGAATTTTTACATAAAAACTGTTGAAGAAAAAATTAGAAATTTTTTTTTAACCGATAAAACGGCAGCCTGACTGCAAACTGAAAAGTTTTTGACAATCGTGTGCAGAATAATAATTGAATTGTGAATATACAGAAATAATGAGTATAACCAGAAATAAGGGAAATAACCATTGCTTTCTTGCAGGCAAAAATTAAAATTGTTTAAGGATAAAGTGTTGTTTAATGATATAATGAGGTGGATGACCATCTGACCATCTACACCCATAATCTACCCATCTAAGGACAAGGTATTGAAAATGGGAGCAGTTAGATAGAAGAGTCTGGATAGTCTCACTTTCTTTTTCATATTTTCTATGCCTAGGGAGGCATTATATTTACTTAGTCTCTTGGTCATTGGGCACTGTATTCTTGAAACTGTTACTATTATTTGAATTGGGAATTTTCTTTGACTTTTTTAAGTCATTACTTTTCAATTTCAAAATAGATATGGAGCAACTTGACCACCATCATACTTACATCTGAATAATTTACTTCTTTGTACTTAAAGAAAGATTAAACATTTTTAAATATATTTTTAATATTTTTTGAGTTATTCTTAAAATTAACACCAAAAAAAAAAAAAAATAAAAAAAAAAATAAAATAAATTAAAAATGGCTTTCTTTGTGGGTAAATCTTAAAATTAAAAAAATACATATAAAAAAATTACACATATTTTCTTATACAATACATAGTTAAAATATAATGTTATAAACTAAATTATGAATATTATTTTTTAAAAGATATATGGATTTAAAATAAATGTTTCTATATACAAATGATAAACAAAATTCGTTAAATTACTACTGTACAAATTATAAGAGATTCTTGTAAGTTTTAAAATGAAAATGTAATTGAAATTGAAAACGAGAGACAGAGAGAGAGGGCGAGGATGGAAAAGAGAAGGCTTTCAATAAAAAGAAAATTAATAAAAAATATTTAGTCATATTTGTTTGAAATAAATAAAAATTACAAAAATTATACAAAAATATTAATTAATAAAAAAAGAAGAACTAAAAATTAAAGCCTCTTCCTTAATTGTAAAATAAAAAAATAAAAAATAAATAAAACAAAAAACCGAAAATAATAAAAATAAATTCTATTGCATTTTTGTGCTTGCTGCTTGCTTAATAAATTAATTATTATAATTTTTTGTATAAATATGCTTATTAAGTTATTGTAAATGTATTTGTATAAAATGCAGTCACTGGTTCTATTTTTTTTTCAAAGAAAAAACTATGAAATATTTCGTTAATTCAAAGCGTTTTTGTACAATAAAACATGTAAAGTTCATTTTAGAAGAGTTTATAATTCCTCAGTGTATAAAGAGAGGATTTATTTTACTCACACTCAATGCAAACTAACGACTGTAACTGGTCAATTGCAAGTATATTCTCTCTCTGCGTAAGCTGGTAACTCAAAATTCTTTTGAAATGAACAATTGAACTATTTTTTGAACATAAAGTTTAAGATATTTGAATTATGGCAGTTTATGCACATGCTTCAAGACATATCTAATGAATCAAAAGAAGCAAAAAGTCTAGTTAATCTATAAACGGCGACAACTACATATATTTTTCTGCTACTCCTTGTTTTTTTTCTTTTGTTTATTTGTTTGATCGTTCAGTTTTTTAAGCGTAAATGCAGTATTTATATGGCAGTGTTTCATAATTCATATTTTTGTATTCTTTTTGATTTTTAGGTTCAGCTTAACATATCTACATAATCACATTTTCGAAATATTAATTACACTAATTATATTCTATGTTTTATGAATACTTTCTCTCTTAATTATCTGAACTTGATACTAGACATTCACTTAGTAATACATTATGTAATGCATCCATATCAATCCAATCGCGTCGTTCATTTCGTATTGATACATTACGTATGCAACCTTTGAAATTCTCACGTGAGAGTAATGAACCACTGGGTGCAATATCTATGTGAAATGAGAAAAACAGAGAGAGAGTGAGAGAGAGAGAAATTAAATTATTACATACTCTCATACTCAAAACTTAAGCATTCTCTCGCTCTTTATATACTACTCACCTGGTATACCACCAATGTATAACGGTGATTTTGTTTGTATTTTCCCAGTGGTGTGTTGCTGCGCCAGCGCCATTGTGGGCTGCATTTGATCAATGCGCAAAGCAATTTGTTCATAATCATAGAGAGCAGATATATTATGCCATTTATTATCGCATAACGCATATTTTGAAGGAAGTAATGATTTAATGCGGAATGGAATACCATCACCAAGGTCACAAGAGAAAATTATCTGGAAAGAGAGAGAGAGAGAGAGAGGAAAGAAAATTAAAGTATGATATGGAGAAAAATAAGAGGAAGGTCAAAGTCAAGAATACTGTTTTACGCTTTTTTTTTTCAACTACCATATAACCACTTACATTTCCATTATTAACCTCAAGCGAGAGTGCTGGAAAACCACTTGGTTCTGAAACGCTCAACAGAGTTCCAGAAAGCTCAGATGTACGAAATTCTAGTTCTAATTCTAGATATTTACCAACATGAAAGTTTTTCTCTGAAAAAAAAAAAAAAAAATAACAACAATCATTTAATTAAAAAAACAATCAAAATATAAATTTCCACTTACTATAAACCGCATAAGCATCGCCTGGAAAATATGAGCCTCGCTCTACTTTCGGAAAACATTGTCCCACGTTCATATGCTTGCCCGGCCGTGCTAAATCCTGTGTACTATTATTAATCAAAACCCGCCGCAAGCACCCCTTGAATGGTTCTAATTTTTGCAACAACTCCGAAGGTAATTTCGGTGCCGTTTCAGGTAAACCACCAACATATAAATTATTCGATGCTGCTATTCTTTTCGGAACTTTCATTTGTGCTGATGTCTTCTGGTCGGTATGCCCAATCTCAACAGACATTGTCACTTTACGTTCCAGACATGTAATCGTTACTTGATGCCATTCTCCATCGTTAAGTTTGGCAGTAAGTTTAAGCTCTTCTCGTCGTCGTCCTCGTACTATCAACAGTAGTTGACCATCTTTTAATAGTAGCGCAACGTAGTGTTTTTGCTTATCTTTATTGCCCGGTGCTAGGAAGATAACCCCGTTAGGGTAGAATGAACGAAACCCGAAAGAGACATGGAAATTTCGTTGCCAAAAGTTACGATGTGTTGATATTTGTAGCTGTGCATAGCTGTAGGGATCATCGCCGAATTTAAAAGCGTTCGGTTCGTAGGAATAGCTGCCAACCTGAATGTTTTGTGGAGGAGGCGAATGGTAAGTGAGAAATTTTTTTTTTTTTTTTTTTTTGCTGTGGTCTAATGCAATACTTTTGCGTTATTTTTTTTTTTTAGGACGGCCTTTATAGCTTTTGATTTACATATCAAGCCCTAACTGATTTCTATATCTAACACGATAGGGTATACCACCAGAATATTGTGGAGAAGTAATAAAATTCTATCTGCTAATATGCGTGAACCAAGCTACGTTTCGAGAAGGACGGTCGCTGAGTAACTTGCCTAAAAAATCAACAGCTTTTGCAGTACCCAGTTAGGACTAATTTAGGAAATTCTATAGTACATGGCAAGGGGGCGGGGAATTTGAGAGAGGGGGAGGGGTGAGAGGAGGGTGAAGGGTGAGAGGAGGGGATGTGGCAAAATTCCCACATCTAATATGCGTGGAGCAGAGCGTATTTCGTGAATAATGGCAGTTGAGGAATCCGACTAAAAACCACAGCTGTTTATTGTTCCAGTTCGGAGGTCTAATTGTTTGAGAAATGGTAGTAGAGAGCAGTGAGAGGGAGAGGGGAGAAGCAGGAAGCCTCTCTCTCCTAACATGCGTGGACTTGAGGGCATTTCGTGAAGGGCAGCAGCTAAAAAGAACTTGATAAAGTGTCAATATCGTACCAGTTAGAAAGACTAATATATTAGGTAGTGGCAGCCCAGGGCACAAGGGTGGTGGGAAGAAGTGGGCAAAATTAGTTTTCTAATATGTGTGGACAAGGGAGTATTTTGTGAAGAACAGCAGCTAAAAAACTCATCTTACAATCAACAGCGTTTATTGGACTGGTTAGGAGGATTAATTGGCTGGCAAGGAGAAGGGTTAAAGAACAAAGTAGGAGAGGAGAGAGTGCAATCGCTTGAACAATATGATTACTCATATCAAGGCCAATTAGGAGGACTAATTGGAAAGTATGAATACCGAAACGTTCTAGATGTCAAAGTCTTTAACCCTTGACTGTAAAATAATCGGCAACCAGGCCGCCGAAATTTCACAGCCTTCGAAACCTAAACTTTATCTCAGTCAAAAAAGAAATACCAGTCGAAGACCATTGGCTAACGAAAAAGGTCTGCAATCACTGATCCAAGATCAAAGGACCTAATGATTAGGACTTGGCCAGTTATATCTTAAGACCATAATTCCAAAGTATGCTTTATTTTTCATATAATCGTTGGAAATATGAAACCACAGCATTGAAGACATAAGAAGGTAAATTCCTCTGGTTCCAAGTAGGAAACAAAGAGTCGCTAAGAATCATCCCCATTCGGATTTATTTTGTATCAATTTCTTGACATCATTTCAGTTTGGGTTCATAGAATCAGATACCATTTTTAAGACCTTTTCTTTAGATTGCCCTGAACCTAAGCAAGACATAAAATAATCGTGAGATATTTCAGATCTCTGCAAAACTGTCAAAGAAAGTTGTCTTACACATGTCGGACATGATTTTTACTAATGTCAAGAATTCACATAAAAATAATAGTTCATTATTTCAGTGCTATCGTAGACCTCCAAAATAAGGCAATATCTAACTAGGTCCTAGGTTTCCTGATAGACCAATGGCCTGTATACAAAAATATATATATATGCATTTCCATTCTAGTTTTCTATAGAGATTCGTCATAATTCTAGTACTAGTCATAATCAGCAAGTAGAACATATTCAACCATTTTCTACTTCATTTAGAGCTCTGTTAAATAATAATAATTGATGCTGACTTGGAGAGTACATATCTGCATATGCCGATCTTATTCAGACGATTTGTTAAATCACATTCAAATTTTAATCGTACTGAAATTCAGAAGCCGAAGACAGTACTCCAGTCTTTGAGCACTTTTATAAGCTTCTGGTTATTGAATGGAGTTTTCTAATAGCTGACTAGCTTCCTGGTAGTATACTCACACCCTTTCCCCTGAGCTTTCCCTTCTAAGTCATTTTTATAGCCCACAAAGAATTAGAGAATATCAAGAAGAAGAATTTCTCTTGAATTTTCTTCTTTCTCTTGAATCTTTGAATCCGTACGGATGTACTTAATATCACAACAAAACAATCTAAATATTCATTATAACCCGATCGAAAAATTTCGACTTTTGCTTTGAGAACCTATTTCCTGTTAAATTCATTGACTAATTTCCATTCGCATTTCATTATGATCGGAAGCTGTAAACGCTAAGGTTGCTTGTTATAATTGAATTTTCGTTTTGAGATGTTTTCGTTATAAGCGAAAATGATGGTCAAGCTAGTCTCAGATTGTGTTAGAGGAAATGCAGTGGGAGAGTGGAAAAAATATTCTAGTTTTCGGGCCCTCTAGACTTCACTATTCTGAGAGAATCTCTGTCTAACAGTCTCGCAGTTTATTTCATTTTCATGTCAAGAATATTCGGAAAGGATAAAAATCTTCCTACCTTACTTAGCAGAATTTTTGCAAGATTAATTCTCAAGTTGAAAGTTAAGTTTCAATCCAAAGCCTGATTCTGTTTTTACGGGCCCGATAAATTGAGAGGCTAAGAGGAAAACTGGTATAACTTATACGTTCAGAAAAAAATGGAATAATTTTACTTAAGAGCAAAAACGAAACGAAATATGTTCAGAGCAAAAGTGAAACGAAATATGTACAGAGCAAAAGTGAAACGAAATATGTTTCGAACAAAACGAAATATGTTCAGAGCAAAAGTGAAACGAAATATGTACTGAGCAAAAGCAAAATTAAATATGTTCTGAGCAAAAGTGAAACAAGAGTATGTTCAGGGAAAAAACGGAATAAATCACTATGCTGTTTTTGCTCTGAAAGATTTGGTATACCATTTTTGCTCTTACTTTTAAGTCGTTTCATTTTCACTCAAAACCGTATTACTTTTACCATTCTGGCTCTCAGAGACTAAATTATTTCACTTTTGCTTTTATACAAATTTTAACTCGCTTTTCCAACCGACTTGCCAATTTCTCATGGAAAAATGTTCGAACCTCCAATAAATGAATAATTTCTATTATAAATCCCACACCTCCATAATTAATTCATAGGTACTATTTACACCTCAACTCATCGCGTTTTGTGTTAGTTTTAGCTTTTGTTTTATAAAAAAAATTTGCAAGCATTTAAAGTTCGTTTTTTCTTCAGGTTAGTTCACAAAATGTATTTTGGAATGTTAAAGTCAAAAATGTGAGTGAGAGAAAAAAGTTGTTAATTTCCAAATAAAATAAAAAACATTTTTGGTGATTTTTTTGTTATAAAAAATGCTTTATTCAACATACCAAAATTATGAAAATGAGAAAAAAATATTAAGTATTTAACAAAATTATTATTACAATTCGTTTAATGTATGTATGTAGTAGAAAAGAGAATATTAATTTTAATGAATGAAGTTTAAAAAATAATGAAAGCTTAAACAGACACAAAAATGCAATGTGATGAAGGTGATTGATTGATTGATTGATTGATTGATTGGAGAAGAATTGAATTGAAAAATTTATGAAGCATTAAAAATGAAAACTTAAAATCTAATAAATGAATTGCTTTTTGGCTTATGACTTAAAATCTAAGAAGTTTTTAGTTTTTGTTTTGAAAATTTCTATATGTATTTACAAAAAGTTGTAGGATTTTATTTTTGTTCGTTTTTGTGTTGAAATAGTTTCCATTTAAACTGTAAACCATAACCAAAATGTGCATGAATAGTATTAAAAATAATATGAGCTTTTTCTGAGCTTTTTTTTTTTTTAAATAAAATTTTAACAGTTAATATGGTTTTGTTTTTTATTATGTTAAATTATAATGCGATGATAAATATTAATCCACAAGATGACCCCTTCAAATGTGTGTTAATTTGTGCTTTTGATTTGGTTTAAAAATTATTTTACAACAGTAGCTTTTGTAGTTATGAAAGCTTCGAGTTTGCTTTTTTTTTTTTTAGCAACTTTCATTAGCAACTAAAATCCTATAAGAAAAAGAAAATAATATACGCGATGAGTATGTGATACATGAAGCTTTTCTAAAAAAAAATCTTTCTCTAAACATAAAACAAGTTTCTTTAAACATAAAAAAAAGATTCCTTTAAATATCAGAAGCTCGTAAAATAGAGCTTAAGTGATTCACAAACTTTGAATGACGAAAAAACCTAAAGTTTTCAAATCTGTAATTTTCGGATAATAAATTAGTGATGCTGCTTCCCAATGGTAAGTTTAAAGCTTTAGTGCAATTGAGTTTCGTTAGTATGTTTTTTTAATTCGAGTTTCGGATTCAAGCTTTTCCCTTTTAAGAATTCGAATTTCATGAAAAAGCTTTAAAATTTCGTTTCCGAGAATATGAATCTTATTAGTAAGCTTAAATATTTTCACTTCTGAGCATTGGAGTTTCATTACAAAGGTTTTCTCTTTTGAGCTTTGGAATCAAATTAGTAAGCTTAAAGCTTTTCATTCCCAAGTATTCAAATCTTATTAGTAAGCTTCAAACTTTTCACTTCCAAGCACTGAAATATAATCAATAAGCTTCAAACTTTTGGTTTCAAATCTTATCAGTAAGCTGAAAACCTCTCATTTCCGAATAATCGAATCTCATTAGTAAGCGTAAAGCTTTTCACTGCCGGACATCGGAATCTCATTATTTAGCTTTTCTCTTTCGAGTTTTGGAATCGTATTAGTAAGCTTAAAGCTATTCATTTCTGAGTATTCGAATATCATTAATAAGCTTTGTGCTTTTCACTTCCGAGAGTTCACTAATAAGCCGAAAGCTTTTCACTTCTGACCATTGGAATCTTGGGAGCATTCGAATGCCATTAGTAAGATTAAAATTTTTCACTTCTTAGCATTAAAATCTCACTAGTAACCTTAAAACTTTTGCTTTGAAAGTGATGAACTTTCTTTTTTCTAATTCTACTCTCTCATTAGTAAGCCTAAAGCTTTCAAGTGTTTGAATCTCATTAGTAAGCTCAATGCTTTCAAGTATTGGAATTTCATTAGTATGCTAACATATTTAGTTTTTAGTTTCTAATAATTAGAAACCCCTTTTTAAGCTTAAAGCTTATCATTCCTGAGCATTCGAATCTAATGAGTAAACTTAAAGCTTTTCACTTCCAAGAATTGAAGTCTCATTAGAAAGCTTTTCACTTTTAAGCTTTGAAAATTCATCAGAAAGCTAAAAAGCTTCACACTCTCGAGCTAAGAAATCTCATTAATAAGCTTAAAAGCTTTCATCTCCCGAGTAAACTAGTCAGAATAAGCTTAAAGTTCCTACTAAAGCTTTCCGATTCTTTACTCCTTGTGTTCAGAAAAAAACCCTTAAATCGATATTAAACTTTAAAACGTTTCTTCTTACTCACCCTTAAACATCCTTCCGGTGCAGCGGTAAAGCTTTTACCAATCATCGGTTCAGTCTTTAGCAAAACATCATTCATCCCATTAACGCTACCCATTGCAGGACCATTTCGTCCGATTTGTACATTAGCAAAGCCCAGCGCGTGATTAAAGTTGACCGTCCGATTATTGAAGACAACATCACGGACGGCACCTTCAAGTTTAATTAGTGTGGGTGCCAATGGTTTATATTCATCGTGTGAAGGCGCTCCACCTATATAAAGACCACCAGCATCATGTGGCATGCTCACCAGTGTCGGTGAACCTGTTAAACTTTTTACTTCTTGCATTTCATCATCGATCATTAGCTCAAATTTACGTCCATTCTTTATTAAATTTACAACATGAAATTCACCATCGTTTAAGGTTGAATTCGATGACATTTTCAAGAGGCTACGTCCCGAATTGACCCATACTTGTAGATGTCCTTCTAGGAGAGTTATAGAGTAATTACCCATTATATCTTTGGCATCATAATCTTCTGCAACCTCGGGTGGATAAGCTGAGAGTAGAAGTAGACAATCGGCTTGTAAAGTACGAAAAACAAAACCGGTATTTGCCCGTTTTCGTAGAGATTGCGAGGGTAGCTCGATGTAACCGTGACCGGTGAAGCCAGCTCTGGAGAAAGGAAAGTGGAAATGGGGTTATCAACTAAGTAAAAAAGGGTCCTCGAACTAGGTTTTCTTTTTCATTCAATACGAAATAAACAAACCCCCAGTCTCAAAATTAAGATCTAACTTACTTTGTTGTCATATCTTTGCATGATGCTTCAACACCGAAGAAAGTTGAACTCTCCAAAGGATCATATGTTTCGCCATTCATCTGTACATCTCTCATGCAGCCCAAGAAAGGATTATCAGCGCCTGGAGCTTTAGTGGTGCCTGAAGTAAAACCTATAAAGAAACAGAATTTAATTGAGATTCAAATTTAACCCACCCAGCTCAAGCTGCATTATAAATTTTACCTGGTGGTACGCCGCCCAAATAATAAACCGGTTTCGATAGATCCGGCAGCATGTGACTCTTAATTGGCACTGTCGGCGAACCAGTAATGGGTCGCTCATTATTCACTCTTAAAATTCCATTTTCGGTTCCACGTTTCGGTACATACTCACGAGCTGCTTCTATTTTAACCCATTTACCGGTATTATATTTATTTGTAGTATTAATTTCCAATTTTGAATCATCCCCATAATCGATGCGGAACATAATACGCCCCCGACTGAGAGTGACTGAAACAGAGCGATTCTGAAAATGAAATTTAGAATTAGAACTTTTTCCACTAACAGTACAAGCTAATAAAACGATTCAACTTACATTCTTATCATCAACCGCAAGGAATAACAGTGCATTCTCGTCTAGCGTCTTGAAAGTCATTTGAAGGGCAAATAAATTCTTACGATATGGCCGTGGACGTAATTTCTTTACTTCCGCATAACCCAAACCATTAAAATGACGCGCCACCGATGATGATGATGATTCCTGAGCGCCAATCATAGCACCACCACAACGTCCCTCACTGGTATGGAAATTCCAAATGCCTATGGGTTTATTATCGACCTCAACATTGTGTATGACCACATTCAAACCAGGACTCAGCTGTAATTCTTTGCCTTGTGTATCGCCCATAGGATAGCCTCCCAAATAAATACGTTCGTGGATAGTTTGAAAGAGGCGAGTGTGTTCGGCATCTGTATTACCTGTTACCGGATTCGATGGGACTAGGGACCCGTCATTACTCATTCTTCGGACAAGAAGGCTGCCAATATTAAGCGTACGGTTAACTTCAACATGATACCAGGCATCGTCGTATTTTGGGTCACGTGTCTGTATTTCAAGTGGGTGCGTAATTATCGCAGTGGAACCACCCAAGTTCCAAACAAGCTGTACATGTCGTTTGTGTAGTTCTAGGGAAATGAAGCGGTCATCAGTGCCCTGCACATAAAGCAAAGGTGAAATACCATTGCGATTTGAGAGTGCAAAACTTAATTTAATTGTATTTGAAGTTGTAAGACCATAAGAGGTGGGCAAATATGAGCGTATACATTTCGGGCCTAGGGATTCCATGGAAACTTTGATCTGTTTTTGGAAGAAAAAAGAGAGAAAAAGGATATCAATACGTAAGTTAAGCATTTCGATTTCGAAAAAGTTAAGTTAAAATTTTTAACGATTTCTTAAATCTTTTGACTTCTAATTTTGAACAAATTTCTTTCAAGATTTCAAGTTTAACAACTCATTTCTTGTATGCTTACCCCTTCCGCCGCATGTTTCGCTTTTGCAATTTTATCTCTTAACTCTTGCAACTGCCTCGACATTGTCTTGTTCCATTCATCGAATTTCGCCTGCTCTTTTATGGTTTGCTCTTCGACATAGGACAATGAAATATTTGCTAATCGTATATTTGTTTTAGTTAATGAGATATTCTCCTCAGCCATTCCCAGTTTTATTTCCCAATCCGGTTCTAATATTGCAAAATTTTCACGCATTTTAACTATATCCTCATGCATTTCTTTGGCTTTACGCGTTTCGGCACGCATTTCATCGGAAATTTGTTGTGCCAGCTCTATGCTTTCCAGGGCCATCTTACGTGCTGGTGTATTACCGGCTATTTGTAGGTGGGATGTTATATTATTGGTACGTATACCCGCATCAAAGATTTTTGTTTTAATTTCATCTACTTTGTCTTCGTGTATTTTGAGTTTTTGTTTTAACTCTGAAAAATAAATTCAAGTCAGATTTTTGGGTTTGAAAATGTGAAAAATCTTACCATTTGTTCTTTGCATTTCTTGTAAAGCATCCTTTCGAAGCAGCTTTGATTTTCCTAACGAATGTTTGGCGCGTTCTATTACGGAACTACCATCTTGAGGATATAGTGTCTCTTGTGCCGTCGAGACACGTTCTTTAGCCTCGTTGGAAGCTTGTCGTGCTGCTGCTATGGCATCGGAAATATTTTTATGAGCAGAACTGTTGTAGGAGAATAGGTGTAAAAAGGGTTAATATTTTGAGTAATAATTTTTTTAGGGGATTGGAAGGAGTAGCAATGAAATGAAGGTCAGCGAAGGTGAATCAAGATTCACTATTGCTCTATCGTTTCTAGTTTCCTTATGGTTAAGAAAGGGTTAAGTGAAGAATTAATAGTAAAAAACTTTGTTGTCTTTAAAACAAAAATGAAATTAAGGTCAGCGAAGGTGAATCAAGATTCACTATTGCTCTATCGTTTCTAGTTTCCTTATGGTTAAGAAAGGGTTAAGTGAAGAATTAATAGTAAAAAACTTTGTTATCTTTAAAACGATATCGAATGAAAATGTACTAACAAAATTTGCAATAAAAATCCCATTGACGGCCACATGGTCTCCAATAAAAATTTAACTCAATTACTCAATACTTCAGTTTTAATGAAAAATTTGAATAAGAAGTTGGGGTCAGAGAATACGAATTCGGGTTCAGTTTTGCGCTATCTTCTCTGGTTTCCCTACGGTCCTGAAAGGGTTAAGGCAAGTCACTTCGAATTTTCATAACAGGATTACTTTTCCTTTATATCCAACGTATCCCTGAACCTTTTAAATTACTCATTTATATCAAATTCATTCGAGCATTTTTCTAATGTCAGATTTTTCCAGAATCCTAGTAAATTTTCAATCATGTTTATGTTTAAAGCCATACAACTTTAATAGCTCAATGGAAAGGGAAACTAGGTCTGTGCTTCGCCCTGCAATCTACCCATATTTTTTCAAATTCCCCACCTCTTTCATAGCAAATGATCCTGGTGAGTCATAAAAAATACCTCCACCATTCCGTTTTAAATATTGTCACCCCAGATAGCAATTACTCCCGGTTAGAAAAACGAACCAGAGGGCACCAATCTAGCAATAAATCAATTGACCAGTGATAAGCACAAATTCGATCCCTGCAAATCATAAAAAATCCTAAACTAGTCCCTATCATTAATACTGTAATATCCGATGAACATAAACTAGCGGTAAGCATAAATCGCGCAACTCTTTTATTATTGAAATTTAGGTCCTTAAAATGTCAATTTCGGGATCGGTATTTATTGGAGACAAACTCTTTATTCTATGATGAGAAAAACTGTGTTTCTGAATTAAAGCGATTTCGAATTTTCCCTCCAGAAATTTTCACACCATCATCGCTGCTGCTGACAGATATTGAAGTGTTTTGTGGTCCAGGTACACCACTTTGCCCCATAGTTTCTTTACTACGGACCTTCCCTACAGCTCAGTAGCAAGAGTAATAAAAGAATTGAGCTTTAAGCATTTTTCTAGAATTTCGCGATGACTTCTTTAAATTCGCAGTTTAGTTTCGCGTCTGCTATTCCGATTGCTTTCTCCACTTCTTTTGAGTACCACACACCCAACTCACCTCGCCAACAATGCAATCCTTGCTCCATTTCTCGTCGGCTGAAACTGCCTCGCATATTCATTAGAACGCTCCATCAAACGAGAAGCATGTTTTTCCGCCTTCGGCAACCAATGCTTTCGCACTTCACGTTGTAAACTTTCACTCTCATTCAGTGTTGAATTTAAAATGGCACTCATTTTAACCATTGTTTCAATATCATTACCTAACTTTTCCTGACGACCGAAATTCCTTTCAACCAGCACTTCCGTTTCAGGTACTAAAGTCTGATTGAGTTGCTCAATAACAATACCGCTAAGTTGTTTTATTTGATCATAGTCTTCGACTAGGTAATATTTCAAATTTACAATATGCTGTTGAATATCATCGATTTCATTTTGCATTTCAAGTGTACGATCAACGTGAAGACGCATGTCTGATATACGAAAATTCGATTCGTTTAAATCACGCCAAAACATTTCCACTTTGCCTTTCTGATCGAATGCGGCATCGGAAGCATTACCACAGAAATAGAACCAATGCCAGGCACAATTCGAAGCGTTACGTATAACATTTACTGTTTCTTGATGCTGACGTATCGAGTCCAAATAGAAACGAGCTTGCTCTAATGCAATGGGTAAACTCATATGCTGCTCACCCTTACCGTAGTTATTTAAATTGGAGATACTTTCGATGATTTCAGCGCGTAAAGCACCAATATCAACGAAAATCATAGCGCCATCAGTGCGTAAAACGCCGATAGATTGTTGGAGTTTATTTGCGGTCGCCAAAGCTTTACGCGATTGAAATTTGGTATTTTCAGCGTGGGAGCTAATTTTCAGTAGTTCATTTACATCGAAATTGCCAAGCATTTTACGGGCATTATTATAATCATGATAGTGTGTGTAAAGCGTATTGAAGGTGTTCTCGTATTCTTCAACTTTGAGGTAGGGCGCAGGTATACCGGTGAGATCCATGTTGTGAATACCGCGACGTAATTTATTGCCAATAAGTTCAACGTAATCCAAGAGCAGGAGGGTGCAATTATCGCAAACTGTGAAGAGAAGAGTTAAGAGTTTATAGTTTTCTAAACTGAATTGAGGTAGGTATAGAATGAAACGAAGAAGTTCCTAATAGTTCCGGTCTGCCTGGAAGAAGGCGAAACTTTCATTGTTTTATTTCAAGCGAAACGAATCTGTTGTTTTGAGTTAAATATTTCTTTTGGATCTATTGTTTATTTTTCGTTTCATTCCGCTTCTCTCGGTTCCTGAAAACTTACTGCGACAACCGCCATTCTCGAGATGATATCGCTCTATCTGGCATTTGTCACACCTCAGACCTGTCACTCCCTGTTGACAATTACACTGCCCTGTTTCAGCATCACAACCATCCACACTTATGCCATCAGGATGACAATCACATGGCTGGCAAGTGCTATTTGGATAGGCAAGAGGATTTCCGAAATAACCGCCACGACAGCGATCACACAATTTTCCGGTATATCCAGGCTTACAAATGCAGCTAACCTCGCCTTGCCAAACATTACAACCTTTTGCAAAATTACGGCTAGTTTCGGGACAAGGGCATGATTGACAGCCATACGCAGAGTTTGGATCTCCATAATAACCCTCGGCGCATTGTTCACAATGTTCTCCGCCAGTATTTTCACGACAATTCTAAGAAATTTTTTGAGTTTGAGATGGATTTCAAAATAGCAAACGGAAACTTACCAAACAAACGCCAGTTTCCCGTTGACATTCCGCACTTCTACTGTTGCAGTGACATGGTGCTGCACGCCCTATTAGATCCTCAATGAAAACTGTTTCACTCTCAGTGATATTGCGCCATCTGTAGAACCCACGCCCAGGATCTTGGCATGAGAGGCCATCGAAGCGTTTGGAGCACTTGCATTTCTCGACACCTTTGGCAATCATATTAGTCGAGCCATAAACATAAATAGCCGAATCCATGTGTACGTGTTGTAATCTGTGGAACCAGAAGGGGAAAAATTAGAAAATAGACAAAAATTGAAACTCTTTCCAACTAAAAACACCTACACAACTTGCGTGAAGTCAGCAAATGACGAACCGCGTAAGAAAATATGCCTGATATTCTGCAAAGCTGCCATTAAAGTGGCACGATCCACAGTTTGGCTATTGTGGTGATACTTCCACTCAGATTCGTGTAGCGGCACTTTGTGTGTAACATTTACCGAATACTCAAAGTTTTCATACTCGAAATAGTCCAGCACGAGCCTGGTATGCGCATGTATTTGAACCAATGGAAAACGCGAGAGTACCTTACGCTCCAGCGGTGTACTAGCGCCATCTATATGCAGTGTGAAGTACAGAAATCCTCCATAACTGTTAGTACGATCACCATAAAACTGTGGCGGCAATTGAAAATAGAGTGGATAATAGAACTTCGTGTATGCTCCAATGGAAACATTGCCCGTCGAGCGTGGTATCAGATTAAGGTCATTCATTATACTAATTTCAGCATCCTCACGATACGTTTTTGCTCCTGACATTTGCACAACTACAATATATTCATAATCGCTATTCATTACATGCTGCGGCCGTATATATTGCACGCTCAAATTACGTGATTCTGCCATACGTATGTGACCCCAAGTCCATTCACTTTGCTCACATTCGGACGAACGTCCGAAACAGAAACAACGCGTACATCCCTCTGGATTAAGCGACGAAAGACCGAAAGTCGCCTTCATACATGTGTCACACTTAAGTCCCACCACCAGTGATTTGCAAGGACATTGACCATTCGCATCGCATGCAATCAAACCATCTGCACGTACAAATGAACCACCAACATCACAATTACACCGTCTACATTCTGGATAACCAAAATAACCAACCGCACATGTATCACATTTCCGTCCTGCATAACCCTCACGACACTGACATTGACCACTGCCCGTTTCGCAAATCTGACCAATTGAACCTGCACGATCGCACGCACAATCACGACAACCGAATCGCTGCTGCCAACCCCATGTACCCGCAACACATTGCGCACAACCTAAACCACGACTTTTGGGCGGACAAATACAACGTCCGTTCAGCGGATCACATACTTGTCCCTCACCCGCGCACTGTGTACAACGTTGACAGCCATCCGTTGAGAAACCAAAGAAACCATCTGTGCATTCATTGCAACGTTGTCCGCCCACACCGATCTTACAATCACACTGCCCAGTCCAGGGATTGCATTCGTGATTGCGTGAGCCCGCCATATCGCAACGACAGTCATGACATCCAATATCTTGTGTTAGATTCCAATGACCTGATTTACATTTGTCACAACGGCGTCCGGTTACATTTTGCAGACATGCACACTGGCCGGTTCGTTTTTCGCAGACAGTAGAGGTGGCGCCGGTTGGGCTGCATTGACAATCTGCAAAGAGTATGAAAAGAAATAGAGTTAAAGAACTGATGATTAATTTTAAAATATAGAAGAATTAAAATGGTAGGTAAGTACTTAAATAGAAGAGTCAAATATTAACCGAAATTCAGCCCAAAAATCTTGATAAGAAGCTCGTACTGATTACTCCAGTTTACTCCGGTTCGGTATTGACATTCGGGAGGATTTTGAGTTCACAACTCGCGAGCTGCTTCTCAATTTTGGTGATTTCATTCATTCGCAGAGACCCAGGAGAAACTATTCCGTCTCTAACTGCAATGAACGACTGTCCAACTCTTCCCCGTACATAAGGGTGTACAATTAGCTCTTAAGCTATGTTTAGGTATCCTATCCTCATTTGACAATGGATATTAATTGTCTAGAGTCAACCTGCAAAATTGAGGTATCGAAGAAACTTATCAAATGTGGTTTTGATTCGAGAATGACCAACGATCAAAATGTAGGAGATTTTAAACGGTATATGGGAGTTTTATCTCCAAAACCGCCGAAGATCCACTAGTAAGTGGTGAGAGCCATATTAAAATCGATGTTCATACCCGACTTCAACCTGTCCGAAAAGAGAAAACAGTTTCTGAAGTTCTCTATTCAATAACTCAAACAAAAATGAAGCAAATTTCTACATTACAACGAATTTCAGATTTTTTCCCTCACCCACCGGGTTTTTCATAATTTTGGACAGGAACTGCCCAAAGGTAATTTTGATTACGAATTCGAAGTCCGTTTTTGGTCAAGCTGTTTTAGATAAATAATTGAGCCATTGCAAGTGTCGACTTTCAGTCGGAAGATTGTGGATTCAACTCCCGTCTTGATCTGGTGATTAATTACCCAAACCTTCTTATTTTCCTATCGGTATGAAGTGAATGAGAGTTATAAGAAAGTGTGCAAAACGAAGCAGAATCACTAAGCGATAACAAATTGCCACACCGCCTTTCGGAACCGGAGTTATACCGTAGGTCCAATCATATGGCATCACAATTGGTCGTTCTGGCCTAAGTGTATTCCTCGGCAGCCACTTAAATTAACCTAACCTTAAGCAATTTTAGGCCATAAATTGTGTTTTCTTTTAGAAATACCAAAAATCTGAAATGAAGTGCAGTGGAACTGAGTCGTTTGTAGTTTTTTGGACTTGCTCGTGAATAAAAGACCAACATTAATCGCTGAGTATTCTCTTATGGATTCTATGTAAATCTTGATATAGCAGCTCTCCTTGCTCATCGCTACTATCGTCTAAGTTGTCAGGGCAGCTATCTAGCTGCAAATGAAGAAAATTGCTCCTCAACGACATTCGAACGCTGATTTTACGGCAATTCTTCAAAAGTTCCGCGTTAATTTGCTTGCAGTCTTCACTTTTTCTTTTACAGAGAAAGTTTTTAATGACGCTTTGAAAATTAATATATGTATGTATTTGGTCACCCTTTGACCATTTTTAAAGCTTGGTATGAAAGTTCTTGGCATTTTCATCAATTACACAGTACATTATTTTCTCGCTAAGATGAATTTATGTATTTTTCAAAGACATATATACACTGCCAGGTCAGAATTTTTTTTATGGGCAGTTCAAGGTCACACTTCAAGTGTCTGATATTTGCCCCATAGCTTTGATGTTCCAAGTTAAATTGTTCATTATGAAAAGTTTTGAGTACTGTTTTTATATTTCCACCAACCTACCACTACCTTTCTGTACACTTCTTTTTTGTGAGGGGGCGGGGGGGGGGGATTGGTTCAAATTTCCTGAAAAATTGCAAACGACGTAAATGGCTTGGAATAATGACATACTGCAAAAATTATTCCTCAAACAAAAAGGGAATACCTGGGCAGATGGCGACAGTCTTCTTAACGGAGGTTTTGCTATCTTGGACGTGGCGGACTGGATAATTGAGAAGAAATGGCGTGAAAAGGGCATAGGTATCGGTAGTGATAGCCAAGCTGCACTGAAGGTCCTTGCTAACCCTGACAGCTCTTTAAAATTAGTCATCGAGTGTAAGGCAAAGCTAAATAGTGTTGCAAAACTCAACAGCATATGACTAACATGGGCATCATCATCGATCCAACCTGTTAATAGTATCTTGAGGACGACGATACTACGGAGCATTATCTTTTTAGCTGTCCGGCGCTCGCGACAATCAGATTAAGGCTGTTGGGTAGTGAAGTCTCGAGTATGAATAATATGCTATGAATAATATGCTATGATGAGTATGCTATCAGTTACTTAAGGGGACCAACATGCATTTAGGTAATCTGATGGAAGTGTGGTCTATCACCTTCTCGTGGTGGCGGCTGGCCACAGAGTTCTATACAGGGCATTGTAGGGTCAAAAAACACCTATCGAACTTGGGTCTAGCAAAATACAAATGCTTGAAAAAAAGATGCTTTGTCTTCTCGGGTCAAACAACTTACCAATAAACACAAAACATTTTCTCCCGTGCTCGGTCAAAGTGGTTACATTCAGCTCGTTGCAGAGTTGCTTTTTCTCAAAATATACTCGTTTGTTTAATACTATTTTGTATGTAATGATACTGTTTTTTAAAATAACTCATTACCACCCTGAATACTCGGCGTACTCGGTGTACAATACACTGAGCATATTGTGTTCGGTGTGAGAGTGAGTAAAGCCACTCTCTTTGTGTTCGGTGCAACAACAATTTCATGGTGTTCGCCGAGCATACTCGCAATATAATCACAGCCTAAGTCTGTAAAACTGTTTTATCGGTCAAGTAAGTCAGGCACCTGCTTTTTAAATTTCTGGCAGCACTGTCTTTAGTTCAGTTTAGGGCCAAGCATAAATCTCATTTAGATTTACAATTTGGTTATGATTTTATGCTTTCAATGCTTCGACGAACTCGCAGGTACTTTGGGAGTCGCCTTTATGTCTATCTAAATATCTATAGCTTCAAAAGCTCAAGTGCAATTTGAGTTGACAAACTCCTTCAGGGCGAATTCTATTCTATGACGAAGGTAATTATTATTATTATTATTATGAATAGAAAAATGTTGACTGAACGCTTTTGTTTGCTATGCTATATTCTTAACACTTATTGTCAACAGAGTTTCATTCACAAAGAGGTTATTTTCAATGTTCTTTCAAAAAATAGTCTGAAAAAACTCAAGAAATCTAAAGGCAAAGTTATGAAAAAATCTCTAAAAATCTAAAATAAAATATGAAAACCACCAAAAATCTATAATAAAATATTCAATAATAACGAAAGTGAAGCACTTGAAATGGCACGACTTTTGCAATCACGTTTTAACAATTTTTTTTTTTTTTTTTTGTACCTTGCTTCTCCCTTTTTTTTTTTTTGTGGGTAATATAAAAGATATATTTGTTTTACAAGTTGTTGGTACTATAAATATTGTTGTTGTAGTGGTTGTTGTGATTGCCGGTTGGTTGGTTGGTTACTTGCCAGCTTTGTTAACAACACACAGCACAACAAGTTCTCAAGTAGGCTATGAAGCTAAAAAGAAATAGAGACAACACAAAAAATATTGTGCTACTCCAAAAAAAAAAAAAAAAAACAAATGATGAAAAAAAAAAATGAAAACAAATTTGCATATGATGACTTTTATATCTTTACACATATACATTGGAAAAACAGGTATTAAAAATACCAAACTTCAGACGTTTAAATAAAAATTATAGAAAAAATAGATGACAAAAAAAAAGAAGTCATTGAAAAAAGAGAAAAAAAAAATCACTAAAAATACTCACTGCTAAGTTATGAATGTACCAAGTCCTACATACATAGATACCACATGCATGTTGCCTATGTATAAGTGAAGAATCTAAATGAATTGCATTTTACATTCAAGTCTATCGTCCGGTCTCGGTCTATGCAAAATTTAGTAGTACTAGCTAAATATACTCGTGCAACCGGTATGTAGGCGAAGATGGACCAAAAGCAAAAAAAAAAAACAAAAAACAGACATAAAAAAAATTTATAGAAAAAGCATAAAACTTAACTAGACAGTCTGCCTGCTTGTCTGTCTGTTCCTATCTGTCTGTCTATCTGTCTGTCTATCTACTTAAAGAGAATGCATGTTATATCTTCAATACACGCTCTCTAATGTTAGCAGCAAAATAAGCAACATCAGCAACCGCAATATACTGAAAAGTAGTAGGAAGCCAAAATAATAATCCACATCAATTTGCAAACGAGCTAAAAGTGTAGTTCCTTTAGCTTAAGAGATCTTAACTAAAAACAAAAAAAAAATAAATAAATATAAAAAAAAAAATCAGGTCGTTTGCATCCATTGCATTCATCTATGTTTGTATGTATGTGTGCATGTAGTTATTGCAGCATAACATATTGGTCTTTTATTTTAAACGGAAACGGAAAATTTTGTGCATATTTATTATTATATTAAATTAAAGAAAAAAAAAAACAAAAAATTTTAAATTCATGCTCTCAACAGAGCAGACAAACCAAACACAGTCAAACCAGCCATAAAATCAGTGGGTCGAAAGTTGGCGTACGCCTACATACTAACAATTTTTTCTAGTTTTTTTTTTTTTTTTTGGTTGATTGTTGCTTTTAGCCAAAGGTTTTCCGTGCAAAACATACATACAAACATTTGAGTATGTCTGTTAGTTACATATGTTAAATGCGTTTCTATATATACAAAAAAAAAAATTCATTCATGAAAATATTTAAAACCAACGCAATTTAAATTTTTTTTTTTTGTAAACTTATTTTGATTTAGGATTAAAATCAACAACTTCCATTCTGAATTAATAACAAACCAAAAAAAAATAATTGAGAAACAAACTTATAGATTACAAAAAAAAAAAAAAAAAACACAGCACGCGATTTTTACAGTATTTTTTTAGCGCGGGATTAAAAATCAAAAACACATGCCACGGTATGAGAAAATAATTAAAAAATGTTTAAATTTGGGAAAATCAGATCTAGAGGTTTCGAAACAGAAGTTAAAGATCCTTTCGTGCTTTTAAAAAACTTTCTTTTAATTCGGAAATTGAGGTTTTAATCCCCAGAGAGAAAGAGAGCAGATCTCCTTCTTTCACAGAAACCCAAAACAAGCCACTCGAACTCTTACTTGGATAGAGATCTGAGCAACTGGTAGGAATAAGAAATGAATCAAAATGATTCAATATTATCTTGTGTTGATTCGATACCCACATAATATCGATACTTTTACTCATTACTTGTATCGAATAAAAGTATCGATGCTACCGAAAATATCGGAAAAAAGTATCGAATATGTACTTGTATCGAATACTCGCTTAAAGAGACAAATCACTCTTTTTTTTATGTGGCTGTCGAGGAGAACAATCAGACCAGATGGTCAGAGCCTACAGTTTACACTACTCAACACGAGTTTTTCCGCCTATAAATCATGGTTTTGAGATATTTCCACTGGAAACACGTGAATCATATAGAAATGATTTTAATTTAATTTAGCAAATCGCTAGAAAATTTATAATAGAAGGAAAACTAATCAACAGATTAAAGCTTGTTAAAAATATTTTATTTTAATGAAAAGATTTCAACATACATTATATTCTACATGCATGGCCGGAAATATTTTCTAGAACTTCAATACTATACTGCAATATTGTCATACATTGAAATATTGCAATATGGACTGAAATATTTTGAATAATTCTGCAGTAGCATTTTGAAATATATTATTGATTGCTGTAAAATATTGTAAAATGATCCACAATTTTAAATATTGTATAGCAATATTTCAGTTTTTTAAATAAATATTTTCCAAAAGTATCGAGTATCCGTATCGAGTATACTAACCTTTTTTTCCGATACCAAATAAAATACTTATGTTATTGCATCGAGTAAAAAAAGTACTTGAATCGAATGAAAAGTATCGAGTTTTTACATGTATTTACTTGTATCGAATCATCACTTATATTACCAGCTAGTTCCAAGCCCTAAACTCGATAGTGCAGAATAACAAAATTGAAAAAAAAAATGCTTACGTCTTTAACCGAGAAATATAAATATGCAGGTTTCTTCTTAATTTAAGTTCGCTGATTACGAAAAAAAAATGTGCCTTTCTTTTATTAATATTATTAGAGCTAACACCTAAACCATCTCACTGCTTCCCCCCTTCCCTCCCCGATTTCAACATGCTTTCCTTAAAAACTAAGAGAAAATTGATAAAGAGCTTAAGAAAGTAAAGGGTCGCCTAAGTGATTTGAGTGTTAACCTCCCTCGCCCTAGAAAGTAAAGCGCTGCCCAAGTGATTTGATTGTTAACCTCCCTAGCCCTAGAAAGTAAAGGGTTGCCCAAGTGGATCGGGTGTTAACCTCCCCCGCCTCCTTTATGTCCTTGTATATTGGCATCGGATTTCTCTCCGTTGTGAATTTTTTCTAATTGTTTATTGATATTTTTTTTTCAAATCGATGCCCAACGAAGTACTGCTCATTATTGTCGTTTAAAACTGAATTTAGGAACACTAGTTGGTAAGGCCCCAGTAACTGAGGCTATTTTTTGCGGAAGAAATCTCTTTATGAAAAAACAAATATCAAAAGAGAACCAAACTACTCGTTAGTGTTTGTTTTGTTATTTGTGTATACAGATAATTCGTTAGATAATTCTGAGAGATACCGTTACTCATGTCTTCACTCTCTCTCTCTCTCATTTGTTATTTACTCCCGCTTAAGCAATAATTTTTACAACGATGAGTGCAATGCTTTGTTCAATGAGCGAATTTTAAAAAACTTCCGACGCTAATATTTTGGAATTGGCTTAACCGATTTTAAATCTGATAATTTTTGAAATAAAATATGATAGTGTAGCACTTCTGGATCTTCTGCAATAAAATTGTAGTTACATTAATAAATGTATAGATTAGAAAAATTCCTGTCCTCATAAATTGCCCTGTGCAACAAAATATGGGGCCATGTTCGGATCCAGCATAACGACTATGATAGCTCAAAAGTACTTGACCTAACAATAAAAACCCTATATAGAGGTTTGCAAAAAGTCTTGGCTGGGCGTTCGGTACAGTCCGTTGAAGCTGGTGCTCATGAATAGGCATTTTCTGTCTTTTTGGGATATAAACGTGCATTTTTCGATGCTTACGTCTGAGAATGTTTTATAGAAAAAGTGTAAGGAAAATTTTGCCTATCACTGCGAAGCCTTCAAATGGGTCTTTTTTGGCCAAAATAGTCAATTTATTCATAAAATCCCAAAAAACTGGCATTTAGAGTAGAAATCGGATGTGAGCATAAGAGAAAAAAATGTTTATTTTTGAATATAAACTAGGGTCTCAAAACATGGCAAAGCCTCAAACCCATCCATTTTTGCGATATTGAACGAAAACCGAGGAAAAACCGATTTTTTTTTAGTAAAATACGTTGAAAATCGTTTTTCCTCGACTTTCTTTCATTATCGCAAAAATAGATGGTTTTAGGGTTTTGTCATGTTCTGAGACCCTAGTTTATCCACATCCGATTTCTACTCTATATGGTTGTTTTTGGGGTTTTATGAATATATTTACTATTTTGGCCAAAAAAGACCCATTAGAAGAAGAGATATGAGTTTGCAGTGTTAAGCAAAAACTTTCCTAACACTTTTTTCTGTAATAGATTCTCAGACGTAAACATCGAAAAATGCACGGTTATATCCGTGCTGGTGCCAATTCATGAGCACTAGCTTCAACAGAATGTACCGATCGCCCAACCAAGACTTTTCGTAAAATCCTATATAGGGTTTTTATTGTAAGGTCAAATACTTTTCAAGTTTCATAGTCATTACGCTGGATTCGAAATTGTGTTGCACTGTGTTATTTATTTATTTAGAAATCTCAATTGAATTGTATTTCGAAAAATTATTTGGAATCTTGACCTCATGGGGATATCTTTTTGTTTTGATTTTCAAAGAAAAAAGCAAAAAGCAGAAAAATGCAGCAATTCATTTTTATGCTGAAGACCACTAGAAAACAGAGGCAAACCAATCGAATTCTAACTTGGGAAGAAAGAAATGACACTTGTGGGGAGAGGAAAAAAAATTGAAATTGGAAGAAAACACGACGAAAAACCGGAGGTAGAAACCAAAAATAATTTGAATAAAATATAATTTAATCAAAACCAAAGATTTCTGAATTGTATTACATGTAAGATAGTGGGCACATTAAGGTTTATTCTTTTTGATGGGATGGTATAAGTTGTCTTCTCTAATAGGTAAACGAGACCAAGGGCTGCACAACTTTCAGTAAGCAATGGAGTGTTCTTTTCTCCCTTCCTCTAGAAGAATTGACTCCAAGCTAAAAAAAAAAAAATGAATAAGATACAGTTAAATGTGATAGGTTAGGTTGGAGTGGCTGTCGAGAGACACACTTAGGCCTGAACGGCCCATTGTGATACCACATAGATTCTGTAAGTTAAATGTGATGGTAGGGAAACTTTCTAAAAATTCAGTAAAAATTTTAACTAACTACAATTATATTCATTCAAAACTAGTATTAACCCTCTAGCTCCCAAATTTTTGATTGAATTAAAAAAAATTGGAATTTATTAATATTGGTGTAAAAAGCATACCCCCGATATCAGAATCAAAAAAAAAAAAAAAAAAAAAAACAAACTAGGAGCTAGAGGGTTAAGTTCAATTTTACCATACTTTAATTTTTTACAGACAAAATAACGTTGTTAGGTATCAGTACTAGACTGGTGTAAAGTTTTGTTATCATTCCAGAATTCAGTCAATGATTGGAAGATGACAGCCAAGTGCCAGTGTTTTAACTTAAGCCACTTTTGTGGTCAGTCGAGTTCTACGTTGAAATACAGAGGGGTTAAATATAGACGGTGGTATTGGAGTTGAAATTATTAGAGACCTCAGTAATCTATCTGAGGCACTCACCATCTTTTGGTGGTCAATGAGAAATAATTTATTGCCTCTCAATCAGAAATTTATTTATTGGGTCTAAGTCTAAGTTATTGCTACCTGTGATAAGGCTAACCTCGTGAAAAAGTTAGGTTACGATAGACCGCTAGGCCCATAGTGATACCACAAACTCTCTTGAGTCAAACAGAACTTCGAGCTACTTCCAATATTGTTTCCAGCTTGAAAGTACCCGAGGTATGTGCAAAGTTTTTTAGAAGAGCCAGGTTTACACTCGTTAAATCATTTAAGGAAAATGCTTTCCCTAACGTCTTTAATCGAGTCCTAGCTAGTATTGGACAATGGCAAAGAATATGTTCCAAAGTCTCCTTAGTCACAGAGTCATTACAGTTCCTACATAGGTCGTTTCCATCAAACCAAGCTTTTTGGTATCAAGGTATCATACCTTAAAAAGCAATGTCCAGTAATTATTCTACATTTTTTGCGAGCCAGCGAGAGCAACAGTTCAGTTTTGGCACAGGAGTGTTGGGGCCAGATAATTTTAGCTATACGGGAGGAGTTTAGGCTACTCCATCTTCTATTAGAGGTCGAGTAAAGTTGTTTGTCGAATGCTGTGTTATAGAAGCGGAGTGATGGCGATATGTTACTGGGCTCTCCCTCAAGGCCTGCGCCTTGCTTAGCGAGCTCGTCCGCCACCTCATTTCCCATTATTCCAAAGTGTCCTGGAACCCAGCTTATTATGAAAACTAAGGTTTTGAAAGAAGTTTTATATATTGTCTCTATTTCAGCTTGAAAAACATTACAACTTTCGGGAAGTTTGAAAGATTTTTTGGTATTAGTGCTAGGCACAAAGAATGCTGCACCTACGCTTACTTCAGTTTTAGAGGCGTCAGTGTAGACCGCAGTTATATTGGCCCGGTCACTAGATCTTTTAAGTCAGGATCTTTTAAGCTCGTGAAAAGTGTACGCCTTACTTTTAATGGTCAGGGTAACTCTCATAGCATTGCTACTCTGTTCTGTAAAATTCAAATAGTGCTCCATTAAAATTTTTTCAGAAATAGAAAGTAAATCCTTAAGCGTCATGGTAGTAAACAAAAACCTGAAATTTTTAAGTGTTCCAATTTAAATGGTAATAGACCGACTTTAAGCTATTTTAGTTAAATTGACCGTTTAGGTTTCATTACCGCCTTTTTCTGTAAACTTCAAGAGTGTTTCCTTCCTTTTTATAAATATTGCGACAGTTGATGAATTAATTACAGCAAAGATGGAAAAACCCACTGAATTTGTCTAGCACATTTTTGTGGAATAATCCGAACCCCTCAGAAAATAATGTTCTGAACTACTAGCGATTCCACAGCGAATCCGAGACGGTAGCTGTGGGTAGCCCGCTCAGCGCCCTTAAGAGAGAACTCTATTTGCATTACCAAAATCAGGCAGAGACCAGATGGAATAATATTGGCTTCTGCAAAATAGCCAAACAAACTTGGCCCAGATATGACAAATCAAGAACCGACGAGTTGTTGAAAAGGCCAAAAACTCACATCTTCAGAATTACTTCAACCGTAACAGGCCGTTGGCCGATGGGGGACCACGCCGACAAAATGGAATGGCCCCACAACGACAGATGCCGTAATTGCAACCAGGATGGCTCCAAAGAAACGGTTTTCCATTACCTATGTGAGTGCCCAAGTTTAGGGGCACTGAGACACAGAACGATGGGAAAGTTCATAATGAACAGCCTAAGCGAGGTCGCAAAAATAAAAATAGAGGACATCAACAGGTTTATCAACAAATCAAGACGGTTTGAATAAACCACAAATCAGTGGTTCTAATAGTGGTGTACCAAAATGGCGCCTAGGCGCTAATTGAGTCTGGGTTTTTGTCACCCAGGCGGCACCTCAACCAACCAACCAACTAGCGGGAATTTGCTGTTCAACTCTTTAACCGGTAAGATCGCCTAGAGACGGGGTTAAGGTAAAGCTTTATAAAGCCTCCACATTAACTTTTTCGCCATCGATTATTATATAGTTCTTCAAACACACAGGAACTGCCGACAATCACAAACCACACACTGTCGAAAGGCGGGTGGGTGGTTGTATTAACACCTGGAGGGTTTATTAGTTTAGGCTGGCTAGAAATTTTATTATTTCTATTAATAATAATAATTTGAATAATTTTTTTGTTCCAATTTTTAAGAATTCTATCACACTATGCGATAGTATAAAAATGAAAACAAGAAGAAGAACATATGAAATCAAAGTAGAAATGATTTTTTATTTTGCAATTTTGCAAGCACACGTTACACATGCGTTTTGACCACTCAGTTGCAGTTGCAGTTGTTGTTGTTAATTTTTTTATTACCAATTCATGCATTTATGCATGAGAGTGCAATTTTTATACATTTGAATGATTTTATGAATGAAAAATTGTCGCTTCTACAAACACGCTATAAGTTACTGCAAGGAAGAAACTGCAGGCGTTTACCCAATAAAAAGTTCAATCAACTTTATGTTTTATTTACGTTTTCGTTTTTCTGCCACATTTTTTTTTTTGTTTGTTGTTTGTTTGTGAAACTTTTTTGCATGAGTGAATGATGTCATTTAATTTAGTAAGTTTGTTTATTTGATTTTTTTTTTGTTTTTTTTGATTATTTTTGGATATGTATTGCATGTACAGATTGAAAGGAAGCGTGGGCTTTTTATACATACATATTTACTATTTTTATTAATGAACACGCTTGCGGATATATCGATTCAAAAACCAAAAAAGTAACAAGCAAAGATGTTGTTGGCGTTTAATGTTGACTATTGCTGGTTGTTGGTTGCTGATTGTTGATTGGTATTCAATGACAACATACACACTCGCACGCAGGCAATATCGCCTTAACCGCATCGATTTGTGGTAGTCAACTTCTTTTAATTGCTTAATTTGTCATTAACGTTTAACTGATTTGTTTGTTATTGGAACTAGTGATTATTGCTTTCATCGTGCGTGATTTGTGGGAAGCAATAAAATTGTGATAAAGTAAAACTTTTTACACATTTTGTTTACGCTTTTCATTTGACACTAAATAAATCTATTGTGATACAGTAATTTTTGGCAGATTTCTTCTTTGAAACAATCTCGAGCTTACATTTTACATTTCAAGTTTTACCCAGCTTTCCCCATACACTTCAAAAAATTACACCTGAGGCTCTCTTTGCCAACTAGTAGTTAGAGTATGTAAACATACATACGCATAAATGATACTTGCTATCTCAAAGTTATCAATTTATTATAATTGGGTTATATTTTCCTCAAGTATTCAATTAAAATAGAAAAAAATAAAGTTAATAAATCTATCTACGCTACACTGCATTTCGAATTCCTTGAACGCTTCACTATAATTTACTTTTACGACTTAACTGCAATAATTTCAATTTGATCATATTGATGAGTGATTGAGAAGAAGAAGGTAGGCAAGAAATTAATTTGTATTGAACATGTTCAAGAGTAAAATATTCAACTGCTCTACTAGCATAAGTCGAACATGATGAGTTCTGTCAACTGCAGAGAATTGACTTAACAAGGTTGAACATTCGCTGTATATATGATCTTTGACTTTTGAATATGTAGATACATGAATGGTTCAAAAATATTCAGTACCTGAACAATTAAATATGAACATTTTATTCTTATGCTTTTCAACATGTGCATTTGTAAAAAAATCAAGATTTTTTAGTTTATGAAAATTCGAATATGAACTCTATCGCTCTTAAATATTTCCATGATCAAAAGTATTCATGATATTTTACTTTGAACAATTTTATGTACGAGTATGAACACTCATGAACATGTGCATGTGTAAAGAGATGAAGAATTTTCAGTACTTGGACCGTCAAATATATTTTTGATCAGGAGTATTCAGTTCCTAAAACTACAAAAATCATGTTCATGTCTGAAAAGAACAAAGAAATTTCAGTTACAGAACATGAACATGTACTTTTGTGAAAAAATGTGGATTTTTCAGTTTATGAAAGTTTGAATATTGGATTTTTAATCATGATCAAAAGTTTTCAGTACTTGAACGCTCAGATATGAACATTCAAGTTCATGAACAAGCGCATTTGTGAAAAAAGCTCAAATTTTGCATTTATGAAAACTCGGATATGAACATTTACATGACCAAAAGTATACATGATGATCTTCTACTCTTGTACATGCATATCTTCAAATATGAACACTCATGAACATGTGCATGTGTAAAGAGATGAAGAATTTTCAGTACATGGATGCTCAAATATGAACAACTGTGTTCTTGAATAAGAAGATGTTCTGGAGCATGTGCATTTGTGAATAATTTAGATTTTTCAGTTTATGAAAACTCGAATCTCGGATCTTGATCTGATCTTTGTTCATAATCTTTCCCTTGTGAACATGTATATATGCGAAGAGATAAAAAAATATTCAGCAAATAAAAGCTCAAATATGAATACTCAAGTTCATGAACATATGCATTTGTGAAAAAAACACAAATTTTTCAGTTATGAAAACTCGAACATGAACTCTTTAACATTTCCATAAACAAAAGTATGCATATGAACACTCATGAACAGGTGAGTATGTGAATAGATGAAGAATTTTCAGGTACTGAAAAGATTAAAAATATTCAGAACATGAACACTCAAGTTCTTGAACATATGCATTTGTGAAAAAAGCTCAGATTTTTCAGTTTATGAAAAGTCGAATCTCACTTCACTTTTGAGCATGTTCATATAAAAATAATAAAAGTATTCAGTACACGAACATTCCAGTTCTTGAAAATCTTGAAAAATCAGTTTATGATAACTCGAATATGAAAAAGAATGTTTTTGAACACGCATATGTGTGAAGAGATCAAAAATGTTCAGTGTCTGAAACCACAAATATGAAAATTCATGTTCTTGAACATGTACACGTGATAAAAGTCGTAAGTTTTTAGTACATGAACACTCAAATACTGAACATTTTTTACTCACGCTTCTACAAGAAACGACCAATCAAGTATGTACATAAACATGAGAAATGTGTTCCAACTGTGGGCACATATGTTCTCAAAATACGAATATGATTATTTTACACAAACGGGTGGCTTCTAGCTCAGGTTCATAAAAACAATATAGCTGAAACAAAAGCAAACGAGCATGAGTGTGTGCAGTTTTTTGATGAGCACAAAAAAGTCAACGTTGATGGGGTGTTCATGGGTGTTCAAATACAAACCCTGCTAGAAACACAATAAAAAAATTAGAACTACGTAAACTTAAAAGTACTAGCTGATCTAGAGGAAAAGGGGAGAGTCTGATGGGGATGTGAGTCCCAATAGTTCCATCTCCAGAGCTCAAGCTAGATCAAAAAATAAGATCTTCTTAAAAATATACGACACACTTTTTTTGAAAGTCGATTTCGGTTGACTAACTGATGAGGAACCGTAGCTGGTTCCGAAACGATCGTCGGATCTGCTAGTTCTATGAACTTTTTGATATTCTTCTGGCATCATTGTTCATTCAAAGCCCCAATAATTTTAATAATTATTTAATTAGCAATGTGAACTGCCAAATTTGGAAGAAATTCGCAAAAAATTTTTCCAAATTAAAAATATTAAGATATCAATTTAGTTTTATTTTAAATTCCCAGTTCTAAAATAATTATAGATTAGCTGAACACAACTTGACTAACCTAAATAAAGTTGAATTTGTAATAGCCAAACAAAAACTGTTTCTAAGCTAAACTACTTACGTTTACAGTTAAACTAATTGACCTAAGAGAAAAGTTTAAATAAACAAGACTAGGTTTAACTAAAACTAAACTGACCTTGTGTTATCTTAAACAAAGTTTACCAAGCAAACTCCCAAATTATACAATTATCTTAGAAAATAACTAAACCAATGTTTATGCCTTCTAGATTCTTCTTTCCTATTTTTGTTTTTTTTTTTTTTTCGCTTAAGACAAACTTCAACATATACACGCCCACTTTTGACCTATTTTTGTGTGTGTATATTTTTGCCATTAATTCACAACAAAAAGAACAACGCGTTTTTTATATCTTTATTTAAAAAATCTTTCAGTAAGATTGGAAAATAAAAAAATAGAAGACCACCCCGAATGTGCAGTGGAAGCCAAAGCCCCACACCATACGAAAGCCAAAGCACTTCATCGCCATTGTTATCCCATTTAATTTAAGTTAATTAACCTGTTTGCATAAATTCAAATTTAAATTTAAAACTAACGTTGAAAGAAAAAAAAGCAGAAACAAAAACAATATAAATAAAAATATTCCAACATGACAACCGAAGGCAGTCGGTCAATCAGTCAATTTATTTATGGAAAAAAAAAACCAAATCTAAAGTATTAAATATGTAGAAATCGATTGCTTCGTTCACTCTTAGAAGTGCAACCAACTTCATTGAGTAATTTGCAGCTCGCTCCCCTAGCCAACTTTAGCCATTAATATCACCGCCATCGACATTGCCAACTTTATGAACATTTCAGTTTCTACGCCTTGTTCTTCTGCTGTTGATGTTGCTTCATATTCAATATATTGGTGATTTTTAATGAAGTGCAACGAAGGCGTGTTGGTTGCTTGCTGCTTCGCTGGTTGCATCTGTCTATGTTCATCCATGAGGTATCATGAACTGAGAGATGTTAGATGCTACCTACTACCACCACCATCACCACACCAACAGTGTTGCCATTTTTGCCAGTGGCGGTTCAAGAATTCGGGGAGGGCTGATTTTTAAAAATAAAAGTATATTTATCAGGCCAATAACTACATAAAAGAAAAACAGATTAAAAATCAAACCAAAAACCTAATCAAAAAATCAATCCAAATTCAAACTACAAATAAAATCAAAATTTAGACCAAAATTCTAACCAAATTCAGACCAAAAATTGAACCGATTTCTGACAAAAAATTACCGAATTTCAGATCAAACTAAACCCAAAACAAAAGACGAACCAAAACTGAAACCAGATTCAAATCACAAATCAGATTGAAATTAAGACCAAAAGGAGACTAAAACTCGAACCAAAAAGAAACCAAATTTAGATTAAAATTCGGACCAAAAAACAAAATACATGTCAGAATGAAATTCCAAGAATCCGCCTAAAAGAATACCAAATTTAGACCAAAATTCAGATTGAAATTCAAGGCTGTCGAAATTCAAACCAAAAAATCCTATTGAAATTTAGACCAAAAATAAGTTAAAAATGCAAAAAGACTTAAGCCAAAAATAAGACAGAAATTAAATAAAAAATTAGGCAAAAATTCAAATCAAGTTCACCCCAAAACTCAAACCACAAATCAGTGAAATTCTGATCGAAATTCTGGCTAACGATCAATCCCCTAGGCTTGGTCAAAAATCTGATCGAAATTTAAAGCAAAAATCAAACTGAAATTTAGACCACAAATTCTGCCAAAATGAAACCAAAATTTAGACTAAATTAGATTCAGACTAAAAAGAAGCCAAATCCAGATAAAAAAGTCAAACCAAAAGGAGATAAAACTTAGACAAAAATTTAGACCAAACTCTGACAATAAACAGATCATAATTCAGACCAAACTTAGGTTAAAACCAAGCCCAAATTCAGACTAAAATTCAAGCCGAATTTAGACCACAAATTAGACCGAAATTCACCCCAAACTCGGACCAAAATACAGACTATAATTTAAACCGAAATTCGGACTAAAAATCACCAAAATTAAGACTAAAATTCTGTCCAAAATTTAAAGAAAACTCAGAGCAAAAGTCAAAGCAACTCACAAAGAATTGAAACCAGAAATCAGACTAAAAAGAATCCAAATTGATATTAAAATTCGAACCAAACATTGGACTAAATCTGGAATAAAATTTAGATCCGAGAAGAGTGAACCAAAAGAAGACAAAATATAGACCGAAATTTAGAACAAAATCAGACCAAAAATTAGGCCGGTATTCAGACTAAAATTCAACCGAATTCAGAGCAAAATCTAGATCCAAATTCAGGTCGAAATTCAAACCAAATTCAGGCTAAAGTCTTTGATAGTCCCTTTTCCAGGCCCGCCACTGGCCAGAGTACTACCAGAATGCTGCCGTATGATGACGCCGCCGCCCGCCGCTGTCATCGATTTCTAAGGAGATGTTGGTTGATGGTGCTAGTGGTGGTGGTGGTGGTGGTGCCGGTGTTGGTAGTATGGTTAAATCGGTAGCTTAAATCACTGCCGCTTTTACTTAACCGCAAATTTTCTAATGCAATTTCTTTTACTTCTTCTCCATCACGCTTGAGTTAGATACTTAGTTTTTTTTTCTGATCTAACTAAGTCATGGATGTTTGTTGGTGTTTGCTTGTTGCTGTCTGACTGCCTCACTGCCTGCCTGCAATTGCTATCTTATTATTTATGCTTTTGTTGATCGAAGTCAACATTTGCCATCATAATATTTTTATTATTAAATAAAAAGAAAAACAAAAAACAAAAAAAAAAAAATTGTTATTAAAAGAAAATTTCAATTCTAGCCAGGGCGATGAAAATTGTTGTTGTTATTGTTGCTAGTTGTTGGCTGTTACTTCTTGTGTGTCGTCGACTTTTTCTTGTTTGTGTAATGGAAATTAATTGTAGCTTTCGGAAAAATTTTTAAAACTATAATGTTGCACATTGCTATTACTGTTGTTGTTGTTGTTGTCGCAGCAATGTGGATTTTTGTCGCCTGATAAGAAATTGCTTGAAAAAAAATTCTATGTATTTTATGTTTTGTATGTTGATTTTACTCATAGTTAATTTGTTGATATTATTAGAGAATTATTTATGTTGCAAGAGACCACCAACTGTGCCATGACATCCATTGCAATGGCAACATTTAGAATTTGAATAGTTTTTTTTTTTTACAGTACTTTCAAAACTTTTTATCCAATGCCATCTTGTGGGTATTTTAAGTGAGAAAGCTTGAAATGATTTCATATTTGAAATTAATCATACAAAGAGCGCAAATTAGAAAGCATAAGACGAGGGAATTCAGTTCCAGATATACTTTGTACTAGTTTAACCCTTTCCACACCCCGCTGAGCTTTCCAGGTTAGGCACTACTTTAAGTTAAAAATTTATAAAAATCTTGTCCCTAAAATCTGTCAATGTGATATGACGAAACACAGACACACACACACACACACTATAACGCACTAGCCCATCGAGCGCTTTATTTAACCGTTAGAGTACGGAGCCCATTCACTTACTATTTGATTGTATATTACGTGGCTTATTCACTTTTTTTTAAAACAATTTTCTTTACAATTTTGAAAAGAGATTTCCAAACACATATTGCATACAGTAGGTTGGTTGATATAAACCACAACAATCACACACGAATACCATACAACTTCACCACTACCACTACTACTCCAACCAGCTTCAGCTTCATTTGTATTCATCATTTTGACATTTCAAATGTCAACTTAACTCTTAGCTTATGCGCTTAATTGCTTGTTGATTAGTTGCGCCAAAAGCCAATTTAAAAGTTGTTAATGTAAGAACAGCTTTTTTTTCGTACCCCCCAGCTAACATAGACATAGCTCAATCTATGTATCTCAAACATATGTAGGTATAAGTTTAAATTTGGTTTTTCTTAACCATGGTTAATTTGAAATTTATGATAATTGATTATTATGTTGTGGTGGTGAAATCTCATTGAGCGCATTGATAAATGATTGTCAAATGGTAAGTTTTATTATTGCTTATTATTATTCTGTTGTTGTTTTTTTTCGCTTTTTTTATTTGTTAAAATTGCAATTTAACACGTTATGGTTAAGTGAAGTTTGTTGTAATTGATATTTAATTTAAACTGTTGTTAAAAATGTAAATAATCTAGATTTATGACTTAAATGACAATGTTATGCAGAAATATTGAATGTATTTTTGAATTGTTTCATAAACAATTAATTTTGATTAGCAACACATAGTTTATGAAACTTTAAGATACTCGAAATAATGACAAGGTCTTTATAGATTATAAACAACTCTAGAAATATTTATTTGTTCTTATTAGGTTAATTAATTATAGCACTCGAAGGTTAATCAAGGAGGAATTTTTGTGCCTATAGTTTTAATTCATATATTTTTTTTTTGCTTTTACTTTAGTTCTTCGAATAGAGTTGAGCGGAATAAGTGTCAAAGAAGTTTAGAGACATTTTGAAAAAAAAAATATAGTTTATCTAACTAAGATGCCTTTCCATGTTCTCCCTATGGTAAGTTAATCTATAATATGAAAGATCTAGACTAGGAAATAGAGTCAAGGGAATGTCGGCAAGATCAGTAATGTGCACTCGATATAATCGCAGAAATTTTACTTCAGATCACTACCGGATCCAAGTAGAGATTTTGAGGATAAATATCATAGTAATTTTACCCGTTCTCTCTGAGTTAAAAGACATTTAAAAGGAACGACGAGATCTAACCTTCATTTCTTTCCCCAACTTCTGAATACTCTATTGTTTCAGATGCTAGATTATAAAAAAAAAAAATCAAACAAGGGAAGTACTCCTTATCGACTTCATCGTAGAAATTCAGATCACTTGCGAATCAAATTGAGGATTTTGAAGATAAATATCACATCCATTAAGACCATTGTTTCCGATTTAAAAAATATTTTGGAGGAAAAGAAAGAACAGCTAGTACTTTAGATGCTCCAGATTATAAATGATAGAAAAACAGATAAGTTTCTTTTTATAAGAAAGAATCCCCAAGCTTTTTGAATTTGAAATCATCTTCTTCAGAAATGTGAGTTATCTGAGAATAATACTAAAATAAATAAATAAATAAAAAGTCTTAGAACTATCATGTTGAAGCTCAAAGGCTGATGTTTCAGTGAAAAAAAAAAGAATAGAGGCTAAGAGGGGAACAACATTCCAGGGTAATCTCTTGATTTACGCATTGATGATAGATGAGGTTCATATTGAAGTATGCTTATTTGGACTAGTAGGTAAAATCAAACCAGAAAAACTAAAATTAGTCTAACGTTAAGTTTAAGGTTAATTAGAATTAGACGCGTGGTCTGCGTGGGCCCAACAAATATTTTTGAAGCTCTGCTTGGACTGTTGTGATTGGTTTCAATTATATTGAAAATGCCGCGATTATCTATGCTGCGCATCATCAAAGGTGCTAGCTGGTGCAAATTCAAAAAAAATAGAAAATAATTGAAAATTTTTACTTTTGCTATCGTTAACCCCAAAAATGAGGTCTGAAATCGTTCTATTGGTTAATTCCCAAATCCTTCGTTCTCTCCCCGCCCCTCTCCCTTATTTTTCATACGAATCATGTTTCCCTAAATGATATTTGTTACCTTCCTCAAGCATTTGTTTTGTAGGAGTATGCTCAAAAACTGCTTAATGAAAAATGAGGGGAAGGGCCCCACTATCGGTCAATGATATAGGGGTGAAAACATTTTTAGGATGTTACAACCAAAGAGCGGAAAAAAGGCAAAATAAAATTTAAAATCTATAGTATTCATAGATTTTTTAAATATTTGTTTATTTCTATTTTTTTCTTTCTTATAAGCGACATAGTTAAAAATACGAAAATCTGAAATTTCAAATTTCAAAATCAATGCAAACTCGAGGTAGAAAAATAACTTTCATCAGACAACAAATATGAAATTTGTCTTATTTTTGGACGATTTTGTTTCCTGATTTTGTTTATGACGTGGAATAGAGAATTTACCAAAAAATGGAGAGCTCTGGGAATTGAGCCATTGAAAATTTTCCAAACTGACTCCAGATTCGTGATTATGATAATGACTCTTATAAAAGCTTATACCAGTACACACGTGCTTAATCTTAAAGCTCATAAATTAGCCTGAAAAGCCTAAACGCAATATTAATTTTTAGTTTTTTAAATCTGCTATATTTTTCTGTAGTTTTTAATATTTTAAGAAAGTGTACAAGTACACATTTGGCAATGGCAAACTCACCAAGTGATAACAAATTGCCACGTTGCCGTTCAGAACCGGCGTTAAACTCTAAGTCCAACCAAGTGGTATTACAATGGGCTGTTCAGGCCGAAGTGTGTCCCTAGAAAGTCACTTCAACCTAACCTAATATTTCTTTGGCTTTTTTTATATCACTATGCAGAATTTTTTTTGGCAGTTTAAAAAATTAAATACAGATTGAATGGCGTTTTATGAACAATTACGGATTTCTGATCCTGACACTATATTCAGATTTTTTCTACATATCACATCGAAAACCCTCGATATCGAAGCTCGAAGCCCATTATTTTGGCATAAGCGGAACCAATATAAGAAATTTGTTATTTTAACTCAAACATATTTTATGGGCAAAAGAAAGTTATTCATTATAAAGGGGGGAAGGAGGGTGGGAATACCCAGGCTCCACACACCCCCTTGTCTTTCTTTTGGACTCTATTATGGAACCATTAACTTATATATGATCATACTGGGTGAACGATTGTGAAATTTATCAAGAAAAATACTTCCCATCAAAAATTAGTTGATCCCACTGAAGGTCAAAACCACTTAAGTTTAACTCTTTTCAAGGAATTAACCCTTGAAAGATCAAAACTACCTACTGCCTTCAAATAAAATACACCTCATCGAAAAATATTTAGGATTGTTGAGGGTCAGAGCTACGTAAGTCTAGTTTTGTAAGAAATTGATGAAAATATTTTTATTTTTACTATTATATAATCTGGTTATATAGGATTAACCATTAGAAAAAATAACCAAGTATGTTTGTAGAAAATATTTCTCATCAAAAAATATTTGGGGTTTCTGAAAGTCAAAATCAATCAAAGTTAAATTTTTAAAAATTTTACTTTTCACGGTAAGAGTGAGACAACGATAGATATTCAGTCAATATTTAGGTTTGGCCAGTAGTGATATAAGCGTCTTAGGATGTCGGACTGTCGAAAATGATGAGATCAACAATTAGACCCTAAAATAACTGCTTGCTTAAAGTAAGTATGGAAAAAAGAGATCGGGGACTCATTTGCTCTGTTACTTCATAAAGTAATTGCAGAAGACTAAAAAATACCATGACTGATTTCAGTAGCCCTAAGAGATTGAAAAGAAAATTGCAATAAGTTCATGGAATGTCAAGCTGTAGAGGGAGGGGGGCGGAATTCGGTGTGAGGGTATGGACTTTAAGCCTCCCATTGAGATAAGAATTCCATTAATTTTACCCTTCAACGATGTAATATCAATAAGGAAAAGGCATTTTGATTTGTCCTATGGATAAATTTAATATTTCGTTGCAACAATCAAACAATTTCCACCTTTTATCTTCACAAGATTTTTGAAAAATCTATGCTCTTATTATTGCATGCTTTTGAGTTCAATATTAAATATTAATGCATTCTCAAGATGTCAATAACTTTTGTAAATATTTACTGATATACAATTTCATTCAAGCGCTCATTAACTAACACGATAGTCGTGCAAGTTAACGCTAACTAAATTTAAACACCGTTTAACTTTTTAAACTTTATATTAACACATGTATTAACACAATTTTAAGTGCAACTCAAGCAATTAAGTGTGAACTTTTTTCTTTCAAGTAGGTGCCCAGTCATTTTTGACCCCCGCTCTCCCCACACGTTATTGACTTAAGCATTGTAGTGCATTATTGCAAAGCAGTAAAGTGTAATGCAAATATTTGGTGCAATTTTAACGCCATTTAAGCTTAGTTGGCGTAAAACTAAAAAAAAAAAACAAAACAAAAAATTTTGCAAAAAAAAGTTAAATAACTAATAATGTTAATGTTAAAAGTGCACACACAGTGTTTGCTCATGATCATGACTAATTGTGCTAGAATAAGGAACGGGAATGTAATTTTAAACATAAATGTTATGCACTCATGGATTTGACACTTGGAGACAAACCTATTTTGTTGTTGTTGTTGTTATTTGTAGGTGATTGCTGCAACAATTTATTGCTGCAATATGTTGCATGTCTGCTTAAACAAAAATAATGTTGCACTAAGGCTTTGCTAATTTTATTAATCAACATGCAATTCAATTGAGTGTGTGAAGAATAAATACTTTCTAAAAATTAGTTAACAATTTTTGATTTATTTTGTAATTTAAATTATTTTGTTGTACGAGTATATTTTTGTTAAAATGTCAATAACTAAATTATTGATTGTGGAACATTTTTTTTTTATTGACATAAACCAATAAACTTTGATAGGCACATACACTCGTTCAATTATTATTGACTTTTTGACATTACAAATAACTTGAATTACAAATACATAACATGAAAAAATAAAAATCAAAATAAATTTGAAATTCTCAAAGTAAAACATAAAAATTTAAAATTTATAGTTAAACCGCTTTTTAAATTCTTCTTTTTACAATTAATTAAGTTGTCAATCTTTGTTAAAATTCCAAATAAAGTCAGTGAATTTTAATTGAAGAAAAAAATTTGTACATTTGTAGGTATGTGGGTATGTTGTAAAAAAACACAAAAAAAAAAAAAAAAATGCTGAAATCATTTGAGTTTATCGAAGAGATGAATAATCTTATGTTTATTTGAACATTAACATCTTAATGCGAATCGACTGTTTTACACTCAACGAAATAGAACTGTTATCTTTTATATATATAACTACCCATATTCAAAAACTAAATTTGGATATAAATTAGTGCCGGCTACTACAGTACAAAAAAAAGGTTTAACCTTTTCGTGTACGGTCTATTAAAATGGATGTTTTTAGATTTTAATTTACTTTTTATATAAAGTCCATAAAACTAAGACATTTTCCAATTTTTATTAAGATTCGTTAAGATTTATATACTCAGCAGCCAATTATATTTCTGTTCAATATATTGGATGTTGTGTAAGAAAGGCTTAAGCTTTTTAAAACCATCAACACTTAATTACCTTGCTTTTAAAAAGCAAACATATCAGTAAAAAGCTTTTGAAATGCTAATCTTTTTGAATTTTGTCAATAGTGTTGAAAGGCCGACACTGATATAAAATAGAAATAATACGTAGAGATCAGACAGAATCAAAAACGGTTTTCGAAATATATCCGATTATACATAAAAGAAAAAAACTCTTTTTCCACGATATCTAAGATCATTATCATGTCAGGTTTTCAAGAAAAATACATAGAAAATTCAAAAATAAAACTTGCAAGCGGGTTAGGCCAACACAAGCATATTCAAGGGGGAAGGAGTTGGAGATAAGGGATAAAACCTTCTATTTTTCCAATAAGTGATCGTTATTCCCAAACTAAAATATTTTTAGAAGGAAAGAAAAAATTTAACCTTTCTCCGTCTCGCAAAATTTCTACGAAAAAGGCTCCAGAAATGTTCAATTCTATTTCCGAGATATTCGGAGTTTTGCTGAAATTTTTTTTGCCATTTTTATAAAGCATTTTAAAGTCAAAATTTTAGCACGGTAACTTTATTTTCAGACTTCAATTTGTATTTTCTATAATATTACCTTATATTCTCTAACTATGGACTCTCTCATGCTAACTCAATCTCGATCAAATCACTCATTTCCTGTGGAGCTTATAAAAACTAGTTCTAATCTGTTATTTTTTATAATTGTGATCATAAATTTGAGCCCATAACCCCTAAAAATTCCTATGCACCAATTTTCGATCAAGTTGAACGATTTTTATATTTTTTCATGAATTTTTAAGCTTTTGGTTTCAGATTTGAGGTCAGCACCTTCGAATAAACCCAATTAATAGTTTTTTGATCAGTTTTACTACTCTGGTCTGTGCAACGCTGGTTTGCAATGGTTTGGTATGACTCTGGTCTGCACAACTATGGTACGGTTGTGATCTACGACTATGTGGTATATATGACTATTGGCTGTGTTCCCCTAATCTATACGAGTCTGATCTATACCACAGTGGCCTGAACGACTTCAGCCTGTGCAACTCTGGCCAAAATTACTTGTTTATAAGACTGTGGTCGATACGACTCTTGTCAATACGACTGGGATGTGTCTATTCGGCTCTGGTCTACACGACCCTAGTTAAATGAATCTGGTCTATACGACTCTGATCTATACAACTCTGGTCTATTCGTCTCTGGTCTATATGGCTCTGGTCTATTCGACTCTGGTCTATTCGACTCTGCTCTATACGACTCTGATCTGTTAGACCCTGGTCTATATAACTCTGGTCTATATGACTCTGATCTATACAGCTCTGGTCTGCACAACTGTGATCTGAATGATTCTGATCTGTACGACTCTGGTCAGTACGAATCTGGAGAATACGACTCTGGTGTATTCGACATTGATCTGTACAGTTATGGTCTCGGGTCTATACGACTCTGGTCTACATGAATTTGATCTACACGACTCGGATCTAGATGACTCAGGTCTACACGACTCTGGTCTCCCCGACTCTGATCTAATCGACTCGGGTGTAATCGACGTTGATCTATACAGCTATGGTCTCGGGTCTATACGACTCTGGTCTACATGACTTTGGTCTACACGACTCGGATCTAGATGACTCTGATCTATACGACTCTGGTCTATTCGACTTTGATCTATACGACTCTGGTCTATTCGTCTCTGGTCTATATGACTCTGGTCTATATGACTCTGGCCTATTCGACTCTACTCTATACAACTCTGATCTATACGACTCTGATCTGTTAGGCCCTGGTCTATATAACTCTGGTCTATACGACTCTGATCTATACAGCTCTGGTCTGCGCAACTGTGATCTGAATGATTCTGATCTGTACGATTCTGGTCATTACGACTCTGGGAAACACGACTCTAGTGTAATCGACGTTAATCTAGACAGCTATGGTCTCGGGTCTATACGACTCTGGTCTACATGACTCTGATTTACACGACACGGGCCTACATGACTCAGGTCTACACGACTCTGGTCCCCACGACTCTGATCTAATCGACTCGGGTATAATCGACGTTGATTTATACAGCTATGGTCTCGGGTCTCTACGATTCTGGTCTACATGACTCTGATATACACGATTCGAGTCTACATGACTCAGGTCCACGCGAATCTGGTCTACGTCTCAAATCTGAAGGGATTTAATCTATACGGCTTAAGTTATTCGAGTCGTAACTGAGCCTTTACCTTTCGTGTTTGTTCCCTATAACATGCTTCAGCTTCCATATTGAGATTTTTAGATAAGGAAATAATTTTAATTTTCTCAAAAATGTACTAAGAATTTTTAGTGAGGTAATATATTGTAGTCCTAACTCAAAAGCCTTCTCCCATAATGAAAAAAATTTAGAGAAAATTTGCAAATCTTAGAATCTTCAAATTTCTAGATCCATTATGTGTACTTTTGACCCGAACGGACCATTTAAAAACCTTGGACCGAGTCCTTGCCCTCTGTTAGGTGCCTATAACAGGCTTCAGTTCCCCCATTGAAATTTTTTGGAAATTATTTTAATGTTTTTTCAAAATCGAACTGTGAATTTTTTTGGTTGAGCTGATATATTTTAATTCCAATTGAAAATCTGGGGAAAGGAGTCAATTGGCCCTTCTCCCATAATGTAAAAAATTTAAAGTAAATTTTCAAATCACAGAATCTGAACATTTCTAGATCAGCCATATATACTTTGGACCATGGCAAACTTAAAAACATTTTCAAGCAATATTCAACCTACACAGTAATCAACCCTGCACTTTTGGATTAACTAAATTACTAACCTTTTACTTTAGGCTTTACAAACTTCTTAACTCTGACATACAACATTTATTTGTGTGGTCAAAACAAGTATTTGTTGAAATTTCAATTTTTTTCTTCAAAGCAACAAAACTTTCAAAAAATCACGTAAATGTCATAAAAATTTATTCAGCATACAATCACCTGCTTCTTCTTCTTGTTCTTCCCTTTGATTTCTTTTTCTTATCGCTTAATTTTTGAATAAGTCTCTATGTGTGACAAATTGCAATGCGTAAACTGTCAAAAGAAAATAATCAAAAGATTAAAAATCAAAAAATAATGCGCGCCAAATTCAGAAATCATTTTGTCATTTTCAAAAATATTAAATATAAATAAATATTTATGCAAATTTTTTCAAAATGAAATACACGTTTCTAGCAGCAGCAACAGCAAATGTGGAAAACATAAAAATTGCATAAAATTGTCGTCAACAAACACCAACACTAACTACACATGAATGTATTTTTTCGCACCTTTTATAAAAAATCTTTAGTCCATTGACACATTTCTTCACTATTTTTATTTTATTTTTTCGAAAAATTGTCTTCGAGTGTCAATGTAAATTTATGTTTCCCGTCATTTCTGCTAGAATTTTCTCTTTCTAACACGGTAGTTCTTTCCCTCTATCTCTCTTTCTCTCTCGCTATGTGATGCACACAATCCGTTGCTTAACAAATAGTCTGACAGAAAATTTATTCCAGTTTAATTTAAACGTCGTTTAAGTTAATAAATGCAAACTCATTTTTCACAATGATATTTTCTAGTTTTTGTTCATTCATTCATTCATTTATTTCAAACAAAATTGCATTTAAATGCAAATTAATGTGTCATTTATTACCAACGTTTAAATCAATCATTCATTCTCCTCTGCATATGTTGTTTGATTGTTAGAGTTTAACAAAACTGCGTTTTTGTCTTTTTGTTTTAGTATGTGGATGCGGCGAAACGCTGATGACTCCATGATTAGTTAGCGAGACCTTAAGCGTGGTTATGTTTAATATTATTTGTTTTTTGAACTTAAAGGTGTCGTTGAAATAGTATCGTAAACTTGTATTTTTCATTATTTGAGAGTTTGAGGAGGCGGCAAAACAAATGGTAAATATTTACTTTGCTGGTGGTTAGAGGCCAGTAGGGCAGCTGCTTTTTTTTTGGAGCTGGTAGACAAGTTGTGGTTATAGATTTTTGGATTTGAGAATTTTATTTGAGAATGCGTCATAGTATTAACTTTAAAACTTGTTGTAGCTAATGCTGATGTAACGAAATTGAATAAGAGAATATTTCAGTCAGATCATCCCCAAAAGCCCTTGAACCCGCTAATGGTCAGTAGGTATAGTACAGCCTCTATTAATTGTAAGTATTCAGGCAGGCTGATTTCACTGAAGAATCGTTAGTAAAAGTTTCAGTTATAAGGATATAACGCTCTAAGCATTTCCCTGTAGTTGTAATAGCCCAGATACTGTTTCGTTTTATACGTGAGTACCTCACAGTGGAGTAGGATACTGCTCCGGCATTTCATATTCTTTTTGACACAAGCAACAGGTGCGGTCTGTTGACTTATGGCTAGATTTTTCCTGTGTCCTCCCAGTTTGAAATGTCTTGAAAGAAAATTCGTAATTATTCTAAGACTGTTTTTACTTAGCTTGGCACATAGAGCTGTTCTGTCTGGATAGAAATTCTCAATTAGTAGCTTTGACTCTCTAAGCTTAGGGGTTTTAGCGCAGTTGGATAACCAACCGTCCCCCTGCTCTGAGTTTATCTTTTATAGTGTGTATTTTTATGACTAGAAAGGGTTCGGGAAAAATGCGATTTTTTATCACTATACTCTACAACTATTTTATCGTCATTCTACCTATGCTCTAATTTTACTTCTACCATCACCTTTGCCTCTATCCCTACCTCTACTCCACTCCAACTTTTACTTTGCACTGCTATGTTTACCTCTATTTCTTCCTCTACGACGCCGATATCTTTACGTCTATTATACCTCTACTCTAATTCTACTCCACCTCTATTTTACCTCTACTACTACTTCTACTCTACCTCTACTCTACCTCTACTCTACCTCTACTCTACCTCTACTCTACCTCTACTCTACCTCTACTCTACCTCTAATTTACCTCTACTCTACCTCTACTCTACCTCTACTCTATCTCTACTCTACCTCTACTCTACCTCTGCTTTACTTCTACTCTACTTCTACTCTACTTCTACTCTACCTCTACTCTACCTCTACTTTGCCTCTACTCTACCTCTACTTTACTTCTACTTTACTTCTACTCTACCTCTACTCTACCTTTACTCTTCCTCTACTCTACCTTTACTCTACCTCTACTCTACTCTACTTTTACTCTACCTCTACTCTAGCTCTACACTATCTCTACTCTACCTCTACTCTACATCTACTCTACCTCTACTCTACCTCTACCTCTACTCTACCTCTACTCTACCTCTACTCTACCTCTACTCTACCTCTACTCTACCTCTACTCTACCTCTACTCTACCTCTACTCTACCTCTACTCTACCTCTACTCTACCTCTACTCTACCTCTACTCTACCTCTACTCTACCTCTACTCTACCTCTACTCTACCTCTACCTCTACCTCTACCTCTACTCTACCTCTACTCTACCTCTACTCTACCTCTACTCTACCTCTACTCTACCTCTACTCTACCTCTACTCTACCTCTACTCTACCTCTACTTCTACTCTACCTTTACTCTACCTCTACTTTGCCTCTACTCTACCTCTACTTTACTTCTACTTTACTTCTACTCTACCTTTACTCTTCCTCTACTCTACCTTTACTCTACCTCTACTCTACTCTACTCTACTTTTACTCTACCTCTACTCTACCTCTACTCTAGCTCTACACTATCTCTACTCTACCTCTACTCTACCTCTACTCTACCTCTACTCTACCTCTACTCTACCTCTACTCTATCTCTACTCTACCTCTACTCTACCTCTACTCTACCTCTACTCTACCTCTACTCTACCTCTACTCTACCTCTACTCTACCTCTACTCTACCTCTACTCTACCTCTACTCTACCTCTACTCTACCTCTACTCTACCTCTACTCTACCTCTACTCTACCTCTTGTCGAGAAGAAGGAAAGGCTGGCAGAGCTCTAATACATACAATTTTAGGTTTTTACTATAGAAATTTTCCATTTTCTTCCAATTTTATTACATAATCAAAATTTTTTATTACAAAAATTCAAACCTAAATGAATGAAGAGATCAAAAAGAATCACATAATCATAGAAAAGAACATGCTCTCATTGCAAATGAAATCTGGTAAAAATCATCAAAAATTTTACTTCCAAATTCTTGTACTTGCACTCGTACTCGAAAGGTAAGTAAATTATAAGTCAACATAATTTTATATCTTTAAATTCAAAAAGATTTAAGAAATTTTTGATACATTAAACAAACGTCACATTTGCAATGGCGCTTAAAATTCTTTGATGTACATTTTTCAAAAATTCATTCAATGAGGCGTGCTGCTTCAACATTGCCGCCTTGCGTCGAATTAAATGAAACTTAGAAACAAACGGAAAATTGTAGAGTTGCCAAAAAATACAAAAAACACGTAAAATGTTTTATCTTCTAATGTTTACATATTATACTTGTATATGTATTTAAAAACACATAATTATTTACCACATACAAATAGATTTTTTTTTACAAATACTCATAAAACACACTTCCAGATGCTTTTGTTTCATATGTCTATATGTAAAAATGTGCACACGACTGTCAGAGTAGACAATTTGCTAATTGCAGACATTTTGCTGATGATGTCAATATTTTTAGAATGTTTTTTTTAATGTGTTTTATTTTGTTATTTTTAATTGTTTAAATGTGTGAGTGTTTTTCTATTATTATTAAAGAATTTTGCATTAAATATTTTAGGGATTAATGAACTTTTGGGCACATTCACAGAAAGAGAACATTATATGCTGTGCTTGAAACTGACCAATCATAGTTGCTGGTTTCAAAGAAGTGAGAGTAATATTCTATGCACAAAGAGACCGAGAGAAGGAATAATTTTATCAGGCTATTAAATTGACCAATCATAGTCGTAAGCTGACATTGAATGAAAAAATTCGCTCTATAAATAAAGTTGAAATATTAACTAATTTGAAACTAACTTTATCTGTCAAAGAATAATATTTTTGTAGAAAACCTTGGCAATATTCAACTGTCAACTGTAAAATTGCAATACTGCGCTTTAATGATTTTTTAATTGCGAATAATACATAAATATTTACAAATATTTATCTTTCATTTCATTCACTAAAATGTCAACTGTCAAAAAACAAGAAAAAAAGTATTTATGTTAAAAGCTTTTTAGCAAAAATCTTTTCTTCACGTACTACACTCACTCATTTACTCACATGCAATAACATTTTTCTATGTTTTTTTTTTTTTTGACATACATATCTTATCAGAAAACAGGCAACAATTTACTATGCAAATTGGTGTAAATTTGTGTTAATGTTTATGGTGTTTATGTATCTACTCGTCGCACTACTCGCATTAGTTTACACCATTTTCCAAATGGAAAAGATGACATTTTAAATTGAGCAGTTGTCAAAATTTAATGACAGCTTTAAAATGAAATGTGACAAATTTGTGACATTTAGAAAAATGGAATAAAATTTTGTTTTTTTTTTGTATAATTTCTATAGTATAAAAATTATAAATTGTTGTTTTCTTGAAATAATGGATATATACAGATTTTTTAACCGCGTAAATAGGTTTCTATAGAGAAAACTTTTTTATAATTTTATAAGGTATTTATTGTAAACAATCTTTTTAGCAACTGGAACTGGATGGGACAGTTCCCACATAAAACAAAGTGTCATTGTGGGTATTTTTCAAGTAAAAATGTAACGATGGTAATGAACCAGGACCAGCACCAAAGAGAGCACGTTCAACACAACTTCTTCCTTATACGTATTATATAACGTGAGAAACTACTGAATACACAATTTTGTGATGATCGGGTAAGTTTTCAGAGAAATCAACCACCATATTGGATCTGCCATTTTGTTTTTGAAAATTTTAACAACAGATTCGTGTTTAGCAACGTGAAAATCTTTTGAATACGCAATTTTGTGATGATCGGGTAAGTATTTCGAGAAATCAACTAAAATATTAGATCTGCCATTTTGTTTTTTAAAATTTTAATAACAGATTCGTGTTTAGCAACGTAAAAACCTTCTGAATACTCGATTTTGTGATGATTTAGTAAGTTTTTCGAGAAAATAACTGCCATATTGGATCCGCCATTTTGTTTTTGAAAGTTTTAAAAACAGATTCGGGTTCAGCAACGTGAAAACCTTCTGAATACGCAATTTTGTAATGATTGGGTAAGTTTCATGAGAAATCGACCGCCATATTGGATTCGCCATTTTGTTTTTGAAAATTTTAATAATAGTTTCGTGTTGAGCAGAGTGAAAACCTTCTGAATACGCAATTTTGTGATGATCGGGTAAGTATTTAGAGAAATCAACTAAAATATTAGATCTGCCATTTTGTTTTTGAAAATTTTAATAACAGATTCGTGTTTAGCAACGTGAAAACCTTCTGAAAACGCAATTTTGTAATGATTGGGCAAGTTTTATGAGAAATCTACCGCCATATTGGATCCGCCATTTTGTTTTTGAAAATTTGAATAACAGTTTCGTATTGAGCAGAGTGAAAACCTTTTGAATACGCGATTTTGTGATGATTGGGTATGTTTTTTGAGAAATTGACAGCCATATTGGAACCACCATTTTGTTTTTAAAAATTGTAATAACAGATTCGTATTCAGTAACATGAAAACTTTCTGAACAAGCAAATTTTGTGATGATTGGGTAAGTTTTTCTAGAAATCTGCCATTTTTTTTTTTTTTTTTAAATTTCAGTAACAGATTTTAGTTCAGCAATATGAAAACATGCTGAATACGCAATTTTGTGAAGACCAGGTAAGTTTTTTGAGAAATCGGCCGGCATTTTGTTTTTAAAAATTTTGATAACAGATTCGTGTTGAGCAAAGTAAAAATCAAAGTAAATATGCAATTTTTGCGATGATCAGGTAAGTTTTTCGAGAAATCGACCGCCATATTAGATCCCCCATTTTGTTTTTGAAAATTTTAATAACAGATTCGAGTTCAGCAACGTGAAAAATCTCTGTAATAAAAATTTCACATATATAAAACCGCGCATTATATTTTTGTTCAGTTTTGAAATGATTCTTTAAAAATTCTATGTTGCTTTCGTATTTTAGCTAGCTTTCTGGGATTCGGGATTTGGCCCCAGTATGCGGGGCTCTTGGCTGGTAATGACTAACCTTCAATAATAAAAATTGTCGACGAAACGCTTTTCACTTCAAACTGTAGGTCCCTTCTATTCGTATACAAATATAACTCACACAACATAAATGAAAGCGGAAACTACGGTTTGAGACATTCATGGGTTGTTGTGTGATATAAGAAGCAGTGTTGCATTCTGAGTATTTTGCAGTGTGTAGAACTATTTCAATATAAAATACTTATTTAAAGCAGTTCACTTGATTTTTTTTTTTGTGTGAACAAAAATCTCTTCCAAAAAAAAAAAAAAAACTTAAAACCGTGAAAAAATCATTAGAAAAGTTATTGCTTCTGAAAGCTTTATAAATTTAAATCAAGGTTACATAATCGTGCGTGTAAATGATTTTTCTGAAAAGTCATTATCAACTAGTAATCACTCATATGTACTGTAATTTTATACTTAACATTCGCTTTTGTCAGACAAAGATTTTTTATTTTTTTATTTTTTTTTTATTTTGGTATTTTGATCTTTCAATAAAGTCAACAATGACATTTCAAATGTAGCACACATGTCTCAATATACGAGAATATCTACCCACTAAATTGATTATCAAAAGCAGAGAAACACACCGAGAGAGAGATGGAAGGAGAGGTAAAGAGAGGAAGCAAAACAACATCGTTTTTAAATCACTACATTGCAGTGTAGTAATTACAAAATTGTTAACAATTGTTACTAATTGCATATACACAAACAACAACAACAACCGTATCAGCAGCAGCCGATAAAAATAACACAGCTGTCAAAATTATTACAACAACGAAAAATATGACAAATGCACAAATGCATTGACAAAGAACATATGGGCACACTACGCGCTTAATTGACAGTAATCTTGAAATGTCAAAAAGAAAATAAATAAATCAAAAAAAAAAAAAAAAGAGGAAAAACAATTGTTGAAATTATGGATTAGTAGCTACGAAAAGTAATTTAAAAACCAGCGTTTCCCTTTACTATACAACTTTTCTTTCAAAGCTTAAATTTGACAGTTCTTAGTTGACAGTTGACGTGCAATAAATGTCAAAGTTTACACACAAAAAAATTAAGATTAAAACTGCAGTTTTTTTAAGCTTAACTTAGGGGGGGGGGGAGGGGGAAATAAAATTTTATCTCATCAGTATTTGTTGACTCGTTTGCATTTTTTCTATTTAATTTGCTGTTGTTATTGTCACATTTAAAATTTTAATGTCAAATTTGTAAAATAGGAATTTCATAAATACCACGATCACTTATACGCTTGATATTTTTGTGGTTGTTGTTGTTGAGGCATACATAGCTACCAGGTAAATATTTGATAAGCAAAAAATGCTATGCAAGTGAACACTCCCAATTGAAAATTTTCAGCAAAATAAATAGCAAAAAAGAGATACCAAAAACTATACATAAAAATAAAAACATTTTATTTTATTTTGTTTTTTTTTTTAGGTCTTGTTTGCTGTCATTTAATATGACAGTTGGTGTGTGTGTTGTGGAACACGAACATACGTACGCCATGTTGCCTAGCTGCAGTGTGAAATGCTAATTGAGGGTCCATATCTGTGCTGGCTGCTGCCCGTTGCAACTTAGCGGTAGTTTTCATTCACTTCTTTCGTAAATGAGTGGAATAGAGGGAAGAAAAAAAATACAGAGCTATAAACAGCAGCAATTTAACGGTGATAATTTGATTTGTTACGGCTGCAATGTTGTTGAAATAAAAAATTTCTGAATTTCTGCTGTTTGATGGATATGTGATTTATGCAAGTTGTTACTTTTTGAGTTATGTAATATTTTATCTAAAAAAGTATGTACTTATATATAATGAGAACGAATTGATGTTAACGACCAGGTTTGATCTTTAGGCATCTATCGAATTATTGCCTGATTGAGACAATCATTATTTTGCCCTAAAAATATTTAAGTATTGGAATTTTTTTTTAGTAAATTCAGGTATTTACCTCTGTACTTATATTATTAAGTTTTTCAATCAAGTTTTGAGTGGGGTAATTTAAATTTTCGTTTTTTTATTGTTACATTTACAACATCAGATGACTGCGACTCGAGGTCCGCCTTACTTAATTTTTGAAACCTCGTTGAAGTTTTCTGAAGACAATTTAATTTGTAAGTATGTACATTAAAATTTTACCCCAAATATCTCTATAACTTAAGCAAAATTTTGTATCTATATAGACTTCTCTCAAATTGTTTCCTACCTTAACCCTTTCCTGACCGTAAGGAAATCAGAAGAGATAACTCAAAACCGTATCCAGATTTATATTCTTTGACCCCCATTTCTTGTTACAATTTTTGATCAAAAGAGACATTTTGCGCCTCTGAAGGTCTGCAGTTTCAAGGGTCACCGGTGAGCGGAAGTCGTCAACGGGATTTTTTACGAACTTCTGTTTTTTCTGCACATTTTTATTAGATATTTTTTTAAAGATAAACAATGTTACTAAGTATGAATTCTTTACTTAACCCTTTCTTGATCGTAAGGAAACTAGAAACAATAGAGCAAAAACGTGTCCAGATTAGCATCCTTTAACTCCCATTCCATTATAAAAAGGTTCTTAAAAAGTTTCCATTGAAGATCTTAGGGTCACCGGTGACCCAAAGAAAAACTTATATTTCCAAAAAAGTAAAATAAAATTTAAAAATATGGGAAATCTTGTTTTGAGTTAATAGTTTTTCCCAGCACATATAAAAAATTAGGAATATTCGGACATAAAGGTAATGGAATAGGTAAAAAACTAAAATAAGTCCCTTATGCACTCGTCACATGATGTGATAACATACTTCACGCTTTGTTGTTTAATTCATTATAAAAGTTTTCGTTTTTATGTTACAAAAAGTCCAACAATGGGTTTTTTAAATTTTTCGTTTTCTCTCTTCAATGCACTTTCTTTGCTTTTTTTAAAGAAAAATATATAATAAAACACACACTTATAAACTCGACTTAACATTTGATTTTAGTTTCTATCAATTCACTCCAATATGAATTTTCCTTCGGCACCCTCAAAAATTTTTTTTTTTTTAGTTTAGTTCATTCTGGTTCCATTAATTAGGTAACAATTCCAAACGTTTTTAAATAAAAACTAAAGTACAATCAATTCTATTTTCAATGAATATAAATTTAATAAAATCGGTGGAATCGTTTTTAAATAAACTGGAAAAACGTTTTTTGGGTCACCGGTGACCAATGGTTCCGACAGGTTCGATATTTTAATTATCATTCGATCTTTTCTTAAATACGAGTCACTTAAGCCACTTAAGGCTTACTGGGGTAGACATCACGGCCAAGTTGAAAGAAATATCCCGAAAAGCGGGAAATTTAGACGTAACGATTTTGGAGGGGAATTTAAAAATTTTTATTTTTTTCGTGTGCAAGTTTCAGACTGAACTATTTCCGGTAAAGGAAGGTAAGAAATGTTTAATTTTTGGTAGATCAATATAGAGACGAATTAATCTTTCCAAATTTCAGTCAAAACATTATTCTTCTCTGAGTTCTGAGTTGTAATTCGGTACCCTCAATATTCCTATGTACAAGAACTTTCAAGGTACCTAAAATTAAGTTCCTGGGAATTATACAAATCTAGTTTGGATTTTTTCCCCACTATTTAAAGCCCGCCAATTAGAGGTGGTCTAGTCGACCTGGCTTTTCTAGGCTTCTATGAGTTTTAAAAAATTAAGATAAGAAAATTGTAAGCATTTTTGAACCTCGATAGATGTGTTTAAATAAAAAGAGCTAACAGAAGTTCAAACCTTTAGCAACTAAATAATTTTAAAATAAATAAGCATAAATCACTTGGAATATTGATATCTTAGAAAAATTTTTCTCCGCTCCCCCTGTCCCCCTCGAAACTTGTTTCTGCGTTCTATAACGTGCATATCTTGAGTGCTATACTCCTTTAAGATCACTTCTAAACTGGTGTGGGAGAGTTTGAGCAAGCTCAATCAACTGGACAAGGATAATAAAATCGCTTTTGTTGGTTCCCTGGACACGTAGGAATAGAGGGAAATGAACAAGTAGACGAGCTTGCTAGAAAACAGGCAGCGATCACTTTCGTGGGACCTTAACCCTTCTGTGCAATAGGAGATAGCGTACTCAGGGAATTACTCAGGCAGAATGAGAGGAACAAGAGGCAAGAACTCTTTACCAATCTTTAGGGACTAAGGCAATCCAAAGAGCTTCTAGGTAACTTCAGTAAGAGCAGATACGTATCCTGCATTGGTCTCAACAAAACAGTTTGCTTATATTAGCTGGTATTCTCACTGGGCACTGCGGTCTCAGAGAACATCTTTGTAAAATATGGGTTGAGGAAAGCTCAATATGTAGGTTTTTTTATGAGGAATATGAATCTTTAGAACATATTTTAGCTTATTGTAGAGCACTGTTCCATAAAAGAATGAAATGTCTGGGTATATATCAAGTGCTCAGCACAGAACTAGCATCCATAGGTCCAAGCGCAATACCGAAATTCTTGATACTAAAATTCTCAATTGGAGTCAGTTGAAGTCTTTTGGAGTCAATTAGGATTTGAAATCAATTGGATTCCTGAGTATTTATTGAGTATCCATTTATGAGGAAAGATACAATTTGAATTTTGTTATATTTAATGAATAGGGCGATTCACGATCTGGTGAAAATGATCTTGCACGAGTCCAATAAGTTATTGTGGCATTGCTTAGACAATTGGTTTGATTAAACGTATCAACAACTTCAAGTCCCAATTGACTCTAAGTGATTTCATTTGACTCCAATTGACTTTAAATTGCAATTGACTCCAAGTGACTGCATATGACTTCAAGGGTATACAAGTGACTTCAAGTGACTTCAAGTGACTTCAAGAGACTTCAAAGCAGTCATGATTTTGAAGTCATAAGATTAGCATTCCCATGATTTCAAAAAAAGATTGCATTCCCTTGACTCCAAAAAAGACTTCTAACTGCATTTTTTATTCTGGAGCCAAATATGTTATTCAATAACTGCAATCATGAAATGACTGTTATTAACTGTGACCTCATGGTATTGCAACTAAATTGATTGCATTCTTTTACAGCTCTGATGTTTATCTAACGCTTCCTGATATTTTTCCATTTTAAAACTGATTTCTGCCCAGTAAATTGATCTAATGAATGATGAATCTAGGAGATTATAGAAGGAGGGACTTTAGGTTTTCGTTCTGTAGAAGTTGTTGTTTTAGTTCAGAAGAAACGATCGCGATGACTGAGATATTTATTTATACGGAAGGCTATCCACTAGCTACACAGTCTGTCTGTCACTGTTATCACAAAATATCAAAATCAATGAAATTTCAATTAACATAATTATTTAGTAACTGTTTTGAAATATATGTTAGCAATTATCATAATATTTTCATACTACATAACAGACCCACAACAAAACCAATACCTCCCCGCTCAGCCACCAATTCATGCTTAGCAAATTTTCCCACATTCACTTTATTTGCCATATAATATTGTATTAAATATACCCTCTAAAAACAGAAAAACAAAAAATGTAAAGTAAAAACTGAGACAACACTTGCGGCCAAAAAGGCTTGTTTAAATATTTTATAGCAACGTTCAAATTAAAAAACATGTCGTTAATAAAGATAAAATGGCGGTGATATTGTTTTTCAATCAATAGCATATATCTTGCGAAAAACTGAAGTGGAGGAGTTCCCACTACGACATTAAAGTTGAACATAGAAAATCAAAAAAAAAAAAAAATATACCGAAAAGAAACAGGATTTCATTGAACATACTCACGCGATTACAGCGTTATGCTATAAGAAAAAAGTTTAAACGTACCTGAAAGTAAAAGAGAAAAAAAAAGAAAAAAACAATTAATAATTTATTTATTAACTAAAGAAGAAGAAGCTGAACATTTTAAATAGCGGTTTTAAATTTAACAAAGTGCTAAACAAGAAGCAATTTATATCAATTGCAATTAGAAATTTTCACATCACAGCATACAATTTTGGGTTCACTTCATTCACCAACTTGCTTACAATTAAATTGAATATGAATTTTTTTAAATTAAAAATTTTCATGCATATTTGATATTTATGTCATGTTTTGAAAGAAAAAACCAAAAAAAAAAAAAACAAAAACGAAACTGGTTTACATTTTGTTTAAAGGAAACTTTGTTTTTCTCTTCCATTTAACCTAATCTCGGTCGGTCGGCATAGAGAGTTGAACACACCCACATCCATATGGTCGGTTGTTGGTTCGTTCGGTCTGCTGCGGTTGTTGGTGGTGCATGCATGCATGCGATACATGTTGCATACATGTTACTTGCACTTATCTGAAATGTGACACATATACGATTTAAGTTTAAGCGCAAGCGCGCACTCGCGCATTCTCGCTCAACTTCATACACTGAACACACCCAATAGAGGAAATTGAAATTGAGTTTCGCTTAATTTAGGGGGAAAGTAAAAATTTTTTTTTTTTTTTTTTTTTTTTTTTTTGTACAGCGTAAGTAAAATTCGGAATACATACATAGTTAGAAAATTAAGTTTTAATTGGGATTGCTTAATTAAGCGGGAAATGTGCTGCGCGTTCATAGTTGAAATTGAAATTGAGAAATGTAACAAAATGTGTTTTTACAGTTTTGTAATTGCTTCCGATATACTTTCATAAGTTTAGTTTCATATTTTTAATGCTACCTTTTGATTAGTGAATAAAATATAGCAATAAAAAATTGGGGAAAGATATTGTTAAGTGCAACATATTTGGCGGGTTGTCGTTAAGTTTAAACTTCTGAAACACAAACATTTTGGTATATGTAACAAACATTTTGGTATATGTAACGTAACTCTAGCCCAATTAAGGTAACCAGACGTACTAATTTTATCAATATATGCACTAAATTTAGTACACTGAAAACTGAAGTAACGCATTGAAAACTGAAGGCTGAGAGAAAATCGGATTTATCGACCATCAACTTTGAAAATTCGTCTAAAAATACAATAGCCAAAACAGCCATCCGATTAAGGCAATCGAAGTTTTGGAAGCGCAGCGCTTTTGGACACGCGTCTATCCTAAACGAGTATAGCAAAATTGAAACCAAAAGAACTACGAACTATATCAAACACCAAAAGTGGTAGTAGAAACAAACTTCTTGACCATCATACCCAGCAGACAGGAATGGAAAGATAACGCGGTTATTACCAACAACGGTTTTCAGTTCTTCGCTAATGGGTCTAAAATGGAAAAGGGTGTTGGATCTGGTGTTTTTTGCAATTCACTAAAAATCATGGAGTCTTACAAACTCTCTGATTATTGTCGTGTCTCTTAAGGAGAGATCCTCGCAATCGACAAAGCTGTGCAATGCATTATCACAAGGAACCTTGAGCCCTCAGGAATCACTATTTTTGTGGACAGCCAAGCAGCAATCAAAACACTGCATAATACGATCATAAGATCTAAAGCAGTATAAAGTTTCTTAAATGCACTTAAGGAAATAAGCAACACCCATCAAGTCAAACTCAGCTGGGTTCTCGGACATAGTAATATTGAAGGAAACGAAAAAGAATGGGATCAGCCTTAAATTCTGAATATGAACTGGTGTCATTAAAGATACTAATAGGAATCGTAAAATCAAGTCTAGACCAAAAAACGAGGGAGCAATCAACAGATCCTGGCAAGCCCGGAGTGACTCTTAGATAGTCTGAAGCTTATGGCCTTCTCTTGATAAGAAAAGAACTCAAAGCTTTCTTTGTTTAGAGAGAAAACAAACTCGAGTTCTAGCTGGAGTACTCACAGGTTTTTGTGCTATTGACGCCATGGCCTTGAGAATTAGAGTCGCATGCACCAAACTACTGTAGAAGCTGTGAAGACGAAGAAGAATATGAAACCATCTACCATTTTCTCTGTGAATGCCCCAATCTGCAAATCCATCGACTCCGTTTCCTAGGAGACAGACTGTTTAAAAAGCTGGAGGACCTGACGGAGATCCCGCCAACAGACTTTGTAAGATTCATTCGGAGTACTAAGTGGTTTTAGGACGGGTAGAGGTTTTTTGAGATCCATTTCGTAGGTAAAGTATCCTAAATATATAGGGACATCATAATGGACCAAATTTTTGGTCCTCATGGACGTTCAGTTTTTCTGAGCACCTAAGTCGAGTTAGGCTGTTTTTCCTTTTTACCACAGAACTTTTTATAACTTTCAAAATACTGTGTTAAATATATTTGGTACCTGTTGTTCATGATGTGGCATAGAAATATTTTTAATTTTTTTTTACACCTGGTCACCTTATTTGACATACCCCAAAAATTGATACACCCTCTAAAATTCAGAAACAAATCTCTTTAATTTCTTTAAGTATATTGTGTTTTGAAGATTTTCAAAATTGGATCATGGCATCTACGTAGTACCGGACCAAAATGAGTTAAGCATTTAGAAAATATAAATATTTTTACTGCTCTAGAATTTAAATTTTCGCCGCTAGAGGCGCGTGGTGCCTCGGTGTGCAATTGGTCTCAGCATTAATTTTTAAAAAAACGAGGATTTATGATTTTCCACGAAACCTGATGTGACCCGAAAAAATATTTCAAGAAAACAGATTCGAGATCACCGACCAAAAATATTCCAAAAAACCGGGCCACAATTCAGAAACACAGTTGCTTATGTTTAATTTTGATGATTTTAGATAATAAAAATTCATATTTCTTGAATCTTTTGAGTCACCACCTCAAATAAGAGGTCGTTGGGAAGGTAATTTAGTTTTCTTTTTGAAAATTTATGATACAAATAATTACCTAATAAACTTAAAAATTAAAAGAAATAAATTAAAAGTTTATAGCACGGCTTATTACTCGTACCTTACTAATAGTTGAATAATGACTAATCTATGTGCCATCACGTAAAATGAAATTGGCGTTTTGGGCCACTCTCACAACTCTGGGGAAAATTGCACTGGAATTTAGCCATTATTGTTGGTTTTAGCCAAATCTAAGAGGGTGAGGTCGATTGTTCGTTACGTTGAATTTAGAATGTCTGTTAGATATTAAAATTTTAACCTTTTACAATCCAATAGCAACATTTTAAACCAAATTATAATAATACGTATTTTTTGAAGTTTTTTTGCTTCAAAAAGGAGTAAGTTGATCTACTTCTGGAACAAAGAAAAATCTCGCAACATTTACAACTTAATTAAACATTTTTTTTAATTATAAAAACATATTTGTATTTTCTTTTGAAAAAATTTAACTTTTTACTTTTTTAAAGAAAAAATTATATTTTCCAAATATCATTAAACTTAGATTTGCAATATAAGTTTCAGTTATTTTTCTAACATTACAATGCGAACATTTAAAAAAAAAGAACTATCCCGGTCTAAACATTTTTTTAAAGTCTAATTTGAAACAATTCTCTTGAAGTAGTAGGCAATTTTGTGGTTGGTTTCAAATATGCAACTGTACCGAAAAAAAGGATTAAGTATTTAAATTAAAAAGCTAATATCACCGTGACCAAAGTAATATATGCAAGAAGACTAACCCAAATACCTGGGTTCGATGCTCTGAATAATCAGAAAATATAAAAACACCAATTTCTATATATTTCTATTTATGGCTTGCCATCTTCACCTCTTGCCGGTTAATTGCAAACCATGAATAACTCACAATGCGTGGAAAATTTTATTATTGCATTGTAATGGTAACCGTGACATTTTTTTTTATTGGGGAGAAAGGGGTAAAGGGAGTTTATATAAATTTATAATTTTCTTCTCAAATGAAACTTCAACTTATCTTTTCTTTAGTAAGAAACAAAAAAAATAAGCATTTTTGCGGTACAGAAAGAAACTGAAGTGTCAATTAGTTACTATTAAATATCGAAACTAATATCAGAAAATAATTTAAAAAGTATGACGGCTAGTTTAAAGTACTGAGCTTAGTTAGTATTGAAACGTGAAATTGTTTGGAACAAAAAATTAAAAAAAAAAAATGTTACGAAATAGAGATAATATTAAATTATTTATTTCCCTATCATGCACTGGATTTTTAATATTAGTTTTGTTATTATATGTGGAAGATGAAAAAAAAGTTGCAATGGTCGTGAATCAGCATGAGTTTATTGAAGTGTTGTTGGAGGATCACAGAAAAGGTATGTATTTATATGTAAAAGTAAGTAAATTAGATCTACAAAATGAAAAAAATTAAGGCTATTCATTGAAACGTGTGAGTAAGCTTTTTAAAAATTTTCCTCGTTTTAATAAAAACCTTTAATATATAATTATAAATGCATAATTCATTTCAAAAGATCAAAAGAGTTTGATATTTCTAGTGCATGCGTTTGCTGAGAGAATTTTACACTCACGCACGGTGAAAGCATCGACTCTGATTGGTCCAAATGAAAAACAATGCATGAAATATTCTCTCTTTGAGATTTTTAACAAATATCAATACGTTTCAAAATTAATGAAAATTATTTTTTCAGCACCCACGGAAAACGAAATCTATGAGAATATTGCACGTGATTTACCTTCATTGCCTATTGATTTTTGGCTACGTAATCGTAAAGCAGACCTACAATTGAAAAAAAATTGCGCGCCTTATCCAAAAATACTTGAATTGAAATATCACAATACTTACTGGCAAAAATATGTGAATGGGAATTTAACATATTACCTTTACGCAGCATACTATGATAAACGGAAATCTGTTGTAGCAAAACCAGTGGTGCGTATACTGGCAATGCTCAATCAAGTTAAATACAAATTTCCACGTGAATTTTGTCAAATGTGGTTTGATGGAAGTAATGAGCCAGTGATTGTACCCATTAAGGAACACACTGATGTCTGGTCATTTAATTGGGGTGCTGATGTGAGAACTAATGTTTATCCGCACTTAGTAACCTGTGAATTACCGAAAGAACAACTTAAACATAACCTAATACCACAAACAGTTTCCTTAGTATCTAAGGAATGCAATAAGGCAACAAATAATTTACGTGTCACATATGAACATCCTCCGGCAAAAGCGACATCGAAAGGAAAATTTGCTGTCTGCGTGAAAGCTTTATGGTATCCTTACACGGATATGTCAGCACGTTTTATTGAATGGTTTGAAATGTTACGGATACTAGGTGCTGAAAAAGCTTTCATTTATGATCTACACGCGCATCCAAATTTAACTCGTGTGCTTAAGTATTACAAACAACAGGGTTTAGTCGATTTTCCGCGCATTACGCTGGGACGCGGTGAACCCAACTCTCCACATTTTATGCAAATGGCCATAAAAAATGATTTACATAAATACCGACTCAATCAAGTGCTACAACTGAACGATTGTCTCTATAGAAATATGAACAATTATGAATATCTGGCGGTGATCGATATCGATGAAGTGATAATGCCATTGGGTAATTTCACTAACTGGCCAGATTTGATGCACCATATTAAACGTATGCATAAACCGGGAAAATGTATGGCTTGCCATTGTTTTCAGAATGTCTACTATCCGAGTTATTCGCAATATAATCGATATACGAAAGATATACCCAAATATATGTATATGTTGCAGCATGTGCGTCGCGTGCGTGAACACGTGAAACATCCTACTGCTAGTAAATGTTTTCATAATACAAATTATGTGACCGGCCTGCATAATCATTATCCCATTAGTAATGTGTTGGGTTGCCAGTGGGATGATATAAAAGCGGATATAGCACAATTGCAACATTATCGGGAACCTAATCGGAAATCTGACTTACATAATCCAGTTATCGATAAGAATATTTGGCGTTTCAAAGATGCGCTACTTAAACGCAGTTTCAAAGTGTATAAAAAATTGGGATTTTTAAGAAAGGTAAGTGGTGCAATGGTTAGTTTAAAAACTTATTTATGGATTAACTACTTTACTTTCAGATTAACGGAACGAAAACGAAGAAAATGAGAAGAATCACAAGATTATTTTCATTTAATTAAAGAGTATTATATATTAAAAATTAAAAAGTGGGTGTTTTCAATTTAAAAATCAAAACATGTTTTGATTTGGAGAATATACATGGAAAATACATTAAGGGTATTCACAAGTTATCGTAATTATATAATTATAATTTCATAATATTTTTTATGAAAAATTAAAGAATTTATGCCAAATGATAGGATATGACGCCGAATAAGACCCCTTTGGAAAACCCTTATTATCTTTTTAAACTCATTCCAAAAGGAATAGAAAAGTTATAATAAATTCAATTTCATTACAAGGAATTAGAATCGGGGACTAAAATTTTTAAATTCCCGGGTAATGGAATTGAAAAATTTACCGATTCCATTACAGTGAATTACATTTTGTAATTAAGAACATTTCAATTACAAGACATGAAGATGTAATTGAATAGAAAGTAATTTTTTTTTAGGAGCAATCTATTACTTTCATGAAATTAAATTCATTTATTTTGAATTATTCCTTTCTCAGCTCACTTATGAGCGCCACTCTCAAGACCATTTACAACTAGAGATGATTCGATACAAGTAAATACAAGTGAGATCTCGATACTTTTCATTCGATTCAAGTACTTTTTTTACTCTATGCTATAACTTAAGTATTTTACATGGTATCGGAAAAAAGTGTCAGTATCGGATACTCGATACTTTGGAAAATATTCATTTAAAAAACTGAAATATTGCTATACAATATTTAAAATTGTGGATCATTTTACAATATTTTACAGCAATCAATAATATATTTCAATATGCTACTGCAGAATTATTCAGAATATTTCACTCCATATTGCAATATTTCAATGTATGACAATATTAGAGTACAGTATTGAAGTTCTAGAAGATATTTCCGGCCATGCATGTAGAGCATAATGTTTATTAAAATCCTTTCATTAAAATAAAATATTTTTAACATGCTTTAATCTGTTGAATAATTTTCCTTCTATTATAAATTTTCTAGCGATTTGCTAAATTAAATTAACGTCATTTCTATATGATTCACGTGTTTCCAGTGGAAATATCTCAAAACCATGATTTATAGGCGAAAAACTCGTGTTGAGTAATGTAAACTGTAGGCTCAACCATGTTGTATCACAATGGGCCGTTCTGGCCTGAATGTTTTCCTTGATAACTACTTAAAAAAAGAGTAATTTGTCTCTTTAAGCGAGTATTCGATACAAGTACATATTCGATACTTTTTTCCGATATTTTCGGTAGCATCGATACTTTTATTCGATATAAGTAATAAGTATAAGTATCGATACTATGTGGGTTTCGAATCAACACTATTTACAACTGGGCGGCCAGTGCCGGGTTGGACGTAAATGCGGATAAAACGGACTTAGTACTTTTTACAAGAAAGTAAACAACATCAAACTGACTCTAAAAACCCATACCAAATATCTATGAGTAGTTGTGGACAGCAAATTGCTCCGGAAGCTTAATGCTGGGTGAAGAAGGCAACCAATGCTCTGTACGCATGCAAAAATATGCTTGGAAGCACATGAGGTCTGTCACCCTCTCTTATGCCATAGTTAGACCTATAGCTATCAGTGTTTTGATATGGTGGACCATAACTAAAAAATAAACGTATCTCAAGCCTTCTGAAAAGGTTCAGCGGCTGTCTACGCTATGTACCACGGGAGCCATAAAAACAGCTCCAACGACAGCTCTTGAAGTAGTTCTTAACCTACCTCAAATTGATCTCTTCGCAGAAAATCGGGAGAAAGACTGCGGGTTACGGGAAAACTATGCCACAAATCTTTCGGACTTAGCTTAATTAGTCGGAACACATCTGATTCAGGTTATGTGATTCCGAAACTGAGCTCTGGAAAGAGCATAAAAGCAGTTATTGAACAGGAAGGGCATGGAATTAGAACGCAAACCATTAAAAATCAGCACGGATGGCTGTTTGAGGGGGTAGGCACTGGTGTTTACTGTGCTGAGCTAAACAGCAGAAAGCCCTTCAGGCTTCCTGATTACTGTAGCATATTCCAGGTAGAAATATTTGCGGCTAGGAAGGTTTGCGAAGCTTAAAAACAGTGTTACCACGATCAACTGAACAATAAACAAATATATAGATAGTCAATATAAGTTGACATCACAGTAGACATCTTCCAAAAATGTTCTTCAATGCAGGGCAGCAATGGAGAAACTGACTACCAAGCTTATGCTGTGTATCTATTGGGTACCTAGCCACAAAGGCATAGATGGAAATGAGATTATCGACAAAATAGCGAATAGTTGCCGAAGGATTAAATCAGCGAAGTACTGATGCCTCTTCAGGTAGCTAATTGTAACCTGGAAGCAAGCATGTGGAAAAAAGCAAAAGCTAGGTAGAGAAATATACCCACATGCAAAATCCTTCAAGTCATGTATGACCCCTACAGCGAGAGGTACGCAAAATCTGTTATATCGTTCAATCGCAAAGACTGCAGAACAGTAATTGATGTACTAACTGGCCATTGTTTGGTAGCAATGCACCCGTTTAAACTAATATTAACCAAGAATGAAAGGTGCAGGATGCGAAGGAAACTCGAGAGCATCTCCGTTGTTCCAGCCCTGCTCTCGCTAGGACTCGATTAACGTACTTTGAAACTCTACATCTTAAATGACATGTACACTCGCCAAATAATTCCTATAGGACTCCTATCTGGTATCGCTAAGGACCTAAAGGTCTATGCGTGGCTTTGGCCAGCCAGTACTACCTTACCTAATTAATTCCTTCTTAGTTCCCAAATTCCAAATTCCAAAAAAAAAAAATAAATTTTTTTGAAAAATATTGTAAAATGAAAAATTTTCCCATACAATTCCTGAATATTTTAGTTTTTCGGAACTAAACTAAGAAGGAATCAATTATTTCGAGGAATCATTCTAACCAAATTGGAAATTAATTCAATGAAATAGATTACTACAACAAAAATTCAATTCAATTACTTTTTGAATTCTTGAAAGTAATTAAAAATTTTCAATTACAAAATACATGTAATGGAATCTATAAAATTTTCTATTTCATTGCCCGAGAATTTGAAAATTTTCAATTCTCAATTACAATACTTTGTTGTAATGGAATTGGAACTTTTATAAATTCCATTACTAAGGAATTGGGATTGTAATGCAATTGAATTTGCCCAGCTCAGCGTTGTTTAACTGAACTAAGGAGATTTTAGAATTTTTAAGTGTTAAAACTAAACCGGACGATCATTGTTCTGGCGAAAGTAGAAGCAGGTGTACTGGATATATCTCGGTTTGAGACTCGGTATAATAAAAAAAAATATAAAACACAAATTTCTCAATATGGTTTGCCATCACCACCTCTTGTCGGGTAATTGCAAACCGTGAATTTCTAATAATGTGAAGAAAATTTTATAATTATATTGTAATGGTGTTTTTATTTTGTTTTTTTTTTTTTTGTGGGGTAAAAGAAAGCTTTATAAATTTGAAATTTTCTTTAGTAAGAAACGAGTATTTAAACTTGCCGGAACAACGAATACTATTTATCTTCTAATTTTACGATTTTATTAGAAAACAACTTAAAAAGTATGACGATTAGTCTAAAATACTGAGTTGAGTTAGTTTAGTAAACAGCCAAAGTATTCGGAATAAAATATTTTAAGAAAAAATGATACGAAATAATATTATATTAATAAGTTTCCTATCATGCACTGTAATATTCATTTTTTTATTATTTATGGAAAGCATAACAGAAATTACAATAGTCATCAATGATGAGTATAGTGAAGAGTTGTTGGTGGATTCCAGTAGACGTATGTATTTACAGCTAGTAGTATTGTAAATTAGATCTACAAAATAAATTGTATAATCGTTAATGCATAATTCGTTTAAAAAGATCAAAAGACTTGATATTTCTACCGCAAGCGATAATTGAGAGAATTTTACGCTCTCTCACGGGAAAAGCATTGACTATGATTGGTCTAAATGGAAAGCGATCCATATCACAATGTGTCGCCTGACAATTGATTTGGCGTATAGGTACACGAATACGTATACACATACGCCAAATCAATTCTCAGGCGACGAATGGCTCTCTGCGATTGTTTAGCAAATATCAAAGCTTTTATATTTTTTACTGTATTTTTTACTGTATAAATAAAAATATATGAAATTATTTTCGTAGGACCCACGGAAAAAGAAATCTATGAGAAAATTGCACGCGATTTATCTTCATCGCCTATTGATTTTTGGCGACACAATCGCAACTCAAATCTACGACTAAATAAAACCTGCGCGCCTTATCCAAATACATTCAACTTGATGTATCACAATACCTACTGGCAAAAATATTTCAATGGAAATATAACATATTACCTTTATGCAGCATACTATGATAAACGTAAATCTGTAGTCAAAACGCCAGTGGTGCGTATACTGGCAATGTTCAATCAAGTTAAATACAGAGTTCCACGTGAATATTGTCAAATATGGTTTGATGGGAGTACAGTGCCAGTGATTGTACCCATTAAGAAGCACAATGAGATATGGAAAAATGAATGGGGTACTGATGTGACAAATAACATTTACCCGCATTTTATAACATGTGAATTGCCTAAAGCAAAACGTAATCTAATACCACAAACCGTTTCGTTAGTATCTAAGAAATGTGATGAAGCTACAAATAATCTGCGCGTCACATATGAACATCCTCCGGCAAAAGCGACATCGAAAGGTAAATTTGGTGTGTGCGTCAAAGCTTTATGGTATCCTTATAAAGATATTTCGGGGCGTTTAGTTGAATGGTTGGAAATGTTGCGAATACTGGGTGCTGAAAAAGTTTTCATTTATAATCTACAAATGCATCCAAATATAACACGTGTACTCGAATATTACAAGCGACAGGGTTTCGTCGATTTTCCACGCATTACCCTGGGACGCGGTGAACCCGATCTTCCACATTTCATACAAATGACCATAAAGAACGATCATTATAATTACCTCATCAATCAAATGGTACAACTGAACGATTGTCTCTATAGAAATATGAACAATTATGAGTATCTGGCGGTGATCGATATCGATGAAATGATAATGCCATTGGGTAATCTTACCACATGGCCAGAAATAATTAATGCTTTGGAGCGCATGCGTAAACCGGACCTATGTATCGCTAGTCATTGTTTTCAGACTGCCTACTATCCGAGTTATCCGCAATATAAACTATATGTAAAAGATATACCCAAATATATGTATATGTTGCAGCATGTGCGACGCGTGCGTGCACATGTGAAACTGCCTTTAGCCAGGAAATGTTTTCATAATACAAATTACGTGATTGCCATCCATAATCATTTTCCCTTCAGTATAGTGTCAGGTTGTATGGCGAATAAAGTAAAGGCGAGAATGGCACAAATGCAACATTATCGGGAACCGTTAAAAAAAATTGATTTACCATATCCAATAATCGATAAGAATATGTGGCGTTTCAAAGATACGCTAGTTCAACGTAGTTCGCTGGTTTTTAGAAAATTGGGATTTTTAAGAAAGGTAAAATTATGCAATGTCATAAAAAATTAGTAGAACTTATTTATTGATAAACTGCTTTACTTTCAGATTAACGTAACCAAAACGAAGAAAACAAAGAAAATTACATGATTAGTTTCAAATAAATTAAGGAGTATTATAAATATATCTATTTAAAATTAAATAATCCATTTTTTCAATTTAAAAACTGAATAAGTTTTGCTTTAAAGAATATTCGTGGAAAATACAACAGTTTTTTAAATCTAATGCTTTTTTTTTTAATTTGAAAGACAGCGGAAAGAGAAACCTAGATTAGAAGAAAGTTTTGTAAACTTTTGAAGAAACTGTTTATAGAAAATTCCATAGTTTTTCAATGGGGACTGTTTGAAAATGCGGTTCAGATTACTGAATATTCGGATAAGTGAGCGTATTTAAATATGGTGATTGGCGATGCATACAAATAAAGAAAACGAATTTCTTTGGTACTTGTTATGATTACATACACATGTTTATTGTCTCGCTGTACAACATGTGCGAAAGTGTGCATTTTTCATACCAAACGTGTGCACATGTTGTATCAGCTATTACATTATTGCATCCTATAGGAATTCTCTCTCTGTTTTTAGCTGAGAATCGAATCTCAACGTTTGTTTGGCTCCGTCATTTTATTCTCCACTACTCTAACCTTTTCATTAATTTAAATGGTAGATCAATTCTAAGTGCTTACATAAAAAAGTTTTACTTGAAAATATAGTTAGCAATGGTGGAATCGGTATAGATTAGTTACGGGCTGAGCTAATTCAATAACTTGTTCATCCATTTCAATGAGCTTATGACCTGGAATTCAAACGAGTATAAAAGTAAAATCAAACCTGTGACTAACAGAAATAATTTCTTCTCATTGTGTTGCGTTGTAGGTCTGTCAAGAATGATAGCTGTTTGTTTTTCTGAAGAAGATTTTATGACATCCTATTGACTTCCATCGCTTGACGTTCACCCTAACATAGACTTAATAGTTAGATGAAAGAAATTTAGAAGACTGAGATATTCTGAGTTGAAATCGGCTTAAAATTTACAATCTCTTTTAGAATAATCGGTTTAGATCTCCAATTTGCACTAGTGGCGAAAGTTATAGCGTAACTTTAACCGAAGTTTAATTTAGGGATCAAGTAGTCCGTAACACGGTGGATGGTTCAAAATGACAGATTCGACGAGATTAGATATTAAGATTAAGAGGAGTTACGTTCTTATACTTTTTAAGCCATTTGAAAGAGCTATTTTTTAGGAATATAAATTTTGGCACACTCCTTAGACTCTAATTCTGCACTAATTCCAGTAATGGCTTTAATACCCCCAAGGGGCAGCGAATATGGAAAGATGTGTCAGGCACTCGTAGGACAGTGGCGGATTCGGATATGCTATCACAACTGCAGATTCTCTCAAAAATGTAAATGCTGATTACACAGCCACACAAAAATTTATTCTATGTTTTTGGGATCGCTGTATCCGAGGTCCAGAAAATCCGAGCACTTAAGGGTTGTGACATAACCTCAAAAAATCTCACAAAAAAATGTTTTTCTTTTGGGATTTGGAGAATCCGTTAAATCCGAGGTCCAAAAAATTCGAGCACTTCAGGGTTCTGACATAACCTCAGAAAACCTCATGCAATTTTTTTTCGAGCCCGAGGGCCAGACCCTGTTTACTAGATGTTTTTGGGGTCACTGAATTCGAAGTCCGTAAAACCCCAGCATGTCAGGTTTTCGACTTAGCTTAGATAACGTGGTATTTTGCAGATTATGTCGAAAACCTGACATGCTGGGGCTTTTTAAACCTTGGATTCGGATTCAGCGATCCCAAAAACATATAGTAAACATAGCCGAAAAACACATTTTTTTTGTATGGCTGTCTTTAAAAAAATTTCTATAGCTAAAATTGGACTAACCGGCGTTCGAAACCAGCGTTAAACTGCAGTTCTAACCATGTGGTATCATAATAAGCCGCTCAGGACTAAGTGTGCCCCTCCAATCAAACCTAACTTATACTATCTATTAAGTGCATTAAATCTATTAAATTAAAGATATCCAATTTTTTGAGAGCTCGTAAACGGTGTTTGGTCTACTTTTTGATTTACATTTGGGGCTGATTTTTAGTTTTATTTTTGTTCTGGCTTTTGGTTTAAATTTTGGACTGAAATTTGGTGAGACTTCTGGTTTGAATTTTGAGCTACATTTTTGTTATGAATATGTCATGTGAGATTTGGTCTGAATTTTGATCAGAGTTTTGGGCTGATTTTTGTCTGAGCTTCGGTCTGATTTGTGGTCTGAAATTGGTTTCAGTTTTCTTTTTGATTTTGGTATACTTGGTCTGGGTTTTTGGTTTTTTATTCGATATGTTTAATTTAGCCTCTTTTTGGTTAAAATTATGTTCTGAATATCGCCTAAAATTGTTCTTTTTTAGTCTGAACTTCGTCAGAGTTTTGGGCTGATTTTTGGACCGAATTTTGGAATGATTTATGGTCTCCTTGCTTTGAATTTTAGTGTGGATTTTTATCTAAATTTTTGGTCTGAATTTGATTTAAACTTTGGCTGATTTTTTATCTGCATTTTATATCTTTATATATATATATTTGGTCTGAATTTAGTATTCTTTGGTCTAACCTTTGATATACATTTTTCTTTATTTACATTTGTTTTTCTTTTGGTTTAAACTTAGGTCTGATTTTTGGTTATGTTTTGGTCTGAATTTTGGCCTGATTTTTGGTCCAAATTTGTTGTTCCGGCCTGATTTTTAATACAAAATTGGTTTCCTTTTAGTCCGAACTATGGTTTTTAGTATTGTTTTGAAAATAGTCTGAATTTTCGTCTGCTTTTTCATTCGAATTTTGATGTGATCTGTGGGCTCCTTTTGGTCTGAATTTGGAATTCTTTTGTCTCATTAATAATTGGGGTTTTTGGTTTAAATTGGTTTAAATTTCGGTCTGACTTTGATCTAATATTGGTTTTCTTTTGACTGAATTTTTATCTAAATTAGGGCCGAAATTGATCTTCTTTTTGTCCGATTTTTGATTTGGATTTTAGTCTAGCTATTGATCTGGTACGAGAACTTATATTAGAAAAATTCTTCAGAACTGTGTGATTTTAAAGATTACTAATTTATTTTCATACTGAACTGAAACAATGCCAGTAGCATTGCCAATATATAACAATATCAGTTCTGGATTACTGAATTTATAGGCTGCAAGTTACCGATTTTTTTATGTAGTTTCATATTTCTTTAAACATATTAATCACATTTGGTTGCATTTCGCTTGACTTGCACTTAACTTGTAAACCAAAAAAAAAAATCGCAACCGTACCTCCTACGAATTTATTGCACAAACTTTGTTTTTCATATGCCTATAATATTTTATACTCTGCACACTTTTTCATAAACACCACCGCAATTTGATTGCTACATTTTTCTTTTAGTTGACTTTTTTGTTAATTTTTTTTTTTTGTAAATTTTGCAACAGGATTATAAAAACTAAAAAGTGTTGCCAACATTGTATGCATTTATTTATTAAGAGAACCTGTTTGACGCGTGCCAAGCGACACTAACCAACCAACCAACCACCACTACCACCACATGTTTTTTATGCTTAACGATGCCTTTTATTATAAATTTTATTTACATATTTTAACTGATATATTATTTTCCAACTATATAAATAAGTTCTCTTATTTTATTTATTTTTTTACATTTATTTAGTTTTTTTTTGGAGCAACACCATCATAAATTTTGTTCTTTGAGTAAATAAAATATTCAATAATTTTTTTTTGTTTTTTGTTTTTGCATTGTTTGTTAGTGTTGCAGTTATTATTTAATGATATGATCACAGTAAAAAAAAAATTGGACGCTAATAACCCACTTGGGCAGCTAGTTAGAAAAGCGCCTTCTTTGAGTTGTTTGTTGTAAAGTGGCAGATTGCGAGTGAGACGAGAGAGAGAGGGGGAAAAATTGTAGAAATAAATAATTTTTTAATAATTATGATTTATGAAGGAAAGAAAATATTTGAAGGATTGTTGTAAGTATTATAAAAAAAACTAGGTGTTTTTTTTTTAGTTTAATTTATGTTCAGCATCATGTCAGGTGACAAATCATTAGTCGAAGTATGGTTCAAAGTTCGACTACAGAGAAATTGACTTCAAAAATCAGAGCCCTTACTGATGGACATCCGAAATTCAGAGAAATTATAAACCAACGTTTATATCGAGGCTTTTATGGCCGCAAAAAGAAAGAAAAGAACATTCAAAATTTAGGTCAAAAATGAGACCAAAAATCAGACAGAAATTCAAACCAAAAATCAACCCAAAATTAACCAAGAAAAAACGGAAGAAAACTCAACCAAATGAAGACCAAAAATCAGACCGAAATTAAAACCAAAAATCGGACCAAAAAAAAACTGAGACTCAGACTAAAATTCACACCGAAAGGAGTCCAAAATTCAAACTAAAAATTGGATCAAAACTCAATCAAAAGAAGACAAAAAATCAGACTGAAATTCAAACCCAAAATAAGACCAAAGCACTACCAAAGGGAGACCAAAAATCAAATTGAAATTCAAACCAAAAATCGGACCGAAAGTTACATAAAAATACAAACTAAAAGGAAACTGAAATACAGACTCAAAACCGAGACCAAAAATCAAACAGAAATTCAAGCCAAAAACCAGACCGAAATTTAGAGTAATAACTAGATCAAAAGAAAACCGAAATTCAGATTAAAAATCACATCGGAAGGAAACCGAAATTCAAATAAAAAATCAGATTAAAGCTCAATCAAAAGAAGACCAAAAATCAGGCTGAAATTTAAACCAAAAACTAGACCTAAACCTAACCAAAGGGGACCCAAAAATCAGATAGAATTTCAAACCAAACATCAGACCGAAACTCAACAAAACGAAGACCAAAAATCAGACCGAAATTACGACAAAAAATAGATCAAAAGGAAACTGAAATTCAGACCGAAACTCCACAAAAGGGAGACCAAGAATCAACCCAAAAATCAGACATAAAGTTAACCATAATAGGACCGTAAATCAGACTGAAATTCAAATAAAAAATTTGACCGAAACTCAACCAAAGGGAGACCAAAAATTAGACAGAAACTCAACCAATCGCTGACCAAAAATCAGACAGAAATTCAAACCAAAAATGAAACCGAATCTTCACCAAAGGGAGATCAAGAATAAAACCAAAAATCAGACCTAAACTTAACCAAAATAGAACCAAAAGTCAGGGCGAAATTTAAACAAAAAATTAGACTAAAAATCGGACCAGAATTCAAACCAAAAATCAGATTTAAACTCAATCAAACGAAGACACAAAATCAGACAGAAATTCAAACTAAAAATCAGACCGAAATTAAGACAAAAAAACAGACCAAAAGGAGACTGAAATTCAGACTAAAAATCACACCGAAAGGGGACCGAAATTCAAACCAAAAATCAGATCAAAACTTAAACAAAAGAAATACGAAAATCAGGCTGAAATTCAAACCAAAAATCTGACCGAAACTCAACCAAAAGGAGACCACAAATCAAACAGAAAATCGAGCCAAAAATCAGACCGAAATTTCGAGAAAAAAAAAATCAGACCAAGAGAAAACCGAAATTCAGACTAAAAATCACACCGTAAGAGATTGAAATTCAGACCAAAGATCAGATCAAAACTCAATTAAAGGAAGACCAAAAATTAGACTGAAATTCAAATAGAAAGTCAGACCAAAAATCGCGCCAAAAGGAGATCAAACTAAAACTCGGTTACGGTTACGCTTGTGGGAAGATCGCAACTGCCCCCCAATTGGGCTATTGGTTAACCCTCTTATTCTTTTGATCAAGAAAAGACAATTTTATGATCTTATTTAACCAGTGCTCAGAGAAAACAATACAAAATACAAAAGTTTGCGTACTGATTTCAAAATTTTAATCAATATTTAAAAAAAAAAATCCCAAAAAATCAGTGTATGTGCCGACAAAATCAGTGCATCTGGCTACGCTAGAACAAATAAAAGGAAACAAATATAGGGAATTAGAGCAGAAACCAAACTAAAATCAGATCAAAAGTTGACCAGAATATTGACCAAAACCCAACCAAAAATTAAAGCAAATTCAGATCAAAATTTAGACACAAATTTATAGCAAAATTCAGACCAAAAGTTAGATTAATATTTGAACAATAACTCAGAGACCAAAATTTAAAATAAAATAAACGAAAAATCAGACAATCAATTGAATTTCAAACAAAAATTTAGACCAAAAAAAGGCAACAAATCAAAAGTAATCTAAAATCAAACCAAAGGTAAATCAACATTAAAGCCAGTTTCAAATTTAAATTTGGAGCAAAATAGGTCAAAATCAAGACCAAAATTCAGGTTAAAAATCAATTCAAATTTCAGACCAAAACTCAGATCAAAATTTAAACCAAATCTAAGGTCATGCGAATTGTAAATCAGTTTTCAAAAGTTGGCATCTTGAAATATAGAACAAATTTGAAAGATTCGAACTTTGCCATTAAATGAGAAAATTTTGGACTATTGGTAAGCCTTTGAATTGAATATAATAAAATATCGGTGATTATTTTGGTTTATAAAAAACTTTGTTTTACTATTCTATAAAGACCAAGTTTCGAATAAATTTTGTGGGATAAACTATTTCATGGAATAAACTATTTTATATCAGAACAAAAAGTTTTCATTCCAAATGGAATAAAATATTAAAAGCTCGTTCTCTGTAACTTAAAACACTTGAAAATGACTGGGTGGTCCATAAAAGGAAATGTTGAGATTCTCCACATATCTTGTCACAATCCAGCAATAGAACATAAGTAAATTTTATTATCACAACAAGATTGTGGAATTATGGAATTTGTATTACATAATTGTAAAATAAATACATAAATTTCATAACTAATGTAATCTTACAAACAAAAAGGAAAATAAACATAGAAACAATATTTAGAAAAAAAAGTAATAAAACTATGTTTAAAAAGCATTTTTTAATTTAAATGTTTTATGACTTTTTAGGTTATTTAAGTGTCAAAGCATTAAATTTTTTGATAATACATTAACTTTAGTACATGTTTTTGTCATCAGTGCAATAAAATATTCATATTTCCGGCAATAGAAAATTACTTATGAATATGATGTATGTTTATGTCAAGAATACTAAAATTTTTAAAAATTTATAGCATTTTCTATTATGGAATTTGTTAAGAATTTAGGTTAAAATAGAATCTTTTAAATATTTACAATAGATTATTTCACAATTTATATAGAATTTGCTTTGAAGGGAATGCGACTATTACAAGACATGATATTAAAGCTGATATTAAAAAATCGGTTTAAGTGTAAATATTATGAATGTTTTAGCGATTACAAAGTTAAATATTTAACTATTAGTTAACTATTTAATTTTTCATTTTATTTCTTATGAATAATTGGAATATTTGTGTCTAATAAAATTAATTCATCAATGAAAAATTGCTTACAAATTTTAAATTTTTCATGAATCCTTAAAACAAGATCTAAAATTATCTACTACTTAGTAATCAAGGGTATGTGGAAAAACATAAAAACTTGGATCAAGATTAAGCTGATGAATTTGCGACGATTAGAATTATGTTAACTGCAGAATGGAACAAAGTTTCATGTTCCAACCATTTTTTAATTGATTTTTGGTTCACCCAAAAAAATCAAACCATAATCCAGATCGAAAAGTAGACTAGAATTCAGACCAATTTCGAACCAAAATTCAGGTCGAAATTTTGACCGAATTCAGTTCCAAATCCAAACCAAAAATCAGACATAATTTAGGCCAAAAAATAAGATTAGATTATTTCATATCAAAGCCACCCAAAAATAAGAACAAAAGTGGACCAAAATTCATTCGGATCAAAATTCAGATGAGAGTAAAGCAAAAATCACAGCAAAACTCTAAATGAAATCAGGATAAATTTCAGGTTAAAATTCTGGCATAAGTCAGTCAAAAATTCACTCTTAATTCAAACTAAAGATAGTCACAAGTAAACCCAAAATTAGAAGCAAGAACTAGGTCAAAAATCGGACATAAATGTTGAGCAAAAATCAAGTCAAAAATCAGACGAATTTCAGTCTAATCCTCGGCCCATAATCCAGATTAAAACAGATAAAAAATAACATAAATTTCGATCCAATTTTAGACTAAATTCAAACCAAAACTCAAAATATTCTTTAGTCCAAAACCAGTCTAAAATTACACCAATTATAGACCAGAATTCAGAAATAAATCTAGACCAAAAGCGGTCAAACTTCAGACCAAAAACAGATCAAAATCTAGACTAAAATCAAGCTAAGGATTAGATCGAAAATCAAAGGAAAATTCAGAACAAAGACGGTTCAAAATCAGACCAAAATTCAGACTAGTTACAGATCTAAATTCAGACCTGAATTTGGACCAAAACACTGACAAAAATCAGAACAAACTTCTGATCAAAATCTAGACCAGAAACGGATTGAAATTAAGCACAAATACTGAATATAGGGAATGAGAGAAAAAACCGATCTAAAATCAGATAAAAAGTTGACCACAATATTGACCGAAACCCCACCAAAAACTAAAGCAAATTTAGATCAAATTTCAGATTTAAATCGATTTCAAAATTCAAACTCAAAAAATAGTCCAAATGGCAAAAATTCGATTCAACTCCAGACAAAAATTTAGACCAAAAGCAGGCCAAAAATCAAAACAAAATTCAAACCAAAATACAAATCAAAAGTAGTAGTAAAATAAAACCAATGGTAGATCGCCATTAAAGCCAAAAAAATATATGTAATTACATACATCTAAAAGTGAAGTAAACGAAGAATTGACAAGCAGGTTCAGACAGTTACGGTTCTAGAATTTGGGTTTGGGGGGAGGGTGGCCTGATTTTACTAAATTAAAGGATAAATATTAGACTCAATATCGACTAAAACCTAGACGTAGACCAAAAACTAGTGCGAAAATTTTATCAGTGTTCACACCCAAAAAATACAGACCAAAAATTAAAAGTTTACTGGAACGAAACTTACGCCAAAATGCAATCAAAAATCCGATAGAAATTAAGGCGGAAATTTCTACCAAATTTCAAACTAAAATTCAACACTTTTTTTGGATCGAAGTTCAAACCAAGAAACGGACCAAATTCAGATCGAAAATCTAGATCAAAATGAGACCAAAACCTTGATTAAAAAAAAAATATTCAGACCACGAATCGGGCCAAAATTTATACCAAAATTCAAACTAAAAGTTAGACAAAACTTCAGGCCAAAAGTACACCAAATGCCGAACAAAAGCAAACTAAAATTCAGACCAAAAATCACTGGAAATATTTGATAAATATTCACATCAAAAAATTTTAACTCAAATTCAGACCAAAAATAAGCAAACCTTTAGACAGAATTCAGACAACAAATTGAGCGAAAACTGGCCGAATTCAGATCAAAATTCAAAACAAAATTCAAACCGATCTCGGACCGAAATTCAGACCAAAATTCGTATTGAAATCAAGCCATTTCAAACCAAAAATTCGACCACAACTCAAACTCAAGATTAGATAAAAACTGAGGCCAAAGGACGACAAAAACAAATTAAAAGCAAACCAAAATTTATACCAGAAATCAGATCAAACGCTAAGGATACGCTGGTCTGAGCTAAATTTGGACTACAATTCAGACTTAGAGTTATAGCAAAACTTAGACCAGAAGGATCTCAAATACAGACTGAAAGCAAACTAAAATTTAGACTAAACATGGATTAACCTTCAACCAAATTCAAATTAAAATTTTGACCTAAAATCAAAACATACTTCTGACATACAATCAAACCAGAATTGAGCTCAAAAACGGAAAGTTAAACCAAATAGACCATTATCAAGCTTTCTTAAAGTAAGAGGGGGGGAGGAGGTGACTATGCAGGCAAACAGCCCCAATAGTCACCCTCTGGACCCGCCACTGGGGGTCTCTGCGTTCCATGAGACCAGCATATAAAGGAATGAAATGAATGAAAGAGTGTCTACTTTTATTATCCCAAAGCCAACCGCAAAAAAGTTCATAGAAGTAAGGAAAGTTAGCATCGGCTGGGTGTTCCAGAATGAGTAGAGCTATTATTATTTGTTCGGACAATTGGTTGGTTGTAAAGAAATACGGACAAGTTATGATAAAAACTTGGAAAAAGCTCAAATTCTAGCCTCCTCAAATGTTAAACAATTTAACAATTTGAGGGGGCTAAGTGAAATAGTTTATTAACAGCAATGCATTGCGTCATGTGACCGTCGCATCAAGGTAATTCCGAAAGAAAATTAATTAAAAATAAAAATAAAAACACAATTAGTCAAGGTTCATCATTAGTCATATTATATCATATCAGTCATTGAAAAGGTATGTTAAATTATAGCCCCACAGTAGGCGCTATACACACATACGCAAATAAATATTAAACTGCAATGGGAAAATATTCAAAAGAACATAAATAAAGATTTAATATAACTAATAATAATACTAATAAAAATATTATATTTCCTAATATAATTTCCATTTATTAAAGCCAAGTCATTTATTATTTACATTCAACCAGACAAATGATTGCACTAGCCGAATCAACCAAAAAAGCACAAAGTAGAGGAAAAAAAGAAGCAGAAACAGTAGAGGAAAATAATGTCATAGCAAACATATTAAATTTCAGACAAATGTCAAACAGTAACACGATGATGCCAAGCAAGATAGTGAATATAGTTGCCGCTTAGGAAAAAAGTAAAAACTAATCGTAAAAATAATAAATCAAATTAGTAACATATAAACCAAAAAAAAAAAAAAAAAATAGTACATAATTAAAAATAAAAAAAATTAATACATAAAAATCGAGGAGGGGAAATTTAAAACCAAATGAATGAAAAATCAATTGCAGCTGCGGTTAAGAAAAAAAAATCGAAAAACTATAAGTAAAAAAAAAAAAAAATAAAAATCAGAAACAAAAACAAAGCAAGGGAAAACAACATTGATTTCTCTGCAGCTTGTTGCACATACGAGTACATCGGAGGCAACAAACAAATAAACAAACACAGCAAAACACAGTGGGTCACAAGGGCATCCGGCACAAGAAACATCAAACAACCAAACCAAACAACAGTAACACTAAACTAAAACTAAACTGAGTATTTTTATGGCCGGTGAGAGAGTTGTGTAGAAGCAGCAGCAGTTAAAGAAGCGCGCGATCCCACAAAATGCGCGCGCATGCGCATTGCAACGAACATAACTAAACAACAATAAAACAAAAGTCTAGAGTTGCCATTTATTTTTTAGTTTATTTTCTCCTCCTGTTTTTTATTTATTTTTTTTTTTTTTGCTCTCTCTCTTGATAGCTATTTCTAAGCAATTTTATGCTGCAATTGCTGCTGTAGGAACTTGAATAGCAAACAACAATAACGATATGTACAAGAAAACAGAAAACGCCGACAAAGACTTGGAGGAGAGACTAACGAGATTTTAAATGTGGCAGTTAAAGTTTTACCTTTGGGAGTTTTTAGTTTTTTTTTTGGTTTTCCTCTTCTGTTTTTTTTTTTTTTTTTTTTTTTTTTTTTTGGAGGGTAGCAATGAAATATTGTTGCTTTCATTAAAATAAATATAAAAAAGAAAGAAAGAAAGAAAACGAAAGAAAATTCACAAAGTTGCATTTTATTTTATTTTGAGTATTTAGTTTTCGTTGCCACTAAATTATTTCAGAAAAAAAAAACTCACGTTTTTTTATTTAGTTACCTCAAAAGTATTTGAATTTTTTGGTAGTTGGCTGGAAGGTTGTGTAGAGTAGAGTACATAAAATAGTTGAAAAGACATGTTCAAATTGTTGGCAATGTGAACCTATTCAATTCGTAAAAATAGTTGATGGTTCAAAAGTTCAAAGTTTTATGAATTGTTTTATTTTTAGTATCTTTCGTTTAACTATTTTTGAAAAGCTTTAAATAATCAAAATTTAAATTGGAAATAATATTTGATTAGCAATAAATTTAAGGAATATTTAGTTAATGACCGGTTAAGCACTAACCATAACTAACTACTACCCTCGGTTAAAGTTCGGATTAGCGCCTAACCGGACATTGCGAAAACGGTCTTTAGAGGTTAATAAAATAGCAGATTATTAAGTAGTTTAGACTCTATTCATAGAAATATTAAGAATAAAGAAAAAGCAGTCGAATTAGTTAGACAAAGTTCAGCTCTAGACATTGCATAAACACAATCAGTGGCGAGTTTAAAACGGATCTATTTTTAGCCTTTAGAATTCCTCGATCGAAAGTGGAGCCAACAATTTTTGATTTGCACCACAGCAAGGAAAGAAAACCTGAACAAAATTCAACATTACTAAGCTGCAATCGGGCGAAAATTTCTAGGTTGACATTATTCCAGGGCAGTACGGGGCACTGGCTGATCGGTATATATGTATATGCGATTAGAATCTGTTTACCACATCAGAGACTTCCCAATTTTTAATTTTGTCTGTTTCTATAAATTTTATTTATTTTTTACGTCATGATCAACGATCAAAGAAACTGCTTTCTGGTACCCCGCTCTCCCCTGCCTCCTCTACTAAAAATATTGTCGATACTTAACCCTTCTCTCAAGTTGAAACACTATAGTCTCCAGAGCGATTTCTTGATAATTTACAGGCCTGAAAACCCCCGGAATAAACTCTTCTAAAACTTTTTTTGATAATCTTTTTTTCTAATCCATAATCAAGTTCCCCGGTAGTCCAATAGTCATTCATGTTACGCCTCCTCTCCCGTCCCTCCTGTAAAAGGGTCGCTTATAGCTTTCGTATTGAATGTCAAATCATTCTCAGTGGTAACTACTTCAAATGTCCTAGACTATCCTCATAAATATAAATTATCCTCATGAACATAAATTATCGAGAACCCCATACTAACTTAAACTGCTTCTTATTATTTACTTCCCCTCTCAAAATAACTCGGTACTTCATCCGGTTGATGGACCAAAAAGATTTGTGCTGATTTGGAATAAAGATCGCATGCTTAAGTACTTGACTTAATCCCTGAAAAAACAAAAAAAAACAGTTCAAATATTCTAAAATTCTTTTCGGGAATCTTGTTTCTAGTCTGTAATCAAAATCAACACGAGCCCAAAGTGTTGCGAAAAATATTTAGAGTGATCAGGAGGTTTTTTTTTTTTTAGAGAGATGCATTTATAAAACAGATAAAAAAGACTACCTTAAAAAATAAAAAAATATGAGGTTCCTAAAATCGTGAGACGAGGGAAAACAATCTCTGCTTTTGACGATGCAAAGCTCGTTACCAGGTTGATGGTTTGCAATAAAAATCAGAAGGTTACGAGTAATGCGTGAAAGAACCTAGAAAGAATTTTTTTTTAAAATTCTTCGAGTGTCTTTTTTCTAATTATTTTTAGATAAAGTATGAGGTCTAGAGCAAATTATATATTTTTGCAATAAATTTAAAGAAGGGGACCCTTACAAATAAAAAGAAAACTAGATGCCTAGAACCGTGAGACCCAGAAGAACAGTCCTTCCTGCTAAAGGGTGAAGCCTCCTATGAAAGGCTTCATGTGTTATAATGAATGATGCATGACAACATGAACGGATCCAAGAGGCCGAGGGGGCAGGGGAAGGGGAGGGAGGGAGGTTAGTTGTGGCGGGTTTCAGGATTAGACTACTTTTTGATATTTCTTTTCATTTCTAGATAAATTCCCTTTCTCAATACTTCTGTCAGGTTGATAGACTATAGAGGGTCCAAAAATCCTTGAGAAGTAATGCCGATAAAACCAGAAAAACTAAGAACTATTCTAAAACTCTTTTAGAGGATCCGTAATCACGACTAAAGTTAGCACAGTGTTTTCCGCATTTAATATTTTGAATGAACAGAACCTTTTAGACAAAATATGATGTCTGAAGCAGATCAAGCATTTGTGCAATAAATAAAAAGCTAAGACTCCTACCAAACAAAAGTACAATGAGGTACCATAAAACCTGTGAAAAGTTACTCCTTCCACGAACCCTCAATCTCCTACGATAGGCTTCGAACATGATCATTAATGATGGATAACAGTTTGACAAGACTAAGCTAGACGGGCTTGATTTTGCCTTTAACAAATAAAATTATGAGCTTTCTGAAACTATGAGACCAAGGAAACGAGCATTTTTGTGCTGATGACCCTCCACCTCTAAATGACGCTTTATAAGAAAACGAATAATGCATGATATTTTGACTGGAATGAGCTGGAGATTAGCTTGCTTTTGCCTGTCTTCTAGTTTTTTTTTTTGCGTAATTTTGAGACCTGCAGAATAATTTTTGATGTTTATTATTATTAAGTAGTTTGGGGATTAGCCGAATCAGACCAGACGGATCCTTTTTTATTCCCTACCGCCTGATGTCTCTACTCCAAGCACTCGTAAGCGATCATCCTCCGAATTTTTATATCCTACGTCAACGCAAGCATATTCTAATAGCCCAGGTAACCAATCTCAGATTCATCGACATATCGATGACCAAAGATTTGCCAACCTTCTGCTCGCCAACGCTGGGTATTGGCATAGTATGTGCGCCGATGTTTCCAGCTCCTCCAGACACAACCTACAGGTTTCATCGTCAACAAGTTCCATCTTCTTGAGGTAATACCTGAAGAGATCATGATCCATAGTCAGCTCTGTTAGTTAGCTCAAAGTCTTTCGGTTTAGTCCGACGACTTTGGCTGACTCACTGCACGATCACTTCACGACCGTTTTGCCTGCCTGCAGTCAGTACCTCCTTTCATCTTTTACGATGTTCAGAGTTTATTCACTGTTTTAACAGGCCCTTCACCAAAACATCACCAATGCAGAAGCATGGTTCTGGCCCCATAAAATTCATTTTTTGAACCTTTTTTAGCCAAAAGATCAGCACTTTCATTTTGCTCCATGCCTAAATGTTCTCTCACCCACCTCAGTGTAAGCTCGTTTACACGAGCGCACTCATCTAGTTTTTGAACACACACCATGGCCAAACTTTTGATGTTGAAAAGGTATGACATGGTGGACCAGCGGGGACTCAACATAGGTTACTGTGGTTTTACGAACTCAAAGTAACTAACTTTTTAAACTTTAAATTAAATTGACCCAAATAGAGCTCAGAAGAACCTCAGATTTTAAGTGCGGAAGAGTTAAAAATTTCTACTTAACACCGGTTATAAATTTCAAAACCGAATAAAAAGATTCCAAGAAGACTAGGCTTTTTCTAATGGGTACTAGTGGATCCGGAGATTGTGAAAAGGGAGAAGTTTTTTCGTTTCTCTAAAAACTGTTTGATTCACGAGTAAGGTAATAACCGGAAGGATGGAGAGTGGAATTTTTTTTAACCCAGGTTTATAAGAAAAGTTTACACTAAATTTCGGGACTTACACCCCAAACAAATGTCACTATTAAAACCGCAATCAATAATTTATTTGCGACATCTTCAATATCTTAGATCTTACCCCTTTGTCGTGGACGCTGCTGCGTATGCACTGGTATAAAACGATGTGGGACCAGACGTACACCCGGCGGGCATGGCAATGTACCAATATTCCGATAGACAACAATATCCGTATTACCTTGTATAAGTAAACGATCCTGACGATTCGGCTGATGCTGCTGCCGATCGATTGCGGTGGTGCCGATGCGTAATGTTGTCGATGGTTCCGAAATACTGGTGTATTGTTGTTGCTGATGTTGATGATGAAAATGTTGCGGATGTGTATTATAAGAAAATTGTTGTTGTTTTTGCACAAAATGTTTTCGTGCATTCTTTGGTATTTGTTCGTGTTTAGCATGTTGTTGCTCTAATTTACTAGGTGCTAGCGGAAGTGGAGTAATCGTAGTAGTTGATGTTACAGCGGCAAATGTTGCTAGAGAAGTGCGTGTTGCATGTGTTGTATTGTGATAAGGCCGCATGTATTTTCGACGTTTACCTTTGTAATGTGTAGCAGGCAACACGGAACGTGTTTTATTTAAATGATTTATATATTTGCGTCTAAGTTTACGTTTTAATGGCGATATTGAAGACGATGGTGCAGGTGTAGGCGTAGATGCTGCTGTTGTTGTTGCAACATTATTTTGTACAATTTCATTTTCTTTATTACTAATATTTAAATCGCTATCTCTACTACTATTTTCACTAATATTTTTTATTTGTAAATTATTATTAATATTATTATTATTGCTAATATTTACATCACTGTTTTTCTGTATTGTATTTCCATAGTTTAATTGATTTGTTATTGCAGCTGCATTTGTTGCTGTTGTCAACATGTTGACAACTGTTAGTTGTTGCATGAAATGCAAACCACAGACTAGAAACATTAACGCACGCAACCATCGCCAGCTAGAATTTGTGCTGCCGAAATTCTCTCGTTGTCGTTGTTGCTGTAGTTGTTTTCTTTTATGTCGCTTTTGTTTTTTCGTATTTGTTGCGGTTCTGCTGTAATTTGACATACCATTCGCATCTGTCATTTTGACAGTTCGTTTGTCAGGCGTTGACATTGTTTGATATTTCACATTTGTTTTGGCGTTTGAACAGAAAATTTTCGTTATTATTTTCTCACACTTTTCTATATAGAAAACATAAAATATTTTTTTAATTTTTTTTTTTAAATTATTATTTCATATTTTTTTTATGTTGCTTTAGTCTTTCCAAAACATCTGGCAACGCTCACGCACTTTTTATTAAATTTTCTTCTCTCTCTCTCTTTCTCTCTCGAAAATAACTCAATTAATTGTCATTTCTGCCTACCTTTTTGCATTTGCATTTTGTTAACCCACTTTCTTTCTCACCTCAATTATGCCACCACACTACACCAATAATAACAACAACAACAACAACCCGCGGTGTTTCAACACTGCATACAAATGCAATTCATGTGCCATGCCACAATCAACCCAAAAAAAAAAAAGCGAGAAAAAAAAAGTTTGTTTGCATTGGCAACACTTTTTCCGCGCCACCCGCTGTCAATACACGTCATGCGTGCTGCTGTTGCGGTTAGTGTGTGCGACGATGGCAGCAAGGCGGAAAATAAACATTAAGGTGACCACATGTTGCGTTTTTTATAATGAGCTTATATTATTTTGTACAATCTTAATTGCACAATTGAAATGTTGTTAGCGAGAAAACAAAAAACAAAAAAAAAAAAAAAAAACACAAACAAAACTATTGCAAACACAGATAGATGCTTTTCACTTTTATCTTAAGAAAATAGTCGAGGAAAATGTTTTGCATAACTCTTTCCAATTTATTAAGTGCTAAATGTATGCAAATTTTATGAGTGTTTGGCAATTTGGGTTTAAAAATTTTAAAATCTTTAGGAAACTCTCTAATGATAAAATAATTTGTGATTTTCATTCATAAATTAGTTTAATTATGTAACCAGGTGTTGGCCTAATTTAAGAAAATTTTTATTCTCACATATTTTTCATTTCATTTTAAAACTTTCTGTGAAAGTCATTTATAATTTTCAAGCTAAGTTTTGGAAAGGCAGAAAACATAAGTAAGAACTAATGAAGAATTTTGGTAATTATGTGATGTGAACATTCAAAGGGTCGTCTAATTTCGATTGGTATAAGAATAAAGATCATATTTATTAAAAAAAAATGTCTTATGAAATCATCACAAACCTTGCGTGCATATTAGGTTAAGAAAGCTATATATCAGCTCATTAGCTCCAGAAAAATATATTTTAAAATAATACCAAAGACCATAATGGTTAAAAAATTAGTCAGGAAGTGCGTGCGTTTTATACCCAAGTTTTTTCGCCTTTGAGGTTAATTAGCATACGAGCTTAAGTTGAAATGCTGAAAAACGAATGCACATTTTAAAATGTTTTATACAAATTTCTGAATACAATTTTTCAGAAAAACTAACGATGGAGGGCACTCCAATACAAAAAAATGGATCAGATTTAAAAAATACCCATGTAAGGATATCCAATTTTATATATATCGCTTGTTAGCTGCAAGACTGTCATAAGTCAAAAAATCATTTTCTTTTTTTTTTGGAGAAAAATTAAAGTTTTGAATGAAAAAACCTTCTCACGGGAAGAGTTTATAAGATACCGTTACACAAGATACAGCATTTGATAACAATTACTTCTGCATACTTAACTTGATTTTTTTTTTTGGATTATAACAATTTTGCAGCAAACGAACGATATATATATTATAAAGTGAGACACATTTTTTGGGGGTGAATAACACAAGCATCAAGTGAGAGGCTGAGAGGAAAAGTGGTATAACTTCTACGTTCAGAAAAAAATGGAATAATTTTACTTAAGAGCAAAAGCAAAACGAAATATGTTCAGAGCGAAAACGGAATAAAAAACTATGCTGTTCTGGCTCTGAAAGAATTGTTATACCATTTTTGCTCTTACTTTTAAGGCGTTTCATTTTCACTCTAAATCGTATTACTTATGCCATTCTTGCACTGACACTCTAAATTATTTCACTTTTGCTCTTATATAAATTTTAGCCCGCTTTTCCTCTCAGCCTGTCAAGTCAAAATGTAGTAATCAAAAACCGCAAAGAAAAAGTCTGGTCAGCCTGGAATTTTTTTTTTACGAGGACTTGAAGTTCTCACACCATACAGAAAAAAGTGAAAAATGCGAGTTCGTTGACTCATTTTTGAATACATTGCTCAGTAAAGTTGCAGAGCAAGTCAATTTGAACAACTTTACCGAGAGAGAGCATGAATAAATTCTCAACCACTTTAAAAATATGGAAAAATACAAAAACTAATAAGTACTTAGAATTTATAAAAAAAAATGCAAAAAATTGCTTAGGTTAGGTTGGAGTGGCCTACAAGAGACACACTTAGGCCTGAATGGCCCATTGTGATACCACATAACCTAAATCGTATACCAAAATCGCCTAAATCTCACACATTTGAATTGTTCATAAAAAAATTGTAAACTGACCAGATCAAACTCTTTTTCAAGCTGAAATGTAGTATATAATCATTAACACTACACAGCTGTAGTTTAGGAAATTGAAAGGCAACTCTGACCCCAACCTCTCTCTCTCCCCCTCCCTCGCCGATGATCATTAAGCGAAAAAAATTTAAATGTACGAAAAAATTAAAACCCTTCCCCTTAGAAAATCTTTGGATTCGTCACAGTCAAACAATTTTCTAAGTAAAATCGGGGTTGAGCAATCTATAGACTCGATTCCTGTCTTGAAGACGATGAAACTGAAGATTATTTCATTTGTGAATGCTCTTCTTTCTTTCAAACGAGACGTGTTTAAAAATTCTTTTTAATTCATACCCGACAATTAAAATGTATGAAAATTTCATCGGTACGCGAAGGTCCCAACCTCAAAACCACCTCTCTTCCCCCCACCCTGACCTGAAAGATCAGCGATTTTGGGCAAAAGATGGTCAACTGACAAAAACGAAGACATCAGGACATCATTTATAGATGAAGATTTCACATCATTAACCGGAAGCAATGACATATCGAGTAAACCCAGAGCTGGGCATTTACATAGAATATGAGTTGTCATCTCGTCATGCCGTCATGTAGTCCACTAGCAGCCTAAGATCCAATTTGGTGTGAAAGATGGCCCGAATGATAAGCGCTTTCGCTTGTCTGAGATCTGAAACTAGATTTCCATATTCTAGCCAATTTTTCTTAGTCAATTCCTCAATGATGGATTTCGAGGAGGCCCTGTCTAGCTCGCAGAAAAGATCAGGGCCAATGTACCTAGTTGATGTACCTTTCCTAGCCAAGTAATAATAAAGTCTTTAGATTCAGATTTGAACACCTCAACATTTCTCTAAGTCACAGGATTCACATTTGTATAATCAGAGTTTCTGATCTCAACCTGGAAGGACCGAAAACTGATTAAAGTATTTATGGGGCAGTGAACAATTGGAGAGCGCGCATGCAACTAAGTAACACATCTCAAACAACATTGCTGTCACTGTTGGTTCATTCTGAAAATCTTTCCTTGAGAATCACACCGTGATTGCCAGGATCGATGTTGTGTTTCATGGATAGACTGATCAAAATAAAAAAAAAGTGAGTTATACCAAAAAACTTGAATTGGTGAACTGATGATGAGTCCAGGCTTTGTTTATAAAACTAGAAATCAGCAATTGAAATATGGGAAGAAAAATACTGGCCCAAAGAAGAAACTCTCAATTCTTCTTCCCTCTCTCGAATTTCGTCTCTTATTTTCCCATCATTTCTTCAGCTCCTTTCTCTTTATCATTCGGTTCATTTCAACCTTTCTTTTAAATTCTTCCCTGGGAGTAAATTTTTATTGTACTTATTTTTGAGTACTGAGTTCGAAATCCAATCACATAATTTTCAGAACACGTTAATTTTTCGGGATAAATGAGGAAAAATAATTTAAAAATTCTTTTCTCGATAAAATTCACACTGTGCTTCAAGATTACATATTTGATTTGCTTCATCTAAAGCAAAAATTCGAAAATTTCAACTAAAATACTAGAATCAGATCGCTAGATCTTAGCTAATTATCAATTACATTTTTTTTGTTTCCATACAAATTTCAAAAGAAATTATAAACTTAAAAATAGTAGAAGGTAAAGAACCGGCAATGCTTCATAAACTTTTGCTGAACACCATCTCAATTGGGTTCTCAAATAATTTTTTTTTTTTTTTTGCTTCTCAAAATAAATTTTTGAATTCTTAATTGTTTTGATATCTTAAAGCTCAAATCAACACTCTAAATAAAATTATACTTTTTTTTTATTTTACCTATCAACAATCTATGAATCGTTGGTATATATTTTTCATAGTAAAATTTATGTTTTCTTAGGTGCTCGTAAATTTTCAAAACCAATCGATTTTTATACTTATCTAATATTTTTAATTATTTTAAAGTTAAATTTTTGCATGGTAATAAACATAAACTTAGATCAAAAACTCTATTAAGAAATAGAAGCAGCAGCTAAACAGAAAAACGCAAAGCACAAAGTAAAAAAAAGATGTGCACAGTTAACAAAAATATTTTCCAGGAAACACACAACAACAACAAAAAGCAGCTGCCTAGAAATAAAATACAACAGCAACAAAAGAAGCTCATCATCCCAAATATGTAGCTAGATATACAAATTTCATTGAAAACCAAAAGAAACAAAATATGGAAACAAAGAAAAAAAAGTAAAAAAATAAACAACTACAAAGTGAAAAAACTAAATACGCTAAAATCAACATAAAATAGGCAAAAAATAATAAATAGTAAGGGAATAAAGAACGACACAAAAACGAAACCTAATAAAACTTTAAAAATTTAACTAAAAAAAAAAAATCAAAAAAAAAAAGAAGAGTTCACAAAAATATAAAAACACTAAACAAATCGTGATGTAATAAATTTAAACAAAAAAGAGAAAAAAAATAAAATTAAGTACGACGAAAAAATGAAGCGCAACATTTGTTGCTGCTTTACTTGTGTTCTCGTATGCATAAGTCAAAAAAAGCTAAGTGTAGAACCCGCAGGTTTCGGCAGCGTGTACAGGAAAATATACTAAATATATTTACAATACAACAACAACAACAGAAAATATTATACAAAATCATGGAGTTTTTTTTATAAAAATTTATGACGAGAAACGTATGCTCGAATACACTCAAAAGTGTAAAGTTTGTAAAATTTCCCCAATTAAAAGGCTACAAAAGCCTGATAAAGTAAGCTTTAAAAATTATTTAGTGCTGGGCTAATTTTGGTTATAATCAAATGTGTCATACACTGTCACTGATATCCGAATTGACGAACCATAAGTGAATGATGGTCAAATCCCTGATTGGCTGGGAATTTGCAGCGTAACCAATGCCTTGCATGCTGTTGAGCGAACTGTGAAGCTAGTTACTGAAAAAAAATAGCAGGTGTGCGGTGCCGAGGCACAAGGCCGCGTCATAAAAGACACTATCCTATCAAGGACACTCTTTTGAACACAAATCAAAATTCGTCACTATAACGACGGTAAATTCAGACTCAGAATTCGGCCCTATATTTGTTTGGTTGATCAGGGCGTGGATAGAGCCCGAACTGTAGCCAACTTCACGTGATGAGCTTTGGGTCAAGTATCGAACCTCGCACGGTGACTTCATTTCCCTACCCACACTCGCCACGGAAGGCTCAAATTTAGAATAGTGAGGCCTTGACAATCTCTTTCCCATCAAGAAATGCCATTTGCCAGTCATTCGTACCCTCCAGCATGTAATTTTCATTTCCTTGAAGGTTTTAAGGTATTTAGTGAAATTTTGGCCAAAAGTTAGGATTGAAAATATTGTCCAATTTAGCATAAAAAGATCCGGTCTATTACTTATTAATGAAATTTTGATCTATAAATTTCTGGTCCATAGAGGACTAATCAATAGAGTTCTGATTTATGAAACACTGATTTATGAAGTTCTGGTATATGAAACTTACATGTCGAGAGTTCTAATCTATGAACTATGACCTATAGGGTTTTGATCTATGTAACCTGAATATAAAAAGTCTGATCTATGAAGTTCTGAGTTATGAAGTTCGGATTTATAAAGTTATGAACTATGGAACACTAATCAATGCAGTAGATAGATAGATAGATTAGAAAGGGTGTGATGTACTACGACCTTAAGAGATCTATTGTACCCCCGATAGTAACCTGTTCACAGGTTGTCAGACAAGCCAATCTTGCTGAGGAATCTCAGCAACTGATGTGGCTTTAAGGCTATGATATCCCCACTACTTTGGTGGTAATGCCCCACGTACCTCTTCCTTCTGCGAGTGAGAGTCTCGCAGTGCATTAGGATGTGTTCGGATGTTTCCTTGTCTTCTTTGCAGAATCTACAAGTGCTGTCCTGACTTAAACCTAGGTTTTTCATATGCTCCCCCAGTTTGCAATGCCCTGAAAGGAAGCCCATTATTAGCCTTAGTTGGCTTTTATTTAACTTAAGACAGAGAGCCGCTCTGCTGGGATCAAACTTCCCAATTAGCAGCTTTGACTGTCTAAGCTTTGAGAGGAGTGCCCAGTAGGATGCTCTGGTATTTTGTTCTTCCTCTTTTAGTGTGCCTTTTAAGGTTTGAATTCTTATACCTAACAAGGGTTCTGGACCAATGAAGGTCTTGGCCGCTGCGTTCCTTGCCAAGTGGTCGGTTACTTCATTACCATAAATACCTTTATGTCCGGGTAGCCAGAATAAAGTTACCTTATTAGTCTTGCCTAATGTATTTAGTAACTCGTGGCATTTCCATACTAATTTTGAGGTGGTCTCAATTGAATCTAGCGCTCTGATAGCAGCTTGACTATCAGAGTACATTACTATTTTTTGCTTTTTGTACCCACGTTCGAAGTTAAACTGTGCACAGAGCCAAATGGCAAGAACTCTGCTTGAAAGATGGTTGAAGTTTTTCCCATTGGCTCCGAGTGTTTGGTTTTTGGACCATACACCCCTGCACCAGTTCCTTCGTCCGTTCTCGTTCCGTCGGTGTACCATCTGAGTGTATGTTCTTTGTGAGAGGTATGGAAAGTTGGTATGTCCCATTCTCTCTTGTTAGTAAGTACAACCTTGAAATGTTTTTCGAAGTTGTATTTCTTGTTCATATCGTCTCTAGGTAGCGTGGCTAGGGGAATGTCAGCAGAGATACTTTCGAGGTTAATCAATGCAGTTCTGATCAATAGAGTTCTCATACATGGTGTGCCGATTTATGAAATTCTGATCTATAGAACACTGGTCAAAAGATTTATCTCACTCTAGTATATAGAGTTCTAGTATATAGAATTCTGATTTATGGACTTATGATTTTTTTGAGTTATGAAACTCTGATTTGCAGTAAGAGTTGGAGTTCTGATCTATGGTGTTCCGATTCATAGATTTTTCATCTACGGACCATCAGACTGTAAAAATTTTGATCCAATTTTGATGGCAATGAACAAAGGAGTTCTGATTTCTGGAACAACAATCTATGGAGTTTTGGTATATGAAGTTTTGGAGAGTTTCGGTCTAAAAACTTATGATCTACTATATCATATACAAATAAAGACTTTTTTGGACTATAAGCTGATTAGCAGCGAGTGGTGGAGTTTTGATCTGTGCAGTTCTGATAAATGGTGTTCTAGTAGTGTCCCGATTAATGGAGTTCTCATCTATGAAGTTTAGATCGATAAAATTCTATTCTAAACAAAGGAGTTTCGATTTATGGAACATCGATCTGAGGAGTTCTAGTATATGAAGTTCTGATATATCGAACTGAACTATGGAGTTATTATCTATGGCATCTAGATTTTAACGGCTTGGTGCGCTGCGATTTAGATTAATGGGATATCGATGTGTAAAGTTCTGGGATATGACGTTATGCTCTATAGCGGTCTGATCTATGTACTTATGATCTGCAGAGGTTTGATCTAAGGAATCTAGTTTTTTTGAAATATGAAGGTGGATACGTTTCCAACCCTGAAGGTGTGATTTATGAAATTTTAAGCTTTGAAATTTGGCTCTATAAAATTATGATCTATAGAGCACTGATCAGTAGAGTTCCGATTTTTGGAGCTCTGATATGTTTGGTAGAGTTCAATTTCACGTGGTTCTCATTTATGAAGTTCTAAGCTATGAAGTTCTGATCTAAAACATTTTAATGCATAGAACACTGATCAGTGGAGTTCTAATCTACCATATGGATGTATTTAGTACCGGTATATGAATATATAGAATTCTGATTAATGATGAACTTAATATATGAACTTATTATGATAGAATTCTGATCTTTAGATTGTTGATATATGGAATCAAGATATATAAAGTTTCCTAAATTATGAAGCTTTGATCCATAAATTTTGATCTATAATACCATGATCAATAGAGCATTAATCAATGCAGTTTTGATCTATGGAGTTTTGATTAATGAAACACCGATCTATGGAATTCTGGTCTACGAATCAAACATCTATAATGTGAATATTCTCGCATTCTATTCAATGAAACGCTTACTAACATTTTTTTTACAAGACTTAAAATAGTCAAAATGTTATGAATGTGCTTTAGAAACAAAAATCAGCACAAGAAAGTATATACTTAACTATACGAAAAATATAAAAATTGTGAAAAACAATAGTAGAAGTAAACAAAAGCTAGTATAAAATGTAGAACGATGAAGACCGAACACAAAGTGCTCTACACAATACTCCTTAAGCTAATGTGAAGAATTAAGGGCACGATGAATGTGGATATTTATTTGTCTTGGTAGGATTTGATAAGGAATAAAAGTCTTTTAGGGAGATTTTGTGGATAAGAAGGTGTTATCCAAATCACTGATAAAAATCGCATACATTTTGATCGTTGATCATGAATCAAAAAACAAATTTTAAGGAACTACAAAATTAAATCCCCCGATTTGGAAATGACTGGCCCCTCTAGTACCAATATCTATTACCAAAAACGTATGTAGGGTATAAAAATCACATAAGACAGAAAAAAAATTATTTCTTTGCTTCATTACAATTTTTTTTTTTTTTTGGTTTCTTTCGAACTTTGGCGGCATTGAGGGTTTTGATCTTTCTTTCACTCATTGTGAACTTCTAAAATATAATAGTAAAACTATTTATGTTATTTATATCTGAATCAGCTGGTTGTGGTGAACGTAAATGTTTTCATTATTTGCATTGAGTTGGCAATAAACTAAAATTCAAAAAACTTTAGAGTTTAAAGATGAAAAAATTAAAAAAAAAAATATATAAAACTCATTACAAAAGGAAACTCATTTGTGTCAGTAGGTATAATTATAATAAATAATATAATAAAAATGTTGTTTATAAATATTATTAGTACTTAGTCTCTAGAGAGTAGTAGATTATTCGTTTTGTTTTATTTTTGTTGAGCTTAGTTTTGGACTGTCAAAATGATGACTGTTTCAAATTATTATTATATTTTAAAGTGCCTACAAATTAATTGATTTTTTCCTTTTACAATTTTACAACTGGTATTTTTTTTGTATGGATTTTCTTTTTGTTTCTTTTGTTTTTGTTTTGGCTGTTACTTTGGCATTTAATTTTTTTATTGTTGTAATTAACTCAATTTTAATTGCTATAATTATGACAGACAAGAGGTTATTACCTACTCGTACCTTGTGCCGAAAAAGGCATTCTTGATTTTGAACGCCTGTCAGCAACACTGACACTTTTGGAAGTTTATATGTAGTTTGTATATAGTCAGAGCTAAATGAAGTTTTGAAATTAAATTTTTGTAGGTTTGGCTTACGCTTTAATGTGATTTAAAAATTAGTTGGTATATCTGTTTTTTGTTTTTTTTTTTTTTTGGTTAACAAATTAAATTTTTTAATATTATAAGAATTTTTTAAGTTACTTCTACACTTCCCCTTTTTATGGCAGCTGTTAAAAATGAACACCTAAGTGTCATGAAGTGTTGAAAATTATGTTTTAGTTGTAAAAATTACAATTTTTTAAGCTAATAATATTACATTTTGTGTACTGATTTGGGTTAAACAAGATTCTAGAATTATGGTAATAGGTGGCGCTTTTGATTTTTCTTGCCATAACTAGTTCAAGAGATATCCCTACTTTGAATTCGCTTTTTTAATTTGGTAGACTGTATCCTTAGATAGACACTGCGAATTGAATAGGTACGTATATAGAGATAAAGTCAAACTGGAATAAGTTCAGTCACCTATATATATATATATATTCAATCTGACTAAGCGAAAAATTTTTACTAAAAAATAAAATCATCAACCATTAAAATCTAATCTTAACAAAACATCACTTCTGCACATTCATGGTTTTGGCATATACCCGACAATATGTTACACTAAAAGTCTTAGCCTGCAATTAGTCATAACACTGTCAATATGACTAAAACTAAGGATGGAAAGATTAATGATTAAATGACTAACGACTAATTTATTAAGTGGTGTTTATGACTAAGTATTTAATCTGAGATGAGACTAAGTTTAGTCATGAATCGTTTGTTATGATTAAAATTTTAGTCTTGACTAAATTTAGTCATGATTCGTTGGTAATGATTAACATTTTAGTTAACTAATTAGTTAATTGAAAAATTAGTTGTTTGCGTCCTACTCTAGAGCTAATTTGTACTCTTACTAACGAAACGAGGCTCTTTGAATGCAGCACTAGCTGATACAGATAATTCTGAGCCAAGGTGTTTTACTTTTTTGGTCTCTTACAATTTTTTTTTTGATTCATTTCCAATGGCCAAAATCCATGAGTTTTCATCGGTAAGGCGGGGGAGGAGGTGGGGGTCGGTGTGTATCCCCAAAAATCTATAGTTTTTTCCTGTTCCGATATTCGATATTTAATTTTTACAGATAAGCTGATATTAATTTAAATTTAAAGATCTAATGGAGAAGTAAAGTTAAGGTGATAGTGTTCGGACAGGTGATCTTCCATAGGCAGTAAATTTCCTATTTATTTTAAATGGGTCTTTCCAATCTATAGGCTTGAGCTTGACATAAACCTCGAAAATTATTCTAATACCTTTTGTATTGATTCTCTTCCCTTATGCAAATTAGTTCATCCCACAACAAAATTATAAAGGGTGTTTCAACAGAGTGTAAGGTTGGAAACTTTATTAACTTTGACACAATGCGTTAAATACGTGCCGATTCTCCTCGGAATCACACGTCAAGTGAATGGAATATGCAATATATATTACAGAAATTCAAGTTATCCGGATCAGTACAAGAAGTGAAATTATTAATCCGTGCTCGTCCATCATGGTCTACAGAACATATTTCTTCTGTCAGTGAAAGTTTAGCGGAGAGTCCGGTGCATCGAATTTTTACCAAAGATCTTCATTATTCAATTGACTTCAATTGAATCCTGGAGACCACGGACAGCTTCGGGTGTTTGCTGATTAGGTGCTGGAAAAATTGGTCGTAAATCGTAATTTTTGAGAAAAACAAATTTTTCGGATGAAGCCAATAAGTAAAACTATTACATCTGGTGCTTAGAAAACTTGCGCAAGATTCAAGAATTTCAAAGACACTGTTCGGTGCGAATTTTGGTAGGCGTTGTTCTTTGAAAACGAAGGAGGTGAGACGGTTACTGTCAACGGACCGCGATATTGTGCCATGATATTGACATGGAGGACGTCTACTTTCAACAGGAGCCATACTTTAAGGGAATCTGTCGACTTATTGCGTACCAAATTTCCAGGCCGTGTAATTTCACGTGTTGGCGAAACGAATTAGACACCAAAATCATGTGATTTGACGCCGTTGGACCTTTTTCATTGCAGTTTCGTTACAAATAAAGTTTATGCCAACGCTCTTCAAACGATTCGAGACTTAAAAGTCAACATTAGTGCCGCCATAGCTGAAATGGAGCCGGCTTTATTTCGGAAAATTTTGAGAAAAAGGCGCTACAGTGCAAAAGGAGCCGTCTGTACTATCCGAAAAACTAAGATTTTTGGTTTTTTCATCGTGCCGCCGATCGGAAAATTATACAATGTAATTGAATGCACTAGAACAGTGGAAACTGCGACCAGTAGCACTTGGAGTAACAGAAGAATGACTGCGTCATACAAATCGGTCGTTGTGATTCGCCCTAACCAAAAGCAGAAGAAAGACTCTCCTGACCTTTGACAGGTCATCAATCCACATTAGCAGCGAATCCAGACATTCCCAAAGCAGTGGGCTTAAATTTTTGCTTTTCTTTAAAATTTGTATTGATTTATGATGAACGATCAAAATGAAGGAGAGTTTCATCGGTAAAGAGAAAGAAGGGCGGGGAGAAGAGGTCCCGAATCCCCCGAAAGGATTTTTTTTCAGTAGTAACGATTATAAAGGGTGGGATATAAATATTCTATGAAATCGGAGTGCATCTAAGTATGAATTTTTAAGTTTTGAGTCGCCAACTTTCCATTCCGATTCGAAGAGAAGTGATTTTTTCATTTTGTTCCATACGAATCGAAATTTCTTTTTAATCTGTAAAATATCATACTTTTCAGCATTTGTTTGTTTATTTTTTTTATCAAATAGAGTTTTGAAGCATTCTTTTTTTCTCTATTACTCCTCTTGTGAGCTTAGAACTTCCACCAGTTGTTTTCATCTGACTGTATTTTGTGCCGTTTTTTTCATGGCACCCTGTACTTTTAGCTGATAGTCCTTAATGACAGGAACATTTTCATGTGTTCTTTGACCGCCCATAATGTCTGGTTTCCAGTGGGCTCCAATCAAGAGGACTTGAATTTTTATTCAGAACCACAACTTTTTGTAAGAAATTTAGGTAGCGTATAGAGAAAAACAAAGTTCCTTAAACAACGATCTAAAATTCTATAGAATCAATGGTTCCAATCAAAATCTTTACCTTGAAGCATTATTTTTCTTTTTGCTCTAACTGTAATCTTCCTTTCAAAACAATTGTTTTTTTTTTTCTCATTTCCTTTCATTCAGCCACTCTGTAAACTTCCTTAATCAAACACCAATTGACCTCAATAATATAAAATTGCGGCATTTGAAAATTCTTCAAACATTTACGTAATCATTTTTAAAATTAGGTTTTTGTTTAATTGCTTTCAATTTGTTTTCAATAAATTTTTTAAAATAGATTACGGTACGTGCGTAAGAAAATTGTTTTCGTTGAGTTAAAATATTGCGTGCAATTTTTTTTTCTCATGTTTTTCTATTTTAACAAAATCATCAATAATAGCAAATAATAGAAAAACGAAAATAAATAAAATGTTGCTATGTGATATTAATTATAATAAAAACAAAAGAAACAAAAATATTCAAGAAGAAAACAAAAAAAAAAAAAAACACATAAACTTAAAACAGCAAACGCATGCGCAATTAAAAATTTACAAGTTAATTGAACACACCCCATGTGGTATGTTTGTAAATTGCACGAACGAATTGAACGATGACTTTTACATTATCATCAACAAGAAGCAGAAGAAAAAGAAGTTGAGTTTTTGTAATATTAAAAATTTCCTTTTATTGTTTAGAAAATAGAGTTAAGTAACAAATTCTTAATGAAGTGTTGCAATCAAAACACACAGAAAACTACCTAAAAAAAGTAATAATAATAAATGAAAATTAATGAACATGCGTAAAAAAAAACAAAACGTTGTAAAATTGTGTAACACTTTGCCAAAAGGCGTGACGAAAAACAGATTAAAACATATTTTGCTATTTGTTGATATTTCGAAAAGTAGGACATATACAGGGTGATTTGGTTGTGAAGATTAATAAGAAAATAAAGTGATAAAGGAGGTTGAGATATGTAAATATTTGAGGCCTGATGTTTAGTCTCAAAATTTGCTTGAATTTAGATTTTACCTGTTTTCTACTTGATTTTTTTTTCTTATTTTTACCTGAGCACGTAATTGAACAAATGGGAAAGATATTGGGACAATAAAAAAACCAAAAATATTTACAAGCATGCTTTATAAATGAATTTCTATGAATGTCCAAAAACGCAATTTTCTCATACATTTCTATGAAAATAAATATATAGGGGTCTGGCTAGACCACATGTGCCAAACCAAAGGTTATCGAAACATGTGCCAAACATGTGAGGGTTAAAGAGACATTCCAGTTTAAAATTTTAAAAACATCGATTTTTTTTGTTTTGAATTTTGGGTTCTAAAATATTAGTAGAAAATTCGAAGCAAAACAAAAGTTAAACAAGTTTTCAAAGAAAACAGCTTCAAAATCGTTATTCAGAGGTTTTAAAGGCTACTGATTACGAATCTGATATAAGATTTTTAAAATTCAAAATGGCGGATCCAATATGGTGGATGAGTTCTTCAAAAATTGATCGGATTCGCTTGAAACTCACTACTCAGGGGTTCCTGAGGACGCTGAATAAGAATCTGATATCGGATTTTCAAAACTCAAAATGGCGGATTCAATATGGCCGACTATTTTCCACATTAAATGGGTTCACTTGAAACTCATTACTCGGAGATTTTCAGGGTATCTGATTACAAATCTAATATTTAGTTCGTAATCAGTGACCCCAAAAAGACCCCAGTAACGAATTTCAGGCGAATCGATAAATTTTTAAAAATTTCTTCCGCCATAATGGATCTGCTATTTATCATTTGCAAAATCTGCTGCCAGTATCGTAATCAGCGACCCGGAAAACCCCTGAGTCACGGGGTTTAAGGCAATCAGATAAATTTTTAAAAATTCTTTCGCCATATTGGATCTGCCATTTTGAATTTTGAAAAACCGACATTGATTCGTAATCAGCAGACTTTTCTTCTACCAGAATCGCCAAAAAAAACGTTTTCGGCTTTTGAAAATTGATGGAGTTCGCATAGTTCAAGCTAACAGAATGAACGGAGAAACACGCCCAGCAAGAAAAAATGCCCAATCAGAGATTTAAAGAAGTTGATAGAACTTGAAGACTTTCAGTATGCACAACGGATGACTGAATAAAAGAAGTTTTCATAAAAAAAATCAATTTTTAAGTTTCTAAACGTAAAAATTTATTTAAAAAAAACTTTCAACGCATTTTTCTCAAAATTATGTTTTTTGAACTGGTAGAACTGATATCTCGAGTTCTATTGAACTGATTTTGAAAAACTAAAATGCGTTTGATTCATTATAATTATGGAACTTCAAAAATAGGAATATTCCGTCTTCACTTTTTTTTCTATGAAAGAAATTACGTTTTTTTTTCGTTTTTTTTGAGAAAAAAGGACCCAAAAAAAGGGTAAGGGGAAAGTTGCACTTTTTGTGGTTCCACATATAGAGAAATGCTAAGCAAACAAAATCTTTTTTGGAGTATGTCTCTATCTTTAATAGGAAGTTCGGTATCCATCCTATCACTAAAAATGGATTTTTTTTGGAGATGCCCTCTACTTATAACGTCTCAAAACAATTTGTAATAAAATATCCTAGTTTTTAAAACAAAAATTCTCCAAAAAGCCTATTTTTTCTAATTTTATACTGAAATGTCCCCTAAAAAAAATATTTAGTATTTTTTGTTTTATTTTAGGTCACTCTGATTTTGTCAATTAGGTAACAATTTTTTTTTTTTAATAATAACTAAAGTGAATTTAGTTATTATATTTTTTTTCCAATGAATATAAATTTATTAAAAACGATAAAATAGTTTTTGAAAAACCTGAAAAAAGGGATTTTGGGTCATCGGTGACCAAAGGTCCAAAAAGGGTTAATACGAACCATTGGAATTTGAAATTGAAATAGGGCAATATTACTATTACTACTACTGCTATAGAAGGAACACAACAGTCTGTTAAGAATCTAGGCCATGCATTTAAAGAACCCCCTTTGAATCACCCTGTATATGATAAAATAATAATTATAAAAATAACTACACGAAACTAAACAACACGAAACAAATCAAAAGTTTACAATACATAGATTTTAAATGAAAACAATAGGTAGGTACATAATTTTGATTATTTTGTTCTATTTTCGGAATTATTTTTATTGTTTATTTATTTTGGAAAACTTTTGCAAAACGTTCTTCTAAAACAAATAAAAAACATTTTGCAAAATTTAGCAGGAAATTTAAAAAATTTCTTTAATAGAAAATTGGCAAAAAACAAGCGAATGTTATTTTCTTTGAATTTGCAAACGCTCAGAAGAGGATGCAACATTTTTCAGAGGCAGTTCGAAAGTAAAAGAAAACTGGGAACTTAAAAATTAAAAAAATTTAAATTCCTCGATAAAGTTTTGAAATAGTAGTTAAAGGCTTATTGCAATTACAAAAAAAAAAAAAAAACTCAAGTCGCACCAAACGAAAAAGAAAACCGACTTCAATTGAGAGGCTGAGAGGAAAAGTGGTATAACTTCTACGTTCAGAAAAAAGTGGAATAATTTTACTCAAGAGCAAAAGCAAAACGAAATATGTTCAGAGCTAAAGTGAAATGAGATATGTTCAGAGCGAAAACAGAATAAAACACTATGCTGTTCTTTCTCTGAAAGAATTGTTATACCATTTTTGCTCTTACTTTTAAGGGAGTTCCATTTTCACTCTAAACCGTATTACTTATGCCATTCTTGCACTGACACTCTAAATTATATCACTTTTGCTCTTATATAAATTTTAGCCCGCTTTTCTATGCTAAATTTACTTTATAATATATAGTTTTGATTATCACATTCATGATCATGATCAAAGATCTTATCAGCTAAATGCTAAATTAAAACAAGAGAATGAAAAAAAAAAAACCAAACCATCACGATCACTTTTGACTATGAACTAGTTTCCATCTCAAAAGCTTGCCTCTATAAATGTAAATCCTTTCACATAAAGTTTTTAATTTGTTGTGCGAACGAGCATTTTTTTTTTTTAATATTTTCCTTTCTATCTGTCAGATAGATCACTTAAGGTTATTTACATTATATTTTTTTTTTAGTTGAGCAGTTGATGATCAGCTGCAGCACACAGATCATCAAGTGATGCGATCATCGTCATCATCATTTTCCGCTGTAGTGATTTATGTTGATTTTGATTTACGCACATGTACAATGAAAATTTTATATGCAACAAGTGCAGAAATTTAAATTCAATAAGAGTAACTTATAAAAAATGTAAATATACTATATATAGCTGAAGCTTTTTTCAGCATAGATCAATGTTCTTTAAAGAAAACAAAGCAAGATCAGCAATATCATTTCTTAATTTTAAAATTTATAAAACAAATAAATAGTTTGTTTTTTTTTTTTAGTTTTCTAATATCTAACTAGAAATTGCCTACAGTAAAATAATTAACATAAAAATAAACGATTTGTTTATGTTATTTCTATTGGCATGATCAATCAAGCTGATCGATCATACATTCAATAAATATATATAAAAAATTATAAATAAAAGAAATAACTTTATTTTGTTAACAAAAAAAGAAAGAAAAAAATATTTAATCTTTCACTTAAATGCACAGCTATATTAACTTAAATCTTTTTAATAAAAACTAGCGTCTTGAAAAGTCTTTTACAATAGCGATCATTAAGATCAATAACGATAACAAAATCTCACAAATAACTTAAACTTTCAAAGCTTAAGACATCAAATCAATAGGAAAAACACAAAATACTTTAACTTCGGCTATAGCTAAGCTAACGTTGATCTTTGTAGTGATCTTATAATCACAAAGATCAACAAGAAGGCGCTTATAACTAACGATTTTACTTTATTTTCTTCTTTTTTTTTTTTTGAAACTAAACTTAACTTTCTTTTGAAAGAAATACCCATATGTATTTAGTATATACTTTTCTTTTATAACTTAAAGGCATTTTCAAATACTTATGTATGTAGTTATTTTTGTTGTTGTAAAAGAAGAAAGCCTCAAAGCCTTTTAAAACAAATTAAGTTAACCTAAGAGATCTACTATTTACAACAATCAATCGAACGAACGAAAGATCGTTTGATCGGATTGATCGAATTGATCGGACGTACGTTGGTTGGGTATAAAAATATTTGCGTGGCAATAATAAAAAAAAATAATAAGAAACATCTACTACAACAACATAACAACAGGAAAAACTATAATTATGCAATTTTAAGCAAAAGTCTTTGATGGTGGTCTTGATAGAGTTGAATCTCTGTTGAAAATATCCTCAAGATCAACAAAAAAATTATATAGAAAAAAAAAAAACATTTGTGCAAAAATCACAACAGAAAAAAAGCAAAGAAAACCAACAACTGATTGATCTATAAAAACGTATGATCGTAGACAGTGGCGGATTCAGAGAAGGATTGTGAAAACTACTGCAGACTACACAGTTTTCAATGGCGCTGCTGTTTATTATAGTATGTGAAGTGATATAGGGAAAGGAGGAAGGACCAAAAAACTGGTTTTACACGGAATCATGCTCTTTCAAATGGTTTAATTCCCAGATCCCGGGAATGCCTGGTCGTTAACCTCCTTTCTCCTTTATGCCACGCCAGATATAGATGCGCTTAGACTATATTAAATTTGAAGTTTTAGGGTCACTAGATGTCCTATTTTTTAAGAGCTTGAAAATGATTTTTGATCGGATTTTTGATTTGCTTTTAGGTCTGGTTTGTAGTATCATTTTAGATCTGAATTTTGACTGTATATTGAGTCAATTTTTTGGTTTGATTTTTGTGCTACTTTTGATCAGAATTTCGGCCATATTTTAGGTCTGAATCAGGTCTGTGTTTTGGTCTGAGGGTTAGCCTGAGCTTTAGGTTTATAATTTTGAATTTGGATCTGATTTGTGGATTTGGTTTGAATTTTGATTTGAGTTTTGATCTAAACTTGGTCTCTTTTTGGTCTGTGATTTAGTCTGCTTTTAATCTGGATTTTAGTCTGAATTTTGGATTGAGTTTTGGTTTGATTTTCAATCCGAGTTCTTGCCTGAAATTCAATTTAAATTTTGACCTGGATTTGGTCTGACTTTTGATTTAAATTTTGGTCCGAGTTTTTGCCCTAAATTGGTCTGGTTATTGATCTGAATTTAGTTTGAAGTTTGCTTAAATTTGAGTCTGAATTTAGTCTGACTTTTAGACTAAGTTTTGTCCGAATTTAGTCCAACTTTTGATCTAAATTTTGGTCTGAATTTGGCTTGACTTTTGATCTGAATTTAGTCTGAAATTTGCTGTGTAATTTTCTCTGAATTTTGGTCTAAATTTTAGTCCGAATTTGGTCTGACTTTTAGTTTAAATTCTGGTCTAATTTTTGTACTTAATTTTCCGAGCTTTTGTCCGAATTCGGTCCGACTTTTGATCTAAATTTTTGTCTGCTTTTTGTCTTAATTTTGTTTGTCTTTTGATCTGAATTTAGTCGAAAGTTTGCTCTGAATTTTGGTTTAAATTTTAGTCTGAATTCTGGATGAAGTTTTGGTCTGATTTTTGGTCTTAATTTTCTGAACTTTAGTCCGAATTTGGTCTGAAATTTTGCTTGAACTTTAGTCTGAATTTGGACTGTCTTTTGGACCAAGTCTAATTTTTGGTCTTAATTTTCCGAGCTTTTATCCGAATTCGGTCCGACTTTTGATGTAAACTTTGGTTTGCTTTTTGTCTGAATTCGGCATGACTTTTCATCTGAATTTATTTTGAAATTCGCTCTGAAATTTAATCTGAATTTTAATTTAAACTTTAGTCTGAATTTGATCTGACTTTTGGTCTTAATTTTCTGATCTTTTGTCCGAAATTGGTCTGACTTTTGATCAAAATTTTGGTCTGCCTTTTGTCTGAGTTTGGCCTGAATTTAGTCTGAAGTTTGCTGTGAATTTTGGTATAAGTTTTACTCTGAATTTGGTCTGACTTTTGGACAAAGTTCAGGTTTGATTTTTGGTTTTAATTATCTGAGCTTTTATTTGAATTCGCTCCGTTTTTTGATCTGAATTTTGGTCTGCTATTTGTCTGAATTTGGCTTGACTTTTGATCTAAATTTAGTTTGAAATTTGATCGGAAGTTTGATCTGAATTCTGCTCTAAACTTTAGTGTAAATTTGGTCTGACTTTTGAGCAAAGTTTTGGTCTTAATTTTCCGAGCTTTTGTCCGAATTCGGCTCGACTTTTGATCTAAGTTTTGGTCGTTTGTTGGTCTAAATTTACGGAATTTCTATGAATTGAGTCTGAATTTTGGTTTATTTCATTTTGGCCATATTTTTCTTTAATCTAAGTTTGAAGTTGATCCGAATTTTAGCTTCAATTTTTGTTTGAGTATTGGTCTGACTTAGTCTTCTTTTGGTCTCTGTTTTGGTCAAAATTTAATCTGAATTTTGGTCTTAATTTGGTTTGAGTTTTGTTGTGAATTTGACCTGAATTTTAATCTGAATTTTTGACTAAGTTTTGGTTTTAACGCGAACTAAGCTTAGATCCGAGTTTTGATGAATTTCGATCTGAATTTGTTTCAAAATTTGTTGTAGAATTTAATTTAAATTTTAGCCTGAATTTGATCTGCATTTGGGTCTCAATTTGGTTTGATCTGATTTTTGGTTTGAATTTTTGGGCTGACTTTGGTTTTATTTTCAGTCTGAATTGTAATCTGATTTTGGTAGGAATTGAAATTCGATTATAGACTTTCTTTTTGTTTGAATTTTGATAAAATTTGTAGAGTTGTTTTTGGTCTAGGTTTTAATCTGGTTTTTTATCAAACTAATTCTCAGGATTTTGGCCCGGTTTTTGAACTAGTTATTGGTTTGTTAATTATCCAATAATTTAATAAAAGTCAGCTCTACCTTAATCCAAATTCTAACTCCGCCACTGATCATAGTGCATTGCGATCAATGCGATCAGCAGGTATACAATCAATATGAGATCACTACGCAATCAGTATGATATCAGTATGCGTTCAGTATACGATCAGTATATGATCAGTATACGATCAGTATGATAGTATATGTAACTAAAATATCAAAACAACCAACTACACAGCAAATGCAAATCAAAATTATGTACTACAACAGAGCATATTTTTGCTTGCGAGCAAGCAACAATTTATAACAAACAAACAAACAAACATTTCACAGACGTGATCGACAGTTGATCTTTTTTCACTACAAAACACTAGATCTTCTACATCAATCGATGTAGTAGATTGAGAAGATATTGATTCATTGAGCTCAATATTAGCTGGCACGATCGTTTGATCTTCTTTTTTTGTTTGTTTTTTTTTTTTTTTTTTCTTTTACAAATAAATGTTTGTTTATTTGTACAATCTGTTGTGCATACGGAAGAGAGTTTCCTAAAGCAAAAACGACAATTTGTTTTGCTAAAAACCAAGAAAAAAAAATCGATGCTTTTTTTCTCTTGTTATTACTACCAAATGTGGTACTATCGTAAATCTTTTATATTTGCATGTGTTCTGCTTGTTCAAAACGCAAATAGGTAGATATTTTGTTGCATGTTTATATGCACTTTGCAAAGTCATTGGTAACAAAACAGTTGGCAATGATCCGATCAGTCTTTCAACCTCTCAGTAGTAACAGCTACTATTTAAAAGTGTTTCTAACTAAAAGAGAAAGAGAGAGAAAGAAAGAAGCAGCATCATCAGCATGTTGTTAATATGTTGAATGTTGTTGTCTTTAAAAATTTTTATTGGCAGTCAAACTGTCTGCCAAAGTAATCATTCACTCACGTCAAGAAAAAAAGAAAAATTTTTGTATGGAAATGAAAATAAAACACGACAAGTCCAAGCCAAGTCAAATCACAAACGCTTGACTGAGGAGGTTAACAAGACAAGCGATTAAGCTACGATTTATTTTTCTGTGTTTTTTTTTTCTTTTCTTTTCTTTTTTGCCAATTCTTAATGATAATCATAAGCGATCTTCAGTGTGTGCTGAGCTTAAAGCAAAAGTTTAATATGAAGTTCATGAGTAAAATTTGTAATGATTTTAAATGCGTATAGAAGAATCAAGAAGAAGAAGAATAAGCAACAGCTGGAATAGCTACTGGGCTTTGAATTTACTATTTCAAAGCATTTAAAAGTAACTCGTACTATTCAAACATGTTTTAAATAAAGTACATACTACTTGAAAGTTATTAACCGAAGCAGCTGTTGTTGAGTGTGTGTGTGTGTAAGCCTAAAGTTTAGTCTAGCGTTATTAAAAGTGGGTTATTAAGTTGGCGGTGGTAATGAGAACGGCTTGCTTTTCCTATCAAAACTTGGCGATCATTCGTTCTTTTCTTTTCTTCTATGACGATCATATCTTCTTCTTATACTATTAAATTTTTCGCTCGTTGTATTTATTATCTGTAAAAATTTTTTAGTGGTTTACCTTTTTTTTTTCGTAAGCTTGTATTTAATTAAAAGTGACAATTCTTGTTAATTAGTAGCACTGTGCAAACATTTTCTTCGCTTTTTTTTCTTCTCTTTTTTTTGTCTTTATCTTTTCATCTTCAATTTCGTATCACATTTCTTTTGAGATTTGATATTTTTGTAGTTAATTCCTGTTGACATTTCGCTTTTTTTATGGCTCTGTGTCGTCGTATATAGCTTCCTAATGAAATTGATACTTTAGTTTCTGTTGTGGGTAGATACTACATAGAAATGTGGTAGTTTATATATAATTTTTGCAAGGATTTTGATAACTTTATTTATATATTAGATTAAATGGAGTGAGATGTCTGGTTTTTTATTTAGTTTTCTTTGGCTGCTGCCAGCGTCTTGTTTTGGTTGTAATAATCTTATAAATTGTTGCTTTGGATTGTGCTTAAGTCTGTCTTGGCATAAAAATACTTATCAAAATAATTAAATACTTTCTTATATAAATAAATATATCATTTTGTTAGCTCTGTAGATTTGCGATCTTATGCTGATTAATTCCACATGCTAAAGACTTAGAGTTAAGGTGACCATTCGTTTCCGATTTCCGAAAATATTCAGTGGATCAAGTACTTTATTGCCACTTGTTTTTTGTTTTCAAATTTGTCATTTTTTGATTGTTTCATTTCGAAATGGTACTGTGCATTCTAGGCTTTTCTTTTTCATTATAGCATCAAGATTCTTGAAGGCAATGATAAGACGCAGCCAAATTAGCTTTAATTTAAAAAAAAAATTGGATTGGAAGATTTTGTTTTTGTGATGATTCAGAGCAGACTAGACTAGACTAGTCCGAAAATCAGACTAAAATTAGATCAAAATCCACGCACAAAAATGAAATCAAGATTCAAACCAAAAGAAGATCAAATATCAGACCAAAACTCAAAACGAACTCCAAAACAAACAGCAGATCAAAAACCAGTCCATAATGTAATGCCGAATTCAAACCAAGAGCCAAACCAAAAAGTCAGAGCTAAATCAAATCAAAATACCAATCAAAACTCACAGCTAAAATTTAAACTAAAATTTAGTCTCAAACTCAGACCACATTTCAGAATAAAATTCAAACCTGAAATAGGTTTAAAAATATTTAAAAAAAAATTAAATTTTTCATCTATTTTTGAGATGAGCTTCTCGAGATATTCAATGATCCTAGGGTCTAAGTTTTACGAAAGACCATCGAACCTTCGTTTCTTCCTAGTATTATGTACATCCTCCTATCTATGCACTCACAAATACTTCATCAACCTGACGTTCACAGGGCTGAGGTTTACGCTACAGTGAGGGTCAGCGGATGGCGGATAGCTAGACGGTCGGCAGTTATGCCCGTTAACTGCGAATATCCAATAAGGAGTCGCCGACCAAGAGCGGCAGAGATAGAAGTTGTGGAAAAGGCCACAATACCCAATGAAGTTCTACGACAGAAAGAATAGGCACCGTCTTTGGAGTAAGTGCTCCCTCCCAAACCCTACGCCCTACCCCCCTCCCCCAAGGAGACATCATGGAATAATGTCACAGTATGTGCCACACCACTAACATACCCTATGACTTAGCAATTAGGTGCGATTTTTTTGACGGATATATGAGTCTGGAATTATCGTGATCCAAAAAAACGAAGCAAAGGAGCAAATTTTCATGTAAACAAGGACGTTAAGAGCTGAGACCAGTAGGGTCCTGGCGCAATGGAATACTGGACGATTCGAATTGGAATGGATAAACCCTGGGCTGACAACAGTGGCATTCGGTTACCTTAGTAAGCGGAGTGAATTCCAGCGGAAATGGCTTTCCGGTTAATGTTACTACAGTTGCCCCCGTCCCGTTAAAACCTTGGCAGGCTTTTAAGTACGATCGAGCTCCGTCATCAAGGCGACTGCACATTGGGCTGAGATAGCGTCCTGACGAGGGGACCCAACTGAAATGATGAAACCAAAAAATCAAAAAACAACAGGAGGAAAAAGTAAAGTATATGAAGGGATCGACCTATTCAAGATTAGTCGATTGTTATTGCAATCACCGTTGAATAACCTTGAAGAGGAGGGCTCTTCCTTACCAGAATTCCAACAATAAAATTTAGAATTCGTTGAACAGGCGGAGGCTGCAGTCATAACACTGAACGCTGTGGCGACTATGACGACAAAAGCGTCGGTTACTAGGTCGGCTCAGACAACAAGGATCACAGCTTTGAATAAGAAACCCGTGGATGGGTTTTTTCTGGAAAGAGCAGAGAACGCTACTGCTCCGGTAGGAGCACAATCTAGCACAGCCTTAAAAATGAGGCTAAGTAGGGCAGCCAGCTCTATCTTGCTCAACATCCCTACATCTCATTTTGGAGATGGGCAACAAAAACTGGCAGCAGGTGGCGAACCGAACAAGGTACCAGCAAAGAGGACATTAGCGCAGAAGGCAGAACAACAAGTAACAGCGGTACCTGAAGTGAAGGCCAAATATGGGACTACGACGACGAGCTACGCAGCTCAAGTAGCAAAGGCTGTGTTCAGTGGTACACAATCCGCGAAGACGACACGATCGATAGCGAGCCCAAAAGAAGATGGTGGTATGCGAATCAATGCAAAATCACCAGAGGCGATTAAATATTCGAAAGAATACCGTAGAATATTTTCAGAGGTTGATGGTGGGGTGGAGGGAGTGAAAATTTATAAGAAAACTACTTTGTATCTAGATTTTTTCTCCATCAGGCCCCAGTGATATTTGTCTTCAGATACAGATTTTATCATAGAGAGATGAATAAATTATTGCGTGATTAAAAAAAAAAAAATATTTGTATCAATTTGTGTCAAAAATCTTATTCTATTTTACCACGTTAATATCACATCACTTTTAATGGTGTCTGCCATTCCGTCTGTCTGTTCGGGTGGGTGGTACTTTGCAATCGATTTTAAACTAACTTCCTGATGAGCTTAAGACTTGAAACTTTAAATATAGCTCAGAACTGGATGACAATTCAATATAAAATATCTAATATATGGTATACCACCTTGATCAAAAAGTTCCCGGAATTTATTCTGAAAATTAAAAATACAAGTTTATTCATCTAAATCTATATAATTCCCTTCAACGTAATCCCCATCGACTGCAACACACTTATGCCAGCGCTAGATCCAATCCGCGAAACAAATTTTATATTCGGTTTTCGGTATGCCCATCAGTGTTTCCTGCGATTTTTCCATTACTTCCTCTCGGCTGCTGAAACGCATTCCCCGTAATGGTTTTTTAACTCGATTGAATAGAAAGAAGTCACAGGGAGCGAAAGCAGGTGAATTCGGTGGCTGTTGGATGGTATTTGTTGCATTTGTCGTCAAAAAATTACGACGGTGCGTTTCATTGTGCAAAATTCTCGAGTTTTCTGTCCACAATTCTGGTCTCTTTCGGCAAATTGCTTCTCTCAAACGCCTCATAACGCCAAATAACACTCTCTGATGGTTAATTTGCAATTATTGACAAAAATTTCTTTTACTTTATCAACGTTTTCGTCGGTTTTCGATGTCAATGGTCTGCCACTGCGTTCATCATCTTCGATTGGCTCACGACCACTTTTGAACCGCTCGTGCCACTGGTAAACGACCGTTTTCTTTAGAGAATCGTTACCAAAACACTTTTCCAACATTTCCAATGTTTGCGCGCCATTAAATCCGTTTTTTAAGCAAAATTTAATACAACACAATTTAATAAAATTGTAAAAAAAATGGCCAACACACACAGAGATAGATGTACTCTTGACTACGTAACTTTTGCAAATGTCAAGCTATGACGCTAAGATTGAGAGAGAATATCAACTACAGATGTACCAACTTAACAGACACTATAATTACAGTACAGCATATTTTCAGGCTGGGGTATAAATATTATTATCCAATAATTATAGTACAGCATACTTTCAGGCTGGTGTATAAATATTATTATTATACAATAATTATGGTACAGCATACTTTCAGGTTGGTGTATAAATAAGGAGTACGGTGTTAACTAACAGATGGCATAGCTAATATACGGTTTGAGTCGAGGATAATTAATATGGAGTTTTGAAAAGTTGCCACTTACTCATTTTATTTTGTACCAATATTTACAAAAAATGTACCAAATGGGGGAAAAATGTACTATTTTATCATATAGAATAAATATTTTTACTAAAAACTTTTTGTCAGTTTATTATAAAACATTATATTAATAAGAGTATTGAATTCTAATTTATTCCTTAATTGTTTTTTTTTTATATTAGACTAAAGTCAAAAAATTTTCTTTCAGCATTAGCTGAGCTATGAGCTCATTAACATGAATATAAATTTAGTCAATTCTTCAAACCACATTTCGTCTATTCCATTTTTAATACAACTTACTTTTTGCCAAAAAATTACTAAGTCTGAACAATTTTCTAATTTGTAAAGTATTTTGAAAATATGTTTACAATTCTTGATTACTATGAAAGCTAACTTTGCCCACAGAATATACCAAATTTTAAAAACATGTACCAATTAACCAAGCGCAGATAAATGGAAAATAAATTACCAGTTTTGGTAGAATTGTACCAAAGTAGCAACCGTGCATATCGGTAGAGATAAAATTGATAGCGATTTCGGTGAACTATTCATCCATCAATTTCCTATTGCATGCGACCCACTTTTGTTGTTTTAAATCATGGAAATATTTTCATACCTACTAAAACTTCCATCTACAAATTTTCAAGACGATCTGTATGAGTTTATAAATCTCTATAGGCCTAAAAGAAAAATACTTTTATACTTAAAAATTTTTTTTTATTTAAATTTTATATAAAAATACGAAACTAGAAATTTCACTTCCTGGAATGACAAATGGAGATCAATTTCAAGATCAGTATAAATAAATCAAATGCAAACTAAAAAACTAGTTCAATGGCAAAAGTTAACATAAAGATTATTTTTTATTACCGCTGCTGATAACATCTCATTACTTGATGGTAAAAAGCTTTATACAAGATAAGTGAAATCTACTTTAAAGTAAATGAGACAACGAAATGAGATGAATTTATGGCTGAAGATTACCAATCACTAAAAGATAGTTTGAGCAATAACTAAGTATGAATTTATTATAGCTGAAGATCACTGATCACTGAAAAATAAATTGAGCAAACACCAAAATAAACGTGAAAAAAAAAATCCAAGCAACTTTTTGTTTGATATCAAGTAACAAGAAGAAACTAAATCACTGTTCACCGAAGATCACCAATCAAGAAAAGATCAGTTTAAGCATATACCGCAAACTTAAAATAGTGTAACATAAAAATCAAGGCAGTTTTTTTTTTTTTTTCTTTTTTTGATAAATATTAATTACCAAGAAGAAATAAAATCTATCAAAACTCTTCGCTCTAAATTCTATGACTAATTTTGGTTTCTTACGGAAATTTACCGCCTTTGATCTTGTCAAAGAAAAAAAACCTTTATGTATCAAAAAAGATTTATGTCTTTCCGACCATATATCTGAAATGTTTGTTTGTTTGTTTGTTTGTTTTTCGTTTGAAGCAAGTAAGTAAACTTTATTGGCATAATAAATACGGAAATTTTTGTTGAAGAGCTTTTTTTTTATGTGAATGTATGTAGCTACAGCTTGCAGATCACTGATCTTTGATCTTGAATTTTGGAGTCAAAAACAATACAAAAAAAAAAAAAGGAAAAGAAAGTATAAAATAACGTCATTTTGTTTAAATTTTATTTCAGAACAATGGTAGGCGCCATTAGGCTGAAAAGCCTAATTGGGTCAGGAATTCATACCAGCAAAGAAAAAAAATAAAAATTTAATTGGATTACCGCCCCTTTTTATGTTACTTAGCACATTAGAGCGTTTACTATTGATTGATTTTCTCTTTCAACTTATTATTTCTTAAGCACTTGTCTGACTGATTCATTTTAAGGTATAAAGCTAATATGTTTCAATTTAACTTTATAGATATGTAAATATATTATACACTCAAAGAAATAATATTTGTAATAATTTTTAACTGCTATTGTATTATCTCATTTAAAACTGTTTCTCAACTTTTAAGATTGAGTAACTTTAGCTTAATAAAACATTAAAAATTCTTTTGTTATCTTACGAAAAAAAAAGAAGCAAATAACAATATTTAAAGTTTACATACTTTAATTAAGCTATTTTATTACATTTCCATACGACATTCCACTCATATACAACTGTTTTTTTTTTTAATATTTTATTTAAATTATCATAGTATACAGTTGGAAGATGCCAATAGCTTATCTCTTTTTGGCTTTTTCACCTTGTAAAATGTTGAGCTATTTCTTCTTTTTTTCCCCCTCTTTTTTTTTTTTTTTTTGTTATCTATGTATTTTATAAAAAGAAAAGTAAATATAATTACGTTTTTTACAAAATGTGTAAAGACAAAAGAAACTACTGTTTGTGTAACAGTGACTGAACTGCATCCAGTTGCATACATAAAAAAAAGAAGAAACTTGACAGGAAGAAGAGTAAAATAAATTTGTTTAAGAAGACATTCAACTTGGCTTGTCTTGTCTTTTACATTGTACTTTTTCTAGATATAATTATGTACTAACTGGAAGAAGTACTACACGTTACTACTGTATCATTTTGTTTTTGTTTAATATGCATAAGAGCTAGTGACAGTTTAAATTTTTTTTTCTTTTTTTTTGTTATTTGTGGAGACATTGACTTTTCAGGTTGTATGGTATATTCTTTGTTGAATGAAACTGCAATTTCATTTGATTATCATGGCCAGGCCTTTAAGAGGTTGGGTAATCAGGCTTGATTATAATTAGAGAGTATGGGAATAGAGAGCGATTATTGAATAGAATTGAGTAATCAAGTAGTGGAGAAATTAAATCAAAATTGTGGCAAATCTATATATATAAAATAGAGCGTTGTTAAATGTTTAGTCCTAATAGGCTTCTATCTTTAGCAACGGATTGTCATGAAATTTAGTATGTAATTGCTTTGGACATTTGTTAAGTTAAGTCGATATTTATTTTAAGTTAATTTCAAATAATTTCTTTAATATAGACCATTATTTGGACCAAAGTCAGCTTTTTATAAAATTTAGCTACTTAATGCAAAATGCTGCTTAAACTATAAGAGGTACATAAAAATTATGTATGGAAAGATTATACAGGGTGACAATCGTAAAGTGACGCACACATATCAGCAGTTATTTTCAAAAGGACGTACTTCCATTAAGTACAATTAAGTGTTAACATTGCTGAATATATAAGCATTAATTTGAACCCCACCTCATTCAATATAACCTCCTTTAGCCTGCACACATGCCTTCAATCGATCCGGAAATCGTAGGACTGTTCGCCGCAGGACTTCCTGATCAATTTCAGTCCAGGCTTTCTCTAATGAATTTGTCAGCGACTCCAGACTGTGGTGTTGAGATGCACAAGCCTTACTCTCTAAAATACTCCAAATAGAATAGTCTATTGGATTCAAGTCTAGGGAGTATGGTGGCCATTCTTGAGATGTTATGAATCCAGAAAAATTGTGTTTTATCCATGTTTGCGTTAATTTTGCCATGTGGGAAGGTGCAGAATCTTGCTGGAAAGTCCAGTTTTCATTTCCAAATGTATCTTGGGCCCAGGGAAGAACATGTTCATTTAAAATGCTCCGATAAACAACCTGGTCAATTTTAACACCCTCTTCAACGAATATTAGAGGGGTTCTGGCATTAGCGGAAACTCCAGCCCATACCATAACGGAAGCTGGCTTTTGAACTCGGCCAACAGTCCTCAGTCTAACAGTCGATGATGATGTTAGCCACATTCGGTCATTTTGCGCATTGAAATGTTGTTCAACCGTGAAAATTTTTTCATCTGTAAACAAGATATTTTCAACATTTTTTAACATGGAGGAGCGTAGCAACGCCTTGCATCTTTGCAGTCGGAAATCTTTCTTTTTTTGTGTCAGATCTTGAGCTTTTCGGAGCTTGTACGGCTTAAGATTAAGCTTTGATTTTGCAATGATTAGCACTGTTTCACGGTTTACTCGCACTTCCTTAGCGATTTTTCTCATTGAGCGCCTTGGATTTCGCTTGATTCGTTTACGAATTTTTTCTGTTAAACCAGTAGTGGCAACTGTTGAAAATTTTCCCCGGTCTCTATCTCCAAAACCCCCAGTTTCATTATATCAAATAATAGCTCGGTCTACCGTACGACTTGACAAATTTAAAGCCTTTGCAATTTGACGGCTACTATAATTTGCCAAATGAAATTTCATAATTTCACGACGAATATTTTCCTTGTCCATTTTTATGGAAATTTCAAAATGTAATAACAAAAATTCAAATGAAATTAAAAGCAAAGCCAATGATGAATGAATTTGCTTTTTAAATTAAAGTAACGGTAAATGGCAAAGCTTGCTGCAGAGTATTAAACTTGCGTCACTTTACAATTGTCACCCTGTAGATCTTATCGTTTTCTAAAATAAAGTCAGTGGTGGCATATATCTAAAGTTAATAGTTTACCTGTAAAATGCATTTTTATATTAAAAATTTGTTCTCCTTGCATTTTTTATTGTTAATATTTATATTTTTCTTAGAATCAAAGCCAAAGATTTTTTTATTTCGCTCCCTGTGATTTCCACCACACAAACACAAAGCAGAAGAGAATGCGTATGAGCTTTGCGTTTGAAATTCTTTTTCATTTGCATGAATGTAACTACATATTACTAATTTGATCACAGTATTTCAGAGTGGTGTGTGGATGAGTTGGTTAGAAGGGAAGGTAAAGTAGTGGATGTAGGAAAGAGTTGTGGTATAGTTGGTTCGAGTCCCACTTGAAGCGGGACCAAATAATTTTTTTCCAATATATATTTTTTTTTATTGGTGTGGTGGAAAAAAAAATATACAACATAAAACAAATACCGACAAACACACAAAAGACATTATTATATATTACTAATGTGATCACACTATTTTGTGAAGTTTTGTGGCTTAGTGAGTTAAAAAGGAGGGTAAATTTGTGGTTGTGCAATGAAATTGTGAATTTTTTTTGGTGTCGTGAGTTCGAATCCCACACAGGTGAACCGCCAAGCGATTCTTTTTTTAAACAAATAATTATTTTTTTTTACTATTATATAAAACTGTAACTTGATTTCATGGACATATGTCTCTAAAAAAAGTTATTTGTCAATGGCATTCTATGAAAAAATATGGATAGGCGTGGCCTTTTCCCCTCAACTCTAATGCTTTTATATATATTTCTAGAATCGTTTACCCACATTGGTTGACAAAACCACGCCACAAAAAAAAATGTGATTAGGATTGAAAAAGACGGCGAGGAACTTTCCATATAGCCTGAATTTTCATTATTGTATATCTTAGAAACTATTTGTAGTGCAGTACTAAGATTTGGAATGATAATATGATTTGTCAATGGAATTTTGTGGATAAAGTATGGGTATACTTGAGTTAGTGACTGTTCCACCTTGGTTTTATAAGGTATATTTCCTAAATTTTTTGTGGTTAGATAGCTTTGATTGCCAATGGAAAATGCTAGAAAAAAAATGAATGGAATAAATAAAATATGCGTGACACCTCCCATGCAAAGAAAATGTTTGAAACTGTATACCAGAGAAACTATTGCAAAGAACACACTGGCAGTTTGTGTGTGAAGGCGGATGGTTAGTAGTAGTTTTTGGGCAGAATGTGTAAGTTTTTTGGCATACAAAAGAAATGCTTCAAAAGGTATATATCTCTGCCTTATTTTGCCAAGGCCCTAACATCAATTTTTCAGTATAGAGTTTTCGATGGATTATGATAAAGTGTGTCCTGTATCGAAGTTTTAGAAACCTACACTGAAAACTTGCAATCTTTTCTTTTAGTTTAAATTATAAATTCTGGAAATAGTACACCAAATACAAAAATGTTTTTTGCTTCTCCAATAAAATTTGAAAAGGGCTTAAGCAAATTAAGGCAGCGATATGGGGAAGCATAGTAAGGCAAGCAATCAAAATTTAGTTGTAAAGGATGTATATTGATACTTGGTTATTAGAGAGCCATAGTAAGAAACATGATGATGGTTTGTATGTTAAGATGGGATGTTGATAGCAATAACTGAGAAGAATGTTGACACCATTAAACACATGGAAGTGGAACTACTCATGTAAATGATATGAATGATTAGTGCAATGATTCGATTTTGATCGGAGACTGACACGCTCAAATAAATATATCTCTTGCAAAAGTTTTAGTTGTTGTAATATTTTCATTAACCCTACTTTGCCAGGTCCGGACAACAATATCTTGGGTCAACCAATGGGCGTATTTAGTCAAGCATCAGTAAACCATTTTCGGAACCCATTAAAGAGAACTAATACGTATCCCGTTGTCTATTTACAAGAAAGACGACACCCAGATTGAAAAAATATTGAATATTTAAATTAAATTCATTGAGTATACTTATATTTTGAGTCGATACATATCAAAATTGCCTAAGTCTGCCATAAAACATTTTTGGAAAATTCAAATTGGATCGAAAGATTTCCTAAGAGATGACTTTCAACTTTTTCGTCCCGTAATTAAAATCAAATGAGATTTTTATCGTTAAAGGGGGAGGGAGAGGAAAGGGAGTTCTAACTCCAAAAAACGAGGAGGGGAGGCCCTCCTGGATCCACTAGTGTATGTAGCTACTAAAAAAACTACAAAAATATTTAGAATATTGTTCTAAGAAACATTAATTAGAAATAAACAATAACAAAGCAAAGTTAAATTAAAAATGCACCAGTTTTTATTTTGGGCTTAGGCAGTTTTGATATTTTTAAGGGGTTATATACGTTTTGGTACGGGAAACTTTTGGCATATTTGTGATTTTTTGTTGGACTATTTGAAATAAGTTATTTGAAACTAGCATAACAGGTATACATAGTACATATTCTTACGAAAAAAAAGTGTGGTCGGATATGAAAAAATATTGAAAATTGTAGAAGTTGTAGCTCTTGTCCAGATGCGCGTTTTTTCTGCAGAGTCTGGCGGTGACCACAATTGGATGCCAACAACTCAACTGTAATCAAAAAGACAAAAAATTTACAGTTGTGTACTATAGCGCCGAGTATTTGAACGAAAAATTTTGAAAAAAAAACCTTTTTCTCAAACGAAAACCATGATGCAAAAAAAAAAAGTCGATTTTTTGAGTCTCAAAAATGTATTTAAAAAAAAATATTAGTTAAGACAAATACTGCACATGAAAAAATTATCGTTCAAGTACTCCGTATTGTAACTGGGAAAAAAATTCAAAAAAAAAAATTAGATGAATTGGTCAAGTAGTTTTTGAGATATCGCGGTCACCCTAAAGGTATTTTTCATAAAACATCATTCGGTGAAAATCACGTTTAAAGTTTTGAGAGCACTTTATTCATGAACAGTAGCGCGCTACAAATCGAGTTGCTACTTACGATCTACTGCTCGGATTGACTTGAAATTTTGAACATAAACTCTTGAAAGAATGTTTGTTCGAAATAAGTCATAAAAATTTTTTCGATTTTTTATAACCTTAAAGAAAAAGTTTCTCGTCTTATAGTCGCCTGAGAATTGATTTGGCGTATAGGCATAGGAATACTTATACACATACGCCAAATCAATTCTCTGGCGACGTTATGTGATTTTAATAACTTTTCACAAAATAAAATTTGTAAGCATACTGAAAACTGTAAAAACTCAATAGAAGTGAATTCCAGTGAAGTAATCTGATTGACACACAGGGACTTCGACCTATTTGATTTGCACGCATACGAAGACTCAAGGAATTTTAAAAAATATTCGATGTTTATTTCCTTTTTTCGACATTATCTAATAAGCTTATCTTATTTAAAATTATTTGTAAGTTGGAGAAATATATGCTATAGAAGGTGGAGTTAAGCGGTTTCGAAATATATCGACTCATTTGACAATAGAATATAATATGAAGCAAGGAGTGTGCTAAGCCGAATTCATCCAATCGATTCAAAATGTACAAACGTAAGATGAGAAATTTTAATATCTTTAATTTCACATACTGTTTGTTTAAATAGAGTTCCCAGATTCCAAGGTATTTGTTATTATGTGGACAAACCTTTTTTGCTCCGATAAAAAAAATTCAACTGGCGATATCTCCAAAACCACATCATAGCATTAAAAATGGAGTTGATTTACGGGCTTAGCGACTAATTTTACATGAGAATTGGATAATGGTATTCATTGGTAATTTTGGCTGTAAACTAGTGTAATAGTCGGAGTGTAAGGGCAACCCTCCATGTGGTTTAAATACTATGATCAGCCGAGAATTTTTCGACAACTCTTCTTATAACAAATTTATGCGTCGATGCATTAATGCCTAAATGAGTAAGATTTCGAATATACTGAAAGAGTTACATTTAGCAAGCTGCACATGCAAATCAGAAAATTTAAATTCCAAAAAAAGAAATTATGATCGAAACACAGAAACAGCAAAGATCCGGATTGCAGTCCTCGAGCAGACTCTGTATGAACACATTTAAAAAAATTATTTTTTATTGTTTGGTCACCAGAACTGCCTTGAATTGAAATTTATGAAAACTTGAACAATTTTGAAGAAATTTGTTTGAAAAAAATTTTTTTTTTTGAATTTGTTTAATGAAGATAATAATTTGTCTCTTATTAATTCTGCGTATATGCCTTAACAAAAATTCTGTTAAGACTTTTAGTGATGGGGTGACCAGACGTGTTCGATTTTCAGCGGCAGTTTTCGATTTTGAAATCATGTCCTGCGTTGTTGTGCGAATATAATTTAAATGTGGACAGATGAAAAATCAAAAATGAAAGTTGACTGGAAAAAAGTCTAAGTAGTTCTAAGTGTAGACAAATTTTGAAATCACATGTGAAGTTTTTACTAAAAATGATACCAACAATTAATTTATTTTACAAAAAATAATTTTTTTTGCGAAAAATATTCTGTATAGTGTTTTCTATATTTTTATGTCATATTTGAATTGGTTTAAAAATAAAGCAAATTGTGCGTAATTTTTCAACATTAAATAAAAAGATTGAATTGAACCATTTTAAAAATATTAATTGAATTAAATCAAACTGTGGTACCTACATAATTTTGGTATACTCAGTAAAATGGTATCAACCATTTTTTTTCTAATGTGTCTGATTTTCCTGGAATTTACATGGAATTTTATCCGGAAACTCTATTTAGTTATCCAGTCGAACTGAAATTCGTGTTAGCTTATATTGGAAAAATATAGAGAAAACTGAGAGAAGTAAATATCCTGAACTGACTCTTTCTTTACCTTGTACTTTTACCCCCATATGTGGGACAAATCTTAAATAGTCATCAAAAACTCGTTGAAAATCGCATGTAAAAGTGGAAATTTCGGTATAGCACATTCGACAAAAATGTTCCTTGTAGAAAAATACTATAGGCTCCCAAGTAACATATTGGTATAAGACTAAAAATTTCTTGCGTATTAAGATGTTTGCATATTTTTAAAATTTTTGAATTTCGATAGATTTATTTATATTTTTTTGATAATATTTTGTTGCCGTTAATAAGAATACAAAATCTATTGTGATTGTGTAGTTGAAGAAATAAAATTTAAGGTGCCCCCGATTGGCTAATAAAAATCTGGTCACCCTAATTGATGAAGACTTCGAAAATTTTTACTTTAGAATATTTTCAATAATTTTTAGAGAATTTAGTATATTTTAAATGACCTCGAAAATTTGCTTGACACTAAAAAATGTTTCTAAAAAATTGTGGGAAGAATCATTTATTAGCATCTAGAGTTTCAAATCTAAAATATGTTGGTATTTGGCTTCTGCCCGTATATATGCCGAGTCATCGAGTAGGCTCAGGGTCTCAGATGCGTAATGGAGGACACAATGATGAACCTACCAGCAATAAAACTAATATAATTTCTCATAACTACTACCAATATAAATTACACAAAAAAAAAAATTGAACGGTTCATTGGTTTCGTCTTTCATTTAACCATTTTTGTTAATTTTTTTTTTTTAATTTAACAAATTTTTGTTGTAGCCAATAAATCATTTAGCAATTAATCACTTTTTATTGCGCTCACAATGTATCTTGTTAGTTTTTTTCTTTTTCTTTTTTCATTTGGTGTATAAAAAAAATGGTTTCCCAAATTTGTGATTTAAGTGTAATAGTGTAGATTAATCTGTCTGTACATCTGTCTGTCGGTGTAAATGTATTGAAGGCGCTATAAGTTTTTATAGTGTGAAAGATTTAATTCGAAATGCTTCGGTAATAGACTTTGATCTATTCGCAAATTAACGCAACACATAAAATTAAGTAACGCATATATGTATAGGTTAAATTTATAGGAAAGCATTAATTTTTATTAACTTTTTTTTCTTTTTTTTTTTTTTTATAAAGAACGCAATGCAATTGCCAGGTTGAATTAGAAACGCCTATGTTTTTGAAGCAACTTGTTTGAAGTAACTTTTCTGTAGTTACCTTTATATATTAACTTTTTGTGAATCATCTTTAAAAAAAAAAAAAACTCTTTTTTTTAAATCACACGTTTGTGAATCATTTTTTTTTGTTGTTGTTTTGAATGACCCTTTTCTGAATCACTTTCTGTTTTCAATCACTTTTTTTCTAATCAATTTTCAAACACTTTTTCACAACAATTTTTCTATTTATCAACACGTTTTCAACAATAGCATGAATTTCATTACAAAAAAAAAAAATGTTGCTTTGTTGTATTTACTTATCTGCAAATCAGCAAAGCGTTGCAAACATTAAATCAGCAATCAACAATAATTGCTGGCAATGAATTTCAAAAGCGAGCAAGCGCATGCGTACGCATAATCGCAAAACAAGGAGCAAACGAACGTTCACGCACGCGTATTCGCCGTTGCACTTCACACACACGCCCGTACACTCACGATCGCAAAATCAGAAATGCATAAATCGTTAAGGCAAACGATGATCAATTGATTGATCATTTGATCGATTTATTCGTAAATCAAGCATTGATGTCAAGAGGAAAGCGTCACGAAAACTTAAAATAAAAAAAAAAAACAAAAATTCAAATCACACACAAACCTTACGAGTTTAAATTCACCGCTATGCATAAAGCAAAATTTGAACTTGAATAGCGTTGATCGTCAAAAACCAAAAAAAAAAACGCGATCATCAGCATTAAATTTTTCTTTTAAAAAAAATTTGCTTAGTAATACATATTCATTTTCTTAATGAAGTTTTATTTTCAATAAATTTTCTTCCAAGAAAAACACTTTTTATGAATACGAACACACATACAATTGTATCCACATATGTGTGTGTGTGTGTATGTTTTAATTATTTTTTTTCATTATCACCGCCAACGTTGCTCCTTCATAAATAAAATATATTATTATTATAATAACAACAATAATAAATAATCCGCTTCAACAAATCCATTCGCACGCGCCGTCTCGTTGCAACTAAAACATCAAGCAACTGCCAATTGTGGAAATAACTGTGTTTTTCTTACGTTTCCAACTGCGCGTATATTTGTATGTGTGCGTGTGTGTGTGTGTTTGTTGTTGGTTGCTTGATTTTGAAGTTTATTTTTAGGTTTGATGTTGCAGAACTTGTTCTGAAACACAACAAGGCGCGCGCCGCTCTTTTTCTTATTTTCTTCTTCGTCTTCTTCTTCTTTACTTTTGTGCAGATACTTCGTATCTATAAGTTACAATTTTGTTTTGTTTTGATTTTGTTTTATGGTCAGAATTTTTCAATCGAACATGTTGCATCAGCATGTGTTGGAGTTGGATGCTTCACATGTGATGCTTTGATTGAAGAGTATGTGTGTGCTTAGAAACATGCTGCTAAGGAAAATGTTTAGCAACATTTTATTAAACATTTTTAATATGCAATAAATTTTTACATGAAGCAGCAAGGAGATTTCATAGTTTTAAAACGTTTGCAGCTTTTCAGCAATGTAAAGGCGTTTTTGGGAAGGTTTCGAGTCTTTCACCTCCTGTGTAATGCTATAAACACAACCAAAGCAGCCGGCCTCTAACCGCTTACTTCTTCTGAGAGAATAAACATAACAAAAGCGTCAACCTCTAGCGTCAAGAGTATGTAAAAGAAAAACAAAACAAAAGCAGTTGGATATGATTATTGTTTTAACATCGGTTTTTTTTTTATTTACGTTATCAATTATCAAAAAATAAAAGGAAAACTTCAATATTTTGTAATTTGAAAAAATTGTTGTATAAATTAATATTATTTACATCATTTATTTGTGCAAAAATCATCAAAAGATTCAAGAAACTGAAAGGAAACTCGAAAAAAATACATATATTTTCGTACTAAAACTTGGCAGCACTTGGCTTTTTTTTTAAAAAATATGGCAATGTTTCCCCTCTCACAAGAGAGAAAACATTAAGTTGAGAAAATTTGAATAGAATGTAGTGTAGCGTCGTTGAGGCGGCAGCTACCCTCAGAAATTTGTTCCCATACAAATTTATAAAATTCAGTGTGTTTGTTGTTGAAGCTGAGGCCGGATGCTTTGGTTGTGTTTATACCATAATGATGAAGTAAACTTGGGTCCCTAAATTATTTTCGACATGGGTCATTAGCGGATCCAACGGGAGGCGAGGGAGGGAATAGATTGTTTGTAGTTAAGGTTCCCTCTATCCTCTGCCCCCCTCCCTCCTTCCCCCTTACCGATGCAACTCTCAAACTTTTTGATCGTTGATCATGAATTTAAAAAATTGTTTAAGCGACAAAAAAAAATTAATCCCTTTTAGAAACTCTCTGGATCCACTCGCGTCATGGTCTATGACTCACAAAAATCAGTAGGAAAGCTCACAGCTTGGTCCAAGGGGGAAAATTTTGTCCCAAAAACCAGTGTTTCTCAACATAAAGATCGCGATCCCCAGAACATGCAAGCATTCCTTGAAAAATAAATACTTTCAATGCCATAGAATAATATTTTTACAATTTATGGCAGCTCCTCGCATAGCTCAAAGATGGTGTTGAGAAAAAAAAAATTATTTCCCCCCTTTAGTTTTCTAGTGCTCAAGTACTAAGATCTGAAAGAACATTTGTGCCATATCTAAGTACGAACGCTAAACCTGGAACTTTTAATTGAATACTTCTCATCAAGACAGAGTCAGAGCTGAACAGTCACACATATTAGGAGTTGCCTTCCCATTGTCATTTTCTCTATCCAAACAACATTACGTTTCATCGGGAAAACCTAAATTATTTAGATAATATCAGAGAATCTATTGGATCCAGTTATTTTCTTAGGGAAGAATTTAAATTGTTTCGTCTGTTGAATTTTATTTTTTAATTCAGGATCAACGATCGAAATGTATCAGATTTTCATCGGTAAGAAGAAATTTACCCTCTAGGATCCGCTAGTGATCCGATCATATCTAGATAAAGGCTAAGACATTGATACACGTCGTGGGTCAATGTTGATCGTTGATTAGTAGCATGGTAGCCATTGGTGTACGGTAGACGAAATGTCTGAATTCAGTTTTTGAAAAGATGGTTACATTGACACAGTGTAGTCAAGAAGTAGGTGGAGGAATTTTCTGTCAATTCAAGTAATAAAATCATGGGAGAAAAAAAGATAATTAGTGTTCTACTTCATCATAGTCGATCCAGAACAAACAATGAATCAGACTCTGAAGAATTTGTTAAGTCGAATAAAGCTAAGGGTTATTTTCTCAATGTCCGGCCCGGCTAAGCACTAATCACAACTAACTACAAACATAAAGTAATAAGTTCTCTCCATGGATCACGAGCTTTCTAAGTGATCGTTTTATCCGTGTTGTGATAGATGGTGTTACTTCAGAGGCTCGTGCCATTGATGATAGAGTGCCGCAGGGATCGGTCCTCTCCCTAACCCTTTTCCTTATCTTTATCAATGACCTTCTGCCATTGACTAAAAATCCTATTCACTCGATTGCAGATGACGGCATCATTTGTCATTCGTATAACTACTCAAAACGTCAAAACACTCTAAGCTTTTGGAGATTGAGAGAAAACGGCATACGATGAATGATTCACTCAATAATGATTTCCGATGAATCTCTGAGTGGGGTCTCACGAACAGAGTTAAATTCAACGCGCGTAAGACCCAATGTTGTCTGTTATCTCACAAACGAGTGTCCCCCTGGTTATGGGTGGAGTGGTTATTGCGGAGTCAGCGACTCATGATGTTCTGGGCATGTCCGTCCACTGTGACGTTCGTTGGAATAATCATATTTTTAGGGGGGTCGAAAGAATCAGCGAAGTGCCTCGGTTTTGTAAAGCGGTGTAAGAAATACTTCACACTGACTTAATTTTCGTATGATCTACATCACCTATATCCGTCCCAAAATGGAACATAATCCGCTCCTATGGGCAGAAGCTACACGGACGCAACTAGAGCTCCAGGACCGTATTCAACATGGAGCGATTAAGCTAATAGGTGACAGTAGAGTTTTCAGCTCTATTAACTCTTTGAAGCAACGTAGAAACGTAGCTTGTGTGACTCTGTATTTTCATGGCAGATGTTTCGCTGAGATAAGAAATTGTGACCTAATTTATTAAATGCACTCGGTAGTAGGTCGAGACGGATTCAATGGGATAAGGGGCAATTAAATCTTATTTTGGTGATCGCCTGACCGCTTTTCTGGACCTCCTCCTGTTGCATACTATGAGTCCTGCAGGAATGCAAATCTTTGCTGCGAAACGTAGTCTCAATTTTCTGGTTGGTAAGCAGTTCTAGTAGTAATCTTTACTTTCTACTTAGCTAAACATTTGATAATGGTAGGCGGATTACCGTTCAGTTTCTTTTGCACTGAAGCTGAAATATTTCCTACGTTTCCTCTCAAACCAGGTTTAGAAATTTATAAATGACTGATTTTTGATAGGACAGTGTATAAAAGGCTTAGTCTTTCATAAACATATTGCATATTATGTACCAGTGATGGGTAAAATTCGATCTGACTAATGAGTAAAAAGTAATGACTAAAAAATCAATCATCAGTCACAAGCTAATGATTGATCAATCATTTCAACTAGAACCTTAGGCTAGAAGATACTGAATCTGTTACAAACAACGGCTTTAACTATGACAAATGCCAACATTTAACATAAGCATTAATCAGGGATTGATTAGAATAAAAAAATTATCAGAATTCTGCTAACTTTCTCACCCTTATCCTTATCAACATGTTGATATTAACCAACAGCATGCTGCTTTGTCAACAACTTCTAGTCAACACTGCATTTTAACTAAAATGAGGTATATAAAGAACTGCAAATGATCTACCGATTAAGTTTAAATATTTATTAAAAATTGTCAAATAAATTAAGTGCAAAAAAAAAATTAAATTGCATTATCTATTCAAGTCACATGCCTAATAATTCTATAGAAATGAAGGACCTACAGCAGCTAGCTTAATCTAATCAATTATTTAAAAATAGAAATACAATTCATCAATTGAACATAAGTACCTGTTTAACATTTTCTTAGAAGACATTAGAAATACATAATTTTAAAACTTCAACTTAATGTAATGTAACTATTTTTCTTCAACTGAATATGAGTTTCATTATTAATTTACTTCATGCAACAATTTCAAATAAGTGCGTCGAAAAAAAATTTCAAATTTTCCCGCCAACATTGACGTTATTTAAATTTTCCAATCACGTTATTTTGTGACTAGTTGTTGCAATAAGTTGTTTGCTGTTACTGTTGATTGTTTCTTGTTGCTCTGTTGTCAGTAGATATGTTATACGAGTATGTCTCGCTTTGAAGAAAAATTGCTTTCTATATGAAAGTGTATTGTGGTATAACAACAACATCATCAGACATTATAAGAATGCGGACACTGCATTTCAATTGAAATTAATGACATTTTTATACTTTTGTCATTGCCATTACATAAATTTTTTTTTTAAAAAAGAAAAAAAAGAAGTTTATGTGTGTTGAAAATTACATTTTATTTGTTTTAGAAATTTAATAAAAAAAAAAAGAGACGATTTGACAAACGATGGTCAAAGAGAGAGAGAAAGAGAGTTTGAAGTTTTGAAGGTGATCATTCAAGTTGAGTTTCTTTTAACTGCGTTTATGTTATTAGAGCGTATATTAAAACTATTTTTACTCTCATTCAATGACTTGACAACGTGAGACATTCTCCCTCTCTTCTGCGCGTGGAATATTACTCTCATTCAATGACAGACCACGTCTGTGATTGGTTAATCGAAAGCATAGGATAACTCTCTGCATTGCAATTGAAATTAATGAAATTTTTATAGTTTTCTCATTGCCATTATAAAAATTGTTTGAAAAAACAATTATATATAATATATAATTTTCAGCAAATATTTTATTTTCTTAGAAGTTTAATAATGGTCAGAGAGAGGTTAAAGGTTGGGAAATCATTCAAGTTCAAGTAAATGCGAGAACTAAGTAGAGTTTCTTTATACTAAATTGATATTTGTGGAGGGCATGTTGAAGCTGTTTATAGCAAGTTTCGACTATGATTGGCAAACAACACGAGATATTTTCTCTCTTATACTGCACTTTGGAATATTACTCTCATTTAATGACACTTAACGATTGTGATTGGTCGATTTTAACACAATATTTCTATGGTACTTGGGCATAAATAAGAGTATATGATATGCTAGGTAGGTTAAAGTAAATTACAATCTTCATGAAAAATGATGAAAAAAGACAGCTAGAGAGACCGACATGACTAACTCTACTGAATAAAACCTTTGAAGTTCAAGTAGATGAAATTGGTAAGAAAAGTATTGGAAGAGATATAGTTAGTTAAAAAAAGAGAATTAAGTACTTTTGAACTATGTTAAATTTTGAAGTGTACATAGTGAGTGATTTTTTTTCACACTCACTGGCGGATTCGGAGTATTCTAAGGGGAAGAGGGGGTTTTAAATTTTTTCGATCTGTAAAAAATTATTTTTTTTGATTGATGGCCAACGATCAATATGTGTGTGGATGGTGGGGAGGATCTAACCCTAAAATTCTCCTCCCTCCTTGGTTCCGCTAGTCCTTTTAATCAATGTTAGGAAACTGATTTTCCCAATTTTGCGGTTTTCCTGCTTGGTCGAACATTTTTCATTGCTCTACAGCGGCAAAATTAAACAGAAAATCGCAGAAAACAGAAAAGTTCTATTTCACTTTTGTTTTATTAGTGAATTCTATTTTTAACAGTCTGGAGGTTACCAGCAGAATTTCTTTTTTCTCATCCTAACTTTTTTTTTGCTTTTGGACACCAAAACTTGATAACACTGCAGCCAACGATTGATCCATTTAATAAATTAAAAATATAGCTTGTGATATTATCTCTCCCTCTCTCTCTCTCTCTCTCTCTCTCTGCATATTGAATTCATAACTCATTCATAGAAAACCAACGGTTATGATTGGTCAATTAACAGTATAGCGTGAGATGTTTCCTCTATGTGAATAGAATATTTATATACACATAGTATAGCTTGAGATATTCTCTCTTTGTGAGTAGAATATTACTCTCATACATTGGCAGCCAACGACTATGATTGGTCAATTTAAAGCATAGATTGAAATATTCTCTCTAAGTGTGCATTTTAATAAAAATGTATTAAACTCTTTTTAAATACTTAAAACATGCAATATTGGTTCCTTCAAGTTACTATATATTCAACTTACATACTAATATGTCTTAAGGGTTTTCCTCTGACCAGAGAAATTCTTTTGTTCATTCATAAATCTTAAAGCTAAAACAAATTCAGCATAAATAGAATATTTTAATGCACTTCCATGTAATCTTATCAATGTGTTACATTACACTGACATTCCTCATAACCTCACAATATACAATGTGAGTACATCCGCATTATTTTTCTCGCAAACTCATACATACGTTACCAATATCAAAACAAACGCGCTCCTTGTTGTGCTTACAAGAAAGATTCACATGCTCACGTGACACTGTCACATTTCACATTTAGATTCCTCTGATTTTTTTTTTTTTTTTTTCTACCTTTTCTTTTCACCATCTCCCCAACTATTCCTTGTAACTATTTTATATTGTATCGTTCCCATTGTCAAGTGGTAATATACAACAACACAGCCAGAGAGACATACAGCAAAACGCAAAACAAACAAACAGAGAGAGACAGACAGACAAATAGTAGCTTTGATGTACATAAATAACTGCGTTTGTGACATTGTTTTGTTCAGGTTCGGTATACGTTTTGGTTTGGTTTTGGTTCGGCAAAAACCTATGAAGGTGCCGTACCCAGATTTATGTCTGTATAAGTATGCATTTTTATAAATGTGTGTGTGTGTGCAATTTTTCTAACATTTCGAAAGCTTGTTGCAATATAAAGCCAAGACGCTGCAATTGTTATGAAGCAAAAAAAATAAAATTAAAATAAAACTAAATGTTTCTGTGAGATACCTGCAATTCACCTACCACTATCTTTCAGGTAATCTTCTTAATTTTAAATATATATTTTCTGTAGAAAAAAGGTGGCTTCTTCTTCTTCAAGAAAAACCTGTGGTAGGTCTAAGGTTTAAACCAAAATTAAAATAAAAAATCGTAATCATGTGACATTTCCAGTGAAAGTGTTGAATATATAGTCTTAAGATTTACAATTTCCATTTCGTTTTCTTTGTAAGGAAAAAAAAAAACATGAAATGTGCACACAAATTAGTCGCTTTATTATATTTTATTATTATTTTTGTTTTCATTTATATGTAAAAAAAATAAATAAATAAATGTTCACCACAAAAAAACATTTCATTTTATAAGATTAAAACCTAAATAACATACATAATCGCAGCTAATCACATTCGCATTTACTTGGCCACTTTCATTCATCGAAACATACAGAGATACTCACTCAAAGCACCCCACCTTCTTCCGCTTTTCAGCCCACCATAGAAATTTGTATAATAATAAAAATAAAATTTAATCATGCAAAGCTCATACTACATCTGATGTAGCGATGGTTGGCTTCCCTGGTAATGGCAATGGCAAGCTGACTTGTATCTCTCCTGCATACGCATTGCTTCCACTATTACTTAAAATCAAGATGTCTGCATGCTCCAGTAGACAGACAGACATACATACTTGCCAGACAAACAGATAAATATATGCATATTGTGTATAGATAGATATACAGACAGATAGATGGACGTACTGTGCAGATAAATAGTCAGGAACACCACGCACTTGTTGCAGTGTAGAAGAGATACATCGACATAGACACGCGGCGTGTAATGTAATAGAAAAGTTATAAAATGAACAAAAAAAAAAAAAATCTACAACGATCAAGCCTTATCAGCTTTGTGGTAAAAATTACAATAAAGCAACAATAATAACGACAGCAGCAATATATAACCGGACAAAAATTCCGATTTTAAATCATTAACTATACCCAGGTATAAATTAAGTTGAACTTATTAATTAAAATTTTGTCTCAATTTACACACAGCAATTTTTCTTGTTTAATTTTTATTTGATGTTGCCATTTGCATTTATTTTCACACAGCAATATTTTTTGAGAACTAACGACAAAACCGAAACGAAACGAGGAGATCCGTACCCGTTCTCGTTCGCCTCTCGTTTACGAAATCAAATTATGAGCAACAAAAATTGCAGTGTGGACTAAGAAAAAATTTTATAAATTTAAATTATGTAATAACCTTCAAGTCCTCAATAAACCCTTTGATCAAATTTGCCATCAAAACTTAGACTTAAACCCCCAAAGAAATCGTGAAAGATACAGCCTCGAAGTTTCCTGGAAAAAAGCCGTCCTTAATGAAATTGAAAATTGCGGCTAGTCAGGGAACGAAAAAAAAATAGTAAATGGGAGACAAGATTTTATGATAATATGGAGGATTGCTCATGAATGTCAGCAAGAGTGACAGGCATAGTCATTAATGCTCTAACAACATGAACAGCGGTATAATTAAAGAGTTATATTTTTAGAGAAATTACCTCAAGACGACATTCTCAAGGAACAAGAATAAATTTAAACAGAGTGACCAGAGCTAATGCATTTTTATAGTTGGATCTAGAACATATACAGACTGGAGTTCTGTGTAATTTGCTGAGACGGTTAAATTTATATAACGATTTTCGAGGTTTTCAAAAATATTTTCCATAAGCAAGGCAATAAACTAGTTTGCTTTTAACATAGGGTCTAGACTTATAAGAATAACATTAGATACATTTTTCCGCCAGAGCTGTTATATTTTTAGGGAAACCAGAGTAAGAGCAATATATGAAAATATGAGGACTTGAGTTCTGCATCATTTGCTGAGTCAGTTGGATTTTTACTTCGACCATCAAGGTTTTTAGAAATTTTTTCCATATTCAAACCGATAAATCAATCTGCTACAAATATATAATATATTATGACTTGAGTTCTGTGATATTTTAAGAGTCAAATGAATCTATATTTCGATCTTCAAGGTTCTTGGAAGCAAGGCCGTATTTAGGAGGGAGGTTTTGGGGGTTCTGACCCCTAATTTTAGCGATTAATTGCCAATGGATGGAGAAAAAGTCAAAATAAAATCTATTTAACGATATTTTTTACTTCCATCGCTTTTTTTTCTAAAAAGTCATATATAAAAAAAAAAATTTGAAATCTAAGTTACACTATGCGATCAAATCCGATTTGTTTTCTTCGACATGAGGTTTGACTACGGATTCAAAAAGAGAAGGTGATACTGAGCACTCCTGCATTCATAGTTTTTCTGGGTCAGTAACTGTTTTTAATTTAAGGTTTCGTCCTGAATCAGTTTGAAAAGTTTAAAAATTAATAAAAATAGAAAAAATTATCGGATCCTTGTAAAATAAGACTTGCTTGAACCCCATTTTTTCCTAAAACGTTACGTGATGGGAAGTTTTTGACCTCAGATTCGTGTTCAACGTGAACAATTCTTTCGCAAAAACTCCATCTTATTAGCAAAATCCATGCAGTTTAATAGGCAATCTTAAAATATAATTAATTTTTTAACGCATAATTGGTCAGATCATCACGAAAGATCTCAACCTCCTTCGGGTTACTTAATGGCTCAAATTCCCAATGATGACCAGTTGAAAAAAATGAGCCACTACTATGTTTGGTAATTTTTTTGAGGTTGGGTACATCGTCAGTAGTGGGAAGTCAATGAGTTAATGAAATTATGTCCTTCACGATAAAAAAAATGCATTAGAATGCATATTGCATAATATTTATTTGAAAAAATTTAATGTGAAATGTAAAATTTCTGTGAATTTTTTGTCACTTTTGGCAATTTTTTTGAGGTTAAGATTAAAAAAATCGGAAAATATTTCCAAAAATTTTAATTTTATAGAGTCCATCAAATGTATCATCGATTTAATTTATTGTATTTAAAAATCAGTTTGATAAAAATTATTTTTGAATATTTTCTTCGAATTTTCTGAGTCAAGTCAATCAATATTTTGGTTTTCAAGGCTTTCGCAATTTGGGGTACATTTTTCGAATAGTGGATTGAACCAATGCAATATTTTAGATTTTAAAAACTAAACTAACAAAACACAGTCCCAAAAAAGCCCTTTGAGGGCTTTTTTTTAAACTCGTTTCACCTTTTCTCGCCGCTTTGAAAAATTTCCCAGTGGGAGGTTTGGACCGTGTGTACTCGGCGACTTAATTTTCCATTGTGATTGCCCTCATTTAGTTGCCAGGAGGAGGCACGTCTCTAACCACGGTTCCCGTTAGAGGTCCAGAGGTCCAGGTAATGTCTCTATAGTTCTCCGGGTGAAGGTAAGGAGATCCGATAGTTCCACTTTCGTTATTTCAGCTAGACTATTGAAAAAGCGCGACCCCAAACATTGGAGTCTGCTCATCTGCAGCCTTGGTGAAGTGAAGAATCGATTCTGTCCCTTCTTCATCATGACAACTTCTGCACAGTCCGCTTGGCCATAGGGCCCGTGAAACTACAAAGTCATTTAGGTTAGTCCAAATGTCATATGACACAGTAATGGTGTACTCGTCTATTCTCCTAAATAGTTCAAACATCGGAGATTGTATAGAAGTATCTGCCTCGCTTATGTCCATTTCCGATCCCCTTCTGGCTTTCTTGTAGATGAAATGTACAATTTCGTTCCCTTCAATTTTAATATGTCCAGGAAGCCAGCAGAGAGTGACTTTTTGGTGCTCAATGGCCATCAGCAAAGCAGGGCATTTCTTTACAATCTCTGATTTAATTATTTTGGATTTTATGGCCTTCACTGCAGCCTGACTGTCAGTAAAGATAGTTATATTTGAGGTCCGAATCGTACTGTCTTGTAGAAGTCGAGCTGCTTTTTCAATAGCAAAAATCTCTACTGGAAAAACGCTGCAGCTGTCAGGAGTTCTAGTCAAAATATCTAAATTTTAAGTCATAAGTATAATCTATGGTCACATCTAAACTTTGATTCCATTTTGACTCCTCCGCTTTATCTTACTCAAAATTGTAGAGTGTCCATAGTTTACTGATCTCCACACGTTGGATTCTTTTAGTCTAAGAGCTCCTCTTGCGGCACAGCCTTGAACAAACACTAATAACGGTAAGCGATGAAATATCATATTTAGACCTTCCTGAGGTGCACTACTTACAGCTCCTGAAATCCCTAGGCCGACAATTCTCTGTACTTTTCCTATGCGAGCTTGGTTGCTCTTCTTACCCAACGTCTTCCACCAGACAAAGGAATCCATAAATGATGATGGGTCGAATGATTGTGCTGTACATTCCATGAATAACGTGACAATCCCCATCTTCTCCCATTCCCAGTGGTAAATCCTGTTCAGAAGTATTTTTTATACTTAAGACGATAAGTTAGTCTACTACTAACATGGGTTCTGAAACTTTCTGGAATACAAAAAAAAAAAAAAAGTTCGCATAGCTGTTGACTTCTCTGGCTCATGTCCCATAGAAGGAATGTCTGCCATCAAACACCCAATGACCAGTAAACATATATCCCACTGTCCCTTGGATTTTAAGTTATTGTATTCAGCTCTTGCGGATGCAAAGGGAGGATTTGGTAGATAAAACAAAAACGCTACTTTGGAATTAAAAAACTTCTTGAAAGAACGAAAAAATAAATCCCCTACCCCAATCTCTGGATCCGCTGGTGATATCCAGATTTTTTAATTTAGAAAGTTCTGGTTATTTTTAAATAGTTTTCTGAAAAAAAAATTCAGCCTGTTTATGATGTATCAGATATTAAATCATTTACTAGGATTTAATATCTTTCTTAAGATATAATCCTGTTATAGCTTGTAAGAAAAAAATAAAGTGTGCGCTAGACAATGGTGGACGGCTTTTTCACCAGTTTTTCTTTTTTTACTTCTTAAGGGTTTAGATGATACTGCTATCTGAAAGAGCCGCTCCACTTAGGAGTATCTTTTTTTAAAGAAATTTTTATAAAATTCATTTATTCCTGATGGGATTTACGGCTTCAAAAAAATTCCTCGATCAAAATCGGTCGTTGGTCATCGTCTTTAGTTCTCTCCAACATTTCCCTTATTCACAGATTTCTAAGACCTCCAGGCCATTTTAGAGTTTCTATAAAATTAAAAAAAAACTAGCCCTCAAATAACCTTAATTTCTTTGCTGGGTTCAATTAAACTGAAAATCTGAAATTAAAATAAAGTTGGCTACTCCACTATGCTCACTAGAAACTAATCGTGCGTGCAGCAGAAAAGTTGTGGGGAGTCTCCGCTGCATTGGGAAGTAATTAATTTTTTACGCTTTCAGAAAAGAGGAAATTATAAATGAAAATTGCTTAATTTAAAAGGTGCCAGTATATTTTTTTTTTTTTTCTTGATATTTATTTAGTAATTTTTTATAATATTATAGCAAATTCATTAACAGGAAATAATTTTCGAAAGCTTTTTTTCTCAATTTTAATTACCGTTAAGCATTGGTTAAAACATTACCTCCTCTTCTTATTTGTGCATCGATTTTCCCATACACATAAATATCTCAAATTTTATTAGTAAGTATTTTACTAAGCGCAAAATAAAAATCAATTAAATCGGCGATTACGACAGCTGCAACAAAACAAAACGAAACGTCAAATTTAATACATTTGCCACTGACACGCACAGGAAGTTGGCAACACTATGGCTAGCTGCTGTTGCTGTTACTCCAAACCAACTAACTGCAATATGAGTAAAAGGTCAAAAAAGCTTATAGACGCCTACTTTTTCGCACGCTGAACGTGGAAGAAAAATTAAAAAAAAAAAAAAAAAACTTAAAACTTACTGGCAGTATATTTTCAAAGTGGCAACTACAGCCGCTGGTAAAAATCTTTCACCATTGAAAATATTGAATGCTTGCAAAAAAAAAAGAACTTCACTCACACTCTTAGTGCAAAGAAAAATCAGTTAACAGCTTCAAAAACTTAAAAAAAAAAACAAAAAAAAAAAAACCCCAAATCAGTTAAATTCGTTAACATGAGACCGAAACGCATGTAATGTGAACTTGCAACATGTTGCTGCACACACTGACAGTGCAATGCGCAAACAGTGTTGCCAGTTTCTTATTAAATTCTTCTCGTATATGCAAAATTGTTATAGATCGAATCACTTCACTGCAGCTGTGATTTTAACCACCACTCCTTTTTTTGTAAAGTGATTTTCTTAAAGTGATAATATTTTCTACACCATTTAAATTTTAAAATCACTTTTTTTTTTTATTTATTTTTTTTTTTTTTTTTGCTTTGCGTTTTGTTTTTGCATTTCCGTTTTGTTTTTAAATTTATTGCTAATTTTTTTCAATGTTCTTTTCATTCATTGTGTATGTTTGCTGTTTGTTGGCAGCAGATGTTAAATTGATTGATCTCATAAATGTTGAAATCACATGCAAATGTAGTTGCCACATGTAGGAAAATTAAATAAGTAAAATAAAACATATTAAATAATATGGCAACGAGTGGAAGAGAATTACTGTTACTGTTATGCTGAATCGGAACATAAATTTGGAGCATCCCAATCGGAAATCCAAAAATTTTTTTTTCTGGAATAATCAACGTTTCAACACAATCACCATCATTCTTAAAATCGCCACCAAAACAGAGATTTTCTGGGCCGCTACAGGCCATCTTCTTCTAAAATTATTAATGTTGTTAGCTATTCTTTTGATGTCTTCATTTCTCCTTTTACTAATGCCCAATATTTTTCGATTGGCCTGAGTTCTGGGCAGTTTGGTGGATTCGACTTCCGTGTCCATTCAAAGGCTGCTTTACTGTAGTGACAAGAAGCGAGATCGGGCCAAACAAATTTGGACTCCTCATGCTGTCGTAAGAATGGCAATAACCTCTTGTTCAAGCATTTTTTAACAAATATGTTAGAGTTAATCGTATCCAAGGTCACAAAAGACTTGCATCTTTCACCACAGCTGCCTATAGCTTGCCAAACAAAAAATTTACGGAAAAACTTCAACTGTCTTTTGGTCCGAAACTTTTCAACGACGTTGCCTCACGAATCCGCAGTATAAAATTTCGGGCCAGGAAGTTGTGGAAAGTCAGTCAAAACGCATGTTTCGTCGTCCATTAGACAGCATTGAACTGGCTAGGCAAGGTTCATCTACCAAGCACTTCGGCCCCGATCCGTTTTGCGGAATCGGCTGGGCCTCTACGAAATCTATCGTTGAGGAGTGGTCTAAGGCAAAATGGCTAGAGTATTGGAACTCTATCCCGGGTTTAAGACAGGCAAAAGCTCTCACCATTCCGCTTGCCCAAAATCAGCCCATCTCTTATTCCAAACCTGACCTTAGGCTATTGGTGGGCTACATGTCTGGACACCATGGGCTCAGATATCACCTAAGCAAAATAGGTCTGTCCAATGAGACAGAAAGTCGTCTATGTATGGAAGATGACGAGACGACACTTCACATTCTGTGTGAGTGTCCGGCCTTGGCTCGGCTCAGAGGAAGAATCTATGATTATTCGTTTTTGACGGCTGATCACATGAAATCTTCTTCTACGAAAGATGTCTTGACTTTTATTAGGTCAGCCGAACGTCTTTTGTCATAAAATGGGGAATGGCACAAAAGATCTTTTAGGTCGCAGTGCCTGCCTGGTTGGGCTCCTCTAATACTAATAATAATAATAGACAGCAATCCTATTTTTCAAAAAAGTCATGTTTTATTTTTTTGGCACGTTCTGCTTCCCAGCATTCCTGTTGGGGACTTTTTGTACTTTAAAAGTCTTAAGGTCAGCTTATTTTTTTACCCGACGCACAAACGACTCTAAACAATTTAGTTTTCGAACCACTTTTCTACTTGAAACATCAGGATTCTTCATCAATATGGTATGACTTTTCTTGCTTTTCCGGATTATAGAACCACTTCTTTCTTCCAGAACTAGCTTTCCGAATGAGGCATAATTTCTGTCGGTATCTTTTTCTTGAAACAGTATCTGGGTCAACTTTAAGTTCGCGCGCGAATTTTTAAAACGAATTTTTTCCACTAAGGGTGATCTCGAAAAGATCGCACAATGAATTCTCACACTTCTAGTTCGCTTGTTATTTTTTAACTAATGAACTGAGCAACTACAAAAAAGTGAAGCATAATACTTTCTGTTATTATTGTATATATTGTCAAGGCCTACTTACTTAGAAAAAAAATGTTTGATTTCTGTTGAAATTTTATAAAGTTAGAGATAAATATGTAACGGGCCATTTTTTCTGACGCAGTCCTTATAATCATTTTGTCCCTGGAATGTCTACCTCTTGAAGGTTTATGAAATATATCTTTTTTGAGATGAGATTTTAGCCTTTTCCGGAAAGGAATCACACCTGGTACTTTTATCATGCTTATCATTTACAGCACCATGATGTTAGATAAAACTAATATTTGAAATCATTGATTTCAATTTGATGATTCGAGTCTGGGTTCTCACGAAACAAATATTTTCAGAAGTTAATGTTTTTCGAGAAGATCCATGCCCAAGTTTTAAACGAAGTTTCAGACAAGGGAACTCCTTATAGTCACCTTGCCAATAGATGATACTTCGGCACCAGTAGGAAACTGAGAAACAAATCTAGCGACACACGAAAAACCACTCTATAAACCTCGTTTTCTTTCCGTTCTCTTTTATGCTACGGAATCAAAAATGATGACAATTAGCGATGAAAGAAAAGATGTCTTCACCATTCGAGGGAAAAATGCTTTGTCAGATCAATAGTTCACTCTGTATGAACGTCATGTATTGAATAAGATAAAACTAGAAGCTGTACGTCTACTCTATTTAGCTTATAAGTGACCAGTGAATTCGCTAGTTAAATTATGTATAGCGAATAAGAAGCAATGTGGCAGATATTCTTCTTTGAGTTCTGAAATGAAATATGGAGAAAAGGACGTCCTGTTGGCAAGCTCAGATTGAAAAAGATTTGATTTGGGAGCTGTATAATCTGATAACAGATATAAGATTCTTTCGCAAGATTGGAGCCTGCAGATGAGAATGAGCAGATGAGATGAGCGGATGAGAAACAACGTGGAAGGTTCGGGGGTAAAATGTGCGGAAAAGGACATCCTTGTTTCTGTTGGAAAGCTCAGACTCAAAAAGAACTGACTCTGACTGACTGATTTAGAAAGTTGTATAATATGATATCGGATATAAGAATATTTCACAAGATTAAAGCCTGGTGATAGGCTTCAGTATGATTTCAGATTTGGCAAGCCCAGCATTCAAAACAAATATGAAATTGTACGAGCCAGCACTGATAAAATAAAGCGACTTTTAAAGTTACCGAAAATTAAACGGATAAGAAACAACGTGGAATTCGTGGTATTCTATACGGAGTTCGGCGGTAAAATGCGCTGAAAAAGACGTCCGTATCTCTGTTAGAAGGATTAGATTCAGAAATACCTGATTCCATTTAGTTTTTCCAACTAATGCCAGTGGCCAGATAGCAGTGGTAAATGGTGCCAAGACCGATCTTCGGCTAATCTGAGCGACTAGCGCATTCACTGAGAAGAAGGGCGCGGAATTTAAGTTTTTGGTTCTTGTAAAAAATCTATTTTAATTTAGGAGCAACTCAACATAATGATTGAGATATTATTAGGCGTTCAACTTCGCTTCTGCTGTTTTCCGATAAATGGCTGCATCGGTAAGGGCTGGTCGAAGATCAGAATTGTCATAAAGTGAGTTTGGATATCTGTTAACATATCAACATTGCCGTATTAGTGAAAGTTGTTTGCATTTTTAAATTATTCTCGAACCAAATTTGCATGTTTTTGAGCCAAGCTCTCTGTCATTTGCGGGAAGTTTTGATCATTTGAAAAAAAAACTGTAGCTAAGACACATCGAGTGCTTTTATATATTTACGGTTAGGCTGCTTTGAGTGAAACAACGTGTCGTGAGGGGTTTCAATGTTTTAAAAGTGGTGATTTCGACCGCCAACCTGAATATTCACGGCGCCAAGGTGCGCATTTGGTGAGACCAGCTCGGTATGATATACTACGAGCTAATGAAACCGAGAGAAACTATCACAGAAGATCGGTACCAAACGCAATTGATATGCTTGAGTCGACATTAAAGGAAAAACAGCCACAGTATCAAGAAAGATACGACTAAGTCATCCTCCAGCATGGCAATGCTTGGTTACACGTTGCAAAAGTAGTCAAGACATACTTGGAAACCTTGAAATGGGGGTCTTGCTCCACCCGCCGTACTCCACAGACGTCGCTCCTTCCGACCACGATCTGTTTCGTTTGATGGCGCACAGCTTGGAGGAATAGCATTTTCGTTCGTATGAGGAAGCCGAAAAATGGATCCAATGATGGATTACGTCGAAAGACGCCTACTTTTTTCGAGATGGGATCTCAAATACTTACGGTGAGACTGCTCTGAGTGAAAGAACGTGCCGTGAGTAGTTTCAACGTTTCAAAAGTAGTGATTTCCATGTCGATGACAAGCATGGTGGTGGGAGAGAAACAATTTTCAAAAACTACTAAAATCGAGTGAAATCATCATAGGAGATTGGTACCGAACGCAATAGATGAAACACCCACAGTACCAAGAGAGACACGACAAAGCCATCTTCCAGCATGACAATGCTCGGTCACACGTCGCAAAAGTGGTTAAGACATATTTGGAAACCCCAGCATGTGAGGTCTTGCCCCACCCGCCGTACTCCACAGACATCGCTTCTTCCGATTATTATCTGTTTCGATCGATGTCGATAAATGGATCTAAGAATGGATAGCGTCGAAAGACGCCTCCTTTTTTCGAGATGGGATCCGAGAAGTGCTGGAGAGATGGGTGAAAGTGAAGTCACTAGAAACAGACATTACTTTGAATAATACATGTACACACTTTTTGACAATAAAGCATTTAGTTCCAAAAAAATGGCGGAAGCAAAGTTGTACACCTAATATATATCGGAAAAGGGAGAGATTTTACCTGGAAAACCTTCTCTATCTAACTTCTTCCTTCACCTTTGCTCTGTATTTAAATTTTTGGCAATCGTTTCAGCTACCGTTAGACTTCAAAAGCTAAAAGTGAATAGAATTACATAGAAATTTATACTTTTATAAGTTCACAATCTCATCACGAGATTTAACTGCAAATCCAAGCTGATCATAAGGAGTCGGAATTGATTTCGAAAGTAAGAACCATGACTCGCAGTTCCGTACTTCTCAAAATTTTCGCTAAACTGACATTAAAATCGTTGCACAGTTTTATTATTGGCTTTGCTAGGAGGGGCAGAATTTAACCTTTCTTAACCCACTTTGAAAAAAAATTTATTTTACATGTTTTTTTATTATATTAAGAGAATATGAAAAAGTGATTTAAACTGCAAATAGCTTGTCATATAAAACGCAATGAAAGCATGAGGATGAAATTGAATCAGATGGATACTAACAAATAGCGAGGTTCGTCACCAAGCCCTAGGGTGAATTTCGTAAGACAATCGAAACCTGAAAATACTTCAGAACAGAGTGTTAGAGAAGAAAGGCCGCGAAACCGGATTGCCATAAATTCCCTAGGCTACCCCATGAGCGGATTAGTCCGTTTTTCCACCCAAACAAATTTCTGGCTGGCCTATTCAGTTAACCCACACAAAGAAATAATTACACAGTGCAACAGTAAACTCCAAATGTCGAATGGAACTTTTTAAAGGTAATTCGGGGTCGTTGATTCTCACACTGTGCTCAGATTTTTTTTTATTACATCTGGGATTCCCGCTATGGGTGTCAAAACCCATAATTTTGGTATACATGGGACCAATATACATTTTTTTTTATTTTACCTTCTGATTGTTTCATAGCTAAGAGAAGTTGTTTATCAATAAAGGGAGGGAAAAAATCACTTGAACTGCAATAACCCGCAAACTCTCCTTACCCATCTTTTTGGATGTTATATGAAGCCACTATTCAATATTTGACTTTCAAGGGGTAATTCCTTAAGGAAAGTTGAACCTATGTGGTTTTGACCTTCGGTGATCTCAATTAGTTTTTGATTGGAAATATTTTCCTCAAAAACTGTTTGCTGCTCAGCACTCTGACCACAAATTTTACGCCCATTATATTAAGTATAACCTGTGTTCCGTTTTGTTATTCTTTAAACCTACCAGATTTATTAATAAACCTTAGCAGATCCTGTGGTTCGTCTCTCAACACTACAGTGCCAAATATGCTTACGCTGATCCGACAGAAAGCTGGGGCAGACACTAAGAAAGTGATCTAGTTAACCCTTTGTCCCCTTTCACATTATTCAATTCTTGACAAAAATTTTTTTCCGGTTTAATACTATTCAAGAATATTAACCAGAACTCTAAAAATATGAAAACCACAAATGTACGGTACTCTTCCTTTCTCTTTTTTCTCATCAAAAACTTGCCAGCAATGATTGTCTAGTACGAAAAGGGATTTTGACATAGTTAGCACGTTTAAAGCTATCAACTGTAAAAAAATTAAAATATGGCAACACTGTTTTACTTTTAACTTGTTCTTCATTCCGATAAATTGACAATATCATCGACAATAATCTCACAAAACTTGTATGTAAGCACACACAGCTGTCTGTCTTGCTGTCTATTCTCCAACATTTGTCCGTCTGTTTGGCTGTAAAAATATTTAAAAAAAATCTCCTATTAATAAATATATACATACAAGTATTTTTCAGATTACCCATTGCTACATGCCTACCTACATATTTCACCTCCCCACATGAATGTCATTAGTTTTGGGTTTAAAATTTTACATGCTGTGTGTTTAATATTTATTCGAAGAATTCATTCAAGAAGCAATACAGAAGACTGCAAACGTTTAAGTTAAGTGAAACTGGTTTTACGAAAAACTGCAAAAAAAAAAAGAAGAAAAACCAAATCAAAGAACTTGCATCTACATTTCTCATATTGAAGCTGATAACGTCACACACACGTTTTATTATGGTTCAATAGGTCAACGATGCGTTGAATGAAGAAAATTGCATGAAATATTAAATGTAAAAGTATCTCTCTCTTTCTACTGTGGGCAACGTTTTTTGTGATATTTGTAGATACTGAAAAATACTAAAATTACGAGTATAACCTAAAGGCGTCCTAAACTGATTTTAATCTCAAACGTTTCAGCGGCTCTCTGACTTTGGATCTTACGGTAATGCAACAACAACAGCAGCAGCAGCAGGCAGCAGTTAGCAAAAGCAACAGAAAGAATTGCTGCCATTGCTGGACCCCACAACAATTTTATAATAATTTTTTTTTTTTTTGTTATTAAAGCGGAAAAACGTTTCGCTGTTTGTCCAAAAAAAAAAAAAAATAAATAAAAACAAAAAAAAAGATAATCTTCATATATGCACGGGTTTATGTAGAATTTCCTGTTTTATTCTTATAAGCAGAAGAAAATCTGTTTTCGATTTACATCTCAACATGTGTTGGTAGAATTTAATATAATTGCGCATATTTTTTTGTAGGTATGCCATAAAAAATAAAAGAAGCTTTGTCTATTATTTTTCTGAGTGTAGTTGATTGATCTTGCCGCGCTTTGGCATGATTTCTCAAGAAAAAAAAACAATTTTGCTTTAAAAAAGCTTGGTTCTTTCATTGCTATTCCCCTTATGACCCTTAATGGGTTAAAAATATCTTAACATTGTTTGTCAAACTAACATTCAGCCGATTCAAAAAAAAAAAATGTGAAAAAGTGAAAAAGTGTTTCCCATTCAAATTCCGCTATTCCATAAAATTTATTACTATTTTGTTTTTTTTTTCAAATGTAACTAGCTAAAGTGCAGCGTTTCTTTCGTTTTCTCTTACTTGTAATTTATTACAAAAATTACTATTTAAATTAGTAATTTCATTTAATTGCAATTTATTTCATTGGTCAACCATAATTCTCCTAACATTTACGTATAAGAGAGAGGAAAATCTTAACGCGCGTTTACGTTATAAACTTTAATTGCTTATGTGATTTACGTTACTAAATGTCAACGCGAAATGCCAAAATGCTAATGCTTAAGAAAGAAGTCGTCACATAAACGTTGAAACCTGAAGAAGAAGAAAGAAGTAAAAAAATAAAAAGTAGTTGGCAACTCAATTGGTGTGAGTGTTAATGAGTTTTATTTCTTATGTGTGAATGATGATTTCGTAAAAATGTTAAAAAAATATATATGATAAATTGATGTTGTACAATTTAACGAGCGTAAGTTCAATACACACATTTGTAGAAGGGGGGGGGGGGGGGAGAATTAAAGAGTTGAAAGGTGTTGAAAGAATCACACTGGGCAACAGTAATTATAATCCGTAGGTTTTGACAACGGTTTCGGAAAATAGATTGAAAAACCCATTATTAAAAAGTTCTCGTTTTATAACCTTGGTTTTGGGACGCATACAAATAAGTGTAAATTTGAGCCTCAAAATGGCGAATTTCGTTTTCAGTGTCTAAGGACCAAAGGCAAAAAAAGGTAAGGGAAATATTTCATCTTAAGTAACCGACCCCCTATCTGCCCCCCTAACTCTGCCATTTCCCCGAAATGACGAATAAACCCGTTTTCCTAGCTTTTTCATCACAACTCCCAAACTATTGACTTTTTCAAATGGAAAAACGAATGGGAAAAAATACTTTTCCACAGAAATGCTGTGACCCATATATCATATTTTTAATCTATTTTCCGAAACCGTTGTCAAAACCTAGGAATTATAAATTTTACAATTTTACCTGATTTTGTTGCACAGTGTATTGGAAGGAAAAAAGTGCCAACTTACGTTAGGAAACTAAAAATCAGTGGCAAAATAAACGGTGTAGTGAAATTATTGATCACATAATTTTTTGACTTATGATGAGTGATGATAACTACATGAACCACACATGTGCCCCCGTAGTCTAGTGGTCGGGCTTAATGCCGATACAATCAAAAATAAAGATTTTTCTACACGGCACCACCATCTGGTTGGCAAACCTCCAAGCGAAAAATTAGCTAAGAAAAGATTTTAACCTCACCATTTATATTCAACAAATATACAACATGAATGGATGCGAAAAGTTCATTCTAGGTCCTCCATGGTCTGTTGCGCCATAAAAGAAGAAGAAGACATGAAAACATAATCCACTATGTCTACCGATTTCTAATGATTACATATACAACAATCGTCGGTTAATTGATCTTCGCTTAGTTGCATTCCCCGTTTAATGCCTTAAACACAATTGCGACGGAAGACGATAAATCCGCAGACGACTCGTGATAAGCTGATCCGTTGCCAAAGTGAAAATCGTTCCAGGAAATACAGTTGATGATGGACGACGGTAATCAGTTACCATTTTCTATTTACAAGAAAATTATTTTTTAAGTTAAATCTTTTTTTTTTCGACGAACCCCAGCGAATTCTCATAGCAAGCGGACCAATGCTCAAAACAGACATAATTCGAACGGTTCTGTATAACGTGACACGTAGATTGGTGAAGCAAACTATCCAAGTAGTTTTCAAACAACAGCGACAAATCAAAAAAATCATCATTAAAAATTCTAAAATAAAATTTTTTACTACCTTTTTTTTATTTTTTTTTGTTTCAGGGATCGTACGAGTAAATTGTAAAAAAAAATTAACAACAGCTTTAACTAACTAGTCCGAATAATAAAAATTATTACCATCAAGAATTTGAATAATAATAAATGGCAATAAGCTGATCAGAAATACAACCATGTGCCGTCGTCGATTAACACACGTTTGCCGAGAAATTTGTGCTATTCCCTACGATAAAGTGTGTTCTAATTTTGCAGCTGATACGCGTCAATAGATTTCCCGTCGCAATTGTGTTTTAAGCATAATTGCTTCTCTTAATTTTTCGTTTCTCGGATAACTGAATCAAATATTTTGCATTTTTTGTAGAAGAAATTAACAAGAGGTTATTATACTGGAGATTAGATCACTTATCCTTTTTCAACCTTATATCCCTTCTCCTCCCCCTGTACCTTCTATCTTTTCCCATTTTTCCCCTTCTTTTCTAGAAAACAAGGGTTTTGTATCCTTTAGTTTAATCATAAGCATGGTTTAGGAATGTTGTTCCAAATAAATTCAAAACTAGTAAGTGTTGGTTGGTTGCAGTGCCATTTTTGGAGGCCTTTCTTTCTGTATATAAAACCAGAGGAGAATCCAGACAAAAAATTTTACGAGGAAAAGAGGTTCCTATTTTAAAAATTGTTAAATTTTGGTTATAGGTGTATGAATTTCTGATTTGTAATTCATAAAGGGGTTAAAACTTCAAATTATTCAAGGTCCGATTTCCTTTAAATCGATTTTTTAGATTAACTTTTAATATTTTGAACTTTCCCAAGAGTATCATAAAATAAGAGACAGTCCCATATACACCTGTAGGCGACGCGTTGAGGTTGGAGCTGTGACGACTGAATGAAACTACATGCAATTTCCTAGGGCAAGCATGCATTATTTAACAAATAAATAGTTTTAATACTTTTACAACAACTAGGTTATAAAGTACGCTTGTATTTGTGGATCAAAATGAGGAGGGGGTTTGGAAATAAGCCTCAACCCCTCCCTTGAAATCAGTGATGGAAAATAATAAATAAGCAAATTAGATTGCAAATCTAATAAAGGCTTCATTAATGGGACCGGAGTCCTGTTTTGATTGGGAAATGCTCAGATAAAAAAAGAGAAACAAGATTTACTAATTTTTTGGTGACTGACGCCGTCCAAAGTATTTCTAGGTAACTAAAATAAGAGAAAATACGTATTCCGTATTTGAAAATTAGCTGGAATTACAGAAAAACCAAAATGAGTTCCTGATAGTTTTAGAGGTTAATTTTCAAAGTCATGACTTAAGTTCATGTCAATTTCGTTATTTGAAGTTATATATGAACAGGTTAAAGAACAAATGTAGTCATCACAACAACAATGTATGTAGAGACGGGCAAATCAGACGGCCGTTTCGGAATCCGCCACAATTCCTCATCAGTGATCTTAGTGATAGTTCTTAATCTTTCAATATCCTATATAAGCTACTAATATTTGAAATCATAACCCAGAATTACAGATTTGATTCCAAATATCTTTACTGAATAGAGAAACTACCACTACCGTTCTATATACTGATTTGTCCGTCTCTATATACATTGTTGTTGTTATGACTACATTTGTTCATTAACCTGTTTATATATAACTTCAAATGAGTTCCTTCTGCACTCGTCACATGATGTTATAATAGACTTAACGCATTGTTGTTTACTTCATTGTAAAAGCTTTAATTTTTATGTTCCAAAAAGTGCAACCATGGGTTTTTAAAATTTTTCATTTTCTCACTCCACTATAAACTTTCCTTCAGCCTCGAGTAAAGATGTTATCACATCAAAAACATGGAGTGCTCAGACAACATTTTTGTCAACTTGATATTGAGGCTATGTAGGGTCTGAAATGAGGAAGACGGATCATCTGAATCGGTATCTCATGACTTTCTGCTTCACTTTCACTAATTGCATAAAATCTACAAAGTGCACAGGTTTGAACAAGCATCGATTGACCTGGCTATGATCCCAACTTTTTAACCCGTAAACCGCACACTTCCGAAAAATAACGTAAACCGCACACATGGGTCCAGCGGACCCGAGCATGAAAAACGTTAATAACTCTTTTATGCATGCATATAATGACTTCAAAATTTTTTGGCACATAGTTTAAGCATTGTTGGACTGCCATTCAATGACTTCTGTCGGGGCTGCGGCTCTGAGGAGGAGGAAGAAACAGTCCTTCATTTCATGTGCGAATGCCCATCCCTGGCCAGGAGGAGACTAAAACTCCTGGGTTCACCTTTCTTCACTAGTCTGTCCGAGCTATCATCCGTAAATATTAAGGACATAGCCAGATTCATTATGGAATCCTCATGGTTCTCCACTCCGTAAATGGGGGAGTCGCGCCGTACTGTGGTATCACAATGAGCCTAATTTGTGCTTAAGTGTGCTTTCAAGCAGAAGGCTGCCACTCCAACCTAACCTAACCTTAAGCATTGTTCAAGAGAGTTGCATAGTTGTTATTGTTAATTTTAATTTTTTAAGAATCGAAAAAAAATTGTTGAAAAAAAAATGAGAAAAACGGATTTTTTTTTTTTTTCAAAAATTCATAACTTTTTTAGTTTTTAATATTTTTACTTGAAATTTTAACGGGAAGCGTATCAAATACTATAGTTTATAATAAAAATAATTTCATAAGTGTTCGATGAAAAAAAAAATATTTATTTTGAACATGAATGGAAAGAAATGAGGGTAAAAATGAACAGTGCATCAGTCAGAGTTTGCATTATTTATTTATAAAAAAAATTAATGAACATCACAAAAAAATGTTTTTGAGCATTATTTATGTTCACATAATCGAATCGAATAGAAACCGCACACAAAATTTTGTTATTCATCTTCAGAAGCGTCGATACAATTATTACATCTCACAACGCGATGTTCATCGCAAAACGGGCGACGACAAACTACGCACAAATTTTTAGATTTGCAGTCTTTATTTTTAGGGCAGAATGAGCACCTTTTTCTACTGGAGCCTTCAATTCTTTCGGGCTCAACTGGATGTGCCACTTTTAAGACTTCTGCAATATCGATTCTCAAGCTAAGTCTCAACGTCACAGTCGAGTAACGCTTCATTAAATGTGGCTTGGCAAGGTGCTTGGAGAGGCTCTCTAAACAGGTTTTTGCTGATGTGAGCTTTTCACCTTGTTCGCGATTTTTTAAATTTAATAAAATTCGCGAATTAACACTAAAATATACGTAAGCCGCACACGCGGGTCTTTTTAAGGTTAAAGTAAAAAAAAAAAAAAATCTGGACTATACGACGTTAATACTTACACTCAAAATATGCACAACGCACAAAAAAACGGTAGAAATTTTTTTCGTTTTTTTTTTCACCAAAATATACGTAAACCGCACACTCGGTTCTACCGGACCCGAAGAAAAATTTATTGTGCAGATGAACACCTGGCTGCTACCGAATATTTCGACGGGAACCGGAAACTATGCAGGACTATTCTAGTACCCCCAAACTATAACAGATAACACTGACATTACCGTTTGAACACGATCATTAGACGGTACATCAACTTAAAGTTGGACCGGGTCTCCTGGACCCAGTGTGCGGTTAACGGGTTAAGGGAGCTGGATGGGATTTTATAAAGTAATCTAGGCATCAGACTATGTAGATAAATAACTAGTTTGAACGTATAGGTTTCGTTATAATTAAAAAAGCGTCTCTAATATTATATTACCTCTTATTTCCCACTTCTACAAAAATCTTCAGCATAATTTGAGATCAAAAACGTTCAGAAAGTAATAAAATTTAAAAGCATAAAAAAATTATGATATCTATTAATTTATGTAAAAATCATAAAACTTACATATCAAAATCAATTAGCATTTAATTTGCAATAAAAAAGTAGTAAAAACTAAAAAGAAGCTTTTATATTTAATACTCAAATGCTATCAGTTAAAATATATTTTTTATTATTATTATTTTTTTTTAATACATTAACTAACTTTCAAAGAATGACTCATGGAATATGAAATGAGTTAAAAGACAATTTTATATTTTTTGTATTTAAGTGGAAATATTTTAAAAATCATTTAGTTTTAATAGTAAAAATGTAATATATTTGAAAGTTGGGCTTGCCTTTTATTAATCAAATTTTTTGACAAAAAAAAAAACAAACAAAAAAAAATTATAAAAATTCTGAAATTTCAATTACTATGTGGTATTTTTGCAATTGCCAAATTTGTCAAAGTCAAATGAAAATGGAAAAATAAAAGGTAGAGTGTTAAAACGTATGTACCTGATAAATGGAAAAATATTGTCAAATTAAGACCAACCTTAAACATTCATTTGGTTCCTTCGTTGAACAAAAAAACAAATATAAAAATGTGACAAACACCAAAAAAAAAAAAAATATATATTATTAACTTTAAATAGTACTATGTATTTAAAGGTAATGGCAAATAAAACCGACAATGCAACACTGTAAAATGGAAAAAAATTTTGCTGATTTATTTGAATGTCAAAAAATATTTAGAAAAAAAAAAAAGAGTTACCTACATAGCAAAAACTCAATAAAAGGAAATGCTTCAGACTGAAAATGTGTTAATGTCTGAAATCACGTTTTTTTCTTTTTGTATTATTAAAGAAAAATAAAAGAATTTTGTACAAAAAAAAAAAAAAAACAAAAGAAAAGCTCAAAAAACAGTGAAGAAGATTAGTAGTAAAACCGCGCTCGTTAGTAGCAAAAAGTAACAAGATCATTAACGTGTTATATCTACCTACCAAAAAAAAAAAGTAGTCTTTATGAGTACCTACTATTTATGCCTTTTTTCATGCTGTAGTTATTTACTTTTTTTTTTTTACCAAGTACTGTCTGCCTTGCAGTAAAATTATGAGTTATATGCAAAATCAAAGAAAACATTAACAGGTATTTTTATATTTTCTTTTTTTCTTATTTTGCATCACTTTGAAACTCCGCTTTTTGCAAATATTGCTAGCTACAGCATGCAACAATACATTATTATACGTTAGTCACACACATGCAACATTATTTGTTGCAGTTGCAGTGGCAATACAACAAAGGAAGTTAAACAGTCGAAATACAGCATAACAGCACAACTGAAAAACAAAAAAACGTGACAAAGTGAACTTTTGTTGAGCAGAAAATATTTTTGAGGCGCACGTTTTTCAATCAATCAACTGTGAAAAATACATACTACTTACATAGGTAAAAAAAAAAAAAAAATACTAGGTAAACTTGAAAAAGAGGGCATCTAACACACAAAAATTATTGTGCCTACTTATTTAGAAATTGTTAGCTGCTAACAAGGTGCTTAAACTTGAGAAGGTTTGGTCTTGAAATTTTAACGATTTTTTTTCTTTTTTGGCAATGTTTGAATAAAGTTTTCATACTTTTAGATAAAGTGAAAACTTGAAAATTCCAAAAGAATTTATATTTTCTAACGTAATAATCATATATAGAGAGAGAGCGAGATAGAGAGAAAGAATATTCAACGCTGAAATTTTTAATTGACCAATCACAGTAATTTAGTTTAATGAGAGTTAGAGAAAAGAATCTCTTAATTTTCAGAGTGATGCCTTAAACACAATTGCGTCGGACAACGGTAAACTGTCCGACGGAAACCCGCTGTCAAAATTAAAACGTACTGAATCGCATGGAAAGGTGAGTTTTCTTCGTCTGGAATTTGTTTCATATTTTCTCTGTCGGAGCGAAGACAAAGGGTTGCATATTTTGCTTGCCTCAATGCAATGAAAGGGCATGGTTCAGTCTTTAACTTCTGATATTAGCAAAGTTTGTAGCACGTCAGGGTTCAGCTCCACAATTGTTAAAAAATGGCCAAAAACGCAGTTTTCAGGGGTTTCAACCCTTTTTTTTCTCGAAAACGTGACGTGATGGAAAATTTGTGACCCCAGATTCGTTCTCAGGAATCATTTTATTCGCAAAACCCATGCAGAGCATTGTTTCCAATTATAATTCCTTGTAATGAAAATAATTTTTTTGCCAGTTTCCTTGTAATGAAATAATTTTTTTTTTTTTTTGTCAACTTCATTTTTTAGCAATACTTAACATTCACTACATTTTATCAATGTAATTAGTTGGAATTCAACGCAAAAAGAATTTCGGGGAATTACTTCAATCTTTTTGGAATTCAATTGCACAAAAGTAGTTGATTATGAAAGAAAAGAGGAATTTCTAATAACTTTTTCAATTCTTATGAGAATTCACTAAAGAAATTAAATATTTTCCGATTTCCATTACTGAGGACTTGGAAATGTTAATTACCAATTACAATTCTCAAGAATAAAATTGACAAAAGAAAAAAAAAAAAACAATTTCATTACAAGGAATTATAAATATTAATTACCAGTTACAATCCCGAGAAATTCGAATTAAAGAGGAACCCCCAAAACCTCCCCCCTAAATTCGGCCATGTTGTACAGTCCAGTAATGCAATTTTGTGCAATGACTTTTTTAATACTTTTTGTATTACTTTTTTTACTACCTTTTTTATCTGGCTCCAGATGTTTTTTTTGGTGATCAAATCACCCAAACTTTGTTAGCGGACCGGACAGCGAAGCTAGTGTTGAATGAAATTGGGGTTCGAACTTTCGGGAAACTGGTTTTATAGATCTTCCTAGCATATTACTTACACAAATATCAAAAAGTTCAAGTTTTATAATAAATAACCAATTAAGTGCTATTATCATTGGGCATATGTAGGATCTTAGACGCAGGAAGGGGGTAGTAAAGGTAGAGGTTGGGCAGACCCAGTTTTTCGCATGGTTTCTTATAATTGCTTGCATTAGCATCTTTTTTAGAATTCAAAGAGGACTGCAAGGCAATAATGGACTCCACCTCCTGCTCAAACCAAATATTGAAATCAAACTTACTCGATCCGGTTCACCCCAAAGTATCTAAAAAATAAAAAAAAATTAAATACATTCCATGAGACTAGAACCCCTATGGTGAATTAAGCTCACCGTTAGGTACTCTGTGACACGGCGAATCTGTGAATATCTTAATTATTTACAAAAATCAGTTGTTGTAAATGCAACTTTCTTTCAAGTTAATTTGATATAAAAAGAAATCGCTCATCGAAAGTTACCTCACACTAACCCACAAATACTATTCAAGTTTTCAATTAATAATCGAATTATCAGCGTTTGGTTTTGAAGTTTTAATTTCATTAAATTTTCCTAACACAAAAAAATTTTAGAAACGAAAAACAAAAAAATTAATTAATTAGCTCATAATAAAAATCCAAACTTTATGTATTAGCATTTAAAATCTCATAAAAACAAAAATGTGTATTTTTGAAAAAACCACATATATTGAAATATTTCAGAAATTTGTAATGCTCGTTAAATTGTATTAAAAAATTACAAACGGAAAACTATAAACCAAAAAAAAATATTAAAATTTTTGATTTTTATTATGCACACACTTCGAAATAAAAATCAATATTACAAAATAACAAATATTTAACCCCATTCTCCCTTCAACTCCGCCCTGCCCCCTATTCAGCGCTCGCCGTGTATTATCAAATTCAATAATAATTCATTGTAATCGCGTCATGCTACTTGAGGAGCATCTAAAACTGAAAACTCTATCTTGCACTGCTGCATCACCCGCGGCACCAGAAGCACCGTTCATCAACGCCACATCTGAAGTTCATTAAGGTTACCATTGTTGTTATCAACTACGAGCATTTGGTTTGGGTAATTAAAATTAGTAATGCCATAAAAAATCTTAAAGCTCGAGATGCTCAATGCTCGATGCTCAAACGATTTCATTCATTCATAAATAACAAAAAAATAAATAATAATAAAAAAAATATATAAAAAAAGTAAACTGTGAAATTTTTATATGAAAACATCTAAATAAAAATTATAAAAAAAAAAAAAAAAAATAGTTTCAAGTGGGGAGAAAAATCACATAAAAATTATAAGCACAAAATATTTATGTTAAATTAATGAAGTGGCAACACTGTCATAAATTATGTTGGTACTATGCAGCGCGGTATCGCTGTAGCTCTTCTACTTATAGAGTGGCAGACGCAATAGATGAGTTGGGAAAATAGAAGATGAAGAAGAAGAAGAGGAAGCTGCATTTTGGTTACTTGATTACAACTGTCGCGGTGGCAGACGCGGCGCTTACAAAACATTTTCTTCCTCTTCTTTTCTCGGCTCTTCTTCTTCTTTTTTCGATTTGATTTTGACATTTCTATGAAGTGTAAAGAAAAGAAAAATGTTCATGGATTTAATGAGGTAGTAGTAGTAGGTGGGAAAAATTCTTCGGTTTTTTCACCTTTTTTTTTGATGAAGGTGTAAATTAATGCATTTCTCTCTTTGGAATTTTTGATAAAGATTTGATAGAAATTTTCGGGCGTTTTTCTTCTTTTTTTTGAGTGAGGGAGAAGTCATTACAATTGTGAGAAATATTAAATGAAGGTGGAATATAATTTTTAATTGCAGCTACGAATTTTACTACATATTATGTAAAAATCCCTGTGTTTCTAAACTTCTGTAAATAAAATTAATTGAAAGTTTCATAAACTTTGAGAGGAATGCCGATTAAATGATCAGTTTACTACCATCTTTATATGGAATTGGAAAATGGACTTAAAAAGAAAATTTGTGTGGCCTTCCTAGTTAATAATTCAGCAATGCCTAATTCTTCCACAGGATATAAAGATGGTCTGGTTTTTGAATTGCTTTATTTTCGATCTGATTTTTATTATGGACTTTGGTTTAAATTTTTGGTTTAAGTTTTGGTTCGAGATTTGATCTAAATTTTGGATGGCTATAAATCTAAGTTCTAATCTGAAAATCAAGATGATATTTGGCAGAATTTTGATTTGATTTTGACCTGAATTTAGGTCTGATTTTAGTAAGAGTCTTATTTCGTATATTATTCAAATATTGGGATAATATTTAATTGGATTTTCGTTTAATATTGACCCGAATTTTGACCTGCGTGAGTTTAAGAATGACTCGATTTAAATTTTGGGATAATTTTTGGTATGAACATAGTCTGCGTTTAGTCTGACTTCCAGCCTGAAAGTTTTGTCTGAATTTGGCCTTTTTTTTGGTTTCTGAGTCAGTTGTTGGTATGGTTTTTGATCTGGTTTATGTTCTAGTCTGTCTTCTGGTCTTCAACCTAGTTTTGGTCTGGTCGTTGATCTGATCTTTGGTCTGGTCTTTGGTCTGGTTTTTGATCTGGTCTTTGGTCTGGTCGTTGGTCCGGTGTTTGGTCTGGTCTTTGGTCTGGTCTTTGGTCTGGTCTTTGGTCTGATCTTTGGTCTGGTCTTTGGTCTGGTCTGGTCTTTGGTCTGGTCTTTGGTCTGGTCTTTGGTCTGGTCTTTGGTCTGGTCTGGTCTTTGGTCTGGTCTGGTCTGGTCTGGTCTGGTCTGGTCTGGTCTGGTCTGGTCTTTGGTCTGGTCTTTGGTATGGTCTTTGGTCTGGTCTTTGGTCTGGTCTTTGGTCTGGTCTTTGGTCTGGTCTTTGGTCTGGTCTTTGGTCTGGTCTTTGGTCTGGTCTTTGGTCTGGTCTTTGGTCTGGTCTTTGGTCTGGTCTTTGGTCTGGTCTTTGGTCTGGTCTTTGGTCTGGTCTTTGGTCTGGTCTTTGGTCTGGTCTTTGGTTTTGGTCTTGCTTTTGGTCTGGCCTTTGGTCTGGTCTTTGTTCTGGTCTTTGGTCTGGTCTTTGGTTTGGTCTTTGGTCTTGTCTTTGGTTTGGTCTTTGGTTTGGTCTTTGGTCTGGTCTTTGGTTTTGGTCTTGCTTTTGGTCTGGCCTTTGGTCAGGATATTGAGATAATTTTCTTTATATTCAATTACTCATAACTGATTCCACATCCACCAATTTTCCTCTGCAATTTAAATTTATGTATAATTATTATTTTGAATATTTATTATACTTTCACTTTAAGTTTTGCCAAGTTGTACATTTGACGAAATATTATTTCTGTCACTCATCAGATCGTAAGCTAACAACATAGACACAAGTCTACGACACTTTGTAAATCAGAAATTAAAAAAAATATATATACATATATATATAAAAATTTGTCTAATTAATGCACAACGATGTTGTACCAAAAACTTTTAACGATTTTCTTTACAGTTAATTAACTCTATTTTTTTCAAGCTACCGGTTAGGGAGCGCGATCACTGTGGTGCTACTAATGATTATGCTGATGACGGTGGTTGTGATGATGATGATTTTGCAATCGTTAGATTATTGGTTTTCTGTTTACGCGCACATTTTTGTTGTTAATTTTGAGCAAATGAATTTGCATAAATGTGACATGTCATTTTTAATTGCTCCAACTCCAGCCGACAACGCCGACAATTGTTTGTAGCAAAAATGTTTTGCGGTTTAATATTTCAGCAACAATTGATAATAACGATGTTGTTACGACAGAAATATTGCAATATTTGATTAAAAGTTAAATTTTTATTAGAATTTAATGACTTGAAGATTTTTTTAATAGATTCTTTTGGGACTTATCCATCGAATCGAAACACTATCACTTTTTAATTTGCATAACAATACTTAAGTGGGAAACGCGTCAATTAAGTATGTATTTCGAAATGAAAAGCCTTTGAAAATCACTGGTTGTTTGTTTGTTCTAGTTTAACATTTATTGCTGTTTTATTTTGCATAAGATTTTATACTCTACACTAGGCACTTTGCAAGAAGGTGTTTTCTGAAACTATTGGTAATTATTCTTTTGTCTGGTTTTTTGTCTTGTGTTTGGTCTGGATTTTGGCCTGATATTTGGTCTGGTCTTTGGTCTGATCTTTGGTCTGGTCTTTGGTCTGGTCTTTGATCTGGTCTTTGGTCTGGTCTTTGGTTTGGTCTTTGATCTGCTGTTTGGTCTGGTCTTTGATCTGGTTTTTGGTCTGGTTTTTGGTCTGGTCTTTGTCTGGTCTTTGGACTAGTCTTTGGTCTTGTGTTTGATCTGATCTTTGGTCTGGTCTTTAATCTTGTCTTTGGTCTGGTCTTTGGAATGGTCTTTGGTCTGGTCTTTGGTCTGGCCTTTGGTCTGGTCTGGTCTTTGGTTTGGTCTGTGGTCTGGTCTTTGGTCTGGTTTTTGGTTTGGTCTTTGTCTGGTCCTTGGAGAGGTCTTTCGTCTGGTATTTGGTCTGGTCTTTGGTCTGGTCTTTGGTCTGGTCTTTGGTCTGGTCTTTGGTCTGGTCTTTGGTCTGGTCTTTGGTCTGGCCTTTGGTCTGGTCCTTGGACTAGTCTTTGGTCTTGTCTTTGGTCTTGTCTTTGGTCTGGTCTTTGGTCTAGTCTTTGGTCTGGTCTTTGGTCTGGTCTTTGGTCTGGTCTTTAATCTTGTCTTTGGTCTGGTCTTTGGTCTGGTCTTTGGTCTGGTCTTTGGTCTGGTCTTTGGTCTGGTCTTTGGTCTGGTCTTTGGTCTGGTCTTTGGTCTGGTCTTTGGTCTGGTCTTTGGTCTGGTTTTTGGTCTGGTCGTTGGTCTGGTCTGGTCGTTGGTCTGGTCTTTGGTCTGGTCTTTGGTCTGGTCTTTGGTCTGGTCTTTGGTCTGGTCTTTGGTCTGGTCTTTGGTCTGGTCTTTGGTCTGGTCTTTGGTCTGGTCGTTGGTCTGGTCTTTGGTCTGGTCTTTGGTCTGGTATTTGGTCTGGTTTTTGTTCCTCTAAATGTTTAGCAGTTGGTTTAGTACTGAGTGAAGATTCTTGGTCAAAAAGTAGGCTCTGACTGGCTGGGGATCCTTCACACGATCGTCGTGAAATTAAAATGCGGTGAAGACTACGATTTACAAAGCAAGGACTTTCGCTAGTCAACAGTGGTCAGCCAGGTATCAGATAGATAAAGAAGTACAGTGTTTCAGAACTGAAGACTTTAAAAAAGTTATAATTACCTTTCATAAAGACAAACATAATGCAGAACAAGTTTTTCAAATCGATTAAATGTTAACTGATGCCAAGGTAAATGTTTCGAGACCCAAATAGATCAAAACTGACGATTTTGGCGGGCAAAACTAACGACCAGATCAAAGCCCGGACCAAACACCAGGCAAAAGACAAAAGACCAGACCAAAAACCGGACCAAAGACCAGACCAAAGACCAGACCACAGACCAGACCAAAGACAAGACCAAAGATCAGACCAAAGACCAGACGAAATATCAGGCCAAAATCCAGACCAAAAACAAGACAAAAAACCAGACAAAAGACCAGACCAATGACCAGACCAAAGACTAGACCAAAGACCAGACCAAAGATCAGACCAAAGTCCAGACCATAGACCTGACGGAATACTAGATGGTTGGTCACGCATTGGGCGAATCATCTGAAAAAATATGCCGTCAAGCCCTAGACTAAAATTTTTAAAGAAGCCGTGAAGGAAGCTGCTCGAAAGCTACCAAGAAAAATATCATTCAAACAGAAATTGAAGACTACGACAAATCATAAATTCCTGCTCAGTAAACTCGCTTCCAGTTTACTGTGCTTCCTGGCTGTCTTCAATAATGAGATATAAAAAATATAGATTTATAAATGTATATAAATATAATTGTAAGCTCATTATTCTATACTCAATAACTACGTCTGTTTGACTTGGAGCTGAAAATCACATAATATATATGTCTGTATATAAAAATCTCATGTTCGACCATCACCGAAATTAAATATTTTTTATAGAGTTTTTTGTTATTATTTTTTTTTTTTGTTTCTATAAACAATCTAGACACAAATCTCAACACACAAATAGCAGACTGCTTGGAGCCGTAACGTCCAGTTTTTCTGACGAAGTTGCAAGCAATTTTTTCTTTCTCTCCCCATCTCCTATGTTCAGGCAACATGTTTTGTTTTTATTACTACTCATAGCAGTAGTAATAGTAAGTAGTCGAAGTAGTTGTGGTTGCTGTTGTTGTTGTTTTACGATCTTGTTGACATTTTTATGGACATTGGAATGTTGTCGTTGGTTTCGGATAGAGAGCAGCTCTAGCAAACATTAATAGCAATAGTCACAGCAAAATTTGCTAGCCTGCAATTGCAATGGATTATTTAAGTTTTGTGTGTGTTGCATCAATTGCCGCGGCACCAATCATTTGGTTGCAATTACTTTTTGCTTTGGTTGGCATTAAAAATTAGGTTTTTTTCTTGATGGTTGCTGGTTGGCCAGTGTTGGTGCTGATGCTGCGCATACTGTGCTGATTAGCTCAACAATTTGGAATATTTGTGTTAAATAGTTTCAATTAATTGCAAAGTGGTAGCGAAAAAATTTAGCAAAGAAAAAAAAATATATATTTTTTTTTTAAATTGAAAATTATAAATTCATTTTTATGTTTAATTTTATTTTATTTTTTTGCAACAAAAACAAATTAAGAAAACAAATAAATGCAGTTCGTATAAGTTGTTTGGAAAAACTTGTTGCTGAAATTGAAGTATTGATTGAAAATATGAAATTATAAATATTAAAAATTATGTCACGAATGAAAAAGTAAAAAAGCGTGTGCTTCAACTAAATTTTATATGCTGTCGCTTTAATTGAAACCATCGTTTCTTCAAGATTTTAGAATTTTAAATAGATCTAGGCCGAGAAATTCCTTCGACTACGATTCGATTATTTGACACAATGTCAAACATTTGACATAATCATTTGGATACAAATTAGAGCCAAATGTTATGGCATAGTTATGGCCAAATGTTGTGGCATAGAGCGTTTGGTGTCAAACGCTATCAAATATTTCTTTGTTACAGGAAATTTGTCGATTATACGGTTTGGCATAGTTTGACAAAGTAAAGTGTCAAAAGTTTGACATTTTTTCAAATATTCCATTAAATAAAGTAAAGAAAACATGAGAAAATTATTAGATGTTTCAATGTTTTAAATCCTATGAAGCAAGCACGTGGGTCTGGCCAGGCCAATTCGATTTTCATTTGAGAAGAAATGAAAACTAAAAACATAACTATCTCCAAGATATTTTATGATATTTGCTGGTATGTGCTAAGCAAGTTTCAGTCGATTGTTCTAAAATGGGAGTAGTGGATGGTGTGTGGGCGTGGCATGAACCACAAGTATACTTGACAGTGACGCAAAGGTCCAGCCAGACCTTCATATATTTTTTGAGGCGGATTAAATAGAAAATTGTTTTTGAGGCATTAAAAGAGATACTCAAAAGGAAGAAAGATACCAAGGAAATTTAGTTTTAGTTATCAGGAATCCCTACAATTCTTTAGAATGTCCTTGATCCCGTGAGAGACCTGCCTGCCCACTTTCTAATTACATCAACCAATATCTCATTTCTTTCACTAGTAAAAAAGCTATAACTTATTTTCATACCTACTAAAACTAAGGCTAACTAAAACTAGTTTTAATGCATTTGAAAATCCGCTTAACTAAAATTATTTTTAGTTTACATTAGCTTGGCAGCTGACTTCACTGGAATATAAATAAATTATACTCAAAATACATAAAATAAAGCTTAGAAGTTTTATTGCTAAATTTACAAAAATTATCCTCAAAATCATAAATCAACATTATGACCTCTTGAAATGATCTCTCGTTTGTTTTTTTGTTTGTTTTTTTTTTTTTGTTTTTTCTTGTATATTGCCAGTCATTATCAGTCAAATCGTCATTAAAATCTTCATTTACTTAGCTGAGTTATAGCATGCTATGGTATTTTTTGCAACTTACTAAACTTATAATTAACATATTTTATATTTACATAACGCAATTTAAGTATATGATAAATTATATATTTTTATAAATAAATTTTCAAGTAAAAATATTGCTGCAATTATGTGCGTAACGGAGTAGGGGGAAAAATTAATAGCTGGTAATATTTAATATGAAAATCTTTTGATTAATTTGAAAGGAGATTACTAAGGAAGTTTGAGACTTGGAACTTAATGACACTATCAGCAATGCATTCAACAAAAAAAAGGAAAAAAATAGTAGCTTTGCATTGATTTAGAAATATTTATTTTAATCACAGTTTGGCAACATATCATTGAATTTTTAAGTTGCATAGTTTTAGGTGTCATCAAAATTCGAAATATCTCAAATGTCTCACTCCTCACAGTTACACACCGGGGGACTACAGAATTAAACTGTGACATATCGCCGACATTTGGCAGTATTTTTATTTACACTTAGTTATCGCAAGAATAAAGAGACAGCAGATACCAAAGTTTTAGAAAAAAAAAAACATAATAAGGAAGAACCTTGCCTAATTAATATCCAGCATTAATCTCAGTAAGAAAGACATACCATAGGATTAAATTTCCTGGAGAACATATCAAACTCAATAAGGAAAGCTTTCGTAAGGCATTGGAATAATTTCGGATATTGCCTGCATGCAGATTTTGTAAGTAGAAAGCAGAAGTACTTCAGATTTCCCAGAAGAAGAGGTCGTCTTGGGGAAATATAACATAAGCATCAAGAGAAATGGAATTTCACAAAACCTTGGTGCTACGAATATTGTGTGGACTTAATTTACTATCCAAGTGGATTTATCATTTCGTTTAGTTTGCTGAAAATTTTTTCATAGCACCAAAAGAAAAAAAGGTTTCAAGCAAATCCGATCAATTTTTTAAATTCTTCCACCATATTGGAACCGCCATTTTGCATTTTCAAAATCTGATACGCGATTCGTAATCAGCAATCCCTAAAATCGCCGAGTATCGGGATTCAAGTTAATCAGATACATTTTTAAAAAATCTTTCGCCATATTGGATCAGCCTCAGCATAATTTTTTCTATTGGAATCGCCAAAAAGGAGAAAATCTATTTTTAAGCCAACAGAAGGAGCGGAGAACATTCTGGGCAAGAAACAAGGCACAATCAGAGCATCTAAAGAAGTTGACAGAACTTAAAGTCCTCCAGTATGTACCAGAGATGGCTGACTAAAAGTAAAAATTTATTTAAAAAAACTTTAAACGTGTTTTTTCTCAAAATGATGTTTTTTGGAAGCAACTCCGCAAGTGGGATCAACTGTGTGTATTTTTGAGTTGTAAGTTAATCAGTTTTGTCGATGGTTTCTTCTTGCCGCTGGATTTCACAGTTGTTTACCAGTATTGGAAAGAAAGTCCAACACTCATGTATAAATCCAAATGAGGTAGTATTTTTAGCAATATTGTTTCTAGTTCTCATTAGGTCACTGATTCATGCAAAACTGAATGAAAAGAAAATTTATGGAGTAACTTGAAAATATTATTGCTGCCGCAACTGCAATTTGCTAGAAAGAGAATTCGTACTTGTCGGAAACCCACGTATGTTCTGGGTAAGTTCCAGGTATATTAATTGAATTGTTCGACTGGCTTTCCATTTTTTTTTTTTTTAAGAAAATCAGCACAAAAACATTGATTAGGAAAACAAGAGGAAAGAAGAAAGAAAGGGAGAAGTATTGGACTACTGTTAAAGGAAAAGGTTCGGGTCTTTGCTGTTTCATGGCATTGCCACGTTAAGGTTCTTACTGTTCAGTTGATGCTTTTTGTTCTTACTTTCGGTGTCGGTTAGTATTAAGTTTGATTCACATTTGAGAAAAACTAAAAAGCATCCTTGGGTAAGTTAAGTCTAGATAAAGCTTAAGTTAACTTTATTAAGACTTTGCTCACTAAAAGGGTGATAAGTTCCAAGTTAGCACAAAATCCCCACCTTTAGTAATCCCAGTCTAAACGGTGTCGCTCTAAGAAAAGCGGAACAGGCGAAATATTTGGGACTCATCCCAGACCTTTTTAAGGTTCGAAAGGCCAATGCTGCTCTTTTCTCATGTAAAAAAGCAGTGAGCAAAAATTTGGGGTATAGAACCTCGGATTGCTCACTGGCTTTATACGGCAATCGTTAGACCAATTCTATTTTATAATGCTATGGTGTGGTGGACAGCTCTTCAAAACGAAGTCTACTTTAAGGCATTGTGGCTAGGTTCAAAGAACTGCATCAACTTAAGGACAACCCCTTCCTTAGCCATGAACACCATTATTTTCTTAACCCCTATTGACCACTTTGAGAAGCAGGTCGCGGCCAACTCGGGTATTAGGTTAATTTCAGTCAATCTCTGGTCTGGGTCATTTGTAGGACATTACAAAATTATTTTGGAATTCACCACTTTATCCAAGAACACTGACTTCATCCTCCCCACACCCTTCATCGACAATCACTTCATCACTTCAATTCCTTCGAGAGAGAATATGATTAAGAGTCGATGACAGCGGAAGCAGAAGAAAGGTGATTCCACGATCCGCGCCAACTACCGTGGGATAAGCGTTCTTAACATCGCATACAAGGTTCTATCGAGCGTACTATGTGAAAGACTGAAGCTCATCGTCAACAAACTGATTGGACCTTATCAGTGTGACTTCAGGCCTGGTAAATCCACAATCGACCAGATATTCACACTACGCCAAGTCCTGGAAAAGACCCGAGAAAAACAAATCGACACACACCATCTATTTGTCGATTATAAAGCCGCTTTCAAGAGCACGATTAGAGATCACCTATACGCCGCAATGTCTGGTTTTGGTATCCCTGCAAAGCTTATTCGTCTTTGCAAAATGACACTGACAGACACCACCAGCGCAGTGAAAATTGGGACTAACCTCTCGGCGCCATTTGATACCAAAATAGGTTTCAGACAAGGTGAGGGAGAGGGAGTCTCGTCGAGTGGGTCTAGTGGTGAACGAGGCCAAAACGAAATACCTTGTGTCAAAACAAACAAAGAGTCACGGCGTCTTGGACAAAATGTCACTGTTGACAATTACAAATTCGAAGTCGTCAAGGATTTCGTTTATCTTGGATCCAGCATCAACACCAACAATAATCAGTCAGCCTTGAGATCAAGCGAGGAATAACTCTTGCCAACAGGTGTTACTACGGGCTCAGTAGACAATTGAGAAGTAGGGCCCTCTCTCGACGTACGAAAATAACGCTCTTCAAGTCACTCATCCTTCCCGTCCAAATGTATGGCGCTGAGACGTGGACATTAACCACCAACGATGAGAGGCTGTTGGGAGCGTTCGAGAGAAAGATACTTCGCAAGATCTATGGTCCTGTGTGCGTGGATGACGTGTATCGTATAAGATGGAACCATGAGTTGCACGCCGACATTGACGTAGCCAAGCGCATAAAACTTCAGCGGCTTCGCTGGCTGGGTCATGTTGAGCGAATGGATGAAAGTGCTCCGGCTGGAAGGGTATTTTATTCGAGCCACGGAGGTGGAACGCGCAAAAGAGGAAGACCTAATCTCCGTTGGAAAGACCAGGTACAGGGGGACCTGTCTGCACTTGGCCTTACTAACTGGCGTCGGCGCGCGCGTTGCAGAAGCGACTGGCGAGGCTTTATAGAGGCGGCCAAGACCGATCATCGGTTGTAGAGCCAACTAAGTAAGTAAGTCGATGCCAGCAGAAGGATGCGGTTTTTTTACACCAGTGGATGAAAACTAAATTGAAGGGAAGGGGGGAGTGGTTTTCTCTGAGCAGTTCGAGTTAAGCCTTTTCTTTCGTCTGCCTGACCATTGCAGCGTCTTGCAAGCTGAGGTCATGGCTATACAGGTAGTGGCGAACTATCTGAAATGTAATAAAATATCAGCCCATGATATTTTCATTCTCAGCGGCAGCAAACCTGCTACCAAATCCCTAGCCAGTATATCACTGACCTCCAAGGTGACTTTTGACAGTCAGCACTTACTCAATGAATTAGCCGATGAACTCAACGTACTCCTTGTATGGGTTCCAGGTCACAGTGACATACTTGGAAATAATAAAGTTCATGACCTAGCTGGATTAGCCACAAAAATGCCGTTTTTACAATTTTAAGACTACCCGGGTATCCCACTGACAACCTGCAAGCTTAATGTTCAAACAGAGTTCTTGAATCAGGTGAAGGTAAGATGGCAGACACGACGCACATGCAAAATCACCAAGCATATATGGCTAGAGTACAACCTCAAACGCTCTAAGAAGCTACTATCTTTCAGTAGAAGACAAATTTACAAAGCCGTGGCAGCAATAACTGGCCAATGCCTTAAAGGTGCACACGCGGCAAATGAGACAATCGTACAGGTAATCTGCTATAGTTGTTAAGTTCTTTAGTACATGCTTTGACGACATATTGGGAGTATGAATGTATAAACTCGTATTTTTTTTCGTAATTTGGACATTTATTGTGAAAAAGTGATTATAAATTTATTCTTTAAAGTATTGTCCATCGTTAGCCACAGCCTTTTCCCATCTTTCTGGTAGCATACGGATTCCGCGTCGAAAGAACTCCTCATCTTTTGAGGCTATCCACGAATCGAACCATTTTCTGAGTTCTTCGAAAGAATGGAAGTGCTGTTCAGCCAGGCCATGTGTCATCGATCGGAACAAGTGGTAATCAGAAGGAGCAATGTCTGGAGAATACGGCGGGTGGGGTAGCACTTCCCATTTCAGCGTTTTCAAGTATGTTTTTACTTGCCTTGCAACATGCGGCCGAGCATTGTCGTGCTGAAGAATAACTTTGTCGTGTCTATTCTCATATTCTGGTCTCTTATCCTTTAATGCTCGGCTCAAACGCATCAATTGTAGTCGGTAGCGGTAGCCAGTGATCGTTTCATTCGGTTTCAACAGCTCATAATACACGACACCTTTCATATCTCACCAAATACACAGCATGAGCTTGGATCCATGGATGTTCTGCTTTGCCGTTGATGTTGATGCATGTCCGGGCGGTCCCCTTGATTTTTTACGCTTTGGCTTATCGTAACGTATCCACTTTTCATCGCCAGTCACAATACGATGCAGAAAATCCTTTCTTTTCTGTCGTTCAATCAGCAGTTCACATGTGAAAAATCGTCGTTCGACGTCTCTCGGCTTCAGTTCGTACGGCACCCAATTTCCTTGCTTTTGAATCATTCCCAATGCTTTTAATCGTTTAGAAATGGTTGATTGATCAACTCCTAAAGATTCTTCAAGTTCTTGTTGCGTTTGACATGAATCTTCTTCTAGTAATGCCTTCAATTCTTCATCTTCGAACTTTTTCGGGCCGCCTGAACGTTCCCTGTCTTCAACATCAAAATCACCACTTTTGAAACGGGCATACCACACCTGACACATTCTAACGTCTATAGCACAGTCGGGATAAGCTTCAGTGAGTAAACGATGTGCTTCAGTTGCGTTTTTCTTTAAATGGAAGAAGCAAATTAAAACTTCCCGCAAATGTTGTTTTGTTGGCACGAAATTCGACATTTTCAGCTATAGTAAAACACTTTTGTAAAATTATGAAAATTATTTGAAAGATCAATTCTTATAATATTTTTGGCGCTCTTCGGGATAGAATAGCTGTCAATGTCAAAAAAAAAAATGGCGCGTATGATAGATATGAAGTTAGTCACAATTACGAGTTTATACATTCAAACTCCCAATATATCGTTTCCATTTCAATTGTGGCATAACGTTGCGGTTAAATGTATCAACTTTGGTTTTGTAAATTACCAAATTATTACTCTTAAAATCTGCACAATTACATTTAGTATATATTATATTATAATAAGCGGTTGACACTTTTGAAGATTATTTTTAAAAATATTAAAATATCATTACAATTTACATACAATAGCATACAATCAACTTCATAGCTGCTTAGCCAAAGGAAAGGAAATAATTGCTAACTTCTTTCAACTGCGCGCTGCACAAACATTTAGATGTCAATTGTGGATTAGAAGAAAAAGTGTTGCACACACACCAAACTCAAATCCAAATAGGAGCAATACAATAATAAATCTTTGTTGTGGCTATAAATAAATTGCAAGCAACCAAACAAACAAAACAAAACAAAAAAAAACAAGCAACAAGTAAAACAAAAACCAACAACAAGAGGTGTTGCTTTCGTTGTCATGATCAAAACACAATTTTGCACTCGAGTGCAGAACATTTTGTGCAGCAATTAATATGTGGCAAGGCAAAAAAGCAGGCGCAAAACAGGCATGCTGCCAAATGGCGGATAGTGTCAAACGTATGAACACTTTTGCAGACACTGTCTTTAACTATTTGTGTGTATATGTTCCACTTCTATGCGTTACAGTGCCATAAATTATTATACTAAAAACAGAACAAACAAAAAAGAAGAAATGAAAAAAGTTATTATCCAAGGAAGAAAAACTAACAACTGATAATTACTTGATTTTCTAATCGAAACTGTCATTTGAATTACAGTTTGAAAGTCACTATGACGATAATTTTCACGCTGATTGTCTAACTGTCAAAGTTGTTAGCACAAATCAATAAATAATAAACGAAAAAAAAAAAACAAAATTTATTGCAGTCATAAATTATTGTAAGCGGTAGCGTATCCTAGAGGGGTTTTTAAAATAAAATACTATTTTCCTCGATAAATATATTGAGACATTTTTCAAATTTGATATAAATCGATTTTGCGATTGGAAACCGGGACATTTTTTTTCATTTCTCCGCCTCACTTCTCCCACCTCTTTGGAAATCCAAGGAGAACGAGTGTTTGAGATAACGCCCTCCCTCATTTCCTCAGCCATTATGGTTGCTGCTACTGAATTAAATGATTTTTTTAAGAATCGAAAAATTAACCCCTTCTTCTCCTTTCAAAAAAATCTTTAGATCCGCTAGTGATTGCACAAAAAAATATTTAAATACGTGAGTATGTATTTATGTTCGTTTTACAATTAAATTTTATATCACAAAATTGCTATGAAAAATTGACATTTCAGTTTGTCATTTGCCAACAGAGCGAAAAATATCGTTAAGCGAAAGAAATGGCGTACATTAATGACAGCAACATTTTTGCTGCTAAGCGAATATTTACTGTCATAAACTGTCAAAAGAGAAAAGAGATGAGCGAAAGAAAAGTGGACAAAACTGAAAGCGTTTTAATTGAAAATTGTTGTGCGTATTTTTTAAGTTTGTTTTTTTTTTTTTTTGTTATTTTCCTTTTTAAACACATACACGCACACACGCATACAATTTAAATTATGTCAAATATGTGACAGAAGAAAAACCCAATGGAAAAGTCTAATGTTAAGTAAGCGCGAAAAAAAATCAACCAAAATAAATGAATTTTTATTCACAGCGAGGTCATAAAAAAAGTAAAGTGTTACTTTTTGCATTACTTATTCTTCGAGAAATTTTGTATTGATATATTGAAGTTTTTAGTGTTTCTCAGAAATTTTTAGATTTAACCCTTTCAGTATCACAATACAAGTTTTGCTATGAGTCACCGACGACCCTAAGATCTGCAATGGAAACTTTTTAAGAACTTTTTTGCAATGAAATGGGGATCGAAAAACACGAATCTGGACTCGATTTTGTTCTATCGCTTCTAATTTTCTTATGAACAAGAAAGGGTTAAGTGAAAAATTAATGCGGAGTTTCTTGGTCTAATTTTAAAAAAATATCCAAGAAAAATTGTACAGTAAAAGTTCGTAAAAAAATCCCGAATCTGGATTCGATTTTGCTATATCGCTTCTAATTTTCTTATGAACAAGAAAGGGTTAAGTGAAAAATTAATGCTGAGTTTTTTGTCTATTTTTAAAAAACTATCCAAGAAAAATTGTACAGTAAAAGTTCGTTAAAAAATCCCATTGGAAGCCACTGGGTCACCAGTGACCCATGAAGGTCTTCAGAGGCGTAAAATGTTTGTTTTGATAAAAAAATTGGGGTCAGACAATACGAACCCGTATTCGGTTCTGCGCTATCTTATCTGATTTATTTCGATTCCGAAAGGGTTAAAGAAATCACAGCAATTTCAGAAAATTTTTAGTGATTTTCAAAGATAGATAGATAATGTGGGGATATTATTCTACGACTAATAGGTCAACTGAGCTTCCAATAGCAGCTTAATCATAAGCATTTAGTTAAGCCAATTTCGCTAAACAATCTCGGAAGCTACAGTTAATGCCGACTGTTATTTTGGGTTTAGGGATTTGTTCAGGATCAATGTGATTGATTGACTACTGCCTTCGATGCTAAGAAATCGGCTATATCGGCCCAGGGACTTAGAGTATAGTGACTTTAATTCATTCAGCAGCTCTAGGCATTCCCAGACTATCTTTGACGATATCTCAAGGAGTCCAGTTCTTCGATTATTGTTTGGCTCTGCCAGTATATTACTAGCTGTGTTGCCTTCATACTTTGATTAAGCGGATTAGGATAAACATTATAAACGCATTTGGTTGAACTCTAACTGCTCTATTTTCCTTACTTCTCAATAGATGATTTTAGAAAATATATATGCATTTCGATTGAAAAAAAATCATTTCCCAGCGGGTGAGTTGTACATTATCCACTTTCCCGCTGGGAAGTAGTAGCAGTTGTTGATAAAAGCAGTAGGTAGTTAAAGTTTAGCAGTAAAAATTTGTCACCTCAAGCAAAAAGGAAATGTTAAGATACTTGCGACAAGTTTGAAACAAATAAAGAAAATTAAAAAAAAAAAAAAAAAAAAAAAATAGAATGAATTTATTGCGCATGCGTGACGCACACAAATGTCATCGTAGATCACGCATTCTTGTTGTTGTTGTTGTTAGTTGGTTGGTTAGCTGTTTTTGTTTGGTTATTGTTGCTGGTTGTCGTTGGCATCATCATCAATGCTGACTGTCGCTGTCCGTCTAACATAAAATGCTGGTAACATCGTTGTGCAACAATTACAACAATATGGTAGTTAGTTCTTTCTACTATGAAGAGTTTCTATTGCTGGTGATGATGTTGCTGCAGATGCTGATGTTGCTTTTGCTGCTGCTGCTGCTGTTGCTCTTACTGCTGCTTTTGCTCTAACTGCTGCTGCTTTTATTGCTGATGAGGTGACATTCAAAACGGTTGAACAACAAAAAGAAAAGGTTTTTCCTTTTTTTTCTGTTGTTGTTGTTGTTGTTTTTTTATTTTCTTATTTATAGCGCAACACAAAATTTTATTTTGTAATGCGATATCTTATTCTATTTCAGTTCTTGTTGTTGTTGCTGCTATTGCTTGCTACAATTGCAATTTAGTTGCATTAACTTTTCAGCTGGAGCAGTAACCAGCCAGCATATTTTGATATTGCAACAACAATCTAACATATCTAAGTATTTTTCTTCTACTACAAATGAACAATTGTTGCACTAGTTGATTTTTGAGCCATGTTATTGAGGGCAAACGAAGCTGGTAAGTAAAATAGTAAAGCAAAGTGGTAACTATGCATATGCCTAATACTGACGACTACAAAGCCAATTTTCCTGCACTTAATATGCTACTGTAAAAATATTCTAAAAATTTTTGTTTTTTAAGAAAATTATCAGTCACAAACATTAAATCATGTCCAATTAAAAACGCAGCTTCGTTCCAAAACTGTCAAGTACAAATTGTTGCTAATCAGAAATTTGATAATAATTTTTTTTTTTTTTATTTTTCTTTTTTATATTATGAGAAATATAAAATATAAATGGAAATATGTAAATTCGATAAGCTTAGCTCCCACTTGAAAATTCAAATTTTAAATTGAAAAATAAAAACTATTTGTATATACATAGTTTGTGAATATGAATTATATGTTGCTGCAACATTTTTCTCATATGTATATAGAATTTTTAATGACGGCTAAAAAGAGTCTTAAAAGTTTCTACAAATATTTTTTTACAATCTAATAATTTTGTATAAAAAAATATTATTGATTTACAAAATTTGGTACAAGAATAATGCAGACGCTAATTATGTATCCATGTATGTATTGCGTTATGCATTCAATGCAACCAACCAGCAACATTCATTCCCCCTTTGAAGAAATATTAACATTATGAATGTGCTGCTGTGTCGGTTGTTGTTTGTTGGTTGGGAGTACGCAAAAAAAAAAAACAACTGCAAAAAAACACACACATTAGGGTCAGCTTAAGGCTTAAGCTAATATGTTGTTGTTGATGAAGTGTTGAGTAGCATGTTGTTTGCCAAATGGCAACAATTGTTAGGTTAGTATGGGGTCATCAAAAATGGTGATTTATGTTGCTTTTGTGTGCGTGTTAATACGTGAATGCCAATGCATATTTTCCAAAAAAAAAAAAATAAATAAATATTTACATGCAAAAGATCTCCTCTGTGTGTATTGGTTTTATAAATATGGAAATCTGTTTGAAATTGATGTTGTAGTCAAATATTTATTATTCTACTGACGAAGTGGATAACGGACACAGCCAGTTATACCACCAGTTGACAGCGCAGTGCTAACTATTTTTGATGCCCGTGGGTTCCCGAAATAATATCAATTATCAATGGTTCGGTCCAGAGATTGTACTTTGGGTTCTCGTCAAGTCTTCTATACTAACGGATCCAAAACTTTAAGCGGCACTAGATGCGGTTAGTGCTTGAACGATAACTATCCTGGACTTGGCGTGCTGGATAATTGAGAAAAGATAGCGTGGGAAGGGCATAGGAGTCAATGGAGTCGCAGGGAATGAATTGATTGGCAAACTGGCAACAAAAGCTCTGCAATTTCACAATTGGAAGCTTTTCTTGGCATAAGGTCTGAGCTGAACATGAGTTGGATCAATGACGTCGTGGAATTTCTTCTGAAATTGATAAGGAAGGACCTACGATTACTGGTAGGTGTCATCACGGGGCATAACACATGTGGTCAGTTTATGAGCAACACAGGCGTCATCACCAATCCGATGTGTCGAGGATGAGTTTACGATCAATTGAAGATGAATTCAGGATCAATTGAGGATGAGTTTAAGATCAATTGAGGATGAATTCAGGATCAATTGAAGATGAATTCAGGATCAATTGAGGATGAGTTTAGGACCAATTGAGGATGAGCTCAAGATCAATTGAAGATCAATAGAGGATGAGTTTAATGTCAATTGAAGATGAATTCAGGATCAATTGAGAATGAATTCAAGATCAATAGAAGATGAGTTCAATATTAATTGAGGATGAGTTTAGGATAAATTGAGGCTGAGTTTAAAAACAATTGAGGATGAGTTTAGGCTTAATTGAGGATGAGTTTTAGATCAATTGAGGATGAATTCAGGATCAATTGAGGATGAATTCAAGATCAATAGAGGATGAGTTCAATATTAATTGAGGATGAGTTTAGGATAAATTGAGGCTGAGTTTAAAAACAATTGAGGATGAGTTTAGGCTTAATTGAGAATGAGTTTAGGATCAACTGAGGATGAGTTTTAGATCAATTGAGGATGAATTCAGGATCAATTGAGGATGAGCTTAGGACCAATTGAGGATGAGCTGAAGATAATTTGAGGATGAGTTTATGATCAATTGAAGATGAGTTTAGAACCAATTGAGGATGAGTTTAGGATAAATTGGGAATGAGTTTAGGATCAACTGAGGATAAGTTCAAGATCTACCTATTGAGGATGAGTTTAGGGTCAGAGATAAACTCAGAGATAGAGGATGAATTTTGAGTAAGAGTAACATTCGTACTCTTCCTCTTCTTAAGCTTCTAAAGTTTATCAATGAAACAAAGCAGTTCGGAGTTGAAAGATCATTGACTTTTCTCCTTCCCACTTCTCCTCTTATAATTCTTTCCTGTCTTTCTGCTATTTTATACTGGCTCTATTCCGAGTATAGTAGGTCCTTGAGATAGAGTGTTTTAGCTTACAGGGTATCCACTGTATTCTAGTGGAGTTTCTCTTCCTTATATCTGGGTACCTCAGAGAACTGGCACGGTTGACTTTTCCTAACACTACCATTGACGATATCATAATCTGCATCAACAGCCAGGCATCCATGAAATAGACAACCTCGATAGTCTAGTGGATAGTGCACTAGATTTTCACGCAGAAAATTGCGGGTTCGATTCCCGTTTTAGTCTGGCGGTTAATTCTCATAAACTTCTTGTGTTCACTATCGATATGAAGTGTACAAATATGAATCTTGGTAGGCAATGGCAAAACCGTTCGCAGCCGACGTCGAACTGTAGGTGCAACCATCGCCACTGTGGACTTGTGGCAGCGTGCAAGACTCTTGTCTCTGGAGACCCAAGTTCGGTTCTCGGTTAGGGTATGGTTTCTTATCTATTCTTCTTTCAGTTTTCTTGTCTTTTTATCATAACTTGGGGCTTTGGTGCAATAGATCTTATAGGTTGCAGTATCTTATTTTCGAGTCATCCCATCCTTCAAATTATAATCCATGAAATAAATACAGTATCACAATGGCGTCAAACGGCCAACGATCCCACAAGATCAAACTATGCTCGTCTTGGTCTGCATTGGTTCGACGGGGTTCGTAAAAGAATTATAACGAAGCAGATGTAACGATGGTGCTGCCGATTGGACAATTATACAATATAATTGACAATACAGTGAAAGTTATGTTCAACAGCGATGGGAATAACACGAAACGACTGCGTCACAGCACGGATGTTGTGACCGGGGTTAAACAAAAGCAGAAAAAAGATTCTTCTGATGCTTTAACGACCATCAATCCGCATAGTGGATAGAGTGATATCACGGAAGCTTGCGCTATTGGAAATGTGCTTCAAAAATGCCAACTACAGTTCAACGATTACTGCAGTGATATAGTTCAGTGAATTCAGCTTCTACCCTGTGGATGTCTTGGACGATGTTTTCGCGCACTGGGGGCAAAGTTCTTCGGCAACTTGGCAGACATATTCAGAGTGCAGATATAGGATTCCCTAAAATATGATGAATAATGACACAGTAAGTTTGGTAACATATTAATTTAGGTTCGTGGTAATAATTCAAAATCTCAAAACGAAGAGTTTCATAATGGACTACTGTTGATTTCCGACTTGATCTCTTCAGATCTGATCTCTGTAATCGATCTTGACCTCTTCAGATTTGAGCACTGATCAAAATTATATTCTGGTTATACACAGAATTGTGATCTCTGGTCGCTCTTCCGATGCTGATTGCCGTACATTACTTGAAGCTTCTATTCTTTGCGTTTCCCGAATGTATTCGTCTGAGTATGATGGCAGAAAAAAGGTTCTGATATTCGCAGCAACTCTCGTTAAGATACTGAGAGCGACGGAAAGTTAAAATAGAAACCCTCGTACTTTAATCAGACTAATTGTCGTACCTAGATTAAATTTTGAAGCTATGTGCGAATAATTGACGGGAAATGGTTGAAATGTCAATTTATGTTGAAAAAGCAAATAAATCCTATAAGGGAGGAGCTAAAGGGTTAATACACTGTTATCGAATTTAATTAACCTTTTGATGGTTTATTTTGCTATGTGAAGTTAAGAAAATACTTTTAAAGACACATTTCTTCACTGCGTATCAGAGACGGAAATTTGAAACATTTTTGAAACTTGGATTTATTTTTACTAAAATCAAGTTTATAGATTTTTGTTGTTCAGTGACCTATAGTAAAATTTGATAAGCAATATATTTTTGGAACTTATTAACCCTTTATCAATGCAAGTAAATTGTTGAAAAAGTGATTTCTTCCAAAAAGTGGAAAAAGATCCATAGAGGAAGCTAATGGGTTAATACATTTAAGGTAAATATTCTACGCAAAATTTTAATATAAATTGACAGGCTGAGAGGAAAAGCGGGCTAAAATTTATATAAGAGCAAAAGTGAAATAATTTAGAGTGTCAGTGCAAGAATGGCATAAGTAATACGGTTTAAAGTGAAAATGAAACGCCTTAAAAGTAAGAGCAAAAATGGTATAACAATTCTTTCAGAGTAAGAACAGCATAGTTTTTTATTCCGTTTTTGCTCTGAACATATTTCGTTTCACTTTTGCTCTGAACATATTTCGTTTTGCTTTTGCTCTTAAGTAAAATTATTCCACTTTTTTCTGAACGTAGAAGTTATACCACTTTTCCTCTCAGCCTCTCAAACTATATTATTATTATAAATTTTTTTTTTTATGTTGAACAGTATGTTCAGAGTGCGTCACGAACACGTTCTGTGTTCAAGGAAAAACTAGTTTATGAGACAGCCTCAGACTTTATCTTGTGTTCTCTGTCTCTGGGTCTTTGTACTGATCGTATTGTAGTGTTTGACAAGTTTATACATCTGATGTTGCAATATATTGCAACTTAAAACTTAACTTTAACTTTTCTAATCACTTTTTTTTCCATAGCCTGTTCTTTCCTTGAATCATAAATCCATAAGCAAACGCAGTTTTTCACTTTTAAAATAAAAAAAAAAAATATATATAGAAAAAAGAAAAAACCAAAGCACTCAACTTCTTTATTACCCACTTATTGCCCAAACAATACTCCATTTGTAGTTTTAAATGACAACAATTTTATGTTTGCACATTATGTGTATGTAAATATTCTCGAAACATAAACTACAAATGCACCATTCTAAACTAATTTGCTTCAAGTCAACTGAAGTATATGACCAAGAAGTAGCTGACATCATGTTGGTTGGTTGGTTACTTCTTCTGTTCTACTGTTGTTTTATGTATTTTGTTGTATGTACTTGAGTATTGCGATTTTATTACATGCACATAGAGGTACTTAAGTTGAAGAGGTTTGTTTTATTTTTATATTTTTTTTTTTTTTTTTGTTTCTATATATTTATTGTTGTTGCTGTTGTATAATTTGCCTTGTAATGGTGTTACACTTGAGACCATTTACATAAACGCTGCGTTTTTCTGGTTATGGTCTGTTAAAAAAGCATTAAAGTGTATACAATTTATTAAAAGGAATAGAAACAAAAAAAAAAACCAAAAAAAATAAGCAAAACGGAATAATGAGTTTTTAAAAGTGCATTATTACAATTTTATTTAGAACAAATTTGTTTTTGTTTTTTTTTAATAATTTTTTTTTCTTTTTGTTATAAGGAAAAGTGCATTAAATTATGATTTTAGTAACAGTAATTTAATAGTAAGTTGAAGACTCAGAAACTTTGTTGCTAGACAAATGTTTATAAACATTTTTAGTCTTGTAGGCATACAGCAACATTTTTCAATTGAAATTTATTTAGACTCATGAATTAATTACTAAGTTGATTGGTTTCTTTGGTATTTTAAAACTTTTTAGTTTGGAATTGTCAACTTAACCGAATCATAATAAATTTTGATTTACTAATTTTTACTACCAAAAATTCTATATTCCTTTTCTGATTTTATAAATATTTGTTAGATAAGTACCTATTGAATATTTTCCTTTTAAAAAAACACAAATAACTTCAAAAAGTATGTAGGTCCATATCTCCTTATATGAGTTCACCCAACTACATAAGTACGTGCCGGCAAACACCAACAATTTCCAGCTTTTTATGATCATCATCCAACAGCAACATGAGTTTTTTTTTCTCTTCTTCTTCTTCTTGCAATCCAAGATATACAGACATACAAGCAAAACACTCAGACAAACAGACTTTCTTTTCCTTTTGTGTGATTGTTGCTGCAAATTCTGCAACTGTTGCAACGATGACTCCTGTCTGCTTTTTTTTTCTTTTCTTTTTTTCTTATTGTTATTTTTGTGGTTGAATGCTGTGTGTAGTTGGTTTGCATGCGGTTTTTATGTTGCTTATTGTATGTGGGTGTTGATTATTATTATTATTGTTTTCAGCTTCCGTTTGCATTAACAACAACAACAACAACAACACCACCATTACAGTAGACACACACAGTAGCAACAGTAGTTGTCATTCTCATTGTCATGGTTGCCAGCAAGATTGCCCTGATAAGCTTTCATAAAGAAGTTGGAGAAAAACAAAAAAATGTCATGGTTTTTTTTTGTGGTTCATAAAAAATGTGAGTGAAAAAAAAAATTTTGGCTTTAACGTGCGCTAAAATGTTTTCGTGCAGTGTAAAGAACATTTATGGTTGTTTTTTTTAGGAATGTTTTCAATGAAGCAGTTAGGAGAACCTTTTTAGGCTAGTGTAGAATTTTTCAGATTTTCTCAAATCAGTTTAATTGAAAGGTTTTGAAATGGGCTTTGATGTTCTGGTGTTTTGAAATTTATATATCCTACGGCATTGGCATATGACATAAACTTCGTAACAATGAAATCATCCCGGGATTGCTTAGGTCGAAGCTCTCTTTTCTTTTCTTGAATTGGCGGTTAAAATGTATACTCTACTGAGGATTATTGAGCATGCCACTTGCTTAAAGGTATCATCTTACTCAAGTTTCATTTTGTCAGTAGAAGTTACCTTGTCTAATCTCCAATGCAGTAACCCAGAGCAGCTCAATGCTGTGAATCATTCTCGCTTTGCTGTCAAGAACTGAGGGACGTTGGTTTCATTCGAAGAAAATATTCATAAATAATTTTTATCAAACTGATTTTTAAATACAATAAATTAAATCGATGACCCTATGAAATTAAAATTTTAGGAACAATTTTCCGATTTTTTTTAATTTTAACCTCAAAAAAATGGCCAAAAATGACAAAAAATTCCCAGAATAATCAAATTAAATTTTTGCAAATAAATATTATTCAATTTGCATTCTAATGCATTTTTTTATCGTGAGGGACATAATTTCATTAACTCATTGACTTCCTACTACTGATGATGTATCCAACCTAAAAAAAATTACCAAAAATAGTAGAGGCTCATTTTTTTCAAATGATCATCATTGGGAATTTGAGCCATTATCAATGATAAGGAACCCGGATGAGGTTGGCTTATATTCCCTAAATTCGTGAAGTCATAGCATTGAAAGAGATCTTAAAAAAATTAATTATATTTTAAGATGGGTTTTGCTAATAAGATGAAGTTTTTGCTAAAGAATTTTTCACGTTGAACACGAATCTGAGGTCAAAAACTTCCCATCACGTTACGTTTTAGGAAAAAAAATGGGGTTCAAGCAAGTCTTACTTTACAAGGATCCGATAATTTTTTCTATTTTTATTAATTTTTAAACTGATTCAGGACGAAACTTTAAATCAAAAACAGTTACTGACTCAGAAAAACTATGAATGCAGGAGTGCTCAGCAGCGATGCCAACTTGCGGGGAATTCCCCGATTTGGGGGGAATTTTACTTAGTACGGGGAATCGTGGAATGAGCTGTTTTTTGCGGGGAATTTGAAACCGCTTACCTTTTAGTCAATAAAGTCTGTAGAATATTTTTTGTCAAATTTTATGAAATGTAAATCGTTTAACTTTTGCAATACTTCATATTTTGGGTCTTATAATCTTCATCTCTTCTTAAGTGGGCCCTGTACTTTATTGGTTTGGAGAAATCGTTTTTTAAAAAAGTGTGTAATTTGAAAGTATTATATTTCAAAAGCATTTTGTAAAAATTTCAGAGAGAAACTCGAAGTGCTTTCGTAGATATACTTTCATCACTTCCGGTCGTTCAGAAAGGCTTAGCTATGCCTTCGTCCAGCACCTCCTGATTAATAATTCCGGACTGCGATTGCATCGGTCACCGATCTGTGCGTTATGCAGATGCACCTCTCGGTCGTATTGGGCTGGAGGAAGATCCGTTGGGATTCGTCGATATACATATTTAAAAGCCCAAAGATATCCAAAACTTTGAACCCGTTCTTCTCAAAACAAAGTTTTTGCCATTGGCACGTACGGTCTAAAATTTAAATATGTTTTTCTATACAACAATGGCCCCAGGACATAATAGAAAAAAAGTTTGGTAAATTTTCCTCAATTTGCTACGTTGTATTTTCGAAAAAAGTCCAACTTTGGCTGTCCGCCAAAATTCGCGTAGTTGGAAGGCGGTAGATTCATGTAACTAATCACCTATTGCATTTCGAAATTTTTATCGAACACGTTTTTTTTTTAATCTTTCGAACATTTTTTTTTTTAAATCACAAATAGTTTTGACTTTTTTTTTCAAAAGGTGAACAATAGAAAACATTTTTTGTTTTTATTTGGATCAAAAGAAAGCTTTCCTTAAAGTGAGTATCTATCAAAATGAACGTCGAGTAACTCGGTACACCGGATTCATTTGAGCTCAATCGATTTTAAGAGTGGGTTCTCTAGAGACGAAATCCCCATGTATCAAAAGAATTCAGGAGTCAGAAAGTACCTTACTATTAACCTACCAGTTCTGGACCGCATTAAAATAACATTAACCTTGATAAATTTTAAGCGTATGTCGCTATTATAATAAAAAATTATATCGGTGCGGGGAATTTGATTGAAAATCGGGGAATTTCTCGAGGGCTATCGGGGAGACAGAAAAAATGAGTTGGCATCCCTGGTGTTCAGTATCACCTTCTCTTTTTGAATCCGTAGTCAAACCTCATGTCGAAGAAAACAAATCGGATTTGATCGCATAGCGTAGCTAAGATTTCAAATTTATTTTTTATATTTGACTTTTTAGAAAAAAAAAAAAAACAGATGGAAGTAAAAAATATTGTTAAATAGATTTTATTTTGACTTTTTTTCCATCCATTGGCAATTAATCTCAGAAATAAGAATAAAGTTTTCACATTTCGGGGGTGGAGGGGGGAGGAGGTCAGAACCCCAAAACCTCCCCCCTAAATACGGCCTTGAAGTCAGGTGGCCCAACTTCTGTACCTTGACCTTACTGAACCAGACAGTTAATTAAAAATTTGACACTTGTGACAAGGTCTTAAACTTAAGTCGTTACAACAACAACCACAACAACAACCATCCAAGAGATCTCAAATAATGCGTTCTATGAGAAGAGCAAACAAATCTTATAACTTTTAAAATATGTAGGTACTTTTTGATAGTATATTTCAGTTCATAATAAATATTTATGAGAAAGGCAAAAAGAATTTCAAAAACTATATTATTTTCCCGATCCCAACAAGGCCTTAATAACACTCCCTAATAAAATGTGATTAGCTCTGATAATATTATTAGAAGAAACATGCTGCTGCACTATTTTCTTCTTCAAAAATATATTACATTAACCCTTTTAATCCCAAATGAAAAATCGTAAAAAATTAAACAACAATATCAGACATCAGTCTGTTTTTGTTTGAAAAAAAAGACCGGAAGCATTAAACTCTTGTCAGATTCTACCTACACAAATATATTGGTGGTTGGGCTCTGAAAGGGTTAATGCATTAATAGCAAAAATTAAATTCATATACTTATTAAGAAACTTCGCTATGCTCTTTTACAAAAATAAAGTAAACAAATCGCTTCTTTTTTTTTTGTGAAAAGAAAGTGCAGAAATTTATGAATTTCCCGGAAAATGAAATTAATTTTTAGTGTACTTTTTGTTATTAATGCTGCTTCTCATAGTAAACTCGATTACTTTCATAATACAATACATATCACATTCAGTGAACCAAGCACTTCAAAAGTTTTGTTTTGTGTGGGGTTGATCAAATTTTTCTATCTTTGCTTCTTTCATTAATATAAAAATTTCAATATATACTACGAGAAATATTGACTACATACTCGAATGTGTAACTTAAGTTGCAATATCACACAAGTGTTGCTCATTCATTATTGATCTTGCTATTGTTGTTGCATGTGTATGTATGAAAGCTATTAAATTCCAATATAGCGTTATAACCATATGAATAAATCCACTTCAACGAAAATATCAAACAGATCCACATTTTTACCTACCTCCCCAAAACAAAAGAGGGAAAACAAAAAAAAAAAAAAAAATCATTTTTTTTCTTCTTATAATGTGATGTGCGTTTGGTGCAACAGGTCAATTGGAACACGTCTGCCTGTCTGTACTTTATATGATGATTATGATGAAGATGATTATGAGCAGCATGTCGATGGTTGCTGAAACTGAAGCTGATGCTGATTTCATTGATCGTTGATGATCTTTGGGGTATCATCTGTTTTTAATCTCACCGTTCAACATAATTTAAAAAAAAAAAAAACCAAGAAAAATATACAAAATGATCAAAAACTTATAAAAATGATCGAATACTGTTTTTTTTTTGTTTTTGTAGTTTTTTCTTACAGTTTTTTTTTTTTTTTCGTTTTAAATGATTTAATGCACAAGGTGCCTATTATATAAACATTCCAAAAATGTTTTCCAGTGCATCTTTCTTTCTTCTTTTTCACCCATTTTTGTTGTTTTTGTTTTGAAAAGCACTTAAATTTAATTGTAATGCACGCACAAGCGCAAGCCAGCAACACTCTGGCCGCATTTTCTTACTTCATATTTGTTGCTGTAATAAGTAGTGTGAAGTTAGTTGTGGTTAGTGTGGTGGTGTATTCCTAAATCACGCGCATAATGAGCAAACGCGGTACGCTGAAGAATTTCTTCGGTTTTCGGGAGGCGCATGTAATCGTCTCGTTCAAAGTTGAGCTTATAATTTTTTCTTTTTTTTTTTAAACTTTGTGTAAGAAAGTTAGCAATATTTTATTTAAACTTGCATCATTATTGGAAGCTATTTGAGCTGTCAATTGTTAAACGCTGGATATATGAGAATGTCGCAAGAAATATTTTCTTTTTCTGAAAAATAATTCTTTAATTGATCTAATTAATTTCAATTATTTTATCGAATCACAAAAACTAAACCAAACTTTAAATTAATTAGATTTCTTTAAATAACAGTTCAAAAGTCACTGGAAGGTTTACAAAATTGACCTAAAACAATTGGGGAAAATTTTAATGTGCCTAAAAATTTGATCTAATTAATTTGAATTATTTTATCGAATCACAAAAACTAAACCAAAGTTTAAATTAATTAGATTTCTTTAAATAATAGTTCAAAAGTCACTGGATGGTTCACACAATTGACCTAAAACAATCGGGGACAATTTTAATGTGCCTAAAAATTTGATCTAATTAATTTGAATTATTTTATCGAATCACCAAAACTAAACCAAACTTTAAATTAATTAGATTTCTTTAAATAATAGTTCAAAAGTCACTGGATGGTTCACACAATTGACCTAAAACAATCGGGGACAATTTTAATATGCCTAAAAATTTGTGGATCCGCAAAATGAAAGAAGATGAAGATGGCCAATGACCGATTACGAGGTCAATTTAAAGACTTAGGTCGAGAGAGGGATTTGCCATCCACTTTTTGAATTAAAATAGTTTTCGAAAAATCACTAAAGATAGGACCAGTAACAATGTATTTGGCCGCCTCAGATTTAACCCTGAACTAGAAGCGCAGAGAATAGCATTTGCAGTAATTCCATCGGTATGGAACTTAGTGAAAGTGGCTAGCTATGGCGACGACAATTGGAGGGCGTTGCGAAAGTTTGCACGTGATATTATGACACGATTAAGAAACGCGCAAAGGGCGAGAGAAAACGAAGACGGTGATACTCAACGAAGAGCAACACATGCACCGACCTGAGACATATTGCCATTTAATAGCAGCACGGCTTCCTCCATCTGCTGGCCAGAGGAGGTTGATCCGCCAAACTTTGGCAGGACAAGCGACAGGGAGGTTACAATGGGGCGAATACCTTCTGACAGGACACAGGCGGATCCAAATAATAGCAAACTGATTGATATATGGATTTGGCTTCTAGCTTAGGCTAGCTGACGCCATCTAAACGAAATACTTAACGGTAAACATAGTTGGAGCACCGTTGGACATCGAGGAGATTTTGTGTTAGGTTTAAGTCCCACGCTGACGGGATATAGGCTGTTGATGCTTCCAGGACCAGAAACTTGGAGTTTCAATAAAATCGGTGACAGTGATCTTGGAACTCAAAATATTTTTGTAGTTGTTTTAATTATAGAGGGCTTACAGTCCTGTGTTCCACTTCAAATTTAGCAGAAAATGTATTAGACTTTCACCCCAGAGATTCGGGTTCAATTCCTGTCATGGGCTGTTGGTTAATTCTGATAACCTTCTTATATTCAATATCGATATAAAATGTATGAGATTTATATGAAAGTGTGCAAGAATGCATCTTGGTAGGCAATGGCAAAACCAAAGACTTCAAACTAACCATCCTGCCTTGAGGAAGAAAAAGACATTACAGACCATTTTATCTATTATTGCCCGCTTGCTAGATAAAAAGGAATTGCCTGCTGGATGGCGATATCTTATGAATGAGTTTAGCTCCTTCTATTCAACTTCCTGATCTTTTTACATTTCTTAGAGATCAATAAATTTGGTGGAATGAAGAATTCTTCTTTCTTTTTCCTCTTTTCTCCTTTTGCTCTATCTGAGCAAAGTACAATGGTCGAAAAGCCCGTTCTATAGATGGTCTATATCCTTCTAGCACACTTCCAATTCTAATCTAGCCCTTCGAAAGCTTGGAATACTGTATTACTATATTACGTAGAACGACTACCATGAAAATAGCAGTTGAATATAGTTACGTAAGCCACGTTTCAATGATGTTGAAAGAGACTCATACAGCTGGAACCTTGGAAAGATATGTTCCAACCTTCTGTCATTAGTAAAGATAAGAAAAAGGGTTAGGAGAGAAGGTCTGACATTCTTCAGCCCACGTAGAACGATTTTTCGATTGCTTTCTATCATTAGAAAACACACAATTCATAGAGAAAAATTATTTCTGATATTAAATAATTTTAAATTAGTTTTGACGTCCATTTTTCAACCAAAATATAAAAACTCAAACGTGATAGTACTTGAAATCAAATATCAAATTATAATCTATTTATAATCAAATGAAAACTCAATTAAAATTTGTAAGTTTCTTAAAACTAGAACCCAGAACTTTGCTTTTCACACTTAAGAGAAAATTTAAAACCGCTTTTATTCTTATTTCAAATAGAAAATATCGTAAAATTTCTATAAATATGTAATACTAGAGACTTACCTTCACAACCATCCGACTCCTCCTTCATGCCAAAATGTTCATCCGCACATTCGTTACACTTTAATCCCACCACACCCGGTTTACACTGACACTGTCCACTATCCGGATCACAATAATCAACATCATCCGAACCGATTGCATCACAATTACATGGTAAACATTTCAAATCAATATTTGCATAACCTTCTTCACATTCATCACATTTCTGGCCAGCAAATCGAGGTTTACACAAACACTGACCATCGGTGCTATCGCAAAAAGCAGAATCCGCACCATCTACATAACAATCACATTGAACACAGCCCATTGAAGGATCACCCCAATAGCCCATTTTACAGCGTTCACAGTGCCAGCCTTCGGTGTTGCCGCTGTTAGGAAAATAAGAGCACAAAAGGTAAAAAAAAAATATTATCATCGAGATTGTAACGCTAGAGTTCAATTTGCACGCAATACTCACTTGCAAGTGATGCAATCTCCTGTGAAGACATCACACGGTCCACCATCACAATCGCATGGCCGGCATCTTGAACCCACATCAGTAGGATTACCATAATAACCATCATCACACATTTCACAATGGTCACCGGTGTATCCTGCTGGGCATTGTGTGCATATATATTCAGCACTTTCTACCACACCAAACACTGGGTTCATACCGACGATATTATATGTTTTTAGCTGACAACTTGGTGAGAAATTATTGCTATCCACCAGTAGAGGGCACTCGCAACGTTTGCAATCATTTGATGTTCCCTGCAATGGATTGCCATAGAAGCCAACTTTGCAACGTTCACATCTGGAATGAAAACAAAAAAATAAATAAATGTTACAGTATATTGTATGTGTGTGTGTGTGTTTCTGTTGGCAACTGGTTTGTTTATTCGCTATTCAGCCAGCGGAAGATATTCACCATGGAAAATGTGGCATGGCTACTGGCCTTAGTGGTGAATAAATGAAGGAAATTGTGATGCCACATGACAGAAATTTCTCAGATTATTTTAGTTCTCCAATTATTTAACCGAAACGTTAATTTGGAATTGAAAAACGTCCGAATTGAGTCCTTTTCAATAAAAAAAAATTGTGTAATTTCACATTTCAAACTCAACTGGAAATTTAACATTGAAAGCGAGTGATGCTCTTTGTGCTTTTCAAAAATCTTTGAAAACGAATGGGGTCCAACACAAAAAGTGGAGCTGAGTTTCCATTGCTTTGGTTCGATTGTGAGTCTTGGAATCTTTGATCAATAGCTAGTTGAAATAAAATCAGATCAAATACTGGCCCAGAAATCAAACCAAAATTCAGACCAGAACTTTGACCAAATTCAGACTAATACTTAGACTTTATTCATAGGGAAAACAGTCCAAAAATCAAATCAAAATTCAGACTAGAACTTATACCAAATTCAGACATAATTTAGAGGGGAAAGAGCCCAGAAATCAGATCAAACTTCAGACCAAAAATCAAACATAAGTCCAAGCCAAAACTAAGACCATAACCCAGACCAAAAACCAGAATTAAACAAAAAAAACTGGTGAGAAACTCAGGAGAAGCACTAACGCAGCCTCTGACATAGCGCCTCCGTCTTTCGGGTTTGAACCTCAAGAAATATGAAATTGAATGGAGAGACCGAAGAACTATTTATAAAGTCAAAATCAGCCGGAAATAATTCCCAGTGACCAGCCTCTGTTTCTTTTTTGAATCCAGCACTATTTATTTACAAGAAAATTATCTATCAAGACGTCAGAGAGCCGCAGTCTCACCAATATGACATTTTGATTCTGCGGAGTTTCCCCCTCCTCTAGAGGGAACCAATCGGAATTAATCCTAAATGAGCCTTGCATTTACTACAGTTTGCTTTATTAACATCGTAATCATCCCAGCACTATCTGCTTGTGAATAAGAATAGTTTCCACAAATACAATGTTAAAGCCACAACTAAACTAATACGGGTTTAAGGTCCTTGGTGGTAATTTGGAGAGTATGGGTATCCCACACAGCCTATACCTTCCAGCCATTATGAGTCTTAACTCAAACAACTTGAATAAATTAGCATTTTCTCTGTTAAACACGCCAACCTAAGTAAAATCCTCGAGGATCTGAAAGGTTCATTCAAGATTTGACCTTTGGAATTGTCACACTTTGTAAGTCACACGAAAAGATTTTTGGATGTCAACACAATTTTTAACAACATGAACTTTTTGGTTAGCCTACTAACCAAAAATAAACGCTCTAAATACTAATTTTTGGACTCACCTATCTCCATAGGTATTATGCATGCAATCACCACAACCACCACTCTGTAGATTACACGAATTCGAGTGCCCGTTACACGGACATGGTATACATTTACCGACCACTTGATGATCGGTGGAATTTTCAAAAATCCGTATATAACCGAAATCACAACCTTCACATGAGAGTCCCGTATAACCAGCAGGACAGACACATTGCTCGACTTGTGTTGTCATTGAATTACCTCCCAATTCAGAACCGCCCGAAAACATAATAACACGCTCTAAAACCGTTTCAACTTGATCGGTATGATAAGCACCACGTACGAGTAAAGCATCGAGCGACGAGAGCACCGAAAGAAATTGCGCACGCGTTACCGGCAAGCCGTGATAATCCATCCGACGTTGACGTGTTTTAATATCTTGTACCTCCGAAGGCACATGATACCAGTTCGTTTCGTCGAGAGTAATATTAATTACAGTGCTCGATATACGTGAATATTCCTCATCACCGTATGCGATTTTCAAGCCATTACGTCCGAAGAGTATTACATTCGGACCTGAGGTTGGTTTACCCGAAGTATCACCTCGTATGGTAACCCAACTAACTTGCATTGTTAGGCGTGAACCATAGCTAGTGAGATGATTGCCGAGGTAATCCTGAGGTGCTTGCCAATATATCGCTTCCACTTCACTTAAATCATACATGCCATAGACGAGGTAATGCGTATCGGAATCCAGTGTGGGTGTTGCTATCTGAGAGCGTGTAATATCAGTGATTTTCCAATCGTTGAGCGTTTCAAAAGCTAAAGTTTGCAACTGTGCACTGGCACATGCCAAACCAACACCTGAGCACCAGCAGGGTAAGCAGCCTTCAGGATTATCAGCTGAAAGATCAAAGTAACCAGGCTGACATTGAGCACAAGTTTCGCCACCGACATTCGATTTGCATTTACATAAGCCCGAACATTCTGTATTTGGTATGGTGCCACTCGAATCGCATTCACATTTACGGCAATCATCACCATAATAACCAGAGGCACATTGTTCACAGCGTTCACCTTGAAACCCTGTACGACATTGACAGACACCACCTTCCGCTTGACAATCACCGGTCGAACCAGTGCTGGTACAATCACACGGTAGACATGCTTCAGTTTGTGTTACTCCTAGAGGGCGATAATATCCTACTTGGCAAAATTCGCACTCATTACCCACAGTATTACTGCGACAATCCTGACAAATACCACGCTCGAGATATGCGTCATAAATACAACTCTCTGCATGCCCATTGCACTGACAAATTTCACATTCATTGAGCTCACGAGCGGTGCCATTGCGAAACGGTTTATCTCGGAAGAGTGGACAACACTCTGCGCAATCCATGCCGCAGGTATTATGTTGACACACACATTGCAGGGATGATTCTAAGCGTGAATAATCCATTTCATCTGCGCTTTTCTCTGCTAACTCCACAGTTTTCTCGGCATGTCCATGACAATCTAAACGTGCACTTACACGTATCTGTTTCAGCGAATAGAAGCTACGCTTCTCCAATGATTGTGCATCTAGCAGCCAGTCAACGCTATTATCGAGATTTGCGGTGGAATGCATACCTTGCAATCGTATGCGTATATATCGTGCTGTTATGAAATTCATTAGCTCAGCAGTTTGTTCCATTGCTCCAGGACGATTTTTCAGCAGCGATACATGCAGCTCTCCATTTTCTAAGGGTAACGCTTTTGAAAATTGTGTCGTGCAAATGGTTTCAGTATCATTTTGAAATACATATTTGCCGTTTTGTCCAGGCAAGCCATAACGACGCTGACAATCGGTTTCACTGAGTCCAAAATATTGCCATGGCTCGTAATCGTAACCGTTTAGTGATTTTTCAAGTATCCATGAAGCAGGTCGTGGCGAGTTGGCTGATTTTAACATTACGAAAAATACTTGATAGATCTGTAAAGAGAAGAAGAAGAGATTTTGGTTTAGATGGTAGATTTGGAGAGGACGTAATAAATATCTTGGTAAGTACATTCATAAGTAGAAATTCTAGTGACAATCGATTCAATTTAGGTAAATTTTATCCATCCATTGGACGTTCTAAATGTGTCGTATAATTTCGGATTTTTACTGCTAAACAGATCGCAGAACTTCGAAATAATTAATCAAACTCTTCAAGGGAGAGTCTTACCACCTTTGCTCTGGCTTGTAGTTATTAACTCTATTCTGAAAGAATTTGATACCAGCGGAATCACCTGAACGTAATGACTGATATCATGAAAAGGGTTTAGGCCACCAGGTCAGTAACTGGGTAACCAGGTTTGACCTAAGGGAATCAACTCTATTTCGTCAACTTTCTCTTTTTTCTAGTTTTAAATTTCAAGGAGTTGAGTATTTTAGATCGCTAACTTAATTGGAAAAGTAACTTCAACGACTGGGTTAAAAAGTCATGCTCGCTTGGAGATTGGTTCCAAGGATAGTGTTCTGGATATAATCAGCAGTTGTCCGCCCTATTCTCACAGATGTTGCGTTAGTTTGGTGAAGAGCATTCAACTCTCAAACTATGTTCAGAGCAGAAAACAGCGGGAATTGGAGTCGTCGGTATAACAAGATCTTTTCCTACTGATCTTTATGTCAAAACTTCAGTGGCTAGTACCGCATTTGGGCTCAGAGAGTCAGGCTGTTGGATAGCTACTTAGATCACATGGCCACATTAGTAAAAACAACACTATTCGAAAAGACCCGAGTGGTTTGATCAGTTTCTGGCAAGTGAATATGGACTGTGGAGTAGGCCCTGGAGTATTCTCAATTGCATTAGATTTATCCAACCTCTTTCATTTACCTAATTCAACTAGTGTGTTCCAGGCTGAAATTTTTGCCATAAAAAAAGATAGTCTGCCAATTGTAGAGGGAGAGTTACAACAGTTTTCTCCGACAGTCAAGCCGCGATCAAAGCTACGATCACAAACATTACGAACTAACTCTAAACTAGTGAGCGCCTGTAGAAGAAACATAGTCAAACAAAATCAACAAGCTAAGTTAATACTTATATGGGATCCTGATTACAGGACTACAGGAAAATTTGTGGAAATGAGTATGCTAATGCCCTGGCTAAACAGAGGCCTTCATTGGACTCATCTCAGTCAGTGCAAGATCTATTTCCTATAAATTTAGGGGGATTGGGAATTTCACTCATTTCCCCCTTGTATCCGAAACTGAACGGGACACTAAACGATTTGATTACATACAGCGTGACCACTAGCGGATTCAGCGATTTCTTAAGTTTTTAGTTTCTGTCCGATACAATTTTTTCTTTACCAACGATCAAAATGTAAGAGTTTTTTATCGGTAAGAGGGGAGAAAGGGAAAAATTAGAAACGCTCGTACATTTCCTGTGCGGCTGCCCGGTTCTGACCAGAATACAGGCTCAAAATTTTTGGCAAACAATTTCTCGAAGGAATAGGGGAGCCGTCTATCATCACTTCTTTCTGATTCATATCCCAACCTAGATAATGGTATCAAAAATATGTTATCACGCTATTTGGAGTTGTCCTCGTTTAAAGAGCACCAAACCAATCAACCTAACCTAAAGATCCGAGGAAGAAGTTTCTAAAACTCAAAACTAATCTAAAATATGGAGTAACCCTCCGATTTACTTGAAATTTTATACTCAAAATCTCGGGGGTTTTCCGAAATATGATGTCCTTGCCAAAATGCCAACTTTCACATTGAGAACTCAATAGCAACAAAATTTTATAATATGAAATTACTGGCATCGCTGGTTACGGCCCTGTAGGTAAAATTTGAATAATCTAAATTGAAGCTTGTATAAAAAAACTTTGTGAAAGATTCGCACTGGGCTAGATTAGACCCACGGTGCTGACGAAGTCTGAAAAACTCTCAAAAATTTAAAAGACCCCATGGTTTTAGAGGAAATTTTTGTGCTAGGAAGATTTTGTGGTACGATTTTATAGCCAACGTTTTAGGATTCGAATTCAAAGGGCATGAATTTTGTTATTCGGTAGAAACTTTTAATTGCCAAGTCAAGCCTTGAGTCGAACTTCGAAAAATAAAAGTAGGGGATATTGAAGGTTTAATGGGCAATCCGTATATCTAAACCATGATTGAAAATAAAAATTTAAAAATATTAACTAATGGATTCACTATGGCGTCCTGACAACTAACGAATTTAAGGGGGAGGGGGATATTTGGGGCTTAAACACCCCCCTTGTCGAAGGAAATTTTATACATTTTGATTGTTGATTATGAATCTAAAAAAAAAAAAAAATATAGGGAAGAGAATTTAAAACTTCCCCTCTTGGGAAATCTTGCGATCCGTTAGTGGTCTTGACCACTAGGACTTTTTTGTAATCAGACGGGCACAGTTTATGAAAACCGCTGCTCAGTAAAACCAATGAGTTGCCATTACAGTCTAATGCCTTGGTGGAAGTGATGATATCACTTCCACCAACAAATTATCACTGTGATTTATCATAGTAACTTTTCGTCGTGGGAAGTCTTTATAAATAACTAATATTAATTTTCACAGACATTCACCGAATAGTTCCTCAAATATTCAACCTTAAACTTCGTAACTTATCATATTTATTATTTATTATCACACATAACGTTGATTGCTATCCAAATTATTGGGTTAGGTTCTTGTTATATGTGCTTATATGAATGTATCACTGATATCAAATCCACGATCACGATTCTATAAATTTCAAATTGGGTTCAATCACCTTCCCACAAAGTTTATCTTTCAATTGGTTTATGTTTCTAGCAATGCCGCTCCTACAAGCAACATGTAATAAAAATAATAAAGCTACTTACTATTTTGGGGTGCTAAAACAAAAACAAAAAAAAACAAAAATAAAATATTAAATAAGTTTTTTTTCTAAACACTTTCAATGCACACATTCATTCATTCATTCATAGTTGCATGCATAGGAAAGGCATGTGTCATAAATTTTCTAGCTGTCAAGTAACAAGTTGACATTTAAACCAATTTTTTTTTTGTGTTTTTTGGTTGCTTCAAACTGTTGACTGTTGTTGGTTTGCTGTTTTTTTTTTTCAATTGAAAACCTTATTTATATTTAAAATAAAAATTATTTAAAAGTAAAAACACTTTATCGCATTTAGTTTATCTCTCTCAATATATAAAGTTGTAATGTTGAATGTTCAAAGTCTCTACACCGGCAATTGATAGATTTTTCGATTATGGTGTAGTAGTTTTCCAAAATAGAAAAATGAAAATTCAGTGACGCCAATGTTGTCTACTTTATCGTTAAATTTTAATCAAACTTAAACTTAATTTAGCGTAAGGTGGGAAAGCTCGATACACAAAAAAAAAAAAAAAATTCAGTAGGTAGGTACGTGATATAAGAAAAATGAAGCAGCAGCCTAAACAGCATAAACTTAACATTTATCGTTTTTAATAATTAAGTCTTTTAGTTGAATTTGTGTGTGTTGAAGTTTGATTTTAATCTGCTCACTAAATGATAATTGATGGCGCCTGTAAATGTGTACGTGAAAGGTTGTAAATGAAATTGAATGTCTAAATATTCAGTCAAATTTTAGTAAGTTTTTCAAGATGATCGTTAGCTTTATGTCGCCATTCTGAAACGGAAATGACTAATCTGACTTTTCATAAGAAAATAAATGCGACTGAGGGGTAGTTTGATTAGCAAAGTTTAAACTTATACTATGAAAATATATAGTTGAAAATTCTGGAAGTTTTAATAAGGGTGCCAAATTGCGCTTTGGTTGGTTACGGTGACTGATCCACATTAAATCTACTGTAGATCACAATTACCACTATGACGCCGTTTTAAAACCAATTCCGCACCAAAGACTCTGTAAAGTCTAGGCATCCTAGCATATGTTCAGACTAACTATAGAGCGATCAGGCAGGTTATCAAGGAAATATCTTCCCAGAGACCTGTAGCTGATCATCAAAGAAAATGTATCAGTGATTATCCTCATCTTAAGGACCATAAGTACCTATACTTAAGTGACCAGTTTAAACTGCCGTAAGCTTAGTAGTATGAGTATTATATGAAGGCCATGGCGCACAGTGGTTGATAAGTGGATTAGGGTGGTTGGTTGGTTGGTTGAGGTGCCGCCTGAGTCACAAAAACCCAGACTCAATTAGCGCCTGGGCGTCATTTTGGTACACCACTATTAGAACCACTGATCTGTGGTTTATTCAAACCATCTTGATTTGTTGATAAACCTGTTGATGTCCTCTCTTAGGTTGTTCATTACGAACTTTCCCATCGTTCTGTGTCTCAGTGCCCCTAAACTTGGGCACTCACATAGCTAATGGAAAACCGTTTCTTTGGAACCATCCTGGTTGCAGTTACGGCATCTGTCGTTATGGGGTCATCCCATTTTCTCGGCGTGGTCCCTCATCGGCCAATGGCCTGTTACGGTTGAAGTCATTCTGAAGATGTGAGTCCTTGGCCTTTTCAACAACTCGTCGGTTCTTGATTTGTCGTATCTGGGCCAAGTTTCTTTGGTTATTTTGCAGGAGCCAGTATTATCTGCATGATTTTGGTAATGCAAATAGAGTTCTCTCTTAAGAACGCTGAGCAGGCAACCCACAGCTACCGTCTCGGATTCCGGTCCCTCGTTTTCTTCTATATTCCTGTGCCCAGGTACCCAGACGAGGCCGATTTCAACTCGCCTTTGCTCGACCGCGTCTAGTTTCTTTATGGTCTAGAAAGGGTTAGATGAAGAACTAATATAAAAAGTCTTTGTCTATCTTTAAAAAAATATCTAATAAAAAAGTTCGACAAAATTCCCATAAAGCACCACAGGGTCACCGGTAACCCATGAAAGTTCAAGGCTTCAAAGGAGCAAAACTCTGTTTTGATGAAAATTTTTAGCGAGAACTGAGGGTTAGAGAATACGAATCATAGTTCGGGTTTGCGCTATATCCTCTGGTTTCTCCACGGTCCTGAAAGCGTTAAAAAAACGAAATTTGCTATTGTACATACTTAGAACTTTACTGTTCTCTTCACAAGCGGATCCAGAGACTTCCGAAGAGAAGTTTACAATTTTTCATTCCTTAAAATTTTTCTTGATACGCGAATCAGTTTAAACCAAATTTTCATCCGAAAGAAGGTGATTTTAATCCCAAAGCTAGGATTTGCTAATGGTCTCTATAACTACGTTCAGCCTGACAGTCGGTTGGCCAGAACTCATTGCAATCGAAAAGGATCGAACTGAGGCACCCTCTGTCGCAGTTCACCAAATTACCGCCGCGACCACAGAGTCTAAAGTTTAAACTCAACGAACTATTAATTTGAAGCCGATATTTAATGTTTTACAATTTTCTTTTTCAGATTCTTAATACCTAGAAACGAAATTTGTGCCCATTGAACAGTCAGTGTGAAAGATTGATTGACCATGAAAGTCAAATTTAAGTCGCTATTTTGAATCCCATTATTTTCATTGCAGTTTTTTTCAATATGAACATTTTGAAAACAATTTACACTCAAGAACTAACTGACAAAGCTCTTAACTACATATACATCTGCTTTAGCAACATCCGCTAAACATACTTAAAAATACTTTACAAAGTTTACGTATTTCGCGACAAAAACTGAAAAAGCGCCATTGGGAAATTGTGTACCAAAAATATACGAGTACTTTTTTAATGTACAAACAATGTTGCCTTTTGGTTAAAAAAAAAAAAAAAACGCCCGTCAAAAAATAAGAAGAAATAAAATTAAAAACAATAAGCGCAAAAATTGAGAAATTGAAAGGCAAAATAAAAGTGAGTGAAGAATGAAAATAGATTTGGCACTTTAGATAGCACACATGAGAGAATAGACATGTGCAGACAGACAAAACAGACAGACTAAACCGACAGACATGTAGACTACTGAAAAACACTGAAGACAAATGATATATGCGCATATAAACCTCATTTTATTACACAGTTCTACAAAATTGAGGGGTTTTTCATTGAACTGGCGATTTCATAAGTATTCAAACTTTCATGTCAGTTTTTCAGGCTAACGGTACAGGAAATCAAAAAACGACGTACTACATATTTGAGGTCTACCGGTTTTGGTGTGTATGGAAAAAACCCTAAGTCCCTCGTTCTTGAAGAAATAACCTCAGAACGTCAAATATCATTCATATACTCTTCATGTACCGTTATCTCGAAATCCTGACGCGATTGAACAAAACGGTCTTGAGATTCGAGATCTTCTTTCATGGGGCACTAGTCCGTGCAGAGCCTATACCAAGCTGTTCGCATCGCAATCATGTTATGCAAGTTAAATTTATAAACGAGTGGAAGGCTTATGCCGAATCCGAACGGTGGAGTTAGAAGCTTTTCTTATGAAATTTTTATTCTTAGAGAGTTGACATTGTTAGGCCGTGTAAAAAAAGTTATATTTTCCATGTTTGACCTTGCAGAGGATTGAATTCGTCAAGAAGACTAATCATGACGCCACTGCAACTACTCAACTTCGAGCTCAGCTACTCTAAATTACTCTAAAGGGTGATGCATTTAGAACTGCGTACAAATTTTTTAGCACATCATATGTATTCATTAGCTTAAGAAGAGTAAAAAAGTGGATGGAAACTTTTCTAGAGTCAACTGTTTTTTGGAGTTACAACATTTACTACCCTTAGAGTCGAAATTATATGTATAAGTTATGCTGGACCTACTTTTTGATATCAAAACATGACGGGCAGTGTAATCATAATTTTTCTCGAAAAAAGGCTTGAATAACCTACCTGTTTTTTTTTTGTTAAAAATGGAAAGGTCATACAATTTAAGATTGATATGTAATTTTTCAGAACCTAAAGTTTTATTTCTTGGTCAAAATTGTAAAAAGTCTCAAGTGGACCGACGAACATTCTTCAGCAACATTGAAGTAATAAAATCCTGACATTCCGGCGGCTATTTGGAGCATAGTTTTCAGCTTGCCTACATGATTAATAGCTAAGTAGAATAATATTAAGCTTTTCTATTACCTTCAAGACAGATTTCAGTGCCTTAAATTGACATAGAAAATTTCGAAACCTAAGAAAACCAAATGAAGTTACCCCAATAAAACATCTGAATCTAGAAAAGTTATCCACACTTTTTGACGTCTCTTGAGCTAGGGAGTGTGTGGTAAAACAAAAATCATAATAATATTGGAGTATGCATGTATAAACTCGTATTTTTTTTCGTAATTTGGACATTTATTGTGAAAAAGTGATTATAAATTTAATCTTTAAAGTATTGTCCATCGTTAGCCACAACCTTTTCCCATCTCTCCGGTAGCATACGGATTCCGCGTCGAAAGAACTTCTCATCTTTTGAGGCTATCCACGAATCTACCCATTTTTTGAGTTCTTCGAAAGAACGGAAGTGCTGTTCAGCCAGGCCATGTGTCATCGGTCGGAACAAGTGGTAATCAGAAGGAGCAATGTCTGGAGAATACGGCGGGTGGGGTAGCACTTCCCATTTCAGCGTTTCCAAGTATGTTTTTACTTGCCTTGCAATATGCGGTCGAGCATTGTCGTGCTGAAGAATAACTTCGTCGTGTCTATTCTCGTATTCTGGCCTCTAATGCTGTAATGCTCGGCTCAAACGCATCAATTGTAGTCGGTAGCGGTCGCCAGTGATCGTTTCATTCGGTTTCAACAGCTCATAATACACGACACCTTTCATATCCCACCAAATACACAGTATGAGCTTGGATCCATGGATGTTCGGCTTTGCCGTTGATGTTGATGCATGTCCGGGCGGTCCCCATGGTTTTTTACGCTTTGGGTTACCGTAACGTATCCACTTTTCATCGCAAGTCACAATACGATGCAGAAAATCCTTTCTTTTCTGTCGTTCAATCAGCAGTTCACATGTGAAAAATCGTCGTTTGACGTCTCTCGGCTTCAATTCGTACGGCACCCAATATCATTGCTTTTGAATCATTCCCAATGCTTTTAATCGTTTAGAAATGGTTGATTGCTCAACTCCTAAAGATTCTGCAAGTTCTTGTTGCGTTTGACATGAATCTTCTTCTATTAATGCCTTCAATTCTTCATCTTCGAACTTTTTCGGGCCGCCTGAACGTTCCCTGTCTTCAACATCAAAATTATTTGACAGATCAATTATGGTAGTATTTTTGGCGCTCTTCGAGATAGAATAGCTGTCAATGTCAAAAAAATGGCACGTATGATAGATATGAAGTTAGTCACAATTACGAGTTTATACGAAATCGCCCATCCGATTTTCTCTGTTGCACAGTGTTATTATTTGTATTATTTTTGGTTAAAACTTAATTTAAATGAAAAAGAAAAAGTAAAAAAAATAACTGCTTCATTTTTCACATTAACGCCTTGTACTTTGTTTTTTTTTTTATGTTTTTTTTTATGAACTTATCGCTAAAATGACGTTGTAATGCGGTAAATGCAAAGTAAAAATAAAAACCAAAAAACAAGAAACGTACAGCATATGTTGCACATGAAAATGTATTTTTATTGTGCTGCGGTGCAGTGAAATTTTAATATTGTTTTCTGTACTGCAGATTATGACAGATTAGTCATAGTTACTTCCACATAACTGCAAGTATATTATATACAACGCATTACATTATGCTTCAAATGTTGACGCACTTAACGGACGCATTGGCAGCACAACACTTCAGTGAAGTGGAATGAAGTTGCCATACTGCTATTACTTTCCTCTCTCTCTCTCTCTTCCAAATCCATTTGTGCATATTTCTTTTCTAATTAAATTAAATACATTTTAATGTTAATTTTATGATTTTTTTTTCTGTTAGCCTTGATTAGTTTGTATGTGTGTTTTGGGTTTTTTTACTGCTAACTTTTGAGCACACATTGCGATGCTGCATTGCATACTTGTCATAAGACACGCAATTTGTGTTCAATTCTCACCGCCACCACCACCGACGTCACCACCACCGGTTTCTTTTTCTGGGTATGGGTAAATTTTCTTAATCTTATCGCTATAATGTCAATTATGTCGTCGTCGTCGTCGTCGTTGTCTGCTAAGCTAAACTTAAATTAAAATGCACATTTGTTGAACTTTTGAGTGGTGCTTATCACTGGAACATAACAGCCAGTGTATAACGATAATTAATTGGCTGAAATGGAAATTACACAATTAAAATGCAATATTTCATTACATAAAATTACTTAATATTCTCTAGTAAGACTTTGACAAATTTTTTTCAAGTGATTTGAGCTGCCCCATGAGATATTGCTATGTGGCGAGGGAAGCCGCAACAGATTATGGTTGATTACAGGCCCCTTCCTTAGTCATCAATACCATTTCCGTCTTAACTATTGCCTCCTAACCCTGGACAGACCATTAATCCGAATAGTGACTGGAGTGTTCACGAGACACTGTGTCATTTAAATTATGCTCGAAGAATTGCCAACTACATAGGGTTCAAGAATTACTGCAGAAGCTGCGGTAATGTAGAGGAAGTTGAATCAACCCAACATCGACTCTCTGAATATCTTGTACTACAGGTTCTTCTTCAACTTAGAAGTTAGGGGTAAAGATACCGCGGATTTGTTGAAATTTATAAAGAGTACCAATTGATTTTACAACGTCTTCGGTAGTCCAGTGGATGGCGTACTAGACTTTCCCATACCCTGTGGGTTCGATTCACGTCTTTTTTTGGTGTTTAATTCTCATAACGTTTTTATATTCACTATCGATATGCAGAGAATTAGAAGAAATTTTACGAGTACACTTCTTAGAAGACAGTGGCAAAACCACCAAGTGATAACAAATTGCCAGACCGCCGCTCGAAGCCGCCGTTAAACTATAAGTCCAACCATGTGGCATCACAATGGGTCGTTATGGCCTGAGTCCCTGGATATCTATTTAACTGGTTTCAATTTAGTTTCATATGAATTTAGTTCATGGTATTGTCCCAAAAACACAAAACGAAGGGGCTCAAAATGGGCCACAACTGATTTCCGAGTGGAAATGATAAAACAAAATCTTCTTCTAGACCTAAACTAACCTCCGTCTACAAACCTCTTTGGGTAGCTAATTGCAGTCAACTCTATTTACTTATTTTCTTTTTTAGTAGGCACTACAATCGGTGATCGGTCTTGGCTGTCTCGAGTAGTGCTTCCTGTATAACCTCATCATACCCTGGATATCAGACACCAGGTTTCTACCTTCGTCTTTGCAGAAAGAGGTCCCAGTTTTCAAACCGTTAGTCAGGCGTCTTGTTTTTTCGAAGAATTTCGGGACCTCATTTCTGTCCTCGAACATCTCGATATCATCGCGCTCACATATTTTGCCGGAAAATACCTTTCTCCTCTCAGCTCAACTCGCTGTATCGCTTCTTAGCGATTCGCGTTGCAACTGACTGCTGGGTAGCTCTGTATACTATGTTTTTTGCCTCATGGTAGTATCTCAAATTTCGCCGTTGATGATGGTAGCTTCTCTTCGACAGCCGAACGGGAGAAGTGTGTTCACTGCGCGCATATAATATATCATAAAGTTGAGCGATATTTTGCAATAGGAGTGTCAGCTAATTCGCAAAGAGTTCGGCTATCTGTTGCGATTGCTGTTTTTCTACAACCAGCTTTTTTTGTGTACGTCTCCGTAAGCGTTTCACTACACAGCGGCGGACCTTGGCTACAATCAAGTTGTTGTTCCAGTCGATACTGGAAGCGTGCCTTCCGTCGAACACAAGATTACCAATTTTGTTTTGAGACAGGAGACAGCCAAGTGGACTTATAAATTTTTAGATGCTGGAATCTGGCGCTAGTAACTGTCATGTTCCTCGCCGTAGTGAAGTCGACCAGTCTCATAACGTTTTCGGTGGTTTCACAGTGGAAAGTTATTTTCCCATTCGTTGAACCGTAGAGACTCACCTTGCCTATCTCAGAGTTGAAGAGATCTAACACGATTATAATATCGTGACGGGTGCAGTGCTCTTAAGGTTTGTCAAAGAGTTTGCTGAAATCATTTTTGGTCGCTTTGTTCTTCTCATCCGAAGAGGGCGTGAACACAAGTAAGGTTGGTATTGAGATGTTGGAATCTGCTGGTACTGTCTATCGTTTTTCTTACCGCGGCGAAAGTCGATCAGCCTCGTACGTTTCCCGCAGAGACTCTCTTTTCTCACTTTAGTAGAGTTCGTAGAAATCATCTTTTGTCGCTTCATCTTTCTCATCCGTCGGGATGTAGACACAAATCAGGCTGATGTTGAGATGCTGAAATCTGCTGATACTATCATGTTCTTAGCCACGGCCAAATCGATCAGCCTCGTCCATTTTCGATGGTTTCGTCGTGAATTTTCCTGAAACTTCCGATTGTTGAACCGCAGAGACTCTCCTTTCCCACTTTAGCATATCGAAAGCATAAATTTTGCGGTGGTGTTCGTAGAAATCATCTTTGGTTGTTTCATCTTTCTCGTTCGTCGAGATATGGGTACAAATCAGGCTGCTGTTGAAGAATTGTGCCTTGATGCAGATAATGGCTAAGTGTTCATTCACTGGCGTCAACCACGAGGCCAGATGAAGCAGTCTCCTGCCGACCACAAATCCTACAGCAAATTCGTGTTCTAGGTCATGACAGCTATCATAAGATGCTCTTTTGCAGCAATCCTACCCGGTCCATATATTTTATAATCAGGGGTTTAGTTTTTAGGCCGCATTAATAGTTAAACAAAGTTTATGTAAAGAGGTCCCTCGCCATTTCTAGACTCTCAAATATTCTGGAAGTCTCGTTTTGCTCATTTTGTTTATTAATTTTAGTGAAATTAAAAAATGCATGTACTAATGTCCAAAATCACATTCTGTATACATTGTACCCGCATAAATGAGGATCACTTTTATTAAAATTGTAATGCAAACAAAACAATTCATTGTTCACATTTTTTCCGTTCGTCCTTATCAGTAAAAAAAACAATTTTTAAATGAAAATTCCAAACATTTCAAACATTGATTACTTGTTACTTGTTGCATTTTACATATTTTTCAAATAAACATATCAAGAAATGCCACAGTCTCGCGCAGTTGCAGCAGTCGAGTCGTGTTGAACTAACCTTGATTGAAAGCAAACATAATGCAAACAGACCATAAAAAATTCTAAAACAAGTTACAAACATCAAACGCGCAAAAAAAAACAAAAAAAAAAAAAAAAACAAAAACGAGATAAGAAAATTGGAAACAAAAAATCTCACTCAAGATTGCAATCATTGAGAAGCAACCAGCAACTAGCAACGACAACAAACCATTGAAGCAGCAACAAGAGGTTCATTGGTAGATGAGAGGATGCAAGCAGAAGAAGAAGCAGAGTTTAGATTGTGTGTGAGAAAAATTGTAGGCCTTAAAGAAAAAATATCATATACGAGCATTTAAACATAATGAATGCCGACAATAACAGCAGCAGCGACACCACTACCACCAGTACCGGTACTACCATCATCACCGCCACCACCAACAGCAAGAACAACAGACAGCAACAACAGCGTCAACAACGTAATGCAATCAAAATAACGTAACGCGCGCGCTTGTGCGTCAAACTTTATAACTGAAAAAAAAAAACATCACCGGCATCACCAGTCAGATCAGTGTAAAGGCCTCTGCGATGATACGGTGTAGGGTATCTTTGAAATTCTTGAATAGAAATATTTTTTATATATAAACCCGGACTGGAATCGTCTGATCCGTGAACGTACTAATCGTCACGTAATTTATCGAAAAAAACATGACAAGTTGGACAATTGCTTCGATTTAGTAAGTCTCGAACCTTTTGACCGCCATACACCTTCTTTCAAGTTTAAGATCTTACAATACTAGAATTGTTGTACAATATAAAGAGGAATTACTTCGCTGATGTCTGCATTTGGGCTCAAAAACTCAGGTCCATGGTATGTAGCTTTCAGATTAGAGCGTAGAGAGGAACTGCATTGACTCTTTCTTCAGAACAAGGTAACGATCAGTTGGGTCCCAAAGTAGGAGATCATGGTAGATAATACAAAGTTTGGTGGATTAACGAGGGAGATCGAAGTCAGAATTAATCCCGAACAAAGTTAAAGTTTACTTAAATCAATTGCATGGGGATTCAAATCCTTCAGCACTTACTTTGGAGGGTAAAAAAGGTGAACGAATTTAAATAACTCAGAAAGCATCAACCACACAAATTTCAGGCGCAATCTCTTTAAACTCTCCTTGACAAAGTTAGAACAGAACTACCTAGAACCGTCAGAAATTGCGGACAAATCTCTCAAGAATGTCTTAGAATTCTTAACGAATGCAAGACTCAAGAATGATTTGTGGTCTATAGAGTTTGTCACAATAGCCGCAACTGAGGCCTCGGTACCTAGGTGACAAAGTTCCCGCTCTTTATTCAATCTAATCTAATCTAGAACAGATATATGTATTCTGAACATCTCCAATCTGACAATCAAAGATGGAACCGACTGTTCACTTATGTTACGGTAAGGAAGCTTCTGCCAATTGGAAGTTTCTATCCTGATTTCAGTCTTATTGAGATACTTGGCGACAAAATTAGTAACTGAAAATAAGTAACTGAATTCCTTCTGTCTACCTAAATCTACGCAGATGGAGCGGAAACAACTATTCGCCGGTAGTTCATTACAGAAAACCTTCGAAGAGCTCCGTTTTGTCGCGATTTGATTTCAGCATTTGGGAATTTGAGGATAGAACAGAAAATTTCAAGGCAGACTTCAGTCCCTATGCGGGACTAGTCGATGGGTGAACAAGCCAACGGGTTCTGTATTTTCCAAACCAAGTTGTGCGAAAGACTTGGACAACAATAAGATTTTCGTTCATTTTCTCTGCACGTAAAGCTCTAGCTAGGCAAAAACTTACTTTTTTAAATAAAAACTGCGAAATCTTACGAACATTAAAACAAATAAATTTAGAGATCACCCCAAATCTGGCATCGAAATGCTTGTTATAAGGTTTCTTATCCAAAGATCAGACTTGGGAAACAACTATTCGGTTAAAGACACAGGGAACTCTTCTGAATCTGGTGCATCGCTCCAACCAATCTAGATCGTAGGAAACCTAAGAACTTCGAGTTTTTAAAGTCTACTTCCACGATTTTATTTCAACATTTTGGGTATTGAGGATAAAACTGGAAATTTCTAAGCTGACTTCAGTCCTAATAGGGTAAAGATCGATGAGTGAACTCTCGTTTGCGCTCTGCAACTTGCACAGAACCAAAATTATTCCTAGGTTTAGTCAAAAAAATGAGTTTCGCTCACTTTCTTTGTATATTCAGTTCTGCCTGAATTTTTTCTCAATGAAACTTTAAAGAACGAGTTAAGGAAACCTTATCAATTCGGACCATTACAAAAATTCAAATAAATAAATATAGAGAATATCCCAAATTTGGCGTCGAAACAGTGTCTGCGTTTTCCAAATGGGAACAGTTACTTAATTTTACTCTCCTTCCTTACTTTAAGCAAAGAATATATAACAGATTGTGACTAATATCAGAGAAGGTGCGGCTACTTGGTGCTGCTTGAAAATACTTCGAAAATATCCGAGTTCGTGAACGAAGTTTGCACAGCAGTTGGCAGGATCTTGGTGCCTCACTACAGCAGATAATATCGTAAAAATATTAACTATTGAAACCACAAGTACGTTTCGTATTTAATGACCCGCTCTAGCCAGGATCCGACTTCCCAAGGGTTTGGCTTAGAAAAAACTATTAGTTCGATACCTCTCAAAATGGTTCGGAATTATTCATCCGTGGCAAGTTCTTCACTCTAACCAATTTAGCTATCTAAATCGTAAAAAACTCAGGAGTTTCGCTTTTCGGAAGTTCATTTTTTGGATCGTGATTTAATTTCGACCTTTTTAGCTCTAGAGATTCCAAAGAACTTAATTATTTTTGCTCGGAAATATTTCAATTCCCGTCACTGTCTTCTACAAGAGCAAAACACTGCAGATTGAGGATTCGCATTCAGTATGAGACAAAGAAAAAAAGTCTCGTTTTAAAGAGAGTGTGTCTTAAATGCGATAATGTTGATTAAAAATTGCGATAAGCGTCTACTGCTTACACTTTTTCCTTCTTACTTATATTTTGTTATGAAATTATGAAAATGTATGAAATGATGTTATTGTTTTTTTTTTTGGAATAACAGAAAAAAGTTTGTTGTTAATACAAGTTTACTCATGGCTAACATTAGCTTCCGCTTACACGTTTTGGTTGTTATTGATGTTGTCGTGCGTTTACTCGTTCGTTGGTAGCTGTGTTTTGCTACTGATATCCTTAATTTTGTTCCCATGTTGTTGGTCTATAGATAACTTGTCAAATGATAAGCTCAAATGTAATCTGACTTTATGCTGTCAAATTAGTGTTGCAAAAAAAGAAGAAGAAATATTTTAAACAGCTCAATTGTGTATATGTTAGGCTTAAGTTTTAGTCTTCCTATGTCTTTCAGGTGATTTTCTTTTCTATCAACAACACTTTAAAGAAATGTGTGTTTTAGAGAGAATCATTGGGAGCTTAGAATCTGCACGTAATCAGCGATTACATAATGTGAATATTTTATTAGATTTTAAGCGGCTATGCAAGAATTTTTACCGCTATGCTAAAATGGTTTAATTTACTTGGAGATGGAAGGTGATGAATGTATTAGAAATATTTGTGAAGAGGAAGAGGAGGAGTGAGGGGGGGAGGGTGGGGGATGGGGCGTTGAACAACGAATTCGAGTTTCCTATGGTTGTCGACTTTTCTACGAGAACTAAATTCATCTAATGCTAGCAGGAGACGAAAACTCAACCTTTATGGTTTCATCTATGATCTTATAGTGTTTACACCAAGATCCTACGCAATCCATGTCCATATTTGGTAAGTTTTGCAATCCCTGCAATGGTATGGTCCTTCATCCCTTCTAACTACTACAAGCTCTCTCATGATGGCCGCGGCCATTTTAATACAGTTTTTACTAACTTTAGCTCCGGAGCCGCCTTTGGAATATTTTTTACTTCCAAAAGAAGGCCAAATATAGGATTCCTGGCCCAACAAACCTTGCTACACCAAAGTTGAAAATATCAATTCAAGAATCCCCTCAAGAATAATTTTAAGATCGAAACGAAAACAAAAAATGGACTCCTTGACTGAAAACCCCAATTTTAGCCTTTATTTAGATCTTGGAATTATTCCTGAAGGAGCTCCGGAGTACAAGTTAGAAAAATCGGGGAAAAGTTTAATTTTTCCTTGTACTGAAACATCATCTATGGACCGATTGTATTTGTGCATATTTTGTGAAAAGGATTCCGGAACAAAAGTTAGAAAAATCATGGGAAAGTTGTATTTTTTCTTATACTGGAGTATTATCTATGGATCGACCGATATTTTGAATTTTTGTGCTCCAAAGCCTTATTGGGCCCAGAAACTCTCTGTTGGCCTCTATTTTGATTTAAAAAACAGAAAATGTTGAGTTTTTCCTTGTACCAGAGCGCCATCTATGGACTGACCGATTTTTTTTTAATCTTTGCATCAGGAAACGCTTCGATTTTGATCCAAAAATGTTTCAAAAGGTATTTCGAAAAAAAGTTGTAAAAATCAGGGTAAACTTGTATTTTTCCTTGTACTGGAGCGCCATCTATGAGCCGACCGACTTTCTTCAAATTTTTTGAACAAAGATTTTTCGAACCAATAAACTCATTTTTGTCGTCTATTTTGACCTAAAAAATATTGCTAAGGGCACTATCGAGCAAAAGTTGGAAAGATCAGGGAAACATTGAGTTTTTCCTTGTTCTAGAGCGCCATCTAATCGACCGATTTTTTGAAATTTTGTGCAACAGATTTTTTTACCCAAGATCCTAATTTTTGGCCTCTACTTTGATAAAAAATATTTCAAAATTTGTTCCGTAGTAAAGTTTAGAAAAATCAGGAAAAAGTGGAATTTTTCCTAGTACTCCAGCCTCATCTATGGTCCGACGGATTTTCTAGAAATATGTGCACCAGGGTCAAGGACTCTTTTCTTGCTTCAATTTAAATCTATTCTAAAGGGGTTTACTGAGCAAACATTAGTAAAATCTGAGAAAAGTTTAATATTCTCCTATACTGGAGCGCCATCTATGGACTGACGATATTTTGAAACTTAGTGCACCAGCGTTTTTTTGGGCCAAGAGCTCTTCTCTTGTCTAAATTTATATCTAAAAATTATTCCAAAGGGATCTGCTGAGCAAAAGTTACCAGTTAATTTTCCTTGTACTGGAGCGCCATCTATGGACAAACCGATTTTCTTAAATTTTATGTACTAGGGGTTTTTGGGTCAAGAATTATTTTAGGAATAGTATTTTGATCTAAAAGCTATTCTAAAGGGAGCTTCGGAGGAAAAATTAGTAGCATTTTAAAATTAAAAACTCGAACAAAACGCGGGGGGGGGGGGGGGGGGTTGTTGAAAAAAATGTCAGCCTTCCTGTATTCATCACTTCTCCTACAAAATTATGTCATTATAAAGGCTACAAAAGTCTCCTGTATGTCAATCCACTCTATGTAGTATCCATAGGCATAGGTAGGGACAGGGAATCTCAAACACATACTAAAATTTTTCCAGACAATACAAATAATGCGAAAAAATCTCTCAAGAAACTGTCATCCTATATGGCGATCCCTGAAAACCTCGGTAGTCGAAACCGGGAGAGCTTCACTGAGGCGACCCTATTAAGGCCTCAGTAAGGTAAGTAAAGTTGTAAACTCAACATATGTTCATCAGGCTAGGTGCAACTATAAGCGTGTCTTAATTTTTGTTCAACCGTCTCGATTGATACCAGAATAAAATTTGGGTTTAGAGGATAAGACCCCCGCTCCCCCTTCTCATCGAGTTTCTGAACTGAAATTTTTTTTTTAATGGTTGAAAAACCTCTCTCTTCCATAATCCCTGGATGCGGTAGTGGTTCTGATTATAATTTACAGTGAAATTTTACTCATAGCTAACTATAATGGGAAAATTAGTTGGTACTGATTTCGAAACGGATTTCTGTTCAAAAGCTAAACCGGGTCACCCTAGCCCAGAATGAAGTGTGTAATATTTTTCTATAGATATTTGAAGATACTAAAAAGTTCTCGTAAATAAGGTTTCTGGAAAAGTAATCGCTAAGAGTGTTATGTCGACAAAGAGGGGAGATAATACACAAGTTCTTGTATGGATTAAAGGAAGTACCATCTCTCTATGTATAAAATCTCAATAATTTCATCGAGGCAATTTTAACCCTACAAATTTCTCCAGCCAATTTAAGCATACATCACGCACACACTTAAAATCCACTTAACTTAATGTGAATAGCTAGAAGAAAAAAATGCTCATCTACGATATTTAAACTAAAAATCATTTTTAGTCAAGAATCTTAACCACCCATTCCCTTCATACTCGCGCTGTTGTTTACAGTTAATGATATTGATTTTATTAATTATAGACTTATAGTAAAACTACTGTACAATGTACATATGTATAATGCGATACATGTCACTTTGACAGCTTACAACTTTAGAGCGAGCATAATGGGCGCAACAGATGAGCTGTGAAGGCTGTGACTAATTTGTGTCGAAAGAATTCCAAGAATTTATAACACAATACACATTACACTTACATACATACATAGAAGAAAAATAAATTTTTGAGATTTTCTTTAATAGTTTTGAATGAACTGAAATGTGGTGTGAAAGAATGAAGAGTGTGTGGGCTGATGACATTGACATTATGCTGTCAAAATATTTCGTAAACTTTTATTTTTACATTTGTAGAACTAAAAAATTTTCAAAGTTTTTGAGTAAAGAGTTTAAAAATCTTTTAAAAACGCCTATAAATCATAAAAAAAAAATCAAGAGAAGCGTTCTCGTTGTCAACTGCCATTAAAAGTTTAACTACAAACAAATTATCAAACACGCTAAACTTATGTAGAAAATATGACATTTAAAATGTCAATTTGAAATGACAGCTTCCGTTTACACTAGTCATTTTGGCATTTGTTCTCTTTTGAATTGTCAAATTGACAAGCATTTTGTTTAAGTTTTCCTCTCATGCTTTCCTCAATTCAAGCAATTGTCAAAATAGATCTACACTGTGCATATAATTTTCTTTACCTTACAGCATAATTGCTTCATTAAATGTTACCAAATTTGGTATGGAAATTTCAGTAAAATCAAACTGAAATGAAATAAAAATTTTGTCGCTGCATACGATGCAAAGTTTCTATGTCGAAAATTTCGTAACTGTAACTGCGAATGTTTGACAAGTTGCAACATACTGCAATAACATACAACAATTGCTGCTGCATTTGAATTCGAGAGGAAAAAAAACAAAAACAGAAAACATTTAGCAACAATTATTTTAATGATCATTTTATTTGTTGTATTTCTTCTGATGTTATATAGCGGTTTTATTTTTCTTTTGGCGACTTTTTCTTCTAACTACGTATGTAGAAATACATAAAGCTTATTTGCATATAATTTCTTTACTACCAAACACTAAAAAGGCGTAGTTTTTTTTTTTTGTTATGTTTGTTGCAACAGCCAATGCTGATTGCCAACATTGAAAACGTGATTTCGTTTAAATTTTTAATGATTTTTGCCCAAAATGTATGAATGCCGACGTAATGTTTGGCGACAACTGTTCACAAAGTTTTTGGGTTAGAATATAATTTGAGATATTGAGAAAAGTTCTAGTTTGAAAATACAAAGTTTATCTAAGTCTCATTTTTAGATTAGGAAATTACTGACCGAAATTTTTGGTATTCGATGTACTCTTCCCAGCCCCGTTTCTTTTTTCATCATTGTTCGACCCGAATCCAAAAGCCCCAGCCCGAAAAATGCTGCAAGATTTAGGTGTGGCATATTAAACTAAAGCCACGATATCTTTTTACTAGGAATTCGCGACCTGGGTGTCTTGCCAGAGATTATATTGAGGAGCGAAAAGAAAAGGAGACTATGAGAAAGGCGTTGGTTTTTCGTGAAGGAGAACGCGAAAACGGCGTTGGGTTTCTTGAAGTTAATGAAGTAAATTGAAACAGGCGTAAGGATTCAAATCTATAGCTCAAATTAGAGACGTCTTCGTTAAAGAAGCTTTGACATTTGGGCTTGAGAACTAATGCGGATAGATGTCATAAAATTTTTAACAATATAGTCAAACGAAAATTTATTGTATGGAGTTGAAAATAAATGAAGCCCCTATGAATATACTTAATTTTTGACCATCTCTTCGGCAGAATTCTCCCGCTTCCGCCGGGGGTAAGAGAGTGAAAAGCTTTTTTGAACATAACTCAGAAAGACATTGCTTAGCGGGTAGCGTAGTAGACTTTCTACCGGGAGATTGCGGGATCGACTTCCGCCTTGGTCTGGTGGTTAATTCTCATAATCTTTCCATATTTCTATTCTACATCAAAAGATTTTCCAAGGGGAACATGAACAACTATCAAAATGTAAGAGATTTTCATCGGCAAGGGCTTGACCGCTAGTGTTGCTAATGAAATGAAGTGAATTAGAATTATGAGAAATTATACAAGTAAAGCACACTGACGTTCGGAACCAGCTTCAACCTGTAGGTCCAAGCATTTGGTATCACCTAAATGCGCCTCCGGGCAGCCACTTAACCTAGTCCGACCTTGTTATGTGTCCCACTGGGAAAGATTTCAAAAAACTTGGTCATAAATAGAAACCATTTTTTTTTTTGATCTTCATGAAATTCAGTATCAGAATTTTCAAGATCGGCCTGAAAATTGTGAAATTGGAAGGTTCTCCAAGCAAAACGATTCAATTTTGAAAAAAAGTATAAAAAAAGTATGCTTTCACTTAATTATGCATTAAAAGTTTGGGATTCACTGCTGCCATGGCGACTACGAGTATAGGGTAAGTTGCGATTTCCATAACCAAGTCGTTTCTGTAGCGACCACGATTTTAACCTTAGAGAAAAGCTGAACATCTTCCCACTTTCGATAGACATTTAAATGAAAAACTAAAATGAGTCCCTTCCGCACTCGTCACATGATGTGATAACATATTTTATGTATTGTTGTTTACTTCATACTATACTTCACATGATACTGACGCACAATGGTCTGCAATCTCAAAAAGCTGGCCATAAGTCGAAAAATAAAGTTTTTTTTGGGAGGGTTCTGACATTTCAAATAATTGCAGTGATAACCCTAGCAGCGTTTTAGAACAATGCCAAAGTACAGCTATTCTTCAAAAATTTTGTTTGCCTTTTCAAGTCTAAGTAAAAATAAGTGTAGAAACGTGTGGAATTTTCATGTGGCAGAAGTGTATTATTAAAAATTGCGTAGTTTTTAAATTGTTTTGCCGATTTTAACGAAATAACATGCAATCAACTTGTAAGAGTAATTACTTTACATATATTTAAATAAAAACGTTATTTAACTATAATCAAAACAATAAATAAGTAATGAATTCTCCGGTGTTTCTATCATGCAAGCTGTTTTCAAGGCTGAGAAAAAAAGAGCTTTAAAAAAATTCCCAAGGGTTCCCGCCGAGTTTTTAGTTTTAAATTATTAATTATTTATTTTTGTAAAACATATAAAAATATCAGTTGCCGGAATGGATTTTACACAATATTTTCAATGCAAGGTACAGATGCGCTATATTCTATGTCCCAGCAATTGTAACATCAAAAAAGTATTTTTATAATAGAAATCTTTTTGTGTAAAATTCGTATAGATGGGGGGAGAGGAGGGTTAAAGATTTTTGCGTCCAATAACTGTTAATATTTCCTTGAGCTTACATTAGCTGTATCAGAGATTCCAAAAACCTCCAAATGTCTGATTTCGTCAAAATTCGATAATTGTTTTTGCAAATGGTCCACCATTTTGGATCCGCCATTTTGTTTTTTTAAAAAACCGAGATCGGATTTGTAATCACCGACCCTAAAAACACCCTAGCACAAAAAATCATTACAAAAGAACAATTTTTTCGACTTATGGCAAGCTTTTCGGGATTCCAGACGACTGTGCGACGTGACATTTGATTTTAATTTCTATCAATTCACTCCACTCTAAATTTTTCTTTAGCTTCAAGTAACGATGCTATCACATCAAAAGGAGAAAAGCGATGTGGTTTCATAATATTAAAGAGTGAAATAAAGAACTGATTGTTGAATGTGAAAAGAGGTAGATTAAAACTGAGCATCTCTTTTAGTAGCTAAACCAAAGGCGCTCCGATAATACCATTTCACTTTTGATAGGTACAAAATTGAGTTTCTATTGGTTTATAAAAACGTTTTCTAAAAGAATCACGGTCCCGCCTTTCTTACCACGATGCTCGATGTCATTAATACCATATGAGGTTGTTCACTTATACGAAATAGAGATCAGCAAAACCAATAAAATAATGGAATAACAGATTACATACTTGTAGTTAAAAAAAAAAAAAATGATATTGAAATGAAAACAAATCAAGTCTAAATTAGTCACAATCTGACTAGTACATAACAACAAAAACCCATGCATTGAAATTATAGAAATTCTGCTCGAGATCTTTTATGCTAATTAGTATTTATTAATACTTCGTTTCAAGTATTTTTTTCATGCAAAATTCTAGTACCTTAGCAGGAAATATTAATCAAAAACTATGCATTCGAATTCATAATGCAATTCTCTGCAACTCCTTCTCTCCCCCTACTTCCATGCCTTCCCTCACTACCCTTGCGCCCTCACTGTACATGACAAAACTGTCATATCGTAGAGCGCATAAATAAATCACACAACACATTTGACAGTTGCGCGCGCATATATTCTTTCCTATATGTGTATGTGTGTGTGTGTGAGTCATACAAATTAAAGAGAGCATGACTTTTATGAGTTGCATTTTGTGAGTGGCAGAGCGTTGATGTACTTAAAAAAAAAAAAAGAACCATTGCAGTAGGCAGAGTAGAGTTTAAACAATGACAGCAAGCTGTCAACATTTTGGTAAATACATTTTCCTAAGTTTTTTGTTTTGGCATTTTATTTTTGCATAAATTTTCTATATTTATTTTCAGTGAAAATATATTGTCAAATTTGTGTACATATTTTGAAAAAAATATAAAAACTAGCAGCTCATTTGCAGCTTTAGGGGAACTTATGTATGTTTTGTCTACGAGAGTTCAAGGTACTTTTTTTTTTATTAAAAAACATAAGAATTGCGGAAATTTGAATAATTTGTTCAGAAATGGAATCCCCAGAAAATTTGTTTCTTTTCCCCGTATTCCTATAGGAAAAGAAGGAAAAAGGAACAGCTGATTATTTTCTCTCAAAAGCTTTTATGAATTTAAATTGTGAGTTATTTCAGAAGAACCTTCTATTTAAACTAAACGACAAATTATGTGAAAGGGAAAAATCAGTCAAATGAAGGGATGTCCGACGAATGGAATCTTAGAGCACTTAGTCCAACCTCAGCATTCTGTTGAAGTTTTGTGATTTGACTGAATGGTTTGCGGAGACCCAACGCACTGGAATAAATAGAAAGCTTTCACTAGACTTAATCATCAAGATAGTGGTATCAAAAATGCGTTTTTACACTAATTGGGCTTCTTCGGGTAATTGGATTAGCAACCATTCAACCTAACCTAATCTAGTCCTCTTCTCTTCGTTCACAAAAAAGCTGTTTTCAATCCGTGTCTGATCTCCGTGATGACGTTCAGAAATAGGTAAGAGCTTTTTCCATATTGAAAAAAAAAAGTTAGGTAATATATCTTGCCATTATTTAGTAAGTAGATAAGGAACCTAGTAAGCAATTGAGGAACGTAGTCCTTACTACTTACTAGACGAACTGTGGGCATATGACGGTGAAGGATGGATGCTCAGTATGATGAAGCTGATCTGCTTATCGGTGCTTGTCCTTGACCCGTTAAGAACTGGGGTAGATTCAAACAGATGGTATCTCTAAGAGAGAAATGAACCATACATATTAAAGACAACAGCTATACGACTACATCTGTCAAATTATGAAAACACACGTTCTTATGGAGACGATTATTTTAGCGACAGCACGACGACATGGCTACCGATCACAGGAAGATGAAGCAAGGAGTACCACAAGGACGAATTGAGTAATAATTTCCGACAGAAGACCACTCTAATACAAGGCTAACAACCACCACCAAGGAACATAGGCAAAAACCTGACCTAGTACTGGGTAGACCTGACGCGATTTATTAACTCGACACCACTTGACAACACATCATATAGGACTGCACTCAACTCTTTGCAATCGGAGGCGGTAAACATGGTCAAAGTTGCATATGCCCGACCATAGTGCTGAACGGGCTACCACCACGCATAAACGACACAGAAAAAAGGCTTCCAAGAGAAACACGGTACACTCCTGCACAGCTCAGATCCGGATGCAGCCGCATGCTTAATTGCTATATGTCTAGAATCAGCGAGAACGTCACGAACACCTGTTCAGGCTGTGGCCCCCACGATACAGATAACCTTTTTTACTGCCCATAGCACTCAACAGATTTACCTCCACTCCACGCATCCCATTGACATGGCCTGTTTCCTGGGCCTTAACTATAAGGACAACAGCTGACACGCATAAATTAACATATTGACAATAAATTTCTAACCCTATTGTGGCCGCTACAACAAAAACAACAAAGAGGAGTTCTATCGTCAATACTCTTCAACTATTAAATTTCAAAAATTCCTATCCCACCTGCAAGCATTCGACTAGTGTCATACGACGACGAATACACCATTCTCTCAACGGGCCATAACATATCAGAACTATACCTTTTTTACAACCCTGACGAAGTAAGTAAAATTGGTACTCGACAATGTACTTAGCCACTGGAAAACAAGTCCCAACAGTGAACCACCTGAAGATCCTGGGTGTCACCTTCGACAGCCTGATTACCTTCGCAACTCATGCAACAATTATAAAAAAAAATCACTTTAGGGGACGCAGCAGAGTCCTTAAATTACTGGCTGGTAGCGCATGGGGCAAGGACAAGGGAACGTTACTCACCACCTACAAGATTATCAGACGTTTCATCCTGAACTATGCCTCCCTCATCTTATCATCATATATCAGGGATACCCAATGGAAGAATCTGCAAGCGGGCCAAAACGCTGCCCTGCGCATAATCAGTAGCTGTCACCTTATGCCGCACGAGGACCATTTGCAGGAAAAAGTGAAGATGCTCAAGGTTAACGAACATAACGTGCTTCTATCAAAGCTTACCACTAGCAAACCTACCCTAATAAGGCTCTATTAGATATGCCACCCCCGCCACGCAACATCCGCAAGGGACTTGAGCAATACTTCAACAATATTCGCTGCTTCATGACCGCAAAAACAGAATGTTTCGACCTCAACGACTTAAAAGTGCTGATGGTACCTCTTTCATTGTGTTTTAGTAGCTGGTTACACGGCGACAGTTAAAGCCGACGGAATTTCGTTGTCGTGAGTCCGTGTAGGTGCTATAGTCATTGAAACTATAAACATAGCTCTGATTAGATTCTTTTTAATGACTTATTTTAAAGAGGTTATATGTAAATACTGGCCATGAAGGTAAATAGTATCTAAAAACAAAATTGAGTTTTTCTGGGGTCAATTTCCGTGAAAAAATTTTAATCACCTATCTGACGTTTTTTGATAAGGAATATTTTTTCTCAGACTACTTTTGGTTTTTTCTAACGCTTAAAATCTAGTATCAAGAGGTTATTAGAAGTAAAAATTCAAAAAAGGTGTCTTTCCAGAATTAATTTCCAAAAGAAGTTGCACTTAGGCGGTTTTGACTTCCATTGACCCCTACCACTTTTCGACAAGGATTATTTCGTTGGCCCAGTATGGTCATATATAAAGCATTTACCCTATGTAAAACCTCGGATGAGGGGTAAGACGAAGGGGCGGAGGGGAGGGAAGGGCTGTTGGTGCCTTGCTTTAAAAGCATTTTTTTTGTGTTTTTTTAGGCGTTCCGTATATACCAACACTTTGGGTTTTGGACTTCTAAAGCGGGAGTTGTAGAGACGAAACTGAAAACCTGAGTACAAGGTCGGAATCAGCGACTGTTGAACTGTGTTAGTCAAGCTAAAGAAGAAAAACGATAGGACGATTTATGAAACATAAAACCAGTCAATGGTGGATAAGAGGGAGGGGGAGCGGTGGGAGGAGGGAGGGACGTCTGTAGCCCGATCAGATAGCCCTCTCCACCTGATCTGATATCTTGTAATCCATTTCAAAATTCGGGGGAAGAGGGCAACTGATCTCTTTCTTACTATTTATAAGAAATTTTAATAAATTTTCGAATCTCAGCCTCCCATTTAAATTACCTAGATCTGCCATTGAACGAGTGTTTTTTAGCTGAGCTTATATCTTCAGTTCTTGAGTCACAAAACCAACATCTAAGCTTAAAATTACTTTTGAAAAAATTGAAAAATTTATGATACTATCGATTCACGATTCGAAATATACTTAATAGTGCAATAAACCCGAAAAATGTTGTGTATAATAGGAATCTGTGAAAGAGTGTATTGAGAGTCTCCAGCGCCTGTCTACCCGTAACAAAGTGACGCTTTGTTGGGTGCCCGGCCACTGTGACATTGTTGGTAATGAGGCCGGCGATGAACTGGCTAGGCAAGGTTCATCTACCAAGCACATTGGCCCCGATCCGTTCTGCGGAGTCGACTGAACCTCTACGTCTCTCTGTCTAATGAGACAGAGTGTCGTCTATGTCTGGAAGATGACGAGTCGGCACCTCACATTCTGTGTGAGTGTCCGGCCTTGGCTCGGCTCAGAGGAAGAATTTTTGGTATTCCTTTTCTGACGGCTAATCACATAAAATCTTCTTCTACAAAAGATGTCTTGACTTTTATTAGGTCAGCTGAACGTCTTTTGTCATAAAATGGGGAATGACACAAAAGATCTTTTAGGTCGCAGTGCCTGCCTGGTTGGACTCCCCTAAATAATAAATAATAATAATAATAATAATAATAATAGGAGTCGGTGAATTCCAACAGGGACACAGTACATAAAACTGAGTCATATGGAAAAGCTTTTTCTAGAAAGAAATTTAGGGAAACGCACGGTAAAACTTTTTCATAACACCCGTCTCGAAAGATTCAGATGGTTTTACTAGCGGATCCAGACATTTCCGAAGAAGGGGGCTTTAATTTTTTCGTAGCTTTAGGATTTTTTTGATTTACGTCCAATTTATTACCCCAAGCCTTTTTCACTTTCCGAAGAATTCGGTAGCGGATAACTTTATGTTATGCTTAATATAACCGAATCAGTGTTTGCCATTGGTATTAAAAATTGTTTATAGTTCCCAGTTAATACAATTAATAATATCATTTATTTGAACCTTAATGAATTATATAACGAAATAATAAATTGCCAACTTCTGTCTACACAAATGTCAAAATATCAACAAAAAACATAATTTAACAACTACATTTTACCATTTAAAGTCAATGCTTTAGCAAAAATAACATATTCAATACAATTTCAGTTGCAAATTTTAATGTAAATCCAATCTGAATACCCAAAAAAAAAAAAAAAAATACCAAAAAATAAAATAAATGCAAAACAAATTCGTAATTCAAATTCGGTGACAAAATGGAATAAATGTTTTTCAAATTGTATGTCAATTAGTATTGTACAAATTTGGAAACTTTGAACAAGTTGCGTGCGTGTTCAGTTTTGTTGTTCAATTTTTGCAACTCTGGTGAATTAAATAAAGTGAAAAAAATAGAACAAATGGAATATGCAAATGATTATAAAGGAAAAATTTTGAAAATTTGCATTTATAAAATGTTCAAAAAATCTACAAAAGTTTTTTTTTTTTATATTTCGAAAAATAAATACATATATATAGGCGCCAAAATGACAGAAATGTAATAACGAAACATTTGTCATTTCTCATTGTCAACTGACAAAAATTCCGCAGATTTATTAAATTCTATATAAAAAAAATCGTTGCTGTTTACATTCAAAGTGATTTTTTTTTTTCATTAATTTCTTTCACATAATTAACATGCATGCAATAAATCACTTTGCTTAAAAAGGGAGCAATATTATAACAATTTCAATTGCTCTCTTGCCCCAGTCTCCCCCAATCATTTCAATATTTCTCTTTGTTAAACCGATTATTTTTACACTTTATATTGACTACATTTCGCCTTGCGCACTTTCGATAGGCAATATGGCACACATACACACAGGCACACACACACACACACACACACATTGGTTCATACAGAGTTGCATATGCCATTGGTAATGAAAGAATTATCATCAAAACATTGTGAAATTCGTGTGAATGCACTTGAAAGATAAAATGTATGTGTAATTTTATTTTTTTTTAATTTGACATTCAACAGATGACTTCAACACGTGATTATTTTTTCAGCACATTAACTGGAAAATAAAAATGTTGGAGAGAAATAAATCTTGGTATATATCAAAGGAGGAAAAATAGGGTGTGATCACAATGCAGACTTAAAAACTATATCAATTGTGAGGAAAAAGTAAAAATGGTGAAAATTACTAGAATTGAAAATTCAAAAGAATATTTATTGAACTTATGTTTTGCAGAGATTTCGAAATCACTACATGCCAGTGAGTGGTTTTTCATATTAAGTCATTCCATTGGGTAATCCTTGGATATTGGGTAATCTAAAAAAAAAAAAACAGAAATCATTAAGAAATGTAGTCTAAAACTGTTTTGTATTTATAACTCAAGCGCAATAAATCTCCTTATTTAATAAAAGAACTTTACTTTTTTTAAATACACTTCATTATGAAATCAGTTCCTGATTACATCATCCCGACCATGACGTTCGCCAAGAACTACTAGGTATTGCTGCCATCATCCCGGAGAGAATGATAACAAAGAACTTCGAAACCAAAATATTCACTTACGAATGCAAGATTAATTGTGGCGTAGGAGCAGGAATCTTCTCAGAAAAACTAGGCTTTAATCGAGCTGTCCGCCTCCCTAACCCAGTCAGTGTATTTCAGGCTGAATTGTAAGCAACTAAGGAGTCATGCTCAATGTAAAAACAGACCATACTCTTCAAGGAGACATCCCTATCCTTTCGGATAGCCAGACAACAATCAAAGCTCTGGACTTGTCCGTCCCAACCTCTAATCTAATGGAACAGTGCAAAGAAAGCCTGACGTACCTAGCCCGATAGAAAACTATTAGCCTAAAAGAGGGTACCGAAAAGGCAGACGAGCTGACTCATAATGGCTCTGCCCTGTAGAAATCCTTAGCTCAAGCAAGAAATCTCGGCAAAATACCTTACAAGAACCAATGGTAAGTAGATAGAACCGGCTGCCGATCTGCTAAATAAGCAATTGGAAAATTAGACTACAATTGGAAAAGAATAGTTCAACTCACAAGCAAAATCTGATAGGATATCATTACCGGTTTCTTGCACATTGGTGAGCAAGCATCCAAAATTAGAAGCGCCCATAACATAAATTGTCGCAGCTGCGACTACTCGGAGGAAAAAATAGCCTATTCCTCAGTTTTGCTATATATGCTCAGAAAACCCTGAATAAACCTAATTTCAATAACCTCCGTCAGCTGTGTAAAATAAATTTAAACGAACTCCTAAACTTCTTAAGCCAGACGGGATGGGTCCAATTCCTCCAGTTTACCTCACAAACCCAAACAAACTAGAAAACAACTGAGGATGTGGCCACGGATTTTTTGATTCTTCGGAAAGTATTTTGAAACATTTATGAGGAAGTGAAGATTGTTCCCAAAATCTCCCTTGCAGTCATCAGTGAGATCTGTCAAAAGAGAATAGTTTCTCTAATCTTAGATCTAACCAAATTGTCTAAAGAACTTCGGTGTATATTAGGGCAGAAAATATGCACATTTGGTTATACTTCGAGATGTTCAAATGGCCTACAAAACTTTAACATGTTTATGTATTTAGCTCGCTTGGAATATCTTTCACTGAATTTGCCTGCCTACGCACACTTTAAATAGGCTATGAATCAGAAAAGTCGTCTCTATTCAATTTCTTATGAAATACTTTGGATACCGACACAGATACGAAATGCTTAAAATCTTTGGCATATAAAGAATTGGACATCACGAGAAACTGCCTAAATGACGAAACGATCAGTTCCTTCACCCCAGAAAACCCATTTCCGTTCCGAAAAATTTGGACCTCACGAGATCTTGGTTGAAGGGTAAAAATACGTTTCGACTCTCGCTGAAATCTACTGCCATAGCTTCTGTTGCGAAGGTATTTGCAATCTTCAACAGATCGTAGATAAAAGAAAACACCAGGAAGGGTACAGGTTTCATTTCTATTCATTATGACTCAAATTAACAACTTTGAATTTAACTCAAACTATCCAAAAAGAAAGCGCTACGCTGAACGTTGTGGGTTAATAAAAATCAGACGAATTCGCTAGGCAACAATCTAGACATTGAACATATATCTGCGTACTATTTTTTCTTGACGAATCTATTCTCTTATTTTTTAGAACCCGGCAATTGCACTTCATACATACTTTCTAGAATTCAAGATATAATCCCCTAACTTTTTTCCCTGCCCTCCTTCCTGGAAATATCGGGAATCGTTGCTTCTTTCAAAGGAGTGAAAAAAACAAATTCCCAATCTCGGAATCTGCGCTTCCGTCACTGTCAAAGTCATTCATTGTGATTTTCGAATTAAAACTATCCTAATTAGAATTGGAACAATTGAAAATGTAAAAATTTTAATTTTTCTGGTACTGTAAGTATGTATTTTTATTAACAAATATTTTTTAAGAACTTTATGGGCGAAGACTATAAATCAGTCGGACCTCTATTTTCTGAATATAGTTGATATATCAGGCTTTAACTTAGATTTAATTCACTAAAGTTTCAGTTCCATTTTTGGAATTTTGATTTATTTTTACTAAAACCAAGTTTACAGATTGTTGTTGTTCAGAAGCCTATAGTAAAATTTGATGGGCAACATATTTCTTGAACCTATTAATCCTCTATCAACTCTCGCAATGGGTCAAAAAAGTAACTTTTTTGGAAAAGGCAAAAAATACCCATAATGGTGGGCGCCAAAGGGTTAATATGTTGAAAGAAAAATATTCTACAGAAAATTATACTATAATTTGCTGAACATACAAACAAGCTTTGATGCAAAACTAACAAGTTGTGCTATGGTTTATTATACTTAATCTGGAAAATGGGCGTAAATGGGCAAACTTTAGGCCCACGTAAAAAAATAAACGTAAACTTTTAAAACGCCGAGAAACGTATAATTTTTTTTCTCAAGTTCTATTCCACTTTCAGAACCTTGTTATTTTTGCAAAAAATTGATTTTTGTCGGACAGTGTTATTTGACCAAAACATGAAAAAGATGAGGCACAATTTCTTCTATTTATATTGAAAAAAGTTTCTTGCTTCAATCCTAGTAATATTTAAATTAAAACTGCCTCCATTTGCATATTCAATTTAAACATAAAAATTTTTATGTTATTTTTTTGTTCAATCTTTCAATTCTTTGAATTCATTCAATGTCAAATTCTCCATTCAAGCATACCAACTTCCGTCATTTCTGACAGCCTCATTCGTTCTTCTTCGAAACTAATTGAATTAACCTTGTGTTAAATCAGTTGTAAAACTGTGACAAAATCACTGGTTAACTTTTTGCAATCGATCATATTGAGGTTGGTTTATTTTTTTTTCCTGCAACTGCAGCTGCTGTGTGTGAGTATGTGGAGAGCGCTTGTTAACATGAAGCAATTGCATGTGAAATGATAAGATCTATTTTAAATTTTAAACGGATTTAACTGTTGGTTAAACTGATGTCTGGTTAATCAAAGAAAGTGCACAACGTGTGAAACAGAAAAGATGATCGATCATTGTTGTTGTGACAGTAAAAATTTTTTACATACAGAATGGAAAATTTTATATTTATGTGAATTTAATCAATTTAAATTTGTATTGATATGAAAGGATTAAGATATAAAGGAATAAACATAAATTTGAGTTAGATTAATAAAATTATATTCTTGGGTTATTCTGGGTTATTAAAACTTTACCTGTTTCAAATCCAACGTAATTGTAACATATTCAAAATTTCTACCATATTGTAGTGTAGGTGATTGCCACCAACGTTCATCGAAATTCATATTTGATATTATCGATTCGATGGGTCTTTGCTTGGCAGCATCCGATGACTGTGCATTACAAATGCCACACTGGGTTGCCCATTTTTTATGTGGATAAGCATCAACCAATTTACAATACTCCTCGCGCCCATTTTGACCACAGGTTGCGTTAACGGTGATTGAAGCACGTGGTGCAACATTGAATAGAGGTGGAAATAGACCACCACCGGAGACGGTTTCCGATTGACTGTTGAGCAGGCGTAAAGCTGGAATAAAAAAAAGGAGAAAATACATTAATTAGACTGTTAATTCAGAAAATTAATCTGTGTTGCGGAAACAATATTCTTAATAGCTGTGTTTCTTTTGTCGCGTATATACGATAATCATAGCAGTGGCAAAAGAAACGCGCATCAGTGATTGAATATTTTGTATGAAATTTTTGTAGAAAGAATATATTATGATGTAAAAGAAGAGAAGGGATACCGTAGGTGTATTAGAGTGGAACTCAGTCGAATTAGAATATATAGAATATAAAGTATTTAATATTAAACGAAATAGAAGGGACACCGTAGGTGTAGAAAAAGAATGTTATTTTTGTATATAATTCTTTATTTCGAGAGAAGTAAGATGCTTACCCTAGGGCGATTGGATTCAGAAGAGAAATTCTCATATAACTTAAAACTACAAGTCACCTAACAGTTCAGATTTACAACAGGAATTCAGCAACTGAACGAAGGAACAGTTTGTATGTACTACAAAATTAGGGTCTTGTGAAAAATGGGTAAAGATGTGTCCACTTAAACAGTGATAATTGAAAAACAAAAGCTTTTCTTTGTCTTCGCTTCAGTCTTTTGTTGAAGCGGGTATGCGCGACAAAAAAAAAAACACAGCTAAAGTATTACTTTGATTCCATTATCCTGACTACCTGCAGCACTTTACAAAATACAAAAGTCAAGGCCAAACTACAAAACACTTTGACTCCAACTTTTATAAGCTAGAAAATTCCAATTTAAACGCGCAATAAATCTGACACCTTCAACAATTACAAATGTCAAACATAATTAATAAATCTGCCAAAATCCAAAATAAGTAGTTAAATTTAAATACATAATAATTTGCACGTACATACGAGTACAACATTTTTTTTTTCATAACTTATAACTTTATTAAAAATAAATTAAAAGGAGTTGTCTACAGCAAATTGGTTTAACTAAATATCAAAATATATTTAAAGTTATCTAAGCTAAGAGACAGACAGACATACACCGTACTACAGTAAATCGTTGTAGTAGACCATACATAAAAATTAAAGTAAGCCAAATGTCAATTTTGACAGTTTGCTTGGTAATAATTTTAATTACGCTGTTGGAAGCCAGTCGCAAGTAGTTGAAATCGAACTGCTTTTTAAAAGACGAGAGATGAAAAAAATGAGCTCTTTTAAATAAAAGTAGATTAAATATGTAATTTTTCTTGATATTATTTTTAAGAGTTATTTTTTTTTTTTTTTTTGCTTCTTAGTGGTAGATATAATTTTTCCAAGCTTCAGCAAAGTAGCCAACGTAAATAGCCATACCAAGAAGTGTAGTAGTAAATGTGTTCAATATGTATGCAAGGCAGCCACCAATCAGCAACAGCAATTGCAACCAAAGCAACAAGCAGCAATTGCAGCTTATCTTGTTACACATTTTTGCATAAACTTGTTGTTGCCGCTGCTGCTGCTGCTTTTGCCGTTTGTTGGTATTCCAATCAACGTCAGCAATAAATCAACGTGTATAAACATTAAAACCATAAAAAAACATATGTGCATATGACTGTATATTGCTTTTAAAGTACGAGTATATTTTTAAAATTGCCTGCTATACATATCTGTAATGCATAGTATAGTATATGAGGAACACGATAAATATTGAAGATAAAATTCTCTTTTGTGGTTTTCAACAAATATTTTTGATTTTTCTGAATATTTTTATTACGAATAAGTTGGACATGCTGTTGAAATGTAAACAAAAAAAAATAATAATATTTTTTACATGTAAGTTTTTAATTGTTGCATGCAATTAGGATCAAATCTGCATAACTTTTTTTGAAAGTGAGGTTATGAGTTTTCATATGCACTGCTATAATCCCAGAAATTGCAACACTGTAAGTTTTCGCATGCCGAGTATCTAATTAAAGAGAGCGGCATCCATTTGCTGTACTGGGGCTTATCCGACAACAGTTGTCTCAGTTCTGGGTGTATTGTTAAATTCTCTATTCTTTTGACGCTTTTGTCTAAAGTGAGACCCAAAGTAACCTTAAACGTAATGGATACTGATGTGAAACTAATTGAAATATTAAGGATTTGATGCATGGCACTGAGTTTATAGAAATATAATTTCTATGTCTGATGCATAACACAATTCTAGTTGTTGTCTCTTTGGGAAATAATATAGATCTCACTTTTCCGAAGCACAAGCAAGATTTACATCTAAAGTAGCCAGATTTTGATGTGATAACATCTATACTCGGGCTGAAGAAAAATTTATAGTGGAGTGAATTGACAGACATTTAAATCAAATGCCACTTAGGTGTCGTCTGAGGTTTCTTAAGTAAAAGTGTGTGTAAAAATAAATAAATATAATGATGTTATATTCAATTTTTTGTACCGCCAGGTGAATGGTGGTGAGTTGCACCCCGAAAGTATGCTGTCTTGTTACTAGAATAAACTGATTAAGATAGGTGCATTTTTAATATTAAAAATAGGACCCTAAAAGTATACCGCACATTTATTATTTAGTATGTAAATATAGTGGCAGTTATGTTAAACATTCGTATTGCCAGGCAAAGGGTGGTGAGTTGTATCCCGAAAGTATGCTGTCTTGTTACTAGAACAAACTGATTAAGATAGGTGAATTTTAATTATTAAAAATAGGACCCTAAAAGTATACTGCACTTTTATTATTTAGTATGTAAATATAGTGGCAGTTATGTTAAATATTTCGTACCGCTAGGTGGAGGGTGGTGAATAGCACCCCGAAAGTATGCTGTCTTGTTACTAGAACAAATTGATTAAGATAGGCGAATTTTAATTATTAAAAATAGGATCTTAAAAGTATACCGCTTTTTTATTATTTAGTGGCAGTTATGTTAAATATTTCGTACCGCTAGGTGGAGGGTGGTGAATAGCAACCCAAAAGAATCCTGGCTTATTATTAGTACAAACAGATTAAGATAGGTGAACTTTTTTTGTTAGAAATAGGACTTTAAAAGTATACCGCAGTTTTATTATTTAGTATGTAAATATAGTGGCAGTTATGTTAAACTTTCGTACCGTTAGGTGAAGGGTGGTTAATTGCACCCCGAAAGCATGCTGTCTTGTTACTAGAACAAACTGATTAAGATAGGTGAATTTTAATTATTAAAAATAGGATCTTAAAAGTATACCGCTTTTTTATTATTTAGTGGCAGTTATGTTAAATATTTCGTACCGCTAGGTGAAGGGAGGTGAATAGCAACCCAAAAGTATCCTGGCTTATTATTAGTACAAACAGATTAAGATAGGTGAATTTTAATTATTAAAAATAGGACCCTAAAAGTATACCGCACTTTTATTATTTAGTATGTAAATATAGCGGCAGTTAAGTTAAACTTTCGTACCGCTAGGTGGAGAGTGGTGAATTGCACCCCGAAAGTATGCTGTCTTGTCATTAGAATAAACTTATTAAGATAGGTGAATTTTTATTCTTAAAAATAGGATACGTAAAGTATGCAACACATAATTCATATTAACATAGTATTATTGGAATTAATTAGGGGAATAAATCAAAAATTTTTTTTATTTAATTTATTTTTTATTGTAACGTTTACTTTAGATTATAGTTTATTCTTTCCTAATTAGAGTTGTAAAATAATATCAACTACATCAAGTAATGTTGACGTGCAAAAACCGAAGAAAGTGCGTTGAAAATAGAATATGAAAAATTAAAGAAAAAACGAATGGACTTTGCCCTTTTTGGAATATAAAAACCAAAACTTTTAAAATAAAGTAAACAACAATACGTTAAGTATGTTATCACATCATGTGACACTGCAGAAGAGACTCATTTTAGTTTTTTTTTTTGTCTAAAAAATTACTTAATCATTCAATTTAGAAAAATTAAGAGAGCAATCGAATAAATTGCACATTTTTTCTACATTCAAGCATGTACTACCTACTATTCAAAATATTTATATAATTTTTTTAAACCCGTTATTTCTATCTACATTTTCATTAAGAGATTTTAAAGTAACAATTATTTAATTATAATTAAATTCGCTGACCCTGCGTTAGGCAGGTGTTTCAATAGTGACATTCATACCCAATGGGTCTGGCCAGACTCCAAATACATTTTCATATATTTGTACGTAAATATTCGGGTTTTTGTGGAGCGGTGAGACGTATTTATAGACCATGCAGGCATAAATTTTGTTTTTTGTTTCCAGTAAAAATATTGGACAAAATTCGAGGAATGCGAAAAAAAGTTTGGTTTCTTTGCAATTTATGTTTTTTCTGATGAATGTCTTTGTTATACCAGTTATTCAACATAACGAAATACGATTATTATTATTATTGGTGGGAGTTCACTGCGACCTATGATATCTATTGTGTCCCTTCGTGGACTAATAGTATTTTCATAAGTCCGGCCTCCCATAGAAGTTTTAGAATTAATCTTATTTCTATAGAGTTTAGATTAGCATCTGGTATTTGATGTTCTCCCATATTCCTTTTACAAATATGCATAAGTGCGAAGCAGTGTCCTAATACATGTTTCGCAGTCTCCTTATCTTCTCTGCAAAATCTGCAAGGGTAATTAGACATAACTCCTAGTTTTGTTAGATGATACTGTAATCTGCAATGACCTGTTAGAATTGCTGTAATGATTTCAAAACTATTCTTAGACAAATTCATACATTCTTCAAAGATTTTTAGGTTATATGTCCCCACAAGTATCGCCTTTGAATGTTCTAATAATGATCTGTTTTCCCAGTGTAGTTCTCTTTGCTTTTCTTCCTCTTTTCTAACTAATAAAGCGAAAGAGAGTAACTGCTCCTTTATTTGCTAGCACATCAGTAATTTTGTTCCCTTCAATCCCATTATGCCCTGGAACCCACACAATCCAAGCCCGATTTTGTAAGCCAATCGTATTTAGTTTATCAAGACACTACATCATTGAAATACGAAACAAATCGATACAAATATTTTTCTCTGTGTCTCTGAAATACAATAAAAATAAACATAATTCACTTTTAAATCCCATAAGCATACTGGATCACCGATCGATAGCTGATAAAATTTTAAGAAGCTACACTAAATTTCAAATAACTAGCTTAATTAGAAATATATTAAATTACAATTGAAATCGAAATTGGGTCTAGGCAGACCCAACGAAGGGTAAAAAAAAAAAATATTTTTAATTAAAAAATGATGACTTTAGCAAATTATAAATTTTTAAGATATAGATTTGTGTACAGATATCAGAATTTAAAAAAAAAATCCAAGAAAATTGATGTATGTACTGACAAAATCAGTACATCTGCCTACCCTATTTATACCAGGGTTAGAGTACGGGTTAACTTGTAGTCGCCTTTTAACAAATGGCTCTAGAATAGATGGCGATTCTTGCTCTGGAGCGTTTATTGAACCAGAGGGAGCTATACTTATTGAGAGACATGCTTCGAGTCTTTCAAACAAAAGTAATTGCCATACTCAGGGTTCAGGGAAGGTACTAATACAAGGTTTTAGTTTCTTTGTCCCCAAATATATTTTGATTCATAATTAATGCACAAAATGTATGAGATCTTTATCGGTAAAGAAGGTGGGTCAGGGGGGACAATGGTACAATATTAACTTTTCTCTTTATGAGAAAACGATATAGGGTCCATATTTTTGAGGCTGACGTTTGGATTACACCAGGGCTGGATTTTAAATTAGGTCTACCTCGCATTGCTTCATTTCTAGCTTCATAGACATACTTCAGATCTTTCAGACTACGGTATTTGCCATACTCTAGGCCTTATAATAGAAGGTGGATGCTGGGATACATATGTGTACATACATATATGGGTTTGTCGTAACAGCCAAGCAATACCAAAGACGCTTTTAAGTCTCCACACTATTTCTAAGCGAGTCTTGCACTGTGTCTAGATTTAAATCTATCGGCAGATGCAATTGTCTACAACTTATATTGAGTTCAGATACTCAGTGATACCGGGCAATAAAAACTTTGATAGTCTAGCTAGTTTTTCTGATTCCTAAAGTCCTATTGTTGCTTCAACTCCTTCTGCTATTAAAACTACTCTCTTTGAGTTTGTTAGCAAAATACATGTTCACAGATGCTAGCAAATCCAAGGGGCAGGGTTTTAGGGATAAATATATGTGGCGATATCCACATACTCTTTCCACTACTTTCACCTTTAATATTATAAATTATAATTGAAAAATAAAGAAAAGAATCAAAAACCAAGAGTAACGTGTTCGCTTCATATATTATAAATGGAACATATTGAGTAACAGATTTGATGGCCTTATTTCTATTATCTTGGAGTATGGAAGAGCAACTTTTCTATAAAAAAAAAAAATTTTAAAAAAACAAGAAAACCAATCCAGTCAGAATTAATATCGTTGAAAGATGCATAAAAACCTGAAACTAAAACAACAGTTTCTTTCTAGTCCTAACTATGGGCATCTGTAGCTGCTAAGAAAGGAAGTACTTTCCTTTTACCCTTTTTCCCCATATTTGACACCTTTCTAGATTTTCTTTTTAATTTTAGACTTCAAGCATGCATAAGGCTCATTTCCTTTTTTGGCCTGTGATTCTCATTACTACTTTCAGCATGACCCAACGTGGAAGCCTACTTGACAGCAGCAGATCTGAGAACAAGCAAATTTCCTGATAAAAAACATTAGAATCTTAGTTATAGTTAATATCATTGAAGAATTCAATTATATTTAGTGTGTGATTGGAAGTACTCATACTCATAGAGCTCTAGAAATTGACCTATCAGTTTCTTTCATAGCTTAAGCATAGGTGTCTGCAATAATTTGAAAGGAAATATTTACTCATTTCTAAATTTTGCAATTGGGATTTACAATCGCCTGTATCTTGTCAAAGTCATTATTTCAAAATCTTCAACTTTCGACTAGCACAAACCCACGAAATCTTTGTTCTCCATTCATTTAAAATTTGCAATGTTACAATTTTTATTACAACCACTGTATGTATTTATAAAATATGCAAAGTATTTTTATTTTTATATTATTTTTTGTGTGTGCCAAAAATTCAATTTAGGACCTTTTAAAGAAAATTGCAATTTATCTAAAGAAATATGTCAAAATTAGTTAGTAAATGCATTTTTTTAAAAACGATGTAGCAAAAATACGAAAAAAAACGTTGCTAGTTTTTGCGACAGTACTTAGTATTAAATACATTTTTAAACTTATCAGTAAACTGTCGAAAATATTTGTATGTCTGCAAGTGAATGTGTGACCAGTAGCACTTAAGCGTGCTAAATAGCGGTAAAGTATTTTTGACAAATGTTAATGTCATTGCACAGTGTTGTAATGAAGTGTGTATGAATTGCAATTTTGCTAGTGATTGTGAAAAGCAAGAGAGAAACAGAATGGAATGGAAAAGTCAGGTAGCAAAAAGAGTTAAAAATTTTTAAGTGTGTTTCAAGGCATAGAAACTGTCATTAAAGAGAAGTAAGTATGTATGACAAAACAACACACAAAGCTTTTTATTTTTTTTTTATTATACTAGTTCCTAAGTTATACAATTTTCATAAATTTATTGAAATTCAAAAGGTCAAGGCTGCATTGAAAAAGTATCTCGATTTCAATATGATGGTCCCATTGAATTAGAATGTACTAAATATAATTGAAAAATCGAATCTAAGGATAAGAAAATCATAATAAAACAAATATACAATCATGGACAGTAATCTCCGCTTAATTGCGTTTTCCGTTTAATTGCATCAAAAAATATTTCGATGTCAGTTTAAAATGTACTCAAATTCCCCGGTTAATTGCATTCCCCGGTCAATTGAACCAGAAATTATATATTCTCATCGATGTAATTAGCGGATATTACTCTATATCAATCAAATTTCCAATCGAAAAAGGAACAAACTTGTCAAAGAAGTCAAAACAAAAACTTGTTTATCTAAGGTAAAATAATTTCCTTAATTTTTGTTGCTGTTGTTTTTGCAGTAGCCAAAAGCTGCCATAATCAAGCGTAACCCTTGAAAATAATATCATACCCTGCCTTCTACGCTAACCACAAAGAAACCAAAAATAAATTTTATGTGATGAGTTGAGCCAGCACTAGCAGCTCCGTAACGAATACTGCAATCTGTGTTTTGTTAGTTGATTTTGTTGTTGTTCCTTGGCTTTTTTATTTGACAGGTTGCCATATTTTTTCCTCTTTTACGTTCAAAATAAACCTAAAAAGAAACAAATGCTTAACAAATTCTAACCAAGGAGCTGAAAAAAAAAAACAAAATAAAAATGATGACACCCACCAATGGAAAAGTGCAAAAAAGCGAAACGCTTAAAGACTTGAGACTTAATGCTGTTGAATGCGATTGTGAGGGAATTGCGACTGCAGAGATGTTGTTATAGTTTTTGTTGTTGGTTGCTGCGACCGTGCGACAAAACAGCTCAATTAGTGCAGAGAGGACATTGAACGCGTTGTCGAAACTACAGACTAAAATGAAGGTACTATAAACTACCAAAAAAAAAGCAAAAAAAAAACAAAAAAAAACAGGAACAAACATCCAATCAAACAGGCAGATAGACAGACATCAGGTAGAGCAGACAGGCAAAAATTGTTAACAAAAAAAAAATAACCAGATATGTTGCACAGACATTTTAGAACTCACGATTTAGTTTTTTTTTTGTTTTTTTCGTTAGGGAAAAGTTTGCAGCTGAAATGAAAATTGATGATTTATCAATATTAAAAACTATTACAAAAAAAAAAACCGTAAATTCGATATTCGCTTCTCCATAATTCCACGTGATGTGGTATCCTGAACCCCATGGCGAATTTCTTAACCCTTGATAGTCACATTCAGACTCAATGAGTCTGGCCAGACCCCATATAAATTTTCATGTATTTGCATGTAATAACAACCAAATGCTTTTTCACATTCAACGAATTTTCTTTTTCAATAGAGGATCCAGACATTCTCGAAGGGAGGGAATGGGGTTTTTAATTCGTGCATCCCTTTAAATGTTGCTGTAGAAGATATTTTCCATTCATACAAAGATCAGACAAAAATTCAGACTAGATTTAACCCAAACTTTATAGAAAAGCCAGATAGAAATTCAAACACAGGGTCAGACAAAAAATCATACCATGTAAATTCAGAACAAAATCAGACCAAAAATCAAACCAAAATCTATCTAGATCAATTTCAAAACCAAACCAAGAGGATACAAAATTCAGATAACAATTTAGAGAGAAATTTGACTCAACATTCACTCCAAAACTTTAGTCTCAAATTCAAACCAAAACTTAGACCTATTTTTTTTTTTTTTTTTTTTTTTTTGGAACTGCAAAAAAAGTGCACAAGAATACAGCACTCAAACAAGTTTTACGTCCATTGTATTATATCCTGTATTCCATTTTGCAATTCTTTGAATCTACCATATTTATTAATAAATCTGAATAAATCCTGCTATCTAATTTTTATTGCTTTTTTAGGCAGGCTAGAAATCAAATCACAATTCAGAGCAGAAATCAGACTAAAAGAACTAAAATCTGGACCAGAACTCAACATAGAAGAAGACCAAAAATCAGTTAAAAACTCAAATCAAAAATGGATCACATTCAGAAAAAATTTCAGACCAAAAATGAAAACGAAAACTCAGATCGAAATTCAATATACAGGGTGACAATTGTAAAGTGACGCAAGTTTAATATTCTGCAGCAAGCTTTGCCATTTACCGTTACTTTAATTTAAAAAGCAAATTCATTCATCATTGGCTTTGCTTTTAATTTCATTTGAATCTTTGTTATTACATTTTGAAATTTCCATAAAAATGGACAAGGAAAATATTCGTCGTGAAATTATGAAATTTCATTTGGCAAATTATAGTAGCCGTCAAATTGCAAAGGTTTTAAATTTGTCAAGTCGTACGGTAGACCGAGCTATTATTCGATATAATGAAACTGGGGGTTTTGGAGATAGAGACCGGGGAAAATTTTCAACAGTTGCCACTACTGGTTTAACAGAAAAAATTCGTAAACGAATCAAGCGAAATCCAAGGCGCTCAATGAGAAAAATCGCTAAGGAAGTGGGAGTAAATCATGAAACAGTGCGAATCAAAAAAAATCAAAGACAATTTTTCTGGATTCATAACATCTCAAGAATGGCCACCATACTCCCCAGACTTGAATCCAATGGACTACTCTATTTGGAGTATTTTAGAGAGTAAGGCTTGTGCATCTCAACACCACAGTCTGGAGTCGCTGACAAATTCATTAGAGAAAGCCTGGACTGAAATTGATCAGGAAGTCCTGCGGCGAACAGTCCTACGATTTCCGGATCGATTGAAGGCATGTGTGCAGGCTAAAGGAGGTTATATTGAATGAGGTGGGGTTCAAATGAATGCTTATATATTCAGCAATGTTAACACTTAATTGTACTTAATGGAAGTACGTCCTTTTGAAAATAACTGCTGAAATGTGTGCGCCACTTTACGATTGTCACCCTGTATATATATAGCCAGACCATAAAATTTGATCTAAAAACAGAAAGATTTATACCAGACTATACCGAAAAATACATAAGTCATAAAGAGTCCGGAAACTTCAATCAAGCTTACATCTATATACCGACCCCAATCCATCTATATAAAGAAGGTAGAACTTTAATACTTCTCAACGCTATCGGGTCCAAAAGGATGGAATGTGGAGGAGAGGCGGGTGGTTGTGAGTGTAGTCTTCCCAAGAAATATGCTAGAAATTATGATCATTTCTCATGAATTTTGAAGAGTTTTACTATCCCTCCGCAACTTTTGTATGTATTCTATCAACATAGAGTGTGTCGTTTTGATCCAATGAACATAAATTTCAAAACCACTTCAGTGTTTGAAGGTTAGCAGTTCCCCATGCCTGGCTGGTTTGATGGTTAACGTAGAGATTCGAGCCGCTAACTAAATTAGCGTTTCCTTAGGCAAACCCCATATCTTCAAAGAAGGATTCACATAGTTTTGTGGCAGAGGCCATAGGCAGCGTGAGATACTCTCTGAGAAAGTTATCGATGGTTTCTTTTGCACTGGGGTAATTTCAGTGCGGCAGCATTAGCTGTTGTATGGGAAAACCGATTTTGTCTCACCGTCACAAACTCACTAGTGTTGATGGATATAGTCTTTTCAGATCATACCCAGTTGAACTTAAGATGATCGTAGTAGTAATCATCAAGCAATCCAAAGCAAGCGATGGATTATACCCTATTGCTCCAGAGCTCTGGCATTTTGTACTTCTTTTTAATATTGCATGTCCTAAGACATGGAGTACTAAAGAAGGACACGATTATGAGTATGAGTTCACTTGCATTTCAAAGGAAAACAAAACTCCAAAAGAGTTGCTGCCAAAATTCATGACGCCATGGACTACTTGTCTAAAATGGCAGTAAGTACGCAGCCACCTGTGGGCCAAGGTTCAAATTCCACAAAATTTTTTTTATTTTTTTTTTTTGAATTTGTGGCCTAAGTTCAAATCCTTCTAATTAATTTTTTTTTTTATTTCTAAAAATGTTATGTTAATTTTTATGTATTTTTTTTTAAGTGAAACTTCTTCAGCGAGGGTAAATCGAAAATTTTGCAACGAAATTCGCGTTGTCGTTGCACTCATACGAAATAATAAGAAACGAAGTTATGCTGTTGTTATGGTTTGGCGAATAAAGTCGTATGGGGATTGGCTACATACAATCAAGCAGAGAGTCGACTTTTCGCAGCTTTATCTCATGCGCTTTAGTGAGAGAGCTTGTTTTCATATAGTTGCTTTCCTCACATGTATTATATACGTGTACTACGTCATGTTTGTGCCGATAAATGTAGAAAGAATCAATAGAAAAAAAGCTTCAGAAAATAGAAAGAGGATGAGTGCAAAAGCTTCAACAAAAAACGGTCACGTGAAAAATCGTGTATGTGTTTCATTCATACGAAACCAGTAAAAAACGATGTTATTCAGTTGCTTTTCGGCTACATACAATCAAACAGAAGTCGACTTCTCGCAGTTTCATCTTATGTGCTTTATTAAGAGAGCCGACCAAGTTGCCTATGCTTGATTGAACTTTTCTCTCTTGTATTGTATACGTATACTACGTCGTGTTTGTGCCGATTAGTGTAGCGAACCTGTGGCCGAAAGTCCGCATCGCGGATATTAAAACAACGCGCTTACCAACTGAACCGCATAACCTAATATACTTTCATTTAATTTTTTTTCTTTTACTCTTGCAATGTTTTCACCACTTTTGTTCTGTTTTTTAACTTTTTGAGGCACACGATTTTAAAGAAAATAAAAACCCCATTTGCTAAGAATTTTTTTGATTCATAGCATTGCCAACTGAATGAGAAACTTTAAATAAAATATTAAACTGTATGACTAAAAGTAATTTCAACTTTTCGAAATTAAGCAAAAGTTGGGGCAGTTTTTACCCTACCTAATCTTATAGAGCTAACTAGGCAAGAAAGAGTAAGATATGCAAATTTGAACGACTCAATCAGGCTGTCTTTGTTTATCATTATTTTTAAAAATAGTCCATATAAAATTATGAAATTGTGTTAGTAAAAGTCGAAAAATTTGTTACTGTATTGAAGTTTTTCATTTCTGGCTCCTTTTGGATTAATGAAATCATTAATCATTTGAGGAGTGCTCACTATTTGTTGTATAACTGGGTATTTATTAGAACTAAGATTATGAAAAAAGGGTAAACTGTTCATATTTTAGGATATAATGCTAGAGGATTGCAAGGTTATTGAAACTGGTTAAAGCAGGTTTATAAGTTAGCAAACTTGTGGGTCCCTTCTATTTGTGTATAAATATTTAAAGAATTGGATTAAAAACTCGACATAACTCGCCATTATATTATTATCAATCTCTTCAGGTTTTTGAGATTCTATATTCGATTTATCTGCAAAATTTGAAATGATCAATAAACTATTCTAACAGATTCAAAATTCAAGATATGAGGTATGGAGAGCTTGCAAGAAATCCCTAACCAATGACCTGTGTATTCTATACGTCTTTATGAAATTGAGAAAGGTTTCCATATATGGCATGTTTCTTTTTTGTTTTTCACATTTTTCCCCCCAAATAATTTTGATTGCAAATGTATGTAAATGTATAATAATAATAAATTTTCCATGTTTAATCGCATGCATAATTGCCATTTAGACAACAAATAATTGCTACTTAAGCCTAAATATATTTAGTATGTGCTGTTAAGAAGTAATCAAATGATGTTTTTTCTTTTCTATAAAATATGTGTCTGGTGTGTGTGTGTATTCTTTTTTTCAAGAAAATTATTTATACCCATATAAGTAAGCAATGTAAATGTATATTTGCTGCCGATATGGGTAATGGACAACAGAAAAATGCTTTCATCACACTCACTTCATAATGGCGTATAATTAATCAAAAAATAAAAAAATTTTTACATGGTCGATGTGCGTTTTTTATATTTTTTCATGCGTTTGTTTGTAGCTTGCATCTTTTGCTGTACTGTTGTTTGTTGCTGCTGTTGCTTGTTAAGAAACATAAACATAGACAGACAGATGGAAGGACAGACAGACGGACAATTCATATTACAGACTGTCAGAAAAAGATAGTGTTTATGTTGTGTTGTTTGTTTGCCGAAGCGTCGTAACCCCTTTAGGCAAAAATATATATATAAAAAAAAAAAATATGAAAATCTATATTTGGCTATAAAAATTATTTGAACCACACGCTTCTCTGTTGCTTTGCTCTTCTGCTGAGTAATGTTTACTAGCTTGGTAATTCTACATGGTGCATTTTTAATTGCACACGAGAATAGAGAATAGTAAATGCACTGGTATAAGATTATGTCGTATTAAAAACGCGCACGTTGACATTTCCCGTTGCTCCTTATTTTTATGCTGCCGTATGCCGTAATGCATATGACATTTAGTGGGCGTTTATATGGCGATACTTATGTATTTATATCTTAACTATTCATACTTGTATGGTATAAGGCAATTTTTCATAAATTATAATGAAGACATGCGAGTATATTAAAAAATAAAAAGCTTTTGCAACATCCAACCAGTAAGTTGCATTATTAAGTTAGGGTGTTATTTTTGGCTAATCTGTCTGAAGCCCTGAAGTTGCATGGTTATTTTGTTATTCTTTGTAAATTTCGTCACACCCAATTGAATGAAAATATTTTTAATAACACGAGTATTAATCAAATCTCATTATTTAAAAGGTTTTTTGGAATGATTCTAATGACAAAGTATTTAGTAGAGTTTAGATAATTGCAGTAACGGAGAGTCAAAGTTGGAGTCTTGAAAATTTAGAATGTAAGGTCGGCCAAATACCGGACTAAAACTCAAGCTGAAAGAAACTCAAATTTAGAAAAAAAATTCAGAGCAAAGGCAGCTTAAAAATCAAATTAAAAATCAAACTAAAAATCATCTCATAAACCGAGCCAAAAATGAGGCCAACTCTGAGACTAAAAATCCAACTAAATTCAAAAATAATATTCAGACCAAAAGCAGTCAAAAAATCAAGCCAAATTACAAACTAAATATTAGACCATAATTAGCCCAAAAGTCAGACTAAAATTCTGAACAAAAATTTATAATAGAAACAGCCCAATTTTAGAAAAAAAGTTTTTTACATTAGAACCAAGCCATTAACGCTACATACATAAGTAAATAATGGAATCGTTTGTTGTTGTTGTTGTTGTTGTAATTTTACAAAAATTTGGAACAGAAACCGAACCGAAGCTTAGTCTTAAAGAAGACCAAAAATCTAATAAAAACCAGACTAAGTGGATACTAAATTCAGACCAAAATCAGCCCAAAAATTAAAACTGAAATACAAACCGAAATCGGAATAAATTCGGATTACAATTCAAAACAAAAGCCAAAATCCAAAAATCAAGGCAAACCCAAAACAAAAATCAGACTAAAACTCAGCCAAAAAAGAGACCATAATTAGGCCGAAACTCAAAAATAAAAGTTAGAGCAAAAGCAGCCGGAAACTCAAACCAAAATCCGAACCAAATTCAGGTCAAAAATCAGATTAAAATTCAGAATAAAAATCAAACCGAACTTCAGACCTAAACTCAGCTCAAAATTCAAACCATAATTAGACTAAAACTCAGATCTAAAATTCAGAACAAAAGCAAGACAAAACACACAATAAAATCCAGATCAAAATTCAGAATGAAAATGAGATTATATTCAGACTAAAATTCTAGACAAAAGTAGCCAAAAACTCGAACCAAAATCCAGTCCAAAATCAAACCAAAAATCAGATCAAAAGCGAAACCCAAATTCAGAACAAAAATCAAATTAAATTCAGACTAAAAATCAAAACAAAAGTAGCACAAAAATCGAACCAAAATCGAGTCTAAAATCAGATCAAAACTCAAGCCAAAAATTACACCAAATTTCAGAATAAAAATCAGATTAAATTCAGACTAAAATTCAAAACAAAAGCATCCAGAATATTAAACCAAGATCTTGAACAAAGTTCATTAAAAAACGATACTAAAAATCAGATCAAAACTCACACCAAAAAAGACCAAAGTTCAAATAAAAATTCTGACCAAAAACTAAAATCTAAATTCAAACCAAAACTCAGTCAAAGGAGCTTAACTTAGGCCGAAATTCAAATATAAATAATTTCAAACAAAAATTTAAAATAAAAAACCAGATCGAAATTTAGATTAGAGTCAGACTAAAATTCAGTTTTAATTTCAGACCAAAAATTAAAAAAAAAAAAAAACGGGGCCAAAATTTATACTAAATTCAGACTAAAGTTCAGAACAGAAGCAGCACAAAAATCAAACCAAAGTTTAGACTGATTTCTGAAATTTCTGAAAATTAGGTAAAAATCAGACCAAAAGTTGCCAAATATAAATAATTTCAAACAAAAATTTAAAACAAAAAACCAGATCGAAATTTAGATTAGAGTCAGACTAAAATTCAGTTTTAATTTCAGACCAAAAATTAAAAAAAAAAACGGGGCCAAAATTTATACTAAATTCAGACTAAAGTTCAGAACAGAAGCAGCACAAAAATCAAACCAAAGTTTAGACTGATTTCTGAAATTTCTGAAAATTAGGTAAAAAATCAGACCAAAAGTTGCCAAATGTAAAGCTCAGATAAAAAATTCAAAGTGAAATTAAAATTAGTATTCAAACCAAAACTCAGTCCATATCTAAATTACAACTCAGACTTAAAACTCAGAGCAAAAGCAGTGTATAATCGAGACTAAAAAGAGACAAAGAAAGCTCCGGCGTAGAAGTTTAAAAAATCAGAGGAAATTTGAATTTTTCCTTGTACTGGAGCATCGTCTATGTAGAGACCGATTTCGTTGAAATATTCAGACCAAAAATCTGTTAGCCCGATCATGCTAGAAATCAGACCACAATTCCGAACAAAAATTGCACTATAATTTAGAGTAAAATCAGCTCAAAGATCAAATCAAAACTCAATACAAAAATTGAACCACAACTCAAATCAAAAGGAGATCATAATCTGATCAAAATTGAGACCAGAAATTAATACCACAATTCAGACCAAAACTTAGTCCAAAAATCAGACCACAAATCAAACTAAAATTTATATATAAAGGCAGACCACAAAATTAGCCCTAAAAACAGAAAAATTCAGACTCAAAACTAAACCAAAACTCAAACCCAAACACAAGCGGAATTCAGAAAAAATGAACCCCATATGATAACCGAAAATCAAACCATAATTTAAGTCTAAAACCAGACCATACCGAGAAATAAATCAAAAAGAGACCCGAAATTTCAATCAAGCTTTCCACAAGTTTAGATGTCTAACTAAACTGACCCAAAAATTTTAGATTTATTGTAGTGCAAGTGTATAAAATAAACTTTTACGCTGTATGAAGAGAAGGTATAAGGTATTCACATATTTGGGAGGGCCACCAGCTCCCATTGCTCTTCTTTAAATTAACTACTTGGTGTGAAGACACATTTTTGAGAGACTCAGAAATGAGTATTAGAATCAGAGATATTATTCCTTTATGGAAAATCCCATTAAGTCAAAGTCTTAAGTAAATTTTGGGGACCAGTATTTGTTATTTTTGCTTCAAGGAGCTTATTTTTGGTCTCTTGGTTTTTTTTTATCTAAAAGGAGAACCCCGGAGCAAAAGTTAGAAAAATCAGATAAAAGTTGAGTTTTTCCTTTACTGGAACACAATCTATAAACCAACCGAATTTATTGAAATTATGTTTATCTAAGTTTTTTAGGCAAAATTAACCCATTTTTGGTCTCTATTTTAATACAAAAAATATTCTAAAGGGCGCTCTAGAGCAAAAGTTAGAAAAATTAAAGAAAAGTTGGAATTTTCTTTGTACTGGAGGTTCATCTATAGGCCGACCGATTTTCATGAAAACATGTGAACTAATGTACACATTTTTGGCTTCTATTTTGATCTTAAACAGGGCTCCATAACAAAAGAAAGTTAAAATTTTATCAAACTCTTTTGTTTGTTGTTGGTTGTTGGTTACAAAATCGATCCACTCTAATGTATATGAACCAATATTGCAATTACCCATTCGTAGCAATCACGATTAGTGTTGATTCGATACCCACATAGTATCGATACTTTTACTCATTACTTGTATCGAATAAAAGTATCGATGCTACCGAAAATATCGGAAAAAAGTATCGAATATGTACTTGTATCGAATACTCGTTTAAAGAGACAAATTACTCTTTTTTTAAGTGGCTGTCGAGGAGAACAATCAGACCAGATGGTCTGAGCCTACTGTTTACACTACTCAATACGAGTTTTTCGCCTATACATACATCATGGTTTTGAGATATTTCCACTGGAAATACGTTAATCATATAGAAATGACGTTAACTTAATGATATTAGCAAATCGCTAAAAAATTTATAAGAGAAGGAAAACTAATCAACAGATTAAAGTTTGTTAAAAATATTTTATTTTAATGAAAAGCTTTCAATAAACATTATGTTCTACACGCATTGACGACAATATATTCTAAATCTTCAATACTGTACTTTAATATTTTCATACATTGGAATATTGCAATTGGGACTGAAATATTTTGAATATGGATATTGAATAATTCTGGAGTAGCATTTTGAAATATATTATTGATTGCTGTAAAATATTGTAAAACGATCTTCAATTTCAAATATTGTATTGCAATATTTCAGTTTTTAAATAAATATTTTCTAAAGGTATCGAGTATCCGATACTGACCCTTTTCCCCGATACCAAGTAAAATACTTATGGCATAGCATCGAGTAAAATAATTGCTTGAATCGAATGAAAAGTATCGAGTATTTACATGTATTTACTTGTATCGAATCATCACTAATCAGGATCGGTAAAGTTACCGAGCTACACCTCGTTGTTCCAATCTAAGTAAGACGTACGCGACTTTACTCTCTTTTCAAATTGAATAGGAATTGAAATCAAATTTAACGCTGTGAATTATATATGCCATGGACTACCAAACTAAATCAGATTCAGATTAATTGAAGAGACCTTTTGTCCAACTAGGAGATTAGAATTTTCAGAGAATTGTGTTTTTGTTTGTACTAAATCACATTAACTCGAATTGAATAACGATACGTTGATAAGTTTTTTTTTCCCCGAAAGTTGAATTGGGGATCTCAAGTTAGAAGAATTATGGAAGTATGTGAATTCACTCACTATTTCTCATCAAGGGAAACAAAGATAAAAAAAAATGAAAAAATCTTCAGACATTTTCAACATTACCAATTTCTAGTTATTGCTACTTCATTTAAATTTTAAAAGCAGTACTCATAAATAAATAAATAAAAATTGTATACACATAGTAAATATGTATTTAGATACACCACCGCAACTCTTAGGTTTGCTTCCACACTTGTCTACTGCATTTCTGGATTCCAGACTTAAAAATTTTTTTTTTAAATATAAGAAAAATGCCGGTTATCTCTACTGTTGTTGCCCAGTAAGCAAACTTAGCAATTGAAGCACCTACAACTCAGCAAAAAAAAAACAAAAAAAACAAAAAGCACCAAAAACCACTCAACAAAAGCAACAAAAAAAGTTTCATAGTTATGACCAAATATCTTTGGTTTATTTTTCGTTTTGTTGTTGTTGTTTTTCTTGGAAAATTGTCTTATTTGTGGTTAATAAATATTTGACAGTTTGTCTATACAACAGTTTTTTACATCAATATGCATCAACCTTCTCCCCCTCCCTTCTTTCAACACTTCGTTTGTATTTTTTTTCCCGATTGTGAATGAAACTTCTCATGACGTTGAAAGAGCAGAAAGTTGTTGATGAAGAAAAAGCAACACAACGAATGTGAATGTAAAAAAAGGGTACATTAATTTTTCAAGTGCCAAAGTTGTTTATTTGTTTCATTTTTCCACCCAAAATGCTAGAACGCTGAAGGTTCTAGGTTCTAGGCATACGACTAAATGTTTATTTACTTTTCGTTCTTTTATTTTCTTGAATGAGCGCTTGCGAATGCACTGACGGCAATTCTAACACCTGCTAGTTAAAGTAAATTTTGTTATACACACATTGAAGTTTAAGTTTTTTTTTTTTTGAATTTTTTATTGAAAGGAACTTACGGATGTTTACTTTTCGAAGGTATTTGTTAAGAAAAACATTGCGACCAAACAAAATGCGAAAAGGAAAAATATTATTATTATTATTATTTTTGAGCTAATTACATAAAAGATTAGTACCTTGGAAATGACAAGAGAAACAGTTGAAAATTGTTTGTGAGTAGGTACACACATATAATTTATGACGGGATCTATAGAAAATTAATGATTGAATGGATGAGTTGGAAATTTAAATATTTTTTTTACTTGTACTTTAGAGTTACAACATTTAGGTATTACAGAATGAATGTTAGACTTGGGAACCAGTAGTTAGGCTCGATTGACGGACAAGGAAAAATTGCCATAATAAAATCAAATGCTGGAAGAGTAAAATCAGGTAGGATGATTTATTCGAAGTCACATGACCGACTCTCTTTTTATATTTCTATATTTGTATGTATTTACGAAGAGTAATTTCGAAATAATTATACCTTGACAAAATCACGTGGTATTCGGCGCTAAAGATCACAATCTCTCTAAGCTACCTGCAGCATACATACACATACATATGCAATGCGGAAAATTCATTAAGCATACGAAAGCAATTGGGTGGAAGGAGCGCGGCAATAGGCGCACTGCGATTAAACGAATATTTGAGTGAGTGCAACGGTAACGAAGTATGAGTAATGAGAGCGGCACAAGAAAAAGTGTATAGGTGTGTGTGTGTGAGTACAAAAAACTACATTGAAAAAACAACAAAAAGTACTTCGAATTCGAACTTACATATTTTTCTGAATGATTACGCACCCATTTTGTTTTTTTTTTTGCATTTCCTTTTTTACGTTCTCGAAAAATTCATGAAAATGTTGCACTAATGCTTTATTTAGTTTTTTACACTTTCTCCGATTTATTTTTGTTCATAAATTGTTTAAACTATGATATTTTTCACTACACTTTTTACAATACGTTTAGATTTTTTGCGCTTTCATAAATTTCACGTTTAAGTTATCAACATCGCGACTGATTTTAATGACAGACAAAAATGGACTGATGAAAGAGATTGAAGAAAGGGAGAGAGAGACAAAGGTGCTCAAAGAACAATAGAACAAGTAAGAGCTAAGTAATTAATTTTTTTTTACTCGTTGATAGGAGTTCGGTTTATATGGAGCTGGCAGTAAAAAGGAATAAGTGAAGTTTTCGGAGTAACAAGATTTTAACAATTGATTTTAACTTTTTGCGTAGTAACAATATGCTTGGGATTTTATTAATCGGTGACATAAGTGACTATTGACCACTTGACTATAGCTCAGGCATGATATTTTTGATACAATTGTACTATTTTCGTACAATTTTAATTAATGATGCAGCGCTTACGATTATTATTAATCGTAATGGCAGGTTAATATAATAGCCATTTTGCGGTTAATCGTAATTGGCGATTATCTCGGTAATCATATAGTGCGGTTATTGAAAAATTTGTTATTTTATTAAACGCATTTTTTTGTAAGGCTTTTGACCAAAAAAAGTTTTTTTTTTAAAGTCAAAACTATTTTCTATTTTGAAAATATCGGTCAAATTTAGTTTTTTTAATTTTGTTTTCTTTTTTCAAAAGATTAAATAAAAATCTGTCGAAAACGCGTTGAATAAAATTTTCAAAATGCAATAGGTTATTAGTTACATGGATCCGAAACAGTGGCTGTTTGACCAAATTGTTTAACTCGGCAAGTTTTTGACCGATCTCGATCAAATTTGGTGTTGTAACTACTACGCAATAAGACTAGATTGTGTGCAAGTTTGAGCTAGTGGGTTTACTTGTGAGATCAAAAACTCAATCTCCGCAACAGAATTTCGGAAACCGGAATAAGACTTGGCAGAAAACGATCTAGTTATGACGAAAGGGCGGGAGGAAGGGACCTTAATTTTCTCGTTCTTCCAAAAAGTCTCTTAATTCCGCAGCAACGATGGCGGGGAAATTTATTGGCAAGGTAAGATTGTATCTCCCCAAAACTCTTTCCTCTTTCCCCTCTTCTAAAGGTCAGTTATTGGGACTAAGGTTGATTTGGTGACAGTTAGAAATAACACAGAATTTCTGGATATCGATTACAAATCTAGAGTGTGATAGATGTACCTTCATTTGAAACACGAACATCTATTTGGATCCAACATGGATGCAGATATTTCTTCAGGAATGGGGGCTTAATTTTTTCGGTCATTAAATTTTTGTTTTGATTCATGGCCAACAATCAAAATATATGAAAGTTTCATAGGTAAGAGAAGAGGGGAAAGGGGGGAACTCTAAGGAAAACTTCAGGTATTTCTTTGCTTACAGAGAATCCTTGATTTTGAAACGTTTCAAACACAACAGAGAACCGAAGAGTTTGACCTTCACAAGGCACTCTTGAGCATGCCTTGTGAAGTGGATGAAAATCAGAGCGTATTGGTCTTAAGACCCTATAAGCGAAGGTATCCATGGAGTTTACAAGAACTTTGGTACCATTATTTTAAAATTTTATCGAAATTTTCCAAATGTTTGTACTAGAACGCTGGCTCAAAGTAAAGTTTCGCTTTTTAAATACCCGGAAGAATCACAGTTATTTACTACATCAACCATAGTTAGGAGCGAAAAATTAATAACGTTCACTTCAAATTCACTTTTCAAACCCTCATACATAAATTACCAAATTCATAATAGTGGCACGTGACTCATGTCGCTTACTATGTATGGAGAGACTAACAAAAGTTCACCAAGTTGGTTGGAAAAAAAAAGAAAAAATAATATAGTTTCATAATAGAATCATAGTCATAAATTAATAAAGTGAAATAAATAGAAGTGACGCCCTCTTTTCTGTTCACTGACGTCTGCCAAATTTGAAAATTATTCTCTTACTTCTCCCAAAACATTTGAATTTCAGAAGTAAATATAAAAAAGTATTAACCCATTGGTACCTGCACAATATATAAATAAAATAGAAAAATTTGAAAAGCCAGACAAATTTTTAGACATTGATAAACGAGATCTTCGAAGGCGTTTGTAACAACTATGTGTATAATGTGCACCAAGGATTTAACCCAAAACTTAAAGTCTTTTTTGTTATGTATGCCATTCAAGTAAGAAATCTGCCTATCCGAAATTTAAATAAATCTCTTTTGAAATCGGTAAAACTATTTAGAATATAAAAAGAACATTTTGGAAAAATATCATTTTAAAAGTATTGTATTTTGTTTATTTAAATACTTTATAGAACCACACTCTACAAAATATTTTGAGAGCTTTTATTTCAGAAAAAAAAAAACAAACGAAAGGTTTATTGTTTTTTGGTATTTTTATTTTATTTATTTATTTGTGTACAGCAAACGAAAATGGGTTAAGAGAGTTTTCTCTCATAAACAAAATTATTTGTCAAAATTTATTGAGCGAATACTTGTCATAACTGTCAAATCTCAGAAGACCTGAGAATATTTCAGATTACTTTCTGCTATTTGGCATACTGTATACTGTGGGTAGAATCAACTTTCAAAACACTTCTCAAAATCGTCTTTTTGAATCTTTTTTTTCCCTTTTTTTCTTCCTATTCAGGTTCAATACCATGAACTGCTATTTGAATTCTGGATTGTACGTGTAAAAGTTTTATCACCTGTTATGATTTTAAGGAAGTAAAGGAAGAAAAGTGTCTTTTTGACCGTCTGTTAAGATACGTGAAACCCATCGAGCAGATTTCTTTCTGATATTTGCAATAAAACCATAGATTTCAAATCTAGTTCATTAGCAGTTATTATTTCTTGGGCCAATCTAAGATCTTCGTCAATTTTAGCCTCCAGCCAGGGCAACATTTGTATTGTCGGTAGAAGATTTCGAGCTGCTTTCACGAGGGTTGACTTTTATAGAAAATGTCGGGCCTAAAATCTTTGGAACTACTTAAAAATTCTCCAAAGAGTTCATTACGTATCCATTTTGACATTTGCAGAAAATTTCTACTGGCCTGAGTGGGCGTTGAAATCCTTAGAGAATGACAAATTTAATTTCTCTCCGTTTTGGTAGTTGAATTTCTATTGATCTTATACCCGCAATTCAAATTTTTTCATGGAAATTTATTTGACCTATCGTTATATTATTAGGAATCGTCTATCAACTTTGAATTTTTCAAAAACTACAATAATAAAATATAATACCAACTAAGCGAACTTTTGTGAGTTCCTCCGTCTAAAAATATTAAATGTCAACATGAATTTACATCAAAAAACTATATTTTATAAAGAAAAAATAAATTACAAATATACATAGTTTATGCATAATACTGACATATTATGACAAATTATTAGCAAGTCAAAATAAAAAAAAAAAATAAATGTTGGGTTTCAAAATGTGAGGTTATGTTGTACACACGTAGGTGTTTACATGCGCCAATTACTGCACTAAAAAAATGAGTGGTGGCGCTTGTAAATTATTTATTTTTATTTTAGTTTTATTTTTCGGAATATTTGTGGACATATTTCAAGTATCGTATCCGTATCTTTTACATAAAAGATCATGTCTGCTGTTCATGTCTGGGTTTTCTTTGTGTTACACTTTTTGGGATATTAAATTTCATCTTAATGATCTGCTTGATTATGCATAAATATTTTTATACTTAAGTACATATGGTTTTAAAAAAATTAATGTGATATCATATGATAAATGTATTGAATTTTTTAAAGTATGGCATATACTTTTATACACATGTCAACTGTCAAAATGAATGAATTAATACAATTGTGGTTTATTTTTCATATTCTCCTTAAATGTTATTTCTGTTTTATTTGTGTATTATTCTTTTGAAATGTGACATAAATCCAGATTTTTGTGATTTTTTTTTTTTTGTTTTGTCTGCATTTGACATCTTTAAATAATTACTTTCAGTTTAATAACTTTCACTTCAGATTTATGTGCTTGTTTTGGAAGATAATGATTATGAAGTGAGTGTATTAACACATATAAAGCAGGATTTGTGGCCTGTGAGCTTCCAGCACTGATCGCGAAATAAAAGTTTATTCAGCATTCGGAATAGACCGTACCGACATGCGTCTCAAATCCAAAACATCAAGTAAATTGGTCTGAACGAATTCATGAGGTATGCAAAGATACCGAGTCGTTTCTCTCTGAAGCTTACATAACTATTTTTCATCATTCAGTTCGACCGCAGCGAGGCAGGTCTTCAAACATTTATTTTTTGAATGCTTTCTGCCACTCCTATGTTAGTGTTTTTGACTCGTTGTAGTCTTTATGTGACACTTAGATATATAAGTGCCAACTTAGAGCAAACCAATTTTGCCCATACCTTCTGCATCCGATTTTTAAACAAGCGATTTCCGTTGCGAAGCATTTCGTAGGTTGCTTGACCTTTGAAAATTGAAAATTCAATTACACCCAAAGCTCTTATTGTTTTTAGGTCCAGATATTTCTGTCATTACCCCTCTATAGGTACGGCGAACATGTTTCCGAAAAGAAAAGAAGAACGATTTTAAGAACGCCACATAATTTTTCTTTTGCTTCGTTTCTTTTCTTTTTGTTCATCTTGTTCGTGCAGTTGCCAGTTTGCCGATGAATCAGCTAGACAATAGCCTGAATTTTTTCGCCTCGACTAAGCGTGTTTGGCTTGATCACACAGGCTCTCAAGTTCTGTGGTTAAAATTGTATACGGTTACCGCCGACGAGCTTTGTTTGTCACAGGCAAGCTTGACTAATCAAATAGACTTCGTCACTGAGATTTTTATTGTTTATCTTGTTAGTGCGGCAGCCAGCGGGTACTATTACCTTGCGGATGAATCAGTGAGGCAATGTCCCGAAATTATTTGACAAAGCGAGAAGGAGTTAATCCCTCGGTGACTCAGCTCCAGGGCTTGGATTCGTCGATTGACGACGATCTTTGCCCGTTACAGCCTAGACTGACAAATCAAATTAACTGTAAAACTGAGGCTCAGTTGTTGAAAGATATTAGCTTCTCAGGAAAGATGGGACCTAAACTAAAGAAGAAAGAGGAACAAAGACGAAGGAACAGGGGTGGGGGGGAGGTTTTTTACCTACCCCGTTTTTCAAAAGGATGGCAACGAAGAACTGTTTAATCTTAGAGGAAAAGATACTCAAGAAGAGATATATGATATCGTTGTCAAATTGAAAGGGAAATAAAATTTACTCTGAAACTGATGTTCAGTTGTTGGAAGATCCCTGCACCTCAAGAAAACATCGGGCCTAACTTAAACAGAGGAATAAAGAAGAAGGAACAAACGGCTAAAAAACCCACCGCAACTTTGTCGCGTTCCTCAAAAGGATGTAAATGGAAGACTCTCTCACCGTAAGGGGAAAATGCCTCAAGAAGAAGCATAATGCCAAATTCAATGCCAAAGGAGCATCTTCCAAGAGCAGCACTGAAAAGTTAAAACAGCCTAGTGGTAATACAATCTGCCTAAATACACCGGAGAAAACACATCATTGCAGTGCTTAGTCCGATGAACTCGCGATGTGGTTCAACCTGAGGCGAAAAACCTGAAATCTGACGGGAGCATTGAAGACAGCTGGCTAATGATAATTGTTTGATAAGTGGTTCGGCAGATATTGTTGTCATGTGGCAAGTGATCTTTTTTTCCCCCGATCCCTTACACTTTTTTGCCAAGTACAGGCTAAGCGGAACATAGTAGAACCACGGGAAGGCAATCGCTTGCTGCTTTCAACGGTTACTACGTCAGTAGTCTTATATGCAGCACATAGCTGGGCAGACAGCAAGAAGACACACTAGAAAAATATCCGTGTGAGTTGTAAGTTCAGTGCCCTGAGGGTAGTAGTAAGGTTATCATCGATCTACTGGAACAAGAGATTATGCGGTTATATGGTTGTGACACAAAGCCAGCACAAGACATAAGGAAATAAGAAAGGCAGCGTACCATCATGGAATGGCAGCAAAGATGGGAGTCGTCCGAGAAAGGATCAATGGACTTACAATCTCATTACGGGCAGTAAAGAGTGGATATCATGTAGGCATAGCGAATTGAATAACCACATTACGCAATTACTTTGTGGTCATGGATGTTTCAAGCAATACCTGCACGGGTTCAACCTCGGAGAGGAAGGCCCTTTTGCCCGAGTTATCCAAAGTAACTGGAGAACGGGCAGCATAAACTATTTTATTTCACTGCCCGCGCTCCAACTGTGACAGAAACAAGTTGGAGATAGCCTTTGGCGTGCCCCTTTTCAGAAAGGAATGTGACGGCACAGAAGTGTAACACAGTGGAAAAATCGAATGCAGCATGAAAGTTGCTGCAGATATGATGACCACACTGTATAATGCAGGACGTACGCACGGCAAATATCAGAATGACAATAGAATCGGGCAGAATTGGACAGAAACTAATACTAACGATTGAGCACTAAGCTCACTACGGCCTACGGCATCTAACGGTGATTCCAGAAGGAATATCCGTATGGACGAAAGGTGGTTTTAGCGTGACTAAGCTTTTCATGCTTTCCTCTCGTTAAAAAAAGTACATGCTAGGCACAGTGATACGACAGTGATTCAAAATTCATTACTTTTTCTGCTTTTGGATTTTCGGCTATTTCAAGCATATTTTTGATTTATTTTTTAAGAGAAAAAATATACAATAAACTGCCTTCTTAACTAAAAAAAATTCCAGAGGACTCGAAATGCAAAATTCTGACCTCTTAAAAAAGGAACGTGTGGCCACCCTATTTATAGATGACATACAAATTTTGACCCCTTTACGGAGTCATTCAATATAACTTTATTACTCTTTAACAACACAGTTTCAGAGCATCTTCTCCTCTACATTTTGATACACAAAAAATACAATACTCATACATGATTCAAAAAAATTTAGGTCAGTAAGACAGGAAAAAGCAATAACAGCTTCTAAAAATTATATAAGCTTATACCAGTTAAGTGTTTTTCTTATTTTTGTACTCCGTTCTTTAAATGAAAATAATATATAACTATGTACATTAAAATTAAGAGTTGCCAGCTTGTACACTTGTACAACTGTTTTTTATAACCTTGCATTACCGTAACTACAAAATTACGAGCTTGAACAAAACAAAAAAATAAAGAAACATTATTACATTCTCCTCTTTGGCAGTTTTAATAAATAAATCTTAACTCTTGGATTATTGCAAGAAGCAGTCAGTTAGTAACTGCAGTTAATGCGAGGGGGGAGGGGGGGGGGGGAGAGCGAACTAAAACACCAAATCTACTGGCATAGCAATGCAAAATAACTCGTACATTGAACTAGCTGCTGTTGCCGCTTGTAAATTCTTTCATACAGTTGCTCAGTTGGAAAAATAAATATAAATAATTGCAACTACAAATTTGCTATGGTTGTTTTTTTTATTATGGAATGGCTTTACATTTACAGATCAGACGAGTGAAGATTTCGTTATTAGTAATTAATTTTAATTTTAGTTTTTTTTTTTTGTTTGTTTGGATATGAATCCATAATAAAAAAAAATTATTATAATTTAATCAGTGTGAAATGAAAAAATTTTTATTACATTTAATAATTTAAACATTTAAACATTTAATTGTTATCTACCTGCATATTTGAGATAGACTCTTATACATGATAATTATCCCATAACTGTCACAGATTAGCATTTGTGAATCAATTTGATAGATTGTTCTATAATAGCTGCATTCGATTCACTGTTAAGCCAGATAGCTGTTTTATTTTAGAAAGTTTTTAATTAACATAGAAAAAAATCATCGAGTTGATGATGTTGTGGCATTGTATTGCGATTGTCATCTCAGGATCTGACTCAATTTTCAGCTAGATGAAGGTTGTCATGATGTCTGCAACCCCATTCATACAGCTGTAAGCCAAATGTCAACCAGGACTCAAACCTAATATAAAGTCATAAAGGCACAGCTTTGCTCTTGAATCCCTTTAGAAAAAGAGAATTACTAGTAGGATATACATATAATTATCTGCAGTGCATGAGCTACTATTACCTTACCAATTCACTTATCTTAAACCTTAAGTTCGGTTCAAATCCCCAACAGAAAATCTAAAAGTAATTTGACTTTTATCAACTTGATCGAGATTTTTTGACTTTTTTTTTAACTTATGGCAAAGTCGAATTTGTGAATGAAAAAACTTGTCTTCAAAATGGTGACAGCCGTTGGAGCTTATGTGCTTTTACACATACACGACAGATCGTATGCGTACCCAACACAATCATACAAATTGCATACATTGACGTTGGGCATACATGTTCCACATCATTGCCAAATCGCAGATATATGTATTAGTGCTTCAAAAAGCTTTTGCACTGAAGAAGAAAGCTTTAGCAGTGAAATATGTGAGAAAAAAAGAGACAGCGACAACTGAACAGCTTTTTGCAAGCAAGTCAATCATATAAAGATTAAAGAACTTAAAGCTTTTTATGTGTAGAAGCTTTCGTAGGCGATTTGGTCACTTTTTCTTATACTGAAGCTTTTTCTTACACTAAAGCTTTTTTTTACATTAAACCTTTTTCTTACACTAACTAACTAAACATCACTGTTTTAAAATAAAACAACAAAACTAACATATTAAAAATTAAAAAAAAAACAGATGCAAATTAGCAACTTCAGTTTTTAATTTATATCCAATTAAAACTTCAATAGTCATCATTTCTTTTCACTAATTTTTCATATTCAACAACAAAAAAAAAAAAAATTCAACACTTTTATAATACTTTATAACCAACAAGCTGGCGACAGCATGCAACGACACTACGCTGGCGTCAAATAGTTAGCTTTAATATTTGGCGCCAATTTAACTGCAAATTTTAATAACATGAAAAGTTTTTTTTTATTAACCAAAACAAACAAAACACGCAACAATCTCAAGAGATCCCGCACAGATTATTTACATACACACAGTAATGGATCATGGCATAAAATAGCTGCCTGCCATGCCGCCACCATTGATGGACTCACTCACCAGTAGCGGCACTTATATTATTACCACTACCACTACTATTTCTTTTTCCTAACCTCAAAAAATTGAAACGCCAGCTTGATGATTATGAAAAAACATTTAAACCACACTTAAATGTTGCAGCAGCGTTTTTTTTTTTTGCTGTTGTTTTTGTGTTGCTAGCAATTAAGTTGTTGTTTGCCACTCTCTGTGGCTGCTGCTGATGCTGTTCCTAATTTTCAATGAAGTTTGCATTTTTCATGGTTTTAGTAATAAAAAAAATTTTTATGTTTCTACTCTACTAACACATATGTTAAAAAAAAACCAAAATTAGTTAACTAACGGTTAAAATATTAATTAAGTTTTCATAATTACTTATGATTTTTTTTTCTTCATAAACTTGAGTTATTTGTGCAGCAGCAAGTTTTCCCTTGAAGTACCACAAGGTGAACACGTCCATTCCAACTGACAATTTTTCCTTGAAGTGTTATAAGATGAGCGTCTGTTCTGATTGATGGATTGATGCTGACTCAGCGATTGACAGCCGCCCTAACCTTCCAAAAGGATTTGAGATTGAGACCATTGACTCGTTTAAGTAGTGAGTGGAAAAACAAGCTAAAGCTTGGGTCGGAAAATGTCTGTACTTAGTTGAATTGGGAGAGAATAAAGTTGCCCAACATTCTAAAGGGATTTGGAACTGATTTTGTCTGAACAATGCCCAAAGGTATTTGGGGCTGTTTGTGTCTGAACAAAATCCAGGGATAGCTCTTACTTAGCTAAGTAGTGACAGAATAAAACAATCGAAAACTCCTAAAGGAGACTGATTATTCGTGAATAATGTGTAGGACTAGCTCTTACCTAACTAAGTAATGAGAGAATACAACAATTTTGATCTGCTTATACCCAAACATTATTCAGGGCTAATCCTTGCCTAAGTTGTGAGAGAATAAATCTAGTTTAACCTTCTAATGGTATTTGGGACAGATTTTGACTGAACAACGCCCAGAGTTCACCCTTGTCTGGTTAACTTTTCGGTTTTCCATTACCCTCAATGTTTGTAAGACACGTAGCTTGACTACAAATCCCAATTAACTCCAAGTGCGTTCAAGCGAATCCAATTGACTTTAAGTGACTCCAATTAACTTCAAATCCCAATTGACTCCAAGTGATTTCCAATTGATTTGAAGTGACTCCAATTGACTTCAAACCCCAATTGACATATTCAAATTCGAGTTTTCTCCAAGTGCCTTCAAGTGGCTCCCATTGATTTCAAGTGACTCCTATTTACTTCAAATCCCCATTGACTTCAATTGACTACAATTGACTCCAAGTACCTTCAAGTGGCTCCTATTGACTTCAAGTGACTCAAATTGACTTCAAATTCCAATTGACTTCAAGTGATTACAATTGATTTAAATTCCAATTGACTTCAAGTGACTCAAATTGACTTCAAACCCCTATTGACTCCAAGTGCCTTCAAGTGACTTCCAATTGACTTCAAATCCCAATTGACTCCAAGTGCCTTCAAGTGGCTCCTATTGACTAAAATTGACTTCTAATCCCAATTGATTTCAAGTGACTCCAATTGACTTCAAATCCCAATTGACAAATTCAAATTCGAATTGACTCCAAGTGCCTTCAAGTGGCTCCCATTGATTTCTAGTGACTCCTATTTACTTCAAATCCCAATTGACTTCAAGTGACTACAATTGACTTCAAATCCCAATTGATTCCAACTGCCTTTAAGTGGCTCCTATTGACTTCAATTGACTTCAAATCTCAATTGACTTCAAGCGACTACAATTGACTTCAAATCCCAATTGACTTCAAGTACCTCAAATTGACTTCAAACCCCTATTGACTCTAAGTGCATTCAAGTGACTTCCAATTGACTTCAAATCCCAATTGACTTCAAGTACCTCAAATTGACTTCAAACCCCTATTGACTCTAAGTGCCTTCAAGTGACTTCCAATTGACTTCAAATCCCAATTGACTCCAAGTGCCTTCAAGTGGCTCCTATTGACTAAAATTTACTTCTAATCCCAATTGATTTCAAGTGACTCCAATTGACTTCAAATCCCAATTGACAAATTCAAATTCGAATTGACTCCAAGTGCCTTCAAGTGGCTCCCATTGATTTCTAGTGACTCCTATTTACTTCAAATCCCAATTGACTTCAAGTGACTACAATTGACTTCAAATCCCAATTGACTTCAAGTACCTCAAATTGACTTCAAACCCCTATTGACTCTAAGTGCATTCAAGTGACTTCCAATTGACTTCAAATCCCAATTGACTCCAAGTGCCTTCAAGTGGCTCCTATAGACTTCAAGTGACTCAAATTGACTTCTAATCCCAATTGACTCCAAATGCCTTTAAGTGGCTCCTATTGACTTCAAATCCCAATTGATTTCAAGTGACTTCAATTGATTTCAAATCCCTATTGATACCAAGTGCCTTCAAGTGGCTCCTATTGACTCCAATTGACTTCAAATCCCAATTGACTTCAAGTGACTTCTAATCTCATTTGACTCCAAGTATCTTCAAGTGACTCCTATTGACTTCAAGTGACTCAAATTGACTTCAAATCCCTATTGACTTCACGTAGCTTCAATTGACTTCAAATTCCAATTGACTCCAAGTGACTGCATGTAAATTTAGATGACTGCTAATATATTCAAGTAACTACAAGTGACTTCAAGTGATGATTTTGAAGTCATAAGATTTTAATTCCAATGATTTCAGAAAAAGATTGCATTCACTTGACTTCAAGAAATTTTTCTAAATGAATTGGTTGCCCCGAAAAACAAACTTTTAGACTTTTAGCTGCAATTTTTATTCAGGAGTTATGTTATTCAATGACTGCAATCATGAATTGTCATTTATTAACTGTGACTTCAATGTGTTTCTATTAAAGTGAATGCATTCTTTTACAGCTTTGCCTCAGTGACCTCTGCGATAGAAGAAAGTAGAATCAATAGAATATTTTCCATATAATTGTCTGAACGTATAGGGAGAACATTTCAAACTTCAAAATTGACATTATTTTGTTGCCAGCCTTGGCAGACATCAGACCATCGAACATTATTTTCATTATCGGTAAAATGACTTAATTGTCTATATGAATGAATTAAGTTCGGTCGTTTCCCCCTCCTCCTAAAGTTAGTAAAATATATTCACCAAGATTTTTCTTACACCAATTTATTTTTCTACTCTGAACTTGCAACTTCTAGTATTGATTCTGTGAGGCTTAAGTAAGGTTAGGTTAAAGTGAAGTGCTCTGAGAAACTGAGGGTCCACTGAGGCTTACTTCGAAAATGTTGCTTCACATTTAGTGATCGCTATTCGAAAGTATCGGGGTTGAGAAGAAGGCAGAGTCGAGAGAAGATTTTCAGTATAATTGCCTAGCCCTGCAGACTTCGGGTTTGAGTTTTTTCATTGCCAGCCATGTCAGATCTCCAGCTGTCGAATAAACTTCTTATTATCGGTAAAATGAAATATTTCGGCAAACACAATTACATATCGTCGCCTGAGAATTGATTTGGCGTATAGGCATAGGAATACTTATACACATACGCCAAATCAATTCTCTGGCGACGATATGTTTAAGAATGGGTTAATTCAAAAAAAAAAAAAAAAATCACCGAGATTTCTCTCATTACAAATTGACCTTCATAACCTAATTTAGTTTACTTGCTGTGAAGTTGTTTACTCCCTGAGTTAAACACAGTCATCCATTCAAAATTATACACGGTGTTTCTTCCTTTAACAACAACAAAAAAGAAAAAAAAACTACACCAAACTGTGAAACAATAGTTTTTCAGCTCCATACAGTTTTTATTACCCATCACAGTTACGGTCACACATTTCTAAAACAGCAATAACAAAAAAGTGTCCTCTGACGCCTCTTGGTAAACAGATGTTTTCTTCTTGTAAATTAATCAATTTACTATGAAGAAAAATAAAAACAAAAACTAAAATTGCTTCTTCACATACTCAGAAAAAAATAAGTTTCAAGCAAGATTGCTCACACATGGAAGTCAAGCAACCAAGCAACAAAACAGCAGCAGCAGAAGCAACAGCAAAACAGGCCACATAGTACATATGAACAACAACAAAAAAGTGAGAGATGCGCGCGTAAAAACAAGCGCACACCTACCGCATATGGCTGGATGGTCGGTCGTTCGTTCGTTCGGTCGGTCGGTCATATATGCCATGTTAACATTTTCGCATTGACAGTTCACAATGAATGATGTCAAATTTATTTAGGAAAAACAAAAAACCAATGTATGTTTTTATAGTATGTATTGAAGGAATGTGAGCATGCTCAGCAGTAAGCAAATACCCAGTATGGAATTGGGAGCTGTCAACTAACTGAGGAGTCTAAAATTAATTGGGAATGTTTGATTTCGATGTAGCGTAGAAAAGTACAGATTTATGCTGCCGGTAGATAATTTCCACCTACTTAATCGATTCACACGTTCACGAGATCTCCTAAACTTTAGTACTTTTGAATTACTAGTAAAAGAATTCAAATAAAAATGAAAAATTTTTGTTTGCACTTTTTAGAACATAAAAACGAAAACTTTTATAACTTTTACAACAACAATGCATAAAATATGTTATCACATCATGTGACGAGTGCAGAAGAGACACAGTTTAGTTTTTTACAGTGCGATCTAATCTTCAGTAAAACTAAGCTAGTTTAAACTACAGTATAACTTCAGTGGTTTAAAAGAATGGAATATTCAGCCCTATTCTAAATATTCCCAAATGAAATTTTCGGGAAAATTTGTTTCTTTTCTCTTTTTTTCTTATAGGAATACGGGGAAAAGAAACAAATTTTCCCGGGGATTTTGAGTATATTTAGAATAAGGCTGATAAATTCAGATTAGCAGGGGGATTTAATGGTGGAGGAGGGGGACAATTTGTAGGAACAGTCTTTCCTTTCCAGCCAATAATTTTCCTGTTTTTTGGCGGTTGTTACTTTCCGCGTTTCTAATTAATTTCGCTAAAATTCGATTGAAATTCAGAATTTCGTTTGATAGCTTTTGTAAAGCGAAATTTCGCATTGTAAATTCACTCGCAGGTCTCCGCTCTATAAGAAATAAAAGTGTAATTCCCTCTCCACTGCCCTCTTCGGCATTCACCAGATCTGTTAGAGGTTCATATAACTAAATCATGACTAATTTATTGGAAATTTCATATCTGATTCTGTTACAATACAAAATAATATAAAGGTTAGTAGAACAATAAATAAGTAAATAGACAAACAAAAGTTACTACCGAAATCTTTGGATCTGGATTGGAATCGAGGAATTATCTCTAGACTGAATTGAGTGTGAAACGGTATGGCTGACATCATTCGAATGATCTCTTAGAACACTATTGCATTGAAACTTTTCTCAGCGAACATCATGAAATTGTTGCACCGAATACGAAGTGAAAGCCTCTGCTCTCTTTCACACCAAACACGATATGGTAGATGTAACTCACATCTGAAATAATTTTGTATTTCGGGCTTGGTCATACCTTTCTCTCTCTCTCTCTCTCTCTCTCTCGCTCTCTCTCTATTTTATAGAACTCATGTGACCACTGATCGACAAAAGCTGTCATCTTCACATGACTTTTTTATTATACACTGCCAGCAGCATCTGTTTTTCCAAACAATGATAACCGACTTACTTGTGCCTGGTACTTTTGGGTAAAATTTTTTCAGATTTTGGGTTTACGTTTTTGTGTCCGCTTTGGTTTTTTATTCTTATCCTTTTTTACCATTGTTAATGGATACCCCTTGAGATTTCCTTTCTTCAGCTGTATATTTAAGTCACTCACTTCAGGAGAGAAATTTTTAGTACATGTAGTTCTGCCACACTTCGGTATCTGTTGGGTCGATTCCATCATGCTGAGTTTTCTTTTGGCTTTTATATAGTTGACTTTAAAAGGAAAGAAATTACGGACCATGGTGTGAAATAATGTTAAGAGGTGTCATCAAGGCCGTATTTAGGGGGGAGGTTTTGGGGGTTCTGACCCCACCGAAATGTGAAAACTTTTCCTAATTTTTGATATTGATTGCCAGTGGATGGAAAAAAAGTCAAAGTAAAATCTATTGAAGTCAAATAAAAGAAAAAATCATAAAAATTAATTTGAATTGAAATCGTACGAAGTTGTGCTACATGGCCAAAAACGGTATTTTTAGGGGTTTGAACCCCATTTTTCTAAAACGTGACGTAATGGAAAGTTTTTGACCTCGTGTTCAGCATGAAAAATTCATTCGCAAACACTAGGAAAAATATTGTTCACCAAACCCATGCAGTGCAGTATTATTGAATAAGCTTCAAAGTTCTTAATCTTAAAATATAATTAATCCTTTAACCCATTATTGTTCAGAGCACCCGACTCGGAACTGCGGTTATCTAGAAAGGGTCTGAGGGGTTAAAGTATTCCCTAAATCGTGTTTTTTATACAGGTGAGGGGACTCAAAGATTGAAAATTGAAACAGCTAACACTTCAAATTTTGAAGTAATTTATCTACGCTATACTTTACTCTATTATAAGCGTTTATAACTAGTAAGCAAATAAGTACATAACTACCTAGTTTTTTCTATCTGGGACAACTACTACTACAACAACAGCAACAACAACAACCACATACATAGTGTGACTCACTGACATTTAATGATGTTGAGCGCCGCGTTAAAACTATACGCTTTCAAAAAAAAAAAAAAACCAAAAAAAAAAAATTGAAAATAGGGGGCGAGGCTATTTGCGGGAAAGAAAGGGTCATCAGCAATTGTTAGACAATACAAAAAGTTGCCGCATGCGTGCATCTTTAAATATTGATAAGCATTTTTAAAGTTTCCTTCTTTTTTGTGTGAATTCTTTTTCTACATTATTATTTTTGTTTTTCCAAAAATTAATGGCGTTTAAATATTTACACTAAAGTTAAAGAAGGGGAAAAATTGTAGTATATGCATTAAAATTCTTTTTTATTTATTTTGTTTTTTTTTTTTTTTTTCTGTTTGTAAAGTTTTTGTTTAACAAAGTTTATGTTAAAAATATATATATATATATAAAACTAAATATTGAACTATGTAAAAATATATAGAAAAGAAAAATTAAATTTTCGCGCATACAATCGCTCACACGCTCATACATTTTAAAGTAGGTACGCTCGATTTGAAGTTGATGTCAAATATTAGCCTCAACATATTTACTGCCATATTGTAAGTACGAGTGAAAAACCAAAAACAAATAAAAAAAGAAAAAAATAAAATAATTATTATACTAAAAATTACGGTCAAGTGGTTTTTAACTTCTTACTGATACTGAACCGCTCGCTTCGGTTCGGTTCATGAAATTGTCGCTCTCTGTCGCTTAATTGTGGCAATTTTTGACACTTTTCTACCTTAAAGCTCAATGTAAGTAGTTTGGAGGTAAACTGCAACTACCACTTCAAAGTAATTTGAAATTTCAAGATCTCAACTTGTTGATAAAATGCATTGAAGTCAGGTCTTTGGTCTTAATATCTCATAAATCGTGATAATTATCGTTGCAAAAAGACATGGCAAACTTACATGACATAATTTTTACTTTACTTTTGGGTTCACTCATTATCTCGCATATGGTAAAAGTCGTGCTCATGATTTTGACACTTATTAAATTATTAAATGTGAGGCTCAATTATAGTTGCATATTTTTTATGAAATAATAAAAACTTGATCGAAGATTATAAGTTAACAAGGGTTGAGTTGTATTTTTTACATGATATGGATTTTTGGTACAAAGATATAATAAAAATTATAGCTTTTTTAATTGTAATGTACATAATTTTTAGTGTTTTTTTTTTCTTTGTCGAAAGAAATGGGGTCATTTTGAAAAGTATTTCATTATATAAGGAAGTATAAGCGAATCCAAGTACAATAAAGAATCAGGAAAGGTATTGGTGTAAACTTCCAGCATTCTGTTATTGTAAAAAGTTGTGTATTTTATAAACATATCCGGTGCGTATTGTGTAAACCCGCCCATCAATATGAATACGCAGATCAATACAATCCTGCTTGCCTACGCGGACTTGAGTTTCTAATCATCTAGCATCGTAAATCAATAAAGACAAACAAAACTCAATTGCGAATTTTATTTGATAACTATTCAAATATTGCAGTTATGAAACTGCAACAGCTTCCCGTTGTTAGTAGCAATTCCAGCGCGGGGATGTGAATTTTAAGTTTAGTTCTTCTTACAGAATAGTAAAATTTTTTACATTACCTTCAGCCAACCAGCTAACTAAAAATGTTCCTCTGAAGAACAGAATGGCGACGTTGTAAATGTTCCTTTGAATAAAATCATCTGTTATATCAAATTTTCCGGACCCGAACTCGAAATCTGCAGTTGTTTGAAATTTTCGTCAAGAAGTAATTAAAACTCTCTTCAAGAATCGAAAGTACCGTGAATATTTTTTTCGCACTGTACTGAGTGCCTAGAGCTTCAAAGGGTGGTAGAAGAAGCCGGCGGTAGGAAGCAGCCCCTGGTCATCGGTTCTGACGCCAACGCCCACTACACGGTTTGGGGAAGCTCCGATACCAACGAAAGAGGTGAGTCACTCTTAACATATATATTACAAAGTAATTTTGATATCGCTAATCGCGGTGAGGAACCAACGTAAATCGGACCCACCTGTTCTCGATATAACTCTCTCTACAAGTAATAATACTATGGTCAAAGAATGGATGGTGCTTGAAACACCATCTTTTTCAGATCACAGATATTTAAGCTTTAAAGTTAATTACTATCCTACTCAAATGAGCAAAGTTCTAAGGAATCCAAAATGTACGAACTGGGACCTTTACGGAAAAACTTTGAATAGGGAATAAAACGGACTGAGAAAAATTACTTCGCATGTGGATCTCGAGGCACAACTCGGAACACTAACCAAAGCTCTCAACAAGGCTTATCACATCTCTCTTGGAGGCTTATCACAGACTCTCAACAAGGCTTATCACAGACTCTCAACAAGGCTTATCACAGACTCTCAACAAGGCTTATCACAGACTCTTGGAAGGAATTTTGTGGGGGCATGGAAAAAACGGTGGAAGTAGCGAGAAACTGCTATCAAAGCACCCAACCATGCCCAACCTTATCAAGAAAGAAAACGGCGAATGGACGAAAACTTGTAACCAATCGCTTGAAGATCTAACTAATGTACACTTCCCGGGGAGTAGGATCTGTACCGTCAAACATAATTACTAAAAGCAGGTTGGAATGGTCAATAAACTCTTTTGAACTATTTAAATCACCTGGATTCGATGGAATATTTCCTGCCATGTTACAGAAGGCTCTGAACCTTGTAACTCCATGGCTAAAACATATCTATAAAGGTTGTTTAAGATTTAATTTTGTTCCTGTAGCCTGGAGAGTAGCGAGAATTGTGTTTACACCCAAAGCAGCCATCTCTACTCGAAGGACTATAGACCGATTAGTCTCACTTCCTTTCTTCTTAAAACTTTCGAGAAAATATTGACAGCTTATATAGGGGACACAATTAATCCCGATTATCTGTCAAAAGCACAACACGCATATACGAAAGGCAAGTCCACCGAAACTGCACTCCATACATTAGTATTGAACATAGAGAAAGCACTAGAATATAAAGAATATGCCCTAGGGGTATTTCTAGATATTGCTGGTGCCTTTAATAATGTGTCAACGGAAGCTATATTAGATAGTCTCAATGCTCTAGAAATTAATACCGCCATATATCTGTGGATAAGAAGTCTTCTATGCTGTAGGCAGATAAGAGCGGAATGGAATGACGCTACAGTAACCAAGGTAGCGTGCAGAGGAACCCCTCAGGGAGGCGTCTTATCCCCGCTTCTTTGGTTGCTAGTTGTCAACAAAATTCTAACTCACTTCGATGGCAAAGCCCCAAAATTAGTAGCATATGCAGACGATATTGCTATAATAATAACGGGAAGATGCCTGAATACTCTCAGCTCACTTATGAGCGAGACTCTCAAGACCATTCACACTTCTCACTTTTTTAGTATGCGCCCAGTACATAATAGCTTAACCTCCACACCTTACATAAGTATTAAGTAATAAAAAGCTTATAGAAACCAGTAAATGAGGAAACTAATGCTCAAGGTGGAAATAAATGCTTAAATTTTCAATTAATACACAAAATACAATTTTCTTGTGAAAATTCACACTTCTTCATCTTCATTAAGCTGAAGTTGGCACATCATTTTCAAATGATTGATTTATTGCAATCTATCACCATATTGGCATGTACGGAACATACTCATACATATGTAAAATGTGAAAAAAAAAACCATTTACATTTTGACATAAAAACACCAACAAAAACAAACACACATCCTCGAACAGAGAGGCAATCAGACAGACAACTTGACTTGTGTGCCTGTGTGTGTGTGTGTGTGTGTGTGTGTGCATAGACTTTGTACCTATTTTACGAGTAAATTTGGCACATAACACAAGCATGTCCATCAACAAGTAAGTACTACAAGTAGACAACAGTCCAACATTTAAACAGTTGGGCGCAAAAAAGGGATTTGGATTTTCTTAAATTTTCTCTTTTGTTTTTTACACATACCGCTTGAATATTTCGAGTTTGAGAAGAATTCACATACTTAAACAGCAGGAACGTGCCTATGCATATGAGTCACAAAACAGAAATTTATGCTATACTAAATTTACTCCTCTTTAATTTAATGGTGCCGGCCGACAATGATGGCATTTACTCAAGACAAGACAACAACAACCACAAAAACAACAACAAAAAGTAAACTAAAGAAGTGCAGCATTTTTCTCCTCATCTCATTATCGATTGGGACTGGAAATGTTTAAAATTAGCGCACTGTACATATGATGGAAAAAGTTTTATAGGCGATACAATTTTATATGCAAAAAGCAAAAAAAAAAAATAAATAAAGAAAGGTGTAAAGTTGCTATAAAAATTTTGTTGCTTTCATGTGACTATGTATAACATTATGTTACAAAGTTTATCGCAAAGTTCATATCTTATTGTGCGGACGATATTTCTTTATAGGCCCTTAAGAGAATATATTAGGTACATTCAAGATTCGATTTAGGTAAAAGGTTATGTGATTTTTTCGGCTGTGCAATTTTGGCAAATCCAATAAATGAAGAAGAGTTTGAAAGGAAATGCAGTTATCCCCCGTTTAGTTGGGTTAATGAAAATTGGCAATTTCTGGTTCGATAGGGCTAGACTGAGGAGTTTGAGTAGACTTTGAATTAAAAACTTAATAAAAAGTATTTTAGTTTGAACAAAAGTTTTCTTTATAAAAATCAATTTTAATCAAGTACATATTGTCTATGAACTTTTGTCATTTTTTCGGTAGCTTCATAATTCCATCGGTGTAAAACTTCTGTGGTTTATCGGCGAAAAACTGGACCAAGTGATTTTCGGCGGCTTTTCTGTCGTCGGCCAGTTTTTTTTTTCCATCAAGAGAGTTTTGCAGAGACCGAAACAAATGGTAGTCAAACGGTGCAATGTCCAGGCTATACGGTGAGTGCATCAAAACTTCCCAGACAGGGAATTTCGCAGTCAATTTTTGGCGGATCATCAAAGATGTGTGTGGCCTGGCATTATCACGGTGGAACACAAAACCTTTTCTGTTGGCCAATTCTGATAGCTCTTTCTTGATTTCTTCATTCAAATGGTCGAGTTGTGAGCAGTAGAGATCAGAATTTAGTGTTTGGGCAGGTTGTAGTAGCTCATAATAGACAATTCCCTTTCAATACCACCAAACACTCAACGTAATCTTGTTTGTCGTCAATCGAAGCTTTGAAGTCGTTTGTGGAGGGTCACCGGAACTTAACTAAGATTTTTTACGTTTAATATTCTCGTATTCAATCCATTTTTCATCGCCTGTAATGATTAGTTACAAAAATGGTTCGATTTCGTTACGTTTCAGTGGCGTTTCACTGAAAGTTGTGTAAGTTCGGTCAGTCAAATTTCTTTGTGTTAATTCATGTGGCACCCAAACATCGAGTTTTTTGAGTAGCTAGCCTCTTTTAAATGATTCCAAACTGTCATGTGGTTGATGTTTAGTGCCTTCGCTATCTCCTGGCAGCTTGCATTTCGGTTTTGCTACACCAGTTACAAAATTTCGTCGGCTTTTTCAGTGACTGGCCGGCCCGAGTAAGCTGCATCTTTGACATTGAGTTTTCCGAAACAGAATCGAGCAAACCAAAGTTGGACAGTACGTTCTTTTAAAGCATCCTCACGGTAAGCCGCGAAAATTTTTCGGAATGTTTTTGCAGCGTTTTTACCTTTTTTATAGTAAATAAGTATCAGGTAGCGTATTTCTTCAAAAATTCCACTCATTTTCAAATCAATATAACTTTTTACATGAATGACGAACTACAAAACTGTCTTCGTGCATTTCGTTTGACAGATTCAGATCAGTAGTGCCATTGTATGGCTATTAACACCATCTTGTGACAAAAACCGAAAATACTTTTTATATGACCCAATATTTGGGAAGTTGTGTAAGTGTAACAAATGAGACATATTGTCGTCTGCACTAGCGAATCCGAGAGGGGGAGAGGTTTTTGGGGATAACCCCCCTCCCCTTCCTCCTTTTCCCCTCCCTACCCCCTTCCCGGTAAAAATCTCATATATTTTGATCGAAAAATTCGAAAATCTCTGGATCCGCTAGTGGTTATCTGTATATGGAAGATGTTGCAATTCACAGTTTATGTGATTAACCAGCTCTGAATCGGCTTGAATTTCGCAAAATTAGTAAATCAACATACCTAGAAGGTGGACACATTGATATCTTTTCAGACAGCCTAAGTACAAGCTCCGTAGTCATGAATGTCTAGCAATGAGACTAATAGCCTATTCACACGGACTTCAAATGGAGCGATTTCGATTTTTTTGGTAAATTTTAGCCGAAACTGAGTTGTAATTGCTAAATTTCGTTGTAAAAATAAATGCCTTTCTCAATTTCGTTGAAATTGCTCTACTATCCGAAATCATCTCTGTTAATCGATAAGTATTGGTAGAAAAATCGATGAAAAACACATCACTATCACTGCCAAATATAAAACATTTATTTATTTTCAATGGGTACAAAAAAGAAATGTGTGGTTCCAAAGGGCAGAACAACTTTTGGCGGAGATATGGTCGGGGAAAATAGCGGAATCGTAGGGCGAGGAAGGAGGAAGTACGGCGAGGTCATATATTGGATGAATTGGCTCTGGAGTTGCATAGAGAGGGCTTTGTGGGGACGAGTACAGAAATGAAAATGACACTGAAGAATCTCACAGAAATATTTTCCATATGTAATTTACGCTTTCTCCAATATTCTCCAAACTTCTTTATTTTTTTCGCCATATTATCATAAATAAAATTGAACTGTCAAATGATATTGTGTAAGAGAAAGAAAAACTCAGTGTGAATGACTTCAATTTCAAATTGAAATTGAGTGCCGAAATTCTTCAATTTGGGATCGTCTGAATAAGGAATGAGATCGAAAAAATCTTAACATATATAAAATTCAATAATTTTTAAACGGTTGATCTTAGAGTTTTGATTTTTTTTTTTTTTATTTAATTGATAATATTTTACAAATTACAGAAAAATATAACTTTTGTAGTTCTAACCACTATTTATGAACTCGTGGTCCTTTTTTGGTAAGCCTTCCATTAGAGATTTGATAGTTGTTTCAGACACCTTTTTGGAACAGTTTGCCCATCTCCTTTTAAAATCTTCAATATTTTTGAACACCTTTTTTGTGCTCTTTAAGTTTCTTTTCACAAGAGTCCAATATCTCTCCACTGGTCTTAGCTCCGGACAATTTGCAGGATTGGCCTCTCTTGGTACAAAAACTATGTTATTACTTTGGTACCACTTCAGAGCTTTCTTGCCGTAGTGACATGATGCCAAATCGGGCCAAAAATATGTGGACACATTGTGCTCTCTTATGAAAGGAAGAAGTCTCTTTTTCAAACATTCTTTGATGTATATTTCGGTATTTATAGAGCCCACTGTAACAAATGACTGGCTTCTTTTGCCGTTGCCGCAACTGCATATAGCTTGCCATACCAGGAATTTTTTAGGAAATTTTTTCTGCTTTTGGATTCTAAATTGTTTTTCGACATTTTCTCGAGCATCAGCAACATACAAATTTCGACCGGGATACGCAGCTTCCCGGTCGAAATTTGCCAGTACATACGTTTCGTAGTCCATTATACAAAATGAATATTTTTGTATGAAATTCGATTTTAATTTCCGAGTCCTACTTTTGGCGTCTAAATTTTTTGCAGCATTCCTGTCTGGAACGTTTTGGACTTTGTATGTTTTCAAACCTGCATTGGCTTTAACTTTTCGCACCAAATAGTCAGAGCACTGTGCTAACCAGGCAGCTTTTCTACCAGATGTGTTTGGAGATCTTTTCAATATGCTTTCTATTTTCTTGGCTTCCCAATATCATGTGGTCCTTGTTTTTCTTCCCGAACCAGGTTTCCTATCGATGTTCAAATCCTCCTGAAACTGTTTAATAACAACTGGCATATTTTTCAAAGATAACTAGATCAAAGAAATTTTTAAATTTTACACTCAAACAAAATTATTAGGTAAAACGTGTGTTAAGATTTTTTCAATCTCACTCCTTAGGTTATAACAATATTACTATAGAAAAATTCTCTCGAATTAGGAAATCTAACTTATTCGGGCTCTAACTCACAGAGGCACTCAGGGAAATGAAATGCCATTTGATTTGCAAAACATAGATCATCTTAACGAAAAGGTTCTGAGTGTGTGGATAGCGGGGTTAGGTGTTTTAGTTCTTTCAAAAAAGCTTTCGTATCAGAAATAGTTGAAGTTTATTTCCTCTCGATATTCTCTTCAAAGTTATAAGACCAATCTTGGATTACATATGGACGCATTTTGTAACCCTCGAACCTTGGCAAAAATCAGAAAAATATTTTTTATACTATAATTCAGGGTTTTAGAGGTAAAAAAGCCATATTTTAATTTTAACAAGAAAAGAAGACAGAGAATACGAAAGCGGACTAGGTTTTATGCTATCTCCTCTGGGTTCCTTATGGTCCCGAAAGGTATAAAATGTTGTGGATCGGCCATATGTTGCGTTAATAAGTTTCTAAAAACAAGCTTTAACCCTTTCAGACATTTGTCTAGAGCATGTGACGAAAATCGTGATATACACAGTAACGGTGCCCCCATATATTGAACAGCATCTGACGGTCATATGAGCCACTTTACCAGAGATTTTATTGATCATATTAGTATACGTGCAGTTTCCAGATATTGAGCTCAAGCGGCTGATTTTATTTAATGCAGAATCATTCGAAGATGGTGGTGAATTCAGTTTGAGGAAGTTCGACTTAACATTGATTCAAACTGTTTTCGTTAGTGAACAAAAGAAGTTGGGATCCTACATAAATTCCGTTCGGTATTAAAGGAACTTATGCTGGCTTTTCTAATTTGAGAAGAAGGGATTAGATGAACTAATGATGATGATTCTTTTTATGTCAATTATCTGCTCATGAGGCATTGCAAACAGCATCTACGAAACCTTTCCATTGAGTACGATAATTTGATATGATTTATAGTTAGACCAAAAACTGGACCAAAACTCATACCAAGTTTCGGTCAAAAATTAGTCAGAAATCGGACTAAAAATTGGGCCGACATTCAAACCAAAAAATATACTAAAATTTAGGCAAAAAATCAGACGAAAATTCAAACAAAAATTTTGACCAAATTTAGAGCAAAGCTCAGTTAAAAATTTAGACCGAAATTCGCAGCAAAAATTAGCTGAAAAATTGATCAAACTTTAGAGCTAGATTTTGGTCAAATGGAAACCAAACTCAGACCAAACTTCAAACCAAAAATCTAAATTTAATATATTTTTTTAATGGAAATGCGGTCTAAATGAAATATTTAGGCTAAAGCATTGAATAATTTGTACTGAATTCGTTAATCATAAATTTTCAACTCATACAGAAATATCGAACAAAAACTGCAGCTGTCTGCTGTCTATACCAAAAAACAAAAATCACATTAAATCGAATAACGTGCAGGTGTTTTTGTTCCTCTTTTTCGGCAGACATATACATAAGTATGTGTTCCATTATACATATACATATTTGGTCTTTCATTTATAAACTCATGTATTCAAGCCCGAAATATAAACAAAAGAAACAGATACTAAAAGTGATTATGATAAATACTCTAAGAAAACAACCGAAAAACAGAGCATCAAAATTCAAAATCACAAAAATTATTCTCAACCAAAATGCCTGCATGAAAAAGCTCAAGGATCGTAAACGATCGCGATCATTGATCGCCGGATCATGAATTGAATTGACGTAATTATTAAAATTAAAAACCACATTAGCAGGCAGTAAGAAACGCTTAATCAAATACGATGAATGTTATATCATATACCGAAAATTACTTAAGATTTTAATAATAATTTAATTTCATTGACACACACCCTCAAACTTTAAAGTCATAAATTTATGACTGTCAAGAAATATAAAAGCGCATTAAAAGCATTTAATTTTATTATTATTTTTTTAATATAATTTTAATTAATTGAAAGATTTATCATACAATTTCAATAATTCAGAAGTGTGTGTGTTTTTCTCTTTCTCTTTCACACTCCTCCCTTTAGTGGATATTGCCTTTTATGACATTTTCATGTCACCTGTCAATTTGACAGTTTGATCCATGTTTAACATGACATTTAGTTATTTAGTTCATTTAATTATTATCATAAATTTTTTCTGCAGAAATTTAACATACTCGTAACATACATCAGCGACTGCTTGAGCTGCGTGTTGATCACCTATTTGTCGCACAACTGTAATATTTATTTATTGCACCGTTTAACTGTCAATGTCAACTCAGCTGTCAACGCATTTATGTATATTACTCGTATGTATGTGTGTATTTATAAGAGAGTTAGAGAATGCGTGCATAGTTTTATAGCGAGAGCAAATCAGATGCTAATGTCAAAACCACTTAAAGCAAGAATTTTGCACGCGTGTTTCTGCACTATTTGTAAATAAATATGTATGCATTCACCGCCGCTAATGATGTTAAACTGACATTTTAATTTGACAGCTTTTAAGATTCTTTTCACGAGAAACAAAGAGAAAGAGAGAAAGAAAGAGAAAAAAATTGCGTGTGTCATTTGAAGAATTTTCTTTTACAATTTATCGTTAAAAAAAACTTGTTTCCTTTTAACAAAAACAAAAAAATGTAGATATTTATTTTCACCAAGCAAACAAGTTCATTTCAATTTATTATAAACTTTCAAAAATGACGTTTCTAAGTGTCATTTTGCATTTGGCAAATGTCACATTTTCTATTGAATTTTTGCACAACGCTATGATTCTGAACTGCTGTGTTGCCTCGCTGTTTAACACCTGCACACAAACGCATTCAGGTTTATCTGTTTGTTAGTTTGTGCTTTTTTTACCACCCGCCTGTTTGTTTGTTTGTTTGGCAACACTTGATTTTTATGCCCGCCAATTTGTTTTATCTTTCTCTCTTTTAATATTTAATCACATGCGATATTTTCTGTTCATATATTCGTATTCATAGATGTCTCTATAGTTTATTTCGTGTAATTTATATAACACTTCGTTAGGCGTTATAGTTACCTGAATGTGTGTGCACTTAAGATTTTAAGATAAATGAGTTTTTTGATTAAAAGACCATCGTTTGTTTTGAAAAGTTGGAAGAGATTTTTAAGGCAAGTTAAAAAAACGGAAGCCACAGTTCAAAAATATCGACTTTGTTTATGCCTAGTGAGTTGATCTAAGTAGTAATCCTTTGTTCCTACTCACCAGAACTTGAAGTGATATAGTCAGATTAACGACTATCATCAGACAAATATCTATACCAGAAACTACACAAAATTCAGACTAAAAATCCGACCAAAAATCGAACCAAAATTTTGACTGAAACTCAGACAAAATTCAAACCTCGAATTAGTCGAAAATTCTGGCTAAAAATTAGACCGATATTCAAACCAAAAATCAGTCCAACAACAGACCAAAATTTGGGTCAACACTCAGACCAAGACTTGGACAAAAATTTAGACAAAATTCAGAGAAAAATTCATATCAAAAATCAGAACGAAATTCACACCAAAGAATTAAGTCAAAAACTGGCCAAAATCTAAAGCAAAACACTGCTCAAAAGGAGACCAAATATTTATATAAAAATATAAACATTAGACCAAAATTCAACCCAAATTTAGACCAAAAAAGAGACCGAATTCGAATTAAAAAGCAAAACTATGACCACAAGGGAGATTAAAAACCAGTCCAAGAAATCTTGTAAAAATTCATAAAAAAATTTATGAAATTTTTGGTTGAATTTTAGTCCAATAAATTCAACCAAAAATCAAATCAAAATGCAGGCCAAACTCAAACCAAATCCGGAACAAAACTTTGATTAAATCTAGAACTGAAATTCAGACTAAAAATTGGACTGAAATTTAGACAAAAAACAGTTCAAAAATCAACAGAAATTTGGACCAACACTCAGGCCAAAAATTTGACCAAGATTCGGGCAAAAAAACCAATAATCAGACGGAAATTCACCCTAAAAATTAGGTCAAAAGCTGACCAAAATTTAAAGAAAGACCCTGCCTGAAAGGAAACCATAATTAAGTCTAAAAATCAGACCAAAATTCAAAACAAATTTAGACTAAAAAAAAAGACGAAATTCAAACTAAAAACCAAACAGTGAACATAAGGGGACTTAAAAGTAGTCCAAGGAATCTCACCAAAACTCATACCAAAATTCAAATAAAAATCAGATAAAAAATTGGACCAATACTCAACCAAAAATGAAATCAAAACTCAGACCAAACTCAAGCCAAATCCAAAGCAAAACTTTCACCAAATCCAGAAAAGAGATCAAACTAAAATTCAGACTTAAAGTTGAACTGAATTATAGACCAAAAATCAGTTCAAAAATCAACCGAAATTTGGACCAACAAATTTGACCGAAATTCGAGTAAAAGTTTAGAAAAAATTTAAACTAGAAATCAAACGGAAATTTTCACTAAAAATGAAGTCAAAATCTAGAGCAAGACTGTGACCAAGAGAAGGCCAAAATTCAGTCCAACAATCAGACTAAAATAAGAACCAATTTTAAACCAAAAAAATACCGTAATTCAAATCAAAAACTAAACAAAAAATAGCCACGAAGAGACTAAAAACCAGCGCAAAAGATATTATCAAAAATCAGTCAAAAATGAGGCCAAGTCCAGAACAAAAATCAAACCAAAGTTCGGATTAAAATTTGGACCGAAATTGAAACTAAAAATTAGTTACAAAATAAATCAAAATTCGGACCAACACTCAGGCCAAAAATTTGACCAAAATTCGGACAAAAATTTAGATCAAATTGAAAAAAAATTTATACCAAAAATCAGACGGAAATTTCGCACTAAAAATGAAGTCAAAATCTAGAGCAAGACTGTGACCAAAAGTAGTTCAAAATTCAGTCTAAAAATCGGATCAAAACTCGAACCAATTTTAAACCAGAAAAAGACCGTAAAACAACTCAAAAACCAATCAAAAACTGGCCACGAAAAGACTAAAGACCAGTCCACAAAGTATTTATAAAATTCAGACAAAATTGGGACCAAGTCCAGAACAAAAATCAAACCAAAATTTGGACTAAAAATCGGGCTGAAAAAAGTAACAAAAATTACATCCAAAATAAACCAAAATTCGGCCCAATACTCAGGCCGAAAATTTGACCAAAATTCAGCGAAAAATTTAGATGAAATTCACAGAAAAATTCAGACTAAAATTCACACTAGAAATGATGTCAAAATCTGTGACCAAAATGAGATCAAAATTCAGTCTAAAAATCAGACCAAAATTCGAACCAAACATAGAACAAAATTAAAACCAAACTTAGACCAAAATTCAAACCAAACTGTGACTATAAGGAGGCCAAAGACCGGCCTAAAACTATGGCCAAAAGTCAGAGCGAATTCAGACAAAAGTCAACTCAAAATTCATCCGAAATTCTGACCAAAACTCAAACCAAGCTCAGATAAAAACTTCGAACAAAACTCAGACCAAACTCATTGATAGCTTTGTTTTTTCTATTAGGCTATTAAATCTGCCAGCTATAACTCAAACACAATCAGTGAATTATTCAGAACATATTCTCAATTCCAGTTGATAGTTGTTTGCTTTACCAAAACATCCAGGAAGTATTCCATGGGTCTAGATATTCGCGAATCGAATGCGAAGGAGGAGTTTTGTTGAAGCTTTATGCTCCACAAAGAGCTAAATAACAAAGAAAGGATTCTATAAATCGTAGACATTTTATTTAATTCAATCCCATTGATTTATTTTTGATTTTAATTGCTTCTGAAATGCCTATGCCTGGTTCATAATTTATGTACGAGTAAATTTAAAAAATATTCACTTAAATGCAATTAAATATTGATTGATATAACATAATAACAATTTCGTTAATTGTAATTTAATATTATTTGTATACAAAATATTAACGACACAATATAAAAGAAGCAATTAAAAAAAGAGGGAAAACAAATTGAAAAGTGAAACATATGTTAAAATTCTCAAAGAATATAAAAGAAAAATTAACGCAAGAAAATCTAAATGAGCAAACAAAATAAACAAAAAAAAAGTAAAGAAAAAAAGCTGCACAAGAAGCCAGAATATGCCAGCGATATACGATATTTGTATTGGAAAATAACAACACGATACTCGATAGAGTGATAGAGACCTAAAACTGCATACTTGGAAACAAACAACTTGAGAATTCTAGAATAACTACATATAAACACAAGTCATGAAACCAGCTGAAGGCGAAGAGGTAAACGTTAAACCAAAAATTAGCTTTAGAAACTTCATAGCTTCATTGAACTTTAGAGAGGGACGAGAGAATCAGAGAATTAAGAAAGTAAGCAAATGATTTAAGAATCAAATGATAACTTTAACTTTGTTAAAGATACAAATGTTTTGAGCATACTACTTTGTAAGTAATAAGAAAAAACTTTATGTTTGTATTGGTAGGCATGAAAAAACGCAAACACATCAACAACAACAATAACGAAACAAATAAAAAAACATATAAACATTAACGCAATAATAAATAAAAATATCAAAAAGATTGTAAACAAACAAATCTCAATCCAAATCTTAACAAATTTTTAATACAGAAATGAAAAACTCTACGCCGCTTCCTTCATAAATTCATATGGTGTCGTGAAGAACGTCAGCTTAAAAACTACTGCCAATTGCATTCCTATGCAGATTTTATTTCTCCCCTTTTCCAAGCAATAACAACAAGCATTGAGTGTGTTTTTTCTTTAATAATGATGTAGTATCTTCAAGATTTGTTGAGTGGAAGAAGACGAAGAAAAAGTTGATTTGAGTAAATGAAAAAAAAACAATCGAAAATATTTATACTTTAAAAGCAGTTTAGATAAAAAATTAGAAAATAAATTTATTGTTAATTGGTATTGGAAATTGGTTTTTGTTGTTGTTGCTGTAAAATTTTAGATATGCACAAACATTTTCTTTGAAGTTTATTAGTTTGTTGGTAATAAATTATTTGTGTATAAAAAATTGATAAGCAAATGTTTAGGTATAAAAATAAAAAAGAAGCTTTGTTCAAATATAATACACTCAAAGAAAAGAATTAAAATTTCAAATAGTAAATGCAATTTTATCAGCATAGCGATTTTAACGTGATAATCAACTGACGATAACTCAAGCAGAGCCATTGAGAGATTTAGTTTAGATGACAATTCAACATCTTCACATGCGTTAAATGCCCAGAGTGTTTTGACTAATTCGTTGAGCTCAGTTGCTGTTGATGCACAAAAGCTTGTGCGGAGCGGAGTCATAGTTTCAGGATAGCGTTCACGAACGACTCAACCTAAGTGGGTGTGGTTTGCCACAGGAGCATCAGGCGACGTTTGTTTCACATTACCGCGGACGACCTCGATAGTCTGATGGGCAGTGCACTAGACTTTCATCTGGGAGGTACGGGTTCGATTCCCGTCTTCGTCTGGTGGTTAATTTTCATAACTTTCTTATATTCACTATCAATATGAAGTGTATGAGAATTATAAGATAGTGTTGTACACTACACACATTGGTTGGTAATGGCAAAACCACCAAGCCGATAAAAAATTGCCACACCGCCGTTCGGAATCGGAGTTAAAATGTAGGTCCAACTATGTGGTATCACAATGGGCCGTTCAGGCCTAAGAGTGTCTCTCGACAGCCACTCCAACCTAACCACTTTACCGCAGAGCAAGTGCCCGTATATGTCAGCTCCTAAAATTACATCAATGGATCCGGCCAAATTTAAACCGGAAAGATCAGTAAATAGTGTTGGGTCCTGGCTGACTTAGTCATGGTAAAACTAACGCTGAGTAACGGATACTGAAACTAGATACGTGCATGGAGTAGACGTTAATTTCACCCAAGCCTGTACAGACGGTAACATTCGTGCATTCTATGCCCGTTACTGGTACCTTCAAGCGCCTGTGTTTAAGCTGTAATTGCTGTGCAGCAAAATCGCTAACAAATGACTCTTGAGATTCGCCATCTGAAAGTGCTCTGAGCTATAGACAGTAACCATTTTCTGAGCTGTAGCAAGCACTGCATGGCCCCGTGTTGTAGACGTAAGACTTTCGGATGCACCTTTTCCGCAAGGTCGAGCGTGACGCGTTGCAATGCCGCTTGAGTGTACATATGCCATCGTGTAGCATAGTGTATTTGATGTTTTTGATTACATTTTTGGCAGGTATACGTAGATGGGCATTCGTTATACCCATGGTCAGGTTTTAAGCTAAGTTAAAGTTTATTCTTTTGAACGAAGCTTAGCTTAAGCGATGGTATTAACTTACGGAACTCAGGGCAAAACATGAGAATATGTTTGCTTGTACAGTTGCTGCAACAAGCTACGCTGCTGAGCTACTGTGCTGAGATGCCTGAGTTGTTTTCGAACCGAAATCCTTTGGTTTTTGCTTTGGAATGGCCCCCATAGACTCAAGACCCTGTACACGCCTTTCTAAGGACTTCACCAACTCGCTGTAGGCTGAAATGTGATCTGGCGATACGGGTGAAAATTCCCATTTTCGGACAGTGTTGGGGTTAAGTTTTTTAGTCATCCGAAACACGAGCCATCACGAGTCATCTCATTCGGAAGTAGGGCTTTCTAGCGCGCGAATTGCTTCAGACTCGACTTGTGAGTTTGGAATATTCACGATTTCTTCTAAATACATCCTCACCAAGCGCTTTTTGCTATCGTAACACTGCTGTAGAATATCCCACGCGACATTAAAGTTACTTTCGATCAGAGTTGAATAGTAACGATTACATTAGGAGTTAAATTCCATCGCCATTCTAATTACAAGGAATTGTAATTCGTACTTTAATGTTTTCAATTCCTTAGTAATGGAATTGATAAATGTTTCAATTCCATTACAATCGGTAATTAAAATTTTTAAATTCCTAGGTAATGGAATTGAAAAAATTTCGATTCCATTATAAGGAATTGTATTTTGTAATTAAAAATTTATCAATTCCTTAAGGGAATTGAAAATGTAATTGAATAGAAAAGAATTTACTATTTAAGTATAATCAATTACTTTCTTAGAATTAAATTACTGCTATCACAATAATTTTCATTTGATATTAAGAACAAACGGACTTTTCTACCTCGAGACATAAAATTTTAAAATTTAAAAAAATTTAAAAAATTACAATGTCTCACAAAATTATCCATAAAAAAATTTTACCCATGATTTTCCAATTCAGCGTGTGTATATAAGCGTGCAACTTCTGAACAACTTGGCCGATTGAAATCATAGTTCCAGAAAATATTTTTTTGGGCGGGTGGATGAAACATAGTTATTCATAATGGCTTTCAGGCAAGTGGGCGTGCCACCTCTCATGAACCATTTATAGCACAGTACAGAAATTTTATACAATATTGAGAATTGACAATGCCATGCTACAACAACAAATATGGGTGGGATTAAAAAAGCGGGTGTGGCACCTTCCATAAAACCTTAATTCCCATTATGAGATATCTTAGGAGGCATTTATGGTACGGTATTAAAATTAGTGGGTGTGGCATCATGCTTCACTTTTATTTTCTACCACTATTTATACTGCTATTTCTACTACTATTTTCTACTACTTTTAAACTTTTTTTTTTCCTACAATTTTTTCTTATATTCTACTACTTTTTCAACTACTATTTTACTACTTTTTTCTACTACTTTTCTAATACATTTTTCCACAATTTCTTTTTACTTTCTACTACTACTTTCTACTATTTTTTACTAATATTTTTTACTACCTTTTTACAGTTTTTCTACTACTACTTTTGCTACTATTTTTTACTACCTTTTTACAGTTTTGCTACTACTATTTTTGCTACTATTTTTTACTACCTTTTTACAGTTTTTCTACTACTATTTTCGCTACTATTTTTTACTACCTTTTCACAGTTTTTCTACTACTATTTTTGCTATTATTTCCACAACTCTTTCTACTCCATTTAACTATTTTACTACCACTTTTTCCACTACTATTTCTACTGCCATTTTCTACTGTTTTTTCAATACTATTTTCAATTACTTTGCCAATTCTTTTTTTCACTTTTATTTCTACTAATTTATGAAACATCTCGAGAACCTGCCGAGCTATGTCAAAATCCGATAGGTGGTGCTGTAACAAATTCTATTATAAATTCTATATTTATAGTAAATAAGAAATGGGTAAAAATTTTAAAATAATTTTCAGAATTAGATATAACTTTTAGAACGGTTTTTGATATTCTCCAAATTAAATACTTTTAAAAATGGCAATTTTTATGCTTAATTTTTAAATCTAAATGTATAATTCGGAGGTGAATTATATTAGAATTATTTATTTTGAAATAAAAACACTGTGAAAATTCGGTTTTAAATTATAAATTGTTTATTAGGATGGAAAGTGTAAATTTTGAATATACAAAAGGATAGAGATAGCGACCGAACGTTGGGAAATATTCATGGGAATAGAAAATATAATATAGAAAAGGATAGAGCGGGAGAATAGAGTAGGAAGAGAAACTGAGAATAGAAACAGGGGAAAGGGTCCAAACATAGAAAGAAATAGAATAGAAATTAAGAAGTAGTGGCTTAAACACTAAATTTAAATTTTAAATTCTTTTCCAAATGCAATGCACGTTCTTTAAGCTTGAATTGTCATTACCAATGTTCAATTTTAAACATCAAGAAACTTCATTCATCTTCATTCAAATAAACTTTAATTTTCGATGGTATAAAATCGACGTAAAATTAACATTAAAAACGCGAGTGCGGAATATAATTAAAAAAAAGTGAATATGAGCTTGAGTGAAAAAATAATATTAATATTATTTGTTTACTTTGCATTACCCGTTGATTGGCGCAATGGGGAAGACTACGGATTTCAGTAAGTAGTAAGCAGTTCATAATAGATATTCCTTTAAGACACTTGTTTACGATTCGATTATTTTGGCTCACCCCTTATGGTATCCGATTATGCTGACCCGGTCAGATTAAATCGGTTTGAATCTATTATGAGGTTTTGAAGGTCATTAATCAAAAATAGAGAAAACCATGATAGTGAAAAGGTTAACGCAAAATCGGATAATCAAAATGTTTACTATACATAAATGAACAAAATGCATTACGAAAAAATACTTAAATGGATTTCCTTTGTTATTTAAATTAAATACTTCGTTTTTACTTTTTTATTTTAAATATTAACACAACTTTCACTTGACATTCTAACAACTTATTTTATATAACTAATTTGTAAATATTTATAGATATGTTGAAGATATTGATCATAAAAAACCTATTAATGAGAGACTCCACACAAAACATAAAAATCTTAAAATTCAGTAAACAAATTTTATCTAAATTTTCATTAATAAATTTTAACGAAAATTTTCAAAAAAAAAAATTTTACGTAAATTTTCATATAAAAATTTTATTCAAAATTTTCTACATGATAACCACAAATTTTTATTTTTTTTTTTTTTTTTTGGTTTTTTGTTTTTTGTGTTAAACAATAAAATTAAATTTTATCTTTTTTTTAAAGGTACTAAAAAGAATTATACTATGCATAAATGTTTATTATAATTTATTTAAATGTTCATTACAAACATATCTTAAGAATCTTAGATTTTATGTTTTCAAAAAATAATATACTCAAAAGGAAACAAAAAAAAAAAAAAAAAACCATTTAAAGTAAAGGAATAAATGAATAAAAAAAATATTATTTTCCCACAAATCTAAATTTCCGTAACGAAATTATTGAGTAAATGCGCTACCAAGAAAAACAAAAAGATGAAGAATGCATTTTTCAAAGTAAACTAAAACTCAAAGCGTATCGTTTCTGAGCTAAAATGAGCTGAGCGATGACTGCGACGAACGTAAGTGAGCAAGAAAAGCATTCCTGACTGCCTGGTTTGCCTGTTGCTTGACCATTTCAGTCTCAACCTTTACCAATGACGATGATGGCAATGCTGATGATGATGATGATGAGATTTTACGACAACCAAAGTGTATGAGAGTATGTGCGTACAATGGTTGAGAAACACGCAAGCGTGACGTTCTACAATGGCTTATAAATAAAGTTTATACTATACACACTCACGCATTGAAACATAAATACATACACACATACACATTGAGTGTGGAAAAGATAAAGAGATTGAAACGATCAAAAAATTATGGACAAATGGACGGACAAAAAGAAACAAAAATAACCAGATTGAGGCAGTGGTAGATCTACGATTTGAGTTAGGGGAGTGAAGATTTATATAAAATTATAGGTTGACTATCAGACCAATAATCAAACTGAAATCAGAGAAAAATCCAGTCAAAAAACGGTACTAAACATCAGATTTATAACCAGACTAAAAAAGACTTCAATAATCCGAAAAAAGTTTAGATTAAAATTCAAACAAAAATCAGACCGAAATTCAGATTAAAAATTCGAATAAAAGTCAGACCAATAATTAGACCGAAACCCAGACTGAAAATCAAAAAAAAAAAAAAAACCAAATTGAAGAACAAAAATCTCAGATCAAATCAAAGTAAAACCAAAAACCGAACTTATTGGAGATAAAAATAGAACGAAAAACCAAACCGAATTTCAGACCAAAAGTCAGCCCGAATTTCAAACCAAAATAACAAAAAAAAGATATACTATAAATCAAAGAAGAATTCAGATTTTAAAATAAAAAAAAGCAACCCAAAAACCTTTTTAAAGCTCTCAAAAAAAATAGAACGAATTAGGACATCAATAAACTGATTCAGAAATTTCAATTGCGTTGTAGATTAATTTTTAAAAATTATAAGCATTCGCATTTTCGAAAGAGGTTAAAGTCCCCATACGCTCCTTTTGGACCTATCTATAAATGAGCTGATACAGAAATTTCGGTTACCGGTGTAGTTAAATATTTCAAAATTATAAATATTCTATTTTTTGAGAGGTGCAGCAGTCTCTATAGTCTCCCTCTAGATGCACCACTGACCAAAGGTGCTTCAGGTAAACGCACGAGGCATTACATCGTATCTACGCACTTTGTATGCCTGTTTACGTAAGCTTAATTCACCTCAACAACAACAACTACCAAAAAAAAAAAAATAAAAAATAACATCGCATAAAAATAATACTTAATAATAAAAAAAAAAAGCTGTTAATGATCTGATAACAAATGCAACGGCAACGGAAATGCAATACACTCGTAGTTTGAAAGATATAGACACAAAAATGTATCAAACAAAAATTTTTGTGGGTGCACAAAAACATATAAAATCAAATTTTGGGAAGTTGATTTTGTTCAAATGTTATTTAAGATGTTTTAAAGTTTTTTATGTGAAATATATGTATCAGAAATATATAGGTTTATAAGCTAATAAAGATATTAGGATGGTTAAATTTAAATAAAGTAGGTAAATATTAGTAGTAGCTAAATTGACCACTGAAAATCACTCAAATTAGATGAAGCAATTGATTAGAAGATATAATTCTAAAATAAAAAATATATATGTATTAAAAATTGTGTTGCATATTTTCATAAACAATTTTGGGCTGAACCTCGAAATATTCGAAAAAATGTACTGAAAACAAGTGATAGCTTGGCCTAATGCAAAAAAGATAAAGCAGTTCCCTGTACACTCTAAGGACAGATGTTTCTGGCAAAAACTTAGAGTGGAATTCCCCATTTGTTAGAATGAATGTGTTTAAGGTTCAATATTTGCGATAATTTAGACCCCTCTCGTTTTAATAATTCAACTATGCTTGGAGTGAAGTAACACTTCTTTCATGTCCTTCCACATACAGTGACTCAAAAAACTGTCAAATCAAAAACTGATAGCACAGCATATGTTTCTACTCATGTCGACGAACACAAGAGAAAAACAGTTTTTGAAATCAGATAATATCTTTAGCTTCGAAAATGGTCTCAAAAGTCCCGAAATTTTAAACATAAGTTCCGATTCTATTTTAATTTTTCGAACATATTTGTTTTCAAATGTCACAGCTCTGTGATGGCTTCTTAAAAATACAAACATCATGAAAAAATAAATTTTTAAATCGGATAATTTTTATTGGTGCGACAAAATGTCACCTTTAAGCTTCCGGCATGTAGAGGTAGGTTACCAAGGTCAGATCAGGGATTCCAACATATTTTTGTCAATAATTTCTGTAAAAAACTATTCTCTTTCTATTAGATAGTACTTATTTTATTAAAAAGAGTTAATTGCACCTCGTACAGGCTTTTGCAAGGTTGAGGTATTGATTGATTGATTTAAAAAGCGACCTTAAGAAATCTATTGTACCCCTGATAGTAACCTTTTTACGGGTTATCAGACAAGTGAATCTTGCTGAATAATTTCAGTAACTGATGTGGCTTTAAGGCTATGATATCACCACTTCTTGGATGGCAATGCCCCCAGTATCTCTCTTCCTTCTGCGAGTGAGTGCCTCGCAGTGCTGTCCTGACTTATACCAAGGTTTTTCATATGCTCGCCCAGTTTGCAGTGCCCTGAAAGGAAGCCCATTATTATTATTATGTTTGAGGATGTGCACTGCGTCCTAAAGAACTATTGTGCCCCCTTCAAAGATTATAGTATTCTTACAGTCCCTATAATTCTTAAAGAATTATAGTATTTCTGTAAGTCCTATTACTGCAATAAATTTTAGTATAAGGCCTATTTCCAGTTGTTTCAGCATGCCGTCTGGTATTTGGTAGTCTCCAAAAGACTTTCCGGCTTTGCATGAGCGCTGGACACTGTCCTAAAATGTGTATTGAAGTTTCGGTTTCCTCCCCACAAAATCTACACAACTCATTGTTGCATATTCTCAGTTTTGTCAGGTGATAATTCAGCCTGCAATGCCCTGTCAGAATACCTGTTATAATTCTCAGATTCTCTTTTGTTAAGTTCATACAATCATCAAATCTTTTTAGTTTATGCGTTTCTAAAAGAGTTTTTAATTGCTCCATCCCTGGTAGATTATCCCAGTATGACGGTCGTAATTGGTTCTCTTCTTTCTCTAACAGTATGGTTAGAGACCTTTTTCCCATTCTACAAAAGGGTTCGGGTCCTACAAATGGGGTTTCTGCCCCCTTTTTGGCAAGTTCGTCTGCCTTCTCATTTCCTTCTATTCCTACATGGCCTGGAACCCAAAGTATCCAGACCTTGTTCTGCAAGCCAAGCGTATTTAGTTTCTCAAGGCAGTCCCTAACCAGTTTAGACTTTACCTGGTAGAATTCGAGTGCTTTGATAGCCGCTTGACTGTCAGTTAGAATCGCAATGTTCTGATTACGATAGTTTCGCTTTAGGTTTAAGTAAACACACCTGTCTATGGCGTATGTTTCCTCCTGAAAGATACTGGTGCATTTACCCATGGGCTCGAAGTTTTTTATCCTTGGCCCATATACCCCCGCACCTGCTCCTTCGTCAGTAAGAGATCCGTCTGTATACCAGGTTATCATTTCTTGGTTTATATTGTAGGTTTCAACCAAACCTTCCCAATCCTTTTTATTACTTAGTTTTGTTTTAAACTTTTTAGTAAAACTAAACTGCGGTATCATGCTATCCCTCGGTATTGAAATTTCATTCTATAATTGGTCCTCTCGCCTGCATATGAAGAAGTGTTAATTCTAAAAGCCCATTATTGGCCTCAGTTGACTTTTATTTAGCTTGAGACAGAGATCTGCTTTTTTGAGGTCGAGCTTATTAGTAGCTTTGGCTGCCTTAGCTTAGGGAGGAGTGCCCAGTAGGATAATCTGAAGTTTTGTTGCTCTTCTTTTAACGTACCTGTTAAGGTTTGAATTCCTATACCAAACAAGAGTTCTGGACCAATGTAGGTCTTGGCCGCTGCGTTCCGTCATTCATTACCATAAATACCTGTATGTCCAGATAACCAGAATAGAGTTACCTTATTACTCTGCCTAATGTGTTTAGGAGCTCTTGGCATTCCTATACTATTTTTGAGGAGATCTCAATAAATCTTAGTAAGAAAAGTCAATGACAGGGCTTATGAAAACAAAGAATGCCAAATTGCATTGTAATATCTTTAATGATAACAGAACTAGCAGGTGAAGCTTTTGTTTAGTCTATATGGAAAGTGCCATCTAGCGGTAAAAATCGGAAATTAATATACTCCGTATTTTGAAACAACCTAAGAACAACCCATATGGCAATTTTAATTGTAATATAGCAATTTTTATTGTAATTTTAAACGGCTGCAAAGCTATGGCGCAACTTTTATTTAGTTCATATGGGAGAAAACTCGGTAGTTTCATACAGCCTATATTTTAAAGCATGTTGTGAACGATATCCGTATCAAATTGCATTGCATTATTTCTAACAGTTACAGAGCTGTGGCATAACTTTTATTCAGTTCATATGGTAGGCGCCAACTAGCGGCGAAATTCGAAAACTTAATGTAGCGTATATTTTGAAATACGTTAAGGGACATCTCCGTACCAAATTGCATTGCATTATCTTTAACGGTTGCAGAGCTATGGCGAAACTTTTATTTATCTTATATGAGAGGTGCCCTCTAGCGGCAAAATCCGGAAGTTAAATATAGCCAACATTTCAAACCACGCTAAGAATACCGAATTGTGTAGTAATATATTTCAGGGTTATATAGCTATGGTAAAATCTTTATTTAGCTTATATGGGAGATGCTCTCTAGCGACGAAATTTGGAAGCCAAATATAGCTTATATTTAAAAGCATGCTAAAAAAATCCGTATACCGAACTATATAGTAATATAGTTAACAGTTACAGAGCTATGGTGAAAATTTTATTTAGTTTGTATGAGAGGTGCCCTCTAGCGGCGATATTCGGAACTTAGGTATAATCTACGGTTTGAAGCATGCAAAAAACAATACCTGTACCGAACTGTATAGTCACATTTTTAATAGTTACAGAGCTTTAGTGTAACTTTTATTCAGTTTATAAGGCGGGTGCCCTCTAGTGCCGAAATTCGAAAGTATATTAAGTATAGTCTACGGTTTGAAGTATGCTAAAAACAACCCCTGTTCTAAACTGTATAGTAATATTTTAACAGTTATAGATCTATGGCGAAACTTTTAATTAGTTGATATGGGGAAGGGTGCCCTCTGGCGGCAAATTCCGAGATCAAATATAGCCTATGTTTGGAAGTGTGATTGAAATTGAATTTGAATTTAAAACAGTCTCTACATATAGCGAACTGTATAATAAAAATTTCTTTAACGGTTACAAAGCTATGGCGAAACTTTTTTCAGTTTATATAGAAGGTACCCTCTGGCGGCGAAATTTGAAAGTAAAATACAACTTCTATTTATTTTTGCTCTAGGTTCTATTTTTCAGCCGTTTTTGAGCCTGGAACACATACACCATTTCACTTTTATATATATAGAGATTTCCATTTCTTTTTGAGGGAGTATTAGAAATGCACCTTCGGATCTTAGAAACTTAAACGGAGAACTGCTTTCATCTTTATTTCGTAACAATTCTTTTAATCATTTCTTGGTTCTTAAACTAATCAAACTGCCTTCAAACTGCTGGTCTGTAGGTACAAGAGTGTCTGAGTGTCTGTCACCAACAACTCTTCTCTCCTCATTCGAGTTAATAGATTTCCCTAGAATTTTGCGAAAATATACCTACACATTTTTCAACTATCAAATAAAAATGTGTTACTAAATTTCTCTTTCGCTAATATTTCCTACTAACAATAAATTAGAAATAAATTAATCAGCAGCAAGTTGAAACCAACCAAATTAATGGTTAATCAATTGCAAAGTTTTGTGAAAACAAGACCATAGACAACCAACGAATATGTTTACAATCATCCATATGAATGTACGAATGTGTGTGTAAAAGTATTTGTAAATGTATTTGTAACTGTCAGTTGCATGAGCACTTTTGAGTAATATACAAAAATTATATTAGAAATCTTACTGATTAAATTGTTTATTGCAAACGATGAAGAAGTAAGAAGCAGCAAAAAAAAAAAGATGTTGCTTGCTATATTATTGCTTTTAATTAAACGTTACATACAACAATAATAAATAAGTTAATTTATGTATAGACGATAGAGGAAAAACGTAAAGAAGAAGAAGAAGAAGAAGAAGAGGGAGAAGAGAAGAAGAAAAGTCGTAGTCAATGTGTTAGTATTACTTGTTGAAATTTTCATTCATTCGATTTCAATAGATAGTTTTATATCTATGTATATGATTGTGTAGCATGCGATAAATGTAGGAAATGAATATGTTGCATGCATTATTAAATTAACGGATTGCTTTAAGTTAAATTGTTGAATTGAAATTTGTTTTGAAATATGGGTTAGAGCAGGAGTATAATGCGAAGAATGTAAGAGAGGGAGGGAAAGCAGGAGAATCTTAATTTTTTTTTTTTTAACATAGGTATAGAAAATATTAAGAGTCTAAAGAATTTTTTGATTTCACTCGCTTGTATACCAACTCAAAACTTTGACAATAGATATCCAATTAATAAAAAACATCACTCAATAAGTGAATAATATTACTGCCTTAAATCGCAATGATTCTAAATGTAATGAAAAATCGATTTGATTTTTAAAGAATTTTTGATGTGATACCATCTTTACTCGGGGCAAATTATATCAAAATTAAAATCAAATGTCACGTTGGTGTCGTGTGAGGTTTCATAGTATGTTTGAGTTTATAAATGTGCGTTTTATTATATATTTTGCTTTAAGCCCAAAAGTGTGCAACACATAATTTCTATGTCAAAAACGGCTGTGGAATCTACTTACATATCAAAAATTGTTGCTTTATTTATCGTATTGTTTATTTTAGTTTATAGTTTATTCTTTCATGTGACGAGTGCAGAAGGGACTCGCATTGGTTTTTAACTTTTATTCTCATATGAGACCCAAATCTCAGGGTGAATTAGAAGAACTTATTTTTTGTTTAAATATTGTAATAAAAAAAATCGTTTCTGTGTTTTTTTTGGCCGAGGCTCAAGCCCTTTCGTTAACTTTGATCGCCGTTGGCCCAACATAAGTTTTTGCCGTTTTTTTTTGACAACTATTGCACCGATTTTAATAAATTTTGTATATTTGTTTAAAAGAGACTGAATTGTGCTTCAGTTATTATTTTAAATTTTTTTAAAAATTTCGACCATTTTTGCCCAAATAACACTTCGGTGCTCCAGTAATAGCGTGCAGGATTTTTGTCCCTGAGGTTTTGGATTCGATTCCCGGCTAGGGTATGGTTTCTTAGCTTTACTTCTTCTTTTCTTTTGCCCATAATCTACACAAGGCTTTCCATTAATAACATTATCCCTTGAGTGTTGATTGACCATTCGAAAAAAGAAACGCCAATTCTTAAATAATTGGATTTTTCTATTTATTTAACCGCATTTCTAATATTTTTAAGTTTTTGCTACTTTTCTTTGTGGTCATAAAGTCCTCAATGAAAACTTTTTTTTTAAGTTTTATACAATAAAATTGGGGTCAGTTCTGGCTTTTTCTTACGATCATGATCATCTCTCTTTAAAACAAAACATAATAAAAATTTTCAAAAAAAATTGAATGAGAGCCAAAGAACCCATCAAAGTACAGGTCCTTAGAGGTATAAGTCATATTTTGATAAAAATATGAATCCGTAGTTTCCTATGTCCTCTAGTTCACTTACCGTCCCAAAAAGTGTTAAGCTTAATACTATGTGCCCACTGAGCTGAAATTGCGTGATTTCGATAATTTCTGTGGTTTTGGCTGAAACTGCGTTGAAATGCTCAATTTCGGCTTATAATAAATATGTCAAACGAAACCACGGAAATGAGTTGGTTTTAACGAAACCGCATTCGAAACCGAGCAAAAATCGAATGCAACTCTGAATGCGTTCACTGAAATGAATATTGAAGTGAATTCGCTCTGACATTTCTATACAGACATTTATATTTTGCATTGCGTACAACTTTATCAATATGTAGAAAGGAAAATATAAAAAAAGAAATTTATGGAGAGGGCGGGAAGAGGCGCGCATAGCCGAGGTATGGGCAGAAAGGGTGAAGAAGCTACGTATAGCAAAAAAAAAAAAAAAAAAAAAAAACGGCCAGACATATGAACAAATGGCGCTGGAGCAGCGGCAGCAAAGCATACATACAAAACATACAAACATACATAACAATTGACGCTTTCTCCTATACACTTTTATTTCATTGCTAAATATTTCGTTTTTCATTTTGATTCTCTTCGTGTTCAAATGGTTAAGATCGAAATATTTGGCAATAGTTATATTAGTCGCCGGCATTTTGCACTAAGAAATGAACAATTAACTGTCAAATGAAACCATCATCGAAACCAGCTTCACACTGTGAGCGATTGCAGTTTCATTCGAAACCATTTGCTAAAACTATTCAATTTCGGCTCAGTGTGAACATGGTATAAGCATTTTGAAAATTTGTAAAATGGCATTTCTCTACGTTTCCAATAAAACAAATTAGCATTCACAAGAATTATAAAAAATTTGTTATAAATTTTAAAAGGTGTAGTAGCAATTGGCTTATCCCTTGAGAAAATGAAGTGACCAGCCTTAGAATAAAGTATACATACTTATACACAAAATCATGATCAATAACCTTTTTCTGTAAGTTAATAGTATAAAAAATTATTTTAAAAGTTATTATAAATTAAAAACTAGGAGATTTGGAAAAAACACTTTTGCAGAAATTTGCGAATTTTTACGTTGTTACATACGTATTTTTCTTAAACCTTTCGGTAACATTGGTCACCGGTGATTCAAAATAGGTTTTAGCAGTTCTTTTTAAAAAACTTATTGCAGCAATTTTAATAAATTTGTATTTGTTTAAAAGAGAGTTGATTGTACTTTATTTATTCTATTTTCAATCCCACAATTTCCATAATATCTGTTCAAATATGCGAATTTGTTAATAAGTTATGATTAAACATTTTTAATTTTTTTTTTGTTTAATTTAATTTTTGTTATGGGTTCTCACAATGAAAACTTTTGAAGAACCTTTTACATTAAAAAAAAGGGTCACAGAATACGATTTCGCCCTCGGTTTCGTGATATCTCCTATGATTTTCTTACAACCTCGAAAGGGTTAAAGTTGGGTCAGTTGAAGTTTAAGGAAAACGTATGGAGTTCTTCTTAGTGTAAAGTTTGCTATTTTATCTAAATGATTTGATCATTTTTAATGAAAAATAAATGTATTCATTATTTTTTTCCAATTTTCATAAACTTCTCCTTGCCCTTTTTATGCCAGGTAAAAATTAATAATTTTAAATTATGAGATGCAATTTTAAAGTCAGCATATGCAAAAATATTAAACATTTTTTATTTTTAGAAAAAGTTTTTAAATGTATTTTTGATGATTTTTCAAAAGTGTGGTACGAAAAATTCTACAAATGTTCAAAATGGGTTAATAATACAGCGTGTTTGTCTCTGTGCAAAGTTAATCTGCTATATTTTGAACTAAATTTTTAGAAGTTTAGAAAACATACTAAAACTGCAAATTCATACACACATACATTCAAATGCACATAAACTTCCTGTATACATATAATTTTGTTCAATAAAATAAACTTTTTCATTATACTCTCTTACTTTTACTAAACTCCATTCCTTTCTTATTTTTTTTTATGGAACACACGCATAAATATAAAACATAATTATAGCTTCTTCTTTTGCCTCGTTCTTTATTCATTTACAATAACTTCTTCATTGATTTGTTTTTGTTTCTTCTTTTTTGTTCTCTACAATATTTACACAACATTTTTCAAGTGTTTTCGTTGATTTTCCACAAATACCTCGAAAATTTATTTACTTACTTACTTCCTTTAAAATAAAATTGAAGGGAGGGTAATTTCCAAGAAAACTATTTTTCATTTTTATTTTTATTTTTCAAGTGTATGTATGAGTGTGCCTATGTGTGTATGTAAAATATTTTCTTGCATTGTATTGACATGGCAACGAAAGGGGCCAAACATGATTTTGAAAAGAAGAAACCGATCTATTGACAGCTATACACAAAAGCACAGACTTGTTAAAGTAACAGGTAGATATATTATTAAAACGGAGGAAAAGGCTTGAATTGAATTTCATTCTTTATTCTTTTTTATTTTTTGGTAGGTATACTTACAGCACCTACATATTATTGAGTAATTGCAAGATGCATGAAGAATACTTCTCGCACCTTATCAGATTTTAATAATCAAATATTATTTGTTGTTATTGTAGCTATATATACTAAAGAGTGCATTTTGTTTTGTTTGTGTTTGGTATTTTTGTTGAATTTTTATGAATGAAGTTCATTGACAGTTGATATGTTATCATTAAGTTTAATCTGATAACATAATAAGTATTTGTAATATTAAACTCTTACCATTCTTTTCGTACTGGGATAAAGTAGAAAAGTAAAGGTAACATAACCTGGGACGGCTACATTTGTTTTCGGTAGCTATTTATTCTGCAAACATTTACAGAGAATTCAATCCTGTGGCCCTTAGAAATATCAAATACTGTGATACTAACAGAGACTTTTATATGATCAGGAAAAATTCCCGCAGTTAGCATTATACCTTAATCAGAATGAAATTTAAGTCAAAATTCAAACCAAAAATTTGACTAAAGGGAGATCAAATTCGGATAAAAAATCAGACCAAAACCCAAAATATACTCAGACCGTAATTGAGATAAGAAATTAGACCAAAAATGGACCAAGAGCAGACTAAAATTCAAACCGAAAATCAGATAAAAAATTATATCAAAAGGAGATAAAATCCAGATCAGAAATCAAGCCAAAATTCTAATCAAAATACAAACCCAAATCAGACCGTAATTAAAACTAAAAATCAACTAAAAGTAGACCAAAATACAAACCGAAAATTGGACCAAAAATCAGTTCCAAATTTGAATCAAAATCAGACCGTAGTTGATACTGAAAATCAGATCAAAAGTAGATCAAGTTCAAACTAAAATTCAAATTTAGAACGAAATTCAAACCAAAAAATCACGCGAAAATTCTGACTGAAATGAGACCGAAATTCAAACCGAAAAATCAGACAAAAATTCGATCTAAATTAAGACCGAAAAATCAATAAAATTCACGCGGAAATTCGGACAAACATTCCAATCAAAAACCAGACCAAAAACAGCCGGATTGAAATTTAGTAAAAATTCAGTACAAAAATTACCGAAATTCAGAACAAACTTTTGACCAGCATTTAAACCAAAAATCAGATCAACATTAATATGAAATCTCTGCCCCAAAAACCAAGCATAGAATCCTATTAAAACCCAGACCATAAAATCAAATGAAAAACAGATCAAGGACCCAAACCAAAAACCTGGTTAAAATTTACACTCAAACTCAAAATAGAATTCAAATCAAACTAAGACCGGAATTAGATAGAATTTGCACCAAAAATTAATCTAAAATTCAGACTAAAAATCTGTTAAAAATTCAAACCAAAATCAGACCGTAATTAACCGTAAATCTGTTAAATCTGTTAAAAATTCAAACCGAAATCAGACCGTAATTAACCGTAAGCTCAGATTAAAAGTAGACCAAGTTCAAACTAAAATTAAAATACAAAATCAGAACAAATTACAAACTAAAAAATCACACCAAAATTCTGATTAAATTCAGACCAAAAAATCAGACAAAAATTCTAACTTAATTCCGACCAAAAATCAACAAAGCTCACACCAAAATTTTGACCAAAGTTTCAATTAAAAATCGGATCCAAATTCTAAGCCCAAAAATAAAACAAAACTTAGTCAAAATTCAGATCAAAAACTAGCGCAAAAAGTGTGCTAAAAATTCAAACCAAAACTCAGAGAAAAATTGAAACGAAATTTGGTTCAGAACCAGACCGAAATTCAAGTAAGTATCCACATAAAAAATCAGACCGGAACTCTGACCAAAAAGATGCCAAATATCAAACCAAAATCGAACCAAAACTCAGACCCCAGCTTAGATCAAAATTCAAACCAAAAACCCGACTAACCATAAGACAAAAATACTAACCAAAAACAATCAAAGATCGACTAAAAGGAGATCAAACTCAAATGGAAAATCAGACCGAAATTTAAACAAAAATTAGACAGTAATTAAAATTAGAAATCAGTCCAAAACTCAGCTTAAAAGTAGACCGAGTTCAGTTTAAAAAATGGACCAACATTCAGAGTAGAATCCTAAACTAAAAGAGACTAAAATTTTGTTAAAATTCAGACCAAAAACCAGTCATAAAATAAGACTAAAAATCAGATCATAAAGTCAAACCAAAAACAGATGGGAAATTAAATTTAGATCAAGAACCAGCCCGAAAGTCTAGCCAACTTCTGATCAGAACCAAACCTAAATTCAGGTTAGAATCTATACCAAAACTCAGACGGAAACTGTGAGCAAAAAGAGACAAAATATCAGACCAAAATCGAACCATAATTGAAACTATATGAGAAACCAAAACTCAGACCTAAGTTAGACCAAACTTAGATAAAAATTCAAACCAAAAATTGGACTAATCATAAGACAAAAATTCTAATCAAAAACAGACTAAAGGGAGATCCAATTCAGATGGAAAATCAAAATAAATTTAAACCATAATTAAAACTAAATATCAGCCCAAAACTCAGGCTTAAAGTAGACAAAAATTCAGTTCAGAATTTTGACCAAAACCAGACCAAAATTTAGTTAGGATTCAAACCAAAAACCAAAGGTAAATTAAGACTAAAAACGAGACCATAAATCAAATATAAAAATAGATCAAAAATTAGACCAAACACTAAATACTAGAATCAAGCTGGCCGAAGACCATAGCAGTCAGTGCCACTGCATAATAGTTTATATTTACAATTGCATTATATGTATAAACTTTTAAAATAATAAATAATAATAGAATCAAGCTCTTTGAAAGAAGAACATCAATAAACTGACTGAAATTTCAGGTGTGTATTAAACTGGATCGAAATAAGGGGATTTTTGGGACCTACATCGTGACACGGATTTTTGAGAACATAGCTAAATATTATACAAACGCATACTCCCCCGCATTTTTAGTTTTTAGTAGTGAAATATTTACTAGTTTTTGCTGTACAAAATTTCAACCATTGATTCCTCGATATACCTTTAAGTCTCGGCACTCAAATGAGGTGTAGATCAAGAGTTTTGATTCCATAGAGACATTTCAGGACTACAGTTTATTCTTTGAACATTTGGGAATGTTGTTCATTTTTGGTTAAAATGTAAACTTCAGACGGTTAAAGAAACTACTTAACACCACTCGTTCTTACTGCTCAATTTGATATCATATTAAAGAAAGTATGTAAGTTTAATAGATAATAATGATATACGATCACAGAAGGCAGATACAATCTATTAACTTAAATTATAAAGAAAAAATTATATTGATTCATACCAAACTCAATGACAAATGACTCAATCAATCTATTTTTGAATTGAGATTGTCTGGTAAAAAGTACAATATAAACGAAAGAAAAACTATATTTTATTAAATTAAATGATAGAGTTTCATTATTGGAAAATCATTTTTTACTAAATTAATTAAATGATAGGGTTCCATTATATTGTTAGCTAAAAAGAATTGATAACCGAACCGAAAATATTCCGGTACAATGATCAAGAAATTCTTTATAGTTTTTCTCTTTATTTATTTCTCCCTAACCATTGTTAAAACCTATAACATTTTCATTTCTAAAGTATCCTTTTTCCCATATATAATTTTCTTTTTAACTATAAAAAGAACGCATACAAAATATCAATTGATCTTACCTCCTTTATGCCGACTGTTGATCATGTGCCCATAAAAAAAAAAAATGCAGAACTATAAGTAAAGAAGGTACATAAGTGCATACACACTTACATACATACATTAGTTTGGTATTATTGTTTACCATCACGTGACCCTAGAAGAGTTTGTTTTCCACTTTGACTACACACTGACGATAACGTGAAAGAACGATGACGGCAACACGACAACAATAGCGCCAACATACATACTTAAGTGCAAAAGTCACTGTAATTGTCCATTCGTTTAACAAAAGCAATTGTTAGGTTAACAAATAACAAGAACAACAACAAAAGAACACATGCATACATACACATATAAACATGCATTTAAGCACTTATACTTGCATACATACATATGTGTAAAAAACATTTTTGGTGGTAACAAAACGGCGGCAACACTTAAAGTGTTGCATGAGTATATCCATGTCTTGGGTTTAGAATTCTTATGGTAATAAATATGGACACGCGCTAATAAGGAAGGATATACTTACGAGTATAAATATGTATGTATGTAAGCTTGTGCATACGAGTTCTTTTAAATACTATGTTAAAGAAGTCGAAAAATGAGGGTTAGTTATTTTTAGATTTAAAAAACGAAAACTCAAATATTTTAAGTTTTTTTTTTTTTTTTTTTTTTTTTTTGGGTCGTTTATATTGATGACGACAAAGATGTTAAAGTGAGATAAGCATGTGATTAGAATTAGTGAAAACCTTTTTCAATGACTTGGGTTATTAATTGGGCTATAAATAGTAGAGATAGCTTGGTGGTATCATAAAATTGTTTGACATGTCATTGGAAATCATTGAAATGAAAGAATAAGCAGCGACAAGGAGAAAATTTGTTTATAATGATTAGAGTTAATGTACGGGTGAAGCGCCAGGGAGGTACTAAAGAAAAACTAAATTTTGAATAAAAATATTGAAATTTATTTCACTTTTTAAATTGAAAGACTTAAGGAAAAACTTAGAACTTAAGGCACATGCTTATGCGATTGAATTATTCAATTACCTATGTATGTAATTTAGTATACTTTAAGTAATGGCACGATAATAAACTTAAATATTAAACTGATAATAGATAGTAGGTATCGGTAAAACTCGTAGTGCATTTCGAATGCTCTTAGTGTTGAAGAACTCCATTAAAGCATTTCAACGCAAGTGATATTGAGGAAGCCTAACAAGAATCTTGCTTTAGAAGTATTCAAAAAGAATTCTCGAATTTCACGAAGAGAAACTCTTTAAAGGACAACAATATGGGCCGAAACGGCAACCTAGAGTGAAACCTGGCACTCGTTATAAGACCTGATAGAAAAAATTACGATAGATAACTTTAAAACAATAATCATACCAAACGGGCATTCAAATGGAATTCTCAAGCCTCACGTTGAGTTGAAAGACTAAAAACTAAAGCGCGGTTCACGCAAAATTGGCACACAGGAAAGTTGCTGAATCTTTTTAACCAGAACACTCAGAATAACAAATAATGCATTAAATGATAAGTTTAATATTGTGTTTTAATACTATAATATTAAAAGATTTAGATTTCTTTGTTGTGCAAAAAGTTCCGGGTATTACTTTTAATGGACCCCATCAATCTTTGAACATCCGCTCTGGATACTTTTGCGGCTATTTGGTTCCATTTTAGTAACATTGAATTCACATTTTTGACAATACCTGCATTTTTCTTCAACTTATATTTTGTAATAGCCCAGTATTTTTCGATCGATCGAAACTGGGGGCAATTGGGTGGATTTATATATTTAGGCACTACATCTACTTTATTTTTCTTTGACTAGTGGCAACTGGCTAAATCAGGCCAAAACTTCACTGGCGAATGGTGGTGACGAACAAATGGCAAATAGTCGTTTCGAAAGGCACTCTTTGATGTAAATATCAGACGTCATAGAAGAGGATGTCACAAATGCCCTGGATTTGAGACCACAGCTGCAAATAGCCTGCCACACCATTGCTTTCTTTGCAAATTTATCCATTTTGATGTACTTGAATTTTGAGGGTACATTACCACGATTCGTTGCCATATAAAATTTTTGTCCTGGAAGCTGTTTAAGATCAAATTTTACGTATGAGTCGTCATCCACAATAATGCATCCATTGAATTTGGTCAAAACATTATTATAAAGAAGACGAGCACTTTTTTTGGCCAGCAAATTCTGTTTGTCTGTTTTATTTGGATATTTTATAGCACGATAGCATTTTAGCCCAGCTTTTATGCGTATTCGTCTAGCAGTACTTTTGCTGGTATTGAATTTTTTGGCACGATCGCTATCCGATAGTCAGGGATGATTGCTTTTGATGGACCTCAAGATCTTTGCCTTTAATTTTAGGTTGGTGGTTCCCGTTTTGTTCACAACTTTTTTAGCTCTTTCAACACTAAGAGTTTCTTTATATCGTTTTATAACTCTACATACCGTTCTTTTGGAGATATTTAACACTTTCGCAATCTTTGAACCAGACCACGACGGATTTTCAATAAATTTGTTCACAATCAATTTTTTATTTGCAGCTTCCATTGTGCACACAATCACCAACTTGCGATCAATTAATATGAAAAATTTATCAACTAACGGTAATGGTATTGTAAACAAATCCCAGTAAAAAATTTGTTGTTCTTATGACTAGGGGCGACGTGGTAACCACAACAAAGCGTGCCAATTTGGCGTGAACCGCGCTTTACTATCTATGAAATATCCCAGGGTAAAACGGTAAGACGTGACTCTGAGCAGAAAAGAAAAAATTTAAAGAGTTTGTTAGTGCTTTATGCTCTACAAAAGTTTAAAGGTACTAAGACAGATGTTCATAGCTTGAATGGCAAAACGAGGTCCTTGAAATGTATAACTCTAAGTCCCAAAGGCCTCGGTTATCGACACTGTGGGCCGAGAAAGATAAAAAAAAGTCAAAAAACTTAATGCTGGATTAATCTCATTTGAAGCTGAAACATTAAAAACAACTTTGAGGTCAAAAATACCATCTAATCAAAAAGTACCCGAAATTTTCCATTTAAACGAACCGCACTTGATATATTGAAATATGCATTTTTTCGATTTTTTGAGGCAATATGTGATAAGGAACTCGAATAACGTCGAAAACACAGGTTTACGAATAGTTTCAAAAGTTCAAAGCGAGCCGCAGCCGCAGTGTAGCAGGTGATTTCCCTCGTTCTGGTCGTCCATCCACCTCTTCGACTAATGTAAAAATCTAAAAAAATTAAGAAAATTGTGCTTGAAAATGGTCGTGTGAGCATAGAGAAGATAACAGTCGACCTTGAGGTCTTGTTCGAAAAAACCACGACAAAGACGGTCCAAAAATCAAGTTAATATTAACCATTTTCTTTGGTTGCCGTGGTGTGGTTCATTCCGAATTCTTTCCGCCAGGTCAAGCGGCATACAAGTTGTACTATCTGGGTGTACTCAAGCTTTTGAGGGAGAGTATTCGTCGTAAGAGGTCGGAATTGTGAAGAAATAACTCGTTAACAAATTTCATCTTGTACGCGAATATTTGACCAAAAACAACGTAAATGTCGTTCGGAAAGCTCCGTATTCACCTGATCCCTTGTGATTTTTTCCTGTTCCCACGACTCAAGTTAACACTTCGCGTTTTGCAGACAATTGAAGCGATAAAAGAGAATTTGTAGATAGAGCTAAGCCCGATTCCAAAATCGGCATATGAAAAGTGTTTTGAAGATTGAAAGAATTGGAATATGTGTATTGCATCCAGTTTGAATTACTTTGGAGGGGGGAGGGGGGGGGGGCGGAAGATAAATATGAAATAATATTTCAACCGTTTTCTTTAAATTCCGGGTACTTTTTGATCAGAAGGTATTTTCAGAAGTAAAATTCCATGTCACTTAACAGCTGGCAGTAGAAAATGCAAAGAGCTAATTTGTTTTCGTATCCTCTACAATGGGAACCAGCTACATACATGTATGGTCTTGGGTTGAATTGGAAATAGAAACAGGAGGGACTATGCCAACGCAAATATAAGGCTCTATAGCATATATGACAGGATGAGAGGAAAAGCGGGCTAAAATTTGTATAAGAGCAAAAGTGAAATAATTTAGAGTGTCAGTGCAAGAATGGCATAAGTAATACGGTTTCGAGTGAAAATGAAACGCCTTAAAAGTAAGAGCAAAAATGGTATAACAATTCTTTCAGAGCAAGAACAGCTTAGTTTTTTATTCCGTTTTCGCTCTAAACATATTTCGTTTCACTTTTGCTCTGAACATATTTCGTTTTGCTTTTGCTCTTAAGTAAAATTATTCCACTTTTTTCTGAACGTAGAAGTTATACCACTTTTCTTCTCAGCGTCTCATATATAATAAGCATATGTATAACTCTAAATTTTAAGTGTGAGAGCTTTGTAGTCAAAATTTTAGGTCGAATGGTTTAGAAATTTCAGTATAAGAAAAACAGAGTCCGCAATTCGTATACCAAACATCTATCACCAATTTACACTTATTAGGAATAACGATTTCCCCCCCACTCTTCTTGGATCTGCGGCTGCCTTCACCTTAAGCAATACTTAATACTTACATACCTCTTCTGGCTTGTATTCAAATTCTTGTCTTTGATTTTCGATGTTTTCATTATTTAGTAGCTAATGATTGTTTTTGATTATGAATTTGTTGTGTTTATGGTTGCCAATATGAATGTTCAAGAGACCACTTACAAGGTGAGCAACGACGCGAATCCTGAAGATATCAATATGTGGCTGACTAACTGTGATAATACCAGCGCAAAAATTGGGTCACCTACTTGAATGCTGGCACAAGCATCTGCCACTTTAGGCTCCCCACGTTTATTTGAATGCCAACGAGAATGCAAAACTCATCAAAATGAGTGATTACATGAATACAAATGAATACCGACCAATTGATACCGTTTCCAACGACCATGAATACTGACGAAAATACGAAGCGATTAAAGCTTCAATCGCGCAAAAGTATCGTAACATCGCCAACTATGACGTACTAATTTGTGATAAATATGACAGGCTGAAAGCAAATACGAAGTAAAAAATTGTAGCTGGCGAAAATGCATTACAAATGTTTGAGTGCAAAAAAGAAACAAAAATTTGAACTCAGGCGATTTTGTTCCACTTCGCCATCTCTTGTTTTTATTTCGTTTTTGCACTCAAACATTTGTAATGCATTTTCTATTACTATAATTTTTACTTCGTAATTACTTTTAGGATGTCATATAGGCAAGGCAAGTAAGGGATCATAGAAATTGGAATACAGCAAGGAATTTCTATGTTACGATACATTTGCTTAATTGAATTAACACATAGGCTGATGAAGAATACAGAGGAATTTTCACTGTTTACAATGAGCATACTGGTAAATAACCATCCTCCTCACGAATCCACTATTGCAGGAGCATAAATAATCTAGCTGTGCCCACACAATAAACTGCTACAATTTCTTCTCACACTTGCCACTGCTCGTTGCAATATTTCTGTATAAATTTGTTGTTGTTTTTCTTTTGATTTTATTTAAAAATAAATTTCCAATATTGCCAGCCTTCAAATTGTCTACTTATCAAATGTTTCTATCTATCTAACTATCTATTCATGACAAGATCACTTTTTACAACAGCAACATGTATAGTATAGTTTTCAGCAGTTTCCCAACAAATTGCAACATGTAGAAAAAGAGAAGAAATTCGCTTCCTACAACACAACTTTCACATGAAAGTTCTTTCAACCTGTGCCATATTTGGGTTTTCTAAACATTACAGCTACTTACTATAACTTGCCTAGGCTTTGGCAATTTTCTAACTACAAATACAATAACGAATACATCAGCCCAGCCATGTTGATGATGATGATGATGATCCAGAGATCGATGGAAAATGATCGATCAATGTGCATCAACATCAACAACAGCAACAGCAACAATCAACAGCAGCAGTAGCAGCAGCAATGCAAACATCAAATGGCAGCACATCACAAGCAACTAACAAACAATAATGCATTGTAGATAATAGTAGCAATAGCAATATAACAACATCAACTACTTGTGTAGCAACAGCAGCAACAATCTTTACACCATATTTAGTGCGGTTAGTTTTTTTTTTCGTTAGAAAAAGTAAAAAAAAAAAAATGTTTCTGTTGCTACCATAAAATAACAAAACACAAGAAATTGTTTTGAAAGCAAGAATAAATATCGGGGGAAAAGAATGTTGTATATTGTAGTTGTTGTATGTATACAGTGTGATCCAGAATAAGTGTCACTAAAATAAAGTGCAATAAAAACTAAAGTAGTCAACGAAATTTCATGATTTCGTTTTACTTGTTTAGATATTCTCTTTTATTGTTTGGCACAAACGTTTGGAGAATGATTCACAAGCGGCATGCACCTAATCTTGGTTCATTTCGTCTCAAATCTGTATCAGCGGAGCTTTGAATGCCTATTTTGCTCAGCAAAGAAGTCAAGAGGATTAAGATCTCGCGACGCAGCTGGCCATTCTTTGGTTGATATGAAATCGGGCAAATTTTTCTGACACCAGTCTTGAATGCGTTTTGCCTGGAGCTGAATCTTGCTGGAAGCAAAAATATTTATTGCCATTCAACTCCTGAGTATGAGGTAATAGGTGGCTAATAATTAGTAGCGATTTCGACCCCTCGATCTAAGGAAAGAAGCGGTAATTTGATTTTCGGTGAAATTTCTTCCCAGATCATCACCTTTGAAACATTCTGAAACCATTCCACGACCAATTTATCCCAGGAAACGTCTCCGAGACTCGCTGCATACATGCGATTGGTTTGCTGATTGTGGCTATCTTGTAGTAGAAACATTTTTCTCTCTACTTCTTTCAATTCGAAATTTTTTCGCGTCATTAAGACCGTACACGCGCTGCTTCTTATAGGCTGTGAGATCATTTTTCAATATCCGTTGCATTGATGACCTGGATACCTGCACTTCTTTTGCCATAGAAGGACCCAATTGAGTTGGATGTCGTCTAATTCTTTCTCGGACGCATTCAACGATCGCTTTTGTTCTCACTGTTTAGTTGCGCCCAGATTTCTTCACAATTTTACAATTGTCCGTTTCTTTCAATCGTTTTATAGTTCTATAAATAAATCTTTTTCCGATATCAAACGATTCTAGCTTCCGAATAATCTAGCACAATTTTAATTTTTTTAAATATAAATTTATTATCTTAAAATGATTGAAATCGTAAACTTTTTGCACTTCTTCTTTTTGGAAATCTTGTTTAGTTCCGTTACGATACTTATCTTAAAATTTTGAAATTGTAAACTTTTTGCACTTTTTCTTTTTGGAAATCAATTTGAAAAACCATGGCATACTTAAAAACTTTTTAAATTGAATTTTTTAAGATTGAAAAGAGAGCAAATCAAAAAACAGTAACAGTTATTCTGGGTCACACTGTATTGATAGCAGCTACTAGTGGTGACCGCTAGTATTGTTGTTATTATTACTGGCTGCTGCTGCTGATATTTGCTGCTGTGGTTTTTCGACTGAAATTTCAATTTAGTTTTTTGGGTTTATCTCTGGTTCTATTTAGTATGTAAACTTACCGTTTCTGTGCAATTTTTGACGTTGACCGCGTCCACCGCCACCGCCACCACCGCCTCCACCATTGCCAGCAACACTTTTCTTTTTATTATGATTGTGTTGATGTTGTGTTGTTGATTTCTGACGCGTTTTTCCATTATTATTTATAATAATTGTTGTTGCTCCTATTCCTGTTGCTGCATTTTCCTGCTGCTGCTGCGGCTCATCAACATTTTTTTGTTGTTGCTGTTGCGGCTGTGTAAAATCAATATTCTGTATATTGCTTTCGATGAGTAAACCACTTTTAGTTTTATGTCGTCGTGTTCCTGATGCATTTGGTGGTTGTTGTTGCTGCTGCTGCTGCTGCTGCTGGTGATGATATTTTTGTTGCTTTTGGTGTTGCTGTTGTTGGTGCTGTTGCTTTAGTTGTTGCTGTTGTTGTTGTTTCTGATGTTGTTGTTCCAGTCTTTGTAACTTTTTTGCTGATATCTTCGCACCTGTCCATGATACTATACTCGATTCAAGCTCTGCAAAGCTTGTATTCGTTGGCAACGCTGTTTCCGAATATTCCTTTAATAGTTGCTCAGGTGATAAACTTTTCAGCCGATGATGTTTTATATCTTTGGCATATGTGGGTGTGGCCAATTGAGTGACAGCAATGCTAAAACTGCTTAATATGATGCTGATGAATGTATAAAGTAATAGCTGAAATGTAATGTTGGTGGCTTTTAAAGCCACCGAGTGAGGAGACATGTTTTTTTTGAATTTTTTTTCAAAGTGAATTTTTTTATTTTCCTTTTTTTTTCGTTGGGCTTATGATTTGTGGTGATGATTTTTATATATTAATTTTTATAATTTTCACTTCCATATTTTTTAATGAAATTTATGCAGGATTTTTGGTTAGAGAGATTTATTTTTTGATTTTTTAATTTTAATATTTTAACACAAATTATGAAAAATTTTCTTTACGAATTTTTTTTTTTACATAAATTTTTCTTTTAAAAATATTAATTTTCTTTCCTTTTGCTTCATTCACTTTAAGCTTTCATTAGCAATTTATTTCAATTTCTTTTCTTCAGATTTTCACTTTATTCTCGGTTAAACTTGAAATTTTCTTAAGAATTTCACGTTTTTTATTTTATTTATTATTTTATGTGCTTTTCAAATTTTTATGCTTAAGAAGAAATAAAGACGGAAGAAGCATAAAGTGCACAACACAACACAATTTCCCCCGCAATCAACTTCTTGGAATTTATTTTTTTTCTTTTTTTTTAATAATAATTTTAACGATTTCCGGCAAATTTCGGTGTTGCCGCTTTTCTTCATGCAAAACTCTACTTGCGTCACTTGTGCTCTTTTGTAAATCTCACATTAACTACAAAAAGGAGGCATGACATTCATAATTTTGTTGTTGTTTAAAATGCTACTGCATAATTTCACAGCTACTGTAGACAACTGAGAACGTTATAATTTTTGCATTATAAACTTTAAAAAAAAAACACACACGTGCATTTGCATTTATTTTCAAACAAGAAGGCGAAAAAAAAAAAAATTAAAACAAATGCAAACAAAATCGCAAAAAAATTTAAAAAAAAGTGTAAAAAAAATAACAAAAAGATTTCAGAAAAATCGCAAAAGAAAAAATCACTAAAAAAGAGACAGACCTTTTTTTTTTTGCACGCTCACTTTTGGCAGGCACTTCCCTTTGCATATATATTTTTATGTTATTTTTTTTTTTTTTTAATGCTGCACTTTATTTTTCTCAAACCAAATCTAAATCTTATTTTCTTCTTTCTTCAGAGCACTCACATTTTTTGTATCGCGAAAATCTCACGTAACCGACAACGACGACAAATTTCTATTTTCGTATATCCTCACGTTAAAAATTCGCGCAACATAAGACTTCAGATTCTTGCCCTTTTTTTTTTGTATTGTAGACACTTTAGCATAAATTTTCTATATACAAAACAAGATCACTAAAAGATTTGCTTTACACTTAATTTTGATTTTTTTTGTTTTTTTTTTAATTTTATAAAAATTTGTATTAACTCATTACTTTCATTTTTCAGTTTACGAAAAAGAAAACTAATTCATTCATTTTCTCATTAATTCTAAAGGTGATCTTCGCTACATAAAACTTTCAATTTTTTGTTGTTTCTTTTTCTCAATATACCAAAATTATCAACACACAACGATCACTCGCGCACACGTTTTGTTTTCCTTTTTGGCTTTCCGTTTTTTACGTCTTCAAACAACCAACGACAAGTAAAGACTGAATCTTGTTGAATTCTAGCATGATCGTGTTGAGTGTTGAATTCAACATAAACCAAAACAACAACAAAAAATGATATGCATTTAAAATTGCATCGCTTTATGTTTGAAGATCGCTTCCAACCGTTCATTGTTCAATGAGGTGAATCTAGATCGTTTGTGGATCGTGAAAAAAAAACTGCATAATAATAAAAGTTCCTAACTTATATACCGATCAATCGATTGCAGTTTGAACTCAACATTATATGTTGCATGTTGTAATAGAACATAACTGAAACTGTGGGGAAATATGCCTGAAGTGTGTTGAGTTTTTGTGGGAGTATATGTAGGATCATGTCGCCGGAAGTGGAAGTGCAGTTGATCTTGAATATACAGCACATCAGTTCCACTGAAAAACTATAAATGAGAATTGCTTGAAAAATATAAGATCAAAGAAAATGCTTTTATTTACGATTTTTTCAGTTAGTTCCAAAAATTACACATTGCAACAAAACTCGATTTTCATAAAAGTTCTGGTTAGTGAGGGCGTATTTTCATAGAGATCCCCAATCGCATTTTCAGAAAAATTTAGTCACCACAAGAACCTTTGGTTAGTGCAATATTTTATATTTAAATTTTTTTTTTAGAATATTTATAAAAGTCTCTGATTACATCTGACAGACTCTGATGGTCTCCGATTGAGTTTAATTACCTTTAGAATCGAAATGCTTGTGAGTGCTTGCAAATGGATTTGATTGCGTCTGACAGTCTCTGATATGCTCTGGCTACCTCTGATTATCCAATTATTTTCAAAAACCTGATTTTCTTTTTTTTTTTGGTTCTGATTTGATTTCTAAATTTCTCTGCTTGAATTTGAGTACCACTGATATGATCTGATGACCTCTGATTACTTCCCATTGTCTTTAAATGCCTCGAATTGTCACATGACTGCCATTTTTTTTGCTTAATTGCTTTTAATTTTAGTTAACTGTCTCTGATTTGGTTGGACTGCCTTTTATTGCCACTGACTCACTGTGATTGACCTCATTTGATCTGAAAAATTATAAACAGGGTAGCGATCTCTAGAAACAGTTTTTGTATTCTATATATATATCGATAACGTGCTAGTATTTATATCCATTCAGCTTCAACATTAAACTTTAAATATGTTTTTCTGGAAACAACATTTTTCAGAGCACCGTGGGCTCTACGGCTTCAACGGTTGAACCGATTCATATGAATCTCTGCGAAATTGAAAGGCAATTCAACTTTTGGGGCCATCAATCAGGAAGCGATTTTTGTCAAGAATTTATTCAGAAATATATTTTTTTTTTGTGAGCTGACAAGCCTCTTTCTCATTTATCAGTCATTTCGCTCTGCTTCTTGTTGCCTCTTTTTAGTCTAATTTCATCCTATTGTGTTTAATTATGTCAGACTTTCTCTATAGTCTAAGTCTGTATCCGATTGTCTTTAATTGTCTCTTATATCTTCTGACTGCCACTTATTGTTTCTGACTACGTTTAATCAGTAATATGCCAAACTGGCATACCAGATCACAGATCCGAAGCTCGCCATAGTTTTGGAGCTCGACACAGTTTTGAGACTTATTCGCTAGTTCGCTACAGTTCAGTAACCAGCCATAGTTCTGAAACTAGTTCCGAAACTACAAACAACTTTGAGGCTCACCTCTAATTGACTCGGGTTGCATCTTTTTGCCTCTGACTGTTCGTTATTGCATCCGAATTAAAGAGCTTTCCACCGCTCCGAAGCTCTTCATAGTTCCGGAAATCTTCACAGTTCCGAAGCTCGTTACAGTTCAGAAACTAGCCACAGCTAGTTCGGAGAATGCCACAATTCCAAAACTCTCCACAGTTCAGGAGCACGCCACATTTCTGAAGTTCGTTACAGTTCAGAAACTAGTTATAGTTCAGAAACTAGCTCAAAGATTGCCACAGTTCCGACACTCACCACAGTTCAGGAGCTCGCCACAGTACCGAAGCAGGCGAGAGTTCAGGAGCTTGCTACAGTTGCGAAATTAGTTATTAGATAGTTCCAAAACTCTTCACAGTTCTGAAATTATTTCAGAGCTCGCCACAATTCCAAAGTTATCTACAGTTCCACAGCTGATTCAGATACTAGACACAGTTCTGAAAATAATTCTACAGCTACCCAGAGTTCGAATACTAGCCAAAGCTCTAAGGCTTTCTACAGTTCAGGAACACATCACAATTCAAAAACTTGCCACAGCTCCGAAACTTGCCATAGTTCAGGAGCACTTCACAGCTCTGTAATCAGTTGAGGAGCTAGCCACAATTCTGAAATCAGCTCTAGAGCTTGCTAATATTTTGGAGCTCTTTTGAGTTTAGATACTAGACACAATTTTGCAACTAATTCCAGCAAGGCTGTATTTAGGGGGGAGGTTTTGGGGGTTCTGACCCCCCCGAAATGTGGAAACTTTCTTCTATTTTTCGTGTTCAGTATAAAAAATTCATTCACAAACACTAGGAACCATTTTATTCGCACAGCACATGTAGGGCAGTAGTAGTGGATTAGCTCCAAAGTTCTAGGAAACAATCTTAAAACGTAATTAATTCTTTAACCCATTATTGCTCAGAGCACACCGACTCGGAAGACCTCTTTCAATGCAGTAACTGCTCGAATTTTGGGAATATAAGTCAACATCATCCGGATTCCTTATCATGGCCCGAATTCCCACTGATAATCATTTGAAAAAAATGAACCTTTGACTATTTTTAGTATTTTCGGTAATTTTTTTGAGGTCGGGCTCATCATCAGTAATGGCAAGTCAATGTCAATTTTCTTCGAATGAACCAGTAAATGAGCTTATCTGCCTCAGTAGGTCAAATCGAATTCGCGAAAGAAATTCTCTTCAGAAATCGAGAATTCTGGCGCACATTCATATCCAAGCATTTGTGAAAAAATATCTTTCATTTTAAATCTTACAAGTAAACTTACGGTTCAATGAATATCAGATCGATTCGAAGAATTAAATCAAAGTAAAAATATTCCAGATTCTACTCAGGCGTAACTACATATTTCCACCATTCACATCGTTTACTTATACATTTTCACTTTCATTTTAAATAATACTTCACAACAAGATTTAAAGCAACCTGCAACTCAAACATTTTCAATTCATACAAGTTCGAAACCGGCATTTTTTAGTTTTGTTTACATTTTTCAACAAAGATAAATAAATGTGAATATCTTCAAACTTACATATAGATACATGAGTAACGATAGCCACATGTATGAAGCGCAATTCTTTGTATTTTTGTTGGATTGTGGATTCTGAGCGGCAAAATTTGTTTTCATTTCAAAATGGTATGGTAGACTTTTTTTACAACAAAAAAAAAAAAAAAAAGTTTAATCTTACCTGTCATTTGCGTAGTTCAACTACAATTACAGGTACCAATATGCATAAGTCACACACACACACATACCACATATAACTATTTCATGATTCAAGGCATGATTTTTTCTTATGAAGTGCATAATCTACAACTTCTCAGTTGTCTTTCTTTAGAGTCCTTTTGTTTTTACTTTTTTTATTTTGGTAGATTTTTTTTTTCCTTTTTCTTTTTTGCCTAAATTTATTACTGATTTGAATCTATTTTTCATATTTATTTTAAGCATACAAAAAAAAAAGAAAAAAAAAACAAAAAACACAACCGCTACCTTTTATCCTTATATAATTTTTATTATCCTTGTTGGCTTTTTATTTCAGGTGGCATATTTATGTATGTTTGTTCCTTCTGGCATGTTCTTTTGAATTTCATGAGTGTGTTTTCTATTTAATTTTGACATGCTTGTCATATTAAATAATAGAAACTATAAACCTTCAGCCATTTGTATTTTCGTTATCCTTTTAAATGGAATAAAAGCATATACTTGTGAAATGACACAAAGGATAATAGATAATTGAAATCAGGGCTTACTAAAATTATTTACGTTGTAGAATTGAAGTTAGTTCTAATTTTGATCAATATTGTTGGAAATTTTGCGATCCGGGTACAATCAGGTGTACGAGCGGGCTCTAGGGAAGAGGGGTCCCCAATCTTACCCTTATTTATGAAAATCTCATAATTTGATCGTGGATCATGGACCACAAATGTGTATATGGACGTAAAATTCAAACAACCCCTCCTCCTCCTTCCAAGAGAGAACCTGACGAGAGCCAAATTCAAATGAATGATGAACTGTGTGAGCTACTCTAAACTCTCCAGGGTAATCATTTAGCCTAGGGCTTCCCTTTTGAAAAATTTTCTCAGGACTCCATTTTTAGGCCCAAAAATCTAGGTAATATTTCTCATGGCACTTTTTACGCTGCATTGTAATCTAGCCACATAATTCAATCATAATTCACCGAAAAAGAAATCGGGTAAACGATTCTAAGAAAAATGGCCACTTTGGCTGTCTGACACAATCCAAAATTTAGCTGCCTTGTTGTTTTTCTTAAAGTTCACTTTGTAAAAATCTTTATTTTTTCGATTTTCACTTTTGAACTCTTTTCTTATCAACAAAATATGGTAAAACCTAGCCCAGCTTTGCGGCTGCGTATATCGTCAAGCTTACTGGAAGGCAACTATGGTCACCTGAGCATTCTTGACGAAATCCCTAACACTCCAATATGTACTGTATCGGATTATATGGTTAGGGATCTATGTTTCGGTAGGAAATTCAACATCATTCTTCCTTCCAGGTCCGAATGGGATGGCCAATGTCCCGATTTCGGTCCCTTTGCTCTCAATTGGTATACAGACGGCTCGAAAATGGACTGTGGTTCTGGTGCCGGAGTTGCTGGACCCAATACTAGAATCTCAATCCCTCTGGGTATTTGGCCCAGTGTCTTTCAAGCCGAAATATACGCAATTGAGACCTGCGCTAATATAAACCTGTATAAAGGTCTTAAAGGCGCAAATATTGTAATTTTCTCAGATAGCCAGGCGGCTCTCTTAGCACTCTCTTCATGGAGTTTTTCATGTAAACTGGTGAAAGAGTGTTTTGATAGTCTCCAGCGCTTGTCTACCCGTAACAAAGTTACGCTTTGTTGGGTACCCGGCCACCGTGACATTGCAGGTAATGAAGCCGTCGATGAACTGGCTAGGCAAGGTTCATCTACCAAGCACTTCGGCCCCGATCCGTTTTGCGGAATCGGCTGGGCCTCTACGAAATCTATCGTTGAGGAGTGGTCTAAGGCAAAATGGCTAGAGTATTGGAACTCTATCCCGGGTTTAAGACAGGTAAAAGCTCTCACCATTCCGCTTGCCCAAAATCAGCCCATCTCTTATTCCAAACCTGACCTTAGGCTATTGGTGGGCTACATGTCTGGACACCATGGGCTCAGATATCACCTAAGCAAAATAGGTCTGTCCAATGACACAGAATGTCGTCTATGTATGGAAGATGACGAGACGATACTTCACATTCTGTGTGAGTGTCCGGCCTTGGCTCGGCTCAGAGGAAGAATCTTTGATTATTCGTTTTTGACGGCTGATCACATGAAATCTTCTTCTACAAAAGATGTCTTGACTTTTATTAGGTCAGCCGAACGTCTTTTGTCATAAAATGGGGAATGGCACAAAAGATCTTTTAGGTGGCAGTGCCTGCCTGGTTGGGCTCCTCTAATACTAATAATAATAATAGCCCAGTAGGAAATAAAGTCAAGCTTGACTGATTCAGAAAATATTGGGATTTCCATCCTTAACCCTTTCAGTACATATTTTTAATCGAGTTCGAAAGATAACTTTTGTGTTAAATTTATGATTACTTACAACTTCTACAACAAATTAAAAAAAAGTTTCACTCCTCTGTATGTCATTGTTTGTCCGCTATTATAAGCCAAAATGGGTTAACACTTTTCCCTTAATTTTCAGATTTTTATATTCTCTTATCTTTTGCTAACATACTTGAAAAGCAATATTTCCATTTAGCAGTAAATTAAAGATATTTTTATTAAAATAATGCAAACAGATTTGATAGTAAATTTTTGCACATCGATTTTTGACTTGACTTCAAGGACAAAACTCTTTTAAAAAAAATAGCATAAGCACTAAATTTCAAATATTTGGCAATCAAAAATCAGGGAGTATACCTAACAGAATCGTATATATAATATGTTATTAGTAAAATTTGTATTGCATCTGTTTTATGCCAGATTAAAGTGATTGTTACCGTATGGTAACAATTTACTGAAAGGGTTAAAAAATCCCTGGATTCGCTAGTTATATGAAGTTTAGTATTTTAAGTATTTTAATGCAACTTGCATGCGCTCTAGTTAAGGCAAAAAATAGTCACTTAATTTCTGCATACTTACACTCTATGATCAGATCAGATAGTAATGTAAATCGCATTGATTTAGTTAGTTGCTTTACTTTGTATTTTTAATATAGCAAAGAATAAGTAAGACCCCTGTAGAACATAGAATTGATTGAGGAAGGAAAATATATCAGTGGGAGGAGAAAAGCTGGAGAAGGTGAAGGTTTGCTTTAAATTTGAGAAGTTCATAACTATCATGCTCTCTTTTTAGACTTCCATTTTAAATGAAAAACCAAGGTTGCATTTTTTCTTACTTCAAAATATTTTCCCCCGAAATGAAATAAATGAAAGTGCGCAACTGTGTCACACATATTTCTTTGTTTTTGTAATAGTTGATTCATCTTATTATTCCACCATGACCGTGCCCACACGGAATGAGCGATTTCTGCTTGCGATTTTTGCAGTTCTGGGGAACATCTATAGTGGAAAAATCAAAACGCCCATCTCCGTAGAATATCTACTATAAAAATAATGGTAAAATAGAGTTCTGAAGTGGTATATCAATTTCCGATAAATTGTTTTATTTCCTACTGGGTAAAGATAAAATTCCCCAGAAATAATTTACTTGAAGTTCAAAACTCTGGCATACATATTTATGCCTACATATAGCTGAACTAAAAAGTTTCACATAAAAAAAAAGAAGAAGAACCCGCATTTTTTTCTCAATCCTTGATTTCAATTATCGCCGAAACACACAACGAAAAGCAATTCTTTCACCATTACCCTCAGGCAACAATGTGGCATGTGTTTTGCCAACAATATTTACGATTCAATTCAAAGAAATTTCAACTAAACGATCATTAAACTGAAACTCGCCCGCACACTTAGCACAAATACTAAACATTCTATAGGTAAACGCTATGTACCCATTATGTATGATGCAATACTTCTTTCAATTTGTAAAAATTTGTGCAACTAGCTAGTGATCCTTGTCATCATGATGATCTTACTGCTTACTACTGATCATGCTTTGCTATTGATGATCAACTACAACACTAAAAACTTTCGTGAGTTTTCAAAGTAGCATTGCTTATCTCAACATATCAAAGTCAGACGATACTTCAGATAGGGAAGCGTTAAGCAGGGGGTTTAAATTTTACGCGACTGTTCAAACGTATTTTTGAAGAGTAGCGAAATAAAAACTTGACATATGAAATCGCTATGATCTCTCGTACGTACCAGCAATCAGCGCTGGTTCTTCTTTTCAACACGCTCAACATCTACCATTAACTTAAGTGTTAAATGTAACAAATTGTTTACGGATATCAGGCTCGGTTGTAATGAGCACGTATTAGCTTTTTTTTTTTGCAAGCATACCTACTTCTTTTATCTAAATTTACTATCGGCTTCTGTAGTATAAGAAGAAGAAGAAGGAGAAGTAGATGATAGGCGTTTCCATTTATGCCATTGAACTTCTGAAATTGCTGAAATGTTGATAGCAAGTTTTAAGTTAAGTGTAAAGTTATGATGTAAAATTGTGTAAAATTTTATGTTTATAACGTATTTAAAGAATCTTTATTATATACTAACAAAATGATCTTTAAATGATCTTGATATTTATGTAGTTTTCTTTTTCTTCTATTTTTTTCTTAACTGGAGTTTTCTGTGTGTGTAAAACGGTTAAGAGTTGAAAAACTAGTTTGTTATTATTTATTAACTACAGTAATTGACTATTTAGAATTTAATCAAGGGGGAAAAAAATCAAAGATTTTTATTGAAAATTTCATAGTTGATTTATCAAACTAGACTTGTGCTGATGGGGTGGGTTCGTTTAACGACTGGGAGAAACACGAAAATTAGTTAGGGATAGTGATCATTGAACTTAGTTGCCTTTACTGTCTTTGTAAGTATTTTAAAATACCATTCCAAAACGGTCATTATAAGATTAGTGGACATTAACAGATTAATTAAAATGAATAGAAGTAGCCAGAGCGTTCTCAATGATGTCTTCAAAACGAAAATCGAACAGAAAAATAATATTCATTGGAATCGCTTAAAAAGCAGGCGGTATGAACAAATTTTATATGGGAGTGAAATGACAGATTATTTTATCCCATCCCTAAAAGCTCGCTGTATTTTTTTATCTTATGCCTAAAAGCTTGCTATTTTAACCATAAAATCGCACTACACTAAAGTGAGGACAAGGTCATCGCAATCAGTGTTACAACCAGAAAAACAGTTTGAAGGTTCTTTTTTAAAAAAAAAGAAAAAAATTATTTCAATTATTCGAATCAAAATAATAGTGTAAAAAAAAAAAAAAAAAACTTCGGGGAGCCAAAATTTTTTATTTATTCCTATTTTGAAATAACAATTAAATATGATTAATACAAAATATATAACGGGATCGGAATCTTGTCCCCCCTGACTACGGCCCTCCACTCCTTAATTAAAATATAAAATAATAATATATATAGCATACTTTTTGGTTGGAATCTCTACACTTCACAGGATGGTACGAAAGTTTGATAGGGACCACATGATTTTATTTAAAGTATTTATAGTTTGACAGCTACTTTAATAACATAATAGGTGTATAAATATGAAGTGCGGTTTTAACTAACAGATGGCATAGCTATTATGTATGGTTTGTGGCAAGGATAATTGATATGAAGTTTTAGGGAGTAGACATTTGTCAATAAGATAGGTAGTGATTGTAGAAACAAAATTTTTTTTTTTTAGATTCTAGTTTTTCGGGGACGTTTAATAACCTTCTTTCTTTTATTTGAAGAAAACGGCTGCTGAAGGCTAACGATTGTTGGTAGAAGCTTATGGTGAACATGCTTCAAGCCAAAACACTCGTGAACGTTAATTTATAATATATAAAAGTGGTGATTTTGACGTCAGTAAAAAAAACCGTAAAGGACCATCGAAAAAATTCGAAAATGGGAGCTGTCTACTATGAACTGCTGAGACCTGGTAAAACCATTACTGCTTAACGATACAAGATAACAACTGACCAAATTGAACCGAGCAATGAAGGAAAAATTACCAGAATATGCCCAAGGACACAACAAAGTCATTTTTCAACATGACAATGCTCGATCCCATGTTGCATATTGTGTTAAAAACTATTTGGAAACCATCAAATGGGACATTTTACCCTCACCCCGCTGTATTCACCAGTCTTGGTTCCCTCCAACTACTACTTGTTTCGATCGTTGCAGCTTGAACTTTCGGAACAGCACTTCAATTCATATGAAGAAGTGAAAAATTGGCTTGATGGATGGTTAGCCTCAAAAAATGAGAAGTGGTACTGGGACGGAATCCATAAATTGTCAGAAAAATGGTGAAAAGTCTTAGCTAACGATGGCTAATATTTTGATTACTGAGTTCATTCATTTTGTAATAAAATAAATACCTTTTTTAAGCGAAAAATCCGCGTTTCATATTTATACACTAATAAAAACAAAATTAAGATTGTGGTTAATTAAATAATCCAGCTCATGACAGCTTACCGCAAGAGCCAGAATATTTTTATAGTCTCCATAAAATAAGCCGAGGTTCATTTTTTGAAGGGAGCAGGAATAAATTTTTTTATAAGAAATTTAAGACGTCTTAACCCAAATCAGCTCAGAACTTCTTTTGTCGAATTTTCCCAAAATATTTCATACTTTTATCTTTAAAAAAAAATAATAATAAAAATTGAAACACTATAACTTTTTCTTCCGTAATCATATGGTCATGCTGGGCAGAATTGGGTTAATATATAAAAAAGATTCGCGCTACTTTTGTATTGTAAAATTTTGCTATCATTTTGAATTATTAGCTTAAGTCATGAGGACGATATCATACCATTAAATATACATACCTGCCTCAAGATTTGATGGCGTATCTTTGACTATGATCTACATGGGCTTAGGTAGGCATTTAATTCCTACTGTGGGCTCAATGTCTATGATTTTCCGTTGGCAACGCATCTGAGTCATGCATGCTCTGTGAGGGCATTTTCTGTTGATGAGGAAAAATTAAAAAATAAATTATCAATTTATTAGATATTATTATTATTATTTAAATTATTAATTACATTTCAAAATATTTCATTTAAGTTTTATAAACATTTGTGTAAACAATTAAATTAAACTTTGTATGTACCTATCTAACAATTTAACTCACTCATCGCCACATGCACGATTAGATAAGAAAGTGTAAAACTTGAACGCTTTGCGGTATTAAACAAACAATTTTTAATTAACAATAGTAAGCCATTATCTGTCTAAATTCTAAATTGGTAAAGTGAAGTGTGTAAAAATTTACATTAAAAAATTACTATAAAAATAGCATTGCATTGTAAGAAATTTAATAGAATTATTTCAAACTTCCAAGTGAAAAGTTCAAAAATAAGTAAAAATGTTTGCAAGCAAGTGAGTTTTATAAATTAACAAAGGAATTGTGACTTGAAAGAAAATTAATAATCTATTCTATTTATATTAATATAGAGTAGTTGTTGTTATAGCCTTGGCACTTTTCGGTATTGCCAGCGCTCAGGTGAAATTCAGTGGATCATGCCCTAATAATGTTGATGTTGTACCTGATTTCGATGTGGAGAAAGTAAGTTGAAAATATTCAAAAACTTTACGGTACTTAAGTGTAAAAACTTTTATACTTTTATTTAGTACTTGGGCACCTGGTATGAATATGCCAAATATCCTGTATACTTTGAAACTGATGGTAAATGTGTTAACGCTAAATATACTTTACAAGCTGATGGAAATGTGGGTGTTGTCAATAGCATGATTAACCAAGCGTAAGATATTTTAATTTAAACATAGCTGCGTTTTATTCGCCATTTACTTCTAGTTATGTATAACTAGCAGCGATAATTGTATGGGAAAACAAAAACAAAGCTGAAGAGATAGCACAAGTAGTTAAACTATATCAAATTCTAATGTGAACTGCTAATAGTGAAAGAAGAAACATGCCAGTTTGGCAAAAAAAAAAAAAAACAAAAAACGAAAATAGTCGAAATTTCTGCCGGCGAAAATAAGTTAAAATCATCGTTAAATATTCTTATAAGGAGTAAAAACCAAACACAATGCCCTCGATTGACCACAATGACTAGGATGTTTCAGCTCTAACTGCTGAGCAGTTCCATTATGAATAACAATATAACGAAGAAGAGACTTAACAACTTAGTCGTTTTATTCGCACATGTTAAACTAGCTAGTGAATAAAACGCAGCTATTATTGATTTATATCTTCCATAAACAACACAAATATTTTGCTTATTTCTCATCATATTGTAGAACCGGTGACGAAGCTGATATTGAAGGTTATGCCAAACTCGTTTCTAACGGCAAACTTTTGGTTACCTTCCCCGTTTCTCCCTCTTTTAAGACCACCAGCAATTATTGGGTTCTGGATACTGATTATAGCTCATACAGCGTGGTTTACTCATGCCAACCAATTGGTAATTCACACTACAGTGAGTATTGTTTGCAGAGCTGCAATTTTTTATTATTATTACTATTTTTTTTTAATATATGTTATTTTTAATTATTTATAATATTTCTTTTATAATTATAGCCATTGTCTGGATTTTGACACGTGAACAAGTTCCCTCTGCCGAATTGGTCCAGAAGGCTGAAGAAGTTTTGACAAAGAATGGCATTTCTCTCAAAGAATTGGAAGTCACCAATCAATCGAACTGCTAATTAAATGAGTAGAGGGATTGAGATAAATCTTAGCCGAGATTATAGTAACAGCGATTATTTTTTTTTTTGTAAATAAAAAAATAATCTTTTTGTTAAAATTTAATAAAAAAATAGAACTCTTGGTTGCTTAATTAGAAAAATTTGTTTACTTTTGCATATTTTCTTGTTTTTTGCTTCTCCTGTTGAAGAAAAAAAAAACAAATATGTCTGGGCCTTTCTAAATATTGATGAAGATATCTAAAAGAGAAATGGTACATATTTTAGGACCATTTTTTGGAAAGTAACTCTATTAGAAAAGTAGCTCTATTAGAAAAATTCGATATTCGATCATAATCAACTTTGCCGAAGAAAGTATTGCAAAAAATGGATCGCTCTAGTATTGTACACATATGTTCTTTATAGCCTCCAAATTTCGAATAAAGACAATTTTCATAGCAGAAAGAAAGCAACTTCCGAATTTCGACGCTAGAGGGTACCTCTCATATAATCTAAATCTTAATGATGGAATATCTCAGGAACTATTTGTGGTACGACTCTAAGATTTAGAGTGGAAACATAATTTGTCAATGCCATTCTATGGAAAGAATATGGGTGGGCATGGATTAGTAGGCGTGGCATCTACCATACAAACGAATTATGGAAACGACGTAAAGAGAGAACCATAGTAAAAGAATGAAAGCTTGTGTTTAAAAATGGGATGTTAGTGCAGGGAGTGGTTGGATAGAACTTGGTAATTTATAAAAAATTTAACATGGCATCTCCCATACCACTCGAATGAATTTTTTTAGTATACCTCTGCAACCATTTACAGATTTTTCACAAAGATGTCAGTTGGCAAAACCATGCTACAAGAAAAACGTGGATGGGATTGAAAAAATGGGCGAGGTACTTTCCATATATTTTCTTTCTTTACAAATGGATATCTTAGGAACTATTTATGATTCGGTACTAAGGTTTATAATGAAAATCTGATTTGTCAATAGAATTCTGTGGGTAAAATATGGGTAGACTGGAGTTAGTGGTAGAAGATTTCATACTTCTACGCAACCCTGATTTTTAATATGGTATATGTATTTCTTAAAGTATTTGTGATACATTGTTGATAGTTGGCACGAGAACTTTGATTGGCATTGGTATGCTGGACGAAGAAAATGAATGGGTTAGAGAACCGACCTTCAGCGAGCAGCTAAAGGGTTAATACACTGTTGAAGATATAAGCGCTTAATTTAATTAACATTATAATGTTAATTTTGTGATGTAAAAAATGTTTTTAGTTTAGAAAATATTTTTAAAGACACATTTGTTCTCTGCATCCCAAAGGTGGAAATTTGAAACATTTTTGAAATTTGAATTTATTTTTACTAAAACCAGATTTTTGATGTTCAGTGACCTATAGTAAAATTCGATGAGTAATATATTTTTAGAACCTATTAACCCTTTTTGAACCCTCGCTATGGGTTAAAAATAAGATTTCTTAAGAAAAGTGCAAAAAATACGCATAATTGAGGGAGATAATGGGTTAATTTATTAGAAGAAAATGTTCTACAGAAAATTCTATTATAAAGTTCTGGGCAACCAAAAAATCTTAGATGCAAAATTAATAAGTTGCCTTATGGTTTATTATACTTAATTTGTTAGAAATGGGCAAACATTAGGCCCGCGCAAAGCAAAGTTTTAAAACGCAGAGGCTTCTAAAAACTGGTAAAATATATAAGAACCTTAACAAAAAGTGAATAAAAAATCATTGTTAAAATTAGTACTTTAGTTTCATTAGAGCATCACGCATTCAACGTTATTAAAATTCAATTCAGAAGTTTCGAGTCCCACGCATCATGACAGAATTCTATAGAATTCACTTCCTTACACCAACTTCTTTCCGCATGTATCCCTAGTGGATGAAGGAAAACGATCTCCCATTAGAAAATTTAACTTCAATCATTTTTGAAAAGAATTTCAATTTCACATACACATCAAGATAAGATGAGACTAACAACTACGAGTACAAACGAGCAAGCTTGCTCACTCACTTAGTTGGCGCTTACAATTTCAAATATATGAAAAATGAAACTAGTTTTCAGCTTGTCAACATATGCATCCATCAAAATCATGTTGCAAACGCATCAAATTCAGAAAAAAAAAAAAAAATACAGATTTTTCACTTAATTCAAACTCACTCACTCACTCGCTCAACAAAAAGCTACATAACACAGCTAAAGGCGATCTAAATCAATTTAGTCTTTTTTAAAAGAGTTGTGTGGAGGTTTTTTTTTATGGTATGTTTGTGTTGTTATAAGCTTTCTGCTTTGAAAACGCTTCCAATTTAACAAACGGAGAAGTTGTAATCCTGAGCGCGATGCGGTGCGACGCGGCGCTCCTCCCCTTAATTGGGCATAATTTAAATTCCGCTCGTGAGGCGGGTTTCTTCTATCTATGATGGTGGCTAGCGCGGTGTTAGTATTTACTACTTACTATTACTACTACTACTAACTACTTCTATTTCTGCTACATTTTTGTTACTAGTTGGCATTGGTGATGGTGGCGTTGTAGTTGGCGATGGCGTTGGCGTCGGTGGCGGTGAATTCTTTTTTAAATTTTATTTTTTTTTTTTTGTTTTTGGAGCACGTTCAGCACATAACTTTGTACACTCATTGTCAGTCCAAGTTGGGGCAACTACAGCAGCAGCAGAAATAACAACCTCGGTGGCGTTGGTGGTGGTGTTGGTTGGTAGCAGTTAAGTGTAGCTGGTTGACTTCGTTTTTTTTTTTGCCTAATTTTTCATGACGATAGCTAAATACTTAAACGATTTGCTGTTGATTTTGGGAGGAAACTTCCTTATTTGTTTGTTAGAAATTTTTTTTTTTGTTTTAGAGTTGAATTTTCTTTAGGGGGCAATTTTAATTGTTAATTGGTATGCATTGAGATTTGTTTGACTAGATTATATATAGTTTTAGCAGTATTTTAAGAATTAATGTAATAAGATAAGCTTGAATTAGTTGAATTTTTTTTTATAACTATGAAAGTTTGATTTTGTTTGCAACGGAAACTCTTGTATCTACGTCTTTGAAAAATATCAAAAAATCATTTAAGAATTCATACAATAAACTTTTTCTTTTGTGAATTCTTCAAGGCAGTTTTTCTTACTAACCTACATATTGTTTTATTTTGCTTATGAAGCCTTTATTATGATAATGATTTCTTCAAGTACCTTTCAAACATTTCATGTTCTTTTCAATTTGTTATTCAAACTTGTATTCAGGTGTAATGATGGTGGTATATCGTATTTCCTTTATGAGGGTACAAGTTTTATTGAAATTTGTTTATTTTAAATGTAATTTTGAAAAAAAATTATATATAGAGGCTATGCCAAAATAAAACCATACGAAAAAAAAAAAAAATCTTAACCCATTACTGATCAATGCAATTTGATTTGACTATAAAATTTTCTTTTAAGTTGTACAGAAATTTTCAGAATACAAAATTATGTTAAACTGATGTTATCTTGGTCACCAATGTGTTAAATTATGGTCACCAATGGGTTAAATCATCTAAATTTTACTTTAAAAAAATTAAAATTCAAATGAGTTTCGTGTAAAATTGTGTTATATTTATGTTATTTTGAGCATCGATGAATTAAATCATGGTCACCAGTGGGTTAAATGATCTAAATTTTATTTAAAAAGCATAACTCAAATGAGTTTGCTGGAAAAAACTGATTTCCGAATTTTGAGCCCTCACTTATAAAAAGTGGTCCCAGTGTGCGACGGTATAAACCAAGCATATAAGAAATAAAGCAAGACTTCGGCTTGTCATCTCAGATATGAGGCTTAGCTTACATCTCGAAGCGCATGAAACTAAGGCTATTCAACTCAAACATCATACCACGTTCCAAGGTCATAGAAAGCATAAAAAACTTTTACTTGGTTAACTATCTGGGGTAAAACAAATTGCTTCATGAGAATCAATAAGGTTTCTGTCAAAATTGCTTAACATAGGATCTAATGATGGTCCTCATCGAGAAATAGACCAATAGCATGCATAGTTTAGTGAAAACAAGACGGTTGCTCTGAATATTTCCAAAATATTTGAGAGAGTATTGGACAAATCACTGTTGAAAAATTGTTTACGTAGGGGCGGTAAAAAGTTCGCTAGCTAGATTACGAACTTTCTGAACGATCTTTATATCCGTGTTGTTATAGATGGGATTAGATCTGAAAACCAACCCATAACTGCTGGTGTGCCACAGTTTGGTCCTCCCCCACCTTTTTCCTTATCTTCTTCAATGACCTTTTACCATTGACAAGGAATCCTATATTCCTCATTTAACATTTATACACTAGCTTAAAATGTCTTAGTTTTTTGAAGATTGAAAGAAAAAAATACGGTATAAATGACTGACTCAATAATGATCTCCAATCGATTTTCCTATGGGATCTCGTTATAGAGTTGAAATCAATTCAGACCCAGCACTGCCTAATACTACTACTCAACGAGTTTCTCAGCCCTTCATTAATCTCTTGGTATAGGTGTTCTTGATGTTCTGGGCATGCCTATTCAATGTGAAGTTCGTTGGAATAATAATAATGACACACAATTTTTGGCGTGTTGATTGAAGCAGCCAAGTTTAGAGATTTTTATTGTTTACTGACCTATTGTAACATTTTATGACCAATATATTTCCTGAGCTTATTAACCCAAAATTGTAAAGGGCGGATCCAATATGTTGGAAGATTAAAATCTGATTAACTAGAAACTCGTTATCCGGTTTTCGAGGTCGCTGACTACGAATCTGGCAACAGATTTTGTAAATGCAAAATAACGGATCCAATATGGCGGAAGACTCTAAAAAAATTGTTCGGATTCACCTGACATATGTTTATAGAGGATTTTTGGGATCACTGATTATGAATTTAATGTCAGATTTGTGATCAGCGACCATGAAAACACCCGAATAACGAATTTCAAGCGAATGCGTTGAGCTTGAAAAATAGTAGGCCATATTTGATCCGCTATTTTGAGTTTTGAAAATCCGATGTCGTAATCAGCGTCCCCAGAAACCCCCGAGAAAAGAGTTTCAAGCGAATCCGATCAATTTAAAAAAATTCTTCCACCACATTGGATCCGTCATTTTTGGAATTTTAAAAATATTAAGTCAGATTCGTAATCAGCAACCCTCAAAACCCCTAAATAACGATTTTGAAGCCAAATAATTGTTTACTTTAACAGCTGTTCTCGCGAAAACTTGTTTTTGGACTTTAAGTTTCTTTGGTACACCAAGACACAATTATATGTATACATAACTTTCGTTTTACTTCGAATTTTTTACTAATATTTTAGGAGAGTATTCTTAAACAAGGAACCTAAAAATCAAAAAACAAAAAAAATCGATGTTCTTCAAATTTTGAACTGGAATGCTCCCTTAAAATAATTATTTATATATAAAATTCCTTATTCAGAATTTTCGTAGCTACTAGCACAGGATTCGGTCGCATTGCCTCAATGCAATAAGGAGTGAGATCGAAAAAATCTTAACATATATAAAATTCAATAATTTTTAAACGGTTGATCTTAGAGTTTTGATTTTTTTTTTTTTTATTTAATTGATAATATTTTACAAATTACAGAAAAATATAACTTTTATAGTTCTAACCACTATTTATGAACTCCTGGACCTTTTTTGGTAAGCTTTCCATTAGAGATTTGATAGTTGTTTTTGGAACAGTTCGCCCATTTCCTGTTCTCCATTACAGAAAAATATAACTTTTATAGTTCTAACCACTATTTATGAACTCCTGGATCTTTTTTGGTAAGCTTTCCATTAGAGATTTGATAGTTGTTTCAGACACCTTTTTGAAACAGTTTGCCCATCTCCTTTTAAAATCTTTTTTTTGTGCTCTTTAAGTTGTTTCTTTTCACAACAGCCCAATATATCTCCACTGGACTTAGCTCCGGACAATTTTGAGGATTGGCTTCTTTTGGTACAAAAACTATGTTATTACTTTGGTGCCACTCCAGAGCTTTCTTGCCGTAGTGATATGATGCCAAATTGGGCCAAAAATATGTGGACACATTGTGCTCTCTTATGAAAGGAAGAAGTCTATTTTTCAAACATTCTTTGATGTATATTTCAGTATTTATAGAGCCCAAGGTAACAAATGACTTGCTTTTTTTGCCATTGCCACAACTGCATATAGCTTATAGGAATTTTTTAGGAAATTTTGTATGCTTTTGGATTCTAAATTGTTCTTCGACATTTCCTCGAGCATCAGCAGTATAAAAATTTTGACCCGAAAGCTGCGTAAAATCTGCCAGTACATACGTTTCGTCGTCCATTATACAACATGAATATTTTTGTATGAAATTCGATTTTAATTTTCGAACCCTATTTTTGGCGCCCATATTTTTTTGCAGCATTCCTCTCTGGAACTTTTTGAACTTTGTATGTTTTCAAACCTGCATTGGTTTTAACTTTTCGCACCAAATACCAGATGTGTTTGGGGATCTTTTCAATATGCTTTCTATTTTCTTGGCTTTCCTTTCCCAATATCATGTGGTCCTTGTTTTCTTCCCGAACCAGGTTTCCTATCGATCGCCAAATTCTCCTGAAATTGTTTAATAACATTGAAAAAAGTTTGACGGCAGGACCAATTTGGATTTTTTTGAAAATTTTTAATAATTTTAAGACGTACTTCTTTTTCTTCATTCATTTTGCTCAAACTCACAATAAATCAACATGTTTGTCATTCAAAATAACAGCTGACATATTTTTCAAAGATAACTAGATCAAAGAAATTTTTAAATTTTACACCCAAAAAAAAATTATTAGGTAAAACGTGTGTTAAAATTTTTTCAATCTCACTCCTTACTTGTAATATTTGTTATACTTGTCTTTGGATCGTTAGCACACAAAAACCGGAAAGCTTCGGTAGACAAACTCTCTAATTATATTCTAATAGTTCACTGTAATGACTCAGGAACCAATACGGTAGGGTCTTTTCAAAATTTTAGCCAAGTGTGCTACGTTCCATTTCAATTTAATACATTTTTAAAAAAAAGTTTAATCAATGTTTAAAGAATGGATAGCTAAATGCAAACGATTTGGATGTCGTGTATATCTATTACAATAGACGTTAGCTTCTCAACACCCTGTACTAAATACTGCATTCTGGGATTTTCAACTGCATTCAGTAATATTATAAGATTAAGTTTTCACAACAGTTACCTTGATAATATGATTTCACAGTTATATTTTAGTTTGCATTGCCAATACAATTTTTTGAATATTTTGAATACAGCTACAGAAAGAGTTGCCAAGAAAACATCTAATTAGAATATAAAACTTGGACCCTAGTCTATTAAATTTCGCGCTAAATTTTAAAACATTATACATTTTTATTGAAAACGACATTCGTATATCTGTAAATAAGAAATTGCAATAAAAAAAAAAAAAAAATAGTTTATTTGTCAACCGAAAACAATGTTGGCTCCCACAGATCACAATCAACCCAAACTTTTCAATCCACGCTGGTGTAATGTTTGCCTGATATATAAAACGACAATGGAAATCAATCCGAAATTAAAAAAATGCACTGGCTGCCATTTGGTGCAATATTGTACCAGTGCACATCAGAAATTAGATTGGCCACAGCATAAAGAATTCTGCCGAGCTGTACAGAAAGTTGCGAGAGATTATAATGTGCCGTTAATCTTCGTAATAAATGGAGCGCCTACCACTTTCGAGTCAATGAAAAGTAAAATAATGCTAGTGAAATTTCTAGTGCGTAAAGCACTCAAGCGTGAGCTATACGAGCATGAAACCTGTTTGATCTCATTTGCGAATATATGCGCAAACTGTTTTACAATGCGAAACTTAACGCCATGCACAAATTGTCAAGGCGTTTCCTATTGTTCGCTGCTGTGTAAACATAAGGGTGACCAATGGCATGATAGAAAACTGTGCCATAATATGAAACTCTACTATTGTATATATAAATTTAAAATACTCTATCCAGCGATGAGAGTAGATGATAAGGTAGTACAACCCATTAAAATGGATTTTTTTGCACACGCCGATGAATTATGTGGACAAAATTTGGAAAAAGTTTTTTTCCGAATAACACGAAAGCGTATACCTGACAAACCGTATAACTCTTTGGAGGAATTTCAATTGTTCTCTGATGCCGCCAGTTTAAGTAATATTGCCACAATTTGCTATGCTATGGAATATACGCATATACCCGATCCCGATGATGAGGCAAAGTTTGTGATATTCGTTGTTGGTGCACAAGCTGAGCCGTCCTTTTACTTTTGTGAAGTTCAAACGAAATTCTTTTTTCTCCAGTATCCACATTTTACACAACTGGAATTGTATTTTATAGGGCCGGAAGTGGGTCCATTAGCTGGTGAAGAATATGTTTATAATTTTCAGGTGTATTATAAAAATTTTCACATTTTCATAGTACATTCATTATAATACAAAATTTTCTATTTAGTTTCAGACACGCAAAGTAATTTGCCACCGTTATCAAGGTCTATTTCAGGATTTCTGCAAAGAAAATAGCGATATCGAGCCATCGTTTATAATATGCTTCAATTGTGGTTTCTCAGAATATTCTTTTCAAATCAAAGATGATCAAACACCACCAGATACATGGCCAGGAGGAATTTTACGTATACTTCAGTTTAACGATACACCGATTGTCTTCACATCAATGTCATATTTAGGAGCAACTTGGGATTCTAATATAGTAACTGAAGTTTCAAAGACATCTGATGTTCCGATTCATATTGAATGTGTCATGCCTCTACATCCAAATCCGTATCAGGATCCAAGACCAGTACCTACGATTATGTGCGTCGCAAATGAAGAGGTATACTTTCGTTGCGGATTTGTTCGAGGAATATGCACTAGAAAGAATCCATTATAAAGTAATTCTTTCTGATAGTTACATATAGATGAAAGTTTTAGAATTTATGTTTCGATTTTAACAATGGTTGTAATCTTTTGGGTTGTTCGGGGAAGTATAGAATAAGGGTGGCAGGAGGTAATCTCTACATTTTGTATTAAAACTGAGTTAAATTATATTATAACAAAGTTAATTTATATTAGAACTGAGTTAAATTAAATTTGAATAGAGTCAAAAGAACAGAGTAAATTTATATTAGAACTAATTTAAAATTAATTAGAACAAAGTTAAAATAAATTAGAACGAGTAAGATTATATTTGAACAGAGTTAAAATAAATTAGAACAGAGTTAAGTTAAAATAAATTAGAGCAAAGTTAGAATAAATCAGAACAAAGGTAGAATAAACTAGAACAGAGTTAAATTATATTAGAACAAAGTTAAAATAAATTAGAACAGAGAAAGATTATATTTGAACAGAGTTAAATTATATTAGAGCATAGTTAAAATAAATTAGAACAAAGTTAAATTATATTAGAACAAAGTTAGAATATATCAGAACAAAGGTAGAATAAACTAGAACAGAGTTAAATTATATTAAAACAAAGTTAAAGTAAATTGGAACAAAGGTAAAACAAACTAGAACAGAGTTAAATTATAATGGAACAAAGTTAAAGTAAATTAGAACAGAGTTAATATAAATTAGAACAAAGTTAAATTACATTAGAGCAAAGTTAAAATAATTTAGAGCAAAGGTAAAATAAATTAGAATAGAGTTAAATTATGTTACAACAAAGTTAAAGTAAATTAGAACAGAGTTAAATTTTATTAGAACAAAGTAAATTGGAACAAAGGTAAAATAAACTAGAATCGAGTTAAATTATATTAGAACAAAGTTAGAATAAATCAGAACAAAGGTAGAATAAACTAAAACAGAGTTAAATTATATTAAAACAAAGTTAAATTAAACTTAAACCAAGTCAATTTCTATTGTCTCTTCTGTTCTTAGCCCAAAAAGATTACAAGCTTTTTGTATGTTTAAGTATTGCTTAGTATTTATATATATGTTATTTATAATGTAGTATAAACGTATTTAATTTTATTTTTTTTGTGCTTAAATTTAATTTTAAATTCTTTCAAACTTATTGACAACTTTTATAAAAGAAGAAAAATCAGAATTATTAACCAATATGTGTCTAGTTATTCCATTATCAATGATATACAAAACGAAGACTAAAGCGATCAATACCAAGAATGTTAAAGTCTTGACAACGAACCCAATGGCATATGGCATTCCACTAATCTTAGGTATAAATAAAATTGTAAAAAGAAAATTTTGATATTTTTTCTTCTTTCTTTATTTTTCAAGACTATAGCATAGTCGTGGAACTTAGTTTGTCCCTGGTTAGACCCATCGATAAATCGCTTAAAGTATTTTTCCAGCAATGGGAATTGCCAAGCCCACTTAATCAAGTATTTTTCAATGTAGAATACTTTCATTGAAGATGAATTGTTTTTTCCAAACTCTTAATCTTATATAAAGATATTTTTACACGATACCAAATTTTTACCTTTTTCGGATATTTTTCTTTAAAAAAAATTTTAATCGAACAGCAACTTTGAAAATTCCTTAAAAATGGATTTATAAGTTTTTTCCAAAAGTAATCACTGTTTAACATTTCTATATACTGTTTTTAAAATTAAATTTAGAAATAATTAATTTCACCTGACTTAATGACCTGGTGAACAGACATACTTTTTAGGAAGGTGGGTTTGAGAATCAACAAAAAATAATAAAATTAATTATTTGTATTTGAACTAAACAACTACTTCTCATTGGCATAAAAATATTCTTAGTTTTAAAATTCAGAAACAAATTTCTTTAAAATTCAGAAACAAATTTCTTTAAAATTCAGAAACAAATTTCTTTAAAATTCAGAAACAAATTTCTTTAAAATTCAGAAACAAATTTCTTTTATTTTTTTTTAAGTACTAAAATTTTTTATTGAAAGCAAATGGAAATTGTGTTTTGGAAATTTACAAAATTGGATCATGGTATCTAGCAAAATGAGTTAAACTACAGTAACCCCAACTTCTTTCTTCTTTCTTCTTTCTTCTTTCTTCTTTCTTCTTTCTTCTTTCTTCTTTCTTCTTTCTTCTTTCTTCTTTCTTCTTTCTTCTTTCTTCTTTCTTCTTTCTTCTTTCTTCTTTCTTCTTTCTTCTTTCTTCTTTCTTCTTTCTTCTTTCTTTCTTCTTTCTTCTTTCTTTCTTCTTTCTTCTTTCTTTCTTCTTTCTTTCTTCTTTCTTTCTTCTTTCTTTCTTCTTTCTTCTTTCTTTCTTCTTTCTTCTTTCTTCTTTCTTTCTTTCTTCTTTCTTCTTTCTTCTTCTTTCTTCTTTCTTCTTTCTTCTTTCTTCTTTCTTCTTTCTTCTTTCTTCTTTCTTCTTTCTTCTTTCTTCTTTCTTCTTTCTTCTTTCTTCTTTCTTCTTTCTTCTTTCTTCTTTCTTCTTTCTTCTTTCTTCTTTCTTCTTTCTTCTTTCTTCTTTCTTCTTTCTTCTTTCTTCTTTCTTCTTTCTTCTTTCTTCTTTCTTCTTTCTTCTTTCTTCTTTCTTCTTTCTTCTTTCTTCTTTCTTCTTTCTTCTTTCTTCTTTCTTCTTTCTTCTTTCTTCTTTCTTCTTTCTTCTTTCTTCTTTCTTCTTTCTTCTTTCTTCTTTCTTCTTTCTTCTTTCTTCTTTCTTCTTTCTTCTTTCTTCTTTCTTCTTTCTTCTTTCTTCTTTCTTCTTTCTTCTTTCTTCTTTCTTCTTTCTTCTTTCTTCTTTCTTCTTTCTTCTTTCTTCTTTCTTCTTTCTTCTTTCGTCTTTCTTCTTTCGTCTTTCTTCTTTCTTCTTTCTTCTTTCTTCTTTCTTTCTTTTGTCTTTCTTTTTTCTCTCTTTCTTTTTTCTCTCTTTCTTTCTTCTCTCTTATTTCTTTCTTTCTTTTAAAAAAAAAGTTGAATTTAGATTGTTTTGGCCTTCAGTAACCTCAATTATTTGTCGATGTTGCACATTTTCTCGAAATTGCTGCTGTAATATAAATTTAAAAGTATCAATTTCCAAGAAACTCTTTTTTGTTATGCAAATACACATGTTCCATGCATAATTTTCATCCTCTTAACACTTATCTCATCTGATGCATCGGTATTTTGTAAAAACGATTTGTCTAAAATTAATTAAATTTCCATTTTTATGCAAACTGATAAGAAAATAACAATTAAATAAAGCATGACTATGCGTACGAGTGGATAATATCTATTTAACTACTCATAAAAAAACTCTCATCTCTTCAACTTGGTAAAGGCAAGTAGGTACAGAGCTGCCAACTCTATTTTCCCCATTCCCATATTTTCCAATTTTTTCTTCCCTATTTCATGTCAAATTCCCCCAATTTTATTTTTTGGAATAAGTTTTTTCTTTAAATAATTGTTTAACAAATAAAGTTGACACCATAATAGTAGTTGACAGCCTATTTCTAAAAGCATTTTTGTTTATATTAGTTTGGGAAAAAAACTTGTTCTACACTAGATATAGAATGAGGTAAAGTGCTGGTTACATTTATCTCTATAGCTTTTATTGACCTATATTTTTTATCGATAGTAAAAATTTCCGATTTGTATATTGTATAACATATGGAAAAAGACGCACCAAAGGAACAATAGCATTGTAAGTACGTGAAATTGACGCACCAAAACGCTGGGACACGTAAACTTAGTTTTGGATCGCAGAATCTAGTGGTAAACTAAGTTTTTAAAGATTATGTCAAAATCAAGAAATATGTCATTTTTAAGTTTTTCAAGCAATTTTTTGATTATATTTTAAGGAAAAGACATCAAAATCTCTTTTGAAATGACTTTATTTATGGTTTATTTGTCAAAATTCAAATCTAACAATGAAGGCGGTCATTTTAAAGTAGATACAACTCATTGATTTTTAATTTGTGGCACTATTTAATTTAATTTTATGCATTTTCCGTAATTTTTTCGAATTAAATTCAACCCAAAAGATTGTTTTAAAATCCCCTCTAATCTTGGAGTTATTCCCCCATTACCCCAGAGCTTCACTATTCCACCGAAATGGGGGAATTTCCCCCGAGTTGGCAAGCCTGAATAGGTATTTAAATGTTCATAGACATCGCACTTTAATTAATAGTTCATCCTTCAGTAGGAATTTTATATGGAAAAAAAAAACAAAAACCTAATGCTTCTCAATAAACCCAAAACACCGATGAATATAAATATTGCGTTGGCGTGTGTGTGTCGCCGCCATGAATCGTTTGGAACCTTTAACAAGCTCAGCAATGGCAATGAATAAAAATCAAGTAGAGGAAGGAGGCGACTTTATGCTAGGAGAAATCAAAAATAAAAAAAAAAAAAATAATATAAACAGATTCCTAGCTATGGCTATTTTTGTTAAGTTTGTGAAATCTTGCAAAACCACTTAAGACATTGTTACACCATTATGTGGCGTAAGGAAATTTGTATAATGATGCGCTGTGTTGTTGTTGTATCATAGTATGAACGTACACTTAGCGAAAAAAGAGACAACTTGAAACGAGGTGAAAAATCTTAGTGGTCTGCAAATTCAATTATTTATAATAAACCATTGCTGCAATGCTCAACACGCTTAATAATTACGCCAAATTCTAGTGTTTTTAGGCTTTTCAGCTTGACACATAAGAAAAACGCCTAGGCTCCAAAACCGGCACTATATTGGTCTATTATTGGCAGGCTTTAGTGGGTTTCATTTCCCTCATCAGATAAAAACATAGTTTTAAGCCTATTTCGCTCCTGAAAAGCCTAGGCCTTGCTTGGCGATCTTATATTAACACCTCAATAGCGTCTGATTACCGCGTTTTCTTCTTTAAAGCCAAGCACATATTCTACACGCACTAAACTTCGGATACTAAGCTTCAACGTCAAGTCAAAGTTATTGTGAATCATGGACTATGACCACTACACTGTAGTGGGAGATGCAAATACAATATTTGCCAACAAGTGTCTTGAGACCAGATTGAAATAAAGGGGGGTATCCCCTAACACCATCATAATCCAAGCCTAGACACTTGACATGAACGAAATGTTGGATCATAAACTCAATCGTCAGGTCAGCCGCTAGGTTATTATGAAAGATCTAAACATTTGTCAATAGGAATCGTACAAATATCTTTAGACCCCATTCCAGATTAAAGAAGGAATAGAAGTTAGAGTTCAATGGGTCATACCCAATTACCACCGCTTCTATTCTATTCTCGTGAACCACCTATATTTACCCCCTATCACGACCCCTACCGTCTACTATCCCCACCCTGATCATCCCCTATTCGCATCTCTATTAATCCTATAAATCGTCTACATATTTTCACTGTCACAACCTCAATCACCACCTAATTCTATCCCTATCACTACCTCTACCTATCCCCAATCATCGCAAAATCTATCACCCTCTTCACCACCTCTATTCACACTACCTTGTACCTTCTATATCCACCTCTATCCATCCTATAAATCGCTTAAATATGAGAGGCTGAGAGCAAAAGCGGTACAATATCTAAGTTTGAGAGCAAAAGCGGTAAAATATCTAAGTTTGAGAGCAAAAGTGGTACAACTTCTAAGTTCAGGAAAAAGTGACATAACTTTACTTAAGAGTTAAGTCGGCTTGAATGTCGTTAAAAGTAAAATTAAAACAAAATATGTTCAGAACAAAGACAGTTTAAGAAGCTGTATCGTTTTTGCTCTTACTCCTTACTCATTATCACCCCAAGTTGTATAACTTGAACCGTTTTTGCGCTAAGATATCTATACATTTATTAGTGTAACTACATTTTTATTCCAGAGATCTAGAAGTGCTACACTATCATATTATATATCAATTTAAAGAGCTTGACGAGTAGGTTAGCCAAAAATTTTCAGATTTAAAATCGGTTTGGCCAATTCCAATTCCACTCATTGAACAAAACACGAGTAACGGCATTTCTCAGAATTATCTAACGAATTATCTGCATACACAAATAACAAAAACCAACGCCAACGAGTAGTTTGGTTCTCTTTTGATATTTGTTTTTTCATAAAGAGATTTCTTGTAAAAAAAAAATAGGCCTTACCGACTAGTAAATTTATATTACTTTTGCTCTTACAAAAATTTTAACTCGCTTTTGCTCTCAGCCTCTCATATCATCTCCTATCAACTCCTCAATATATCCCATTAATCACTTCTATCTATCCCCTATTATCCAACATCACTTCCTCTGCTCCTGCTTTCCTGTACTCTCAACTAATCGGAGACTCTTTTGAAAGCAGACAGTGAACTATTTGAATATAGGTAAAACCAAAACTAAAAATGAGGTTTGTATATCTAGGGGATTACTGCCCAGCAAGGAAGGCTACTAGTATCTCTTGATCTCCAGATCAACCTCACATTGATTGGATTCGTCACATTGTTCGTACTTACTAGTAAAACTTTGCTATGTGTTTCAGATTTTTGGGGAGAGGGAAGGAAAATGGACCCTCTTCTTAAATTCGTATATATTATGTTTGAATTATTATGAAAAATTTAAAGTACCTATTAATTTTTAATGTAGTGCTGAGAAATTCCAATACAATTTATTAAAATTTAGTTGAACTCACACATAGCTCTAATTTATACGAAGCACCCTGTACACGTATTATGACTAGTGTTATGAAAACCCGTTAGATTATATAATACGTCATTTGTTAAATAACATAATGCCCTAAGTATTAAAGATTCGCTAAAGTATCAAAGCCAAAGTCAAATTTGACGAAAAAAAAATAAAATTTTTTTTAATAAGACGGGTATCAAAATGGATGATCATGAATATCGGAGAAGGAATATAGCTCTGTACGATCGATACTTTGGTGACGTAAAGAAAAACAATGAAATATCTCTAAAATAAAAAAAAATTAAACTAATATCGTGTCTTAATTAAAATTTAACAGGAAGATTCTGATGAGGATCCTACTTTAGAAGTAAATCAAGCAATAAAATATTTCTTACTTCTTAAACTTATATCGAGTTTTAATTAATATTCGACAGGAAGGCTCTGATGAAGATGATGATGTTGAGTTTTTGCCAGGGAATTTTAAGGGAACTTTCACTACAACGTCGTTCAAGAATTCGACGTCAAGAGAATCTTTAACTATAGATTCGACTTCAATCGAGTCATCGCCAAGCCGACCGATCCAAATTTCACCTGGAGGGACAGTATGGGCGGTACCCGTTGGACCTGCTCCAAGAGCACTGAGAAGCGATGAGGTTGGGAATTTTTTTCTAATATAATAATGAAATTTAAATATAAAAACTTCGTACTAAATAGCAAGAAGAAAAAAGAGATATACATCTCAATAGGCAAGAGAAGTACCGAAATGAATTCTTTAATGTTATTGAGGTAAAGAAACAAGAGAAAGAGAAGAAACTTTCGTGAGAAAAACGAAAATCATCTTCAAAAATTAAAAAAATTAAATCTTTATATGTTTAGGAGCTACAACGCTATTCTGAAATGGAATCCGAAAGTTTGGATGAGTTTGTCGCCGAAGCCTTAATCGAACTTTCGGAGCCTTCAATGGAACCTTCAACTTCGAAAGCTGCGTTGGAAAAAGCTGCACTAGAAAAAGCTGCATTAGAAAAAGCCGCATTAGAAAACGCTTCGATTTCAATTGGAGCTTCACAATCAATTAGTGCATGGATTTCATCGCGTCCTTCTACAACAAAGCGGCTTGGACTACCAATCCAAAGAAGCTGGTTTGATGCTGCTCGTAACTTGACAAATGAAGAGTTAATGACGTTACGGGTCAGTAAGTTTCTTTGTAATACGAAGATAATTGAGGCAAATATCAGTTGAAACTTAAATTACATTTATATTTAAGATTCTGATGGAGTTTCCAGAAAAGAAAGGTTCAAAAAAAACTACGACTTCAAAGAAAGCGCGGATAAAGAAGAAGGTTTTCTCATCAATTGCTTCTAAGTCAACTGGTGTTCGGGCTTCGAGTTCAGCTAATCCTCGAACTACAAATTCAGCCATTTCTCGAGCTTCAAATTCAGCTGATGTTCGGGCTTCGAGTTCAACTGATACTTGGGCTTCGAATTTAGCTGATGCTTGGGCTTCGTGCTCAGCTAATGCTTGGGAATCGACTGCAAGTCATGCTTCTTCATCAAATCGACCTACAGTCATTCGAACACCGGGAGAGGTTTCAGCGAAGGCTTCAACTTCAAAGAAAACGACTGAAAAGTGGACGTTTTCGAAATATATTGGAGCTTCGAAATCATGTGCTGCTTCTACAACTACCAATGGTGGTGCTTCTTCATCAAATCGAGCTACAGTCATTCGAACAACGGGAGAGGTTACAGCTAAAACTTCGACTTCAAAGAAAGCACCGGGAAAGTGGACGCCTTCGAAATATATTGGAGCTACCACATCATGTGCTGCTTCTACGTTAACCGGTAGTGGTGCTTTAACTTCAACTGATGCTGATCCTTCAACTTTAACTGATGCTTCTAGATCAGCACGGGCTACAGTGCCAACCCGGATTATATTCAGGGGTCGTAACGCAGCTTCATTTGGAGAAACTTGGCATAAGGTGAATTGATTTTTCAGTGGTATTTCTATTGGTATTCGAGACGCCGCATTTGGAACTTCAACAATTAATGTATATTCTCATAGTATGATTCTGAATATTTTTTCTTTTTTATTCTTTAATTATAGGAACGTGCACGTCGTGCTGAATATGTCAAAAAACGTCGTGCCGAAACCGCTGAACGATTTCAAGCCCTGCGTGAAGTTGTACCGAATAGCGAAAATGTAATATGCTTCATTTTCATTCTGATACTTAAAATTTTGTTCATTTCATTTTATTTCTTTCTCCATTAGCTCTCAGAAGCTGAAGTTCTTGAAAATACCACAGAATATATAAAAGAATTAACAAAAGAAAATTATGAAAAACAAAAAAAGACTGACAGAATGAAGAGATATAACGAATTAGCGGAAATTGAACGTACGTACATAGATTTCGATATTATTTTACCTAATTTAATCTATTTCTTAATTTTTCCTTTCTTCCTATGAATATTTTTAGAGGATATGCTCACAAATTTCAAACTTGGGGTGCCCATAGATCTAGTTAAATTAGAACGTATACGTCTTGAAATGATAGAGTTCGATGATCCAGTTCGAGATGATTCTTCCGATAGTGAGGATAGTGAAGAGGAATTAGATAGCAGTGAGGAGCAGTCAGATGATAGTGAAGAACTGGGACATTTTAGTGATGAACAAACGCGTTCTAGTGAAGAGCAGTCTAATTCTAGTGAGGAGCAGTCTAACTCTAGTGAGGAACAATCGTATTCTAGTGAGGACAAGTCTGATTCTAGTGATGAGGATCCATATTCTAGTAAAAAACAGTCTGATGCTAGTGAGGACAGTGAATGAATTCAATTTTAAAACTCAACCTTTTCAGATTGGCTTGAACTCTTTGACGTACAATTTTTAAATATATCTTGTGAAATGTGAAGAAATAAGCAGCGCATTTCGTTAAGAATGCCAATAATTTAAAGATAATACTATTAATCCAAATTGTATAATCAATCCGGATGTACATAGCCTGTGCAAAATTTGAAACTATCAACTTTGGAAAGGCTCAAAACTTTTTATCCATTGTTGATAGGAAAAAAATTATTAATTGAAGTTGTATAGAATCCAATTTTTACACAATTTTAATTTTACAAATGTCGTAAGCCAAAAATACTGAAAAATTCGACTACTTGCAGTTAAGGAACTTTTCACAGATATACTCTTTTCATTACCGGATTGATTGTACCAAAAATTTAAACATTCTTCTCATACAGGTACAAAATTTTATTGTATTTTTTAACTAACTAATTATTCGTAAACTTTTGTAAGTTACTATCTTTTGTAATGGAGTGCTTTAATGTAACTGTGTATTTGTTATTTATTAAGTAAATTGTCTGTATATTTTATACGATTACGAAAAATTATGTTTTATTTTGATACGCCCATTTAATGTTTTTTGATCATAAAATCAGACAAAAGTTCGGCAAACTCAGATTAAAATTCAAACCAACTTCTGACCAAAGACAGGTTGAAATTTAAACTAAATACTGCTCTGAATTCAAGTTAAAAATCAGACCTAAAAATAAACCAAAAATTAGCCCAAAATTTAAACCTAATTCAGACTAAATTTTAAATCAAAAATCAAACCAAGCTCAGCCCAAAATTGAGATGAGACTAAACTTAAGACACAAATCTGGATCAAAATTCAAACCGAAAATCGGTAGAATTCATACCAAATTCAAACCAAAAATCGGTAGAATTCATACCAAATTCAAACCAAAATTTTAATCGAATTGAGACCAAAATTCAGACCAAAATAGAAACCCAATTTAGGCCAAAACTCGAACCGAACTCGAACTAAATTCGAACGAAACTCACACAAAATTTAGATCAAAAGGAAACCAAATTCAGAACAAAAGTCGAGGTAAATTCGGACTAAAAATTCGAAAAAACTTAGACCAAATTCAATCCAAAAATCAAACCCAATTCTGGCCAAAACCAGGAACAATTCAACCCAATTGTAGACCATAAATCAGAACAAAATATGGTGCAAAAGAGAGCCGAAATTTAAGCTAAAACTCAGACCAAAACTCAAAACTAAAATAAATTGAAATAGAACAAATTCCGGCTAAAAGTCAGACCAAATTCAACCGGATCTCAGGACAAATTCAAACCAAATTAGGATCAAAAGTCGGACTAAAATTTTGTTCGAACTAAAATAAAGTTAAAAATAAAGCCAAATTCCGTCCGAAACTCCATCAAAATTAAGAGTAAAATTCAAAACGAATTTCGGTCAAAAGTTAGACCAAACCCATACTAAATTCCGACAAAAAGTCAGACCAAAAGGCACTTCAAAATTCAGAGCAGATTAAGACAAAAAATAGGACCGATAATCAGACCAAAATTTATTCCAAATCCAAACTGAATTCGGATCAAATGCCCCACTGAATATCAGCCCAAAATTCAAACCGAGCCTCAGATCAAAATCAAACTCAACCCAAAAATTTGAACCAAATTCGGGCCACAATTCAGCTCAAAACTTAAAAGTATGACCAAAATCAGATCAAAATTCATAAATAAATTCAAACCAAATTTCGAACCAAAGTTCCAACGAAATTAAGGCGAAAAATTCGGCTGAAACTCAAGCCAAATTTAGACAAAAATTCACCAAAAATTCATATCGAATTTGGTTCAAAAGTCCCAGTGAAACTCAGACCAAAATTCAAATCGAAGTTCAGACCAAAACTCTAATTAAATTCAAACCATAAATTAAACAGAACTTCTGATTAAACTCAATCTAAAAATCAGACCAAATTTGAACCAAATTCTGATTAAACTCAACCTAAAAATCAGACCAAATTTGAACCAAATTCGGACCACAATTCAGTTTAAACTCAAACCAAAAGTGAGACGGAAATTCAAATCAAAACTCATAAATAATTCAAACCAAATTTCGAACCAAAATTTCGACCAAATTTAGGCTAAATAATTCGACTGAAACTCAGACCAAATTTAGATGAAAATTCACTCAAAATTCATACCGAATTTGGTTCAAAAGTCCCACCTCAACTCAAACCAAAATTCAAACCAAAGTACATACAAAATTGAATATAAAATTCAGGCAAAAATCAAATCAAATTCAGACCGAAGCTTAGACCAAAATTCATATTAAAGTCAGACCAAAAATTAATGTGAAATTTAAACCGAAACTAAGACTTGATACTCGGCTATAAAACCGGACCTAAAAACTGATTAAAAAACAGACCAACAACCTTTATTAAACTCTTTAAAAGAAGGGCATCTGCTACTTAAAAATAGACACTAATCCTGAAATTTCAGATACTGACTGAAATTTGGACATGATTTTTAGAAATTTTACATTTAAGGCTATGAAAAACTACCAGACGGGATCTCAAGTAGCAAATGTTACTTCTAAATAGAAAATGCGGTTATCTTTCGGCTAGGCGTGGTGTTGAATGTAGTATACTGAGGTTATTTAGGTTTATTGTATTCCGGGTTCTGTAGTATTGAGTTAGGTGGTATATACAACTACCTGTTCAATACCTCTGTTGGTAAGTTTCGTATAGAATTAGTTGAAGTAAAACTCCATTTTCAGAACTTTTCTTTGACTTTTTAACAAAGTTAGAAACAAACCCGGATTATTGTAGCATTTTCAAACACAAGCCTTCGTTTTCTTGAACATTTGTTGACTGACATGAAAGTATGGATTACTTCACCATTCAATGGTGTCCCTTTCGGTATTTTGATGCCATATGGCATCATTCACTTTAATCTGGCATAAAGCAGGTGTAATACAAATTTTACTACTAGCATTATATGTATTCAATTCTGTTAAGTATTTTGCATGATTTTGGATTGCCAAATATTTTAAATTTCTACTTGTGCTATTTTTTTAAATGGTTTTTTTCTTTGAAGTCAAGTCAAAAATCTATGCGCAAAAATTGATTATTAATATTGGTTGCATTATTTTGGTAAAAAAAAGTTAATAATTTATTTCTAAGTGGAAATATAACTTTCCAATTATGTTCGCAAAAGATAAAAGCATATCTAAAAATTAAAAAAAAAAATATTAACCCTTTTTTGTCCATAGCTTCAGAAGTTTAATTTTTCAAACTTTATTAAAGTACAAACAAGGATACGCAGAGGTGTGAAAATATTTTATATCTGATGCAGAAGTCCTAAGTAGTCATGAATTTTATGCAAAAGTTATCTATCGACCCCAATTAAAAAGATGTACTGAAAGGGTTAAGGCGATGCCAAAGTGGCGCTTATGAGTTTCTAGTGATAATCAATAATAGTAAAAAAAACACGAATCAGGCACTAATCACTGCCAAAATTAGCAATTAAGGTCATTCTACTTTTTTCACAATCAATATGAGTCTCAATCACTGAATTTCGGGTATTCATAAGACTGAATTCTGAATTATTTTAAATAAAACTGCTGAAAAAGTGTCGATTTTCTCTAAGTGTATACTAAGTATACGGAGTGGTACGCGTCTGTGTATACATACGCTGTTGTGAAGTTTAAAGCCTTGATTGCTAATCAAAATATTTAAAATAGCTTAAGGGACTTTGAGAAAAAGAATATCTTCAACTAAATGTTTATATGTAAAAAAAAAAAAACAAAACTACCAAGTTAAGCGTATGTGCATAAACATAGTAGGCAAACCGTTTTGTTTTACCTTCTTTACTGCTGCTGCTTCTGTTACTGCATGTTAAACGATCATAAATTATTACAGAAACAGGAGGTTTACACTACTTGCTTGGCAACTTACAGCAGCTTCGCATCTTACACCATGCAATCAACTATTACGCTTAGCTTTTAGTAATTTGCAGACAAGCTTAAATTTAAGCAATGACTAAGTAGTGGAGCCGCTTCATCATTTCTTTTCTTTTTTTTGTTTTGTTTTCTTCATGATCGTTTTCGTTTAATTGTTGGTATGATCTGTTTTTAAGTTGGTACTACTAGCATATTTAATAAATCGAGGCAGTTTTTGTTGTAGTTGTAGGTACATGCCTACCCCATCGTGTTTTTGTTGATATAGTAGTTGTTACAGTTGTTGTTATTTTGCGTTTTTGTTGTCGCTGTTATGACCTAGTAAATGCATTCATTGATTTGATGCCGCCACCACCGCATCAATGCCATATATTGTACAGCAGCGCAGTGCGCTCATCTTGCCGCCAAATTGGCTCGTCACGCTATATTGCACAGTGTTTTGCCTGCCTGCCTGCCTGCCGAATCTCTTTGATAGATTTAAGGTGCGTTGATTTTACTTTATTTTTTTTTTGGGTAATTGTTGTTCGGTTTTGTTGTTCGGTTTCTTTGTTAAAGCGTAAAAAATAGGCGTCGAAATGTCGAATATTCGAACCTTTTTTGTTGGAGCTTTTGTTCTTTTTTTTTTGGTTTTAATAATAATAATAGTTTATGGTTTCATTTGTGATGATGATCACTTAAATGAAATCAAAAGTTAATGATAGTTTTTAAATGTTATTAGTTTAGTTTAGAATTTTTTTTTTTATTCAACGGGTTTTTAATATTTGTGATAGATAGTCAAAAGTGGAATTGCTGAGGTCGTAAATATTCATTGTTCAATTTTGATACCAAACTCATGGAATAGAGGGCAGATAAAATGCCTGCCGTGATGCAAAATAAAACGAAATTGCGCTAAAGCTAAACCTTACATCAGAAGAACCTAAACAGGACCCTCTGATTGACCTTTATTATCACTGAATGCTTCAGGCCTCCTTGTATTGACTCTGAAGCCCCTCATAGCCTTTGATTGGTTTTAAATAACTACCTTAGGGAGTCTCGACTTTATAGGGCACACCAATGAACCGATCTACTATTTCGTTGAATTATTCAAAATTCAGAAAATCTCCGCTATTGAGCCTCACAGTCTCTGACTCTGGGCTCTCTAATGGCCCTTTTGCACGACATTCATTATCACCCACTACTCTATACTACCCTTTGTTGACTCTAATTATGCCTGGGCCTTAAAAGATTTGCCTGCTTCTTATAGCTCTTTTGGTTGATCTTTTTTGCTATTGACTAATTTATACTAGTCTCGACTGACCATTACATACTCCTATATGCTTTGATCTACTTTTGATAGCCTGTGAAGGCTTCAAATTGCTCTTGATTCCGGTTTAAGGCCTCTAATTTCCATTTATTGCATTTGACTGAGCTTTAGAGTCTCTGACTACCTTTTATAGCCCCTTTGTCTAACTTTTGTTCTCACTGATTTTCCCTAACAATCTCTGATTTCTCTGCCGTACCCTTTATTTTTTCCTGCTTATAATTTTCTATTTAAAGTAAGTGTTTCAATAATACTACTGGCTAAATTTTGCAATCGAACTAGGCTACTTTAAAAAATGGATGGACTTACGATCATGGTGTCAAAATTTTAACAAAATCTAATTAGAAGTATAAGTATCTTCACTCGAATGATCAAACTAGAAGCCCTACAATATCATGAATTTACGGGAGATTTTCTTATAACAGCTGGGTGAAGTTCTAAATCAAATCCTTCTATGGTGGTGCCAGAGAAAATAAATAAAGGGAGAGTTACAAATGGGTTTGAAATAGGCATAGGTGTCAGTATCCCTAGACCATTCTTATTCTGTAAGTTTAGATATAATTTTATTATTTGGCGGAAGGCCTATGCGGTGAAACATCGGGTAGTCTGGTCAAATTGAGTCATCTTTTAGCTTCTCTGGCTCGAAGAAGTGATACCTCTTGCTCCCATCAAACCCCTAATCTATTATAAGCGATTACTCGCCGTCAAAGGATCGATTCTGAGGTAGCTTAGACTTCAGTCTAGCACTGAGGCCGCCGAGGTCCTATTATAACAAATAAGATACATTCGGTTGGATACAGCTATTCTAAAAATAAAATGCATACTATCTCATAGGGGAGTTCAGTTTTCCTGCTATCACTATCAGTTTTTAAGTAGTTGGTCTGATATCAAGTTCCATTCCGACTTTTAGAAGGGAAAATTGACGATGAGATTGAGGAAAGTTAAACCTCATTTCTTACATGTTTGCTCTGGTTTCAAGTAAATGAAGTTTAGAGTGTTTATGACAAAGGTTTACTCGTAGCTTTGACGATATCTCACGCCATAGATCTAAGAATTATTACTAAAGAGAATGCAGACTGAATTTAAATTTTACCAGAATTACAAGTAAATCAAGTGAGGTTTTAGAAATAGTTACCACCCCCACTTTTCACAATAAATATTTTAGACTGGAACATAGTCTTAAAAATTATTATTAAAAAGAATGCAGATTTAATTTGAAGTTAGCCAGGATTATTAGTGGATCAAGTGAGGTTTTAGATCTTGCCCCCACTCTTCTCAATAAATAATTGAACCTTCATTGTCAGGTTGTTATTCTTCCTATTACAAGCTCGCTAGTGATTACGGGAGATTTTAGGGATAACCGATAATCTCTTCAAGAGCTAAAATCCTTCTCTGCTTCCCTTTGACCGATGAAAATCAGACACATTTATATAGCTAGTTATAAAACAAACAAAAAATTGAACGAGACGAGCAACTTAACTCTTTGGCAACCCAAAACCCATTAAAAATTACTAGTTGCCTTGAAGGTATTTTTAAAATTTGAAGTTGCGATTACTAGCGGATACTATGAAAGGTTTTATGGTTATTAAACCCTTCATTCCCCCTCTCCCCTACTTTTTACTGATGAACATAGCATATAATTATTTGGTAGGTCATAAAATAAAAAAAAAATTTAGAGAGAAGGAAAAATTAGACTCCTTCCTCCGTTAGAAAATCTGTGGATTCTCTCCCGCTAAATAAATAATCTTTGTTCCAAATTTTACCATTTATTTTTTTCTATATCCAAAGAAATTTTAAATCCAAATCCTCTTCAATAAACAACCCCTGGGGCCATTAGCTTTCAATTCGAACTCTAACAGGTTTTCGAAATAAAAGAGCTCAACAGAATGGCGAAACCGAATTTGAGGTTTCAGTCGTGACTATGTTGGGTCAAAAATAAATGCTGGTTTGGTTCTTAGATCCAGGTTTCTGAGAAACATCAATATTATATTTGAATTTATCAGTTATTAAAAGCCTACAGAAATCGGTTAAGTAAACGAAGAAAAACACTAAAATAGGGGGAAATTGAGTTTGAAGCAGTAAGATATAGGTCTGTGGTGGTAGTAATCGTGAGAAAGAGCTTAGGAAATAGTATATGTAGACGGATCATTTTGTGTGGGAGGCCGTCACTGCTATAGATTAAAATTTTAAGTTAAAGTGCGGACTCTTATGAAACATTAAGCGAAAAGGAAAGTGAAAAATCCCAAATACATTCCTGTTCATGTTGTTATGGGCTCATAGACATTATCGGATTCAACTCAGGCTACGATTGTCGATGACGTCATAACTTATTTTTTTGCCAGTTCACTTAAACTTATCAATTTTAAGGTGCCCTCATACATACATCTTTCCACATCAAATTTAACTACTTTTTACTAAAACCTTTAATTATAAAATTTCATTTAAAATTGCAATAAGATTGAGACGGGTTCAGAGAAAGCGTGTCTTAAATCTTACATTTATAACTTTTTTGAATTTAGAGATATTGCAACATTTGTTTACACGGTTGTGAATCTTAGTACGTAACTTATGGTACTCAACTTATGGTTCATTAATCTCTAATCACTATTATAAATAGAATGTGTTATATTTTTCATTATAATTTCAATCTTTCTGTCATACAGATAACAATCGTGAAGACAACTCATTTTCTACCGACTACTCTCTACTCTTCTATTTCGTTTTTCTTCTTTTTTTTTAACAAATCTTTCATTAACATTCAATTTAAAAAATTTTCAGAAACTCGTATTTTGTCACATATTGACATATTTTTCATTATTATCTCTTTTTCTTTCACTTCAATTTCAAATTCCGCTTGTCTTATTGCATACCACGCACATACGAGTATATAAGTGGGTAATGCATTGCCAGTTTTGCCGCTCTACGCCGATGCCATTGCAGCGCGCTACTGCATATCCATATTTGGTGCCAATTAGCGTTGATGTCGTTTATGCGTTTGCCTTGAAGTTAAAGCCAGAGCCAGAAGAAAGAGATAGACCCTTTTACTTACTTACTTCCAAACATACATATATATTTTTATATTTCTTTTCAAAATATCCAACGAATTATTTCATGAAATGTCATTGCAATTGGCATTTTCACAACGTGTTGTTGTAGTAGAATGTTTTGAAGTAGAAGTAACTGAAGTAACCAGTATTTGTATGAGAGTTTGTTTGTCTGTTTGTCAGGTTGTTTGCTCAGTGACCATTCCAATTATGGAGGCGCAAATGAAATTGTTTACTTGCCAGAAAGAAGAAGATAAATTGTTGACAGTTTCTTTAATTATGCGTTAATTACTAACGAAACAAACTACTAATAAAAATTTGTTGTTGAAAAATTGAAGAAGCGAATTACGAAAAAATACAACAATGCGTTAAACGTTTCAATTTCATTTGTATACACTTGGCATGTGAATTGATTCCAATTAATAGAGAGTTGCTCTCAAGAGAGTGAAGTGAGTAAGAAAACAATGCATGTTTTTACTCACTTTGCTCTCTTGAGAGAAGCTCTCTAATTAGAAAACGAGTGGAAACATTTTAGAGAATGTCGTATCAAATATGAAACAAAAACAGCTGATTTTTGCACCTCTAGCCGCCGATTGACTTCATCAGCTTAGCTCTCCAACATCCCAGAGTTCTATAAATGATCATAAATTCTTCAAAAATTATTCAGCTTTTTTTTTTTTTTTTTTTTTTGCAGCACACGCGAGCTTCACTTTTCGCACCGTTTAAGGTGCTCATTAGCAATCCTATATACTTACTTTATTGCTGCTCTTACCCAGAAATATAAAGTAGGAACGACTTTTTTTTTTTTTTTTTTGTGAAATGATGCAAACAAATCATTGCCAAAAATGGTTACAAAATCTCATCAACCATTGCCATTTTTGTGTTATGATCTTTCTACGGAGAGGGCAAAAATCTCAACATCAACCACAACAACAACAACAACTGCTTTTGAAAGTGGCTGCGATCATTTATAATAAAATACAAGAAGTAATACAATATTTCAATGCATCACATCGTATACTCAAAGGGATATGAATGACTCATAAGTCAAGAGTAGCTGAAGCTCCCAAGTAGTGCAGTGTAGAAAATGTCAATATAATTGGCAGCCAGCAAAAGCGCATAATGCGCGCATGCTATATGAAGAATGCCACTGTTTCATTTTCATTTTGTTTCGCTTTCTTTGCGGTTTATTTTCGAAAGTGTTGTTCGCTCTTTGCTGAAAATCAGCAATGCATGCCCTTAAATGTCATGTTTAAAAAAAAAAAAAAATGTAAATTGCTTGGCTGCTTTTTTTTTTTCTTTTTTTGATTTCCTCTTCTTCATTTCCAATGAACTTCTTCGGTTCAAAATTAAGCGATTTTTATAGCTTGTTATTGTGAAAAATAAAAAATTTACATTTTCTGTTGAATATATTTCATGATTATTGGCAGCTACATTTTTGGGCAACATGGTTCGTTAAAAATTGATTAAATTCGTTTCGTTTTAAACTGAAAATCATCAAATTGTAACGTACTTGTTTATATTGAAGCTAAAGATTAAAATACTTGTTGGGAATTGTGCGAAAAAAGCGAAACTTTCACTTGTCACAAATGTAGAACACAATTTGGAATTGAAGAGAATGTGTGAAAAAAAATTCTTACGTTTTAAAAAAGGAAGAAAACGTATGAAAAAATTCTTACGTTTTTTCATTCTTGGCATGATTGGCGAAGCTAGAAAGGTAAAGAGGTCTAAAAAACTCCTCAAAACCTCAAAATCATTTTTTTGGTATAAAATTTTGAAAAATTGTGTCAATTCCCCCCTTAATAAAAACCTCTTCTATCTGTTCTCTAGTCCTGTGAATTCTCATTAATTATTCTAAATTAATTTCATGTAGGTATTTATCTCAATAAAAATTATGTTAAACTAACCATACAAAATTTCACACTGTGAATTTGTCATTATAAAATGTTTCACAGATCATAAAATTCAAAATGAAAAAAAAAAAAAAAAAAACTTTTAAAATTGGAACAATGGTTTTATAAAACTTGAGCTTGAGCTTACGTTTACCATATCATATCACAATCATAATGGGTTTCAAAAATTCAAAAGACTCCGATGTATAGTAGGTATGTATGGTATTAATGTGTAATAGAATACTTTTAATACCCATTGAGACATGATCATTTACATACGATCACGAACGAAAACAAAGAGATATACGCGCTTGAAACTTTGACAGTGACGATGAAATGAGATTTGTATGTGATCGTAATGTTAGGAGAAGGTAAGAAAAAGAGCTCGAATTACAAATCTCTACTTAAGATGTATGGAATTAGAACATAAGTATTTATAGGAAAAAGAAGTTTTGTGTTTCTGTTTCACAAAAGCGGGGAATAAATGTTGGGTAAAAATAAGACAAAGTTATTATTTAAAACACAAAAACATCTCTGACACCAGGCGCAAAGGTTAAGGTTTTCGAAAAGGCCGTGGAGATCATATAGAAAGCACATGTGTGCAGTCTTATAAAGTAAAAAACCAAGTCCCCGTTGTGGAATGAGCATTGAAGTAGCCTCAAAAATTAATATGCCACAAGTTTAATCAAGACACGAGACAGGTAACAGACAAAAAAAAGTCTTGAGAAATTTTTGTGTTAGAAACAGTCAAAGATTCAGTGGCTATCTGAAGTCTCTCCTTCATAATGTGCCAAGAAAAAGCCATCAAAAAAGTTATGAATAAGGATAGAAGCAATTTTTCTACTTCAATATCAACAGTTTAAAATTCAACATTCTAACCAAAGAACACTCATGAATCTCTTTCATAAAGGGATAAATGTGGTCATAAAGACTATTAAAGTAATTCGGGGAGCCCAAAGTAGCAGGCACTGCGGCCTGAAAGATCCTTTGTCCCGGTTTCCAATCTAAGACGAAAGACGCTCTACTGATCTAATGAAGTTCAGAACATCGTTTGTGGAAGAGGATTTCACATCATTAACCGGAAGATTTGACTTTCCGAAAATATACCTCCTGAACCGAGAAAGGTCTGAGCAATCACACACAATGTAAGTTGCCGTCTGATCGCAACATAGACTATTTAGGTGTTATCCGAGCACATAAGTGTCCAGACAGCAGTCTAGGATGCGATTTAGTGTAAGAGATGAACCCATTATGGGTGAAGGGAACGATAAGTAGTTTCGTCTGTCTGGAGCTAAAATTTTGTTTTCAAAACTAGAGAAATTTCTTCTTAGTCTATTTCTCAACAATAGTTTTTGAAAAGGCCCACCCGAGTCCGCAGAAAGCATCGGGATCACCGGCGGATTTATTACAAGCACACAGTCACAGTGGCTAGATACCTAACAAAGCGTAATTTTATTATAGATAGATAGACACGCCCAGTTTCGAAGGAAAACTGAATGAAGAAAGTGCTGCCTGGCTGTCGGAAAAGTAACTATAACTATACCTTTTAAGCCCTAAATTATCATATGCTTTGGCTAAATGTCCAGTGGGGTTGAGACACGTGTACTGGTTCCAACAACGCCTGCACCTATATCGCTTAATACGAATACGACCAATCAATGATATGAACGACCAATTCATCAATGAGACGCACAGTCTCAAGAATTTTATGAATTTTCGTAGCCCAATAGAAAGTCAGGATTCAGCATGTTTTGGTAGGTTAGCTTCAAAGAGCACCCCCATTTCTCCTTCAAAAAATCCCATACTCATGAATACACATATTCCTTACTAACCAGGGTGTCAGTGGCCTTTCTTCACAGCGGACGGTAACAAACTAGACCGACAAAAAAAAAATACTGACTGATCAGTAATCAGTGTGGCCAACTCAGCGCTTTTCTCGCTGATTTTAGTGCTTTTTGAAAATTAAAACGCAGGAAAAAAAGTGATTTAGAAGTATCAGATAGTGAAAAAGTTTAAATGAATTGAGTTTTCTCGCACTTTTATAAGGAAAAAATTTAACGCTTTTTTTAAGAAAATACGCGTTTTATTCTTCATTTTAGCGGATTTGGAAAAACAAAAGTTGGCCACACTGTCAGTAATGGTCTAGACGGCCTTCCGATTAAATACTTAAAGGTGGTTCGGGGAAGGCAAACCGTACCGCACTGACTGAAAGGTTTTCAATGTAATTGAAACTCGATCTCTCTCAAGTAGAATTCCATAAATTCAGATGAAAATATCTCTCTTTATTTTCGTGGGCAGACTCAGTGGTTCTCTACAGCGTGGTCACATTTAGTATAGAGAGTTATTAAATAGAACCAGGAAAATGATACCACGAATTCTCTGACTTCGGACCCATTCATTTTTCTTCTTCTTTTATGGGACAACAACCCATGGGGGACCAAGATTGAGTTTTTTGCATCTATTCCTGTTGTGTGATTTATATTTTTATTTTATATTGTACCTAGCCTTTCATCGTTCTTTATTTGTACTATTCAAAGAATTTTCCTGCCCATCCATTTCGTAAACCGAGGAGACAGGACTTGGATGGCAGATTTGGCTGAATCTTAGATATAATCATAAAGACATGGGGATAAAACCACCTTCTTATCGATGAAAATCTCATAACGATCAGTTGATCATGAATAACAAAAATTTAAAATGGACCAAAAATTAAAGCCCTCCTTCGGAAATGTTCAGAATCGCTGGTGGCAAAGATTAAAGTAGAGATATTGAACAAGAACTCCAGTGCGGTATAACTGAATAATTGTATAATCAATATCGTCAGTTACATGCAACTGATACAAATATCATAATTTCTTTTAAGCTATGGATACTAAAAGACTCGGTGGTTCCTAGCAATCCGGTGGCATCTAGTATAACTCGTTTTTAGTTAAGATTACGGTAATAGCTAGGTTAGGTTGGAGCGGTTGTCTAGAGACACACTTAGAACTGAACTATTCTGGTTCCAAACGGCGATGTGGCAATTTATTATCAGTTGGTGGTTTTGCCATTGCCTATCACTTTCTAATAATTCTCATACACTTCAAATCGATAGAGAATATAAGAATGTTGTGAGAATTAACCACCAGGCCAAGACGGGAATAGAACCCGAGCCACCTGGGTGAAAGTCCATAGTATTACCCACCAGACTATCGAAGTCGTTACATCAAAAAGGAGAAGGAGTGGTCACAAATTCATTAAAAAACCCCTCACCTTTTTATATTTGGTTTTTAAATCATTAGAGGACCTCATAGTCTGGTGATGTAGAATAGATAAAAGATACAAGAAAGATCGTCACGATATACACAACAGTTTGAATTGGTGTTATTGGGGCATCTTCTTTCTTCTGTTTCCTATTTGCTTAAAAATCAAAGCAATCTACATAGTTAGGTCATTCAGGTTCAAAGAGGTAAGCCTCGAGGCTGACAAAACTACCGGCATAGACCGACTTAACGATTAATTTCAATGAAGAATATATATGTAAATTACAAATGGCTTTAGAGGTAGGAAGGAAGGGCATTTCCCTACCGAAGTACCCCTTCCATGGGGTCATTGTACTTCCTACATAGATGAAAAGAAAATTGGAAAAAACTGGAGGAAAAGATTTATGAAGTTATGGTAAATGAAAGAGATTTTCTTTTATTCCAAACTTCTTAATTTATTTTAGAGGCTTAAGCCGAACAAAAGAAATAGTGGCTCCGTACTGTTCATGCAGATTAATTAACCAACCGATTGAACTTCAGAAAATAAAACTAGAGCCGATTGGAAGTACAGGGAGGGAGAGGGGGGCTGGAGGGGAAATGGGATAGGTTTCGACATAAGAATCTATTCAAGTAATAGTAGTCGAAGAACGACAAGGAACTATTTTACGAAACTTCTTACATCAAATTCGAAGTGTAAACTTGAACTTCACAAAAAAGGTTACGTCTCTAACTTTCTTTATATTTTCTCTGTTGTTGGGATTTTCGGGATTTTGGTGTTTTATTTTTTAAGAGGTGGATTAAGGAATGTAGAATATAAGGTAAAGTCTGTCGCAGTCGCACAAACCATAATTGGAACTGGTGTTTCTAACTAGCACCGATTATCGGTAATTAATCCAGTAGCTCGAGATTATTTCTTTTTTTTTTAGACTTTAAAACTCAAAATCGTATTTTATTTCCAAGTATGTTTCAAATGTTTACTTAAATTATTCTCTCTTATTATGAAATTTCCGCCGTTCGGAATCGGCGTTAAACTGTACGTCCAATTATGTGGTATCACAATGGGCCGTTCAGGCCTAAGTGTGTCTCTCGACAGCCACTCCAACCTAACCTAAACTATTATGAAATTTAATGCTTATTCAATCCTGACTATCTAAACTTTTCTTCAAGGACTAAAAAAAAATATTAAAATTACAGAATTAAAAAAATAATAAATTTTGTCACTCCCCTTAAAAAAATTTGTGCTCAAGTACTTTATAAAATCTTTAAAATCTCAATAGAAAGTAAATCCAATAAATACGCCCAAAAAATTAGTTCATAATTATGTATAAAAATGTAGCAACTGCTATTTTTAAATACCTACCATAAATTATTGTCGCTTTCTAATGAAAACTAACCAAAAACCCCCAAAAAAAAGAGACATAAAAAATAATGAAAGAAGAACAAAATAAGGTGTCATAATAAAATGCGCAGCATGATTTCAAAGAAGAATAAAATCTACTGACTACAAAAAAAATAGTAGCTTCTTCTATAAAAGTACAAAGAAATAAGCGTCAGCTTCACAAAGACATTTTTCCTTTTCTTTTTTTCTCGTTGTTGTGCAGGCACATATTTTTCTTCTTCTGCTTCTGCTGTCTGTCAATGAAATATTGGTGAACATTATGAACACGCGGGGTGGTCTTTCTCTTTTCATTGGACCACTCGATGAAGTTTTGAAGAGGGGGGCCAACAAACATACTTCACTGCCATTGTAGTAAGTACGGGTATGTGTGCATGTTGTAGAGTGCAATGCTTGGTCTGAGCTGCTGTCCCTAGCATAGAATGTTCTACAAGTGTTTTCTTGTTCAAGCACACGCATTGGAGAGGCGTGGAATTAACAATTCGAAATGCATAATTTTCAGTAATGTTCTTCCTCAGGGTCAACATCTGGCGGCAGGGGAGAGAAAAGGGGAACGAGGATTTTTTACCTTTAACTTTTGTACATCATATTGTTTGTAAAGTTGTTAAATGTTTTTGTGAAAGGTTATGTAAGCGTATAATTTTGAAGGTTAAAATATGTAGATGAATTTTTAGAATTCTATAGTGCACTAAGGGCGTAAGTGCGGGAATGAGTGGAGGATACTTATTTGAGTGAGTGTGTGAAAGAATTTTGTGAGTGTGTGGTTAAACTATTTGTGTGAACGCTATTGAGATTTATTCTTTAAGGACAGAGTTGAAAGGGAATAATGTTCAGAGAATTTCAAAATGAAAAATTCGTATGGAAGAAAAAGTATATGTATAGATTTATAGTAATGAACTAGATAATGACTTTTAATAATAAAGTCAAATCGCGATAAAGATGAATTCGAATTATGCTTGAGAACGTGGTGTAACCGATTCCGGGGTACAAATCTTCCCCTTTGTATGGACAGAGGCGATATTGGTATACCTATTGTCAAAGTAAATTAATGTCCAGTGGCCGTACGAGAGGCCAATAGGGCAAGCGAAGGCACTTGTTTAACGACTAGGTTAATGTGGCCGAAATTTGATAATAATAAATCGAAAGAACTGCTCAGCCTTTCGAGAGAGGACAGCTCTAAGTGCATGGTTTGTATAGCCTGAGACCATGCCTGCCAAAAATTTCTTGTAATTGAATTACACAGTACAACAAATTAGAATTTTTTGAATGACACGACGATAAATCAATGATATTTTTAAGGTCATGATGTGAAGATGATGGGTTAATATTTTGAAGCCCTGCATCTTTGATTTCCGAGGAAAAGTTATTCTTTGTGAAAGTTAAAAATTTTTTTTATCACATCGACCGTTCAGCTCCTCATTAGCCCTTCTTTTTAAGAGTGTTTGATATAAGTTTTTCTATAGGGTAATAATTGCTTACATACTTCCCTCAGAAAAAAAATTTCTCATAAAAAATTAAAGAAAGCATTCGAGTATCAAAATTTTTCCCTGTCCCAACAAACTGAAAAATTTTCAAGACGTTTATACTAGGGAATGAAACCGAATCAATATAACGTTCCGGTTTCGGTTTTGTCACGTCTTTCGGTTTCGTTCTTTGACATTCATTTGAGTTTCGGTTTCGATTTCGTTCCGGTTACGGTTTTGAAGGAATGTAATCAAAATAAGTTTGACAATCATACACGAGATTAATTACTAAATAACTAGTAATCGTCTATGGTTCTCAAACACTGTTCTTAACATTAAAATTAAGAAAACATGTTTCAATCAATAAATGTTCAAAATTAATGGATATATTTTATCATATTTGCTTTAATCTTCACTGCAGGAATTTAGTGATTATACATAAAGAGTCCGACTAATTACTATTTTTTTGGCGAACCGATCGGCATCGGTACTGAAACCAAGTTGAATGTTGATATATTCACTAATCCTTCAAAAGACGTACCATAACCTGTAACTAATATCACAATGTCCCATCAAAATTTTTAAAATGGTGTTGAATAATGATGAAAGAAGCATTTTCTAATGATCACCACTAACCCTTTCTTTACCGCAAGGAAACGATTGAACAAACCCGAATTCAGATTCAAAATCTCTGACCTTCATTTCATTGTAAACAGTTTTAAAAAGTTTTTAAAAAGTTTTCAATAACATTCCAAAATTAAAATTTCGTAAGAAAGTGAACAAAAACTTAAAAATATGATAACAAATTGATAATTTGGAGCATTTGGGTATAAATTGTAAAAATTAGATCACTCTGGTGACGCTAAATATATAGATAACAATTCCGAGTTTCTTTTTAACAATTAAACCGCAATTAATTTTTTTTTAAATGTGTAAATTTATTTAAATCGTTTTTGAAAAACCTGAGAAGACGCATTGTAGGACACCGGTAACTAATAGTTCTGAAAAGGACATCGTATTCGCTGACCTCCATTCTTCGTTACAATTTTTTCATTAAAACAGAACTTTTTCGCCTCTAAAGGCCAGAACTGTCATAGGTTACTGGTGTGCCTGTTGCCCGCAATGGTTATTTTTTCGTAAACAAAGTCTTTTATAACTAACTCTTCACTTAACCCTTTCTTAACCGTAACGAAATTAGTATCGACCGAGCAAAACCAAAAACGAATTCAGCGTAAAAAGTTTTTAAAAAGTTTAAATTTAGGATTTAAAGGGGAAAATTCACTTGGTCAATTTTGGTGTTTCCTTGAAGCTTGAGGTCTTAAGAATGTCTGGAATATTTCAGCCGGATCAGACAGGTAAAACAAGTCATTTCTTAGCTTTAAAACGCGTTTTTCTCCAAACCATGTTTTTCAAATCGATGACCAAAATAACTCGACAACCACTGGACCAATTGACTTGAAATTTTGTGATTATTATATATATAATTATCTAGCCTTTGTAGTAGGATTTTTTTTAGTGGCTCATGTTGGAGTTCAATTTCTATTTGTTGGAGTTTAATTTCTACTTGAAGAATTTTTACTTTGTTATTAATAATATAATGTTTTCTACATGAATATTTTCTTTGTCAATTGTGTAGAAAATAAAACTTTCACTTCCAAATATTTTCTCACAGAATACACTACATATTTTCACTTAATAAATTAATCACTGAGCCAATAGCTCAGTTCTTTTTTTATCGTCACCATGAAGAATCTTTTTTTTTGCGGCAGTTGAAAGTGTACATAAATACTTGATCAATATTGAATATTTTTTAATAAAACAAATTAAACTTATTGTGAGTCCTTTCATTAAAAAAAAAAATCAATCCGAAAATTGTGTTTACCTATTTCGCGCTTCTAGGTGTATACCTATTCCTCCTTAAGGTTAATTTACGAAATAATTCTATGTAAATACAGTGACATTTTTATCTATACACATATTTTGCATAAAACTCAAATGCTTGAGATTTCAAAAACCAGATAGGGCGATTTATTCGAAGTCACATGACCCACTCTCTTTTTATATTTCTGTATTTACGAAGAGTAATTTCGAAATTAACAACGCGGGGTGGTTTTAAAAGAATTTTTTATACATTGATAACATCACATGGTATTCGGCCTTAAAGATCACAAGCTCTCTAGGCTACCTGTAGCATACATACACATACATATGCAATGCGAAAAATTCATTGAGCATACGCAAACAATTGGGTGGAAGGAGCGCGACAATAGGCGCATTGAGTTTAAGCAAATATTAGAGTGAGTGCAAAGATAATGAAGTGGGAGTAATAAGGAGAGCGGCACAAGAAAAAGTTAATAGGTGTGTGTGTGAGCACAAAAAGAAAACATAAAAAAAACCAAAAGTACTTCGGATTCGAACTTACATATTTTTCTGAGTGATTGCGCATCCATTTTTTTTTTTGTTTTTACATTTCCTTTTTTACGTTCACAAAAAATTCATGGAAATGATTGCACTAATGCTTTATTTAGTCTTTTACACTTTTTTTGATTTATTTTTGATGATAAATTGTTTAAATTATTAATAATATTTTTCACTTCACTTTTTACTTATAATACGTTTAAATTTTTCGCACTTTCATAATTTTTACGTTGAAGTTATCAACACCGCGACTGATTTTAATGAAGGACAAAAATAAACTGAGATTAATGAATGGGAGAGAGAGACAAAGATGCTCAAAGAAAAATAGGGCAATTAAGAGCTAACCAGCTTTTAATGGCCGATGCAGTCAGATTCTCTTCTATAAAAGAGAATCATAGGGAGCCTCTTTTTTTGAAAGAAGAAACTTATAGACTACTAAGTCACAATTTTTTTTGTATAGTTATTTCAAGATCACTATTGGAGGCTGATTGGAATTTATGTGCAATTTTATTTATATGAAGCCCTATAATTTTGACTTCTAAGAGAAAGCTGTCTGTTATGAACAAATTTTTTTTTTGATAATATCCCTTCACATTTTCTCTATACCTAACGCTCGTATCTTTTTTCGGACCAAAAACTGTATATTTCTACCAAAAAATTAAAAAAAACTGTAAATTGAATTGAAAAAACTGTATATTTCGCGGTATCAATTTTTTTTCAATGAAAACCGAATATCTGAATCGTTTTCGTTCTCCATTTTAATATCTCCTTCTGTAGTTGTATTGAATTTGTGCTTTGAATAAATTTTACGAAGCGATTCCGGATTTGCTATAAGGTAATCAACGCATCAACATTTGACGGTCAGAATCGCCTTCAATGTTTCCACTTCTATCAAAAGTATATTCGCAACGAGTTGCCATTGTTCTCTCAGACGTTTGCATTGCGATTGAAAAATTTGAATTTCGTAGCATTCAAAAATTTTATATTTTTTTCTTAGTATAAAGGCGGTATTTTGGTAAAAAAGGCGGTATGCGGTTTTTGAGTCTAAAAAACAGTATAATACCGCGAAAAACTGTATAGATACGAGTGTTATCTATACCTCTTGTTTCAAGTGTTATTGGTGTAAACTAAGGAATGAAACCGGAACCGAAACTGTTATTTGCATCTGCTTTTTAGAAATTTATTTTTGTGATATAGTGTATGTAGTATAAATCAAAAAAAAAAAAAAAAAAAAAAAAACAAACATATTAATTGTTCACAAAAATGTAAATGGAACGAACAAAAAAGATACTCTAAAATTCAAGTACCGATACCGAACCGATATGAACCGATTCCAGCGTTTGAATTCTTCTTTTCTTTCTTTATTTTTCAGATGAAAAGAACGGCTTCAGTTACTATTTCGGTTTCGAAAAATTAAACGGTTTTAAACGGCTACGGTTTCGGTTCCGTAGTTTATAACAATAACACTTGAAACAAGAGGTATAGAGAGAATGTGAAGGGATATTATCAAAAAAAATTTAATCTTTTCATAACAGACAGCTTTCTCTTAGAAGTCAAGATTATATGGCTTCAAATAAATAAAATTGCACATAAATTCCAATCGGCCTCCAATAGTGATTTTGAAATAACCATACAAAAAAAATTGTGACTTAGTAGTCCATAAGTAGTGTCAAAGTGTCTTTCAAAGTAGTGTCTTCTTTCAAAAAATCATCGATTCATCGTCGCGGAAAAAGTGGTGTTATACTGTGTTATCGACTTTGTGTTAAACCCTTATTAGGACAAAGAGGCTCCCTATGATTCTCTTTTATAGAAGAGCATCGACCATTAAAAGCTGGTTAGCTCTTAATTGCCCTATTTTTCTTTGAGCACCTTTGTCTCTCTCTCCCATTCATTAATCTCAGTTCATTTTTGTCCTTCATTAAAATCAGTCGCGGTGTTGATAACTTCAACGTGAAAATTATGAAAGTGCGAAAAATTTAAACGTATTATAAGTAAAAAGTGAAGTGAAAAGTATTATGATTTAAACAATTTATCAACATAAATAAATCAAAAAAAGTGTAAAAGACTAAATAAAGCTTTAGTGCAATCATTTCCATGAATTTTTCAACGTAAAAAAGGAAATGTAAAAAAACAGAAAATGGATGCGCAATCACTCAGAAAAATATGTAAGTTCGAATCCGAAGTACTTTTGGTTTTTTTTTTATGTTTTCTTTTAGTACTCACACACACACATATTTACTCTTTCTTGTGCCGCTCTCCTCATTACTCCCACTTCATTATCTTTGCACTCACTCTAATATTTGCTTAAACTCAGTGCGCCTATTGTGGCGCTCCTTCCACCCAATCGTTTGCGTATGCTCAATGAATTTCCCGCATTGCATATGTATGTGTATGTATGCTACAGGTAGCGTAGAGAGCTTGTGATCTTTAAGGCCGAATACCATGTGATGTTATCAATGTATAAAAAGTTCGTTTAAAACCACCTCGCGGTGTTAATTTCGAAATTACTATTCGTAAATACAGAAATATAAAAAGAGAGTGGGTCACGTGACTTCGAATAAATTACCCTCCCTGATATTTAAAATCTCAAGCATTTGAGTTCTATGCAAAATATGTGTGTAGATAAAATTTCATTGTAGTTACATAGAAATTATTTCGCAAATCGACCTTAACGAAAAAAAGAGAATTTTTGAATAACATTTTAAAGAATCTAATATGAATTGTCGGATTTTTTTTTTTTGGGAATACGTTTAATTTTTTGTATTAAAAAATATTCAATATTGACCAAGTATTTATCTTTTGACTGTCGTGGTGACCACAAGGGTTACTTAAAGAGTAAATACTAAAAGATGGTACAAAGATCTTTAAGACAATATCTAATAAAAATGTATTGAAAAAGTTCGTACAAAATTCTCATTAAGGGCCACCGGTGACCTATGAATATTCAGGCCGTCAGAGGGGAAAAATTTTTGTTTTGATGAAAAATTCGAACAAGGAATTTGATTCAATGAATAGGGATCCAAAATCGGTATCGTGCTATTTCCACCTACGGTACCGAAAGAGTTAAGGTATTTATAGTTTCACTAGAATTTCGACAGGTACAGAGGAGGTTCATTTTTATTAAAGCTAGAAACTGATTTTAATTCTTAAAAAATTGTATGTATTTATTCTTTGTTGAAGTCTATATTAAACAAACATTTTGTGAACTTAAAAAGAAAGTTCCCGCATGTTGCTCTCGAACTACTATTTCAGTTGTTGTTGTTTTGTTAGTTTCAATCTTAAACTTGATTCGATTGATTGCCTTTGCATATCTATTAAGAATAATTACCATAACCGTTGTTGCATTTTCATAAATACACAACACAAAACAAATTATACTATTCAAATAATAAATCTTCTTCAATCATTTTCCAGCTTCTATTGTATGCATGCACTGTAAAAAGTACTTGCAACCATGCAGCTTTTGTCTTCAGGTCAAGCGGTCACTTAAGAATTTCATCAAAATTCTTTTATAACTCAATTTTTCTTTATGTTTATTGTGGTTTACAAAATAAAAAAAAAAAAAATTAAAAAAAAAAAAAAAAAACAAAGGAAGAAGAAAAAACTAAACTGAGATTTTACTATGCAAAATGAAAGCATGAAAGAATTTGCATGAAAAATTAGCTGCAATCAACTTAAACGTCATTCTGTGGTGGTATAGTGTGGCATGGTGATGATGCCAATATCTTGACTACATCAAGGTTTTCATCATCATCTTTGTGATTGTGATTGTATTTACTTCACGACTTCTTCTTCTCAGCCTCTCTTTATCTATTCATGGTCCTTTGCTGTCCATTTGAAAATTCGCACATAAATAGAATTTTTTTTTTCAATTTCATTTCAAATGATAGTGACTCCTCATGTTGAAACTTAATTTTTAATAGCTATCAAATTGGCATCATTCAACACAATGCATTCTCATCTACTTCTTCTTCATGTGGTATTTTCAGTGCGTGTCTGTCTCTCTCCCTGTTTTTGTTTTTTTTTTGTCCACTTGAATTGGCCATTGAGATTTTAATTATGCCAATGAAGACGTTTTTTATTAGGATGTGAAATAAAAAGAGAATAAAATTATACTCTAAAATGGTCGCGCATAAGAAAATTTGCAATAAATTGTTGCTGGCTGCTTTTTTGGACATGGAAAAATGGTTTGTGACCAATAAATGTCAATTGATGTGACATTTTTAATAAATATCTGCAAATATTTACAAGAATAGATACTTTTTGATTAACATATCCCACCATCTTGTTTGATATTTAAATTAATAAAAGCAAAAACAAAAAAAAAAAAAAAACAATTACCAGAAAATTTAATCAACCTAAAAATGCATAAAATTTCTTTATTAAATCCAGCGATTTTTTACTATCATTCACTTACTTTATCTTTATTTATGTTTATGTGGTTATAAACAATGAGGAATCATTCTTTCATGAATGTCAACGTCAACTTAAATCAACGTTAAATAATGCATTGTCAAGGGTATAAATGAAGTTCATATTACTAAATATGCAAATTCTAGAATTTTATTTTTAAATGAACGTAAACTTGAACATTTTCGTCAAAAACTCGGAACCTTGATTCCGAAATACAAGATTCATTAAAATTATGAAAACCTCAGTTTAGCATTCTGTGCGACTATGGCCCCACAACTACACATGATGACCTCCCTGACTGCAATTATAGAGAACGGTTTTGATGTTCTACTTACCATCAGATTATGAGAAGGCAAAACAACCGTTCTGAGGGTAAGGCACAAAGATAATACCAGTGCGGTTGGATCACCTGCTGCATTGTTCATATAAATATACGTACATTAGAGTGGACCGATTTCTTAAACCCCATCATGATAGCGTTTTTTGAGAAGAGGATATTAAAAAAAATAAAATAAAATCCTCCTCCGCATTTTGAGTTTTATAAATTTTTCACTTCATAAATTTTCCGAAGACCCCCTTTGAAATATTTTTCGGATCTCAATAGAAAAAACAGCGCTATCTATGGACTGACCGAACTTTTAAAATTTTTGTGAGCCACGGTTTGTTTGACTAAGGGAAATGGGTTCTTTGACTCAAAAAACGTTTCTGCACAAAACTTCAACAAAATAGTTTGATCTAGTACAAAGAAAAACTTAACTTCTTGATTTTTTTAACTTGAGCTCCGGCAGGGCCGTAGCCAGGATTTTTTTTCGGGGGGGGGGGGGGCGGGGGGGAGGGGGGTTTCATTCGAAGAAAATTGACATTGACTTGCCATTACTGATGATGAGCCCAAAAATACTAAAAATAGTCAGAGGCTCATTTTTTAAAATGATTATCAATGGGAATTCGGGCCATGATAAGGAATCCGGATGAGGTTGGCTTATATTCCCAAAATTCGTGCAGTTACTGCAATGAAAGAGGTCTTCCGAGTCGGGGTGCTCTAAGCAATAATGGGTTAAAGAATAATTTACATTTTAAGATTGTTTCCTAGAACTTTGGAGCTGACCCACTACTACTGTCCTTCATGAGCTTTGCGAATAAAATGGTTCCTAGTGTTTGTGAATGAATTTTTTATACTGAACGCGAATCTGAGGTCAAAAATTTCCCATCACGCCACGTTTTAGAAAAAATGTGATGGTAAACCCTAAAATTGAGTTTTTGGCCATTTTTAAAAATTGGAGAGCTGAACACTGGCGTGCTACAAACTTCGAAATCCAGAAATTATAGGCTGAATCATGCCCTTCTAAATGAGCCCTAAATCCGAAACTGTAAATCAAAAACAGTTACTGACCTAGAAAAACAATAAATGCATTATTGCTTAGCATCACCTTCTCTTTTTGTATCCAAAGTCAAGACTCATGTCAAACAAAACAAATCGGATCTGGTGGCATAGTGTAACTAAGATTTCAAGTTTATTTTTTTATATTTGACTTTTTAGAAAGAAGCCGATGGAAGTAAAAAATATTTAAAAACTGTTCAATAGATTTTATTTTCACTTTTTTTCATCCACTGGCGATTAATATCAAAAAATAGAAGAAAGTTTCCACATTTCGGGGGGGGGGGGGGGGAGGTCAGAACCCCCAAAACCTCCCCCTAAATACGGCCTTGAGCTCCGGTGCCCAGTTTGGAATATTTTTTAAAATTAAAATAGAGGTCAGAAAATAGTTTCCTGAGCCGATAGATAGCACTCTGGTATAAGGAAAAACTGCATATTTCTCCGATTTTTCCATCTTTTGCTCTGGAGCACCCTTTGGAATACTTTTTTAGATCAAAGTAGAGAGCAAAAATAGATTTTTTGTTCCAAAAAACCCTAGTGCTCAAAATTTCAATAAAATTGGCTCGTCTATATTTGGCGCTCCAGTACAAGGAAATATATAAATTTACCTTAATTCTTCCAAGTTATGCTCTGGAGTTCAAAATTTGGGTTCTTCACTATAAAACCCTGAAACACAAAATTTAAAAAAATGATTGAGCTCACAGTAAGCGCTCTGAAGAAAGTATTCAATATTCCCCTGAATTTACTAACTTTTACTCGGGAGAGCCCTTCAAAAAACTTCGTAGATCAAAATGGAGTTCATAGAGTTTTTGTTTTTGCAAAATATTGATCGGTCCATAGATGTTGCCCTAGTACAAGTAAAAATTAAAGTTTTCCTGTATTTTTGAACCTGATTTTAGTTCCCAGTTGAGTCAAAAATGTGTCCATCGACTGAATAAAACGGTGGTGCACAAAATTTCACCAGATCAGAATAAGGAAAATTTCAATTATTCTCTGATTTTTCTAGATCAAAAATATTCCAAAACTGGGTTCCTTCCTCAAAAAAAAAAACACTACCACTCAAAACTTCAACTATCAGGGAAAAGTTGAATTCTTCCATGAGCTATAGTTTATCTGTGGACCGACCGATTTCGTTGAAATTTTGAGCACCAAGGTTTTTTCAACCAAGGAACCTATTTTGGTTTCAATTTTGATCAAAAAATTATTCCAAAGGGCGCATTCCGGAACAAAAGTTATAAAACTTAAAATGTGAGAAAAGAGCTTATTTAAGCAAAAAAATAAATAGTGTGAGCCGTCTTTTATTTACGCCCTCTTCTTAAGAAACGCTCTCAAATGTGGACTACAAAAGTCCGGCTTAATATACGTACATTTGGCAATTTTTTAAACAAAGTATAGTCGAATAAAAGCCTAACCGATTATTGGAAACTCAGTGTACTCTGCTCAACCACAGAAAAGAACGAAGTTCGCCTACTACTGTGTCTCTTAAGAAAATAGGATATAAAGTTCTCCCACGCTAAATATTCATAGACTAAGGTGCTAACTTAACGAACCGATTGAATCATAAATGGAACTGAAGATTTCAAAACGAAGGGCGGGGCTTGGTTTTCCATTCTTTTAAAAAGTCTTGAGAGTAATTCATGACTGATATATTTATTTATTCCCAAAACTTCTTTACCCCCTTTGGGTCCACTTGAGGTTTTAACAATGTAACGATTTAGATCACTTCACCATAGTTCAGATATCATATATTTAATGCCAAATTCTGGAACAGAATTTAAAAACAAATTTATTGATTTTAAGCCTGCTTTCGATAGTCTTAAAAGAAATTGGCTATATGAAACAAATGTCTGAGTTTGGAATTCCTGTGAGCCTGATTCGCCGGTACAGAGAACATTGCCAACTACTTTGTTTTTTTGCTTTTATGACACAATAACCCTTGGGGCCTAGATTGAGCTTTTCGCATCCATTTAATCCAGGGAATCCAGCATTTGGCATTGCCAGCCTTATCTCACCAAACAAAAACCAATAATAAGAACCTCTCTGCTTCGTTCAAAACCGAAAGAGGTTTCAGTCATAACGACTATTTCCCGAGAAACTTCTATAAATCGTGAATTGACCAATAAGAAACTCGGTAACTGTCAGGGAAACTCTCGTCGAATGAGTTTCAAGGTAAAAGAAAAAGAAATCGGTTTTTAGGTCCTACCGCTGTGCGGAATTTCAACCCTGAGATTGTCAAGGATTCCGTTTCTCTTGGGCATACCATGCAAGAAAAATATGAGCGCAGAGATTAAGCGAAAAATCACACTTACCAGTAAAAATATTGTACAAATCCTTTGTAGTCAGTACTTTTTTATGGCACTCTAAATTAGATTGTTGAAACGAAGTTTATTCCATTTGTCAACTTAGCCACATTAGGTCAATTGTCAAAACCTGTGATTTATAGTTCCATCCATGATTTGAAAGTTCGTAAGGATGATGGCGTTATTTTTGAGTAAGCTAGTTGCTATATCCTTCTACTTGAAGCCTTTCGCAAAATCTCTGGTATCTCACAGTAAGCCTTTATCTTCAATCTTCCTCCCATTCTTCATACTTACTCCACCTTTAATTTGACAAGGCCCTAACATCAAATTTTTTAAATTCGAGTTTTTGATAGATGATGATAAAGCGTGCCCAAAATTTTAGAGACCTTCACCGAGAACTTACAATCTTTTCTTTTAGTTTAAATTAAAAATTCTCGAAGCAGTACTCTAAATAACAAAATGTTTTTTGCTTCTCCTGTAAAATTTAAAAAATGCGTGTTAGGGCCTTGGCAAATTAAGGCAGCGATATATAGTTCACTGTAAACATACACCCAGAGAAATACTTACCTCGTTTGAAGAAAAACGGCTATAAAATTGAGGAAAAATGGGAATGATTTGGCGCCATAGAAACGGTTTCCTTATTTAGATATACAAAATTTCTTTGAATTGAGGATATATTTTTTCTTTATTTTAAAGAAAAATTTCTATGAAAGGAAGTTTTCTATAAATTAAAGAAATACACATGTCTTCAATTTGTAGAAATTGCGTTTTTCAAATGAATAATATTTTATTTCATTATGAGAAATTGTATATAATTTAGGTACAATTTCCTCAGTTTGAGGAATAATTTTTCATAAATTGAAGTCAATTTACCAGGGCTTTGGAGCAGCCAATTTTAGGGTTGCTCCGCTCCAAACTCTTAAGTATAGCTCCGGCTCCGCTCCGTGCTCCGCTCCGAGCTCTAACAGCATATAATTTTCCTAATAAAAATATAAATTCATATGTATGTATCGCTACCTTAATTTGCCCTAACACCCATTTCCCTAATTTGGAGAAGTATTTCCTGAAATTTCAATTTAAGGAACAAATCGTAAGTTTTGGGTACATGTCTCCAAAACTTTCGACACAGATGAGTGTGCTCCACAGCTCCTTGCTCCAGCTCTGCGCTCCGCTCCAAAGCTCTGCAATTTACTACCTTTTTAGAAAAAAAAAAATCCTTAAGTTAATTTTGTTTTAATTAAAAGGCATAGAAATCATGTTTTTTTTACTTGTATTGATTTATTATTTTATTTTTAATAAGTATTAAGGTTTACATTCATACGTATTTTTACATACACTACAGGCGTCGTCGCCTTGAAATGATCAAAAGTTCCTTGTGGCCATCAAAAAATTATAAATTGAAGTTTATTGAAATTTATATCTTTTCAATATATTTTATTTTTTTTCACAAAATATATCAACAGCCACAAACACAACCGCTTCACTTGAAATAGAGACGCCAACTAAAAAATTCAAAAGAAAAACAAAGCGTACGCGATTGTCTGCTAAGGACAAAAGAGTAAAGCTAGTTTTTGTGTATACTAAAATTTTGTATGGAGAACATTTTTAGTATATTCGTCTCTTTCTTACATTTTCTATACAACTAAATTTGTAAAAATGAAGACATAACTTACTTCAAATTGAACACCATGGTTGCATGAAAGGAGCACATTTTTCTTCATTTTGGAGAAAATTTACTTAAACGAGAGAAATTTTCGTGGATTCAAATTGAGGAAACTTTTTCTTTGTTTTAGAGATGGGTATTTTTCTGGGTGTAGAAACCCCAACTAACTAACGTGTTTATTGTTGTTATAGGTCAATAAAAATACGATACTTTTTTAACCATTTCATTTTCAACTTCCGTTTCGTCAGTACTGTGAACAAAACTTACGTACATACTCCACTCTATTACAACAACATAGACATGAACATTCAATTTGGCATGCATGAGACATCACAATCTAACTGAACTACATTATAATGACGGTTAGTTGTTGTAGTTTTATGTTACTATTTTTATGCTACTAAATATTTGCTATAAACGCTAAAGAATAAGAAACAGAGAGAGAGAGAGAGAAAGAGAAAGAGAGGGAAGAATGCAAAATATGTATGAACTGAATAATTGTCAGCCCACTCCAATTTTAAAAAGCACATGCGCATGCGCACAAAATACAAAAATTAGCAAGCAACATAGAAAAAAAGAAAAGCTCGGCGCAAACTCTGAAGAAAAGGAGTGAGTGCATGTACGTTATAGTGTTGCCAAGTGTTGTCAATATCAATTACATAATGTGGGCATGTACAAAATTAATAAAGTACTGCCGTTTCATCGTCTATCTTCTTAAGCTAATTCAATGGCTGAAGAAGAAGCAGTCATGGAACAAGAAGAAGAAGAAGAAGAAGCAACAGCGATAGCTTTGTTTAAATAGAACCTGTTGTTGTTGTTGCTGTTAAATTTGCATTATTAAAAACTGTCATGCAGTGAAGTTTTAATAACTACGTTTGCTTGATGCTTGATTTTTTTATTTTTTTAGCACAGCAGCGGAAGCTGAAGAAGTCCTCCTCTCTGTTGTTGGAATTGATTGTGGGTTTTAGTAGTTTCTTGATGTATTTTCTGCAGTTTTTCATTGAAGTTGTTTGAGTTGTTAGATAATAACAATAATCGTTTGGTATTTATCAAATTCGTGTTGTCTTACTTACGAACTTCTTAAATAATTATGTAAGTGAAATGTATAGAATGGTACTTAAAAAGTGTTCGAAGCTTATATATTCATGCTTACAAGAAAGTAAGTTTCCCTTGGCTCTTACAAATCTGAAACTTTTGAAAAGTATCGCTATTTTATACGCCTGCATATTTAAATCTCCTCTCGTGGGACCTGGGCGCAATATAAAGATGATAGTCCAGTAAAAGAAAGCAGACGGACTCCACCCTGAAGTAATTTGAAAGCCTGAAGTAATTTGAATATTTAATAAGAAAGAGGAGAATGTTTCAGTAGGTGTGACCCCCACATACTAAAGCTACATATGTCGACAAGGAATTGCAGGATGAAAGATGAAAATTGAAAGACAATTGAAGTGAGATTCTCTTCGATAGCTAGAGACTTATATGCTGATATCTTTTGTCACTTCATTGTTTCGCATTTGAATTTTATAATAGTTCGGTCGATGGTCGATTATGGCCGACTCTACAAAGTTTTGCTGATACTATTGCTGTTGGTAATACAAAGCGTTACTAGATCCCTCTGAATCTGACCTATCCACAAAGATTTTTATTTTCCAGTTTTAGTGAAGATATTCCTGATAAAACGATGCATTTATTTAACTGTTAAATGAATCCCGCCTTATTTCTTTTTAAACCAAAACAATCTTCTCCAAATCGTAGAATAAGAGTCTAGAAAGATAAACTGTTAATTAAAAAATTGAATCCAAAAAAAAAGTTAATTCAGTATTTAAAGGACATAGCGAGGGGTCTGGAAATCCCCAGACATCTAAACTTTTGATTGCGTGCTGTAACCGGAAAACAACCGCTGGATATCTTAAAGACATATCTGGAGTCTGGAGACTCTCAGGCTTAGAGAGACTAAGCTGCTGATTAGAGACTTCAATCTAAAAAAGAGTGATTCAATTCATTAAAGACAGGGCTGGAAACCTCCAGGCTTAGGAAGTCTAAGCTGTTGATTGGAAACCCTGAAAAGTGTAGCTCAAGGCCTTCAAGATATGACGAGGAGTCTGTAACTCTTCAGGCTTAGGCAATCTAAACTGTTGATTGAAGACTTCCACCCAAGGATCAGCGCAATGCCTTAAGGGCATATGTAGCAACGAGTCTAAAGATTCCCAGGCATAAAAAGTCTGAGCTGTTAATTAGAGACTTCAACTTGAAAATAGTGTCTTAATTTCTTAAAAGCATAGTAAGGGGTTTGCGAGTCACCAGGCTTAGACAACCTAAGCTGTTAATTGGAGGTTTCAACCCGAAAAGTGTGGCCTGATATAGCAAGGGCCCTGCAAATTTTCTAGCTTATGCAGCCTAAATTGTTGATGGAAGACTTAAACCTATAAAGAGCATCTCAAGTTCTTAAAGATACATATACTAAGGGGTTTGGAAATCTCCCGGCTTAGGCAGTCTGAGCTATTGAGCAGTCTGAGCACAAATAACAGCTCAATGTCTTAAAGACACAATGAAGCGTCTAGAGATCCCAGGCTTAGTCAATCTAAGCTATTGATTGAAGATTTCAACGAGAAAAGTACAGCTGAATGTTTTCAAAATATAGTGAAGGGCATAGAAATCCCTATGCTTAGGCAATCTAAGCTTTTGATTGGGGATTTCAACTCAGAAAGAGCAGCTTAAAGTCTTAAAAATATAACAATGTCTGGAGATTCCAAGGCGTAGAAAGTCTAAGCTGTTGATTAAGAAATACGATCCAAAAAGTGAATTTCAAAGCCTACAGCCACAAATAGTTAAAGAATCCTTGGCGGATCCAAGGAGGAGGGGGAGAAGAGCGATTTCTGCCCTTTTCCCAAGTGATTTCGGCCATATTTCAGCCATTATGATCGTTGTTCTTTGAGTAAAATACTTTTCGAGGGACAAAACTGCCCATACCCCCTTCCCACCCTTCCAAATCTTTGGTTTGATTCTACTCTCGGCATTGGTCAGCACATTTTCGTTTTAGTCCTTGCACTGCAGGATCGATGAGTTAAAAATTGGAAAACTATCATTTAAATACAAGGAAATAACTTTTTAAAATAGGCAAACAACGGTAAGAATGAGCTTAATCCAATGAATATTCTTCTAAGCTTCAGAAATTATAAGGAAGTTTTAAAATTGTCATACTAATTTTTCAAAAGCTTCCAGTATTTAGGAGTTATTGAGCATTACATGCCCTCTTTCAGTATATCTTTCAAATTCATAAGTAACCGCTGAGTATAGGTTAAGTTCCCAGGTGTTGCCTCCAGTGGGAGAACGGGCTAGGTGTATCGCACCTGTACTTACCGAGTATTGACTTAAGTTACACGCAATGATAAGTAGGAGAGATCACAAGCTGATTGTGGGATTAGAACGGCCATACTTTCCGTAAGGATATTAATAGCAGCAAACCTCAAGGTTTTTTATAAGTAAATGAACCAATATTGACATTCTTGCCAATTCATATCGGCGTAGTGAAAGATAACTCAAAAATAACATACCAATGCTGGGTCAATTGACACTAGGTGCGGAGTATGGGAAAATTTCTTGTTGAGATTTATTGATCCAATTTACAGAATTATTTTATTTTGTTAGCTTATGAATATCAAAATATATCTACCTAATTAATGCAACAAAAAAACCATATCTCTGGTTTATATACCATTTCGAGTAGCACCCAGACTTGATAGGCTTCTGTGACAGAGTCAGTCAGTCAAAAAAATATCATTTTACCAAATAAAAAAAATAATAAAAAAAAAACAAAATAAAAAAGTGAACAGCAAAGGCATCAATTAAATTCAAAAAAGTTATACACTGTCCAGCTACAATGCGCTGCTTCAAAACCATGTAAATTTGCTTGAATTGACCAAAGCGCACGCGCCGCATATTGCAACTGGGCGGCACGGTAATTCACGATAACAAAACTGTCAAAAGTGTCTGTCAACGAGCGAGTGCGCACTCTCGTCTGTCTGTGAGCAATTTAGGCGGGCATTAATTTAAATATATGATAATTTACATAAATATGGCGTAGGTAGAGTAGCATTTTGCAAAAGTTGGCAGTAAGTAGATGAGAAAACCGGCAGTAGCGTCATGAAGTGATTTAAATGGGCGTTAACATTTAAATTAGATTATTTAGAGCTGTGTATTAAGCTTAATTTAAAATTGATTAAAGTTAGTTTAAGTTCAAGTTTATTAAGGTAAAATAGGAGATTATAGTTCATAAAAACTTTCAATGGAAATATGAATATGAAATTCAGCAACAGTGATCGTGTTGCGTGATCATTTATCTGAGGAACTGCAAGGAATAACTTCAATTAAAAAAGGAGACAAACAACTTGAAAAATGAATTTTAGTAATTTTTATTAAACCTCTACAGTGAGTAGGCATTGCCAATAAGCTGCTACCCTCTTTTTTCTGGTTGCTGATACTTCCAATTCTCATTGATCGTTTGCTTGTGATAAAATTTCATGTAATGAAAGTTTCCGATGACTTACGAAGAAGCGGTTTCTTGTATTGCTTTTTTTGGGGCGTAATTAAACGCATTTCAGCTGCAATTAAATTTAAGAATTTTTTTTTTTGGTTTTTGTGCATTGCAATAACTAAAAAATATTACTTTTTCAGTTATCTTAATAAACTGATCTTACAGTAAAGAAAAAAAAAAAACCTGTCTACACTGTTGTGTATAATCAATACTTGGAACTATTCACTACAGATATACTACAAAAAAAATAATAGTAAATAAATTTAAATATAACAAGTGATCCTTGCAAAATCCTCGTATCGTAATTATTGAAATTTCACAAGATCACCGATCTTCCACACACCGACACCGATTCACCGCATACAAATTGTTGTCCTCATCATTATTATCATATGATCATGATCAAGAACTTTGGCTTTGACCAAGAAACATGATCATGTTACAATTTCCATAAACCAATGAAGAAAAAACGACAACAAAAAAGAAGAAGAAGTCAACTTAAAAGTTGTTAGTAGAAAAGAAAAAAATTCTGCAAACTTCTGTTTCGGCAAACAAACCAACCAAAGAAAACTCAAGCTAACTTTGAATTGAACTTGATATGGTAAGTAGATGACAGTGTTGCCAATGTAAAAAAAAAATATATGCAAATTGATCAAGAAATGTATACAGTTTTTATTCTGGTAGCTAAAAGCTATAGATACTACTACATAAGTGCTAGAAAATATTCTCAAAGAGATTTAAATCTAATAAGGAAGCAAATGCTTCCTTTAAAAAAATAAAAATGTAATAAATGTAATCGAATAGAACTGTTTAAAATTCTGAACAAATTAAGTAACTATGTAGATGTCCAAGAAATAGATAGCGCTAACTATAGCGTAAGTTTGAACTATTTTTTAACTAGTCGTCATCATTCTTAAGGATACGATATCGAATGGGAAGTACCGCCCAGCGGTAAATGGAAGCACTAGAATAGCGCTAAACAAGTGCTTGATTGCTAGCACTTAAGTGCACTACAAGCACATGTTTTCCAGATAAATTTTAACATTGCATGTCCTAGGAGACAAGCACTTGTTTAGTGCAGTACTTTTAGCGCTAAACAAGCGCAAGAAAGAATGCGTTAGATAGCACTTCCGCTCATTCATTCGCTGCTTCGTGTTTACTTTTGTTGTGAAAGAGAGGAGAGAGAAAAGATATCGAGTATCGATTCATGCATTCATAATTTTTCATTGCTGCGTCATTTTATTTTATTCTTTTCTTTCGGTTTTTTGTTTGTTTTAAATCAAAATATTTATATAATTATATTTTTATTTATTTTTTATAAAACAATTGCAAAAAAGAAATAAAATAAACAACACAAACTTTTCGTTCGTTGTTTATTTTATTTCTTCGCTGTTGCGTGAAAACTAACTCGCTTCGTTTTTCGCTCAGTCAATATTTCGTAGCGTCTCGCTGAACAATACTCGTTTTTATTACTTAATAGAAAACTAAATTTGTTGTTCGCATGGTTGCTTTGCAATTTCCGGTTGAAATGGTGCACTTGCAAGCACTTTTTAAGCACTTGTCTGAAAAACCGCTGGGCGGTACTTTATCGATACACAGATAAAGTGCCGAATAAAATGTATTAAGTACTAGTGAAAATCGAAATCAAAGAGTTAATACTACTGGCCTGGTACGGGAACTATTTATTTAGGGATTACATAGGTTTTGAAACTTAAAAAAAATTTACTTAATTTTTTTTTTATAATAGTACAAGATGTCAAGAATATTTTCAAGTCAATCGGAGTAAATCTCTCGGAGAGAGAAATTTTTAAAATTCTGAGTCTTTCTTAAAGCTATAATTTTGAAATCGGTAGACACGATTTTTCATAAACTAATGCCCCAATCCGTGTTGAAATTTTGCGTAAGATTGATTAGTGATTGAATGAAGGATTTTCTTTGACCACAACTCAGTTTACAAACCAACATCCAATTTTGACCGAAAATCTTGAAGTTTTAATTATTTAAAACTAATAGGCTTTGAATGAACAATGTGGCCAGAAAAATGTTAAAAAGTTCATAGAACTAGCAGATCAAACGATCGTTTCGGAACCCGCTACGGTTCCTCCGTTTTGTTTCAAACTCAGTCAAAAATTTTAATTTTATTCAAACCTTTGAATTAATCACGAGCTCTACTGATTTAAGATAAGGTTAACTTCCGAAAACTAGCTCTCAACTTAATTAATTTTCAATATTTTTTGATGAAAATTTCTTTATGATAATTTTTTTAAATATTGTTCCTTCATATGCTATAAGTTCGAATAACTAAAGTCATTCATTATGTTCCCTTAAATCAGAAAGTCAATAATATTATTTGGCCCAGAATCTTTTCGACAAAAAATAAAGTAAACTTTCGAAAAGAATCTGTTTTTGAGAAGCACATTCCTCTTTGAAAAGTCTCCGAGACCGAAAATCGGGTTTCGTACCCTCTCTCTTACCCGAATTTTGAATTGAAATAAAACAAAAAAATTTCCAAATTACCGGAATTTCCGCTTTATTCGGTAAATAATTTTATTCCATTTAACTGTGCTGTAAAAGAATGCAGTCATTTCAAGTTTTATGTCTGCTGTCTATGTTTAAAAATGACTGAATTATTCCATTCTATTTGTGAGTGAAGAATTAAAATCATGAAGTCATAAGTCATTCATATAAAATTATGAATGAGCAGTTTTTTGAATGAAGTCTTGACCTGAATAATTCATTGATTGACTAAAAGTCATTTGCTTGAAGCCAATTGAAATTAATTGCAGTCAATTGAAGTCAATGTGCACTGTGTGCCACTCTACGTATAACTACTTTTTTTATTTTGTAACAAACATCTAACTAAACCTAATATACAATATCAAAAAGTGTAGTGCACGAAAAACTATCATGAAAAGAATATTCTGTTCTGTTTTAGGCATTGCCCCGTTAACATAAAAACCTTCACTACATTTTCGACGTTAAATTTGAACAGGGGAACTCGTAGAAACAGAAACTATACTGTTTTTTTGTGAGGTTTTTACACAAAAAGCTTGCAGTCTGTAAAAGTAAAGTCTTCAAAACTTACACCAAATTTGAAGTCATGACTGAGACTTCAATTATAATGTGATCTCATGGAATCATTGTGTCTTATTTATAATGAAGTCACTGTTGACTTTTCCAAATGAATGGAGCAGTCATTGACTTCAAGAAGCCTTCGTGACTTCATTTTTAAAATTATAATTCTCAAATAGAATGGAAGACTGCAGTCAGAAAATTGAATTCATTTGCAATGACTTCAATTCGCAATGCACCTCAAAATGACTACATTCTTTTACAGCTCTGCCATTTAATATATTATTTGTATATGCACCGCAACTAGTCCGAATATAGCGCAGTTTGGTGGACCAATTTTTGACCAATTTCGACCAACAGCTGAGACTGTATCTCGATAATAAAATTACGAACGTTTTATTACGAATCGCCTAGCATGGCTGGTTTTTCTGCGTGCCCTTAGGATTTGATATTTGATGTGCCCCCAAAGGAAATAATAAAAGGACTCAAATCGCATGATTTTGGTGGCCAGTTGACCGGTCCATTTTGTTTGAAATTTGTCGCCAACCTTCTCTTCAAAAGATTAATTATGTCACTGTCATGCTGAAACGAAATCTCTTAATAATGGGTTAGCCAATTAGTTTGTTATCATGACTCTATAGTGTATGACATTGACTGAAACACGTTTATTGTTTATTGACGTAGCTATTCAATAAAAAATGAACCTCATCGCTGAGCAAAACTTTGCGGTGAAACCCTGAGATCAACGACCTGATGGTTTTCAGTCTATTCAGCAAATGCACGACTCAAGCGTTGGTCATTCAGCTTCATTCTTGCACGAATATGATCTTGCAAGGCTGTAGGTCAAGATTTTCCATAAAGTAGACGAGGAGAACCCCAAATGCTGGGAACGTTGGTGAATCAATTCATTCAAGTCTTCTTTAAAACTACACCAAACAACGGTGAAATTCTTTACCCTGCACTCTGTTCAAAGCCTGTGTGAATGAGTATCATCCACTAGCATGTATGAGGACCGAAATTTGTTCTAAATAAACCACTGAGAAGGGCCATTATGTTGACCATAAAATGCGAGAACCGATCTTTGAGTTTTGACGGCAGAACTACGAATTTCGAAATAAAATTTCACAATTTGCAAGCGTTGTTGCGGTATCAACCTTTTCATGATGAAGTGATAAACGATACTGAGTATAAATGGATAGCCAGATTTGATGGACTTTTTGACATTTAATAGGGATTAAACGAACCGAAAAGGTAGGAATCTAAAAGAATCCTCGATTTGTGTCAACTACTTGGGCAGAAGATTCCTTAGCACATTGTAGCCCATGTCGCACGGTTTTGTCTGACATCGACCACTACTGGGAAGGGTTATGACATGTCATATGAAAACGTACGTTAAACATTTAAAAAATTATGGCCTCCTAAATCCCAAATCTTTACCAACAGCAGCTACTACGATATCCTGCATTTCTTATCTCCTAGTGTGCAGAGCACAAAGCCTCTACAATTTCTCTGAATCTGACTCGGTGGCGTTTGAAGACATATGTATATCACTTCTAGCTGTTTTCAAAATTTGTCTCATACCTTTGTTGGTAAACATCTATATATGTACGTGAGTCGAAGCAATTATCTTTTTATATAATATATATATATGATTAATTTAAATTTTCTTATCGTTTTTTATTTGAAAATTATAATAGAGTGAATTCTTTTCACATAATTTTTTCTTCCACATACGTGACCTACAGTTTGCGAAGTATTGGAAATTTGCCAATTAATATTAAATGGAACCCCTAAAAATATGCAACGTTTTATATTTTTCAATTATTTTCCATTAATACTGAATTTATTTGAATTACCAAACCGTTGAATTTTGTTTACACTTTTTTGACTGAGAAAATAAAGTGATTCTAAGCTATTTATTGTTTATTGCCTGAATATTGAAAGGTTTCTTTATATGTTTGTATGAACAATACAGTTCTTTTAATTTTAATAATAAAATATATAATCATTCAAGGTTAAAAAAAATTATTCACAGCAAGGCAAGTAGTGTCCGACCGAAGGTGATTTTTTGGCCGAAGCCGAACTTCGGCCATTCATCTAACCTTCGGCCGAAGCCGAAGACCGAAGGATTTTTAAAATATAAAAATCTGAAAGTAAATTTTTTCTACCTATGTATTTGCAAACATATATCTACAGAAAAATATAAATAGTAGATACTCCAAATAAAAAGCTGACCAGTAGCACTACATAACTCTTCACTGTCGAAGGAGCTGACAAATATTATTTATTTCAAGTATCATTTAAAAATTTGTTTACGTCAAAATATACAGTTACATCGACTATATATCTGTAGAACGACTGTCGTTCAACGAAACCTGTGTCAAAAAGAAAGTTGGCCGATGGTTGCCATGATTCTGCTTATCTGAAATCTAAGATTGAATCAGGGTATTAATCAGTAGACCTGTAGCCGGAACCAGAATTAACTCTCTAGTTCCCAAATTTTTTATTGATTTAAAAAAAATTGGGATTGAAAAATTTTAATGTAAAAAGCATAAATCTAATTTCAAAACTCTTAAAAATTTTATGGGCGTGGTTTTATGAAGCCGGAAAAGTTGAATGCCTAAAAGTATTTGTTGTTGAATAAACTTTTTATCAATTTTTTTTAAATAACTAAATATTTTGTATAAAAAATTTATATTCCTAGGTACTCTAGTTTTTTTATCTGGCTAGTATGACAGGAAGTATTTTATTTATTTTTTTTTATTTTTATCTCAAATTCAAACAAAATAATAAATTTTATTTTTTTTTTGACAAATTTTTACTTTGACTGTCGCTAACATCATAATAATACATAACATAAAACTAGTTTCAAAGTTCAAATATGCATGACTGCAGTATCAGGGCCTGCAAATAAATATCTGTAATAATTAATCGACTGTAAATTTCAAAGAATCCCTTTACACATATATTGTAGAGCGATTTTAGCCAAAATAATTTTCAATTTTTTTGACCTCCTTGAAAGCAAAAAAATAGTTAAGCGCCAGTAATGGAAAATGTCGGCTTCTCTAACAATTGACTCTTCTTTTCAGTACTCTTCAAGTCTTCCTTAAAAAGTAATAAAGTTTGGCTGGCTTCTGCTGCCTCTAATTGTATTAGCTCAAGCAGGTTGTTCGTTAAAAAAATCACTGATAACTGTTTGTACGGTTGTAAATCTGTTTGTTACTTCAAAAGTAAAAATGAAACAAGCAAACGGAGAAAATATAACACAGAAATTGTAATGTAAATACTTTATATAACCACTTCACATCTATTTATTTGTATCAATTTTTACTGCCAATCTATAGTAAAAATTATTATAAAATAAATGCTTATAATCTTCGGCTTCGGCAAATACTTCGGCCAAAACTTCGGCCACTTTTTGCCGAAGGCGCAATTTTAGGCCGAATAGCCGAAGCCGAATAATCGGTCGGACACTAAAGGCAAGTCAGCTTCATACACAAAGTACCAAATGTGTACAGTACGCATGAAAATTGGATGACGATCAGTTATTTTTTGTAATGGTGTAATTCTTAGATACATTTTGAGAAGAACTGGTATTCTATAAAGCTTTTTCAAACAAAAGGAAACTCTTATTGTAAAAATTTAAATACAGTGCAAAATTGATGGGCACAAACTCGAGATCGATAGAGATAATTTCAATAAGCAAATCACCCTTTCCGCTGGAAACCGCCAGTGAGGTTAAACAAGTTTATTATTTCTTTATAAAAATGTAATGGTTCCTCTAACCAGAGCACAAACGGAACCTCTTGATCTCTGAATATGGAAATACAGAAATTGGGCTAGGTCACACAATCCAAAGACAACCTCGTAGCATTGTAAAGAAAGCTAAAGAGTGGAATCTTCATGATATTGCTAGATAGAAATCGTGAGTTTTGGCGAAGAATAGTAGAGCGAGGAGTAAAGCAACTTAAGTTTTCGTTCTTTTTTTAGAAACATATCTTTTTAAAAAGCTTAAATATACAAATACCAGTCCAAATATGTATGTAAGGAGTGAGATCGAAAAAATCTTAACATATATAAAATTCAATAATTTTTAAATGGTTGATCTTGGAGTTTTAATTTTTTTTTATTTAATTGATAATATTTTACAAATTATAGAAAAATATAACTTTTTTATAGTTCTAACCACTATTTATGAACTCGTAGACCTTTTTTGGTAAGCCTTCTATTAGAGATTTGATAGTTGTTTTAGACACCTTTTTGTAACAGTTTGCCCATCTCCTTTTAAAATCTTCGATATTTTGGGACACCTTTTTTGTGCTCTTTAAGTTTCTTTTCACAAGAACCCAATATCTCTCGACTGGTCTTAGCTCCGGACAATTTGGAGGATTGGCCTCTCTTGGTACAAAAACTGTGTTATTCCTTGGTACCACTCCAGAGTTTTCTGGCCGTAGTGACATGATGCCAAATCAGGCCAAAAATATGTGGACACATAGTGCTCTCTTATGAAAGGAAGAAGTCTTTTTTTCAAACATTATTTGATGTATATTTCGGTATTTATAGAGCCCACTGTAACAAATGACTTCTTTTGCTGTTGCCGCAACTGCATATAGCTAGCCATACCAGGAATTTTTTAGGAAATTTTGTCTGCTTTTGAATTCTAAATTGTTCCTCGACATTTTCTCGAGCATCAGCAACATAAAAATTTCGACCCGGAAGCTGCGTAAAATCTGCCAGTACATATGTTTCGTCGTCCATTATACAACATGAATATTTTTGTATGAAAATCGATTTTAATTTCCGAGCCCTATTTTTGACGTCTAAATTTTTTGCAGCATTCCTGTGTGGAACTTTTTGGACTTTGTATGTTTTCAAACCTGTATTGGCTTTAACTTCTCGCACCAAATAGTCAGAGCACTGTGCTAACCGGGCAGCTTTTCTACCAGATGTGTTTGGAGATCTTTTCAATATGCTTTCTATTTTCTTGACTTTCCCTTCTCAATATCATGTGGTCCTTGTTTTCTTCCCGAATCAGGTTTCCTATCGATGGTTAAATTCTCCTGAAACTGTTTAATAACATTGGAAACAGTTTGACGGCAGAACTTCAATTCTTTGGCCAATTTTTTGTAGAACCAATTTGGATTTTTTTTTGAAAATTTGTAATAATTTTAAGACGTACTTCTTTTTCTTCACTCATTTTGATCAAACTCACAATAAATCAACATGTTTGTCATTAAAAATAACAACTGATTACATTTTACACCCAAAAAAAATTATTATGTAAAACGTGTGTTAAGATTTTTTCAATCTCACTCCTTATCATCAGCTGATTGATTGATTTAATTTGTGTTTTCTTTTCACACTATTTCAATGTGTTTAGTAGCTAATATTGATTTTTGTTTCATTTAACAACAGCACAAAATACACATGCTTTGACAATACTATAAAATGGATATGTGTAAATGCATTTAAAGAGAGGTAAATAGTTATTTTTAATTTTAGTTAAATGTGCATACATATGTATATATCTATTTTTATCATGAACCATTTAGTATTGATTTAAAAATCAAAAGATAGAACTATTCGTAGGGATAATCCGAGCCAGTAAAATATGTGTCAGTTTGTTCTTCTTAAAAATATTGTAACATTTAAGTTTATTTGAACCATCATATAAGACTTTAGGCTTTTAAAATCAGTCTAGTTGATTTAAATCAGTGACGGCCATTCTACTCTATTGACAATTTGAATATGTGTAAGTGCTTTCAAAAAGCTTTTATACTTAAAAAAGTTTTAGCACTGAAATATATGTATTCGCTGTGAAATTATGAAATTTCATTTGGCAAATTATAGTAGCCGTCAAATTGCAAAGGCTTTAAATTTGTCAAGTCGTACGGTAGACCGAGCTATTATTCGATATAATGAAACTGGGGGTTTTGGAGATAGAGACCGGGGAAAATTTTCAACAGTTGCCACTACAAGTTTAACAGAAAAAATTCGTAAACGAATCAAGCGAAATCCAAGGCAAATGAGAAAAATCGCTAAGGAAGTGGGAGTAAACCGTGAAACAGTGCGAATCATTGCAAAATCAAAGCTTAATCTTAAGCCGTACAAGCTCCGAAAAGCTCAAGATCTGACACAAAAAAAAAAAGATTTGCGACTGCAAAGATGCAAGGCGTTGCTACGCTTCTCCGTGTTAAAAAATGTTGAAAATATCTTGTTTACAGATGAAAAAATTTTCACGGTTGAACAACATTTCAATGCGCAAAATGACCGAATGTGGGTAACATCATCATCGCAACAAAATAGGACTGTTAGCCGCTGTTCAAAAGCCAGCTTCCGTTATGGTATGGGCTGGAGTTTCCGCTAATGCCAGAACCCCTCTAATATTCGTTGAAGAGGGTGTTAAAATTGACCAGGTTGTTTATCGGAGCATTTTAAATGAACATGTTCTTCCCTGGGCCCAAGATACATTTGGAAATGAAAACTGGACTTTCCAGCAAGATTCTGCACCTTCCCACATGGCAAAATTAACGCAAACATGGATAAAAGACAATTTTTCTGGATTCATAACATCTTAAGAATGGCCACCATACTCCCCAGACTTGAATCCAATGGACTACTCTATTTGGAGTATTTTAGAGAGAAAGGCTTGTGCATCTCAACACCACAGTCTGGAGTCGCTGACAAATTCATTAGAGAAAGCCTGGACTGAAATTGATCAGGAAGTCCTGCGGCGAACAGTCCTACGATTTTCGGATCGATTGAAGGCATGTGTGCAGGCTAAAGGAGGTTATATTGAATGAGGTGGGGTTCAAATGAATGCTTATATATCCAGCAATGTTAACACTTAATTGTACTTAATGAAAGTACGTCCTTTTGAAAATAAATGCTGAAATGTGTGCGTCACTTTACGATTGTCACCCTGTATACATCAAAAAGCTTTTGCACTAACGAGAGCAATTGGCCGTCACTGTTCTAGATCTACAGGTAGTAGAATCAAATAGATAAGATTTTTATTTAACTTTCTTTTAAATTAATAAGCGCTTATTAAAGTTTCTTATTATTTATTCTTCCTATTAAATATCAAATTAATAATTCCAATACACTCACCTGCTTGCATCTAATATTCTATTTAACCCGTCCGAAAACGCTCCCACCACAAATATGTCTGTGTATAGGTAAATAAATATATAAAATTGTTGTGCTACGCGAGTATATAGCTCGCTCGTGACATTCGACATAGAAACGTGCATTTTTACGGAAGCTTGTGTCAGCGTAAAATGCACGTCTGCATATGTCTACGGTGGAGCAATGTACATTGTCTTTCAGACTGACACACACGTCAAAACAAAATAGTAAACAAAAGAATGTAAAAATAAAAAATAAAAACGATGCAACCAACAATAGCAAATGCGCAAAGAAAGCACAAATAATATTTAAAGTGTAGAGAGAAAGAAAGAAAGAAAAAACTTGAAATTAAAAATAAATGAAAAATCAACTATTAATACAACGACGACAAAGAAGAAACAAAAAAGCAAAACAGGAAATGCACAAAAAGAATGTATTTAAAAAGTGTTCATTGAAAACTACAAAACAGCTTAAAAAAAAATCAGTGCGAGAAACAATGCAATAACAACAACATACAGCAGCAAATGTACATTTGTCAAACGCTGACATCTGAAGTTGACAGTTCAAGTTGTCAGGTTGTGACAAGGAACGATACACACCTATTTACTATTAATAATAATAATAATTTTTTTGTTTTTACAACAGGTGACAAAATTAATTTTCGAAATGCTAATGATACGAGTATATTACCAATTATGGCAATAAAATGGAAACATATAAAAATATTTTAAATTTTTCAACACTTTGAATAAGATAATAAATAAATAATGCTTTGGCATGACTTTCAAAAGCTTCGTCATAAATAAAACAATTATTAATTTTGAATTGAGTGACTACTCTATAATATTTTAAGATATTCAGTTGTTGCTGTTGTTAAGTTGGCTGCCTTTCTGGTTTACAGTAAAACATTTAAAAAACTATGGCCTCCCATAGATACTATTTGCCTTGAAGGTTTCGCTGATTCAAAGAAGTTCCGTCTGAAAAAACGAATTAATTTAGTATTATGAGTAGAAATCTGCACCCACATCACAATCCATCTTGGACCTGAACTTAGTTAAAGAAAGGGGTTAGAAGATCTCGCTAACTGTAACAATGATTCGAAAAATATTTTATGCGCAATCAAATCTCTGCTGAACTCAACAAGAGGGAAGTAGATTCTAGTCTTCACCTTGAATAATGGTCCTGCTCAAGACGCTAACAGCCTATTGAGAATATTCCTCACGCTACACCCCCCCCCCCCCCTTCCCCGCCCAAACCCCGTTCAAAAATTATTTTCTTGTCGAGATATGTTAGCAGCTCTCAGGAAGCTTCATCGTCTTAAGACAGCAGATGATTGCAGCACCAACTAATTTACTCAGATGGGCAGTGTCGTAAAAAACGCTAGGCCCGTCGAAGTTTCTTAGACCCGATAGTATTTCAATGGTGAGGCTAAAAAATATATAGGTGCCAGAACCTTACACCCTTTGAGACCACGAGAAGTTTTATTAACCAATTTGGCTCCTTTCGCTGGTTGTTAAAACGTTAGATGTACTCGTCTCCATCGGATTTGTAAAGACCGCAGCACCACTGCGGTCTTGAACCTAGTTTAGAATAAAAATAAATGGTGAACGAAATAACGTGATGAAAATTCCAGGAAACTCTTGTGACTCTTTTTACACCTAGATTCAATTTTGAGTGCCCGCGAACGTATTAAGAAGTACTACACACTTCTCGCCGTTTAATTCCTGGTCACGTGATCATCCTAATAACAAATCATTGACGACCCTTTAAATAACCACCGTAGAGTATCCGAAACAACTTAACCAAGTATATGGATTGAATAAGTTTCACAATTCACTAATGGCGTTAATTTACCGTCACACAACATGATGAAGTTTTAACAACCATCGCTTGGTTGAAGAAGAATAAGGCTGCGGGTACAGATGGCCTGGCTCCTCAGTTGTTTCAAATCCACAAGAAAGGCGATCCCATTAACTGCGTTCATTGTCGTGGCATAAGTTTTCTTAACATCGCATACAAGTTTCTATCGAGAGTATTGTGTAAAAGACTGAAGCCCATAGTTAGAAAACTGATTGGACCTTATTAGTGTGGCTGAAGACCTAGTAAGTCAACTATTGAAATTTTGGAAAATACCCGAGAAAAACAAATCCGCATTATCCGATAAACGAAGCTTATTAAACTTTGCAAAACGTCACTGACCGACAGCACCAGTGCAGTGAAAACTGCAGACGAGGTTTCAGGCAAGGTGATTCCCTATTATGCTGGAGAAATTAATTTTAATTGCAAACATCAACAACGCCGGTACTATCTTTTACAAGAGTGTTATGCTTTAACATTGTCATAATTGGATTCAACAGTGGCGAGAAGTTAGCGCAGCATTCTCCAACTTGGAAAAGAGTTTCGTCCAGTGGGTTTACCAGCAAACGAGGACAAAACGAAATACCTTGTGGTCAACTAACAAAGAGTGTCTTGAACAAAATGATACTGTTGACAATTATACATCCGAAGTTGTCAAGTATTTCATATATCTGGGACAAGAAAAACAACAATGTCTGCCTTGAAATTGAAGAACAGCTGTTACGACAGGCTCGTTAGGCAATTGAGAAGCTGAGCCCTCTTCCGGCCGACGGAGATAAAGCTCTGTAAGTTCCATATTGTCCTTTTTCAAATGTATTCCGCTGAGACGTCGACGATCGCCACCAATGACGGAGGTCTATTAGAAGTATTCGCAAGAAAAATAATTCATAAGATCTAAAGTCCAATTTGGAAAAAGTGTATCGAAGAAGATGGAAATCTGAACTGTATGAGCTGTGCGTCGACACTGACATAGTCTAGTGCATAAAAATCCTGCGGCTTCACTAGCTGGATCACTGCAAGCAAACATTGCGGCTAGGAAGGTATTTTATTCTAGCCTCGGTAGTCAAACCCGTAGAAGAGGATGACTTAATCTCTGGTGGAAAGACCAGGCACACTACACTTGACCTTTCCAACGGCGCCAGCGCGTGTTTAGCAGAGACGACAGCCGAACCTTTACTGAGGTGGCCAAGAGCGATCATCGGTTGTAGCGCCACGTAAGTAAGTATCGCACAAGTCGCTCGAAATATCGCCGTTAATAATGATGAACGAAGGCGGATGTTACCTGAGATAGCTCGATGCACTCTGGCACAACTACGATCAGTTAAGGGTTAGCAGCGTTTAACTCCAGTCGCCCTGATTCGTCCTTAAGCCGGACATTCGGGGAAAAAATTAAATATATTGGGAGTATGAATGTATAAACTCGTATTTTTTTTTCGTAATTTGGACATTTATTGTGAAAAAGTGATTATAAATTTATTCTTTAAAGTATTGTCCATCGTTAGCCACAACCTTTACCCATCTTTCTGGTAGCATACGGATTCCGCGGCGAAAGAACTCCTCACGAATTGACCCATTTTTTGAGTTCTTCGAAAGAACGGAAGTGCTGTTGAGCCAGGCCATGTGTCATCGATCGGAACAAGTGGTAATCAGAAGGAGCAATGTCTGGAGACTACGGCGGGTGGGGTAGCACTTCCCATTTCAGCGTTTCCAAGTATGTTTTTACTTGCCTTGCAACATGCGGCCGAGCATTGTCGTGCTGAAAAATAACTTCGTCGTGTCTATTCTCATATTCCGGCCTCTTATCCTTTAATGCTCGGCTCAAACGCATCAATTGTGGTCGGTAGTGGTCGCCAGTGATCGTTTCATTCGGTTTCGACAGCTCATAATACACGACACTTTTCATATCCCACCAAATACACAGCATGAGCTTGAATCCATGGATGTTGGGCTTTGCCGTTGATGTTGATGCATGTCCGGGCGGTCCCCATGAGTTTTTACGCTTTGGCTTATCGTAACGTATCCACTTTTCATCGCCAGTTCGTATTGTGCAGAAAACCCTTTCTTTCTTTTATGTCGTTCAATCAGCAGTTCACATGTGAAAAATTGTCGTTCGACGTCTCTCGGCTTCAATTCGTACGGCACCCGATTTCCTTGCTTTTGAATCATTCCCAATGCTGTTAATCGTTTAGAAATGATTGATTAATCAACTCCTAAAGATTCTGCAAGTTCTTGTTGCGTTTAACATGAATCTTCTTCGAGTAATGCCTTCAATTCTTCATCTTCGAACTTTTTCGGGCCGCCAGAACGTTCCCTTCCTTCAACATCAAAATCACCACTTTTGAAACGGGCATACCACACCTGACACATTCTAACGTCTATAGCACAGTCGGGATAAGCTTCAGTGAGTAAACGATGTGCTTCAGTTGCGTTTTTCTTTAAATGGAAGAAGCAAATTAAAACTTCCCGCAAATGTTGTTTTGTTGTGCACGAAATTCGACATTTTCAGCTATAGTAAAACACTTTTGTAAAATTATGAAAATTATTTGACAGATCAATTCTTATAGTATTTTTGGTGCTCTTCGAGATAGAATAGCTGTCAATGTCAAAAAAAAAGGCGCGTATGATAGATATGAAGTTAGTCACAATTACGAGTTTATACATTCATACTCCCAATATTTTCGTTTTCCTCTGAATTTTTACAGTGGCGACTGTGTACATCCCGTGCAACCATTCCCTTTTTGGTCGCTTGCTCACCAATAAGCCACTAACTAGTAATGAAGTAATGACTGCCGTCAGCGTTGCGATATCTTTTTGTTTGTTGTTGATAAGTTGTGTTGATCTCTTCCAATTTTACATGGCCATAATGCTCTGCTGGTCATGTAGGTCATTGGAATGTTCCATCTACAATTGATTCAACCACAAGATATTTTTTTTTTAATTTTCTCTGGACTTAGCTTAGGGATATAAAAACTTATTTAGTTAGAGATTTTTGCAGGCTAGAGTCGTTCTGGGCACAAACTCATCCGCCTTTTCGTTGCTGTAGATCAACGCTGTGCTGTCGGACTAAGTTCGTAAGGCTGTCCTTGCACTGTCAACTCAATTACGGCCAAATCAAGATCAAGAACCAAAATCAAGAGTCAAGTCATGATCAAGCAGCCCGGGCATGCGAAGGGAAATTGAAAGTTGTTTTAAAAATGTGATCTGCTTGAAGTATCAAGCACTATCATTTATAAGGTTTCCGCCTAGAATACACTACCTGAATTAGGGAGCTGAACCGTTTGATTAATCCTCATTCTCTCCGCGAAATCGTCCTCCGTCCATCCATCTGTGAATATGACGGCGTCAAAGTTATTTATTATCATTCTATCATTGCTTCATTCCTTTCGTGATGGCAAATATACCACCATAAAATTCTAATCAAAAGCCTCGATTGTCCAGCACTAAACGTTGATTGTTTTTTGACCTTCTAAAAATATATGGAATACAAAAATGAAAATTAGAAAAAGCATAAATTTCCAACAATAATTTAGGAAAACGTTTACATGCGAGTACATTTAAAAATATGAATTATTTATGCACAAAAAATAATAGCGCTCCTTAATTGATTTGACACTTAACGTTCGCGTTGTTGTTACTATCGTATATCGCGTCTGTCTGTTATTTTTTGTTCACCAATTACAAGTAGATATCATCATCAACAACACAACACCACATACAAATTAATGGCGAAGTGACACGCTTCTTGTTCAAACGCGCCAACTATCTGAATGTCTGTCGGCCTGTCTAGCTATCTGTTTGTTTGTTTGTTGGTTTGTTCATCTAAATATTTGTCTTTCAATTGCATAAAAATGCGCTTCCACATTCCATAGAAGTTCAACGCGAATCTCATATCGTCAAAGTAGTTGAAGAAATAGAAGAACAAGAAGAGGATGAGGGAGAAGAACAATCATGGCAGTAGTAGCAACAGATCGTCCAAACAGTAATCAAATATTCATGCCCAATAAGGCGCAGTCAGTTATATTTGAATTCTGGATTCACATATGACACGATGACGTTCATCACAATGCCATTTATTTACACAAATATGCATAAGAATATGAAAAATTACTATTAATTTATTAAGTTTTTATTAATTAATTAAATTATTAAGCAGAGTTTTTTATTTTTGTATTTTTGTGAAGCAAACTATAAAGACGTTTTGGAGCTGTATGCATAATAATGCCGCATATATTTGGAATTCATAGAAAAGTTTGGTATACTGCAGTGATGTGAACTTCTATGCTTGTGAGCGAAAAAAATTTAAGTTTCTTAAAGCGCATAACTGTGAGTTTTAAGACGCATCACAGTTTAAGCTCTTTTTCAATCATTCTCAATGTCCAACACTGATTTGTTCATCTACTAGTAGCAGCGATGCCAACGGGGATGCGGGGAATTCCCCGATTTGTGGGGAATTTTACTTGGTGCGGGGAATCGGGGAATGAACTGTTTTTTGCGGGGAATTTGAAGTAATTTTTTGTCAAATTACATAAGTAATGTAAAACGTTTAACTTATGAAATATTTCATATTTTGGGTCTTAAAATCTTCGTCTTTTCTTAAGAAGGCCCTGCAGTTTATTGGTTTGGAGAAATCGATTTTAAAAAAAGTGTGCTATTTGAAAGTATTATATTTCAAAAGTATTTTGTAAAAATTTCAGAGAACGCAGAGTGCTTTCATAGATTATAGCGGCGGTTGTCAGTCAGGCCAAAACAGTCGCGCGGCTCTTCGACTTCCCCTTCGGCCATTCAGAAAGGCTTAGCTATGCCTTCGTCCAGCACCTCATGATTAACTCTTAACCATTGCTGACTAATCTGTAAACTTACAAATTACGGTCAGCCATCATAAAAAAGATGAAGTACATATATTTTATATGGTTAAAACCGATAGTCAAAACTTTGAACCCGTTTTTCTCAAAACTAAGTTTTTGCCATTTTTTTTTTTTTGAGTCAACAAAAATGCCATGTCTTCTCCTTTGAGAACTTTGATGTCCAAAAGCGGGCTGAAGCTTATATGTTAAGAATTCCGGAGTCGGAAAGTGCGTTTCTATTAATCTACCAGTTCCATAAAAATTTGTTAAGTTTTGGACCGAGAAAGTTCAGGGTCGCCTTAAAATAACACTCACTGAGGTCAATTTCGTTTTTGTAAAATATTTATATGGAAAGTGTGTGTAGCGCTGTTATAATATGAAATTATATCAATGCGGGGAGTTCGATTGAAAATCGGGGAATTTCCCGAAGGTTATCGGGGAGAGAGAAAAAATGAGTTGGCATCCCTGACTAGTAGTGTCATTTAAAGCTTCAAAGCTTTAAGCTTTGAGCATTCAAATCTGATTGGTTGATATAAAAGTTTCTGTCCCGTAAGCTCAGTGATCTGCTGATCACTGGTATAAAGAATAAATATAGGTATTCTTATCTAGATTTTCTTCTTGACTTTTTCTATTCTTCTCTGTGTAAACTTCAGTTCGATAAAAATTTTATATTAACCTTAAATACAGTCAATATAAAATTTTATGTCAATTTCATTGTGGTACATATTTTTGTATTTATAATTACAGAAATCACTTAACTCATTTATCAAATCTTCTTGACATTTCAATTTGTCCTACAAAATTGTTTGACCAAGAGAATATACCTTCATAAAATCAAAATCCTTGTGTGTTTCATACACATGAATATATGAAATCAGCACAAATTAAACTTTGTTTCGCTGCAGCAATTGCGTTGTAATTGTTTATTTACAAAAAATACCATAATTTCCTTTTTTAAAAAGAATCGATTCGATGAAATGTACGGCATAAATAAAAACACATGCATGCAATTGTAAATATTTACAATTTAAGACATTAAAGAAATACAAAATAATAATATTAATCATTCCAGTGGCAAGTGAAACTTGTAAAGCCATGGTCTTGCTACTATTAAATAGTGGGAACTTCCTTATTCCATGTCGGCATACAAGAATAATGAGTCTATAAAAAAATATCATCAATGTTTTTTATATTTGATTTTTTTATACCGAAAGGATTAAGTACACTGAATCACTGAGTATGCTCTTAACCCTTTTAATCGCAAATAAAATATTTTAAAAATTGAAGTTATTCGAATTGCATTATTCATCATAACGACACCAACAATATCAACCATCAGTCAATTTTGGTTGGCATTAAGGTCGAAAACGTTTAACTCTTTTCAGATTTTACCCGCAAAAATGTGTTGGTTGGCCCTGAAAGGTTAAAGCATATTCATATCATATACGCCAATATAACCTGAACAGTGACAAATTTGAGAAAGTTTATCAGGCAGCCATGAACTCTCTCCTAAACCTTCACACAATCAGTTCTAAATTGGTTTGGAAATGCTTGAAAAAACTTAAAATTCGTCTAAGCATAACCAGGATAGAATTCGAATAGAGCACAGTTTAACCTATGGGTTAAGGAAAGCAAAAAGTCTACAGGGATAAACAGTCTCAAAAAGTTAAATTTTTCAATAAGAAAATAAGTCTATAATTTCAGAGTCAGTATATGAGACATTGAGAGCAAAAGTGGTGTAAGTCAATAAAATCAGATTTTGAGCAATACAAAGATTTTGAAAAGGTACTATATAAAATACAGTACCTACTTAAGGAATTTATTTTACCACTGCATAAGTAGCTTTATAAGACACAGTTGAACCTAGGAACTCATTTTACAGAAAACTAAATGAGGTTAAATTTATTGCCTGGTGGTGAAAGTCGAAATTTCGAAAAATTTTAATTACAACTCAATGAGCCTTAATGTGTTAATTTTACAAGGTTTAGTTCTCTTCAAACACTTTTCACTCTTACCCCTTCCCCTCTCTTCTGTAACCCCTGGATCCGTTAGTGATCGAAATCTGCCTATCAAAATTTTTGGAGAATAATTATATTTGAATTCAAAAGCTGTACAATTTTTTTTCATTCACAACTCTCCTTTTTCGCAACCTCTGAATCCGCTAGTGGTCAACATATACCGATCTTGAAAAAAGAAACAGAAATAACAGAACAGCTCCTAGAAATAATAATAACCCATCTTCCCGATAACAATCTCAAGCTTTTTAAAGAAATTGAAAGTCTTAACTCTCTTCTCCATCTACTCCTCCTTAGCTCTTCCACAATCTTTGGATTCAGGCACAACAAATTATTTGCTGAGAAAGTATAAATTTTCCTTCTCGATAAATATCTCAAACTTTTTGAAGAAATCTAAATGCCTAACCTTCTCTTCGATTTAAACCTCCTCTCTTTCACAACCTCTGAATCGCTGCTGTTTGAAATTTTGAGATATTGAAAAAAAGCAGAAACATCAGAGAATGGATAGAGATTAGTAACAACTCAAATTCCTAATAAATGCGTCGGACTTCCTCCGGCCACCCTCGCCCCTATTCTGCAAACTCTAGGTCCACTAGTGTTCGGAAATGTTGACTTTGGAAAAAAGGAACAGAAACATCAGAGAATTTCCTGAGAATAGTTAGAATAAGTGAGAATAGTCCCAATAAATATTTTAGACTTTTTGAATATCTAATGATCTCCTTCACTCATAACTACCCACTCATAACCTTCCACAAATTTTGCACAGAAGAAGCAGATTCATTACTGAACACCTCCCCCTTTCCGCAATCTATGAATCAATTACTGATCGAAATATACAGATTTTGGAAAAAAGAAACAGAACGCCAGAGCATTTGATGAGACTAACTCTATGTCCTAACTGACTCCATTTCGACAGATTTTTTGTGCACGTGTACAATAGACCCGGATTTTTTAAGGAAATATCGAAATATCCAGATTTTTGAAAGGCAAAGCAGGAACATCAGATCATTTGATGTGAAAAATTAATAAAGAACTCTCCTCTCGATAAATATCTTAATCTTATTAAAGAAATTTTAATGCCAAACGCTTTCCTCCATTCACTTCTGGATTTGCTAGTGATCGAAATACCGAAGCATTTATTTAAAAAAATAACATCCCATCTTATCTATAAGTAAGTTAAACTTACTGAAATAATGCATAAGTCTATACCCTCTCCTCTGCTCACCTCTTTCCATAACTTCTGAGTCCATTAGAAACACCAGAACATTTGCTGAGAGTAGTAATAGATCTCTACTGAAATTTTTAAAGATATGAAAAAGCTTAACACTCTACCCTTCATATATCTAACTCTAACTCTTCTATCATGGCACGATAGCGTCGTCCGTTGACATCAACCGTCACGTTTTCTTCATTTTCAAAGAAGAATGGACCGATGACGCCGCCCGACCAAAATTCGGACCAAAAAGTGACTTTGAATGGGTGCATTTGAAGCTCTTGAATCTCGCGCGGAATTCCCGAGCCTCAGTTGCGATAGTTTTGCTTATTGATATAGCCGCCTAGATAAAAAAGCGCCTCATCCGAAAAAATGATTTTTTTTGGCGAAAATTGCGAATTTTTCGGACATGTTTTCCAGCATCTAATCAGCAAACACCCGACGCTGTCCATGGTCTCTAGGCTTCGATTCTTGAGTCAATTGAATCTTATAAGCATGCAAATGAAGACCTTTGATCAAAACTAGATGCACAGTAGTCGTTAAAAGATGCAATTGCTGTGCACTGTATCGAATTGATATTCTGGGGCAATCTGCGTCACTTCCACTGACGGAAGCAATATTTTCAGCAGATCGTGCTGAACGCGCACAGATTAATGGTTTCTCGTCTTGTACTGACCCGGTTGACTCGAATTTCTACAATATATACCGTATATTCCTTTTACTTGGCGGGTGATTCCGCGCATATTTTATGCATTGTGGCCGCAAAAATACACGAATTTTCGTAAAAAATTTGAATCATTTGGATCCGTCCTTTCACCGTGTTGCTCTCCAAGGTCAATTTTCCACGTTTATAGAGTTCGCTTGTCAAATCTGATGTTTATACGATGGCAGCTGTCAAAGCTACTTAAGTTTCCAACCCTGCAACTTTTGTTGAAACATTCTTTACAAACGAGACTGTGTTTGAAATTTCCATTCCGACTGAATGAGAATAGCACTTGAATTGGTACAAATTTGCTTGGGTTACTCTTAAATAGGAAAGTCGAGATTTTACTCAAATTTATTTGGTTTTATTTCCAAAACCTCACCCTCCACGCGCTCTTGGACCGCTAATGATCGCATATATTGTAGCTTGATTATTGTGGGGTCATTAAAATTATTTTTTTTTTTAAGGAGTAGGGGAGTGTCGTCATGATCGGTGCGCTGTCAGGATCGCGACAGTGTCGTTTTGTCCATTATATCTCACTGGCGTCCGTTAAGTTAATATACAGTATTGTTTGTCAAGACGAAAGCAAACTTTTCATGCCATTTCGAGTTCAGAGTGTGAAGTGTATATAAGTGTTACGTGTCCGCGTGTTAAGAGAAGAGTCAAAAAAAAACTCTTAAACAGTGCCAAAAAAAAAGTGGATTAATTTAAAAAACAGCATTCAAACATCAAAGTGAGTTAACTTAAAGTGTTCGATAAGGTATAAGAAGTGGAAATATGATGCGTATTGACTCTGGAAATACATTTTTTTCACCGTGAGTGTTTTTTTTGTTGTTATTTTGTCGTATTGTATCGTGTGTACCATATATAAAGAAGTCAAATTTTCCTTAAAATTCACACAGAAGAATTTTTATTTTGATTTCAGGTCTCTTTTCCCAGTTTTTAAGTGTAACTTTTCCTCTTTCTCTGATTTTCATGTTATTTTCAATCATGTTTTTTTATTTCTTATTGATTTTCTACAGTGCTCCGCATCTGACTACAATTTTCCTTTTTTGTAAATGTAACTAACTCTTGAACTATTAATCCAATAAAATTTTAATATTCAGCAGAAAACATTGTAATTTGTGAGATCTTTTCAACGATATGGAACATTAATAAAAATTCGGCATTCATCGGAAGTTATAAGCAAAAGTCAAAACTTGCTCCAACCCTGACGACACTCTCCTACTTGCGCTGAGTTGAATGTTTTGATAATCATGATTCATGAGTTGAAAAACACTGATTTTTGTGATAAAACTCTCACCCTGAACTGCCTTGTGCTATAATGCTTTGCAAGCTGAATTTACTGCATAAGGTATCGACGAAGTATTCATCTTCTATCTAGTATATATTTAGGGATGAGAGAGGGAGCGGATAAGCATGGATTCAAACCGTGCTACATTCTTGTGTGTCAACTTTTTATCTTAGGTAACAACTTTCATATTCAAATTGATTCCTTTCATATTAAAATCAAATACGAATTTATTTTACTTAAATATTTTTCCGTATATCTTTCGGTTATGGGTTGTTGAATTGTGTAATATTAAGGTCCGCCAAAGAGCAAGGAGTACATTGACTAAAAAATCGAATGTCATGGGTTAAGTAGGTACGATGCTTGTATAATTTTTTTTTTATATAATTATAAATGATGATTCGCCTCTTTTCGGTCAGTGCTACTTTTCCTTTTACGAGTAAATACTACTTTACTTCCACAAAAAAAAATTATTTACAATTTCCATTAAAGTAAACAAAGTAGTCACGCAAATATTAATTGCACGATTGAAAATTTTCCCTTTTTTGTTTTTTGTATACATTTTTGACAACAGTTATCAGTGATTTTGTCAAGTTTTGCCAAAACTTGTTTTCATATTTTCATTATTTTTTACTTTTATTTTAGCGTCTCTTTTGCTTTCCATTTCATTCAAAAACTCAAGAAAACCATTCATTCTCACTGACCTGAATTAACAAATCTCGTTTTATTATTTTATTTTATTCATTTTTTTTTTGTTTGGATATTATTTAATTTACAGTTAATTTAAATAAATACCTAAAAAATCGTAATTCTTAAATTATCGCACATTTTTGGACAACAGAATGCGTCAGTTTTGTTTACTTTTTCAATAATTCGTTTTCGCTTTCGCATTTTGTAACATTTCGTCAACATTTGCGATCTTCAATTGTTTTGACATTTGGACATACGAAATGACGCGTTTGCTGTCAAGTTTTATTTCATTTTTTCTTTGTTTTTCTTTTTAAAGCAGTTATGCAAACTTATTTATATTTAATTTTTTTTTGGGTGAAATTTTTAAATAAATTAAGTGTGAATTGTGAATCAATTGTATTGGTTTCGATCGGCTGTCAAATTTTGACACTTTTCTTTATTTTTTGCAGTTTTAAATATATCGTTTGTTTATTGTTTATTGTTTATTTCTTTTTTTTTTTTTTTTTTTTGAGATATATGCATATTTCTCTATATGTAGAGCAAGGGCATTTATGGCTCGCGTGTGTATATAAAGGTTAATAGAAATTTAATAGCTGATATCAAGGAATATGTAGACACGAGTATTAATTAATATTGAGCAATGAGCTATGATTTTGAACTGCCATACAGAGCCAACCGTTAAACACATATCCTTCAACAATTAATGTTTCAAAACAACAAAAATTTTTGATATTATCTCTAACTCATCATAATATAAACTTCCTCAAATACCAAATCAGTATTACTGACTGACACTGGCTTCATATCACGAACACATTTGATACACAATTTTCACAAAAAAGAAACAAAAAAAAAAAAAACAAAATTCAACAATGTACAACAGAAAATGTATGAACATTTAAAAACAATAATAACAATTTCCTTATTAAAGCAAATTGTTGTTAAAAAAGAAAATAAAAATTTTTATAAAAAAAAAAAAAAATAAAAAAATATAACAAGTAAATAATTGTGAAATAGTAACAAAATACTGCAAGTTTTTGTTTTTTTTCAATGTAATTAATTCAATTAACAAGACTCGCATCGCATTTCAACGCAATTTCTTTCCATCAATTTCAATTTTTTATGTTTTGCTTTACATTTACATCGCACCATTTCACTCCACGCTACACCATGTCTCCATGCCTCATCATGCGGTAAAACACCGCACCGCTCTTTCCATCTCACCTATAAAGTGGCGCCACCACCACCCAACAACCAACAGGTGCCAACTACGGAAGTCATTGTCATTGATATTAGTATGAATCAAAATAACAGCTACATACATACATACATACAAGAAAACAAAAAACAACAACAAAAACTAATGTATTGTAATAAAAAATCATTATTGTATTTATTTGAACGAAAATCAAAAAAACTAATACATAGAAAGAGGGGAAGGGGGAATATAAGCAAATATAATTTACACCGTCTAATTAACAATTTGGCAAAAAAATTAGTAAGTAAGTAGCAGTAAATTGTAGTAATAGCTGAAAACATTAAAGTTTCGATGGTGATTTTCGTTACATTTTTAGTTTTTTTTTTTTGTTTGTTTTTTCTTTTATGGTTAAATGTAATAGGAGTAGGAAATAATTTGTAGATATACGTTTTTTAGCTGATTTTATCAGAAGATTACTCAAATAACATAAAACTACAACATTTTTTGTTTTGTTTGTTTTTCTTATTTCAAATTGTTATTAAACAAAGAAACAAAAATTAAGTTTAATAATATTATTGAATAATAAAAATATAAATTTATATGAACTTGATTTGTTTTGAAATATATATTTCAAAACCTAAAAACTGACGCAGTAGCGGTTCAAGGAATTGGGTTTAGGGGGGGTTGATTTTGGTAAATTATAGGATAGTTTCAGAAAAATAACTAGACCAAAATTTTGACTAAAATATAGTTCGAAATCAAGACCAAAATCTAGACTAAAATATAGACTAAAATATAGACCAAAATTTAGACCAAAGTCAGAATAAAATTCAAGCAATATTGAGTCCAAAATTTAGGCCAAAATTTGGAATAAAATTCAAGCCAAATTTAGACAGGAATTCAGACCAAAAAACAGAGCAAAAGTAAGTCAGAGTTCAGATTCAAAATCAATTAAAAAATTAGATGAAAACGCAAACCAACATTCTTACCAGAAATCAAATCAAAATTCTGACAAAATTCAAACCAAAAATCAAAACGAAAACCTGGTTAAAATTAGTCAAAAGCTCCGTGTAAAACTCAAGCCAAAATTTATTCCAAATTCAAACTAAAATTCATATCGAATTCAAACCAAAATTTAGACCACATTCAAACCAAAAATCAGATCACATTCAGTCCAAAATTCAAAACGAATTTAGTCTAAAACTTAAATAAAAAATCAAAACATATCAATTTTCAGATCAAAATCAAACTTAATCTCAGAACAAAATGTAGACTACAAATGAAGATGGTTTGAGTGAAATTCAAACCGAAAATCAGGCTTAAAAACAAATCAAAAATTAAACTAATGTTGAGATCAAAACCTACAGCAATTTAAAACCAGAAATCACATTAAAATTCTGACCAACTACTGCTACTACTATTATGGCACAACAGCCTCTGGAGGTCGATCTTTTCGCAACCTTTCATGTTGTGTGAGTTATATTTATACACGAATGGAAGGGACCTACAGTTTTATGCCGAATCCGAACGACAAAGTGAAAAACTTTTCATAATCTTGGAGATTTGCCATTGCCAGCCGTGGTGGAGCTATGTAAAAAAATTTTTATTTTTGATTTTTAAGCGTGCCGAGATATGAACCCGGGCAAAAATTCAGAGAAAAACTCAAGTCGAAATTCGTACCGAATTCAAACCAAAATTTAGACCATTTTTTTTTAACTAAAAATCAAACCCAAATCAGGTTTTCAGACCCAAAATTCAAACTTAATCTCGGGACCTCAAATCAGACTAAAATCGTTCAGAAATTCAAACTGTAAATCGGACTAAAAATCAAATAAAAAATTATATTAAAATTTAGATTGAAATTTAAACCAATTTTAAACCAGAAATCACATTAAAATTCTGACCAAATTCAGGCCACAAAATCAAAATGAATACATTCCAAAATTAAATTAAAATTCAGATTTAAAATCAAGCGAAAAATCAAGCAGCAAATGCAGACTAAAACTTAAACCAAAACATAGATCAAATTCTTTACAGAGCTTAGAAAAAATCAGACAAAAGTTTAACTTAAAAATCAAACCAAAAATCAGTTTTCAAATCAAAACTAAAACTAAATTCGGACCAAATTTCGAAAAAAAATTTAGGCTAAAATTTATACCAAAATCAGACAGGAATTCGAATTAAAAATTCATATCAATTCCTATCTAATCAAATTCAGGCCCAATATAAGAACGGAACCAGATCGAATCTAAACAAAAATTCAGACCAAAAATCAAAACAGATTTCAGACTAGAACCCAAACCCCATTCAGTCTTGTGCTCAGATTGAAATCAGACCAAAGTTCCACCCAAAAATCAAACCAGAAATCAGTTTTCAACTAGAAATTCGGAATAAAACTCAAACCAAATTAAAGTCTTAAAATCAAAATAAAATCTGACCAAAATTTAACCCACAAATCAAATCAGAAATCAGCCGTCAACCTAAAATTCAAATCCGAAACTAAACCAAAATTTAGATCAGAAATCAGATCAAGACTTTGACCACATTCCGATTAAAAATCAGAACGAAAACCAAAACAAAATTCGGCAAAATTTTCAACTAAAGATCAAACCGTAGTTTTAACTAAACTGAAACCAAATCCTGTTCAAAACTCAGAGCAAAATCAGACTAAAATTCAATACAGTTTTTAGACCAAAACTCGAGTTAATTTCAGAACATATCTCAGACCCAATTCTGATCAAAAATGAGACCAAAATCCAAATCAAAATTAAACAGAAATTCGGAGAAAACTCAAATTAAATTCAGACCAGAAATCAGATCAAAACTCTGACAAAACTCCGGATTAAAAATTGAACCAGAAATTCTGACCAAAAATTAAACAAAATTTAAAACAAAACCAGACCGAAAATTCAAACCAAAAATTTTAGGTCAAAACTCAGATCAGAATCAGTCCAAAAATCAGCCTACAAATCTAGCAAGTAATCAAACCCAAATTCTGATCAAAACTCAAACCAAATTCTATTAAGGACATCTATAAAATGGCACTGAAATTTTTGATTTGATTTAGTCCCAGTGCATATAATAAAAAATTGCGTTGTGGAATTTTTTGAAAAGACTACAAATCTCATAGACTTCGTCTGAATCGGCCACTTATGTAAACTCACCGTATATGGCATTAAAAAAAGAATGAATTCTTGAACGTCTTCAACACAATCCTAGTTCATTTCTGCATAGGTCGCTTTCTAATAGACCTAGATATTTGGCATGATGTTTTGAAAAATAATGCCCAAAAACTCAGTTTCAGAACAAGAATATTGCGACCAGAAAAGTTTGGGTATAGAGAATAAATTTTGATTTTTACATCTACTAGTTATGATTTTGACTGTTTAAGTCGTTTATTGAAAGCTCAACAATGGGAACTAAGTGATGGTGAGATGTTGGATGGTTTTACTTCAAGGCAAGCACTCTGCCTTGCAAACTTGTCCGCCACTTAATATTCCATTATACCAGAGAATGTCTTGATCCTCAACAGTTTGAAGTTAATCGTTGACATTAAGGCTTTGGAAGGAGTTATGGAATTTTAATACCGATTAAGACTTTATAGATTGACTTTCTGAGGCTTTCATAACAGATTGTGTATCTGAATCACTAGAAGATTGCTCTCCCTCCTCTTCCCGCTCCCTTGGATGCCCTAAGACTGCTTATATTGTAGCCAGATTATTGTGGAGGCATTCAAACTATTTTCTTGAAAAAGAATGAATGTGTGTTCTTTAGAGCATTAATTTTAAACCTATGAGTATAAAAGTATTAAGGTTATGATTGCTGGGTCCCCAGACATATAAAGCTAGAAGACTCTTGCCGGAAATTTAATAAAAAATCGTTGATAACGTTATTCACGGAATTCAGTAACTCAGCAGAAATATATTGGATATTATCTATGCCATGATGGCGAAACGAACTAGCTTTGAAGCTCTGAGATTCTAAGTCTAAGACCAAACAGTCCCGCATCTGACCAAAGTGTCTTCGAGAAAAATTTTCCCATCCAAAAGTAGTTGGTGTTACTGAAGTCTAATGTTTTAGGAATTTCGTTTCGAATGAAACAAAATGTTAAAAGTTTCGTTTTTCGTTTCTAGTCAGAACGGAACGTTGTCGGAACTGTTATTTTTCGTTTCGTTACGAACCGCTGATTTGGAATCCCTGTTTTTTTTTTTATTATTATCCGTGGAGTACGAAATTAAATCGAATAAGCTTAACTAGTCAGAGTTGGGGACTATTGTCGCAAATTGAGTCAGATGGAGATCTGGTGTCGTTGACGGCCTGTGTTCCATTTGGGAACTTAGGATTTAATGAAGAATGATTCTGTGTACCATGAAAATATACATATAAATGCTTAATTTTTCATCCGCAATTTCAGTTTCCACAGTTTTTCATATTGATATACTAAAAACCAAACATGTTCCATTGTAGAAAAATAAATAAATTCTATTAAAAGAAGAAAACGGAAAAAATGGTTCTGGTTCATGGCGTATGGAAAATTTCATTGACACTCACTGCATCATTGGAAAAAGTAGTGCAATGAAAAAGCAGCAGTAGAAACATAAGTTCAAACAACAACATTTACATATCGCGACAGACAGACAGACAGACAGATTCACAGCCGCTGACACTGACAGTGCTTGTTGTTGTTGTTGTTGTTTATACTATTTACAAGTCACACAGAGTTCACCCGTCGCCGCCACTTTTGCGATTTGTTTACAAATGTTACGCATACGCACCGTCAAAATAACAAACAAAAATACTAAAAATTTTTTGTAAACAAAACCATCAACATCTACTATTGGAATTGAAATAATTTTTGTAAGATTACCGCAGCTTAAATTTTATGCAATTCGGAAAAGGAAAAACATTTCCTTAATTGAAAATGCAACAGTTTTCTAAATAAATCTTGTGTGCTTTTCATGCAAAGGGAGAATAAAATTTCTTTAGAGTTGTAATATTTAAGTAGAAGATTTTTATTGTAGGTGAAAGTATAATTTGTGGTTTCAATTTATTCCGCTAGAAAAGTATATAAAATTCGTGCACTATTTATTGTTTCCCTTATGTATTTCTAAGTTTTAATATACAAATTTTTCATTTAAAATTTCACAACATTAAAAAGAATATTCCAGAGACTCACTGATCTTGTTGCATCTGTACAGATAACCGATTAATATATTTTTAAGACATTTCATATGCTCACCACGCTCTCTCAAGCAACTCACTCTTCAGTAATTACGAATTACTTCTAGAATCCTGTATAGCGACAAAGTATCTGAACTGTTCGAGCTTGCCTACTACTACACTGAACGATTTGTAGGTCACAGAGCCTAACTTTACAACAGATTTCACGACTGCATTCAATGGAACTTTAACGAACATACCTCGAAAATCTTGACTAGTTATATAACCAACTTCAATCTATCTCCAACCGAAATCTATTAGGGTCAAAGCAGCCAAACATGCAGTGGAAACTTCTCGTCTAAAAAACCATAACCAAGTTGGTTGGCTTCAAAATTAATATAAAAAAAAAATAATTAAATCTAACGCATTAGGACTCTTCAAAATTTTATGACAGGAATGTCGTAGAGATCGATAAATTCACATACATAAATTTCCGCTTAATTCCGTCGATAAAATATATAAATAGTTCAAGTAACCAACAGTGGATGCAATCAACCAAGGAATTTAAGTAGGTAAATTTTGAATCGAAAATCCTAAAATACTGACACAATTGAACAGGAAATGCAATCGAGCGGTGTCCAATTTACTGGGTATATTTGAACAGCGGAATTTCGCCCGATGACAGTTGACAATAGGAATGTTTAACTGCATAAAAAAATCTCGGTAATCGTTCTACAGCATCTACGAAATTAAATTTCTTTATTTCTAGCATAAAATTATTCTTGCTATACAGATCCGAAACCTGGCTGATCCTGAATACTTTGCTGCACTGCTTTTGTATTTTAAAATAAGGTGGCTCAAAATTTCGACTGATTTGTTGACTTGATATCAGCGAAAGCAATTGTCGTCTAGGTCAAGTCCCATAAATAGATAAATGGAAATAGAACGATGACATCTTGCGTGAGCCTCCTACCGAAATTCGTCACCAAGCGATCGAGTGAAAACAGGAGGATCTCCTAACTCGTTACCAACAAAAGCCAATATCTGCCTAGATCAAGCGCTATAAATGTAAATAGATTTTTCACACTTTATATAAGTTCCCCACCGCAAATCGGCATAAAGAGCTGAAGCGAAACTTGCATGGAATCAGGAAAAATGTACTCCCAAAAACGGGCTGGAAGCATTCAGTCAACGAACCTGATAGATATTGGAGAGAACTGAAGACAATAGCCAAAAACCGAAAGCAATAGAAAAGTTGAGGCCCTGTTCAGAAAAATACTAGCTTACCTTACTTTGAGAGTTCTAATCCGTAACACCGTCCCGCGAAATTGAGCTTCCATAGGAAATTACACTTGTTTTCTTTTGCACCACTGGTTAAACTTCAGAGACCATATTAAATACGCTAGCTAGAGAGACGCGCGAGTTAGTGCCGGGTTGACGACCTGGATAGCCTAGTGGATAGTGCACTAGACTTTCATCTGGGAGGTTCGGGTTCGATTCCCGTCTTCGTCTGGTGGTTAATTTTCATAACTTTCTTATATTCACTATCAATATGAAGTGTATGAGAATTATAAGATAGTGTACAAGTACACACATTGGTTGGTAATGGCAAAACCACTAAGCCGATAAAAAATTGCCACACCGCCGTTCGGAATCGGCGTTAAACTGTAGGCCCAACTATGTGGTATCACAATGGGCCGTTCAGGCCTAAGTGTGTCTCTCGACAGCCACTCCAACCTAACCTAGTGCCGGGTTAGCAAGACTCATGCCTAACATTGGTGGCCCCAAACAACCGAAAAGGAACCTGCTAACAATAGTTAGGAAATCTAATCTGATGTACGATGCGCCCGTATGGGTGTCGGCTACCAAGTATAAGTCGTATATGAAAGATGCCATATCAGTACACAGGCTGACATTGTTGAGGGTATACTGTGCATTCCGAACAGTTTCGAGTAAAGCTACTGGCGTTATAGCAGGTCGATGCCCAATAAATATAGAAGCAAAGAAAGCCGCATCACTGCGAAACTTACTTGATGGAATCAAAGAGCTTCTTATTGCCGACTATCTTAACGAGTGGCAGCATAGATGAGACAATAGCACAAAAGGGCGGTGAACTCATACGCTAATACCGTGTATAGCATCGTGGACAGAGAGGAAATATGGTAACGTAAGCTACCATCTAACTCAATTCTTGAGCGGACATGGGTGTTGCTTATTCTGTAATGGAAAATACAAGAACTTTGAACATATACTAATGGAATGCGCAAGATTCGAGTATGCTAGGCATGAATTAGAGCTGAATATGCAATAAGTTAACACACCGAAACGTCTTATACGCTACATGGTAAGCTCGGAAGAAGCATAGAACACTGTAAACACAATAAAGACATAAATTATGCAACAAATACGACGCGACGAGCAGGCTGCAAGAGCCAGAACGTTTTCAACAGCGACATTGCTCTGAATCGATAAGAAGCAAAAAAATCCTGCCTTGCGAAGGAATGCCAAAATTGGTGGTGCCGTTGGGGTCAACAGGGCACAGAGGCTTAGGAGGTGGTTTGAGTACGTCGGTAAACTGTATCGTGAATCGTGAATGATGTACAGCGCGGTGCTGCCAGTATCGATGAAGATACCTTGTGTACAAAAAAATACTTTATTTTCAACCAAATTTGTCCTGATTTGTACCAATTAGCTTCAACAAGTTGTTTAGAGCCATTTCACATTGACGACTGTTGTTCCCGAGAACATAAAATTGTTGTTTTTCTCTGTATAAAATGCAAAAAACAAAAGAGAGAGATTTGTCATCAATGGCGAAAAATTTTTATGCACATTTGTCCCTGCGACAACTGTTGCTAATATGAAATAGCAAAGTTTGGGACCGTAAAACCCCCCTCCCCTCTTACCGCTTAAAATCTCATACATTTTTGTAGTTGGTTAATAAGAAAATAAAAATTTAGAGGGAGGTAAGTATTAAAACCACTCCCCCCTTAAGAAATCTCTGGATCCGCTAGTGCACTAGAGTACTATACTTTTTAGCCTCCACAGTCCTCGACCCATCCAGGAATTTTTTTTTACTTTGAATTCAAAATCCAAAAATTATATTCAAATAATTGTTAACACACCCCCATGAAAAATATTTACGTGAATAAATGTCAAAAACTTGCATTCCGTAGAGTAAATTTTCATAATGTAATCTATTCATACTGCGAATAACATTAAAATTCCAACATATTGACGTCTTTATGGTGGAAAATATTAGTATAGTAAGTAAGAGTAAAAAAAGCACAGAACTTACCCCCTACAAGTCATGACGTCATACTGTTATGTCAGCAGGACTACCAACAAATAGAACCATGTGCTAAGGAACAAGATGAATAAGAGAGGGGACAAGAAATGCATTTTAACATAACATTTCAGAAAGAAAGTTATACAATAACAACAAATTACATAGAGAAAACAAAAATAGAAATAGTAATGCTAAATTAAACTACAAGTTCTCTCGTAAGAGGATAATTTTAAATTTTATATATATATATTTATATGTTCTCACTCTACTCTCTCAATGCGCTAAAATAAATATTGCGCAATATTCGTTTTCTTACACACTCTCTGTCATTACTTCTCTCTCTCTGTCTGTTTATTTCTCACTGTCTATACTCGTAACATTTTATGTAAATATTTCTGTTACGCACTCATGGTTGCATTTGCTTTTGCCTTGCTGCAAACTGCTTATGTTACTCTCTTTCTCTCTCTCTCTCTCTCTCGGTTTTCAAACGCTCTTTTCATATATCTTTCTCTTTCTAATGGATGCTGCTCATAGCTTTTGTTTTTCAATGCATTCTTTTGAAGGACACTGGACCCTCTATTGCATTGGCCATATTGTTATTAAATGGCAACGCGAAGTCCTTGTGCAGTTTTGGCCAAATGTGCAGCTATTGCAGCTGAGTTTTACTATAGGTACTCGCTTTGCTATAGAGCAATGTAGTATAGTGTTAATGAAGTATGCGTGTGTATGTGTATATATTCATATATCCTTGAACTCAACTTTGATCGAGGTTGCTTCTTTTTTTTTCGGTAGCTTTTCGGTTTTGAGTAATTGGACATGCCTAGGCTGTGTCTGCTTGTGAATCAAACATATAACTGCAAGGCGAAAAACAAAGAGGCAGTGGGGCAACAGCTTTCGCTTTGCAAAACTATGATTGTGGCAATATTTTCTCATAAACGACAACAGCAAAATCTTCCTTTTTTCAGATTAGGTAGTATCTAGCGACAAACTATGCTCATTTTAATATTTAAGCCTAATGATGCCGTAATAATTTCGTGCTTCTATGGTTATAGTACCAACCATTTATGTATATGGACATATGTATGTATGTATGTATGTATGTATTTACAAATACAAGGTCTCCATAGCAACATGTCGCATAAAATAATAGGCAGTGTAAAAGAATCTCTTGACCAACACAACAACAAACAAAATGTGTATATATCACAACAACAGCAACAGCAAACATAAATAATTTCCTCTATCACCCAAACCCTCATTCCTCCTCTTTATAGACAGACACATACATACATACATACATAATATAAAAATCGATACATTTTAATGTCTGCCCTAAAGTGATTTTCGAAATGATGCTGTAGTAGTGATACTTAAAAAAAGAAAAGCCTTTTTTCTGAAATCGTTTGTATTAGTGTGGCAAACAATCCCAGTGGGAAAGTTGGTACAACTGTATGATAGTTCATAGTTTAAGATCTTTCTTAATAACAAAAGAACACCGAGTTTCTTTCTTCAAGAGAAGAAGCAAACTGAAGTTTTAACTGGAATACTAACTTGTTTTTGTAACATTAGTACAAAAGCCCAGAAGAATGAAGGCGCTGCACCTAAGCTGAATGCTCTAATTTTCAAATCCGTTTGGAATCAATTCGTTAGCCCCCATTAGTGTGGCAGGCAATACCAGTGGGAAAATAAAAACTATACGATTATGCCAAACGATGAATTACATTGCCCTGCTGGGGTTTTGCGGATTAGATGCCTCCTAATGTTTCCAGATGATTTTCTCCTGCTGAACACGAATCTGGGGTCCCATCACGTCGAGTTTTCGAAAAAAAGCGATCGAAAACCTTAAAAATAGCGTTTTTGGCCGTTTTTAAAAATTTTTACGTCTGAGCCCAGTCGTGCTACAAAACTTCGCTAGAAAGACGAAATTAAAGTCTGAACCATGCCCTTTCAAATGAACCCCAAGCTAAATTGATCGCATCTGCCTTTAAAGCAGGGTGTGTATTTATGTCTAGGGGTGCAGGAAACAGATCAGATTTTATCTTACAAACCTGCAGTCTCCAGCGACCCTTAAAACACTTCGTGACGTGATGCGAAGTTTTTTACCCCAGATGGTGGTTTCTTGTTACCACCTAGTATCTTGTTCGTACAAGAAAAGTTGAAATTTTATTTATGAAAATAAAAATATTCTAAATTGATTTCCAAAAGATATGAAAATTCAATATGGAGCAAAATTTCTAAAATTCTTTTCTCTTTAAAACCGAATGGAATTAAAATTGCATTCTTAAGAAAGTGCAAAAGAAATGTTCTTCCATTCCTTTTAGCATTACATTTTAATTGAGAAAAGTGACTTTCCATCTACTTGAACATTTACTTCCATTAGAATGTGTAATCTTTACTTTTGCTAAGACATTATCTACTATGACCAGGGAAAGGAAAAGCTGCAAAGAAAAATTTGTAATCTATAGTACTCAATGATTTAAAAAAAAATTTTTAACATCTATCATTTTCTTTCTCTTAGGCAAATACAGCCTAAAACATTAAAATCTGGAATTTGAAATTTTAAATTCACAGGCATAGATAAAGAATTTTATTTTATCTCTATTTACCTTCCCTGACTATCTATTTTGGATTGTATAAAGTGCTGAAATTATAATTCTTTTAACGCTTACTGTACATTACACTTTCCCGTTGGGTTATTGGCATCCTATGCTTTCTTCTCTTACCATAAAAAAATGTGATTAAATACAATATCCTCATATATTTGTGTATACAGAGACCAAGAGCGAAAGAGAGAGAGATAGATGGAGCATCAACATCAACGTCAAAGTTTTACGCTTAATTAGGCAAAAATTTTTGCGCTAGCACACACAATATTTACCATCTTGGCATGTCGATTTTGTTTTAGGCCAAGAGGGAATATCTATTGATTTAGTGGTAGTTGGAATTTGTTTTTTTAGGGGATGTCCTATTACTTACTTCCGCATTTGGCTCGTAATCTGATGAGTCATTTATTAAATTTTTTGCTATGTTCTTACACTAGATTAGAGAAATGATATATTTGTATAGTAGATGGGCTTGTAGTCAAATGTTTATACCTAGTCATAAAACTAGAGGCATCCTTTTGGTTAAAGTAGATATCATTAAAAGAGATTGACTGAATTCATTGCTAAAGTAGTTTTATAATTTAGTTTAGATTTCCATTTATAGCATATGAATTTTATAAACCAAATCATTGAAATGAAATAAATTTAGTTCTAGACAAAATCTCAAAGTGGACAAGAGAGCTTGGAAAAATAAAAACTTTTAAAGAACTAGTCTTAAACTAAAATAAGAGTGAATCGATTTTGTAACCCCCAACTTTTTTTTGAAAGGAGAGGGTAAAAACAAGACGTTTGACAAAAAAAATTTTTTTTCTCAAAAAAAAGTTCCCTCTGTATTTTTAGTTTCATAAAATTTTTACTAACTTTTGCTCTGGAGGCCTCTTTAAAATATTTTTTGGATCAAAAAAGGGACTAAAAATAGGTTCGTTGATCAAAAAAACTAATGAGCCGAAAATTACATAAAATTTGGCAGATCTATAGATGGCGTTCCAGTACAAGAAAATAATCCGCTTTCCCTGATTTATATTGCAGAGCCCCTTTTGAATATATTTCGGATCAAAATTGAGACGAAAAATTAGTTTCTTGGTCTAAAAACCAGATGTGAAAAATTTTAGCACATTCGGTCGGTCTACAGATGGCGCTCCACTACAAGACAAAATTCAAATTCCTCCCATTTTTCTAACCTTTGCTCCAGAGCTCTTTTTAGAATATGTTTTAAATAAAAATTCATTTGAAAAATGGGTACCTCGGCCCAAAAAATCTGAGCACACAAAAATTCAACATGAAACCCGTTGATACTCTTTACAAATTTTACCAAATCCGGTATTTTTATCCCGGATATGGCTTTATTTTTGCAGTGCAGGGCATCCACTGAGCCGATGTTGGATTGATTAAACTTCGTTAGGTCAATGAAGCTTCCGCAGTAATCTTTGAACCTTAGTTGCCATTTCTGCAGCAAAGTTCCAAGGACACATGCCTCACTGTGATCAATTCAGTCACTTTGCGGAATGATGGTCTGTCAACGGTCAGGAGACTTTATGTTCTGCTCTTGATTTAGTTCCGGTCATAACGATCGAAATGTGATGCAGTGATGCTGTTGAACACAGCTTCCACTGTATTACACAGCACGACAAACATTTTCGGGCCTCGACGGAACCGGTCTCATATAAAAACGGTAGTAAAACCCTAGGTAGGTTTTGGTCCATCTCATCATAATTTTTTTTGTTGTGGGTTGAAATTTCGAAATTTTAACCAATTTCAAATGACATGAAAAATCATGTGTAAATCTACATTTAAGATGAATCTTGTCTTCAGAAACCCCATATTAAATTTTAAAAAGAATTTTTCTTCAAAACATTTTAACCCATTGACTCCTGCTTATATGAATCTTTTTGGTTCTCCTTTGAAAAATTCCATAAAAGTCCCCTCCAAAAGAGCGTTCAAAGGTTAAATTGTTCCTCAAAAATATTATACAAAAAGTTTCACTAGGGGTCATTAAATTCTAGTGAAATTTTCCGCAAAATATTTTTGTGGAGCACTTTAATCCTACAAAATCCTTTTATATGCTTTTTGAATTTCTCAGAAAAGGGCCAAAAATACCCACATAGTTAGGAGTTAATGGATTAAAATGTTTTGAGAAAATATTTCTCGTAAAATTTTAGTATGGGTTTCTGAAGACAAGATTCATCTTAAAAATTACAAGATTTTTGATATTATTTTTGAATAAAATTAGGAATTGCAACCCACTGTAAAAAATAAAATTGTGTTGAGGTGAATCAAAATACACTTCACCATAATTTTACTACCACTAACTAATAGTTTCGTATGATACAGGTTCCGTTGAGGCTTGAAACAATTTCCTGAAAGCTGTTTGAGACGCTGAGAAGAAAAGTGGTATAACTTCTACGTTCAGAAAAAAGTGGAATAATTTTACTTAAGAGCAAAAGCAAAACGAAATATGTTCAGAGCAAAAGTGAAACGAAATATGTTCAGAGCAAAAGTGAAACGAAATATGTTCAGAGCGAAAACGGAATAAAAACTTACGCTGTTCTTGCTCTGAAAGAATTGTTATATTATATATTGTTATTCGAAAGTGATATAAAACCGAATCGTCCTCATTTGGGAGGCTGAGAGGAAAAGTGGTTAACTTCTACGTTCAGAAAAAAATGGAATAATTTTACTTAAGAGCAAAAGCAAAACGAAATATGTTCCGAGCAAAAGTGAAACGAAATATGTTCAGAGCGAAAACGGAATAAAAACCTATGCTGTTCTTGCTCTGAAAGAATTGTTATACCATTTTTGCTCTTACTTTTAATGCGTTTCATTTTCACTCTAAACCGTATTACTTATGCCATTCTTGCACTGACACTCTAAATTATTTCACTTTTGCTCTTATATAAATTTTAGTCCGCTTTTCCTCTCAGCCTGCCGTTTCACTATTTAATCAATCACAATTGCTAAATTGTCGCCAGTATCGTTAAAAGAGTTTACTTTCAAACCATTGTTTTTTGCCCAGATGGATCGTATTTTCATAGCAAATGTAGTAATCTCCATTTTGGAGAAAATTTGCCTAATCAGGGCATAAGCCACAACTTTTGTGCGTCTATTTTCAATCATCTTAAAGATTTTGTCAATGAGCAAGAAGCCACAGAATGAGGTTTAAGACCCATACAAAAATAATGATAAACCTGCTATTTGTTGGTTTATTTTCAAACATTTTGATCTGATCTGGAACTAGTCAATCTTTGCCGAAGAGAGCATGAATAAATTCTCATCTACTTTCAGGATATGGTTAATAAAAAACAAATTTATAAAAAATTTATAGAACTTGCCCAAATCTCAAAAACTTTAAGTGTTCATAAAAAAAATTTGGAAACTGACTAGACCAAAAAACTTTTTGAGATTTTGTAGTACTAACTATATAATTTCAATTGTCTATTACTTTCAATAATAACCGGGCACCCAATCCTGGTCTCATGAATATTTTTTTTTTTTTACAGAAATAACAAAGTTCTGTGTTATACGAATAAGTTTCGAGGAGGAACTGGGTTAGTTATGATTCTCTCTTCTGTTTCAAGTGGACCAGGCTTTTTCCTCTAAAGTCTGGTAACACCCAAAAAGACTTCCAAACAATTTTTTAAAAGGCATACCGATTTTTTTGCCGTTTAATATAGTATATTAATCGGAAAATGACTTTCTGAGGAGGAATCTGTAGATTTTTTTTTGTTAAGTGAGGCAAGGCCGTACTTAGGGGGGAGGTTTTGGGGTTCGAAGTTTGTAGCACGCCAGTGTTCAGCTCTTCAATTTTTAAAAATGGCCAAAAATTATTTTTTAGTGTTTTCCATCCCATTTTTTCCAAAAACGTGGCGCGATGGGAAATTTTTGACCTCAGATTCGTGTTCAGTATAAAAAATTCATTCACAAACACTAGGAACCATTTTATTTGCACAGCCCATGTAGGGCAGTAGTAGTGGATTAGCTCCAAAGTTCTAGGAAACAATCCTAAAACGTAATTAAATCTTTAACCCATTATTGCTCAGAGCACCCAAACTCGGAAGACCTCCTTCAATGCAGTAACTGCACGAATTTTGGGAATATAAGCCAACCTCATCCGGATTCCTTATTATGGCCCGAATTCCCACTGATAATCATTTGAAAAAAATGAGCCTCCGACTATTTTTAGTATTTTCGGTAATTTTTTTGAGGTCGGACTCATCATCAGTAATGGCAAGTCAATGTCAATTTTCTTCGAATGAATGAATGGGGTAATTGGTGTTTTTTTTTATAGAATCTTCCTCAGTCTTGTCTTCTCTTTGACTCCAGTTAGGGGTTCACCGTAAGTAGATTCACGTTACATTTCGGTCCGTCCGTTTTATTCGTTGAATTTAGTTTTGTATATATCCCAGTATTCCATATGTAGAGCTGTCTTGGGCTTGTTATAAAGCTTTCTATTTTTCCTCCATCTGAGCTGGGTGAAATCATCTGTCCAACAAAAAATACTTGTTAGTCGGAAGTGGGCGTGGAAGTCATTAAATTATGCCTTTTTTTTAAATAGAAAAGCTTTGCCTCGTGGCCAAGAAATGAACACTAAAGTTCCAGACTGATAAATTAGCTAAAAGTATTTTTAGTTGTGACTTTTCGCCCCAAGATCGTGCTAAATCCCTTAGTCCCAAATTGGGTTCTTCCCGAGGTGTGACACTGTCTGCACTATGGAAATAAACTAATTGAGCATCGTACATGACAGAAATGAACGCAAAAATTAATTTCAGAATTCCCAAATCCATAATACTAAGTACCAACAATATAAAAATATATCAAAGATCGATTAATCTATTTTGGCTACCTTAATTACTCTTTTCAAAACAAAAATGATTGCTTTATTTTTAGATGACTGCAATCATTGCATTTAATTTTAATTAATGAACACGTTTCTTAATTTTTCGCAAAATCACACGGAATCAAAAAAAAAAAATGCACATGAAATTTGGGAAATTCAAGACAAAAAAAAAAATACAAAAATATTACAACAAAAATATTAAATTTAAAAAAGTTATTAGAGTGCGCCAAAAACCACAACAACAACATCATCAATCAGCGTTGTTGCTGAGCTCTTCGCTAATGCTGAGCATTGACCGTCATGCTTGACGCAACAATTTCGCGCCTAAATGAACGAAAAATCAGCTGTAAGCGCACGCGAAATTTTTCAAAAATAAAATATACCAACAAAAAAAAAACAACAAAATTGTAGTATGTATTTCAAAAGCTAACAACAACAAACTTAGTACAACCAAAGATATAAAATAAAACAATAAAAATATATAAAGAAAAAAAAAAAAAAAAACAAATACACACGCACGCTCAAAACTGACAGATGCGCACGTTTTTCTAATACGTTCCAATTGTATCGCAAATTTTGTGCTTGTTTGTAGCAGGTGGAAACAGGGGGAATCTAGCGGTTAGAGGGAAGAGGATAAGGTTTTTTTTTTTTTGTTTTTAATACAATATTTATAAATTTTTGCATTTCGTATGTCTGTCTGTCTGTCTGTCTGCCCATCAGACAACACACATACACATACTTTAGAGTTCATACCATATCCCATACGAATTCGTTTCGCTTCGTAATTTTAATTGCTACGGATACACGCTCCCGCTTTAATTTTTTGTATTTGAACACATTTGGACTCAGACTCTTTTGGATACTACTATATGGGAGTATCTATGTATGTATGTATGTATGTATGTATATATGTAGATGCGAAAATCTAAACACACGCGATTTGCATTAATTTCTTCGAAGATAAATTGTATATGTTTTTGGTGTTTGAGAGATTGTTTGATTTTTCTTCTATCTATTTGTTTCTTCTTGTCGTTTTCTAAATTTAGCGTGAATTATTTAATTTTTATTAAATTTACTTCCGAAGTGATGTGAATAAACTTTTAGGGAAATACATACGTACATACACACATATGCATGTAGGCACTTCAATATTTCTATATTTTTCATTTCATTATAATTATTATTATTTTTGGATTTATCGAAAAAATTTTCATTAAATGAATTTTTTTGATTTGCGGCATTTTAAAAAAAAAAACATTTTTAATATTTTTAATTAAAAGGTAAATGCTTAAAGTCAAATGCCTTTGAAAAGATAATAATTGAGCAGATACAGATATTTTTATTGAGCTACATGAAATGAGGTGTAAATGAATTATTGAGGGAGTTTTCACGGTCAAAAAATGCAGTTTTGATATTTATTTTTCCCTAAGGGCTCGGCCTAATTGAGTCGCTGTATAGCCATTTAACCTAATTTAACCTAAGGCTTCGGTTAGGGGCCTCTCCAGAGTAATTTTTCTATTTCTTAGTTCTTTCGCATTAAAATTACCACCATCATATCAGTGTTAGTTTTTTTTTAATGAGAGACTAGGTTGATTTTGGTTCTGGGTCGAAATTGTGTACATTTACTTTATTGCGATAAGGAAAGGAACGGAAAGGAAAGAAAAGAAAAGGAAAGGAAAGGAAAGGAAAGGAAAGGAAAGGAAAGGAAAGGAAAGGAAAGGAAAGGAAAGGAAAGGAGAGGAAAGGAAAGGAAAAAAAAGGAAAGGAAAGGAAGAGAAAAGAAAAGAAAGGAAAGGAAAGGAAAGGAAAAGAAAGGAAAAGAAAGGAAAGGAAAGGAAAGGAAAGGAAAGGAAAGGAAAGGAAAGGAAAGGATAGGATAGGAAAGGAAAGGAAAGGAAAGGAAAGGAAAGGAAAGGAAAGGAAAGGAAAGGAAAGGAAAGGAAAGGAAAGGAAAGGAAAGGAAAGGAAAGGAAAGGAAAGGAAAGAAAAGGAACGGAAAGGAACGGAACGGAACGGAAAGGAACGGAAAGGAAAGGAAAGGAAAGGAAAGGAAAGGAAAGGAAAGGAAAGGAAAAGAAAAGAAAAGAAAAGAAAGGAAAGGAAAGGAAAGGAAAGGAAAGGAAAGGAAAGGAAAGGAAAGGAAAGAAAAGGAAAGGAAAGGAAAGGAAAGGAAAGGAAAGGAAAGGAAAGGAAAGGAAAGGAAAGGAAAGGAAAGGAAAGGAAAGGAAAGGAAAGGAAAGGAAAGATAGGAAAGGAAAGGCAGACTATTTTTCTGCCACATTCAACTGAATAACTAAGTGCACTAGCGGATTCAGAGATTCCTCAAGGGAGAGGGAAGAGATTTTAATGTTGTCGTTCCTTTAATCTTTTTATCTCAGAGAGCGAAAAAAGGCAAAATAAAATTTAAAAGCTATAGTATTCAATGATTTTTCAAATATTTTTTTATTTCTATTTTTTTCTTTCTCATAGGCAACTTAGTCAAAAATTCAAAAATCTAAAAAAATTTGTTTGCCAGTTTTTTCGCTTTTTGCTCATGACCAATGATCAAACTTTATGAATTTTTATTAAGGGGTGAGGGGGGAGGGTTTAACCCTTGGATCCACTAGTGATTGCGTGAACACGTAAATTTGCCATATTACATTTTTTTTTCGAGTTCTTATTGTCTTCTGGGTCTTTTTGTTGATGGTCCCGGTTGGTTCGGTTTAGAATCACCTTCAGTACCGGACAATGGAGCATCATCTTCTATAACTACCTCTTCTTCACAATCATTTTCTTCTTCCACGTTCCATTTCGCCTCCAGGTATCGAATTTCTACAGGTTGGACCACCTGGTGAAAATTTACAACATGCTCACCCGATTCGCTTGATAACTGAAGTTCGAAATAAATCATGTGTTGGAAAAAATGTAAAATGAAAAACTTTTCTGTGGTGCTCTCAATCGAGGATCTTCAGGAAACATATGTACATAACAAAAAAGCTCCCAAAACCCCTACTGTACCTCATTAATTTTAAAAAAATTGGAGAATTAATACAACATTGCTTAAAAACGCCCTCTAGCGGAGGTCGTTGAAAAAATTGTGTCTAGCTATAAGAAATGTCTGTACCAAGTTTGGTTGAATTTCTATTCGATTTGTTTGAGATATTGTAAAGTCAAAGGGGCGGATGAAAGATTTCGTATGTCTGGGAAGCAGGCGATTTTGAAAATTTTTACAACATTTATTTTTGACGCTGTGTACTGAGAGTGTACCTACTTTGATTTAATTTGCTTAAAAATTTTCTTTCAATATCATTTTTTGATATCTTCATTTGTATGGGAACGGACTAGGCCTACCATAAAAATTTTGGTAATTTACGAACCTGACCTGTATCTAGCTATGAGATATGTCTGCTTCTAGTTTGGTTGAGATTGCTTAAGATTGGTTTGCCTTTACGCAGTCATGAATAGAATGACAGATGGGAGATTTCTTTTGTATGATGGGAAGGCGTGGTTATTATATATTGACAACCATGGTTTGATACATTATTTTAAATAAATTGTTCAGCATTTGATTTAATTTGCTTTACAATTTCCTTTAATTTCACTTTTTGAAGTAATCACTTGCCTCATACAAGTAACTGAGACGCTGAGAAGAAAAGTGATATAACTTCTACGATCAGAAAAAAGTGGAATAATTTTACTTAATGGCAAAAGCAAAACGAAATATGTTCAGAGCAAAAGTGAAACGAAATATGTTCAGGGCGAAAACGGAATAAAAAACTTTGCTGTACTTGCTCTAAAAGAATTGTTATACCATTTTTGCTCTTACTTTTAAGGCGTTTCATTTTCACTCTAAACCGTATTACTTATGCCATTCTTGCACTGATACTCTAAATTATTTCACTTTTGCTCTTATATAAATTTTAGCCCGCTTTTCCTCTCAGCCTGTCAACTATACAAGCCCCACGTCCACTTGACCGATTTCGCTCATTTACTTACCTACTTGACCTGAATTTTGAAAATTGAAAATTTATACAAAAGTTGTTCAAACGGCTTCCATTACTTAATTTACTTTATATATGTATATACATGAAATTTTCATCGGTAAGATGGGGGGAGGGGGGGGGGGGGGTGGGTAGTTTTAATTCCAACGGTTCCCCTTGAATCCGTTAGTGGACAGGACTAATACTTTATAAAAAAAATTTCAAATTTTGACTTAACATAACTTCTTCTGTAACTTCCTTGATCTTTGAGACGGAATAACCCTGTAAATGTATAAAGTAGGAACAACAAAGGCTGAGGTTGTAAAGAGGGGGTCTGAAGGGCGGTTTTACATTTCTCAACCTCTTCTATTTGGAAGCAATAATAATAGTAACTGACATATTTATAACGAAGGAAAGTGGTTTCTCTGGTATCTCTTCCCCTCTACCCTGAATCCACTAGTCGGTTATAGGGTAAATGCACAAATTATGTGCTCACATTCACTCAAAACAAAAAGAAACAAATATTTATTAATACATATTATAAAAAAAAAAATTAAAATTCGCTTCCGCCTTTAACATCTTTCGATACTTTTGGCTAACAAGATTTCGCTTCTGCTGCTGACGCACCCCCATGAATCATGACACTCCCTACTGTTACTACTACCCACTCCGGTCTGCCTCGGACACTTCAATACCGCAAGACATGCTGCCTTCCCCACCTGTTACTGTTTTGATTTGACCATCTTCATCATATAGTAAGACTCAAGTGTTTAATGACTCCTTTTGAACAATTTCACAATCATCAGCATCATCACAATTGAGTTGAGTTTCCGTGCCTCTACCATGAAAATCATCATTATCATCGTCATTGTTTAGCAAGATCATCATTGTGGTGATCATCGCGTGATTTAGCTTTTGTTTTCTTATTGTGCTACATGTAACGGCTGTTTAACGGGCATTCACGTCGTTTTATTTCTGGAATTACCGTCACCATAAGAGTTTATTTCTCTGTCAGTCTGTCTGTCCGTTTGTTAGCATGTCTGCGCTACTGCCCACACTCATGTGTAGTATTCGTTCGCCTTAACAGAATTCGTTATTCTGATGTTTTTTTCTTGTTACTTGTTTTAGTTTTATTTTAAATTTTTTTGTTTCTTTTTTTTTTTTTGTTTGATTTCGTTGTTGTTTTTGGCTGAAATTAAATCAATTAAGCAATTTAAATAAATATTTTCTTAAGAAATTAAAAAGATGTTCGCATTTTCTCCCTATATCTGTCTCTCCTCCAACGGCTGCCGTTCTTTCTTTTCTTACTAGCGTGTTGTAATTTTCATTACATTCATAAACTCATTTGTCAAAATCAGTGACAAATTCTGTGAAATTTATAAACATCTTTTCTTTGTTTTAAATTAAATTAAATGAAATTATGTAGAAACAAAAAAAAAGACAAAATTGTGCTAAAATTATTCAACAAAATTGTCGGAAATTTCTTTTAATTTAATTTTAAATGTGATTAATAACCTAAATTCTGTTGGTTTCTTTCAGTTAAACCTAAAAATATGAAGACGAAAATTTTCCACCTTTAATATTTATTTGAATTTCTAGGAAACTTTTATTTCGTGGAAAATTTACTTGTGAAATTATTATAAGGCGGGGCAACAGAAGCAGATTAATGGGCTTGAGCATTATAGATTTGGGAGGGGGAGGGAGGGGGTCAGGGGGAAAAAAAGCACCGTCCTCAGGTAACTACGAGCACTGAACATCAACAACGATGCTGCATATCTTTTTCATTCACTGCAAATGAAGTGGCAACCGTGATCAAAACCGCGAAGTCATCATAAACGCTAAGACCGAACAGCATCTCTATGATTATGCTAAAACACCTTGGCACAGCTGTACTAGAGTATTTGACACATAAGGAGTGAGATTGAAAAATCTTAACACACGTTTTACCTAATAATTTTTTTTGGGTGTAAAATTTAAAAATTTCTTTGATCTAGTTATCTTTGAAAAATATGTCAGTTGTTATTTTTAATGATAAACATATTGATTTATTGTGAGTTTGATCAAAATGAGTGAAGAAAAAAAAAGTACGCCCAAAATTATTAAAAATTTTCAAAAAAATCCAAATTGGTCCTACAAAAAATTGGCCAAAGAATTGAAGGTCTGCCGTGTTTCCAATGTTATTAAACACTTTCAGAAGAATTTGACCATCGATAGGAAACCTGGTTCGGGAAGAAAACAAGGACCACATGATATTGGGAAAGCCAAGAAAATAGAAAGCATATTGAAAAGATCTCCAAACACATCTGGTAGAAAAGCTGCCCGGTTAGCACAGTGCTCTGACTATTTGGTGCGAGAAGTTAAAGCCAATACAGGTTTGAAAACATACAAAGTCCAAAAAGTTCCAGACAGGAATGCTGCAAAAAATTTAGACGCTAAAAGTAGGGCTCGGAAATTAAAATCGAATTTCATACAAAAATATTCATGTTGTATAATGGACGACGAAACGCAAAATCACGCTTCAGGAAAACGAATCAGGCAGTTCCACAAGAAGGAGCTCTGTCACTGATACTCTTCAACTATTACTTATATATCCAAAATGCCTAGCCGGCCAGCAAAAGTCCGACTAGTGTCATACGCCGACGACTGCACCATTCTCTCAACGGGTCGAAAAATAGCAGAGCTATGTATCAACATCAAGCGGTATCTCGCTGAGGTCGCATGATTTTTCGATGATTGCAACCTACACCTGTCTACAGAGAAGTCAACTGCCACCCTTTTTACAATCTGAACTAAGGAAGTAAAGCTCGCACCGACATCGTAGCCAATGGGAAACGTGCTCGTGCAGTAAATCATCCCAATATCTTAGGTGTCACCTTCGATAGCCTGCTCACCTTCGCAACTCATGCTACGAATATCAAATGAGAGGTCGCAATAGGGTCTTATAATCGCTGGCTGGTAGTACATGTAGCAAGGACAAGCACACTCTACTCAACACCTACAATGCCAATGGGCGTTCTATCCTTAATTACGCTGCGCCTAACTGGTCACCATATATCAGTGATGCTCAATGAAAGGGACTTCAAGCTGGCCAAAACGATGCTTAAGGTTGCAGAATTCAATGCTCTTCTATCAAAACAATACCTCATAACTTGTCACCAACAAAATTTCACCAACAATGCCTTGTTAAACATGCCACATCTGCCACGCAGCATCCGCAAGGGACTTGAGTAGCACCTTAACAGCATCAGCCACCTCACGACCTTGCAAGCTTACCAATTCGACATTGACGTTTACAAAGCGGCCCTGAAAGCCGTACACGGACAGGAGGTCAATAATGCTATAAGTAGTAGCCAGTCCATTTTCAAAAACTAGAAGCAGCTACCGCGAAAAACAAGATGCACTCTAGCATAGCTAAGGTCTGGATGGAGTCTAATGCAATAATAGCCCTCATGATTCAGGATACCTTTCTGAATGCTCAGCCAACCCAACGAGCTTGACACCACAATCACTCTGGATGCAACCCTTAGACGTCACCCGATTCATGTGCCTAGACTTAACCGAACAACCAACTTGACAAAGATGCGCACTTGTTACCCATAGCTTGAAATTGCTAAAATAACAACAATTAATATACAGACCGAGAAATTGACATGGAATGAACATTAAGATAAAATTAGAAAAAAATCATTCCAATGGATTTTGTAATGGATTTTGCAAAAACATCATTCAAGAGGATTTTGAGAAATGTTTTGAAAGGTGGATTTACCGATTTAAGAAATGTATTAAATTATTGAAGTTATGAGAAATTATGAAAAAGTATGAAATTAATTTGTTTTTTTGCCTGTTTTGCCTCAACTAACTTATCGAACTCTTGTTAGTTTCTCTGTAAAAATATAGAATACTGGAATTTTAAAACATGGAAAATTAGATAGAATCGTCACTTTCGATTGGAGTTTTGGTACGTGAAAATGATAGTATGTCTCTCTCTTTCTGAATTGATATGATTTTTTTTTTTATTTGTTGATTTTCCAACTTCAATCGGTACAAAAGTATTATAAAAATGTAATTTATATGCAACTGACTCTAATGAAATTTTGATATAATAATTCCATTTTCATGGTTCGAAACTTATGCTTGAATTTGCCTTTTTCAAAATAATTCATATTCCGCAAAATGAAAAAAATCAACACCATCAGTTCTTCATTAATTTCACCTATAAACATTAAAACAATTCAATTTCACCTACACACTCACACACATATTCAATGTTATTTTATTAACCCATGTTCGCATCATAGCTCATTTCGCAAATTCTTTGTCTTTACATACATAAAAAAAAAAAAAAAAACAACAACTAAAACATTTAAGATTTCTGTGTCGGTTCCTGCTCCTCTGTCCAATCAGAAAAGTACGCACGCAGTTAACTTCAATTAATGTGGCCGTTTATGTCAGTAGTAAGGGTAATTTCAAAGTTTCACGATGATAATAATGTCGTTTTTCTATGGTGTTGGTATTACGAGTACATAAAACTTCAATAACTAAACCAAAAAAAAAAAAAAAAAACCACCTGAAATTGCTGTAGAAAATTTCACTTTTTATTACACTTTTTAAAATGTAATTTGCGGTAATAACATAAAATTTTCGCATTATTATAAAATTGTACGTTTATTATACCAGCGAAATTAACTTGTATTTATATGATGGTAATATTGCCTGCTATATTTAAAAGACACATACGCACTTTGACCTAAAATCATGTTAATAACAGTTTATTATACAAAAAATTAAATTTGTCACTTTTTTGTTGTTGTTGTTAAATTACTTAATATAAATTGTTTGCTGTAGAAAAAAACTATTAACAGGTAAATAATTTAATGAATAGGTAACTTCAGAGATATTAATACGTAGTAGTATGAGTAAAATTATATTAATCCAAAAAGCAATCCTCAAATCTGATAAAAATTTACAACAAACCTAGACCGAAATTCAGGTTAAATATAAAATCAAAGCTTAGACCAGAATTCGAACCAAATTCAAACCATAAATTCGGCAAAAACTAAAACCAAATTCTAGCCAAAAATCAGAACAAAAGTCACCCAAAAATTAAATCAAAATTTAGATAAAAAGTTTTATCAAAATTTGGACCAAATTTCAGCCCAATACAGATCAGAACTTAGATTAAGAGCAGGCAAAAAAATAGACCAAATATCCATCCGAAAATCTGTTCAAAACTCACAACAAACTCAGAGTAAAAATTAGGCTAAAATTCACTCCAAAACTAGACTAAATGGAGCCAATTCATGGAAAATTTCAGAACAAATTCCGACCAAAAATCAAACCCAAAATTAGACCAAAATTCATACAAAAACCCAGATAAAAATTGAAACTAAGATCGGGCCATAAATTAAACCGAAATTAACATAAAAAAATTGCTTTAAATTTTAGACCTAAAATTGGGCTCAAATTCAGAGCAAACAAAACTAAATTCAGACTAAAAATAGACTAAAACTCAAATTAAATGGAGACAAAATTCAAACTAGAAATCAAAACCCAAAAGAAATCCAAAATTTGAATTAAAAGTCATACAAAAATTAGATCGAAATTTAAACCAAAATTCCGACTAAAAGTCAGTATAAATTTCAAGCTAAAACTCAGATTAAAAGGAAATAAAAAATCAGTCCAAAAATCTAATCGAAATTCAGAACAAAAGCAAATCAAGTTTATACCAAAATTTAGATTAAACTCTGTAAAAAAACAAACGAAAAATCAAAAGTTTAGACTCAAATTCAAACCAAAACTCTGACTAAAATTCAGTCCAAGCCCGAGACCATAACCCAAACTAAAAGCGCCCCAGAAATCAAATCAAAAACCAGTTCAAAAATCTAATCAAAGTTTGCACCAAAACTTGGACCAAAAATTAGACCGAATTTCATACCAAAATTTTGACAAAAATGAAACAAAAAATAAAATCAAATTTAGAGAAAAAATCAGACTTAAATTTAGAGCAGAACTAACTAAGACCAATACGGTATTCATACCACAATTCAGTTCGAAATTCAGTTCCAGATTAGACTAAATTTCAGGCTAAAAGGAGATCAAATTCAAACCAAAAGGAACCAAATGCAGATTAAAACTTAGACCAAAACTTACACCAAATGGTGACTAAATTTAAGTTAAAAATCGGTCAGAAATTCGAACTAAAATTCAGATTAAAAGTTGACCAAAAATTAGCCCAAAAACTTGATTAAAATTCTGACCAAAACTTAAGCAAAAAGAAAATCAAATTCATACCAAAATTCAGGTTAAATCCTGACCAAAAATTGAATGAAACATCAAATCAAAACTCAGACAAAAATTCACTCAAAAACTCAGATCAAGACTCAGACTAAACGGTAATAAAAAATCAGTCTAGAAATCTAATCAAAAATCATACCAATACTGAGACCAAAAATTAGATCGAATTTCATATCAAAATTTATACAAAAATGAAACTAAAATCATATCAAAATTCAAATCAAATTGAGATAAAAAATCAGACTAAAATTTAGACCAAAACTAAGACCAATATTCATATCACAAATCAGTTCGAAATTCAGTTCCAGATTAGACCAAATTTCAGATTAAAAGGAGATCAAACTCAGACCATAAGGAAATAAATGCAGATCAAAACTTAGACCAAAACTTAAACCAAAAGTTAGACCAAAACTTATACCAAATGCTGACTAAATTCAACCCAAATATCAGTATGAAATTCGAACTCAAATTCAGATTCAAAGTAGAAAAAATTATTCTACAAACCTGATTAAAATTCAGACCAAAAATTATACCGAAAATCACACCAAAAATTCAGCCCAAAACTTAAACCAAAAAGAAACCAAATTCATAACAAAATTCAGGTTAAATCCTGATCAAAAATCAAACGAAATATCAAAAGTTTAGACCCAAATTCAAACCAAAACTTAGACAAAAATTCAGTCGAAAACTTAAACTAAGACTCAGATTAAAAATACACATAAGATCAGACCAAAAATCTAATCAAAATTCGAACCAAAACTCAGACCAAAAATTAGACCGAATTTCATATCGAAATTTAGAAAAAAAATGAAACTTAATTCATTCCAAAATTCAAATCAAATTCAGACCAAAATTCAAATCAAATTCAGACCAAAATTCAAATCAAATTCAGACCAAAAATCAGACTAAAGTTCAGACAAAAACTAAGGCCAATATTCATACCATAAACTAGATCGAAATTCAGATCAAGATTAGACCAAGAGGAGAACAAATTTAAAACAAAAGAAACCAAATGCAGATCGAAACTTAGACCAAATGTTAACTGAATTCATACCAAAAAGCAGTCTGAAATTCGAACTAAAATTCAGATTAAAAGTAGACCAAAAATTAGCCCAAAGACCTGATTAAAATTCAACCTAAAAATTATACCGAAAATCACACCAAAATTCAAACCAAAACTTAAACCAAAAGAAAACCAAATTCAAACCAAAACTAAAAAAAAAATTCAGTCAAAAACTTAGACTAAGACTGAGACTAAAAGGAAACATAAAATCGCACCAAAACTCAGACCAAAAATTAGACCGAATTTCATATCAAAATTTAGACAAAAATTAAATTTAATTCATACCAAAATTCAAATCAATTTTAGACCAAAATTCAAATTAATTTTAAAGCAAAATTCAAATCAAATTCAGGCCAAAAATCAGACTAAAGTTCAGACCAATATTCATACCACAAACCAGATAAAAAATTAGTTCAAGATTACACCAAATTTCAGACCAAGAGGAGACCAAATTCAAATAATAAGGAACCAAATGCAGATCAAAGCTAAGACCACATGCAGATCGAAACTTAGTTCAAATGTTGACCAAACCAAAGATCAAATTCAGACCAAAAGAAACCAAATGCAGACAGTCAAAACACAGGCCAAATATTGACAAATTTCAAACCAAAAATTTGAACAAAAACAATCCAAAATCAAATCAAAATCCTGACCAAAATTTTAAACCAAAATTAAAAACAAAAATTTATCAAAAAGTAAACCAAAAATCATTTCAAGCTCTCAAAATTGAACCTGAAATTTTAGATTTAGTATAGTCCCAGTACTCAACGGGCCGCACTGTCCTAAGTGTGTTCTATTATAGGGTAGCCACTACTACTACGATTATGGCACAACAGCCCTTGGAGGGCCAAGGGCGAGCTTTTCCTAACCTTTATTCCCAGTATATATATGTGACAAACAGTTGCTCTGTAATAATATTTTTAAATCTTATAAGCGTTTACATTTTTGGAAAGGACCTAATAGCTCCCCTCTGAATCCGCCTCTGTACGTAATACTCCGGCTCGTGTCAGGAAGATGTTTATATACAAAATTCGGATGCCTAAATACTAGTAGCTAAGAGCTAGACATATCAATATATTTCCATAAATATTTATCAACAAATGGCTCAAAAAGTATTTGATGTTCTTCAAAACAAAACGTAAATGCTAGATGCAAAAATATTTAAATTTTTTTCTCCTGTTTTTTTTTATTTTTATTTTTTTTTTTGCATTACCCTAACCACAAAAGCGCGTAATGCCGCCCGACAAATCAACAAACAAACAAGCACACGATGTGATAATGATGATCCGATGATGGGGCAATTTAAATCATTTGTTTACATACACAAACACATGTAAAATAGTTTAGGAGGGGAAAAAAATCCGCCTCCCCTTTATTTTTCATTTTTGTGGTACATAGTTTGTTTATAAATTTCATGGAAGAAGAAAATCTTCAAATCGTTTTGTAAAGAAAAGAAGTGAGAAATTTCTTCAAAATGAATGGAAAATTTGTTCTCATTTTATTTTTATATATATGAAAAGAAATTTAAAAAAAAAATCTCAAATCCTCAATTGAGATAAGCGTGAAAAATTTAAATTTCTATTGAGTAGTCACTCGAAAGCAAAGTAGATTGCATCTGGTATGAGGTGACCGCCTGTTTCTTTTTTTTAATGAAAAATTCAGTACATATTTTTTTTAGATATCGTTGTTATTATGCAGTTATTACATTTTTAGGGAACTATACTAAATCAATCAAAGTTGCAAACCGAGTCTGGTCCAAAGACTTCTTTGAAATTCAGACAGACCAAAAATTATACCGAAAATCACATCAAAATTCAGGCCAAAACTTAAACCAAAAGGAAACCAAATTCGCAACAAAATTCGGGTAAATTCTCACCAACAATCAAACGAAACATCAAAAGTTTAGACCCAAATTCAAACCAAAACTCTGCAGAAATTCAATTAAAAACTTAGATCAAGTCTCAGGTTAAAAGGAGGCAAAAAATCAGACCAAAAATCTAATCAAAATTATCACTAAAACTCAAACCAAAAATTATACTGGATTTCATACCAAAATTTAGACAACAATGAAACCAAATTCATACCAAAATTCAAATGAAATTCAGACCAAAATTAGAGTTTTGGGTAATTCCATGTAAGAAATCTAATTTTTATAACAATCAAAAAAATATATAAATTATTCGCAGGATAATAATATGTGTATCAAATAAAAATATGTAGTACATAAGTTATGGGAAAAATATTGCTGGGAATTGTTCTGATGAAAAGGATATGAAAATTCCAATTTCAATTTTAGTCCTCCCAAATTTCGGTACCTTCATTTCCATGTTTACAGCTTTTTGTTAGTACACGATATATGCCATGCTTATATCGGTAATGCACCGTAAAATTCGGTACCGCTGGTCACCTTAGTCTTTCATCTACATATGTATCTATAGAAAAAAGTGTTGCACATTGCATGCATTAGATTATCATTTTATATTGATATACAATAGCAGATTTATGGCATCCGTTTTGCATTTATTGCATAAAGAATGCATTTTTAAAGTAAGTACATTGTTAACTAGAAACTAAGTATTGGAGGAATTTAGAAATTTTAACGAAGAAATTTTAGGTTAAGTAAATAATTGTAATCCAATTTAGTTTTATAATGTTTCAGAAGAAGTAAAATGTTTCAGAAGATATGAGAAGAGATATTATGAACAAAGATCTGAAATGACAATGAATTGATAGGAAAATGAGAAAAATGAAATATTAATCTGTAAAAATCTAATGCAATAATAGCTACGTCTCATTCGCCAGCTAGTTTAACATGTGCGAATAAAACGACCAAGTTGTTAAGTCTCTTCTTCGTTATTTTATTATTCACAATGAAACTTCTCTGCAGCTAGAAGTGAAACATTTTAATGGATCCCAATCATTGCGGTTAATGCCCACGAGGCATTGTTTTTAGTTTTTATTCTTTATAAGAATATTTAAAGATGGTTTTACCTTATTTTCACTGGCAGACATTTCGAATCTGTTCCATTTTTGTTTTTTGCCAAACTTACTATTGACTGTTATTAAGTATAAATAACAGCTATAATTATATGTGTTATCTGTGTGGCTTTGTTTTTGTTTTCTTATACAATTGTCGCTGCTAGTTATACATAACTAGAAACAAGTGGCGAATAAAACGCAGCAAATAATGATTCTGTTTCATAATAAATAAATAGACGGAATATTAGTTCCTAAGACTCCAAAAAGGGACAAAAGTAATGGTAGAAAATAATTGATAATAATAAGGAAAAGTAGTGAAAACAAATGGTCATTTCTACACAAATTCAGGATCACAGTGGTTGAGCACCTATCGAGAACTTGGGGTTATTCACTCTCCTTACATAACATTGGTGAACTAATTAAGAATTTTCAGAATTTTCACAATTAATTGGATACCTAGCTACTGAAAATACAAAAGATAAAAAAATGCATTTACCTAACATAAAAATTTCTACAGAAATACAAAATTTTTAGAAGTGAAAAATTTCACAAAAATTTACTAAGTGATTATTCTAAGAAAACTCAATGACGTAAATAAGTATATGGATAAGAAAAATTATTCTAATACAAAAAAAAAAAAAAAATTGTATGACTATGCAAAAATATATATTTCTAACAGTTCAATATTAAGTAAATATATAGATATAAAAATAAACAAAAAGTTTAAAGAAACAACAAATTGTTACCTATAAATAAAATACAAAACTCTTTAAATAAAAATATTGAAAGTAAAATATGTAAATAAAATTTAAGAGCCAAAGAAAAAATTAAGTTAGTACCAGACCGAACACTTAATACCCTACACACCTGTTAATAAAAATATCAATTTACTTTGTTTGGTATTAAGTGGCTGTATCTTATTGAATTTGCGTCAATATTTCATATAATGCTTTAGAGCATTAGTTACATTTTTTTTTTTAATTATTGAAATCCTTCAAATCATAAAGAATTTGTATTCTAAGTTTAGTTGCGATTGCTCAAGTTTGAACGAATGAAAAAAGTGGCGTAGAAGAGAACGACCTAATCTCTGTTGGAAAGACCAGATATAAAGTGTTGTGATTATATGGTAAGAAAATATGCAAAAAATCATATTTTTTAAACAATTATCTTCTTCTTTCATGGCACAACAGCCCATGGAAAGCCTGGACTGAGCCTTCCTAACAGATTAAGTAATCCAGTTGAAAAGGTTCTTAAATAGTTTGCGAATTCCGTTGTATCAGTTTTTCTTTTGCATATATTTCAAAACTAAAATAAATATGGAATCAACGATTTTAGCTTTTTGCCCGCCTCATATCCACTTGGCGCATATTAGGCAAACAATTAGCGATGCTCTTTGGGTGCTACTAATACCAATTATTGGACCTAGTACATCAGTTGACAGGCTGAGAGGAAAAGCGGGCTAAAATTTATATAAGAGCAAAAGTGAAATAATTTAGAGTGTCAGTGCAAGAATGGCATAAGTAATACGATTTAGAGTGAGTATAACAATTCTTTCAGAGCAAGAACAGCATAGGTTTTTATTCCGTTTTCGCTCTGAACATATTTCGTTTTACTTTTGCTCTGAACATATTTCATTTTGCTTTTGTTCTAAAGTAAAATTATTCCATTTTTTTTCTGAACGTAGAAGTTATACCACTTTTCCTCTCAGCCTCTCAAATGAGGACGATTCGGTTTTATATCACTTTCGAATGATAAATGACAGGCTGAGAGGAAAAGCGGGCTCATATTTATATAAGAGCAAAAGTGAAATAATTTAGTGTCAGTGCAAGAATGGCATAAGTAATACGGTTTAGAGTGAAAATGAAACGCCATAACAGCCTCTCAGTTCAGGGGACTTAAAAGAATTTCATTGAAGCTGGCACCTGTATTGTTTTGCGTGGTTTATGGCTTCAAACTCAACCATTTTCTTACTCGTACTTTCTATTTCTTTCCTGTTTATTTATAACCTTTCGATTTCAACTCTATTTCTCTACTCTCCAATTCTCTCCCTGGTAGGGGAAAATAGAGAATTTTAATTCCCTCCTCCTTAGTTAATTCAGAATTTCAGAATTTGCAAAAGAGAGGAAGTTTAATTTTTCCGTGCCTCTAAAAATGCATGGCCAACGATTGAAATGTATAAGATTTTTATCGCTAAGAGGGAAGGGGGGGCTAGGGAAAGTGGGAGGGGGGGGCGGGAGAGGAAGGGACGCTTAACCTAAAACGACATTTTGAATTTGCTAGCGCTCTTAATTTTTTCACCCTGGTCTTTTCACTGTTCTCTGTCTACATCTCTTCTCTTTGTTTTTCTTACTTTCTTCCCTTCGGCTTTTCCTCCCCCATGTCCCACCCCCTCCCCCTTTTTTTTGATTTGTTCCACTTCTATATCTCCTTTTCTTTCCATTTCTCTCTTTCTCCAAATCGTTCAGTCTCTCAAAATTACTGAGATTTTTATCAGTAAGAGAATACGCCTCCCCCCCGCCCCCTCCCTACCACAACTCTCCCTCTCTGATAGTTCCCCTTATTCTTAACCTCTATCTTTCCCGTTTTATTTTTACTTCCCTTCTTTCTCTACTTCCCATTTTCTTTTTACCTTTAACTGTTTTGTTGTTGCCATCTTCTTTTCTCTATCGTTCCTCCTTGTTCTCTCTCTCTCTCTCTCTTTAGAACCTCTTCACTCTCTTTTCCCGATTTTTTCAACCTCTTTTTATTTCCCTTCTTTCTTCCTTTTTCCATTCCTCTTTTTTTACTTCAAATCTCTCCCCCCCTCCTCATATTTTCCCTTCCTCCCCCTCGCAATTTTTTCCCATTTTTCTTTTCTTATCCCCGTCTTTCATTTACTTTCCGCACTTTTTCGCCCATCCTTAGGCTCTAATCTGCCTCCTTCTCTCCCTCCATCTTCTCTCTCTTTCCTTATTCTCTCTTTTCCTTGTCTCTTTCTAATTTTTCCTTATATTCTTCTTACTCTAATACGTTATTTTAGTTTTTTACTACTTTCTTCCGTCTTTCACACCTTTTTACTCACCCCTTCTCTATCTCTCTCCATCCTTTGCTCTATCTGCCTTCGCCACTTCTTTCCTTATATATTTTCTTTTTCATCCTACGGAAAAACCTTTGATCACTTCGTTCTAACCCTTTCACCCTCTCTATCTCTTCCATCTCTTTCGTTCTGTGTCTCTCTGTTCTTTTCTTCCCTTTTTCTCTTCTCCTGTATCTGTTTTTATTTTTTCTCTACTGAATTGAAATAAAAAAAAAAAATTTATACTAACATAGAACCTTTCTCTAATCACCACTAAATTCTTTCCTTGGAAAGCAATTGCTAAATAATTCCTCTTCTGTTTTAATTCCTTTCTACGAATTCATCTATAGCGATTTGATTTTAAAATCACTCAAAGAATCTTTTCAACAGTTTTCACATTAATTCGATTTATCAATAATGACAACAACACAAACTTTTCCACACTTAAATACATTACTTACATGCCATCATCGTCGTCGTTGTCATCATCATTGGCATCGTGATATCAGAGATATCAGAGCATCATCAACTGAAGATATAACATCATCATCATCAGCAGCAGCAGCAACAGCAACAGCAGCAGCAGTAATAGCATCAACATTTCTATGATATAATTTGCATCACAGAGAGATGTGTTGTCATTGGTTCTGATTACATCCATCTATCTATTAATCTCCCCCTTTCCCGCCCTTCTTTCATTTGCATGTAAACTCGCCAGCGCACGACTTCGACTTTGGTTGTATATGAATTACATGATGAAGATGTGCAGGCATGAGTTGCTCTACTGTCGTCTCTATGTTTGTTTGTTTGTCTATGTACGAGTATATGTATATGTATGTACTTGTATGTATGTGTGCATGTATACCTATCTATGTGTTGTCTATCTTATGGTCTGTCTGTCAATGATGTTGTTACCAACTCAACAACTCAATTCAAACTCATCTCATCTCATTGCATTTAAATGAAGTTTTGTTGTGGTTTTGGTTTTCTATTTTTTTGCGCTATAAAACACGCGCGCGCGTGGTTGAGTGGCAAGGCAAACGAAAAAAAAAAATGTCATCGTTTTGCCTTGAGCAAGTAATTCTTTTTTACTTTTATTTTTATATTTTATGACGTTGCAAATTTTGTCATTTGTTACACTCACACTTTTTTTTTTTTTTTTTTTTTTTTTGGATTTTTGCATGCAGTAATAAAGCAAAAATATATAAGTATAATTTTAAAGGTCTGCTGGGTTATGTTTGTATCTTACATAGGTCGATTGTCAATAGGTATAACGAAATGTTTAAATTAGACACGTAGGTTTTTGCCGGTGGTCGGTCTGTTTGTTGTTTGTATGTTGATGACACCTTGAGGTCTTGTTGCATACCTACGTGCCTCATTAAACTTTGACCACAAAATGTGTACATATGTTTTTGATTTAAAATTGAAATATTTATTTATATTAGTGTGGCGAATAATCAATTATTTACCGACCAACTAAAATGAAGAATTTTTATCCTTTATGGATGTTTCAGTGATCGTTCAGCAATTTCATAGTTGTCTGCTTTATGCACTTCTTAATATACCTACTAGAACTAATTTTTCAGCCAACAGAAATCAATTTGTGAGAGCCATTTTATGTTGATATAATAGAATCGTAACAAAAAACTATAATTTCAATTCAATGCAGTTTCAAACCTATCCCCCTCCTTCCCCTACTTGCAGTATCGATAAAAAAAACCTCGTATTTTTTTCATTTTTTTTTTTTTGGAACTGCAAAAGAAGCATTCAAGAATACAGCACGCAGACAAATACTATATCTTGAGTTCCCTTTTGCTTTTCTTTAAATCTACCCGATTTATTAATAAATCTTAGCAGATCCTGCGGTGTTAAACGACTCAGGTGCTCGTCTCCTAACACTCCAGTGCCAAATATGCTTACTCTGATGCGACAGAAAGCGGGACAGACATTAAGAAAGTGGTCTGCCGTCTCCTCACATTCTTCCTCTAAATCACAGGAAGCGCAGAAGGCACTAGCTCCTAGATCAATCATATGCAAATGTTTGGCCCAAGAGAAGTGACCTGTATATAATCCCACCAGCTGCCTACAGCTATTTCTGTTAAGTGATAATAGAAAGTCTGTTAGACGCTTCGAGGTAACAGGTCACATCATCTTTGCCCGTCTACAGCCTCTCAGTTCCTCCCGTTTACGATCCCACTCATTAATGGTGGTCTTTATGGCTGTAGACGACAAAGAGAGTACAGTTTCGGGGCCCAAGAAACCAGTTTCCGAACTCTTTCTGGCCAGAAAGTCAGCAGATTCATTTCCTGAAATTTCTGAGTGTCCAGGGGAACTCATATCAAGAGCAGGCAGGCTTTTCTGTTTTCCAACACAATCAAGTCTGGATTTACTTAAGCGCAGTTTGGCTGTTACTAAATACACTGATACTCCTTTCTCTCCAACCATTACACTGTTAAACAACCAAAAAACGAACAGAGACGGGACAAGTGTAATTAGGGTAATGGGGGGTCGCTGAGTCCGAATCCGAGGTCTCCGTTTTGCTCTGCTACGTCACAATTTTTTTTATTGACATCAAAATTTTTAAAATTGAAAAAAAAAAAATTCAAAATGCAGTTTATATTTTTCGATTTTTCTTATTTTTTAACTTAAAAATTTTTTTTTTAATTAATCTCTTTTTTCGTAATTTTTTTCATACTCTTTATCATCATTCACTTTTATCTCGTTTTTAGCTTAACCCAGTAATGCCTAGCGGTGCCATATGACACCTTGTCGCTGAGCCTTTCCTGAGCCAGGTTAAAAAGTTACTTTCTTGATCTATCTACTTTGGTTCCCGCTCGTCCTTAATGGGTTAAAGAAATGATGGCCTAACGTGTACTTAAGTGCAAAATGAGCTCTAAACTCTTTATACTAAAAAATGAAATGAAAAATTGGCATGAAAACGTTTAAGAAACTGGAGGATCTCTATGAAGATATTTCAAAGCAATGGAAGCGAGTTCGAATCGATCAGATGAAACATTTAATGGGGCCAATGTCACGTAGACATGCAACAGTGATCGCTTATAAGTAATGGATATGCGACAATGTTTTGAGAACTTTTTCGATTTTTCTTCAATATTCACATTAATTTGTTCTAGTTGCAAATGTTTTGACCTCTTCAATTCAGACTTTCATTTATTATAACTTCTTTCTTTTCTTTATTTGCAACATAATTTGGTACTTTTAATTTTTATTTTGAATAAAAAAGATTTTTGATAAAAATTATTTTAGTGAGCTTAACAAGTCATTTAAACTACAAGTGATTTTAAATGATATGACCGGCACTGTATACACATACGCCAAAAAAAATTGTGACAGAGCAAAACGGACGACGGACTCGGACTCAGCGACCTCCTATTACCCTAAGTGCGTTGGTCCCGTCTCTGCTCGTTTTAAAAAGTTTCCGTTTATAGAACAGTGTTATCAATGGCATGGTCCATTGCCTTGATGATTGCAAAAATTTCTGCTTGAAAAACAGAAGCATACAACCCAAGAGAAAAGTGAAGGTGCACTCCATAATTTTCCATGAAGACCCCAGAACTCGAACCGAATTCTATTTTGGAGCCGTCAGTGAAAATGCGCTTACAATCAACTTCCGGCCCGAGTCCCGACCAAAAACCAAGTTTGGGCCTCTGGAATTTGTGTTGTATAGCGCTGTTTTAAAACTGGAACTGGTTGGCATTATATGGGATGACATTGATAGAACTGTGGGATCCAAATCAGTATCTTCAACAATCTCATCAGTATCCCAGCAAGTGTCATACCACCAATACCCATTGCGTTTAAGCCTACAGATGGCTTTAACAGCTTCTCCTTTAGCAAAAATATCAAGTGATAGTAAGTTGAGCAATGCATCAAAGGATGGGGCAGGTGTTGTCGAAAAAGCTTCCGTACAACAAATGGCCACAGTCCTTTGAAGGAGCTTTCCTAACGCTGTCAACATTAAATCTCCTCCACCAGGCCATGGATGCATAGGTGATGATGGGTTTAATCCTAGCCTTATAAAGTCTTATGGAAGATCCCATGTTTTGCCAAAAATAGCCATACATTAAAAAAAAGTTGCCAGTGCCTTAGATACCTTTAGCTCAACATGTGAACGCCATTGAAGTTTACTATCTAGAATGACTCCTAGATATTTCATTTCATGGGATAGCTGAATAGTTTTTCCACTAAGTATTGGTAAAATTTTCCTTCTCCTTGTGAAAAGAATTACATCGGCTTTAAGAGGGTTAACCGATAGCCCATTTGAGCAACACCAAGAATCAATAATATTTGGGCCTTCCTACAAACATACCCGACCGATTGGCCCTTGATTAAGCTGGCAACGTCTTCGGCATAGGCCTGTGTGTGTAGATACCCGACTCGTTTAGGCTGTGGTTATATTGGGAGTGTGCTCGGCAAAATTGAACAAATGAAATTGTTGTTGCACTGAACACGAAGAGAGAGTCTTTACTCACTCTCACACCGAACACGATATGCTCGGTGTATTGCCCACCGAGCACGCCGAGTGTTCAGGGTGGAAATGAGATATTTTACAAAACAGTATCGTTATATACAAAATAGTGTTAAACAAACGAGTATAATGGGAGTATGAATGTATAAACTCGTATTTGTTTCGTAATTTGGACATTTATTGTGAAAAAGTGATTATAAATTTATTCTTTAAAGTATTGTCCATCGCTAGCCACAACCTTTTCTCATATTTCTGGTAGCATACGGATTCCGCGTCGAAAGAACTGCACATCTTTTGAGGCTATCCACGAATCGACCCATTTTTTGAGTTCTTCGAAAGAACGGAAGTGCTGTTCAGCCAGGCCATGTGTCATCGATCGGAACAAGTGGTAATCAGAAGGAACAATGTCTGGAGAATACGGCGGGTGGGGTAGCACTTCCCATTTCAGCGTTTCCAAGTATGTTTTTACTTGCCTTGCAACATGCGGCCGAGCATTGTCGTGCTGAAAAATAACTTCGTCGTGTCTATTCTCATATTCCGGCCTCTTATCCTTTAATGCTCGGCTCAAACGCATCAATTGTGGTCGGTAGTGGTCGCCAGTGATCGTTTCATTCGGTTTCGACAGCTCATAATACACGACACCTTTCATATCCCACCAAATACACAGCATGAGCTTGGATCCATGGATGTTCGGCTTTGCCGTTGATGCATGTCCGGGCAGTCCCCATGATTTTTTACGCTTTGGCTTATCGTAACGTATCCACTTTTCATCGACAGTCACAATACGATGCAGAAAACCCTTTCTTTTCTGTCGTTCAATCAGCAGTTCACACGTGAAAAATCGTCTTTCGACGTCTCTCGGCTTCAATTCGTACGGCACCCAATTTCCTTGCTTTTGAATCATTCCCAATGCTTTTAATCGTTTAGAAATGGTTGATTGATCAACTCCTAAAGATTCTGCAAGTTCTTGTTGCGCTTGACATGCATTTTCTTTGAGTAATGCCTTCAATTCTTCATCTTCGAACTTTTTCGGGCCGCCTGAACGTTCCCTGTCTTCAACATCAAAATCACCACTTTTGAAACGGGCATACCACACCTGACATATTCTAACGTCTATAGCACAGTCAGGATAAGCTTTAGTGAGTAAACGATGTGCTTCAGTTGCGTTTTTCTTTAAATGGAAGAAGCAAATTAAAACTTCCCGCAAATGTTGTTTTGTTGGCACGAAATTCGACATTTTCAACTATGGTAAAACACTTTTGTAAAATTATGAAAATTACTTGACAGATCAATTCTTATATTATTTTTGGCGCTCTTCGATATAGAGTAGCTGTCAATGTCAAAAAAAAGTGGCGCGTATAATAAATATGAAGTTAGTCACAATTACGAGTTTATACATTCATACTCCCAATATTTTGACAAAAAGCAACTCTGCAACGAGCTGAATGTAACTACTTCCACCGAGCACAGGAGAAAATGTTGTGTGTTCGTCGAACACCGACCATCAATATAACTAGGCGCTTAGGGATACAAGACGAGAGTCAACTAGCAGACACCCCAGCAGTGGTGAGAGTACGTGACCCCCTTGGGGACATACTCTATTCACGCCGCAAGTCACGGATTGGCCACAATCAGCTTGAACCATCATAAGTCTATGTGATAGCATTGAGTGCATTCAGTTAACAAGAATCGGATCGACTCCATGCTGATCTGCTGCATTGCACATACCGTCAAAAATTGTATTGTCAAAAGCTCCCTCAATATCAACAAAAATACCAATAGTGTATTCTTTCCTGTTCACAAGATTTTGCAGGCCCGTCTCACAAGATTTTCCTCATTGGTAAGCATGCTGAAATGAAGAGAGAGGATGAAACAATAACGACTCACTACGGATGCGGTGTTCAACACAGCGCGCAAGACATTTTAGTCAGAAAGACTTCATATTAATTCATAAGCATAAAAGTTTTTCGCTTTCGAGTATAGAAATAAGTGCTTACAACAGGTAGAAAGAGGTGAATTGCAAACGCTTCATATAATTCAAAGAGTCATTGGCTGCATTCACGACACTCATCAATTGCTAATCAGTTGCAGCTCATCAATTGTCGTGTGGTGAACATGCTGCTACTTTTTAGCATTAACTATTCTATTGTGAATAGTTTTTTGCTATTTTTCGTCTTTAACAAAATCAAAAACTTAAATAATGAATATAAATAATTTAATGTTTTTGCAAAGTATGTTTGACGATGGCGTTAATATGAATAGGTTTTGTCAATTCTGACAGCCATAATAAATAAAAGAATGTATATAGAAAAAATAGATAAACATAAGCCGCTGTACAAAAATCAACCGATGAAAAGTATTATATAAATTTGTTGCTACCAAAAATGGCGCTTGCTCACTAAAAATGTTGCCATTCACAATAGAATTTTACAACTGTTTAGGAATTAATGAGTTTCGTAAATGCAGCTATTGATGTCATTGATGAAATTTCTAGCAAAACTCCTGGCTTGAATATACAATAAAATTAACTTCAAAGAAAATCTTTCTTTTCTTTTAGCCTTTTTTAAATAGCATACACATTTTTCTTCACTTTGTCACAAACAATTCTCTTTCATTTGTCCTTTTACAATCAAATAAATAAAAAAAAAAAATTGCAAATATGACCGCTCAACAGTTTCCGTCATCATAGCGCGCGAAATAATTGAGATACTTAAATCAACGAAATGTCAGCTCGTTATTCAATATTACATAAGTCTAGATGAAGATGAGTCTATCTACCTGCCTTTGTTGTATTTGCATTTTTTGCCAGCCTCCTTTCAAAACTTGTGTGTGTGTGACTTTTGTTAACCCATTGACGTATAATTTTGCTTGCAGCAGCATAGCCGTAAAACCCAAAAGGCAATTTTTTCTGTTGAATTTTATATTCATATTATTTGCATTTTCATCTCTTTTTCTACAAGTTTTTTTTTTTTTTTTTTTTATTTCAGATTTTTTTTCTCCGTTTGCAGATGTGCCTACATGCACCCATAAAGTTCAAGGCCTCTTCTTCGTTCGGATGTTAGGTGATGGGGGATTTAAATTGGCAGCTCACTATTATGCATTTGCCGCAATTGCTGTTGCTTCTGACACAGCCTTACCTGCCGCCTACCCCCCGTTCTATACCAACACATGTGAAGCACAGCAGCAACAGCCGCTGCATTCAATGTTATGCTCAAAAAGGTAAAAAGTTAAAAAATATTGTATTGCAGTGAAGTTACGTGCCAACATGATGCTCGTTTGTAGGTGCATGTATGTATGTGTCTGTGTGGCAGCATTTGTGTATGTGTGGCATACCTTTTAATGTAAATTAAAATGCAACGGTGAATAAACGCGATGAAACATTAAAAATGATTTGTGGCTCATGAGGGGGAACTTTATTTGTATATTCTTTTGGGGAATTTCCTTTTTTTTTTTTTTTCTTATTCTATTATTTTTAGTATTTTTTTTGTGCGGCAGGCACATATGCAGCATTTTCTGAAGCATTAAAAATGACATAATTATTCAAAAAAGAAAGAAAATATAGTTAGGTTTTTTTTATACATATTTGTGTTTGAACATGAATTCATATTTTATGTCCTTGAATATATTTAAATGCTATATAAAAAATGTTAGTTTATATAAATGACGTTTGTATTTTATCGAAAAGAGTGACGGCCATTCTATACCATGGATGCTTATTCATGCAAAAAGCTTTTCAGCTTTTTGTATAAAATGCTCACATTGAAAGTTTAAAGCTTGCTACGCTCTTTTATGCTCTTTGGGTATCACTCTTGTTCAGTAATGAAAAATTCCAGTTAAATTATTCCATCAAAAAGTATTTGTTCTGAAGAAAGCTTGAGCACTGAAATGTGCGGGGAAAAACAGAGAAAGCGACACCTGAACTGCTATTCCCAAGCACGTAGTTCATATAGGAACTTTAAGCTATGTTAGCAATAAAAAGTACATTTGGCCGTCATTGAGCGGAATGGATTTTTCAGCTGATTTCTTTCCCTCAAATTTTGTTTGCTTTATGTAACTTCTCCACTTTTTCTGCCCATACCTCGGCTATGAGTTCCTCTTCCCGCGTACTCCACAAATTCCCTTTTTTATATTTTCATTTCACCATATTAATCAAACTCTAAGGAAAGTAAAATATACATGTCAGAATAGAAATATTTATTTCAGTGAATACATTCAGAGTTGCATTAGATTTTGCTCGGTGTCGAGTGCGGTTTCCATGAAACCACCTCATTTCCGTGGTTTCGTTTAACATATTTTTATATGCCGACATTGCGCATTTCAACGCAGTTTCAGCCGAAACAATGGAAATGATCCAAAACCACGCAATTTCGGCTCAGTGGGAACATAGTATTAGGAAAATTTTGCAAAATCAAAAAGGAAAAAAATCAGAAAAATTTGTAAAGCATTTAAAAAAAAAAATTTAATAATTTCATATTGGGAGTATGAATGTATAAACTCGTAATTGTGACTAACTTCATATCTATCAAACGCGCCATTTTTTTGACATTGACAGCTATTCTATCTTGAAGAGCACCAAAAATACTATAAGAATTGATCTGTCAAATAATTTTCATAGTTTTACAAAAGTGTTTTACCATAGCTGAAAATATCGAATTTTGTGCCAACAAAACAACATTTGCGGGAAGTTTTAATTTGCTTCTTCCATTTAAAGAAAAACGCAACTGAAGTACATCGTTTACCCACTAAAGCTTATCCTGACTGTGCTATAGACGTTAGAATGTGTCAGGTGTGGTATGCCCGTTTCAAAAGTGGTGATTTTGATGTTGAAGACAGGGAACGTTCAGGCGGCCCGAAAAAGTTCGAAGATGAAGAATTGAAGGCATTACTCGAAGAAGATTCATATCAAACGCAACAAGAACTTGCAGAATCTTTAGGAGTTGATGAGTTGATCAATCAACCATTTCTAAACGATTAAAAGTATTGGGAATGATTCAAAAGCAAGTAAATTGGGTGCCGTACGAATTGAAGCCGAGAGACGTCGAACGACGATTTTTCACATGTGAACTGCTGATTGAACGACAGAAAAGAAAGGGTTTTCTGCATCGTATTGTGACTGGCGATGAAAAGTGGATACGTTACGATAACCCAAAGCGTAAAAAATCATGAGGACTGCCCGGACATGCATCAACATCAACGGCAAAGCCGAACATCCATGGATCCAAGCTCATGCTGTGTATTTGGTGGGATATGAAAAGTGTCGTGTATTATGAGCTGTTGAAATCGAATGAAACGATTGCTGGCGACTGCTACCGACTACAATTGATGCGTTTGAGCCGAGCCTTAAAGGATTAGAGGCCAGAATATGAGAATAGACACGGCGAAGTTATTCTTCAGCACGACAATGCTCGGCCGCATGTTGCAAGGCAAGTAAAAACATACTTGGAAACGCTGAAATGGGAAGTGCTACCCCACCCGCCGTATTCTCCTGACATTGCTCCTTCTGATTACCACTTGTTCCGATCGATGACACATGGCCTGGCTGAACAGCACTTCCGTTCTTTCGAAGAACTCAAAAAATGGGTCGATTCGTGGATAGCCTCAAAAGATGAGGAGTTCTTTCAACGCGGTGTCCGTATGCTACCAAAAAGATGGGAAAAGGTTGTGGCTAACGATGGACAACACTTTAAAGCATAAATTTATAATCACTTTTTCACAATAAATGTCCAAATTACGAAAAAAATACGAGTTCATACAATAAATTTTGAAAAATATAGATAATATTAAAAAAAAAAACTTTTATAAAAACTGACAAACAAATTTAGAAAAACTTAACAAATAAATTCTAATATAAATTTAAAGCAATTCATAAAAATTCACAAAAATATTTTTAAAAATACCTGGCTTCTATACAGACATTTTTAAACACTAATTGCAACTGGTTCTAGCCGAAAAACTATGCCTGTAGTTAGAGTTAAATTTTAAAAAGGCATAAAGTTTAGAAAACTGTACAAGCTTTTTAAAAATTATAAGCCTTTGTCAGTAAAACTTAATAATATCGTAAAACAAATTAAGCTGTAATTTGTATCGGTTCCAGGACACTGTTGTGTCTTTCAGGTGACGAAAAGGCCAAGCAAGACTCAGCCAAGAAATCCAATGATCCCAGAACCTGCCATTGGTGTTAGTTTAGCGGGAGCCACGTAATGAATCTATAGAGAAAAATTGTCTTAAATTAGTTCCCTGCAAAACTACAACGTGAATGAATTTTGATAGTTTTTTAGGAGACTATGAAAATTAAATCTAGAGGTTAATTTTCAAAGTCATGACTTAAGTTCATGTTAATTTCGTTATTTGAAGTTATATATAAACAGGTTAATGAACAAATGTAGTCATCACAACAACAATGTATACAGAGACGGGCAAATCAGACGGCCGTTTCGGAATCCGCCACAATTCCTCATCAGTGATCTTAGTGGTAGTTCTTAATCTTTCAATATCCCATATAAGCTACTAATATTTGAAATCATAACCCAGAATTATGGATTTGATTCCAAATATCTTCACTGAATAGTGATATTGAAAGAAACTACCACTACCGTCTGATTTGCCCGTCTCTGTATACATTGTTGTTGTGATGACTACATTTGTTCATTAACCTGTTTATATATAACTTCAAATAACGAAATTAACATGAACTTAAGTCATGACTTTGAAAATTAACCTCTAGATTTAATTTTCATAGTCTCCTAAAAAACTATCATGAACTGATCGAATGGGGACCGTTCAGAAAAAATGACACCTAGAATCATTTTCTCACACACACACACTCTCCCATGTACTAGACTTTCAAATAACGAACTGTTATGCAGACTAGCTACGATGGGAAAAAAACAACAACATAAGTGTATAGAACGGTAGTGGTAGTTTCTTTCAATATCACTATTCAGTGAAGATATTTGGAATCAAATCCATAATTCTGGGTTATGATTTCAAATATTAGTAGTGAATGAATTTTATTTATCTGCTAAAAAAAAACATCACTCAATATTCTTTTATTTATCTATTTCTGTCTTAAAGTATTCTAAGTTGTCTTCACAAATGTTTGACCTTTGCTTATCTTCGTTTTAATTATAACAATGATTCTTATTCACCAGATAGTGGTATTGATGTATTAACCCTAAGCCGCGCAATTCAAAATACAGCAAGTTCTCTCAGATGAGATAAGCCTTTAGGGTTAAAAAAAAAAAAAATTATTACAAAAAATAAATTTTTTGTAATAACAAGTTTGCCAATTACTTATTACATTATTTTGTAGAAAAGCCGCTTGTTAAAATCAATATAATCGAAAGATTTGTTTTCCCAATTGCATTTCCTGGAACAAAGCCATAAAATCTATAATTTTTTATTATTAATTTCAAGAAAAATGCTTAGCTTTTTTTTGAAAAAATGAACTGAAATCACTTATGTAAATCAATACGCAAACATTCACAACGCAAGTTCTTCAGTATTTTTTTTTAGCATTTCATCATTTTAAGGTTAATAAACTCCTCAAGAAGAATTTCATAGTAGAAATTTTGTTCAGAAATTATAATAAAACTGAAAAAGGGAAGACATTAAGGATTTCACTATGGTTCTTACTTACTTACTTAGTTGGCTCTGCAATCGATGATCGGTCTCGGCCGCCTCTATAAAGTCTCGCCAGTCGCTTCTGCAATGCGCACGCCGGCGCCTGTTAGTAAGTCCAAGTACAGTCAGGTCCCCCTGGTCTTTCCAATGGAGGATATTAGGTCGTCCTTCTCTGCGCGTTCCATCTCCGTGGATAAAATACCCTTCTAGCCTTAGCACTAGTGGTCGCCGTACCCTAGTGGTTAGTGTGTTGGACTGCTATGCAGAGGAGCCCGGTTCAAATCTCGGCTCCCTCAAAAATCAAAAAAATATAAATTTTTCTACACGGCACCACCTCTTGGCTGGCAATGGCAAACCTCCAAGAGTAAAAAAAAATGCCTATGAAAAGCTTTTCACTTCGCGGTTCGGATTCGGCACAAAACTGTAGGTCTCTTCCATTGGTGTATAAATATAGCTCACATAACATGAATAGATGCGAAAAGCTCGGCCTTGGCCCTCCATGGGCTGTGCCATAATAGTAGTAGTAGTAGTAGTAGCCGGAGCACTTTCTTTCATTCGCTCAACATGACCCAGCCAGCTGGATTTTTATGCACTTGACTACGTTAATGTCGGCGTACAGCTCATATAGTTCATGGTTCCATTTTATACGATACACGTCGTCCACGCACACTAGACCATAGATCTTGCGGAGTATCTTTCTCTCGAACGCTTCCAACAGCCTTTCATCACTGGTGGTCAATGTCCATGTCTCAGCGCCATACATTAGGACGGGAAGGATGAGGGACTTGAAGAGTGTTATTTTCGTATGTCGAGAGAGAGCTTTGCTTCTGAATTGCCTACTGAATCCGTAGTACCACCTGTTGGCAAGAGTTATAATTCGCTTGATCACAAGGCTGATATTATTGTTGGTGTTGATGCTGGATCCAAGATAAACGAAATCCTTGATAACTTCGAATTTGTAACCAGACGTTGCGGCGTACAGTTGAGCTCTAATTGTGCTGTCGTGACGATGGGCTTCGGTATTTCATACAGTATTCTCGATAGAACCTTATAGGCGATGTTAAGAAGGCTTATCCCACGGTAGTTGGCGCGAATAGTGGGATCACTTTTCTTGTGGATTGGGCAGAGTACGCTGAGATTCCAATCACTAGGCATGCGACCATATTCTGCTTAAAAGCTCGTGCATGCGTTTTGTGATCTCTTCGCCTCTGGTCTTAAACAACTCAGCAGGCAGGCCATCTGCACCCGCAGCCTTATTGTTTTTCAGTCGAGCGATGGCTATTAAGACCTCGTCATAGTCGGGCGGCGGTACTTCATCGCCGTCAGTGATTAGGGTTTCGGGAACAGCTTCCCCAATGACGGGATTGTTACTGTAATTACCATTAAGCAGCTGCGAGAAGTGTCCCTTCCATAACCTCATAATATCCTGGACATCTGTCACCAGATTTCCGTTCTTGTAGCAAGAGGCGCCGATCTTCCAACCGTTAGTCAGGCGTCGCATTTTTTTCGAAGAATTTTCGAACCTCATTCCTATCTCCAAGTATCTCGATATCATCACACTCACACTCACGTTTTTCTGCCTTTCGTTTCTTGTGGTCTTCCCAACTCTTTGCATCGCTCCTTAGCAGCTCGAGCACTATTTTAATATCGTGGCGGGGCAATTCTTTTAGGTTTTGTCGAGGAGCTCGTAGAAGTCATCTTTGGTCGCTTTGTCCTTCTCATCCGTCGGGGCATGGACACAAATCAGGCTGATGTTGAAGAGTTTTGCTTTGGATGCGGATAGTGGATAGGCGCTCGTTCACGGGCGTGAACCTCGAGACAAGAAGGCGCAGTCTCTTCCCAATCACAAACCCAACATCAAATTCGTGTCGCGAATCATGATAGCGGTAGTAGATGTCACAGGATGCTCTTTTGAAGCAACCCTGTCCCGTCCATTGCATTTCTTGTATAGGGGTGATGCCAGCTCAATATCTTCCGAGAAAGTCCACGGTTCGTATATTCCAGGCGCATATTCGTAAATCGTATTCCTTTGGGCGTTTTCGGGAGTCGTCAATATTAGGGAAGTCCGTTATGCGAGGCTTCTTTATGCTATTCATTGGGGATTGTTTTTGACGTGGTTGGTTCCAAGCCCGACGCACAGCCGTTCATTCAAGGTCACGGGAAACTCGCCGCACGCATTAGTTAGCTCACTGACGGCTGTCAGATTGCTATTCAGGGCACGCCACGAGGAGGCTGTGTGTCGACTTGAGATGGAGAAGTGCAAGGATTGAATGTGGACTCTCCTGAGTCGGTCACAGTTTTAACCTTGTTTCTCCGCTCCCAAGACCCCCGCCCATGTTAAATCAGCGCTTTGTTAAGGTCATATCTCTAATATGCGACCCCAAAGGCTCTGTCAACGGTTACATTTTACCGTGCTATATTGACTGTTTAGGTTTAAAAAGGTTATATATCAATTGCAATAAAAATATATTTGCAATAACCATGGTTACATATTGCTCATTTACTAAAAGACTGTCATAACTCAAAAAACTCAAATTTTGCAGAAAACGCGTGTAAAGTTTTCAATTGACTCCCACTTTGCAGAAAAAAGAAGAAATCTTATAATTCTCACTTGTAGAGTATACAAGATATTAATATGAAATTTTTACACAATATGCAGCGTGACATAATGAATAATTCTCATTAATCATTAACTCAAAAATCGTGTTTTTTTACTTATGCTCTTTTAGTAAATGAGCGATATGTTTATGAACTTGACATTGATTGCTTTCAAAACATAATGCAATATTTTCATTACTCAAGAAATCTGAATGCTTACACTTGTGATCTTTAAGCTTTCTTTAGTACAATCAGAAATCAATATCGCTACGATTATAAGTTTTTGGTGTTAGTGAACTTTAAACAAATTTTCAAAGAGTTTTATATATAGAAAAACTCGATTACTGTATTTTATGTACGCGATCACTTTTTCTACTACCTAATAAAATAAACATAGGCTGCAACCTTTTTTTGGTCAAGTTAAAGATAGTAATCTTAATTTTTCTATTTTGTTCTGTTCCTTCTTCTTCTTCTCGAGCTTCTTCCTAAAAGTAACAAAGAGCCCCAAAACAATCTTCTTACTAATTACAACTTTTGTGTAAGTAGGTAATAATTTCGTTAGAAATTTTAAATCGAATTTTCCGCTGATTCACTATAGAACATTCAATAAAAGCATTACATGAAACAAGAGCGTGTGGGCGATTACATAAATACATATGCAATGAACCACTCCCATTTTTCTGCGTCACTCAACAAAGTTCTCAATGACAGGCAGCAAGCAGGCATATAGTTAACCTTTTTAACTGTCATTTGCCTTACGTTCTGAACAGTAACGGTGAATGGACGCATAAATTAATTATTTCACAAATTTCACAAAGGAAAAAAAAAAAACATAAAAACAAACTTAAAAAAATAATAATAAAAAATAAAAAACCAATCGAAAGACACACATTACAGCAAGTAATTAAACAAAGAAGAAATACTGCTTTCTTAAAACAAAAACAAAACAGTAATAAAAATAAAAAACGCAATATAAAAGAAGTAGTAAATGAAAGGAAAACATATTGTAAATTAACAATTAAAACTGAGGTTAAGTTAAATACATAAATCAGACAAAAAAAAAATTAAAAGAAAAGAAAACAAATAGTAAAAAAACTATGATAGAACGAGCAGCAAAACTGATAAGAATTTATTGAAAAAAAAAAAAAAAAAAATGAAATAATAAACAAAAATTAATAATGAATAAAGAAAAGAATATCAAATGCGGGCATACAAACATTGAAGCCCTTAAAACTTTATGCTAGAGTGGTATTAGAAAACCTTGGGTCTTAGATAAAGGCAGGGCTTAAGCTGCTTTAAATGTTACACGCTCACTTATAACTTCCCACAAAATAAATATCATTAATGATGAATGAAGTTTTGTGGTTCGTTAATTTTAAATTGATGGCATCATCAAATCATCAAAGTCAATCAAAACCAAAAACCAAATTACCGTAGATCAAATACACAAACCACAATCAACGTTGACAGTTTATAAATAACACAAAAAAAAAAAATATAAATATAAATAAATATTACAATTATGATTAAACAGCCAAGAAGTCTGTCTGACTGACTGAAGTTTCATGATTTGCTTCATCAAAGTTGAAGTGCAATGACGCGCTTGAAATACATACATACAAACATATAGAAGAGTAGTATTTAAAGTCATCACCAATGAAAGAATCCATAAAGAGTTCATCGTAGATAAGAAAACAAAAAATTATGAAAATGTTCCACTTGATTAGAACAAATGAAAAAAGCAAAAAAAGAAAAAAAAAAAAAAAATGAAACACTAAATTAATAGCAAGTAAAATTAAAATGATTAAAAAAGTACACACTTTATATAAAAAAAGGAACAATAATTACAAATCATTGAACCCGCATGAAGAAGCACATACTTTTTTTTTGTATACCACAAAATAAAAGAATTAAAAAAAAAAATTAAAAAAAAAATTAAAAAAAAAAGAAGAAATCTTTATGATTCCTCATTGCAAATGCAATCATGCATAGGAGCAGTAATGCAAATGTTTAATTTTTTTTTTTTTTTTTACCATATTGTAATCTTATCTCTATAGTATATATATAACTATTTCATATATGAACACATTGACTGCATTTAATCTCTTTTTGCAACCTTATGCACATGTGTATATAGCTTCTTCATTTCAATCCCAATTTATTGCTATAGTTTTGAATTGTGTGTGGCATCATCATCATCATCATTGTCCTCATCATCAACATCAGCATTATCACAACAGACATTTTGTCGTCATCAGTGTCGTTGTCTATTTTTACGTCTACTGCCTGGTGCTGCTGCATGCAACTAAACTTCTGGTTACATATATATTATGAAAATCATAATCTTATTAAATGACATTTTATTACTATAGTGTAGAGCAGAGCAGTGCAATTTGAAACTGACTGCAAATTGCCAGACTTTTATTCAAATTATATACGGTTGAATAAGTTCATATATCTTTATGGTAATACCTTATTCGAATACAACATATTAGGGCATACTGAAAAAAAGAAAAAGTTCGAGGACCGATTCTGTTGCCCTGAAAATGCAAAGGATTTTAAGTACTAAAAGCTGATTTATGTTTAAAAAATATAAATCCTTATTGGATCTTTCAGAATTTGAACTTATTTGAAATTTTATTGAGAAATTTTTCACCACTAGATAGCGCGTTAGAAGTGATTAATATTAAAAAATGAGGGGGAGAGGGGAGTAATAATTTTCATAAAAAAAATCTCTACAATATTAATAACAAAACTGAAAAGTTTTGTTCTCATCAGAGAATCCTTTTGATTTTTAATTAATTTTTTTTGTTTGGTAGTTTTGGTATGAATACTTCGCCCTGGGATGGAGTTCAATAAGTTTGAAAACTATTAAAAAATATAAAGCATTATTGGATCTTTCTGAATTTGGACTTATTTGAAAGATAATAAAGTGCCTAATTTTCCTAAATTTTATTTAGAATTTTCCACCACCAGATGGCGCGTTAGAACTGGTTAAATTCACAAAATGAGGGGGAGAGGGGGAAAATGAAAGGGAAGGGGACATGTGGTCTTTATAAAAAAAATCTCTACAATATTAATAACGGTACTGCGAAATTTCATCATCATCAGAGAATCCTTTTGATTTTTAATTATTTTTTTTTTGTTTGGTAGTTTTGGTATGAATACTTCGCCCTGGAATGGAGATCAATAAATTTAAAAGCTATTAAAAAATATAAAGCATTATTGGATCTTTCTGAATTTTGACTTATTTGAAAGATAATAAAGTGCCTAATTTTCCTCAATTTTATTTAGAATTTTCCACCACTAGATGGTGCGTTAGAACTGGACAAAATCAAAGAATGAGGGGGAGAGGGGGATAATGAAAAGGAAAGGGGCATGTGATATTTATATAAAAAAAATCTGTACAATATTAATAACAAGACTGCAAAATTTCGTTTTGATCAGAGAATTCTATCAATATTTAATTGAATAGAATTAATTCGAGAATAGAATTTTTGCCTGCACATTTCCGCACATGCAGGAAAATTTGTTGTAACTTTTGAAAAAATTAAAAGAGTATTATCGGTTCATTAAGAAATATTTGAATTTGATTAGTTAAGATAAGTACAGAAAGTGGACCGGGTTACTACGGCCAACTGGGGCTTCTTGGAATGCCTCCCAATTAAAAATGTAGAGTTTAGATACAGCTACCCTCTGAGGCCATTCCATGCGAGGAATTTAAATAGGAGTATAATTCGGAATTCACTGAATCACATAAATTATCACTCAGCAAGGTTTGCAAAATAGTAATTTTTCAGAAGTATATGGGAAGCGAATTGGGTCATTTGATAAATTTTTCCATCACTTCCAATTCTAGACCTGTCTACTTACCAGATGCCATCATATCTTTGAGCCCCTTGAGTAAGCAGTAGTTTAAATTTAAAAATTCTAAAAATAATTATATAAACTTTCAGTTGGGTTCAACAAAATTTCCGTTTTCCTCAAATTCATTTTAAAACATTTCTTTCTTCGATCTGCCCTAAAGTACAAACATAGCCACTAATGTACTTATGTACATCGAAGTAGACATGTGTATCTATGAGTTCATATACAAAAGTACTACTGCATATATGTAACTACTTATGTATGTAGTACCTACTGGCATTTTTATCACACATACATATATAAGTAGCTCAGATTTCTATTAACATGATGAAGAAGACTTTTTTCAAAGCTGTTAGAAATTCTATCAAAAAGGACATACGTAATAAAATGAATCCTTTAAAATGAATTTTTCTTTTCCTATTTGTTTTATTTTCTGATTTAAAATGCTCATAGAAGAAACATACATAAAATAAATTTTCTCAAATATTTTCTTAATGCGTAGAGCTTTTGATAAGCTTAACTTCATGAAACATAGATAGATATCTTTAAGTGGCAATGGCCTTCGAGAGGAAACCTTACGTTTGTATGATAGATTTAAATTTTAATCAATGATAAAGTCAAAGAATCGTAAATGCCGCGCCCAAAAAAATTTAAGCTGAATTGTAGTAGGAGAAATTTAAAATACCTTAAATGGCTTTGTAGTTTTATACCGAATCCGAAACGCATAGTGTAGAGTTTTGCCATTTGCCAGCTAAGAGATTAATTCATTCCTGCCTGCTATCTGATTAATTAAAAAGCAAATTTGTCATAAATATATTTTTAATTTTTTTCCAAAAGTAATCACTGTTTAGCATTTCTATATATACTGACTTTGAAATTGCATTTAAATAATTTTAAAATATTGTTTTTCGCTTGACTTAAAGGCCAGGTGAAGAGAACTACTTTTTTTATTAAAAGTTTAATAAAAAGTCTAGTATTTTCATAAAACATTAGTATTTTCCAATAAAATGCAACAGTGAATCTGCAGCAACCCCATTTTATTTGAAGTGATGCAAGCTTTTTCCGTCACTAAAAAAGTTTGAAGTGAAATGTGTTCATTCTCTCTTTTGCTCAGTGTTCATTTTTCAAAACAACAACAATTTCATTTTTTGACAGCAAAACATTGATCGTGTAACATCGCCCTTACAGTAGTTTATTAAAAAGTTAAATTAAAAAGTTAAACATTTTAAGTACATTCATGCTCATTTAGGTACAATTTTTTTGTTAAATTAGATACAATTAGATATTTGAATCAGATTAGAAATTCCATCACTGTACTAACGGCATTACAAAGAGAACAACTGAGAGACCATTGAATTGATTTTTGTAATATTGAGAAGAGCTAAGCAAATGTACACTAACAAAAAACAAGAAGTCATATTTTTTGTTGGTGGTTTTCGTTGCAATGAATATTTGTAAAAGAGCAATGCGTGCTCAGGATAACAAAAAATATTCCGTTATTTACGCTCAAACAACAAAAGTGATAGTTTTGTTGTTTTTGCTTGAGTAATTTTTTTTTACAGACAAGAGAACTTGTGTCAATCATATTTTTTGTTGGTGGTTTTCGTTGCAATGAATATTTGTAAAAGAGCAATGCGTGCCCAGGAGAACAAAAAATATTCCGTTATTTACACTAAAACAACAAAAGTGATAGTTTTGTTGTTTTTTTGTTTATGGGTAATTTTTTTTTTTTACTAATAAGAGAATTCGTTTGAATAAAAATTAAATTTGCGTTTAGTGCATTTGAAGTGAAATGGAACGATAATAATATTTTATTTCTTATATTTTTGGAAATATCTATTTAATATATATATTTATTAACCTCTTACAGCTTACTTCTGATTTCAATTTAAGATAGCTACAATGCCGTGGCATCCAAACAAACTCCGATGAAGAAAAATTTCCTCAATTTATATATATTTTTGATATTTGCCCATTTGGAAAAGTGTTTGAGAGCTCAAACTCTTAACTAAAATCAAAACAAATTCTTTTTTTTTCTGTTTTGCCTTACACAAAACTCTTTAAGAAGACTTGATTCCAAAAGTCACAATAACATTTAAATCCCATTTCCACCTAAAACGAACAACAGCTGTTGAATAGAGAATAAGCCCAACACAAAAACAACAACAGCCAAATGGCATTGCAATCAACAAAAGCAACAAAGTGATGAAGCAAAAACAAAATAATGCAGCAACAACAACCAACCACCACAACAAAAAAGCCCAAAGCATTTAACGACAGGAAGAAATCCATCAGCGCCATTTTTCTTAAAAAGTGTTTTCATTTTTAGTTGTGGCGCTGATGTTTAAAGAAAACTATTGTTGGAAAAAGAAGAAGAAGAAGAAGAATAAGTTGGAAAAGGTATAAGCTAAAGAGGATGAAATGATGAAATAAAGTAAGTACAAAAAAAAAGGCGGCATTTTAAAGTTTCCGATTTCTGTTGCTGCACTGACTGACGACAGGCTAGCAGCAGCAAAAACAACAATAACAACAAAAATAGACGACTGAGATGCATTCACACTTTTTCTTCTTCTTTATATTCTTTGTGTTCAACATAAACACGCTGCCTTGCCTGCCTGCCTGCCTGACTGACTGCATGCCTGCATCCATGCTGTGTGCTGTTGTTGCAGCATTGGAATAGAAAAAAAATTGCTAGAAATAAACAGGAGCTAACAACATCCTAGGCACCAGCAAATAGCGAATGTTAAGCATGGATGGGTGTTTATAGTATATTTAATGTTGTTGTTTTTGTTGTTATTATTATTATTGTTGTTGTTGTTATTGTTTCCTCTGCCATTTTTACAACATCATCTACTTCTTCTGCTGCTGTTGCTGCTGCTCATTTTATATTGTGTTTTTTGTTGTGTTGATTTAACATGTTGAAGCTCATCGCGTTTAAAATTACATGAAGCGCATTTATCAAAATAATAGTAGCAGCAAGACATCAACAACAACAATAACAACAACAGCATCACCAACAACAACAACATAAACAACAACAAAACACCCAACCTAGAATTAGACGAAGAAGCTGAAAAACTTTACCTACTACATGCCTACGCCCGAAAGGCACAACATGACATTAAGTATTTGTTGTTTTTATTCATCGTTGTTGTTTTTGTTTTCTTGAGCTATGAAACACTGCATAGTACCTTTTTTTTTCTTATGCACTTTTTTCCACTGCTGCTTGCCACTTTTTTTTATATTTTTTTTTATAGTTTCGTGTTTAATTTTTTAATCTGCGCGCTGTTTTCTCATAGGCTTATTACTTATATTATATTTTGTTTTTCTTGGAAATTTTCTTCAACTTTTTTGTGTTAGTTTTTTAATATTCTTTGTAAGTGATTTTATAGTTTTGCTTTACGACAAGTTTTTTTTTGAGTTTTTCAACAGCATGAATATTTTGTAGTTAGATTGTCATACAAACTTGCGACTCTCCTGGGGTCAATTTGTATGATGATTTGTTGCTACCGTGAATAGTTACATCAAAAATTGTATAGCTCAAGTGTTATTTATATCCTTTCTACCCTTCTTTTTTATATAAGTTCTAAATATTTATTAAAAAAAAATATAAATTGAATATTCTCTGCTTTGTGTTACTTTTTCTTTATCTCTTCTTCGGGGTTTCAATACATCTAGAGATCTATGGAATTACTGCAGCGAACTTAAGCATCTTAGAACACTACATTTTTCCCATCAGGTTGCGAAAATGAGAATCTAAAATCGTGAAAAAACTACTGAAGAGCGGAACTTAAATTTATACTTTCATTTGCCCGGTTCTTCATTAGAATAAATATTATCCTTTTCACTTGAAGCCCCAGTCAGAGCAAAAGGTCAAAACAAGCCCCTTAATCAGACGTACAGCTTCAATCAAAGCTAAAAATCCCAATAAATCTAAGACGGAGTTTACATCTGCAAGAAAATTGTCGCAAATTGCTCTCAGAAAGTCTTTTTTAGAGTAAATTGCTGATATAAACAAAAAATAAAAACACTTGGGGTTTGTCGTTCATTGGAATTTACTCTTGAAAACAATTTCTGAAAGAAATTGCAGTAATTTAAAATATAAAATGCACTAAGGCGGTGGTTACATTGAAATCGTGCTTTTCTACAAAAAAGTATTAAATTTTATTTCGATTAAAAGCAACTCTGCAACAAACTCAATGTAACCTCCTCAGAGCAAACAGAGCTGAGTAAAATTTCCAATGTAAAGTTCCAAACACGATGACTGCGACAGCCACATAGCGACACAGCGACAAGATGGTGTCTGCCGCAGATGCAGCTGTGCTAACTGCTACTTGAACACAATAAACGCGGCAGAGATAAACTGATTTTAATTATATTCTTCACAATTTCCACCGATCTTTCATTTTTGAGAAATCAGAAATAATAATGGTTCTTAAATAAAATTTTTCATAAATGTAATTATTTCCAAAGAAAATAATAATAAAAAAAAAATGAAGATTGCGAAAACGGCGGTAATTTTCGTATTTTTGCAGGCAATGTGTGTGTCTTTGTCCCTTTCAGAGCTCACACGGCAGAATCCTTTCATTCATTTACAAAAAAAACATACTGATATCTGATATTATTCTCGTTATGATGAATAATGCAAATCGAATAACTTCATTTCTTATAATTTTATTATTTGGGATTGAAAGGGTTATAAGATTACATGAGATATACATAGGTGTTGACAGTTGTCGTCACGTCGCTGTCGCATCCATTGTGTTTGCAGCATTAAAAATTGGTTCGCTCTCGAATTCTCTCTGATGGAATGTTCGCGAAAACTATACTATTGTGATCTAGGAGTAGAATATCCATCATGGAAGCAAACTTGGGAGTTTACTCATTCTTACTCCATCATTCTCCACTTCTCTTCGTTTCTTTCTCACTCTTTCCTCTAGATCCAATACTCCCTCTTCTCATTTGTCTTCTTTTCTCTCGACCTTTTTACTCTCTCTGCCTTTTTTTCTTTCTACCTTTAGCCTCCCTCTCTTCCTCTGTCTTCCTCTTCCATGTCTTTCCTCTCTCTTGCAAACATTGCAAACACAAAACATTTTCTCTCATGCTCAGTTAAGGTGGTTACATTGAGTTCGTTGCAGAGTTACTTTTTGTTAAAATGTACTACTCTATTTAATACTGTTTTGTATGTATTGATACTGTTTTAAAAATAGCTCATTGCCAAGCTATAAATTCGGTGTGCTCGATGTACAATACATACACCTAGCATATCGTGTTGAGAGTGTGAGAGTAAGTAAAGACTCCCTCTTTGTGTTCGGTGTAACAACAATTTCATGGAGTTCGCCGAGCATACTCTCACAGACTAAGATTTCTTTCTCTCTCTCTTTTCCATCTCTCAGGCCCCCGCCTCCTTCCCACTTCTTCCTCTTTCACCTCAACTTCTTTTCTCTCTCACCTTTTCACTTCCTCCTAACTCATCCTAACACTGCCTCCTCTCTTTCCCCCCTCCCCACTCTCTCAATCTTCTCCCTCAGTCTGTCTCTTCCCTTTATTCCCGTGTTCCCTTTTTTGCGGCTAGTGTTACTTTGATTCACCCTGCCAATAATTTTGTTATAATATTTTTGTGATCAATCAAAAATCAAAGCTATTATCCCACTCCAAATTAACGCAGTTTGTAAATATTATAGAAAAATGAAATTCGGAAACAAAATAATGAAATGCATACACATATTTCGAAATTTAACACCATACTTTGTTTACAATAAAATGCCATATGCACATATGTGGAAATATAATTTTTGTATAGTGCAACGCACAATCTCTTTTCATTATTTCAAAATATCTTCAAAAACATACGCATGTAAATACAAATAATTCTTATCTGAAGACCAACAAAATTATACCACCACCAACAACAACAACACCTTCAAACTTCATATCTTTGCTGTAGAACAACACGAAACCTACAGTCAAAGATCTTTGGTGCAGTACTAAAAAAACTCCCCTGCTGTTAAATACATTAGCTAAAATGTTGTTAACATCAGCAATGTTAAAAGTCAACAGATTCCCCCCCAACTGTGCTGTATTTAGCACTGTTAATGTTAACAGTTCTGTGCTCTTCATGCATACTCACGTATTTGTGTGTGTTTGCGTGACATTACATTCTCTGTTGTTTTCTTATGCTCCCTCTTACGCAGTTGAACTGTTGCTGTTATTTGTGTTTATATTTATTTTAGTTTTAAACATGTGTGTGAGAAAAGGAGTGAGTGAGGGTATGCGAGAGTACATCACAAAAAAATTCCATATGACTGTTTTTTAGGGTTGGTTGTGAGTTTCTTGTTTGTATTAATAATTTTAGAAAACAGGATTGTAAAAATGAAAAATGATATGCACCATTATTATAATTAGAAGAATCAGGTAGTTGAGTAGAGTAGAATTTATGAATTCAAACGAATTTCAATTTCTCTGATTTTTTCGTTCCTTTAAAGATTTTTTGATTTAGGGCCAATGATCATAATGTATAATGCTTGGGTTTCACTATGTAATATTTGCCATCAAAGAGAGAATTCCCCATATGAAATTTGCCAACATGCTGGCAAATTTGATTGAATTCGACATAGTGAAAACTAGGCATAAGATTTTTTGTTTGCCAAGGAGAGAGAGGTGGGGGAATTTAAACAAATGGGCAACACGAATCGGATTTGCCTTGTGCCAGGCTTTAACTTCTGCTTAGATTCATAGAAAGTGTAGGTAAATCAAACAGGTAACTTGAAAATATACATTTGAAATGCTTTCTAATTACTTCTATAACATTTTCGTTATATGGTACATGCATATAAAAATTTTCTTGAAACGCCACTGTAATTACATTGCATACTGTTGCACTTGCGCTCTCCCCAAATACAAGAACTTGTTTTTGGTTTTTTGGTGGTGTTCTCTCTCTCTCTCTCCCATTTGCCATCAGAGAAATTGTTGTTTTTCCAGTGAGTGTGCTGTACACACATACAACTATGCCCACATAACATGAATGCAAGTATTGATTGCTTATAGACCAAAGGGGAGTGATGGGGAGGGTTTCAAAAGCAGTGTTGCATTACGTTGCGTTTTACTTTTGTTTATTTCTGAGATACACCAGAATAAAGCAACAACAATCAGCATTCAGGAAACAAAAACAAATAAAAGTTGTGCGTAAATTTCTCTCTCTCTCTCTTTGCTGTTATTTAGAGGCTCTCTCATGCTCATAGCACGAATGAAATTCGTTTGTATCTTTTTGTTTAATACTCGTTTTTATATGGTTTTGTTGTTGTTGATGTGCTCTTTTGTCTTTTGTTCAAAGGTGTTTTTTGTGTGTGTGTTGATTTGCTTTTTTGTTGTTGTTTTTATTTTACTATTTTCTCTACAGACTATACGAACTCCCCAGTATGAATACGATACTTTTGGTTTGCTCTGTATTCTGCTCATTTATGCTTTACATTGCTTTGTGCTGTTGTGACTTTGCAGCAGACATTTGTAGATTTCTTGAATTCAGTTCCGGACGTTAAATGCGACTGTGAGGTTGCCGAACGCGGAGGTTTATTTTTTTTAAGTAAAGAAGAAAAAAAGAAGATAATATTCTGATTTGAATATATTGTATTTTTTTGTTTGTTTATTTCAAATATAAAAAAGAAAAAAATTTAAGCTCTGCGAATCTGCAGCTAAAAGTAAGAAGTAAATCTTAAAAAAAAATAAAATCTTTGTGGTGCAAAAAAGAATTTAAAGTATTGCAAAAATTGTGAAAATTGAATTCTTTGAATCTAACAAGAAATTTATATATTCTCAAGAAAAAAATTTAAATTCTCACAAAAAAGTGCAACAAAAAATTGCAGTGAAAATTTTTGCATAATAAAAAAAGCTGAAAAAAACTGAAGAACTTTTTTCCGTCTTGTTTCTTAAATTAAAGTACGAGTGTGTGTGTTTGATTACTGTCTGCTCTGCTTTTTTCTTGGCATCCTTTTTGCCTTTGCCAAGCTACTACTACGAGTATCCTTTTTCTTGGCATCATATCAATATTTGATTTTAATTTTTTATTCACAATACGTCAACGCCATTTTTCTGTTGCAATATTTTTTTAACTAAAAAAGAAAAAAAGAAAAACTGATACATACAGCTTCCATTTGAATCTTTGAAAAAGCATAAAAATTTGAAGTTGTTTTCTGTTGCCAATTGCCCAAAAGGTGTATACATACACAGAATATTTGCCATCACCGTTGTACTTTATTTACGTGCAAAGTTTTATGTGCAATTCTCATACAAAAACATTTGAATAAAAAAGAAAAAAAAAACTTTCAACTTCCAACTCCTTGTACTCTATATACACACACACACACTTCAGCCAGTGAGTACATAAACCCGTATGCATATGTATTAGTGAGTGAAAAAGAGAAAGAGCGCAGAATAACGGAAACGGAAGAAAATTGAGAAGAAGAAGAGTAACAGTGAGTGCAGCATCGGCATCAGCATCAGCATTAGCATCCTTGTTTGGCAAATGTGCACTAAATCGGAGTTTTAAATAACAGCAAACAGCAACAACAATAATAAAAGAAACAAATACAAAAAAAGTGAAATTTGTATCAAAAGAGAGATAGAAAAATAGTAGCAAAAAAAGTGAGAAAAAAGAAAAGTTGCAAAACCGTAGTAGAATTTGTAATCAGACGTTAAAGAAAACGAATATTTTTCAGTGTTTTTGAAAAAATCGTGCATAAATATTTATAGTAAATAAAAAAGAAAAGACACACCTGGATATTTATAAAGAAAGCGTTGGAATATACATATTTTACCAGAAACAAATTATAAAGTGAGTATTTTTTTTTTTTATTTTATTTATTATTAATTTACTATTTGATGGTTTAAGGAAAAAATATGTGGGTATTTTATGTCATTTGTAAAAAAGTTGTGTAGAATGTCAACTTGAAGAATTATGGTAATTATTTTTCGTTGTATAAAATCCAGATATAGTGTTTTTGGATTCAACTATAGCGGCTTAGTTAGATGCTATATTTGGCATTTGAAGTGTGCCTTAATCACTTTCTAATCCCTAAGTATTTAAAATTAATTTTAAACTGCTCTCAAAAATTTTGAGTATAGTTCGAAAAAAAAAAAGTTTGGACAAATTTTATTTAATTCGGGTCGGTATAAAAATACTCAACTCAATTCGAAATAACTCAAAAACACATTAGAGCTATTTACGATCTGCAGAATTTCTTTACAGCAGTGTTGATATTTTATGTGTAATCGTATCTTTTTCCACCCTATTTCATCTTAAAGGTACTTTCGGCACTACCGAACCATTTTAGGCACAATTTGGAATTTTTAGACCTGTGGAAATTTTTTTTTTTTCGTATTTTAAATGAACTTAGCTTCAGAATTATTTTAAACAAAAATAAAAAGTCTGTGGTTAGCTTTTTAAGAAAACCTGACTGATTTTTTCATTTTTATTTAAAAAAAAATTTGAAACTACATAAATACATATAAAATCCGGAAGAAAAATACGAGTGCAAAAGCTTTTGACTTTGTTTTACAAACATACAGTGACCCACAAAATCGATCACGCTAAGAAACTTTGTTGGGGCACGATAAATAGCCAAGAATAGCGTGAAGTTAAAAAGTATAATTAAGTGTATACATAACCAGATGAACACAAATGGAAACAAAATTTTTAACGCAGATAATATCTTCAAGTTTAAAAAGCGTACTGAAAGTCCCAATATTTCTACAATAAATTATGATTTTTAAAATTTTTTTTAAATTCCATAGAAGCAATAACATGCTCCTTACAAATACATTCATAATGCAAAAAGAATTTTTGAAATCGGATAATGTTTATTAGTGCTACAAAAAGTTCAAAGTTTAGAAGTTTCGACAATAATTTTTAAATTTTCATACAATTTTTGCTGAATTTTTGATACAATTGTCGCGGATTTAGCTATGGTACAGCTTTATTTCATCCTTATGAAGAAATATAGATTGTTACATCAAAACCCAAAAAAATCGGATAAAAAATTGTACTTAAGAGCTCAATGTATTTGAATTATGTAGAAAATTTATCATACCTCTTTCAGGTACAATCGGACTCAAAAAGTTACAATTTTTTCATAATTTATGCCCTTTCAAATAACAACACTGCTTTACAGTGCTCTCGTGTAAGAGAGTAAAGACAAAGCACTTTACAACAACAAAATACATGTATGGTGATATTATTACTGTTTTACTCTTTCATACTGCTTTAACCCAGTGGTTATTTTTTTACTCTTTGATCCAAAATTACTGTATTGTACTCCAGATAGTGAATATGCTTTTCTGAAAAATAGAAACAAATATCGAAAAACAGACACAGTTCATATTAGATGTTAGAAAATCTAACCAATATGTGTCAAAGCAGAATGACAAAAAGTATATAGAACGGTATTGGTAGTTCCTTTCAATAATACTATTCGGTGAAAATAACTGTCTTTGCAATTCTCTTTTACTTTACAGTATTTTCACTGATATAGATTGCTGAAATAAGGAAACTATCACAAAGATCACTGATGAGGAACTGTAGCGGGTTCCGAAACGATCGTCTGATCTGCTAGTTCTATTAACTTTTTGAAATTCTTTTGCCATCATTGTTCATTTAAAGCCAAATAATTGAATTTAATTCAATTTTTACTAAGTAAAATATTGAATTTAATGAAACTGATATAAAAATGTTTGAGAGCAAAAACGAAATAATAATAACTGAGAGCGTAGTGAAACAACGCCAGTTGAGTGCAAAAGTGAAATAAAATACATTCAGCGAAATGAAATGCGCGATATTCTGTTTTTGCTCTGAAGTATTGTTATTCCGTTTTTGCGCAGAACTTTTCATTACTGCGTTTTTGCGCTCAATAACCAAACCTATATCTAGACTTGGCATTTCCTTTGGCTTTGAAGCATATTTGTTATTTAATTTGAATTCTTATGCGATTGCTGCTATAAAATTTATATTTAGTTCACCATTCGATTTTAAAGCATGACTCAGACAAAATTCATCAATATTTTTGAAGGAACAAGCAAAAAATCGGTCGGCCGATCCTTTTTCGGAGAAAACTAATTTGAAAATCGCTTATATTGGATAATCTATAGTTTTTATTGAATTATTTGATTGAAACTCAATTGTTGATTTTTGGTGTAATTTAGAAAAAACTTCATTTTCATTTTTTAAATCCCAAATAAATGGAATAAAAAGCTTGAAGTACAAATGTAGTTTTTTTACTCTCTGTGATCTGACATACTTTTATCTTCATTAAAAATTTCTGTTGACAACATATATTTAATCAACTTTGCCCTAAATCTATAATTCATTTTCTTTCCATAATACATTGCAATAAATTTAGAATTTTTTTTTTTTTTTTGGCAGTATGTACAGATCTTGATATTATATTTTCTTTCAATTTATCACTGTCAACACTCGTTGTGAGTAATTTCTTTGTATAAATAACCCCTGGAATGAAATGATTCATTTATCTTATTTCACTCACTGAGTTGTGCAAAAATAAATGTGAAAATTTGTTACGGCATGAAATCTCTGGTTTGTGAATAATGTCAATATTTCAGAAATGTGTTAAAGTTCTAATGATGTAAATTATAAAGTTAAGCTTTAAAAATTCTTAACAAAATTTGAATTAAAACTTTCTCTTTTACATTTTAAGAAGAAATACTAGTTTAGAGTTTTTTGAGATTTTTTTGTTGTTGTATAGGTTCTTTGAGGCTAAAATTATACCATACCAATCTTAATTCCTTCGAGGTCTAATAATTTATTCAGCACTTCTAAACCCTCAGAGAGTTTGGTACAAAAAATTTCGTCTTATGTTGAAATTTGCTTTAGTTAGTTATTTCTACTAGTTATTTTCTTTTTATTTTGTAAAAATTTATTTCATACTCTTTAAGGCATTACGAAATCCAATTAAGTAGTTCCCTAATTGAAATATATTGAAAATGTATTCGTTTCACTTTAAGCTCTTGATTCTTTCACTTGGAATGAAAATCCTCAAAAATTTCTAACACATTTATTTGTGGATTTTTTTTTTTTCATGAAACTTTTCATGAAATCGCAACAACAACAACAACAACAACAACAATGATAAAATAAACCAACATAAACCTTTTTACTTTATAGTTATTTAGGTATGCTCCACAATATTGTATAAAAAATTCATGAAAAAAAAGCAAAAAAAACAGGCATAAAATTTATTCCGCTCTTTATCCTCAGGCTAAAAACAGCTAAACAAGAAATGTCGTAAATTCGTTAGCCCTCAGGGGTTAAACCATAAAGTATTGAATGAAAATGAAATAACCTAAATTTGTTTGCTGTTGCACTCCTTCAGTTTCATCAGTAAGTATGAAATTCTACAAGCATTGAGTCAATACGTTTAAGAATTTTATTGTTGTTGAAATACTTTTTCAATTGTTTGTTTTTTTTTCTTTTTTATTATATTTTTTATTCTTATTTCTATATTGTTTCTGAAGAATAAGAAAGAAAAAAATCTGGCAACACGATTTGAACCAAATTGAACTACAAAACAATGAAATCACTCAAAATAAAAAAAAAACACAAAAAGAAGCGAATCAAAATATAGAAACGATTCAAAATTATAATAGCGCGCGAAAATAAAAAGTTTTGCTTAGATAGTTGAATGCCCATAAGGCATTCACTCAAAAGTTAGAAAGGAGCGTTTAGAATACTAAAAACAAACATTTTTTTTGAATATATTTCTTTTGAAATATTTGATAAGAATCACAAATTTTGATAGACAACTTTATTTATAGTTAATCATATATATTTGGATTAGCTCATTAACTTTCGATTAACTTAACATAGTCACAGAAAAAAAAAATAGTTAATGCAATTATTAGATTTTATTAATTTTTTTATTTTTTAATTTAAAAGTTTTTTTTTTTAATTTCTTCAAAATTCGGTAGTTTATATTTTTTGGACTAATTATTAAAATAAATTGGTTTTAATTAACAATTATGCCAGAAGAATAACTAAAGCTATAGAACAACCAGATCACATGTTTGTTTCGAAACCCACTACAGTCCCTCATCAGTGACCTCTGTGATAGTTCTCTTATTGCAACAATCTCTAATATAGGCATGAGGACTGATCAAACTAGTACTACTAACTATCAGGTCAATCGTTCTCTTTTTTGAGAGTTCGCTAACTCCTAATGATTGGAGTGTTTCCATAATTCAAGTTGGAACCCGAATTCGACCTCATCTAAGTTAAATTTATTTGAAAGTTATATACTGGATCCAGAACTAACCCTTCTTTGCCCTGCTTTTTTTATGATTTAGGGAAATAATCCCGGAGCTCGAAGTTAATACGTTCCTATTAGAATTAGTTGTTATCTTTAAATTAACACATGAACGTTTTGAGTATTTATTTGTAGATGTGGAAACTTTAAATGAAATATTGATTGAACTAGCACTACTAACTTTCAGGTCAATTGATGTCACATTTACTGTCTACGATTCGAATACTAGGCTTGAGAGTCTGCTAAATCATAATTGCTAGAGTAATCCCACAATACTAGTTGGAACGGGTTGCAATATGTCATAAATTAAGATCAATTTCTTTAAAAGTTATAGACAGTATCGTGCCCAGGACTAAGTTAAGGGAAATTGTAAACAAAATTCTCTCTTTACTCTTTGTCTTATAATTCAACTTTGGAGCTTCTTATTAATATGACTCTTTGTTTTAAAACTGATTGATAACTTTAAAGCAATGTAGGTAACTTCAAACTTGAATATACTTCCTGACATTTGGGTGTTAGAAATATCTAATTAAATTTAATACATCCACGAGTGTGAGGAGAAAGGAAAGAAATAGAATGAGCTAAAGTCGCTTGAATTACCTTTTTTTTATTACAAATTTATTTTTTTTTTATCATAAAATAAAATAAAATAAAACTTATAATTTGCTCAGAACATTTGAACAATTCGGACGGATATTTTTTTTTGAAGCATTTACTCTTCATCTTGGAATCGAACTTGAGTCAGCTGGAACTTCAGTCTAGCACTCATTCACCAGGTCACCGATATGGTCTTTGGCGGATATGAGTGTCTTGACTATGAGTCAGGTACTATTTTTTTTTATTATTTGAGAGGCTGAGAGTAAAAGCAGGTTGAAATTTGTATAAGAGCAAAAGTGAAATAAATTGATATCTCAGCACAAGAATGATACAAGTAATATGGATTGAAATGAAAATAAACCAAATTAAAGTAAGAGCAAAAATGATAAAAGAATTATTTCAGAGCAAAAATGGCACAGAGAATTAAACCGTTTTTGCTCAGAACATATTTTATTTCACTTTTGCTCTGAACTGCACTCGTGCCACTTTCGCTCTAAAGAAAAATTTTACCATCTCTTTTTCTCTCAATCTCTCTCTCTGATATGATTCAGAAACAAAATTTAATGTACTCAGTGCGTTTCAGAAAAGGGAAAGAAGGGATGAGAAAAGAAGAAGAGAGAGTGAGATCAGATTTGTCAGACCTTATTAATTTTCAATTTTCTATTAAACCAATTTATGTATTTTTGGTCTTATTAATTTTCGTTAAAAACCTCCTCTTTTACTTAATTAAAAAAAAAAAATGAAAAATTTGCCAAGAGTGCCTATTTTTCTTCAAGGGGTCTTGACTATACCTAACCTCTTTTAATCTTTGATGGATATCGGTATGTGGACAGTGAGAAAATTAAATAAAATGATGATTACACTTGCACTTTCAGGTTCTTTTATACTTTTATTCTTATTTATTTTTGCTATTAGAAACTTCTAAACTAATTTTGTATTCCCAGGGGACAAAGAGGAGAAGTGAGAGGAGGATTTGGGGTCTAAATCTATTTAGTATTCACAGGAGAAGGGGAGGTGAAGAGAAGAGAATCTGGGGTCTAAATTAATTTAGAATTCGTAGGAGAAAGAGAAGACAGAGGTGGACCAGGGGTCTAGACTAATTTTGTATTCCCAGGAGAGGGAGGGAAGAAGAGAGAGCAGGTTCTGAGGTCTAAACTAATTTAGTATTCTCAGAAGAGAAGGATGAGAAGAGAGGATCTGGATTCTAAACTTATTTAGTATTCTCAGAAGAGGAGGATAAGAAAAGAGAACAAAATCTGGGATCTAAACTAATTTAATATTCCTAGGAGAAGGAAAAGACAGAGGTGGACCAGTGGTCTAGACTAATTTTGTATTCCCAGGAGAGGGAGGGGAGAAGAGAGAGGAGGGTCTGAGGTCTAATCTAATTTAGTATTCTCAGAAGAGGAGGATGAGAAGAGAGGATCTGGGGTTTAAACTAAGTTAGTATTCTCAGAAGAGGACGATAAGAAGAGAGAACAGAATCTGCGATCTAAACTAATTTAATATTCCTAGGAGAAGGGGAAGACAGAGGTGGACCAGGGATCTAAACTAATTTAGTATTCTCAGAAGAGAAGAAGAAAGAAGAGTATCTGGGGTCTATACTAATTTAATATTCCTGGGAGGAGCAGGAGAAGACAAAGATGGATCTAGGGTCTTGAATTATTTAGTATTCCCAGGAGAGGCAGAGGAGAAGGGAGAGGAAGGTCTGATGTCGTGGATCATATTTGTTTTTAATCAGAAGCTTCCTCTATTATATAACTTGAAGAAAAATTCTGAATATACGTCAAAATGCCTCTTTTAAACTTTAGTGGATATGGGTATATGAACTATGGGATCTTCAAATGCAGTAATACACAATTGTACTGGAACTATTATCTTTCAGAACGCTGGAATGAGCTGGTCTATTTTTGGATACTAGAAACTTAAAAAATAAATTTATGGTTCCCTGGGACTTTCAGACTAAAGAAGTGATAAAAAAAACTGCAACTTCTAGTCTCCGATTATCTTCAAAGAAAGACTCTTTTATTAAAAAAAAAAACAAAAATTCTAAATTTAACCTTACGTTGATATTTTAAACCAAAACTCCCTAACTTGTCTCTGCCTACCTACCGCTATCAATCTTGCAAACATATTAGTTCCTACTATAATTATAAACATTTTTCTTTGAGCATAAAACGGCACGCGTCTTTGGCCTCTATTCTAGCATGCGATAAGAAATTTTTGGTTTTTTATGCTTCATTAGAATATTTATAAATTTTCTAATATAAACAAAATAAAATGAAATATTCATGCTCAAAAAAAAAAAAAAAAAATAACAACAAAAAAGTTTACAAAAACAAAAATTAAATAAAAGAAATTCACAATTAGTATAAACATTTGTTAAAAAAAAAATGAAAATAAAAGTATGCAAAAAATTTATTAGCGTGAGTTTATGTGCATGCATAAGTATTTAGTATCTACGAATATGTACGAATATGTACGAATATGTATGTCTGTCTGTTTGTCTCTATTTTCATGTCATTTTTTTAGGGCGTCCACGAACTTCAAAACTTTAACGCCAAAAAAATATTGAAGAAAACAAAATGAAAACAACAAAACTAATAGAAAAAAATGTAAAAACAAAAACATTAATGAAAAAGCAGGTCAACGTTTTTGAATATTATATATTTCTTGTTTATTTGTTTTTACATATGTGTGTACATATATATTTAGAAAATTTTGTATAAAAAAATTAACAAGAAAAACATTTTAATAAAACAAAAATATTTTTCTTAATTTTGCAATGTTAATAAATTAGAAAAATATGAAATTTTTTTTTTGATATGAAAGCACAAATTTATTAACAAATAATGAATTTAGAACATTTTGGGACAATAAAAATTTTTGTATATTATACTAAACATAGCTCGGAGCTCATTTGACCTACATCAATGCAGGTTTTTTTTTATTTATTTATTTATTTTTTTTTTATTTTTTCTTTAAGAAATTATATTCAGTTTGAAATTCAGCAGAGGCTAACGAGACCATAATAAATCATAATTGAAATCAAAAGTTATTGTATAATTTTTTATTATTGGAAAATTGAACTAAGCTAAAGTAAGAAAAACTTAAAGCTATTTGTTCGATTTAGAATGAGTTACTAATGATCTTCATTCATTATCTATAATTATTCTTTCAAAGATTTAAATATTTTTTAAGAAAATTTTAATCATTCTATGTATTTTAGTTCAGTATACAGAAGAAAAATATATGACTTTATCACTCATCTGGTTTTTTGTTTATCTTTCCAATGAATGGGAATTAGAATATAGACATATGTAGAAGCTTTATTGATACCTTTCCACTCTCATCATCATTGACTGTTAATTATTTAGCAAATAATCTTTTCCGAAATATGACTAAGCCACAAAAACCCAAAAATTATAAAATACCAGTTTGGGTTTGCATTTCGCCAGGCCGTCAGTTTGCTCTTAACAAAATTGAGAATCAAATGATGTCTTTGTGACGTCACATTGCAATCGAAAACATTTGTTTAATTGAGTTTTATATATATATATATATATTTTGATCCTAAAAAATTGATTAAAAATTTTGCATTATTTTTCGTTTTACTAACAAAAAATAATTCAAAATTTTTAATCAATTTTTAAAACATTTTTTAATAATGTAATTTACTATAATTTAATTTGCTTTTTACTTCTTATTTTTTTTTTATTATTTATGCACATAGAAAAAATTCATTAAAAGTAATAAACATCTATATAATATTTTCAATATTTTAATAGAGTTATTTATACTTATTTCATGACATTCTAGTTTTAATCAACGCTTTGTGACGTTATGCTCAGAAAAATAACAAAGAAGCGGAAGAGAGAGAGCCAAAGAAATCTATATTTATTTATTTTAGAAATTTGTATGTTCCTTATGCCATTTCTATTGCTCTCTCTTTAAAAATTCTAGAAAACAAAATAGCAAAAGAGAGGATCGTCCTCTTTAAAATCAAAGACAAATGGCCAGCTTAGTCATATCTGATATCGTATATTCTCATTTGTTGAAGACTCTTATATTTTTCTTACATCTCGCTTATATTTGATTAAAATTAGCATTAAAATTCTTTCACTACTCCTCTCTCTGATTAGAGAGTCCACAGAGCAACTCTAACCACCAGTGTGGCCAACTTTTGTTTTTCAAAATCCGCTGAAATGAAGAATAAAACGCATATTTTCTTAAAAAAAAGTGTTAAATTTTTTTCCTTATCGTCGCCTGAGAATTGATTTGGCGTATGAGTGTAAGTATTCCTATGCCTATACGCCAAATCAATTCTCAGGCGACGTTATATAAGTGCGAGAAAACTTAATACATTTATACTTTTTCACTAATACAGGCACACATATGATACTTCTAGTCAATGAAAACTTTTTTCGATTTTTCGAAGATATTTTAAATTGAAAAAACGAGCTGAGCGCTTAATCACTTTTTTCCAGCGTTTTAATTTTCAAAAAGCACTAAAATCAGCGGGGAAAAGCGCTGAGTTGGCCACCCTGCTAACCACAACATTTCGAAGAGAAATTTACAATTCATTTTTCAATTGCTGTAAACTCTCTCAAATTATCCCAGGGGTAAAATTGAAGCACAGCAATAACCCACAACAAGCGCCTAACTGCAATCACTTAAGTGCTCTAAAATCACATATAACGAAGCGCGATATTTGACTAATTTTGACCCCCTGAAACTGAAATAACTTGTCGCAAAAAATTAATATACTAAAAAAATGTAGGATTTGAATTTATTCACTCAATAGTTTATAGCGTTGTTATTTTACGGGCGATTTTGCCCCTGATTGATTTTATTTTTTGCGTAAAAGTTTCTGCTTTACGTAGATAAAGAAAACTTAGACGTTTTTCAGCATTTTTTTCATGACCAATCTGACCTATTTTCATCGATACCTTTTGAATCAGTTAACCAATTAAAGATCCGATATATCTGTATTATCTGTTTGTCACCTCAGTACCTTTCATCAAGAAGTGTAAATAAAAAAATTGTAATATCTCAAAAACTGATCCATAAAAATATTTAGCCTTGATTTTCGAATTCAGCGTGAAAAATCCATAAAAACAATTATCTCTCATTAAATGTACATGAAAAAAATTGCATTCTATAAACTAGTGTAATATTGAAATCATCTAACTTTGTTCGTATTTTATACGACGTTACGTAAAGCAGTTGGTAACTCCTCCTTCCCCCATGTAACACTTCTTAACAAATCGTCCAGCTTCTCCCCCTCCTCTCCCCAAGCGCGTAATATGTAATATGTGGACGGCCCCTAAGTTGCATACTAATTTTAACATTATATGCCCTAGGAGAAAAGCGCTTGTTAAGTACAGTACTTTAAGCGCTTAATAAGTGCAAAAATAAATGCCTTTGATAGGCAATTCCGTTCCCGAGAGAGAAAAAAATATCGAGTAACGATTCATGCGTTCTTATTTCTTTATTGCTGCGCCACTTTACTATATTTTTTTTTTACCTAGATTACATTTAATTTATTTTTTATAAAAAAAAATTAAAAAATACGAAAAATAAAGTACACACACTTTTCATGGAATTCCGCGAGAACTTTGTTTCGCAGCTGCGTGAAGACTAAAGTGGGGAACAGAATGTGAAACTGAAGTGTGTAGCGCTTCAATCTGTCAAAAATAAAATGTATGTATTTTATATAACTTTTATTGCAATGTAACGTTAATGTTGTTGTAGCGACTGTGGGGCAGGTTGCATTTGGTAGGGATAGGAAGAAAAAGACAAACGCAAAGATTACTTGGGTGAACCTAATTCCAGTCCGAGGAAACTGACGGCGGTTACCGGCTCGTTCCACAGTGATAGCGGTGTGAGAGTGTTAGGATCAGCGGGGCATCTGCATAGGTGCAGCGTGTCATGCGGACTGTTGCCGCACTTCTGGCATGCATTCACTATTTCAGGGTTTATCACCGAGAGCAGTATCTGGATACTGCCGAGCAGAGTTGCGAGAGTGTTGTTCGTGTGTTTCTACGGAGAGACCGCTCGGAACTGCAGATGGGGGGAGGGACACTGTTGACTGTGACATTGTCGCTGTCGCTGAAGCGCAAAGTAAGAACTTTTCAACTTTGTCTTGAAGCACGATATCTGATTGGCCAAATAAAATAAGTGGAAGAATGCACTGAATTATTTATAAAACTAAAAGAATTTAGTTGGTTTACTATTCAAAGCACTTTGATTGCAAAAACTTGGAGAAAACTATAGTTGTGCGTTTTCAATTTCAATAAACATGAACTTCAGAGGCGCACATTCTGTTCACATTTTTCTTAGTCGCGCTTCGTCGTTTGCTATGCTACATTCTTTGTTTAAGCTGCATACTTCACATTCTGTTCCAGGCTTAATTCGCTTCGTTTCTCTCTCTGTCAATCGTTCGTAGCGTCTTGTTAAACGATACTCGTTTTTATTGTTCGGTTGAATACTTCATTTGTAATTTTCGGTTGATATGGTGCACTCGCAAGCACTTTTTAAGCGCTTGATCTTGAAGCACTTGTTTTCAAAACCGCTGGGATCTTTTTCTCTCATACGAACACAAGTAATCATACATTACGATATAATTAAAATCAGCTGAGAAATAAATTATATATGTATGAGTATTTACTAATCCCATTCAATAATTTACAATCATATTTTAGCTAATCATATTTCTTCAGAAATTGGTGACTTTTCATCATTCTCAGTATGAAGTAACACATACACACAAATAACATACTTAATCTAATATATTCAAATCACTCGCTCTCTCTTGCTAGATCTTTCTAGTTTGCGGTCATCATACGAAAGTAAACAAAACGTTCGTCTATTTTCTCTCAAAATTATTGTTATTATTTTCACTCTCTTCCTCTTTCTCTCTCTCTACATATTTACTACTAAATTTGCATATCATTTATTAATATTACTATACTATAGCAGCATTTAGGTAGTATTTGGGGGAAGCCTCTAACAGTTTGTTGTATTTATTGCTATCTATATATATATGTATGTAAATACACTTGAATTTCTGTTGAGATTCATCCGTCGTTTCACACGAATTATTTGTTTGTCATCGAACCAGCAATAATAATCATTATTATAATAAATTTTGACGTCTGGTTGGTGATATTATGTCAGGTGTGTAGTTAATTTTTTTCCGCACTTTATTATTAGTTAATAATATTTCCAATACTATGACGATGTTGTTGCTTTATCAATTCATTTTAAATAATTTCTATGTAATCGATTTTTTTTCGCAATAAATATAAGAGAAATTTTTTCAGAGCAGCTATAAATTTGTGATCATATTCATAAATTCAAAGTCACAAATTGACATAAATACATATATACATAGTTTTATATTTTTTATTGCTAACTAAAAGGTTTCGATTAAAACTTTTTTTTTATAGTTTTTGCGAAATTATTTATTTTTTTTTTTTTTTTGCGCACATGTTTTTGTTTTTTAACTTTTCGCATTTTTATTTTAATTTTTTTTTTGTTTTATTATAATTTTTTTTGTTTGCTTTTTTTAGGTTTTGTTTTTTCTTTTTGTTTTTTATTCTTTTTATTCTTTTTTTTTGTTTTGTTTTTCATTCCTATTTTTTTTTTTTTGCGCAAATTTCTAATGATAACATGTTGTTTTCTAGATAAGACTACCTTAAATTGGCCAAAGTAACGACGCCAGATTATTACAAAAACAATTTATTTGATAAGTGTGTTATCATTGTTTTTGTATCTATATAGTTAGTAAAGTTATTTGCTAGTTATTTTTGTACATTGAAACAAATGTTGAACCGTGGTGGTTTCCATAGTCTAGTTATAAATTTTTTTTCTTTGATAGTTGATTAGAACAAATATGTAGAAACCTTGACCAGATTTTAAACACGTTTATATGGAAAAATTTTAAATATTTTAAATTAACTGTAATTGCAATTTTTTTTTTCTAATTTCTTTTATCATATCATATTTTATATGTCGAAAAGATAAAATCATAAAAAATTACTGCCATGGATTGGAACCTATAAGAAAGCAGAAGAAGGGGAAGACCGGCGAACACCTGGAGACGACTGTTGGAGGTGGAAACGCGCGCTATGAATTTAAGCTGGAGCAAAGTCAAAAGACTGGCGCAAGATAGATCTGAATGGAAAACTTTTATTGTGGCCCTTTGTTTCTCCCTGGAATTTTGGTATAAGATCAGGATATACTCTATATATTTTACACTCACAAAAAAAAAAAAAAAAATTATTTAAATCAGGCGATTCTATGATTTTCCTAGATTTCAACCCTATGTTCTATACTATTAGTCTGCGAAACTCGTAGTTACATTTGACAGGCTGAGAGGAAAAGTGGGCTAAAATTTGTATAAGAGCAAAAGTGAAATAATTTAGTGTGCCAGTGCAAGAATGGCATAAGTAATATGGTTTAGAGTGAAAATGAAACGCCTTAAAAGTAAGAACAAAAATGGTATAACAATTCTTTCAGAGTAAGAACTGCATAGTTTTTTATTCCGTTTTCGCTCTGAACATATTTCGTTTCACTTTTGCTCTGAACATATTTCGTTTTGCTTTTACTCTTAAGTAAAATTATTACATTTTTTTCTGAACGCAGAAGTTATACCACTTTTCCTCTCAGCCACTCATTTGTGTTTTAATATTTTTGAACAAAAATAAGATATTCCCCTGAGATTTCCAAAATATTATCTCTGTATACTACCTAAAGTAAAATTTTATAGATATTTTCGGGGCTTGTTGTTATCTCCACAACTCTTGATCTAGTTCATTTTGTACACGTATAGCAAAAAAAAAAAAATTATTCAAACTCGGTAACTATATGATTTCCTTAGACTTCAACCCTAGACTATTGAGATAATAGTCTAAGAAACTCATAACCTATTTGTGTTTCAATACCTCTAAACCTAAATAAGATATTCACTGAGATTCCAGGAATTTTAACTTGGAATACTGCCTTAAATTAATTATTTCTTATATCTTCGAACAATATACCATCGTACACTTTTTCAGTAGAACAAAGCTTGATTCGTTAAACTAGTTAGATTCTTCTTTAAGAACTTAAAAAATTTATTTAGAAATAAGACTGAGGAACTACTATTCCTCATTAGAAATACAAAGTGTACAAAATTGATTTTAAGTAATTCGAGCAAACCAATTCAAGAATTGGGCCTCATAGAACTAGATCGGGCCTACGAACTAGAGCCACTCAAAGACTATTTTTCGACCAATGATCTTCATAGAACCAGTAATATCTCAAATCCAAAACGTTTAGATAAACAAAAGGATTTGAAACTGATGCAACAACAATAACTACACAATTCACTACGTGGGTTCTATGCATAAAGAAAGATGGTCCTAGCTTGACTCCTGCAGAACCGCAAAGTGCTTCGTAAGACAACCTAACAGATAATCAGTGGAATTTCTTCTGAAACTGAGAAGAAAGGACCTGAGATTACTGGTGAGTCTCATTACCGGGTGTAACACATGTGGTCAGCAAATGACAAAAATGGGCGTCATCACCGATCCAGCCTGCCAATCGTGTCTTGAGGACGACGATTCTACGGAGCATTATCTATGTAGTTGTCTGGCATTTGCAAGAAGTGGATTAAGGACCGTTTTCTCAATGTCCGGTTAAGCACTAATCCAAACTTCAACCGACAGTTAGTAGTAGTAGTAAGTTCTGATTAGTGATTAACCGGAGATTGAGAAAACGGCCTAAAGCTGTTGGGTAGTGATGTCTTGAGTATAAATAATATCCATACTCTTCGTCTTCCTGAGCTTCTAAGGTTCATCAGTGAAATAAAGAGGTTTGAGGTTGAAAGACCTTAGACCTTTCTTCTTCTCATTTATCCCCTCACATATCTTTCCTATCTTTCTACTTTCTTCTACTGGCTCTATCTCGGATATAGTACAATGGTCTCTGAGACTGAATGCTTTGGTTTAATCGAGCCCACCTTCAACTCTAAACTATGAACACAGTTCAAAACAATCAGCTTGAGATTTTATGTTATCAAAACTAATTAGATCGTCACAGGTTTTCTGCAAAACCTTTTGATAATTTTTTTGAAATATATTTTAGATTTGAGAGACCAAGAGATGTGATTTCAGACAAGGGGAGAATTGAATTTTTTCATACGTATGAGATTTTTATCGGAAGAGGGGGCGGGGAAGAGAGCTTTCAGACCCCCTAGCACCCACCTGCAACCATTGGCTTCAGTGTATGAAACTCTTAGGTACTCAATGTATTATCTATAAAAGTCTCAAGGCAGCCAATTACTGTCCACCTTCTTCTTTTTCATTTGCTTTTTCTACTTCCTCTTTTTTTTCAATTTTCTTATTGCACACGCAAAATTAAAATCTTTTAATAGAAAAAAAAAAGTGTTTATTAAATATTTATTTTTAAAACGATTAGTTAGACTTAGTGAGAAAAAAAAAAAAAACACACACTAATTGATTATTCTGCAACAAAGTGAAAAATGCAAGCCACCTACCTGTATACCAGCACCAATACGTATCAGGTAGAATTAGCTATTTCCGGAAATGTTAAAAGACGTTGCTATCATATAAATAATACAAGAAGATAATCGTTGTCGTGTTTTTTCTGTGTTTTGGTTTTTTTCCTTTTTTTTTTCGTTTGCTTTTTCTGTTTTTTTTAGCATGCGCGTGTCGCGTCATACTTGATTCGAATGAATGTTCTATGTGAATAGCTTCTACTACTAACTAAATAAATTAATATTCATTGTTTGTTTGTTTGTTGTTGTTGCTGTTGTTGCTATTGTCGTTTATTTGTCGATTTTTTACTAATTTAATATGTTGTTTGCATAAAACCAGCAATAGTTTTTTGTTCTTTCTTTCTTTTGCTGCTGCTTTGCTTGGTTTTCTTGCGTTTTTTCATGCTTTGGATTTTTTTTTTTATTGATTTTATATTTTAAATGTTTTGACTTTGAAAGAAACTTTTTGCAACATAATACTTGAAGAAAAAAAAAACAAATAGTTATAAAAATAGCTAGAACTTATAGTTAAACTTGTTTATGTATACCTATTTACTAAGAGCAAAAACAAAAAAAAACAAAAAAAAAAAAACAAAAAAAAAAACAAAAAAAAAACAAGAAGAACAACTGAAAAAAAACTTAGAAAATCATTGACGAAATTATATCTTTCTTTTAATTATCAAAAAGATTATTTTCTAAGAATTAGAGATCTGAAATTTAGCATGCGCTAATTGAAGAATTAGCAAAACTTATAAAAATTTCTATTGTTAATGAAATCAATATCTGAAATGTATAAACGGACTTATCATATCCTTAGAGAATTATCAAAGAATTTATGTAATGAAACTGATATCCAAAATGTAGAGTTCAGACTGATCATACCTAAAAAGACAACTAAAATAAAATCAGAAATTTTTGGACAGATTTTTCATATCCTTAGAAAACTACTAAGGAATTTAGAGATGGATTAGACATATCCTGATATAACTGAGTTTAAAAATCTGTTGTTCACTATGTTGAGGTTGTTGTATAAGATCTACAAATGCTGGCCTTTTATCGATTTAATTTGAGTAGTTCCGGGGTGTAGACCTAATCGTTCTAGAAACTCTTCGGATGTTGATGTAATAATGTAATATTGAGCTCTTAATGAAACTCATAAGAGTAAATACTTACCCTGCTCGTGATTCATCAAAAGTTAATCTCCCCTTCCCTTCTTTCGAAATCGTATTCATCTTCTCGCCACTCTAAATCAAGGGTGCCCAGAAGTTCCTTATGGAAGTGTAAACACTAATACATACAAACTTAATTAATATAAAATCATTCGTTAGACAACAACAAAATCTAAGTTGAAGATTTTGTTGTATGAAAGTGTTGTTGCTTTGCACTGTGGTATATGCAAAGAAGAGAGATGAAAAATGCTTAGTCTATGCCTAAGTGCTTTTACAAAAACAAATATGCACCAAGGGCATAGGTCATAGGCACCTCTGCTATAGATCATAGATCGGCAAACCAAACTCATTTGAGCAGTGCGCTCATCACTCGCATTATTTCGCTCTTCCAATTAATTATTGTTCAGACAGCAACGAAGCAACATGAGCAGCGACTATGTTGATATTTTTCTTATGTGCACAGCGAGATATTATATATATGACTAAAAATTCGCCATGTGACGATTTTTCAGTTTATTTATATACAGTGTCGGGCAATTACCCTGCGCTCACCAACACAATCTCATTTTCAGTTTTGCCGACCACTACTCTAGATCAGTGCTAGCCAATCCCATTGATACATTTGCACATTTTCCCTCTCGTGTATACGACAATAGCTGTCGTGTTTTCACATCACCGACACTAACGATCGTTTATAGCAAAAGCATTCAGTTGATGTTTAATGCACTGAGAGAAGATTTAATATGAATTGGGAAGAAGAGCTTTTATTTATATTACAGAGAAAACTAATTCCTTTCATGGCAATTTTCACTGTGTACAGCATGCTGAGAATTCTCTTTCTCTTTCGTAATATGCTCTCTTAGCATTCATACAGTCGTAAAATTTGATTGTGTGTGTTTTGGCTAGCATTGTTCTAGATGTTTTTTTTTTAATCAAATAATGGTAGAGTTTAACTCAAATAAGTTTTTCTAAACTTTTCCACTAGTTTCGAAGTTACCGAAGTGCCAGAATCGCAGCCTGGCTATTGATATTGCTCCATACTTTTCAGCAGAACTGTAGAAGAGTCAGAACCTAGTGAAACTGATTACAGCAATTACCTTTTCTTTTTTTATACGGCAACAGTTTTTTAAAGACATAGTACGAGGTTTTCGCATCCATTCATGTTGCGCTGAATACTAACGATGCTTTGGTAATAAAACTCTCGCTTTACCGATCAAAATCTCAACTATTTTGATCAATGGTAGTTCATCAAAAAATATTTGTATGGAAATAAAAAATTAAGGGGAGCTCTTTTAAAATGTTTGAATCCGTAAGTGGATCGGGGTATAGCTAAAATAAATAACTGCATCTATTCACAACTTCAATGAGGTAGATTTCATGTATGAAATCTCCCCTCCTTCTACGATAAATAGCTCAGCAATTATGATCATAGTTATTCAATTAAAATACATTTTTAAAAACCTAATCAAAATCCTCTCCCACTTCTTTAACAATCTTTACAAATTTTAGTGTTTGCATCTACTTTGTAGAATGTTCTGAAATTTGCTAGGATTCTTGATTCTTTTAATATAAATAATGTTTTGACAATGGTTCCCCCATTCCATACTGAGTCTTTTTTTCAGTCCTATATCCCGGTTTTTTAAATCTTATAAGTTGCTGTTACCTTAATTCGCTAATCGAACTGCTGAACTCGGAAATCAGAGCTGTAAAAGAAGGCAATAAATTGAGAGTATAAGTCACAAATGAATAATAATTTTTGATTTCAATTATTGAATAACATATTTGACTTTATTTAGAATAAAAGATGCAGTTAGAAGTCTTTTGGTTATTCATTTTAAAAGTCTTTTTTAAAGTTACGGGAATGCAATATTTTTTTTTTTAAATCAAGGGAATGCCAATCTTATGATTCCAAAATCATGATTGCTTTGAAGTCACTTGGAGTCACTTGAAGTCATTTGGAGTCACTTGAAGTCACTTGGAGTCACTTGAAGTCACTTGGAGTCACTTGAAGTCACTTGGAGTCACTTGAAGTCACTTGGAGTCACTTGGAGTCACTTGAAGTCACTTGGAGTCACTTGAAGTCACTTGGAGTCACTTGGAGTCAGTGAATTATCGGCTATTAACTGCGACTTCAAGGTATTGCAATTAAATTGAATGCATTCTTTTACAGGTCTGTCGGAAATCTATGTCTTTTTCCAGTTTTTTGCAGTCCTCTGTAATCATTGATCTATGATTTGGAGACCCAAGTTAATCTGCGTATTTTTGTATCTCTGAAACCGAATGCGTTTTTTTTTTTAAACTATCCAATGAATTTTTATAAATTTAAAGTTTTTGGAAAGAAAATTTATGTTTCTTAAATTTCAATTAAAAAAATTAACAAATATTGTTTTTGATAACGGTACTGTAGCAGATCAAAATGAAAAAAATTGTGTTTTTTTGTTGCTGTTTTTATGCTCACAATTTTTACAAAATTTGTCCAAATACACCTTATTTGTTGCGAGGAAAACTATTTACCCAAACAAGATTTCCCATATTTTCAAATATTTTTTTTTGTGTTTTTAGAAAATACAAGTTTTGCTATGGGTAACCTCAAGATATTCAATGGAAACTTTTTATGAACTTTTTTACAATGAAATGGGGGTCGAAGAATGCGAACCTGGACTCGTTTTTGCTCTATCGGTTTTAGTTTCCATACGGTCAAGAAAGGGTTAAGAGAAAAATGAATGCTATGTTACTTTGTCTATCTTTTAAAAAAATATTTAAAAAAAAAGTAAAGAAAAATTTCGTAAAAAAATCCGATTGAGGGACACAGGTTCTCCGGTGGCCCCTGAAAGTTCGGAACTTCAGAGTCGCAAAATGGGCGTTTTGATAAAAAATTGTAACAAGAAATTGGGGTCAGACCATACGAATCCGGATTTGGTTTTGCACTATCTCCTCTGGTTTCCTTACGGTCCTGAAAGGGTTAAATTGCCCCCTAGGATTAGCTAGTACTTACATTCATATAAAGACATCTGTCACAACTCAGAAAACAAACAAATTAACTTATCAACACTAAAACTGACATACTAAATACCTACTAGAATTACTCAATTATAGAAAAAAAAATCTCTAATTAAATTTAATTCAATGTTAAATTATTGCATTTAAATCTTCAATCTCAAATGAAATCACAATGGATTTTCCCAGAGATTTAAGTAGAAATAACAAATTTTATATACGCCCACATATTTTCTTGCTGCAATGCAATCTTAGAAAAAAAAAAAAATAGCATAGAGAGCATAAGTAGTACAACAACAAAAAATAACAATTAAATGGTTCCACATGATTAACAAAAACAATTGTCTATATAATTATAGAGAAGAGTGAAAGAGAGAATTAGAAAAAAAAAAAAAAACAAATCATAACAAGAAAAAGATAAAGTGACATTTCATCAAGTGTATGTGTCTCTGGGAGTATGTGTGAATGTGTATGTGCGTGTCGTGTGACGTGTTGTTGGTATACTATAGTATATGAGACGTTTGACATTTTGTCATGCATGAGCGAAAAAGAGATCATTGTCAAATGCTATTGTGCATAGTAGTACATAAGTAATGAGTATTTAGTAAGTGTGAGGAAAAAAAAAAAAAACAAATAAATTATTTTTATATTTATTTTTAAAAGAAACTGAGGTCATGACACTCATTTTATTTTACTTATTTATTTTTTTTTTTTTCTAATTTTCGCATGCTAAATTTCAGCTATTTTAAACGCTTTTGTTTTTCTTAAGCAAGAAAATTCATTGACGTAAATTTAAACTAAGCAGCAAATTTTTAAATTATCTGCGGTTAATTGTAGTTGGCAACACTATAAATACAGTAGGAGTTAACGGTAGAAACAGCTGTTTGTTAAAAAAAAAAAAAATGTTAAAATTTTGTTATTTTTTGAGACAGGTTGAAAATGACATTTGCTTGTTTTTATATTTATTAAAATAATTAAATAAAAAAAGCATTCACTTCAATTAAATTAAAAAAATACATATATAAACAACACAAATCTTAACGGTTTGTGGGCGTGTGGTAGATGTTTTTTGAAGTGTAACAAATACAATGCAAAAAACAAAACAACAACAGCCCACAAAAAAAAAATCAAACTAATTTAAATGTACATAGTTTTTTTGTACTTTTTTTTTCTTGCTTATTGCTTATTTTGGACAATTGTTTTTAACCATCAAAAATATATAATTACTAAATAAAAAACCAAAAAAAAAAATTTTTTTTTTTTTTGACAACTTAAGGTCATCCAGCACAGCAAACCAAACCAAACCAAGATACAAACAAATCTATTGTTTTCACTGATTTGGAAAATTTTCGTTTGCGAAATTTTCAATTAACTACCTTCGATTTATGTTGTTGGTTTTTTGTCCATTGCGCCTCCATTACCTGTGCATTAAAAGACCTTCTCATAGCTTTTTTTTTTTTTTTTGTAGAAAATAGAAACCATACTAATGTGTCACATATGTAGATATGTATGTAATTGTCTAACGTCAAGTTTAAAATAGAGGTACAAAGAAATAAAACACAAAAAAAAATATAAAAAAAAATCCAAAATATAGGTCTCGGTCAAATTTTGCATGCATGGAGGCGTTTATGTGTAATAAACCTATTTTTCTTTATATTTTCTATTACTTGAAGATTCTAATTAATTTAATAACTAGGTCAAGTTATGAGTGTACAGAGTACAGTTATATGTGCCAAAATTAGTAATATAAAAAAAAGTAATATAATATAATAAGAATATAGTAGTAATAAATAATTTTTATGATACACAAAAGCATATGTGCTAAATGTAAAATTTTCATTTTTTGCATATACATAAGTATAAATCTATTTGTTTTGATTTTTATTTCAAATTTTATGTGTTTTTTTTTTAGAAAGTTTAGTGGTGGTACTTTTTCTTTGGGATTACATATAGAAGTATATTTCTGGGAAATTTTTGCAAATTCTGAATTTTTCTTAGTTAAAATTATATGCATATTTATTTCTAGGAACTTTGCAAAAATCAACTTGAAATTTTTATACAAGAATCTTAAGTTTTTAAGCAAGTTTTCTTTGTTTTATGTCAAAAAAAAAAAAAAAAATATGTATGCCATGCAGTGACTCAAGTTTATTTAGTTTATTGAGTTTTAAAGAGAACTGTTCCATATTTTAATTTTACTTTGAATATGTGTTTAGAATGGTACCAGGAACACAATATCTTTTTAGTCACGGATTTTGTTTTTAGTGTCCTAATTTATTATAGCAATTACTCCATATCTGAGTATTAAACTTGAAGCAGCTGGGCAGCATTCATTCATTAGATTTTTGATGCTGCAATTAATTTATTTTAACAATTATTCCCTATCTGAGAACCGAGCCTAAGGCAGCTGAACAATTATTCTAATTCATTTATTATAGCAATTTTCCCATATTTGAGAATTGAACCTCGAAATTTTTGGGACGGAGAATCTAGTATATCTAAAAAGCGAATGAGAGAAATGGCGCGCTAGGTAGCTCATCCTTAAGTAGGACGATGTTAAGAGGCCCTACTCAGGGAGGAGTACTCTCACCACTATTATGGAGCCTAGTGCTTGCTAAATGATCAATTAGTGGATCTAAAAGGGTGTGGCTGCGCTGTACTTGCTTATGCGGATGACGTTGTCTTGGCAGTTTCAGGAAAATTTTTAACCACTCACTCTGACGTTTCAAATAATGCTTCTAAAATCGTGACCAAATGGTGCAGCAAATGCGGCTTGGGTGTAAACCCACCTAAAACTGTACTGGTCATTTTCACTAATAAGCACCCCCACCTTTAGTATTCCGACTCTTAACGGTGTCGCTCTAAGGTTAGCGGAACAGGTGAAATATTTGGAACTCATCCTAGATAGAAAACTAAGCTGGAAAGCCACTACTATTTTTGAGGTCCAAAAAGACCAATGTTGCTCTTTTCTCATGTAAAAAAGCAGTGGGCAAAAGTTGGGGTATGGAACCTCGGATTGTTCACTGGTTTTATACGGCAGTTATTAGACCAAATCTTTTTCATGGTGCTATAGTGTGGTGAGCAGTCTACCTTAAGGCTTTGGTCAATGTTCAAAGAACTGCATCGTTTCTAATCACAGGTGCCTTAAGGACAACCCCTTCCTTAGTCATGAATACCATTCTTCATTTAATCCTTGTTAACCTTTTTGGGAAGCAGGTCGCCGTCAACTCGTCTGTTAGGATAAATTCAGTCAGTTCCTGGTCTGAACCATTTGTAGGACATTCCAAAATTCTTGCAGAATTCACTACTTTATCCAAGAACATTGACTACACCCTCCCCACACCCTTCTTAGACAATCACTTCATCATCCTTCGAGAGAGGATATGATTGAGAGTCGATGCCAGCAAAAGGATGCGGTATACTTTTACACCGGTGGATCCAAACTGAATGGAAGGGTAGGGGAAGGAGTTTTCTCTGAGCAGTTAGGGTTAAGCTTATCGTTTCGCCTGCCTGACCAATGCAGCGTCTTCCAAGCTGAGGTCATGGCCATACAGGTAGTGGCGAACTGGCTGAAATGCTATAAAGTATTAGCCCATGATGTTTTCATTCTCAGCAACAGCCAATCTGCTATCAAATCCTTAGCCAGTATATCATTGACCTCCAAGGTGGGGTTGGATAGTCGGCAGTTACTCAATGAAATAGCCGATGAACTCAACGTTCACATTGTATGGGTTTCAGGTCACAGTGACATACTTGGAAATAATAATGCTGATGAACTAGCTAGATTAGGTACAAAAACGCTGCATTGATAATTTAAAAAAATTACCCGGGTATCGCACTGGTAACCTACAAGCTTAATTTTCAAACGAACCAGGCGAAGGTGAGATAGCAGACAAGACACACATGCAAAATCACCAAGCAGGTACAACCCCAAAAGCTTGTAGATGCTACTATCTTTCAAGTTTACAAAGTCGTAGCAGTAATAACTGACCAGTGGTTCGATTAATCTTGGTTTTTCAGTATTAAAGGGGATGGGTGGATATTAGCACCCAATGGGCTGTATTTGGCCTGAGTGTGTCCTGATCGACAGCCACTAAACCTAACCTAACCTAACCTAACCAAACCTTTTTTTTTTTTTTTTTTTTTTTTTTGTACGTTGGCAGGTGGAAATCTTCATAGATACCGCAGAACTCCAGTTCTACGGTTATGTCAGATTCCTACCGACTAAAACCACCTACTTCCTCTCCTACCACTCTCCCCGCGGGACTACCTAACCTAACCTAACCTAACCTTACCTAATCTAATCTAATATAATCTAACCTGGCCTTAACCTAACCTAACCTAACCTAACCTAACCTAACCTAACCTAACCTAACCTAACCTAATCTAACCTAATAACCTTCCCTTTGCCTCCCCATTTGGTGACAAATTTTTCATACAATATGTTCGTTGCAACAGAACCGAAAACTTTTTCAACGAACAATAAATTCTGATCAAGTCTTAGGTTAAAATTGAATTTAATTTAAGATTTAAATTTGGTTAAGGTTTGATCTGAGTTTTGGTTTAGGTTTGATCTAAGTTTTGGTTTGATTTTTGATTTGTTTTTTGGATGGATTTTTGGTTTTATTCTAGATTTGGTCTGAATTTTGTCTCTCTTCAGTCTGATTTTTGGTGTGAATTGAGTCGGAGTTTTGGTGCAAATATTAGTCTAATTTCTGACTTATTTTTAGCTGCAATTTTAATCTGATCTTAGGTTTGATTTCGGACTGTTTATCTAGGTTTGTATTTTAGTCGGAATTTGATCTGAGTTATAGTCAGAAATTGGTTTAATTTTATTTTTTTTTCACATTTTCGTCTTCAAAGCGTTCATTATATTACTTTTATACTGATTGGGGGTTTGATATAAAAATTCTTTCAGATCATCTAAATACTGTACCTTCCGTTATAAGTATATAATATGTAATCTATATTTTATATTTCATAAGTTTTTCTAATCATTTAATATTTATTTTATTAATTTATTTTCTTTTAATTTCAGGTAAGCCATAAGACGATGAAAATAAAAATATTTTTCCACCAAGGTAGGCTAACGTTAACTGCTTACTATTAGTAAGCATGAAAACTATCAAGTTTATACCGTTTATTTCTAAAGCATCGATTTTGTGAGCTATCTTAAAAATTCTAGCATTCTCGAGAACTCGATTTGTTTAGCCTTCGATTCTAATTGAACATAAGTGCAATTTTACAACAACTACAGGGGTGAGGGGTGTAATTGAGGGGTCATATCAAGTAGCTCATATTTTTGAAGCACTCAAAACTTTATCCCCAAATAATGATTTTTAATTAACCCATAACGTGAATCATTACCTCCCATTTCGTAAAAGAATCATTATCAGCCATTTCATTTCGCGAATCACTAGGCATTACCTGAAAATGAGTTTGAAAAAAAAGATCTTTAAAAAAATCTCATAAAACAAGCTATCAATAATAACCTCGTTTGTTCATAATTTCACAAAAATCTTATATTATTTTAATACAATTTTTTAATAAAATCGCGTTTTTTTTTCGTGGAAACAAAATTCAGTCATCAGTTTTAATTTTGATAACAGCTTTTTGTTTTCGCTACATTTCGTGAGCGAAGAATATTGTCGTCAAGTTAGTAGCTACTATTAGCTATTTCTTCGCCTCATTCAATGGCATCTCTCTCTATCTCTCTCTCTTTTTTACCCTCTCTGCGTTTTGTCAACCTTGTTTTCTCAGACCCAAACCCAAACCCAAGCAGGCAGCCACACTTTAACGCCTAAACTTCATGTTTGTTAATACAAATTATATTAAAAATGCATTCAAAAAACCCACGCTTCATTAGCAATAACCACTTTTTTATTTTATTTTAATATAATTAACATTTTTTAATATTGAATAAATTTTGTTTATTTTTTTTTCCTTTCTTCTCTCAACAAATTTGTAACATTTACTAGTTACATAAGTAAAGTTATAGTTAATACAAAACTCTGCATATTTTAGTTAATTGAATAAATAAAACATGAAAACAGTTGTTTTTTTTATAAAAGTTGGTGTAATATTTATATTTACATATCTAAATTAAAATAAGAAAAAATAATAAAAAAAAATATCTCATTTGAAAGAAAAAAAAAAAAAATGTTGCTTAATTATTTGTAATTGCAATGGAAGATTTATATTAAGTTTAACTTTCTTGATGAGACATTTTACAGCATTTTTATTTATTTTCTTCTTTCTTTTTCTGCTCTTGTATTTCTTGTTGTGACTTTTTATGGTTGATTGTAATTGACAATTGTGTGCCTTAATTACAGACAAGAAATAATAATAATGAATAAAATATGTATGTAAAAAAACATTTCATACAACTTTTACGTAGGTTGCTATAGCTCGCCTGTCTGTTTTTTTTTTCTGTCTGCATGTCTTGTGTTCAGCAACAGCAACAGCTACATCTCAAGCAACATCTACTATCAGCAACAAAAACACAACACAAACATTACACACATTTACTTCCATACAATCACTGCATGGTTTCATTGGCGACCTACAAAAATCAACAAAAAAAAAATGAAGTAATCAATTTTAAGTTTATTTGTTAATTTTGTGTCAAAAAAAAAAAAAAAAAAAATAACCAAAAACAAAAAAAAAAAACCAAGAAGAAAAAACAAAGAAAAATTTTTAATTTAAAAAAAGAAAATAAATTGAACCATAAGTAAGAATTAATGAAGAAAATACTTAGCTTAGTAGCATGATATTGCTTGGTTGAAAACACCAAGGAGCGTTTTGGGGGTAAACAGTGAGACGCTGATGCGAAAGACGAAAGAGAGAGTGTATAAATTGCTTAATTTATAATTTCATGGAATTAATTACACATTCATGTATTTGCAGTTTGAGAGTGAGCATTTAAAGTGTGAGGCATCAAAGGAAGTATCTGTTGGAGCAGCATTTTTTTCGTTTTCTTTTTTCCCCTCCTCCCCGCCCCCCCCATTCTCCCTCTCTCCCCTATGTATAGTTTTTTCTTTAAAATTAAATTTAATTTCTCACAATTTTTCTTCTTCTTCTTCTTTTTTTTTTTTTTGGGAGCTTGTAGCAAATGAGCCATTCCAATATTTCTTTGTTTAAAAACTTTGTATTAATTATGATTTAATGTATTTTTCTTCATTATTACAACTTCTTCTTAATTAAGATTTTTTTTCTTGCAGAGAAAAATATCTTATTTAAGATTTAAATAAAAAGTTTCAGACAAATGCCAAAACAGCGAAGACATAGATCTTCTTTATATTACAATCAAACTAAATGTCAGCCTTGACACAAACCAAATAATTCTTAAGTGGTACTTTTATCTTCCTCCTATAACAAACTAAAGAGCTTGATACTGGTTAAAGTGCAGTTTTGGCTCTAAATTCTCTAGCAAAAACCAATTAAATGTAAAGGCAAGTCGATACTAATGTTAATGCCGACATTATTTGTTCATTTTTGGAAAGTATATGATTACACAATCCTCCCTGGTTTTAGATTATTAAGAGCAAAGCTAATTGTTTATGAAATTTTATGCACTTAATTCAAATTTGGATATGAAATTTTTGTATCAGGCTAAGATTTCGAAAAATCTGAACCCAGTAAATAGTCCAAATCTCTAATAAATTTCGAAGCCATTATTTTATTTGAAGAAAAGAAAATCAAATCCATATTTTTTCTCAACTTTTATACACAATCTTTTCCTTCAATATTAAACCTTTCACCGCACGACTTCTTCACCTAGAAATAGACTAACAAGGCTGAAATATCTTGTCTATGCCTCTCGATTGCATGTAGAATAAGATTGCCAAACTCTTGAGAACAACTGTGTCGGACTCAGGAGTACAGTCCCCATAAATATATTAGCCACTATTAATCTTACAAGAACAAAAAGACCGGACCTTTCCTCATCGATCTCTTCTGCAAACTTTTATCCAAGGAGAAGCTATTGAAATGGAGGTCGAAGAATGGAAATCTGTACTCGGTTTTGCTCTATCTGTTCTAGTTTCCTTACGGTTAAGAAAGGGTTAAATGAAAAATTAGTATTAAGTTATTTTGTCTGTCTTTAAACAAATATCTAATAAAAATGTACAGAAAAAGTTGCCATTGAGGGTCACTAGGTCACCGGTGTCCCATGACTGTCTGTTTTGTTCAAAAATTGTAGCAAGACAATACGAATTCGAACCGGATCCGGTTTTGCGCTATATCCTTTAGTTTTTTCACGGTCCCGAAAGGGTTAAGGGTTAGGGCCAAATTGTTACCGAATTTTCAAAGGATTACCTCGCTCGGTGATTTCTATTGAGATATCATTAGCAGTACTGGTTTTATTTCCCCCTGGAACTACAAAGCGGAGCAAGTCTGCCAATGGTAAAATGATTATTGAAGAATTCTGAGGGTAAGAAAAACCTCGTTTCAAAATAAGAGATTTCTTGAATTGAGAGGACTGAAAAATTAGAAAATATTTAGCCAAGGAAAGTTCTGAAATTCAGAGTTATTGAAAGATCGAAAAATCTGGGTGAAAGAATAGAAATATATAAAAAATATTGGCCAACGACTACAAACTTCTTGAAGAATTTAGAATTCATTTAGAATAAAATCTATGTAAAAGACAAGGCAAATTTCTTGAATTTAGAAGACAGAAAGTTTGGAAAAACTGAAAGTAAATTTCGGAAATTAAAAGTTTTTAAGGCTAAAAAAGCTTCGCCAAAGACGAAAGAGAAAGTTTCTGAATTTAGAGGAAAAAAATATCGGCCAAAGACTAGGAACTTCTTGAAAAACTTAGAAGCTAAGTAGAAATGTTGAAAATACCTAGGTCAAAGACAAGATAAATTTCTTGAATTTAAAAAACACCAAGGTTGGAAAAACTGTAAATAAGTTCCGGATTTCAAAAGTTAATAAGACTCAAATAACTTTTGCCAAAGATAAAAGAGAAAATTTCTAAATTTGGAGGAATGAATGATTATAGAAACCTCAACTAAAGGCAGGAAAAATTTTGAGAAATGCAGGGATAAAAAATTTTAGAAAAAACTTAGTCAAAGACTACAGAGTACTTGAGTTTAGAAGACTAAATGGTTGGAAAAACTGCTGCCAAAAATAAGTAAGTTCTGGAATTTAAAAGCTAGAAAGATTAAAAAACAAACCACCCCCACAGACATGAGAGAAAATTTAGAAGGAAAAACCTCAGGCAATGATGCAGAAATGATGATGTGAGAAATGCAGAGCTAAGAAAGATTGAAAAAAACTTCGACCAAAGATGAGAAAAGGATGTTAAGAATACCTCAGGTCTTTGGGAAGGTAAGACGGGGAAAAGGCGGAGGGGGTGGAGGAAATATTCAATCCACAAAGGTTCTATAATTGAGAGGCTGAGAAGAAAAGAGGTATAACTTCAACGTTCAGAAAAGAGTGGAATAATTTAACATGAAAGAAAAAGCAAAACAAAATATGTTCAGAGCAAATGTGAAACGAAATATGTTCAGAGCGAAAACTGAATAAAAACTTGCTGTTCTTGCTCTGAAAGAAATATTATACCATTTTTGCTCTTACTTTTAAGCCGTTGCATTTTCACTCCAAGCCGTATTACTTGTACCGTTCTTGCACTGAGATAAAAATTATTTCACTTTTGCTCTCATATAAATTTTAGCCCCCTTTTGCTCTCAGCCTGTCAATTGAAGTTGATTAAGTTCTTGAATTTAGACGGCTGAAAGATTAGTAACACTTCGCCCAAAAAAGAGGAGGACTTTAATTTCCTAAGTCTCATGTATGGTTTAGATCAGAGTTTGCCATCGAATTTTCAAATGAGTTCCTCACTCGGGGGCTTCTATTAATTGATCATTAGCGGTACTGGTTTTATTCCTCCCTGGAACAATCAAGAAGAACATATAGCTCATTTACTAAAAGACTGGTCATAACTCAAAAAACGCGATTTTGCAGCAAACGCGTTTAAAGTTTTCAATTGACTCCCACTTTGAACAAAAAAGAAGAAATCTTATAGTTCTCACGCGCTGAGTATACAAGATATTAATATGAAATATGGAGCGTGACATAATGAATAATTCTGCATCATTAACTCAAAAATCGTGCTTTTTGACTTATGACAGTCTTTTAGTAAATGAGCGATATACTTGCACTGTCTTCAACTGGGTAACCGCAGGTGGAAGCCTTTAAAATCTGATAATAACTCGCGTGCGATATGACCTTCACATAGTGAGGTTAGGTCGTGCGAATTTTTTCGCAAGGTTCATACTAATACAACTGGACTTACAGGCGGTCTACATTGGCCACTAGTGTATAGATACTCGTGTAGAGAAAATGCGTGTTTCCTTTAACATTCCCTGCATAAGTTTCGGAAACTTCGGGAGAAAAGAAACACTTGCCCATTTGATGAATAAACGGCTTTGGTAAGGACAAGATATAGTTGTCAAAAGAAAAAGTTTTAAAAAGCTTCGTTCGGTTCAAAATCAAGGATCAAAATTTGTAAAATATTTATCGGAGCAGGGGTCTTATTCCCAAAGCCGTCTTCCTTCTCCCCACTGGATCCACTAATACTCAGGGTAGAGGAATATATCATAGTTGGATTGATATATATAGATTTATATTGATAGCTAGACAGTCTTCAAGGTCCTGATAAATCTTTTCACTATTTCTGAACTAGTCTTGTTCTATAAGTCCAGACTTAACTTCGTCAGTTGGTGAAATTGTCCGCAATTATTAAAGGTTTCACACCAATTAAGGATACCAAGCGATGCAATTTTGGAAAGCAAGGTTAGAGTAGGGTTGTTGGAGTAAATTGTTGTTGTTGTATTAACATTTAAAGTGAAATTATCTATACTGTCTTCCCTTTAGTAATTGTTTTCGGTGAGGTTCAGGAACAGTAAGTTCCCGGCGTTCGTTGGATATGCCCAAAGTGTCATTAGTGTAAGCTCAGTTAATTGTACCGGGTCGTGCGATCTTTACCCATATTCTAGGATTTTTCGACTTATTTAAAACTTCGGGGTTCGTCAGTGCCAATAAGATGCTGGCTGGGTATTTTCAATAACATTTTTTTTCACTCGAAGTTTAAATATTCCTTATGAAGTTTAAATATAAACTAACTGAAAGTTAATATAAATACTAAATAAATAAATAAAAAAAAAAAATAAATTATGAATGTGGTTAAATAACTCAAAAACTTGGCAAACCAAAAAAGAAACTTTCAAATTAAATTTGCAAAAAACTAATTCAGTCTACGGAATAAATAATACTTTAAACAGGCAGTAGGTGTAAGTGGTTTAACAAGAACTCTACTTAAAAATCCAAAAGAGCATTACTTAAAGAAAACAAGAACAATAATAACAACAACTGCGAAAACAAAAAATACAAAAATACAAAAAGGTAACAAGTACAAAAAGCTGAAAAGCTAAAAAACTTTGAACTGAACTGCCCGCTGCTGCCAGCCAGCACATAAAGAAAAATTGCAATTTGTGAACCAGTTTTTGATTTAGCTAACAAGACATTTTTGTGGTAGTATGATAGGTAGAAGCGATGGACGACAAAAACATCATTATAACAACTTCATTATTATCAGCATCATTATCATTATCAACAGCAGCAGCAACATCATTAGCGTCAGCATCAGAGTCATTGTCGTTCTGGTACGTACGTACTTGTTGTAGTCAGTAAGTAAGTAAGTAAGTAGTAGTGATAGTCATTGTACAATGCACGACAACAACAACAACAATAATACTGACGATGACGATGTCGAAAACTCGACAACTTGAGAATACCAAAACGACCAACCACTTTTTGTTGCTATTTGAAGCACACACACACAAAAAGTTAGTGGCTAAAGTTGATAAAGTGGGCAGCAACATTAACTAACAACCAACAGCAGCAGCAGCAACCAACATCAGAATAGTTGCATAAATAAATACATAACTATGAACAAACGTTAAGGTTCTCCTTTTTCTCTAAATCAAAAGGCTAGAAGAAAATCTAGTAGTAGAATTCACTGAAGCGCACTACTAACCACGATAGTCATCATCGTCATCACCATCATCATCACCACCACATGCATTTAAGTTGCCCACAAAAAAAAAAAAAAAAAAAAAAGAAAAAAACAAGAAGAAGGTATAAAAACTAGTATCAAAAAGGAAGTTAGAAAAATTCAGTAAAAATGCTGCAATTTTTAGGAGAAGACCCTAACTCTAGCTGCTGCAAGCAATAAACTAGTAGTGGACTTTAGAATCATTTTATCATTCTTATATATTTTTTTTTTTATTATTTTTAATTTCCTAGACAAAGCAGTAAGAGACAAGCAGAAGATGATGTGAAACCGGTTTCAATAAATAAACAAAAAAAAAACTAAAGTTGAAGCAACTTGGAACTTGAATTGTTTTGTATTGTAGTGCTCCTCTGCATTCAACTACTTGCATACACTAGATCCACTGCATATAAGCAACCAGTATGAGTTGTATGCTGCTGCTGCTGCGGTTGCTGCTCATGAATTGCTAACTTAAAAAGGAGAAGGAAGTTATAAGATAACAAAACTGATATTTTAAGTACCTACCTATAAAAACCAGAAAAACTTACAAAAAAAAAACAAAAAAAAAAAAAACAAAAAAAAAAACACATATAAACCAGAAAAAGGGGAGCCTGACTGCCTTTCTGCCTGCTGCAGGCAACTTAAGACGCGTCTTTGGTTTAGGTTTATACCATATACATACACAATAACTATAGGTTTTTTTTGTATTTTAATTTAAGCAGCAAGCATCATCATTTTTCATGCTTGGATGCCTTTAAGCCTACACTCAAAAAAAAAAAAATATGAAAAATATAGTTTAGGTAGGACTTAGTAAGTTAATTGCTTTGGCAACTTTCCACAAGCTGAAAAGATATGGAGAATTTTTTAGGTTTTTGATGCCTAAAGGATTGAAAGATTAGAAAAATCTAAATCAAACACGAAAGAGAAAGAGTTTTTGTGTTTGAATAATTGGAAAAACTTTGAGTGAAAAGGAATGAGTAAGTTCTTGAATTCAAAAGTTTGAAAAATTCGAAAGACATTGCACGAAGACGAAATGAATTCTTCAAAATCCGAAGTTAGTAAACTTAGGAAATCCTAGGCATGCAAAAAAGAGAGAATTCATAAATTTCGGGGACTAAAAGATTCGAAAAAAACGAGACGAGAAATTTCGAGGTTTGGATGATTAGAAAAACTCTGTTCCAAGAAAATAGAGAGCTCTTCAATTTCAAGAAATGAAAAATTGAGAAAAGACGAAACGAGAATTTTCTTTAAACGTTTGGAAGATTAGAAAAACCCCGGTCTAAGAAACGAAAGAGTTCTTAAATTTCGAGGACTGAAAGATCAGATAAATATGAGACGTTAATTTTCTTGAAAAACTCACGGTTCGGGAAATAAAAAACTTCAGCAAAAGAAAAGAATATATTTCTTGAATTCGAAAAACCGCGAAATAAAAAAAAAAAAAACTTTAGACGAGAAAGTTTTTGACTTCAGAGAGTTGAAAGATTAGAAAACTCCAGGCCAAAGACCTGAAAGTTCATGAAAAATTCATATGTTGGAATGATAAGAGAAAACACCGACAAAGGTATAAAGATTCTTAAAGAATTCTGAGGTTAAGAACATTAGGGAAAACTAGTTCCATAACAAGAGATTTCTTGAATTGAGAGGACTAACAAATCAGAAAATCATTGGTTCAGGAAAGTTCTGCAATTCAGACAATTGAAAGTTTAAAAATCTTGGCTAAAGACAGGAAGATTTTTGAAAAATTCAGATATTAGAATAGACAAAAAGAAACGAATTCAGCAGCTAGAAATGTTAGAACAAACATAGGTCAAAAACAAGGCAGAGTTTTTGAATTTAGAAGACCGAATAGTTGAAAGGGCTGACGGAATTTAAAAGTTACGGAATTCAAAAGTTTGTAAAACTAAAACTACCTGCGCTAAAGGCGACAGAAGACAGAGAAAGTTTCCGAGTTTAAAGCAAAAAGATTAGAAAAACCTCAGTCAAAATCAGGAGGGAGGGGAGAATAATTAATAAAATGCAGAGTTAAAACATATTAGAAAAACTTCGGTCATGGACTAGAGAGAGTTCTTGAGTTCAGAAGACTAAATAGTTGTAAAAACTGTCGCTAAAAATGAGTAAGTTGCGTAATTTAAAAGTCTGAAAGATTGAAAAAATTCGCTGCCAAAGACGAGAAAGAAAATTTTTGAATTTAGAAGAAAAATATTGGAAAAACCTTGGCCATAGATGGGAAGGCTCTTGAGAAATTTGGAGGTGAGAAAAATTGGACCAAAGACAGGGAAAAAGATTTTATGAATTTCTCAGGTAAGAAGGAAGGGAAATTATTACCCAAGATTCTAGACTTGGGAATCAAAGATTAGTAAGTTAATAAAACAGTAGCAAAAAATTGTTTAGTTCTTGAACTTAGAGGTCGAAAAGGTTAGAAACACCTCACCCCAAATCGAGCAGGTTCTCGATAAATTGGCTCCCAGCTCTCTTCTTTCCTATATCAATAAATTTTGCACCTGCATTTAATGTTTATCCCAGGAGAGAATCTTTAAACCATCTGTGCATAAATTAAGTACTTTATCAAAGTCGAGAAGGTTTTTTTTCCAGGAGTTCAGATGTTTAAAAGATTAACAAATTATAACCAAATACCAGGCAAAATATTAGAAGAATATTTCAGATCTTTGGAAGATCATGAAGGAAAGAAAATTGTTCGTCTCTCAAAGGTTCTTGAGATGAATTTCAAAGATGAATGAGTTCTTAAGATCAGAGTATTGAATTAGAAAATCCTCGGTCAAAGTATGTAGTTTTTCACCACATTTGGAAGAGGCGACAGACAACAAAGCAATAAATATAAATAAAGAATATGTAAAATGTGGTTTTAAATCATTTTAAATAAGAAAAAAATATTTTTGGAATTATTTTTTTTTTATTTTAAACTTATTTTTATATATTGTTTATAGAAATTTATTGCGTTATTGTCTTGTCTTCCAAAAGTGGTGACAAAGTACTTACGAGGGGTCAACGTATGACCATTGATATATCATTCTTTGGAATAGCTAATATATAGTATCACATTGAGCAAGCGGAATAAAGGGAAGAAAATATTTAACAGCTGGACTTGTTCAACTTTTTTTAATGGAAAAGATTTTCAGCAATCCTAAACTTCTATAGTTTTCATAGAAGCTTGAAGCAAATAGAACTTCATTAAGTTTTTGAAAATAATTCCACTGAAATGCAACGAAAAACTATTCATTTTTTGTTCCGCTGCAAAACTTATCCGATAACTAAAAACGATTTAAAACAGTGATGATAATTCCTAAGCTCGTGAGCAAAAAGCTGTAAAGTTGATTAATGGCATTGCAATGTTTGTAAGAGAAAAGCTTAGAGCTTCATACGAAAGTAGTGAAACCGATTAATATGCTAGCGAGAGAAAAGCTATTTAAGTTTAGTAATCAGATTGCAGTGTTCGGTAGAAAAAAGCTTGGAGCTTTATTTTATTTAGTGAAAGTCTTTCCTTGGCTCGCTACCGAAAAGCTTTTAAGCTTAGTAATAAGATTGAAATACTCGTAAGGGAAACGCTTGTAGATTGATTTGAGAAAAAAAAGGCTTTTAAGCTTACTAATAAGATAAGTAAAAAAGCTTTAAATTTTATTAAAGCTTTAATCGGGAAGTCTAATTCAAATTTCTGTGAGAGGAAACTTTTTGCTGAGAGCTTGTATTTCGGAAAGTTTTGGTTTTTTCAGAAAAGGTCTGCCTAGACTCTCAATGAGCAGTTGATGAACCATTACATGGTATTAATACTTAGTAAAAAAGTTGCTTTCGGAATTGTAGCTCTGTTTTTTTTTTAATTTTGGACTTCACTGCTAGTTAAGATTAAATAGCCACTTTTCTCTTTCAGCATTTTTTCTATGAGTGTAGTAGAAGTGGAGGATCAGCAGCTCAGTTCAATTCAGCACAGTTCAGTTCAGCTCACAGCACACTGTACATATTTCGTGGAATAAAAGAAAAAGGTACAAGCAAAATAAATAAAAGACCAATAAACGAGAAAATAGTAGTAGTAGGTACTAAACTCGTTTACAAAAAAACCACAGCTGTTGATTGTTTAAGTTCAGTTTGGTTTGTTAATTCAGTTTTTCAATCTTTTTTTCTTTTTTTGCTGTACAAGAAATTTAATATTCTTTTTTGGAAGATTCTGATGCTGTTGCATTTCTTTGTTTCGTTCTTTTTTTCTATTTTGATTTCTTGTGGATTTAAGGTGACCCAAAAATTCATACTGATATATTTTATATTTTGTAAATTTCGCCGAACTTTTGTTGGTCATAATTTTGCGGTTTATTTTTGAGTTTTAATTTTTGTTGTTCATTTATTTTTTTTTTTTTTGAAGGGAAAACTGTTTTTGCAATTTAAAACGTTAACCTGAACCAGACAGGAAATACTTAAAATTTATACATAAATACATATCTAAAGAATAACATTTTAAATTCAAGTTTAATATGATGATTTAAACTAAACCCGTAAATCTAAATGCACATATCTCAACATATAAAAAAAAACTGCATTTATATTCCATTCGAGTAAAAGAAAATTATTACGTAACAAAGAAAGAAGCAATATATCTTTTTACCTACATTTCTCCCAAAAAAAAAAAAAAAAAAAAAACATTTAAATTTTTTTATTTCAATTTCTTTCCATTTTTATTTTCTTCTTCGTTACTTTTGTATATAATGCAACTTTTACATAAACGTGATTTAGCGTTGACATTAAACATCGTTTTAGTCTCAGTCCAACTCTATCTTACTCATACACACACTCAGTGTTTTCTTTCTTTCTGTCTTTCTTTCTTTCGATTTTCGTTTAAAATGCAAGTGTGAAAGTTGAATTTACCGGCGACATTCAAGAAAAACATTCAGTCTCAATACTCAAAAAAAAAAATAAATAAATAAATGCGCATTTAAGCGAGATTTGAATTTAAATTCGGCATGTTTAAAAATTTAAATACAATATCAATGCATTTATTCAATACATACATATCTATCGTTTCAAATTGAAAAAAAAAACCTGTGCAGGAAACCTGCATTGACATTCACTATTCGATAAATGAAAAAATTACTTGCATACATATGTATGAATTTTCCGAATCTGAAATTGTAAATTTTTTTAGAAAAGTTTGGGTCAATAGTACTAAAACAACTTAATTCTCGGAGACCTTTTTGTGGTAGATACTTGCGAAGAAGCATTTATTGAAGCTTAGACATTATGGTTTATATCCCTAAACATACATAGTTCTCTAGAATATTGAGATGATTTTAAAAACCCTTGATTTCCGATTGGATCTCTGGTAACCCCAAATACTCAATATTATGTTAAATTTCTTCTTTTTTTGGTTACGCTTATTAATTCTGCGAGATATGTACCATAAACCACAACATTGTCTCAAAAACCTAAGCTAATTGAAATAATTGAGTTTGAGATTTAAAATCTGTAGACCAAAAATGTCCGAAATTGTATTTAATTTGTTCTTTTTTAATTAGATCCGCAAGTCCCTCAAGATATATTCCTTAAACAATAGCGGTCACCTGAGATTGAATCGAGTTAATTGAACAATTTGAGTTTCACATTCGAAATCTGTAGGTTCAGAAATTATATATTTACAATTTTCCCTCTTTCACCCTTTGATATTCAAATCGAAAATCCGTAGAAACAAGATTCTCAAAATTACGATTAATTCCTTTCTTCATATCAGGCCTATAAATTCCACGAGGTGTGTGGCTCAAATCAAAAGCTTTCCTTTGAAACCAGACCTCTCAGATTTGAATTTCAAATTCAGAAATTATAAATATGCAAAATTGTGTCCGATTTTCCAGAATTGTTGTCGAGCTTATAAATGCCTCTAGATGTGTGCCTCGGATCACGAACGATATATTGAAACCCTAACTGATTAGTTAGTTCCTGATTCAAACTCCGTAGGCCCATGAATCGTTTCCGATCTTTACAATTATTCCCATTTGAATTTCAGATTCAAAATCCACAGACAGACCAGAATTGTGTCAAAATAGTCTTTTTTTCCAATAATTTTATAATTAAGGCTTATAAATACCTCAAGATAAATGCCTCAAAAAATAACCTATTCTCGAAAACCTGAACTAAATGAAAAGTTTGAATTTAAGATTCAAAATTCATGGACCTAAATTATCTAAAATTTTGTCCCATTTTCCCATTTTGTTGTAGAGCCTATAAATGTCTCAAGATGTGTTCTTCAAATCAAAACAATTAAAAAAAAAATTTCATATGATTGGAAATTTTTGTTTCAGTTTCGAAATTTGTAGGCTTAAAAATTATTCTCACTTTTTCCCCTCCATTGTGGTATCACAATGGGCCGTTCAGGCCTAAGGGTGTCTCTCGACAGCCACTCCAACCAACCTAACCTTCCCCTCGCCCCATTTGTATTTCAGATTCAAAATCTGTGAATTTAAAATTCTTAAAATTGTGTTTAATTTCCTCCAAGCCTGGTAATGCCTCAAGATATGTGCTTATTAAAACATTTTAGTTACAGATTCGAAATCTATAGATCCAAGATTATGTTCAATTTTCCCGTTCCCCTTTTCTAAGATTCGAATTTAAGATTCGCAAGTGCAGTACACTCAAAACTTGATTCAAATAAATCCAATTTTCCCATTTTCTCTATTTGAGTTTCAAATTCAAAATCTGTGATCTCAAAATTCATAAAATTGTGTTTTTTCCTCTTTTCGTATTAGGCCTATAAAGGCCTCAAGATATGTGTTTATAGAAACATCTTAGTCTCAGATTAAAAATATATAGACCTAATATTATATCCAATTTTTCCGCTCCGTTCTATTTGAGGCTCGGATTCAAAATTAGTAGGCGCAAAATAACCAAAACTTGATTCAATTAAATCCAATTTTCACGTTTTCTTTATTTGAGTTTCAGATTCAAAATCCGCAGCCCCAAAATCCCAAAACTTGATTCAATATCTCCGTAAATGTATTTATTGAAACAGTTTAGTTTCAGATGAGAAATCCATAGACCCAAGATGGTGTCTAATTTTCCTGTTCCCGCTGACATTCAGATTCAAAATTCATATTTTTTTATTGAATTAAATCCAATTTTCCTGTTTTCTCAATTTGAATTTAAGATCCACAATCGGCGACCCAAAATATCCAAAACTTGATCCAGTTGCTCTATAAATGCTTCAAGATGTGTTCATTGAACATTTTTAGTTTCAGATTCAGTAAACTAAGAACTTGATCTAATTTCCCATATTCTTACATAACCTTTCTCTGAAAAATTTAACTGATTGAAAAATTTTATTATTGGATTCGAAATTTACTAACCTCTAGTACCCAGAATTGTTTCCAGCTCTCCCACTGTTTTTTAACTAACTCGATGTTCATCTCAAACCATAGCCATTTCAAGAAAATCGGTGTTGATTGAAAAATTTGAGTTTTATATTTTAAGACCGTAAACTCTAAGGGCCGTCTTTTCTCAATGGGTTTTAAAATTCGACATCTACGAGCACATAGTACTCAAAATTATATTCAACCCTTTTCGAGCCCCACTTTTTTGCTCGATTTATAAATGCCAGAAATCCAAAGCTATAATAGTAAAATTATCACCGAAAGATAATTATGGCAACTGAAAATCCCAGGTGAGGAAGGTGGGGTCCCAGATTGTAGATTATACAACTATTATGATTGCTGGTCCTGAAACTACTTTAAATGCTTCAGTAATCTAGTACTACAGCAAAAATATCATAATTTCTAATGAGAATATTGGAAGAGGGCCTTAGGCGTTCCGGTAGGCTGAGAATTTTGTTTAACCTTTCTTAGGATAGGACTAAAATTATTGAAAAGAACTCGACACTTAATTTTCAGAAACATATGCCTATGTCATGGCCCACGAGAAACTCTACCTAGTGTGCGAAAACAAGTTTTTAATAGCTGAGTCCCTTTGGACTTGAGTGGTGATGTGATTTTTTTTACACCTTTTTTCGTGTATGACTTCTTGACACCTTAGGCCTATTTTTCAGATACATAAATAGCTCACTTTCTTTCGGTTTGTGATCCATTGAGAACTTTGATACTCGACAAGAACAATTTTTGACTTGTTGAAAAATTTTGGAGAAATTTTTTTTTTATACCGATAAATTCCTGAAGCTGTGTGCCGCAGATATTCAAGAATATAACAATAAAGCATAAATTCTGCCTTAAACGTTCCGGTAGGTCAAGAAGTTTGCCAATCCTTACTAACAAAAAGTTTTTGTTTTTTTTCAAATAAAAGACATCAGAAAGCTTAGTAGCTTTAATACCTACCAGGGCCGTAGCCAGGATTTTTTTCGAGGGAGGAGGGGGTTTTCATTCGCCGAAAATATTCATATAAAATTTTTATGAAACTGATGTTTAAATACGATGATGCATGTGATGGACCCTATCAGACTAGGGAGAAAAGTGGATAAATGTCTTAAAGCTTTAGGAAAAATTTTTGTTTCCGAATTTTCTTAATCTTAACTTAAAAAAATGGCCGAAAATGACAAAAAAAATTCACAAAATAATCAATTTAAATTTTTTCAAATAAATATTATTCAATGTGGATTCCAATACATTTTTTATCGTGAAAGACATAATTTCGATAACTCATTGACTTGCCATTACTTATAATGAACCTAACCTCAAAAAAATTATCATTTTTTCAAATGATTATCAGTGGGAATTTGGGCCATTATCAATGATGGGGAGCCCGGATGAGGTTGGCATATATTCCCTAAATTTGTGCAGTCACAGCATTGAAATCTTCCGAGTTCGGGTGCTCTGAGCAATAATGGGTTAAAGTATTAATTAAATTTTAAGATTAAGAACTTTGAAGCTTATTCAATAACACTGTCCTGCATGGGTTTGGTGAACAATATTGTTCGTAGTGTTTGCGAATGAATTTTTCATGCTGAACACGAATCAGAGGTCAAAAACTTCCCATTACGTCACGTTTTAGAAAAATGGGGTTGAAACCTCTGAAAATACCGTTTTTGGCCATGTAGCACAATTTCGTACGATTTCAATTCAAATTTATTTTTAATATTTTTTCTTTTGTTTGACTTTTTAGAAGGAAACCAATTTAAAAATATTTAAAAATCGTTCAATAGATTTTATTTTGACTCTTTTTTCCATCCACTGGCAATCAATATCAAAAATTAGGAAAAAGTTTTCACATTTCGGGAGGCGGTTAGGACCCCCAAAACCTCCCCCTAAATACGGCCTTGATACCTACTGTCATTTGAGTTGAATTGATACTGCCAGAAAATACGAATTGCAATTATCTCTACTTGAAGCTAGATGAGGGTGTGACTCACACAAAACTTCAAGATCCGAAACGTCCAATTCAAATACATAGACACTTTATACTAGTCTCTACAATTTATAGCCAGATATTCCTCATATTTGCCTTCTTCAATGCACTTTGTCTCAATTCACATACAAATATATGTGCTCAAAAATTATTCACATAAAATCTTCAGATAACTTCAATGAACTCTTAATAAACAAAATGTAAAATTTTTATTGTTTATACAAAAAAAAAACAAAAAATTATTTATATAAAACAAAAAACCTTTTCCTTTTGCAAAAAAAAAAAAGCATTCAAAAAATCTCATCATTATCAACAAACATTATAGAGAGCTTCAAGTGCACTTCCTACACAAGAAAGCAAAAAAAAAAAACAGCAAAAAATGAACCCCCAACTGCGGTTTCACTTTCAAAAACATAAATGTTAAAGTAAAAAAAAAAAAAAAAAATACAAAAAAGAATATGAGTATTCATAAAAAGTATAAATATTTACATGAAAGTGAATATGTATGTTTGTTTTGTAGAAATTTTGCCTAAAACAAATACAACAAAAAACAAAAAAAAAAAATGAAGAAAAATCGATGATAAAATTTTTATCCTTACTATAAATACAAATAAAAGTATAAAAGATTCATATGTTATTTTTAGTAAATATTTATGAAAGGATGGGGAATGAATGTATAAAAGAAACCTCTTTTGCAATTAATCTGTAGCTTAAGGAAATTGATATATGTATGTATGTAGTCTTGATTGTATGCTTTTTACGGTAGCTTGTGAATATATATATGTTTATCTATATGTGCAATTTAAGACAGACAGACAGACAGACCTCCAGAAGAGTGCAAAAATTACTTACAAGCCTTTTTATTTTATTTTTTTTTATTTTTTTTATACAGATTGTGCACTCATATAACACTTTCATATTTTTGTTGTTGTTGTGTGGTATACTTAGATAGCTTAGCTCCTCATAAAATACTTGCTGTATAGAAGCTTTATATGGAAAATAAACATATATTTTTTTTTATAGTTAGTAGGTATATATTTATGTATGTAAATTTGTTAAGTTATGAAAAATGTAGATACTGAAGTGACTTTGACTTTGCATTACCGTCACATTCAACATCCTGTTGATTTAAAAAATTGTGGGTAGCATAAATTGGTAATCAGAAAGGTTTGGATTTCAAGTTTGAAATATCTAAGAGATGTAGATATTCATAGATCGTATTGATTTTTATTTAACAAGCAAAATTCTTTGTTGAATTCTGGCCAATTTTGCCGAAAGAAATATAGCAAAAAATGGGCATTAACCTTCCCGAAAATTCGTCGAAGACTTAAAATCCTTGCGAAAGAACTTGCAGGAACTCTTTTAGTTCTATTCCTGTTAGAAATTTTATTAAGTAAGTCTACTTCTAGAGATTTCAACATTCTAATTTCAATTCATTCACCCAGGTATTTTTTTCTATAGTGCTTGAGTGTAGGGCACTACCTGAAAATTGTTTTGTATTTGCATTTTTACATCTGCCTTTAAAACCTATAAAAATCATTAAATCGTATTTTTCATTTTTGTCAGATATTAGGTCATCCTGCAATGTCTTAAGGTTTGTATTAAATTTTTATATATCCTTTCAAGAAGTTCAGGTTGTAGTTTCATATTCGACTATCTGAAACCTGGCTGAGTAAATCGTTATAACTTTCTAAGCATTTGTTCTTCTTCTTTGATTGTCTCAGAGAGAGTTACTATTCTCATTTCACAGAATGGTTTCGACTCTATACAAGAAGTTTTCGCTCTAAGCTTTTCTTTTAAATTATCTGCTACTCCATCATTACGTTCTCGTCTTTTGTAGCCTAGAATTGAAAGATTTTAAGGTATAGATTGTATAAAAGTTGTTTAAGATCTTAAGTGCTTAAGTGCACTTTCAAGCAGAAGGCTGCCACTACAATCTAACCTAATACCAATTCAAATTGACTCTTTCTAAATTCAATTTAATAATTTTTGATTCAGGCTTTTAGGTTGAGGTTGAATTGATTTTTTTGTGAATACAAATTGATTTCACTGAATTCAAATTGACTTTTTCTTAATTCAAATTGACTGTTTCTGAATGCAAATTGACCCTTTCTGAATTCAAATTGACTCTTTCTGAATTCAAATTGACTCTTTCTAAATTTAAATTAATATTTTTTGATTCAAGCTGTCAGGTTGAGTTCAAATTAATTTTCTCTGAAATCAAATTCACTTCTTTGAATTCAAATGTACTCTTTCAAAATTCAAATTGACTACTTTATAATAAAATTGACTTTTTCTGAATTCAAATTGACTCTTTCTAAATCAAAGTAATATTTTTTGACTCAGGCTGTTAGATTGAGTTCAAATTGACCTATTCTGAATTCAAACTGATTTCAGTGAATTCAAATTGCATCTTTCTGAATTCAAACTGATTTCAGTGAATTCAAATTGCCTCTTTCAGAATTCAAATTGATTTCATTGAATTCAAATTGACTTTTACTAAATTTAGATTAATATTTTTTGACCCAGGTTGCCAGGTTGAGTTCAAATTGATTCTCTCTGAATTCAAATTGACTTCTTTGAATTCAGATTGAGTCTTTCTGAATACAAATTAACTCTCTGTAAACTCAGATTGATATTTTCTGAGTAAGGTTAGCAACCTTGAGTTGAGTTCAATTGATGCTTTAAGAATTCAAATTATTTTTTTTTTTCAAATTCAAATTGACTCTTTTTGAATTCAAATTACCGCTCTCTGAATTCAAATTACATTTTCTTGAATTCAAAATGGCTTTTTTGAAATCAAATAGAATTAAACTAACTTTCTTTGAATTCAAATTGAGTTTTTTAAATAAATAAATAAACAATCGAAAAATCGGGGAAAAAATTGCTTCATTTTGAATTCAAATTTTCACTTCCCGAAATCAGACTGCCTTTTTTGAGTTTGAAACGACTTTTTCTTAATTCATGGGGCTTCTTTTTGAATTGAAGTTGAATCCTTTTGGATTCAAATTGATCTTTTCTGAATTAGTGCTGACTTCATTGAACTCAAATAGACTCTTTTTATATTCTCTTTTGATTCTTTCTGAATTGAGTTGAGATTAACTTTTTCTAAATTCAAATTGGCGTTTTTTGAAATCAAATTGGATCTTTCGAAATTTGAATTGACTTTTTTCAATTCAGATTGACCCTCTGAATTCAAATTGTTTTTTTATTTTTTATTAAAATTCATTGAAAATCAGCTCGTTTTGAATTCAAAATTTCTTCTTTTTTTAATTCATTTAACTTTCTTTGAATTCAAATTGACACTTTTTTAATTCAAATTGACTTTCCGAATTCAAATTGCTTCGTTTTGAATTCAAATTGACTCTTTCTGAAAGCAGATTCTTTCTGAATTCAAATTAGGTTTTTTTAATTTGAAATCAATTCAATTTTTTTCATTCAAATTGTTTCTTTTTAAATTCAAATTAATATTTTCTGAATTGAATTCAAATTGACAGTTTGTGAACTCAAATTTACTCTTTTTGAATTCAGTAAACTTTCTTTGTATTCAAATTGTCACTCAAATTGACTCTCCGAATTCAAATTGACTCTTTTTGAATTCAAAATGATTCTTTTAGAGAACAATTTGACTCTTTTTGAATTAATATTGAGTCGTTTTGAATAAAATTCTTGAAGCTTTCTGGCGACCTCTGTTAACAGAAGTCCTGGTAGCGGCTAGTTACGGCCCTAGAATTTATGTACTCTCTCTAACCTTCATCAATCGACCAAGAACCATTCAGAACAGCTCAGCTCAATAATGTGTGACAACAATAAAAACAACAACAACACGCTCATAAAGGCGATTTACTGTTTAGGTCGTATCATGTCGTGCCAATGAGAATGAATGCCTTTGCCATTTCATTATTTTTTCATTACTAACGCTCCGTATCGTGCTGATTATATGTCAATCTAGCTTCATTTGGAAAATGTCCTCCACGCGTATTAAACTACAGGTCACGTAAAGCATCTCTTTCTCGATTAATAGCATTTCATTTCGCGTTTGTTGCTGTTTCGAACACATTTTCAAGAACATGCCCAATGACTTTTGGTTTTTAAACTTAAAGCCAAAGACTCCTACGCTGCATTTGTTTTCACACAAAAAACAAGACATTTGTTTTTTGTAGCAATAGCTGATGCTGGCTTTTACTTTTAGAACTACTTCATGAAAAGAATAGTTAAGAAAAAAAAAGCAACTGCGTTGGTTGCATTTGAGCAACAAAGTACTAGAAAACAACAGCTTAATATATAAATTAATGAGAAACTGAATAAAAAACAGAATAATGACTAAACACAAAAATTCTTGAAGAAATCACTTAATTTCACTTAGTTGTAACTTTTACTTTTATAAAAAAAAACAAACTTGAAGCAGCTTACTACCAGCCAGCTTAATAGCAGCTGCACATTTACGAGTAGGCATCTATGTACATAGAGTACTACAACAATTTAAAAGAAGGCATTAAGCAATTAATTAACAGCACAACACACAAACAGACAGACAGACAAACAAACATTCATGCAACACTAAAATAAATGGATTCACTGTTTTTTTTTATTTTTTTTTATTTTTTTTTATTTTGTGAAAAATTACACACTCAAAAACCTACACGAAATTCATAATTGGGCGTGGAGAGAGGAAAGTAAAGAAGTAAATAAAACTTAAAACAACTTTAAATCTTCAGAAAACTCTAGAGAAGAAGAAACTATGATGAAGCTTTTAAGATGATGTATGAAAATGTTAGCTAAATATGAAAGAGTATGGTTAGATGCTGGTGCTGACGATGACGATGATGCTGACGATGACGATGATGCTGATGAGATTGCTAATTCAACAATTATGATTGACAACAATAGTAGCAGCAACAGTAACAATCATGAAGAAAAAATTGTTGTATATGCAACAAAGTTTTTTTTTTATATTTTTATTTTTATTGTTGAATGCAATTCAAATGTTTGTAACTTGAACTGAATGCAGTTTTGTCTCTCCGAAACTTTTGAGTAGCTGTTAGGTGTTGTTAAAAGTTGTTGGCGTGGCGTAAATTACCACACCCATAAAGGTAGGCATGAAGAAAAAAAAAGAAAAAAGTCGCTGCATAGTTATAAAATGAAAATAAATATTATTATTTTAGTGTATTTAAACAAATGTGTTAAATTGTATGTGAGTGTGTGTGTGTGAACACTTGGTGTAAATAAAAACGTTACTACTGTTTTTATTTTTAGTTTGATTTTTGTCTTTAATTTCTTTAGAAAAAAAACCCAACTGTGCGGTCAAACTTCAGTTGTAAAACCGCATTTATATTTTTTATTTTGTTTTGTTTTTTTTTTTAGATATTTACTTATTTTTTTTATTTGATGTTTTTTAAAGTTGGGTTTGATTTGCGCAAGTAGCCGCCAGTAGACTGCTGACGAAGAAGTAGAAGAAGCAGAAAAACACGTGCTTAACCACAACTGCTCTGTGGTTTGTGAGTTATGGTTTACAAAAATAAAAGCAGTTTCACTCTTAATATTTTTTTTTGTTTGTCTGATGGTGCAAGTTGATAAAGCCAGTTGTTTTTTTTTTATTTTTTTTTTGGTTTTGGTTTTAATCTACTTACTTATGTTTACCTAGTTGTGAAAATGAAAGGAAATCAAAAATGTCGTAGACATGAATAGACATGTTGGGGTTAACTTCTATTAATACGACCAAGTGAGATTTTTATTGAATTGGTAATAGCCTTTGTTAAGAACCTGATTGAATTAAATAAATTCCTTCACTTGAAGTCATTCAGCTTAAGTGTTTCTGAATTCAAACTACTAGTTTTTGAATTCAATTTGGCTATTCCGAATTCAATTAAAGCTTTATAAGTGAATTCAAATTGACACCCTATGAATTCATTTTTATTATTCAGTATAAAATTTGAAGCTCTTTGAATTAAATTTCATTATTAAAGATTCAGTTTGAAGCTTTTTGAATTCTAATCTCGGATTTGAATAGAAAGTTGCTTTTGTTAATTAAGTATTTCATTGCTTGAAACAAATACTTTCCCGTGAATTTATTCAGCATGGCTGTTTCTGAATTCAAATTGAGATTTTTCGAATTCAATTTAACTACTCTAAATTCAATTAAATGCTTCATGAATTCAAATTGAAGCTCTATGAATTCAATTTTATTTTTCAGCTTACAATTTGAAGCTCTTTGAATTAAATTTCATTATTCAAGATTCAATTTGAAGCTTTTTGAATTTCAGTTTTAATTATAATCTTAAATTTAAATTTAATGCTCCGTGTGTTAAGCACTTAATTACTTTAAATAAATACTTTCCCGTGAATTTATTCAGCTTAGGTGTTCCTGAATTCAAATTGATATTTTCTGAATTCAATTTGAATGAATACTTTCCAGTGAATTCATTCAGGTTAGGTGTTTCTGAATTCAAATTGAGATTTTCTGAATTCAATTTGAATAAATACTTTCCCGTGAATTCATTCAGCTTAAGTGATTTTGAATTCAATTTGATTACTCAAAATTCAATTTAAAGCTTTACAAATTCAGTTTTATTAGTCAGTATACAATTTGAAGCTCTTTTGAATTTATATTGATTATTCAGGATTTATTTTAAAGCTCTTGGAATTAATAATAATCCCGGATTAGCCTTTGTCACTTTATAAAAATACTTTCTGAATTCGAGTTAAGATTTTCTGAATTCAATTTGACTATTTTCAACTCCATTTTAAGCCTTATGAATTCAAATTAAAGCTCTATGAATTCAGTTTTATTATTCAGTATACATTTGAAGCTCTCTGAGTTCAAACCGATTCAGTGAATTCAATTTCATCATTCTGAATTCCATTTTATGATTTTTTAATTCAAATTAGTGCTTTAAGAATTCAATTTGATGCTTTTAAATTTAAAGTGGCACTTTTTGAACTCAATTTTATTATTCTGTACAAAATTTGAAGCTCTCTGAGTTCAAACCGATTTAGTGAATTGAATTTCATTATTTAGAATTCTATTTGATGATTTTTGAATTCAAATTAATACTCTCTAAATTCAATGTAATTACTCAGAATTCTATTTGAAGCTTTTAAATTAAAAGTGACGCTCTTAGAACTCAATTTTATTATTCCGTACACAATTTGAAGCTTTCCGAATCCAAACCGATTTAATGAATTCAATTTCATTATTTAGAATTCCATTTGTTGATTTTTGAATTCAAATTAATACTCTCTGAATTCAATTTGATTACTCAGCATTCTATTTGAAGCTTTTAAATACAAATTGACGCTCTTTTATTTCATTTTGATTATTGAAATTTCCATTTAATGCCATTTTGAATTCCCATTTTACACTTGTTGAACTCAATTCGCTTACACATAATTCAAATTTACTCTCTCTCAATTCAATTTGAAACTCTCTAAATTAAATTTGAAACTCTCTAAATTCAGTTTGAAACCCTCAAAATTTAATTTGAAACTCTCTAAATTCAATTTGAAACACTCTGAATTCAATTTGATTTTTTAGAATTAAATTTCCACCTCTTTAAATTCAAATAGTTACTTCTTGCAATCAATTTGATTATTCAAAATTCAATTTGCATCTCTTTGATTTGAAATCGTTACTCCCTGAATTTATTTGAATTACTCAGAATTCAAATTGATGCTCCCTGAATTCAATTTGATTGTTTTAAATTGACTTAAGTCATTCTTAATCCAAATTTAAGCTCGTTGAACTAATCTTAAATATTCATGATTCAAATTTATGTTCCCTGAATTCAAATTGGTGTTCAATTTGCATCTCTTTGAATCAAATTAATTATTCAGAATTCAATGTGAAGCTTCATGATTCAAATTTATGTTCCCTGAATTCAAATTGGTGTTCAATTTGCACCTCTTTGAATCAAATTAATTATTCAGAATTCAATGTGAAGCTTTTTGAATTCAAATTAGAATTTTCGAAACCAAATTTCAAGCTCTCTGGGTTCAAAAAAAAAAAACACTCTCAAAATTTATTTTCAATATTCCAGTTTAAAGTTCTCTGAATTCAAATTAGCACTTGTTGAACTCAATTTGAATATTCATAATTTAATTTTCCACTCTCTGAATTCAAAGTGCTGCTCTCCGAATTCAATTCGATTATTTAGAATTCAATTCGATTATTTAGAATTCAATTCGATTATTTAGAATTCAATTCGTTAATTTAAAATTTCATTTAAAATTCTCTGGATTCAGATTGATGTTCTCTGAATTCATTTTTATTATTCATTGTTTAACATGAAGGACTTTGAATTCTAACTGAAGTTCTCTGATTTCAATTTAATTATTTAGAATTCATTTTGAAATTCTATGAACTCAAATTAACGCTCTCAGAATTAAAATTTAAATCCTCTGAATTTAAATTGGCGCTATCTGAATTCAATTTTAGTACTCGGAATTCATTTTGAAACTCTCTGAATTAAAATTTATCCTCTCTGAATTACTTTTTATTATTCAGAACTTAATTTGAAGCTCTCCAAATTTTCAAAATTCAATTTGATTCTGTACAAATTCAAATTGATGTTATTTGAATTCAATTTGAATGTTCAGAATTCAATTTGATTCCATTTGCGGTCTCTGAATTCAATATGATTATTGAGAATTCAATTTGATTTTCTATAAATTCAAAATGCCGATTTTTGAATTCGAATTGAGTTTGATTCTTTTAGATTCACACTGACGGTCTCTGAATTCAATTTTATTACTCAGAATTCAATTTGAAGCTTTCTGAATTCTAATTAACGCACTCAGATTCACATAGTATGATATGAATTTTATTTCAATTGCAATTCTAAAAATTCATTTTGTTAGTACTATTTGAATTCATTGTACATTGCAATTTATTTAAGTAACTTCCGTATCACATTCTTTTCTTATATACCATATAAACCATATGCTGACGAATTTTCTCCATATGGTTTTGTTATAGCAATTTCTTTTTAAGTATTTGTTTTTATTGAATTTATCAACTTCCATAGTAAGTAAAATAAAACCACACAAAATTACCACACAAAAAAAAAGTATTTTTCTTCTGAAATTTTGTACTTATCGCTAATAAATTGCATTTGTATATTTTGTGTTTTTTGTTTACAAGAATTTAGTTTTGATAACAGCCAAAACGCAAATGAAATTTGTTTCTTTCTCTTTGAAATGGGGGCGTATGAGTCACAAATAATTTAATAAGGGAATTTGTGGCGCATTAAATTTAATTATGAATTGCAGTAATTTAATAGAAAAGGAGATTTTTGTTTTATCAATGCCAAGTAATATTTATATTATTATTTAAAAAAACAAAAAGAAAAAATCAATCAAATTAAGAAATAATTTTTGTAATACCTACAACAAATTGTTGTATTGTTTTTTGTCGATTTCAAAATGTTGTGCTTGTCTTGGCGACAACAGATTATTACAGCAGACAAATGATTACAACAGAGTAACTTATTGTTTTTACAAGCATAAGAAATTTCAAATGAAATTTATTTTATTTTTTTTCTACATTAAAAATAAATTACATAATATTTGTGTACCTTTTTTTATGATGTTGTTTAGCTTCTTTCTTGATCTTATATATATTTATTTATGTTTTGCGATATTACCTATTTCCAATGCTATGCGTTTAGGTACAATGCAGAAAGACGCATGTGATTGATTGCTTATCGTTAATGGGGAAATGGAATGATTAAAGTACAATGATTAATGTGTGTGTTTGTATATTTTACTTAATATATACATACGGATCTATTTATAAGTATATGTATTTATAAACATATAACTAGTTATCTACAATATATAGGAAATTATCGAAAAAAATAAAAGTAAGAAAAAAAAACGCACACACTATTGCCGAGGGGCACACGGTAAATGTGAAACTTTTGAGAATATGACGGAAAATGTATTTTATTTTTAAATCTCATACTTTTTTTTTTTAATTTCAAAAACAACGCTATAGAAATGTGTACTGGAAGAAAATTCGCAACTGTAACAAAATATTTATTAATATTGGATTTACGCCACACTGATTTTGAATATTTGTAATGTTGTGCCTATATGTTGTATTACTCCCACCTCCTCTTATAATTCTGCCATAACAAAAAGTTTAGAAACAGTCTACTGGACTAGAAAATTAAAAGAAGGATAAATAAGAGTAATATAGAAAGAAAAATTTAAACAATACAACATGTGCGCACATTTAGTGTGGTTGAATGCAAGTTGTATTGTGTATAGCCTGGTGCGCATATTCAGTTTCTAGTTTGCATACATGTGCGTAGAAATTTTAAACTTTTAGATTTTTTATTCTCGTACAACAAGTGCGAAACTTATATTTTTCTTTTTGATGTTCTCTGGAAGTGAGTAATCTTCAAAGGTATCAGTCGACTGGTCATATGTTCAATTGGTAACGTTATATTTGTTAGCTTGAAATGCTTGCAGTTAAAGGTTGCGTGATGGACGTCTTTCTTCTAGTCGCTGCAAATAGGACAGAGAGGAGAATCGCCATGTCCAAATCAATGTAGGTACTTATGTATTTCTGTGACCCTTTAAAACCTGGGTTATATCCATTTTTTGTCTTTGAAATAAAAAATTACGTTCGCCTGTCTTTTGTTGAATTCTCTCATTTATTCTACCATATTGCTAATGAAGCTAAGATTTCTCCCTTTATAAAATCTGGAATATCAAGATGCAGTTGGTTTGTTCCTTCTAGATAGTTCCTTCTATCATAGACTCATTTTCACTACCAGATCCAAATCCCATTTAACTTCAAACACCCTCTCCCCCCCCTCCCCCGCTGGTTCGCCACGAATCAAGAAGAAATTAATCTACCCCCTTCCCCCCAGCCCTATCTCTCCCTCACCGTTGAAAATCCCACGCATTAGTCACGAACCAAGAAAAAGTTTTTAGGGCGAAAAAATTTAACCACTCGCCCTTCTTTCATTTGGAAATCTCTGAAACCGCTAGTGCTCATATCATTTCGTCCGCTAATATATCGATCGGCATCATAGCATTTACCGAAATTGTTCTCACAGCTCTTAGTCTGTATACCAGTAACAGTTTCATTTGGAATTCATTTGTCGCCAAAGTTCCGGCCTAGATTAAGGCTGCCAAACTTACTTCTCTAGTTAGTTAAAACCTTCGACCTTACTTTGGTCTATCTACATTACCTTTACACTAGGCTGAAATGGTAGTCTTAGTATTTCATCCCCACTTCATTCTCCAGCAGAGGGCCCAGTACAATTCTTTGCAGAACCTCTGCTTATTTATCGTACTACTTTAAACTCTTGTCGTTTTTGTACGTGTAAAAGTGAATATTGAGGTGTGTTCACATTTTTCCATATCAAGTGTGCACACATGTTGTATCGTATTCAACTGGTTACGTTTTTCCCCTCATTTCTATATCGATTCTATGCTTTTACGCTTACCTAGCGCGCTTAAAAAATCTTCATTAATAATAATTTGTTATCATTTATTACTAATTGTTCCTAGCAAAACAATCTTTAGGTTTTAAGTTCAAAATTTAAATACGTTAATGAGGAAGTAGCATAAATTTTGTGCTTCTAAAATCATTAAAAATTGCATACTTCCTACTCAAGTCTTATTAGATTAAGTCAATATCACTTACCTAATTAAAAATAAAACTAAACTAACCATGTGCAGTTGCTAGTAGTGTCTTAATGATATGAACGTTTATATCCCTGAAAAGACAGAACTTTATGTTTTCTGCACGATTATTTTGAAGATGTCAGAATCTAATTTTGTATAGGTACAGGCTGGAAAAGTACATTAGGCAGAGGCGTTGGTGTAGAAGTTTATGAAGAAGTTTCGAAACCTACTGTCTTTCAGATAAAAAATTTCTACCGGAACTGTAGATTGGGTTGCGAGGAGAAAGGGGGTTTTGTACTTCAGGAATTTAGTTTGGCCTAAACCAGTTCCTATAACTTCAGTTTAACAGAATATCAGATCAGATCATATTTTCTAAGGGTCCTTAACGTAAAGCATTAAATGCTAATGAAGAAGAAATCATATTGGCATGCAATAGAAACCCACGCTATTAACTAGAGAGACAATACATAAACCCGCCCACCGGATCCACAAGTTAATGAAGCTATAAACCAAATGAGGACTTAAACGTTAAAAAATTATTGCAGGTTTCATTCATCGACACTATAGTTAGAGCGGGTGGAGAAATGGGAAATTGTGCCTCAAGATTTTAGTTAGATCTAGAATCAATGAACTCATGACAAAAAAATATCACACACACATCAGATCATATTTTCTATTCGTTGCTGGATTAAAGATAAAAGAGACTGGTGACTGAAAAATAATAATAGTAAGTATATGCTCAAAAGGATTGACCTACTAAAATGACGTCTTTGGTTCTTGGGTCTAAAAAAACCTGTAAACCTGTGTAAGACATTGAAAATATTTACACATCACAATGTCTATTTTTGGAAAGTTAATCACAAAGTTACGTGAATTACCAAAATGTAAAAGTTCTTGAAATTCTTCTTAAATATTGTATATATTTTTACCATGGAATTACCCATGGCAATGCACTCTTAAGCATTTTTATATTATGACTATAACAAAATCAATTTACATCAGGAAAAAATTTCACTTCTCACATTGCATCCTTTACGCTCACGCTATTTAAAATTTATTTACAACACAAAAACATAAAATTAAAAAAAAAAAAAAAAACACATAAATAAACATTTTAAATTAAGTTTTTATTTTCCTTTAGCAATTTGGTTTTACCAATACGTCGCAACAGAGATGCAATAAAAATGAAAATAAATAAAAAAATATGCGTATGCAAATAATAAGGGTATTCGCAAAGAAGTTGAGAAAAATAATTTTTGGTCCTTCTACCGAATTCATAGTTCATGCTTAGAGAGAAAGAGAATAGTTTGAGGTAAAATTATAAATGCGAATGTTTTATGCGTATGAGCAATAAGACATAAACTGTGAATACCCTCAATATTTTTTTTAAGTACCACTTTTTAGTATAAAATTTGCAATTTATTGTATTGAATAATAAAGAAAATAAAATAAAATTTTAATTTTTTACAAAACTACATGATGAATGAATGAAAAATCCCACACATAATTTTAATAAAATAAAAAAAAAAAGATTTTTAAAATACTTAACAATAAAAAAGAAGTACCTACATAAAAACGAAGTATCACAATTCAAAAAGTAAAGCTGGAAGTGAAAGCGTTCACTATAACAATAGTCATAAAGAAAAAATAAAAACAACAACAGCTGTTGTTGTTGTATGAATGCTTCTATTTATTTATTTAATGCTTTTTTCTGCAAATTTTATTTTTTTGTGATTTCGCTTGCCAAAATAAAACCAAATATATTTCTTTCTTTATTTAATATCGGTTTTTATTTGAAGTTATTTATCTATTATTTTTGTACATAGTTTTCACATAAAAGTAAACAAAGCAACAAAAAAAAAATATATATATATAAGTAAAAGAAAAGAAGAAATTGCATGTCATAATCAATTTCATTTTACTTTTTTTAATTTTTCTTGCAAAATTTTTTTTTACCATTTTTTAATGCACAATAAATAATTAAATTAAGCAATAAAATGCTACATTAAAATTTAATTAACAATTGATTTCTAGCAATTGCAAAAATGTCAGAATTGTGTAAAACAAAAAAGCAGGAAAAAAAAAAGAAAAAAATATTTCAAGCGTTTCTTTAAAATCAAAAATTAAATTTGGTTTTACCATGAGTACATTTCTTAGATTTGTTATTGTTGTTGCTACTCACTCATATTGTTGCTTGTAATAAAAGAAAAATATTTTTGAATGCCTGGTTTTTGTACTGCTGTAGTGCACTCATGTGTTACAGTTTCAGTTTTGGAAATTATAAAAAAATTTTACTCATCTATGCGCTAAAGCGAAGGCGAACAGCGAAGAGCGCAACGTTAGCAGAATTTGATTGAAGGAAAAAAGCGTGTAAAGTCATGCTTTTTTATGCCTTTTTGCTTTTTCTGATTGTGTATAATTGCATTGTTAGATAACTTAGATAATCACAGCGGGAAATAGATTTTGTTTCAAATTTGTATCTGTGTTTTTTTTTTTTTTTAAAGGGTGAAAAATGTTAAAAAAAGTAAAATTATTTATGGGTCATATGTATTCAGTGATCTATGGTAAAATTAAAATATTAACGAAAATTTCTTTCTTCCTGTTTTTTTCTCGCTATTTTGGGTACAAAAAAAGAGATACACAGTCACGGTAACATAAAACTGAATATGCACATCATTTTCCGGTTATCACAATTGCTCTAAATAGCTTCTTAAATTTCCGTATTGTAACTAAAAATAGGAATTTTAATTACTTCGCCACCTTACTCTTCCACTGAATGAGGCCCACTTTGAAATATTTCGAATCCCAGAAATAGTATGTCTAAAAATTTAAAAATTATAGTCACTCAAGTATGAAGGATTGTGGTTTTTTAACTTAATTTTCCCTTAATTTAATTCGCCTAAAAGCATGCAATAAAATTTTATGTTATCTAGTTATGTTGATTTGATTTATACCTTGAAACAATTCTAAGTCTAAAAATAGTAAGTTGAAACATTTTAGAAAAACAAATGTCGAGAACTTTAATTAATATTCATGATAGTTTTTTAGGAGACTATGAAAATTAAATCTAGAGGTTAATTTTCAAAGTCATGACTTAAGTTCATGTTAATTTCGTTATTTGAAGTTATATATAAACAGGTTAATGAACAAATGTAGTCATCACAACAACAATGTATATAGAGACGGGCAAATCAGACGGCCGTTTCGGAATCCGCCACAATTCCTCATCAGTGATCTTAGTGGTAGTTCTTAATCTTTCAATATCCCATATAAGCTACTAATATTTGAAATCATAACCCAGAATTATGGATTTGATTCCAAATATCTTCACTGAATAGTGATATTGAAAGAAACTACCACTACCGTTCTATACACTTACTAGACTTTCAAATAACGAACTGTTATGCAGACTAGCTACGATGGGAAAAAAACAACAACATAAGTGTATAGAACGGTAGTGGTAGTTTCTTTCAATATCACTATTCAGTGAAGATATTTGGAATCAAATCCATAATTCTGGGTTATGATTTTAATTAATATTATTTTACATAATTTAATTTACCTAAAAATATGCAATAATATTTAAATTTATCTAGTTATGTTGATTGAATTCAAAAATTGAAAAATTATAGTAACTCAAGTATGAAGGATTGTGGCTTTTTTTACTTAATTTTTCCTTAATTTAATTCGCCCAAAAATATGCAATAAAATTTTATGTTATCTAGTTATGTTGATTTGATTTATACCTTGAAACAACTTTAAGTCTAAAAATAGTAAGTTGAAACATTTTAGAAAAACAAATGTCGAGAACTTTAATTAATATTATTTTACATAATTTAATTTACCTAAAAATATGCAATAATATTTAAATTTATCTAGTTATGTTGATTGAATTCGCACTCCGAAGCAATTCAAATCTCAAAAATAGTATTATTTTATTTTACATAATTTAATTTGCTTAAAAACATGCAAAACAAATTTTAATTTATCTTTTTCCCAATGTTGATTAAACTCGCTCTTTGAAATTAATGTAGAGAGGTGAAGAATTTAGAATACTTAAGAGTCAAATTTCAAGGATTTTGATTTTTCTTGTTTTACATAATTCAAATAGCTTAAAAATATGCAATAAAATTTAAATTTATTTTATTCCAAATGTTGATTAAGCTCCTTGAAACCTTGAAAAGATTCTTAGAAGACCAATGTCGAAGATTTTGACTTATCTTTTTTAATGTTTTTTAATTCAAATGTTAATTATATTTGAATTTGTTTATTTTAATTGAATCGATTCCAATCCTAAAATCTAGAAATCGTAGCGAATCAAAAATGTAGGATTTTGGCTTTTTTATTTAATTTTTCCTTAATTTAATTCGCCTAAAAATACGCAAAAATATTTAAACCTTGAAACGATTCTAATTACGAAAGAAGTATGTTGAAAAATTGTAGAAAAACAGATGCCGAGAATTATAATTAATTTTATTTTACATAATTTAATTTGCCTAAAAATATGTAATAAAATTGAATATTGTTTGGTATGTCTAAAAATCGCAAGGAATCAAATATCAAAAATTCTTATTTCACACTAATTAAATTCGCCTAAAAATTAGCAATTTAATTTAAATTTCGTTTCGAAAATTTTAATTGAATTCATACCTTTAAATGGATTTGAACCCAAATAAGTGATTTCAGTTTAGTCTAAAAAATGCTGCGAATTAATTTAATATCAAGGAACTTGATTAAATTTAATTTTAAAATAATTTAATTCACCTAAAAATATGCAATAAAGTTTAAATTTATCTAGTCAAAAATGATATTTGGATTCACACCTTGAAACAATTATAGTCCCAAAAAGTAAATAAATGTGAAAAATTCGAATTTCAAAAGAAATGTGAAAAATTCGAATTTCAAAGCACATACATAATTTAATTCGCCTGAAAATAAGCAATACATTTTAATTAAATATCCAAGTGTTGATTGGAATTATACCTTCAAACGGTTTAAAACCTAAATAATTGGTATAAAAATTGTGCGGAATCAAATATCGGGGATTGTGATGATATTACTCATATGCAATTTTAGTCGCCTAAAAATATGCAATGCAAATCCAATTCATCTAGTTCCAAATATTGGTTGAATTCACACTTTGAGATAAGCTAGAAACAAAAAGTATGTCTAAAAATTGCGAGGGAATTAAGTGTCGAGGATTTAAAGTTTATAACGAACACATAATTTAATGCGCCTTAAAATATGCAGTAAAATTTAAATTCATCTGTACCCAAATATTGGTTTATTGCACACCTAGAAACGGTGCTAATCACAACTAGTTTGTGTAGAAATTATGGAGGAATCATATGCCGAGAATTCTGGTATATAATAATTCGCCTAAAAATATGCAATAAAATTTAAATTTATCTGAATTTACTCTGAAATAGCGTTTGACATCTTAAAAACTTATTTTTTTATATTAAGTTATTCTACAAAAATAATTTAGTTCGCCCAAAAATATGCAATAAAATTTGATTATTATATGCTATGCATTTGTTTTTAAAATAAAAATGTATGTCATATATTTTACCAAGTTCTTTCCGCATATTTTATGTTTCCACACTTAAATTTAAGTATCCGAAAGTAAAAAATGCATTATGTCATTAAAAAACATTTAAAAATGCGAAAAATTGTATGCAGAAATATGTAATAGTACTTTCCAATACTTTCAACATAGTTGCACTTTTCACAGCAATAACACTAAATGTTCCAGCAATCTACTAACAATATACATTTACATAAAACAATAACGATTGCAATTTTGCTCATATTTTTTGCATATTTTTCCATACATGAAACTGAAGTGCCATAAACGAAAACACAAAACAAAACAAAACCATTTATGTATGTCAAAAAGCATGCCACACACATGCACTAAACTTACAGAAACAAAAACTTGCAGCAGCAGAAGAAATCCATAAAAATCGCAAAATCCAATTAACAAAATCACATAATGCGAGCGTCAACAAACAAACACCAAGGCAATGCAAAGACGATGATGATGGTGACGAGCTGCTGAAATTGTAAACAAACACACACACGTACACACATACACAAAATGTTGCACATTTTACTCATTCATTTATATACATTCATTCAGGATGGTAAAACTTAAAAACTAAGCTGTTAAATAAGTATGTATGTCGCTGCTGCAACACACACATACCCATAAAGTAGTTACCACAAATGAAATTTCTATTTTTATAGTAAACAACAAAAAAGCACGCGGAATTTACTGTTGCTTGTTGTTGATATTGTTGGTGCTGCTGCTGCCGCCTCATAGTCTAAGCTGCCTCCTTTTGTCATACGATTTTTCTTTACTATTTTTTTGCGGATGGTTTTGGTTTATGTTGGTGGGTGGTGCTGGTGATTGCATTTTTTATTTTTTCTTATGCTTTTTTGTGTATTGTGCATTAAGCGTTTTCAAGTGTTTAGTTTTTTTTTTTTGAACGTCATTTTTAATGCTCAAAAACAAAAAATAGCTATTTGTTTAACTATAACTTCAAAATTTTACAGAAGAATGCTCATAAATTTTGCATTAATATTCACAAATTTTTTTGTTAGGATTGACACTTAATATTACACTCCCATTTTTACGAGCTTTTTTTTCATATGTATTAAATAATTTTTTATGGTTTTACTTCAATCTGGTTTGTATAGTAAATAATTTTCCGCAACAAGACTCTTGGTAAATGATTTCTGACCGGATATGATTGTGCTGTTAAGTATTTTTTTGGACTTTAAGGGTGATCAACTTGTTGGGCTATCAACCGGGACAACTTCCCTCTAGACTTCTACATTTTGTGGAACGAAATTTACTTATAATTTCGGAATCTATAAGCTCGCACTTACATCAAAGCTCGCCTTAAACACAATAGTTTTTCATATCTGGATATATCCAAGAAAGTCTGTAGTAAGTCTGAGAAGCGCATATAGTTCTTCTGTCTTTCTTTGCCTCTGTTCTGTAGCAAATCACACTTCTTTCCGCATTTCCCCGAGATTCACGATGCTGAGTGTTTGTTCTCTGAATTTAAACCGAAAAGAAAACTGAAACTTCTGGTCACCCTATATAGAATGAGATCATAAACTCTTTTGGTTTCGAGTTTAAGATTAGTTTCTTCTATCAAAAATTTAAAAATCACCTATTTTTTTAGGCCCTTAGACCCAGTAAGAAAATGGGAATCTCAAAAAATATGTCCGAGAAAACCAAGCCGTTTGGGCACCCGATTTTCGGGGAGAACAATAAATTTCTTTCATTTCGAATCTGCCATTGATTTTCAGTACCAAAAAATCTCAAATAAATTCTTCTTTTTGGACTCAGGACTCAACTGATTTTCTAACGAGAAAAGGGCACCTGAAAAGACTTGTCCTCATAAACTGTGACTTATGGTCACCCGATATTTTATGCTATCAATTCGAAAAACTATCGAAAAAATTAAAAACCATTTATTCTTTGGGCCCCTTAGCTCCTTGTGAAAAGAGGGCATCCCAAAAGACATCTCCGTGAAATTGGAATCTTCTGGTCACCTTAACTTTAGTGAAATAATAAATGAGCCCTCGAATCAGGCTTGGGGTTATACAACCCTAAACTCGAAAATCACTTTTTTTTCTTCGGATACTTAGTCTTCTGGAAGAAAAAAGGCATCCCAAAAGACATGCTCCATAAAACTGAAACTTTCGGGCACTCTTTTTTTTAATGAAATCAATAAACTTCTTTCAGTTAGTATCTGACTTGAATTCTAAGTACTGGCGGCTAATTTTCATAATATTCTTATATTCACTATCAATATAAAGTGAATGAGAATTATAAGATAGTATACAAGTACACACCTTGGTTGGTAATGGCAAAACTACCGAGCTGATAAAAAATTTCCACACCAATGTTCGGCGTTAATCTGTAAGTCTAACTTAGTGGTATCACAATAGGCCATTCACGTCTAAGTGTGTCTCTCGACAGCCACTCCAACCTAAGTTTAGTTCCTAGTAAAAAATAAGACGAGCCCTAGAAAATTAAAGACTTCTGGTCACCTTACCTTTAATGAGATTATAGTCCCTAGTCCCCAAAAAACTGAGAACCTCTAGTCACTCTACCTTTAATGAGATCAATAAGATCTTTTGATTTCGAATTTGGGTTTTTAGTACTGAAAAAACAAAAACCACTTATTCTTTTTAGGGTCCTTAGTCCACAGAAAACTGAGAACTTCTGGCCACTCTACCTTTAATGAGATCTATAAGATCTTTTGATTTGGAATTTGTGTTTCTACTACCGAAAAAAACAAAAAGCACTTATTCTTCTTAGAGTCGTTAGTCCAGAGAAAACTGAGAACCTCTGGTCACCCTACTTTTAATGAAATCTTTAATATTTTGATTTGGAATTTGGGTTTTTATTACCGAAAAAAACAAAAAGCACTTATTCTTCTTAGAGTCGTTAGTCCAGAGAAAACTGAGAACCTCTGGTCACCCTACTTTTAATGAAATCTTTAATATTTTGATTTGGAATTTGGGTTTTTATTACCGAAAAAACAAAAAGCACTTATTCTTCTTAGGGTCCTAGTCCCAACAAAACTGAGAACCTCTGGTCACCCTACCTTTAATGACATCTCTAAGATCTTTTGATTTGGAATTTGTGTTTCTACTACCGAAAAAAATAAAAAGCACTTATTCTTCTTAGAGTCGTTAGTCCAGAGAAAACTTAGAACCTCTGGTCACCCTACTTTTAATGAAATCTTTAATATTTTGATTTGGAATTTGGGTTTTTATTACCGAAAAAACAAAAAGCACTTATTCTTCTTAGGGTCCTAGTCCCAACAAAACTGAGAACCTCTGGTCACCCTATTTTAAAAGAAATCTATGAGATCTTTAGCTTTCGAATTTAGGTTTTTAGTACCGAAAAATCATAAAACACTTCTTCTTTTTCCGATCCCTATTTATTTATTAGTTAGCCTCAACTATACACCCTCCCTCTCCCCCTCCCTTTGGAAATCTCTGAATCTGCTAGTGTTCATGGGTATTCACCTCTTATAATACATACAAAAAACGCGATGCGTCAGAGATACATAAAAACTTTAAATGTATCACACTGCATGTAAATTTACTAAACAAAAAACTGATTAAATCAAAATAAAGAATTCCAAAAAATTTCGGAAGTAAAGAATAAGGAAGAAATACCACACTCTTATAACATTAACAAAAAGTTTTTATTATTTTGGCTATAAAAAAAGAAATTGTAAATACACCACAATTCGTTAAGAATATTAAATGTAATTTCCTTATGCAAACACAAGACAGAAAAAAGTCGACAGCCGGCAGCTTTAAAAAGAAAAACATTGTGGTTTTTATGAGCACTTTGAACTTTCGCGCGAAATTATTATCACATTCGCCTGTCTGTCTGTTTGAATGAATCCCTGACTGCCATCAATGATGTTCCTTCTTCTTGTGTATAAGAAAATAATATTTGATTTTATTTTCTTACTTAAGTTAGCGGCATTTTTATATATTTTCTTTAAGTTAATTTTGTGTGTGTGTGTGTGTTTTTTTTAAATATTTTTAATTGTAATTTTAACACTTTTCTGTTTTGTATGATATGATGATGTGTTGAAATCATTTTGCATTGAAATCACTGAATGTGCGAATTACTTTTAGTAGGTATTACTTTTGTGTGTTGTTATGTTTTTTTTTTTTTGAGGTAATCGCGCGTGGTTTTTATGAGTTTTCAGATGTATTCGTTTATATCTTCTTTTGTTCTTCTAGTTGTTTTTTTTTTTTTTTTTTTTTGCGCAAATAACAGCAACCCGCCTCAAAAATTCACCATCAAATTATTATGTACTTGTATGTGGTTTTTGTTTATCTCATACTCTCAACTTAAATATGTTTGTTTTAATGTGTGCATAATTTTTATGGATCTTGTTTTTTTAAGTACCTACCTTTAATATTAATGACATATTTCATAAACAAACTAAATTTAGATAAAATGTTGCAGATGTGATAAACTTATCAATTTTTGTGTAAATCATACACTTGAACGTGTTGTTTTTTATTTGATACTTATTTTCATTTCATGAAGATGAATAATTTTAAACTAAACAGTTGAGTTTATAAATAAGAATTTACACAAATTAACAATTAGAATATAAATAATGTGCCAGATTTGAACTGTAGTTAGAAGCAATACCTGCAACTCTTGCGGAGCGCTCATGTTCTTTTGTCTGCTTATAATCAACTAAGTAAATTCAAATGCCTTGCGAGTCAAAAGGCTTTTAATTCAAGACTTTCCTTTGTAATTCACTCTGTAATACAGTCTGTAATACAGATAAATATATTGACGATTCTAATGCTGGGGCTGGCTGTTGTGTTGTTCACATAAGTTGATGATAGCTGCTCAGTTTCATAATCCATTGTGCATCAGACTCTTCTGGGTTTTACTGTTCAGTTTTAGCCCACGGTTGGTATTTTATTATCCACCTACTTTGTATAGATGTCGTGCACTCCCTATCTGCACCTGAACTGCGCCCAGAATATTTCACAGTCATTTCAGAATATTGAAAATTTATTAGATTCCTAGATGTAACAAAATTTTAGGATATTTTCAGAGTAATCCAAATATATTTTAAAATAGCTCAAATTGATTTGATTTCTGAATATAATACATTAATCTCAAAGCTTTCCAAGCTATTTTCAGAATATTCCAAATAGATTTCAGAATAATCCAAACAGCTTTTAGAATAATTGAGATACACATTGCTTTCAGAAGCTCCAAGTTTCTGAGTATAACATGAATATATTCCTAGACTTTAGGAACATTCTAAAAAGATTTCAGAATATTCCAAGCAGATTTCAGAATATTGAAAATTTATTAGATTCCTAGATGTAACAAAATTTTAGGATATTTTCAGAATAATCCAAATATATTTTAAAACAGCTCAAATTTCTTAATATAATACATTAATCTCAAAACTTTCCAAGCTATTTTCAGAATATTCCAAATTGACTTCTAAATATTCCATATGGATTTCAGAATAATCCAAACAGCTTTCAGAATAATTGACACACACATTGCTTTCAGAAGCTCCAAATTTCTGAGTATAACATGAATATAATTTATTGATTTCAGAATATTCCTAGATTTTAGGAACATTCTAAAAAGATTTCAGAATATTCCAAGCAGATTTCAGAATATTTCAAGCAGATTATAGAAAATATTCCAAGAAGATTTCAGAATATTCCAAGCAGATTTCAGAATATTCCAAATAGATTTGATTTTTTAACATAACACATTAATTTCAAAATATTCTATATTGTTTTCAAAATATTTCAAATTGATTTGATTTCTGAATATAACACATTGATTTCAGAATATTTGAAATTGTACCAATTTCTGAGTATAACACATTGGTTTTTAAATATTCCATATTAATTTCAGGATATTTCAAACAGTTTTCAGAATATTCCCAATTGATTTGATTTTTGAATATAACACATTGGTTTCAGAATATTAGAACTTGGTCCAATTTCTGAGTATAACACATTAATTTCATAATATTCGATCTTAACTTTAGAACATTCCAAACAGATTTCAGAATATTACAAATTGATTTGATTTCTGAATATAACATATTGGTTTCAAAATATTTGAAATTGATCCAGTTTCTGATTTTAAAATATTCCGTATTAATATCAGAATATTCCGAACAAATCTCAAAATATTCTAAATTGATTTGATTTCTGAATATAATACGTTGGTTTCAGAATATTCCATCTTAATTTTAAAATATTCCAAACAGATCTCAAAATTTTCCAAATTGATTTCAGAATATTCCAAAATTATTTATTTTCTGGATATAACACATTATTTTCAGAATATTCCAAATTCATTTTAAAACATTTCAACTTTATTTCAGAGTAATTCAAATTGATTTAATTTCATTGGTTTCAAAACATTCCGAGTTATTTTCAGAATATTCCATCTTAACTTAAGAATATTTCCAATTGATCTAAAACTTTTCTAAATTGATTTGAATACTGGTTACAACACATTGATTCCAGTATATTTCACACTGATTCCAGGTCATTTTAAATTGGTTTTAAAATATTCCAAATTGATTTTAAAATTTTTAAACCGATTTCAGAAAATTCCAAATAGATTTCGAAATACTATTTCAGATTGATTTCAAAATATTCCCAATGGACGAATATTTCAGAGTATTTTGGAAGTTTCTCTGGACAGAAAAGAAGAGAGAAGAGAGGAATGTGGTAAACTTTTGTTCTTCCAGCCACTCCGTAACTCCAGATGTATTTCTCTGAACTGTGGTTCTCAATTCAAGACAGAACTATGGTATTTTCCTGGGACCGTAATCATTATAAACAATAACCAAAAATCTAAAATTAATAATTATTTTATGATTTTAATTTTTTTCGATTAACGATAATAATTTTTGACTGATTTTTATTTCTTCGATCTGTAATAAAAGTTATTATTTGATTTTAATGTTTTTGCTCAACCGAAAAAATCAAATTATAGTTTTTATTTTTTTTTTCTCAGGAATAAAAATTATTATTTGAGTTTAATTTTTTCGCTCAGGAATAAAAAAAAATTAATGACTGAGTTTTATTTTTTTTTATTCGAAACTAAAAACTTTTTTGAGTGAGTACGAAGATAAATAGATTTTCCTTAGGACTCTCGTCGCCGGATTCTTTCTTCACTTGGTGGGGAGATCTTAATTTAATTCAATAGAGAACCAAGTAGAGACGGCCGTTTATCACCTTGGTCACAAGATTTGAGTTTTTCGTTTTGAAAAAAATAATAAAACTCTAACATTAATTTTTATTCCCGAGCCGGAAAATAACACTCAACAAATAATTTTTATTTCTGAGTCAAAAAAATTAAACTCATAAAATAATTTTTATTCCTGAGGAAAAAAAAATAAACTCAAAAACTAATTTTTATTCTTAAGAAAAAAAATAAAAAATTAAATTTTTTTTTTTTTTTTTTGGTTGAGCAAAAACATAAAAATCAAACGATAATTTTTATAATATTTTTTTTATGTTATTGGACTCTGGTATTTTCTTTCCAGAGATTTTGAAATAATGACGTTTTAGATAATAATAAATGAATGATAGCTGATCGTGGGTGATGGCAGTAAATGCTCCTCTCTTTTTTCTTTTTCTCTGTGAGCAAATACTTTTCTCTCTGGGTTCTTGAAATCGTCAAGTAAAACCATGAATTTTTTTAACTACAACAGTAACTGCATTATTCACTTAAAATATCACAAAAGTGTTAACATCGAAATAAAGAAAAAAAATCCGCAAAACACTTCTTGCAGTTCCACTCGTTGCATAAATCAAATTGATTTGTTTACTTAAGCGGGACACACCTAAACAAAAATTAGTTACACTATATAACGTTGCATTGCATATAAATAAAAATTATAAAACTAATTAGCGTTCATTAATAAAATTGTTTAATATTTAGTTTTTCATTTTAAATCTCAGTCACCATATCTATTCTTTTGCATATATATTGTTTTTTTTTTCTCGTCTCATCGTTATTTCGATGTATATTTTCTACAACCCAAAGCAATGTTTCAATACCATCTGGCTATAAATGTTGTTTTCTTTGAATTTCATCAATTGAAGACGACGACCGTGCCCTTTTATATGGCTTTATATGATTACCTATTCAACATTCAACAAAGAGACTAAGAGAGATAGAAGATCAGTGAAACACTTAAAATTTTCATAAATTACACGTTTCATTATTATCACTGTCAACAGAAGCATTAAATCACTATAAAGCTCTAAAGCAGCTTATTCTAGTAGTAGAAGTAGTAGATACTCATCTATATGACTGTCTGCTTGAATTTTTGAATTGTTATTGTTGTTGTTTATATGCATAGTTTAAATATATTAATGTACCGTGCATGCAGCATATTTTTTTGCATAATAAAATTTTTTGTTTTTTTTTTTTGTTTTATATTTTTTGATATTTTTCTGTTGTTTGTTTTGAATTTAAGTTAATTTGCATGTGAAACTGATGTTGATTTTATGATTGTGAACAGGTGAAATAAATTTTTTTGAGAAGCAAGCAAAAAGTTTTGTAATATGTTTTAAGAATAGCTTTTAAATGTATTTTTGAGAAATTTTTAAAAACTGCAATTCTTGAAATGGTTCAAAAAATTGAAATGGGCTACAAAAAGTTCATTTAAATTTAAATAAATCTTCCCCTGCGCTATAATTTTGCATACACCGACGTTAGGTTTCATTTTTAAAGTACTACCTATGCAAAACAAGTTAAAATTACCTTTGTAATTAATCTTATTATAATTAGATTCATATAAATGGAAGTATTTAGTTCACTAAACCACTTGTTCTCTATAACAACTATGTTCACTCTCAGTCTCTTCCTCTCTCTTTCTGCATAACCTCATTACTCAATCCCTTATAAATAGATAAATAATTATAAGCAATTGCATATAAAATGTAATGCGTTTATAATTATTATAAATTATCATATAGACAATTTGTGCAATGCATTATTATTTTTTTTTGCATTCATTATTACAATTTCAAAATTACTTGCATTTGAGTTGTATGTAAGTGTAATGTAACAATAAAGAAACAAGCAAATTATAAAAAATAAAGAAAAAATAAAATTGCGTTTTTAAACCACGCAAAAAATGCAATTTACTTTGGCTGGCTGACTGGCTATAAGACATGATAGACAAAAACTAAACAACAAAAATAGGTGTTGCTTTGTTTAGCAGCTAAGAGCTTATAGAGCAAAAAAAAAACTAAGGAGGAAAGGAGAATATAAAATGAAAACCAGTTGAAATACATACAATAAAAATTACTTATCTCATGGGTATTTGTTGCTATTTAATAGATATTATAGTTTTTATTTCAAATCAGTTGATATTTCTATTGGGTTTTAACGCGCTTTTTGAACAATGAAAAGAAAAAAACAAAAAAAATCCTAAGTCATATAAGTAAGAAAAATTTGCAAACAAATGAGAGCAGAGATGATTTTACTACTGGGTTCTTCCTCTCTCTAGTTGGTCAAAAAAAAAAAAATAATGTATTTAAAAATCAACAACAATTTTGTCTATTGCGATTTTTTTATCTCTCTCTCATTTGGTTAGCCAACAAAAAAAAATGGAATGCATAATAACAACAACAAGTTCTAAAAAAAAATGAAAGCACAAATTGAGCACATTAATTGAGAGCACACCTGGCAGTGGTGGAATATTTTACGCTCTCTCTCTCTCTCTTTCTGCCTCTCTCAAAGCTTACACTCTTACTAGTATGAAATGATCTATTACTATTGCTGTTGTTGTGGGTTTTAATAACAACAAAAAACTAATAGTAGTAAAGTGAGTTTTTGTTGTTGTTGTTGTGGTTATTATTACTGCTGTTGTTGTTGCTGCAATTCATTAAGTAGCAAGTACTTAAATTTAACAAAAAAAAAAAAAAAAATAAAAATATTGCAGCTAATTCAGTGATTATTTCAAGTGACATTGAGTATGAAAAATGTATATAAAATAAAGAAATAAATATAAATATTTTGCAATAAGATAAATGTGAACATTTAAGATTTAAGACTAACTACTCAACTTCACAGATATGCTAATTTGGTCAATAGAATTAAAATTTATGTTTTGCATAATTTGTAAACATTGAGCATTAATTTTTTTTTCATTTATTTTTATTTATTCTTTTACTTTGGTTTTTGTTTTGACCTTGTAATCAATGGTGACTTATGTTAACAAGATTCTTAAGCTTTAACTTAATTTTGACTTATATTTAAACAAAACAAAATATGAAAAACAAAGAAACAATTCGACTTCATTTTCTATTTCTAACAAAATTTTTTTTTCGGTCAAAATAACCGTTATTTTTTGGTTTGAATTTTTATCTGTCAAATTATGATGATTTTTTCAAAGATTTTTATTTTCGACCTTAATTTTTTTTGGTCAAAATAACCGTTATTTTTTAAATTTTATTTTTTCGGTCAAAATAACAGTTTTTTATATATATTTAAACGAAAAAAATATATGAAAAAACCATTCGACTTCATTTTCTGTTTCTAACAAAAGTTTCGTTTTTCATTATTTTTTCTTTTAGTTTACCTTGTGCGCGTTTCGAACTTGAGACACCGCACACGCTCAACTAACGACAAACGCTACTGCACCTAACAGCTGCTATTCTGTGTCACAAATTTTAGTATCTCACCTTAATCACTATCATATCATAATCTATCACTACTTCCTCTCTTTCGCTCTCTCATATTCTTATGCTTCCCTAGTTAACATACTCTCATTATGCACTCAAAATTACACTGCCTGCCATATACATGAGTACACTCCTTCTGTTCTTGCATAAAAAACATAATAAATAAATAGAAATAACTTCGAAACTAGTCAAGTAAAATAAATAATTTAAGCTTTAAGCTACACGTTTTAAGTTCTTGTTATACACAAACGTGCATTCCCAACATAACATGTGCTCGTACCTATAGCAAAAAATAAGAGATAAATGAGTTTAATAGCATAAGAACCATACCCAAAAAAAAAAAATTCAAAAACAAATTACAATTTCAAAGTTCTACTGACCACGATTTGAAAAATAGCTGAAAAATCTATACAATTTTTGTTTAAGATTACAAAAAAAACTGAAAAACAAAAATGGTTAAAAACTACCACACACTTAATGCTTATGCTTTTTTCCTTGTATTTTTTTGTTTGTTTGCCAATTGTTGTTTGTATACATGTGACCAAATTAAGCTGAACACGAAATCAAATAAATTAATAACCAAAAAAATAATAAATTCAAAATAAAATGGAAATAAATAAAGAAACACACTGAACAGCTAATGAAGAGAAGGTGAAAAAGATGAAGCAGAAAAATAACTTAAGAAGCACGTCAACAGTAGCGGCATCATTAATCAAAATGTAGCACTTTTGGTTAAATCTTTTGTTTTCCTACAAAAATAGTATGGGGAAGTAGTTGATAGTCTCTGAAGTTTAATACGGATAGTAGCAACAGCAGTTGAAATATTGAAGAGTTTTTGTTTTCAATTTATGTGAAGAAAAATGTATAGCAATGAAATACCTACTAAAATTGGCAAAATTTTAGCAAAACAGAAAGCGCTTAAGCTGTTAAGTGTTAGCAGCACAAGTTGAAGGAAAGTTAACTTAGTTCTTTAGAAAAAGAGTTAATATTCATCATATTCATGATAATGGCAGGAAATGCATACTGTTTTGATCACAATTATGTCCGGATTGTGAGTTTTTTTCGGTTGGTTCTCAATTTGTAAATAAATCAAATATTTATGCAAATTTTTTCTTCCTAGTTTAATTCCCACTAAATTTGGTTTTGAAGAGAGACAAATTCCCCCAGAGAGTAAAACTTTCTCAATATTAATTAACTCAATATGTTTCAAAAAAGTTAATATTTGCTCTCATACAAAGAGAGCGAAATATGCCATGATGTGCGCTCAATTGTTTTACAAATGTTATTAATATTAAGTTGGGTTCACAAAGAGCGTAAAAGTCTCTCAATTTACTGTAATATTTTGTGCTCGCGCATTAAAAAAAAACACAATATTGCGGAATTGCCGTGATATTCTCTCTATTAAGCTAATTGATACAGCGTAAAAGTCTTTAAAATTGCTGTCATATGTTACAAAATGATTTATGTTTTTTTTTCCCTTGAGTTTTTATTTATGTATGTAAACACAAAATAACTAAGTTTTTTTTTTTTATAATTAATTCTTTTTATATGCTTTTAATTTACATTAAACATTCATAAATCTGTAAATAATCTCGAACGACAATATAACTACTAACTTAATAAAACGTTTTTATGTTTATATTACATATCAAATTGAGATTAAAATTATAATTTATGCAACATTTTTTTTTTGTATCACGTGTTCAACAATAAAGATGAAAAATTACTATGCAATTTTTTTTTTTTTTATTTTTGTAATAAAAACATTTAAATTTTATTATTGCTTTAAACTATTTTTATAATCTGAAATGATAATAAAACATGCTAGTAATTGCAATCATGATGCAATTAATAAAGATTTATTTATTTCCTATAAATATACCAATAAATTAATAACTTGTCTGCGTTCTTTTAATCTGAAGAAATTGATTTTTTTAGCTGAGAAATCACCACATACTTGGTGTAACTATTTATGTGAACTGCGATGCAGATTTCACTCTCACAGAGTTAGAGAGAAATCAGCGTCGCTGATTGGTCAATTAAGATTATTTTTACTCACACAGAACTAAAGAGAAATCAGCATCGTTGATTGGTCAGTTCATAGTTTACAGACGCTTGTAAAAGAGAGCAAAATATGATTGGGGTATAGACATGCATTTGCTGCTACATTAAAGAACAAAAAGGATATATATATTTTATTCAATATTAAATTACAAGGTCTTGAAAATTAAAAAAAAAAAAAAAAACAAAAGCAATATATTATTACTCAACATAAAGCAAAATTTCAAGTTATTAAATATTAATTTTCCAATTGAATTGAAATTGATCTTGTATACAAAAAAATTGCATTAGCACTTGTGCACGTCCAAAGTTTTTATAAGTAAACTTGGACTGAATGTATATTTGTATTTTTTATGATTAATAATTATATAATTACAAAACACATTACATATTTTAATTTTCTTATTAATCTCTGCACTCGTATTACCAACTATTCGTTGTATAAATATCAGCTGTGATTAATCTTTATATTGAATACAGGCATGCAGTCAGTCAGGTACCTGAGTACTCAACTCGTATGTACATGTCAATAATGGAAATACAACTACTAAATAGGAACATTTGTGTGCATTTAAAACTTGAGTATTGTATTGTAACTATTGTATATTTATTTATTTGATTTTTTTTCTGCATTATTATTTGTTTATATCTCATATATTTATATTGGCAATGAAGGTGAATTACAATAATATTTACGCCTGAGTTTTTCATTACGTTTGGCGTTTTTTCAGCTGCCTGCCTGTTGCCTTCAATTGAACGCGCGCTTACAAATATATGAAACATAAACTGCACCTCTCGCTAGTTTGCATGATTCAAAGAAAAAAAAATTCGCTATTGTTATTGTTTGTACTTTTTATTTTCATTGTTTAGCTAAAATCCTTGAAGTTTAAGATTTTTTTTATTTACTACTATTACTACTACTTTAATAACAAAAAAAAAAAAAAAAAAGAGAAAAAAATACAATAAAGATGTCGTTGTGATTGTTAATGCATTTGATAAAAGAATGAATGAGAAATACAGTAAAAACTATATATTTTTTTATTTATTTTTTATTTATATGTACCCTATGCATTATAAATTTTTGTTTGAAGGGTTTTTCTGATAAAACATTTTCGAAGGCTATTTTAAAACATTATGCAATTGAAACCTAATTGCAATATTTAAGTGCAACTTGTGTTTTTTGAAACATTAAAAGCTGAATCGGATTATTCCATTTTCTATCAGCTTCCAAATACCCTATTTAGAGATCTGAAAGAAATATTCAGAATGAAGAGAAGTCCTAAATTTTGCGAATTGAGTTTAAAGGATTCAAACAATGAACATTATGCGTTGATAATTTGATGTTTGGTATCAAAGCAGTATATTTTTTTTGTAGCACTAGTGGAGCTACAAGTTCTAGAAAGGGGTGGGTGATTTAGGTTTTTTTTAATTCCTTGAAAAAGTATTTTAGTTCAAAAGCAACGTTCATAACGACTGAGTTACATATACATACATTTCATTGGGAAAATTAGGGAAGAGGACCAGACCTTATTTCCAACCATTTTCCTCTGATCCGATAGTGCTTAGATCTAAAAAATGTAAGTAAAATTTTTAATTACTTCAAATAATGATGATTTTTTCAAAGATTTTTATTTTCGACTTTTATTTTTTTCGGTCAAAATAACCGTTAATTTTTTATTTTAATATTTTTCGGTCAAATTACGATGTTTTTTTTGAAGAATTTTATTTTCGACATTTATTTTTTCGGTTAAAATAACCGTTATTTTTTATTTCTTATTTTCCTAGGTCAAAATAATTAGATAAACATGAAAGCTTCAAATTTTTTAGAAAAGGTAAATTTTTTTCACTTCAACTTGAAAAATAATAGATCACAAAATAAGTTTCATTTTTGTCTGAAAAAAATTCCAAAACAACTGTTTCTATTATGAAAAAGATTTCATATCAGTATCTGTACAAGTACTCCCCCCTCCCTTTCCTCTCCCATAGAGTTTTTATTGCGCCCTCTTCTTACTCTCTGTAGGCCATAAATATTTCGAAAACTATGAAATGGTCAAAATTTAATTACTTGCAAAATGGAATTTAATTTTTCACATTTTTCTTTTTCATTTGCTTTTCATTTCATCTCTAGTGTTTAATGTTTATGTAATTTTATAAAATTTTTATTTCATGCATCATAAAATTAGCAAAAAATGCAAAATTTCATCTCAATTTCACACATTTTGAATTTTCTATTTTTCAGCATAATAAATTCTAAGCGTTTTTTTTTCTCTTCTCATACATACACAAAACGGATAAAACATTTCGTACTTATTTTTGTACTAGTTCTACGTACAGTGATTTTATTATTATGGAATTCTATGATTTTCAGTATTAATTCCTTGAAAATTATGTATGCATAAAAAATTTTTAATTCCAGTTTAATACACTTCATAAAATTTAAGCACTCAGCTGTTGGATTTTATTCCATAAATATTATACTTTCATGAAGGCTTGCAAATTTATAAAGCGTTCTATAGGAGTGATTTTTATACAAGAATTTTTTTCTTTGTTTACTATTGAAGTATCATGAACTTTAACTTTAACTGAAAGTTTATTGACCATATGGAAGTTTGCGTGACGACCTTAGATTTTTCTAAAAAAACTAATTTACATTTTAACTAGCTATATAGTAGACGCAATTTTTATATGTAACTAACTTTAGAGTAATTAAAAGTATAAAGAAAAATAGAGTCATTCAGGAAAAACCACGCAATTTTCACTTGTTTTACTGGAAAAAAAGTATAAATTAATTTTGCATAAATTTTTGTTTGTTGTTCACCTGAGGTGTTATCGTAACAACTATGCAAAATACATGAATCGCTAGAGATTAACGCATTGCGAGTTTTAAGCTTAGTTATGTTCATTTTCTCGTGTGTGGTGTTTGTGTACTGATTACATTGTTTTACTGATTATGGAACATTATTTAGTCCGATTTGCTATAGAAATGTGAAGAATTTTGAGTTGAAAACTTTTTATTCTTTCTTTACTATGTATTTAAGGTTACAAAACTGAAATTGTTTGATTTTTTCCCAATATATCCTTGAGTTTTTATATATTTTGTGCTCCAATGTCATAAATTATTTCCCAGATAAGTTACAGTCTTTGAAGTCTGGAACAACTCGGTGTTCTGTTCTTATAGCTGGTTCACATATTCACAGTCTACTTAATTTGATCATCTATAGTTTTCATGGATTTTATTTACTATTGCACTTTAAGATAAGAGTTTCAGCTTATCTCAGTTTTAGTAAGTAGGATTGACACAGCTGTCGAAACATTGAGAAAAATGTTTCTAACGTTGATGGGTTAATCCATTGATATATTCGTTTTATCTTAATTATTACATGATATCAGGAAATTATATTTACATTCGTTGAATTAATAAAATCACTGCCAAAGTCATAAATTCCTTTTACATATTTATTTCCTTTTTTCTCATATTTTTAATTGCGAAACAAAATATTCATAAACTTATTATAAATGCAAATTTTGTTGTTATTATTGACGCCCTTGAATTTTTTTTCGCATATTATTGCAAATATTTTTTTATTTTTTTTAATGCCATTAAAATTAAGCGTTTTCAGTAATTTAACATGCGCTTGTATGCATACATATTTCTTCGTTTAAAAAAATAATTTTTTATTAAAAACATACTTTCCCCCTTTCCCCTCCCTCTCACCCCTTCCAGTTAAGAGTACTGTGAAAAATTTGCTACCGTATCTGTTGAACACAAGTAGTTCGTGGGTTTCTTCTTGCTGCTTGATCATCGTCATGATCTATATTCATTGCCAAGAGATTTAATTTTTAACCCAGCAGTTTCCAGTTAACGATCCTGTACAAACTTAGGTTGAATTCCTGCTAAATTCTACTCGTACTCATGCACTTTGGTATACTTAACTTCAAGAAACTGTGCTTAAAATGATTACAAATTGCCATAATGGACTATAATTATAGTCGAATATAATAAGGCTGAAATCTTACAATCTCTTGTTAAGGATTTGGTAAAAACTCTGGGTCGGTTCCTAGTTAATTTCAGTAGTTCTTATACCTCCCCTCTCTGACAAAACCTATTCTTAAAATGATTCGAAGAATTCCGGACAAAGATTGAATTTTACCCCGGAAGTCTTGAGTTAGGGAACTAGTAAAAATTAGACAAGGCTGCTGCTAAATTCTAGATTCGGTTTCTACTTGATTCCAGTAATTCCCGTACTTCTCCTCTCAAGAGCCAATTTTTCATCCAGCAGCCTCCAACCCAACCCTTTTCCTCTGATCCGATAATGCTTTGATCTAAAAAATGTATCCAATATTTTTAATGATTTTTATATTTGATTTATATTTTTTTTCGGTCAAAGTAACCGTTGTTGTTTTATTTTAATTTTTTTTGGTCAAACTATGATAATTTTTTCAAAGATTTTTATTTTGTACCTTTATTTTTTTGGGTCAAAATAACCGTTATTTTTTAAATTTTATTTTTTTCGATCAAGATAACTGTTTTTTGGAATTTTAAGTTTTAACGAAAAAACTCTTTATTAAAAAATTTTGTTGTTATTTTTTTACTGGAACGGCAAAAGAAGTGTTCAAGAATACAGCACTTAGACATCCATTATACTATATCCTGTCTTGTTTTTTGTTATTTTAGAACTGAATTTTGTCAAAAAAAGCAAATAGCACAACCCGAGTTTTATTCCCATGAAAGTTTGAAACTGTTTTCTATTTGAAATAAAAAACCATAATTTCTAGAAAATTCGGTCTGAAGATGAATTCGTCGTCATGAATTATATTTATGGTTAGAATATTGAATTTTTCTCCCAGAAGTTTTGAGTTAAGAAACTAGTGAAAATTAGATTGGATTCTTGTAAAATTCCAGTTTCGATTTCTACTTAATTCCAGTAGTTCTCGTAAGTACTTCTCCTCTCAGCAAGAGCCAATTTTTCACCCAGCAGCCTCGAGTTAGAAATCTGGTGAAAATTACGTTCGATAATTCAGTATACTTCTACTTGATGCAGGGTTCTGAGTTTAAAATCGTGGGTCTAAATCGTGGTCATGCACTATACTCATATCTAGTTAAAAGATTGGAATAATTTTTTTTTCTATTCTAAAGAAAAATGTCCTTCCTGTTGTTTTTAAAAGTTCAGTCTGAATTTGATTTAATACTAATGCTAGCTAGTGTTCCTTTTCAATTTTTTTAAATTTAATTAAATGCTTCCAATCACTAACCTTTAAAGGTCCATTCATCTTTTTTTCTTTTTTTTATATATTTTTGCTTTATTACTATTTTTATTTATTAATGGTTTTTATTTTTAACTTTACAACTTGATGTGAGGTAATTTGCAGTTCATTTAGAAATAATTAAAATTTTGTGATTTTCGGTTTTTTTTTTGCCTAGTACAAGTTTATATGAATGATGATTAATTGTTTTTTACTTCTTCTAATTGGTAGTTGGACACACCAAACAACATGTTGCCAGTTATTTTTCTTTTACTTTTTTACATTTTTTAACTATTATTTAATAATAAAGTCAATGGTACAGAGAAACATACATACATACATACATACATACATGCATATAAAAATATATGTAAATATTTTGACTAATAAATTTTTATTATTCTTTTTCTTTGCAGCTTTGTAAAAAATTAAAAAAAAAAAAACCAAAACAAAAGATTTTCAAAGGTAAGTTTAAAAAAAAAGAAACAAAAACAAAAGAAACAAATTATTATTGAATTGAATTTAAATTGTATACTTTTGATGTTTTAATTGCACCTTATTAATTATAATTTTTATTTTAATTTTAAGTTTCTTAAAATTTAAAATAGCTTTTTAATTGATTCATTTAGAATTTAACTTAAATAGACGTACAGTAAATTTAATTGAAGTCTTAACTTAAAGAGAGCAACGCGCCTGAATAAGGCGTTGTCAATTTGCATAATATTTACTTTCATAATATGTATGTTTATACCTACATACATATTTACATATTATCTAAGCACAATTGACTCTTTAACATCATGCATATGTATGTGAAATATAAATCTTCAAACCATTCAGCGACACGCACGTACTAATTTAAACGCAATTCTTTTCACACATTTACACTTCATGTCTAGTCTTTTTTTCCTTTTTTTATTACACTCACATTCCAACCATATATTATACGTATAACATACCATATTCACATCACATGCGCCAAAATGAGCTTAATTTTACCTAAAAGCAACTCGCAATTCCTGCCAAAACTGTTTGTAGTCGTATTCATCGTGTTACCATTGTCTATTTAAAGTAACATACTAACCACCACGCATTACAATGAGTTCATTTCCCTTTCTTTTGAATGCGATTATTACGAAAAGGCGGAAGAAGCGCATATCCGAATACAAAAACCAAAAGAAAATATAAAATAAAGCAAAAAAGACAGAAAACAGAAAATTTTGTAGTTATTTTATAGGAAACTGTGAAAAGCAGTTGCCACCTGGTTGGAAAAATATGAAGAGAATAGGAAACTGAGGTAGAAATTCAAATTATACGATTTTTATTCTGGATAGTCTAAAGAAAGCTGTTCTTGATCAAGCTGTCAAGCTATATGAAGATAAATATAAAATTTTCGATTTTCTTATATCGGTCAAAAACATTTGCTTTCACTTCAACGGTACGAACCAGGACCAATTGCTTTCTTATTTATTCTAAGATAGTTTATTCCGTTTAAAGAATATCCTTGATTTTGAAATGTGGAAATTCTTCTAGGAATTTTTCTCGCTCCATAAAAAACATAAACTAATGGTATCACATAATGTGTATACATATATTTCTGTAGAATATCCCCCATGAAATTAGTTCAAGAATAAGTCACGTTTCACCAATTTTCCAAACAGTCAATAGAACTTAACTTTATTACTTTTTCAGCTGAATACGAAGTTTCAGTTAACTTCTTGAGGTCCATAGATTGCGTTTTTTATAAAGCACTCTTAGAACAAACTGAACATTTTTGAAAAAATTATCAGAATGAAACAAAGTTCTAGTAGATTGAGAACAGTATTTAAATATTGGAAAAATGAACAAACGTATACCTTCTATATCAAGGTTGATTCCAGTATATTTATTTATAATCTGAATATTGATTTTTTACCCCGGAAGTCTCTAGTTAGGAAATTAGTGAAAATTAGACTAAGTTCTTGCAAAATTCCAGTTTCGGTTTCTACTTGATTCCAATAATTCCCGTACTTCTCCTCTCAGCAAAAGCCAATTTTTCACCCAGCAGCCTCCAACCCAACCATTTTCCTCTAATCCGATGGTTAATATTTTCAAGTACAGTAAATAATGATGATCATTGAATCATTGAAAAAAATGATTTTTATTTTCGATTTATATTTTTTTCGGTCAAAATAACCGTTATTGTTTTATTTTAATATTTTTCGGTCAAGATGACCTTATCAAAGATTTTTATTTTCTTGAGTCAAAATAACCGTTATTTTTTAAATTTTTGTTTTTTTTTCGATCAAGATAACAGTTTTTATATATACTTAAACGAAAAAAAATATGTAAAAAAACTATTTTTTTATTTTAACTTTTTTCGGTCAAATGATTTTTATTTCCGACCTTTATTTTTTTCGGTCAAAATAACCGTTATTTTTCAACTTTTATTTTTTCGGTCAAGATGACCTTTTTTTTGGATTTTAAGTTTTAACGAAAAAACTTTTAATAAAAATTTGTGATATTTTTTTACTGGAACGGCAAAAAGAAGTTTTCAAGAATACAGCAATCCGACAAGTATTACATCCATCATAATTTGTTCGAAAAACTGAAAATTTTTAAAAAAAATATCAAATGAAACAAAGTTTTAGTAGATTGAGAACAGCGTTTAAAAATTGGAAAATTAACAAACGTATATCTTCTATATCAAGGTTGATTCCATGTCATGTATTTTTCAATGTTGATCTTAGCATATATCTCAGCAATGAAATGCGAAAAATAATGTGATAAGTATTTTGAGCCTTACTGCTGATTCAGTGCCACCAATGCCTACTATTTTTCAATAATTTTTTGGCCACTTCAATCTATTGCCCACTACTTTGTCTATGTTTTTCCTAAAACCTTCTAATTATCCACCTACTTCATACACTACAACCTTGCAGATTTACAGCTGTGTGTACAGAAATTTGAAACCTTATTGAAAAAAAATGAGAATTTTTTAAACTTTTAATTATTTAAACTTTTTATTTCCAACAAATTTTTAACTAACTTTAAAAACCAACAACTCTTCTCCATCCACTTAAAATAAAAGTAGAGCTATGTATGGGTACTTGCTTTGTATACGTTTTCAGGATTATTTTCACTATAATAATTGAAGCCTTTAGCTGTTGGCTTCAAAGCATACAAAAAAGCTCTTAAAACTCAAACGCAGCCATACAAATGTACTTCAGATGCATGTATGCAAAAGAAAAAAAAAACCCGTGCATACATTTCTAGTATTGTATGCAAAGTGAAAGAGATTGTATAGTAAAAACAAATACTAAAAAAATAAAATAAAAATAGTACCATAGTATTAGTAAAAGTAGTAGTATTAATAGGGGAAACAAGGAAGAAAACCCATACAAAACAAAAAAGAAAAAGGGTTGCAAATGCTATTATACTACACAAATATATATGTGACGGGGTATGCAGAATATGAATACAGAATACAAAAATTCTGGAGCTATACTCGTATATGGATGAGTGACAAGTTATGGTTGACACATATTACAATATGAAAAAAATATTGTAAAAAAGAAATATGTGGTGCATACAAATACGGCGCCTGATATGATAAGAAAAGTGCTGACGATGATGAAAGCATATGAGACAATAGTATAGAAAAATAATAAAAAAGGAAAAAAAAAAACTTAAACTGAAAAAGAAATATGAGTTGTGTAGCAAAAGTGTAATGAACTCCTTTTTAGCAATATGCATAATATAAATAATAAATAAAAAAAGAGGTTTACGAAATTGTATTACATATAAATAGAATGTTTAAAAATTTAATATAAATATAATATATAAAAATACAAATCTATTGCAATTTCTATTTTTTAAACAAAAAATTGTAATTAAATAATTATGTTTGTATAGCAATTCAAGTTTTCTAGCTAGCAATAACGTTATCTCATGTAAAATGAATAGATAATAATAGCGCTTCTGAAAATATGTAGGTATGTAGTAAAAAATATAGGTCATTAAATAATGTTTACACCAGTTAGTGATAAGCATTTGAAATGGGAAGGGGGGGCAAAAAAAATAAATAAATAAAATAATAAAGAAAATAAAAAAAATGTAGCAACAGCTGTTAAATAAATGTGTTATTAAATAATTAAATAATGATTACATTATACAAATAGAAATCAAATAGTTATAGTGTTGAAAGCCTGGAATAAAGAGCAGTGATTAAAGCAAATAGAGCAGAGATTAAAAAACAGAAAAGGAAAAAACTTATATATGTTAGAAAATCTGAAATAGGGAGTTCCTACAAATTTTATTTTATAGGGCAAACAGAAAAGAAAAACCGACAAAATTAAATTTTTTTGGAAATAATTATTTCAGTTTTTCTTTTACAGTATTCCGGACTGGTCCTCGAATGGGTATTCGATTATGAACTGGGAAAAGAATTAATGCAAATGATGTTGGGTTAGTTTCCCTGACCTACATCAGCTTAAAAAACTAGTTAGAGCATTAGAAAATACTCGTAAGATGAATAAGTATAATTTTTCCAAGGGCTGCACTTAATAGTTTCAAAGTTGTAAACCATACAAATAGATCTTTCAATATAAAGAGAAAATCCGAGCTCTTTGCCTAAGAGATATTATAAAAATTTTATGTTCCTTATTGGGTCATTGAATGACGCACGTAAATTTTACGTAATTTCAAAATGACAATTTTTAAATGCTCGTCTGTTCGACAGACAATCGACAAACAAACAATATTGCTTCACTTTTGTTTTCTTATTTTTAAACAACAATTTTCATGTTCCCATTCATTTATAACGTTATCTTACTAGGGTTAATAAACTTAACCTGACTGCAGATAATGTCGGTTCTATATTAAAAACAGAGAAACTACAGAACATTTATTAAATGATTGTGAATGAGCTAACTTAAAAAAGTTCTTAACCCCGGAAGGGTAAGCGGGAAAAATCGCTATTATATTTATGAACTATTAGTGAATCCTAGTAGGGAAAAAAGGGTTTTAGGATAAACTGTCCTCCTCCTCTTTACGATAATTTTTTACTCAATTTTGGACATTGTTTCTCAAATAAGGAATTTTTTGAAAGAACAAAATGATCCCCAGCAAAAATTTTCCTAAACGAGGCATTTATAATAATCTCTGATTTCAAAAATGAATTTTCCTGAGAACACCTTCACATAGGAAGAAATTTAAGACAGAGTCATAGTCAGTGGATGTGTTCATGAGAACCACGCATTCACATAGAGATGAATTTGAGAGAGAGTCATAATGAGTGGATGTGTTCATGAGAACCACGCCATTGAAAGAAATTTGAAAGAGAGCCATAGCGACTGAATGTGCTCATGAGAACCACGCATTGACATAGGGAGAGATTTGAGAGAGAGTCATAGTGAGTGGTTGTGTTCATGAGATCCACACAATTGAAAGAGAGTCATAGCAAGTGGTTGTGTTCATGAGAACCACTTATTCACATAGGGAGAAATTTGGGTGAGAGTCATAGTGAGTGGTTGTGTTCATGAGAACCATGCAGTCACCTAGGGAGAAAGTTAAGAGAGAGAAACATAGTGAGTGGATGTGTTCATGAGACCCACACATACACATCAGCGAATCTAAACGTTGATTAAGGGGCGACAGGGAATTTATAGTATTTTTTTTGTTTTCATTTAAAAGCTCTTGTAATTCAGCTACAATGATTATAATGATTGAGATATTTATCAGAAAGAGAAGTGAATTTATCTTCAACCCTTTTTCTCCCTTTGGATCTTCTGCTATCACTCTATTTTGTTGCTATTTTTACTCCGGAAAAATTTAACAGCAGTCCGGGAATTAACCGAAATTATGTCCAAATAAATTGAGATCTTAAACCGGAAATAATTAAGGCATTGAATTCGAAAAATGAGATATTATATCGAATGTCCAATTTTTTGTAGACATTAATCGCGGATGTTTTTGTTTTTTTTTTTGGAAATGCTGAGATCAAAGTTTCGGTCTAATGCCCTGCTCGAAAATTCAATTTCCGGATTAAGTTCAAATAAAAACAAAAATTTAACATAATCCGAAAAATAAAAAAACCCTAGAGTAATGTCCAAATTTATTTTCTTTTCTCATCCAAAGTCCCATTTTTTAACCCTGGATGCCCAATAAAAGCAGAAAGTTTTTATTTTTTTTCTCATTTTATGAAAACCAAACATTTCTGAAATGTACTCATATTAAGACATTGGGCATATCTGGGTTAATTGCCCGTCCTTTGAACTTTGCACGCAATAGTATAATTCATTCTAGTTCAGATACGAATGCTATCAAAAAAGCTAATAATATTAGGATAAATATTTTCTTTTTCAAATTATTAATATATGATTATATATAAATAAAAAGTTTTTTAACACTTTTCTCTTTGTTATAGTTGTTTTTTATTTTTGGTTTATTTTTGGCTATTTAAATTAACGGCAATTTAATCAAATTCTAAACAACAACAAACCACAGAACCGAATATCATTAGGTAATAATAATGAAAAACAATACAAAACCCAAAAAAAAAAAAAAAAACGTTAAAAAAAAACAAAAGCAACAACATTCAACTGTTCGAAAATTAACAAGTCGCGCTTCAACGTTTTTTTAGGCGCCTCTAAAAATTTTGCCTAAAGAATAAAAAAAAAAGCCATTTAAAAAGAATATATGTTACGTCACAAAAATTAATGAGCGCCGCATGAATTTGATGAAATATTATCAAGGGGAGACAAAGAGTGTATAGACAGGGTTGCCATATAAGGTTAAGAAATTTTATTACTTGCAAAAAATGAACAAAATGTTGTTGGCGATTACTGTAATCGTCGTTATAGTCTCACATGCGTCAGTGTGTATGTGTGTGAAATGTCATTGACATTTGTTGTTATTTTTACTACTAAAGCTTGACTGATTTCATTAGGTTACTACGTTGCTTTTGTTCTTTTTGTTGTTTTATGTTTTGTGGTTTTTTCGCAAAATTTTATCACATAAACTTTTCTCTCTCTTTCTGTGTTTTTATTTTTTTATTTTAATTTTAATTGTTTTAATGCAAATGAGTCGACATGGACGACAACGCGCACTTGTAGGCGTTTTGAAGTGCGTCTGCCTCTGATGTGCGTATGTATTTGTATATATTAAATGACCGAAACAATATGGCAATTTCTACTGTTCTGTTTTTTTTTTTTTTTTTTTTTTTTGAGTTTAATATTTTTTTTGTTAAGCTTTTGCTGTTTGCCGCTTTTGGTTCTAAGAATTTTTGCAAGTTATTAACACATTACGTGACGAGGGTTTAATATTATTAAGCATATGTATATGAATTGATGAAAGAAGTTGCGAAAAATATTTGTTCGAAAAGTTATTTTAATTTAACGGAAATATTAGAATCTAAATCTTGTTGGCATCTTAGCAAAAGTTAATTACTAAATTAAGCAATGAATTCACAGACAAAATTACTTAATTTTAGTTCAGGGGTAACTAGATGCTATTTGTTACCTATATCATAATCGATTAGGTTTCTAAAAATGTATTCACGATTTCTGTAAGCGAGTAGGTTCTAAGAATTATGCTTGTGTCAAGGATCAGCGAAACTTTTAAAAAGAAAATGAAAAAAAAACTTGCGTTTGCAATTAAATTTGCAAAAACCAAAAAAAAAAAAAAAAACAGGCACTAAAGAAAATAAATTAAAGTTTAAATGAATTTAATTTTATAAAACCACAAGGATAATTTTTATTTTTAATCTCTTGCCTCTGGCAACTCTGTCATCCATTATTGGTTGAGGCCAATGGTTTCTCTCTGTATTTCAAATGAAGCTATAGTTTGTATACTTCACAAACAAAACAACTTAATTTTGGTCCCTTGTTTTTGTGGGTGTTTGATATTAGTCTGGAGAAGATTAGACCGCGCATTGCTCCAGAAAAATTGAAGAGTAGTTAGGGAATTATTCAGAATAATATCCAAATAAATTGAGGCTTTAAAGTCTCAATTTATAATAATAACTTGTCCAATAAAATGAATACTATTCCGTATAAAATTCTGGACAAAAAAAAACAAAACGCTAGTGGGAACGGGAATAATAAAAATTTGCAAATGCGAATAATTTTTTTGTTTTGTCTTAAAAAAAAAAAACAATGTAATGTTTGATAATCAAAATTAAGTAATTAAAATTAAAAATAGGAGAGCTTGCTCTATTTTTTTTTTCAAACTTAATTTCAGTGATGAAAACTTTTATTATCTTTTTTTTTTGAACATGAAAAAATTATTCGTTTAAATTATTCGCATATAAAATTACGAAAATTAAAATATCGAAAATTATGCGAATTATTCGTATAAATAATTGCGAATGCGAATCTTAAAAATTATTCGAATTATTCGCATAAAAAATTGCGAATGCGAATATGAATGCCAATAACGAAAATTATGCGAATTATTCGTATAAAAAATTTAGAATGAGAATATTGAAAATTATGCGAATTATTCGCATTAATAATTGCGAATGAGAGTATTGAAAATTATTCGAATTATTCGCAATTGCGAATCTGCACACGAATTTTTTGCACATCTTTAATATTGAATATGTATTTCAGTTTATAAAATCGGCGAAAACTGAGAGTTTGCAGCACACGGGAAAATTTAGACCGTTCTTTCATTGGAGGCAATGCAACCGTGATCTAACAAAAAACGTCGACTGACAATTCAAATTCCCCTCAAATAATCGCAACGATTTTTATTTTATCAGATTAGACCAAGCAATGTGATAGAAAAAATATTAAAATTTTGTTTTTTTTTATAAACATTTTTCTTTTAATTTATTATAATCATCTCCCCCACACTTCATGCGCCTCAACCTAACTTTTAGATGAGGTATAGACTTGGGAGTCGCAGAGTACCACACACTTGGCCTCGTGGGCCCATATTGATATCACGAAGTCTTTGTGTAAAGAGAAATATCGAAGCTTAGTCTTCCTCACTCCCACCCCCTACTCTTCTCTCTCCTTACCCTCCTCTCCTCCCTCCTTACCCTTCTCTCCTCCCTCCTTACCCTTCTCTCCTCCCTCCTTACCCTCCTCTCACCATATATTGGCGGCATTATCTGGAATATTTTGTGTTGATTTGAAATTTTTCACATTTCTGGGTAGTCTTGCCACTTTTTCGAAAATACATTTTTCTAAACATTTCTACTAATAATTTTATCACTTTCAGTTCATGTCCCGGGTTGAAGGTATTCAGAAAAATGTTCAATGCTTTTATTGAATCACGACGACCTCGATAGCCTAGTGGATAGTGCACTAGACTTTCATCTGGGAGGTTCGGGTTCGATTCCCGTCTTCGTCTGGTGGTTAATTTTCTTTACTTTCTTATATTCACTATTAATATGAAGTATATGAGAATTATAAGATAGTGTACAAGTACACACATTGGTTGGTAATGGCAAAACCACCAAGCCGATAAAAAATTGCCACACCGCCGTTCGGAATCGGCGTTAAACTGTAGGTCCAACTATGTGGTATCACAATGGGCCGTTCAGGCCTAAGTGTGTCTCTCGACAGCCACTCCAACCTAACCTAACCTTATTGAATCACATTAGAGAACTATAGTAGCGCCTAGTTTGAGAAATATAACCCGATTCTTTGGAGATTGGTATGCTTTTTGTACTATTGTTCTATACTGACTTGGCCCAATAGAGAATTACATTTATATATATAGTTTCAGAACTTTTTTGTTGGGATAAATTGAGTTACAGCTATTGTCATGATCAGAACTGGAGGAAAATATATGGAAAAAATTCTAGTGCCACCTAGGTTGCTATATTAGCCTATGAAAATTATTTAAAATTAATTAATGAAAGTTTTTCTAATATAGAATTGTTCGGAATATCTCCAAGCTTCGGCCTAATATGAAAAGAAAAACTACAAATCGGATTGTAAACTTATGTAGAACTGAGTAAAAATATACCTAAAAATACTGGTACCGCTGAGGCTGCATTAACCTTTGAAAATTATTTTAAATACATTAATGAAAGTTTTTCTAATATGGAATTGTTCTGAATACTCCCAGATTTCGACCTAATACAAAAAATGTATAAACCTGGATGTGATCTCTATGAAAATAAACTTCAAAGAGAAGGTGGATTGCTATCCATTTTTTTGTTTGTTTAATTATGATTCCGATTGGATTGTTCCATTAAAGAAATACAATACAAGGTTTTAATTAGTGAAATGAAACCTGGTTCATTGAAGAGAAGAACTGCCCTCACACTGGATCTCTTGGGGCCATATTGAAACCAAGAAGTAACCAGAAGGACTTTTTACAAAAGCCATCAAAATCCTAAATATGTTGAATGAGGATCACAGCCAGGTTTGTACTTTTTTAGTACTTTTTCTCACACTAACTAGGTACCAAAGAAAATTACAACTTAGATAGTTTCGGAACTATTTTGTTGGGATAAATTGAGTTACAGCTAGAGTAATTATCAGAACTGAGGACAAATAAACGAGAAAATATTGGTATCGACAAGGCTGGGATATTGACCTATGAAAATTATTTAAAATAAATTAACAAATGTTTTCGTAATATGGAATTGTACTGAATATCTCCGAGCTTCAATTTAATATGAAAAAAGACTAAAACTAACTGTGATCTTCAGGAAAATATACTTCAAAAAGAAGTTGTATTACTAACCACAAATTTTGTTAAATAGAAAATTTTTTTTAAAATCATCATCCTATTGAATTGTTCTAGAATTTCCGGATGGTAAAAACTGAGACAAGGTTTAACTTCTAATAGGTAACTGCAATAGAATATTCAAAAATAATATTGGAAACAACCAACTCTTGAAATCAATTGTTGGTTTATTTATTAAATTCTATTCGAAATAACTCAACTTGTTATATTTATTTAAAAAAATCTAAAAGGTTTCATAATTTAAACAAAACAATGCAATTTTACATTTGTAAATGCGAATTCTGCAAATTTTTTTTTTTTTTTATAATTTTCAATGTTAAACAACAACAAGAAGAACTTAAATAAAAAAAGAAGAAGATTTTCGTCAAGTTGTCAAATATTATGCACGCAGCTGTCAAAATGTCACATGTCAGCGTTAAAAAGGTATTAACGTATTAACCAGAAATGCGAAAAATCAACAATAAATACACAAGTAACATCAATATTAACAACATCAACAGCAAATAGCAACAACATCATCAGCAAATAGCAACAACATCATCAGCAAATAGCAACAACAAACAGCAAACACGTGCATATCCGTACTTGACTGTGATTGAGGAGATACAAGCGAGCATGCGTTGCGTTGCGCTGTTGCGACGTTGTCGTTTAGCAGAAAACAGCTAAAACCACTTAATGAAATAAAAAAAGCTAAAAACAAAAATAACAATAATAATAAAAATGACAAAACCAAAAAAAAAAAACAAACAAAAAAATAGAGAATGAACAATTGTTAAAATCAAATAAAAGTTAATAAATTGCAATAAACAAACGAGCGCATAAACGGAAAGAAATATAGTATAAAACTGCGAAAAACTAAAAAAAAAAACCAAAAAAATCACTCATGCATTCGAAATTCATTGTTGCAATACACAAAAAATTTACTTATTAGCATATCACATGCAACAACACTGACTGACTGACTGACAACATTGACTGAGGCTGGCAGCAGCAGCAGCAGCAAATTGTCATTAAAATAAATTGCAAGTAATTGCTATAATATCGCATAACAACAACTACAACTACAGCAACAACAACAATTACAATTGCTGTTTATCGTTGTTGTTAGTAACAATTGCAAAAACAAACTGATGTAAAAACAAAGAAAAGTAAAAATACTTTATTTTTAACAAAAGCAAAAACAAAAAAATTTTTTACTTAAAAGCTTAAATTTTATGTGTTATGTGTGCTGTAACAAGTTGCAGTGATATATCACAGCGTCGAACGTACATACGTAAAATTATTTATATGTATGTATGCCAAATGTAATTGTCAAACGATTTGACGTCTATTTTGGCATCACTTTTAATTGCATACACACAAAATCTTAAGCGCGAAATCTTTTTTTGTGATTTTTTTTTTTTTTTGTGTTTCACTCTCATCAAACAAAAGCGTTTTTATTTATAGCATGACATAGAAAAGAAATAGCGAGTGATTTAAATTGTTTTGATAACATTTTTATTTATTTTTCTTTAATTTTATTTTGCATATATATGCACATATGTGGTAGCACACAAATTTCGTAAGCTTTTAAATAAATTGTTATGAAATTGTTGGCTATATATTTTTTTTTTGGGTATAGATATGTAAATTACAACAAATTGGCAACAAATGTGAATTAAATAATATTAGAAAATTAAATAATCTTATGGTATTATAGTTTTATTTTTACAGATTGTTATCAAAAAAAAAAAAAAAAAAAAAAAAAAATACAAATTGAAATGAAAATGATATAGAAAGTTTTGCTTTTATTGCAAAGTACAAATCAAAAAAATCTTAGGCAGTTTTAAGTAAGATTTTAAAGACTTTAGTTCTCCATTTTTACATTTTTCGGATCAGTCCAAAATTTTGAAGATATTCAGGAAAATGTCTTTAACCGACGAATTTAATCGACGAATCACCGAAATCGTTGAGATAACTTCATGATTTTTTATGTGGCGACTATTGAGATCCCACCGATCCCTTTTAGCCAATTGAGAAAATTTTTGAACGTCTAAGTTATCAAGGGCAGCCTGTTGCGAAAAAGCAACGACGGTACACTTGGAATATTTCAAAGGGTAAAATCAATCAGCTAGTCTTTAGTATTGCATTTTGGTATTTTAGTAATACGAATATGATTGTTAAAAAAAATAAAAAAATATTTTAATAACTCTTCGAGCCATTTTAAAAAATGAATTTTTTTAGGTCCTTTATTAACATACAAATATTAAGGTAAGAACGCAAGCGTAAAATTGTAAAAATAAACAAAAAAAAAAATTGTGCAGCCAAGAGTTCAAATTATTATTTAAATAAATACTTAAATGGGATACGCATAGTTTTATCCATTTTACAAATGCTTGAAGGTAGTGTTGCGAAAACGCAACGGCAGCCGAAAATGGGTTAAGCAGCTCAGAAAGTTCTGAAAAATTATACATTTAAGACGAATTAGAGCATTTTTTCAAAAAATCGTTTGCCATATTGGATTCGCCATTTTGAACTTTGAAATTCTATTTACAGATTCGGATTTAGCGACCCCAAAAACCCCCGAAAAACAAGTTTCAAACGAATTAGAACATTTTTTTCAAAAATTCGTCCGCCATATTGGATACGCCATTTTGAGTTTTGAAATTCAATTTACAGATTCGGATTCAGCAACCCCACAAATCCCCGAAAAACAAGTTTCAAACGAACTAGAACATTTTTTCAAAAATCCGTCCGCCATATTGGATAAGCCATTTTGAATTTTGAAATTCTATTTACAGATTCGGATTCAGCGACCCAAAAACAGCCGAAAAACAAGTTTCAAACGAATTAAAACATTTTTTCAAAAAGTCGTCCGCCATATTGGACACGCCATTTTGAATTTTGAAATTTAATTAACATATTCGGATTCAACGACCCCAAAAACCCCCGAAAAACATATTTCAAAAGAATTAGAAAATTTTTTTTCAAAAAATCGTCTGCCATATTGGATACGCCATTTTGAATTTTGAAATTTAATTAACATATTCGGATTCAGCGACCATTAAAATCCACGGAAAACAAGTTTCAAACGAATTAAAACATTTTTTTCAAAAAATCGTCTGCCATATTGGATACGCCATTTTGAATTTCGAAATTCTATTTACAGATTCTGATTCAGCTACCCCAAAAACCCACGAAAATGGCAGTAGTTGCTCGACAGTTTCATGATGTCCAGAGATTGTGCATTGTCATCAGTCTAAATCCGGAGTTCTACATTTTTTTCGTAGGAATGAGATGGTGTCTGAAAATATAATAAGTACTAGTAAATGAAAAAAATTTTACAGCAAGGATTTAATATCAATAGTTGCTCATCAATTTAATTCAATTTGAGCTATTTCTCTGCCCAAAACATTTGGAATTTTATGAAAAATGTCCTTGAAACATTTAGCTCTGTATAGGTCTCCCGATCCACATTTTCTGCCAGATCTCATCTTTCGATCATAGTTTGGGTTGTTATTAAAGTTTTTCAAAACCCGACTAACAGTTTGATGGGACACTTTAACAGTTTTGACAATTTTTAACTGACTCTATTTCGGATTTTGTTGAACAACTTTCACAATGATTTTTCGAATTTCAGCTTGAGTATCTTGAAATGAAAGTTATTTATGTATTTTGGCTTCATCTGTCATTAAAAACAAATTGCTAATTTTTTTTTATCGGACACTTCTAATAAAAATAGGAAGTAAAAAACTATGTTACAATTTTTTCGTGCGCACTCCTTTTTATGCCAGAAAAATAACAAATAAAAGTACAATAACTTCACTGAATCGTACTATTGAAAGGAACTCCTACTACTGGTCTATAAGCTTTTTTTTCCAAATAGTTTATGTATTTTAAGAAAATAATAATATTTGGTAAGTTAAAATTAAGTTTCAGATTATGAACTAGAGAAAGGTTTATATGAGAAAAATTATGTGTTTGCAGACACTCATAGAACTCGTAGAACTGAAACTTTGTTGTTTATTTGAAAATTATTAGAAAACATTTATAACAAATTCTACTGAAGTTTTTGCAGTCTTTTTCTCTCTATTTTGCTTTTGCTTTTCTTCTGTTGATAAAGCGCGGTTCAGGCAAAATTGGCACGCAGGAAAGTTGCTGTCTTTTTTTTAACCAGAACACTCAGAATAACAAATAATGCATTAAATGATAAGTTTAATATTGTGTTTTAATGCTATAATATTAAAAGATTTAAATTTCTTTGTTGTGCAAAAAGTTCCGGGTATTCCTTTTAATAGACCCCATCAACCTTTGAACATCCGCTCTGGATACTTTTGCGGCTATTTGGTTCCATTTTAGTAACATTGAATTCACATTTTTGACAATACCTGCATTTTTCTTCAACTTATATTTTGTAATAGCCCAGTATTTTTCGATCGATCGAAGCTGGGGGCAATTGGGTGGATTCATATTTTTGGGCACTACATCTACTTTATTTGTCTGATACCAATCCATGGTTTTCTTAGAGTAGTGGCAACTGGCTAAATCAGGCCAAAACTTCACTGGCGAATGGTGGTGACGAACAAATGGCAATTGTCGTTTCGAAAGGCACTCTTTGATGTAAATATCAGACGTCATAGAAGAGGATGTCACAAATGCCCTGGATTTGAGACCACAGCTGCAAATTGCCTGCCACACCATTGCTTTCTTTGCAAATTTATCCATTTTTTTGTACTTGAATTTTGAGGGTACATTACCACGATTCGTTGCCATATAAAAGTTTTGACCTGGAAGCTGTTTAAGATCAAATTTTACGTATGATTCGTCATCCACAATAATGCATCCATTAAACTTGGTCAAAACATTATTATAAAGAAGACGAGCACGTTTTTTGGCCAGCAAATACTGTTTGTCTGTTCTATTTGGATATTTTATAGCACTTTAGCCCAACTTTCATGCGCATTCGTCTAGCAGTACTTTTGCTGGTATTGAATTTTTTGGCACGATCGCTGTCCGATAGTCCGAGATTGCTTTTGATGGACCTCAAGATCTTTGCCTTTAATTTTAGGTTGATGGTTTCCGTTTTGTTCACAACTTTTTTAGCTCTTTCAACACTAAGAGTTTCATTATATCGTTTTATAACTCTACATACCGTTCTTTTGGAGATATTTAACACTTTCGCAATCTTTGAACCAGACCACGACGGATTTTCAATAAATTTGTTCACAATCAATTTTCTATTTGCAGCTTCCATTGTGCTCACAATCACCAACTTGCGATCAATTAATATGAAAAATTTATCAACTAACGGTAATGGTATTGTAAACAAATTCCAGTAAAAAATTTGTTGTTCTTATGACTGGGGGCGACGTGGTGACCACAACAAAGCGTGCCAATTTGGCGTGAACCGCGCTTTTCTCTCTACACTTATGGGCACAAACACGTTGTATTGCACGTATAACTCATCAGAGGAAAGTTCAGGTATATACAATCAATCACTAAAGAACATGAGAAGTCGATTCTCTGCTTGATTGTATGTTAACGATTAACAACTGCATAACTTCTTTTCTTACTGGTTTAGTATGAGTGCAACAAGAACGCGATTTCTGTTGCAAAATTTTCGATTTACGCTAGCTAAAGAAGTTTCACTTCAAAAAGTTCTGTTTAGTGATGGACTTCTTTTTTTTTTTGAGGTATATTTTCATCACTTACTCATTCTTTTCTGAATAAATACTAAAGGATAAAGTTAGTTTAGTAGAGACACAAACCTTTTAATTTTAATATGATTCTTATTCCTAAATTTTTAGCCTTCGAATGTATGGGGTCTCTACTAAGAAAATATAGGATTATTTTCTCAGGGACTCTTAGTATTAGATCCACGACGTGCACATTTCTGAAATTATTCAATTTTTCGCTTCAAATGTTTTTTTTTCATTCTTAAGTATTTTTCTGATATTGTTATACTTTATTTTTTCTTTTTGCTAGTTTAAACTATTAATTGATAGCATTCACTGATGCATAGCACAGAATGTTGTCTAACTTGTGTGAAAAATTAAGTTGAAAAAGATTTTGTTCAACTCTTTCTTCTTACCATTTCATTTATAGAAGACTTACATAGTTCTCGACGACTTAATGTGTAAATGCGCAATAAGTATTTAAATTTACATTTGCATTGAATGTGCAAACTTGGAATGAAACTTAAAAATTAAAAAACTCTTTTTCCTGCTAATGTTCTTTTTTTTCCGACTACATAATCATTCCCTCTCACTGTCACTACCACATGATTATGTGCAACTAAATATATACAGAATGTGAATGCCCTTCCCAGCAAAACTATTGCAGCATATACGATTACATTATATTGAATGGATGTAGTTGCTTGCATATTTTAATTCTACTACTTCCAGTTGGATTGGTTTGGCTTTGGAGTTTTTACTGCTGCTGCTGCTGCTACTGTTCCCTATCAGCACAAATGTACATAGCCCCAATGACCCTATATAAGTAGTAGATATGCACCCTTTTTTCTTTCCCTGAAGCTCGCTTGCTCCCCCCTCCCCCCATGCTTTTCAGTATCTTTATTGGTGAAACTAATTATCTATGCATGAGTTAAGGCAAACGCATTAAAAACGCACAAACAACAATAAAAAAAAAGAACAACAACAACAACATATAAACAAATAAAATAAATTACAGAAAATGATTAAGTGAAATCATTAAATTGTGTGACAGCACGTTGTTGTATAGATACACAGAAAAAGAGCATGGTATAAATATATTATAAAATTGTTTATGAAGAACTGTAGAAGAAGTTCGAGGCGTACCCCTTCTCTCACTCCCCCCTCATTTGTTATTTACCAACAGCATAAATAGTTACACTATAAAAAATTTTATCTTACAAATTTTTCAAATATTTCAACATTTTTCTTTGTATGCTATTGAAAAAAAAAAAAAAAAAAAAAAACAAATCACAAATTTCATGCTTGCTGGTTCATTTCGCTAACATAAACATATGTGGAATTATGTAGACCTTCCCTCCCCCTCCCTCCTCCTTCTACCCTTCTTTAAAAACTGTGTTCATGATTTTCTACTTTTGAGTTTTCGAAGTGCATATTTGCGGTTGATAAATGCATTTATCACTTTTGAAGTAGTGTGGTGTTGTTGGTTAGTCTCGGTGGCGGCATTGCCGTCACACTTTGTTAAAATTTCATGTTTCGCCCTACCTTCTCTTCCTCCTCTTCTCCCAGCCCCTTCTAACATATGTTTTTTAAATGAATGCATCAATTTTTTTTTTTTTTTGTAAGTGAAATATATTGAAAATTGCTATGACGAATAAGAAAAAAAAAAAAACAAGGAAAAATGCGTTAACTATAGAATTTATGAATTTTTAAATGAAATTATGTTTTGGTTTGACAGCGAAAGTAATTCTTGTAGATTTATGAGGCGCAAAATGATTGAAAGAGGAAGGTACTTCTAGTCGTGTAAAAATTTAAATGAACCATTGATTTAGTTAGAAAAAAAAGCGAAATATTTTAAAATGCTTTCGATTTTGAAATTTTGAAAATTCTAAGCAGATGTTAAACTTGCTCTTAGAAATATTACAAAAATATACCACAAAATGCAATACTAAAACAATGCCAGAAAATTGTTTAAAGAACTGCATTTCTAGTTTGGAATGAGCAACTGTGATCTATAGTCGCTAACGTAGTCCCAAAGGTTGCGAATGCGGGAGACCCAGTCTTTTAGACTTTTAAAAACTTTTTTTTATTCTGAAAAAGCGTTCACAAAGTAAAGGAAAGATTTTTATCCTTAAGCTCTCCGCTTGCAAGGAATCCGCAAGTCTGTATGATAGTTTCAATTTCTAAGCATTTTTAATCCTATAATATCAGGCATAAAAGTGTGGGATTGAAGCATTATTCTCTTGTTAAAGAGATCGTTAACACAGCCTTACAAAAAAATGATATTTCGGGTCCGGGAACTAAACCATGTTTACTATATGTTTTTGGGATCACTGAATCCAAATCCGAGGTCCAAAAAAACCCAGCACGTCAGGGTTCTGACATAACCTCAAAAAACCTCATGCAATTTTTTTTCGAACCTGGGCGTCAGACTATGTTTATTATATGTTTTTGGGGTCGCTGAATCCGAGTCCGAGGTCTAAAAAACACTCACCATGTCAGGTTTTCGACATAACCTGCAAAATACCTCGTTATCTGAGCTAAGTCAAAAATCTGACGTTCTCGGATTTTTTGGACCTCGAATTCGGATTCAGCGACCCCAAAGACGTATAGTAAATATGGGCTGATCTTCAGATCCGTAAAAAACATTTTTTTATGAGGTTTTTTGAGGTTATGTCAAAATCCTGACGGGCTTGAATTCTTTGGACCTCGGATTCGGATTCGGCAACCCCAAAAACATATAATAAACATGGTCTGGCTTCCGGACTCAAAAAAACATTTTTTTTTTGTGTGGCTGTTTAATTAATAATTCAGGTACATACATTAAGGCGGGTCAAATTTGTTGCCCACAAGACCTATTTGTAAAAATGTTGAGCCCCAAAATTGATTATAATAGGCCTTTAATTTCTTGGACTATAAATTTACTTAAAATAGTCCATAGAAATATTTTTTGCTCTAGGCTGCTGCAAGTTTTTTTCTCCGGAACAATTTAACCTACCCTAATATATTTGGAAGATTACTAACAGATCCTACGGGGGAGGTTGAAGAAACCAAACTGCCTATCCCTACCTCTTCCTCGATGAATATCTTATACATTTTTATCATTGCTTATGGATGAAAACAAATTTCAAAGTTGTCGGATCAACCTAACCCCGTCTCTCTGGATCTCCAAGTGGGGAAAATTCTAGATATGTTTACTCATAGATTCACTGAGTCCGTAATAATTTTGGTATAAAACTATATTCTATTTTTAGTTAGTTCAATCCAAGAAAAATTGATAAGGCTCGAGACCTGTACTCAAAGATGGGCAAACCCTAAGAAGAAATTTTAGATCTTAATAAAGCAGTAAAAGAAAAATTACTAAGAAGATGGTGAGTGGCATACACTTCTTTACCTTTGCTTCATCGATTTTGAAAAAAGCATTTGATACTCTCAAATAAATGGGACAATATAGAGAGCATTGGTCTTTGCATTTGAGTACCAATTTCAACATAATAAATAAAATAAAATAAATCACAAAAATTAACAAGTTCATTGTATTGCCAATATAAATTTTTGTTTGATCTTAATGATAGACAACAAACATATACACAATAAACTGTTTAAATAACACACAATACTATGTACTATATGTAATAAAGATTCTATTCTGATTCTGCAAATAATAGAGAGAAAAACAAATATTCAAAATGTCAATCATTAATGATGAATAGATCACAATTCAATGGTAAAACTCAATCAAATTGATGCGCGTAGCATTTAAAAGCTGCCCTCAATGGTATGTATGTATTTATTCAGCTCTACTTTATATTAATTCTACTAATTACGCAAATCTGCAAAGCAAAAAAGCAAAAGAAAAAATCGAAAAAAAAGAAATGATTTTTCATAGTAAAGTGAAAATCAAGTGGAAAATTTTAATACATACACATACATTTATATGAAAAATTTTGCCAATTGCTTCGAATTGGAATTAGACACAAATATATGTACATAGATTAATGTAAGTATATGAAATTGTATTTGTATTTAGTTTGAAACGCGAAAAGGAATGAAAGAAATTATTAAGAAAAATTTGTTATTATTAATGGAAAATTAATGTGAAACAGATATTTAACTTGGAAAAGTATTTAATAAATTTCTGTATATTCAAGTAAGTATATGTTTACCCAGTAGAGAAATTGAAAAGACCTTATCAAAAGTAGGCTTGATTTCAAGGATTAATAAGATCTAGGAAGCTGTATGAAACTTTAGAGTTGAATACTGAAATAAGAAAATTTAGAATTGAAAAGTTGGTCACTTGTGTATTTAATATTAATATTTTCAGCAGTATATAAGGCCTAAGTAATTCCCGATTTCAGGAGTAGGTAATGTCTACAAAATAGTTGTATCAATTTCGAGCCTGAATATCCGAAATATGAAATTTTAAAGTTTAAACAATTTTTCAGGTGTAGGTAAGGCATGGGTAATGGCTGGGAAGCTTGTACTTAAGGGTAGATAAGGTCTAGAAATTGATTTGAAATTATATAAAATTAAAACCTGAAAACTTGGTTACTTGATTGAAAAAAAAACCATTTTTTTTTTGGGTATGGGTATGGCTTGAGTAATGCCTGACGTCAGGCGTGAGTAAGGTCTTGGAAATCGGATGAAAGTGCAGTTTTGAATAAAGAGATATGAAAACTCAAAGTTCAAAGGTTTTTCAGGTGTAGGTAAAGCAATGGTAATGTGTACTTAAATAGGGGAAGGCCTAGGAAATTTAGTTTAAAATTTCAGCAAAATTAGTATTGAAAAATTGGTTACTTTCATGAAGAATCCATCAATTTCTTCAGGCATACCTGAGTAAGGTGTATAAAACTGCATACCTGGGGGAAAAAAATATGAAAATTCATAGCTCAGAACTTTTTTTGGGTGTAAATGGGTTGAAGGCTTGAGTGATGCCCGACTTGAGAAGTGGATAAGGCTTAAAAAATTCTATGCAATTTCAGGTCTGAATAAGGAAATATGAAAATTTAGATTTTAAAATTTGTTCAGGTATAGGTAAGGCCTAGGTAATCTCTAGCGGTATTTATGGATGATGAAATCTGTTAAGAAAACTGAAATTTTAGACTTGAACAAAATAATACGACATTTGGGAATTAAGAAGACGATCGTTTGTATGAAAAATAACTAATGGCTTCAGTTTTAGGTAAGGGTTGAGTAATGGCTGGTAGGTTTGAAGTCAGAGTTAGGCAAAATTTAAAAAGTAATATGAAATTTCGAAGTTGAATAAAATACCAAGTAATTTCTGGATTCAGAAACCGGTTATTTGCTTAAAAAATTCATCAATACTTTCAGGTATAAGTAAGGCCTAGGTAATAGCAGGACTGAAATCAAAATCAAGTCTAACCAAAGTAGTATTAACATTCTGAAACTAGAAACCAGTCACTAGTGTGAAAAATCGTTTAGTCAATGTAGGGTAAGGCCTAGGTAATGCCTGGCTGCCTGCCTCAAAATAAAGAACTAACTTCTAAACGTGAGACTTAATGAAGTATTATATCAATTATACACCGTTTCGGATGTATTGAATTGGAAAGTAATGAAAAATTTATAGAGCAGGCCAGTGTAGGCTTTAAGGCGTAGGCTAGACCTAAGCAATAGCTAGCATACCTGAAGTTAAGCGTGTGTAAATTAAAATAAGGCAAAATCTTTGAATTCAATCTTTTTAGGTATGACTAAGACCTGGGTAATGACTGGCCTGAAATTAGAGATGGGTAAGGTCAAAGAAGTAAGGAAATTACGGACCAAAATAATATAAAAAGATGGGAAGGGGATTAGGCTGAAAGGATTTATAACTTTAAAAGTCAAAGAAGTAAGGAAATTATAGACCTAAATAAAATAAAAAGATACAGACATTTCTGGAGGGGGGGAAGAGGGGGGAGGACTGAAGGATCTGAAGGTAAGGATCCACTAGTACTCTCAAGTATAAGTAAGGCTCTGCTTGTAAATTTAGGTAATTTATCGGTTATCCCTGAAGATCCTTTACTTTTCCTACTGGCTATAAATTTTTTTATTCCATAGATAAGGGAAGAAGTGACGCGAATCGTTCAAATACACATATAGTTTATGAGTTATTTTTATTAAACCAAAAACACAAAGTAATTGTCGTCACAAATAACTGAATATTTCTTCTTCTTTTTTCTAATAAAATCTCTTAAATTTAGTATTTTCCAAGCATTTTTCATTTTTCGGGGGGCATGTGTCAATTTTATTTGGACAAATTGCCGGCTTCACATAAACGATGACAAATAACTTAAGTAGCTCATTCTTTTGAAATATGAAAATAAATTAAGTAAAGTAAATTTAAAAATTATTTATAGCTTAAATGAAATTTACACATTTATGCTGTTGCTGCTTGCTGACAGCAATGAGCAATGAGCGTCGCACAAATAGAGCACAACACAACAGCCACACACTTATACGCTTTTTTGTTGCAAACCCAACACAACACACATTTGACAGCTGTCAAAGCGTGCGTTGTCAGTCGAAATGTGAAATACAGAGCGGCGGGAGAATTCACATGAAAGAGAGCGGAATTTTAATGCAACATTTCCACTGACCACGAAACCTAAATTTTTTCTTTTTTTTCGCTTTGGCAGGCGATTTGGTGCGACCCTTGTTTTGCCCTTAAAATGCCGGTAGCTCTTTAATTAGCAATGATTTATTTTTTTGTTTTGATTCTAGTAATATGTAGTGTACTGTAGGACAGTATGACAAAGTGGAGAAAAATTGGTTAATATTTTTGGTGCTACAAATTTTTATATAAATAGATACACAAAAAGCTCAGTAATTTACCATAGCTAAGGTTCTTGGACCAGGTTAAAAATAATTTCCCATTTCAATGCTAAACAAGCTATACTGAGTCCAAAGGTATAAAGTTTAGGTGAAAGAAGCAGCTCTATTTCCCTTGTCCCCTTGTCCCTCATACTTCGGAGAGCTTCAATGGTTTTGACTAGTTAAACAGTTCTTAGCAATAATTGTCCATTTCGTCGCTACTTTGAAACGATTTACACGGCATAAGCCGAAATTTTTTCATTTGAAACTAGAAAATCGCTTGGACTCAGCTTTGTCCAACATCAAGACCTTCCATGACTGGGTTTCTAATTTTATCAAAATTTCATAGAATGGCCACGATTTTATATTCGAATTTCAGTTTAATATGAATCGTCAGGTCCCCTCTTTTTCGAAGTAATTTTTGGACTTCTTGATTATCGTCTATTAGTATTGCGACCCCGTTTTTAGTTAATCTGGGTAAGGTTTTCTAAAGTATGGGTTTCTAATGGTTTCTGAAGCAATCGGGTTTAAAGAGTTGGGACTCAAAATTTAAGATAAATTCGGCGCAGTTTAAGTTTATAGGTGATTAATATCTTCATGGCTGCTTCGCTATCTAATATTAATACATTATCTTCAATTTTTGCTTGCGATAGTATAGAGTATGAAATCATGGGTTCTGTGGAGTCCTCAATCTAAATTTGTTAAGAATAGTCAGATTTAAAGACAAAGGTGTTAGGTCAGTTGTTTTAAACTTTTGCTTGAATATTTAATATTTCATCTTCCGAATTAGAGGTTTGGTTCCTGATATGTAACATATGAAAATTTATAAATAAAACTTTCGTTTTTTGTCCCACTGTACAGTTAGTCCCTTGAAGAAAAGCACGAAGTGATTTCCACTTTTTTTTGGGAACAGAAAAGTAATTTGTTTCTTCTGTTTTTGTTTCTATTGTTGCACATAAAGAAGAAAATTACAATTGAAGCCTTTGAAATACTTTTCACTTGTTGCAATTTAAAACAACAATAAGAAAGCAGCGACAGCAGCAACAAATAAAAGCAAAAAACATTTCGAACATTGCAATTTCTTTTTAATTTTTTTTCTATTTATTCAATCCAAGTGTTTTGTGCTTTGTTTTTATTACATACTCGCAAATTTTTGTTTTCTAAATTTAACATGTTGTGTGTGAATTTTCAAGAATTTACGGAATTGGAGCACAAAAAGTTTATTTTTAAAAAATTAATTGAAAAATGTTTTACGTATTTGAGTGTGGAATTTTGTTTGTTTGAGCAAAAATGTTTCAAAAAAAAAAATAAATAAAAATTATTTCAATTAGTGCAAACAGCACAACTGCAACAGCAGAAAGTGCAAAAATTCCAATAATTCCATAAAATAATAAAAACAACACACCAAGAGATTTATCATTGATAATTTTCACTTTAGCCGGCCGCTACCCGGTCGATCGATTTCTAAACGAAACATTTTTTCCAGTCATTCGTTCATTCATTCATTCACTGAAAACTACTGCAATTTTCACTCATGCACGCATGCGCGTGTTACTTTAGTATTCAAGTATCGGGCATCAGCATCGGCATTTTCAACTGCGTGTGCAAACTCGTTTGACTCGCCTCGCCTCATCTTTTACTTGCAATAATCTTTGCAATGTTGATATTATTGTTGTATGTTGCAAGCTGTTGTTGTTGTTGAATGAATGTTGCTTGCTTTATGTGCAATCATAAAACGCAAGCATGCATGCAATCAAATGTGCATCTCAAATGAAAGCATAAATGTCAATTTGTTAGATATACATACATAGATAGATAGATAGATACTGCTGGGTATCTCGACTTTATGTCTATTTGTCTTTACTTGCTGCTTGCTCTGTATGGCTGGCTGAATGCTTTTTGTTTTCTTTAAATAATCTATGCAGCTTAGAGTTTCAATATCGCCAGTAGCAAAAACATTTGTAGTTGATTCGAAAATATGTAAAAAATATATATTTTACATTGAAAAATTAAGATAATGTAGAAAATATGTAGAAAACTAGAATAACTGTACAGAAAATGTGTAGAAAACTTTATTTTAAATGTAAATTGGAAAAAAGTTGCTGAAAAATGTGTAGATAATTCCAAATTTTATATGGAGTTGTATTTTTTACGTAGATAATTTATACAAATATGTAAGGAATTGTGTTGAAATTTTGTAAGAATTGCAAACTTTTATTATATGCTGTATTTAATATGACAATAAGAAAGATATTCTAAAATTTTTTTCAAAAAATTGCTTAAAAAATTCTAAAATCATTTAACTATATTAAATATGTAGATAATGTAGAAAATACCAAAAACTTGAAGATTATTGTGTAGAAAATGGGTAGGAATCTCCAAATTTATATATTAATACATTGAATATGCTGAAAAAAGTGATAATGTAGACAACTGTAGGGAGAGCTATGTAGAAAATATGTAAAAAATGTCATTAAAGTTATATTCAATCTGTAGATAGAGAAGATAATACAAAAAACTTTGAAGAGTGTTAGGTAGAAAATGTGTTGAAAACTTAAAATATTACATTTCGTTTTATTTTTCATGTAGATAAAGAAGATAATGTATGGAAATCTGAAAGAAGCTATCTATAAAATGTGCGGAAAGCTCCATTTTCAACATCGAGATTTACTAAACATGTAGAAAAAGAAGATAATAGAGAAAACTTTGGAGAGTAGTGTGTAAAAAATATGTAGAAAATTCCAATTTGTATAATGAATATGTATTCTCTATGTAAATAAGGGAGGAAATGTGGAAAAATATGTCGACAATATTGTAGAAAATGTACCTAGATTGTTAGCTTTTATACTGAGCTATATTTGTTTTGTAGATAATGTAGAAAATTATCCAGAAATGTAAACAATAGTATTTTTTTTTACATTAAGCTATATTCAATGTGTTGGTTGATGGTGAAATTATGGAAAAACAAATTGCGAAACCCCAAATTTTTCATAGAGCTGCATTTGATATGTAGAAAAGAAAATAACGAGGAACAATAGGAAAGAAAATTTAAAAAAAACTTTTCAGTGAGTGCATAAAAAATGAGTTAAAAACTTAAACTTTTACATTGAGCTGAATCTAATATGTAGAAAAAGATTGTTATGCAGAAACATTTTAAGAGAGCTGCGTAGAAAACGTTTAAAAAATTTCCACCCCTATATTAAGCCGAATTTAATTTGTGGATGGAAAAAGTAAAGTAAACAATTTTGAAAAAAAACTACTTAGAAAATTCATTAGATATTACAATTTTTACATTGAGCTGATTTTATTATGTAGATAATTGATTTAAAGTAGAAAATATGTAATTAATTGCGTAGAAAATATCGTAAAAAAGTCCTCGAAATTCTTTTGCAATCTATACACCTATGCCACAACACTGACGAACAGCTGTTGTAATTTGCTGCTTCGAAGACTAAACAATTATTGCTATTGCTGTTATTTTATTATGCAAACTTTTAATACCACAACAGGGTGCCACCGGTGCCACTGCCACTTTAATAAAGTGTAAACACTGATGGCTGCTGTTGATTTATTATGCATACGTTTTTTGTTTTTCTTTCTAACTTTTTTCTATTTATTGTTGTTGTTGTGATTGATGCTGGCAATGCAGGAATTGTTGTTGATATTCGTTGTCTCAGTGTTGTTGCATTATAGATGCGAACGGCAAAAAAAAAAAATCGCTCAAGAAAGAAAACTCAGCAGCCGCAGTAAAAATTAGAAAAATATAATTTTTCTTTTGTTGCAGTGGCTGTCTGTCTACTGCTACTGTTCCTACTGTTGTTGTTGTTGGTGCTGTTATTGGTTGTATCAAACTATTGCTTAGAATTGTTGGCAGTTGCCATAACTTGGTCACTAGGTTACTTGGCTAATATTCATACAAACATACATATTTCTGTTGCTTTTATTCATTTAGCACATAAATGAAATAAAAAAGAAAATAGAAAAAAAAAAAAACGCAGCAACGTGTTTTTGTTTTCATCAGTAAAGGCATCAAAAAACTGGCAAAATTAGAAAAAAAAGAAATGTTGCAAATATTGAAATTGAACGTGATGTTGCTGCTGTTGTGTATCTTCTTCAACTGCCTGCCTCTTCTTTTTTTATTATTATTAATTTTACTCTTACAAATGTGCAAAAAATGCTCACGGTTTTTTCTTCTCTTGTTTTTATTTTGAATGAAATGTGTAGAAAGATGTGCGTAAACTTCAATTAAATTGGTGAAAATTTATATGCATAATTTGCTATTTACTTACAGTTGAAAAACAAATTTTCTCATTTGGAAAATTTTAATTTTACAAATTACATTTAATTTCACATTTACGCATTTAGAGAAGCAATATTTGTGCAGTTGTTTAGGAAAAATTGCAGAAGTGTTGAACAGGATAAATTTAATTGCTTGTATTTTTATATTGTTGTTCATTTTTGGTCAAATATGTTTAGATGAATGCGTGGAAAATGAATATGAAATTGCATTTTTACATTGAGCTTTATTTAATATGTAGATAAGGAAAATAGTATAGTAGAAATTGGAAAAGGTTTGTTAAGAACTGTTAAGGAAATTAGTGAAATTAAGTAGAGAACTGTGTAGAAAATGTATAGGAAATTTTAAATTCTACTTGGAGTTGAGTTCCTTATGTAGATTAAATAGAGAATGTCGAAAAATATACAGAAATCGTACAGAAAATTTTAGGTCTAGTGGTTGATTTTGTAACTAACCCAAGTCATGCTAATTTTTAGTTTTGAAATAACCTGAGGTCATGTAGTTGAAATATTGAAGAAAATTTAAATACTTGGTATTTTCTACCCTGATAGTTTGCTTTGCTCTACCCTATTCAAACCAAAGCATTTTCTTAAATGATAAAGTTTACTTTAATCCTCCGTTGGGCAAATGAGTCTGGCCAGACCTTTTTTGATTTTAATTCTAATTTAAATAATATATATTTCTAATCAAGCTAGAGCAACTAGAAAGTTCATGTAACTTCTCAAAAATTTTTTAAATTTTTTTTTTAATTTTATTTTTCTTATTTTATTTTTTTTTTATTTCATTTTTTATTTTTAAATTAATAGGCTTTGAATGAACAATAATGTCAGAAGAAAGGTTACAGATCTGACCTTCCTTTTTATTTGTTATTTACATAAAAAATACCTTTTAATGCATTTCCAAAACTTAATATTTACATACAAATACTTGAATATATAGATAGGGCCTGGCCAGACCCATTGGGTACGAATGTGGCTATCGAAACATCTGCCTAACGGAGGTTTAACCTCATTATAGCATAGTCAGAGATAAACTCACCTTAGTCCAGGGTTTGATCCGGTACCGCCTCGGACGAGAAGTAGCTATAGGAAGCCGGTAAAGACCGGTTTGTTGAAGACAAGTTATTCTGTATGAATACATTACTGAGATAAACCGACTTTCATCATTATCAATTCATGAATCTCCTATAACAGCATCGGAGATAGTAATTCCATTGTAATTAATTTTTCTTAACCTTTAAAGTGGCGGGGTGGTCTAACAATATACAGTTTATAAAAAAATCATGATACTAAAGGGTTTTTGGGGTTTCTGCATCCAAATCTGTTAGCTGAAACTCAAAATTCAAAATGGCGTATCCAATATGGCGAACAAATTTTTTTTAAATTATTCTAATTCATCTGAAACTCGTTTCTCAGGGATTTTTGGGGTCGCCAAATCCAAATCTATATACAGAATCTCAAAATTCAAAATGGCGTATCCAATATGGCGGAATATTTTTTGCAAAATTATTCTAATTCGTTTGAAACTTGTTTCTCGGGGGTTTTTGGGGTCGCTCAATCTAAATCTGTAAACAGAATTTCAAAATTCAAAATGGTGTATCCAATATGGCGGACGACTTTTTGAAAAAAATGTTCTAAGTCGTCTGAAATTTCTTTTTCGGAGACTTTCCTGATATTCAAAGCAATAAATTTGAATTTGCATTAATTCTTAAAAGCTTAATGCAACAAATTTCTATTGACATTACTTTTCGAAATTTCAATGGAAATATTGCATTAACATTAATTCTCAAAGGGCAGTTTTTCATTGGCATTATTTCCCAACTACAATTTGATTTTCATGTTAAGTGCAAATACATATTCATTTACATTATAATTATGTAATGCATTAAAAAGCTAAATCCAAATACTTTTTACTACTGAGACCAAAGTCGATCTACCTCACGCATAACTTGTCCACTGAGCGAGTATCAATTCACTATTGAGACGGAAATGTGTTTGCTGATAAAAGATACGATTTCTCCAGGTAGCAGAGTTCACAGACTTTACTCTGTATCTCCGCCCCCTTTCCCCTAATTTAAAGTTTTCGAAAATCTTTTAAAAAAAACTACATAAAATTAATTGAATTTAATTGAATATGATTGAAAATACTGTGGTCATGTAATAAAATGATTAATAATATGTTTAAAAAATTTTAAATATCAAGGCAATTTTATTTAGCAAAAAAAAAAAAATACAAACATCATATGTACATAAATGAACTTTTAACTAGTAACTAAAATTAACGATATTGCTACTTTAACAACAAAAATATATAAAAAAAAATCAGCCTATGCACATACAATACTCAGAGAGTAGTTATATTTATGATGATATGTATACATAAAAAAAATGCCTTCAATTATTTTACGCAAAGTCACTATATAACTATTATTTCATATCACAGCAGCCAATTAAATTGATCGTTATTATCATTATCATCATCAGCAGCAGCAACAGCAACATCATTCATTTATTGCTAGTTTTTCTTACTACAAATTAAATACATATCTACTATAGTATACTATACACTTGTATACATTATTTATTTACCAGTGTGTGTATATTGCATCATTAAAACAGTCATTGATCTCAACAACGCGCTGTTGTTGATGCTCCTCCTCGATCGATCCAATACGATCCGAAACGATCCGATCTGATCCTCAATCAAAATATAAACAAGCAACAAATCAATTAAATCTTTGAAGTTTTTACCTTCAGCAACATCATCTCGATAACAACATCCACAAATAAACAACAAACAAATTCCCATGTGTTGTTGTAACAATATTTTTTAAAATTTTTTTTTTTGTTTTGGTGTATATTATCCTCCATCTCTCCTCGGTTCTGCTGCTTCTATTTTTCCTACTCTTGCAAATGCCAAACATGCATTTAAATTTCACCCAATTTCCTTTCAATTGCAATCAATTTTTCATATTAAAACAACAACAAAAACTGGATTTTTTGAAATGATTTAATAATAAACTTTATAAACAAAAAAAAAGCAACAAAAACAGTAACAAGAAAAAAAGCATTAGCAATAGTGCAAAACATATACATACACACTCATACACGTACACATGTATGAATTTTTGTTTGCAATGAGGAGAGTGCAATCAACTCTTCTCCATCGTCTCTTTTTCTCTCGCCTTTAACTTCAATATGATGACCGGACCAGTCTGACCATTGACCAGGGCAACTTTCCTTCCAGGCAATAAACAGCAGCAAATAATTGAAATCATTAATAGTTGGTTGTAGTTATAGCATAGCTCCAACAGCAGCAGCAGCACCACCACCACCACCACCAACATCACCATCAATTGCATCAATCTTTATTGCAATAGCATGGAGCAGCAAATAAAATTGCAAGCAACAATATCAGCAGCATTGAAGATTTTTGCTTTACTTTTAATTTAACTTTTTAAACTTTTAGTTTGAGTTTTTACTAGCTTGCGTTGGCAATTGCTGGAAAACTTTATAATATAGCTGGGGGTTTTTTTCTAGTTTACTTTATGTTGTTGTTGCTGTTACTTGTTTTTGCTTATGTATATATATAGAGAGAGAGGAAATAAGTGGGTTTTAATTTTGTTTTAGCTTTAAAGAATTTTATTGAATTTTGTTTATCTTCTTATTTTTTTTTTTTAATTTTTTTATGCTTAGCTTGTGCTTGATAACAAGGTACATACACACACATATGTCTATGCCTACTCCAAAAGCCTACTAAACTTTTTATTATTATTCTATATAAATGTAAGTAGAAATGTGGCATTCTTTTGCACAAGTTTTCATTTCATTTGAGAGCAATACAGATAGACTAAGAACACGTTGAAGTATTTTTTTTTCTTCTTTGAATGGGAGTATTTTTATGAGCCTTCTATAAAAATTGTTTAGGTATATCTTCCCACAGAGGATTCGTAAATTGAAAAATAAATTAAGAAAGGAAACTATAAGCCAATAACCTTCCAGTTTGTATTTATAGAGCAAGAAAATATTATCTTGAAGACGTAAGATTTATAAGGATTTAGAGCCTAGTCATATATCTCTATATTAATAAACGAAAAAATGCAAACAAGCGATACATATTTAACTCAAACTAATGAGAACTCTTTTGTCGTATAACGAAAACGAAAGTTCTAATACTACTGTAATGGTTAACCTGGTAATCAATAAGTTTAGGTTCATTGTCTATAGTATTGCATACTTTTGGGCATAATTTAGTTATTAATTTAATCACAAAACCATTATCTATCACTTCTGTTCTAAAGAAAAACTCATTCAAGTATATTTCCTTGCCTTTTGAAACATTTGTTCGAACATTCTGAGTCACTAGAGCTTAGTCCTGGTAACTAAGAGGGTGTTGAATAGTTGAAAGTTTCTGGATCTGATCTGGATATGACTAATGAGCATACAAAAGACTTGTATAACTGACCTTCACTTCACCCCAATGCAATGCATTCAATATCAATCTCTCAATATCAAATTCTGATTAGAATTGGTTTCAAAAATTTATGGTAGCCCTATATATAATAATTTTAATTCTTTTAATATTAATATTAAAATATACTTTTCAAAATATTTTCTAATAATTTCCCTTTTTCTTTTCTATTTTAGGTAAGATTTTCTTTAATTCATTTTCTGCGTAAAAATATCTAATGGGTAAGATTAAAATATTTAATTTTTTGACTTATAATTTCCGCCGCTAGTTGGTGCAGAGACTGCGGAAGAAAAGAGACGAGAGTTTAATCTGTTAGTTTTGTAAAACAGCATTTCAATTCAAATATACATAATGATTGTGATATTTATAGGCAAATTTGAAATTCAATTTACTCTAATTTCTAAAGAAATTTCATTAAGAAAGAATTCTTGAAAATTTTATTTAAAAAACTTTCTTTGAAAATATTCTTTAGAAAAACCTTTTCCAAACTAAATTTTGAAAAATAACTACTTCAGAAAAACTTTTTAAAAACAAGTCCTCCAAAAGAATTACTCTATAAGAACTAACCTAAAGAACTTCATTAAAAACATTTCATTAGAAAACTTCTTCAGAAAAAGTCCCTTCAGAAAACCTTCTCCAGTAAAATTTTTTACCAAAAACAACTTTTCACAAAAATTTCTCAATAAAACAACTTTTTTGGAGGAGGTTCTTCAGAACAACTTTTTCAGAAATCTTTTTCAGGAAAACTTTTCCAGAAAAAGTTCAGTAAAAAAATTTCTTTAGAAAACACTTCTCCAAAAAAAAAATACTCAGATGAAACTTCCTTACAAAATCTTCTTTAGAAAAATTAATTCAGAAAAACTTCTCCAAAACCAAAAAGTTCTTTAAAAAGAACTCAGGTAGAAAAAAATTTTCCAGAATAACTTCTTCAACAAAACTTCTTCGAAAAACTTCTACAGAAAAACTTCTTCTGACAAACTTTTTCAGCAAACTACTTCAGAAGAATTTCTTCAAAAAAATTTCCAAAGAAAATCTTCTTTAGAAAATCTTCTTCAGAAAAATTTCTGTAGAAAACTTTACAAAAAAATGCAAAACTTTTCAAAAAATATGCTGTGGAATAACTTTTCCGGAAAAACTCATCTAAAAAACTTCACCAAAAGATTTTTCAGTAAATCTTTCTCAAAGAATATAATCAAAAAAAATTTTCCTAGAGAGACTTGTAGAAACTTTTTTCCAGAAACATTACTTTAGAAACATTTCTTCAGATCAACTGACTTTCTTAAGAAAAACTTTTCCAGAAAAATTTCTTCGAAAAACTTTTTCAGAAAAATTTCTTTGAAAGAATTTCTTTAGAATAAATTCTTCAGAGGAAATTCTTTAGAAGAAATTCTGCAGAAAAAAATTTTCGGTAGAAATTTGTTGGAAGAAAACTTTCAAAAGAAATTCATAAAAAAATTCTTCATTAAAAAAAGGTTCAGAGGAAATTCTACAGAAGAAATTCTTCAGAAGAAATTCCACGGAAGAAATTCTACAGAAGAAATTAGAAAAAGAAATTCTGCAGGAGAAATTCTTCAAAAAAAAAATATTCAAGAAAATTACTTCAGAATAAATTTTTCAGAAAAACGTATTCAAAAAAAAAAAGAAGAAATTCTACAGAAAAAGTTCTTCAGAAGAAATTCTATAGAAGAAATTCTTTAGAAGAAATTCTTCAAACAAAATTATTCAAGAAAACTACTTCAGAATAAATTCTTCATAAAAACTTATTCAGAAAAAACTGAAGAAATTCTACATAAGAAATTCTTCAGAAGAAATTCTTTAGAAGAGATTCTTCAATATAAATTCTTTAGAAAAGATTCTTCAATATAAATTCTTTGGGAAAAATTCTTCATTAGAAGTTTTTTAGAGGAAATTCTTCGGAAGAAATTCTACAGAAGCTATTCTACAGAAGAAATTCTACAACAGAAATTTTACAGAAGAAATTCCACAGAAGAAATTCTACAGAAGAAATTCTACAGAAGAAATTAGAAGAAAAAATTCTTCAGAAGAAATTCTACAGGAGAAATTCTTCAAAAAAATTATTCAAGAAAACTACTTCAGAATAAATTATTCAGAAAAACAGAAGAATTCTACAGAAGAAATTTTTCAGAAGAAATTCGGAAATACAGAGGACATTCTTTAGAAGAACTTCTTTACTGGAAATTCTTTAGAAGAAATTCTTAAAAAAAAAATTATTCAAAAAACTTATCTTGAAAAACTTCTTCAGAAGAAATTCTTCAGAAAAACTTATCCAGAAAAACTTCTTCAGAAGATATAATGTAGAATAAATATACCGAAAAAGATGTGATTAGAACTCGCCTGAAGAATCTGAAAAATGCCTACAGGAGCTCTTCTAAAACATGTGTGCACTCTTCGAGAAGAAGAACTCTTTAAAAAATTCTACAGAGTAGTATTCTAAGAAAACTTGCCCTGAAAAATTGCCCTATAACAACTTCTGTAAAAGATCTTGAGAAAAACTCTACATTCATCTTCAGACTCTTGATACTTCGATTTTTGTGCTCATACATGTTTAGAAAGAGCTCAATTAAGTAATCCGGTAAATAATATTTCTGAATAAGTTAACAATTTCCTAGCTAGAGCTGCCGGCAACACAAACTTATCACTTAGTTACATGAATTTATCAACTAAATATCTAAAATGTATATGTAAAAAACCAATCTGTAGGAAAAACTCGAATTCCAAAAGCTCAAAACTATTTATAATGCCATATTTTACAACTACTTTGTTGTAATCAACATTTTTCAGAAAAAAAAACTACAAAATAACTAACCTTCCTCAATTTAATCTCTAATAATAACAAACATTTAGTTATGTACACACATACCAATAAATATCCAACTGTGTTTTTGTAACACGTTACTTGTTAGCCAGTGTTGCCATTTTTTTTTCAAACCAAGAGTTTGTTATTTTTTGTTGTCGTTGTTGTTGTTGTTTTTTCTTAAACATAATTCCAATTTAAGCTAAAACAGCTGAATAAAAACTACCACCGCAATACCAGCACAAGCAAACATACATTCAATTATAGGTAGTTGCTGCTTTTGTTGTTGTTGTTATTATTGTGTTGGACCTGTTCGACTGGCTCTGGCTTTTACCATTTAAGTCATCTTTGTTTTTAATGTTGTTTTTGTTGTTTTTTTTTTTTTGCCTTTACTTACGCGACGCAACAACGCATAAGTTTGAAGATCATGGACCAATGTGTGGTTGGTTGGATGGCTGGTTGTTGTTGTTGGTGGATTGTTAAATATTATTGTTGAATATATAGTAGTTACCTGTATGCCGCTGTCGCTGCCACTGTTAGCTGCTAACCCCCAATGGTGCAGCAGCAACAGCAGAAAGTAACTTGTTGCAACCTAAACAACAACAACTATAGCAAGTTGTTATTGCTGATGTTGACTTAACGTTGATCACTTTGTTTTTGTTTTTCATTTCATTGTTTTTGTTTTTTCATTTAAGGTTATTGCACTTGAGGTCGTTAGTTCTATGTATTTACAATACATACACATATGCCATATGAGTGCGTTGTTCAGTTTAGTGTACAAATATCTATACTCAAGGAAAATTATTTATTTAGTACATAAATACATATTTGGTTTAATCACTTTTTGGGTGTAATAGAACCCGGTAGAAGTCTCCAATGGCTTTTTAAGGGAAAATGGCAATAGATAGTGACCTCTCTGGGTAGGTTCTGTTATAGATGAAACCTTCCTTTGGCTTATTTTTTTTGTGTAAGAAAAATCTTTCTGGGTCCGAAAATTTCACTAGTGTCGGTTTGCTAAATTGTCTTTGAGCAGATTTTTTAAAATCTTAACAAAGTTTTTCATTTGAGTGTAGATAGCTAAAAATAAATATTAAGTTTTGCATTTTGTCATTTAAATCAATTAAGCCAATGAAGTTCGAAGCTGACGTCGGCAACTATAGTGGTAGTTAGAAAGAAACGGAAAATATTGAATAGACCACGCAAAGAAAGGGATAAAATAGTAAAATACGATAACTTACTTTAAACAATTAGTTGCAGTTTCTTTTAGCTTGAAAATAATGGCAAAGTTTTGTCCAAAATTATTTATATGAAAAAATATAATTTTTGATCAATAAGGTTCAGATATTGGTTGACCGTTGGTGACTTTGGTGACTGAATCTTATCACTAATAATGAAAGAGAAGACCAGATTGAAAGGAAATAGAATAGGAATGCCCCCGTACTATATAAATCTTCCAAGAAAACCAAAAAAGGTGACGTAAAATTTTAGTGGAAAAAGCGAAATCGGAGAAGGGTTTGGTTTCTGGTTTGATCCAGTCTGTGGTTTGGTCTGTCTCTTGTTTAGTTTCTGATCTCGATTCTGGTCTTTTCTGTACTCCGGTATCTGTTGTGGTCTTTGGTCTGGTCTTTGGTCTGGTCTTTGGTCTGGTCTTTGGTCTGGTCTTTGGTCTGGTCTTTGGTCTGGTCTTTGGTCTGGTCTTTGGTCTGGTCTTTGGTCTGGTCTTTGGTCTGGTCTTTGGTCTGGTCTTTGGTCTGGTCTTTGGTCTGGTCTTTGGTCTGGTCTTTGGTCTGGTCTTTGGTCTGGTCTTTGGTCTGGTCTTTGGTCTGGTCTTTGGTCTGGTCTTTGGTCTGGTCTTTGGTCTGGTCTTTGGTCTGGTCTTTGGTCTGGTCTTTGGTCTGGTCTTTGGTCTGGTCTGGTCTGGTCTTTGGTCTGGTCTTTGGTCTGGTCTTTGGTCTGGTCTTTGGTCTGGTCTTTGGTCTGGTCTTTGGTCTGGTCTTTGGTCTGGTCTTTGGTCTGGTCTTTGGTCTGGTCTTTGGTCTGGTCTTTGGTCTGGTCTTTGGTCTGGTCTTTGGTCTGGTCTTTGGTCTGGTCTTTGGTCTGGTCTTTGGTCTGGTCTTTGGTCTGGTCTTTGGTCTGGTCTTTGGTCTGGTCTTTGGTCTGGTCTTTGGTCTGGTCTTTGGTCTGGTCTTTGGTCTGGTCTTTGGTCTGGTCTTTGGTCTGGTCTTTGGTCTGGTCTTTGGTCTGGTCTTTGGTCTGGTCTTTGGTCTGGTTTCTAGTCCAGCCGCTCATCTCTGGTTTTTGGTCTAGTGTTGGGTATATTTTCTGTCCTAAGGTCTAGTTCTCTGGTCTGCTCGTCAATCTGGTCTGATGTCTAGTTTGGTCACTAGACTGGTATATTATTGATAGTATTGAGTATTTGAAACCTTTCGATTATAAGATAAATGTCAAACCAAACCGACATCAATTATAATGTCGACACTATTTTATTTTTAATACATAAACTTCTACTAATTTCATATTATTTAATTAAAAAATATAATGAAATATATAAATATTCAATATATTTCTGTAAAGAATTAATTGATTATATTTTCAATTTAATTTTAGTTTTCTATTTTGTTTTGTTTAATTTCTACCATATTATATTCGCTTTCTTTTGTTGTTGCCACTGCTCATATAAAATGCAATTCTTTCTTTTTATATCAATGCTTTTTTTTATTATTTTCTTTTTATTATTAAGTATTATTTTAAATTAATTTTTATAAATAATCATTTTCACCACCAATCTCTTTTTACAATTTGGTATTTTTATTTTTGTTTTAATTTTTTTTTCTTAAAGTTTGATATTTTTGCATTTATTTCTTATTCCTTTTTTGTTTTTTATTGTGCTCTTTAAATTTTAAGTATTCATAAACGTGAAATTAATTAATTTTGTACCAGATTTGCATCTTCATCTCACATTCTGTTGTGTTATTGTTATTGTTGGAAGTGTTTAATGACGTGCCTTTGGTTTAGTGCCTCTTTTTAAAACTCTGGTGATTTATGCACTTGCGGTATTTTTTGGTTTGGTTTGTTTCTTTTTTTTTTTTTTTTTTTTTGTTTTTGTTTTTCTTTTTGGGTGAGTGTATACTTGAATATGTAAAAAAAAATAGATCAATAAGGTAGCTATAAAGAAATAAATTTAATAAGACAATTTTTAATGCAAACAATTATTTTTCAAGAGCGTTAATTTAATTAGAAAATATTCTTAAAATTCTTGAGAAAGAATTATTAATTTGCTAGGTAGACTGGGTTCATACTGAAATAGTTTAACTATAATTTAGTTCAGCCCTCAAAGTATGAAGAATAGACTCAGCCTTTATTCGCCTGGGCTGTGATAGTTAAATGGCAATTATTTTTCTTTTGAAAAGCTTAAACAAAAATAACAAACCTATACAGGCAACATTGAATGTTTAGCTAAATTCATTCAGAGTCTTAGCCGGTCTTACATATGTAGCTAATTTTTCTCAATGATTAGTTTTCTTTATATTTTTCCAACACACAAATACATACATTAATCGATTTCTATTTTAAAGAAATTACCACTACAAGGGTAGCTAAGTAAATTAATGTTTTTATGTTTTTTATTGTTGACTTTCGACATTGACATTTGAAGTTTTGCGCTAATTAACCTTTTCTTTAATTTAAATACTTACTCTTTCAAAATGATTACAACTTTGAAAACACAAGTGCCTGCAACAATTACAACAACACTTAAAAACTAGTACATTTAACTAATGTTAATTACCTTCAGCTACTTAACAATTATATTTCTCTTTTATTTTTTTTTATTTTTTTTTTTTTTTGATATTATTATTTTTGGCATTACTTTTTAAAATTGCATGTCGATTTGAAGCGCATCATAATTTTTCATATTATTTTTTTTACATTTTTGTTTTTATGCAAGTGATTTTTTTTTATTGTTGTATGCAAGAGGAAAAGACACGTAGGGAGGAAGCGGCGGGGAACGAGCGGATGAAGAGGGTTTCTTTACAAGAAGATGCCTTATGTTAAAAACATTGAAAGAAACTTTTTTTTTGTAGTTTTTTGAAACCCATGAAACAACAACAAAAAAAGAAAAAACGAAACCAAAATACCTTGTATTAATTCAAGTGGAAGTTGTACACAGACACCAAAACATATAACCACACATGCACAAAACAAATGCATTCGTTGTGCATATATGTGTGTGTGTGTCTGTTTTTTAGTGTAAAAAAGTAGCAGTAATTTTTTGCATAGAAAAAAAAAGAAAAAAAAATCAGCAAAATTCATGAAACCATAAAGCGCGAAGCCCTATTTTTTTTTTGTATTGTTTTTTTGGTTGCCTTGTCTTTCAAATTCACTGTATGTATATAACTAACTTACGTATGAGTACAGTAATCCCTGCTTAAATGCGTCGATGCAAAGGTATATGCACTTTCAAGTACAATTAACCGGAAATTGCAATTTTAATCAACAAATTTGAGTTCATTTTGAATTAAAATGTAAAATTACTTCTGCAACGAAAAGCGCAATTAATTGAACGTCCAATTAACCGGGGATTACTGTATAATAAATATATATAGATATATAAAAGTACAAGTAAAACTACTGAAAAATGTTTTCTTTAATAGATTGCAAAAAAAAAAAAAAAAAATAATATTAATGCAAATGTACTTAAAAAAAAAAAAACAAAAAAAATATGCACTTTGTATATTTAGTAATTGTAAGTAACCTATCTATGCATCTCATGTGCTTGTTGCAAAAAAAAAAATTGTAAAAATAAAGTAACTAGATACTGTTATAAATTTGAGGTGCTTACATATGCTCACTTTAGCGTTCAAGATAGTAGCTTCTTCTTCTTTTGCCTTTTTTCACTCTTCGTTATGTAAAATTATAATTGTAATAACTAGGTAGGTGATTGTTATTGTTTTCATTAACTAAAAGGGCATTTGCTACAAGCTTTTAAATATTTTCATATTTTTCAATTTTTATTAATACAGTGGTGATCCAGTATAACTAACGCTCGTATCTTTTTTTGGACCAAAAACTGTATATTTTTACCATAAAATTAAAAAAAACTGTAAATCGAATTGGAAAAACTGTATATTACGCGGTATTAATTTTTTCAATGAAAATTGGCTATCTGAATCGTCTTCGTTCTCCATTTTAATATATCGTTCTGTAGTTGTATTGAAATTTTAGAAAAAATTTGACGAATTTTTTTAGATCATTTTATTATTTCGTTCATACCACACTTAATATGAAAATTTGGGAGCAAAAACGGATTCAAATTTTTGTGAGAGCAAAAGTGAAATAAATTGATTTCACAGCGCAAGAACGGCACAAGTAATAAGGCATGGAGTGAAAATGAAACTAATTAGACGATTAAGAGACCATCCTGTACGATAGTTAGTGATCTGTGCGTTCATAATTCCACCCCCTCCCTCTTCGCCTTTCACTTTTTCTCTGCTGATAATATTCACATTGTAAGAAATATTTTTTTAGACCATTTTATTTATTATTTCGTTCACGCCAAACTTAAATAAGACAATTTGAGAGCAAAAACGGATTCGAATTTTTATGAGAGCAAAAGTGAAATAAATTGGTATCACAGCGCAAGAACGGCACAAGTAATAAGGCATGGAGTGAAAATGAAACTAATTAGAAGATTAAGAGACCATCCTGTACGATAGTTAGTGTTCAATGCGTTCAAAATTCCCTACTCCCCCCCTCGCCTTTCACTTTTTCTCTGCTGATAACTTTTACATTGTTAGAAATATTTTTCTAGACCATTTTATTTATTATTTTGTTCACGCCAAACTTAAATAAGACAATTTGAGAACAAAAACGGATCCAAATTTTTATGAGAGCAAAAGTGAAATAAATTGATATCACAGCGCAAGAACAGCACAAGTAATAAGGCATGAAATGAAACTAATTAGAAGATTAGGAGATCATTCTATACGATAGTTAGCGATCTATGTGATCATAACTCCACCCCTACTCCCCTCCCCTTTTCTTTCTACGACTCTTTCCATTCTCTTGAATTTTACATCTTATTTATTTGACTGTACAATACGTAGTAGCCAGAGAAAATTAATCAGCGGGATCATTGACAGATCATTCACAGTAAGGAAAAAAGGATTTATCCTATCCCAGGCAGCACTCTCAATGAAAAACTTTCAGTGCTATTACCTTGAATGGCGAAACGAATCAGCTATTTAAACCCAAAAAGCCTCTAACGCACTAATAAATGTGCTACAATGGCAATTACCACATACATACATATAAAATAATCATAAATTAAAGTGCTTTAATTCAAAAGAAATTTACACTTTCGTTATTTTATCTCTTGGGACCAACAAAAAGAATTGACAGCCAAATTATCTGCCAATAAAATTGGGGGGAGGCGAAAAAATAAGTATATCAAAAGCAAATTTTTCCACATGTAAATTAAAGAAAGATAGAAAAGAAAAAAAAAAAGATTATTATTTCACTGTTAACTTCAACATTTCGACATCTCAAGGGTTCAAGTGAATCAATTCAATTTTTTTGTTGTTTTGTTTTTTTTTTTTTTGTTTTTATATATTTTATTTTGGCTTTGCTTACACATAACTTATGCTATGTGTAAGTTTATATACATTTATGTGTAGATATATCTGTCGATTACTATATCTGTTCTTTTTAGATGTTAGCTATCGAAATAAAATAAATATACCAACGCAACGCACAACACTTTGGTATTGTTGGTTGCTGCTGCTGTTGCATGTGATGAAAAAGATCTTAAAGTAGCATCTCTTTAGTATGGTGATTCGATTTGTATCTAACAGATACATACATACCCACTCGAATACGCGCATACATGTACATACATATAAATAAAGTATTTTAAAGTCTGTATTATTTATTCTTATTATTGTGAAAAATTTTTTGGTCATTCGATTTTTTTTTTTTCAATGTCATTAAAAAAATTTATTTTTGTTCGATTTTTCTTTTTTTTTTTGCTTATTTACTACTGTCGTTGATATTGATTGGTAGACAAAATTGATTGAATTGCAAGACAGAAGCAATTGAGCATTTTTCATTTTTTTTGTTGTGTCGTTGAGATTTTGATTAATAACTTGTAAAAATAAATAAATAAGTAAGTTGGTAGCTGCAGCATGATTTGTTTAAAATTTATGCAAAATTTTTAAAATTTTTATTACAAAATATTTTGGCATAAATTTTGTAATATTTGACAGAGTTAAAGGTCGAGTTCCAGAGAAAATTGCGTCCAAAACTTCAGAATGACTTGATAATTTATTGATAATATTACTTTCAATATTATTGTCAATAATAATGTCAATATTATTGTCAATAATAATGTCAATATTATTGTCAATACTATTGTCAATATTTTCGTTGATAAAAATTTGATTTGATTTAAAAGAGACAGTGAGGCAGTCTGATTTTCTGGAGACAGTATCTAGATATAGCCTTAACTTAATTAAAACAGTTTTAGGAAATTAACATTTAAATTTGAGCTTAACCCCATTATATTTCTTTGCGGGAAATAAACCTGAGGCAGGTGTGATTCCCGCACTCTTTTACAAGACCACCATTATATTTTACTGTTGGCATCAAGATACAGATTCGCGTGTCTTACGCCTAAACGATGTTTACACGATTAAGCTTTTAGGCATATGAATTATATTAATGTGTTTTGTTTTTACTCTGTTTATCTATAAATTAATTAATATTTTAAAATCACACATGCGATTGTCTGTTACCACAAAGAGGTGTTCCCTCAAGTTCAACAAACAACGCTATTATTAAATTGTCATACGTATGTCAAAATTATGTTCAATACCTAACATCAAATCATACATACATATGAACAATGTATGCGTGCATCTTCAAGAAACCAAACCACAACAAAATAAGAAAAAAATATGTATTCAAACCAAAAAGCTTAATATTCAATTACTCAAGACTGAAGGAGGTAGAAGAGGCACATTCGGTACCTACTAAGTAGATACATTATATAAATAGAGTAAGTAATAAGCAAATGGGTACTGGCTTAAATATGGGCGGTTTTTCTTAATACTTAATAGTTGGTTTCACTACTCTCACGATCTTAGGGCCTTCAATAAGAGGAGCTAGTATCTCAGACTCTATGATTTTAAAGCCCTAAGCTGGTATTTTGATTCCCACAATCTTAGGGTCTTCAGTGAGATACAAAAACTATCCAAAGGCAAGGAGAGGGCTGTGTATCCCTGCTGTCATGACCTTAGAGTTCTCAGTGAGGTGCAAGGACTATCAGAAAAGGGGAAAGGAGGACACTGATATTCCGGCCCTCGCGATCTTAGGGTCCGGAGTACAGAATTTTCTCGGGTTTCACATTTTCTCTAGCAGGTCTTCTCCAGGCACATACAAACGTATAGACATTACAATGAAGACGCAGAAACTCACATGCATTTATTAAGAAAATGTGTCACCATAGATAAAAGGACTCAATGGAAAACTAAACAAATATATTCTAAAGAATTCGATAGCATTCTGAGTTTCAAATACTGGTCTGAAGTTTTTGAACAATCTGTTGTAAACATGCATAAATCTTCAACCAGCTCATATTTCTAACAACTACCCTATAACCTTAAGCTCTCAAATGTTTTGGCATCAACTCAACTCAAATTACATGCTATCTTATTTGAAGATGCGTTAAAAAAATATAGTGCTGGGGCAACATCAGTGTTGCTGTAAATGCTGCCATTATTTCTACTTCTGTTGCTGCTATTCAACTGTGCTGAATAATGAATATGATCACTTTAGATCACTTTTATTGTCGTATATATGATATGAAAATAATTGAAGCAATTATTATGGTTAATTTTCTTTTCAATTTTTTTTCTCTCTCATTTCTTCTCTTTTTACTATCTCTGTCTGCTTTTTACTTTATGTGGTATTCAATCTTTTATGGTTTTGTAGTATTAAAGTGACATGTGCGTTTATGATCATTTGCAATACTAGTATTAAAAGAGATACATTTAATAGACCCTCATATATGTTTCATTTCGTTTCACTTCTTTTTGTTTGGTTGAATGCTATTTACTGATTGCTTATGATAAATAGTAATGCAATAAAGCAATACCAATAGCAGCAATAGCAAACAGTAGCAACTTCATTCATTATTGCCATATCATTTACACAATTGTCGCATAAATTTGCTGGTTGGGTTTCTTCTTCTTGTTCAGCTGTTTTTTCAACTACGTCTTCTTCAGCTTCTTCTTATATTACATATTGACTTTGCTTGAATACTCTTTGCTAGTGTAACTTAAGTGAGTTTTAATATGTTCAATTGACATTTGATTGACACTTTTTCTTCAATGTATGCGTATGTACGTCAATTGTCAACACAAAGAAATTTCTTCTTCATACAAATTAAATGCAATTAACGCTTTTGTTATAATTTATTTATTTTTTTTTTATTTCATTTCAATGTTACATTTTCATTTTTTTTTCAGGCTATTTTGTTTAGTAAGTTTTTGCTTAACATAATGAAGTAGTTTGTTGATGAAAAAAATATTATTTTAATTTAATTTGGGTCAGCATAAAATATACTTACGTACATACATCCATATAAATTTATGTACTCTGTTATAATATTTCATAGTAGATATATGTTTGCCTTGCTACTTGACATTTCAACATTTTCTATGTACTTCAAAAAAGATCCAATATAAAAGTATCTATTTTCAAGTGCTCACTCTATGCAACTTAAATTCATTTTTTTTTTTTTTTTTTTTTTTTTTCTTTCTTGCTCTTTAGAAAATTTCATCATAAATTAATATTAAATTAATATTTATGAGTTAAATTTCATTCTTATGAAAGTATCATTAATATTTACTTTGCATATGTGTATATTTTGTTTCTACTTATGTTGAAAAATAATCAAGTGGTTTTTCACTGTATTCTATATATTTTTTTTCATTTTTAAGATTTTTTTTATGATTTATAATATGTTGAAATTATTGGCAATATTTCGTATCCACACTATAAAAAATCATCTTTATACATAAAGATATCTCTTGTTTATAACCCAGTAAGAAATTTTGTATGGCATGGGTTACCATGTTCAACAAAAATAGTCCTGGAATTCAATAAGCAACTCTGAAATCAAACTTAGAGCTATAATATTTGTATTCCAAAGAAGATTCCGTGCTGTGTAGTTCTTTATCTGAAGCGTGTTTTCTTGCAGATTAAGGCCACGTATTTATTATTTTTGTTTTTGGGTCAGATCGAATTTGGGATGTATTCAATATTCGTATCAGATAATTTGTATAGGGTTGATGAGAAATATTATCAAATTTTCACCGACTATCCCAAAATTTAAAATAATGTAAGAAACATAATTATAAATGTTCAAAGAAAACTATTAGACCTAACACGCCTTCTTTGTATGTCTTCCCTAAAACAAATTTGACCAGTTTTTATATTTCCAGATTAGGTCGAACTTCGGAGATATTCATGCAAACTTAATTAAAATTTTTGTATTGGATAATTTTATAAAGAAGCGATCAGCAAAATAATCAAACCTTCACCAATTTTGTCTTTCTTAAGTAAATAATTTTTTAAATTTTTTTTCAAAATATTTTGGCATAAATGTCATTTATAATTTTGTGATATTTGACAGAGTTAGAGATCGAGTTCCAGAGAAAATTGCGCCGAAACTTGAGAATGACTTGACAATTTATTGACAATATTACTGTCAATATTATTGTCAATAATATTGCCAATAATATTGTCAATAATATTATCTTTCCTAAGGTAAAGTAAAATGCCTTCCTTTTGTGTATTTTTTATCAAAATTTCGACCCTGGTGTTACTTTTTTGTTCGGGCCGAATCAAACTTCGGAGACATTCAAGAAAATTTGCCGAAATTCTCATTAACTTTTCTAAAATTAAAAAAAATATGTTAATATACTAAATGATAAAAGAAATTTATAAGTCTGCCACGTCTTCTATGTATTAGTGGACCCAAAGAGTGGGGAAAGGGGGTGGGAAATGCCCCATGGTACAGCAGCTATGTATGTTTTATACACAAATATTTCTTATAAGAGATTTTCTTAAACCCGTCACCTACCGTATATTGAGCACTATAACTAATTAATCAGAAATACCGAACTTCTCTGTTGAGCATTAGCTATAATTTTTCACTGGGCTCCTACACGTTTGCCTCCTTGTCCATCGTTATATCTGTCTGCTTTTTAGTGTTTTATGTATTGTATATTATTTTTTTTTTTTTGTTATTGATATAAATGACAAAGTAAATAAACAAATTGTTATGAAATTGTTTATAAAAATAGTAAAATAAACAATACAAGAAGCATAAATACAATTTAAAAAATAGCTATTATTTTTACTATTAATTTAATTGTGCAAGAACAAAAAAATAACAATATTAATTGATTTTAAGAAAATTCTAATCGTTTATAAATTTTTCTTAACTTAAAATAACATAAAATTTTTGAGAATCAAAATATAAGTAAAATACATATTTAGAAAGAATATTCAGTAAGTTTTAAATTTTAGTTTCAAAAAATTGTTTTCTCATTTGGTTTCATAAAATTGATTTTCTTGACCGAGGGGAAGGAGGCAAATTTCAGTCCTCATGATTTTAGGGTTACCAATTCAAAAATTACATACGTAAATTTTACATCATATTATGCATAGTTTTTCAGCACGACAAATTCAAAATACTCGTCTACTTGGCAGTGGTTCTATGGTCAATCGAAATGAAAATAAATTAACGAGCGATTTTGCTTCATATTGGTTTTTATATCATTAAAAAACAATATTCATGTTTCCATTCATTTATGGGGGTTTCATTTTAGGGTTAATCTTTTATGGGCCTATTTTATTTACTTTCTAAATACATATTCACGGTTTCGTTTTTTTTTTTTTTTTTTTTTGAAAACCTCTTATTGTACTTTGTAGTAAAAAGTTTAATCTCTTTAGATTTTTTACTTGTCTTGCTTCAGGGGTTGTCATTTAGAGGTCTCCATCAGTGTCTTTCAGAGAATTTTTGAAAAAAAATTCTCTAAACAGAATGATGTGGATACACAAGAGGGGGAAAGGGGGAGAAAAAAATTGGTGCTCATTCACAAATATGTTTTTTGATAGCCTCAGGGATCGGACAACCACAGGCAGGTTAAAAGAAAGTTAGTAAAAATTTTACTTCCTTAAGCTTAATATTATTTTTTGCTATTTTTTCAAACAATAGTTCAGTTCCTCTACTTGGATTTATATTAAACGAATTTTTTTTCATGTTATTGTACACAATATTGAAAATTTTGCCTCTTTTCCTCTAGAAAACAAATCTGCAGGCCAATAATAAAATTTGTCTGATATCTCCATACTTGCTTCCAACTAATTGTGAAAGAGTTTAGGTCTAGAACTAAATAGGAATAGCCCTGAAGGCCAAATATACTACATAAACTACATGAGTTGATGTTGAAACAAATCAATCAAACAGCAACTCAAGAATGGTTGGGACTAAACCCAAAATTATTGAATTTAGATCAATCAAGAACCATACAGCTCAAAAACCCAGGTTTAGTGTTATCAGAGCGAGCTACTCTTTGTTAGTTATGACTCTAATATGTCATGTATGTAAGAGAGTAGAGATCCACTAAAACTATATAGCACAACAAACGCATTAGTTTCTAGGTTCGACTGTACCCACAGATAGACATTGTGATCTTAAGAGTTTTTTATGCCTCTGTTCTAACTGGAGTAAGTAAAATTCAGCTTTTTTGTCAGTTTAAGGAGATTGTGGTCTTTTCGGAAATATATACGAATATTGTATTTCACATTTCCTCCGATTTGATTTATTTTCAGCATTTCAATGAACGATGCACTCGTTTCCTTCCCTGCATCTCAAGGTTCTATCAATTTCATTTAACAAAATTCAAAAATTTTTTTTTCCTCACAACTTTCTTCAATTAACTTAATAGCTAAATTAAAGCTACTTAAAATAAAAATAAGATACTTGTATCTTCATTTATTTTTTTATTTTTATCAAAGCGTGAGAGTAATAAATTATGACATTACAATTTTTGGACAATTTACTTTTGACAGTTGTGCTGAGGCTTTTTAATATAAACTATATGCAGTTAAATTGCTTTAACTTTACTTTACTGACTTCATCTTTTGCGCTACTTTTAGTAGAAGTAAGTAAATAAATAAGTAAGTAATTTGTACAGTTAATTTTTTATATAAATGTCATTATTGACACTTGACATTTCACCTACATGAAGTTGTCAAATGAAATTTTGTTGGCAAAAAAAAAAAAGGTTCTTTTTTTTATGAAATAAAGAAGAGAAAAACTTTTTATGGTATTTATTTACTACTTTAGTAAATGTAATAAAAAATAAAACTAGAGGTACCTAAGCACATACACATAAAAAAAACAGATTTGCAATATAAATAAAAAGAAAACGTGACATTTTGATTTGACATTTGACACATGGTTGCTGTGATGTTGTGGCATTATACCATATAGTAGCAGCTAGCTAGCTGCAACTATTCTATACGAAATTCTTATAAGTGTGTGCGAGGAAAACCTTCAAGATTAACATTTTAACGCTTCTGCTTTGTTTTTGTTGTTGCTAGCTTCTCGTTTTTTTTTTGTATTGTAATTGTTTAGTTTTTTTTCGTAGTTGTTATTATTGCTATTTTTGCATAAAAATGTCAAACTGCTGACACTTGTTGTTGTTTTTGTTTTTTTTTTCTGTCTAGTAGGAGTGTTCTAGCCTATTGTCTTCTTAACTAACCAAAAACAACAACAAAAACACACAAAAAAAAACTTGAAGCTATTGTTTAACGCTTTGAAATTGACCTCTTTTGTTGTGACTCGACAAGTGGCAATTTGCAAATTTTTTTTTTTTTGGGTTTTTCGTGAAAGACATAAAGATTGGCTTCATCATGATCATCGTCGTCGCAGTGATGTGCCCTTCCTTTTATTTGTTATTGAGGTATTGAACAACGCAATGTTGTATTTGCCAATTTAAATTTATTTTTAGCATAAGCTTTAGTTAAATGTCAACAGTTTTTAGAAGATTTGTCAAATACAGAAAAAAAAACAGTGATGGTAAAATCTTTTACAGGGATAGGCATGCGAAATGAGGTTTTCGTTTTCGAGACCCTTGAAGAATTATGCAGAAATAAGTCTAGAGATCTGATATCCTTCTTAAGCTGCACTCGAAGTGATTTTGAAGAAATACAGTGCAAACCTTACAGTATCGAATCAGCCAAAACACTCTGTGGTAACTGATCCCTTATAGGGAAATTTAGAACATCACACACTCTGATCTACTAAGTGTGTCCCACTTATAAAAACTAACCAAATATGTATATTTTGTGGAAGAATTCATAATATAATTTGGGTTCAAGCAACCTAGAGAATTTTTTAGTGAAAATTCAGATTTCCTGGGCAATATCGAAATTTCTTTTTTCTTAAGGTTCTAGCGACCTAGGGTCTATTATGCCCACTAGCGGATTCAGAGATTTTCCAAGCTGAAGCTTTAAATCCTCTCTCAAAATCTTTTTCATGACCAGCGATTAAAATTTATGAGATTTACATCGGAAGGGGGGGGGGAGGGGGGAGAGGGGGTGGGGTTTTGGAGCTAACCCAAAGGCAAAGTAGAGCGATTAAAATTTATGAGATTTTCATCGGAAAGGGGGGGAGGGGGGGGGAGGGGGTGGGGGTCTGGAGCTAACCCAAAGGCACAGTAGTAGATTATCAAAGGCTTCATATTAAGTATTCAAACTTTCTTTTGCGATAAATCCCTGGTATTCCTTGGGTTTAACTGTCGTTGAGAATATATTGTGCTCCAGTCTAAATAAGGTAAGGAAAAATTCAGCTTTTCCAAATAAATTCAAAATTTTCTCTGTGGAAAATTCTTAAAATTTTTTGTGTTTAAACAATCTAGAGGGTTCTTTGTGTTTCAGTCCTATTTAGGCATGGTCGAATTCAGTATTTTTAGAGAATATTTTTTTTGTTGAATATACTTCGACTTCAAGTGACTTAAAGTTTTTGTGCACCAATTCTGAGTAGAATATTAACGTTTTCCCAGAGAATACCTAAAATTTGTTTTTAAAAAAAATTCTTCTTCTTATTATGATTTGGGGTTAAGTGGCTTAAATAGGTCTTTGAGCCTCAGTCTAAATGAGGGTAAGTAGAATTCAGCTTTGCTAGAGCCTCTAGCCTTGAGGTTTTCAAAACTTTCATTACAGCAAAATGTTTCTTAATACTCTGTGGGCTATAGAGCCTAGAAAGGTTTCTTATGCCCTAATTGGGCAAGGTAGAGTACTAAGGTTTTTTCATAGAAAATTAAAACTTTCTTTTTGGAGTTTTCTTAAGAAGAATTCGTGACTTCAAATGTCGTTAGGGAAAAGTTTTCATACCATGTAATTCCCGCTTAATTACTTATATCATAATGCAATGGTCCACTTAAACGGGGAATGCAATTAACCGAGCAATTTGCGTACATTTCGAACTAAAAACATACAATTTTTGACCCAATTAAATCAGAAATGTAATTAAACGGGTGCCAATTAACCGATGATTACTCTATGTCATTCTTGATTTACAGTAAATTCTCTTAAATTGGATCCAAGAAAACATAAAATTTCTGGTTTAATGAACGGAAGAATTTACAGTATAATTCGATATAAAAAAAAACGAATTCTTGGCGCAAAAATCATCCATTTTTCTCCCATCAAAATATTTTTTAAACAACGACTTTTCTAAGTACTTTGTTGGCATATGGAATTTATCACTAGAAAGGCTAATGTCCTCTGTTTTGAAAATTATAAGCACGCATGCAAACGAGATACTTAAATTTTATATATTTTATTATTACAAAACACTTGTCAAAATTAGTCAATAAAGCTGTCAAAAAAAAAAAAAAAAATATATGTAGATAAATTGTTAGTAAAAATAGAACTCGAATATTTTTATGTCTTTTCGTGTAATGTTCGTCGTTTGTTTTGATTTTCGAATAATGATTTTTCAAAGGCATATCACGTTCACGCACAAACACACACACAACGTATATTCACATTAGAGAAGAGGAAGAAGAAAGCTATAAAAATATTACCACAAAATCGTAAAACGTTTACGCCGCTTACGCCGTTCGCAATGTAAACAAAAAAACCAAACATACGCAGACAACGTGACTTTGTCATATGAAATATGTCATTAATGACATTTCAATTGCTTCTAGCTCAAAGCGAAATTTAGCTTTTGTGGATTTGGTTGTTGTTTTTTATATATCTACAAATTATTGCACTTAAGCAAAATTGACATTTATGCTGTCAAAAAAAAAAAAAAAAAAATCAATTGTGCATAGAGCAAGAAATTGGAATTTTTTTTCACTAAACTTTTTTTTTTTTTTTAATCTATCTCTTTATATCGCTCAATCTTCAACTTTGATATGTTACCACCAATTTTTGATAAATGATTTTTTTTTAATAGTTGAGGGCAAATCTTTTGATCTATTAATCTATTTGTAAGCTTTGTTTTTGCTTCTTTTTTTTTGTCATAGACGTCATAGCGGTGAGCGTGTTTAAAGTAAGCGTTTTCTTCAACGTTTTGTAGAGGTGCACATAATCACGTTTGCAATTTTTTTTTTTTTTGTTAAAAATGAAAGTAAACATTGAAATAAAATAAATTAAATGTTTGCATGTTATTAAATTTTTGTTTGTTTGTATTTTTTTGTTTTTTTTTTTTTGTTAATTGTGGCATTTTACATTTGTCGCTGAAAAATGTTGTTCATACTTCTGTTGTTGTTGTTGCAGTAATTAGAGTGTAAATGATAGTGAAAACATAACAAGAAAAGCTACCTACCTCTATTTTAAATAGCTTAACATATGTTTGCTTAACTCTGGTAAACTATTTTCTTGCGTGGACCTAAATATGTTTTCAATTATTACACGACACGAATACTTTGAAAACTTTACAAGCAAGGAAATATTTTCTTTGTTATAAATAAAATTTTGATAATAGTACAATGTTGTTTATTTAACTTTTACTAAAACTTAAAAAAAAAAAAACAAAAAAATCAAGCAAAGAAAGTTTTTGAAAATTTCCATTTACACACTTATGGTATTTGCAATAGATAGCGCTGTACCAAATAAGTTTAATTTATGCATAGAATATAGCATTGCATACTTTTAGGATTTATTTTTAATTGGGATATTAATTTTGTTTAGTTTTAAAACTAAATTTAAAATGTAGGCAACTTAAGAGAGTGTTTGAAATGAAGCGAATCCTTCAGAACCAAGATCTGTAAGTCAGAAAAATGAAACAGGTGTAAAAAAGTAATAACAAAATTTGGACTAGCAAGTAATTTTTATTTGCTTTATTATGGAAAATTTTTGGGGAATCGAATCGTCTCAATCTATTGAATACATTTTAAATTATATTATTCAATTTCTAATCAAAAACTTCTATAACAATTTTTATTTCCAACATTTACGAAAATTTTTATTTCCAACTTCCTTTGATAAACATTTCTCCCTCCAGTTTCCTTCCTTTTTTTATTCCATATACAGTTCTTTATGTGTTTAGTTATTCTAACAAATAACCTCTTGAACTATTGACATACTAACCCATACAAAACTAATAACCCTTATACAACTCAGACGGAAAGCAAAACTAAAACAAATTGCTTCAACCAAATGTTAAATTTAAAAACGGAAGTGGAAATCGTTTCCATTGACAAGCGGCGGAAAGTTGAAACAAACATTCAAACACTTAACAATATCAAATTGACCGTTGAAAAGTGGCAACAATAACAACAACAACCACAAGCAACAGTTTGAAGATTAACCCTATGCATGAATATAGAACAAATGTCATTAAAATAAACAACAAAAAAAACAAAAAACAAAAAAACGCTACCGCCATTGATATAGAAATGCTATTAATGAATATGACTGTATAACTAAAAAAATCAAAGGGAGCAACACCCTAAGAACATTATTAGAAACCCAGTAAAGATAAATATTATTTAGTAATAATAAAGTTGGGAGTGTGGAAAAAAATTCGTTTCATTTTCAATAATTTCAAAATAAGTTTCACCAACAGAAAATCATATATCTTAGATATTCTAAAACATCTCAATTAGACGGCCCTTTATTGTAGGATCAATACATATTCAAATAATGTTTTGAAGTAGCATAAAACTATCCGCTTTAGGATGACATTAAAATAAGAAAGATTGGTGATTAGTTCGTTCTAGATTTAATAATTTCAGCATCAGTTTGTTTAATAAAAAATCGAATATCTCACAAACTCAGAAACGTTCCAATTGAATAGACCTTTCTTGAAGGATAGATATATGTTCAAATATTATTAGCATTCAGTATAAAACTGCCTACTTCAGCATGAAGTTTCAATAAAGTAGACCGTATTTGGTTTTACAGTAATTCGCGGTGATGAGTTCGTTCCAGTTTCAATGATTTCAGAATAGATAGATAGAATGATTTCAGATAGACAGAAAATCTAATATCTCAGAAACTCTGAAACATTCCAATTAAATGGATTTTTCTTATAGGATCAATACATTTTAAAATAGTATTTTAATTCAGCATAAAACTACCAACTTTAGCATAAGTTTATAATAAAGCAGGTCGTAATTTAGTCCCGCAGGAAAGGCCGGTGGTGACTTCGACCTAGATTCGATGATTTCGAAATAAGTTTAATACATGTTTCATAGACAAAAACTTCTAAACAAAAGTTGAATATCTCAGATACTGGAAATCTGCCAATTAAACGGTCCTTTCATGTACGATAGTTACATATTCAAATATTATTCTCGTTCGGTGTAAAACTGTCAAATTTTGCATGAGATCCTTATATGTTGAAAGCAATTGATCTCACACAGATTTCCATTAACCTATTTTTAGAGTTAGTTAGTTATTTTTAATTAGTTTTGAACTATATTTCGATATTTTTGTAACTTGCTTCAGTATAACTTTTGAAGCGACTCACAATGGCGCAAGCTCTAAGAGTCGCAAAATGCAGCCCTGCGCACCATCACTGGGTGTCATCTGATGACGCCTGAAGATTATCTCCATGTTGAGACCAAGGTGTTGAGAGTAAAACAGCACAACAAGCTGCTCTCAAAACAATTTTGGGTGGCATGCCATTTCTACGGACATCTGAAATATGATCTAACCACCAGATGACAATAGTTGAAATTGCTACAACAACAACAACAAGTAATTAGTCAATAAAACGGGAAGTGCTTCAGTTCTGTTGGCAAGGTCGGTTGTGATTTCGTTTTAACTTCAATGATTTGGATTTCGTTGTCAAAAAATTTAATATCTCAGAAACTAGAATCATTATTGTTCATTTAAACCAATTAATTTGAATAATTAGACTAAAATACGAACCAACACATTTTTTTATATGCCGTAATTGTGCATTTCAATGCAGTTTCAGCCGAAACCACGGAAATGATGGAAACTATGCAATTTCGGTTCAGTGGGAGCATAGTATTAGATGGCAAAAAAAGATCACAGATGAGGAACCGTATCGGGTTCCAAAACTCCGAAACGATCGTCTGATCTGCTTGTTCTATGATTTTTTGGTATTCTTCTGGCCTTATTGTTCATTAAAGTCTATTAATTTAATAATTATTATTCTACATCGACTCTCTCATTAAAGTACATGCGATAAAACTGCGAGAAGTAGTCTCTATGCTTGATTGTATGCAGCCGAATAACAACTGCATAACTTCGTTTCTTACTGGTTTTGTTAGAGTGCAACAAAAATGAGATTTTTCACGTAACTGTTGCTGTTGAAGCTTTTGCACTCTTCCTCTTTCTGTTTTCTAACGCTTTTTTTCTGTTAATACTCTCTAAATTTATCGGCACAAACATGACGTAGCACACGTATATAACACATGAAAGGAAAATTCAGCTATATGGAATCAAGATCTCTCACTAAAGCAAATGAGATAAAACTGCAAGAAGTCGATTCTCTGCATGACTTTAATTGGACCTTGGATCGACACATATTCAAAGATATTTTCCTTCAGTATAAAATTGCCGACTTTTACTTGAGGCTCATATAGGTCATATAGGTGGAAGGCAACTGTCTCTACCACAGTTTCGACTGAACAATTTTCAACTGAAAATTTTTCAACTAATATAGATTGAACTCCGGTATTCAATAAACTTTCTGCAGATTTTTTTCTTTAAATTATTTAGGAGAATACTAGTAGAATTGTCTGACTCTCCACAGCTTTAATTTTTGAACCAAGATTTTTATTAGTCTTATATTTGCTCTTGTTCTTTATAGGCCTTGAGCTATTCAAAAAGCTAGCACAAGAAGTACTCCACTAACACTTGTTCTCTACTAGACTTAAACTATTCACAAACCTAACTTCAGTAGTCAATTGTCAACAAAATTCCATACTGGGATAATTATAGTTTAATATGATGATAGCTTTTTGGTCATTGCTCTTTCTTTTTGACTCGTTTATGGTTATTAGTTGTTTTTGTGTGACTAAAAAAAAACAAAAAATAAATGAATTTGCCTGTGTGTTAAAATGACAATAATACCTAATAGTAGCAAAAAAAAAAAAAAAAACAAAACAGTAGGAACAAAATAGACAACAATTTATAATGTTTACAACTTTTGTTGTTGTTGCTATTGTACAGTTACTTTACAACAACTACAAATTTTAATAACTTCCGTTCTGAAAAGAGTCACCACTGCGATACAAAAAAAAAAGAAAAAAACAACAACAACAAAACGAAAAATGACAACGCAAAGGGTGTGCAATATGACTGACTGCACAACAATAACAACAAAAAATTGTAGTAACTAGTATTAGTAGTAGAAAAAAAATTTAGTTAACAAAACTAGTAAAAGAAAATAGATCTGAAAGAGCGAACTGAACACACGAAATAGCAAAAGTGTTTCTATTTCTCATGTCATGTTTCATGTTGAATGCGCCTGAATGTTTGACATAATGACATTTTGTTGGTCAATGGCTTTTTGAGTGTTGCTATGTTCGGTACAGACATATGTACATACCTATATACTAAATAGCTATATATATACACACTTGTTGGGTGTTCAATGTTCAAGCATGCTTGACAAAAGGTTTGTGTGTGTGCCCAAGTGAGTGCTTAGGTATAGGTATAATAAATACCACCACCAGCAGCAGCAGCCGTAGTAGTTAAAAAAGGGAATTATGGTTTATTGGCTTTCCTGATTTAATAGTTACCTACTACAATGAATAGAGTGAATTACAAAACAAAATATATTATAAAAAATAAAATTATTGAAAATTGTTGTTGTTGTTTGTAGGAAAATTATAATTAAACGTTGTATTCATGTATATAGTTGTATATGTATATAGTTGTTTGTTCTTTCATACATATTTCTATGCTGTAGTTTTTTTTTTTTTTTTTTTTTGACAATTGAGTGAATGTTAAATTAGTTAGTATAATTCTAAATTTTTCTGGAATCACAAAAAAAAAACCAAAAATTGGTAAAATGTTATGTTCCAAATATGCATTCATGCTTGAAATGATTTGCAGGTAATTTGTAGAAATTTATATGATGTATGTATGTATGTCTGTATTTCTGTAGAACTTCAATTAAAATTTTTGATCATATTTTGTATTTAATTTGTGAAGTTAAAATTTTGTTAAATATTTTTTTTTTATGAAAGTTTTAAGATTCACGTTTTGTTGTTGCTAAAACTATTTTGTAGAAATTGTATGTCATCAATAGAGACTTCTTCTGCTAAAATAAACTGTTATATTTCAAATGAATGTAAGTAAAAAAAAGATTTGTTTTTTGTAAATAGTTTTTGGTGTTTGCTTTTACATAACTATTTTTTTTAATAATTTTTTGTAGTTATTTTTGGTAGTTAATTTGTGTAGTAAATTTTTGTAGCTAATTTGAGTAGTTAGTTTGTTTAGTTAATTATTGTACATTTTTTTTGTGGTAATATTTTGCAGTAGTTAATTTTTGCAGTTATTTTTTGTAGTTAATTTCTGTAGTTACTTTTCTTTGTTATTCTATTGTTAAATTTGGTAGTTAATTTTTGTAGTTAGTTTATTTAGTTAATTTTTGTAGATTTTTGTTGTGGTCAATTTTTGTTGATAATTTGCGATGTTAATTTTTTTGGTTAATTTATGTGGTTACTTTTCTTAGTTATTTTATTTTTAAATTTGGTAGTTAATTTTTGTAGTTATTTTCTGTAGTTACTTTTCTTAGTTATTTTATTGTTAAATTTGGCAGTTAATTTTTTTAGTTAGTTTGTTTAGTTAATTTTTGTAGATTTTTTTTGTGATCAATGTTTGGAGTTAATTATGGTAGTTAATTTTTGTAGTTATTTCTTGTAGTTAATTTCTGTAGTTATTTTTCTTAGTTATTTTATTGTTAAATTTGGTATTTAATTTTTGTAGTTAGTTTTTGTGGTCAGTGTTTTTAGTTAATTTGTGTAGTTAATTTTTGTAGTTAATTTGTGTAGTTGATTTTTGTAGTTATTTTATGTAGTTAATTTCTGTTGTTACTTTTCTTAGTTATTTTATTGTTAAATTTGTTAGTTAATTTTTGTAGTTAGTTTGTTTAGTTAATTTTGTAGATTTTTTTTGTGGTCAATTTTTGTAGTTAATTTTTGTAGTTATTTTTTGTAGTTAATTTTTGTAGTTATTTTTTGAAGTTAATTTCTGTAGTTACTTTTCTTAGCTATTTGATTGTTAAATTTAGTAGTTATTTGTTGTAGCTTTGTCAAAATGATGCATTTTGGTATCACATCCTCAGTTGTTTGTTGGCGTCGATGTTTTTTAGACCTTACATTACTATCGTATATATTTCGATAGGTTTAAGAAGTTTTTTAATTCGTTCGTGTATATTTAAGATAGTGCCCCGATATAACTGAAGTATGATTTGCCTAAGGTTTTCCACCTGTTTCGTCCTGAAGTCGGATATTCACTGAGAAAATGAAATACAGTTTCTTTTTTCCTCTATTTTCTATTTCAGCTTCAACAGTAGGTGTAGAATAGTATTTCCTTTTTGGCCGCTTACTCACCAATAGGGCAGTAGCCACCAATGACTGCCATCAGTTTGGCATGAATGCAAATTGAATGTGAGGGTAGAGCCGTTCCGGACCAACTCTTCTGACTTTTCTTTAACCTATATGTTCTAATGTCCGGGGATGCTCTCCAGACTAGAGCACTAAATTATCAATTATTAATTACCTAGGTCTTGATATTATTGTTGTTGTTGTAGCAAATTTAATGTTGCTTATTCTGTTAAGTTAAACTGTTCGTGATCGATTCACATCTAGTACATCTGAAAAGTAGACCCCACCATTTTTCATCTTCCTTCTTTATATAATTTTTGATAGTACAGAACAGAAAGTTTGCAACAGTTTTCTGAGCGTACTTAACCCTATTATGCTGTCACGAACTATACCTACGACGAGCATTTTTAGTTGGAATCCATTTTTCTTGCTGGTCTTGATCTGCTGGTCTTAGTCCAAAAAAGTTATGATTCAGTTTTCTTCGCCCATTAATTGGTAGTGATACAAAAACGTAGAAAAAATTAAAGAACAACTTGCCCTTTCCCATTACAGTGTTGCTGTCTTCAAAATCAGTTAAAAACTAAAAAAACTTATAGCAATAATGGATACGGAAATACTCTAACCTCGAGGTTCTGACTCATACACTTAAAAAAAATCCATCTTGGAAACATTTTCGGTGGTTCGGGCATCCTTCTCTTCCAGGCTAGAACGCCGTTTTAGTACCACAACCTAATTTGTTAATAGGTGTTTGCTCTTTTTTTTGTCTAGAGACAATTCGTGAGATTAAGAAATTGGAGGAGCTTTCCAATTTCGAGTTTGGAGATCTCGGCCTCGTAGCATGTTGTCTAGAAAAAGTGTATGGAATGATTTAAGTCTGGTTCTAGCAAGAGCCGGGTAATACTTAACAATGCCAATAAGCTTAGGACTCAGAATTTTTCTTTAAAAAATGTTTAACTTTTGCAGTTAAGTTTCGTTATGCAGTGAAATTCGCTTTTGGAATTTAAAAAATCTATGCAAATATTTGATTTTGTAGTTTAAAATATTCAATAAGTATTTCAAAGTCATTGTATGCGCATAATTTAAACTTTTAAATGTTAAACAATTAACATTAACTCAATTCTTCTCAATGAAGTCATTGAGACCACGCGTAATGAAAAAAATTTAACAATTGCATAATTCTTTCAATGCCATGCGACGTCGATGACGACAATGACGACAAATGCAGTCATCTTGGATTAGTGATTTTTTTTTTTTTATTTTTTTTTTATTTTTAGCCTCAACTTAAACAATTCATCTTGTCAAAAAGTGGGTGTCAAAACAATGACAAATTCAAGAAAACTTAAGCTACTACACATTGTATGTAGTAGCAGCCAAAAAAAAAAAAAAAAAACTGAAATGCACAATTAATTGTCAATGTGTAAATAATTTTGACGCCATATTGTTTAATTTTGATTTTTTTTATTTTTTATTGATGATTTCTTTAGTGATGATTGCTACTCTTTTGAATGCAACAGGTACTTTTTAAAGTGTTTGAGTATAATTTTTATTTTATTTACTGCATTACAATTTTTTCTTTTTAATATTTTTTTTTTTTATTTTTTTGCTTTTATTGATATTAGTTCATTTTGTATTTTATTGTCAATAATTGTTTTGCGTGGATTGTGACATTGCGGTTATTTGTCAATTGTTTGCACTACAATTTCTGACGTTTGTATTACAATTTTTAAGTTTTCTACGAATTATTATAGATTTTTAACATAGATTTAATAGTTTTTAATTGTTGGTTTTTTTGTTTGCTTTGACAAATATTGTTGTATTGATTCAATGTCATTAATCATTTGTCATTTTGATTTAATTTACTTTGATTTCTTTTGCTGGTGAAACAGACCTTCATTTGTCAAATCAAACACATACCTACATGTAACTGACTGACATTTGAACTGTCAAAATAATTGAATTTAGTTCTTTTTTTTATTATAAACACAAATACCTTTTCTTTGTGCATGTGAATTGAACCAAATAACAAAATTAAAAGGGTCGAAAAATATTGCCAGATACTCAATTATGTCTCTACATAAATTAATATTTGTGTATGTAGGCAATGATTAATTATAGAAGAGTATGAAAATTTTTAAAATTAGTTCTAATTTGGCGATTCTCCTGATTGTAGATTAGATCTCGTCACCGATAATGACGGCGATTATCATCGCTATTACAACAACTCAGGCCATTAAGTTTTATATCCACTTGTCACAAACCATGCATTCTATAGGGCTAGATAAATCTTTGGATATCTTTCGTTTAATTATTTTACTCCTTTACCCATTTTAACTTCATGTTACCTCGGGTTAATAGTTCCTAAATAATATGAGAGTTACCCTTTGTTTTTTGGGCATTCATGATGTCTATCTCCTAATAGGTTGCAATAAAGTGGCAACGTCATAATTTTATTAGAATTTTTCTCAGATTATGGCTTGCTTCCTTTAATTTTCCCTTTTTTTTTATCTGTGTAGCATGGTTCCAGAAAACCTCAAGCATTACCTATATAAAAAATACATTTCCATAATCTTAATCTGATTTTAACCAAACAAGCAAATTTTGAAGAGTTTTAGACCAGTGGGCGTGGCACCTTCCATATAACTTAGTTGCTTTTATTGGGTATATATCTGGAATCATTAGGCGAGAGTACTGAGATTTGGGTCAAGAATATTTGTTGATTATGTTGTACTACCAGAAATATGTGGCTGTTATCGAAAAAGGGTGGCACCTCCTATATTATTTGAATTTTCATTACGGAATATCTCAAAGACCGTATATGGTACGGCACTAAAATTTGGTATGGAAATATTATCTATCAATGATATTCTGTGAGAAAAATACGGGTTAGCTTGGATTAGTGGGCGTGACACCTCCCATTTAACCACAATTATATATCACCGGAAATTTTTACTGCACAGTTCAGAGATTTAGAAGAAGGACGTTAAATAGAAATGTCAAACAACAGGAAAAGGAGATGGTTTGGAAAAAGAGGGTCGCCACTTCCCTTAAAAATTAAATATTTTAAACGGTAGGTCTTGTCTTTTTTTTTTTTTTATAAATAATAGAAAATTCTTGCATTTTTTCTTATCTGACAACAGAGATTGCTTAATCACCAGGCGTGTTCTCGCAATAGATCGCCAATTTTTTCGTCTTCGTATTTTTCGTATTTTTGACTCATGACCAACGATCAAAATGTATGACATTTTCATCGAAACGGGATTAGTATGACATTTTCATCGAAACGGGAAAAGGTTGAGGGAGTTGGGGGGCGGGTGTAGGGTTAACCCCAAAACCTTCCTAGATTCCGCTAATGATCATGACAATGTCTATGGAACAGAAGTTTGTTTGTTTATTCAACAAAAAAAAAATAAAACTGTTCTTCAATTGAAATCAGTGCTGGCATTTTTATACATATGAACTTTTTAACCCATTTTGAACTGGTACCAGAACTCCTGATCAAATTTTGAATATTATTAAAATGCAATGTCTATATGTCATTAAAAATGTTTGAGTGCAACAACGAATCAAAAATTTGCATCATCTTTTATTGTTGTTTCGTTTTTGCCCTCAAATATTTTTAATCCATTTTCGCTAGCTACAATTTTTTACTTCGTATTTCTCCAATGTAACATTTCAGTACTCAAAAAATTCAAAAAAAAAAAATGCTTCTATATTTTAAAGGGTATTGCAGTAAGAGGCCCACTCTAAGAAGTGAGGTGACAAACTTTGTAAAAAAGTATACATACTCGTGTACTAAATTAAAATTCTTGTCTTACTTGATGCAAACATGAACGCATGTAGTTAGAAAAACACCGGCAGCTTTCTACCTCCTTCTTACTACCTGTTTTTTCTACCTCTCTCTTTCAGATAGACTTTCATGCATGCGCACGTGTGAACAACCACTAAGGGTGTAACAAAAGCCGGGCATCCTACTGTTAATGCAAATACGTTCGTTCAACATGCTTGCATCAAGTTCGTCAATTTTCCCTGTCTCTTTTTTCACATATAAATATTTCAGTCCAAAAGCTATTTAAATGTTAATATTAATACATTTTGTAAATATGGTGTAGAATGGCCGTCACTAATTAAAAAGCAATTAGTTTTAATATGAAGGGTATTTACAAAACTTCAAATCTACTTACTTATTATTATATTACTTATTACTATTTTTTTACGTCCAATATAAATTTTTCTATTTACGACATTTCACTTCAAAAATTTTCAATAATACTTGCACTTTTATACCTTAATTTATTTAAAAAATGCAGTTTTTTTAACAGTTATTATTATTTGATTACTCAACTGTCAAGTCCAAAATTACTAAAAACACAAAAAAGGTCAGCAAAACTTTCGCTTATCATATTAACACACAGCAACAACAACAATGTCCGAATCCAATGAATTTTCCTCAGTCATAAATATCAAAAAAAAAAAACAAAACAAAAAATTTATAAAAGTATTTAGTGTCAAAAATTTATTTTCACTACAAAAAAGTCTCTATTGCACAATAAGTAGAAAAAATGCAAGCAACAAAAACAGCAGAAAAAATTGCAATTTAATGACATTTGATGAGTTTGAGTTGTGCAAAAAATGTCAAATGTCAAATATTATTTCTGTTTTTAGTAGCTTTTGTTGCATACATACATATATAAAAAAGCAGATGCTTTCAACATAAATTTTATGAATTCCACAGATAGCATATTTAAGTTTGTATGTGTGTATGTATTGGTTACCTGAAAGTACAATACAAAAATGTTTTTAAGTATTTGATACTCGATTATGGTAAGCATTAAAAAGTTGATAGTTATTTGATGTACATACGTAAAAGCGTTACTAATCAAAATAACAACTGTCAAACTGATGTTTTAACTGCAGTTATGCAGTCACGTAGTTACCACAAGTTTGTATGATAGTTTTTTTTTTTTTTTTTTTTTTTTTTTGTCATACATTTATAGGTTGAAATTGGAAATGTCTCATAAGAAGAAGAAAGAAAGAAATACAGAAGATATTATCATAAGTATTCACTATTTAAGTTGTTAATAAAGTGAAATTGCCATATGCATACATACATACATACTTACATGTACATACTTACTTAATAAAAAAGGCAAGACTTTTTTATTACCAATAACTTACCTTACTTTTTTTGGTTGCTGTTGTTGTTTATGCTTTTTTTGCTGCTTATGCGAGTTATCTACTTTTAAATATCAACAGTAAATACAACAACAACAAGCGTTCAAGAATTTCACGAATGAATAGTTTTTTCTTTATTTTTATTTTTATATTTATTTTTATTTTTTTTATTTATTGTCTAACCAATAACCAACCAACCTCTTTTATTAGTTTTGATAAGTTTCCTTCAAAAATTTTTCTGAGACATTTTTTTATTGTAGTTTTATAAAAGCGCGACGAGGGTGAGGGTCATATTTGTATTTTGTACAGCTGTGGTCAAAGAAATAGCACTCACAAAAGAAAAATGTTAGGTATACAATTTAATACTAGTTGCCCGCCTCCAGCAAATTTTTAGGTAATAGAAAAATTATAACAAAAATATACTCACATAAGAACTTACCTCGGACCCTAATCAAATTATTGTACTTTTGCATTCATATCGTTTACATGGGTAGTTCTACTCCCACTCGTTCAATAGTGTCCACTTTCTTCTCAGTTGAAACTACCAACATCCCGCCCTAACACAAAAATCTTCATCATGCTATGGTTTTTCACAAATGCTGTAACAAACCATTAATTTGTATGGAAGTTGCTACGCCTTTAGCCGAAAATGGTTATACTTTGCCCGGAGTAGGGTGTAATCAACTGATTTTTTCATTGAAGTAATTAGGCAATTAAAATTTTAGCCATAACTAACGAATCATAAATAAATTTAGTTATCATTAAATAGGTAATGATAATCACCATTAAATGAATTAATCGTTCAATCATTAGTCATTCAATCATCATTTAATCATTAGTCATTTAACTATTAGTCATTGAATCATTAGTTATTTAATCATTAGTCATTCAATCATTAGTCATTCAATCATTAGTTTTAGTCATATTGACAGTGCTATGAAAAATCTTAAGCCGGACCTTATTAAATAGTTTGATATAGGTATCATCGATTATATGCCGAAACATGAGTGTGCAGAAGTTATCTTTTTATATAATACTCGATTTTAATGCTTAGCCATTTGATATAAATAGGAACATAATTTCACTAAAGGAAATATTTCCTATTAAAAAAAATTACGATTACCCATTCCTCACCCAGTATTTTCCAGGTACCTTGTATTGACAATAAATGAAAACATGATTATCATTTTAGTCATAATTGCAACAAAAATTTCTAGTCAGAGAGACTAATTAAATTTAGTCATTGATTCGTTATTGATGCTTGATTTTTTTAATCAATACATTACTCAATATATCACTCATTAATTAGATTAAATTTCGAGGTGACTGTAGCTTAGTGGCTTAGTGCATTGGCTTCCTCAGCCAGGTTTATTGTTAAAAACTGTCATCTAGTAAAATATTTCATATCCGAACGGATACCAACTCTGGGCAATGGTGAATCTCTGAAGAACAAGAACACAGATATGCGGTTTGAAGCATTTCTTTTGTATAGAAAGCACCACGCCCACTTACCCCCAAAGGGACCACATCCTGCCTAATAACTACTACCAATATACCGCATTCACACTCAAAAAAGAGTCTATTTCTTTCTTACTATTGTTTCCCAATAGCATCGTTTCAAATATTTTCTTTATATGAAAAGTGGCACGCCCATATGCCCAAAAACTACCACATTCTGTACATTAACTACTACGAATATATCACCCTCACGCACTAACTGTCATTGTCTTCCTTACGATGGTTTCTCAGATATACCGTTCAAATATTTTCTTTGTATGGGAGGCGTTGCGCCTATTTTCTTTAATCCATTCACTTTTTCTTTGTAGAATTCCAATGGCAACCAAATTTCTTGTGCGAACTCTCATTACTCTCTACTACAAATAATTTAAGATATCGTTTTAAAAATAGTCAAAACTAATAACCTCACCCTATCCATAGTTTATCCATTGAATTTCTTTAGCAACATTTTCATACTAAATCTTAATATTGTACCATATATGATTCCTGAAATATCGCTCTAAATTCAAATGAAATGCCCCGCCTCTTTTTCAATCCTTTCTCTTTTTTTTCTGAAATTTGGTATTGTCATCCAACTTCTTTACACGAAATTTCAGTATTGTACTGTAAATTGTTCTGAAGATATATCCTGAAAAGTATTAGAATTGTATGAAAAGTTCCATGCCTACTTATACAATCATTTTCATATATATTTAGCTTACGACTTTACCCGAAGACACAGGCAATTCCTCAGTGTTCAAGTACTTTATCAATTCCTTGGAGGAATTATTGTATATTTTGTATTACAAATAATTACAATTCGGAAATGGAATTGAACTTTTTTCTAATTTCATCCGGGTTTATGAACCTGAAAATTATCAAAAAATCCTTGATTAGAATTTAAAAAAAAAAATTTTTTTTCTAATTTTTTTTTTTAATTTTAAATATATTTAAACCAGTAGAATTTGTAATTAAACTCAATTTTGAGTGCTACCCTGAAAACTATTATGGAAACCCAACAGATTCTGGAGTAAAACTGTGGAGTTGGTAGCCCTAATATTAGCATAATGGTGGACGACTCGTGTAAAGAGGTCCCTATTTTCATACTACATAACTACTATACTTCTTACAAAAATTAAACAAAAAGTATATTATTTCTGTGATATTAACGTTTTTTTCCTGTCACTGCTATTTCTTTGACCGTAGCTGTATATGAAAAAATAAACATAAAAATATCAATTTTTATATATAGGTATATACGAATACCCTCTATTAGCAGTAGAAGGGTTAATGCTACCTACCATACACTAATTTGATTTTCATTGTGAGTACTAAGTTTTGCTAGCAGCTCAGTAAGGGAGATTCTCATTTTACTTAAATCGCTTACTTATTAAGTATGGTTGCTTTTTTGACAGTTTATGGTGGTATAAAATAAGGATAGAGAAAAAGTGTAAGCAGTAGTTGAAAGTAATAGAGTAGGGGTTCACAGTTTTGTTTTTTCTTCTTCGTTTCGTCCTTTTTTGAAAATGAAAAGTTTGCTGACGTCAAAACCAAATGACGACGACGTAGACGCAAATTATTGTAACTTATAGCTGAAACTAAAAGGTTGTGGTTGTGTGGTTTTGGCTTTTATATAAAAGAAAAGGTAAATGAGTTTTAAGTAGCGATTCCTGTTATATACATATTTTTTGTTTTTTTGGTTTTTACTATTTGCTTGTGCTTGTGGAGGGTAAATAGAAAGTTTTATACGTAACTTTATTAGAAAGGGTTAAATCTTGAAAAATTGTGAAATGTTTCAAACATTGACAGGTAAAATTTTAATAGTTGATAGCTTTGAATTTAGTTTTTATAAGTACCTTTCAACTTACAATATAAATAAATTTATTTTCTCTATAGTATGCTAATGTTGATTTCATTTATAAATAAATTTAATGCGTTTAATTTTTGACTGGAATACACATAAGTACAGGAAGTTATTGACAAGGGGAGAGACCTAAGGACTAGTTCGTTCTATTGCTTACTTAAGACTACCACATCATGGTCTTTTTATAAACTCTTTAATTTTTGATGCCCCAACCATTATGATCGTCTCTCTTGATTTAAAACGTTTTTCTTTGGAAAGAAAATATCACAAACCCACGTTCGTCTCTGATCTTCTAAAGCTGCTAGGGGAAGAGTTTACACCTTTCAATTTAAGTTTCTTTTTAAGTTTTGCAAATTTATATAAAATTAAAACTAACTTTGAATTTGATCTTTCTAATTTCAGATTGCAGTAAGCACTACAAATTCAAATGGTCGTGCGTTCCGGTAACTATTAAGAAAGATTCATAAAGAAATAAATTTTCTACAAAAAAAAAAAAAAAAATCAAAAGAAGAAAATAACTGAAAAGTATTTCAAGAATACAATAACAACATAGTGTCATCAAGAAAAAATAAACAAAATGTTGGATCGATGTGAAATGCCGGTATGTATTAAACCAATCCATAATAGTAATTTTACAATAAGCTTAAAGCTATACTTCACAATTTTTAAAATTCACATTGAGACATTAAATTCAAGCCTCACTATAGGCTTCATTTTTTGGATCAGAAAATTTTTCTATTTTCCATTTCATTTTATTATTTTGAATTAATTTCAGCCCTGAAAGTATTCTTTATTTTATAAAAAAAATATAATTTCTTTTCTTTTTCTCCCCATTAGATTCAGATCGACAACGACAAATGTCGTCGCGATCGTGATAATCGTCTTCCCAGCTCACGACTTGATCTGCCTAACCTTTGCGGCGGTAATAATAATATACGTGGTTCATCACGTTCTGGACGCTGCATGGATTCACATAATAATCATGTGAATAATCATCATCAGCGTAGTCCAACAACAACTACCACACAAACAACAACAAATGGCAATAATAACAATAACAACAATAATAATAATAATAACAATAATATAGGTTCACCTGTTTCTTCAACGACGATCTCATCGCATGGCAATAGCTCAAGCGGTGAACGTGGCTCATCGACCAAATCGAATAGTAGTAGTGGTTCGAATGGTTCAGGTGAAATTAAATGCATGACACCAATTACACCATCAGGTGAGTGAAAAAAAAAAACAGAATAAGCAAAAACCTTAATTGGAACAAAATGAACACATTTTAATAGCTATCCCTGAAACTATGCTATGATTTTTTTTTTTGCTATTTACCTACTGTTCAACACTCATTCATTGGGGGGAAAAATTTATGCTTACGCTTCGTTGTCATTTATTCAATGCTGCGTTTGCTGTTGCACTCTTACACTGAATTGATGTTGTGAATGTTGAATCTCTCTCTATATATATATATATAGTGCTAATTAAATTTAAATAAATTTCATTAAGGTCAAGGATAGAGAAAAGGAAAGGATATGACTGTAATTGAATGGGTGCTCAAAACTGCACAGTATCACAGAGTAAAGTATAGTAAAAAGATTTATAGCGAAACGATTTTTATTTATTTCTTCTTTTTACCATTTCTGTGTTTTTTCTTTTTTTGAAATTGTGAAATGTAAAATACCAAGAGGCATAATTTTTTAAATGAATTTTTCTCTTCTTGATTCGTTTTATTCAGTAATTGAAAATACAATTTATTATAGAATATGAATGCAGTATTTTGTAATTTAAAGGAGGCATCATTTTTAAATGACAAAAAAGAATTTTAATAATTTTATGAAAACTATTAGAGCGTATATTTTTAATTAGTTGACAAGGTATAAACAAATGAGAGTAGGTTGATAAGTTGAAGTGGTTTTTATGTTGAATTTCTTAAATAATTTCCATTTTTGAGTGTATACTCAAGATATATTAAATTTAATGAAATAGTTGATTTCCTGAAAAAATTGAGAACCAAAAAAAAATGGCAAATATTGTATGAGGTCAGTTTCAAAGCCAACCCAGAGCCAGTGTATTGAAATTTTATCAGGGGACCCAGCAAAATATTGTGATTTACACTTTCAGTTGCCAGAATATTATGATTCGAGAGCAAATAGTCTTAATTTTTATACCATGAAAATAACGCAAAGGCTATCAAAAAAACATAGTCATCTATTTCAGATTCACAGATATTATTTAATTTGAAAAAAATGCAGGAAAGTGAAAGCTTCAACTGGCAGCTTCTGTCCCAGAATCTTGGGTTAAGTGTAAGAAGTTAAAAGAAATGGAGTGGGATAGATATAAAGAAAGGACGAGAAATAGATTAAAGGGAGATAGAGAGTGGGGTGCGATAAATAAAGAGATTAAATAGGGATTTGGTTGAAATATAGAAGGGGAAGAAATACATAAAGGTAGAGTAGGGGTTAAAGAAATAGCGGAATGAGATAGACAATAAGATAGGGAATGGGGTGAGTTCGAGAAGAGAGATGTGAAGACAAAGGTAAGATAGAGAGTGACGTGGGAGAGAGATTAGGATGGTATAGACATTGGAGTGAGATAGAAAATAAAGGGAGATAGATAGTTGAGTGAGGTATAGGGAGGTAAGAAGATAAAGGCTAGAGGTGAGATGGGGAGTGATTTGAGATAAGAAGGAGGTGAAATAGCGAATGGAGTAATGGGGATGGATATAGGGTGAAAAGAATGGGGTGATGAAATATAGAATGGAGAGATAGTTTAAAAGGGTAGAACAGAGAGTGGGGAAGAAAGTGAAGCGGGATTGAGAGTGGGAAAGAAAGTGAAGCGGGATTGAGAGTGGTGTAAGATGGAAAATTAAGTAAAATAAAAAATAGGGAGAAAAGTGGAAGAGATTTATAGAAAAAGAGAGTGACAAAGGAAAGGAGGGTGGAGATATAAGGAAGAGATGAAATGGGGTGCGGCTTGATATAAGCAGGACGTAAAATAGCGTAAAATCGGCGGTAATTTCGACCAAATTTCCAAACCCAAATTAGTTCTAAATTCAGACCAAAAATCAAACCAAAATCAGTTCGAAATTCAGACCAAAAATCAAACCGAAATTCAGAAAATTCCGCAACAAGACTAATAGTTAGATAAAACTTTAGACCAAAAAGACGTCAAATATCGAACAAAAGCAAACCAAAGTTCAGACCAAAAACCAGTGGAAATATCTGATAAATATTCACACCAACAAATTTGAACTCAAACACAGACCAAAAGTCGACAAAACCTGAGACCGAATTTAGGCAACTGAGTTTAAGAATTTAAAATAAAATTCAGACCGATTTTGGATTGAAATTCAGATCAAAACTCTTATCAAAATCAAACCAATTCAGACTAAAATTTGGACCACAACTCAAACTAACAGTTAAACTAAAACTGAGGCTAAAAGGACACCAAATTTTTTGGCCTATTGGGCTTTTGTATTACAAATGAATGAATAAATAAATAAAAATAAATAAATAAATACAAATTGAAAGCAAACCAAAATTTAGACCAGAAATCCGATCAAACGATGGCCTGAGTAAAATTTGGACCAAAATTTGAACTAAGAGTTATACCAAAACTCAGACAGGAACGATGTCAAATACAGACCGAAAACTAATCAAATTTTAAGCATACGGATTAAAACTCAAACCAAATTCAGATTAAAATAATAAATAATAGAACCAAAAAATGCTCAAAAACGGAAAAGTTATTTGGTTTAACTTTCAGACTAAATACAATGAAAAATTCAATCCAAAACCTATACCATTATCAAGCTTTCTAAAAGTGAGTCATCTATAAACTGGCGCTGAAATTGTAGATTTAATGTAGTCCGAGTGTAGCCCCCATAGCTCCTCTCCTTGTGCCGCCACTGAGTTAGATAAAGAATGGCGTGGGTAGAGAATGTGATGAAATATCAAATGGAAAGATAGAAAGAACGAAAAAGTAATTTGAAGGGGTAGAAAAGAGAACAAGAGGACAAGAAAAAGAAGCAGGATTGAGAGTGGAAAAGGATGGAAAATTAAGTGAGATAAAATAGAGGAAGATTGATATATATAGAGAGATAAGGAAAAAAATGCGGAGATTTTCATTTTTTCAAAAATTAAAAAAAAAATATATATGTTTTAGAAAATGGGGTGAGCGATAGAAAGAGGCAGAGAGAAAGAGGAACGATAGTCAAATAATCTAAAAGCTTACTTCATATTCTTTGAATTTTTGTTTCCTGATTTCTCAAATATTATTTAAATATTTTCAAAATTTTAATTTCTTCTACTAATTTTTTTTATTAATTTCATAATTTTGAAAAGCAATTTGAGAACCATATTTACTTTTAGCATTATCCTCAAGGTTTTTTGTGCCCTAGCTCTCACCTTTTTATAATTCGCACTACTCCCTAAAGTCAAGCTTTAAGTTCAAGCTCCTGAAAACAGGCTAAAAGTTTCCATTTTGAAAGTATCCCTTGTTAATCCAAAGTGTTTTAAGTGATCTAAGTTAAATTTAGTTAGGTCCTTGAGCGAAATAAAAAATGCATACTAACCTCCTCAACATAGCCCTGGCATGTTTTGGACAGTGGCAAAGAATAAGCAGCAAAGTCCGTTTTCCGTCGTAGTTATTACCAGGGAGCGGAAAAAAGGCAAATTAAAATTTAAAATCTTTAGTATTCGATGATTTTTCAAATATTTATGTATTTCTATCTTTTTCTTTCTCAGAGTCAAAAATATGAAAATCTGAAATTTGAAATTTTATTTTGCCTTTTTTCCGCTTCCTGGTTATTGCATATCGGGCCAAGATTTTTGGCATACAGCTTAATAAATCATTGCTCAGTAAGAAAGTAGCAAACTAAGAAATTTAGTTTTAGAACTAGAATTTTGAGGTCAGAAAAGTCATGCTCTATGGGATGAGTTTTAGTTCGTCCATCTGCTATTTAAGGTTATAAAAAGTTGGTTATCAAAAAATGAGTAATAGCCAGATGTCAAAAGCTCATTCGATATCTTATTTCATTCTAGAATGTTCTGGAACCCCAGCATAATTTATCACGACTAAAGCAGATTGTCTGTCTCTTTATTTGTGATGGCTTCGGACCTCTATTTGATCTTGAAAAACACTAGAACTAGGATATTTAGAAAAAAATTAAAACGATTTGAATCGTATTACTGATATACAGAAATTCGTAAATTTCTTATCACATATTAGAAAGAAAAGATGATAAATACAATTTTTGGAAACAAGCAAACGATTTCAGTTTTGATTGATAAGAAATAAAAATAACAGCAACTTTATCATTATCTTACATGTGTTGAGTTCGAGTTCGAGCTGTAAAATTCAAAGCATCTAAAAGCAAACAAATCAGTATACAACAGCAGCTTGACAAGTTTGAAGTGAATTATATTTACTACTAGAAAATCGAAAAAATTTTAAACGTAGGTATATGGGTCAATTTGTAGCAAGTAGGTATTTTGAAAAATGTTTGGAATTAAATAATAGCTAGAAATTTTTCATTCTAAATAATGCAAAAAAAAAAAAAAAAAATTAAATATAAATATAACTAGAAAGAAAACTAAAAAACTAAATACTAAGACTAGGCAAAGGAAAAATTCAATAAAAAAGTGACTAGAAAGGAAAAATAAATACTTACTTAGACTAAGGAAACTTCTTCATAGAACCTACTGAGTTTCGTTGAGATTTTCCCAGATTCTTTTCTTGGTTTAAATTAATTATATAAAAAAAAATTTTAAATTCTTTTCCTTTAATATTTCTAGTACTTATTTAATATTTTCATTTTATCTCTTTCACAGAACTTGTTAAAAAATATCGTAATTATTTGACTGATATGGAATTTGAAGAGTTAAAAGTCTATAAGGAAATCTGGTATTTTGGACAAAATGCTAGCAAAAATTATAATAAACCGACAACGAATGCGACTGCCAATTCTGGATACGACGATGACAATGGAAATTATAAAATTGTAAGTAAAATAAAATTAAAAATGAACAGAATAAATAATAAGAAATATCTTCTTTTTATACACAGATCGAACATGATCACATTGCCTTCCGCTATGAAATACTCGAAGTTATTGGTAAAGGTAGCTTTGGTCAAGTAATACGCGCTTTAGATCACAAAACTAATACACATGTAGCTATCAAAATCATACGCAATAAGAAACGTTTTCTCAATCAAGCTGTTGTCGAATTGAATATATTAGATGAGCTGCGTGAAAAAGATGCAGATGGATCTCATAATGTTATACATATGCTGGATTATACATATTTTAGAAAGCATTTATGCATTACATTTGAATTGATGAGGTAAGTGAATGAGTGAAAAAAAATGTGCAAAATAATAAATTATAGAAAATGTTTAGGATTAGGGAAATGAAATAAATATACTAAATCAAAATCATTCTTAAATCATAAATCTATTTCAAACACAAACTAAACTCATTCTAAAGTCATAAATAGATTTCTCTCTCTCTCTCTTCTCTTTCTTTCATAAATAAGTGTGTGTCGTGTGTTAAACTCAACTCGTGTCAGTAACTTAACTCCATATAACTCAACTTTACTCTAAACAGAAATTAGCATTTTATAACCATAACATTTAAAAGAAGCTAAAAAGATACTTATGTTTATTTTTTATTAGTAGCACATTTCTCAAAAAACCTAAACTACCAACCATCAGCAACAGAAGCCCCAAATAAAAATAACAACACACAGCACATATTAACCAAAACAATTTCCACTACATGCGTAGTTATTTGTTGTTAATCATACGACCCTAATACCCGTTTGCACTCTGCTTGTCTCTTGTTCTCACTCTCGCAAATTTACCACCCACTGCTATTTTCACTCAGCATTCAAGCATATGACGCCGACAACGATGAAAATTTTAATACTAATTTTTCAAACTTGTCAACAACACGCAAAAGTGAAAATAAATTTTCACATTTTTTATACATTAAAGGAAATTGTTTTTTTTTTTCTCTCTCTCACTCTCTTTGTATTCTTTCTGCATACTAAATTTACCTCATAGAATGTTTTGGCGTAGTTTGAGGGGACATTTTTTTTTTTTTTTTGTATACTTTTTCACGCACATGCATTAATAACAATGTCATACACACACACATATTTTGCGTGCTCGGTGTTATGCTACTATTTTGGTATATATTTTCTTTCCACACATTCTTCAGCATTATCCTTGAGCGCATAAAACAAACTCACTCGTTTAGGTTTCTGTTTTCTGTTCTGTTTTTGTTTTTTTTTTTTTTTTGTATGTCAAGTTTTGTTGTTTTTTATGTTTTGGGCACAATTGTTACACTTGAGAAAAATTGAAAAAGAAAAAGCTAGAAAAAATATAATGAAAAGTTTAGGGGGTTATTTGTTAAAGTTGCTTGAGTTGAGTGTTATGTAGTGTATGCAGTATAGCGTGTCTTTCAACAATTGTACACGCATATTAATTTGTTTTTATTATTATTTTTATTATTTTATGTATTCTTATTCTTTCATTGTTGTTGTAAGTATTCCCTAGTTGTTTTTATAGTTTCGATAAGTACCTAGCACGCATACACGTGTTAAGGTTTTTTGTGATTTTACGCTTTTATGTTTTGAACTCATATTAGTTGCGTTGTCGTCGTTGTCATTTTATTATGGCAATAGACATGTACATGTGTAGATATTAAAAATGATGTTTATTTAATTTTACAAGTTTAGGAATTTATGTTTTAGCACCTTTTTAAATGGAGTTAATTTGATATGAAAATTTTTATATTTTAGTTAATAAAGAAATATTGAAACTTAAAGTTTTTATAAAGATATAGCCATTCAGATAGCAAGGAGACACTGGAACAAGATTTAAAATTTTAAAGGCTTCTATAAAATTGAGACCCCAATATAGTTAGATTTCTCTTCTTGTTTACCAGGTGAGGAAAGAACCAAATTAAATAATTTTTCTACAACTTTTCTTGTTTCCCATTCTGAAATTGCGTACATTTTTGTTCTTTACTTAATCGGGCATACTTCGAAAAATCTCTCACGGTAACATTTGAATGTATCCTCACTGATGATTTCTATAGCTTCTTGTATAAGTGCTCTTTCTGTCTACAATAAATCATACTTTATAATCATTCTCCAAATCAACTTTGACTAAAAACACTGATTTACTATATTATACTAACATGTAATCAAGCAAAATTTAAAACAACTTATTCACACTTTTGAGAAAGATTTAAATTGATTTTATTAGCATATTTTTAGGAATATTTATGCCAATTGTCTGAAAAGTAAGAGATTTCTTCCAAATACTTCACTTGAAATACTTCCTATAATTTTATAGTAACTTCTGGTATTGAATTTTAGTGAAAATTTTCAGCGCTAACTTATTTAAAATTATTATCTGAATGAAACTGTATTCAAAGTTTAAAGATAACTATCTAGATAAAATAATAAAAAAACCACTTCTATCCAATAAAAATTGGACGCATTAAAGAAAGATTTAAGAGCAGTTATATTCAAAATGATTAAAAAAATTAATCATAAAAATAAAAAACTGATGGATATACTGTAATAATCATTCTGAGATACTTGCTATAATTTTATAGTAACTTTTTCTTTTACATTTTTTGAACATTTTCAACGCTTACTTCATTTTATTTATTATATAAACAAAATTGTTTTCAAAGCTTAGAGATAAACATAAATCAAAATCATTCTTAAAGACGGCTCCTGTAATCTCGTAATAAACAGACCACAGCTATCTAATATAAATATGACTCATTAAAGAAATATTTTAGAGTAGTTTAATTCAAAATTATTAAAAAATTAGTAATAAAAATAAAAAACTGAAAGATATTCTTTAATAATCGTTTTGAGATACTTGCTATAATTTTATAGTAACATTTTCTATTGAGTTTTGTTGAATATTTTTAACGCCAACCTAATTAATTTTTTTATCTGAACAAACCTGTATTCGAAGTTTGTAGGTAACTATGTAGACGACTTTACTAACTCAATAATAAAAAGGCCATTTCTGTCCAATATAAATAAGACTTATTAAAGAAAGATTTAAGAGTAGTTTAATTCTAACTGATTAAAAAAGTTAGTCATAAAAAAAAATACTGAAAGATTTACTTAAATAATCATATTGAGTTACTTGCTATAATTTTATAGTAACTTTTTCCATTAAATTTTATTGAATATTTTCAATGCTAACTTATTTTTATTTATTATATAAACAAAACTGTAATCAGATTTCATAGATAACTATGCAGACGACTTCGATAACGGGCCACAGCTGTCCAGTATAAATATGACTTATTAAGAAAAGATTTAAAAGAAGTTTAATTCTAAATGATTAAAACAATTAGTCATAAAAATAAAAAACTAAAACGATTACTTTAATAATCATTTTGAGATACTTGCTATAATTTTATAGTAACTTTTCCTATTGATTTTGGTTGAATATTTTTAACGCCAACATAATTTAATTTTTCATTCGACTCATTAAGGGAAGAGTTAAGAGTAGTTTAATTCTTAATGATTAAAAAATTTAGTCATAAAAATAAAAGCTTAAAGATTTACTATAATAATGATTTTTGGATACTTGCTATAATTTTATAGTAACTATTTCTTTTGAATTTTATTGAAAAATGTAAAAGCTAAATTAAATTAATTCATTAGGTAAACAAACTTACCAGCCAATCAACTAATATCACCCTCTTATACTCTTCGCATTCTTTATAATCCTTTTGTTTCATAACTTGAGTTCTTTTCTGTTATTTCTTATTACTATTACAATAAAGTAAAACAAAAGTATTCGCTTCATAATAATTAAAATGTAGTATACTTTTAATATAACAATTTTTTAAGTCGTCATTTCAGCGCAATTAATCCTCTTTGCCCTTTTAAGACATTATATGTTACAATAGCTAAGATCATTTTACGACGTTGCATGTGATTTGTGCAACCTTCAAAAAAATCAACAAATATTTCTCAACTATATTATTTTGTTGACATTTGAGTAGCAGCAAGCACCAAACGTCAGCATGCTAGTGTGTACTACGAGAGCACGCCTAATTATATGCAATAAATAAATGAAATAACTAGCAAACAGCGAGCAATGTAAAACAGAAAAAAAAACTAAATAAAAGTAAAAGCACAAGTTGTTTACTTTTTGTCATAATTATACATAATTATCGTGGTAGTTGAGTGGTAATATAAAACTTTTGCTACACTGCTCTACAATTTTATAGCTTTTACCGATAACATTTAATATGCAGTATGGCAATACATTTAAAGTATGTATGATTGAGCAACAGTAAGGAACTTTAAAATTACTTTTGAAAAGTAAACAAAACTGAATATGAAATTTAAATTGATATGCACGCAAGTTTTAGCAACGCATACATTTGCATACTTATAAAAAATATTATTTATCCTTATTCAACGTTGTCTATGATATATACATACATGCAAATATCTATACAAATAAGGGTATGTATGACACGATATCTTTATTTAAATGAGCTACTTCTCTTCATATGTGTTGTGCTTATTTATTTAGGATTGTGAATTTTGATTGAATACACTTTTCTTAATTGCCAACAACGCAAATAAGTTTATGAAATGTCAAATGACACTCTGCGACGTCTTTATGGCAACCTGTGTCTACTATAAGTAAATAAAAAAATTATTTATTAGTAAAGTTAATATGTGAGTTATAAATCTATTTGTTTTGTTTTTCTTTAATACGAATTAATAGCAAATTTATTAGTCTTATTATTAGAAATTATAGTTAATTCGAAAATGACGTGTGTGCTTCTTTGGTGGGAGAATTTTTGAAGGAAGAAATTTGTAGGCTTAAGTTGTTGAGTTCAAAAATAGAAGAAATATAAAATTTTGTATTCATTGGTTAGACAATGAATTAAATTAAATTTCTGCATTGAAAGATTTTCAAAAAAATCAATTCCAAAACTTACTATAAAATTATAGCAAGTATCTCAAGTTTAATATTTCAACTAATCAATAATAAAATATTACAATTCTTTAATTTATTTATCATCTCTCACTTTTCTCTACATTGATTTGTCAATAAAAAAATTATTAAAAATATCAAAGGGTAATGCCAAATTGCTACCACGCTTAAAAGCATGCAATACAATTTTTTTTTCTTTTTATTATTATTATTAAAAAATTCAATATGGCCTTCACAATTTTAATGTGTGTAATGCGCATATATAAGTGTGTGTATGTGTATAACTAACCGCATGTGGTTTTTAAACAAAATTAGCAGTTTTCCTATTTTATTATTATTGCCATTGTTGTAATGTACATCGCGTGCGAATCGCAATTTTAACGATAACATCAAAAGTTTGACATATGTATGCAAACATACATAGCAAACTGTATTGTAAATGTGTAAAAGCGTATGCAATGACTGTGAGATATATATATACATTTACGAGTATAGAATATAGTTTAACTTTACCTGCTGTATATATCCAAATAAAAAACTAAAAACACAATGCATATATAATACAATCAATTAAACTTCACACTTCATACTTTACACACACGTAGAACATTGTTGCCAACAGGTTGTAAAAGTTTTTTCAACGCAGTATAAATATATACTTACGTATTTGATTGATATATAACAACATTCATATAAGCATACATATATGACATGTATGTCATAGATGCATACTTTTCTTTCATGTACCTAGCTAGATATACATTTTTGTAATAATAGCTTACATTCTTGCTGGCATATATATGGTGTATCTACAGGCGTGTGTGCCTGAAATTGTTTGCACAGTATGAGTCATGTATAGAAATTTGATACCTGTGGCTTATTTATTATTAGGTTAGCGCAGTCGTCTACTTGGTAATCTATAAAACGTTTTATTAAGTTTCTGTTTAAACAATAAATGAGTGAAAGAATAAATAATTTTGCGTTGAAAATTTTCAATAAAATTTACTAGAAAAAGTTACTATAAAATTATAGCAAGTACTTCAAGTTGATTATTTAAAGTCAATTTTCTTATTTTTGGTTTTAAGCATAAATGCTTTTAAAAATTTGTAAACAAAATGCTCTTAAATCTGACTCAGCTTATTTAATATTTACGTTTGAAGCTTTTTAATTATCACTCTAGTACAAAATATGTAAAATATGCTTCAGCAATAATATTTCTTGATAAATTTATAACATATTTAATAAAAATTGTGCATTAGTAAATACATTATATTACATTATTCTCGCATTGAAAATTTTCAAAAAAACTTGCTAGAAAAAGTTACTATAAAATTATAGCAAGTATCTTAATCTGATTATTTATAGAAATTTAATATTTTTTGGCTTCACTCATAAATGCTTTTATAAAATGTATACACAAAATGCACTTAAATCTTTTAAGATTTACGCCAAAAGCTTTATAGTCATTAACCCAACACATCGATTCATATATGTGCATATTAACACAAGTTTGTATATAAAAATATATGAAGACAAAAAATTGTAACTCTTCTTTCTACCTTTTACGCCCACAAGCTTCTCGCATATATAAATATTTTTCTCATTTGCCAAACCAAAAAAAAAAACAGTTATAAAATAAGGGCAAGCAAAAATACATATGTATTTCCAAAACATCCTTACATTCTCTCATGCTCTTCGTGCATGTTTTCAGCATAGGTAGTAAGCATATAAAAGCTAACATAAATCACACTTCATAGTTCAAAAATAAATTTATAAGAATTGTAGTTCCTATTGCCAAAATCATTGTACATACACAAATGGTAAAACCAACTGAAGCATAAGGTATAAGGTTTTATATACATATATTGCAGTACCATTGAGTTTGTATAGGTATTGCCATAATTTTTCAGATTTTTAATGGTGGCACATAATACTTACATTTTGTGCTTTTGAATGTTTTTGTTTTTTTTTTTTTGTTTTGTTTTTGTGTGTGTGTGTCGTTGTTGTGTCACGTATTATTAAACTTTAATGTTATTGTATCAGGTGAAAGGAAAAGAAATTTTCTTTTTTATTTACTTACTATGTATTTACTATGAATACATGCATGTACTGTTGCCATGTGTGTGAGTGTATGTGTGTGTTTGTGTCACTAGAGCATTGTTTAGCTTCATAATTACATATTTTTGTTGCTAAATAGGTTACTAGTTGTTGGTTTCAGTTACCTTAGTATATGAAACTAGCAATTTTAGAGCAAGTTAATGAACCCTTGTACTTGCTATAAAATTATAGCAAGTATATGAAGTTAGTTGGACAAAAGGAAAAAGATTTGTTTTATTACATTTATGAAATAAGAATGACTTTAATAAATATTTGGAGTGAGCAAGTTGATATCTAAATGAAAAAATTACCGTTTTATTAGTAAGAATTGAACTACGCTTTCTAATTACTGTAAAATTATAGCAAATGTCTGAACTTTAAGTATTTAAAAGACCAATTCAGAACATTATCTTATTTGTCAAATTGAAACTGCATTTTCAAACAACAACAATATCTTTTTCCAGAACTAGTTTTTATAGGAGCTTCAATCCACTTTAAAAGTATAATTTCCAGCGAATCCTAGTAGTAGCCAAGTCTTGGGAGATAGATTTCTTCCTTCTTTTCACTCCACTCAAGGACCCGCTAGTTACTGCGAACATTGAAAGTAAATCCAACCCAATATGCCCCTCTCTCCACCCCTTTGAGATTTTCAGCGTGGAAATCTACTATTCAATTACACGAAATCCTCAAAGAATCTCCTTATTTGCTCTAAAATTATAGCAATTGTCCATGTCCAAAGTTTATTATCAGTAAGGACATCTTCTACATTTGCCTCATTTATCAAATAATAATGAAAATTTATAAGTTTACCATATAAATCATTGTATTTGCTATAAAATTATACAGTTTTTTTTTATCAAAATCAAATGAAATTTAGTAAGTTCACGAATCTCTGAACTTTTGTATAAAATCACAGTTACTGCCTAAAGTTTATTTTCTGAAAGAAAAAAATGTCATATAGGCTCTAAAACTATAGAAAATTAAATTTCATTAAGTTTCTAAATCTACCTACATACTTGCTATAAAATTATAACAGGTCTCTAAAATTAATTATCTAATAAAAAAACTTCTGCGTTTGCTTTATTAAATAAATTATTGCTTTATTTAGAAAATTCATGAGTCCTATAATGAGCTCCTATAAAATTATAACAAATATCTATAATAAATTTGCTACACAAAAAGCATTATCTCTATTTAGTGAGCCCCTGGACTTACTATAAAAATATAGCAAGTGTCTAAAGTTTATTTTCTGAAAGAAAAACGTTTGCATTTGCTTTATTTATTAAATTAGAATAGGTTTTCAGCAATGTGTTGAGTCCTACATTGAGTTCCTATAAAATTATAGCAAATATCTAATATTAATTTTCTTTAAAAAAAGCTTCTATCTTTATTTTAATTATAAGAATTCAATTCTTAACAATTTCATGAGTCCCTGGACTTACTATAAAATTATAGGAAGTGTCTAAAGTTAAATTTTCGGAAAAAAAACTTTCTCAATTGCTTTATCCAATAAATTAGAATAGGTTTTTAGTAAATTTATAAATTCCTATAAAATTATAGCAAATAATTAAAATTAATTTTCTAAAAGAAAAGCTTCTGTCTTATTTTTATTTATCAGATTTTAATTAAATTTAAACATTTTACAAACCCCAGGGCTTACTAAAAAATTATAGCAAGTGTCTTAAGTTTATTTTCTGAAAGAACAACTTTTGCTTGCATTTGCTTTATTTATTAAATAAGTTTTTAGTAAAGTAATGAGTCCTACAATGAGTTCCTATAAAATTATAGCAAATATCTGAAATCAATTTTCTAGAAGAAAAACTTCTTTATTTATTTTAGTTATAATCATTGAATTAAATTCAGTAATTTCATGAGTCCCAGGACTTACTATAAAGTTATAGCAATTATCTAAAGTTTTTTTTCTGAAAGAAAAACTTATGTATTTGCTTTATTTATTTCATTATAATGGCATTTCTAAGCATTTTAAATTAAAAAATCAATGTCAGTGACAAAAAACATAAATTTTGTAAAAATAATTAAAACAATTCATTTGTCAGAAGCTGACGAGCGCATCTAAATTTTTTTACATTATGTACAAGTACATAAATATAAAAGTAGTATATAACTCTTATAACTGCCATTTACACACACACACAAAAATGTGCAGTAAATTCTCATATATACATAAATATTTTAATTAAACTAAATTTAGAGCATGTCTAATGCATAGTTTTGTTATTGAGGGCAACGTTGAACATAAAATATATGAACACAATTCCATTTTACCAGGCGGATTCATATAGAAGGAAGTGAATGAGTGCGCTGCATCCTTTTTATGGCAAATTTTCTAGTACAGGCAGGAAATTTAATATTTATAAAATAATTAATATTTTAATTAATATGAAACTTTATTATATGCCATCAGCATACACGTGCGTAATCATCATGATTGCGAAGCATTTCACTACCATCACAAACCACAGAATGAAACATGTAGAAATTATGATGACACATTATTACAATGATGCCTACTATTTATTTCTATTATGCTTACTCTTTTAGTTATGCTATAATACTATGACCTTTTTCCATGAGGAAACTTGATTAAACTTTTTGATTTCCCCCATATATAATTCTGCCTACTCAAACTAACTAAAACATAGCCATAGCCTCTACCTGCGCATTTAATAGAATTGACTGGCAACAAGGTTAAAAAGCTTCAATTAAATTATAGCGCTGAGCGAATTGCTGTTAGTATAAATAAATTAGAAATGAGCACAAGGAAAAGTAGAAGTAAATTAGATTTTTATTTCACACAAACCCATACACACAATTTATAAGCTAACACTTAAAAGTATGCTATACATGTGAGACAAAAAAAAAAGAAAGCTTTATACATATGTATATAATAGACGCTAATGTATGTGCTAATTGACATTTTTATGTGACTGTTTGTCATTGAAGTTTAGTTCTCTGCATTTACTTCTAAGCTCAGGATTGCCGTAAATTCGTTGCAAAATTCATAGAAACAAATAAAACTTTGCCGACTTTGAGGCTCATTTATCACCTGTGTACCTGTGTGTTAAGACAGCCTCCAAAATACCTTCAACTGTCAAAGTTTGTTGTTATGTCGTCGTTGCCGTCTGAAGTGAAAATTTATTCATTTGCATAAACTGTGTTCAAAATTTTCGGTTTTGTAACTTTTGAGAATGTGTTGCTGTAATTGTATAACAAACTAAAGCTATATCAATTTGTTGTTTTTTTTTTTGGGAAAAACGTTGCATACTTTTTTGATTTAAATGGAAAAACTTGCAGTAAAGTTTTGGGAACTTCAAAAACTTAGCCTCTTTGTTGCTATCTCAAATTCTAATAATATTTGCACTTGCGTCACTCATGATTTATTTATTTTTCTATTTAATTCTTGCTTTACTTATGCAATAGTAAAGTTTATGCAGCACACACACATACTTAAAGGTATGCTCTATCATCATCGTTTTTCGATACTTATACTCAGATTCTACTCAGAAAAGTATGCTAAACTTTAACTTTTCACTATGAAAAAGGCATGAAAAATAGAAAAGCATTTTTGTTTAGCAATTTATCAGTTGATTTACAACTATGTAATATGCATATCCTTGATATCCTTGACATTGGGAACTTTGTGTTCTTTGTATCATAGATTAGTTTAAAAATTTTAGTTCGAAAGTAATGACAGCAGATGCTGTGTGCTGCTTGAGCAGAAGTTAAACTAAAATGTTTTATATTTGAATTTCTTTTATTTATTTTTATTTTCTTGTTGGTTATGTCATTTGTCAATTTTAATTTGTTTATACATTTTCGTAATATCACTGAATGAATGAAGAAAGAATCCTTGAACTTTCTGGCATTTTCTGTATTTGCTGTTACTGCTATGTGTGTGAGTGTATAATTTTTGTTACCAATTACAAATGAGTTAATTTGTTGCTGCGCAAATTATTGTTGCTGTAGCTATAGTAAAAAAAAAAACAAAAGTAAACAAAAGGTTTTAGTAGAAATGAATGCTAATTTGCAATGACAATCGAAACGTATAGCAAGAGAAAAAAACAATCAACAATAAATAATTAAAATCCAAAAACAATGAATGAAAACAAGGAAAGAAAATGGTCCTTGGAAAGAACCATAGCGACACTCAATGTTAGTAATACGAAAGCAAATTAAAGGATTTATTCATAATACTATGAATAATATATCAAGGATGTCGCCTTATCATAATAATTATAATAATATTTTCCCTCTAGAATTTTAGTGCTCGATTTATGTCTTTCAGATTATTATTATTATTATATTCCGCAGAAATGTAAGAAAATTAAGGAAATGTGGGTGTTGTGTTTGAATAAGTTTCATTATACTAATTTGCAAATTATTAGTGTTTATCTACTCTAACCACTTTTCTACAAACACTAACAAAATTTTCTGTAAACCTCACTTGAAAATGATGTCATATCTCATTAGTATTATACTCATTAATAAGGACTAAGTTAGTTTGCCTGCTTCAACTAAACCACATAATAACCATACAAAAAAAGTAAAAATCTAATGAGGATTATCCTTAAAAACTAAACATAAATTTAATCACACATATGACACTGAAAAATATGTTAAATTTTATAATAATAAAGCTTTAAATTTATAGCATATTTTTAGGTTTACACTACCATATATTTTCTTAGCAAATAACCCAATTTATTATAGCTGATCCCTTTAATTTTCTCAGCGTATAATTTTAGTTACGAAACGAAAAAAAAAAAATCAAATCAAAGTGCTTGACGATGTGTAAAGCGTGTAAAATCTCTAAAACAAGAACGCCTAAATTTATGCTGAGTTTTCTAAATATGCGTCAACATGATTTTGGGCTATAGTGCCGCTGTCTCTTTGACTGCCTGCCATTCGCCAGCTTAGTAATAATACCGCGTACAAATTTAAAATGAAATTTTGTTTTTCTATTTTAAATTCTATTCAACATTTGTAGGCGTATGAAAATAATATTGTTGTTTGTTGACTGTCATTTGTATGTACATATGGTGTAGGCGCCTAAAAGTGTACACAGACATTTTTTGTAGACAGACAATAAATAGGATAGAGAATAATGTGTAATATAAACAATTTAAAATGAGATTGTCTCAATGCTCTAGTGAGTGAGTGAAAGTGTGAGGATTACGCAAATATAATTTTCCTATTGTAAATAAGTTTTTGAAGTGTGCACAAATAAAGTTGTCTATGATATTGTTGTATATGTGGGAATGTTTGCTTTTTGGAATTACATTTGCAAATTTGTTGATGATATTTGAGTTTACCTTTATTTTCGCTTTTGGCATTAATGATTTATAAAGAAATTAAATGTTTAAATTTAGAAATAGAAGAAATAAGATAATCGAAAGTTTATGTAAATAAAATTATTTTTATGCCAAAAAGTATGCTTCAAAAACATTAATTTTGATGGTATTTTACGGGAATTTTATTCCAAAAGGCTAATAATTAATTTGAGCTAAATATAGCACATTTTTATTTAAAACAAATGTCACCTAGGAGCCTAGATTTGTGGAGTCTGTGCTAAAAAATTGTAAAAATATGGTAGTCTGTCTTTCAAATGAATATAAAATTCAAGTAAAGTGATACTTTTTGCCTAACACTTCAATTGAATTGAGTTTATGTTAAATTTCATCGAAAATAACCTTTTAGAATGCGAGTTACGATACTCGGTCTAAGAATGATAATTCTATACTGTGAAGTTAGCTCTTGGCATTATTGATTCACAAAGAAATTAGCGTTTAAATATAGAAAAGAAAATATAATCGAAAATTTATGTAAATAAAATTATTGATATGACTAAAAGTATGCTATGAAAATCTTACTACTACGTACTGTTAATATTTTGTTGGACTTTTATTTCAAAAGTATTTTTATTTATTTTAAACTTAAATTACCTTATATTTAATCACTATGCCTAGTTTTAGGCCTAAGCTCAGTGATTTTCGTATTTTTAAGTTAGAATATCTCGAAAACCGGAGCTATCACAGAAATTCTGACCTCGGATTCAAGTTCAGTGCATCAAAAATTTTTGAAAAAAAATATATTCTGGTTTTTGGGTAAAAATTCTTTCGGCCGTTCAATTTTTCTCGGATTCAAGTTCAGTGCATCAAAAATTTTTGAAAAAAAATATATTCTGGTTTTTGGGTAAAAATTCTGTCGGCCTGTGTAATTTTTCCATGCTCACTTTTTTTTTCTTAGTTACAATAATCGAGTTTCTACTGCATATTATATTGATTTTAAGATTTACTATAATAAATAAGTTAGCAGCTACCTGCAGTTTTAAATAATATTAAAAATATAGAACAATAAATATAATCCGCCTAAAAGTATACCACAACAAAATGACAAAAAGTCTTATTTTTGCAATAAAGCAATAGAAAAATCATCAAAATGCCATAAAAGTAAAACATGAATTCGATTTTATTTATACTTGTGCTTGCTGCTTTTTTTTTGTTTTTTTTATATTTTGCTGGCTGTTATAATAGCATTATATCTGCATTATGGCATTATCGAGTGTGCTGCCACTGCCACCACCACCACCGCTACCACCATTACTACTTCAAATTATCAAGACCAAGCAGGCAGCTACTCAAAAGAGGCAATACGCCACCACTTTGAAGTAACTACTTGCTGCTGCACATGAACTTGAATATTTTTGCTTATTCACTGAAATGTTCTCTATAGAATTTTGTTTTGTTTATTTTTCAATGAACTTGTATGCATTTTCTAATTTGATTTGTCTTTTTTGTTTTGACAAAGACAAGAACGAAAACGAACAAGAAAGGAAGTAGAACACAAATCGTGTAATAACATGCAATTTGTAATAATTTTACTAAAATTGTATATGAATTTATCATTGTTTTTTTTTTTTTTTGTTTGGTTTTTTTTTGGGGAGCTTCTTCATATGAAATGCTTTCATTCATGACGTTTAACAACAAGACTTTACAAAGTCATATGTATTCATTTTTATATTTTTTGTTTTTAATATTTGTTTTTGGCAATTCTAGTTTCTTTTCATTGCAACCAACCCCTCATTTGTGGAGAAGGTTGTTCTTTTATTATTGTATTTACAAATAGTAAGTAGTAGGCGTGCATTATATTAGGAACTGCAGTGTATTTGGCCTTCAACAAGACCAAGTTTAAATTGATATTTTTTGGTCTTATCTTTTAGATTGAAATTTTTTTTTTTTTTTTTTTGCAGTTTTAATATTTTTTTAAGACATTTTCTTATTTCCGGTTTTAACTAGAAGAAAAACAAATGAAGAGGCAAAGTGAGCACCAAAAATAGCATTGAATTATTAAAAGCAGAAACTTTTGAAATTTATTAATGTAAGTAGTAAGAAGAAAGAAATATTTACATAATATATTTTGTTTATTAAATTACTATCACGCCACTTTACTTGAAGGCAGTTTATTGTAAAATTTCAACAATTTATAGACTTATACAAACATACTAGTAGTAAGCATAGATTACTCATTATACCTTTCTCAATCGTAGACAGGAGAAGTAGGAGAGAAAAAAAACCACACACGTCATACTAAAGAACAGTGGCGTATGAAAAATGAAAATGTAATGCTAGGTTGCCTATTTAGAAGATAGAGATTGATACCTGGATTTTTTTTTAAAATTATTTTTATTATTATTTTTAATTTCTATTACTACCAAAAGCTCAAAACATAATTCCTATCAGCAAACAAAACAAAAAAAAAATCCTACAATGTAGTGCCGGCTAACTGGATAAAAATAAAACACTTTATAACCGGCATCCCAACTGTTTCTTTAACTAAAGCTGACACTTTTCAACTAACGAAGGAAAGTGTCAGCATCACGTTTTCGTCTAAAATTAGAACTTCAGCTGAAAACTAAGATTCTAGAAAACAACAGAAATTCACGGTTAAAAAATAAGTTTCTCTCTTAAAAAATAACTTCTTGGGTAAAAAATATAACTTCTTGGCTGACAATGAAAGTCAACGCCTCAAAATGAAACTCAATGGCAAAAAATTAAATTCCGTGGCTCAAAAATGGAACTTATTCGCTAAAAATTAAATTTCTTGGAAATAAAGAAAAATCCATGGCTCTAATGGGAACTCCACCGCTAAAAATTAAATTCAAGCGCAAAAAATTTAACTTTTTAACAAAATATCGATCAAACTTCTTGATTAAACATCAAAATTCATGGATGTAGATGAAATTTCACGGCTTACAATGAAACTGCCAAGCTAAAAATGAAGCTCTGTAACTAAAAACAAAACCTTTCGGCTAAATATAGAACTTCTTGAGTTAAGAGAAACTTCTTGCCTAAAAATGCAATATTTCGGCTAAAAAATTACTTTTTGTCTAAAAATAGAACACTTGGTCAAAAAAATTTATAACTTCTAAGCTAAAAAAGGGAAATTTTGGGCTAAAAGAAAGAATTCTGAACTTCAGGGTTAAAAACTAAAATTTTGAGCTGGATATGGATCAAAACCGTCTAATAAAAATGTAACTCCTTGACAAAAGATAATAATTCACGGGCAGATGGAAACCATGGCATTCCATAAGATAGGACTTTTAGAGTAAAAATAGAGCTCTTCAACTAAAAAAGGAATACCTTAAAATAAGCTGTTCAACTAAAAAAGGAACTTTTCGACTAAAAATATAATTTCTATGCCAAAAATTAAACTTTTGGTGCTTCTTGACTAAAAATATAACTTTTGGGTCAAAAACAGAAAACCACGTTCAGAGTTAAACTTCAGAGCTGGAAATAAACCTCTATGGCTAAATATTGATACTTTCGGCTAAATATGATCAAGCTCCTATATTAAATAGTAAATTCATCGCTAAAGAAGGAATCCCTTGTTAATAAATTGAACATCGATGCTAAAAATAGAAAAAAAAAAACTAAAATGAGTCCCTTCTGCACTCATCGCATGATGTGATAACATATTTTACGTATTGTTTTTTACTTAATTTTCGTTTTTATATTCCAAAGAATGCAACTAAGGGTTTTTCTAATTTTTCATTTTAGCACATTTAGCACATCTGCATCGCCTAATGTTGATATTATTTTACAATTTCAATTAGGAAAGAAAAAACTATAAACTAAAAAATTCTTTGCAATAAAAAAATACAATAAATAAAAACAATTTTGAATATATTTCACTTTTCCAACCGTTTTTGATATAGAAATTATGCGTTGCATACTTTTGGGCTTAAAGTAAAATCTGTAATAAAACACACACTTATAAACTCACACATATTGTGAAAACTTACACGACACCGACGTGACATTTGATTTTAATTTCTATCGATTCATTCCATTATAACTTTCCTTCACTCCCGAGGAAAAATGTTATCATATTAAAAAATAAATCTGTAGAAATAAAGCTTCATGACAAAAGATGAATCAAACTTATTGGTTAAAAAATGGAGCTCAAAGAGTGAAAGACAGAACTTTTCTACTACTAAAAATTAAGTACCTTGGTTAAAAATTAATCTCATTGGTTAAAGTAGAAATTCCTGAGCTAGAACTAAAACTTCTCAATAAAATATCGAAGTCATCTGCTAAAGATGGAACTCCTAAGATCAAAAATGAACTCCATAGCTTTGAATAAAACTTCTCGACTAAAGATGCAAATTCACTAAAAACTCAACTTCTGAGCTAATATATGTCAAATTGGAAGAAAAATTGAAACCTTTTTCACCAGCACAACTGCTTGTTATCCAAATGTCAGCCTTTTTACACTGAACCGAATATATAGTTGGCAATGATGAAATGATTGTTGTGGAGTAAGATGATTAGATGACAGCAATAAACAGAATAATGAAACTAATATTAGTTACTTTTCTAGACGGAGAAAACGAAGGAGAAAAATATTTAAAGTCACCTCTTGAATCTGAGCAAAGCAATTTATGACTCGCGGTGTTTCATAAAGAATTGCAGACATGCTACCAGGTTGTTCACCAGTCCTAAACATTTATCACGCGGCTAACGGGGCATTTATAGGTCTCACTGTCATAGTTACAATAACAGAAAAAACTTTCTTTGAAGTAATTTGCCTTTCCTTCTAGACTTGATATTATATATTATAGGATTGATCGTATTTTGATATTAGAATTCGCCTTTTGCGTTAATTATATAGCTTAACAGTTGATTTAGCTCAGAGACATGTGAGTTGACTAAGTCATACGGCAAGTCAGATGACAAATTAGATGGCAGGTCAGATTATAATTCCAAAATCAGATGGCATGTCATATGACAAGATGACAGGTCAGATGTCGTGTCAGACGACAAGTTAAATGACAAGTCAGATGACATGTCTTATGACAAGTCAGACGAATATTCATATGACGAGTCAGACAATAATTCAGATTACTAATTCCGCTAGTGCAGGCATTGAAAATCGATGTCTTAGTCCGCTTGAGATTAATTGCTTCATTAGACCAAAACTTTACCGTCACTATTCTACAGTATAAGTCCACTTTAAATTTTTCTCAGGTCTCAACTTCAACTCTTCATACTTTAGTTTTATTTTTAATTAACCACGACCATCATGGCAAAAGCTGACGAGTGCCTCCTAAAGAAATAGAATATTCGATTAAATTTAATGAACTTTTTCCAATCCTTTTTTTTATTTCTTAAAAATATTTAATAGCGCAAAGAGTACAACCGACTTCTAGGATTTTAATTTTTTATTCAACTGACTATTTTGTACAAATTTTCTGTTTTTCTGGAAACTGACTTTACAATTTTTGTGCCAAAAACAAAACTATCAGAAAATTCACTGAATCTGCTTTTCTGTGCGTAGCTTCAATATTATTTTCTTTATACTGTACATATCCGTTTCCAGTTTTTATCCGCACTAATGATGTTTTTTTTTTTATTTAAAAGGAATGACCCAGAATTCTGCAGAAAGTTTAACATCATTCACTCCCTCATATTAAGAAAAACTTTTTGTAAAAAGTAAAATAAACTTACATTTCTTTTTTCACTTTTTTTTTTGTGTGAAAGTTTAAGCAAAAGCATTTATCATGCTTTTCAAAAAAATAAAAAAAAAATACATGCATGAATATGTCCATAGAAATTTATAATTCCATTTAGACTTTCAGTTTCATATTTGTGTGTGTATATTCACTAATTTCATGAGAAAGTACACAAAAAAAAATTTCTTCAACAATATCATTCATCAAACCAGGATTCGTTTGAATTGTTGTACAGTTTAATTAATGTCAAGATTACGAATATTTTTAATATTTTTATAAATGTGTTCATTATATATTGATGAAAGTATAATCTAATGAATCAACAACAACATTTCCATATAGAAATCGAAAACCTTTTAGTAATAGCTAACAAATGCCCTTTATTTATTTAATAGGAAATATTATAGAAATATTTCTATAGAATGAAGCAATGTCATTAGTTTTTCTCATATGTTATCACTTCGTCACACATTCTACTCTTACAAATATTACATACATACATTCACAAATATCATTATGCATTTGACAGATGAATATAATGAAGGATTTCTCACATTTCAATCATAAAGTACTCGTATAAGGAAATATTTAGAGCAAAAAAAAGGAGAAAGTTATTTGATATATGTATTTTCTGTATGTGAAAGTTGAGCGCTGTTGATAAAAACTGTGACATTTGAATGACAGCAAAAAAAAAAAGCAAAGAGATATAATGGTAGTTTATACTCTTACACACATATTCAATATCAATCATTTTGCTTCAAATGTTTCCTTATTCTAACGATAACATAGATATTTTTCATAAAGTAGAAAGAAAAGCTAAAGAAAATTGAGTTTTTGGAAGGATTTTTAAAAGCTTAACAAATATTGGGACTTAAGGGTAGTATACATTTAAGTACTGGTCATATTATTACTACATATGTGTGCCATAAAACTACAAATACATATTTTATCCTAAAGAAAAAATAATAAAACAACCAATAAGAAATAGCGGTGATTTAACAAAAATTTAATCAGTGGTAAGAAAAAACTTTTAATTTAAATAACAACCCAAAAGTATGCAATACTTTACATGAACTATATACTAAACTTAGTTGGAACAGCATTATCAGTTACAATATATTTAACTGACAGCAGTCAAATTCAAATTAAATCAAAAGTCTTTACGATGCATGAAACCCTTTAGAGATTTTTGCCACAAAAAATTTCACCCAACTTCAAATGGCTTAATTAAATATTCTAAACAAATTTTCTTATCAAATTTTGAACAATTTGTATGAAATTCTATTGAAATATTTTTGACATTCGCAAAAAGCTGCACCCCAAAAAATTTTCATTTTGTTAAATTTCATTTCATAGAATTTTCACAACGATAAATATTTCAAAATGTTCCTTACTGTTGAAAATTGATTTCATTCTTATTTCACACAAACACACACACACACACTCATATATTTATATATTTATATACAACAGAGCCACCATGCAGCCACATTGAAAGTGGTGGCAATGATGACAACGGCAACGACGTTGTGCCACATACGTCACCATACATACATAGATATATCTAGGAGTAGTAGTATATTGTGGCTTCCAGCATAGTTCACGCTGTGGTTTTAATTCTTTTATTTATTGTACTTGAGTGAAATTCTTTTGTTGTTTCACTGCTGACATTTGTATGGGAAGTAAAAGTTTTTGGCAAAATAATCTTTATTGAAGCTAAAATTGGCATCATCAGCGCCTTCAAATTTGGAATGTAGTATGTGTTCTCAGCATGATAACATTGAAGTGCAATTTTGCAATTTTACAATCTTTTTATAAGATTAAGCCATTTTGAAAACAATGGAAATTATTTTAAAAATTATGAGAAATTTTAGAAATTTGTAAAAAAAAAAAAATATGGAAAATGAAGAAAAAGGAAAAGAGACAAGGGAAAAAGAAGAACAGGGAATAAATGGAAAGGAAGGATAAGGAAGAAAAATGGAAGGATAAGTAAGGAAAAGATAGGGAATGGAAGGAAAAGGAAGAAAAAAGAAGAAAAAGTAGGAAAAAGGAAGAAGAAAAAAGAACAAATACGAAGGATAAGGAATGGAAATTGGCATTGGAAGAAAGAGGAAGGAAAAATGAGAGAAAAATTAAGGAAATGGAGAAAAAAGATAGGAAAAGGGAGGAAAAAGACGAAGAATGAATTAAAAGGAAGGAAAAGAAAGAATAGGTAAGTAAAAGGAGCAAAAAGAAGGGCAAAGAAGAAAAAGAAAGGATAAGTAAGGAAAAAGAAGAAGAAAAAGGAAGAAATGGGAAGGAAAAGGAATGAAAATGAAGGCATTGGAGAAAAGAGGAAGGAAAAGGAAGAAAAATTGAGAGAAATAGAAAAACAAATTTAGGGAATGGATGGAAATGGAGAGAAAAGATAGAAAAAAGGAAGAAAAAGGAAGGACAAAGACGAAAAAGAAAGGGAAAGTAAAGAAAAGGAAGGAAAAGGTAAAGAAAAGGAAGGAAAAGGTAAGAAAAGGCAGGAAAAGGATGAAAAAAGAAAAAATAGGAAGAAAAAGGAAAGAAAAGGAAGAAAAAGGAAAGAAAAGGAAGGCATTGGAGGAAAGAGAAAGGAAAGAGAAAGGAAAAAGAAGGGGAAAAGAAGGAAAAGGAAGGAAAGTGAAAGGAAAAGACGGAAGAGGAAGGAAAGGTAAGGAATAAAAAGAAAAAGGAAGCCAAGAGAAGGAAAAGGAAGGAAAGAAAAGATAGGAGAAGGAAAGAAAAAGAAAAAAATTAAGGATATGGAAGGACAAAGAAGAAAAAGGAAGGTAAAGTAAGGAAAAGGGAGGAAAAAATAAGAAAAAGTAAAAAAAAGAAGAATAGGAAGAAAAAGAAAAACATGGAAGGCATTGGAGGAAATAAGAAGGAAAAGGGAGGAAAATTTAGAGAAAAAAAAGGAAAATTAAGGAAATGGAAGGAAATTGAGGGAATAGAAAGGAAAAGGAAGGAAAAGTACCAAAAAGGAAGGGAAAAAAGGAAAAAGGAGGGGAAAAAGAAAGAGAAATAATAAAAGGTAAAAGAAGGGGACAAATGGCAAGGAAGAGAAAAGATAGTAGGACAGAACTTTTTTATAAAATTTATATATCGTTAACGGTGACTCTATTCTATCTTCTACTTCCATCACCATAACCACCAACTTTACCTTGCAAATAAATACCAAGAGGAAGGAAAGGAAAGTTTGAATCATTTGTTTTTACTTCATTGTCAGATAAATATATTAATATTGATACTATATAAAAATAAAGAACTTTTCTATTCTATTCTATTCTATATTAATATTCATTAGCAAAATGGGTAGATTTATACTCATGCAGTTAAAAGGTGTAAATCCATAAAAGGCATTGACTGCTCCAGCATTTCCAATAGTGTAAGAAAACTAAAACCACCTTCTTGTGATCCACTGTCCAATTTTGTCCCTACAGAACTACTAATTTAAGCATTACTTCGTAGGGCAGGATAAGGTTTATGCCCTTTTCATTATTATACTAGTGACTCCAATATTAAATTATACATCGTGTCATTTTATCCTGTTTTGCTCATCTCTGCGCATCCATTTCATTACATCTGTTATTATTTTGTCAGCGTTACTCCATCCTTCTTTCAATGTCAACGTAAATTTTAATTTTTTAGAAGACGCAACTTCGTCTTCAATGTGTTGTTCTAGGATAGTCCTAACGTCATCAAATCGCATGCAGTCATATGAATTTTTCAGCGCCTAACACTTCTTGACAAAATTGTTCAGCATTTAAACATTTACGTTAAATTCGGTACTAACTACAATAGTAAAAAAAACTTAAAGCTCATAAAAAATTCCGAAAAAAAAGTGAAAAGAATTTTACTCCAAGTAGTCAAAGAATTTAATCGTATTAATTCAGCCAGAGGTAATTGAATTCAATTGGATTCTTGTCTAACTTGTCTATGCTGAAACATCATTGTTTCATATACGACCTCTAGCCTGATTCCTTAATCGCTAGTAGTCCAGTCTGAAAGGCACTAGCTAAGTCAGTTGTGCCATAGAGGTTTCCAAAGTTCAAATGCTTTGAGAAGCAAACTATACAGATTTCGTAAACCACTTTAAATCAAACGCTGTAGAATTCCAAGTCGAAGTCTTTTTTTTATCTATTTGTGCTGTTAATCCGCTCAAATCAGAAAAGCTAAAGCCCCAACCCGAAGTTCAGGTTTGGGGCTTGGTACCACTATAAATAAAAGTCTTGTAAATACAGTGTTTCAAATAAGAAATTATTATCCTTATTAACATTCAGTCAAATGATTTTTTACCAGCACCTAAAAGTATGCTTTTATTTAACTTTTTCAGAAGTACAATCAGGGATAAAACACCTCTATAAATACTGTATATAAAGTGCATTGAATAAGAAATTATTATTTTAATTCATATTCAGTCACATGACTTTTTCAGAGCCTAAAAGTATGTTGCACTTTTCGACAAAATCATGTGCTGAAAAACCTTTCAACATTTAAGTTAAATTTGGCACTACAACAGTAAAAAATTCCGGAAAAAAAAAATAAAAGGAATTTTCCTAAAACTTTTTTTTAACCCTTTTACAACTGTGACATATCATTTGGTTTTTTTTTTTATGAAAGAGAAAAATAAATAAAATATATACAAAACTATATATGCAACTAAACTACGCCGCTTAACTGTGACATGATGTCGTTGGAATTTATAATTTGTGTCATTGTTGACAATAACAATAACAACAACACTATATAAAAAATAAAAACCAACAAAAAATTTCGCATGTAAAAAATGCCGGCCGCTTTTTCTTTTCTATATTTGTGTGAATGTGTGTGTATATTTTGTGATTTTGTTAAGCCTAAAAGTCTGCAACAATATGCATTGAATTAATTTGCATTGCATGTTTATGGTAAATTTAGGCGACAGCGCGCCCAGAAAATGCGCTCGCTCTCTGGGAAAAATAAACAAAACTTTGAATATTGTACCAACGAGTATAATAACAATAAAAATAAGAAAAAAATAGCAACAACCAGAACAACAACTACGAAAACATTTAGCAACATTTTATTTTGTTTTTTTGTTTTTTATTTTTCTCTCTATTGACTTAAGTATACGAGTTTAGTATATTTTTATTGCTGTTGTGTTGTTTTGCTTTTTTTTTCTTACTGAGCGATTAATTAACTGATAGCATTGCGAAAAAAAATGATTTGAGGTTTTGATGGATTACGTAAAAGAAATGATTACTTTCTTACCTTACTTCCTTACCTTACAATAAAGTATTTATAACAATTGTGTTGTATAATTAAATTAATTCCTTTTCTTCTATTTTCTTCCATTTTTTTCTTTACTTTACAGCCTCAATTTGTATGAATTAATCAAGAAGAATAATTATAATGGTTTCAGCATGAGTTTAATACGCCGCTTCTGTAATTCAATTGTGAAATGTCTACGTTTGTTATATAAAGAGAATATTATACACTGTGATCTCAAGCCGGTAAGTTTTTAAATTTATGGATGAATAGAGATATTCAATATTTTAACTAAAATTTTTATCTCTCTCTTGCCTTTAATTTTCTAGGAAAATATACTTTTGAAACAACGTGGCAGCAGCTCAATTAAAGTTATCGATTTTGGCAGCTCATGCTATGTAAATCGTAAAATTTATACTTACATACAATCGCGTTTTTATCGCTCACCTGAAGTTATACTGGGACTGCAATATGGTACTGCCATTGATATGTGGAGTTTGGGTGAGTAATTATATTAAATATTGTACCTATGTATGTATGCATAAAAAAAATTATTCTTTGTTTAAATACCCAAAAAACAAATTTTATTTGTAATGTCCATAAGAGCATAAATTTTGTTGAATTGAAGTTTTCTTTAATTAAATGAAAAAATTCATATGAATCCACAAAAAAGTTAAATGAATTCATAGCATTGCGATTTAATTAAAAAAAAAATAAATTCCCATGATATTAAAAAAAAAAAATATATATATATACATAAAAAAAAGGAGAAACTGAACTGACCCAACTCAAATATAATTCTATATCCACGAACTCGTATATGTTCATATGTACATATTTATATATATGTATACTGTCAATTCAGCTAACCACCACAGTCATGAATATGTGCTAAAGAAAAAAAAATGTATATGGATATAAAAAAAAAATGAAACCCAGTCGGAAATTGCTGGACATGTAATTGTTTCAGTTAGTTAGATATTCAGGTCTGCGGAATCTGGAGGGCAACTGTCATCGGCGATATAATTTCTGGAGCTATTTTATTCTAACCTAATCGGTTAGAGTTGCTGTTGCTGAGTTGCTGTCGACAGACATACTTAGGCCTGCACGGCCCATTGTGATACCACATAGTTGGAGCTACAGTTTAACGCCGATTCCGAACGGCAGTGTGGCAATTTTTTTATCAGCTCGGTGGTTTTTCCATTACTAACCAATTTCTTACAATTCTCATATATAATGAATATAAAAAAACATTTCTTCTGACCACTTGGAATTTTGTTCAAGGTATATATAATTCATATGTTTGGCATAAATATTTTCATTAGGGCAAAAATATTATTATTTTGTATTTTATCGTATGTGGTATAGTGGTTCAAAGTTTGTGGTCTTCTTAACCTTGTGCTTAATTTTCTGCTCAGATTTGGCATAAAACTGTATGTCCTGGAGGAGTCCATTCGTGTGTAATTATAGCTCAGTCTAGGCCTTGTGCCATATAAAAAAAGAAGAAGAACATAAAAGAAGCTGAAAGTTTACAGTGATGGCCGTGATGCGATTAATGCACTGACTGGATTGCCATACAAGGTGCCCGGGTTTGATACTCGGGCGGATCTAAAATCTAAAAAAAGAAAAAAAAATTTTTATAAAACACCACCTCTGAGTTGGTAATGGTAAACCTTCAAGAGTAAAAATTGCCTAAGACAAGCTTTGTACTTTGCCGTTCGGATTTGATTTAAAACTACAGGTCCTGGAAAGGACCATTCATATACAAATATATCTGTATATTTAATTAAAGCTATTAGCATTCTTATCTGTACATTATGTTTTGGTAGTGTAATTACTTTCCATAGATCAGAAAATCGTACGTTTAGTGTTTTGCTTATACTTAGGGAAGCCATACCCAAAAAGCTCGGTTTGGTGGAAAACGACCCATACGACAGGTTACGGGTAGTGTTAAACTGAAAACAGTGTTAAATATAACTCGTAGTTATTATTGGCTCTAAAAAGTTTGTGGTACCACTATGGACCGAGCGGTCTATGTGAGGCAATCGCCACCACTTCTATTCTAACCTAATCTTTTTTTTTTTTTTGTACGTTGGCAGGTGGAAATCCTCATAGATACCGCAGAACTCCAGTTCTACGGTTATGTCGGATTCCTACCGACTAAAACCACCTACTTCCTCTCCTACCACTATCCCCGCGGGACTACCAGTTGGTATTACTTCGCAGGACTGGTTCAGCGTAATGCTGTTACTCGAATATTGTTATAGCGACGTGTCGTCCGCTTTTGTTGTTTGGAGCTATTTGTGTTGTGCAAATAACTGTTAATAGCTGATCACCCATTCTCATCGTCTTCTATATTTGCGATATTTCGTTGCACACGTTCGACTTTACATGCGAATTCCGCATTCCTCAGCAATGTTATGATGCTTTTCGCCATCTTGTATACTGCATTTCACTTCTCTACCGTTTCGCACATCTATGCTGTCAAGTTGGCTACCGTAGCACCATGGTTCCCCAAAAGCTCTCTCTAGTTCCTCCCTGATGCTGTAGAGGCGTGGGCAGTGCGTCGAGTCCTCGGGTTCGTTCGGGCAGTTAGGGCAGAACGGGTCTTCTTCAAGTTTAAATCTGTGTAAATATTGTTTAAAGCACCCATGCCCGCTGAGCACTTGAGTGATGAACTAATCGACTTTTCCATGTTTACGCTCCATCCACATCGCTATATTATCCTAACCTAACCTAAGCTAACCTAACCTAACCTAACCTAACCTAACCTAACCTAACCTAACCTAACCTAACCCAACTTAACCTAACCTAACCTAACCTATAACTTCATCGAAAGTCTCTGGCTTGATTCCTTGATTCTCCCAAGCATTTATATAAGCAAATAGAAATTTGTTTCTGCTTTAAAATCTTATTTCCTACTGGGCACTTTCATATCTGCATGCAAATATATATATTTGTATATCTCCTACACATACAGATACTCATAAACGAAATGAAAAAAAAAACTTTTTTCGTATTCCCAAAATGAAAACGTAGCAATTTCCTGCACGCAAATTGTAACAGCAACAACAACATAAACAATCGTATGTTGTATACTTTCCGGCATCAACATTGAATTTTGTGTGAGATAAAATATTAAAAAGTATTGCACACGTATATAAATAAATACAGACAAACTGAGCCCAGAAGGAAAATGAGTTATACATTACTATTCAAGTAAAGTGATGACCATGGGCAACGGATTATTTATATGAAGATCTTCGGGAAAAAAAATTCTTCAACAAAGTCAGGGGAAGTTGCCTTTGGGTGACTTATCAAAGTCAATAGCTTTGAAAAGAAAGTTGAATTTATTGTATTTTTTATTCCCAATGATGACTTTTTCTTGTAGGTATATTTACTTGAACCTGTGCATGTATTTCTGTATCTGTGAGTTTTGTCACTGCCCTTTCTTTTTACTTTAATTTCGTTTTGTGATATATCAAATTTTGCATTTCTTAGAAGTGAACTTGTTTATTCTATTTACATACACTTTTTTATTATTTTTATTTGGTACCTACTCTAAAGCTTTTGATATTATATTCCCTGACGTATATATTTTATTTTTAAGACCAGTTCGTGTGAAATTTTAGTATGCACTACGGTCATATTTGCATTTATCTCGGCATATTAGTTTTTTTTTTCTTATATTGAATTCTATGAAATGTAATAAAATAAAGTGAAAAAGCACCAAGAAACTAAATGTATTTTTACAAACAACTGAAATTTCAAAAGAATAGTGTATTCCTTTGTGCTTCGATTTCCTAGAAAGCCAATCAGATTTTTATTTTTTTTTATTTTTTATTTTTTTGAAATCAAAATTGTTCAGAAAATTTTCAAATCAATTACAGCTTCAAATAACGCTTCGATGAAATCTATTTGCAAATTTCTTTTAAATTTTATATTTATTCAAGTGTTGATATTAATTTAAAACAGAAAACTAAATTGAATTACTTTGAAGTAGTTACATATTTCGTTGAAAAATAACCAGGGTGACAAAAGACCAAAGACTCATTTGAGTTTGTAACAATTTAGGAGATACGAAAAACGCTTGAATAGTTACTGGGAAGGGTTCCATAAATGCATAATTCAAATAAGATGTAATTGTTCTAGACCAGAGCATTGATTCTCGGGATAGATTAGATGAGGATCTGCTCTTCAAGGCCTATGTACAATATTGATTAAAGTACAGGTACTAAAGTCTCAATCTAAACACCACTGAGCCATACACCTTTGAAATCGAGACTTTGCTAGCTACAAATGTCGACACTGACATAAGCCATGCAAAAAATTTGTATAATTCGGGGATGAATTATATTAGAGTTAAGGATATAATAAAAACACGAGAGAATTCTTTCAAACTAATTTATTATAAATACTTATTAATGAGATAGACAATTGAAAATTGCAAAAATACAAATGTAGCAGAAGGCAAAGGAAAAGGCCAAAACATAGAAAGAAAGAACGTCTTGTAATCGTTACAAGGAGTTCACAACATCACCTAGCAGGCTCCTGACTTTCTGGTCTCTGAAATGGAACGTCTCAAGACTTCGATATATTATTCGGTTGGTGGATGAAGCAAGTGTGGGTGCACGTACAACTCCATTTGATGGCCGTCGAGGTGCCTGGTTTCGGGGTCTGGCGACTCTTCCGGTCTGCGCGCGCTGCTGCACTTGTACGGGCCTGGATTCCGGATGAATGAGTGTGTGATGGTCCAAGGTTTACTTTCTACACCTGCTGTCGGATGTGCAATAAGCGGTGGTGTGGGTGGTAGCTAGGCAATTAAGGCCAGTAGCCGTGTGCCCTGGCCGCGAAAGCGAAGTGCTGGCAGGATGTGGTTTTTCTTGGGCAAGTGGGAGCGGCACTTAAAATTTAAAGAAAATATTGAATTTGATTTTTCATTTTGACTGCCCTTATTTGTGTGCTGCTAGCATAATTTTTTCACTTGCTATAATGTTCATTCAATTTGCCTTTATTCAGCTGAGACTATTTTATTATAATTTCCATTTCATTTAACATAAATTTACAAATAAATTTTCAAAAATTATGTTCAAAACAAAATAATCTAATTTAACTGTCATAATCTCTGGAGTGTGGTTACAAATACCGCATTGTCCTTTTTAGTGTCAATAACAACAACAGCAGCATCATTATCCTTATAAATAATATAACAAATCACACGAATAAATATCAACATAATCATCATCTTCATCATCTGTAGGGCTATAATATATTTTGTTGTGACTATGATACAATGATAAATGATAACCTTGACTTTTTTACCGCAAAGAATTTAGTAAATTTTTGGATAAAACACACAAACCACAAGCTACATACAAAATTTCTGTTTTGGAATTTCAAACTTTTTTCTAACTTATGTATGATCATTTAAAAGTAAAAGTAAAAACAGAAGTAAAAGTAAAAGCAAAACTTTTTTTCAGCTAATGTCATGAAGTAGAATGAAAGTATATTGCCTTATTTCTAACTAGGGCGCTTGTGTTCCTGTTCTATCTTATGCTGCTTGTATTAAATAAAAAATAAGCTAAATTTTTTATATAACTGCAAGTCATAAATTTACACTTAACTGACCTAATATTATACGAAAAATATTGTATTTCTTTCTATAGCATTTTTAACTACGTTTACTCTGCACAAATACGTAAATGCTCTGCTCCTACATACATACATATATCCTTGTTATTTGATTTTCATGTTCTCATATAGCTTGCTCTACTCTCATAACAGTGTTGGCAATTTGTTTAATGTACATTAATGACTTTATCATCCTTATTCATTGTTAGTGCAACACAAACATACTTGACTTATTTTTTATTCATTATCCTTGCAAAAGGCTTTATAAATACTAGTAAGCTTTATAATGAAAACATGGCATACTACATACCTTCACATTTTCATTTATTCATTAAACTAACATATACGCACCTTACTCTTTCTACTCCATATTCCGGAACTTTTCTATTCTCTATTCACTATTCAGCATTCATTGTTTTCACTTTTAATAATTTCCACATTTTATGACTATTTTCCGTTTACTGACTTTCTATTGGCCTGCTCGCACATCCTTACCAACTACCGTCGTCTATGGTATGAAAATTGACCGGATCTGGTTGTAGCTTCAAAAAGGAAATGGGCGCTAAAACAGGAATGTTCATTCGCGTATTCAACGTTGTCCATCCGTACTCATATCTACTTATGTACATATATATAGCTAGCAACTTGTGGAGGAAAATACTTCGCCCTTTCTGTATATGTACATTGTATATGTGTATATGGAGTAAGAAGCAATTGCTTTAGCTAAAAAACCTGTTGAATTTTCTCGTTGTATTGCCCTTTTTCCATCCGCTAGTGTTTTTTTTTTCATGGATTTTATAGACATTTTACTTAATTACTAAAGTGCGTGTCTGTTTTGAATGTGTTTGTATTTCTGTATTTTTGTAGAAAGGATTAGCGTATTTCTTTCTATTGTAAATATTTTAAGGAAGAACCAAGGAAAAATGAAAGCAAAAAAAAAAAAAAAAAATGAGAAATTATTATGCAAATTAGGCTGGGACTTTACGTATAGCCAGTGATTTGTTTTTGATGAGATTCTTTACCAAATAGAACAACAAAAAGAGTGAAAGAAACAAAATATTCAAGTGGCTGAACTAAGCATTATTAAATATACAGGTGACGCTCGAAAGTTCATTGTGAATATAGAAAAAAACTTCTTATGATTTTTTTCATTATATTAATGAATAACATTCATCAAACCTCGAGCCATAGGATTTAAGTACGTGTTATGGTCTGGGGATAGAGAGGAGAGGGAGTATTAAATAAAAAGGTTGCCTTTCTTTTATTGATATTCCTTTGTTTATTAAGATATTAGAAAAAATTTATGAACCTTATTCATTATATCTATGAATGCATTCATCGTATTAATGAAAGTACATTTCAATCCAAGAAACTCAGAAGGACATTGAAGAAATAAAAAAAAAAGAAAAAAGTCAAAGAAACAAAATATTCAAGAAGGAGACGCATGCATATAAAACACTTCTTATGATTTGTTTCATTATATTGATGAATATTATCAAACCTCGAGTCATTTGGTTTAAGTACATGATAAGGTATGGGGAAGTGGGGGAGGAGGAGGGGTTTGATAACAAAACTTGTCTTTCCTTTATTGATATTCCTCTGTTGATATATAAATTTCTTAAAGAAAAAATAAATGAACCCCATTTATTATATTCATGAATACATTCATCCAGGGCCGTAGCCAGAAATTTTGTTAGGGGGGGTTTTCATTCGAAGAAAATATTCATAAATAATTTTTATCAATCTGATTTTTAAATACAATAAATTAAATCAATGATACATTTGATAAGCCCTATAAAATTAAAATTTTAGGAAAAATTTTTCGATTTTTTTTTTAATCTTAACCTCAAAAAATGGCCAAAAGTGACAATAAATTCCCAGAATAATTAAATTAAATTTTTTCAAATAAATATTATTCAATGTGCATTCTAGTGTATTTTTTTATCGTGAGGGACATAATTTAATTAACTCATTGACTTCCCACTACTGATGATGTACCCAACCTCAAAAAAATTACCAAAAATTGAGGAATTTGAGCCATTATCAATGATAAGGAACCCGGATGAGGTTAGCTTATATTCCCTAAATTTGTGAAGTCACAGCATTGAAAGAGATCTTTCTAGTCGTGGTGCTCTATTCCATTTTATTAATTTTTAAACTTTTCAAACTGATTCAGGGCGAAACCTTAATTCAAAAACAGTTACTGACCTAGAAAAACTATGAATGCAGGAGTGCTCAGTATCACCTTCTTTTTTTGAATCCGTAGTCAAACCTCATGTCGAAGAAAACAAATCGGATTTGATCGCATAGTGTAACTAAGATTTCAAATTTATTTTTTATATTTGACTTTTTAGAAAAAAAAACCAATGGAAGTAAAAATATCGTTAAATAGATTTTATTTTGACTTTTCCCCCATCCATTGGCAATTAATCTCAAAAATTAGAATAAAGTTTCCACATTTCGGGGGGGGGGGGGGGGGGCGGGGGGCGGACAGAACCCCCAAAACTCCCCCTAAATACGGCCTTGCATTCATCGTATTAATGAAAGCACATTTCAATCCAAGAAAACTCAGAAGGATAGGTACTGAAGAAGTGTATAGGATCCTAATGTAAATTGTGGCACTTAGGGAGAAGTTTATATTTTTATTCAAGACGATGTGAGCATGCATTCATTATGCTTATGAACACATTCATCATATTAATGAAAATTTACTTCCATCCAAAAAACTCAGGAAGACAGTGAAGGAATTTATTACACCCCAATATAAATTGTGGCACTGAAAAAGAGGTTGTTGTTTTTATTCGAGAGGATGTTAGCATTCATTATATTTATGAATAAATTCATCATACTAATTAAAATGAACTTCAATCCAAGAAATTTAGAAAAACACTGAAGAAGTATTTTAGACTCCAATGCAAATTATGAAACTGATGAAGAGGGTTATCTATAAATTTATTAGTGTGACTACAATTTTATTCCAGAAGATTTAGAAGTGCTTCAATATCATATTATATTTCATTTTAAAGAGTTTGACGAGTAGGTAAGACAAAAATTATCAGATTTAAAATATTAGCTTTGGAAGTTTTTAAAATTCGCTCATTGAACAAAGCATTGCATTCATCGTTGTGAAAATCATTGCTTAAGCGGGAGTAAAAAATAAACGAGAGAGAGAAGACATGAGTAACGGCATTTCTCAGAATTATCTAACGAATTATCTGCATACACAAATATTGGGAGTATGAATGTATAAACTCGTAATTGTGACTAACTTTATATCTATCATACGCGCTATTTTTTTGACATTGACAGCTATTCTATCTCGAAGAGCGCCAAAAATACTATAAGAATTGATCTGTCAAATAATTTTCACAATTTTACAAAAGAGTTTTACTATAGCTGAAAATGTTGAATTTCGTGCCAACAAAACAACATTTGCGGGAAGTTTTAATTTGCTTCTTCCATTTAAAGAAAAACGCAACTGAAGCACATCGTTTACTCACTGAATCATAGCCTGACTGTGCTATAGACATTAGAATGTGTCAGGTGTGGTATGCCCGTTTCAAAAGTGGTGATTTTGATGTTGAAGACAGGGAACGTTCAGGCGGCCAGAAAAAGTTCAAAGATGAAGAATTGAAGGCATTACTCGAAGAAGATTCATGTCAAACGCAACAAGACCTTGTAGAATCTTTAGGAGTTGATCAATCAACCATTTCTAAACGATTAAAAGCATTGGGAATGATTCAAAAGCAAGGAAATTGGGTGCCGTACGAATTGACGCCGAGAGACGTCGAACGACGATTTTTCACATGTGAACTGCTGATTGAACGACAGAAAAGAAAGGGTTTTCGGCATCGTATTGTGACTGGCGATGAAAAATGGATACGTTACGATAACCCAAAGCGTAAAAAATCATGGGGACCGCCCGGACATGCATCAACATCAACGGCAAAGCCGAACATCCATGGATCCAAGCTCATGCTGTGTATTTGGTGGGATATGGAAGGTGTCGTGTATTATGAGCTGTTGAAACCGAATGAAACGATCACTGGCGACCGTTACCGACTACAATTGATGCATTTGAGCCGAGCATTAAAGGATAAGAGGCCAGAATATGAGAATAGACACGACGAAGTTATTCTTCAGCACGACAATGCTCGGCCGCATGCTGCAAGGCAAGTAAAAACATACTTGGAAACGCTGAAATGGGAAGTGCTACCCCACCCGCCGTATTCTCCCGACATTGCTCTTTCTGATTACCACTTGTTCCGATCGATGACACATGGCCTGGCTGAACAGCACTTTCGTTCTTTCGAAGAACTAAAAAAATGGGTCGATTCGTGGATAGCCTCAAAAGATGAGAAGTTCTTTCGACGCGGAATCCGTATGCTACCAGAAAGATGGGAAAAGGTTGTGGTTAACGATGGGCAATACTTTAAAGAATAAATTTATAATCACTTTTTCACAATAACTGTCCAAATTATGAAAAAATTAGGAGTTTATACATTCATACTCCCAATAACAAAACAAACACCAACGAGTAGTTTGGTTCTCTTTTAATATTTGTTTTTTCATAAACAGATTTCTTGACCAAAAAAAAAAAAAAAAAAAATAGCCCCAGTTACTGGGGCCTTATCGACTAGTTGTTTTTATTCAAGAGGACGGTAGCTTTCACTTCTTATACTGACGATTCAGCTGCCACCATAGGTATACGAGATACCGCGTTTGGTGCTAAATCACTATTCACTATCGTGTAGATCCATGGAAGTATGGCGGTGTCCTTTACATGTGTTTAGTACGATATTGAAATCGCATTTGTTGATCTATTCTGAGTTCATCAGCTACTAAGTTCTTACTTGAAGCCCAAGCGATTTCGAGAATTTTACCTAATCTTCACTTTTAACCTAGAATATGTCGAAGCTGTTATTACATACTTCAGGCGAGTACACATTTCTGTCAAGGTTTCACGAGATAAAATTCCGTTTGTTTTCTAAACTATTGCCCTAAGTGTGGCTGCACTACGTACATACATAAGTGCTTATTAAAGACTTTTGGTTTCTGGCTGGTTTATTTTTTTTTGGCTATTTGTCTTATTTTTTGATCCAAACTCCGGTCGTATTAAAACTATAGTTCCCATTCTTGACAGATCGTTTACTATTTTATACAGTTTTTCACCTCCACAAATATAATTGTAGTTGTTGTTGTTGTTATTGTTGTTGTAGAGACTGCGTCCACGTCGAGGGTTGACAATCCTTGGCCCGGATTTCTCCTGGGTCGATCCCGGTGCGAAGATCCGATTGTCGTGAGGATCAAATATATAATTGTAGTTGTCAAGTGTGCTGGGAGGGGGGGAGGGGGGAGGGGGGCAGGGGATTGGTGTAGTCCTTACTTCTGTAAAAAACAATTCAAAATTTTATATCCGCTTAACTCAATCACCACCTTAAGCGAGTTATATCTGTATTACATTTCCATTAAAATATCCACTACGCACATGTTCTGTTAAACCATCAAGAATTTTTGTTTTTTTATTGGAATTTATTGGAAAGTTTTTTTTTTTATATAAAAGTGTGCATGAAGGAATTTCCTCGGGTTTTTTTTTCATTCATTTGCATTATTTTTGCATTAGTAGAGCTTTTCAATTTCATAATGACAAGGCGACTTGCGACTATCGAACCAACTGAATGAAGCCTTTCAAACAAAAGCCACACACACACACACACACGCACACACAAATTCAATGCAATTTCTCGAAAAGCTGAAAGGTTGCCAAAAAACAAAATCAAAAAAAAAAAAATAGAAGAAAACTTTTTTAATGCATAACTTTGAGAACATTTTATAGTAAGTGATGCCAAAAATTCGTTAGATATTATTGGCATTGAGCTAATATTTAGTAATAATGGAAGGAAATTTTTAGAAATTTAAAGACGAAAGTTTTTTGTTTTTTTTTTTTCACACACACAAATGACGCGTGCTTATTTTGGATTTAAATTTTATTTTATTGGATTTATAAATTTTTAAAAATATTACATTTATTTTAGTTGCTAGGGAATGTGTAGTAAATTTACAAGTATAAAGAGAAATTGTAACTTCACTGTTGGATGAAAGATAGAACATATAAAAAGGTATGAGAATGGGTAGGGAATATTTAGCTATTTTAGACATTAGGCGTTTTTCTTTTTTAACTCAGAGCACGGAGTCGAGTAGAGCACGAGCACGTCGTGCACGCTTTGACAACTCTCATTCAATTTTAAAACGCATTTAGAGAACTGTCAGATAACTGCTGTTTATAATTAAGTTTATTTTTCAAAGTTTTTTTTTCAATCGTTTTGACTTTTTTTGTTCAATTCTGATAAGAGTCCGCCAAATTTCAAATTTTTGGTGTGTTTTGTCAACATATTTTTTTCAATCGTGCTCTGTCTGCTCAGTTCATTTCTTCTGAGCACAAAGCTCACGCTCCGAGTGCGCTCTGAACACAAAAATAAACTCAATTAAGTTTGCTCTGAGTGCACAGAGCTAAAAAAAACACGATTACATTTTTTGGCAACTCGTGCTCTGAGCAGAGTTAATAAAGAAAGGCTCCTATTGTGTTTGCGGAAGAGTAGGAAATGGGGGACGAATTAGCTTAGCAAAGTACAAATTTTAATGAGGACATAGCCGATGCTACTGAGTGAGAATTCTTTTGAATATTGTGGAAAATATACAGCACTTGTGTTCCAGAGTAATGAAACCACTTTTTGGTGCCAATATATATCGTCGATGAATTTTTTTTAGGCCTTTTATTAGCGGCCTCATTACCAGCAATGTTACACTGACCAGGTACCTAATAAAGCGTAGCTTAGTTATGGATACACAAGCGATGTAGACTCTTACCAGTGTTGAAGGAAAACTTTATGAAGAAATTACCACGAGTGCTGAATCTGGGTCGTTCAAACCTTTGTGAAACTTTATATTTGCTCAGGTCTCAATTGCTTATATTTCGGATTAAATTAATTAAAAATTAAATTAATTAATTAATTAAAGTGGGATTGAGATTTTATTATTGAGTCTGGTGACAACGACCAGAATCGTAATCCTTCATCGAGCCGCCAGTACAAAAAAAGAACCGAAGTTAGGACATAAATCAGTCCAATCGAACCTGGAAGGAAGTACATACAATATTAAAGTTCTTGCAGATTATCAATCATATTATCCGATATAGAACAGTTTAGAGTGTTAGGAATTCCGTCAAGAAAGCTGAGATGACCAGCAGAGCCGTTTATTACTGATGATGCACTCAACCTCAACAAAAAAATTTACCAAAATGATAAAAATGGACAGATCGTACTGGACATAATTTTGATAATAGCAAGTCAATGATTTATCAAAATTGTGCGCTTCACGATAAAAAAAATGTATTGGAATCCACGATGAATATTTTTACCTCGGTGGCCTAGTAGTAGAGTGCTAGACTGGAGTCTCAGCTGCCTTGGGTTCAAATCCCAAACGGTGTATAAATATATTCGGTGAATTTTTTATAATTTTCGACCATTTTTTGAGATTAAAATCAATGAAACTCGGAAACAAAAATTCTTCCTAAAACTTCAAGACATTTATCCACTTTTGTCCTTAGTCAGGAAATGAATCGCAAGGAAAAAAATTCCCCAATATGGAGATCGGTCTCTTTTTCTCCCGTATTTTTATTTAAAATCGCCTTATTTTTTTCCCCCGTAGTCAAAATTAAGATCCCCAGAATCTATAGAGTGGGGAATCTGGTTGAACTTGGGATATAATCCCTGAATTCGTGCAGACACAGGATTGAAAGAGACCATTCGAATCGGGGTGTTTTTAGCATTAATGGATTAAAAAATCTGCAACATTTTCGTATGCTAGTGATTTATTCTGCTAATGCCTAATGGTAATGCTTTAGTGCTAATGCTAATGCTTGTTTTTAGAATTGACAGGCTGAGAGGAAAAGCGGGCTAAAATTTATATAAGAGCAAAAGTGAAATAATTTAGAGTGTCAGTGCAAGAATGGCATAAGTAATACGGTTTAGAGTGAAAATGAAACGTCATAAAAGTAAGAGCAAAAATGGTATAACAATTCTCTCAGAGCAAGAACAGCATAGTTTTTTATTCCGTTTCCGCTCTGAACATATTTCGTTTCACTTTTGCTCTGAACATATTTCGTTTTGCTTTTGCTCTTAAGTAAAATTATTCCACTTTTTTCTGAACGTAGAAGTTATATCACTTTTCTTCTCAGCCTCTCAAATGAGGACGATTCGGGTTTATATCACTTTCGAATGATAAATTACAGGCTGAGAGGAAAAGCGGGCTTAAATTTATATAAGAGCAAAAGTGAAATAATTTAGTGACAGTGCAAGAATGGCATAAGTAATACGGTTTAGATTAAAAATAAAACGCCTTAAAAGTAAGAGCAAAAATGGTATAACAATTCTTTCAGAGCAAGAACAGCGTAGTGTTTTATTCCGTTTTCGCTCTGAACATATTTCGTTTCACTTTTGCTCTGAACATATTTCGTTTTGCTTTTGCTCTTAAGTAAAATTATTCCACTTTTTTCTGAACGTAGAAGTTATATCACTTTTCTTCTCAGCCTCTCAAATGAGGACGATTCGGGTTTATATCACTTTCGAATGATAAATGACAGGCTGAGAGGAAAAGCGTGCAAAAATTTATATAAGAGCAAAAGTGAAATAATTTAGAGTGTCAGTGCAAGAATGGCATAAGTAATACGCTTAAGAGTGAAAATGAAACGCCTTAAAAGTAAGAGCAAAAATGGTATAACAATTCTCTCAGAGCAAGAACAGCATAGTTTTTTATTCCGTTTCCGCTCTGAACATATTTCGTTTCACTTTTGCTCTGAACATATTTCGTTTTGCTTTTGCTCTTAAGTAAAATTATTCCACTTTTTTCTGAACGTAGAAGTTATATCACTTTTCTTCTCAGCCTCTCAAATGAGGACGATTCGGTTTTATATCACTTTCGAATGATAAATGACAGGCTGAGAGGAAAAGCGTGCAAAAATTTAAATAAGAACAAAAGTGAAATAATTTAGAGTGTCAGTGCAAGAATGGCATAAGTAATACGGTTTAGAGTGAAAATGAAACGTCTTAAAAGTAAGAACAAAAATGATATAACAATTCTTTCTGAGCAAGAACAGCATAGTTTTTTATTCCGTTTTCGCTCTGAACATATTTCGTTTCACTTTTGCTCTGAACATATTTCGTTTCACTTTTGCTCTGAACATATTTCGTTTTGCTTTTGCTCTTAAGTAAAATTATTCCACTTTTTTCTGAACGTAGAAGGTATACCACTTTTCTTCTCAGCCTCTCAATTGGTCTAATGCAACTGCTATTGACTTGTCATTTGAGTTAGTTTTTCTAATGCTAGTTCCATCAGTTTAGCATTATAAATCGTCTAAAGCTGATCGTGTAGGGCGGGTTTTGTGGTTAAAAAAATCATTAAAATTGGGTTTTCTTATTATTCTTACTTGGTTTAAGTTATTGTAAAAGGTCTAATGCTAACTCTATTTTTTTTCATTATTATTTGTTTTTCTAATGCCAATTTTTTGGTCAATGAATTATTAAACTAATGCAGTATTCTCATATCTGGTTCCGAGTTAAGTTGCGGTAGGGGTGGATTAAAGTTTTTAGTTTTTTTTAGCAGTATATTAATTTATGAGCATCTGCCATAATAAAGGGAAAGGGGCTTACCTCCAAATGTCCAAACTATCCCTATGCTATGTGTGAAAGCAATAAACATTCGATTCTCTTGAAGAAACTTTCCGTACATGGAATTCCATGATTTGCCACTGGATTATGTCTAAATACCTTGAAAGCAGCAAATATTCGAGCCTCTTCAGAATTTTTAAGATGTTCCTGGCTTGATGAATGTTGCATTCGTACTTCAAATGAAAGAGTTCATAAGAATTTTATTATTTTGTAAAGAAAAATCACGTGAGCAGTTTTTCTACCTTGCTCAATAAATCATGAAAAGTATTTCAATTAATTCATTGATATTTGAAGCACATCCAATTGAAAAGTAATGCAAGCATTTTTACATCAAATGAACTAATTTTATTTCTATAAATATCCGGTACTAAATAAAATAAAGAATTATATCCACTGCAATCAAAAATATTTTGGTAGAAATTCAATGGTATAGAAAAAAGTATACTTAAGTACATATGTATGTATATATGAATGCATGTTTGAATATTAATAAAAATAAAATTCTATTACTCTTCCGTGTAATTGAATTTAATTGATATTACTCATACGACAAGTAGGGTCGAAATAATGCATAGATTCTTTTACATGCATATTTTAAATGACTGCATACTGCATTGACCTGACCGCACAAATATTGCGATTAAATCTTAATGTATAATATAAAACTTAGTACTATGCTATGATATAATTTATTTCATTGGTTGCAGTCAATGTCAAGGTCGGGCATGGAGCAATTTTGCAAAGGCAAGTAAATAGGCAGGCAAGCAAGCAATTAAAGGTCAACAAAGCAAAGCCGTCGTTGTTGTATACTTGAAATTTGTTTAAAAAGTGGTTGTCAAAATTGCTTAAGTATCGAATGAGTTGAAGCATTTTGCTTTGCACAAAAGGTTACAAGGTTTTAATGTTGGGTATCTCGTAAATTCTTTTTAAACTTGTATCTATACAAATAAATGATTTTTTGCAAGTTACTAACTTTCGAATTTTCTGTTTATTTCATTTACAGGCTGCATTCTTGCCGAACTCTATACAGGCTTCCCACTCTTTCCCGGTGAAAACGAGGTCGAACAGTTGGCCTGCATTATGGAAGTACTCGGTTTGCCACCGAAGGATGTGATTGCGAGTGCCACACGTCGTCGTCTGTTCTTTGATTCACGCGGTGCGCCACGCTGCATCACCAATACCAAAGGACGCAAACGCACACCCGGCGGCAAATCACTCTCACAAATACTACACTGTCAAGATCGTTATTTCATTAATTTTCTGCAACGCTGCCTGGAATGGGATCCCGCGGAGCGTATGACACCCGACGAGGCAGCACATCATGAATTCTTGCAACCATCCTCATCGAGTCGTCATCGCAGTTGTCGCATGTCGACCTCATCATCAACGGGTGGGCTCAATGGTACATCGTCACAGAAATCATCCTGCTATAGTTTTGCAGAAATTTCACCCTCCACGGCAGCCGTAGGCAATGGAACTACAAATGGTGGTGGTGGTGGTGGCAGCAGTGGCCCGGTGGTTGCTTCAATTACCAGCACCACAGCAGTGAGTAATGCAGCGATTACTACTAAAACGCATCGAAATGGTACCACAAATGGTAATGTTGGTGGTGGTGGTGGAGGATTGCATCATCATGCTCAATCTTCCGGGCATTTGCCGGATATTAAATTGAGCGCTGGTGATAAATACGGAAGCATGCAAAAGATTGCAGTACGTTCAAAGATCACCTCATCAGTATCGGATCTCGAATCGGTGCAACAGTATTCATTGCATCGTATCTATGGTAATGGTAATGCGGGCACCACTGGCAATCATGTTGGTGGTAGTGGACTCATGCAACAGTCAGCAACATCGGCCGCACGTAAACATTTGATAACAAGCGGCACCATTGCTACGTCATCGAGTAAATATGGCATCTCACAATTTGCCCATAATCATCATAATCTCTCATCGGCTGTTCATCATAATGCCAATCAAAATAATAATCACAATAATAACCATAATATCAACCATAGCGGCGGCAATAGCGGCAGCAACAACAACGTCAATATGTCACACTCACAATCGACTGGCGATGTTTCATCGGCGATATTCGGGCGTGCTTGACTTCGCGCGCGACCCACAAAGCTTGAGCTCAAAAAATGTAAACTAGTCAATATGGTGGATTTTTGGAGCTAGAAGTGGAAGTAAACTTATTCGGGGGTCAGGGTCGGGCTGGGGTGTTTTTTTTGGATGAGGTGAGCAAATGTGGTGAAAGTAGCGTACAGTTAGAGAGAAAAAGCAACCGAGTATGAGTTTTCTTCTTTTTTTTTTTTTTTGAGTTGAAAGTTTTGCATAAAAGGGACGTAATTTAATAAGTAAGTGATTTCAAAACAACAACTTAGAATTTTAGTATTAGTTGCAAATTAGTTGCAGTAGTGTGCAGTGTTTTTAGTAATTTCTTTTTCTAGGCTAGTGATGAACAAATAAAACAAAAAGTGTGTGGTGAATATCAAAATTGAAGGTATACAGCGCACGAAAATTAGGCAAAAACGTAATACTTATATATGCATACCTATATATAAAATTAAAAACAAACAAAAAAAAAAAACAAAATAATAATAATCTACCATAGAGAAAAGTGAAGCTGTTGACATAGTAGAAAATGTGGTGAGAAATTATTCATTTATGTAATTTGATATACTTGTATATCTACAATTGATTTTCATCAGGCGTTGTAGTGTTAATGCCATTTTAAATTGAACAAAATTCAACACAAATGAGAGAAATGCACAAAGAGAGAGATGCCTTTTGCCTACGCTGTTTTTGCTCTCTTCAATAGTTCAACAGTAAAATAGTTGACTGCTCTTAGTGCAGTGAGCAAACATGGTGAATTCAGTCATGGTGAAGTCAATTCAGAGATTGAGGGAAGTAGTGTTCAAAAAAAAAACTAGAAAGATCGCCAGCTATTCACAGCTGAATCATTCCCGTTATTGTTTTTGACATTACAATTCAACCGATTTCTAAATTAACTTTTTCTAACAGAATTTGCTTAAGGTTTGCTTTCAATTCCATTTGATTTTCATTAATCGTTATGCAATAAATTTGCCACTTTAAATTCAAGAAAATTTCGCACACCTGATTGCTGTCAACATAGCTAATTGCGCTGAACTGGCAGTTCTCAGAGAAAGAAATGTATAGAAAGAGAGAGAGAGAGAGTAGTATCTCTTATCTACGCTCTCTCTATTTTCTTCAACTTAAGCTCATTTTGTTTTGTGTGTGGTAAGTTTTTGATTTTATTTTTATCATCATTTATTATTAACTTTATGTTTTTTACGTTTTTGTGATGAAATTGTGTGTTTGTGAAGTTTAAAATTTAAATATCATGTCATAATTTATAGACACTTATAGACATAGACCAGTACTATAAAAATAATTGTAATTTTAATATTTGCCAATATCAAAATAAAACTTAAAAAAAAAAAAACAAAAAAACTATTATATGTATATTTATAGCGTACATTGTACGCAATAATGTGAACTAGAACCTGTATTAAATTTAAACATAATATAATGTTACACACTCAAAGAAAAATGGAAGAAATCATTAATAAATAATAAGACAAAACAGAACATAATCCCAACTCTTCTACTTAACTATGAATCAAATAAACAAAGAACAAAAAATTAGCAAAAAAAAATAAATAAAAAACGAGAAAAATAAATGAAAAAAAACTAAGAACTGTCATTATTTTAATTTTTAAAGAATTTTTTTTTTTTGTATTTAGTTATTAATTTTTATTATTTTTAGTAGATGTCTTAAGTGAGTTTATTATTATTATTATTATTATTATCATTTTACAAAAAAAAAAATATTCTCTATACATGACTTTTACTTTTTACTAAGTAAGAAATACTTGTGCATTAATTATGGCAACATATTTCTCATTTTTTTTTTTATTTTATTTTTTTTTGAAAGTGTAACTGCATACACTCTAAGAAAATATGTGTTTATAAATCGTAATTAATATCACTCACAAAACTGTTCAATATATAGTATTTTTTATATATACAAATTTCTTAGAGTGTTGTTGTATTCATTTAAAACCCCAAACAATCATCACAATCACAAACAAAAACAACAAAAACAAATTGTCAAATTGTGTTCGAATTTATGTAATACTATTTAATTTAAATAATTTTAAAATAATAATTTTTTTTTCGATTGAAATTGTAAAAAAAATATATATATATAAATATACATAAATACATTAATATATGCATATAATAATTATTCATTAAAAATAAAATTTACAAAAATTAAAAAAAAAAAAAAAACAAATTATTTCAATTGGTTTCGAGTTCCTAATTTGGCATTATGATTTTTATTTCAGTAATTTCTATACAAGATTTAATAAAGTAGATCTATAATGTGGAATGTACTGTAGACGGTATTAACAGAACTCTGAATTCCTGTTTTACTTGAAGTGTAAGTGAATCCACTGTATATTTACCGATATCATTTCTACACAATTGAAAAAAAAAACAAAATATTCAGCATAGTTGTTTGCTCTCAACTATAAGTTGCCGGAGAGAAATGCAAAGAGAAAGAGAGAGAGAGAAAAATACACACCACAGTTATTTGCTGTCAACCGTTAACTACCGGAGAGAAATGCAAAGAGACAGAAAAAAAATACTCACCACAGTTGTTTACTGTCTACTGTTAATTGCCAGAGAGAAATGCAAAGAGCGGAAAAAAATACTCAACTCAACTGTTAGTTGCCAGGGAGAAATACAAAGAGCGAAATTCCACTTGTCAACGGTTTTTGTTTTCTCTTCAACTTTTGACATAACTGTTCTATAATGCATGCATGAAAAACAGAGGAGAACCGAAGAACCGAAAAGTCATTGCTGATCAGCAAACTGTAAATTGATGTGGTACGGAATCTGGAAACAGTACTGAAAGAAGTGAATGAGAGTACTTGTATATAAGTAAATGATACTCATGTACTGTGGAATATGAGGTGAGAAAAGTACATTCATATGTATTTTATTTTTTCAGTGCTTAAGGGCGATGTTAGGGCGATGTTACACGATCAATGTTTTGCTGTCAAACAATGAAATTGTTGTTGTTTTGAAAAATGAACACTGAGCAAAAGAGAGAGTGAACACATTTCACTTTAAATTTTTTTACTGTCGGAAAAAACCTGCATCACTTCAAATAAAATGGGGTTGCTGAAGATGCACTGTTGCATTTTATTGGAAAATACTAATATTTTATGAAAAATACTAGACTTTTACTAATTTATAAATAAATTTTTTTCCTTTACCACACTTTGCGCTGTTTGGCTTTTGTTTGGTTTTGAGACTGCCGTTTAAAATATTAATTAATAATTTTTATAAAAAAAATGGTAATTAAATGGTCAAGTAACAAAGTGGCGGAGTTTATTTTAATAGTTCGCAAATTTTAAAGATTATTTTTCTGCGTTTTTCATACATAAATGCATTTTTTGTTTTGTATAATTTGTTGTTATTTCAATCAATATTATCTGATATTGTCATTTTAATTATTTTCCATCCAATTCCACTCCAATTGTTGAATTTTCATCCACTACAAAATACAATTAAAGACTTTTTTGTTGGAAAAACATAGTTGCAGATAAAAGTATTAAAAAATAACATTCAGCAAAAAATTGATAGTATAACAGGGCATCAAACAAAACAATAAAAAGAGAGTAAAAACAGAAAACATTGACCGTGTAACATCAGCCTAATGCCTTGTTTTCACTATGTCAAATTCAATTAAATTTGCCAGCATGTTGGCAAATTTCATATGGGAAATTCTCTCTTTTTCTCTCTTTGATGGCAAATATGACATAGTGAAAACCAGGCATAAGCTTCGGCCTTAGAAATACGACTTCATTAATTAATGAAAAAATGATTTGCAGTGAAAATGATTTTAATGTCTCAGTTTAGTGTTGCCAGAGGTTCAACTAATCTTTTTTTTTTTTTTTTTTTTGACTTGATATGCGATAACTCAAATATAAATGGAGCAATCGTATCCAAACTTTATACAACTATTGTATAGTAAATATTACTGTTTCTGTATGCAAAAGGAATAAAATTATACCATAAAAGTGAACTTTTTAGAGGACAATGTTATAAAGAGGAGATGGAAGAAGCAAGCAGAGCAATTCCACTGACTGCGCATTACGACATCGATGAAATTTTTCATTACAATGCCATAGGAAATAATATTTAACTTTGCAAATTACTGAGTAAGGGAAGAGGTAATGTATGGAATTCATTTCTATTTAACTCTAGCCGGCACATTTTCGTCGAATCAATGGCGCAAATTTTTTTGTAAAGTTAACAGAAAAAAAAAAATGAATTCATTAATTTTATTTTTAAGTACCGAATAAAAAGCACTGATTGTTGAATAGATAATAAAGTGTTTAATAAAATACAATAATAAATCAAGAAATTTTTTGCATAGGGAGCAATAGGCATCGAGTTAAAAAAAGCGTCTTCGATTCGACGTAGATGATGGACCTAGGTTGAATATTAAACTTTTTTTAACTCTTTGTTCGACGACGATCTGATAAAAAGAACATTTTTGGCAAGAACGTTTTTTCCCGTTTCCCGTTGTAGTATTTAAAAAAAAAAACATACATTTCAAATTTAAAATAAGTATAAAAAGTATTTTATTTAAAAAAAAAAAAATACATTTCAAATAAGTATAAAAAAAAAAAACAATCCATTTTATAATTTTATTTTCATCATGTTAGACATGATAAAAAGTGGTAAACCATGGTAAAAGTATTTAGAGGTAGATGCGTTTTTTCAAAAAGTAGCCATTTTGAATTTTTGACAAATAAGAGGAACATTTTAGAGATGCATTTTTTGAAATGGGTAAAAAAGAGTGAGTTAGTAGTAGATTATTAAAATTAGTTTTCTTTATTAGGAAATACATTGAACATATTAAGAGTTAAAAAATAAGATGAAAAGCAGTAACTAATTCTTCCTATGTTCATGCAATACTATTAAATTATTTTCTTATAAATTCTCACTTAAAAATTTAACTATGAAAATACAACTCTGTTGCAAAAAGAAGAATAGTATCAAAACAAGTGTTTTCCCAATTGTCAAAGTTCCTCTTACTTGCCAAAATGCATCTACCTTCTTAATTCTTCTGCCAAGGTACAAACTATGCGCAAAATCCCATAAAAAAGTGGCTTAAATTTTTGCAACACCTTCGAGCAAAGAGTTAAAGCTAATAAAAAATAAATCATAAATTGTATGCATTGAACCATTGGTTGCATATCTCGGTCGTAAAAATTCGAAAAGCTGATTTCAAAGTGATTAATGAAAAATCAGTAATCAGATTTGCGTCTGAAAATCATTAAATTCTAATTAGTGAATTGTTATAATTTCCCTCCAAAAATAAAATTATAGACAATTTCGAGTTTGTGTCGAGTTTGTCAACTGCTAAAGTTTTAAGTCAGAAATCATGCTGACCTGAAAAATCAGAAAAATAATATGATTACAAAAATGGCTTCCAAATGGAAGCAGCTTTTCTTATCAGAAACACTCAGCAAAGCGTTTCTAACACACTCTGATTTCAGATTTTCGAATTTTAAGTCCGCGAAACGCAATCATTGTTTTATTTTCTGTAATCATTTTATACTAGAAACCAGAGCTGTTTGAATTTCAAGTACTAGTGCAAATAACGTTTGAGGAATAAAATCGCGATAAATTAGGAATAAGCTGTGCAAAATAATTTGCAACTGTTGTCAAAAACTGTGAATTGACAAAGTAACTGACGTATTTATTAGTTATTTACAAAATATTTTTAAGTTTTTCTTAAAATAATTAGTTTCGAAAATGACACTAAATAAATCACAACGTCGTCGAAATTTGCTTTGTAAATATTATACAAAAAAAAAAAAAAAACAAACAAGAATGAAATGGGGTTTGAAATTTTTTTATATATAGTACAATTAAGTTATTAGACAATATAAAAATGATAGAAAGAAAAAAATAGTTGTGAGAAAAAATGTGTGTTTCATGACTGCAAAGTTCGCACTCTTCTGAAAGCAGAAACAGTCTTATAGACATATTTAAAATGATTGGAAATTTAACAACAAGTAAAAAAAAAAATTCGTTCCAAAAACTACAGTATAGTAATTAAAAATCATCAAAATCAAATTGGGAAACGTGTCCGGATTTCACATCAAACCTCAAAGAAACTGAATTTTTTTTTTGCAATTTTTAACTAAATACTTTTATAAAATGTTAAAATAATTGTAAATCATGTGCTATATATATTTTTTAAACTCATTTTGTGTTTGCCTCGATTTTATTCCTTAAACGTTACTCGTATTCAGTATTATAGTACTTTTATTTGAAAAATCTCAAGTACCAGTAATTTCAATTTCAAATTCTTTCAAGTGTTTATAAGTATTTAAAAAAATTTGTATGTTTTTCCATTTTTCACTATAAACTTTCCCAAATGAAGTTTTAAATAATTTTTATTAGGTATACTTGAGTGCCATTATTATATTAGGGATTGTCTTTACGAGTGTTGGTACTGACAGTTATAATCGTATCTAAAAATATTCAAATACTTTACTAATCTTTTTGATATTGTACATTACCTGTTCTCTTACTATGTGATACAAGTTTTAAAATATTTTTACATAATTCGATTAAGTAGTGTATATCGGTCGTTTAGTAATTTAAATTCAATTTCTTCCACACAGTTAAAATTATCAACAAATCAGAGAATTTCAATTATTCAAAGAAATACACTTTTTCTTGCATATCTAAAGGCAGCACTTTAATATAAGCTAATTTTAAAAATATTGCATACTTTCAGGGATGCAGTAAATTGAGAATATTTGCTCGTTCTCTCATTTATTTGAGCAAATTGTAAAATTCCCGTATTGTAAATAATTCATATTCATTGCATACCTTTAGGCAGTACTTTTAAGAAATAGTTGAATACACTTGAAAAAATATATTTTCAATAGAAAAATAATAATATTTAAGTTTATTTATATGAAAATGAGTCTAATAAGTAAAAAAGCATATTTTAGTTTTTAAGTGGTAATTTGTAAAGCAACATAGTTTAGTTACAAGTTATTTAAGTAGAAAAAGAAATTTGTATGTATAAGAAATATTTATTTTGGTCTCAATGGAGGGCAAGCCAAGGATAAGTTGAATGGGCCAAATGATATAATATAAGCCCCTGATATGAGGATGAAGAAAGTATTTGCATAGTTGGTAGATTGCAGGTAATATATTTATGTATATGAATGAATACTAGATTATAAAATTGAATAAAATGAATTTTAAGTAGGTATGAAGTGCAGCACAATTATTTATAAAACATAACGTAGTAAAAAATTTTACTAAAAACTCTGTTGGGTGTTACATTGTAAAAGTATATAAAATATTGTGCTGCATGTGAATTAATAAATATTAGGTATAAATTTAATTTGTTGGCTAGTAAGAAAAAGTTTGATATTAAAATTTATTATTACAAAAATAAGAGGAAGAACATTTAAAACAATAAATGAAAAGTACAAAATTTGAGAAAGTTTTTAAAACCAAACAATGCGAATTTTTTTTGTAATGATTTTTTATTAGATATTTAGTAATATGTATTTAGAATAAACTTTGAATAGCATTATGGATCTTTTTTTTTAATAATTTATAAAATGTAATTGAAAAAACAAAAAAAAAATATAAAAAATTAAAAAAGAAAAGAAAAACATTTGAAAAATAGAATATAAGTTAAAAAATAACTTCCACCATGAGAAACATACATACATACACCAATTCTTTTTAGTATTAAAAATATATATAACACAATAATTATATAAACAAAATATAGAATATAATTTTTTATAGTGTATAGACCCATAAAAAATAAAAAAAAAACAAATTAATTAATAAGTATTAATAGCTTAACGTTTGAACTTAATTCAATTAAATTAAATTATGTATATGTTTAATTTCTAATAATTATATATATGTACATTAAATAGTTAATTAATAAAAAGTATAAAAAATGATAAAGAAAACAAACTTAATAGTTAAATATTTAAGCATGAAGTAAATACAATACTTTTTCACAATCTTTATTTATTTATTTTTATTTGCATTTGTATCTTCATCTCTTTGTATAATGCATTAGGCATACATACTTACAAATCAACTATAAAACCAACTATAAAATCAAATTAAAACAAAAAACCTAATAATAAATAAATTAAATATAATCAATTTACCACTTTAAATAATTAATCAATCAGTCAGTCCATTGATTCAACTCAAATCAGCGATATAATCAACCGTTAATATTATATTATTATAATTATTATTAAATATTTACATCACACTAAAATCATAGTTGAAAAACATAAACATAAAAAAAAAAATCAAAAAACAAACCAAAAAAAAAAAAAAATGATAATGAATAAAAAAAAATATTATGAAATAAATGAAAAATATAAAAAAATTAAAATGTTGTTTTTGTTTTATACTTTGGATTACAAAAAAAAAAAACGTAAACACAAGAAAATTTTGATAATTTTGCCAAAATAATGCTGACTTAGGGCATACCGTTTAAAAAGCTGCACAGTCCAAAATTCCAAAGCTGTTTGTTTCGCAATAGAAAACGGCAGTAGGTGGATTTCGATAAAGTGGAACAGTGTTGCTGGTTGGCGTCTTTACTTACATCATCATCTAAAATTAAAAAAAAAACTTTAATTTCAACATCAACTTTTAGAACTTTATTAAAATCATTTATTATTATTGCATCTCAAAATTTCCAAAATCATTTTGGTCAAGTAAGTCATCAATATGTCTGTGTGTTGTATACACTCACATTTTCCATAACACATCCAAATGATTGAAGTCGGATGATTACTTTTCCGCTATCTTGTATTGATAACTTAAAAAAAAAAAAACAAAAAAATAAAAGTACTGTAGCATTGTATTGAAATCATAATATGTGTATTTTTTATGACAAAAATTCTACTGAAAATGGTACAAAAATGTGTATTGAAAATAATACTAAAAATATGTATTGAAAATAATACTAAAAATATGTATTGAAAATGATACTAAAAATATGTACTGAAAATGGTACTAAAAATATGTGCTGAAAATAGTACAAAAAATATTGTTTTCCAACACTGACGCTTACACATACACGCAAGATAATGTGAGAGCAACTGTTATACAATTGTCATGCTTACTGAGAGAAGGCAAGAGAGAGTGAGAGAAGCAGACATTTACTCACTTAGATTTACCTAAAGCATTTTTTAACATATTGCAAGACGACCTCGATAGTCTAGTGGGTAGTGATCTGGACTTTCACGCGGAGACTTCGAGTTCGATTCCCGGCTTCGTCTGGTGGTTTAATTCTCATAAGCGCTTATTATTATTATTCATTATTCGAATATGAAGTAAATGGGAATTATAGGAAAATATGCAAGTAACACACACACATCTAACAAATTGCAGCCACACCGCTGTTTGGAACCGGCGTGAAACTGTAGCAGGGGAAAGGGTTCAACCTTGTGGTGTCTCACAATGGGGGGCCATTCAAGCTTAAGTGTGTTGTGTTAAGTCAAATGAGACGAAATCCTTTTCAATTGTAATTCGCGAATTCAATTCCGCTCATGTTTTTTGTTTTTTTCATGAACTTTCATTTTTTATTATTTTTTATTAAATATATATTTTTTTTAAATTTATTTAACTCCATAATATTATTGTTATCATATACTAAGTGCTCTTAAATAAATAAAAATTAATTAAGACTTTCAATTCTTGAAAATAATTTGTTTTATTATGTTTGTTTTATACAGATTGAATGCTTTGTATTTACTTCATCCATAAAATAAAATAAAATGGAACGGTTACTGAAAGGATAACATAGGTTTTTGTCCCATTTTAGATTTAACAATTATTGCCAAAAATTGGTTATTTCTCGCTGTGCTTTTCTCCTCTCTTCTTCCCCTCACCCCACTCTCCCCTATTGCAAACTCAAAACAATCTATGAAAATAATTAGATACCTAATTTTTGAAAGGGGACTTTGATCCAAGGAATGAGAGCCGATCGAGTCTCTCAGGAGTTTTTGTGTTCAGTTTTTGGTTATTTTCGATTTACTTTTGTATTATTGAAGAATTAGACGGTAGCAATTAAAAGGTCTCTGTGGCTCTGAGAGTAGCACATAAGACTTCAAATCGGGAAGTGTGGGTTTGAGTCCCAAGTGTGGAGCAAGCAATGTTTTTTTTTTTAATTTGTTTTTTATTTCCTAAAGAAATTTACTCTCTTTGAATTTTTCCTAGTGATACTTAAATTTTGTTTGCTTAAGTAAGAAATTTGATTAGGTTAGTGTAAGCAGATTGATAGCTGAGTAGGTAAGACAGAAGTCTCAGAATCCGGAGGTACAGAGTTCGAATCAAGGGGGGTGCTCTTACGATATTTTTTTTTTTTTTTTTTATTTCCTAAAGAAATTTACTCTCTTTGAACTTTTTCTACTGGTACTCAAATTTTGTTTGCTTAAGTGGTACATTTGATTAGGTTAGTGTAAGCAGATCGATAGCTGAGCGGGTAAGATAAGCGCCTGTGAATCCGGAGATGCAGAGTTCGAATCTAGGGGGAACTCTTACGATAATTTTTTTTTTTTATTTCCCAAAGAATCTTACTCTCTCTAAATTTTTCCGAGTGGTACTCAAATTTTGTTTACTTAAGTAATAAATTTGATGAGTATAGTGTAAGCAGATCAATAGCTCAGCGGGGAAGACAGAAGTCTCTGAATCTGATGGTGCAGAGTTCGAGTCTGGGGAGCTCCCCGTACGATTATTTTTTTTATTTACTTTTGTTCTTAATTTTATAGGTATATATAGATACATTTTTAAATTTAGGTTTTTTTTATTTATTTAATAATCCTGGGTGGTTTTTAACCATTTCTATGGCATAAATTATGTATCTGCGTGATATTAATGACTAAGAGAAGCTAGTAGCAAGTAGCCTTAGTAGAAAATGAAGCGTTTTAAAGATGATTTCAAGCTGAAATTGAATAATTGAATATTTTCTACTAGAATAAACTAGTTAAAAATGATTTTATCTCAAAATAGGCTTCTAAATGCATTTAAACACACTTTTCAATGCTCAAAACCACAGTTTAATAGATAATGAAGCATTTTTAAGATGATTTCAAGCTGAAATTAAATTAAAATGTACTTTATACTGGAATAAATGAGTTAAAATGGATTTTATCTCATAAAATAGGCTTTTAAATGATTTTAAACAAACTTTGCAATACCCAAAACCACAATTTAATAGATATTTAATCGAAATATAAAAAATTATCGTATGCTAGAATTACACGCTTCAAAAAATATAAATATATATAAAAAAAAAACATTTGTTTTTTGAAAGTGTCAGTACTGGGATTCGAACTCTTTGCCCCTTGATTCCGAGTTTTCTGTGCTACCCTCAGAGCTATAAAAGTACTAGTTATAAATTGTTTATCCAATTGCTCATGAAAACGAAATCCATTTTTTTTTTATTTAAATTATTGAAACTCAACTCTGCAGAGGTTCGAACCCGCGATCTCCAGACTCCAAGTTCTTCATGTTATCCCCTGAGCTGTAGGCTTCTTCTTATTTGAATGTAAAAAAACTCAATAACCTAAAACTAAACGGTTATATTTTCTTCTATATGTGAGGTAAATAAAAGAAAAACTTAAAAAAACGAGAGAGAGAGCGAGAGAGTGAGTTAAAGTTGTCCCAGTATGCTCTCACTTGGATGTATGTATGTGTTGCCAGCTCTCAAAAGATATTCCGTTTCAATGCTCTCTACTCCCGCCACTTTTCGAAGTTGCGAGAGTATGCTCTCACTTGTATGTATGTATGCGTTTATTAATTTGTTTTAAAAAATTCCATATTCCAATTGCTGGTAGGTGTCTTTACATACTTACGGCATGATCATCATCTCAAGTTTTTCTTAGATTTATTTTCAAATATTTGTCAGCCCACAAAATACCAGGCGAACAGAAATCAGCAGTAGGTAGATTTTGATAAAATATAACAGTTTTACTGGTTTGTGTCTATGCTTACTGCATGACGTCATCATCTTTTTCCCATATTTTTACCAGCCCACAAAATACCAGGCGTACAGAAATCAGCAGTGGGTAGATTTTGATTTAAAATATAACAGTTTTGCTGGTTTATGTCTGTGCTTAATGAATGAGAGCGAAAGAGAGAGTGAGCTAAAGTTGTCCCAATGTGCTGTCACTTGCATGTATGTATGTGTTGCCGGCTCTCAAAAGATATTCCGTTTCAATGCTCTCTACTCCCGCCCCTTTTCGAAGTTGCGAGAGTATGCTCTCACTTGTATGTATGTATGTGTTAATTGAGAGGACGAAAACGATGATTGTCATGAAAATAACGGAATTCACAAACATTCTTTCTGCTCTCATTCTCTTGTTACCAGAGATGGGCAATGGAAAATAAAGTTAATGTGCCTACTGAATACGAAATTAACGTACCTAAAATACTAATTTCACTAGGATTCTTTTTTTTTGGTGTTATGGCAAATTATATTTATTCACCCTGTATTCAGCATGTGTAAGGTTCAAATCGAAAATATGTGTAGCTATAAAATTTTCAGTGGAAATTACATAATTTATTTAATAATTTCATAGATTTTTGTTTTTATAGATAGTTAAATTAATGATTTTTTTTTTCTGATTTTCTATTTGCACAAATACAAATTACTTCAACGTATCGTCGACTGAGAATTGATTTGGCGTATAGGTATAAGTATTCGTATACACATACGCCAAATCAATCCTCAGGCGACGGTATGTGTGTGTGCCAATTTGAATCTTTATGCAATATTGCCTTTAATTCGCTTTCGTTGTTTTTGCGTGTTTTTGTTTTTTTTTTTTCAAAATTTTAACGCCATTAATCAAATAAATCAACAAATTTAGTTTGACAAAATGATTGAAATGGAAATTCTCATCAATATTTTTTTTTTTTTTTGATATTTATGTAAATCCATTAAAAGTAAAAAACAATAGAAAACAGATTACTATGTAAAATTAATATATATTTGTCTGTGATTATTGAATTTAACAATAATAATTTTTTACGATTTATGTTGACTCTTCTATGAGAAACGATCCTTCGATTATAGAAGTCTGTAATACTTATGGAACAGAAACAATTACTAACTTCAATGAAGCTTTTGAAAAAGGCTCATTAGCATCTCAAATGAGCAAAGAAGTTTCAAGGTTCAAAATTATTGTATGTGGCTGTCATCTTTATTGCAATACAACAGATGAGTTGGGCGGATTCAAAAACCTGCTTCGGCTGTTGTTGTTGTAGCAGCATTAAAATATTTAGTTGATCCAATACATTGTTAAAGTCAGTTAATTCCAAACCTAGGAATTGGGCAGCATCTGTAGACTTAGTCCATAGAAATATTGTGGTCAAGTCTGTCGGTTTAGTTGAGGATTGCATCTATTTAAATCATTTGGAGTTTGATTACACTGTGGACAGCGATCTTCAATGTCGTTATCAAGTCGTGATATGTAGGAGTTTAGCCAAGGTTCATGGAATCTCAATGCAGAATTAACCTGTATCAGTGTGGGTGTATTCTGGAGTTTCCGACAATGTCCGAATGTTCTTTATTTTTGTTGTGGAGATGTTAAAATTAAACAGGTGGTCTACCGGAGCATTGTAAGTAATGTGTTCTATCCTGGGCTCAAGTTATATTTGGAAATATTAACTAATTTTTCCAATCTTCACACATGGTAAAATCGATGCAATTTTGGATGCACAACAATTTTCTCTGTTTTTTCAGTGCTCAAAAATGTCCACCGTACTCTCCTGATTTTAATCCAATGGCTTATTTCGTATGAAGTATTTTGAAAAACAAGGCTTGTGATTCATAAGAAAGCTGCTTAGCGTCGATTGAATGCTCTCTGAAAAGAGCTTGTGATGAAATTGATCAACAAATTCTACAGTGGATCGTATTGCAATTCTCTGACAGATCGAAGGCGTGTGTGAATGCTAGAAGAGGAGATATTGAATTAATTAGTAATTAACTAATATATTAAATAATAATGTAGCAATAATTTGGTTTTTATTTAAATATTTAAAATTAATAGACTTTAAATGAACAATAATGCTAGAACTAGTAGATCAGACGATCGTTTCGGAATTCGCTAGGTATTTGTTTTTTGGTTTCAATAAAATGTTTCTGAAATAATGAAGAAAATTGGTAGGTCGTTTTAAAATTGGCACGCGTTCATACTAGAAATCGTCAAACATCTGTTCTATCAAATTTTACTAAATAGTCGAATCCATACCCTAAGAAAGATTTTTTAGGGAAGATTTGACAGGCTGAGAGGAAAAGCGAACTAAAATTTATATAAGAGCAAAAGTGAAATAATTTAGTGTGTCAGTGCAAGAATGGCATAAGTAATACGGTTTAGAGTAAAAATGAAACGCTATAAAAGTAAGAACAAAAATGGTATAACAATTCTTTCAGAGCAAGAACAGCATAATTTTTTATTCCGTTTTCGCTCTGAACATATTTCGTTTCACTTTTGCTCTGAACTTATTTTGTTTTGCTTTTGCTCTTAAGTAAAATTATTCCACTTTTTCTGAACGTAAAAGTTATACCACTTTTCCTTTCAGCCTCTCAAATGAGGACGATTCGGTTTTATATCACTTTCGAATGGTAAATGACAGGCTGAGAGGAAAAGCGAGCTAAAATTTATATAAGAGCAAAAGTGAAATAATTTAGTGTGTCAGTGCAAGAATGGCATAAGTAATACGGTTTAGAGTGAAAATGAAACGCCTTAAAAGTAAGAACAAAAATGGTATAACAATTATTTCAGAGCAAGAACAGCACAATTTTTTATTCCGTTTTCGCTCTGAACATATTTCGTTTTGCTTTTGCTCTTAAGTAAAATTATTCCATTTTTTTCTGAACGTAGAAGTTATACCACTTTTCCTTTCAGCCTCTCATTTGTTAGAAATCTCTTTAGCCAGTATGCTACGATTCGCTCACAGATCAAATTGATTTTTGGAAAAAACCATGGCTCAATAATAAGGTTATGTCATAGCATAGCATAGCTCTCTTCTTCTTCCCGATTTATTTGTCTAATTAAAAAATATGAAAGCAAAATAAGTCAGCAATTTGACAGAAGAAAGGGATTTCCAACCCTGCATACAATAACAAAATGTACGGTCGATTTTTTGTTTTTGCAGCGCTGCTATAACCTTATTATTACCTATGGACAAAACGGATCGACTTGAAAACCAACCAGAATGTGAAATGAAATAGCAATTCTCAAAAACATATAGGACCAACAACTCGATTGATACATTTTTGCCTAAACTAATCAGAACATTGCGTGGCCGTCATCCTCGTATATGACATAATAGAATAAAAAATATTTATTATGTGAGAATGTCTATATTCTTTCTTCGAGGCGGCTTTTAAAGCTTAAAAGTTGGAGTAAACATACTTACATCACACATCCATTTGGGGTATGGAACTGTTGATTTCATTGATAATAGCCGTAAGAATATTCCCTTCTATACGCTAAAACTTTACAAATCAGTTTTAAATGTGAAATTAAACAAATGACTCTCCATACATCGATTTCAACAACTCAATGGTTTCTTTCCTTAAAAAAGTAAGTTAACATCTCTTTAACTCAGAATTTCTGTATGTACGTAAGTATTTATTAAATTTAAATGCTGCACATGAGTAATACAATTCCGGTATGACTCGTTAAAAAAAAAAGGGTGATCAGAAGAATATACCAAACATAAAGCAAAAGAAACAATAAAAATTTCGCATTCAACACAAAAATCTTAACGAAATTACAAAAAAAAAAAAAAAAGAATTCCTAAAGGTAAAAAACAAAAACATAAAATAAAATAAGAAAACTATAAACAGAAAAATGCTCGAGGGGAAAGACTTTCACCTGTGCGACAGACACAGATACAGCCGCAGACAGAGGCAACGGTATTTGTAAAAGATTTACTCACATACTATGTAGATACAGTAGCGGAACCAGATATTTTCGAAGAGGAGGGATTTTAATTTTTCAGGTCCTTAAGGGCTTTAAGGGGAAAGGCCACTGCGGCGGCTGGAAAAATGAGCGATTTTCGGGAATTTTTTTGATCTGTCAAATAAAGGAATATGGGGATCGCTTTAAATTCATTTTATTAAGTGCACTTCCAAGGAGTGAGATCGAAAAAATCTTAACATATATAAAATTCAATAATTTTTAAACTGTTGGTTTTAGAGTTTTGATTTTTTTTTATTTAATTGATAATATTTTACAGATTACAGAAAAATATAGCTTTTATAGTTCTAACCACTATTTATGAACTCGTGGGCATTTTTTGGTAAGCCTTCCATTAGAGATTTGATAGTTGTTTCAGACACCTTTTTGGGACAGTTTGCCCATCTCCTTTTAAAATCTTCGATATTTTGGGACACCTTTTTTGTGCTCTTTAAGTTTCTTTTCACAAGAGTCCAATATCTCTCCACTGGTCTTAGCTCCGGACAATTTGGAGGATTGGTCTCTCTTGGTAGAAAAACTATGTTATTACTTTGGTGCCACTCCAGAGCTTTCTTGCCGTAGTGACATGATGCCAAATCAGCCCAAAAATATGTGGACATATTGTGCTCTCTTATGAAAGGAAGAAGTCATTTTTTCAAACGTTCTTTGATGTATATTTCGTTATTTATAGAGCCCACGGTAACAAATGACTTGCTTCTTTTGCCGCAACTGCATATAGCTTGCCATACCAGGAGTTTTTTAGGAAATTTAGTCTGCTTTTGGATCCTAAATTGTTCTTCAACATTTCCTCGAGCATCAGCAACATACAAATTTTGACTCGGAAGCTGCGTAAAATCTTTGTATGAAATTCGATTTCGAGCCCTACTTTTGGCGTCTAAATTTCTTGCAGCATTCCTGTCTGGAACTTTTTGGACTTTGTATGTTTCCAGAGCACTGGTATGTAGTCAGAGCACTGGACTAATCGGGCAGCTTTTTTACCAGATGTGTTTGGAGATCTTTTCAATATGCTTTCTATTTTCTTGGCTTTCCCAATATCATGTGGTCCTTGTTTTCTTCCCGAACCAGGTCTCCCATCGATGGTCAAATTCTCCTGAAACTATTTAATAACATTGGAAACAGTTTGACGGCAGACCTTCAATTCTTTGGCCAATTTTTTGTAGGACCAATTTGGATTTTTTTGAAAATTTTTAATAATTTTAAGACGTACTTCATTTTCTTCACTCATTTTGATCAAACTCACAATAAATCAACATGTTTGTCATTAAAAATAACGACTGACATATTTTTGAAAGATAACTAGATCAAAGAAACTTTTAAATTTTACACCCAAAAAAAATTATTAGGTAAAACGTGTGTTAAGATTTTTTCAATTTCACTCCTTAACAATATTTCCATTCATTTTTATTAAAAGATATTCAATAGTTTTGAAGATATGGGCGTATCCGTGGAGCCCGAAAAAAAATTTCCACTCATTTTTAGTTTTTAATAATCTATGAGTATAATTCTCATCCCACTGATTGAAAATTTTTTCATGTTTTCGACCCTTTTTTTGTTTCAAAAGTGCTTAAAAATAGTAAAAATCAAATATTTGAAAATCAGCCACGCTTAACAATAGCCACAGGAAAGACGAACAAAATGAAAAAAATTTAAAATCGGCTAATATTTGATCGAGTTATCGACGCGACCAGTTCGAAAAAAGTCGCTCTGAGAAAAACCGCGTTTAAAGTTTTCAGTCCATTAAGTTTTCAGTCCACTTACTATCACTAAAATGGCTGTAACTCAGGCAATTTTTTAGGAATTTTGACTTGGAATTTTGTTCACATATTTTTGAATATATAAACTTTGATATAAGATAAAAAATTTTGACCCGTTCCAGTGGCCTTCCCGCTTAAAATTGTTTTTTTAGTTCCCGTCTGCAGCTTATTCGGCACTAGATCTGATAGAATAAAGCAAAAAAAAAACTTTTCGTATGGATAAGGGAGTTGATATCTCGTCCGGTTTACGTGATATCGGTCGACCAAGTTTAGTTTCTGTTGCTCCCTGATTTTATACTATATTTTAGTAGAATATGGAAAAATAACGCAGTGCAATAAAATTTCAACTCTTAGCCCCATTTACAATGGAGCGAGGACGCGAGGCGTGTTTCGAAGACGATTTCGGAAATGAGAGCACTCGTTGCTATTCTCGTTGCTCAATTTACAATTAAGCGAGGCGCGATTAATATGAAACAGATGTTTAAAGTGTGTTAACTTTATTAAGAGTTACCATCATTCATTGCCAAAAATTGTGTATATATTTTAAAATCAATTTATTTTCAGGAAAATTTAATAAAAAAAGTGTGGCGTGCTTTTAAATAATTGCTGCACTAAGGATTATTCCGTTTTTCCACAGTTTTCTACTAATATACTTTATATTTTATTTCATTTCAACAGTATGTAGTACATCTGGCAGCTCTACATGTATCAACATAGCGTCTCGCTCGCGAAATTTTTTCAAATTTTCGAAATTCACTGGCGAGACGAGAACTCGCCTCGCTTCATTGTATATGTGCACATTGAAACACATTGAATGAAAATTTGTCGACGTGACGCTTTCGAACATCGCCTCGCGTTCTCGCTCCATTGTAAATGGGGCTTTTGTCTTATGCGCGAGATTTTCCAACGGTTTTATAGTAATTTAGCAACGCTGTTCACAACTGCGTACTCTGTTTTTCTCCATCACCTTTAGTTCCCACAATATGGACCAGAAGTCGGAAAAATAGGGTCTTCAGGTGCTGGTTAAAAATTGGTTTATCTTAACAGATACGAATTTGATGTCTGAGGAAAATTTGTTAAGCATAAAGAGATAAATAATTTTTGAATACGCACTTCTCCTCCACCTCCCACCCTTCCTCTTGAAAATGGGGTCTGTTATCTTCTTTTTCGATAAATGGCCAATAAAAAAAATCGGCTAAAAAAACTATTATACTGCATTTGAAGAAAATGTTCCTTGTTAAAAATTATGGAGGGTTCTAGAACCTATGAATGACCTACGAGGTGCACATTTCCCAGAATAATGCAAAAAAACCGAGTTTCTTACATTAGAATCAAGCCAGTCACACTACGTAAGTAAGTAATGGAATCATTTGTTGTTGTAATTACGGTAAAAAATACTTATACTTATTACAGACTTGTGGTTCAATGTCAAAACAATTTTTTTTTTTTAATTAAATATTTTTTTGTTTTAATTTTGTCGGCTCCACATGGGATTGAATCACAAGTCTCTAGTAAAAGTATTTGATTTTCTAAGATAATTACAACAGTAAACGATCAAAAAATTGAATAAAAAATTCGCGGCACACCTTGTATGAAAAAATAATTGGAGTGTGATTAGGCTAATTTGAGGTGGAAGGGTGGCGTATGTACGTGTTGTTTTTGTTAATCAGAAAAATAACGCGTAAGCTTCCCTCCCTCTAACCTATATAAAACGTGGATGCGCGTTTATTCTCCTGTTACTGGACTTCTTGACAACTGGTCTGATTCAGACTTTGTCGCCCAGTATCTCGTAAATCGAGCGAGATATCGGTGTTTTTTTTTTTTTTAATTTTGTCTTAATCTACCACAATATTGAGTTAAATGAGGGGGCCACAGGAACTTAAATTTCCTCAAATGCATGAAAGTTTTATCGGTAAATGGCAGGGGGGAGGGGGAAGGTGGTTAACATCAAAACCCCCTGACAGCCGCTAGTGTGTAGATATGTAAGTGCATATGTATATGTGCATACAACAACAAAGTAGAAGTACAAATTGTTGATGGTAGGTAGAAAGAAGATGATGAGGAACTAAAAAAAAAGACAAAAAAAGTTGAAGAAGTATTACAAAAAGATAATGATGGCCTTCATAGTTGTTGTTGTTATGTTTGTTGTATGTTTTGGAGTGTGTGTGCATGAATTTTGATTTTAACGCGCTTCTTTTAAATGCACACACTCATTTATGGCTTACATTTGTATAAGCGCGACCGACCGACCGACCGATCAATAATGAGATTGTATTAGATAAAATGAAGAAGATGAAGATGATGATGTCGATAATGTTTTGATAATAAGTGTGACTGACTGACTGGTGGTTGACTTTAAGCTTTAGGTTTGTTGACAATAATTTTATAGTTTCTGTTATTGCTGTTTATCGCTGACAACAACAACAATAACAGATAAACAAAAAAAAAAAAAAAACAAACAAAAAGCACCAAAAAGCAACAAAAATTATTCAACAAACAAACAAACAACGATTGACTTAGATTTCATTTGGAGTGTGGATGGAGGTGCGCATTAAAGTTAAAAACTTTAAATGTTTTATCGTTTTTCGTTGTTGCGTTGATGTTTTTGATTTTTAGAAATTTGTTTCAATATGCTAAATAAATAAGAGTTACAAATAAATAAATAAATAAAGAAAAACGTGTTAGAGAATTTTACGTTTTGCTTCGTTTTAATCATTAACCGACCTCTTCAACTGTTAAGTGTGTGTGTGTGTAGAAAGTGAAGTTGCCGCTTTTATTTTTCGCTTAAGAATTTTTCAAGTTTTGCTGAAAAGAAAGTATGAAGATTAGAATGTGACCAGAATTTTAAAATTATTAAAGAAAAAAAATTGGTTACAGCACTAACCTACTCACAGTAAGTGAGTTGAAGTGGCAGACTTCTGTGTGAAAACACACTTAATGTCTCATTCTGATATTACAATTGAACTGAAAATGACTCTGCCAGTTATGGAGTGGGTGGGGAAACACGAGGAATCCATTCAAAATTTAGCTAAATGTTTGATATTTATGGATGGTAACTCGGACAGACTCGTGAAGGGGTTTTCGTCTCCATTGATACATGAAATGAAGGACTGTTCCTTTCTCTGCCTCAGAGCCACAACCTCGACAGAGATCATTGAACGACTGGCCCTAATTTCCTAATGCCTTCCTATTAACCCTTGTGGGACCTTAAGGAAACCAAAGGAGATAGCACAAAACCGAATCCGGATTCGTATTATCTCACTCCACTATCTTCTTGCAACTTTTGATCAAAACAGACATTTTGCGCCTCTGAAGTCTTGAACTTTTATGGGTTACCAGTGACCCTGTGGCCCTCAATGGGATTTTTTCATGAATTTTTTCTGTAAATTCTTATTAGATATATTTTTAAAGATAGACAAAGTAAGTTTTTACTTAACCCTTTCTTGACTTAAGGGAAACTAGAACCGTTAAAGCGAAATCGAGTCCCAATTTGCATTCTTCGACCCTCATTTCATTGTAAAAAGGTTCTTAAAAAGTTTCCATTGAAGATCTTAGGGTTACCGGTGACCCATAGCAAAACTTGTATTTCCAAAAAAGTAAACAAAAATTTAAAAATATTTGGGAAATCATGCTTGAGTAAATAGTTTTTTCCACAAAATATGAAAAATTTGGCGTATTTGGACAAATTTTGTAAAAATTGTGAGCGATTGAAATTTAATAAAAAAGAAACACAATTTTTTTACCATTATCAAAAAACTATTTCTAAATGTTTTGAATTGAAATTAAAGCTGTCTAGTAATACCACAAGTGAGCTCTGCTTCTCATGATGTTTTTGCTTTGTCGCGATATTTTCCCTTGATAATCAATTTAACAGACGTGAGAGAAAAACCACAGTGCAGGATGGTGGCACATAGGCAAGCAACGTACCTTATTTGACTAGTTCATCAGTTTCAAAACCATTACATTATTCCACATTTTTTCGGGTTGGTGAAAAAATCCCCAAATCTGAAAACTTCAAACTTTATTTTCCATCGATGAAATCTCCAAAATTGTATCTCCATTTTTTAGACGACTTCGATAGTCTAGTGGATAGTGCACTAGACTTTCATTCAGAATGTTGCGGGTTCGATTCCCGTCTTGGTCTGGCGGTTAATTCTCATAAACTTCTTATATTCACTATCGATATGAAGTGAATGAGAATTATAAGAATGTGTACAAGTACACACCTTGGTTGGTAATGACAAGACCACCGAGCTGATAAAAAAATTGCCACATAGCCGTTCGGAATCGGCGTTAAACTGTAGGTCCTACCATCGCCACTGTGGTCTAGTGGAAGAGTGCCAGACTCTTGTTTCTGGAGATCCGAGGTCGATTCTCGGCTTGGGTATGTTTCTTATCTATCTTTCGTTCTCCCTTCCTTTCTTTCTTTCTTTCTTGGGGCTTTGGTACAATAGATCTTATAGGTCGCAGTGCCTGACTTTCGAGTCGTCCTTCCTTCAAATAATAATAATAATAATCTCCATTTTCAAAAGTAAATAATAGCGAAATAAAATATAGATGGTGTTGCTCCCAACAAAAGCCGCTAATTTAATTTATTTCCAGGACGAAAATGGTGTTTTCAGTGCACTGCGACAAATTAAAATTAAACACAAAAAAAAAATCTTACCCACTATTTCAAGAGTTTTTAGAATTAGTTTTGTAAGAGTAAGACAATAATATTACCCGTGGGGCGTAATCTTGCTAAAGTTACTGAAAAACCTCTGAGTTTCTACTGTTGTACTCACTGATGTCAAGATTTTCGTTGACGAAATTCCGCTCACACTTTGTCTGAATGCTAATGTTCGTCAATAGTTCGTACACTGCACGAAGTAGCTTATAGTGTACGTGTGACAGCATTGAGTCGCCAGCGAATGTGAGCCTATGCACATGTGAATAGATAAATTAAATTTGCCCAACACTAATTTAAAGGAATTGTTAGAAAAACTTGTGCTTTTTTGGAGATTTTTATAGATTTTGAAACTACGGGATTTTAGTTTGGAGATTTCATCGATGAAGATTATTATTTGGAGTATTTTCGTTGAAGATTAAAATTCTGAGATTTTGACTTTAAGAATGTGATTTTTAGATTTCGTTATTTCTCACTTTTTATCCAATATTTCTGTTTTGAAACTAGGAAATTTTTTAAATTACATTACATAAATACATACAATATTTAATTTGATATGTTTGTCTTGATTGAAGCCAAAGTCAAAAAATTTAAGATTTTTTTTAACTTTGGTAGATAGAAAATAAGAATCATTTGGATTTTAATATAGCAGAAAATGAGGTTAAGCCGATACTCTTTTAAATTTTGTCTCATAAAATTTTTAAATAAATATATAACTCACTACTTTTGTAGTGAATTAAATGTCTCAACTTTTTCCTATATCAACCTTTACAATTTTTTTGCTATAATAATTTTTTTGAAAGTAAAAGCATGGAGCTAATCCGACTCCTACCCTTTTCCAAAGTTTTCCAAAGTAAAAATAAATAAAACATACAGTTTTTGAAAGAAGAATCATTTTAACATTTTTTTTTTTTTATATTGATTATGAAGAAACATAAAAAATCATGAATTTATATAATACCATGTTCCCACTAAGCCGAAATTGCGTAGTTTCAAACGAAACTACAATCCTTCACATTGGGAGGCTTTTCCACCTTTTCTGCCCATACCTCGGCTACATACGCAAAGCAAAATAAAAATGTCTGTATAGAAATGCCAGAGCAAATTCATTTCTCTGTTCATTTCAGTGAACACATTCAGAGTTGCATTAGATTTTTGCTCGGTTTCGAATGCGGTTTCATTGAAACCACCTCATTTCTGTGGTTTCGTTTGACATATTTTTATATGTCGAAATTGAGCATTTCAACGCAGTTTCAGCCGAAACCATGAAAATGATCAAAACCACGCAATTTCGGCTTAGTGGGAACATAGTATAATTCAATTCTAACATAGGTCGACTTCGCCCCATTTTCATTTATTTATTATTATTATTATTTATTTATAATCGGTAGAACAATAAAAATTAGTTCTTTTAAAGTACATCAAGGATTAAAAAATATAAAAAAAGGAAACAGTACAGTTAAACTTATATGCTATACGTAATACTTATAAACTTAAATTATAAATTAATTATTGAAAATTAGGATAGAAGACAAAAAGATGGTCAGAAATAAAAAAGAGTGAGTGATAGAGAGAGAAAAGTATAGGTGAGAAATGTAAAATTAAAGAGTTAAAATGTTTTGGAGTAATGTTGAAAGACTGCATTCTTGAAGTTACTTGTATTAGCCATTCGTTGAAGGTGGGTTGGAAGTGAGTTCCATAGTCTAATGGCGTTAATGAAAAAGAATCAGCCAGAATTAAGATAGGAATAACCAGTTTACTTACTATAACTTTATTAAAAACTATTTTTATTTTTTTTTTAGTATATATAACCACTAATCAAAACTGCTTACCTCTTCTTTTTCTGTCATCCTCTTATCGCAGTGGAACATAGGGCCTTAATCATCCTTTTACAACGAACTCGCAGCTTGCAATTGTTTGAAAAAATCGACCTTCTCCATGTTTTTGCAGGTACACCAACGCGGCAACCACTTCCCTGCGGATTTCATTGGACCGCTTGACGAGCGATATTTTTTTGTTGGGTCTGCGGAGTGTATGTCCGATCCACCGCTATTTGCGCTTGCACACCTCCACAGGAACGAGGATTTGGTTAGTCATAGTCTAGAGATCGACGTTACTTATGCGGTTAGGCTAACATATGTTGAAGATTTGAGTTGACGAAACATTAAATCCCCTGAAACAAGGACAAAAACAAATGAACAAAATTTTAACTCCTACGAAATTGTTACTGACTAATAAAGAGTCAAACAAAGCATACGGCACCTCGGTTAGTCATTACGTTTTAGATTTGACCTTATTTTCGCCTACTATTATGTACTCTCACACACTCTCCTCACTCAAAATAGCACCATTCGAATTTTTCCCTTTGACTCCCAATTCGGGAGAGAAAAGATTAACATTAAATCAATTCAGTCAACCAACTCAGCTAATGCCTTATTGAATATTTGAATATAATCTTTGATTTATGAAATAATACACTGAACACGTGATAGCTCTTCACTATAGAGCGAAGGCCATCCAAGACAGTGTAACAAGATTTTGATCGGTTCAGCCCGGTCAATTCGAATTATTTCCTATTATTAGAAAGACCTTGTCTACTATTGAAATTAAAGCTATTCAGGTTTTGTTATTCTACCATAAGTTTGCATCATTTTATTGTTTTTATTTAACTACATACATACATACACTAAATACAATATTTCTGCATTGAGGCACGTTTCAGTGTGCAAAAAAAAAAAAACTTTCTCATTTAAATTAATTAAAAATCAAGATAATATGCAAGAAGAGACTTGAGTATGTGTGAAATTATAAGAGTGACAAAATTAATAATAAAAAAAAAAAAAATAGAAAAAGGTCACTGCAGCGGTGGTGGCGCATGCTTCATGCAACAAATATGCGTTCATCTTTTTATATGTAGTCGACGAGTATGTGATTTTATAGCGAAAAAAAAACAAAATAAAAATAAAATAAAAAATATTTAGCTATAAAAAATGTTTACTCCAACACCAACACTGAAACTATGCAAAAATCTTTACACTTTAGTGACAGTGTAAATTTTGTATGACGCGAAGCACAGTGGGAGCAAATCGCTAAAAGGTGGTCAAAAGTAGAAGCTGTAATTCTGAAGGCTTGAAATTTTCTTAGCATAGGTTTATGAGTCGCTAACAACGAAGATGAGGTTAAAATTGCAAAACATAAAATGGTGGATACAATATGGCGCATAATTTTTCCAAATACTTTCTCTATTTTGACGAAAATAATAAATCAAATCAATAAAAAACTCTCTAAATTTTGACGAAAATCTCTACAGAGGAAGAGTGGAAGAGCTATTAACAAATTTGGGTTAACATTCCAAACTAAAAAATGGCGGATCCAACCTGGCGGAACTTTTTCAATTTTGACGAAAATCAATTGAGCCGCTCATAATGAATTTGATATTAAAATTGCGAAATACAAAATGGCGAATACAATATGGTGGATAATTTTTCAATACAATTCGAGTCGATGCGAGTATTTTATTTGAGTCTTAAGCTTAATTACAAATATATTTAAATTACAACCAAAATCAAAAAAGGTCTGGCCAGACTCATTTACTCAACGGAGGGTCATAATAAGTTCTGGCTTAATCTGATTATTTATTCGCAAAATCCCCGTAAAATACCGGACATAAAGACCATTGGATGGTAAGATGATTTCTATCGGGCAGGGCCGTAGCCAGAAATTTTTTTAGGGGGGGGAGGGGGAGGAAGGGGGGTTTCATTCGAAGAAAATATTCATAAATAATTTTTATCAAACTGATTTTTAAATACAATAAATTAAATCGATGATAAATTTGATGAACCCTATCAGACTAAGGACAAAAGTAGATAAATGTCTTAAAACTTTAGGAAAAATTTTCGGATTTTTTTTTAATCTTAACCTCAAAAATATGGCCAAAAAAATTCACTGAATAATCAAACTAAATTTTTTAATTTTTTAATGCATTTTTTTTATCGCGAAGGACATAATTTCGTTAACTCATTGACTTCCCACTACTGATGATGTACCCAACCTCAAAAAAAATTACCAAAAATAGTAGAGGCTCATTTTTTTCAAATGATCATCATTGGGAATTTGGGCCATTATCAATGATAAGGAACCGGGATGAGGTTGGCTTTTATTCCTTAAATTCTTGAAGTCACAGCATTGAAATAGATCTTTCTAGTCGTGGTGCTCTGAGCAATTATGCGTTAAAAAACTAATTACATTTTAAGATTTTTTCCTAAAACTGCTAATAAGATGAAGTTTTTGCGAAAGAATTTTTCACGTTGAACACGAATCTGAGGTCAAAAACTTTCCACCACATCACGTTTTAGAAAAAAAAGAGGGGTCTAGCAAGTCTAATTTTACAAGGATCCGATAATTTTTTCTATTTTTAATTAATTTTTAAACTTTTCAAACTGATTCACGACGAAACTTTGAACCAAAAACAGTTTCTGACCTAGAAAACTATGAATGCAGGAGTGCTCAGTATCATTTTCTCCTTTTGAATCCGTAGTCAAACCTCATGTCGAAGAAAACAAATCGGATTTGATCGCATAGTGTAACTAAGATTTCAAATTTATTTTTTATATTTGACTTTTTAGAAAAAAACCGATGGAAGTAAAAAATATCGTTAAACAGATTTTATTTTGACTTTTTCCCCATCCATTGGCAATTAATCTCAAAATTTAGAATAAAGGTTCCACATTTCGGGGGGGAGGGGGCGGTCAGAACCCCCAAACCTCCCCCTAAATACGGCCTTGCTATCGGGGTCTTAAGTAATGGCCTAAAGGATTTTGTAATCAAATTCATCTAAAAAAGTCAAGAACTTGAAAGAAAAAAAAGTAAACAAATATGTCGTAATAAGACAAAGAATGTTTATACAGCGATTTCAAGGAGATTTGTTTCAGCTACTTTTTTAAAAAATGATATCGTGCAAATTGCCACTTTGGCCTCGACGGCCAAATGTACTCTTTTTAGGCATTTTCCATAGTTTTGGTCAATGATTCGGCCCACATTTCGGGGATTTGAAGTCGTATGTTGGCTTTCAATTGAGTTAAAGTCCTTGGCTTATTTGCTTATACCTTGGGCTTTAAATAACCACACAAATAAAAGTCTGGTGGCGTTAAATCGAGTGATCTGGGTGGCCAGTCAAAATCAATATAAGTCGCCCTATGAATAGTGATGATTCGATACAAGTAAATAAGAGTAAATAATCGATACTTTTCATTCGATTCAATTACCTTTTTTACTCGATACAATACCATAAGTGTTTTACTTGGTATCGAAAAAAATGGTCAGTATCGGATACTCGATACTTTTAGATAACATTTTATAGAAAAAGCTCATTACATTCATAAAACTGAAATATTTTCAACAAGCTATAATCTGTTGATTAGTTTTCCTGCTATTATAAAATTTCTAACTATTTAAATCTGTTAGCACAACTCAACATAATGCAGGTTTTATTTTGCGTCGAGCACCTAGTGTATAATTTCTAATAATTCGCTTGCTTCAACTGGTAATATCTCAAAAATGGCATATAGGCGACAAACTGAGTACGCCATCGAAGAAATGATGCATAGTGCGCCTGACGTAAATTTCGTGTTAAAAAATGTAATTTGTCTCTTTACACGAGTATTCGATACAAATACATATTCGATACTTTTTTCCGATATTTTCGGTGGCATCGATATTTTTATTCGATACAAGTAATGAGTAAAAATATCGATACTATGCGGGTATCGAATCAACACTACCTAGGAACAATGGTCGCAATAAATTGATGGTTTGTTAAACTGCGCGACATGTAGCGCAGTTCTGTTGAAACCAGTAGTCACCCATGCCATTTTCACGAACAATGTGTATCACAAAATCCGTTATCACGACTCGTTCACGCTCCCCATTGAAGCTTCCGGTAGCTCTATCACCGCCTTTGAAAAAATACGGCCCGATGATTATATTCGCGTAAACACCGCAACAAACTGTAACGTTTTGGTCGTAAAGTGACTCTTCTTCAATTAACTGAGGATTTTTGGTAGCATAAAACCGACAATTTTGTGTATTTACTCCTCCATTCAACGCGAAATGTGCCTGGTCTGACGTGATGATTTTTCGCCAAAAGTCAAGTTGGTTTTCAGCCATTTTGATGGTTAATTTGGCATAATTGAGGTGACGCGGTTAATCACCTGGGTTTAGTTTTTGTGCCATTTGAATTTTCTATGGAAACATTTTCAAATCGCTACGTATTATACGCCGGATAGTGGTTCGAGAGATGTCTAATTTCTGAGAACGGCAATAGCATGATGTCGTCGGAATCTCCTCAATACTGGCTCATGCGTCTTCAATATTTTCATCGAAACCTCTTGTTTGTTGTCTGGATGAGTTGATGGCGTTACTAAGATTACCGGAACTCACAAATTTTACATATAAACACCTTATAGTTTTATCATCTGGAGCACTTTTAACTTAATTTTTTTTAAGAAATGCACGTTTAGCTTTAACAATTGAGAGCTTACTTTGAAAGCAAAGCTGAACAATTTTAGCACGTTCTTTCGCAGTGTACTACTCCATGGTATAAGTTTCTTTCGACTGACGCTTCCAACACGGTATGTCATTAGTCGATTTGACAGCGCTGCCAAAAGTTATAGAGTTGTTAAATCCTTCCTATTTAAATGGTCTACCCTGTATATATATACAAGGGGTGATGGAATTTTTTCGTGACATCGGCTAACCCTAGAAAGATAGTATACTTGATGCTGATCCACTTAGTCGAAGAATGTATGACAAAAAAAATCAACTTGAGTCAACTTGAGATTTTTCAATAACATATTTACAATATTTTATAGTGCACGGGAGCAAGCATGAACACCTATCTGAAAGAGAGAGGTAAAAAAAAAATAAGGCATGTATATGAAAAAACTGGTCGTCATTAACTTGTTATAAAAATTATATTTTTGGAACACAAACAGAAATTCACACATAAATTGAAAGGTTATAATAAGTAGTAACTTTAAGAAAAATAAAAACTTTATTTATTTAGCTGGTGCGTATGCGAAAGATCGCAACTTTGACTTAACTCCAGACATTAAACGTTGAACATCACTTCGGGACATTTGAGATGACACAGTAGTCCATTTTTTCTGCAGCTGTTTCTCATTTTTGACCACTTGCTTCGTTTTTAGCAATTTTCTTTTCATTATAGCCCAATATTTTTCACTCGACCGAAGTTCTGGGCAATTTGGGGGATTGACATCTTTTGGAACAATTTGTACCCCTTCTCTTTATACCACGTCATTGCCGTTTTGCCGTAATGGCAAGTTGCTAAATCTGCCCAGAAGAGGGCAGGAGCCTTGTGAAGACGTACCATTGGCAGTAGATGTTCTTGTAAGCACCCTTCTACGTTAATTTTTTGGTTGATGGTACCAGTAGTGACAAAAACTTCACTCTTTATGTCGCATTGGCAAATTGTTTGCCAAACCAAATATTTCTTCGCAAACTTGTCCACTTTCTTTAGCTTAAATTTAGGCGCAACATCACCTCTATTTTTTTAAGTGTAAAATAGTTGACCAGGAAGCTGATTAAAGTCTGCTTTGACATACGTTTCGTCGTCCATGAAAGAAAGAGAGAGAGAGACTACCCTGTTTTTTTCCAACTATCTATCTTTTCTATATCTCTCTTTCAGCCAGCCGTTCAGGCTTGCGCCAATGTAAACAGCCATTAACTAAACTATGATTTCAATCGAAAAATCGGGGAACTCATTTTCGAGGAACATAATCGAACGCAGAGATGATAATTTTGGTACTACTTCCATTATCGAATGAAAAAATGAAATAAAGGAAGTAATAAAGATATTATGCCAATATATCAAACTTTTCTTGCAAATGTTAGTTCAAATTATTTTTTTTTTAATTAACAAAATAAGGAAAAAGTGCCCAACCTTAAAAAAAGTAAGCAAATTTACTTATAAATGTAGAAAACGGCAACCCTGGTCGTTATATCCATACTTTGACTAATTCGAATGCAAGAGAACCGGAACAAAATTTCTTTTTTTTCCCCGACTTTTTGTTGGCCAGCTTTTGATGATTTTATACCACAGTGCGACATCAGCATAAATTAAAAATTAAAAGAAAAAAATATTGTTATTATTTATTATAATATTATTTCATATTTTCATATACAACAATAATTTTTCTTCTTGGGTTGATTAAGTTGTTATGTTCAAAGCGAGCGTTACCAAACGCGACATCATTTCTGTTGTTTGTATATTTATTTTTGGCCCATATTGTAATTTGCATTTATGAATGTGCCGCTGTCGTATTTGTTGTTTGTTGTTATTATTGTAAGCGCTGTAATTGTCTTTGTTTGTAATTAAGTTGGCGATTTTTTTTTTGTTGGTTTGTTTATTTTTTTGTCTGATTCTTTTTTATAATTTCATTTTTGACCATGAAACGATATAAATGTGAGTGGGAATCTTCAATTTCATCGTCTTAGAAAAAAAAAAAAAACTTCAAAACAAAAAATTTGCATTATATTATCACATGGTATAATTTTTTTCTTGAAGTGATAACAAAACAATTAAAATATATTAAAATTTTTCACTTGCATTTGGTTGATATTTACTGGTATTATGTAATTTAAAGCAGCTTATCATGAATGAAAAAAAAAATCATGAAAAAGAGAAGGAAAATTAATGCATTTCGGAGGATTAACCTAATTTGAAATATCTACCATTCATACTAAATATTTATGTATGTATATAGTTCAAAAGTGATTTGCGTTGATGAAGTGTTAGAAAAATTATTAGACCTTGTTGAAGTAAAGTAAAGTAGGTGATGAAATTACAAGCATAATGGAAATAATTATATTGTACCTGTGGGCTTTAAATATAAAAGCGTTTAAAACAAATGTGTAAATAATTAAAGGTAATTTGCGCAATATATTTTGTTTTTTTGTTTTTTACGGCAAGGTAAATGCATTGTCTGTTGATAAAGTTTAATAAGCATTGACGATGGCTAAACCAATTAACAAATCGAGGAAAAAAATAATTTATGTTGTCTTATCTTCTTGTAAAGCCTAAAGGTTATATTCAAATATCTGGAGACGTGGATAATATTGTGGACAACAGTTTAAGCTTGGATCGAATTTGAATGACTATAGTCAGCAAATAGTAATAAACTCGTAGGTCCCATGAAAATATAACCTCAAGGTGCATGAATTCATGCTCAGTCAGTTGCTAGTAGCCTCAGAACAATCTGAGAACTATTTTATTTAGTCTAACCAGAAAAGCAAACAAAAGCACAAAAGAAAGGCAGCCATGCATATTTACATACATATAGAGCTCTAAATACAATATTAGAGTGGTGTTCCGAAAAAGAGATAACTATGAGCCCGAAATAAAATAGTATCAGAGAAAGCTTAAACTTAAAGCAGTCAGCCAAAAATGGATAGGAACTGGTAGTTTCAGATGAAGCTAAATATGTTGAGGTGAAATATTGGGAGTATGAATGTATAAACTTGAATTTTTTTTTTTGTAATTTCGACATTTATTGTGAAAAAGTGATTATAAATTTATTCTTTAAAGTATTTTCCATCGTTAGCCACAACCTTTTCCCATCTTTCTGGTAGCATACGGATTCCGCGTCGAAAGAACTCCTCATCTTTTCAGGCTATCCACGAATCGACCCATTTTTTGAGTTCTTCGAAAGAACGAAAGTGCTGTTCAGCCAGGCCATGTGTCATCGATCGGAACAAGCGGTAATCAGAAGGAGCAATGTCTGGAGAATACGGCGGGTGGGGCAGCACTTCCCATTTCAGCGTTTCCAAGTATTCCTTGCAACATGCGGCCGAGCATTTTCGTGCTGAAGAATAACTTCGTCGGTCTATTCTCATATACTGGCCTCTTATCCTTTAATGCTCGGCTCAAACGCATCAATTGTAGTCGGTAGCGGTCGCCAGTGATCGTTTCATTTGGTTTCAACAGCTCATAATACACGACACCTTTCATATCCCACCAAATACACAGCATGAGCTTGGATCCATGGATGTTCGGCTTTGCCGTTGATGTTGATGCATGTCCGGGCGGTCTCCATGATTTTTTACGCTTTGGGCTATCGTAACGTATTCACTTTTCATCGCCAGTCACAATACGATGCCGAAAACCCTTTCTTTTCTGTCGTTCAATCAGCAGTTTACATGTGAAAAATCGTCGTTCGACGTCTCTCGGCTTCAATTCGTACGGCACCCAATTTCCTTGCTTTTGAATCATTCTCAATGCTTTTAATCGTTTAGAAATGGTTGATTGATCAACTTCTAAAGATTCTGCAAGTTCTTGTTGCGTTTGACATGAATCTTCTTCGAGTAATGCCTTCAACTCTTCATCTTCGAACTTTTTCGGGCCGCCTGAACGTTCCTTGTCTTCAACATCAAAATCACCACTGTTGAAACGGGCATACCATACCTGACACGTCTATTGCACAGTCAGGATAAGCTTCAGTGGGTTAACGATGTGCTTCAGTTGCGTTTTTCTTTAAATGGAAGAAGCAAATTAAAACTTCCCGCAAATGTTGTTTTGTTGGCACGAAATTCGACATTTTCAGTTGTAGTAAAACACTTTTGTAAAATTATGAAAATTATTTGACAGATCAATTCTTATAGTATTTTTGGCGCTCTTCGAGATAGAATAGCTGTCAATGTCAAAAAAATGGCGCGTATGATAGATATGAAGTTAGTCACAATTACGAGCTTATACATTCATACTCCCAATGGTTCACCTGAAACTTTTACACCATATACGTATATAATACTGCAAAAAGGTGACTGGTATTTCGTGATTGTCAATGCTTATGAGGTAAAATAAGGGGCCTAACACTAAACATGACGTATAGGTCAAATATTGCAATCATCAACTCCACGTTTACTTTTGGAACAATTGCTTGCTCCCCAAAAAACAGTAACGAGGGGGAAATATGAATTAAGGGTGTCGTCTGGTATGACAGCTCTTTTTTTTAACGCTTTTTGCAAAGTTTTTGTGCCAGAAAATGAAGGCTACCTCGGTGTCTTGGTGAATGAGTGCTAACTTGGAGTTCCAGTTGCTTCAGGTTCTCTTCCCAGACATGGATTGTTCTAATAAAATGAGTCACTTCAGGGACTTAGTTCTTAACCCTTTTGGTGTCACAAGATTAATTTTTGCGATTTTTTTAAAACTATTTCAACCAATTTTTATAAATTTAAGGTTTTCGAAAAGAGAATTGATGGTTCTTTAATTAAATTAAAAAAAAATTACAAATAATTTTTTTGGTAACGGTACTGTAGCGGATAAAAGTAAAAACATGATATAATTTTTTTTGTTAATCTTCAATCGCTCACAATTTTTACAAAATTTGTCCGAAGACACCAAATTTTTAATATGTTGTGGGAAAAATTATTTACTCAAACATGTTTTCCCATATTTTTAAATATTTGTTTACTTTTTTTGGGAATACAATTTCTGCTATGGGTCACCGGTGACCCTAAGATCTTCAATGGAAACTTTTTAAGAACCTTTTTACAATGAAATAAGGGTAGAAGAATACAAATCTGGAGTTGGTTTCGTTCTATCGATTCTAATTTCCTCATGGTCAAGAAAGGGTTTCAAAAAATGTCTAATAAAAATTTACAGAAAAAGATCATTAAAAAATCCCATTGCAGGTCACAAGTCACCGGTGATCAATGAATGTTCAGGCCTTCAGAGGCGCAAAATGTCTGTTTTGGTCAAAATTTGTATAAAGAAATTGTGTTCTCCATTGGTTTCCTTACGGTCCCGTAAAGATTAAATGAAAATATACTAATTCTACATTTTTATAATATAGTTTTTGGACTAAAAACCGTCGTAGATAAGGCCTAGTTTCTTAAGTTTATTTATAGAATTGATTGTGTAAATAAATAAATAATGATAATACTAGTCGGTAAGGCCCCAGTAACAGGGGCTATATTTTTCCTCAATAAATCTCTTTACGGAAAAACAAATATCAAAAGAAACCCGAACTACTCGTTGGTGTTTGTTTTGTTATTTGTGTATGCAGATAATTCGTTAGATAATTCTGAGAAATGCCGTAACTCATGTCTTCTCTCTCTCTCATTTGTTATTTACTCCCGCTTAAGCAATGATTTTTACAACGATGAATGCAATGCGTTGTTCAATGACCGAATTTTAAAAAACTTCCGACGCTAATATTTTGGGATTGACTTAACCGATTTTAAATCTGATTTGGCTGAATTTTTGGCTAACCTACTCGTCAAGCTCTTTAAATTGATATAGAATATGATATCGTAGCACTTCTGGATCTTCTGGAATAAAATTGTAGTTACACTAATAAATGTATAGATAATATATTTATTAATATTTCAAGAATCACTTCACGTTGAAATATACAGTTAAACTAACTTTTCATCTCTGGAACGATACTCATGGTAAAAAAAGTTGGTCGATGCCTGCCATGATTCCAAAATCAATGGCAGGTGATCTAAAATCAAAACAGTATTTTAATTGATAGACATGTGACTACATCCGGAACCACATATTCTAGAGACGTTATAAAGGGTGCTTTTATTGCTGTTCCATTTTTCAGTGTCGAATTTTTTATTGTGATTCGTGGCATGTGTTAAACTGTAACATGCTCAGTTAGCATTGCCATTTCATTATGGAAAGACTAACACCAGAACAACGCTGCCAAATTATTGAAATTTGCTGTTGCATCCATTTAACGCTATTGAATATTAATCCACCTACCCTTGAGTGTACAGAGGAAAATATTGCTACCGTAGCCGCCAGTGTTGATAAAGACCGTGATTTGTCAATCCGTCGTCGTTCGCAGTAACTAAGATTGCGTTATTCGACTACGTGGAAGATTTTTGCTCAAGGATATTGATCAAAAAGCGTATAAAATACAGGTCGGTTAAGAACTGAAGCCTGCCACAGCGTCGAATTTTCGGTGAGTGAGCCTAAGGAAAACTTAAGGAAAATCGCGTGTTTTTTTCACAGAGAAATTGTGTTCAGCGAGGAAGCGCATTTCTGGTTGAATGGGTATGTTAAAAACCAAAATTGTCGCATTCGGTCTGATGAGTAACCGAAAGCAATACAAGAGCTGCCAATGCATACAGAAAAATGCACAGTTTGGTGCGGTTTAAGGACTGGCGGAATCATCGTTACGTTTTTTTTTTAAGATGACGATGGCCACAACGATACCGTCAACGGCGCCTGCAATCATTCGACGATTTCAAACTTTCTTTGTCCAAAATGAATTAGCTGAATCTGGTCAACATGCAGTTCGAGAGGATAGAGAAAAAACAAGATTAGAACAGAGTATCAAGTTAATTTGAGCCACCGTTATCTACAACCTCCAATACTTCATGCAAGATCTATGTCGTCATCCAAACCGAACATAACATTTCAACAAAACAATGTATAAATATTACATATTAAAGTTTCTTTTTTTTTTAAGTATTACACCATAGTTACATTTAACCACACACTTAAAATCTTTCCACACATATTAGTATCTAATCTTTCCAGATACAAATAAATAGAGAAAGAGAGAGATAGAGAGAGAGAGCATCATAAGCGGTTAAATATCACAAAAGATACCTGCTAAATATTAAATACGCGTATGTATCACACTTGAACGTTGTAATGTAACTAACTACACCTTTTAGTTATGCCCCACTAAGCTTCTCATTGAATTCTGTAATTGAAATGAAAAATTGCGTAAGCGTATGAAATGTAGCAGCGTGTTGCATGGTAGCAACTGCAACTTGCTGTTATTACTGGGTGTTGCTGCTGTTGCAGACAGCTACAATTGTGGTTGATGATGGTATTACTGATGGTGTGGTGGAGGTATTATTTCACGCGTATTTCATAGATACTCGTACATGTACTGATGATACTTTAAACTTTAGTACTTACTAAATACATACAATAGTTTGAGTATGTATTACATGTATGCAGCTCTTTGGTGCATTATCGTTTTCATCTTCCCCCCCAACACATTTTTAGAGGCTTTCAATTTTTTGCTGATGACTTTCTTTGTTGAATACATGTTTATAAATATTTCGAGTGTATGTGAGAAAGTTAAAAGAAGATGCTAAACACAATAACAAAAAATAAAAAATATATATATATATATTTTCACCTGTTTTTATTCACAACAAAATGAAACAAAAGAGAAAAAGAGATTGAGAGAGTGATTAAAATAAGATAAACACCATAAATGAAGGTATATTCAAGACACGAGATTAAGGTCTTTTTTTTTTTTTTAACTTAACAAGTTTAACTGAAAATTGATTGGATTCAGGAAGTGAGTGCAGTATAAAAAATAAGCGATATTTTTGGATTTTAATCTATTGAAAATTGCTTATAATTTTGAAGCTTAATAATTTCGATTGATATTTTAATTACTTGAAACTCATTTTTATAGAATTCAAAACATAAATATATACGTGAGTCTTCTTCAGGTATCAAAAGTTGAGTTTATAGTAAACCTAAAGTCTCAAACCAATAACTTGGGACCCCTGTACATCATTCTTTTCACATCCAAGGAGTTGAAAAACACTATAAAGACAGTAAAAATTAGAAAAAGTAGATGACCAGTTTATGCTAAGTAAAGTTGATTAATTTTTTTAAGGGTGAAAAATGGAATTTTCCGCGAAGATGAATCCACTTTGTAAGTTCCCAAGTATGCCCCTAAAGATGAGTGGTTTATGCTAAGTAGGTCAGTTTCTTAACCTGCATACGATATCAACTTGAAATTTTAAGAATATTATCTCAGAATAGTTGGTGATATAATAGCGATTTTATATTTTTAATCTATATCTATGGGTACAAACATATTGTCACATATTGTGCTTGTGTGTAGAGCAGAGAAAAACGAAGAGAAAACGAAAAAATTGCTCAGAGAAATCTTACTTCATCAAGGACTGAATAGCAACTGATTTGATTTGCTTCGCCGAAATGAGAACAAAGCAACTGCCGAATCCCCACGATCGTCAGCCATACGAAGAAGCTTATAGTATACGCACTGTTGCCACTTCTTTATTTTACTTTGTACCAATATTTACAAAAAAAAATGTACCAAATGGGGAAAAAATGTACCAATTTTTTATATAGAATAAATAATTTTATTAAAAATATTTTATATTTATTTTATATCATTAAGAGTATTGAATTCTAATCTATTCCTTTATTTTTTTTCACTGGACTAAAGTCAAGTGAGGAAGGCTCATTAACATGAATATATTTAGTTAATTCTTCAAACCACATTTCGTCTACTCCATTTTTAATACAACTTACTTTTTGCTAAAAAATTGCTAAGTCTGAACAATATTCTAATTTCTAAAGTATTTCGGCAAGTGGGTGTGGCACCTCCCACACAAACAAAATACTTGAATTGACGTAACTGGGGAGCAACTATAGTTCGGAAGATAATGATAGTTTGTGTGAGAAGACTGTATGTTAGTGGTAGGTATTATGCAGAATGTGATCTCTTTTTGGGCAAGTGGGCGTATATTTCCGCAACCATTTACAGTTTAGTACTGAGGTTTGGCACAAAGATGTTCGTTAAGAATTTTATACCACCGAAAAAAGATTATTGAGATTGGGAAAAGGTTCATGGCACCTCCTATATAAACTGAATTTTATTTATGGAATATCTCAGCAATCTCTCAGAATCTCTCAAATATTGTTTGTCAGAGGGAATATGTGAGAAAAACATTAATAGGAGTGGAGTAGTGGAAGTGGTCTTTCCCATACAACTATAATTCTTTTGGAAGTGAAACTCCTTTAGCGAGGGTAAATCGAAAATTTTGCAACGGGAATCGCGTTGTTGTTGCACTTATACGAAACTAATAAGAAAGGAAATTATGTTGTTGTTAGTGTTTAGCCAACGAGGTCATATGGGGATCGGCTACATACAGTCATGCAGAGAGTCGAGTTCTTGCATGTGCTTTAGTGAGAGAGCTTGATTGCATATAGCTGCTTTTTTCTCATGTGTTATATACGTTTACTACGCCGTATTTGTGCCGGTAAGTGAAGAGAGTATCAACCGAAAAAAGCTTCAGAAAATACAAAGAGAATGAGTGCAAAAGCTTCAACAACAACGGTCACGTGAAAAGTCGCGTTTTTGTTGCACTCATACGAAACCAATAAGAAATGAAGTAATGCAGCTGTTATTCAGCTATATACGAGTCGCAGTTTTATCTCATGTGCTTTCGTGAGAGAGCCGACCTAGTTGCCTCTGCTGGATTGCATATAGCGGAACTTTTCTCTCTTGAGTTATATACGTACGTCGAGCACGTGCCGATAAGTGTAGACAGTATCAACAGAAGAAAAGACTGCAAAAACTTAAACAGAATTTATTATAAATGCTTTCTAACAATTTTCAAATTATCAACAAAGTTTCACTTTGTTACACATATTTCGTACAATATATATATCCGGAATAATTTGCAGGACTGCACTGAAATTCGGTACAAGGGTGTTGGTTAACAAAAGCATGGCCAATAAATAGAAATTAGGCCCATTAAAAATTGTGGGTAGGATTGAAAAAGACTATTTTTGACTCTTCCAGAAATTTTTTTCGGGGGGGAGGGGGGGGGGGGGTTTCAGAAAATATTCATAAATAATTTTTATCAAACTGATTTTTAAATACAATAAATTAAATCGGTGATACATTTGATGGACCCTATAATATTAAAAATTTAGGAAACATTTTCCGATTTTTTTAATCTTAACCTCAAAAAAATGGCCAAAAGTGACAAAAAATTCCCAGAATAATCAAATTAAAATTTTTCAAATAAATATTATTCAATGTGCATTCTAATGGATTTTTTTTATCGTGAGGGACATAATTTCATTAACTCATTGACTTCCCACTACTTCCCCAACCTCAAAAAAAATTACCAAAAATAGTAAAAGCTAATTTTTTTCAAATGATCATCATTGGGAATTTGAGCCATTATCAAAGATAAGGAAGTCACAGCATTGAAAGAGATCTTTCTAGTCGTGGTGCTCTGAGCAATAATGCGTTAAAAAATTAATTTTAAGATGAGTTTTGCTAATAAGATGGAGTTTTTGCGAACTAATTTTACACGTTGAACACGAATCTGAGGTCAAAAACTTCCCATCACGTAACGTTTTAGGAAAAAAATGGGGTTAAAGCAAGTCTTATTTTACAAGGATCCGATAATTTTTTGTATTTTTATTAATTTTTAAACTTTTCAAACTGATTCAGGACAAAACCTTAAATCAAAAACAGTTACTGCTGACCTAGAAAAACAATGAATGCAGGAGTGCTCAGTATCACCTTCTCTTTTTAAATCCGTAGTCAAACCTCATGTCGAAGAAAACAAATCGGATTTGATCGCATAGTGTAACTAAGATTTCAAATTTATTTTTTTTATTTGACTTTTTAGAAAAAAAAAACCGATGGAAGTAAAAAATATCGTTAAATAGATTTTATTTTGACTTTTTTTCCATTCATTGGCAATTAATCTCAAAAATTAGAATAAAGTTTCCGGGGGGCGGGGGTGGGGCGGTCAGAACCCCCAAACCTCCCCCTAAATACGGCCTTGCCTGGTTCGAACGCAACGCAACGTGACAGTTAGAAAATAAATGAGTTAAAGAAGTGGGCGTGTGATAAGCCAGAGAAACGAAGACATTGAAATTTTGTGTGTGAAAACGGTATGTCAGCAGTAGTTGCTAAGCAGAATGTGGTTATTTATGGGCAAGTAGGCATGGCACCTGTTGAATGGAATGTTCTTAGCCCTTAGCAGAGAAGATTAGAGTGAGAGTGTGGAGTAAAGTGGAAGTAGAACTGCTGTAAATAATATAAATGATTAGAGCAATAATTAGAATTTAATTGGAAGTTGCCAAGCTCATATATATTTTTTTTGCTAAAGTTTTTTGTTCTTGTAATTTTCATATTACCCAAACTTTGCTATGGCGGGTAGCAAAGCTGAACTAGTGTTCTAATATTTAATAATTTTTTTTTAAAAAAATATTTAATTTTTTATATGTAAACAATGGGTGAGCGCTCAGCTTTTCGAAAGCAGTCGTTCAATGCCCGAATTCATTTGCTCAAGGAGCGAATATAAAAGTTTTGTGCACTGAGTGTACCAGAATTTGAGAAGTGTTAGATTTTTGAAAAATTGTTTCGCATTCAGTTAAATATTCACCTAACTATTACTATTGATGTATTTAGTTTTGGTGAAATCAATAGTACCAAATATCACAAAAACATAATATTTTCCAGTTTACCCGCCTTTCCCATAAATGCCAGAAATATGGCACTACAAGACTTCTTTTTTGGCATACGGGAGTGTGAAAAACGCTCTTCAAACTACATACTTATATATCTAAATACATCATTACAAGTTTCATTCAAAAAGAGATCTATAAGTGTTTAACGTTTGACATGCGTATTTCAGAAATCAACATCTTATGTGTTTGTAGGTATAGTTTTTTCGTGAATGCTTGCATGCTGGGATTAAATTAATTTACATAAAAATTTCAAATGAAGATAAGTGAAGAGTAAAATTCGAAAGGACAAAAAATCATTGTTTATAATCAACTATGAGTGGTTGCTAATGAAATCAAGGCCTAAATAAAATCAAAATGTGTATGCAAGCAAAAAAATAATAAAAAAAAAAATGATTAACTAACAATAGCACACCTCAAACTCACAATACTAAAGCTTGAATCTTACATTACAGTATCAAAAAAAAAAAAAAAAAAATTTTAAAATAAAAATAAACCAAAAATGAATGCAAAAAAAAAAGAAACTCATAAAACTAAAACAAAAATGTGATGCTCTTGCATTGAGGCACGTCCCAATCAAAGTCAAATACGTAAAACTAATTGAAATGAAGATTTAATATTAAACTCACAAAAATAATAAAAATTCGGAAAAGGTCAGTGCAGCATACAGTTTGTTACACATGCAGGTTTAAAGAGAGAGAGAGAGAGAGAGAGAGGAAGGGGAAAATATGCGTTCATCATCGCGCAGTGGAGTAGATTTGTATGTGACTTTATAGAAAAAAAAAAAAAATGATTCACCCGTAAAATCAAAACGAAATAACGTAACAGTTCGAGAAAGAAACCAAGCAACATTTATAGCGGTAGCGGTATAAGTGCAGCCAATATGACTGGCATCAGCATAAAAATATTAAAAATAAATACAAAAAAAATACAGTAAATACTTTGATGGACTATACTCATATTGCACTTATTTATGATTGAGTTGTTAATGAAATTTTGAAATGAATATGATTTTTGCATATTTTGCACTTTTGCTCTCATCGAGTTTACACCTTCGTGACCATGAAACTCATATTCGTATGTGAATTGATTTAAATTTTTTTTTTTTTTTTTTTTGGAAATTTGAGCAGTTTTTATGAATTTTATGAAGTGCGTGGTTTTTCAATTTAAGATGAATTGCCCGGTCTCGAAATTACGTGTGATAATGTGTGGGTGGATGTGTGCAGATTCACACCGCAGTTTTGTTTTTTTTAATTTAATTGAATGCATGTTCAAATTATTATTATTGTTATTTTTTTGAGCAATGTCTTTAAGAGGTTTTTATGTAACATGACGAACTCGTCAATTTCTATAAAGAAAATAAAAAAAATTTAAACTTTAATTATAAAAATTGGTTTTTCAAGAGATGTGTTTTTGTAAACAGCTTGATTATGCACATTTTCCATTGATGGTAGCTAATTTTTTTGAAGCATTACAACGATTGAAATATAAAAGTGGATTTATGCTAATATGACAATATTTCATTCAATATTTCAGGAAGATCGGCAAGAATACAGATGAAGAAAAATCATTAAAGTAAGGGCAGAAGTTGTTCGAGTTGTTATGGTCTACGGATTTCGATGTCATCTTAAGCCAGTGGACGTTTCTCCCAAATGCTAAAATGGATATGGACTCTAGACCGGTCATTTTTCAGTGGAGGACGGCTCTCGTGAAGGCATCCCGAAATCTTCGACCAGTGATTCATTCGTAGTTCTGGTGAAGGCTAAGATTGAGGAAGATCCAAGATTGACCCAAGAAATAATAGCTTATAAGTTTTTTTGGAATGACATGGCTGTGTCACGAAGGTAAGAAAATCATCTGGGATAGGTGGTACACGAACTGCTGTCTACATATTCATAAAGTGGTCGGATGGAATATGCAAATTTAAAGGTAAACTTTTAAATACATTTATTGGCCAACAGTAATTATTCTATTTTATTTTTACTTTCACGCCAATGTGATATAATCGTACAACAGTCTGTACTTTATGAACAATAAAAGGTCAGTAATTTTACTATATCTAGAAAGGTTTCATTGGTAAACAATATGTCTAAGATTGGTTATATTGGTCAGTAGATCCATTTACGCAGGTGCAATGAGCAAGCTTAAAGGGTTCAAAGCTCGAGGGTATAAAATTCGTTCAATCATGGATCATGGAAGTCGGACTTCAGGCATATAAAGCGCGGTTCACGCCAAATTGGCGCGCTTTGTTGTGGTCACCACGTCGCCCCTAGTCATAAGAACAACAAATTTTTTTACAGGGATTTGTTTACAATACCGTTACCGTTAGTTGATAAATTTTTCATATTAATTGATCGCAAGTTGGTGATTGTGAGCACAATGGAAGCTGCAAATAGAAAATTGATTGTGAACAAATATATTGAAAATCCGTCGTGGTCTGGTTCAAAGATTGCGAAAATGTTAAATGTCTCCAAAAGCACGGTATTTAGAGTTATAAAACGATATAAAGAAACTCTTAGTGTTGAAAGAGCTAAAAAAGTTTTGAACAAAACGTGAACCACGAACCTAAAATTAAAGGTAAAGATTTTGAGGTCCATCAAAAGCAATCCCGGACTATCGCATAGCGATCGTGCCAAGAAATTCAATACCAGCAAAAGTACTGCTAGACGAATACGCATAAAAGTTGGGCTAAAGTGCTATCGTGCTATAAAATATCCAAATAGAACAGACAAACAGTATTTGCTGGCCAAAAAACGTGCTCGTCTTCTTTATTATAATGTTTTGACCAAATTCAATGGATTCATTATTGTGGATGACGAATCATACGTAAAATCTGATCTTAAACAGCTTCCAGGTCAAAAATTTTATATGGCAACGAATCGTGGTAATGTACCCTCAAAATTCAAGTACATAAAAATGGTTAAATTTGCAAAGAAAGCAATGGTGTGGCAGGCTATTTGCAGCTGTGGTCTCAAATCCAGGGCATTTGTGACATCCTCTTCTATGACGTCTGATATTTACATCAAAGAGTGTCTTTCGAAACAACTATTGCCATTTGTTCGTCACCACCATTCGCCAGTGAAGTTTTGGCCTGATTTAGCCAGTTGCCACTAGTCGAAGAAAACCATGGATTGGTATCAGAAAAATAAAGTAGATGTAGTGGCCAAATATATGAATCCACCCAATTGCCCCCAGTTTCGATCGATCGAAAAATACTGGGCTATTATAAAATATAAGTTGCAGAAAAATGCAGGTATTGTCAAAAATGTGAATTCAATGTTACTAAAATGGAACCAAATAGCCGCAAAAGTATCCAGAACGGATGTTCAAAGGTTGATGGGGTCCATTAAAAGGAATACCCGGAACTTTTTGCACAACAAAGAAATTTAAATGTTTTAATATTATGGTATTAAAACACAATATTAAACTTATCATTTAATGCATTATTTGTTATTCTGAGTGTTCTGGTTAGAAAGATACAGCAACTTTCCTGCGTGCCAATTTTGCGTGAACCGCGCTTTATTTATGGTGACTACCTATCAATTGATGACCAAAATTTTTCGTACTCGGCGCTGTAGTACACAACTGTAAATTTTTTGTCTTTTTGATTACAGTTGAGTTGTTGGCATTCAATCGTGATCACCGCCAGACTCTGCAGAAAAAACGCGCGCATCAGGACAAGAGCTACAACTTCTACAATTTTCGAAATTTTTTCATATCCGACCACTCTTTTTTTCGTAAGAATATGTACTATGTATACCTGTTATGCTAGTTTCAAATAAATTATTTCAAATAGTCCAAAAGAAATCACAAATATGCCCTAAGTTTCCCGTACCAAAACATATATAACCCCTTAAACTACAAGGTATATATCGATGAAACTTTGTGCAGATGTTATAAACGTGTAAAAATCTCTAATCTTAATATTTTTTTTATTCTTTTAGATTTGGCCAGGATGGGTGGTCGATTTTTGGATATCAGTACTTTTCGCGCTCACCAGTTCCTAGAAAATAAACCACGGAATTCGTTTATTATTTTTGCTGTAAATTATAATTCTAATACAAGTTGCAATTCAAAGGAGTTTTTTTTAATAGTTTTTCCAAGCATTCGATTTTTTTTTTTTTTTTGTGGAAATCGCTTTACGCGACTGCAGAAAAGCCAGGTAAAAACACGAACTGGTCCTAACCAAATATAATTTAGGTTTACAAAGTTTTGAAACAACATTTTTCTGGGTTGCTAACCTATATCCATTTCCCGCTAATCTACAGGAATTTCGAGAGCCACTAGTCGATTTTGCGATCACTGGTCGGAAATGAGTTAATACTTTACTTTATCCTTTTTTAGGTTTTTGGTAGAATAAAGTTCCATAGCCGTTGATAGGCAAATATATTTGCCTAGCCAACATAGGGGGAAAGGGGGTCGATGAGACTTCAAATTTTAAAATCATATTAACTTAAGGTCCATGTTCGCAAAAATCCATTTTACTTTGAAGTAGGTCAAGGTAAAAAGTCTCGTCGTCAAAAGGTTAATAACGAATAGCAAAATTTCTGAGGCTGAAACCGAAAAAAGAAAGTAGTTTGTAAATCAATCGGACGTCTCATGGTATTCCGAAGATTGGTAGAAAATACAGGAAAAGTAGATGAAGCATTTTTCGGTGAATATACAAAAACAAAATTAAAATAATAGTGTGCTAGCGGATCCAATGATTGCGAAATGAAAAAAAGGTAGTTAAGTCTTGTAATCCCTTCAATCCAGGAGCAACAGTCAAAAGGTCTGATATGTTAAAAAGGGCAAACGCCAGGCAGTTTACGATTAGCAATCGAAAACCAATAAGAAAATCAAAATTACCAAAATTACCTTGGCGGGCGTCTAATGGCTTTTTCCTTCGGGAATCCCCTTCGAGAACTCACTGCAGATTGGCTAAACTGGCCAATGAGTAATCAACCTATACATTCCATATTTTCTAATCAGAAGTACGAAAATCGCATAATCTTTTTCTGTAAAAGTTTTATTAACAGATATGATGAAAGTTTCAAAAAAAGCCGTCTACGAAAGCATCTAGTTTGCTAAAGCTAGACTCAGTTATATCCAGAAATCTGAAGCTCAAATTTAAGTCAGAAATATGGGAACTTCTTCCCTAGACATACAACCAATTGTTTCTTTTATTTTTTTTTTTTATTAATATAGCCAACATGATTGTTACTTAGAGCATTTAAAAGTGGGCTACTAAAATTTTTACCTATTCTTGTCACCGCAGTCAGACAACAAATGTCTCTTCGAACTTCAAATAGGTTCTTACTAGTTCTGCATAAACTTGTCTTAACTGGCGTGAGGTAAAAGTTTTTTTCTTCCAAAACGGAGGTAAGGCATCACAGTGCCAGACGAAGGGTTTCAAATCAAAAATACTCTCGCCCTAAAAATTCCATATATATATTTAAGCTCAGTCTATTAATGATCTGTACATCATAGCCCACCTATACTAAAGATAAGTCTGAATCTAAGTCTAAAGGCTATGCACTACCTAATTCATCAAATTGAAAAATTAAAGTATCATTCCCACAGACTTAGTAATGAAGCATCTGCGTAGATATTGATGTTTCGCTTACAGAATTGATTACCAATATGTTAAAAATTAAGGTGATCAACTCGGTATTAGGTTATTCCTAGTTTAGCTAATAGAGGTATACCATAATGTTGACTCTTTTCGCCTTTCCTTTGGAATCTAATAGCAAACAAACTTCTCTTAGGACTGGAAGAATAAGAATGTTGAATATGAAAAATAAAGGAATTCAAAAAACGTCAAACTAAATGACAATTTTAGTATTCATAACCCATTTACACAACTTCATTCCGCATTCAATGTTTACAAACACAAAAACCATAAAAATGTTGCTGCAACTTTGTTGCTAATGTAATACAAATCATCGCTCTCAACAAAAGCCGAAAGCAACATATGCTAAGCAACATTAGCTGCTCAAAATACACTTTCTCTCACACACAACACACAAAACGCTTTTTGCTGAATTTTTTTTTTGGTTTTTTGCGAATTTTTCCCACGCGCTTATCACTCACTGCTGCTTCTGCTGCTGTTGGTGTGCCACCAATGCTACGCTTACCGAATGCTTTTGTTGCTTATAGTTCTGCAACAGCATCTGTTGTTAACTGTTGCTGTTTGCTTATTGTTGCTTGCTAGTCCGTTGCTGCTTCGTCATCATCTTCAACGTTGTCGTAGTCGTCGTTGATGTCGTTATGTTTTCATTGCGTTTTGCTTGACCATTTGTGAATTTAAATGCTTTTGTTGAAGCCAAAAAAATTCAACCTAAAACCAAAAAACTTCGCTCGAAAATTTTTGCTACCACTCTTGCATTTTTCATTTTAGTCGTAACCAAGATTGCCGTGTGCGCGCACGCTTCTTTTATTTTTTTTTGGTTGTTGTATTTCTTTTACCAATTTCTTTTTGTTTCTTGAATTTTGAAATATTTTTTCGCTCGCTCCCAAGCTACTACTACCCAGGCTAAGTTAACTCAACGCTCACTTACATTATTCAGCTTTGTTTAGTTTCAGCAGTCAGTGTAGTACCTTCATACATCTCATCATATTCATTCAGTGTGTGGTGTGGTGGTGTATTGAATATTTTTTTTTTATTTATTTATTTTTTTTTTGTTTGTTGGCATCTTCACGCTTTTGAAGTTTGGCTTAAAAATTGTTACCAATTGAAAAATGAATTTCAGTTGAACAACGAACTTTTACCAGACAAGTTGTGTCTTGCATTTCCTACACCTTCGATGACTATTCGCTGATATTTAATAAATATTAATATTAAACTAAAATACGCGCGTGTTTTGTGTATGAATCGTGTTGAGAGAAAAACGTTTTGTGAATTTTAAGAAAAAAGAAATACACAGTTTTATAAAAATTTATACATTCTTTTTGTTTTCGTTTTTTTTTTTTTTTTGCTTGGCAACATTTTTGGAATACTTAATATTGTATTGAAACTGGTGGTGTTTTATGCAAACAGAAAAAAATACAAAAAATATATAGTGTTTTTTTTTTTTTTTTTTTTTCTTGTGAAATTGTTATTAAATTTATATTTGGGAATTTTTCATTTATCCCAGGCACATATAATTTTTTTTTTGTGTCTGTGTGTAACATTCAACATAATGCAACAATTGTGTCTTGTGCTTTTGGGCACATGTTGCCTGCTAGCGGCAGCAGTTTCGGCTCAAGGATTTAATCCTAATCGTGGAATAAATGAATTGGTAAGTGAAGTGAAGTGATTATTTATATATAGAGACTACGAATCATAAGTGAAGTTAAAGTTTACTTTTGAGAAATGATTCTTTTTTCAAAAAGGATATACTGGCGAATCTCTGGTGATTTTATTGGATTCATTCCTTAGTTTTCTATATAAAATTTTAACTGTTTGAAATTCACGGTATTTAACTACTAAAGAAAATAAGTTGATCTAAATTTTAAAAAATCCCGAAAAGTTCGGTGACTACTTGAGTTATGGATTGAGGTAAGACTACAATTCTTCATGTGAAAAAACGGCAATTTTTAAGAAGTTTTTTTTTAAGGTATTTTATTACATTTATTAAAGTCGGTTGTTTTTTTTTAAGTTTTTCAAGAATAAAAACAAATTTTTTTTTTCAATTTTAATTTTACATTTAAATTGTAGAGGGCACCAAAGTCCTGGCCAACAGTTAACCTCTGAATTGACTAAATAACCTAACAAAGAAACCGGATTTTAATATGTAATAAAATACCTTGAAGAAAAATTCTTAAAAGTTTTTGTTTTTTTTCACATGAGGAACTGTAGTAACTGAAATTATAATAAGATCCCAAATAATAAGGTTTAATACATTTTCTCAGACTCAATTTTTATTTGTTTATTCTATTTAGTTATTTCCTTTAATTAAACTTGAAAAGATCTTGCATAAATAAATCGAAATTAAAAATACACTTATTCACTGAATTGTAAAAATTATTATTATTATTTAGTTCCAAAATTCTTAGGAAAAATTATTGAAAAAATTTCTAAGGTTTGAAATTAAAAAAAAGCAAAGCTGAAAACTTCTTCGATTTTTCTACACTTTTTGTATGGGATCAAGTAATATGCATTGGTTCAAAGGTGCGAAAGAACCGGTATTGATTCTAACAAGTATTTCTGCAGGCATACACATGTTTGGAACAATTTTTAGTTACCGAGATATTTGATGGTTTAGCAGTTTTGTTCAAGATTATCAAAAGTTTTTGTTTGTGATTTTTTCAGAGCAATTCTAGTAGTTACTTTTGATGTATAACATTTATTTTCGACCAATTTTAATTTAATTCCGTCAAAATTTAACTTTTTTTTAAAATAAAAAATGAAAAAAAAAAATGTGTTCCAGCATTTTAAAAGTTTACTTTTGATTTATTTTTCCGACAGCGATTTTTTTATTGGTGAGATAGCCAGGCAGAAGTGTCTCGAGCCGTTCTGGGAGCGTAGACCCGTCTGGCAGTGAGGACATCTCATTTATATTATATGTCGGTTTAAAGTTTAGTTAAAATTTTTATAAACCACTTACGCACAATGTTGTGAATATTTTGGCCGAACACAATCTCAAATTTTGATTTGTGGAATAGAACGCTACAGATCTTATGAATCGGAATATGATGGACTCAGCAACATTTTGCGTTTGCAACGTAATGACATTTAAAGGATTATTGACTGAAATCCTCAAGAAAGGTGACGGAGAAGGGGATAATTTTTAGAAACCGGGGTTCGTTCTAAAGATCTATTCCGAAGTGGATGAAGTTTAGAAAACTTTTATTCCTGCTTGGAACTATGAGAATTAATGTTATTACTTTTGTAGTTTTTCTGAGCTGAACGATTATCCATAGATGTAATTCGAGCAGTTTCGGGCCGTAGCCCCCACAATTTTTGAAAACATAGGATTTGTATCGATTATTTTGGGTCAATAAAGCATACATTTAATATTAGGGTTAGTTTTGTATTTAAAATGATTAGAGTATTTTACTATAAATAATAAAATTCTCGTATATATATATGGGACATTCTCTGTCAATAGGAGACCCTCCCCCCTGTCAAAAATTGGTTAAGGTATTTAAGGCATGTTCGGGCTCCAATGAAAGCTTATTATCTCTAGTTTCGAATGCAACAAGGCCTTTTTTGATTTTGCATGATGACGGACCAATATGGGGGCTGCAAGTCTACCACCTCACCTTAAAATAATAGTTTTATCAAGCTTACGTTTACCCAAATCATCATCATAAAAAAACAGATAAAGCCTTGTTTCGTACATTATTATTTTCCGCTGAGTATGAATCTAATATTAATTTCCATGGGAAATGTCACGTGTTGTCCCTAACCTCAAAAAAGGTCCATAAAGGCTGTTTTTCGGGTCTTACGCTTACCAAAGACATCATAAAACGACGGGAAAAGCTTATTTTTATGTAGTTTCAGCTGATGAATCTAATATTATTTTCCCCGGGAAATGTTACATGTCGTCCCTAACCTCAAAAAATTAAAAATCCCAAAAACCTTTTTTTCATGTCTCACGTGTCCCAAATCACCAAAAAACTTCCCAAAAAACTTGTTCTTCATTATAAATTTTGTTTTAACTCTAATAAAGCACCGCAAAGGAAACAGAGACCTACTAAGTTCACGCCGTTATTTCTGGGTAACGCTAAAAGTATGTTACAGCCAACTTAAGAAATGAAAAATGAAGAATAAGTTTTTTGGGAAGTTTTCTGATGACTTGGGACACGTGAGACACGAAAAACTGTTTTTTGAGATTTCTCATTTTTTGAGGTTAGGGACGACAAATTACATTTCCTGAGGAAAATAATAGCAGATTCATGTTCATCAACTGAAATTACATACAAATAGACTTTTCCAGTCATTTTACGATGACTTTGGTAAGGGTAAGACCCGAAAAAACCTTTTTGAACCTTTTTTCGAACAGCAATTTCGAAAATTCGCCAAAAATGCATTTATAAATTTTTACAAAAACTAACCACTTTTTAACATTTCTAGATATACTGACTTTAAAACTACATTTAGATAATTTAAAAAAAATAATGTATTTCACTTGACTTAAGTGGCAGGTGAACAGACTTACTTTTTTGGAAGGTGGTTTTGAAATTCAACCAAAAATAATAAAAGTAACTATTTTGCATTTGTAATGAGAAATTCACAAAGATAAAATAACAAACTTAATGTAGAAATTAAAACTTCAATGGTCCTTATATATTTTTGAGAGGCTACAACTAACTAAACTTTAGTAAAAAAAAACATATGGAGATATAGACGAAATTAAAAAAAATGCATATTTTCCGCATTTCGCTATCTTTAACTTTTAATAATTTCTAAACTACTGAGTTAAATACATTTGATTGCAGTATTCCCTGCTGTTACTCATTATGTGGCGTAGAAGTATTTTTAATATATTTTACACCTGATCACCTTATTTTCTCGGGTAAGCCTAAAACTACTACACCCTCGAAAATTCAGAAAAAAATTTTCTATATACATTGTTTTTGTTTTGACTCCATTTTTTCATTAAGTCTGTTATAGACTACTTAAAAATTTTTCTTTATTTTTTTAAGTACTGAAATTTCTTATTGAAGACATATGGAAATTGTGTTTTGAAAATTTTCAAAATTGGAACATGGCATCTAGCACTGGCTCAAAATGAGATAATCATAGACTTACCAGATTTTTAATTCAATTTTCGAGCTGCGCAAATAAATTTTTTGTTCTTAAAATCCGTTGTTATAATGATGCAAAATGTTGGAATAAAATCTCAAAGTTATTTCATTTTACTTCAACTGAATTTTTCAGTGAAGTAAAATGAACAGTGTTGATTAAATTTCTTTATCTGATCTGTTTATCAGTATACACTAGCCGATCTTAGTGAGGGTAATGAGCAGGCAGACGAGCTTGCAAGAAAGGAGGCAGCAACCACTTTCGTGGGACCTGAACCCTTCTGTGGAATAGGAGATAGCGTAATCAGGGAATTACTCAGGCAAGAAGAGAGGAACAAGAGGCAAGAACTCTTTACCAATCTTACGGGACTGAGGCAATCCAAAGCGCTTTTAGGTAATTATAATAAGAGTAGATACGCATTCTGCATTGGTCTCAACAAAACCAGTTTGCGCATACTAGCTGGTATTCTGACTGGGCATTGCGGGCTCAGAGAACACCTTTGCAATTTGTAGGTTTTGTAATGAGGAAGACGAATCATCAGAACATATTTTAGCTCAATGTGGAGCACTGATCCACAAAAGAAGGAAATGTCTGGGCATGCACCAAGTGCCCAGTACCGAGCTGGCATCCATAGATCCGGGCGCAATACTCAAATTCTTGAAGGAGACTGGACTGGATGAGGTTCTCTAGGCAGATTAGACTAGATAGAAAAGAGGGACGTACAATAGATCTTTTAAAGGTCGCGGTACAACGACTGAAACCTCTATAATACAATACAATACAATAGTGAGGGGCTTATCCCAAAAACAAATATTTTTCAATTCAGTGGCTGTATATAAGTCTACATGTTCCCAATTACACCCTACCCACTAATTCATAACCGTATTACAAAATCATTAGAGTAATTTAAACGCCAGATTTTGTTTGCGACATTTGTTAATTGCACTTTAAAGATAAGAATCTAAAACTTTGAGTAACTGTTTCCGAAAACCCTCAACCCACTCATCTGCATTAGGTACCAATAAGATTAATGAAAAACTTATTAATTAAATGGTATACTTCAATTAATTTATAATACTACAAATTGTTCATATGAATATTTTTATTGCACAGAGCTTCAATTCCTCTTACATATAAGAAAATCAAATCGAAATTAATATATACAATAATTACTCGTGCATTATGCAATTTTGAATCGATTTGAAGCGTCAGCATAAGCACTATTCTATTTGTAATATTACACAATTTTCATATATGATCATCAGCACTTGTTATGTTATAAATATTGATGGCAAATACAACAAAAAAAAAACCCATAACAAATTGACATCAACAACATCAAAGACAGAGAGAGAGAGAGGAGTAGAGCAACAGCAGAGTAACTAAATCAACAACATGAAGAAATAATTGCAAAGAAATCAAACATGATTACTAGCTGCGGAACTACTTACTACTACAACTACTACAGTGACTGCTTCAGCACTACCACCAACACCAACAAGGAAGAAACAAATAAAAATAAAAAAAAAAAAATTAAGAAGAAGCCGTTGAAGAAAAAGAAGCATGACAGTAATATATTCGTTTGTGTTTATCTATCCATGTGTCTATAATATCTATCTATAGCAAATAGTATTTGCTTGTATGTACATATTACCAGATATAATTGATTTTATGAAATGACCTGAAGAAAGTGAAATTTCAAGACGGAAATTGATATTCGGTAAATTACATATATAAATTCGAGTATGCATGAAAGGAAAAAAAATCAACAACAGAAATTAATGAAATAAAACGATTGAAATTTTAATGACATGACAAACACACATACAAAAAAAAAAAAAAAAAATAAAAATCGAAAAAAATAAAATAAGTGTATGAGGAGGAGTTGAGATGTGAAAATATGATGTAATGTGATCAACAAAATTTATATATAATAGTAAAGATAAAATCAATCGTTAGTTCGATTCAAATGTCCACACAAATCGCTACCATAAAGTGTGATTGAATGAATAAGAAAGAATAAAAGCTATTTATATGAATGTAACGAGTGTAGGTAATAAAATTAATAACAAAGTTACAATAACATAACACCACAAAAAAAAAAAGTTACCACTTACTCGTACTCATACACCCATTATAACTTAACTTTAATACTATTTTTTTTTTTTTTAGTTTGTTTTTTGTCGATTTATTTATTTATTAATAATCAAAAAAACAAACTTTCTTTTTTAACGCTCATATTGTTTATTTTTATGTATTTAAAAAATTCATATACATATGTATATTTTCTTTTATATTTCGTTTGATTTCAATAAGCTCATAAGATTCACACAATAGTAACTAATAAAAATTCCGCAATATTGATTTATTACACATAATTTAGACTCTCTTTTGATTTTTTGTGCTTTTATGTTTGTTTCGAAAATTGGGTGCGAAAAATTTTTGATTTGTATTTTAAATTTTATTAACCCATTTTTTCTAAATAATATAGATAATATTTTATATGGACCATTAGTGTTTTTATATTTAAATTATGTGTAGAAATAAAGAAGATATGGATGTATTGTTGAGATTTGCATAGATTTTGGCAGAAGTCAACGGATAATTTTAGAATATAAAAGCGATTAATAAATGAGTTAAAGAAAGGGTCTATAAAAATACTTGAACATTATTATCTCAAAAATGAATCTATCATATAAAATAATCTATGAAACCAGGTAAAATAATCCAGATTTTCTGATCAAATTACTTTAAAAAAAATTCCTTTATTCATATGTTGAGTATTGGTCATAAAACTTTGATATGATCATAATGATTCCATCTATAAATCCTTGACTAGAACCGTGAACCATGATCCGTTCCTTAATATATTCGATAAAATAAGGTTAGATTGGCGTGGTGACCTCGGTTTCTTACTAAAAACAATATTTCATAAATTACACTGTGCGACAAAATTTTTAACACACAAATAAATCGATACACTCTCGCAACTAGAGCTTAAATGTAGTAAAACAGCTGTTTCAGTTTTTCCGCAGAACGTTAGGATTTTATTTATTTGGTCTTTGAAGTTCAAAAGGATATGCAAAATTCTAAAAAATCAATATGGATATCAAATGAAAGAGGAGAATCTCCAAAAATAAAAAAATTGTTTTTTTATTAATTCTTTTAAGTCTTGGTATTTCATAGTTCTAAGTAGATATTTGTTCCAAAAAAATTTGCTGAAGATTTTCAAGGATATTCAGGAATAAAATTCCAAAAAGGCATTTCTGTTATTTTTTACCTGATAAATCAAAACAAATTTTTTTTTTTTATTTCTAGAGACTCTCTTCTTTTATTTGATACCAATATTGGCAACCTAGAATGAATTGAAGCAATCAAATAACTTCTTTGCATCTCGCATATCCTTTAAAGCTTTAAAGATCTTTAAAAAAAATAGCTAACGTTCTAGAGAACGAAAATGAGAGCTCAAATGTAATAGGGCTCTGTAACGATTTATTCGTGTGTGAAAGAAAAATTGAATTTATCGGTCCTCGTTATGGATCAAGCAGGTGATTTCTTTCGAAAAGGAGTTAATACATTAGAAACAAATATTCTATAAAAGATTCGGCTATAAATTGCTTAACACTCAGACAATCTGAAGTGCAAACTTAACTAGTTGTCTTGTGGTTTAGCATAGGGCAAGGGAGCCAATAGTGGGGCATCCCGATAGTGACACAAGCGATGTTTCATTGCCACCAATTGCAACTTCTGCCATAGATCAGAATTGACAGGCCAATCACTTTACAGCGAAGCCGAAACACGCGTTCATTTTTTTGTGATAAATATTTTTTGATTTTTGAAAAAAGTGGGATATCTATGGACTTATTTTAAAATCAGTGAAAAACAAAATAAAAACGGTGAAAAAAAGATAACTGTGCAAATGCATTGTGGAAGAGTTACACTTTAATATCCATTTGACATTTTGGCCGCAGCAATGGCGAAAAAAAAACTGATGCCCAAAAAGTGAAAATGGCCGGGTCGCAATAGTAGGACAAATTTTGTCGCAACAGAGGGGCGAATTTCAGTGCATTTTTTTGTTGTAATAGTAGAACACAAATTCGGAAGAAAATTGAAATGTAATTTTGTTGCTCCATTTATTCATTCATTCAATAAATTTTCATAAAAAATAAGAAAAACGTTGATTTTCATTCATTTCCACAGTGATTTTCCGCAAAAAAAAAACTCATTTTCAGTTTTGTCCCACTATTGACTGCAAGTCTCACTATACCCGATTTTTCAATCGCTAGTAGCTCTTTCGCTTTAAATGAAAGTGAAATTCAAGGAAAATAAAGTTCAAGGCCTCAGATTTTCGTTTGTTAAAAAGTTTATTATTTTAGATTATACGGCTATTTGATTTTTTTTGTACTATTGGCTCTCTTATCTTAATTTGTTAGAAATTGTTAAATTTAGACTGCCGTAAAATAAGAATTAGATGTAAACTTTTAAAACGCCGAGCCCCGTATAATTTTTTTCGGATTTCTATCAAAATCCATTTTCAGAAACTTGTTATTTTTGAAAAAATTAAATTTTTGTTGGACAGTGTTATTTCATAAGAACTTGAAGGTTGTTTTTTTAGAAGTGTGGTTTTCAAGAAAAAATACAATGCATATAATTTAATGTTATGGCCAAGAATTTAGCTTTATTATAAAGATAAGGGATTGCCATTATCTTATAAAAAGGATTTCGGGCAAGTGGCCTCCGCGGCTGGCTCGAATAAATTCCAGCCGAGAGGCCCAACATCCTCCAATTCAGGCACGAAAAAGTCATTAATCATGACTCTATAACGTTCCCCATTGACTGTAACATTATGACCGGCTTCATCTTTGAAGAAATATGGACCAATGATTCCCTGTGCCCATATAGCACACCAAAAAGTGACTTTTTGAGGATGTAATGGCGTCTTAACAATGGCTTGTGGATTACCATTACTCCAAATATGACAATTTTACTTATTAACGTATCCATTCAACCAAAAGTGAGCTTCATCGGTGAACAAAATTTTCTTGTGAAAATCGGGATCGGTGGCCATCTCGTTTTGGGCCGATTCATCGAACGTGCAACGCGCTTGATGGTCGTTCGGCTTCAATTCTTGCACGAGTTGGATTTTGTAAGACCGCAAACCAAGATCCTTCAGCAAAATCTTCCATAAAGTGGAGGGGCACAGCTCCAATTGTTGCGTGCGATGGCGGATGGACTCATTCGGGTCTTCTTCGATACTGTGCTCCGTAGCAGCAATAGCATCTTCGGTGCGCACTGTACGTCGTCTCTGAGGATGCGCATTATTCACTAGAGTAAACGAGGTGCGAAACCGATCCATGGTTGCTCGAATTACCGACTCTCCTGAGCGACTATGTCCACCGAATATTGGACGCAGCGCGCGAACCGAACCATTATTTTGGTAATACATTTGCATGATTTGCAAACATTGTTCAGGAGTAAGTCTATTCATTATGAAATGGCAAACCAAACTGAGCATAAATCAAGTGACAGCTGTCAAAAAGACCAACTCCGAAAAAAGTTTTCAATCTGGCAATACCAGATTGAAAACCACACTTCTAAAAAACACTCAGTGAACACTTTCGTTTAGTGCGTGCTTTATCTTTAGAGTCAGAACTGTAAATCGATAATAATTTAAATAAAATCTATGTCATATATTTTTGCTTTTTTTTTTTTTTTGTTGCTAAAAAATTTATTTATTTTCATTTTTTGTTCTGAAGAATATGCACGTAAAATTGTTTAAAATAAAACAAAATTCTTAAACAAAGAAATTTAAAATATTTGTAGAGAATTCTTCTTTAGGGTAAACTTGAGATTTCAAGACTTTTGTCTTACTTTTCTTTTCTTCAAATTTGTTTTTATTTTTTTATATGCAAATACTACGAGTATTTTTTAAAATAGCTTCACAAATATCACGTCTCAATAAATAAAACAGATAAATATATATAATAATTAACGGCAAGTTTTCAAATACCATAGTAGGTAATAGTAGTATTCAAAAAAAAAAAAAAAAAATAAATATAAATAATATTGACCCTCATACATAATTATCCAATCATGCAAACCTATAAATGTTTAACCCATTTTGAACATCTATACGATTTTTCGTATAGCTATTTTCAAAATTTGTTGAAAAACTTATTACAAAAATATTGCCTGTTTAACATTATTCAATGTTTTAGCTTTAAAAGTGCATTTCATAATTTAAAATTATTAAGTTTTACCTACTTGGCTTAAACGACCAGGCAGGAGGAGTTTATGGAAATTAACAAGAAATAGTAAATATATTTATTTTGCAATTGTAAAGGCTAATTTATTAGAAAAAATACCAAACTTTATGCGCAACTTATAACTAAACAGGTTTCTATAGATTTTTCATGAGCTACACCTGACCAAACTTTAAGAAAAAAAATGTTTGGATAAATTTACACATTTCGCAAAAGTGCATTTTTCCAAACTACGTTTTATTTTTAACTTATAATTACTTCTAAAAAATGTTATTATACTATTTAATAGCAAAAGCATGCATACTTTGTTGCACAGTTGGTTACCTCATTTTCCCAAGGTACGCCATTTATTATTAGACCTTTTTAAAATACTCAGCAAAATTTTCATAATTTTTTTGAGTGATGAAATAATATATTGGAGTTATAAATTGTGGTTCAAAAATTTTCAAAATTCGATCCTGAGATACCACCAGATCTGCTTAAAATGGGTTAAAATACAATACAATACCAAGAGGTATACAAATTCATATTTGTGTTGCTGATAATTGTAATGAAAATTTTGACCGTGTTAATACACATAACAATAATGATTTATTTGGTAACATTTCTTCGAAAGACAAGAGATCGATAGACAATAAATTACAAAATATGAAAAACAATCACTATCAATTAAATCAGTAGATGATTGGGATTGAGTTGGTTGTATTGATGATGGTTGCATTATGAAAGAATGAAGGTCTCATTTTGTGTATAAAATCACCTAAATAATTGTATCTGATTTTAAAATAAACAACAACAAAAAGTAAGGTAAAGAAAGAAGAAAAGGTAAAAAATAAAGTCATAATAATAAAATAGAAAAAAAAACTTCATTGATTGTGTATTTTGTTAACAAATTGATAGAAACAAATCAGTCAAGAAAAAAAAACAAAAACAAAAAAACAAAAAAAAAAGAAACAAAAATAATTATGTATGTTTTGAGGTTTAAAGGTTTCCGTTGTTGAATAAATACAAAAAAATGATACAAAATAAATACAATAAAAAGGAAAAACAAACGGAAATTGAAAAATATTTTTTTTTTTCAATTTTGGAAAAGTATACCTATAGATGTGTATTTTTGTGACCTGCATCTCTGACTCAAGGTGAAGAAGCTTTTAATTTAGACAACATTCTGAAGAAATCTGAATTTTTGTTTATTTCTAGCCTAGGCTAAAAATCAAAAATTTCGCAAATACCTGCAATATATGCAGATTTGCATTTTTTGGGAGCATTAATATTTAATTGCCGCAGAGTTGCATTGTGCATGTTTGGTTTGTTGTTGTTTTTCTCATTTTACAATCAGTTTTAAAGAAAACCCTATTATTTTTTTTCTGCCTAGCTTACAATAAGCCGCAATTTATGCACTTTGTTGTTTTTATTGGCTTTAATTTTTTTGTTGTCTTTGTTTGTATTTTGTTGCATTTTTACAGTTTCTTGACCACTACTTGAAACAGCTAACAGGTTTTTATGATTTTTACTGATGTTTTTTGTTGTTGTTTTTTTTTCTGCTCATCTCATCGCATTTATTACTTTATTTTTTTCGACGTCATCTTCATCTTGAATTTTATAGATTTGTATCTGGTTTTTCTGCAGTCTTCTCCCACTTTTCTTGCTCCCCCTCCATTTGTCTCTCTTCTTGTGTTTTTTCTTCTTAATCAAGTTGAAAAGGGAAAGTTCATTCAAGCGTGTTACCACTTGGGGGAATTGTTTGTTGGCTATGTTGTTGTTGTTGTTATCTGAATTTATTATTGCTGAGCTGCTGTTGTTTGTTTAATGATTCTGATGCATTTTTCTTCATTTTTTTTTTTGTGTTGTTTTTGGTTTTCGATTTTATTTCATTATAAATATTTTTCAATCAATTGAATCCAGTATTTTTTTTTCGTTTTAAACAGGTGAAAAGTGTTCTGGGCTTGAAATTTCTTGTGTTTTTTTTTTTTTTCTTTGGCATTTGTGAGAAAGTGAAATCTTGTAGGTTTTCGTGAGCTTCTAAACTTAAGACTTGATCAAGTTGAAGTGTGTTTTTTGTTTTATTTTTCATCTTGACATTTCAAATGTTTATACTCACTTAAGCATTAAAAGAAAAATTCTTATTTATATTTTCTATTTATTTATTTAAGTTTAAGTGAAAGTTCAAGAAGTTTTGAGAAAGAAAATCGAAAGTTGAAAAGTTTAAAACATCATGACATTAAGTGAACACTTGACATTTTATGTTTTGAAATTACATTCTAATTTCTGTCTGACATCTGCAATCTTCAAGACCAAATAGTGTTTCAAAAATTTTTATCTGTTCTTATAAATTTTCCCTATGACCTTGCATATTGAGAGTCTTCTATTTAAATATGTTTAATACTTTCTTTATTTGTGCTTTCTTTGCATTTATTTTATTTATTATATGTATGAGCTTTTCATTTATCCCTCAATCAAATTCATTTTGTATGGGTGATATGCCCACATTCCTCTGAATAGACAAATAGAACACTGAAACTAAGCTAATATTTTTTCACACGCTTCCAAATAACTTTCAAAGTATTTCGTCTAATTTCTAATAAAAAATAATATTAGGGTCTCCACATCAATAAAAAAAAAAATATTTGTTATTCAAAAGAACTGCCATAGGGTTTCTTACAAGTCATTGTAAGGCCAGAAAACTATATACTGGGCATACTACAGGGCGATATGTGTCGAATATGTAGCGAAGTGAAGGAAACATCAGAGCACTTCTTGTATTACTGTGAAGGTTTTACAGGGACCCGGCTTCGAAACTTAGCATATGCTTTCCCACAACCTCTCGCTAAAGCGAATAGCTCTTCTTAAATATAACCAAGTTCTTTACAGCGAATGATATCATAAGGGGGCTATAAACCTACAAACCCAACCTTTTAATCGAAGGATACCACAACAATTCTCAGTTGACCGCAATAGTTATGGAGCATTATGCCCTTTTTTTATAATATCCTGATCTAATATATACCATATTGGGAGGCTAAGGTTCATTAGGGCCATCGTGCCAACAATAATGATGATGAACAGCAGAAAAGCTGAAGATAACGTCCCACTGGTGTTTTGGTTGTGCCAGTGAAAAAGACCATATAATTTTCTCATCAGATCTGTGATGTCCAGACAATAGTTTTAGCATATAAAAAGGCTTACTGATTCATAGAAACAATACACCTAGAAAGTAGAAATTAATCAGTCAATCTAGGGAGGAGACGGAGAAGGGGAATGCCAAGAAAAAGAGAGAAGCCCAGAAAAAGAGAGGATATCATAAAGATGGAGGCCTAGAAACTGAGAGATGCTCAAGAAAGAGAAGAATCTTAGAAAAGGAGAGGACTTCAGAAAAGGGGAGGAGCCCAGCAAAGGGTAAGGCTTAAAAAAATGGGAAATGAGCTCAAAAATGGGAAAACTCAGGAAAAAGGCTAAACTTCAAAGCAATCGAAAAGTTCGAATGTGTTCAAAAACTTAGAGGAACTAAACAAATTTAACGCTTTCGAAACCATTGGTCACCGGCGACCCAAAATTAATTTCTTTAAAAAACTATTTCACCGATTTTAATAAATTTATATTCATTAAAAGGAAAATTTATTGCACTTTTATAAAAAAAGGGGATCGTTACCTAATTGACGGCATCAAAACCTAAATTAAATAAATTTTTTTTTTTTACCTTTTTCCGATTTGGCAATAGTTTTTTACATTGTTTCCCATAATTTCCCTTATTTTAAAATTTTTGTTTACTTTCTTTGGAAATCAAGTTTTGCTATGGGTCACTGGTGACTCTGAAGTCCACAATGGAAACTTTTTAAAAAAGATTTACAATGTAATGAGGGTAAGGGAAGGTGAATCCATATTTGGTTTCACTGTTTCGTTTCTAGTTTTTTTACGGTGAAGAACGGGTTAAGTGAAAAATTAATATGAAAATACTTTTTCTAGTTTTAAAATAATATCCAGTAAAAATATACTGAAAAATTCCCATTAACTCATTTCTGCCTGGTACCAGTTCCAGTCATACGATTTTGAAAAAATTTCATGCACCATCTAGAATTGATACAAAATGATTACAAAAAAATTCAATTGCGTTGCTTAGATATTCATTGGGTATTTTTCAACCCAATATTCCTTCGTGCTAACTTTTTTCCGAAAATTTTGTAACGTTACTACCTAAGTGCATTTTACGGAATCACTTGTTAACAAAAAGCGTCCCAATTACTTACCACCACAGCCGAATGGGTAGAAATGTACCCAAGCCGGTAAATAACCTATTACCCGCTTATAAATAATGCGAGCGATACAAAGCTGGTGTCTTTGTAAAGGTAGGATATGAAACTAAATGTTCCAGTTTATTTTTGCTCCTTTTTCTAAAATTCCTGTTTTCCATTGCCACATTTTCTACCCCCGGAAAATTCGTGATTCTTAGAGTCTGATAACTCCAGGTAGGCAGAATTTTACGATGACTTTTAGTAGCTTAAGATAGTTTAATCTTTTAGCTAACCAACTCTATCCCTATTTTCGCGGTATCTCTGACCTAAACTTTTTAGCGATTTTGTGAAAAAAAAACTATTTTTCTGGGCGGAAATGGGTTAAGAACCACAGAGTCATCGGTGACCCACAAAAGTTCAGGCCTTAAGTGACTCAAACCCGTTGTTTTGACAAAAAATTAAATCAAGATGAGAAATTAAAACAAGAAATGGGGACAGAAAATACGAATCCAAGTTCAGTTTCGCGTTAGGTTAAAGTAAAAAGGTTTAGAAAAGAGGAGTTTGAAATAGGAAGAGGGTAATGTGCAGAGAGGATTAGATTTGAAAGGAGAATTTTCTCAGAAAGGGCAATCAACTCAGAAAGAGCAATCAACTCAGAAAGGGCGATCGGCTTTGAAAGATGAATCTGCTCAGAAAGGAAAATCAGCTCAAAAAGGCGAATCAGCTCAGAAAGTGGGATCAACTCTGAGAGGGGAATCAGTACAGAAAATGCGAACAACTCTGAAAGGCGAATCAGCTCTGAAAAAGGGAGTCAATTTTCTTAGGGTTAGAGCCAAGAAAGAGCAAATTGCTAAGAAAGGAAAATGAACTATGAAAGGGATATAAACTGAGAAAGAGAATGAGACCAAAAGGAAAGGACGCTCAGATATCGGTATGAGCTGACAAACGTTAAATGCAAATTAGCTAAATTACAATAAAAGAAAAAAGTGGAAGTGCTTTGAAAGAAATAGAAGTTCAAAAAGAATCAAAGTTCATGCAGAAAGGTGGAAGGCACTGAAACAGCATTTGACTAATGAATGACAGCTGACCGGTTAAAGTTAGGTAAAAGATAAAAGCTTTAAGTGAAGAAGATGGGAAAGTAAGTTGTATTGAGGAATGCTACCCTCTTTGCAGTCTCTCACTCTCCAAACTCTATATCCGGGGAACGCAACTATAAGCAAAGGTTAATTAACCCTCATAATTGGAAAAACTTTTTTCACACTTGATTTTTATGTCTAATGCGAACAAAACAATAAAATTAGTTTTAATATTGTCACATTTCAAAGAATGTGCAGCATTGAGGGTCCAATTACACGTAAAAGGTTAAAAATATTTAAATTAAAATTTTCCATTTGCAGTATGCACAAGAAAATGCTTCTTTTTTTTTGTTTAATCAGTGACATTTAAAGTGAAAGTGCCCAATGTAGAAAAAAAAAGAAATCCCCAAAATAAACTACAACAACAGCGGTTAAGTAAAAAAAAAACAAAACAAAAAAAATAACCAGCATGCCGAGACATCTTCAGTGTATGGAAGCGCACAAAATCGACAACAGATGTCGTAGTCTTTAGTAGTTGTTGCTGTTGCTGATGTTATTGTCATCATCATCATCATTGCAACAAACATTTATTTCTCATATATTTTATGTTGAGCTATAATATTGCACAAAGTTGCAAAACAAAATAAAGCATAAAAAAAAAATTCCAAAAATAGAAAAACAAAAAAGGCAAAAAAATAAAAATATGCGCTTAACAACAGTAACCAAACTGCAGTAATATTTTGCCAACAACGGCAACAAATAAACCAACAGAAACAATGAACAACAAGTTCCTATTTTCAATATTATTAAAGTTAAAATAAAATTAAAAATAAAACAGAAAAAAAGTTCAAGTACTTACGCGGGCCAAAAAGGAAGATGTAGATGTGTGTGTGTGTAGATAATATTTGGAGAGGCTGATGAAGAAAAGGAAGAAGAAGATGCGATATAGTTATTGTTGCTTCTCTCTCCTCCCCTGAAGGCCTTTTTTAAGCATTTGTGTGTGGTTAACTCTTTTCTTTCATTTCTTTCCTTCATTTATGATGGTGTGGTAATATTCAGCTTTTTTTCCTGCCTGTCTGTCTGTCCTTCTTGTTTTTTGGTCCGTCTTCATAAATTTGTTGCATTTGAACTTCGTTAGTATGCTTAATGTTGCTGCTGTTGTTTATATTTATTTCTGTCTTATGTCAACACTTTTGTTTTTTCGTTAAGTGGCATGACAGACAAACATACTATTGCAAAATTGCAAAAAATAAAGCAAAAAAAAAAAAAACAACGAAAAAGAAATGCTTTTAAATTTTTTTCAATGGTTGCACCACCATCAAAAATTGTTAAAGGAAATCAAATTATTTGAGCATGCGCACAGTTGAAATATATATATATATATATAAATTGAAATTGAAACAGTTGCTTAACTTTGAGTAACTTATCGTTGACTGACTTTACATTGAGAAATAGTTAAGGTCATGCAACAGCTGGATACCATTTTCATTGGGCATGCAATATGCAAATCTTGATATGAAAGTTAAAGCAATAAAAGTGTTTTGAAATAGTGAAATGGTCTATAGATGAATTTTTTGGAACACAAACTTAAATCATTTTCGATAAAAGTCTATATAAAATTACAAAACTTGAAGTCTCCTAGTTTTCTATCTCACAATCGCTTTGGTTTCACAAAGAATTTTTGGCAGTTATCAAAATGAATGACCTCATTGAGGTTTCCAATATTGATTTAGAGAGATCGCTTTTATACTCAAACCTTATAAAGTGGGTGAAAATATGTCTTCCCGATATAGCCCAGTCGGTAGAGTAAAAAATGTACCAAAAGTTCATAAAAATTCTTATCTGAGATTTTTCTTCAGTAATTGTTAGTGGGGGTATGATAGATTCAAAAACCACAAAAAGAAAAAGGTTCCTAGTAATTTTTTTTTATATGCCATAGTTTTCGAGATATTCAATGTTTCAGAAATTGTAAATTAAGTACTTTGGATGTACTGTGGATGCGCGCGCATCTTTGTTTATTTAAATTTTTGCGTGCGGAGCCTATAGGAAAATTTTTAGTATTGGGAGTATGAATGTATAAACTCGTAATTGTGACTAACTTCATATCTATCATACGCGCCATTTTTTTGACATTGACAGCTATTCTATCTCGAAGAGCGCCAAAAATACTATAGGAATTGATCTGTCAAATAATTTTCATAATTTGAGCTGTTGAAACCGAATGAAACGATCACTGGCGACCGCTTCCGACTACAATTGATGCGTTTGAGCCGAGCATTAAAGGATAAGAGGCCAGAATATGAGAATAGACACAACGAAGTTATTCTTCAGCACGACAATGCTCGGCCGCATGTTGCAAGGCAAGTAAAAACATACTTGAAAACGCTGAAATGGGAAGTGCTACCCCACCCGCCGTATTCTCCTTCTGATTACCACTTGTTCCGATCGATGACACATGGCCTAGCTGAACAGCACTTCCGTTCTTTCGAAGAACTCAAAAAATGGGTCGATTCGTGGATAGCCTCAAAAGATGAGGAGTTCTTTCGATGCGGAATCCGTATGCTACCAGAAAGATGGAAAAAGGTTGTGGCTAACGATGGACAATACTTTAAAGAATAAATTTGTAATCACTTTTTCACAATATATGTCCAAATTACGAAAAAATACGAGTTTATACATTCATACTCCCAATATATAAACATAATAACATAGTATAGTTGCCCGTTAGTTGTTGCTACTTTAACTATTTGCAGGCCTAATAAAAATAACTGGTTCCAGCATTTGTTATAAATCTACTATCTTTTAGTTCAAGACATTACTTCTGAAAATGCTGAAAAGTTAGAAATAAAAAAAATCACATTTAACGATTTTATCAGCAAATTGAAGTTGGCCAAATTTTTCGCGATTTTTTTATTATTTCCTAAAAATAGAAAAAAGACCCAAAGGAATTGAATATACATGTATAGCTCAAAAATTTTTTTTTTCAGTTCACATATCTGTTAACAATATTATTTGGAAACGGCGGCGCACTTACTGTGCCAATGCCCAGCATTGGCGAGCAGAAGATTGGCAATCTTGGGTCATCGATACGCTGATGAATCTGAGATTAGCCACCTGGTCTATAAGGATATGCTCGCGTTGACGCAGGATGCCAATACTCGGAGCATGCTCGTTTACGAGTGCTTAGAGTAGAGGCATCAGGCGGTAGGGGACGAAAAATATCAACATCAAATACAACATCAAATACAATAAACAAATAAAATTTTTTTTTTGGAAATCACTCAAGCTTTTTTTTTTTGGTAGGTAATTTTTTGATAACTCCAACGGTTAACCAGTTATTAGTAAAACAAGGCTTTTTTCATCAAAGAGTGAAAAATGAGTTCTGCAACCCCAGAACGGATTTTTGTGGGTTTTGAATCTATCATATCCCCACTAACAATTACTAAAAAAAAAATCTCACATCAGAATTTTTATGATGAAAATCTTTATAATGACTGGACTAATAAATAAAAATTGAAAAGTTTGAGGGGGGAAAATAAACCCCTCCTCTCTTCCCCCCTCCCCCCCCCCCCCAATCACCGAATCCGCTAATTCACCAAGACATTTCCTACCTTTTTGGGTAAATGCTCTGCAATGTCTTAAGATTTTTTTATATATTCCAGTTTCTCATTATAAAATCTTTATATTGTACTGAGCTCAATATTGAATTAACCCTTTAACGGCCAAATTTTAATAGGGCTTGCTGGATCACTTTTGTGCAGAAATCATGGTTACTTAGACTTCTCACAATCATGGCACCAAATATCATATCTCTGCATATATTTGTTTTTTTTTTCTCTTTATGAAAGGTCAACAAAAAAAAAACAAATAGCAAATGAAGCTATGATGAGAAGACCCAGTTGGTTGAGTGAGTTCTTTACATTATACGTATTGACTAGTAAAATGTTTGAGATGTCAGAGAGAGGGGTGGAGATTGGTCTCATTCCTGTGTACGTCAATGAGAATACAGTCAAGCCGAACTATCTTGCAATCAGTGGCGTGCCAAGCATTTACTGATGAGGCAAGCCCAGTGAATTTTTTTTTCCCAAACCAAAAAGCTAAAATTGGCAATAAGGATGGAATGTTCTAGAACCCGATTGAAGCATTGAAAATATTAACATTAAAAATACAAAATGAGCATATAAATTCAGAAGGTGAACGTAGAAAGGACAGTTTTGGACTAAAATCGTTGAGAGATATACTATTTTTTAAACTAAACGATAATTTTTCTTAATATAAATCGTATTAATAAAAATGCAAATTATCAAATAAAAGAAAAATGTCAACGGAATGAAAAAATGCAAATTGCAAAATAACTAAATTAATTGATGTATGTAAATAAGTGAAACTATTATTTGAAAAACCTTGTTTTGCTTCATTTTTATTTGAACCTGAACCGGTACACACTGTTATTTTTTGCTTGAACCTGAATCTGAATCTGAACATGAATCCAATTTTAACCGGTTCGAAACTCTGCTAAAATCTAATGACGCAGAAATATAGGAGTAAAAGAAAGTGGAGTAAATACTTTCCAAATGGCAAACAAAAACTGAAAGCCACCTTTTAAGTTCTATATAAAATCATACATAGTAGTAGAAAGCTTTGGAACTGCACATACTAAAAAAGCTATTGAACTTCCAATTAGAATAAGAGAGATAGCATGTATGAAAACATACATTTTCAAATTTTAAAAGCCACGTGGAAGCCAACTTGATGAACTGCGATAGCGTGAATGCTTGTGTGTATTCTATATAATCTACATATAATTTTTTATTAGTACATATACAAGCTATTCAAAAACAGGGTAATACAAATAAAAAATTTTAAAAGAAAATTATTCTTTCAGTTAAAACAAAGGTAGTAATTTTGTAAGTACATATACAAATTTTCAGTTACCAATTCTTAGGCAAGCCCGGCTTTTGGGCTTATATGGACGTACCGCCACTGCTTGCAACTATCTTAGTCCTAACCCTTTTGGTAGCATGGCGCCCCCGGTATTACAAGATTAATTTGTGTGATTCTATAAAAACTATCCAATCAATTTTTATAAATTAAAAAAAATTACAAATATTTTTTTGGTCACGGTACTGTAGCGGATCAAAGTGAAAAATTGTGGCTTTTTTTTTTTTTTGTTAATTTTTAATCGCTCATAATTTGTACGAAATTTGTCCAAATACATCAAGAAAATACAAATTTACAGTAACTTCTATTTTGAATTAATACATACCTATGTATGTACGTATCTATAAAAAAAAATCGCTTTCATTTTCGAAAGAAACACTTTTTAAAATTTCAATAGAAATTCCTCATTGATTCATACCTTTGAACTAATAATAAACTCAAATTTTATTTCACTTCTATACACTTATTTTTTTCTTTTTTTTTTTTGCAAAAGAAATACGAAAACGATTAACAGCATTTTGTATAGATCAGTTTCTCTAATGATTACTAATTAAATTCCCACGCTTATTATAAGCTTTCAATGCTGCACCATTGATTGAATGAATAAAAATTAAAAAAAAAAAAATTATAAAAAAATATCAAATAATAAAAAGCAAGTTAAAATGTTAAAAATCAAAACAAAAAGTTAAAAATTTCTATTACCAAAACAAAAAAAAAAAAAAAAAAAAACGAAAAACAAAAACGCCAAAAGGGAAATGGCCATGAATGAGTTAAAAAAGGTTATGATTTTTTTTTTTTTTTTTTGTGATTTTGCCAAATTTTGTTGAATGCCTATAATAAAAAGTTTTAATTTTTGCTTATTGTCAGTACTCAAGTGGTAAGGTGAGAGAAATACTTGGATTTAAATTTATTGTGAAGATTTTCTACTATTTTTAAGATCATTATATCGGATATGATATCAGATATGATTTTAATTACTCTATAACGTGTAAGACTTATAGATCTTTATCTAGTATTAGTTTTAAATCAACGCAGTTGATCACTGATCAAATGTAATGTGAAAATCAGCTCTGGTTCTCATTGGTTTAATAAGCTAATTATTATTTACCTTTAAACTTTATTTTATTCCTTTAATTGATTAATTAAGTGATTGCCAATTCAAATTGAAGTTTATTTCATTCAAAACTCAAATCTATGTGCAAGAATCTCCCTTGAGATTACTTGATTTAAACTCTCAGAAATTAAATTTTTGATTAATTACTTTGGAATTTCTGGAAAGAGAACAAAAACTGACTCAAATAGTATACTCTAAAAAGTAGCTCCTAATGCAGCATTTGGGAAAAAACCCAAAAATTTGAGAATGAGAGCGCAATCAATTTAGATTTCTAGTAGGGTTTCCTAAAGTACACTCTAGACAACACTATATGGGAGGGCACTATAAGGACAAAGCTCTCGGAATTTGCTTCGATATTTATTTACAGATAAGTTGCACTGAGTGAGAAAGATTTAATTAATTTTTTGGGAATAATAATACAGGTCTAGAATATTTTTGACGTTTCTAAGAATGTTGAATGACGACCTCGATAGCCTATTGGATAGTGCACTAGACTTTCATCTGGGAGGTTCGGGTTCGATTCCCGTCTTCGTCTGGTGGTTAATTTTCATTACTTTCTTATATTCACTATCAATATGAAGTGTATGAGAATTATAAGATAGTGTACAAGTACACACATTGGTTGGTAATGACAAAACCACCAAGCCGATAAAAAATTGCCACACCGCCGTTCGGAATCGGCGTTAAACTGTAGGTCCAACTATGTGGTATCACAATGGGCCGTTCAGGCCTAAGTGTGTCTCTCGACAGCCACTACAACCTAGCCTAACCTAATGTTGAATGGTCCCTTGTGGAGTTTTGAAGCAAAACTGAAATCTAAGAACAGCAATCTCTCTTGAGATAACAAGAGTTGAATCTCCTAAAAATCAAGCTTTTTACTAACCATTTTCGAAAAATTCGTAGAAAGAGAACACAGAGAATACAGTCTCAAATAGAATACTTTGGAAAGAGGTTTCTCAATGCAGGATATGGAGTTAATTTGTTTGCATTTGATTGATGATGGTTTCTAGCTTTCCAAAATTTAAGAGGAGAATACAATTAGATGCAGATTCAAAACAAATATCATAGGAAATATACAGGCGGCCCCAGATATAGAATATAGAGCAGACCGTTATTTTTTGTCTAGGTGCTCAGAATCATATCGGATTATACCGATTTTTTTTTTCAAAAACTGAGTTTTATGTGAATCCTTACTCTCAAGACAGTAATTTATTCGATGCCAAAATAAACCAAGCCTTTAGTTAAAAATTCGAACAACAGATGGCGCCAGTCTCTCCTTCTACATTTAATGAAGAGTTTTATTTCATCACAGGCTTCGCGGGCAACAAAAATTAGAAATTTATTAGTAATCAACATTTCCTCCTCTACACTGCTCTGAGGCTAGTAATAGAAGCGTAAAAAAATGGCAGGTTGCAACTCTTTTTGGTTCTACCCACTACCTATAACCTAAGATTCGACTGCAAGAATTCTATCCCGATCGCGTGAGTTCCCAAAGGTATTGTAAATCAAAAGTATTGTATTCGACAATACTGGAAAGCCTACAGCCTCTCCCCGGCACCTGTGCGTTTTTTTTTTTAGATATTGATTGCAATATCCCTATGGGCCCTTCATGGGCAATTGTGGCACAAATGAAAGGTTTTGACTTCTACAATGCTAATTTTTCTCTCCAAAAATATTTCAACGCTATAGTCGTTCGAGTCTATTCGAGAATATTTTTTAACGCCCAATAAATTCCGGTATAATAAAGATTATGTTGTATTTCTGTTTTAGATATCCAAGTTAGATTATTGACAATAGTTGGAGACAATAATCAAATTACTGGTGTATTCAAGATGTGCTGAAAAGCTAAAAAATTTTTAACATTTTTTTTAATGAACTTGATTGTTGGTAACTCAATAATTCTAACTTTAAAAACTTCAAGCTACAAACTATACCAAAGATGGCGGAAGGAAACTGTTCAAAATATTTAGATTTTTTGTAGGTTTCTTACAAAACGCTATACTCCAATAATTTTGATTCTAAAAAATACAAGATGTTGAATAACACTCTATGAAAATATTGTATATTTTGTAGGTTTCTTACGGCTCAATGATTCTTATTCTAAACAATCCAAAATGAAGGCCAAAACTCTATAAAATTAATGAGATTTCTTGTAGTTCCTTGCACATCACTACAGCTCTGTGATTCTTGTTCTAAAAAAATCCAAGACGGAAAGCAAAATTTAAAAAAAAAATAATTGGATTCTTTGTAAATTTCTTACAGCTGAGTAATTCAAATTCTAAACAACCCAAAATAGAAAGTAAACTCTATGAAACCAATAGGTTTTTTTATAGGTTTTTTGCAGCTCAATGCTTATTATTCTAAACATACCAAGATTGCGAGCAAAACTCAATAAACATATTTCGATTTTTTGTTGGTTTTCCTATGAAACAACTCATTGATTTTAATTATAAAAATTTATATTCAGATTTTTTGAAAGTTTCTTACAAAATCCTTCGTATTTAATGATTACAATTGTAAAAAATTCAAGCTGGATGGCAAAACTCAAAGAAAATAATAAAAATTGTTGTAAGTTTCATAGAAAATATTACAGCTCCAAGATTCTTACACAAAAAATCCAAGTTCGCAGATAAAGTTCTATGAAAATATATAATTTTTTAGGTTTTTAACAAAATTCGACAGACTCACGAAGAATACTTTAGAAAACAGTTCCCGACATAGCAGAGTAAATTTACACACCAACTCATCTCTTCTTCACGAAATCATTGAATTTTATTTTGGAAATGGTAATTCATTCTCATTCTAACTTATTTTTAGTTATTATAATACATAAATCTTTCAATAAACATTCTAAAAATATATCTAGAATATATTACTAATTTTACTTTGGTTTCGTAGTTTATTTAAATAGTCCGTCAATTCATTGATTGATTTGACTCATTCATTTCTGAAGATCATTACAGACAATTTCTATTAATGAGATTTGCAACACATTTAACATAATAAACTTGTTATATTTCTAGTAAATAAATAATGAAAAGAATAGCGGAAATTTTTTTTCCAAAAATCAATCAGAAATTTCTCTTTCACTAACACTAACTGATCTTTGGCACCTACTGATCGTGATCGCAACTTGTTTTTACTCTAAAATCTCATAAGTAAGCTTCCAAATTCATACTTACTCCTACGATATAAAATAAGCAACAAAAAGAAAAAAAAAAATATTTCGCTTTCTTGTTATTCATGAATTAACATAATTTTTCAATGATATTCTCAGCTTATTTGGTGTTAATTATTCATAAATACAAATAAAAAAAAATAAAAAAATGATAACAAAACGATTGATCTTGTTAATTTTTGAATATTGAATGAAAGTGGGTCAATCAAAAAATTTTTTCTTATTTGTCTTTATTATGAATTTTTTTTATATTAACTTTTTTTTTTGCTTTTAATTGGTGACTTCATGAATTTATTTAAAGTAGAGAGTACTGCATATTGACAACGTGTGTGGTGATATATTTTTTCTTTTTATTAATAAATTAAAAATGAAAGTTTTTTATTATAAATGATCAACGAATAATGAATGAAATATTTATTGGAATCTTGAAAGCTTGTGTCAAAATTTGGACGAGTATGTACTATAGTTTAATCGAGCTCACTTAGCAGCATGTGTTAAACTCTTATTTAAGTTCAATATGGTATTTATGTGCAAAAATTTATGCACCTCAGTAGTTCGGTGTTGGGGGTCACTGTGGGTAAATAACCCTAGCGCTTCAGATAAACTGCCATTAGCCATAGCTATGCTCTTTTTTTTTACTATTTTATTAAAATATATATATTAAGGGCATCTAGTCAAGACATAGCAGGGAGAGTGGATCCTCAGAAGTATTTAATTTACATGAATGTAAACAAAAAAAGAAGCAATATCTTGTAAGAAAACCTGCCAGAGTTCTGAGGTTACCTCGGTTTAGGTTTAGAAAAAACCCCAAATTTTTTAAAAAATTAAGAAGAAATATTTTCGATAAGCCAAAACTTATGCCCTAGACAGTTTGATTTTTTTTCCTTTGGATCTTTGGATGTGTCATCAATTGAGCTATTAAAAGAAAAATCTACGATCAAGACCAATATAGGGTTACTGGAAAGCTTTGAATACCTTTATTTCTCAGAAATGAGATTAGCTCTTTCGGGACTGTAAAAAAATTGATAGAAAATAGCGCAACACCGAATCCAGATTCCTATTGTCTGACCTCAATGTTTTGTTACAATATTTTATTAAAACAGATATTTTGCGTCTCTGAAAGCCTGAACTTTCATGGGTCGCCGGTGACCCTGTGGCTCTCAATGGGATTTTTAACTGAACTTTACATTTTTATTAGATTTTTTCAAATAAACAAAGTAACTTTGTATTAATTTTTCGCTTAACCCTTTCTTGACCGTAATGAAACCAGAACAGATAGAGTAAAACCGAGTCCGGATTCGCATTCTATGACCCCCATTTCATCGTAAAAATGTTCTTAAAAAGTTTTCAATGAAAATCTTAGGGTCAACGGTGACCCCTAGAAAAACATGTGTTTCCAAAAAAGTAAACACAAATTAAAATTTTTTTTTTTTTTAAATCAATCTTGGAGTATTTTGAATTTAATTTTAAATATCCAACACTATTTGTTTTCTATTCCCAAATAGATTAGGAATATTTATTTAAAAAATTTTGAAATATTCCGAATTCAATTTAAAATATTCTGAAGTACAGACATTTGAGAAAATTAAGTTTGAATTTGAAAATGTTCATAAAAAATGTAATCCCCAGTAGATTTAAAATATATTTTTTCGAAATAGGTCACCTCGGTGACCTGAGGCCTAATGAATGAGAACTAGACCGGAAGTAAATGATTTAAAAAATATCCGTAAGGATTGTTCCAATGAAATGAGCCACTTCGATGACTTAGTGCTTAGAAATGCTTGACTGGATAACTAGTTCAACGGGTTCAAATCTCAGGTAGAGAATTGAATTCACCAAGAAAAAAAAAATATTTCCGAAATGAATTTGGAATATTCTGAAGTACAAACATTTGAGATGAATAAGGTCAAATTTGAAAATGTGCATGGAAAATCTTATTTGTTAAGCATAAAAACATCTTCAGCTTAAAAACACATTGAAATTGAATTACTGTCGATGGGTTAAGGTAAAACCTAACCCAGAGAGGGGATGGAGAGCTGGGCTATAAAAACAAATGTTTAACATTTCGTAAGAAAAAATTTTTCCTCAGATGCCAAAGTTGGAAAATTTCAGAATAAAAAACTTATCCATCGACTTCCACTAGCACTCAATAGTGACCTTGAACTCTCAGTAAAAACATAGAATAAATCAGAATAAAAAAAAAAAAAAAATAGTAGAAGGGAACCTCTTTTGAGTTCCTGTTTCCGAGAAAGCCTGCTTTTTCCAAAATCCTGCTCCGACCCCCACATAGTGCCTTAAATGAAAGCAGAGTATAAATCTCTGTGTAAGGTTTTAATCCAGCGCTAATAATAGAATAAACTTTACTGGGACTACCTTATCCCATTCGGTTAAAAGGCTGAGTGAAGTCAATTGCAATATTTGATGTACAGTGGAAGGCTTCAAAAAACGTCGGTCGCTAAGGGACGCCCTCAACTTATAGAGCGCCTAATCACTGCGGCAGAAATTTCTAGATTTTTAGGATCAACTTTTGGCTTTTAACTGGTGGCTTCCTGCATTGCTTTCTGAATGTTTGCATGATTGTTTTGAGAACATTAGTTTAAGTCAGAGGTGCCCACGGCCTATGCACTTGGTGCACATTTGTTTTTCTAAAAGCACTTAGGCATAGGCTGTGCGTTTCTCATCTCTCTTCTTTGCCTATACCAAAGTGCAAAGCAACAACATATTCGTATGATTTGTTGGTCTTCAACTTAAATTTTGTTGTTTGTCTAACTTATGAGTTTATATTAATAAAGTGTATATGTATTGGTGTTTGCACTTTCATAAGAAACTTTTAGGCACCCCTGGTTCAAAACCACAGGAAAATATGTCTTAGATTTAAAGATGCAGAACTCACGTTTTCTTCTCCTTTTCTATATCTGCCCCTGACATTCTGAATAGTTTTATATGAACTATAACAATTTCAATATATCCATCAATTAAGTAACTAACTAACTACTGTTTGTTTTCTTTATTTTGATATTAGTTGCTTGATAATAATAACAAATTAATAATGTAATAATAATTTTTCGCTTCCACTGAAATTTCAATCTTCATCAGCGCTATTCAAAAATTTTAGCTTCCGTTTTATAAAAGCGGATGCAAATCATACACTCCAAAAAAAATTAGCAAATATTCACACGCCATACTATTATAAAAAGGTTAAACAACAACTACTATTTAAAATAGCAATTAATCATAAACAAAATAATAATAGTATAAAAAAAAACTTTAATAAATTTCTTAATTGACTTTCTACACCCAAAAAAAAAAGAAAAAAATCAACTAAAGAAAAGAAGAAAATGAAACTACAACTTTGACAGGTGAATAAAATTTCAGTTACCGCATTTAATTACTAATCTTAAGTTGTATAGATAAAGGCACCTTTATGATTTACTACAGCTTTCAAGAGATACCAACTCATCACAATAAAGTGGTACCTCTTCAACACATAAATAAATATTGCAGCTAACTTCAACAGAGCTAAAAAAAAAAGCAGCGGCCTCTAACTGCAAAGAAGAAAGAAAGAAATTTTTGGGCGGGATTGCGTTAAGCTAATATTAATTTTTTTATAAAATTATTAATAATATTCAGCGTTGAATGTCAGCATGATGAAACTTTGTCATCATCATCAACAGTCATCAGTGATCAGCTTCATCTTCTTTTTCTTCTGGTTTTTTCAACATCTTTAGCTTCTTCCGTTAAAAACAGAGAAGATGCTTCAAAGTGCATTAAACTGTTGCGCATGCGCGTCTCTTTCTTTGTAGTATGTCATTATCGATAATTTTTTTTTATTTTTTTTGGTTTCATAGTTTAGTTGCTGTTATTTTACTTATATTTAACTTGGTCTTAACTTTATCTTATTTTTCATTTTATTTTATGTAAAAAGAAAGTGAAAGATTCCAAGAAGTAAAAGAAGCAGCAAGAAAAGAAGCATCCACAACAACAATGTATTGTTTCAATAATTTTCATAATAAAATTGACGTTTAAATTTGCTTCTTTCGCATAAAACGTTTATTGGTAATTTTTTGGTCATTATTGTTGTTTGGGAGGCCCTTCAAAAAGACAGACGACTACAATAACAACAAAAAAAAAATAAGAAAAAAAAAAAGAAATGTTATAATAACAAGCTTAAAGAAAAATAACTTTCATCTTCATTTTGTATAAATTAGCAGGGGGCAACAGTAGTGGTGGACATCAGCAGCAGCAGTGGACAGCTACATACAACCGCCACTAACTTTAAAACTAACTGACAGTTATTTTTATTGTTGCTTTTGTTGTTTCTGTTGTTTAGAGGTGAAGACAATAGTGATTACACGATTAAAATGTATTTTTATTGCCAATCGTTTCTAATAATTACTTAAATTATGTGAGAGGGTCTGTCTGACTGTCCAAGTTGGTCTGCCTGTTTGTCGGCGTATATCTTCTTATTTTTTTTCATCTTCTTTTTCTCCTCCTCCTCCAGAGTGCATTGCCTCATTCATTACTGGCATAAATTTTTTTGCTGTTATAGTTCAATTTTGTCACACTGCAAATTGACATTTGAAATTACGCATAAATTAACTCATTTCAGAGTTTTAACCTTATTTTGTTTTCTTTTTTTCGTTTTTATTTTTAAGATTTTTACTTTATAATGATCGCTTTATTTTTATTGCTCTTATTGCATTTATTTTACTTTTTAGTTCTTTAGTTTAATTTACTTGGAATGGCTCTCTTTGAAACAAGAGAAGTGAAGGGCAAGAGATTGATAGTAGTTTGAAGGCGTGTTCGATTCACTACACTCTCTACTCAACAAAAATTTACACTCAGCTGGCTTTGTTCTGCTTTGTTTCATTTTTGTTTCATTTTTGCACTCAAATATTTTTAATGCACTTTTGCTAGCTACAATTTTTTACTTCATATTTGATTTCAGTCTGCCATTTCAAATTAACTGACTAACTTACTCACTCACTCAAGATTCTGTTTGATCTTCCAAACCAACGACGACCTCGATAGTCTAGTGGGTAGTGCACTAGACTTTCATCTGGGAGGTTCGGGTTCGATTCCCGTCTTCGTCTGGTGGTTAATTTTCATTACTTTCTTATATTCACTATCAATATGAAGTGTATGAGAATTATAAGATAGTGTACAAGTACACACATTGGTTGGTAATGGCAAAACCACCAAGCCGATAAAAAATTGCCACACCGCCGTTCGGAATCGGCGTTAAACTGTAGGTCCAACTATGTGGTATCACAATGGGTCGTTCAGGCCTAAGTGTGTCTCTCGACAGCCACTCCAACCTAACCAACCTAACCTTCCAAACCAACTGACGTCATTGACGATTTAGATGAAGTTTTAGTATTTTGAGGGTTTTAGTCGACCTTCTAGCTATAACTGAAGGTACTTTAGTTTTTCCTGAAATTTGAAAGAGAGTATTTTGATACCTTCAATCTAGAGGATTAAGAACTAAACTTCATAAGGGAAAAAGTTTTTTAAATTTTTCGTCCCTTTAAAATTGCTTTCTGATTCATAGCCAACGGTCAAAATTCATAAGATTTTCGTCGGTTAGAGGGGAAGGGGAAGAGGGATCGGGAGGAGAGGGGTTACCAGCGAAATCCCCCTAGAATAAGCTAATGCTCCGCAGCGACTATCTGCCCATAACAAAGTTACGCTTTGTTGAGTGCAAGAATATTGCAGTATCAGAAGCAATGAGACAGTCGATGAACTGGATATGAAGTACCATGTACATGGGCCTAATGAGGACTCCGATGGCTATATTTCATCCGTCATTCGATCATTAAGGAATGAATAAAAATCTGCTATGGTTCCACGACTCTGGCAATGTTGGGCAAAATTCAATCTGACTAATGAGTAAAAAAGTATGAGTAAAAAATCATTAATGATTGATTGGGTAAAAATCAAGTATGGTTCCACGACTCTGGCAGTGTTGGGCAAATTCAATCTGACTAGTGAGTAAAAAGTAATGAAAAAATATCAATAATTTATCATAAAGTTATGACTAACATTTACTAATGTATCGTTGACATATAACTAAAAACTGTAGTTGTACTGTCATGACTAAAATGCTGATTACGATTTGATTTACTTTCAATACAAAGTTCCAGAGAAATAGTTGGTGGGTTTTGCCACCAGGGTGAGAAATTGCGAAATCCTATTTTAATTTTTGTATTCCAATAAAATTTCCCGTAATAAAATTGCTGAATTCTGTATTTACAGCGAATGGTTAACCCATTCGGTACCATAGTAACACAGGTGTCACAAGATTTTTAAAAACTAATCAATCAATTTTTATAAATTTAGGAAGACGATAACCTAGTGGATAGCCTATTTACTCAACCATAATTTTTCATATTTTTAAATTTTTGTTTACTTTTTTGGAAATACAAGTTTTGCTATGGGTCAACGGTGACCCTAAAATCTTCAATGGAAACATTTTAAGAACTTTTTTACAATGAAATGGGGGTCGAAGAATGCAAAACTGGACTCGGTTTTGCTCTATCGATTCTAGTTTTCTTACGGTCAAGAAACGGTTAAGTCAAAAATTAATATTAAATTACTTTGTTCATTTTAAAAAAAAATACCTATTAAAAGTATGCAGAAAAATTTCGTCGAAAATTCTCACTGGGTCACCGGTGACCCATGAAAATTCAAAGCTTTAGAGGTGGTATATGTCTGCTTTGATCGAAAATTGTAACAAGAAATGGGTGTCAGACAATACGAATCCATATTCGGTTTTGCGCTTTTGTTTTCCTCTGGTTTTTCTACGGTGCCGAAAGGGTTAAACATTAAAATCGAGTCTCGTCAAAACATTAAAATCGAGTCTCGTCAAAACATTACTTCTGGGCATTTGTGGTTTCGACATATGCCCGACGGTATGTAAAACTACTTAATACGTTTCAGCATCAAATTTTTCTTAACACTGTCAATATGATTAAAACTACTGATTGAATGACTAAATGACTAACGACTAATTCATTTAGTTGTGATAATGAATTACTATTTAATCATTACTTAATTTATTCATAATTCGTCACTCAATTGAAAAATTTATTTAATTATGTTCTATTTTGATCTCAAACAAATATCTTGCCACACCTCTTGGCCACAATCGGTTTTACGACTTCAGCAAAGCGAAGCTAAGATTATTACTAACAGCTTTATAATAATTGACTCTTTACTATGTTCTTAACATCTAAGCCTAAACCAGTTAGCTTCATTAGTTTAAGTGGAATATTGTCTATATATGGATGATGTTGAGTTGAGATCTTATATTATTAGGTTACTGTACACCTCTTAATCGGTTTAGAGGGCAGATATTATTCAATCAAGCGTTTCTTTTCCCCACTAGTTCCCGATCTAGAAGTGCTTAGATCTGAATTAAGGATTTTTTTGTAAATTTCATTACGATAGCCGAACGTTTTTCATGACAGATTCAAGTCACAGTACTTGACTATTGGATCACTTTTACCCTAATCATGTAGGGTTATTTTTTGTTCTTTTAAAAAGCCTTATGTTTCAGGAGGAATAATCGTAAGGCGGAGTTTACATCTGCAAGAAAAATTTGCCGCAAGCTGCGCTCAGAAAGTATTTTTTAGAGTAAATTGGTGATATAAAAAAAAAAAACTCGCGGTTTCTCATTCATAGCAATTTACTCTCAAAAAAATATTCTGAAAGAAATTGCAGCAATTTTTTAGCAGATGTAAACTCCCCCTAGCGAATGAGATATTTATATGAATGTGTAATGTAATGCTCCAAACAAAATGGATGCGACAACAGTTATATCTCATGTATTTTTGTGAGGGCAAACACATATCGACAGGGCGACAATTGCCACAGTCGTCAACTTCAATTTATTTCTGTTTTTACGTGCAGTAAAATGAAACATAAAAAAATTATCAGCCATGGAATAATTCTACTTCGATTTTCAAATATTTACCTTGAAAATAAAAAAATATGTTTATGAAAAGTTTTCTTAACAATTATTTATTTTTAATTTTTGAAAAAAAAATGGGAAGAAAATGTCAAGATAAAAATTAAAATCAGCTTGTCGTTATTAAGTCGCAGTCAACATTTGCTGCAGAAGCCATTTTGTCGTCGTGTTTATGTCGCATCCATTTTATTTGAAGCTTAAGATAACGAAGGTACAGTTATAAGATAACAGCTGGGTTCAATACTTGTTGAAATTACCCTCACACATATTTAATCCTTCTCCCTCTCCCTTCTTCCCAACACTACAACTATTTCAATCTCTGACACTCCCAGAGTTGAAATGCCGTACCAACGACAAAAACACGAAAACCAACAACAAACCATCTGCAATGAAAGTTTTTTTTTTTAAATTTTGTGTTTTCGACATATCTTTTTCATTTCTTCCGTGAACTGTGTGTGCCTTTGCATTACACATTACATTGTAGAGGACACAATTGACCACACATTAAACATAAATACTTAAGTAGTTGCCATATTCGCTGCCACCCGAAATGTAGATAAACAAGTTATACAAGAGCATGTACAACACAACACATTCCGATACTTACACTTTTTGTCAGATCGCAAAGTTGCATCTTCCCTAAGCTGTTTGCTATCTAACTATTGCATGTTGCAGCAGATTTTTACACAAAAATCTATGGTGCAATATGGTCAAATTTTTGGAAAATATTCATATGGAATTTGTTTGCTATTTGCAGTTAGGAGACGAATTGAATTGATCATAATTATAGTTATGTGTTGTAATCTCTAGTTAATACCGCTCCTCAGTTTTCATGCTGTTGCAAGTAAACTGCTTTTTATCTTTATGTATCTAACTATACATATCTATTAACAACAACACTCCTAACTTATTTTAACTGTGTAGTCAGCTTAGCAAATTCTTCTTCAGTTTTTCTCACTGAAACGAGCAGCAGGAATTGTTGCGCAACCGCATTTGAGATTATCGTGTTGAGTGGGGTCGGAAAGGTGTTGCATGTTTGAATATGAATTGTGTGCCTCGTATGTGGAAATATATAGGTCAAAAGCACAAATTTTTATTTACCATTTCAGTAAGCGCTTTAAAAAGAAACGCTGTAGCTTTTTTGTTCCCTAGTGTAATTGTGTAAATTTATTGATTGTGATTTGATCTGAAGTGATAACCCACTGTGGCTTTTGTGGATAACACAGAGACTAGTTTCATGTACAATAACCGACCAGTGCCCTGTTAGGGCTGTTGTCAGCCTGGAAACAAACTAAGCTAGCGGAAATTATATTTAGTGCCGTGGTTATATTGGCAAATTTTTTTTTTTTTTGTGACAAAATTGGCTTTAAAACAGGGAGACATTTTCAGTAGCACATAGCTACAGCCAACTAGTGAATTCTAGGTGGGAGAGGGGAGGGGAATTTTTGGGTTAAATCTCCCCCTCTTACCGATATTTAATGCCGTGATTACACTGGCAAATTTTTTTGTTGGTGACAAAATTGGCATTAAAAATGAGAGACTTTTTCAGTAGCACCTAGCTGCAGCTAACTAGTGAATTCTAGGGGAGGGGAATTTTTGGGTTAAACCTCCTCTTCATACCGATATTTAATGCCGTGGTTACACAGGCAAATTTTTTTGTTGGTGACAAAATTGGCATTAAAAATGAGAGACTTTTTCAGTAGCACCTAGCTACAGCCAACTAGTGAATTCTAGGGGAGGGGAGGGGAATTTTTTGGGTTAAACCTCCCCCTCTTACCGATATTTAATGCCGTGGTTACACTGGCAAATTTTTTTGTTGGTGACAAAATTGGCTTTAAATAATGGAGACTTTTTCAGTAGCACCTAGCTACAGCCAACTAGTGAATTCTAGGGAAGGGGGGAGAATTTTTGGGTTAAACCTCCCCCTCTTACTGATGGAAATCTTATACATTTTTATCGTACGAAGAAATTAAACTCCCCCTTAGGAAATCTCTGGATCTTCTACTGTCTATAGCTATAAGAACATTTCCTTCTCTTTTTCTGTTTCTTTTCTTTTCCCTCTCTTCTGTTCAAATACAACAGTTAGGCAACCATTACAGCTCCCTGTTGTATATAACTTTCAATTTCTTCATATTTTACTTAAGAAGTTAAAATAAACCTATAAAATAAGTAATAACTATAAAGATCACTTTATAGTTTGTTATCGAGTATCAATATTATAATCAAATTAAAACTGCAATCAATAATTTTAATGCTGATGAATTGTTAATTGCTAAGAGAGAGGTAATTTTGCATGCCAAAAAACATCATAATTTCATTATGGCAATCAAAATATTACGAATAAAATCATGACATAAGTGTATTATTATAGAATATATGTAACATTTGAAAGTGTGTCTATTATTAAAGCAGAAGGCCCCATTAGAGGTGCTATAAAAATTTGTATATAAAATCTTTCATTATAAGTAAAAAAAAAATTATTGATTTTTATACTGTGCAATGAAATTAAAAATTTTGAATAACAAAAAAAAAAAAAGGAATACTAAAACTGATTTACTACAAAGCTGTAATTTGATGGCCCCATTATGGGCGCTATCTTATTCTTTTTGGTATCTCCAAAGCTCTTGTGTAAAATCAGTGTATAGTATACAAAAAGACGCAGACAAAATAGCCGTTTCAGAATCTGCCACGATTCCTCATCAGTACCTTACTAATGATTGTTATTGGTATTTCAACACTCTATATTAACTTTTAATATCTGATAAAGTAACCGCTAAATACAAGATTTTATTTTCCCATATTTTCATTGAATGGAAAACGATGAAAGGGTTGCCAGATGAAATCCTTCTTGGTACAGAGAAAAAATATTGGAATTTTTCTGACTTCATGTAGACATTGACAAAAATTTACTCAATAGCTCAAGACAATGAGTTTTTTTTATAGCTTTTTAATGCGTTTATCATTGAATCCGTAAAAATAAACGCATTGAAGTCACATAGAACAATAATATATCTATTCAAAGATCTTTAGATCTGTCGAATCGAAAAAGAACCAAAGATTATATGAATTTTCATAGATTTCGCATTAAATACCTTCACTAAAATTTTAAAAAATGTTTAATGCGAAAACCTTACCATTTTAGAATTCTCATGATTTGTGTACTTTTATTTTATTTTTTTTGTATTGTATGTAGTTTAATTTGGATTTTTAATAACTTTCCCCCCCGAATCCCCTGTCATTTTTTTTTCTAAACAATAGTCCACATTCTAGGTTTAAACAAATGTTCACGGTAGCTGCCAAGATTTGCCAGGGTTTGTGTAATCTGCTATAGACTAACGCTTACTCGTTGTTTTTAATACAATTTTCAGAATGAACAAGAAAATACAATAATAAATTTTTTTTTTTTTTACATTGTTGGTTGGGATGAGACCACGCCTTTTTTTTAAAGAAAATCAAATTTTTGAAGTTTGAAAAAAAAACACAACATTTATATATAAATTTTCGCTAATTTTGAAGTTTTTTATAACAAAAGGGCTGTGACCATGCCCATTTTTACACAAAACCATATTTACCTTACCAAAAACTTATTCTCAAAATTTCTGATCGATATCTCTATCCTAATTATTTTGTCGCTCTCTCCCATACATATGTAACCACTGTGCGGCGGTGTGGCAATTTTTTATCGGCTTGGTGGTTTTGCCATTACCAACCAATGTGTGTATACTATGTTATAATTCTCATACACTTCATACTGATTGTGAATATAAGAAGGTTATGAAAATTAACCACCAGACGAAGACGGGAATCGAACCCGAACCTCCCAGATGAAAGTCTAGTGCACTACCCACTAGACTAACGAAGTCGTCATAAATGCTCATAAACTTCTTATACACTACCAATATGAAGTAAATGAGAATTATGAGAAAGTGTGCAAGTACAAATCGTGGCAGGCAATGGCAAAACCACTAAGTGATAACAAATTGCTACACCACCGTTCGGAACCGCCGTTAAATTTTAAGTTCAACCATTGCCACTGTGTTCTAGTGGCAGCATGGCAGACTCTTGTCTCTGGAGACTCAAGTTCTGTTCTCGGCTAAGGTATGATTTCTTATCTACTTTACTTTTTCTCTTCCTTTCTTTCATAACTTGGAGCTTTGGTGCAATAGATTTCATATGACGCAATGCCTGTCTTTCGAGTAGCCTCATCCTTCAAATTATAATAATATTTGAGAATTTTATTTGAAAAAAAAAACCTCGCAGGTTATAAGAAAATGTCAGGTTGCAAAAAAATTATCAAAAAATTTTTTATTATATTTTGAATAAAATACTTTTATCAATGGCAACTTTTTCTAAAATGAATTAAACAGAATATCACGATCTTTATGAGAGGAAATTGAATCAGAATCCCGCCCCCCCTACCCACTCCTACCCCATAGATCCGCCCCTTGTTGATCTACCAGAAACATAATATAAAGCTTTAAATTTGTCAAGTCGTACGGTAGACCGAGCTATTATTCGATATAATGAAACTGGGGTTTTGGAGATAGAGACCGGGGAAAATTTTCAACAGTTGCCACTACTGGTTTAACAGAAAAAATTCGTAAACGAATCAAGCGAAATCCAAGGCGCTCAATGAGAAAAATCGCTAAGGAAGTGGGAATAAACCGTGAAACAGTGCGAATCATTGCAAAATCAAAGCTTAATCTTAAGCCGTACAAGCTCCGAAAAGCTCAAGATCTGACACAAAAAAAGAAAGATTTGCGACTGCAAAGATGCAAGGCGTTGCTACGCTCCTCCGTGTTAAAAAATATTGAATATATCTTGTTTACAGATGAAAAAATTTTCACGGTTGAACAACATTTCAATGCGCAAATGTGGCTAACATCATCATCGCAACAAAATAGGACTGTTGGCCGAGTTCAAAAGCCAGCTTCCGTTATGGTATGGGCTGGAGTTTCCGCTAATGCCAGAACCCCTCTAATATTCGTTGAAGAGGGTGTTAAAATTGACCAGGTTGTTTATCGGAGCATTTTAAATGAACATGTTCTTCCCTGGGCCCAAGATACATTTGGAAATGAAAACTGGACTTTCCAGCAAGATTCTGCACCTTCCCACATGGCAAAATTAACGCAAACATGGATAAAAGACAATTTTTCTGGATTCATAACATCTCAAGAATGGCCACCATACTCCCCAGACTTGAATCCAATGGACGGCTCTATTTGAAGTATTTTAGAGAGTAAGGCTTGTGCATCTCAACACCACAGTCTGGAGTCGCTGACAAATTCATTAGAGAAAGCCTGGACTGAAATTGATCAGTAAGTCCTGCGGCGAACAGTCCTACGATTTCCGGATCGATTGAAGGCATGTGTGCAGGCTAAAAGAGGTTATATTGAATGAGGTGGGGTTCAAATGAATGAATATTCAGCAATGTTAACACTTAATTGTACTTAATGGCAGTACGTCCTTTTGAAAATAACTGATGATTGTCACCCTGTATACACCTAAGTAAATACGTTCTATTTTAAAAAATTCATTTCAGTGATTGACACAATATGACCCCATTATATATAAAATACAAACTGCACATTTTTACTCTAATAGAAAAATTTTAAATTAAAGCACATTAAAATTAATCAATGGGCATTTTATAATTTTTAATTAAAATATATTTCACTACTTCAATTGAATTACTTTTCCGCTTAGCAACTTTTCAAAAAATTGCAAACATTTTCAAATTACCATAGCAAATATGAGTGATAAAAACTTAAGTAATATTTAGTTTTTATATTGTATTAAAAATATGAATATTCATAAAAGTAAAATTACATAAGCATTTATATTACCAATACAATGAACAACAAAAATTGTTTAGAAACATATGTTTTTGCGATTGGCTATAGCAAAGTAATTGTACACGGAAGACATTTGGTCAATTTGATACAATATTGATGTTTGACTACAAGCTACAAGCAAAATGCTGCCCACAATTATTACTTCTTCTTTTTTTTCTCTTTTCTGTGTTGTTATTTTTGTGAAAAATGAAGAAATTGAAACTCTTTCAAGACAGAGAGCCACATTTTGTGTTACTACCCCCACATTGGGCGCTGTGGGTAATAAGGAAAAAACTTGTAATTGTAAGCAGGGGGGGAAAAAGAGTGTAAAGGAGGGGGATAGAGAGATGTTCAATTGCCTTTAGCAGCTGAAAGTGAGAAATTTCATTTAGTCTAGCAATTTGAAGCAAGTTGCAAATTAAATTAACAAATTGCTGTAGCCAAGAAGTATGCAGTAGTAAAAGTGGTAAATAATGATTGGCAGTCATTATGAAATTGATGTATTGAAATGTTTTATGATTTTTTTTTATTTTTTTTTTTTTTTTATTTTAAGACGATGAAATGTTGCCATATTTTTTGAATATATAAATGGCAAGCATTTACTTTCAATTTTTAATTTTTTATTTTTAAATAATTTAGTTTTCAGAAAACACTTTTTCTTGGATAGCCATTTCTAAACTGAAAGCAAATGTTGCATGCTTAATTGTTGCACATAACTGCACAGCAGAAACAAATTAAATGCAAAAACCAATAAAAACAATATAAGTAAAATTATAAAAAACAAGTGTTTGTATGAAATCAGCGAAGCTTACCAAAAAAACAAAAAGTAACAAAATATAAAAAATTTTCCTTAAAATAAAAAAAAGAAGAAAATAAAAGCGTAGAAAAAAAAATTAAATCTAAACAAATTGAAAGTGGCGCAAAAATATGTTGCTGTTGCTGTTGCAGCAAGTAAGCAAGCAAACAACAACAATAACAACGATTTAATGGTAAGTGGTAACGTGATAACGTCGTCGTCTTCAACAGCTTCTTCTTCTTCTTCGTTTTCTTCGTTTTATGTTCCTATTACTGCTGCTGTTGCTATTAATTTTCCTTCACTGTAACGTGACGCACTCTAGTGTGAAACATTTGCACCAAAACACAACCAACAACAACAACAACGAAATACACTTGCAGCAGTTGCAGTTTTTACTGTTTGCTGCTGGTGTTTTTTTTTTTTTTTTTTGCAATTTAATGATGATAGTGCGGGTGCAATTCATGGAATTTTCTTTTATTTTCTTTCACTTACTCACTATTCACACATACACACACACACACATACACATATTCCATATAATTTTTATGAAAAAATGTATGCCAGTGTTGCGTTTACTTAGCTTCAAAAATGAAAATTTCATTTTACTTCATTTATGACTGCTAACGTTTTCAATTATCATAAATGTGAATGACTTTTTAAATGTAACTGTGATTTGTTTTTAGAAAAAAAAAAATTAATTATAATTATACAAATTAAAGAAATTGAAACTTTAGAGAGAGATATGCTGTGTGCCCACACCTTGGGCGCTGTGTATGACATTATGCGATAAATTTCAACCCTTGGAGAAATAGTGATTTCCATCTCCTATTATAATCTAGTCTTAATTATATTTTGGTTAAGCTTTTATTCAAATTTCTCACAACTGATAAAAATTCAATAAATCATGAATTGAATTTTTTTCTACGATATAAGTAACAATATATACGAATTTATTTTTAAATTATTTCTTTTTACAATTTTTACGTTCCTTCTTCATATACATATATTAGATACTTAATTCTTTTCACATATGTAACCTGAAAGACTCATACAGTCCCAGGTTTTCCAATAATATTCTGTAGTACTTTGCATGGCTAAAAAAACACAATACTTTTTTCCGGCTGCTTTATTCGGTTCGGCAGGTGTCGCCCATTTTGTATATGCCATGCCATTTCCAGTTCCATACCAGACATATAAACCGCTTTGCGCGAAATCAGTCGCAGATATATGAAATGTTGATGAAATTCCATTTGTAAGTAGATAACGATTTATACCATCCATTTCTGTAGGAATTTCAATGCTAGCCAATTGTGCATTATATCGACGACATATGTATGCTGCCTCGAACCAGTTAGTCTAGAAAGGTATTCTGGCAGGATTAAATGGGAAACTTATGTAAGCGTTACTCAATTAACCAGAAATTACCTTATGTTTGTTTTCGACCAAATATTTTTTTGCACCAATTTTCACAAAAATATTATCAGCGTTTAGGTCATCTATTTAAAAATAAAAATATTGTGTATTTTTTTAGGAAATTTTATAAAATTCATAAATCTGCTGTTAAGTAGCAACTCAAATTTCAAACCACATTAATGACAAAAAGTTACTGAATCCTCTTCAATCTGGCTTCAGACCAGGACACAGCTGCTCTACGGCTATGGTAAAGATTATGGACGACATTCGTGTATCCTATGATGACAACTTAATGACATTACTTTGTCTTTTACACTTCTCTAAGGCATTTGATCATTGCTTGCTAATTAATAAGCTCAAACACTTTTTTGGTTTCTCTGACAATGCTTCAAGACTATTAGAAAGTTATTTATTAGGGCGAGTGCAATATGTAAAGGCTGGCGACACTATATCAGATGTAAAGTCTATTCGTTCAGGTGTTCCGCAAGGATCTGTTCTTGGTCCTCTTCTTTTTTCCATCTTTTTGAATGACATTTTTTCTGTTTGTAACTATGTGACAATGCATGCGTATGCTGATGATATTCAATTATATCTATCACGTCGCATTGGCCTCGTTGACGATTTATGCTGCAGGGTTAATGAAGATCTTGACGCAATCTTTGAATGGACTCAAAAGAATGATCTTTGTTTCAATGCCAGTAAATCTTATGTCTTTCCCGTATACAAGGACAAAATTATATTTGACATTCCACCTCTCTTCGTAGGTGGTGTGCAGCTTGAGTTTGTAGAGAAAATTCAAAACTTAGGTATTGCAATTAACTCCACGCTAACTTGTTCTAGCCACATTAATAATGTGGTGAGTAGAGTTTATTATGTATTTCGAAATCTACGCATGTCTGCAAATTTCACTCCCATGGCAACAAAGAAGTTACTTGTAAAACCATTAATTATCCCTCTTACTACTTATTCTGAGCTCGTTTATTGCAAATTTGACTCTCAATCGCTTCATAAATTGGAGATCGCTTTTAATTATGCGACCAGTTATGTATTTGGCCTTAAAAAATTTGACCACATTACCAGCTGGCGAAAAGAAATACTTGGCTGTAACTTGGTCGATTACCTTAGTATGAGGAGTTGTATTTTTCTTCATAAACTGATAACTACGAAAACTCCAAATTATCTACATTGTAAATTAAAATTTGCCCAATCCAGTCGTACTAAGCAGTTTATATTACCATGCTCTAAGTATCTAACCACTAGCCGTCTATTTTTCTTTAACACCATCAGAAACTGGAATTCCCTGCCGGTTCAGATTAGATCAATAAATAGCATAGCAAAATTTAAACATTATATATATGATTACTTTTGTGCAAACTCCCACTAGTTTTTTCTTATTTTTTTCTCTTGCATCTTACATTGCAACTTCTGTCTTTTCTTTTTTTTTTTTAAATTTAAATTTATTTTTAAGTTCTAATGTCCAACTACCAAAATTATTATACTTATTGTTGTACTAAAAAAGAACATATTCTTAATGTACTAACGTTTTCTTTTCAAATAAATAACTAAAATAAAAATAAAATAACTTACTCACCATAGGTATAGTTATTGGTACCATTATCTATTGGTTGTGAAAATAATTGACCAATAAATGCAAACAAAACGATAAATATTTTAAACTTGAACATTCTGCAACGATTTACACTTGACTGAGACTTACACTTGACTTAGACTTACACTTGACTTAGACTTACACTTGACGGAGACTTACTGAAACGAATAATGAAATCAACTAAACTCAAAATTATACACAAAATTCTGAAAATTTAGAAGCATTCCAAGAAATCAAGTTCAAATATATGTATAATAATATTAATATTTCAATTTATGTTTTTTGATAAGGCAATTCGAATTTTTTTTTTAAAGATAAGCCATAAAATGTTAACCCTTAACCCTGACGTTGAAATAATAATAAAACAAACACCAGAATTTTTGTTTCCAGTTAACATTGATGAAAGAAAAATGAATGTGAAGTCCATTTTTTTGATTAGTTTTTGAGTTGAGCAGTTAGGTGAGAAAAACGAAAGGCTGCCCTGATGCGGCCTTGCGGGTTTAAGCCAAAAAATAAAGATATATGTGAGCAATTCACAAGGTGTTTTATTTGGTCTTGTATCTTCTCAGTTGCCATAAATTCTCATTTTTCATACAAAATTATACGAAGTATATGAGGAGACTAAGAATTATTTTTGTTTAAATTTTTTAGATTTTTATGAAAAACTTATATGCACGATAATTTTTCGTCACAAAACAACACTATGTACACATATAAATAACTATGAACAACAATCGTGTGATCGCAGAAAGTGCAAACTGACCACAAATTATGTGTTTATTCTTTTTTCAGATCTGCCAATTAATTAAAAAAAATAAATAAATAAATTTGCACTTGTCCATTAATTAAAATAGAGTGAAGGCTGCCTCTGGGCGGCCTTATGGGTTACAGGGTTAAGCTCAATCCACTTGCCAAACACTATTAAAAAAAAAACCAAATGATGATTGTGTGAAATAGCAATGCAGCCAGTGATACATCCAGAGGGAGAGAGGGATACTGGGGCTACATCCCTTTCAAATATCTAAAATTTTGTATGAAATGCCGCTATTTGTTTTATAAATTTGGAGTGAATTAAACAATTCAAATTTTTAAGGGTAGTTTTTCCGATCCCTTGAGATTTTTGCTCTATTTTTTAATCTACTTTTATGTCTGATTTTATGGTCAAATTTTTTTGTTTTAATCCAGGTTTAGTTTTTGTTCTGAATTTTGGTGTTATTTTAAATTTTAATATGGTCTGATTTAAGGTTTTATTTCAGTCTTGATTTGGCTGGAGCTTTGGTTTGATTTTTGGTCTAATTTTTTGTTTGGTTTGGTCTAATTCTAGGTCTAATTTTGAGTCTGATTTTTGGACCGATTTCTGGTTTTATTATTAATTTGTTTTTAACTCTGAGTTCCCATCTGAAATTGAGCTGTTTTTATCGAAATTTTCCTCTCTTTTTAGTCTGATTGTGGTCTGAAATTTGGATTGAGTCTTTTTACATGTTGGTAAAATTTCTGGAATAATTTTAGGTCTGAGTTAGGACTGAATTTCGGTCTAATATTAAATATGAATTCGGTCTGAATTTTTAATCTGATATCAAGGTTTGAATTTAGTCTCTGTTTGGCCCTTGTTTTGGTCTGATTTTTGGTCTAATTTTTAGACGGGTTTTTGGCCGAATTCTAGATATAATATTGGGTATGATTTTTGGTCTGATTTCTGGTTTTATTCTTAGTTTGTTTTTAAGCCTGAGTTTCCATCTGAAATTGGTCTGATTTGATCTGAATTTTCATCTCTTTTCAGTCTGATTTTTGGTCTGAAATTTCATCTGAGTTTTCGTTTAAATGTCGGCCGAATTTCTGAACTAATTTTAGGTCTGAGTTAGAACTAAGTTTTGCACCGATTTAAAGTTTGAATTCAGTCTTTATTTGGTTTGATTTTTGGACCGATTTTCGGATTGGTTTTTGGCGTAATTTTAGGCCCAATTTCGATTTCTGGTTTTATTCTTAATTTGTTTTTAAGTCTGAGTTTCCATCTGAAGTTGAACTGTTTTGATCTGAATTTTGCTCACTTTTTAGTTTGATTTTCGGCCTGAAATTTGTCAGCCAGGTTAGGTTAGGTTAAAGAAGGGGTGTGTGCTACGCACTTTCTGGGCTAATTTTAGGTCTGAGTTAGGACTGAATTTTTATCTAATATTCTAGATGAATTTGGTCTGAACTTTGCTCTGATTTAAAGTCTGAATGCAGTCTTTGTTTGACCAGAGGTTTGGTTTGATATTTGGTTCTATTTTTGAATCGGGTTTTGGCCTGATTCTAGGCCTAATTTCGGGCCTGATATTTGGTCTGATTTTTGGTTTTAGGTTTGATTTGATTTTAAGTTTGAATTTTCTGGTTTGATTTGATCTGAAATTTGATCTCTATTCAGTCCGATTTTCGGTCTGAAATTTGGCCCGAATTTTTGTCTAAATGTCGATCGAATTCCCGGCCCAATTTCAAATTTAAAATTGGTTAGAATTTTGGTCTTACTTTAGACTTGCAAAAATTCAGATTTTGGTCTCATTTAAAATTTAAATTCGGTTTTTGTTAGGTCTGAGTTTTGGGTTGATTTTTAGTCTGATTTTTAAATTGGTTGTATATGACTAAATTTTGGTTTTGTTCTAGGTCTCATTTTAGTCAAAAATTTAATTTGGTTTTTGTTGGAAATTGGACAGATTTTTTTTTTTGTCTGGTTTCTTCTCAAATTTGGTCTCTTTTCAGTCTGATTTTTGGTCTGAATTTGGTTTGGTTTTGGCCTTATTCTAGGTTTGATTTTTAGTCTGAATTTGACCTGACTTCACGTAGAAATTAGTTTTGATTTGATCTGAATTTCGGGCTCTCTTTAGTTTGATTTTTGGTATGAATTGTTGTCTAGCTTTTATTCTGCAAAGCTGATGCAGTCTAATCCTCGTCTTCAAAGCGCTTATTAGAATAGGAGAGTACCTTTTATCCTGATTGGGGCTTGAAATGCAAATTCCTTCAGGCCACAATATCTAAATATTGTACCTTTCTCACTAACTATAATATAACAATAACTAATAAATATCTAATCTTTATTTTCAATTTTATAAGTTGTTATCATCATTTAATTTAATTAATTTTAATAATTTCCTTTCTTTTAATTTCAGGTAAGCCATAAAACGATGAAGATTGTTATATTTTTCCACTAAGATGGGCTGACGTTATCTTAATACCATTAGTAAGCATGAGAACTGACAAGTTTATGTCTAAAACCAGATAGTATTTCTAATGAAGCTCAATAGTATAAAAATTCCAGCATTCACGAGGTTTACCAGATTGTCTAAAGGGAATTGACCTTGAGTGAGAATAACAATTATTTAACATTCGATTCTAAGTTAATCTCAACTTTACAACTTCTACAGAGGGGTCCAATGAGGATCCATTTCAAGTAGATCATATTTTTTTAATACTTTAAACTCATCCAAACTTATCTCTTCTATACCTTAAAGCATCATTCATGCTGTGCGGATAGCGTCCTAGCTACTTCAGTGTTCGATGAAACACAAATACTCTTGTCATTATTTACTTTTAGCTGAAATAGCGATGATTTTAGCCTAAAAAAAACACTACGAGAAACAAAAGTAGCTACGAATAATGTTTAAATGTTTATCAGTCAAACATGTTATTAAAATTATTCATTTTTTGATCGATGCTTTAAAGTTGGAAAGGATCCTTAATAATCGCTATACAAAGCTGTAGAGGGTATATCTCCGAAAGCTTTACTAATACAAATTTCTGTACATCTTTGCACTTTGATTTTTAGGTATTTGGTATAGCAAAATTTAACTAATGCTGCCCAACAGATTACCAATAAGTGACGGCTATCTTACAGCAAGCTTTTACATTGAACAAAATCGTTTATATTTAAATATTTTTTTGGATTGATTTACGAAAGAAAACTTCAAATGAATAGCTTTTTCAATCGTCTCTGTATTAAAGAGCTTAAAGCTCTTTTTGCACTGAATAGATGTTACTGTTCTAAATACAGCTAGATGGCGCCACTTAAAAAAGCTTTTAAAATCATTTACGCAATTTTGCTATATCAACTAACTAAATTTGTTGAACTAACTATTATCACATGTTAAATATAATTTAATTTTAATTTATGTGAATTTTTGTTTATTTGCATGGAATTTTCTTTCCATATTTTTTTTTTCCAAAACGTTTATAAAGCATGTTTGTACTTACTATGTGTACATATGAATGTTATTGTTAAAAGTTTATTAACCCAAAGCAAGTAAAAGCAAACAAGAAAAACACAATACTACAATAGCCAACATCCAAGAAAATGCGCTTCCATTCAAAAGCAGCAGCAATCTGTCATTTGGACAATTGTCACGATTTTTACTTTGTACTCTCCATTTTTAATTTTTATTTTTTGCATGTGACATTAAATTTATTTATTTTTTTTTTTGTCTTAAATTTTATTTATATTTTTATAGTTTTTTCACAAATAAGTATTAAGTTTATATGTAATTCACAGAAAAACATTTACTCAAATAAGGAGATAGATATATAAAAAAAAAAATGCTTTCAAAGAAAAAGGAACCTGACATTACGTGACAAATGCTGCTTGGGCGACAATTGAAAAGTTACTGGAATTTTTGTAGATATGTGCCTAGCGGCAGAGTATTTCCCTTTCAATTCACTATTGAATTTACTGGCTACATAATCATTAAAAACTAATAGATTAAAAGAAAGCCATAAAATTTATAATGACAAATTTATTTCCACGTGAGACTTGCTATTTAAAAAGCTAAAAAGTTTATTTAAAAAATTTAAATGCATATAGATTACATACTAATTTACAAAAAAATGTAGATATGCAATAAAACAAGTCAAAATTTTATGTGATTTTTTTTTTTTTTATTAAATGTTAAAATATGCGTTGCTAACCTAATCAATTCAGCTACTAACCTAAAAATTATGAATTCTTGTTATTTTTATTTTTAACACAAAAAATACCTAGATAAAAAAACGAGTAGTAAAAGAAAAAAAAAAGTAATAGTAGTTGTTTCTGCCATAGTTTCATGAATTCATCATGAATTGAAGAATGCAATTGACAAATGTTTGAATTGAAAATGAAATGAAAATAGAGTAACTACTTGCAGTTACAGTAGTTGCAATTGTATTCGTCGTACTCGTAATTGCATGTCTCGGAAACATGTAATTAAACTACTCCACAGCCGCTAAAGCTACATACAAACTATAGCAAGTAAACTGTAATGCTATGAAAGCAGTAGCTATGAAATTAATTGTAAATACAATGGCATATAAATTATACCAGAAAAATATATCACAAAACAACAACGATAAAGTAATAAAAAACAAAAATTGCATTAAACATTTTACTGCAAGCTGCAAGTTTAGAGACAATTGCAACTCTTATTCTATAACAAAAATTTAAGTCTAAAGGAAGAAGTGTTTTGATAGCTTAACTTTATATTTGCGTGATAGTTTATTTAATCTTGAATAATTTTTAAAATGAATGCATAAAATTTCGATCTTTGATTTGAACTTTAGAGAAGAACTTTAAACTATGCTTTAGAAACCTGTGCAAAAAAAAATCTGTGAAAGCCTTTTAAAAAAATAACTTAAGATAATTAATTTTTATTGAAATTAACATCATGAAATATTTGTCAAAAAAAGCTAATCAAAGGTTAGGTTATGTAAAGTTCTACGAACATTCATTATTCACCTTTTGACATTTTCAATTAATGATTTAATGCATCAAAAAGCTTTTACACTGAAATAAATTGCACATAGAAGAAAGTTTTTGTACTGAAATATATGCGAAAACAGATACATCGACAATTTCACAGCTTTTTGCAAGTATCATAATCGTATACGTATTAAAGAGCTTAAAGCTTTTTTATGTGTTATGCACGTTTAGCTGCAATTATTCTAAATTACATATTCTTGCTAGATGGCGCTACTTTGAAAAGCTCATAAATGCACTTTAGTAGCTCTTTTAGGTTAGGTTAAGTTGAGTGGTTGTTCCGCCAATTACCCGAAGAAGCCCAATTTGCGCAATAAAACCTTTTTGATACAACTATCTCGTTTGTTAAGTCTAAGGAAAGCTTTCTAGCTATTCCAGTGTGTTAGAACTCATTTAGTTAAATCACAAAATTTCAACAGAATCCTGAGGTTGACATTAGCAGCCTCTCTTATGCTGCTTAGGAAAAGTTTTCCAAAGCTTTTGAGTCTATTTCTAAGTATATAAATCCGTGCAATCTCACAGGAAGTATTCGAGACTTTCGATCTCTTCGATGTCATCACAACTAACTATGGCAGAAATCATTATGAGGAATACCCATTCTCGCTGCATGCGAGCCCAATACCCAGTGTCCCACATAAAGTGCCGTTATTCGTGCAATTTCCAACCTGGAAAAAGATAAGAATTCTTTAGTTCTTTATGTGGCGTAAGTTGTTAAGCTTTTCCATCTGAAGTTGATTTGTTGAAAGAAGTACATGAAAATGTCTCATGAAAACGAAATTTAAGAGAGGTAGAACCTGTTTTCACTGAGAAATATTCAGCCAATAAACATTTTTAGCCAGAGCTTCGGCATTTTCATTTCCGCTAATGTTTCTATTTCTAGGTACCCAAATGAGAGTTAAATTAATGTGCTATCCAAGTCTGATTTGATTTGAAAATGTTTGAGATCATGGCTTTGATCACGGATTGGCTAACAGAAATAATTGCTACATTTTTCCCTTTCGGTACATTGTCCAAAAATTGACATACTAGCTTGTAAATACTTTCGCCTGAAATACGATAGAAAAGTGTGAAAAATTTAAAAAACTTGATAAGTCTAGACCATGCGAGAAGACACCAGCGCCCACTCCACAGTTCATAATGGCTTAAGTTTGAGTTATCAAAACAAAGTTTTTGGAATGATATAACCTGTTATTTGCCAGGTACCAGGACTACTGGTAGGGCTTTGTGACCATGTAATCTAGAGGTCCAGCATTCTGACTCTCTGAGTCTAACTGCACTACTAGCCACTGGACCTTTTACGTATAAATCTAAAGGCATAAGATGCGGAATAACGTTGAGTGCGTCAAGGGGGTCAAGACCTGTGACGCAAATACACGCTGTTCTCTGCACCAAAGATTGTTTAGAAAGATAGCTACTTTTTTAAGCGCTGTCCACCAAACTATCACACCATATGTAAGTACAAGGCGAACGACTGCCATATACATCGAAAGCACCATCTTAGGATGTAACCCCTACTTCTTATTAAAGGTTTTTTTGCAAGCATATAAAGCCGATCACGCCTTTTTTACCCGTTCTTCAATTTATCTTTTCCAACTTAATTTACGATCCAAAATTTTTCGTAGAAACTTGGCGCTTGAGAAAAGAGACAGTTGATGGCTACTCAAACGAGGGTATCTTGGTCTATATGGTGAATAGAATTAGCTCTGTTTTCTCTGTTTTTGATTCCCAGGCCAAACTTTGCTGCTCAGTTACTAAGCGCACCCAGAGCCCCGTTCATTATATCACTCATCACATTCAGGTCCAGTCCAGATACTAAAACACTTATTCCATATCATTATTCCATCTATACATTTATAAGTGTAACTACAATTTTATTCCAGAAGATCCAGAAGTGCTACGATATCATATTATATATCAATTAAAAGAGCTTGACGAGTAGGTTAGCCAAAAATTATCAGATTTAAAATCGGTTAAGCCAATCCCAATCCAATATTAGCGTCGGAAGTTTTTCAAAATTCGCTCATTGAACAAAGCATTGCATTCATCGTTGAAAAAATCATTGCTTAAGCGGGAGTAAATAATAAACAAGAGAAAGAGAAAAGACATGAGTAACGGCATCTCGCAGAATTATCTCAAGAATTATCTGTATACACAAATAACAAAGCAAACACCAACGAGTAGTTTGGTTCTCTTTTGATATTTGTTTTTTCATAAAGAGATTTCTTCTGCACAAAAATAGCCTCAGTTACTGGGGCCTTCTAATGAGGACCCGACTTCGTTACTTGGGAAACTCTATCCTACAACCGCAAGACATTGCGGATTGTTCTCCTAAAGCGATATTAAATTTCCTCAAAGGAAATAAACTCATAGGAGAACTATAAACACAATAATCTTTGAGGTATATCACAATAGGCCCTAGATGGCCGCAGTGATCTGGGAAATTATTGCCCACCTCCGTATTAATCTAATCTAATCTACTGGGGACTTACCGACTAGTATAAATTTTTATAATTTATGCGAATTTACGTTTATTATTTGCCTTCCATGGTTCAATTAACTAAAAGCATATTGATGAATAATGTTCCCTATGCTATACAGCTTATATGAGAACTTTCCTGTCAGCGATCGAAAACGACACTCCTGAAGATGTAGACCCCTCCCATTTGTGTACAAATATAGCATGTATAAGGTGAAGTTATAGCTCTCAAAAATTTATATAGCAGGGGCCAAGTAGCGGTTCAAAGAGGGGAGATTATGTTGAAAATCGCGCCCATTTCTTTCAGAGAGTCTTTTTGAGAGTAAATTGCTTTAAATAAGAAGTATCTTCTTTTTTTGTTTACAGCAATTTACTATTAAAATCACTTTCTGAAAGCAACTTGCAGTGATTTACTTGCAGATGTAAACTCCGCCTAAGAATTTGTTGGGGTGTATTTACACGGGACATCATTTGAATCCGCTTCAAAAATTTCAATATTGTTTTTGTAGCTAATTTTAAAATGAGTTCCAATGAATATTTTCACGTTTAGCGTTTGAAGTAACATAATTCTAGCATCAAACAGGACTACTAAATCATAAGTACAAGAACTCCTAAGCAAAAGAATGTTAGACTTGTGATTGGAGAGTTTATTGTGGCTTCAAATGATTTTCTTGTAACCAATGGATATTCTTTTGAGCAGGATCTACCATATGATTACATAAATTAATTAATCCATTTATTTTACTATACGCACATTAGAGTGTCCCTCATTTTTTTAGGCTTTTTTTTTTTGTTTTTTGAATTCACTGTACTACTTTTGTTTTTTCTAACATGATGAAATCAATATAGGATTTTTGTAAATTTAAACTTATTTCAAAGTTAATAGTGCGAGATTTTTAAAAAATATTTTTTATAATTTTTCTACCACCAGATGGCGCGTTAGAGAAGCAATTGAATTTTTTCGATGCAACTCAGCTCAGGTTGATAAGCTTCAAATGACCTAAAACTTATTTTGTAAGAGTTTTATGTTACAGTAAACCAATTTAGAATCTGGTAACTAAAAAAAAATAATTTGGAAGAATATGGGGCACTCTAATGCCCCTTTTATTAATACTACCAGGATGCAAACCACTTGTTTTTTGCAAACGAAAAATAAACAAAGTACAAAATTTGCGTGCCTTAAACTTATAAGTAAATAAACAAATAACAAAAAAAAAAAATTAAAATAAACTTTCCATTTCAATAAACTGCAAAACTTACGCATCTTAAAACTTGCGTGTCTGCACAGCACCAAATATTGTTATAACCGCTTACATACACACATACGTACATATGTATGCATGAACATAAGTATGTATATCTCAGCATATAAGCGTCAGAGTTATATAGCTATCAAAAATATTCAATTAATTTTAACATTTTTAAAGCTTTCTATAACTATGAAACTATGAAAATGCTAGTGATGCTTTGGCGGAAATTTAATTCTTTGATCTTAGCTAAACAATGAAAATAAGTTTCGTTTTGGTGTTGCGAAATTGAACTATTTATTTTTAAATTGTTGAGGCCAATCAATCAAACTAGATCAGCCACCAACATAAATAGCAAATCCATGAAGAAACAGCAAGCGATTTATGTTACCAGCTCTCAGCAGCGCATCTCACACTCATAACTTTATACTTGACGATTCATTTCAAAGCAAAAAAAAAAATAGCCACAGTCAGCGTAATCAACATGGAAGCATCTTTTCTTTCTTTGACAGTTTGTTACGCCCACCATTTTAATTTTTTTTATTTTTGCTTATGATTTTCTATTGTTTTGGGGGAAATAGTTTCGATTTTTAATGCTTTTATTGTTTGCATTATTTTTTATTTATTTATTTTTCTTTTCTTCAATTTTTAACAATGCGAAAAAAAAAAACAAAAATGTAAAATTGTCGGTTGATTTTGCATAAATATTTAATTCATTTTTGTTGTAACTCTATTATCCATCTATTTTAATGAGCGTATAAAAAAAAAATCCCTTATAACCCAACAATATCTACCCATCAATCTCATATCAAACAAACGAACGCAACGCAACTCGATTGCGTCAATTTATTGTACCAATTTTTGTTGCGTCAGTTTTTTGCAGGCGTATTAAATTCATATTCTTTTTTTCTTCTTCGTAATTTACACTTTTTTTTTTGCTGTTGTATAAATATTATAAATTTGATTTTTCTTTTGTTTTGTATTTGTTGCCATGTTGATTTATTTATAAAGATAGAGATTATGTGTGAATTGTGGATTTTACACTTATTTTTCTTTGTGGACTAACTATTTATGTATTATTAATTTATAAGTCATTGGCAATATACAAACATAGAGTGGTCAAGTTTGTGCTCCTAATAAGTAAATGATATTATTAATGAAATTGCATTTATTACTTAAATTGTATAAAACAGTATTGTTGGAGCTTTTTGTGGGAGTTGTGTAAGATTTTTAGATTGGATATCGATTATGGTATGCCAGACAAAGGAAAATGGTGAGAGTGGATTCAAGAGAGTGCAAAATTTATGGATGAGCTTAATGGGAGTTTGTTTAGTATTTTTTCAGGTTTTCTGCTCTTAAATTACGGACGCTTACTTCAACTTAAAATTAACTTAATTAAAATCGATAACACTGTGCGACACAAGAAATCTGATCGGGATCAGAGAATACTTGTTGGATAGCTAAAGTTTTGAGTACTATGGCAAAGTCCGTTTTTGTCCTAAACGTAAAATATTTTTATGCGGTACTAAAGTTTGCCCATTCCTGAACATGATGGTATAATAACACATACAATATATTGGTTATTGTTGCATCTGAGAATGTTCATGTGTTCAGCACCTTCCAGTAAAATCTTCCGATAAACATATTTTTGGAACGTATTAACCCATTATCGCCTTTCATTATAGGTGTTTTTTGCCCATTTAAACCGAAATTGCAATTTTACCCCATTAAGAGGGTCCACAGAGGTTAGGTTAGGTTAGGTTAGGTTAGGTTAGGTTAGGATAGGCTAGGTTAGGTTAGATTAGGTTAGGTTAGGTTAGGTTAGGTTAGGTTAGGTTAGGTTAGGTTAGGTTAGGTTAGGTTAGGTTAAGTTAAGTTAAGTTAAGTTAGGTTAGGTTAGGTTAGGATAGGTTGGATAAGGTTAGGATAGAATGGCTGTCCTGTGATAAAAGAACATACTTAGGTCAATAAGGCCCGTTGTGATACCACGTGGGCTAATTCCCTAATCTTTGAATGCACTTCATGATTCTCTAAACTTTACAATCTCTGATGACAGCACATTCATAGTTAGCTAAATAGCTGAAGCAGAGTTGAACAATTTTATGGTTTTAACAAACTTATCTGAATCTCTGACGTTATTAAAATTTCTGCAAAAAGTTGACCTAAAGATTTTAGTCTACGTGTGGCAAGCACTGGTGGTCGCTGTAGCCTAGTGGTTAGTGTGTTGGACTGCTACGCAGAGGTGACTGGGTTCATATTTCGGCACGCTCAAAAATCAGAAATAGAAAATAAAAATTTTTCTACATGGCACCACCTCTTGGCTGGCAATGGCAAACCTCCAAGAGTAAAATAATGCCTATGAAAAGCTTTTCACTTTGCCGTTCGGATTCGGTATAAAACTGTAGGTCCCTTCCATTCGTGTATAAATATAACTCACACAGCATGAATGGATGCGAAAAGCTTGGCCTTGGCCCTCCATGGGCTGTTGTGCCATAATAGTAGTAGTAATGGCAAGCACTGGACAGTTACAAAGAAAATGGAGAGTAGTTTCCTCCTCGTATAGGCAGCTTTTACAGAAGTCATTTGTAGGTAGTCCCAATCTACTGGCATGTTTGCCAATCAGAAAATACCCAGTGATTATTGCTACGGGTTTGCTTGTAGGAGGGCCAGATTAGTTTTATGTGAGAGCATGTGTACGTTTCTCTCCACTTATTGCAAGCTATGTTAATCATATGGCTATATGTGTTTAGTTTGCAGGTTGCCATAGGCATAATTGGCCTTGCCTTGCCTTGTTAACTCATCTCATTTACAGACAGTCGGCATTTGGAATGTACTTTGGAGGTAGTAATTACACTATTAAGTGATTTAATGGCCGCAGTCTACTTTTTTCAATGCCTCTGCAGCGGTCCGGAAGGCGAAAAGATTTTTTCAATGTTCAGACTATTTTCAAAGATACCCCCTCCAACTTTGCCGTCTATATACTTGGGAATTGAGCTACTCGTATCTTGCAATAATATAAAATTCCCGTAGCTAGAGTCAGCCCATGGTGAGACTATGTTTAATTTTACTGCCGCAGTTTTTGCTGTTTATCTCCCCGTAAGATCCATCAGAAGCAAGTGAAGCATGGTTTCTACGGCTTTGAAAGGTGTAGTCTTGAGTGCCGCTGTTGCCGGTAGACACGCCATTCTCTGCACCTTGATTACCTTGGCTTGCGGTGGATATCCCTTTCAAAGAGATGTCCATAAACCATAACACCGTAAAATAGTATAAGTCTGACTACAGCTCTGTAAAGCCAGGGAACTACTTTAGATTGCAAGCTCCACCGTCTGCCAATGGCCTTTTCGGAAGAATAAAGGGCAACTGAAGCTTTTTTCACACTGTCTTAGATGGTTTGTTTTCAGTTTAGTGTCCTGTCAAGTATAAGAAATAAGTATTTGGCTTGCTCTAGAAGTAACAGTGGGACCCCCTTTAGTTTAAGTGGGTCAAAAGAGGGAATTTTATGTTTCCTTGTACTATAAAGGGTTAATATATTTCAAGAAAAATTACTAATAAAATTTTACTATAGTTTACTGAACATCAGACGAATGTCACCTCTCAAAAAAGTATGTCTGTTTAATTGGCCTAAAATTTAGGTGAAATCGAATATTTTTAAATTGTCTAAATGAAGTTTTAAAGTCAGTATATATAGAAATGTTGAACAGTGATTACTTTCGGTAAAAATTTATAAATGTATTTTTGAAGAATTTTCAATTTTTCTTTTCAATTAATCAATCAATCAAAAGGACAAAATGGGTTATTGGAGTACCAGGAATTAATTCTTAGATAAAGAAGTATGTATTTTCAATAAATATATCCAAAAATTTTTTCAAAATTTCATATCTTTAGTTTATACCTGAAATGTTGAGATTGCATTTCAAAACTACAGAAGAATTTATACCATCTAAGACATTTCATGTAAGATTTACTCTCTGCGCCATCATATTAAATCTACTCTTTTTTCGTCTATGATCACAATCGTACAACGATCACAACCATAACATTTATTCATGGTATTTTAGTTGTGATCACAATAAAAATACCATGAATAATTTTAAATAGAATCTTAATACTGCCTACTTAAAACTTTTACTTTTAAAACTGTTTTCAAACTCTGACGAAGAACATAAGAAAACTTTATATAAAATCTTTTTATGGTACTTTCCCTTTCAATACCAATCATTTTTTTTTTTTTTGGCGAACTTTTATTTCATTTCCTTCACCTTCACAAAAAAAAAATATTTTACAATTTCGATTACTGTATCTTAAACGCCTCTAATACATTAAATTCTAATTAACATAGACCTATGAAATCAATAGAGATACAACAAAAAAAAAAAAAAAAGAAGGAGAAAATAAAAGAAAAAATACCCAAAAACAACAACATAAATCTACACTTTCACTCTTAGCTTCATCTCGCTTTCATTGAACACGCACAGAGAAGTAATAGGTATATTATAATCGTATAGATACATATGAAGATAGAGAAACATATCCACAAACATACACACATACATACATACAAACATTGCAAGAAATCAATTAACACTTATTAACAAATTATGTAGCTACCTTCCATCGTCTTTGGTTAAAGGCAAATATCTATACAGACATACATAGAGATATCTAGTATTTATGTATGTATGGTATGTCTGGTTTGATACTAGCCACATGCCAAACTGACAGGTGAATAGACTTAAAGACACATAAATCAACATTTAAATATTTTTTCCATTACTTTGTTTTTCTTACTCGCTTAAATGAATAATAAAATTTTTAAACGAAGAACGCAAACAAATTACAGACATTGGATATTCAAAAGAAAAGTAACATTCATTAGTTTAGAGTTTATTTTTTTTTTTCTAACTAATTATTTTCTGCTACATATCTTAAGATTTTTTTTTTTTGTTTTTTGGAGATTGAAAGTGAAATGTTTGTATGTATTGGTCAAAATATTTTTTCAATTTCAATTTATTAACATATGACCGCATTAAAAACTCGTCAGATTTACTTATTTATGCACGGTGGCGGCGGCAACTTGCTCAAACAAATACGAATAGATATGCATAAATGAAATTCGAAAACCTTAATTAAATTATGTTGACAATCTTACTGCAAGAAAGAAAACGAAATATGTAAAAAAAAAAAAAAAAAAAATATTCATAATTTTTGAAAAGCGAAAAATTAATTTTTTTTTTTTTTTTAAACTTTCTTCATTAATAAATTACAAAAATTCGTTAACAAAAATTTATTGGCATGCTAAATTGTGCATTGTCACAGTGCCGTTATTGCCACTGCTGTTTTATGTTGCTGTTGATGCTGCGTTGACAAACAAATGCGTGACGAATCAATTTAATGTAAAGGTAAAGACAAAAACATAATACTGGATGAAGGTATGAGAGGTGTTAAAAAAAAAACGACGAGCAGCTTATGTATAGTAGAATATAATCGATCATTGCAAAAAAAAAAAAAAAATAAATAAATAAATGCCTGAAATATTTTCTTTTTTGTTAACAAAATAACTTAAGAGACACTAGTATTAATGGATTTTTATTTTGTTCGTTGCTCTAAAATTGAAAGTGGTTGAGCTAGAAAGAAAAAATGAAGGCTTTTTTTCAAGCTCTGGACCCGACAGTTGTCAGAATTATTTAAATGTTCAAATTTACAGCAATTTTGTGCTGAAGATAAATGGAAAAGTCTAGGCTAATGAACACACACAATTTTTTTTGCAGCATTGCATTGCCAACCAAAGTCTTTGTACCAAATCTCAGTACTCTAATGAAAATTATTCCTTAGATATCCCATAGTGAGTATTGAGGTTATATGGGAGGTATCCTGCCCATTTTCGAAATTCCACGCATATTTTTTCTATAGTATGGCATTGTCAACAGACGTCCTTGTATCGAATCTCAATTAATAATTCCTGAGATATCCTAAAGTGAGTGTTGAGCTTATGTGGAAAGTGCTATAATCCCACACGTATTTTTTCCATTGAATTGCATTTTCAACCAACGTTCCTGTATCAAATCTCAGTACTGTCTGTACTGTTCTTAAGAAATGCCATAGTGAATATTCCGATTATATGGGAAATGCCCCATCTACTTTTACAATTCTACACACATTTTTTCCATATAATTTGGTTATCAACCGGCGTCTTCATACTGAATCTCAGTACTGTACTCTAAATGATTCCTGAGATATATCAAAGTGAGAGCTGACCCCCGCCCCCACTCTTCCAATCTCACACATATTTTTTCTGTGGAATCACGTTTTCAATCTTGTACCAAATCTTGGTATTTTAGAATAAATGGTTACGAAGATATACTTAAAAAGGCCACACCTAATCGACAAATCTCATTCTTAATCTGATCCGTCATTTAAATATTGAATTTCCTGAAGTCTCTTCTAAATCGGATGAAGGGTCTTCGTGACAACTTATTGGGAGTATGAATGTATAAACTCGTAATTGTGACTAACTTCATATCTATCATACGCGCCATTTTTTTGACATTGACAGCTATTCTATCTCGAAGAGCGCCAAAAATACTATAAGAATTGATCTGTCAAATAATTTTCATAATTTTACAAAAGTGTTTTACTATAGCTGAAAATGTTGAATTTCGTGCCAACAAAACAACATTTGCGGGAAGTTTTAATTTGCTTCTTCCATTTAAAGAAAAACGCAACTGAAGCACATCGTTTACTCACTGAAGCTTATACTGACTGTGCTATAGACGTTAGAATGTGTCAGGTGTGGTATGCCCGTTTCAAAAGTGGTGATTTTGATGTTGAAGACAGGGAACGTTCAGGCGGCCCGAAAAAGTTCGAAGATGAAGAATTGAAGGCATTACTCCAAGAAGATTCATGTCAAACGCAACAAGAACTTGCAGAATCTTTAAGAGTTGATCAATCAACCATTTCTAAACGATTAAAAGCATTGGGAATGATTCAAAAGCAAGGAAATTGGGTGCCGTACGAATTGAAGCCGAGAGACGTCGGACGACGATTTTTCACATGTGAACTGCTGATTGAACGACAGAAAAGAAAGAGTTTTCTGCATCGTATTGTGACTGGCGATGAAAAGTGGATACGTTACGATAACTCAAAGCGTAAAAAATTATGGGGACAGCCCGGACTTGCTTCAACATCAACGGCAAAGCTGAACATCCATGGTTTCAAGGTCATACCGATAAGAGGCCAGAATATGAGAATAGACACGACGAAGTTATTCTTCAGCACGACAATGCTCGGCCGCATGTTGCAAGGCAAGTAAAAACATACTTGGAAACGCTGAAATGGGAAGTGCTACCCCACACGCCATTTTCTCCAGACATTGCTCCTTTTGATTGCCACTTGTTCCGATCGATGACACATGGCCTGGCTGCACAGCACTTCTGTGCTTTCGAAGAACTCAAAAAATGGGTAGATTCGTGGATAGCCTCAAAAGATGAGGAGTTCTTTCGACGCGGAATCCGTATGCTACCAGAAAGATGGGAAAAGGTTGTGGCTAACGATGGACAATACTTTAAAGAATAAATTTATAGTCACTTTTTCACAATAAATGTTCAAATTACGAAAAAATTACGAGTTTATACATTCATACTCCCAATATTACACTCATTCACACACCATTATATACATTTTATATATAAAGATAACTCTTGGTACTACTACTTGGTACTATAGGTGGGCGTGGTTATTACCAAATTTTGATGATTTTTGCTAGCCGAACTTTATAATATCGACACTTTATGTATTCGCCTTTGATTTCAGCACATGTATGGTATATATACAATTTCTGGTTCAATTACAGAGGAATGCAATTAACCGGGGAATTTCAACATATTTTAACCCAAAACCTTAACATTTCTGACGTCAGTAAACAGCAAACGTAATTAAACGGGGGATTACTAAACTTACTATGATATTGCTCTTTCAAACTTCCACTTGTATGTGAGAAAGGCATCGCTATGACCCAATGTAGACAATTTTCCCAGCAATCATTTCGAAGACTATTTCCAATTTTAACTGAAAATATATTGAACAGCGTTTACAACTTACTTAAAATCCGAAGATATTGCTGAAACTGCAATTAGTACACTCAAAGAGAAAACTAAAATCATAGATGATCACTAAATTTCAGAGGTTGGCCACAAAAAAACGAATATTTAGTCGGAGTGAATATGCTACTTCCTCTATTAACAATCTAATCTTGGTTTAAATTTGATTCAGTATTTATTTCCTTTGATATTATTGTATTGCATCGTTCCATTATGTTTGACCTCATTTATCTCTAAAACTGGGAAAGTTATGAAAATTATGAGACCCAACTTTGGTTTCAGCACATAATCCATAGAAAATCAATCTCAAATCTTATTATCTGATTATAAAGATTATACTCTCGCCTCAATATTTTTTGTCCTGCGTTATTAATAATGAAGTGAGCCGCACTCAAAGAAAAGACAGAAGATAAATTATTCGATCTGAAATAAAATTTTGATATGTAAAACTGGTAACCCACATTTACGGTATAACTTTGTTTTTTCGATGGCCTCGTCAGACAGATAGAGAGGATGGCGATATCCGACCCATATACTATGTACTTTGAGGTGTCAATAACTCACTACTGCCACTTTTATTACCATGGCACATCAGCGCGTAAAGGTATGGGTCGAACTTTTCACTTTTCAAATTCATTTTCGACCGACCGAATTTCTTTCCCATTTGGGAGCCATTCCGTTAAGTCTTCCAACTAGTTTTATGTAATTTTTTGGCGTGATATTTTTAAAAACAATGTCGAATAACTGCGCCAGTAAGTAAATTGAACTGTTTATGGGAAAGTGTAAAACAGAAAATAAGTTTTAGTAGCTCGAAAAGTTTTACTATACCGGAAGTATGTTGGCTCTTCCATCTTTTATTAGATATAGAAAAAAGTCCTTAATCGAAGGCTGGGTAATGGAAAATGAGAGATGGTGAGATAATAGATGGTTCAGTCTCATTTTGAGACCACAAAACCCTGACACACCAGATGTTTCATTTCAGATAGGGATTTACCAGCGGTGTTAAATCCATTCTGTTTTGTTTAAAAACATGATAAGTTCATTGAAATCTACTCTGGAAAGATTTTTTTAGTCGTTGAAGGAAATCTGATTTTTGCAAGGTCTGGACACTTACATAGTAGGTGTTCGACGGTTTTTTTCTCACTTCTTTCGTTGCAGTTGCTGCAGTGGGCATTGAAAGGAATGTTTATTGTGGCTACATGAACACCTATTGGCCAGTGAACTGTACTGACAGCATTTTATCTTACTACATCAGTACGGGTTCTGGCTTTTGCAGCACTGTAACAGCGCCAGTGTGGCCTTCCATCTGAGATTACATTGGTGTAAGAAATGTTCTCGTATTTTCCTCTGAGCCTCTTTTAGTGGATTGAGAACCTAAGGCTTTGGAGGGAACTGCAGCATTTATTTTTATCGATTTAAACTTTATAGCTTAAGCTTTCCAAAACATTCAGAGCAGCTTAACTCTCTGAATAAATATCACAGCTACCCAAAAAAAAATTGAGTTCAGGGGCCAGACCATGTTTATTATATGTTTTTGGGGTCGCTGAATCCGAATCCGAGGTGTGAAAAATCTAAGCACGTCAGGGTTCCGACTTAACGTCAAAAACCTCATAAAAAAGTGTTTTTTTTCAGATCTGGAGATCATGTTTACTACATGTTCTTCGGGTTGCTGAATCGGAATTTGAGGTCCAAAAAAACGAAACACGGTAGGGCTCTGACATAACCTCAAAAAACCTCATGCAATTTTTTTACGAGACCAGGGTCCAAACCGTTTTTACTATATGTTTTTGGAGTCGCTGAATCCGAATCCAAGGTGCAAAAAATACCAGCATGTTAGGTTTTTGACTTAGCTTTGATAACGAGATATTTTGCAGGTTATGGCGAAAACCTGAAATACTAAGGTTTTTTAGACCTCAGATTCGGATTCAGCTACCCAAAAACATACGCTTTTGAAACCGTTTGCAGAGATGTTTACTGGGTCATTAATTCTCTGAAGCCAGAATTCTCTTTCTTGACTAAAATTTAATTGAAAAATTAATTAATCTGCGGTCTGTAGAAATATTCAAAACATTGTCAATATATCTACAATCTAGAATTTACATAATCTCAGAGCTCATTCAAAGGCTGAAATTTAAATGATAAATGAAATTCAGATGAATGCAAGAAACTTTTTCATATTTTTCTTATTGAAATTGAAAGCATTAAAACTAACATTTTCATAGTTTTTAATTCGCGGAAAATTAAAATCGCTTATTTATTTTCATTGAAATAATAATTAAGTAGAAATAACTTATTAAAAAGTTAAAAACTAAGAACTACTTATTAAAAGTAGTTATCCACTTAATTTTAATAGTTTGCCAACTAACACTTTAAAACTGCGAGAAAAAAATTTTTCTGGTTCGTTATGCTATAGCATCTAAAGATTATGAATCATTTTTATTAAGAAATCTGTTGATTAGCAATTGCACAAGTACCAACTTAATAAATAAGAAAGAAGAAAAAAAAATTTAAAAAAAAAGTTGAACCAAAATGTTTAAGCAACTTTCATCTTTTCTTCTTAGTAATGCCCCAAAAAGCAAAAGCAAAAATAACAAAACAAAATAACTTCACAATCTTTTTGTTTTCTGTTTCTTTTTTTTTTTTATTATAAATTAACTTAACGAAGAAATGATTAATTGTAAACAAACTCAGCAGCATACATTGGTGTTGTTGTTGCGTGTCTCTGTTGTTGTTAGTTTTATTGTTGTTGTTGCTGCTGTATTTCGCGTGAATGAATACCTACAAGTACCAAGTATGTAGCACTAAATCAATTGACACTTTAACCACAACCAACCAACACTACAAAAGTGCCAGTGTATAGTGCCAGTTACACTAATGTGGGTCATATTTGTATGCCAGTCCGTCCATCAGTCGTTGCTTCTATTTGCCTGTCCGCCTTTATATATACAATCTTCGATGTTGATTGTATACATTGGTTAATGTTGGACGTCATTGACAATGATTTTAGTACGCGTGCATTCACGCGTGAGACATTGGCGTAAAATAATGTAATGAAATTTTAACCAATGCGGACTACGAATATTAGACAAGTTAAAAGCAAAAATCAGCTTTTAAATAGACACACCCAAAAATATTATAACTAACTATATAAAAAAATCGCAAAAGATCAATGCACTCGTACTCACATATACCCATTTATTTACTTGTTCCTATGAGTGGCTACATACGCTTTAATACTTGCTATTGATTGAGATGATTTTTTTGCGAAATTAAATTCTTTCTCTATTTTCTTTTCTTAGGATTTGATATTGTTAAATGAAGCTTAATGAAAAAATACAATAGTTTCTTTTAATAATTAAAGCTAATAAAAAACTAAATTAATAAATAGACAAGAAAAAATGAGAAAAATTGTATATCTACGCAAAACACAGTAGATGACGGGTACAAGAAAATCGGATATACGAAAATCGAATGTAAGAAAATTGCATATAAGAAAAGCTCGCTCATAAGACAGCATAGCTGATGCAATGTAAATCATTTTTTCGGTACACGTTTTTCGATTAAAGAAAAACATTGATTGAGATTTTCCGGCTTTCTTATAACCGCCGTCTACTGTAATTAATAGTGATTTCGAAAAATTTCTACAGGAATCAGTAAAAATAAATGCAATCGAAAAGCAAATGAAATGTCTCAAGTTTATGCCTAGAGATTTTTTAGATTAAAATTGGAGGTGAGCAGAAAGGCCATGGACTTTCCATAGCTCTCAGTTCAGTGAACCATTGCACTGTACCCAAATAGAGGAAAAGGAAAAGAGTAGAGAAGAAAAAGGAAAGACTTCCGATAGAGGAAAATAAATGAAGAGTTTTACACCCCACGAAGATTCCAGTTAAGAAGTTTAGGTAGAGGAAAAGAACGAGCACAACTCATAATCAAGACATTGTTACCCAGCAGGCGCCAAGACCCAAAAAACAGGCTGTGACTTTTGGCCACAAAGTCAGTAAAAATAAATGCAATCGAAAAGCAAATGAAATGCCTCAAGTTTATGCCTAGAGATTTTTTAGATTAAAATTGGAGGTGAGCAGAAAGGCCATGGACTTTCCATAGCTCTCAGTTCAGTGAACCATTGCACTGTACCCAAATAGAGGAAAAGGAAAAGAGTAGAGAAGAAAAAGGAAAGACTTCCGATAGAGGAAAATAAATGAAGAGTTTTACACCCCACGAAGATTCCAGTTAAGAAGTTTAGGTAGAGGAAAAGAACGAGCAGAACTCATAATCAAGACATTGTTACCCAGCAGGCGCCAAGACCCAAAAAACAGGCTGTGACTTTTGGCCACAAAGTCAGGAAAAATAAATGCAATCGGAAAGCAAATGAAATGCCTCAAGTTTATGCCTAGAGAGTTTTTAGATTAAGATTGGAGGTGAGCAGAAAGGCCATGGACTTTCCATAGCTCTCAGTTTAGTGAACCATTGCACTTTGCCCAAATAGAGAAAAAGGAAAAGAGTAGAGAAGAAAAAGGAAAAGAGTAGAGAAGAAAAAGGAAAGACTTCCGATAGAGGAAAATAAATGAAGAGTTTTACACCCCATGAAGATTCTGGTTAAGAAGTTTAGGCAGAGGAAAAGAACGAGCAGAACTCATAATCAAGACATTGTTACCCAGCAGGCGCCAAGACCCAAAAAACAGGCTGTGGCTTTTGGCCACAAAGTCAGTAAAAATAAATGCAATCGAAAAGCAAATGAAATGCCTCAAGTTTATGCCTAGAGATTTTTTAGATTAAAATTAGAGGTGAGCAGAAAGGCCATGGACTTTCCATAGCTCTCAGTTCAGTGAACCATTGCACTTTGCCCAAATAGAGAAAAAGGAAAAGAGTAGAGAAGAAAAAGGAAAAGAGTAGAGAAGAAAAAGGAAAGACTTCCGATAGAGGAAAAGAAATGAAAAGTTTTACACCCTACGAAGATTCCGGTTAAGAAGTTTAGGCAGAGGAAAAGAACAAGCAGAACTCATACTCAAGACATTGCTACCCAGCTGGCGCCTATACCCAGAAAACGGGCTGTGGCTTTTGGCTGCATTAAAAAGGATGTAGATTCCCAGATCGTAAGATGTAAGCACCAGAGAAATAAGTGAGTGATATGTTTAGGCTTGAATCCTCACCCGAATCTCTTGCATTTACTTGTCGGTCTAATTGCTCTAATATGTGAATTACCATAAGGGGTCTAAATTATAGGTTCGTTCATTGATACAATTTAAATCATATTATACATAAAATAAAGAGGGAAAGGTTGTTGTTGTTGTTTTTGTAGCAACTTTAATTGTTATTATTTTCTACTCGATCGTTTCGCCCGCCATTTGCATTTGCCATTAGGTCCCGATCGTGAAAGCTTTAGGCTGCATTCAGCGAGATATTGGGTCAAGATAGCAAGATGTAAAGAGCAGTGAAATAAGTGAGATCTATGTTTACGCCTAAACCGCTCCCTCCGACTCCAACCCTCTCTTGCGTCCTCTAGCGGCTTTAGTTCACCCATGGCATTATCAGTGGGGCTTTGAATTACTGATTCTCACATTACACTATACAACACGAAAAAAATATCTGAGTTCTCATTTGGTTTTTCTGGAGTTGTTTTCGATGCTGATCACGAATCTGAAATTTTTTTTTTTTTTGGGTCAAGTTTGTGATATTGATGATTTTTTTCAAAAATAAAAGAAGCCTTTTTTTTAAAAAATAATTGTTTTTGTTGAAAATGTATAAAACGTGTAGAAAACAAAAAATCGAAAAAAAAATTTTTCCATGCATAAATTTTTCGAAAAATTTAGGACGAAAAAATTTTATTTTTTATTTTGAAAATTTTTTTTTTTTTAATTTTTTGTTGAAACGTCGTAAAAACTTATAAAACGCGTAGGAACACACAAAATACCCCAACCCCTACTTTACCATTTTTTTTAAAAATCATATAATCATCGATATCACAAAAGTTCGACCTTACCCGAAAAAAATGTTTCTAGATTCGTGATCAGCATCGAAAAAAATTCTAGAAAAACCATATGAGAACTCAAACATTTTTTTAGGCCCATTTTGTTGTACAGTGTTATTGTTATTCAAATCATATTGTACTTTTAATAATGAAGAAAAAGTTTTCGTTGTTGTTCTAGCAACGTCAACTATTATTATTTTGTGCCCGATCGCTTTGCTCATCAATTTTATTTGTCTCAAGGTCCAGATTCAGAAAGCGGGCTGTTACTGGGGACTGCATTCAGTGGGATATTGGGGTCAAGATCGCATGATTTAAAAAGTAGTGAAATGAGCGAGATCTATGTTCTCTGATATATCTGCCTCAAACCCTCTTCTGTACCCTCTAATGGTTGGTTTAAATTTACCCATGGCATTATAAGTAGGGCTTTGAATCACATTATTACTATTGATATCATGTTTTAGTTTTAATAAAGGGGACAAGTTTATATTGTTCTTGTTGTAGCGGCTTAGAATGTCTATGGTTTGTACTTTATCGCTACGATCGTAATTTTTATGTGCCTTAAGACCCTGACCTAGGTATCAAGCTGTGGCTATAGTCTGCTGTCGACAAAAGATGAATATCAAATTCATTGAATGTAGAGAGTCAGTAAAATAAATGATTTCTTCTGGGATTCGTTAGCTCGATGCTCTGTCTCTCAAATATCTCTACGACCTGATACTCATACTAGATTGGAATCTCATATTTTTTTTAATGGTCAGATATAATCTAAGTAAATTAGGTCTATTAAACGAGACAGAGTGTAGTCTATATATGGATAATGATGAGACGACTTCCCACATTCTGTATGAATGTCCAGACTTGGCTCGGCAAAGAAGGGGTATTTTTAGTAAACCGTTTCTAATGCGTAACGAAATTAAAACTTCTTCAATAAAAGATGTTACAGCCTTTATCAGGTTAGTAGATCATGTTTTGTCTTAATTCGGGATCTTGGTAAAAGAGTTCTTCTTAATCGCATTGCCTGACTTTCGGTCGTCTCAATCATTAATTATATATTGGGAGTATGAATGTATAAACTCTTATTTTTTTTTATTAATTCGTAATTTCGACATTTATTGTGAAAAAGTGATTATAAATTTATTCTTTAAAGTATTGTCCATCGTTAGCCACAACCTTTTCCCATCTTTCTGGTAGCATACGGACTCCGCGTCGAAAGAACTCCTCATCTTTTGAGGCTATCCACGAATCGATCCATTTTTTGAGTTCTTCGAAAGAACGGAAGTGCTGTTCAGCCAGGTCATGTGTCATCGATCGGAACAAGTGGTAATCAGAAGGAGAATACGGCGGGTGGGGTAGCACTTCCTATTTCAGCGTTTCCAGGTATGTTTTTACTTGCCTTGCAACATGCGGCCGAGCATTGTGGTGCTGAAGAATAACTTTGTCGGGTCTATTCTCATATTCTAGCCTCTTATCCTTTAATGCTCGGCTCAAACGCATCAATTGTAGTCGGTAGCGGTCGCCAGTGATCGTTTTATTCGGTTTCAACAGCTCATAATACACGACACCTTTCATATCCCACCAAATACACAGCATGAGCTTGGACCCATGGATGTTCGGCTTTGCCGTTGATGTTGATGCATGTCCGGGCGGTCTCCATGATTTTTTACGCTTTGAGTTATCGTAACGTATCCACTTTTCATCGCCAGTCACAATACGATGCAGAAAACTCTTTATTTTCTGTCGTTCAATCAGCAGTTCACATGTGAAAAATCGTCGTTCGACGTCTCTCGGCTTCAATTCGTACGGTACCCAATTTCCTTGCTTTTGAATCATTCCCAATGCTTTTAATCGTTTAAAAATGGTTGGTTGATCTTCGAGTAATGCCTTCAATTAAGAGTTATTGCCTTTTAGAACAATGCAAATTTCTTTGAAAATATTTTGAATTTTCACCTGACCACAGCCGTTAATTCAATTGCCGATTCACCTCAAAAGTTTCAAAAATATCATTACTCTTATATATTCACATCACGTTTATGTATATATATATATCCCCCTACCTTCTTTCAATTTAAACACATATGATCATATCTTAATTGCATTAACTTTATACAAAACCATAACAAAAGTGTTTACATATCAAAAAGTTAAGAAAAAGCAGATAGTTAGATAATCTACCATTTGAGTATGGTCATAAAAAAAAATGTTGGTAATTTACTAACCAACATAATATATTGTATGTACGTGTAAGTATGTATATTTTGGCCCATTTAAACCATTTTAATGAAAAATCCAAAATATAACTGAACTTACCATAAACCGCTGGCAGCTTCCTCTTGCCTACACTTCATACTATCATCAACATGTGAGTACATAGTGAGTACTTACTTATATGTAGTACATATGTATAATGTTTGTTAGTTGCTACTTGCAGCAGATGAAAATTACTCAATTACAGCTTCTTAGGCAAGTTTGCTAGTTAGTTAGTTACTAGTCTGTTAGGCTGCTTGGTTAAGCTATTTATGCAAATTACATAAATGAAGAAGAGTAAGTACATATGTATGTAAATGGAACAACTACAGTGTGTGAAATAGAGTAACTTTAATGTTATGAGATTGTATATAGTTTAATGAAAAAAATATTGGTACACAAAAATATTCGCATAAAAAATTTCTTAATTTTACGAATATTTTTGAAACCTTCAGTCAATCAAATGTCATAGAAATAAACCAAATTTTAAGAGAAATTTTGAAACTTGAAAGTGAATTTAATCAGAGTTAGAGCAAAGATCGGACAGCCATCATGATTCAAGAAAGCATGAGATTTACAGCTTTATAGGCTTTTGCTGAGTACAATGGAGTTATACTTAATTCTATTAAAAAGAATACGTTAGTTCTTATTTAAGTTTAAGAATTCGATATGGCTTGTGTCCAAAGGTGAGATAGAAAAGCTGGGTTGTCAACTAGGATTTTTCTATCCAAAGTCTCTGGAAATTTTACATTTTATCCGGGCTCTGAGTCTGGCAAATTTTTCTTCAGGAAATTTCGTATCGTATTTGTGAGTGAGATTTTCTCAATTCTTTTTATTTTCAACGTTTATAAAAAAAGCTATTCATTTTAAAGTCAGGACTTTTCTAAATGAATTCCGATACAACATGTGCGCACATAATGTATGCACTTTACTTTCTTTTATCTTTTTGTTGATTTTAGTTCGACTATAGTTAAACACTACTTTAAGTTTCTGATTCTAAAAATACCAGAAAAATGATAAACTCGTTTTTAGTATTGAGTAGTACCTGGTAGCACTAGCGCATCGAGAGGTTTCCTAACGGAGAAATTTTCTTCTCTAAATTTTTTTATTTTATGATCAAAGATCAAAATGTGTGATATTTTCGTCGGGAAGAGGGGAATTTTCAATTATAAAGTCCTTATGAAGAGCTGATAGGAACAGACTGAAATAAGTGTTTGTAAAAATTTTGATATGATTTGCCAAGAAAATATTTCTACAAAGTGTAATTTTACTGAAAAAAAATTATATTGAAATTTTTTTTTATTTTTATTCCATAAGTAAAAAAATGTAGAAAGTGAAATTCAATTAATTGGTTAAAAAAAAAAATGAATTATAGAAATTCAAGAAATCTTTCAGACGAATTTGGTATCCCTGATTCTGAACTTGAAATCTGGATATCCTTGAGTTTTCAAAATACTTAACTTTAGTTTAAGTTGCAGGTACATATTCGCGGAACAAAACCGTCCTAAATTTGATTTCAGAAAGTGATTTATTTGTTATAAAAATTTTTCCATTTTTTTTTACCTTCACACTTTCCTTTCATTTTAGAGTTTCTTTTATAAGTATTTGACTAACCCTACCAAAAAAAAAAATACTGTTGAGAAAAGTAACAAATGGTTTTCGGGGAAAAATATTCCCATGTACCTAATTATTAGGGAAAACTAATTATACATTGATAGGCTGAAATAAAATACCAAGTAAAGAATTGTTGCTAATATTTGAGTGCAAAAACGAAACAAAAATAAGGAATGGCGAAGTAGAACAAAGCCAGCTGAAAATAAATTTTTGTTTCGTTTTTGCACTCAAACATTTTTAATGCACTTTCGCTAGCAATAATTTTTTACTTAGTATTTGCTTACAGCCTACTAAAAACATTACATTTTTAATGTTTGAGAGAATTTTATGTATTATGAACTTTTTAGTATTTCTTCTCCTACGCCATTTGCCGTTAAACTGTACGTCCGTCAATTTTCATCCAATTTCATTCAAAAAAAAGTCATTCGAAACGGCATTAAATTTACTTTGAAAATGTTTTGTCGCAAAAAATCTCCAAAATCGGATAATATCGTAAAAATATCGTCCAAGCCGAAAAAATGATTAAAAAATCGCAACTACGTTCAACTGCAGTCTCGTCAGTTTTCAATTCATGAAAATAATTAATACATGGTCAGAAAAAACTATTTTTCCCCTTTCAAACTAAGAATTAAAATTGTGAATCGAATAAAAATTAGCAACGTTATGAGCGATTGTTCACACCAACCCACCCAAAAACGTTTTTTTGACCATAAAACGAGATTTTGAGGGTGTATGGGAAATTTCCGCCATACCATTTTTCCTGGCATAACTCGACCTACAATTTGTGCTAGATCTCCATAAAAGTGCAAAATCACTGTCACACAGTGTTATTTGTTTTTATTTTTTTCTTTTTATCCCGCTAAAATTGTTTTTTGATGTATAACATTTTCATCGACGACGAGAAGGAGAAGAGGGGGAAGGGTTTAACCCCAAAATCCCCCAAGGATCCGTTAGGGAAAGTGAATGTATCCAAAATCTCCAAAAACGCAATTCGGGATATTCGTATAGTCGGGCTATGATTGAGTCAAGTATACGGATTAATAAGCTGAAAATATTATTACAATTGAGTAACTCTGGGTGGCTATAGAATGACAAAAATAAAAGATCCTTCTTTCTCGAAGTATTATTCAGTTTTTCTGCATTTATTTAATGGAAATACCTTTTTATTGTTGGTAGAACCCTATTCAGGGGTCAAATAGTCTTTTTCGTGAATGTACGACTTGTCACGTTCGGTAAGAGATATAAGAGACGATTCGACCTCAAGTCCACTTTCATTTTCAAAGTGAATTTAACTTCCTGACCAGTTCCTCTCACTTTAATTTTAAAAAATAAGATGATGATTAAACTGCAGATAATTTCCGAAGTCTCTAGCTTTCCTCTTCACGAATTAGGTTAGTATTTATGAAACTGACATATTGGAAGACGGCAAACTGTGATCTTTGACATCCCGAAGTCTATGAATATATTCATGATTACCCGTTAGTTCGGCTACCTTAAGTGTCTACACTCAAGCTTATGCCAATTATGATGCAGGTTTAATCTCAGACAAATCTCAAGAGAATTTTTAAAGAAAGGCATGAACTTTTGTGATTAACACTGACTTTTTATGCTGCTCAAATAGATGTGTGATGCAAAACATAGAACAGTCTTATGGCTCTATTAAACTACTATAAGCAATGGTTGCTTAAGTATCTAAGTATAGTCTGTTTCAGCAAATCTAACATTAACAACATTCCGAATAATTTAGTTAGGTTTCAAAGTACAATGTCCATTTTTTACTCAGGGCCTTACCGACGACAGCTGACCTATTCTTAAATACTTTGTTCAACCATCATTTGATATTTTTACCAAACAAAAGACACACAAAGTCAAGTCATTTGCAGGCTTAAACGTAATGAGCGGTATTATGATATTTGCCAGAGTATTGATGACATTGTTGAAGAAACAGGCATAGCCTCAAATTGCAATGTTTTTCTTTAAATTGCATTATTCAAAATTAAACATATTCATATATTCACATTCTAAATATCATGACTTTAAATGCAATACAAAAAAAAAAAAAAAAAAATGAAGAAAATTGTTGTTTTTGTGTTGCTTCCCAAATATGATCAGCATTATCAAACTACACAATTGCATACAAAAAACCTCAATAGCAGTCATCACAACTTCAAGCACCCAACAAGAAAGAAGTAAGAAGCGCGGCATATATTACTGTGAATGTGCATAAAAAAAAGAAAAAAAAAAGATTTTAAAAAGATAAAAAAAAACCGCTTAAAAACAAATTTAAAAAATCAAAAAACTTTTTCGTTGCCATTTTTGTTGTTGTTGTTGTTGATGCATGTATATAACATTCAACATGCAGCAAAGAGTCAACAACAAATTGCGCCACAATAGTTAAGTTGCATTGCATTAAATTCAATATTACATATAAAGTGAATAGATGCGACGCGAAACGACGAGACTAAACAGAAATCAAATTGAAAATGAATATAAAAAAAAGTAGGAAAAAAAAAAACATTACACAATTGCAAAACTTAAAGATACATCAACATCAACAGCAACAACAAAAACATACTGGTCGTCATCACAATTTGCAGTTTGTCTTTGAAGCCTCCTCTATTTATCCAATAAGTAAAAGGAGATCAACGAAAACGCATCAAGCAAACGAGCGAAGCGAGCATTGAACAGTTCGAGGCTAAGTATACGACGTGTAGTACACAAGCATGGACAAGTGTATGAGTATCTGTGTGAATACGTGTGTATGTTTGTATGAATACAGCAAGCATTAGATTTCCTGCTTGAGATTTGTTAGCGATATGAGCATTAGGCTTTGTTGTGGTGGTTGTTTGTGTGTGCTCAGCTTGCAGTGTTTATGCCGCCAATGGCGATTTTTTTTCCTCTTGGTTTTTGATGATTTTTTTTTTTAAAATTTATTATTGTTTTTTTTTTAGCTGCTTATGCATTTGCTTCTATTTCTGTTTTTTCCCTCTCGTCTTGTATTTGTTTTGTACATTTCAAGGTTGTGTGGAACTGTGAGATACTTTACTTTTGTTTTTTTTTTTTTTTTGTTTTTGATTTTGTTGATTTCGTTCGACTATTACGTAATTCTGTTGCATTGCTTATTTTTATCATTTTATTCTGAACAATTTTAGTTTAGTTATTTCTAGTTTATATGAACTCAATTCATTTAGATTCTTTTGGCATCATTCTGTTGGTTTTTTGTTTTTTTTTTTATTATCTCTTTGCTGCTGGCTGATTACGCAAACGCATCCCGCAGCATTCTGTGCAACTAGCAGGTAAAAAGTTGCAATAACAAGTGTCTATCTATGTTAGTTGTATTTTAAATGAAGCTCTGGCTTGAGCTTAGAGTAATTTAAATGCATTAATAAAGTTTACCGTAGAGTTTCTGTATCTGTTATTGCCAAATGTTGTAGTGGTCAGTCAGCACATTTTATTTTTTTCTTTTTTTTTTTTTGTTTTGGTCAAAATTGTTTAAGCATAATGTAATTTAAATTAATTGGTTTTGTTGTTGTTGTTGTATTTTTGTACGATTAAGTAGTTGCTGATTGGCAAATCCCTTTCACTTTTTTTAAGTGCACCACGTTCCATGTTCCGAAAAATAAACAAAAAATTGCATCTTTCTTGAAGGAAGATTTTAGATTTATGTTTTTTTTTTTGGTGTTTTTTGACTTCTGTGCCAATTTTTCTTACAACTGCAAATTACTGTTGCAATATTGCAAATATTTGTTTTTGTAAATTTTCTTGTGCAATTAATAGTAAAGAAGCTGTTTTGATTAATGCTAGCTTTATAGAAAATTGGTATTGATTAAGTATTTCGATTATGAAAAAATTTCAATACCGTGCAAAATTCATGATTGGTTTTTATTCTCAAAAAAATTGCAACACTTTTATATAAACTTACGGGCGAAAAATCAGGCACTATAAATGTTTGTGAGTACTCGCTGAATTATATCTAATCAGCAAAATTTGTTAAATCAATTAAGTAAAATTTATTGTCTAGCCAATGTAGAATAGAAAACTTAAAATAATGTCAAAGCATTTATGGACTTAAATAAAAGTCCTGTCAAGAAATGATCAGTCAAATCAAATTGACTCATGAAGCTTTATTGTAATTTAAATGTGATTCATCGCTGATAAGTTGCATTTCTTAAGCTAATTAACTCAAGAAGTACTTTGAAACCTGCCTCAAGTAAACTATAAATATTAAACTTAAATTCGGTTTGTGTAATTATGGTTAACCAAAAATATTGTTCACTAACGACAACTGTAGCGATTTAACGATAATTATTGATAATTCCAAAAATTTTTTTTTTTATTACTTTTAAACTACAATTCGTGCAAAAATTTAAAGGAAACTGCTTTTGAAATATTTAATTGTGCACTTAGAGCGTGCTAATTTACCGGCAGGAAATGTAATAATAGATCACTGATTACATTTGAAACGATTTATAACTAAAGAAAGTATAAAGTTTCATACTTACACTAAAATTTAAAATATCTTATAATGGAAATTTTTTCATGCAACTTCAGTTTGCATGCATTGTTTTTCATTTCCTTTATATGTTCGATTTACTATTTCAATTATTTAAATTTTCCAAACAAAAAAAAAAATATATAAATTCAGTAATACAGAAACTTTTAATCAAATGAATCATATTTGATTGATTCAGGAATTTGCATGAGTTACACCCGCCTATTTAAAACTAAGTCACCGTTGATATCTTAGTTTAATTTTCCAACTTAACAAAGTGAAATTCACCTCTGACTCTAGTGTAATCAGTAAAAATGAACAACTTAAATAAATGATAAAGTATTTTGAAAGCTGAAATTGATGCCAGTAAAAGAATAATGATCCACCATAATAAACCATCTACAGGGCCTGAAAACCGAGATAACCCGGCGAAAGACAACTATCTCTTGGACTGTCTATCCCCAGAAGAGAATGGACAAACAGTATAGTTTTGAGAAACACTTTGTTGCAAAACTTTGTAGTAAGAATGAATGGGAGAGTGTAAAACTTAACTACACACTCAAAGAACACACGATTAAGTGGTATACAGATGGGTCACGAACCGAGGATGGAACTGGGGCAGGAGTATTTGGGCCAAGAATCAAACACTCTGAGCCGATTGGGAAGTATCCTAGCATCTTTCAAGCAGAAGTTCACGCAATCGATATATCGTCGCCTGAGTATTGATTTGGCGTATAGGCATACGAATACTTATACACATACGCTAAATCAGTTCTCAGGTGACGATATGTGAGCAATTCAACATAGATAGGAAGTACAAACTGGTTGTAAGTAGAGTTCCAGAATTGTGGGTGATATGAAGAGTTGCTAACTCTGTACCCTGATATCTAAATTTCATAAATATCTCAAAATTCTCATGTATTTGATTAAGAAGTATTAATGTAAATAAAAAAATGGTTCAAGTCCCAAAAGGAATGATATTTTTCGTGAAAAAAAAAAATTACAAAATAAATTTGATTTGAAAAGAAAACAACAACAGCGACAACACGAACTGACTAAGCTATAAATGAATGCTTCTTACATAATATCAAGCAGCATTATTATTGGCATGCATTAAGAAGAAGCAAAATTTAAATTCCGTCAATTATACATGTATATATTTGACACAATGAAGCTTTTGACTGACTGACTGAACTGTTGCTGGTATAGCAACTTCAGCAGCCAACAAGACAACAGCGACAATAACACCACATGCAATTTTCAACTAAATAGACGCATGCAACCAACATCAGACAACATCAATATGAAATGGAGACAGACGATCAATTGAAGCATATCTATGTAAAGATATTCCAAAAAAAAAAAAAACAAAAAGGAAAATAATTATTGCTGACACATTATTGCAGCAGCATCAGTAGCGGTAACCAACAAACAGCATGAGCATTTTAAGTGAATAATTAATTTGTATTGCTGGGGTATAAATGAAACAAAAAAAAAGGAAAAAAAATATCAAAACAATAAGAAGTGGTAAATAGCAGACAATTGTTGCTGCTGTTGTTGGTTACTGGTAATAATATAATCATTATACGAGAAGAAGAAGAAGAAGATATTAATGCATGCGTAATAGTAACAACAACAACACTTAAGGCTTTCTTTCTTTTGCTTTTTTTTTTTCTTTTCTTGTACTAATTTTGAAACAAAAAAAAGAAACGTGTGTATATTACAAACAATCGAAAAGTGAAATATAATAATAAAACCAAAAAAAAAAGGGCAACTATGAAAAGCTTGAAATCGTTGGTCAATAAGAAAAAGCAAAATCAAAACAACTAAAGCAACAACAAATATATTTAAAAAAAAAAAAAACAAAAAAAAATTAAAGAAAGAAAATAATAGTCATAGTTATTCAACAATTTTTGCAGCTTCACAGGGATTTAGTTGATGTTGTTGTTGCTGCTGTTTTATGTAGTTGCTGCTTTAATTGCAGCAGCAATAAATCTTATTATGCTGTAAGCTCATATGCGCGTAATATATGAAGAGTTGAAGATGATGGAGAAGAAGTAGAAGAAGTAGTTAAATGCTGCCACAATATTACAGCATGAGCTATTTACTGTTGTTGCAGTTATAGTTGCTGCTGCTGTTGTTGTTGTTGTTGTTACTGCTGTTGTTGTTGTTGTTACTGCTGCTTTTGTGCTATTGATAATTGTTGTTTGTTGTGGTTTTTAAGATGATTTAGCATTAAAAATCATTAGATCAACAAATTGCTAGCGGCAAGGCAACAGCAGCAGCATCATCATCATCATATACAGCATGAGGCATCACTTACTAGTACATTCAAGTAACTAAAATTATGTAATACAACATGTGCGCATATGCGCAAATGCATCAAATTGAAATGTCAAATATTTAAACCTGAAAATGATTTATTTACCCTCAGGTTAAAGTTTTACTCTTATCTTTTTAAATTTTCTATTTGATTTTCTTTTAATAAGCTTTTGTTGGATTTTGTAAGCATTTGAATTTTTAGAATGCTTATTAAATTTGCATTATTAATATGTAAGCGCTTATAAAATTACATCATTTTGTGATTTATAAGCATAAGAGTTTTTTGAAAGGAGCTTAATTTTTTAATGAAATGTATATAAATTTGAAAAAAATTTTAATTTATATTTAAGATATGCTCAAATTGAATAGATTGAGGTGAAAAACTTGAGTGATATAGGCGCACAATGAGGCTTAATTTTAAACTTGTATGTACGTATTAGCAAATAAATAACTTTTCAGGAGTAATTCGGGATAGCTGATCGCTAACTCTGACCCTGTACTTAGATTGTCTCAAAAATGGTATTTAAGACACTAATTAAAAATTTCTATTTATGTACTCTTACATGCTTATCACTATAAGAAAGTTGTTTGCTATAAAAATGTCAAAAATGTTCTTGGGGCCCTTTCCCTTCCCATCCCTTTTAACCCACTTTTGGCGTGTTATATGAAGTAGAGTTCGACCGAACGTCAATTTTCTGGCCGAAGCCGAACCGAGCTTTGGCCAAAATTTTAATGTTCGGCCGAAACCAAAGGCCGAACCTTACAGAAACTGAATTATAAAAACTATAAAAATAAATCAATAATTTGTACTTTTTAAATGATAAATTTGACCTAAGTATATTATTTAAGGGGGTATTCTATCAGAGATGGTCCGAAAAATCGATTTTTTTTTGTATTTAATATTTTTGATGTAGACAACGAGTTTTATGAGAAAGAGGAGGGGGAAATATATGCTCCTGGAATCGCTGATTAACCGTAAGTTACATCATTTGTAAGTACCATGTTTGTAAATCTTTAAACTCGTTTTTCTCGAAACCATTTTTTTCGGGACTTGAATTGACTTGAAATTTTACAAGGCTACTAAGCAAATGTATAGGTATGGTCTTATCTAGGATTATGACGAAAGCATTTGTTTAACTAAAAATTTTTTTTCTTATTCCCTAGAAGGAAGTCTCACGATTACAAAACAGGTTACATTTTGTGTTTCAGAATATTTAAACCGGAGATATCATGTCCACCAAGGCCGTATTTAGGGGGGAGGTTTTGGGGGTTCTGACCTCCCCCCCCCCCCCCCGAAATGTAGGAACTTTCATCTATTTTGTGATATTTATTGCCAGTGGATGAAAAAAAAGTCAAAATAAAATCGGTTGAACAGTTTTTAAATATTTTTTGCTTCCATCGGTTTCTTTCTAAAAAGTCAAATATAAAAAAAATAAACTTGAAATCTTAGTTACACTATGCGATCAGATTCGATTTGTTTTCTTTGACATGAGGTTTGACTTTGGATACAAAAAGAGGAGGTGATGCTGAGCAATTCTGCATTTATAGTTTTTCTAGGTCAGTAACTGTTTTTTATTTACAGTTTCGGGTTTAGGGCTCATCTGGAAAGTCATGATTTCGAAGTTTGTAACACGCCAGTGTTCAGCTCTCCAATTTTTAAAAATGACCAAAAATTCTATTTTAGGGTTTTCCATTTTTTCTAAAACGTAACGTGATGGGAAATTTTTGACCTCAGATTCGTGTGCAGTATAAAAAATTCATTCACAAATACTAGGAACCATTTTATTCGCAAAGCCCATGTAGGGCAGTAGTAGTGGATCAGCTCCAAAGTTCTAGGAAACAATCTTAAAATGTAATTAATTCTTTAACCCATTATTGCTTAGAGCACCCCGACTCGAAAGACCTCTTTCAATGCAGTAACTGCACGAATTTTGGGAATATAAGCCAACCTCAACCGGATTCCTTATCATGGCCCGAATTCTCATTGATAATCATTTGAAAAAAATGAGCTTCTGACTATTTTTAGTATTTTTGGTAATTGTTTTGAGGTCCGGCTCATCATCAGTAATGGAAACTCAATGTCAATTTTCTTCGAATGAAACCCCCCCCCCCCCCCCCCCCCCCGAAAAACAATCCTGGCTACGGCCCTGATGTCCACCATAGAGCAACTATTTTCGGCAGGCTCAAGTTCGAGGCGTCGAATGAACAATTATTAACAAAGATATTTTTAACATTAAAACGAAAATTATGGTTCAAAACCTGTAGAAAAACTTGTTGATGACCAACGGTCAAGTCCCCCCTCTCCACGCTTGGATCCGATAATGACCATTTTTTATCATCTTATGTTTTCCTCAAGTTACATAATTAAAAAAAATCAATAATTTTCACTCAATAAATAATTGCTATATAACATATGCCTAACAAAAACTAGTTCATAAAATCGCATTATTTTTAAGCTTTTGCAACTTGAATTCATTCATCCATTCATCCATTCATTCAATTTGATGTGATTTAATAATAAAGATTGAGTAATCGAAGTGTAATTTTTTCTTTTTAACTGTGTCAATGTACGCACCTTTGACAATCGAACATAAAACAACAAAAAAAAAAACCAAAACTATAGAAAACTTTACCAGCAGAAAAAAGGATACGCAAGTATTTCGTGAGATAGTTCGATATACATATTTATAACCATCTATTTCAAACAACAACAAACATCTACACTTACATTGTGTAAGCGATTTAGAAAACTGGTTCACTATTCAGGTTCATAGCAGAGAAAACAGAGATATGACTATGACAACAGCAAAATTTTTCTCTTCAATTGGCAATTTTCAACTAGTTTATTACTCCATTACAGGGCCGTAGCCAGAAATTTTTTTCGGGGGGGGATTTTTTATTCGAAGAAAATATTCATAAATAATTTTTATCAAACTGATTTTTAAATACAATAAATTAAATCAATGATGCATTTGATGGACCCTATCAGACTAAGGACAAAAGTAGATAAATATCTTAAAACTTTAGGAAAAATTTTCCGATTTTTTTAATCTTAACCTCAAAAAAATGGCCAAAAGTGACAAAAAATTCACTGAATAATCAAATTAAATTTTTTCAAGTAAATATTTAATGTGCATTCTAATGCTTTTTTTTATCGTGGACATAATTTCATTAACTCATTAACTTCCCACTACTGATGATGTACTCAACCTCAAAAAAATTACCAAAAATAGTAGAGGCTCATTTTTTTCAAATGGTCATTATTGGGAATTCGAGCCATTATCAATGATAAGGAACCCGAATGAGGTTGAGATCTTCGTGGTGCTCTGACCAATAATGCGTTAAAAAATTAATTATATTTTAAGATTGCCTCCTAAACTGCATGGGTTTTGCTAATAAGATGCGAAAGAATTTTTCACGTAGAACACGAATCAGAGGTCAAAAACTTCCCATCACGTCACGTTTTAGGAAAAAATGGGGTTTAAGCAAGTCTAGTTTTACAAGGATCCGATAATTTTTTCTATTTTTATTATTCATCTTTTCAAACTGATTCGGACGAAACTTTAAATCAAAAACAGTTACTGACCTAGAAAAACTATAAATGCAGAATTGCTCAGCATCACCTTCTCTTTTTGAATCCGTAGTCATACCTCATGTCGATGAAAACAAATCGGATTTGATCGCATAGTATAACTAAGATTTCAAATTTATTTTTTTTATATATGACTTTTTAGAAAAAAAAACCGATGGAAGTAAAAAATATCGTTAAATAGATTTTATTTTGACTTTTTTTTCCATCCATTGGCAATTAATCTCTAAAATTAGAATAAAGTATTCTGATTTCGGGGGGGGGGGGGTCAGAGCCCCTAAAACCTCCCCCTAAATACGGCCTTGCTGCACTACTTTTTCTTTTTTATTAGCAAATCGAAAGCGTAAAATCTTTCGATCAACCACCAACAGCATCAATATTTTTCTGTTTCTCTGTTTTATTTGCAGCATTTCGTTGTTGTTTTTTGAAAAAAAAAACTTTTTTCTGTTAGCATTCGCCATTGGCAATCAAACTTTTTTTTTTTTTTATGCCATTTTTATCGAATGATGCATAATAATGAAATGGAAAGAAAAAAAAGTCGTTTTTGTGTTTTGCTTGGAACTTGTTGCGTCATAAATTTTTCACATTGTTTGATGACATTGCAAAAAAAAAAAAAAATTAAAAACAAAAAAAAAAGGAAAAATACTATTCTTCACAAAGTTCAATTAATTTCTTACTTTTTTTGCGATTTTTTTTTTTTTTTTGCTATAAAACTAGCACTTGATTTAAATGAATGAAGAAAAGTTATAGTTGGCAGTACATTGTTTGTTGTTGGAGAAAAAGCGTTGTTAGACAAATTTTTGAAATTTATAATGAAACCAGGTTTGACAGTATTTATGAGAATGAAGAGTGCCTATGTCAAGGATAAGTCTGTCAAACCAGCTCTATATGAAATGGTCGGTAGAATTGAAAAATCTCTTGAACATAATCAATACTCACCCGTTGGCTAACTGCTCTGGCATTATGGACTCTTTTATTAATTTCAAAATCGAATTCAAAATGACTTTTGGAAACGTTAACCTCAAAATGATGAGATTGTTTTCTTTTTTGAAAAAATTTTCTAATGGTCCATACAAATTGACGACAGCAGCTAAACTGTCGCCATGTAGTCAGCTACTAAATGGAATGGAAGCGATACCACTAGCTAAAATAAGAAATAGATTTTAATTGGCTACGGTCACAATTGTGTTTGGTAGTTATGCGATCGTGTCGTCGCCAAAATAATCATCTCCATAAGAACGTGTATTTTTATATTAATTTGACAGATGTAGTTGTGTAGCTGCCGTCGTCAATATGTATGGTGCATAATTTTCTACAGCAAACGTTTTTCTTGAGAATATTTGTTATTTTAATCAACCAAGGGAAAATGTGGAAAGTGGGGTTCACTTGCATATCCAAGTGTGGGATTTTAGGGTTAAGCCTTTGATTTGTCCCGTGCTCATGAAAATTTCATAAACTTTAATCGTTGGCATGGCACAAAAACAAAAGTTTTAATGGGACGAAAAAAATTAACCTGGAAATCTCTGGACCCGCTAGTGGTGGAGTCTATACCATTAACTAAAAAATGCTTAACCAATTAAGTATTGACCCTAGGAGGGCGAAACCAAAAATTGATGAAATTTCACACAGACTTTAGTCTAATTTTTCGGAAGAATTTGAATCTAATATGACATTCTTCGAAGTTTTTGGATTAGCTAATGCCTATTTAGATATTTTTATGAACTTTAAAAATTTGTACAAAAAATTGTGCATTTTAAAGTCATACTAAAAAAATAACGTATCAACTAAATTCCAAAATGAAGGGTAAGGGGGAATGTGAGGTCTATTACTTGAATTCTCCTGATTCATTTTGGGGGTATATTTTTTTCCGACGAATATTTGACAGGCTGAGAGGAAAAGCGAGCTAAAATTTATATCACAGCAAAAGTGAAATAATTTAGAGTGTCAGTGCAAGAATGGCATAAGTAATACGGTTTAGAGTGAAAATAAAAAGCAAAAATGGTATAACAATTCTTTCAGAGCAAAAACAGCATAGTTTTTTATTCCGTTTTCGCTCTGAACATATTTTGTTTCACTTTTGCTCTGAAAATATTTCGTTTTGCTTTTGCTCTTAAGTAAAATTATTCCATTTTTCGCTGAATGTAAAAGTTATACCACTTTTCCTCTCAGCCTCTCAAATGAGGACGATTCGGTTTTATATCACTATCGAATGATAAATGACAGGCTGAGAAGAAAAGCGAGCTAAAATTTATATCAGAGCAAAAGTGAAATAATTTAGAGTGTCAGTGCAAGAATGGCATAAGTAATACGGTTTAGAGTGAAAATAAAAAGCAAAAATGGTATAACAATTCTTTCAGAGCAAAAACAGCATAGTTTTTTATTCCGTTTTCGCTCTGAACATATTTTGTTTCACTTTTGCTCTGAACATATTTCGTTTTGCTTTTGCTCTTAAGTAAAATTATTCCACTTTTTTCTGAACGTAGAAGTTATACCACTTTTCCTCTCAGCCTCTCATTTGTTATTTTGCTCAGCCGTTTCTTCTTTAGTTCATTGGTCCTGTCATGCAAACAAATTTTTATCAAATGAAATTCGAAATGAGGGAAAAGGGGGATAGTGGAGATGATTAAGTTGCCGAATGAAATATTCCGAATTTTATAACGAATAACTTTCCTTCAGACACTAAACATGTAATATTAAAAATAAATATTATTTTACGATGATTTTGTCTCCTGGATATATAAAACTCTAGAAATAAATCTAAAATACTTTTTAAATCTTCTTTTTTATTAAAGCTCTAGACTCCAACATACATATCTTCTTCTAAATCAATTAATCGATCTAGGAAGTTGCTCGCCTCTTGAAGTCATTAACTTGTCATTAGCCCAATCTGGGCTTGAGGTCTAAGAAATATTTAGGGCAATGAGAGGACTGGTAGATTAACGAGGTGAAAATCAGCTGCAGACATTGATAAGGCGTAATAAAGTTTCATAATTGGCTTATTCGTATGCAAGCTTCGATTTGATCCAAGATTATTCAAAGTTATTTAGCTCAAGCCTTATGTATACCCGAAATAAATTTCCAATTACGTTTGCCCATTGATCTTGATTTTAGAGAAAATTAAGGTGCTATTAAAGTCTGGAACTCCATAATATGAAATATTTTCGAGATTGATATGGAGAACTATTTGCCTACCAATGTCTCCAAATCGACATAATTATCACAAGGCTTTCGAAAGATTCACATTTTAAAGGTATTAAAAATCAGACGAGTTAAATAGGGGAGGATATGTTGTAGATATGGGGTAAGCTTAATCTGTCCCTAGACTTCTTATTAAGATTTGGGCTGATCTATTATTTGACTTTATAGAGCACGTGACGGACGGCTTTTCTACACCACTGCTATAAAAATCATACCTATATAAATTAGTATATGGAAGTTTGCCATGAAAGGGACATTTTTTGTTGGATCTCGTAGATCAACGAATGAAATAATGTGAAAAATTTTAGACATGTTGTTAAGAATATTTTCTCTAGAAGTCACTGGGAAAAGTTTAATGCGAAATGTTAAATTGAGCGATCATATAAAGAGAGCAACCTTCAGATTAGAAGGTTTTAATTTCTTGTCCTATTAAAATATTTTTGATTCAAAGCCAATGATGAAAACGAATGCAATTTTCATCACTAGAGGGAAAGGGGAGGGGGAAGATTGGGGCTTAATCTCAAAAATCCCCCCATAGATCCGGTAGTGCACCCATTTCATTTGCCAATTTGGAGATAGAGCAGATTCTAACTCCAACTAAGCCAGAGCTATGGTAATTTATTTAAGCAAAAGTTAACCTAACCAGAATCAGAAGCTAGTAAGGCTGCAGTGAACGAGGGGATGGTAGGCTGCTGTAGCAGCAGAGGCTTAAGTGAGACAAAATCTCTCGTTCAGTCCCAGTTCTAGCAAGAATAAAGCTTAACTTTTCTTTTATAGACTCAAATGGTTGAGTTATGAAATCAGATTTCATATCTAAACTTCTGGAATTGGCTATACATAAATAAAATCAACTTGAAATAAACTCAAGAAAATTTTTCTACAAAAACAAACATTTATTATTATAACTAACATATTACTTTTCTCTTTCTCTTTACAGCCCTTACCGGGTTTTCACAATCAATTCCGGCGTCAACTGTCGGCGCAACAGCACATATTAACCGATGTGCAACAGCATCATGCACAATCTCGTCAGGGACAGCCACAACACAACAATCCCTACTTTGTACAACAATCGCCCAGTGTTGAATTGCCACTACAGCAGCAACAACAACGCAGTCGTCCACAACCTCCACCATCTGCAACTAGCATACGCTTTCCACCCTCTAGTCCAGGACGTAGCAATTTCATACAACAAGGAGGCGGTAATAATTTTCAACCGAACAATAACAATAATCAATTTCAACGTTCAACGCAAAATCAATTGTATTCACCTCAACAACAACAACAACAGCAGCAACAGCAAAATCAATTTCTACAACAGCCTCAGCAACAACAACCACCACAGCAGCAACGAAACAATATCGATTTACATACACAAAACTTTTTAGATTTACGTAATTATGGCAATCAACAGCAAGTGGGACCGCAGCAGGGCTTGCCGCAACGTTCTTACAGCAATAAACAATTCCAGCCTCAACAACAACAACAGCCTCCTCAACAGCAACCATATTCCACATTGCCGAACAACATCTATCAGCAACAAGGTCCTCTGCCACAGCAGGCGCAAGCTTTCGGCTTGGCGCAAACGCAACAGAAACTTCCAAGTCAATCGGCCGGGCCAATATTCCAAACACAGCAACCAGGGCCAGCACAAAGACCATTCTCCACATCACCTCAGAGTATTTTCCAACAACAACAAGCACAGCTACAACAACAGCAGCAACAACAACAACATCCGATACGTCAACAGCAGCAGCAGCAGCAATTCCAAGTGACCCCAAACTTAGGATTGCCAGTGCCACAACTCTTCCCGAATCTAGCCTCAAGTGTTTACCCACCACAACAACAAGTGCAGCAGCAACAACAACAGTTTGTTGCCGCCAATCAGCAACAGCAGCCGTTCCCCAGTTTACCTACACCACAAGCACAATCGACCGATCAGGAATACAAACAGAAACTAATACAGAAACACGAGCAATTCGTGCAGAAGCAATACGAAAAATCACAGAACAAAGTCAAGCAGCAACATGAAGAATTCGTTGCCAAGCAGCAAACAATCAAGCAACAGGTGCTGCCCACACTATTGAGCGGTCCAACAAACTATCAGCAGCAAGCTGCCTTCATACCGCCACGCAGTCGTCCCGTTGATAACTCCGAATTGCATCTGTTCTCCTCTGCGTTGCATAAATACCATCAAGAACATCCAACCACAACGACAACTACTACAACAACAACTACAGAGCCCACCACGACCGCTAAGAATAACAAGAACAACATTTATGCACAGGTTAAAGCCGAATTGGGAAAATATGGACAAAAAACAACAAGCAAGAAAGCCGTCAAAACCATCGGGCGCGATGAGCTGCTGAAACAGTTAAAGGCAGCGCTTGCGGAAACCCCACAAAAAGAGCTCGGCAACAAGACCTACGATGAAATGGATCTGGTGCTACCAAACGGACAACGAGTACAGGTCATACGCACGACAGACCCGAATCTGGTGCAAGGACAGCACGCATTCTCACAAGATCAACTGCAGGCACTGTTGGCTCAGCAAAGTGGGGCCGCAGCAGGAGCAGGAGGTGGTGCTAAATTGAGCATCGATGACTTGGCTCCCAAGAACGGACGAAAAGATTTAGTCCTACCCAATGGTTCGAAAGTGCAAATACTCAGCTCCCCGAATACCGAAGAAATCGACCCACAAAGTCTACCCGGCGGTATAGATCTCTCCAATTTAGCCTCAGCGTACGGTGGCGATTTTGCGGGTATTTCAAGTGGTGCCAATAGTATTGCTAGCTCTGCAGTCATACAATCCGATTCGGATGAGCCTCCATCGCTAGAGGAATTGGCTAAACGTGGTCTCATACCAGATGGCTATGAAATTGAAGGTTTGAGTTCGAGTAAACCAAAGGCAGCAGCAAAACCGGCGCCACCCACATTACCACCCAAAAAGAAGGCCACCTACGTTTACTTGGAAGAACAATCCGATGGCAGCTTCAAGATACAAGGCGTCAAAGCCAATGGAGAAAAAGAAACCAAACAAACTGGAGCCGAGGTCGAAAGTATTTTAGAACGCATACGTAGCGGTGAAATTAAGCTGCCTCCCTCTGTACAACGTTTGACTCTACCCAATGATGAAGTCGTCGAGATTGTTAGTGGTAATATTATTAAAACGACAAGACCAACACCAATTGCAACCACTACCACAACAACTACAACAACCACACCATTCCCATTCACAAGAACTTCACCGCAACGTCATTATCATCCATCGCGCACTACAATCTCCCAACAGCAGCAGCAGCAGCAGCAACAATATGAAAATATTTATACCACAACTTTTGCTCCTTTAGTGCACAGTCGTTCGAGCACGGTACGCTTGCAAGACACAGCCGCCAGTTCTTATCGTACCACACCGGCTCCAATTTATACTCCATCACCTTCGTCTGCGGTCAGTTATGGTACTTCCACGCATACGCCAATCACAGAACGTTTGGCACCGTCTGACAGTATCTTACAAGATTCTACACAGTATTCAGATACTTTGGTTCAGGAAACTGAAAACACCGAAAAAGCTTCTGAGGATTCTGCGACGTTATCAGAATCTCTATCAGGATCATTAACTGGGTCATTATCAGCATCTCTCAATCCTAGTGAAGATTTAATACAAATACTCAAGTCAAACGGTTTGTTTGCTATGGCTAAGTACTTGCGTCAATCTGGTTTGGACAGCATTCTGAATGAGACCGGCCCGTATACTCTGTTTGTGCCAACCGATAAAGCTTTTAAGAATTTACTGGTTCAATTGGGCGGACCCGAACGTGCTGAAGAGAAATTCAAGGCTAATCCTAGGTTGTTGAGTGGTGTAAGTAATTAATGGAGTTATTTGCTTGTTTGTTCTAATTCCTTTAAATACTTGTGTATTTTATTTATTATAGCTTTTATTACATCACGTGATACCGGGAGCTTTTGAAATTGCAACCCTGCAAGATGAGATGACTGGTGTTTCTTTGGCGGGTACACAATTGCGTGTAAATCAGTATACAATGCACGATCAGGAGTGGAATGATGTGACGGTAATTTTATGGCATAAACTATAAGAATATTTTGAGAGAGGGAGAGAGAGAAAGATAAATAGAGAGGAAGGCTGAGAGAAAGAAAGACAGAAAGAAAAACTGAGAAGAAGAGCTTTTATAAAATAAATAAGTGGAAAGTTAAATAAATTTCAAAAGAAAATATCATTTGAATTCTGTGAATTAGTCTAACACCAAAACCTCTAGAGTCTCTCAAATTCTGAGACTAAATTGAACTTTTAAACCTTCAAGGTGATTTGATCTATGAAGTAAATTAATTTCAAAAGCTCTAGGGTCTGTAAAATTTTGTGAATGAATGAAAATTTGATAGATCCAAAGTCATTTGAACTCTAATGAAGAAAATTTTCTTAAAGTGTTCTAGGGTCCTTCAGATTCAAACATTGAAAAGTTAAGGTAAATAAATTACAGTTCAAAACCTTTAGACTCTCTCAAATTTTATGAATCAAAAAAATATAAAATCATTAAGTTTCTGTGAATTGAATTACTTTCGAGAGCTTTAGACCCGCTGAAATTGAGTGAGTAAATCAAACTCTAAAAGCTCAAGAGCTTTTTTGGTTCTTTGAAGAAAACAAAATATAAAAGCTCAAGAAGCTTACAAATTAAGAGAATAAGTAAAATGTCAAAATCCCAAGACTTTAAAATTTTGTCAATAAATCGAACTTTAAAAGCTCTTAAGCCTGTTTATATTTATTAAATTTTTATACTATTATATTAAATCTGTTTATAGAATCAAACTATACAAGCTTTATGTTATTAAATATCTGTAAATAAATCAAGCCTCAAAAACTTAAGAGTCTTTCAAGTTATATGAATAACTCAAAGCTTAAAAGCTCAAATTCTGATATTAATCAAATCAAACTATACAAGTTTAGAAGTTATTAAATATCTGTAAATAAATCAAGCCTCAAAAACTTAAGAGTCTTTCAAGTTATATGAATAACTCAAAGCTTAAAAGCTCAAATTCTGATATTAATTTAATTTTAAAAACTCCAAAGTCTTTGAATTTTTATGAATAAAACAAACTTTAAAGACTTAAGAGTCTTTCAAATTTTGTGAATAAAATAAATCTTAAAAGCTCTGGAGATTTACAATTCTGTAACTGAATCAAACTTTAAAAACTCTAAAGTCTGAATTTTTGTGAAGCTTTAGGGTTTTCAAATTCACTTTAAAAGTTCCAAGTCTTTGAAATTTTGTGAATAAATCAAATTATTCAAAATTTGTGGATATATCCAACCTTAAAAGCTCTTGAGTTTAAAATTCTGTAGCTAAATCAAACGTTGAATGCTACAGAGTCTAAAGTTTTGTAAATAAATTAAACTTTAAAAGTTTAACAGTCTTTAAAATTTTATGAATTAATCAAAGCTTAAAAGCTCTGGAATTTCAAAATTCTGAAAATAAATCGACATTTAAAAGCTCTAAAGTTTTTAAATTTACGTGAATAAATCAAACTTTAAAACCCTTAGAATCTTTCAAAATTCTGAAAATAAATCGACATTTAAAAGCTCTAAAGTTTTTGAATTTACGTGAATAAATCAAACTTTAAGACTCTTAGAATCTTTCAAATTCTGTAAACAACTCAAAATGTAAAAGTCTAAAGCTTTTAAATTTATTTAAATAATTTGAAAATTTAAAACTCTTTCAATTCTAACATTTATTTGATTTCCCTTTCCCCACAGCTCACCACCATCAACGGTGCTATGGTTGTACTAAACAAAAAAGACATCAAAATACCACAAGGTGTTGCTCACGCCGTCGATCGCGTTATGTTCCCATTGCCAGTGGGTGATCTACTGCAGACTTTACAATCAGATCGTGAAAATCGTTTCTCGAACTTTTTGAAAATCTTATACACTTCAGGACTATCGGAAAAATTACAAAGTAAAGGTAACAAGTTTATGGCAAACCATTCACATAGCAAACTTTCACCTAACCCTTACACTTCCTTCTCTTTAAAGGTATCAAAACTTATACAGTCTTCGCCCCGGTCGACAAAAGCTTCAGCGACATTGAATCCGATACGCTTGAAAAGCTTTTCAGCGAAAAAGAAGCAGCCGAAGAATTTGCCATGAAACATATTGTACCCGGTTCATTGTTCTCAGCAGGTATGCGATTCTATCAAGTCAAGGATTCATTGCTCACCGGCAAAACGGTCATACTGCAAAAGACGTCAGCGGGTAAAATCAAAGTGAACGATGCCCAGATGGTTACATCGAATATACCGGCAACGAATGGTGTTATACATGCACTAGATGGAGTGCTGGCGTGAGCTTAAAGCTTTTTATATGAACTGAAATTGCATAAAAAAGAAAGCTTTGTAGCTGATGTTAAAGCTATGATGTTGTAGTCTATAGGTCCTTAGTTTTAATCTTCCCAAGTTAATGCATGCTTTTCTTTTGCCCTCCAGCCCCCTTCCCCCCTGCCCCCCCCCCCGTCCAAAAAAAAAAGTATATACATTTTTTTTGTTTTTATTTGTTTTTGTGTAGAAATCTTGCCAGGTGCTCTGTTTTGAAGAGCTTTTTTTTCAAAGCGAAAGCTCTTTGGGTTTTTTTTTATTTAAATTAAAACAACAACAACAAAATCTTTTGGTGCTTCCCAAAATCACTAGATTCATATGTATATGTAAATCTTTGTTATATCTTAGAAGAGAGGAAGAGAAAAAAGCAAAAGCTCTTGAAAGCTCACTGCAGTCATACAAAATAGTTAAAAAACAAGAAGAAGAATTAATTAAATTTTTTTATTTTTAAACGAATTGGAAGTAACAAACCAACAAACTCACACACACACACACACACACACACTTATATATTTAAGCTGCTCTTATTTATTTGGAAAACATATAAACAAAAATCTACAATAATTTTTTTTGTACAAACTCTTTGCAAAATTTCATAAATTTTCGAAATATTTTTGATACTTATTTTTTAAGTTTATGTTTAAAATTTTATTAATTTTCAATAAATTTATTTTTTTTTTTTTTTTTGTATCTGTTTTAATTTTATATACTCTTATCTATAAACATATACTGTATTTGTATATTACTTAATCGATATATCTGCACACTCACACACATACATGCATAAATTTTGTATGTATGTATGTTTGTATGTGTGTGGATTCATATAAATTTCTTTTACAATTTTTTGTGGTTTTCTATGAAATGTTTTTAAAATTGTTAAAAATGAAAGTTTTTATGCATAAAAATTAATAATTAATAAAGTTAAGCGAAAAAATATATAAAATATTTGATTTGCTTTTTTTTTTAAATTTTTCAATGATTAAGTGTGGTTGGGGTCTTCACATGTGCATATGTAAGTATCCAGGATAACGTGATGGAAAGAAAACTTAAAAGCTTAAGTGCAAAAATCATACGTAAAATGCTCTAGAGACCTTGACATTTTGTTCTGTTATTTAATTCTAAAAGCTTTAGAGTTTTATAAATTTCATGAATAAGTTAAACCTTGAAACTGAAGAGACTTTCAATCTCTGTGAATAAATCAAACTTTAAAAGCGTGTGAATCTTTCAAATTCTGTGAATAAGTCAAACTTTAAAAGCTTTAAAGTCTTTGAATATCTGTGAATATAAAATATTAAACATTCAAATTCTGTGAATAAATCAAACCATGACACCTTAAGAATCTTTTAAGTTCTATAAATAATTTATTTATAAAAATCTTTTTTCATCATTTTGGGGCTATATTTATATTCAATAATTGGGGCCTTACTTCATTATGAAAATATGCCCCAATTTTGGGGTTATTTTTCATTTTCAACATGCAGCCAAAACTGAGTCACACAGAAATTTGAATCAGTGTTGATATTTTACGTACAATTGTAACATTTTAAGTACAATTTCGAATCATTCCTTTGTTTATAATTGGAAGGGAGGGGTGGGATTGAGTCACCCAGTACATAGGTCCCATCGTCCATAATGCAGCAATCAAAATTCCTTATAAAATTGCGGTACAATATTATGGCTCGGTGTCCTTCTTCGAATTTCTGTCTAGAACTTTTTGAACCTTGTATGACTTCAGCTCTTCCTCCCTGTGAACTTTTCTAACAAAAGTTTCAGAGCATCCTAGTTTTTTCAGCCACTTTCCTGCCTGATGCATCGGGGCATGGCAGGTTTATTAAACTCCTTGTTTTTGCCACTTCCTTGTTTTCTATTAATGGGCAGGCGTTCATTGTATATTTTAATAACACACGAAACGGTATTTCGCGAAACTCGTGCTTTTTGAGCAATTGCTTTTAAAGTCAAGTTTTGATTACCATTGCGCAGTCAAATAATTTTTTCACCCATTTCTATTTCGCTGCTCATTCTGAAGCCAAAAACTATCGAATGATCTCAAAATTTAACATGAAAGCTCAGACATGTTTAAAAAAGCTACTCTGATGCAGGGATGCCAACTCATTTTTTCTTTCTCCCCGATAGCCCTAGCATTAATATAATTTCATATTGAACAGCGCGACACGCACTTTCCATATAAATATTTTACAAAAACGAAAAATTACATAAAATTGACCTCAACGAGTATTATATTAAGGCGACCCTGAACTTTCTCGGTCCAAAATTTAACTAATTTTTACGGGACTGGTAGATTAATAGAAATGTTCATTCTGACTTCGGAATTCTTTTGGTACATGGAAGATTTCACTTCCAGGGAATCCACTCTCAAAATCGATCCGGCTCAAGCTTCCACAAAGTTTAATCCTATTAAGTAGTAGTTGCCACATCAAATTTGAACGAAATGGGGTGATCGTAATTTATAAGTTAGCAGATTAGTCGGCAAGGATTAAGAGTTATTAATCAGGAAGTGCTGGACTAAGGCATAGCTTTCTGAACGGTCGAAAGGGAAGTCGAAGTGTCGCGCGACTGTTTTGGCCGGACTGACACTCGACGCTATAATCGTCTATATCTACGAAAGCACTCCGCATCTCTCTCTGAAATTTTCACAAAATACTTTCAAAATATAATACTTTCAAAGAGCACTCCTTTTAAAAATCGATTTCTCCAAACCAATAAATCTCAGGGCCCACTTAAGAAAACACGAATATTTTAAGACCCAAAATATGAAATATTGCGTAAGTTAAATGTTTTACATTACATAAAATTTGACAAGAAATATTCTACAGACTTTTATGACTAAAAGCTGAACGACTTCAAATTCCCCGCAAGTTCATTCCCCGATTCCCCGCACCCAGTAAAATTTCCCGCAAATAGGAATTCCCCGCAAATTGGCATCGCTGCTCTGATATGAAAAAAATTTTAAATTTGAACTAGGAAAACACTATGAGTAAAAATGTATGCACTTGTTTCATAGTGCGCAAACCTTAAATTGAAAATTCTGAATTTTTGCTTTACTTGTCGCGGCTTTGATTATAGTTTTTTCTTGTACAGTTTTTTCCGCGCATATGTAAGTATGCACGTTAAAGTGTATCATGAAAAAAAAATTGTTGTACCTCTCTTTCGGCTCTAGCAATTATCATTCGTAAGATGGAACATTTTGAGAAAACCTCTGAAATTCGATTGTATGGGGAAATTTTTCTTGGGCTCCTTTGTCCAAATAAAAGTCTTCAATTGCTTGTAGTAGATACTCAAAAATGCTTGGGTTCTGTATAAAACTTTTTTAAAATCTACTAAAAGTCACGAGATAATGAGCCTTTTGCTGTAATTTTAGTGATTTATATACGATTTCAAAAAACTCAGTTATTTTTTTTTGTTTTATTTCTTATAACATATTTTTCAAATATTTTGAGGCAGAACTTTATCATTACCATAGGCAAATGCAATTGAGCTCAGCGATTTTGTATTATGTAGAAATATATATATTAAATCTTTTTTAGGTACAATTTGTCTCAAAAAATATACTTTTCACATAATTTAGGCACTTCAAAAAAATCTCGAAATAACAAACACTGATTTGAATTAAATCATCTCAGTAAACGAGAGTGTGGTGAATTTTTCTTAAGGTCTCAATTCGAGAGAGCGAAAATCTTCATACTTAAAAAACGAGAAGAAAATGAGAGACTCTGTCTAATTCACCATGAATTTACTCTTGAATTCTAATCAATATTGAGTAGCAAATTTATCAGTAGTTACTAAAATCTTTTTGATGTATTTTGTAAATAGACAAAAGTTTCATAATATTTGCTTACCAATTCATAATTCTCCATTGAAAGGGTTAATATTTTCTATGCAGTTTAATTCAGCCCGTAGATAAATAAATTTATTAATATTCAGCACCATTTAGTTTTAAAGTCAGCAATTGAATGAACTAATCAAAGACACAAACCGTTTTCTTGTTACATATGAAAATGTATTTCACACAGTACATTTTCCTGAAGTACAGTACGAATAAAAATGTTCGAAATTGCAAAATTTCATTCGGAATAATGAAAATATAAAATCTTTCGATAAAAATTCTTCACTTATGCTAACTGAACTAAGCACATCACAAAATTACGCTTTATGATTAAGATCTATGATAATTTTACACTGTAATAGATAGTAACACTTTTTAATTTTGCACTGCGACACTCGCGAAATTAATTGTTTATTTAATTTTAATAGGACGCGTCCTAACCTTTTCTTATTTCCTTCTCATTTACTACTAAATCATACTACTGGGAATGAGGTTATGAGGACTTTTGTAAGAGAGTTCAAAGGTGTATTTGTTGTAAATTTGCGGAAAAACGGGAAAACATTTGTTCTCTCGTTTGATTGATTTTCTTGTCAGAATTCAATTCAATTAACTCCGCCTTGTACTAATACAGGTGCAAATTTGGTTGGGTCGGGGGCTTGTTCGGACTGTGATATTTGTTCAATGGTGCAAATGGGTTCATAGAGCAAATATACCAGGGAATATGATTTTGTTTTATACTATTTTTGGTGATAATTTTTTGGCGGTTGGTGCCAAGCGCAAGTGACTTTTGTGTTTGTGGCGTAGGCTTCCCCTACTACTAACTTTCTTTTTCCATATTAAAAGTCCTTTTGTGTCCTCAGCAAGTTTGCGAGCCCAGCAAGTTGTGCATTTTCTAAAACATATTTTTTTTTTTTTAAATAAAGAAAAATAACCGAACGAACGTTTCTTAAACCCCAAACCAAACGAGAGCTGCTGGAAGGAAAATGTGAACAGTTAATGGTTTGGATTGAATTTGAAATTTATTTTATCTAAAGTTAGAGAAAAAAAATTTAGGTAGAAGCAATGAAAACCATTTTATGCATGTATTTAATTGTAGTTTTCTTTTTCAGGCAAAAGTTCAGATCATATCTTTGAATAAAGATCTTATTTCAAAGATATGATCTGAACTTTTGCCTGAGTTTTTGATTTGAATTGGGGTCTGTGTTTTGGTCTAAACTTTGGACTAAGTTTTGAACTGAAATTCGGTTTGATTTTTGATATTCTTTGGTCTGAATTGTGATCTGATTTTTAGTCTGAATTTGAAACTGAATTTGGTCTGAATATTTTTTTTTTGAATTTTGGTCTGATTTCTAGTCTAATTTTTGATCGAATTTTGGTCTAATTTTTGATCGAATTTTGGTCTGAGTTTCGTTCTGCATTTTGTCTGAATTTCGGTCTTCTTTTAGTTTGAAATTTAGTTTGCCTTTGATCACAAACTTTGTTCTTTTTTTTATCGGCTTTTGGATTGAATTTTTTTCTTTAATTGTAGTTTTCTGCTTGAATAAAGATATGATCTGAACTTTTGCCTGAGTTTTTGATTTGAATTGGAGTCTGAGTTTTGGTCTAAACTTTGGACTAAGTTTTGAACTGATTTGATTTTTGATATTCTTCGGTCTGAATTGTGATCTGATTTTTAGTCTGAATTTGAAACTGAATTTGGTCTGAATATTTTTTTTTTGAATTTTGGTCTGATTTCTAGTCTAATTTTTGGTCTAATTTTTTATCGAATTTTGGTCTAATTTTTGATCGAATTTTGGTCTGAGTTTCGTTCCGCATTTTGTCTGAATTTCGGTCTTCTGAAATTTAGTTTGAAATTTAGTTTGCCTTTGACCACAAACTTTGTTCTTTTTTTATTGGCTTTTGGATTGAATTTTGTTCTTTTTTCGGTTTAAATTTTGCTCCGTTTATGATCTGTTTTTGGTTTGAATTTTGCTCTACTTCTGGTCTGAATTTTGCTCTGCTTTTGATATGAATTATGTTTTACTTTTGATTCGAACTTTTGATCTGCTTTTGGTCAGAATTTTGTTCTGTTCTGACTAAAATATCGCTATTTTTTTAATGTGAATTTTGTTCTCTTTTGGTTTTTAATTTTGCTACGTTTTTGGATCTCAATTGTGAACATCGGTCTGCTTAGGTCTGAACTTTGCTCCGCTTAGCTCCAAGATCAATCCAACAAACAGATTGTATTTTTCAGTCTGAGTTTTCCTTGGTATGCCACATATTCAATCGTTTTTTTTTTATATTAGTATTACTCCAATCGCCCACTGCTTCATTAACCCCCTCCCTCTCCATTTAACCATTATAAGAAGAAACTCACTTTTTTTACATTTAATTCTCATAAATTCTTTATTAAATCGACGTTTAAAATTCTCATAAATTTTTTATTTATTATTATAATTCTTTTGTTTTATATTTATTTAAATGCCACCATTTTGACATTCGTCAAATGCCAAAACAGCAATTCATTTTTTTAATTTTATTTATTTATTTTTGTTTCTTGTGTTTTTCTTTCTTTTGTTTTGTTTTACAATTAAAATTTTTTAAGTTTGCAAATTTAATAGTTAATTTTTTTTTTCTTCATGACTTTCATTTCATATTTTTAATATTTTTTTTGATTATAATAATATTTAATTTATTTTTTAAATAGTTTAAGTAAATTCTATGTTTTCTTGTGTATCATTTCTCTGTTGTTGTTGATGTTTTTTTATTTCTCTTTGCAGTTTTCTTTTATTTAGTTAATAATTTTTTGTGGATTCTTTTAGGTTTTTTATTTTATTTCTTTTTTTTTTATTATTACATACACATTTATAATTATATTTATTTTTTTGTTTTGCAAATTGTTAATGACTATTAAGAGTTTTTTTTTCAAATATTTATTAAAAAAAAAAAAACAGAAAAATTTATTTTAATTTAGTTTTATAATTTAAGAAATAATAATTAGAAATTTGTAAGGTAAGATTAAAAAGGTATAAAAACTAAAAAAAAAATACACAAAATTAAACAAAAACTTAATAAACAAATTTTATGCGTTTAACGAAAATAATTGTAAGTTTTAATGGAAATCATAATAAATTTTAACAATAATTGTAAATTTTAGAAAAAGAATTTTAAATTTTAACGAAAATCAAAGTAAATTTTAACGAAACTAATTGTTAATTTTAATGGAAATCATAGTAAATTTTAACGAAAATCATAGTAAATGTTAACGAAAATCATAGTAAATTTTAACGAAAATCATAGTAAATTTTAACGAAAATCATAGTAAATTTTAACGAAATCGAATTTTAGAGAAAACTTAATTTATAATAGCAATAGAAAAAGATTTAACTTAAAAATTAAATTAAATTAAATAAATGTTGCCTCAATTCTTTTTTTTTTTTTTTGCTAGATGAAATTGTTCAAGAATTTTCGATTCGTTCCGCTGCTTTACTCGATTTAAAAACATCCTAAATTAGTGCTTCTGGGTTCAAAGAGCGAATTCAAATTCAAGCTCTCAGTGTAAGTAATAAAATTCTTGAATCTTTTTCGGAATTAATGTACGTGCCGAGTTCATATTGTGCGGAACTTTAACCAATTTAACCTTTAGAGTACCGGGGTGGCCACTATGGCCAACAATATACAGTTTATAAAAAGAAATCATGAAACTTGCTACTCAGGGGTTTTTAGGGTCGCCGAATCTGTAAACAGAATCTCAAAATTCAAGATGCGGATTCAATATGGAGGATAAATTTTTGCAAAATTATTTAAATTTGATACTCAAGGGTTTTTGGCGTCACTCAATCCGAATCTATAAACAGAGTCTCAAAATTCAAGATGGCGGATACAATATGGCGAATATGTTTCCCCAAAATTATTCTAATTTGTTTGAAATTTGTTACTCGGGGGATTTTTTGGGTCACTTAATCCGAATCTGTAAACAGAATCTGAAAATTCAAGATCTAATATGGCAGAACAATTGATTTAACTCGTTTGAAAGTTATTAATCGGGGGTTTTTAGGTCACTCAACCCGAATCAGTAAACATAATCTCAAAGTTCAAGATGGCGGATTGAATATGGCGGACAAATTTTTCCAAAATTATTCTAATTCGTTTGGAAGTTCTAATTCGAGGGTTTTTGGGGTCTCTCAATCCGAATCTGTAAACAGAGACTCAAAATTCAAGATGGCGGATTCAATATGGCGGGCGACTTTTTGAAATATTGATTTAACTCGTTTGAAAGTTGTTAATCGGGGGTTTTTAGGTCACTCAACCCGAATCAGGAAACATAATCTCAAAATTCAAGATGGCGGATCGAATATGGCGGACAAATTTTTCCAAAATTATTTCAGTTCGTTTGAAATTTGTTACTCTGGGAGGTTTTTGGGGTCTCTCAATCCGAATCTGTAAACAGAGACTCAAAATTCAAGATGGCGGATTCAATATGGCATAAAAATTTTTCCAAAATTATTCTAATTCGTTTGGAAGTCGTTATTCGAGGGTTTTTGGGGTCTCTCAATCCGAATTTGTAAACAGAGTCTCAACATTCAAGATGGCGGACGACTTTTTGAAAAATTGATTTAACTCGTTTGAAAGTTTTTAATCGGGGGTTTTTAGGTCACTCAACCCGAATCAGCAAGCATAATCTCGAAATTCAAGATGGCGGATCGAATGTGGCGGACTAATTTTTCCAAAATTATTCTAACTCGTTTGAAATTTTGTTACTCGGGGGGGTTTGTGGGGTCTCTCAATCCGAATCTGTAAACAGAGACTCAAAATTCAAGATGGCGGATTCAATATGGCGGACGACTTTTTGAAAAATTGATTTAACTCGTTTGAAAATTGTTAATCGGGGGCTTTTAGGTCACTCAAACCGAATCAGTAAACATAATCTCAAAATTCAGGATGGCGGATTCAATATAACGGACAACTTTTTGAAAATTTTATTTAATTCGTTTGGAAGTTGTTATTCGAGGGTTTTTGGGGTCACTCAATCCGAATCTGTAAACAGAGTCTCAAAATTCAAAATGGCGAATGACTTTAAAGTTGGAAAATTGATCTAGTTCATTTCAAACTGGTTATTTTGAGGTTCTTAGGTTCGAGTCATAGATTCTTTAAATATTATTCGGTTACAAATGTAAATAACTGTATATATGTACTAGTTATGATTACATTTATCCAGAAGTTGAACTATTATAAACATCTATATATACTATCCACGTTTATAGTCGTACAACGATTTCTCATTCTTAGCTGTTCAACCTTTTGAATATTCATATCCACGTTTACACTCGTTCAACGCTTTTATTCTTGGTTGTTCAACTGTTTTGGTATTCATAACCAAACGAATCGAATTGTCTGGTATTTCCTATAGTGGTCACTATATATATTAACGTTTGTATTAACCGAATAGACTTCATATTAATAAAAAGTTTCACATAAAAAAATTTTAAATTACTATGGAAAATTGCTGGCCCTTTAAATGTTAAAAGTAATTGAGAGCAACTATATATGAGTTAATTTTGATTAAATTTAAAACTTATATTTAAAAATAAAATAATAAACAAAAAAAAAAAATTAACTTTTTGTTTCATTAATTTCTAAATTACAATTTTGCAATAATTTGTTAAATTTTCCTCATATCATAATTATAATCATAATAATAATATTTTTGTTTTTTTTTTTTTTTTGCATATTTAGTATCACCCTGTGTTGTAGTATATAATCAATTTTCATATATGAAAAATTTTGTTGTTTCGTTTTTGTTTTTTTTTTTTGTTTGGTTGTTCAGTTTTTGTTTCGAAAATGTTTTCGCTCAATTTTTATAACAAATTTTTGTTCGTTTTAGTTTTGAAAATGTTTTTCATCATTTGTCACACTAACAAAAAAAAAAATGTTTTCTCTAAAATTAAGTTTGTGAAAATGAAAAATTATCATATTGAAATATTGAAAAAAAAAAAAACTTAAGAATTTCTGTTGTTTTTTTGTTGCTGTTAATTATTAATTGCTTGAGTAACATTTTTTTTTGTTTTTAACACTATTGTAGTTATTGTAATTTTTTTTTGTTAATAATAATTCATTATATTTCGTTTTTGGTTTTTTGGCTTATGAGTTTTGTATTGTAATTTTTATACACTAGTCGACAAAATTTTTTTTTTTACTTTTTACACTCAAATACATTTTATAGGAACTTGGAAATTTAGTTTTTGAAGAAACAGAATTTAGAAATCACTGTGATTTTAAAGTAACTGTTATTTTTTTTTTTAAATCTTTGCTTTGTTTACAATATTTTTTCACTTCAAAGTAAGTGAGTTGTTATTCATCGATTCCAGGGAATTAATTTATCATTGCTATAAAAAATTCATTGATAATTTCTTTGAACTCAATGATATACAAGAGTCACAGTGATTAGCATTAAGACGGGAAAGAAGAATGAAATGAAACGGATAAATCATGCAGGAATCTTTATGATTTATGTGACTAATAAAAGAAGAAACCAGTCGTTCTTGAATGAGTTGAAAAGTATAATAGAGGATATTATGAATTTATCGGCCCTTCACCGTCGCTTTCACCAATCACTGTGATTTTTGAAGTACTGTTGCTGGTATTTTTATAGAAAAAATAGCTAGAAAATGGAATGATTTCACAAATTAGAGTGAAAGAATAACAGAGTATGTGAAGTAGTAGACTGTTATTGCATGAGTCGCTATGATTGGCAACGAGGTTGAAAAGTAAAGTAAGAAATAAATTGAATATGTAGCTTAATTTTATACAAATCACTGTGATTATTGAGTAGCTATTATTGGTACTTTTATATAAAAATGACCAGACCATTGGAAGTTGAGATATACTGTATATAAACGATATTATTCTCATATGATTTTTATTACAATAACCGATTTCGAACGTTCCATGGTTCAAAGAACGTTTCCTAGTTGAATTTAAATTAGTTTTACATAACAAAGCTTAGTTTCGTTGTTGATGTTTCAAACTAGCAACCACAGTTAAAGGCAGCACACTTAGTGAAAGGAAATCGGCTCAGCCACATTCAAGTTAGATGCAGACCCTACCAAACTACCCGCAGGACACGCAGGGAAAAGCAAAAATTTAGGATAACACAGTGAAATTGCTACTACCGCCCGAAGCAGATATCACTGTGGAATAACCACTACCAGTAACCGCTGCCGATAAAAAATATTAGCTCTCAAAGACGCTATAATAATGCAGTACTGATTTTAGATGGATGCGAAAAGTTACGACCATTCCCTCCAAGGGCTATTGCACCATCTAAGAAGAAGATTCTAAATTCGTCAGATAAGTATTCTATAATTTGTAATTGAGCGATTGTAACTAGAGTTTTCTGTTTTGCTTGTTCCATTATGACGACTAATGTTATTTGCATTAAAATAAAAGAGAAGAAACACTTAAATTTCATTTCAACGGTTTTTGGTTTTTCTGTTTGACTATTTTCTTTGCTTTGCTACTATTTTGTTTTGTTTGTTTGTTTTTGGTTTTGCTTGTTATGTTTAAAATTTAAATAGGAACACCCTGTATGCGCAAATACAGGATTTATATAGTAGTATTATTTTTTAAATTGTGTGAATGCTGTGCAAAATGTGTGTGATTGTGTGTGTGTGTGTGTGTGTGTCTGAGTATGTGAGAAACATCTATTTAAAAATTGAGACAAAAAACGGAAATTCACCACGACTTTTCAAGATTCACAATTCTCTCTTTCTACCACGCCCTCTCATCTTTTTAAGTTCTCTCTCGCTCTCTCCCTCTCTCTCATTCTATCTTGGCACAACACTTCATTACTCGTCGCACACAATCAATTTATTGCTGCTGCTGTTGTTGCTGTACCAACAATTGTTCTACCTGATCAGCTGTACGCAAAAGAAATGCAGCACTCTCACGATATGCTGAGATAACTTGCCGTGCTGCGGTTATTTCATTTGGACTCAATTTATGCGTTAGCAGTGGCGGTGGACGCGCAACAGCGCCATCTATTGAACCTGTTAGATTGGCAGGCGCAAGTGTTGGAACGGTTTGTTGCTGTTGTTGTTGTTGCTGCTGTTGCAATTGTAACTGTTGCTGTTGTTGTTGCTGCTGCTGTTGTTGCTGTTGCTGCTGCTGCAGTTGTTGCAATTGTTGCGTGGCCGTAACAAGCGCACTGTTGTTGTTGCAACTGTTGGCAAGACCAACAACACTGCCCATGCTGAGTGTACCAAGTGTAGTGACATGGCCAAGCGAATTGTTGTTGTTGATGTTGGCGTTGACGGTGGTTGCTGGGATGATGGCGGAAGTGTTAGTGGACGAAGGTTTCATGGAGAGATCTGTGGGTGTAACTGTGAAAAATTCGAAAAAGAAAACAAAATTATTAAAGAATTCGATGGAATGTGAATTCCAATTTCACACTTACCATTTCCCAGACCAGCAACGCCCGGAAAGTATCCCGGATATGTTGGTGTACGTCCTGCCACAGCAGCTGCAGCCGCAGCTACAAACGGCGATGCCGCCGTTGGTGATGTGAAATCAGTTGGGCGATAGAGCGGACTTGTAGCGGGTAAGCCCGCGACCAATCCGACACCAACGCCACTGCAACCGTTAGCCGTTGTATTTCCATTAGCCAAAACATTGGTCAGTGGTTTAATATCCATTCCAGATGTACTACCGCTTACGCTTGCATTTGAGCTCAGCGCAAGCGGTGAACTGCGTGCCGAATTAATTCCACCACTAGCACCACTTGACGAAGCGGCAACAGCAGCTGCTGCAGCAGCAGCGGCGGCTACTGCTGCAGCCGGTGTGAGAGAGAGCGGCTCAGCTATATCCGAGTTGGGAGTGGAACGTGCAAAACCGCCCGCAGCACCTGCAGTGAAGGGCAAAACTGATGATGTCACCGCGACATTGCTATCCCCGCCCGAAGCCGATGTCACTGTTGAGCTACTACCGCTACCAATAATCGCAGCCGATGAACTCGTAGCTGCTACGGCTGCGGCTGCTGCCGCCGCTGCAGCGGCTACAGCTGAGCCGGGAGCTGGAACTGCATGTGTTATCGGTTCAAGACCAATGCGCATACGTTTGGCATTCATGGATTCATTTTCGCAGGCGATTGCAAGTATTTGCTCAGCCTGCACAGAGGTGAGATGAGCGGGCGTGGGACGTGTCTATAAAAAAAACAAAGCAAAGCAAAGAAATAAATTTAAAATTCTTAGAGTTTTACTTCAATTTACTCACCGTATTATCCCAACCGTCACGCGTTTTCTTATTTCTTCGACACGACTTCAAATACGTTCGTATACGTTTTCGCGAACGATCGCTAAATTCGGGAAATTGTCGTGCGCACGAATCAATAATGGCTTGAATTTTCTCTTTTGGCTGCTTCGAAATTGGTATAATGCGATCAAGATTCTCGTCCACGAAAAGTCGTACGAACATCTATGGGAGGAGGAAAAAACGAAAATTCAAATTCGTTCTTTGAAATCACATAAAAATCACCTCCTTCTACTCACATTGAATGCCTTCAGTCGTTCCGGATCATGTGTGGCCAACTTCTCATCCATCTTATCATCCGAATCATCTTCAGAACCCTCATCTTCTTCTTTCTGTCCCGATGAATTTGTTTCATCTTGCGCTTCCATCGGCGATGTAGTATCGGCACGCGGTACCGGCGATAATGATGTATCCATTTTTCCACTAGCTGCAGCATTCTGTGCCAATGCATTCTGATATTGTGCCCATAAACCGCCAACAACACTTAAGTCTGGACCCTCAGTACCATTGCGCACTGCATTCGAATTTTGATAATTCCAAGCGAGCAACATCAGTTTCAACTTATCAGCATCTTTCATGAGCCCAGCATAGGGATCCGTTTCGGTATTGCTGTCACCGATACCAACGCTGCTGGTGGTTGTCTCGGTGGTAGTCGGTGCTGCAGGAATGGTTTCCTGAAAAAATGAAAAATAGTAAAATATTTTCGTTAATTTGGGAGTTATGTGAGAGAAGCAATAGAAACTTAAAAAGTACACAGTTTTCTATAACTTAGACTGATAGACTTTTGAAGTGATAAAATCAGAATAAAACCAAGAAAACTTTGTTTTAAAAGAGGTCGGCAATCATCAACAAGGAATTTATCTGGAAAACTGGTGAGGGTAGTAATCTGAACTCTAGATATATATGTCTTGAAAACCATGGAAAGAGATCAGCACAATGAAATTTTCTATAATTGGTAAACCGCCAAAGCAGATGGAAAATTTATTTCAGAGTCTCGAGTTCCGGATGCCTAGAAGGTGAGAGGAAGGAGGTAGGTTGAACGCGACTGATATGCAGAGAAATTGTAGAAAGTGATCCCATCGAACTGAGTTCGACCGATTTAAATAGTCAGTCATGGCGTAATGCAAAGAAATTGTAGAGAGTGATCTCACCAAACTGAGCTCGTCCGATTTAAAAAGTCGTGACGTAAAGCTAATCTAACATAACGAACGGTTAGATTAGCTGACGATCAGAGTACTATTAGAGAAAGCTAAGAAGTTATTGCTGAGAACACTTTTAAAAAGCCTTGAGTGCCTGATGTTCAGAAAAATCCAAGAAGAGAGCGTTTGCCCTCAAAAGAAGTTTGCCATAATTGGAAAGTTGTAAAGCCAATGGGCACTAAGGAATAAACTCTAAATCACGTAGAGTGATCGGTCGAACTACTACCGAATCTGCGAGAGGGGGAGGGGGTTAAACCTCTTCACCCTTACCGATGAAATTTTGTGATATTTTGATCGTTGGCCATGAAAAAAAAGGACAACAACATTATGGATTCACAAGTGGGTCGAACGCAGTTCTCTGGAACTTGAAAAACCATGTGTTTTTAAGAAGCAGTTAAGCCGACCCCTTCAGATCTATTAGAGGAAACCTGTGAGGCCATGATGAATGCACTTTACAGAGCGTCGAGTGTTTGTTACTGAAAGCAAGAAATGTTTGGGAAAATCGTGGAGAATGCTCAAACGAATAAATGTGAATCGCGTGTGGTAAAAACATATGTAGTACTTAGCTACAAATTGGAAAACTTGATGTGAAACATGTTCGTTTACGAAGCGCCATAGCTGACGCCTTCAAATCGATTAGAGGACACCTAAAAGGTTATGGTGAGAGGATTTTTACCAGGCATCGAACGTTTGAAGCTGAATGCAAAAAAAGTATGGAAAAGATATGGAGAAGGATCAACCGAACGGAGCTCACCAAAATTTTAAAGCTTTGACGTGCATCGTTTTCGGATTTTTAGGAACCAATGGCGGGTATAACTTTAACAGAGGCTCAAACGTGCCAAAATTATGAAAATTATGTAGAAAAATCACATTAAGTAACCGAACCAAATGAAGCTCCCTAGTACTGATAAGATTTGACGGGTATGTATTCGTTTGAGAAGCTCCATAGCTGCCTACTTCAGATTCATCAGCGAAAACCTAAGAGTTCATGATGTAAACATAAAGAGTTGAATGTCCGGAATGTCAAGTTATGTGCTGAAAAAGCAATGCGAGTGATCGGCAAAAGAAATCTCGGCAAAGTTAATTCAACAAGACGGGAAAAGTAACGGTTTAAGGCATTTCCTAAGCTGACACCCACAGACTAAACTGAAAAGTTGATGATATAAATATGTTTAGCAGGTTTCGATTATTCACGACTGAAATCGAATGCGTGTGGTAAAAGTTTGGAAGTAATTAGACGAACGTAGTTCGTCAGATATTAAGAAACTTAGGGAATATGACACCAGCAAATCCATTAGAAGAAACCTAAGTATTTTTGAATAGAACATTTTTTCCAAGCATCGAGTGTTTGCAACCGAATGTGAATAACAACCTGAAACATCACTAAATAGTATTGATTGAACGAACCTGTCGAAAATTGAAAAGTCTTGATACTTTGTGCTCTATAAAACTCTAAACACAATTGCATCCTTCGACGGTTAAGTGGACGACGGTCAAGCGGACGACGGTTAAGCGGACGACGGTTACATGAACAGCTATCATCGACGGTAAAAATGACGGCAACTGTTCATGTAATCGTCATAGTTTTACCGTCGTACGACGCAGTTTTGTTCTAGGCTTAAGAGATAATAATGACAAAATTTCAACAGATTTTTCAGAGAGTTTGCCAAAACAAAGTATTGGGAGTATGAATGTATAAACTCGTAATTATGACTTACTTCATATCTATCATACGCGCCATTTTTTAATATTGACAGCTATTCTATCTCGAAGAGCGCCAAAAATACTATAAGAATTGATCTGTCAAATAATTTTCATAATTTTACAAAAGTGTTTTACTATAGCTGAAAATGTCGAATTTCGTGCCAACAAAACAACATTTGCGGGAAGTTTTAATTTGCTTTTTCCATTTAAAGAAAAACGAAACTGAAGCACATCGTTTACTCAATGAAGCTTATCCTGACTGTGCTATAGACGTTAGAATGTGTCAGGTGTGGTATGCCCGTTTCAAAAGTGGTGACAGGGAACGTTCAGATGGCCCGAAAACGTTCGAAGATGAAGAATTGAAGGCATTACTAAAAGAAGATTCATGTCAAACGCAACAAGAACTTGTAGAATCTTTAGGAGTTGATCAATCAACCATTTCTGAACGACAGAAAAGAAAGGGTTTCCTGCATCGTATTGTGACTGGCGGTGAAAAGTGGATACGTTACGATAACCCAAAGCGTAAAAAATCATGGGGACCGCCCGGATATGCATCAACATCAACGGCAAATCCAAGCTCATGCTGTGTATTTGGTGGGATATGAAAGGTGTCGTGTATTATGAGCTGTTGAAACCGAATAAAATGATCACTGGCGACCGCTACCGACTACAATTGATGCATTTGAGCCGAGCATTAAAGGATAAGAGGCCAGAATATGAGAATAGACACGACGAAGTTATTCTTCAGCACGACAATGCTTGGCCGCATGTTGCAAGGGAAGTAAAAACATACTTGGAAACGCTGAAATGGGAAGTGCTACCCCACCCGCCGTATTCTCCCGGCATTGCTCCTTCTATTTACCACTTGTTCCGATCGATGACACATGGCCTGGCTGAACAGCACTTCCGTTCTTTCGAAGAACTCAAAAAATGGGTCGATTCGTGGATAGCCTCAAAAGATGAAGAGTTCTTTCGACGCGGAATTCGTATGCTACCAGAAAGATGGGAAAAGGTTGTGGCTAACGATAGATAATACTTCAAAGAATAAATTTATAATCACTTTTTCACAATAAATGTCCAAATTACGAAAAAAATATGAGTTTATACATTCATACTCCCAATACCAAATTAAAAAGGTATGTCCAGTATTCAGCGACACGTGGTTTCCCAAAGTTCAAGAACTTTGACGTGTAACGAATTCGTTAAAAACCTGTCATGTTTAATGCCTAGTAAATATTGCAGATAGCATAAGAATCAATGATAAAAAAAACGTTAACAAAGCTCCGAGTGACCGCGTCCTAGAAAGTCCTAGTATAAAAATCGAACTCGGTTCTATACAAGGTAGACAAAAGAATTAAATGCGTGTGTAAATCATATTCAAATTCTACTTATTCATTTTAAATAAAAAAAAAATTCATACGATAAATATCTAAGACGAAACTAGACGAAAAAGTTTCTAAGCCTTTCTGAAAATCCACAAAGCAGACATGTACACATGTAAGTAAAATTCCGCACGCTTGAGCAGATCTAAGCAGAGGAGGCAGAGAAGAACTTTTACGATGGATACTAAACAACGAAATATCTTTCTCGCTCTCCACCACAAAACAAAAAAGTTTCTTCAACTTTGAGTGAGACCAGTCGAAGTGGCAAAAGTAGTGGAAGAAGCAGAATTAGTAGAAGTAGAAATAGAAGTGGCAATGGCAGCCTCCATTAGGATGATTGGTAGCAACAACGATGACGCTAGTATTTCGTTTTAATTTTGACCCTCCCGAAAAAAAAACAAAAAAAAAATAAAAAAATTCATACATATTCTTAGAGAAATCTTCTTTTTACTATTCTCTACTTTGATTTGCGATTGAAATTATTTGCACGCAAAAACTTTGCCAAACTGACCAACCACTTTCTTTCTTTGCTTTCTTTGAATGACAAGCAGCAGTGTGACCGACTGACCAGTCCAGCTTTCCAACATTCTCATACGTCTCGTATGAGAATTCGTCGTTATGAACTCTTCTCCAGTAATAGCAGAAAACTTCGCTCGTCGTTGTCATTTGAAAGATTGGAGCAAAACTCACACACACACACACACACACACACATATATATACACACATTCTTTTACTACTCTATCATTCCATTTTTATTTATTTTTATGAGTTTGCTTGAATTGCGGCGCTGCTTAAGACATGTGCGGCGGTAATAGAACCACAAAAAGTTTTTTGCTTTTACCAACGAACTACGAGCGCAATGAGATTTTCAGTATCCACAAATAATGGGCGACCGACATGGACATGGACATCAACGTCGTCGTCGTCTCGTTTTGGTTTGTGTTTCGCCGTCTTCGTTTCTTTGGGGGCTAGCAGCATAAAATTTTCAAAATACACAAAGAAAGCTAAGAGAAAAAAACAGAATGAGGAGCAGTAGTTCCAAATCATTGGTACATAGTGGGAGTGTAAAGTAGTAGTTGGAGTACTATGAGCATAAGAAAAAGAAAAACTTTTCGATAAGATGAAAGCTTCAGTTGAAGCGTTTTTTGTTTATTTGTTTTTACTTGCTGCTTTGTGGATGTAAAGGAAAATTATTAGTAAAAAGAAAAGAGAAAAGTAAAGTACACAGTCAGTCAGAATTTGAAATGAAAGAATGAGTTTTGGTAAATGAATGTTGCGGAGTCAAGAAAAGTTAAGCAAAGAAGCAAGGCAACACTTGTTAGTTTGTTTATGTGGGTGGTTTAAATGAGTTGTATGATATGTTTACTACCGGACATAGGAAATACCCTTTTTCTCATATATATTTTTTTTTTTTTGCTTTCCTTTCAATTTACAAGGATGTACAGTGTTTAGTTTTTATTACTTATTCGCAAAAATGAGAAAGTGGGTACATTTTTTTTTTTTTTTTTTTTTGTAGTTGTCATAATGCTGTAAAAGTAATGAGTTTCGCATTCTCAGGAACTGTATAAATATTTTCGAGAAAAGAAACAACAAAACAGTTGGTTTTTCATATATTTACATATTCATATTCATCTATTCATTTCAATGTCTTAAAGTCAGTTCGTCCACTCAAAAACAAAAAAAAAAATGCAATGTAAAATATTTTTGTAATGTTATTTTCAATGTAAAAACAAAAACGTTAGTTCTACGGCAAAAAATATCAGATTGATATGTTTTGTGTTGAATTTACATTAAAACTACCATATTGATAATAGTCCGTTTTAAAGCGCGGTTCACGCAAAATTGGCACGCAGGAAAGTTGCTGTATCTTTTTAACCAGAATACTCAGAATAACAAATAATGCATTAAATGATAAGTTTAATATTGTGTTTTAATACTATAATATTAAAAGATTTAAATATCCTAACGAAGCTAAGTTTCTGTCAGAAGGGGTACAATTTTCTTTCTTAAATAAAAATTTATATTCAAGTTGTACTTTTCTATTTGCTTTCTTTTTAAAACTATTTTTAAGCAGGTAATTGAAGTACGATCAATTTCGATATGTGAAAGGCTGAAAAGCTAAGAGGAAAAGTGGTTTAACTTTCATTGGAAGTATGAATGTATAAACTCGTAATTGTGACTAACTTCATATCTATCATACGCGCCATTTTTTTGACATTGACAGCTATTCTATCTCGAAGAGCGCCAAAAATACTATAAGAATTGATCTGTCAAATAATTTTCATAATTTTACAAAAGTGTTTTACTATAGCTGAAAATGTCCAATTTCGTGCCAACAAAACAACATTTGCGGGAAGTTTTAATTTGCATCTTCCATTTACGCAAACGCAAATGAAGCACATCGTTTACTCACTGACTGTGCTATATACGTTTGAATGTGTCAGGTGTGGTATGCCCGTTTCAAAGCAGGTGATTTTGATGTTGAAGACAGGGAACGTTCAGGCGGCCTGAAAAAGTTCGAAGATGAAGAATTGAAGGCATTACTCGAAGAAGATTCATGTCAAACGCAACAAGAACTTGCAGAATCTTTGGGAGTTGATCAATCAACCATTTCTAAACGATTAAAAGCATTGGGAATGATTCAAAAGCAAGGAAATTGGGTGCCGTACGAATTGAAGCCGAGAGACGTCGAACGACGATTCTTCACATGTGAACTGTTGATTGAACGACAGAAAAGAAAGGGGTTTCTGCATCGTATTGTGACAGGCGATGAAAAGTGGATACGTTACGATAACCCAAAGCGTAAAAAATCATGGGGACCGCCCGGACATGCATCAACATCAACGGCAAAGCCGAACATCCATGGATCCAAGCTCATGCTGTGTATTTGATGGGATATGAAAGGTGTCGTGTATTATGAGCTGTTGAAACCGAATGAATCGATCACTGGCGACCGCTACCGACTACAATTGATGCGTTTGAGCCGAGCATTCAAGGATAAGATGTCAGAATATGAGAATAGACACGACGAAGTTATTCTTCAGCACGACAGTGCTCGGCCGCATGTTGCAAGGCAAGTAAAAACATACTTGGAAACGCTGAAATGGGAAGTGCTACCCCACCCGCCGTATTCTCCAGACATTGCTCCTTCTGATTACCGCTTGTTCCGATCGATGACACATGGCCTGACTGAACAGCACTTCCGTTCCTTCGAAGAACTCAAAAAATGGGTCGATTCGTGGATAGCCTCAAAAGTGAGGAGTTCTTTCGCCGCGGAATCCGTATGCTACCAGAAAGATGGGAAAAGGTTGTGGCTAACGATGGACAATACTTTAAAGAATAAATTTATAATCACTTTTTCACAATAAATGTCCAAATTACGAAATAAATACGAGTTTATACATTCATACTCCCAATACGTTCAGAAAAAAGTGGAAAAATTTTACGTAAGAGCAAGAGCGAAACTAAATATGTCCAGAGCAAATGTGAAACGGAATATGTTCAAAGCAGAAACGAAATGAATCACTATGCTGTTTTTGGTCTGAAAGAATTGTTATACCATTTTTGCTCTTACTTTTAAATCGTTTCATTTTCACTCTAAACCGTATTACTTATGCCATTCTTGCACTAAATTATTTCACTCTTGCTCTTATATAAACTTAGCCACTTTTCCTAACGGCCTGTCATATAGAACACCGAATCCAAAGTTGGCATGTGCTGAAGATATAAGAAATTGCAGAAGAAATAACGAATCAAATTATGTAAAAGAGCGGTGCGGAATGTATAAAGATAAAATCAATAGTGCAACTGGAATTATAGTGGAAATAATTGAAAATTTTTAGACCCTGCTTGGATTTCAAAGTAGAATTGCCGAGCAAAATATTTTTGCAAGGTTTTCTTTCAATCAATCTTTATGAAGAACAACAAAATGATGTGATTTTTGTTTGATTTTAGGAAATTTACTTATTTTATCTTGTTTCCTAATAGAATTAATTTTCGAGTAATTATATTTATAGAACTATACTTTAAGGATTGACTTGATCGTTTCGATCGAAATAAAAGATTTTCGTTCGGAATCGAACATGTGTTTTCATTTCGAAGCGGAATGCATCTCATTACCTACCCTTCGTTTTATTGCTCTCGTAATTGCCTCGCGATTATTAAATTTAGAATAACATAAGCAGATTTAAATTGCATTTAAAATCCTTCTAACTTTTTAATTTCACACCCTGACTAACAATTTCCAAACAATTTCCTTCAGTTTTCTTTCATACGTACTATAAATTTTAATTTCATATTCAACTTAAATCTAAACCTTTTCTTTCCTTTTTTTTTGTTTAGCTGATCCTTTTCTCGTCTTTCCAACAAAACAAAACGAACAAATTTTCCACTAATTAATTCAGTCAGTTAGTCTTAGAGTCATGGTATGGTTCGTTGGTCGGTTAGTTGGTCTGCCAGTATATATCCGGTCGTAAAATGTTGCTGATACTGATGCTTACACTCATATGAATGTACATATGTACATCATTCATCCCTCATATCACCAGGAACACAAACAACACACATACAGACTCATGCTACTTTTTCTGTCAACTCATATACACAGACACTGGATGACCAAAGTAAATTTTCTTGACTTAATGTCAAACTTGAAGTAGTATAGTGAAAATTGCTAATGACAAAGTCTTCAAGAATGAGACAAGAAACATTGAAATAACTTCATCTTCATACTTTTATTTTTTTTTAGCATTTTCATTTCTAATATATTTTCAGCTTAGCATGTGTGTGGTTTTATTTTGTATGGCGGGCGGCTAACTAAAGTTTTTGTACTGACATATTTGTTAAACAACGCCAAAAAAGCGACTACAGAATTTAATGTTTCTTCGCTTAAGTTTCAGATTGTTTCTTGTATATTTGGGTAGGATTTTTTCTATGCAAGTTGAATGTTTTCTTTTTGTTTTTTTTTTATTTGTAGCTAACACTTAGAAAACCCAAATGTCTTAAAAGAGAAAATGCGAATTCTTAGCAAACGCTTAAAAATATGCTTTAAAAAAAATTTGTAGGAAAAAAACTTCAAATTTATAAAAAGCACAAAATTTTTGTTATGAAAATGTAATTAATAAAATAATTTCTGCTCTCAAGTGTTATAAGTAGCTTACGTATATTTCGCTCCCACACTTTCAGTTCGTAGTTCACTCATTACATCTAATACAAAAAGCTTAAAAATATGCTAATATTTTGCACACAATTCAATAATTAATTAATGTCTTGTTAGTCAACTGTTAGAGAAATAAATTTTCTCCTTTTCTCTTATAGTTGAAGCATGAAGTTAAATAAGTTTTGTTTTTTCTTTTGCTATAAAAAAGCCTCCGCAATTTCCTCTTATAGCATTATCAATCCTAAAACTATGCTACAAGCTCAAAAAGAATGGTCGAACTGCTACACTGTATTTCAATGTGAAAGCAATCTGCAATGTCTCTTTCAAATATATCTCAAACACATCTAATTTCTACATCCTCCCCTATAATTCTAAAGATTTCTATATTCTAATTCAGCATAGTTACTACTAGCATTTGAAAGGAAATTGCATGAGGGGAAGGAAAGGGAGGGGGGGGTGCGGGTGGGGCTGGAAGAAGGTACGTAAGAATTGTCTATGTATAGTAAATCAATTTCTTTAGTTTTTGTTGCTTTGCAGAACATGAAATTCTTTTGAAGTTTAACACATACACGCACGAATACAAGAACGCACACTCATACTAACACATTCAAATGTAAATACGCAAGTAAGTAGTAGTTAGTTTTTGGCAATAACCCTTTTGCTACTCCCCATCTAATCACCCACTCACCTACACTTCACTTCAGCAGCTAAAAGTATGCCCTCAAAAATGTTCAAAATGTCATTTGTATTTATGCGTGTAAAGAAAGTAGGAGTTTTTTTTGCTGTTTTTTTTTTTTTGTTGCTTTTTCTCTTACCACACACTCACACACACTTTTAATCAGAATGCCGAAAACTAAAATATGCATATACACACACACACTCACACCGAATAACCTCACACACTTCAATAAATAGTTTCTTTGCGGTGGCTGTTGCGCCTAAAAGTATACTCTTACTACTGTACTTTGAAAAAGAAAATAACAAATAAATATGTAAACATTGTATATAACATACAAAATACAAGTCTACACCCAAGAAACAAATATTATAAACATACTACTTTGTATAATGAATTATTTGTATGTATATATAGTTATATATATATAGGAATGCGTGTGTGGGTCTAATGTATGAGTGTATGTATGCTTTTATATACATACATATGTATGTATGTGCATTTGGGGTAGACAACTCACACAGACTGTCGATGACATATTTCTCAAAAGACTTCAAGTCTCTAAACCAACTCCATTCATTTATTTATGCTATAGTACAACAACAGAAACAGCAACAACAACTCTAACTACATGCTTGCAAGCAGAACAGCACAGACTCTCAAACACATATACTTATACACGCATACACACACACACACACACACATATACTTGAATATATTTAAAATAATGCACACCACACACACACACACACTTCTAACTCAGTCACTCACTCATTCCTCACTCACATAAATGCGCCTAAAATCCTCCTAAGAATATTTTCAATTCATTCTATTCAGTCTCTTGCTCGCTAGGTAGGTATTTATTGCGTATGAGTTTTAGAAAATTATAGAGTAAATAAAATGAGTTTGCTCTAAAGAATCTGAGAAGACGAACAAGAAGAAGAAAACCAAAAAACTAAGAAGAAGAATTAGTATACAAACTAGTAGAACTAGAAGAAGGAGGAAAAGTAGAAGCTAACTTTACGGTAGGAGATTTCTTGAAGTAGATACAACAATTTATTAAATATTGTAAGCTGGGAATGGGTATTATTTTTTAGTCTGTTTATACTCTCTCTAAAACTCAAATGTGTGCGTATAGGTGTTTGTATGCTTTAGATGTAAATTAAAATGCCTAAACATGTGCTATAGTTTTTTCTTTTCATTTCTTCTTCTGCTTATTTCTCTTTTGTTTTTCTCTTATGATCGGGTATGAGTGAGTATTTTTGTGGTTTTGTGATTGGAATGAAGTGTTCAGAAAATATCGTGGAATGGAAAGAAGTTTGGTGTTTAATTTTAAATGAAGAAAGAAGCAAGGAAGCAGTAATGTTTGAGGCATGGTTTCGTTGTTGTTGTTGTTGTTTTCGTTTTGAAAATCTACCAATTTCTTGATACGAGCTAGCGTAAAATTTTGTGTGAGCAGAAAATTTCTGCAAGTACAAACTGCTGTTGTTAAGTACTAATAAATAAAGTTTGAAAAAATTTTGTAATAAAAATTACTGTAAATACTTTTCAAACTAGTAAACTAGGAACGTTTTTAACTAACAAGTACAGTTTGGAGTCGTTTGTTAACGGTTTACTTCAACCGAAACTATGTAGTGGTGGGTGCTTTGAGCTTTGAAGTAACGGTGAAGAAGATGGTTGTCACAAGGAAATCTGGAGTTACACAGTAGAGCAAGATTTCAAAGAATCAAGCAGCAAAAAAAAATCTGGAGCCTAATGAATCCTTCAAATTAAAATTAACTTTTAATATCTATTTCCATTAATCTAAAGGTGTTTTTCATTGTGACTTGTTTATCTAAGCAAAGAAACAAAAAGTAGGAGTTATCCTTGAACTTATCTTTATATATATAATCGTAGAGTTTTGTGTGTATGTAATCGTGTAACTTCTGAACGACTGGAACGATTGAAATCAAATTTGCAGAATACATTTTCTTGAGCAGGTGGATGAAACATAGCTATTCATAATAGCTTTTAGGAAATGGGCGTGCCACCTCCCATACAATCCTAATAGTTTTTTGGGTAAATCTTAAGAACCATTTATAGCACAGTACAGAAATTTGGTACAATAAAAAGTATTAATAATGCCATGCTACAACAAAAATATGGGTGGGATTGAAAAAGGGGGTGTGGCACCTTCCATATAACCTGAATTTCCGTTATGTGATATCTTAGGGGGCATTTATGGTACGGTACTATAATTTAAATTCTTTCAGATTGTTGGATTAGTGGGTGTGGCACCATGCTCCACTTTTATTTTCTACTACTATTTCTACTGGAATTTCTACTACTATTTTCTTAAACATTTAAACTTTTTTTTTTTACAATTTTTTCTTATTTTCTACTACCTTTTCAACTACTATTTTACTACTTTTTTCTACTACTTTTTCAATAAATTTTTTCTACAATTTCTGCTTACTTTCTACTATTTTTTTACTACTATTTTTTACTACTATTTTTTACTACTATTTTTTACTACATTTTTACAGTTTTTCTACTACTAGTTTTTACTATTATTTCTACTACTCTTTCTATTCCATTTAACTATTTTTCTTCTACTTTTTCTGCTACCTTTTTAAAACTTTTTTACATCAATTTGTAACACTATTTTCTATTCCTTTTTCTACTACTTTTCCACTACTATTTTTACTTCCATTTTCTACTACTTTTTTTCTATTTTTTCATTACTATTTTTTATTACTTTGCTCTTTCCTTTGTTTACTATTATTTCTACTAGTTTATGAAATATCTCAAGAACCTGCCTTGCTAAGTCTAAATCCGACAGGTGGCACTGTAACAAATTCTATATTTATAACAAATAGGTCTTTATTTCAGAATAATTTTTAGGATTAGATATAACTTCTAGTACGGTCTTTGATATTCTGGTGCAAATTAAATACTTTTAAAATATCAATGTTGATGCCTCATTTTTAACTCTAGATTTAAATTTTAAATTTTTTTCCAAATTTAATGTACGTCCTTTAAGCTTGAACTGTCATTACCACTGTTCAATTTTAACGATCCAGAAACTACATTCATCTTCATTCAATTTTCGCGTTTCTTCGTAAAAAGGGCAGAACAATGTCTGCCGGGTCAGCTAGTGAAATTATAATTACCTTCCCATTCTTAATATGTTGTGTGTCGAACCAAAAAAAAATTTCAATTTTAGAAATAAAACAAAAATTATAAGAAGAATAACTTGTCGAAATTTCTCCAATATCACAAAGTGGATATGCGGTTGTAACAAACAAAGCGAACTTGATGGGAAAGTCTACATTGAAGTGCAATTGTTATGAACATTGATCAGTACTTCCATGAATGAGTGCTAGACTGGAGACCCAATCACCTCAAGTTCGATTCCCAGATATGGTTTTTTGGTTGTTATAATGTGACGACACAATTTTTGCACCAACCAAATTGTACCGCATAACGTAGAATTGTTCCCGCCGGGGAAACTAAAATGAGGATGACCCAGCGGTTCTCCCCACTTGGACCCACAATAAAAAATATAAAACTAAGTGCGAAACTGACATGGCAACAACAAAACAGAATAATCTTGAGCACGCCGAACAACAACAAAAGATCATGCCATCAACATTGCACACAAATACATAACGGCATAAAAATCACGCCACTAGAAATAACCAATGGCAGCGAAGCAACAGAAATACAATATCATCTTTTCCAGTCGCGACAGCGGTGAACTAGAAAAAAACAAAAGAAGAGGGAGAACAGCCTATAAAGAAGCAAACAATGCAGAATTCTTTCTCTCATTGTGCTGATAGTTCTCGTTGCGGCAATAACTCTTGTTGTGCGGGTAACTGCTTAAGGAAAGACGTGCGGGTGAGTAACCAGCAGTGTACGCAATAACGCAATAATAGACATAGTTCAGCAATAAACCCCAACCCGGTGATAGACGTATCTCAGGGGCTTAGAAACGAACGAAGTAAAGATAGCTCCAGATCTTACTTAAATGCATGACGTGTTATAGCTTGTTAACTGATCGACGTGCATGGTAGTTAGCCGACTTGGTTACCCGGATGAAAGCTGACGAATGAAAAGTAGCATCACCGGGTCACGCACCCCAGTATAGTTGTTTACATTTCTCAAAATATCGCTACAGTCAGCGCCCCAGCATTGTTATCTACACTACGCATAGAAGCGCTACAGTTAGCACCGTGCATTTCATGCAGCAGTACTAGTGAAATTAGAAAATTATTAAATCAGAATTGTGATTGAATTATTTTTATACTCGATTAAAGAATTGTGAATTAATAATATGGTGTTTTTGTGTCAAAAATGTAAAGTGAGGGTCCCCTGTAAACTATAAATTTTGTAACAAAAGAACCTCTGGAGGCCGCTAAGTCTACCCCAGCCTTAGATAGGGAAACTGTTTGTTACCATGCTTAACTGGAGTACCAGTTCAACAGCTTCGAATCTCAGGCGGAGAACTGGAAAATGATTTTCTTTAAATTTGCCAAAAAAAAGTAATCTTGTCGACTACAGAAATTAATAAGGCATTGTTGTCGATCTTTTGTTAAAGAATCTGTCGAATGACACTCACCACTCTATCTAGAGAGGAAGAAGTCTGTAAGGACGCTGCAAAAACAATAATCCAGGTCATTCAAGCTCAGGCTGAAGTAAAATACTGAATGAAAACAAACCGGGTGCTAGGATACTGATGTCTATTAGCCAGTGCTAATAGACATCAAGAACATGTGCTATCTCACGTTCTTCAGACCGATCAGTCTAACCTCATTTCTCTTTAAAAAAAAGGGGAATTAATTGAATATAAAGGTATCTTACACAGAGACCTCTAATTATATAAATCAACGGCTAGGCAGAGGTTGTTTGCCATTTCTGCGAAGGAGAGCGAAAATTAAAGTTTATTTGAATTAAGTAAAAAGATATTTAAAATTGAACATTGGTAATGACAATTTTAGCTAAAAGTGGTTGAAATAACACAAGAAACAGAAATGGGAAAAGTAGTGGCAAATAGTAATGGATATAGCAGAAGATAGTATTGGAAAAAGTAAAGTAAAAGGAATAGAAAATAGTATTAGAAATTGTTGTAAAAAAGTGGTAGAGATGATGATAAAAATGTAGCAGAAAAACTAGTAGAATAATGGTAAGATATAGTAGTGAAAAATAGTAGCAAATAATTATAGAAATAATAGTAACAGAATAGTAAAAAAGTAGTAAGAAATAGTAGTAAGAAAATTGTAGAAGAAAAAAAGTTAAAATGAAATAAAGAAATTAAAAAAAAAAATGTAGTAGAAAAAGTAGTAGAAAAGTAGTAGAAAAAGTAGTGGAAAAAGTAGTAGAAAAGTAGTAGAAAATAAGAAGAAATTGTAGAAAAAAAGAAGCTAAAAAGTATTAGAAAATAGTAGTAGAGGTAGTAGTAGAAAATACAAGTAGAGCATGATGCCACACCTACTAATCCAACAAATTGAAAGAATTTTTAAAAACCAAACTAAGTAAATCTTAGTACCGTTCCATAAATGGCTCCTAAGATATCCCATAATGATAATTCAGGCTATATGGAAGGTGCCACACCCTCTTTGCCAATCCCATCCATATTTTTGCTATAGCATGGCATTGTTATTTCACTTTCTTGTACCAAATTTCGGTACTGTGCTATAAATGATTCCAGAGATAGACCTAAAAAAAAGGCATTAGCATTGAAACGATGCCAAGTCCACTTTTTGAAAATACTTTATGAACAGCTATATTTCATCCCCTCGTCAAAACGAATATATTCTGAGAATATCAAAATTGAAGATTGAGAATTTTTTTTTTTTGAGAACAAAAATTATGCGACTGTTGACTGTTTCCATGAAATTGAAGGGCCATTTGACAAACCCGCGATATCTCTCATATACCTCAATCTTAACCAAAAGAATTGAGTCCACCAACATGTAGATAGATTAATAATGCCCTTAGAGAAAGAAACATGTGCTTTTCTCTAAGAACTACAGAAGAAAAGATCAACGCAGCAAAAGGGTGCACTCAAAGTTGAGTATTGTCTCCACTTTTATGGTCCGTAGTTGTTGATGATTTTCTAATGTTTTTTTTTTTGTATCAATGACTTTGATTATGCCGACAATATTGCCATCCTTATCAGAGAAAAATCTGAAGAGATAATCTCATATTTACTCCAGCGAGTACTGAATCTCATATCGAAGTGGCGTAAGAGGGTGGGATTAAATTTTAACCTTAATAAAGTGGGTATATAGGAAATGAAGGGACGTATGAACTCGCTAGAAAGGGGGGTATCAGCAGTTTTTCTAGATCTAGGAAACATTCGGCGTACTGCCATGCAGTTCCCCAGAATACAATTTCAATAAATCGTTGGAATGAATCAATATTGAATGAACACAAAAAATATAAGAGTAACAAAAAGCTTGATGCCAGAAGGGTTGCGTAAGAAAACTATGGATCTTCTTCTATTTTCAAGGCACAAACATGTTTTTTTTCAAGATTTAGAGTCAAAAGCGGACTGTTTTGTCACCTTTACAGATGACTCTAGAGCAGATCAAGGGTCGGAGTTTTTGAAGCATTAGTTGAGTTGAAAGGAACTATGCTTAGTTTTTCCTTCAAACTTGTAAACTCATGGACAAGGGGGTACAATGACTTATACTTTTAAAATTTATTTAAATTTACTGTTAATTTTTCAATTTCAATTTATTAACAAAAAATTAAGATATAGAATCTTTACCAGTACTTGAAAAAATATATATAAATACAATAAAAGATTTTTCAATAAATATAATAAGCAAACAAGCGCTCTACTTTAGTTTTAAAGTATTCATATGTGGAGTTTAAGGTAGAAAAATTTAATTTTAGATTTGAATTTTCAATTTCGATTACTGAAAATTGTAGGTTCAATTTTTTTTTTGTTTTTTTTGCTGATTTTCTGTTTTCAAACCGTATTGCGCTGCCGCTGATGCCAATTTAATTAATATTCTGATGCATTTTCATAAAACACACCCAAAAACAAAAAAAAAAAAAAAAAAGTAAAAAAAAATTTATATATATATAAATGTTGCGTGCTTTTCATTTTATATACAAAACTGTACCTCAGTATAGTATCTCTCTACACATACACACACACACATACATACAATCACTGGCTATGGGTGAATGCGTGTCAAATATAAATGTAACATATTCTACTAACGCTTTCCTGTGTGTAATCTCAAACCACCAATGCATCAAGTAAATAAACTCATACCAAATAATAACAAAAAAAAAAACAAAACCAAAAAAAAACCAAAAAACAACAACAAACAAAATCAAATAAAAAAAAGTACAAACTATTGCATAGTTTTAGTTGTTTGTTAAAAAATAAATTGAGCGCCACAAAGTATGCTATGCTATGCAATTTTTGTATTTGTTTTTGCAGTTTTTCTGATGATTTTTGTTTTTTTTTTTTATATAGAAATTTGTTGGTGTAAATTTTTTTTTTCCTGAACTCATCACATGCACACGCACACACATAAATGTGCAGTAAAGCAGTTATATACTAATATTGAATAAATGTAGTGTGTGTGTGCAAGATAGGTGGTGGACGGGAAATGTCAAAACGATGAGGATGAGAGAGGCGGCAAATATATTGTATGTGTGTATGTCAGCAAATGACAACAATTGAACTAACAAATAAAGCTGTCGCACCACTACTGACTGGTATGTGATACTCGTTTTCTGTTCTATTGGGTTTTCTTTTTTTTTTTTTTTTTTTTTTTGCTTTTTTCGTTTAATTTTTTAGTTGCGCTGTATGCATGGTGGGCATTTTGTAACAAGCTGGGAAACATCAAATTAGTTTTGGGGTGAACCTATACGCTCATCCGTTGTTATGTTTGATTTTTTTTTTTTTTTTGTATTTATTATTTAACACGCACACCTTCAAGCATATGCATACATACCTATATTTACAACAATTATACGTATGTATATACATAGGCCAAAAAACAAATAATATTCTTTTCTACCTTGGATATCCATGATTTTTTTTTTCTATCCCGTTTGCCCCTCCACAAAAAAAAAACGAAAAACACCCGCACACATTTTTATTCAAGTGTGATGTGTGTGTAAAGGTGGCAGCAGCAGTGCAATTTTTCAAAGCGCTCCTAAAAGTATGCATTACACACACAAACATATTGGTATATATTTTTATGCTTTTGAATGAATGCCCAGGGACAAGCAGCTAGAACAGCCACAACAACAGCATATAAAAATTGCATTGCTGCATAGAGCAACGTGGGTGTTTTTAAGCGCCAGTTTGTGAAAGCATGTGTGTGTGTGTGTGTGTGTGTATGTCATGCGGTTGTTCGGTTTGGTGTATGAAGGTAGCAGTGTTTGCTTGTTTCTGTGTATATATATGTATATGCGCGCCTATATGTAGGCAACATTATTTGAATTTTCCGCTTTTTTCTTTATGAGTTTATGTGTGTATGGTTATATTTTAAATATAACAAAATATATTTTAAATAAAAACAGAGTGCGAGCTCTGTTGCAGCGTGTTCAACTAAAATAGATACTAACACAAATATATAATAAAAAAAAATTTAAAAAAAAAATAAAATAACTACACATATGTACATATGTGGACTTTTGTATATGAATATATATGTGTGCATATGTGTACTTGGTTTATATGTACGTTTGAAAATTAGTGGGAGCTGATTCTGCTGCTGCTGCATTTTTTTTTTTTTTTTTTGTAGGTTTTTGTAGTAAATAACGTGCGCTAACTACACATATTCCGACTCCTTCACTACTAGTTAGTCAAATGTACCCTTTCGAATTTTTAGCGTTGACCATTTTTATGGTAGGCGTAACAGTTTTTTGTTCATTATGGCAAATACATAAGCGAGTAACTTAATCACTCATATACGCACACATACACACACAAGCACATATACACATGCATATACATTGACATACAAGCGTACATCAGCGTCATTACACTATATAGTTCGCACCTAGTTTCTTTGTTAACCATACCTAGAAACTACCTTCAGCTTTGTAATGCTGTACAGCCAACACACACACTACAGTATATGAAGAATACATACATGCGTGTGTGTGTGTGTGTGTGTATATTTGTTAGCAATGCCATAAAGTATGCAACGGTTTCTTTTTCCATTTGTTTCCGTACAGTTTTTTTTTTCTTTTTTCTATTTTTCTTCTACATGCCACATTCTGTTACTTTCTTACTCATAAAAATTGACCAAGCCTCGTCAGTTCGTAATTTTAGTAGTAGTTTTATTCTACCTACTGCATATATCGTTTATGGCTGACTATACTTACAACCTTTAGGGCAAACGAAATAACAAAGATGTAAAAAAAAAAAACTAGAAATAGCGTAACAAAAAAAAAACCAAGAAGTAGTAAAAACAAAAGCCCGCAACAGCAGTAGCACTAGTAGTGGCAAAAAAAATATATAACGCGCAAGAAGCACAGCGTTTTCCAATGCACACCACACCCTCACATACACACACACACACAGGTGCAACTCAACTTAATTCAACTCAAATAGTAAACGTTGAATTCCTACTGGCTCAACTACCGTCTACACCAGCACCTTCGTTATAACTTCCACCTGTATTTGAATAAAAAAAAAAAAATAAAAAAAACTAAATGAAAAATTCCTATACTCGCTGGCTACATACTTGCTTGCTAGCCTTACCTTTTTGACATGCTTTGACAATTGTGAATCGCACACGCGGAAAAAACAAAAACTACACACACGCAGTTAACAATTTTTATAGGTGTATGCTTTCCAAAAGAAAGTAAGCAACAGCATAAAAAAAGCACACAAAAAAAAAAATAAAGCTAAAAACCTTAGCATGCTTTTAGGTACTGAATATAGGTAGAAAGAAACAAGCGCAAACAAAAAAAAAAAAAAACCATCATAAATTTACGTACATGAAGTTAAAAAGTTGTTTTCTTTTTTTTGCTTTTCTTTTTTAAGTGAGTGAGTTGCGAGTGAGCGAGAAAAATATGATCCAGACATAGACGTTTAGTGTTCGCGGCACACAGCTAGTGACGCATGTAAATATTTGCGGTTGAACTGCTATTAACGTACAAGTTGAACAGAAAAAAAAAGAAGTAAGAAAAAAAGAAAAACACAAACTGTAACTATTTTTCAGCTGCTTAAAAGTATGCAACAAATTTTTGTTTGTTTACAAATTTAAGAGGAGTTTATTATATAAGTACTTTGTAAAATACTGTTAGTAACTTAGATGGAAGATATTGATTGTAGGATGGATGCCCTGAGGATATCAATTGAAGAAAAAGTACTACTCGAAAAAAGAACAATATAAATAAATTCTAAGGAAAACTTATTTATTACACAGACATATATGCAGGATTTAAAAATTGTTGGGGCAGGTAAACCTAGAAAAGTTCGCCATTCCAGGGAAACTCCTAAAATAAACTTGATAAAGTAAATGTAATGCAGCTGGAGTATCTAAGCAGAAATAACTCGGTTCAATTCATCTTTATAAGAATAAGCAACAATGTTTAATACATATCTGTGGTCACAAGGCATAACAACAAAACTCTAGTTTTATCGAATTCTAGTTGTTATTATAATTGAAGTCCTCATATCCGATTTCAAATTGTGTTAAAATTTTATGAATATCGCTTCAGTGGTTTACGAGATATTAAAGGAAAAATAGCACAACTCAAATTGATTTCTACTAGCATTTAAATCTTTGAAGTGCTCTCCTGTAAAATTCAAAAAACTGACTTATGCTATTATGCCTTGTGATCACAGATATGTAGAATGGCATTGACAATATAAAATTACAAGCAGCTCTTAAAAGCTATTTTGATGCCACGTCCTCTGTCTTGACCCAGTAAAATTATATTTTATTCTAGGTCTCCTTAATGAGTGGCATAAACGAATTTGAACAAGTGGGAGGATAGATCCAGTCTAATCCTGCCCAGGGAAATTAAAACACTTTTAATATGCTTAACAAATTTGAAAAGTTTAAGTACAAGTATCAGTAGCAGTATAACTACCACCTCAAATACTTGTACTAATACTCAGTATAATGGTTCTGAAACTTGAATAAGCATGAGTACCAGTATTTTTTAAGTATTCGTACCCAGTGTTTCGATTTCAAGTACTTTCAAGTATTCTCTGGTAGTTTCGAGTATTTTCAAGCATTTTTAAGTATTTTTAAATATTTTGAAGTAGTTTTAAGTATTTTTAAGAGTTGACAAGTATTTTCAAGTATTTTAAAGAGTATTCAATTATATTTAAGCTTTTTCAAGTATTTTTACGAATTATCAAGTATTTTTAAGATTTGTCAAGTAATTTCAAATACTTCTAAATATTGTCAAGATTTTTTTTTTTTTAATTTGTAAGTATTGGCAATTATTTTCAAGTACTTTTAAATACATTTTAGTGTTTTGAAGCATTTTAAAATGTTTTCAAATATTTTCAAGTATTTTTAAGCATTATGAAGTATTTTTACGTATTACCAAGTATTTTTAAGAGTCGTCAAGTATTTTAAAATATTTTTAAATATTGTCAAGAATGTTTTTAAAGTATTTTTAAGTATTGACAATTATTTTCAAGTATTTTAAAATACTTTATAGTGTTTTGAAGCATTTTGAAGTATTTTCAAGCATTTAAAATGTTTTCAAATATTTTTAAGTAGTTTTAAGTATTTTGAAGTGCTGACAAGTATTCTTAAGTAATTCAAAGTATTTCTAAATATTTTCGAGTATTTTAAGGTGATTCTAATTATTTTCAACAATTTTTAAGTATTTTTAGTATTTACAAGAGTTTTCAAGTATTTTCAAATATTTTTAAGTATTGTCAAGAAATTTTTTAGTATTTTTAGGTATTGACAATAATTTCAAGTATTTTTAATTACTTTGGAATATTTTGAAGTGTTTTGAAGTTTTTTCAAGCGTTTTAAAATATTTTCAAATATTTTTAAGTAGTTTTAAGTATTTTTACGTGTTAACAAGTATTTTTAAGTATTTCTAAATATTTGCATGAATTTTCAAGTGTGTTTAATTTTTGACAATTACTTTAAAGTATTTTTAATTCCCTTGGAATATTTTAAAATATTTTTAAGTTTTTTCAAGCATTTTAAAATGTTTTCAAATATTTTTAAGTAGTTTGAAGTATTTTTAAGTGTTGAAAAGTATTTTCAATTATTTTTAAGTATTTCTAAATATTTTCAAGTATTTTCTAAGTATTTTCAATTATTTTTAAGCAATTTCAAGTATTTTTAAGTATTATCAAGTATTTTGAAGAGATGTTAAGTATTTTAAAGAACTTTTAAAAATTTTCAAATATTTCTAAATATTGTCGAGAAATTTTTCGCAAGTATTTTTAAGTATTGACAATTATTTTCAACAATTTTTAAATACTTTCGAATATTTTTAAATATTATAAATAATTTTCAAGTATTTTTAAATACTATTTTCAAAATTTCCCTTAATGAAAGTGACAACATTTTAAAAATCAAACTTAAAGAAATACAGGCAACTTTTTTTGCCACTGCTTCGAAGTTTTCTGATAGGTACACAGAGAAAATTTAATAATAAATTTCGATTCTATTTTGCATTTCTTGAGCTGCGAAAGAGGGGAAAGGGGGGTTAGACCATTTCGTTCAAAAGCAACGATCACTCAACTTTTTCTGCTTCTACAGAAGTCAAAGAAAATAATACCTAGTCTTTTAGACACTAACCTAAAGTTCCTAAAGCTGCGAAAGGGGGTAAGCGGGAGGAGGGTTTTGTTCTATTTGTACTTTAAGTAACTTAAGAACCAAAACCGTAACAGCTGATATATTTGTCGAGAAAGGTAATCAAATCCCAAATTCTATGAAATCGTGGATCGAATTGGTATAATTTCCCAATTCTAGTACTTTCTTCTTTGTTGTTGTATTTTTGTAGAATGAGCTCATATGACAGGTTGAAATCAAATACAAAGTAAAAAATGGTAGCTTATGAAAGTGCATTAAAAATCTTTGAGCGCAAAAACGAAACAAAAATAAGGAATGGCGTAGTAGAACAAAACCGACTGAGTGCAAGTTTTAGTTTCGCTTTTGCTCTCAAATTTTTTGTAATGCACTTTTGCTGGCAATTATTTTTTACTTCATATTTGTTTTCAGCCTATCATATATATACAATGAAATTTTTCTTCAAGGAAACCTTTGTGCTTTTGTCATATAAACTTCTTAGCTCGTAGTATGGGTAAAATCAAAATACAGGTAAAGTAATGTGAGTTTGTGTCTGTGCTCCTCTCTCTCAAACAATTCCGCAACAGAGAGCCGACATCTCTTTATGTGTATGCATGTACGGCTTGTACTTTATGTGGCCAATCGCGATACGATCCGATGTCGGTTCTGTCACTGTCTGCTCATGTTCTCTATGCCAGCCCTGAGTGCATATTTCTTTGATTTTTTTAAAACAATTTTTTTTTTTCGACATTTCTTTCTAACTTTTAAGTTTCTCATCATATAATTTAATCGTTTAAGAACGAATTAAATCCACCTTCTTTTAAATAAAAATTATTAAAAGTCATAAAAACGTAATAAGGATGGTATGCCTAGGTTTGTTGCTTTTGATTTGCACAGTACTGTAAATTATTAAAAATTTGAAATCATCATTCATGCCAATGTCATATCAATCAATTTCAATGAAATCTTAATTTAATTGTCTTCAACTTATGAATAATAACATAATGAATACATATGCCAACCGTAACAAACGTTTAAACACCTATAAATATGCAATAATAATTTATAATTTTTCAATAAGAACTCAATCCCACACACAGCAACAAAAGAAAAATATCGAAATATAATAAAAAAAAGTCAAAATACAAAACAAAAAAATGCAAACAAAAAATCATCATCAAAAGATGCAAAATAAGAAAAAATAAAAGAAAAAGGAGATAATTTAAATGCTGTGCATGTGTCACCAATAAATACCGCTTACATTCTTAAAGATTATTTTGAAAATTTAATTAAAACATAATATTTTCATATGGTAAGTGAATATGTGTACATATATGTAACAACTTCTTCTTTTTCGTCTTGTTGTCTTTGTCTTCGTGTCTTTGCTTTAGTTAATGCAGTAGCCAGCTGCATACAGCCTACAAATATGCAATGAATTTTTCCTTCTTTTTTTTTTGTTTTTTTCCATATAGTGAAATGAAAGGCTTGGTCTCTCACTACTTGATCGTTTTTTATTTGTCAGCAATGATTGCTTGCGATTTTTTTTTTCTTCAAAGCAGCAACAACATAATTTCAGAAGAGACAACCTTTTTTTTTAACCATTCAGCCAAATTGCTTTCACCTCCTCACCGTCAAGTCCAGTGCAATGGTTAAACCTCTACAGTTTTTTACTTTAAAACACGCACATACTCATATCATTTAAGTAGAATACAATAGGGTGAGTGTGTGTTTGAATGTGTGTGTGTGTGTGTGAATATGCAGGTTGGGGAAGAAATACGCGAAGACCTTTACGTGGGACCCTTCGAAAAAATATTAAAAAAAAAAAAATATGTGCGTATGAATAGTGGAAAAAAAGTAGAAATGTGGTGCTTGTTGTTGCTGCTGCTGCACAACACATAGGTGCATCATCATCATCAGCATATACCAAATGTATACGAAATAAATACATACGCACATATGTGTTTTTGTATGTATGTATGTTTGTGTGTCAGTATGTGTATATATGTATGTATGCTGACACGCAGGCACGCATGGAAAAAAGAGAAAAACAGACAACTAGCATTGGTGCAAAAATATTTTAAAGGCGGAGCTTTTTTGGTCTTTTTTGTATGTGGCAACAACGACGACGACAACGACAACGATAACGATGATGGTGACGGCGACGATGTTGTTGTTGTTGCTGCTGTGGCTGTTGTGAAAAATTATAGCAGCAAGTTTTTTTTTTTTTTTTTTTTTTGTGCATCGAAAACAAGTGAGGGAAGTAGAAAGCAGCTGTAAAATGTAAGCTGCGCGGCTTTAAAGCAAAAACAGCTATGGCTATATTATTGATGCGGCACACAGAAAATACGATAGCACCACATCATCAGCAACAACAACAACAAGCAACAGCAGCAAACAGCCAACAACAGTATAAAAAACTGTTGATGCTTTCATGCACGCATTTTTATAACACCCCAATTGAGTAGGAATATGTTGCTGCCACTGCAACTGCAATTGCTGCTGCTGCCACCAATGCTGCTTGTATTATTATTATTATTGCTTGCTATTACGTCTGTGCGTGTGTGTATGTGTGAATGCAAGCCAATTTTTAACTGACCAATATTTTTTTGCGCGCGCATTTATACAAGCACACAGAGCTCAACAACAGCAACACGGCAGTGGCATCAGCTATGAGTGAGTGCGAGAAGCTGCTGCCTGGCGTGGAGGGAGAGCTTAATTTATCTCTTGCCGCAGTTCACATGTTTTTTTTTTTGTACGTTTGTTGCTACTACTTCTGCTGCTGCTAAATATATTTAAACACTTTTACACGCACCACGAATGAAACAACGAAATAAATAAGGAAACAGCAGCAAAATCAAAATAAACGAAACAAAAAAAAAAAACAAAAATTAAAATCACAAAATAAAATCTCGAAATCGACATATATGGAAAAATTGCGTACGCACGCTTAAAAAACAATCGAAAAAAAAAACGAGTCTACTTACTCATCAGTTCTAGCAAAAGCAAACGTAAAATAATAATATAGCCAGCGTGCATATTGCTATAACTACCCCGCACTGCGTTGGCTGCCGCTGCTGCTGCTTAACAGCCTGCAACTTCAGCATCATCATCATCATCATTATTTTCATCGGAAGCAAACTAGCATATGTATGTGTGTGTGTGTGAGTGAGTGAATGTACCCTTCTGTTGGTATTGACAATTTATTCATCAAGCTTACAAAAGCTGACAGCTTAAATTGCAAAAACGCATTGCAATTGCAATGAAATGCAGCAAGCAACAACAACAACAACAATTACAACAACAGCAACAAACAAAAATGCAAAAATGGTATTGTACCTGACTCCCTTGTTGCATATACGTCGTTGTACCTACTTACCCCTAGTGCGTACCGGTAGCAGAACCGTCTGATTTATATCATATACACAGATATCTACGCATACACTCTACTTAACATACTGTTTTTAACCCCTACTCTGCCTGCTTGCCAGCTACCGTCATGGTTCCCCCACAGAACCAAACTGCCTTCGCACCGCTTGCTCGCCTCTCCGCCTGCTCACACCATACGCCCGCTTCCATTCACGCTCTTCCACTCACACTCTGCGGCAAGTAAACATCAACAAAAATATAAAATAGACTTTTTGCATATAATGAGGCTCAGCGCAGCACCGCGTAGGTTATAATTTTTTCATTTATTTTATTTTTTTTTTTTGCGCCCACCAACAACAACAATATTCTTTTTCATTTTCGCTCAATACACGCGTTTTTGTGCCTGCCTTTTTATTTGTTGGTTTTTCTTTTTTTTTTGTATATTACATGTTTGCATACATTTTTCTCTTTCCCACTTCACTCCACTTCTCTCACTCTTATCCAACAATCCAACAGAACATTATGAGTGCGCCAAAAAGTATGCACTGAAATTGGAAATTTCCCATCTACGCAAAAATTGTGCGTGTTCACTACTCTACTACTACTACTCCACAATACACAAACACACGCACACGCACACATACTCATTGACAACAATAGTAGCGCCAGTGATGCCGCGCGCTATTCTGTTTTTGCTATCATTATTTATTATGGTCTATTTGAGTGCGTACAAATTGCAAATAAAACAATAGCAACAACAACAAAAACAACAACAAAAGCAAAAAATAAAACAAAAAAAAAAAAAAGAGATGAGAAAAATCTCTCATACTCACACACACAACATACACACAATGAATGAATGAATGAGGCATAACATAGCCTAAAAGTAGGCAATGATATTTATACAAATAAGCAATGCATTGCATTTCAATTGCATGACAACGCACAGTATGTTGAAATGATGCAAACAAAACCAATAAAATAATGATGTTTGAAATTTCGGCTAGAGGAAATTAATTCTTCTGACATAATTGCTGTAGACTGAAGTAAGTTTAATGGCCATTTTATATGTAAATGGAAGGGGCAAATGAGAACCCAACTACTGTAGACTTTACAAAAAATTAGTGAACACGCCAGAAACCAGACCAGAAATTAGACCAGAAACTACACTAGAAACAATAAAATAAACCAGACAAGAAAGCAAACCAGAAACTAGACTAGAAACTTAAACAGAATCCAGAATAGAAATCAAAGCAGAAGCCAGACCAGAAATCAGACACCAAACCAGTCCAGAAACCACACCTGAAATCAGACTTGAAAGCTGACTAGAAACCGTTTTAAAAACCTGGCCAAAAATTAGATCAGACACTAGATTAGAGACCAGATCAGAAGGTAAACTAGAAACCAGACCAGAAATTAAAGCAGAATCTAGACTAGAAACCAGACAAGAAACCAAATCAAAAGCAAGACTGGAAACCAGAGTAGAAACTAAAACAGAACTCGGTTCAGAAATTAAACCATCAGCCAGATCAGAAAACAGACCAAACCAGTTCAGAAACCTAACCGAAATCAGACTTAAAACCAGACTAGAAACCAAACCAAAAACTAAATCAGACATTAGATTTGAGACCAGATAAAAATCCAGACTAGAACCTAGATCAAAACTCATTCTAAAATCCAGACCAGAAGCTAGACCAGTAATCAGTCTAGGGCCGAGACCAGAAACGATATTAAAAACCATACTGAAAACAAGACCAGAAATCAGACTAGAAACTACGCAAAACCAAACCAAAAGCAGATTAAAATTAATTCAGAACTAGATCAGACCAGAAATCAAACTAAGAATCAGAGAAAAAAGCGAAAAATAAACCAAACCAGACCATACCAGAAACAAGACTAGCAACCAAACGAAGAACTAGACCTAAAATCAGATTAGAAACCAGATCAGAAATGAAATCAAAAACCAAAGTAGAAAGCAGACCCGACACCCAACAAAAAACCAAACCAGACCAAAAACTAAGCTGGAAATTAGACCAGAAAATAGACCAAAAACTAGAAAAGAGACCAAGCTAGAAACCTGTTCAGAAACCGGACCAGAACCAAACTAGAAACAAAAACAGACAAACAACTATATATGAAACCAAAGTAGAAAGCAGCCCAGCAACCAAACTAGAAACAAAACCAGAATCCAGACTAGAAACTATATAAGAAACCAGAGTAGAAAGCAGACCAGTAATCAAACTAGAAGCAAAAGCAGAATCCAGACTAGAAACTATATAAGAAACCAGAGTAGAAAGCAATCAAACTAGAAACAAAAGCAGAATCCAGACCAGAAACTATATAGGAAACTAAAGTAGAAAGCAGACCAGTAACCAAACAAGAAACTACACAAAGAAGTTAGACCAGAAATATAACCAGAAACCAGACAAAAACCAAACCAGTCCAGAAACCAGATCAGTCCACAAACCAATCAAACTAGCAAAAATTATTCGCGCTCTTCGCAGGATATTTAAGAAGCACATACATACTATGTATGCTATGTAAGCAAACTAGCAACCAAACTAGAAAAAAACCCCGAAACCAGACCAGAAACTATATAGGAAACCAGAGTAGAAAACACAGCAGCAACCAGATAAGAAACTGGATAAAAACCAAACCAGTCCAGAAACCAAACCAGAAACTAGACAAAGAGCAAACCAGCCTTGAAAACTAGCTTGAAATCAGACCAGAAACCAAATCAGAAACTAGACAACAAACCAGACCCCAAACCATTTTACATGATAATTTAGTCCACCGCCTCCCCCTACCCCCTCCCTCGCCCCTCAAACTTTTCTCAGAGTAATGTTCAGTTTCACAAAAATTCTGTTGATTTTAAGTCATTCTTGGACCATCCTTCAATATTTGGGATGAAAAAATAATGAACTTCATAAATTTCAAGAATTACATTTTGGTTGGAAATAAAAAAAATAATGTGTCTGCAGGCACTCACAGTAGAAGTAAAACTTAGTCTGCTTTTACACACACCAATTTCTGCCCGATTTCTCTCACCGATTTTCTGTGTGGTGGCGAGGGAGTGGAGATCAAACAACGAGTCAATATAGGCTGTACCAACGATTTAACACCGATTTTTGAGGGTTGCCTTTTACAAATTTTTCAACTCTCATGTAAAGCATAGAAGCAATAGAAATACAAAATCGATCAGTCGAAATCGTTATGTATACAAGCTCTCGAAAGCTCTCTCACTAATTCACACGAGATAATGGTGCGCGAAGTCGACCCTCTGCTTGATTGTATGTAACCGATCCCCATATGACTTCGCTCGCTAAACACTAACACCAGCATAACTTCGTTTCTTATTAGTTCCATTCGAGTGTAATAAAAGTTCGTTTCCGTTGCAAAAATTTCAATTCACAGCCCCGCTAAAGAAATTTCACTTCAAAAAGCATAGACGTCAGCTTTCTCACTAAAGAGCCTGAGATAAAACTGCGACAAGTCGACTCTCTGCTTGATTGTATGTAGCTGGTCACCATATCACTTCGTTCGCTTAACACTAACAACAGCATAACTTCGTTTCTTATTAGTTTCGTATGAGTGCAACAACAACAACGCTATTTACGTTGCAAAAATTTCGATTCAACGTCTGTTAAGAAATTTCACTTAAAACAGAATTCATGAAATTGATATACGTATTAATTAGATGGCAAAAATACAACATCGAACATATTCACCAAGTGGCACTTGCAATCATTCCCAAAAGGATTTAAAGGTGATTAGAATAAGTGAATGTTTGATTCAAAGGAATACCTTTAAAAATTCTATAGCATAAAGCAAATCCAAATCAAACGGTAAGAGAGATGTCAAAGAGCAACAGTCTTTAACTTTTTAGATTTTCTTGTGATCAATAGGGATAGATGTAAAGGAACAGGAGAGGCTGCGCGAGCTTCAGTGTTCACCAGTGCATTTAAAATTAAATACCATTTCATTTTCAAGCATATATAAGTATTTAAAACCTGAAAAAACAATATAAACACATTTGAGAACATTTTGCCACACTGTACTAGCCTATAATCGAAAAAAAAACTCAGTGATTTCCTCTACTCTTTTTTTTTATTTTTTTCCTTGTTTTTTTTTTTTTTGTAATTTTCACGTAATTTTCTGTGTATGAGTGCAATTTGTTTTTTTTTTTTTTTTCTATTTTATATGCGCAGGATTGTTGTACGCCTAAAATGATGCAACAACAAAACAAAAAAAAAAACTTGGATTATTTGCTTGTTTTATGCATTAATATATAATGTGTGTGCGTGTGTATTTGCAGGCTGGATGCATACTAGTTTAGTTGGCATAATAGCAAGTAGTAGGCATTTTGTGTGCATGTGTGTGTGTGTGTGTGTGTAACTTTTGAAATGTTCTAGGGTCTTGTTTTGTGATGGTGTATACATATATGTGAATATGTATAAATAAGTATGAGTATGTTTGTGTGCATGAGTTTTGTATGTGTATGAGTTTGTGGAAAATGAAATTAAAAATGTCATTAAGTGTTCCATGTAATTGGCATTACGCGCGCTGAATGTCGACAATAATACATGCCATTTTAGCGCTTCAATGTAGAAGAATTATGAATGAATAAATGAGTGAGACTCAAAATTCAGTAGATGTAAAATAGAGCGGAGATGTATGTATGTAAATATTTAGGTTAGTTATATTCAATACCACATATTCAATTCTTACTAAAATTATAAATAAATAAAATATACCATATTTATAATGCAATACTCTTCACACACACACGAGCTTTATCGTAATTGGTTTGAGTTCTTTCGAATCGAAAATGTGCTTGAGGTGCTTTTGCAAAACTTGTTTTCAGTTCAAAATAAGTCCTTAAAGTCATTTCGATAGAGTTTTGTCAGTCAAAGTTGATTTTTGGAATTTATTATCTTACTAATTTTTGGATTAATTTGGTTTCTAGTTTATGAAATTGTCTAATTTCTAACGATGTATGTTTAGTAAAATAAAAACTCATAATGTTAGTGGCTTGCACAGAGCACCTAAAGTGGGATGAAACATAGAGCGCCCAAAGTGTGGTAAAATAAGTTAGAAAAATTGAAAATTTTCACAAATCTACAAAACACAAAATTGCAAAATAATCTACAAAACGTAAAGCAAAGAAAAAAAAATCACAATCATAAATATATTTATATCATATATGGCGCCGAACGTGGGGTTAAGACATGCAAAATTTCCAAAAGGAAAAAAAAATTAACACAATTGATAATATGGGGAAAGAATTTTGCAAATAACTTGTATAGCCCATACACTTGACACATAAAGTGGGGTGAAGGGATGAGTACCAGAGATGCCAAGGCAAGAAATTTTATAAAAATTCTAATTAGAAAATTATGAAAGTGATGTAAATATTTATTTTTCACTTTGACCAATTTGGTAAATAAAAAGTTGTAAATGGTAAACATGTGATCTTGGAGCTTAACAGAAGAGGGGGAGGGGGGGGGTGCAAAATAATTAGGTATGGTCGGAAAAAAATGGAGCACTCAACTGAATACTTCTAAACATTGGCGGCGCACAGGGCACTAGGCGGATGCTCTTGTCGACAGTGATAGACTCCGTCTTGCTTTATGCAGTGTCAATTTGAGTGAATGCAAGAACGACATACCTAGAAGCGGTGCGACACGTTAATCTAATCGCACAATAGCGCACAGCGTGTGACTTACGTATATAGAACGGTTTCAGGTCTGGGAAAATACCGATTGATCTTTTGGACGAGGAATTGCAGTGCCTGCACTCAACACAGGGTGCAAAACCAATGGCTGAGCGCAAAGCGAAGTCGGTGGAAGAAAGGTAGAAGAGACGTTAGCAGTCTACGAAAGGACGTTGGACCTTCGTCCTTATTCCCAGAATAAAAAAGTGGTTCAAACCTAAGCACGGCGATTTAAACTTTCACCTTACGAAATTAGTCAGCGGACATGAATGCTTCCGGTACTATCTTCATTGGTTTAAAAGTTTAGAGACCACCTTTTGTCCAGAGTGCCCTAATGAAGAAGAGACTGCAAACCACGTTCTATGCTCTTGCGTGAGATTTGACGCAGAAAGAGAGGTTCTTAAGGAGGCCCTTGGTCACATATGGGCGAATCAATAGAGAAGTGGCCAGCAGGATGCCAGAATGCATCACAGGTAATGGCAAAGCTTTGATACCTAAAATGCAAGAAGGGCGAGGAGGCGGGGGGGGAGGGCTGGCGCTACAGATTCTACTCACTACCAGATCCAAAAGTTGAGCAGGGTTCTTCCCTTTCAGTCTAGATAATTTCATTCTTGTAAAAAATCTTTCATCTCATGAGCATTAAGATATTTATCAATAGGAAGGCATTTAATTCTGAAAAAATACCTCACTATCCGCTTGTTTTTCTACTTATGCTTGGCGTTGAACGTGGGGTAACTAAAAACTAACTTTTTTTTACAAAGAAATGATACAACTTCAATTTTCTTTGCCTTATTTGTGAAACTAATATAGGTTTTCAATATGTGAATGAACGAAAGATACAAAATAATTCCCCATATGCTTGGCGCCGAACATGGGGTAAAATAGCAAAGCTTAATAAAAAACAGGATAAACCATACCAAAAGTAATACCCATCTACTACACAAATTGTTAGTAGAGTAAATTTAGTAAATAATTCAGAGTAACCAGAGATTGATGAGGGGGTAGATGGAGAAGGAAGGCAGGTACATGTTTTTGTATTTCTTCGAAACGCCTTTTAACTCAAGAGATACAAACGATCATAATGGCAAAACTATTTACCAAGAAGGGCCGATTTTACATTCAAAACCGTCTTCTTGAGCTGGCTGGTGATTCTACTTATACTTGGCGTCGAGGGTGGGGCAAATAAGAATGACAATTTAAATAAAAAAGAATGTAATCATAATGTTTTTTGAATATCATTATGAAATTGATGAAAGTTGGTGTGAAATTTTTAAGTGACCTAATCTTGCAAATTATTCTGTTTGTGTTTTACTCCAAATATAAATCAAAAAACACAAAATGAATCCAAAATACAAATTAAGTCAGAATTTCTATTAATTTTATTATGAAATGGATATAATAATGATTCAAAATTTCAACTGAGCTGCTAAATTAGTTAAACAAGTATATTGAAAACCTATAGCGCCCAAAGTGGGGTGCAATAAAAGCACAAATTGAATAGAGAAATTACAAAAGCAAATCGAAAGAAAAGTAAAACAAAATTAGTTTTTTCACACTTCCACGCACACACACAATTAAATATAGCGTGTGGAATGCGTGCTTGTTCATTTGTATTGCGCTTCAGTTTTAATTCGTTTCAATCTGAATTGTGCCACAAATGAAGAAAGAAATACATGTAACTATAAGTGTTTGCGTGAGTGTGTCTATATTGTACTAGGTTGATGTTAGAAATGATGGTGATGTTGATGATAATGATGATTAAAATGCAGTGCCACTTTTTTGTTCAATGAAGTCAGTTCAACCAAACCAGCCAGCCCAACCAGACCAGCTAACCCAACCAGACCAGCCAGCCCTACTAGAACAGCCAACCCAACCAGACCACCCAGCCCAACCAACTCACAACCCAACCAGCCCTTTCTCAAACTCACATTCAACTCTTATTTTAGAGAGTAGACAGAGAATGATGCGTGAATGCTGATAATATCTATACATACTGACACGCATCACATAGTAATGCTGATTTGACTAGATTTGCATATGAATTTTTATTATGACACTAGTGCATCATATACACATAGGTATTATATAGACACAGGCACATACACCTATATACATACAATATTTAAAAGCGTCCCTCGGCAGTTAACAAAAACTACATACATACACTCAAGCAACCAACACTGTCGAAGTTGAAGTGTATACGTCTGTGTGTGCAGCTCTTCTTCCTATAACTTTACTTCACCAACGTTTATTATTTACGTAATAGTTGATTTTGAGTGTGTCGCGCTTGTGAAAATTTCTAGTTTTTGGTATAGAAACTTAAGGATTAAAACAATTCAATTCAATGAACACAGACACACTTACACACTCACGCATACACAAATACAATCTCATAAACATAAACTATTGCTCAGATTTTAACACTCAAACGCGATCAACATTACTCTACATTTCATATATTAATTTAAAATACATTCTCTTCCCCCTACACACATACAAACTCTTAGAAAATACACACACACAAGAGAGCGAGTAGTGAACGAATTCAAATCGTCGTCCTAGTCCCTTTTGTTTTAGTGTTCATGCATGTGTGTGTGTGTGTGTGCCCCATTTTGTACTTATTAACATAATGCGTATTCAAAATAGAATTGTATGAGTATGTGCGTCTGCCTCGACAGTGCATTGTGTGTTGCATTAGATTTAACCGCATTTGTGTGCGTAGAATTGTTAAATGTTGGCAAAATATGTCTGAAATGAAAAATATATGCGAAATGAAAGTCGGCAACTAGCGTCTTCTGTTTGGAAGACTTGAGAAACCGAAATGTAAGATTTTAATGAAATTTTAAATATGTTTATATGTATGTGGAACTTAAGTGTGTGAAAATTTGTTCTTAAGCCCAAGAGATGAGTTGAAAACGAAATATGGTTAAAGATGGTACATAATAGGTACAGGAAACTCATAAAAACCCTATTTTCTACTCAAAAGAGAAAAATATTTACATTCCACATAAGTTCCACATACGATCCACACATGAATCGACTTCCAAACGACTTCTAATTATACAAGAACTATTAGCCTTTGATAATAATGACATTTGGCACTAAAATTGTATGTTCCACATACGATCCACAAAGCGATTTTAATCATAGTTTACAAAAAAAAAACTTAATGCTTATGGTACACACCAGTTTTATGTATGAACACAGTAGAAAAATCAATTAAATTTATAAAACTCTCAATAGCACGAAAAAAATGTGTGTAAAAAGAATAACAAAAATACATTGTGCTTGTATGCTGTATTTATTTTGCGTACCTACTAATGCAAAAAACAAATAAATAAATGAAAAAAAAATATTGAAAATATGTACCTACCATATATAAAAATAAAAACAGCATTTTTACATATTTTATCAAAAAATATTTTGATATGAAGCAAAACACACACGCTCATATACACACATCTATTCAATAGTGTATGAATATAAATGAATATATATTTTTATTTTCATGTACAAAAATTGCAATAAAAAAGTGTGAAAAAAATTTGTAAGTATGCAATTTTGATGGAAAGCGAAATTCTGCGCAAAAAAAATAAAATTAAAAAATATACGATATAATATTAAAAATTTTGATTAGTTATATACCTGGAATATCTATCTATTTCTATATTTATAAATTATCTATCTATAGGAAATATTTATTAAAATACTAATCCAAGTATTTTTACAGAAGTCGAAATGTAAAAAGTGAATGGAAAAGAAAGTGATGGATTCGGTAAGAAAAGTTAAGCAAAAAAACAAAACTCGGTGGTTATAGCAAAATTACGTCCCACAAAATGAAATGAGACCCAGGAAAGGAGATTTTGTTAAGCAGCAAACACGGAACCTAGAATTTTTTTATTAGAAAAACGTCTAAAAATGTCAGGTTATCGATCAGTCTGAACACTAGTGATACATATAAAGGGTGGCGGTGAGGGAGGTTTGGGGTAAAGATTAGAGCCCGATGCCCAAGCAGCGTCTCGCAACATCATTTTAAAATATATAAGCTTACGTATCGATATCACAACCAAGTTGTAGTGAGCTCTCGTCTACGGAATCAAAAAAATAGTAGAAAAGGCAAGATCTACATCAAGTAGGAGAAACTGATAGCAACTGGGTTCATAATTTGAAATCAGTCCAAAGACTTTTGTTGTAAGTAGAGAATTTAGAGAGGCTGAAGTATTGATTCTCGAATTCACACAGCAATCAAGAATTATATTAATCTCGAATCCTTTCAAAGTATAAAAATACCCATGGGCCAAGAAAGGAATGGAGAGGGTTATGATGAAGTCATTATGTTCTTTCAAAAAAAATCTAATTCAGTTGTAAGTGTAATGAAGTGCAATATTAATTAAAAACTTTCATAGATCACTAGCGAATCCTAGAGCCTGGAGGGGTCTTTGGGGTTAATATCCGCCCCTCCACCCATTTGTGAAGGCAACCAAACCCAGAAATATTCACATGAAAATTTGATCCAATCGAGTGAGTGTTGTGGAATGTATCTATGATTCCTCTTCTATTCTATTCAATCAAAAAGATTTTCGGATAGTCCGGAGAATAGTAATAAGATTTCTATCAGAGCATTAGGGCCTGAACTATTACCTAAATAAAATGAAACAGTAGAAACTACAGAAAAAAAAAAAAATAGAAAATAGATTAAGCGAACATTGACTAAGGGCATATCAAGCTTCATCTGAACTGATTCAACATGAGTCCCAGTATGTATATCTCATAGATACAGTCAACCAAACTAAAACAAAAAATGGATTAGAAAAGATTAATGCCACTTTATCTAATATTAAATGAATAGAGACTCATCAGTTCTAAAGTATTTCCAACTTCTATTCTCATTTACCACAAAACCGACTCGCAATTATAGAGTCATTCAAACATATCCCGGTACAGTAAATAAGGAAAATATGAATATGTTTCATATTTTTTATGTTAACCAACTACAGTTTTAATAATATTGCCTGGCATTATTATGAACTTCCCTTTCTCATGCTCACAGCTACTACTTTTTCTACTACATACTACCATTAATTAAAATGCGTAAGTGCAGTTTCACTTATGAGTACATAGTAGTAAGTGCGTTTTTTTTTCCTATTTGAATACAATCTAGCATTGCGTCAAATTACCCACTTCCGTTCGGAAATTATACTTTTTTTTTATAGTAATTTGGTAAGAGTGAAAGAGGAATAGGGAGACAGACAGACAGACAGACAGACAGACAGACAGGACAGGCAGAATGGGAGAAACTTTAATAATAATGATGTTCATACTTCAACATACAGAAACATCCGGTGTTGACAGTAATTTGTCTTTTTGTGAGCGCACATACATGTGTGTAGATATATATGTGGTAGTAGAAAAGTAGGACTACAATAAAAATGAAAGTTAAGTTAATAGGAAACTAGAAAAAATGTAGTGACAACCAACATAAAATAGAAAAGTATAGAGTAACGCAGCAAAATCAATAAGTAGTACGTCGAGGTAATGTAAAAAGCAATTGAGCATGAATGAAAAAGAAAATATTTAGGGTAGGGGTGTTACAGCTTATTAATGTTTTGCGATGGTGTGTGTTTTGTTTTTTTGTTGGCCAAATGCAAATGAATTTTATTTCCACTGAAAGTTTTCTATTAACTTATAGCGAAGATAATTTAGTTTTCTATTAAGGAAGTTGATGTAAAAAACTTTAGTCTTGGTATTGGGAGTATGAATGTATAAACTCATAATTGTGACTAACTTCATATCTATCATACGCGCCATTTTTTGACATTGACAGCTATTCTATCTCGAAGAGCGCCAAAAATACTATAAGAATTGATCTGTCAAATAATTTTCATAATTTTACAAAAGTGTTTGACGACCTCGATAGCCTAGTGGATAGTGCACTAGACTTTCATCTGGGAGGTTCGCGTTCGATTCCCGTCTTCGTCTGGTGGTTAATTTTCATTACTTTCTTATATTCACTATCAATATGAATATAATTCTCATACACTTATAAGATACACACATTGGTTGGTAATGGCAAAACCACCAAGCCGATAAAAAATTGCCACACCGCCGTTCGGAATCGGCGTTAAACTGTAGGTCCAACAATGTGGTATCACAATGGGCCGTTCAGGCTTAAGTGTGTCTCTCGACAGCCACTCCAACCTAACCTAACCTACAAAAGTGTTCTACTATAGCTGAAAATGTCGAATTTCGTGCCAACAAAACAACATTTGCGGGAAGTTTTAATTTGCTTCTTTCATTTAAAGAAAAATGTATTATGAGCTGTTGAAACCGAATGAAACGATCACCGACGACCGCTACCGACTACAATTGATACGTTTGAGCCGAGCATTAAAGGATAAGAGGCCAGAATATGAGAATACACACGACAAAGTTATTCTTCAGCACGACAATGCTCGGCCGCATGTTGCAAGACAAGTAAAAACATACTTGGAAACGCTGAAATGGGAAGTGCTACCCCACCCGCCATATTCTTCAGACATTGCTCCTTCTGATTACCACTTGTTCCGATCGATGACACATGACCTAGCTGAACAGCACTTCCGTTCTTTCGAAGAACTCAAAAAATGGGTCGATTCGTGGATAACCTGAAAAGATGAGGAGTTCTTTCGACGCGGAATCTGTATACTACCAGAAAGATGGGAAAAGGTTGTGGCTAACGATAGATAATACTTTAAAGAATAAATTTATAATCACTTTTTCACAATAAATGTCAAAATTACGAAAAAAATACGAGTTTATATATTCATACTCCCAATATATAAATATTATTGGCGAAGGATAGTGAAGCAGTGTTGTAATATCAGATAGAATAGCATTAAGTCCGAAAGTATTAGTACTGGAAATGATTATCTGGCTTAAATTAGATTTCAGAGAATCGTGGTTCCTTTGATCAGACGAAATCACTGCCTTCTAAACAAAATCTTCAGCAAAATCGTCCTGTTTTCTCAATAAAAAATTGTGTCGATAGCGATGAGAGATCGATCAGTTGCCTGTCGGTTGGTTCCATTGTAATACCGGAATAACATAAATTAGCAACCATCATAGGATTGACTCCGTTGGAAAACCAACGATCGACCATCGGACTAATGCCTATGCCTGCCCAAGAGATAAACTAGACAAACTCTCAACACAAAGATAGAATCAATGCACCCAAGCTTAGCCGTCGAAGTACGAGTAAGAAACTCCTATACCCTGTCAACAATGACGACATTTAATTATATGTGTTGACATAATATGGACAGACAAAGTCCAGCTACCGTTGGTTTTACCAAACCAACTACCAGCCATCTAACTAACTCCGTTCTCTAATGCCTGCGCCAGGATAATATTGCTGCATTTTTGTTCAATAGTGTCTCCAGTACTCCGAGAAAATGAACTCTTAGCCTAACTCAATTTTGGTGCTGCATCAATGGCTACCGATGCTGTTCCAGTACTAGCCAAATATTTCAAAACTCCATTGAAATACAAAGCCAATGGCAGAGAATTTAGCCGACAAAAAACTTGATTACTACTATTTCGTCTTTACTTTAATTAATATCATCTTTGCTACACTAAGATAAACTCTCAGTCTAAAATAAACTGGGAAGCTCAGTTGACGAGCTGCAGCCTTACTAGGCAAAACTTTACATATTTAAAGTCTAATTTTCAGACGAGATACTTGACGAGTGAGAAGTTCTGGTGAACTGCAAACGAGCAATAGTCGATCTATGTAGTTTCAGTATCGGACTGACGTAAATTGCAAACCAAATCAGAATATTTTGAACTGAATTGAGAAAAAAGATCACGAACGTAAATCTGACAGGATATTGACGGACAACTATAAGCTAATGATGTCGCACATTTCCATCAAACCAATCTATATTATCAAACTAACCAGAATCAGTTCAGTTGAAAAGCACAATTTTTCATTCAACACATTGATACTGAAATAAATTTGGTTACCAGTAATGAATTAGAGCAAAAATTTTCCTGCGTCAACTCTCGAATGTTAGGAATTATTCCCGAAACGGCGCTGAGAAAATCCCGAACTCAAATCTTATCAGATATTGACGTATGACTGTCGACAACTCATGGTATATGAACAATAACTGTTAACTACCGATACTCTTTTGGTACCAAACAGACCTAAATCTACCTTCACAGGATTAGTTACGAATTCAACGATTTTTCACTAAACCTAAGTATTATGGGACAAGGTTGAGTTTGTATGCCAGCAAACGAATCAGTGTGATTACTCCAGACCTCACTACACCAACTCATGATTATTAAGATCATCGCCAAAGAAGTATTGAAAAGTTCCCCAATTCCTTACGAATCTTACGAATATTAATAACATTAGGGGCAACCCGAGGTAATCTTTCTCTCTTCCAGGTTTAAGCTGAATCCTAAGTGTTAGGTTTATAATGATGCAGCATGAGCAGCCGACGAGCCATCGAATCAAACATTCGATTATTAGCATAGGATAGGATAGAGTTAGAGTTGCGGGTGGGCTGGACTAAACCAAAGCACACAGTTTCAAGAACAATTGTACTCTACACAGTATAGAGCCAGTAGTAGAAAGAAAGGAAAGAATTGTGAGGTGATAAATAGGAAGTAGAAAAGTCTAAGGTTTTCCAGCCTCGAACTTTTTTGCTTTCCTGTTGGATTGTCTCACAAAGCACTTTGCAGTTCTGCAGAAGCCAAGCTCGGACTTTCTTCTTTTATGAATGGAACACACGAACTCCTTGATCCAACGCATGTTTTCACCTGAACTTATACCAAGAAAAGGTTTCGGAGCCATAATGAAACTGCAGAGCTTTCGTTAGCCAGTTTGTGTATTGCAACACAATTTAATTGTACGTTACACTCGCTGACAAATTTCGAAAAGCTGACAGTGTTGGCAAGGGCCTTCAGTGTAACCTGACTATTAGACATTAGGAAGGCTGTGGCCATTTGTCTAGGGGAAAATGAATACTTGGTCTCTTCGTCCAAATACTAACCGGATCCAATACCGCTTGAGGTTTTGGATCCGTCAGTATAGAAGACAAGACTTAGACCTAAGAGTACGATCTCCGGACTTAACGATTGATCCCGTTTCGTCGGCCTGACATTATATTTTCTTTCGAAGTGGATATAAGGCACACGATTGTCCACGGGCATCGAGGCATGCACTGACAACTGGTGGTATATCTGATTGTGTCCTATATTAACTTAGTCGAGCCAGACTTCGTTTAACCTGAGTCTAGCAGGAACAGTTTTTTAGACAATAAATCTACAGATAAGCCTACAAAAACAACAACTTCAGTCTTTCAATATATTTTTATAAAGAAAAAAATTAATGTCTCGAACTCGCTAGCGAACTGAAAACTTCGGCAGTTGGTTGGGTGCCTTTAATGAAAATTGTGCCCACTTAAAGCAACTTGGATAACTTTAATATCTAAAAAAGCAGACTTTGCGTTTCACAACCTACGTACCTAAATCTAATGATGGTTTGGTTGCTTTTTTAATCCAGCTGAAATTAGCATAGACAGCATACACACAGGTAGACAGACATGAGGTTTGAACAGATAGCTAGCTGACTTTAACTCGTTAGATGACACATGCAAAAAAAAAATCAACGCACACACCACGCCAAAACAATCTTATCCCTTTTTTTAATATTACAATGTATAGATGTCAGTCAGTGTCTACAAAATAGACACCTTCGCATGCATATACGCAAATTTTCCACATCCCTAAATCGCTAATGTGCTACGCAATTTTTCTATACACACACACACACAAATATATTCAACTTCAGGCATAAATATTGACTACGAAATACCTCAACGACGATGACGAGAAGATATGTGTACCCCAAATTAAAATATTCGCGACGGAAACTTGAAGCAGCATTGGTTTTTGCAACAACCACTGCCAATACCGCTACGACAACCGTCACTGCTAAAGTCAGTTTAGTATCAGGGCTGCTGCCGCTATCCTCCCTGATATCGCTAATACTTTCACAGCTGCAGCCACTAACTTTGCTGTTGCTGCCACTACCTTCATTGTTACTGCCAGTACCATCACCACTGATGCCGCTACCATCATCACTGACGCCGCTACCATCACCACTGATACCGCTACCATCATCACTGATACCGCTACCACCACCACTGCCACCGCTACCACCCCCACTGCCACCGCTACCACCCCCACTGCCACCGCTACTACTACCACTGTCACCGCTTCTACTACCCCTGACACCGCTATATTGTGTAGTGGGAACAACAACGATGATTTTGAGATAAGCACCAAAACGCGTCTCGTTTGCATACGACGATGATGATGATGATGATGCAGGGAACCCTTTTTTCTTTTCTTTCTGCATGCATGGGGGATCCATCAAAGATATTATTCGCAAACGTCCCCATTTTTGTTTCACTTTTTTTTCTTCTACTCTATTGTAGGCAGTTGCTTCACAGGACGGATGGTTGGACGGACAGAAGGATAGACGAAGAGCTCAGTTTTTTGCGCCCTAGCAACCAAACAACTGCTGAACTGCCAAAATTGAACGCGCAATTCTTGCCAGTCTCGCTCAATTCGAAGGCTGACTCTAACGACTACGATATTTTGATGATGTTCATGATTATGATGGCGAGCTGAGAAGGAGACGAACGTGTGCTTATGCTTCGCCTGCGTCGGCGACCCTTTTCACGTTCAAACGTTAAACTTTTTTTTAACGTTTTGCTTTCATTTGGGCTTGGTATTATCTACAGTCGAACAGAGAATAGCTGCCGTCAAAAAATAGGCACAAGAGAAGCAAAAAGTAAAAAAAAAAAAAAACAAGCACGCGAACAAAACAAAAAAAAAAAACAACAACGACGAGACCTAACATTCGTGCCAACTTCAACCAAAATGTACCGCACTCACAGAGCCAAAACCCTCACTCCTTCATCATTACCCACCCGCCTAATATTCCGGCCGAAAATCTTTAGGGATTTCTTGCCTCACTTAAAAACCATTCAAGCAGAACCAGAACCATATCAGAGGAAAAAAACAAAAAGAAAAAACAACAACAAAAAAAGACGCAAAAAAAGAATGTGCTCGTCGTCGTATCAACCATCGACCGTACCCTTACGGACTTCATTCTCAATCACACTGCAGTACACAGGCTGTCTAATTCAAGCAACGCCGTCTCTACAACGGGATTGGGAAACGACGTTGACGAAGAGTGTGAGAACATGAGTACGACAACTAGCCACCACGACTGCCACCACTGCTACCACCCACGGCCAAACCGACTCCATCGAAAAATCGTACCAACAAATTTTGAAACTTTTGACGCCTACACACACTCACCGACTTACGAAACGCATAAGCATTTGTGCTGTTACTGCTACTTCTACTGCTGGCGCTGCTGCTTCATAGTGTAATTCATCATTGTGCTATGTTGGACGGACAGACGGACGGACGGACGCCTTTTGGGGAAGCTCTAAATGCAAAAACGTACAACGAATGTTATAGGAATCAACATCAGCTATAACAACAGCAAAAGCAGTCAAGAAAAAATGTCTGCGAAAATATATGAGTGCATGACGGGTACATAGCAGGCAACAATCGAAAGAAAAAAGAAAAAAAAAAATCCAAGCAAAAAGAAAGAAAGAAATGCCACATCATAACGCAAGGCACAAGTGATAAGTAGAAGGTATAAGAAACCAACAAAATCCAAATCGTCCTTCACGTCCTTTACTTACTACACGTTACATTCTACGTTTTACGTACTTCGTCGTCGTCGTCGATGTCGTACTCGTCCTTGCTGTTATTATCAACGCCATCGTTTGTCGTTTCGTTCTCAGCATAAACTCAAACTCACACTACCTGATAGGTACGCCGATGCTGGTTGTAAGACGACGAGAGCTAGCAAGTTTTTCTTGTTTAATTTTTTTTTTTTGGTTCATCGTCGTCGTCGCTGTGTAGCTAAAATATTTCCAAAAATTTTTTGGCGGGTTTTGGTTCTATTGGGTTCTCTGTTTTCCGCCCCCTTTATATTTCAAATTTTTTTTTTTTTTTTTTTCATTTCATTTCTCTCATATTCTTTGCTTGGTATCTGTTCATATGATATCGCTATGCTGGCTGGCTGCTTGAAGCCGGTTAGGGCAATCAATGAGTGCGCAGTTATGGTGATGGTAAGAGTGAGCTGGAGCTGGAGCTGGCAAGAACGGCAGCGTATCTAAACATTCATTCGGTTGTTAGCGTCAAAACAGCTGGACGTCGCTTCATTTACGTTAAGTGAGTGTCTTGCGGGAGTTATTCTTACTATTTAGTTGTTGTGATATTTGCGATGTTGTTATTGTAGTTGTTGCTGATATTATTTCTTAGTATAGCTGGCTGAAGTTGACATGAGTTTTCATGAGTTTTGTTTGATAGCGTATTTATTTTCCAAGTTTCCAAAATGAAAAAAAAAAAAATCATTTTTGTATGTATTTAATCTTTGTTTTCATTAACGAAAGTTCGAACTTTTAGACTCTTTCCTTTTATTTATGCTTCAGAAAATATTATTAAATATTGAAGAATAACCAGAAAGTGTGTGGTTGAATACAAATAGCAATCTGTTAGATTATGTCATATTTGTACTGATCAGCAGTCGAGAACTCATTCAAGAGTATATGACCTTAAGAGTATAGACTAATATTTAGATCAATGAAGCACTAATATTAATTGAAACCAGACAAAGAAACAGAAAATGGACAGACAGAATTACGGGTATCATTAGAATCTCCCTAAAACCGCTTTGGAACGGTATCGGTCTCAAATAATTTTCCGTCGTCCTAATCGTCTCAATACTGAGCAAATTTTCAATAGGAAGTTGAAAATAATCACTGGGAAAGTGCTTGGAACTCAAAAGCAATCGAACAATGTATGATCGTTGAATATTTGCTTAAAACTGATATAAGTTAATTGACGACCTCGATAGTCTAGTGGATAGTGCACTAGACTTTCATTCAGAAGGTTGCGGGTTCGATTCCCGTCTTGGTCTGGTGGTTAATTCTCATAAACTTCTTATATTCACTATCGATATGAAGTGGATGAGAATTATAAGAATGTGTACAAGTACACACCTTGGTTGGTAATGGCAAAACCACCGAGCTGATAAAAAATTGCCACATAGCCGTTCGGAATCGGCGTTAAACTGTAGGTCCTACCATCGCCACTGCGGTCTAGTGGAAGAGTGCCAGACTCTTGTTTCTGGAGATCCGAGTTCGATTCTCGGCTTGGGTATGTTTCTTATCTATCTTTCTTTCTCCCTTCCTTTCTTTCTTTCTTTCTTGGGTCGCAGTGCCTGACTTTCGAGTCGTCCTTCCTTCAAATAATAATAATAAAATATAAGTTAATTGGGGAGAGTCGGTTGCTGGTGGCATTAGTTACTTATAGTTCATGGTCTTATACTAAGCGAAGTACTTAAGCTGATAATTTCTACTGGTAAAATGACTGAAACTCAAGAGACATCAAACAATATAGGCAAGTTGAAAACCTCTAGAGACGCTCCATGCTTCAGAAAGCAATCAATAACATGAGAGAAGTTACCCGCATTTTATACGGATTTTCTCGTAACGGCTTATTTTAGCATTTTACAATGTTTTCCGAAAAAAAATTTTTTTTTTTTCTTTTTTGGAATTGAACTTAAAGGGAATCAATTACTTTTTAGGAATCACGAATCACTCCTACTAAATTGGAATTTTTTTCCAAGAAAGTAATTAATTACACTTAAATATTAAATTCCTTTCATTTCAATTACATTTTCAATTCCTTTAAGGAATTTATATATTTTTTTTAATTACAAAATATAATTCCTTGTAATGGAATCGAAAATTTTTTCATTTCCATTACCTAGGAATTTAAAAATTTTAATTATCGATTACAATTCCTTGTAATGGAATTGAAAGTTTTATCAACTCCATTACTAAAAAATTGAAAACATTAAAGTAATTAAAAATTGTAATTACCGATTATAATTCCTCGTAATGGAATTGAAAGTTTTATCAATTCTATTACTAAGGAATTGAAAACATTGAAGTACCAATTACAATTCCTTGTAATTGGAATGGATATGGAATTTAATTCCTAAAGGAATCATTACTACCCAACTCTGGATGAAAGTAATGCAGATTAGATAAGAGTTTGCGAAGATATAGACAATTATTCATGAAGAGTGTAGAAACCCTAAGGATCCCAGGAAGACAGGAAAAGGAAACCAATTCAAATCATTCCGGTGAACAGAATAAGAAAGTTTGACGAAAGCAATCACGCAACGATCTGGCAAATTTTTCACAAAGTAAATTAACAAAAATCATCCTTCTTAAAGTCTTAACTGTAAATAGTACGCCAATAAGGAAATTTAATGAAATATCTTGCATCGACAAAGAAAGAAATGTTTTTTAGCTCGGTAGGTCAATCTACATATTTTGAGAGCTGAAATTCATTCAAAGTTGTAACCGAGTAAGTTTGCGAACAGAAAAGAAAACTAATGTGTGTACAGAACAGTGACTGACGATGTTGCGAGCGCTATTTCTGGCTATTTAGATGTCGTTTGACATCAGGGCACCAGAAATACAGCGCCTATACACCACACAAGGCGCTAAACCATCTTTGAAGCGTAAAAAATTGCAACGGCCGAAATCCATGAATGAGTGGCAAAAACGATGGGAGGAATCAGATAAAGTGCATTGATGCTTTCAGCATTTTTTCCACCGATTCAAACTAGCAGATGACCCGAATTGCTTAAGCTGCATTGTAGAGGAAACCGCCATGCATGTACTATGTATATGCAGCCGTTTTTGACGAAGAGCGCGCCGAGCTTACGGAAGCTACTGGATGGACACCAACGACGACCAATATAGTAGATAGTATGTGCGAATCGAGGCAAAACTTGAAGGTAGGATGCTACTTTGCTATAACGGTGATTATTAGGCTACGAAAAGCGGATCAGGCCAAGGGTTACGTCAGCGACAGGGTCAGCAAAAAGGGCAGACAAAACAGCGACAACCGTGTCGTTTTAACTAGAAGAAAAATAATATAAATGACCATTGACAGAATGACGGTCTCCTGACGTAGTACTGTCGGTGTTTCAGGAGGGCTAACCGTCCGGACAGCAAGGTGGTTTAGTGTGTTAAAGTCTCACACTCATGGCTACATTCACAGGCTTTTGATGCTTCCACCTCGTATTTAAAGAAATAAAAAAAGTGGGGAGAGGGTAGGGAGTGGCCTTTGTCGCTTAACTCCCCTCCTCTCCCCTCTTTAGACCGACATTAACTGAAGATGCTGTAACCTGATTGTTATAAAGGCAATAAAATTATTAATATTTCAAAGAACGCGTGTTTTTTTCGGGAATCACGATTCAAGTGTCGAAAAATAAGGTTTTTTTTTTTGATCCCGCCCCCTGGATCCACGATTTCTAATACCAGTATTCGGGAGCTCAAGTATGTTCAAGCTCTTATCGGAACGAATTGTTTCGAGCCGACAAAAAATTAATAATCCGAGCAAGCGAAGCGGAACGAACTACCTCGAGTCGACAGACAGAGAAGTTCAATTGATAAACAAATTCCAGTTAATCCTGAGTTGTTTAAAGTTAGGACTTTTATATTAACTAAACCTTCAACAAAAAAAAATTTTTTTTTCTACAAAAATGGAAATTTTTTCAACTTAAAAAATAAACGAAAAAAAAAACAAAAGTATTACCAAAAAAAAAAAAGGAAAAAAAAAAGAAAAAGACAGTGAGCATGTAACAGAAAAGTATGAATTTTTATCTCAAACACTCATAGCTAAAGTTTTATATGAGCAATGAAACAAGAACAACAACGACGACGTCGCCGACTACGACGACTGTCACGGACGGTCAGTTCAAAGAACATTTTTGAGTTGTAGTAGCTACTACCCATAGTTTATTGCTAGAGAGTAGATGTACAAGTAGATGAGTGAACGAGTGGGTGGGTAGCGGGTTGTACGAGTTGGATAAGTAAAGACAAATGAGCGTGCATAGAAATGAACTTTGTCTTTGTGTATAGCAGTATAGAGCAGCGCAGGGTGGGGTGAAGAGATGAGGATGAGGAAAGGGTGAGGAAAGAATAATATTTTATTTTTGTTTATTTTTTTTTTTTACGAAAAATTCTTTTGAAGAGGGTAGCGAAAGCAAAAACAAAAGGATTTTTAAACAGCGTAGGGTTATAGCAATCAGTTGTAGATCTTTTTTATTTGTTGTATACAAGGATATAGTATTCGTATGCTGTGTGTGAACCAACCGCATGAGTTTTTGATGCTGTTACTGCTTGCTACCCTAGCAACATGCTATGCCACCAAGCAACTTTGGCTTAGTCTAGTCATCAACGATGGCGACGGCGGCAATGCAATAGACGTCCTCATACAGGACACATACAGCAGAGTATCAAATGAAAAAAGAAAAAAACGAAAACAAAAATAGAACATAAAAGAAATAACATACTCGTTAGAGAGCATACAACAAGCGGCAACCAGAACGACGATGACGACGACAATGGTAACAGAAAAAAATCCAGTAAAAACGAAAAAAAAAAATAACAACGCAAGACAAACTTTTGACTGCAGTCGACTCAGAGTCGGACGCAGCGAAAATGGATGTACCAGTAACAACCAGCCATATCTACTTACACATATGTACAGTATCCTTGTTATAACCAGGCAGCAGGCTCCCACCAGCACATACATACAACCGAGACTCTGTAGTATTTGGCAATGAAGAAGAAATTAAGGATCCGCCGGCAATGGTACTAACTGCCAAGCTAAAAATTACCACGTTCATTTCATATGTACCTCTCTGTCAAATGGCGAGAGGCTAGCGGCAAACGACTGCGGTATCCTATGTTAGAATAAAGTAACAACAGCCAGCTAAAATTGGAGGGCAAAGTAGACGAGATGCCAGCCATCAACGATGAGCACACGAAATGTTGGAAAGTTTTTAATACAAGGGAACGGTATGAACAGCGAGCAGCAGCAAAACGTCTACAACATTTCGGTTTGGCATAACAAAATCTCGACTCAACAGCAACAGCTACAAAAAGGCAACCGACCCCAAACCTTCATAGCAAAAGAAGGGTACATCATGGCATCATCTCCCACTTAGCCAACCCATGAAGGGTTATGCCAGCACACAGTCACACAAACCCAATCCCGAGTTTTTGCCTGACTGCTGTGCTCGCTGGGCTCATGGGATGAATGGAATTTGCTTGCTCCTCTCGCGTAAATGAGTGTAGAAGGCATCAGCGTGAAAGAAAAGATGAGCGACGAGAGCAATGAGAAAAAATTGCAAGCAACATTTTACGAATCAAAAAAAAAAAATAAAAAAAAATAAAAAGAAAAAATTCTGAAATGAAAACCCTGCAATATTTTTGTGTTCTTCGCTAGCTAACCTAAAACGATGAGCTAACGGGGAAAAGCACCAGCAGCAGCAGCACACGGCATTAGGTTTTTGCTGTCGGTTTGAGTGTAGGTGGGGTTACCTCATTCAATACGGATGCTAAAGCTTTGCTTGGCTGTTGCTGGCTAGATTGCTTGGCTGTTGGTGGTGGTGTTGGTGATGAAGTTACTATTGCCTTGAAAGTCGACGACTACGACGATGATGATTCGTGCCAACAACTAAGCTCTAAGCAACCAACGTTAGGGTATATTGCTATTCTTGATGTTGTTGTTACTGTTCATATTGTTGTTGTTGTTGCTGCTGATGATGATGATGACTGGCGTAAGAAAATGTATTTTGATTAAATGTACAGTACAAGGAATGAAATGGGTGCGCCACGCCGGACTGTTAAACTCTTGTACTCGGTGAAATCGCAAAAACCATAGAAGAAAACTTAAACTCTACTGATGTGCAATGTATATCGAAGTGTGTTGAATTGAAGTGGGAGAGGGGAAGGGGGGGGGGCGGAGGGAGTAAAATTGATGAGATGAGCACAAAAACTAAACGGGGGGGATATAATTCTCCAACGTCGTCGAGAAATGAAATGCCAACGCCAAGCTCAACGACAACGGCGGCTGGGATGACACCCAATCTTCTTCAACTTGCCTAAGCAAAACGATAACTATGGCGACACTAGTTAGTAGATGGGTGAAGATGGCAATCAATTGTGATGACGGGCGATGAAGGCAGTAAAGAAACGACGTAGAGATGAATGAGCCAAAGCGGGGGCATGCGAATAGATAGCATGTCGATAGTCCTAATATCCAAATACTAGTAGCCGTAGTAGAAGAAAATATTAAGTTGGCTTGTGTTACAACTACCTCCACAATTTTTATACTTTATTGCAGTAGCAATTCCTACATCCGTTTATCAGATACCCCAAGCACTCCCCCCCCCCCCACCCCCATCCAGCTCCTTCGGCCATCGCCTACATAAATATGAAATAAAAATTTGTCGATCTAAGCTTTCGTACAACGTTGTCCTAACGTCCTTGCGCCCTCATCATTTGCCTTGCCCACACCGTTTTGCTTGTCTTGTGTTGTTGCTTTGGCTCGTGAAGTTTTTACGAGTTACATGTATATATATATATATATGTTTTTTTTTTTTTTGTTAGTGCGAGGAGTAGTTAGAAGTCCTTGGCAGAAATTGCAGACCATACGTTTGGTCGATTGTTGTTGTTGTTGTTGTTATATACGCTTTTATTTCTTCATTCATTACGACGTTTAGAAAGTCTCAACAAGGATTATACAGTTTTGCTTCTTTTATTCTCATTCCATGTTGCATACTTACTGTAAGTTTATTTGATTTGCTTTGGCTTGGCTGTTATGCTGGTTCTTGCCATGGCATGTTGTTGTTGTTTTTGTGTACCATGTTTCTTGTAACGAGTTTCAGTTTGAGTTTTCTTGTGTCCAAAGTTTCTTCTTCTTTTTTTGCCTGTTTTACCCGTTTTCTTTTTCTTTTTTTTCGTTGTATTTGCCTTAGTTCTCAGCAAGCTGTAAGTAGTAAGGAGCATCGATATCGTCCATAGTTTCCGTCCGTTTTGCTTTCTTTGTTTTTTTTTGTGTTTTTTGTTTGTTCGTTCCAACTTATGCGAGTCTGAATTTGAGGACTCTGATTCTGCTGATATTATTCTATGCAGCAGAAGAAGGAAACCAATTGCTGCGCAACCGGAAACTTTTTTTTTTTTTTCTTCTCCTTCTTTCATTTTTCCCTGTGCCTTACATTCAAACATACATACATAAATTCATGATGATGCCTCAAAGACTTTGTGCTTCATTTGCCAAACCTTCCATCTTCATCTCAGCTCTTGTTTGATTCCTTTCGCCCATTCCATATTTATGTATGAGAGTTTGGCAAATGATTGTGCAGTGAGCTTAGAGCGTTCGTTGTTCAGCCAAAGATAAAAGTAGAAATCCTAAAAACATTCAACCGAAATAATAAAAACAAAAAAAAAAAAAACCAACCGAGTAGCAGAAAAGAAGATGAATCGTTTGTGCGAGTTCTAGTAGGTGGATAGATGGATGGATTGGTGTGTTTTCTGTGTGTATTTGCGATGTGTCATGCCATGTAGGTGGGTGGGTCGTCGTCGTCGTCGCCATCAGAAGAAGAAGAAAACGTCATCAAAATTAGATGAAACATTACGAAACGTACATACCTACATCTAAGTTTCCAAAACGAACGATATCTGTAAAAACAATTCAATAGCTCGCTTGAATGTATGGACGGATTGTTGCACAGTGTAACAAGTGTATCTAATCCAGAAAGCAATTTATGAAATCAGAAATTCGAAGTTCACAACTGCGCGTTACTGTGTTTCGGCGAATAAGAATTTAAACAATTTTATTATGAACCAAATCGAAGTAGCCGACTTCTCGGCTACTTCAACTACCGACTTCTCGAGTTTCAAGTTCTAGGATTAACAAAAGTTAAAGTTTATTTCAACGAGATATCTAATCTCGCTATCAAATCCAGAAGTTGGCGGCATAAACCTCGTATTTTCGTTCCTTCAAAAGAGAAACAAAAGTTGCAGTAGAGTGATCTAGCAAAAATTGCTGGAGTTAATCAAAGGCCAAATTTATAAGCTGGTTAGAGAGCCAAGCCATGTATTATTATTATTAGTTCGGGGATTAGCCGAACCAGACCCAGACGGATCCTTTTTCGTCCCCTACTGCCTAATGCCTCTACTCTAAGCACTCGTAAACGAGCATTCTCCGAGTATTGGCATCCTGCGTCAACGCAAGTATATTCTTATAGGCCAGGTGGCCAATCTCAGACTCATCAACGTTTCGATGACCTAAGGTTGTCAACGTTCTGTTCGCCAACACTTACTGCCAATAAGTGCGCCGATGTTTCCAGCTCTTCCAGACACAACCAACAGGTGTCATCCTCAACAAGTTTCATCTTCTTGAGGTGATACCTAAAGGGACCGTGACCCGTAGTCAGAGCTGTTTGCCAGCTCAAAGTCTTTCCGCTTAGTCCGACGACTTTGGCTAACTCACTGCACGACCACTTCATGCAGTCAGTGGCCTCTTCCCATATTTTACGATGTTCAGAGGTTATCCTCTGTTTTAACAGGATCTCCACCAATAGTCAATGGCGATGCATGGTTCTGGTCCATAAAATTCATCTTTTGAATCTTTTTAAGCCAAAAGATCAGCAGCTTCATTTTGCCCTATGCCTGAATGTCCCCTCGCCTTCATCAATGTAAGCTCGTTTACACGAGTGCACTCACTGAGTTTTTGGACACACTACATGGCCAACCTGGAGGTTATATCTGTCCTCTTAATCACTGACTGATTGTCAAAGGCAATAACGATCCCCTTGCCATTGACTTGATTCTCAATAAAGTGGTCTAGTGCATGCACTAAACCCAGCATCTCTGCCTGGTAGACGGACACATATTTTCCCAACTGTAGAACACAGGACAAATTTAACCGATCTGAGAAAATATTATTCCTGACTTTCCTAAGCCATATATTAGTTCATCATAAGAAATTTACGTTTCAATCCACTTCAAGGTTTAGGCTCCTGGTATCCACACATTGGCAGCCAAATTTCTACAGTTTTAGTATAGCAAAGTGAACGAGCGTTGGTTTTTCAGTTGTACAGATACTCCAGAAAGTTAAAATGGGAACGATAAGATCGAGACAGTTGTCTTTTAATAATGCATCAGTACAAAGTTGAATGTCACCGTCGGGTTAGCAAGGTCTAGGGTTTCTTAGGTTCTTGGTATTGTAAAACCTATTTTAGGAAGTAAAACTAAGCTCAAGTTCAGAGATTACATGGTATAACCTCCCAAAAGAAATTTACTATCCCACATCAGTATTGTTTTGTGGTTTGGGCTGCCAGAGTCTAACTCGTATTTCTGCTCTACTTGTGTGTTGAGGTAAACTTAGACAAATTAAAGATTCATTCAGCCGCTGCGCACAATTTTCTATGACGCTATCTGCGTGCTCGCTTACAAGATGCCAATAATCACCAAAGCAACTGAACTTAAACGTTTATACGCGGATGCATCAAAACCTATCAGAGAAAAGATGCAAGAGTATCGGTTGCAGGGGATGGAAGAATGGCAGAAAAAATGGGATCAGTTACCAAAGAGTAGGTGGACATATGACTTGATTTTTAGCTTGAAAATGTAGACACCAACTTAACTATAATGCCACACAAGTACTTATTGGCCATGGCTGCTACAGAAGCTATCTCCACAAGTATTGTATAGTAGATGACCCAAAATTTCCTAGTTTATTGAGTGGAAGAGACGGGCGAGGCACATATTATTTGACTGCCCCAGATTTGACCCTGAACGAGAAGCGCTGAGAACAGCATATGCGGTAATTTCATCGGTAGGCAATTTAGTGGAAGTAGCTAGCGATGGCGACGACAATTGGAGAGCGTTGCAGAATTAAGATAGGGCGAAGAGAGTGAGACTCAACGAACGGCAACACATGCACTGAGATATATTGCCACTTAATAGCAGCACGACTTCCATGCAGAGCCGAATTACTGACTGTTAGACAAAAGAGATTGATCTGCCAAACTTCAGCAGGACAAACGACAGGGAAGATACAATGGGGCGAATATCTTCTGACAGGACAAAGGCGGATCCAAATAATAGTGAACTGATTAATATATGGATTTGTCTTCGAACAGACTAAAGAAACAGTTTTCTAGCCTATGATAGCTGACGCCAGCTAAACTAAATACTTAACGGTGAACCTAGTTGGAGCACCGTCGGACATCGAGCAGGTTTTGTGTTAGGTTTAAGACTCACACTAACGGAATAAAGGCTTTTGATGCTTCTTCCTTTCTTTTTCTGTATCGTTTTGGTTAGGAAACCGAAATTTCTTAGGTTCTTTGCAGTAAATAAAACCCAAGTTCACGAACTAGTTGGAAATATTAAATGACATAGGTCCCCATAAGAAATTCAGGCCCAGTTTTCCTCAGGACTTAGGCTACCAGCATCTGACAGTTGAGTTTACGGTGAGTTACGGTGGCATAGTATTATAAGGTGAACGAACTTCGGTTTCTTATTTGCGGGGATTATTATTATTAGAAAGATGGGACGATCCGAAAGTCAGGCACTGCGACTTATAAGATCTATTGTACCAAAGCCCCAAGTTATGAAGGAAAGAAAGGATGAGAGAAAGGAAGATAGATAAGAAATCATACCCTAGTCGAGAACCGAACTCGGGTCTCCAGAGACAAGAGTTTGCCATGCTGCCACTAGAACACAGTGGCGATTGTTTGATCCTAGAGTTTAAGACTGGTTCCAAGCGGCGGTGTGGCAATTTGTTATCACTTGGTGGTTTTGCCATTGCCTATCCAGATTTATAATTGTACACTTTCTCATTCACTTCATATCGATTGTGAATAGAAGAAGTTTATGAGAATTAACCACCAGACCAAGACGGGCATCGAACCCGCAATCTTCTGGGTAAAAGCCTTGTGCGCTATCCACTAGACATTAGGTCGGTCTAATTGCGGGGATACTTGGATGATTGTCAATAAATGTTGGTTTAATACTGAAACAGGATTGGTAAGATCGAAATCGGTAAAGTGTTGAATGCTACCGTCGTGTCTGCAGGGTATCGAAATTTCTTAGATTTTTAGCAATGTAAAGCTTATTTTCAAGATTATAGTAAAACCCAAGTTCACGAGCTATTTGGAGTGGTTTCCATAAGGTATCTTCAATGTAGTCTCGGTATTATTTCGGAGTTTGGGGGCTAGCAGTATATGGTTATTGACAGAATTTTATTCCGATTTCGGCGGGCCAAGTATTAAGGATAAATAAACAACGATTTTTCATTTGTATCCCCGACGTTTGGTTGGCTGTATGTGTCGACCTGATACAAAAACATTAGTCGAGTGCTGGTCGTTACATCGCAGCCGAATTAGCAGGGTCCCAAAATTGCATATGTTCTTGAGAGTATAAAGTGTAAGTGTTGATTGTCAGCTTTTGGTCATTGACACTGCAGTTTAAGATAACATACCAACATACCAAAGTGGTTAGGATGGTCCGCTAATTTGGCGGAATTGATATCTGCAAGAAAATTGGTGCAAGCTGCTTTCAAAAACTATTTTTGAAAGTGAAATGCTGATTTTAAAAAAAGAAAAAGTTTAGGTTTTTAGTTCGTCAGCGATTTGCTCTCAAAAAGACTTTCTTAAACAAATTCCGGCAATTCTCTTAGATAAGTGAACTTCATCAAACTACAGTTAGGTACTGATATCTCCTATATCTCAGATTTTTGGGGGGAAAAAAAATGCTTAGTCTCAGGATCACAAACGGGTTCGTAGTCTTTCCACATTATCCTTTCTACAAAATTTCATTTTACAACAATTTATAACTAATTGCTATACTGTAGAAACATATAACTTTCTATGTTTGTTTGTTTCCAAGTGTGTCTATGTAGTAGGTATGCGCTTGTCAGCTCGTCACTTCGACATGTCCATTTGTGTTACTAACGCTACGTTAGCGTTCATCAATTCTACGTTAGATACTTTCTTTCTTTCTTTCGTTTTTTTTTTTTTTTTTTTATGTGCTACTTTCTTTCTTGTTTTATTTGTTTTTTCTATTTATTTCGTCTTCTACTTTTAGAAAGCTAAAAACGAGAATGAGTTTTTATTGTATAACATATATACAAACATAGCTTAGCAATAGCAGTAGCAATAAAAAACGAGTAGGAGAGTTGAAGGGCTAGATGTATGTATGTATGGTGGTGTCGAAAAAGGGATTATTATGAATGCCATAGTGATGGTCCGTCCGTCGGTCTTCATTTGTGAAATAGCCAGAAAGCTTCGTCCTGTTACTGCTTTTTCTTCTTCTTTTGGTTGAATGTATAAGAAAATAATGAAAGATGTTGATGCTTGGCTACTTGTTATACTTGTACAAATATACAGAGACCTGGGAACCATGAACATGAACTGATTGCCTTTCCCTTTTCCTTTTGTTTGTTGATTTTTTTTTTCTTCTTCTTCTTCTTTTTTTGGTATCATAGATGTATGGGTATCTCTATGTGTAGGTAGATAGGTAGATAGCCGTAAGAAATGATGAAGCAGTAGAAGAAAAAAAAAGTCTACCAATTCAAAAGAAATAGCTTTACTTTTTTTTCTTTTACTGCTAGCAGCTAGCTGTCTTTCTACCCTCAAGTTGTTGGATTTGGATTTCTACTAAAGTTTTGTTTTTTGTTTTTTTTTTCATTTTGCTGAGAAGTACTGATGGTATTGGCTTTACAGCTAGCTTGCTACCCTCAAACTCCAATACATAGAAATTCTACATATATCGTATATCGAACCTTCATCATCATCCATGGGTGGCATTGTTGAACATTGATTCAAACATAAAAGTCTTGGATAGAGTTTGAGTAAAGTTTGTTACAATATTGCGAAATTAAGTTGAGTGGGTGGCTGGTTGGCTTCACGCTAAGGTTAGGTGGGTGGCTGGCTGGCGGTTGCTTATTTGGTTGAATGTTTGGCTGGTTGGTTTTAGTTAGGTGTTTTTGAGGTATTGGCTTGAGTTGTTGAGCTTACTGTATGTGTGTGTGTGTGTGTTTGTGCTTGGCAAGTTTAAGTATTTTTATACTTATGCTTAGTTTATAAGACAACAAGCAAACTTGGACATTGTTGGAAACCATAACCGAGCAATAATAGTATAGTAACAGAAACAGTAAGAACAACAACAACAACAGCACCAACAACCGAACTGCAGTTACAACTACAAGAACGTACACAAACTTAACTATTTTGTGATGGATCTCTTTTGCTTAAATGAAAGTCGACTCACACATACACATACATACATACATACATACATACCGACATAAATAGTTATAGCAGTTGGCAACTAAGAAGGCAAGTAGGTAATAGTAATAGTAAGCAAGAAAGCTAGCATTCTTCTTTATGAAAGAGGAGGGAGTAGACAACAAGGCAAGCACAGGAAAGCACCGGTAGACAGTAAGACAAGTAAGCAAAGCAGAACAGAACAGAAAGACAAGCTAGTAGGTAGGAAACAAGCAGGCAAGCAATCAGGCAGAGGCATTCATTCATTCAGTCAGTTAGTGAGGTAAACAAGCAAGAAAGCAGGAGTAGCACAACCTAAACTTAACTTGGCAATGCATTACTTTTCTGAAAACCAAAAGGAAGCACAAAGAAAATGACGCGCCCTTAGCTGGTATTGTATGAATCTATGGATGTGTGTAAGTGGGAATGAGTGTGTGTGTGTGTATAGCGTAACATAGTGGGATAACTGCTGGTGGTGCTACTTGCCACTTCCATTATAAAACACATACATATCAACTACATATATACATACATATATATCTACTACACACACACAAAAACACACACTTACAAACATATGTATTTATGTACGTTTAAATACTTTGCCTGCCTTCAAGACGTTAATGTATGCCGACAGGAAAAGTAATAGAAAGTAGGAGGGGGGTACCAAAAGAACAGGTCGAAGTAAAATATACACACACACACGCAAACACACACATACACTATTTCATAAGCAATCCCAAAAAACAACCAAAGCTATATAAAGTTAAAAGACGAAGTAGAAGAAGAAGAAGAAACAGAAGAAAATTACCCAAAAATACCAATTCGAAAGACGTCGGTTACGAGTTTCTCTCTCTTCTACTACAAAAAAACACACACACACACACACACTCACATGCATACGTACATTCAAAAATACTTTATACAATATATTCACTTCAAATGGTATTGTTTTTGTTACTCTCTATATATGTGAGTATGTATGCATGTGTGTTAGAGTAACATGATTTTAAAAGCAAGAGAAGAAAACCTACATACATACATATATACGTACATACATACATACACACATATTAAGAAATTGGAAGAGTGAGAAACCGGGAGAATTGAATTGAGTCGAGGTTTAGATTTGGTTACCTACTCTCCTCTTCTCTTCTCTCCTTTCTCTCATAAATTTGCATGGTTTGAGTGTTATGGATTTTCTTAGAGTATTCGATGAGCAAACCAAATGAAGGCAAGCCAAGCCAAGGAAGCAAGCAAGCAAGCAGCAAGTAACTTTGATTAGGGTAACAACAGTCAGTAGGAGTATGTGGTATATGTGTATTTGACATGAAGACGTTTAGTGGGTGTGAGTTCTTTGTATATGTACTCGTATGTATGTATATACATATATGTGTAGATTACGAAACGTTTTTACCACATGTGCCTTACGTTAGAGCATCCTTCGTTGCTTCTTTCAACTATATAGTTAGTATGAGTACACATAGATAGGTACTTGCACATGCATACATGAGTTTGTCTATTTTTGTATGGCTGTCGTTTTTATTTTTATTTTTTTTTCTTATAAATCTTTTTCTTCATATATGGTAAAGTCAGTTGATATTGCTATCTTCAATGTTTCATACACAGCAGCAAGCATAATGTACAGTGTGACAAAATTCACTATAATTGCAATGAGTGATTGATTAATGATTTTTTCAAAGATAATGATTACATTTGGATGTGGAAACTAGTAACAGACCTATATAGTCTCAGCTTAATTAAGAAAATAGCCTAACTTTCAAAAACTTCGGGGAGCTAGCGATTCCAAAAGGAAGGAGAGAGGTTATTGTAAAGTTCAGCATTTATCAAAATGCAAAACGTGATGCAAATTACTGGAATAAATTGATTTAAATAGTTTGAGAATCCAAGCAGATCTTTATTAAGGAGCCCCTGCACTTTCTCGGCCCAAAATTTTATTATATTTTATAGGACTGATAGATTAATAAAAATGTACTTTCTGACTCAGAAATTTTTTTAATTTTTTTTTTTTTATATATATATATATTTAAAGACTTCAAGTACAAGAAAAATTAAAATAAGTCCCTTCCGCACGCTTCACATATTGTGAAAAGGGCTAATGAAAACGCCAATACAGTAACAAGAATTTTTACCTTTCACTAACACAATTTCAATTTAAATAAGAAAAATTAAAATAAGTCCCTTCCGCACTCTTCACATATTGTGAAAAGGGCTAATGAAAACGCCAATACAGCAACAAGAATTTTTACCTTTCACTAACACAATTTCAATTTAATTAAGAAAAAAATTATATTTGTAAGGATTGAAACTTAAAAAAAAAAAAAAAAAAAAAATGTGGAAAAGAAATTTGTGAGATTTGAACTTTACCCATAAGTGGCTGCATGCTTGCTGACATACTAGACAACTATGCTATAGCGTCATAAATTTTGCAGAAGTTTTTCAAGATGGTCCAGCTCACGAACGGTAATCGCTAGAACTGGAATATTTTGGGAATCATCATAATATAAACCGAGGTTCATTTTCAGAGGTGTACAACGACGCCGATTTTTTTTGTGTATGGGACTCAAGGCAATTCAATGTACATACATATGTATAGAACTATTTATAAACAAAAATATATAATTTTTTATATTTATTATTTTTTGTTATATGGAAAAATCTTTTTTCACTGTCCTGATAAAAGCTGAAAAATCACGATATTTTACCTCAAATTTCAGATGAAGTCCGATTTGTATCTGGCAACCCGATTTGTATCGTGAACTAGCTTAAACGATTTCGGCTCACTGGAACGTATGAACGTCTCTGTTTTTTAATAATCGTGCATGCCAGGGTGAAAAGTTATGAATATCACTTTTTAACATATAAAATATATTTACGTCCAGCGCTATAATCGTATATATTTTCGAAAGCACTGGGAATTTCTTTCTAAAATTTTCAGTAAATACTTTTGAAATATAAAACTTTCGAATAAGAAAAATCAATTTTTTCCAAACCGAGAAAATGCAGGACCCCTTAACTCAAACTTCTACCAAACGAAGCAAAATCCTATAAGAAAAATAAAAAAGTTTAAAACAGTTTACCTAAACAAATTTAACCGCATGAATTTAATTCATAATCGAAGATACTACTAAAGATATGGCCGCCGTTTCGAAAAGTCGGGCTGAACTTCGCCTCTGAAACATAAATTAGTAATAACAAATGAATTGACTGAAAATTCTATTCATTTTGAATGAGCTCTTAATCTCAAATTAGTTTTTCTTTTAAGCCGATAAATCAAGGTTCCCATCTCCATTCAATGACTTTCAGAAAGCTATCTCTAAAGCAGAGGTGCCCACGGCCTATGCACTTGGTCCTTATTTGTTTTTATAAAAGCACTTAGGCATAGGCTGTGTATTATAATACACATACAAGCAGCACTTCCCACTAAGCAATATGAATTACACAAACAATTTTGTCTTCCATTATCGAGCCCTTCAGAAGTAGACCATCTATAAACTGACCCTGAAATATCAAAGTTTAGACAGAAACAAGTTCAGAGCAAAAATAAAATTGAAAAGTATGCCAAGACCAATATTAAACTCTCTATAAGTATGTAGGTCATCTATAAACTGATCATGAAGTCAAAAAGTTATTGGGAACGAAGTGGATATGATGAAACAGTTATGCTGTAGAAAGTTCAAGAAAGATTGTAGTTTTTCATATTTTAGGTGGAATTGCAACCCTTATAGCCCTTCTCTGCCCTCTTTGGATTCGCCACCGGTTTTAACACGGGAACAGGGCCAGGCAATCAATAATAAGAGTAAGTGAACTGTACTTTTTTCAGACTAGAGATAAAGACTTTCAAAAGGTTTTGGATTGTCAGAAAAAACGATAATAGATATTAAAACCAAAAAAAAAAAAAAAAAAACTTCAAACTCACAAATTTTCAGGTGGAATATTATTTCGAGGAATAAAACCTCTTTCAGTTCGTTGGATAAACTTGGGGATTGCAATATAAACCAAAGCTTATATGAAGGAATTAGAAAATTGTTCGGCCTAATGAAAGAACGATTGCCTGATACTTTCCTTCTATATATATTTACTTTAGATCTCAGAAAACATTTGAAGGAAAGTTTGTATCCATTCTTCTACTTCTTTTATGGTACAACAACCGAAGCTTATACCAAGCCAAGTAACCGAATGGAAGAACCCAAAAGTTTTATGCCGAGCTTGAACGGCGAAGTGAAAACTTTTCTTAAGCAAATTTTATTCTTTGAGGTTTGCTATTTAAAGCCATATCGTCGCCTGAGAATTGATTTGGCGTATAGGCATACGAATACTTATACACATACGCCAAATCAATTCTCAGGCGACGATACATAATCCATTGGATGTATATGACGATAATCAGGTCCATCATCACCTACGGTTCTCTAGTATAGTGGCCGGCAACGATCAAAAAGAGCAACCGATGCAAACTAGAGAAGATGCAAAGACTTGCGATTCTGAGCATTACAGGAGTTGTAAGAAGCGCTCTATGAGTAGCCCTGGTAATGATTATACACCTTCCTCCCCTGAACATGTTTGTAAAGGCTAATGCAGCAAAGACTATTCTCAGATTGGGAGAGTCTAACCAGCTAACATTAACCAACTGCGAACACTCCAGTATAATGGACAAGTTAATGAGAGGTGATAGTACGCACAGCCGTATAGGCACGGCAACTGATTACCAGGTAACACGCAGTGATTTTAACTAAGAAAATTCCGATCAACTATCCCTCCAGAGATTGCTGTCTACAGCCTGATGTGGAAGACCTTTTAACAGTTTACTTTACTGATGGCTGCGGGTGGTGCGGGAATTTTTTGTGAAACGCTACAAATCCGAAGATCTTATAGACTACCGGATTACTGCAGCGTATTCCAATCAGAGGTTTTTGCCATCATGAAGGCAGCGGAACGCACAAAAAGCACCTTCCATAGTCAAACTGCCTTGAAAGCTATTGGATCTACTGTCATAAAATCAAAGGTAGTGCAAGATTGTCGTAACGTTTTGAGCAGCATTAGACACTTTAGGGTAAGTTTACGTTGGGATTCGGGACATACCAATATTGAAGGGAACAGCATGGCGGACGAACTTACCCGAGCAGGGTCATCAATGCTTGCCAGTGACGTCATCAACACGCCATTACCGCCGTTTTGTGTTACAGCAGGGAGATAATAGGAGAGTGGTTAACCAAAACCACAAAACAGAGCTAGGTTGGCCAAGGGTGATTACAGGTGATTGCATGTACTCTGTGGCCTCGACTTAACATTAAAAGAACTAAAAGTATTTTGCAACTCGACGAACATGCTGTGTATATGGTATCGGCTGTTATCACCGGCCACTGCGTTGTGGGTTGTAATGTTATGCAAATGGTGCACCCAGAAAAATACCCATCTCTAAAACAAAGAAAAAGTTTCCTCAATTTGAATCCACGAAAATTTCTTTCGTTTAAGTAAATTTCCCCCAAACTAAAAAAATGTGCTCTTTTCATGGAACCATGGTGTTCAATTTGAAGTAAGTTATTTCTTCATTTTTACAAATTTCGTTGCATAGAAAATGTAAGAAAGAGACGAATATACCAAAAATGTTCTCCATAGAAAATTTGGATATACACAAAAAACTAGCTTTACTCTTTTGGCCTTAGCAGACAATCGCGTACACTTTGTTTTTCATTTGAATTTTTTAGTCGGCGTCTCTATTTCAAGCGAAGCGGTTGTGTTTGTGGCTGTTGATATAATTTGTGAAAAAAAATATATATATATTGTGAAAAAAATATATATATATATTTTAAAAAAGATATAAATTTCAATAAACTTCAATTCACAATTTTTTGATGGACAAAAGGATCTTTTGATCACTTCAAGGCGACGACGTCTGTAGTGCATGTAAAAATACGTATGAATGTAAACCTTAATACTTATTAAAAATAAAATAATAAATGAATACAAGTAAAAAAATATGATTTCTATGCCTTTTAATTAAAACAACATTGTAGAAAATATTCCATAAATTGAGGATTTTTTTTTCTAAAAAGGTAGTCATTATGGAAAATTATTCCTCAAACTGAGGAAAATTTTACCTAAATTATATACAATTTCTCATATTGAAATAAAATATTATTAATTTTAAAAACGCAATTGAAAACTATAGAAAACTTCCTTCTTTCAAAGAAATTTTTCTCTAAAATAAAGAAAAAATATTTCCTCAATTCAAAGAAATTTTTTACATCTAAATGAGGAAATCGTTTCTATGGCGCCAAATCCTTCCCATTTTTCCTCAATTTGATAGCCGTTTTTCTTCAAACGAGGTAAGTATTTCTCTGGGTGTGGCATCTGCTATGGAATTAGTCGAGCATCTGCTATGCCATTGTCCTTCATTTCAGGAACATCGGCTCCGAACTCTCGGGGCAAGGTTCTTTGATGGTCTAACAGGCATAGCTGATGCACAGATTACAGATCTACACACCTTTCTCGTCAATACTGGGTGGTTTCCAAAAGATTCAGTCTGTATCCGCAGGGAATCGAAGAGATAAGGAAGGCCACCCAAATATAAATGAAGGGCATGAAATGGGTCTACCAGGGCCACCGAGTCGAAGTGAGTAGCACATATTCATTTTTAACCTAACCTAACCTATCATACTTCTCGTTTGGATAATGGGAATCAGAGATGAGAAGTTGTTGGCAGCATTCAATAAATCTTTCGAATCAAAATCATTCTCACCAATAAATTATTCCGCTATTCAACTAGTTTTTGCCACACTGTACATTTTCGTAGACGTCACATATACACACACACACATACACACACATTAAGGATTGTTGTTAGATTTTAAGGATAAACAGTAGTGTAGTATGCGTATGTAGATTGTGTAGGTATATATGTGTGTGTGTGTGTATGTAGATACCCATGCATGATGTGGATTGAGTTAGTAAGTGAATGAGTGAATGTACCTCGACAGAAACAGTAAGATAACAACAACAACAACCAAGAAAAAAAATATATATACATCGGCTAACAACAACAACAACAACAGCAACAAAAAGAAGAAAACCATAAGCAATTTTCAAAAACGTCTATGAAAGATACGTAACACACAACATCGACAATGTCTTCGATGAAGACAACGTCAACATTAGCAAGTCGAAATTTTGCTCTGTAGTTGTTGTTGTTTTAGAGCTACCTACCTATTCTTATAGCTTGTCTCCTTTTACTTGTCTTTTTTTTTTTTTTGATTTTTTTTTTATTGCGTTTCACTAACTAAAATTCTAAAATTTATAGAAAATAAAGATGACGAACACAAAAGGCACATTTGATAGCATGTGAAAGCAACAGTGGAGGTAAAAGTGGGGTGGTGGCCTAGGTACAGGAAAGAGTGTGCTGGTGACGGTGCGTCTTTGGTGTTGGCGGTATCTTTGGCGGTAGCATATCTTTGGCAGTGGAAGTGGTAAGAGTGAGTGAAGGTATCTTCTTTGTTGAAGCTGATGAAGTTTTGCGGCGGCAATGTTTAGAAGAAGCAAAAGACATTGAAAATTTTACAGGTGGCACAAACACACACGCACATATATACAAGCACAAGTCTGTGTGGGTGTTTAAAACACAAATGAGTTGGAGTTTCGGTGTGTGTGTGTACGTTAAGAAACTTTCAAGTCATTCAATATGTATGTGTGTGTGTGTGTCGATGCGTCTTTGTTGTTATGTTTTGTTTTGTTTTGCATATCCGAACTTAATGGGTCTATGTTGAGATGTGTCTTTCATATGTCTCTTTAAAGTTTCTACTATTGGGATTTACTTCTTCTTCTTCTTCTTCAATCTAAAATTATCTATTTTTATTATGAGTTTGGGTTAGAGTAGATTCTGTTTCAGTTTGAGGCACTTTTCATTTTCGTTTCATAGTTGATTTATAAGTGATTAGTTTGGGGCATGTGCGTGATAGATGTAGATGTAGTAGTATGCACCTGCATAAATTTTTGAAAAACATTCTCTTCTTAACTTTAACTTTAATTATGATTAAGATAACTAAAATTTGAAGTTTATGTTTATTTCAGTTTCGTTTACTGGTGGATTTGCCCCCTTTTTTCTTGGACAGGATAGAATAATTTGACCAATATAACAGGCACCCACACACATACCCTCGTGATAGTGATGATAAAAAACACTTTAGCTTATACATAGAAAGTTATATATGTATATATAAATTTCTATATATGCTATAGACTTGTATGCAGAAAGTACATAAGCGAGTGTCTATCCATAATCTATAGGTATATGAACATATACACACATACATATATACATACATATGTATACACATATGTACATTTGTTACTTATAGCCCAAGAAGCTTTTCTTCTTTTGTGTTGCGTTTGATGAATTACCGCGCTTATACATATGTACATATAAGCATTCATATGTATGTAAGTATGTGTTTTTGTAGTAGTAGTATGCATGTTTGAGTAAGAGTAAGAATAGAGTAATAATAGAGAGTGTGTCCGTGTGTTTACGTGTGCTCCCTTTAGAAGTTTGTTTGCCTGTCCACAAAAGTTACTCCTGCAATAGCGGTGATGAAGAGAATGAATTTGACCACTCTCCCTCTTCACACACACACACTCATACACACACACACACTTGGCGGTGCCGCAAGGGGACAAATCAGGACAGAGAAAGTCAGGAGGGGTTTTAGTACGTAGGTACACTGGAGTGTGAATCGTGCATGCTGTACAGCACGGGGCTGCCAGTATCTATGAAGATTTCCCCTACCATTGTCGCATACAAAAAAAAAAAAAAAAAAACACACACACTTAGCTAAGCTGAGACTAACTGTGAACTGAGGCAATACACTTTGCAAATCGTACATACGCGCATACTTACAGTAGCTTTCACTTATAACGAAAACGTTTAAAATTAATTTTCGATGAAGCAATTGAAAAAATTCGTTTATAACAAAAACATTTCAGGGTTTAAAATGCTGATAGTTTTCAATTAAAACTAACAGTTAATGTTAACTAACAGTTAACTATGTGGTATCACAATGGGCCAAGTGTGTCTCTCGACAGCCACTCCAACCTAACCAACCTAACAGTTAATGGAACTATGCACTAACCCACATAATTGAGCATACGGTAGTAATTTTTCGGTTTCTGTTTCGTTCTTCAACATTCATTCGGGTTTCGGGTTTTCTTTCCGGTTACGGTTTTGAAAAGAAAGTGATCAAAATGAGTTTGAAAGTCACATGGGAGATTAATTACTAAGTAACTAGTAATCTTTTATGGTTTGCAAACATTGTTTCACAAGATTCACAACAACAAATTATGAAATATTTCACCATATTTTCTTAACTCTTCACTGCAGAACTTTAATGATTATAAATATAAGAGTCCGATCGATTACGATTTTTTTTTGCTGATGTTCGGCTATCAGTAAAAATTTGGCCCTCAATCCATTTCATCTAATCAATGCACAGCTCTAAACTAGCATCTATAGACCTGATGTTCGGCTATCAGTAAAAATTTGGCCCTCAATTCATATCATCTAATCAATGCACAGTTCCAAACTAGCATCCATAGACCATAAAAAAATGCTAAAAAAAAAACGATCCTCAAAGTAACAGTAAATTGGCAAATTCTCTCATAACAGAGTGCCCAGAAGAATTGAATACCGTAGACCGGAACTCAATTGAAATTATTTGAGATGACATTGAAGTTACATTAAAATCTGTATGAGGGCATTAGAAAAAATATGGTTTCTTAAAAATCGAGTCACTTCCTGCCTCTACACAGCAGTTGAGTCTAATCTTCTTTATAGAATCGTCTTCAGCTGCCCAGCTACTGTACAGTTGCTCAACCTTAAACCACTGGATAAGGTCACAAAAACGGCAGCCAAGTTGATTACTGGGGCTCTCCGTACTACCTCTACAAAAGCTCTCTTCACAATCCATCATTGATTGCCAACTTCACTTCTGGTTAAGCAACAAGCTAAGTGTTCTACTGCCAGACTCAATGCCTTGACTCGCTGGACTAGGTCGAACCTGAGCCTTGCCAAGATTCTAATCAACGATACGTTCGTACCAACTAATGTAGGCTACATTTACTGTAACCCAAATATAAAACAACACGTTCGTCACCCAAATCTTCAGTAGAGAGGAATGGGTTTATGACGAGGTGGTCACTGATTGGTCAATTGACATCTCTACACAGATGGGTCCAAATTGGAGGATAGAGTCAGCTGTGGCATCTTCTTTATTTAGCTAGATCTCAAACTCTCTTTCCGACTTCCTGACCATTTCAGCGTCTTTCAAACGGAAGTAATGGTTATTTATAAAGCATCCAAGCGGCTTACTTGCAACGATTCATTCGATACGAATATCCTCATTTACATGGAAAGCCAAGCAGCAATCAAGTCTCTTGCCGGTGTTTTCACTACATCAAAGCTTGTACTTGAATGCCGATCTTTACTCAACTTTTTGTCGAGTCATTCGCAGGTCCAGCTTTTTTGAGTACCTGTACATATAGTTATTTCAGGTTACTGCAATGTCGACGAGTTAGCTAAACAGGGCTCGCAGCTTACCGATATTTCACATTCCTGCACCGTTGGTGTCCCCCTTACGTCTATTAAATCCACCATTCAACAAAACTACCTTGCGGAAGCAAAAAGATCCTGGGTAGCGAAGCATACTTGTAGTATTACCAGGCTAACATGGGCCTCTATGGACAATAGACGGATTAGACAGCTACTCAACCTTAGCAGAAACTCTATCAGCATTACGACTTCGGTGTTCACGGGACACTGTAGAATGGGGAGGCGTACTGCAGGACTAAGACTGCTATTCAATAACTTCTGTCGGGACTATGGTTCTGAGGAAGAAGAAGAAACAATCCTCCATTTCATGTCCGAATTCCTACCCCTGGCCAGGAGGAGACTAAAACTCCTGTACTCACCTTTCTTTACTAGTTTGTCCGAATTATCATCCATAAATATTAAGGGCATAGCCAGATTCATTATAGAAACCTCATGGCTCTCCACTTCGTAAATCAGGGAGTTGCGCCGTACTGTGATATCACAATGAGCCTAATATGTGCTTAAGTATGCTTTCAAGCAGAAGGCTGCCACTCTAATCTAACTTACATAAAGCCTAAACCTTGTTGTGAATAATGTATGACAAATTTCAATTCATTTTTTCTTCTCGAAAGTCAGGCACTGCGACCTATAAGATCTATTGTACCAAAACCCCAAAAAAGAAAGGAAGAGAGAAAAAAAGATAGATAAGAAACATACCCAAGCCGAGAATCGAATTCGGGTCTCCAGAAACAAGAGTCTGGCACTCTGCCACTAGACCACAGTGGTGATGGTAGGACCTACAGTTTAACGCCGATTCCGAACGGCTGTTTTGGCAATTTTTTATCAGCTCGGTGGTTTTGCCACAACCAACCAAGGTGTGTACTTGTACACATTTTTATAATTCTCATCCGCTTCATATCGATAGTGAATATAAGAAGTTTATGAGAATTAACCAGCAGACCAAGACGGGAATCGAACCCTCAATCTTCTGGATGAAAGTCTAGTGCACTATCCACTAGACTATCGAGGTCGTCGACCAATACGTATATTTTGCATAACTTTGGTTTGTGGGTCTGAAACAATCCAATATTTCATAGAATTTGTTAAAAAAAATTCGCGAAATTCAAAAATATGGCACTTTTTCCAAAAATTTCAGTTCCCGAATTTCGAAATGAATAATTGTTGTAAAAATTTGTTTAACGAAAACAAATCGTGTATCAGCTCCCTTCCCCACATCAATATAATTAGAAATTCAGAAATTTCGGCAAACTTATCGCGGTTTTTCAGAAATAAAAGCAAAATATACCGATCATGCCTCTGTTCGGTACAATTGTACTCAAAAAGGTACAATTTTTTTTGATACTTTCAAAAAATTGCAAATATAAAACACTGGTGTGAATATAGCGATTCAGAAATTATTTTTACTATTTTTTAGCTAGTTGTAAAACTGGAAAAATCGGAAACCAACCGCCTACAAAATGTCAATTCAATTATGAGAATGCTAAACTCAGATGGTAAGGTTTAGTATATTTAGATTTCTTGGAACTTATTTCTTCCAACAGAAAACTAAAGTTTCTATTCTTTGCTTTGCCATATTTAACTGCAAACGTTTTTAAATTAAAAATAATAAACTAACTATCTGAGGTTAATCTAAAAAAAGACCGAAACACATATGAGGAAATAAAATATGAAGTTTCTCATTAATTGTTTCATTAAAACAACAGCCAAGAAAGCCCGAACAGAAAACTCTTACAATACTAAAATAAACACAAAATTTTTAAACTCATATAAAAGTAAGTTCATAATGAACGCATTTTTTTTTTACCCCTTGAAATTCGCTTTAAGCGAAAACTACTGTGCATATATAAATTCGTATGTACTTTTGTATTTCTATGCATAGTATGTTCTTGTAAGTTGTAGATTTGTGATGAAAAAGGGGGAGCCTTCTTACACCACACCCCCTCCCTCCTCTCCCCTTCTCCCCCACACCACTCTCACTAAACTAAGTATATATCTTAACATATATATATATATATATATATATATTATTGTCCATCTATGTCAGTATAGTGGGATTTATAGCAAAGGCATGATTAACTTTTTTCTTTCGTTCGTTTGTTTATTTGGTGCTTTTTTTTTTCTTTTTTTATGTTTTCGGTGGCTATCATCATTTTTTTTTTTTTTTTTTGTTTGCTCTTTTCAAACTAGACATTTGGTTTTGTACAACGTTGGGAATTAGTAATTTGTGGAAATGTATATATGAGTTTCTCTCCTTTTTCATCAAGTATTTTTGTTCTTCTACTTCTTCACTTTTTCATCATATATTTTTCTTATACTTTTTCCTCTTCTACAAATGTTTTTTTTTTTCTTTTTTGATATATTATGTCCAACGGTGTGATGGCACCAAAATTGATTAGGTATTAGATTTTTTTTGTTTTGTGTTTGATGGAACCTCCTCTCTCTCTGATGCCAGCTTCCACGGAGAATGCGAAAGTAAGGGTGTCATATAACTCTTAGTTATAGTTATGTTTGGTATTGTTTAATATTAAGCTTAAAGTATATGAAACTATTAATACCATTAATGTGAATTTTTGTACGTGATGTGAAAATAAGACTAGAATATGTGAGTGAGTTGATGTATTATGCACAGTGTAAATACTTTCAAGTTAGACTATACTAAGAAACTAGTTCAAACGGAAATTGAAAGCTAAAATTATGTGTAAACTGGAATAACTTAAATAAGTTAAATAAAAATTACTTAGAATCTTTTTTTTTTTTTGGCAAATGCACTAAATGCAAGAGTGGGTTAGATTTCTTTGTATTATAAATATTCCAAAATGTAAATTATTTTTAAGTTAGCTTAGTTTATTATGACGATTTCTTAGTTTTAGGTAATTTAACTTTTGATTAACTTTTTCACCAAAGTACAAAGGAGATACTTTTTTGAAGGTATTTAATGTGGTTAACTTCACCTTGAACACAACCATCAAAGGTTTTTTTTTTACTACCTCTTGTCAGGCGTTACTAGTAACGATCGGTTTCGGAAGTCTTCAGAACAATAATTTTGCAACGAAGGTGCAGTCAGGGCTGCTTGAATGTGCTTTCTCTAATAAACAATTGGATATTCTTTTCTGCCCTTTCCTTTGCTATATTCCAATACAAAATTTTATCAAGACAGCCCATCATGTTGCACTGATTATAATCAAGAAAATGAAACTTCTTGCTCGTCAAAGTACAGAGAAGGAGTTTTTTGATCTGGTTGTTCAGTTCTCGGTCGATAAAGGATTCAATTTGTGAGTCTTTCGATGGAATCTTTTACTATTGGGAGTATGAATGTATAAACTCGTAATTGTGACTAACTTCATATCTATCATACGCACCCTTTTTTTTGACATTGACAGCTATTCTATCTCGAAGAGCGCCAAAAATACTATAAGAATTGATCTGTCAAATAATTTTCATAATTTTACAAAAGTGTAAAGTGTTTACTATAGCTGAAAATGTCGAATTTCGTACCAACAAAACAACATTTGCGGGAAGTTTTAATTTGCTTCTTCCATTTAAAGAAAAACGCAATTGAAGCACATCGTTTACTCACTGAAGCTTATCCTGACTGAGCATCGTCGAACGACGATTTCTCACATGTGAACTGCTGATTGAATGACAGAAAAGAAAGGGTTTTCTGCATCGTATTATGACTGGCGGTGAAAAGTGGATACGGTACGATAACCCAAAGCGTAAAAAATCATGGACATGCATCAACATCAACGGCAAAGCCAAACATATATGGATCCAAGCTCATGCTGTGTATTTGGTGGGATATGAAAGGTATCGTGTATTATGAGCTGTTGAAACCGAATGAAACGATCACTGGCGACCGCTACCGACTACAATTGATGCGTTTGAGCCGAGCATTAAAGGATAAGAGACCAGAATATGAGAATAGACACGACGAAGTTATTCTTCAGCACGGCAATGCTCGGCAGCATGTTGCAAGGCAAGTAAAAACATACTTGGAAACGCTGAAATGGGAAGTGCTACCCCACCCGCCGTATTCTCCCGACATTGCTCCTTCTGATTACCACTTGTTCCGATCGATGACACATGGCCTGGCTGAACAGCACTTCCGTTCTTTCGAAGAACTCAAAAAATGGGTCGATTCGTGGATAGCCTCAAAAGATGAGAAGTTCTTTCGACGCGGAATCCGTATGCTACCAGAAAGATGGGAAAAGGTTGTGGCTAAGGATGGACAATACTTTAAAGAATAAATTTATAATCACTTTTTCACAATAAATGTCCAAATTACGAAAAAAAATACGAGTTTATACATTCATACTCCCAATAATTTGCGACATTGGTGTTATAACTGACGACCGGTCTCGAACGTCCTCAGTATATTAGTTCTGCTATGGCCGCGCTGAAGCTGGTGGTAGATGGTAGAGCTAAATATAATCAACTTTCTCTGTACCTGGTTGTTCCAACGAAAAGTTTGATATGCATTTCCGAGTTTTCCGCAGCGATATTTGAATGAAAACTATTTCAAAGTCAATTGACGATCTTATAAAGCTTTTTTTTACTCTTAAAAGCGAAGAAAATTAATTTTTTAATCCGACTGGCAAATTCTCGGTCTACAAAGGTTACAATTAGTGAGCATGTTCATAATTGGTAATAAACATAGTCTTCTGATTTAATTTTTTACTAAACTATAGCTGACTGTGACTGACGAACAGTATCGAACGCCCCTAAAATATTAATTATGCTATGAGAGAACTGTTTCCAGATAGTGAGACCAAGTACTTTTAAGTCTCTCTGAATTTATGCCTGCCAACGCAGAGTTGGACGCTCTTTCCACAACTATATCGAACAGCAAATTGTCGTTCTATCCAGAATGATATGTCCCATTCACACAAAGCAAGGCATATCCAGCGAATTTTGGGATATGAAAGCAAATAACGTAAGGTTGAGTGAATGGTTGGTTCATAGCCAGGTCAAGCCAATTCGATCAATTAAATCAGCTTTCTCGTGATACCACTTGAGTTGGAACCCAATAGCCGTCAAAAACAAACTAATACAATTATGGTGTTTTTCTTGACCTCTTATTACGTCCGGTTTGGATTTTACCACGTCGAGACAATTTTTTTGAAGCCTTGTTTAGTTTCGATGGAATCACTCGGGCGAATATCTACAAATCAGATGTCTTAGACTTGCTTATTTTGAGAATTCCATAGCCAAAGAGGATTTTTAAATCTGACTGAGGAATTCATGGTAGTTAGAGGTTACACAGATGAAACCAAATGGCAGCCGAGCCAAACCAGACCTCGCATTTGTAATCCCCGCCGCTTTATAAGAGGTTAAAGAACTAAAATAAAGTCAAATTGAATGTTATAGGCAGCGATCGAAAAATATTTTCTACGAAAGACCTCTTTCGTATTTGAATTAAATTTAACTCAGCAGGGCGGGCTTTGGAGAGACTTGCATGCTTCATCAGACATAAATATTGTCAATGGAATTTCAAGTGGTCTCTGCTTCATATTAGCTAAATAGTACGAGTCTTAATGAGAATTTAGATTAGATTGTTGAGGAAGTGGGCCAGACGATCCCATATCACTACGGCCAACTTGGGTTTATTGTGATATCAACCAAAGAATTAAAGTATTTTATCGTTCTCTTATAAGCTCATTTCCCTTGAGGGAACTTATTAGTCTTTAAAAGAACTATCCGCTATGTCTTGTGGTTGTGGGATACAGTCGGGCCCTCATTAAACCTTCACAGTTGCTTAGGATATGTTCTGCTGTTGTTCCCTTCTTGTTACGTATTCGACACGTATCGTCCAAGACCAAGATTGATAAGTGTTTGTTAACCCTACCATGCCCTATGTAGAACCCTGTGGCAATCCGGTTTTGTTTTCTATCTAGCTATTATGACAAACCTTTGGCATGAATGATTTAGCTTGTTCGTTACCGGGGGTTTCGCACCTGTGTTGTAGCGAATTAATATCCAAGCAATTTTTTAAACTGAGCTTAACTGAACTACATGGTGAGCCGCAGAATGGTTGTGGTTTAATGCATTCACTAGATGAGTCTTTTCTAGCAAGGCAAGTTCATTTACCATTTCGTTGCCAGCATGTCTGCCACCCAAATGAATTGTACTCTGTTATGAGGTGCTAGGTTGTTCAGAAGCAGTAGGTTTTTATGTGATTTCGTATGCAGGGAGTGCAAGAAGTAAGAGTTTTAAAGTGTTTTCATTTGGAAAACCAGATCTTTTGAACCAAGAGTAAGTGTTCGGTTAAATTTCCAGTGCTCAAGAGTTTTTGAACTTAAGCTTTGACTAATCCAAAAAAGAAAAAAAAGGTTGAAGCTTTCGAGACTTGCAAATGTAAGGTATTCTGTGTTTGGACTAAAATTTTTGGTCTAAGGACGTTTTTTTGTGATCTCCGGGGGAATAAGGTTTTTTATTAACTCTGTTCCATAAGTTTGTGAAAGATTTAGGAAGAAATTTCATAAGGTCATGAACTAACACTTAAATCAGCGACCTCAGAAATCTTGAACTTTTTTACAAGTGAACATATTGGGCAAAATTACTTTAACTACATTTTACGAAACATTTTACGATATGATCAAGAGCATATCTTAAACTGAGGAGAAATTTCATGCTGTGCTCATGAATTTCTAACTGAGAAACATTTCCTGATCAAATCCGTATCAGAGCCTTCGCAGCCTGCGCAGAGGTTTTTGAGATGGCTAACAAAATCAGGCATTAGTAACAAATCAACAAATCGTAAAAATGTTTCACAGGATGTTGATTTGAAAGATTTGTATTTGGTTTAAGTCACCGTGGCTTAGTAGTTAGTGTACTCAGCAAAAAGTTAGTCAGTTCATTTCTTAGCCAAGAAAAGAATCATCTTAATTTTGCTTATGTAAAACGAACTCCGTCATTCTGTTGTAGGACAAATAACTGAAATAGATGTGGAAATTAAGGATTTTTTTATTCCTCTAAACTCCCAGCGTATTTTTTATTAATACTTTTCAACTTTGATTTACCCAAAGAGTTAAGAAAATTCTTTATAGGTTCCAATTGAGTATAATGTTAAGGTTTTTGATGGAGCATTGATAACTAAAGGGTTAAATATCTCAAAAGTAAGGTAAAAAAAAGGAAACTTTAACTACATACCTTATGCAGCAGCACCGAGGCTTTTCTTTTTGAAGCCATTTTCGTTGTGCCACCACCTCCGGTTGACGACGCTGTACGTGTCGAAGTTTTGGGTGTTTTTCTCGGATTTTTCGGAATTTTGAAAAATTTTTAATGTAACGTCGGCAAGAGTACAAAATTTCTTACAAATATAACAAAAAAAAAAAATTGTTTAAAAAATTTAATTTACAAGTCGTAAAATTGAAATACGAAATTGAGCACTGCACTTTTGAACTACACTGTTCTAGAGTACTAGGTTCCAGTAATTGCTAGTGACTAGTTTTGAACACTTTTCACTTTCAAAATAAATACAAAAATTCTAATTTTTGTCAACTTCAACTTTTTTTTTTTTCTTTTTTGCTTAGCACACACACACTTTTGCTTGCTTAGAACTTGCGCGGGCAGGTTGGAGTCAAAATTTGAAAAACTTTTTTTGATTTACTTTCATGTTGATGATATTCCTTGAATTTACAATAAAAAATTTTTACTGCCAGTAACTCATTTGATCCATATTTAATATGTTGTTTAACTGAAACTCTATTTTTTTTTTTGTTTGGTTTTATTTGTTGTGAAATTTCACCGTTTCTTTTTCGGGGAAATCCTTACGCCGCGGAAAACAACTGCTGACTGACCAAAACAGAAACGTGCGAATGGGTTTTAACTTTTGATAAAACACAATATTGTCAAAACACACACTCACACACACGCACGCACACCATTTGCTCAAGGAGAAGCAAACGACAACAGAAAGTCAGAGAGAGAGAGAGAGAGAGAGAAAGTCTCAGAAAAGGAAAGAAAAAAGAGATGACACAAATGTAATGGGCATGCGCATAGAGTGGGGTTGTCGGGCATATTCACGATTGAGTACGCGCCGGCATAAAAAACTATATGTGAGTTTTTTGTTTTGATACAATAGCAAAACTCCTGATAAAGCAATATGTGAAGAGCATGAAGAAGAGTAAGTAGGAACAACAACAAAAAGAATATGCAACAATATGAATGAAATCGGCACAAGCAGTAGAAAGTTGTAGTAGACTAAAGGACCCAAACAAAATGAGTGCAAATGGTTGTTGTTGCTGTTGTTGTTGGCAAACGCACAGACGGACGTGTATGGGACGGACATTAAAGTATATGAGGATAAAAACAGAGAAATGACGATAAGCGGCAAAAAATGTCAAATTGACGAACGAAACGAAACGTAACGAAATGAAATGAAATGAAAACGGAGATGAAAGAAGAGAAATGGTGAGATGGTGGAATTGAAGTTTTTAGAGTGAAGTTGTCCTCGTCGTCGTTGTTGCTGTTATTTTTGTGCTTTCCATTGCTTTACCTCGCGCTTTTGTCGCCTTCATCCTCTCTTAGTCGACGTAGTTGTTGTCATCATTGTCAGACAATGTATGTCGAATGTTGGCGGCAATGGTGGCGTAGTCGGCGTAGTTGGCGTCGTCGGCAGTTGAGTTGAACTGAGAAGATGATGATGATGATGATATACAAACAGCTGTAGTAGTGTCGACGACGATAATGGGGGGAAGGCAAATGAGCAAATGAGCATGGATCCGTTAGTCGCAGAGTACGATGGTTATGTAAGAGAGTGTGAGAATGGGTACGAGTGTGTGTTTGTTCAAGAAGAGCATGAGTAAATGTGAGTGTCAAAAAAAAGTGCGCTCGTAAAAAACAAAAAATAAAAATAAACTTAACGAGGGTGTATGTTTGTATGCTTGCAAGTGTGTGTGTGTGTGTGTTGGCGATTTTCCTACTTGTTGTTGTAGTTTTTGTATAAAAAAAGGCCGGTGTCGGCGTTTCGGATATGAAAAATGTATAAAAAAAAATAGCGTTGAACAAACAAGAAGGAAAAGAGTGGGAGAGGTTAATACGCGCGAGTATGTTCGTCGTTTGCTTTTTTTTTTAATTTTTATGTTTTGTGATAAAAGAAGTACCACGTTAAGCTCTCGCTCTCACACTCTCTAGTATGGGAAGAGCATGAGGGTGAGCGGGGGTAGTGAGGGTCATAAAGGATTGCGTGTGCATGCGATTTCAAAAATGAAAAAGAGTAAGGTAGGAAAGGGGCACAAAAAAAAAAGAAATAGTAGTAGGAGTGCAATTTTCACTGTTTTGCTACATTTATGCGAAGTGATTTTTGTAGTGTACCGAATGTACACGCTTCTACATATGCACATACATATGTATATTTAGCGGGTAATGGTGATGATGATGATGATATTGATGGTGATGACGATGATGGTGTTAGTATTCAGCGCTCTGGTGCTGTGGAAGGTTGATAGCTGGTTTGAGTAACTAGTTGGGTGTGGGTCAAGAGCGTGTGCCGTTTTAAACAAAAATTTCGTTGGTTAGTTTTTATGTTTTTGTTTTTTGTTTTTTTTGCTTTTTCAAATAACTACACGTTTTTTAGTGCAGTTTTGCTGGTTTGGCTTGAGTTGGTTTGTGTTTTTTTTTTTTAGTGCTACTACTATTCTCTATAATATTTTGAAAATGGGTGAGGGACTTTTTGTATGTGAGCGTGTGTGAGTGTTTGCTTAAAAAAAGTTTGATTTTCGGACAATGCACTTTTTTGCACTAGTTATTTGCTATAGCTTCTACTGCATGTATATATGCGTTTGTATGCTGACGTTTGATGACGTTTGAATTTTGTGCAGCATGAGTTAATTTCAGCGCGTTTTCCTTCCTTTTTTTTTGAAAGCAATTTTGTTTGGCGTCTATGGGACGCCACCAATGCCTGACATAACTTTAGTTATACATATAGTGTTAGTAGCAGACACACACACACACATACTCTTTGTGTAAGCGTGTGTGTATGTGTATATGTGCGTTGGCATGACGATGTTCCCAAATTCGCCTGTTTGGCAGTAGGTATGAAAATAGTGTTGCAATAAGTAGTAGTTGTGGTAGTAGTTAGTTAGTACTTTGCTTCTTTTTTTTCAATACTTTTCACATAAAAGTTAAAACGAGACAAAAAGAAAAATTTCCCAAGTTTTTTTTTTTTTTAACAACGTTGTTAGTTTGAGTTGTTATTGGAATTTCAGCTGCAGCGTTGTGTATTTAGTGTATATGGCCCATGTCAATTTATACATGATTTGTGCTGCTGCACTCACCTCTACGTTTAGCACTCTTTGTTTATAAGTGTGTGTGCGTGTGGCGTGTGAATAAGAGGGTATTGTCAAAATAAATACAATTTTTGCACCTCAGCTCTCAACACTTCTTTTTTTTTCTCATATACCAGCATCTCTCTACGCTCTTTCCGTCACTTCGCCTCTTTTTCTTCTTCTTTTATTTTAACTGACCTCAGTCACTACATTATTGTGGCTAAGTTTATTCGCGATATTCAAGTCCCTTCGATCCTGTTGCTATTATTACTACTAACTATTACTTGGGTACTGCTGACTTTTTCAGGAGTATTCGTTTTGAAATCGTTATTTTAGTTAGCCTGCATTAATCTTAGCATTGTCGTATACTTTTCCTATGTCATACACCAATGTTTCATTTGTTCTCATGCAAACACCCTACACTGAAAATGATTGGATATAAAAACTGCATTTTTTTATGTTTTATATAGGAATTTCAAAATTTACTACGGGATTTTTAGTTTTGCTACTCTTTTTTACTATCATTTACTACGATATTAAATTTTCAAGGTTCGAACCCTGGCTAGGAATACAAATTAAAAGAGCAGCTTATGTGTGTGTAAAACAGATATGTAAATGTAGAGTGCAAGTAAATGAAAAAGTGAAAGAGAAAGAGAGGGAACATAATTAGAAAAAAAGAGTAAACTTTCATATTTCAAACCAGAAACTCTCCGATTCTAATGTAAACGAGAGCACTCGTGTTGCTGATGCTCTTTTCTTCGCTCTCTCGAACATACAACAACTGCTGTGATTTAATACAAACTTACTCTCTTACACTTTTCTTCTCTCACTGCAGCATTACTCCTTCAGCCCGTATGAGCCGAAATGAACATCTCTACCTTAGGTATCTTACAAATAGAGAAACCAATAGATGACTAATGAAACTCTTGAGCCAAGCATGATTTTAGCAGATATTTATCTAAAACTTTAGTTAATTTTAACCTATAAAAAATTTACGATCACTGAATTGGTTTCCTACTTCCTACTATTATTAGATGTCACGAGTGATAACTTCAATTAATTCTGCGTAGCACGATTAGGTTCGAATAGGTTAGTCTAGTAGTCGACCGAACAAATCTCACTTTAAAAACCTTTTGCTCTTATCATAATTTGATACCTTAAAGTCATAGTAATATCAAATTATCACAGCGTTCTTCACAGGACTTTGCAGGGGGAAAACATGTACAAAAGAAAATAATACAGAACACTAGCAGCTCTAAGGGGAAGGGGAGGGATTTTGGGGATAATCACTTACATTTTGATGGTTGTTTGTTATTGAAAAGACTTTTTATAGGAACATAAAAACTAAACAACCTCTGTAGACTTTGGATCCACCAATGGTAAATCTGTAAGGAAGAGGAATAAAAAGCATATATTTTGTCACTGTGAAGATTTTGAAACACTTTCCTACGAACACAAATTATATCACTATGCGATAGCAACAAAGCAATAAGGCGCAGCCCAAAGGAAAAATTTACGCCAAGGAGACCCAAACATCTCCTGCGTTTATACGAAACGGTGCTGCCGACTGCAATGAGACCATGCTGATCGGTTGAAGTAATAAGGCGCAGCTAAAAAAAAATAAAATAAAAATAAACGCCAAGGAGACCCAGACGTCACGGTGCTTCATACTGGAATGAGACCACTCCCACCTATAAAAACTTTCTCCCGCGCCACTTCACTCCGCTGTCAGACCAATAATAGCTGTCACGGTTAATCGAACGCAGAAACCAGGGTATCAGTTACTCTACCCCACAGCGGACGGTAACGGACTAGACCGACAAAAAAGAAAAGCAGACGAGTGAGCAGTAATGTTCTAGACGCCCTCCGGCGAAATACTTAACGGTGGTTCCAGGAGGAGCGAGAGGAGATGTTTAGGGTTGAAGTCTCGCACTGACTTCGGCTTTCAATGTTTTTATTCCTCGTGAAAAAAAGCTTACAGATGATAGTGCTATTCCACCCATGATTGGTGAATTGTAAGAAATGTTTTCTGATTTCTTTATGAACCTAATCCCGTTCGTTCAACACAATTCGCAAACTTAAATTGAATTTGATATCAATTACTGGCTAATCCATCATTGAGCGCCTGTTTTTTTTTTTAGGTAAGGCGAGTTAATATGTGGCATATCGATTTCGGTAGGTCTATGTAGAAGAATTAGAATGTCTAGACCGGGGTTTCGTACCCTGCAAGACAATCATATCTAAAGGTCGATTTGCTGATTTCCGGGAGCGTGATATTGTAATACCTTCGATTCGTTTGACCACTACTCGACGGTACGGAAAAAGGGAAATAATTATTTTCTGCTTCACGAGCTCATGGCAATAAAAGTTCATAGATACATTTTTGTTTTTTTTTTTTTACATGAAAAGCAAAAAAGTGTCATATATTTTTAAAAGAAATAAAAAATTAAAAATATCAGAATTGAATTTTTACCCTAACTGCACTTAAAAACTATTTGAAAAAATGTATTTAAAAAAACGGAGAAGTGTAATTTGGAGTCTTTCTAAATATTGACAATATGTACCTTCTAAGACGGCAGATATTAGAAAAACTATTTTCAGATGGAGAAAATATTATTCCGCAGCTGCTAATTATTTAGTGGATACGAACTTGCTTGGTTTTTGTTGCATACTCATCAACTTCTTCAACTTATCGTAACTTAGATTCTATCTCTCTATTAACAAAGAAAACCAGAGTAACTTAGTTCTTCATTACAGTTAGCATGACCAAACATAGGGTATTAGAGAGTGCTTTCGCGAGTAGACACGAACTTGCTAGCTTTAGTTTCACAGCAGCGATGCCAACTTGCGGGGAATTTTACTTAGTACGGGGAATCGGGGAATGAGCTGTTTTTTGCGGGGAACTTGAAGTCGTTCAGATCTGTAGATGATTTTGTGTCAAATTTTATGTAATGTAAATCGTTTAGCTTATGAAATATTTCATATTTTGGGTTTTAAAATCTTTATCTTTTTTTAAGCAGGCCCTGCAATTTATTGGTTTGGAGAAATCGATTTTTAAAAAAGTGTGCTATTTGAAAGTATTATATTTCGTAAGTGTTTTGTAAAAATTGATGAAGATGAAGTTGATTTTTTCTATGTTAAAAACTTTGAGCCCGTTATTATCAAAAGAAAGTTTTTGCTATTTTTTATTTGAGTCAAAAGAAATCACATGTCTTCTATTTTGAGAACTTTGATGTCCAAAAGTCAGTGTGGCCAACTCAGCGCTTTTCTCGCTGATTTTAGTGCTATTTGAAAATTAAAACGCTCGTTTTTTTCAATTTCAAATATCTTCGAAAAATCTGAGAAATTTTCATTGGCTAGAAATATCAGATGTGTGCCTGTATTAGTGAAAAAGTTTAAGTGTATAAAGTTTTCTCGCACTTTTATAAGGAGCGAAATTTAACGCTTTTTTTAAGAAAATACTCGTTTTATTCTTCATTTTAGCGGATTTTGAAAAGCAAAAGCTTAAAACCTGTTGCGTATTTTTCATTATAAACTCCAAAATGTTGAAAGTTTTTGAAAGTTTATATTATAAGCGTTTAGAATTCCGAAGTCAGAAAGTACGATTAATCTAACATAAAAATTTGTTAAGTTTTGGGCCGAGAAAGTTCAGGGTCGCCTTAAAATAACACTCACTGAGGTCAATTTTGTTTTTGTACAATGTTTATATAGAAACTGCGTGTAGCGCTGTTATAATATGAAATTATACCAATGTGGGGAATTCGATCAAAAATCGGAGAATTTCTCGAGGGTTATCGGAGAGAGAGAAAAAATGAGTTGGCATCCCTGTTTCACAGTCACAGCTTGCGTGGTATGGACACGGTTGCCACTTACTCATTTTATTTTGTACCAATATTTACAAAAAAATGTACCAAATGGGGGAAAAATTTACCATTTTTTTCATATAGAATAAACAACATTATTAAAAACTTTTTGTCAGTTTATTATATAACATTATATTAATAAGAGTATTGAATTCAAATTTATTCCTTAATTGTTTTTTTTTTTTTTTTGTATTAGACTAAAGTTAAAAAATTTTCTTTCAGCATTAGCTGAGCTATGAGGAAGGCTCATTAACATGAATATAAATTTAGTCAATCTTCAAACCACATTTCGTCTATTCCATTTTTGATACAACTTATTTTTTGCCAAAAAATTACTAAGTCTGAACAATTTTCTAATTTGTAAAATATTTTCAAAATATGTTTACAATGCTTGATTACTATGAAAGCTAACTTTGTAGACAGAATGTACCAAATTTTAAAAACATGTACCAATGTACCAAGAGCAGAAAAATGGAAAAAAATTTACCAGTTTTGGTAGAACTGTACCAAAGTGGCAACCGTGGGTATGGAAGACTCTACGAACAAAAAAGAGCCGAATAACTCAACACTTCATAACAGTTATCATTCCCATACGTTAGACATCGGAGAGCACTCTTACGAGAGAGCGATCAGAAATCTTTTCTCTTCAAAGAGCTTTAAGTCTCTCTAACTCGAATCAAGGTGAAAAGCTTTCTTGCACTCTTTAAATTTTTATCAGTTGAACGGAGCTCTCTCCGACCTGTACCCACCACACATACAACGATCCACCACATCTAAATTTAATTAAGTGTAATGCCTACAAGAGTGGTAAATATAGCGTACCCCATATTCAGTCATGGTCGAATTTAATACTTTGTTTTATTGTTTTTCCTCCCCTCCATTTATTTCGCTATATATTTTTGTTTTCTACACTGTTTTTCGTATATTTCGATCAAGCATAAAATTTCCGCAAAATTATGAGCTTTTGAAACCGAATGAAACGATCACTGGCGACCGCTACCGACTACAATTGATGCGTTTGAGCCGAGCATTAAAGGATAAGAGGCCAGAATATGAGAATAGACACGAAGAAGTTATTCTTCAGCACGGCAATGCTCGGCCGCATGTTGCCGAAACGCTGAAATGGGAAGTGCTACCCCACCCACCGTATTCTCCAGATATTGCTCCTTCTGATTACCACTTGTTCCGATCGATGACACATGGCCTGGCTGAACAGCACTTCCGTTCTTTCGAAGAACTCAAAAAATGGGTCGATTCGTGGATAGCCTCAAAAGTTGAAAGGAGTTCTTTCAACGCGGAATCCGTATGCTACCAGAAAGATGGGAAAAGGTTGTGGCTAAGGATGGACAATATTTTAAAGAATAAATTTATAATCACTTTTTCACAATAAATGTCCAAATTACGAAAAAATACGAGTTTATACATTCATACTCCAATATCTTAAAAAAATCGAAGAAATTTTCATTGACTAGAAGTATTAGATGTGTGCTTGTATTAGTGAAACCGTTTAAATGTATTGAGTTTGCTCGCACTTTTATAAGGAAAACAATTTAGCGCTTTTTTTTTAAGAAAACACGCGTTTTTTCTTCATTTTAGCGGATTTTGAAAAACAAAAGTTGGCCACACTGGTTGTTGTGTCATCTACTCCAAGCAAGTGAACAAGATGGCTTTTGATGTTTGTTCGAAGCTAATGTTCGGGTGGTGTAAATGATTGCGCGGATGAAAATTTATTAGCTACAATTTCTACGCAAAAGAATCTTCAATCGCTCGGGAGTTCCAAATGCAGCTTAACATATTCCATGTCAAAGAGAAAGAAAGAGAGAAAAAAAATAAAGTTTAATACTCTTTGTATACTATGTATAATAGGCAGCTGCTTAGCGAATTGAACTGGAGCTTCTGGATCGAATTCGTTGTCAAGCGATTAAAAATATAAGAGACAGTGAATCTTCAAATCAGTTAATTGATTCATTGATGGTAATACAATCGCAACGTAATCTGCAATTTTCAAGGTAAACGTTCTACGGAGATTCACAATTTGATGTCATCAGTTCATATGCTGTACACGAATTGGAAACGAAACTCACGCATTCTGCGTAAACGCGGTACTCATTACAGATATAATTAATTTTTTTCTTTTATATTATCATTCGTTTATGGAATAAGCTTCCTGCAAATACTTTTTGTTTTTTTGTTTTTAATTATAATTATTAATAGTAAAAAGTTTCCTAAGGCCGCAGCCATTTTTGCATCTAGTCACATCAACTTTTACATGCTGGTTTTGCCCAAAGTGCAACGTTTTAAAGAAGATAAAAAGCCGTCGGCACATATCCACGATATGCCTCAACATCTATTAAAAACATTCCAGAGCCAACTCCGCAAAAACATTATTTTCTTACGATTATTAGTGCCTAACGAGATAACGATGCCCTTAAATTAATATAAATATCCAACAGTGGTGAATAGCAACGGCTGTATTACCGAGAAGTGCGTATAGAAAGTTTTGCAGCCAGGGAGTTACAACAGGCTGTATTCTAACGGGACCTACCGGACACCGAACCGAATGAAGCCGCAACTTTGAACTTATTTCGTCGAGAAGCGGTGAAATTTTCCCCTTCAAAAATCATTGACTGAGTGTTTGCCTCGTTAGACATGTAGTCGCAAAGAGTAAGCCAAAGATTCTTTTGCAAAGAATTCTGAAACAATGAGAACAATACCAGCAGTGCAGTCTTTCGATCACATAGTCCAATCTTCAGAAAAAAAAAAATTGGTTCCTAGCAAGAATCTAACACTAAGAGACCAGCGCAATCACATGCACAACGGCATCAAAAAAAAAAAAGGATTACAAGTTGCGTACTCATACTTTGATAACTTGGGTACCCAATAAAACGAAGTTCATGAGGAAGGCCTCATTAGGGATTATCGAAGAGAGTAACTATATAGAACATAGGTGGAACATCTGCACAAGAGAGTGTTGTAGGAATGATTTGATGCTTAGTGGGTTATGAAAAAGAATGGTGCTTTGAAATATTTCTTGACGCAATTCTTTAATGGACTCGAGTTTCGCATACAGCGTATGTCATAATATCAAAATTTACACAACTATTAGGGAACGATGAATAGGCTCTGGCCTGGTCAGAGCCATCTCAACAACATCGACAACGAATAGATTCTACAAGAAAATTGCTACAAGTTATTTTCAAAAAAAAAAAAAAAAACTTTCTAAATCGAAAATTTTTTTCAGAAAATCTTTTTGAAAGTAAATTACTTTGAATGAGAAACCACAAGTTTTTTGTCGTTTTGTTTGTCCCCTTTTAGACACTGCTTTTTTCATTCAATTTTTCTCTGCAATTTGCTTTTTATAAGCTAGGGAGGGGAAATGAAAGGGGACGATTTCCAATTGTATGTATCAGCAATTTTGCTGAGATTTTTTAATGTTTACCTTTTGCAACTCTTTTGCAATCATGTGAAACGAATGCCGAAAAAGACGAACAGAAAAAATTATTAAAGTTCCCAAAGTGAAATTGCATGAAAATCGTCAAGTCTAAAAGGGAACTTCATATCAGCAAAATGCTCTTAAAAAAACTTTCTCAGAGCAACCTGCGGCAATTTTCCGCTAAATGGCAACACAACAAAAGAGAAAACAAAGCGCAGCATAGCGTCAGCGATGCCAATTTGTGGGGAATTCCCCGATTTACGGGGAATTTTACTTGGTGCGGGGAATCGGGGAATGATTTTTTTTTTGCGGGGAATTTGAAGTCGTTAACTCTTTTAGTAATTAAAGTCTGTAAAATATTTTTTGTCAAATTTTATGTAATGTAAAACGTTTAAATTATAAAATATTTCATATTTTTTGTCTTAAAATTTTCATATTTTCTTAAGCAGACCCTGCAATTTATTCGATTTCAAAAAAAGTGTGCTATTTGAAAGTATTATATTTCGAAAGTTTTTTGTAAAAATTTCAGAGAACGCAGAGTGCAGCACCTGATTAACTCTTAATCATTGCTATAAACTTACAAATGACGGTCAGCCATCATAAAGAAGATGAATTATATTTTATATGTTAAAAACCGATAATCAAAACTTTGAACCCGTTTTTCTCAAAACAAAGATTTTGCCATTTTTTATTTGAGTCAAAAGAAATCCCATGTCTTATATGTTAAGAATTCTGGAGTCAGAAAGTACGTTTCTATTAATCTACCCGTCCCATAAAAATTTGTTAAGTTTTGGACCGAGAAAGTTCAGGGTTGTCTTAAAATAATACTCACTGAGGTCAATTTCGTTTTTGTAAAATGTTTATATGGAAAGTACGTGTAGCGCTGTTATAATATGAAATTATACCAATGCGGGGAATTCGATCGAAAATCGGGGAATTTCTCGAAGGTTTTTGGGGAGAGAGAAAAAATGAGTTGGCATCCCTGGATAGCGTAGGCCAGTTCAGCAAGAAACAAATCTCTTTCCCTGCTCTCTCTCCCTGCCATCGCACATTGAAAACAGTTAGTCTACCGATTTTTAGTGGATTCTATTCTTATTGGTTATTCGTTTTACATAAGTGAAACAGAGATGCAAAATTTACAAAAAAAAAAAAAAAAAAAAACGTCAAAAATCATTTTAAAATCGTTAGTACAGCCGATTGCGACTCATTTACTTGTGTCTCCCCTTTCTCTCTCTCTCTCTCTCCAGCAAAGAGAAAATCGGTTAGAAAAATCGGCCAAAAATGGGAGTGTGTAAAAGCAAACTTGCTTCGGGTTTATTCGTGTTATTTCTCACTAATTCAATTACAGGGCCGTAGCCAGAATTTCGTTTCGGGGGGAGGAGGGGGGAGGTTTTCCTTCGAAGAAAACATACATAAATAATTTTTATGAAACTGATGTTTAAATACAATAAATTAAATACGATGATGAATTTGATGGACCCTATCAGATTAGGGACAAAAGTAAATAAATATTTTGAAGCTTAAGAAACAATTTTTGCTTCCGAGTTTTTTTTAATCTTAACTTAAAAAAAAAAATGGCCGAAAATGACAAAAAAATCAATTTTATTCAATACGGACTCCAATGCATTCTATTTTATTTTTTTTTTTTATATCGTGAAGAACATAATTTTGATAATTCATTGACTTGCCATCACTGATCATGTATCAAACCTAAAAAATGACCAAACATAGCCAAAAATAGTCAGAGGCTCACTTTTTTCAAATGATTATCAGTGTAAATTTTAGCCATTATCAATGATTAGGAACCCGGATGAGGTTTTCATATATTCCTAAATTCGTGCAGTCACAGCATTGAATGAGATCTCCCAGCAATAATGGACTAAAGAATTAATTACATTTTAAGATTATCTGTTAAAACTTTGGAGCTGATCCAATAACACTGCTCTGCATGGGTGTGGCGAATAAAATGGTTTCTAGTGTTTGTGAATAAATTTTTCATGCTGAGCACGAATCTGAGATCAAAAACTTTCCATCACGTCACGATTTAGAAAAAAAAACTTCTAAAAAAACGTTTTTGACCATTTTAGAAAAATTGTAGAGCTTAACCATGACGTGCAACAAACTTCGAAATTTAGAAAGAAAAGGCTGGATTATGCCCTTTTAATTGATCCTAAAGCCAAATGGTTCGCATGCGCCCTTAAATCAGTGGGAGTGTATATCTCTAGGGGTACAGGAAAAAAATGTACACAGAACGTGAAAAGTACAGTGGTCCGAAATGTTTAAGGGCCCGCTGGTTAAAAATCTATAGTCAGATTTTAAAAATTCAAAATGGCGGATCAAATATGGTAGGCAAGTTTAAGGTGAAAGAGTCATCAGATGGTAGAAAAACTCCAAATAAGTTCAAGTTTACAAGGATCTGGTAGTTTTCTCCACTTTTTTTTTATATTAATTTTTAAGCTTTTCAAGCTGTTTAAGGGTGAAACTTTAAATCAAAAAGAGTAACTAACCTATAAAAACCATCAACCTCAAGTCAAAGAAAATAATAGTAATTTGATTGCATAGTGTAACTAAGATTTCAAATTTATTTTTTTACATTTGACTTTTTGGCTTTTTTTTCCATCCACTGGCAATTAATATCAAAAATTAGAAGAAAGTTTACACATTTCGGGGGCGGGAGGGAGAGGAGATGTGGTAGCGGTCAGAATCCCAAAAACCTCACTCCTAAATACAGCCTTATTCACTTACCTAATTCAACCAAAATAACCAAATCTTAAATTAAAATTAATAAAATATAAAAAAGAATCTCAAATTTTATATATCAAATATTGAAATATAAAATTTGGGGGGGGGGGGGGGGGTAGGGGAAAATTGTGTTCCATTCACATGTATAGATTGAAGGCGGGAGAGAGTAAAGATAGTTCGCTGTGTTTTTGTGTTCGGACTCCGCTACTCAGTGTGCAATGTGCAGTATTTAGCATAACATTGTGCGTTACTAGGTTCCGCTCAAAAAATGTGTGCTTAGTCAAAATTAGGGCAGAAATTCAGAAGATGGTTTTATTATTGGAGGTACTGGAGTGTGGTGTACAGCAAGAGGCCATCAGTATCTATGGTTATTTTCACATACTTTGCCGCGAAAAAATCATTCTCAATAGAGAAAGTTTAATGAGCAGTTTTTCCTCTCGACTCAAGGCGGACTTAAAAAAAACTCACTTGGAATTGAAAACCAGCTCTCAACTAAGTATGGAATCTAAATTGTACCCTAAACATATTTCGGTTGACTTAATTTATTTTAAATCATCAGGATGGTTATACTTAAGACAAGCTTTAATCTACATTTAATAATTCAGTGGCTGGTAATTTAACTTAAGATTTATAGTTATATTAGCTTTAAGATTAACACATTCAAGCGTATCCTGTGATTGTATTTGAAGCGAAAAGGTTTTAGCTTTCAGTACACAATCACTACTTACTTCAAATAGTATTTTATTATTAATATATGTTGTTGCCAAAATCGTGTGCCTCATGCCAACACACCAACCAACGAAACCTACCCTCTAAGCCACCTAGTTATGTATGTAGGTATGTTAGGAGGTTAGATTGATACTAGTATCCCCAACCACTTTGTTACCCTGGCAGCATTAAAACATCATCATTTCACACCACACTACAACGTGTAACGTGACACAGTGCGCTGCTTCTGCTGCTTCAAACTTATGTAATGGAAATAGCAACAACGACAGCGACAGCGACAACGACAACGACAAATATATAATAATAACGATGACTACAATATATAGAGTACAAGTACATACATACATACACACAAGAATATACAAGAGCAACAACAACTACATGACTAAGAAGAAGAAGAAGAAGAAGAACAACAATAACAGCAACAGAAGGGTATGTCAATCAAACCATCAAAAACAAATGATGATGACGCGCCCAAATTGCACACCGCAGCAGAGTAGAATACACAGCGGAGTACGTACTACATACATGCATACATACATACATACATCACCGCACACTCATATATATAAACATGCATACACAAACATACCCATACACAGTACTCTTTCCACACACACACACACACACACACAATCACGTGTCAAATATGTCCCACGCACATACGTGTGTACATATTAAATCCAAACCCTGCTACTCTTTCTCTTCCTCTATTTCTCTCCCACCATTAACCCGCACCATCCCCCCCTTTTATTTATTCTCATCGCTCATCATAAAATTATATAGAATACGTATGGATGTAGTGCGCTCAAATAGTAGTAAGATTTTTATTTTATTTTTCAATTTTATTATTTTTGTTTTTCTGGTTTTGGGGTAAAAATTCAAAGAAAATTTTCGAAATCGTAAATGCGTTTTCCATTAAGAAGCACTGACACTGGCACTATACGCCATGCCATAGTGATGTGTGTCGTGCCGATAAAAGGGTGCGAGCGGGCAGGCGGGCGAGCGGGCAGGCGGGCGAGCGGGGGTGCTATGAGCGCATGAGGATTGTACGTATACGCTGTGAAACCCTTTCTTTCTATACTACTATTCCTTTAATGGTTCTCCTCTGTGAGTCTGTCACAAGTCAAGCGCATTTTATTTTCAGTTTTTTTTTTTTTTTCTCTTTTTGTTTTGTGAGTTTTTTTTTTTTCTACTTTCATTTATTCAGTTATTCTTTTTATATTTTTTGGGTGTGTACTTGAGTACCTTCTTTTTATTTTCTAAATTTACGATTCAGCGCGCCTCACCCTAGGCGAACTAGGAGCGCGAATTTACTCAGTTGTATTGAGGAGGAGGAGGTGGAAAAAAGTAGAAGGAAGAAACTCATAGTCCGTATCTATTGTGTGGTTCCTTTGGTCAGTTATATATGCATGAATGTATGTATGTATGTATGTATATGTGTATCTAATACTTGTGTATTTAATAGTCAAGTAGTACGGGTGGGTTACTCTTTGTACTGATGAAAGGCAGGCAGTTATACTTTGTGTTGACAACAGCGGCTAGCGACTAAGAAGAGAATGAAAATAAATGTCAACACCGTCGCATAGAAACACCGTCTTCCCCCATCCATCCTGCCCCCCGCCCCCCCTCACTCCCCGCTTCATTCCCCACGCCACCATCGCCTATCGCCTCCACTACTATCACTGCCTCTGATGGTGACAATTTCATTGAAGCTCAGTACCCAAGTACTACGTTGAAACGTTGAACATTGTTGATGATGGAGCACTCAATTTACTTGTTCTAAAGATTCAATTCCTAGATATATTTTGCAATGTGCTCATCGTTCATATTCTTTTTCATTTCTGGCACTCAGCTGTATTCAGTTGAAAGTTTGAGTTCAAATGAATTTCTTTTATGGATTTTTTCTTCAATTACCAGCAATTGTTATTTTTACATAAAATTTCTAAAAGTTTACAGAATAGTGTACATTACAAAAGAGAATTTCAAAGTATACATACTTTAGAACTAAGCATTTTTACAGCATTAGCAGAATTTCTATTTCCTGGACTTGATATGCCTAGGTAGGAAGGTAGGTAGGTAGGTAGAGTGGCTACTCCCTCTGACAGAGGGAGCACAATTAGCGCTAGAGCGCCGTTTTGATACCACAACCTCATTTGTGAATGGATGTTTACTTTTTTTTTGTCTAGAGCCAGTTTGTGAGATTGAGAAATTGGAGGAGTTTTCCATTTTCGAGTTTGGGGATCTTGGTTATGTGGTCTAAAAAAGGTCCGTGGAACAGTTTTTGTCTTGTTCTAGCAAGAGCCGAGCAATGACAGAGAAAGTTGGTTAGAGTCTCTCTTTCTTCAAGGTTGCTGCAGCTTCTGCAGTGTGTGTTGTGTGGGATGCCCCGTCAATACTGCAGTCAATCTAACTACATCAGATCGGGTGTGACAAAGAATTTTCCTGGTTTTGCTATGGTTGAATTTTGGCTATGTTTTCCTGGTTACGCCGTATGTGTAAAGGTTTTTCCACCTGCTATCTACAAGGGTAAGAAAGTAAGTTTTGATTTTATTCAGGGAAATTGCTACAGATTGCGCCTGAGTTAAATCCTGAGCTGAACCTCGCCTCGCTAATTCATCGGCATTTTCAGTGCGCCTTCGATGTTCCTATGACCAGGAACCCAAATAAGGCTAATGTCCAGCCTGTGACTTAGGGTGGCGAGTAATTCCCTGCATTGGTTAACTAATCTAGAAGATATTATGTCTGAGCCTAGGGCATTAATTGCCGTTTGGCTGTCTGTGAAGATGGCCACTTTAGCTCTCCTTTGGATTTTGGTTAGTGCTTTGCAGGCTCTGATCTCTGATCACCAGAAGTCCGGCCTGGTAAACACTGGCTTCATTCGGGAGCCTAAAAGATTCGGCAATACTGAGGTGTTCTGAGTAGACTCTTGCACCGACTCTGCAGTCCATCTTTGATCCGTCGGTGTCAAGACCAGCTCTCACACGTTTTCTTCTCTAATCTGCTTTTGTTGGAAACACGGTGTTAAATAAAGCCCTTATTGAAGTTTAATTTGGAATGTGGATATTTAGTCAGTGTTATGCTGGTTTGGTATATTCGGTACTTGTGATAGAATTCAGCTGTGTCCGTAGTTTTTGGCAGTCCAAGACCCTATTTCTCAGAGTCTGACTGCATTTGAGTCTGCCTAACTGATAATATTAATAATTTTGATATTTAACAAATCATAGTTATACAAACAATCAAGCCCAATCAACCATTGTAAAGTCAACGAAATGTATAAGTAACATGTCAAATCAAGTCGGCACTAAAGATAATGCTGACATTATTATTCTTTTTGGAATGAAACTGGATGTGTTCAGAAAACTGTGTGTTTGAAATTTGTATGTAGAGTTGAATTATAATCGTTAGATAAAAATTTTTAGAAGAATTGATATAACAAAAGGAAAAACAAAGTCAACTTAGGTGGAGAAGGGGGGAGTGGAATTGGGGTCGAAAGCTGTTAGGGGAGAAGCATAGGGTAATATATTTTACCCTTTTCAAAAAAAAAACATCGTCGTCTGAGTATTGATTTGGCGTATAGGCATAGGAATACTTATACACATACGCCAAATCAATTCTCAGGCGACGACATGTTTCTTTTAAATATGGTATGCAGAATCAAGGATAAAAATATCTTCTGAAGAAGACTTATGACTGCAACTATTGTGTTGATAAAGCAGGGGAAGGGTTTCCTTTTAATGCCAGGAAAGTACCCAAAGAAGAAGGGATACCTCTCTTTTCGCTGGGATATCAATTCCAATTGCCAATAATTAATTATTCACTAAAATCAGAAAAAACTATATTAATTATGAAAGAGGCAAAAACAAAATGAATAGATATTGAAATATATGTAATTCAAGGGTATCTAAAGAAAATATTAATGAATTAATGAAGAAAAGTTCGATTATAGAATGAAATTGGTAGTGGAAGAAGGGAAGTCCGGGTAAAAAGAGGGCGTTCAACAGTGTTCAACAAAATGGGAAAATCTTGAAATCTAACTAATCCGTAGACGACCTCGATAGCCTATTGAATAGTGCACTAGACTTTCATCTGAGAGGTTCGGGTTCGATTCCCGTCTTCGTCTGGTGGTTAATTTTCATAACTTTCTTATATTCACTATCAATATGAAGTGTATGAGAATTATAAGATAGTGTACAAGTACACACATTGGTTGGTAATGGCAAAACCACCAAGCCGATAAAAAATTGCCACACCGCCGTTCGAAATTGGAGTTAAACTGTAGGTCCAACTATGTGGTATCACAATGGGCCGTTCAGGCTTAAGTGTGTCTCTCGACAGCCACTCCAACCTAACCTAACCTAACTTATCCGTAAAAGTTTTGAAATGAAGGACCAAACAATGTATAAACTACAGAAAAGAATCCGAAGTGCTCTCTCTCTCTCTCTGCAATTGTCTTTGAATCAGGGATGCCAACTCATTTTTTCTCTCTCCCCGATAACATTCGAGAAATTCCCCGATTTTCGATCGAATTCCCCGCATTGGTATAATTTCATATTATAACAGCGCTACACGTACTTTCCATATAAACATTTTACAAAAACGAAATTGACTTCAGTGAGTATTATTTTAAGGCGACCCTGAATTTTCTCGGTCCGAACTTAACAAATTTTTATGGGACTGGTAGATTAATAGAAACGTACTTTCTGACTCCAGAATTCTTAACATATAAGCTTCAGTCCACTTTTTGTCATTAAAGTTCTCAAAGAAGAAGACATTCTTTCTTTTGATTTCTTTTGAATCAAATAAAAAATGACAAAAACTTTGTTTTGAGAAAAACGGGTTCAAACTTTTGACAGCCGGTTTTTAACATATAAAATATAATTCATCTTCTTTATGATGGCTGATCGTAATTTGAAAGTTTACAGATTAGTCAGCAATGATTAAGAGTTAATCAAGAGGTTCTGGACGAAGGCATAGCTAAGCCATTCTGAACGGCCGAAAGGGAAATCGAAGAGCCGCGCGACTGTTTTGGCCTGACTGACACTCGCCGCTATAATCATCCATATCTACGAAAACACTCTGCCTTCTCTGAAATTTTTACAAAAAACTTTCGAAATATAATACTTTTAAATAGCACACTTTTTTAAAAATCGATTTCTCCAAACCAACAAATTGCAGGGCCTGCTTAAGAAAAGATGAAGAATTTAAGACCCAAAATATGAAATATTTCATAATTTAAACGTTTTTTTGACAAAAAATATTCTACAGACTTTAATTGCTAAAAGCTGAACGATTTCAAATTCCCCGCAAGTTCATTCCCCGATTCCCCACACAGAGTAAAATTCCCCGCAAATTGGGGAATTGCCCGCCAGTTGGCATCCCTGGTTATGATCCACACCATTGAGAGCAATCACAAAGTTGTTTCGGTCTCTGCTGATCTCATTGCTAAACCTCAAATGAGTTGGTGGATTCTAAACTAACCTGGGTGATTGCATTGAACTATGTAGCGCTTCTAGTTGCTTTTGCCTCAGAAAAATTAGCTACGCTATATAACTTTTGTTTCATTTCAGTTGCTCTTCAGTCCGACTAGTAGTAGTAACTAGTTGTTATAGGGATGTGAAAAACAAAGACGCAGTCTTAACTTAAAAACATTTTAAGAGTATTTAGAGCTATTTTTAATAATACATTTTAACTGAAGCTGTAACCAATAGAGATAATGTTCTATAGAATATATCTTTAAAGCAACGTAGGTGAAACAGTAAAGAGCTTAGGCACAAACGGATAAGAAATTTCCATCGTTCATAGCTCATTTTCATAGAAGGAGAGCATAGTTGATCATTGTGCAGGTATAGGTAGCTGTCTCTGATTTAAAGACATTATTGAATATAGTTTTTAACTTCGTTTTTAAGCAGCCTGTCATTTAATTAACCAGTTCCTCAAAATTATAAGCAGAGCTCAAAAATATTTGCATAATTATGTATGCAACTATCTATATGTATATTTTATATAATAACATAAAATTTGCAAATAATATTTCATCATGTTATTATTATTTTCTAATTTAAAATTATCAACTACTTAAAATTTTTGATATTTACTGTTGTTGTTGTTGTATTCAATCAACTGCATTCAAGTATATGCAAAAATATAAACATACTTATATAAATAAATGTGCATATATATATAAATATGTATATATATTTCTGTAGATACTTATTTTCTTCAAAACAAAATAATATTAATATTAAATTTTTACTTATTTATGTATGTAAATCTCATGAGTAAAAGGAAAATTGTAATATTTTTGAGATATCTTAAGATATTCGAGTTTCAAATTCAAAAGCAACAACAACAACAAAAACAACAACAACAAAACTGCATAAAATGTTAAAGGTTACCTTTTAGTCAAGAAGAAAACGATGCAAAATTTGTGTGCAATGAGGTAAATAGTTAGTACTGGCAAGTATGTATTAGTTTCGCCCTCTTTTGAATTTAATTCTATAAAATGTATTGCATTTATATCTTGAGATGCATTTACTTTTTCGACTAACATTCATACATACTCACATATGCATATACATAAATATATATTAATATATATACTTATATACACATGTGTACAAAGTAATTATTCACATATTTTGTATGGACAATTTTAAGAAAATATATAGGTGGGTATATTTAAAATAATATGTAAGTATGAAGGCAGTAGCTTTAGCAATAGCATCTTAAGAAAATATCATGTGCCTATGCCTAAAACTATGCAAAGATTTTGAAAATATATAAACACATATATATGTATGAATGTGTGCGCCTCAAACGCACTTAAATTTAAATCAAATGAGAATTCTATGTATGCGTGTGTTCGTGTGTGTGTGTGTGTGTGTGTGTACAAAATCCCGGAAAGAAAAGAAAGTTATGTATGTAGGCAGAGGGTAAAAGTATAGCAATAGTGCTTATGTGTTTCTATATAGTAAAACTTATTATGCAGCTTGGCAACAACAACAACAATAACCATTTGAGCTACAATTGCAATTGCAACAAAAACAATCTGCAAAATAACAATACTTAAGCAAAAAGCAGAGGTAAAAGAAGAAGAAGAAGAAGCAGAAGACGACGCAATCCTTTTCTGCATATGAGTGCAGCAAGCAGCATACAAGAAGAAACCGAAGAAGACGCAAACGCAGATGAAAACGAAGAAGAAGTAGAAGAGATTTTCATTAAAATTTAAGATGACTTTCTACAATATACTTGTCGCATACACTCACGCACATACATACATATATATACATAGATATGCATATACCAAACGAGCCTAAAAGTATGCAAATGCATTAGAGTGCAAAACTCAAAAGCCTTGTCTTGGCTTGCCTATATAATTACATACATATATGTGTCTGTGTATGTGATACCTACCTCAATCCTTGCAAACCTCATACTAAACCAAATGCAAAAAATATTTGCATTTGTGCCTATACATATATGCATATCCACACATACATAAGTATATGAATGTGTGAGTGTATGCATATACTATATAAATGCATGTTCATCTGGTATATCTTGAGCCTACAAGCCTCTTAGAAAATCTGCTGCCATAGAAAGTCATGTGGTCATTTTTCTTCTTCTGCCGCTTCTTCTTCTTCATCAACAATATTTTCTTCTGCTTTAGATTTTGTATATGTGTATGTGTGTGAGTGTATGTTTATGCCTTTCTTATTGCAGCAAACTGTAACTTGGATCCTATCAAAAATACACTTCTTCTTTTAAGGTATGAGTAAATGAAAGAAAAGCAGCAACCAAGCAAAGTAGAATGAGTTTAAGCAAAAGGAGAGTAGCATGAGAGCTGTGTAAACACATATACTTTATTGTTGTTTTCGTTTTTCCTTGGATAGTGGTTGATTTTCTATGCTTTTTCACTTTGATGTTGCTGGTCCAAAGAAGAAAATTTACGCTTTAAGTGCAGCAGCAGCAACAAGAACATCTTCGCTTTTAGAGATTGTACATGAGTTTCTATGTATGTATGTATGTCTGTTTGTTTGTTTGTGGGTACGTACATATCAATGTATGTAAGTGAGTATGAGCTGGTATTAGATTTTAGTGTATGTATATGTGCGTTTTTGTATACACATGTAAGTGCAGCAGCATGCGACCCAAGAAAACTCAAACTTCCGGTATTTCCGCCGCCTTACAAATAAATCTAACTTTGTGTATGCGTATGTGTTTGTGCATTGTCCACACAAGCACACAAATTTCGTAGGGTATCTCATACGCCGCCGCCACCATATTGTTGCTCATGTTGACTATTTTTAGGCGATGGTGATGCCTTATCTTCTACATATCTATGTAAGCATGTGTGCCTAAGTTTATGTATGGTTTTCTATGTGTGTGTGTGTCTCTTGTTGGCGAGAGGTTTTATTAACAATACATATGCATGTATGTATGTATGTAAAATATATGTGTGCTTTAAATCTCAGCACCCCTACACATTAAGTATGTCATGCTCTCTTCTGCACTCCCATCGCTCCCACTGTTTATTTCCTTTGCATAAGAAATGATCCCTCTTTTCCTTCTTTGCCTACATCCATTGTTGCTGTTGAAAGTCTTCTTCAGTACTCAGTTCTCTCATCTTATTGCTTGTGTATATTAAATAGAAACCTGTCAGTGCCTGCTATTTGGTGGTAAAATGTGTAACCCTCTGCCGCGGCCTCAACTGTTCTTTAAGCAATGACCTCTTCCCTTCTCTCCACTTTACTTAGCCTTACTTTTCTCTCCCTCCGCTTGTTTTGGTCGAAAATTTGTTGTTCTAGTTCTCGTTGTTGTTGTTTTGTTTGTATTTGACATTGTGTGTGTGTATATGTATTGAAATGGTCAAAATGAGACTCTGCTTTAATGCATTCGTAATGTTTAAAATGTCTTGAGAAATTGCAAATTGCGCTTTACTGTTTTTGTTGTTGTTGTTATTTGTTGTTTGCTGCAAACGAAAATGGATGGTGAGTGAAAAGGAGTTGATTAAGTTTCAAAAATTGATTGGAGAAAATAAATGAGATTGAGATTTAAATTTTCTATGTCGACAGTAATTTGTGTGTTGTATTTGTGTGTAAGTGTAATATGTAAGTGTGTGTGAGCGTGTAGGAAACTAAACGGCAGCTCAAATAAATAGTAGAAAACCTAAATGTAGGTTTAAATTTTTAATGAGTTTGAACGAAAACAAAATATAATTATTGCTAAATAAATTAAAATTCAATACAAAAATCCAAATGCATCATTAATATGTTTTTCAAAGAGGAAATAAAAAAGAATACAAGCTAAGAATTCATGAACAAAATGAAATAGCTCAAAAAAAAGTTTTTATTTTACAACTGCATGGCATTTAAGTATTAAGCAAGGGGTACAAATTAAAAGGCAAGTTGAGTTGGTATTGTCGTTATTGGCATCAATGATCGCTCACACGTGTGTGTATATAACAAATATTCATATACCTATGGAGAGTAATTTCATATAAAACAGAGAGAGCGAGAGAGAGAGAGAGCACTCGAAAAAAAAACAACAACAATATTTTATTTGCTCAAATAATAAACACCACGATTGTAATGCAAATGAGAGCAGATAACAGTGTTATCTGCTAAGGTTCTTTTATTATACTCTCTCTCACTAGTTTCTCTCCACCCTCACTGCAGCAATACCACTCGTCTGAGGTAATCAAAGGCAGTGATGATATTTTAAGTACATTTGTACTTTTTTCCAACTTTTTTGGTCTTCACAGTACTTAGGGCACTACCGTAGCATTTTAGGTACAATTCTGGTATTTGGGGAGTAAAAATTTAAAAGTCATCAAGCTATAAATTTTTACACGAAGTGAGTCAAATCAAAAATACTGTATATGTTTCGGAACTTTTATCGAATTTCTCAAGGAAATTTGGTCTTTGTCACACACCTTAGCATGTGTGGAGTGTATTTTTTTCTGTGCAAATCTATTACTTGATTTTCTCCAAAATATAAAAAAAATTCTAATACTATAAATTTTAAAGTGCGGGATGATCACCAAAAATATTTTCGTTACCGAAAAACGGTGACTAACCTTGCTCGGTTTTAATAAAACTTAATATACAAAATAAAGGGACAACCAACTTTGCCTTGGAATTTCCGAAATTAATACTTAATTTTTCTGGGCTATTTATTTAATCGAAAATGTTAAGACTTATTCACTGGTGCGAACTCTTCTTCTTAGGACATAAAATGACCGACTTTCCGCCGTGACCGACCCTCGTATTCGTTTATCATTTCTTTGCCAAAATATCTTTTTCTGAATTTCTCAAGTACCGGTCATCTTCCGATACAGTGAGTTTTCCCAGGCTCAGACCATGTTTTGTTCAAGGCAAAATTCATTCTATTGTAATATATAGCAAAAAATATCGTTTAATTTGAAATATTTGAACATTACAATAAATTTTGATCAGTAGCTTAAAAGCCTTTAGCGTTAAAAAAAAAGTACCCAGACTCGGGCCACCATCAAAAATCGATGAAAAATTACGAAAAACTATCAAAAATTACCTGCTAATGATAGAAAATAGCAGAAATAAAGTGAAGAATGGACAAAAGAAGCCTGAAATTGACATAAGGAGTCATCTGTATCAATTTGTCAAAGATATTTCATGTTTTAATTGAAGTGAAAAGAAAATTAAAATGTAAATTGGATTGGAAAGCAAAATGAAAATTAACTGAATATTAATCCGAATCGCAGTTTCAACAAATAAAGTAGCTTAGCGTCATATTGAGGCATTTTAAATAAACTGTTGTTTTGCATTCAAAGCATGCAATGGAATTGTTTCTGTCAAGGCGACAAGGCATAACCAAAAATAACTAAAGCTTATTTTTCAAATAACTAAAGCTTATTTTTCAAATAACGTTTTTGACCCTTTCTGGTACTTAAAAATAACGTTCCTATGATAAAATATATCATAACGGTCAAAACAAAGGTTGCCCGAGTTTGGATACTTTTTGTGGCCCGAGTCTGGTAACACGCTACTTTTTGCACCTTATCATATCGGAAACTAAAACGTATTGCGATCACCAAATAAACATGCAAAACTTTTTTCTTTACTTACTTTGATGGTGGCATGATTATTTTTTGAGCTATTCACTTTTAAAAAAACTCGAAAAAAGTTTTCAGAAAAAAATCACACACTTGATTTACATAAAAGTGTTTGCAGTATGAGTTTTCACCTGCGACTGGCATGAAATGTCCAAAAAACAAGTTTGTGGTAGACAAGACGAACATTTTCACAACTACAAAAATATGTGGCTAGTGGAAAAATTTCGAGAACGAAGAAGAGGTGGCGCTAGTCTGTGTGCGGCCTGAGTCTGGCAGCACTCCCCCGATTCTCTTCTTCGTTGAGAAAAATTTATCATTCCTTTTTTAAGTACAATCAGGCTCAAAAATATACAATTTTCACATAATTTAGGTATTCTCAAAAATTTTCAAATATCAACACTCAATCAAACAAAAAACTCTCTCAGAGAGCTTCTGTATTACCCACCATTTTGTTTCTTACATTGCAAGAGCACAAAACATAATGAGCGCTGTGCATTACTGTTAAAGCTATACTCTTTTCTTTTTCCTTTTGCTTGCATATCGACATTCTCTTTTTGTTCATTTAACCTTCACTCAATTTAAACAACAAATACAAAGTCAAACTTCTATGGTTTAATTTAAATAATTTGATATTCAGAAGTATTTTTAATTTTTTTTTTCAATAAATTTTTCTTGACTTCACTTGCGCACGACTTTTGCAAAAAGAAACTGTATGTAATAAAAACAAATTGAAAGAAACAAAAGAAGAAATACAGTTATAAAGAGAGAGAGACCCAAGAGATGCCTCTTGTTTTCGTTGGACTCGTTAAAATAAATTCCAAGCTCTCCAGAATGAGCAATCATGTAGTGCAAAAGCTTTTTTCGTCACTCTCCTGCAAAATGGCCGAGTGGATATTTTAAGACCGAATTTTTCTGCTAAAAGAACTTTAAAGAGAGCGAAATAATTTACAGCGGCACCTTTTTTTCTTTTTTTTTCAAATACATTTTTCTTGACTTCATTTGCACACAACTTTAGTGAAAAGAAACTGCACATAATAAAAAAATTAAAAGAAACAAAAGAAAAAAGCAAATACAATAATAAAGAGAGAGAGAGTGATACCTTGCGTTTTCGTTCGATTCGTTAAAATAAATTCTAAGTACTTTTGAATAAGTTATTATGAAGTGGAAAAGCTCTATTTGTCACTCCTCTGCAAAATGGCGGAGTGCATATTGTAAGACCGAATTTTTCTGCTAAAAGAACTTAAAAGATAGCGAAGTTATATGCAGCGGCACGGAGCAAAGCGAAAAAAGAACAACTCCTAATCGTTTCGCTTGTGTTCCACTACGATCGGAACGAAAGCTCTTTCTCTTTTACTCACACGTATTCAAAGGCAAAAGCTTTCTTCACTGCAAAAGCTTTTCGAAGCATTTATAGTGTTTAATTTATTTGTACTAGAGAATATCAGAGAAAAGTCAGTTGTCTTTCTCGCCTCAGACAGTGAGGGAATAAAGTATGATAAAATGTTTCTTTCCCAAAAACTTAAAAGTTTTTTATAATACGTTTAGTATATTAGTTTTGCAAATTCTAAGCATATCCTCCTCATTTTATTAGCATTTGGGGAATACAAGTATTTAATTCTTAAATTATGTATTGGAAGCACACTCTATTAAAATTCTACTTCACACCTCTAAGTGTCCAACATCAATATTCTCATACTGTTCCAGCTTGAATCAGAATCAAAGTCAGAGCTTCACCTTGCATCATCTTCGTTTTTCTGAAATTGTTTTTTTTTTTCTTTCTTTGATTTCATTCCATTTTTTACTAGTTTTTTTTTTTTTTTTTTAATTTTATAGGAATTTGCTTGAGCATTGTTTGGAATGCAATTCATTTTATTTCAAACTGACACTCTAAAAAATTGAAAAGGGAACAGCAGCACAAATGATTCAACAGCAACAACAACAGCACTATTTGTGTTGGTGACTACGACGACGAGGATGACGATGAGTAGTTGTTGGAGATGAATATTGGGTTGAATGGATGCAACCAGCACTAGCACCAGCAGCAGCAACAACAAAAGTATTTCTTGCATTGACTATAAAAACGAAGCCGTTCTTGGTGACGATGACGATGTTGGTTGGTAGCAGCAGCATCAGCAGCAACAAGAGTGAAAGCACAAAAATTTAGAAATTCACATCCTTAACAAGAATGAAAAGTAACAACACAAAAATTCATGAATTTTCTCAGAGCTGAGCTCACTAAAAAAAAAAAAAACAAATAAGAAAAAAAAAAAAACCTAAAACATTATAAAAAAGGAAAGCATTCATACAGCTGAAAAACGGAGTAGGTACGTAAGCAAAACAAATTGTAACAAAAAAAAAAAAAAAAAAATTAAAAAGGAAGTGAAAGCTCAAAAGGACGAAAGGATATGCTAGGATATGCTTTTTACAGTATATTTTTGCTCGGTTTGTTTTTTAGAAAAATTTATGCAATTCCTTTCTTCCTTCATTCAGACATCTCTCTCCACAAACATATACACACATGTATGTGCTTCCTCACACTTCGTCTCAAACTCCCTCTCTTAACTCTTTTTCTCCTCAAAAATCCATAGAAGAAGAAGAAGAAGAAGAAGAAGAAAACTTTGGCAACTGTTGTAGTAGCGAGTATCCGTATCCTGCCAAAAAGGAAAGCATCGAAAATTAGAGAAAGGAAGACACTCTGCTGGCTGGCTGGCTGGCTGACTGACTGCCTGCTACTACTGCTACTACTACTTATTGTTTTTGTTGTTGTAGCTGCTACCACTGCTATTGCCGTTTTCTACCATTATCCTTTATTTGCGCGCTTGTGAAAAAAGTTTTTGTTTCTTTTTTTCTGTTTGTGTTTTGCGAATTTTTTTTCTTCTGTTCCTTGGTGTGTGCGCTGTGCTGCTTGATTTTGGCAACCAACAACATGAAAGATCGAACGTAGCTTGAAGTACAAACATCCAGCGATTCATCCCACTGCCACTTTAATTTGCAATTTTCCTCACTCCTTTGGCGTCGCTCATCAAAACATTTTTGCAAGGATTCTTACTCTTTTCTGCTTCAACCGACCGACGTTTCAACGTCCTAAACTTTGTACGCGCATACACCCACATTGCTCGATTACTGCTCGCTTCTTCTTCTTCTTCGTCCAACTGACATGGGCTCTTCTTGTGTGTGTGTGTTTTTTTTCTCCCTTCTATTTTTCTTCTTCTACTTCTACTAACCATCAACCACCACACACTTGAGCCACTAGAAATGAAAAAAGGATTTTTCTTTTCTTTATCGTGTCTGCCCATTATCCTTCGAAAATTTAACGTTCATTGCTGCGCAACCAAAAGCTAGGAATTTTGTTTTTTTTCACATTTTTCCCAACCAACATCTTCTATTCACAGGATGTCGGTGCCTTCTCCCCCCCGGTTGCTGCCGCCTTCATAGCTTGTGCTACTCCTGCTGCTAATGCTTCACCATGTTGTCCAAAGGCACAAAATGTTGTTGTTTTTTTTTTTTTTTTGGCTAATGGGGTGAGTAAGGAAAGGGTTCGGGGAGAGGGTGTTAGTCGTTCATTCGTTTGGTCTTACAACTTTCGTTATCCTTTTTATTTTTTTTTTCTTTTCCTTTCCTTTTTTCCGTCGGTGTGTATTTGTGTTTGAGTGTTTGTGTGTGTGTGTGTGTGTGTGTCAGTCAGTGTGTTTTTGAGTAAATGCGAAGGACATTTGATGTAATGATGCCTTTGGGGAGTAGCAACGCAAGCAGCAGCAGCATGCAAGTATGTAATAGATGGAGGAGGCTTCATGTTGATGTGTTGGTGGTAGTGGTTAAGTTTCTTCATCATTTCTTACCGCCGCTATATGCCGTGAAGAAATAAAGGAGAGTTCACTTAAGTTCACCAACAACGTACGAGCGAATGTTGCAAAAGTTTTTGGCTCATTTCTGCGGCTGCCTTTATCCTTCGACGTGTACGAGTATGTGGGCGAATTTAAGGTTTGAGTTTCTTTAGTTCTTTTTTTTTTTGTATTTTTTTTTTTTTTGGTTTAGTTTAGTGCTACTTCTTCTTTTTCATCTTGAGTAGGAAAAAAGTAGCAGTAGCAGAAGCACGAAGTACAAAAAAAATAAGATGAATTACTTCTTCTTTGCTTGAACGCAACAAAAATGGACTTTGGTCATCAATTTTGGCAGCAAAGATGTTCCAAAAAAAAAACATTCAACCTACAAAAACAACAAAGAAATACATAAAAGAAAAAAAATATATATGAAAGACTTCAGAAAAAAAAGAAGAAAACAAAACGACACAATTCTTGGAAAATGAAAATGAAGCAAAGTAAAACCATAGCGACAGACAAAGTTGCTAAGAAATTAGATTTTATTTCCAAAGAGCGCTCCCTATCTTCACTACTCTCGTTCTACACGCTCTTTTTTGTGTACAGCTCAGCTACATAAAACCATTCATATGTGTATTAGTGTGTGGATCTTTCTTTGTGTGTGTGTGTGTTCGAGGTGGTTAAGGAACCTTAATAACGTTAGAGCTGAGGTAGCTTAAGACTTTAATAAGAAGCTATAATACATTTTCTTGTACTCTATGCATCGTTATATTACACACACATACTCACACACATACACACACACACATATATATATATAAATATATACCAGAAAGCGAGAAGCTGTACCAGCTAAGGCAGAAAAGAAACAGACGCCCATGTCAATCACGTAAATGATAATATATTTTTGTTTTTTTATTTATTTATTTTTCCTTTGTTTGCTTGGTTGCCATTGTTCTAATGTTTAATTTCATATCTTCTAATCTAACTTAGACCAAAAGCTTCTCAGTTTCTTTAAATGTAAAACGATTTCTGTGTAAACCTAAGTGAAACTCAATTATGAAACTCTAAACAATTTGAATAGAGTTGATTGTTAGAGGAAGTTGACCCTATTCAGACAATAATAAGAGTTTTTTCAAAAAAATATTTCAAGCCAGTGGCCAAACTTTAGAGCAAAAAACTAAAATGAGTCCCTCTGCACTCGTCATATTAAAATTTTTTGTTTTTTTGTTCCAAAAAGATCAACCATGGATTTTTAAAATTGTTCAATTTCTTTTCAATTTTTCAATGCACTTTCCTAATGTTGATATTTTTTTACAAATTCCAATTAGGAAAGAATAAACTATAAATTAAAATAAGCTATGCAATAAAACAATTTTTCAACAATGTTTCATTATCCATTAGCAAGTATATTCCACAATCGTTTTTGATATAGAAATTATGTGTTGCATACTTTTGGACTTTAAGTAAATTATATAATAAAACACACACTTATAAACTCACACTTACTATGAAACCTCACATGACAATGATTTTAATTTCTATCAATTCACTTCACTATAAATTTTTCATTCAGCCCCGAATAAAGATGTTTTCACATCGAAAGAATTTTCCAAATTGAATAAGATTTATTGGTTTCAAAAGAAGGCATTAGAAGTTTTTAGAAAATCAGAAAAAATTCTTAAAATTTGTACATCCATTTTGGTCAAAACTTCTTTTGACTTTGACCCAACTAATAAACATTATTCGATTTAAAACTCATTTTTCTACTAAGTATGTACCTAAGTTTCCTTTTATAAAAGGCAATAGTAGAGCTTTGAGCTTTAAACACACATTTTTCAAAAATCAAAATTTTTAATCAAAATTCTAGAACTTTCATGACCAATGCAAATTTAAAAGTTTGTTTTCTTCTTTTGCTCATATTTTGGACTACAATCAATTGGTTTCGGATATGCCAATTTTCTTATTCCGAAAACGTCACTTATTCCTTTATTACAGCAATTTCTAGCTACAGATTTACCAAATTACAATCAAAGAGTAACAAAATCTCTTAGCTCCTATTTGGCTATTGTTCTTTGAGCACCTTTGTGTCTCTCTCCCTTTCGTCACTCGCAGTCAATTTTTGTCCGTCATTAAAATCGGTCGCGGTGTTGATAATTAAAACATAAAAATTATAAAAGTGCGAAAAATCTAAACGTATTGTAAAAAGTAATGTGAAAAATACCATAATTTAAAGAAGTAAGTAATTTATAAACAAAAATGAATCGAAGAAAGTGTAAAAGACTAAAGGCGTCAGCGCAGCATCTTCTTGAATTTTTTAAGAACGTAAAAAGGAAATACAAAAAAAAAATGGATGCGCAATCACCCAAAAAAATATGTAAGTTCGAATTCGAAATACTTTTTTTTTTTTTTTCCAATGTTTTCTTTGTACACACACACACTAGGATAAACCTATTAACTCTTTCGTTTGCCGCTCTCATTACTCCTACTTCTTTACCTTTACGCCTACTCTAATATTCGATTAATCTCAGTGTGCCTATTGCTGCGCTCCTTCCACCCAATCATTTGCGTATGCTTGATGAATTCGCCTCATTGCATGTCTATATGTATGTGTGCTGCATGTAGCCTAGAGAGCTTGTGATCTTTAGCGCCGAATAACACGTGATGCGCAACTTCTTTGGTTATATCAAGGCAAATACAACTTTGTAGTTTTGAACTTAGTAACTCTTAAGGTGAATTCACAGACATACGTTTTTCGCTCTGCTAAATTAAGAGCGTAAAAACTTCATATAAAAATAATGAAAAGAGAGTGAGGTCGGTACTCAATCGTCGAATCCGCCATTAAGGTTTAATAATCATTTATTATGACAAATTTTTATTGAATTCATGGTGACTTATTGAATACATTGTAGGTAGATAATTTTTTCCTTGTATAATAGAACATAATAAATTAAATAATTAAGAAAGAAAAACATTGTCACATTAATCGAAGCATTAACACCCAAAAAATTTAAAAACTTATTTTTGTACTATGCACCTAAGTTTCCTTTTCTAAAAAGCAATAGCATAGCTTTGAGCTTAAAAACAAAATTTGCAAAAATGAAAATTTATAATCAAAATTCCAGAACTTTCATGACCAATGCAGAGCTCTTAGATATTATCAAATTTAGAAGTTTGTTTTCTTCTTTTGCTCATATTTTGGCCTACGTCAATTATTCCTTTATTACAGCAATTTCTAGTTACAGATCTACTAAATTCCAATCAATGAGTAACAAAATCTCTTAGCTCCTATTTGGCTATTGTTCTTTGAGCACCTTTGTGTCTCTCTCCCTTTCGTCACTCGCAGTCAATTTTTGTCCGTCATTAAAATCGGTCGCGGTGTTGATAATTAAAACATAAAAATTATGAAAGTGCGAAAAATCTAAACGTATTGTAAAAAGTAAAGTGAAAAATACCATAATTTAAAGAAGTAAATAATTTATCAACAAAAATAAATCGAAGAAAGTGTAAAAGACTAAAGGCGTTAGCGCAGCATCTTCTTGAATTTTTTAAGAACGTAAAAAGGAAATACAAAAAAAAAATGGATGCGCAATCACCCGAAAAAATATGTAAGTTCGAATTCGAAATACTTTTGTTTTTTTTTTCCAATGTTTTCTTTGTACACACTCACACACTAGGATAAACTTATTGACTCTTTCGTTTGCCGCTCTCATTACTCCCACTTCTTTATCTTTACACTTACTCTAATATTTGATTAATCTCATTGTGCCTATTGCTGCGCTCCTTCCACCCAATCATTTGCGTATGCTTGATGAATTCGCCGCATTGCATGTATGTATGTATGCTGCATGTAGCCTTTAGAGCTTTAGATCTTTACCGCCGAATACCACGTGATGCGCAACTTCTTTGATTATATCAAGGCAAATACAACTTTGTAGTTTTGAACTTAGTAACTCTTAAGGTGAATTCACAGACATACGTTTTTCGTTCTCCTAAATTAAGAGCGTAAAAACTTCGTATAAAAATAATGAAAAGAGAGTGAGGTCGGTACTCAATCGTCAAATCCGCCATTAAGGTTTAATAATCATTTATTATGACAAATTTTTATTGAATTCACGGTGACTTATTGAATACATTATAGGTAGATAATTTTTTTCCTTGTTTAATAGAACATAATAAATTAAATAAATAATAAAGAAAAACATTGTCATATTAATCGAAGCATTAATATTCTATTACCACTCAAAAAATTTAAAAACTTATTTTTGTACTATGTACCTAAGTTTCATTTTCTCAAAGGCAATAGCAGAGCTTTGAGCTTAAAAACAAAATTTTCAAAAATCAAAACTTATTATCAAAATTAAAGAACTTTCGTGACCAATGCAGAGCTCTTAGATATTATCAAATTTAGAAGTTTGTTTTCTTCTTTTGCTCATATTTTGGCCTACGTCACTAATTTCTCTATTACAGCATTTTCTAGTTACAGATTTACTTATTTCCAATCAATGAGTAACAAAATCTCTTAGCTCCTATTTGGCTATTGTTCTTTGAGCACCTTTGTGTCTCTCTCCCTTTCGTCACTCACAGTCAATTTTTGTCCGTCATTAAAATCGGTCGCGGTGTTGATAATTAAAACATAAAAATTATGAAAGTGCGAAAAATCTAAACGTATTGTAAAAAGTAAAGTGAAAAATACCATAATTTAAAGAAGTAAATAATTTATCAACAAAAATAAATCGAAGAAAGTGTAAAAGACTAAAGGCGTTAGCGCAGCATCTTCTTGAATTTTTTAAGAACGTAAAAAGGAAATACAAAAAAAAATGGATGCGCAATCACCCGAAAAAATATGTAAGTTCGAATTCGAAATACTTTTGTTTTTTTTTCCAATGTTTTCTTTGTACACACACACACACTAGGATAATCTTATTAACTCTTTCGTTTGCCGCTCTCATTACTCCCACTTCTTTATCTTTACACTTACTCTAATATTTGATTAATCTCATTGTGCCTATTGCTGCGCTCCTTCCACCCAATCATTTGCGTATGCTTGATGAATTCGCCTCATTGCATGTCTATATGTATGTGTGCTGCATGTAGCCTAGAGAGCTTGTGATCTTTAGCGCCGAATAACACGTGATGCGCAACTTCTTTGGTTATATCAAGGCAAATACAACTTTGTAGTTTTGAATTCACAGACATACGTTTTTCGTTCTCCTAAATTAAGAGCGTAAAAACTTCGTATAAAAATAATGAAAAGAGAGTGAGGTCGGTACTCAATCGTCAAATCCGCCATTAAGGTTTAATAATCATTTATTATGACAAATTTTTATTGAATTCACGGTGACTTATTGAATACATTATAGGTAGATAATTTTTTTCCTTGTTTAATAGAACATAATAAATTAAACAAATAATAAAGAAAAACATTGTCATATTAATCGAAGCATTAATATTCTATTACCACTCAAAAAATTTAAAAACTTATTTTTGTACTATGTACCTAAGTTTCATTTTCTAAAAAGCAATAGCAGAGCTTTGAGCTTAAAAACAAAATTTTCAAAAATGAAAATCTATAATCAAAATTCCAGAACTTTCATGACCAATGCAGAGCTCTTAGATATTATCAAATTTAGAAGTTTGTTTTCTTCTTTTGCTCATATTTTGGCCTACGTCAATTATTCCTTTATTACAGCAATTTCTAGTTACAGATCTACTAAATTCCAATCAATGAGTAACAAAATCTCTTAGCTCCTATTTGGTTATTGTTCTTTAAGCACCTTTGTGTCTCTCTCCCTTTCGTCACTCACAGTAGATTTTTGTTCTTCATTAAAATCGGTCGCGATGTTGATAATTGAAACGTGAAAATTATGTAAGTGCGAAAAATCTAAACATATTGTGAAAAGTAAAGTGAAAAATTTTATAACTTATATAAGTAAGTAATTTATTAACAAAAATAAATAGAAGAAAGTGTAAAAGACTAAATAAAGACGTTAGCGCAGCATCTTCTTGAATTTTTTAAGAACGTAAAAAGGAAATACAAAAAAAAATGGATGCGCAATCACCCAAAAAAATATGTAAGTTCGAATTCGAAATACTTTTGTTTTTTTCCAATGTTTTCTTTGTACACACACACACTAGGATAAACCTATTAACTCTTTCGTTTGCCGCTCTCATTACTCCTACTTCTTTACGCTTACTCTAATATTCGATTAATCTCAGTGTGCCTATTGCTGCGCTCCTTCCACCCAATCATTTGCGTATACTTGATGAATTCGCCGCATTGCGTGTATGCATGTATGTATGCTGCATGTAGCCTTGAGAGCTTTTGATCTTTACCGCCGAATACCACGTAATGCACAACTTTGTGGTTTTGGACTTAGTAACTCTTAAGGCGAATTCACAGATAAACGTTCTTCACTCTCCTAAATTGAGAGCGTAAAAACTTCATATAAAAATAATGAAAAGAGAGTGCTGTCGGTACTTAATCGTCGAATCTGCCATTAAGGTTTAATGGCTGGTTTTCATTGTCATATTCTTGTCAAAGAGAGGATTCCCCATATAAAATTGCCAACATGTTGGCAAATTTTATATAGTGAAAACCAGGCATTATAATCATTTATTATGACAGCTTTTTACTGAATTCACTGTGACTTATTGAATACATTGTATGTAGATAATTTTTTCCTTGTTTAAAAGAACATAATAAATTTAATAAATAAAAGAGAAAAACATTGTCATATTAATCGAAGCATTAACATTTTAGGACCACCCAAAAAAAAAAAAAGGAAAAATTCAAGAGTAAAGAAGTTTTCAGATCAAAAAGCTGTATTTTTAAGTTTCCTACCAAACACATATAAAAAATTTTACTCATCAATACAAATAATAGAAAAAAGAAAAATCAACCGGCAAGCTATGTCCCCCTTCCACTCTTTCAATTTCCCTTCAGTTTTTAGCTAAAGTTATCCTTACAAGATTTCAAAATAGGAAATGTAATTGTAATTTGATTAATCCCTTCTTAGAACTTAAAAGAAACTTTCAATAAATTTCTATCAAGTTCCTTCAGTATAGCAACGAAAATGAAGGATTCGACTTTAGATGTACGGGAAAAAATTTTAAGACCCATTAATTTGCAATAAATTTTCTTTTCAAGAACTCAAAAAAATATTTTTAATTGTGTAATTTTTTCACTGTAGGTTACAGAAAAATGTATAGGTGATTACTTTTTGAAGTACTCAGTTTGAATTTTTTTACGAAATCTCTATCACGCTAGTTTTTTGAGAAATATGAACTCTAATTCGTCAAAACTTATCAACTGAAATTGAATCTGAAGAGTTTAAATCTGAAAACTGCAATTTGAATTCTATCAGAAAATTGAATCATACCAAATTTTCGAGATAATGTACTCAAAATTTGTTTAGGTCAGTTTGGGCCTCACTTTTTTCATTCAGTGACCGAAAACTATTTACTAAAACTGAATACGAAGAGTTTGAGTCTGAGAACTTCAATTCTATTAGAAAACTGAATCACACCCGATTTTCGAGATAATGGACTCAAAATTTATTCTGCGAAATTTGGGCTCCACTTTTTTCTTTCAGTGACCGCAGATTATCTACTAAATCTGAAAATGGAGAGTTTGAGTCTGAGAACTTCAATTTGGATCACAGCAGATTTTCGAGATAATGCATTCAAAATTTGTTTCGGGCAGTTTGGACCCCACTTCTCTCATTCAATGATATTATCTACTTAATTATTAATTATCTACTAAAATTAAATTTGAAGTTTTGATCTGACCATAAATTTTTAAATGGAATCGAAATGACTCTTTTGAGGGCGGTATTCATGTCTTTTTCTCATAGAAGGACACAGGAAGGGCATGAGAAAATGGACTCAACAGGTTTTAGACCCACTTTTGAGGTGGCAGTCAAATATCTTTTTCTCAAAGTAGGGAAGTGTATTGGCGGAAAAGCTCGAAAACATATTTGAATTCTTTTAGAAATCTCTATCGTGCTTTATTTTCGAGAATAAAGGAATCAACACATTTTCTAGGCGGTTTGGACTTCGCTTTTTTCATTCATCGATCGAAAATTAACTACTAAGTCTGGGGACTTTTTAAAGATTTAATTTTGAAGGACAACATTTGAGCTTCATTTGAAATTCTTTCAGTAGTTTGTTAGTTAGTTAGTTGTTCACTTTATTTTTAATTTTGTAGTACAATTATTCACAAAGTATTTTCGTATAAATAGAACATAGGTATGACTTTGACAGTTGTAGCCAGTCTTTCAGTAATTGAGAGCAAACCGGGGTTTTCTGGATCAATGAAGTCAAAATTTATTCAAAACGATTTAGATTTCACTTTTTTTTACCTAGCTATCGAAAATTATCAAATGAAATTGAATCTGAAGAGTCTGAGCCTGACACAAAACGCAATAAATTCGGAATTTGTGAAAATTTTGAAATACAAAGCTTGAGTTTCAAGTTTAATTTTTTCAGATGCTCGTTAAGAGCAAGGTTTTCGGAAAATTAGAATTAAAAATGCCGAGAATGTGTTTTTAAGAACTTTTGAGCCAGATTTTCCGAAAAACGTAACAAAATAAGTTGCATATTGAACTTTGGCATTCAAAAATCTACTGAGACTGGCTATTCTGATATGCTCAGATTTGAAACGGCCAAATTGGACACCAGTGAGTCTTCAGAACTCATGATGTGATTAGAAATCACATTTCTAAAATTTCAAATAAATCTATTTTTAAGATATGTAAATAGTACAGTAGTGTGGATTGCAGAGACTCATAATGTGCATGCTAGGGTTAACTTTGCATATAAATTTCGGTGTATAAAATTTTAACTAAGTGAAATTTAAAAATGTTAAAAAATATTTCAAAAATATATAGGTAGTTCATTAATTATAATCTTAATAATACAATAAGAAAATAATTCCCCATTCTCATACTCTAAAGTTAACCTCAAGTTTTAACCTTACGTGCATGTGTCTTACCTAATGGCTGCTAGAAGAAAGGGATAGGATTCGTTTTAATTTAGCTTTGAGTATAATCTTTTTTTCCCCCGTCTTGGCTTATCATTTTTGGGAACAATCATCAAAACCTTTTTTGGAAAACATTTGAAACACATTTGAGAATAGAGTAGAGTCAAACAAAGCAGAACAGGATTTTGTAGATACGATACCTTCCTTCAACATGTATCCTTCATTAAAACCAAAAGCAACAGAAATAGCGCATACAAAAAAAAAAAAAAGAAAACAGAAAACAAAAATATGCAAACTGTCGCTAGTCACTTTTACCCTTCTTCTTCTTCTACTCTTCCCCTTTCCGCTTTCTTCGCTAACGCAAAATTTTACAAAATAATAAAAAGGAAGCAAACGAGCAAGGAAAGGACACCCTTTTTACACACATGTCCTTTTAGCATTTCTTTTCTAAAAGTTGCTTGGTGTTTTCTCTGCTTCTTCTTCTACAGTTGCCGCTTGCCGCATCCGTTCGTTGCCATTTGGAAAAATTGTATGTTCCTTTGTGCACCCTGCTGCTGTCGCTGCTGCTTCTTGCTGCTATTGCCCAGCATATGTACCTCCCTCTTCTTTACTGCTGGCACTACCACCTTCAGAATGTGACCCTCTTCATTGTAGTATGTCGGCATTGCTATCGTAGCTTAGTGCGCGCTATGTGTTGCCATCGTTGCTTGCTGTAGCCATTGTCGTTGTCACCGTCGTCGTTGTCGCCACCGTCTAGCATTTGGGGTTCATTTCGTATCCAATTCAATTCAAACGGAGCAAGAAAAAAAGAAGAAGAAAGCAAAAAAAAAAAAAAAAACTTTTTTCCTTCTTGGCATTTATGTTGCGTTGTTGCAAAAGGATATGAGGAGCAAATGAAAAAAAGACAAAAAAAAATAACAGAAGAATTCGAGGGCATTCACGAAATGAGGACATGCAGCGGCAATAGTACCAGCAAGCAGTAGTAACAAAAACAACAGCAACAACAACAACAACAAAAACAACAACAAAAACATTTCTCCCAACTTGGTACTACTCTTTTGATGTGTATGTAAGTGTGTGGGTTTTTCATTTAGAACTACTCACAAAGAGACGGAGAGGGCCGAAACAGAGACGCAGAGAGGTTTGAGTAAGGCGACACTCGTTTTAGGTCTTTTTATTTTTATTATTATTATTTTTTTATTTTTTTTTTTCGTATTCGTATTCGTCCACAAGGATATGCCCGCCATCATTTGGATCGCATTTGGTTTAGTTTTTCTTTGGTTTGGTTTCATTTAATTTTTTTTTTCCTTCTTCTTCTTTTGCTTCAACTACTGCTTTTACACTTCTTTCTGTTTCTATGTTTCAGTTCAGTAAGCGTTTGAAGGGTACCATGTCGCTTGCTTGATAAGACACAATGGACACATCAAATTGTGGCTTAGCGTGTGTGCGCGCGTTATATTCTCTTCTACTGCCACTACCACCACCACCACCATAGGGTTACTCTAGCTACATACATATTGATGTTGATGATGATGACAGAGTAGTGTGCGGGGGGATGGGGGTCACAGAGTGCACAACTGTCAAGTGGGTGCGTTGTTGATGGTAATACCAAATATAAAGAAAAAAAAAAACTGAAAAAAAAACCGAAAGGAAAAATATAAATGAAATTTATGTGGGATAGTTGTTGAAAAAGAAGTTTATAAGAATTCATATGCATGTGTGTGGGTGTGTGTTTGTGTTTGAATGTGTGGGTTATACTTTGTTGTTACTTTGCTTTAACATAAACCGGGTGACTTGCCTTAGGCTCATACATATTCAAGTGCTTACAGCTGTCGTAAATTTTGTATGATATTTCGATTCCGTTCTGCGGAATGATAATGAGCCATACAAAGATATCGGTGAAAATTTGAAAATTCCGCCCTATAATAAAAAGAAATCAGAGGCGCCATATTCAGTGTAAACCCTAATGATATTAAACGGAAGGATAACCGTTTTCAACTATTCTGATACTGTGGGATTTTCCAAATATGGAGTGATGCAGATACAGTCGTCTGTCACTAGAGTATCAGTACTGGTCGATTAAGCTGCCAAAATCCAGTATACTTGGAGTTTTCTGTACGATTATAGATTATGAACGTGGAGCATAGCAGCCAGTGTCACTGCATAATAGTTTATATGTACAATTGTATTATATGTATAAACTTTTAAAATAATAATAAAAATTTCCCCCCAATCGCCCCCTCTTTCATAAGAAATGAACATTTGAGGGAGAGTAATAGTGGGATTATTTCTGGAAATAACATCATACACTAAATCACTACTTCCCTCAAATATTTATGATTTTAAACTTTGTTTTAAGAAGAAAACACATTATTAATTTTTTAGTGTACCTGCATCATGGTAAAACAATCATTTATCACTCCTTCTACGAACAATCCAAATTTGCACAACTAAAATTACCGATCAGACGCGAATGTGCTTACAAATCAAGTATGCATGAAGAATGAGTAAAAATTAAAGAGAGAGCCAGCGATGTCAACTTGCGGGGAATTCCCCGATTTGTGGGGACTTTTACTTAGTACGAGTAATCGGGGAATGAGCTCTTTTTTTGCGGGGAATTTGAAACCGCTCAGATTTTAGTTAATAAAGTCTGTAGAATATTTTTTGTCAAATTTTATGTAATGTAAATCGTTTAACTTTTCCAATACTTCATATATTGTGTCTTATAATCTTCATCAGTTCTTAAGAGGGCCCTGTACTTTCTTAAAGTCGTGAAATTGAGATGGCTGGATGACTGATAATAGTGTGCAATAGGTAAAAATCTGGAATCGGTTACCTCAAAATGTCGGGACCCAAATCTTGTTCCCCTCTCCTCTTTAATTTTTATGAGGAATACTTTCCAAAAAAGAAAGTTTTTTAGTATTCTCAATCCTCAGTTCTGTAGAGTTGTGCTAGAAAAAAAGGTTACGAAAACACTATAAAATTAGAAGGAAAGGGCTTAAAAGAGTCAGCGGTGTACAGAAAAAAATGTTCAAAATTTTATAGCGAAAAACTTTTTCTTGGTTTGGAGAAATCGATTTTTAAAAAAGTATTACATTTCAAAAGTATTTTGTAAAAATTTCAGAGAGAAACTCGAAGCGCTTTTGTAGATATAGACGATTATAGCGGCGAGTGTCAGTCAGGCCAAAACAGTCGCGCAGCGCTTCGGTATCACTTTCGGCTGTTCAGAAAGGCTTAGCTTTGCCTTCGTTCAGAACCTCCTGATTAATAATTCCGGATTGCGATTGTATCGGTCACCGATCTGTGCGTTATGCAGATGCACCTCTCGGTCGTATTGGGCGGGAGGAAGAACCGTTGGGATTCGTCGACATATTTAAAAGCCGATAGCCAAAATTTTGAACCCGTTCTTCTCGAAACAAGGTTTTTGCCATTGGCACGTATGGTCTAAAATGTAAATATTATTTTTCTATACAAAAATGGCCCCAGGACATAATAGAAAAAAAGTTTGGTCAATTTTTTCCTCGATTTGCAATGTTGTACTTTCAAAAAAAGTCAAATTATTGAATTCGCGTAGAAGTCCAAAATTCGCGTAGTTAGAAGGCGGTAGAATTTATATATTTTGGTCAAACAGCCCCTGTTTTGGATCCATGTAACTAATTACCTATTGCATTTGGAAATTTTTATCGAAAAAAAAAATTTTTTCAAATTCTTTTGACTTTTTTTCCAAAAGGTGAACAATAGGAAGGATTTTTGGTTTCTTCTGTATTTTCCTTTAACTGTTTATCTATCAAAATGAACGTCGAGTAACTCGGTACACCGGATTCATTTGAGCTCAATCGATTTTACGAGTGGGTTCCCTTGAGACGAAATTTCTCATGTGTCAAAAGAATTCCGGAGTCAGAAAGCACCTTACTATTAACCTACCAGTTCTGGAGTGCATTAAAATAACATTAACCTTGATCAAATTTAAGCATATGTCGATATTATAATATAAAATTTTACCGGAATTTGATTGAAAATCGGGGGATTTCTCGAGGGCTATCAGGGAGACAGAAAAAATGAGTTGGCATCCCTGGAGAGAGCACACAACTAGAAAAAAAACAACAACCTTTCATTTGTTCTCATGCAGTGTTGCCACTTTCTGTATAATTATACAAAAGCTGTATAATTCCAATAGGCATTACTATATTTTGAATGAAGATTATTTTTCAAGTTTAAAGCATAAATACATTAAGCTTTAAGTGATTTTTAAAATGAAGTTTTAAGTAAATGAAGTAAGCAGTGTTATTCTCTTTCGACACGTTAAATTTTGAGAGTATTTGGCAACAAGTGAGTCACTTCCGTGCATTTCATCTTTTAAAAGTTTATAAAAAACTTACTTTATAAGCTAAACATTTTCACCAGCAGCTGTGAATCATGTACTTTTCAAATATTACACTATAAAAATTAAAGGCTGGCGGATTCATGAGTGAAACATGGACAAATTGATGAATCTTAGTTAAGTTGAAGCTGGAATGAGCTATTTTAATATCTTTTGAACTAGAAACGTAAGTCAGCAGGAATTTTTGAACTAGCAAGCAATGATCCAATTGTAGGAATGGTATTGTAGATATGAAAGCCAACTAGTGAATGGCAAGCCGCAACGATTAGAAGAGTGGAAACTGAGAGAGTTTTTCAGTAGTTTCGGCAAGACAGTTAATACTATTGCACTGTTCCTTTAAAACTACATATTTGCTGTAAGAGAAAACGGGATAGCAGCTGTAATTTTTAATCACCTGTCAGGGATCATCTTGTCAAAATTGCCAAGGTAGTTAGTGAAATAAAAATGAACTAATGTATTAAACTATTTTTTCCTATAATTAGGTGCCCTTGTTTGGAAAGAGAAAAACCGAATAAAATTTAAAAGTAGATGGATAGATGGCGATGCTATGCCAAATTTCCCCCATTTACCCAAATAAAACAAAAAGTCATTACGTTTGTTCTAATTCTTCTGATTTGGAAGACGGCGGCTATAAAAGTTTTTTGTAATCTGAATAGCAAAAATAAATAAAAATCTGAGAAAAGGAGCAGACTAATTTTCTATACTATTTATGCTTTTCTGTTTATTAAAGAGTGAATTTGTAGAATTATTAGAATTAAACTATTTGACCCAGATAACAATAAGGTGAACCCATTTTTGAAACCGATAAAGTTAAAAATACTGACTGATTTTTTTTTTCTTTTTTCAAAAGAATGAATAAAAATCAGTCAAAAACGAGTAGGGCACTATTTTTTAAATGCAATAGGTTATTAGTTACATAGATCCGAAACAGGGGCTGTTTGACCTAAATTTCAAAATTCTACCCCCTCCGACTCGGCATTAAATCATTTAATTTTACGGTTTTTTTTTAGTTTCTGTATAATTTATTTTTTTTTTTTTGTATAATATTAAAACAAATTACCACCTTGATCAAAAAGTTCCCGGAATAACCACCGTGTGACGTTCCCATCGTTCCGATTTGAGTTCTGTTTTTTTTGTTAAGTTGGTACATCTGTTATTGATATTCCCTCTAAATCTTAGCGTCATAGCTTGACATTTGCAAGTTACGTAGCCAAGAGTACATTTATCTCTGTGTGTGTTGGCGATTTTTTACAATTTTAAAAATGGATTTAAATTTGCATAAACGAACTTGTATTGAATTTTGCCTAAAAAACGGATTTAATGGTGCGCGAACGTTGAAAATGTTGGAAAAGTGTTTCGGCAACGATTCTCTAAAGAAAACGGTCGTTTACCGATGGCACGAGCGGTTCAAAAGTGGTCGTGAGTCAATCAAAGATGATGATCGCAGTGGCAGACCATCGACATCGAAAACCGACGAAAACATTGATAGAGTAAGAGAAATTTTGGTCAATAATCGCAAATTAACCATCAGAGAGATAGCGGAGGACTTGAACATTGCCTATGGATCCGTTCAAGACATTTTGGTTAATGATTTGGGTTTCCGTCGTGTAGCAGCTAAGTTGGTGCCAAAAGACCTCAATTTCATGCAAAAAAGAGACCGTGTTGACGTCTCAAAAGACATGATTTGCGAGGTTGAATCCGATCCCACATTCATCAGAAGGATCATTAATGGAGACGAGACGTGGGTTTATGAGCACGACACGCAATCCAGACATCAGGCAACTGAATGACGTTCACCATATGAGCCACGTCGTTTTCAGTCAAAAAAAAGGCAATGCTCAAGGTTTTCATGGATTACAACGGTGTAGTGCATCATGAATTCTTGCTAGAAGGCCAGACAGTAAACAAAGAGTAATTTTTGAGCGTTATGAGACGTTTGCGTGAAGCAATTCGCCGAAAGAGACCAGAATTGTGGACAGAAAACTCGTGGATTTTGCACCATGATAACGCACCGTCGCACAGTGCCATCATTAGTCGTAATTTTTTAACGAAAAATGCATCAAATACCATCCAACCGCCACCGAATTCATCTGATTTGGCTTCCTGTGACTTCTTTCTGTTCAATCGAGTTAAAAAACCATTACGGGGAACGCATTTCAGCAGCCAAGAGGAAGTAATGGAAAAATCGCTGGAAGCGCTGATGGACATACCGAAAACCGAATATAAAAAATGTTTCGAGGATTGGGTCGAACGCTGGTATAAGTGTGTTGCAATTGATGGGGATTACTTTGAAGGGGACAATATAGATTTAGATGAATAAACTTGTATTTTTAATTTTCTGAATAAATTCCGAGAACTTTTGATCAAGAGGTATACAATTTTCCTATATTTTTTCAATGGCAGAGTGGCAACACTGTTGTCATGTCTGCTAATGCCGCCTTTTCGCTCTCTTGAAGCAATACTTGCGCACTCACACTAGCTCGTTTCCTACCTCACTAAGCAGTACCACTCGCCATGTCTGAACGGTCTCAAGTTAAAGTTAGCGTAACTGAGTTTAACGATCACTCACACATGTGTTTGGAAAACAAATATGTAGTGAGTGAAGAGTAAATAAAAAAAGAAAGAGAGAAGTAAGAACCAAACTTTTTATTTTTTTAACCAACTAGACACTAACATTGTAGTTTGCACTACTACTTAATGTCTTCTGATTCTCTCTTTTTCACTCTCTCGAAGCAAAATAATTCTCTCATACTGACTTTTCTTCTGCCTCACTACAGCAATACTCTTCGTTTAAGCCACATAGGCTCAAGTGTAAATCCCTACTATAAAGAACTTAAGTGGGAACCATAATAGGTATATGCCAGCTTAAGCCAGCTTGAGTCCATTATGGTTGGGACTTTATTCAAGCCTCATTTTTTTTTCTTTTTATTCAAATTTAGAGAGTTTAATATTGAAGAAAAATATCAAAATTTCTCTTCTGAGCATTCAATCACTTTCAATTTCTTTTCTCTTTATTCATTTAATATATGCGCTTCTCCCTGTATATTATTACTATATCTTACACCCATCAGAGCAAAAAAAAAGAAGAATAAAACACGATTAAGGGAGAAAGTGGGGGATATACATACATACATATGTCTGTATGTATGTATGTATGTATATTAAGATACGAATAAAGGAAAATCCCACATAAAATATAAAAATTTTGTTTTAGCACATTTATACATGCATACACATTTACACATGAACTCGCATTTGTGTGTGCCTGAGTGTATGTATATGTTTTGTACCCTAACCTTTTTTGTCTAGTAACGAAACCAAAAATACCAAAAATAAAAGAAATACATACTCGCATGTGTAAAAGTACGAGGAGAGTATAAAAAGAAACTCTAACATTGTCCATTTACCCACATGTCAGTCATCAAGCACACAAACATGCATACTAACAAAGATATGCATATACATACACACACACACACACATGTACATATACTTGAATGAGAGCACCTTATCCATTTTACCCTACACCTTTTTTTGTGCTCACAAACACACACACCCATCCACGATAACTTTCTAACTCCTCAGCTTTCCCTCTCTCCCACTCGCTGAACCAACTGACTGTCAGTCAAGCAAACAACCAAACCATTGGATATGGATATGAAAAGGGAGCTCTAGCTATGAATACTCATCGTGTAGCTAGAGCTACAAAGTAATATCACTTGATGTGATGTGAGATGGTGGAGTGAGAACAGTGAACTACTGTGTTCTTTCATTTCGTTTCGCTTTTTTTTTTTCATTTTTTGTTTTTTTTTTTTTTTTTTTTTGAATACTCCAGCAAGCTTGAGCTCATCGCTATCTACCCATGCACCGACAACAGACACATTATCCCTTCAGCAAATATGTAGCAGCAACAAAATGCTACACATTCAGGCGGCAAGAAAACAGAAGGCAATGCGAAAAATTAGAAAAGAAAAAAAAAAAAAACTTAAAGCTCCTCACTTCTAATGTTCACTACTTTCATACTCACTACTTTTTCTTTTTGGTCGTTATATTTTGACGAAAAGGCGAAACTTCCCTTAGGGTCAAACGTTGGTATGATGTTGCACTCATATACATGCATGTATGTATCAAAGTAACAAAGAAAAAGAAAAGAAGCTTGTATGAAAATGTAGCTTACTTCATTTACAAAAGCAACCTAACTACATACAGAAGTATAAGAAGCTGAATCGCACGAATGTCGCCGACATCATCATCAGAGTTTCTGCTTCGTACAATGTCTTCCATCCTCAGAGTTTTTTTATTTTTTTTTTTATCATGTTTGAGTCAAAAGCAGAAGGTTTCAGGGTGTAAAAAGAGCTCCCCCATACACACATATAGTCACTAGCAGACACACACACATATGCACAGGCATACATATGTATGTATGTATGTATAACCTCAAGTTCTGCGTTGTCTTGCCGCTTTTCCAAGCGCATAGCAATGCCGCAGCCAATGTCTAACAATCATGATGATGATGACGATGGTTTAGTTTCTTCGCACAAACATCGCCGTTGTCTTCATCATCATTGTTCATATATGAATTTTTGTTGGTCTCATTCTCAATGTCGCGTCCACATTGTCGTCGTTGGTACCTCGTTGTTTGAAAGTAAAGAAAAAGAAAGTATAAAATTTCACTGCAATTCCTTGGTGACAATAATTTGTTTTTGTTGCTAGACTCTTTTTGAAAATTTCTTCTACATATATGTACATACATATCTACCTAAGTATATAGTAAGAAACTACCAAACCTTTGCTCCATCTACCAAAACTGCCCCTCCGTCATAGTGTGTCATAAACGCAATAGACGTGAAATTGTCACTAGCTACTTAATTTAAATGCGGTGGGAAGAACAGAGGGGAGTCTCAGTTTAAGCACTAAGCTTATGTCCTGCGAGAGTTTTGCGACAATGTGACACTGATTAAATTCGCGCTTCGAAATTTTTTCATAAAAGTTTTTTGAAAATGTTTTAAACATTATATGAAAACTGAAAGTTAATGCGATGACGGCAGCTGAGAAATTCTTCTTAGTAGATATGGTTGAAAAATATAAAACCTTAAAGCTCATTCATACGAGAATGTATACAAACATAGAGAGAGAGAGAGAGAGAGCACTTTGCATGCAGCGATTTAGAGGTCATGCTCGCATTACATTAAATTTTATTGAACGCTTAGCACAGATTAAAGGAAACTGTATATAATCAAAAAAAAGGTCAGTTTTCTTTTTTAGTTTATTATTTTAGGGTACCAAAACCTAAAGCTAGACGGAAAATTATACCTTGAAAAACTTTCTTTAGTCGTGAAACTATTCAAGGAGTAGAAGTTTGGGAACGATTAGACAGACCTGCTAGGTTTCACATGATAGAGAACAAAGAATGATTTCCTAAGCAATTGTCCACTCAAATTGTATCTGAAAAAAAGTGCTAGAAAATGTCAAAAGATTTCATCGAAATTCTGATGTGATACAAAAAAATCGTCTACCTTATTCCTTTTCTAAGCATAAAAATGCAAATGAAACCATTCCTCGTAGACAACCAGCTTTAAAAAACCTAAATTTCGCAAGCCAGCGATATAATTGCAATACAATCTTACCCGGTTTCGATATTGACATAAAAACTCACTCCTATACCCTGTACCAGTTTTTATTCAAAATCAAATTTCCGACCATTGATTCCTGAACGGATTAGCACCAGGTTTACTCGTCGGGGTAGAGAGCTTTCCCTTACCGATTAATATCTCATTAAAAGATTTTCTAAATAAATGAAAAAACTGACAAATCCACTTCCCTTCGCTTTTTCAGAAACTTCTGGATCCTATAGTCGTGAAATTGAGATGGCTGGATGACTGATAATAGTGTGCAATAGGTAAAAATCTGGAATCGGTTACCTCAAAATGTCGGAACCCAAATCTTGTTTAGATTCCCCTCTCCTTTTTAATTTTTATGAGGAATACTTTCCCAAAGGAAGTTTTTAAGTTTTCTCAATCCTCAGTTCTGTAGAGTTGTGCTAGAAAAAAAGGTTACGAAAACACTATAAAATTAGATGGAAAGGGCTTAAAAGAGTCAGCGGTGTTGAGAAAAAAATGTTCAAAATTTTATAGCGAAAAGCTTTTTCTCAGACAACCACCAACATACAATGTTTAAAGTTGATATTATTTTGGGAAGTTTTTTTCCCGGTTATATTCAGGAACTATAAAAAATAAACCTCAGATTTGTGATCTTCTTCTTTTTCATAGTTTACGGCATAATCGAGCATATGCCGTACCAGAATGAAAGAGACCTGCAGCTTTATATCGAATCCAAACGGCGAGGAAAAAGTTTTCTTCTACAATGTTTGATACTGGCGTTTTTCCATTGCCGGCCAAGAGGTGGCGCTGTGTAGAAAATGTTTTTTTTTCTTATTTTTTATACCCCGATCCCGATAATTAAGGTGGCCTAATGATGGTTTTCGAACCGATAATTAGCGAATTCAATCCCCATAATTTTTGAAAAACGGCCAAAATTGCAGTTTTAGGGGTTTCAACTCCTTTTTTCTCAAAAACGTGACGTGATGGGAAGTTTTTGACCCCAGATTCGTATTTAACATGAAAAATTCATTCGAAAACACTAGGAATCATCTTATTCGCAAAACCTATGCAGGGCAGTGTAATTTACGTTGGTTGAAAGTTGTTATTTTTTTCGGTCAGAGCGAAATACTGTAGGAATAATTGAGAGACGTTCTGTTTTTTTTTTCCATTACGCACCTACGTATTCAATACGATATGAGGATGCTGTAATATTGGAAATGATTCGAAGGTTTAAATCACAGCATCGCAGGTTTGAGTGACATCATCAAAAAGAGTCTCCAATTGCTTACTTAAAATTGATATCAAATTCGCCAAAAGGCCCAAGACAAAACCACACATCCTCAAGAGAAACCAACTGTACTAAGCGCAAGAATAATTAAAGTGAAAGAAGAAGGAATTCATTGTTTAATTGATATTAAGATACCAGACCAGCCGCTGAACCACGAACGGGTAATTAGATGAAAAGCTCGACGGGTCACTTTGCTCAGGCTAATACGATACAAAAGTCAAGTAAATTGTGAGTTCGAGAAATAAAGAAGTATGATTACTGCCAGAGGTAACTACGGCATGAGTAACTTCCCGATATACATAGCCTGAAAAAAAACTAATTCCCAAGACTACTATGGTGGTGTTTAAACCACTCAGCCTGAGAATCCGCCTTTTTGAAGTGAAACTTCTTTAGCGAGGGTAAATGAAAAATTTTGCAGCGGAAATCGCGTTGTTGTTGCACTCATACGAATCTAATAAGAAACGACGTTATGCTGTTGTTAGTGTTTAGCGAACGAAGTGATATGGGGATCGGCTACATACAATCAAGTAGAGCTACTACGTCGTGTTTGTACCGACAACTGCAGAGAGTATCAATAGAAAAAAAGCTTTAGAAAATTTAAAGAAGATGAGTGCAAAAGCTTCAACAACAGCGGTCACGTGAAAAATCGCGTTTTTGTTGCACTCATACGAAACCAGTAAGAAACGAAGTTATGCAAGTTGTTATTCGGCTATATACAATCAACCTGAGTGTCTACTTCTCGCAGTTTTATCTCATGTGATTTAGTGAGAGAGCCGAACTAGTTCTTCTCTCGTGTTATATACGTATACGATAACCCTCGAGAAATTCTCCGATTTTCGATAGGGGAATTCGATTAGTATAATTTGATTCCACCAGAACTACTCGAACTGCAAGCGGTAGTCACGCATTCCACGTGGATATGGTACCCCAACGCACCACGCATTACAGAGATAGTTCTTTTCTCTGCCGTACCGCGCGTATATGAAATAAGCTCCCTGCAACAGTTTTTCCTGACTTTTACGACATTTCCAAATTTAAAACAAACGTTCACAACTTTTTCTCCCTCTTTCCTCCTACCACTAATCTATCTTCATTCCTCAATCAACGCAATGCTTTGCATTCATAGGGGTACCCCCTGAGTGTTGATTGCTACACGCACTTTCCATATAAACATTTTACAAAAACGAAATTGATATCAGTTTTCTCTGCCCAAAACTTAACCAATTTTAATGGGACTGGTAGATTAATAGAAACGAACTCTCTGACTCCGGAATTCTTAACATTGTTTTGAAAAAAGCGGATTCAAAGTTTTGACTATCGGTTTTTAACATATAAAATATACTTCATCTTCTTTATGATGGCTGACCGCAATTTGTAAGTTTACAGTCAGCAATGATTAAGAGTTATTATTCAGGAGGTGCTGGACGAAGGCATAGCTAAGCCTTTCGGAACGGCCGAAATAATCGTCTATATCTACGACAGCACTCTGCGTTCTCTGCATACTTTCAAATAGCATACTTTTTGAAAAATAGATTTCTCCAAACCAATAAATTGCAGGGCCTTCTTAGGAAAAGTTGGACAATTTAAGACCCAAAATATGAATTATTTCATAAGTTAAACGTTTTACATTATATAGAATTTGAAAAAAAATATTCTGCAGACTTTATTTACCAAAAGCTGAACGACTTCAAATTCCCCGCAAAAAACAGTTCATTCCCCGATTTCCCACACCGAGTAAAATTCCCCGCAAATCGGGGAATTCCAAGCAAGTTGGCATCGCTGACGTATACTACACAGTGTTTGTGCCGATAAGTGTAGAGAGTATCAACAGAAGAAAGGAAACAACAAAACAGAGAGAAGAAGACTGCAAAAACTTCAACAGAATTTGTTATAAATGTTTTCTAATAATTTTTAAATAAACAACAAAGTTTCACTTCTACTGTTAGTGCATGCAGACACATAATTTTTTTTTAATACTAAGAAGCTCAGAAAGGTTCTAGCTCTTTCTACAGATATTGGCTTCGTATCCAGTTCTTGGAAAATCTTAAAGAAATCTGTTTTTAAATTTTAATTAAAGGGATGTTAACTTGACCAGCACTCAAACTGGAAACCTTACGGAATTCAGAGCACTGCGAGTTGTTTTTTTTTTTTTAAGAGATATAAACTTCAAAATTTATTAAACGTGGGTATCAACTTCACATTGATGTTAGCATAGCATATATATATTTAACGCTTATATAAAAAAAAAACTTATATAAACGTTAAATATATATTTGAAGACAAATCGAAGAACATAATAAAATACAAACATAATATGTAATTTAATACTTTGGTCGAATCAATTTGAAGACACACACACCCATAAAGTCATTTGCTTCCCCTGCGTCTCCCCTCTCCCCTTATACTCTTACACTTCTCCTCCTCTTGCACTACACACTTACAATATTATAAACATATTTTGCAAGCAGTCTTAGGATAAAAAAAAAAGAAACAAAAATAAAATAATATTGAAGCAGAGAAAAAATACTTGGAATATAAAATTTTGCTTATCTTGCTACCAAGTAGTGGTGGTAGAAACGGAGGCTGTGTCTACGTTGGCGGGTGTTATATTGTTACTGTTATTTTTCTTCAACTTCTTCTTTGACTACTTCAACCCAGCGGTCGTCAAAAAGTAATTAGATTGCTGGAAATTACATAAGCCCAAAATGTTACGGTACCAGAGACGATGACGACCATACCATAGACAGTAGATTGTTTACTATACGAAAACGTTAGAAAGACCCAAATAAAATACGCTAAAAATAATACAAAGATGCTTTGGATGAGGCATACTTACACTGACACTCACCTCTCTCCATTACTTCTCCCTCACTCACACTCTCTCACACTCCAACAACCAAAAGTTTCTCAACTTTAGTTGGATATGTGGAAAGTAAGAGAGATGAGACAACAAGAGGAAAAATAAAAAGGAGATGGAGGAAGCCATGAGCAACAACAACAACAACGTAGTTGACGTTAATGCATAATTGTTTGTATGTACGGTATGTAACTAGAAAGAATATCATGGCAGAAGGGCAAGTACACCCCACGTGGAGCAAATATACAAAAGAAAAGCATGAATAACATAAGCAGTGGGTAGCGAAAATTGTTTGTTGCTGCTGTTCCTGCTGCTCTTACAGTTATGCTGCCTGTGCACCATGGTAACAAAACGCTAACGCTATTACCGAAGCTGAACAGTAACCAACGATATTTGTTACACCCCTGTCCCAATGTCAAAGCAGAGACGCAATAATGCTGCTGCTACCCTTGTCCCATTGCTGGAATTTATATACACACACACACACACACACAAACACATCGAGACTGACACGAGACAATGAAGCAGCGGAATATTTTAATCCCTTTTTTCTCCGGCTGTACTTAATCAAAAATAAATTTTCGTCAGGAAAATGCGTTCCTAAAAAGCAAACAGAAAAAAAAAAAAAGAATTACTTTTTCCATTTTTGTGTGTGTGCTTTTTTTTTATTGTGATTTTTCCGCAAAAGGTTTTTCACTTTTTCCCTTGAAAAGTTAAGGGAAATGTTAGAATTTTTCTCCGTACCTCTGAGATGAAATTTGCATGTTTGAGAAAATTTGCTGGTGTTGGTCGGGGGAGGAGGGTAAAATCACTTGCTTAGTTGGGGGCGGAAGTTTCGCTTAAGCACATTGAAAACGCTTCACGTTCGCAATATTATTTTGTTTTTTTTTTTTTGTTTCTTTCTAGAAAAGTTGAAAACTGTTGAGAATTTTCCCTTCTAAAATGAGGTAAAAAGTATGCAAAATTGTATAAAAGTTGGCTAGGCTTGAAATGATTTTCCGCCACGCGATGCCGCCACAATTTTTTTTTTTTTTTTGAAGAAGGGTAGAAATTTGTGAAAGTATAAACGTTTTACCCCTCCCTCCCGCCCCCCCCCCGCGTTTTCGGTCTCGTTGATGTATCAAGAAAACGCAGGTGATTAAAATTTTGTGGAACTTTGTTGGGTGTTTTGTTGTTAGAAAAAAAAAGGTTTGTGTGCATGTGTGTGTGTTTTTAAAGGAGTATCTTACTTTAATCATTTGTAAGTAGACGTGAAATCTATGTAAATATTTGAAAATTAAAATATAAAGGGTTTAATGCATAGTTTGAAAGTGAATTTATTTTTTTTTTTTGAGAAATTTTAAACAAAATTGACAAATAGATATGTGGATGAGAGGGGGAAGAGAAAGAAGAAAGGAAATTTGTTCCCTGTAGATTTGATATGATGAAACCGCTTCATATATATTCAAGCATATAAGCTAGTTTGAATTTAGAAATTTTGATGTCAGGTTCGTTATCAAAAAGAAGCAGAGGATAAGCAAACTTTCATTCCCAAACCAAGTTTTATGATAATTTATACTAGTGAGGTTGCTGATTTTAGTTTTGTGGATACAAATATCAAAATTCGGATGCGAATATGGATCCGAAAGCGGATGTGGGTGAGAATACAGATGCGAAAGCGGATCCAAATGCGGATACAAAAACGGATGCGTATATAGAAGAGAAATAGAAAACAAATTTATAATAATTTTGCAACTTTATTGTAGTCAGAGCTGTAAAATATTGCAGTTTTCTTAGGTTTGAAGTCAATTGGCTTTAAAAAAATGATTGCAATATTCCAGTCTTTTTGTGAATGCAGAATTAAGACCATGAAGTCACAAGTCATGCTGAAGTCACTGACTTATTCTTTACTTTTGAAGTCATGAATAGCCAGTCTCTTACTTGCAGTCCTAATTATTACAAATTATTAAATGGCTTTAAATCATCAATTTTGAAGTCATTTAAAGTCAATTGAAGTCATTTAAAGTCAGTTGAAGTCAATTGAAGCCAATTGTATTTACTGTAATAAATTAAAGTCAATTAAATGATTCCTATAAATAATTAATTGAGTTGAAGTCATTCATTTTGAAGTCATTTAAAGTCAATTGAAGTCATTTGAAGGCAATTTAAGCCAATTGAATTTACTGAAATAAATTGAAGTCAAATTATTAATTGATTTGAAGTCATTCATTTTGAAGTCATTCATTTTGAAGTCATTCATTTTGAAGTTATTCATTTTGAAGTCATATAAAGTCAATTGATGTCATTTGATTTGAAGTCTTTTGATGTCAATTGAAGCCAATTAATTTCACTGAAATAAATTGAGAGAAACAGTTTGAGAGGCCTGAGTATTTATTTAGAGAGAAGCTATAATTTGAACTCTATTATATTTAATGAATAGGGCTATTCATGATTTGGGAAAAATTATCTTGGACGAGTGCAATAAGTTATTGTGGCATTGCTTAGACAATTAGTTTTGATTAAACTTCAAATCCCAATTGATACCAAGTGACTTCAAGTGACTCCAATTGACTTTAAACCCACAATTGACTCCAAATGATTTCAAGTGACTCCAATTGACTTTCATTTGCAATTGACTCCAATTAGCTTCAAAACCCCAATTTACTTCAAAACATTGACTCCAAATGACTTCAAGTGACTTCAATCAACTTCAAAATCCCAATTGATTCCAAGTGACTTAAAATGACTTCAATTGACTTCAAAACTCTAATTGACTTCAAAACTCTAATTGACTCCGAAAGGCTTCAAATGATTTCAATTCACTTCAAATTTCAATTGACTTCAAGTGACTCCAAGGGTATTCAAGTGACTCCAAATGACTTCAAGTAACTCCAAGTGGCTTCAAAGCAGTCATGATTTTGGAATCATAAGATTTGCATTACCATGATTTTAAAAAAAGATTGCATTCCCTTGACTCCAAAAAAAGACTTTTCTAAATTCTAAATTCGGTCAAGCGAGAAATCTCTACAAAATATCTCTCAAGGGCCAATTGTAGAACTGCAAAATAGAAGCAAAAAGGAAAGCGATATGGCCCGACTACAACTGGAAAAAACTATGGAACTTATAAACAAAAACCTTAAGGACATCTCGAGGTTGACGGAGGTCATAACTGGTTTCTAGCTCTTTCGTGAGCAAGCAACCAAAATGAGAATCCCACTTGCCGCAGCTGCGAATATCCGGAGGAAAAATATACCATTTCTCATTTTTTCTGTGAAAGCCCGGTTTTGGGACGAATCAGGATGAAGACCCTGGGTAAACCTTACTTGAATAACTTTGGGAAACTATGTAAAATAAGTCTAAACGAACTCTTAAAGTGGGGACTGTACTAAAATTATGTACTACTTATGTATTAAAAAAAATATCAGAAAACATTATAATGTAGTGTTTACCTAATAAATGCAAGTGCGTAACTATATGCTTATATATTATTATTATTTCTTTTTTAACCAACTCTTCTGTGCATGTGGGTGACAGTGTAGACTTAATAGGGATAGGGATTCTAAAAACTTATTGCATATATATTGCATTGTTGTGTGCATTTGAGTTGCATAAACTCTCTTCGAAAAACACTTAGCTAGGAATAGCGCTGCCCAATTTCTTTAGGACCAGCCTGCTTCTGTTTAAATAACTCCTTACACTTTCATATACATACATATATATGCACTACACTCATAAACGTTCAATTCAGAATGCCTGCTCTCACACAATTATTTAAATGTACATACTTTAATTTTAAATTGAAGTGTAAGTAGTTAAACTACAAAATCATACTTCAAAAATATTTTCTACCTTCTTCTGCACTTCAACCTAGTACATGATTATCTTGATTCTTAGTGTACATATATATGTACTATGTATGTAGTGCCTTAAACAAAATTTTAGTAAATTCAGTTTCTTTGTAGTTGTAGTTGTAATATACTTAGTTTCTTCTACTGTTGTTGTCATTATAATAATAATAATTATTATTATTGAACCCTCATTCCACAAAAATCATTTTTCTTCTCTCTTATCATAGCAGTAAAATATACTATGATTTACCAGTACTAGTATATGTGAAGGTATATGCGTATGCGTATCTCCGTCTCCTTCTCCTTGCACACTTTTGCATTTCCGGTTTGTCATTTGTGTATAAAATTAGGCTGCATTTTGCGTGTATGTGTGTGGATCAGTACAAAATCGATTTCTAGGCTAATATTTTCAAATATTTATTATTGTTGCTGTAATACAGCACTCACCCACTAACTTACTCACTCTTCGTCGCATACATGATAGGAAAGATTGTGTAGGTTATGTTTAATGACCATCTTAAGAAAATTTCAAAACATTTTGTTTGGTTTTACTTGAGATTTATCTTATACTTGTATTCTTTTAATGTGTAGATGTTGTATATGTGTGTGCATGTATGTGTGTGCGTGCGTACAACGTCTTAAAACATTTTCTTAACCACAAAAGTAGTATTCAAAATCAGCAGAGCACATAAAATCCAGAAGTGCATATATGTATTTAGTAGATAGTAAGACGTTGATTGGAATTGTGGAGGGTGGGTGGGGCGGGATGAGGTGATCCTTGCTTATATTTGTACTGGGAATGTTGAAATTATTTACATATTATACGTTATAGGATATGATATTGCGCTATGTAATAAATTCTAGTTAATTTGGAAAGTATTTACAATAAATTTTCCATAGGCCGAACCTTAAACTTTGTAAATCTCAGTTTTTGTTCTTTTGGATTATTAAGAATACTCTTAATTTTTTTTTTGCAGACTATAGTTTGGAAGCAGCCATGAGAGCATACTATTTAATTGTCTAGTAAAAGTCATAAATTAGAAGCTTTATCGTATACTAATCTTTTATTTCGTAAGACTAAGCTAATGTCCTCTATTGGTCGACAGAATTTTTGCCATGATGAAAGCTTGGCCTCTTTTATCTGCTTCATGCATTCGCCTTGTGCTTTCCCGTTCGCAGGGAGTCCTGTTTTTTTGACTCTATTAAACAACTTTCTAATAACTCGCCTTTTTGCGAGAGAGTTTGTCACTGGCAGGTTTCGTACTTTTAAGCTCACGTTCCGAGTAAAAGTGATAGAAAGCTGAAACAATGGCGCTCTGCAGGACCTCAACTGCAGTGTCTAGGAGGCGCGAGCTGCAACTCAAGAACCATCAAGCTAGTTAACAGAGTCACACCGCATTGGATAAAATGTTAGGGCACCTAGACGTGATCGATGACGACCAATGAAGAGATGTTCTGGGAGATTTCAAAACGAAAAAACCTTTGGAAAACCATTTTTCGGTGAAACTGGCGATCTAACTAAGTGGTTTTGGGGACCTAATACACTGGGGCTGTAATGAAGCGTTCTTTTATTTTATTTCCCTTTTCATTATAACATTATTTGCGCTCCTCACCACTTAGGGAGAAACCACTCAGTCTAAACTAAAAAATCAACAGAAAGAAAACATAACCAAAAAAAAACTAACCTAGGTAAAAACCACTTAATCTAACCTAACCTAACCTAACCTAACCTAACCTAACCTAACCTAACCTAACCTAACCTAACCTAACCTAACCTAACCTAACCTAACCTAACCTAACCTAACCTAACCTAACCTAACCTAACCTAACCTAACCTAATCTAATCTAACCTAACCTAACCTAACCTAACCTAATCTAACCTAATCTAACCTAACCTAATCTAATCTAATCTAACCTAACCTAACCTAACTTAAGCTAACCTAACCTAACCTAACTTCTGCATTTATCCATATCTAAGAAAATCCGTGATTTTCACCATGTCACGACTTATCACAGCGTATGCGTAAGTGATTTCGTTTGGAAAATCATGAAAATTTCGTGTTCGTGCGTGATTGATTTCCCTTCGTGCATGAGCGTGCGTGAGTTAAATTTTTTTGTGATTTACGAAATTTTTTTTATTTTTTGAAATAATTTTTTTCCCAATAAAATGCGATTCACACTTTCCCCTAAAACCCTCTGCCTGATTCAATCATAACAATTTTACACTAAGTATATGAACTTTCGTGCCTGATCAAAAACTTTAGTGAAATTTGAAAAATAAAATATCGTGGGTGTACGCTAATCTAAAAATCGTCGTCGTGAACGTTCACGAGCATGAGCCAAAGAACTCACGCGTCCACCAACGTTCCTCTCTGATCAGAACAAAGAAAAATCAATTGTTTACTTTTTCCTTCTCTTAAAACCAAAAAATTAATTAGAAAAAAAAACCCTTCACAATTTCTTCTTTTTTTTTCATAATTTCCGAATCGATTTGTTCAAAATTCATTGTGGTCAGTCATATACAACTTCAATGCCGCACGCACTTTTCAAATGTACAGCAACAAACTATATGTACTTTAATGTCCTTCCTTCTGATTACAAATGAACATTTATAGCTACATATATTTGTACATCTGTATGTGCAATGCAAAAAGTGCATAGCTGCAAAAAGAAGGGGAATATTTGAAGTAGCAGCAGCAGCAGCAGTAGTAGTAGTAGTAGAAAGAAACATTTTTGCATAAATCCCAATAAATGACGCCCACACATGAAGTGCTACATACCCATCTCCTTCAATTCTTCACTTCAATTCAAGTGCTAATGACATATGGAATGAGTATTTTTGTTATGAGCAAAAGCAAAATTTAATTTGCTTGGTCAGTTTCTTATAAGAAACTTGAAAGCTTATATACACACATTCATACATACATATATACAAATATTCTACGTCACATATGTGCCATTTCACATACACAAGCAAATGCATGCATATGCTCACAGATATTTATACTTTCTTAACGAAATTGTATGTTACATACCTACATACATGTAAGTATGTATGTAAATATCAAAAATTTTCAAGAAATTTGCATTAAAATTTTCAAATAAAATATAAGTAAGAGATATTGTGAGTCTTTTGAGCATACAATATGTATGTTTAGAAATGGGAATAGAAATGAATGCATTTTCTTTCCAAAAAAAAAAAAAAAATCTTATTATATACATTATGTACATGAGGCTGGGCTGAAAAAACACTTAAGTTCCAAGAATCGGAAATCACTAATAAAGAAAAGTTGTAGCCCATTAAAAAAAAAATTAAAAATCTCAATTTATTCAAATCGAAAAATCTTTTTGGATCTTATAAAATGACTAACAACTGATCTAATAAATTATAGTTTCCAACATATAGTGATTTGATAACGAATTTGTGTACGTGACTCTTGTCTCCCCTAGTTTCAAGCATTGCTGTTGTACTGCTGCTATCTTCTTGATATAAATTCACCTTGCCTAGTTTAAGTGCAACTCAAAGGTGAAAACAAAAAATTCACCATTTGAATGAAAATGGAGGCAGATTCTCCGAACGAGTGTTGCACTATCTTCTCATTTTTTTATATTAAATTTTTTCCCACTCTCTCTCTCTCTCTCAAATTGAGCGCGTAAGAAAAATGCAGTGTCCTCTCTTTTACTGAGATAACTTAATTTTAATCTCTATGCGGTACAGTTTTAGCATGGAGCTGCCATATTCAAATTTTTTTAACTGAAATTAAAATCAAATAGAAAAAGTAGAACCAATTAAATTGGAAACGCAAAGTGTATCAATTCGTATAAAAAGAAAATCCATTTATGATTGAACCACATACTAGGGCTATCAAAGAAAAAGAGACGTGGTCACTTGTTGTGAATACGAAAAAATAACGACCACACTGTGACCTGTAAATTCTAACAAGTCAACTTTTTTTGATGAAGAATAAAGGAGTACAAAAAAGCACTAATAAATAAAGGCTTATCAAAAATTTGCTGGTAGCCAGAGCTAGTTGTTTTCATCAAAGACAAAGAAACTACAAAGAAAGGTAGTTTAATATCACAAACTGTATTGGCATCGATTTTTATTGATATTTTATTTCAATAAAAGACTAATAAAAATGATTTGCTTTTACAATTAAGATAATTTTTTTCCAATGTACAGTTGAAAATTATTTTTAATCTGAAAATTTTTCAGCAGAATACTGAATACAAAAATACAGAATATAAAATTGTTTTTAAGCCTTCTCTTTTCGGTAGTTATTTTCATGCCACTTGCTTTTCCACATAATAAGATTTCTTAGGCAATTCTACTTTTACTTTGTTTGACAATCGTGTTGTTAAAAACTTATTGTTAACAGTTTTTTGAATATAAATAAATATATATAAATAGAGGAAAAGTGAAATTTCACTTGAAATAGGTTTATTTTTTCCATTAATTGTTTTTGAGTTTTGCGCAGCCAACTTAGCACAAAAAACAAAACTTGCCGGTACGTGCATGTCTCTGCTCCTTCTCGTCTTTCCTCTCTTGCCCACAAACTCGACTTGCTGTCAAAAAAAAGCTTGCCGTGTGGAAAATGGGACTAAATAAATTATGTTTTAAATAATCGTGGGGAGAATAAGTCCCAAATCTGATCTGTCGGTAGTGCCGGTACAATTGGATTTCCTATATCAAATTCTTGGTACTCGGCAGAATTGCAAAAATTTATTGCAAGCCTAAGGTTGGGCTAGACAAAAAAAATTGCTCAGGACCATTTAGGGTAGCCTGACGTACTGATTTGATCAGCACAAGTCCTAATTTTTTTTAAATATTGATTTTTTGAAATTTCAAAAATATTTTGATTTTTGTATTTTGTACTGATTTTTTCAAATTAACATCTTAAGAGTTTTTGTGCTCAGACAGTCTCACCTTTTTGTTTCTTTTTCTGATTGTCCATAAAATAAAGTACATACGAGATGCTACTATCGAGAGGAGAAAAGCAATGTTTGCTTTAAGAAAAGTCGGTTAACGTTAGTTTTTAAATGAGTGAAAGGAATTTGTTATTAATTGAATTTGATAATTGTCTTCAGCTCTCACAATCCTCTAAATATGGAAACCGATCCGTAATCAACATTGTCTACTGACAAAGAAAAAAATGTAAAATTAACACACAAAATCGGGGAAAAAGTTTCAGGACGTTTATATCACTATATCACATTAAAATTACTAGGTAATAAAAGCATTAAAATTGTACTGATTTGTACTGAATTTCACTGCTTTCCAACGTGTAATGTACTGATTTCGCTGTTCAAAAATCTAGGGCCATCATAAGATGACATCTTCGAGGCTAGATGTTGTGTTTTCTTTTTTCTTTTGGGAGAAAGAAAGAGAGATTCCAGCTCTATCATAGGCCATATAAATTGTCAAATGCATTAAAAATTTAAGTATTTTTCGCGCCAGCCTAATACACATGTATCTATGTAGAAGTGTGTCTTCTATATATAGTGCAAGTATATGAGTATGTGTGTTTTTCAAAGAAAATCTTATCTTTTGATTTGAAAATGCACACATTTATATACGAGTATCTATCTAAGAAAGAGCATACATACATACATATACATATACAAAAACATATACATATACATATGTATAATCAATGCAATTTTATATATATGTAGGTATATAAAGTAAGTTTTGTATGTGAAAATTAGTACCAAAAAACCATAACTATCTCAAGTTCTTTGCAAATATGTAGTTGCAGCTGCAGTAACAGCATCAGACTTCAATAGTTGTCGCATATTTATTATTTGTATTTAAATTAGGGGGTGGTTTTATGCAAAAATATATTATTCCAAGGTTTCATCTATGGTCTTTGCAAAAGTGATAGAAATTTCCAAAAGAAAGATATAGAGAGAGAGAGAGATAGAGAGAGAGAGAGAGAAAAAGTAGCAAAGAATTTTATTTTGCAATTATTCAAATGGAAATGCTTTTAAATATTTAATTAAATATGTTGACTTCAGCTCTTCTTATTACTAATTCAATGTCTTTCATGATGCACACTTAAGAATTAAAAAAATAATTATGGATATTATCATATATATACAAAATTGTAACAAAAAGTTGATATTACTTAACAATAATGCCGACATTATCTATACATTTATTAGTGCAACTACAATTTTATTCCAGAAGATCCGGAAGTGCTACACTATCAAATTATTATAGATTTAAAATCGGCTTAGCAAATCCCAAAATATTTGCGTCGGAAATTCTTTAAAATTCACTCATTGAACAAAGCATTGCATTCATCGTTGTGAAAATCATTGCTTAAGCGGGAGTAAATGACAAATGAGAGAGAGAGAGAGAGAGAGAGAGAGAAGACATGAGTAACGGCATTTCTCAGAATTATCTAACAAATTATCTGCATACACCAATAACAAAACAAACACCAACGAGTAGTTTAGTTCCCTTTTGATATTTGTTTTTTCATAAAGAGATTTCTTGAGGAAAAAAAATAGCCCCAGTTACTGGGGCCTTACCGCTTATTAGTCAGCCAGATAGTTTTTAAACAATTACTGTAGAGTTTAAACAATCGTCACCGTTAGGCGTAGTTTTCGAAAAATATCGTCTGGAGTGTATGCCATTTGGGATTAATAACAGATAAATGATATTTAATAGTTAGCTTTGCCAATTACAAGTTCTTTTCTTGATACTTGTCTTTTGCCATTATTAGAATTTCCAAAACCAGACTAAGCTCCTTTTGGATCAAAAAATTACTCGAATTTCTAATCAAATATTTCAAATTTTTGGTTGGTAAATATTTTTGAAAACATTAAGTTACTCAAAATTTGAAATTTTGATTTAAATATGTACATCACTTTACATCTAACCCTATAATTTCATGATAAACGCCTTCAATCACAACTAACTTCATTGCTAATTCCAACCAACAATAACATAGAGTACGTATGTGAGCAACAACAATTACACGCCACTTGATTTCTCTATGCTGCTGCTCTCAAACACTTGTTACTCCTCTCTTACGGTACTTTAGTTACTCTCTCACACTCTATCTCTCTGCCAAAAAAAAATTATGCAAAACGCCAAAAATGTATTGAGAGCACACACTTACACACATACATATATACACAAGATGCTTACACACTCCCTCGCGTTGACTCTACCACTTGTCTGAATGTGATTCACAATTCAATCAAAAATGCAAAAGAATCTGCATACATAAAAGCGAAACAGAAAAATTATTAAATAAAAAAATAAAAGCAAAAGAAAAATACAAAAAAAAAACACGAAACATTAAGAGGAAAGATAAAAAAACAAACAAGTCTCAACACACACACAATTGTATAAAAAAATAAAAGTTAAAAAGAATTAACGTCCTTGTGCAATGCAATAAAACAATAACAACAAAAACACAAACGAAAGAAAAGAAAACGAAAAAAAAAAATGACAACATAAAAATCAAAAACGGGAGACACCAAAAAACAACAACAAAATCAACAACAAGAATGACTAACGGTAATGATTGCACCATTGCTGCAGTAGCAGCAGCAGTCGCAGCAGCAGCAACGAAACAAAATTTTACAACACAAACACAGAGAAACAAGAACAACAAAAAGTATAAAATGAAAAATGTATGCAAAAATAGTAAAAAGAAACAAAAAAATGAACTGAAGTGAAAAAAAAAGAAATAAATTTACAAAAAATTTTAAAAATAAGAAATATGAAGGCAAATAATGGCGACAAAACAACAGCAAGAAGCAGACGACAAAGAAGAAGGAGAATCAACAACCTGTTGAGCCGAACATGCTCGTCGTCGTCGTCGTTGTCGTTGTTGTCGTCGGCGCCATCGCTGTACTCGAGGTGGTTGTAATCGTTGCTTTTTCTGTTGTTGTTGCTCGTAGTCGTTGTGGTTGTTGTTGTTGTTGTCGCCATCGTAAGCATAATCGTTAAAGTTTTGCTTTGCTTATATTCTTGTTGTTGTCTATGTTGAGTTGAGTTGATAGAGAGCGTGAGTGTGAGCGTAAACGGGCGAACGGGGGCAACTTGTCTCGCAACACACTCAAGCGGAAATGCAAATAAACAAATATGGCTGACTGACAGCAAGGCTGACAAACACACGAAGGAACATACATACACACAAATACAAAATGCGAGACGTAGCCAAATGAATGCGAATTGCACACGAGCACTTGCTGAACAAAATAACAACAACAACAACGAAATGAAACACGAACGTGTTAACGTGTACGATGCGAATACGAAAATATCAAAAACAAAACAACAAAAAAGCAAGTAAGAAAAATTCTCTGTCTGTCTATCAGTGAAAGAAAAAAAAAAAAAAAAAAAAAAAAACAATCCAAACAAAACAGAAATGAAAATGAAATTGAAAATTGCTCCACTGTAGAAAGCTACAAAACAAGCAAGAGAGGTAGAAATATATGTGCAGTTTTGTAAATTGTATAAACTTTTGAAGGATTTTTATTTCCTTTCTTTGTTTTTGTTTTTAGTGTAAAAATTTATTGCATTACATACAGTGTTGCCAAAAATAAAACAAAAAACAGTAACAAAAACTCAGTACAACATACGTATGTATGTATGTATGTATTTAAATGCATACAAAGTTATGAGTTTTTGTGCACGATCTGTGTACTTCTTTGTATAGCTGTATTTGTAAACAATGTTGAAGTGCGTGAAAGTTGTTGTATTTAAGTGATGAAGAAAGCTACTTATTTATTTGTTACACTATTTTGTTGAAGTGAACGCGCTTTTAATGAAACAAAACAAAATGATACAAGTATAAAGGTATGTAACACAACATATTCATATAATTTCATGCATTTGAGTAACATTTTCACAATGAATCTCTAGCCTGGTTATATTTGAGAGTAACTATTGAGCGTGAACATTTGTACTGCAACATACTGATCTCTTTTGTTCAGAGGCTCATGCATTATGTACTCCTTTTTAGTATTTGGTTGCCATTGCGGAGAGAGTACTCATTTTTACCTTCACAAAAAAAACAACAAATGTAGAGACCACTCCCCTTCGATATTACGTGCTCGTTTTCTCACTTTGTTTCTTTCTCTCTTTGTTTTAATCTTATAAACAGTGTTGCCAAATCTTGGATTTCAAAATCCACCAGAACTCTTAAAAAACGCGTTTTTTGGGAAAAATCTACCAGATTTAATTAAGTTATTGATATACCAAGAAAAGTAATATTTAAATTGTTAAAAAAATAAATATTTTAAAATTTGGTATTTTTTCCTAATTCAAAATTTTTCTACCTCGTATCGTTAAACCTAAAAAATTTGTGCACTTCGTTTTAAATACATAAAAAGGATGCCCAATCGAATGAGTATAATTGCAATATCGTGAAAAAAAAATATTGGACATGGCTTCAAGAGACCAAAGTTGACATATGTCTGAATTTCATAAAATATCATATATTTTCCATCATAACGGTACTATATTTCAAAGAAAATTTTAGATTTATTTGTTTTAAAACTTACTACAGCATCTAATACGCTCACCTGATAAACCTTAATAAAATCAACTATGGACTACTATTGTTCAGCCGCTATTGAAAATATAACTCAAAATCGTTTAAAATCGTCACAAAAAAACAAACGCATATTTTGCAAGTGTGACAGCATATGGCATTAACCGATTTCGAAAAAAATTTTAGTCAATGACTAATTAGGGGTTGGGTAAATATAATCTGCGGGACTTTTTGAATTTGACGCATGTTTGATTCTTCCATACGATTTTGAACTACTCAAATACCTACAAGTATATTTAAAGAAGGGATGCCAATTTCTGGATCCTGGATCGTGATGTTCGTTCTAAAAGTGGTCTCATAAATCTTTATATATATTATATACTATATTATTATCTACACAAACTTATTGGAATTCAAATTTGAATTTTTAGTGAAAAATTTTCGTTCTTGAGCCAAGGAAATATTTTTTTCATCAACATTTTTTTAATTCGTTCAGGGTACGACTCGCAAAATCCGACCCAGTATGTGTCTCAGTGTATTCTGTGATGCATTATTTTCTTTGTTGTACGAAATTTTAATTCATTTCAACTAAGAGGGATCGCCTGGTAAAACGGTTCAAAAAAATTTAATTATTCTGTTATAAAAGCGATTTAACAAAAAAAAAAAATTGAAATTTTTTTGACCTTTAGAATATGTGTGCGAACGGATTTTTTGAAATTCAAAGTGGATTGAATTTTTTTTTTTCAAATCGTGAATTTTTGAATTTTTTATGATCAATAATAAAGTATATCTACAAACTACAATCAGATGCCGTTCACATATTACGTAACGTGCTAGGGGTGAGCGGGGGAAGGGGTTTATCGTTGGACGATTGGTTACGCAGTGCTACAGGGAGGAAGGAGGGCTTATCAATTGCGTTAAAAATTGCGTTACGTAATATGAGAACGAGTCGTTTATACTTTAGAAAACTATGTATATATTTCTGTTTTTTTTTTCTTTCAAACAATTCTAAGAGACGCTAGAGAGCACGCCGTAAAGGAAAAATTTTCAGAGTCAGCTTCATATTCATTGCCATAACTTGCTAAATTTTGTATACAATTACAAAAAATTAATTTGAACAACAAAGACTGTAAATTGCAAAAATAAATATTAAATAGTTTTGAAAATAAAAAATCTGCAAATAGAACTTGTTTTTAGCATACTATGATGATTTTTACGCGCTCTGTAAAACCTTTTGATTTTAAAATTTTATGGTGCATTTAGATTGCAACAGTGTAAACAAAAGAATGTGAAAAAATCTATATCTTTTATGGTTTTCAAAAAGAATCGCAAAAAGAAATTTTTAAATTTATGCGATTAATTTTTTTTGGCATGAAATTCTCCTCCTGTACCAGACTATTCAACATTTTATATATTTTTTTCCATTTGAAATTTGTAATAAATAAGGAAGAATTCGAAAATATACGAAACGCATTTTGGTTTTCATATTAGGCTTTCAAAAATGCGCCACTATAATAAAAGAAATATTAATTTATGTTATCTCTTGAATCTCTTTATTATTAATTTTCCAGTTTTTATTTTATATTTGATGAAACTATCAATCCCAGGGCTTATTCCAAGATTGAAATTTGAATCCCGAAAATCTCGAAAAGTCGATCCCGAACGAGATCCCTAATTCATAACTATTCATATTTGAATATATACTTGTGACTCTAAAAGTTACATTTCGTCATGATATTGCCAAATCAGCTTATTAAATTAATGGAATGAGCCCATATCCATACCCACAAATTTTAGTGTCAGTCAAATGTAATTTGTTATTGTCAGAAGTGAACACTGAGCAAATGAAAATGAACACGCAAAATAAGAGTAAAAATATTATTGAGCAACGTAAAAAAAGCACTGTCACTAAGTAAAAAATTTTTCGCGTTTCTTCTTTAAAAACCCACCAAATCTGGCGGAAAAGGCACTGATCTGGCAATACTGCCAAATGTATACTTATGCTCTCACGTTATTACTCTTCACTCTTCTTCTTTGCCTCACTGCTCTCTTCTTTTATTTTACCTAAGAGAGTTTCAAAGAACCCTAGATCGTTAATATCCAGTGTGGCCAACTCAGCGCTTTTCCCGCTGATTTTAGTGCTTTTTGAAAATTAAAACGAGGAAAAAAATGTGATTTAGCGCTCTGCACGTTTTTTCAATTTAAAATCTAAGAAACTTTCATTGACTAGAAGCATCAGATGTGTGCCTGTATTAGTGAAAAAGTTTGAATGTATTGATTTTTTTCGCACTTTTATAAGGAAAAAAACTTAACGCTTTTTTTTTAAGGAAATACGCGTTTTAATCTTCATTTCAGCGGATTTTGAGAAACAAAAGTTGGCCACACTGTTAATACCGTATGCAAACAACGACGAAATGCAATAAAAGTAAAAATAATAAATCTAGTGGTTTAAAAATCTTTGAGATTGGCATGCAAAAGTAATTAATCCATTCGCTTTTCAGAGTTTTGAAGTGGAATAGAGTAAGGGACAAAATAACAGACATTGAGCAACAGGAAGTGAAGTAAAGTAACGAGGAGTAGCATTTTTATATTACACGTTTTTTATAACAAATTTCATTCATACCTTTTCTAAGACACAAATATTGGTCTCGATTGCTCAGTCGCCTTAATTTTAATTTTTTTGTTTGTTTTAGGAAAAAACAGAAAAGTAATGAAAAAAGGAATTTCAATTAAATCAAATTAAAATGCTATTATACTCACACACACACCTGACTATAAAAAAATAATAGAAAAACAAGGAAAAAAAGGACATCTTGTTTCTCAAGTGATTTTCTCATTTAAAAAGCAATTTAGAAAAGTAAAAACAAAAAACACAATAGTAAAAGTAAAACCAACAACAATAAAAGCTAACACGTCTGTTAATCCCAGACTTACAGCAGACTAAAAAAAAAAAAAATAACTATCAAAGTTGTTGCCGCTACTCGGATTAAAAAAAAAAGAACAGAATAAATCAAATAAAACAAAAAAGAAAAAAAAACAACAAATGAATAGAAGTTATGCTGCCAAGAGTATTAAAATGATAAGAGCATAAGGGGGTGGGGTAGCCGCACTATCATCGAAGTATGAGTAACTACGGTTAGATATTCCTCTCACCCACTGAAAGTGCCTCAAAGAAGATGCCAATCAAGTGACAATTTGAGACGAAAGAAAACAGAACACAAAACTATACCAAGCTAATATTTACAAAACAGGGAGATAAAGAGAAAAAAGAGCATGGAGATTATAATTGAATGCTCCTACTGTATACCTTTCATACCTCTCTAAAATGTCTACCCATCTTCGGTTGAAAAAAAAGAAAAAACGCATCACTAAAAAAAATCGCATAAATGTCATAGCGTAGAAAGTGGGCGCCACATGTTGAAAATTGCACACACGCATGCATACCAACACACACACACACACACACACACACAAGTGTTGTGTGTGTGTGACATGACTTGAAATAATAAAAAATAAGGTCAACTTGGCGCTCACCTTCTGTCACAACTCTGCTGCTAAGGCGGCTGCTGCTTTTCTTCTTTTACTCCATACAAAAACAAAAGAAATAAAAACTAAAACAACTAAAAAAAAAATTTATATGAAATACAACAGCAACAATGCACAACACCAAAAGAAAAATTTATCAAATTTACGAATAAGCGTATTAAAAGGAAAATTGTCAAACTGCCAGCCAAGCAGCAAGCCAACCCAGCCCAGCCAACCCAACATAACCACCCTGTGTATCACAGTCGTGTGTTGTTATTTTTTTCACAACAACCAAAACAACAACAATAACGTTTTATATGAACATTTTTCGAATGCCACTCATGCTCTTTTCCCACTACCTGAGGCGCGCAATATTTATTCGCTCACTCTCTCTCTCTCCCTCAATCTTTTTCCTTTATGCATGTATATTTTCCTTGATTTCCTTCATTGCTGGTCGTGTTCGCTCACCAATGCAACTTAAACTTACGCTCTTTCTCTCTTTTTTTACACTCAATTTTCAACTTTTTAAAAGAAAATTTCTGTTGTTGTGGGAGAGCATCAACAACAAAAACAACATGGTTGTTGTGATTTCGCGCATTTTACTATGTGGGAGGAGCGGCGGGAGATGGAATATATGTATGCTGCAGTACTTTTATGAATTTTCGGTAACTTGTGAGAGCGTAAACAAAGTTTTTGTTTTTGAATTTATTTTGTTGTTGAACAAAAAAAAAAAAAAAACAAAAAACAAAAAATAAAAAATAAAACTAAAAAGTGTATAGAAAACGCATGTTGTTGTGTTTTTTTTTTTTTGTTCTTGTTTTGTATATGTACGTGTGTACTACATGCAATCAGCTGTTTTTGCGACGTAGCAAATTTTGTTGTTGTTGTTTTTGTTATACTTTTATTTTATGATTACGCACGCACATGCACATTTGTTTATCTGGCTGTGTGTGGGGAAGTAAGGGAAATGTGGGGAGTAGAGATTGTGGGTATTTTTGAAAGATGAGAGTATTGAAATCAGCTGTTTCGTGATGTCAAGGTGAGATATGCTCATAAGCCTTAAGAATTTAAAATTGAACTAAGTAGGTGAAAGCTTTGCTCGGCCAAAACCGAACCTTAAGTACCCTACACTCTTTCTAAGCAAATTATTTCATTGTCTTAAACAGTAGGTGGGCGTGATTGTTATCAGATTTTAATGGTTCTGGTATAAACTAATTTAATTATGTAATTAATTTAATTCTCTATTCATATCGATTATATATTTTATTGTTTGTTTGTTTGTTTGTTTGAAGTGATAGTTCGATCCACGAACCCAATTAGGGCTAACGCACCATTTTGTTGCCACATCCTTAATTATTTTTTTTGCAAGTTTAAACGATTTGGTAATAGCCATTTCGTTTGGGTTCTTGAGTAGGTCGATGATGTTGGTTTTCGATAGCTCTTCGAGGCTGTTGTAGAGTGGTTTACCCAGAGCGTTCAGCCTATCCTGCCATAAGGCTGGGCACTTGCAGAGGAAGTGGCTTACCGTTTCTTTTTCCTTTGGTTGTTTGCAGCTGCAGCAATAAGTGTTGTAAGGGAAGGCCATTCTGCTGCTTGTACTCCGATATTCCAGAAGTCTATAATGACTTCTGTAAGTCTTCATACATCCCTTCAGTTTTTGTTGATGAGTTGCTCCGTTTTCCTCCGATCGTAGCACGGCCGTAACGTTCTGCTGGTGCTCCATTCCGTTAGCCGATTCCACACACATTTGGCTTTTTGGAGATATGCTGTTGCGATTCCGCTCTTAACTGTAGTTAGTGGTGTTAATACTGGTTCAGCCTGTGATTCCCTCAGTGAAGATCTTTTTCACGCCAATTCGTCAGCCATAACGTTCCCCATAATGTTCCAATGTCTCGGAACCCAGATCGAGGTAACACTATGTTGATGAGCTATTGCTATGAGGCTCTCCCTCCACTGATTTGAGGTTGTGATTTTGATAATTTTATTTATATGGGGGGTAGGTGTGATTATTGACTAGTAGGGTCTTGATGGACTGACCCCTCGAAATCACTATTTGTAGAGTAACCCTGGTCCGACATGAATGGTATTCGGTTAGTTAAGTGAAAGGCGTTATGACACATATAACTCAGTCCCGATAAAATCCATATTCCTTTCATTTTGCAGAAGGATTTCAAGGGGAGAGGGCATGATAAGAAATACACTGCCCGGTATAAGTAAAACCGATAGCTCTTGCAAAATATTTATGTGAACAACTGTTTCAAAGACAGAATCAGAAAAGATTTCTACATAACATCGTAGCCGGCGATGAAAAACATCAAAAACTGGGTTCATTATAATAATTCCAAGCGCAAAAAGTCATGGAGAATGACCGGATATGATTCAACGTCAACCTCCAAACCGAATATTCACAGCGTCCAGCTTTATGTGATATACTAAAAGCTACTGAAACCAAATTAATCCATTACAGGAGATCGGTTCCGAAATCAATTGATGCGTTTGAGTCAAGAGTTGAGGCAAAAACGGCCACAGTATTAAGAGAGATAAGACAAAGTCGTCGCGTCGCACACAGCTCACGACTTACTTAGAAACCCTGAAATGGAAGGTCTTGCTACGATCGCTTTAGTCCCCAGACGTCGCTCCTTCCAACTACCATCTGTTTCGTTCGATGCTGCACGGCCTGCTGGATCAACATTTTCGTTCGTACGAGGAAGTTGAAAAATTTATCCAATCATGGATCGCGTCGAAAGGCATCTCCTTTTTTCGAAATGGGACTCGAAAATTGCAAGAGAGATGGGCGAAAGTTGTCGCTAGCGACAGATAATAGTTTGAATAAAACATCTGTAAGTACTTTTTGACAAACGACCTCGATAGTTTAGTGGGTAGTGCACTAGACTTTCATCCGGGAGGTTTCGGGTTCGATTCCTGTCTTCGTCGGGTGGTTAATTCTCATAACCATCTTATATTCACCATCAAGATGAAGTGCATGAGAACTTTTAGATAGCGTGCAAATATACACCTTGGTTGGTAATGGCAAAACCACCGAGCCAATAAAAAATTGTCACACCGCCGTTCGGGATCGGCGTTAAACTGTAGGTCCAACTATGTGGTATCACAATGGGCCGTTCAGGCCTAAATGTGTCTCTCGATACCCACTCCAACCTAATCTAACTTTTTGACAATAAAGCTTTTAATTGTAGAAAAAAAAAAAAAACGGCGGAAGCAAAGTTGTACACCAATAGTTACTTGTTGTTAACCATTTTGATGAAAAACGAACTCTAGACGGAGGTCCATAACAAAATCCTTCTTCTAACCATTGTAATTTCGATCTATTCTAATAAAGATTCGCAAATAAAATACACCAAAGCCCGATTAATTACAGCTTTACTACAATTTCAAAATATAATCCAATATTCAATTCATCCAAAGACAATTTAGCATGATAAGTGAATATTAAAAACTAAAAAGCAGAAATTAATTAAAAAAATAGAAAAAATTAATTGCTATATTCTTGAATACTAGCACCCGCCTCCCTAAAAAAAAAACACGATAACAGGAAGTTGAAAATAACAAATTAAAAAGGGATTCCATTTCAAGAAAAATAGAAGATAATCAAAGAAAACTGAAAAGTAATTGAAAGAAGAAGTGTTTCAAATAGGGTTACCAGATGCAAATCGGAATTCATCAGGACATTAAAATAAAATATCGTGATTTTTCAGCTTTCGCCTGAACATTGAAAAAAGATTTTTCCACACTACAAAAAACAATAAATATAAAAAATTGTATATTTATGTATATACTTACATACATATCTCTGCCTTAATTTGTTAAAGCCCTAACACGCATTTTTCAAATTTTACAGGAGAAACAAAAAACATTTTTGTACTTGGAGTACTGTTTCGAGAATTTGTAATTTAAACTGAAAGAAAAAATTTTAAGTTTTCGATGTAGATCTCTCGAATTTTCGATACAGATGAAAATAAACTCGCTTAATCATAATTCATCAAAAACTCGATATTGAAAAATTTGATGTTAGGGCCTTAAGCAAATTAAGGCAAACGTTAAAGTGTCTCGAGTCTCATACACAAAAAAACGAGTCTTGTTGTACAATTCTGAAAATGAACCTCGGTCTATCTAATGATGATTCCCAAAATATTTCAGTTCTAGCGATTTCCGTTCGTGAGCTGGACCATTTTGAAAAATCTCTTACTTCATTTTTCAATTTTGCTTTTTTTTCTGTTATTGGGTGAACAGCTAATGACACTTCAACTTTTGTCTTATGCGCGAGATTTTCCAACGGCTTTATAGTATCTGTTAAAAAAAAACATATTTCTTAATAACATCTGAAATTTATATAAGAGCAAAAGTGAAATAATTTAGAGTGTGAGTGCAAGAATGGCATAAGTAATACGGTTTAGAGTGAAAATAAAACGCCATAAAAGTAAGAACAAAAATGGTATAACAATTCTTTCAGAGCAAGAACAGCATAGTTTTTTATTCCGTTTTCGGTCTGAACATATTTCGTTTTGCTTTTGCTCTTAAGTAAAATTATTCCACTTTTTTTTTGAACGAAGAAGTTATACCACTTTTCCTCTCAGCCTCTCAAATGAGGACGATTCGGTTTTATATCACTTTCAAATGATAAATGACAGGCTGAGAGGAAAAGCGGGCTAAAATTTATATAAGAGCAAAAGTGAAATAATTAAGAGTGTCAGTGCAAGAATGGCATAAGTAATACCGTTTAGAGTGAAAATGAAATGCCATAAAAGTAAGAACAAAAATGGTATAACAATTCTTTCAGAGCAAGAACAGCATAGTTTTTTATTCCGTTTTCGCTCTGAACATATTTCGTTTCACTTTTGCTCTAAACATATTTCGTTTTGCTTTTGCTTTTAAGTAAAATTATTCCATTTTTTTTTCTGAACGTAGAAGTTATACCACTTTTCCTCTCAGCCTCTCAAATGAGGACGATTCGGTTTTATATCAGTTTCGAATGATAAATGACAGGCTGAGAGGAAAAGCGGGCTAAAATTTATATAAGAGCAAAAGTGAAATATTTTAGTGTCAGTGCAAGAATGGCATAAGTAATACGGTTTAGAGTGAAAATGAAACGCCATAAAAGTAAGAACAAAAATGGTATAACAATTCTTTCAGAGCAAGAATAGCATAATTTTTTATTCCGTTTACGCTCTGAACATATTTCGTTTCACTTTTGCTCTGAACATATTTCGTTTCGCTTTTGCTCTTAAGTAAAATTATTCCACTTTTTTCTGAACGTAGAAGTTATACAACTTTTCCTCTCAGCCTCTCATCTGTAGACCTATTGTGGGAGAACTAGATGTGCTGGAGAAAAACTGAGTAAGCAGTCGTGATCAGCGACTAGATTACTATAAAACCGTTAAATCTCGCGCAAAAATTTTTTTGCACTGTGTAATCAATATAGCATACCATTTAAACTTTAAATCACTGAGCCGATACATAAATATTTTCAGCGCCTGAGACTTCTGGTATATTTTTAATATTTTTAAATTCTTTAATGTGTTTGCTCAAAAATTTTATCTCTACAAATGTGGAAATTTTATTTGGACAAATTTCTAAAAGTCGGGACTCTGGAAAGTCAAGACAAATCAAAACCGTCTGGCAACCCTAGCTTCAAATGAGAAACGAAATTTCACAAGCTGAGGAGTAGCCCAAAATTGACAATAATAAAAAAAATAAAAAAAAGAATGTATACCCTTTTCTTTTTTTTTTTTTTTTTTAGTAATAAACACAAAAATTGCAATTTTCGCTAAAGCAGCACAATAATTATGATTATCCCTCAATGCAAGTAAAAAATGAAAAAAGAAGAAAAAAGTAGTAAATTGCTACTACTCAGTTTTGCTGCTATTGCATACCTACCTTATCCTTTGCCTTCATTTTGCATACAAATACTTGTATTATTTTTTTTTTGTACTTTTACTGTTCATGCTTTTCATTTGCTTTAGCTTTTATTTCTTGCAAGATTTAATTGTTTTTTTTTTTTTTGTTTTTTTGGTTATTTTTTTAATTTCTTTCTGGGTACCCTTTTCCATTTTGTTGCTGCTTTTACTGCCATTTTTGTTACCACTGAAATTCATTAGGAAAACACTGCTCTCTCACTCCACACAAATACTTGCTACTCATTCTACTTGCATTCTCTCTACTACTACTCACCCTCTTTTTTGTTTCCACACTCACTTTTTCTTTGAGAAACGTCAAAATGCCTTCGACTAGCTGGAGTCGAAGTCGGAGTCTCATTGTAGTCTTTTTTTTTTTTTGTTGTTTGTTTTTTCTTTTGCTGTTTTTGTTTTTGTTCCTCGTCTTCATCAAAATAAGAATTTTTCTCTTTATTTTTCTTCCACTTCGATATTTCTTTACATTGTCTGTACTGAAAGCTCCCTACTCTTTTACTCTTTTCTACTATTTTCCATATAACTAGAAATCTTAGGGTACACTGTATACACTGTGCTACAGCGAATTTAAGTATAATAGGTAGTGGAAGAAGTACTAGCACCAGCACACAGTAAAGTACATTTATCCTTATGGTAATGTGGGTGTGGGTATAGTTGTTGTTGTTGCGTTTTTCTTTGCCTTCCTCCGTAATATTAATAGAAAAAAAAGGGTCTCTCTCTGTGTCGGTCGTTCAGTCGGTCTAATATAAATAGTACCATTTTTCTACGATAAAAATAACTCCGCTGGCAAAAATGCTGTGCTTACTTTTTTTTTTTTTTTGTGTTTTCATTTGAGTGTTTTGTTTTGCGCTGCCTGCCTGCCTGACTGTTTGCCTGACTGTTTTCCTGAAAAAAGAACCAGGAAAATAATAATGAAAAAATATAAAAAAGGAAAAACTTCGCCCTTTTTTTTTCTACACTTCCTGCCTCCCTCCACCCGTCATCATCATCATTTCTCTTTCCATTAAACGAAAATATCCGATAGTCTAACGTGTGTAGCAAGTAAGTATTATGCTGCTATGTGCCACTAGCGTTCTATCTAACGTCAAACTTTTGTTTGTGTGTGCCGCCGTGAAAATTAATGAAGAAGTGCCCAGAAGGACCCATGTTACTAGAGAATAGTGGGTTGATAAATATATGTGGGTGTAGGTGGATAGATGAATGGATGGATGGAGGTTACAACAAGTAAATGCGTCCAAATGTTTCACAAATGATGGTATAAATGACGGTAGCGGCGGTGTTGGACAACTACAACGAAAACGACAACGTTGAATACAAAATTGTGATGGTTGGGCGTTTTTTGGGTTTAACTCTTAGTATGAGAATGAGAAAAGAAGTAAGTTTTTGTATTTATTCTTAAGGAGCAAACACCGAAATAAACAAAAAAAAAAAAAATGAATCGCAAAAAGCAAACGAATGTACAAACATTAAAGTAAAATATTTTATGAAAAATGTATAAAAATAGATTTTTGAAAATTATCCTAAAAAACAAATTATTTGTCAGTTAATGGAAGACATTTGGTGGATTTGGTGATGGTTTGCGTGAGTTGGTGTTGACTAAATTGAAATAGACAGAAGTTTTTAACTGTCTCAAGTCATTATGATAAGTTTTTTGAGTCTGCGTAGATCTCTATATATTCTACTCTACAGCCTATGAATTTTATCTGATATTCTTCCTTGTTTATGAAATGCTTCGTAGCTTGTCATCCATTCATACATTCATATTTAAAAAAGAGGCCCGCGGGATAGAGAAACAATTGCTCAGATTATTAGCAGGACTAATAGGCAAAATCAGATTAAAGATTAGAGACAAAATGCAACTTTGCTTGAGACTGGGCTACAAAGAGAACGAATCACTCTGATGTATTTAGTTCAATAGCTCAATGAAGTCGAAAACAAAATATCTGCTAACTTGTTCAGAGACAGACCCAAATGTTCATCTGTTTTTGATCAAGAGGCTCGCTGACCAAGGCAGCCCAGTCTTGAACATGTTAGGGAGTAAAACTTTTAAAGAAAGCATTTTTCTTTAGAATGATCAAATTCGAAATGCAGAGTTCGAATTTGATCATTCGTCAGAGCCGGGATATCTTTAATCGTTAGAATAGGTGAAAGAACACTTTGGCGGGTTATAGGATTTGATATTGTGAACTGGTTTTACTAAATTTTAGAATAATAATGAGAACAGAATTCAAACCATAAACCTAGACTAAATGAAGACAAAATTCAGACCAGAACTCCAGCAAAAAATTCAAATAAAAATTCAGATACAAATCAGACCAAAACTCAGAACAAACTCACAACGAAAATGAAACCAGAAACCGAAATTTAGAAAAAAAATTCAAACCAAAATTCGGACAAAATTTCAAACCAAAATTCGGACAAAATTTCAAACTAAAATTCAGACCAAAACTTTGATCAAGTATGGACCAAAAATTAAACCAAAATTCAGACAAAAAGTCAAACAAAAACTCAAACCAAAATTTAAACCAAATTCAGAACAAAACTTTAATTTAAAATTCAGATCAAATTCAAATCAAACTCAGTCGAAAATTAAGATCAAATTCAGACAAAAATTCAGAATAATAGTAGACCAAAATTCAAATCATATTCATACTAAAATTCAGAGCGAAGTTCAAACCAAAAGTGAGGTCAACTTAGACCAAAATTCTGATCAGATTTAGACGAAAATTCAGACTAAGAGAACACCTAAAAAAACTGAAACTAAAATCAGATCAAAATTGAAACGAAAATTTGAAGTAAAATTCAAGCAAAATTCAGACAAAAACTTAGATTAAATTCAGACCAAAAATCAGACCTGAAGTCAGACCTATTGGAATAAAATTAAATAAAAAATCATGTGGAAATTCAGACCAAAAATTAAACCAAAAATCACCGAAATTCAGACCAAAAAACCAAACCAAAAATCAATTAAAAACTTAGACCAAAATTCAGACCAGATTCAGACAAAATTTCTGGCCAACTGTAGACAAAAACTTAATCTAAAATCAAAATTGAAACCAAAATTCGAAGTATAATTCAAGCAAAATTCAGACTAACCCTCAAGCCAGATCTCAGACCAAAATTTAGTCCAAAATCAGGCAAAATCTTCCATCAAATTCTGACCATCTGAACTCAGACCACTATTCAGACTAAAATTAAATAAAAAATCAGGTGGAAATTCAGGCCGAAAATCAGAACGAAATTCAGACTGAAAAAACCAAACCAAAAATCAAACTAGACTAAAATTTAAAGAAAAATTATGACCAACAGAAGACCAAAACTTAAACCAAAATCAAATCAAAATTTAAACCAAAATTCGAAGTGAAATTCAAGCCAGATCTCAGATCAAAATTCAGACAAAAACTTGGATCAAATTCAAACCAAAAATCAAACCTGAACTCAGACCATTATTCAGACTAAAATTAGATTAAAAATCAGTCAGAAATTCAAACTAAAACTTAGATCAAAATTCTCACCACCATCGAATTTCAGACCAAATTCAGACCAAAACTAACCAGACTAAATTCAAATAAAAATTCAAACTCACACTAAAAATTAAGCTAAAATTAAAACTAAAACTTCGACTAAAATTAAGACCTACACTCAAATCAAAACTCAGATTAAATATTAACCCAAAACTCAAACCAAATTAAGCAAAAATGAGACCGAAATTCAGTACAAAATTAAGACTAGGTTTAGGCAAAATTCCAGACCAATTTTAAAAACCAAGCCGAAGTTGAAACTAAAACTTCGACTTAAATTCAGATCAATACTCAAAATAAAATTCTGATTAAATATTAACTCAAAATATAAATCAAATTAACCAAAAATGAGACCGAAATTCAGTACAAAATTAAGGACTAGGTTTGGGAAAAATTTTAGAATAATTTATGCCAAAATTCTGACCAAAGACTGATACTAAAAATCACGCCGAAATTGAAACTAAATTCTCTGACTTAAATTCAGACCAATACTCGAACCAAAATTCAAATTAAATATTAACACAAAACTCAAACCAAATTACAAAAATCAGGACGAAATTCAGTACAAAATTAAAACTAGGTTTAAGGCCAAATCTCAGACCAATTTCAAGCCAAAATTCTGACCAAAACTCAAGTAAAATCTTAGACCAGGAGACAGGCAAAAATGTATACAAAAGGAGACCTAAAAATGAATAAAAAAAAACGAAAAACCAGGCTAAAAATTAAACCAAACTCAGGTTAAAAACCCGACACAAACTGAGAACAAAATTCAAACCAAATTTAAACGGAAATTCGACTGAATTCGGACCAAAAATTCAAACCGATAATCAGGCCCAAAACAGCCCTAAATACAGATAATAAAGCTGCCCAAATACTTTTACCAAGCTCTCCAAAACTACGAAATGCATAAACTGGCCGTGAAATTTTCTAATTTACCAGGGAGAAGGGGAACAAAATTACTCCTTTACCTTCTGAAAAATATCACTATCAAACAATTGCAAGCCATGCTTCAAAAACCGAGTATAAAGAAGAAAAACTACCTTTAACTACCTCGAAAGAGGCTACTACCACACTTAAAACACTCCTCTTTATGCGATTATCATGTACATTGTCCTGCATTCTAAATACTCCATTACAAAGAGGTAAAAAAAAAAACAAAAAAACAAAAGCGACACCTTGTGTTTTTTTGCTTCTCCTGCATATTATCCCATTCTTTTAACGGCAAACCCTTAAGGGAACCAACAAACTACTATGCACACTCACTCACTCATTCATTCATTCAAATAGTAACGTTTACCTTACCCCCAAAACTAATGTTGCTGTCAAATAGACGCACACGAGCGTAGTACATACAAAAGCACAAAATGAAAGAAAGAAATTCAAATCACTACTATTGCAAAAGTCAAAAATTTCGGTTGGCTATACTCCTACGCTTAACTACTCGAGTATAGTAAGTCAAATTGCACGCCATCGTAGTTATTGTCGTTGTCGCCACCATGGCATACATAGAAGTGGCATTGGCGGCGTCATCATAACATGCAAACCAAGCACCAACAAACCATCCGCCATATCCGCCAACCAATATTTTGATCCAACTATTTTTTATTTTTTTGTATTTTTTTGTTGTCTATATATGTATTTATACGCAATGTGCCTTTAGGGTAGTGGCATATTTTGATGGGATTGGGGGTTAGTAACACACAGTGTAACTATTTTGGATTAAAGTTCATCATACTAGTCGAATCGTACAGAGGTGATACCCCACGGGAGCAACTAATGTGGGAGTGAATATGTATGTATGGATGTGTTTGTGCTTTTAGTTTGATTGCCGTGCCTAGTTCTTCTTTTTTTTTTTTAGTCTTTTAGTTTCACAAAATAAAATTGGTTTTAGTAGATAATCGTTTGTGGATGGGGACGTAGTGGGAGAGGGCGGAGTGTGTAGGAGGAAGTGTCGCTTTTTATGAGAACTAAAGTTAATTGAAGTTGATTTGCGTTGAGTTTTTGTGTATAAATTTGTTGTAAGTTTAAGGGAAATAAGCCTAAGTATAAATTGATTAATATTTGTATAGATCTAGAAGGGTTAGATGGAATTTATATACATTGCACAAGTGGGCTTGATTACTATTATGCAAAGCACAATAATAATCTAGAACTATGCTACGACGCGGCGTATTACTAATCACTACTAAAAAATAAATATTTCTTATGTCGCGTTGGCCAGTATTCATCATTAATTCATGAATTGAGTGCAATTCTTTATCACCATGAAAACATTTTTTTTAAAGAGATTTTTTTTTTTAAATAGGCTTCCTCTGGCTTCCCACCCTTCAGTCTAGTCAACATTCGTGTCGATCACTGTTATCTGCAAGGATGAGAAAGTAAAAAAGGATAACTGCCTTTATTTTGATCAGAGAAGTTTTTAATGATTGCACCTGAGCAATGTCTAGGGTTGTATGTATTGTATTAGAGGTTTCTGTCGTTGTACCGCGACCTATAAGATCTATTGAACGTCCCTCTTTTCTATCTAATCTAATCTGCCTAGAGTACCTTATCCAGTCCAATCTCCCTCAAGAATTTGAGTATTGCGCCCGGATCTATGGATGCTAGTTCGGTACTGGGCACTTGGTGCATGCCCAGACATTTCCTTCTTTTGTGGATCAGTGCTCCACATTGAGCTAAAATATGTTCTGATGATTCGTCTTCCTCATTACAAAACCTACAAATTGAGCTTTGCTCAACCACTATCTTGCAAAGGTGTTCTCTGAGCCCGCAATGCCCAGTCAGAATACCAGCTAGTATGCGCAAACTGTTTTTGTTGAGACCAATGCCGAATGCGTATCTACTCTTATTATAATTGCCTAAAAGCGCTTTGGATTGCCTCAGTCCCGTAAGATTGGTAAAGAGTTCTTGCCTCTTGTTCCTCTCTTCTTGCCTGAGTAATTCCCTGATTACGCTATCTCCTATTCCACAGAAGGGTTCAGGTCCCACGAAAGTGGTTGCTGCCCCCTTTCTTGCAAGCTCGTCTGCCTGCTCATTACCCTCAATTCCTGCGTGTCCAGGGACCCAAGATAGAGCGACTTTGTTGTTCTTGCCCAGTTGATTGAGCTTGCTCAAACAGTTCCACACCAGTTTAGAGGTGATTTCAGAGGAGCATAATGCTCGAATGGCTGCCTGGCTGTCAGACATGATAGCGACATCTTGCCGTTTGTACTTCCTGTCCAGGTTGATATGCTAATTGCGTGAATTTCAGCTTGAAAGATGCTAGAAAACTTCCCCATCGGCTCAGAGTGTTTGATTCTTGGCCCAAATACCGCTGCCCCAGTTCCATCCTCGGTACGTGACCCATCTGTATACCACTTAATCGTGTGTTCTTTGAGTGTGTAGTTATACTCTACCCCCTCCCATTCGTTCTTACTACTAAGTTTTGCAACAAAGCCTTTCCCAAAACTATACTGTTTGTCCATTCTGTCCTGGGGACAGTCCAAGAGATAGTTGTCTTTCGCCGGGTTATCTCGGTTTCCAAGCCCTATAGATCTCCTCGTCAACCTTTTATTTCTTGTTCCTTTTACGATTGCTGCCTTGGAGGCACTCTCTATCACGAGGTGTAATGGAGTGAGCTCCAATAGTACCTCTAGTGCAGCAGTCGGACATGTTCTCATCGCTCCTGTTATACAGATACATGCCAACCTTTGAACTTTCCCTAAATTAGCTTTCGCTGTTTTTAGTTGAGTTCTCCTTGCCCACGCTAATGCTCCATATGTAATGATTGGCCTTACCATCATTGTGTACATCCAGCGTAGTACACTTGGTTTACATCCCCAAGTTTTCCCTGCTAGCCTTCTGCATACCATTAGAGCGCGGGTGGCTTTACTTGTCACTGCCTCAACATGCGATTTCCATGTGAGTTTACTATCTAATACTAAGCCCAGATACTTTACCTCTTGCTTTTGTTTAATAACCTCCCCAGCTAGTGATATCGGTTATGTCTAGGGTTGAAACACACCTCGGAAATTCATCGATCATTTCATAGCTTTCATTTTCTCTAGATTAGATTAAATGAGTTTAAAATTGGGGGGGAGGTGGGCTGAACTAAACTAGAGCACTCAGTCTCAAGGTCTACTGTACTATACCCGGGATAAAGCCAGTAGAAGAAAGTTGAAAGACAGGAAAGAATTGTGAGGTGGAGGAGGGGGAGGGGTATAAGAAGAAGGAAAGCCTAAGATCTCTCAACCCTGACTTTCTTAGTTTCGTTGGCGTACCTTAGAAGCTCAGGAAGAGGAAGAGTATGGATATTACTCATATGTACTCAAGACATCACTATCCAACAGTCTTAATCGGATTCTCGCGAAAGCCGGATAGCTACAAAGTTAATGCTCCGTTGTAACGTCATCTTCAAGACACGATTGACAGGCTGAATCGGTGATGACGCCGGTGTTGATCACATACGTTATGCCCTGTGATGACACCCACCTGCAATCTCAGGTCCTTTCTTCTCAGTTTCAAAAGAAATTCAGCTGATTTCCTGTTAAATTGTCTCACGAGGCACTTTGCGGTTCTTCAGGAGTCAAGCTCGGACCATCTTTCTCTGTAGATAGAACCCACGAAATCGTTGATCCAAAGCATGACCTACCCAGAGCTTAAGCCAAGAAAAGGTTCCGGGCCTCATGATACAATTGCAGAACCTTCATTAGCTAGTTTATCAGCTAGTTCATTCCCTGCAGTGTCCTGGAACCCCTATTAGGCATAACTTATTGTATTTTGCAAAACTATTTAGTTTTGCCTTATACTCGCTGACCTTTTTTGAAGAGCTGACAGGGTTAGCAAGGGCTTTCAGTACAGCCTGGCTATCACTGAAGATGCCTACGCACTTCTCACGCCATCTCCTCTCAATTATCCAGCCCACCACGTCCAGGATAGCGAAAATTTTACCTAGGAAGACTGTCTTCATCTGTCCAGTGGCAAAAGAGTACTTGGTCTTATCTTCCAAATACCAACCGGATCCGGATATATGTCTACAGCTAAGCAAAAACCAACTCCGGATTGTCACGGGATTCCTTTCAAGGCATAGTAAGCTAGAGGATCACATGGAAAACCTCCGCATATCCGCACAGGATAATACTTTAGATATTGTCAGGAGGAGGCTTAAACACCAGAGCATATACTTCTTCACTGTGAGGCACTTACTTGCAGGAGGAAGAGATATCTGGGACACTACTTACCAGATACGAAATCGAAACCCCTACTGAGATTTCTCAGGGGTATCGGCTTTTCTGGAAGCTTATAATAAGCAAAAACTGGGGGTACAATAGACCGAATTTGGTCGCAGTATCTATCTATCTATCTATCTATCTAGTTAACCGGATCCAGTGCCTTTAGAGGTTTTGGATTTGTCGGTGTAGAATACATAACAGAGACCACGGAGTACGGCCTCTGGGCTTAACCATTCCGGGAACAGGGAACCAGACATCATACCTTCTCCCGAAGTGGATACAAGACACATGATTGTCTACCGATATTAAGAGCAGTGTACACTGTACTGAAAACTGGTGGTATATCTGCAGTATTCAGACTCAAGTCTTGTCGAAAGCTCACCTACACTGCCAGATAACCTTCAGTGAACGCGATATCTTCAGCTCGACGTGCGTCTTTTCTAACAGTTTGCAATCTAAGCTTGCTCTTCAATACTTAACTTCAGAAGATAACAGCAGTGTTGTTAGTAACAGACTAATCTTCTTGCGTTTCCTAAAGAAGAGCACTAAGGTACTTTTATTAGGATTTACTGAAAGACCCTGCAGTTTGCATCAAACTTCGATCTTGTCCAAGGCTTCTTGCATTTTAAAGCACCCACTATCTGTACGGACCATCCCAAGATCAGAACGCACACATCGTCAGCATACGCTTGAATGTGGACTCCAAGATTATGCAAATCATTAACCATAGCAGAGGGAAAGTATGCCCCCTTGGAGAATTCTCTGTCAACTTCAACCGTGACACTGTTTTCTTTTTCTCCCCTCGTCATAAGCAGCCGTTTGGATAGCATGGCATGAATCCATCGAATGACGATTTCTTTAACGTGGTGTTAAAGAAATCGTCATGCTGTCTGGCCGAAGAGCACATAATGTCGAAGGTACCGTTGTCAAAAACCTCTTCAGTATCGAAAAACACTTCCAGGGTGTAGTTCTCTTCTTTCAGCCCTTTTTCAACTATTCTTACACATTCGTGAAGAGCTGATATACAGGATTTTCGACTCCGATAAGCATATTGTCGAGAATTAAGTGGGTTTTGACTCAAAACCTTCAGCCTGATGTGCTTATTGACCATGCGTTTCAGACTTTTAAGCAAAAACGATGTTAAGCTTATCGATCGGAAACTTTTCAGTAGAGCGTACCTATACCTTCCCGGTTTAAAAATAAATACAACTTTAACCGAGCGCCTAAGACGTGGAATCTATCCGTAAACAAGACAAGCCATGAATATTTTTTCCAGAACGTTCATAAGATTTGTCCCTTCCCGCTTCAGGATGATTACATAAATGCTGTCAGTTCTATGACTTTGCTTATTTTTAATGACTGATGGTGCTTGCCTGTGATCAGTCAATACGGGAGATGAGTGAGAGAACTGTACAGTACATTTACATACCGATGACGCCCATGGCAGCGTCAACTTTCTCTTCCTCTTCTTTACTTCTTTTTATATGAAGGAACTCAAAACTATATGATATAAAATTTGTTATCAGAACGAATTACTGTGCTGTAATCTGATTTTGTTATTGAGTCAATTGGGTCCGGTAAAACCTCGAAAACAAATCCAAAGAAATATCACAAAACTGGAAAGTATATTCAGGCTTTGTCCACCTCAAAGCTACCAAGGCTTAAAAGTATAAATTTTCTAGTTAAACTAAAGAAAACAAATTGAACAAAAATGTTTTACAACTCCCAAAATTTATATATACTTTATTAAAGAAAAACTAACAAAATGGTATTACCTTCACACGAGCAGAAGCTCTGAGAAATATAGAAGAATACATACAAATATATGAAAATCTACATAAGGTACATATGTGAAGTTACTTGGAGTTACTTGCAAACATAGTTGAGTAAGAAAAACGAGGATATGAGAGAAGAAAGGGTGACCCCAACGAAACTCTCTTACACACACATACATACACCCTTCGAAAAAGTGCCAGAGCATCTTAAAGATGTCATGTGTGTACATTTGTATATTCTACACAAGTGTGTGTGTGTGTATGCTGCTATGAGACTTTGCGGTGAAAATTGAAAAACGTTTTCCTTATATGTATACTCGTATGTATGTGAGTAAGGCATAATACACATACCGACATACATACATTCTATTACTAACTAGAAAATCGACTTGATATGAGAAGATATAAGAAAATTTTCTATCTTAAGATGGTTATAAAATATATATTTTGGCAGGTTGTAGTAATAGTAGTAGAAATAGTTAGAGGCAATTTTCATTCAAATTCAGGAAGCTAGACTAGAGCTAACGAGATTTTGGTATGATGCTGCTACAACACGGCGACATGTTGAAAATATGCAAAATATTTTAAAGGATTTATATTTATGGTAGAGTAAACTGAGTGTTTTTTTTTTTTTTTTGTTTGGTTGTGGTTACTGTTGTTTGGAACTTGCTGTGAAGTTGTTGTTGTGAACTGATGCGCGAAGGGGAAAGGAGGAGGAGGAGAGAGAATCTGATGCTGTGTTAAATTTGTGGAAAATTAAGTATAATTTTTTTTATATCTCCTTTACATTTTTCTACATATGGTTTTAAAAAGCTAACTCTACGTAGAAGAATTTTTTTTGTAATAATTGCCGTAAATTTAATTATTATATCTAATGAGTGGGTGTGAAAATGTATGAAAGTCACTGGTCTTCAAATCTAATTACCAAATCGCGGTCTTTGCTTAAACCTAAAAAAAAAAAAAACCATGAGGGTCTAATAAAACTGTGAAATCACAAAAGGGTGATGATATCTTCCGATGATGATATGATTAATTTTTTGGAAGCTATCCAGGCTAAGTATAACTTTTCCAGCTAAACTAAAGAAAGAAATTGAAAAAAAAAACTTCCACAGCTATGGATTTGCATCTCCCACGGAATAATTTTGAATATCAAACGATTTGTTCATTAATTCATTTATTCGAACTATTTACTAGTGATAAAAACTATCGAATAATTTTGATTATCGAACGACTTTGACTATCGAATGATTTTGACTATCGAATGATTTTGACTATTGAATGATTTTGACCATCGAATGATTTTGGCTATCGAATGATCTTGACTGACTATCGAATGATTTTGACTATTGAATTATTTTAAATATCGAATTATTTTGACTATCGAATGATTTTGACTATCGAACGACTTTGACTATTGAATGATTTTGACTATCGAATGATTTTGACTATTGAATGATTTTGACTATTGAATGATTTTGACTATCGAATGATTTTGACTATCGAACGACTTTGACTATTGAATGATTGTGACTATCGAATGATTTTGACTATTGAATGATTTTGACTATCGAACGACTTTGACTATTGAATGATTTTGACTATCGAATGATTTTGACTATTGAATGATTTTGACCATCGAATGATTTTGGCTATCGAATGATCTTGACTGACTATCGAATGATTTTGACTATTGAATTATTTTAAATATCGAATTATTTTGACTATCGAATGATTTTGACTATCGAACGACTTTGACTATTGAATGATTTTGACTATCGAATGATTTTGACTATCGAACGACTTTGACTATTGAATGATTTTGACTATCGAATGATTTTGACTATCGAACGACTTTGACTATTGAATGATTGTGACTATCGAATGATTTTTTTCATTCATTCATTTATTCGAACTAGTTAGTAGTGATAAAAACTATCGAATGATTTTGACTATTGAATGATTTTGACTATCGAAAGATTTTGGCTATCGAATGATCTTGACTGACTATCGAATGATTTTGACTATCGAATTATTTTAAATATCGAATTATTTTGACTATTGAATGATTTTGACTATCGAATAATTTTGACTTTTGAATGATTTTGACTATCGAATGATTTTGACTATTGAATGATTTTAAATATCGAATGATTTTTTTTCATTCATTTATTTATTCGAACTAGTTAGCAGTGATAAAAACTTTCGAATGATTTTGACTATCAAATGATTTTGAATTTCGCACGATTTTGACTATCAAATGATTTTGACTATCGAATAATTCAAACGATTTGCTCGGTCGAATTCATTTACTCGCACATTTCGCTTACAGAAAAAAAATCTCTCGAGTGATTTCTTCACAACTATCAAATGAATTGAAATTTTTTAACTATTGAATAATTCGTTAGTTATAAGTTTAGTTAGTTCCCATCACTAACTAGTGTTACCCCGGTATAATTCAAATATTGGCAGTAGAATAGAAATTAAATTTAAAATTGCTCTATACTATTTATATTTTATAAAATATTTCAAAAAATAAAAGTTCATCATTTCACAATTTATACAAAAAAACCGAAAAAAAATAAAATAAAAATGAAAATAAAAAATAAAACTGCGCCACTCAAACCAGAACAAATTCACGCCCATTTCAAAGAATAGAATTTCCATATTTTTTTGGGACATTGTGAGTGAGTGAGTGTGTATTTGTGTGCAAGTGTGTGAGAATTGGATACGGTTTTTTGTAACCCTTTTCGAAATATGTATGCGAGCTGATAAAAAAGTTATACGTTAGCATAGAAACAGTCCGCAAAAAAAGCGATGCAGATAAACCAAAAAAATAAAATAATATTATATTATATTTTATATAAAAAAATTAAAAAAAAAAATAAAAAAAAACAAATGGAAAATAGTTGAAAAAAAAGGAAAGAAAGGATGCAAAAATGTGTTTGTTTCCAAAAAGCTAAAGCAAGCAACGACAAACGAGCAACATGCAGCGCGCCAATGATGGGGGCGCATACAAAAGTCACACACACATACAAATACACAAAAGCGAAGAAAAATAGGAAAAAGTTTATTACGAGCAGCACACAAAAATAGTAAGCATACCTTCCTTTCTCACAACGCTTAAACTTTACGCTTTATTTTTCGGGCTATTTTTTTTGTTTTTTTTTTTTGTTAAAAAGGCGTCTATGAAGTAAAGAACGGTATCTATGATGTGTGCATGGGAGGTAGGGAATAGAAGTTGAACAAAAAGTAGTATACCAACAACGCGAGACATGTCCTGTGCTAATGTGCTTTAGCAGAAAAGGAAGAAGTTCATTCTCGCCATTGTCGTTGACGACGAACGGATGGACTCAAAAAAAAAAAAAAAAAACAAAACAAAAAAATAGAAAGAAAGGTGGGCAGCTTAATTTTGAAGCAGTAAGCAGGTTACAAAAAAAAAAAAGAAAAGGGGTTCACAAAAATTTTTGTTTGCTGTACTTTGATGAGCGCAAAAGGTTGCTCTGTTGTATTGCCTCGTATATCTTAGAATGCCAGCCCCATATCCTTTTCTCCTTTTCTCTCCTTCCACTATTTGTGTATAATAAAAATTTACAAAAATTGGAATTTGATAGATGCTAGGATTAGTATACAAAAAGTTAGTGTCAAAATGAAATTTTTTAAGCAATACACAAAGATGGAGGGTTTAGAACCTAAAGTTGGTTGGTCTCAAAAGGGTTACACAAAAGCAACAGAAGCACAGAAATACACACACACCCACACAGTTTCTTTGGACACACATACAGTTTCTTTGTTTAGAGGGGGGGGAAGAGCGGGCGAAAAACTTCGACCTTGCTGCCAAAAAACTAATTGAAGATTTTGAAGTTGGATTTTTTTTTTTTTTTTTTTTCTTGTATAGTCTTGTGCGTGTCCTTTTTTGAGCTCATCAACAGCAACAGGAGCAGCAGCAGCAGCAGCTACGTACCCTTAACTTAACTTACCATCGTTGTCTCATTCAACTCTCTCATTCTCTTTCTCCTCCTCATCAATTACACCCACTCAAGCACAGCGCCTTTTTCTTTTTACTACCTTCTGTCATTTAAATTCTATCCACCTTATGTATGTATGGGTAGCAGTATGTAAATTGGAGGGAATTCATGTTGCTTACTTTACGCTCGGTTTTAATTGCCGTGTAACATATATTTCAGTACAGTATATGTATGTATGTTTGTGTTTATGGTAACGTTTCCTTCATTTTAGCTTATTTGTTTTTGTTGTTTACTTGTTCGCTCTCGCTTAAATGGATTGGGACTGGAAAAGCTTTTTCATTAGTGAGGAGGAGTTGGAGGTTTTGTTTTTTTTTTTGGTAATCCATGCAAAAGTATTAAATTGCCTTTTTAGTTGATTGTGGTGTTGTTGTCACGAACCTTGTTGTCGCTGAGCAAATATCGTTTTTTTTTTTGGTTTCGTTTTTTTATATTTTTATAGGTTAATAATAAGGTTCTATTTTTTCACCATGTAATGATGGGAAATGGTTGGCTCCAAAAAACCTATGGTTTGAATTCATAAAAATAGGATATTGAATAAGTTCGAAGCCAACGAACACGTATGCAGATAATAATGTAAGAATCTTTCAATCAACAAATTGCTTAGCTTTTTTGTTAACTCACTAACGAAGCTAGAGTTGAATTATGAAGTCAATGGTTTAAGTAAGGCCGTTCAGAGAAAGTTCTAAGCCTGAAGATTTCTCAAAAGTCTCTCAAAATTTTCAGTTCATGAGGTTATTTTGATGTTCAGGCGCCACTTTCTTCTTTTTATGGGTAAAATTTTTGCAAAAGAAATTGTATCATATTTTCAGCATTATAAATTAATATTACAATATTAAACGAATTTTTATCATTTTTTTTTATCAAATAATATAAATTCAACATGAAACATATCAATATGACATTTTTCACTGTAAAATTAATACTTTTTTCTACATTCAAAATAATTTTACAAAGTATCAGTATTACGTTGAGCATTTTCTTTACAAATGCCTCAGGTGGTTATTTCGATGTCATTATTCCAAGCAATTTACTCTTTACGCAAATTTTTAAAAAAATTTTATTTGAAGCTACGACAAATAGGGATCAAGAGAGCGGCTAGAGGTTAGTGTAAACATAAAAAATATCGATCTCTTCATAATGAGCAACTTTTTCGTAGAAGTCAGGCATGTAAGATGGAAAAAGAATGCGCTTACTCACTAATTTCAATCAGCTCTTTCACCTTGCACTTTCCTCAACCCTTTCGGCACCGTAGAAAAGCCACAAGAGATAGCGCAAAATCGGATTCGGATTCATAGTGTCTGATTCCCATTTCTTATTAAAATTTTTGATCAAACCAGACATTTTGTGCCTCTAAAGGTTTGAAATTTTAAGGGTCACCGGTGACCCAGTACCCCTCAATGGGACTTTTTAACAAACTTGTTCTCTATATCTTCATTAGATATTTTTTTTAAAGATAGACAAAGTAGCTTAGTATTAATTTTTCACTTAACCCTTTCTTGACCGTAAGTAAACTGGAACCCATAGAGTGAAACCGAGTTCAGATTCGCATTCTTCGACCTCTAGTTCATAGTAAAAAAGTTCTTAAAATGTTTCCGTTGAAGATTTTAGGGTCACCGGTGACTCATAGCAAAACTTTTATTTCCAAAAAAGTAATCAAAAATTTAAAGATATGGGAAATCATGTTTGTGTAAATAGTTTTTCTTAGAACATATTAAAAATTTGGAAAAATTCTGTAAAAATTGTGAATGATTCAAAAAAACACAATCCGCTACAGTACCGTTGCCAAAAAAATATTTGTAATTTTTTTTAATTGAAAATTTTTTAAAGAACCATCAATTCTCTTTCTAAAGCCTCCGAATTTAAAAAAATTGATTGGATAGTTTTAAAAAAATCGCAATAATTAATCTTGTGACTCTGATGTCACCATGGTAGCGAAAGGGTTAAGAAAAAAATGACGTGACAGTCTATATGGGACTTGGAAGAAATTATTTAAAGCGAAGACGTCCTTATCACGAAATCATTGAGTTATCGCCACCAAAATCAATAAATTCTAGTTTGTTGTTTTGCGCAATCCAAGTGATTTCAATTGACTTCAAGGGACTTGAAATGACTTCAAGTTACAACAAGTCACTCCAAGTACCCTCAAAACAAGATTGTATTCCCCTAGCTCCAAAATAGTTTTTACTATATGAATAACCAATCAGTGTGTCCAAAAAAGACATTTAACAGCATAAAATATGTTATTCAGTAATTGTAATAAGAGGTTTAATTTTTTATTCCGCTAATCAGAGATTCATATGATTTCCTTTCTTCCTTTTTTTTTTTACTATAATCGGCAACTTATTGCATGCATTTTTATCAGTTTGATAGTTTTAATGTAAATTCAACATGAAACATGTCAATGCGACATTTTTTACCGTAAAATTAACATAATTTGAAAATGACATAACAAGGGAAGAGGGGGTGGGAAGCCCTAATTTGCTTGTCTACAACTTTTTTTTTTGCATCATCAGCAAAATTATCTGGAAAAGGATAATGGTTCCCCATTTATCTCCAAACCCCTCCAACACTCTCCTTGAATTCGCAGGAGACCCTGAATACTCTATAACAGAGTTAGCCCCAACCCAATATTTCTGCTAGAAAAAACTGGCATTGAGTGTTTTCCCCATAGACCTTGAATACCTTATTTCCTATTCTGTTTTCGTGTTGGGTATAAGAGCCTTCTTCCTTATAAATAGCTTAACTATTATGGTTGTTACTCTTTTTCGGAAAAAAAAGAAGACATAACTCGCTCCCTTCACCACTTCCGGAACCTCTCTTCCCATTATTTCTATCATGTTCTCTACACATAGAATTAAATAGGCAATTCTACAGCATTATCAAAATTAAATAAATTTTAACCCAAGCCATTTCGTTATCAATTAAATTTTGTTTATGTTTTTTTGTAAAACACCGCCACTGCTCATTATCTACCTGACCTTGTCTATTTCAATGAGATAAGCCACAGATGCTTAATGTACCTATGAAATATAATACCCGAAGAAATGCAGCTAAGTTAGCTTTTAGTTAGTTCTAACTTAAAACACTTGCGGTTTAGCTTAGGCAAAACTCAAATCAAAACAAAAATCAATTGATCGTGAGTCGCATTGTATAAAAATGAAATATTTTATATATATACCAATTCTGGGAATTTTACTAATTTTACTAAAGGTTCGTAAAAATAAATATTAATTTTGATGAGCTTGAATTTTAAGCTATATTAATTCCTATTAATTTGCATATATTTTTTATTAGCTATTTCCTGTTCCTGTTCACATAAATGCTCTTTTCAATGTCAAGGAACAGAAATATATCAATAATGTTGAAAATATGACAGACATTAGTGAATTGGCGGAATTTTTCGATGCACAAAGCTCCATATATATTGATAATGTTTTCAGTGTCTATCAGAAATTCTTCTATAAATTATTAGGTGATCTACCACAAGGCATTCGATATGATGAAATCAAATTGATGCTTCATGAAATTGATGGATTTATGAATGTTGAAGATTTTCGTGAAAAGGTTGTAGCTTTCGATCGTTTTATAGAACAGGTATGTCTTTATATTTATCAATACCTGCACAGTGTATTCAAATGCTGAAAAAAGTGAAAATATATTGCCAAAAACGAAAGTTTTAAACTAAAATGTTGAATCCAGTCCGCGTTTTCTAGATGGATATAAAACTTATATACGCGGGTCAAAAAATTTATGTTTCGAAACTCATTTAGAAGGCATGAATAGTTGGTTTTAGACAGTATCATTTTGGCGCGGTTAACATAAGTACCGACTTTTAAAATTTAAGACGGAAGACTCTGATTCATAGATTTTCTAAAAATTGAAGGGAATTCTGTAGTTAGAGATGCATTCGTTTGTAAATTGATACTTTTAAATGCGCTTCAGTTGCCAGACATATCTATTTGCTATCTAATTAGCATGCTTACTAACAAACGGACTGTCTCACTGAATAGCTTTCTCTCTGAATGAGTCACTCTCTGACCAACTCACTCTCTGACTGATTCTTTCTCTAAATGTCTTTTTCACTGGCTGCTTCTCCTGCTGCATAAATTTTTCAGCCAGCATGACACATTTCGTTATAGTCTTACTTACCAGAAATGGTTGAGTCACTCACAATATTTGATTCAGTGAATGAATGTTTCAGTCTTTATCTACTTGCTTACTAGCTGACCCATTCATTGGCTCTCTCACTGGTTGATTCACTCATTAACTGGCTTAAATATTGAAAAAATAATTCATTCAATGAACGACTTTCTTCCTGCCTTGTTCACTTTTTAACTGCCTCATTTTCTAATTGATTCATTCACTGACGGTTTCACTATCGTTTTCTCTTACTGACTTACATACTTTCTTTTTGCATGTCTTACTCTCCAGCTGCTTCATTCACTGAATGATGCACTTACTGGGCTATCTAATTTTTCTAACTAACTCACGCACTGCTAACTCTAACTGACTCAGTCTTTGACTAAATTGACTGTCTGATTAACTCACTCATTATCTGAGTCAATTATTGAACTACTTCAAAGCAGTCTAGGGAAAGTGATAATAAAATAAGTTGGTTTTTTTTTGTCAGAATCTGTAGAAGTGTCTAACTGATTCACTCACAATCTGGGTCATTTATTCACTTAAATACCTAAAAGCAGTTCTGAGAGAGTAGCTGAAGAGGATGAAGCTAGTTTTTGTTAGAATAAAAAGAAGTTGTAAGATATTTACTTTCTGCCTTACCTCAATTTTGTTCATTGGCTGATTCATTTATTCAGTGATTCATTTTCTGACTGACTTATTTACTGGCTGATCCATTTAGTGACTGACTCATTCACTGACTGATTCACTCATAGATCGACTCATTCTCTAACTGGCTTATATACCGACTGACTCATTTGCTGACTGCTCCAGCCACTAACTGGCTCATACAGCGACATTTACTAACTATTTCTTACAGTAAGTGATTCACTCATTGACTGATTCATTTACCAGCTGATTTTTCCAGTAATTGATCCACTAACTGACTGACTCACGCACTGACTGATTCACTCACTTGCTGATTCACAAATTGACTCACTCTATAACTGGCTCATACATTGGCTACATTCACTAACTGATTCACTCACTTGCTGATTCACTCTCAGATTGAGTCACTCTCTAACTGGCTCATACACCGACTGACTCATTTACTGACTGCTCCATTCACTAATTAATTCCCTCGCTGTCTGATTGACTCACTCTCCTACTAGCTCATACACCGACTAGCTCATTTACTGGCTGATTCACAAATTGACTGAGTTAGAGAAACTGAATCATACACCAACTGACTCATTTACTGACTGCTTCATTTACTGACTGATTCATTCACTGATTAACTCATTAACTGAGTCATGAACAGACTAGCAGTTTCATGAAAATTGGTGACAAAGCCAGGTATTAAAAAATTCGCAATTTAGCCTTCAGATACACTATTGCATTTTTCCCTTGTACATAATACTGTAATTTCCTCGATTTTTTACAGTTTTCTGCTAATTTTGAAATGATCTTCGAATATGAACCCGATGAAACGCACTTAAGCGTCCAAGATTTCAACGATCTCTTTGTGACCAATGGTGCTGAAGAACTCTTAAATTACATCAACCAAGAACAAAATATGCAATTTATTAATTATACTAGTAATGGTATACGAATATTTTTAATATTAAATCGTGCACAATTGAATAAACAAAAAATGTTAGAATTCAAGTCAATAGTTGATAAATTTCTAGAGGCGGACACTTTTGCTGGAAAGCGACAAGCTTTAAAATTGTTTGTCATAAAATCGAGCGAATTCCTGTAAATTAATATGAAATAAAATTTATTTTGAGAATATTGTGGTGCTTAAATATTTTTGTTTTATTTTTGATTTCTCTCATACATTCCACAAAAATCTATGTGTTTTATGTTTTGTTTTGGAAAACAATATATATATATATGTCAATATTGAATGCTGGTTGAATTATATAGCATCAATAGCTGATAACCCCAAACATTGTTTTCAGTCAATTAGCTTATCAGTTTAAGATGTGAGTAATAGAATTAATAAGAAATTATATACTTAGATGCTAATTTTCATAGCTGAAACAATATCAGTTTAGTTCCGACATTCGAAGTAAATAGTTCGAGCATTAAAAATTAAAAAAAAATTTATTAAAATGTTAACTTCCCGAGTATTTAAGTTATTGTGGTTGCTATTTTTTATAGAGGTAAGTCAAACTTTGTTCTATATTTTAATTTTGTTAAGAAAAAAAACTTTAATTTTCTACCTCTTAGATAGCTGCTAGTCGTACTGTTACACATTATGAAACTAAAATCGATTCAGATGGTACTAAAACTACAAAAACCTACACCACTACTGACAATAATGATGCGCCACAGACTACAAATCACTTTCTACAATCTTCCGGCACATCTTCGGAACCATTTCAAACATTCACAAGAAATGGTGGAACCATAAGAATAAAACCTCATACAGAAACTATACGTATCGGTGGTACTGGTATACCAACCGAAGACTTAATTAAGCAGGCAGGTCTCATCAAGGGTATGGATCCGGAAGCTATACGCGAGCTACTGAACACCAGACAGCCTGTAATCCGGAATACAACCGATGAGAATGGCCAAAAGCGTACAACAACCTATAAACTAGAACCGGATGGTAGTATTTCAAGTAGAAGTGTGACAGAAATAAGCCCCGCCGAAGTTGATGAACAATTTCGTAATTTATTTACTAATACCAACAAAGAAAATACAGCTGATCCTTTAGCAAATGATGCAGAATGGACTACATTATCACAACCAAGTTTTACTACAAGGTTTAATCGTCCTGCAACAAATTGGCATACTGACACCAATCTCTTTCCTAACACTAACAATCCTACCGATAGCTGGCCTAATGGTGAAGGTATCCCTAGAACAAATTATAAGCCTAGAGATGAAGCAACTACTATACGACTTCCTGAAACATGGGAACCTTCTCGTTGGCATTCAACTAAAACTTTTACTTCTAGTAACTTTCCAACAACTAATTTTGAGTCTAAAGTAAATTCGTATGATTTCAACTCAAATCCTTTCGATTCGAAAGTAGATCCCTTCGATTCTAAAGTAAATCCCTTCGATTCGAAAGTAAATCCCTTCGATTCGAAAGTAAATCCCTTCGATTCTAAAGTAAATCCCTTCGATTCAACAAATATCAATGTTACTCCTGGTACTAGAACCACAACCCATATAGATGAAAATGGTACAAAAGTAACCACTACATACACCGTTGGACCTACGAAAACAACACATACAACTTTTAATTATCCAGCTGCACGAACTTGGGTAGATCGAGAAGAAACTACACCGCCAACAACGACGAGTACTGCATCCAAAAGAGTTCCCATACCCAATTTGGAGGATTTTCTAAGATCACAATATGCAACCACTACCACTTTACCGACTGGCGAATTTCAACAATTTGGTGATAATAAACCAGTTAAACGTATAAACCTCGATGAGTTACCTATAATGAAAGTATTAAATACTAATAACAATAATCCAAACGATGATGATTATCAGTTAGTTGGACACGACAAGCCAATAAAAACTATTAAAATTGAAAATATTCCACGAACCGATCAAACAGTAGAGACTACCAATGTTAAATCATTAACAAAAACCGTACACACAAACGCTTTGCCCACATCTGCCGATTTAGATCCTGGTATGCGTAATATCTTAGAAAAAGCGGGTATTACAGCCAGTGAAATTGAATCATTAAATAGTGATAGTATAACAAAAACACGTGTAGAACCCGATGGTCGTGTAGTTAAGACAACTTATACTGTACGCACTATACCACCAGTACCAACAGATAGGAGTGTAAACCGTGCTAGTGGTACAAATCGCCGATCACCTATTAATGAATTTGGTACAGATGATTTCCCGAGAACTACTTATAATAACCCCACACCTTCAATTAATAATAATGCACTTACTCCATCTTCAACTCCAACTCCGAGGCATTTCAGTTCAAGTCATACTTATACCAAGTTTCCTCCTACATTTAGCTCACCTGAAATACATCACAATGGAATTGAACCACATCCTTTGCAACAGTCTCCTACAATTTCTTCATATGTTCCTCTTCCCAGTGGTAGAAGTCAAATAAATGATTTTCTTGCGAAAATTGGTTTAAATATTAATGATATTTTAAATCAAAATGGTGAAGTAATTAAAACTATATCGGATGATGATGGACACGTTTTGACCGCAACATTTCTATTGAGTTCTCTTAAACCAGTTGACGGTGATAATTCTAATGTCCTACAAAGACGGCCTATCATTGAACATAATCCTTTAAAGTAGTGTGAAATATGTGGAAATAAGAAATTATAAAGTAAATTGGAAAACCAATGAATATTTAAATGATTTGATTTACTTAATAAAAATAAAATAAATATAATGAAAATTATTTAAATGTGTAATTTTTTCATTTAATGTAAGAAATTTCGGATACCGTGCTCTGCCAATGGTGCCAATTGACCCAATTTTAGTAAGGCAAGGAAACAAACTTTCGTTGCCAATAGCTTTTCCGAGTCAAATCAATGAAAAATTTAAAATCCATCCAATATTGACTTATTTGTACCACCTCGGTGATCTAGTGGCAAGGTCATGCGGCTTTACTTTTGCCTCTGTGGTCTCGGATTTGATTCTCGCCTAGGATAAGGTTTATTTATTATCTATCTTTTTCCCTTTCTTTCCATCTTTCATAATTTGGGGCTTTGTTTGGTACAAAAGATCTTATAGCTATAAGGTCATACAATTTTCCGATTTCAATTCAATCGATGTATTTGTAAAATCTACGCTTGATCGGCCGCTCCAATATTGGAGCGTACACGGAAGGTAGCTCAAGCCAATTAAATACCAAAACAAAGTTTTTAGAACTATCATATTTTTGAAGAATATAACCGATACAACCCAAAGTTCTATATATATATATCGGCTACTCAATGTATATATATAATTCCCCGATTAAATGACCTACTTGGTCTGAACCAAAAAACTTCTTCCTTGGCAATTTATGATCCATCATTTTTGAGAAATCAAAAATATTTAGATTTTTCCAAAAAAAAGCAATCAGCAGTGAAAAGTATATACTTTCAACAAACGAAAAACTTTAGGATTTAAAATATTATTTTATATTATATTTTATTTTAATAATAATAATTTAATATAAATATTAAAATGAGGTCGGATATTTGAATCAATTCTGATTAGCCGCCGTGCTGGGCGTGCCAATAGAATGCACGTTACAGTGCAACTGGTTATTAAATACATTCAGACTATGTTTTAGTTTTTGGATTGAATTTCGTACTTAATTTTAGTCTGATATTGGTTTTACTTTTCCGTTTTTGCCCGTTTTTGATCTAAATTCAGGTTTGATTGTAAGTCAGAATTTTGTATTATTTTAATTTGATTTTTAATCTGAATTTGGTTTGAGTTCTAATCCATGTTTGGTCTAAATTTTGATTTGCTTTCCAGCGTTTGCAGACCAGCGTTTAATCTGATTTCTGGTCTTAATTTTAGTTTACTTTTAATTTGTATTTGGCGTCTTTTTCTGGCCCCAGTTTTAATCAAACTCTTAATTTGAGTTGAGGTTAATATTTTCGTCTGAATTGGCTTGATACCAGGGCCGTAGCCAGGATTTTTTTTCGGGGGGGTGGGGGGGGGGGGTTTCATTCGACGAAAATATTCATATAAAATTGTTATGAAACTGATGTTTAAATACAATAAATTAAATACGATGATGCATTTGATGGACCCTATCAGACTAGGGAGAAAAGTGGATAAATGTCTTAAAGCTTTAGGAAAAATGTTTGTTTCCGAATTTTCTTAATCTTAACCTAAAAAAAATGGCAGAAAATGACAAAAAAAAAATTCCCAGAATAATCAATTTAAGTTTTTTCAAATAAATATTATTCAATGTGGATTCCAATACATTTTTTATCGTGAAAGATATAATTTTGATAACTCATTGACTTGCCATTACTGATAATGAATCCAACCTCAAAAAAATGATTTCAAAAATACCAAAAATAGTCAGAGACTAATTTTTTTCAAATGATTATAAGTGGGAATTTGGGCCATTATCAATGATGAGGAGCCCGGTGAGGTTGTCATATATTCCCTAAATTCGTGCAGTCACAGCATTGAAATCTTCCGAGTCGGGTGCTCTGAGCAATAATGGGTTAAAGGATTAGTTTTATTTTAAGATTAAGAACATTGAAGCTTATTCAATAACACTGTCCTGTATGGGTTTGATGAATTGTTCCTAGTGTTGGCGAATGAATTTTTCATGCTGAACATGAATCTGAGGTCAAAAACTTCCCATTACGTCACGTTTTAGAAAAATGGGGTTGAAACCCCTGAAAATACCGTTTTTGGTCATGTTGCACAACTTGGTGCGATTTCAATTCAAATTTAGTTTTAAAATCTTTTCTTTTATTTGACTTTTTAGAAAGAAACCGATTAAACAATATTTAAAAATCGTTCAATAGATTTTATTTTCTTTTTTTCCATCCACTGGCAATCAATATCATTAGGAAAAAGTTTTCACATTTCGAAGGGGGGGAGGTCAGAACCCCCAAAACCTCCCCCTAAATACGGTCTTGCTTGATACTATTTGATACTATTTTGATCTGAATTTCGGTCCGAAATCGGTCTGAATATTGTTTTAAAATTTGGCTAAATTCGTCGGGAATTTTGGTCTAGTTTTTATTTAATTTAAGTTAAAATTTTTTGATGTAAATATATATCAGATATTCCCATTAGTTTTTGGTCGGAGTTTTGGGTTACTTTCGTTCGGTATTTGGCCTAAAGTTTTGTCTAACTATTAGTCTTTAATACTATCAAGCTGGGTTTTTAGTCTGAGTTTTGACCTGAATTTGATCTCATTTTGGTCTATTTTCTATTCATGTTCCTAACATTGTATTTTTTGTACCGGTTGTTGCCCGGTACCCGAAAGCGTGTATGGATCTCGTTGAAATCTAAAACGTATTTGTTTTTTGGTCAAATTAAGATATATTTACATTTTAAGTAATGTATAACAGACTTTAAGAATGTATTTAATTATTCATAAAAATGAACTGAGATCGTAAACTCACCACCAGGCCGATATTAACTGTTATCATAATTTAATTTTTTTTCGGGGTTTTGTTTCGACCAAAAATTACCCAAAAAATAGAGATGTATTAAATTGTTTCATTAAAAATTTTTCTCAATTGTTTTCTCAAAATATATCTTTTAACAATTAAAATCCATCAGAAAAGTCATCAAGATTTAGATCTGAATTTGGTCTCATTTTGATCTGAATTTGGTTCTTTTCTTGGTTTGAACTTCGATCTGAAAAAAGTATTTGAATTTTAGTTTGAAAATTGGTCGAAATTTCCGCCTAAATTTCTATCCGATTTTAGTTTGAATTTTGGTCTTAGTTTGTTCCAGTTATTTTTTAATTTTTAACTTGTATTTGATAAACTTTTTGCATCAGTTTTTGGTCTAGGTCTGGGTTCTGGTCGATAGTGAGTCTGATATTTATCTTTTAATTTAGTAAAATCAGGCCCAACCCCCCAAACCCAAATCCTAGAACCGCCACTGGTCCCTTCCGGTAAGTCATCTAAAATATAGCAACTTTCAAGGCCATATCTCCAGTATGTGTTCAAAGGGCACATCTCCTTTCATTTTTTTTGTCTGGAGTTTCTGATAATTCTCCACAATGTAATTGAACCCAAAGCGCAAGGATATTACAAGATATTAAACTCTTTTCCAAATGAACTATTCTTTCAATTTAACTATTTATATGAATTTACGAATACATTGTCGGAGAGAATCTCATCTATTCCAGAATTCTTCATAAGAGTTATGATTTTGATGATTTTATAGTTTTATACTAATTATGAATCCGAAAAAATCGCATTCTGAAATCAAACCAGAGTTGAATTTAGTGGTGTCGTATATAAAAAAATTTGCTTTGGATTGCTGTAGGCAATTTTTTTGTTTGAATAAGGGAACGTAGCCAGCTATGAATTCGTAACTGTTACGTTAGAATAGTGGAATGAATAACTATTAGTTCACGAAAGTAACAGAGTAAAGTAGAGTATTATTCACTGTGATTTGCAAACATCAGCGACTAACAAAAGCGTAGAAAATACAAAGGTTTGGGGAAATTTAACGACTGTGAATAATTGCAGCGGTGGAAACCCAGCTAGATGAAATTTATAGCATCTTGAGCTTATTTTCATGTAGTGATTTAATTTATATGTGACTGATAAATTTTCTTAACTTAAAATCAATTTTAATTGATTTTTTCCATGAACTTTTAAGGCTTTTTTACAATAATCTTAAAGTTTTTATTTTTCCCAAAAATATTTTGAAAAAAATCATAGTTTCGTTGGCACAACATTTCCAGAATTAAAACTAATCTGGAAATCACAGTGATTTTTTAAACAATGTAATTTTAAAATAAAGGTTGTAATCATAGTAGGTAACTGTGATTAAAAAGAATAAGCCAGAAAATATAAAATGATTTTGAATAAAAATATTTTAAAATAGCTTAAAATTATTATTCTTATACGTAATGAACTTATGACTATTACTTACCCATAACAACCTGAAAATCATCTATTAAATATACTAAATGCGCTACGCAATACAAACTAATTTTTGTAATTTAAATTTTACTGCATTTTTATTATTTATTATATTATTATTTTTTTTTTCCTTTTTGAATTCAATTTTAAACAAAATATTTAAAAGCAATATATCATGAGTAAAAGCATTTAACTAAGTAATTTATTCAATTTCCAATGAATACAATACAAAAAAATACGCAGTATTTAAGAAAAACAAAACATTATGACAATATTTTATTTAAAAACTCAGCTATTATTTATATTTATTAAAAAGCATAAAAAATTAAATAAAAATATAAAAACAAAAACATAACAGGGAAAAAGAAAAAAAAAAGAAGAAACGAAAGAGAAATAAAAAATACCAAAAATTTAATTATTAAAAAAAAAAGAATTCGTTAAATAAAATATTTAAAAAAAAAATTATAGAAAATTAAAATTATTCAAAAATCAAATAATTTAAATTAAAAAAAAAAAAACGAGATCAATAACACAAAAAATATAATATTGAAAAAAAAAGTCCATCAATATATGCGCTTTGTTGTTTTAGTTATAACTGTGTAGCTGCGCTCGTAATGCTGCTATTGTTCTTTTGCTTTGTAGCATAGTTTTAGGTGCTCAAGCTGATTTTTTTTTATTGTATGGCAATAAGTTCAGTGATGAATTCCTCGTTTACAAGTAGGTTTACGAATGTAGGTATATTTTATGATTATATATTTTTAGGTTTATATAGTGCGATAGTTTTTTTTTGTTTTTGTGTGTGTGTTTTTTAAGCCAAGCATAACATAGAAAAGAAGAACTAGATTAGTAAAAAATTATATTAAACAAATATAATAATAATAAATAAATATTAGCAAATTGAAAATAAAGCATTGCGCCTATTTTTACGCGTTTATAAAGCAATTGCGTTGCATAGAACAATAAAAAAAAAAAACAAGCATTGCAAAATAATAATAAAAAAAAATAATAGCTCTGGAAATTTGTTTGAAATAATAAAAATAAAATATGGAAAAAATATTTGAATAGATGTTTGCATGAATATTAGTTAAAAACTTTGATGTTGGGGTACAAAGTTTGTAGTTGAAGAAAATTTTTTGGCAATTAAAAATTAAATAAAATCATCTTCTTTAACCCTTCGATAATCTATAACTTTTTAAACGGTCAAAGCCCGACAAGATCCTCAGGGACATTCTCTATTAATATAGCTTGTGATGGGTATAACTGATTTTCTTTTTATCCATTATTTTTCGTATACTGTTCACAGAATTGTGTCGAAGCCGATTTTAATCGCTTCTAAACACCGCATTTATAGAAGTCACTGAGTCGCTGAGGCTGTTCAGTCTAACCGTATTGAAATATCGCTTCGTTGAAAATGTCATTGTTCCCTAGGGGACTTGTCGGTTATCGGAAAGTTTCGTATTGCCCTATAATTACAGTATTCTAAAGACTTCGTTGGGCTGTGTGATTTATGTACGCAGTGTTAAATTGGTTTTTTTTTTTGTATTCATTTGTAATTTTCAACCGCTTTCTACCGGAACATATATGGGTACTATAAAAGATGTATGTGAAAACTTCCTTTTTGACAGATAGACATATTTCCAATGCGTTTTATTTTGTCTGTATTGGGTGAATTTGAGGAAATTATTCAATTACTGATAATTTTATTCTTAAGATTTCATTCCATTATCAGTTTCAAATTACCAATTTTTTTTTTTTTATTTATCAATTAAAAATTTTACAGTACCAAAGAACTCGACTTTCAAAGAAATTCTCGGTAATGAATCATCATTTTTGCAGCGTGGTTTCCTAAAGATCATGACCTGTTTTAACATTTTTCGAATCTTGAGAGGTTTTGAATGTCTTCACGGAAATATCGTTAAAATCATCACATTAAACGTTTTTGTAATGAAAAAAGTTTTGTTCTTTTTTTTAGATCATATCTTGATTTAAATCATAACCCTATTAATGCTTTTTCAGATCAGAGATATTCCGAAAATTCGGAACTTTTGCCAGATCATGTCACGAAAGTGGAGACATTCCGCAAAATCTTCTTTAAATTACACAGCCACACAAAAAAAATGGTTTTTCAGGTCTGCAGTTCAGATCATGTTTACTAAATATTTTTCGGATCGCTAAATCCGAATACGAGTTCCAACAAAACCCAGTACGTCAGGGTTCTGACATAACCTCGAAAAACCTCATAAATTTTGTTTTCGAGCCCGGGGGTCAAAACTATTTTTATTATATGTTTCTGGGGTCGCTGAATCCGAATTCGAGATCTAGAAAAACCCAGCATGTCAGGTTTTGGACATAACCTGGAAAATACCTCGTTATCTAAGCTAAGTCGAAAGCCTGAAATCGAGAATGTGACCACATTCAAAAAAATTTCTTCACTTAATACTTGCTAACATGTTCGAGTGGTCTCCTGGATTATTTTGTCCTTATATATATGTCCTTTATTAAAGATACTAAATCAGTTTGATCATATTTCTTAATGGTTTCATATAAAATTAACCAATTTTCCTGACTATAGTTTTAAAAGATGATAACAGGATTGTAATCTCAATAATCTAAGTAATCTTTATCTTTAAAGGTTACATACATATCTCACAGAGCTGTAAAAGAATGCAATCAATCAATTGAGGATATAAGTCACAAATGAATAATAATCTTTAATTGCAGTTATTGAATAACATATTTGATTCCAGAATAAAAAATGCAGTTGGAAGTCTTTTTTGGTGCTGCCGATTGGTTACTCAATTAGAAAAGTCTTTGTTAGAGTCAAGGGAATGTTTTTGAAATCATGAGACTGCAAATCTTATGACTCCAAAATCATGACTGCTTTGAAGTCACTTAGAGTCACTTAAATACCCTTGAACTCAAATGCAGTTATTTGGAGTCAATTGCAATTTGCAGTCAATTGGAGTCACTTGAAATCTTTTGGAGTCAATTGAGATTTTGAAGTCAATTGGAATCAGTTGAAGTCATTTGTGAGTCAATTGGGAATTTGAAGTCCGCAATTGATTTCAAATCTTCAATTGACTCCAAATGACTCCAAGTGACTCCAATTGACTTCAAATTCCCAATTGACTTCAAAATCCCAATTGACTCCAAAAGACTCCAAGTGACTTCATTTGACTGCAAATTGCAATTAACTCCAAATTTGTGTTCAATGGTATTTAAGTGACTCCAAGTGACTTCAAAGCAGTCATGATTTTGGGGTCATACTATCTAGAGTCTCATGATTAAAAAAAAAATTGAATTCCCTTGACTCTAAAAAATACTTTTTTATATGAATAACCAATCGGCGACTCCAAAAAAGACTTCCAACTGCATTTTTTATTCTGGAGTCAAATATGTTATTCAGTAACTGCAATCATGAATTGTCAGTTATTAACTGTCACTTCAAGGTATTGCAAATAACTTGATTGTATTCTTTTACAGCTCTGATATCTCAGTACCCTGAGATTTTTTGAAAGTCGAATTTTATAACACTGCATATTCATTTAGTGATTAGTATTTCATAAACAGTTCTCGGTTCTCATGTTAGTAGTAATACTAGTTGTAGGTCTGAACCGAATTCACTCAAACGATTCTGATTATCTCATACTCGGTCTCAAGTTTCTCTTTTTTATGGGTCGAAAGTCGGTCTCAAGTTTTTATCAACTCTATATTTCTTTTTAATAAGTTTTTGCTAACTTGTCGGTTTTAAGTTTTTATTAATTTTATATTCGTCAGAGGAAAGCTATTCATTCTTTTAAGTTCGTCTATTTTAAGTTTTTATTCTTTCTATATTCATTGGTCAGTAGCTTTTGATAATTCCATGGTCGTTAACTACTAGAGTTTTCATTCTAGTACACTGTAGTCAGAAAATTTTTATATTTTCATATTTGCTGATCTCAAGTTTCCCTTTTTTTCATGCTCTTGATTGAAAATTTGTTAATATAATCGGAAATCGCTAGTTTATATTAATTCTGTATTCGGCATTCTATACTCGTCGGTTCAAAGTTTTTATTTTGAACTTTTTTGGTAACCCCATACTTTCAGGTATAGTCTAATTTTGTCGATGTATCTTTCTTATTCTTATTGGTCTTAAATTTTTATTAATTATAGTCGCGTTAGTCAAATATTTTTTGTATTCTTAATGATTTCGGTAAAAAAGATGGTTTCAAGGTTTTAGTAGTAATAATCGATAGTCATATACTGGTCGTATAAGGGTCAAAAATATTTTAGAAAATAATTTTTCTTAAAAACTGTAAACGTAACAGTATAGAAAGAAAGAAAAAATGTGTGATAACAAAAACTTTAAAAAGGATAATAATTCAAACTTAAAAAACTGTAATTTTGAAAATTTAACTTTAAAAAATGTTAAAACAACTTGAAAAACTTTCAAGTTATCGTATTTTTAAGTTCATAGCTTTAAATGACAACGACAAGCTCAGCATATGTATGTTCGAGTTCATCTTTTAAAGGGAATATTTAAAATCTTTACTTACCAAGTTATCAAAACGCAACGCATCCTCATCGCTGAGGCCCATGCTGCGCGTCAATTGCAAATAAGTTGAAGTAATCGGTTTCAAGCGTTCCAAATCAAGTGGCGGCAAAGTAGCAACACTAACAGAAGTAGCAGTGGTAGAAACACCAACCGAAGAGCCAGCAGTTGAAGCAGAAGAAGCAGTAACAGCTGTTGATGTGAACGAAGATCGAAGTATTTGAGGTATGCGTAGCTCTGAAGGTTTCGGGGGTGAAGAAATTTCTTGTTTTATTGAAGTAGGAGTTGATGTAACTATCAAGGGCGCTGAATGAGATTGTTGATGTTGCACAGATGATGATGAAGCAGCTATGGATGTTGGCGGCGGTGTACCATTTGATCTGAAAGTAAAAGATTTTGAAAGATTAATTGCACTGATTTGTGTAGTTTGTGATTGAATTGGTATTGGTATTTGTGGAACAGTAATTGCCGGTGTTTGTGTTGCTTCACGCAAAGCTTGAGCTTGAGCTTTTAAGCTTTGTTGCTTAACACTTTCAGGTGAACTTTTGAATTTTTTAATTAATGGAACTATTTCTTGGGTTGAAGTTTTAGCATGAGATTCTGGATGAATAGGTTCAGTTATGATTTTAAGTGATTTCATGGTTTGTATTTCCGCGGTTGGGGTAGTGGTCGCAATGGGAGAAGGCACAGCGGCACTACTTGCTACAACTTGTTGCTGCTGCTGCGGTGGAAAGCGTAAACTTTGAAAAATACTACTACTACTACCACCACCTCCACCATAAATGAGCGGTGTTAAAACCGGACTTTGAGTTTGTTGCTGTATTGGTGATGATAATGTGGTCAACGTGCTTGTCATCGCCGTCGTTTGAGTTGTGGTTGGCAAAAAACCGCCTGTGTAAAAACGTCGCATAAACTCATAATAACGAAAGAGACTCTCACGTGACTTCAATACATTCATATCAAAATACAGAGGATGGTAAGCAAAGGGTGAAGCTGGTGAACCGGTTTGTTCTAAATCATCGCCATGTACCACCACCGGAGGCGGAGTTACCGCACGTTGCAGGCTAGGATTGATGCGTATTTTTGGCAACACATTCGCTGACAATTGCTCTTCGACGACGAGTGTTGAAGGTTTTAATTGTTCTAATTCGGGTTTAAATGGTTTTAATGTTTTTGGTATAGGGCTTGAATGACGTCTACTAAGTGTTGACGACGCCGCAGTTGATGGTACGGGAGCTGCCGAAAAAGTTGGCAGCTCAACCATAGCCTCCAACTGCGTTGGTGTCATCACTTGAGAAGTAGTTGCCGCTGCTTTCAAGTTAGAGTTATCGGTGCTTGAGGCACTTCGTTGACTTGCTGATGACGTTGATTTGGCTATTACTGCAGAAGTAGTAGCTGTTGCTGTTGTTGTTTTCGGTTTTATAATAATATTTTTCATTGTTGGTCCCGCTTCAAGTGAGCTCTCAGTATGTGATGAATAATTAAGCACTTCTACTTCCGAGGAGCTTTCATTGGTCGGTTCTTCTTTTAGACTTTGTGCGGGCGAGAAAGCTCGAAGATTTTTCTTGCATTCAGGGCATGTGGAAAGAAAACGTGTTACCGCTTCACGTGGCAGAAATGCAAAGGTTTCAGTTATCTGTAAGTAAGTAAAAGTTATTTGTGAATTAGGTTCTTTGGAGAGGTTTTCAAGCCTTTGACTCACTATACGATATGTACGTTTCTGTCCTGCGTGCATACCACTTCTGCCACCCAATTCCATGTGCACACTGTAAATGATATCGAAAAATTCCTCAACTACTGCCACTTTACGATAGATGCGTTTTCCGAAATCCTGTTAACAGTAAATTTAATTATTTTTTTCTGAATTTGTAATTTTGTGGTTTACCTTGCTAGTTGAAGCTACAAATAAATCAACTTCACTAGGATTATCTGAAAGTATCGCATTTGGTGGTAGTTCTTTTTTCGGACGACGACTGCCACTGGCTTCTTCGAAACCCTCAGGACGTTTTGTGGTAAAAGCTGTAAAAGGAAATAAAATTTTTTTTTGAAAGCTTTCAAATTTTCTAGGCTAGTTTTCTGGTAAAAAAAAAAAAACCTGGAATATATTTGAAATAAAATAAATAAGGCTTAAAGTTTTGAAACCTAATTTTCTTGTCAAAAAACTTTGAAAGCTTTAAAGCTCTTTTGATAGTTTTCTTTATAAAACAGTTTTAAAGCTTTTAAGGTTTCGAGGCTAATTTTATTTTTTTTAAAATTTGTGACACTTTTAAAGTTTTCTAGTCTAACTTTTCCTTTGAAAAAGCTTCGAAAGCTTTAAGGTTGATTTTCTTTTTAAAGAGTCTTGAAACATTTAAAGTTCTGTAGGCTTACTTTTTTAAAATAATTTGAACATAATTTAAAAGGTTTTGAAGGTTTTCTAGTTTTTTAGTCAACATTTTTCTTTCAAAAGCTTTTAAACAACCTTAAGTTTTATTGGCTAGTTTTCTTAAAAAAAAAACCTGAAAAGCTTCCAAATTTTTCTCTTAAAAACATTTTGAAAGCATTGAAGCTTTCTAGACTTTAAATTTTCTAGTATGATTTTAACTGTAGAAAGCTTTGAAAGTTTTAAATTTTTTATGAGCTTATTTCATTCATAAAAAAGTTAAAGACCATTAAGTTTTATAAACTAGCATTCTGCTGAAAATAGTTTTAAAAGCTTTTCAGTATTCTTTTTTAAAATATTTTGAAAACTTTAAAGTTTCATAGACTTTTTGTTTGTGGTATTGTAATTTTAACTTTAAATATTCAACGTCTCAAGCCCAATTTTTCCGCTAAAAAGCTTCAAAGTTTTCTCATTTCTATTTTTTCTTACTTTCAATTTATCTCATTTTCTTCATAAAAAAGTTCCAAAACCTTCAAGTTTGATAGAAAAGCTTCCTGCTAAAATGGCTTAAAATGCTTTTAAGTTTTCTCTTCTTTCAAATGTTTTGAAATCTTTACAGTTTTCTGGATTTTCAGCTTTATACTCTAATTATTCCTTAAAATTCTTTGAAAGCTTTCAAGTTGTCTAGTCAATTTTTTCTTTAAAATTTTTTGAAAGCTTCATAGATTTCCAAGCTAATTTAATCCGCTAAATAACTTTGAAAGCTTTAAAAACTTTAAAACACATTTTAAAATCTCTTACCTTTTGTTTTCACCCAAAAACGAAACTTTGAACTATCTGGTCTACTGTGCTCTTTGCCTTCTAAAGCTTTAAGTATGCGTGCTTTTTTGCGTAAAGTTATAGTTTTAGTTTTCGCTTGATCTCCATAAGTTCTCAAAGCCCAAGGTTGAAAAAGCTGTTTAGAGAGAAAAAAAAGTTCAATATATAAATATGTTGATTTTCACTAGTAAGCTTAAAGCTTTGAACCTCCAAGCATAAGAATCTCAGTATAAAGCTTTAAAGCTCTTTGCCCACAAGCACACAAATGCTCTACCCTACTCACCTCATAGATATGCTCACGTTCGCTTTGAATTTTTTGCATTTTAGTGTGCGGCTCTGTTATTCCTCCTCCTCCTCCTCCTACTGTCGCCGCTGTTGTTGCAATATCAACTATCGAAACATCATCATCAACATCTGCATCATAAGCAGCAACATCGACCACAACGCTTACGCTAGTGTCTTTATTTGTTGGTTCAACTGATTCTGTTTGCTCTTCAATAGCTATTAACTTACGCTTACGCGTTGAAGCACTTTCCTCGCTACTCTTCGCAGCTATTTGAGAATGTTGCTGTTGTTGTTGCTGAAAACGTTGTACCTGTTGCTGTAAATGATATAAATGCTGTTGATGATGTTGTAGTTGCTGTTGATATTGCAAGTGAGCAACGATATTAGCCGCTTCTTGCTGTTGTTGTTGTTGCTGTTCATATGTAGCTTTTGCATCCTTGGGCCTTATATTGTTGTCATCTTCAGTGTGTGAAGGATCCATTTTATTTGAATGAATTTATGTATGTGTAAATTAATTCTTGGTGTTGGTGATTTTTTTTTTTTTTTTGTTGTGAGATGAGCTGTTTCATTGCCATTCGGCAATCACAGCTGCGGTGTCCAAAATTTTAACATATACATTTAGAAAAGCATCTGCATAAGCTTATTTAAAGCGATTATGAGAGCTTAGACTCATGTGAAGTATGTTAAAAATTTTTGACAAATTAAAAACACTGTGAAATTAAATGAAGGAAATTTTAAATGAATTTTTTAGGAATTGAAATTTTTTAGATAATAAAAATTTTGTATTTAATCATTTTATACGATAATTTCTCTCCTCCTCCTTTTCCCTCATTACCACCTTTTCTCTACTTTGTATTTGTTTCCGATAATACAAAATCAAAGACAACATTCTGTTTGCAACCTCCTTGAATAACTCTTCAAAGGTCCAAACCTCTTAGTCTTGTACTTTCCATCATTTTCAGTCTGAATAATTGAAAATTATTGTAAGAATTCTATTGGTGATTGCGATTCAAAAAGGATTGATTGAAATGTCAGAGTTTTGAGTAAGGTGCCGTTTTTTTTTAAAAATATTTTCAGCCAACTTTGTCTTAAGGAGAAGAGGAAGGGAGAAGGGGAGAGAGGAGTCATCACCAAAATCCTCCTCTTTCGACCCGCTAGCGTGCGGAGGCATAAGTGGATCACCAAACCCATTGAATATCTCAGCCATTATTAATTGTGAAGGAATGAAAAGATTGTAACCTCTGGATCTCTTAGAGGTGAAAGGGTAAGTAAGGAAAGTCAGTTGAAAGAAACATTAAAATATTGCCATAATAAAAGAATTAGATTTCAGCGAAGGTTCCAGAAGATGTTATCTGAAAAGCTCATCCCTTATGTAAATGTATGTGTTTACCAATGCATTGCAAGGTTCATAAGTTGTAAATCTGGTAGGGTCAAAATATATATAAAAGTTATTCTGATTGATGGCCTAAGTGTTATGTAATCTCTTCCACGGGGGTTTTTAAGTTCTGAAAAATCAGATTACAAATTCTCAAACAACATCAGTGGCTGATCTAATTTTACAAAATTAAGGGAAAACATCAAACTTTGAAATGTAATATTTTTTAAAGACAGTGGTCACTGTTAACCAAAATTCTAATAATCCAAATAATTTAAACTATCTGCAACACTGGCCAACAAAAATTAGAAATCAGTAAAACTCAGTAAATATATATAATGAAAAAAGGAACAGCAAAATATACATATATAATGTGTTTGTGATAGACCTGAACAGTTTAGACCAGACTTGATCCGAAATCAGATTAAAAATCAAACAAATAATTTAAAAAAACTCAGTTCAAAAATCAGGGTAGAAGCAGACCAATTATGAGACAAAAATTTCAGACTACACTTTAAATCAAAAATCTGACCAAAACAGTGCTGAAAATTCGACGACAAAAATTTGACTCGAAATAAAGCAAAAATGTGTCAAAACTCAGACCGAAATTGAATCAAAATTAGAGCAAAAGTCGACCAGAAACCTGATAAAAATTAAGACTTCACTTTAAGGCCACCTTCTGGTCAAGATTTTTCAAAAATTAAATTTTTTTATATATTTCAAAAGTATAGACTTTTAAAAGTATATATCCCACCAGCAAGGCCCATTTTTTTTTTTGAAGAGGGCAACTGTAACACCAATTTTAGTTTAGTTAAAATTATAATTTTTTTTTCATTATTATTTTTGTATATTGTTAAAGGAATAAAACATATCTACAAAGTTTATATACTATTGCTCATTATTTCATTTAAAATAAAAAATACTAAAAACTCATCAAACTCAAGGGCGCTAGACCAGAAGGTCCCCTTAAACCAAAATTGTGCCAAAAATCAGGCATAGAAGCAGATACCGGACAACTAAAAAAATTCAAAAATTCACGGAACCGAATTATGAATAAATCAAAGCTCAGACCGAAAATTGAGTTAAAATTAATGCAAAAGAAGACCCAAAATTAGATAAACATTCCGGTCCCACTTTAAACCAAAACTTTGCCGCAAATCTGACGATAATTCGGCTCGAAATCAGACAGGAATGCGAACAACAAAAATCAGACTAAAATGAGAGGGGGGAGGGCGTCAGGTTTGGCACAACAATCAGATCAAAAATCACAAGAGAAATTCATGACGAAACCAAATTATGATTAAATCAGAAGTCAGATAAAAAATCAAACCAAAATTTAACCACAATCAGAGCAGAAGTAGATTAAAAATCAGACAAAAATTCATAAGCCAAAATTATGCCAAAAATTAGAGGGAAACCTGACAAAAATCCAGACAACAAAAATGAGACCAAAACTCAGACAAAAAATCAGGTGAAAAATTCCTGACAGCAAATCATTAATGAAAAGGATTAAGTAAAAATTTTATACTGAGAACAACTTTGAGAAACAAATGATTTTCATAAAAATTTTTGCTAAGGTTTTGTAATATTTTCCTATTTTTTAATGCATCAATTTAAAATGAATGATCTAAACAAGTTTTTAGCAAAATTTCAGTAGTTCTCGTAATTTTAATCCAAAATCCTTCCTTAGGTACACCTATGATTTCGAAAAATTTCTTAGGAGCAATCTAACGGGATAGAATGATCCTTTAGCCACAAAAATCATACATAGCTTGTCATCACCAATGATCTTTGATCTTCTTTTTCTACGAGCTTTTGTAAAATCCACAAAAAAAAATAGTGAGAATAGAGACAAAAATCTGGGAGTCTGAGAGACGTGTATCGGAAAAATTAAGCTACAGTAGAAACTCGATTCTTGCACATAATCGATACTTGCATACCTCAATACTTGTGGCACAAAAATTTTTTTGATTACGTACTCACTCAGTACTTGCGACATTCGAAAATTTTAACCTCTTTCGTCATTTTTTTTTTCTTGCCGGCTCTTTTGTATTCCTTTTTAGACTAAATAAAGTTCTGACAAAATTCATTAAATTTTATCAGTTTTGAGCTTTAAATGAAGAATACTGTACTAATAAGGACGAAACTTTCGGTAAATAAACTAACTACATGATGCTCAATTCGATTCTTTAGAGGCTTAGAAGCAGTGTAGTACTGAATAAGCAAGTCGGCACAAAACAAACCTTTAACGCTTCGGAGGGCACGTCGCGGCAATTTAGCCGCAAATTGTTTATTTTCTGTTTTTAAAATACAAATCATAGTAGCCGACCGCTGCCACTCAAGTGACTTTGTAAGTTTTGAGATGCAGAGAGGTTTACCGTTAGCCGTTGGTTTCTGCGTTATATCGTTTAGCTGCTATTTGTGTTTGAAAATTGGTATCTCGCTTTTGCGGCTAATTTCCCGCGGCGCGCCCTCTCGTGTAACAAACAAATTGAAGGGTAACTTGATGAAGTTTTTTCAGATTCAAAACGATGACAAATAAATATTTTAAAATAAATGTTGAAATTGTATTTCAATATCACTAAAAACAAACAATCAGTTGTTTTATATTAATGATTTTTTTGCTATAAATAAGAAAAATTGCAGTCGATACTATGAAATTCACATTGCGGCTAAATTATCACGGCGCGCCCTCTCGTGTAACTTTTCAGAGAGCGCCCTCCGAAGGGTTAATTACACATGAAATACTCACTTGAAACTTATTATACAGGTGTATTGAATAACAATATTAACCCATTAAGGACAAGCGGAAACCAAAGTAAATAGATCAAGAAAGTAACTTGAGAAGAAAATTGTTTTTGAACCTGGCTCAGGAATGGCTCAACAACAAGGTCCCATATGGCACCGCTAGGCATTACTGGGTTAAGTATAGTAAACTTAAATTCTAAATAGGCGTATGTAAATCCATTTTAATTTGTATGGCAAACAAAAACTCAGTACTTGCAACAACCTCAAAACTTACACCAAGCTCGGTTTTCATTACATGCAAGAATCTACTCTACTACTGTACTTTGGTTATTTTTAGATATCTTACGAGAATTCAATGTGAACAACGAGAACGTACAAAAAATGCGTGCGAGGTTTTTCGCATCCATGGCATTTTACATTCCATTTCTGTGAGTCATTTTTTATGTTATTTCTCGACACAATTACAGAAATAAATTCTTAATTTCTCATATAAATATGAAAAGAAACCCGCCTGCGTGCAAAAACGCTGACGCCCTGGCTAAATTAGACGTCGGAAAAGTGCGAAACTCCGATTTCGAGTTCAAATTTATGTGGAAAACGATTAACATCGGTTAAATGGTTAAATTACATCTATATCTGTTATGATAGAGGCGAGGGCGGATACAAGGGAGGTGGGGGGACAGGGTGAAATTTTCCCTTCCACCTCCCCCCCAAAAGATTTTCAAACACTTAAAAATTTAATAACTTAAACAGGCAAAAAGGTGAACATAATTAGTTATTGTTGTTTTTAGTATTTAGTATTATAATTAAACCACTTTCCTTCTCTATGAAAATGTGCTGAAATAATAATGATACCTAAACCAAATATACCTGAAAACTCAGTGCCCTCAAATAGACCTATAAGTTTGCTGGCAATATTCTCGAAAATATTCGATGTAGTAGATTGCTAATAATACAAGAAAATATGAATACTCGCACGGTACTCCTGAGCAAGATCATCAATATTGTCACTGACTTTCTTGGAACGCAAAAAATATTGCTCTGCCATATTTTTGGACATTCAAGATACAAATTAAAAAATTGACTTCCAGCTAAATTTTATTTGGTCTTAAAGTTCTATCATTCTATGTCAAAGTAAATAATGAAACATCAGTCAAATGTCAAGTGAAAGCCGGAGTACCACAGGGCATTGTTGTGGGTCCTGCGATTTATTCGATTTTTACCTGCGACTTGCCTGAAACTGATGGTGTTACTATAGCTACTTATCCAGACGATATTGCTAATCTACTTCAGAAACAGCTCGACGACATTCAACAATGGTTACTTCGTGGATGAGTGCTTGACTTGAGTTCCATCTGCCTCAGGTTCGATTCCCAGAAAGGGTTTAAATTCTTAAAAAATGTCCAAATGGATTGTTCTAATAAAACGGATCATTTCGGTGATTTATTGGGAGTATGAATGTATAAACTCGTAATTATGACTAACTTCATATCTATCATAGGCGCCATTTTTTTTTTACATTGACAGCTATTCTATCTCGAAGAGCGCCAAAAATACTATAAGAATTGATCTGTCAAATAATTTTTATAATTTTACAAAAGTGTTTTACTATAGCTGAAAATGTCGAATTTCGTGCCAACAAAACAACATTTGCGGGAAGTTTTAATTTGCTTCTTCCATTTAAAGAAAAACGCAACTGAAGCACATCGTTTACTCACTGAAGCTTATCCTGACTGTGCTATAGACGTTTGAATGTGTCAGGTGTGGTATGCCCGTTTCAAAGCAGGTGATTTTGATGTTGAAGACAGGGAACGTTCAGGCTGCCCGAAAAAGTTCGAAGATGAAGAATTGAAGGCATTACTCGAAGAAAATTCATGTCAAACGCAACAAGAACTTGCATAATCTTTAGGAGTTGATCAATCAACCATTTCTAAACGATTGAAAGCATGGGGAATGATTCAAAAGCAAGGAAATTGGGTGCCGTACGAATTGAAGCCGAGAGATGTCGAACGACGATTTTTCACATGTGAACTGCTGATTGAACGACAGAAAAGAAATGGTTTTCTGCATCGTATCGTGACTGGCGATGGAAAGTGGATACGTTACGATAACCCAAAGCGTAAAAAATCATGGGGACCGCCCGGACATGCATCAACATCAACGGCAAAGCCGAACATCCATGGATCCAAGGTCATGCTGTGTATTTGGTGAAATATGAAATGTGTCGAGTATTCTGAGCTGTTGAAACCGAATGAAACGATCACTTGCGACCGCTACCGACTACAATTGATGCGTTTGAGCAGAGCATTAAAGGATAAGAGGCCAGATTATGAGAATAGACACGAAGAAAATTTACTGGTACGGGTTTCCCCATACCAGTAAATTTTCACATGGCCATACATTTAAAATTGTTAGTCATCGAAATAAAGTTTATAAATAAACAAAAAAAAAAACGATATCCGAACGGGCTCCAGCCCTCGTGTTGGCGTTTTGGTTCATATGGAGAATTTTTACTTTTTATTTCCCCCCCTCCCCCTCAAAAAAATATTTCCTGTATCCGCCACTCATAGAGGTATCGTAATTAGATATAGAATATGACTACTTGTCTGCTAGCTCGTTTTCTAATTTATTATTGCCATTTATTACGAAATGGGACATCGATTCAGAGAAGCTGAAAACTATGGAAAGTTCAAGTGAAAGTTCCTACAGTTTTTTTTCACACATTTTCAACATGATATCTAGAGATTCGCAACGAGTTCAAAAAAGTCTTGTACGATTTTTAATAGATTTAACTTCTTTTGGAGTAAAGAAAATTTTGGTCAAGCGGACCCATTGCTTCAGTATTAAAAATACTCTAAACAGATTTTGAATATGTTCGGAAATGATTTGATTTGATTTCGGCTGGTAGTACAACAATGAACTCAAGCTTGTAATTTTTTGCTTATATTTGACGATAAACAAACCGAGTGAGATACAAAAAATATATCAATTCCAAGATATAGTAAAGTACATGAGGAAGCAATAGTATCTGCTTGAGGGACCAATATCGATGCAACACACTTTAATCCATTCAGTCTTTCTCCTCGTAGAGATATATTTGCTCTTAAAAAGTCGTTATTTTAAAGTGATTCTTTGATGGCTTAGTAATATTATCAAGAATTATTATTATTTTTTTTTTTTTTTTGATTTTCTGACGTAAGTTCTTATATATTTAAAATATTTTTTTTTTCACTATGTATAAAAATGAAATACTTATATGCTCACAATTCAATAAATTCAATTGAAATTAACACTTAGAATGAAACGACACAACAAAAAAAAAAAAACGAAATGTTCAACAAAAAGAGTTCAAACAATTAACCAAACTTAACAAACAAAACTTTAATGAAACTTTTTTTTTAGATAGTGAACTTTTGAAAGTATGTATGTGTTTTTTCAAAGTTTTCATTAATTGATTAACTTTTTTTTTTGGGTGTTAACCACGACACCATACGCGAGCTCAAGTAAGGTTTAAAGAAGACTGAAGACACGAAGTGATGTCCAGCAATAATAAGGATGGACCAAATCAAATGAACAGGACTTAAAAATCTACAAGAAAAAAAAACCAGTTAACTAAAGAAACAAAAAAGAAAAAAAATGTAAAACAAGCAGACAGACAGACAATTATCATGAACTTTAAATTCTTCTAAGACAACCAAGTATTTAAAGGGGAAATTCTATGAAAACCGGAAAAGGGACACAAAAATTCAACTTAAAGTTACTACTTTTATATATGAAAAGTAATACATAAATGCATAAAAGCCAACAAGCAATAAGAAGAAAAAAAAAAACACCAACAACACACAAATCGCGTGCCTACCACAACATATGCTTTTAAAAGTGAAGGTTAAGGGTGTTCTGTACTTCTAAAAGGGGTGGGATAGCGTTCTCATTCATATTATGTGCTCTTATCTTAAAAAACAAATGAAATGCCTGCACACACGAACACACACACACAGACACACACGCAAACCTTTAAATTTTCTAATACATTCCACCCCTTTTCTACTTATTTCGTTTACTATTTCTTACTTACTTGCTTAACACGCTTGCATGCAAATCTCAAAATTTCTCATGTTTTACATTTTGTTTTTTTTTTTTTACTTAGCATGCTTTTAGGTGTTTTTGTATGTAAACACTTACAAACGCACATATATTTTTTTTTTTTTATCTAGCTTAGTTTTTCTCTTTTGAATTTCTAATATTTTTTTTCCAACCCACTTCATATTTATTAAATTTTTCTCTCTCTCTCTCTCACGGTCTGTCATTCTCTTTTTCTCCGTAGTTTCACATTCTTTTATTTTCTTTCACGTGTGTTTGTTCACACTTTCAAATATTTATATATGTACACATAACAAACTTGTTGCTTTTTCTTCGTAATCTCATGTTTTTTTTTTCTTTTGCCGCTTAAAAATATGCTATGATTTTTAGAAATCACAATATTGAGTTCAGTGTTCATGTCTCGTGGTGTCACGTGTTGCTTAAAGAAAAAAAAGATACAAATACAAGCACAATGCAAAAAAAACTCAATGTTTTCGCTCTTAAACTTTTTTACTCTCTCACTCTCACTCTCTCTTTCTCTATATCTCTTTCTATTCTTGTATTCTGTTTTTATTACTACGCTCTCTAATACTCTTTTTTGTATTATTCAAATATGTATTGCTCTAAAAAGTATGCTTTGATTTTTCGTTTACTTGATTTCAAAGTATGTTTCGCTTGCAAAAAAATTTAAAAAAAAAAACAAAAAAACAGAAGGGGTTTTTTGTGCTTATGCTCTCATCTCATATGTTGTCGTCTATTGTCGTCATTAGGCATTAGATTGGTCACCTTGCTGCTTTTTTAGGGTGGTTAAATGTCCCTGTATGTTTCTTCTTTTAAGTGTGAGTTTTCTTAGACATTAGAATATAACTTTGATTGGTCGTTTTGTTTCGTTTGTTTTTTTTTTTGTTTTTTTCTTTTTTTATGTAGGGTAGGGTAAAATTACAATAGGATATGTCCTGCTTAAACTGGTTGTACTTGTTTCTATACTTCCCCTCTTCTGTTGCTACCTTTCATTTGTAAATATATGTGTATAAGTGCATGTCCTTTTTGTGTTTTTCGTAATGAAGTATCTGTTGAAATTGGTCAGCATCCTTTTTTTGTATTTTTCTGTTTAAAGTTCATCTTAATTATTTTAAGATTTCCTGTTTTTCATTACGATTTCTGTCTATTTTTTACGTGATCTTTTCATAGAAAAAAAATACAAAATTTCCGTTATCATAGTTTAAGGCGCCAAAAAAGAAGAAATCAGTTAGGTTAGTTATGTGCAACTGACCGGTTTAGTAATTTGTATATGACATTTCGAACTCGCTCAACTGCCATACAAAAAGTCATAAATTTTGGTGTAAATTTGTATTGACGGTTAAATGTCATATAGCTTTCTTTGAGGTCATTCTGGCTGTCCCGTGCGAGAACATTTTTAATTTTATGGCATTCTAATCTGAAGTCATTGATCTATGAATTTTTACTTTTCCGATACACGAAGATTATACATAAACTTATGTGTGATTGCTTCAAGTCTTCAACTATTCTAGAATATTTGATACGCAGAAACATATTCAAAGAACTGGCTGTAAGGCATTCAGATGACGATACCGAAGAACCGAACTAAACTAATATCAATGCATAAACATCTAAGTATAGCGCTGTTGCTGACCAAGATAGAACTGCTTGAACTTATCATTCCGAAACACATTCTGTCCACGTTCGGACTCTGCCAGCAAACCATGAGACAATATATGATTTTGATTAACACACACTAAATCTTAATCACTCAATTGAAAGCAAAAGGTACCGAAAGAGAAATGCAGAGGCCCCCAATTGAAATAAAACACTAAAGTGTTGTGAATTCTGTCGAAGGCATTGCCCTGCTAAATGCTAGAACAATTGTGTAGAAGGTTCTATATTTAATCTAGAACCAATAAAAAAATTTTGTTTTATGCTTTTAAGATTCAGCATAAAATTGTTGGGTTAGACAGTAGCAGGGCCGTAGCCAGAATTTTTTTTCGGGGGGGTTTTCATTCGACGAAAATATTCATATAAAATGTTTATGAAACTGATGTTTAAATACAATAAATTAAATACGATGATGCATTTGAAAAATTTTGGAAAAATTTTTGTTTCCGAATTTTCTTAATCTTAACCTAAAAAAAATGGCAGAAAATGACATAAAAAATTCACAGAATAAACAATTTTCAATACATTTTTTATCGTGAAAGACATAATTTCGATAACTCATTGACTTGTCATTACTGATAATGAATCCAACCTCAAAAAAAATGATCAAAAATGCCAAAAATAGTCAGAGACTAATTTTTTTCAAATGAGAGAGAGCCCGGAAGAGGTTAACATATATTCCCTAAATTCGTGCAGTCATAGCATTGAAATCTTACGAGTCGGGTGCTCTGAGCAATAATGGATTAAAGGATTAATTATATTTTAAGATTAAGAAAACTTTGAAACTTATTCAATAACACTGGTGAATTGTTCCTAGTGTTGGCGAATGAATTTTTCATGCTGAACACAAATCGAAGGTCAAAAACTTCCTATTACTTCACGTTTTAGAAAAACGGGGTTGAAATCTCTGAAAATACCGTTTTTGGCCATGTAGCAAAAATTCGTACGATTTCAATACAAATTTATTTTTAAAATTTTTTCTTTTCTTTGACTTTTTAGAAAGAAACCGTTTAAAAAATATTTAAAAATTGTTCAATAGATTTTATTTTGATTTTTTTTCCATCCACTGGCAATCAATATCAAAAATTAGGAAAAAGTTTTGGGGGGTCAGAACCCCCAAAATCTCCCTCCCCCCCTAAATACGGCCTTGGACAATAGTAATGATTACTTAAGGAAATTGAACTCCTCTTCAATTCCAATTACTTGGATTTGTAATTGATATTGGGAACTGCATTTGTAATTGGTAATTAACATATCCAATTCCTCAGTAATTGGATTCAAAAATGTTCAATTCCACTACGGAATTGTAATTAAAATTATGCAATTCCTCAATGGAATAGAAATAGTACTTGAAAAGTAAGAAACTGCCTTGTAATCAACAACTTTTGTAGAGTTAATTTCTAAAAAAGATGAAATAATTTTCCGAAAGTAATTAATTACTTTTAGGTTAAATTCCCAAAAGTCCAATTGACCGTTTGTAGCGGTCTGTAAAAAGTAGTACAGGGAAACGATTACCACAGAAACGCAATCACGCAACTACAATTTACTTAATGGAATTCAAATTAAAAAGGAATCAATTACTATTTTGGAATTCAATTCGACAAAAGTAGTTGATTACACAAGTGAAGAGAAATTCTTCAGATTTTAAATACGTCTTCAGTTTCTTTGAAGAATTGCATATTTTAAATTACAAACTACAATTCAATAATGGAATTGAATTCCATAAGGTTCCTCAATTTTCAAAAACCATTCCAATTCCTTTAGGAATTGCATATTTTAAATTACAAACTACAATTCAATAATGGAATTTTCAAGTACCTTTTCAATTTCTTTAGGAATTACATATTTTAAATTACAATTTGACAAATCGAATTGAACATATATTTACTTCCATTACTAAGGAATCAGAAATGTTAATTGCCAATTAAAATTTTTTGTAATGGAATTAATTTTAATTTTTTTAATTTCTGGAAATGGCAATCAAGAATAAGCATTTCCAATTCCATGAAATTAGGAATGTAATGGAAATTAAATTATATCTACCAGACTGTGAGGATCAGTACATAATTAAGAGGCTTAGCTTTATTCCCGATAAACGAAAACATGAATCGATAAATCTCTCCTCCCTTTCGTTCTAATGTTTGGGGCTGAGACAAAGACGATGATAATCAAGAAGCTTATTGGGAATATTTGTGAGAATACTTTTTAATATCTGTGGCCAAATATGCGTAAACAAAGTGCAGCTTATAAGATAGATCCATTAGCATAAGCGGATTTCGAAGCTGAGGAATATTTTAGATTTTTCATTTCCTCAAACAAATTTTCAATTCATATTGTGATCACAAAAACTTGAATTTTTACGGGAATGGGTTGAGCCAGATGGTTTCGGGATTTGAATCCGCTTCAAAAACAAAAGTTTTACTCTTCCCTAGAGAGTACAAAATATGAAAATTTGCCTTACCCAAAATTATCGGTATTTCATTTGGTTTCAGCGAAATCTTTATAATTCTTAATTCCAAACCTTCAACGGAAAGTTAGCATAGCAGAAAGGATACAGGTTAGGTTAGGTAGTACTGGCTGGCCGAACCCACGCATAGACCTTTAGGTCTTTAGCGATACCAGATAGGAGTCCTAGGAATTATTTATCGAGTGTATATTTAGCGAGAGTACTCGTCGTTTAAGATGCGAGTGTGGTTAGTAAGCTTTAAAAGACAGTTCACCCCCAGTTTAGCGATCTCGTTCGGACCCTCAAACTGTGGCGCTCCTAAGTACGTTAATCGAGTTCTAGTGAGCGCGGGACAGGAGCAAAGAAGATGCTCTAGAGTTTCCCTCTAGCTCCATACATTTCCTGCAATTATCATTGTTGGTTAGTTTTAATTTAAGCGCGTGCGTTGCCACCAAACAATGGTCAGTTAGTACTCCAATTACTGTTCTGCAGTCCTTACGATTGAACGATATAACAGATTTTGCGTACCTCTCGCTGTAGGGGTCACACATGACTTTAGCGATTTTACATGTGGGTATATTTCTCCACCTAGCTATCGCTTTCTTCCACATGCGTGCTTCTAGGTTACAATTACAATTGCAGAGGCTTCGCTGATTTGATCCTCCGGCAGTTTAGCTCCTTTTTTTCGCGATTTTGTCGACAATCTCGTTTCCATCTATGCCTTTGTGACACAGCCTACGCTTAGTAGTCAGTTTCCTCCATTACTGCCCTGCTCTGAAGAACACTTTTGGATGATGTCCAGTGTGATGTCAACGCTTTTATAGCTGACAGGCTCCGCAGCCTTCCTAGCGGCAAATATTTCTGCCTGGAATATGCTGCAGTAACCAGGAATCCTGAAGGGCTTTCTGATATTTAGCTCACCACAGTAAACACCAACGACGCCCACCCCTCAACTATTTTTGAGCCATCCGTGAAAATATTGAAGGATTTGCATTCTAGTTCCATACCCTTACGCCAGCCTTCCAGCTTTTATTCTCTTTCCAGAGCTCAATTTCGGGGTCACGTAATCTGAAACAGATGTGTTCCGACTAATTGACCTATGTCCGAAGGATCTAGAGTATAGTTGTCCAGTAACCCGTAGTCTTTCTACCGATTTTGCTGCCCGATTTCCTACGAAGAGATCAAAGCTGCCTTTGGAGTTGTTCTCATAGCTCCCATGATACATAGCACGGACAGCCGCTGAACCTTTTCCAAGGGCTTGATATACGTTTTCCTTTTAGTTATAGTCCACCATACCAAAATACCGTAGAGCAGTATAGGTCTAACTATGGCTGAAAAGGATACAGAAAGCTTCTTGTGTTTCTATTGTTGTAAGAGGGCCTTAGAAGTAAAACGGGGACTCAAACTTTGTATCATATCCTGACTTTACATATACATCAGTCATTCAGTTGAATCTTCTTTATGACGCCGTCTTCTCTGATGGCCAGCTAAAAAGTTAATCAGCTTAACAATTTCGATGCTCTCACGGCATTACTTAATGGGGACTTCTGTTTGTGTTGTGATTCTGAAGAAAAGGAAAAAACATCCTTCATTTCATGTATTACCATTCATCTCTCTTCTTTTACTAGTCTGACTGAGTTATCATCCATAAATATTAAAAACATTTACACCTAAGCGGAGTAAGAAATCCCCGCACATTCGTTAGTGTTTAATCACTACAGACCCAGAAATCTAGGTGAGGCTTTTGTAAAGTACCAGAATCCCTTTCCAAATAACGAAATGTTTTCAGTTGTTGTGAATTCCGAAAGACGGTTATAAATGCGTCATAATATTTTCCAACGTATTTTTCAAAATTTGTTTATTATTTAAATTCAAGAACTTATCATTCCAACATAAAAAAATTCTGCATCATTTATGCATGAGTTTCCTTTCAAAGAAAGTTCAAAGTTCATATTCACAGCTTCCTTAAACGTAAGTATTTTTGATATTTTTGATATCAAAAATTTTTTTTGGGACATTAATTCGTTTTATACAGAAACCAACAAAATTCGAATAAAAATGAAAAAACTTTCTCACGCTAAACAGCATCAAATGGAAACGGCAGGACATGATTTCTTTAAAATGACAAAAAAGGATACAGAAAATTTGAACTTTCACATGAAAAATCAACGAAATCGTTCGTATCTTTTCTTAAGTTAAAAAATGGTCCGGTTTTAACAAAACTGGACAAGGAACATAACAACAACAATAACAGCAACACAGATACAGCATCACAAGATACCAAAAAAAAAAAAAAATTAAAATAAAACAGAGACGCATTGAACTTTGACATGCAATGGTGTGTGTGTGCGTGTGCGTGCGTGTGTGTGTGTGTCTGAGCTGCTGCTGCGCTACATACACGAGAAATATTAAAATCAGCTTGTTCAAAGCCAAAGAAAACGATGCGCACAACCCTTAAAAATATTCATGTGTATGTGTGCAACTCTTTTTTTTTTGGTTTCTTATGAAAAAAAAAAAAACTTGTTTCAATGTGGTCAATCGGTCAGCAAAATATGATGATCGCTGCGACGATATGTAGTCATCACTAGATATGAGTTGAGCTTGAGCTATGCTGAGCAATGTGACGAAGGTTGTGTGGTAGTGGTGCAGTTATCTTTAAAACTGATGCTGCTGAATGCATATGTAAATACCCGCATTCAGTCCAGTTTCAAATGTATCGTTTTTTCTTCTCCCCAGTTTTGCTATGAAATCTATATTATTTTTGTTTGATATTAATTTTGTTTGTTTCTTTTGGAATAATGCAGAGATTTTCATATGACACCAAAGGACACCAATAAAAAGTCCACACATTTCGTTTCTTTTCTTGTTCTTTGGTTTTTTTTTCACTAAAAACTGGTTTTTTGTATACTTGAGTTGAGTTATGCTTTAGATGCTAAAGAGCATGCTTGCTTGATTTTTCAAGCTTCAGTTTGGTTGTTTCAATATTAGTAATACTCTGTACCGATGTTCAATTGAAAACATTTATTTGTATACTTTTTCGGTTATATTCACCTATATATTTGTACCTTAGAATTACTCACAGGAGCCATTCGCCAATCATGCGCCCCAATATATCATTTTATCGAACAAACCGCAACCATAAGCGCGTTGAGGTTGAGCGAAGCAGGTTGCTAGAAAAAAAGAACTTTCGGTCATGGTAGCTTGCTCATATCGAATAGGCGACAAATAGCCAACAAAACGAATTACAACATTCTCACCGTAGCTTTCATTAAATACTTCACGGTACACTTTTCTTTCCGGAAGGAATAAAGCAACGGGATGATAATAAATAAATTTTCACGGCAGTATTCACGGAAGGATCCAAAATGGACTGTGACGTCGGTGCAAAGATTTTTCTCAAAGAGGCTAGACCTTTATCGATCGGTTCGCTTCAGTAATTCCCTAATTCAGCTACGGTATGCCATGCGAAAATATTGCCCATCAAGAAAGAGTACATGATGCTAGAAGCAGATCATCAAACTTAAAAAATAAATAACGATATTTTTTTGTATAGCCAGGTTGCAATTATTGGGAGTATGAATGTATAAACTCGTAATTGCGACTAACTTCATATCTATCAAACGCGCCATTTTTTTGACATTGACAGCTATTCTATCTCGAAGAGCGCCAAAAATACTATAAGAATTGATCTGTCAAATAATTTTCATAATTTTACAAAAGTGTTTTACTATAGCTGAAAATGTCGAATTTCGTGCCAACAAAACAACATTTGCGGGAAGTTTTAATTTGCTTCTTCTTTTATTTAAAGAAAAACGCAACTGAAGCACATCGTTTACTCACTGAAGCTTATCCTGACTATGCTATAGACGTTAGAATGTGTCAGGTGTGGTATGCCCGTTTCAAAAGTGGTGATTTTGATGTTGAAGACAGGGAACGTTCAGGCTGCCCGAAAAAGTTCGAAGATGAAGAATTGAAGGCATTACTCGAAGAAGATTCATGTCAAACGCAACAAGAACTTGCAGAATCTTTAGGAGTTGATCAATGAACCATTTCTAAACGATTAAAAGCATTGGGAATGATTCAAAAGCAAGGAAATTGGTTGCCGTACGAATTGAAGCCGAGAGACGTCGAACGACGATTTTTCACATGTGAACTGCTGATTGAACGACAGAAAAAAAAGGGTTTTCTGTATCGTATTGTGACTGGCGATGAAAAGTGGATACGTTACGATAACCCAAAGCGTAAAAAATCATGTGAACCGCCCGGACATGCATCAACATCAACGGCAAAGCCGAACATCCATGGATCCAAGCTCATGCTGTGTATTTGGTGGGATATGAAAGGTGTCGTGTATTATGAACTGTTGAAACCGAATGAAATGATCACTGGCTACCGCTACCGACTACAATTGATGCGTTTGAGCCGAGCATTAAAGGATAAGAGACCAGAATATGAGAATAGACACGACAAAGTTATTCTTCAGCACGACAATGCTCGGCCGCATGTTGCAAGGCAAGTAAAAACATACTTGAAAACGCTGAAATGGGAAGTGCTACCCCACCCGCCGTATTCTCCAGACATTGCTCCTTCTGATTACCGCTTGTTCCGATCGATGACACATGGCCTGGCTGAACAGCACTTCCGTTCCTTCGAAGAACTCAAAAAATGGGTCGATTCGTGGATAGGCTCAAAAGATGAGGAGTTCTTTCGACGCGGAATCCGTATGCTACCAGAAAGATGGGAAAAGGTTTTGGCTAACCTGGACAATACTTAAAAGAATAAATTTATAATCACTTTTTCACAATAAATGTCCAAATTACGAAAAAAATACGAGTTTATACATTCATACTCCAATATAACTCTTGATTTATTCGTCACAACATCTAATCTAGTAAAACAGTGCAGTGAGATCCTTACTGAACTATCACGACTGCATAGCGTTGACCTAATATTGGTCCCCAGATATCGGAACCAAAAGGATAACTAAAAAGCAGATGAGTTGGACCGGAAGTTCTCTGCTTTGCAGAATTTCTGAATCTCAGTGAATTGAATCTCAATTGTAGATTTTAGGGGACGAAAAACCCATTTAGTAAATCTTTTTCTTCGCTAGAAACCATAGTTAATTTTCTTTGGGAATGCCCAGCTTTGGGACAACCGGGGGCGAAAACCTTAAGCAAATCACACATCAAAAACTTTAAGGGCTATCTGAGATATGCATGAACGAATGAACATTCTTCTTGAACCAACTATCCACTGAAAATGTGGCATTGAAAGCGCTCATTATCGAACTAAAGCTTTATTCAATTTCTTTGATTTGCTAATCGATTTCTATCTAGTTTATTTAATGGGTCGATTTTTCAAGGACGTTCAACTACAGTGTTTCAAATAGAATACCTTCCTTTGTTGAAGCATTTTCCAACCTTCTCTTAACATGACCATATTATGAAAAGTCGCTGGATTTTGATGCACCTGACTTAGTCAGTGTCGGCGTGCAGTTCATATCTCTATGGAATCGTCTAACTCAATACCCTCCTTTAATAAATTTTTTTAAGTACAATATCTTTAATTTCAATGCCTCCAACAATCTCAAATGATAGGTTCTTATCTTCCTTGACCTTAGATGTTGAACTTAAGAAGAGTTCTCAATTAAATTTGTGTGGATGATTAAGAATTTATGGGTAAAAAATTAAAGCTTTGAATTTTTAGAACCATTAGCCCCAAAAAAGCGGGACTAGGAAAATTTGTGCTTTGAGAACCTTCCTTAATTTTTTATCGGGAATATTTTTCCTAAAAAAAACTCATTGTTTAAGCAAAAATAAGTGAAATTTATTCTGTAAGTTTTCTAAAGAATAAAGTAAATATCTTGTCATGCCTGAAGCCACACTCACAAGTTCCAATCACGATATTTTTGAGAAGTTTGTCAGCTAGATAAAGGCAACTTCTCTGCATATCTTTAAATCGTAGTCCGCTAACTGATGTCAGATCACTATACAGAGGGAGCCACGAATAGGCTGTGTGTCGACTTAAGATGGAGGAGCGCAAGGATCGAATATGGACTCACCGACTTGTGGGATTATTCTAATTATTTATCTGGTGTCCTCAGCTCCCACGCCCCCCTCCCTCTGAGTTTGTTTTTTGTCCCCCAGATATATCGTAATCCAGATAGCATCAATTTTAATTCAAATTTGTAAAATTCATTTCAAAAAGCGTCAATTTGAGTTCAAAATAATCAATTTGATTTCCAAAAATGTTAACTTGAATTCAAAATAATCAATTTGAACGAAGAATGCGTAATTTTAAGCTCACAATAAAATAAATTCACAATTAAAAAAAAGTAAATTGATTTCCGAAAATTTAAATTTAAATTCAGAATAGTAAAATTAATTTCTAAAACTATGAATTTGAATTCAAAAAGCCCCAATTTGAATTCAAAAAGCCCCAATTTGAATTCAAAGAGCATTAAACTTATTTCAAAAAAAATTTATTTAAAAAAAAAAAAAAACGAGACCAAAAAAAATACATTGAAAAAGTAATGAAAAACACGTAAAAGTGTTAACCAAATTTAATCTAAAGCTTGAAATTTTCCAAAACAATCAATTCAAAGTTCAAAGTGCAAATTTTTTATACAAATATGCTGCCATTACAAAATGAAATAATTTTGGTTTTTTATTTGTTTTTTTTTTTTTTTTTTTTTTGGCTTTTTAATTTTAGCATTTTTTTTTTTTGTGCAAATATTTAAATAAAATTCAAATAGATATTTAATGAGAACGCAGGGAAAAAAAATTATATATGAGTAGGTACCTGCAACCATTAACATTACCACTCCCGTTTCTCCTGTGTTTTATGCTTCAGCGCCTCCTACGTACACTCCTTCATTGCACCCTCTCTCTCTCTCGGTGCTCATACCATAAGCTTTACACAAAAAGCGAACGCAACATAAATTTACGCAATTTGATTGCAATTTATATACACAAATGTTGTTCTTGTTATTACTTTTGTTGTTATTGTTGTTACTTTTGTTGTTGTTGTTGCTGTTACTCTTGCCGATGATGATGCTGATTCTGATGCTGTTGTTATTATTGTTTGCAGCTTTTGTTGTTGTTGTTGTTGTTTTATCTGTTGTTGTTGTTGTTACTGTTGTCAAAACTGCCATCAGTGATATATACTTAAAAAAAAAACTCTCGACACCAACAACATCATCTTCCTCCTCTCATACTTTATGGCTTTCTCCTTTTTTTTTTTTGTTTTTTTTTTTTTTGTAATGCCCTACAATCTAAAAGATGTGCTTATAAGTTTTTTTTTGAAACTTTGATCGCTGATTTACATATATGTATTCTGAACCAAATACTACTGGGTACGAGTTTTGGTCTTATTCTTATATATCATAGTTGTAATCTTTGATTGATCTTCACCTTCATCATCGGTTTCTGTATCACCCATTACAGCTTGACTAGTTTCTTCATAACTTTCTCTGGATTTACACAACTTTGTATCTATTCCCCAAGTAAACTAAAAATACAACATAACTGTCCGATTTTACCTATTTTGATGCCCCATAAACCGAAAGTAGTCTCTCTAACTTAATCTCATCAGAGCCGCTAAAAATATGTGTATCTAAAAATGGGAACCTTATTCTAAATAGAGCTGAAACTTTATAGAAAAAATGAGGGAGAGTTTCTGTATCACTTGCATCTCTGCTAAGGCGGTAGTTAACCTAGAAATCTACAAATTTGACCAAGTTGTCCTTGCACTAATAGTAAGTTAGTCTTGCCTCAATTAACGGATTTTAAAAAGTGTGACAATGTATCCACCCTACGATTACCAATGCAAATACTGACTAGGTAGGCCAAAGATTCATCCTTCACTAGTTAGTTCTACAATTTTATCCTCACCCATAATATGCCAATGACCCATAACCAATATAAGAAAAGTTTTTCTCCAGATTTAATTTAGGAAACCTCAAATTGATTTCAGAGAGAACGTAATTTTGATTTCGGAGTAGTCAAATTGGTTTGTGAAAACGTCAATTCGAATTTCGAATGGTCAAGCTGATTACAAGATGATGTCCAATTTGAATTCAAAATAGTCAAATTGATTTCTGAAGACATCAAGTTGAATTCAAAAGAGTCAAATTGATTTTTAAAGACATCAAGTTGAATTCAAAAGTATCAAATCGATTTCTAAAGACATCAAGTTAAATTCAAAATATTCAAATCGATTTCTAAAGACATCAAGTTGAATTCAAAAGAGTCAAATTGACTCCTGGAGAAGTCAAGTTGAATTCAAAAAATTCAAATTGATTTCTGAAGACGCCAAGCTGAAATCAGAAAAGTGAAATTGATCTCTGAAGACGTCAAGTTGAATTCAAGATAATCAAATCGAAATCGATTTCTAATGATGCAAGTTGAATTCAAAATAGTCAAACCATTTTCTGATGAAGTCGAGCTGAATTCAAAATAGTCAAGTCGATCTTTAACGACGTCGAGTTGAATATCAAATAGTCAAATCGATTTCTAAAGACGTCAAGTTGAAATCAAAATAGTCAAATTGATTTCTGAATACGTCAAGTTGAATTCAGAAAAATCAAATCGATTTTTGAAGGCGTCAAGTTGAATTCAAAATAGTCAAGTCGATTTCTGAAGACGCTAAGTTGAATTCAAAAGAATCAAATTGATTTCTGGAGAAGTCAAGTTGAATTCAAAATAATCAAATCGATTTCTGAAGACGTTAAGTTGAATTCAAAATAGTTAAATTAATTTCTGAAGACGTCAAGTTGCATTCAGAATATTCAAATCGAATCCTGAAGACGTCAAGTTGAATTCAAAGTAGTCAAATCGATTTTTGAAGGCTTCAAGTTTAATTAAAAATAATGAAATCGATTTCTGAAGACATCAAGTCAAATTCAGAACAGTCAAATTGATTTCTAAATACGTCAAGTTAAATTCAAAGTAGTCGAATCGATTTCTGAAGACTTGACGTCTTAAATCCAATATAATCAAATTGATTTGTGAAGAAGTCAGGTTGAATTTAAAATAGTCAAATTGATTTCTGAGCAGGTCAAGTTTAAATCAGAATAGTAAAATTGATTTCTAAAGACGTCAAGTTGAATTCATAATAGTCAAATCGATTTCTGAAAACGTCAAGTTAAATTCAAAATAGTTAAATCGATCTCCTAAAGCTTCAGTTTGAATTCAAAATAGTCAAATTGGTTTCTGAAAGCTTCAAGTTGAATTCAAAATAGTCAAGTCGATTTCTGGAAGCGTTAAGTTTAATTCAAAAGAGTCAAATTGATTTCTGAAGACGTCAAGTTGAATTCAAAATCATCAAATTGATTCGAAGTTGAATTCAGAATAGTCAAGTCGATTTCGGAAGACGTCGAGTTGAATTTAAAATAGTCAAATTGATTTCTGAAGATGTCAAGTTGAATTCAAAAGAGTCAAATCTTTTTCTGAAACCATCAAGTTCAATTCAAAATAGTCCAATCGATTTCTGAAGGCTTCAAGTTGAATTCAAAATAGCCATATTGATTTCTGAAGGCGTTAAGTGGAATTCAAAATAGTCAAATCGATTTCTGAAGGCGTTAAGTGGAATCTAAAATAGTCAAATCGATTTCTGAAGACGTCAAGAATGGATTTGCCACTAGTTTTGAAGATATTATTATCATTGAATATAAGGTCGTAACATAATTCTCTGGACAGATTCACAAATTTTGAAGATTTTACTACCCAATCTGAAGTCCTGATATAAATCAAGTTCTTTTCTATAGTAATTTAATTTTTTTTTTAAGAAATTACTGCCGAATCTGTGATCTTGATATAATTCAATTTTTCCTCTAAATATTTAAGGTCTTGTATTTGTTTAGAGAGATAAACTGCCTGGAAAACAATGTCAGTAGCTTCTTCTACTTCCGCTTCTTTCCTTATCTGTTCAATGTATAGCGGATCCATCCGTTCGTTGCTTATTCAAATGTAATATGATTTTTTCAGTATTTCCGTAGTTGTCATTCGTTATTTTTTTGTATTTATTTTTGGTTGCCTCCTGCTTAATGCGTATAAAAATGAGGCTCATTTATACACGCACACACACACACACACATACTGAATTGCCCCTAAAAGTATATTATTTACTTTTTGTATTTTTCACATGCGTTTCTGTCTTTTTCTTTTTGCCCCTGCATTTCTTTTTTTTTCATATTTGGTTTTTTTTTTTCGTTTTTATTTTATTGCATGCGTGAGCGAGTAAAAAAATAAAATATAAAACCGAAAAATATTCATGTTGCTTACCAATTGTGGCATACATACATATATATGCATGTATGTGTATGAATGTGAATGGGTGTATGCATGCATGCGTATGGTGTTTTCATGAGTGTGTGTGTGTATGAGTGCGTGTGTGCAGTATTAAAAAAGTGACCAAAAAGTAAAAAGAGATGCCAAAATGATGAAACGCATGGAAAAAAGTAGAAAAGCAATACAATGTTGTAGGCCTATAAGCGAATAAGGTACATGCATGCATACATAGTACTTGGGGCCTATTACTCACTACTACTACTACTACTATAGAGGTAGGTGCAACAATACAAGAGTAAACCAAAAAAAAAAAAAACTGCAATACTTACACATACGCATTCATAGCGCTTGGGGTACAGAATGCGTGTCCGTTTGCCGTCCGTCGTTTGTGGCTGCTGCTGCTGCGACTGCTGGTGCTTTATTGCTCTGTTGCGTTCCGCTATGCAGAATGAGGTGAATGGATTTCTGTAAAGGTATGAGCATATGACAGGAAAATATGTGTGTGTGTGTGTGTGTGTAGGGTATATCGGTATGATTCATATGTCACCCTTAAATAAAATTGTAGGCACTTGTAAAAAGTATGAGTGCATATATTTTTTGTTTAATTTTTCTTTTATTTTTTTTATATAAATATATATATTTTTTTTTTTATTTTTGCTGTTTATTTGTTTATTTTTTTCTGTTTTGTTTGTATGCTTGAACACCTAAAAGCGCGCAACATTTTTTAATTGGGTTAGTAATTGAAATTTATTGATATCTACAATAAGCGCTGATGCGAATACTGCTGCCATTCCATTGTTCGAGTGTTGCAGTGTTGTTAACAACAACAACAAAACCAGCAACCCACAATTATTTTGTTTTTATTATCATTATTTGTATTTTTATTTTTATTCTTATTTTTTTTTTTTGTAGCAGCAGTAGAAATATTTTTCTACCATATTTAATCAATTTTTAATTTAATTAATGTAACTGGCGTTACAGCAAAAAAAAAAAAAAAAGGTGCAAATAATTGTAAATATTTTTCAACGTCTTTTCAAGTTTTTCGTTTTTTTTGTTGTTGTTACTTTTTCTTTAAAACCTTTTAGCTCAAACTTCTGCATTCAAAATTTTGTTTCTTGTTTTTTTCTATTTTTTTTTTACAATAAATTTTTTTATAAACGATTCCATTGCATTCCATTCATCCATTTTAATCATTTCATTTGTTTATCTACATAAGCTATCGGTTTTAAAAGTAGGTAATCGCATTACTCGCTCACCTCACCTCACCTCACTCACTTCACCTCAAAGTTTAATTAGGCAAATATAGTGTGGGCGCTTAGCTTTTAATCGTTTATGCATTGAAATGTCCAGTCAAATGTAAAGAAAAATCAATGCATGTCTGATATGATGATGAACTTATTACCAAGAGGGCAAAAAAGTCCAGGGTAAGCAGCAGTTTTTTTTAGACATTGAAGTCACTGCTTAGAAAACGTAGTTTAAATTAAAACTGCTACTTTGTGTGTATTTATTAAATGTGAATTTATTTGAAGGGGTGCAATCATGTCTCTTGCATAAAGCAAATGACAAAGAGCAGTCATATTTATGGTTAATATAATTTACTTTGAAAAAAATGTAAATAAATAAATAAATTTCCCAAACCTTTTCAGTTTTAATTCAAAAAATGTAATTACAAAACCAGATGTCGTTTTAAAATTAAAAAAATATCATTTTAAAATTATGCTTTCTTATATTTAAATTATGCTTCTTATTTATATATATATATTCAGAAAATGCGTTTAAGTTAGAGCTGCTTGTAAGCGACTTTTTGGTATGTTAATGAATACCAGGGATGGTCACTTTTTTTTGTTTATATAGTTTGATGAGATGTCGTGATTTATATCACAGCGATATCAAGTTTATGGCCACAACGGGCGCGCTTGTAGCAGTCGATTGGTTGCACCCAATTCTCGACCACTCTACCACACATTTCGGTCAAAATTCCGGAAATTTCGAGTTTAATCTTGGCTCTGAGCTCATCGCACGTTCTCATACATTTTTAGGGCAAAAATAGAAGGAGGCTTTGTAGATAACTGATATGGCACACACAGCTCTTTCTTCAGTATATAACCTGGTATAACGAAAATTTTGCAACGAAAATCGCGTTGTTGTTGCACTCATATGAAACTAATAAGAAAGCGAAGTTATGCGGTTGTTAGTGTTTAGCGAACGAAGTCGTATGGGGATCGGATGCATACAATCATGCAGAGCAGTTTTAACTCATGTGCTTTAGTGAGAGAGCTTGATTTCATATATCTGAATTTTCCTTTCATGTGTTATTGGGAGTATGAATGTATAAACTCGTAGTTGTGACTAACTTCATATCTATCATACGCGCCATTTTTTTTACATTGACAAAAATACTATAAGAATTGATCTGTCAAATAATTTTCATAATTTTACAAAAGTGTTTTACTATAGCTGCAAATGATGAATTTCGTGCCAACAAAACAACATTTGCGGGAAGTTTTAATTTGCTACTTCCATTTAAAGAAAAACGCAACTGAAGCACATCGTTTACTCACTGAAGCTTATCCTGACTGTGCTATAGACGTTAGAATGTGTCAGGTGTGGTATGCCCGTTTCAAAAGTGGTGATTTTGATGTTGAAGACAAGGAACGTTCAGGCGGCCCGAAAAAGTTCGAAGATGAAGAATTGAAGGCATTACTCGAAGAAGATTCATGTCAAACGCAACAAGAACTTGCAGAATCTTTGGGAGTTGATCAATTAACCATTTCTAAACGATTAAAAGCATTGGGAATGATTCAAAAGCAAGGAAATTGGGTGCCGTACGAATTGAAGCCGAGAGACGTCGAACGACGATTTTTCACATGTGAGCTGCTGATTGAACGACAGAAAAGAAAGGGTTTTCTGCATCGTATTGTGACTGGCGATGAAAAGTGGATACGTTACGACAACCCAAAGCGTAAAAAATCATGGGGACCGCCCGGACATGCATCAACATCAACGGCAAAGCCGAACATCCATGGATCCAAGCTCATGCTGTGTATTTGGTGGGATATGAAAGGTGTCGTGTATTATGAGCTGTTGAAACCGAATGAAACGATCACTGGCGACCGCTACCGACTACAATTGATGCGTTTGAGTCGAGCATTAAAGGATAAGAGGCCAGAATATGAGAATAGACACGACGAAGTTATTCTTCAGCACGGCAATGCTCGGCCGCATGTTGCCGAAACGCTGAAATGGGAAGTGCTACCCCACCCGCCGTATTCTCCAGATATTGCTCCTTCTGTTTACCACTTGTTCCGATCGATGACACATGGCCTGGCTGAACAGCACTTCCGTTTTTTCGAAGAACTCAAAAAATGGGTCGATTCGTGGATAGCCTCAAAAGATGAGGAGTTCTTTCGACGCGGAATCCGTATGCTACCGGAAAGATGGGAAAAGGTTGTGGCTAACGATGGACAATACTTCAAAGAATAAATTTATAATCACTTTTTCACAATAAATGTCCAAATTACGAAAAAAAATACGAGTTTATACATTCATACTCCCAATAATAATAAATTCAAATGTGCTATAATTTTCGAATACTAAGTTTTTAAAATAAAACTCCGTCCCGAAAGGACTGAGGTGCGCCATAGAACAATTTTTCTTTATTCTTCCTTTTTATTTCATTACCAAGGCAGAAAGTTGCATGCTGATCTTTGATGGTAGCTGAAATGAGTCATAAAAGTAGAAAGTGATATTAAAGATGAGGTAGATAATAAAGACGATTTTGAGCACGAAATTGATTCGAATCAATCGTGACCATAAAAAAGACCCAGAAAGCAATAATAACTCGAAAAAATAATTTTTGGAAATTTCAAGGCCTTACATACTTACTTACTTAGTTGGTTCTACAACCGATGATCAGTCTTGGCCGCCTCTATAAAGCCTCGCCAGTCGCTTCTGCAATGCGCGTGCCGGCGCCAGTTAGTAAGGCCAAGTGCAGACAGGTCCCCCTGTACCTGGTCTTTCCAACGGAGATTAGGTCTTCCTCTTCTGCGCGTTCCACCTCCGTGGCTCGAATAAAATACCCTTCTGGCCGGAGCACTTTCATCAATTCGCTCAACATGACCCAGCCAGCGAAGCCGCTGGTCTTTATGCGCTTGACTACGTCAATGTCGGCGTACAGCTCATACAGCTCATGGTTCTATCTTATACGATACACGTCGTCTACGCACACAGGACCATACATCTTGCGAAGTATCTTTCTCTCGAACGCTCTCGACAGCCTCTCATCGTTGGTGGTTAATGTCCACGTCTCAGCGCCATACATTAAGGCGGGAAGGATGAGTGGCCCTACTTCTCAATTGCCTACTGAGCCCGTAGCAACACCTGTTGGCAAGAGTTATTCTTCGCTTGATCTCAAGGCTGACATTATTGTTGGTATTGATGCTGGATCCAAGATAAAGGAAATCCTTGACGACTTCGAATTTGTAATTGTTAACAGTGACATTTTGTCCAAGACGCCTTGACTCTTTGTTTGTTGACACAAGGTATTTCGTTTTGTCCTCGTTCACCACTAGACCCACTCCCTCTCTAAGTTGGAGAATGCTGCACTGACTGCTCGCGCGTTGGTGCCAATGATGTCAATATCATCAGCGTATGCCAGCAGCATGACACTCTTGTAAAAGATAGTGCCAGAGATGTCGATGTTCGCAGTTCGAATTATTTTTTCCAGCATTAGGTTAAAGAAGTCGCAAGATAGAGAATCACCTTGTCTGAAACCTCTTTTGGTATCAAATGGCGCGGAGAGGTCAGTCACAATTTTCACTGCGCTGGTGGTGTCTGTCAGTGTCATTTTGCAAAGACGAATAAGCTTTTCAGGGATACCAAAACCAGACATTGCGGCGTATAGGTGATCTCTAATCGTGCTGTCGAAAGCGGCTTTATAATCGACGAATAGATGGTGTGTGTCGATTTGTTTTTCTCGGGTCTTTTCCAGGATTTGGCGTAGTGTAAATATCTGGTCGATTGTGGATTTGCCTTTGCCAGGCCTGAAGCCACACTGATAAGTTCCAATCAGTTTGTTGACGATGGGCTTCAGTCTTTCACATAGTACGCTCGATAGAACTTTGTATGCGATGTTAAGAAGGCTTATCCCACGGTAGTTGGCGCGGATCGTGGAATCTCCTTTCTTGCGGATTGGGCAGAGTACGCTGAGGTTCCAATCACTGGGCATGCTTTCATCCGACCATATTCTGCATAAAAGCTCGTGCATGCGTTTTGTGAGCTCTTCGCCTGCAGTCCTAAACAACTCAGCAGGCAGGCCATCTGCACCCGCAGCCTTATTGTTTTTCAGCCGAGCGATGGCTGTTAAGACCTCGTCATAGTCAGGCGGCGGTACTTCAACACCGTCAGTGATTGGGGTTTCCGTAACAGCTTCCCGAATGGTGGATTGTTGTCGTCATCACCATTGAGCAGCTACTTGAAGTGTTCCCTCCATTACCTCATAGTACCCTGGACATCTGTCACCAGATTTCCGTTTTCGTCCTTGCAGGAAGTGGCGCCGGTCTTGAAACCGTTAGCCAGGCGTCTTATTTTTTCGAAGAATTTTCGAACCTCATCCCAGTCTCCAAGCATCTCGATATCGTCGCACTCACGTCTTTCTGCCTCACGTTTCTTGCGCCTGAAAATACGTTTCTCCTCCCTCCTCAAATCTCTGTATCGCTCCTTAGCAGCTCGCGTTGAAACTGAGTGCCCTGCCCTGACTCGATATACTGCATTTTTCGCTTCAGTCGCATCGCGACACTCTTGGTCGTACCACATATTTGGCCGTCGACGGTGGTGGCCTAGCACCTCTTCGGCAGCTGTACGCATAGAGCGGGAAATGTAATGTGAGTAATGTGTGTCCACTGCGCGCATATATCATCGAGTTGAGGGATGTTTTGGGAAAGGAGGAGTGAGAGTCGATTAGCAAAGGCGTTGGCTGCCCGTTGTGATTGCAGCTTTTCGACAACCAGCTTTCTCTGTGTACTGATACGTACGCTTTTCGCTGCACGGGTGCGTTTGCGGACCTTGGCTGCAACCAAGAAGTGGTCCGAGTCGATGTTAGCGCCACGTATTGTGCGTACGTCCAGTATACTGGAAGCGTGCCTTATTCAAGGCCTTATATCAAAGCTATTACCATGTACAGCCAAACCACATATCATTCCTTTAGTTATATTTTTAGGAGTTGCTCTAGTCAGAATATGAATCGAAAAAAATGCCTTAGAGCTATAAAATTGGTATTGGCGTATCCGAAAATCCCGTTGCCTAATGTCTATCTTCTTCTACTACTTTAATGGTTAAGTGCAAATAAAAACATCTTTACTTATTATTAAACCAAATGTCTTCAGCATGAATAGGTTTCATATTTACATTTACATCCAAACTTATTTCTATAAAAGTATATACTTATGTATATATTTAAATATTTGCTAATGGTATAAACCAAGTAATGTATGTATTGCAAATCAAAGACAAAACATTTTTGTGAGGATGGTTAAAAATTAATAATTTTCTTTGGTAAATATGCCCAAAAATAGGTACATAAACACCTATACATATGCATTTAGTTTCTTGAGAAATTATAACAAAAACCAAAAATTATTATTATTATACTAAGTACGTACATGTACATAAATGTGGTTTATATACACACTTATGTACATACATATGTGAAATATATAGATATATATATATAAACAAGAATATTTTTCTACAATTATAGAAAATATGCATACAAAATATGCAAGAAAAGAGATTGCATTAAATTTTAAATAATTAAATTTCATACATACAGATGTATATGCGTAATTGTTAATATATAATACACACACACACGCACTTATATATATATACAAATACACACAAATATGCACACACATATATATGTATATGTGCATACCTAGGTATGTATTTGTGCGTGTGTGTTTATAAACTAAGAAAATGCAAGAAGAAAATTATACAAAATTTGAAATTTTGAAAATCATAAACAGGATTCATTTTCTTCTTCTTCTTCTTCTTCTTCAACTTCTTCTTCAGCTTCTTCGACTTGTTCGGAAAAGTATAAGAAAACTACTTGCATGCAAGGGCATGCAAGGAGTAAAGAGATTTGGATGATTTTTAGGAAGAAATGTTTTTTAGAAACTTATGTATGAGGATGAACTACAAGAAGATTGTTATAAGATATAAAAGACAATTTTCTCATTTTCATAGTATAGTATATAATTATAACAATGATTATATATATACATATATACCATATATATGTATAAATGTATATAAATATGCATATGTATGTGTATATTATTATTTGTTATGTATGTATTGTAGATGGGCCTACGCATTTTCCGAATGTTGTTGCTGTTGATGATGGTCGGTTGGTCAATTGGTGGAGGAAGGGCAGGCATGCTGACTGCTTACAAGTAGAATGCATACTGGATTGTGTGGGTACACGAAAGGGGTGTGGGTACTATGAAAAATTTACATATCAATACGTAACAATGCAATCACATCAGTGCATATGTATATATACATGTATGTATGTGTGTGTGTGTGTGTGTATATGTGCAAGTAGGTATAAGTACAAACAGAGAGTGTTATGTAGTCATTGAGGTAGGACCACTACACACACACACACGCACACCATACACATACATACACCTACATACTTATATACAAACATATAAATATATACTGACACTTATCAAGTACATCAGCAAAAACACAACACACACACATATAAACATACATATGTTATATACACACACACACAATCAAACAAATGCATTCAAAATACCCTCTCATTCACATAGGCTTTTGACATTTATACATATACCAACATACATACGTATATAATTATACATACTTATGCATGCATATACTTATATATTACATACATATATATATATATATATTTTCATTGTATATAAGGCTATAATTATATACCTCCCAAAATGCAATGTACAAACGTTAATGCAACCTACCTACCTACTGTAATTGCTGTTCTTCTTCCTACTCATGTTATTGTCGTTGGTGTCGTTGTTGTTGTTACTGTTGCTACTGCCAGCCTGCCTGCCTGCCTGCCTGCCTACCTTCTGTTGTTGCTGCTTCTACTGTTGTGGGTTTATAACCCACTCTGATTGTAAATTGTATTCTTTCTTTTTTTTAATATATATATGAGAGTGTGTAACAAAAGTGCGTTATGCTTTTTTAATTTAAACTTTTTGCGGTTTTCTGCATTTGTGGGGCACTGAAAGGCGCAGCGAGCAGGCCAGCTGGTTGGTAGGAGGTCTACGTTCGTTTGTTGTTATGCAATATGTAGGAAAAACATTTTTGTTCGTTTTTTTTTTTATTCTACGCACTTTTTTGCATACTGCTGACGCATAGGCGTATTACTTTTTCTCGTTTTTTTTTTTCAGACAATTTTATAGAACAATTTTAAATTTAAATATTAACAAGCATATACATAATTCTGTTAAAACAAAAACCCTATGAAAATTTCTGAAAACGAGGCTAATAAGTTAAAGTTTAAGCATATTCTAAAACTAGAATGACAATTTTAAGTATGGCAGGAATCTTAACGGGACAGGCGTTGGGAGCGAAAACGCCAATGCTTTAAAAAGTTCCTAAGGATAGCGGCGCATTTTTTTTTGTATTAAATATGAATTCATCCTTTGGCTAAAAAAAACATTCATGCTCTGTTATCACCAATGACCTCTGACCTTTCTTTATCAGAGCTCCAAAATTTTGAAAAATTCAGAAAAAAAAAACGTAAAAGCAGAAATTAATATATGAGGGCTAACGAAACTACACGTCAGATGTCATAGGTCATAGCTTACAGGGCTCGCAATTTACAGATATATCACCTACATGCACCATTGGTGTCCCTCTTACGTCTATTAAATTAGCCATTAAGCAAAACTACATTGAGGAGGCAAAAAGATCCTGGGTAGCGGAGCATACCTGTGGTATTACCAGGCTAACATGGACCACTATGGACAATAGACGAACTAGACAGCTACTCAACCTTAGCAGAAACTCCATCAGCATTACGACTTCGGAGCTCACGGGGCACTGCATAATGGGGAGACATGCTGCACGACTAGGACTGCCATTCAATGACTTCTGTCGGGGCTATGGTTCTGAGGAAGAAGAAGAAACAATCCTCCATTTCATGTCCGAATTCTTATCCCTGGCCAGGAGGAGACTAAAACTCCTGGGCTCACCTTTCTTTACTAGTCTGTCCGAGCTATCATCCATAAATATTAAGGACATAGCCAGATTCATTATGGAATCCTCATGGTTCTCCACTCCGTAAATGGGGGAGTCGCGCCGTACTGTGGTATCACAATGAGCCTAATTATGTGCTTAAGTGTGCTTTCAAGCAGAAGGCTGCCACTCCAACCTAATCTAACCTAGGTCATAGCTTTAAAAAAAAAAAGGCAAGCAGCACGAAGGCCAAATAGTCCTTTATAGATCCTGCGGGAAGTGGGCAAGAATATTCCCGCGGAAAGGTATGCCTGTCGTAAGAGGCGACTAAAATACCCCACAGAGAGAGAGGGCGTGACCAAATTATCACAAAACCCTATACCATCCCGACGAATGAAGCCACTTCAGTCTGCAATGAGACCACGTCCGTCTCACCAGACTAAAGCAACAAGGCGCAGCCCAAAATAATAATAAACGCCAAAGCGTCTCCCGTGTTTATTGCAAAACAGTGATCCCGACTGCAATGAGACCACGCCCGTCTCACCAGATCGGTTAAAACAAAAAGGCGCAGCCAACAATAAACGCCCAGAAGACCTAAACGCCTTCCGCGTTTACATGAAACGATACCTCATGAGACCACTTCCACTTATAAAAACTAGCTCTCACGCTTATTCCAGCCGCCTCTTCACCCAGCTGCCAGACCAATAATGGCTCTTACGGTTAATCGAAGTTGGCGGCTGGAAAGTAGCAGTTTTTACGCGTGGAACGAAGGAGCCAGGGTGTCAGCGACCCAGCCCCAAAGCGGACGGCTACGAACAAGACCGACAAAAATTAAAGCAGACGAGTGAGCAGTAATGCTCTAAACGGCCTCCCGACGAAATACTTAACGGTGGTTCCGGGAGGAGCTTTCCGTCGGACGAGAGGAGATGTTTAGCGGGTGGAAGTCTCGCACTGACTTTGGTTTTCAATGCTTTCACGCCTCGTTAAATAAAAAGAAAAAAAGACCCTTATATTTACTTTCAATGCCATTACAATGATTGACCCACAGAAGACCCACTGTGAGTCACAATTAGCGCTATAGCGCCATTTGAAACCACTTTCTCATCGAATTAAAGCTAAGCTCTTACTAAACCCACCCCGTGGAGTTTAGGTAACCTAGCAGATTCTTTGGACTGACTGCCAAGCAATCGGACAGGTTTTCGAGGAAATACTTTCTCGAGAACCTATATCTTGTCTTCCCCAAGGCTGTACGGACATTCACAAAGAAAGTTGGAGATTGTTTCTTTTTCTTCTACGTTTCCACAACTTCTGCAGTGGGTATTAAAAGGGATGCGCAGTTTCTCTGCGTGTGTAACTATACACCATTATAATACTTAAGTTAACGATCAGATCGCTGAACCAACCCGAGCCTCCGACGAACCTCAAGAGGTCCTGCAGTGATAATTCCATAACATCTTTCAGATCAAATGAAACGGATGCGTCTATTCAGTATTCCCGGACAGAGGTACAGAAGGTGAGCAATAGATTTGATTTACTCAACATCCATTTAGCTCCTACAGAAAAAAGGTTTTGGTTCAAGTATCCTTGCCATTAAGATACGGATTTTCTTCTTTTCAAAATTGATTAATGCTCTCGTTCTTTTCTCATCTAGTATAAGACAAAGTTTGCGAGTAATTTCACAGTTACAGCTGACTCGCTCCTTTGTTTTTATATTTTTACGGCTCTTTGCTAAGCCAGCCGAGATTTCTGATTGCTGTTCGACACTCTTGGAGCTGAAGGCTGCGCCAGCTCTGGTCAGTTCATGCGGTTTTTCATTTCCTTGAATACTACCATATCCAAGAACCCAGCAGATGTTAACCATATGCGTAATCTCAAAAAGATTCAGAGTTTCCAAGCATTTTACTTCAGTTTTACAACTAGTGCTCGCATTATTTAAGGCAATAATCGCAGCACAGCTGCCCAATATTACCGATGTTAGCCCTGGAAAGTAGTAACGATGTTGGACCAGTGAATATGTTCTACCGATGCTGGCGCTGGATATTCGTTTTCGCAATGATCGGGAATTTGATATCGCTTTGGCTGAACGATTAAGCAACCTCGTAGGGTTTTTTATTTCATGCGTTAGAAGGTTGAAATCTTACATAGATACCTCAAAACTCATGCTCTACGGTTATATCGGGTTCCTTCCTACTAAAATTACCTCCTTCTCTTTCTTTCACTTTTCTCGCCGGACTAAGCTAAATCTGGTAGTTTAGTTATCATTTTATTCCTTCCCTTCTGTTCTCCTTTTAATTTTTTCAGCGACGCGTAGCACAATGATGATTTGCGCAGCCCTCGCTCATGTCACTCCACATTTCTCAACAGATTCACAGATTCTGTACATATTGTGAGGCTTGTCAGTGTCGGTTGTCTACCAAAGGAGAGCTCCTCCCTCTTGTTTACAAAGCGTTCACAATGGAATAGCACATGCTAGGGCTTTCACTTTCACTCATTTTGGGACAGTATATGACATCCTCATGTCCGAATTTGTGCAGTTACTCTTTAAAGCTTCCATGGCTGTTTCGCAGTTGCGTGACGTAAATCCAATGTCACCAATCCGTTATGTCGGGAATCACCGTCCAACGCTATTTTGTGAAACACTCCCAGCGCTGCTGCCACACTAATGCTACCGTGGTGTTTCTCCTGCTTTATTGTAGCTCTGTAGCGTGTATGTCTATGGGCAGCTTTCCCGCGATGACTCCTATCGTCTCCTGCAATATGGTTCGGAAAGCACTGGACACACTCAATGTGCTTGATTTTTGGGCGGCTTGATGTGCGATTTTCTTTCATCTGACCAAAAGAGTGCATCGTATAGCACCCTAGAGTCAATCACTGTGGATAAAATCTACCTTCTGTTCACGCATGACCCACCAATGCTTGACAGAATACGCGTAAATGTGCCGTTTATATTAGGAGCTTTGCTGACCACCGCTAAAAAAAGGTCCTTGAACGACATTCTGGTGTCGATGTAGCGAGGTAGCGGGCGGATGGTTGTGGTGTGCTCTCGACATCTTACCCCCTGCGGTTCTCTCTTTTTTCATGTGCTCAGGAGTACAGCTTTCATCTTTTGTGCAGTTAACTTCAATTCGATCGCGTTCTGCTATCGGCGCACTATGGAAATTACTTAATTGCAAACTAGCTGTAAGTCTTCTAGTCCCTTTGCCACTGCCACCAACGTAATACCGTCTGCGCATCCCACCAACGTTATGCCTGCTGGAAGATTCAGTTTTAGGACACTGTCGTACATCACGTTCCAGAGTTTCGGTCCACGAATTGAGCCTTGTGGTACGCCACTTGTCACATTGTACTCCATGACCCGTTCATCCGTATCATATAAAAACAGTCCGTTGCTTAAGTAGCTACCAATGATACGACAAAGGTATAGTGGCACTTCGTTACTTTCTAGTGCCCACATGATCTCCTCCCAGTTCGTCGAATTGAATGCATTTTTTATATCAAAGGTTATGATTGCGCAGTATTTTTTACTGCAATTCTGCCACAGACTACCGCTTGTTGCTTCTCGTGCAATGTTCATATAGATGCGAATCACATCTACCGTAAATCGCACCTTTTGGAAATTAAACTGTTGGCTAGATATTCCTCCCGACCTCTCTAGAAACTAGCCGTGTCCAGCATACATATAGATCCATTTCGCCTTGTGAACCAGAACATAGGCTGGGGAAACCTTGCTCTTTTGAGCCTCAACATCACCATTATGTTATGCTTAACCCCAAGTTTGGTGGGTCAACCGACGTGAACGATGGTTAGGGATCTCGTCCTAAACTTCGTTCGCAATACTCGCCACAGTGAGAAGACAACAGCCATGAGCTTCCCGTTTCAAATTCACAGTGCCTCATATCGTGTACCGCATATGAAACAACACGCTGTCTCTTAATCTAATTCCAGACATGGCAATGCGGATGGAGCACAAACACGCGAAAACGAAGCTAATCGCACGCAACAGAGAACACATCTCTCATCTCCTGAAATAATGTCTCATAAAACAATGCGATAAATTTCAGGTCATCGTTACATGCGTGAATGATTCAAGAATGATTCTCTTCGGCAAAACTATTCAGGCTAACTTGTTCCGAATGCCCGAAAATGACCCTAAATTTTTTACTTTTTAGTTAAGTTAGGTTGGATTAGGTTGATTGATTGCTTCTTTCTAAGCGCATAGAAAACTGAATTGAGCGATAGTGTACTTTCAATATCTACGTTGATCTACGAAAGGAAGAAACAAAAAAAAGTCTCTCTCAAGTCTCCGGTTATGACAGGCCCCAAAAACCATTTAGTCAGATCACAAAACTTCAGCAAGGTATTTAATTAGATGTCAGGGGTCTACCCTATCCCAAAGGTTTTAAGTTTGCTAAAGATTGTGATTCTATATCCTTCCAGAGCTGGGCAACCACACAAGAAGAGTTTTTTTTTTTAACCCGTCTCTGTCCTGACAACTGGGATAGAAGTCATTATACGGAACTCGAGGTCATTACGAATGTAATCCAATCATTTAGTGCCCATCCATACTGTTGTTATTCGTGAAATTCCAACCCTGGAAAAAGAAAAGGCCGGTTTGGTTCTAGAAAGATTTTCGGTAAAATTAGAATCACAAGAATTCATAGCAATTGGTTGTCAGTTTGCTCTAACCGTTTTAAATTTTAAATATTTTTATAAACTTTCTAAGCCATGGAAGCTAGCGGGGTTTATTATTATAAGTTCAAATTTCTTATTATTAAGTTCCTTTTATGAAGGACTTAATTTTGACACACAATTATTTCTTCCATATAATTTTTTTTCATGTCATTTTTTCAGGCGGAATTTCATAGTCACTTTCCCATTTGAGCTGAAATTTTAGAAATCTCTGCTCAATGCAGAATTTCCCCATGTGAAACTTGTTTTCTAAATTTGATATTTTAAGGTCCACTGATTTGGACTTGACGTTGATTGAATAGATTAATCAGTCTACTGGACAACCAGGCAGCCCAAGCTCTTTTATAAATAGAGATTACATTTCTATTTATTTTATAGAAAATATATATTTACAAACATATATTATACATATTAAAATTAAGCGATAATATTGTCTGTAGATTAGAAAAATCTCACACGAAATATTTCAAATTTTCATTCAAAACAAAGAGAGAAAGAGAGCAACAAACTATCTCTCTCTTTAACTAATCAACTTGACCTTGCTAGCTGATAAGAAAAACCAAATAGTTTCGGATTTTAATAACATCTGTTTATGAAATTCGGACACCTACAATATAAGTAGTGAAAATTTAACAATTCAGTTTCATTTCAAAATCTATGAGAATAACACGAGCGAAAAACAGAAAAAATAATGACGAAATTTTTAATTATTTTATATTTAAGTGGATGTTTCTTAGTGCAAGTGAGTTTTATAGTTTTGAAATAGAAATTTTACTAAAAAAAAAAAAATTATACTAAAATTTCTTAAAAATTACACAGCTCGCGCTAGCTCTTCCACCATCAGCTTCAAGTTCCTCGGAAGAAGAAATTAAGCCCCAGACCGAAACGAAAAAACTTTCTTCGGAATCTTCAGAAGAATATACCGATGAAAAATTTACTCACATACTGCGAGAAGTTACAAACATGACCAAATTTGAACTAACTCGTGCTAAAAATATCGTCGAGAATGTCCTCAAAGAAGAATCCATCGGGAATGTGAATACCGAAACGATGCAAAGTCATAAGCTGGCATTTTCTGAATTTCTCAAAGAAACCGATGTCATATTAAAGCAAGCCGATAAACAAGATGATATTGCTACTGAAATTTTAAAAACTACCAGTAGAGTTTTGCTGCTTGAAGAATTTGAAAGAATTGTTAAAAAATATAATACTACAAAATTGGAACATCCAACCACTGAAGATTTTCTGATAGAAAGATCATTGAAGAAAAATGGTTTAACTGAATTTGAAAATGATAGAAAAAAATTAAGACAACAACTTTCAGTTGAACAAAATGATGCTCAAGATGCAATATTGGAAAAGTATCTTAAGAAAAAGAAAAGCCAAATGGAAGCTATAAATGAGGAGTATTTAAATGAAACCGATGAAAGTAAAAAGTTTCAGATTATTTCAAAAATATTTCAATTATATACATAATACTTGTATATATATAAATATCCGTATATGTATGTATATATAGTAAATGAATATGCGCATTAAATATAATCGGAATAATTTTAATACTTTTTAGTACTTGATTAATACAATAAATATGTAAAACAAAAATGTTTGATGTCGAGTATGGATTGTTATTTATTTACATTCTTAATAGATTGTTACAATTCTTGTTAAGGTGCCTTTACATTAGCTGTCTTAGTCAACTGGCTGACCTATTAAAATAAATCAGTAAATAAATTTGATAATATAAATTCTAAGAAATTTTTGAGCTAGGAAATTTACAGGGTAAATTGAAATTGTTTGTGATTTTCTTCGACATCTAAGTTGACGAAACGGACAAATGCTTTTTCAAAGTCATCTGACAGGTCAGTTGATCTTTTAACGAATGAATCCCAGCGGACCCACTTACCCGCCTACCCGATCGAGGGGCATATTCGCAAAGCGAACGGATCGGTGACCGAAACTGAAATAGTCTGGACTGCCTGTGTAACGCAACTCGCCATCTCAGTTGGCTAAACAGATTTTTAAAAGTCAGCTGACAGATCGGCTGACTTCTGCAGTGACCTCACAGAAATATTTTAGTTGGCAATTTACCGGCACTTCAATCAGGAATTGTTTTCGATTTTCTTCGCCAGTTCAGTTGACAAAACTGACAATAGTATTCTCAAAATCAACTGACTGATAAATAAGTTCAGTGGCGGATACAAGGGGAAATCTTCGTTTCTTTTTAGTTTCGTATGAGTGCAACCGCAACGCGTTTTCCGTTACAAAATTTTCGATTTACCCTCGCTAAAAAAGTTTCAAAAAATCTTTTGTAGCTACCGATTTTTGACCGATGAAAAACTCTTCTGAATCACTAACTATAAAAATGCATTTCCAAATCCAGCTTTTTGACAATCGTGCGAAGTTTATTGGTTGTGGTTGACTTTTGAATAGAACAGCCAAAGTGTCTTTTGCGAACAATTACCGTCCACCATTGCAAAGAATTAAAGCTTAGTGAATTTGGTCAAAAGTATAAGCTGCATGAAGTTTATAACCGATTGTGTGCTCGTCGACTGAAAGCTGGTGAAAACCTTAAGCGAAATGTTCTGGAAATGATGCAACAAATTGCAACTCGTGCCAATGTTTCGGAAAGTGAACTTATCGACATTACTGTTGAAAGAATTGGTGATCACTGTATAGTGCAATAACTCTAAGTGAACTTAAGTCATTGCTGGATCATTATGACCGAAAACGTGTTCGTTTGATGGCAACGCAAAATATTCGACCACAAGAAAAGTGTGAATACTGCCAGCACTGCTGCTCTAACGAATGTGACACTCAATTTGAATACTTCCATATCTTCTGCTGCAAATACTTCTTCCGCCCAACCGATTGCTAACCCTCACTGCCTGAATTGCTCACGTTTTGGCCACTATCTAAGATAGTGCCCGCAGCCCCACCATCTTGAAGCTTCCTACTTTAAATGCAAACAACTTGTTCATATTTATCGTGAATGCCCGAGGCGTGCCTACTGAGCTACTGGTGGCGTTACTGAGGATTTCATCGAATTGATTGAATCATTATATTTGGTAAGGGATGCCTTTGACCCTCAAGATATAAATTTTACTGAGTCCTTGATTCCTGTAGTCCTAAGAGCTTTATCAATAGTGCATACGTTCCACCATCACTTATTGGGACCGTTGCTTCATTACTTCAGGGTGGAATCTCGTTTTGTCTTTAGTGGACTATCGTCATTATATCGGCACCCTGCGTCCCGCTTCTTATTACGTAGCACGTGTTCGGCGTATCTTGCCATGTGAAACCAATTTTCTTCGCTGTTCAGCATGGTCTTAATAACGCTGCCGACTGCGAATAGCCCATCCACGTTTTCTAAGGCTTCACGCTATGTTTTTCACCTTGTACATTGAAGAATATATGTTCTGCATTATCCAGGTTTGAATCTCGCCAAATTGTCTTTTTAACCGAATGTTCAAATCAGGGATGAGCTTGGCTGTCCACCCACATTCCTCAAGTATCGATGATCCACCGTTCCTGCCATTGCCGGGGGGTTTCTAATTTGACTTCCTGTCACGTTGTCCTCATGTTGTTGTTTGTCTTTTTCAGTTGCCATATTTTCTTGCGCTCATGAGCTACTAGGTCAATGGGTGTCATTCCGCAGATCACCAGTATTGCAACCTCCGACATTGTGCGGTATGCTGCTGCTACCCGAAGTGTTGCAGTTCGTTGCAACGACAATAAGACCTTGTGGCAAATTGAAGCACTAGAATAATGCTGAACAAGTGCTTGATTGCAAGCACTACAAGCACATATAAATTTTAACATTGCATGTCGTAGGAAAGTAGCACTTGTTTAGCGCTAAACAAGCGCAACAATGAGTGCGTTAGATAGGCACTTCCGCTCGTTCATTCGCTGCTTCGTACTTACTTTAGTTGAGAAAGAGAGGAGAGAAAAAAAAATATTGTGTCATTTTATTTTTTTCTTTTCTTTTGTTTTTTTTTTTTTTAACTAAAAATATGTAATTATTTATATTATATTATACTTTTATTTATATTTTATAAAACAATCAAAAAAAATAAGTTAAAAAAAAACGCACACACTTTTCATGAAATTCCACAATTCCACTTTACTTCGTTGTTGCATGAAAACTAACTTGCTTCCTTTCTTGCTCAGTCAATCGTTCGTAACGTCTCGCTGATAGAAAACTTCATTTGTTGTTTGCATGGTTGCTTTGCAATTTCCGATTGAAATGGTGCACTTTTCAAGCGCTTCATTTTAAAGCACTTGTCTTAAAAGCCGATGGGTATAAACTCACACATACTATGAAACCTCACACGTCACTGATGTGTGACATTTGAATTTAATTTCTGTCAATTCACTCCGCTAAAGATTTTTCTTCAGCCCCGAGTTAAGATGTTATCTCATCAAAAAACTGTTTGAAAACTTAGGTTTTTTGTTTTTGTTTGCTAATTTACCGTAAATATAAACAATATATTGTACCATTTCAAACTTTTTTTCAATCTTTTTATTTGAAATTTTGTTTATATAAATATTAAAAATAGTATAAATAATTCTTAAATAGAATCACTGGTGAGGAACCGTAGTAGGTTCCAAAACGATCGTCTGATCTGCGAATTCTGTGACTTTTTAATATTCTTCTGGCATCATTGTTCATTTAAAGCCTATTAATTTTAAATTTTAAATAAATTCTTGATAGTTTATAATTGGAATGCATTCAAGAACGCGCCAAGATAGGTGCTCATTTTTTTTATCCTTCAATTCTTCCATGTCTTTCAGAATATCTTTTAGTAATTTATTGGAATTACTTAAGTAATGAGATTGTACCACCATAATCTCTTTAAGAGTAAATTTTAAGATTTAATATTTTTCAGTGACTTCAAACGATTCTATTCCATGGCTTCCAAAAATAATCTCTACTACACGCCCCGTTGCAGTGCTTCGATCAGCTTTACGCGGAAAGGCCGCTCCGGAAAAAAAGTTAGACAAATTAGGGGAATTATAATCTATTTTTGGCCTCTATTTTGATTAAAAAATTTTAACAAAATATTATCCAAACTTTGGAATGTGAAAGAGTATGTTCCATCCACGTTCGAGTAATCATGTTTAGTAAACTCTAACCGAAAAATCGTGCAGCCTTTCACTTCGGGTAGGTTACCCTAAGCTTTAAGATATAAAAATCCATTTTGATAGAACTCATTGATATTTCCGATTAGCCAGTGATATTATTCCGCCATATGAACTCGTACTTTAACCGTCGCCTTTTAGTCTATTGGACTTTACATCAATATGGTTTCGTATTGATAAGAGACGAGAGTACATGTATTCTAAATTTACCCTCTTTCTGTTTGACATGCTAAAAAAACAACATATTTCTTATCATAATGTTTTCAAATGTAAATAAATAAACCAAATAGTATAAAATTTCAAAAATTCGATGCTACTTTACTATTCAAATTGTTTTGTTTAGTACAACTAGCGCCATCTACATTTATTTCAATGAGTTTTTCATGCGTACTGTACAAAAAAAAAATACGCCTGCTTGTGTTTCTGTATTCACTACTCGACTGTACGAAAATTAATGACAGCGCCATCTATATGTACTGTACTTTAAGATATTACAGCTGCGTTTTCGTATTCACTATTTCTCAAATAGCTGTCAATGTGTGATATATAATATTAACACCAGATGACGTTGTTTTTGCTGTACTAAGGCATTGAAATGTTAGAGGGAAAACTTCACTATATGAACAGTAAAACCTGGATAAATGGAACATAATAGCTCTGTTCGTAATCTAAAGTTTTAGTCCATTTTTTCAAGTTTTTGCCATTTTTTACTTGAAAAGCGTTTCCGCACACAAAAATCTGGTAAGTTAGAGAGGCAATGAGAGTGTAAATGATTTCCCCACCGTGTCAAAAGTTTAAAGTTTTTTACCCGAGAAATTTCTGCTGGCAAAAACTTGAAAAGTGTCAAACTGTTTAACAAATGACAATTTATCAGCTGACATTAACAAAAAACTACAAAATATAAAATAATAAAATTAATTGTTGTGAGAAACAAATAAATTTACGAAATCGTAATTGGCAAAACAATTCCCAATTTAAATGAGTATAAATTCTAAAAATTTCTTTGGTTTTTGCTTCAAATATTTTATTTCAAAAAGAAAAATTTGTCATAAAAAATTTGTTTGGTTTTATGCATTCTCGTACTTTTTCCAATTTTTGTCTCTCACTGAGAGAACTTTTTGTATTTGCTCGTATTTGACACTTTCTCAAGTTTTTTGTCCAAAAAGTAAGGGAACAGAGCTTATATATATTTTGAAAAAATTTAGATCAAACATTTTATGATATGCAAATTAAAAAAAATTTTGCACCAGCTTCGTAGCTCAGGTTCAGATTTTCCGATTTGAGATTCTTCTAGTCTGAGTTTTGGTGTAACTTTTAGTCTAACTTGTGGCCCAAATTTTGCTCAGAACAGCGTTTACCCAGCGTTAGATCTGATTTCTGGTCTAAATTTAAGACTGTTTTAAATGTGTACTTGGCGTTTTTTTAGCCCCAGTTTTAATCTAACTTTTAGTGTTAGTTGTGGTCGAAATTTCGGTCTGAATTGGCTTAATTTCGATACGAGTTTTGGTCTGAATTTCGGTTCGAAATCGGCCTGAATTTTGTTTTAAATTTTGGCCTGAATTCGGCTGGAATTTTGTTCCAGTTTTGGTTTAATTTGTTGTCTGAATTCGGTGCAAACAAAAGTCTGAATTTTGTCAACTTTTGGTCTGTATTTGAGTTAAAATTGTTTGGTCTGAATTTTTATCAGATATTTCCTTTGGTTTTTGGCCTGAATTTTGGTTTGCTTTCATTCGATATTTGGCGTCCTTTTGACCTAAAGTTTTGTCTAACTATTTGTCTGAGTTGTGGTTTAAATTTTGGTCCAAAATTTTTGTCTGAATTTTGGTCTAAATTTTTGTCTGAATTTCGGTTTGATTTTTGGTCTGAATTTTGAACTGATTTTGGTCGAAATTTTTGTCTGAATTTTAGTCGGAATTTTGGTCTAAATTTTTGTCTGAATTTTGGTTTGATTTTTTGTCTGAATTTTGAACTGATTTTGGTCGAAATTTTTGTCTGAATTTTAGTCTGAGTTTTGGTCTGAATTTTGTTTCATTTTCAATGATTTTTATTGAAATTTCGGCCCGATTTATGGTCGGAATATTGTTTCTTTTTTATTCAAGGTTTTGGTCTGAATTTTGTCTCATTTTGATCTAGATTTTCGATCTGAATTCGTTCATTTTCTTGATTAGAACTTCAATCTGTAAAAAGGTATTTGAACTTTAGTTTGAAATATGGTCGAAATTTTTGCCTGAATTTCTATCTGATTTTAGTTTGAATTTCGATCTGAGTTTTGTTCCAGTTATCTCTTACTTTTAAGTCTGTACTTTTTGGTCTCAACATTGATAAAATTTTTGCACTAGTTTTTGGTCTAAGTCTGGGTTTTGGTCGATATTGAGTCTGATATTTATCCTTTAATTTAGTAAAGTCAGGTCTCCCCAAACCCAAATCCTAGAACCGCCACTGAATATATCTTATTTAGACCTACTCTATTTTGAAGTTTGTTCAGTAATTCGTAAACTTCTCTGATTGTTAGAAGTTCGTACTGTGGAAAACACTGGCATCATTCAGAAGACGAAATCATTCGGCAATGTTGAGTTGCTTTGAGTTAAGTTTCATATTAAACCGGTCTGTATTGAGTGGTGGCTCTCTAACATTTTCTTCTTCAATCTACTTTTATGGGAAAAATGTATCGAAATGTGTTAGAGAAGCTCAGTTTGGGTATCAGATCGCCCGAATAGGCACATGTAATGGAATTCTACTATGTGCGTAATTGCTGGTAGTGTAAAACTCTATTTCTCCGAGGCTGCAATGGCTTTAGTGTAGTGCCACCGGCCACACCCATATGCTTTATTATGTTTAGATTTTCTGTAAATAAACTTTGCAAATGTAAAATCTACACACACGCTGGTTCCTCCCCCTTCACCCTTCACCCCGTCCTAACGATGAAAATCTCATTTTGATCATTGGTCAAAAAAAAACAAAAAACCCAAAATTTTATGAGACGAAAAACTTAAATTTCCACCCCCTAAGAAATCTCAAGGTCAAATCTGAATGCTCAAGAGAAAAGCTTCCTTCGCTTCTACCAAAATTTCAGTGAATTGAAATTGCACTAACTAGACCTTGAAATTTCAAAATTGACTCCCCGCTAGGGTAATCGGAATCCGGAATAGATAAATCTAAAAAAGCTCGAAAAGATGCTAAAGTATGAACCACATCTTTAGTTGAGTTTTAAATCGAAAAATGCATAAATATTTACACTAATTTATCATAAAAATTAAGTTCAAAAGCTCTGCAATTTTATATCCTTTAATTTCTTAAAATAAAAACCACACAAAAATACAAAAATACAAAAAAAAAAAAAAAAACATTGCCATACTTCACCGCCTAAATTTAAATCTAAATCCTTTTTCTCATTCCTCATTCACTCTCAGTTATATTTTAATCACATGTTTGCATTGCCCATTCCCTTCCCCCCACTTTAGTCTACAGCATTCTCATCTATGGTTTCATTTCCAAAATCATTTTCACTTTTTTTCCAACCCCTGCTCTCGTGCGCTCACACAGTTCGTTACACTAAAATAAAAAAGAAACCCAAAAAGTAGAAATGAGGAAGGGTGTGTGTGTGTGTGTGTGTGTGTGTGTGAAAAAAGAAGAAATATTCATAAAAGCAAATACAAAAATCACGTGCTCATACATTAAATTACAAATGGCGATTGCACGTTTCCACTTCCGTCTTTCGTATGTACGCCGCTGCTGCTGCTGGTTGGTAGTACTGTGTGGCTCTCGCACGAAAACCGCTTTAACAGCTGTTTTTCGCCTTGGCAACAATTTTCCAATGAAATTTCTCACTTGTGCTTGCTGTGCTGCTTCCATTGAAAATTTCATGTAACCGGCAAAAAGTAATGAAACACCGCTTCCCATACTCTCTTCCTTCATACACTATTCCATAACGCACTCTCTCACTTAAGCTTACCCTTGTCTTTTTCTCTCTCTCTCTCTCTATCTCTCTCTCTCACTCCATTGCCACTTCAGTGAAAGGAAAATTCAACAACATTATTTTTGGGGCAAAGAACGTTAAAGCCTCTCGCCTCTCTCATTCCCTCTGTCTATGTGTTTTTGTATTTCAGAGCAAATACGTTACAAAAACACCCACGTGCAAAATTTACGAAAGGGTTGCAAGTGTTACACAAACAGACAAACAGACAAACACACATGCACGCACACAAAGTCTCACTATTCAAACTCACTCTCTTTAATGTTACTCTTCCATAGAAACACAAATACACACACACACACACACAATCAACTCTCACCAGTTTGCTGTTATATTCTCACACCCTTGCAACAAGCACATTTCATTCCAATTGCATTTATTGGGTTCGTTGCTCGTTGCTAAGCAAAAATAACAATAATAATACTAAACCAAAGAACAAAAAAATCCAGTATTACCTTAGCAGCTCTTCTCCCTTTGGTTTCCTATGTATGTATTGGTTGTTAAACGGCCTCTAGCACAGCTGTTTCATACTTACAGCATGCTGTTCACGTGGACTGGCAATTTATGTACAGACAGACAGTGAGGCAGCAGCAGCAGCAGCAGCAACTCGGCTGATTTTGTTTGCAGTCTGTAAAAATGTAAAGCGCACATGGTTGTGTGGGTGGATTTTAAATGAAATAGAAACCGAACAGAGAGAGAGTGTAAGAGAGAGAGAGTGTGAGAGAGAACTGATTTTACAAATGTTAAATTGTCAATTTGAAGAAGCAACGAGTATTTCACAAAAGCCTATCATATTTTCAATTGAATTGTATTTTGAAATCCGGTCTTTTAGTTAAGCTCGTAAGGAAAACCTGGAAATTATTATTATTTTTTTGTTTTTGGGCACAAGTCTCTACATACCAGCAGTCAAATTGAAACATAAATAAGTAAACTTTCAATTATTTACATTTTTAAGTAGCTTCAATAACTTAGCATTACATCTTGGGTCGCTGCTACCATTTTATTCAATTCAAACATGGCAGCGTAAACTGCTGTGCTGTCCACATGCTCTTTCCTCTTCTCTAGACCCCTTCCTCCTACAAAACAGCTGTCTTTCACATGTTGTCAACATGTGAGAGCCGGAATGCAACAACAGCATACAGCAGCTGATAGATTGTGTACTGTAAAAAACGAATGCAAAAAGTTTGTTTATAAAAGAGAACAACCGAAGAGAGAGAGAGAGAGGGTGAGAGAGAGAGGGTGAGAGTGTATGCGTGTGTGTGTGTGTGTGTGTGTGAAACTGAGAGTCCAACCAATTTGTTTTAATATGTTTGAAGTGGGAAGAGAACAACAGCTGGTAGTGGTGCTGTTTGCTATTCGAGAAAAGTACTGAAATAAAATTTATTTAATATTATCAGCTGTAGAAAAAGATTTACGAAAAATTAAAATAAAAATACAATAACTGAATTTTCTCGAAAAATCTTTCATAATTTACTTTACCATTAGCTTTAATGTTTCTATAGCACGCGATGCTGATACAGCATGGACATCAAACCAAGCAACACAATTTTGTTTGATGTCAGAGTTGCCATCAATATGCAATTACGATCAAATTAAAACTTTATGCATGAAAATAATTAAATCTTAATCTGCTTACAGTCATTGAAAAAAATTGAAAGTCCAAAATCATAAAATAAATAAGCAAATTTTGTTTTTTTTGTGCAAAAAAATTAATTTTAATAAATTTTTTAATGCATGAACGTATTTAGGGATGAGTTTTGGGGGTTCTGACCCCACCCGTAAAAATACGAAATGAAATTTATAATTTATCAAATTGTTTTTAAATATTTTTTACTTCTATCGTTTTTTTTTTTCTTTCTTAAAAATCAGAAATATAAAAGGATAAAATGTGGAATTTTAGTTATGCTATGCGATTAAATTCGATTTGTTACCTTTGAAATGGCATTTAAGTTCAGATTCAAAAAGAGAAGGTGATGCTAAGCAATCTAAGCATTCACAGTTTTTCCAGGTTAGGAACTGTATTTGATTTAAAGTTTTAGTCCTGAAACTGAGTTTGAAAAGTTTAAAAACTAATTGAAAATAGAATAAATTATCGGGTTCTTGTAAATTTGAACTTATCTAAAGCAATATTTTGGTTTACAGTAAATTTTGAGATTTTCCACCACCAGATTAGTGATGATTCGATACAAGTAAATACAAGTACTCAAGTTTTTTACTCGATGCTATAACATAAGTATTTTACTTGGTATCGGAGAAAAGGGTCAGTATCGGATACTCGATACTTTTGGAAAATATTTATTTAAAAAACTGAAATATTGCTATACAAAATTTAAAATTGTGGATTATTTTACAATATTTTACAGAAATTAATAATATATTTCAAAATGCTACTTCAGAGTTATTCAAAATATTTCAGTCCATATTGCAATATTTCAATGTATGACAATATTGCAGTACAGCATTGAAGTTCTAGAAGATATTTCCGACCATGCATGTTGAACATAATGTTTATTGAAACCTTTTCATTCAAATAAAATATTTTTAGCAAGCTTTAATCTGTTGATTAGTTTTCCTTCTATTATAAAGTTTCTAGAGATTTGCTAAATTAAATTAACGTCATTTCTATATGATTCATGTGTTTCTAGTGGAAATATCTCAAAACCATGATTTATTGGCGAAAAATTCATGTTGAGTAGTGTAAACTGTAGGCTCAACCATGTTGTATCACAATGGGCCGTTCTGGCCTGAATGTTTTCCTTGACAACCACTTAAAAAAAGAGTAATTTGTCTCTTTAAACTAGTATTCGATACAAGTACATATTCGATACTTTTTTCCGATATTTTCGGTAGCATCGTTACTTTTATTCGATACAAGTAATGAGTAAAAGTATCGATACTATGTGGGTATCGAATCAACACTACACCAGATGACTAGTCAGAAGCGATTGAATTTACCAAAAGAGGAAAAAATAGACATTATGATTGAGGGGAAAAAGAAAGACATGCGATTTTCTTAACCCTAGACGGCACTTCTTCGCCGAATTGACTAATTAACGAATGAACTAATTAATTTTGTTTTTAAGTAATAAAAAGCACTGAACAAATGAAGCAATTAATAAGTTTGAATGAATAATAGAGTGTTTAATAAAACACAATAATAAAACCTGAATTTTTTTATATAGGGAGGCGTCGTCGGTTCAACAAAAATGGAACCTAGTTTAAAAAATAAAAAGTGCCTTTGGTAAAATAGAGTCTCGACAAGAATATCGTTTCTATTTAAAATTATCCCCCTGTCTCCATCACTATCTCTTTTTTTCACTGTTCGTAAAGTGCTGGAATAATTTCAAATACGAAATGACGAAAAATTTACCACTTTATTTCCTTTCGACAATTCTTTCTAAGTTTTTTTTTTTTATTAATTTGTAAACTTTTTAAACTCAGCCTTAGGAAATTTTAAATAAAAAGTTTTTAACTTTACTAACGCAGAACGTCCTTTTTTAGAATCCGAATCAAAAATTTATGTGAAAAAAATGTGTCGCACAGCGTTAGCGCAGAGCGTTTACTTAGAAAACCCCCATCTTAAATTAAAGAAGAAAAAAGTGAATCTGTATAATTTTAAACTAGCTGTTAAAACTAAAAAAAAAAAACAATTTGTGCCAGATAAATTGGAATCAAATTCAGTTTATTTAATATGTGTGAAAATTTCAGCTTGATCGATTGAACGGTTCTTGAGAAAACAACGTTTAGAAAAAAACTGAGTATAAAATTTCAATAGCAATTTTCGGATAAATTATCGGATCAAATCGAAAATTGTAGGAGGAAATCTTAAAATGTTATTCTTCAATTAAATTCTTCGGCTATTTAGTATAATCCCTCAAATACATCATTGTATTCACTGGCGGAACGTACTAAAAAAGAAACCTAACATCTAAACACAAGTTTTAGAAAAACAGTTTCAAAATTGTTGCTCTGTGGTTTCAGGGTCACTGATTACGAATCTGACATAAGATTTTTAAAATTCAAAAAGATGAATCCAATATGGCGAAATTTTTTTTAAAAATTGATCGGATTCGCTTGAAATTCATTACTCGTATTTTTCTGTAGACGCTGATTAGGACTCTGTCATTGGATTTTCATAACTTAAAATAGCGGATCCAAAATGGCCGATTATTTTTCAAGTTCGCTTAAAACTCGTTACTCGTGGGTTTTCAAGATCGCTGTTTACAAATCTGACATTAAATTCGCAATCAGTGACCCCAAAAACCCCCTAGTAACGTAATTTAAGCGAATCCGATCGATATTTACAAAAATTCTTCTTCCATGTTCGACCCACTATTTTATAAATATTTTCAAAATCTGATGCTAGATTCGTAATCAGCGTTTATCTTAAAATGTTTATCTTTAAAAGCGTTTATCTTAAAATGATGTTTTTTGAACTGGTAGAACTGATATCTCAAGTTCTAGTGAACTGATTTTGAAAAATCAAAATGCTTTTGGTTTATTATCATTATGGCTCAAAAATTTGAAAATTCCCTCCCCCCCCCCCTCCCCTTTTCTATAATAGAAGTTTCATGTAAAATATGTGTTTTTTCATTTTTTTGAAAAAAAAGACCCTGAAAAAAAAGGGGAAGGAAAAAGTTTCACCTTTTTGTGGTTCCACTTATAGAGAAATATCTAGCGAGCAAAATATTTTTTATTAAAATTAATAGGATTTGAATGAACAATGATGCCAGAAGAATGTCAAACAGTTCATAAAACTAACAGATCAGACGATTGTTTCGGAACCCGCTACAGTTCCTCATAAGTGATCTTTTTGATAGTTCACTTATTAGAACAATCTATATAAATGAAAATACTGATGATCTTTTTTAGTTTATGTCTCTATATTTATTACGAAGCTTGAAATGCATCCTACCATCAAAAATGGATTTTTTGGAGATATTCTCTACCGTGGAAATGTCCTAAAAGTGGTAAAAAAAATAATTTATTTTTGAATAAAATACTTACTTATAACATCTTAGAGCAATTTTGTAAAAAAATATTATAGTTCTTAAAAAAAAATTCCCAAAAAGGCGATCTTTTTCCAATTTTAAAATGGAATCCCCCCTTTAACGCCAAAGCTGATGTTTTTCGACATATGAAAAATAAATAGTTTTAATGGTTCCACAATAATCAGGTTTCAGTATATACAGACTTTAGCGGTTTAATAGGGGGAATAGGGTGCGGCGTGGTTCAGAAACGTGCATCAAACCAAGCAAACACAACTGATTTGATGTCAGAGTTGACAACTATATGCAATTACAATCACATTAAAATTTTATGCATAAAATTAAATTTTATTCTATCTGCAATTTTAATTTTAATTCTAATAAAGTAAATAAAATAAACTTTTTGTTACTATTTCAATAAAAGAAAATAGTTTTCGAAGACAAGAAGTTGGCAAAAATTTAAGTTTACTTTGGTTTTAATTCTAAGTAATGACTCAACTCCTTATTAAAACTTTCTATTTTCTTCATCTAGTTCCGTTTGGAATCGGATTGTCTTCGTCCTTTGAACTCATTTTTATCAAACATTTGATTCACATTTGATTAAATGTTCAGCACTCACTCTCCCTGCAAGCCATTTATTGCCAAGCGGCTGGAGTTTTTTTGAAACTTTTAGAAGTTCTTCAGTTTACTATTAATTTCAGTAAGTCACACTTTTTGAGACCCAAATATTTGAAAATGGCATAAAAGGAAACATTTTGCCGCAATATTCTATAAAGTTTTCTTTTCGTCTAAGTCTTTTATTTTGTTTTTGTCCTTCAAACTCCATTAGACCGAAGATTTTTCCAAGGTTTTCAATTAACTGCCCTCCGAATTTATTATTTCATTTCTTTGATTAAGATTTGCCCCTCCAATTCAAAATTTGATAACATTTTTGACACTCACACTCTCTAAATGCCAGTTGGAGTATTGAGCAGCCAGTGTTCTTCAAACTTTTTGAAGTTCTTCATTTTTGTATTTTTATAGTTCTGCTATATATTTTCGTCTTCTCAACACATTTTTGTCAATTTTTTTACCACGTTTTTTCAAGTTTCAGACGATAATCCAACCATTATTTATTTTTAATCCTTCACATTCCTTTTTATACCATCAAGGACATGGAAACCTTACGGAAATCCTGAGTATCAGGAAATATCTGATGAAGCTTTTAACAGCAAGAGAAACTTCATATGTAATCAATTTCGTCATTTATTTATTTTGTTATAAATTTTTTTATATAAAATAAAATTTTGTTTAGAATTTGGTAGAACTAGCTACAATGATAACATAGATATTTAGAAAAAAATACTAGAAAATATAAAGATACTGAAGCTTCAGTGAAAAAAGTACGTGCCGCACGTAATTATATTTATTAGCAAAAAATACTAGCGAAAAAGTTAGAAAAGCTAGCGCGAATTCTCATTTTTTTTGGGAATATAAAAATAAAAGAAAAAAATTATAATAAAGCGTTAAGCCTTCAAGCTCAACGAGCTAAACTAAATTACTAAACAATTAGCTAAGAATAATTAAATAGAAATGAGAATTATAAGGCAAAGAAGATAGGAAATACATATATAAATTGGAAAAAAAAAATTAAATACTGCGCGCAGTAAAAAAGCTTAAATAGAAGCAGAAGCTTTAAGCTTTAAAAAAAAAATAACTTTTTAGTAATCTCTAAAGAGATAAATATTTCCTCTAATGAAATTTTAAATAAAATATTTAAACTTTTCTAAATTCAGATATGAATTACATTAATCTGAATATGAGTCCAATTTAATTGGTCTACGAGCATCGAGCAATGCATAGGATGCACGATTTTTTTGAGGCCTCTTGAAAACGATTACGCCACCGATTACAATATAAATCACCGATATAGCAATTAGCATGGGGAATGAAAAGACTATACGCGCCATTAGAACTTTCGGTTGTTTGATACCCAGATCAGGCGTAGGTACATAAAGTCCTGTAAACATATAGAAAAAACTTATCAATAAAATCATAAAAACTATACTATCACATCTACAACCCCTTACCATTAAAACTCTTTGATTCGCAACGTTCTCCCATAAAACCATCAGCGCATTCGCATGAATAGAAACTGGTGTTACCAATAGGATATCGAAAACAGCGTCCACCATTTAAACAGAAATCAGTTAGAAATTTCCCACTGCAATGATTTGACAAAACATCATCCATAAGTTTGTAGTAATAATCGATGACATGAAATTTTTTATTGCCAGCTTGTTGTTCACGTACTGCTGGATCGGTTATAAAATCATTAGCATTGTCTTTTGAAATGGGTTGAGTGGTACTGCTTTCGGTGGCTTCATAACGTTGACCTGTCGAAGATAGTGATTCATCTGTGGGAGTAGTTTCTGTACTATTTATTATTGTATGGAGTTCATCTTTTCCTCCAGATTCTTCCATGGTTTTAAGTAATGTTTTATTGAATTTCAATGTTGCGGAAATGTCAATATGTTGCGATAATTTTTGCTGTAATTCATGAACATCATTTTCGAATTGTTGAAAACTATGCTCTTGTACAATTTGTAGGGTGTGCTCTTTCAAGAGTAGAATTCGGCTTGAACAACAATCTAAGGGAATTGGTGGAAGAGATAGGAAAAGAAATTTTATTTAAAAATTTAGAAATATTTCCAAGATATGTGGATATTAAAGGGCATATAGATATGATGAAAAAAAGTACAAGGTGCAAGGTTTAAGTTTCAAAAGCGGTTTTTTGGAGAAGCCTCTCTAACATAAATGGATTACAACTAGCATGTAACAATTTCGAGAATTACGAAAGTGAATTTCGTTGAAATTCTGAATCTTCTGAATAAAAATGTTGTCTTTCAATTAGATTTGGACACTGAGAATTTATATAGCAAGTATGGATAATTGGAGGAATGGCAATAAGTTACTATCCGACACCATTTTTCACTTAATAAATACACAGTCAAACAAATTAAGACTTTTTGTTTGCAACAGAATAGCCACGCTATAATCCTGAAAGGGTATATTGTGTAGACCATTTTTGTAAAACAAACTTATAGTCCAGCACGTCTCAGTTTTTTTTCACAGTGGGTTAAAGTTTTCTTATTTTGGTCGAAGGGAGCTGAATACCAAGTGCAGAAAGTGTTATAAATTGATGTCTCAGGGAAATCTTATCGGCGAAGTTGTATGGTAGAATTTTACGATGGTAATTTCTGTAGAACATTTTAACCCTTTAGTTCCTCTCTTTATGGGACAATTCGACCCCTTTTTTTTGATGAAAACCTGAAAAGTCCTTTCAAAAGAGACATTTAAGGATTAAAATATTCCATAAAAATATTTGCCAGAAAATTTCACTAGGGGTAACCAAAAATATAAAATATATAACGGTTAATGGCTGATAAAAGGAAATACTCCTATCAAAATTGTAATTTACGCAGAACTTGCACGCGCTGTTGGACTGTGATATTACAGAGCATCTGTTATGAAAACGAAATCCAAAATGTCTAAAAAAATTAAATAGATCTTAAATTGTTCCTTTTTTTTACAACCTTCTGTTTGTTTAGTTACTTTCTGCATTTTGTTGAAGTGGGTCTGAAATTTCATTTGACAGTTTGGACATTTTGTCATAAATTTAAAAAATTAAAAGAAAAGCAGATATTTTTGAAAACCTGACGGGGGAATAAAATTTTAAAGAAGCTTTATTGGAGTCTAAGAAGAATAAGAAGTCGCAGCGGAAACCGCAGCGAATTTCAATCTGACTATAGATTCACTAGATTTTCAATAAAAAAATGTTTTTCGATTCTGGAATGTCAGATCATGTTTATTATATGTTTTTGGGATCACTGAATCCGAATCCGATATCCGAAAAATCCCAGCACATCAGGGTTCTGACATAACCTCAAAAAACCTCATGCAATTTTTGTTCGAGCCCGGGGGTTGGACCATGTTTATTATATGTTTTTGCGGTCGCTGAATTCGAATTCGGGGTCTTAAAAACCACAGCCTGTCAGGTTTTCGACATAGCTTGGAAAATACTTCGTTATCTAAGCTAAGTCGAAAGCCTGTCATGCTGGGGTTTTTTGAACCTCGGATTCGGATTCAGCGGTCCCAAAAACATTTGGTAAACATGGTTTAATCTCTAGATCCGAAAAAAAATATTTTTTATGGGGGTTTTTGAGGTTATGTCAAAACCCTGGCGTGCTTGGAATTTTTGGACCTCGGATTCAGATTTAGCGACCCCAAAGACATATAATAAACATAGTCTGGCCCTCGGACTAGAAAAGAAATTTTTTTTGTTTGGCTGTGTAATCTAAGACGGCTTGAGAACAGAAAAAGGGAAAGGAAAAGGAAAAAGGAATGCACTAAAAATCTAACCCCAAGGGAAAAACTAACGTCAAGCATTTTCCATAAATATGTCGGTTCTAGTAATGAAAAAAAAAAATCAAAAATCGTTTTTTATATGGGGAAGATTTGACGTTAAGCTATTTGTTACAAAATTAAATCTCGTTAAATTATAAAAGTTCAGAAACTATAAGGGTTTGCTGCCTCAAGTGTAGTCAGACCCGGAAAAATAGGGTCATTGACTGCGAAAATATACGGGCACAGCAAAATTCTCTCACAAGTCCCGAATATACCAAACCAACATAACACTAACTACATGATACCCAAATTAAAGTTCAGAAAGAGAAGCCTGCCAGAAGGACTGACCAAATTTCAAAGGAGGGCTAAAGCAGCTATCTTCACAGACAGCCAAACGGCAATTAAGGCTCAGACTTAATATCCTCTAGATTAGTTAACCAATGCAGCGAGTCACTTGCCATCCTAAGTCATAGGCTGGACAATGCTCTTATTTGGGTTCCTGATCACCGGAACATCGAAGGTAATTAAAGATCCGATGAATTAGCGATACAAGGTTCAACTTAAGAATTAATTCAGGCGTAATCTGAAGCAATTCCCCTGAATAAAATCAAGGCTGATATACTCTCTCACTTCCTAACACTTGCAGATAGCGCATGGAAAAGACTTTCCACATGCAACGTAACCAAGAAAATATGGCCAAAACTCAGCCATAACAAAACGGCGCTCTAGCGTTAATTGTGCACACTCTGTGATGGAGTAGCATCTCTACCTATCTACCTATAAGGGTCAAAATATTTCAAAAAATTTGTTTGGAAGTTTTTGACTCCAGATTCGTGTTCAGCATGAAAAATTCATTCGCAAACGCTAAGAACCATCTTATTTGCAAAACCTATTCAGATCAGTGTTATTGGATCAGCTAAAGAGTTTCAGGAGACAATCTTAAAATGTAATTAGATCTTTAACCCATTATTACTTAGAGCAATTAGGGATTGTGAGTCACTCTCATCTGAATTTCTCATCATTGATAGTGGCCCAAAATGCCATTATCAAAATTATGCCACGGTACGATAAAAAAATACAGTGAATTCCTCACTGATAATCATTAGCAAAATAAGCATCTATATTTGAGATTTTGATTGTTTTTTTGAGGTTGGGTACATCATCAGTAATGGCAAATCAATGAGTTATCGAAAATAAATCTTTCACGATAAAAAAAATTTCATTGAAATCCACAATGAATAATATTTATTTGAAAAAATTTTAAAAATGGTGATTTGCATTAGATTAGGGTTAAAGAAACCCTTAAACAACTTTTGTCCCTTGTCTAAAAAGGAATTCGCTCATTATGGAGATTGGTCTCTTTTCTAAAATTTAGATCTCGGGTATCGATAGGCCATACCTAAAACTAGTTGGCGTATATTCCCTAAATTAATATAGACACAGGATTGAAAGAGACCTTACGAATCGACAGTGTCACACATTTCTCGAATCAGACGAAAACTGAATATTATATCAATAAAATGATAGAAATTACTAAAATGTCCGATAATTTCTGATCTTTTATTTGACTAAAAGTAACATAATTAACAAGACCTAATATATAAAGGCCTAGGACATAATGCCCAAAATCACTATGGATGTTGTGACCGCCTCAAAAATAGCCATAACACCAAATGAAGAAACGGTCTTAATGCCAAATTTTTTTGGGCGATCTGACAGCCTTGAGAGTGACCGTAAAGTCCAAAAATAATAAATTTAAGTTTCACCTCTTCTTGTAATGAATTTAATGCAATAATATATGTACATATGGTACATGAGCGGAGCTGTAAAAGATTGCAGTCATTTCGAACTGCATTCATTGAAGTCACTGGAAATGAATTACGTTTTCTGATTACAGTCTTTGATTTCATTTGAGACTTATGAGTTTAAAAAATTAAGTCACCAGTCTTTTTGAAGTCAATGACTGCTCATTGATTATAGCAATCAATTTGAGACTTCAATGCAAATAAGTCACAATCACTCACATGACTTCACATTATACTTGAAGTCGCAGTCATGACTTCAAATTGGTTTGAAGTCACAGTCATGACTTCAAATTGGTTTGAAGTCTTGCAATCATTTGAGACTTCACCTGCACTGAGTGAAGTCTGTTATTGAATGATAAAAAATATACAGTATTTATAAGTAGTATAATTATTTAATTAAACAAAAAAGCTCTTCATGATTTTAACGACAATAAGACAGTTGTGAAAAAACATATTATCTTAGACATACATACATATAAGTAACTACATACACAAATAGAACATCGAATAACCAAGTTTTAATTACAAATTTTCTTAAATAAATAAAAAATTGAAATTATTATAATTTATACTGGTATTTCTAGTAAATTTCGAAAAAAATTGCCTAAGACACAGCTTTGATTTCGATGATTTTTTATATTTGCAACAAGAAAAAAAATTCGTAGCAAGTGTGAACATGAAAATGTGGAAATTCTGAAAAAATAACTTGAATGACTTCCAAGTTATTTCCACGAATTCAATTTATTTCGGTGAAGTCAATTGTCTTCATTGAAATAAATTGAAGTCAATTGACTTCAAATGACTTAAATTCACTTTAAATGACTTCAAAATTAATGACTTAGAGTCAACTAATATTTTGTTGAGATTAGGACTGCAAATAAGAGACTGATCGTTCATGACTTCATAAAAATGACTTCAAAAATGAAGGATAAGTCATTGACTCCAATATGACTTGTGACTTCAAAGTCTTAATTCTGCATTCATAAAAAGACTGGATTATTGCAATCATTATTTTTAGAAGTTAGTTGATTTCAAACCTAAAAAGACTGCAATCTTTTACAGCTCTGTACATGAGTCATTCGCATTAAATTTAAAATTTCGGAATTATACATTTTTTTATCACTAAATTTTTGTGTCAGGTTTTTCCATTTGCAGTCATACTAATGTAAAAAAAAAAATGTCGAAAGTGTTATGAACATATACCATACTAAAATTTATAAACTCAAATCTAATTATATATATTTTATAAAAGCTTTACGAAATGGGTGCTGGGTTTCTCATAACAAAAATCTAACTTTTTAGAGACAAATTTTCATTTAATAATTTCAATTAATCAAATTAATTTCTTCTTAAATAGAATTTTCTTTAAATTTTGTCTCGTATTTATAAAAAAAATGGCAATTTTGAAACGGTCACAACGCTCATAGCGTTTTTGGGCGTTATGACCACAGGCGTTGTGTCCGGTGTCCACAATTTTCGTATCTAAAAGACAATTTTTTAAAAGTAGCTCACTAAACTTCGTCGCTAGAACCGAAATATTTTGAAAACCAAGAACAACTAAACCAAGGTTAATTTTTAGGAGGGTGTAGCAGCAATTTTTTGTTTTTGGAATGAGGTTTGAGGCATATTAATGTATTTGTAATGCCTCTCCGCAATAGTGATGCCGACTATAGCTTCCAACCTAGTAGTTTCTCACTTTCGAACATTAAAATCAATATCACTGTTCTATACAAAGCAAAATCCAAAGCAAAACAAAAAAAAACAAAAGTTTGTGACCCACCTGTTACAGCAACAATTGTTGACAGCATGAAAATTACTCTCAGAAAATTTACGAAAAATTGCATTGTGCAAAAAACGAAAATAAACAGAAAACTCTATTCACCACACCGTCTCTAGTGGTGAATATAAATACTCAAAATATATTTGGATGTCGATCGATGAGATGACAACAGGAAGAAGAAGAAGAAGAACACTGAGAAAATGAGGTTAACTCAAGGTGAAGTGGGCAGCAACCGCAGCAGCAATAGCAATTGTCAGTCTCTCTCGCGCGTATAACACGTGTGAAAAATTCGACGACGATGAAATATATTAAATTTATTAATAACACAAAAAATTTTCATTTTTTTTTTCTTCCCTTCAATGAGGTAGAATATAAACAGTGAACATAGTTCAAAAAAAAAATACTTAAACGCGTGGCGGCTCTGCGCTTAAAAAGTTCTCAATAAAATGTTAATTCATTTAATACAAATGTCGCACATTTTTGTCAAGAATATATACATTTTTTTGAATTTGAACGATTAATCGTTGTTGAAACTTTTATATTTTTAAATTAAATGAAAACATTTTTCATCCATTTTCCCCGTAATATTTCGCTATTTGAAAATAAACGATTTCACGGCGTACATATATTACACACACGCTCGAAAATGTTTTTTGTTTTTCTTCTTTGTTGTTTAATGAATTTTTGAATGAGAGAAAACACTAGACGTGAAAAACGCCTGGACGACGACGGCGAGTATTTTGTGTTTATCAATGAGAGGCCAAATTGAGACTGTGGTGTGCTGATGTGGATTAAAATGATCAACTTTCTGCGAATATTTTGATTCAGGGGGATATCAACAGTACACACCACAAGAGTGTAAAAAAAAAAAATGAAACAAAATGACAAATGCGACATGTGAGTGGTAGTGATGGAATTTCCAAATTTCAAATTGTACCAAACAAAAAAAAAAAAATGTACCGAAATGAGTAGAGTAATGAATGTACCTAAAATAATATATGGTACTTCATTGGCTCGTCATTTCATAAATTTTTATTGTTGGTCATGAGTTAAAAAAAAATAATTTAGAGAGAAGTAAATAAAAGAAAAGAAAATAAATTACCAACATGTAGTATACTAGGGTGGCTCTTATTTTTCAAGTTTGATTTTTTTTGTACTACCCCTCAGTTTAGTTCCATTACATAAAAAAATTAGACTTGCGGAATTTGAGCTCAATCAGATAAGGGGAAGGGTTGTCCCTTGAAGAAAAAAGAAGAAAAATCACACAAAAAATTTAATTTCCAAAAAAAATTTTGCAGAGTAGAGGCTAAAACACAAATGGGATTGGTTGTTAAAAGTCAATATTCACCTCTAAACAAATTTTTCAAGAAAAAAAAAACATTTATTTCTTGAGTAGGAAAAAGTAGTAACCAAGAACATTAGAATTTTGATTATTCACCTCTTTTCGAAAGTAATAGCAAAAAAAAAGAAGCAAATATTGCTTTATGCCAATGACAGTATTTGCTGCCCCGTGCATACAAATCACGCCTCACATAAAAGTAATATTTTGCGGAATTGAAAAAAAAATAGATTGAATCTTTTTTTTTTTTGAATTTTTTGATTTTGAATTTCTAGGGGCAACCCTTTCCCTTATCCGATTGAGCACAAATTTCACATAGCTCAGTTTTTTATGGAATAGAACAAAACTGAGGAGTAAACCTTGAAAAATTATCAAAAATTTCAAAACGTTCCACCCTAAAGTACACATCTCATAAAAGTTTTTAAAACTTAGCTGTGAGATTTGAACTTTGTCAAGTTGAAGTTAATTAGGTACCTACTAATTACCAATATTGTTATTTTATTTGTAATATAGTTTTACAATTTTTTTTGGCCAATGACTGATTGTACCTAAAATGCATCAATTGTACTTAATGTACCATATAATTGGAAAGAGTCGAAAAAAGGTACTATTGTATCTACACTTCCATCACTGGTGAGTGTGGGTGTGGGAGTACGAGAGAAGAATGTCAATGAAGAAATTTAATTTAATGAGCGAAAATTGTATGGCAATTCCTATGACGATTTCCTGGGTTGATAGTGGAAGAATAATCGAAACCGATTTTGCTATACCCTATCTTTGCTATCTAAAGATACTACAGATGATGCAGAGAAGCAGGAAAAGTGTTTTTGAGAGTTCAACCACTCCCCCTCCACCTCCTCAAAAAATAAATAATTTTATTAAGTAATATGCTGAAAATAAAATTTTGTGATAATAGAAATATTTTCGTGGTAAAAAACCCACTTCAAAACTTTGTAAAATAAATAATTCTTCAGGTCTCTATTTCTACTTGATTTGGGGGTTGAATCAGCGACCTTCGCATAGCTCCTACCCACCTAAAAAATCTCCAATAATAAAACCCAAAAAATTTCAGCACCCAAGATCTCATCAAAACACTGATTAATTTTATATAATATAAAGAAATCACTAAACTTACTCTAACACTCCACCTCAGTTAGTTTTAATTAATCCATAAACCATAAATTCATCATGAAGCTTTCAAGCATATCAAACATGCTCGAATCGAACCTAACAAAAATAAAATGCAATTCCTACAACATAAAATCTAATCGGAAATTTATGTGTCGCACACAAACGCTCTCATTTGAATTTATTATAATGCTCTGCGCTCTTATGCTCTTTGCAAAATTTTTTTTTTCATGAGCAAACCTATAAAACATATGGATACAAATATAATAACAGAGCGAGAACTGCACACACACACTAACAACAACAACATCAACAATAAAAAAGCCAATAGCAACAAAAGGAATAAAACAGCAGCAGCAACAACAACAACATCAACCACAAAGCATTCATACATATGTATGTATATCGACCCGCAGCAAACTTGAGTTGCTGTAATAAATGTAAATGAACGATGTGAAGTTTTGTATAGCGCTATGGATGGATGGATGGATGGTTGGTTGTTGATGGTGATTATGAGAAGCAAAGAAGGTGGCGAAAGAGAGCATGAAGGGAAAATAATGCAAAAAACCGGCTGGCAAAGTATTGCCGTTTGTTTTCTCTCTCTCCCTCTCTCTCTGTAAACGACAACTGTGAAGAATACACCATAAGAAAAAAGTTTTATAAATTCTTTGAAGCTTTTGGTAAATATATTGTTCTAATGCAGTAATATAAAATTTGTTTTGATAATGAAAATAACAATTGAAGGGGTGTAAGTCTAAAGGGTTTAAGTGCCAAATTTTTTTTTTTTTTTGGAGAAGATAAATTTTTCGCACATATTTGTCAAGCCTAATGTTATAAATGTTAAGCTAACCTCAGATTAATTTTTACCACTAGTGGAACTAAAGAAGGAGAGGGGGGGGGGAGCATTTTAGATATTAGCTCATTTTCCTTTCAATAAATATTTTATGATATTTTCTTCTAAATTTGACGGGTTTCTAGAGATTGAAAAAAACAGATTTTTTCACTTTTTTTTTATATAAATTGGGCAATTGGACAAATGATTTCAGTTCTTTTATTAACAATTGTGAAAGGATTTTGAAGCTTAGGAGCATTCGAAAAAAAAATTTAAAAAAAAGTCTATGTGAGTATGGTTATTGGCGGAACCAGAATTAGCAATTTGGCATGTATAGAAACAAAATAGCGGCAGTTAAAAAAAAATATCGAAAACTTTACCATATTTTTTACGACCTCGATAGTCTAGTGGGTAGTGCACTAGACTTTCATCTGGGAAGTTCGGATTCGATTCTCGTCTTCATCAGGTGGTTAATTTTCATAACTTATATTCACTACCAATATGAAGTGTATGAGAATTATAAGATAGTGTACAAGTACACACATTTTATGGTAATGGCAAAACCACCAAGCCGATAAAAAATTGCTACACCGCCGTTGGTGGTATCACAATGGGCCGTTCATGCCTAAGTGTGTCTCTCGACAGCCACTCTAACCTAACCTAACTTAATCTACCACTTTTTGTGTGATTAAAATGGTTTTAAAAAAAGCTTTACTTTATCCGAAAATTTTGGTTAAGGGGGTATTCTACACGAGATGGTGCGAAATATCAATGTTTTCAAATCGTTGTTAATGAAAAGCTTTTCAATATTTTTATTCGAGGTTTTTTGCAAGTTTTTCTACAGGTTTTGAATAATAATTTTCGTTTTTAATGTTAAAAATATCTTTGTTAATAATGGTTCATTCAACGCTTCGAACTTGAACCTGCCGAAAATAGTTGCTCTATGGTGGACATGATATCTCCGGTTTAAATATTCTGAAACACAAAATGGTTTCGAGAAAAACGAGTTTAAAGATTTATAAACATGATACTTACAAATGATGTTACTTACGGTTAAACAGCGATTCCAGGATCATACATTGCCCCCTCTTCTTTCTCATAAAACTCGTTGTCTACATCAAAAATATTAAATTAAAAAAAAATCGATTTTTCGGACCATCTCGGGTAGAATACCCCCTTAAGGTTTAGCCAAGAGAGAAATTTGTTGTGAACGTTTTGTCCAAATTTTAGCCATTTTTGAATGAATAACATAGATTTAGAGTAACTTGACACAGAGTCGAAAAAGTCATTTCGTGAAAAACGCTTTTAAAGTTATGAATACATAAAGAGACACTACTACACTAGGAACGACTGCACGCTAAAAATTCAAAAGAAGTGAGATGTTAAAAAATACTTCCTGATAATTACAGCTATAAGAAAATTAAATAAAAGAAATCATTTTTTCTTGAAATTTCTAGACTGGTGAACTCACTTAATGAACGAAAACAAATAAACCCCTCTCCATTTATTCTACTCCTGGATTCGCTAGTTGTTTACACAATATATTTGTTTTTGCTATACGAATTTAATCACCATGACCTCAATTTCTAGATTATTTTATAACCTGACATTTGCCGTTCACAAACAAAATAAGATAAAGCTGCGGAAATATTTCGTGTCTGAGGTCAATTCAACTGGCAATATATTTTGTTGAAACTATTTAAAGCTTTGCTTAAAGAAAGAGGAAAGAGGTTACTTTAGATTTTTCGATTGTGGCACAAGTATTCCGCGATAATCCATCACAAATATACATACAAATATCTGAAAAAATTTTGGGAACTCGAGAGATTAAAAATGTTGGCATGTACAATATTTGTACCATATTATAATTTGTAGATAAACTGTACCATATTACTGGTGAATCCAAGGGTCGGCCCATTGTGGGGATACCCTTTCCTCTCTTCACGATAAATATAGTACGTCACACATTAAAAATCTGTAATGATTTGATTTTCTTTAACTTAAAGCAACTGGAACTGATAAAGGGAGTTTCATCCATTTTTCACTAAGCTCAACTATAAACTTACTATTAAACCAGCCCTCTAAAGAATCTTAGTATGAGTGATAACTCTATGGATATGCCATCCCAAAATTTTTGAGCCAGTAGGTAAATAAACTTTTAGTTCAATCACAGCTTCTGAACTTTTTATTTTGGGTGTGTCCCTCACTAGTACCTATGCATCCAACAACATTAACAGCAGCCAGCAACAGCAGCACTCACATTGAATGCAGGAGGAATATAAGCACAAAGTAATAATAACAACAAAAGCAACGTTAACTCTGCTCTGTACTCATGCTGCTGCTTGGGTTGTATTCGTTTGCCTTTCGCACCAACCTATACTGCCCATAACGACCGGCCGACCCCAACTCAACTCATACAATTCATTCGACGCTCAGACGTCAATGTGAGCGGTTTACGAGCGGTTCGGTTAGTAGTTTTTTGGGTTAAAATAACTCAGCGCGAGAGAGAGTGAACGAACAAACGAGCGAATGTACGATAAAATGTGTGTGCGAGTGCGAATGTGCAGCGCGGCGGTAGTGAAATAAATAAATATAACAACAACCATACAGTGAGTTTCGTGATTTTTCCCCTCGGAATATCATCATCTTCTTCTTTTTTTTTCTTTTTGCGTTCACCGCTTCACCATCACCAACGTCATCGTCAACGCCGTCAACGTCGGTGAAATGCGTGCGCGTATTTCTCGTTCGCGTAACAATAACAGCAACAACTACGTATAACAACAATAAAGTCAGTCACAAACGGAAAAGGTGTGCATTTTTTTTCTTCCGTGCGTGTTTTTTTTTATTGTTTGTGTGTATGAAATTTAAATAAAAATTCTTTCAAGTGTCGATTGGTCGATGTCTCCAGCAAAACACAGTCAGGCAGTCAGTCGAGAGTTTCCTTCGTTTACTTTCATTGATTGTGATGGTGTTTGTTAATAAATAAAAAATATATGGAATAAAACAAAATTACAATTAGTTACCTTGCAAATAAAAGCAAAAAAAAAATTGTAAAAAAAAATATTGAGATTTTTTTTGGTGAATTTCGTGAATATTTCAAGAAAAAAAATATTATTAAAAAAATTATCCCAAGCAATTGAATTAATTGAAAATAAAGCATTAAATTTTGTGATTTGGCTGCAGTTGCATTAGCACAACAATTTCGAAAAAGGTAAAGAAGTTTGAATGAATTAAATTAACTTTTTAAGCTCCTTTTTTATAAATTTATTGCACTCTCTCTTTCTCGTTCTCGTTTTTTTTTTTTTGCCTCTCACCTCTTGTGTGGGTGTTACATGGCATTCTTATGTATTATTCTGATACTTGCATTGTTTTTTCAATAAATTCCAAAATGAAATAGTTACACCCAAAATAAAAATAATAAAAAAAAAACAAAATAACATTAAATTTATTACTCTCATTAGTTCTGCCGCTACAAAGAACGTAAGAGAGTGTGCTTCTCAGCGTCTCTCATGAATTCTCAACGAAATTGAATTTCTTGGTCTCGTTTATGAATGATGGCTTCTTGAAGAAAATTATAACACCTTAAATAATGAATTTCTACCAACAATTCATTCAGTCTAAAATTCGATTTGCTCTGCTTGGCATATTAATATAATGCACGTGCTTCATCGAATCATTAGCGTAGCCCAGAGAGGAAGATTGAGGGGTTTTCTCCCCTCAAGAAATTATTGCTTTTGTAAGTGTTTGTGGAAATTTATTATTAATGTGAATCGTTAAGATCAGATAAGCTAATATTTTTTTTTTGTGAACATGAGTTCTGCACTTAAAAAACTGCCAAAGCTGTTTGATTTAACATATTTTACTTGGAGGTATATTTTCCATGGTTAGTAATAGTTCAGAAAGAAAGGAGAGCACCAATACAACAGTTATAAACCGAAGATTGTAACTGAAAATCTCTCCCACCCCTTACATGGACAACAAATCGTCGCCTGAGTATAGATTTGGCGTATAGGCATAGGAATACTTACACACATACGCCAAATCAATTCTCAGGCGACGAAATGCCTTTTTTAAGACGGTCTCACTAGATCATACGCTATAATTAAATTCACTAAGGGTCGTTTTGCCAATGTCGGGTTAAGCACTATTCCGAACTTTAACCCTCTGTTTAGTAGTAGTTAGTTCTGATTAGTGCTTAATCGGACATTGAGAAAACTGCCCTATCGAGTCCAATATTTTAGGATGATCTCAGTGAAGTTTCCTCTCTCTGAGACTTAAAACTCCACAGTGGTTAATATTCAGTCTTTATTATGTAAGCAGTTCCCAATCGCGTAAATGATAAAGATGAGGAAATAGAAGTTGATAGATACACTACTGTGCAAATCAAAAGCAACAAATATAGGTATATCATCCTTATTACGTTTAATGACTATTATTAATTTTTATTTAAAAGAAAATTGATTTTATTCGTTTTTCAATTATAAAATTGTATAACAAAAATCTTAGAAGTTAGAAAAAAAATTACAATAAAAAAAAAATATTATTTATTGGCAGTAAACAGCTGATTTTTTACTGTCACTTCCACTCTGTCTCACTACAGATTTCGTTGGATGAAGGTGCGAAAGCACTGGGAAGCATGGGACGGAATTTTTGTGTTTGCATAAATTAATTTCTTCATGGTCTTTAAGTTTTTCATGAAATAAATAGAAATATTGACCACCTTATTCATAAGGAAACTCTGGAAACCCAAATGTTTCATTAGCTATTGTGGAAATTGTGACTTTGTGGCTTATTTAGACATGAAAACGACTCGAAACGTACATTAAAGTTGGATAAACGATTTATTAACAGGCAGAAGGGTTCAGTCCCTTCATGGTTTGTCACAACCATCTGAGTTTAACTCCTTCAAACCTACTACGGGACGTCGAAACAAGGAGTGAGTGGCTACCACTTCCAAAACAGGAATGATGGGATGGATTCCAAATAAAAGTGGGAAATGACACCCAAATGTACAGTCACCAAGCTGACAAAATCAATGCCTTGCAGATGTACGGTTATGAATAAAAATAATGAATATCATAACAAATATAAAAATGCATATTTCTTTGATTTTTTAAAAATATTTTTTAATTTTTTTTCTAACTTTTTAGTTTTTCATTATATAATTTTATCATTTTAAAGCGAATTAAAATTACTTTATTTTAAATAAAAATTAATAAAAGTTATAATGGTTGGTTGGTCAGGGTTGTGACTGAGTGCTAAAAGCAATGAAGACTCGGTCCATTAGCACGTTATTGCCATTTTGATTCCACAAAACCCTGGTACATCGGATGTTTAATTTCGGGTAAGGATTAGCCACCGGGGTTAAATCCATTTTGTCTAATTTAGGAATATAAATAGTTTGTTAAAGTCTACTGTGGAACGATTCAGGTCGTTGAAAAACGGTTTTCCCAGCACACAGATTCAGGTTTTTGCAAGAGCCGGACACTTACAGAGTAGGTGTTCAACTGTCTCTTTCTCACTAGTTTCTTTGGAGTTGCGACAGTGGTCGTTGAAGGGGATCCCCATTTTAGATGCATAAAAACCAGTTGGCCAGCGACCTGTACTGACGGCAGTTAGTCTTACCACATCAGTTCGGGTTCTGGTAAGTAGGTTATCTGTTCTTGCAGCAGAGCCAGAACTTTTTTGTTATTTTACATGTCTGTATGCCTTCCCATCTGAGGTTGGCTTGGTGTAGGAAGTGTTCTCGTATTTTTCTCTGAGCCTCTTTTAGCGGAATAAGAACATGTTTCACTAGCGAGGATTACTGAGAGGAACCTTGTTTAGCAAGTGCGTCAGCTCTGACATTTCCCTTAAATGGAAGGGACCTACAGTTTTATGCCAAATCCGAACGGCGAAGTGAAAAGCTTTTTATAGGCATTTTTTTACCCTTGGAGGTTTGCCATTGCCAGCCAAGAGGGTGTTGCCGTGTAGAAAAACTTTTATTTTCTATTTTTGAGAGTGCCGAAATTTGAACCCGGGCACGGGAAAGATAGCAATCTACCTAATAGATTGGGCCCAGTGAGACCATTAGAGCGGCATATGGTAGGGAGACCGGGTGAAGTAACCAACAAAACCTGATATTCTATAAACGACTTTAGTATATCGCAAAGATTATGAAATATGTTGGACGAACTAAGAGTACATATCTCATTAACCGAGTCAAAAAGAGAGCATACGATCTAATTGAACAGTGAGTCTTTAGCTCAGTAACTCACTTTTAGTTGCTTTTAGCGGGGAGAATAACGCATATATATAGTAGAATCAACTGTGACACATCTATTCTGACCCATCCATCTAGGTATACACAGTCTTCGATAGCAACTTTTTAGTAAATTTAAAGACCTGATAGGAATGTCTTTAGAACTATTCTATGGAGCGTAAACGACCGATCAGAGGAGGTTAGAAAGAGATTCTCATTTTGCTGGGAACATATTAAATCAACAGGCAATTAATCATGTTACGATTTCATCTAGTTTTAACGAATTAAATGCCATGGCTGCCCGCACTATTTTTCGTGCCAATTCAAATGATATATTATTCATAGAAACAAAAATCTATTTCTTTCCAGCTCATATACCAGCCATTCTGTTCTGAAATAAAATAAGATTTCCAGCCTGTTTATATTTATAGTCCAACATCTCCTAAATACAATAAGAGCTGATTACGCTATATAAGTTGGGGCAAAATTAAGTTTTTTGTTGTCGACTTTCCACGTAGAAATTACTCTAGAGCACCTTTATTAAATAAAAGCCCTGTATATGTATAAGTAAGACATCCACAATTATAGTTTCCTAACCATAGTCCCGTCCCAATGTATTGAAAATTGCTGTATATTTCCGATATTAACATCCTTGGCACTGGTCTTTTAACAAATCAGGAAAAATAAACTTAGGCCCGTCCTCCGACAGTATTGTCACATGAAAACATTTGTGCAAATTTTCAGTGTTTTTTGTATTTACATAAATTTTAATTAAGTAAGTGCCAACTTGTTTGTTTTTCATTTGACCTCTCGATTTTCTCTCTAATCCCGAAAAATTTGGCAATACATTTAATTTTCAGCATAATCACCCGAAACAAAAACTACTTTTTTACACTTAAACATAAATTAAAATTGAAATTTACGTTTACGTTTTAACTTATTCTAAGAAAATAAAAAAAAAATATATAAATAAAAAAATACCAGCTCCCCGAGTTTCTTAACATACGCAAATTAAGCTTCATCACCACCCATCAGAATAAGGGAGTTCCCTGCCTATACTTACACAAATAGTTACAGCCTAAAATCAAGAGAACGATACTACCATTTTTCGTATTTTCATTTAAGTAAATCCAATTTAAAGCAAAAAGGCAAAAACCTAAAAAAAAAAGAAAAAAATAAATCGAATTTTCCCTTAAAGAAGCCGCAAGTTTTTTGTTGTTTTTTTGTTTTATTTTCACACGTTTTTCATTCATACTTTATTTTTATTTTTTCTCATTTTACATTGCTGAGTTACTGAGAAATGTCAACCTAACAAAACAAAAACAAAAAAACCTAGAAGAAGAATATCCAACACCCTCGGTTTTGGGGTTCACCCTCACCTCATCTGTGTATTCCGATAACAGCCGCTACTCTCTACTCTAATGACAACAACGAAAAGCAAACGATTTCTGCAAAATTAACTTTTTTGCCCTTCATACGCCTTCCAAAATAGTAGTAGGTATTTGTGTTGTTTTTGGGTATTTTTTACTTAAATTTATATAAAAGAAAATAAAAAAGTAGCAGCAGCTGAAAAAAATGCAGTAAAAATAAATAAAAAGAAAAAAAATGGTCCTGCATAAAATTTACTCCATTCCGTAAAAATTTTACAAAAAAGTTACTAACTACTACTACACTACACTGTGATGGCAAAAATACTACCTTTTTGGCCCAGGCACAAAATGTACGTACACCATGATGTAAATGTAGCAGCATGTAAAAGTAAAAACCTGATGTTGTTTGCTGTTGCTGCTGCTGCCGCTGCTATTGCTCTGGCATTTCAACATTCAACGATTTAACAAAGCAAGCAACCAACATGAATGCTACCTTGCAGCAAATGCAGCCAGCCTGACTGTCAAGCAGGATGGGAGGCAGGCAGGCGGCAGGCTGGAAACCCAAAACAGCCAGCAGCCTCAACAGCAGCTGTAGCCAGTTCCATGTGCTGCTGTTGTTTTTGTTGTTGCTGTTGCTGTTGCTGCCTTCTCGTTGCAATGTATAGTGAAAAAAAAAATCAGCATTGGAAATCAAACCCTATACTACTTATACGCTTAAATTTTTATTATAACAGCAGCACCAACAGCACAGATAACCAGAGTTTACTATTACTATTGCACTTTGTGGCTATAGCTCCTGGAGCTTGTTTAAATGGATAGATGGATGGTTGGAGGACGGATGGATGAATGGACGAATGGACAAATGTGCGAACACTGTATGCTATTGAAAATGCCTGAAAAAAAACAAAGAATCTGCTAGACTAGGCCTATGAAGTTATACTACTTACTTACGAGCAGACGGACAAATAGGCAGACAACATACAAAGGCCAACAAACAGACAGACGAACAGAAGGACAGACCGCTAACCGGTATTTTGTTAAGATTTTTTTTTCTTTTACTTTGCAAATACTTGACTGCCTTTTTTTATTGCCTTTTTTATTCTTATACACTTTCATATATTTATTTTACTCCTGTTTTTATTTTATTTTTTTATTGTGGTTTGTCAATATTTCTTACTTTTTTTTTACTTCTTGACATTCCGTTCCGGCGATTGACGTTTAGGTATTGCTTTTGCCTTCTGTGGAGTTACTCTTGGTTGAATTTGTTATTGCTGGTTTTGTTATGCTTTCCTTAATACGCTTGGTATTTACATATTTTCATATATTTTTGTTTTTGTTTTTTTTTTTTTTGGGGAATTGTGGTGAATCATATAACGTTTGCACACTAAGCATAGAGACGGACTGACGAACGAATAGACGGACAATGAGGGCCGCAATATTTAATGAAGTAGTTGTCAATCATTGGGGAAAAAGGAAATTAACATTTTAAAACTTAAGGCATTAAATACATACAAACGTATATTTCTGAAAATAACGTTTTTTGGCAAAGTAGTAGAGAAAAGTGCAGACTAGGCACAGGGAGAACCCATTTTATTATCACTCTCTATAATTAGAAAAAAAAAAGCTTCCAGATTTGAATTTTACCATAAAAATATATGAATGTTTGAATGAGCACTGGCGGTTCCAAGGAGGTAATATTAATAAGTAACTTTTCAATACTTCTATGAATGCTCAGGAGTTTCAATCTGAAACTGAGAAAGCAAGGATTGTTCAAATGTGAACTTTTTATACATTTATATCTACGTATTCGGAAAATTTGTATACTCACAAGAATTTACTATAAGCCCAAAATGTTTGAATAATCATCTAGGGTAGAACAATGGGAATCAGATAAATCATGGTACCTAGAAAAGAGCAAAAGTGTAATACAGTCAGTCCGCTAAGTTGATAAGACATTGATGATAAAATTCTCTATTTTTTATCATTCTCAACCCAGAGGAATTTACCGGTGCTGTTCTATTTCCCCCACAAAACCGACAAACTTGAACAACAACCAAAATCCGAAATACTAGGTTTCAGAAAAAGGATTAAAAGTATTGTACATATCGGTTTACTTGGTTTCCCACACCCTGCTTTTGATGAAGTTTACTATTTCTTAACTTTGTCAATTCTCCAAAACACTTCATCACCTATCAGGTTAACGGTTAAGAGTACTGCAGAGACCGTCATTTAATTTATGATTAACAATCATTCTGATTAAGATATTTATCTCTTAAAAGCGTTAATGTTACAATTCTTCAGAACATCAGAACCCTTGAGAGGAAAACTTATCTCGAAATCAGTGGTTCACTCTTGACTGGCTCTGTTTTTTTTTTGGTAGTTCTGACCACCAGCAATCAGAAAAGTAGTCATAACTTTTAGCTAACTTCACCGTTTTCTCAATGTCAGGTTAAGCATTAATCAGCACTTACTACTCAGTTAAAGTTCGGATTAGTGCTTAACTTATTGAGAAAACGGCCCTAAATGTGGAAAGTGGAGAGTCGTAAATAAATGTAACCACCGAATTTCGAAATTCTTACTCCTTCAATGGCAGTTTACGAAGCGGGAAAGGAAGACCAACATGGTCTGCAACCTGTCCCCTGAATAGTTTAAAACAAGTTTTAGAAATATATTTAAAAATATTACCGCTTCTATGCTCTAGTGTCAGCATATTGCACTACTGTCTTAGGGTGCTCAAATTTGATTCGGGACTTGGACTTGGTAGTACGATATTCGTTTTTGATATTCCTATCTTCCTATAGTATACTTATATTATTTTCCAGTTATATTTCTCTGAGGTTATTATTTTTTAACACCACATTCCCCAAGTTTTAGAAATGCTGGAGTTTTGGCCTCATAAAAATGCAGCATCGATTTAAATTTTATTTTTCTACATAACTTTTACATTTCTTTTTTATTTTCATATTTTAGTTTTATAGATTAACAAAATACCTACATACATACATACAGACACATAAATGTACAACATGCGCACCCCTCCCGGTTAGTTAGAGTTCTGCTAGCAATCGAAACCTACTAAACCATATTATACACTATGAATTCTGTAGTCTGCAAATGTGAGCTGTGCAAACTGTGAAATATGCATTTAACTTCTCTTTCTGCTATATGTTTTATTTGACAAGCTTGCAATACTTTTACTGAAATGTTCATGAAAAATATGATACATTTAAATTGCAATGTAAGACATGTAACTTAACTACTAATCAGAGAGAAAATCTGCAAAGACAGCCGGCTTTTCTCTGCTGTATACTACTATTTTAAGTACACTTTTTTCTACCAAAAGTATTAAACTTTTTTAGTACTCTTTTATATGCATATGCTATCTAAAAATAACAGCAGTTACATCTAGTTAAATACAGCTGTCTGCTTAAAAAATAATCTTGCGCAGTTGTTTAGTAAAACTCTCTCTTTCTCTCTGCAAAGAAAAAACAGCTGTCTTAGCAAGAGAAATTTTTTGTTTGCAGTAAAACAGAGAGTAGAAAGTAAGCACAGCTGCTGCTGGTTCTGCTGTTGTTGCTGCATACTTAACATCACAGCTGTTTTATTTTACATTTTGATTAAGAACTCAATATTTTAAAGGCATTTGAAAATCAGGTGCGCTGCGCATATTTGAGAGATGCTCTCATATTCCATTTTTTCGGATGTACGGCATTGCCCGGGGGTTTTAACATTAAATGTAAAGATATATCATTTTTCATAACGCTTGCATACCATGTTTTTTGCCTATAAAAACACTTAAATTCGATTAAGAAAAGCAGAGTAACTTCATATCCAAGAGCTTCCACTTTTTACTATCTAAGTGCAAATCATTAGCGAATTAAGAGATTATGCAGTGGAGAGAGGGGCTTCGCTGAATAAATACCGACCACTAGCGAGTCATGAGGTTGTGAAAGGGGTAAAAAAAAAAGCTTAGATTTTTCTCATTATTTTAATGAAAAACATTATAGTGGCATTAGTAATTTATGTCTACGTTATAAATTATTTGGCATGGTTTAAAACATATGGTATGTTATTTTTGCGTCTGTCTACACCTTGGACACAAGTCTCGAATTGGGCCCAGAAAGTTTCAACAAGAAAACAAATTTCTTGTTGGAATTTAACTGAAATTTAAGCTCATTCAGAGAATGCGAAAGGAGTAGAAGACTTTCATCCGGGAGGTTGTGGGTTCGATTTTCGTCTTGGTCTGGTGGTTAATTCTCATAAACTTTTTAAAATTTGTATCGATATGAAGTGTAAGAGAATTGTAAAAAACTGTTTAAGCTCACATCTTGGTAGGGAATGGCAAAACCACCAAGTGATAACAAATTGCCACACAGTCGTTCTTTCGCCAATCCTCTTTCTCATCGTTATTGACTACAACCTGCATAACTCCATCGATGGAAAGCAAAGAGGCATTTATTGGAACTTCACCGAACATCTTGAAGATTTCGCATAAGCAGATGATATCTGCTTAACCTCAATGAAACACTTCGATGTGCAAGCAAAACTTGATGAATTATGTGTTGAATTGGGTAAGGTCAGTCTAAAAATTAACATCGATAAAAGGAAACTCATTAAAATGAACACCAAAAACAACAACGATTTTAAGCTGCATGACAAAGCAATTGAACAGGTTGAAGATTTAACCTACTTAGGTAGTGTAATAACCGCAGAGAATAGCGTAAGGAAAGATATTCTGACCATAATTAACAAAGCGACGGATGCATATGCGTAGCTACGTCAAATATGGTACTCAACGCAGATATCCTTCCACTCTACGGATGTGAGAACTGGCTTGTCACAGACTTTTTTACCAGAAACATTCAAAAGTTTTGTCAACAGATGTCTCCGACGAGTCTTTAAGGTGTGGTAGCCAAATGTCATCAGCAACACCGACCCTTACAAAAAATGTAATCTGGAACCAATGGCCAACTACATAAAATTAAGAAAATGGCGGTGGCTAGGTCACACTTTGCGAAAAGATGCAACGGAGATTTGTCGACGAGCTCTTAATTGGAATCCTCAAGGCAGCCGTAAGAGGGGTCGCATTAAAAAAACGTTGAGAAGAGCATTGCAAAAAGAAAGCGAGGAGTCCGGAAAATCGTGGAACGAACTAAAGGTCCTATGCTCCAGTGGGAAATACAGGAACTGATGATGATGACACAGTCGAACCGGCGTTAAACTGTAGCTCTAATGGACCACTCACGTCTAAATGCCTCCCAGACAGCTACTCTAACCTAAAATTTAAAAAAATAATATGGTAACATCAAAAAAGGTTAACTTAAATTGTCCGATAAGGTTTAAGAAGTGGAAATATGTAGGATTTCATGGAGTTTGCATCACGCGAATACGCGCTGCAAATGATGCGACACTAAATTACGTGTGTTGTCAGGGTCGGAGCAATGCTTGTAATCAAGGTCGGAACATCGAAAATGTTGTTGTAATGATATGTTTTGACTCCGTATCGTTCCGGTATAAAAAAATCAAATTTTTTCTTAAAATTCACACAGAGGGATTTTTATCTTGATTTCAGGTCTCTTTTGTCGGTTTTCAAGTGCAATTTTTTCTTTTTGTTTGATTTTCATGTTATTTTCAATCATATTCCTTCATTTCTTATTGATTTTCTGTAGTGCTCCGACTCTGACAGCAGTGTCCCGACTAGGGTACCTAGACGTATTGATTTGATTAGTACATGTCCTGATTTTTACATAACATACTGATTTTTTGAAATCTCAAAATGTACTGATTTTTGTATTTTGTACTGATTTTTCCAAATTAATATCTTAAGAAGTATTGTACTTAACCTTAATGGCTTAAAAAACGTTTTTGTAGATAGTCTCACCCTGTTTGTTTCTTTTTCTGATTGTTCACAAAATAAAATATATGCGTTTTGCTGCAATCGAGGGGAGAAAAGCAATTTTACTTGAAAAATAGTCGGTTAACGTCAGTTTTTAAATGAGTGAAGGAAAGTTGTTATTAATTGAATTTGATTATTGTCCTTAGCCCACAAAATTCTCAAAATATGGAAATTGATTTTCGTAATCAACATTGTCTACTGACGAAGAAAAAAATAAATATAAAAGGAACACACAAAATCGGAGATAAAGTTCAGGACGTTTATATCACTATATAACATTTAAATTACTAGGTAATAAAAGCATTAAAAACTGTACTGATTTCACTGTTCAAATATCTGGCTACCCTAGTCCCGACCCTGACTACAAATTTTTGTTTTTCGTAAATGTCCATAACTGCTGAAATATTAATTCAATTATATTTTAATGTTCAGCAAAAACATTGCGATTGTGAGATTTTTGCAACGATATGCAGCATTAATAAAAATTCGGCATTCAACGGAAGTTATGAGTAAAAGTCAAAACATGCTCTAACACTGACGACACTCCCCCACTAATATTAGATTGATGGAGGTTTTACAAATCTGTTTTTGGTCAAAAAATGTTTGCCTAAAATCGGAAGATGAAGTTTCAATATTTTGTAGACATGCGTTCCAAAAATATTAATTCTTTGATTCCAAGTTTTTGAAAGGTGCCCACAAATTTTTACTTGAAATGAGTTCTTCATGGCAGTTGCTAAAGTTTTTTTTATTGTATTTCTAGATTCTGTGGATTGTAAAGGTTCCGTCAGCCAGTCAGCCCTTATATTTCTACCTATATATATTAAGATTTACTACCATTCAGTTTTTAGTGCTGTTACTATTTTTAGTATTGGGGGAAATGAAATGCATTAATAAAAATTGTAGCAAATGCCGCTGCATACATTTTAAAACAAAAATCTATAATGTAATATTTCATATGATTAACATGTGCTCGTGCTCTTTTTTGCAACACTCTTTCTCATATGCTCTGAAGCTCTTTTTCTGTTCATCTCTCTCTCTCTCTCTTTCTCTGTTACGCTCTATTACGGAGTTGCAAAGTATTACCGGAAAATACTTGCCTGCGTTGCCTTTTCACATGTTATACATGTACATTTCCTTTTTGGACTAGGATTTTCAGCTGATGACATTTTTCTTCTTTTTTTTTTTCTTTTCTCCATATCCTTTTTATTCCTTTTTTTTCTGTTTCCATTTATGTTTGTTTGTTTTTTTTTTATTTTTTTTTGATTTTCGGCAATTTCAATATCGAACCGAGCTTTCGTTGTAACTTACGTGCGGGCACTTTAGTCATTAGCTTCGAAGATTGCGAAGCGTGCGGTCGAGCAGCAATAGTAGGACAGACAGATATTTCTTTGTAAAGTTTTGTGTTTGTTTCGAGTAATAATAATAATAATACTAATAATAATAGACAAGATAAGAACAGTTTAAATATTACAAGACAAGTACTGTTGAGTAGTAAATTCAATAAAATAAAAATAAAAATTACGACAAAAAATTATTTTCTACTTAATTTCTAAGTGCGGCCGTAGTCGTCGTCATTGTCGTGAATGTGAATGAAAGTAAATTTAAGAAATTTAAGTTGGAAACCGACAAAAAACCGTAGTTAAAAAGTATTAAATTATAAATAATTATATGTAAAAAAAAAAGAAGAAGTTGCTGTATTGTATATTGTTTTTTGATACCGAAAGAAAGAAAAAGTAATTAAAAATAAAAGCAAATATTTAAATAATAAAAAATGAAGTTTTTTTTTTTTCATATTTTTGATTTTTTTAAAGTTTCCGAATTTTATTTCTTTTGTTATTTTCTATGGCTGCAATTAATAATTTTGCGTTGATGAAAAAAATATAATTACAATAAAATTACTTTTTGAAAAAAAATGAATAATTTTTTTTGATTTATTTATTTTTTACTTTACATGTTTTTACATTATTTAATTTTTTTTTTTTTTTTTTTTTTTTTAGTATAATTTTTGTTGGTTATTTTGTTTTTTTTTTGTTGTTTTTGTTTGTACCCAAACCGGCTTCTTCTTCATTTCATTTTTTTTCTACTACTGCTACTACTACTCTACAACTAATACTTTTTTATGCTGTGTCTAGGTTTTTCTGCTTGCTATTGGCTTATTGCAAAAAACAAAGTAGTTTTACTTCTTTTCATTTGGTTTTGTATATTTTATTTTTTCAACGTTTGGTTTATTTTTGTTAATTTTGTTATTTTTTTCCTTACATTTTGTGTGGGTTTCTTCTTGATTACTTTAGGTTTTTAGTTTTATTTATTTTTTTCTCCTTCTTGTTTTTTCATGGTTTCTTTGGCTTTTTCATCCATTGCGCTATGCCTTTCTGTGCTGGCTGTTTGATGATAACTTGTTTTATGCGTGTTTCTGTTAATGTAAAAAGTCAAAAGTAGCATAAAATTGTTTAAGCCAAAAAAAAAAAAAAACGAAAAAAAAAAAATGCTAAAAAACTTAAAAAAATATTAAATTAATGTACCTATGTTGTAATCGAAATAATTTTTGTGTGCTCTGTGCACAAAATAAGTTAAGTAATGTTTTTAGTTTAAGTTTTCGTTTTTTTTTTTTCTTTTTTGTCATATACACTTGTTAAATGTTGCAGTTGAAAAGGTCAAAATATCTTCATCATTTTGCGGCAGGTCTTTCATAAAGTGTGTGTGTGTGTGTGTGTGTAAAAAATTCGCTGGAAGATGTTGTTGGTATGGAATTTGTGCTTTAAGATTTAAATTTGTTTTTTTATTTTGGAGTTTTGTGTTATTTCTTTAATTTGAATTTATAGTTGATGGGTTATGCAGAAGCTGGAAAAAAAAGCTGGTGTGGGACAATTTTGTAATATAAAAATAAAGAATTTATGTAAATATATGTATAAAATAAATTCTGGTATATAACTTTCTTAATTTAGAGAAAATAAGGTTTTTAGAACATTTTTAATATAAGAATTATCTTCTCAGTGTTGGTTTTAGTTCAGAGCAGATTTATGGTTTAAATGTAGCTAAACTTTCACTTGATTTTAAATAGACTGATGTAAGTTTAAGTTTGCTCTAAAATTCACCAGATATATGTAGAAAATCTATAGTTATAGAATATTTTTGTTTAAATACAATTTTCAAAAAGACGCAGATGAAAAATTTCAAAAGGAATCTAATTTAAGTTTTATACTTCATATTTACAGTGGAGTTAGAATAAATTTGATAAGGATAAACATTTCCTAGGAACATTACTTTTTTAAAACTGAATTATCTAGATTTATAAACAATGAATTTAGAAGAGGCAGACTTTCAGCTAAAGTAATTTAAATTCACAAAGAAAACTTGTTTTTTAAGAAAAAAAATTTAAGTTATAAAGCATTTGTATTTTAATATAATTTATCTAAAAAAAAAAAGGAAATCTGCGCTGATAGAAAACCCCAAAACTGCTCCAATTTAAGCTTAACCTTTAACTGTGGAGGTGTTGGTAAATTTTACCCCACCTTGTGAAATAAAGTGCCAGTTTGGTTGAACTTAAAAAAAAAGTTTTTAGATTTATTTTAATTAAAAATGTTATTAGCTTGTTTTAAAGAACAAATAATTACACTGTTCTACAAATGGAAACTTTTGAAAACGAGCAGAGACGGGGCAAATGCATTTAGGGTAATGGGGGGTCGCTTCCATTAATCAAGAAAGTAATTTGAGAAAAAAAAATATTTTTGAACCTGGCTCAAGAACGGCTCAGCGACAAGGCACCGCTAGGCATTACTGAGTTAAGCTAACAACGAGATAAAAGTGAACGATGATAAAAGTGAAGGATGAAAAAAATTACGAAAAAATAAATTAAATAAAAAAAAATTCTTTTTTAAATTTTTCAAGTTGAAAAATAAACAAAATCGAAAATTTTTTTTTGTAAAAATGGATGTTTTGATGAAAAAAAATTAAAAAAAAAAAATTGTGACGTAGCAGAGCAAAACGGACCACGTATTCGGACTCAGCGACCCAGCATTTCCCTAAGTACACTTGTCCCGTCTCTGCTCATTTTTGGCTGTTAGTTGGCAGTGTTATCAAAAAACCTTTTTTTTTTACTAAAATTTTTTAGTAAAGTTAAAAGGTAAAAAATTCATCTCCATAGTTAAAGGTTAAGTTTCCTTATTTTTGGGTTATTTCTTTTTAAAGCAATGCTCTCCAAAACTTGAATTGTTGATTAAATTACAAATTTAGATTCAGAATCAACATTCATATAATTTAGAACAGACTTTCTTCAGCTCAAGTTTAAATTCATATAGAACAATTTTTTGTTAAAAAAGTAGAGAAAAGTTAAAGTTATATAGAACATTTGAACCTTGATTTCACATCTCGAAAAAAATAAATCTGCCCAGATGAAAATTTTCAATATATATGAATAGGATACAAAAAATTTAGAAATATTTCTAAAAATTTTTTATTTTTGTTAAAAAGTTGAACTGTTCTTCAGTTGAAATAACTTGAAATTTACACTGAGATTTTTTTTTTATTGTAAAATTATCAAATATTTGTGTCACTCACTTATGAACGAAAAAAAAAGTAGATCTGACCTAAAAGAAAATTCCTTAGATAGCATATTCTTTGTGAAGTTAAAGGGCCAAAAAACTTTTTAGAAACTTTTCACCCATTACTCTTCAAAAATTGAACTAATGAAAAATTCTAATTTTATATACATTTAAATGGTTTAAAATTAATTTAATTTCCATATGATTTTGGACCGACTTTCAAATAAAGAAACTTTAAATTAGCACCAATTAGAGTTTTGCTCTTTGCTCACATTTATGTCTTAAAATCTAAATTTGGCAGACTTGTAATTGAAGGTTTCCAATCTACCATCGAGAATATGAGACCTCGATGAAGTATTGATAATTTATTACCTGTCGATATATTCTAAAAAGAACATATAGTTTTAATTGAATTTAATAAAAAAGAGGATTAAAAGCAAAAATGTGTATTTTTTATGGCGCGAGCTTCAAAACTTTGACTTTAAAAATTCAAGAAAATAAGGTTATGTTTGAAGCTCAAAATTTATTTTAATGGCAGTGTTCGGTAATTCTGTGGTATTGATATCATCAAAATACTCTCATCTACCAGAAGAACTCAGATTATACGGTTTTGCCTATTCTAAATTTCATTGGTCTTCAAACTGTTCTCCATAAAGCCATAAGTATCCACGAAATTTTTTAAGGGCTCCGCGAAAATATGTGAAAGATTGACTTTCTTTTCAAATTCAAATCATGAGTCATGCTCTTCTTTTATTTCTGCATTGAATCAATTTCGGAGTTGGTGTTATTTTTACTTTTCCAACACTAAATTTTTTCGCCAAGGATGCCATTTTTTCATTATTGATAAAATTTCAAAAATTCAAATTTAAAACTTCGTGGATTAAATATATGAAATTTCATGGCATGCTAAGAGAATTTTAAATTCAAATAAAGAACGATTGTTTGATTGTGGTGTACCTATTAATATTTTTATATTTGAATAAATTTTGTTGGTTTTATTTTATTTAGAGCTAAGGAATTGAAACCAGAGACACAAACTTAATTTGCGATTATGAATTTTAAAAAATCTTTACCCAATCTAATGAGAGAGAGAAAAATAATGAAACGTAAGGAACTGCTGGAAAAATTAAATGAAGCCCTTCAGGTTCCTGCTATTTGCAATTCAGTTTCCTGCCTTTTCTGAAAAAAGTCGGTCGTATTCCAAAATGTTGACTGACTTCACTTTCAACGTTCAAAAATCGTTTAGTTTTATTTATAATATTCCAGATCAGAAATTAAATGAATATTGTGTTTTGGAAAAGTTTTTCAACTCTCAGACTTAATTTGAAATTTAAGGGTATTTTGTTTTTCTTGTTGTAAGTTCCATTCGCGACACATAACCTCTGTATACAGATCAGGTCAAAAAGAACCCGTCGCACACTTTAGTTCGATCTCTAAAGGGTGTCAAAAAACTATACAGAAAGTACCACGATTAAGCTAAATGTCAAATTGTGAGGTAAGAGAGCAAGAATCGTACACTATATATTCTCGCACGTTTATAAATCTGTTACACACATTACCATTCCTTTTTTTAGACCTGAAATTGTCGCTATCTCTATTCCCTCAACAAAAAAAAAAAAATATTTCCTAAACATTTTATGAACTTAAATCTAAATAATTTATTAACTTGATTTGACAATAGAATAATTTGATGATTTGCAGTTTTATTGTTTAAATAGTATTAGTTTTAATACACTTTTCTGACAGACAATTATATTCATTCAAAAATAAAATTTTCAAAAATAAAATTAGGCAATTAAAATATAAAAATAAAAATTTAGAAATGATGAGGAATTGATTTTTTTTTTTTTTTTTGTAGTTATTTATATATTTTTTCTATTATTTTTGTTTGTTGTATAATTATAGGTATATACATATTATTATTATTATTCTATTAACAAACAATGTTTGTAATCAACAGTAATTGTTACCCAAAATTTTGTTAAATTAATATGTTCAAAACACGATAACCAAAAATTCTATAGAGTAGTAATAGTTAAAAATAATTATGAAAAAAAACCGATAGAAAAAAATATAAAAGTATTAAATGAAATGGAAAATGTTAAGTCATAAAAATAAAAAAATATTTGAAAAAAGTTTTTAATGACAAATAGTTTAAGCTTAGGTAAATTACAAAGCCTAAAATTTTTTTCATTTGAATTTTTTTTTTTATTGAATTAAATTAATAAAACTTTACTTATTTAAAAACATATATATTAAATAATTTCTCTCTCCTTCTTTTCATTTCAGGAAAAAAAAATTGTGATAAGGCTAGTAGCGCAGTGTAATTATTGTAAAATAATAAAAAATTTAATTATAAATCATAATTATATACAATAAAAATAGTTAAGTGTATAAATAAATAAATTAAAGTAAATCTAAATCTAAAATAAATAAAATTTTTTTTTAATAAACTAAAAATCTATTTGCAACATACTTTCCGCGTAGTGAATGATGAAATAAATTAATACAACAAAAAAAAATTAAAGAATTCTATTATAACCGTCAAAATTTTTGTGCTGTGCGTTGAAAAATAATAATGAATTAAAAATAAAAATTAATCTAAAAACAAATCGTAAAATAAAATATTGTGAAAAGTAAAGAAAAATAAATAAATTTGTAAAAAAAAAATTCTATCTTGATACTTGAAGAAAAAATAATCATTGTAAAAAGTAATAATAAAAAAAAACATTTCCATTTCTCAAAAAAAAAAAACTAAAAGAAAATATTGAAATAAATAAAAAATCTGTGTGTTTTTTCTGTGCTAAAATAAAAAATTTAAAATTTTAAATTCACTGGCAATACATATTAAAACAATTTTAATCAAATAGTAATTTAAAACTGCAAAAAATAATAATAAGTACCAGCTGCATTTGTACAAAAAAAGGTGAGTTTTTTCTTTATAAATTGTTAATTCTTAAAAATTCAAAATTACTTTTTAATCTATGACCAATAAGATTAAAATATGCAACATACTGATTTGGGAATGAGAGTTTCAATGATTTTTTCTAAATCAATTAGAATTGATTTCCTTTTTAACCCTTGCGCCTTGGCTCTTCAATTGCTTTATTTTTACTGGGTTTATTGCAACTAGTAAAGCAAAGAAACTGGTCACACGAGAGGGGGTCATGCCACCGCTGCTTTGGTTACTTGTCGTCAACCAGATCCTTACAGTATTTGAATAAAAAAGAGTAAAGGCAGTTGCGTATGCAGATGACGTGGTAATCATGATAGGCTGAAAATTCTTGTCGACAATTAGAGATCTCATGTCCTCTGCACTCTGGAGCTTTCAATGTGGGCAAAATCAAATGGCTTAGGAGAAAATCCCTCCAAAATCGAACTTGTTTTGTTCACAAAGAAATATAAGATGCCGAATTTCGAACTCCCGAAACTTGGCGGCATCACTCTAGAACTTTTATCCAAAGCAAAGTATCTTGGAATTATACTTGATAGTAAGCTAAGCTGGAAAAAGAATATCGAAGAAATTAAAATAAAGGCGTTATGAGTTTTCTACGCATGCAAGAAAACCTTTGGTAATCGTTGGGGTGTACATCTGCAGCTCATCCATTGGATGTACCGTTATACGTCCTGTACTTACCTATGGATCGTTGGTATGGTGGAATACAGCAAACAAGATCGGCTATCTCAACCAACTTGTAAAAGTTCAGAGATTAGCATGCTGAGGAGTTACAGGAGCTTGGAGCAAAACGCCTCAAGCGGGGTTGGCAATGTTACTTCACTTTCCACCTCTGGACGAAAAAATCTGGTGTATAGCAGCCAAAACAGCCATCGAATTAAAGGAATCGCACTTTTGGAAGCACAACGCTGTTGGACACGCGTCTATTCTAAACGAGAATAGCACAACAGACACCAAAATATTAAACTATATCACATCACAAGTGGTAATAGAAAAAAAACTTCTTGACCATCATACCCAGCAGACAGGAATGAAAAGATAACGCGGTTATTACCAGTTGATGGGTCTAAATTGGAAGAGGGTGTTGGATCTGAAATTTTCTGCGATTCACTAAAAATCATGGAGTCTTAGAAACTTCCTGGTTACTGTAGTGTCTTTTAAGCAGAGATTCTCGCTATCGATAAAGCTGCGCAAGGCCTCATCAGGAATCTTGAGCTCTCACGGGTCACCATCTTTGTAGACAACCAAGCAGCAATCAAAGCACTGGATAATACGACCATAAAATCAAAAGCAGATCTAAAGACCATAAGATTTAACGCACTTAAGGAAATAAGCAACACCCATCAAGTCAAACTCAGCTGGAATCCCGGACATAGTAATATTAAAGGAAATGAAAAAGTTGATAAACTTGCGATAATGGAAGCAGCCTTAGATCCTGAATATGAACTGGTGTCATTAAATATACCAATAGCAACAATGAAATCAAGACTAAAAATTGGAGGAAACAATCAAACAATCCTGGCAAAGTCCGGAGCGACTGTAATATAGTCCTAAGCTCTTGATAAGAAAAGAACTCAGACCTTTCTCTGTTTAAAGAGAAAAGAAACTCAATTTCTAGCTAGAGTACTCACAAGTTTTTGTGCTATTGGCGCAATGGCCTTGAGAATTGCAGTTGCAGCAGTAAACTACAGCAGAATCTGTAAAGACGACGAAGAACGTGATGGGTGTTCCATCATTTTCTCGGTGAATGTCCCAATCTCCAAATCCGTCGTCTTCGTTTCCTAGGAGACAGACTGTTGGAAGAACTGGAGGACCTGCCTTAGAACCCGCCAACAGACCTTATAGGAGTACTAAGTGGTTTCAGAATGGGTAGAGGCAGTTTCGTAGGTGAAGGACGTGGACGCTCAGTTTTTCAGAGCACTTACTCGAAACCTAACCTGGGCTTATTCATAATGACATTTTTTTTTTTTTAGAGAATTACTCAAAAAAGTTCTGGATTAGTATAGCGAAACGTCCCGTTTCCCTGCACGTTTCATTAAATAAACTCTACATTATTTTTAATTGAAATTGCATAGATTTAATCAAGCCTTATCATTTCGTAAAACTGTGATTCAGTTCTAATGCAAATAAATAGATATCACTCAAGTGATATTAATTTTCAACAAAATGTACACAAAACATACAAATGACAAAACCAAATAACTCTGAATAATATTTAATTATATAGTAATTTAAACTATTTCCATGTATTTGCATTTGCTTAACAGAAATATAAAAATCAAAATTCATAAATATAAGTATTAAATTTTAATTGCTAAAGTTCCCAGCGAAAAAAAAAAAAAAACAAAATTAATTTAAATTTTTAACCATTATTTTTTACGACAATTTTTATGTATTGTATTTTATTATTCCAAATTATGCAAATCAGTCTCATAAATGAATGAATTTCATATTCTTCTTTTTTGTTACCGATTTGTCTAAATGAACACAACAAATGCTATAATTAAATGAAATTTTCAACAAAAAAAAGAGACTAAATAAAAAAAAAAAAAAATTGCCATTATTATTATTATTTAACACATTTTAACAATGCTTGCATATTAAAATAACATAAATTTATTACTGATTTCTTGCTATTGTTTGTTTTTTTTTCTATTGAATTTTGTATACTTGTTTTATTTTTTTGTCCAATAAATACACAAATTTGTATTTGTATATGAAATTTAATTATAATAATTTTTGCACTAACAATCAAATGCAAATATATACCTGCTATTTATGCATTACTCGTATGTGAAATGTAATGTGATTAATTAATTCATTAGAATAATGTTGCGGTGTGTGTTTTTGCAATTTGTAAATGAGAAAACTATTGTTTTTATAATAATATTATTAAATATAAATATTATAATTTTAATATGCTAACAATGCTAAAATTGTTTATTCGAGTTTTGTTTTTTTATTTAAAATTTTAATTAGAGTCTAGTGACCGCCGCGAATTTAATATTTGTTTAGTTTGAATTATATTTCATGTTTTAATTATACAATTAAATCGATTCAGATGCAAATGTTTTAACTAATTATACAATTATATTTGGTATAAATTTCTAAGTAAATACGGTAGCCATTCGATTATGAGTATAATTATTGGCTTAAAAAATCGCAGATTTCGATTATGTTTATTATTTGAAATTTTATTGAATACATGAATTTATTTCAATGTCGAAAGCTGTTGTGTAGATGTTGTTCAAAGTACACAAGTTTTTTTTTGATTTTCCATAAAAATTTCAGTTAATGCTGGTGACAGATTGTGTTGACCGATTTTTAGCATTTTGTTGCACTTCATTTTATGTAACAAAAGACCAGCGTGGGGCAAGGAGTATTTTTATTATTATTATTTGAAAGAGGACGACTCGAAAGTCAGACACTGCGACCTATAAGATCTATTGCACCAAAGCCCCAAGAAAGAGAGAAAGGCAGAGAGAAAGAAAGATAGATAAGAAACATACCCAAGCCGAGAATCGAACTCAGATCTCCAGACCTACAGTTTAACGCCGATTCCGAACGGCTGTGTGGCAATTTTTTATCAGCTCGGTGGTTTTGCCATTACCAACCAAGGTGTGTACTCGAACCCGCAACCTTCTGAAGGAAAGTCTAGTGCACTATCCACTAGACAATCGAGGTCGTCTTTAGGGGTAAGGAGTAACATGCCTAATTTCCGTAGAGCAAAAGCTCAGTGGCCGACATTGCTTTAGACTCTTTGTGTCGTTTCCATGGCTGTTCTCTCCGAAAATTTGATGACAAGCCATTTCACTTATATAAATTCTATATCTGAGAGATACTCTTCCTACATTTTCATGCAGTTCTCTCCGAAGATGAAGAATTAAAATTTGAATAGTTTATAGCTAAAGAATGATATAATCTATCCTCTAAAATAACTATATTTTTGACCCAGTCGAGTCTTTCCTACTTTCCTTGTTTTTATTGTATTTTTTATTTTCAAGCGCGCATTACATAGCCACACAAAAACTTTTTTTGGTATGATCTGGGGGTCTGACCATGTTTACTACATGTTTTTAGGGTTACTGAATCCAAATCCGAGAATTCAAGATTCAGTCATAACCTCCAAAAATCCATAATTTAAACTATTAAACGCACATAACCCTAAAAAAGAAGTTTGAAATTGAAAACTGAAGCTCTTAAATCCCATATCCCTATGACTTACTTAACGCTATCACTAACTTAACCTCATGGTCGTTTAATCCATTTAACCCCATAACTAAATATACATCAACTCGAATAACCTCCTATTCAGCTTAATCTCTACGTTTATCCGTAAGTCTCTAAAAATAAAAGTATAAACAATAACTCCATAATTCTATTACCCACTTAACCAAAATCCTATCAACTCCAATAACCACGTAAGTCAGACATTTAAATTGATATGTAGGCGTATCTGTCAGGCGTCCAAAAATGCTCTATTTGCACACTCATTCATGAGTCTTTGTATATCAATGGAAAATATCAGTGATAAATCTCCATATTCCGGTACTTGGTTCTAGAAAATATGTTCTTTTAAAGAATTCAAAGCTGGAGTTCTTTTTAGAGCTTTGCATATTGAGTAATGTTGAATCTTATAGCATATTAGAGAAAAGTTCAATCAAGCAGAGGCATCTAGGTCTGCTCTCTCACTAAAGTACATGAGATAAAACTACGAGAAATCAACTCTCTGTTTAATTGTATGTAGCCGATTAACAATTACAGAACTTCGTTGCTTACAGGTTTCATATGAGTGCAATAAAAACGCAATTTTTCACGAGACCGTTGTTGTTGAAGTTTTTGCTCTCATCCTCTTTCTTAATACTCTCTACACTTATCGGCACAAGCACGACGTAGTACACGCATATAACAAAGCAGCTATATGCAATCAAGCTCTCTCACTAAAGCACAAGAGATAAAACTGCACCAAAGTCGACTCTCTGCATGATTGTATGTAACCGATCCCCATATGACCTTGTTCGCTAAACATTAACAACAGCATAACTTCGTTTCTTATTAGTTTCGTATGAGTGCAACAACAATGCGATTTCCGTTGCAAAATTTTCGATTTACCCTCGCTAAGAAAGTTTTACTTCAAAAACATAACATAAGTAAATTATGAAAATCATCTCACTCTTTTAAAAATTTAACATAATCCCGCGGAGGCCCAAAAAAATTTCGTTAAATTCCGGGGCTACATGGAGCGCAGCTTAAAGACCCATAGTTTAGATATATGTAAATATGTTTAGTAGAAAGCAATCTTGGTTCTAGAAACAAGATACACTATTGAATTTTTTTATATCTGAACCCTATTTTCTTACCGAGAATAATCTCAAATTTGAATGTCTTAAATATTTATGAAAGAATTATCTGAAGCCTTAAAATAACTTTAAGATATTGTACCATTTATAGAATACTCTATAGTATCAGGTTTAAGATAGAAATTGGAGTTTGACATTATAGGAACATTTTTATTTCTACTGGAATAAGCTAGTCAAATTGAACCTAAATCAGAAAACCCGAGTCAGGAAATACGAAAAATTTGATGTGACAGGAAAATCAAAATTTCTGAATCGGTTTCAGCCTTCAATAGACTATTCGATTTTGTATACTGAGTTGAAGATAGAACGGCAAAATTGGGAAGCTAAGAGTCTTCGAGATGATGGCTTGAATCAGAGAAATACATATATATATATATATATTTTATCAACAAAACCTAAAAACTTTAAGCATTTCAAGATACGATAATTTCAGGAAATTTTTGAGGAAAGTAGTTGCATGTGACCTGGAATGAAGAAAGGGACTTAGTTTGTCAAAAAATCGATTTTAAGGTTTTGGTCTATTTTGAGATATGCCAAATTGGGTTTCTTCATTCCAGGTCACATATTCAGTGTTAGGGATATTGTGATTTAGATGGGGTTACGAGTCTCGGAGACTTAGGGTAACTCTAGAAAATCTAAAAAGTTTATATAAACGTTGATTGTACAATTTACGATCTACTAGTGTTCTAGTATTTTGAAGACTTTCGGAGACTTGCGCTGGATTTAGAAAACTGGAAAACTTTTGTTTTTTTTGTGAAAACTTGCTCAAGGGCTAAAGTGCTTTCTTAATAATACAAGATTTATGACCTTCCATAAAATAGAAAATTGTTATAATAATTTTTTCCATTTATTAGTTCGAATAGTAAAAGGTTCGATCTAAATTATCTTTAGTATATCCAGGTATTTATATTTTGAACAATTTCTTAATAATAAGTAAGATAAGAATTTGAAAAGAAGGAAAATAACCGAAAAAGAGGAAACTGTTTATATGAGGGTTAAATAAAGAGGGTTATAAAGAAATAAAAATCTCTATGAATAGTTGAGGGAAATTTTATTTTCTCTCAGCTATTTATTTCAAAAATAAACCAATTTAATTTATTAAAAAAAAAAATAAGTTATCATCCATTTTGATATCTAAAAAATAAATGAAAATGCAATTTATTTGAATATCCATCCATATATAGTTTTTAATTTAATTGTTTAATTCTTTTTTTATTTTAAAATATAATCAACAAACAATATGTTATATTTACCTCTTTTTTTTTCATTTACAATGATTAAAAAAATTCATTAATTTTATATTTATATTGTTTTTTAAATAGCTGCAACTGCAGTTGAGATTATTATTACATACAGACATTGCGTATATTTCATTATTTTATTTATTATGATTTAAATTTTTATTTTGTTTATTGTACTAAATAGTTATTTGTGTTTTATATAAACTTTTTTTTTTTAAATAATATTTTGTTGCAGTTATTACAAAGCAATTTAATTAATTTTTTTAGTGCATGTACTCTTTTAATTAGTTGATTTATTATTTTATATTTAACACCTGTAACTGACATCATTTTCAAAATAAATATATAACAACTTTTAGTTAAATTTATTTAAATTTTTTTATTTTTTATTATTATTTCGTTTAACTATAGCAAAGTCGTCATCTCAATATAATTAAATTTATAACACAAACACATACATCTATACACGCAAACTCACACATGCCAAATTACTAAATTATTAAGTAATTAATGTATAATAAATGCCATAGACATGCATGCATCTCTCATATATACCGAAGCACAATGGCATACAGTTCCTCCCCACCTCTCGCCCCTTCCTTTTTAAATAAACGTAATTATTTCATATATGCACAACAATTTCATCATCTTCTCATCTTCATATTTATAATTATGTAATGTGACCAAGTGTTGTACTGCTATTTGAGAGTACCGTACTACTTTTTGGATCGTTGCAGTTCGTAATTTATCGAACAGAAAAATGTACTGATTTTTAACTATTTTTCAATAAAATGTAGGGAAGTCGGTCAAAATAGCTGGGTTTGCAGACAATTTAAAATAAACCTGAAGTAATGGACAAATCGTTTCCATAGATTTGAAAATCTCAAGCCGTAGTAAAAATGTTTAAAACTATACGCATAGATTTAAATTCACTGATAACCTAGAAAGGTTGGAAGGTCTGGTCTAAAAAGCAATTCTCAAGCTATTCGAAACCAAAATGACGTGACTTAGATTATCTATATTATTTTAAAACAAATTTACTTCTTTTTTGTATATAAATTTCTGCACTTCTTTTTCTCTCCTCAAAACTTGGTCACATTAGTCATCATAACCATCACCATAATTATCGTCAACATCAACACCAAAATATCATTCTCAACCAAAAAAAAAAATCAAATGAGACTGCGAACGAAATTCTATTGGGAGTTATGCATGCTGTTTTTTTTTTCCATATATTTAGTTTTTTTGTTTTTTTATTTTTAAATAATTAATTATGTGAAAAACTTGTTATTTTTTAGTAAACTTATTTCGTGCATGTTTCGGTTTTATTTATTTATTTATTTTTATTTTTTTGAGTGCTAAAATTTCCCAAGAAGGTGTTGAGTGCATGGGGAATTAATTCTATTCATAATGTATGTAGCAAAAGTCATTAGTTATTTTGATGAGAATTAGCTTATGTGGTTATTTTGTAAATTTTGCAACAAAAAACCTATATATGTACATAATTTATTAAGTTGTACTTTTCTTTTTTGGTGGTAATTATTTCTTTGAATAGAGAAATCTAATTCACTTTTAATTTTCATATAATTCATGTCACTTTAAAAAATTTGCTCCAAAAGCACTAAGTTTATTATTTATTTTAACTTTTTTTGCGGACTTTTATGTAAATTTTTCATTAAAGTTTTTATAATGTTGTATGTATTAAAATTTTCACTATTAAATTTTTCTAATAATAAAAAAAAAAATCTTGGGGGCGAGCAACGAGGTTTAAAGCTATTTGCGAAGCATAAGAGATTACCAATTTCGTACTCGATTTCAGTCAGTCATTTCGTATAGCAGTTAAAGGAGTCTGAAAGAAGCAGGATTTTGTACTTCAAATTTTTATGTGATAACATCTTTACTTGGGGCTGAAGGAAAATTTGTAGTGGAGTGAATTGATTGAAATTAAAATCAAATGTTATCTCGGTGTCGTTTGAGGTTTTGTAGTATGTACGAGTTTATAATTGTGTGTTTTATTACATATGTTACATTAAGCCTAAAAGTATGCAACGCATTATTTCTATATCAAAAACGGTTGTGGAGTATACTTACGTATCAATGGAATAGTGGAGCATAACAAAAACTGTTTTTATTTATTGTATTGTTTTGTTGCATAGTTTATTTTAGTTTAGTATTATAAAATAATATCACCATTAGGCGGTGTAGACGTGCAAAAAGTGAAGAAATTGCATTGAAAAGAGAAAATGAAAAATTTAAAAAACCCATGGTTGCTCTTTTTAAATCATAAAAACGAAAACTTTATCACAACACGTGACGAGTACAGAAGGGACTCATTTAAGTTTTGCTTTGAAGGTCTTAAAATTATCTATGAATCTTTTGATTCAAAATAAAGTAGCCAATAGAATAAGTCTAATAAATAAATAAAACCTTTAATAGCGGGGGCGAGGGGGGGGAGGGGAGGAGACGGGGTGTTGGAGAATTTTTCATCTGGTTCCAGTATTTTTGTAAAGCATTCAGGGGAGTCAGAAAGAAGCAGAATTTCTTACCTTCGAGTTCGCTTTAATTTATCTCTGAAAGTCTTAAAAAATTTCTTCTTTGACACTTTTTCTTCATGTCCTTAAATTTTGAAATATTAAAGGTAAAGCATCGATTGATAATAAGAAAGAAAACCATAAGTCGGAATAAATACCAAAAACTTGTAAGCACGGGAGGAAGGCGGTTTTAGTATTTTTCGATAGCAGTTTTTAATAGATAGTTGAAAGGAAAGAAAATTTGTACATTTGCGACCTTTATTCCCATGGTTCTAAAATGTCATAAGAAAAGTAAATTTTATGTATATCATTGCAAATAAAGGTTCAAAATATTGCTCTGGTGCCAGTTCTTTCACATCGCCGTTGTGAATATCTTTGAGAGAAGCCCTTGCAAGGTTAGGCATTATAGTTGAGTAGAACTAAAGACAGATTCAGAGGGGAGAGACCTGAGCGGGCTTCATTCTTCTCTATTAAGATTTTTAGATAATTATTTTAAGGGATTTTTTCGAAAGTGCACTGAGAAATTTTTCTGTTTGGTTGATATCATGCAATCGTACTTTAAAAGCCGGAAAAAGTGGTCGCTGACCCTGAAGTGAATTTTCCAATCTCAGCCTGAAAGATTTGTTGATCCACTTTTGAGTGGATCCACAATTTTTAAGAAAGTAAGAAAAGAAAATGCTATGATTTGAAAACTAATATTTTCTATTTTAAATTAGACTTACTTTCTTGTCAAGCCATCACCTGATGAATTTGAATAGTTTGTATTGAAAAGTATCTGATAATATTTAAATTATTGATTATCATTTCACACCAAATTGAATTTTTACTATTGAAATTTAATGAAAATAATATGAGAGGCTGAGAGGAAAAGTGGTATAACTTCTACGTTCAGAAAAAAGTGGAATAATTTTACTTAAGAGCAAAAGTAAAACGAAATATGTTCAGAGCAAAATTGAAACGAAATATGTTCAGGGCGAAAACGGAATAAAAAACTATGCTGTCCTTGCTCTGAAAGAATTGTTATACCATTTTTGGTCTTACTTCTAAGGAGTTTTATTTTCACTCTAAACCGTATTAGTTATGACATTCTTGCACTGACACACTAAATTATTTCACTTTTGCCCTTATATAAATTTTAGGTCGCTTTTCCTCTCAGCCTGTTATTTACCATTCGAAAGTGATATTAAACCGAATCGTCCTCATTTGAGAGTATAACTTCTACGTTCAGAAAAAATGAAATAATTTTACTTAAGAGCAAAAGCAAAACGAAATATGTTCAGAGCAAAAGTGAAACGAAATATGTTCAGAGCGAAAACGGAATAAAAAACTATGCTGTTCTTGCTCTGAAAGAATTGTTATACCATTTTTGCTGTTATTTTTAAAGCGTTTCATTTTTACTCTAAACCGTATTACTTATGCCATTCTTGCACTGACACTCTAAATTATTTCACTTTTGCTCATATATAAATTTTAGCTCGCTTTTCCTCTCAGCCTGTCATATATAACTCTTAAAAAAAATTATTACTTGTTTAGGTTTTAAGATATAATAATTTTTTGCCAAAAAAAATTAAAAAAATAATCATTGTAATAGATTTTATATTATTATTTTTTTTTTTTTTCATACAAATTTTTCTTATATCACTATAGCGGCATTTTAATTAGTTTTTGTTCTTTTATTTTTTGTATATGAATAAAAACACAGTGTGTATCACGTATATATGTCCATTGAATTGCCGGTAGGTAGTAGACACGAAAACTTGTACATGTCGGCATGTTTTGTCCGTCTTGAAACTACAGTAGAAAAATATTACACAATCACCAGCAGAACAGAATCAGAAACATCAGAAATAAAAGAAAAATAAAATGCAAAAAAATATATAAAAAAATAAAAAGAAAAAAAAAAAACTCAGGAGAACCTGAACCTCAGTTATTCGATGTGTATTTGCTGCTCAATTCCATCAAGTTCTTTTATTATTTTATTTATTTATTTTTTATTTTTTTTTATTTTCTACATACCTTTGCGAATTCGAGAGTTTATTAAACGCATTAGTCATAAACGTAATTTCACACAGTCATATTCATTTTCAAAGCAAATGAAAATAATAAAGCAAAGCAAAAATAAAATAAAAAGCAAAACAATCACTGGACCTATACATACATATAGTAAAATAATTTTTCTGTTTCTAACTGAAATTATATTAAAACCAAAAAGACAAAAAAAAAATTCTAGAAATCTTAACAAAAAAGTTTAGAAGCAAAAAGCAAAAGCAAGGCAAAGCAAGTTTAGAGAGCATGAAGTTCTTTAGTTTTTTAGGTTTGTTCTTTGTTTGTATATACAAGATTAAAAAATAAGCATAGCATAAGAGTAGAAAATAAAAAAAAGAATATATATACATAGGCAAGGTCACCAAACTTCAATTTGATGAATTTGATAATATCATATATAATAGGCTTTTTTTTAATGTAAACACACAACCGCAAACAGGGTGAGGTGCATATTTATGTATTTATGTAAATAAATTAATAGAATATATAGAAATCTAAATATAACAACTGATATGAAATGAATGATTTCCTGTTTTGTTGTTCGGTGAAGGAAATGGGTTACCCAACTAGGAGAAATGGGACTCTGAATCAGGAAGAATAGAACACCAATCGATTCTAGGGCTCATCTATCAGGTATGTAGATTTGATGGTAGATAAGAAAAGTTTTGAGCTGCTGTTCTTAGATTCATAAAATATGAATTTTCATTGCAAACCTTTCCTATATCTCAGAAATTGCCGTAATTATAGGCAAATAAACTTATGTATAAATTTATCTGTGGCAGAAGAGCAACAGGTTAAAGTTCGGGTCGTAGACTTCTTCTTTTACTGCTTCTTTTATGGAGAGCCTTGACCGAGTTTTGATGGTAAACAGACCATGAAGAGGCAAGACCGAGTTTTTCGTAGATTATTCTTGAAATAAAATGAAGGTTTCACAAATTGTTTAGAAAATCGCAATAGTCTAATATTTATATTCCAAATATGCACTATTTTAGTTTTCAGTACAATTTGAGATGAGATGTTTTCCTTTTTCGTTCAGATATACGTAGGTATGTACACAGTGCTTGATAAGTTTTGCATTTCTATCTAGTTAATATACTACTACTACTACCAAGGTCGAGCTTTTCGCGAATTTCTTGAATATAGGATTCCATAATTTCTATCTGTAGAAGATTTTCCAAGCTGAAAAACCCATGATCCTTTGACTTCTCAATGATATGTGATAGACTTAGTTATTTGTAAAAAAAACTAAGTCTGAAACCTTGCAAATTGACAGATTTTCTTCTTTTTTTTATGACACAACAGCCCATAGAAGGCATAGACCGAGCTTTTCCCATCCATTGACGTTGTGTGAGTTTTATTTGTACACAAATTGAAGGGACCTACAGCTGCAGAATCTGAACATATGATTCCCAACTCAGAGATTCAAAGTATTTTTCCCAGAGAGAACAGACTGGAAGGTTTATCTACACCGGCAGTTCACAAATGGATTGTGGAATAAGTGCAATATTTTCAGGATTGCAAAGAACTAAGAAACTATTTTATCTAGGAATCAATATCTGCAAGACTCTAAAGAAAAATGAAACAATCATCTCTAAGAATGAATATTTGCAGGATTACAAAAAACTAAAAAACCATAATCTCTAGGAATCAATATTTATAGGACTGCAAAGAACAAGAGCCATACTCAGTATTTAGAGAAAAGTAAGAACTAAGAAAAAATCGTCTCCAAAAATCAAAATTTGTAGAACTAAGACACAATCAACTTCAGTAAACAATATTAATAGAATTGCCCAGAACGAAGCAACAATAATCGCGAGGAATCAATATTTATAGAACTGCAAAAAAAGGAAAGAGTTGTAACGAACTGAGAAGCAATCATCTTCAGGAATCAATATTTATAGTACGAAACAAAAAAAAAATCAGGAAACAGTCCATGCAGTAAGAGTAACCTTGATTCTAATTGAATAATCTAGAATAAAATGTACTCCTTTTTTCAACCGAAAACCGAACAGATGCCTAAATTACTTTTTGTAAAGGTTTTTTTTAAGAACTTAGAACTTCTTAATGTGATAACATCTTCACTCGTGGCTGAAGGAAAATTTATAACGGAGTGAAGTGATAGAAATTTGAATCAAATGTCACATCGGTGTCGTATAAGGTTTCATAGTATATGAGAGTTTATAAATGTGTGTTTTATTATATATTTTACTCTAAGCCCAAAAGTATGCAACACATAATTTCTATATCAAAAATGATTGTGAATAATACTTACATATCAATGGAATAATGGAATGTATTTTACTTTATTTAATTTACTGCATAGTTTATTGTAATTTATAGTTTATTCTTTCGTAATTGAAATTTTAAAATGATATCAACATCTAGACGTGACAAAATCGAAGAAAGTGTATTGAAAAAAGAAAATGAAAAATTCTAAAAACCCATGGTTGCACTTTTTGTAACATAAAAACGAAAACTTTTACAATGAAGTAAACAACAATGCGAAAAGTATGTTATCACCTCATGTGACGAGTGCAGAAGGTACTCATTTGTTGTTTTTTTGTTATAAATAAGAGTAACCAATAGTGGCGGGACTTTGGTTTTGTCTAAGAAATATCTTAAATTGAAAGTTTTTGTCGAAAGAAGAAAAATACCTGAGAAATCTCTTTCACAACCTTTAGGTCCGCCAGTGTATCGCCTGAAGGGAGGCTTTGTGTATAATCTAATCAATACTATAGTCATTGTATCAATCGTTGCACATGAATTAAAAGATTTTTCCGATAACATAAAGAGCTTAGCTCCTCTTCCCCCTTTCACCCTCTTCTGCAACTTCAGGATCCGCAAATGCTTTTTCTGAAACATTAACCTAAATTTTTTAGTTCAGGATAGTTAGCATATGATTTCGGTTTTTAGGGCAATTTGGTTATATGATTTTATATGTGGATAATTTATTCAAAATTTATCAAAAATCATAAATAACACAAACCTAGGACTACAATATTTTGGATAGTTTTAGACCTTCAAGAACTTGGATAGTAATTTTCCATTTAGAAGTCAGATTTTTAAAATTTTTAAAACTATATGAAACTGATAAAAAATTCTATGAAAAATTATTACTTTAGTTCCGGATCTGACAAATTGAGGCCTTTGCCCTTGCTGATGGGTTTCAAAATCTCAATTAAACTCAATAATTAAAAAAAAACTCTTCGAGGAAAATCCCTCCCCCCTCTCCCCACTTTCTGCAATCTCTGGATTCGCGTATGCAACATTAAGTTAGGTTTTTAATATATTGTACAATCAGAAAAAAATCATATGAAATCAATATGAAAATCTTATTTTTCTATAGGATTTTGTCAATCGTATTTTCTCATAATTTTAATAGTTTTTAGACTATAATTTTTTATGTTATATAGCCATATTATGGGGTATCCTATTGATTTCATAGTATAGTCCTATTGATTTCATGCTGTAACACTATTAATTTTTTGGTGTGAAAAGTAATGGGATGTTTTTTTCTGAGTGTAGTTATCCTTTTACATATATCTAGGAATTTCAGTTCTTTATGGCTCCTTTTTTTTAATTTATTAAAGATCTTAAATAACACAGACCTGAAAAATTTTGAATTGTGACCGACCCAATAATGAAGTATGACAATTTTATCATTTGCTATGGAAATTTTGGTACAGAAAATGAATCAAATCGTAAGAATTTTCTAACCTCAATGAAAGTGGTAGCGTTTTTTCCACGTGCGATTTGAATGTAGCGTGAGTTTAGTGTAGTGAATGTAGTTTCTGGAGTCTGAAAAGCTCAGGTCTCTATAATTACTTAAGACCTTATAATAGGTATTATTTGTTTTTGTTTTACCATCACACCCTGTATTATGATTTCTTCTGTTTTCTTTAAATTGCAGGTATAAAATAATAAACCAAAAAAAAAAAAAATAGAATTTGCCATAATTCTACCTCTCGGGCAGTTGCAAAAAAACTAATAACAAACTGATTTAAATATTGTTGTTCTTGTAATTATAAACGATTCATCGGATTATAAGCTAAAAAAAATCAGAAAGATATACAGATATCCTTGATTAATTGCATCTATTAAATTATATAATTTCTGGTTTAATTAATCTCGAAATGCAATTAATCGATTTGAGTATATTTTATACTAGAAAGATTAAATTTTTGGCGCAATTAAACGAGAAATGCAATTAAACAGAGGTTAATTAACCGGGGATTACTGTATTCCGAAGTTTTTTATTATTATTATTTATTTCTTGTTGTTTCTGTTTATTTGAGTTCAATTTTATGTATTGAATGTGGTAAAAATTTATCTAGACACTTGAAACACTTAAGCGACTACTTGAAACAGAGCAACTAAAAATATGAAAAACCACAAAACAATATATAAAACTTGTTTGTGCTGGCAATATGAAAGGAACGTGCAATTATTTTGAAAAAAAAAATCACATGAGTTAAAATTAAAAGTGATAATTTAATAAATATGTACAATAATTTTTAAAATCTAAATGAAAATGTTTTTTTTTTCTTAAATAATATATGTTTCTTAAAACACTGGATAGTTGTAGTTGTAAACTTTTTCAATAATTTACATATTATTTCAATTAATATACAACATTTTATACCACATATTCATAGTATTTATATTGTAAATTCATTAAACTGACAATAAAATTTATTGTTTTTATTTTCTCTATTATATTGAGCGAAAAAACTACAATAAAATAAAAACAACCACAGCAAATAAAAATATGAAACCAAAAAAAAAAAAAAAATTCTCTTCGACCAATAAATATAACATATGAGCATTTTGCTTTGACATTTCAAACATATAGAATTATTAATTATATTTTCAATCGTACATATTTGCTGGCACATCAATTTACAGGGTATTAATAGCTCGTAGGTAGTGGTCGCTGTGGCGTGGTAGTTGCTGTGCTGGACTGTTACGAAGAGTGTCCGGGTTCAATGTTTGGTACGATTCAAAATCTAAAATAAGCAATTTTTGGCACATCACCACGAGCTCTGGGCTTGAACTGAATGACGAACCTTGAAGAATCAAAATTGTCTAAAAAAAGGTGTTCACTTTCCTGTTTGTGTACAAATCTATTTCGCTGAATATGAATGAATGCGAAAAGCTTAGTCTAGGCTCTCCAGGGGCTGTTGTGTCATAAACGAAGAAGCTGATTTTAGACTATTTTGATTTGTGGCGAAAAATTTTGGATTTTTTCAGTTAAGATCTCTAACTTCTCAGGTGAATTGTCACATTGTAATTCAATGGTTGATGAGCTGAACTTCTGACACAATTTTTACTCGCAAAGATTCAGGTTTCAATTTTGAATTTTATGAAATCCAGAATATGTATATCGAAGCTTAAAGTTCTGGTCCTATATTGTAGCCTTAGCCAGTCAAAACTTTACCAACTCAGGCTAGACATTACTTTTCTATGGGTTCTTTGGCCTAGAAACATTTTCAGGCAACTAGATTTGAATCAGCTCTAAAAATTCCTAAATGCGATTTGCTCCAATTTTATAAAACCAAATTCCCTCAGCGAGGTTAAGATTAATCTATTCTCATATTTTATTTGGCAATATTTAGTTTTGGTTTCTTGGTGGTGAACTGATTTGAATGTTGGCTTCACTACCAACAACTAAACAGTTTAACTGATGAACGAAATGATGTCGATAATATCGAGGTTTTGAAACATTTTTTTTTATGTGATAAACGTCAAGTCAACTCGGCATTAACGATCATATTCAGAGTAAGGAATGAATAGCTATTTGCACTAACATTCAATCGACAATCAATGCCTTCGATTCAACAGTAATATAATTAAAATGAATGGATTAATGTAGAAAAGAACTCCAATAACCTGAAAATTCGCAAGCGCTATCAGTCGCAATTCCTCTAAATAAATTCCATAAATCGAAAAACGGCAGAGCCATCACTTATGCTACATTAAAGAAAGCTTGGACAAAAAAATAACTTTATCAGACCGAGAAAGCCCCGAAAATACAGCTGGCCACATGTTTTTAGATTTACAGTAGTCCATTAAACATTAGAACAGGCCCAATATGACAGGAAGACAGGTTTAAACAGAAAATGCCCCCTTTCCAGGTAAATAGCTTATGCATTATTATTGTTGGGCCTGAATTAAAATATTTTTTATTGGAATAAAAACTTTAAAATGCTTCCCCTTCTATAATTTCTAGTCTCAATAATGTCATATAGGGCACTGTCCTATGGACTTACAATGGGTCAGGCTTTGCATCCCCCAAAAATCTAATGCGCAGCTACAGAAACAAAGAAGAAGCTTCACTCACTTTCTATGCAGGTGCCTAGCTCAAGCTAAGGCGTGGCAATTTTTTGAAGTGAAACTTCTTTAGCGAGGGTGAATCGAAATTTTTGCAACGGAAATTGCGTCGTCGTTGCACTCATACCAAACTAATAAGAAACGAAGTTATGCTGTTGTTAGTGTTTAGCGAACAAGGTCATATGGGGATCGGCTATATACAATCATGTAGAGAGTCGACTTTGGCGCAGTTTTATCTCATGTGCTTTAGTGAGAGAGCTTTCATGAGAGAACTTTTATACACAACGATTTCTACCAACCGATTTTGTATTTCTATTGCTTCTTTGTTATTTGTTTTACATGAATGGAACAGAGATGCAAAATTTGTAAAAGGCAAACGTCAAAATCGTTGGTATAGCCGATATTGGCTCGTTCGCTTTCGTCACTCCTCCTTCGTCACCAAACAGAAAATCGGTGAGAGAAATCGGGCAGAAATTGGTGTGGGTAAAAGCAGACTAAGTTTTACTTCTACTGTGAGTGCATGCGACACATAATTTTTTTTTTTTTGGTGCTTTCTCTTTCTAAAAAACGTCGGTAAGACCTCAAAGTTTAAAACAGAAACGCGTTCAGTGTAATCAAGTCGCTGATGATACGAAAACATTTGATGCGGTCGCCATATTGTCGTTGGGCGCCAGTGTCGCTGCCGCATTGATTTGTTCTAACTATTAACCCATTAAGGACGAGCGGGAACCAAAGTAGATAGATCAAAAAAGTAACTTGAGAAAAAAAGGTGCCGTATGCCACCGCTAGGCATTACTGTGTTAGCCTTAAATAGTTAATTTGCTTCTCTTTTGCTAGTCTAAAGGCTATAGTATATAAATTTTTTAAATTTAGTAAAGGTTTCATTTCGATACGTGCATCTAGTATTCCTTTCCAAGAACCCTGTATATTTTCTAGTTTAATTTAGCAAAAATTATTTTCAGATATCTTTAAATACAAGACTCGAACTCGAACAAATTAGAAAATAAAATTCATGCATATAAGTAGTACATCTCTGTATGTAGGTATGTATGTATGTATATCGTAAGCATAGAAAATTAATTATATTTCAGCTGTTGATGATGTCCACAATTTGTGCTGGTATTTATGCTCTAGCCCATAATATAATATAGATAGTAATACATATTGTTAGTATATATATATATGTATAGTTATTGTAGTACACTCAGCTAAAAATAGTAGGTATAGTTGGTATCACACGATGTAAATAAAGTTATCACGTAGTTACTATACAACTCATTTGTGTATTGTATAACAATTTATGACAAGCTTTTTTTCTGTTTTTTTTTTTTGTCTTGGTCTTACTCCAACTATTCCAAGTTCCATTTTTTCTAGTGTTCATTCTTTGTTGTTGTGGGTATCTCCTTAATTTTTTTTTTTAGTTTTTTTTTTTGAATTTGCTGACACGTGATACTTTTGGTGAATATTTATATACTTACTTATTTTTTTTTCGATTTTAATTTTTCTTGTATTTTGCCTCATCGTCATAATTTTTTTTTTTTTGCATAACTGACAGCTGACATTTGACAGTTGACAGCTTTAATATGGACAGGGAAGCAAGCGCTAGCAATAATAATAATAACAACAACAACAACAACAATAACAACACAAAGCAAAGAATAAGATTCTGTAAGCATGCATGAATTTGACAAGTAATTGTAAACATATTGCCCCCGAGGCAGAAAGCAGAAATTTTTTGATGGGCCAACAAACAATATTCACATATTTTATGTACATTTGAGTAAGTAAACTTGATGTATTTGGTATTTATTGTTTGTATTATATTTATTTATTTTTTTCGGGGAGTGTTTTCACCTACGGTGAAGTAATAATTAAATTGGTAAGAGTTTTTTTGTTTTTTTTTATTTATTTATTTTTTTTTTTTTTGGGAAGGGTGTAATTGAATGTTACTTGTATTGAAGATATTTTCATTTGTGCTCTGTCTGATATTATCTGGAATATTTAGAACCATCAAATCTCTTTGTTACATATTTTAATTAAGCTCATTTTGATTTAAATACAACGAAAACACTTAGTTATCGTTGGGAAATTTTGGCAGATAAGTCTTTTTATTCAGAACGTTAGTCGTTTCGAAGATTTGTAAGAAATGGATTAATATAATTGATTTTGGGTTAAAATTTCTGTCAAGGAAACACTGATTGGGGTAAGACAAAGATCAGGTTAGGTTAGGTTAGGTTAGGTTAAGTTAGGTTAGGTTAGGTTAAGTTAGGTTAGGTTAGGTTAAGTGTTTGTTTCACCCGATTACACGAACAAGCCTAATAAAGCTTTTTGATTCTATTATTTCGATAGGTAAGCCTAAGTAAAGCTGTGGTAAAATCACCTCTTCCAGACAAAATATAATGTTATAGCTGTAGCAGGTGACTGAAAGCACTGAAAACTAATTAATTAAATTAATTACACCTAGCATCATACACCTTTGCATAATTCCAAAGAAATTTCTAGTATGAAATTTTTTATATATTGTTTTGAATAACTGCTTATTAAAATATCAAACTCTTTTCATAAAACTAAGCTGTGCTCTCCTGTGTTTCTTCTTTGTTCTTTTCTTGTCGTTTTCTATAGTTTTTCTTCTTTTTTGTTACACCTGAGCAGACATTACAAATTTGCACCTACTACCTATGGTAAACTAACTAACTACTAAACTAACTGCTGCAAGTACAACTACAACTACAGCTATTACTGTTCCCTATACAATATAAGATATTAGTTTTTACTTTACATACACAAAAACTACAACTAAAGGTAGTATGTACCTAGTAACATTGAATGCTGGTTAATATTGTTGCTGTTGCTATTGCTGTTGTGTTGCTACTGCTGCTATCACTACTGGTGATGTTGCTTCTACCACTATTACTGGGGTGCTACTTTACTACTTGCAACAACATATATCTAGCAAGTACTTGCTACCTATGCTCCAATGTATAGTGAAAAAAAGAAGTGGAAAAAAAACATTAGTAAGTTTATTCAAGCAACAGAGTAAACTAACGTTTTTTATGATGCATTTTGCATACAAAGAAAAGAAAAAACAAATACAACAACAATAAGAAAAATTCGTTTTTTTTTTCTTTAATAATTTTTAGTATTTTATGGTCCTTCAGATAGAAGAAAAATAAAAGATGAAAAGAAGCTGAAAAACTAGAAGAAAACATGATGCACAAGAAGTTTGCTGCACTAGCAATAGAAATTGAAAAAAAGGAGTAAAATAGCAACAGCAGGAAGAAGGCAAAAGGAGTTTTTCTACAATTGCAACTTAAGCGCACACACTCTAGCATATAAATTTGTGTATGTGTGGGTATTACCTTTGAAGATATCCTAGAGTAGAGTATCTATCTATTTGTTGTTTTTTATGTCCGAAACTGGCTACAAACTATGTATATTGCTATGCGCGTTCAAACAAGTTTATGATGTCTTTTTTTACAATTTTTGTTATTGTTGACAATGTTTGCTTTTTCTTATTGTGTGCTTCCAATGCATATCGTAAATAAATCCATACAAACATAGTGGAGATAAAAGTATTTACCACTTAAACTCAGACCAAAAATTAGTTAAATAATTAGACCGATATTCAGACTAAAAATTAGATCAATACTCAGACTAAAAACAGAGCAAATATCAAACCAAAACTAAGACCAAAATTGAGGTCGAAACTAAATTTAAGATCAATATTCAGTACCAAATTCAGGTCAATATTCAGATTAAAAGTCAGACTAAAACTCATGATAAAATGAATAGAAAATTTCACGATAAAAGCAGTCGAAAACTCAGATCGATCAGACCAAAAAACTGGGCCAACACGCAGACCATAATTTAAACCGAAAATTAGACAAATTAAAGCAGGGTCAGAAATCTGACCAATAATGAGAGTAAGTCACTAACAAAAATTTTGGCCAAAAATCAGAACAAACTTTAGGCCAAAAATCAGGTCGAAATTTTGAACAAAAACTAAACTAAAATTCAGACCAAAAGGAGTACTAAAACCAGACTAAAAGTGAGACTAAATCGTAGAATCAAAAATCAGACCAAATTCCAGATCAAAAGCATTCAAAATTCAAACCAAGCTAAATATTAAGCCGAAAGCCCATGAAAATTCATATCAAAAGTTAGACTAAAATTCACACCAAAAATTAGACTAATATTTAGACCAAAATTGAGACTAAAATTTAAACCAAAATTTAGACCAAAAATTAGACTAAAATTCGCACAAAAAATTAGACTGAAATTTACACCAGAACTTAGACTAAAATTTACACCAAAAGTTAGACTAAAACTCACGCCATAAATTAGACTAAAACTCACACCAAAAATTAGACTGAAATTCACACCAAAAATTAGACTAAAATTCACACCAAAAATTAGAATTAGAAAAATTCATACCAAAAATTAGACTAAAACTCACACCAAAAATTAGACTGAAATTCACACCAAAACTTAGGCCAAATTCAAAATGAAATCACCCCAGAATCAGACTAAAATTTAGACTAAAAATTAGATTAAATCACATACCAAATTAAGCCCAACAACAAGAATAAAATTTAGACAAAAATTAACCTTAAACTAAAATTCTTAATATTTGAACCAGAAATCTGACAAAATCACTCAAAATTCAGATTAAAAATAGACAAAAAATTATACCAAAAGTTAGACTATATTTAGTCCAAATCTTAGATAAAAAATCCGAACACCATTTAGATTAATATCCATACCAAACTCAAGACTGAAATTTAAACCAAATTCAAAACAAAAATCAGGCTAAAATTCAGAAAACAGTGAGATCAAAATTTAGACCAAAAATCAGGATCAGCTGCTACACGCACACACACATAAATAGAGATCTATACCAGGTCTATTTTCAATTCTTTCTCAATTTTGTTTGTTTGTTTGCTTTCATGCGAAACATAGCAACAAAACACAAAATCAAGTAAGCAAGCACACATACAAACAGCAATCACTGAGTTACTGAGCTGGACCGACATACAGACAGTTAAACAACTAACCGGACAGACTTGCAAACAAACAACATACAACAAACTGTCAGTTTAAGCATGAAAAGCTGAGACGAAAATGCTGTTGGAGTTTGAGCCTCCAAGTCTTTCTTCCACTATCTCTTCTTCCGCTCCCTGCTCTTCTATACTCTAATGTCTCGCGTTGTCGCCGTCGTCGTCGTCATTTTCGTTTAAGCTTCAATTTACAACAGCAACAACAACAACAACCACTGGCCAGCAGCTGTTTTTAGCAATATTATGCAAAATACCTTATAAAACTGACAACAACAGCAATAACAACTTAAAAACAACAACAAAACTGGCAAGTAGTATCTATATATTTTTTTTCTCTTATGACTTACATTAGACTTTTGTTTTTTCTTTTATGTACTTTTACATACATATAGGAAATATTAAAAAAATAATAGAAAAAAATAAAAGGAGCAAACACACAACAAGTAAAATAATAAAAAAAAACTTTAAGTTTGTTTTTCTTTATCTTCTTCTTCTTTTTGACTTGGGTTTTTTGTTTTTGTTGTATGTATGTATGCAGTTTTTACAAGAAAAACAAGAGTTTCTTTTATTTTTTATTTTTCTTATTTTTTTAAATTCGTTTTGTTTTGTTTTTGAAGTCAGTTACTTTGGATTTTGCATGTTCATGTGCCCAGTTGAGAAACTGATACTCAATTGATTACTTAAGTTAGTTCTGCTATGTGGTGTAAATCATTGGAACTGGTGGATGTAAAATTCGGTTTGGGGAGTACTGATTTTGCCAAATCATAAGATAATTATTGGACCATTAACTGGAACAAAATCAAAACCAAAAACAAGACCAGACCTAGACCAAAAAAACTGGATTGCTACCAGATGAAGACCAAGTTTCAAAATCTGATCAAAATTGAACCTTCCTTAGGCAGAAAACAAACCAAAATTCAAACCAATACTTAGACCAAAATTCAGATCAAAAATCTAACTAAATTCCATCCAAAAATCTGATAAAAATTCAAATAAAATGTCAACCCAAAATCGGTCAAAAATTCAGACCAAAACTTAGAACGATTATTCAAACCTCAAAAAATCAGACCGAAAGTCTGATCAAATTCGAAAATAAAACCAAAAATAGACTAAAATTTAGATAAAAAATCAGAAGAAAATCAGATCAAAACGCGGACTAAAAACAGAACAAAGTTCAGATCAACATTCAGACCAAGCAGAGAAATTATTTAAAAACATTAGTTAAATGATAGAGGGGGGCGTTGGGGGGTTGGAGTCAAAATGAATTAGCTCTTCTTATGGTACTAAGTTTTGTAGGCTCAAGCAGTAAACATTTTTTTGGTAACCAAGGATTGTAGTCCTAAACCCACAGCCCCTTGTCTGAATCGAAGTAAAAATTATCTAAAAATTGTTATGGGATTTCTCTTCGAGCACTGAAGGCTTGAAAACACTTGCCGAACTTGAGTTAGGCAAGCCAAACAAGGTCGCCTTCTTATGTGAAAAAATGGTAACGAAGAACTGATAAAGGGCATTGCGCGGGCTTCCATGTCAAAAAATGCACCCAACCCGAATCAAGTTTCGCATGGAACCATTTGAAGCACTTGATTTAAGAATGATTTGGCTAATATCTCAGACCATTATCTGCAATTTTTAATGAATAATGGCGGATTTTATAAATTTCGATTTTCGCGTTTTTTAATCCAACTAGTCATAGGTAAAATCTGAAAAAATTCAAATTGGTTTATGAGACACATTTAGAATTGTTTCGCGAATATTCTAACGCGAAATTCGCGATGAAAAATTTCGCGAAACTTTTTCAAACTCAAAAAATTAGAAACCGAAATTGTCATTTCATATGAATGGTATTTACTTGTAAAACCAGGAGGCCATGAAGGTTAATATGGTTAGTAGTTCTGAATATCTTTCAGGTATGGAAAGTCACTCTATTAGAGATGAATGAAAGGGTGCGGAAAGGGGCAGCAGTTCGTGTTACTGGACTCAACTTTTGGTATGTTGCAAGACTATAGCAGCTCATTATCTGAATTTGAAATAAAAACAATCCATTAATTACCCCTACTTTGCCCCAACCTCAGGATTAACTACTGTCTGGGAAATCTTATCTGTTCTACCCCTAGAGCTACAAAAACGGGGCTCCAACAGATCTAATTATATCCACTGATTACTAAATCAATCATAATTGATTGCAGACGACATCTTGAATGCATATGTAATAGGATTACTACCGGTTCCATGCCAGCTTTTAGCAATAACTAGTATTTTTCATTTACTGGGTATGTACTCTTATGAATGTAAGTGCATAGTTCGTAAGAAAAGTAGCTATTATTATCTATATTTATTTCTTTTACATCTTATTAAAACTAGTTGTCGTACTTTTGGTCAGTAGATGTCGTTGACAGCTTAAAAAAATTTTCATTTCATAATTTTTTATCAAGCTTCATTTACATGTTAGAACAGAGCTAAACCGGCAAGTAACTGACAAATAAAAAAATTTTGTAAATATGTAAATGTTTTATGTTTTTGCATGTCATCATTTTGGCATAAGTTTTTGACAGATTTTTGAGTAATTTATGATTGTAATTTATTAAAAATAAAGTTGAAGCAAAAGAATATTATATGCAAAAAAAAATTTAAAAAAAAATAGCATAAGAAGAATAAGTAGAAAAATAAGAACAAGTAGAAAAAAGTAGGAAAAAGACGAAGCTAGCAGTAAGTAATAAGAACTATAAAGTTGAAGCATACATAAATACACATAAATAGAAAGAAAGAAGCGCATTAAATATTAAATTTTTTTTTGTTCTTGTAGTTATAACTCAAAAGCACAAAAATAAAATAAAATAAAATTTTTGTAATGCAAATTCATACATATAAACTTATGTACATATGTATAAATAGATAATAAATGTAAAAAATGTAAATGTTTTAAAAATAGATTTATAACAATTTTATGATTATCATAGAATTATTATATCATTTCTTCTTATTATTAATTTAATACATTTTTTTTTTATTTAGCAAATATTTTCATATTATTAGTGACCAATTAACGTCAATCATATTTGGCATTATGAGTATTAATAGTTGCTAATAATATTTAAATTAATTTTTGATGTGGAAAGTTCAATTCTTACAAAAAAATGTTTACTTTTTCAAAATAATTACTTATTCCTCAGTCAGCCAACGTGCTAGTTTCGATTTTATTTATTTCGCATTTTCTTTGATCTGGAAATCTACACTGGGATCTTTTGAACTGGTCTTCTCGGATTAGCCCCAAGCTGGCATTATTAAGCAATGTATTGATTCTCACACTTTTAATGGAAAATTCTCTATCCTAGAAATACCTACCACGATAAAAGTTTGTGAGAGCACAGAAGATAAGTGGAGGCGAGTAAATCCAATCAGGCTAAGGGAAGATATTTCTGATATATTTTTGAACTTTAGCGAAATTTTGGGAATTCACAAAAAGCGAATTTCAAAAATGAAAACATATGTTTCGAAAGTTCTGAAGCTTAAATTAAAAAAAGTCCCTTCTGCACTCGTCACATGATGCGATAACATACTTTGCGCATCTTTTCAATCCACTTTCTTCGCTTTTTGCAAGTGTACATCGCCTAATGTTGATATCATTTTACAATTTCAATTAGGAAAGAATAAACTATGCCGTAAAATAAAACAAAAAATAAAAACAATTTTTGGTACTATGTTTCATTACTCCATTGATATATAAGTGTTAACCACAACCATTTTTTATAAAGAAATTATGTGCTGCATACTTTTGGGCTTAATGTAAAATATGTAATAAAATGCACACTTACAAACTCACACATACTACGAAACCTCAAACGACACCGACATAGCATTTGATTTTAATTTCAATAACTTCACTCTACTATAAATTTTTATTCCGTCTCCGTCTCTCATGGGAAGAAATAATAACCGGTAGTTATTTTTAGAACTTCGAAAAGTTTTGAAAATTCTAGACACTCAGCAATCATAATCGTTTCCATAAAAAAGACAACCAGTTTTTTTTTATAGATGTTTAGAAAATTATAAAAAGTTTTTGAATAAAATTGCTTGATCCATTACCTTTTAGGGCCATTTTAAATTAAGGGAAAATATTTATAAAATCATCAATGACAATTTGCAGTAATATAAAAAGTTTTGGAAGCCCTGAATGCTAAGCAATAAAAATCTTAAAAAAAAAAAAAAATAACAGCTTTCAGTAGTTGTCTCTAGAAGTTATAATTAAATAAAAGCAGCTAAAAATATTTAAACGAAGATAGAAAATAAAAATGAAAATAAAAATATGTACATAAATTGATTTTACTGAATTAAGTTTGCAAAAATTACCTTAGTCACATTTCTCAAGAAACAATTATACGCTAACATTAAAAAAAAAAAAATAAGATAAAAAAAACTCTGAGTTTAAGCAAAACCAAATCTCTGTCTTAAGTTAAATTATACATCTTCACAACCCCCAACTGTGCAAAAATATTTTTCTAGTCTCTTTCAAAAATAAAATTCTTTGAATTTACATAATTTTTATGTTGTCAGGTAAATAAGTAAACGCATTAATATTATTTCAATTCTTTTTCACATTTCTTTTTATCTACTTTTAATGGTGGTCATTATAATTTTAGGGGAATTTTTTAAAGTTTCGTTTCACCAGGTATCGTGTTTTATTTTTCAGTAAATTTTTCGCCAATTTGATAACACTTAGCAATTAAAATTGGTTGTGAGTAATTATAATCCGAAACTGTTTTCTAATTAGTTTTTCTATTTTCCTTAAGTTATGTTCTAAACAGTTTTGGTTATAGTAATAGGTTAAGCCTCACTTTAAGTTAAGTTTTAAGTTCATTTCATGTCTGGTTAATTTATAGGGAAGGTTTCAAAACTCTCTCTTTAATTTTGAAATGCATAATTGAGGATTATTATAATCTCAACGTATTTTCTACTAAGTTGTTTATCTTAACTCTAAGTTAGGTTCAGATCAGGTTACGTCATGGTGATGGCTTTAGTCTAACTTTGGCTTCCTAATCCTTAGTCTTAAACAATTATAATACAAACGGTTTTTTAACCGTTATGCCTGTTTAAGTTTTCCGATCTAGTTTTAAGTGAGACTTAGCTCAGATTAAGTTATAGTGATTACTTAAGCCTCACTTTGATTTTCTAAATTATTGATTGGATAAATTATAATCCAAACGCATTTTCTATTTTATTTCCCACCATTTTAGCTAGACTCAGGTCAGGTTAAGTCATTGTAATGGCCTATGCCTAGTTTTGACTTTTAAATCCTATTTAAAAATTTCTAAATCCACTACTTGACTTTTTTCGCGCTAAGTGCGTTTAGGTCACGTTAGGTTATAGTGGTGAATTAAGCATCTCTTTGATTTTCAGATCCAATAATTCTGAATAAGCCTTGGGTCTTTTCTGCTCGGTTTTCATGAATTTTATGTTAGGTTCAGGTCAAGTTAAACTACAATCTCGGATTAAGCTTCACTTTAATTTCCTGATCCACGTTTCTGATTAATTACAATAAAAAATTAGTTCTAAATTTGTTTTTCTGAACTTAAAAGGTTAGACTCGGTCGAACTAAGTTATATGATGGCTTAGGCCTCGGTCTGTTTATGTGATCCTCGTAATCCTCGTTTTCGACTAGTTCTTATTCAAATGAGTTTTCCACGTCCACCTTCCCCCCCTCCCCTACCTCCCAATCTAATATTAAGTTTGGCTGGTCCATGTTTAATTCTAACAATGGCCTAAGCCTCATTTTGCTTTCCTAATTCACAATTTGTTTTCGTAATAAACAATTCTCAATAATTATAATCCAAGCGTTTTTCTACTTATTTTTCTAACCTTCCTTTAAGATAGACTGGCTAAGGTGATGGTAAAAATATCTCTTAAATCTCATTTTATTTTCCTAATTCTTGTTTTTGAATAATTTTAATTCAAATTATTTTTCTGACCTCTATGTAAGCCAGCCTGGCTCAGTAAAAGTTGAAATGACAAGTTAAACCTCATTTTATCTACCTGATCCTCATTTCGTATTAGTTTACAACCTACCTTTAAATTACTCTGCCTTAGGTTAAATTATAAAAATAGCCTAAACCTTACTTTGTCTTCCTGACCCACAATTCAGAATAACTATAGTCAAAATATGTTTTCTACTTTTTTTTTAGAACTACTTTTAAGTCAGGCTCTTTTAGGTTAAGTTATAATGATGGCTTAAGATTCACATTGTCTTCCTAATCCACGTTTCTGAATAACTATAACCCAAATGAATTTCTACTTGTTTTCTTTGGATCTCCTTTAAGATAATCTGGCTCAGGCTAAGCTGTAAAGACAACCTAAACCTCAATTTCTATTCCGGATCTACAATTCTAAATAAGTTTACTCACAATGTATTTTCTACTTGTTTTTGTGACCTTTTAACCTACCCTATTCCAGGTCATTATGGCTTAAGCCTTACTTTGTTTTCCTGATTTTTGTTTCTGTATAATTCTTATCCCTACGAATCGTGTAATTATTTTTACTGATCTTTGTTCTTAGGTTTAGACCAAGTTAAGCTATAGTTCTGGTTCAAGCCTGACTTTATCAATTTTTAAGTATTAAATTTGATATTCCAAGTCTTTAACGCATTAATTCATATACCAAGTTCAGATCGCTTTAAGACATCAAATAGTAGGGAAAAAGAAGAATACAGTGTGTCAATTTGGTACGGAGAAGTGCAAGAATAGCTTCAGCTGCATACGTTCACCTCCAAGTGGAAGAGCAATTAGAGAACTTCACCTTCAAGTGTTTCTTTATGCTGTCTTACGTTTCTGCTGTTCATATTTGCAATGTTTTTTTTATGATGTTTTTTTCCTTTTGCTCAGCTGTTTTTTTTTTTTGCTTTTTTTTTTTTGTGTGTGCTTTTATCAATGTTCTTTCTTTGCTTTCTTTGCGAATTCGAGACGATTGCATGTTTTCAACCTTAACGTTGTTATTCTCGCCAGCTACTAGCTAATACATACATGCGTTTCATACCTTTAACGCTCTTCATGGTATACCTGTCTTTTTGTCTGTCTGTCTATCTGTTTTTCTATCTATCTGTTTGTTTGCTCTTTATGCTCTTGCCCTTTTTATGTGTGTGCCTCCGTTTGTTCACTCGTCCGTCTGTCTGTTCGTCTGTCTGTTTGTCCATTCATCCAGCTCCAATGCGATTGCCTATTATTCAGAGCTTTTTTTACGCTCGCTTTGCCTTTGCGCCAGCCTTACATTTTGTATTTTGTATGCCTTTACCTACGACACTTTTATTGTTATTTAACCTGTTCTTGGTTCTTTTATCTTTTTAGTTTTTCTTCTGAGTTTTAGTACTTTTTTGTTTTTGTTTTTGTTTCTTTTTTGCAACTTCACTCCTATCCAGTTCACCACTTCAACTATATATTTCTTCTTCTTTTTACTACACCTTTTTGGAAAGACACATACTTGAGTGTCTTCTTTTTGTGTTGCTATAAAAGTATGTATCTTCTGCATGTATAAGTTTACACATACATACATGTATACCTACACTCACACGAACAATAATATTCAGTCAGTCAGTCATTGAGACTCGCCTTCTGATTTTAACAAGTTTATTGCCAGTCGCCGTTGTCGTCCTCATTGCCCTCATCGTCTTTTGTCGTCTCTAACTATACGATAGTAGTATTATAGTTGTTGCTAAACTTATTTTGAGGTTTTTATTGGTAATCTTAGCATTTCATTTAAGTTGTCGTCCTGCTGCTGCTGCTGTTGTTGTTGCTGCTGTTGATTGCTAGTTCATCGTCGTATCGTCGTCCACCAGCATATATAGCGTTTTACTTCTTAAGTGCTTTCAAACATTTTTATGACCTTTTGCGTTTGGGCGAAAATCATAAAATTTTCTTCCGTTTTTTTTTTTTTTTTATTTTTTGGTTCGTTTTCTAAAACATACATATAAGCATTTTTAATTACGAGTTTTGTATTAATGTTTTATTTTTATTACCTCATATGAAAACCGCCATTTTGGGTACGTATCTACTCCACAAAAGGATTCAGTATATTTTACGTTTTCTGTTTCCATAATCGTATATAATTTTAAAGTTGCCATTTGGTACTTACAAACATATACCTGCGGCATCCAGTCAAATGCAAATGGCAGTAAAAATGCAAGGTATGTATAAGATAAATTTATACCTTCTTCAGCAAAAATTTTAAGCTCTTCGATGGTGAAAGACGGAAGATAGTGAAGTCTCTTCGAAACTAAAGTTATTGGTATTTTAACCTTTACTAAATTAAAATTCGATATTAAAGTGGACTTTCAAAAACGCTGAATTTAGAGTTCTAGAAATTTCAAGGAAAGAAAGAGATTAAGAGATTGCTTAGTAGTGATTTCAAGTTTGTAGCTTCGGAGAAAAGTTATGTTCATGAAGGGTAGGTTTACACGCTACCTATCGCCAAAGCGTAGTTAATTTTCCGAACTTATTTTTGTGGCTTAAACTGAGTCAGACAATTAGGGTATTTATTTAAGACGGGGAAAGGTCCATGGATGCTAGCAGACTATTTGTATGGGTAGAGCAAAAGAAGGGTCTTTCAGCAGACTTTAAAATAAATCCGAAATATTGCTTCTCAAGTTAATAATAAGAAATATTTCTTGCCTAGTAGTGATTGCTTCTCAAGTCAACACGGAGAAAGATTTCTTACCTCATAAAAACGCCACTTTTATTATGGGTAAGTTTTCGCTCTTTTCCATTCCTCGACCCGGGATTTCATTTTAAAACGGAGAATTGCCCTTTGATGCCCGCAGATTTTTTCTTATGGGTTGAGCCTGACTTTCAAACTTTCTCAAGTCGAGAAGAAAAAGAGTCCTGTGTTTTTAGAACAATACCAAATCTATGACTCAATTTTGGTGATATGAGTTTCTTCTTTCAAGCCTTTCTTATATAGTACTAAACAGTAAAAGCTTGTGGATATTATTTCTGGCTATTTTGCTCTGAGAAAGTTTGAGTCTAGCAAAAGTTAAGAGGATTGTTGAAAGCAGCTCTATCCGAAAACTATTTAGTATTCATTAAACTGGAAAAAATATCGATTTACATAGAGGGGTATGAAACCATGATTTCTTAATGAAAGAGAATAAAGAGATTCGTTGTAAAAAATAGAGATCTAAAGTTTACGACTTTACAGCAACGTCAAATTTCAAGAGAGTGGAAAAACACTTCTTGGAATTTGGGGGTGAAAGTTACAAAATTAAATTTATGAACGTCTTACAAACCGATTTGACTATATTCAATCCTTGCGTTCCTTGGTCTGGAGTGACTACAGAACCTGCTTGTGGCACCTTTTGGAGGAAACAAAAAGGTTTTTGAGACTCAATTTAGAGTATCCCTTGAATTGTTGTTTTTTTTATTATCTGAATTTCATTTGGCTATTCCGGTTAAAAATTTCTGGCTTTTAAACTCATTTCAACTATTTTGAGTTTAATTTTTCTATTTTGAAGTCAATTTGAGCGCTTATAAATACTTTTTGACGCACCTTGAATTCAATTTGAATTTTTCGACATCAAATCTACATTTTTGACATCAAATCTACATTTTTTGACATCAAAACTACATTTTTTATTAGTGATTTTGACTCTTATAAATGCAATTTGACCACTTTAAATGCAATTTTACCATTATAAAATAAATTTTACTACTTTGTATAAATTTTGTTCTTAACAAAAATTGACTCATTCTGACTTTTATTTGACTATTTTGACATTAAACTTATATTTTCTTTATTCAATTTAACACCTCTATGTTCTATTCGACAACTTGGAACTCAATTTAACCACTGTAAAATCCGTTTTACTACTCTGAATTTAGTTTGACAGTACCGAAATTGAAATTGACGCATCTTGAACTTAATTTGCAGTTTCTGGCTGCAAACTCTTAATTTTCTTATTAATTTTGACGCCTTTCAATTTCGTTTAGCTATTGTGAGTTCAATTTAAACACTGTACATTTAATTTGACTACTCTGAATTCAGTTTGATCGTTTCTAAATATAACTTGACACATTTCGACATTAATTTGACTATTTTGTCATTAATTTGACTATTTTGATATCAATTTGTCTATGTTGACGTCAAACTGACATTTTATTTATTCATTTTGACCGTTTTTAATTTAATTTACCTACTTTGAATTTAATTTTATCACTGTTGAGTTAATTTGACTACTTTGAATTCAGTTTAAGCATTTCAAAATTGAAATCAATGAAATTTGAAATCAGTTTGACATTTTTTGACATCACATTTAAATTTTCTATATTTTTTAAACTCGATTTGACTACTCTGAATTAAATTTTATCACTGTAAATTTAATTGGACTGCTCTGAATACAATTTAAGCGTTTCAGAATTGAACTTAATGTATTCTGAATTCAATTTGCCTTTTTTTGACATCAAATCTACATTTTCTATAATTTTTTTTTTTTGACTATTAAATTAAATTTGACTACTTTGAATTAAATTTGACCACTATGAAATTAGTTTGACTACTATGAGTTCAGTTTGAGCGTTTTCAAATAGAAATTGACACATTCTGAATTTTTTGACTATTTTGACATGAAATCTACGTTTTATTTATTCATGTTGACTTCTCTAAATGTAGTTTGACCACTGTGAAACCAATTTAACTACTCTGAATTCAGTTTGAGCATTTTAAATTGGTAATAGGTATTTCGATTGCATTCTAATTCATTTTGAACGATTTTGTCATCAAATCTACATTTTTGAAAATAAATTTTGACTCCTTTTAATTCATTTTGAACACTGTAAAATCAGGTTTACTACTCTGAATTAAATTTGATATATCAAAATAGTACTAACGCATTTTGCTTTTATTTTGACATCAAATCTACATTTTCTTTATTCATTTTGACTCTTTTAAATTCAATTTTACCACTCTGAACTCTATTTGACAACTGTGAAATCAGTTTTACTGCTCTAAGTTCAATTCGCCTATTTAGTTTGAGCGTTTTCAAATACAATTTGACGCGTTTCGACATTAATTTGACTATTTTGACATTAATTTGCCTATTTTGACGTCAAACTAACATTTTTTTTTATTTATTTTGACTCTTTCTAATTCAATTTGACTACTCTAAATTCAGTTTGAGCGCTTCAAAATTGAAATTAATGCATTCTGAAATCAATTTGACTCTTTTTGACGTAAAATGTACATTTTCTGTATTTTTTATTGTTGATTTTTAAAATTAATTTGACTACTCTCAATTTGACGCATTCTGATTTAATTTTTAATTCTAAATTCCGCTTAAAACTTTTTCAATTAAATTTGACTTTTGATTTACCCGAAGTCCGCTTTATATTTATACAAGACTGAAAGTCATAAATGGGATGGTTTATATGTAGAGCAAAGTATAAGCGTATACTCTCCACATAGAAGCAATCAACTTTGTGAAATTTCATGCAAATTACATATCTGCTAAAAATATTTTTCAATATTTAAAAATGGAAAAATTCTTTTAAACATAATTCTCTATCAACTACTAAAGAGTTAAAAAGAAGAACAAAAAAACAAAAATAAAACGAATGCAAAATAAAATAAAAATCCTACTTGATTTAATAAGCAAATTGAGCAAATAAGCACCCTCATAAACATTTTCAACATTATTTGCTAGAGAGTGCACTCAGGAAAACACGTTTCTTTAGCTCACTGACTGAAAAACTGACTAAAAGGCTGACAGACTGGTTGCCTGATTGTATGCCTGGTTACCTGCCTGACTAGTAGCTTGACTGAATGTCTGACTGACTGACTACTTGCCTGACTAGAATTTCATCACTGCCACATACAGTGATGGACGCAATGTTAGAGACGGAAAGCGAATTTTTGAATTTACGCTACGTGCAATATTCAATTTCTACTACTACTCCTGCATACCTTTTTGTTTTTTTATATACCTTACTAGTGCTACTATTTTTAATGAAAATTATCTATTTTGAACAACGAACAGAACAGTGACCTAACATCATCATCGTCGTCATTATCATTAACATCTTTATCATCATCAGCAATATTATATTCAAAATAAAAAAATAAAAAAGGAAGAAAAACAAAATTATAGAATAAATCTAAAATAGACGAAATGGAAGAAACAAATATAAAATAAAAAGTGAAGCAACAAAAAAAAAAAGGAAAAGATTTTCCAAGCTTTTGCACCCACCTACATAGAAAAATATATACTATGCATGTTGCTGCTATTGACGTTAACGCTATTGCTGTTGTTGCTGTTGTTGCTGCTGTTGCTATTGCTTGCTGCTTCTGCTGCTTTTACTGCTGCTGTTGATTCTCTTCATTCTGCCCATTCAGCTATTCATAATGTTTATCTCAGCATTTTTGTCTATTTCAATGATCGTTCGTTTGTCTCTCTCTCTTCTGTCCATTCAGCTGTTGTAGGTTTGTCTGTCCGTCATTTCATTTTTCTATCCATCTCTTAATTTATACGACTAGATATGTACGTTTATATTTCTGCATAGAAAAATTGCAGTACGGTTCCCCCCCCCCCCCCCTCCCCACGCATACATATTATATATGTATAAATTTTTACATATGTATGTAAATAAATACATATCTATGTCCATTTATATATGTATCTATATGTCTGTTGGTCTATTCTTCAATTTATAGATTTAATCGTATATAACAAAACTTGTACGTTTGACCGTCTTTCTATACATCTGTCTGTTTGGCTATCTGTCTATTTGTCCCCATACATATATATTTTATATGTATGGTAACTTGTTACTGCTACTACATACATACTATAGTTACTACTACTTACAACTGCTCTACAAGTCTATGGCTTATGACTATGATGTCCTTCAAGCGGTCAATAATCTACTTGAATATTTTCATACATAAAAATATTCATACATGCATACATACCTGCTAAATATTGTATACAAACATAGTATTTGAAAAATATGTAATAGCTTTTCTAAAAAAAAATAGTAATATGTAGTATTTGTTGTACAGAGCAGTATCAAAATAGTAAAACAAAAATAGCTTATGAACACCATACATATTTATAAATTCTATTTTTGTGAAGCTACAGTCATTGTCAGGACAAAAAGGACTGACTGCATGAATTCAAATGATTTGAGCAACTCTTTACTCCAATCATTCAAGTCATTGAGTAAAGTACTACAGATTCGTAATAGTTTTGTTCGAACTTTAAAGCCGTCCAAAGACTATTTGTAAAAATTTTTAGAATAGCCAGCCTGAGATTATCTATGTTCATTTAGAACGCATTTCGATTCAGCAGCAAAGAGAATTGGGCTTGATTATTCGGATTATCTGTGTAGTAATGATTACTTAACTGATTGAATTACCGTCCAATTATAATTCTTTGAAATTGTATTAGAAATCAAAATTTTTTATTTCTTTGTAATGAAATTAATTAATTTTCTTTGCCAATTCTATTTCTGGGAATTGGATTTGTAATTAACATTTCCAATTTCTCAGCAATTGCATTAGCAATTTGAAAAAAGTTCAATTCTATAACTGAATTGTAGTTCGTAATTTAAAATATATAATTCCTCAAAGTAATTGAAAAAATACTTGAAAATAAAGGAATTGCTTTTATGCTATGTAATCATCTACTTTTGCGGAATTAAATCCAAAAAAATTTGAAATAATTTCCCATAATTAATTAATTCCTTTTACGTTGAGTTCCAAAAGAAAAAATATATTGATAGTGTGGAGAGCCCTATAAAGTGTAGAGCTCGAAAAGTATTGATACAATAACAAAATTACAAATGTAATTACTGTTTGCTTATTGGAATTCAACTGAAAAGGAATCAATTACCATTTTTGAATTTAATTCCACAAGAGTATTTGATTATACTAGTGAAGAGAAATTCCTCAGTTTTGAAGTACTTACTTTTTATTTCTTTTGATTTTTCAAATTATAAGTTGCAATTCAGTAATGTAATGTAACTTGTTTTTAATTCCATTACTGAGAAATTGGAATTTTAATTATCAATTACAATTCCAAGGAATGGAATTAATTTTTTCTTGACAACCCGATTCCTGGGAATTGTAATTAGTAATTAACTGGTAATTGAATAATTGTAATTGGCAATTAACTAGTAATTAACTAATTGTAATTGGTAATTAACTGGTAATTGCAATAGGTAATCAACTGGTAATTGAATAATTGTAATTGGCAATTAACTAGTAATTAACTAATTGTAATTGGTAATTAACTGTTATTGGTTATTAACTGGTAATTGTAATAGGTAATTAACTGGTAATTGAATAATTGTAATTGGTAATTCACTTAAAATTAACTAATTGTAATTGGTAATTAACTGTAATTGTAATTGGTAATTAACTGGTAATTAAGTAATCGTAGTTGGTAATTAACATGCCCATTTTTTTTTGTAATTAAATTGAATTTCTCCAGCTTGGGCACCCACCAGCGCGTTTCGGGGGAAGAGAGAGGGTTAGAATTTGCTTGTGACTGCATATTTGTATTGCGAAATTAATCAGGTGGTGAAAAGCCGGGGCTATTGCCATTGCCGCTGGCTGCTGCTGCCTATTGATTCTGATTGTTTCCGAAAATATTTTGCTACTGTCATTAGCCTCTGACTGCTTTAGATTTCGTTCATGAATTTCTCAGCAACTGAATGCCTCTGACTACCCCAATGTATGTGTCTTGCCTCTCTGATTTCTTCTAATTTACTCTTATTAATGTTTCAGACAAAACACATGGACAAAATCCCTATAAATGCAGAGCATTGTGTTGACTGGGTAAGGAAGATAGGTTAATGGGAGGGGGAAAGAGAGAATGTTTGTTTTAAATTTAGAAAGGTAAAAAAAATCAGGAAAAATATGAGCAGGGAAGGCGTGATTTCTACTTGCGGTTTGTGTAGCTCTAGAGAACATACGAACTGGTGGCATCAAATCGCTCGTTTCCGCAGAACATCGACCATGAAAAAAGCGGTAGAATAGAGTCGTGCAGGCCATGTTTCTACGATGTTCTAAAGATTGAATAGAGCTGGAAACCCTACTGTCTCTTATTAGCTTTATCGCTCGATGTTGAATACGGTCCAGGAGGTCAAGTTGGGTTCGTGAATTTTCTGCCCAAAAGTGCGAATAATTTTGTCTCTGATTGTCACTGTCTTGCCTTTAATTGTCTCTCTTATGGTAATCATCTCTTATTGTCTTTGACTATTTCTGTTGACCACTTGCTGCCATCGGTTGCTTCTGACTGCCTTCAATTGCTTGTTATGGCCTTCACTGCCATTTAGTATTTTATTCAATTTTTGGCGGACTCAGACTAGCTTTTACTATCTTCGATTACCTCTTGCTATTGAACTTCTTGGTTTCTAACTTCCTTTGGCTGCTTCAGATTTTCTGTTTCAACTTTCACTGCCTTTTTTGTCTTTAATTGCCTCTAACTGGCTTTTACTTCCTTTTTTTTGGCTTCCAAATGCTCTAACTGCCTTCGTTCATGATTTATTGAATCTGACTGCTGCATCTGATTGTTTCTGAGTACCCTTTGCTGCCGCCATTTGCCTCTGATAGCCTAAGACTTCCTTTTATTGTCTCTTAGTAGCTTCTACTACCTTAAACAGCTTCTGTGTGCCCTATAATACCTCTCAAAGCTTTTGAGTGCCCTTACCTCAGATCTCTTTGGGTTTGCCTTCTTATTTCATTTGACTACTCATTATTTGCCTGTTTCTGCTTTATATTACTTTTGGATGCTAAGTAAAGTAAAGTAATTGCTTTCGACTGCAACTTTTTTCCTCTTTACAGCCTTTGAGACCCTCTAATTGTCTCTGATTGGATCTAGCTGTCACAGACTACTTCTGCTTTCCTTTGATTGGTTTCAAGTATTTCTTAATTTTTCTGGCTGCTTCTTCTTTAGCCTCGGATTACTTAAGACTGCTTCTTAGCTGGCTCTACTAGCATTTGAATAACTTTCAATGTCTCTTTCTATCTTTACAGTGCCCCTTGTAATTAAAGGTTTCTTTGAGGTATAAGAAATACAACATAAATGTATACCTAAACTGAATTTTAACTTGGCGCCCAACATGGGGTTCTATTAAAACAGAGGAAAACAATTATTGAGGGTATTTTAAAACTTGGAGAGTAAATTTTTTCTGCATTACACTGTGAGCTTAATCCAAATTTAGGTTTTTATGAGTTGCACTTAAAAAAAATGTTATTAAAATAAAAAATTATCGAACTCGCACATTCCAATAAATAAGAGAATTGCGTCATCTCTAGAATATAATAGACCAACTAGTTATCTATATGAAAGCAAAGCTGTAAATACACTTACTTTAAAAAAAAGTGGGTGTGATAACAACCATACAGAGGTGTATAATTAAATCTGTCTAAACTCACACCTGCATTTATTTTATCTTGATATATATTTTTTTTTTTTTTTTTTTGGAAATAAAATTTTGCTTGGTATTTATTTATTGCCAATTTTTGTGTGCACAGAAAAAATTAGAAATTCCAATCACAATTTATAGAATTTTTTTCTTTTTTTTATATATATAAAATTTATTTATTGTAGGTATTTATTGATGATTTTGCAGTGAATACTACACACGAGTAGTCGCTCATTCATTCACATGCATTTGCAATATTTAGTTATCTCGAAACATGTTTGTATAGGTATGTATGTATGTGTTTGCGTATGTGTGTTTATTTGCATGTGTTTATGTACTTTTGCGTGCATTTCATGTATTTATCACGTTTAATTTATTTATTTTTTTATATATTTTTTTATTTAGTTAGTAAAATAAATTGCATAAATTCATTTATATTTTCGAACCGAATATGTTCTTCAATTGTTTTTTTATTTATTTATTTATATATTCACTTTTATTTTTTTTCTCCCTACTTTTTCTCTGACGTTCACTTTTTTTTAGTTTTTTTTTGGTTTTGCAAATTGTCGAAATTTAATTTAAAAATATATTCATTCTGTTATAAAAGTATGGAGAACTTTTAATCAACCAGGGAATGAAGTTAAATATTTTCTTTTTATTATTTTGATTGCATAGTTTTTAAATATCGTTTCATATATCGTTACGCGAAATTTTAAACAGTTATTTTTTTTTTATAAAAAACTAATATATTTGATTAAATATTTCTTGATATTTTTTAAAAAATGTGGAAATTATAAAATTTAATAGGTTTAATCTTGAAAAGTATGGAATTAACTTGGCGCCATACGTGGGGGTAGAGTTAATAGTTTAATAGATTAAATATTTCTTGATTTTTTTTACAAAATGTGGAAATTATAAAATTTCATAAGTTTAATCTTGAAAAGTAGGGAATTAACTTGGCGCCATACGTCAGGGGTAGAGTTAATAGTTTAATAGATTAAATATTTCTTGATTTTTTTTACAAAATGTGGAAATTATAAAATTTAATAGGTTTAATCTCGAAAAGTATGGAATTTACTTGGCGCCATACGTGTGGGTAGAGTTAATAGTTTAATAGATTAAATATTTCTTGATTTTTTTTACAAAATGTGGAAATTATAAAATTTCATAAGTTTAATCTTGAAAAGTAGGGAATTAACTTGGCGCCATACGTGGGGGTAGAGTTAATAGTCCTTTATAACATTAAATTGGGTAGAGGAAATGATCCAGCTAGAGAAGAGTAGTTTTTATATGCTTTGCACTCAGTATTTAATACAATAGAAAGTTTAAAAAGTTTAAAAACTCGCGAAATTTGAGAAAAATCTTGATTTTATCGAATAAATTGATTAATGGGGATATTTTATTTTACTTCTTTAATTATATTTTTTTTGCATTTAAGTTTAATCAAGCATTTTTTTCAGTCTCTATATTTGGATTTGACATTTTGTTATATACATTCATTCCATTCGTCTATAGCTTCAATAAATTATTTTTTTTTTTTGTTTTTTTTTGAGTCAATTATTTATTGACAAGTAAAGTTTTAAATTTAATTTCCATGAAACATGCAAACATGTCTTAATTTAATAAATAATTACTGGCACATAAACACGAAAGGAATAAAATATTTACATATAACCATTATATAAAATAACCTTTAAAAATATAAGTAAATTTGCTTAAAAAAATTTTGTGCCCAACAAAATCAAAAAGTGAAAGAGAACTAGAGATTTTGAATCTGCAACTTGAATTTATCTGTAGAGAAAAACAGGGTTAAAATTGCTTAATATTAGTTTTAGTCACTTTTGCCTTACTTTTATCGAAAAGATATCGCAATTAAGTCTAATTTCTAATTTCCCCCGTATTCTTTTGGTGATCTTCCCACAAATTTTCTTTTTGGATCAGTTTTTAAAGCCTGGCCTTGTTCTGCAAATTTTTACGGGATTTCTCTAATTGTTAAAAAAGGATATTTATTCCCTGGTCTAACTTTAAAACTATGTATCTATTGGATTTTTGATGACTAGGTATATCAGTTCCTCAAGGCCTCGCTTTTAAAAATTTTACCGGATTCTCGACTTAATATTAAAACTATCAGTTCCATAGATCTAGCTCTGAAATTCTCCACTAGATTCCAAAGAGATAGTTTGTAGTTCTAAAGAATTATCAGTTTTCTTGTCATGACTGGAAGTTTCTACTCGATTTTGGGTGGTTAAGAAGAATATTAGTTCTTCAAGCCGGTTTCTGAAAGTTTCTACTGATTTCTGGGTAGCTAAGCGAGGATAACAATTCCCCAGGCCTTGATCTGAAAGTTGCTATACGATTCACATTGGTTATTGGACTGGCTCTTTAATATTCTACTCGGTTTTCGGTGGTTAAACAAGGTTATCAGCTCCCTTGACATGACTGCCAAATTATTTGGCTCTACAAGTTTTTACTGGATTCTCGATATCTAAGAAAATACATCAATCCCCTAAGCTTGGCTCTGGACACTTTTACTGAACTAGATGGCTAAGAAAGTTATCAGCTTTTCAGACTGGCTCGAAAAGTTTCTACTAGGCTTCTGGCTTCTTAGAAAGTATGTCAATTTGTTGGGTCTAAGTCTAGACGTTTCTAATGCTAATGGTTGCTAAGAAAGGATATAAGTTTCCTAAGTTTGGTTCTAAAACGACATGAAATAGGAAAGTCGATTTTTACTTTGTACTGGCCAGTATTGAAATTTTGTGCTCCACGGTTTTTTGGACTGAGGAGCACATTTTTTGTTTCGTTTTGATTGGTTTGTCAAGGTGGCTTTCCTACAGCAGACCCACTGTGAACCACAATAAGCGATATAGCGCCGTTTTGATACCATATCCTCACCGAACTAGAATTAATGCTGACCTCTTACTAAACCCAACTCGTGGAGTTTAGATATTCCAGGTGATTCTTTGGACTGATTGCCTAGCAATCGGACATGTTATCGAGGAAATACTATACCAGAAACCTATATCTTGGTTTAATTTTAATTTAAAAAATATTCCTATGGGGTCTTCGGAGCAAAAATTTGAAAAATTAGGGAATATAAATTTTTTCTTGTACAGAAGCGCCAATCATAAACTATCTATGGGTTTTGACGAAATTTTGTAGAACAGGTTTTTTTCGACCAAGAAATCTACTTTTGAACTTTATTTTAATCTAAAAAATATTCCCAAAAGGGGTCCGGATGATTTAAACTAAGGTATAAATTTGGCTTTTCTTTGTACTGAAGCGCCTTCTATGGAATGACCGTATTTGTTGAAATTGTGTAATCTAGTGATTTTTGAGTAAAAAACTGCATCTTTTTTATTCTACTTAGATCTGAAAAATCTTCTTAAAGGCAGAGCAAAAATTAGAAAAATCAGGGAAAAGTTAGATTTTTTCTTGTACTGCACGCCATCTGTGGACCAATCGATTCTGTCAAAATGTTGTGCACTAGAGATTTTTGAGCCAAGAAACTCTATTTCTCTGAAAAGTATTCCAAAGAGGGCTCCAGAGCAAAAAACGGAAAAGTCAGAGAAAAGTTACATTTTATCTTGTACTAAAGCGACATCTTTATTGAAATTTTGCGCATCAAGTGTTTTTTTGTGCCAAAAATTATATTTGTGACCTGTAAATAAATCTAAAAAATATTCTAAAAGGTGTTCTGAAGCAAAAGTTGGTAAAAATTTTAATAATTTATTAGCGGCGAGAAGTTTAAAAAAAAAAAGTGTTGACCATCTTGTAATTACGCTCTTTTCTCATAAAAATCGGTATCCTGGTCGGGTTAAAAAAGTTCCTTGTATGTCGATCTACTTTACAATTCATACATTTTTGAATTTCTAACAATTTGAGCATGCTAATTTTAAAGTAAAGGCTCTGGACCTTTGCAAAAAAAGATCACGAGAAGTTTCAACTTCTTTGAATTTGTTGTAAGATTGGCTTAGACATGAAAGCTTTTTTTTATCGTAGAATTTAGGAAAATTTGGGTAAGTTCATGTTAGAGCTGAGACTCAAGGTCTATGGAAATATTTCACTGCCCCCCTTTTGATTGCATTTTAGGAATTTCATTTTTCTTCCAACTTTCTTATATATTAACGCACTGTGATTTGGAGATACTACCTAGAAAGACTGTATAACCTCAACTTTTGACATGTTGATTTCAAATTTATGTAAAAATTATGATTGGGCCCTATCGAAAAAGTGATAGGAAGGGCGTAACTACAAGATGGTTGACACTTTCTTTTTTTATTTAAACTGCTCCTTGCATTTGGTTTAGTACTCATTTTAGAATATTTTTCAGACGAAATTAGAAGTCAAAAATGGGTTTTTTGGCCCAGTAAACTCTGGGTAAGTAAAAATTCAACAAATACGGACGGTAGATGGCGTTACAGTACAAGGTAAAATTCAACTTTTCCTTGATTTTTCTGACTTTTGTTCCTTTGGAATATTTTTCATATCAAAATTCAGCCAAAAAATGGATTTCTTGCCTCAAGAAAATCTAGTGCTCAAAATTTCGGAAAAATCGGCTTTTGATTAACCCATATATGTCCAATGTCCTATATATGGTACACTTCAGAAATGTTTTATTTTGATTAAATGAGAATATATTCAATCAAAATATAAACTTTCTGAAGAGTACTGCATAAAGGTCATTGGGCATACATGGGTTAAATATCAAACAATTTGAGGTTACTTAAGCATTTTTTTTCGCTATTTTTTTTTTTTTGAATTTTTTGTTGAATTTGAGACAATTTAGGCAAGTTTATTCTAGAGTTGAGACTTGAGATATTTAAAACTACCATGAGAAACTCATTTAGTTGTGATGCCATTTGTTTGGGCACTTCTCGCTTGCTGTTTCGATTACAATAGTTTTAAGTAGATCTGTTTTCTAACATATACATAAGTCCTTAATCGATATATCTCCTTAATTTTTTTTCGTTATTTTCACCATTACTCATTAAGTTTATTTCACCTAAAAAGTTGCAATTAATTTATTTATCCACTAAAATGAAAATTCCATATTACAAATAATCATTGTCCTTGCAGTACACACAGAAAAGATATAGAAATTAATATGCCACAATTAAACTTAAATCAAAAGCAATACAAATAAATACAAACTATTACAAAAAAAAAAAAAATAAATATTATTATTATTATTTCATGTGCAAAACGCAAACAAAAACACAAAAATTTGTTAATAAAATCTGACAAAAATTATCAGCAATACTTTGTTGCGATTGACGTTCTTGTGTTCTGTGATATATCACAAAAATAGAATAATAAATCGAAAAAAAATCACACTCATTACTTTTTAGCTTAAGCACCTATTTCCAATGCTCACTCCCCCTAGCGCACATTTCTCCTGCAACCCAAAAACGGAGCTATCTATTTATCTATTTTTTTCTTTCCCCTTGCTGTTTCTGCTGCAACTGACAAAACTTTATTTATAACCAAATAAAATGATATTTACGATATTTGTGATATTTATTGATATATCATATTTATTTTTTTTTTGTGTGTGTGTGTTTTTTTCGACTTTTTAGCAATTGTTTATTGTTGTTGATTTTCGCACACACACACACACACATACACCAACTGCCTGCTTGCCATTCTTTCCAACCACTCCTAGCAGCAAATGGCACACATGCAGTATACTTGAAGTATCTAGCTAGCTAGCTTTATATATATACGTTTTTTTTCTCTTGAATTTATAGAGTGTTAAGGGAGTGCGGGGCTTTTGATGAAAATGTAAGAAATATGTAAGAAATGAAAAAGCTTTGGTAATGGTAGAGATGGCAATGGCGATGAAGGGACACAATGTGGATAAAATTGAAAAGCGTAAAAAATAAACACATCAATTTCATTTTTGTGCAAGATGTGTGTGTGTATGTGTGAATTTTTATGTTTTTTTTTTTCTTTTGGATATCACACAAATACAAATAAGCAAACAAACAATCTCACACACATACACTTGCACATGTTGTGCAAATTGACGCACAAATATGTTTTTACGCCACCAATTTTTTCTAAATTTTTTTTCATATTTTTCTTTTAAGTTATTTTACAATTTTATTTATTTTCATTTTTTCTTCTCCTTTTTTTTTTTTTTTTGTTAATATTATTGATTGACTTGAAAATATGAAAAAAATATACTGCATCTATTTTTTTTTTTCAGCTCATAAATATCTTTTTGCTAAAAAGCATTTTCAAATCAAATATATGGCATCTAACGTCTTTCTGTCTTGTCTGTCTGTCTTTCTGTCTCTTCTAGTTATATTCGAATAATAACTTCATGTGTTTGTTTGTAAAGAAATGTAAATGTAAAAATGAAATTGATATTTTCTATCATATTTTTCTTTAGAATTGTTGTATATTTATTTTTTTGCATATGTTTGTTATATTATTAAAAATTATATATATATATTTTTTTTGATATAAAGTGCTTACATCAGCGTAGGCAGGGGAAGTGAGAGCATAGTCCTTATAAACACTTTTAAAAATTTGTTTATTTGTTGTCTTTTTCGAAAATAACAAATACACTTTTCTATTTCTCTATTTCATGCATCACAATAAAAATGATTTGTCGTTATCTCAAGTTATAAACGATTTTATAAACAGCGCTGAAAAGTAGACTACTACTTTAACTAACAAAACATGTTTTTATTTTACAGTATTTTATATTCAAAATCCTCAGATATTTTTCATTGTATTTTTTTGTTTTTTTATAATAAACTGATCACACTTGATTCTAGTCAAATGTTCATATGTCAATCTCATTTGTTCAAAAACTACTACTTACATTTTCGCCAATTACTAGTACTAACACCCCGCTTTATACAAAATTTCATTGTCATCCTTTATTTGGCAACCAAGATATGTCGTTTCAAGTATTTCGTTTGTTTTAGAGATGCCACGCCTCTATATTGTCTAGTCATATGTCCCTTCACTACTACTAACATTCCGCCCTCAAACATAAAATTGTATTTCCTCTCTTGCTTTAGTTTCTCAGATATGTCGTTTCAAGTATTTCATTTATATTAGCGGTGCCACGCCCAGAATCGTCTAATCGGCTGCTCTTTGACTCCTATCAACATTCCTCCCTAATACACAAAATTCTCTTGTTTTAGTTTCTCAGATATGTCGTTTCAAGTAATTTATTTGTATAAGAAGTGCCACGCCCATTTGCCCAAAATCAACCAAACTTTCCCCAGTGACTACTACTAGTATTCCATTCACAGATATGTAATTTCTTACTATAGTTACCCAAATATGCAGTTTCAACCATTACGTTTGCATTGAAGGTGCCACGCCCACTTACCCAAAATATTTCAGATAACCACTATAATCTGTCCGATTACCTTCTACAAGTTTTGAATGCCTGGACAAAGAATGAAAGAATGACATACAAGCAAATATTCGATTTTATACAAGGTGGTGGAAAAGTCATCACCCTATCTGAGCATGATCTCATTTGTTTAAATAGTGTCCTATGTCATCGCGACTTTAACATTAGCAGCGTTTTATTCGTCAGCTAGTTTGACATGTGCATATAAAACGACCAAGTTGTTAAGTCTCTTCTTCGTTTTATTGTTATTCACAATGAAACTGCTCAGCAGCTAAAGATGAAACATTTTAATGCATCCCAGTTTCTGTTCTTTTTCCATACAATTATCGCTGCTAGTTATACATAACTAGAAGCAAGTGGTGAATAAAACGCTGCTATTGATTTGAAGTAAATTTAAGTAGTAGACACGTAGACAACTCATGGATCACTATACTTCTCGTAAAGGCGAAATAATTAAAATATAGTGGAATGATATTCCGTTTTGGCGATGCGATTGAAACGTTTACTCATTGTTTTTTCCCCGTTTCGTTCCGCACCCCTGATCCAAAACATAATTTTTATTCTTTAGAATTTTATTGAACCATAAAATTTAGTCAACTTAAACGAAATCTTCATTATTTTTCCTGCCTTCTTTAAATATTGAAATTCATTTTGAATATTAAAACAAAATGAAGAAAACCACCAGTAAAACCACAATTTCAATGATTGATGAGCGAGCGCATAACATTTCGACATCAATAATGAACAATTTGTGTAAAAAAAAGGGTGGCAACACAGTTTACTCTTTATCTCTCTTTATTACTCGGTCATCGCCATCTTCAACATACCATTACCATTGTTGCCACCAAGAAAAAAGGAAAAAAACGAAGACAACCAAAATGATTTAATCGTAAATAAATGAGTCAAAGTGATTTTGAGAAATTATTTCCAAAACCTCAAAAATGTATGTAGTATGTATAAAAATATTCATATGGTATGACAATAACAACAACAACAACAACAATGCAATGACGTTAAAAATTATTTAGCATTTCTATAGAATGACATCAGTAATCAGTTTTCCACACCTCCCACTAACTATATACACTGTGCTACAAAGGCATCGCCTTGCCACCAAAGAGCAGACGACGAAGAAGCGGAGAACTTGCTTCCTTGTTTTTTTTTTTTTTGTGATATGACATTAATATTACAGAAAATACTTATTTATTTTTTTATGTGTGATTAATTGCGACCTTTCGCATGACAACATGATGGTGGCGGCACACGAAAGCGCACACAAGCGGGTAAAAAAAAAAAAAATAAAAATAAAAACATGGTGTACTTTTTTTTTCTCATGTACCATACTGGCTTGAATTTCGTAGAAGACGAAGAAAACATGGGCAATGTGAATAATATTTTTCAATAAGGACTTATAGAATATTGGAACATAATGGTAGTTTTGGTTTCGGTTTCAGGTTCGGGGTATGATTACAATGATGATATTAATGATGGTTTGGTAGATGGGTGTATGTGGATTGTTGATCAATTGACGAGATGAGATAAGAATGAAAAAATTGTAAACATTTTATGTGCAACACATTTTAATGATGGCACCGCTGCATTGAAATCAAGTGGCAACGCGGTTGCATTCAGAGTGAGGGAATGAGAGATAGAGAGAGAGAGAGAGAGAAAGAGAGAAAAAGAAAGAGAGGAAGAAGCCAGTAAAAGTTGAATCAAGTTGTAATTACAAAAGCTGACATGATTTTTTACTTTTGTTATATTTTTTTTTTAATTTATATTTATTGAAAACTCAAGCATCACAGAAAACTGAAATGATTGAATATAGCCACACTTGATATCATAAAATTGTAATAATATTAATAATTAATTTTATAAATTTTTACCCAGCGTTCTTGTTCGTCTTCTCTAACTGCAATCTAGTAATCTGGAGAGGTTGAAAATTTCTCTACAAAATTTGCTACTTAGATAATGCTACCCTAAAATTTTGTAATTTCCTTATTTCAGGTTATATCAAAACTTATCGTAGTTCAACTGTATTTTTCAAAAAAAAAAGGAACTAAAATTGTCCCATTAAACCCTCTAGTCTGATAATAATTGAAATAACATCTTAGAGAATTTGGAAATGCAAATTCTATCGCACATGACAGTTAAAATTCTTCTCGTTAGCCAACACATTTTTATTTTTCATTTTTATCATTTATAATTTTGATCGAATTTAGGTATATAGAAGTTCTGGTAGACCTTCAAGTTACATTGCCAACAATTTAAAAAATGCGATTAAAATCGCACTCAATTTCCCGACATTGTGAATAAGCCAGTAAAGTCAACACTGTTTAATTTTAATTTTCGATATCACAAGGATATATGAATAATAAGTGGCTTCAAAATTGTTTAAAACTTATTCGAGAGACGTTTGTGAAAATGAAAAATAACTCATACCATATGTCACCAACGCTGTGCATCAGAAGTCTTAACCCTTTCGGGACCGTAAGAAGATATAGCGCAAAACTGAATCCAGATATTTATTTTCTAATCCCAATTTCTTGTTACAATTCTTGATCAAAAAATACACTTTGCACCTCTAAAGGCTTTAACTTTCCTGACCGACCGGTGACCCTGTGGCGCTCAATGGGATTTAAAAAAAAGAAAAGATTTTCTGTAAATTTTTAATTGATAATTTTTAAAAGACAGATAAAGTAATATAGTATTAATTTTTCTTTTAACCCTTTTTTGACCTAAGTTTGTTTGAAACTCAAATCTATACCGACTTCACTTGATTCGAATCTAACTAGTTCTAAAAAAAAACGAACATTTTTTTTTCTAATTGAAAGAAAAAAATATGAAAATCTCGCATTTTCGAAGAGTTGCGGAAGAGTTTGCGGAATGTTTCGAGTTTTCGGTTTATTCCATTGGTTTCAATCTCTGGATTTCCACTAAGATTCTGTTAAGATTTTGATTACAAATAGAGCCCATATGTCAAGTCGCCTACAAATTGCACACAATTTCGATTTAACTACAAAATTATTAAAATAAAAAATTACTACACAATATCTTTAACTACATCTTCCGATAGTAATTACATTTAAATCTAACTAAAATCTAATCAAATTTAAACTGTCTTTAAGATTAGCAATTGCTAGACTGTGTATTACTTGATTGTGACTATAATTTCGAAGAAATTAAAAGACAACGACTACATACCGACCTCCATATACTCACGTTGGCAACACGTGAAAATGAAATAAAAATCTAAACAAAAGTAATTTACTTTTCTATCGATATTAAATACTATACTAATTCGCATTCAAACCATAATTATAATAACAATAATAATAATAATAATCATGACCGCAAAATTGTAGTCATTTCTAGTAGAAGAGAGAAGAGAAAGAAAAAAACGAGTGAATAAATTTTCAATGCCAAGGTCAAAACTAAAAACTCATTTATGTGTCATACTAAATTGTGAGTAAATGTGGGGCTGGTGCTGCTCCCCTACTGCAGTAAAAAAAATGCGACGTAATTTGGGGCGCTGCTATATTTAATATACATATAGTAGAATAGAAATGAATATATGATGGTGCAAACACGAACAAACGAAATGAAAAAAAAAAAATATATAAAAGAAAACACAAATCGAACAAAACAGAACGTAGAACACTCTATAGTGTACAGGGTGGGAGTTGGAATATTTAAGATAATAATATCGTATGTAAATAAAAAATAAAAAAAAAAAACAGAAAAAAAAAACAAAAACGCATATATAAGTGACGAATTAGTGTTGTCATTTAATGTCATAGTTAGTTATTGTGTGTTGTTTGAATCAACGAATAAATATGGGTGGGCACTAAACATACAGTAGTTTTCGGTTAAAAGAAACTTCAAGGGACTAGCCAAAATGGTTCGTTAAAATCGAAAGTTCGTGTGAAAGCGTTAAAGTTCAATTAAAGTGAGAAAAATTGTACGGAAACTGAATTTATACTTTTCCAATTGATTCTACATAACTGAAAGTTGGTCTTAAACATTTACTTTATAATCGAAAACTACTGTAAAAATTGTATATTATTTGATAAATGACATGAGTGAATACGCAAATGACTGGAGTATTGTGTAGTATGGTATTAGTGGACTTGTTGAGGGGTTCTAACCACGAGTTGGTAAGTGAACACACAAAAACACACGCACACACACATTCATTGAAAAAAAGAAGGTATTTTATTTACTACAGACATATTTACATATAAGTATGTATGAAATTGTAGTGGGGCTAATGGAAATTACAGCAGACAGACACTAAGGCGGCATTTACATACTTATTTATATTTTAAATACATACCTACATGCATAAGGATTAGAGCACACATACAAAGGAACAGTTGAAATGTAATCACATAATCTGTCCTTTGTTTCTTTTTCTTCTTCTTCTTCAAAAATATGTAGGTAGGTATAATAAAAAATACTTTAATTAATTCTGGGTAATTGCATTAAAAATTTATTTTAGAAAGTAATCTCTATATATATGCATGTACTTAGTTAATTTAGTTAGTTAAAAATATTAATTTAGTACTGACTCATTCAATAATGTATGGTCCAAGCTACTGGAATCAAGGTTGTCAAAAGTCGAGGTTACAAATGACAGGCTGAGAGGAAAAGCGAGCTAAAATTTATATAAGAGCAAAAGTGAAATAATTTAGAATGTCAGTGCAAGAATGGCATAAGTAATACGGTTTAGAGTGAAAATGAAACGCCTTAAAAATAACAGCAAAAATGGTATAACAATTCTTTCAGAGCAAGAACAGCATAGTTTTTTATTCCGTTTTCGCTCTGAACATATTTCGTTTCGCTTTTGCTCTGAAGTAAAATTATTCCATTTTTTTTAACGTAGAAGTTATACCACTTTTCCTCTCAGCCTCTCAAATGAGGACGATTCGGTTTTATATCACTTTCGAATGGTAAATAACAGGCTGAGAGGAAAAGCGAGCTAAAATTTATATAAGAGCAAAAGTGAAAAAATTTAGTGTGTCAGTGCAAGAATGGCATAAGTAATACGGTTTAGAGTGAAAATGAAACGCCTTAAAAATAACAGCAAAAATGGTATAACAATTCTTTCAGAGCAAGAACAGCATAGTTTTTTATTTCGTTTTCGCTCTGAACATATTTCGTTTCACTTTTGCTCTGAACATAATTTGTTTTACTTTTGCTCTTAAGTAAAATTATTCCCCTTTTTTCTGAACGTAGAAGTTATACCATTTTTCCTCTCAGCGTGTCAAACATAATACAGAAATAGAAGCAGCGTCTTTATTATCGTGAAGTTTAGTTATGAAAGCTGAATATGCTTTAATATAATTTTTGAGGTCTAATTTATTCGAAGGACATTCTAACTGTAGCTATAGCATACAGGTGCCAAAGGTTTTCTTTCGTCTAAATTTCTCCAGCTACAGTAGTAGCACCAATTGAGTTAAAAATATACAATGGTGTGGTTTGTCTATGGAGAATTTCTGGATAAGCTTTGCACATGAGCCGCAGGATGTGGACTTGGTGTAAATCCAGGTAAAACGGAACTAATGTTTTTTACCACTAAGACCAAAATTCCAACCTTCAACCTTCAATCTTCATTCAGTGAATGGACAACAACTGACACAATCAGTTCATTCCGAATACTTGGAGGTTTTATTGGACGCAAAACTAAGCGTTAAGGCTTAAGACAACCGGTTTTTGGGCCGAACGTACTTATGGACATAGTAAAGATTTAGGTACTATACCAAACTTCGTGTTCAGAGGAACAGATTACATTATACCATAAATGTTTTTCAAAACCGATTTTAAGGTAAGATTTCCTACAAGGGCAGAATGGAAAGAAAAAAGCTTTTTAACGGAATACGACACTCCCATTTTTACAGATGGTTTAGAAATGACCAGCATATCACAGTCATCACCATAAAATTAAAACTAGTTCAGGAGTGCAGGGAGGCACTGAGCGAGCTAAATCATTATGCTGACATTACTCTCATCTGAGTTCGCGGCCTTGTGAACATTGAAGGGAATGAGAAAGCTGATGAATTACCACGTTCATGGGATTCTCTTGATGAATCTCTAGGGGTACCGGTTCTAGTCCCCTTGGGAGTCGTCAAGAGAAGCAGGTATCTGCAATGTCCTCGACTGGCTCATCGGGGGTGGAAGTCACTAATATCCTGTATAACCTCGTATGCGACATGACCCTCATATAAAGAGGATTTGTCTCGTGAGTTTTCAACCAGGGATCATACCGATACTGCTAGGTTAACGGCAGCCTATAGCGAGCACGCAGATCAAACTGCGCATCACTTTCAACGCCCACTGCAGAAGTTGAGGTAATTTAGAAGAAAAAGAAACATTTTCTTCTTGAATTTCCAGCCTTGCCCAAGGCTGGAAAGTATTTCCTCGATAACTTGTCCAATTGCTCGGCAGTCTGTCCAGAGAATCTGCTAGGATACCTAAAATCCACGGGGTGGGTTTAGTAAGAGCGCAGCATTAATTCCAGTTCGTCGAGGTTTCAAATCGGAGCTATGGCGCTAATTGTGGCTCATGGAGGGCCTGTTGTAGGTCAGCCACTTTAACCAACTAACCAACCAACGAACCACTACTTGTAAAGAAGATATTATTGACAAATCTAATACTACACTATTATTTCAGGAGTCCATAGTTCAAACCCCGACAAAGGCATGACCTTATCTGTTTTCTTCTCCTAATCAACATAATGCTTTTCTTTATTCATAGGGTTATCCCCTGTGTATTAGTTACTCACAAAAAAAAATTTCCAAAAATAAAAATACTTCAGATTGAAATAAGCTCATCGATTCGTCAGGTAGAACTTTGAATAGAACCATGTGGGGAATGAATGTAACGACTGCCAGATTCAATAAGGGGAGAGGACTGGCCTGGGTTGAAATACGCTCCCACCTATCCCCCACCACTGATATAAATATATCAAAAAACCGATATAAATATATAAGAAATAAGAATCAACCCTTCGTGTGCAATCTCTGGATCCGCTAGTGAATATATCTATTCTATAACATTCTGTGAATAGCATACTTTTAGGGTTACATTGAATTTGAATAGCTTATACAGCCAAGATAGCGGAATGAAGCAAATCTGCAAATCTGTATCAGAAAATGTTTGATCCTTATAGGAATTTCTTTCGAAAATGAAGCAACCTCACAGTCTTTTAAAAAACTTTTCCTGGGACCACTGCAGTTACTACAATATGTACATCAGCAGAGCAGAATTTTTTTAAATTTGAGCAGAAAAACTATTTTAAATTGATGTAATCACTACCAGATTCAATAGGGAGAACGGGCTCACGATGAAATCCACCCCTCCCCCTACCCTTTACCACCGATATTTCTTTTATGCATTATGATTCTTTCTTCTGAATCAGAAAACTCTCCGTATCCACTAGTAGGTGTATTTATTATACAGCATTTTATGAATAGCATACTTTTAGGGTTACATTGAATTTGAATTTTATCGAAATTGAACTGATGTAGCTAATACAGCCAGGAAAGTGGCATGAAACGAATCTGCTTTTTTTTAAGAACAAAGAAATAAACCCCCTCTCCCCTATTCTGTAATGTCTGGATTCTCTAATGGGTGCATCCATTCTATAATATTCTATATATATAGCATACTTTTAGGGTTACATTAGAGATGCAATTCAGCGAACTTTGAATTTTACTATTACTTAAACTTATGTAGCTAGTACAACCAGAGATGCGGAACCAAACCAAACCAAAGCCTGAGCAAATCATAAATCGATGTTATCCTTAAATCCAACCGAAGAGGAAAGTACTGCAAATGTTTGGTCCTTATAGGAAATTCATCCGAAAATGAAACCACCTCACAGTCCTGGAAAATACTCTGGGACCTGGGACCACTGCAGTTACTATGTATATCAAAAGGGCTATCATGATTGTAATTTCTCAAACTACTTACCGATAACTTATCCTAATATGTATACACAGTCCAACGTGATAAAAAAAAAAATTCTCTCTTATACTTCAACTTTTTATACTTACTCTTAAGTTACATGTGAAAATTAATGTTTAGATTGTGTAAGCCTTTTATTGTTGTGGCTATCTTAACTTTAGATATTTTTTTGCAAAAAAAATTTCTTCTACTTTTTGTTTTTTGGTAACACCAAAACATTTCCTAAACACTAACAAATAACATGAAAAACCGCATAAATTTTTTTTCTCCTTACCAAAACTCACAATGTTTTTCTTTCTTTTTGTATATTTTCAGGTAAGAGCAACCAAACCACATAGAAAAGAGACAGAGAGAGAGAGTATGAAGAATAAAAAAAGAATTATCACTTGAACACGCTTGACACAACATCACGTGATAATTATATACTATATATATAGTATGTTTGTATTCATGTAAGTCTGATGTGGTTACACAAAACGTAAAAAGGTAGCACAAATTACAATCAACCACACACAAAAAGTAACAAAATACAAAGCACCAGCAGCAAGTAGCAAAAAACAAAAAAAAAAAGAAATTGCATTTAAAAAAAAATTGAGGCCATAAAAAAGGGCAAAAAAAATAAAATACCTACATAATGTAATGTTGTAGGGTACGGTGACGTACGTGTGTCGTGTGTTTTGTGGATGTGTTTTAAGGAAATGGGTAGAACATGCGCTTAATTTGGATAAGATTTCAAGTTTATGATATAAATAAATAATAATAATAAAAAAAAAAAAAGTGTCACGAAAAATGTATGTAATTTAATAGTATTTATAGCATGTAATACAGTGTAATGGCTAATGGAAGGAGGTGTTGAAAGTAGATATATATTTTTTTTTAACTATAGTTTTTTCAATTTTCTGATTAAATCTTTAAAAATAGGGGAGTACAGTAATTTACGCTTAATTGCAACGATGTTAATTTCTGGTTCATTTAACCGGTAATGGCAATTAAACGAGGAATTTGCATACATTTTGAACTAAAATTATTAGATTTCTAACGCTATTAAATGGAAGATCTTTTAATTACCTTTAGTAGTTGCCTTTCTCAACATATTAAAAGTTAAGTTTCTCGTAACTGATATCTCGTAACTAAAATATAATGTAACTTAACTTTTTATAACTAGTATTTAACTACTTGTAGTTAGTTATTTTTAATTGATTTAGTTTATTTCGCTTACAATCAAGGTCATTTATCATAAGATGAACTTGAATTTTGTACTTGTGTAATGAAGACTCAACTTGTACCTTAAACCGTAGAGATTATGGATTGTTCAATACAAAAATGTGATGGAAAATGATTTTTTGCAATTATTTTTATGTAAATTGCCGATTGCTAGAAATACTAATCTAATATGGTTTATTCAGATATTCGGTGAATGATCCAATAATTTGTTCTCTATACAAATCTCATTCAGGTATAATAACTCCACAATTCCGGTCCACGGAAAAGTAGATGATGTAGAAACCAAAAACAAGCAAACGTTCAAACCAGTTTTTTTTTTTAGGTTGCTGAGTTCAATTCAGTAGAAAACTGCTTGAAGCAATTGATCTCTTGGCAGGATTTACATATATAAATGTTAAGCAAGCTACTCTTTGACTATTGAGATCTATAGAAGAACTCTAGGCAGCTGTAAAAGTTGCCTTGTCTAAGAAAAGGGAATACGTTTCGGAATTCCGGCAAAACTCTAGAGATTTACTGTATTACAGAGTCCTATAAAAAAATGATGGGATTATTTAAAAAAACTTATGTAGAAGTGGGATAGATCAGTGGATAGACCAGAACAGTTTTCGACGGTCCTGCAGAACTCGCTAATGTCAGGCTGTTGATCTTCATTAGAAGTTCAAAATAATAATAGGGAACTCCTGGGGAAATCAATAGTAGCTTCTATCATTACTTTCTGTAGAAATACTAAGTTAATCTGGCCAAAGTGAAACATAAAACAACCCAGGGATCACGTACTCTAGATATATCAGATAAAGATAATATTAAAGAAAAAACTGTACTATCGAGACCCACCAAAAAATACTGAAACTATTTGCAAAAAACTTTCTTAGTAGCTGGCAAGATGAAGTTAAGGAAGGAGGGAAGGAAGGAGAAGAAAAGAATTGAAAAAAGGAGAAGAAAAGGATTGAAAGATGGAGAAGAAAAGTATTGAAAGAAGGAGAAGAAAAGCGTGGCAAGAAGCGAGTGGTTTCGATTTCCCAACTGGTCAAGTCAGACATGATATTTATATTAATTCAGGCACCGTAATCGTAATCGAAATTTAATAATTATTTTATGATTTTCATTTCTTTTTATTTTTGCTCAACCGAAAAAATCAAATTATGATTTTTATTTTTTTTTTCTCAAGAATAAGAATTATAGTTTGAGTTTAATTTTTTGCGATTTAAAAACTAGTTTTTGTGTTTTATTTTTTTGCTCGGAAATAAAAATTAATGTTTGAGTTTAAATTTTTTTTTCTTTTTTTTTTTGAAACGAAAAACTGAAGTTAGGGAAGAAAGGAAAGAAGGAGAAAAAAACGATGGGAAAAAGAAGAAAAAAAGGATTTAAAGAAGGAGAAGAAGAGCGTAGGAAGAAGCGAGTGGTTTAAGATCTCCCAACTGGTCAAAGTCAAACGTAATATTAATATTAATTCAGGGACTATAAGCAATAACAAAAAATCCAAACTTAATAATTATTATGTGATTTTAATTTTTTCGATCAACGATAACAATTCTGGTATAAAAATTATTATTTGATTTTAAATTTTTTGCTCAACCAAAAAAATCAAATAATGAGTTTTATTTTTTCTTTCTCGAGAATAAAAATTATAGCTCAAGTTTAATTTTTTTGCTCAGATATAAAACAATTTTTTGAGTAGTAAAAAAATCTCGGGAATAAAAATTAATGATTGAGTTTTAATTTTTTTTTTCGAAGCAAAAAACCGGAGGAAATAAATTTTCCATATCTTGGGATCCTCGTCTCCGGATGAACTTAATGAAAAGACCAAATTCAAAAGTCGGCCAAGTAAGGAATTTGAGCTTTGGGATTAGGTATTTTAGAAAACTGTGTTTGAAGCGTTGAACGATGATTGGATGAGATGTGATTGTTTTGCCTCTATTAATTTGCGCTCTACAGGTGACTCACTGATTTACTAACGGTACAGCTATAGTGCTGGACTGTATGTGAAAGCAATGCAATTTCGTGAAGCGCCTTTTATCCATGCATACCAACAACAACTCATTGGAAACTTTTTTTCTTCATTCGTAAGCGACAGTGTAACGGGAACAAATTTATCACCGTGTTCACACGTTTTGAGTTTTTCGTTTTGCAAAAAAAAAAAAAATAATAAAACTCAACAATTAATTTCTATCACCGAGAAAGAAAATAAAACTCAAAGCATAATTTTATTCCTGAGCCAAAAAATTCAACTCAGTGTAACTGGAACAAATTTTTCACCATGCTCACACGTTTGGAGTTTTTCGTTTTAAAAAAAATAATAAAACTCAAACATAAATTTTTTTTCCTGAGCATGAAAATAAAACTCAAAGAATAATTTTTATTCCTAAGCCAAAAAATTTAACTCAGTGTAACGGGAACAAATTTTTGACCATGCTCACACGTTTGGAGTTTTTCGTTTTAAAAAAAAATAATGAAACTTAAACATTAATTTTTTTCCTGAGCATGAAAATAAAACTCAAAGAATAATTTTTATTCCTGAGCCAAAAAATAATTTTTATTCTGAAGAAAACTATAAAAATAAGTTATTTGGTTGAGTAAAAACATAAAAATTAAATAATGATTTTTATTCCAGATAAAAAAAAAAATATCTAATTAGTTTTAATTTTTAGGGGTAACGCTCACAAAATAAAAATTTTTACTGGCTTCAGTAAAGCAAGCTACTAAGATCATTTTGGTGTACTCTTCTATCCTCTTCGGCATTTGAAACAAGTTGGTTTTTTCCATTAAATTTTGTAAAATAATCATTATTTTCGGTCTCTCTATTAATTGAATTCAGAGCTGTAAACGATTGCAAAGACTTCAAAATGACTTCAAAAATAAAGGATAAGTCATTGAATTTAACATGAATTGGGATTTCACCGTCAAAAATTTGCATTCACAAAAAGAATGGAATTTTGGAATCATTTTTTTTTTTAAACCAATTGACTTCAAACTTAAAAAAGCTGCAATCTTTTACAGTTCTGATTGCAGTTTATATGGTGAAAAATATTAAAACTAATCTAAGTCATTTAAAAATTATTTGCATGTATTAAAATTTTAATTACATTTTGGGATCAATTATTGAGGATGAGTTATAGGTACCGATTTAGAGTGAAGTTTTTGGATCATTTATTGAGGATGAGTATAGAAACTGATTAAGGGTGGAGTTTAAGTATCAATTATTGAGGATGAGTATAGGTGCCGATTTAGGGTGGAGTTTTTGGATCAGTTATTGAGGATGAGTATAGGAACCAATGAAGGGTGGAGTTTTTAGATCAATTATTGAGGATGAGTATAGGAACTGATTTCGGGTGGAGTTTTATTATCAATTATTGAGGATGAGTAAAGGTGCCGATTTAGGGTGGAGTTTTTGGATCAGTTATTGAGGATGAGTATAGGAACCGATGAAGGGTGGAGTTTTTGGATCAATTATTGAGGATGAGTATAGGAACTGATTTCGGTTGGAGTTTTTGGATCATTTATTGAGGATGAGTATAGAAACTGATTAAGGGTGGAGTTTTTAGATCAATTATTGAGGATGAGTATAGGAACCGATGAAGGGTGGAGTTTTTAGATCAATTATTGAATTTAGGGTAGAGTTTTTGGATCTTTCGTTATTCAAGTTATTGTATAAAATCTTAAGTTTTCATAGCAATTTTCATATATCAAAGTTTCCAGATGTGTTTTCTTTTTACCTTTTTCATAGATGTCCAAGCTTGTTAAAATCCCTGACAGAATAATCACAATACTTCTAGAATTTGAATAAATAATCTATTAAACGAATCAATGAATTTCATTTTATATTTTATTGCTGCCATTAAACTTACAAATATTCAAAATAATCGATGTCACTTAATACCAATTAAAAACTTAATTGCGTGCATTAAATTATTTAATTACATTTACGCAATTTTGCAATTAGAGAAAAATGCTTCGATTTTTTCAATTTCAATATTTCGAAGACGTTGCATAAAATATACCTACAATTTTTTACAAAAGAAATATGAAAAAATGTAGGAGAACGGGGAAAACAAAAAAAAAAAAAATTAAATTACATTACATTGAGAAAAAGGAACATCTGTGATTTCTACGAACCAAAGTAATTAATTGCCTGCCAAATAAACATGATTGCCATAATTTTTTATAACACTTTTTTCTACCCCCCCTCTTCTACATTGCAATGCAGTGCATTGCTTTTGATTCATACTATGTAAGTAATGCTGCGTTTAAAGCAGCAACTGCTGCTGCTGGCTGCTGCATACATTTACTATACTATTATGTATACCACGAGTATGTATAAAAAAAGATGAAAACTACGTACTATATACTAATATATATACAAACACACACACACACACACTCTCTATACATTATAACGTTGTAGTGGTCGTTGTCGTAGTCGCTGGGCATCTCATTTCATGACAACAACATTTTCGCAATTGCAATTTCGCACTTTACAATTTCGGTCATAAATCAATGAGCAATAAATTTGCAACGTCGTCGTTGTAATATCAATTCTACTACAACTACTACGTACTAGTTACTACTACTACTACTATTATTTTTTTTTTTTGTTGCTTCTTCACAATGTTGCTGGTGCTGCTGCTGATGTTGTTGTTGTTGCAATGTGCAAGTGATGCTGCTGCTGACCTATCCTTTTTGGTTTGTGTAAAAATTCATTGGGTTTGCAGATTTCTGTTAAATTTTCTTTTTTTTGTGTTTTTCTTTCTGTTATTTGGAAGTATGTTCCTGATTTTTTTTTCTTTTTTTTATTGCTGTTGTTTTTCTATTTTTGAGGAGTGGAAATTGTATGTGGCATAGGCCAATGTTTGTATGTATGTATGTATGTGTCTATTTGTTGGTTTGTTTGTATGTTCCTTGACAGTCCGATTGCTCGCTCATTGTTGTGGAGGTTACTGCAATGCAACAAAGTTGCAAGAAAATCCAGTTTTGTTTCGATTTTGTGCATTCAAAAAAAAAAAAAAAAAATTTCTTGCAGAGAAAATGAAAACCATTAAGGATGGGCTTCGATGTCGTTGAGGTCGAATTTTGCTTAATAAATGAGTTTTAGAGGGGGAAAAAATAACAAAAGTAGAGTTGCCATTGCTTTTGTTTTTAGCATGCAATAACATTATTCTAAACTTTTTTTTAGAAACCTTTTTTCCGAGTCTCCCGTCGTTTATTGAATTATACGTTATTGAATCTTGAGTCAAACAGATGCATATAAGAATTGTGAATTCTATTTCTCTTTGGCGGGTCATTGGTTCGTTTACAAAACTCCATTATCTTGAACGACCGTTAGTCTTCAGATTTCTCTAATATTTTTCTGATTTGTGAATTTCTTGAGGTAATTTTCGGACTTTTTGTTTTATCACGGGTCCCACTTCAGTGCTTTGTATTTAGTAAATTTCGTTGAAAGGTTTACGTAAAAAGTAACCGCTCTATTTCTAATTGTTGTACTTGATCACTTAATACATATTTTGAGTTCTTAACGGAACTACATATAAAAAGCTAGAGAAACCACGATCTAACTTTGATCTTCTTTTTACAAAATTGATTAATATTTTCTTTCGAACCTTCCGTCGATCACTACATGATCAATCCGAAACTTATTTTTCCCATAATTACATAGCCACACAAAAAAAAAATGTTTTTTTGGGTCTGGAAACCAGACCATGTTTATTATATGTTCTTGGGATCACTGAATCCGAATCCGAGGTCCAGATCTGAAAGAAAACCTTTTTTTAAGAGGTTTTTTGAGGTTATGTCAGAACTCTAATGTGCTTGGATTTTCCGGACCTCGGATTCGGTTTCAGAAACCCCAAAAACATATAATAAACAATGTCTGGCCCACGGATTCGAAAAAAACATTTTTTTTTGTGTGGCCGTGTTATCAGATTAAAGTCCCATAGGCCTGAGTTTCCTCACATAGATCTCTCATTTTCAAAGATAATTAACATACAGGGAATAGCTTGATAATCTCGTGAATACAAAAAACAAGGCCATTCTCTTGCCTGAAATCAAATCCGGGACTTCCGAGATGAAAGTTTATAGCATACTGCTACTAGATCACGTACTTTCAACCGCGTACTTTCTTCAGCTATAAGAATTGATTCTTGTATTAGCAAGAAAATAGCTGCTTTTCTTTCGTGCTCTTTCTCTCAGTCGTAGGTTCGATTTCCAGTTGCCTAGCATGATTCTGAAATTATGGCGTCAGTAGAGCTCATTGATTTGCTTAATGTATTCGTAAAATCTGATTTTGATCACTCAGTTCTTCTTACTCAACAGAGGCGTGCAGGTACACGAATCAAAGTTGATGTGGAAAAATTTTGCGCTGAAGTCTGAAACGACCACTAGAATACATTCTCAGACGTGAACCGTGAGACAAGATTTGCCAATACAAACTGTACTTCAGGAAGGAAGCAATGAAAAACTTTATAATTATCATTTTGGGACCTTAATTAAAAGAATTTTTTAAAATACTATAGGACCTTTACTTCAGACCCTCCTCCAGCCCCTCTCTTTCCCTGTCTATAACTTTTGAATCCACACGTAATATGCATGACAAGTTGTAGTAGTTGTCATACTTAGGATGCTTTCTTTTTTGTTGCACGAACTCTTTGAGTTGAACCCCGTCTCTATCCCCTACCTTCCTTTTACCACAATCTCTGTATCCTACTAGTAGGGAACACCGTGGGTAGACTTGACAGGAAAAACTATGAGGAACTAATTTTTCAACACAGTCGCTTTACAAGAATACCTAAAAAAGTCTAAAATGTTACCAATACTTGTTTGCATCCCAACTAACTTAGGTACTTTCGTGAAAGTAAGACTTCAAGAAGCTTTTGGGCTTTCATTTTTTCCATTTTTAGGGTTCTGGAACTCAAATCTTCTTTTTGCAAACTATTATGGAAGACGCACGTCCAACTGAAGGTCACGCGTACACTGAAGGTTTTCTGGTAGTGTAGGCGAGCTTTCAGTAAGACTTGGGGTCTAAATTCAGCCGTGGTACACTGGTTATATATTGGTCTTGTGAGACCCATTGCCACGTATGCCTCTGTGGTATAATGGAGACGAGCTTTGGTTAAGTCCTCAGTATCCTTACTGACCAGGCTTCACGGGGAGTGTGTGCCTAGGTATCAGTGGTGCAATGTGTACTACATCAGGTGATATCCTCAATGCATTACTTGACTTGCTTTCTCTGGATCTTCAAGCCCATAAAGAAGCGATGAGAGCGGCCTACATACTCCAGTTAAATAGAGTCTGGCATGCCGAGGTAAATATAGGGCACACAATAGTTGTCAGTACAGTGCCCACTGCTCTTGATGCCCGTGGACAATCATGTGCTTTGTATCCGCTTTGGAAGAAGATATGATGTCAGGTTCCCGGAACGTTATCAATGATTAAGTCCAGACGTCGTATGCCGGGGCCTCTATTACGACACTGCATAATGGGGAGACATGCTGCAAAACTAGGACTACCTTTCAATGACTTCTGTCGGGGCTGCGGCTCTGAGGAAGAAGAAGAAACAGTCCTCCATTTCATGTGCGAATGCCCATCCCTGGCCAGGAGGAGACTAAAACTCCTGGGCTCACCTTTCTTTACTAGTCTGTCCGAGCTATCATCCATAAATATTAAGGACATAGCCAGATTCATTATGGAATCCTCATGGTTCTCCACTCCGTAAATGGGCGAGTCGCGCCGCACTGTGGTATCACAATGAGCCTAATTATGTGCTTAAGTGTGCTTTCAAGTAGAAGGCTGTCACTCCAACCTAACCTAACCATGCCGGGGCCTCGGTCTCATGTATGTATTCTTTACCGACGAATCGAAAACTTCAAACGGTACTGGATCTGGTTGGTACTTGGACGACGAGGTCAAGTACTCATTTTTCAACTGGACAGATAGCGACAGTCTTCCGTAGCGGGCTGGATAATTGAGAGTAGAAGTAGAGTAGTAGGAAAGTGCGTAGTGATCTGCAGTGATAGCCAAGCTGCACTGAAGGGCCCTTGCTAACCCTGTCAGCTCTTCAAAATTGGTCAGCGAGTGTAAGGCAAAGCTAATTACTGTCGCAAAAACATAACAAGTTATGACTTATATGGGTTCCAGGGCACTGTGGTATTGCGGGGAATGAACCAGCTGCAAATGCACCATGGGGTTCGGCAACTTTTCTTGGCGTTAGCTCTGGGGTGGTCATGCATTGGATCAACGATTTCGTGGGTTCTATCCATACAGAAAGATGGTCTGAGCTTGACTCCTGCAGAACTACAAACTGCTTCGTGAGACAACCTAATAGAAAATCAGCGGAATTTCTTCTGAAACTAAGAAGAAAGGAGATTACTAGTGGGTGTCGTCACTAGTGGGCAGAATATGACTAACATGAGCGTCATCACCGATCCAACCTGCCAATCGTGTCTTGAGGACGACGATATCTTTTTAGCTGTCCGGCGTTCGAGAGAATCAGATTAAGGCTGTTGGGTAGTGATGTCTTGAATATGAATAATGTCCATACGTTCCCTCTTCCTGAGCTTTTGAGGTTCAGCAATGAAACAAAGAAGTTCCGGGTTGAGAGACCTTAGCCTTTCCTTCTTCTTATACCCCCCCTCACAATTTTTTCCTGTCATTCTACTTTCTTCTACTGGCTCTATCTTAGGTATAGTACAATGGTCTTTGAGACTGAGTACATTCGTTTAGTCCAGCCCACCTTTAACTCTAAACTTTAAAATGGCCTACTAGTATTGTCAAGGTTAAGAAGGTAATACTGACTTTTTTATATCACAACAAATCTTCTCAAATCAAGAAGATCTTGGCTTCCTTACTTTTATTCAGTCATACAATCTTAACCTCTCTTCTTTTCGGAGTTATATTTGTGCACAAAAGCTTTTCTTTTTACTAAGCATAATCCGAAATGGAAACTAAGCTATAAGGTATATACTTAACCTAATCTAAGCTTTAAAGAAAGAATTAAAAAAAAGTACCTTAAAATCTCTAAAATTTTTACAAAACAAATAGTCATTAGTCCCAAAGAGAAGAATTTTTTTGGGGGGGCAAATTTTAAAATGTATGTGTAGTATTCAACCGTGTACATTACTGGTTGCCTTTCGCCCCGCCTCCCCGCCTTCTTGCCATTCTTTCTTTCAGTTTAGTAATGTTTGTTAGAACAAAACAGCTGCTATCGTTTTTGCAATGTCTATGACCAAAAAAATAGAACAAAAAACCAGCAACAACAACAACAATACCCACTAGCGATACATTTTTCGTGCAATAAACGGGCGAACAAACCTTGTTGTTATTGTAACCGAAGCAGCAGAAACAACAAAGATTAAAACCGGCTCAAAGTGTGCCTTTTCGTACTTACATATACATACTGTAAACTGAACACTCAAAAAACAAAAACAAAACAAAAAAAATCCCCCAAAAAAAAGTGTAGTATAAACAATACCTACTACTAACTACCATACAATTTTGCTTTTGGTTTTTCTGCTGCTTTTGTGGTTTTAAAAGCAGGCAAATTTCTCTGTACTTTCGGTATGCTGCGCTGCGCGATTTCGACCGACAACGTCGCTCAACATGGTTCACTGCAGTACGATGCGATGCGGTGCGGTGTGGTGCGGTGCGATGCGGTGCAACATAGACGGAAATGGTCAAAATGTACATAATCTTGATTGATTTTCAGTTGACGTTAACCCGTTTCTCTTATACTTCCGCTCTACCAATGCTTCTAGTGTTTAAGCCTTCTTTCTCTATTTCTCCTCTCTCTCTCTCTTAATGTGGAAGAAGAAGCTGTTTTTTTTTTTGTACGTTGTTGTACAGAGGCGCAAGGGTCTCTTTGTTTTAGTTTTTTTTTTTTTTGGTTAAAACTGAAATACGAGTTTAAAGATTGAAGTTAACAAGCGCACACGCGAGATAATGCAACAAAGTAGTTAAGCAAAACAAACTTTGTTAGTAGAGCCATGACTGTATAGCCTGCTACTTTTCTATAGCTTTTTATATATATGTGAGTGTGTGTGTCTGAATGTGTGTTCATCGCTGATGGTTTATTTTGAGTTTGGGTTGGGTGTGGGCTTGCGTCGCGTCAGTCAACCAGCCAGCCAGCCACCAATAGCTTAAATGAAGATTTCATGTAATGAAAGCGTAGTGAAATGTATAAGAATAGGATTAAACGTATTAAATTTGCATTTTTTGTTGATTTTTTTTTTGTTGTTGTTTTTTTTTTTTTTGGTGGTATGTGAAGGTTGCTCTCGCCGTATTTAAAACTTTGAATGAATTCATTTTAGTTATAATGGCGACTCAGGCATTAAGGGGTTGTTCAATGAAGATGCAGATGTTGAAGAGGAATTTATGCATATTTCATGTATAATTTAAAGAAATATTTAAAGAATTTATTTAAAATTTTTCAGAATTTATGCTATTTCTTATAATAAATTTAAGATGCAAGAATCAAATTTTGAAAGTGAGCTAATAGTTCAAATTTGATTGCTTTAAGTTTAAACCACATCCTAAGTTAAAAACTGAGATCGGTATTCGAATTTTCTTTGTTTGCGTAGTAGTAAAGAGATCGGATAAGTAGCAATGAAAAAATAAAACCAAGGGGAGCTATGAAAAACCAAAAGAGTTTACACTGATACTCAGGGGTAACTTCTGGTTTTGGGTTTTTTTTTTTATTTAGAAATTTTATTCTGACCTAGAAGATATGAATAATATTATAGAAAACTTTGTATCTCAAAGAAAATTAATGCAATGAGTTAAAAAAAGCATTCCTGGTGCACCCTAGCGGGTCTAGAAGTTTCGGAAAGGGATTTGGGCTTTTCGTTCCTTCAAATCTTTTTTAAATAAGAAAAACTCGATTATAAAAACTTAGATTTCAGATTTTAAATTAGATTTAGATTTTCTTTACTAGGAAAGGCGGGGATGGAAGGGATTTATGCCCAAATCCCGCATCATTCGTAGTCCCGATAGTGATTTATGACAAAGCCCTGCCTTATTTGTTCCGGTAGTAAACTGATATAGTGGTAGGTGGATGAAGGTTGCTCGATCCAGTAGTTCCGACAGGAGAGGTGTTCTAAGTATTCGCGGTCCTTTAAAAAAAACTTGTATCCCATACAGTCATAATGGCTGAGGTACATATTTATAATGTAGGGGAATAGAGGGTTTCAGTCCCGAACGTTCCTCCCCCCCCCCGTCCTTTGAACCCCCAAGCGCTCCTGAGTATCTTGCGCTGAAAAGTATACTAGGTCGATTCACAAGTTGTCATATATTGTCGTATAATTTTGTATGAAAAATGAGAGAATTTATGACAAATAAGAGGATACGACACCTTGTGAATTACTCAACTCTATCTAAAAAATTGGTCTTGAAAAAACTTCCTCAATCTTACTAATCTAGTTTAGAGTAGAGATCTAAAAGGAATAGACTGTGCCAGAGGTAAAACAAGCACAGACAAGAACCCATAATCATTCTGTGGTGTAAGGCAGTCACCTATACAAAAACATTTAGCTAGAAATAGGGCAGGTACCGCTTTGGACCCTCAATTATTCTCTGGTTTAAGGTAGAGGTCTAAAAGTAAAAGTCTGAGCCAGAGATAAAACAGGCACCGACACAGACATGAAACCATAATCATTCTGTGGTATAAAATAGCCACCGAAACAAATGGACTAACCCAGAGATAGAGCAGGCTTAGGTATGGGCCCGTAATCACTTTATAGTATAGAATAGTTGGGCTAAACTAGAGATATGATAGGTATTGGAGTAAGAGATAGGGAAGAGTAAGAGATAGGTAAGGGGCGATAGCACTCTGCCACAAAATTGAGTTTTTTCCATCGAACTGACGATTTAATGTAGTCTAGAGTAATTTGGGGTAGCCGAGCTCGAACCTGAAGACCATTTTACTCTATCACGCCAAGGTTTTTGAGGGTATTCTTAATTTATGTTTTATCGTTTTTGGTGTCCACAGAAAAGTTGTTTAGTAGAATAAAAAGCATATTTTTTGTAAACCCAAGAATACTTCATCTAAGCTCCATACCCCAAATTTGGTGACTTTTTTAAGTAAAGCTTGGAACAATATTACCTACAGGCTAAAGGAATGATAAAAGTTTTATAGTACGTTTGGGAAAAAGTACAGGTGGGTCATAGAACATCAAAACATCCTCCATCCCTATATTCTTGGAAAAATAACCTCACAAAGTCAAATTTCATGCTTTCACGTACCGTTATCTCGAAACCCGGACGTTATAGAGTAAAATGGTGTTCAGATTCGAGCTCAGCGATCTAAAATTACTCTAGACTACATGGCAAATCGCCAGTCCGATTTGGGCAAACATACATTTACCTATACGAGTCCATAATCCGTCTGAGGCATATGGCGGACTTCTAAAAGATATGATCTGAACCAGAGTTAGGGTAGACATAGGCGCATGGCCCCATAATAATTCTGTAGTCTAGGGAAGAGGTCTAAAAGGAATGGACTAACCCAGAGATAGGGTAGGCATCGAGATGGGGCCGAAATTATATGGTCTAGCGAAGAGGATTATAAAAAATGGTCCGTATTAAAAATAGGGCAAACATACATAGCTGTGGGTGCTCATAATCCATCTGTGATATAGGACGGATCGTTCGTTCGTCATGGACGCTTAAAAGGAATGCCATAAAACACATAGGCAGGAGCCCGTAACCGCTATGTGGTATAAGATAAAGTACTAAAGAATAGAATGGAGATGCTTTTGGAGGAGGTTTAGATGTGATTTAAGATATCTATTAGAAAAAGGAGGAAAAAGCGTTATCCCAAAATCTCCTTTCATGAGACAAATCAACGGATTGAAAAGAGGAGGCAACAAATTTTTGAAAATCAAGACGAACCTGGGTTTGAAGGGTTAGGACATTAGCGCCTTGAGACTCCATTGCATCGAATTGTTAGCACGTTATTGATCGGGCTATTAAGGTATACTGCATAAGGCTATCTTTTATTACTGAAGACCTCAGTACTGGCTTATTTCAATAATGCCAATTAATTTGAACCTAAATAGACCTTAAGGAACTTAGTATATAAAACAAACTGATGATTTAAAGCAGGAGTCCACTCAAAAGGAATGTAAGTAGCATTGGGACTGAAATTTCTCAAGTTTTTATATATATATACACATCTATTTATTTTTTATTCAAAACCTCTCCCTCTCCTACATGGAGAAATCTTGCGGGTGGGCCTGACCTGAATAAGATATATTTTTATTAAAAAGAAATAGATTTTCTTCACGGGTTTGCGTTCCAATTAATATATAAGCTTTTAGTTTGACTTTAACTTTAACAGAAAATTGTCTGGGTTGATATGAATTGAGCAGATACTGACCGGTCGTTGACCCAGTGTTTTAACTTTTCCTTTCCCAACCAAGTGATTGCTTTACCTCCCCATGGTGGCCACAGGCAAAAGACTGTCAACATCCGTTTGCAGTGCTGGCAAATGCTTTTCCCTTATTTACGGTAGCGCGTGAACCAGGCTGTGGAGGAATTCAACTTGAATAAACAACGATGGCGTCCTCTATCTCAGGTGGACTACTTGGTTGAGTGCTTGGCAGCCTAGGGGCTCATCCATCAGGGCGCCGAAAGTTTCTCTTTTTGAGGCACCCATAGTTCCAGTTAGGCCGGCTACTTGGGTTGGACAGTAGGGTGACACATGCTGTCGAGGCGGCAACCTCACCAGTTACCTAAGAGAATTCGGCCGGCGAGCTGAAATACACTAGTCTACGAAACGTTAGTTATGTCTCGGATGCGGACTTTGACACCTTAGACCCATTGGAAGGTGTCAAATGATAGTTTTAGGTGGAAAATATTTATATGATGCTCTGAGGGCCTTAAAATTACCCGGACTGATGGAGTGGGATTTTTGCGAATACATCAAATGGGAACTTTGTTATCATTTATCGATAGCAGTCAGAAATTCAAGCTAAAAATCGCAATAGGATATTTACCCTTTTGATTCGAATGATTAACCCTCTCCTGACCAATAAATTCGGATTTCTAATAATTACTGAAAGTATACACTAAAAAGAACTGGGTGACTTGGTGAAAAATAACTAAATATGAAAGTAAATGTTTAGTTTTATTTAAGAATTTTACTGCAATTTGTTTTTAAATTCACAATTACTTTATGCTCCTTTCAAAAACTTTCAAAGCTAAAAGAAATCATCCATACAATAAGTGCGTGTTTACGAATACTACTTCAACTTTACTTATTCCCTTCTACTTACGTACATTTCATCTTGAACAAAAAAAAAAAAAAAAACAAAAACAACAACAAAAAGGAAATAGCTTCCTAATGACATTGCAAAAACACTCCATAATTCCCAACAATTCGATATCGTTTTATAAAATAAATGCGAGAGTGAATAAAAGCAAAACTAGCAGAAATAGTAGCGGGCGCCAGGGAGGAAGGTAAGGGAAATAGTGAAAAAACTATGAGTACCATTTATTCTAGATGTGCTGCTGCTCCTGCTGCTGCGGCGACGCTTTCATAGCTTCAAAGAAAGTGTGGTCTTTTAAAAAAAAAAAATCGTTGTCGTAGCTTTTAGTTGTAGTTGTAGTTGCAGTAATAGTTGAAGTTATATTCTTGGTTGTGGTTGTTTTGTCATTGTGTCTTCTTTCTTTCTCTTAAGGATTCAGCTGCTTGTCTTGTCAATTTCAAGCAATCCTTTTCTTGTTGCTGCTTACTGACGCAGATGTTGTTGATTCACAGTGTATGTCATTGTCGTTTAAATAAGCAAAAGCCGTAGATAGAATGGAAAAGCAATGAAGAGAAGTGTTGATGGAAGATGTAGGGGAGGAGGTTGCTATCAGTATAGTGCACTAGATACTTTCTTCTAGTAATATTACCACTACTACCTTTACTACTAATACTACTATTATTGCTTTTAGTACATTTTAACAATAATTTCATTTGTTTCTACTTATTACCGATGCTAACAATTGAAGCAGTAGTGCGGAAAATAAAGTCAACAAGCAATTATCACACTTTTTTCTTTTCATTTCTTCTCTATATCACCATTACTGATGAAAATAGCTGAGTTGCAAAAAAAAAAAAAAAAAGTAGTAAATAAATAAAAGCACACAAACTAACTAACAATCAACACACACACACACACACAAATAACAAAAATAAATAAGAAGAATAAAAAAAGTAAACAAAAAGAAAAGGTATATACTAAAAGACTGTAACAACTAAGCATCATAAAAAGTAAAAAGTAAAAAAAAAAAAAAGTAGTAAAAATAAAATTAAAGTAAAGCACTAAGACAAACGACAAAAATAGAGGAAGGAAACAGCAGCAACTGCAAAAAGGATACAGGATACAGCTAGCACACAGCATGTACAACTTGTAGAGACGAAATGACTTAAGCTCCTGACTAAGGCACATTCAAATAATACTTTTTGTTTTCACGACGTAAGCTTAAGTTTTTCTTTTTTCTTTTTTCTTTTTTTTTTTGGTTTCTTTTGGTTTTATTTCAACTATGTTTATTTTACTTTTTCAGCTTGCAGGCGTAAAAATCTCAGAATAGAAAAAAATTACCGTTGCATTACAAATATACTAAAAAGGTAGTAGGCAACAATAGTAGTAGATAAATAAAGGTGAATGTATTAAAAAGTGTTGCGAGATTTTAATTTCATTTTATTTGCTTAAGCTTAAGCGAAAATCAAAGGCTTTCGTATAATTTTATTTCTATTACGTAGTTTTTACTTCTCGATACACTCACAAACTTTCCTCAAAGTTTTTAATATGTATTTAGTACTTTTTTTTTATTTATAATACATATATGTATTTAGTATTTAGCAATCTTTTTTTTAAAGATATTATTTCTTTTGTATTTCATTCTTTGTGAATTTTTTTGACAGGCTTTCTTTTTGCGAAATTTACTTAGTAATTGAAAAATTATAGGAACGGAACAATTCATTAACCCTTTTGCGGTTTTAAAAAGTTTGGGTCTTCAGAAAAATGTTTTACTTTGTTCATTTGAGATTTTTGAGGCCATGAATTCGAATTTGATATCAAAGATTTCAAAAATTTTACTTTTTTCTCGCCTTTTCTCCGGATCACGACTTTAAATATTTTATAGATTAAAATAGAGGCCAAAAATGGGTTCCTTGGTCTAAAAACCTCAGGTACACAAAATTTCAACGAAATTGGTTGGTTTATAGATGTCGCTCTAGTACAAAAAATAATTCAACTTTCCTTCATTTTTAAACTTTTGTTGCGGATTCTCCTTTCAAATTTTTTCTAGACCCAAATAGAGGTCAAAAATCTGTTTCATGGTAAAAAAAGACCTTGGTGCTCAAAATTTTAAAAATCAATCGGCCCATAATTTTCTACGAAATCAGTCGGCAGATGGCTCTTCAGTTTTTGAGGTCCGCGAATTCGAATTTAATATGAAAGATTTAAAAAATTTTAGTTTTTACTAGTTTAGTTTTTACGGACCACGCCTTGAAATATTTTTTAGATTAAAATAAAGGTCAAAAGTGGGTTCCTAAACACTGGGTCTAAAAACTTCTGGAGCACAAAATTTCAACAAAATTGGTCGCTCTAATGCAAGAAATAATTCAACTTTCATTATTAAACTTTTGTTGCGGATTCTCTTTTAAACTTTTTTCTAGATCCAAATAGAAGCCAAAAATCGATTGCATGGTCCAAAAAAATGTTGGTGCCCAAAATTTCAACAAAATCAATCGGCCTATAGATAGCGTTACCGTTCAAAGAAAAACTTCTGCTCCAGAGCCTTTTTTCAAATTTTTTCTATATCCAACTAGAGGCCAAAAATCGGTTTCATGGTAAAAAAAAACCTTGGTGCCCAAAATTTCAACAAAATCGGTCGGTAGATGGCTCTCCAGTATAAGGAAAAACTCCACTCCACTCCGAAGTTTCCTTTCAAAGTCTTTCGAAGTCTCCTAATCAAAATATAAACCAAAATTAGATTTCTTGACCTAAAAAATCCATTTATGCGAAATTTCAATCTCAATTTTAAGCCTACGGGAAAATTTAACTTTTCGCTGATTTTTCTATCTTTAAAATATTTTTTAGATCAAAACTGAAGCCAGGAAAGGGTTTCTTGGCGAAAATTTCAACAATACCCCTCGGTTCAGTACCAAGAAAAACTCTACTTTTACCAGATATTTCTAACTTTGCTCTTGAGTCCCCTTTGAAAAAGTTTTAGCTGCAAGTAAAGATCAAAAGTGGGTTCCTAAGATATCCTGGTGAGCTTAATCAGTCGGTGTGTGTATAAGAAAAGCTCTATTTCTCTCTGTTTTTTCTAAATTGTGTTCCAGAGTCTTGTTGAAGTAATTTTTAGATCAAACTAGGTGTCAAAAATAGATTCCTTGGCCCAAAAAATCCTAATCCTTCCAATAAGGAATAATTCAACTTTTCCTTATCTTTTAGTTTTTACTCTGAAGTCTTCTTTCAAATTTTTTCTACATCCAAATAGAGGCTAAAAATAGGTTTCATGGTCAAAAAAAAACAAAAAAAATATTAGTCCCAAAATTTCAACAAAATCGGTCGATAGATGCGTTTCCAGTATAAGGAAAAACTGCACTTTCCATTGATTTTTGTAACTTTTGCTCCGAACACTTCTTTCAAATATCTTTTAAATCACAATAGACACCAAATTTAGATTACTTGACCCAAAAAATCCATTTGTGCGAAATTTCAACAGAATCGGTTATCCTATAGATGGCGCTCCAGTATCATGAAAAGTTAACTTTCCGCTGATATTTCTAATTTTTTTTTCTAGAGCTCTCTTTCAAATATTTTCTCTGCTTTTTCCAAAATTTGTTCCAGAGCTGCCATTGAAATAATTTATTCCCTATTTCAATCTTTTTATATTAATTATAACACAGTATACTTTCGGGGTGAAATTCACCACCCTCCACCTAGCGGTACGAAAGCTTAACATAACTGGCACTACCTTTACAGACAAAATAATAAATGTGTGGTATACTTTTAGGGTCTTATTTTTAATATTAAAAATTCAACTATCTTAATCAGTATATTCTAATATCAAGACAACATACTTTCGGGGTGCAATGACCCACAATGACCTTTGGTTCGATTCCAAGACAGGGTATAATTGACATAATAAATATTTGTTTTTTTTTTGTACTCATAAATCACTTGATGTTTTTAATTAGCACAGTATGATCAAAATCAACTACAATTTAAATGACTGCCAGGTATGCAGGTATACTACAATTATCTTGAATTATTTGAAAAATCAATAATCATGTACAGAGAATAAATTTAAGTGGTATAAATCTAAATTAAAACATATGTTCTTGGTGTGCATTGAAAACAATTAAATACCAAAGTTTTACTTAAATGATTTCAAAGTTCAAGTAGTAGTATATGTAGGTACTTGAATCTACCCGTAACTAACAACAATAATGCAATTAATCACCACTTAATCAGAAACGTGTCACGTTGAGAAAACAGAAGATATCTAACCTTTCTGCCATTGAGTATGTACATATGGAGTCTGCATCAATTTACACAGAGTCTCTTTCTCTCATTCTCTCTCACACACAAGTACATACAAACTCTTACCCCATAACTCATACCTTTCCAGCTGTTAACTTCAACTAACTGCTAATTAATGTTTACTCATATCTTCTTCATTCTTTGGATTCGGATTCGTAATTTCTTTTTTCTTCATTCATTTCTTGTTTTTCTTCTATTTTTCAACCAAACCAACCATTGATGCCAATTAATATCATCAATTACTCCAAATGTCTGCAACATAAATTCGTATTTTATATATGCAATTTTTATATTTCTTCTATTTTTGGTTAAATATTACATTCTTTTTTTTGATTTCCCGGCAAAAAAAAGAAAGAAACCTTAGATATCATATATGTATTCAATTAATGAAATTCTATATAAACAAAAGAAAATCTGTAATAGTTTTATATCTAAATGTTTATTTTACTTTTATTTAGATTGTCATTAAGTAGGCACAATAACAAGATGATGCCTACTACTTTGTACTCCTGTGATTTTCTTTCATTGCTTTCTATTTAAATACTAAATGCTCATTACTTTAGATTAATATGTGTTAAATATGTGTAAATGTGTTTGGATCTATGTGTGTTTGTTTATAAGTATGAATATATGTATTAAATAGCATCTTTCTATTCTATATATACTTGAGACTTGAGCTTATACTTACTGCTGTCATTATCAGCCAACTTTTTTTTTTATATAACACCCAAAAGTATACTATGAAATAAGAAATATACACATATATTTATATACATACTAACTACTCTCTCTCTCCCTCTCATATGGTTTTGTTTCTATATAGAATTTTTTAGTAGTAATATTAGTAATGTCACTAATGGTTGGTTGCTGTTGCTATTGAGAATGATGATGACAACGACTACTCCAACGACAACGAACAGAATGATTTTGTTGTTGATTTTCTACACCGAACTGTAGATGGCATCAGCTTTTATCACATCAAGCACTCGTTAATTCCTCATTATAATGTAGCATTGCAGTTAATCTGTTCTACTTTGTCTTTACACTCTTAACAATATACCTACCTACATACATATGGTACGTAATATTATGTAGGGATGTATGTAAATAATTATTTTAAGGCTGTTCTTTCTTCATTAAAAAAAAAATTGGTTTTTCTCTTTTGGAGAATTATTTTCAAGGTTTTTATATAATATTAAGGAGCTTAAAAATTAAGAAGAGTGTAACATTATTGAAATCAAAGAAAGCAGCTAATAATAATAGCATAGTTTAAGGTGTTGTTGGAGCAGAAAACACAATTAAATAAATATTATTCTCGACTATCGATTACACAAGCAATGATTGGATATTTAAGTTGTGCTTCTAAGAGAGATCATTATATTTCAATACAAAACGAGAATATAACATTACTGAAATCGAAGAAAGCGCCAAATAATAATAGCATAGTTTTAGGTGTTGTTAAATAACAACTTTTCTCCATTATCAATGACTGGTTATTTAAGTAGTGCTCTTAAGAGAGACCTTTGTATTTCAATCCAAAAGAAAACAAATACTAAGAGACCGTATCGGTTTTGGATAAACTGGAATTTTTTTAATTGTACCTTTTTTAATTTTTTACTTCATAGAAGTAAAAATTCCTGCAATTGAATGTACCCAGTTTTGTTGCCGACTTATCATATACCTGATATTTTAGATACACGTTTGTCGTATTCGTTGCAGCAGCTCATGCAATACTAAATACTATAAAGTTACTTTGACTGAAGCATTCTCAGTCATAAACTTATCAACAACCTCTGTAATAAAGCCAGAAACTTGGCTGTTTGTAAATAATCCATCAAAAAATTATTGTTTCCTTTGACTCTGTGGTAATTCCAAATCTGAAATTATAAATTTCATTTTTGTACAAGTTCTCGAAAAGTCAAGTCAATAAAGTTGGAAAGTTTAATTTTCTGCTCAAAAACTCTCGAACTTACTTCATGAAAATTCCCCCGATTTCTTGCAATTTTTAATCAAGCGGTTCATAAAAAACCCCACGCCCCTCATAAAACCATTCCCTCTGAGTAGTCAATATGAATCATCGAAGTTGAACAGTGCTTCTCGAAAGTCCTTAAACTCAATTCATCGGAATTCATTCGATTTCTAAATAGCCAATATGAATCAGCAAAGTTCTTCTCGAAAGTCTTTGGACTTAATTTCGATGCCATGCAATTTTTAATCAAGTGAGTCAGAGAAAAATCCCTCGCCCCCTTTCCTCTCAGTAGTCAATATGAATCATCAAAGTTGATCAGCTCTTCTCGAAAGTTTTTGGGCTCAACAGCCATTATGAGTCATCGAACTTAAAGAGCTTTAAATTAAGTCAAACATAACAATTTGCTTCTTGAAGTTTCTGGATTCACTTTATTAAATTTCATTAGATTTCTTACATTTTTTTAACATATAAATAAGGGAAAATGCCCTTACCCTCTCCTAAAACCCTCTCTTCTCAGTAACCATTATGAATTAGCGAAGTCGACAGTTCTTCTGGAAAGCTCTCGGATATCATCTCATCAGATTTCGATCGATTTTATAAATTTTTCAATCCAGCGGGTTGAAAAAAAAACTTAATCTTTATGAATCAGAGAGCTCAAATTACTTAAAATTATTTTTTTTCGAAAACTCCTTAAATTTTGTCAAATTTTAGCATTTTTTAATCAAGTGGAATGGAGAAAAATCCAATATCTTCGTCTCCTCCTAAGAACCTTCCCTTTCAGCTGTGAAATTATGAGTCAGTGAACTAAAAGTGCTTAAACTTACGTCGAATAGTTTTATTTTCTTTTCGAAAGCTCCTGGAAAAATTCCTTGACCCTTCCTTTTTAGTAGTCAATATGAATCAGCGAAGTTGAATAGTTCTTCTTGAAACCTCTTAGACTCAATTCATCAAATTGTTGTTTTCTTATTAACTAATATGAGTCAGCGAAGTTGGTAATTTCTTCTCGAAAGACTTGGAACATTCGCCCTCAGCAGCCATTATTAGCCATTATGAATCAGTGAACTCAAAGTACTTAAAATTAAGCCAAATAGTTCAATTTGGTTCTTGAAAACTTCTGGACTCACTTTATTAAATTTCTTTAGATTTCTTGCATTATTTAATCAAATAAGTCAGAGTAAAGGTCCCGCCCTTTCCTGAGACCCTTTTCTCAAAGAAGCCAGTATGAATCAGCGAAGTCGACAGTTCTTCTGTAAATCTCTTGAATTTATGTCATCAGATTTCATTCGATTTTGTGAATTTTTCAATCCAGTGAGTTAGAAGAAAACTCAGCCTTTATGAATCAACGATCTCAAAGTACTTAAAATTTTTTTCAGTCAGGCAAATTTTCTTTTCGAAGGCTCCTGCACTTACTCACTCATTCAATCTTGTTCAATTTCATGCAGTTTTTGATCAAATGGGATGGAGAAAAATTCCCTTGCCTCCCTCTTTCCCTAAGATACTTTCCTCCCAACCGTTATTATGAATCAGTCAGTTGAAAGTAATTGAAATTGAGTCAGATAGTTTTATTTTCTTCTTGAAAGCACCTAGGCTCACTTTATCAATTTTAATGAATTTTTTTTATCAAGTGAGACGGAAAAATAATCTATTTCCTCATTTCTCTCCCCTTACACGCTTCCCTCTCAGTAGTCAAATTATGAGTCAGTGAATTAAAAGAGATTAGACTTAAGTTGAATAGTTTTATTTTCTTCTCAAAAGTTCCTAGACTCACCTTATCAAATTTTGTTTGATTTCAGGCATTTTTTAATGAAATCGGTCGGAGAAAAATTTTGTTTAAGACCTTTAACTCTCAGTAGTAATTATGAATCAGCGACCTCAAAGTTCTTTAAACTATGTCAAGCAATTTATTATTCTTCTCTAAACTTCTGAAATCTAGGTGGGGAAAAAATTATTTCTCCCTTCCCTTCGAGCGGATAAGGGAAAGGAATAGAATTTTAGGTTTTGCTTCATCCAAGGTAAAAATCTGAATATATATATTCCATAAATATGAGTCAGAGACCACTGCAAATTCTAACTTTTCGGAAATAATATTAAACTGATTCAATGCAATTTATATTGATAGTAAATACACAAAACCACGCCAAGCTTTAGATTCAAATCTCACCCATTAGAAATTTATTTATTTATCTTTATTTTTGTTCTATGTATAATAAATATCTATTTATTCACATTACTGAATGAAAGAAAAGAACGATTTTTTTTTTATATTAAACGAAAGTATTTAATCATAAAAATAAATAAATAAAAATATAAACAGCCTTGACCATGAAAAAGTGAATTCACGTGAATCCACATTACAAAGAAAAACAAAAAAAAAAAAATTTAAGAAAAGAAAAATGTTGCAGCTGCAAAAATATAATTTATATGTGTACCCACATAGTACGATATATGGATATATAGCCGTACATATACGGGTACATATATTCCTACATACATACATATATATTTATAAAAGAGGCTACATTTATTTGCTTTTTGCTGTTGTTTGTTGTTGGTGTGGTTGTTGCCAGATATATATGCGTTTGATGTGCGCTAAAATTAAACGAAACGCGTGTGCATATTTTTCTATAAAATTTATTTATGCTTTTTTTGTGTAATGCTGCTGCCGTTGATATCTATGTATGCTGTAGCTGATGTGGCTGCTTCTTTTTGTTGATTTATATGTATCATTTTTAATGTCGACTTAAAATATTTGGATGTGTTTTTTTAGAATGAAAGCTTACAGAAAAAAGTGATGCAGTTGCCGCCTATTTTTTTTTTTTTTTTTTTTGGTTTTTGGTTTTGTTTCAATCTCTGTAAGAAATCAAATGAAATTGGTTTTTTTGTTAGAACAGTTGCATTAAATAGGTTACAATGGTAAGTATGGGCTTGCCAGAGTATATGCCTTCAAACTACTTATTGATGGTCTATGAGTCAATTTTATACTATTCTTGAAACTGAAACTAGAACTGGAGGCGGTGTCTTATTTTTAATACCAAGAGCTAAAGTCGAGTCCTGAGTCCAGAAGTTAAAGCCGGTTTCCAAAATTCTATAAGCTAAAGTCGGCTCTAGAATCGAGTTTTAAGAATCCTACAAACTGAAGTTGGAGGTAGTGCTAAGCTTCCAATTGATTCCCGAGTTGACTTTTTAAAATTCTAGAAGATGGGGCTACCAAGCACATTGGTCCCGATCCGTTCTGCGGAGTCGGCTGGACCTCTACGAAATCTATCGTTGAGGAGTGGTCTAAGGCAAAATGGCTAGAGTATTGGAACCCTATCCCAGGTTTAAGACAGGCAAAAGCGCTTATCGTTCCGCTTGCCCAAAATAAGCCCATCTCTTTCCCCAAATCTGACCTTAGGCTATTGGTGGGCTACATGTCTGGACCCTATGGGCTCAGATATCACCTAAACAAAATAGGTCTGTCCAATGAGACAGAGTGTCGTCTATGTCTGGAAGATGACGAGTCGACACGTCACATTCTGTGTGAATGTTCGGCCTTGGGTCGGCTCAGAGGAGGAATTTTTGGTGTTCCTTTTCTGACGGCTAATCAAATAAAATCTTCTTCTACAAAAGATGTCTTGACTTTTATTAGGTCAGCTGAACGCCTTTTGTCATAAAATGGGGAATGGCACAAAAGATCTTTTAGGTCGCAGTGCCTGCCTGGTTGGGCTCCCCTAAATAATAAATAATAATAATAAGATGGGGTTAGAGACTGAGTGAGAGACTTTTTAAAATCTATGACCCAAAACCGAAATTTTTAGAACTTTACAAACTCAGAATCCAACCGAAGCTTGCTCTTTAAAAATTTTGAAACCTAGACCTTGAACTCATACAGCTACTCCCTAAATTGTATTTAGTAAAAATCGTTAATTTTCAGGAGGCTATGAATCGTACAACTAACTTTTCTCTAAAATTTTTTTCAGGACTTACCTCATCTATTACAGACAGAGACTTTTTGCTCTAGAAGGATAAGCTAAATTTTCTGTCGATGTTATATCAAATTTTATATTCAAACAAATAATTTGGATGATGCCTTCCTTCTCCTCTCAGACTTTGCTAGATTTATGTCAAAGCTCTTGCAGTAATTTTTTTTTTTTTGGATGACCTAATCCAATTTTCTGCTTAGACTTTTTTCTTTACGATTCCCTCGCTGTTTTCGGGCTTCACCAATTCTTTAGCAGATTTTGTTTCAAAAACTCCTATATCTAGAAACAATTTTTTTTTTTTGGAGAGCTGAGCTCAAGTTTTTGTCTTTTTGGTTGAAACTATTTTTTTTTGTGGGACTCAGACCAATTTTTTTTGTCTATCATAAGATTTTATAATTTTCCACAAAGCCCCATCTTCCTATCCGGGATGCGCCAAAGTCTTATTTAAATTTTTTACGATTTCTAGAAAGCTTCTGTTGCCAACAAATTATATATCATGGGTCCTGTACCCCACAGCTTAAGCCAATGTTTCCGAAATTTTTTTTAGAGTTCTTCAAAGGATTCTAGTTCTCGAAACTAATTTTTTTGGAGAACTGAAACCAATTTTCTGTCAATGTATTACTTGATTTTATAACTTTCATTCAAAAAATTACTTCTAGTAAATTATTTTGAAGAAATTACACCCTCGAACCCCCCTTCCCCTTTTCAGGGGCTTTTCTTAGTGTTTCTCGAAAGCTTTTGTGGTCAGAAAGTATTTTTTGGAGACTCAGACCAATTTTTGTGGTCAAAAACTAATTTTGGGGACTCAGATCAACTTTCTTATTGATTTAGTATCAAATTTTATAATTTTTTCTTATTAAAATACATAGTTTTAGAGTTATCGAGAATAGCAAGCCCCTTCTCCTCTTGAAGCTGTGCTAATTTTTGTTAAGGCTTCGTTAGAGTTCTTGTATATAAGTTTTTAACTCTATAATATTGAGATAATATCGTAACCGTTGCATAGCTAAAGCAATGTAAGTATTCTTCATGATTTTGATTAAACATTGAATAAATCTGTGCCTAAATTTATACTACACTAAAGAGATTAATTGCTGTTATCCCTTAGTCATTTCGCACTCCTCAACTGCCACAGTTTTTTCAAAGACCCTGAAGCCAGATCAATTTCCAGTCGATGTTGAATCAAATTTTATAATTTTCCGTAAATAAATGAGACCACAAGTAAACCATAATAAATAATTTGCAAGGTACTGTAGTCCTCAAGCTCCCTTCCACCTTATCAGTTCCATAATTTTGAAACAGTTTAACAAATCTAAATATTCTGAATAGTTTTGTTTTTGCAAAGAATAAATCTAAGCCTAATTTTATACTACACTGAACAAATTAAATGTAGAGCATATACAAATCACTTTCCTCCATCCATATAATATTCAATAATTTTTTATTTAATTTTTGTGGATTTCATTTCCTAAACGACAACGAAATTCATTCACTTATTATAAATACTTAAATAATTTTTATTATTGTTATTTCTTTTAAAATGTAATTTTTTCTATAGTATACTTTCTGGCTGTTGGCCAAAAATTATGACCATTCATTTTGGCAGCAAACACAAACGTCTATCGAGCTTGCTACTTTTTTTTCGCCGCTGTCGGCTTTTTTTTTCCATTTTTCATTTCATTGTAAATTGCGTTCGTTCCGCTGTATCGTTTGAGGCTACTTTTGTGTCTTCATTTCGGTAGTCCCGCTGTCACTGTTTATACCACCAGGTTGCAGTACTATGTCAGTTTGAAAGAAACGAAAGCCTAATAATATGGGTCCTGTTGTGTGTTGCAAGTTAATCGTTGTGGTCATCGTTTATGAGGAATTGCTCAGTTTTTCAGAGTGACTTTTGCACTGCATGTGTATGGGACAATTGACTTTTGTCCGAGCGCCTAAATGTATGCAATAAAATAAAAAAGAATGCATTTGTGTATGTGTGACCCAAGAATGCTTTGTTACGCTGTGTGCTTAGTTTTAGGCGATTTTATTTATTTTTCTTATTTTGTCTGCCTTTCTTTCGATCTGTATGAATTATTTCAACTAAGTATAAAAAATCAGCTTGAAATCAAGGAATATTGTTGTTGTAGTTGTTGCTGTTTTATCAAAGAAATATTTATGAGATTTTTAACTTTTTCTAATCTCACAAATAAACTCACAATGATAAAAAAAGAAGAAGAAAACTTTTTATTACCAATAGCTAAAAAGTTAAACTTTTTATGTTGTGTGCGTTATGCACACTGCTGCTACCCTTTGTTATTTTCAAGTTGCATTGACTTTACTTGATACTATATTTTATATAGGATATGTGATGATTTTTAGGGGAATAAATAGTATAACCCTTTGTTGGTATTTTTGGGTTCCATTCTCTTTCTTTTTTTCTCTCGGTATTTGCGTATTTTATGTGCAACAAAGCCACTACTACTTTTAAGCTTGCCACGGCTAAGAAATACTCACAAAACATAAAACTTACCTCCTTCCATTTCCTTCCCTTCCTTTCGTTTCTTTCTTTTTCTCTTTTTGGTAGAACATTTGTAGCTTTATTATGCTATATTTGCAGCAGTTTAAGCTCAAAATCAGTGTGCATTGTATATGTGTGTGTGTGGGTGAGTCACTTTAAAAATATATGTAGGGGTACTTGAAAAAAAGGGGAGCATTTGAAAAGCGAAAAAAAAAATAGGGGACAAATTCTTAAGCCGCTTAAAAATAAGAAAAATACAATTTCTTCTTATATTTCTTCTTTGGTTTGGCTTTTTTTTGTTTTTTTTTTTTGTAGATATAAGGAGAAGCGGAAAGCTGAATCGTAAAAAGTATATAAAAGTTTCTTCTTTATTTTTCTACAAAACAACTTTGTGGAAAAAGGGTTCACAAATTGTATGAAAGTTTAAAAGTAGAACGAATTTAAAGTGTCTTAAGATAACTACACTGGAAGAAAATAAATTAAAATCTCTTCCAAATTTATATAACTGGGAAATGCCTTGAAATGTTAACATTAGGGAATAAAATCTTTTAAGAGAGCTTAAAACTTATTAAAAAGTATTTCTGAGTAAGAAATATATTATGGGAACAATAATTTTAATCACTGTACTCATAAAGTTAAAGACTGTACTTTGAAATTCTGATTTATCCATAGAGAGACTTGAGGATGCTCCTACATTAGCATATGGTCTTCGGTATGAAACTCATACTTTAGTTCAGCTAAGCAAACTTAGGAGAATACTGACTGCTGTGACAAGTAAAAAAATATGGGTCCTTTGACTAGCGCTGTGTCAAGCTCATAAATTAGGTAAACTTAAAGGACTAGGCAGAATATTGGTTTTAGGTATAAAGTAATTGGTCAGATTAAAGAAGAACTTCTTTATCTTAATTGATTCTGAAGGCTTTTCTTGAACTAAGGAAGCATTGATTTCAAGGAATTTCAAGAAAAGAATAAAAAAAAAAAATACAAATTAGAAAATAGGAAGAGCCAAGGTATTTCTGGGGTACGAATCACTAAACTGTCCTTCGGGGAAAGATAAAAAACCGAAACGGTGAAAAAACTGAAGATATTGCAATTTCTGGGGTAAAACTCAACTAAATGCTTCTCGAAAATGCAGAAAAAATCCTAAGACAAGTAAATAGTTTTCAGGAGGTCTTTAAAAATAATTTCCTGAAAAAAGTAGCAGTGAGGAAGCCAAAAGTTTTAAGGAAAAAAGAGGCGAACGATTATAGAGTCTGAGTTGAGTATGAGTTATATTCGTATGGCGTTTGGTGTTAAAGTAGAGGGAGGTAAAATGGTAGGAAATTATTAATAGGCGCAATTCGTCTATGAGTTGATTTCAACAGCAAACAAATTCTTTGCACAAACTTTGTCTATGGTCAAAACTGTTCAATGTGGACAAAATTCAACTATGAAGAAATTCGCTTATGGAGGAAACTCATTTATTATAAAATTTTTTCTATCCGTTTTTCTATTTATTTTATTTATGGACAAAATTTTTCCAGGAACAAATTTTGTCTGAACAAAATTCGTTAATGGACAAAATTCATCAAAGTACAAAGTTCGTCGATGAACAAAATTCGTCTATGGGTAAAATTTGTCTATGGACAAAATTTGTTTTTTGAACAAAACCCGACAATGGAAGAAATTCTATGCACAAAATTCTTTCAGAAACAAAATTCATCAATGGACAAAATTCACCAATGGATAAAATTCGTCTATTTACAAATACTTTTCAGGAACAATATTTGTTTAGACAAAATTCGTCAATGAGCAAAAATGTCTATGGGCAAAATTTATCAATGGTCAAAACTTTTTTTTTGGACAAAACTCGCTAATGGTCAAAATTCTTCCATAGACAAAATTCTTTGTATAAAATTCTTTCATAGGCACAATTCTATGTATAAAATTATTTCAGGAGCAAAATTCAGCTACGGAGAAAATTCGCCAAGGGATAAAATTCTTTCATGGACAAAATTCGTCAATTTGCTAAAAATTTTCAGGTACAAAATTTGTCTGGGCAAAATTCACCTATGGACAAAATTCGTCAATAGACAAAATCCATCTATGGTCAAAATATGTTTATGGGCAAAATTTGTCTATGAATATGTTTTTTGGTACAAAACTCTACAATAGACAAAATTTTTCCGCGGAAAAAATTCTCTCAGGAACAAAATTCATCAACGGACAAAATTCGCCAATGGATAAAATTCTTCCATGGACAAAAGTCGTCTGTGTATAAAATTTATTCAGGAACAAAATTTGTCTAAGCAAAATTCACCTATGGACAAAATTCGTCAATGGACAAAATTCGTCAATGGACAAAATTCGTCAATGGATAAAATTCTTCCATAGACAAAAGTCGTCTGTGTACAAAATTAATTCTGGAATAAAATTTGTCTAAACAAAATTTACTCACGGACAAAATTCGCCAATGGATAAAATTCTTCCATGGACAAAAGTCGTCTGTGTATAAAATTTATTCAGGAACAAAATTTGTCTAAGCAAAATTCACCTATGGACAAAATTCGTCAATGGACAAAATTCGTCAATGGATAAAATTCTTCCATAGACAAAAGTCGACAAATTTGTCTAAACAAAATTTACCCATGGACAAAATTCGTCAATGGACAAAATTCATCTATGACAAAAATGGTCTATGAACGAAACTTCTTTTTTGGACAAAACTCGCCGGTGGATTAAATTCTTTCGTGGACATAATTCTATGAACAAAATCCTTCCAGGAACAAAATTCATCTATGGACGAAATTCGTCTATAGACAAAATTCGACCAATGGATTATATTTTTTCATGGTCAAAATTTATCTACGTGTAAAATTCCTCCAGGAAATTTGTTTAAACAAAATTTACCTTTGGACGAAATTCGTTAATGGACAAAATTCGGTTATGAACAAAACTTTTTTTTGGACAAAACTGGCAAATGGACAAAATTCTTCCATGGACAAAATTCTATGTAAAAATTCTTTAAGGAACAAAATTCATTTATGGACAAAATTCGACCAATGGATTATATTTTTTCATGATCGAAATTTGTCTACGTGTAAAATTCCTCCAAGAAATTTGTTTAAACAAAATTTACCTATGAACGAAATTCGTCAATGGTCAAAATTCGGTTATGAACATAACTTTTTTTTGGACAAAACTGGCAAATGGACAAAATTCTTCCATGGACAAAATTCTATGTAAAAATTCTTTAAGGAACAAAATTCATTTATGGACAAAATTCGACCAATGGATTATATTTTTTCATGATCGAAATTTGTCTACGTGTAAAATTCCTCCAAGAAATTTGTTTAAACAAAATTTACCTATGGACGAAATTCGTCAATGGTCAAAATTCGGTTATGAACATAACTTTTTTTTGGACAAAACTGGCAAATGGACAAAATTCTTCCATGGACAAAATTCTATGTAAAAATTCTTTAAGGAACAAAATTCATTTATGGACAAAATTCGACCAATGGATTATATTTTTTCATGATCGAAATTTGTCTACGTGTAAAATTCCTCCAAGAAATTTGTTTAAACAAAATTTACCTATGGACGAAATTCGTCAATGGTCAAAATTCGGTTATGAACAAAACTTTTTTTTGGACAAAACTGGCAAATGCACAAAATTCTTCCATGGACAAAATTCTATGTAAAAATTCTTTAAGGAACGAAATTCATTAATGGACAAAAATTCATTATGGACAAAATTCACCAATAGATAAAATTCTTCAATGGACAAAATTCGTACATCTGTAAAATTCCTTCAGGGAAAAATTTGTCTGAACAATTTGTATGGACAAAATTCGTCAATAGACAAAATTCTTTAATTAAAAAAACTTTTTATTTGACAGAACTCCCGAATGGACAAGATTCTTTCGTTAACAAAATTCTTTCGTGGACAAAATTCTTTTGTGGACAAAATTCTTTCGTGGACAAAATTCTTTGAACGAAATTCTTCCAGGGAAAAATTCTTCCACGGAAAAAAACTTGTCTATTCCTCATGGAAAAAAATTAAAAAATGATCGTATCACAATACTAGTTGATATTACCCTTTAAAGATTTTACTTACATATAATGTAGGTAAGTTACTACAAGATGCTGATAACAGCTATTTTAAAGTCTCCTATTGAGCTAAGTGGCTAAGTTTGCTTGAATTTGTTTCAATATTGGAGATAATTTTTCTCTTGACAATTACAGCAATTGCATTTTTCAAATTCATCAAATTTCCATTCACAAAAATAGTTCAATTAAACATAAGTAACTATTAGAATTTTCCAAATATGTATAAACTACAGCAAAAAAATGTCTAGTTTTGCTAATTTTCATTTTCAATTTCCACGCAAATCAATTTAATGCCCTTTCCTCTTTCAACAAACAATGAAAAAAAAAAAAAAAAAAAAATCCAAAAAATAAATAAAATCATTTAAGTACTCATAGAGATTGTTACCCCGTATCGTATTTATGTATATGGAAAATCAAAAAGAGGAAGAGTGAGCAAGGACGAAAAATGGGAATGGGAAATATTCTATTTTACTACAACTCCTAACTCTCCTTGCGAAAAATGATGTAATTTCGCGTGCTCGAGCAATTCAATTTCCTGCAAACGGAAATGTTCAACGAAAATTTGCGCTTATCCAAAAAACAAAAACAACAAAGAAAAATAAAACACCATCGAAATAAATAGAAAAAAAAAAACTAAAAAAAATTTCTCCTTTTTGACTAAGTTCATTTGCAAAAAGTTCGTTCGTTTATTCGTGAGTTAGTTTGTCCATGAGTTTTACGTGTAAAGGATCGCTTAGAAAATCCCCAAACTTCTTCCTATTTTGCTTATATTAATATTATATGTACTACTAGAAGGTACAATAACAACAAGAGTGAACGAAAGAATTTTTCCACAAAGTTATTTTAATTGAGTTCACGTCATAGCAAGCTAGTTGTTAGGGTTCTATACTTGTTTGTTGCATTTTTTCTCCCACTCTTGTGCTCCGAGGAAAAGTTTTTTAAGTGTTGCATGTTGGGATGGGTAGCGAATAGTTAGGCAGCTCTCGCTTACATTCTTTGAATCATCACTTTCCTGTAGTTAAGCTTAAATTGAGTTTTTAGTTGGCAGCATAGTTAATTGATATAAATGATAGGGTTATCAAAAACGAACTCAGAAAGTAAGTAAGTCGTTATATTCAAAAAACAAATCAATGAGAGTGAGTAATAATAACAATGTGCTAACGAAACAAAAAAAAAAATTAAAAAAAATGTAAAACGTGGTAATGAAGAAATCCGAGTCCTGTTTTTTTGTCCTTTTCAGATCACATCAAAGTTTGAAAATACTAATAGAAAAAATTGTCTTTAAAACTAATGTGTTGGAGAATTTTCGTCTTAAAGCAAAACTTTTTTATTTACTTTCTTTCGTAATTAAGTATTGCTTTGGGTCAATCGTGACCCTAAAGCCCTCAATGGCAAATTTTAAAAAATTTTTACAATAAAATTCTATTCTATTATGTAACATTTCTATTCTTCACTCTCATCAATTCAGTTATAATATTCTACAAATCTATGTGTACATACATACATATATCATTATAATTTATTACTCTGTGTACTTCTAAAATGCCGTCGTATTACATACAAGTACACAATAAAATATATGAATAACTTTTTTTTTTTATAATTTACCATGCGAATTCTCATGTCATTGTTTCATGGTTTTTCCTGCTATTTCGATTTACATACACAGCAAATATTCTTTAATTATTAATTGTTTTGTAGAAAAAAAATACAAATGTTGAATAAATCAACATTTCCTTTCAGTTTTTAACACGATTAGTTATGCATTTATGTAATGAATAAGTATTTTGTTTTGCAATTTTTTTTATAATTTTTCAAACAAAGGTTTTTGAACTTAATTATTATAAATTCATACTTATGTAATTGAGGTTTACTGTTTTGCTGCTCAGTTTTATTTCTGCGAATTGCTACGATTTTTTTTTAATACGTACTCACTAATTACTTGTATGTACGAAAATAAATAATTTTATTTTTTGCACTTAAAGTTTAGTAGATGAGATCAGAAAATGTCAACAATAATTACTTGAACTCTAACTCTTTCAATAATTTCCTCTATTCCTCTATTATTAAGGGCCTTTTTCTCAATGCCCGGTTAAGCACTAATCCGAAATTCAACCGATAGTTAGTAGTAGTAGTAAGTTCTGATTAGTGCTTGATCGGATATTGAGATAACGGCCCTTAATCTTACCCCTACCTTTAGTGATCGTCGCGGAGTTGTTTCATTACTTGTTTCATTAAGCTACCAAAGTGGCTTACTTTTAATTTTCATCTCAATATTAATTTGATCAATTATACACCATTTGGGATTTGAAACCGAGGCACCTAAAACTCCAGTCTACCACCCTACCGTTTGTCGCGGATTTGTGATTATGTACTGTACTACCACTCAGGGTTTTCGGTGATTGGCATAGTCAAAAACTTACATTTTTCTACATACCAGGCAATGGTAAGCCCTGCAAAAAAATTGCCTAGGGAAAGCTTTTCAATTCGCCTTTGGTATAAAACTGTTCGTCATTTCCATTCGTCTACGAATATAACTTGTACAACACGAATAGATAAGAGAAAGTTAGAACTTGGTCCTTCATGGATTGTGGTCTCAAAAAAGTTGCCTTCACACTTAACTTTGTTCTCAAGTTTTGGCACACTTTTAGCTCAAACTTAGGCTTATCTATACCATTACCTAGAGCCTTACCTTTAGATTTACCTGTAGCATTACCTTTAGCCTTACCTTTAGCCTTACTTTAACCCTTACCTTTACCGTTACCCTTGCCTTTACCCTTACCCTTACCTTTACCCTTATTTTTACCCTTACCTTTACCCTTACCTTTACCCTTACCTTTACCCTTACCTTTACCCTTACCTTTACCCTTACCTTTACCCTTACCTTTACCCTTACCTTTACCCTTACCTTTACCCTTACCTTTACCCTTACCTTTACCCTTACCTTTACCCTTACCTTTACCCTTACCTTTACCCTTACCTTTACCCTTACTTTTACCCTTACTTTTACCCTTACCTTATCCCTTACCTTTACCCTTACCTTTACCCTTAACTTTACCCTTACCTTTACCCTTACCTTCACCCTTACCTTTACCCTTACCTTTACCCTTACCTTTACCCTTACCTTTACCCTTACCTTTACCCTTACCTTTACCCTTACCTTTACCCTTACCTTTACCCTTACCTTTACCCTTACCTTTACCCTTACCTTTACTCTTACCTTTAGCCTTACTTTTTCTCTTATTTTTACCGTTACTTTTACTCTTACTTTTACCCTTACCTTAACCTAGTTATAATAAAAAAATACACTTCTCGAGACGCGGTTAGCGTGGCTAAAGGAAAAAACCCGTACCTTACCTTTACCTTTACCTTCAACCTTTTCTTAAAATTTACCCTTACTCAGGTATTGCTGCCTCTCAAGGATTTGCATATTCATTAGAATTTCATATAATCAACATATCTTTTTCACATTTCCTTCAATTTCTATTCGATGTTACATCAAAGTATGAAGAAAAGCAGCGAAATCGCAATCGCATTTGATTTTTTCACTGAAAATGCATTTTTCTTTTTACAGCTGTGCGCTGCGATGAAAAAAAGAAGGCACTGGCAGAAGAAAAAATCTTTAAGGATTTGTTTTTTTTTTTAAATTTTTTTCTTATAGCTATCGTTGCAACTTAAAGCATACAGTTAAACTTAAAGCATATGAACACAAACGAATGAATAAAAAAATTACTTAAACCTGATGCGAAAGCAAAAATCTTGATGCGATTTCTTTTTGCAAAAAGCTGACAAAGGAAAAAAGAATTTGGCAAATAAAAAATAAAATTGCATTAAAAATTATGACTCACAAAAAAAAAAAAAAAATAAAATAAATAAAATCGCTGAGAAAACAAGCGAAGCAGAGAGACGAAAAAAAAAAACAAAATAAAGTAAATACGTGAATGTCAACATGCGAGCGACATTAAAAAATGCTTTCACATTTTATACAAACATAGAATGAGGCAAATACTTAATATATATGGCGAATATAACCTTGACAATGACAGTTTGTCAGCGTATAAAAAAGTGTACCCAGTTAGCATTAACAAAAATAAGGGGGCGAGCGCGATCAACTCGCAAATCTTCCAACTGTTTGCTAGAAGAGATAGATTAGCAAAATGCCACCCACTGCTTTGATTTTTACTCCCTTGGAAACTTCGTAACGATCGCTAAATAACAAAAAAGAAAATACTTATTCGTTTTTTTTAGCATACTTTTAGGCCTAAACTTCAATAAGTCTACATAAAAACTAATCTCCCTGCCGAGCCTTTTACAATTCGTTTTTAATTCTTCCGAACAAATTTTCAACAAAATTTCTTGACGAATCATTGAATTTGCTCAATTTGCTTTTCAGCAGAGTAAAATTTCCCCCTAAGAACTCCCTTGAATCGCAAAATGATCTTTCGAGGTCGGTCAAAAATAATATCTGGGTAGTATGTGAGCACCCATGTATGAGCATGTGTTTGTTTGCGTTTTATAGGTGTCGCCATCGTACCAACTTTTCACTCAGCGTTTCCTTTTTTCTTCTTCTACATTCACTTTATTTTTATATAATTTGCTTTTATTTCACAATTTTATTTTTCTTTTCATGTTAGAATTTCGCTTTTCTTTCGTGTTTTTTTCTTTTTTTTTTGACGCTACAAATTAATTTACAAACAGTAGGAATCTTTTTGAGGTTAGGTAGGAGATGATGAAAACAGGACGCTCACGGTAAAGTGAGAATGCCAAATGCGGGTACATACTTCTTTCTACTTTTCATCTCAAGTGATGGAATTGTGCTGCAAGCAATGTAAGCGCAGCAACAGAAACAGCAGAAGCGGACATCCGTCGAAATTCTCGCTAAAAAAAATATATGTATATAAAATTGAAGCTTAATTACGAAACAAAATGCAGACACATTGTGTAGTACATAAAATGCTAAAAGTGAAATTACATACATGCAAAGATTTATGTAGGCACTTAAAAAGAAGCATAATTTTAGGTGGATAATAATTATTTACATTGAAGGGTTAGAATTATTTTCTCTAAGATTAAATTCGCTTAAGAGGTGTGATAACTGAATATGTATTCTTTTGAAAATAAACATTTTATATTTACGCTGCACATGATGGTTTTAATTAATTTTTTTATCAAAGTTTATATTCAAGAATAGTACGCTGAGGGTGTACCTGATCCAGAGATTGTAAAAGGGGGAAGCCATTCTATATTTTCTTCCCCTTTAAAGTGTTTGTTGATTCATTAGCAACGATGAAAATGCATAAAATATTTATTGGTAAGGGGAGTTTCAATCCCGAAAACCTTTTTTGCTCCCTTGAATCCGCTAGTGGTTTGAGGTTAACCTCTGCTTTGAAGCCCAATACTCACTCCATTCATTTTGGTGCAGCCGTGTAATTTTGGCTTCAGCGTGGGAGAGAACTATGGGGCTGCTGATTCTCACAAAAAAGTAAATGAGAATATGCACTTTGACTACACAATAAATTTGAAATTTCAGGACCAGTTTATAGTTATCCTATCTTTGGAGATCTTTATAATTATACTGTTCTTGTTTTGGATTTTTTAGTTTTATTTTCGATGTGGTCCTTGGTCTAAACTATGATCTGAATTTGGGTCTGTTTTGGTTTGAGTTTTAATTTGACTTTTGAGCTGAGCTTTTGTCTGGATATTGTTTTGAGTTTCAATTTGAATTTTGGTTTGCTTTGGGTCAAAATATCGGTTTAGATTTTAATAAGTCTGAATTTGATTTGATTTTTTTGTTTGATCTTTAATATGAGTTTGGTTTTTATTTAAATTTTTTCTGAATTTTTGTTCTATTTTTTAATTTGACTTTCGTTTTGATTTATGGTCTGAATTTTTAGTGGTTTAAGTTTTGATTAGAATTCGGCTCAACTTTTGATCTAACTTCTGTCTGAGTTTAACTCTGATTTTGTTGTTGAATTTTAGTAGGACTTTGGTCCTATTTTAAGCCTGAAATTTCATTTGAGTTTTTGTCTGAAATTTCGTTTGAGTTTAGTTGCGAAGTCCGTTCTAATTTTAGTCAAACTTTTGATCTGAATTCAGTCTGAGTTTTTGACTGAATTTGAACTTTATTTTCTGCTCTGAATTTTTTCGGAAGTTTCGGCTGAATTTGATATACTTTTAGTTCTTAGCTTAGTTGAGATGATTCATTCGAACTTTGGCCCATATTTTTGTTTGAATTAGGTTCAAAATTTGGTCTGAATTTTCAGGCTGAACTTTTATCTGAGTTTTTGCTTGAAGTTTGGTCTAAATTTAATCTGATTCTTGGTCTTAGTTTAGTTGCGAAGTCCGATCTAATTTTATTCCAACTTTTGATCTATATTCAGTCTGATTTTTTGTCTGAATTTGGTCCTATTTTCAGCGTGAGCTTTGATCTAGGTTTTTGCTTGGATTTTAGTCTGCAATTGATCTGGCATTTGTTCTTAGCTTAGTTCTTAACTCTCATTTCATCTTTGGCCTATATTTTTATTTGAATTGGGTTAAAATTTTGGTCTAAATTTTCAGCCTGAACTTTGATTTGAGTTTTTGGCTTAAGTTTGGTCTGTATTTGATCTGACTTTTGTTCTTAGTATAGTTGTGAAGTCCCATCTGATTTTTGACCTGAATTTTCGTTTGAATTGGGTCTTTAATCTGTCTTTTTAATCTGAATTTTGTTATGACCTCTGGTCTGAATATCGGTTTAAGTTTTGATAAAAATTTGGTTTAACTTTAGATCCCAATTTAGTCAGAATGTGGTCCCAATTTTTGTCCGGTTTCGGTATGATTTGGTCAGATTTTTTGATTCAACTCTGGTATAAGTTTGGTCTTAGTTTCGACCTAAGAGTCGATCTGCGTTTGACCTGACTTTTGGTCTAAATTTTGCCCTGAATTTCGTTCTGGGTTTGATCTGATATTTAGCCTGAGGTTTGATCTGAATTATTTTCTTGTTTTTGGCATATTTTTTTACTTTGTTGTGATTTGAATGTGGTTTGAATATGGACTTCTGTCTGGGTTTTTGACTGAAACTTGGACTGAGTTTTTATCTGAAGTTCGGTCTGAATTTAATCTGATTCTTGGTCTTAGTTTAGTTACGAAGCTCAGTCTAATTTTAGTCCAACTTTGGATCTATATTCAGTCTGACTTTTTGTCGAAATTTGGTCTTATTTTCGGCGTGAGCTTTGATCTAAGTTTTTACCTGAATTTGATCTGGCTTTTGTTCTAAGTTTAATTTTTAAGTCCCATTTGATCTTTGGCCTATATTTTTGTTTCAATTGGGTTTAAATTTTGGTCCGAATTTTCAGTCTGAACTTTGATCTAAGTTTTTGCCTGAAGTTTGATCTGAATTTTATCTGACTTTTATTATTCTTAGTTTTGTTGTGAAGTCCCATCTGATTTTAAGCCTGAATTTTGGTTTGCTTTGGATTTAAATTTTGGTCTGAATTTTGTTCTGACCTTTGTTCTGAATATCGGTTTAAGTTTTGATAAGATTTTGGTCTAACTTTAGATCTCAATTTAGTCGAAATTTGGTCCGAAAATATTGTCTGGTTTTGGTTTGATGTCGTCAGGTTTTTAGACTCAACTTTGGTACAAGTTTGGCCTTAGTTTCAGGCTGAGTATTGATCTGAGTTTTGGTCTGAATTTGATCTGACTTTCGGTTTAAATTATGGCCTGCAATTTTGGTCTATGTTTGGTTGGATATTTAGCCTAAGATTTGGTCTAAAATAATCTCTGGTTTCAGTTTATTTTTAGAATTTTTTTGTGATTTGAATTTAGTTTGAAGTTAGATCTGAATTTGGCCTGAATCTTGGTCAGTGTTTGGTCTGAATTTTAGCCTGAGGTTTGGTCTTAATTATTCTCCGGTTTATAGTCTTATTTTAGGACTTGTTTGTGATTTGATTTTAGTTTGAATTTAAATCTGAATTTGGTCTGAAGTTTGGTTTGAGTTATGGTCTGAATCTTAGTTCAAGTTTGGTCTGAAAGGTTTGATTTCTGGTTCGAATTTGGTCTGAAAGGTTTGATTTCTGGTTCGAATTTGGTCTAAATTTTGTGCTAAATTTGGTCTATCTTTTTGTCTAACTGAGGTTCTGTTCTGGGCATTTTATTTTCTTTCAAATTAATGAAATTTTTCTATATTGACTTAAGAAAATATGTTCACATGGTTATATACATAATTTTATTACATCATTAGATTTTTATTTAATTTATTTCTTGTTGAAAACCAATGTTAGATTTTATCTCTCATGAAAAAATTCAATTCTATGAACTTTTTATTGTTATTATTCCTTTTATTCTTTTGCTGAGATTTGTGTATTCTTCTATAAGTTTGAATATAGTTAAAGTTATAATTTAAAATTAAAAAACTTAAAAAAGAAAATTATTAAAATTTTATAACTTCCATCATCAGTACAAAGACTACGACAAGTTTGAAGCATGGGGAATTCAAAGCAGAAGTTAGCCAGCAAAAGCAGAAATGAATGAATGAATGAATATTTCTTCTTATCATTGACAAAGATTTTGGTTGTTTTTTTTTTTCTGTTGTTATGCGGAATGATACTTTTGCCCTAACAATTTTCTTTTAATATAATTCTTCTACTACTAACCGAAGAAATACAGTAGTAACTATGATGACAGCTATAAATTTAAATTATGTAAAATTAACAACAGTAAAAGTAAAACGAGAAGAATGAAAAAGAAAATGCTGAAAAAAAGGGAAATCTTAACGTAATTTTTTTGTAAACATTATCAGCACAACCAACGCTAAAAAACTTCATTATCATCATCATTGTTATTATTATCATTAGCATTATGTTCAGTGTGCTGTTTTCGCCATCACTACTATTTACTACCACAATACACAGGCAAATATAATCAGCATCTACAACATCAGTAACAAAAAAAGAAAAACAGGAGCAACAATAACAACGCTAAAAAATACAGTAATCTCTATTTAATTTCATCAATGAAAATATACAATTTCTGGTTAAATTAATCGAGTAATGCAATGAACCGGAGTTCAATTAATTGAAGAATGCAATTAACAGAAAAATAGAAGTAATTTCTTATTTAGAAATGAAAACTTCCTTAATCAATTACATGAGAAAGTTATCTCAGCGAGAGTCAATTAATCAGGGACTACTGTAAATATAAAATACAGCAACAAACTGTGCACAAAGAAAATGTCAACAAATCATTTGCACTCTCAGTTAAATAAAACTATCAAGATTTTTATGCTGAACATCAAGAAAAACATAGTAAATCTTCGAGCATAGTAAAAAAAACTTCACTTTTCTCCTCCTCCTCCTTATATTTCCTACTACAAACTTTCCTTTGTCAAATACGCTTACCTTTTTCATAGCTGTGTATTTTGTATTTTGACAAACAATAGCCAATGAAAATAGTGCAATTCTACTACTAACTGGTATTGCTACTACTACTACTACTAGTACTACTTTTCTTTGTTAGAAATCTTTTGTTGGATTCCCTTCATTTGCTGCTGCTGCTGGTTGCTAAAGTGAAAAAGCAGAAAACTTTGAATTGAATTATGTAATTTTATGCAAAGCGCGACTCAAGCTAATATCATACAAATAGCTCCCATGGTCCATTGTATGAAGGGATACAAGAGCTTCAACCAATACATACACTCTATTTAACATTATTCCCTATTTTATATATATAGCATGGAGGGAGCGGGAATTTTCAATCATTTTTATGCGTTTCTTGCATTTTTGTTTGTTTGTTTGTTTTGGTGCAAATCATTTTCATCGCTTAGATTTCGTTGTACCCCCTAAGGTGTTGGCGTCTTTTCTTTTTTTTTTGTTGTTATTATTGTTTCACTGATTACATCAGCAATAGGGGGAAAAAAATCTTTGCATTCGCTGAAAAAAGCTTCTTGTTTTGGTTGATGCTATTCAATGTTGTTGAGATGATTTGTGAAAGAAATGTAGTAGAAGAAAAAGAAATATAGTTAAAGTTAAAGAAATGTAGTTGAAATAGAAGAAATGTCAGTGAACCAATTTAAAATTTAGGTACGAAGATGAGAAGGCAATAATTTATAGTATTTTAGTTGAATTACTACTGCAGGGGAAAGAAAAAAGGAACATCAACCGATAGATCTAAAATATTTGGTACCGATTTCTATACAAATCATATAAAACACTCTCAATCTCAAAGCCTACCTAATTCAGCTAAGATGTTTCAAACAGAGCGGAAAGAAACCATGAAAATAAATGCGCAATCTCTTTTAGAAATAATAAAAGAGATGGCTGTGATGTATCTCCGTGAAAACCCCGAGAAGTTTGGTTTATTTCTCATTAGCTTTTGTAGAAATTTGCAAAATTAACCCTTAGTTTTATTTTTATGCCTAGAGTGTTTTCAAATACGAATTTCTTATTAAGTTCAAAACTTTCCGGAAAATTCAACGAGTCACGTCTATGCTAGGAATCTTTCGAATCATAAGCTATTAAGAAGCTTCGTGTTATTTCGTATTTTTTGAGATATACTTAAAAAAAAGTGCTTAGACTACACAAAAACAGTGCCTACATTCCTTACTATCGATCAATGAACAGAGCAGAGATATTTTGGAAGTCAACCCTAGGGTCTCCTCCCTTAATACAATTTCAATTAAGCCTTTTTCTTTTGTTTGTGACATATAATAACTAAAATAAAACTTGAAAAATCTCAAACAAACTCTTGCTACAGGCATTTCTTATAGTCAGCCGTAGGTTTATTTCTGAAATGGGAAAAAAATCGAAAAGGGGGCGTGGTACTTCTCATGCAAGTAAAAATAAAAAAAGATATCAAAAAAGATTACACCTAACTCAGTACATTTCATTGAAAATGCTTTAGAAATAAACTAAATAAAGATTGTCAATATCGGGCAATAGCCACACCTTTTTCCTATACAAGTCTTTGCCTGCCCATCAGACAACGACAATGACAACTCAAACAAAACTAAAGCAATCTTAACCAAACTTAGAACAGACATTTTTTATATTGAAACATATGTTAATTTCTGAAATGGTTTAAAATCGGCCAAGTGGGCGTCGCACCTCCTATACAAATGAAATTTAAAAAAAAAAATAATATATAAAAAATTAAATTCGGCACTCTTAATTGAAAAAGGTTTGGAAAAAACTTGTTAGGAAAATTATTTATATTGGGCAATAACCACGCCTATCAAGTGAAATCTTTCTGAGACTGCGTTAAGTTAAACAACGCGTAAACTTAAGCAATCTTAACCAAACTTAATAGAGATATTTTTATAGTGAGATACATTTTAGGCTCTCAAATGAGGAAAAACTGGTCAAAGTTGTTGTGGTACCTTCCATAGAAATAAAGTTTTCACAAACTAATATCAATGAAAATATTAAATTAAATTGAACCAAATTCGGTTATCTTTTTTGAAATAGTCTCTTGAATTTCTGATGTAAAAATTGACAAATTTGGGCCATAACCACGCCTACCTTCCATACACGTCAAATCTTAAACCTCATATCTGATCGAGGCAGTGACAACCATATAAGTGACATTTTCAAAAACTAATACCAAAAGGATATGCTGATTCAGATTAAACTAAAATCCAGACCGAAAATTAGATGAAGAATCATATGAAAAATCAACACAAAGTTCGGACCCAAACCCAGACTAAAATACAGGCCATCTTAGACCTAAAATTAAACTAAACTCTCACAAAAAACCCGAATGAAATCAGGTCAAAAACGACACTTAAATCCAAACTAAAAAAAAAAAAAAAAAAAAATCGGACTGAAATTTAGACCAGATTTACATTAAAATTTGGGAGAGAAATTAATTAAAAACTCAAACCAAAGTTAAGACAGATTTGGAATTCACGGAATTCATACCAAAAGAGACTAAATTCAACCAAATTTAGACTTAAAATTATACCAAATTTTGACTTAAAATTAGACCAAATTTAGACTTAAAATTAGACCAAATTTAGACTTAAAATTAGACCAAATTTAGACTTAAAATTAGACAAAATTTAGACTAAAAATTAGACCATTATTAGAACAAAAATTAAAGCAAAAGCAGTCCAAAATTAAATAAAAAATTAGACCATAAATCAAGTCCGGGATCTAGACTAATATTGAAAACTAGAAATGAGATCAAAACTCACACCAAATTCATGCAATAAATCAAATTAAAAATCAAATAAAATTTGGACTAAAAAACAAATCAAAAAATTTACAAGAAATAAACCGAATTTTGACTTAAAATTATACCAAATTTCTAACCGAAAAATTTGCATAAAACCAGCTCAGAAGCTATATCAAAATTTAGACCCAAAGTTAGATAAAAACAAGATCAAAATAAAGATTAAAACCCAAACGTGAAAAGTACATCAGAAAGCAGATCAGAATTTAGGCCAAAAGTTAGACCAAAAATTTGACCAAAACTTGGACCAAAAATTAGACCAAAAATTAGAACAAAAATTAGAACAAAAATTGGACCAAAAATTGGACAAAAAAATAGGCCAAAAATTAGACCGAAAATTAGGCCAAAAATTAGACCAAAAATTAGACCAAAAATTAGACCAGAAATTAGACCAAAAATTAGAACAAAAATTGGACAAAAAAATAGGCCAAAAATTAGACCAAAAATTAGACCAAAAATTAGGCCAAAAATTAGACCAAAAATTAGGCCAAAAATTAGACCAAACATTAGACCAAAAACTGGACCAAAAATTACACCAAAAATTAGGCCAAAAATTAGATAAAAAATTAGACCAAACATTAGACCAAAAATTGGACCAAAAATTAAATTAAAAATCAGACCAAAATTCGGACCAAAAATTATACCAAATTTTTGTTTATGGTCAGACCAAAATTCAGAACAAACGCAGCTTCAAAATCTTTTTCAAATTATATCAAATTCGTCATACTTCATTACAGAAGCCTAAACAAAAACTATTTACAAAATTGTTGACATCGTGCAATAACCACGTCCACCACTCATATCTGAACTGAAGTTTTCAAATGACAATATAAACAAAAATATAAATACGAATTCAATGAAACTCGGTGAAGTGAAATATTCTAAAACTTAGAGTAATTTATGTAAAAACCAATAGAACTGTTTAATAACCACGCCCATCATCGAGATATTTTCGTAAAAATGTGTATTTAAAGTTCAGCTGCGTCTTGGTTTTCATTTCCATCTTCTTGTTAGTGATTTTATTTCTATTGTTTCTGTTTAAACTGTTGATTTTTAACCCTCCATAGGTCAATCCCGCAGACTTGAAATGCCGCCATAAGACTCTATATACGACAGTTCTTGCTGGGTTACCTGAAGCAGCCCGTTAGCGACTGGTTTTTCCTATAGTCTTGCTAGAAGATTTTGTTGGCCTCAAGCAAACTGCATTTAAAAATAAAACTGATATATGCAAATAAATGTGCATTTTTCTATTCATTTTATTTGAAAACTTATTGCTACTGCTGCTGCGGCTTTGCCAGTGCCACTCCTTCACTATCGAATAACATAAACTTCAAACTATGTAAATGCGTCGTCATTTGGGAAACATTTGTTAAAAATTTTTCTTTTTTTTCAGTTTTTTTTTTCTCTCTCTCTTTTATTCAAAGTTTAATACAAAAAAAAAACTTTAGATTTTCATTTTATGGAATTTTCTTGCAACATTCTAGAATTTATTTTTTTTATTTTTTACTTACTAGTATTTAGCATATAGAAAATAGAATTACTTTTTTTTTTTATTTTTATCAGAAAAACCTAAGAAAAATGTGAACAAAAAAACAGAAACTTCAAAAAGTAACTCTTTTAAAAGTTTGCAAACATTTTTTTCTATCCTTAGTTTTTTTCTTGCAAATTCTTTCTTCTTCTTTATTTTGTTTTTTCTTTTTTCTTGCAATATTTTTCATTTGTTTGTTTTTTTTTTTTTAATTTTAATTATAATTTCGACCTTCACACTTCAATTAAGAAACTTTTTTTTTCCGCTCAATTTACAACATGCAAAATTCTAATTAAATGAACGAATAGTGAATGATTCTGTTTCCTCTTCTTTTCAACTTCGACGACTGCTTGTTTGACTGCTTCTTCTACCAAGTAGCAGCAGCAGCAACAGCACCAGCAACAACAAAACAAATCAATTACGTAGTTGTAGCTGTGTAGAATGAATGAATTTCCCACTTGAATTTAATTTAATCAATGCTGGTTAGACTTGAGCATAAAACAAACGTACAAACGAATGTATGTACAATGAACGTATAGCGACTGCATAACGCTAAAACAGTTACTCATAGAATCCGCCGCTGCGCAAAACCAGTAGCTGGCAAACGTTTTTCTTCCTTCTCTCAACCCGCTAAAGCACGTTTTTTTTTTCTTTACCCTTAATACAACGACCGTCGTAGCTTGTATTATTCCATGCGCCTGAAGTTAAAAAGTCGGCAATTAAGTTATTAAAAAAAAAAAGACATACATACATAAGTAGAAGAAAAAGAAGAAGAACTAGTGCTATTACCTCAACTTCTGCTACAATTTTTACCTACGACTAGTAAATGAATTATTGAAACAGTAGCAGCAGCAGCAGCAGCAATAGCAACCGAACAATAACGAAAAAAAACGGAAGAAGACTCTTCACTTTATACACTTGAGCAGCTGCTGCTGCAATTATTATTATTGGCCAATTGCATACTAAACTGGTAATTAAACTAAGCTTGCTGGCTGTTGTTGTTGCAGTATGTTTCTACTGTTTTCTGTTGTTGCTGGCTGTTATACAGTTGCAGTTGTTGGTTGGCTGTTTGCTGTTACTAGCTACAGTTGCTCGTCTTCAGTTATGTATGCACTTTGTTCAGTTGTTGCACTTTTAATTTTTCATTGGCAGCAAGTAACAGCAATCATTTTGATTTTCAATTTGTTATTTTATTAATTTTGTTTTTTGTAGTTAGAAGCTTGTAATTTCCTTTATATAATGTTGCTTATTGTTGGTGTAATAGTTATTGTTGCTGCTGTTCGAGTACAAAATAATTATAAGTGCCTCCAAATTTAATATTGAACATTTAAAGTTTTGGATCGTATGAGGAAATTGATTTATTACTCATTTTAGGCACGCAGCAATCGAAATATGCCATAAGAATATTTTATTTTTTTTTTTTTTTTTATAGACCAATAGTTTACTTACACTCACCCACTAGTAAACTGGTAGTAACTACATACGTAATATGAAATGGTGTGAGGTCTATCAATAATGAATAACCAATTTTAGGATACCAAAGCAAGAGAATTTGGTATTGAAATATGAAAGCAAAAAGCTGAACCTCTTTAAAACTTGACAGAGGAAAGCTAAGGGGAAATTTTTGCTTCTCACTTCCCTTCTAGTTTTAGCAAACCCTCAGAGAAAAGTACCATTAAAATAATTGGATTTCGTTATTTTATTATAAAATTTAGTAAAAAGACAATGAGGAAACCTTTAAAATCAGTAGCAGTGGGCTTAAGATAGTTATCAGGTCAATAATTAAATCAAAATTCAGACCCAAAACCAGATGAAAAATCAGATAAAAAATAAGACCAAAATTTGGAGCCAAACCCACATTAAATTCAGACTGAAACTCAGTTCATCTTTCAACCAAAATTAAAGCTGAAATTTGGAAAAAAAAAATCGGAATAAATTAAGAATTAAAATTAGACCAAACCCACATCAAAAATACTAATGGAATCAGTTAAAAAACGAGACAAAAATCGAGACTAAAACTTAAACTAAAACTGAGACCAAAAAACTTAGACCAAATTTAGATTCAAATTCAGAACAGAAATCAAACAAAAACTCTGACCAAAGTTAAAAAAGACTTGGGTAAAAAAAAAAAATACAACCGAAATACACAGCAGAAGGAAAACAAATTCAAATCAAATTAGACCAAACTGGCCGAATTCAGACTAAAAATTAGAATAAAAGCAGCCCAAAATTCAAAACAAAACTCAGACCAAGAATCAAATCAAAAACATGACCAATACTTGACCAAAATCTAGATTAATACTTCAACCAAAAATTAGACCAAAACTCACCAAATTCGGACATAAAATTAAAACTAAAAATCGAACCAAAGTTAGAACAAATTCGAACTGAAAATCAAACTAAAATTCAGACCAGATGGGAACCAAACTTAATCCTAAAATTATACCAAATTTCTAAACGAACTTAGACTAAAAATAAGACTAAAAGCAGCCCAAAAACTAAACCAAAATTCTGATCAAAAACTAGATATAAAACTATACGTAAATAAAGATTGAAATTCAGACACCAAGTAGCAGTTCATACAGCAGACTAACGGGCCCAAAGACCAAAAGTCAGACCAAAAATCAAATTAAAAATTAGGACGAAATATGGACCAACCCTGAAATAAATTTAGACCAAAATTCAAACCGAAACTCCAACTAGAAGTAACTCAAATTCGAACTTAAAATCAAACTAAAATTCAGACCAGATGGGAACCAAACTTAATCCTAAAATTATACCAAATTCCTGAACGAACTTAGACTAAAAATTAGACTAAAAGCAGCCCAAAAACTAAACCAAAATTCTGATCAAAAACCAAATATAAAACTATATGAAAATAAAGATTTAAATTCAGACACCAAGTAGCAGTTCAAACAGCCGACTAACCCGCTCAAAAGTCAGACCAAAAATCAAATTAAAGATTAGGACGAAATATGGACCAACCCTGAAACAAACTTAGACCAAAATTGAAAACGAAACTCCAACTAGAAGTAACTCAAATTCGAAGCAAAATTCAAATAAATTTTAGACCAAAAATTATACCAAATTTCTGTTTAGGCTCAGACCAAAAATCAGAACAAACCTGGTCTATAAATCAAACCAAAATTTAGGCTGAAAATCGGACAAAAATTTAGTCCAAAAATCAGATTTAAAGTAAGACTGAAAAGCATTTTCAGTTTTATTTTAGATCCAACTTTATCATGTTTAAAATTGGTCAAAAAGCAATCCCAAAATCATTAAAAAGCTTTCCAAAAATATGACATCATTAAATTGACTCTAATAATAAAATTTATGGTCCTTTCTCTCCTAATGTAGATCTTATTTTCAACAGTTTTTAATGAAATCTGACCCCTCTCCCCTACCTCACAGAACCGTAATTCATACTAGAAGGAAACCAAATTAGACAAAATTTCTGGCCGAAATCAGACTAAAAATTAGAACAGTAATAGCCTAAAAATTAAAACAAAACTCAAATAAAAAATTAAGTCAAAAACAAGACCAAAATCCTGACCAAAACTTAGGGTAATACTTACTTACTTACTGCAATCCTAGTGGAGCATAGGGCTTCAAAACCTAGGGTAATATTTAAATAAAAAATCAGACCAAAACTCAACAAAATTTAGACAAAAAATCAAACAAAAATTCGAACCAAAGTTAAAACAAATTCGGACTAAAAACCAAACCAAAATTCTGACCAGAAGGAAACTAAACTATTTAAACTTTAAATTAGACCGAATTTCTGAACTAACTCAGACTAAAAATCAGGTTAAAGGCAGCCTAAAATTCAGATCAAAAACCGGTTAAAAAACAAGACCAAAATAAAGATTAATATTCAGGTGCCAAGAAGCAGATCAAAAAACAAATCAACAGGATCTAGAAACCAAAAATCAGACAAAAAAAATTAGACCAAAAATCGAATTCAGAATTAGACCAAAATTAGGATCAACCTTAAGGAAAATTAAGACCAAAATTAAAACCGAAACTCTAACTAGAAGTAATTCAAGTTCGAAACAAAATTCAAATCAAATTTAGATAAAAAATTATACCAAATTTTCATTCAGGCTCTGACCAAAAATTAGAACAAACGTGGTCAATAAATCAAACCGAAATGCAGGTTGAAAATCAGACAAAAATTTTTTCCAAAAATTATACCAAATTTCTGTTTGTACTCAGGCCAAAAATCAGAACCAGCCAAGTCTCTATAAATCAAACCGAAATTCAGGCTGGAAATCACACAAAAATTTGGTATAAAAATCAGATTTAAAATAAAACTTGAAACAAATAAAACTTGAAACAAAGTTTTATTTTAGATCTAATTTTATCATGTCTAAAATAGGTCAAAAAGCAACCCTAAAATCATTATAAATATGTAATCTTTAATTTGACTCTTATAACAAAAAAATACAGATCAATTGATGGCCTTTTTTTCTCATAGTGTAGATTTGATTATTTTTAACAGTTTTTAGTCTGACCCCCTCTCCCCTACCTCACAGACAGGGAAGTTTTTTTCATAGTCATACACTAAACAGCCGTATCTTCCAAAATTGTTAGACAGTTTAGGGGAAAACTTTTCTTACTATTAAATGGGTTCCGAATTTATCCATAGTGTAAATGAAAATCAACACGATTTTTGATACTCCCTTTTACCTCCTACGTAAAAATTCTGCGGGCCGTTTTAAGTAAAAAAAAGTTTGTGTGTTTGTAACTTTTTCTACACTGCTAGAATTTTTATATTTCCACTAGACTTTTGATTTCATGCTGGAACTAAAATTTGTTTCGTAGGTATTCAGGGCTAATTTCAATCGCTTTTATTCCATAAACTTTTGTAAATAATCCGAAATCTTAATTGATGTTGAAGTCATAACAACCGAAACATATAAAACATACTATGTGTTGAAGCGTCTAACAGACTTTCTGGTGGGATTATATACAGGTCATTTCTCTTGGGCCAAACATATGCATATGATTGGCCTAGGAGCTAATGCCTTCTGTGCTTCCTGTGGTTTGGAGGAAGAATGTGAAGAGACGGCGGACCACTTTCTTGGTGTCTGCCCCGCTTTCTGCCAGATCAGAGTAAGCATATTTGGTACTGGAGTGTTGGGAGACGAACACCTGAGCTCTTTAACACCGCAGGATCTGCTAGGATTTATTAATAAATCTGGTAGATTTAAAGAATAGCAAAAGGGAACACAGTATATAGTACAATGGACGTAAAACTTGTCTGAGTGCTGTATTCTTGAATACATCTTTTGTCTGTTCCAACAAAAAAAAAAAAAATATGTTGATATTATCAAAACTGTTTGGTGGACTAAAAAAAAAACTACATCAAAGTCTATTGAAAATTAATTTTTATTATATAGTACTCATATTTATAGATTTTATAAGCACATACTTATTTCTATTTAATATTTTATTTCCTTTTCTTTATTTTCAGGTATGCATAAATATTTCTTAATATTTTAAAAATTTATTCACGGTAAGCGTTTATTTACTTATTCAATGTATAATTGGGTTTCTTAAGCTTATACACTCCCATGAGACTCTAACTTCTCTAAACCTTTTTATACAGAATTTTTCACCATTTGAGACACTCAGATCATGAACGCTGTATTTACAGTTTAACTTTTGTTAAAATAATAAATACCTACGGCAATGAAAAGCTCACGTAAAGTCAGTTTTTGTATTTAGTTTTAGCATACTTTAAGGCATTTTTTATTTCATTATATAACATTTAAAGTCAAATATATCATGTTTTCTGAAATTATTTATTTGGATTATGTTGAGTTTCTTCTATAAAAAGAATTTATGAAATTCGTCTACTATTTGTTAAGTAAATGAACGTTTCACTCTCTAATCACAATTTGTGAAAAGTGTAGCATTCTTTTAGGGTTCAATTTAATATTAGTCGGAGACGCAAACCTTCTTGCTTCTTGCTTACTTAACACCAAAATTATGTAACAATAATACAAATTCACTATACAATTATTCGTTTTACTTACTGAGAACTAGTTATAGAACTAGTTATTAAACTGGATAGTTTTGATAGAATTAATAAGCTCTTAATTTCATGCTAAGTTATTTTGTTTGAATATAGCGTGCACAAATGATTTATAGCATTTTTTTTTTTTTTTATAAAAAAAAACAACAAAAATCTTTAACAAGAAACTTAATATGTTTGGCTTTTGAGGTTAACAACAAAACATAAATAATTAATTTTTAATTTTCGCATTAATATGCGAAAAATATATGTAGGTATGTGCAATCATTAGTTACTTAATTACAAAAGCAACAACAACAATAACCATCAGCAATCACACAACCGACAACAAATTGACAATTCATTAAAAATACATTTAACACCTACATTCACTAGTTTTTTTTTCTTTTTTGTATTATATTTTATATGTAGTAATATTATGAAGCAGCAGCAACCAGCAGCCACCAGCAAGCAAAGGTTTTAATGCAACAAATTTAAGCTTTAATAAAAATCAAACATAAAAACTCTCAGGCACTTTCAGAGAGTCACCCATTCAGCCAGTCAATCAGTTACTGAAAAGATAAAGACAGGCGGGCGGGAGGGCGCGCGCGCTTGTTAATGTTAAATACATTACAAACAAATATATGGTATGTGTGAATAAGTGTTGTTGTCATCGTCATCATCATGTCACACTCTTTGACACACACACACTACTGCCTGACTGTCTGCCTGCGAGGTGCAAAATGATAAAGTGACATGAATGGGGCCAGCAATAACTATTGAAAATGACATGAAAACATGAAGAAGTGTCATTTTAATAGCAACTTAAAAACAAACAAAAAAAGAATATCACTTCAACTTCAACAAAAAAAAAAAAACAAAAAAAATTTTGTGGCATTTCTCGTGAAATCATGTAGTGGAATGGAGTGACGTGTGCGTAGGATGTGTGTTGAAAAAAAAAAAATGGTTATAAAATATATTCAAAAAATTTTGAAGTTGTTGATAAAAATGCAATGTAAATAATTGCGAATGCATTTTGTGCCACATTTATTTTTTCTTTGGAATAAAAAAAAAAAATACTTTCAAGAAAGAGAAACAGATTTTTCCTGAGATTTTTAAGATCGGTAGAAGAATTTCTAAGATGCCAATGAAATTCCTGCAAAATTCTTAGCTTCAAATAAATCGGTCAATATAAACTTAAATTATGACAAACGGAATTATTTAGTTGCCTCACAGTTTTGAAAATTTGGTATAATTATAATTTCATGCATTTAGTCTTAACTCTTTTAAAGCAATCGATTTTGTTTTGCATAGTCTCGAATTCCGTTCAATTAACCGAAAATCAGTTTCTGCAGTCGGATCCGTTCAACTATTATTGAAGTCGAAAACTGATTTTGTATTATATTTCTCTTGTTTATTTTTTGACTGTCTTATGTAATTCAATCATTCAACGATCGTAGTTTATTTTAGCAGTTCTCTGAAGAATTTGGTCTAGTATAATTTCGCAAAAGTAAAGAAACCAAATAAGATAGCGCAAAACTGAATCTCAGTTCATATTCGCTAACTCCAATTCCATGCTACAATTTCTCATCAAAACGGAACTTTTTTTTGTCTCTGAAGGTCTGAACTTTCATCGGTCCCTGGAGAGCTTAAGTACTTCAATATGAATTTTTTATAAGCAGCAATCTCGAAATATTATTATCACCTGGATTGCGATTAAAAGTTGCTTAAATACGGGCTATATGCCGCTAAGCTGGAGAGAAACAAAGGCTTCATTTATACCCAAGGCTGGCAAGTCCTCACACTTTAATTCCAAAGACTTTAGACTAATTAGTCTAACGTCTTTCCTTCTCAAAACACTGGAGAGGTTGCTGGATGCATATTTACGAGAAGTTATGCCAATTGGTTGAATCTCCTCGGCACAGCATGCCTACACGAAAGGTAAATCTACAGAAACGGCGCTACACTCGCTCATTGTGCTTGAGGAAAAACCATCTGGGAAAAAGAATTCGTATTGACGGCCTGCCTTCATAGATTTAGAAGGTGCGTTCAACAATATTAATGCGGCTCGAATGCGGCCATTTGAAACGAACCTTCCTGGTTCCTTTTTTTTTAGTCAAGGTATACTCAGCGAGTAACCAGGGTGCGTAAATAATAACTCACTAAAATTTATTTCGATTTTCTATGTTCACTTGTTTATTGATATTCTACACTGCTGTTTTAATTACACTTGATTCGTTAGTATTTTTATTTTTGTTTGTTCGTTCGCCTTCGTTGGTGCTCGTTTCCCTTTGTTTGCCTTTCGTGGCGCTTGGGTTTCTTACTGTGGCTTCGTTGCCGCTCGGAAGTTCTGGAAAATCAGGGTGTTGACTCTAATGTGGTTGCACTGATTGAGACTATACTCATCAAAAGAACGGTTACTGCCAGTTTAGCAACTTGTATTTTAAGCAGGTCTGCAGAGGTACTCCCCAAGGAGGAGTGCTTTCCTTCCTACTCTGGGTTCTTGCGGTAAACCTTTTACTGCTGACCCTAGAGAGGGAAGTTGCCACGTCACTGCTTATGCGGATGACTTGGCCATAGCGATTAGAGGCAAATATCTGAACACACTCATGGAAATTTTGCGCTCTAATTTGACGACGTTTACCAGTTAGACGGGAAGGATGGTCCTAGGGATAAACCTCTGCTCAACCTGCCTGCGCTAGACCTGGTAACAAATGGGCAAAAAGCTCGGCGATATGAAAAGTTCGGCAGACGGGTCATTCTACTATCTTACATATATGGAGTAGTTGCATTCAAGAGATTGACCACTCCACCTCAAAACCCAACTTTGACAGGCACTTCAAGACGTCTATCCCGTCGCGAAGGGAGAAAAAAACACCCATGCCATCGAAAAGGGGCGTACTCAATTTCTATACCGACGGATCTAAGCTTGACGATTGAGTTGGCTTTGGAATTTTCTCAAAAGAACTAGGACTGGAACTATTTTCCCGACCACTGCAGTGTACATCAAGCAGAGGTCCTGGCGATTAACTTAGGTAGACACGATGCACAGTGTAGCGTCTCCATACAACCGGTGGACAAAAATAGAAGGAGTAGTAGTAGGCCAATGAAATTTTGCATAGATATTTTTAAGGTAAAGATTAAGAAATATTGCGAATTTCAACCAAATCGGTTAACGGGCATGACCACTTCCCATTCAAGCTGAATCAAAAAATATCTCAAAAACTGTGTAAGTTATAAATTTGGAATTTTTGTGCAGTAGCTACCGATAATGTAAACACTACCTTAAACAAAAATGGTCAAGATTGGGAATATGGGCGTGGCACAGTGTGGTGAGTTCATGTAGTGAACGGACAAAAATAGATTTATTGTAGACTAATGAAATTTGGTACACATCATTTTTATGGGAAACGAAGCTAATACACAAAATCTTAAGAAAATCGGATTAAAACCACGCCCACCTCTCATATAACTTTTTAAATTTTAAACTACCACAATTACCTAACCTTTTATGTTTTTCAGACAAGCGATAGTCGCTGAGACCTTGTCATATTTAGACACCGATACCTAAGTGTCGACAGTAACTCCCCCCCTCCTCTCTTTCCTTCCGTCCCACCCTCTTTTCTTCCTCGTTTCATGATCATAACTCCTTAGGACTTTTTTAAGGAACAGAAATACTTAAACCGCCCTCCTTCCTCTTTTCTTAAAAAACTATCGAAAATGATCCCCAAAAACCTAAGAGCTTTGTGTTTCTTGGCGAAGGGTTTTATCACACACTGGTTTGAAATAAATTCCGGTTAATTGACCTCCGCTTAATTTCATTTTCCGTTTAATTGCATCTAAAATTTAACGTTTTCAGATCAAAACTTACTTAAATTTCTAGAATCTGCAATGATTCCCCAGCTAATTGAATCAGAAATTGTATATTTTCATCGATGCAATTAAGCGGAGGAATTACTTTATATATTTTTCACTATAAAAATAGTTAAACGAAAAGTAAACAAAATTACTCAAGATCTACTAATTTTGAAGATTTCTCTCTAGGAAAATTCTACGAAATAAATGCAATTGTAAACTTCAATTGTTTTTCTTTTTGTTTCATATTTTCATTACACGATAAAAATTCGTTATAAATATATTTCACATAAAATTTTATTAGTTTTAAATGGTAAAACACATTGCAAATATTTTTGAATACAAATGTCATGATTATTCAATAAAACCAAAAAAAAAAAAAAAAAAATATATAAAAGAACCCAACACCAACCATCAAAATCATCACTGCAAACACCACCAGCAAAACAAATCCAGCACTCCTTCCATCTCATTCGCTTCGCATTTACTTCAGCACTGACTCCACTTCACTTTTAAGTCTTCTGAAATTGATTAACTTTTATGAATTCATCACGTTTCTGAGCATGATAACAAAAACGTGTCGAAATTGATTTTAAGCATTTTTACGAGTTTTGAAATTTGTTGCTGGCTTTTTGTTGTTGTTGTGGTTGTTGTTGTTATTAGATACTATTTGTATAGATTCATAGGTATGTATGTGGCTGGTTGGTTGCTTTGTTAGAAAATCGTGATATTTCTATTAAACTTAATAAGGTACTAAATTCTAAAGAAGTAGATTTTTTTTTTTTCAAATGAAATAATTTTCTTTTTATTAATGCTGAGTATTTATTAAAAATAAAACAAACAAAATTTAAATTTCAAGGTTAAAATGTCGACTGAGAAGGTCAAAAAGAACAAACAAATTCTCTTTCCAAATAAATTAGATACCTAAAGTAGAGAAGCCACACTCGAAGTCAGAAATATAAAACTGCTTAACTTTGGAAAGGATAATCTATAATTATAATGTGTGACATTTAAGTAAGCTTATTAAATTTATGTCTTTGACAGCACGCAATATTTTTATATAAAATAATAAATTATATAAGTACTTACTTATACATGTGAACATATTTATGTATGTGTTTGTATGTGTGTATCTGCGTAACATTTTCATTCACTAAATTTGACATGTCGCTGTTATTACGTCAAAATAATAATGAAACAAAAAAAAAAAAAAACAAAACAACAAAACGACAAAAGAAAGAAAGAAAAAAGTTAACAATAAGAAAAAAAAAACACAAAATAATAAAACTTCTAAGAAATAAAAACATACAGACATACACAGTGGCGGGCATTTGCAGGGGAAGAGGATTTTTCTCATCCAAAACAAAAATCAGACCATAATTTAGACCAAAGTTCAGTGCAAAGCTCACATAAATATCAGATCGAAATAAGACTGAACTCAAATCAAAGTTCAGACCAAAATCAGACTGAATTCAAATCAAAGTTCAGATCAAAATCGTTCCGATATTCAGACCAAAACCTAGTCCAAAAGAAGAAATAAAATTTTATCAAAATTCAGACCAAAAGCAGACTGAATTTATACTAAAAGAAGACTAAATTTCAGACCAGAAGTAAGTTAAAGTTTAGACCTAATATCGGTTCAAAATTTACAGGTAATATCGGAATAAAATTCAAATCAATAAGCAGACTAAAATTTAGACCAAACCCCAGGCTTATATTAGACCTAAATTCAGACCAAAAATGGGACCAATCTTTAAACCAAAAATCAGACCAAAAGTAGACCTAAAATCAGAATAAAAATCAGACCACAATTCATACCAAATTCTGGTCAAATGTAGATAAAAATTCCGACTGGACTCGGACTAAATTTTATAACAAATTTTAGAATAAAGAACAGACTAAAATTCATTTAAAATTAAGATCAAAAGCAGATAACAAATTTGATCAAAATTATATCAAATTTCAGATTAAAATTCAGATCAAATGGCAAGGAAAACTGAGATTGAATATGGATCTAAAATAGAACATAACTCAGACCAAATTTTTAACCAACATATAGACCGAAAATTGAACCATTATTTCGACCAAAAATCGGATCAAAAGTAGATCAAAATTTAAAACAAAATTTAGTCTACAATTTAGATTAATAGCGAACCAAATTCTAAATTTATACTGGACCCACATTTAAACTAAGAATTGGACCAAAGATTAGACCAAAATTTGGACCAAAGTAGACCTAAATTCCGAATGAAAATCAGACCACAATTCAGACCAAATTCTGGTCAAATGTAGATACAAATTTCGACTATACTCGGACTAAATTTTATACCAAATTTCAGAAAAAAGATCAGTCGAAAATTTATATAAAATTAAGACCAGAAGCAGATTAAAAATTTGATCAAATGCATATCAAATTTCTGATTAAAATAAAACCAGATCATATCTCAAATGTAGATCAAAAATAGACCATTACTCAGACCAAAATTTTTATCCAATATATAGACAAAAAATGAACCAAAACTCGGATCAAAAGTAGACGAAAACTGAAAACAAAATTTAGACCACAATTTTGATTAATAGCGAACCACATAAAAAAAAACCAAAACTCATATCAAAATGCAGACCAAAATTAAGACCAAATTTCAGATATAAACTGGACTCAAATTTAGACCAAAAATTGGATCAAAGTTTAGATCAAAAATTGGATCAAAATTACATATATATCAAAATCAGACCGCGATTCAGACCAAATTCTTGTCAAATGTAAATAAAAATTCAGACCGGATTCGGACTAAATATGATACCAAATTTCAGAAAAAAAATCAGACCAAAATTTATATAAAATTAGGATCAAAAGTAGTTTAAAAATTTGATCAAAATTACATATATATCAAAATTTTAGACTAAAATTCAGATCAAATCTGAAAGAAAACAAAATTTTTAATCAATGTTCAGACCATAAATCAAAGCAATTGTTCAGCAAAATTCAGACTAAAAATCAGTTAAAAATTCATATCAAATCTTTTCAAAATTCAAACCAGAATTTAGACCAAAAGTAGAATAAAAATCAAATCGAATGTAAACCCAAAATTTAGACCAAAACTTAGCCCGAAAACTAAAAACTTAATCGTAAAGTTAGATTTAAAAACAAATTAAGAACTCATTAAGTTTTTACTGAATTTTATTCATTTTTGGAAATAGCCCTATAGCCCTCCTGCCTCCCCCCTAGATCCTCCACTGCACATACATACATTGTAAATGAATATGAGCTAAAAAAAAAAAAAAATAAATAAATAATAATAAAATAAAACACAAGACCATATGAATGTCACAGCATAAAATGAAATGAAGATGTAATATTCAAGTCGAGTCGCTTTCGAGTCGGTAGAGTTGACAATGGCGCCACCTACTTAAATAAACAAACAATTGTAAAAATAACAAAGAAAACTAACAACAAACAAATAAACAAACTATAACAATAATAATACTTGTACAATATAGTTGTGACAAGTGTCATATTGTTTATATTATTTTGTTTTTTTTTTCACTTTTGTTTTTACTTATTTGTATAAAATTTACTAGTAGTAAGGTCCATATAGATGCATATTGGTCAAGGTCATTTTTATTACCCAAAAATATTAAACGTTTTAAAATCTTTTTTTATAATTTTGTGTGAAATTTTGCTAAAATTGAAATGTTGTATAAAATTTATTTGCGGAAAAAATTGACAATAAATAAAGTGAGGTTCTTTCTTTATTTGTGAGATTTCAAAAGGAAGAAAAAAAAACATTTTTTTTTTTTGTTTTTTTTTATGATTTTTTATAATTTTTTGCAAGAAAAGGTTTCTAGTTCCATATATGCAATTAGAAGGTAGAAAGTCTTAGTTTAATTACTTATTACTTAACCCTTTCAATACCATGGTGACACCGGTGTCACAAGATTAATTTTTGCGATTTTTTAAAAACTATCCAAAAAAGAAAATTGGTGGTTTCTTAATTTCAAGTAAAAAAAAATTATTTCCCTTATTTTTAAATTTTTGTTTGCTGTATTGAAAAAACATAATAATAAAAAATAAAATAAAATCTTCAATGAAAACATTTTAAGAACTTTTTTACAATGAAATGGGGGTCGAAGGATGCGAATCTGGACTCGGCTTTACTCTATCGGATCGAGTTTCTTTAAGGTCAAGAAAGGGTTAAGTGAAAAATTAATGCAAAGATACTTTGTCTATCTTTAAAAAATAATCTAATAAAAATATACAGAATAAATTTATGAAAAATTCCCATTGAGGGCCACTGGGTCACCGATGACCCATGAAAGTTCAAATCTTTAGAGTCACAAAATGTCGGTTTTGACAATATGAATCCGCATTCGGTTTTGCGCTATCTTCCCTGGCTTTTCTATAGTGCCGAAAGGGTTAAAGGCGGCCGTCAAAAGCAGAAATACGTTTATATATACATTTATTTTTTTTTTACATATTATATTGTCTTTTAAACTGCATTTACGTAAGTATATTTTAGGCTTTTTGGGCCGATTCACACAGTCTGGGCCTCTAAAAAATATTCCTCAGCTTCTGTACAGTACACAGTGCCATCTATGAGCCGACCGATTTTGTTCAAATTTTGTACACCAAGGTTTTTTGGGGCAAGCAATTTACTTTTTGACCTTCATTTTGAACCAAAAAACAATGAAAAAAGGTGAATCTTGCCTTATAATAAAGTGCTATCTATCGACTGATCGATTTTGCTTGTTGAAATTTTATGCACCAGGGGTTTTCGGAGCATGGAATCCATTTTTGGTTCCTATTTTAATTTAAAAACTATTCAAAGTGGGCTCCGGAGCAATAATTAAAAAAATCGGGATAAAATTGAATTTGTCCCGGTACTGGAGCGCCATCTATGGACCGACCGGTTTTTTTGTTGAAATTTATTACACCAGAGTTTCTTGTGTCAAGAAACTCATTTTTTGGCTCTCTTCTGGTCTAGCTCTAATTGATATTCCAAAGTGGATTCTGGATTGAAAGTCAGGAAAAAGTTAAGTTTTTCTTTGTACTGGAGCGACATCTATGAACCGACCAAGGCTTTTTGGGCCGATGAACCCATTTCTGACCTGGGTTTTTCGGACCATGAAATCCATTTTTGGCTCATAAAAACTATTCAAAGTGGGTTCCGGAGCAATAATTAAAAAAATCGGGATAAAATTGAGTTTGTCCCGGTACTGGAGCGCCATCTATGGACCAACCGGTTTTTTTTTTGAAATTTATTACACCAGAGTTTCTTGTGTCAAGAAACTCATTTTGTGCCTCTGTTCTGGTCTAACTCTAATTGATATTCCAAAGTGGATTCTGGATTGAAAGTCAGGAAAAAGTTAAATTTTTCTTTGTACTGGAGCGCCATCTGTGAACCGACCAAGGCTTTTTGGACCAATGAACCCATTTCTGACCAGAGTTTTTCGGATCATGAAATCCATTTTTGGCTCATAAAAACTATTCAAAGTGGGTTCCGGAGCAATAATTAAAAAAATCGGGATAAAATTGAATTTGTCCCGGTACTGGAGCGCCATCTATGGACCGACCGGTTTTTTTTGTTGAAATTTATTACACCAGAGTTTCTTGTGTCAAGAAACTCATTTTTTGACTCTCTTCTGATCTAACTCTAATTTATATTCCAAAGTGGATTCTGGATTGAAAGTCAGGGAAAAGTTAAATTTTTCTTTGTACTGGAGCAACACCTATTAACCGACTAAGGCTTTTTGGGCCAATGAACCCATTTCTGACCTGGGTTTTTCGGATCATGGAATCCATTTTTGGTTCCTCTTTTAATCTAAAACTATTCAAAGTGGGCTCCGGAGCAATAATTAAAAAAGTCAGCTTAAAATTGAATTTGTCCCGATGCTGGAGCGCCATCTATGGACCAACCGGATTTTTTTGGAATTTATTACACAAGAGTTTCTTGTGTCAAGACACTCATTTTGTTACTCTCTTCTGATCTAATTCTAATTGATATTCCAAAGTGAATTCTGGATTGAAAGTTAGGAAAAAGTTAAATTTTTCTTTGTACTGGAGCGCCATCTATGAACCGACCAAGGCTTTTTTGGGCCAATGAACCCATTTCTGGACTTGTTTTTAATTATAAAAATCTTCCAAAGTGGGCTCCAGGGTGAAAGCTAGAAAAATATGGAAATGTTCAATTTTTCTTTGTACAGGACCGCTAGGACGGCCAACTGATTTTGATAAAATTTTTCGGGCCCAGCAACCCATTTTGAGGCTCTATTTTAATCTTAATAATATTTCAAAAGGCATTTCAAAAACTGAACAAATAAGAAAATGATTAATTTTTCCTTTTACTGGAGCGCAATCTATATGCCGAACGAATTTATTTGTTGAAATTTTGTGCACCAGGGTTTTTTGGACCAAAAAAATAATTTGAGACCTCTATTGTTTGATTTTAAAAAAAATATGCCAAAAGGGACTTCAAAGTAAAAGTTAGTAGAAATTTTATAAAACTGAAAATGAGGGGGGATTTTATTTTTTTTTTTAACAAAAACATATCAACCATCTTCTTCACTTCAACATTCTCTTTTCAGAAAACGCATTAATGATGGGGCCTACAAAATCTATCCACTCTAGTGCACACATGTGCGCCGAAAATTTAAAATTTGTAAGTTTTCTGTTTGACGACCTCGATAGCCTAGTGGATAGTGCACTAGACTTTCATCTGGGAGGTTCGGGTTCGATTCCCGTCTTCGTCTGGTGGTTAATTTTCATTACTTTCTTATATTCACTATCAATATGAAGTGTATGAGAATTATAAGATACTGTACAAGTTCACACATTGGTTGGTAATGGCAAAACCACCAAGCCGATAAAAAATTGCCACACCGCCGTTCGGAATCGGCGTTAAACTGTAGGTCCAACTATGTGGTATCACAATGGGTCGTTCAGGCCTAAGTGTGTCTCTCGACAGCCACTCCAACCTAACCTAAGTTTTCTGTTTGCGTTGTACAACAAGTGCGCAAGTGTACATCGAGATAAGCTCACATTTGATCAAACTAAGTAAGCGCACATGTTGTATCATTTGTTCTCTATTTTAGATATAGTATTAGTAACGTACCTATATTGGTATGCATGTCTCTTTAGTTTGAGTAGAAAGTCGAACCTAAATGTGTGCTCGGCTATTTCGGCTATTTTCGTCGTTTCACTCCCACTATCTGTGGTTGATAAATTGTAATTTTACAACTATTCTATATTTTTTAAACCTACCTATCGCACGTAAAACAATTTCATTTCAAAAAATAGTCAAAACAAAATTATGGACAGACACGCAATGCTAACAAAATTGTATTGAAAAAATAGTAAAAACCTTTAAAAAAAAATCAGTATTTATTTTTGTGTACAGGCTATAAAGTATAGAAAAAAAATGTATTTTGGTAAAAATCAGAACATGTGCGTCTGAAAAAAGTACGTCTGGTAACCCTAATCAATCTAAATCGGTGATTTGTCTGTGAGTATAAGTTATACCATCATTAGCGGAGCTAGAGAGGTCTTGACCTGTAATCTCTATTCAGTGACTATTACATACTCTCACCCCAAAATTTTCTCATTACAAAGCATGACGTATAAATCAATTTACACAAATACACATTGGTTGAAATGACTTGATTCTTTCTTTTATTTATTTTTTTTTTTTTTTGCCTTTTTTCTTATTTTTTACTTTATTCCACCTATAATTTTAACTAAACCAATTACGACTTCCTGAATACTTTTATTAGCAAATAAATTTCTTTAATATGCTCTTAAAAATATAATGCTCACTCGCTAGTTCATCGTTCGTTCTTTTGCTACAGCATACCTACATTTCCTACCTCCTTTTATTATCACACTTATACTTTTGCTAGCTTTTGCGAGCTTGCTAGCTAGTGTATGTAGCTCATTAAAATATCCTGTACTTTTAGTTGTTGTTTTTGTTCTTCTTCTTACATTTCATGACCATTACAAGAAGTGAACGTGTAAAATTCTAACTTCATTATAAATTTTACCCTAGGGCATTTTATAACAAAAACCAACAAGGTGCAAACACTCGCTGTGTATATAAAAAAAAAAAAAGCAAAAAAACAAAAAGTTCATATTGTTTGTAGTTGTTATTACGAGTTGTAGTTGTTATTCGAGTTATAGCTATGGTTGTGGTTGTAGTTGTTGTTGCTTTTATTGTTCTGCGCTATAATTAAGACATTAATTGTTAAAGTCTAAGAACAAAAAAAAAAAAAAAAATAGAAGAAAATATATGAGGGTGGGAAGAAATTGGTAGCGAAAAAGTTCTGCTTTTGTCACAAAGCAAACGAAAAAGAATATCAAAAAATTATTAATTAATTTTCAAATATAATTTAAAAAAAAAATCACAAAACTTTCCCTATTAAAAATTATAATAAAAACAATAAAAGACATTCTCATAATTCTTTAAAATGAAAAAAGAAAACACATATATTTAACGCTTTTTATGCCACAAAATTGTTAATGTCAATGTTGCTATTTTAAATGGCACTAAAAAAAAAGTAGCAACGGAAGCTATGCCCCCTAGTGGCTTCCTATAAAGCGTTAAAAGTTCACCTTATCAAAAGAGAAAGAGAAACAAATAAAAAAAAAACACAAAAAGCTTAAAGTTTATTGTTAAAAATTTCGCAAAAATGCGAAAATTGCGGCGCCGCTAATAAAAAAAAATAAAACAAACTCTTGAAAAAATTTTTTAAAATTAATAACGAAATAAAAAGTTGTGCAAAAAAAACCCCCACTCTCCCCACTTATTCACTATGCCGGGCGCGGTTTGTGCTTAGAAAAGCGAATTGGTTGGCTTTTTATATTTTTGATAAGCTTTATATTCAGCATTTTGATTTTTTTTAATTAAACTGTACATAAAAATTTATTGAAGTGTTAAACATACTTCAGTTCAGAGAAATTCGATTATTCAAGGAAAGCCGATGCCGCGCTTCTTTATAAAAGGCAAAGCTGTTAATATAGCCTTAGTTTTGTTGTTTTATTTGGTGTATTTGTGGAAGCATTCAATGGTGGGCGTTGAATATGAAACTTAATTGAAAAAACTTAAAAAATAAAAATCAATTTTTGGCAATTTAAACTATAAAGAGAGAAAAGCTAATAAAAAAAAAAATTGTTTAATATGCTGAAAAAAATAAAATTTATTTCGCAGTATGCAAGTGCTTGCTGGGGAGGGGAAAGGGGGTAATTTTCATTTAAATGTATTTAAAGGTAAACAGAAGAATTTATTAATCCAGCAATACTAAATTTTTTATATTCATAATCAAGGAACATATTAGCTCATTCCGGTAAAATATTTGAAGCTTTTTCAGTCTCGTTATTTTCCCTTCAATGGCTTCTAGCAATCAGTGGAGAGTAACCCAGTTATTCGCTTTTCTCGCGTTCTCACCTTAAGAGATTTACATAGTTCTGAAAAGTTCTGAATTCTTATAAGAAGGTGAGATTGCTGAAACAAGTAGTACAGGCTGGAAAATAACCTTTATCAAGCTTTTTGGTTAGTCAAGGTTTCATCTGTAGTCTAAGCTGTTCTATTGCTGCTGAATAAAAATGTAGAAGAAAATTTAAGGAGGTGTCAATGGGAGGAGAAGATCAATGGGTTCATTTCTTTTTTTTCTTTCTAAAAAAAAACACGGAAAAATCCTTCTTTTCAACCTACTAATTTAGTGCATCCTCTTAAGATTCTTTAAACGAGCTTAGAAGTTCTAAGTTTTGTATTCGGCAATGTCTTTCGTGTTCAGACCTCAATCCATATAATCTAATCAATGCCCAGTTCTAAACTAGCATCCATAGACCATAAAAAAATAAATACCAAAAAAAAGCGATCCTCAAAGTAACAAGTAAATTAACAAACTTTATTCCCTCATAACAGAGTTCCCAGAGGCATAGGACACTCTAGACCTGAACTCAATCGAAATTATTTTAAATGACATTGAAGTTACATTCAAATCTGGCATTAGGACTAAAATGGGGTCTTCAACTTCGAATCACTTCCTGGCTCTACACAACACTGGTCGAGCCTAATCTTCTTTATAGATCCGTCTTCACCTGTCCAGCTACTGCAAAGGTGGTCAACTTTAAATCACTGCATAAGGTTAGAAAAACGTCAGCCATATTGATTACTGGGGCTCTCCGTACTACCTCTACGATAGCTTTCTTCGCAATCCTTTATTGATTGCAAACTTAACTTTTAGTTAAGTAACAAGCTAAGTACTCTGCTGCCAGACTCAGTACCTTAACTCGCTGGACTAGTTCGAACCAGGGCCATGCCAAAATTCAAATCGATGATACGTCCGCACCAACTAACGTATGCTATATTTGCTCTACCACTAATTTAAACCACACGTTTTCCACCCCTATCCCCAGTAGAGGAGAGAAATGGGTTAATGATGAGTTGGTCACTGATAATTCAATTCACATCTATACGCTGATGGGTCTAAATTGGATTAACGAGTCGGCTGTGGCATCTTCTCTAGCAAGCTGGATCTCAGACTCTCTTTCTGACTTCCCGATCATTGTAGCGTCTTTCAGGCGGAAGCAATAGCTTCTTTATCAAGCGTCCAAGTGGCTTATTAGCAACAATTCATTCGATATGAATATAAGCGTCTACACGGACAGCCAAGCAGCAATCAAGTCCCTTGCCGGTGTTTTCACTACAACAAAGCTTATTCTTGACTGCCGATTTTCACTCAACTTTTTGTCGAGTCACTCGTAGGTCCACCTATGTTGGGTACTTGGACATATGGATATTTCAGATAACTGCTATGTCGACGAGTTGGAAAAACAAGGCTCACAGCTTACTAATTGGTGCCATTCTTACGTTTATTAACTTGACCATTAAGGGAAACTACCTTGAGGAAGTAAAAATATCTTAGGAAGCAAAGCATACTTGTGGTATTACGAGGCTAACATGGACCATAGAGAGACGGGGAAGTATTGTGAGGGGGATATAAGAAGAAGGAAAACCCATAGTTTCGTTGACGAACCTTAGAAGCTCAGGAAGAGGAAGATCATGGATATTACTCTTACTCAAGACATCTCTACCCAACGGTCATAATCTAATTCTCGTGAAAGCCGAACAAATTGCTCATATACTGACCACATCTATTATGCTCTGTGATGACACCTACCAGTAATATCAGGTACTTTTTTCTCAATTTCTGCTGTTTTCCTGTTAGGTTGCCTCAGGAAGTACTTTGCGGTTCTGCAGGAGTCAAGCTCGGACCATCTTTGAACTCTCTCTAGAACCCACAAAGTCGTTGATCCAACGCATGACTTGCCCAGAGCTTATACCAGGAAACGGTTCTGGACCCCATACCCCGAAAAAAAGAGAAGTCCTCAACCAATAGCTTGCTCCCTCCGGGGCCCTGATTTCTAGATCCGCAGTGTTCCGTTAAAGCAGGGTTACCTCTAGCAGGATGTGAGGCTACTGAAGCTAAGCACAAGCTCCTATATTCGCATACTAAACCCTGATATAGAGTAGCACACCCTTTAATTGAGACCTTAATTTAAAATACATATACTTATACATTTTTCAACCTTTGAGATACGTATATGCGTTCACTTGCCTTTCGATGAGTTCTCCCATCTATTCTGCCAAATGACTAATGATGCTAGCCTTTCTTTGTACGCGATGCCTGAAATAGCTCGTTGCAACTGATTTCCGTTCTTTCTGCAATAGACTCGTTTCATTTCGTCCGCTAGTATATCGATCGGTATCATACCAGCTACGACGCATGCCGCATCTTCCGAAATAGTCCGAAAATCACTTATTGTTCTTAGAAAACTCAGTCTGTATACACGTGACAGTTTCTTTCGGCACTCCTTTGCCGCCAAAGCTCCAGCCCAGATTGGGGCAGCGTAAAACAAGACTGAGCTTACTACTCTAGACAGTAACAACCTTCGACCATATCTTGGCCCACCAATCTTCGGCATTACTCTAGACAGCACTGCCTGGATACTAGACGTCTTTTCTTTAACATAATCCAAGTGAGCTCTGAAGTTCAGTCTGTTGTCTATCATTACACCCAGATATTTAACTCACGACTTCGATTTTATTATTTGGTTGCCTACTTGTACATATATTCGCATGTTCGACAACCTTTCGACTACTAATTAGAACCGCTTCCGTTTTTTGTGCAGTAAATATATATTTGCATGTATGTATGTATGTGTGTATTTAAAATTCAAGTTCAAATGCGAAATTTCATTTAAGCCGATATAAGCTCGCATAAGCCCGCATAAATCGTTCCACTATAAGCATAACTTTTTTTTGGTAGGAGAAATCGGAAGGATATTAACATTCTATTTGTGTGTGTGTGTGTGAAAGACGTAAGCAGGAGAGGAATAAATACAAAATTTGTACAAAAATTTTTAATTGTAGTTAAAGCGTTTACTAGTATAAGAAAAAATTAATAAAGCAATGATGAAAGATGAAGGCGATGATTATGAAAGCAAACCCCCCCCCCCCCCCGCCCCCCCCCAAAACAAAAAACAAAAAAACTGAAATAAAAATTAATGAATGAATGATGTAGAAAAAATATACACAACCAGAAAGATTTTCATTGAATAAAGAAGGCACAGAAAGAAAATTTTTGGAATTACCAAAACAATATTGTGCTTCTTCTTACCGCTTACAACGCTGTATTTTTTTTTTTTTTTCATTATTGATTGAATAGGCTTAAAGCTTATCAAAAGCTGTAAAAAGTTAAAAAGAAAGTAGAAGAGGGAATGTTGGTAATGACGATGATGATGATGATGATTTCCTTTGAAAAAGTTCTTCACCAGGAAACGGAAATGAAATTTGAGTGTGTAAGTAAGTAGGTAGGTAGGAAACAACAGCAAAAGGAAAACAAAATTTTAATTATTTGCGCGTTGTGTTTTTTTTTTTTTTTGATTATGAGTTTCAAATTTACATAGTTACATGCATAGTACTTAAATATTGATGTGCTCGAATGCTGTTAAATTATAAATTTAAAGTTGGTTTTTTTTGTTTTTTTTTTTTTTGCTTTGTAATTTAAATTGTTCTGAGAAATTAATAATATACGAGTACTACGACCATGAACGAAAAGTTACCGGAAGGTTAAACAGATATTTGCTATTATTTTTGGTCTGTTGTAAATCAATTTAAGTAAATGTTTTTCAATTCAGTCGCAATAATTTATTGAAAAGAAGGAGCTATATCCTGGAACATCTCTCCCTCTTTGGGACCTTTAGTGCTCATAAGGTCAAGGTGTTGCATTTCAGGGCTTTGTAATATTTGATCAAATGAAAAAGCGGGCAATAATGAGAAGAGCACGCAGATATCCACCCAAAGCTGTATAGATTTCTGAGAAGAGTAGGCATAAAGTACGAGTAGAGCGCAAGTAGAGTATGAGTAGAGTAGGAGTAGAGTATGTGTAGAGTATGAGTAGAGTATGAGTAGAGTATGAGTAGAGTATGAGTAGAGTATGAGTAGAGTATGAGTAGAGTATGAGTAGAGTATGAGTAGAGTATGAGTAGAGTATGAGTAGAGTATGAGTAGAGTATGAGTAGAGTATGAGTAGAGTATGAGTAGAGTATGAGTAGAGTATGAGTAGAGTATGAGTAGAGTATGAGTAGAGTATGAGTAGAGTATGAGTAGAGTATGAGTAGAGTATGAGTAGAGTATGAGTAGAGTATGAGTAGAGTATGAGTAGAGTATGAGTAGAGTATGAGTAGAGTATGAGTAGAGTATGAGTAGAGTATGAGTAGAGTATGAGTAGAGTATGAGTAGAGTATGAGTAGAGTATGAGTAGAGTATGAGTAGAGTATGAGTAGAGTATGAGTAGAGTATGAGTAGAGTATGAGTAGAGTATGAGTAGAGTATGAGTAGAGTATGAGTAGAGTATGAGTAGAGTATGAGTAGAGTATGAGTAGAGTATGAGTAGAGTATGAGTAGAGTATGAGTAGAGTATGAGTAGAGTATGAGTAGAGTATGAGTAGAGTATGAGTAGAGTATGAGTAGAGTATGAGTAGAGTATGAGTAGAGTATGAGTAGAGTATGAGTAGAGTATGAGTAGAGTATGAGTAGAGTATGAGTAGAGTATGAGTAGAGTATGAGTAGAGTAAGATTAGAGTGCGAGTAAGATACGAGTAGAGTACAAATAGAATATGAGTAGGGTAGTAGAAAACGTGTTCTGATAGCAGTGATTTTAAGAGTCGAAAAAAACAGAGATCTCTATATTTAGCACTAAAGCAATTGGCAGCTTAGCAGTTGTTGAAATGTGGACAAGTTAGATGAAAGTACGACAGTCCATATAATCTTTAAAGGCTAATATCACAAAACGACAACAAATTTTGTACCCAAAAGTTTAAAATGATGAGCTTTATGGACAATGCGAAGTCTGTATTATGCAGTGACTATTTAGAAGCGAATAGTTGCCTTCAAAACATCTGCCTGGGATTTTAGTGCCCACAAACGGCACTTGGCGAAAAGATGGGTATAAAAAACCTACTTTCAGCGCATATTATTCTTAATCTTTATTATTCTTTAATGGCGCAAAAGCTCATGGATGGTTTAGAGAGGGTGCCTTGTAGACAAATATTTATTTTCTATTTTTGACTTATTCATCCCTTATTAATCAGTCAAAAATAGACTGGGAGAGAACAGAAGGAGATTTAAAAACATTGAAATTCGTTATAACGAACGAAAAAAGAGAGCACGGGAAAAATCATTTGTACCTCTGAACTCACAAACCCGCAAATTTTGAATTAACATTTTTCTGAAAAAAAATTCTGCAAGTATACCCATATATATAAATCTATTAATATATTTCAGTTTAAGAAAAACTAAACTGTGAACAAGAAGAGAAAAAAAAATTCGAAACAATAAAAAGAATTATAGCAATTTTTGCTTAACCAAAGAAAGTTACCATAAAATTTCCAACTAATCCAATTAACTTCTATCACCCTTTTTTTTTTGTTTTCTTTCTTTCAACTATAATTTTATGCGGTAGTACGTTTTTTCCCACCAATTAATCAACAAAAGCGTCTTATTATGATGACATTTCTTTCTTAGCGAACAACTTTTCACAAAATTTTGCACATTTTCTAATTAATGTCAAAGTATTGTAAAATGATGAAGAAAGGGAACAGAAAAAGAAAAACTGCTAAATTATATTAAAAAAAGAAATAAAAAACTGGAAAGAGTGAACCGAAATTGAATGCGATTCCACTTTCTGTGCATTCAAAGAGCATAATTTGAAAGCAGTTCAAGTTTGGTCTAAGCAAGCGTTAAAAATTCAATTCAGTCTCGTTTTTTTTGGTTTAGGAACGTGTGTGGGAAAGCAACACAAAATTGAGGAATTAAGTGTTAAGCGCAAGTTTGTAGTTATTTTTGAACAAACTAAATTCAATTCAGTATCATTTTTGGAGTTTTGGAATAAATTTCTAAAATTGTCTCTTACTAGAGCTAAAGATGCGCATCTTTCCCCCGGACATGCAACTAAAAAAGAGAATCATTAGAACGCGCTTCATTGTACTCATATAAAGATCCACTTTTTAACATTTTCGCTGTTGGGTATACACCTTAAGCCTTTAGTAGACATACTAAGGAACGAGAAATAAAGACTATAAAGGATACAAAAAACCCAAAGAAAAATAATTCTTAAGCAAAAAAAAAAATGTATTTAAAGAAATATTGGCAACAGAGCAAAGAAAGCAATGCACAAGTAAAAGAGATGAAAGAAAATTAAAAAGTTTTAACAATATTTTTTCGCCTTATCGTTGTAGTATACAGACTCTTGAGAAAAACCTACACTACACTAGTTATTTATTTTGTATTATAAAACCTTTCAATATGTATATATGTGTTCAAGTATTTATGTATGTTTCGAAAACTCAACCAGCCTAGGCCAGACGAAAACCACCACATCAAGCCGAAAAACCAAAAAAAAAAAAAAAAAAAGAAGAGAAACTCAATCCATTTGAGAACCACGAACCTTTCATTCATTAATTAATTCAAAATAATTGCACATTTCGCGCGCTAGTTGAGTTAATTTCATAAAGATTGCACCCCCCTTTATCTAGTAAAGTTTCTTTTTTACCTTTACATTTTACCTGCTCCTTTTCTGTTTCTCTAATTAAAGGAAGAACTTTTTGCGGTCTAGTATATTGACGAGTGTTGTTCTTGGTTTTTTTTTTGTTGTTGTTGTAAAAAGCTGAAGAGGATTTCTAAAGATTTTTGTTGTTGTTGGTTTTGAATTTGTAACTTTGAGTTGTGTTTTTTGTTGTTGTTATTTTTTTTAATTTTATTTTTTTGGTTGTAGTTGGATTTATAAGAATTTCTTGTGGTGTATTTAACCCTTAGTCTAATGACAAGGTTCCTGTGTATATATATTCATTTACATAAGTTTTAAGACTTTTATTTGCAGTTTATTAATGCTTTATTTTTCCAATTAACATAAAATCGAGTGATTTTTCTTAGTCATTCTTTGGTTGCTTAAGTAGTCTATACAATTATATAGTTACAGCCATTAATGCCATCCAGATTTTCAGGTGGCTTGTTACTAGTTATAATTTGGTCTTAAATTTGAAATTTTTTGTTGAATTTTAAATAGTAATTCAAAGCTTCAGCTTAATATTTTAACCAGCCAAAATTATTCATTGCATTGTAAATCCTTTAGCTCCCAAAATCCTTTAGCTGACAAAAAAGGTGTAAAGTATAAAAATCCAATCTATACCATAATAAATTTCAATATTGTCAAACAAAATTTATCACATGTCAACAATTTCATCATCATCATCATCAAAAGAAATCTCTTTGATACAATCTGTCGTTTTTGCTGGCTGCTATTGGCTGTTCGTTGCAACCTTCCACACGCTCACATGGCATAATCAAAACTTTTAAATTCTGTATATAAATTTTACAAGAAATTTTCAACACCATTTAAATTTGCACATATAAATCTTAATTACAACACATTATAAAATTAAATAAGTAATAAAAAAAATTGTCATTATTGTTGCCAACACAATACAAAAAATGACTACCAAACTAAGAGAGATACAAAGTGTAAAAAAAAGAAACAAAAAATTGTCCGAGTTTGTTGCCAAATTTTCTACTTGTTTCGGTTTCTATGTTTTTTTTTTTTTTATTGTAATATTTTCGCTGTTAGGTTCTGATCTTCTTTATACATACATGGCATTTGTAATTTGCCTTTTTTATATTTTTTTAAATGTGCAAAAAAAAATATTTATTTTATTTTTCACGTTATTGTTGCTGCTGTAGTTGTTGTAGTTGTTACTCATCCGTGGCTTTGTGATTTATTTGGTTTCTGGGCGTATATTTATTATTTTTCGACATTTTTGTGGTTACCGCAAATTTATTTATGTTAAAATATACTATGAATTTTTCACTCTCGTTCTTTTTCTCTATCCCTCTGTCTCCACAGCATGTTGTATTGTCAATTTCAATTTTATATATAATATATATTTATACATATGTATGAATGTATGCAATATATTTCTGTGAATTTTGCAAAAATTTTCGCATAGGTGAGTGGAGTTAGGTGGGGTGAATGAGCTGACAACGTGGTCAGTGGTCTATTGGGTGGTCAATGGATTTTAAGCGCAAATAGGGCATATTATTATTTTTTTTTCGGTTTTGCTGTTGTTGTTGCTTTCAAAGCTGACAGGGTGTTACAATAGTGAAAACCTGTGAAAAATAATTCAAAAATTCAGTTTTTTTCTTCCTTAGTGGTTTTCTTCGTTAGGTTTTTATAATAGATATTTTTTTTAGATGTTATGTTAATGAAATGAAATAATGAAATTTGGGTTCTCTTTAACATAAATATTTTCGATGAAAACAGTTCAAGAGAAGCGCTAAACATATAGATGTTGTTGTTGTAAAAGATCTTAGAAATGTAAAAAACCAGCACAAATAACACTATAAATACTACTACAAGCACCAGTGTAAGTAGTAGCGCAAGTACCAGTACAAATACCAGTTCAAATTCTAGTATCAGTAAAAGTACCAGTACAAGAACCAGTACAAGTACCAGAAGAAATACCAGTGAAAGTACCAGCACCTGTACAAATACCAGTACAAGTACCAGTACAAGTACCAGTACAAGTACCAGTACGAGTACCAGTACAAGTACCAGTACAAGTACCAGTACAAGTACCAGTACAAGTACCGGTACAAGTACCAGTACAAGTACCAGTACAAGTACCAGTACAAGTACCAGTACCAGTACAAGTACCAGTACAAGTACCAGTACAAGTACCAGTACAAGTACCAGTACAAGTACCCGTACAAGTACCAGTACAAGTACCCGTACAAGTATAAGTATAAGTACCAGTACAAGTTCCAGTACAAGTACAAAGACCAGTAAAAGTACCAGTATAAGAATCAGTACAAGTACCAGTACAAGAATCAGTATATGTACCAGTAGAAATACCAGTACAAATACCAGCACCAGTACAAGTACCAGTGCAAGTACCAGTACAAGTACCAGTACAAGTACCAGTACAAGTACCAGTACAAGTACCAGTACAAGTACCAGTACAAGTACCAGTACAATTACCAGTACAAGTACCAGTGCAAGTACCAGTACAATTACCAGTACAAGTACCAGTACAAGATGACCTACTGATACTAAGGCACTGAGGACTGATACTAAGAAGTTTTTCATACGCCAGTTTTATCTCATTTGCGACTGTTTACATTGGTGCAAGCATGAACGCCTGTCTGAAAGAGAGAGGTAGAAAAAATAGGTAGTGAGAAGAAATAGAAACTCGGCTGTCTTTTTCTTTTCGTGCTTACGCCAATGTAAACAGTCACTTTGAAAGTCTCCAAAACACAATCACTTGGTACATCATTAACTTTGCACCCTGTTAAAAATTAATTTCCGCTCAAAAATTACCACACACATACTTACTCGCATATACACACACAAACACATTTACAGTCCCCTTAAATAAATACATGTGTATATTCACATCCATGCAAATGAACAATTGCGCAATTTTTATTTAATATTTAAATGTTTACATGAATCTATTGATTTCGTTTGTATTTTTGCACCAATACACATACACACACTAACACACGCACAGTTACAAATGCAATAATTTATATTTACAATGCATTTTCAATTCATTTCATTTATTCTCCGTTTTTTTTTTATTGTTTTTTACAGATTTAATTGATATTTTACTTGTGTGTTGTATTTGTGATTTCCCGTATTCTCTGAATATAATGTACAGCAGCCAGAGTAATTGTATTGTTGGCGTTGTTGATGTAATGTTGCATCATTTTTTGCGGTAAGTTTTAATTTTTACTGTTTTGTAATATCTTTTTTAATTTAAAACAAAAAAAATAAACAAAGATATGATTCCTTTTCTTGTGGATAAAAAAAATTCATTTATTTGAAATCATATGAGTCATTGAGAAAATAGTTATTGACAACATTTACACTAATCAAGTCATCGATTAAGTAAGGATATTGAGCTTTTACAGCAGTTCTTTGGAAAGGTAAGAATGTGTACAGGCTAGCCGGGCTTCGTGGTACAGGACCAGTGAATCAATATGCTAAAGTCTATGCCGCTCCCGTAATATCCTTAATATCAGTTACTGCAACCTGGGAAAAAGCAAAACTGATCCCCTATTTACAGTCTCTAGCACTAGCTAAAATAAGAATTTTATTTTTAGATGCTCCCTTAGGAACTAGAATCATTTACTCCTTTCAATCTGTCCGACTCATGACTCATATAATAAAATAGGCAAATATTGTAGTTTAAAATGAACTTGCTGTTCATGTGAAGACTCTATCGAATCTAAAAGATACGGAGGAGAGAAGAGCGTGGAAAATTACGGAGGGATATGGATCAGGATTAGTCTGGATTAACGATCAAACCTTCTTCACTCCACCTTCAGCACTCCTTGGACCTGTTGATGCTACTGAAAACTATGGGGATCTTAATGATAAATGTAGGACTCCCCTTCTTGATAAATAAACATCCTTTTTGATGTATCCAAAAAACTTTAACTCTCTTCTTACCCTTCAGCAACGTTTGGGTTCATTGGTGCTATTCAAAGTTAGGTATAAATTCCATGACTGTGCCTTCCCGATAAATATTTCATCCATTAGGATTTTTGCTCATATTTTGAAAAACATTATAAAGGGTCCAACAAATTTTAACCCTCCTCCTGCCCTTCAGAAAGCTTTGCATTCGCTGGTGCCACTGAAAGCTAAGAGGGTCTCACGAATAAATTACCTAACTTCACCTTTTCAATAATCGCTCAGCTGTTTATCGAATGATGTTTGCTTATGAATTGTTATGCAGACTTTCTGAAGAACGGAAAACCAATATTTTTCAGTAATCTCTAGGGGCTAGGGGAGTTTTGAAAATACTCCCCTTCCCTCTTTTTGCAGTAAATTCATTACCCGTTATAAGGTTTGCTCAAAAATCGAAAGATTTGATTACAGGTCGAAAAAACTAAGGTCACGTCATCCCCTTCATCGAACTCTGGATTCGCTAGTTGTTGCTGCATAAAAATAACTATATGACTTTTGTTGTCAAATGGTTTACCTACAGCTTTTAGAGTTTCAAGTATTGCTGATCTATTCATAAACTAGAGAATACTGCATAGTTTCCAAAGCTATTGTCGGGCTGGTTTATACAGTGCCTGAAATTTCGTAATCAGTTTAACTTAAACTATGATTTGATTATTTGACAAATCGTCAAACGTTTGACATTTTTCAATGTCAAACGATGTAAAATAGTGTAACCGTCAAATTTTCTATGTCGAATTACGGAACTCTAACATAGTTTCCAAAAATATTGTAGGGCTGGTTTACACAGAGCCTGAAATTTCGTATTCAGTTTAACTTAAACTATGATTAGATTATTTGACAAATTGTCAAACGTTTGTCATATGCCAGTGTCAAATAATGTCAAACAGTGTAATCGTCAAATTTTTTATATCGAATTACAGAACTCCAAGACCATCCGAATTTCGTAGTCTATTTAACTATAATAAGATTATTTGACAAATTGTCAAACGTTTGACATTTTTCAGTTGCAAACAATGTCAAACAGTGGGACCGTCAAATTTTCTGTATCGAATTACAGCTTTAACACGAGACCATCCGGATAAAATAGATCGATTAATAGTAGAGAAAATTAACAACTTGAAATCGTCTCATCTCTAAGCTTCATACACATGTGATATTTGTGATGATTTCGAGTCGAAAAGTATCTATGTTGTTGCTGTAAATTTTAAAAATTGCGTAGTATATATAAAAGTGCATATTTTGCGGTTAATTAGAATACGTAAAAGTTTTTTTTTGCTGCTTCCAGTATTTTTTGGCATCATTTCTGATTTCTAACATACTACTTTAACCTAACCACATACGTTTCCAACAATAAGTTCTAAAAGCGTGTGAAGTTTATGGAAAAAGTAATACACATAAATAAGTTTTTGATTCATGATTTCACTATAAAAGTCATAGGTGTGTAATAAATTTTGAGAGAACTTTAAAATGAACTACAATAAGTTTCCATCAATTTGTGATATACACCAGCAGCAGCAACAAGATTTTCTGATCTCGCATAAATTTTTATTAGTACCAACCAACAAACATTCAATAGCGTTTTTTAAACTTTACATAAAAGTGAACAAAAACAAAACAATAAACCGAATGAAGTTATAGCTACATAGCCAAAACCAAAACAGGCCAAACCATGAGGCTGGTGTGTGTTGCATGGTCTATAACCGATACCAAATACCTTCAGGTAAGGTCATTGCTAACATTTTGTATGTAACAATAAAATGTTGCTGTTATTGCAAAAAAGAAAAAAAACTAAACAAAACGTTAAGCAAAATTATATGAACATGAACAAAAATAGATAAAAAAAAAAAGCTTTAAAGAAACAAAAGTATTACTTGAAAGTAGGAAATAAAATCAGCAACAAACAGGCAAAAAAAAAAAACAAGAAAAAGGAGACGGAAAAAATAGCAATTGCAAAAGCGGCTAAAAAGGTACAACATAATAACAAATTGTATAGTGGTAATAGTAGCTGTTGTTGTTGTTACTGTTATCTTAGGTAGCATACTCTGCATTGCTAGTTGTATATAGTAGTTACTTATATTGGCACAATTCTGCCACGCAGCTACAAATTCTGTTTTAGCGACCGACGAACCAAATTGCCATGTTGATTATTGCAATTGCATTAAGTTGCTGCTGCTGTGTTGTTAAGATTGGATCGCCATCATCATCATCGTGCTACTTTAGAGCTCTGTTAGTAGGTTTTTCCCTCTAACTCTCTACCTGTCTCTCTCTTTTACTAATTCCTTCTATTGTTTTCTTTTTTTTTAGTTAAGTATCTTCCACTTTCAATACCATTACTGATTTTACACATAGATAAAAAATGTTTGCTTTACTTAACGAACAAAAAACAGATATTGCAAATGTTATTAGTCTTAACACTAGAATGCATGCAAAAAAAAACTACAGTTAGATATGGGTTTAGTTTCCCATACTTAGTTTTTAAACGTCTATCAAACTGCCGATAACTCATTGGTATTTATAGAAATCGTAGAATATTAATAGTTGATGGAGAGAGAGAGAGAGAGAGAGGGAGAGAGAGAGACGTGAAAAAGCTAAATTTCAGGTCTTTACATCCACAGCGCTATTTAGAATCACTAATTTTCGTGAGGCCTATCAATATGAGAATGTTTCTAGGTGATTCAATTTGTTTTCAATAATAGACATCAAATAATTTTCCGCTTGTAAGCCCCTTGACTCATGATTACTGACCATATTAGATTTAGTCAGAGTCAATCAGTTCTTGGTTTCATTTTTGACGCCATATCCCGCGAATCGTTCTTTCCTCTCTAAGCCGAATGCGAAATCAGGCAAGCAACACAAATTCAATTTGTACTCTCTTCTAAGTTCTAATTTTCTTTAAATCCTCTTTTTTTAAACATACAAATATTTTTTGTTGGGTGTGCCATAAATTTTTAACATTTTTTAATGTTTCTGCTGCTGTGGCATTGCATATTTTTATGCAGATAAAATTTTAATTTTCTTTTAGTTCTTTTAAACTTGTTTTTTTTTGGAATCTTACCACAAACGATATTTTCTTCTTCAACTTTAATCTTTTTTTCTCTAGTGCTAACAAAACAACTGCTATATCTTTTATAGATAAAGAAGGCCAGGCGTGACTGACACTATTGACTCATCAATATAAAGCTAAGGGGTTTGGACTGACTGCTTCAGGTAATCTAGTTGTCTCACTGAGTCGTCAATGAAAAGCTTAACCTCAGTTAACATAAGCAAGCTAAATTTTTGGTAGCATTTTTCTTTTATCGCATAGACCATTACTAAACAGAGGGTTGAACTTTGGTCTGTCTGTTCACTGACTCATCAATATCAAGTCCAATCCGTGATTTAAGAAACATTTAATTTCGGAAGCATTTTCCTAGCTTGGTAGTGATTTTTCCCGAAAAAAAGGATTGCAGATTAAGTCTGACTGACTCATTCTAGGGCACAGCTGAACTACTGATTCATCAATATTTTAGTTCAGCCCAATGAATCTAGCATCATTAAATTGGGGATCTATGGTACATAAAAAAAAAAAAAAAAAACCCCAGCAGACCTAACAACATTAAATTTTGAAAGCACTTTCTTTCTTTAGCGTATAAAGACCTCTCCTGAAAAAGTAATTTTTCAAATGGCTCATTCACTGATATAGTTGAATGATTGACTCATCAATATCAACCTCAATTTCCCTTCAGTTGCATAGACCTTTGCTGAAACGTTAATTTGGAATTTGCCCTGCCTGTCTTATTCACTGTCACAGTTCACTTACAGACTCATCAATGTCCAGTAACGTAAAACGCAAGTCAGTTACAAGTACAAAGCAATTATCAACATTAAATTTTGGAGCATTTTCCTCCTACGGTTTTGACCTGACTGACTCATACTCTGACACAGTTGAGTCACTGATTCATCAATGTCAATCCCAACCTTGTGGACTCAAGAACATTAAATTAGAAAAGCATTTCCCTTCATTAGTATAGACCTTTACTTTAACATTGATTTAGAATTTGTTCTGAATGACTTATTGACTGATACACTTAAATCACTGACTCATCAATTTCCAGTAACGCAACATTAAACTTTGAAGCACTATCCTTCTATAGTATAGATAAACCTCCAGTAAAAAAAGAATTACGGTTTTTGGCCTGACTGACTCATTTACTGATACAATTGTATCACTGACTCATCAACGTCAAACTCGACCCAACGAACCTTAGAATATTAAATTTAAGATGCATTTCCCTTCTACCTCATAGACTTCCACTAAAACTCCGATTTCGGTTTTGACCTGACTGACTCATTCAATGACTCATGATTGTAAAACCCAACTCAGTAGACCTAACATTATTAAATTTGGAAAGTACTTCTATTCTATGGCATATGCCCTCACTGAAAGGAATTTGAGACTTGCCTTGTCTGACTCATTCCCGACATAATCGAATTATTGACTCAATGTCAAGTACAGCCCAATTGTCACAGAAACATTCAGTTCTCACAAACTGAAGACGAAAGTTGCTTTAACATCGCGGTTAAAGCTACGATAAAGTATAGAAATCAGGTTTAGAAATTTATGGTGTTGTCAATTTATACTTTCAAAAACTCGCAGGCAATGCCGGGTATTCTTCAGCTAGTTTTATATTTATATTTTGCGTGTTTGCGCGTCTGCGGTTGTAGAGCTGTAGTGGTAGTTGCATTACTAGCAGCTATTAGCCATTGCTGTAAATGCGTTTGCGGCACTTTATTTTTCTTGTTTTTTTTTTGCTGCCAATACCGACGATGTTGATGTTGATGTCGATGTTTTTCAACAGTTTTAACTGCTATTTTAACCGTTGTTAACCGGTGGTGAAGGCCCTTTTTAAGAATTTGTGGCTGGTGAAGTGAGTGAATATAAACTAAAGTGCATACTGCTTAACTACGTATTTTGTGATTTAGTAAAATAGTACGAAGAGGTACTTAATTTTACTTTCTTTCTACTGTAACTACTACTAAATATAACATAATTTGTTGATTACTTGCATACTCGTTTGTTCTACATGTTATTACTTTTAAATTAATGTAATGAAACTTTCAATTAGCAACAAAATGTTTATTACCAAGCACACAAAAATAAGTTTACTAGATTTCTTAAGTCTTGTTAAAAAAGAAAGAAAAGAAAATGCAATATTTTTTTTTTTATAGACGCTATACACATAAACATGACTACATAAACTTACTACCTGGCTTGAATGAGTATATTCAAACATATATATGTAACAATCTTTGTGCATAAAAATACGAAACGAAGCGCTTTAAGTGCGCGTTGTTGCAATCAGTCGTAATGGAAAGCGTTTATGTTTTACCTGCAATACATTTGGACATCACTCAGAAAAATATATAAAAAGGGGGAAGGAAACATTATGTAGTTAGTCTCGTAAATAGTAGTAAATCGCTTACTTAAAATTTATATGCTCTAGGTAGTCAGGTAGCCATCATCAAATGTCAAAAGTGCGCAAACAAAAATGTAAACTGTTTGTAAAAAAAAGTAGAAAAAATAAAAAGGTTGAGAAAATGAAAAGAAATACCAATTAAATTCTTTTCAGTGCCTCCAAATATAGTAGAGATGAAATGTGAAATGTGATTGAAATGTGAAAAGAAAATGAATTGATGATACTGGGAACAAAATTCTACTACTCACATGCTTCCCCAACTTTATTTTACTTACATGAATGGGAAGCTTTTGCAAAAATCTAATGATTGCATTAAATCATGAAGAGCAGCAAGTCATCGATAGCAGGTATTGAATGGTGCAGGTGATAGTCGGTTAATCTCCTTCTTTTTTGATTAGGTCATTCGCCAAATATAAGAAATTATAGGGACTATCTGATAGTCCTTACTATTCTCATTGTCTCTTGATGTAATGAAATAATACTTTCTACCTGGCCGTGAATCTTCCTAGATTCTATATTTTTATCAGCCAGAACATGGGTGAGTCATTCAAAAATAGGAAGACCTTCTAAAGGGTCTCCAAAGTTGCCCAAGGGGGAGAGAAGGGTTATACCCAAAATCCGTTTTCCGATAAATATTGCGATCGTTGCTCCTAAGTTAAAAAATTTGTTTAAGGAACAGAAAAAATTGGTTGGTTTCTTCCCCTCCCCCCACTCAACATTCCCCACACTCTTACAAACGAGTACAGAGGAAAAAAAGTGACCGGCTGGAAGGATTTTTACAAAGATTGTGTTTTGACCAGATTGTGCCTAAGTTAAGAATGCAATAAAATAGGAAATCTATAGTCCTACTTACTATAGCTGCACCCTAAATTTTGACCTTCTATGGTCATTTCGCTCCGTCGATCTCGCAAGTAGGACTTACTGCCTTTGCGATTGTTGCAAAAAAGTGGTTTCGCTATATTTTGCTCGATTTCGAGCCAGTTTCTGTGAGTCATTTTCCCATCTGGGCTGTTGCGAACTCAATTATAGTTTGAAGTTAAATGGATCCGGTCAAAATTATAAAGAGTATGGATCGCTCTGATTTTTTCTCTTGCTCCTTGTTTGGTTGAGGATTTTTGTTTTTGGCTTCGCCGTTCTCATCCCACGTGACCCGAATTAAATTTGTAAAGATTTTTTATAGATTGACCAAATTGATATTAGTTGTATAAAATTATCTCAGAAATGATTAAAACTGATCCCAATTAGTCAAATTCATTTAAAATTTATCAAACTGTACCTACTCAGATGTGATTGAAATTGAAAGAACTGTACTTGAAATTGATTTAAGGATTTTTTGGTTTAGTCAAAATTTATCAAACTTAACTTTGGATTGATTCAAAGCTCAGTTAAAATTGATTAACATTGTTTAAACTATCGTTGGAGTCGATTTGAATTTGAAAAAATAGCTTTAAATTTGACAAAATTGAATGCGATTGAAATTGGTTAACCTTAAACTAGAATTGATTCGAGTTAGTCAAATAGACTTCAAAACGATTTAAATTTCTTTCAATCGCTTCATGTCCAAAATAGACCGAACTGAATAAATTTGTTTAAATTGTTTTTTTTATTTTTTAATTGAGCTGATTCGAATAGGACAAACTGGACATAAAACTTATATTGAACCCAATTTGGTCAAACTAAGACTTAGAATTAATTTGAATTTGTTTATTTTTTTTAAACTTGATCAAAGTCGAAGTCCAGAACTGTATAAAGTTGTTTCAGTTCTACTTAAAATTGATTCAGATTGGTCAAAATAGATATAAAATTGATCAAACCGGGTTTCTAGTTGATTGAAGTTGACCATTCTTGACGTACAATTGATTAAAATTACTAAAAAAAAAACTTATTAATGATTTTATTTTTATAAAATTGTTTTTAACTAGATTAACAGTCTAAATTGGTCAAACTGACATTAAAATTTGTTTGAGTTTTGTTTCATAAAACTGGACTTAGAATTGATTAAAATTGGTCAAACTTGACTAGAACTAAAAATGATTAGAGTTGCTCAAATTTGAGTTGATCTAAGTTGGTCAAACTGCACTTCAAATTGATTTAAAGTGATCAAACTTGATTTAGAATTAATTCAAATTTATCAAACTAGGCATATAACTGATTAAAGTTACTCAAGATTTTATGAAGATTTATCAAACTTGACTTCAATATGATTGAAATCGATCAAACTGGTTTTTGAATAGTTTTTAATTGATCCAAATAGACTTAAAATTAATATATAAATCGGTTATAATTGCTGCTAAATTGGTCAAACTGCACAAAAAATCAAGCAAAATTTTTTAAAATTCGGTGAAAATTTATCAAACTTGATTTCAAATTGATTGAAATTTATCAAAATTGGTCAAACTGCACAAAAATCAAGCAAATATAGATAAAATTCGGTGAAAATTTATCAAACTTGATTTCAAATTGATTGAAATTCATCAAACCGGTTTCATAATTGTTTTACATTGTTCCAACTAGACTTAAAATTTATTGAAATTAGTTGCAATTGTTACAAAATTGGTCAAACTGCACAAAAATCAAGCAAATATAATTCAAATTCGGTGAAAATTGATTAAACTTGACTTCAAATTGATTGAAATTGATCAAACCGGGTTTATAATTATTTTGAATTGTTCCAACTATGCTTAAAATTTATTAACTTAGTTGATCAAACTAAGCATAAAATTAAACAAAATTAGTCAAACTGAATTTACATTGTGTTTTTAATTTTTTTTTTAAATTTCTTTCATTGATCAAACTGAGCTTAGAAGTGATTAAAATGGATCAAATTTAGTTTAATATAGATTTAATTGGACATATACTTTGAATTGATTCAAGTTTGTCGAGTTTGCTTCAAAAAGTTCCTCAAACTGAACTCAGAATTAATTTAAATTGATCAAACTGAACCTAGAATGTATATAAATTCGTCAAACTATGCATATAATTGTCTTAAGTTAGTAAGAATGTAGTTAAAACTCATCAAACTAGATTTAAATTTAATTGAAATTGATCAAACTAGATTTAAATTTAATTGAAATTGATCAAACTGGCCTTAGATTTGATTTTAGTAGGTCAAACTAGTTTTATAATTGATTTAAATTGCATAGAATTGATATTTAATTTCTTAATCTGGATATAGATACGATTGTGATTGGTCAAACTATTTAAGTTTAATTGATATGGTTTAAATTCCTATAGATTTGAATCAATTGTACTCGAATTCCATTTCAGTTGATCAAACTGTGTGACATATATTGATTTAATATAGTTGAAGTTGCTTTAAAATAATCTCTTTGAATTTGTGATTGATTTAACTGGATTAGGTTGTTTCAAAATTGTCAATCTAGACTTAGGACCGTTTTCTACTATTATCTGTAGGTTAAAGTTCTGATTAGTGCTTAACTGGGCAATGATAAAACGGCCCTTACAGTTGATTTGACAACTCAGCTAGACCACGTAGTCCTTAATCCACTAGTCCGTACAGGCCAAATTCACCAAAATTAATTGTCTAATGCGAAATTTATTTATTTTTACTTTTTTTTTGCACTAGACTTTACCGCCAAAATCTGGACTACTTTAAATATATACCGTTCTAAGTTAATCTTATTCAAGGACTCAAAAATCAAGCGATTAATGAGTTTCAGAACATTTTAATTCAACCGAAGGTGGACATTTTTTGCCTGAATTTCACATCAATCAAAAATTAATTAAGGTGGATTTAGTATTATATTCTAAAGAAAATTTAACATGATTTCTTATCAGGATGTACTCAAATATCTACTCATATATGTATGTATGTACCACACATAGTTATAATCTTATACTAAGTAAAAATATTATCAACTTTTTTCAATCTCAATATATGCAAATCAGAAAATCAACATGTTAAATTGCATAGAAAAATAGTTGGCAAAAGAGCGACATAATAATTTTGCGGTAGTATTGCAATAGCAATAGAAACAGCAACAGTAATATCAACAGTAGTAGCAATAATAGTAGCAACACTTTTCTTAATTAAAAATGCAAATTTTCTTTAAGATGCTTTAAAGTTGTTAATGATGGTGGTGCTGTTTTGTTGTTCTTGCTATTGGATTAACAAGTAAATCGTAGTAATAGTAGTAGTAGTAGTAGTTATAAAAGTAGTAGCAGCAGTTTCAGCAGCATAATAAATAAATAAGAAAGAAACAACAAAACATAAAAAGATTTCAAACTATTTACGAAATCGGCTTAAAAAAATAATGTAAGTGTATATATTGTTAGTTGCTATTTGTAGCTATTACAGTACTCTACTTGAGCGTTATATAGAGTTTATGTTGCTGTTGCTACATCTATACACACATATGTGTATGTTGCTACTACTATTTTAACCACCAACTTTATGTATTGCACAAAAACTTTAACTAACTATATGTGAAAATTTCGTAATTTTCTTAATTACATATGCAAAAAAATAAAAATAAAATAAAATACAAATGTAAAATAAAGTTTTCTTGTGTTGTTCTTGTTGTCAACAACTAGCAAGAAAACCCCAAAAACAAAAAGATATAGCCTTCATGTATCACAAAGGCAAGAAGAAAAGAACAGAAAACATCAAATAACAACAACAAAGAAAAACACAAACAAGAACAACGAGCAATATAACAGCAACATTTGTTTTTGAGATATTTTTGCCGCACGGATTAACCAAACAGATTTTTTCTTTTTTTTTGCATGTTGCTGTTGCTACTTACAAAGCTTAGATAAAAGATTTTTAAAAGAAAATCACATTAAGATTTGTTTATAATATAACCTTATGTATTTGTCTCTCTCGGTCTGTCTGCTTGAATGCAAGACTTATGCAAAATGTAAATCTGACTTTTACTCCTACTCTACTCTAACATTCTTCTGTTTGTCTTTTTCCCTCTCTCTCTGATACTATACTTTATACTTGCTGTTGCTATTAACTTGGCTTTCATTTGTAACCACAAAGTTGACATTAACATTTTTGACCTGATTCTAAGTTCTTTTTATTACTAGTTAGTTAAAGTGTACAGAAAAAAAGATTTAAATAAACCACAAAAAAAAAAAAAAAAAAAAATGAAAAAGTTAGTTGAATTTGCTTAAAAAGTAGTAGGTGTGCACTCAAGTTACATACATATGTATGAATCTAAGTACCTACAAAAGAAACAAAAACACATTGGTACTTTTTTTTTCATAAAGTAAAGTAGTTATAAAAATGGCTTAAATAATTTATAAGACTTTGATAAATTTTAGTAAACTAGGTTCAACCTATCTAACCATTATCCTACCCACTTATCAACTACTCTCAAAGCTGCTCTCTCACCCACCCTCAAAGAAAAAATATTAGAAGTTCCACAGATTAAAATTTCTTCTCATTTTACCTCTTCTCAGTTGTTGGGTAATGTTGGCGGTGAAATGTTGCTGCTACTGTGATTTCTTTCCTTTCCTCTCTTCAGTTTGTTTTCTTTTTGTATTTTTGTTATAGAAATATTGGAGAAAACTTTATAAGCTTAAACAAAAGAGTGACTTTTACATAAGTACTTACTTTTTTTTTTGTACATACATATTTATTTACCTACATATATGCATTGCCATCTTTTTTCTTTTTATTTCTTTTATTTTCAATTTTAATTTTACACATATATATGTTTGCAGGAATACTCTGCAATTAAACACCCAGTAGGAAATTCGATCAAAGCCTTCTCAATGTAGACAAATATGTAGCGAATAATAAGAGTTAGTTAAAGACCCAACATGTAAATAGAACGTCGATTTAGTACTGATTTGAAAGGAATGTTAAATTTAAATTGCTATTTATCAGGCTTTAAACTGTTGAGTAGCAATGAAGTAAAAGTCATACTATGAAATATGAACACCTAGATTTCAGTTTCATAGTCTTTAAAAATAATAGTTTCTCAGAAGTCTAAAAATTGTAACATTGATGACATTTGCCGGACTGTCAAAAAAATTTTGACCTAAGTAAGAGGATTTTTTTTTCAGGCCTATAAGGATAAGTTGAGGTATCAATTTAACCTTTACATCAGCATTTCAGATTCTACAGAATTCCTCTTTCAAAAACTTCTTATGCCAAAGGACGCTATTTTCGGTTCATGAGAGTTGAGTGTGAGTCTTGAGCAATTTTACACCAGTCAGAGTTAACTTACTATAGTAAAGATTTTGTAGGTTGAGTTATCAATTTAACCTTTACATCAGTATTTCTGATTCTACAGAAGTCTTCTTTCAAAAACTTCTTATGCTAAAGGACCCTATTTTTGACTCATGAGAGTTGAGTGTGAGTCTTGAACAATTTTACACCAGTCAGAGTTAACTTACTATAGTAAAGATTTTGTAGGCTAAGCCTTTACAAATTTCAAACCATTAAGCTTATTTTGAACCTGTTTACTTGACAATTGAAAGGCATTCGGTCTAAACGTGATATCCAAAAATTTTTAAATTTTACAAGGCAACAAAAAAACAATTGCCGAAATGCGATTTTTGAATAATTATTTTGGAAAAAAGTAATCAATATTTTTAAAATCTAAAAACGCTAAAATGTCGGCGTGATTTTAGAGAACAAAAAAAAAAAAAAAAAGAAACCCATTTGGGAAAAAATGTTTGATGCCACTTTTTGGCCGCAGGCTCTTCAATTGATCGCGTTGAACTGATTTGCCGCACTGTCGAATAAGTTTTAGATCAATCTTACTTGCTCATCAAATTTTCAGTTTCTGCCGAATCAAAATTCTGCTCATTCAGTTCATGATCTATTAAAATTATTTCGCATAATTTAGTTCTCTGGTTAAATGAGCTCGACTATGTGGTATCACAATGGGTCGTTCAGGCCTAAGTGTGTCTTTCGACAGCCACTCCAACCTAACCTAACCTAAATGAGCTAGAAATTTTACGTTTCTGTAAACGTAATTAACCGAGAATTACTATATGTTCAAAAACAAAGGCATTCACAAAATGAAGGGACTCACAATGGACCGCCAGGTCTCCAAGTGGAAGTGATCCAAGGTTCCGTGTCCTACCCTCCCCCCTTCCCCCCTCATAACTTCTAGGAACCAGAAAAAAAGTCTCTTATGCTCCAGTGTTCAGAATTGATCTTTCATTTTAGTCTGTAATCCAATTTGGACCCATTCGTAGAGACTTTGATTAGTTCAAGAGATTTGCAACTATTTCGAAGAGTCCTTGATGTGAATTGAATAGCTTCTAAAGACCTCAGACATAAAATAAAAATTTGCTTACCTTATTTACTTTAAATTTTTTATTGGAAAAAAACTCGACGACTTACTCTGCAATTAAGTTTTCGCCAATATATCCATTTAGTTAGATTTGGATTGACTACATTTGAGATCTATACGTTAGCGAGCCCAACGAGGAGAAGGGGTGTACTCCTGTTAACCTGAATCAAAATACCTTTCAATGTACAAAATCCCTTCCACCTTCCTTTCTCCCTCCCAATCTCTTTTAATTGGGTAAAACCTCGATTTGAGTTGACCAAATTTGACCTTTATACACTAGTGGATCTGAGGAGAGGAAAGTGCCTGAATCAAATGGTTTTTTAAAGAGGCGAAACCCCTCTACCGTTTCTTCCTCCTTTCCCCAACCCTCTTTATGTAACTTCTAGATCCGCTAGAGAGCATAAATATTGCTTGTCGTCCATTCTTCTTTAGATGAAATTAAATTTTTTAAGTTCTTTTGAAAATTGTAACACGTGGAGTAATTTAGCTTTTCTTGAATAAAACTAAAAGACCGTTTGATTGCCTTTTCACCTATTAGCTTACCGAATATGTCTTTAGAAGCTAATTCAAAAAGCATATATGATCTTCTTTCTGAACTATATGTTTTGTAGTAAAGATCTCGCCAACTAATGTCTGAATTCGAAGGTGAAACTATTAACATTTTCAAAACTGTTTTAATCAAGGCAAAATTCAGTTTTGATTTAACCCACTTAGGTCCAGTGTCCAATATGTAGTACACTTGAGAAATGTTTGATTTGGATTAAATGAGAATATATTCATTCAAAATTAAAACTTTGTAAAGTGTACTGCATATAGGCCATTGAGCATAACTGGGTTAAAAAAATTCAAACCTGAATTTACAAAATATCTTTTAAACCTGAAATCTGTAGTAAAATGAAAAAATGTTTTAGACCTGACCTGAAATCTAAAATCTGAATTTCAAAAATAAGACAAGTCTTTTTCAATAGACCGAAACTCAAACCTATCCGTAAATTCACAAAAATAATTCAGCCTTGAATTTAGAAAAGGAATTAAGTAGTTGCCTAGGAATGTTCGTTCCTTCTGATTCAAACAACTTTTTGATAGCTTAAGTATTTAATGAGATAGGTGTGATTTTTAATACAAGCACAACCCCCTCCTCCCCCTTCCCCCTCTTAAATCCTTCGGTAATAATGCTATAAAATTGAATCAAAATTCGTATTGTTAACCCAACTACGCCCCTTAATACAAATTTGGAATATAAAAAATTTAAGCTAGGGTATTACCTACTGCCATTCAGTGTTAAACTCAAACCCGAACAGCTATTACTTTTCTACTGGGACACTCTAGAAATTGTGAATGTAAAAGAATTAGACATAGACATATATACACTCACAGAAAATATTTTATATTTTTTTTTTCTTTTTTGGAGTACATTTTTAATGGTTTTTTAAATTGCACACTTGTGTAACATTCTCTTTTGTGTTGTTGCAAATGTTGTTTTTTTTTTCTTCTTTTTCATAGCTGTTGTTTTTGTTGTTGACTGCTATTGCCGTTTGCTCAGTGTTACTACTGAGCTTTGTGTGTTGCAGCCCATTGTAAAACATGTGAAATTAAAATTTTGTTTTTGCCATTGTTCTTATTTATTTTTATTTATTTATTTTGTTTTTTTTTTTTTTTTCAAAACAAAAATATCCAGACTAATTTGTGGTATTTTTATTATTTTTTGTTGTTGTTTTTTTCGCTATGGGAATATAAACTCAATGTTGAGATTTTTCTTATATTTTTTTTCTATTGTTGCAAAGGCTTTTTGAAAATCTCTAAAAATCTGAAAATCGCCATGGAAGGCCGATAAGTCAATGCCAATGGTAAATATGGAGTAGTGGTGGTTATAATGAAACACATGCTACATAGTGTTCACTAGTATTGAAGCCGGAAGTAGTAAAAAGAAAGAAAGAAATACGAAAAACACAAAAGTAAGAAAGTATTTTTTTTTACCTAAGAATGGGTTAAATATTATAGAAAGTTGTAAGGAAAAGATTGAGCTGGGATTGTAACCTATTAAGCTGGGATCTTAACCCATTGAGGTGCGATTTTAACCCATTAGAAGAGGTAGAGTTGTTAAATTTTATACACTTGCCTTTGGTGTCTGGAAAAATTGTTCGGCAAAAAAATTTTGGGTGAGGTCGCGGTATCATATACTTACGCTGGCCACTAATGGGTTAAGCAAGAAGATGGTGGCAGACATCAGTGAATTCAGATAATTCCTAAAGGGGGGAGGGGGAAGGAGGGAGGTTAAGATAGAGTTTTAATTTTTTCTCTCCCTCAATTTTTTATTTTTTTTTTTTTTTGTTTTTTTTTTGATTCATGACCAAAGGTTAAAATGTGTGAGATTTCCGATAAGGAAGAGATTTTCTAATCGAAACTCCTCCTAGGTCCGCTAGTGATGGCAGACGAATCGTTTTTGGACTAACAACGGATCTCGCAGCCCTACAGTGAACTACTATCACTCTACCACTCTACAGAATACCTGACAACTATATGATAATATTTCAGTGGGCAGGTTAGGGTTAAGATAGACTTGTGTGATGTCTTTTTTGTTAAAATTATACTACAAACATTGACATTTCCTCGAGTAAGATGAGAAGCTGTGAGTGCTTTTTTCTGTTTTCAGATCATGGAACTAAAAAAGTAAAGAAGTCAGACAGAATAGACCAAAGTGTTGTAAAGTCCTCAGATAGTCTGAGAACAGCATTACTTTATTCGATATCTCATATTTTCAAGCTATTTTTACAACAAAAATAGATTGTCTACTTGTTTCATTTCTCTCGTCGCATGGCAAGCTTTCTAAGCTATAATCTGCAGTTCAAAATTCTCACTTGTTTTCCGAATATAGTTTTAGTTTTCTTCTTCTTCTACTTTCCCATGCATTGTGCACAAGAGCAGTTTCGAGCTGCTTCTGTACTTTTGTAAACCGTCTTTATCTCTCTCGTAGTGTTCAACCTCTAAGATAATGTTCTAGGCATCGACTGTCTATAAGACATCTCAATCTCTTTCGTAGTACAGCGAGTTCTCTAGGCTTTCAGATGATAATATAGGTACCACCTACTTTTCCAATAAAGTGTGTACTAGATTCTAGGTAGAATGGCAGTTTCTTTTTCTTCTGCGTCGCTACAAGCTTTGGGTTTTTCAGCGCATTTATTTTGAGTTATTTTAGGCAATTTTTTTTACCAGTATCTATTTGGGAGAGTTTTCAAAATGAATTTGAATTTCGGACTTTTCATTTTATTCCAGCTGAGGGTCACAGTACGCTCACAGAAACCCAATCTTGATTTATCTTTTTAAAATGAGACGGGTTTGAAACTGTTATGGGTTCAGTTCTTATTTCGACCATGATTTCAGTCCCCTGTTGTTTGCTTATTTTATAAGCGTATTATAAATCAATACAAACAAGTCTACTTAAAGTAAGTTTTAATTTTTCTGCTGCCTTTCCTAATATAATAGTGAATTAATAGTGAAATTTGATATTTCTTACTTTTGCGCAGCTTTAGCCGCCACCGCTGCTATAAAATAAAAGAATTTCCTGTTTTCCTTGATAAAATACTATAAAGCAATGTACATAATACATTTCTATTATCTTCAAATAAATTGACAAACTCATGCTCTGTTCACTAATTACATTCAACTCAGCTAAGCTCAACTGTCAAATTGACAGTTCAAAAGGCAAGCGAGCTAGCAAGCATGCATGCATACATGCATTCAAACAGTTAGGGCAAACAGAGCACATAGAGCGCCAAGCGAGAGAGGGAACGCCGCGCGAGGCTAACAAGCAAGGCAACCAAGCAGGCGCTAAAATTTAAATTTATTGCGCACATTTGTGTGCAGCGCGTTCATACGTTCGTCACTCGGTATGACCGTCCGTCCAGCTATCCATTCATCTGTAAGTCTATACCTATATATGTAAAAAAAAAAATTTTTGCAGCGTCACATTTTGCATTTACGAGCGCGCACACGCTTTGAATACACGAAAAAAAAATACAAAAAAAAAAAAACTCTTAAGTAAAATTGATTAGAATCGAGAAGTCAAGCAGAAAAAATAATAATAGTAAAAAAAAAAATAAAACATTAAATTAAAGCAAAAAAGGCGAATAAAAGAAACTTGAATTTTAAATTGAAATTGATAAATTATTATGGTAGCTGCAAAAAATAAGCGAGAACAACAGCAGCAGCACCCACATGTGTAGTTGACATTTTGAATTGACGAACGGACGCAGAGACGCATTTGCTTGACTCTTGCCTGTGTGTTTTTTTTTTTTTTTTTGGATTTTCGCTTTTGGCTTTTTTAGTTTGGAACGATACGCTTTGAAAAACCAGATCGATTCTTGCTAATTCATATTGGCGACAACAAAACAACAAGCAGAGTAACCAATTACAGACTCTACTCTACTGTATAGAGTCAAGTCAGCTGACAATGATCAAACTTAGGAGCATTCATTTTGCTATTGGTTGGTATTTGCACCTTGTTCTTTTTGCCATTTTTTTCGCTGCTCATTGCGTTTGCGAATTGAAAAATGTTTGCCTTGAAGAACGCAGGACTTAGTTTAGTATTTATTTATTTATTAATTTTTTTCCTCACTCTCTTTCTCTTCTTCTCTCTTACTTTGCTTGGCTTTACGCGCCACGCTGCTCCATCACTGTGGGGGTAGCATTACAATTAGTTTTTCAGATTAAGGAGTTATCAAGCGTAGGTTTGATTTTTCTAATCCGCAAATTTACTATTTAATCGATTAGAGTTGTGGGTGTGTTTGTTGTTGGTTGCAGTTAATCGTAATCTTTTGCAATCAATTAAATTTTAAATACGACACTTTAGTATCACACCCAAACAACAGCAATGCGTTAATAATATAAACAAATCGTTATGTCCGTGAAAATATAAAGAATGGGCCTTGGTGGATTTTGGACTGAATTCATTGCATGAGTCTCAGTAACTTGCAACCAGTGGCGGATTAAGGATTTGGTGGAAGGTTATTAGCTCACTAGACCAAAACTAGAGAATAAATCACAAACCCGATTATAAAGTACACAAAAATCAGATCAATAGTAAGACTAAAATCCAGACCAAAATCAGAACAAAAATTGGGTCAAAAATTAGACCAAAACTCAGATCAAATTTGGATCGAAATTCGGATCAGAATTAAGAACACACGCAGACTTTAAATAAATCCAAACTTTAGATCAAAACTAAACCCAAACTCAAAAAAAATTTAGACCGTAAATTAGACCAAATTTAGAGCAGAACTTAGACCACACTTAAGTAAAAAATCAGAAAAATTCGGAGCAAAAACCAATCAAAAGTTCGGATCAAAATTCGGACTAAAACTCAGTCCAAACTGCAGTCTACAATTCAGATCTGAAATTGGACCAAAATTTAGATGAATTTTAGATCAAAATTCAGTCCCAAGTTCACGGCAAAATCAAGAACAAATTTATGAATAAACTCATACCTAATTCAGGTCTAAATCAAGAAAAAAAAAATTCGACCAAAAATCAAACTGCAATTCAGAGCAAAAATCAGGGCAAAATTCAAATCAAACTTTGAAAAAAATCCGGCCCAAAATTTAAACCAGAAATCGGACCAAAGTTCAGACCAAAATTTAGACCGAAATTTAGATCAAACTCAAGTTAAAATCCAGACGGGAATGCAGACCACAAATTTAACAAAAATTCAGTTCAAACAGTCTACAATTCAGATCTAAAATTAGACAAAAATTCAGAGAAAGTTTAGACCATAATTCAGTCCCAAGCTCATAGAAAAATCAAGAATAAATTTCTGAATAAACTTAAACCTAATTCAGGTCTATGTTTTGACCAAAAAGCAGACCAAAAACAAACATCAAAAATTTAGACCAAAACTCGGGCCAAAATTCAAATCAATATTCGTAAAATATCCAAACCAAAATTTAAATCAAAAATTGGAATAAAACTCAGACCATAATTTAGACCAAACTCAAGTCCTAATTCGAATGAGATATCAAACCAAATTTCAGCAGAACTCAGACCAAAAATTAAACCCAAGTTAAGACCTAAACTCAAATCCCAGATCAAAAATTAGACCAAAACTCAAACCGAAATTCAGATCAAACAAAAGTTCAAACAAAAATTTAGACCAAAATTCATACCACAAATCAAACCGTATAAAAGCAAACCAAATCTAGTCTAAATTCTGTTAAAAATCCAGATCTAATTCTGGTCAAAATTTATACCAATTTCAGGCCAAAATTAGACCAGAAATCAGATAAAATTTAGAGTAAATTCAGCCCAAGTTTAGACCAAAATTTATACCAAATTTAGGTCAAATTTTAGACCACAAATCAGATCAAATTTGAGAATAAAATTTAGAGAAAATTCAAGTCAAAATTTAGACCAAAAATTACCGCAAAACTCAGTTCAATAATTAAACATAAACCTGGACCAGAAAGCAGACCAAAATTCAGTACAAAACTCAACCCAAAAATCAGAGAAAAAACCAACCGAAAACAAAACCAAAACCAAGTTTTATGATTACCTTTTAAAATATATTAAAAACTAAACCGAAACCAATGGCGAAATTCTTTTTTTTCACCCATATTTCTTGAATATCAAACGTAATAGAAAATTTTTGGGAATGAATTCAGTGTTCCAAAATGTTTGAGGGAAAAAACATTCCAGCGGCGATAAATGATCAAAAATCACATTTTATTCTTTCATTGTCTGTGTGATTTTAAAGAACAAAAGATGGGAACATGAAGGTTAGGGGTTAACGATAGTGTAGCTTAGTGAAACCTTTCTCTTTTTCATTGTTATACATTGATATGTGAAAAGGTCAGCAGAATTAAGTCAAGAAAAATGTCAAGAATTTTATGTGATTTTTTTTTTCGAAGCCAAACAAAGCACATACAAATAATAGTTAATACGACATATAGTTAATGTTCAGCTACTTCCTTTCAATGTCAGAGCTCTGCTAATAAATCAGCAAATAAATAACGTAAAAAAGAATATGAAAAAATACATTAAATCTTTCTTATATCCATATCGTAAATACTGTCAATACTACAAAAATCAATCCTTCTATTCAGTATTTAATTTAATTGCCTAAAACTAACTTCCTGTTGTTGTCAACCAAGTAATAAAGAAAGCTTGCCTAATATAAATCAAAAAAAAAAAAAATCAAATAAATAATACATACATAAATCTTATATTATCTCAAAATTAACTACTTTTTTTATTATTGGCAATTCATTAACAAAAAAAAGAGAAAAAAATGAAGAAAAAAGAATCTCAATAAAGTTAACAAATTATCACACAGCAGTAGCATCTAACAACTTTACCAAAAATAGATAAAAAATCTGACGTTATAGAAATGAGATATACCAAACAAACTCTCTTCTTCTTCTTCTCGAAATAGTAAATGACGCTCGTTGTTCTATGACAGCCACCAGGCAACAAAAAAGATACACCACATACTATATATTATACTTATTATACAAGCATCTCATAAATATTAAAATGTTACAATTGATTTCATATGCAAATCGCTCACGCAACATAAATACAAACATACACTTAGAGAAAAATGTAACACTGAACAACATAATTATTTTTGAAGACTTCTTTTTGTGTTTTAAAACATTTTTTTTGTATATTTTTAGTAGATATTTTTTTAAAACTTGGAAATCACCAATCTTTATTTTCCCTCACCTCTTGGATCCGCTTTAGGCAAATAGCATTCAGTTATACCTTCAGTCCTGGAACAATACATTGTGTTTCAATTTCATCTATTTCGATTTTGCTGTTGAAAAAATAACGCAGGTTAGCGTTTTTCAGACCCCATAAAACTTTTGGACGCTGATTTCGAATTTGGTATAGAATGATTGAAATTTAATATGAAACTTGCTCGAAAGATCGATAAAAATTCTCGAAAATTATCTAGTATTTTTACATTTTTATGTAATACTATCTCAAAGTTCTGATAATTCTGTGACTAGATTCAGGATAAGTGTCAAAAATTCGATGAGAATATTCTTCTTTGTTAGTGGATCCTCCATAACTTAAAAAATTTTCAGGCCTATGTTGTTCTAGGCCTGAAATATCCTACACAGAGAGGAGGGACGAGATAGGGGCCTAGAAATCTCAAACACAAGCAAGTGGAAAAACACTCAAAAAACTTGGTCTGTCCTTCCTTTCACTGTCAGAAAAACTAAGCAGTTTAATAAATTTTTTGCAGTAGTGTAATCCGTTTTGAATTTGCATTAAATTTAATGCAATAAAATGTGAGTTTACATTGAATCAAATTAAATATTTAATGCAATTCAAAATAAGAATCAAATGTAAGAAACTCAGTTCTGGTGCTTATCTAACCTAATAGTTGCGGTCAGTGGCGGGTCCAGGGGAGAGGAGTGCCTTTATATGCCTTACTTTTGGAAAGCTTGATAATGGTCTGGTTTTTGAGTTGAATTTTGCACCGAATTTTAACTTTTCCGATTTATATCTGAATTCTGGTTTGATTGTACAATATGTCCAAATTTTGTATTGATTTTAGGTCTGGATTTGGTTGGGTTTTAATTCGTATTTGGAATAAAATTTTGATTTGCTTTTGGTCTGTATTTCAGATCCGTCTAGTCTCAGTTTTGGTGTAACTCTTAGTCTAAATTGTGGTCCAAATTTTGCTCAGATCAGCGTTTACTTAGCGTTAGATCTGATTGCTGGTCTAAATTTTGGTTTCCTTTAACTCTTTCGGTACTGTAGAAAAACCAAAATATATAGCGGAAAACCAGAAAAACCTTCATATCTTGTTACAAATTTTGAACCACACAGACATTTTGTGCCTATAAAGGGTTGAACTTTCATGGGTCACCGGTGATCCAGTGATTCCCAATAGGAATTTTCGACGAACTTTTCCCGTACATTTTTTTAAAATATTTTTTTAAGATAGACATAGTAACTTAATATTAATTTTTCACTTAACCCTTTTTTACTGTAGAGAAACTAAAACCGATAGTGCAAAACCGAGTTAGGATTCGCATTCCTAGATCACTATTTCTTTGTAAAAAAAAGTCCTAAAAATTTTACTTTGAAGATTTTAGGGTCACCGGTGACCCAAAACAGCAAAACTTGTATTTCAAAAAAAAAAAATAAGCCCAATTCTTTCAATTTGATCCGCTACAGTACCATTATCAAAAAATATTTTCAAATTTTTTTAATTGAAATTAAAGAACCATCAATTTTCTTTCAAAAACTTCTAAATTTTTAAAAATTGATCGGATAGTTTTTAAAAATTTGCAGAAACTAATCGTGTGACACCGATGTCACCATGGCACCGAAAGTGTTAAATGTATACTTGGAGTCCTTTTAGTCTCAGTTTCAATCTAACACTTTGAGTTTGAGTTGTGGTCGAAATTTTAATCTGAACTAACTTGATTTTGACCGGTCCGAAACGGGTGTGAAGTTTGTTTTAAATTTTAGTCTGAATTCGGCTGGAATTTCGACCCAGTTTTCGTTTTATTTCGTTGTCTGATTTTGGTCAAAAGTTTTGACTACTTTTGGTCTGGTTTTGAGTTAAAATTTATTTGGTGTGAATATTTATCAGATATTTCCATTAGTTTTTGGTCTGAATTTTGGTTTGCTTTCATTTGGTATTTGGCCTAAAGTTTTGCTTAACTATAAGTCTAAGTTTTAGTCAGAATTTGGCTTCAGTTTGATTGATTTTTGTTGAAATTTTGGTCTAATTCATGGTCTGAATATTGTTTTTTTTTAATCAAGGTTTTGGTCTGAATTTGGTCTAGATTTCTGATCTGAAATTGGTCCTTTTCTTGGATTGAACTTTGATCTGAAAAAAATGTTTGAATTTTAGTTTGAAGTTTTGTCGAAATTTCCGCCTAAATTTCAGTCTGATTTTCGTTTGAATTGAGTTTTCAGTTTTGTTCCAGTTATCTTTTAAAATTTTGTCTAACTATAAGTCTGCATTTTGGTCGAAATTTGGCCTCAGTTTGATTTTTATTGAAATTTTGGTTCGATCCGAGGGCTGAATATAGCTTTTTTTTTTTGCTGAAGGATTTGGTCTGAATTTGGCTTAATTTTGATTTAGATTTTTGATTTGAATTTGGTTCTCTTCTTGGATTGAACTTTGATCTGAAAAAAATGTTTGATTTTTAGTTTGAAGTTTGGTCGAAATTCCCGCCTAAATTTCTGTCCAATTTTCTGTCAGTTCTAGTCATCTTTTAAAATCCGCCACTGGTTCTAGTGAATCCATCATCTAATGGAAATATTTGTTTTATATAAGTGTTTAAAATCTTGTTGCATACTGTAATTCAAACTAAAAAACCTAACAACTAAACTAAACTAAAAATTTATGCAAATGAAGCGTGCGCGAGCGAGCGCCAAATATACAACAAAAAAAAAAAAAACGCAAAAACGCATAAAAATTTGTTTTAATGGCGGCGTTTAGCTGCGATCCCACGCTTGAAAAAAATTAATAATAATAATAAATTTAATACAAATTTCAAATAGATATGTACATATATTTGTATGTAAAAAAAAAACTATAGGTAATAAAAATAAATGAATTTATAGGCGTTAAAACTCAAAGCGATTTGGTAACATTCGATGTTAATTTTGGAATTTTTCCAGTGTTAACAGCAGCAGCAAAAAATTATGTGCAATATCAAGTTTCAGTTTTTTTTTTTATGAAGTTACATACATATTTTTATTAACGCCAGACGCCTGCATTCATTAATTTTTACAATTTTATTTAAATTTCAATGTGTTGAGCTCTTTTTATTTTCAAAACAAATTAATTACGCTGTAACTAGAAAAAGCTAAAAAAAAAAAATATTAAAAAAAAAAAAATAAAAAAAATCCTATATGATGAAAAAATTCGCTTCAATGCTTATGCTTTAATATCACATAAAAAAAAATAGGCGTGGCTGTATGCATATTTTAAAACACAACAAAAAACAAAGAAATCGTTAATATAGTTATTGAATTTGAAATAAGCATTGATTTTTTATTTATTATTTATATGTTTTTTTTTTTATTGCTAGCTGTTTTTTTGTTGTTGTTGTTGTAAGTATATAATACGAATAGTTAGGATTTGTTGATGGTGGGCTAAAATTTGCCCCTGAGCCAAATTGCTCAAATCAACAACAGTCAACTTTATGCATGTAGTTGACTGCTGCCAAGTAGAAGGAAGCAAATCTAATATTACAGGCGCAAATTTGTCGTCATATTCGAAATCATAAGTAGTCGTTGTCGCTGCTGTCGTTGTTGTCTCCGCCATCAGCATCTTGTCAATACAGTAGGCGTCAAAATATAATTTCATATATGTATGTATGTACATACTTCAAGAGACACTCAAGTGTACTCATAGCTTTGCAATAGAAGTGGTAAATTGGTTAGATACTTATTGTATGATTTTGTGTGATTGTGCAGTGATTTACCGCAGCGGGAAACAAATTGTCTGTTGACAATTTATGTTAGTTAATTTTCTTAGTCGTAATATGAGAGAGTAGGTAAAAACAAAGTGCAGCTAACAGTAGGTTGAAAAATATAATTATAAATTGAAAGAAATATGCCAGCAAAGGCAATTCGAAGCACAAGAGACTCTTAATTTGAAAAACTTGAGATTATTATTAGCTAATCATTGTTTATTAATTTTTATTAGGTATGCAGTCGGTGATATTGAACTCAAAGGCGTACGGGCATTAAAAAGTGACCTAGAAGGTCTTTTGAGTTTTCCAGTTTTAATTGGATAGTAATCGTTTTGAAATTCTCTTCAAAAATACCAAAATTATTGTGATTTAAGGATTCTCGAATAAAATTTAGATTCAAGTTCGTTCGAAATTCAAGGTGCAAGTTTGCTTTTTAATATTTTCGGTATTACTAAAATTTCGGTGATTTTTACTCTATTGAAAAAAAAAAACGACAAACCCCCCAATATGACTTGCTGACGGAGTTATCAATGACTAATGTCCAATATGTTTTGTCTAGCCCACTCGATACTGCTTAGTTATTTTAATTACGCGAATGCTCACGACCTTATCGAATTTTGGGGTTCTAACCCTCAGAAATGTGGAAACTTTTTTCTAATTTTCGATACTAATTATTGGTTTTTTGATAAAAAATAAAGTATCTATTTGTATTTTTGGGTAATTCCTTCTTCGCCCCCTTTCCCCCTTTCCTTCCAATTTGTTCCTTTCTTCTCATTTTCCTTCCTTTCGTTCTCCCTTTTCCCTCTTTTCTCCCTTTTCTCTCTTTTCTCCCTTTTCCCTTTTCTTTCTTCTTCTTTCCCCCTCTCCACTTTTCCCTTTTCTTTCTTCTTTTTTCCCCCTCTCCCCTTCCACCCTCTCCCCTTCCACCCTCTCCCCTTTCCTTCTTTATTTTTTTTTCTTCCTTTTCATTTCCTTCCTTTTCCCTTCTTTCTTTTCTTTGTTTGTTTTGTTTTTCTCCTTTTCCCTCTCCCTCCTTTTCACTTTCCTTCCTTTTCACTTTCTTTTCCTTTTAATTTTCCTTTTCCTTTTCCTTTTCCTTTTCCTTTTCCTTTTCCTTTTCCTTTTCCTTTTCCTTTTCCTTTTCCTTTTCCTTTTCCTTTTCCTTTTCCTTTTCCTTTTCCTTTTCCTTTTCCTTTTCCTTTTCCTTTTCCTTTTCCTTTTCCTTTTCCTTTTCCTTTTCCTTTTCCTTTTCCTTTTCCTTTTCCTTTTCCTTTTCCTTTTCCTTTTCCTTTTCCTTTTCCTTTTCCTTTTCCTTTTCCTTTTCCTTTTCCTTTTCCTTTTCCTTTTCCTTTTCCTTTTCCTTTTCCTTTTCCTTTTCCTTTTCCTTTTCCTTTCTTTTCCCTTCGCTTCCTTTCCCTTTCCTTCTCCCCTCCCCCCTAAAAAAAAATCATGGCTATAGTTTTTAGCTCATAACGGCAGAATGAATTTACACCAATTGCACTTTATATATATATCCAATGGATACTGCCTTCTTTCTGGGCATGGCTCTCATCGAATACCGAAATTGAAGAGAGCACATCACTGCATTCTGTTACCATAAAACTCTAGCTGAATCGATTTAACCCGATAATGTCTAGCGGTGCTATATGAGACCTTGTCGCTGAGTTGTTTCTGAGCCAGGTCCTTGATTTATCTACTTTAGTTCCCGCTCGTCCTTAATGGGTATATAGCAAAGGCAGATAGGTAGAATTCAAAGGAGACAGAGGGATGGCCATAGAAACCTCGCTCTCTTTACCGATAAATGTGCCCGAAGTTATGACTGTAGCTTTCTCTTGAACTATAAGACCTAAAATCTCTGCTTTCTCTTTCCAGCGATCCACTAATGATACTAAGTTTATTGCTCAAAAACATAGGCACTCTCAGGATGTATTCAATGGAGTTATTTTGTAGCTCAAACATTTTTATAAGTAATAAGTAATTATTTTATAAGTAATCCTTAAGGGATCCTGACATTTCCTAAGGAGGGGTTTTAGTATCGTTTTTTTTTCATGAACAACGATCAGAATGTTTGAGGTGTTAAAGGAGGGGTGGAAGGGGTCTGGAGTTTTCCCCAAAATCCCCCTCTAAGATCCGCTAGTAGGTAGGCAAACCTCAAAAATTTGAATATAATTATGCGCTTTTGTCGAGAACATTTTTTGGGTTCTTCTACTGGTTTTTACTTCGACCTTACCTCTTTCACGGATCTTTCACTTGCCTTCTCATTTATCTGCCTCCTGCTTCATCTTCTTTTCTTTTCACATGTATTTTCCTTCTCCTGTCTACTTCTTCTCCGAAATCCTGGACCTAAATCAGGTTTTCTTTACTTCCAGTACGTACTTTTATTTCTTAGTTCCTGTTGCCTTTTGGCCCCTTTTTATGCTTTTTTTCTTTTGACCGCTTTCCCAAGACCGTTTTTTGGGTTTCTGGTTCTTACCCTAGCCTTCCTCCTTCTGGCCCGTTCACCTATTTTCTTCTTCATTTGCCTTTTCTGTCTACCCTTTCCTGCCCTCTCCTTTATCTCTCTTTCTTTTCACTTGCTGTCGCCTTCATCTGCCAAAACCAGAATCTTCTTGTCTTGCAAAAAATTAAATATTTTTATTTGAAATTAACTGGCTCTAATGACAACTGTCAGAGAGAACAACAATAAATCAATAAACAGATCAGATATATGTTTCGAAACGCGCCACAGTTCCTCATCAGAGATTTTAGAATTAGTTCTTAACATTTCCACAAATCATATAAGAAACTAATCTTTGAAATGATACCTGGAAATTTCAAATTATAGTGATCTTAACTTAGAAGCTTTAAAAAAATTACTTTATGAACAATTGCTGAAAATGAAACTTACTAGAACAAAAAAGGAAAGCCATAGCCCCTACCCAAATCAAAAAAGTTCCGAGCCATAATATTTAATTTCAATACAGTTCAGCACTAACCTAAAAAGACACAGAAAAATAATATTCTGATTTCAACTTCAATACAATACATTCTTTTTTTTTATTGTTGTGATTAAATTCTGATTGAGAAAAACAGCAACCCATTTTCCTGTGTATTTTTTCTTCTTTTTTTTTTTTTTTTTTGTTTTTGTCGTATTAACATATCATTTTTAATTACCATCATTTTAACAATAAAAGCAATTGTCATTTTTATAAATGAAAACGTGATTTTTGTGTATTCTGTCGCCTTTGATGATTCATTCTATGAAAGAATGTGTGTGTGTGTATGTGTGTGGGTGTGTTGTACATTCTGATTATTCAGATCTCTTATATCATATTTCTTACTTACTTATGTAAAAAATATAAAATAAAAAAAAAACAAAACGAATATAAAATACATTCAGATTACAATACATCACATCATATTCATCACACAATGCTATACAAATACAATACGCTTCAATTGCCTGCAACAACAAAGACAACCAACAGCAACATCCATCGATAATAACAACAATAATTGCAAATTGTCATTGAAAAATATATTTATATTAATGGATTTTGTATTTCACTGTCTGTGTCTCTACCTTTACATAATATGTTGAATTGAATATACACAAAGGTTTTCTATATTTGATACCTTACATTCGGCAGATAATGAATTTTTAATTAGTTGTGGGTTCTGCCAGATTATCTTACTATATTATTATTATTATTATTATTGGGGTAGCGCACTGCGACCTTTAAGATCTATTGTGCCCCTTAATGGACTCATAGTATTTCCATAAGTCCAGCCTCCAGTAGAAATTTTAGTATGGATCCTACTTCTATGGAGTTGAGATTATCATCTGGTATTTGGTGGTTACCCAGATTTCTATTACGAATATGTATAAGTGTGGGGCACTGTCCTAAGATGTGTTTTGCAGATTCATTATCTTCTCTGCAAAACCTACATGATTCATTAGATGTAATTCCCAGTTTTGTTAGGTGATAGTTTAACCTACAATACTTGCTAAAAAAAAAATAAAAAAATAATAAAAATATTCTTTGACAAATTCATACATTCGTTGAAGCGTTTTAGGTTATAGGTTCCTAATAGTACTTTCGAATGCTCTAATCCTGGTATAATTTCCTTTGATTTTCTTCTTCTTTCTTAATTAGTATAGAGAGTGTTTCTTTACCTATTCCACAGAATAGGAGTTGATGCTCCTTTCTTTGCTAGTGTATCTGCAGATTCATTCCCTTTAATCCCAATATGACACGGAACCCAAAGGATCCAAACCCGATTATATAACCCAAGCGTATTTAGTTTATCAAGGCACTCCATCACCACTTTTGAGGTAACCTGGTGAGACTTAAGTGCATTGATAGCCGCTTGGCTATCGGTTAGGATCGCAATGTTTTGGTTCCGGTAGTTGCGCTTGAGATTAAAATATGCACACCTATCAATTGCCCATGGGCTCAGAGTATTTTATCCTCGGCCCAGATACCTTACTATATAGTATACGTATAAATGAATCGGCAATCAATAGTTAAGAATGGGCGAAGAAAGAAATCTTTCTGAGTATATTCAGACCAGTATTTGATTTGATTTTCACACAATGATTACAATCTAATCTCGGCAGTTATTGCAACAGCTATGAAATTGTGACACTTGCCGATAGTCAGAAGTGCCATCGGGTTCTAGGGGTGTTTTGGGGATAAGCTCCCCTTCCTTCCCCCCTCTCTCCTTTATTGATAAAAATCTCATACGTTTTGATTATTGGTCATAACTAACTAAAAAATTAAAGCCCTCTCCCTTGTAAATGTTTGGATCCTATCAGTCAAAACCTTGACCGGACCCATAAGAACCTACCCACATAAATATGACGGAAATCATATACCAAAAGTCGCCCATGAATATAGTGATTTCATTCACACACATTGCTTTTTATCCAGCACATTCAGAGACCAACCCATACAGAAAAATTATACTAGGGTTTATGAGTACCAGAGTATGTTATCCCAGAGGAAAATGTGATAGTGAACAACCTCAATTGAATTAAGATAGCCTTTTGAGTGCTGAGCCACTCTGTGACATAAAATCCAGATGAAATTTTAACTGGAAGCTGAAAAATCTTTCGAATTCCTTTCTTCTCTTTGAGGTTGAAGAAGAGGGTGATGAAAGAGTTTTGAAATCTTTTCCTTGCCTGACAAAACGTTTCAATTGAATTAAATAAATCCGAAAAGTAATTCTCTAGTACTTGTTTCTTACATCCCTCCCTTCCTTGGATCCACCAGTGAGTTCTGCATGTTAGAGAAGAGAGCTGTAGAGGAATTTAAAAATCTCTTTATTCCATTGACAACATTTTTTAATCAGGAAAGAACCCATTTTTATATATATTTTAATCAAAAAGCAAAGACGAAGAATTTATTCTCAAATCCCACCCTTTCCGATTTTGGGTCCGCCTGTGAGGCCTACAAGTGAGAGAAGAAAGAAGGGAGAAAGTTTCTAAATCTGTTACTTTACAAGCAAAACTTCTTCTTGAATTAGCTAAATATTTTTATATTAATTTCTATTAAAAAAGAAGGAGTTATTCCTAAATTTCAATTGCTTTCCCTTTTCAATCAGCCACCGAGATCTAGAGGGCAAAAAAACGGAGTTTTTTAATATTTTCTAGTAAAACTTTTTATTTCATGAAATTGAATACTACTTTTCCATATTAATTTTTCACCAAAAAGGTAAGAAAAGGGAAAAGTTATACTCAAACCTCTCATTCTCCTCACACATTCTCTCCTTCAGTGATATCTCGAGGTTAAAGAAAGAAGTGAGAAAGTAACTTAAATCTATTAAATACTACTTCTTTATACACATTTTTTGTCAGAGAGAGTCAAAATGGTTGAAATTATATTCAAACCCCTTCTACTTTTCATGAATGACATTCCAGTGAGATCTTGAGTTTGGAAAAGAGAATAGGAAACGGGCTTTTAAATATCTTCCTTCTCCAGCAAAACTTTTCAACTCAATAATATACAACTTTTTTGTATTAGTTATCATCAAGCACTAGGGGATCCAGAGATTACCGTAGAGAGCTGTTTTTATTTCTAATATTTTTTTTTTTTTTTTTTTTGTTGATTCGTGACCAAAAATCATGGGCTTGAACTCCAAACACAGGATTTGGTTTAAATCTTTTCGTTCACTGATATAATTTTAATGAATTATTCATTTTTATCAGATATCTCGGAGATATTTAAACTCTAGCTCCATAATATTTAGTATTTAGAAATTAGCGAAGGGAAAGGGTTGGGCCATTCTTAGCTAATGTACTTTAATTCAGATATATCGATCCAAACCTTCTCCTTGGATGTGGGATCCGCTAGTAGATAGTAATTATGGCGAAGAAAAATTAAAAAATTCCGCAAAATGGTAACTCTTTGAATGGCAACCTTCAGCACCTGGCTCAGGTCCGCTAAACATATGTTAGAGGGAGTAATCCTAGAGGTTTATACTCCGGACCAACTGGGTTGAGGCGGGATCAAATCAGCAAAAAAAACAATTAAGAAATAACCCAACTGGGTTGAGGCGGGATCAAATCAGCAAAAAACAATTAAGAAATAACCTAACAGGTTTGAGGCCCAAGTTAGTTTGGTTAAAGTTATGCACAGAGCATTACAAAGTCAGTGTTCAGCTCGTAGAGATGGATAAAGCAATGAAGAAGTAAAAAATTAAAATGAGTTCATTCAGCACTCGTCACATGATGTGATAACATACTTTTCAAATGGTTGTTTACTTCATTATAAAAGTGCAACCATGGGTTTTTTTAATTTTTCATTTTCTCTTTCTGTTTTCGCTTTTTGCACGTCTACATTGCCTAATGTTGACATTATTTTACAATTTAAATTAGGAAATAATAAACTATAAACTAAATACAATAAACAAACACAATTTCTGATATGTTCCGATATTCCACTGATATGTAAGTATATTCCATAACCGTTTTTGATAAAGAAATTATGTGTTGCATACTTTTGGGCTTAAAATAAAATATATAATAAAGCTTACACTTATAAACTCACACATAGTATGAAACCTCACACGACACCGACGTGATATTTGATTTTAATTTCTATCAATTCACTCCACTATAAATTTTACTTCAGCCCGAGTACACATGTTACATAAAAAAAAAAAACGAGAAATTATATAAAACTGGGAGTACCAACCTAGGCCAATATCAATGGAAATCTCTTGAGCTTCTTCAGACCAATATACATAAGCGATCTTTTAGGAATTACTGGAAACTAACTTTAAGAAATTTGTGACTTAAGAGTATAGCGTAGAGTAACACAAATTCGGCTATGACAGACATATCCACAAACATAATACTTAAGTCTGTGATGCGATGTTGCGGACATTAAAATCAACTTGATATCAGTAAAAATCAGTCCCGCATTACAAACAATTCATATTATATATATTTTTCTGTGTGTATGTATATATATATATATATATATATACACACACATATATATATGTATGTGTGTGTATTTAAGCGTCTATTGTGATTGAAAAGATTGACACAATGCCGCCAATAATTACCTTTTTCTCGCTCTACTCATAGACATATACAAACATACAAAATAATTTAATTTTTTATTAATAAAATAATAAGTACTTTTTCATTGTTGTTGGTATTGTTGCTTTGATTATATAGTATATATGCATGTAAATAGATGAGTGAGTGTGCAGGTAAAATTGTCAAAAATTATTATTCGGTTTTATTTTTATTTTATTTTATATAATTTTATTTAAAAAATCATAACGTGATCATTTGTGAATGACAAAATGTCAATGACTTTAATGTATATAAGTAACCAAGTAAGTAGTCGATGATAACGTTATTTAAGTGTAAATGTGTGTGTGCACTCGTGCGTATTTGTATGTGTGATTCTGATAGCATTTTTAAAGTGCACTTGAGCGCATTTGTTTATTTACTTGTGTATTTAAACATTCACAACTCACATCTGTTGCAAAAGAATTTATCTATTTATTTAAATTAAATTTTTATGTTTATTTGTTTAATTAAAACTGAAGGCAACTAGCATTGACTTATTTATTTTTATTATTTTTTATATTACGATAAACATAAAAATATATTTCCTATATAAAATAATAGATAAAAAAATTAAAATAATAAAATTATGTATGAAGGTGTTGTCGGTTGAGTTTTTTTTTTTTTTGTTCATTGCTCCCAAGCACAATGAATTTCATAATTGTTTTTATTATAATTGTTCTTTGAAGTATTTTTAAAATATACCTATATATTTATATTGGTTAGCATAAACAAAAAAAAAAGAGTCATTAACGTTTTTTTTTTTGGTGGCATGCAATGCCAATGCAAACTCAATTCTTTTGTAATGCCAATATGTTAATTTTCAATGCAAAAATCTTTTTTATTTTAATTTATTTTTAATGTAATTTTTAATGAATAATAATAATGAATTTGCATTGTGAAATTGATTTTTAAATAGTTTTGACCTTATCATTCCAGCGGCTCATGCAACATTGATTTATTTGCAAGTATTGAAAGTAATCAGGTAGTAATTTAAACTTAAAGAGGAAAGGAAGAGGAAAGATAGAGAAAAGATAGAGAAAAGGAAGAGGAAAGGAAGAAGAAAGGAAGAGAAAAGGAAGAAGAAGGGAAAGGAAGAGGAAAGAAAGAGGAAGAAGAAAGGAAGAGGAAAGAAAGAGGAAATGAAAAGGAAGTAGAAAGGAAAAGAAAGAGGAAAGGAAGAGAAAAGGAAGAAGAAAGGAAGAGGAAAAGAAGCGGAAAAAACAAGTGCAAAAAGAGGGGAAAAAGGGGAAAGGAAGAGAAATGGAATAAAAGAGGAAAGGTAAAGGAATGGAAAAGGGAAGGAAATGGAAAGCAAGAGGGAAGGCAGAAAAAAGGGGATTCAAAAAAGGGGAAAAGAAGAGAAAGAAAAAAATGAAAGAAGAAAGAAAATTAAAAAAAAGTCGAAGACAGAGGAAGAATAAAGGAAGAGAAGAATGAAACAAGAAGGAGATTGGCAGAAAAATGGGAGCGAAAAGAGAAGACGCAAGAACAAAGGGAGAGCCAAGAAAGATCAAAGAAAGAAGAAAGGAAGAGGAAACAAAGAATAAAGAAAAGATAGGAGAACAGTAAAGAAAAAGTAAAATAAATGGGAAGAAAAAAGAAGGCAAAATAAAAGGAAGAGGAAAAAAGGGGAGAAGAATAAGAAAGAAAGAGCGGGAAGAAGAATGGAAGAAGAACTAAAAATGAAGCAGAAAGGAAAAAGAAAGGATGACGAAAACGAGAGCAAGAATAACGAAAAAATAACAGCAAAATGGCAAGAAGAAACGTGAAGACGGGACTGGTATAGAGAGAAGCGTATTGAGTGAGAGAGATTTCCTGTTTCTTCCGTACTTCATTTTTACACTAAGCTGCGCCAAAAGCGAACTAATTCGAAAATTTTTCAATTAAATAGTATATTGGAGAAACTCAATATCATCCCTATCAGCCATGGACATACGCAGGAACTCGGCCAAAGGGAGTTAAACCAATAATTTTGTTCATCCTTTGCATTTTTTGTATTAACTAGCAAAATTGTTAATAATTTTTTCAGGTCTTAATTCTCCCTCTGCGTATGACTATGCTATCAGCAACTGAAAACCACAGTTTTCTTTATATTAACCCTTTCTTTCTCAAGATAATCATAAGGCTACCATATTTACATTTCAATATTTTACTTCGTATTCGCTGAATTTTTTCTATAAAAAAATTATTTCCGTGGAAAAATACGTAATATTTTTCGAAAGTTCTCTTTTCAAATTATAAGAGTTTCGTATAGGCAATACTGAAAACTTTTCACATTTTCTTGGTGAATTTCGCTTGTTCTGTAATTTCGTGTCCTAGCATTTTCAATTTTATACCAGTTTATGTATTAGGGGGGAAAAAATATATTCGTTTTGTTAAATAAAAAAAAAAAAAAATCTTATTATCAATTCGAAAAGGTAAAAAAGAAAAAAAAAAATTGTTTTTGTTTAACCTTGTTTAACACGAGCCACTGAAATATTGAAATTAATTGCATTTTAATGTAATATTGTTTTGAATATTGTCATCGAAAGATCTCCATTCTGAATTTTTAAAATGGATCTTTAGGGAAGGAAAGGGTTAAATATCATTATGTTGAGCCAAGCATGTACACTTCAGAAGAAATTTATTTATTTAAGGTTCGACAAGTTTTACAGTTTCGAATGAATTCGGAGATGTTAATGTTAAATTTAGTCCTTTCTAGTACTGATATCTATCTACAACTTCTTATTAATATTAGCACAGTATTTTTGGTAAAAGTTGGGAAGCTGAATAACTCTGGGACTTTACAACTTGGTTGGGTTGATAACATGAAATTTAGCAACCTACCTTGGTACGGTTATTTCATGGTGTTTGGTTTTTCACAGTCGCATCGGCTGAGTATTGCAATTTCTTGTAAAGGAACTGAAAAAATGCACATAGTTTTATATATCCAAGTTTCAAACCATTCACATTACTGACATTAAAAATCCGTTTCTTTTTTTTTCATATTGTTTTTCTTTTTCTTTTTGGATTATCTAATCTTAAAATATTTTTAACTATTCCTTTCCAAGTAATATAAAAAGCGATTTATCTTTAGAAATTTATCATATTAACTTATGATTTACCATATTTGTATATAAGTATACACAAGTGTGTATATATGTATGTATGTATATAATTTTAACTATTCCTTCCATATATCTACTTGTCTACGTCTACTAAATAATATTATAATCTGCTTTTGTTTTCTGCTAGTTTTATATGCCAAAAAACAATTAACATTAGAATTAATGTTTATTACAATAATTTATGATAATATTATAACTTCCGGTGTTATGTTTTTGAGGATTTCTAAGGACGTTGCACACACACACACACACACACACACACACACACACACACACACACACAAAAACTCATTTGCATATCTAATATGGGTCTGCTGCTCAGTTAGTAAAAGTTGAATATAATCAACTTTTTTTTGTGCTGGTTTCCTTTTTGTTCTTACTTATGTTTAGTTACAACTAATTTTATTTTAAAGGGACAATTTCTATTAAAGATTTTCAAACTGAGTTTAATCAATATCAAATGTCATTCTCATGAGGATAATGACAATGTTATTGATGTTGATGAAGATGATGATGACATGACAAGGACGACAGGGTTTTTGAATGATAATGAAGTTTTGAAGGACCAGTAACAAGACACATACATACATACATATATACATACATCTCTAAAAAAAAACATGTATATATTCATTTACTTATAGGTTAACTTAAGAGCGCCTTAAATTTACGCACGTTTACACATTCTACTCCCACAGTTTTGTATGTAGTTAGAACTAGATTTGTGTGTATGTATGTTGTATGTGAGTGTGTGTATAGGATTGTTATCACAGAGAGAAAAAAAAAAAAAAAAAAACATTAAAATAAATTACATTTTTTTTTTTATGACTTTATCACCACATACTGTGATGCTGTGCTGCTGCTGCTGTTCTGTGGCAGTCAGGCAGGCAAGCAATGTGACTCTAAGCCATCATGCCAAAATTGTATTATAAGATGTCAAATTTTGTATGATTATGTGCGTATATATTGCATATGTGTGTGTATAGTTCAGTAGCACGAATTGCTCTCAAGTTGCTCAATGCTGCTATTTCTGTCTGTCGCTGTTGTTCCTTCTTCTGACTGCTGTTGCTACTTGACATTTTGCACATATTGCTCACATACGTATACACACACTCACACACTCACACACACACACACACTAATTCAGTCAAAAACAGTTGGAAAAATTAAATTTCTCTACTCACTATTTCTTCATATTCTTTCCAGCTCTCTTCTCCCATCCTTATAACATTGAAATTGTAACATAATATCAATGCCCATAATAAAAATTCTAACCATTGCATGTACTTATGTATGTGTTTTGGGTTGCGGTTGATGTGTGTGTGTGTGTATGCGAACGCGTATATGGAAATTTCACTTCCAAAAACTTCTTTATGAGTTGTCAAAATGACAGCAGTAAATGATGCTGCTACTGCTTGCTAAAAGTAATAGAGAAAGAACCTAGGTAGCAAATAAAATTTCATGCTCTACATTCAATCATATTCAATTATAAGATGTTTGTACTATGAACAGTGTAGAAAAGGCGTGGCTTTTCATAAGTTTGATATTCCAGCATCAAAACCAATAGAGCTAAAATCCTAAAACCACCGACTATCAGTCTGAGTATTTAAAACAGTGACGGCTAAATACTTTCACTTTAGATCAAAAATAGTTTTAAAAATTTATAAAACTCTTTAGCTGTTGCTGTCTCCTTTTTTTAGTTCAAAAGTTATATTTCAATGGCTGAAAATGTCCGTCACTGATTTAAAAAGGCCTGCCTTGAATCTTAAACCTATGGGAAATCGATTAGGATGCCAAATTTCAAGCAGAGATAGTTTCAATGAGCATTGTAGATCTGCTCCTCAATTTCGTAACTTGCGGGGGGAGGGGGCAGGGCGAAATAGTCTAACAAATCGGTAATGTTGAAAAGTAGCAGCCCGAAGAAATTGTTCAATTTTATTTAATCCATTTTTTTCTGGGTTTTCTTAAAAAATATTTTTGAATTTCAACCAAAAAAAATTTGTTGGACCGAATTTGGTCAAATTTTTCTGGCTTACTTACAGAATATTTTAAAATTTCAGGGCAGTAGAAAAATCTTCAGCCCATTTTTGGAATTTAAAAAAAAAATATTTTGAAACGTGTCTACCAAGGAAAAATTTGGGGAGTGAGGGGGTAGGTCTTGGAAAAATTTTGTTTTATTTTTCCATTCCATTACCAAAACGACGCTCCAGCGCCAATTACACTTCCTCTTTTAGAAACAGTAGCCACGATAACTTTCCAGTTCACATTTTGAAAAAATTAATAATTTTGCATTTGTTTTTCCGCGGAGAAGTGGAAGAGACCCAGCGGGGTTCCGACCAATTTTCCGTAATAAATGAAAACGTTTGTAATGCAAAAGAGTAGTGTATTTTACGAGCGTGAAGAAGGAGATACTGAGACCAATTTTTTTGATATTGTTTACTTTTAAACCATAGCCTAACTTTTACAGTACCATAACTTCAGCAGTTCCAGGCACTCTTTAAGAAGGGTGTCTATTGATTCCTATCACGAATGAGAAATGAGTACGAAAATCGAGATGGATCCATCATACCCATTGGAAGCTACACAACTAACTCTAATTGCAAGCCCTAGAATGGAACCTGGACAACGAGGGAATCCAAAAACGACTTGAATACGTAATTCGATAAAGAAGTCAAAGAAAAAATTCATAGCGGGGCCTTATACACTTCAAGGAGCTACAGTATATAGTAGTAGATCTAGAAACTATCAAATCTTAGGAAGGGTTTTTGATTCTTTGGTTGGTTGGTTGGTTGGTTAGAGTCAGTGAAGACTCGGTCCAATTAGCTTTTTAGTGCCATTTTGATACCACAAAACCTTGGTATATCGGATGTTTAATTTCGGTTTATTACAGATTTAGACTCGCTTTTAAGTGTTCCCCCCCCTCCCCCCTATTCCTCTGATTTCAGCTCAACAGATATAATTACGTTTAATATTGATCGACTATAGGGTACAACTAACACAAAAAAAAAAAAAAATATGAGTCTACATGTTAGTAATAACTAACTAACTATACAATATGAGAATTTTCAAAACATAAATAAATTCAAAATTTCAATCACGTTCGAAAGAAACATTTGCCCACCACCACCGCACGTTAATTCTCTGCTTGGGAATCAAATAACAAGATACTCTTTCTATTTTGCTCTTCTGTTTTCTGTATAATTTTGAGCACGAAAAGAGCACAAATATTAAATTTAATAAATAAAAAGAAAATAGTTACAATAAAATTGTTTGAGAAAAAAAAAGTAGAATAATCAGTAGAAAATCATTGAACACAATGAGTTCTAGTGTCAGTAGCAGGCAGGCAGGCAGAAACAAATTTGAGGAGAATGCACGCTTGCGTAAAACTTCTAGGCATAGGTTCGTTAAGGTTTGGTTTGGAATATGGGTTTATAAACAAAAAATTTTGAATTATCCGAATCATTTTAAAATTTTTATTGAAAAATTTCTATTTTTCGCTTAAAATTCCTATGGACTACTAAAAATTTCTATAAGTCTATTAAAACTTGAATTTTTATAAGCTGCAAAAAAAGTTTTTTCTCTACAAGTTGCAAAAAATTGTTAAAAAATTTGTATAAATCGCTAATAAATTTTTTTTTTGAATTTTTAAAAATTTTTCCAATACTCTTTAAGTCACAAAAAACATTTTCAATAAATTTTTTAAACTTTCTATAGCATTAAACAATTTCTAAAAAATTTTAAAAACCTTTTAAATTTTCTGAAAGTGCTAAACATTGCTATAAATCACTAAAAGAAATTCTTTAAAAAATTTCCAATAAACTTTTAAAAACTCTTAGAAATCCTAAAATTTTCCATAAGTGACTAAAACTTCCCAGAAACTTGATTCGGCTAAACTTTTTTTTAATATTGCTAAAGTTTCTAGAATTCTCTTAAAAAATTTTCATAAATTATTAAAAATCCGTAAAATTTTCCATAAGTCACTTAAAATCTCAATATATTTAATTCCGCTTAACATTTCTATAAATCACTAAAAACTTTCCATAAATTTTTTAAAATTACTAAAATTTTCTACATATCTCTAATGCTAAAAATTCATTGAAAAAAATTGTTACAAATTATTAAAAATTTCCACTTTCGCGGAATTCCAAATTTTTTGAAATCACCCATGAATGTGCGTTTTTTTTGCCATCCAAAAGCATTCTTGCGTGCGTAACCACGAATTTGGGCAGTCTTGCGCAACACTGGATAGACTGCTTAAAAGTTCTATAAATTGTTAAGAATTCTTAAAAGTTTCTTTGAGTCTCAAAAAAAATCTATAAATTATTAAAATCATTTCAAATCATTAATTCTTTCAATTTCTATAATTCGCGAATTTCTATAAGTAAAGAATTGATAAAACTTTTTAGAAATTGTTAAAAATTTTTAGAATTCTCTATAAGTCTGTGAAATTTCGAAGAACTCCTTAATTTTTCTATAAGTCGCTTACAAACATTTTATAAATCAATAAAAAAATTTCTGTAATTTGTTAAAAATTCCAAAAATTCTTTACTGTAATTGAACATTATTAAAAATTCTTCAAATTTTCATACGAAATTTCTGAAATATCTTAAGATGGCAAAAATATTTTTAGAAATTGTGGCCAATTCCTAAAATTTTCTATAAGTCTTTTAACTAAGTCTAACCATTTTAAGACTTAAAAAAAAAAAACCAGAAGTCTCTAAAAAATTTTGCAAGTTTAATAAAAGTCGATGAAAAGTTTCCAAAAATTCCCGCAAGCTTTTGTAATATTTTTTAAGAATTCTTCAAATTTCACATAAAATTCCTGAGACTGTCAAAAATATTTTTATAAATTTACGCTAATTTCTAAAATTTTCTAAAGGTCTCTAAAAATTATTAACTATTTTTAAAACTTTTCAAAAAATTTTCGATGAAAAATTTCCAAAAATTACTGGAAACCATTAAAAAGCTTCTATGAAATCTTAAAAAAAAAATCCAAAAATACCAGGAAGTTACTAAAAAAAACTTCAATAAAATCTTAAAAAAATTCTCAAAATTTTCTATAAATTGCTAAACATCTTAAAAAATTTTTAAAAGTCATCAGAAAAATAGTACAGAATTACGAAACTAGTTAAAAGCTTTTAAAAATCCCCCGGTGTATTAGATCCATACTTCCTTGTAAGTCTGTTCGTAGATACAACATACCTAGCTTCTATAGCTCCTCTTCTCTCATATCAACTTTTCAACATTAGAGCAATTTAGCATTGATTTGATAGCACTGATGTATGCCGTCGTTGCTATTTACTACATTCAGCTATTGCTGCCTGTTTAGTTATGCAATTCACGAAACATAATTGTGGAAATTTCGAAACACTTACTTTGGAAATTGTACACATTCAAGCATACATACATACATACATATTTACCTATATATGTTGTTCATATATTTTTCATGTATATTATAAATACATATATGTAAAAAATTTTGCACGTAGGAAAATTTATTACTTTTTACATAGTGTATATGAATGTAGGTAAATTTTCGTAGAATAAAATATGAAGATGAAGTATTGCGTGATTGAAAATGTGATTTCAGCTGTCAGAAGAGAAAGAGTAGAGAGGAATTGTTACTTGTAAATATTACTAAAGAAATTTTGTATGTATGCACAATTGAGTGTCTGTAAGAAATGACAATGCGAAAGCAAAATATTTAAATAATATATAACATACAACTGAAAATTACAATTGTGCAATTGTGATGAGACAATGTAAATTTGCAAGGAAATGAAAACGAAATACAGAAGAAGATTATTACAGAAGTAAAAAAAAATTGGTTGCGTGAAAAAATCATAGTAAAAATGTGGATATAAATAAAAAAAGTAACAGCTACATTTATATGAATAATATCGAGAAAATCGTATCCCAAAAAAAAAAAAAAAATATGAAATCACTGATGGAAACATAAACGTCAAAAACTAAATGGAATGCAAAAAAAAAAAAAAAGTCGGGAACAGAACAATAGAAAGTCAAAGATCCAACCATCCAGACTAAAAGAAGAAAGTACGAATAATAATAAAAATAATTTACGACAACAACACTGATAAACCTTATAGGGCAAAAGCAAAACTGATTCAAGAAATAATCTTCAGTCCCACGTTCTAATTCCAAACTAAAAAAATGTTACAAGAAAAAGAAGCAACTCAGTTTCGTGTATCATCTTTAATACCATTTAACACTGGGTAGAATCAAGTCTGAGCGTACAGAGCAAGATTGATAGATTAAGGCATCGCTGATACAAGGGGAAGAGAGCAGGGCCAACAGAATTAAGTCTGAACTTACAGATTAATAAATCAGGGCACTGGCTGATCCAAGGGAGAGAAAGGAGGGCCAAAAGAATTAAGTCTGAACTTTCAGATTGATAAATCAAGATACTGGACTGATCCAAGGGGAAGAGAGGAGTGCCAAAAGAATTATGTCTGAACTTTCATATTGATAAATCAAGGTACTGGCTGATCCAAGGAAAAGATAAGAGAGCCAACAGAATTAAGTATAAACTTACAGAGTAAGGCTGATAAATCAAGGCACTGGCTGATCCACGAGGAAGAGAGGAGGGCCGACAGAATTTAGTCTGAACGTACAGAGTAAAATTGATAGATGAAGGCATTGCTGATCCAAGGGGAAGATATGGGGGCCGGCAGAACTATGTCTGAACGTACAAATTGATAAATCAAGGCAATGGCTGATCCAAGGAGAAGAGAGGAGGGCCAAAAGAATTATGTCTGAACTTTCAGATTGATAAATCAAGGTACTGGCTGATCCAAGGAAAGGATAAGAGGGCCAACAGAATTAAGTCTAAACTTACAAAGTAAGGCTGATAAATCAAGGCACTGGCTGGGCAACGGGAAGAAAGAAGGGCCAATAGAATTAAGTCTGAACTTACAGAGTAAGATTGATAGGGCAAGGCATGGCTGATCCAAGGGGAAGAGATGAGGGCCGGCAGAACTAAATCTGAACGTACAGATTGATAAACCAAGGCACTGGCTGAATCCAAGGGAAATAGAGGAGAGCCGACATAATTTAGTTTGAACGTACAGAGAAAAATTAATAGATTAAGGCATGGCTGACCCAAGGGGAAGAGAGGAGGGTCAAAAGAATTAAATCTGAACTTACAAATTGATAAATCAAGGCACTGGCTGATCCACAAGGCGGACAGGAAGGCCGAGAGAATTAAGTTTAAGCTTACAGAGTATGATTGATGAATCAAAACACCATCTGATCAATGAGTAAAATAGAAGAGCCGACAGAATTAAGCCTGAACTTATAAAGTAAGAATGATCCAAGGCAAAGAGAGGAGGGCCGACGGAATCAAGATTCAAAACTTACAGAGTAAGATTTATAGATTAAGGCACTGCCTGATCCACGGAGAGGCAGGGGCGTTTGTTTTCAGTTAAGTTTTCACCTCTGGTAAATATTTCAGTGATGTTGATCATAATTTTAAGCAAACGAAGAGGCTAAAAAGTGCAACAAGCACCAACGAGAGCAATCCAAGAGCTCAAAAAATGCAATGAATATCAACGAGAACAATCGAAGAGGCTACGAATTGCAACAAACACCAACGAGAACGTACGAAGAGCCTGCAAAGTACAACTAGCACAAATGAGAGCAAACGAAGAGCCTACGAAGTGCAACGAGCACAAACGAGAAAAAACAAAGAGCCTACAAAGTGCAACGAGCACAAACGAGAACCAACGAAGAGCCTCCGAAGTCCAACGAGCACAAACGAGAAAAAACAAAGAGACTACGAAGTGCATCGAGCACAAACGAGAACCAACGAAGAGCCTACGAAGTCCAACGAGCACAAACGAGAAAAAACAAAGAGCCTACGAAGTGCATCGAGCACAAACGAGAACCAACGAAGAGCCTACGAAGTGCAACGAGCACAAACGAGAACAAACAAAGAGCTTACGAAGTGCAACGAGCATAAACGAGACCGAACGAAGAGCCTACGAAGTGCAACGAGCACAAACGAGAAAAAACAAAGAGCCTACGAAGTGCATCGAGCACAAACGAGAACAAACAAAGAGCCTACGAAGTGCAACGAGCATAAACGAGACCGAACGAAGAGCCTACGAAGTGCAACGAGTACCAAAAAGAACAAACTAAGTGAAAAAAGCACCAACGAGAACCGACGAATGGCAACGAGTATCAACTCAAACAAACGAAGAGTGTAAAATGAAAAATAGCTAAAACTGACTCAAGAACTGCTATGGAATAAAGATTTTCGTCTATTTTATATTTATCTGAGAAAATGCATTGCCAGCCTTAACCCCTAATTCGCAGAATTTTAAAAATCAAAAATCGCCAGAAGTGAAACTGTCACGCTTATGCAAGAAAAACGTGTAAAAAACATTATCTTTTTTTTTTTTTTTTTTTAGATTCACTAGTTAATTGTAATTAAATGATTTTAAATCTTTAAATATGATATTGTTTATCTTTTTAAGTGCCGCAAAAATTCAGCGGTGAAATAGAATATAGTTTAGTCAGAAAATCGAGTTCTTTTAGTTATTTGTGGTAAAACTATCTGAAATTAATGAAGGGACTAATAGGAGCATAAGTGTTTCCTGATGTTCCTCGGCCTAATCACAATGCTGGAATTCATTGAGTGATCTCTGCACTGAAATTATAGAAAATAAATTTCTTTTATTAGTTACAGAATTTCTTTTTTTTCCCCCCAACCACATGTGTATATATATTAGTCTCTAGTCTAATAAATTACTTAGCGTTTTACTTCATTTATTTGGCATTTATTTGACGTTTATTTTAAAAGCCTTGCATTAAATCTCCAGCTTTCGACATTCGTTAAACTAGAAATGTGAATTTATTAAAACCATTTACTAAAACTTCACAAACATTCTCTGGCGAAACATGAAACTAAAAATCTATTTCTTTCTTTTACTTATAGGTTCTACGCTTCAGGCAATTTTTGAAAGGTAAGTTAAATTTTAACGATCACTTTTTAAGTAATAAAAGATTTTTATGATTTTTGTGAAAGAAAAGAAAAAAATACCAAATTAACCAAAAAGAAAAAATATAACTCAAAACTAGGCAGGCATTTTTATTACCTTCGTTGCTCTTCAATTCGTTTCATCTTCTCACAAAAACACAATTCATTTAGTGCAATAAAATTTGCACATAAAATATTTTTGCACTTAAAACTACAAAAAACATGAAACTCCTTTTAAGAGACCAAGAACAAGAAGAAGAACATAAACCTCTTTGTGTTGAGGGAGAAAAAGCTGCATACTCATAGTAGATATCTATTCTAGTAGATGGTGTTGTTGTTGTTGTTTTTGAAAAATGTATCTGTTAATTGTCATACTATTTGCCATTTGCACTCTAGACATATTCACTATACAATTCTAAACAAATACACAAATACACAAAAACAAAAAACACTTTATCGAATGAAGAACGTTCGATAAAGTGAGCTGGGCTCTGGGAAGGAACACTGGCCTGCTATGGTTTAATGGTGTGGCGATGGTAATAGCTGCATTGAATGAAGATATGTGTTGCTGCTGCTGCATGTGTTCTAGCATAATTTGGTATGCTCATGTCAACTCAATCCTGTCAATGCTGTCATTCATATGGTTTTTACCACTACACTCTAGTCTTGTTTGCGTTTTTGTTTTTTTTTGTTTTTTTTTTTGTTTAACTAATTGGGTTCATAGCTTGTAGTTATTCTCTGCTGTGTGTGTGTGTGTGTGTGTGTCTAAGCTCTGTCATCATATTCATCAACATTATCAACAAAAGTGTCACATAAACGTCATCATCATCATAATCATCGTACACACATTCTCGTCTTTCATCAACATCATCAATATTGGACAACACATCAGTAACATCTACCTACATATAGCCAACATCAACATTTATGCTGATGCTCAACTTTAATAACCCCTTGTCTCATCACATCCATCTCATTCATGGGCTAGCTCTTGGCTCCTTTATTCAATGCAATCGAGTGGAAATTGTGCACCATTGTTTTTATCATTGGGGATGTGTGTGTGTGTATGTGTATGTATGTATGTAGCAGGTACTTCCTCATACCTATTTATCTCCTATCCATAACCATTTGTATTAATAGTTATTTGCAGTAATGGCAAAATGAGTATATCGATTTTGTTGTTGTTGTTGTAAGGTGTGTGTATGTGTATATTGCAATAATGGATTTTAAAAGTATTGAATAGTGAAATGTGAGCTTTCAATGGAAATATGACATGAATGGTTTGGTTTCGTTTTTTTTTTTGCTTTGAATAGATGTAATGCCGTGTAAAGTATTCCATCATTGATTCCCTTTTTTCTTCGTTCTTTGAGAGTTCAGGGCTTAGGTTGATCTATGTAACAAACTATGACTCATCCATCGTTGGGTTTCCTTCAAAACCCCGATGACACGGTGTTCCATAGACTATCGGATTCAGCAGTTGTAAAAGAGAGGACGGGCGCTCAGATTTTTTGTTCTTCTCAAAACAAAAAAAAAAAATCTTAATTCAGCAACTGCGATGATGAATGGCTGAGAATTCCTTCGGGAAGGGGTTTTTACCTCAGTCGCTTGTTACGATTTTATTAAATGTACTAGAACCTACGTTTTCACGAAAATATTGCGAGGGAGGGGGGGGGGGGGGCGAGGGACGTGCCGTTTCTAACCGTCATCCTAAATTCTGGAAACCCATCCAGCAGATTTCTTTATGTATCCCAGATGCTTTTTTAATATTCATTCCACAGCCGAGGAATTCAAACCCAGTTTGTCATTTATAATTTCTTGCATCAATCCTAGATCTTCATTAATTTTACCCTTTTTAGTAAGGCCACCACATTTTTATCATCTGTCAAAAATTTCGGAATATTTAAAACCACTTGAAAACAGTCACAAGAGACTGGTGCTCTTGGAAAATTTGCATTCGCTTGAGTTGTCGAAATCGGTCGAGAATGACAAATTGAATTTATCGCTGAATTGACAGGCTGAGAGGAAAAGCGGGCTAAAATTTGAGCAAAAGTGAAATAATTTAGAGCGTCAGTGCAAGAATGGCATAAGTAGTACGGTTTAGAGTGAAAATGAAACGCCTTAAAAGTAAGAGCAAAAATGGTGTAACAATTCTTTCAGAGTAAGAACAGCATAGTTTTTTATTCCGTTTTCGCTCTGAACATATTTCGTTTCACTTTTGCTCTGAACATATTTCGTTTTGCTTTTGCTCTTAAGTAAAATTATTCCATTTTTTCTGAACGTAGAAGTTATACCACTTTTCCTCTCAGCCTCTCAAATGAGGACGATTCGGTTTTTTATCACTTTCGAATGATAAATGACAGGCTGAGAGGAAAAGCGGGCTAAAATTTATATAAGAACAAAAGTGAAATAATTTAGTGTGTCAGTGCAAGAATGGCATAAGTAATACGGTTTAGAGTGAAAATGAAACACCTTAAAAGTAAGAACAAAAATGGTATAACAATTCTTTCAGAGCAAGAACAGCATAGGTTTTTATTCAGTTTTCACTCTGAAAATATTTCGTTTCACTTTTGCTCTGAACATATTTCGTTTTGCTTTTGCTCTTAAGTAAAATTATTCCACTTTTTTCTGAACGTAGAAGTTATGCAACTTTTCTTCTCAGCGTCTCAATTGGCGATGAGATTTCTGCCGGCCTTAAGTCATTAATTTTACTTATCTCCCTTTCCATTCTTTTCGATTTTTCTGAAACTTTAAATCAAATTCTTGGTTCCGAAAATCGCCCATAAATTTCGGATTTTTTAAAAAACTTTTAAACACCACTAACTTAGCGAACTTTATTAATCCCGTCATATTAAAGATCTCAAAAGTTTCAAACATATGTTTGACAGTAACAAAGTAATCCAAATCGATTTCGAATCCAATTAGGATTTAAATTTTTACTGGTCCTTCGTAAAAGTTCCGCCAGTCCTAACTGCAGGTGCAAGCGGTGTCAAAAGTTGTATAAATTCTTTGTTTTTCTTAATTGTTTTTCTGCATATTCCTTCACCAAATTCCGAATATACAGCCCAGTTTCTGAATTTTTAAGTATCTTGATCACTAGCCGATAAATATCTTAACCATTTTGACAATTATGACCCCCTCTGTCCCCATCACAAATCATCATAATATATTTCAGTTTTTTTTTTCAATCAATCTACTAACAACAGGTATCCGAAAAAGCGTGGGTACCCGGAGAAAACGGGTACCCGGAGCATCACTGGAATCCGTCATATTTTTACCCGGGTAATATGCGAATCCCACGGGTACCCACGTCACTCAGGTAAACGTGTATCAAGAGCACTAGTTTCTTTACTAGGTATTTAAGTTTTGTCCACCTTCACCGGCAGACCCACCCGATGAGATTTTTTGTCACTCTCAAAAATGCTATGCTAACTGCACGAGCATTAATGAGGTAGTCTCGGTAATTTCAAAGTTCACAGCTCAAGTTTTATCTCTATCATTAGATCAAAGGAGTCTAGCGATCGGATGTCTGAAACTAGGTTCGATATTATGTGATGCAGAGAGGTCTATAGGTCTATCGTTTCAATTTGGTAATGTCGAATATCGCACGAGCTTTAGGTCTGTTTTACTGTTTTACTCTAGTCTTGGATTCTTGGATTTTGTATTGTGTAAATATCTGTACAAAGCTGGATTTACCAGGTTTGAAACTACACTACTAAGATCTAATAAGATTTTTGGCAATGGTCTTCAAGCAATTATCATCTGCTCATTGGAAATGGAATTTCTTATCTGAAATTTTTTTTTAAGTTGGAAAATCCAAACCTTATTTTAAGAGGGCAAGGAACTTATAGACCTTCATAGATTGTTATCAACTGGTATCAGGTCACTACCCAGGATGGCCAAGGAAAAGATTGTGTGTAAATTTGAGATGGAGATGATCGTAAGGTGGTGGGTGTCGACCGGTTTACCTTGGGGTTTTTTCAGGAATTAATGTTGGATGAAGACTTAATCAATGGATTGAAAATATACTACTGAGGTTTAACCAGTTTATTTATTATGGGTTTAAACCTTCTACACAATATTAACAACAAAATTTCTTTATCCAAGGTTTCTGAATTCCAACTGAATATTTTTTTTTTATATCGGAGAATCTAAACCGGTTTTTAAGGATGTCAGGAATCTATAAAACTAATAAGATTATTACTCATTAGTTTCTGTTTTCGACTTAGGAGAAATAGCGAGAAGAATATGTTTGAATTTGGGATTAAGAGGACCAGGTTTTTTTTGTTTTTTTTTTCTGACATTTGATACTAAGTAAATATTTGGTCAATGGTAGACTCAGGTCCGAAAAAACATTACAAAAATGAAATCTGTTTATTTATAATGGATTTCAATTCCACAAACAATAAATTCGATAGAAATAGAGTTTCTTATCCTCGATTCTAATACTTTCTGAATGAAATAGGATTCAAACCATGCTCATAATCATAGTTTAGGATTAAGGAAATTATAATTATAATTATTTCATGGCTATCAGTTCACTACCCAGGGGGACCAGATGACTACCCAACGCACCTAGAAAGTTACTGTATAGCAACTTAAGATGAAAAATGAAATGTAATGTAAATGGCTTCAACCGATTGTTTAGGAGTTATAGAATATTCCCAAAAGAATGAAAGGGAGAGGCACTCATATATGTAGGTATTCATTCAACTACTACTAATTAAAAAAAAATCACGATTTTATTCAAAACTTTAATACATAATAGCTAGAAAAATTTGTCAAGTCACGTTCTCTCTCTCTCTCTCTCTCTCTCTCTCTCTGTATTCAATATTTTCCAACTTTGTGCAATTATTTACCAATTGCAACAAATAGAGTATTCCGAAAAATTATGCGCAATATCGTCTCGAATGTCAAAAACTTGAAAAAATTTACATAGATTTGCATATTTATGTATTCAATGTTATTCTGGTGGCGATGCTCAACACTCAACATTTTTAGCAATACTTTTTGTGGTAGAGCTGTTTTTCATTGCTTTAACAAACATTTCCTATACTCCCCCTATGTATAAGTAAAAATTTGTGTTCATAAACTTCACACATTGACAACACAATTTAAAAAAAAAAAAATATCAAAAGGAAATGTGTGAAAAAATCAACAAAAAAGCGCGTCAGACGCAATCAAACTCATATACATGTTCACTCATATATGCTGCAAGTTCGTATGTGTCTGCTTTGTATGGTGCAATCAGCTGTATGAATCTTCAGCTTCCACTGAGTTCAATTCTGCTGCTTGTCAGTATCAAATAAACGCAAAAACTGCACCCCAGTAGCAGCAACAGCAATATTTTCTACTATTTTTAAGAACTTTTTCGTTTTTTTGTTACTTTGCCCTTAGAAAAGAATTTGCGTCCTTTGCATCAAGTATCAAACATATAAAAATACACATACACCCACTTTCTCTTAGACCCTTACCCACGCTTTTCTATTGAATGGAGGATCTTCTTTTGTATGTTTGGAAAAAAAAATCTGACATTTTTTTGTAATGATATTTATATGAATGCATTCAATGTCTCAGCATATGTGTGTGTGTGTGTGTAAGTTATGGTATTGCTTCAAAATTTACACTATCATCACAAGTTCAAAATTTTATGTATACAATATGGAAAAAGCAAAGTGCAATGCGGTCATTTAACAACAATATTTCTTTGGTAATATTGTATAACTCTAAATGACACAACACAATGTACAAATGACATACGAAAGGACAGACAGACAGATAGATAGACATTCAAACGTACAAATAGTTAAACTTTGATATTTAAAACGCTTCCATTTTGCTGCGCATTTAATGCACTGCTTTTGAAAGTAGATTGAGTGTGCTGTATACGAGTGAGCGAAATCCAATTCAGTCTCGTTTTTTCGTTAAAAATGTACACGAAATCAATCAGCAAATGAAAATATTGAAAGTGAATGAAGTTTTGATCATTACTTTTGGAAGCAGTTTGGGTTTCCAATATATGATGAACGAAATTCAATTCATTCTTGTTTCTTTAGTTGACAAACGTATATGAAAAAGCAACACAAAATACAGAAACTGAGTGAAGTTTTCCGCAGTTCTTTTGTAAACAGAGAAAGTCCAGCATATACGAGTAAACGAAATCCCATTCAGTCTCGTTTCTTTCGTAACCATAAAAGCATGAAAAAGTAATACAAAAACTAAGTGAAATTTTCAGCAATTCTTATGGATGCACTTTGAGTTCGCCATTAATGATGACTGAAATTTCCTGTTTCGTTGTTCTTAGAGAGTATTGTTAATCGGATGAAATGCGCATCTTATCCCGGACATGTCATATAAAAACGAACAGAATAGGATGAAATTTATTATAAAAAAATATGAGCTTCATCGCTATTGCATATATGCATCATGAGAATGAATAAAAATACAGATAGACAATAAGAATAAGACGCGTTTCAGTATATAAAAAGATGCTCATCAATGGTTCCTCTAATGTGCATCACACCCTCGTTGGGTCTAGACATACAGATAAATAGACAGGCAGACAAAAATGCTGGATATAAATTTCTAGTGGGTCCATGACAAGCCGAAAAAAAAAAACAAGAAAAGAAAAAAAGTGTTTTGTGCTTGCTGCACGTCGTCTTTGTCGACATTGTTCGTTGAATTGTCAATCAAAAATGAGTGTGTGCTGATTGACAGCCAGACATACAAAACAGATAGACGACGAAATGGACAGCCAGACGCATACATACATACAGACAGATAGAAAGATAAACCGACTCGCAAACAAACAAGCAAACAGACAAGTGCAATATATAAGTGCATATATGTATGTAAATATGTATGAGGCGTGAATGCGTGGGTGAACTACATTTTTTTTTTTGAATTGTTGATATCTACTTACATTACATCCATATGAATGTATGTAATATTACACCATCACAACACCACAAAAAAAAAAAAAAAAGTAGAGATACATACATAGCTACATAGAAATTCTGCATTGCATTGCTTGTATATATGTGTGACATGCAATTTATCAGCATACACATACCTACATGCTTACATCCATATATAACAAATAAATACTTTATGAAATATTTAATGAAATGTAGAGAATTTATTTTTTAATTTTTTTTTTGCGTGCTTGTTTATTTTTTGTTTGCAACAATCTTGTTTGCAAAATTTTTATATATTTAATATTTCTGTTTTTTATTTTTCATTTTCTGTTTTTTTTTTGTGTTTTTTTTTGTGTTTGTTGAAATGAAATATTTCAAACGTATTCGTCGCTGTTGTCGTCCCTCGTCCATAGTCGCTTTCAAATGCATTTATTTCATGATATTCTTTCTCTGTTCGCGCAAATTTTCAAAGTTATCAAATGAAATGAAAATATTTTCATGGCAACTTTTGACAATTTATACAAGATATTTTTACTGGTTTTTTGAAATTTTTTCCTCGTTATTTTTTGCATTTATTTATTTTTCATGTTTTGTCACCCATCGTTTGTTAAATATTTATGATTTTACGGTAAAGTCTGGAAAGCTTTTAAATTTGTGTAAATCTTTAAGCCGTTGAATAATTTGGGAATTGTCTGTTATTTAGAACCAAAGTTTCGATTTTTCTTAAATTGATATACACTTTCATCAATATGATATTTGTAATTATGAATATAATACACTGATTGATAAATATGATGAATAAATTAATTAATACTACGATGCCTTCGTAACAAAAGTTTGGTGAGCAAACAATCCGCATGCATCGGAACATGATTAACTCAATCTTCATTTCCCGCTTTGAAACTATATGGTATTACAATGGGCCGTTCAGGCCTAAGTGTGTCTCTTGACAGCCTCTCTAACCTAATCTAACCCAACCTAACTTAATCTAGCTTAACCTAACCCAATCTAACCAAATTAACCAAACCTTACCTAACCGAACCTAACCAAATTAACCAAACCTTACCTAACCTAACCTAACCTAACCTAACCTAACCTAACCTAACCTAACCTTTTTTTTTTTTTCTTTTTTTTTTTTTTTTTAACGAGGAGGAAAGCATAAAAAGCCACCCAGTCAGTGCGTGACATTCTCACGCTAAAACCACCTCTCGTCCGTACGGATATTCCTCCCGGAACCACCGTTAGGTATTACGTCGGAAGGCCGTAATGAGCTTAATGCTCATTCGTCAGTATTGGTTTCTGTCCAATTCTGTTCGGTTTTATCGTCGGCTGACGATATCTGGCTCCATATTTGTAGTATTTGCCGTGCGCTCGACTTTGCGCACACGTTCTGCATCATACAGAGTGGTCATCATATCTGCAGCAACCTTGCATGCTGCATTGCATTTTTCCGCTGTGTTACACATCTGTGTCGTCAGTTTCCTTTCTGTAGGGGGTTCTCCAAAGGCTTTCTCTAGCTAATCTCTGTTTTTGTTAAAACGTGGGCATATAAAAAGTATATGCTGCGCGTTCTCCTGTTCCTCTGGGCATCTTGGGCAAAACGGGTCTTCTTCTCCGGTGTTGATTCTATGCAAGTAACCTAATCTAACCTAACCTTTTATTTATTTTGTTTTTTTGTACGTTGGCAGGTGGAAATCTTCATAGATACCGCAGAACTCCAGTTCTACGGTTATGTCGGATTCCTACCGATTAAAACCACCTACTTCCTCTCCTACCACTCTCCCCGCGGGACTACCAGTTGGTATTACTTCGCAGGGCTGGTTCAGCTTTATGCTGTTAACCTAACCTAACCTAACCTTTTTTTTTTTTTTTTTTTTGTACGTTGGCAGGTGGAAATCTTCATAGATACCGCAGAACTCCAGTTCTACGGTTATGTCGGATTCCTACCGACTAAAACCACCTACTTCCTCTCCTACCACTCTCCCCGCGGGACTACCAGTTGGTATAACTTCGCAGGGCTGGTTCAGCTTTATGCTGTTACTCGTTTGTTGATTCTGTTGTTTGGATCTATTTGTGTTGTGTCAATAATTATTTATTGTTCATCACCCATCCTCGTCGTCTTCTGTATTTGCGATATTTGCGCGTTGCACACGCTCGGCTTTACGTGCAGATTCAGCATTCCTTAATAATGTCACAATGCTCTTCGCCATCTTGCATACTGCATTCCACTTCTTTACCTTTTGGCAAATCTGTGCTGTCAAGTTGGCTACCGTGGGGGGTTCCCCAAAAGCTCTCTCTAGTTCCTCCCTGATGCTGTTGAAGCGTGGGCAGTGGAAAATGATGTGTGTTGAGTCCTCGGGCATCATTTCGGGCAGAACGGGTCTTCTTCAAGTTTAAATCTGTGCAGATATTGTTTAAAGCACCCATGCCCGCTGAGCATTTGGGTGACGAAATAATCGACTTCTCCATGTTTGCGCTCCATCCACGCTGCTATATTAGGGATTAGGTTAAAGGTGCAGCTACCCTTTTTGGACTGCTCCCAGTTTCGCTGCTATTCCATAACGGTACGCTTCCTCTCTTCTGTTTTCCTGACGTTCGTTGGCCTTTCTCCAGTTATACTATAAAGGCGCTTCATTTCTATTGCTAGTAGGTCAATGGGCAATTTCCTTGCTATGACGCAAATGGCGTCGTCCCACACCGTACGATAGGCGCTGGCAATCCTCAGTGCACTGAGCCTATAAATCGAGCGAATGCCCTTGAGATGTGTCTTCTTTGCGTTCGCCCAGATGGGTGCTGCATACAGTATAACGGAGCTGGTCACCATTGAAAGCAGCTGACGCCTGCTCTCCCGTGGGCCTCCGATATACCACATACTGCGCGTTAGCGCGCCGTTTATTCTAGCCGCTTTACCACTGACAGCTGCTAAGTGCTCCTTAAATGTCATCCTTGTGTCGATGAGTACCCCTAAGTACTTTAGGTGTGGCTGTGAGGTGACGCAATGATCCCCAACTGTGATTACTAGCTCTTCGCGCTGTTTCCTTGTGCTCAATAGCACTACCTCGTTGCATCTAGCCTGTAGTAAGTCCAGATGTTTGGCGACTAACCTAACCTAATATTTTATTCTGAAGCCCCCTGAAACAGCCCCTCCCCCCTTCTTTTCGCTTTCCTATGTCTTACTATTTCTCTACCTGATAAAATGTAGTGACCTTGATTGCAGCAAGAAGTGTTTCTGCTTACCTTATTCTACTCCATCCAAAGACTCACTGCCCAACATCACTAAGTTTGAACGTATATGAGAAACTAAATATTTCACCTGCCGAAGGAGTTAGGGAAATAAATCTGTATGAAAGAACTCTTATGAAAACGATCCTCGATATGGCGGATCTCATATCGTTTTTCTAAAGTGGTCTTAAAAAGCTGGTTTTATGGTCGTAAATAGGATATCCGCCAGAGGGGGAGGGAATTTGGGCGAGTTGGGTCACATAAGTTGTTGAGTAATTTCTTCAAAATAGTATTGATGCCTATAGATTGATGCCTAACCTGGGCATTTGTTTGAATGTCACTGCTATTCTCGATGAATTTCTGAGCAGCTTACAAATGACCTTAACGGCCTCTCCTTGGCTAAAAATTGGCAAGTGGTTGAAGACTTAGCAGTGTATACTGATGAGAGCTTACTGTTTTAAGAAATGATTCTCTAAAGCAAATGGTTGCCACTCTCTAAAATCTAGTAATTTTAATGGAAAAAAAGACTCACTCAAGTACTCTTTTTGTGCCAACAGAAGTCCAGCAAAACAAAATTTGTTTTTCCTTCCCTCAAGCAGTGGATCTTTCCTAAGACTAAAAGGAATAAAAGTGGATGGATTGCAAGTTGTCTCGTTTCCTCCTCCTAGTCAATTTAACCATATTAGTTTTGACAGGCTTAACTGACTACTGGATCTAGAAGTTACGGGAGAGCGATTTCTTCAATAACATTTCCAGTTCATGTGATCATAAACGGTGAAATTTTTACCCGGGAAAGCGGATTTAAATTGCCTTGGATCCGCTAGTGATATTAAACCCACAGCCAATCATATCTAGATTTTTGTGTAATTAAACAGGAATCTACATCTTCATACAGTGGAGTAGATCTCTCTAGAATTCAGAGCAATCAGCAGTGGACCAATGAAGTGACTTCATAAAGTTTGCCTAAAGGGTACCTATATGCGAACTAGAAATCCCCTGGCAATTCCAGGCTTGTTTGTTATAGGCTGTTTCCCTTTAATTTTACAGCCCCACAAGAAATAAAAAGTAAGTGCTCCGACGGACAAACTGGTCAACTCTTTCCTAGTATTAGTGATGATGAGACCGAATCCGAGGTCGGAATTCTGAAGTTAGCTCGTTTTTTTTTTTAGGTTAAGAAGCGCTTTAACTTCTTCGATATGACATAAAAGAAAGACTCGCAAATTTTAATAAATAGTTCTTTCTTGAAATAAAGTTGTCTATTTTTGCATTTTATGGGAATAGAACAAGAAAATAGAGCATAAGCGACTTTAAGCGAGCAGAAAGAAAAAATTAATTAAAAGTCAGAATGGGTGGACTCATAATTATTAGACACAGTGTAGTGATATTAAAGTGAAATTAAAATCGTTTTCATATTTTTATCATATCCAATACTTTTCTCCTGCATTTTATAATCTTTATTGGAATTTAAGCAATAAAAAATAAATGTGGATGAAGATTTCGTAAAAAAAGTTTTCGCTCATAATTACAACTATAAAAGCCATAAAAGATAAATTATTTTTTTTGCTTTTTTTTTTGATTATTTTCTACAACTACCCGCCAACGAGAATTATTGCCACAATTGCCTACTAATCGATAAATTTGATAAAGTGCTAAAACTTTTACTAACACACGACACACACACTAACATAAAGATCTATATCCCTTAGAGAGTTACACTAACATCGTACTGAAAAATAAATGTTATTATCGCTCCCTTTTTTATAGCGCTTTGTGTTTGTAGTTGTGGATATTGTTTTTTTTTTTTTTTTATTATCCACAATAAATGACAATTTTATGCTTTGATGATTTTGATTCTTAATTTTTTTTTTTAGTTTGTTTGTGTTTTGCTTCATGGATATATTTTGTCGTTGAGCTGAAACTGACCCAACATAATGAAGCGAATTTTCTACTAAAAAAAAAAAATTTAAGTAATGTTGAATGGCGCAGTGGTGGCACTGATGGGTCAGGGTTTTTTTTTTTCCTCTTTGTGGTGGTTATAAAATAGAAACGCTATAAAAAAAATCAAGCACACAAACAAACAAGCAATAATTTTCCAATTTAACTATTAGTTTTTATAGCAGCCAGCACAACTTCATATTGTTTGAAAAAACTTTACTTGAACAGTTGATTTTTTTCGCTATATTTCTTCTTTTTTTTATGTAAAAATTACATATTTACTTTTATTGTCACTTACTTAACTATTTATTTATTTATTTTTTTCGCTTGCTTGCTTTTATTTTCGGATTTAACTATGGTACATGTAAAATCTGTAAAATAATTTTATATGTTATTATAATTTTTAAAATGTTTTAGAATATTTATAAAGTATTTTTTAGTAGGAAAAGCAAATAAAGTTCGTTCATCTTAATCTGGATATGGAATGAGTTGGAATGAAGTTAATAAACTAAATAATTCTAACATTTGAAATTTGAAACGCAGAACGGTCGTGGAAAATTCATAGTTTTTAGGAATATTTTCAGGTTCCGGAGTTTAAGTCCCAATAGAGTAAGCGAGAGAAAGGTTTCAATGGGATTTCAGAAACCACTTTTGTCCATTAAGATAAAAGTTTTAGTTTTTGAAATTGGATATGAGTTTACCCCAAACGCACATGTAAATTGCTGCGTCATAATTCATTTTTTCTGGAAGCTCAAAGTAACGGTGGAGGAGACCTGCAACAATTTTTCCAAGAAATTTATGAATTTGACTCTACATTCCTCAGATTTTAGAAAATCACGCTAATCAAAATTACAACTTCACCCAAAGTAAAAACTCTACTTTACCCTTGGGTGCATCAGTATATCATGTGCGAAATGACGATTTAAAACTTACTAGTTACACACATACAATCATACATATTTATGCACGTACTTAATCATTTCTTGTTTTGTTAAGAACTACAGAGAAAAAGAAGTAAAAATGAAACATTTTTATAGCCTCTTACGTCGAAGGCTTTTATTGTGAGTAAAAAAAAAAAAATTTTTCTCTATATCTAGAAACCATATATCTATAAGAAAAAGTTTGTTCAATCTGTTTGTATTTTTAATGTGTGGCTTTTAATGGTTGTCAGATTAGTTTTTAAAGCGTTTGAACGTTTACTATTTCTGGTAATAAAATTCCAGATTATGATAAAACACTGAATTAGAAATTCGATAGCTATAAAAAAAAAAAATAAATAAAAAAAACAGAGGGTGTGGCGGTATGGTGGCCGTATTGTATTGAAATGATATAAGCGTCTGAAATTTGTGTAGGCGGTGATGCCAAAATAGAAGTGTGTAATTTGAGATAAATGGTGGAAAATAAATTGAAAATTTAAAATCAAATAACAATAATTTTTAAGATGATTATATTAAATGTAATGTTTTTTGCTTAATGTGCTGTTGGTAAAAAATTTATTTAAAACTTTTGGGAGTTTAAATAATGTAAAAACTTTTAAAGAATTTATCATTTCATTTAAGATTTTATCTATTAGTGATTTTGTTCATTTGAGATTTTAACCATTCATAATTTTTTACATTAAAAATTTTGTCCATTCGAGATTTTATTATTGTGCTTTTGTTCATTTGAGATTTTAACCATTCATAATTTTCTACATTCAGAATTTTGTCCATTCGAGATTTTCAATATCTATTCGAAATAGTGGTCTTTTGAAATCACCATTTTTTTCATTAGAAAAATTTTATCCATTCATTATTTTTCTGTTTGTGATTTGATCTATTTGTTTAACTCAGAAGATTTTGTTTATTCCCCATTTAAAATATTGTCCATTTGAAATTAAATTCATTTGAGCTATTGTTCAAAAAGGATATATTGCCTTTTCATAGTTATGCCCATTCTGGATTTTGTCCATTCGAGATTATTTTGAAATTGTTTTCATTCAAGAGATTTTGCCCATTCAGATTTAGATCTTTCGAGATATTGTCCATTCTTAAATATGTTTTCTCCAATCACGTTTTTGTCCTGTTTCATTTTGTTCTACGATTTTTTCCATTCGCGATTTGGTCCATTTTGTACATTCGAGCTTTGTTGGCCCATTCGAAATTTCGTTCATTTTCAATTATGCCCTTTTGAGATATTATTCAGTGAGGAATTGTTATATCCTTTTGAGATAATAATCATTCAGATTTTTGCCCATTTAAAATTCTGTCGTTTAAAGATTCTGTCCATTCAGGAGATTTTGTCCATTCAGGATAGTTTGTCCATCCAGGAGATTCTGTCCATTCAGGAGATTCTGTCCATTCAGAAGATTTTGAGCATTGATGAGATTTTGTCCATGCAGAATTTTATCTACTCGAAATTTGACCTTTCAAGATATTATTCATTCCTGATTTTGGCTATTAAAAATTATGTCCTTTTCAGAGTTTTTTTTATATTCATGAAATTTTGTCCATTTATGACTTTTTCTATTCGTTATTTGGTCCGTTTTGTTCACTCAGGAGATTTTGTTCATTGTGCATTTTATGAAATCGAAATTTGGTCCAATTGAAATTTTGTCCATTTGGTATAATGATCTTTTGAGATATCGTTCATTAAAAAGATATTGTCCATTCATGATTTTTCCCATTCAGAATTTGGTCCATTCGAGATTATATCCTTTTGCGAATTTTACCCATTCGAGTTTCTGTCGTTTTGAGATTCTATTCATAAGATCTTGTCCATGCAGAATTTTATCCATTCGAAATTTGACCTTTTGAGATTATTCATTCCTGATTTTGTCCATTTGAAATTATGTCCTTTTTTGATTTTGTCTATTTATAATTTTTTCTATTCATTATTTGGTCCGTTTTTTTCTCTCAGGAGATTTTTCCCATTGAGCATTTTACCAATTCGAGATATGGTCCAATTGAAATTTTGTCAATTTAGGATTATGTCCTTTTGAGATATCGTTTATTAAAAAGATATTGTCCATTCATGATTTTGCCCATTAAGAATTTTGTTCATTCAAGATTAGATTCTTTTGAGATAATAATCATTCAAAATTTTGCCCATTCGAGATTTCGTCGTTTTAAGATTCTGTTCATTCAGGAGATTTTGTCCATTCAGGAGATTTTGTCCATTCAAAAGATTTTGTAAATTGAGGAGATTTTGCCCATTCAGGAGATTTTGTCCATTCAGGAGATTTTGTACTATTCAGGAGATTTTGTTCATTCAGGAGATTTTATCCATTCAGGAGATTTTGTCCATTCGAAATTTGACCTTTTGAGATTATTCATTCTTGATTTTGTCCATTTGAAATTATGTCCTTTTTTGATTTTGTCTATTTATAATTTTTTCTATTCATTATTTGGTCCGTTTTTTTCTCTCAGGAGATTTTTCCCATTGAGCATTTTACCAATTCGAGATATGGTCCAATTGAAATTTTGTCAATTTAGGATTATGTCCTTTTGAGATATCGTTTATTAAAAAGATATTGTCCATTCATGATTTTGCCCATTAAGAATTTTGTTCATTCAAGATTAGATTCTTTTGAGATAATAATCATTAAAAATTTTGCCCATTCGAGATTTCGTCGTTTTAAGATTCTATTCATTCAGGAGATTTTGTCCATTCAGGAGATTTTGTCCATTCAAAAGATTTTGTAAATTGAGGAGATTTTGCCCATTCAGGAGATTTTGTCCATTCGAAATTTGATCCTTTTGAGATATTATTCATTCCCGATTTTGTCCATTCGAAATTATGCCCTTTTAGGATTTTGTTTATTCAGGAAATTTTGTATATTTTCGAATTTTTCCTTCCGTTATTTGGCCCATTTTGTTCACTCATGAGATTTTGTCCATTGCGCATTTTACCATTTTGAGATTTGGTTCATTCGAAATTTTGTCCATTTGGGATTTTGTCCCTTTGAGACATCACTCATTAATAATATATTGTCCATTCATATTTTTGCCCATCCAGAATTTTGTTCATTGGATATTATATTCTTTTGAGATATTAATCAATCAGAATTTTGTCCATTCGAGATTCTGTCGTTTTGAGATTTTGCCCATTCAGGAGATTTTGTGCATTCAGGAGATTTTACCCATTCAGTAGATTTTGTTCATTCACCAGATTTTATTCATTCAGGAGATTTTGACCTTTCAGAAGATTTTATCCATTCAGGAGATTTTATCAAGAGATTTTCACCATTTCTCTATTCGAGACTTCATATATTCTCTTAAGACATTGATTGTTCTGAATTTAATTCATTTATGGTTTTGATTCTTTTCTATTTTCCTTTTGAGATTGTATTCATTCGAAATTTGCTTCATCCAGTTTTTTATCCATATTTTAGATTTCGCCTAACCTAACCTAATCATAGTAAAAAGCACAACAATTAATTGCCACTCAATAAAATAATTAATAAAAACTTAAAACTCTTTTTTTATGTGCCATTCAGACATTAAACTGTGAAACCAAAAATATAAATAAATTTTAATTTAAATGCACATAACTCAATTACCGAAAGTCATTTAAAACACCCAACGTTCATAGAAATACAGTTGAATTCAAGGAAAACTAAAAAATCTACACCCTCCCTAGAAATAAAAAATTCATACGAAAAAATCATATAAATTATAGTATTATAATCGCGCCTAAATAACTGTCATAAAAACGTGATTTATTTGAAAACAAATGGGGAAATCTGAAAAATACGACAACAAAAATATTGAAAAACAACATAAAACGATTGTTCAGCAATAAAAATAGTATTCGATATAGACACTTTTAGACAGACAGACAGACAGACAGTCAGAGAGATAGAAATACAATGAAAAATGTAGGTGCACATTATTTAGCCAAAGGTATGCAATACATACAGAAAAAAATGTGTTTACTATGATTTGCTAAATAAAAATTGTATATCTCATATTCTCTACTCAGCCGAAAAGCATGTGTCTGCCTTGGGTGTAGCTAGAAAGTGAGTAAAAATTCTCTCCTTCATTCACTTTACCAATGAAATAGATGAATGTTTAATTTCCGCTAACTTTTTGTAATGCTTGCTTTCTCCCAATCCCCAACCAATAATAAATCACAAAAACCTACGCCCTTGATGTTCATGTGTGCCATAAATATCTCTCTTTAGATATGTAACAAAATTGCAATTAAAAGTACAAAAAACACGCGTTATTTGTTATTAAAAAATATTGCAATATTTTCAGCATAAAATTCTTATCATCATTTTTAAAAATATTTTAGTTTTTTTTCGTTTGTTTTTATATTCAGCGAATTTTTATTTGATGCTACAGATTTTATTAGAAAAAAATTGGTTTCTCTACTTTATACAATTTTTTAATTTGATTATTTTTTTTTTTTTAAGTAACGAAGCTTTGTAGAGGAGATGCGGGTTAATTTGTTCATATACATATGGAATTTTTTAATGAATACTTCTGATGCGACTTAGGTCGCGTTAAACTTTAAATGATTCCGCTTTTGTTTCCCTTACTTCCCACAAAAACACGTTCGGGTAAAAAACATTTAAGAAATCAAATTTGTTTTTATCTTTCTAGATTTCTTGCTTTTCAAATAGTATTTTCTTTCTTCGTATTCATTGTATATTGTCACACCCTTTCCCTCTCTTCTCTCACACGGTTGAAGTCGTCTTTATTCTGCTATTTAATTTCAGATTTCACTAATTCAATATAATTTTCATTCAGAATTTTGTTCATTTGATATTATGATTCAATCTAGAAATTTTGTCCATTCTGTAATTAATCTATTTAATATTATTTTCTTTTGAAGATTTGATTCTTTCAAAATTTTGTCCATTCAAGGTTCGATCCATTTTATTCACCACTCAAAAGATTTTATTCATTCTGAGTTTTGTTCCTACGAAATTTACTCCATTAGAAATTAAAAAAAAAAAATTAAGAATGGAAACTGAAAATAAAATGCATTCCCAATCAAATAACAAGGAATGCATTCTCTGTTTAGTGTGGAAGCTACGACTGCATTCAAGCCCCTGGTTACCTTATTATTTATTATTAAGGCAAACACTACATATAAAAAAAGATTTATGTATGGATATGTATATAACTGTGAGTTTTTAATTAAATTTAAAAATATGATTCTAAAAAATTTATGCAAAACACTTTTGCTATTGAGGTTTAATTAATGCATACATTTTTTATTTCACGCAGCTCATTGTTTCGTTTTTCTGGCAGATTAAATTACTGATTTGTTCAGAAAAATTTTTAAATATATTGAAAAGTCTGATTTTTATTTGAACTTAGACACATTGAATTTTTCTATATTTCCTATAATATTTTATCTTTTAAATAGTTTAGTCACTTTATTTTTCTATTAAAATTTGTTTATTCAAGATTTTGTCCATTTAGTGTTGGTTTCTACGAGGTTTTATCCCCTTCGAAATTTTGTTCATTCAGAATTTCGTTCATTCGAGATTTTATCCATTCAAAATTGTATTCCTCTAAAACCTTGTTCAATTGATATTTTGTCCCTTAAGGATTATATAATTTCGTTGTATTAATAGCTTTGTCCATTAAAAATTGAGGCTATTAAATCAAAGTTAGCTTATTCAAGATTTTGCCCATTCGGGGTTTGATTCATCTGTGGTTTATCCCCTTCGAAATTTTGGCTCAATCGAGATTTTATCCATTTAAAATTGCATTCTTTTGAGATTTTTTCAATCGGTATTTTGTCCATTCAGGAATTTACAATTTTGTTCAATTTATAGTTTATCATAGGAACTCGGTGTTTTTTAATCAAAATTTTGTCCATTCGGGTTTTGGTTCATCTGTGGTTTACCCCCTTCGAAATTTTTTACAATCATGTTTTCGTTCCTTTGAAAATTACCCATTTAAAATGGTATTCTTTTGAGATTATTTTGAATCGGTATTTCGTCCATTCAGGTTTTTGGTAAACCCAAATTTTATTCATTCATGATTTAGAACAATTGAAATTTTTTTTATTTGATATTTTGTCACTTAATATTTTATCCATTTGAGATTGTATACATTTAGAAATTTTTCAATCACAATTTTTTCACTCAAGATTTTTGTCAATTCGAAATTTGTTTCTGTATTTTTGTCCATTTAGAATTTTTCCATTCAAAACTTTTTTATTTCGATATTTTGTCCATTTGTGATGTTGCGTGTGCACAAGTTTTTAGCAGTTTAACATTTTTCGTTTAAGATTTTTTCCATTTAGACTTCGGTTTAGTTCGAGGTTTTGTTCATTCGAAATTTTCTCTAATCCAGATTGTGCGTGTTTTGGGCCTTTTTAAACAAAACTTTTCAGTTAGGATTTTTTCAGTTCGAGGTTTTGTCCATTGAATTGTGTACATTTTGGAGTTTTTCAATGAAAACTTTTTACTAAGAATTTGGTTCATTCGAGGTTTTATCAGCATTTGGTTACATCGATTTTCTGTCCATTTGAGTTTGTGCACATTAATGAAATTTCCCAATCAAACTTTCCATTCAGAGTTTTCTCCATTTAGGTTTTGGTGGTTCATTCGTGGTTTTGACCATTCGTTATTCAATAATTAACGGTTTTGTCCATTCGACATTTGGTCACTTTGATATTTTGTCCATTCGGTATCGTGTACATTTTAAAGTTTCTCAAAAAAACATTTCGTTCTGCAGTTTTTGTCCATTAGGGTATACGATTTTTGGTCACTTCGATATTTTGTCCATTCAAGATTATGCACATTTTGAAATTTTTCAATTAAAATTTTTTATTTCAAGATTTTTTTCCCCTTTCAGGACTGCCCACATTTAGGATTTTGTCCATTTAGGATTTTGTCCATTTAGGATTTTGTCCATTTAGGATTTTGTCCATTTAGGATTTTGTCCATTAACGGCCGAGATTTTGTCCATTCACGGCCGAAATTTCGTCCATTCGAAATTTTGTCTATTCAGAATTTTGCATATTCGATATTCCATTCAAGATCGATTGTCCATTCGAGATTTTGTCCATTCGAAATTTTGCCCACTCAAGACTTTGTTCAGTTTAAACTTTATTCAATCAATTTGTATACCACGAAAAACTACACAATAAGAAAGTTATAATTTGAAATGATAATTACAAATAAATATTAATATCTGTAAAAAAAAAATATATTAAACGAGTAGAAGAATTGCCATTAAAATTTCAAAAGAAACTTTCAGTTTTAAACTACTTGCATACTTATATACATAGGTATTACTTCTTTATGTATTCAAATTGAATATTTTCTCACACTCATTATGAATTTCACACTCATTTAATGTCAATCAACATGACGCCTTTAATTGAAGTAATTAATTATAAAAACACAATTTTATGCATGCTTCAATAGAGATTGCCTACCTACTCCATTCCCCAAACCCCCCTACCATTCAAAAACACACACAAAAAGTCAGTAAAACCATATCTTTCTGAAAGGCAAATGAAAGTTTATTATGTAGTATGTAAGAAGAGAGCAAAAGAGTGTGAAAGACCGACAAATCCTAAAGAGTGTGTGGAGAGAAGACGATGGATGCTATCGATGCGGATTGAACTGAACGCGTTGAATTTTTAATTAATGAAAATTTTTACTTTGATAACGAACGTTTTCAACCAAAACGTTGCTGGATAATGATGACGACGATACTAACGACGATGACGATGACTATCATCAAAGAGTATAATCGATTAAATTGCAATAAAGCATGAAAAAGCAACAACAGCTGCTATGTTGAACACTAGCTGAAAAACTGAAAAAAAAAAGAAAGGATGTGTAAAAAGTAGAAACAGGAGATATATTGATAGCTATTGACAAAGACTAAATTTAAAAATATATGTATGTAGATATATGTGTACTCCAAAGCTGAAATTTAAATAAAAATAAATAAGAATCAAGAATATTGATGAATTCAAAAAATAAACCAAATAAATATATACTTTACTAAAAATATAAATCCTGACTGGTTGGAATTAAGGATAAAGAAAGACAAAAGAAACAAAATAAAAAGCAAAATAAAAAAACATGTGGCTAATGAATGAATAAACTTAAGAGTCTTTACTTGGTCCCAGGATTAAATCATGAGGTCAATTGGTTTATTGTTGGATATATTTTTACACAAAATACTTATATGTTAACAAAAATGTGTATGAAATTAACAAGAATGGATCCATGAGGGAAGAGGGGAATTGGGAATTGATTTTTTTCAGAATCTTTTTTGTGCGAAATTTGGTCCGTTAAAGATTTTGACCATTTAAGCACAAAAAATGAATATTTTTTCCATTCAAGATTTGGCCATAAAAAATTGTGCATACATTTAGGAGCATTTCAATCAAAAATTTTTTATTCAGAATTTTGTCCAATCGGTATTCAGTTCATTCGAGAATCAAGATTATTTTCATTAAAGGTTTTGACTACTCAGTATTTTTATTTTTCTGCCGAGATTTTATTTATTCAGGATTTTATTTATTTGAGATTTAGTCCTTTAGAGATTTTGTTCATTCGAGATTTTGTCCATTCGAGATTTTGTTCATTCGAGATTTTGTCCATTCGAGATTTTGTCCATTCGAGATTTTTTTCATTCGAGATTTTGATCATTCGAGATTTAGTCCTTTAGAGATTTTGTCCATTCGAGATTTTATTCATTAGAGATTTTGTCCATTCGAGATTTTATTCATTCGAGATTTTGTCCATTCGAGACTTTGTCTGCTTAAGATTTTGTCCATTCAGAATTTTGTGCATTCGAAACTTTTGGAAGTTTTCTAGTCAAAATCTTTTCATTCAAGAGTTAGCCCATTTAGAGCTGTATCCATTAGAGATTTTGTATAATCGTAATTTTGTCCTTTCAGGATTTTGTCCATTCGAGACTTTTTTTAGTCAAGATTTTGTCTATTCAGGATTTTGAACATTCTAAACATTTAGAAGTTTTCGAGTCAAAATCTTTCCATTTAAGATTTAGTCCATTCAGAGTTGAGTCCACTAAAAATTTTATTTAATCGTTATTTTGTCCTTTCAAGATTTTGTCCATTCAACATATTGTTCAGTTGAGATTTTTGGCATTCAGGATTTTATTACTTTGAGGTTATGCCTATTCAGTATTTTTTTTTTTCGTTTAAAATTTTGCCCAGTCACGATATTATTTAGTCAAGATTTATCTAATTCGGGATTTTGTGCATTCCAGATCTTGCACCATTCCAAAAATTTGGCTCCTTCGCTTACAACATCAAACTCAAAAATATTGATTCTGTAATTCCCTGAAAATAAATGAGAGGTGAGAACTATTGAAACTCAAACATTTCAGTTTTGATGCAATAAACAATATTTATTTTTTATTTCCCTACACCACTTCCTTTCTCCCCTATCCTTACACAATTCTCCTCCAATCCAATCCTTCGTTTACCAGATAAAATACACTGCACAAAAATACCTACCCAAAAAAGAAAAGTGTCAAAATATAAAATCAAAAGATGATGGGAATGAGAGATATAGTGGGATGACGACCGACCAACAAGAAGATGAAATGACAGGCGAAAGGATAAAACATATCATATTAAAAAACGGCTACGTCCTCCGTCATGTCATTGTCATCATCATCAGTATCAGCGCAATAGCAGAAGCAGCAGCAAATATCTCAAAATTTTCGACAATTTATTTAGTATGAGTAACTTTATGTATTTGTATATGTACAGAGTAACCCAATGTGGGATAAAAGGATATCCGAGTGCTTTCAGTTGCACATCTGTGAAAAAGTTGAAGCTCATTTTTGTGTATGTACACTTAAAAGTTTCCGAGTTCTTTCCTTGGAAAAGCATCTCACATTTTTTCTTTTGATTGAATTCATTTTTTGTGTTGCTTTTTTTTCAACATTTGTATATAAAAAAACGATACCGAATTGGATTTTATTTACACTTGGAAAACAGAAACTGCTTTCATTCTGTTTCAAAATGAAGAGCATTTGATTCGCTTAAAACTAGAAGAACATTAAATTTTGCTGTTAAAGAACCAGATTGCACATTCAGCGTGGGTGTGCAGTCAATTGGATACATATTTCTTCTTCCTTTTTTTCTTTTTTTTTTGGTGCTTTACTCAGCTATTTTCTTCTCCTGCTTCACCTCTCCTTTTCATCGTCCTTTTTAAAATTTTCAGTGAATATTTTCCCTTTAGCCGTAAAGTTGATAAGCAACGCAAAAGTGTAGCTCTTTCATCATAAATGTCAGAACATACTACTAGTATCATAAAAGAAAAAACAACAATAATATAACACTACCAACAACAACAACAACAACAACTATTATGAAAAATATATGTATTTTTTGGTTGATGAAGAGCAGCAATATGAATGACAGTAGAATAAATGCAGGCGGCAACATCAGCAACAGCAGCATCCAAACAACACAGCAACATAGCAAACATTTTTAAATGATCATCAGAAAAATCTAATAAATTCTTTTCTGTTGTTGTTGTTGTTGTAGTAGTATCAGCGTTTAGCTATGTATATGATGTTTTTATACACATACTTACTTACACATGTAGTTAGTAAATTTTAGTAGAATTACTAGAGTATGCAACTATGTGCAGCATAGAAATGTGATATTGATGAGCAGCAATGTTCAAATAAAATACAAAACGAAAAAGGATAATAAAAGTCTGTAGGGTTTTTTTTTCTTTTGAAAAATTATGTACATGAATTAGAAAATGTTATTAAGTTTTTTTGTTTCTTTTTTTTTTGTATCTTAAATTTTCTTTCTAATGAATATTTAAAGATTAATTGTATCGCATTTTTTGTAGTGAAATTAAGCTAAATATTGGCAGGATTTCATGTTGTTTTAACAAAATTTTAGATGGTTTTGAGCAATGAGTTTAGAACTTGTGAATACACACAACCTCAAATGAATAAAATCCTGATTGAATAAAGTAGTCTCGACTGAAAAAAATCCTGAATGAATGAATGTTTCAAAGCACAATATTTCAAATGGACATAATCTCAATTGACGTAAATACTGAAAGGAAAAATTCTAAATACACACAATCTCAAATGAATAAAATTCTGAATGGATCAAATCTCGATTAGGCAAAATTTTTAATTGACTTAATGCTGAATGGACAAAATATCGAATGATCTAAACTCGAATCGGCAAAATCTTGAGTAAATGGATGTTGACTGGAAAACTCTTAATGTGCAAAATTTGGAAAAACTTTCAATAAGCACAACCTCAAATGAATAAAACCCTGAATGGAAAAAATCCCGATAAGAAAATATTTTCAATTGACTTAATGCTGAATGGACAAAATATCGAATGATCTAAGCCCGAAAGGACAAAATCTCTTGAATGAAAGAATATTGACTGGAAAACTCTTAATGTGCAAAATGTGGAATAGATAAATCCCTTAAGAAAAAGACAAACATTTCGAGTGAAAAAAATTTCTATTGAAGAAAATTTTGCATAGATAAAATCTTGAATCAACAAAATTTCGGACAATTCAGACCCGAATGTACAAGATCTTGAATAAATGAATATTGATTGGAAAACTCTTAATGTGCAATATTTGGAATAGAAAAATCCCTTAAAAAAAAGGCAAAAATTTCTAATGAACAAAATTTCGATTGAAGAAAATCTTGCATGGACAAAATATTAAATTATCCTGAGGGGAAAGACTTTGAATAGACACAATCTCAAATGAAGAAAACCCTGAATGGGCAAAAACCTGATAAAACAATATTTTCAATTGACATAATGCTGAATGTACAAAATATCGAATGATCTAAACCTGAATGGACAAAATGTTGAATCAATGAATATTGAGTGGAAAATTCTTAGGGGTCAAAATTGGAACAGATAAGAATGAATATTGCCTGGGAATGAACAAAATTTCGATTGAAGAAAATCTTACATGGACAAAATTTTGAATAGACAAAATATTAAATTATCCTAAGGGGAAAAACTTTGTATAGATACAATCTCAAATGAAATTACACCTGAATGGCCAAAAACCTGATAAAACAATATTTTCAATTGACACAATGAGTATATGAATGTACAAAATATCGAATGATCTAAACCCGAATGGACAAAATCTCTTGAATGAATGAGTATTGACTGGAAAACTCTTAATGTGCAATAGATAAATTCCTTAAGAAAAATACAAAAATTTCGAATGGACAAAATTTTGATTGAATAAAATTTTGAATCGGCAAAATCTGGAATAGACAAAATGTCGAATTACGTAAATCATGAAGGGGAAATATCTAAAAAAAAATGAATAAAATCTGAATGGATAAAATTCTGATAAGACAATATTTTTAATTGACACAATTCTGAAAGGACAAAATTTTGACTTATCTAAACTCGAATGGACAAAATTTTGAATGAATGAATGTTGATTTGAAAACTCTTAATCTGCATAATTTAAAATGAACAAAATGCTTAAGAAAATACGAAAATTTCGAAGGGACAAAAATCTTTAAAGAATAAAAATTGCGAATGAACAAAATTTCTATTAAAGAAAACTCTGAAAAGACAAAATCTTGAAAGTGGATAAACACTAAGTTCGGACATCCAGAAATTAATCAAACTCTAAATGGGCAAAATTCCGATTTGAAAATATTCAATGGACAAAATACTGAATGATCCAAGCCCGAATGGTCAAAATCTTAAATGAAAAAATTGTTAACTGGAAAACTCGTAAAAGTGCACAATCTCGAATGAACAACATTTTGAAAGGACAAAAATTACAAATAGACAAAATTTCAATTAAAGAAAATCCTAAATGATCAAAATCTCAAGTGTTCTAAATATTGAATAATATTCTAATTATTAATAAAACCTCGACTTAACAAATTCGGGTATGAACAAAATACCGACGAAGTATCGAATGGCGAAAATTTCAAATGGACAAAATCTTAAATATCTAATTCTTGAATAGAAAAATGCTGAATAATCCATCACCATTGAATGAACAGTAATATTGGCACTGCCAGTATCTGTCGTATATATTTCCTTTAACAATAGCTGGAAACACTTTAAAAATTACTTTATATTATCTTTCTGGTTCCCAAATTTTTGATTCATTTAAAAAAAATTTAAATTGATAAATTTTGATGCAAAAAGCCTAAATCTGATCTCGAAACCCTAAAAAATTTAATGGGCATGTTTTCGTGAAGTTGGAAAGTATTTGAATTCTTAAAAGTATTTGTTGTTGAATAAATTTTTTAACATATTTTGAATAAAAAATTTAAATTGAAGGCTGTTTGGGAACTAGAGGGTTAAAAAAAGTTTTACTGAACAAAGATTATGCCTACCACTCATCATATTTCGCAAATGAATACTTGAAAATAGAAAAATTTTTATGATTTTCTATACAAATAAAACTGTCTTCAAATAAGATTTTTTAGTCATAAATTTTTTTGCACACAGCATGCAACATTTGTTTCCCCCTCCCTAGCTGCTTGTTATAGTTGGAAAACCACAAAATCAATAAATTTTTATAACACACGAATTGATTGTGAATTAAAGATATATGCCACGTCCACAAGGCAAAAAAAAAAAAAACAAAAAAACAAAAAGATGAAGCAAATAACGAAAAAAAAATAAAATAAAAATAAAAGGTATGAGCAAAATTTTCAAGTTTCAACAAATACATTTGGTAATAAAATTTTATATATATTTTTATTTAATTTAGTTTTATTTTCTTTTTATCTTTTTGTAAACAATGAATTTTAAATAACGCTGGATGAAACTGAAATTAGTATAAGATCTTATTGTATTTTTTTTTTTTGTTCTGGTTGTGCATTTCATTTTATGTGAAATTCATGCAGAATTTTTCAATTTTTATTGAATCACATTTTAATGTCTTTTAAGTACAAATACAGACAACAAGAAATAGCAAACTAAACTTAAATAAAAATACTTAAAGTGAATTAAATGTTTATGTATTCTTTTTCCCTCAACCATCACTACTGCTATTGCTCAAATGCTATTTAAAATTTAATTAAACTTAGAAGTAAAATTGTTCTAAGTACAAATAGAATTTAGTAGTTTGCACATTCCCCACAACAAAATTTAGTGTGATTTCCACTTTTCTGTGCAGCTATACTATATACTGTTTTTGAAAGCAGCTCGGAGGCACTTTGATGTTGCTATATACGAGTACACGAAATTCATTTCAGTTTCGTTAATTTGTTAAGCATACTCGAAAGAAAAAGCAACACAAAACGCTGGAACCACATAAAGTCTTTAGTTTGTATTAATTGAAGTGAATTATTTTTTCCGGACATGTCTTATAATGAGAAAAAAGAAAGGAAAAAAATGCACTTCATCATTTTCACAGATTATACATCAGAATGCTTGCTGATGCTCATCTCTTTGCTTTTATGTATTTACTGTATGCATTGTCGTTAGATGATAAGCGTAACTTAATTGCTAAACAACCAACATTGCAAAATATTTTCGGCTACTATTAATTTATTGTTTTTGTTATTGTTGTTTTTGCATACTCTCATCATATATGCATACAAATATATATTGTATAATATCTTTTAGATTATGGATTGTGTAATTTAATTTTCCATTACGATTTCATGATAGCTATACGTACATACTCTATTCCATACATAAGATATTCTTGTATCTTCAGTCACTCATATGGCAGATACTTATCTTTAATATGTATTACATGCATACCTGCTTATGTTTTATATTATATTAAAGATAATTCTGACATACACAGTGTAAAGAATTGTTTTATTTTTTATTAAAATTGTGTCACCAATGATATGTCTACAAGAGTACTTAAGCTTTCCATTGAGAGTATTGAGGGCTGCATTTTTTCTCAGTAAATGCGAGAAATTTTTCTATCTGATGAGAAATGTTTTATTTTTGTTTCGACATGTAAAGTTTCGCAAAGAAATAGTCAACGATGCGGAACGATACGAAAAAAATATATCTTACTTTCGTTAACAGCTTTTCAGTTTCAGAGCAAACAAAATTTTCTAGTTCCGCGGCTAAAATTTCGAGCAAAACTTTCTTTCTCAAAGATCTTTTTCTCGTTATCTTGCATGAAAAGTTCCTTAAAAACACCAATGATTCAGAACGAAACGGTTAAAAAAAACTAGTTTTAAAACCGACGTTTCGGTTTCAGAGTAAGCAAAATAATGTTCCACAGCAAAATTTTCGCCCGAAATTTTGTTTACCAAATCATTTTTTATAGCTCCTTCGTACGTAATATTTCGCAGAAAAAAGATAAACAAAAGATGCGAAATGAACACGACAAACGTTTGTTTCGAAATCGAAGTTTCTGTTAGAGCAAATAAAATATTCTTCCGCAAGTAAAGTTTCGAGCGAAACTTTTCAGAAACTAATTAATGTTATTTAACATGTGAAGTTCCGCAAAGAAAAAACCGAAGGTGCTGAACAAAATGAATTAAAAAGCTATAGTTTCATAAGTTACATTTCGGTGCCAGAATGAAAAAATATTTCGTTCAGCGGGTAAAGTTTCCAGCGGAACTTTTTTCTTAAGGAATTTAACTAGATTGCAAGCAGGTTATGTTCGGCAAGGAAGAACTCAGTTTATTTTAACTTATTTGAGGAAGTATAATGCGGAACTTTATTTCATAAAATGATGCGAACAAACTCTGAAAAGAGCACTATGTTTCGAATCAAAACCAAAAGTTCTCGTTTCGCAGGTAAATGAAAATGCTTAAAATTCTTTTTTTTTCGTTCCGCGTTCGGAAAGAAACACTGTTGGAAGTTTTCGTTTCGACACGTAAAGTTTCGTAAAAAAACCAATGATGCGAAACGACGCCAAAAATGTTTTAGTTTCAGAAAAAAAAAAAAAATAGTTTCGTGGCCAAAATTTCGAGCGAAACTTTTTTCTTAAAGATATTTTTATCGTTATCCTGCATTTAAAGTTCCCCAAAAAAAACGAATGGTTCCGAATGAAGCGAACAAAAAAACTGTAATTTCAAAATCAACGTTTCGGAACGAAATTTTTTTTACCAAAACATTTGTTTTGCTCCTTGGCACGTAAAGTTTCGTAAAAAAGGCCAAAGATGCGGAATGGAAAAAACCTCAGTTTCGAAATCAACGTTTCTGTTTAAGCAAACAAAATATTGTTCCGCAGGTAAAGTTTCGCCCGAAACTCTTTTTTTTTAAGAAACTTATTAATTTTGTTTGGCATGTAAAGTTCCGCAAAGCAAAAAAACCCAAAGATGCAAAACAAAATGAGTTAAAAAGCTATTGTTTCAAATATAACATTTCGGTTCCAGAATAATAAAAAAAAAAAAAAAATTCGTTCCGCCAGTGAAGTTTCCAGCGGAACTTTTTTCTTTATTTCATAAAAGGATGCGAACAAACTCTAAAAAAAAACAATATTTTTCAATTCAAAACCAAAAGTTCTCGTTTCGTATGTAAATGAGAGTTCCGCATTCAGAGAGAATAAAAGGGAATAATTCGGTTTTCGCTCCTTTTTGCTTGCACCTTCGAAAAAAAATTATAAAAAACATTTCATTCTACTGTGCACAATGTAAATACTATAAATATTTACTAGTATATGTAAGAATATTATTTTGTAAGCTGAATTTATTTTGAAGTTGACTTAACGTTGGAATAGCAACTGCAATTTAATGGCAACGACTACTCAGTTACAAATATAATCAAACATAAGCACAGCAACAACAAAACAAACAACAACATCAACAATGCAATTCAAAATAAATTAAATTAAATCTAAAAGCATATATTTACTACTCGTATGTATAACGTTTTCTTTCAATCGATTCATAAATCTTACGGTATGTCAATGTCTATATCTATCAGTTCAAGTATCTGCATCATTAGAGAAACTACCACAAAAAAGGTAAAATATTTCAGGTGAATCTGCTTAACCCTTTTGAAACCGGCAATAGAACTCAAAAGATTCAATTTTAAAAATTCCTTGAAGAAGATAGTAGAAATTGGTGTATTCCAAAAGAATGAGGTGACCAGCTGTAAAACAAAGTATACATACTTTTACACAAAATTATTAGCAATAAACTTTCTCTGTGATAAAATACTGAAAAAACACTAATTTATAACTTATTATTAGTTAAAAAAGCAAAATTTGGAAAAATCCTCGTTTGCTGAAATTTTTGTAAAAAAAAAGTTTGGGCAGCTGTTTTTGAAAATTGTATCCACACCTAATTAGTTATAATTTTTAAGTAAAGTTTGCGATTTCCTCTACATGAATTTATCATTTTAAATTTAATAGAAATACAGTTACTATTTTTGATTAATTTTCATATACTTACCAAAAAATGAATTTCGGCTTACGTAGCTCTTTTGGTCAAGTATAGCTAAACTTTTTATTCAAGTAAAATCGAGTAATTTTGAAATGCAGTTTTAAACTCAACAAATATAAAAATATTAAACAGTCATTATTTTTGAAAAATATTTCAAAATGTATTTTTAATGAATTTTCAAAATTGCTGTATGAAAAATCGTACAAATGCTGAAAATGGGTTAATCATAGATATAATATTTATTATTTTTTATTCGGTTAATTATCTACTATATCATAGTTGAAATTAATAATAAATTTCATTTATTTATCGTTTACGTTGCTAGCAACAACAAAAATAAATAACAAAAGCAGCAACCGCAACAACGAATGTAAGAAAACAAAAATTAAATATGAGTTTAAGTAGAAAATTTTATTGAATGTGTTTGTTTGAAAATTATTGGCAATTTAGAAAATAAATATTAGAAATGATTATAATTATTGTTGTTGCTGGCGGTTGTTGCTGCTGTCTGTTGTTGTTGCTTGCTACTTATTGTTTGTTTTTACTGCTTATATGTATATCTGCCTGATGATATTGTTGTTAACAATGATGTTGTTGTTTCTGCTGCTTGTTGTTGTTTGCCTGATTCATGGTTGATGTTTTATGCTGATGATTCCTTCCATATACTCGTATATGCATAGAAAATTGTGCTATTGTTGTTGTTGCGGTTTTGAGTTTTTGTCTTTACTTGTTACTACTAAATATTTAGCTATACATATTTGTTTAGTTATTTACTTTGAATATATTCGTTCTTATATTTTCATTTCGTCGAATCGAAATTTAAACGTCTTAAACTCCTTCTCCTTTATTCCTTCGTCCGTCTGTTGACACCCCTCCATTTGCATATTTAAGTAAGAAAATCATTCGTTGTCATTGTCAATTTGATTGACAACAAATTTGTGTGTGTTTTTGTGTATATATATGTTTCATGGATTGATGATATACATTCATTTATACAAATTCACATATGAAAATTAATGTGGTGTTAACTCAAAAATTTTGTGCAATTGTTGTTTGAATTAAATGAGTATTGATTTTTCTTTCTTATATAAATAATCAAAGCATCATTTTGGATACTATATATGCAGTAGATTTTCTCAAGTAAATATAAATTATTTATAAGGAAAATGAATTTTCTTTGAATGTTTAATCTACATATTTGAATATGAAATGATTTAAATATGATTTAATTTAAAAATAATATATAAATTAAATATGATATAATTTAAGCATTCATTTTCTAATACTATTGTACTGCTGCTACTGCATATTATAGGGTAACAGCTTCTTAAAAGTCCACACCCAGCTTACCGAATACATTTAATCTTTGCCTAAACAGTGTATTAAGTCACAGAACCCGTTTGTTGTCATGTCCCTAGAATAGTCATCCTAATTCCATTTCTACCGAGTGATTGAGGAAATGTTTATGCAAAAACCGGGTTTTGAACCCATTTCGAATGCTCTGGTATCAGAGGAAAATTTTTCTCTCCAAATATATTGACAAAATATATTTCCACCATCCTATGCTTTCCGATGGGTTTTGCGAAATTAGCGCATCCAGGACTGATCCTTCTATAGCTAATCTATTTTAGTTAACCTCAATGTTCGGCTTATAAGCCAGGGTAAATACAAATTAAGTTATGTCGATATGCTTTTTTTTAATGTATTGCTGTTGAGCTTAAGACTTTGATGACATAAATAAAGTTTCTCTTTCCATTGATCTATTAGTCACTCCAATATTACTTCCAAATCTAAACTTCAGATTTGAATTGAGTTCTTCGTAAAACAGATCGACTTGTTTCGAAAATATAACTACTAAATCTAAAATCCTGGCTAATATCCCATGGAAGTTTTCTGGTTTTAAATGAGAGACTGGGAGAAAAATTTATATAACTTCTACGTTAAGAAAAAAGTGGAATAATTTTACTTAAGAGCAAAAACGACACGAAATATATTCAGAGCAAAAGTGAAACGAAATATGTTCAGAGCAAAAATGAAAGGAAATATGTTTAGAGCAAAAACGGTATAAATCCCCATGCTGTTTTTGCTCTGAAAGAATTGTTATACAATTTTTGCTCTTACTTTAAAGTCGTTTCATTTTCACTCTAAGCCATATTACTTATACCGTTCTTGCTCTAAGATACTAAATTATTTCATTTTTGCTCTTATATAAATTTTAGCTAGCTTTTCCTCTCAGACTGTCAAATATATCCAACTTCTATTTTATTTTTAATCTTAATATATAAAATTAATATATATTTTCTCCTTATTTTCAGATCAAAAATGCAATGAAATAAATTGAATGTTGCATAAAATAATTCATGGTAAGTCAAGATTTATATTTTGAAATTGATTTCTTATATTTTTTGTCTCAATTTTGAATTTTTCTGGTATAGAATATTTACTTTCTCCTTGATTGAAACAAAAATTTTCTTCTCTTTCGTCTTTTGTAATAGAATAATGCGAAACGAAAAGGTGAAAAATATACGATCCTTCGCGTTTACTTAGGCGACCTACTGAATGAGTGAGAAATTCGATTCAGTTCAAGGCAGCCAGCAGTTGTCAAAGGTAACTAGAACCAATAACTGACAACCTGAGGTAGGTAGAGGTTGTCTAAAGTCCATGGTTTTCAAATGCAGTCAGAGGCTGCATTACGAAGAGTAAATTATAATGCGATTCGGTTTATCAAGACTTATAAATGCCTCTCTTTTGAGGCAGCCCAAGGGTTCTAGAGACAGTCTAAGCTTTTCAGAGGCAGTCCAAAGCTTTCAGAGGCAGTCAAAGGCTTTCAGAGGTAATCTACGGCTTTCAGAGTTTGTCTAAGAATTTCAGATGTAGCCTCACCCAGTTTTTAGACGTTGTCTGAGGTTTTCAGGGGCAGTTTGATTCTGTCAGAGGCAGTCAGAGGCAGTTTGAGGTTTTAGGAGGCAGCCCAAGGCTTCCAGAGGCAATCTATGGCTTTCACAGGCAATCTACGGCTTTCAGAAGCAGCTTAAGAGTTTTAGCCTAAGTCTTTCAGAGGCTGTCTGAGTTTTTCAAAGAGAGTTTAAGGTTTTCAGAGGCTGTCTAAGGTTTTCAGGAACTGTCTGAGGTTTTCAAAGGCTGTTTGTTTCTTTCAGGGGCAGTCTAAGGCTATCAGGGGCAGTTTGAGGTTTTAAGAGGTAGTCCAAGGCTTTCAGAGGCAATCTGCGGCTTTCAGAGGTAGCTCAATGCTTTTAGCCTAAGTCTTTCAGAGGATGTCTGAATTTTCCAAAGTGAGTTTAAGGTTTTCTGAGCCAGTCTAAAACTTTCAGAGGCAGTATGAGAGACTTTCAGAGGTAATCTACGGCTTTCAGAGGCAAGACTCTGTCTAAGGCTTTTAAAAGCAGCGTAAGGCTCTCAGAGACAGCTTGAGACTTCAAGACACTGTCTGAAGTTTTGCAAAGGCAGTTTGAGGCTTTTTGAGGCAGCCTAAGGCTTATAGAGGCAATTTGAGGTTTTCAAAGGCAGACCAGGGCTTTCAGAGGCAACCTGAGGCTTTCAGAGGCAGTCTAATGCTGCCATAGGCTATTTGGAACAGTCAGCGTAGCTAGTATTAAATAATAAATGATATTTGATTTGTCTTTACTTCTTCACCTTGGCCTTACCTTAATTTACGAAATGTTATAATTTAATAATCCAATTTTGTTTGTAATTGAATTTGCACAAAGTATGACGCTTATGGCCTTGTTCATTTTACGTCTCATTAAATTCATAAATAATCCACTAACTTTGAAGCATGCATGCAATTTCGCTGTTGCATGAAATTACATACAAATCTCTTGATTTTTCCATTTTTATTTTTTTATTTTTTACCTTATGACATCACTTCACGCTGCACTATACAACGTCGTACATGAAAATTCCCCCATCATAAGCTATTTTCAATCATCAATTTTCGCTTTAGCGTGAGTCCCGCGTGACCAATTTGAGTGCAAAAAATATTTTTCTTTTATGTTATGTGATGCGATGTGATGCGATGTTGTTGCTATGCAATGACAACACGACCATTGCAAATGGAAACAACAACAACAGCAATTATATCGCTTATACATTAATTTAGTTTATTTTTTTGTTGAGCGAGTATGTTGTATGCAACTCAACGTCTATTGCTGATAAGTACGAACGACTACTTCACCTAGCTCACCTACCCTTCATCAATTGCTTATAGCGCTTTAGAGCACAAATGACCAACTCTGGAAACTCACGTTGAAAATGCAAGTGTGTGTGTAAGTGAATAAATATGTATTGCAAATGTATGTGTGTGCAAATGTATCTATGCATCTGATTAGATTGCGTGATTCATTTCGATCGTCGGAGTCGGAGTCGGAGTCGGACTCCCTGTCGTCGTCTTCTTTGTCGTCGTTTGTTTGTTGAATTGTCGAATCATTTTCGTATTTATTCAATTCGACTTGAGAATAAATATTTAGACTGAAGTCCAGCACTGCAACGAATCGATTGATGTTGCTGGCTGTTTGGTTACAACTGCTGGTGCTGCTGCTGCTGCTCTTGATGCATTCGATTTAAATTGAATTTGTGCTCGTTGCATTTTCCGCATATAGCTGCAGTTGCTATTGCTGCTGTTGCCGTTTTCCGTTTCCCTATTGCTGTTGGTTTTTTTTTTTTTTTTTGCTTTTGATTTCAAAGCTTCTGTTGTTATTGCTGCTCCCGGTTGTATTTGTATCGTTTGGTAAATAATACTCTCCGCACAAACGTGTCCAATTGATTTGATGTTCTGACAGATACTTTTCGTTCAAGCTGTTATTGTTGTATTATTTTTTTTCCAAGTAGTTATAATATTATGAAGCTAGGGTTGAGTTCAGTTGAGCTGCCATAATAAGAATGAAGTGAAGACGACTAAAAAAAAAATAATAAATTGAAATGATTCCCGCACGACTTTTGCACAAAATGCGATTTTTCTATGAAGTTTTTTTTTTCACTCTGCTCATTCCTTTATTTTATTTTTATTTTTTGGTTTGATATCTTCTATTTTTTTTTTTTATTTTTTTTTTTTTGAGTGTATGTGTATGTCATTTTCATGTCAATAAGTCCAGCGTTTAGCACTTATATTATTTTTATTGTAGGTATTAATTTTCTTCAATACATAGGTATGAAAAATAAATATTACGTAAGAATTTCTGAAAGCGTTTTATAAAGATTTCGTTTTCGGCCGAACTGTAACGAAGATGAAATTCAGGGTTGATTCAAAAAGTCAGGTTCAGTCGGACACTTGTCACGTTAGCCGAGCTTCGACGGTGACCCAAAAGAATTCAATTGAGCGGACCAGAATTCTGAGCTACTATAACCAAACCATTACTGACTGCAAAACAAACAAAAAATGGCAGGAGTGGGCGGTTGAACATATGGATAATCATTGCACCAATGCGTCTGTAAAGGACGCAAGGAAAAACAGAGTTTCGACAGGATAATCATCTTTGTGAAAAATTGGGGTATCCAGTACATGATCCATTTATACCAGCATAGACTGTTATCTTCTGCCAATAACTGGTTTGGTAAAGCAATCTGAAATTACGAGCTCTAAGAGGGCAGGACCCTAAATATCAAAATCACTTGTGCAGTAAGTGAGAAGAAGAAAATTGGACAATAATTTTAGACGGCGCCTCTCAATCTTCAGATGCTAAACACATTGAAAATTTTTAAGCAATTATTAAGCTTAATAAGAGCGGAACAAATGCTAAGAGCATTCCCCAATTAAAACGACAGCTTAACTCGAAGTGGCGGAGTTTTCCGCAATCAAACGCCAAAAAACTAGTTGATAGTATGACCTCGCGTTGCAAATGTAATTGCTCGAAATTGTGATAACTGGACACTATATTGATATGTCAGCGTTTTGGACAGTTTTTTTTTTTTATTTTTCCCTTTTTACTCCTCTTGGGAGCTCAGGGTTTCTACACTCAGAAAAAAATATCCCATTAATCATGAAAAACGTCGCATTACTTTTTAATAGTGTAACAGCATGAAATCAATAGGACTGTACCATTAAATCAATAAGATATACCATAATATAGCTAAATTATATCAAAAATGATATTCTAAAAACTATTAAAATTATGGGAAAATACCATTGACCAAATCCTATTGAAATAGTAGGATTTTCATATTGATTCCATGTGATTTTTTTCTGAGTGTAGTAAGTCATCGGGCCTGACGACCTCGATAGTCTAGTGGATAGTGCACTAGACTTTCATCCAGAAGGTTGCGGGTTCGATTCCCGTCTTGGTCTGGTGGTTAATTCTCAGAAACTTCTTATATTCACTATCGATATGAAGTGGATGAGAATTATAAGAATGTGTACAAGTACACACCTTGGTTGGTAGTGGCAAAACCACCGAGCTGATAAAAATTGCCACATAGCCGTTCGGAATCGGCGTTAAACTGTAGGTCCTACCATCGCCACTGTGGTCTAGTGGAAGAGTGCCAGACTCTTGTTTCTGGAGACCCGAGTTCGATTCTCGGCTTGGGTATGTTTCTTATCTATCTTTCTTTCTCCCTTCCTTTCTTTCTTTCTTTCTTGGGGCTTTGGTACAAAAGATCTTATAGGTCGCAGTGCCTGACTTTCGAGTCGTCCTTCCTTCAAATAATAATAATAATAATAATAATAAGTCATCGTGCTGAGTTGATGGGCATACAGCCATGCCCTTGCCGGGAATCAAACCCGGGACCCCTAAAACGATAGTCTAGCATGCTGCCACTAGAACACCGAGGCAGTTTTGAACAATAAAATGTTTAAAAAAAAATTTGGGATTTTTTTTTTTTTTTTTTGATTGGGGCATTTTTTGAACGACTTGGACCGTACACGCTCTTTTTGAAAGGACTGTCAATAATATAGCTCCTAACCTGCATCCTTCTTCACTTTCCTCCTTTCTATCCTCGTCTCTTATTCTCTTTCTTCTCCTCTGCAACTTTTTCTTCCCGTTTCATTACCTTCTCTTTATCCTACCAGATTTCCTCTTATTTCCTCTTTCTCTTGTTTATTGTATTCCCCGCTGTCACACAACATCTTTCTCTCATTTCATCTTCTCCACTCTCTCTCTTTTCTCAGATTTCTTTTATTTCCGCCCTCTCTCTTTTCACTGCTTTTCTTTCTTTCTGCTTCCTTTTTCTTTCGCTGTCCTCTTTCTCGCCCCTTTTCTTTTACCCTTTTTTCTTTCCAACTAATTTTTTGTATTATCCTGTTCTCCTTCGCTTTCCCCTCTTTGTCTCTCTAGTTTTTTCTGCCTCTCACTTTTTCTCCCCTTTTTCCCCTCCAATTCTCTTCGCCTTCTTTTTTTCTTCACTCCCTCTCTATCTTTTCTCTTTTCACTCTCTTTTTTCCCCACCCCTGTTCTCCTTCTCTCTCTTTTTTCACCCTCTCTTTTTTCCTTTCCCCTTCTTTCTGTCATTCTCTGTTTCAGTCACTACTACCGTCTCCCCCCCTCCCTCTATCCACTCCACTTCTATCTCTCTCCCTCTCAGTTTTCCCCCTCAGTTTCACTCCCTCTTTGTCCCCACCCCCCTCTGTCTCCATCCCCCTCTTTTCCTTTTCCTCTTTTTCTCCATTTCTCTTTTTCTCCATTCCTCTTTTTCTCCTTTACAATCTTTCTTCCTTTTACAGTTTCTCCTTTACACTCTTTCTCATTCCCATTCCTCAACCCCCTCTCCCCCCTCTCCCTTTCCGTTCTGGATACCCCCTTTCTCCCCCTTTTTTCCACACCAATTGTTTTTATTACGTCTCCTCACCACTGTCTAGACCCAGATAATTCGAATCTTGTATCCGGATCTGCCTTGGTTATCCGGACCTACAAAAGTCCGGATACTTAGAAGCACAGAATTCAGCGCAGAAATACATTTTTCAATTAATATTAAAATCGGTAAAATTATCTAAAGAAATTTTGCCACCACTGACAAATTTTTGAAGTTCAAAAATTAATTATGATTTTCTGTGGGGAGAAATTTTTACTGCCTTCTCCTTTTGCTTTTACTAATAAGCTCATAAATTTAACTTAACATCTATCAAATTGTTATTTATGTCCCCCAGCATCGATCTACTTGAAATAGTTCTATAAAATAATAAATTTTTGAAAATTAATGAATAAGAAAAATAACAATAAAACAAATAGAAAACGTTAAAATTAATTGTACATAGAGAAAATAAAAAAAAAATAAAACTAATTGCCCATTAAATTAAAATTTCATTCACGTCATTTTACGAGTATCTGCAAATATAACAACAACAAAAAAAAAAACAAATATAGAAACTTACATAACAAAATCACATTTGATCTCGAAAATTTGCAGCCGACACGGAATGGAACGGCACGGCACAGCACGTTCCTCTTCCTAACTTACTTAGCTACTGACAGCTACACCTCTAAAAACGCAAGCAAAAACAATTGCTTTCAAGCAAGCGGCAGCAGCAGCAGCAGCAAATGTTCAAACAGTTGACGATTAAACGATTTTAATTAAATGCAATTTAAAATTGTCTAATTTTATCATAATCAAACTAAAGCAAGCAATAACAGCAAGACCAGCGAAACAACAACGACAATAATAATATACAATTGCAACAACAACAACAGCAGTGAATAAACGAATGCTGGAAAAAATTGGGGTTTCATTGAATTCTGTACGCTGCAACAGCAACACATGCAACCAATGACTACGCTGACGATGACGACGCGACGATTTTCCATTGTCTTGCCAAATTGCATTCAGAATTCAGCACCTATTTGCATTTGCCCATTCGTCTGTGTCTCTCTGTCTTTCTCCCTCCCCGTTCTATATTTTGCATTGTGCATTATAAAAAAATTTGCAAGCAGCAACAATTGCTGCACTATAACGCACCAGCCGCGCGCTTATTTAATACTCTATTGCTATTGTTGTTGTGTTGGTTGCTGCTGTTGCTGAGTGTATTTAATTGCATTCACGTTGTTCTGCTTTGTTCAATTTAAAATTATTTTTTTTTTTTTCATTTCATGCATTTTAAGTGTGTGTTTGCTCTCCCTCTTCAACCTTCGCCTCCTCACCCAACCCGCCATCTATACCCTTCTCTCTCTCTCTCTCTCTCTCGTTCTGTCTCTTTCCCCCCCTCCTTAGCATCAACAATTATATCGTGTTGGCGACTAAACGGCTGAAAGTGTCGGCAACAGCCGTTAGCAATGATTTCATTTCACATTTCCCAGTTGCTGTTGTTGTTGTTGTTACTGTTACTATTGCCATCCATCGCACATTTATTCGTTTAGCTACATTCGTTGTACTATAACCAAGAACGATAAATATTGCGCGTTTTCTGATTTTCTGTTTTCTGTTGTTGGCGATGTATGGTATGTAGTACATATGAGTTGGTACGTATGTACGTACGGTGTATGCCTCCATTCACCTCCTCTTCCTCTTTCATAATCGTTGAGTGCGCGTTTGAATCGCCGCTTGAGACATATAAACACGCACTTATTCCTCCCACTTTTCGGTTTATTTTTTTTTTTTGTTTTGCTTTTTGTTGGTCTGTCGCGTGATTAGACTTCAAAATGAGCTCGAATTTGAAATAATTGCACAAAAATTTTCAAAGTGTGATTTGCAAAATTATTTGGTCGGATTTTCATTGCTCTGCCGTTTTTGTGGTTATTGATGTGTTCTTGCTGCTGTTGTTGTCAGTTTTGCTTGATGATTAAATGCTTCTAGGTTTATGATTTTAAATTGAAATTTGGAAACATTTCGTAGGAAAAAATTTTCATGACATTATTTCGGAAATTTTCTTAACTTTAGAATTGAAACGCCGATATTAAAAACTTCTGAAAAAGAATCTTGATTGAAAGCTTCTCTTCAAGCCTAAGCAAGCATCTCCGTAGAAGGAACTTTCTCCACAAGTGGAAAATTTGTTTCGTCTTCGATTTGTAGGTGTTAAATAGCGAAAAAATTTTCAACCTTAAAGTGCCAGGTATACTGCAGTCTAGCCTCTGAAAATGCTCTGCAAAGGTGTTAATAAAAGTTCGTTAAGTTGCTGGTATTTTACTAGTTTTTGTTTTTTTGAAAAATCCACAATTTTTTTAATTAAAATTTCAAGCAGATTTGTAAAAATGTGGACAAAAAAAAAGAAAAAATTAGAGATTAAAAAGGCGGTAGAAATCCCATCTGCAATATAGCTAGAAATTGGATTTGTCACTCTCCATGAATTTCGACGTCAACTCAAGCCAGTCTGCAAACTTTCCAAGAATGTGACTGTTTTCAAAGGCGTGCACATATCTCCTCTTTGACCTTTTTTTTTTTTTTTAACCTAACCTAACCTAACCTAACCTAACCTAACCTAACCTAACCTAACCTAACCTAACTTAACTTAACCTAATCTAACCTAACCTAACCTAACCTAACCTAACCTAACCTAACCTAACCTAACCTAACTTAACTTAACCTAATCTAACCTAACCTAAACTAACTTAACCTAATGCTGCGCAAAATCTTCGACTGACAATTCAAAAGTTGCCCTGGTGGAAGATAAATTTAAGAAAGTCTGTATTACAAATATTAAAAAACATTGAGGTTAACAAACCAACCTTAGAGGAGATTTTTGGGAAAAATCCTCTCCCTTCTTCCCCCTTTACCCCTATTAACGATAAGTCTCATATAATTTGATGAAACGAAAAATTCAAAACCGCTGAAGAGATTTCGGAAATATACGAATCTGCTAGTGTCTAGGATGCCCGAACAAATCTGCTCGTTGGGTTTCATGAATTTTGGGAGACGATAAAAGGCTTTACCTGTTCTTTTATGATGACTTGGGTAAACGTAGGCTTGACAAAATTATTGGGTGGGGTCGTAGGCTTTCAGCCGCCATATTGGTCCGCCATCATGTCGAATCAACAAAGGTGATGCGGCATTTGAAACTAGAGATAAAGAGCCGTAAAATACCTTAACCAAATTTTTGCAGGGGAGGGAGGGGGATCTCCCGTTGACAGAGAATGTCTCATATATATTTTTTCTGACAAAATTTGTAACCTTTAATAAAATCATAACAGCTGATAAAGTTGGATTCTTTAAGACCTGGAAACCAAATAGCAGTTCATAGTATAAAACACAAAAACTGCAAATCCATCCTTTACAACAAGACAGCATTTTTGACTGATGATACAAATGTGGCCTTGGTGAAGGTTAAAATTTTCAAAAATCCAAAATTGATCAAAGAAATGATAGCAGATGAATTGGAGTTGAATGCAAGGTCTGTGTGTCATGAATATTAGGAAATCATTTGACATCTGTAGCGGATCCTTGGTAGACTTTTGGGGATAAACCTTCTACCTTCCCCCATCCCATCCCCCATTAACGTCAAAAATCTCATAAATTCTATGAGACGATTTAAAGCCACCTCCTACGGAAATGTCTGGGATACGCAAAGAAATCCACGGTTTTCTTAACCCTTTCGGTACCATAGAAAAACCAGAAGAGATAACGAAAAACCGAATCCGGATTCGTATTGTCTGACCCTTATTGCTCTTTCTATAATTTTTGACCAAAACAGACATTTTGTGCCTTTAAAGGTTTGAACTTTCATGGGTCACCGGTGACCCAGTGATCCTCAATGGGAATTTTTAATGAACTTTTTCTGTACATTTTTATTAGGTATTTTTTTTAAAGATAGACAAAGTAACTTAATATTAATTTTTCAGTTAACCCTTTTTTGACCGTAAGGAAACTTAAACCGATAGGGCAAAACCGAGTCCAGACTCGCATTCTTCAACTTCCATTTCGTTGTAAAAAATTGTTAAAAGTTTCCTTTGAAAATTTTAGGGTCACCGGTGACCCATAGCAAAACTTGTATTTCCAAAAAATTAAACAAAAATTAAAAAATATGGGAGTAAATAGTTTTTTCCACAACATATTAAAAATTTGGAGTATTTGGAATAATTTTGTAAAAATTTCACAATTTTGAAATTAACAAAAAAAAAAAAATTCAAATTTTTCACTTTAAACTGCTGCAGTATCGTTATTAAAAAGAAAAATATTTGTAAATTTTTTTAATTGAAATTAAAGAGCCAGCAATTCTTTTTCGGAAAATCCTAAATTTATAAAAATTGATTGGATAGTTTTTAAAAGATCGCGAAAAGGTTAACAAATGTCAACATCGCACTGACATAAAACGCCATTTGCAAAATCGAGAGCATATTTTAATGGAATGATGAATTTTGCGTCATTCTGTATCTGTCATTCTGATTATTTCTTCAAATCTCAGTTTTAAAAACATTTGCGCTTTTTTCTCTCGCTTTTTTATATCGTTTTTCCCCCTTCAATTTACTAGCATATTTCCGTTTCTTCAACTATTTAAAGCAAAAGAAAAACCGCAAATTTTATTTTTAATTTTTTTTTGTTTATTTGTTTCTTACTTTGCTACAGTTGCACAGTCTAATTGACAAACCGCAAACTCAGGTTAATTAGGTTAGTTTTATGACATGATGACTGACAGACACCGCCATTTCATTGTACTCTCTTCATTCCAAATACTCTCTTCTTGCAAAAACTAAAATCCAACTGTGAAAATAATACAGACACACACACACACACACACACACAAAGAACTATATAACTAACATAAATACAACACAAAAAGACCGCATCATATCACATCTCTGTCAGAGAAAATATTTTTTGCTATGCATATATTATTTCTCTCACTCTTGTAATATATTATTTGTGGTGGTCTTACTCTCAGAGTTCCATCAAGCTTCAAGCTTTTGTGATACTCAATTTGTGTCTCTTTTTTTATCTACCAGATATTTTTTTTTTAATCTTAATTGCGGTTTTATGTTTATTTCGAGTGCGAAATAGTTATAATTGTAATAGTTATCTCTCTTTCTCTCTCTCTCTCTCTCTAGCTTTCTATGGTATGTGACGTCGTATCTCCTAATTTCTGGTGCATGCAAATTTGTGCATTATTCTATTGTTTTTGTTGTTGTTGCTGGCTTTGCTTAATAATGCTATGTATACGTATATTTTGCTTTTAATGTTAATTATTGCTTCTTTGATTTGAAGCATTCGTGCGTTTATTGCGGTCTTCCCATTTTGGTCACTTGAGTGCTTTTTGTTGCTGTTATGGTTGATGTTGTTGTTGCTGTTGCTGTTGTTATTATTGCTCTTTATGTTTCTAACACAGACACACACACACACACACACACACACACACCTGAGATTGCTGTTATTTTGTGGTGTTGTGATGATGTTGGTGATGGTAGTGGTATTTCATTGTTCTATTCTGCCATTACGGTCAACTGCAAATTATACAAAATTTTCGTTGTATAATGCGGGAGGGACAATGTTGCCCAAGGGATTTGCAAGCAACAGCCAGCAAACTGCAATGTGCAAATGGAGTAATGAAGATAATGAATGAGGTGAACTCAGTATGCATGCATAAGCTGAAATTTCTCTGATTGGTATCTCCTCACTTTACCTTTATCACATCACATCATACCACACCACACCACACCACACCACACCACATCCTCATCCTCATCGTATTGACTTAAGTGGAAATCATGCAATGTTTTGGTTGATTGTTGTTATACACGCAAAATATTTAAATTATTTCCCACTGTACTTGAAAATGATAGATAGAAATTTTTTTAGTTATTAATTTACTATTTTTGAAAGTTAAACGAACAAATCTTATTTATAACCGTTACTTAGATGTATTAGCGAATACACTATCTGCTCGCTTATTCTCACATTTGTATGAGAAGCCATCTATTGAGGGCCTAGGCCAAACTTTTCGCATTCATTCAAGTTGTTATATTTGTGCAAGGATAGAAGAGACTTTTAGTTTTTTGTTTTTTAGCAATTTAGTCTCATGTCCTGGTAGATTAGGTTAATAAAAATTCTGTCTAGGTTGATCAAGTCGAGGTAGTTCAAATCTAGTTAGATCAAGCCCAGGTTGATCGGCGGATCTTCAAAGTAATCAAAAGTTATGGCAGCTCAAGTCTAGGCAGATAAATTTTTGGTAGATCAAGTGGATCTGCATATCAAGTATAGGTACATAAATTTTAGGTATATCCAGTTTAAATTAGTTTGCGGATTAAGTTTTAGTTGCTAAAGTTTAGGTTGATCTAGTTTAGGTAGATCAGTTCTAGGAAAAATAAAGTCTAGGTTGCTTAAGTTTAGGTAGATCAAGTCTAAGTTGATCAAGTCAAGGTAGATCAACTAGAAGTTAATCTGCGGATTAAGTCTTGATTGGTAAAGTTTAGCTAGATGAAGTTACGGTTGATCTTCAGATCAAGTCTAGGTTAATCAAATCTAGGCAAATAAAGTTCAGGTAGATCAACTTAAGGTAGCTTCAGTCTAGGCAGATAAAATCTATGTAAATCAAGTCCAGGTTGATATGAGGATAAAATCAATCTAAAGTTGAAGTAGCTCAAGTCTAAACATATCAATTTTAGGTAGATCAAGTCTAAGTACTTCCAGTCTATGTTGATTTTGGGATCAAGTCTAGTTAGATAAATTTTAGGTAGATCAACTGTAAGTTAATCTGTGGATTAAATCTTTGTAGATAAAGTCAAAGTTAATCAATTCTAGGTAAATTCAGTCTAGGTCGATCAAGTCTAAGTTGATCAAGTTTAGGTAGGTCAAGTATGAGTTAATCTGCGGATTAAGTCTTGGAAGGCAAAGTTTAGGTTGTTAAAGTCTAGATAAATCAAGTCTCAGTTATTACGCGAATCAAGTCTAGGTAGATCAAGCCTAAATTGATCAAGTCAAGGCAGATCAAATATAAGACAAAGTCTAGGTTAATTAAGTTAAGGTTGATCCTCAGATCAAGTCTAGGTTAATCAAATCTAGGCAAATCAAGTCCAAGTAGATTAAGTTAAGGTTACTTAAGTCTAGGCGGATAAAATCTAGATTGATCTGCTGACTAAGTTGAGTTAGATCAAGTTAAAGTACCTCAAATCTAGATAGGTCAACCCCAGGTAGATAATGTTTAGGTAGATCAGGTCTAGGCAGACTTAGTTTAGGTTGATAAAGTCTAAGTAAATCAAGTCTTGGTAAATTAAGTTTAGGTGGATTAACTTGAGGAAAAATAAAGCAATTAAAGCAGGCTCAAATCTAAGTACATCAAATCCTAACAGATCAAGTTTAGGCAGCTCAAGTCAAGGTAGTTGAAAATTAGAGGAGACCATTTTGGAATAAATCAAGTCTGTGCAGACAAGATGAATAGATGCAAAAAGCTTGTCTTAAGTCTTCAATTGTCTTTTGTGCCATGAAGTATGCAATAATAGTAAGGTAAGGTTGATTTATATTCCCACAAGAGCTCATTTAGACCTTACTGCTATGTTTTCATTTCGACGAAGCAAATCTAACCAGTTGCTGTTGAGCACTCGTTGAAGTTAGACCTCTCTGCGTAATTTTTTGCAAATACAGAGAGAGAAATGTTCAATGAAGAATAGGAAAACGATTTTCTTTGAGGAAAATTTATAGTGGAGTGAATTTTTAGGTGCAGTTTACATCTGGAAGCAAATTGCTGCAATTTGTTTCAGGAAATATTTTAGTGAGCAAATTGGTATGCATGACAAAACGCAAGTTTCTTTTTTTACTATTTACATCAGCAATTTACTCCAAAAAAGACTTTCTGTGCCACGAGCTGCCAATTTTTTTGCAAATGTAAACTCCGTCTTACATATGAAATCAAATGGCATGACGGTATCGTGTGAGCTATCACATTATGTGACGAGTGCAGAAGGTACTCATTCTAGTTCTCTTCATAGAGAACAACAATAATTCAAAATATTCAAGTATTAACTTGGAAATTCTTTTCATATTGTATCTCACTCTCAATTTTGAGACGAGAAAATTAATCAAACAACCCAGTATTAAGTTTTTAAAACTTTTTTGAATAAAAATTTAACTTAAACTCAAGAACTTAAACTTAAAAAAAATTGTTCAACACGCGAGAAAGTTAAATAATTTAATAAAAATAATTTCCTAACCATCAAACTTTAATTAGAAGAACTTAGATATTTGCTCATTTTAAAATTTATCGCATGCATGTAGTATTGCAAGTAAGTAATAAACTGCAGCATGTCATTTGTTATAAGTAAATTGCACATTGTAATTGTGTTGAAATTTTTACAACAATATTGTTGCTGAGTGAATTAAATTTATAAATTGCATGTTGTTACATTTTATTTCATAAGTTTGCATTAAAATACAAAAGATCTTTTGAATTATTCAAAAAGAAAAAAATTTCAAATTCAGAAATCAACACCTGGTTACTGCTATATGCGGCTGTTGGCTGTTATGGTATGTGTGCTGCAGTACTGCAAACGCATTTATAATTGCCTTTGCCATTAGCGTTTGTGACCTTTACCTCAATATACTTTACCATAGCACACAAGTGTATCATATATAATGCTATCATTAAATTGTCATTTTCAACCGTGAATACGAAAAGCATTAAATAAAATAATATTTTGATCTAAACACTCATACTTAAAGTATCTATGGCACTATCGGCATCACTAGCTACTACCAACACATTCATTCATTGCAAATTGTTATTCATTGCACACGCCGTTTGCAATTACCTTTTTCGGTGGAGCTTCATCCGTTTGATATAGGAACACTAACTAAATGATTTTCGGTTTGTATGTGCGTGCGTGAATTTCAGCTTAAATGGTGATTTCTCTTAATCAGTCAAGAAAGACTAATTTGCTTTATTTCAAATTGGTAACAACGCAACGCCAAGTATGGTTAATTTGTGTGAATGGTTGAAATGGTGTCTCTTTAATAAGTTATTGTTAGTTGCTATTGCTGGCTATTTAAAATTGTTGTTATGGTTGTTGTGTGCTGGAAAAATTGTCAAATTTAAGGTACTGACAATATTAAGTTGTAGCTAACTCGTATATTTAATAAACTCCTTAAAGAATTTAATTAAAGATACAAAAATCTGTTCTATTTCTCTATTAATTTAATTCGAATCAATTTGAAATTAATTTGAAATCAATTTGAAATCAATTGGAAATCAACTTGAAATCAATTGAAAATCAATTTGAAATCAATTTGAAATCAACCTGAAATCAATTTAAAATCAATTTGAAATCAGTTTGAAATCATTTTGCAATCAATTTGAAATCCATTTGAAATCGATTTGAAATCAATTTGAAATCAAATTCAAATCAAACTCAAATGAATTGGAAATCAATTTGAAATCAATTTGCAATCAATTTGAAATCAATTTGAAATCAACCTGAAATCAATTTGAAATCAGTCTGAAATCAATTTAAAATCAATTTGAAATCAATTTGAAATCAATTTGAAATCATTTGAAATCAATTTGAAATCAATTTGAAATCAATTTGAAATCAATTTGAAATCAATTTAAAATCAATTTGAAATCAATTTGAAATCAAATTCAAATCAAACTCAAATGAATTGGAAATCAATTTGAAATCAATTGGAAATCAATTGGAAATCAATTTGAAATCAATTGAAAATCAATTTGAAATCAATTTGAAATCAACCTGAAATCAATTTGAAATCAGTCTGAAATCAATTTAAAATCAATTAGAAATCAGTCTGAAATCAATTTAAAATCAATTTGAAATCAATTTGAAATAAATTTGAAATCATTTGAAATCAATTTGAAATCAATTTGAAATCATTTTGCAATCAATTTGAAATCAATTTGAAATCGATTTGAAATCAATTTGAAATCAATTTGAAATCAATTTGAAATCAAATTCAAATTTGAAATCAAAGTCAAATGAATTGGAAATCAATTTTAAGTCAATTTAAAATCAATTTGAAATCAATTTGAAATCATTTGAAATCAATTTGAAATCAATTTGAAATCATTTTGCAATCAATTTGAAATCCATTTGAAATCGATTTGAAATCAATTTGAAATCAAATTCAAATCAAACTCAAATGAATTGGAAATCAATTTTAAATCAATTTGCAATCAATTTGAAATCAACCTGAAATCAATTTGAAATCAGTCTGAAATCAATTTAAAATCAATTTGAAATCAATTTGAAATCAATTTGAAATCATTTGAAATCAATTTTAAATCAATTTGAAATCATTTTGCAATCAATTTGAAATCGATTTGAAATCAATGTGAAATCAATTTGAAATCAAATTCAAATCAATTTGAAATCAGTTTGAAATCAATTTAAAATCAATTTGAAATCAATTTGAAATCAATTTGAAATCAATTTAAAAACAATTTGAAATCACTTCGAAATCAATTTTAAATCAATTTGAAATCAATTCGAAATGAATTTGAAATCAATTTGAAATCAATTTAAAATCAATTTGAAATCAATTTGAAATCAATTTGAAATTAATTTGAAATCAATTTGAAATCAATTTGAAATCAATTTAAAAGTATTTGAAATCAATTTGAAATCAATTTGAAAACTATTTGTAATCAGTTTGAAATCAATTTGAAATCAATTTGAAATCAATTTGAAATCAATTTGAAGCCAATTTGAAACCAATTTAAAATAAATTTGAAATCAATTCAAATCAATTTGAAATCAATTCAAATCAATTTGAAATCAATTCAAATCAATTCAAATCTTTCCGAGCAACAAATATTCAGAAAATGACTTGAACATCAACTTCAACCTATCCCAAATAATTAAGCAAATTTATAATTACAATTTAATTTAAATAAATTTCATGTTAATCATGATAAATTTGTTAACATTTCACACTGTTTACTCACTCACTAACTCACTTTACATTTGCGAGAAAACATGCAATCATCAGCAGCAGGAGCAGCAAGCAGACATCATTTACCAACAATAAGAAACATTGCTGCCAACATGTTCCAAAACAAATAGCATCACGTGACATTGCATTACACATTGCACATTACACCCAGCATTACATGCTTAGAGTTTTGTAAAATACTTTTTATTTTTTCTAGACATTTTTGATAAAATTTTTCCATATTAATTTTGTTACAAAAAAAAAAAAAAATAAACCAGACCAAAAAAATTACATTTCAATAAAGGAGTAAATGAGAATATATCATTGCTGTTGCTGTTATTGTTGTTGTTGTTGTTGCCTTTGTTGTTTGCTGCTGGTGCCGTTTCTGTAAATATTGCGCATTCAACGTGCAACATTGTTATTGCTGGCTGTTATTGGTAGGTAGGCGTTTACTTCACAATGTAACCAACAAATAATCAACAATATACCATTGCGGTAGTAACAATGAATAAAAAATTAAAAATTAAAAATCACTGACACATTTCACAAACACAGGGGTGACGGGAAAGGGGAGAGAGAGAGAGAGGAAAAGAAGGAGAGAGGGAAGAAATAAGCGCCTAGCTAGAGCGAGCGAGAAATGTAAACATACCGTATACGGCATTGGATTATTTCCTTGCTTGCCTGCTTGCAACATATTTATTGCTGCTGTTGGTACTGCTACCGTGTGACATGCACGAGCAGAAGCAACAAACAAAAACAATAGTGCAGAAAAAATAAAAATAAAAATGAGAAAAATCGGTGAATTTTTGTTGAAACAAAAATTTTTTTATCTCAGCTTTTGTTTTTTTTTTTTTGTTATTTGGTAAAATAAACAATCAAAAATTAAACAGCAGCAAATGTAGAAGACATCGGGGGAAAAAAATTGAAAAAAGAATTACAGTAGCTATGTAGTAGAGAGGAAAAAAAAATATTCATTTTTGTTTGCAACATTGTTTGTCGTTGCCGTAGTCGTCGTTGCTGCTGGTGGTTCCCTGCTTTTAGCTGCTTTTACTACTTCTCTGCCGCTGCTATGCATCGTCATCAACATGATGTTGTTGCTCTTGATGTTGACGATTATTAAGTGATGTTGTTTGCAACAATGTGCATTATGTTCGCGCATCACGCTACATAGTGTGATTGAAATAATTTTCTGATTAATTCTTTTTTTTTTTTTTTTGTGCAGTTGTTGTTAATTTTTTTTCTTTTTATGCTTGCTGATGAATCTGAAGACATTGTTTTTTCGAAGTAATGCTTAATTTTTAAGCAATTTCTGTGAATGGATTTGAGAGCTTCAATTGGTTTAAGTCTAACTTCTTACATTCTTGTATTTTTATTTCAAGACATAGATAAATGATCGTAGGTGCCCAATTGATGCAAAAATATTGACCAAGAGTTCCTAGTAAAGAAGGAAAGAAGGAAAGAAGGAAAGAAGAAAAGGAGGAAAGGAGGAAAGAAGGAAAGAAGGAAAGAAGGAAAGAAGGAAAGAAGGAAAGAAGGAAAGAAGGAAAGAAGGAAAGAAGGAAAGGAGGAAAGAAGGAAAGAAGGAAAGGAGGAAAGGAGGAAAGAAGTGAAGAAGTGAAGAAGTGAAGAAGTAAAGAAGTAAAGAAGTAAAGAAGTAAAGAAGTAAAGAAGTAAAGAAGTAAAGAAGTGAAGAAGTGAAGAAGTGAAGAAGTAAAGAAGTAAAGAAGTAAAGAAGTAAAGAAGTAAAGAAGTAAAGAAGTAAAGAAGTAAAGAAGTAAAGAAGTAAAGAAGTAAAGAAGTAAAGAAGTAAAGAAGTAAAGAAGTAAAGAAGTAAAGAAGTAAAGAAGTAAAGAAGTAAAGAAGTAAAGAAGTAAAGAAGTAAAGAAGTAAAGAAGTAAAGAAGTAAAGAAGTAAAGAAGTAAAGAAGTAAAGAAGTAAAGAAGTAAGGAAGTAAAGAAGTAAGGAAGTAAAGAAGTAAAGAAGTAAAGAAGTAAAGAAGTAAAGAAGTAAAGAAGTAAAGAAGTAAAGAAGTAAAGAAGTAAAGAAATAAAGAAGTAAAGAAGTAAAGAAGTAAGGAAGTAAAGAAGTAAAGAAGTAAAGAAGTAAAGAAGTAAAGAAGTAAAGAAGTAAAGAAGTAAAGAAGTAAAGAAGTAAAGAAGTAAAGAAGTAAAGAAGTAAAGAAGTAAAGAAGTAAAGAAGTAAAGAAGTAAAGAAGTAAAGAAGTAAAGAAGTAAAGAAATAAAGAAGTAAAGAAGTAAGGAAGTAAAGAAATAAAGAAGTAAAGAAGTAAAGAAGTAAAGAAGTAAAGAAGTAAAGAAGTAAAGAAGTAAAGAAGTAAAGAAGTAAAGAAGTAAAGAAATAAAGAAGTAAAGAAGTAAAGAAGTAAGGAAGTAAAGAAGTAAAGAAGTAAAGAAGTAAAGAAGTAAAGAAATAAAGAAGTAAAGAAGTAAAGAAGTAAGGAAGTAAAGAAGTAAAGAAGTAAAGAAGTAAAGAAGTAAAGAAGTAAAGAAGTAAAGAAGTAAAGAAGTAAAGAAGTAAAGAAGTAAAGAAGTAAAGAAGTAAAGAAGTAAAGAAGTAAAGAAGTAAAGAAGTAAAGAAGTAAAGAAGTAAAGAAGTAAAGAAGTAAAGAAGTAAAGAAGTAAAGAAGTAAAGAAGTAAAGAAGTGAAGAAGTGAAGAAGTAAAGAAGTAAAGAAGTAAAGAAGTAAAGAAGTAAAGAAGTAAAGAAGTAAAGAAGTAAAGAAGTAAAGAAGTAAAGAAATAAAGAAGTAAAGAAGTAAAGAAGTAAGGAAGTAAAGAAATAAAGAAGTAAAGAAGTAAAGAAGTAAAGAAGTAAAGAAGTAAAGAAATAAAGAAGTAAAGAAGTAAAGAAGTAAGGAAGTAAAGAAGTAAAGAAGTAAAGAAGTAAAGAAGTAAAGAAGTAAAGAAGTAAAGAAGTAAAGAAGTAAAGAAGTAAAGAAGTAAAGAAGTAAAGAAATAAAGAAGTAAAGAAGTAAAGAAGTGAAGAAGTGAAGAAGTAAAGAAGTAAAGAAGTAAAGAAGTAAAGAAGTAAAGAAGTAAAGAAGTAAAGAAGTAAAGAAGTAAAGAAGTAAAGAAGTAAAGAAGTAAAGAAGTAAAGAAGTAAAGAAGTAAAGAAGTAAAGAAGTAAAGAAGTAAAGAAGTAAAGAAGTAAAGAAGTAAAGAAGTAAAGAAGTGAAGAAGTGAAGAAGTGAAGAAGTAAAGAAGTGAAGAAGTAAAGAAGTAAAGAAGTAAAGAAGTAAAGAAGCAAAGAAGTAAAGAAGTAAAAAACTTATTAAATTATCATGTAAAAAAGCTAAAATGTAACGAACTAAAACAATTTGCTTAGTAAAACATAAAAAGGTAAAGAAGTGAAGCGTTTCGATTAGAAACGGCGAAACCAGAAGGATATTTGGGCATGCATGGAAATATCAACACTCGAAATACTTTCTCTTGAAACTGCTAGTACGTTCAGGAGTCCATATACCAATTCAACAAAAAGCAGTTTCAAGGGCAGGGGGGAAGGGAACTACCAACACTGCCCGCCCTTCCCCCTCCCTATAACCTAATGATCGTTTAGATAAACCAGAAAAAAAAATTAACCCTCCAACAACCGACAATATGACGATATTAAAATCGGCTTTGACACGATTCTGTGAACACTATCCCAAACATATTGGTTAAAAAGAGAAAAACTTATACGCATCACATGCTATATTAATATAGAAGGCCCCTGAGGACCTTGTCGGGCTTTGACCGTTTAAAAAGTTATGGGTTATTGGAGAGTTAAGGTAGCAATAAATTAATATTGAAGAGAAAAAGGCTATTCAAATTTTAATTGCCAGCTTTTAGCTCACTCTTTGCTTCATGCTCTATTATTAAAATTCATGAAACAAAACAGTTGGTATGGCTTTGCTGTAATTAAATTTTAATTAAAAATATTGTATGATGACTAGAAAATAATTTTGTATCGTTGAAATATATTGAAAATGCTATTGAAACATATTTAAAATAACCCAAAAAAAATTGATGGAAATGATTTGTGCACACAACATTTAAATCAATATCATGAGTACCAAACTGCTAAGGACTCTCCCCTAAAGGCCAATCTTCACACATTTAAACAAAATACACACACATACACACACAGAGAGAGAGATAAAGAGAATGAGTGCGAGACATTTACACATATAGGGATTTATTATCAAAATCATTGGCAACGCAATTGCTGTCACTGCATTGTATTAAACACATAAACACATACATACACAGATATCGTAGATAGATAGAATTGCAATGCATTGCTTTCTACTACAATCACTACCAACAACAATGGCAAGCAATGTTGCCTATATATTCATGTATGTAGTACGAGTATATGTTGCCAACAATATGTTTGCCGCAACAGCCGCGACAATCAACATTTAATTCAATAAATACGCGTTAGCATGACAACTGATGCAAGCAAGCAAGTAAAGGAAAAGCAATTGCAAGCAGGAACAACAGCAGCAGCAAATAAGCAAGCAAATCAGCCTCAGCAACCAAATGAGAAAAAAAAGGAAAAGAAAATGAAAACACCCAACAACAGCAAAATAATGGAAAAGAAAATTGGAAAAATTTTATAGTAGTAGCTAGAGAAAACGAAGAAGAGTTGGTGGCGTACTAAAATACAGCAGCTAAAGATTTTCTTTTTTTATTTACTTATTTTTTTTTTGTTTGTTTTCTTCTTCTATTATTTATTTTTTTATTTTTTTTGGCATAGGCAGCAACACACCACTGTGATTGTGTTGCTGCAAGCAAATGCGGCAAGTGTTGTCATTATTATGTTTTTCTTCTGATTTTTTGTCTATTCTATAATGATACAAAATAAAGTAAAGGAAGCTAACAATCAGCTGCAGCAAAGCACTATCTTTCGAATCGAATATGTTAAGAGGCTTTTTGGCAATACATAAAACAAAATTGTTTTCGCGCGATTTTCTTTTCTTTTTTTTTCAATTTATTTACAAAATTATGAAGCAAATTTTTAAGAAAAGTTTATGAATTACTTAAGCAAATAAAGACAAAAAGAAAACGAATTGTTAGAATGAATTATAGAATTTTTTTTTTTTTTAACATTTTTTCAAAGTAATTTGTTGAAATTTTTGTACTTGAATAAAATTGTTTAAGAATTACTTTATTAATTTGACGAATATCTTTCAACAAATTATGATTCATTGGATTACTGAAGACTTTCATATTAATAAAATTTACATTCATCAATAATATGAACATATTCGGGAAAAGAGGCGAGGTGAGGGTTGTAAAATTAGCTAGCAGTTGAAATGATCTGTAGCTTCCTCAACGATCTAATAGTTTTAAAAGATACTAATCGGTAAAGCCCCAGGTACTAGGGCAATTTTTTTGCGGAAGAAATCACTTAATTAAAAATAAATAATAAAAGAGAATCAAACAACTCATTGGTGTTTGTTTTGTTATTTGTATATGCAGATAACTCGTTAGATAATTCTGAGAGATGCCGTTACTCATGTCTTTTCTCTTTCTCTTATTTATTATTTACTCCCGCTTAAGCTATGATTTTTTCAACGATGAATGCAAGGCTTTGTTCAATGAGCGAATTTTAAAAAACTTCCGACGCTAATATTTTGGAATTAGTTTAACCGATTTTAAATTTTTGGCTATCTTATTCGTCAAGCTCTTTAAATTGATATATCTAGCACTTCTGGATCTACTGGAATAAAATTGTAGTTACACTAATAAATGTATAGATTAGTAAGTAGACAAACCCTATGCCAAATATACCTTCTGGTAGTATAGGAGAGGGGGAAAGGGAGTTGCAGTATATACCAGTAGTTAGAACGTTCTATAGTTTCCTAAATCGATTAATAGCTTCATGAGATTGTAGAAAGACTCTACCCAAAATGTGAATAGAATAGAATTCAAATAGAAATATAATGTGTTATTGTCGTACAGATGGACCAAAACCCACTTCTGGAATTCTTCTGACTTTAAAGAGTCGCTAATAGTTTTATTTTATTTTATGATTTGAAGATCAAAAGAAAATTCTGTGATCATCTCTTCAGATAAAATAGTTTGATTTCGAAGTCTCTGTTAAATCAAAGAAATAGGTTCTAGAACCGCACAATGAACTGGCATAGAAATGTATTGGCTGAGTACTAGATAGTCTAAATTTAGAAATAGATAGTCAGACTTTGGCTCTGCCTTCGCCTCTTTCTTTCCCACTACCTTTACTTCTTCTACTTTCTATTTTTACTTCTCCATTCTACTTCTACCTCAGTCTCTATCTCAATCTCAGTATTTGTCCGTCTCTGTTTCTATATTTGTCTTCGTCTTTCACTTTGACTTAAATTTAGCCGTAGTCTTAGTTTCAGTTATAGCCTCAGTTTTAGTCTTGGTCTTATCTTGGTCTTGTTCTTGGTCTTGTTCTTGGTCTTGTTCTTGGTCTTGTTCTTGGTCTTATCTTGGTCTTGGGCTTGGGCTTAGGCTTGGGCTTGGGCTTGGGCTTGGGCTTGGGCTTGGGCTTGGGCTTGGGCTTGGGCTTGGGCTTGGGCTTGGGCTTGGGCTTGGGCTTGGGCTTGGGCTTGGGCTTGGGCTTGGTCTTGGTCTTGGTCTTGGTCTTGGTCTTGGTCTTGGTCTTGGTCTTGGTCTTGGTCTTGGTCTTGGTCTTGGTCTTGGTCTTGGTCTTGGTCTTGGTCTTGGTCTTGGTCTTGGTCTTGGTCTTGGTCTTGGTCTTGGTCTTGGTCTTGGTCTTGGTCTTGGTCTTGGTCTTGGTCTTGGTCTTGGTCTTGGTCTTGGTCTTGGTCTTGGTCTTGGTCTTGGTCTTGGTCTTGGTCTTGGTCTTGGTCTTGGTCTTGGTCTTGGTCTTGGTCTTGGTCTTGGTCTTGGTCTTGGTCTTGGTCTTGGTCTTGGTCTTGGTCTTGGTCTTGGTCTTGGTCTTGGTCTTGGTCTTGGTCTTGGTCTTGGTCTTGGTCTTGGTCTTGGTCTTGGTCTTGGTCTTGGTCTTGGTCTTGGTCTTGGTCTTGGTCTTGGTCTTGGTCTTGGTCTTGGTCTTGGTCTTGGTCTTGGTCTTGGTCTTGGTCTTGGTCTTGGTCTTGGTCTTGATCTTGGTCTTGGTCTTGGTCTTGGTCTTGGTCTTGGTCTTGGTCTTGGTCTTGGTCTTGGTCTTGGTCTTGGTCTTGGTCTGGGTCTTGGTCTTGGTCTTGGTCTTGGTCTTGGTCTTGGTCTTGGTCTTGGTCTTGGTCTTGGTCTTGGTCTTGGTCTTGGTCTTGGTCTTGGTCTTGGTCTTGGTCTTGGTCTTGGTCTTGGTCTTGGTCTTGGTCTTGGTCTTGGTCTTGGTCTTGGTCTTGGTCTTGGTCTTGGTCTTGGTCTTGGTCTTGGTCTTGGTCTTGGTCTTGGTCTTGGTCTTGGTCTTGGTCTTGGTCTTGGTCTTGGTCTTGGTCTTGGTCTTGGTCTTGGTCTTGGTCTTGGTCTTGGTCTTGGTCTTGGTCTTGGTCTTGGTCTTGGTCTTGGTCTTGGTCTTGGTCTTGGTCTTGGTCTTGGTCTTGGTCTTGGTCTTGGTCTTGGTCTTGGTCTTGGTCTTGGTCTTGGTCTTGGTCTTGGTCTTGGTCTTGGTCTTGGTCTTGGTCTTGGTGTTGGTCTTGGTCTTGGTGTTGGTCTTGGTTTTGGTGTTGGTCTTGGTCTTATTGTGATAAAGGGTAAAAGGGTCAAAGGACAAAGGGTCTTGGTCTTAATCTGGAAATTAAAAATTGAAAATACAAACCTTGAGTCTGCCACTATGGTGCTGCCGAGCAAAAGAGTTTGATAGACTGAATTTTATGGCCCCAACTTCAAGAGTGTTTAATAATCAATGTCTAATATCCCAGACATTGATGCAGTAGTATTCATTCTATATATATATGAAACCTTGAAACTGCTTTTTAAATTAATTAAGCATATTCTTTATACGCATTACTCTTTTTCATGCCAATTATTTCCAAGAATTCACTACTATTTCCACATACTATTTTGTTTTTTCATATACCTTTGTACTTTTCTTCTGCATCCTTTTCCCCCATACATAGTTATGTCAACTATATGGTAGAACTTGAAGCTTCAAAGTTCTTTACGCTTACGCCTGAGAAACTAACTTAATCAAAGGTGAAAATTTGACACTTGTATGTGTGAATATATGAGTGTATGTGTGTGTGTGAGCATCCATAAAAATTCTTAGTTTATGCATACCGAGACAATAAAAGTGTAAAGGTAACAATAATAAAAACGTAAAGAAAAATGGTAATGGCTTGTAACAAAAGAATGAAACCCTTAAAAAAAATATATATATGTATATATATATGAAATAAAACTGTGAACGGATCAAATACGAAATGAAAAGCTGAGAAAAAAATTATAATATGAAGGTTTGAATTTGTTAAGAAAATGCATTCAGACATCATACACACACCGGGAATCACAAATCACAAAATTAGTTTTTTTTTCCTCCTTTTTACTTATCCAATTGTAGAAAATTGGTTGGTGTGTAGTATCAGAGAGGAGCTGAGGGGTAAGGAGGAGGGTGAGGGGTGAGGATTGCAAACGATATTAGATTGTTGAAAGAAAATATTACATAGGTGTAACAATACAAAAGACAATCGAAAATAAACATACATATATGTAAAAACCCAATGGTGAAAAAATAATGCGCTTTTAGTTTGAGGCGCACTTAAAGTAATTTGGAAGCACTTTGATTTTTGTCATACTTTGGAGAGGAAACGAAATTTCATTCAGTTTGGTTTCTTTTTTATGTTCACTTGCTTAAACGTAAAATACAGGAACTTAATGAAGTTTTCAGGGTGTAGTAATAAAAAATGAGCAAAATTTAATCCAGTCTCGTTTTTTTTTTAAATACAAATATGCACAAAAATGCATCACAGAAACTCTCGGTGCTATGCGCATATACATCTCTTCAACGCTGGGTAGTCTGCTCATATAAGGTTAAATAAAAAAGTATGTATGCTTAGGTACAATACACGTACGTGGGTGATAGACTGAAAAATCAAAGAAGAAGAAGATAAAAATCGAAGAAAAAAATAAAATGCATTTCTATGCGATATGTGTTGGTTGTTGCAACAACGGATAGCAACGTTATAGCAATAGCGACTAGAGCGACAGTAGTAACAAAAACAGCAATAGCAACAATAGAAAAAGAAATGGGTTTTGACAATTGCAGAAATGACAGTCAGTCGAAGACGAAAAAAAAATGCTTCAATTGTAAAGGCGAAAAATGAAAATTTCCTTTCTTTGACAAGACCAATAAAAAAAAAAAAACAGTAGAAAAACTGAACAAAAAAAATAAAAATAAAAAGAAAAATTGCTTTGTGCCATTGCCATTGATGAATCACTTAAATTTCAGAGCAAACGATGGAAAAAGAAAAAAAAATTACATTTATAGAAATGCAATGCACAATGAGAGTACAGAGAAAACAGTAGCAACTCAAAAGAATACCTCGATACCTTACCTTATGTGTTCTACGTATGACGAGAAAAACATAAAAAATGTTTTGGAAAAAACTTTGACATTTTGTAACACTTCAAAATGGTTAAAATGAAACAGCAGCAGAGAAAAAAATCGAGTATTTGAGCTTGAAATAAAGGTACACAAAAATACAAAAAGTTTGCTGTATATGTCAACTTTTTGTTCAATTCGAGCAACAAAAAACTACTCCTCCTAATAGGTATGAGTTTCTGTGCTATCATGGGTGACAACGACGACGACGGCGATGAGTAACTGTCAAATGAGACTCTTTGATGTGACAATAGCAATGACGCTGACGATAACGACAACGATTGGAAATGCATGAAAGTATAATTTCTTTTGGGAATTACCTCAAAACATTATTGAAATACACAAATGTGAATAGAGAAATTGTGAAAATGATTTTTAATTGAAAAGGTTACCAAGTGAAGAGTTTGTTTGAAACTTAAACGACATGACAAGACTGAAGCTTACAATAATATAAGCATTAAAAAAAGAATGAATACGAATACTCGTAGTTTAACCCTTTCGAGGCCGTAAGGCAGCCAGAAAAGATAGCGCGAAACAAAGTACATATTCATTTTCTCGAACTATAATATTTCATTGCAATTTTTCATCAAAAAGTGAGTTTTTTTGTATCTTCAAGGATATGAACTTTCATGGGTCACCCTTGATTTTATAGCTCTCAATGGACATTTTTTAAGGATTTTTCTCAGGGAATTTTTATTATATATATATTTTTAGAGAAAAATATAATTTAGTTACAAAAAACCTTCACTTAACCCTGTCTTGACCAAAAAAAAACTGAAAGGATAGAGCCTGAAAAGTTTCTATTCATGACTATAGGGTTACCGGTAACCTATAACAATTTCCAAAAGAAGTAAACAAAAACTGAAAAATATGAGAAAACATATTGCAGTAAATAGTTTTTCCCATAGTATATTGAAAATTTTACGAATTTGGGTAAAAATTATGGAAATTGTGAGCGATTGAAATTACAGGATAGGTCATTTAAAGTGAGAGCATTTGTTTTTGAAAAAAAACGCAAAAAAAAAGTATTTTTTGATCATTTAGATAATCATTTATTTTAGTTCAAGGAGATTTGTCCCAGCTACTTTTTAAAAAATGGCCAATAGCCACCTTAGATCTTGATGACCAAAAGTTTTCTTTTTTCGGCATTTTCCATCGTTTTGGCCAATGATGGCGGCTATTTCCTGGCAGATGCTGGCCTTAAATTCATCTAGAGTCCTTGGCTTATTGATATAAATCTTTGACATCAGGTAGCCGGCGGTGTGAAATCAGGCGAACGCGGAGGCAACTCAAAATCACCATTTTTTTATATCAACCGACCGGAAAATAATGACTTAAAAAAATCGATTGTGGCAATAACTATGTAAAATAGTGCGCCATCTTTTCAAAACCAGAAATGCTCCATACCATTTTCATGAAAAATCGGCTTCAAATCATCAAAATAACTTCTCTACGGGAAAATTGAGAAGTTATTTTGAAGTTATTTGTACAATTGAAAAATTTCAGCGGCGCGTTCTTTTGGAGTGCACTGTTCCATGGAGTAAATTTCCTTTTCTCGGTCTCTCATTTCTTGTTACATTTTCTCATAAAAATATGACCATTTTTCCTCTCAAGCTCTGAAATTTCATGGGTCACCATTGATACTATTTTTTAATGGGCATTTTTTTAGAATTTTTTTAAGTACTATTTTTATTAGATATTTTTGTTTTTTACAGACTGAAGAGATAAAGAAGAATTGAGTCCAGATTAGTTTTTACTGACTCCATTTTTATTTAAAACATTTCTTGAAAAGTCATCAATCAGGGCCATGGGGTCCTCGGTGATCCCTAAGAATATAGATTACCAAAGAAAATAAAAGACAAATTTAAAAATACAAGAAATTATCAAGTTCGCTAAAAAAAAAATTTGGCAAACTTGAGCAAATAATGTAGAAATTGAAAATAGTTAAAAAAAAATCTAGAAAATTTTGTTTCAGTTTTTTATTTTGTGTCATCGGTGACCAATGGCCCCAAAAGGGTAAAAGCGAAAAAATCCGGAATTCTGCAAAAATTTTGAAAAATTTTGAACGCTTGAAATTTTTCTTTTTTTGATGTGTTAACAGCTTTACTTCAGCCCTGAGGAAAATTTATAGTGGAGTGAATTGATAGAAATTTAAATCAAATATAACGTCGTGTGCGACGTGTCGATGTCGTGCCCGGTTTCATAGTATATGTGAGTTTATAAGACTGTGTGTTATTATATATTTTACTTGAAGCCTAAAAGTATGCAACACATAATTTTTATATCAAAAACGGTTATGGAATATATTTACATGTCAATGGAAGAGTGGAACATATCAAAAATTGTTTTCATTTATTGTATTGTTTTATTGCATAGTTTATTTTAGTTTATAGTTTATTTTTTCTCCCCCAAACGCTCTAAGAAGCTACTATCTTTCAGCAGAAGACAAATTTACAAAACCGTGGCAGTAATAACTGGATACTGCCTTATAGGTGCGCACGCAGCTAGATTGGGAGCGCCCTCAAATGCCTTTGCAGAAGTTGCAGGGATGAAGAGGAGGAGGAATCCCATTCACACTTCTTATGCTTTTGCCCAGCCTTGGCTTTATGTAGGAAAAATGCCCTGGGTCTATATTTTCTAGATGACCTGACCGACTTGAGGTCAACTGACCTAGGGAACCTACTTAATTATGTAACTAAGTCCAAGTGGTTCGATTCATCTTGGTTTTTTCTTTTTCAGTGTTGAAGGGTTGGATGGATATTAGCACCCACGTGGTAACACAATGGGCCGTATCTGGCCTAAGTGTGTCCTGATGAACAGCCACTTAACCTAACCTAACTTAACCTTATTTTTTCTCAATTAAAATTGTAAAATAATGTCAACATTAGGCGATGTAGCCGTGCAAAAAGTGAAGAAAGCCCATTGAAAAGAGAAAATGAAACCCATGGTTGCACTTTTTGGAACATAAAAACGCAAACTGTTTGTAGTTAACAACAATGCGTAAAGTATGTTATCACATTCGGTGACGAGTGCGGAAGCGACTTACATTAGTTTTTTATTTGACTCACAGATGATCAATGACGCCAAGACGGAATGCTAGCGAAACGATTAAAATTGGTTCAGAAAGTCTATTTATAGAGAAGCGATGGTCCCCCTTCCTTTTTGAATCCTCAAGATTTTACTATTTTAAAATTAACTTTAACACACATCACAACTGAATTTTAATAACACACATATAATTTCAGCTAACTGCTCTCGTAATTCTACTATGCTTGTATATTTAGTGAACACACCGTAATTAATATTAATAATATTCATGATATTTAACACGCATGCTGGGGAAAAAAAGCAGAAATATTTTACTAGTTATATAAAAACACTGCATTGTAAATATGTATTTATTATAAATCTGTGCTGAGAGTGTATAAAACATGTGCTGTGCATGCACGTGTGCTGTGCGGCGTGGTAATGGCTTTAAGTGTGAATAATACAGAAATATTTATTAGTTACGCGTATTTTTTTTTTTTTATATACATAATAAATTGTTGTGATTTTAAGGGCAAACATTCATGGAAATTGGTTTGGTTTGATTGTGGTCTTTGGGCTAACACCACCAGAACCATCAGAACCATCAGAACCACCAACCAATGATGAAGACGGACGGTCGCTGCGACTATCTGAACTAAACACTGCACTGCAAGGGTCAACAACATTTCTGCATATTTGCGTGATTTTGGTATATAGAGGAAGAAGCAAAAAACCACAAAGTATTTTTAGTTTAACATTACGATTTTGACTTTAGTTACTTAGAGAAAAATACTCCGACCGACTCTGAATCTGACTCCCGATATTTGTGTGGTTGGGTTTGTGAAATGTATGCGCACGTTCTTGTGTTTTCGCTTTTTTTGTTTTTTTTTTTTATAATGTTTATTAAACACACCATTGAAATATTGTAGCAACCAGCAACAAAGAATGCAACAGCAGCTCTAGCAATAGTTTTCTTTTAACTTTTTCTTTTGTTTTATTCTGTACTAGTAACTAGCAGTAGGAAGAAAAAAGAGAAGAAATCTAAACTATTAGCAGGAAAATACCACAATTGTGCGTGCATACAAGACATTTCAATAGAAACGGGGTGGGGGAGGTGGGGGGAGGGGTCTATCGGTTGAAACCAAGAAATATTCAACAACAAGGCAAAAACAGGCGGGTATTTATGTTAAACAGGAAGTAAGTTAGTCTTCGGGTTTTGACTCAAACAACAACAACAAAAAAAAAACGAAAAATTATATATATAAAAAAATAGAATTAAAAGTTTTTCCTGCTTGTTGTGTGTGTTCATAAAGTAAATCTTGTTTTTTATTTTTTCTTATTTTCTTAATGCTTTTTGATAGTGAATGTGATTTGCGTGTTTATTACGTGTTTCGTTGCAAAAGTTTAATATAAAAATACGAAAAAAATTCTGTGTAGTATTTGTGATACCTATATATGATTTAAAGATAATTGAGTAGTTTCGTAATGAAAATTAAAGGAAAAATATGTATCCACATAGTAGCCTAGAAAAAGCACTAGATATTTATAATTGGTCTTGTGTTCAAGAGCGGGAACAGAATTTTGGATTTGATTTTTTAGATTGGCTAGATCTTAGCTTGAACTCTATTTTTTCTGTATATAATTTATAGTCCAATTGGGGTTTTTCTCCTAGAGCAATGACGCCGAAAATACTTTATTTGATTTTGCCGAGCAATTTGGAATCAAAGTTTTTCTTTAAGCAGTTTTCTATCATTTCGCTAGCTTTCCGTTTTTTTTTTTCAGAAAAAGCTAAACAAAAACTTTAAATATTTTAGTCTCGGTGAAAGGAAAACGATTTTATTCCGATTCCTTCCTTGGGAAACTTTAATTATTTACTTTATGAATCACCAAAAATGGAACAAAGCGATTAAGTTTTTGTATTCTGTACTTGTATAAATATATTTCTTTTAATATTTTATGGAATGCAATTAAAAACAATTTTTTTTTAGTTTTTTAAAGAACTTATGTTATTTGATCAGAAAGGCTTGAAAGTTCTTTAAAGAGAAAGTTGCGAAACATAAATTTTAGCTCGGAGCTCTAGTTTTGGAATCAGAGTACTTTTTATATTTGTACTTCAAATATTTTATTTTATTCGGAACGAAAACGTTTTGTTCCAGCAAAACATCAGTAATTTGTTTTATCATTTAATAAAAATGATAAAAAGGCTAAAAGTTTTTTATGTTTCATACGTGTATCATTATTTTTTCTTTTAATATATTGTGGAACAGAAGTAAGGACCAAGTTTTTGAATTTTTGTAGAACTTTTTCTGCTCAGAAATACTTGAAGTTCTTCTAAAAGAAAAAGTTCTGATTTTTGAATCTCAACTTTATTTCAACCGATACGCGAGTTTCGAAACAAGAACAGTTTTTCGATTCCTTCTATCCACTATTGGATCCAAGACAGGTAAAGGGAAAAGGGCGCTAAGATTAAACAAATCCTGCACTTTACTAGAGCTTCGAAATGGTTTCAAGAATAAGTAGTGGGTGAGGTGGTATCACAATGGACCCGTTTAGGGTCTAAGTGAGTGTGTCATTCAAACTGACTGCCACAACAATCTAACTTCAGCTAACCTAACCTAAGCTAACCTAACCTAAGCTAACCTAACCTAACCTAACCTAACCTAAAGGGTTATCGAAAACCAGTATTTTCCTATTCATAGTTAGCGATACTCAGAGCAAGCAATCAGTCCATAAAAAATAAATAGTTTAATAATTCCAAAACGATAATTTTTCAATTTAAATATTTTGGGAATAGGCCGTCCCGTATTAGGTTTTCGGAAATAATCCCCTCCCCCCACTACCGAATCCAGATAAATACTTTGATTTGTTTAATTTTTCAAATTTTGTTGGGGTTGATCGAAATGGATAAGATTTTCATCGGTGTTTTTTGGGGAAGACCCCCTTCCTCTCCCTCCGCTCCTCACTTTACGACCCACTATTAAGCGATCTAACCTCGCCTCTAACCTCCCTCCTCCTCCCTCTTAGATTCGCTTATGGTTCGCTGTAGAATGAAATTTAAAATATTTTAGTTTTAAAAGCTAAACAAACCATGAAATTTTTTTAACCTTTAGAGTACCGGGGCGGCCACCATACTGGCCAACAATATACAGTTTATAAAAAAAATAAGAAACTTGTTACTCAGAGGTTTTTGTGATCGCTGAATCCGAATTTGTAAACAGAATCTCAAAACTCAAGATGGCGGATCCAATATGGCGTACAAATTTGTGCAAAATTATTCTATTTCTTTTGAAACTTGTTACTCGGGGGTTTTTAGGGTTGATGAATCTGAATCTGCAAATTGAATTTAAAATATCAAAATGGCGGACAAATTTTTAAAAAAATGTTCTAATTGGTCTAAAACAAACTAATAAATGCTACTTTTCTGGCGAAAAATTGGAAACTAACGACTAAGGTCGAACGTACTACTCGTCACGAATTACTGGATGAGTATTACGTTCACGGAAGAGACGATTCGACACTAGTATTTTGTAAATATTTTCTAGTTTAGCATTTTGTAATGAGCTTTCAATTCAACATCATTGCGGGCACCACTTAGTTGTAGTTCTAGTAGTTGCGTCCCAGACTTTCACATCTGAATTCTCATATTCGATTCGCGGCAGAGCTGTAAAAAAATGCAGTCATTTTAAGTTTTAAGTCTGTTGACTTCGTTGAACTGAATAACTACATTCTTTTTGTGAGAGAAGAATTAAAATCATGAAGACATGAGTCATTTTGAAGTCTAAGACTGACCATTTATTGAAAAATAATTCATTTGAAGTCATGAATTTTTTGAATGAAGTCCCGACCTCAATATCAAAATAACTGACTGCAGTCTGTTGAATCAGTCATTGTTCAAAATGACTGCATTCTTTTAAAGCTTTGATTTTCGGCAAGGGCTGGGCTTCTACACATTTTCTTTACCATTTGTTGGCTAGTTATTTAGTTCTATATCTGCCCTTTACTAAATCTTATATATGGCTGGGGGCTCTTCTAAAACTATTCATGTTTACAATTAGAGTCTCATTGCTTGGTTCAGTACTAATCTTTAAGCTGAAATTATAAAAATTTATAAAATAATTTTTACTCTTACTTAACTTATGCTTTCTTCTGAGCAAAGCTTTAATACCTGCCGTACTGTGTTTATGTATAAAATAAATCCTTTGTAAATCTTATTAAAAACTGAAATGAACTGAACTGAAAGTTCTTAGAAAATATATTTTATTAATTTTTATATACGTGCTTACACGTCTTTATATTTCTCTAGACACACACACTCACACACACATACATAGACACTCGCAGCAAGAAAGCACCTCGCTAAAAAGCTTTTAAGACACTAAAACACAAATGCACGCACACATACATATCATACATACTTGCTCCTTCATACTTACTTAAATTCCATATTTTATTGGCACAAATTAGCTCTTAATTTAATAATTTTATGACTTTTATAAAACAGTATAAATGTCATGAACGGCATTTATGTATATATGTTTGCATGTATATTACAAGACTCTTTTCTAGATATATGAAAGAACGTATGAACTTAAACAGTCAAAAGGCACAGAGCTATCCAAGCTAATGTTGCTGCTTTATAGCCAATATTGCCGCTACCTTTTTGTTGCTTTGTTTTTTCTTTTCTCATATGAGTTGCTGTTGATTTGTTTTGCATTTTTCTTGTTCTTGTTGTTGTTGTTGTTGCTGCTGCTACTTAAGCTGATCACGTAGAGCGCAAGCGTTTATCATTAAAATGCGTAACGCAAGCAATTCGTAGTAGCACGTTTGTTGGCATAAAAATACGGAAAAAGCGAAATACAAAGAAAAGAAAAAAAAATATCAACAACAACTACCAATACAATAGCAAATACTCATATCCATATAACTACCAATACCTACATAGGAAAATAGTAGAGTGTCTGTATGTGTGTGCGTCTGTGCTTGTGTGAGAAACCTTTGGGACACACGTATTGACTTATGGTGTTGCGAGCTATACATTTTTTTATGTATTTTTGTGAGCGGATATGTGTGAGTGTGTATGTGTTAAACAAAAAAACAAAACCTCCGGTATGTGCTTCTTCTTTTCTTTCCTGAAATGAAATAAAAAAATCATATGAGAAAAACAATTCTAATTTCTGCGGAAAATCTTAAATATTTGCTTTGCTTTTGTGTTTTATTTGTTTCTGTTTTTTTTTTCATTGCTTGTGAATTTCAAAAGAATTTGTTAAATCTTTTAAAGTCGATTTTTTGTCTTCGTCTTTTTCTAATAAATAAGCTTTGATGTCTTTAAACTTTATTATATTTACTTACTTGTATGTTTAATTTTTAGTATTGACTTTTCAAAGATAATTCATTGTATTATCAATGATAATATTTAGTATGAAGCAAGGAGTAAATAAAATTTCGAATTGTTATGATTTTCTATAATTGAATGGAAGTTTAAATGATCGATTTCCGCCTTCTTTTAACCCTTTCGGTACCATGGTGACACCGGTGTCACAAAATTAATTTTTGTTGTTTTGTTTTTTTTTTTGTTAATTTTCAGTCGGTCTTTGGAAATGCAAGTTAGGGTCTAAAAGAGACCCTAAGATTTTCTATGGAAACTTTTTATGACATGAACTTTTTTACAATGAAATGGGAGTCGAAGAATGCGAGTCGGGACTCGGTTTTGCTCTATTGGTTTTAGTTTACTTACGGTCAAGAATGGGTTAAGTGAAAAATCAATGCTAAGTTACTTCATCTATCTTAAAAAAAAAAATATATCTAATAAAAATGTACAGAAAAAGTTCGTAAAAAAATCCCACTGAGGGCCACAAGGTCACCAGTGGCACGTGAAAGTTAAGGCCTTTAGAGGCGCAAATTATCTTTATCGATAAAAAATTGTAACAAGAAATGGGGGTCAGACAATACGAATTCGGATTCGGTTTTCCGCTATCTTCTCTGGTTTCCTTACGGTCCCGAAAGGGTTAATGGAGCATTTTTTTCTCTGCAGTTTTTTGTTTTTTCGTTATGCTCTGTAGTTCCTGCAGAGGTATAAGACCTTAATGATCTCTCTCACCTAATGCGGTCTCCTGCCTGCAATGGTTTCTAATTTCTTTCTCGGCTTTCTACATTTTTAAATATTTTATCCCAGCACTCTCTTCTCTGCGTTTTTAGGTTTTCAGGTCATCTCCAATCCATTCTAACGCCCGATTCTGCTGCTCCTAAAGGGTTTATAGAATGTAATCTCTCTGATATTGTCAAGAGCATGACAGTGCCAAAGAATGTGTGAGGGATTCTCTTCCTGTTTCAAATCCTTGCAGCTTCTGTAATATATAATTTGTAAAATCCAAAGCTTGGGCATATGTTTCCTTTTTGTCTACCGTCCCGTAGGTTCAACAGTTAGTTTGACTACTTCGAAAAGGGGTGTGGTCAAGTACGTACCTGGTTCTTTTTTTCGATCACCAGCTGAAAAGTTTTCTGCACTTATTATCTGCAATAGCGAGAGAACGTATCTGCGGAGATTTTACTCAAAGAAGTGGCAACTGACACCCGAAGAGGGAGGAGAGGGTAAGAGAAGGAGAGGAAGGGATAACTAATTTTTTAAGGAAGTCTTTTTGTTCAGGAGCAACAAACACAAAAGCTGAAAATTGGATTTAATTCCCAGATTGCCAAATACCCAATTTAATTGGTTGGACTCCCAGTCTGTATTCATCTGTTATCTGGTGTTGATCTAGCACTTAGTTGTAGAGTCTTGGCTTATAATGTCAAATTCAAGAGTCTTTCAGTCTAACTATAAAACGAAGTAATGTCGACGTTATTGAGATTATAAAGTTTTCAACACATTTTAGGCTCTTGAATATAATGGTTGATATATTTACCGCGAAGGGAAGAGGGACTTATCTCCAAAGCTAAAATTAAGCGTAATAATTATGGTAGCCTTAAGTATACAGTTTACTTTGTTGGGTCTCATCTTCATCTTAGCTATGATCTGAACTTAATCTAGCTTCAAATGATAACCTCTGGGCTAAGGATTTCGTCTGGGGAACTAATTTGAGGGTTTTACAGTCTAACTAATAAAATGATGAATAACGTTGAGATTAATAATAGCAGACATCGGGCATTTGATATATTTTTTTAATGAAGAAAAATGTCAATTAAAGCTGACACTAATGATAGTTCCGACATTGTTAGGGTAGAATTTAGTTTTTGATTCAGTTTTGTTGTGAGATAGGAGTTTATTTAAGTCAAAACTAACGATAATGTTGGCATTATTGATAACATCCAGTATTTGATACATTTTTAAAAGAGATAAATATCAACTCAACCCAACATTAAGAATAATGTAGACATTATTGAAGTACAGTCGTGTTGTTGACACAATTTTTATGTGAGATTAACGTCAATTCAGGTCAGCGTAACGATAGTGTTAGCATTATTAAAATAAAATCGAGTTCTCGAAGCATTTTTGTATGAGATTAACGTCCAATCAAGTCGACACTAACGATAATGTCCACATTATTAATATTATCGAACAGAAAAGATAAATGTGACTTCAAGCCGACATAACAATAATGTCGACATTATTCAGGCGCAGTCGACTTGTTGACATATATTTTAAGCTGACACTAGTGATAATATCAACATTGTTAAGGTGAAATTGAGTTTTTCACTCAATTTTGTGTGAGATTAGAGTTAATTCAAGTTAATACTAACGTTAATGTTGATATTATTAATATCGTCCAGTATTTAATACATTTTTAAAAGAGATAAATGTCAACTCAACCCAACATTGAGAATAAAGTCGACTTTATTAAGGTACAGTTGGGTTGTTGACACATTTTCACGTGAGAATAATGTCAATTCAAGCCTACATTAACGATAAAGTCAGCATTATTAAAATAAAATCGAGTATTTGAAATAATAACTAACGATAATGTCGACATTATTGATAGCACCGTATATTTGATACATTTATGAATAGAATAAATGCCAACTCAAGCCGACTTTAACAATAATGTCGACTTTATTACGATTCAATCGAGTTTTTGAGACATTTTTGTGTAAGATCAACAACAATTCAAGTCGTTACTAACGATAATGTCCACATTATTTGGTTTTTAGTTTGGTTTTTCAACATAATTTTTAACCTCATCCCTTTAAGAATGAATGTACTTTAAAGCATCCAACATCAAAGCACATCCAACATCCAGACGGCGCTACTGCTTACGTAAAATATTCAGAAGAGAGGGAACCAGACAACGTCACTGCTTACGTAACATATTCAGCATTAAAGGAACCCAGCAAAATCCTAAAAATTAGTAAAATCTAAAGCTTTCATTTAAAATCTTTAATAGCCAGCTATATTCTAATTATCTTTTATATTTTTTAGATTTACATTTCAAAAGTTTGTTGCCTTTTTATAGTGTACAATATTTGATTAAACATATTTTCCTTTTGCTCAAACCAAATTTGCTCAAACAAATTTCATAAATTACTGTCACAAACTTCATTTCGTTGTGTCTGTGGCGCGGCACAAACGAACGATATTTTATTTAATGCAGTGCACTGCAGTGTATAGTTATTTTTCCACTACTACTACTACTATGTACTACTGCTATGTAGTTCTATATTCTGTAGTTGTAGTTGTTTCTTTTTGTCACTGTTTTTAATTTCTTCCACTCGAAATGACATACAAATAACACCAATTTAAACTGCATGCACCGCTCCTACATCAGTTGCCGACAACGCTACCAGAGCCACCAACACAATTTTTCAAGCGAAAATATGTAACCATGCCATATACAGCAGTAGCAATGAAAGCATCACATAGTAACAGTAAAGCAAAGTAACAACACAAAAATGTTGCTGATACACCCTTCAAATACATCAACCGCCGACAATGTCGAAAGTAAGCAAGCAACAACGAAGAAGAGGAGGAAGAAGAAGAAGAGCGGAAAAGCAGAAGAAGAAAAATCTGAAGGTTTCAAATGTAGAAGAAGAGATGACATTGACAGACGAGTGCCGCGTTGCGGTAATGTGCGCGTAAATTCTACAACTACCAAAACAACTACATACTTACATACATACATAGTAAAGCGAGATGTCTAGGAATGATGTTTCGCCCTCTATTTTTTTGTTTTGTTTTTTTTTTTTGTTTTTCCCATTTTCTGTGATTCAAATGTTTTACCTACTCTGCTGACTGCTGAATATAGCCACAATGTCTATAACTGCCAAAGGATAAACCACAAAATTCACAAGAATGACAAAAATGAAACCAAATAGTTCATTAAGCGCAAATTCAAGCGGTATTGGTTGAAGCAGTAGTAAACAGCAAAAGTTGCAATGTTTGTTCTTGTCGTTGTTGTTGTTATTGTTGATGGTGATGAAGAGTGAATGTTGGCGGAAAGGAAAATGTGTATGTAGGTGTATGAGTATGAGTGTAGCTGAAATTGTAATGTCAGTTGAGAAGATGAGTTTGTAAATTTAAGCGAAAGTTTTCATCATATCAAAGCTGCAAGACAACAACAATTTAAACGGGGTTTTTCTCACTTTTGAAAGGTACATAAAAAGAAATTTTAACTAATTTTTTTTTGTTGTTTTTGTGTTACTGTTTTACATCTTTTTTTTTTTTTTTTTTTTTTTGCTGCAAGTTTTAATGATAGTTTGAATATGATTCAACAAAATTTTGGAAGATTTTCGTAGTAATATTTTTTTTTTTATAAATGTATCTAGAAGTTGAGTTTGATTAATCATTGTTAGTGAATTAAATAGCATTATTTTATTAAATGCATTTTAACTTAGAACGCTAAAAAGTTGAACCGAAATAGGTTAGAGTTCTCTGGGTATTAAACTGAAGAATTTCAGACTAAATATTTGGTCCCTGATTAATCAGTCGAGCGCTGAAATCAGAATGTTTTCTATCAAACTTTTCGAATACCGATACGATCAGAACGTTTTCGTCTTGATCAAAAATATATACTCTGGTCCCCAAACAATCAGAATAACATGCGTTTTTTTTAAATGTTTTGTAATTGAACACATAGAATATTCTCAGACCAACTGTCGACTCCCGAACTAATATCAGAAAGTGATATAGTTGTAAACCATAGAGCTGAAACTTTGATTCTAAAGCTGCCACAATCTTTCTAAACCAATTTTTTGAATGACGGACGAATTTAAACGTTTTTGGATCGAATAGTCAGAACGACCTATGCTTGCTAAGAATCCTGAAACAATCTCGGCTGTTGAAATTTTAGTCTCAGAACTGTCAGAATGTTCTATTGGATTGGAGTTAATTCAAGTCAACGCTAACGATAATTTCGGCATTATTGATCTCATTCAATATTTGATACATTTCTAAAAGAGATAAATGTCAACTCAACCAAAAATTAAGAATAATGTCGACATTATTGAAACACAGTCGTGTTGTCGACACATTTTTATGTGAGATTAATGTCATTTCAAGCCGACACTAACGATAAAGTCAGCATAATTAAAATAAAGTCAAGTTTTCGAAACATTTTTGTATGAGATTAAAGTCGATTCAAGTCGACACTAACGATAATGTCGACATTATTTTTATTTTCGAATATATAATACATTTCTAAAAAGATAAATGTCAACTCAACCCAACATTAAAAATAATGTCGACATTATTGAAGTACAGTCGACTTTTGGACTCACAATTTAAGCTGACACTAATGATAATATCAACATTATTAAGGTAAAATTGAGTTTTTGACTCAGTTTTGTGTGAGATTAAAGTTAATTTAAGTCAATACTAACGTTAATCTTGACTTTATTGATATCATCCACTAAGAATAAAGTCGACATGATTGATATACAGTCGAGTTGTTGACACATTTTTACGTGAGATTAATGTCAATTCAAGCCGACACTAACGATAAAGTCAGCATTATTAACATAAAATTGAGTATTTGAAATAATAACTAACGATAATGTCAACATTATTGATAGTACTGTATATTTGATACATTTTGAAATAAAATAAATGCCAACTCAAGCTGACATTAACAATAATGTCGACTTTATTAGTATGTGATCGAGTTTTTCACACATTTTTGTGTAAGATCAACAACAATTCAAGTCGATGCTAACGATTGAAAATATTTACTTTGATCTAGACTCTGTGTATTCCACCACTTCACTTTTCTACAAGGAAACCTACAGAGTCAGCTAATATGTTCACAGTTTGCTTATCGATGCAATGAACTATCGTAATGGATGAAATATTTGTTAGGAAGGGGAAAAAGGGGCAGTTACATAACCAGATTTTTCATACATTTGCTGAATACTTTTTTAGAAATTGAGTGATGGAATATGTTTTGGGATGAGCACCCCCTAAGCTCTTCAGAGATTCTTGTTCTGATCTGTTCGTTCAAGACACAATAGATGACCAGGAAATATGGTGACGTTATAACAGTGAAAAATCATTTTTCTTCCCCCTCCCCCCACGCTCCCCCTTTTCTCCTCCTTTTGCGAGCTAGAACTTCTACCAAACATCGTGCCTAATATTAGTTTCGTTAATCATTTTGTTCTCACCTGAACATGTGTGTGGCCTACCACATTTTTTTTTCTTATTCCCAGGCAAAACATCAATTTAGATATGGCTTATTATTTATATTTTACTTGTAAATCTTACGTTAAAATCTTTCTTCAGTTTTTGTTCTCACATATCTTGAAAATGCATAAAATATTTACCTAAAACTGTAGCACTTTTTCTTCTTTCTAATTGTTAACTCACTCTCTCTCCCCCACTATCTCTCTCTCTCTCTCTTTCTCTTTCTTATACTTATTTTTTCGAAAAAACAAATTGCCTCCTAAACCAGAACATTCTGACAGAACAATTTATTTGCTGTGCCACTTTTACTTGAACTACCTCTCTCTCACACTACTTCTCTCTCGCACCACCTCTCTCCCCCTCTCATTATTCAATTTACAATATTTACTGCTACTGAATCTGATACAAAATGTTGAGTCTTTTTTAAAATTTCATATGAACTTTTCGGCGCCTGCAAATATGCTAAAAAAAAATACAATAAAAATAAAAAGAAAACATGCCAAAAAAAGAGCAAAAATTTTTTACTTTTTCAAGAATTTTATTTTTGTTATTTTTTTTTTTTTTTTTTGTTTTCATTGTATAAAGTAATTTTAAAATTTTCCCTATGGCAAAAATATGTACCATTTGATGGGTAATTGAGCTGTGAGTGTGTGCGTGTAGAAAAAACGTAATACAATGTTTTTGTTTCTGAAACATACTTTGCAATAAATGAAGACGATTTTCCATTGTTGTGATAGTAGAAAAACATGGTAGAAGCAAAAGAATTGTATTTGAAAGTACCCAGCTACTCGCTAGTATTTTTATTTTACATATTTTCAAAAACTCATACACATGCACTCACACACACATGCACGCGAAAAGATAATATAAGGTTGTCCTTGATGAAATACATGCGAATACATGAGAAGAGAGTCGACTCTATCAAGTATGCATGAAATGTGTGAGCATAAGTGTTTTTTATACATATGAATTGTTTGCTGGAAGCAAAGCAGCCAGGCAGGCAATCACTAGCGGTATATTAGTAGTGATGCTTTGTGTTTTGGAAAAAAAGCCGAAGCAACTTTGATATATTCGTAATAGTAGCTACGAATTTTAAGTCTCATGTGACATTTGTTTTTTGCTCGACTTTTTTTCTTTCTTTCTTTTGCATTGTCAAACACACACACGCACATATAAAATTACACGCTTGCACTCATTTTTCATCTTCTCGCTCGTATTTGTGCATGGATGTGTTTCTTCCAAAAGGAACAAGAAAAGCTCATCACATACACACTAAAACACACGCACATACTCATACAATGTGTACAGTTTCAATAAATTTTCATTAAATTTTAAATGAGCTTAACAGCAGAAGTAAGAAAAAATAATAAAAGAAAAAATAGTTTTTCGATATTAAATAGGGAGGGGAGAAGAATAAACATCGGAAGCTCGCTGCAGTAGATATTGCCCTGCAGTATTTTCTTTGTGTGTTTCAAACAATCCACGATTAACTGAGTTGAGATAAACTTTCATCGATTTGCTGGATGCATTCATAAATGTAATGAATGGATTCGTAATATTGATGAATATAAATATAAATATTGATGTAAAAATTTATTAGAAGTACTTTAAAAATTTCTATCTTTTGTTTCTTGATACTAATATGAATGTTAAGTTATGTACTCTCAGAAAGAGGCGGGGCTAGAATCGCGACCAAAAGTCAACCCAAAAATCTAGTCAAAATTCACATCAAAACTTTGGGCTAAAGAAGACCCAATTCAAGCAACAAATAAGACCAGAATTTAGAACAAAAATAACCCAAAAATTAAACCAAAAATTAGACTAATATTTAGATTAAAATATTTAAGCAAAACACAGACCAAAATTAGACCCGAAATTCATACTAAACTCAGACCAAAATCAGATCCGAAACCCAGACTAAACTCAAACCAAAATATTCAGACAATAGTCAGAAAAAGTTCAGACAATAAATCAAACCAAAATTGAGACAAAAGTCAGATCAAATTTTAGGCGTAATTTAGACTTGAAATAAGATTACAGTTTAGCCCAAAATAAGATCAAAGTTCCGACCAATTCCAGACTACGAATCAGATTGCAAAAGCTAATCAAATATCGAGACAAAATTCGAGCTAAATTCTGTCTATAAATCAGATAGAAACTCAGACTAAAATTTGTATCAAATTTCAGACCGAACTTAGGTTAATCAGATCAAAATTGAAAGAAAATCGGCTCAAAATTTTGGTCAAAATCAGTTACAAATTCAGACCAAATTTAGGCCTCAAATAAAAAAAAATTTAATCCAGAATTTAGACTACATTTTAGTCGAATCCTAAAGCTAAAATTCATACCCAAAATCAGACTAAGTTTCGGTCTTAAATCAGACAAAAACTTAGACCAAAATTCAGAACAAAATTATTTAGACCATAAATCGGAAAATATTTCAATAAAAAATTAGTCCAAAACTCGGATTAAAATTAGACCACAAGTAAGACTGAACCAAAATTCAATCGAAGATCTGGACTTAATTTCAGACTAAACTATAATTACAAATCATAATTACAAATCAAATATTCCAATGATTAGACCAAATTTGTATCAAAAATTCAAATTTCAGACCACAAATTAGAGCAGAATTTGAAAGGAAAATAGCCCAAAAATCAAGCAAAAAAACAGAACGATATTCATACTGAAAACGTGAGCAAAACTCAAACCAAACCCAAAATTAGGACTAAATTTCGATCAAAATTCAGAAAAAAAATTAGATAAAGCCCTGAAATTAAAAAAAAAATTAGACTAATTTAGACTAGAAATCAAATTAAAATTCAGACCAAATTCAAACAAAAATACAGACCAAACATCAAACCTAAATTCAGATAAAAATTCCTCTCAAAATTTAGGTTAAAATCAAATAAATCTTCGACTGAATTCAGAGCACAAATCAGGCCACAAATTGGACCAAATTCGGACCAAATATTTATCCGAATTTCGTTTCAAAGTTAGTCTACGAATCAGATAAAAACTCAGATTAAAATTTAAACAAAAATACAGGCCAAATTTAGATCAGTTTCAGATCCGAATGGGATCGAAATTTATACAAGCATCAGATCAAAATCAGTTAAAAATCTAAACCACAAATCAGAGCAGAATTAAGATAAAAAATGGACCAATTTTAAATTTTAAATAAAAACAAAAACAGACTATAATTTAGACGAAAACTCACTTCAAACCTTGGAACAAAATTCATACCGAATTCAGATCAAAGCCCAAACCAAAATTCAGACCACAAACCAGACTAAAAGTTTGAGCAATATTTTGATCAAAACCAGATCAAATCTCGGACCAAATTCAAACCACAAGTAAGACTAAAACTTTTACCCAAAATTTAATTCAAGGTTCAGACTAAACTCAAACCACAAATAAAACAAAAACTCACACTAAATTTTAACCAAAATTTGTATCAAGAATCAGATCAAGACTTATATCAAATTCAAATAAAAAATTGGACCAAAACCTAAGCCGGAATTCATTCCAAAGATAAGACCAAATTCAGAACAAAAACCTCAAAACCAAGACAACTAAATCAAAGCTCATTTCAAATTCTGACGAAAATTCGGAAAAGAAACAGACCAAAGCCCTGATCGGTAATAAGTTCACACACCTGTCAATTAAACCAGATAGGTCTGATTTTTAACTTCAGGCCTAAGTTAGGTGCAAAAATTATACGGCATTTATAAGCTAGACTTTCAGGTTGTATGCAAAGCATTCACACTTTTCGCAAGAGATGTAGCCCTCAAAGTCCTTCTCTGGATCCTCTATTTCTCTCCGAGGTTGCCTAACGATTTCTGAGAAGTGGTAGTGTTGAACTATAAAAAATTAGCTTGCGAAGTTATTGAATACACTAGGACTCTGAGCCACAGCTATCGCAAGTTATTCATATTTATTTTTAAAAATAATTTTCTTTAGCTATACAAATTTTGTTAAGTATTTTTTTTTTAATAAATTAACGTTCTTTTTTCTTACAGATCGGCGTGAAAAAATTCAAGCATATTTGGTAAGTTATAAGACAAAAAACTTAAGTTGTTTTGTTAACCACAGGGTCGTAAAGTTTGGGTTCATAGAAAGAGCTAAGGCCTTCCGATTTTTTTTTTTTTTTTTGAGAAACGAAAACATGCAAGTCCCATCCCCTTTCGCATTTTCAGTGTCTAGTAGTGCCTACAAGTTCCAGAAATGATAGATGCATGGGCTGCAAGAAATCCTGGGTTAAGACAAAACCTAAAAATAGAAAAACTTATCAAATTTCTCATCCTAGGCTTCGAATTCTCAAAAAATACTTTGAATCCTTAATTCTCAAATATTTAATGTAAAATAAATTTACATTAGCATTAGATCTCAAAGTATCAATGCAAAATTTAATTAAGCATTAGCATTAAATATGCAAAAAAATCTTTTTAAATTAACAATGCATTTAGTTCCAACTCTAGTGTATACTTATAGTGGCTCAGCCACCATTAATTACATAGGAAGCATTTGCTAATCCAAGGGGGATGGAGGATCTATTTGCAAACAAAAACGTACTGCTTCAACTTTACTTATAGATGAGTTTACCCAAATCGCAATGACTAGTAGTTCAACTAGAAAAAAAATCTTAGTAATTTACTCTAGATTTTGAATATTTTAGTTAAAATAATTCTCTTCGAATTCTAGCATCTATCTTCAAATTGTTCGTAGCGACCGAACTTTTTGTTGTTACCAATAGCTATTTACTCTAAGCTACATGATTTTAAATCAGTGACGGCCAATTGTGAACTTTAGTCCATCGAAAAGTTTTGAACTCTTTATTGCTCTAAGAATTGCACGCAATGCTGTCACTTTAAAAAATCATTTATACAACTATGGTAAAAAAATTTATACTCACACTAAAGGTTAATGTATAACCCATACTTTGCCAATGAATCGAAGCATGTAAACAGCTTTGTTCTGCATTAAAACGACTACGAAATCGGTTAATATAACTCGAAGTTTCTCAAAGTTGAAGCTCTAGATCTTTACCCGGGTAAATATCGACAAAATCAGATTCTATTTAATTTTTTTTTTTCAAACCCTCCAATCTTCGATTCTCTGTAGCTTTGGCTGCCCTTGGCCCCACTTATGGCGCCAAGTGATTATCTCTTCGATTCACCTCTTTGCTTGTACAACGCACTGTATTAGAATCACAGCATATTAAAAACGAAAGCAAATATTTGCCAGATCATGAATTATATGTAGGTATATATTTAGGCGCAAACAATTTTTCATATAGTATAAAGATAGATATACAATATACAATAAAGGTATAGATAATTAAATTTTGCAATCAACATTAAAATATTAAAGATAAAAATACAAATAATAATATACAAATAAAAAATATATATATATAGTATAGTAAAGTAGTATTGAGAATGTACGCTACTCACACGCACGCACGCACATCCGCATACATATACACACACACGCACACACTCACGCATACAAACATGCATTGTGCGAAATTTCAATTAAATTTAGTCAATCAATAATTGTAGCAATTCTTCAGACGGAGATATTTCGTCAAAGACTATGAAAAAACGAATCCTTTTTAAGGATTGGCACAGCAGCCGCCTCGCGCTGCTGTTCCACCACTTGAGAATATTGAAATAACTGCGGATTTATGCTCAAAGTACGATAAAAGAAAGCTGTCAAAAAAGAAGCGCTCACAACGAATGCAATAAAGAAACCCAAACAGAAAAGACAATCCTTATTAACCTGTATGCAAAGGCAAGCGGCAGCACAGAAATCAGTAATGACATTCCAAAGGCGCAGGCATAAAGGCGGTCGACGCATAATGCTAGATGTTGGTGATGATGCAGCCTCAATGTGAATGGTGTGAAAGGTGCGTTCGCATGGTGACGCTCCCGTCGGTGCACCGGCGGTGGCAGTAGTAGCGGTAGTTAATGGTCCCAATTCAATAATTGATGGTGATTCGGTAACTTTGACGAGTGTAAGACCTGAATTGTTAGGTGTGATTTTTTTAGCTTTACCCTCACCGACACTGGAGTTTGTGCCGCCGTCGATTGTTGTTGCATCTTTGGTTGTTATTTTGCCGGCAATGGCGTTATTGTCATTTTTATTATTATTATTGCTATTATTAGTATTATTATTTTTAGCTATTGCTTCTGCTGCTTCTACTGAATCAAATATAAACGTTTGCACTTTACAATCATTTACATAATTTGGCATTATATTCGTTTGTGATGTGCGACTAGTACTAAATGAGGAGCTTGAATGTACGCTGGGCAAGATGGTTATACCTTCGAAATCTCCGTCATCGCCTTGTTTCTGGGTTTGGCAGGCATTATCAATTAAATCTGCCGCCTGTCTTCTAGATATGGTATCCGTGTACGGTCCATATAAGCCGCAGATGCTCATTGTTGTTGAAATATCTTTTGTATTTCTTGGTGTTAACATATCAATGATTGTTTCTGATACTTGAGATTTTGCAGTAGCAGATTTTTGTTCAGCTGACGAAATAGCTTCATTGATTTCCTCTAAATTGCAATTATGTTTTATTTTCATATTACTGTATTGAAAATATGGTGGTTCTTGGCACGATAATTCGACCGTTACGTTATAAACCAGTGATCACGAATAAAGCTTTAAAGCTCATAAGCTTTTCGCTTGCGAACTTGTTTACAGCTTTTCACTCGCAAGCACAGGAATCAGCATTGAACTTAGAGTAGTATTAAATATCGCCAAGGGTAACAGTTTCGCAAAAGTTCCGCGCGATCAGAATTAAAGTGGAACTTTTAATATTTATTTTTTTTTTGTTGGAAAATTTTCGTGCTCCTATCGGAACAATATTTTCAATATTGATGCGAAACAATACCAAAAGTAAACAGTTTTCAATAGTTCCGCGAAATCGGAATGAAAAGAGAACGGAATATCGCTTCTGTTAAAATTCCATTTATTCTTTTTATTGCTTAAAGTTCTTTCTAGCATGAAATAATTTGAGTCCCAACGAATGATTTTTAGAAACTTTTCCGCAATTAAATCAAAAACCAACTCCTTCAGTTCAAAAGATTTTTATTCGCGAACATGGGAATCGGGATCAGCCACATACACTCAAAAATATAGATATGGAAAAAACGAAAAATTAACAGTTTTGTACCGATATTTTTATTCCTATCGGAGCGATATTTTCAATATTCGAACCCTTGTCTATTCTTTTATGAAATAAACTCCCAATAAATCTAGCCAGCAAGATATAAAATGAATGTTATCGGTTTGCTTTAAGAAATTTAAATGTAACTTAATCCCTCAAGGAACGCTTCAGATTTCACTAAAATGAAGAATTTCGCTCGGAACTTGAACAACGAAATTGTAGTGTTGTATTCCTCACGGCCTCTCGTACTTAAAGGTTTTGAATAGTTCGGGTTTTCAAGGAAAGCTGGGTCTGAAATCGACAGTAAAACAGATCTATCTTTGGTATTGTAAATCGCTTGCTTTCAAAATTTTTGAAGAAATTGTTTGGAGTAATTTCCTCAAACCGATATAGGTCCTTATCCTGATTGATAGAACTATTTTAAACACTGTATTATAGACCCAGAAAGCGTCGTATGCAAACTGCCAATTGAAAGACGCTTCTGTTCGAGACCAATTTAAAGTAATATCCAACGAAAATATTAACCCAGCTGCACAATTGCTGGCACTAGGTCATGGTTAGGTAACAGAAAATTGGACCACAGAAATCTCAGATTGCCATTCTGAACTTTTACAAAGAGTTCAAGAAGCTCATTTACTCATCTAGGGGAGACTTGTCTAATTGAATCAAATTATCGTGCCATTATAGCCACACGCCATTACATTTTACCTGTTGTACTTTCCCCAGTAGCAGCACCCAAATCTTGAAAGTATTGCGCATAACTGCTGGCATGAACTTGTGGTTCTATAATTTTTACCGATGACAACGAAGACGATGATGACGTAGACGACGTTGATTCCGTTTTAGCCTTTGGTGTTGAATCTAATTTCCAATTGCTATCACATTTCTTACCCATTGCCTTTGATGATGATGATGATGATGACGTTGATGCTGAATGTTCTTTAATAGCAGGCATTTCTAAACTTTCTAAATTCTTGGTGAAATTATCAAACATTTCCATAATTTGTTTAAAACGTTCAGCAATTTCTTGATTTTCCGTTTCCATTTCTTTGAAGGGAGCTTTTTCTATGACATTATCACGATCACGACCATCTCGATCAACTAAAGCTACTTGCATTTCTTCTTGTTGCTGCTGTTTCTGTTGCTCTGTGCTGGGTAAAGGTAATTCTGGCGACGGCAGTAATGGTTTCTGTTCATCAGAATGACTCGATCCTAAGCGCATCGTTTCGAAAAGTGTTAGCCTTGGCCGTTCGGTTAATTCAAATATAATTTTCTGTTGTAATTGTGGTTGTTTTGTTATGATTTTACTTTCCTCACGTCGCTGTTCTTCAATAATTTCCGTTTGTTGTTCAATCTGTCGTACATACTCTTTGACATTTTCAATAATCTTACTTGTCGCCGGACATTCGGTTGTCGTCTCTTCAACACAAACGAAGCTTACATGTTTTGAGGTTCTTAAACTGCTATTACTGGTGCTGATAGTATCAATGGTGGCACCTTGTTCTTTATTCTTCTTCTCTGCTGATATTGCTACTGCCGATTCTTGAGGGTCGGTTTTGGTTTCTTTGGCCCCGGTTTGACTTCCTTCTGGCTCCACTGCAAGTTGCACCGAATTTTGTGAATCAGTTGTGTCGTCGCTTTTTTCATCATCACTTTGGACGTCTTGAAAATCCATTTTATTTATAAGAAATTTTTTTTTTCGTTTAAATAGAACTCAAAATTTTCAAAATGTTGATTTTATGAATTTTTATTTTATTGAAGTTGAACTTTTTTCTACGTTATTTTTTTTTTTTTTTTTTTTTTGAATAGTGAATATTTTTTTTTTTGTTTATATTTCAAAAATGACAAAGCATTGAAGATTGAATTTTGAAATCTTTGATGGGAAATTCAATTCAATGAAATGGAAAAACTCGGTTTATTGTTAATCCTCTGAGTCTGACCTATGGGTTCTAGTCAGACTCATTGGGTAATAAAATTTCAGGAAATTTCAAGTAGTAACTCAATTAGAAATATATTTAAATTGCAATTAAAATCGAAAAAGTTCTGGCCAGATTCATTTGCTTAACGGAGGGTTAAAGTTGATTAACATTTAACCGACACGGTACGACAAAACCAAAACAACAGTAGACTGTTCAATAAGCATTCAAAATCTCATGTCCGATAAGCCGAACGTATATGGCTCGTGGACTGCAGAGCTTCTGCAGGTTCGACAAGAGACAAGACGACAGTTTAACAGAGCAAAAATAAGTGGGGAAGAAAGAGACTGGAAAGCATGCCGATTCAGTTTCAACAACTTCAAGAGAGCAATCTGTGTTGCAAAGAGAAATTCATGACGAGATCATTTTGCGAATCCATAGATTGCGTAAATGAGTCGACCAGGCTTAGGAGGGTACTGTCTAAGCAACACTGAGTTCTTAACTGTTTGCGCAAACCAGACGGCTCATGGTCGAAAACTAGTGTAGAGTCGCTAGAGACTCTAATGAAGGTGCACTTTCCAAAGTGCCAAATTCTCAATGACTCTGACAATCTCTCAGAGCAACCAAAGGAATTAGCACCCCGGAAATTCTTTCAGAAATTATCGACCCTAGAAAGGTCAAATCAGCACGTTTGACCCCTTTAAATCCGCAGGCCCTGATGGCATCGTACCAGCAATGCTACATATACACAATGGTTGCTTTTCTCGACATCGAGGGAGCTTTCAACAATGTAACCACATAGATCATAATCGAGGCACTTCGTGAGGAGAGCCTCAAGGGAACACCTCAAGGTGAGATGCTATCCTCTCTTCTATGGCTATTGGTAGTTGACGAAATCCTTAATCCTTATTTCAAAATAGGCGCACTAGGATAGTTGGCTATGCGGACGATATTGTCATTATGATTCAAGGTAATTACTTACCAACGATCAGTGAACTGATGGAATCCGCCTTAGGCAATCTTTCAAAGTGGACAAAGCGCAATGGTCTCTAAATGAATCCAGCAAAGACTCAACTGGTCGTGTTCACCCAGAAAACAAGGATTCAGTAGATCACACTTTCTAAAATGGAAGGAAGCACTCTGAACCTATCAAAAGTGACCAAGTATTTAGGCATAATACTGGACTCAAAGCTCTCGTGGAAGCGGAACATAGAAGAAAGAATGAGAAAAGAGCTTAATGCCCTATATGCTTGCAAAAGGATCTTCGGGATTGGATGTATATAGCGATAATCAGACTAATCATCATCTACGCTTCTCTAGTATGGTGGCCGGAAATGACCAAAAAGAGTAATCGATGCAAACTAGAGAAGGTGCTAAGACTCGCCATTCTGGAAATTACAGGAGCTGTAGGACGCGCTCCACGAATGGCCCCGGAGACGATTCTACACCTTCCCCCTATGGGCATGATAATAAAGGCTAATACAGCAGAAACTATTCCAAGATTGAGAGAGCCTAACCAGCTGACATCAGGCAACTGCGAATACTCCAGCATACTGGACAACTTACTGAGAGGTGATACCACGCACAGCCTTAAACGTAAAGCAACTGATTACCTGGTAACACTAGAAAATTCTGATCGACTATCCTTCCAGAGACAACTGCCTGATGTTGAAGACCTTTCAATAGTCTACTTTGCTGACGGCTCAAAGACAGATAGAGGAACTGGTGCGGGAATTTTTTGTTAAACTCAACAAATCCGAAGGTCATATAGACTTCCTGTAGCGTATTCCAATCAGAGGTTTTAGCCATCATGAAGGCAACGGAACACATAAAAAATACCTTCCTTAAGGAAGCTGTAATCTGTGTGGTTAGCCAAGCTGTCTTAAAAGCTATTGAATCTACTGTCATAAAATCCTAAGTAGTTCAAGATTGTCGTAATTTTTTAAGCAGCATAAGTAGTAGTAAGGGTAAGTTTACGTTGGGTTCCCGGACATAGCAATATTGAAAAGGACCGAAAAGGCGGACGAACTTGCCCGACCTGGGTCATTAAATACCTGCCACCATTTTGTGTTACAGCAGGAAAGCAATAGAAGAGTGGCTTACCGAATCCGCAAATAGGGCTTGGTTGGCCGGGCGTGATTGCAAGATTGCACGTACCCTGTAGCCATGACTAAACATTAAAAGGACCAAAAATATTTCGCGACTCGACAAACAGCGCAGTGATCAGTCATAACATCCGACACCATGGGCGTTTAGAGTCGTGGTTGGGCTGGACTTAACCAAAGCACTCAATCAACGAGGACCATTGTGTTAAATACTTATGCAAATGGCAGGTATCGACCAGCGGTATATACGATTGAGATGCTCTGGAATTGGTCAAGCATCTGTAATGCCATTGACTTTTTATTTCATGAACGATGGCTCCGAACACTCAGGGCAAGGTTTTTTTTGACGGACTAACAGACATAGCTAATGCACAGATTTCAGATCTAAGCACCTTTTTTATTAAGACTGGGTGATTTCCAAAAGATCCAGTCTGAATCCGCAGGGAATCGAACAGATAGGGAAGGTCACCCATATGTAAATAAAGGGCATCACAATGGGCATAATAGGGCCTCCGAGTGGAAGTGCGTAGCACACATCCCTTTTTTAAACTAACCTAATCTAAAATGTTAAATATTACAGGAAAAAATTATCCTATTAATTTATAACAGTGACAGTCAAATGTTAAAAAAAAAGCTTTATGCTTTTAAAAAACGGTTCACTTATCGCTGTCTCTTTTTTACGCACATATTTCAGTGCAGAAGCTTTTTGAATACCAATTCACATTCATTTTGTCAATGGTAATACGAATGGCCGTCACTGTTTTAGAATGAATCGTTTCACACAGAGAATCGTCTTATTAAAAAGGAGAAGAAAATGATAGGTTTTTGAAGGAAAATCAGTGAGTGCAGAAATTTATTAGACATTCGCTGGCAAAATAGAAAATAATATATGTCATTGCTGGTACTTTTATCTATTTTGAACTGCTGTAATTATGTAACTCTCATTGAATAAGAAATAAAAGTTTCGAAAAAGAAAATAAATTGTGGTGTTGCTAACAATTTTTGAAGCACAAATATGAGTACAAATGTTGAAACGCGGAAACTGAAAAGGAAACTTGCGTTTAGTCAACAAAATTTTAAAATGAAAAGCTGAGAATCGGAACTAGTTAAATTATATGTAGATAACAAATTTCTATATCGAGTATGTAAGAAACTAGCAATGAATAATGGTTGGCAGGCAGCATTGATGGTATTGATAAATCTGAAGCTGAAGATGGTGGTATTTTTATTTTTATAGAAAACAACACAATAAAGAAATCCACAAAATAAAAATAAAATAAAGAAAATACAAAAGAAAAAGGCAATAAAAGCAAAAGTGTGAAATTTAAATCTAAATAAATAAATCAGTAAAGAAAAATTGATTGTAAGCAGAAAATTGTTTAAAATATAAACAAACAGAATATGAAACTGAAGTATGAGAAGAAAACGTTTACATATACAGTAATACTCGGTTAATTGGTTTTCGATTAAATGCTTTTCCATTTAATTGCGTTCTTGCGTTTAATAGCGTTCTTCCGTTTCCAGTTGAACTCTATTTTCATTTTAATTGCGCTAGAAATTTTACATTTCTAGTTCAAAATTGTACTAGAATTTTTTGGTTAATTGCATTTCCCCGCTTAATTGCATTTCCCTGTAAAATTACGACAAAAATTTTACTTGTTTAGCTCAATGTATACGAAAATTTTTGCGGTTAATTGCATTCTCCGTTTAATTGAACCAGAAATTCTAAACTTTCATTGTTGCAATTAAATGGGGATTACTGTACATATAAAAAATAAGCTCTAACTACCTATCTAAGTATTTTGAAGCAGAACAAACCGACATAACAAAAAAAAAAAAAAAACAAAAAAAAAACAAGAACAGATTTTACAAGTTTTGATAGAATAGAGTAGGTACTTTAGAAATTTGTTTCGTTATTGTCGAAAATTTACTGATTGTGCGGTTTTGCTACCACGTTTTCTTCACATCAGTTATTTCCACACTCTTCATCTCTCTTCACCTATCTCTCTCTCTCTCTCTCTCTCTCTCTCTCACACATGTGCTGCCTCTCTGGTACTTTCCACTTTTACTACCTTACCATTTTATTCTTCCAATTGTAACTTTATAAGTACTACAAACGTGTAGATTAGCCACATTCAAAGCCTGGGATTCTCTAATTTTGTTTCTACTGAATTTCATTCTGTTGCTGTGATGACGATGATGATGATGATGATAATGATGATGCTGATGATTATTTGAGTGGAATTTCGAGTAGTAATACAAATTGTTGTTTGAAAAAGTAGCAGCTACAGCAGCAGTAGCAGCAGCAGCAGCTATAAAATACGAGTACGTTAACAACAATATGAGGTAGACACTCGAGAAAAAGTTGAAAAAATTGCTGAGTAGAGTTCGAGTTCGTTTTATTTTCTAAAAATTTTTAGCTGCCACATACATACATGTGGTACCTACACAGCTAAAGAGCATAAAACAGCAACTTATTTATGAAAATAGTTTTTCACTTTTTTTTTGGTTTTTTATTATTTATTTGTAATTTGAAGTAATCTTAAGCCAATTGGCAGTACTATTGATAGAGTGAACATTTCATCAGGAAACGTACATAAGTGCATAAAAAGTTGTTTAGATGATTCAAGATGTTGATTTTCTTGTGTGAGTTGTATGGGATTTTTTGGATGTTGAGATTGAATTGTATTGATGTTCTCTAAGGTTGAATGGTAAAAAGAATTTTAATACTAAATTGGAATTTTTGCCTGGGTCGAGAATATTTCGGTACTCGTTGATAAAAGCTTTATAGAAAGTTGCTTAGGATTTTGTGTAAGAATAAAACAAATTCTTAAATATCCTTTCTGCATTCATTAATTTCCAATTTTCACACATTATTCTTCACCTTTAACTTTTGAACCTTTGACTTTTTTCTTTTTTTCATTGCACTGTTAGTCTTTGTATTTCATACTTGATACTTCATACCTAATATTTGATAGGTCGTACTTGATAACTTATACTTCATTCTAAATACTTCGTACCTCTTACTTTATACTTCATACTTAATTTTTGATACTTTATTGATACTTGACTTTTAAAACTTCATGCTTGGTACTTAGTACTTCATACTTGATACTTCATACTTGATACTTCATACTTCATACTTGATACTTCATACTTGATACTTCATACTTGATACTTAGTACTTGATGTTTTATACTTGTTAATTTTTGATAATTTGAAATTTATACCTTACACTTGATGTTTCACGCTTAGTAATTCATTGATACTTTATACTTGATCTTTGATACTTCATTATTGTATTTAATGCTTCATTGAGACTTAATAGTTGATATTAAGTACTTGGTGCTTCATACTTCCTACTTGATTCTTTGTACTTCATACTTAATGCATCATACCTTATACTTGATATTTCATTGATTCTTTATACTTGTTACTTAATACTTTATTTTTGATATTTCAGACTTTATATCTCATACTTCATATTTGGCACTTATTACTTCATATTTGATACTTCATACTTAATATTTTATACATGATGCCTCATACTTGATACTTCATACTTAGTATTTAATTTTTTATACTTTATTGATACTTAACATTTAAAACTTCATGCTTGATACTTAATATTTCATACTTGATACTTAATACTTGGTATTTGATACCTAATACTTGATACTTAATATTTGATACTTGATACTTGATGCTTGATACTTGATACTTGATACTTGATACTTGATACTTGATGCTTGATACTTGATGCTTGATACTTGATACTTGATACTTAGTATTTAATTTTTTATACTTTATTCATACTTAACATTTAAAACTTCATGCTTGATACTTAATATTTCATACTTGATACATGATACTTGATACTTGATACTTGATACTTGATACTTAATACTTGATACTTTATACTTGATACTTGATACTTTATACTTAATACTTGATACTTCATTTATAGTTTGTACTTAATATTTGGTTCTTCTTTCTTAATACTTCGAAATCGATACCTCATACTTAATGTTTCGTGCTTAGTACTTCATTGATTACTTTATACTTGTTCTTTGATACTTCATACTTGGTGCTTGATACTTTGTACTTGGTACTTCATTGGTATTTAGTACTTGTTACTTCATACTTGATACGTCATATTTCCCACTTGATTCTTTGCACTTCATACTTGATACTTCATTGATACTTTACACTTCACAATTAATGCCTCATTCTTAATACTTTCTGTGAAGTACTTAATTGATAATTCATGCTTGGTTCATAACTTTTGGTACTTCAGTGATACTTATATTCTATGATATGATACTTCATTCTTTATACTTGATACTTCGTTCTTCAAACGTGATACTTGATACTTCATTTTTCAAAAGTAATTGTAACGAAAGATTTTATAATAAGGAAAAAGTCAATATCCTGCTTTTCTTTTCCTCATATCCATAAGCCCCTTGTTGAACATCGAGACTCAATTCTTTAATTTTCACAGCATTTCGTCTGAATCTTAAATATTTTGATTTAGTTCAACGAAAAGTTTATCAAATTCGTTAGAAAAGCACTTTCATTTCCCATTTAAATTCTGCATAACCACTCACGGATTTTCCGCAACTTAAAAAATTAAATTTTCCTAAATTACATAAACATTGAATAATTAATTTGTGTAATTTACTATTTATTTTAGTTAATTACAAATCATCCACTCACTCATACACACTTACTTTTCTCTCTTGAATTTTTAATATCTACTTTACCAAAAACTTTCTATAGTATATATCCATTGCCTGCTTTCGTGGAAAAGCTAAGTTCGTTGGCATTGCCTTTTCATTTTACAATTTAATTAAACATAATAATAATGAAAACATACAAAAAAAGAAAAAGCTACAAAACGTTTCTATCTCGCACTGAGCTCACAGTGTCCATCAGTTTTCATTTCATCTATACTCAACAAGCAGCTTGAATCGACCTCCTTCATCTCACACATACCTACAAAATTTTCACTCCTTCCTTGTTTATTACGTTTCTTAGCTCTAACATTTCTTCATTAAAATTCAACCATGAAAATGAATGAATTAAAATCCTTTTAAAAATATTTCAACAAAAACTGAACAAAGATTGCAAAAAAAATCATGAAAAAGTTTTCTAATCTTTTCTTTATGTTTTTGTTTTGTCTTTTATTTACTATTGCTGTATTTTTGTTAACCTTCAATTTTTCATTTGACTTTATTTATTTGCTACAACAACAACCGAAATAATTACAACAAATTAATGACTTTTCTGCGAACAACAAATGCTAATTTTTTTGTAAATAAATATATCCTGCATTTAAATATTTGGGTGCTATTCATTTTGGTTTGGGAATTGTAGTTTTTTAGATAAAAAGTTGAGGAAAATTGTTCACTATTTATAAAAAATGACGTATATAGGGTCCCATTAATTCTAGAGTAATTTGAAAATATTTTTCAAAGCCCTGGACTTAATAATTAATTGCCTGTTAGTCCAAATGTTTTGTCCTAAAAATCTAACTTTTCCTCCATACTTGTATGTGGCCATCTTCTTGCCGTGAATCGAACCCGAGGCCCCTAAGGTGATAGTCTGCATGTTGCCCCTAGTCTACCAGGGCGGCTTCTATACCTAGGTCAACTTTATTAGCATTGAAAATTTTAGCGCTAGCTCAATTTTATTTGCTTTGCACAGTGGTCGAACTTCGTACAAAAAGAGGACAAAAATAGAAGGAGTCGCCATAGAGTCACAAATTTTGGTATAGGAGTTGCTTATGTGAATACATACATCGACAGGTTGCAAAAATTAAAATAATACGCCCACTGCCGCACCCACCTCTCATACAACCAAAGCTGGATAACAATAGAAGGAGTCGTCGTAGAGTTAGAGTTACGCCCACTTCCCTTACAGCATGATTGTAAAAAAAAAAGAATATTTTCCTTTTTAACACTGAGAATCACTGTGAAAGCTTGTATTAATGTATTGTAAAACCCCTTTTCCCTCCCCTTCAAATTTACCTCCCCCCATTCCCCTCTTTTCTCCCACCACATGCTTTTTCTGTTACATTAACATTTATAATTTTAATGGTAATACTAACCCAAATTCACTGACATCGAAAATTTTAGTGGTAATGCTGATTTCATTTTTTTGGCAATGAAAATTTGAATGTTAATGCTAATTAAATATTATTGGTTTTGAATATTTTAAAGCTAATGCTCAATTCCATTTAACTAGAGTTGAAAACTTTAATAGCAATGATAATTAAATTTTTTTAAATGCTAATTGCATGCTATTTGCATTGAAAATTTGAATACTAATGCTAATTTCATTCTATTAGCATTGAATATTTTAACGGTAGTGTGAATTCAATTACATTGGCATTGAAAAAATAATATTAATACTGATTCTTTTCCATTAGCATTGAAAGCTTGAATGAAATTGTTTACAACATTTCGCTAGCTTTAAAAATTTAAATACTATCTAATGTCGATTCAATTCCACTGGCAGTGAAAATTTTATTGGTAATTATGCTTCCATTCATTTAAACCTTTTAATGCTAAATTATAATACTAGTCTCAGCATAGTTTCCTTGGCATTGAAAATTTTTATACTTGTGCTAATTCAATTTCATTAATATGAAATATTTAAATGGTAATGTCAATTCAACTTTAATAACACTAAAAATATTAATTCCATTCCATATCCACAGCAAATTTGATTGCTAATGCAAATGCAAATTTCAATAGAATTAAAAAATTTAGAATTAATGCCAATTACGCTCCATTTGCATTGAAAACTGCAGCACTGTTTTCTTAGCATTGAAAATATTTATTCAATTTCATTACATAATGTAGAAAATTTTAAATGGTAATGCCAATTCTACTTCATTAACACTAAAAATATTAATTCCATTCCATAACACAGCAAATTTTACTGCTAATACAAACTCTATTTCACTAGCATTGAAAAGTTAAAAGTTAATGCTCATTACACTCCATTGGCATTGCAAATTTCAATAGTAATACTCATTCAATTTTACTAGCAATGAATATTTTAATAGTAATACTCATTCATTTCTACTAGCATTGAAAATGTTAATGCTAGTTTAATGCTTTTAATAGATAAGAAAGGTAAGTCGCTATAGACCGACTACAGCGGCCCTTTTTTATATATTATTTTTCTTTCTCTTTCCTATGCTTTTGCGATTTGAAAAGGGTTCATTGTCACTGGTTTCAGGAAAAAAAAACGAAAGGATACAAAAAAGAAGATGTAAAAAAATTGGTTGAAAAAACTAAACCCACAATGCGTAGAAAAAAAAACTTAATTTGAAAAGTCTTGTATACTTTTTGGCGTTTATTATGCCAATTTGAAATTATAATTGTAACAATTTTGTTGTTTTTTTTTTTTTGTAAATATATTTACATTTTATTTTAAAAGTTTTCGCGTATATTTTGAGGATTAACATTTTTTTTTTTTTTTGTTATTTTTTGTATCTTCGTATGTGTTTGTGTGCCGGTTGTTGTTGTTGTCTTGACTGAGAGAGCGAAATGTTTTTAAGCTGGAACAATAAAAATGGAAATTGAATTGATATTTTGTTTTTTGTTTTTTTATTGTGTAGTGTATTTGTATGTCGTTGTTTTGATTTCGCTTGGTTTTGTTTTATTTGTTTGCATTTGAAATTGAATTGTATTGATTGCGTTGCGTTGCGTTACGTTACGTTTTTGTGTATGTATATGTGTCTCTGTGTGTGTTCTTAGTATACAACTACATAACAGCTCTTAAACATTTGAAAAACATTCCCACACACACACACACATATATAAAACATCTATGACAATAGAGGGAAAAACGCAGATAAAAAACTGGAGAAAAAAAAAAACAATAAAGTAGTTAGAATTGCAATGCATTTGCGTATGTTGTGTTCAGTTTTTCGTACCACTCCAAAAGCGTTGCCTTCTTTACACTTCTCGCTAGTTACTGGGTACACCACTTCAAACACTTCACTCTCTTACTACATACGCATTTGCAGAATTGAATTGAAAATACATTTTACTTGTTTTTTTTTTTTATTTTTATTTTTCAAGTTTACAGTTTTCTGATTGTGAGTGGTATTAGTATAAAAACAACAACAGCAACAAAAACAAATACACGAAAAAAAAAATAATATGCATAACATTCTTTTTTGCTTATGTATCTGTCTGTATGTGTGTGTGTGTGTGTGTTTGTTCGTTTGTTTTCAAGCAAGCAACAAAAGAAGTAAAGGAAGAAAAGGATTTAGTTTAATACCTTTTTATGTTTATTGTATGTGCAAAGTTTTGTACTTTTATTTGAATTGATTTGTTTAAATTTTCAATAAATTTCATAGATACACACACATACTCACACACACACAGTTTTTTCTTGTTGTTTTTGTTTTATTTAGAAGTACTTTTATATGATTCTTTCTCAATAGTAAGTACCTTGTATTTTGTCTTCTTCTAACATTTCTACTATTACGATGCAAATAAAAATTTTCATCTTGAAAATTCTAAAGAGGCTTACATTCTGACATTAAGCTTTGCGGTTCAAGAAAATTCGTTTTTTTGTACATTCATTCATTCGCAAAAATAATTTGCAAGGTAGATAGATAGAGGTAATTTTAGAAATGGTTTTTAACACACAAACACACACACACACACAAACATACACAAAAACAGACAAAAAAAGTTCAAAGCAAATGTATGTACAACTATAAAATGAGCCTGAGCTTGAACCAGATCCAGGGCAAAGTAAAGTGGAATGTTGCAAGTATTGAAATAATACTGTTGCATGGAGTATGTGTATGTTTATTTTATAATCGATATTCAAGTGAAATTGAAATGCAAAGCGTAACATCTTTTTATACATTTTGTTTTTTTTGTAGCTTTTTGTAGATTCTTTTATAAATTTTAAGACTTTTTCTCAATTCAATCTTTGAAATTCGATTGAGTGAATTTGAATTGAATATTTTTTTTTTTTATGTTTTTTATGTTAAATTGTAGCATATGGGGTATTAATTTTAATGATATTATGTGTGCTGCTTGAGTTTTCATGGATCTTGCTTAAATATATATATATATATATTTTTTTTTAGAAAGTCTAAGAAATATTTGAAATGAAATAAAAAAAAGTGCCTGATTAAGCAGGTTGCCATTTACCTTTGTCCAAAAAAAGATGAGAAAATGTCAACATTATAGATAATTTTGAAATATATTTCAAAGATACGAAATTGTGTCACAAAGTTCAATCTATCTATGGAGGTATGTACATACTTAATACTGGAAGAGAATATTCCTGTATTCCTGATGAGATTGATTCTGATAAGACTTCTTACTATTAGTAGATAAGAAAATGCCGACATTATCAATAGTTTCGGCATATATTCCATACAAAAATGTATCAAAAAGTTGATACTATCGATAGAGGTAGTACTGGAGGTTTAGATTTCTGTTGAACTTGAGCTTTTTTAACAAATGAATACACATGAATGAGCAAATGTCAAAATTGTCAATAGTGTAGACTTTTATGTCATAGCAAAATGTTGTCAAAAACATCGAACTAGAAGTTTTTATTCCCAGTTGAAACTGATTATATTAACTTTCAGCTTGATTAATGAATAGATAAGATAATGTTGCCGTTATCGATATTGCGGCATATATTTCTTAAAAAAATTTTGATATTATTTAATATTATCCTTAATGTAGACATTATCTCATCTACTGGCAAGGATGATAGAGTCCGTTCAGCAATCATCAGCAGATGATTCACATTTTACTTAATATTTCTATACCTTGAAACACAAAGTACAGAACCCCTATGGGTTCCATATTGCAGTGTTTAAATTATGTGCCTACGTAGGATCTAGTTGTTAAACTTTGTTTAACGATTAAAATCCTATATCTAAATTTCAAACTAATTTTGTTTGGAATTTTGATCCGAACTTTGGTCTAAATTTAGTATGAACTGTGACCTGATAAGATAATATGAATTTTGTGTGAGTTTGATCTGCTTTTCGTCGGGGTGTTGGTATTAATTTTTAATTATTGTTTCGAATTGAGCACCTCGGTACCATAGTGGTAGAGTGCTGGACCCAGTTACCTTGAGATCAACTCCAATAACGGTGTATAATTGCTATAATTGTTCTGATTTTGATCTAAAATTTTACCTGAATTTTAGTTTGGATTTTGGTTTAAATTTTGAATTGATTTTTGGTCTAAATTTTAGGCTGTTTCCGATCTAAATTTCGACCAGATTTTATTTTAAATTTTTGTCTGAATTTTTGTCTAGTTCATGGTTTGATTTGTTGTATAAATTTAATCTGTTTCTGGTCTAGTTTTAGGTTATAACTTAAACCGAATTTTGGTCTAAATTTATTTTGCTTTTAGTCTAAGTTTAGGCTGAATTTTTCTGCTTTGGTTTGAGTTTTTTGGTCCAAATTTTAATCTGAATTTTAGCTTTTATTCCGAATTTCTGTTCCAATTTTTTGTCTAAATTTTAGTTTGAATTTACGTACTTTTGGTCTAAATTCTGGAGGGAATTTGGTCTGGTTTGTCTGAGTTTTTGGTATAAAATTTTATGCTTTTGATATGAGCTTTTGTTGGATTTTTTGTATAAATTTTTGTTTTAAATTTTGATCAAATTTTTATCTGATATTTTCTTTGAATTTTGACCAGATTTCGCTCTGCAATTTCGTTTAAATTTTGATTTTCTTTTGGTTTAAATTTTGGTTTGAGTTTTGGTCTGAGTTTTGGTCTGATTTGTTGTAAAAGTTAAGTCTGCTTCTGGTCTCCTTTCGTTTATTACTTGGGCCGAATTTGGGTCTGAATTTGGTTTGCTTTTTTAATTTAAGTTTAGGCAGAATTTTTCTGCTTTTGTTTGTGTTTTGGTCCAAATTTTGATCTTGATTTGATCTGCTTTTATTCAAAATTTCTATAGTTTTGGTCTAAATTCTGGGGTGAATTTGGTCTGGTTTATATGAATTTCCACCCTGAATTTTTATCTGAATTCGTTATGCTTTTAGTCTGAGCTTTTGTTTGAATTTTTGTCTAATTTTTGTTCTGAATTTTGAACAAATTTTTATCTGGTCTTTGCTTTGATTTTCTACCAGTTTTTGCTCTCCGATTTGGTCAAAATTTTGATCTGTATTTGATTTGCTTTTCGTTTTAATTTTGGTTTGAGTTTTGGTCTGATTTTGTATCATGTCTGCTTCTGGTCTAATTTTAGGTTATAACTTAGGCCGAAGTTTGGTCTAAATTTGGTTTGCTTTTAATATGAGTTTGGTCTGAATTGTTTCTGAGTATAGTTTGATTTTTGGTCTAAATTTTGATCTGGATTTGATCTGCTTTTGTTCTAAATTTCTGGTCCAAATTTCGATCCTGAATTTTGGTTTGAATTCATTATGCTTTTGGTCTGAAATTTTGTTTGAATTTTTCTCTAATTTTTGTTCTGAGTTTTTATTAAATTTTTATCTGATTTTTGCTTTGAATTTTGACCAGATTTTGTTCTGTGATTTGGTCTAAATTTTGATCTGTATTTGATTTGCTTTTCGTTTTAATTTTGGTTTGAGTTTTGGTCTGATTTTATATCGTATCTGATTTGTTGTGCCAATTTAGTCTGTTTCTGGTCTGTTTTTCGGTTATAACTTGGACCGAAATATGGTCTAAATTTGGTTTGCTTTTAATGTGAGTTCAGTTGCGATTTTTCTGCTTTGGTTTAAGTTTTGGTCAAAAATTTGATCTGCTTCTATTTCAAATTTCTGGTCCGATTTTTGTCTAAACTTCAGTTCGAATTCAGGTAGTTTTGGTCTAAATTTTTTAGGCGAATTTGGTCTGGTTCGTCTGAATTTCTACCCTGAATTTTTGTCTGAATTCGTTATGCTTTTAGTCTGAGCTTTTGTTTGAATTTTTGTCTAATTTTTGTTCTGAATTTTGAAAAAAATTTTTATCTGGTTTTTGCTTTGAATTTCGACCAGTTTTTGCTCTTCGATTTAGTCTAAATTTTGATCTAGATTTGCTTTTAGTTTGAATTTTGGTCTGGTTTTATATCAGAGCTTAGATCTGAATATTGGTCTATTTTTTTTTTTTTGTATGTAAGAAATTTGGACTGAATTTTTTCTGAAAATTGGTCGAATTTTTACCCTGAATTTTGATCTGACTTTGGTTTGAATTTTGGTCTGAATTTGGTCTGAATTTTACTTTCATTTATGGTTTGATATGTGATCTATAATTTGTCCCCTTCTAGTCTACTTTTTGGAGTTAATTTGTGCTTAATTTATGTCTTAGTTTGGTCTACTTCTGATTTGAGGTTATTCCGCTTTTGGCCTGATTTTGGGTATAAATTTGGTTTAAGATCAAATTTGGCTCAAATTTCTGGTCTAAAATTTGGGTTTGGACTTGATCTATTTTTTTTCTGAAATTGTTTTGAGTTTTTGTTCGAATTTTGATTTACTTGTGGTTTGAATTTTGGTCTGGGTTGGCCTAATTTTTTCCTTTTAATTATAGTCTAATTTTATAGTTTGGTATTCAATTGTTAATTTTTCCCTGTAACACAGCGTAATCAAAAAATAATAATTTACGAATTTTCCTGAGTTGAAATAAAATATTTTAAAAGAATTTAATAAAAAAAATATAAAAAATAAATAGATATTAATATTTTTATTCATCCGTAACACACATAAAACATATCTACATGTACTTACTCATACAACTAGCAATATGAAATTTTAATTAAAAAGCAAAACTAAAAACATAGAAAATAATTTAATTTCTTATCTTCACTTCCGCTTTTGTAGAAATTTTCGCAAAAAAATGTAATACATTTACAAAAATTTCATAAATTTTCACAAAATCATTTCCTCCTAGACTATATACCACTACATGCATAGTAACTGTTTTACCACTACCACTACCACTACTACTACTACTGAATGTACTCTACTGTGATGCAGTATTGCTGTTGTGCTGGTGATGCTGGTTGTTGCTGGAGAGATTGTTTTTTATAGTTTAGTTGAATGTGTTCCTCAATATACTTGTATATAGTATACATATATGTTTTTGTGTGTGTGTGTGTGCCTCTATATACAAATGTGTTTGTTTGTACTCATATATTTTAATCTCGACCACAAAATCTAATACTAATTTACGAAACTATTACTCAAATTAAAATCCGTTTATTTGGCGTACAAAAAATTCTATACTACCACACTTTAACACACACACACACACACATACACAAACACATTAAAGCTGAAGCTCCATTACATATGCGTCATTGCCTTTTTTGTTCCTTCAGTGTGAATATGTATGTGTTTGAACACATTTGTTTAATCAGTGTACTTTTTATGTCGTTTAGAGTTTCTAGTTTTCCTTGTATTTTTTTCGCTCTTCACAGTGTTGAGAACCTGCAACTCACAATCTACACCAACATGTATGTGAGTACGTGTGTAGCATTGTTCCTCAATTTTTTTTCTTTTTATTCAGCGTTTAGGTTTTTAGTGCTCTTACAAAAAACCAATTTACACTGCGGTATTTTCAACATAAAAGCTCAAACGACAAATGGAAGTTGGAAGAGTGTAATGTGCAAAAGAAATTTACGCTCAAACCAAATGAAAGATATAGCGATATGAGAGCGAAATTGCTGTAATAAATATATGAAAGCGTATGAACATACAGGAGCAGATAAAGTTCACACACTTGAAAATGTTTTAAAAATGGCAAGTAGCGGAAAGGTGTTGTTATTTAATCAAAAGTCTGGTATCTAGGGTGGGGTTTGTGTGATAAGATTATTAATATACAAATATTGTATTTAGCGGAACCAAGAGAGGGGGTTTTTCAAACAAAATGTTCAATAACATTAGGCTTTGTATTTGTTGTATTTGAACACTCATATGCTAAACATTTGCAATACTTTTGCACGTTTCCATGTTCGAGAACATTGAGATTTGCATTTGAACACTCATGTATTGAAAATGTTTTGATCTTTTTGCACATGTTTATGCTCAAAAATCTTAGGGTTCGTATTTGAACACTCATGCGCTCAATATTTATGATAGTCTAGCATATATATTCTCAAAAACATAAGTATTTTGCATTTGAATATTTATTTCCTAAATACTGTCTTTTTTTTTTAGCACATATACAGACCAATAGGGTTTGTATTTGAATACTCATGCGTTGAAGATAGGCGGTCTTTTTTCACTTGTCTATGTTCAAGAATATCGTGATTTGTTTTTGAACATCTATTTTTTGAGCATTGTAGAAAATTTGTACGTGTTGATACTCCAGAACAACATTGAGCATTGGCGTTCTTCTTATACTTATTTCTGTTCAAGTGCAAAAAGATTAGTTTGAAAACATAATCCATATTCCAAAACATCAGAGTTTTTGTTGAACACTCCTTAACAGAACATTCATCATCAATCTTTGCACACATGAACATGTTCCAAAACATCATGGTCCGTATTTAAACACTCATGTACTAAACATTGTCAATGTTTTAGCACGCGCTTATGCTCTAGAACATTATTTTCGTATTTGAATACTTATGCACTGAATATTGTTGATTTGTGTGCGCATGTTCATATATCAGAACATCACGGTTCTTATTCGACCATCCTGGGTATAAAGATGTTCAAAAAAATCTTTGGCCTTATTTGAACACTTACGGTCGAACATTTACGATATTTTTCCACATGTTCATATTTAAGAATAAGAGAATTTGAACTAGAACCTTTCAAAACTGAACATTGCTAATCTTTTTCTGAATGTCGATATCCCAACACATCAAGGTTCGCATTTGAACACCCTTGCATTGAAGATAGGTGGTCTTTTCATGCTAACCCATGTTAAAAAATGTCATAATTTGTTTATGAACATTTATTTCCTGAGCATTGCAAGTTTTTTTTACCAGTTCAAATATTTCAGAACACCAGGAACTGTATTTGAACACCCTTGAACAGGACGTCATAATATTTTTCGCACATGTACATGCTTCAGAACATTGGGTTTCAGATTTTAACGCTCGAACACTAAAAATTGTCGATGTTTTTGAATGTGTTCATCATTCTTTTCACACATGAACGTGCTCTAAAACATCAAAGTTCATATTTAAACTTTCATAGAATAAACATGGTCAATGTTTTTGCTCGTGCTCAGGCTCTAGAACATTAATTTCCATATTTGAGTAATTATGCACTGAATATTGTTAATCATTTTTCGCTTGCCTATATTTCAGAACACTATTGTTCATATTTGACTATCCTATGTACAAAGAATTTTAAATTTTTTTTAAAACTGTTCATGTTCTAAAAATGGGTTTTATTTGAACGCTCGATATTTTTCCATGTGTTCATATTTAAGAATAACAGAATTTGAAGAAGAATATTTCTAAACTGAACATTGCTAATCTCTTTTCAAATGTTCATATTATAAAACGTCGAAGTTCGCATTTGGACACTCATGAATTGAGGGTAGGCGGTCTTTTGACGCTGACCCTTGTTCAAAAATGTCATAATTTGTTTTTAAGCATTTATTTCCTGAGCATTGAAGGTCTTTTTTACAAGTTTAAATATTTCGAAACACCAAGAGTTGTGTTTGAACACCCTGGAACAGGACATAATCATTTTTTTTTATCTCTGTTGAACATCAGGTTTCAGATTTATACACTCGTGTACTGAAAATTGTTAATGTTTTTGGATGTATTCATATTCTAAAATATTAGTGTTCGAATTTGAACACTTATGTATCAGAGATTGTTGTTGTTGTTTTTTTTTTGCACTTGTTCATATTGCAGAACCTGACGGTTAATATTTGAACACTTATTTACAGAGAATTGTTGATGTTTTTGCAACTGTCTATGTACAAAAACATTTGGGTTCATTTTGAACACTCATTTACTAAACACTGACATCCTTTTTGCAAGTTTCCGTATTCAAAAACAAAAGTATTCGAACTAGAACACTTCTGAATTGAACATTGTCGATCTGTTGGTTTTGTATGTATATTCAATTGGTGGATATCGTTAACTTTCCCGTATATTCCTATGTTCAAACACATCGGATTCGATCACTCATATTCTGTACGTTCTTGATCTCTTCGGACCTGTTCAAGAACATAAGTTTTCGCACATGACCATGAACACACAATTTGTATCCACATATCTTTAGGATATATTTTAATTTGGTTCTTTAACATTTCATTCAGCTCAAAAAACTCTAAGGAAATTTCTTTGCTTCATTGCTAAATCATTAACTTTAAAAGTTACCATTAAAATTTCTCCTATTATCTTCAATCTTTATAATATTCTACATAAATTACAAAAATGGTTCTGTTATATTCATTTAGATATACTTAGATCTAAGTGTATTTCTGCAAATACTTATATTTTCAAATAATCTCAACATAAATTTCCATTTATGACCAAAAGCTTCCGCATTATGTTAACTACAATATGATTTCAATGACCTAAATACCAACCAAAAAACCAAAAACCTTTAATTCACATACTTATACTCATATATCACATACATTTAATGCGCTTCTATAAATATGCAGGTGTTTTAATGTCAGCACGTCCCCCTTCAAATTTTTTCGAATTCATATAAAAGTATAATCCCAAAAACGATAAACCACAGAAAAATATATACATATACCAAACTATAAAAACCTTTTAGCATATGTTCACACCTTGACCAGCAAAAAATTCATTTACAAAATAAAAAAAAAAGAAACAACAAAAATAATGAACAAAATAAAATGTTTAGCGCATAAATTCATAAATGTTTCCGGTACTATATATTTTTTCATTCTATTCACCCAACATTTATTTTGGTAGGTAGTTACACCCCTTTTTGTATTTGTATACGAGTGAGCGCTAAACATGGCTATAAACATACATTCTCACCGACACAGTCATGCATATATTTCTATATATTTGGTATTTCCGTTTAATGTTTTACTTTTTCTGTATAGCATACTTTTAGGTGTTTATCTATATATACCAGGTATTCAATGAAAAGTTGTGAAAATATTTTTTTTTTTTTTTGGTTTTTGTTTTTGAAACGTTAATAAAAATGACAAAACTAGACAGCATTAAGTGATAATAAAATTGAAATACTACGAGTACGAGTGCTAGTAATAGTAAGCGTTTTAAATGTTTAAACGTTTGATATTTATAAGAAAGAATGAATAGAATTGTTTTCTGAAATTTGTGTGTGCAACATTTGTGTTTAATGTTCATCTCTTTCATTTTCACATTTGAAGTAAAACGCATTTCATGTTTGCTTTTTTTTTTTTTTTGGTTTTTATGTTATCAGAGATTCTTATTTTTTTATTACTAAATACTGGCCAACACTTTGATTGTGCATATAAATGAATATGTATGTATGCGTGGGTGTGTGTGTGTGTGTGTAATTTTGCTTATCTTCATTTCACCAACTACGACAATATCTTTACAGAAAAACCAATTTATTGCCATTCCAAATACATATACTCACACACTTTTGCATTGCATATTTTTTGGAGCTTCAGCATAACTCGTTCTCTCTCCCCTTCTCTCTCTCTCTTCCTCTACCTTCTCCTAGCTTTTATTTGCTTTATAGCTATTTGCGATTACTATTTCTTCTTTTCCTTCATATATTTTAGTATTACTTTTTCGCAACAAAACAAAAAAAAAAAAAAAAAGTACAGAAAACTAGAAAGAAGAAAATTTATATTGCACGCCTCTTTCGCGTCACAATGATTAATGTCACTTTATCGCAAATGTGTAGCATTGACCCTCTGGACCTCACCGCTGGTTTTCGCTTCAACTTTTCCATTCCTTGACATTCAGCACTGCATAGACTCGTAGTTTGCATCATGGACACAGAAATACATTCATACTATATACTCTCACATACATAAATGCATTTTTGTTTACTCATACACTAAGCTTAGTAGCATAGATTGTAAAATTGCGTAGCAAAACGTATGCACTCTGGAAATTGGTACTATGTAGGAGTAGAGGCTAAAAGCGCAAAAGAAGAACCATTCATTTTCCCAGTGAGTATGTCCTTTTTCCTGTTGATTTGAGTGTATGTGTGCGTTAGTGTTGTTGCATTTCTAAATAATACTTCATTGCTCTTTTTGTTGTCTGTTTATTTGTGTAAGTGCATGTGAGTGTGTGTGTGTGTGCAATATATTTTCTTCTTTTTTTGTTTGTCTATTTTGGTAGCAAGTTCCGTTTCACTTTTGCTTATGTCTAGCATATTTTTGTCCACGCTCTTTAAAGCATGCTTCAAAAGTACCTATACTATTTTAAATCGATTTCCAATATTAGTTGCAATTTATTTTATGGTGAACACTGAAGGTGTTTTAATCCTAGTAAGAAGTTTTTTATTTAATCGAAAATGATTTGGTAAAGTAGGTACTTCAATGGAATTACTTGCAAATCTAAATCTAAAAGATTGGCAAAGGTTGTGGTTTATGATATCTTTTTTTGTTCCTTCATCTTTAAAGTTCAAGGGATATTCTAAATTTCACAATCCTTTCCTTCTCTTTCAATCTATCAGTATATAAAATCATTTCCAACGAAGTGGTATTGAAACTTTACTGTAGTTCATACACAAAGTTAAGTAGCATCTGACAATCTTCAGATATTGAAGTTGTAATTAATAAAAAAAAAATACATCTTATTCTCTATTCTGGAATTAATAAATCAACTAAACGGCCGTCAGAAAAAATAGAAGACTATGTATAATAGCAAGTCAGAGATAATCCGAAATAAAAATGGAAGTCATAATCTATGACTCAAAAGTTAAAAGAAACTACAGAAAGCAAACGAAGGTAATTCAAGTTAAATAAAATAATTGAAGTCATAAGCTAAAAATTGCACTCAAAATCACTGAGTTGAAATATGTTCCCGTTAGGAACAAACAAATGCTATGAGAGGCCATAATGGCTGCATAACCTGTGATTCACTAGTTAAACAAGGCAATCATGAACAGTTAAAGCTGGTCAGGGCTAATCAGAGACTAACAATGGCAGACTCTGCCAATCCGAGAAAGAAAGATTAAGTTATAACATGTGACTCATAAATTTAAATATGTAACTAGAAACAATAAAAAGCAATGAAAAACAAATAGAGGAACTAACCTTAAAATAGGCCGTCAGAAGCAATGAGTGGTAGTCAAAAGGAGTAGTTGAAGTTCGAAAAGTGTAACCAAAGAAAATTAGAGCAAAAATAAGAACTCATAATCTATGACTCATTGAACAAAAAAAGATTTCACAAACTACCTGAAGCAATAAAAGATTTTCAAAGGAAATCAAAGACTAAAAATGAAAGTTAGAGGATATCACAACCTGTGATTTATAAACTAAAATCAGAAACAATCAGAAGTGAAGCAAAAAAAAAACAGTCAGATCAAATCAAAGCCCTTGACTCATTGACTCAAAAATGATGTGTCACTCAGAGGCTATGGGGGTCAATAAGTGGTGAACAAAGCCTATGAATAGCAAATTAAAAGTGGCAGTCTGAGGTAGTAAATTTATGTTAGAATGAATTGAAGCTTATAACATGCAAAGAAATCATAGTTAATGATTCATTGACTCAAAAGTCATGTAACTCAGAGGCTATAGAAGCCAATAAGTGGTGAACAAAGTCTATGAATCGCAAATTATAAGCGGCAGTCTGAGACAGTAAATGTGTATCAGAATTAATTGAAGCTAATAACGCGCATTAAAATCATAGTTAAAGACTCATTGACTCAAAAAAAAATGTAACTCAAAGGCTATAGAAGCCAATAAGTGGTGAACAAAGCCCATAAATCGTAAACTAAAAGCAGCAGTCTGAGACAATAAATGTATGTCAGAATGAGGCTAATAAAGCGCAATGAAATCATAGTTAATGTTTCAAGGGTCAAAATAGCGGTCAAAAGGAACAAAAGGTAGTTAAAATTATTTAAAAATCTAAAGTAATAGTAGTGGTCATAGCCTATGGCTCATTAGGCAGCTGAAAATAATCAAAGACTATTGAAAGCAAAGACTCATAATTAAAACTTGCAATCAGAAGCAGTAAATGGTAGTCACGGTTATCAAAGACTAAAGCTAAAATGCTCTGTAAAGTCATAACTTATGACTCATATATATATATATGAAGAAGTATTCGTTTGTCCATGAACGTCAGAAATATTTGTTTAGAGGCAGACTATAATTTGGTGCTAGGGTTAATTTAATAACTGGAATAAATCTCGGAATGGGCATAACAAAAAAAAATAGTTCTCATTAAAAGGGTTCAGAAATTTTTAACAAAGAGAGAAGGAGGGGGGGGGGGTGGTGGGTTATTTTTAATTAATGTACAAACATTTGTATTAAATAAAAGATCAAAGGCCTGTTAATTTCTCGCATTCCTCCCGGTTGGATTCGCATTGGTCATACATCATTCAGATTTCAATTCCGCTTCGATTTTCAATAAACAAGTTTACCCTCTTCGGTAATAAAAAATTAATGTTGAAACTAGAAAAATTCACAATTAGTGTCTTAAATGAAGCCTCTATCGTAACAAGAAAAAATTCTCATATATTCAGTGTTTTTAGATTTAATGATTTGAGCATATGAATCAGTGAGTCAATTCGTCTGAAAATGTTTTCTGATCCCGGCATATTTAAATTTTTTGTTTCTAGATTTAATGGTTTGAACAGAGATTTCATGAATCACTAATGAGTCGGTCATTGTAAACGCTTTTCCTTATATGTTATTATTTTTTTTTTTGTATTTTTTCTTAGTCTATTAAAATTTTATGTACATATTTACTAGTTCAGTTTGGTTGAATAAAATCATTTTATTTTGCAAGAGTTAAACTACGCCCTAAGGTGTCATTTCAAATGTGAGGCTTTTTTCATGAATGGACTTACAGCTCTGAACGAAATATACACTGAAATTGAGTTCAAGGATATATTTGTATTCAATGAATTTATGGTCTGGAAGAAAAGTAGTAAAAAGAATAAAAACAATAATCACATTGGGCTTCATATAATTTTTAGTAATAAAAAGGAAAATCAATTTATTTTAATAAAACAATATTAAAAGCTAAACAACTACTGTTGTATAAATATATTTATAGTAAACAAATGTAAATACTGCAGAAATGATTTGGAGAAACTACCCACACCTTGGGCGCTATTTGGTATTTGGAAAGTAAACATTTTAATTAGAAATTCGATTTGTGGTTTTCTTTTGAAGAAAAACTGTAAATAAATTTAAAACTATAGCGTTTTTCTTTTTATTCAAATCTATGCCGTACTTATTAAGGTCCATAGATTTGAGTTGCCCAAATAGCCCCCATGAGAGGCGCTGTATGGTTCTGTGCGTAAAAATAAATGTATGCTGAAATGCAAAAATAAATGTTACAAAATTGAGTTGTATATTTTTCTACTATGTAGACTTCTTTTGATACAAAATTTCAATTAAAATTCTGTGAGTTTTTCTTTTGAATCATGCAATATAAATATCTATATAAATTTAATGTTTGTATGCCTACGCAGCAACACACACGATGTTGTATTGCAATTGTAGCCAAAGTGTGTACATATAAATGCAAACAAACCAACAACTTTTTACATTCAACTACAAATACATGCAAAGTTAGAAATAAAAAGAAAAATGGACGAAAATCATAGCATATTTAAAGGGTTGTGAAGTGCATACAGACACAAATGTAAACACAAACATATATATATATATAGAAAAAAAAAAGCAGAAAGCTATGTATGTACATATATAAACAAGCAAGCAGGTGCTTAGAAAACTAACTGAAAAGTTACTAGAATACGCATACAAATACACATTTGTGTGGTTAAGTGTGTGTGTGTGTGTTGATTTCCATATATGTATGTCTCATGTATGCATTTGAGAACAAAATTCAAATACAACTCACATATTTATTCCCACAATGTTTTCACAGTGTGTGGTGCATGCAGTTTGCAGTTTCTAGCTAAAAATGAAAATATAGGGGCGGAGAGTTTCTTTCTTTCCGAAAAAATATGGTCAGAAATAATGAACAAAAAAAAAAAAAAATGAAAGCATATAAAATTCAAAATTGAAGTTAGAAAAAAATATACTGTGCCAGCACCAGCACACAGAAAAAAATAACGCTTCACTGAATTGACTTTGAATTGGCTTAAAGTTAACAAACGGAAATCGAAAAATCGTTTGGTTGTCGTTTATTTTTTTCTCAAATTTTCTTTTTTCACCTTTTTATGGTTTTCTATTTTCTGCTCGTAGTTTGTTTTGCTTTAGTTTGGCTCTTAATCTAATTGGTTTAGCTGTTGGAGTAAAATTTTTCATTGGTCGTACTGAGTTGCAGTTTTTTTTTTTTAATGTATATGCACACAAATACATTTTAGGCACTGGCGGATACAGGGTGAGTTTTTAATCAGAAAATCGGTGTTTTTGAGACATGAATCGTGGTGCCCAGAACAAGTACATGGTCTTTGAAAAAAAAGTATAGTTTTGATGTCTCTAGTATAATCAATTTAAATATATGTGCAATCATTAGCGAATCCAAGAACGCGGCGAGGGAAGTTTGAAATAAAACCCCTCTATGGAAACGCTAGTGATATTAGGTATACGCTTAAAGAATTTTCCTCTTCTATACATTTGTATTTTGCAAATAGTATCCTTTTTGGTATCCTTTTCTGTATCTTTCGGTTTTTTTTTTTTTTTTTGTTGCTTATGTTGTTGCTGTTTGGATTATTGCTGCAAATTTACGCAAACAAATTGCGCAATTCTAAAAGCATTCAAATTTTTAAGTTCTCTTGCTGTATTTGACTAAAAAATATGTATTTAGGTTTTCGTATGTTTATGTGTTTGCATGTCTGTGTGTGCGTTAAATTTGTGGTTTTGCTTTAGCCAATTTGTGAAGATGATATTCTAAAAAAAAAAAAACTTATGTGAGTGTGTGTGTGGTTATTTAAGTTTTGCATAGCTTTTACTTTTCTACATAACACAGCAAAATATCACTCTAAAATAAAAAAAACTTTCGGTTATTTAAAGAAGTTTCGAAATATTAGCATATATGGTCCAAGAAGCTTTAAAAACATATTTCCTGTATATCTCGCGAGATAACAAAGCTGCAAATATTTTTCGGCTTTAGTTTCTTCAAAAATCAATGTTCCTTAAATCAAAATGGAAATCTGCTTAGGAAAAGTTAAAAAATTTGGTTTTTGATTCACATGAGTCATATGAGTCGTAAGCTATAACTTTCTCTAATTTTCACTTTTAGTCTACGATTACCGTTATCTATCTTCTTCTGCTTGTGATTTTTTCAGGCAGCCGTTTTTAGTGTATGAGTCATAGGCTTTGATTTCTGATTCCTGCTAAAATTTTCTATGTTTGCCCGTTACAGCATCTAATACATATTTTAGCTTATGATACTTTCTAACTTAACTCTATAATTTAATCTACTATATTTTTTAAATAAATTTGTACATTATTAACTTTTCTCTTAATTTTTCATTACAGATATCGCTTTCTACATAATGTCTCCCGCTTAACCCACCAAAAAAAAAAAAAAATCAAAATAATAAAATAGTAAACAATTTTAAGTAAGTTATGATACATAAATACTAAATAATTTTATATATTTGCACATACTTATTCATCATATTCAATTTATAACTTTTCATAACTTCATAGCACTCATAACTTTGACTTAAACTTTTCTCCACCTTTCTTCTTCTTTTACATCATTCATTTAAGCTGCTTTGTCACTTGCTTATTAAAATTTTAAAATCATTTTTGCGCTAAATTAAACAATTTTAACAATGCGCTTTTAAAAACATGAGGCAACTAACTGCTGTAGTAGCAGCAGCAGTTTCAATATCATCGTTAAAGGCAGCAACACAAGCAGCAGCAGTAGCGGCAAATAGAGAAGAAAAACAGCAACCACTGCGAATTTTTGCCTGTGATATTTCAAACTACCAGCTACCAACTCGGTTGCAATTTCATATACATAGATATATAAAATAATATGTGCATAACTTTATGCATATGTAGCTTAAGAATTACTTTTATGTTTGTATACGTATGTGTGTATGTATATGTTTAACGCTGTGTGTATGTTAGTGTGTATGTGTCTAATATGACAATAAAAACGGTCTGCTGCACTAATGTTATTTATTTTGCATAAATGCACTTGCCACTCTCTATCGTATAGAATCGTATTCATATACAAACATTAATTCATATACAAGCAAACACTTATATATAGAGGTATGAATACATATGTTTATGAGTCTGCTAGTGACACATAATTGCAATAATTTAAATGCAAAATGTAACAAGTTTATCATTTTCATACTCATTTAAATACAAAAATCCTTCATATTTTTTTCTAGAAATTGCCTCTTTCAGCCTTTTGTTACTTGAGACTTCTATCTACTGCTTCTGATTGATTCTTTTTTAGCTCATGAGTCATAGGTTTTGAGGACTGCTTATTGCCTCTAATAGCATATAATTGTATATGGAAGCCACTGAATGAGTTTTTGTTCTTCTAATGGTTTCTTTTTAACTATGATTCAAATATTTGAATCTCCCGTAACTGTCAGTTTTAGTCTCTAATTACATTAGGCGCCTTTTTATTACTTCTGGCTGCTTCTGATATATTTTGGTAATAGTTTTTGCCTATGAGTCATAAGCAATGATATTCTTTTTTTGCTTCAATTTTCGCTACAGCCTCTAAATCTTTCTAACTACCATTTATAGCTTTTGATTGCCACTTGAAGCTTATGAGTCATATGATTTGGCCACCTCTTACTGTCTCTCACATGCCTTTCATCCTCGAATTGCCTTTACGTTGGTTTTTAGTCTCTGATTACTTTTAACTGGCTTTTCTTGTTTCTGTTTGCCCTTTTAGTTTATGAGTCATTAGTTATAACTACTTTTTATTGCTTTTCAAAACCTCTGATACTTCCTGACTGCCATCTATTGCAACTTGAGACTTCCTACGGCATCTTTTATCTAATGAGCCACATACTATTACCGCATTTTTCGCCATTGCTTGCCTTTTGTTCCTTTTATCTGATTCTTTTAGCTTTTGAGTCATAGATTGTGACTAAAGTAATTACCTCCGATTATTTCTGGGTTCTTCTGAATACCCCTTAAAAGTTCTTATTCTCTCAGGCTATATTTTAGTCTATGAGTCTAACTGTTTTTGCCACTGAAAGCTTCTGTTTTTATTTCTTCTTCTTTTTCACTTAAAAACACTTTCTAGAAACTAGAAATTTTAAAGGAAATTGCTTTTAGTTGCCATGAAAACTAAAAGTCAACACATGATAACATACGTAACATAACAAATTACTCAATTAACTCAAATGACTCACTTTACTCAATTTTGAGAAATAGCATTTTCTATTTTTTTCTACCTACTTCAACTCATTAAATTAAAATAGAAACTTACAATTGCCGACACGGCCATCACTGCAACAAATGTTGTTGAATGTTTGAATGTTTCTATTTGCTATTTGATGACAATTTGCTTTCATGAAAAACAAAAAAAAAAAAAAAAAAAAAGAAACAATAACGATAATCATTTTTTATAGTCACGCAACAACAATCTGACAATAGTTTATTATTATCTAAAAGAAAAGTAATAGAAAAAAGTATCTACAAATCCAACACAATATCTTAAGTAATAATATTCATACATACTTACACATCAACAATATATACTTATATGATTGACAGCACATTGAAAATTAAATTATTATAATACTAGAAAATATTATCAACAATATGTTTGTGGTATGTGTGTAGTAAATTGTTGTCAACGACAAATATCTGCCTGTCTGTCTGCATATTTGTTTCTCAAACAATGAGCCATGAGTTTCTGTCTATCTGTTTAAGAATTATTGTCAACAACCTAATAGGCTTTATTTTTTACTTGCTCGCTATTATACACTTACTTACTTACTTACCTACCTCTATGTATTTCTATTTGAGTATGTTGAATATGTTTGTATGTGTCGCTCGTTCGTTTTTCGTATATTTATTTTTGTATTGACAAATGACGAAATAGCAAAAATTTTGTTGTCAGCAATAATTTTTTTACTGCGTTATTCAACTAAAGTTACAACATAATTTTGATATAATATTAAGTGTAACGTTTTTATTTTGAAGTATAGAAATAGTGAAATGTATCGCTTTTACTTTTGCTATGAAAAATCTAACTGCCTGTGGTTACTTCTTATTTTTATTGCTCATGAGTCATAGGATAAGGCTGACTCTTTTTACCTTGGCGTATCTTCAATTACGTCCTATTTCGTTTTATACATAATCTGTGATAGTCAATGATTTCATTTGTCTTTTACCGTTTGCTTTTTAATGCTTCAAATTACTTTACTCCTGCACTGCCTGCCTATTTTTATCTCTGACTGCTTGTTTCAACTTATCAGTCATAGACTTATTACCTTTTATTGCTTTCCGTAGTCTCTGATTGCTCATGATTGCCACTGATTGATTATTATTGCTTTTATCTGTCTTTCTTAGTCTATGAGTCATAAGCTATGACTTTCTTTACCTCTCACTTTTACTCTCCATTTTTTTTTGGTTACATTTTATTGCTTCTCATTGCTTTAGGAATCTTATGGCAGCTTCTGGGTCTGTGAGTCATATGCTAAGATTTCCTTTTTAATGATGATTAATGCTTCTTTTTGTTTATGAGTCATGGGTTTTGACTACCAGTTATTACCTCTTATTATTTCTAATTGTTCCTGATTGGCACTGGTTGCGTTTTATTGGCTCTAAGGGTGTATTTTTACCTATGAGTCATAAACTGTGACTTTTTCCAACTGCCATTTTAAGTCTCTTATTATCTTTGGCTACCATTGTTTCTTGTGATTGCTTTCGAAATACTTTTCTGGGCTATGAATCATATATATGATTACCTCTGCGTTTAATACTGACTTCCACTGATTTCTTATTAATGCTTTTTGCTTGACTATGACTTCCTCTAACTCTATTTTTTAATCGCTGATTCTCTTTGACTACCTTTTCTGTCTCGTTATTCCTTCTCAGAAAGTTTTTGGGCGTATGAGTCATAGGCTGTAATTTTCTATTTATGTTATAATTTTCTCGTATTACTCGTTATAACCTACCATTCCTTTTGAATAGCGTTTACTGCTTCTAACTAGTATATTTGCCTTATGAGTCATTGACTTTTACAACCTCTTTTTGCCTTTCATATCCTGTGCTTCTTTCTAGCTTCCACTGTTTGTCTCTTATTGCTTCTGGCTTCCTCTTTTATTGCATGAGTCATATGTTATGACTTCTTCTTCATGCTTCGTTAGGCTTTTTTTCACCCTTTTAGGCTCTGAAGCCCCCTGACCGCCATTTTTCAGTGGAGTTTAAGATTCCCGTTCAAATTAAAATTGAGATTTTTCAGTATTTTCTTTAAACTTTAATAAAAACTGAATTCCAGGGCTTGGAAGGCTTCAACTGATTTGAAATTGCCTGAAATACCGCGGGTAGACTGCCTAGTGCATACGTTCTTTAACATATTCACTCAAATCTCTATGGTTTTATTTATTTTTAAATTTATTTTTATGCTTATATGAAAATTACCAACCGTATTTTTTCCGCCAACACAGAAGAAATGCTCAAGTTGTCTGCCTCTAATTAGCCTGCTGCTGCTTCAATGTGGAAGGCAGCCACACCAAAAACAACACAGCAAATACAACAACTCTACACTTCCTTTCCTCCAAACTACACTCTTCCCTTCTTCCAACCAACTGTGCACATTCAAGTGTTCATTTCCGTGCTGCTGTTGCTGCTGATTTTAATATATGATGCTGCCTGCATGGCACTATAGAAAGACACACGAAATCTCAAAATGATGTCTCTTTATCTGCAGCTACTGTGTGTTTTTTTTTTTTTTATGAGTATATTTTTTTCTTTTTATGTTTCATAAAGCTGCTGTGTTAAATTCTTGAATACTTTTGCTGTTTTGCAAAATTTTTTCTTACCATTCACATACACTCAATGGCATTGGCACACACACACACCAACCAACCTTTGTAACTACTATATTTTCATCAACAGCCTCAGTTTCAGCCTCCATTTCAGCATTTCTTTCAGCCTCTTTCTATCTCACTGACTGGCTAATTATGACCCCTGAGACAAAAGGATTCTTTGGGGTGTAGACATTCACTCTCGGCTTTATGGATTGCTTTCTTTCAATTTACTCACTTCTTACATTCTGAATTTGTGAAAATAGCATTGTTTAATATTTTTGAGGTAGTTGTTAAGTATTTAGTTTAACTTAGATTTTTTCTGGAACTGCTGGATCATATTGATTGGGAAATGTATGTATATGTGATATTTCTAGTGAAATTGGGATTTAAAAAAACTCCGGTTCCACTTTGATTGAACAGTAGACTACAGGTAGTTAATGAGTAACCTTTTAAAAATAACTTCAGATCGCTGGTTTTGAACCTGTACTGAGATTTTTTATGTTTCTAGTAAATAAATCTACTGAAGGTCAAAACTTTCTTAGTTCAAGTTTTTTTTTTTTATATTTAATTGATTTCGAAAAAACATTCCTCATCGAAATGTAGTTGGAGTTGCTGAAGGTCAAAGCGTCCTAAGTTTTTCTTTTTTTTAAGAAATTAAGACTTGAAAGGTGAAAAATTATGTTTTTAGCATTTATCTGCATAGGGGATCAATCGTTAGAGAAAACGATTAACTACTTTCAAAGAAAATCTTTTTCGTCGAAATTTAATTGGGGTTACTAAAGGTCAAGACCCTTTAAGTCCATATTTTTTAAGAAATTATCACTTGAAATGTACGTCTTTTTGTAAAAAATTTTCTTTTACTCGATTAATCATTTAAAAAGATCAGAAACTATCTTGAAAAAGAATATGCTCAATCGGAGTGTAGTTGGGGCTACTGAAAAGGGCCACTGAAGACCTCAGGCCGTCTTTTTTTTTTAAAGAAATTAACACTTGAATGGGTAAAATTACATCTCTTTGAAAAAAATTCTTTATGCTGGATTAACCACAAAAAAGAACTACAATCAACCTTCAAAGAAAATATTTCTTATCTTAATGTAGTTAACGCCATCGTAGGTCGAAACCTCTTAAGCCCTATTTGTTTATAAAAAATTAACCCTCGTAAGACAAAAAATTTTAATTTTTTTGCAATTAAAAATTATCGGAAGAAATTTTTTCTTATCCAAAATTATTCTAAATTTTATATTCAAACTGTTCAGGTAGGTGGGTAAAAGGCGGGGCCTCTTAAATGACAGGCTGAGAGGAAAAGCGGGCTAAAATTTATATAAGAGCAAAAGTGAAATAATTTAGTGTGTCAGTGCAAGAATGGCATATGTAATACGGTTTAGAGAGAAAATGAAACGTCTTAAAAGTAAGAACAAAAATGGTGTAACAATTCTTTGAGAGCAAGAACAGCATAGTTTTTTATTCCGTTTTCGCTCTGAACATATTTCGTTTCACTTTTGCTCTGAACATATTTCGTTTTGCTTTTGCTCTTAAGTAAAATTATTCCACTTTTTTCTGAACGTAGAAGTTATACCACTTTTCCTCTCAGCCTCTCAAATATCTCTTCTAATTTTTAAATGATGAAAAAACGTTAACATTTCAATACTCGCCCATTTCCCCAACTTCTGAAACTAGTAAAGACAACAACAAAAATCATTTGAAGTATAAACCAGTCATGTTAAATAGTATGCAAGGCGGTGACAACAATGCCCTTTTTTTATATACAGTTCGGGTTTTTTTTTTTAACCACTTCTGTTGCTAATACTCTAACCACACTTCTCCAACTACTGCTATTGCTTTTTACTAGCTAGTGTCTCTCATCATCACTTGGTGTTTCGTGCTAATAAAGTATTAATTTATGCAGTGACATGCGAGCATTCTTATACTATTTCTTTTTACGCCTTATCACCATCAGTATCAGCATCAACATCACCATCGTCATCAACATCGTGTACTTCATTTGCTTTATTTTCTTGTCCACTTGTATTTTTTTTTTCTTTTGGGATTTCATTTTCTTATTTTTTGTACACTCTAATGAGCCAGCAGCAGCAGCAGCAGCAGCAGCAGTAGTAGCAGTACAAATATCTAACAACTGAGGCTAATACTTGAGTAAATGATGTTGCTGTTGCTGCTGCTACATATTGCTGATACACTCTAATGCTTGACAGTATTCTCTTGGGTCACTTTTTGCTTTAACTATTGCTACTACTGCTACTATTGCAAGCTGCTTACTTATTTACTCTAATGAATGAATGAAGCGATTTGTCTGTCAGTCTGTTTTGATCTAACTAGTATACATAGATATGTGTATGAGGGTCTGCTGAATGTTGCTTTTCTACCCATCTTATGCCTATGCATGTATGTATGAATGTATTTATGCCAACTAATCAAATGTCATTTATGCTTTTGATGCAAAAAAAAAAAAAAAAAACAGTATATAGTGCATCTAATTTACGCTTAAGCCCTTTAGATAGTATATTCTCTCATATTACATATACATACTAGGAGTACTCGTATATTCAAATGTCTGTCCTTACGTAGGGATATTGAACACTTTGATGCGTGACAGTTTGGTTTATCATTAAATATCCTTTTACAATGTCCAGTTAGTTGACTTTTGAAGATGATGATGTTGCTTGCTGCCCGTTTGTACGCTCATTTGCCTTATTTGGTTTTTTTTTTGTATTTTTCTCATTGGAATTACCTTGAATATTTTAGCATATCTTCGACATTTGTTCTTGTGGTGTAGTCTTGTATATTCAATAAAAGCTATAGGGGATTTATCAATAGTCCTTCTTATTTTTTTCTTCTTTTTTTTTTTTTTTGGTTACTCTCCTCTTTTTTAATTCTGAGCCACAAGTCCTTTTTATGTTGATATGTTTTTATACTTATGCCAACCTACAAACAAACATTTGAAGGGTTTTCAAGGATTTACTTTCGTTCGGTATATTTTAGATAGAATATATATATACTTTAGAAAAGCCTTTTCTTTTTTTTTTTTTTCCTTTTTGCTTTAGCTTCTACATATACTCGTATATATCTACATAAATATATTGCAAAAGGATTAGAAAATAAATATCATATACTCGTATATATTTATATAGAAAAAAAAATGGAATACTGATATGAAATGTTGTGATTTGAGATTATTGAAAAAAGGAAATCATAAGATTTGCGTTTAAATTGGAATTTTTCCTCTCTTTCTTTATACTACATAAAAACATATCAAAGGGATTTTGTTGGAGAAAAAAATAATAATGTATGTAGGTACCTACCTAACTTGTATTTCGATAAATTTAAAAGAAATACTAGAATTGACTAGTGTTTCTAATAGCCAAAGTCTTCAGTATTTTATTTTTTGATTATAAATTAGGAAAAAAGTTTTCTGATCCTTTAACAATTAAGAATTTTAAGAAATATCAATTTTCTAATCTTTTCATTAAAAAATCTTGATTTTTTTAACCCTAAAGTGATTGATGCTTGAAAGGCTACAGTTTCATATACAATGAAACAACAATGAAACTCATTATAGAAACATAACTCGTGCTTCGCTTTCTATTTTAAAGGATTGAAAATGTTTTCATTATCTTTTAAAGCTTTTAATTCTATTAGCCCCAGCTTCACATAAACTTAATGAGTCATCGAGGTTAAACGTTTGTCACAGGCAAACTTTCCTTCCCTTTTGACTGAATCTTTTTATTCTAAAAAATGCATAAAGTTTTGAATCGTTTTTCAAAAATTTTAGTTTGCTTATCCCTAAAATGGTTGTTGTTTGTAAAAACTATAGTTTCACATAACTACAATGAGTCATCGAGGTTATATGTTTGTCACAGGCAAACTTTCCTTCCCCTTTGACTGAATCTTTTTATTCTAAAAAATGCATAAAGTTTTGAATCGTTTTTCAAACATTTTAGTTTACTTAACCCTAGAATGGTTGTTGTTTATAATAACTATAGTTTCACATAACTACAATGAGTCAGGTCGAGGTTAAACGTTTGTCACAGGCAAACTTTCCTTCCCCATTGACTGAAGTTTTTTATTCTAAAAAAATACATAAAGTTTTGATTCTTTTTCCAAATAATCTTAGTTTGATAGTTGTTGTTTATAAAAACTATAATATCACATAAAAACAATGAGTCACTGAGTTTAAACGTTTGTCACAGGCAAAATTTTCCTTCCCATTTGACTGAATCTTTTTATTTTAATAAATGCATACATTTTTCAAAAATCTTAGTTTGCTTAGCCCTAAAATGGTTGTTGGTTCTAAAAACTATAGTTTCACATAACTTCAATGAGTCATCGAGGTTAAACGTTCGTCATAGGCAAACTTTGTCGCGCGTTTTACTGAATTTTTTTATTCCAAAAAGTGCACAAAGTTTTGTATTTTTTCCAAAAATCTTAGTTTGCTTAAACCTAGAATGGTTGATGCTTGAAAAATCTAAAATTTTACATAAATATAATGAGTCATCGAGGTTAAACGTTTGCCACAGGCAAACTTTCCTTCACCTTTGACTGAAGGTTTTTATTCTAAAAAATGCATAAAGTTTTGAAACTTTTTCCAAAAATCTTACTTTGCTTAACCCTAGAATGTTTGTTGTTTGTAAAAACTATAGTCGCACATAAGTACCATGAGTCAAAGAAACTTAACTACGGCCAAAGGAAATTTTTGCTTTGTTTTTCGAAAAATATTTGAAGTCTGAATTGTTTTCTAAATAATTTGAAAACTTCATTTAACTTAATCCTATAGTGAGGATTAAGAAAACTGCAGCTTCGTATATGGTACATACGATGAGTCAGTCAGACTAAAGTCAATTTTAATTGTCTTTCGTCAGCTGTACACTTCTACTCGTTGGCTATTACTAGTCGTATATTCATTGGCTCTATTTAGTCGTAAGTTCCCACTCGTTGGTTTCAATTAGCCATCGATTCTCCTTGAAATTCTGAATAATCCAAGATTTTTCTTCATTATATAAGTTTCATATTTCTTTCATTATTTTAAGAAAACATTTGAGACGCAATAGCAATTAAATAAATTTTCCAAATGAAAATTTGTTGAGATTTCGTTAAGAAACAAGATTAACGCAAAAAAGAAAAATAATTTTTTCACTTCTGGTGTGTGATTTTATATATTCTTTTACATATTTTTCTTAATGATTTTTTTTTTCTTTAATTTCAAAGGAAAAGTGATTTTTACGCTCACTTTAATTTCAACTTTGGCTCAGCAGAGCTCATCAACTTGAACCGAAATTCGCAACCTGGTAATTAAAGTTGCTGCTTTGTTTTTTTGTTTGTTTTTACTCCGGCCTGCTGGCTTCCCTTAATGCCTCTACCCCCACCAATGTGAGTTTATATAATTAAGCAATTTGAAAGAGAAAACGACGACACAATTTTAATGTCATTTAATGTAGATTTTAAGATATTTTATTCTATTTTTTTTCATCTGGTGCTTTTGTTTTAGATTTTTGGTTTTCTTTGTGTAAAAGCGTCAAAAGTTTCTATCGCATATTTTTTCTTTTTTTTTTTTGTTAATATTATTTTGGCGTGGAATAATGTAGCGAATTTGTGATGTTAAGCATGGCACACACAACTAATTTAAATTCATCTTGATATTAAGGGAACACATGCGGGTATCTATTTGTGCATACATATAAAGAAAGACAGATAGGCAATGAGACAGAAAGACGAATACACAACCAGTCGGAATGACAGACAGTCAGCAGCTGTCATTAGGTGACATTTTTCAACAACAGCCAGCGCAACTGTCAAAGTAACATGTGATGCTCAGCGATGCATCAATTGTCATTAAATTTCTACTGGGAGCTGCTGCTTCAGCATTTTTTTTTTCTTGGTTTTTAATTGCCGTTTCGTCATAATATGTCTGTATGTATTATTAATATTAAAGTTTATTTTAATTGTTGAATAAAAATTAAATTCTTTAGAAAGTCATTCGTATCTGGTATATAAATTGCATTTTGCGCCTTACACTTCTAGTTCAAAATGCATTCGATTAATTGAACCAAAAATTGAACATTTTCTTTGACACAATTACCCAGGGATTACTGTCGTTGAAAATTCTAAAGAGTGAGGCGTCAAATCCATAAATTTCAACCGTAGATCCACCACTGATATTTTCGTGACTTTTGTGTTTTTATTTCGCTACTTCTCTTCTAATCGCATAAGCGTGAAATTATGCTTAATTTTTTTCTGTTTTTGACTTAACTTTTTTTTGTGCAATTTTTTTTTTCTATTTTGTTTGCTTCTTTTTTTATGCGGTTTTTGTTTTCTGTTCATCTTCTTGGGTTCACATTTTTCGGGTTACACGAGTGCATTTGTCAAAATGTCAAAAACATAAAACTTAAATCAAATTTAAATTTATCTAAATAGGAAACAGAAAAAAATAAACTTTGAATTTTTTTTTTTATTATTTTTTGAGCAAAAAAAACTAAAACAGCACAAAGAAATCCATTCTGCATTCTAAATTTCAGCAAATTTTTATTAGCATACATTTGCCCCTCCAATCCAGACAAACAGACAGACAGACAAAAGGTCATTAGAAGCATCAAGAAATTTCGAGTGAAAGTTTAGTTCGTTTTTTTTTTTTCTATTCTGGGAAAAAGCTAGAAAAATAGTAGGTGACCTAAAATTAGCATTTATATGTAGAAATATTTTACGTTCTAATGGAGCAGTTAATTAAGTAAATTTATGCTACAACTAGTAGAAAAATTTATACAAATTTGACACAAATGTTTAGCGAAAACTTTCAGTCACGTGATAATCTAAGAGTTAAAAGTTTACGGTTGGCTGTTTTCTGTTTTCTAATATTTAAACTGTCTAATGATAGCGTTTTTGTCTTCATTTACTTAGTAACATCATTTTATTAAAGTATTATATAATTGTCATTATAGCTGTCACGTTAGTTAGTGACATAATGACAACTGCGATGTTATTGAAAAGTGAAATGTTGAAGCGTTATAAAAAATATTTTGTGGAAAAAATGATTGACGTTGAAATTATTGTTAAACATCACTGGATTGCAATGGAAAATGCTCGATGGTTTTTGAGTTTTTCGGTATATTTCGTCGAATGAATGAATTCAGCGATCCCCAAGACCCTTGAATATAAACTTTTAAGAAAATCTCAACCAATTCAAAAAATTGGTCCGCCATCTTGGATCTGCCATTTTGGTTTTCGAAATTTAGACCACAGATTTGAATTTAGCGATCCCCAAAACGCCTGCATTCAAACTTCCATCAAATAACCACCCATTTCAAAAAATTGGTCCGCCATCTTGGATCTGCCATTTTTATTTTTGAAATTTAGATCACAGATTTGAATTTAGCGATCCCCAAAACGCCTGCATTCAACCAACCAACCAATTCAAAAAATTTGCCCGCCATATTGGATCTGCCATTTTAATTTTCGAAATTTAGATCACAGATTTGAATTCAGCGAACCCCAAGATTTTCGAAATTTAGACCGCATTCAAACTTCAATGAAAAAACCAACCAATTCAAAAAGTTTATCTGCCATATTGGATCTGCCATTTTGATTTTCGAAATTTAGATCACAGATTTGAATTCAGCGATCCCCAAGACCCCTGCATACAAACTTTCGTGAAAATCCCAACCAATTCAAAAAATTTGTCCACTATATTGGATCTGCCATTTTATTTTTTTAAGTTTAGACCACAGATTTGAATATAGTTATCTCCAAGATCCCTCAATACTTTCATGAAAATCCTAACCAATTAAAAAAATTGGTCCTCCATTTTGATTTTTGAAATTACAGATTTTAATTTAGCAATCCCCAAGATGACTGCATACAAACTTTCATGAAAATACCAACCAATTCACAAAATTGGTCCGCCATATTGGATCTGCCATTTTGATTTTCGAAATTTAGATCACAGATTTGAATTCAGCGATCCCAAGGCCCCTGAAAATCCCAACTAATTTAAAAAATTGGTCTGCCATATTGGATCCACCATTTTGATTTTTGAAATTTAGAACACAGATTTGAATTCAGCGACCAAAAAAACCAACGAGTAACAGGTTTCAAGCAAATCGGATGGCTTTCTGACTTTTGGCCAACATAGCAGGTCCGCTGGCCCAGTGTGAGGTGGTCAGGAATGAACAAAGCTGCACGTGTCTACATGATTTTTACGCTATTTTCGTTAGAAAACTTTTAATTATACAACAAAGAGAGTTAACTGAAATCAAGGAGAATGAAGATTATGACGTTGAATCCAGTGAAAAATGACGCACTACTAGCGAATGAGTAAAAGGGTAAAATTATTTGAAGCCAACGAGTTGGAACAAACGTCTTACTAGATGTACTTGACGACTAGAGCCAACTAATAGTGACGTATAGCTAGTTGAAACTAACGAGAAGCGGCTGACGACTGAATAGAGTCAATGATGTAGTATAACTAGTAGAAACCAAGGAACATTTCAGTACTAACACCAATGAATAGTAGAAACCAACGAGTAAAAGCCAGCTGATGATGAGAGTTAATTAAGTATGGTTTACGACTAGTGGAAGCCATCAAAAAATATCATATGTCTAACTGAAGCCAATGAGTAGTTTGAAATATGACCAGTTAAACTCAACAAATGGAATCAAACGACTGAATAGAAACAATGTATAACTAGTAGAAATCAACTAGTAGAAACATACCTGTACTAGAACTAATGAATAGCAAAGTACGACTAGTAGAAACCAACGAATAAAAGCTTTCTACAGATGAGAGTCAATTTTGACTGGCTCACGACTAGTGAAAGCCATTGAAAAATATCATATGTCCAACTGAAGTCAACGAGTTCTATGAAGTATGCTTAGGTATAGCCAACGAATGGAATCAAACGTCTGAATAGTACCAATATATGGTGGCGTATAACTAGTAGAAGCCAACGAGGAAGAGCATACCAGTACTAGAACCAATGAATAGTAACGTGCGACTAATAGAAACTAACGAGTAAAAGAAGGCGCTGATGAGAGTCAATTAAGACTGGCTTACGACTAGTAGAAGCCATCAAAGCTTTTATATGTCTGACTGAAGCCAATTAGTAGTATGAAGTATGACTAGTTAAAGTCAACAAGGGAAATCAAACGACTGAAAAGAATCAATGTATGTTGGTGTATAACTAGTAGAAACCAACTAGTAGTAACTTTTCAATACTAGCTTCAATACTAACTTCTCTCTTCATGTTAAAACAACTGTGATTGCGATTACGTGTTCTGGTAACTTTTTTATCTGCATTAAAATATAATTCTTTCTTGTGTGTATACGCAACATTAGGAACTAATGAGTTAAAACCAATGAATAGAAGCCTAAGAAATAAAGTTCTTGACGCTGAACCCAACGCTGACTCCCAACTATGTGAGAATTTTAAAAGAAATCTCTCAAATTCCAAAGGTGAGTAAAAAAATTCTATACCTGATTTGGATTCAGCATCAAAAAATGACATAGGAAATTACCATTCTAGAATCTGTGTTTTGTATATGGAAACACAAAGGATTCACAGTTTCATGTTGAATTCGAATAGAGAAAATCAAAGCTTTTTTTTTTATAGAAAATCTTTTTCTAGCAATAGCAATAATGCTATTCTTTTCCTACCTCCAACCTACGAATTGGTGGTGCCGAATGCCAAAAATCACATTTCAGGATTTACCTTGAATTTGAGAAGTAAATTCAGCGTGTTCTTGGCTTTGCTGAGCTATAACAACTGTACTGCATTAACAATTTGCGTACATGGGAGTAGTTTTAAAATACATATAAAAAACTCTTCTCTTGTTCAGAAAATTGGCATAAACTCTGCACGCTTGCAAAATTCACAGGGTGCATTCAATTGTCAAATCATTTGGTATTTCTGAAACAGAGCAGAAACAATTGAAAAACAAAACAAAAGAAATTTAACACAAGTAAAGAAAAAAAAAAACACCATTAAAAAACGTTATCATAATGGTGATGTTCATCAGCAATCATTGCTGGTGGACGCAATCAATAGCAGCACACAAAAGCGGAGTACGAAAACACATAAACAAAAAAAACAATATGTTCGAATTTTTTTGCGAAGCATTTTTTTTTACTCATTTTAAATGCACAATAGAATTTGAAGTCAGTTTTAAAAACTATGCTTTATTATTGCCTGAAAGCTAAAAGCTTTCGCAAATTTGCTTTAGAAAAAATTAAGCATTAAATTTAAACTCGCACATATACACACACACAAATGCTTTTTGCTTGAATTAACCCATCAGTGACTAGCGTTACTAATAAGTAACGATGAATCACTCGTGTTTGTTTTTTTTTCTACAGATTTAAAATAGTTATGTTAGTAATTCAAATATGATCATGAAAATATATAAGTGACATTGGTCGTTAAAAGGTTAAACTAAAGTGCGTGAATTTAAGTACGTTGTATAACAAAAAAAATATGCGTGCATGCATGTGTTTTTGTTTAAGAACTGCTGCATGCATAAAATAAAGGTACTTAGTTATGTGCTCGGAAACACCACACAGCTTCATTATTATGTACAAAAATAAAAAAAAAGTAAAAAAAAAGAAAAGGCTGGCTATGTATGCTTTTGATTATTCCATAAAAGTAAATGCAAAATAGTGTTGTGGGCCCTTCTTGCTTCCCTACCCTGTTCTCTTTCTCTGCTCATCTACTGCTCACCTTTTTTTTTTGCCTTTTACTGTTGCTGTTGCTAAGGCGGTTTTGAGTTGTGGATGATGTTGTTGATGATGAGTATACAGCCAGTGGTTGTTGGTAAAGATGTTGATGATGAAATTGGTGTATGCTTTATAGTTTTTGTGTGTGTGTTTATGTTACTCTCGCATTTATACTTATATTTTGTTTGTTTCTATGGCATTTTTGTAATATTTTAGCTTGACTTTAAATCTGTCAAAAAGCAAATATTCATACTACATATGAATATGAGCGAGGCATACAGAAAAATGTTTGTTGCTAGGCAGGTGCTATTAAAATTTTTATAGCTTGAAAATTTAATTGCATGAGGTACTTTTGTGGTTTAAGATATTGAACTTATTCATAGTCTGACACCAGAAAACGGTTAATGTGTGTAAGCTTCACAGCCATCGTGGTAAGTTATAGTAATAAAAATGATGACACTGTTTTTTATACCCCCTGGTAACTGACAGTCTTCACAACAAAATATAAGTAAAATGGATGATGAAATAAAGCCCTGGATTTCAGTGAGATATTTAGTAGTTTGAGTATTAATTGAAGAATAATTTATGTTGAACCGAACCTTCCGATGGGAAACGGTATAGAATTATTTCTAATCGCATCAGCCTAACTTTTTTATGAGTCACCAGCGAATTACTTTTGACTAAGAAGAAGAAAAATGAAATTGAAGGAAAGTCAATTGAAGCTTTATGGAGATAGGAGAGAGTTTCAGATCATTCGCTATGATTTTAAAGAGCGTAATTACTAGCGGGTCTAGAAATTGCAGGAAAGAAGACTTTTTGGAGCTATTAAGTCTTTTCGTCCTTTCAATTCAAAATTTATCAATAAACAGCGCTTTTATGGTAGAACCCTTTTCTCCAATCCATCCCCTCATCTCCCCTACCTCCCTCGCATCTCCCCTACCTCCCTCCGTCACTCCTACCTCTCCCTCCTTTCTCCCCTACTTCCCCCCTCTTCTCCCCTTCCCTTCTTCCCTACCTCCCCCTCATCCCCTTTACCACCCTCCACCTTCCCTACCTCCCCCATCTCCCCTACTTCCTCCTCCCTTCTCCTCTACCTCCCCTTCCCCCCCCCCACAATTCTCCCGGTCTCCCCCTCATCGCCCCCCTCCTTCCCTACCTCCCCCTCCCTTCTCCTTTACCTCTACCTCCCCCTCATCCCCTTTACCTACCTCTATCTTCCCTACCTCCCCCATCTCCCCTACTTCCTCTTCCCTTCTCCACTACTTCCCCTTTCCTTCTTCTTACTTCTTCCTGCCTCCTCCTCATCAACCCCCTGCTCCCCTACCTTCCCTGTCGCAATTCTAATTAATACCTATAAGGTATACAAATTGGGAATACAAATTTAAGAAAATGAGGTCTAAAGACACGATCTAGTAATATGTTTATTGCGCAAGCAACAAAGGCGATTGTCATGATAGAAACTGTGCTGAATGTAGGAGTTAAGAAATAGGTCGCTGATCTCGGTAAATTATACTAGAATTTTATGCTGCATAGAATAGTAACTAAATCTAAATCAGATTATCTTGAATGAGAAAGAAATTTCAGAATCACGAACCATTGCAACCTCAGGGAATGTGAAAAAGTTTCGTATCTGAAAAACTCTTCCTTTCAGAGACATTCCGAACTTTTCAAAATATGATAGATGTTATTTAATATCAAAATTTAATATTAAATATGTTCCAGATCTCAACTTCTGAATACATTAAGTAGTGCATATATCTTCTACTGAATTAAGAAATTTAAATTTCATTTCTAAATTTAATCTCACTTTCTGTGGTATAAGTGGGACTCAAGTATAAGCGGCTATTATTTTCTGTTCTTTTTTTTTTTTGCTTTTATTTTACTACAGCAGGTAATTTGATCGTGTGCATTCAACGGCCTCCATTGACCCTCATTTAACATAATTTCAAGTTTCCATTGCAGCAATAAAAAGTACAAAAAGAAAAAAAACATAAAGAATATATCTACATGCATAAATAGTAGAAACGCTCCTAAGTAATTGAACACTCTCTAAAAGAGAATAAGAGGGGAGGAGGGGAGAAATATGAGGAAACCTTATGCAGAAACATCAAGTACACATATAAAGTAAAGCTTTATCATTATTCAAGCTGATGGCTATGGCAACCAGTAGTGGAGCTAGTGGGGAGCTTTGGGTGCCCTATGAGTATACGTTCATTATATTCCAAATTTAATGGTCGATTTACCTAATTTCTAGGTTAGGAATAGGTCTGGTGTTTGATCTGTTTTTAGGTCTGATTTTGTGGTTTGAATTCGGTTTGAATTATGATCTAAGTTTTGGTATAATTTTTGATCTGAATTCTGTTTGAAATTTGGTTTGAGTTTTTGTTGAAATTCGGTTTAAATTTTCGTCTAAGTTTTGGTCTAAGTTTTGAACTGAATTTTGATTAAATTCTGATTCTAGTTTTGGTCGCAACTTCAGTCGGAACATGTTTTGAATTTTGTTCTGAACTTGGTGCGAGTTTTGATTTGAGTTTTGACCTGAATTTGGTGTGAATTTTAATTTCAATTCAATTTGAGTTTTAGTCTGAATTCAAAACTCTATTTGCTGTCCGAGTTTTGGTTTGAGTTTTTGCCTGAATTTAGTATGAATTTTTGACTATGTTTCAACCTGAATTTAGTTTAAATTTTGGTTGAAATTTTGGTCTAAATTTGGTTTGAGTTGTGGTCCTCATTTGGTTTGAGTTTCGATGTTATTTTTGGCAACAACTTCACTTTGAGCTTGGTTTAAATTTTGCTCCGCATTTGATTCCGATTTTCGCTTAATTTTTGGTCTGAGTTTGAATCTTAATTTCAGTCTGAATTTAGTTTAATTTTGTTTCGAATTTAATGTGAAAATCTCTGTCTGAACTTGAGTACTAATTTTGGTTTAAATTTTGGTCATATTGTAGGTCTGAATCTTGGCGCGAATTTGGATATGATTTTTGGTTTAGGTTTGAATTTTGATCTACTTTTCGATCGTGATTTGAATTCTGCTTTGGTCCAGCATAAGTCTGAATTTCGGTTTGATAATTATGCTGTAATTTAACAAATTCAGTCCTCCCCAAACCCAAATCGTAGTTCCGCCACTGATGGCATTGCAATGACGGCTACGTTAACGCAATGGAGAATAATTACATGATAATGCATAAAGTAAAGACGCATAATATTTACATATAAAAGGTACATATGATCATTTAAAGTGTGCATTAGTGTGTGTGTGTATGTATGAAAGTGGAGCAGAAAAAAAGGCACTCAAAAATATATATAAAAAAAAGCCCCACATGTGTCGCCATCAACATAATGCAGAAACGCCGCTTACACACACACACACACACTCACAACAAAGTGCAATTGTGGTTGGCACGTTACTTTTTTGTTTTTATTTTCGTTATTGAAACTAAAGCTATAGGTATATACCATTACCACAATGAGCAAGTGTGCGGTAGTGGCAGCGGCAGCATGTAAAAAACTGCAAGGTTTAAGGTTAAATTTCTACATACGTGTGTGTGTGAATAACGCGACAGACTGCATGGCGGCACCAACTACATATTTGCTATACCGCGGTCTTCGTCGCTTTTGTTTATATATTTTATTTTTATTTATTTTTTTCCATTTCTACTTTTGTTGTAAATAATACTTTTTTAATGTATTCGATTTCACTCACTCTAGCAATGCATTCTAGTGGGTTGGAGCATATGTGTGTGTGTGTGTGTGCTTAAGAAATTATGAACTTAAAATATGTATGCATATTGTATATGTGGAGCATATGTTGATATTGTGATGTGCGATGACTGCGTTTTACTTAAAATATTAAAAAAGAAATATTTAAAAGCTTAAAAATTTTATTGTTAAAAATGTTGAAGGTGAAAAATTTTAAACTTGCCTCAATAAAAAAGTAAATTTAAACAAAGCTTCAGAGGAATATTCTTAAATTTGCATATAAGTTATGTTAAGTTATGTAAGTTTCTTTTCTATATAGAAAGACAGAGAGGATTGAAGAAATATATAGTTGCTTTAGAGCGAAAGCTCATGCAGCTCATGAACCAAAGTCGTTACCTTTGAATTTTCTATGCAGTCTTAAAATCTAGCCGTAAATTCGAAAGGTGACTTTATGGGGTTGACTGACATCAGCATTTGTTAGAATTTTTCAAAGACCTGGGAAGTACTGCAACCTGATTCTTATTCAACTTTTAAATTCCACTGAAAGAGTCTACTTTGGTTAGAGGTTCTGACCCATTCCTAATTTTGGGAAGCTATTTAAGCTATTTGTGAAATACTTGTGAGCCTAAGAAATATTTTTTTTTTTTTTACTTCACTGCATTGTTTAAAAGTAAAAAGTAAAATCTTTGATTCAATGTTTGTACATGGAAAAACTGTACTACAAAATTTTTTCAATTCAAGGTCATTTGCAAATTCGCCAACCCTTTTTGCAAAAACGCAAAATTTATAACTTTTTTGTTCGTTCTTGCAAAGCAGTAACCGAATTGAAAAGGGTTCCGGTTGCCATACTGCATTGTTCGGCTTTATATACATAAAATTTATCACCAAAGGCAATACATGTATGTTGCTATGGTAAGCAATATAAAGTATGTAAAAGCGCCCACTTAGGCCGTTAAAATAAAGGGAGATATACAAAAAAATAATGATAAATAATAATATTGGAAACTTGTTTTCTCTTACACCCTATCCTTTGTTACATTTTTCTTTCATCTTCTTTCTTTTTCTCCTATGTCCCTGCAGGCGAGATTTCAACTCTTTTTCCTCTTCCTTTATCATATTTTTATCTCTCAAACTTTTTTCACCTGCTAAAATTTTCTGTCTTCTTCTTACTCTCTTGTCGCTTTCCTCTTCGTTTTTCTCAGAAGTCTTATAGCTTCTTTTCTCCTTCAATTTAACTTTCTTTCTCATACATTTGCATGTCTTTTTCGCTTCCCCCTTTGCCCCTGCGGGAGATATTTCACCTCTTTTCTCCTTGCCATCTCATCTATTTATCCTTTATTTATCACACCCTTTTCTTTGTTACATTTTTCTTTAATCTTCTTTCTTTTTCCCCTATGTTCCTGCGGGCGAGATTTCGCCACTTTTCCCCTTCCTTTTTCATCTTTTTATCACTCACTCTTACCCACCAGTTGAAATTTTCTTCTCCCTTTTTCCTCTCCGTTTTTCTCAGAAATCTTATATCTTCTCTCCTCCTTTCATCCCTCTTTCTCATACCTTTTTATTTCTCTTACTTTTCTCTGCCACTTTTGTCTCTCGTCCCGTTTTCTTCATGTCTTTCTCACCCTCTTTTGACTCTGCTGGAGAGAACTCCCCTCTTCTTTTCCCTTACCTTTTTCTTCTTGTTAGCCTTCATATTTTTCTCTTGTCGCTTTCTCTACATCTTTATCTCTCTCCTTTGCCTCTTTTTTGAGACTTATTATCCCCTCACACCCTCTCTTTTTTCCTTTCTTGATTTCCTCTATACGGCGCTGATTTTTCTTCCTCACTTTCCCTCTCCCTCCCATTTATCGACTTTCTCTCACGAAAAAAAGAAGAAAAGTTATAAATGCCAAGTTGGACAGCTGGTCTCTCTTCCTTTTAGCCTTTTCCTTTCTTTCTCATACCTTTTTATCTTTCACTCTTTTCTCTGTTCTCCTTTTCTGCCACCTAGTTTTCTCGTGTCTTTCTCCCCCATCTTTGCTTTCGCAGAAAAGAACTTCCTCTTTTCCCTTCATTCTTAGTCTTTAATCTCTCACCCTTAGCGACCAGTTAACTTTTTGTCCCCACATCTCTTCCATTTAATGGATTTCTCTCCATCTTTTTTCTCCCCCATTGTTTCTGAGGTCTTGCATCCCCTCTCCCCTTCTCTCTCGCACTTTCTTTCTTTTTAACTTATTTGTTTTCCTCACTACTGGCCTCTTTTTTCCTTCTATTCCCTTCTCCCCCTTTTTTCGTGTTTTCTATCGCTCTCAACTATGACTCCTTTCTTTCTCCTATAAATCTAAAAAATTAATGATGAACGCTAATCTTGCAAGCTAGTCTCTCTTGAAACCTTTTACCCTCTTCTTTCCCCTGTTACCATTTTCTGTCCTCTTATTTTTTCTCGTGTCGCTTTCTCTGCACCTTACCTTTTCTCACCTCTCACTCTATCTGTTCCTTCTCTTCCGTCTCCCCTTTCCTTCTCTCGCTTTCCGTCTACTGTGCTCTCTCTTCTCCCTCCCCCTCTATCGACTTTCTCGGTTTTATCCATTTACAACTTCTCTCTTTCTCTTCAATTTCTCCTGCCTTTTTCCCCTATCTCTTTTTCCTGTTTTTGCTCTCCTCTCTTTCCCGCCCTTTTATTGCTTCTTGCGTCTTCCTTTTTCTTTTCTAAATCTACCTGTTAAAGTTAACCTCCCAAGTAAAAATAATTTATAAATATCTTCTCGATATGAGAACTGCCCCTAGTGGTCAGTAATAGACCTGAGAGGTCTGAAATCAATTATGCAGGGAATACTATCCTCAACAAAAGATAAACTCCCACTATTTTTGTAGTATTTGCTATAAAAAATTCCATATACTCTTTCATTCGCGAATAATAGATGAATTTTTTTTTAATTTCCCTTATTATCTCCAGAATAGAAATATATTTCAAAGAAGAGATATTGCCACAGCAACCAAACAAAAAAAGAATTGTCAAACCAATGAATTGCCATATTCGTAAATTTAATTTTCAATAAATACAACCCAGAAAAAATAACTTATTCAACCAAAATCGCATTAAAGTAGTCCCTTTTGTGTAACACCAAAAGAGAGAAAAAGCAAAAAAAAAAAAAAAAAACAAAAAAATAAGAGACGACACGACGACAAATCTATTCGTGAGCAAAATACAAATCTCATGCTATAAATACCTACATTGTTTTTCCATGTTTCGCTTATATTCTATTCATCTCTCTCTCTCTCTCTTCTGCCAATTATATATCCTTTCGACATGCCTTTGGTGCTTATAAAGGGGCTCGCACACACACACACACACACACAGATACATCCACCCCATTCAAGGCAAACCAAACAGAGAGCGAAATGACAGCTATTGTTAGCATTTAAGAAAAATTCCTTTTGACATAATTGAACGCATAAGTGTTGCCAACGGTTGATGTTGCACAATAGCAAAGTTGTTGACCCTTATTTCTTCTAACAAAGCGTTAAGGGAAGCAACCAACTCAAAAGAAAAACAACGCAAAACTGAAAAGTAAAAGAAAAAAAATATATAATATGAAAAGATAAAAATGAATATGCGCAGGCATAAAAGCAGCAGAGAAGAAAAGGAAAGCTTTTTCTTCAAAGTAAAGGCAGCGAATGAAATACGAAAAAATATATATATATATATATATATAAAAAAATGCCGACAACTTGCAACTTTATGACGTTTGGGGTCACAACACATTGTTGACGTGTGCAAATACATGACAAAAAGAATTATGAGTATGAGAGAAATTTATTTTTTAGCTGTAATACAACGAAATAGAAATACCTCTTCATTTTTAAGATTCTATGATTAAGAGGCTCGAATTCCTGGTACAACCAGACTAGACCAGATTCAACCAGACATCAGAATATAGAAAGACCCGATATCAGATTAGAAGCAAGATTATAGACAGAAAAAGATGACAAATCACTGGCCAGACTAGAAAAAATACCATTGAGGTGACCAAAAAGCGCACAAGACTAAAGAACCAGCCAGAGACGACAACTGAGAAACCAGAGATCAACCAGAGAAAAGCTTGAGACCACTCCAGAGGACGAAGCCGAGAAACCAGACTATAAGATAGAACATAAAAAATAAAGAACAGACTCGAGACCAGATCAAAGAAAATATTAATTACCAAACCTGACCAAAGATTAAACTAGACAACAGATCAGATAATAAACTAAAGAACATACTAGGGAACAGGTCAGAGAATGGACCAGAGAGAGATTAGATAAAACTAAATACGAAAACAGAGACTGGAACCGAAAAACCGAAGACCAGTGATAAGATAAGAGAAGAGGCTAGAGAACAAATCAGAGAATAAGTCAGAGACCAAACAAGGCTGAAGATTAAGCCAGAGGCCGAACCCGAGAGGCTAAAAGAAAGAGACTTGACTGGATACCAGACCACAAAACAGACACGAAACTGTTTCGAGACTAGAGAGGAAGCTCAAAGACTGGTTACATTATCAGGGGCAAAACGAGAGGCCAGACCAAAACCCAGAATAGGAATGAGACCGGGGTCCAAGCTCGCGACCAAACCAGAAATTAGATCAAACTCGCTTGGAGGCAAAAGCAAAGACCAATTATAAGACCATACCAGAGACCAAAGCGTAGACTAAAACGGAGAACAGATCAGAGACCAGACCAGTACCCAGACTAGAGATTTTGGTCCAGTCTTGAAAGATCAAATCTGCGAAAATATCAGTGACTTAAGCAGCCCAAAGATTAAACTAGAGAACATAACAGATAATATACTCGAAAACAGACAAGAGTCCAGGTCAGAGAATAGACCAGAGATACTGGATAAAACAAAATAACAAAACAGAGACTGAAACCGAAAAACCAGACCAGTGATAAAATCAAAAAACAGGTTGAAGAACAAATCAGAGAATAGTAGGAAAACCAAGCAAGACTTTAAACCAATTCAGGAGCAAAACCCGAAAGACCAAAAGAAAGAGATTTGGCTGTATACCAGAGCAAAGAACAGACACGAAACTATTCCGAGACTTGAGAGCAGGTTTTAAGACTGTACACTGAATCAGGGGCAAAAGGAGAGTCCAGACCAAGACCCAGACCAGAAATAAGACCGAAAGTCCAAACAAGCAACCAAACCAGAAATCGGATCAGACTCAGACAAAACCAATGACCGATTTTGAGATCATACCAGAGGCTAAACAGCAGAGAAAAACAGTGAACAGATCATAGACTAGACTAGAGACATTTGTCTAGTTTGTGGACCAAAAATCAAGAATCAGAGACCAGTTTAGAAGCCGGCCAAGAGATTATACCAGAGAGTAGATCAAAAATCAAAGACTAACTTATATACCGAAGATCAGATTTGAACTAAACCAAATAACAGATCATAAACCAAATTCAAGAGCAGAAACAAAAGACCAATTCTAAGACTATACCAGAGATCAAAGCGTAGACCAAAACAGAAAATAGTTCAGAGGCCAAACCAAAGGCCAGATCAGAGACATTTGTTTAGTCTGAATACCAAAACTCAAAGATCAAAGATCCGTCTAGAAGCGGAAATTATACCAGAGATTAAATCAAAAATCAAAAACTAATTCATACACCGAAGATGAGATTAGAACTAAACCAGATTATAAAATAAATCCGAAAGCAGAAACTAAGAACCAGTTCTAAGACCATACCAGAGATCAAATCGTAGACCAAAACAGAAAATAGTTCAGAGGTCAGACCAGAGACATTTGTCCTCCAGTCTGGAAACCGAAAATCAATGATCAGAGATCCACCTAGAAGTCAGGCACGAGATTATATCAGAGAGCAGATCAAAAATCAAAGACTAACTCATACATGGAAGAGCAGATAAAAAACCAACTCCGAGATCAGACAAGAAACTAGGTCCGATCTGACAAAACTAGAGCCGAAAGACCAGACTAGAATAGAGGTCAGACTAAAACCAAAAACTAGCTTAGTGACTAGACCACCGGGTAAAACCCAATTTATTTAGTTTTGGAACTTTGTAGTTCGGCATCGATACAATCCGGTATTGCAAATTCAATAATTTAATAAATTATTTCCATGATTGCCTTACAAATGATAAACTGAAATCAATAGCTTTACTATTTTGAGTGTAGCATGTCAAAAGTAAGATCCAAAAAGATAGAGAGAAGGAGAGGAAGATAGAAAAGATAGACATGATGAAAAGAGAAAAACGAAGGATGCCAGAAAAAGGAAAATAGCGGCTGCAAGTAATTTTCTTCAAAGAAAACAAAAACAAAAAAAATAGATAAAGAAAAGGAAAGCAAAAGTAAAGGGCAACAGAGGAGAGCAACAAAGTTTTTCGTGCTATTCTACAGGAAGTAAAGCATAAAAGAGAGATAAGTATAAAGGAAATAAAGCGCGATAATAAAGCTATTTAAATAAAAGATAATAGTTGTGCTACTCACACTCTTTTTTCTTTCTTTATCCTCATAACTACTGACGCTTCTCTTTCTGATGTGCCGAGTTTTTTCTACCTCTTCGTCTTTGCGTTTTTCTCCTTACTCCCATATATAGAGTACAGTATTAATGCAAATGTTAAAGTAATGCATTAAATTGTGAAAAGAAATATTATTTTTAAGTACACAAAATGTTTATGCCAGCTAAAATTACATATGTGCATATAACGGGTGGGTCGTTTTGCTTGGGACAAAAAAATATCTGGAAAATCAGAGTTGTAGAATGAAGCAGAAATTGAGCTGTTTCCGGTTTGTTGTGTTTTGGCTGCTGAAAGCTTTACGTTTGTGAGAATTTAAGTTAGTGCCGGCCATTAATTGACCACCCTGTATACATGAAGGTATTTACTACATGTACAATATGTTCATCTAGATAAAATACGCATGAGTCATGCGGCATGACATACCTTTACTTGTTATCCAAAATATAAATCTCTTTTTATTTTTCTTTCTATTTTTGTGTTTTTTTTTTCTTTCTTTATTTATTTATTTTTTTTTTTGCACTTTTTCTTCAATTGTCTGCCATGAACTGTCAAATGTCAAGTGTCTATTTTTGACAATTAACAAAAGCGGCACTTGTAACGTCATTCTGTATCTCGGTTATTGTTCGCTATAGCGTACAACACTGTGAAACGCTTTTGTATAAATTTTCGGATTTTCAGGTATTTGCGTTGGTTGTAACGCTGTTCGCTTTTTCATACTATACTATAACTTTTTTTCTTCATTTTTCTTTCTGCTATTTGATTTTTGTTGGCATTTTGCCCGGTCGTGGCAGTGTTGCCTAGATCTCAACTCTATTGTTTTTTTTTTTCATTTATTTTTTTTTTTTTTGTAAGCAAACCAGATACTTTTTTTTATTTTGCGCACTGCTGTAAGTAAAGCTGTAATCAATAGCTTTCAATACCTTCAACAAAATGTTGACTCTTTTGAATGAAAACTATTGCACTTTCTCCATTTGTAGCTAGATCGACTTTATACTTTCAGTAAGTTCAGGTGAATGGGTTAAATTTGTGATATTGCTGATGGCATTGTCACCCATTAGGTTCAATATCAACTGTATCTAGTTTTCACTAGGCTTTTGGTCGTAGTTGTTACATGGACTAAAAGAAAAGTGTGTATCAATTAGAGATGGGTGCAGGAGTACTTTTTGACTCACGCTCACGCATGCTCACGGCTTTGAAAATACTACTCGCGCATATACATGCACGATGGCTTTAAAAAAAAAAAATCGCGCATGTTCACGCACGTTGAAATTTTCCAAAAAATTTCACGCATGCTCACGCACGCTTTAAGTATTTAAGTAATTGTGATTTATAACGATTTCGAAATTATGTCACGCTCACGCATGTTCACGTAGGAATAATGGAAATCAAATCAGGATCACGCTTGCTCTTGTGAAAATTATGTCCCGTGCGTGTTCACGCGTGTCACGTAAAATTCATGTCACGCGCCCATCTCTAGTATCAATCCACGCACGCTTTAAGTATTTAAGTAATTGTGATTTATAGCTATTTCGAAATTATGTCACGCTCACGCATGTTCACGTAGGAATAATGGAAATCAAATCAGGATCACGCTTGCTCTTGTGAAAATTATGTCCCGTGCGTGTTCACGCGTGTCACGTAAAATTCATGTCACGCTCTCATCTCTAGTATCAATCCAGGAAATTAAGGTTTAATATTGATGAAAAAATTCATAAGAAATATTTTTTATGTCCATCCTCTCCAGTTTCTTCTCAACTTTCTGCGTGCGGGAGGAAAGGGGGGGGGGGAGGGGGGATTGGTTTCAGCATTTTCAAATCCTTTCTTATATCAGAGTAAGTGTTCTTATCGTAGTTTGATGAAGCAGACCCGTTGCTAAGATCTTCAAATCACCATTTCTAGCTGTTGTTTCATAGTTTTATAACTGTTACTTATATACCCACAAATCATGCCTTTATCTCTGCACCCTATCATATATTATATTAACCCTTTCCTGTTCATAAATATTCATATGTGCATACATATTTAATTTTTTTTGTTTTGTTTCCTTTTGTCATAAATAAAATTTATTTCATTTCTTCTTCGTATTTCTTCTTCATTTGCAGTCACGTGCGTGCATTTTATAACATTCAAACAACCACAAATCAAATAACAACAACAACAACAAGAACTTCAACAATAATAAAAACAACAATAACTTTCAACTGATGGTAAGTTCTTATGATTTTCAAACACATAATTACATATACAGTACTTTTCGCTTAAAGCGATTTTCAAGTACATATTCAATGAAGGTGATGATCGAAAACAAGTCTAAAGATTCTGTTATGAAAGAAAAAATCGATTTGGTATGTCTCAAACGTGACGTCATTGCTATATATATATATATATAATGCTTGGTTATATTTTCTATAATTTATGCTCAGTTTAAAGGCTTAACAATTCTATGGAGTTCTGGAATTGAAACCTAGGTAACTATTTTACCATTGATTTTCTGTAGGCGAAAGTTCATTATATGCAGTTACGTTATAAGCGAAAAATACTGTATATGTTTAACGAAGTACCTTACCTTATTGTAGGAAAAATTAAAACTAAAAAAAAAAACATCAGCAGTACAGAAAATACAAAAAAAATGTGTTGCTTTTTTTCATGAACGTATGTATCTATCTACCACCCTCTACTTTCTGCAAGACTTGAATGTAAAAGATTTATACATATTTGTCTACTACTAAATACAACAAAAAAGTGCATAAACTAAAAAACAAAAATGATTCCAGAAAAGAAATGAGAAACTGAAAATTTAACAAATACAATACAATAAGATAAATGTAAAATTTATTATTATTTATTTTTTTGTTGTTGTTTTGGCTTTTACTTTCTAGCTAGTGTACTTGCTACTTTTGCCAGTAAAAATGAAAATACCATATTCATCTTAGAAGCAGATTGTAGATTTTTATATTCATCAATCTCCCTATTTCTATAGTTGTATATTACATAAGTATTAATTGATCAGAGATCATCTCTTCGACCCTGACAAAGTTTGGGTTATATGAAAACTACTAGAAATTACTAAAAGCTTCCGTAAGACCTTCGTTTTTATGGGTAGTTCTACTCTTTCTTGCCCAAAACTATTCACATTCTTTTTAGTCAATACTACCATTATTTTGTCTTAAGACAGAAACTTTCTTACTAAGGTTTCCCACATATTCCGTTTCAAGTATTTCATTTTTATGGAAGGTTCCATAACCACTTCTTGAAAAACAATCATATTTTGCCCAATAATTACATCCAATATATCGATTTCACTCACCAACTTTCATTGTCTTTTATCTGAATTTTATTTTGAGTTTAATCTATTTCTATTTGTTGGGTCAAACCTGAATTTCTGTTTGATTTCTGGTTTGTTTTTACTTTGAATTTGGTGTGATTTTCGGTTTGATTCTTAGTCTGATTTTTGGTCTAAGTCGTGAGTTAAATTTGATGTGAGTTTTGATCAGAATTTCAGTCTAGGTTTTGGTTTAACTTTCAACTTGAATTTCTGTCTGATTTCTGTTCTGTTTTTACTCTGAACTTGATCTGAATTTGGTTCTGATTTCTGGTCTAATTTTTAGTCTGATTTTCGGTCTAATTCATGAGCTAAATTTGATGTCAGTTTTGATCAGAATTTCGGTCTAGGTTTTGGTTTAACTTTCAAATTGATTTTCTGTCTGATTTCTGGTTTGATTTTACTCTGAACTTGGTCTGAATTGGGGTCTGATTTTCGGTTTGATTCTTAGTTTGATTCGATTTGATTTTTAGTTTGATTTTTGGTCTAATTCGTGAGCTGAATTTGATGTCGATTTGATCAGAATTTCGGTCTAAGTTTTGGTTTAACTTTCTTAATTTTACTCTAAACTTGGTTTCTGGTCTAATTTTATTTTAAACTTGGTCTGAATTTGGGTCTGATTTCCGGTCTGATTTTTAGCCTGATTTTTGGTCTAATTCGTGGGCTGAATTTGACGGAAGTTTTGATCAAAATTTTTGTTTAACTTTCAACATGAATTTTTGTCTTATCTCTGGCTTGATTTTTCTCTGAACTTGGTCTGGATTTGGGTTTGATTTTCGGTATAATTTTTAGCCTGATTTTTGGTCTAATACTTGGGCTGAATTTAATGTGAGTTTTGACCTGAATTTTGACTTGAATTTTAGTCCGTTTTTTTTTGCCTAAATTTAGTTTGAATTCAGGTTCAATTTTTTGATGTAATTTTTGTCTAAAGTTTGGTGTAAGTTTGAGTTTGACCTGAATTTCGGTCTGGTATTTGCTCTGAGTTTCGGTCTGAATTTCTACGTGAATTCGTTCGTTTTGATTTAGTCTCAATTTTCATCTGATTTTTGGTCTGAATTTGCTCTGAGTTTCAGTCTGAATTTTTGCCTGAATTCGTTCGTTTTGATTTGGTTTAAATTTTCATCTGATTTTTAGTCTGAATCTAATTTGAGTTTAGTTAGAATCTTTTTCTGCATTTGGCCATTTTTTCGGTTGGAATATTGGTTTGCTTCTATGTTTGGTCCGAATTTCTTCTTTTTTTTATTTTTTTTATTTTTGGTCTCGCATTCGAGCCCGAGTTGTGTTTTGAGTTTTGATCTCCTTCAGACCTAAATTTTGGTTTGAATTTTAGTCTAAAGTTTTGCCTGCATTTGGTTAAAAATTTATTTTGAATTTTGTTATAATTTTTGGTCTAAATTTGGGTATAATTTTCTGTTTAAATCTTAATTCCTTTTTGGTCTGATTTTGATCAGAATTTTGATCTTGTTTTGTTCTGAATTTAGTCTGAGTTTCGGTCTGAATTTTAATCTGACTTTTGCTCTAATTTTCAATATGAGTTTTAATCTAATTTTAGTTTGAATATTTGTTCGATTTTGAGTCACTTTTTGTTTTAAATTTCGCCTGTTTTTTGATCTATTTTTGATATAAATATCGGTTTGATTTTGGTTCTTTTAAACAAAGTTTTGGTCTTCTTTTGTATGAGGTTTTAGTCTGACTTTCGGTTAAAATTTGGTCAGCTTTTTGATCTAAATTTCGTTTTAATTTTGGTTTAAGCTTCAGCCTTAATTTTGGCTTAAAATTTGTTGGAAGTTTGGTTTTTATTTTTAGTCTAAATTTTGGTCGTATGTGGGCTTCTAAATTTAGTCGAAATTCGGTGTAATATTTAGTCTAAATTTTTTGAAAAACTCTAGTTTTCTTCTAATCTAAGTTTTTATTAAAATTCTAGTTTCCTTCTGGTTTAAGTTTTAGTCAGAATTTAGTCTGATTTCTAGTCAAAATTGGGTCGGAGTTTCGTTCTAAGTTTAGTTTATTTTTGGACTGAATTTCGATCTCGTTTCGAACTCAGTTTCGGTTTGAATTTTGCATTCTTTTGGTTTGAGTTTGTTTCTGAATTTAGTCTTATTTTTGGTCTGAGTTTTGACCTGAATTCATTCTGAATTTTCATCTGAATTTTTGATTAATTTATTGATTTTATTATTACCTTTGAATTAAGTAAAATCACCTTACCCAACTCTAATCCTTGAATCGCCACTTCATGTAAGCATTAAACCAAAGTGTAGGGTAATTATATAAAAACAACAACAACTAGATTTCATTGAAACTTTTTAAAATTGTTGGTATAATATTTAAAAATTTTGTAAAGGAATCTAACGAAAAATTCTAAACATACCTGAATTTTTTTTTTTTTTTATTTAGAATATTCCACATGCTTAATCTACACATAATTTATTTTCTACGTTGTACATACTCTACATTCTACTCCACGACTTCACTACTCCATTAAATATTCACTTTATTCTAACATTTACATTTATTCATTTGTTTGTAGCTTCTACATACTAAATACTTCTCAATTCCTTTCCTTCAACTGCTCTGTATATGCAAATATTGCTCGTATACACTTCAATGTAGTATTAGTAGTAGTAGTAGTAGTAGTAAATGTTGAATACAAAACAAAAATAAAAAAATAAAAACCAAATTTTAAATATAAGCAAGTTTGCTTTGAAATATGAATTTATACAAAAACGAGAGCAAAAAATACAAAAAAAAAAAATAAGAACTAAAAAATTACCAAGAGCATGTTATACAACACTCGTCGTATACACTCATTCACATAAAGAGAGAGAGAGAGAGAGAGAGAAAGAGATAGCGCTTGAAAATATGCAATAAAAGTAAAGGAAGAAATGGAATTTTCGTATACCTACACGTTTGTACGTACTTAAGTAAGCAAACATACCTGTGCATATGTATGTGCGTGTGTGTGTGTGTGTGTGTGTGTGCGGGTACATGCAACATTTGTGAGTTAGTAGCGAGTGTGTGCAACAAAAAACACAAAATTTTTGTAAATCATAACTTCTTTATTTGCTTTGTTGCTGTTTCTGCTGTTGCTACTGCTACTACTGGTGCTACCAGCCAGCCAGTGTTGCCACCACAACGAACGAATGATTGCATGTGAATTTTAAGCAATTGTGATGTGTTGCTTTTCCCCTTTCCCTTCATTTTTGGTTTCCCTGCTCTTCTTTCTTTACCTGAAAGCTTTCCAATTTCATTTGGGAAATTATTATTTTTTTTTTTTCCTTTTTTTTTGTAAATATTTTTGAGTGATGTAGAGAGTTGTTTATATTTATTTATTTATTCTTATTTTATTTTTTTTATTTTTTTTTTTTTTGGCATAGCAATTAATTAAATATGCCTGCAAATGGCTGCATATGTAGTTTTCTATTATTGTTGTTATATTTGTTTGTTTGTTAAACAAATATTGTATAGAATTAGCATTACTTTTGTGTAGGTATTTCTCTGGCATTTTAGACAATATTAATTTAATTAAATATTTGCTACTTTTTCTGTTTCTTTTTTTTTTTTTTGTTCTTTTATTTTTTTGGTACTATGTTTTTATTATTTAGAAAATGCAAACATAACTTTACTTTTTATAAATTTCTGATTTTCGTTATTTTATTTATTATATGGGTTTGTGAAAATGAAGCCTTTGAAATGGTATTATAAATTTTTGTATTTGTATTTTTGTAAGAGAATTATGTTCTTTTTTTTTTTTTTTCTCTGTATTACAAATATCAAACAAACAACTTCTCACAATCCATTTCAACAAAATATTTGCATACAATATTTGTTATTAGTTTTTAATTAAATGGTGGTACATTTAATTAAAAATTCTCTGTTTGCATTAACTTTCTACAAAGCTGATATTTATTCCTATAGCATACCTTCTGGCGTAAAATGAAAATACAAAAGAATTCAATTTATCCAAAAATGAAAATATAAACAAAAATATAAATTAAATTTTCTATGAAATTAAAGAAATGCATAACTTAAAGTATTTTCTTAATGTCTTTTAACCCTTTGTAAAGCATTACGCACCAGAATATTTCTTAGGTTTGCTTTTATATGTTAGCTGGAACCTTCATTTCACTTTGTGATGCTATTTCTATCTATTCTGAATATCTGTGGTTACTGGAGATCACATTGTTGCTGGTTTTTCAACTAATCTACGTGAGCTTTGGGTAATTCATTTGAATGCCTGTCTTGCAAGGTTATCATTTGGATTTCGAACTTTGTCTTCAATTAATATGTGGTCTGTGTTTTTTTCTATCTAATGACTGAATAGAAATTTTCTTGATTTTATTAGTCAATATTTTGCACTAACTTTTTCAAATTTAACTATATGGAACATGAGCCTAAAAGTATGCAATTCTATATGCTAAGCACTCAATTTAAACGGCACAGCGTTATCTATTACAAAAATGTATGCAAAAAATACATTCGTTAATGGATTCATCAGCTCTATCACCAATTTAAGTATCTTCTTTGTCTTGTCATTGTCATTGGCGCTAACGTCGACCCAGACCACTTCTTGGTTTTAGCCAAGGTCCGCAAAGGTCCACCCGTGCAGCGAAACGCGTACGTACCAGTACACAGAGAAAGCTGGATGTTGAAAAGTTGCAATCACAACCGACAGCCGACGCCTTTGCTAATCGACTTTCACTCTTCCTTTCCTAAAACACCCCTCAACTTGATGATATATATGCGTGCAGTGGACACACATTTCCCACCCTTTGTGTACGGCTGCCGAAGAGGTGCTAGACTATGACCGTCGACGGAGAAATATGTGGTACGACCAAGTACGCAGTCGTGATGCTACTGAAGCGAAAAATGCAGTATACCGAGCCACCCTGCAGTCAGTTTCAACGCGAGCTGCTAAAGAGCGATACAAATAGTTAAGAAGGGAGGAGAGGCATCTTTTTAGGTGCAAAAAATGGGAGGCAGAAAGACGTGAGTGTAACGATATCGAGATGCTTTGGAGACTGGGATAAGTTCGAAAATTCTTCAGATGTCCAGGGTATTATGAGGTTAATGGAGTGAACACTTCTCGCAGCTGGTTAATGGTGATGACGGCAACAATCCCGTTATTGTGGAATCTGTTCCGGAAACCCCAATCACTGATGGCAGCCCGACTATGACGAGGTCTTAACAGCCATCGTTCGGCTAGAAAACAATAAGGCTACGGGTGCAGTTGACCTGCCTGCTGAGTTGTTTAAGGCCGGAGGCCGAAGAGCTCTCAAAACGCTTGCACGAGCTTTTATGCAGAATAAGGTCGGATGAAAGCATTCCCAGTGATTGAAATCTCAGCATTCTCTGCCCAATCCACAAGTATGATGTTTCCACAATCTGCGGCAATTACCGTGAGATAAGCCTTACTAACATCGGCCAAAAAGGTTCTATCGAGCATATAGTGTGAAGCCTATCGTCAACAAATTGGCTTTAGGCCTGATAAATCCACCATCGATCAGATATTCACAGTACTCCAAATCTTGGAAAAGACCCGAGAAAAACAAAGCGACACCATCATCTATTCGTCGATTATAAAGCCGCTTTCGACTCCCCGATTAGTGATCACCTGTACGCCTGGTTTTTGTATCCCTGCAAAGTTCATATGTCTTTGCAAAATAACACTGACGGTCACCACCAGCCCAGTGAAAATTGGGACTGACATCTCCGCGCCATTTTATACCGAAATAGGTTTCAGACAAGGTGATTCTCTATCGTGCTGCAGAAAACAATTCGAGCTGCGAACATCAACATCTCTGGCACTATCTTTTACATGAGTGTGATGCTACTGGCATTCTCCAACTTAAAAAAGGAGTCTCGTCGAGTGGGTCTAGTGGTGAACGAGGACCAAACGAAATACCTTGTGTCAACGAACAAAGAGTCACGGCGTTTTGGACAAAATGTCACTGTTGGCAATTACAAATTCGAAGTCGTCAAGGATTTCGTTTATTTTAGATCCAGCATCAGCACCAATAATCAGTCAGCCTTGAGATCAAGCGAAGAATAACTCTTGCCAACAGGTGTTACTACGAGCTCAGTAGGCAATTTGAGAAGCAGAGCCCTCTCTCGACTTACGAAAATAACGCTCTTCAAGTCCCTCATCCTTCCCGTCTTAATGTGTGGCGTTGAGACGTGGACATTGACCACCAACGATGAGAGGCTGTTTGGATCGTTTGAGAGGAAGATACTCCGCAAGATCTATAGTCCAGTGTGCATGGACGACGTGTATCATACAGGATCGAACCATGAGCTGTACTCCGACATTGACATAAAAATCCAGAGGCTACGGTGGCTGGGTTATGTTGAGCGAATGAAAGAAAGTGTTCCGGCTAGAAGGGTGTTTTATTCAAGCCACGTAGATGAAAATCGCAGAAAAGGACGACACAATTTCCGTTGGAAAGATCAGGTACAGGGCGACCTGACTGCACTTGGCCTTACTAGCTGGCACCGGCGCGCGCATTGTAGAAGCGACTGGCGAGGCTTTATAGAGACGGCCAAAATCGATTATCGGTTGTAGAGCCAACTAAATAAGTCATATATAGATAATCAATTCAAATACTATTGGTCTCAAGAGGTTCCATACATACCCATTTCCGATTTATAAATTCGCCTAAAAGTATGCAATGTTTTCGCTCAAACTTGTTTGTTTTAGATGCTCTCAGTTTTTTTTATATATAGCGCTTCAGTGCAAACGACATCAGTGCAATAAAAATTGCAGTAATTTTTGAAAATTCAATGCAATGGCTGGATCTAGGAAGCGTCAGTGAGGTGAAGCTGAGATTGCGTCAGGTATTGAATTAGGAAATAGAAATTGAATAGAAATCTGTCCAGCAGAACAAATACACTGTGTATTTTGAAAAAAGCTATTAGGATAAGTTCCTTATGTAAAAATCGTAATGAGAGAGAGAAAAGTGGAGAGCTGAAGCTCTTACTCAGCTTTCCTCGTTAAAAAAAAATTTTTGCATTAACATTGCTTTTTTAAATTCATTTAGTTTCGTCTAATAAGATTTGCATTGATTCCTTGAAAATTCAGTAAAATAAAATTCATTAATTGTCAATTGCATTTAATGCTAAAAAAAAAAGATTTGCATTGCTTTTCGTAAATTCAAGTTAGCATTAGCACTAATTTTTAATGGTTTTTTAATGCAATTACATTCGCATTTGCATTAATTCTCAAAACTATAATGCAATGAGATTTGCATATCCATTAATTGCTTAAAATATATGACAACAATTTACATTTGGATTATTTCTTAAAAATGTAATACAATAAATTTGCATTTGCATTAAATTTCGACAATTGAGTGGAATAAAATTTATATAAACATTAATTTTCAAATTTAATATAAATGAAATAATTTTGTTAATGGTTTTTTAATGGATTTTACACCACTCTACTTAGAAGTAAATTTTATCTTCTTCAATACCAAATTAAACAATAAATATGTATATATATATATTTATTTTTAATGGATGTTCACACTCAAGTTTTCTTCTCCTTACCTCGGCCATTCCCCCTCCCCACATCCCACCCCTTTTGCCAAGCAAGAATTTACCGTATTGGTATACCTGAATATTTTCCCACAAAATCTCTGCCAAATATTATTATTTCAATACTTATTTTCATGTAAATATTGTAAACTTGATAATTCAATAACAAAATAAACACACACACACACATAAACTCAAGCACTTAAATACAAGCACGTTTAATAAAATCTACATACATACTTAAAGTAATAAAACCTATACATATAAATTAATACATATACATACAAAAATGTTTGTGAATATACATACATTAAAAGTATGTACAGGAAGTCGAAGAAAAAGAAGAAGAACTTGAAAAAGTAAATAAACACAAGATACTTACAGTTTGAAACTAAAATACATACGAGTTTAGACATATCTCTATATATATAAGTGTGTGCATATGTGTATGTGTATAACATATACTTGTACAAATTGTGCTTGTGGCAAAAATACCACTTTCAGTTGTTTGTCAACTCATTTCAATACATCAATAAAAATTTATTACAAGCAAATAAATTGTAAAATTCAAGTAAAGAAAAATAAAAATTGAAATGACGGAAAAAAGAAGCAAACGAAGTAGAAAAAAACTGAAATTTTTACTTTTACTCAATTTCATGAGAAATGTAAGAGAAAACGGAAAAATTCTTTAGCATACTTTCAGGCGGATTGTTTTTTTTTTGAAGTTTTTACCTGATAGTAAAACCAACATTCGCAGTAATTCATTATTGCAGGTATGCAATGCTCTGTGTGTTGTAGTTTTTTTTTTTTTTTGCGAATTGTAAGTTACCTATAGTAGCTAAAGCAAAAGGCAGACAATTTTTGAGAGTGACTGTTTGAAGTATTGCCTAAAAGTATGCTAAAAGTATGCATATATTCACCCAACACATACAAATAGTAATAACTAAGTATAAGCCAATGCATATTTATGTACATTCGTTCAGTTAAAATCAAGCTAAGTATATTTTGCATATTCATCTCAGTATCTATCTCAGAGCTCAGCTTCTGCAATGTTTTCAACTTTCCTTTACCTTGGTTTGGAGGATTGAATACTCATGCACATTCACATGGACATATCCACACACACTTCCACCGAACAAAAGTGGCAAAGAATTTTGCAATTTTCGTAGCTGTCGAATATAGCAAAAGTTTTTGCTTGTATTTCTTTATTCAGACATATGTAAGTATATTTATTTGTGTATATGTATGTATGTTGCATACAAGGACATACAATTGCACACACGCAGTTATACATATACAAAATGAATGAGTTTGAGTGCATGTTGTAGTTATATTGGTACGTGTATGAAGTGTGGATTCATTGCAATGAGTGTGATAAAGTGATTTCCCTATTTTCTTTTTCTTCTCTTCTCTTCTGTATCAACGTACCCCTGTACTTACTCCTTAGCTGTAACTGCTGCTGCTGGTTTAACTTTATTCTTCTCTACTTCTACTGTAGTAGAGAAGTTTTGTGTTGTTGCTTTTGCCACTGGTTGTGTTGCTGCATACACACATACAAACACACATACACAGAAAAATATCACTTCACATTTTGAGTCAATTTGTACAAATTATTTCCATTACATTACTTGTCTTCTTCATCACAATGAATATACTCATACATACAAACATATGTATGTATATATAAATGCATCTAGCCACTCATGCTGTTGCATGGACAATATGCTATATTCTCTCTCTCTCTCTTTCTTCCTTTTCTCTTTGGTTCTGTGTCGAGTTGTATGTATGTATGAATGTATATGTGCGTGTATACATTTGAATGCAAAGGAAATGAAGCTGAATTTACTCATATTATCTTTCATTTTTTTTTGTATTTTTCTTTTTCTACGTACTACAAAAATACACCAAAAAAGTATTCAACTTTTACCTTTTTCTTTTTGTATTTGTATGAATTTTTGCCTGTACAATGTTTACGTGTACCAAAAATTTTCATATACTATTGTTAATATAGAAATATATATATATGTGTGCGAGCATTTTATGTAGGTAGCTACATAGATATTGTAGTTGTCGGTAGTTGTTGAAATTGTTGAAAGAGTTTTCTTCTTCATCATCTTCTTCCTTTCATCTTCTCGTTTTCTCGTTTCATCTTTCCTTTATGAATACTAAAAACGAACGAACAATAGCGAAATTAAGCAGCTTATTGTATTGTAATAAATGTTGAAAATTGAAGTCTAACTTTGAGCGTCAAGCATATAATCATTATTTTACATTGTTATACTAAAAGAAGGAAGACTTTTTTATTATTATTTTTTTTTTTCAAATTTTTCTTATAATTTTGTGGTACTTAACTTGTACCTAAAGTTTACGTATGCTTTGGAAAGAATTTTAATAGATTTTGATTGTTATTATTGCATACTTTTAGGCATAGATATTTATGAATTTTTTTAGTTTTTAAATAACTTAAATTTGTTTAAAAATTAAATAAAATTTTAACAGTTTTTGATTATTATTGCATATTTTTAGGCGCATCTACAATTGCTTTATTTTAAGATAATAAATACATTTTTTTACATATATCAAAACTAAATTTTTAAGCTGCTATTGCAAGTTTAAATATTTTATATATACCTTAAGAAGATCCAACGGAGAAAGGGAAGTTAGTAAGCTCGCGATACACCCCCCACCACTCCCCCCCGCCCCTCCCCCTAATTGAAAAAATATATCAGTACATACGATAAAACTAATAATATCTACTGGAACCCCCGCCCACCTTTTCTTTCCGGAACCTCTTGACTCTTTATTGATTCATGTATATATAAATGTACACTCTTGTCACTTGCATTAAAACATTTTCAGGCATAAGAGGAAATACAGTAATATACAAAAAATTATAATTTGAAAGAAATTTTATTACATTTTGATGTTCAATTGCATACTTTTAGGCATAGATATTTATGAATTTCTTTAATTTTTAAATTTAATATTTTTCGATTGTTAGTTGCATACTTTTAGGCAATTATTTTTAAATACAACTTATTTTTTGCATATAAAATAAAGCAAAATATTTTACCTTTTATGGCATTATACATACCCTTATTCATTCTTCTTTGAAGGCGTCCCATTTCATAAATATCTTAACCAATCAATAAGCAGCTCTTAAACTTAAATAAACTTTTTGAAAATATTAAAAGAACTAAATCTTTTTGATTTGGTGTCACTTAATATGTATTTCAAATTCTTTTCCATGCTAAAGATATGCGATTTGAAAGAAAGAGCTTTGATTGAATGCTTTTAGGCATTTTTAGGCTCTTAGCATGCTTTTAGGCATAGATATAAATAAATTTCCTTTATTTTTATATAACAACTTTAATACTTAACAATTTGAAAAGATTTTTAATAGTTTTTGGTTATTATTGCAAACTTTTAGGTATTCATTTTTTAAAAACAACTTAATATTTTTTATACATATAAAAAAATAAAAAATTTTAGCTGGTGTTGCAAATCTCATATATTATTTATACCACAAAGGAATACAAGAGAAACATAGGCAGAGGAGGCTTTTTAGTGTTAAAATTTCCTCCCTACCTCCTAAATATCTTAATCATTTAAACAGTTGTTTATAATTTAAAAAGCTGTTTGAAAAAATTAATAGAACTACAACTTTTTAACTTGGTGGCATTTAACTTGTACTTAGAAATTTTTTTCTAAGTACAAGTTAAGTTTGCATTTTCAAAGAAATTTCGCCAATTTGTGATTATTATTGTATACTTTTAGGCACAGAAATTTACGAAATTATTTTATTTTAAGAAGAAAACTTAGTTTTGTTTATATTTCTTCGTTATAAATTTGTTTCGCATATAAGTCTCATATATTATGAATACTACTAGGCAATGGTTCAAGGACCATTTTTTTATTTCTTAGTGAAATAAAAGTAAAGTTGCAGCAATAATTTCTATCTTGTCAAGGAAAAAATCTTGCTAATCCTAAAAGGTGAATACATTTGGAGAAAAGGAATTATCCAAACGCGGGCCTGATCATTTGTGACCTCAATTATTCTAACAACCCGAGTTAGTTGCTTCCAGCAGATAGAACAGAAAGTGCCATCAATCATTATGTCATAATAATTCTTATGAAACTTGTCTGCTTTTAATAATCATTTTAAAAAATTTGGTTCCAAGCTTAATTTTTAAGTTTTCAGACATTTCATTTCTAAAAAATAAGTGAGACCAAAATGAGCCTATACAGTTTGAAAAAAGTTTTAACGGTTTTGGATTATTATTATTGCATACTTTTAGGCATAAGACATCATTCACAAGAAAATATTATTTAAGTTTCTTTTGATTCCAATTTTCACTAACCTTTACACTATTTCAACTTATTTGCCTTATCTAACCATTGCGAGGAACCTAATATAAAATTTAAATACTAGAATCATTATAAATTACATTTCAACTATTGCACTTGAGTGTTTCTATTTCCTTGAAGCATTTATCTTACATTTCTCTACATTATAAATTTTTATATTAATTTTATACCTCAAATTATAAACTTATAAGTTTGCGCTTCAAAACATTTGAAACTAATTTTTTTCCTCTTATATAATATATAATTTATAATAGGTTTTTCTTATAGAAAGTATTGTAATTTGTTGTTGCATGCTTTCAGGCACAAAATTATTTACTATACATATTTTCTGCTCTAAATATTTACGCATATGCATATCTTTATTTTTTTATAGTTCAAATTACATACATAGTTGAGTATCTTAACTCAGCCTCCCAGCATATCTGCACCTACAACTATATACCTACACAAAATGAAATGCATAAATGTTTTACATACACACAGACACATGCACCAACACAATTTTGTTGCATATTTTCACGCCTCATATACCGTAACGTAGTAAGTGTAAGCGTTGTCATAGATATACATATACATGCATATAAAATTTCTGTTGCATACTTTTTAGCTTACAAATAGTTTTCTTAACTTTTGTTATTGCATACCTGCATACACATGCGAGAAAATATCTTTGCGATGCATCAAATATCTTTTCAATTACAAAGATACGTTTCTTCTCTTTTCTTTTTTTTTTTGCTTTTCTTTTGTTCGTCAGTTTCGAGAGAGATGATACTTTTTTTTTACATTAGCTTTTGCATACTTTTAGGCTTAAGATAATTTTTTTTTTTTTGCTTCTGAGAAATAAGAATTTTTTTTATAGATATTTTTGCTGTCGCTGTTGTTTTTGGTTGTTATATTGTAAAAGATACTTGAATGAGTGTGTGTGTGTGTGTGTGTGTAGAATAAAGTATCATCATCTTATGTTTCTTCTATACATTTAGAAGTATGCATGCATTCCAACTTATTTCACTTTTTGTAACTAATTTAACCTATCTGTCATGTTATTTCGTTTTTGTTGTTGTTGTTAATGTTGTTGCTGCAACAAACTTTTAAAATCCAATTAGTGGCTTGACTCTACATATATACATTTACTGCACTCGTCGTCTCGTCTCGCATATGAACGTTAAGCCATCATCATCACCATCGTCAGCGTCGTCATCGTCAGCTTCGTTCGTTGTTGCTGTTGTTGTTTTCATCAGCGTTTTATTTTCATCATCATCGCACGTATACTGCCATCAGCTGTTTTTATTATAACTTTTGTTGCTGTTGTTGTTTTAGTTGCTTTAGTAGTTTCGTTTTGTTGTTGTTTGTTTTTTGTTTTTCCTACAAGAAAAAGTTTAATATGGTTTTTTGTTCATGTGGTTGTTGGTTATTATTGCTGTTGTTGCTGGCTGTGTAGAGTATGTGTGTGTGTGTTTTTTTTTTTTTTTTGTAGTACACTTTTATGCAACTAAAAATAGTTGGTTGCTATTATAGTTTTTGTTATATGCATGCATCATTTTTCACTAATTAGCCTCAACCACACTCATTCATGCTTGTATGTGTCTATGAACGAGAGCAGGAAAGACCCAGTAGGGAAGAAAGGCATGGATAGTTTAAAAGACGAAAGACGGCTCATTCAGAGAGTTTCCATGCGGGGTTGCTAACCATTTCTGCCAGTTTTTGAAGCTTAAATTTGTAAAAGACTAATACTTCGGAAAGAGTTCAGAGATAGTATGACTGAAATTTTAGGTGAATAACTCATTTGGTTAACGAGATATTGTAGCAAGCACTTTGAAAGTGGATAGATGGCGCAGCTTATCCGGCTCTATGAATTTGAAGGGTATTCATTTCGAATTCTTTAAAGTTTCAAAGTTAAAATATCTGAAATTTCAATTCGATATCTCATACATATACAGAAATATTGCAACATACACACTAGCGGTTCCAAAGATTTCCTAAGGGGGGTTTAATGTTTTATAGATTTAAAATTTGTTGTGATTTATTTGAAATTTTCAAAGCTAAGTGTGGCGGGGGGATGGCGGGTAAGGTCTGTTATCCTCAAAAGCCCCTCCTTGGATCCACTACTGAGCATACATATGATTAGAAAACGGGTCGTTATAAGAATAGCTACGCGGGGCTGCTGATCAGGCCTACTAGTTTTAGACGCTTCAGTTAAAAAAAATCTATTCTTCCAGAAAGAGTTCAGAGTTGGAACGACGGAAATTTCAAGTGGATATCTCATTTGGTTAAAGAGATATTGCAGAATAAACATGGTTGAGAGTTGATACAAAGAATAGATAGATGAAGCTGCCTTGCACTCCGCTCTTGTGGACTTCAAGGGTGTTTAAAATCTCCTAAAATTTAACTGTTAGGAAAATAAAAGTATGATTAGTCCCGGGTCCCGCATTTTTCACTGAAAGTCTCTGGGTGTTACTTTCGGAAACTTACATTATATTCCTCAAATTAATGCGATTAGAAGTAATGCAAAATGATAGAACTGTTTGAGTCTGAGTCCATGAGACTCTTGATGTTACATTGGAGTGAGATTTCAGGTAAATTTCCTAAAAATTCGGTAGAAATTCAATTATTTCAGAGTGTCTCAAAGTTAGAACATCTGCAATTTCAAGTTGATAACTTATTTGGATTAAGAGATACAAAATGATAGAAATACTAGTGTATGAGCCTACAAAATTTATGCTGTTGCATTAGAGTAACTTTTCAGGTCGACTGTTTAGAATTTTGTGGGAATTTTTTTTTTTTTTAAATATAAATATAGGTGGGACATTTTTCGTCAACAAGGACAGGCCCATAAACAAAAATTGGTTTGACCGATGTAAGCGTTCTAGGACTTAAAAGATTTCTACAGTCGTGAAGTTTAAGACGCTCATGAGCGTTTTTCACAACTTTTAAATGGCAATGCCAATATGGCTGCCAAAAGTCTTTAAGTTCGGAAATTTAAAAGAGATAAATGTTAAAAAGTTCCTCAATAATTCTGAAACTCTGTATCTAACAGTTTTAAGGCAGGGTCGCTAATTACGAATCTGAAATTACTTTTCAAAAATTTCAAAATGGCGGAACCAAAATGGCGGAAAGATTTTTTAAAATCAATCGCTTTTGCTTGAAACCTCCCGCTTTTAGGTTTTTGAGGTCACTGATTACGAATCTAAAGATACTTTTTAAGAAATTCAAAATGGCAGATCCAAAATGGCGGACAAATTTTTAAAAATTTAAGATCGAAACCTCTCACTTTAAGGTTTTTGGGGTCACTGATTACGAATCTGAAGTTACTTTTCAAAAATTTCAAAATGGCGAATTCAAAATGGCGAACAAATTTTTAAAATCGATAATTTTTGCTTGAAACCTCTCACTTTTAGGTTTTTGGGGTCACTGATTACGAATCTAAAGTTACTTTTAAAAAATTTCAAAATGTTAAATTCAAAATGGCGAAAAAATTTTTAAAATCGATAATTTTTGCTTGAAACCTCTCACTTTTAGGTTTTTGGGGTCACTGATTACGAATCTAAAGTTACTTTTAAAAAATTTCAAAATGGCGAATTCAAAATGGCGAACAAATTTTTAAAATCGATAATTTTTGCTTGAAACCTCTCACTTTTAGGTTTTTGGGGCCACTGATTACGAATTTAAAGTTACTTTTAAAAAATTTCAAAATGTCAAATTCAAAATGGCGAACAAATTTTTAAAATCGATAATTTTTGCTTGAAACCTCTCACTTTAAGGTTTTTGGGGTCACTGATTACGAATCTAAAGTTACTTTTAAAAAATTTCAAAATGTCAAATTCAAAATGGCGAACAAATTTTTAAAATCTATCATTTTTGCTTGAAGCCTCTCACTTTTAGGTTTTTGGGGTCACTGATTACGAATCTAAAGTTACTTTTAAAAAATTTCAAAATGTCAAATTCAAAATGGCGAACAAATTTTTAAAATCGATAATTTTTGCTTGAAACCTCTCACTTTTAGGTTTTTGGGGTTGTTGAATCCGACCCTGTACTCAGGTTTCTCTATCACGTCTGGGATCCTCGGTATGGGAGCCAAAACCCATTGGGGTTACCGAAGGTCGAAATTACCTAGGTCCAACTTTTTTTTAAAGAAATTAAGCCTTGAAAAATTTTTTTTTTATTATTTTATTCCTCTTGATTAATTTTTCGGAAAAATAATGAACATTCTTCGGAAAAAATATTCTCCATCCAAGTCATTGAAGGTCAAAACCATCTTTGTCTAATTTTTTTCAGAAATTAATCTTCGACGGACAGAAATTATTTTTTTTTTGCTATAATGCGTTTAGGATTTACCGTTGATAAAAACAACAAACAGTCTTTGAGGAAAATATCTCCAATCAAAAAATAGTTGATTAGACGCTGAGCCTTTCGGAGTGTAAGTAGGTGGGGCTGTTTAATAGATCTCCTGGTTAAATGGTTGATATTTTAGAACCAGTCCTTTTTTGATCTGTTAGAATTATTCATAATCCCCATAGACCACGTTGAAAAGTCCTAGATGGAAGTGTCTAGAAGCCCTGGTTTTTTACATATAGTGAATAGGTGAAACAACTGCCCTGGACCTCCTTAGTTTAAAAATCTAACTTTTTATTTACCAGATGCCTCTTTACAAAAAAAAAAAAAAAACAATTTGTCTGAGTCTCTATATTTTTTTCCATAAATCCTTGAACTTGTACAATCTTTCTTTAGGATTAAATTTAAATTTTCGTATTTCTTTAATTTTTATTTCATTCCTGTAGTGTTGCTCGCATTTTTCTAACTAGAGACTCCTCTTCCGCCTGCCTCTAATTCCTCCACTACTCTTTCTAAGATTTTTTTTCCTTATTTCATTTCTAAACTTTTTTTTTTTTATTGGTGTTGCTTGTTCTCTTTCTATCTCTACCCTCTCTCTTGCAATCTCTACTCGCCTTTCTCCTCAGTCAACAATTTTGCAAAAGTTTCCGCTCAAAAATTTTTTATAGTTTTTATGTTTGAGTAGCTGCAGAATAGTAATAGCAGCAGCTGTTTCTGCTGATATTACCTCCAGCTAGCTGTCAAACAAATTTTTGCTATTGGCAACACTTCCGCTACTAACGTTTACAAACTACATACAGACACACATTAGGTTTTGCATATATGTATTTTATTTTAAAAAGCTTTTTTTCAACTCACACACACACACACAAACACACGTATCCATACATACATTGCCAACTCACAGTTGAAATTAAATTTATCCCCCTTAAAGCGATTTCTTTTCCCTAAAACTTACTATCTCTTTCCCTCTTTCTTACTGTTACTCTACTCTGCTCTCATGCTACGCAAAAAAAAAAAGAAGCAAAAAATCATGTGAAAAAATTAAAATTTTGTTTTTGAAAAGTTTTAAAAATTCCTTTTTTTTTTTATTATTATAAATTTTTTTTTTAATACAATTTTGCTTTCATAATTGAATAATTTTTTACTGTTGTTGTTTGTTTGCTGCCGGTGCGCGCTACTCAAACGTAAAAGTTCAAATCACTTTTTCGAACTTTTTTGATGAGTAGTTGCAGCTATAACTGCTGCTGTTGCTGTTGCTACTACTGCTGCTGATTCTTCTGATGCTCTTACATATTCCGTTGCATACTTTTGGGTGTGTATGAAAAAGGTAGAAAGTATACGTACAATATACTCGTACTTACATATACATTAATCGAGTTTGACATTATGATTATTAAATTATGTTCTCGTTGTGGCTCTGTAACTTTTTGCAATGTAAGCGAAAAAAATATGAGAATTAATTGTAATAGCTTTAGGAGTACACAGTCTCTTTGCTATATATATTTGCTCCTATTTTTATGCAATTATTTTTTTGTTTTTGTTTTTGGTTTACAAAAGTTTGATATGAAACAGTACCTAATGCAATTTTCATTTAGAGTTTTCTACTATGATATGATGTTGAGGGTCATTGCTGTAACAATGTTATTGTTGTTTTCATTATTTACATACCCACAATTTTTTTTGTTTGAATACGTTTTTTACTCTTACGTCTACTCCTACCTTTTATACTCTTTTTATGGTATGTAGACTTACTGTATTTGATCTGCTTAATTCCGCTTTACTATACACAGTTGATATGAAAGTAAACTCTTAATGCTACTTCTCTATAAGCCATAGTTAGCTGGTTTTGTATTTTCATGTATTTTTTTTTTTTCATACTATTTCAAACTTTTTCCTTATTTTTTTCCCATCTCTTTTTTCATGTTTCCTTGTTTTTTCTTGCTTTTCTCCATGCTTTTTCTCTCTTTATCTATACACTTACAATTGCTATAGTGTGAATTTTTAATTAGCAAAATTTTTTTATTTATCCTTGAGCAATGAACTTTACTTGTTTTACATGTCCATCATTGGTGGATGTTCCATTTTATTCTCTATTCTCCATAAAACTTTTTTTTTGTTCTATGCATACAGCATATGTTCACAGAGAGAAATGGATTATGTATGCTATATCTATCTCCATTCATGCTACAGAGATGAACAGCTTTATATAGCTGAATAGCAGACATACTGCCTGACATATACTAAACTAACTAACTATGTATGTTTGTATGTACAACTAACAGATTTATTATTTGTTGTTCAAATTAAGATCAATAACTATGCACACACGCTGCACTCACTCACTCACTTACCCTCAGCATGTTCGAAAAATATGTTTATCTCGAAATTAGTTTAGAAAAGTTTTAAAATTTGTTTTCTCTCCCTTATTTTTATTTTTTTTTTTATTTTACTTTAAACACATAATCATAAAACATGAGCGCATACATACATAGCAGCAGGTCCACATTATAATTACAACATATTTCTCCTTTTTTTAATATATAATCAAAAGATAATAATAATATTTTTGAACGGAAAGTAGCGTTGTATAATATTATGTGTTTGTTTAATTAAATCGAATTCTATAACATTAGAATTCGCTAAAAACCCAATAGCCAGCTTTTGCCATATTTATTACAAGTGCTGAAGCCAAAACTAATAGAACATAGTGCAAATTCATTAAATTAGGTGGGTCCTTGTTCACTGGAAATGAGGGAAGAAAAGGGGATGGAGAGAAGAAGGGAGAAAGGGAAAAGGAAAGGAGGGAAGGAGACAAAGGAGGGAAGAAGAGAAAGTCGGAAGGAAGGAAAGGAGGGAAACGAGTGATGAAGGGAAAAAGGGAAGAAGAAAAGAAGGGAAGGAGGGAAGAAGGGAAGAAGGGAGGAGGGAGAAAAGGAAAAGGGAAGAAGGAAAAAGAGGGAAGGAGACAAAGGAGGGATGGAGAGAAGGTCGGTAGGAAAGAAAGGAGGGAAAGGAGTGACGAAGGGAAAGAGGGAAGAAGGGAAGGAGGAAAAAGAGGGAAGGAGGAAAAAGAGGGAAGGGGACAAAGGAGGGATGGAGAGAAGGTCGGTAGGAAAGAAAGGAGGGAAGGAGTGACGAGGGGAAAGGAGTGACGAAGGGAAGGACGGAGAAAAGAAAAAAGAGAAGATCGGAAGTAAGGAAAGGAGAAGGAGGGAAAGGAGTGACGAAGGGAAAAAGGGAAGGAGGGAAGAAGGAAAGAAGGGAAGACGGGGAGAAGGGAAGAAAGGAAGACGGGAAGAAGGGAAGGCGGGAAGAAGAGAAGAAGGGAAGGAGGGAGAAATGTAAAAGGGAAGGAGGGAAAAGAGGGAAGGAGACAAAGGAGGGAAGAAGAGAAGGTTGGAAGGGAGGAAAGGAGGTAAAGAGGAAAAATGGGAAGGAGGGACGAAGGGAAGGAGGAAGAGAGGGAAGAATGGAAAGAGGAGCGAAGGTAAGGAGGGGAAGGCAAGGGAAACACGGAAAAAAAAAGAAAGGAAAGATAGAATGAAGGGGAAAAAAATTGAAAATGAAAGAAGAGAAGACGAAGAGCAGAACATAAAAGAAAACCATAGAAAATGAGAAAAGGAGAATTTGGAATGAAGAAAGAAGTCAAATGGTGAAGGAGAAAAAAGGATAAAGGAAACAGGGAAGAAGGGGAGAAAAGAGAAATGGTAGAAGGATAAAAAAGAAAGAGAGCAATTGGGAATAGGAAATAAGAAGATAAGATGTAAAAGATAAGGAGGAAGGGGAAATTATGAAAAGTGGAAAGGACGGAAAAGGAGAATGAAGTGAAAAGGAAAAGGGCAAAGCGATAAAGGGGCAAGGCAAGAAGGAAACATAGAATTGAAGAAACGAGAGAATAAGGGAAGATAGGTATACAAAAAGCAAGATGAGAAGTTAATTGAAAAAGAATTAGAGAAGAAGTAAACAAGGAAGGTAGAATAAAAAAGTGCATCAATCAGTTCTAAGGCTCTGACTAGTTGGGAATTTTGATTTTTTTTTCTTTATTTCGAATTTTTTATTTTATAAGAATTTTACAAAATATAATGCAATTAATAGAAAATAACAAAATTATTATGCCAAAGTCATACAATCCAAAAATTTTCGATTACAATTGCAACTAGTTCAATTCATTAACTATCTAGCAATTTTCAGTTGAATTAATATAATTAAATTTACCAATTAGATGGTGTTGAGATTATATTGTTAGATCACAAGGTTTCAATCTTTTCAATCTTCGATACAGGTTTTCCGTATTTACAAGTACGGCTGCCTCTTCATTTATGTGAGTTCTTAGTCTCATTTCGTATGATTTAGCAACTAGTTGAATTTCATCTTTGACAATACCTTATTTTGGAATCTTTGGATAATCAGAATTTGTGCGTTACTTGCACAACCCCAAAGTTGAATTCCGTAGAGCCAAATCGGCTTTAAGATTTGTTTGTAAATCATGAGTTTATTATGAATTGATAAGACAGATTTCCTGCCAATTAGCCAGTAGATGCTTTTAAATTTTAGTTCAAGTTCCTCCTTTTTCTTTTTAATATGAGCATTCCAGCGAAGCTTTGCATCGAGTGTCATACCTAAATAGTTTGCAGTATTTGAGTATGGTATTACATTGCCGTCAATATTCACGGGAAGGTGCTGTGCATTTATATTTAAGAAGTCGACATTTCTTTGTCCAAGAATATACGTTTGTTACTGCTGTTTGTAGAATACTTGTTGACTCTGCTTCTGTATTTCCAACTGCTATCAATGCAGTATCATCAGCGAATGTTGCTGTTGTATAATTCTAGTCAGTGGGGAGATCGCAAGTGTAATATTGAGGATCTAGGACACTGCCTTGAGGCACTCCTGCTTTAATTGGCTTTAAATCAGAATAACAATCTTCTTGTTTAATTCGAAAATATCTCTCAGTTAAATATGTTCGCAGGATATTAACGTAAGCATTTGGCAATTTATTTTGCACTTTTTTGAGAAGGACTTCGTGCCATACCTTATCGAAGGCATGGGAAACATCAAGGTAAACAACAGAACGTATCTTTTTTTCTTCCAAAGCTTTTTCTAGAATCGCAGTGATACTATAAATCTGATCAATTATTGAGTGTTTCGATCTAAACCCCAATTGTTGTTTCGATAATGCCGTTCAGTCTTTTAATAAATAGTCGCTCGAATACTTTAGAAAGAATTGGTAAAAGCGATATAGGTCTATATGAGGAAATTTCATGAGGATTTTTCCCCGGCTTAAGAATCATAATGTCCTCTGATCGGAACATATTCCAAGTTTAAAACTTGCGTCAATTTTACAATGCCTTTATGTGGAAGTTTCTTTAGTACCTCTGCAGTTAGTAAGTCGTACCCTGGAGATTTTTTGTTTTTTAAGTTATTTATTACCTGCTCAACTTCAGCTTCAGTTACAGCTTCTATTTCTGTGTTCTCTTTGTTTATTATATTATCGGACTCAATATTTGAACTACTATCCTCAGTAATTGTGAAGATGTTTTCTAGATGATTTGCGAATAACTCAGCTTTCTGCTGACTTGTTTTAGCCCATTCATTGTGTTCACTTTTAATTGATTGAAGAGCCGATAGAAGCAAGTATAACTTTATTCTTTTGAGCGTATCAAAACATGCGTTATAGCGTCACCTTCTAAACGGATATAAGAGCCAAAATACATAATGTTGTGGTCACGTGTTTAAAAGTATTGTGATTCACCAACTAAGCAAAACAACTAACATAAAGTATATTAGGAGTGGTAGAATTGTTCGAATTTTTTTTGGAAATATCGGCTTCCCCCTTGAAAGATAGTATATTTGATGCTGATCAACTTAGCCGAAGAGTGTATAACAAAAAAATAATCAACTTGAGTTCCCCGATTTTTCGATTGAAGTTTCAAAATCATAGTTTAGTTACTTTATAATAAAACAGTGCAACAAAACTTCAACTATTATCTTATGTGCGAGATTTTCCAACGGTCTTATAAAAATTTTGGGTTGCTGATCACTACTGCGTTTCTCTCCATCATCTCTAGTTCTCCCACAATATCGATCTGAAGTCGGAAAAGTGTTGTCTACAGAAACTTGTTTATCTTAACAGATAGATGGGAATTTGATATCTGAAATAAAGATGTTAAGCACAAAGATATAAACAATTTTTGTGTAGAGAATTTTCCTCCATCTCCCACCATTCCTTTTGAAAATGGGGTGTTGGACTTCCTTTTTTGATAAACGGCCGAAAAACAGCTGAGAAAACTATTATACTATCTTTGGAGAAAATGTTCGAATAGGTCAAAGGTTTGGGTCCCAGCAATTTTCGGTTAATTTCGTCCAAGATAATATAAAATTTTCGGTTCAATTAACCGAGGAATGCAATCAACCGTGAAATACAACTAATGATAAGATTTCTGGATAAATAAATAAATAAATGAATAACTACAAATAATCCAGGGATATGAAACTAAATTAAACAATGAAAAATCCAATCATTTCTCTGGAGCATTGCAGTAGTAGCCAAATTTTAGTGTTTATATTTAACTGAAAATATTAGAAAACATTTTAGTTTTGAAACATTTCCACTAAGTAATTACTAATTTCGGAAAAAGTGTGTCAAATAAAAAAGATTAAAATTAAATCAAATTCATTACAGACATGAAATATTTATTTGCATATATGTATGTATTTAATGTTTATGATATAATTAAATGTGCTTTTAATGTCAAAGAAAATTCTTCCGAAGAATATAATTTTCATTAATTTAACTACAATTTCATTAGCTAACAAATTTAGCAACACTAAAGAAAGCATCAACGATGGGCATACAAATACAATACAATTAGCCAAATTATATTTGAACAAATAGAAACACAAACATATATACAAACATACAAACACAAATTAACCCACACACATACAAACACAAATACACTCTCACATTTATATAAATATACACAGATCAGCAATAAAAATGACTCCATTTCGGGTTTTTGTAATGTGAGTAAAAAGAATAAAAAATAGTAAGAGAGACAGAGAAGAAAAAAAGCAGAAAAAAAGAAAAAAAAAAAACCGAAAACAAATAACATAAGAAATGTGCTTTTTATGCCAAAATAATGTCACATACTTGCTATCACTTTGCTACTCGCATACATACAAACATTTGTGTGCTGCTATTACAACAACTGCTATGGCTATGGCTACTACTGCTACTTCTCCTATTGTTACTACATACTACTTTTTATGTGACCAAAACGTACGTACGAGGACCTAGTCGAATTACAAACATGCATAGAAATAAAAACTCAACGAAAAAGTAAAGAATTTATTACACATACTCAAAAAGGATACCCATAAAGGATACTAATAGTACTACTTTTGTTTGCTTGCTTATTTTGTTTGCTTCTTTGTTTGTTCATATGTAATAGTAGTAACAGCAGAGAGACATTGTGAAGCCGAAAACGAAAGCACCAGCAGCAGCACACATTTGGCATAAAAATATATAAATTATTATGTAAATCAATTCATTTCATGCAATTCAATTAAATTTCTACAATGAAACTGAACCAAAAAAAAAAAAGGAACAAAACGAAAAAGAAGGCAATATCATCATGCTGATTACATACCCACACCAATACATTCTTCATACAAAACAACAACAACAAAAAAAAGAAGAAGAGAAATAGAATAAATACAAAAAAGTTGTATGCAGTAAAAAAATGTATAGTATTAAAAAGAGTAGCAAAAAAAAATGAAGTAAAATCATATAACAATACATAAACGAACCATGCTTGCTCACACAAAAGGCAAGGCACAAATATCTCCATTGACTCTAATTTTTATATGAATGTATGTGTGTGTGCAATGAACAAAGGTCCTTTCATTCCTCACTGCTGCTGCTTGCTACTAAATCGTAAAAATACATAGCTTCTGGCAATAGAGCATCAGCATTGAATTGTTACTACCAAATCTGGTAATACACAGAAACAAATTTCTTATAGATATCCTCATTAAAAAAGATATACCTGAGGTAATCATATGTGAAGAATATGCTGACTAGAACAATTAAAACCAGACACCAGATATAACCTAAACAGAAACCTATTGGGTTGACCAAAATCCATACAATTGGTAGGTATAAAATCAAATCACGGTTCATATCAAAAATCGTACCAAATTCAGACAAAAATTTTAGCAGAAATTCAGGCCAATTTCGAAACAAATTCATAGCGAAATTAGACTTAAGTTCAAACCAAAAATCAGACTAAATTCAGGTAAAAGTTGTGACTAAAAACCAGATCGAAATTCATACCAAAGTTCCAATCTAAACTCAGACTAAATTCAGAATACAATTCAAACCAAAGATCAGACCAAACCTTGACTAAAATTCATACCAAACTCTGACAAAAAAATCAGAGTTAAATTCTGATAAACATTCAGACCAAATTCTGACCGAAATTCACAGCAAAATCTGACTAAATTCAGACCAAAACTCCAACCAAAGATCAGACCAAACTCTGACTAAAATTCATACTAAACTCTGAAAAAAAAATCAAAATTGAATTCGGGTTGAATTCAGATAAACATTCAGACCAAATCCTGTCCGAAATCCACAGCAAAATCTGACCAAACTCAGACCTAAATTGCAATTTGAGCTCAGACTAAGTTCAGAATAAAATTCAAATCGAAGATCCGACCAAACCCTGCCTAAAACTCCTACCAAACTCTGACAAAAAATCATACCAAGCTCTGACAAAAAATCTGAATTTAATTCGGGTTAAACTCAGACCAAATTCGGATCGAAATTCACAGCAAAATTTTACCAAATTCAGACCCAACTTCCAATCAAAACTCAGACAAAATTCAGAATAAAATTCAGACCAAAAATCAGACCAAATCCAGACCAAAACTCATACAAAACAACTGAAAAAAAATTATAATATAATTCAGGTTAAACTCAGATAAAACTCGGACCAAAATTCGAAGCAAAATCCGATCGAAATGTTACCAAAACTCCAATCTAAGGTCTGACTAAATCCAGACTAACATTCAGACCAAACATCAGACCAAACTCTGACTAAAATTCATACTAAACTCTGACAAAAAATCAGAATATAATTCGGGTTAAACTCAGACCAAATTCGGATCGAAATTCACTGCGAAATCTGACCGAATTCAGACCCAAATTCTAATCTAAACTCAGACTAAATTCAGTCCAAAGATCAGACTAAACCCTGACCAAAATTCATACAAAACAACTGACAAAAAATTATAATATAATTCAGGTTAAATTCAGATTAAATTCGGACCAAATTCTAACCGAAATTCACAGCGAAACCCGATCAAATTGTTACCAAAATCCCAATCTAAGCCCTGACTAAATAAAGATTAAAATTCAGACCAAACATCAGACCAAACCCTGACCAAAATTCATACAAAACAACTGACAAAAACTCAGAATATAATTCGGGTTAAATTCAGATAAAATTCGCACCAAATTCTAACTAAAATACACAGCAAAATTCGACCAAATTGTTACCAAAATTCCAATCTAAGCTCTGGATAAATCCAGAATAAAATTTAGACTAACCCTGACAAAAATTCATACTAAACTCTGACAAAAAATCAGAGTATAATTCGGATTAAATCCAGATAAAAATTCAAACCAAATTCTGGCCAAAAAATTAAAACAAAATCTGACCAAATTCAGACCAAAATCCCAATCTAAGCTCACAATAAATAAAATTCTGAACAAAAATCAGACCAAACCCTGACTAAAATTCAAAAAAACTCAGACTAAAAAAACAGAATAAAATTTATACCCAATTCGAACTGAAAACCAAAATTTAAATCAAAGATCGGGCCAATCAGACCATAAATCTGACCAAGAACCTAACCAATAACCAGACCGAATTTGTGGCAAAATTCAGACCAAAAATCACACTAAAGTTCAACAAAATTCAAATAAAAAGTCAGATCACAAATCAAATAAAATTTCCGACAAAAATTTAGACCCAATCAGGACAAAAATTATAACTAAATTCAGAATAAAAGACAAAAGATCATATTAGAAATTCAGAACAAAATTCTGACTGAACTCAGATCATTTATCGGCCGAAACTCTGGTAAAACCCAAATCATTAGTCCAACCATAAAATATATCGAAAGCTCAAGCAAATTCTGACCAAAAATCGGACAAAAATTGAGACCATAAATGAGATTAAAGTTAGACTAAAATTCAGGTTCAAAATAGAGACTAAAAATCAGACCAAACTCCGACCAACAAAATAGACCACAACATGAGCCGATATTCAGACAAAAAAACATACTAAAAAAAATTTAAAAACAGGACCTAAAACAGATAAAAATTCGACCAATTAATATAGAACCGCAAAATTTCAGAATTGTTATAGTCGAATTATACTAGATATTTCTCAATTTTTTGTTCATTTTTAAGGTTTCTACAGTACTTAAGCGCTTTAATTGCGATCCTTCAAGGCACCGAAACACTGTGAACACTTTAGTTATAGTTCGGGTTTTTTTTCTTCTCAGTTCTTCTAAATCTTCCGACAGTTTGTTACCGCTGAAACGGAGCTGACAATTTTCAACTACAGGTTTTCAATGAGTACTGTTTTTCCGATTCTCGAGGCGCAAAAAACCCTCAAAGTCCTGTGAGTAGTCCAGTAAAAGTCGAACTTGTTTCTTTTCAGTTTTATCAGGTCTCTGAATAGACAGATTTTCTATAAAGAAACCAAATCTAAAGTTGAAAAATGTATTACTTATTTAAATGCTAATAAAATCTTATAAAGAAAAGACTGGGTAATGTTATACCACAAAAACTGGAACAAAACGCAAAAATCTTTAACCCTTTATAGTTCGCAATCAGGGAAAAAATATGCCCTGGACCTACTTTATCACCTCATTTCATATTGACCATTTTCACCCATGTTTGTAACATATCAGCCAGTAAAGGGTTAATTTTCGAATGAAAAAAATACTTTAAATTTGCACTGAACATATCTCAAAAGATTTACTTCTAAAATTTACAATTTCATGCATCTGTTAAAACGAAAATACATGAATGAAAAAAAAAAATCAGAAATTTCTAAGTACCTACAAGATTTATGCTTAAAAGTATGCAAAAATTATCTAATAAAATAAATAATTGCTTATGTAAATTGAAAATATACACTAACTATACCACATATAAAATATGCAGATATTTTATTACTAGCTACCTACATATATTTGCTTTACTTTTATATTTATGCAATGTGTGTAGAATTAAATCGTTTTGAAGAGTGAAATTATCAAAATTGCCTAAAGATATGCAAAACTACATAAATTAAATAAAATTTTCTCGAATAAATATCCAAAAATCTAACATTAGTTATAAGCTCTTAAAAACCACATTAAATACACATACACACACACACGATCACAGAAAGTGCTTAACTACTTTTTGGGAGGAAAATCTTTGTTTAGTTCTTTGGTTCTTTTCAATTTTCAAAATGCCTTAAAGTATGCTATAGCAAATTTTCCATTAAATAAACTTTATAAGCTCAAAAGAAACAAAAAAAAAATACTAAAATATAATAAATTTGTAAAACATGTCAGAAAATTTTAATTTTTTCGTATATCTTATTCAATATTTGTTGTTGGTTTTCCTTGCTCTGGGCTTTTTAAATGTTTATTTTTTCATCAGTGCCTTAAATACTTTCTGCCTTTCTCTGTGCTATACTCTCTAATAAACAAGCAGCAGAAAATAAAATTCCAAAATAAAATCACCATTAAATCCAATTTTTGTTATGTTGTTGTTATGTACATATGTGTGTGTATTTTTGTGTGTCTACATTGATTTGTTATTTGAAAAATTAAAATTGCTCGCTATATATAAATATCGTAGCAATTGTATATCCTTTCCCGTGTTTCGATTTTAGGAGATATTTTTAGAGTTTTCATATTTGACTGATCCAAAAATGGATGAAGTGCAATAGTTCTGGAGTCGTCCATCTCGGTCGCTTTTTTTCTAGACTAACCCTTTTTGTTTAGCATTCCGCTGAGCGAATGAAAAGCTCAGAATGGTTTCGTTTTTGTGGTTTGGTGAATTCCTCCTCAGGAACCACTTTCAATGTGGATTCTCCTAAAGGTGGAGATGCCTCAAATATTTTTGAGTATCTTAATGGCCCCTATATGTAAAAGTCTAAACATTCTTCCTAGAAACTTAGGCTTTGTATTTTGATTTTTTACAGATTAATCAATTAAAGTATTCGTTTGCGTTAGCCATTACGGGAGTTAATCAGAACCGATTTTCATATTTTTCCAGCTTCAAAATTTAAAGTACTTGAACAAATACTTAGACTAGTACTTAGTATTATGGTACTGATACTTGAAAAATCTTAAGTCTTAGTATTTTCAAGTATATTCAAACAAATTTTTAGTACATTCAAATATTTTCAAGTATATTCAAATATTTTGGGTACTTCAAAAATTTGCAAGTATTTTGAGTATATTCAAGTATTTTTAAGTATGTTCAAGTATTTTCAGGTATTTTAAAGTATTTCAAGTTTCTTAAGTATTTTGAAGTATTTTTAAGTGCTCCAAAAATTTTTAAGTACTTCAATTATTTTCAGAAATTTCACGTATTTCAAATATTTAAAAGTATTTTCAAATACTTCATGGACTTCAATTCTTTCAAGTATTTTAAAGATTTTAAGCACATTAAGTTTTTCAATTATTTCAAATATTTCAAGTATTTCAATTATATCAGGCATTTCAAGTATTTTCAATTATATTCAGGCAATTACAAGTATTTCTAATATTTCCACATATTTTCAAATAACTTGAAATTTTTAAATTATTTTTTAATATTTTCAAGTAACTTGAAGTATTTCCAACTACTTTTCCAAGTGTTCCCAAGTATGTCAAGCTTAACAGGTATTTTAAATGTTTTCAGATATTTTCCGATTTTTTCAAATATATTCAAGTATTTTAAGGTGTCGAGTATTTTCAAAATATTTCCTAGCATTTCAAGTATTTCCACGCATTTCAAGTATTTCCATGTACTTCAAGTATTTTTAAGTATTTCAAATTTATCAGGTACTTCTAGTATTTAAAGTATTTTCGGGCTTTTAAGTATATTCAAGTATTTTAGGTACTTCAAAAATTTCAAGTGTTTTCAAGCATATCCAAGTATTTACAAGTATTTGTCAGTATTTTCAAGTACGTTTAAGTATTTCCAAGTACGTTTAAGTATTTCCAGATATTTTCAAGTATTTTCAAGTTTCCTAAGTATTTTTAAGAAATAACAAGCGCTCTAAATATTTTTAAGTACTTCAAGTATTTTCACAATTTTCTAGCATTTCTAGTATTTCGAATATTTAAAAGTATTTTCAAGTATTTTATGGAATTTAATTAATTCAAGTATTTTTAAAATTTCAAACACATTAAATTTTTTAATTATTTCAAGTATAGTATTTCAAGTACTATATCAAGCATTTCAAGTATTTTTAGTTATATTCAAGTAATTACAAGTATTTCCAAATATTTCCACATATTTTCAAATAACTTGAAATATTTTTAATTATTTATTTTCTAATATTTTCAAGTAACGTCAAGATTTCTCCAAGTTTTCCCAAGTATTTCAAGTTTATGAGGTATTTTAAGTGTTTTCAAGAATTTTCCGATTTTCTCAAGCAATTCCATATATTTAAAAGTCTCAAGTATTTTTGAAGCATTTCAAAATATCTTCCAGTATTTCAAGAATTTTCAAGTATTTTCACACATTTTAAGTATTTCCAAATACTTCAAATATTTTCAGGTATTTCCACGTATTTCAAATTTATCAGCTATTTCAAGTATTTTCAGATTTTTTCAAGTATGTTCAATTATTTTACAGTATCAAGTATTTTGAAAGTATTTCAAAATATTTCCCAGTATTTTAAGTACTCCCAAAATTTTTCATGTATTTTTAAGTATATCCAAATATATTGAAATATTTTAAAGTATTTCAAGTAATTCAAATTGTCTCAAGTATTTCAAACATTTTCACGTATTTTTAAGTACTTTTTACTATTTTTGAGTATTCCAAATATTTTCACGTACTTAAAGTGCTTTTTAGAATTTCCAACTATTTTCACATAAAACTTTCAAATATAAGTAGGCGACAATATTTTTGCCTAAAAGAATTTGTAAACATATTGAAGTTTTCTTTGGAAAATTTTGTAGTAATCGCTTTCCAATCATTCAAATGAATACTCAAAAATACCTAAAAAGTTTTTGACCATAAAACTTATTACCAGTATGAGTCTTGATATGATATTTCAGGCCGGGTTAAGATCAGTTAATTTACTGATTGAAGATGGGCTGGTAGAACTCTTAATAGCTGGATTCCAGTTGCACATTGTACAATAAACAATTCGGTTTAATATCATCTTAATCAAACGTATCCATCTAAATATAGTTCCTACGATTATATGGAAAAAGAAAGTAATCAAACTCCCCTAGCTCCTAAACTCAAGTAATAGTATTTTTCAGAGAATATCTTTCTGTGAAATTCATTTTCATAATTTTTAAGCATTTTCAAGTATTTTAAAGAATTTATTTATGCCTAAAAGCATATATCATTGTAATTACTTGTGCAAGTACTTACTGAAAAAGTATGCAAAGAAAATTTTCTCGCTGTGCTTAAAAATATTACTGCATATATTTAGGAATATTAAAATATTTAATAGGATCATTTTTAATACTCAAAACATTCAATACTGATTAAGAGAATCCCTAAAAAAAACCCACGATTAGCTTATACAAATTATATATTTCTATTAGTAATTCAATTTTTCGAATCCACAACAACAATGCCCAATGTATATTCTAAAGCCTAAAATTATGCTATGTATGTAATATAATATTTCTTTATTGTAAAAACTTTTACATAATTTTCTTTTGTTATTTGCATTTGCTATCGACCAATAGACTGGGGATTTTTTTTTTTAATTCTGCTTCTTCTTTTTATTTATAATGGTTTCTTAAATTTCATTATGCGCATATAATGGCGGGCAATTTACTTTATTTCCTTCCTTCCTGTTGTTCGCATTATTTATAAATAGTTCAATAATTTAATAAGCAGAGCCATTTGATGGCGACAGCGGCAACGACAGCAACAGCGACGATGTTCTTTTTTTTTACTATAATTGTTGTAGCTATGTTTGTTGTTGTTGTTATTGGTATTATTATATGCTGTGACCACTTTAGCCGCACAATTAGCTTATATATAACAGAAACAGCAATAGCAATAATATCAAAAGCAACAGCCGTCAACCCAGCAACAACGATAACGACGACATTGATAGTAATAGCAGCAGCTCATACTCAAAAAAAAAAAAAACTAATAAAGAAAATGAAAAAAGGGTAAAACCAAAACGATTGAGAAACTCTTTTGCTAACGACAGACGACGCGTCCGTTTGACAAACGCTTTGATTTCGTTTCGTTTCATTCGTATGTACTTTTAAGCTTGCTTCCTTTGTTGAAGAAGAAGACGAGGAAAAGTAGTTGTTGCTCCTGCTATTGCTGTTGGTATATTCCAACTGCTGTTGTTGTTGTTATTGTTGCAGGCAGTTGCAGAGTTTAATGTGACCAAACTTCATTCACATTCATAAATTATAGAAAATGGCAATTTACTGCATACATACACATTCAAACATTGAAACACATATACGCTTCCACAATGCTTACATGCATGCTCAAAATACTGACTTCCCTTTCCTTTCTACACTGCTTACTACTCTTGTTGTCCTTCGTTATATTCTCCTCAACCGCGTTGTTCCGTTCGTTTTGTACTTTATTCGTTTCGCAAAAAGCAAAGGAAACGGAAATTTGAGTTTGACGTACGCTCCGTTGTAGCAGGCAGTAGCAATAGCAATTGCCATAACTGCTGTTCTTCATGGTGTTGTTGTTGTTGTTGTTGTAGTTGTTGTAGTTGCTGCTACTAAGACCAACCAACCAACCGAACTGAATGAAACGGAAGTCACTTTATGATATGCTTTGCTCTCTGCGGTCATTTGTATGTTCTAGTATTATATTGAGCAGTTGAATACAAATACGAAAGCGATTATATATTGAAGTGAAGTAGCAAAAGAAGCAATAGCTATGCAAAAAAAAACCAACAAAAAATCTAAAGGAAGTGTGATCAAAGTGGTAGTAGTAGTAGTAATAGGGGGCAGGGTACAGAAATTCAGCTAGAAAAGTAGTCGTAGTTGTTATTGCAATTTATTTCGCATGTGGATTGTAAATAATTTTCACAAGAACTATAAAGCAGCAAAAGTTTTATATGTAACATATTATTTATTGAAAATGCATTTAAAATTGTACTCCAAAAACTTGTTGAGAATCCATTTACTTATAAAGAACACACATAACTACTTGAAATTTTAAATGCATAATAAATGTACAGCGTGGTTTGAAACTTGTTATACAACAGTGACGGCCAAATATGGTCTGACTTGAGTTAAACAAAAAAAAAAAGCTTTAAGCTTTTTAATACGTTTCAAATGTTTTCTAAAAGCTCTTCAGTTCTCGTTATCTCTTTTTTGTGTGCATATTTTACCGTGAAAACTTGTGAATGATGTTGAATGGCCGTCACTATTGAAAAAAACATATATCTATATCTATGCATCTCTGTTAGATATTGTAATGCTGTATGTATTGGTAGATATTTCACTTGTAGAATAAAACAATTCGCTTAATAACAGTGATTTCTTCGGTTTCTATGCTTTAAGCTTGCCGTTCAAGTAATTCGGATGAAAGCACGAATGGATTTGTAACTCTTTAAAACATCTACCATGAACATAGCATTAAAATAAAGTCACGAAAGCAACGTTTTCAAAGATGTTCCAAGGAGATAAAAACCTACTGTCTGAAACCCTAATACGGTGAACAGTAGCTGCAGTTGGAGTTATGAATTGGCTTTGTCGAAGTGAACAAGTTCTTATAATATGTTCCCACTGAGCCAAAATTGTGGAATTTCGATCATTTCTGTGATTTCAACTGAAACTGCGTTGAAATGCTCAAGTTCGGCATATAAAAATATGTTAAACGAAACCACAGAAATAAAATGATTTCAACGAAACCGCATTCGAAACCGAGCGAAAATCGAATGCAATCCTAAATGTGTTCACTGAAATATATATTGAATATGAATTTTCTCTGACATTTCTATACAGACATTTATATTTTGTTTTGCTTTTCAACTTGATTGAAATGGAGAAACGATAAATACAAAAAACAATTTGTGGAGTTCGTGAGAAGAGGAGCTCAAAAAAGGTGGAGGAGCTGCGTAGGGTAAAAAAAAAACAGCCATACATATGAACAAATAGCAGACGAGCTGCGGCAGCAAGTGACTAGGGCTGAAGTGAAACAAGATACATAATAATTGACCCTTTCTTTTATTTCGTTGCTAAATATTTTGTTTATCGTTTTGATTCTCCTCATATTCAAATGGTTGAGACTGAAATAATTAGCAATAATTGTATTTTCCGCCAACATTTTACCAAAAGAAATAAACAATGTAATGTTAAATGAAACCAGCTTCACAACGTGAACGATTGCAGTTTCTGTTGAAACCATTTGCCGAAACTACTCATTTTCGGCCCAGTGTGAACATGGTATTAGTACTTTACCTGGTAATTGGCAGCATCTGGACTAACGCTTTAAATTCAAATTTATTTATAATACTCCAATCGAAAACTGATGGGAGATCTTTCATAGGACTAGTGAATCTAAAAGGGAGGGAGGGGAATAGTTGGAGATGAGACCTCTTCTCTTCCTTTGGAATAAATATGCAAATAATGAATCATTTTTAACAACTTTGTTTTTGAGGTGATCTGCCATCTATACCATCCGGTTACTAATCCGAAAATTCATCAGAATTGAATCTCAAAAGAAACCAGTAACTCAAGCTGGTAGATTTATCTATCTCTTGCCACCAAACTACTTAGCAAACCGCTCACTCAAAGTAAAATATGTCATTCGATATGAATCCACAAGTTTCATGGTATAAACAGATTGAAAGCGGCAGCGACACGGCGACAAATTTTAATTTGAAGCTAAAACTGTCGTATCGCCAACGATTTCATTTCAATAAAATGAGCAGCAACAAGCTGATTACGTATTCATACACCTGAGACAACTAGAAGCTCTAGAGGTCGGAAAAGAAAATAATTTTTATTTTTTCTCTTCCATTGACAAAACTTTTTAATTTTATTTGTTTTATTTTCATTTTTTGTTTTTGATGAGTTGCTTGTTGAATAGCATACATTTAATTGGCTGTTTAGAAAATGATTTCTTTTTATTGCTTCTTTCAAAAATAATACAGAAACAAGATAGTGGATAATTTGTTTCTCTTTCACATTCTATCGTATATCCAAATAAACTGCAATTGCAACAATTTTCATCGTACTGTCTGTCAATTCGTTCGTCTTCATAAAAACATACGTACATGAGTTTATAAGTTCCGACAGTAGTTGCAATAAAAAAGCAATCTCATAGCGACATATGTGGCCGTGTCGCTGTCGCGCTTTTAATCTGTTTCAGCGCAGTTATTACCAAAAAATCAATTTCATTGCTATAGTTCTAAATATTTAATCCACCAATAACAACAGAGAAATACTAAAGTAGGGCTTCGTAATCAGTTTGATATTTTTATTCTTGGAGAATAGGTGCGAAACTTTTGACCTTTCTTAGTGCCCCTGTATATAGAACTTTGCAAATTATTATAATTATGTGAATAAGAAAATAGCTTTAGGCAAAAGTTTAAAATTCAAGTGTTTAAAATTATTATAAAAAATATTTATTGTATAGTTTTTGCATTGTTAAAAGTGTGAAATGAAATTATTAATAAATATAGTATACTTTTAGGCGCCGAAATATTGAATTTTCTAACAGTTGCATATTACTGCAGATATTTTGGAAAATTTTTAGCAATCATGTTACTTTAAATAAATTATAATTTTTAAACAACTGTGAGTCGTTGTCTTGTATTATTTTGCTGTTCTCTAGTAAGAATATGAACCTACTTTGAGTCCCCAAAATACACAATCGTTTATACTAATATTCCTAGATCTACACAAAACCATAGCATAAAATAGAATTCCAAGGATAAATGCATTTCAGTCAAAACAAAAACAAAATTCTCAAATGTTTTTCATATTAAAAAAAACTCAAACGAACCATTACTTGTTTTTGGTTTCCACACTAGACATAATACATAAAAATTCGACGGTGTTTTTGAAAAACAAACTGTATCACCTTCAAAAATAAACAGAAACCGTTTACAACTTTCAAATAGGCATAATATATGTATTTGTTTTATGCTCTATTTCAAAAAATTCGAAGAACGTGATATTTTTCGTTGTGGATTTTTGCATTTCAGAAAAACAAAAGTGCAGAAAAACAAAAATGTTCTAAGTAACTTGTACAAAATATGCCCATAAAAATCATTTTAGCATTAAACAATAGCAAACAATAAAAGTGTATACTGAGTATGTTGTTGTGGATATCTGTCTGTCTATTTGGATATTCATTCATTTACACTATTTTCTAAACACACAAATTTTACGATACGCACATTTCGTCTGACTTCCTCCTACCCTCTGTCAATTGGTCAATGGCTAACTAAAACAACTGAACTGTAATTTGCGAGCTTGCGGCTGCTATTTGGGTAAATTTACATTTTTATGCTACTGTTTTGAAAAAGTTTCAAGTTCGCTGATTTTTTCGATGTTGTGCTTATTTGTTTTTATTTTTCTTCTTATTTACGTTGTTATTTTTGATATTTGCTGCTAATAAATATTTACCAAAATTCTTCGTGAATTGAGTTTGTGATTTTGTTTTCTGTTTTCATTTTTTTTCTTGTTATTTTGATTATTTGTTTTCTTTTTTCTATAATATTTCATATTTTTGCGCACACTATATTCAGTTGTGAAAGGTCGTGGAGAAAAATCTATGAATATGAAAATTATGCCAGTGGCAATTTAATAAAAAGAAATCATTCAAGTATTTAAAATAATAAATTTGAACATAACGATAAGTTGCATTTGGATTTATATGTATTGAAATGAATAACGCTGTACTAAATAATTTAGTTTAAAGCCTATAGCATTGCATACTTTTAGGCGTTACGTTAATATGTGTAGTTACTACTATTAAAAGTACCCAAAATTTGAATGTAATTCAGTAAAACATTTAAATCAACAAGATAAACTTGTAAAATTTTCTTATTTCGTTTTAAAAATATCAGGACTCTTGCTTTAATTAACCCATTTCCAACCACTATTAAACCGCTGGTTAAAACCCAATGAAACTTTGTGCAGGTGCTATAAATGTAAAAAAAATGTCTAATTTTAAGATTTATTTTTTATCCCTTCAGGTTTGACCAGGACGGTTGGTTATTTTTTCAGCCAGCGGCTGAATACCAGTGCTTTTCGCTCTTTCCTGGTCCCAGCTAATAATCAACATAATGAGTTTATTATTTTAACTGTAAATTATAACTCTAATACAACTTGAAGTTCGAAGAAATAATTTTTTCGAGTTTTCGTAATATTTTTTTGGAGCGTTAGGTTTTTTTTTGTCCTGGAAAACGCTTTGCGCGACTACGATCCCTAGAACAAGCATGCAATTTATTCTTTGAAAACGATATATAGCAATTTTTTTAAATTATTGCGGTCACTAGCAGTTTCAAGATGTGGTTTTTGAGGAAATCAACCCTCAGAAAACTCACCACTCAACTTAATATTAAAAATATGACCCTAAAAGTATACCGCACATTTATTATTTTGTCTTTAAATATAGTGGTGGTTATGTTAAGCTTTCGTACCGCTAGGTGGACGGTGGTAAATCGCACCCCGAAAGTATACTGTCTTATTAGTAGTACTAAGAGATTAAGAAAGGTGAATTTTTAATATTAAAAATAGGACCCTGAAAGTATACCGCACTTTTATTATTTTACATGCAAATATAGTGGTGGTTATGTTAAACTTTCGTAACACCAGGTGAAGGGTGGTAAATTGCACCCCGAAATTATGCTGTCTTATTATTAATATAAACTGACTAACATAATTGAATTATTAATTTTAGAAATAGGACTCTAAAAGTATACCACACATTTATTATTTAGTCTGTAAATATAGTGCCGGTTATGTTAAGCTTTCGTACCGCTTGGTGGATGGTGGTGAATGGCACCCCGAAAGTAGGCTATCTTATTATTAGTATACAAATATTAAGGAAGGTAAATTTTTAATATTAAAAATAGGACCCTGAAAGTATACTGCGCTTTTATTATTTTGTATGTAAATGTAGTGGTGGTTATATTAAACTTTCGTACCGCTAGGTGAGGGTATTGAATTTCACCCCTTAAGTATGCTGTCTTATTAGTGCAAACAGATTATGAGGAACTTTTTAATATTAAAAATAGGGCTCTAAAAGCATACCGGACTTTTATTATTTAGAATGCAAATATTGCGGTTGCCTAGATAAACTTTTGTAGCGCCAAGTGAAGGGTGGTGAATTGAACCCCGAAAGTATATTGTTTTATTATTACATATAAAACAGATTGAGAAAGGTGAATTTTTAATACTAAAAATAGGGCATAACAGGCCCAAAAGTATGCAATATATAATTTTTATACATCAAAAATGGTTTGTGGAATATTCAACACGAGGATGCGTGTGTAAAACAAAAATATATGACTAATTTCATCTTAAGGGAACTCACTTTTAAAATCGGTCGAGCTCAAACTTGAACGAGGTACGTCAAAAAATTGTTGAATTTTAACCTTTCGGTCAAACAGTTCCTATTTTGGATCCATGTAAGTAATCACTTATTGCATTTATAAGATTTTGTCCTACTCGATTTCGATACATTTTTATTCAATCTTTATAACAATAAATCGAAAAATCCAAATCCAAAATTTTTTTCAAAATGGAAAGATCTGGTCTTTTCCTTTGAGAACTCTGAGGTCCAAAGGTGGGATGAGACTTATTTACCTGTCAAAATAAATGCTGAATAACTCGAAAGACGGACTGAATTGCACTAACCTGCATACAATAAGAGAAAAAATTTCAAAATTTGTTAAAAAAAAAAAAAACTGAATTTTCTAACTTTAAAACCGTGGAAACAGAAACACACTCTCTCTATACACATAACAACACATAACTATAGTTTTACTTTTAACAATAAATTTCACTTCAATATACAAAATCACATTTCTAGCACTTCTACACTATACAGAACAACAGAAAAATAAAACAACAAAAGTATATACAAAAAGAAATGTAAATTTATGGTTTTTATTGTTATTACTTTGCTTACACTTATTGCATCATTTTGTTACCGCATGCTAGTACAACTACTACTACTACTACTACTACTACTACTACTATAAACAAACATATATACATATGTACCGCCGACATTACCTCTATCAAGCTTCTAAATTTTGCGTCACCCACCCACTACACCCTCAAGCATACTGTACACTTTCTCAACAAGCAAACAAACAAGCAAACAAACAAACGAACAAACAAAAATAGTGCGAAACTATAAATATCCTTGCGTGTTGTCCTTATGCAAGTACGTACGTATTACTAGTTGCAAAACTTTTACCCTTTTACTTTGTAGAAGTACGTTACGTTCATTCTTTTCATGCATGCACTCTCCTATCCTAACCTCTCCCTCTCTCACTCACTTTCATTCTTCGGAGTTTTTTTCTTTTGCCTGCATACTTTCAGGCGCTTGCATAATAGAAAACTCAAAGTCACAGCAATAACAACAGTAGTAACAGCAGCAACGACAACAAAAAGAGCAAGAAATAACAATAGCAATAGGAAAAGCAAAAACAACAACAACATAAACAGAAAAGCTCATTATACAAGCAATTACACGTTTTATTTGGTACCATTGAATACAGAATATAGAGAAATCCATTATGATGACGACAACGACGACAATGCTGTAATGTATATCGAGAAGCAGTATAGGTAGCTTAGAGAAAAGCAGGCTGAGGGGAAGAGAAAGAGAGTGATATGGGCACTGATGGATAAACATATAAACTGATAAAGAAACCCAATAGTAGGGTAAAGTTGTTATAAATATAGGAATGCACAAACAGTTGAATTGAAGATGGACTAACGTTTATACGGGTACTTGGTAAAAGAATAAAGGAAGTCAAGCTACTTCTCTCATCTTCCGGTTGCATCATCATCATCATCATCGTCATCATCGTCATCATCTTCTTGTTCTTCTTGCTTTAGTGTGCTATTTATGTTATGCTACACTTGCCAGTTTGCTGCTGTTGTTACGATTACTGTTGTTGCTTCAACTAGCTTTATTGCTTGTGTTGTGTCATTGCATTAAAGTTTTGCCTGCTGCTGTTGCTGATATTACTACTACTACGTGGCATTTTCGAAAACATTCTTCAAGAATGTCCAATTTATTTTGCACTTTATACATGAATATATATACATACATACATACATACATACATACATACATACATACATACATACATACATACATACATACATACATACATACATACATACATACATACATACATACATACATACATACAAATATGCTACACTGTACTAGATTCTAGGTATGATGTACAAATAAGTTCGTCCATCATTGCTGGTATTTCAATATTAGTCTGTCTCTCTCTCTCTCTCTCTCTTTTACTTGTAAGCAAGAAGAGGTTCGAAGGAAGTAAGAAATATTAGACTATTTTTGTACTCTCTTTACACTTCAATTTTTACTGTTTTTTCATCTTGAAAGTATAATCCTTGCTGTTGATGTCTTTTAAGCGCGTTCTTTACTTCACATGTACATATCTCTTCTTACTTCTTTAGTATTTCACCAACTAATATCTATGTATGTATATATGTGTGTATGTGTATCTTCTTTAAATTGTTATGTTGCAGCAGCATTGTTCTTGTTCTTACTGTTTTTCTCCTTTGACTGACATGACAACGACAACGAGAATGAAAATGACCGTCCATTACTACTTACTTACATATGTATGAGTGCACATACTATCATACTATTGGCTCTTTAGATATTTTTATGTGCGTTGTCGCTATGTATGTGTGTGCGTATGCTTGAGTATAATTTTCTGTTTCTTTGTGTGTATGTGTTGATGTGTGTTTATTGTAAAGTGTGCAAATTACTATGAATTGCAATTGCAATTATTGTACAAAAAGGGGAGATCCAACAATTTCACAATAAATGTTCTCAGCATTTCTTAGAAACAGCAACAACACCCACACACACACACACTCATACATATATTTACTCTAATTTCTATTCAAAATGGTTTCGTTTTTATTTCATTTACATACTTTTATTCTACAAATATAAGCCGATAATCAATATAATTTTGTCATTGATGTGTACGTGTCCTAATCAAATATTCTTATATTTTTTTCGTTACAGTTTTTAATGCAATTAAATGGGTAAGTCATGGCAAATTTTTACTTTAAATAATCGATTTTTGAGTATTTTTTTAATCTGTTAGACTCACCATTCTTTCAACTGTTATAAACTTCTCTCAGTAGTAGTGAGTACTTCTGGGTAGAAAATTGGAAATTTTCTGACGCTCCGCTTGCATACATCGATTTAATGTTCCTATATAATCAGTATAGATATTTTAGCTGGTTTGTCCCCATTCCTGTATATTTTTTACAATTTTATAGGGCCGGTATTTCCTCTCACCCCCTTGAAAATTATTTTGCGGCCACGCCATCTTATTTATAGCTGGTGAACAAAAAATCTTCAGGTATTTCCGAAAGGAGCCATTAAATTTTTTTTTATTCACGACCTGCGATTAAATGATTGAGATTTTGAGTATGTAGAGCAGTTTTACAATCAAAGCCCCCTCGTCTTTCTCCTTGAATCGGCTAGTGTTTCAAATTGATTTATATTAGTTTTAATCAGCATATTCTAAATAGAATTATTTTCGTATGTTTAAAATTGAGTTCAAAATATTCCGAAATGGTTTTAAAATAATTCAATTTAACTTCACAATATTTGAAGTTGTTTTCATAATACGATATACTAAATTGGTTTGGAATGTGGTAATTCGAATTTCTTTATTTCAGTATGTTCAAAAACGGATTCAGAATATTTTCAATTCTTTTCCAAATATTTCAAATTAATTTTCAAATATACTAAAGTTCTATTTTCTAATTAATTTTAGAATTTTTTGAATTTGTTCCGAATTTCTTTATTTCAGTATGTTCTAAAACGGATTCAGAATATTTTCAATTCTTTTCCAAATATTTCAAATTAATTTCCAAATATACTAAAGTTATATTTTCTAATTAATTTTAGAATTTTTTGAATTGGTTCCATTAACCAATTGATCTCGAAGCATTCCGAAACGTTTTCAGAATACTCCGAAATAATTTAAAGTACTCCGAAAATTTTCAGAATACTCCAACATAATTTCTAAATCTTATGAAGTCAAGGAAACTCCGAAACTGGGCTCATAAAACTCAGAAATAGTTTTAAAATACTCCGAAATTACTAAACAAAACTTTCAAATAATGGCATAATACTCCGAATGATTTCAGAATACTCAGAATTCTCGAAAACTATTTCAGGTTACTTTTAAATTATTTCAAAATTCTCTGAAATAATTTTAAAATACTACGAAATTACTTAAAAAAATTTTTGAATAATGGCATAATACTCCGAATGATTTCAAGATACTCAGAATGCTCAAAAATTATTTCAGAATACTTTGAAATTATTTCAAAATACTCCGAAATGATTTCAAAATATTTCGAGTGACATAAGAGTACTCCGAAAAAACTGAAAACTCTCTCAAATAGCCGAAAGTGATTGCAAAATACTCTGAAATGGTTTTAAAATACAGCTAAATGTTTTAATAATTTTAAAATTTTTCTAAATATTCCGCAATGTTTTCAAAAAGCCATACTTTGCCAAGTAATAGCAGAAATTTGTTGTATGACACAAAGCATTTGACATTTTTTATATCAAAATTGCATTTTCTTTGAAACTTTTTTGAATGACGATTACCACCAATTTCATTTGCGAAAACTGTCAATGACTTTGACTCTTGTCAGCTTACGAGAGCATTTACATAAATCAAAGTCAATATTATTTGAAGCAAACGATAATTTTCAAATGCACTCTAGCAATTTAATTTGCAAGGCTTTATAATGTCCTTGTAACGATTCATAATTTCCTCTATAAATTGGATTTATAGTTATAAAGTTTTGATATTTCTTAAATTTATATGACAATATTCAACTGACATAAATTATTATGAAATAAATAATATCCCTAACAGGTGACTGGAAATAATATGCTTAATTTCAATTATAAATTTTCTCTGCACTTTTCATTCACTTCTTCGTTGCGTCGCTCATCTCCTCCAACTACTACAATCACTTGACACCACATTTCTACTTTCATTTCATGTCATTATATTGAGAAAAAGTCAAATAAACGCACGACACTTTTACACTTTTCAGCTGTCTCCAAAGTGCATTTAACATGATATTTATGCACATGAAGTGTCCACACAAAAATATTCCAAGGACCTTTTTTTTCTACTACTGCTTGTACTTGCTTGCTGTTGGTATGATGGCAGCTAGCTGCAACGTTTTGCTGGCTAGCTGATATTTTATATGAAGCTCGTAAAAATTCTTTTACGTTTTCGTTTTGCAGAATGTAAGTAGTATGTCCATAAAGTTTGTGTCTTGTAAAAGTTAAACAGCAAATGGCAATGACAACGATATCATATCGTGAGTATGTATGTTCTGCCAAAGATGTAGTTAAGTATATAAACATTCTGCCCTCTTACTCTGTCTTTTTCTCTCACTCTATTTGTATTAGTATATGCATATGTGTAAGTTTGTGAAATAGCAGTTTATATGTATGTTTATGTGTGCGTTTTGCATTTGTGTGCGTGCGCACATGTGATGTAATCATTTTAAAAAACATGGCGATAAAACGTGATTGTGATAATTTTAACGAGATGCGGCAAAAATTTAATTGCTCTAGTGGAATTTATCATTATTTAGTATAGAGAAGAAGAAAACGAAAACCATTTTGTAAGTAAAATACTTAATTGAAACAGTGAAATAGACATGCGTATATTTTAATGTTATCCATTTAAGCTGTTTTGTGTTACATTGAAATCTATCTTAAGTCTTTTATTCTGTAATGCCAAGTTAAACCACTCATGTCGATTTCTACATAAATAAATGGTTTGGTTGATGTGTAAGATCTTCCAGAAAAAAAGCGAGTTTGTAAAGTTTTTCTCTACCGCTCAACAACTATTAGTTTCCACCGCAGTTCACCCTTCTGATAACTCACCTAAATGCAGGTTTGTGAACTCGGCTCTATTTACCCTAAAGCTGAGAGTTGTCTGGTTGGGAGTCTAAGAAACGATCACGAGAAAAAGCTCGTTAAGGCTTTGAAAGATACCATCCTGCAGTACGTGAAATAGGGCAAATGTTCTGAGAGTCTTGAGGGAGCTGGGTCAATATGTTCTTTGACAGTATAATGCCTAGCATGAGAGAGAGCGGCTCTGTGCTAAGCATTTGCTAATCGAGATAAGAATGTCTTTATAAAGTTTCTCCGAGGTTGAAATTCAGTTCTCTCTACAGAGAGTTACGAAAACAACATTTTCAAACTTCTTAATTTCAAGATATTCTAAATTGTTTTTTGAGTACTTCAATTTTGTCTCCAATATATTAAAGAAGAATTATATAATATTTCTAACCAATTTTCAAAAAATTTTGAAATATTTCAAATGGATTTCAGAATATTCCAAATTTATAGCAAAATATTCTCAGTTGATTCCAAAATATTTCAAATTATTCTCAGGTTACTCATAATTGGTTTGTGATTGCATCGAAATAAATTACGACTACTCTGGATTTGTTTCGGAATACTCCGAAATAATTTCAAAATACTCCGAAGTAATTTTAAAATAACCAAGAATGATTCCAAAATACTCCCAAAGGATTTTATTTTATCCCGAACCGATTTCGTAATACTCCAAAATAGTTTCCGAATACTCCGAAACAATTTAAGAATACTCCTGAATAATTTTAAATACTCCGGAACGATTTCAGACTCACCCGAACTGATTTCAGAATACTGCGAAATAAAATCTGAAAACTCCGAACTGATTTTAAAATACTCCAGAATTGTTTTGAAATGCTCCAAAATCATTTTGTAATACTCCGAAATAATCTAAGAATACTCCGACATAACTTAAGAATACTCTGAAATAATTTTAGAGTACTCCGAAATAATTTCAGAATACTTCGAACTAGTATAACAATACCCTAAATTATTTTCCGAATACTAAGAAATAATTTAAAAATACTCCGAAAATATTTCGAATCATTTCAGAATAATTTTAGTCTGTTTGTGTAAAATTTGCATTTGAAGATGATTCTCGAATTCATGTTTATATTGCTCTTTTATGAGCAGTTGTTTCCCCCTTCTTGACATATCTTTAATAGCTCGATATCTAACAGAGACATCGCAAATCTAAATGGAGGCATCTTCTTTGTGAAAAGCTTGAGAATCCATTAATGCATATATATCTTTAACCCTTTTTTTCTAAAGTGACGTCTCACCCATGACATTTTAATTGCTTTCAAAGGAGGTTTTTATACTCATAGGCGTTGTAGCCGTGGGTGTTATGTCAGGCCGCTGTACAAAGCATCACTAAGATCGGGTATGGTTTCATCCACTTACAATGCAGTCACAGACTTTACTTGTATCCTCCTCCCCCACACTCATATATTAATAAGTTTTACTTTGTTAATCGCACTTCAAACACTTTGAAACTCATACAAATATCATCTATAAAAAATAGAAATGTGCCTGTAAATAATTTATAATAATAATATTGAAATTGTCACCTTCTTTCACAATAGTACGTAAATATTCAATAATTCATAGGGCTAAAAAATGTTCGCTTATCAATAAAAATATTCCAAAAAAAAAAAAAAATCCTAGAAAAAGCAAGAATTTATTATTAAAAATAACAAATATTTTATGTAATTTTTTTCATAGCTCTGAAATATTTCATTCGTGCAATGCAATACCATTATTATTGTTGTTGCTATTATGCTGTCGCATGTTTTCATTATAAATTTATCACCTTATTTTTTTTTTTTTTTTTTTTTTAACACACAACCTACAAATAGCAAAAACCGATGACTGCATCCAAATGAAAAAAAGAAAAAGAAAATATTAAATTCCACTTTGGTTGGTATGTGTTGGTGTTAGTGCCATATGAGACATTCTAGTGTTACATTTTGCAATTTCATTGGAAAGCAACATGCAATCATTTACAATATGATGCGAAAAATTGTCGAAACGAATCGAATTGAAGCCAAACGAGGAAATCTAACAACAACAATAACAAAATAGAAGAAAATATTGAAAATAGAAAAAAAATTTTCGCGTATATATTTTTGCTTTATCGACAACACAAAAATTTGTTACTGTTGCTCCTGCTGCTTCTTCTCTAACAAAAAATCGAAATTGAAAATTCACAAAAAGCATATATATGTTACTTGGTAGAAATGTTTGTGTTGCTATTGCATATTCAATATTCAAATTCGTTTTGTATCGTCAATGCTGTTTGTTGCTGAGAAAGCATACAGGCAGACAGTATTACAGACCGACAGTTTAAAGTTTACCAATGAAAGAAATCAGCATGACAACGCCAAAACAAAAAGTGACAGGTACAATATTATAACTAACAACAACAACAGTAAACAATAGAACCAACAAACAACAGCACCAAAAACAGCAGCTAACAACAGCTCTAGCAACAACAATAGCACCCGGAACAACAGCTCCACCAACAACAACACTATCACCAACCAAATCTCTCTTCACTCTCTCTTCCCAATTACTGAAACATTTTTCATTTTGGCTTTTTGTTTTTGTTTGTGTTATCGGTTATCGACATTGCCTCATAGTCTCTCAGCACCTATAAAACGATATGTTTCTTTTGGTTTATAGCTAGAAAGAATTTGATTTTATTTCTTGTATTCATATAAATTTTTCTTTATTTTTGGGTTTCTTTTTAGTTTATTTATATTTTAGAAATGCATTCAGTATTTCCAATTTAGTTTTTGTTTTTGTTTGTTTTCATTCCGATTACAATCGATAGTTTTTCACGAACAGACAGTTCAAGTAGAGATTTTTTGCAATGATTTCGTTTTCGGCACGCGAATCATTTTGAAATGTTTAGGCTATTATGATAGGCAATGCTACAACTGGCGTTGTTGTTACTGTGGTTGATTGGTATGAATAAAGTTTATTTAAGTGTGTCTCAGTTTAGTAGGGATGTACCACTTCGGTCTTTGTAAATATTTTCATACTTTCCAAATGCAATTTCTATACAAAAAAAAAAAAAAAAAAATTCCGGAGTATTCTGAAACAAATGTGTAGTTATCTTGAATTATTTCGGTGAAATCAGAAACCAATTTTTAATAATCTAAAATTAAATTCTATGATTTTTAAGATTTAATCCAGTTGGAATGGGGAGCTTATCTACAATAAGTTCCCAGTAGAAACTTGTCGGAGAACTTGGTGAATGGACTCATAGAAAAATTGAACCGGAAATTGTTACATTTTGGTCTGCATGACTCATTTTGGTCGTGAAGGACTCACTTCACGATTTTGTACCACTTTTTTCGTTTGCACTATGCGATCTTTGCAACAACTTCTTTTTTTAAAAATATTCACCAGTAGCGCTGTAGTCTTGCTTTAATTGGGCCTAACCCCAGTTGAATGTTCCAGAAATAAGGTTCATAAGAAAGAAAAAGTAGGCTGTAAAATATGCAAATTGGGCACATAGGTCTGACAGTCTAGAAATAAATAGTTCGTAGCCCCATCAAGCCCAATAAAGCGATTAAAGACTGATACAGGGGGAAAAGTGGAAATAGAGCTTGTCTCCTAAATCCCCATTCCCTACTTGAGTGCGCTGTTGCCTCCAAGTATCAAAGAGAAGCTTTCTCGTTTCCATCTACAAAAACTGCTTCTCAAGTTTAAAAAAGGTCTCTCCAACAAGGCTATCCTAGGTATATTGATATATTCTTTTCTCTGAACACGATGAAATCTCATTTTGCTTTTCTTTTCTTGCCCGAGGTTTTGAAAAAGAGTTTTTTCACGACTCCATTATATAAAATTGCTTAATTTGAGGAAGCGGAATTCCCTCAGAAGCTTAAAAACGCTTTAACCTAGGCTTAACAAGGCATTTCTATTTGTCTGTATCACTACCAGCGCTGCCGAGCCTTTTCAAGACCTTCGGAAGGAAGGTAGGTTAATGAAAAAACCGCCAAGTTATTTTCCTTCACACTGATGCTTGAAGAAAAGAAGCTAGTCTGCTTTGAGCGCTATCAGATTTCCACTTTTGCACTTTGCCTGGCTTCAGTTTTAGAGAGAGTCTCTATCGAATTGGTTTCAAAGATTTCATAATTAATTTTTGAAATAATTTTGGAGGACTATAAAATCTTTTCGGAGTACTCAGAAATTATTTTGGAGTACTCTTATATAGTTTCGGAGTTTTTAAACTTTTTCGGAGTATTCTGAAATCATTTCGGAGTGTTCTGATATTTGTACAAGGTATTCTAAAATCATTTATGAGAATTTAAAACCAATTCGGGGTATTCCTAAATTATTTCGGAGTCGTCAGAAATCAATTTTGAATAATCTGCAATAAATTTGAAACATTTTTGAAACAATTTTGAATATTTGAAGTATGAAATATTCTGAAACCAATCAAAGATATTTCGGAGCCGATTACAAATTTTCTTAAAATTGTATAAAAATTTTGCTTTATCAATATTAAATATACCAAGGGAATACCTCATTAAGTGAATCGAAATTTCACTCTCCTCCAGAAGATATTCACACTTGATAAGAAAGAGAGAATGTGTGGAACCTTTGGCCTTACCGTCATAATGGATTGCTTTTTAACTTTATGGACTTCACCTTAAATTCAATTGCCCCAATTTCATATTGAAACAGAAACAGAAAATAGCATGAAAGAGAGGAAAGAAGTTCCTGAAACTTGAAATAAGCGTGCATTTTCCAAAAGACTGGCCTAGACTCATCATGATCTCCCCTTTATAGCTGAATACTACCAGCTTTCTGATTTCTATGTTTAGTGGAAAAGTTTCCTTAGGAATTCATTATATTAGTAAGTTCACTGACAGGATCTTCTAAATCTATAACACAAGATACACCATAATTTAAAAAAGATAATTAAGAAGTCTGATAGAGAACCAATAATTCATTCTCTTCCGGTATGTGCTCGTTATATTTGGGACTTGCAAAATCATTTTCCTTACTGCCATTATGGGTGGATTTCTACGTTTTTACATCACCAGTGAACTATAATAGCCTGAGTTTTATATTGTCACATAATAAGAATTGAAAGGACCAAGCTCGAATAATTCTACTATTTTCGTTATCTATAGCTGGAAAAGACAATGGATGAAGAATTTGGCACCATTGCTTGGATGGTTTGCATTAGTCACAATTATTTGACCTTTCACTATTTCAGTAAATGTCAAACAATCAAGTAGAGTCAAACGTTGTCAAACAGTTTGACACACTATCTTTTTTGTATCCGATCACACTGTTTCACAAATTGATAAATTCTCGCTTGGGATACCCCAAGCGAGTTAACCGTGTCTAACGTGTTTAAACGTGGTCAACTGACCATTTGACAACGAAATTTTTGCGGTTACACTGTTTTACATTGTTTGACACTGGAAATTGCCAAACCTGTGACGTTTTACCAAATCATCAGATCGTTACTTAAACAATGAGCAACTCAATTTGATTTAGCTCACTTATTTCAATTTTTTCTTTAATACTTAGCAACGAAATTATTTATATTCACCATAGGTGTTGCTGAGAGTAGTGATTGTATATAATGACATCAATGTTGCCAATTTTTTAATATTTTTGTTTATGATCTACTAATGACCCTTTCTGCTTTGTTCTAATTTTGAACACATGTGTTCCACTTTTTTACGACTTTCGACTATAAATAACAGAAAATATGTTTTGGAAAAAAAAAAGTAAAACACATAAAACCAAACAAACAATATTGAAAAAAAAAAAAAACAAACCAACTAATACACACGAAATTATACAAAAATAAATGAACAAATGTGCACCAATGAACAAAAATGAAATGAAAAAAACACCAAACCAACCACAACCACAATAAACTTAAGCGTAATAGTATTTTAATGCACATTTTTGTGTGAGTGTGTTTAAATATGACTACTGGATACTGTTCACTCGCTAGCTCGCTGACTGGTCAGCATTAGCTTGGCAACCAAATACTTATACATACATATTTATACATGTCTGAAAAATATTTTTGTTTTATTTGCTGTTTGTGTTTATTTTTTTTTCTTCTTTTTTGGAAAAATAGTTTATGAGTGTGCGAGCTGTTTATATGCGGCGGCGAGGCTGAGCTGTTTACGTTTTTAACGTAATGCCATTTGCAGCTAAGCATAAATTTTATATATTTTTCAGTGATATTAACACAAACAGCTGCGTCGCAATTTGCTATTTGTGTATGTGTGTGTATGTGTGTGAGTGTATGCCTGACCTAGGTTTAACTATATACTAGCTACAGTAGCACTAGCTAGTCATACAACTAACAACGTCCAGCCTCCTACTTTGCGTTTACTATACGAGCACAATACACTAACGAGTTCAATGTTCCCTTTCATGCGTCTCTCTCGCATATCGCCAACCACCATACAGTACCGCTTTATGCCGCCACTTGGTTTTATTATGCTTTTTGTGTGTGTTTTTTTTTTCGATTTTGTTTTTTTTTTTTTTTTTTGGCACAATCAGTATTTTTGTAAAGAATTTTAAACAATTGGAGAAAAACTCATAGCGTTGCTTATAGGCAGGCATAACGCACGTGCTACCTTTACCAAAACAACAATATAAAAATAAATATTATAAAATAAATAATATTTTGTGTTTGCGTTAATATTTTCTGTTTTGCAAATTTACATTGAAATTAAAGTGTGAAATACGGGAAGCATTCGATGAATTTAATTCAGTAAAGTTGTGATTTTTGCGTGATTTTTATATACCAAAATTATTTATAATTTACGGACAACGATAATGACGACGCGTCCTAATCGAGTTAATTAATCATTTTTTGTAAACAAATAAACAACAATAACAACAACCACTTTGCTTTTACTTCAGTGAATAATTGTTTAAAGTTTATTTTTTTAAGATTAATGAGGTAATTAAAGAAATTCAGGTTACGTATACGTCGTGTAGTACACATTAAGTTACGTTACTAACTGATGATTGATAGTGTATTTGAAAACTGTGTAAGTGTTTTTATAATATTAATATAATTTTAAGGAGTAAAATAGTGTAGTCGTTTTTTGCTCGCAAATTTGTTAATTATGGATTAGTTTAAAAATTTCGTAGAGCTCATTGAGAATATTTCAGTATTTATTAGAAAATTTTACACAAATATATTTGAATTTATTTATAATTAGTATTTTTGTGCTTTTTCATATGAATTTTGAGTTTTCTTTCTTGCCATAGCTGGGCTCCCGATATCCGATGTTTGCACTTTTCCAGTTTGCATAAATTCTCCAATTAACTTCTTCTCAAACTTTAGTCCAATATCGTTTTTCTTAATTCCCAAGAAAATAATTTACCTCAAAAAAAAAAAACTCACACCGAATGCCAGAAATTGCTGCTACATAAATCGATTACATTGAGGAGTGCATGCATTTTAGAAAAGTTCTGGACTAAGTGATTGATATTTATTTATTTTTAACTGAACTTGCCAAAGTTGAACATCAATTATTTGGTCTTTTTTCATCTTTTCAGAGTTCATTAAATTGAAATTTATTTATTTAATTGGATAAGCTGAAGTAGATCACCAATTCAGTAGTTGACTCTTTTCGTTCCCTCAAAGTCCATCATATTAGTGTATGCTTATTTTTAAGGGAATCTGAGAGCTTAAACCCTTAAACATTGGATCATTTTTCTCCCCTTTTCTGCTATTTATTTACTAGAGTTGACGGATATTTGCTCCACTTACAAACATTCGCGTCTTCGAAAACATTTTCTTAAAACAAAGCTAGTTTGTGTAGGTGCTGATTCGAGAAATTTTTAAAATTTCTAATTTTTTTTTAGATATACTATTGAAGTAGAATGTTTTAATTGTATGCAAGATACCACGCCATATTCAAAACATATTTTTTTTTTTTCAAGCAGCCTGTCATAGATCTACGCCAAGAAAAAAATTTCGTTCAATTGGCTCGAGCTGGACATCAATGTGTCAACCAGCATGTCAACCAGAAAGTAATTAAAATTAATGAAGAAATCAATATCTTTTTCACTAGGATAATTAGTAGGTTAGTCAGTGTATTAATCTAGGAATCATTAAAGAAACTAATCAGTGATACTTCAGTCGATGACTAAATTATGGGAAGAGCTAATCAGGAACAAGTCTGTGAATTAGTCAATGTATTAGTCAGTGAGTCAGCCGGTGAATCATTTAGGAAGCCAGTCAGTAAGTTAATCAATAAGGCAGAGAGTGAGGCATTCAATGGGTCAATTGGTGAGTAGTCAGTGGTTCATTCAATGAGCTTATTAGTGAGGTAGTCAATGATTCAATTAGTTCAATAAATGCATTGAAAATCCAGTCAATGAATCAATAAGGTATCTACTCAGTAAATAAGTTGGTGAGGCAGTCAGTGGTTGACTCAGTGAGTTGTTCAGTCAGCTAACCAGCAAACCTGTTTGTGAGGCAGTCAATGATTCATTCTGTAAATTATTTAGTGAGTTAATCAGGGAGGCAGCCCGTAAGTCAGTCAGTAAATCATCCAATAAACTAGTCAGTAAAGCAGTTGGTCTGTCAGTTATTGATTCATTTGATGAGTTAATCAGTGAATCATGTAGTGAGATAGTTAGTTCTGTTAGGGAGACATTCAGTGAGCTTATCACTGAGTTAGTCAACGAAGTCAGCCCAATGAATTATTAATTTCACTACTCAGCGAGGCAGTCAATGACTCAGTCAGTGAATCATTTAGTCAGCTAAAGATTCAGACAATGATTCATTCGATAATTTGATCAAAGAAGCAGTAAGTCATTCATTCAATAACCCAATCGCTTAGCTGGTCAATAAGGCATTCAGTGAGTCCTGTTAGTGAGACAGTTACTGCTTCATTCAGTGAATTATTGAGCTAATCGGGGAGACAGTCCGTGAGTCAGTCAGTGAATCACTCAATAAGCCAATCAGTGAATCATTAAGTTAGTCAGTAAAGCCGTGTGTTATTCTGCTATTGATTCATTCAATGAGTTAATCAGTGAGCCATGTAGTAAGATAGTTAGTGACTCATTCAGTAAACTAATTAAGGAGACATTCAGTTAGCTTAGTTAATGAGTTAGACAACGATTCATTCAGTAAGCCATTCATGAGGCTGGTAGTTAGCTCAATGAACCATTCATTTCGCTATTTAGTGAGGCAGTCAACGACTCAGTCAGTGAATCATTCAGTCAGCCAGTAAGTGAGTCAGTCAGTCAGTCAAGGATTCTGCCAATGATTCATTCGGTGATCTAATCAAAGAAGCAATAAGTCATTCATTCGATAAGTCAGTCGCTGAGTTAATCAGTAAGGCACTTAGTGAGTGCGTTAATGGATCTTTAAGTTAGATAGTCAGTGAGCCAGTCAATGATTCAGTCAGTGAGTCAGTTAGAGATTCAGCCAGTGAGACATTCATTATGATAGTCAGTGAACCCTTTGGTGAACTAACCAGTGAGTCATTCAGTAAACTTATCAGTTAGGTGATCAATGATTTAGCCAGTCAAGAAGTTAATCAATGAATCTTTCAGTTAGCTGTTTAATAAGTCAGTCAGTAAGGCTTTCAATGGTTTAATTAATGAGTCGGTCAGTCAATAATGCATTCAGTGAGTCACTAAAGTACATACTAGCCAACTAGTAAAGTAAGTGAGTTGTAAATGGGCAGGTGCTCTATTGAATGATTTAGTCAGCTGCCTTTCTCTTCACATTAGCTTTCCGATTATCGATTAATTAACGCATTATACCTGAAGTCATTGTTTATAATATAAGAAAACATGCTTTCTATCCCTTCTTCTTTAAAAACCCAACTACTTATTTCAATAACGCGGTAGAATGATATATTAAATCTTTTTTTATTTGCTACTTATGTACTTCTCTTGCAAAGTCTCGGGCATCTAAAAATATATACTTAAGTTTAAAATGTTTGCTGAGACTTAAAGTCTTATATAATTTCTCTTTTCACTTCTCATTTTATTTACACTATGCTCTACCACACCGCAAAACAAAACAAAAAACAACAACAAAAATCCCAAGCGTTTTTCACACGAGATATTTTGTATGTTGGTGTTGTCGTTTTTGAATTTACGGTTTGTTGGTACTTTTGGTCTCTCTCTCTCTCTCTCTGGCATAAACATGCTCCAACATGTTAAGCATTTTATTGTTAAAACGCCTGCAAGTATGTGATAAAATTTTCTATAGAAATTGATGCTGTTGTTGTTGTTCTTGTTGTGAGGTTTGTGTTAAGCTATAACAACAAGCAACAAAACGCATAAAATGTTGCTGCAATTTCGCGTAGTCCACAGTTTCATGATAAAAAGTCAAAAGTCGTGTTTGAATGTGAATGTGTTTATAAAACACACACACACACATACGCACAAGCGAGGAAGCAGCTTTTGTTCTGCTCATTTCGGTTCAATGCGCGATTTGTATGAAATTTTTTCCATCATCTTGATTTTATTTTTTCCAATTTTATTTTTTTTTTTATATTGTTTTGCAAGCGAATCCTATGAACAACAAAAATAAGAATAAACAATAAACTATGTGCTAAAGTAATAAATAGAACATCAACAGCAACAAACAAAACGAAAAAATAAACAACCAACAACAAATGCCATTAATGTAAAAAATTATTACTGCACAACTACATACATATATATGCACATATTTACACACTACTACTACCACTACAATGACAAAAGACGACGTTGACGCCGCCATGTTGGCTAACATAGATAAATTCTAAAAGAAGTAGTAGAAAAAAAAAGAAACCCCAAGCAATAACAACAATAAAGCAAGCAAAACAAACTCTCAATGCGTTTAAAAACAGCAGCCAGCAGCTAGCAAGCAACCAGCAATTTAATGGTGTTGCTGACATTTTGTGTTGGGTGCTAATGTTTTGATGTATGCGTGTTAATGTTGTTACTGCTGCTTACTCTTGCTTTTGTTATTGTTGTAGTAAGTATACAAACAGTACCGCGCACTCTTCACACTCTTTGTTTTGTTTGCTTGCTTGCTTGCTTGAGCGCCTAACGAACGACTGGAGCAAACATTTTTAGGACATAAAAATTGCTTTGCGTTTAGTATTAGTAGCAATAAAAATTATCATAAAATTTAATTTAAGCCTGAAGAAAATTGCATAACATTGTGGTTTAATTGATTTTTTTTTTCTTTCCTCTCTCACAATAAACACACATAATCACCACCTAAAAGTATGCAGCACAATATATATTTTTATTATTATGCAGCAAGTAATTGCTTAGTGGAATGTGTGATAATATTTTTTGTTTTTGTACATTTTGTTGCTTGAGTTTTTAGTTGCAAAACTTCAATTTTCGCAATATACTTTAAGGCGTTATAACTTGCTTACTATAAAATTCAGGCATACATTGTTTATCAAGTATTTAGTGTTTGTATGTATGTATGCGTTTGAAAGAGCATTTAAAATAAGAGCATTTATAAAAGTTTTAAATTTACACAAATTTATTTTCTAATAACTGATTCAAAAATTTTCTATCAGCTTTTCATTAAACTTTAATAACAATCTGTGCAGCATGCTTTTAGGCGTTTATAGAATTTCTAATTATTTTCATTTTAAGCTTATGTTTATTATTTTTGAACATAATTTTAGGTTTTATAAAGTGGTTTTTGATTGACTGAAAGTTTTTGTTTAGAAACAATTAATTATTGTGAAAACTTTGCAATTTTTAGTTTGGTAAAGCATATCACTAGGTGTGACCATAATAAAAAACATATTTTGCGTGGTTTTAATATTTGTCAGAAAGTGGCTCGCCTCCCTCCTTTCCCCTTCATATTATTATTCTAATCCTAACTTGATGTGCGAAGTAGGAAGCAGTGATTGATTGGTCATGCCCTACATTAATAACCTCCAGAAAATTTAAGGAGGTTAAACGCAGTGAATACCTGGAGACGACTTTTTGCAACTTAAGTTCAGTCTGTAGAACTAAGAACTAAGAAACTGGAAAGTCGAATAAAGATAATTCGTCGTCGTACCCTCATAAGTTCTCTTTAGGAGTCAATTACTTTAATCTAACTGAGCTTGAAACCGAAAACCATTACAGCTCCGCATACTGAGACTCGAGAGGTCAAAAGAAAGAATAGTTCATTTCCAAGAAAAACCTAATGCTGCAGTCAATTTTTTTTAGAAAAATCAGGACGTTATAAAAAAACTCCCTAAAGGTTGCCAGTTTCTGTCAAACACTGTACTGAAATCCCTCAAGGTAAAACAATTCTCTGCTAGAGTCCAAAGAATCTTAAACTTTACAGTCATATGCAATGTTTAAAATAACTTCGAGATATGAAAAGAATATATTAAAAAGACATATACTTTCAGGATTTATAGCTTTGTATATACATAGGAAAAACTCAAAACACAGCCTATGAAGAGGCTAGACCAAACTTTTCACATTTAATCATGTTATGTGAGTTATGACTAGTTTTTAAAAAATGCACATACTTTTAGGTTCTCACAAATATGAGAAACTGTCAATAATAAAAGCACAGTAAGAGAAAAAAAAACCAATATGTGCATAAAGGTAAAGCCCTGTTTTCTCTTCCTGCTCCAATTTTTTTTAATAAACTAGTCACTCTGCAAATTCACATACTTTTAGGCTATCAAAAATATGAAAAATGAACTCATTAATTAAAACCCAACAAGAACGATATGTACATCATTTTTTGATCTTAAAGCTAAGCTTTATTTCATCCTCCCATTTTAAGTCTAATATTAAACTATTAATATTTGAGACACACATACTTTCAGGCTCTAATAAATCTAATAAATATGCGAAATATCAGCATAATAAAAAATTACAGGAAAGCAATTGTGTCAATAATGATAAATCAAATAATTTACGCTCTTGTCTATTAAAAAAAAAAACTTTTGTACTCTTTGTACAGTGATCATTTGAAGCACAAACAGCTGTTGTTTGTACGCCTATATGTATGCTATATGTTATTAAATATAATTTAGTTCAACAAGTTTATATATCTGTGTGCCGGTGTGTGTGTGTTTGTGTTGCTTCTTTGAATGCTCAAAAGGAAACAAAAACGAACAAATACTTGCTCATTGTAAAAGTGACTGTAATTTGCATTTGTAAGTAACCACATACTTATATACATACATATGTATATACCTATATGTGTTTATACGTTATACGTACCCAAGTGTTGGTTTGTCATGCAAAAATTCGCGCACACACACACACACAAACACATATGTCCATGCATAACGTAAATATTAACTCTCGAACTGAAAATTACAGTAATTTGCATTGGAAAATGGCGACTTATTGTGGTCGAAACGACACCAATGGTGGACGCAATTATCGTGTATGTATAAAAGCGAATAAAAAATTATAAAATAAAAATAAGAAAAGAAGAAAACAAAAAATGTAAAACGAGAAAAATTCACACAAAAAAAAAAAAAAAAAAGACAAGAAAAATTACATGCACAAAAGTCGTCGTCTATAAAGAAAAAAATTACACTTGGCAAAAAAATAAAATGAATGAAAGGAAAATAATAAAAAAAAATGAAAAAAAAGAAATATTAAATTGTAATGCCATGAATATTTGAGTAATGAAAAATAACATAATGACAATATGGCAAATGGTGAATAATGGCAGCAGGCAAAATAGTGAATGGTGTTTGTTGGTAGTTGTTGGTGTTGGCACTACAAAATGCTCAATTGAATATTTAAATTATATTGTTCAGATAGAGCAGAATGCAAATGGCTAGAATGAATGAATGGATGAATGAATAAAGAAACACTTGAATGTGCATTGCATGCATGCATGAATGGAATGAAATGAATGCATGGACGGCAACACAGCATACAGTACAGCACCCCGCCCGATTGAATCAACCGAACATCAGGCAAACAAACGAACAAACGAACAGTTGGACGCAAATGGAATTAATGAGTTACAACATAAGGGTGGAGCTGTAGACAAACGGAAATGGCACGGACACAATTCAGTATCACGATAGCAGTAAAATAGAAACAGAAAAAAAAAAAAAAAAAAAACTAAAAACCTAATACATTCACATGCAACACTTATACAAGATTAAATGAGAAAATTGTGCATGTAATAATAAATATAAATATGTACATACCATATCAAAAAAATGCACAATAACAATTGCTAGTCTCATGAAATATAAAAAAAAAATATATATACTATAGTAGAATTATAGGCGAATTAGTGGTTATAATATTAGTGTAACATTCCTGCTGTTGCAATGTGAATTGTTAGAAATACAATAATAATGTAAAACGATATGGTATTGAGGCAATTACCACAAACAAAAAAATTAAATAAAAAACTTTTATTGATGATAAATGTTAAAGTAATGTCAGAAAATTAGAAATAGAAAAAATACGCTGCATACTTTCAAGCATAATTTAAAATTATAGAATTTGTATTTGATCATAATCTTTTCTTTTGGGAATCAGTATTAAAAGTACTAGACACACAACGATGCAAAGATATGTATAGCAAAGGAAAGATAATAGTCTGGAGGTTTTTGAAAAATCTCAATTCCCTTCAGAATTCTCTTCCGGTTGTACCAGTAACAGGGGCAAAAACGATTTTTAAAAAATACTTCCGAATTATTGTTTCCTCTAGTGATTTCGTATAGAAAGAAGAAAGTTTTCCCATTTTGTTCACCCTTAGGTTAAGTTAGGTTAGGTTAGGTTAGGTTAGGTTAGGTTAGGTTAGGTTAGGTTAGGTTAGGTTAGGTTAGGTTAGGTTAGGTTAGGTTAAATTAGGTTAGGTTAGGTTGGAGTGGCAGCCTTCTACTTGAAACTGTTTACCCTTATCTCTTCATCACTTATCACACTTTTCTCTCAAACGCACTGGTTTCTTCTATCCTCCCCTTCAACTGTCCCTCGCCCTTCTTTTCTTTACCACCGTCTAAATAGCTGTCCCTATCTTCCTTTTTAACAATCCCTCCGTCCAATCTGTCTCAATCCGACCTTACGTCTTTCCTTCCTCCCTATTCCTATCTGCCGTTCTTCGTTCCTCTCCTCCACCATTTCTCCTTTCTCTGTTTCTTTATCTCTTTCTCCCCTCCTTCTCTCCTGTTTCCAATCTCTATCTCTCCTCCTTGTCATCCTTTTTTCTCTGGCTTCCTTTGTCTAGTTTAACGGGTTTGGCTAGGACTGAAATGATTAAGTAAGCCAAAAAAACCTTTATAGATAAGAAAGTTGAACTTCTGTGCCAAATATTCAAACTTTAATTTTCTAGTTTTCTAACCACTGCTAAGTGTTTTTAGTTTTTTGTTGTTGACTACTTTTAGGAGACCTCAAAATAAAAAATTAACTAAAACAATCAACCCAAATCTTAAATTTAATGCCGTTATTTGTATAGCTGAATATACTTAGAATTTTAATGCTGAAGTTGCCATCATCAGCGACCAACAAAAATCTTCCATAAAGATTGGCACATCATTTTATTAAAACCCTTAAAGTATACAACAATTTTTTTTTATTTCTGTTTTACTGTCATTACCCTTTTTGTTTAAATTACAATGACGTATTGTTTTGTTTTATAATTTAATGCAGCAAATATTTCGCATAGCTGAAGTGCTAGAGAAATACTGAAATATATATTTTTATTTACATTGATTTGTTTTTTTTTTTTTTTTTTTTGTTAGGATTCGTTTTAATAAGTTTAAAAAAAAAAATATAAATAAAAAAAAAGAAAACCAAACAAACAATTTTATATTTATCTTATTCTTTTTGCTTTTTTTTTTACCTTACTTCATCGTAAAATTTTATTGCAATTTTAGTGCCTTTTGGCATTTTTATCGTTTTGCTTTCAAGAGAGAGAAAGCGGTAGCTATGGACGATGTCGATTGTCCTTTCATTGCATTGAATACTTGATATTTTATATATGTATTTACTTTATGCCGCCCACAGTGGTGGTATTCCTCTCAATTTTCACCATCTTTCAATCATTATCGAATTGTAATTCATTTAGCAGCAGCAATAGCAGTGGCTGTTACTACTGGCGCTGCTGTCAGTGTTACTGTCAGTGATGCTGCAATGCTCTACTTTCTGCCCTCTTACTGTTGCTGTTAAATGTTTATTTTATTTGAAGCTTTTATTGTTTCCCCTTCATTCATTCGATTTTCTTGTTTTACCAATTCCCGCTCGCTGTATTTATCTTTTAGGCGAACGTTTTTGTTTGTCATTTTAATGTGTGTGTGTGTGTGTGAAGTGTTTGAATGTTTGTGCCTGTATGTGTTTTGTTGTTGGCGCAAAAATTTTAATTTATTGGCAGCACACGTAACTTCCAGGCAATTGATATTAAGTTAAATTAGAGTAGAGGAAAGTCGATTCCTTTGCGTAGTTATCTTGGTGCCTTGCGTACTTACCTTGGTGCCTGCTTATCTCTCTGCGTGCCTGCTTTTCTCCCTACCTGCATGCTTACATCCCTTCCTACTTATCGCTCAGCATAGCTGCTTTCCTGGTTTGTATGTGTTGTTCTCCTTCTGAAAGCATTAGTCTTCATTATCCTTAACGTTCTATTGCCCGAATTCTGCCATTACTTCCAGCAGTAGGTTTCATCTGTTTCTTCTATCATTTTCAAGTGATGCAGTACTATGCTCTTGAGGTGTTTATTTTTCATGTTCTTTAGGAATTTATTTCACGCTTTATATTTGTTTTTCGTATACGCTTGAGTTTTTTGCCTTTTGTTGTTCTGCTTAGTTTTCCTTTTTTCTGTTGCTCCTTTATGTATTCAACTACTTCTGATTGCTGCTGCTCAATTGCATGAAATCATTCATTTTATTTTCTGACGAATGTGTTTTATTTTCTTCCTTTTTTCGTTCTCCTACCTAAACTAATTAAAAAATCCAAAATGAAACTTAGCGTAGCTAAAGAGAGAGAGAGAGATAATGCGGTTGAGAATACCAATATATGTGAGTGTGAAAGAGAGAGAGAGAGAGACAACAAGATATGGAAGTGTATGCCTTTTGAGTTGTACTTGTATACTGTTATTCAATTTTTATTTTCCACACATTCCTCTTAGCGTGTGTAACATTTTCCATTTGGTTTCATTTTCAAGCAATATAATTCTCTACGCTCTTTGATCCGTAGTTTTTTAATTAGTTACCCAAGTGGTTAGTGTACACAATTGCTATCTCATTCTCACACTCTTTAATATTTGTATTTACTTATTATATAATGCTATAGGTTCATTGATTTTTTTTCAACTGTACCTGCCACTTTTAATGAGAAGTCTACACTTTAAAAATTTTTGAAAGAAATTCGCCAGATCAAAGTTATTAAGTTGTCAGACCTAATAAGATCAGAGTTTAGCAGGCAGTGTTTTGGACAGAGTTCTAGTTCTCGCTTCCCCGAGGGGGAAATAGACTATCGTGCACTATATGTTGATTGTTCTGTCCTAACCTAAATAAGACATGCCAAACTTGCGAAATTTTTCTGCGAAGAATTGAACTCACAATTAGGTATTGAACTTGTAAAACCTTTACTTTCTAGACCACGCAAAGAGATTTTGAAGCAAGCTTTTATTCTTCCTTTCTTTTAAAATGCAGAATACACTTATTTTTTTTAGTTCATGAAACTCTTTGATTATTGGATCCCTATAGAAACTACAGATCTCCTGCAAAAGAACTATTATTTTTGTTAAGAAAAAAAATGTAAAATAACTGTTATATTTTTTCTCCAAAATAATTGTTACAAATTACTGTTATTGCCCATAAAATTAAATATAAAAATTATTTTCTATTTTTGATGAGAAAAAAACCCAAATCAAAATTGAACTTTATTTTGACCGAAAAAATAAAAATCATAATTAACTGTTACTTTTGCTTATAACAATGAATTTTAAACCTAACTTTCTCTTTTTTTCCTTTCCTCAAAAATATTGGTGTAAAAAACTATTTTTTGCCCGAAAAAGAAAAGTTCAAAATAACTGTTATTTTTTCTGAACAAAATAAATAAAATATCTGTTATTTCTGCCCAAAATTAATTATTAAAATTAGTCACAATTGAATTTCATTGGCTGAAAAAAATAAACATCGGAAATAACTATTATTTTTGTGTCAAAAAATAAAAATCAAATATATCTGTTATTTTTCCAAACAAATACCAATATTAAAACTTACCTTTATTTCTTACCGAAAAAATAAAAGTTAGAATAACTGTTATTTCTATTTGGCTGTTGTGAAAAAACCAAAAATACGAACCAAAAAAATTAATATGAAAAATAACCGTTATTTTGACAGAAAAAATAAAGCTCAAAAAATAAAAATCATAAATAACTGTTATCTTTGCTTATAACAATGAATTTTAAAGCTAACTGTCCCTTTTTCCTCTTTCCCCACATATATATGGTAGCTATAAAAAAATATTTCCTCCCCAAAAGAGAAAAGTTCAGAATAACAATTATTTTGTTTTTGAACCAAATAAATGATAAAAAATATCTGCAATTTCTGCCCAAAAAATTGAATATCAAAATTAGTTTTGTTTTGACGAACAAAATGCAAATCACAGCAGAGCCTGATTTTAGACCGAAAAAAAGAAGTCGGAAATAACTGTTATTTTTGCGCAAAAGAAAAGTCAAATATAACTGATATTTTTGCAAACTAATCTAAAAACTGAAACTTACTTTTATTTTTTACCGAAAAAATAAAAGTTGAATAACTGTTATTTCTGCTCAAAAATTAAATACCATTAATTTTTGGGTTTAGAAATACAAATCATAATTGAATTTTATTGTGGACGAAAAAAATTAATATGAAAAATAACCGTTATTTTTGCCGGAAAAAATAAAACTCATTTGTCGACTTCTACTAAAACATTCCTGACTATCTGCCTGAAATTTTTCAAATTTGCATATCAGATGCTATCTGATTATTGGCTGTAGAAGGCAATGCTCTTCATTCCGCTCATTGCTTCTCATAACTTTTCAATGCATTTTCTGCATTTTTTTTCTCTTCTGTTTGATATTAATAAACTCGAAATTTTCCATTCTCTATCCTTCACTATTTCAAATTGAAAAATGAAGCGTTATGTTGAAGTTTTTCAAATTGTTTTTCACTAATTAAATAATTTTTACACCACTATCTCTTTCTTCTCCCACTCACTCTTTCTTCTCTTTCTATTTCATTGCAGCAGACAGTATACAGTATAGCTATAGATAAACAACAAATTGCTGGATGTTAAAAAGTGATAGCTGCAATGTAAGTACTTTTTGATTACTTCCATTTTGGATTTTTTTTTTTTTTTCATTTTTACAATTTTATTTTAGTTTTGTTTGAAGTTATATAAACTTTCTGCTGTATAGCAGATACATATATATAGTAATTATAATGATGATGTTCGATGTTTGAGTTAAGTTTTGTTTTAATGAATTCTTTTACGAAGACATTTTAAAACTAAAAAGAATTGAGGCATACATACTTTACATACTTTACATACTTTTTTTTTGACATATTTTTACTATTAATTTGATTCTGTTTATGTGTTTGTATAATAGTTTAATTGCTTATGCTGTTAGGTTTCAAGAAAGAAAGAGAAAAAAAAAACTTTTTTCTTTTCCATTCAATTCAATTAATATTTTTGTTTTACTTGCTATTAATTTTTTGATTGATTATGGAGTAATTAAACAATTATATCAAAGAAAACATTTTTTAAAATATGAAAGTGCATGCAAACTCAATTACCATGCAGAAAATTGTAATATTTTTATTTGATCTTGATGTAAATTCCAAGCATTAACGAAATCTTATTAAATAAAGTTGTACGCTTGAACATATTTGAAGTAAATTTTTAGGATCTTGATTTATGCATAAATTGAAATTGAAGTTTTTGAAGTAATTTCACGGTAATTCTAAATTCTTTTCTATAGAATATATTTTTTTCTAAAGTTTAGGAGTTTAGGAGTTTTAGGAGTTAAGTAAAAATTACTTTTCTTTCGGAATTTGTAGCAACTTTTTTATATTTTATCTAAAAATTGTATTTATTTGTATATTTCCCTAAAGAAAAAGAAGAAGGAAAAGCAAAAAAAAAAAAAAACACTTTTCATTCTCAATATGCAGTTCAGTTTATATCTCATGTTAACTTACACATACAAACATATAAGATCTGAAAGCTGCCACCATATTTATGCCGCCATATTTGTTTTCTCATAAGCAGTTATGTGCAGCAAATACATATGCAACTATGTGTGGGTGTGTGTGCGTATCGTGTCTGTGTAGCATAAGATTTATTTATGAGACACGAATGCAACATTTTTTCTTTTTTTCTCTCTGAAAAACTCGAAATAAGAAAACTTTTCTCTTGTGCCAGTTGATGCTTGCTACTGTCGCCGAGATGCAATTCTTTTCTCATTTCTTGAGCTTCTCCCACTGCTCTTCTCATGCTTTTGCTTCCAGCAAACAGTAAAAACTCTTACACTTGTAGTAGTGTAGTAGTGGGAAGTGTTCAGAAAGTTATCATTACATTGTTAGAAAATTCTTTTAACTGTGCAAAAATATGAAGTGAAAATGATATAATGGCGTTTTTCCCCCATATTTCGTTTTGTATATACGAAACACGCAGGGGGATTCACTGAGAAAAAAAAAGCGGAAAGATACAAGGTAGTGAGGGGAAGAAGAGACACTGAATTCAGCAAGAAGAAAAATGGAATTATAAAAAGAAATAAGTAAGCAACAGCAGTAACAATATATGTATAAGTTAAATTGAAGTTGAAATAAAAGCGTAAAAATGAAATGAAATGGCAGTTTTATTAAATATTCTATTTAATTTTGAAGCTCATAAAAAAAGAGGAAAAAACTCAAAAGAATATATTAAAATGAAATGAAAAAGGATTTTTTCGTTGTTAAATTAAAAATTTTCACATTTATCTTATGCACTCCTATTCAGATACGTATATAAACAGATAGACAGATAAATGAATGAACGAATGAATCTACATGTGTGTGCATGTATGACAATGACATCACTTCTTCTTTTTCTTCTACTAGCATATGAATATTTTTCTTCCTTCGCTATTTGCTCTTGATCCTTCTTCTTAATTTTCTACATCTATGTATATGGCATCGTCTTCATCGTTTTAATTTTCTGCCGTTTGCAACATCATCGCCATCATAACATCACATTCTGTCAACATTTATTGCACTCATGCATTATGAAATGACATTTTTGTTGAGCGCTCAAACACACACACACAAACACATATTCAAATTCCAATTCAAATACAAACATACACGAAGCAATAGCAACAAACCAAATGTAAACTCCCTCACGTACACATACACATGAAAAATACACATACATATATGTATGTAGGTATATAAAATGTATTGCTGAAGCACACAAAAGTATGCAAAGATTTTTTTTTTACAATGCTTTTTGCATTCGTGCATAAAATTTTGCGATTAATTTGTAGCGACAACATTTTGTTTATTATTGTTGTTGTTGCTGCAGTTATATGTTGCTGTGGGAATTGTCACCGACTTGCACATTTTTGAAGTTACTCTTCTTGTTGTTGTTGTATGCTTAACAACTCAATGCATTTTCATTCATCTTCATATATGAGTACGACAGAATATCAACTACAACGATGACTACGACGACAACGAATATTATCAATGCATATAAGTTTATGCATGTGAAAGGCAAATGGTTATGTTTTCTTTAGACAAGACAAGAGGTAGTGAGGTGTAGTTTGAAATTTGAAAGCGTGTTGAAGTAGTGTAGGTATTAAAAAATAAAAAATAAAAATACATGAAAATAGCAGCAACACATTAGTGTATGATCACGCATCCCTTGAGAATTGTTTGTGATGAGTATTGTCATTGTTTGTTGATGTTGTTGTTGTTGTTGTTCTTGCTGCGGCGAATCCTATTGCCATTGCTCTATTGCTGTTGCTGTCATTTTGGTTGTGCGAAAATGTCATTATGAAAATGGCAATATCAATAACATATATATACACACACACACTTTGACACATTCCCTCTATCTCTGAGTGTAAGAGAATACAAGTGTTTTTGTGTTATAAGCGCCTAATAACATGCTACTTATTTTTGATTTTTTTTTCGTATAAGAAAAACACAAAAAAGCTATGCAACTTTGAAAGTGATTTACTTTTTTACATTTTCAAGATTATGTGTAAGTGAAGGACGTGACAAGTTTTTAATAGTTAATATTAAAAATTATTTTTCAATATCAAATACAAAGATCGGAAAGTAAACAATATGTTTATTGGCAGTAATTAAGCCTGTTATATATCACTGCAAATCAAGAATTAAACATGAACTAAAGTCATGACTTTGAAAATTAACATCTAGATTTAATTTTTATTGTCTCCTAAAAACTATCAATATTATTGGCAGTAATATTGACAATAATATTGTCAATTTTATTGACAATAAAATTGAAAATATTATTGTAAATTTATTTAGTAATATTAAACGCACTGCAATCATACAAAATAAAAATTTAATTTACATGTGATGAATTTTGAAGCGCTATATATACATTTTTCTCCCATCAAACTAAATCAGTTGACAACTGAAGTGATATGAAGGAACATTTAATATTTTTGTAACGTTATTTTGCTTTTGTGAAAGAATCCTTTAGAGCAATATCATATGTCATGATTTTTGTTTTTAATAAATATAAAATTTCACTTGCATACATAGTTTCAACAAAAAAAAAAAAATAAAAAAATAACCAAGTCAGAGAGAAAATTGTCATGAATTCATATTGCAGTAGTAGTAAGTTTTTACTTGTGCGCTTAGCTGTTGTAAATTTTACAACTATATGGCAAAAAAACAAGTAACGAATAACGAACAACATTCAAAAAAGTTGCACAAAGTAACAGCAACAACAAAAACTAAAAAAAATAAAAAATAAAAAAAAAACAACAGCAATACCAACATATAACAAGAACAATAGCTAGCTGCTATAACAGTAACAGTAGCAGGAGCCATTTTTATTTTATTTATGAGGTGATTTTAATTATGCGATGGAGCACATAAATTCCATATAATACAGCAGTAGCAGTAGTGGTTAGTGGTACCACCTAAACTGCCACCACCCTAACTATCACCGAAACTACTGTCCCAACCATCACCTCAACAGCCCTAACCACCACCATTCTACACAATTGGGAATTCCCGACAATATTTCTTTCTATGCATTTTCTTTTTTGCATTTTTTCCTATTACTGTTGTTTTATAAATGGCTGGGGAGAACTTGCGAGCTTGCGGGTGGTGGTGCTGGTTTTGGTGATATAGTATGAAAACATGAAAAATCGTAGGTACCAAGTTGCAGTGTCCCTAGTTGAAAAGATCATGAAAATTGCAAAAACTATATTGTTAAGCTTATATGACAAAAAACGAAAGGAGCAACCAGCAACTGCAAGTGTACATAAGTATTAAAAAAAAATGGAGCAAATATGTAACTGTATGCGAAATAAATAAGGAATTATATAATCAAGCGCACAAAGTTTTACCAGCACAATTTATGAAGAAGCTTTCTAGATGTGCTTTCTATAATTCGTGTTTTCAGTTTTTTTTTTTATAGACTTAATATTAGGTTCGATTTTCTTTTTATGATCCTCGTCTCGGATTTATACTTCTGTAGTTTGATTTATTTTCTATGATCTAGGTCTTGGTTACAGTTTTCTGACCTGTAAATACGCTTTTTTTAACCCCTGCAATCTAGTTGGTTTGTCTAAGAAGTTTTGTACTACAGTTTTGAATTTCGGAACATTTGCAGTTTAGTTTACCTTCTATGATTTAGAACTTAGCTTTTGTATTGTTCTTAGGATTGCAAAGAACAACAATTTAGATTTTTGTGAATTTTCGTGAATATGAATTGAAGATTTTCTGACTGCCCAGATCAATTCTTCCAGAGCAATATATAGACTGCTACGTCACAAATTATTTTTATGGGGAGTACAAAATCACTATTCGGGGGGCGGGGAGGGGGGGATGGAAATCGATCAGTTTTCTTTTATTTTAAAGACCTGCAACTTTGACATCTGCGGCAAAGTTTTCTCGCTACATCTAATGAAACATTTATTGATTTTGCACTAACCCCTCAACCCTTCTCGGGACCCTTCTTTTCGGGAATTTTGGTCCAATTTTTCTTTTAAATGTTCTCAGATGGTTTAAAATAGTTACATATTTTTTTTCGAAAAAAATATTCCTCATAAAAAAGTACAGGTGGCGTTCAAATTTCGAAATTACCCCTGATTCATCTAACTCAAAACTTTTGAAGACACACCAAAAATTTAAACAGTAGAACTTAAAAAAAATATTGCACATTAAGGGTCTTTTTTTTTTGTTGGAACAGACAATAGAAGTATTCAAGAATACAGCACTCTGACAAGTTTTACCTCCATTGTACTATAGCCTGTATTCGGTTTTTCTATTCTTTAAATCTACCGGATTTATTAATAAATCTTAGCAGATCCTGCGTTGTTAGAGAGCTCAAGTGTTCGTCTCCCAACACTGGATCAAATATGCTTACTCTGATCTGGCAGAAAGCGGGGCAGACACCAAGAAAGTGGTCCGCCGTCTCTTCACATTCTTCCTCCAAACCACATATATATATAAGCATTTAGGTTATTGATATATTCCTGTTTCAAATGGTTTCAACGATTCTAGTCTTAGGTATGTGTGATTCTGGAACTTGAGAGATATAGTCATCAATTGATTTTCGACGACTCAGATTTCTTAAATTTGTTTTTGGCCATTATTTACATACTTGAGTCATGAGTCATATGAATTATAATTTATTTTCTACGGTTTAGCTCCCAGCTCCAGAGTAAAATGACTCAGATCATCAAAGCACGATAGCATGAATTCAAATCTGAATCGTTTAAACTCTTCTCATAAAATATGCCGACCCTATGTTTATGAAATGTCCTGGCAAAATATACCAGTATATACAAAAAAAAACTAAAATGAGTCCCTTCTGCACTCGTCACATGAAATGATAACATACTTGATATAGAAATTTTTTTGTTGCATACTTTTAGGCTTAATATACCAGTATATACAAAATATACCAGTATATACAAAAAAAACTAAAATGAGTCCCTTCTGCACTCGTCACATGAAATGATAACATACTTGATATCGAAATTTTTTTGTTGCATACTTTTAGGCTTAAAGTAAATACGATAATGGCTTCAAATTTCGAATATGGATTTTGGCCTTGACTGTTATCTTAGTAAAATATTATTGTGAATAGAATGATTGCTGAACTGATAATTATACCGATAGCTATGTATATTTTTAAAGTTTTGGAAATACTTAAAAATCCCAAATGAAATAAATTAAATTTAAACTACCGTAATCAAAAATCAGACTAAGTTCAATGCCGTAATTATTCCCTAAAATGAAAATATGTTTGTATGTTTGTGTGTATTAGCATTGCATTTGAATATATTGAATTGGAATTTTACGTGTTGACAATTAACTGAACCATTTTACAAACTGCTGGCGCCATCGCCGCCTAATGTGTTATGCTGGCGGCAATGATTATAGGGGAGGGTGTGAAGCCTTGCAACCATACTTTCCAACACCATATTGCCTACAGCCTCATTGCCTAGGTTGCATCAGTTTCGTGCTTGAAATGTTTAAAAAAAAAAAAGCCGAATGGAAAATGAAGAAATTGTTACTTTTAATTGCAAATTTGTGTTGCGGCATACAAATGCGATTTTAATTGCAAACAGAGTGTTGCTGTTGCTGCTACTCCTGCTGGTGTTGCTGTTACTCTTTCTGTTGCTGCTGCTTGGTTTTGATTTTTTGGTTTTTGCATGGGTTTTACTAATTTCTAATTCATATCAAGTCTTCAGGAATTTGTGTGTCTTTATTGTGTGTACAAATATATTTTAATGTCTTTAGGTCTTTCTTTATTATTAGACATTTTTAAGAATTTTTATTATTGTCATAGACTACAAAAATTTAGCGGTTTTAGTTAAATTTGTTTGTTATATCTTAATTTTTTTCTATATTCAAAAAACTGGTGACTTTTTATAAAAATTAACTCTTTTGATATTTATTTTATTTTCTCTTTCATTTCTAGATTAAAATTGCAAACAAATTGAATCGAATATTGGAAAAAATAATTTAAAGTAAGTTAAGTTTTTTATTATATTTTTAAACTGTTTGCCAGTAAATATTAGGAAGATGCATATTCAAATTATACATTAAAAAGTTTAGTATTATTCCTAGTAGTTAGTTAAAACTAATTAGTTTTTCTTTATTAAATAATTAAGAAATCAGCAAACTAGCTTTTAAATTATGACGCCAGTTATTTAAATTTTAAAATGAAATATTACACCAGTTTTCCTTTGAAAACATAAACTGTAAAGGCGATTTGGTTTTAGTTGGAAAAATAACATTTCTTCTTAACAATTAGGAATATTTTATCATAAAAAAGTAAACTTTTGATACAAAAAGTTACTGGCATATTATTTCTTTTTTTCTTTTTATACGAGTATTTATATTTGTAAGTCTTTGTTGTGTTTCTTCTGTCCAACTGCAATGAATAAATGAAAACATTCAAATTCTATCTAAAACCAAAAATAAAAATACAAATTTTTTGACATTTTTACATCGAGTATTTGCATGAAAATCTAAAAACTGAATTTTCAAATATTGTTGAAAAATCGAAAAATTTGTAAGGATTTGTAAGCAGAAAATAAAAAAATTTTCGAAGCTTGAATATTAACACATGACTAGAAATTTTTACTTTTTTTATAACATACTCTAAAGCTTGTTTTAAAACTCATACTAGAGTGAGTAGGTTACAAAAAGTTTTTGCCCAGAAAAAAAAAACTAAATTCCCATTTCGGATATAGAATACAGAAATATAATATGAAACAAATTTTATAACTTTGTTCTAAATTAAAAAAAAAAACATGAGGAAAAACTTTGCATATATTTTGGCGCATTATAAACTTTCAATGCAAAAGGGTTAGAGAACAAAAAAAAAATGTTGCCTACTTTTAGACATTCGCAAATAAGTAAAATGTATACAAATAAAATAAATAATTTTAGAAAAGTTAAAAATCACAATAAAATATTAAAATTTTTATAGCTTATTTTTTTTTATTTACGTCAAGGAATTAGCATAAAAAACCAGTTGAAAATTTCTCTAGCATAATTTTTCAGCAGGAAAAATATACAAAATTATTTATATATGTATAACCTAAAGGCCATACTCAACTATTTCCGCTCGTCGTACGGTAAAAAGTTTATGAAGCTTGTTTATTTTTTGCAGCTGTTGTTGTTTTTTTGTTTGTGTTTTTTATTTTTTTTTTAACGAGGAGTAAAAGCATTAAAAGCCAAAAGTCAGTGCGGGACTTCCACCCGCCAAACATCTCCTCTCGTCCGGCGGAAAACTACTCCCGGAACCATACGTTTGTGTATACATACGTATATGTGTGTGTGTTTTTATATCCAGGACAAACGTTATACTTATTTTGACCACTTAAGCAACTAAGCTTATTAACTGCTTCCGGTTTCAAACAAGACACATAGATTCAAATACGAACACACATGCATACCAGGAGAACCTCAAAACCACAATTATTCAGAAGTGCCTAAAAATATACTACAATTGCACTACAAACAAAGAATGCATAACAGCAACGAGTGAGAGAGAACTGATCTAAATTCAATTTGAATGCAACAACTGTCAGTTTTTTGTTGTTTTTTTGTTGTTGTTGTTTTTTCTTTGTTAAGCTGAATAAAATACATAAATATATGGACTTTACACACACTCATCAAACAAAACACGCAAGAGAAACACTACAAGCAGCATGGCAACAACAACAGCTAGAACAAAATATTATATCTACCAAATTCCATAAAAATTGTAAAACTTGAGTGTTGCTGCATTTTTTTCTTTTACTGATTGTATAAAGAGTAAGAGTAGAATAAAATAGTAGTAGCAGTAGAAAAAAAAAGTATTAGAAAAAGAAATAGTAGCAAGCGAGTTAGAGTTTTGCGTTTGTTTGCTGTATCTTTCTTCTTTTTTTTTTACATTTTTCCCCCCGCAACTCAGTTTCCTTGTCCCCATTTTAGATCCTTTGAGAGTGTAGCTTAAGCGTATATAACAACAGCAACAAAAACAACAACAACAGAAGTGAGGCAAGTATCCAAACAACCAATGCTTTAGGTTTCCTAGTAGTTTGGTTGCTGGGCAGAGAAGTAAATCAAAGTAAAGCAAAGCAAAAAAAACGCAACAACAAAAAAAAAACCATAGTAGTAATGGAGGGGGAGAAAAATTCCATTAAATTGCTTCCGCTTGGTAGCACTTTATTAAAAAATCATAAGTTTTTGAACGAAACACTTAGAAATGGCAAGAGACATGGAGGTAGTGTGGTAGAGGGATTTTGTGTGTGTATTTGTGTGAGAGTGAAATTGCTAAGAGATTTGTTAAAGTTAAAGCTAACAACTGCAACAACAAGAATAACAAAAAACTTGTAAGTAAAAAGCTAAAAACCGAACATAAAAGTTTGCTTCCAAAAAAATTTTTTTTTTTTTGTGTTGAAATGACTAAAAGTTTTTTAAAACAAAAATTAACTCCGAGAGGCATAGTGAATAAGTTTTTTTTAGAGTGAAGCGGATATAATAGACAACACAAAAATAAACTCAAAAATTTGCGCATAAACAAATTTTTTATGAATTTTTTTTCATTAATATCATGAATATCGAATGTCAGATCGTCATTTATTGGATTAAAACACACAGTTTAATTGGATTGTTGAACACTTTCATTGGATTGTTGAACAGTCTTATTGGAGGGTTGAACACTTATATTGGAGGGTTGAACACTTATATTGGATTTAAGTACACTTTTATTGAATTGATATACACTTGCATTGGATTGTTGAACACTTTCGTTATATTGATGAACACTTTGATTGGATTGATGTACACTTTCATTGAATTGTTGAACACTTTTATTGGGCTGTTGAACATTTTGGATTTATGTACACTTACACTGGATTGTTGAACACTTTCATTGGGCTGTTGAACACTATTTACTATTGGATTTATGTTCACTTTTACTGGATTAGTGAACACTTTCATTGGATTGCTGTACATTTTCATTGGATTGTTGAACACTTTCATTGAAATTATTAAATCAATGTACACTTTTATTGGATTGAAATACACTTGCATTGGATTGTTGAACACTTTCATTGTATTGATATAAAGTTTCTCTGGATTATTGTACACTTTCATTATATTGATGAACACTTTCATTGGATATTTGTACACTTTCATTGGATTTTTGAACACTTTCTTTGGATTTAAGTACACTTTTACTGAATTGTTGAACACTTTAATTGGGCTGTTGAACACTCCCATTGGATTTATGTACACTTTCATTGAATTGTTGAACTTTTGCAATGGGTTGTTGAACAATTTCATTGGATTGATGGACACTTACATGGTTTGCTGTATGCTTTTAATGAGCTTATGTACACTTTCATGGTTGTTAATACGCATGAATACTAGTGGATCTAAGAGGAGGAAGGGTGGGTGTTTATCACATACATGGAGCATACATCTTGATCCCCAGAAAAAATATACATTATTTGAAAAATAAATAGTTTAAATGCCCTCAAAACATTTATTTTCCAACTCATGCAGTCACTGGCTAATTCAAGTGGAGAGGGGAGGGAGAAGGGGTGGGAAGGAAGAAAATGAAATTCAGAAATTAAACTCCACTTTCTTGAAATCGCTAGTGCACGTGAACATATTGCATTAAGTGTTAAATTACAACTTAGTTTATTGCTAAACAACGCCACTAAATATGCTATTAATATTTTATATATTCATTTAGTAAACCAGGTGTGCAGAATAAACTCCAAATTATGTATAAATTTCAGCACTTCACAACTAGGAATAATTTAGAAAATGCCTAAGCTGTAAATTATATATTTAAATTGGCATATGCTTCCAAACTGCTTTTTGAATCAGAAAATTGCGCTTTAATTCAAGCTTAAAAATATGCTATATTAAACAAATTTATTAAATTTGAAAAAAAAAAACTGCAAGAGTGAGAAAAGCAACACAAAAGTAAAATGATTCTTGCATATCATTTTAATTTTATACATGAGCGCCTGATATCAAAGCCATTTGAATTTGTTTAGCTTTTAATTTTACGCCAAAATGTATGCTATACATAAATATACAAAAAATTTTGTTAAAAACCAAACAAACCAAAGGAATACGTAATGTACCTCTTCTTCTTCTTCTTCGAAAAAATTAATCATTATTACAACAATCTGGATGCAAAGAAATGATAAAAAGAACTTGAAAACAAACACGTTTTATGTATATCCTTGGATAGAAAATACTCAAAAACACATACACACATACTCGTAAATTCGCGGTAAAAATATCAAAATCTACTAAGCCAAACTTTATAATATAAAACTTACGAATAAAGCATAAAAAAACATAAAGCAACAACAGCAAAGACAACAAACTGAAAGAGCAGAAACAGCAAAAGCACCAGCAATAGCAACAACATCAGCAATTGAAAAATGCTGACAACAATAAACTCGCTATGTTCTGCATACATACAACTTAATGTCAAAATATCATTTGTTAGTATAGAATGAAAATATACACGAAACATACATACACACACACTCTAAACAACATATGCTAAAAGCAATGCATATATATGCAGCATTTTCTTTGACGTCATTCATTTCTCTTGAAAGTTTGCATATCTCATGTGTGCGTGTATGTGTAGGTGTTGGTCTTAATGTCATTTTACAATTTCGCTCTGACTGCATTTCTTGTCTATCTACATACATATAGTGAAAATAGAAAAAAAATAAGATTTCCTAGCTTAAAATTTCACACTCGCAACAGAAAAAGTATTGCCAATAAAAAAAAATCGATTGATTTTGATTGCTAGGTGAAGTAGCATGTAGTAAACAAAATTGGTTGTTGCATACTTTTAGGTACTTGATATATTATTCTAGTAAAAGTCGCTGTATATTTTGTTGCTGTTGTTATTATCGATCTATCTATCTGTCTGTCTGTCTGTCTCGCTGTCTATCTCAGTGCTGTCTTTTATCTCTTTTCATGTGTCAGTGCGATGTGTTGCAGTTAGTTTGTGTATGTGTGTATTTGAAATTGACATTTTGGTTTTAAGTGCGTGGTAAATATAAATAAGCTGCTTACGTTTTTTTTTTTAGTATACATATATGTGTGTGTGTGTTTTCGTATTTAGAACTTTGACAAAAACAAAAATAGTGGCAAATGAAATTGAATATTTAAGAAATGCATTTCAAAATGCAATATTAAATCGAAAAGATATTCTTATCAGGATGAGATTTAGTAGTTTTATTGATAATATTAAAGAATTTTGTTTTGCATACAAATTGCATGTCCCTTTTGAACTCCTTTCCTCTGTCGTATTGTCTCACTTCTAATTATTTTTGCTTTATTTTTCATTCGTCTATTTTTAACCTAACTAATTTCACCTGGTGATATTCAATTCAAATTAAAAAAAAAAAAAATTACATTGCATTGCCTTTCAAACAAGTTTAAATTTTCAAAGATCTGAAAATATTTACTATTTCTTATGAACTTTTTAAACTGAGCATTGCCTTTCAAATAAGTTTAAATTTTCAAAGATCTGAAAATATTTACTATTTCTTATGAACTTTTTAAACTGAGTCTCTTGGGATGAAAATTTCAAATTCCAAAAAATCGTAAACTTCAGTAACCTGGAAAAATCGGAAGTGCAGTAGCCTCATTTCTTCTGTTGGAATATTTAGTCAAGTTTTTTAGACGACATCTTAAAATTTGCTAAACTCCTTTCACAATATTACTTGTCTAGTTATTGTAAAAGGGGAAAAGGGGAAGTTTCTAGGGTTATTGTTCCTCTAATCATTAAAGCTATGAAATTTAAGGTTTAATCTGAATCTCGTTTTCGTTGAAATTTTCTATACAATTTTCCTAACTAGCGGCAGATTAGAGAAAGAAGTAATTTGAAGAGATGAAACCTTCTTGAAACTTGAAATTCATATTAATTTAATAGTTTTCTCTTAATTTCAATAGTATTTCTATTCAAATTAATAGTATTTGAACAAAAGTTTTCCCATTGACCAATTTCAATAGCAAAATCTAAAAGGTTGAGTTGAAAATCCTATTAAATTTATTATACTTTTTACTAAGTGTAGCCGAAAATTGCTAAATGGCAGAACTGTGGAGCTGCAGGTGAGATTTTATACATGCCAGTCATTTAAACGCGATTAGCTTGAGACACTGTGCTTTCTGTTCTGATGAAGAATGTGAATTGAACTTGGACTGAGTTCAAGTCAAAAAAAGTTCAAAAATTACTACAAAATAAAAAGAAATATCAGATCTGTATAAATTTAGACTTATTTGAAAGGTAATAAAATGCATAATTTTCAACTATATTATTTGGAATTTTTCCGAACAAGAGAAGAATGAAGAGTTAAAAAAAAAAAAAAATTGATAAATCTACTTCTATATCCAAAGGGATCAAACAACTTCTCCTCACCCCTCTCTTCTTGAAAACTGAAAAAACTAGATGAAGGAAAGAAATAACCTTAAGATCATTCTCCCCTTTGCGAATTAAACTTTTCTTCCTTGGACTGAGTTCAAAAATTACTAAAAAAATCAAAAGCAATATCTCTATAAATTTGGACTTATTTGAAAGGCAATAAACTGCATGATTTTCAACAATATTATGTGGAATTTTTCCGCCACCAGATGGCGCAGTAGAAACAAAATATTTTACTCTTAAATTCAAGGTCATCTTCATTGCTTTGAAGTAAAACAAACTCAAAAGTTTATTTTTAATTAATAAAGAATTTTGTACACGTAGCTCCACAACAGACAAATCGGTTTCATTTGTTAAGCTGTCACAGATTATTTCTCAGCTTTTTCCACTTTTCACTTTGCAGCTTTCCCTTTCCCTTTCCCTTTTCCTTTTCACCTCTTTTCACCTTCCTTTCAAATATTTCTCCTTCAACTTCTTTGCGATGTTATCATTTAACCGCATTTCTTTCTACTCGTACACCACTCCACTAATTATAATTAAAATTCTTCTTCTTCTTTATTAACCATGATATCATTTTGAAACAGACACTGAATGGCAGGTAGGCAACCAAAATTTCTAAACTGATATCAATTTAAAATTTTAGCACACACAACATTTCCACACTTTCTTGGAAATTTTCCACTTTAGACTTTTTCACTTAACAACAACAATAGCAAGTAATCAACAATATACCTTAATGATTTTTATCCCTACGAAATTTACATGGCTCATTTCTTATACTCTTTTTTTTTTTCTTATTGTTTTTTCAATTAAAAGTCAAAAATGTTTGAAACTTGATATTTGCTAATGTTAAAAAAAAGAAGAAAAACAACAAAAAGAAAATGTGGAGAAATTTGAAAAAACAAAAAAAATGCAGCTGGGTAAAGTGAAAAAGTCAAACTAAACACAAAAACAAAAAAGTAGGTAGTAAACATACATTTCCTTTATAAAAACTTCCGAAAACTTTTAATGAAATGCTTACGAAATCGAAACTAATCTCTTGCCAAAAAGTATCAACCTACCATATTCCATACCTGCCTATCTACGTAAATACTACCTTTTTTCATACCATTTGTAATGAAAAGTAAATGAGAATGAATGTGACAAAAGAGTGAAAAAGTGTGAGTGGAAGTAAAAGAACAAAATTAAGAACAAACCGAAAGGAAAAGAAAACAATCACACACTTTTCCATGAACCTTGTGTCAAGTTAAAGAAAACCGTGTTTCGATAAATGATTGAATCATTAATCATTTAGTGTCAAGAAATTTTACCAAAAATGTTTGCGAAAATCTATGAAAATACTTACTTAGTTTTAAAAGTATCTTAGTGTAGATATGTGTCTTTGTATATTTAATCAATAAATGAATGAATGAAGGAAAAATCAAGGCGACATAAAATTTTCCAGAGAAGTAATAAAAGTTTTAATACAACTATCAGATAGTCAGTCAGTTACTTCGAATTCGACTCACTTCAATATTATTTCGATACACAATTTTAGTTGCTTGTAAACTTCAATAGAAATTGCGATTTTTGGTTATAACAGTTTACACACATTTGAATTTAATAGATTTTACTTTCTGGAAGGTTTCAAAACGGATCGATTTCTGCTGTTATAATGCACTTTCTTGAATGGATTCAACAGGCTTTTCTTTCTGAAAGTGTCCTATAAATAATTTCCTAGAATTTCAATTGACAGTCCTTTCTTCAAATACTCTTCTTTCCGAAAGATTCTAAAAAGTTTCCTAGATTTTGGTGTCAGTCTCGCATTCAAATCGTTTTGAAAAGTCTCAAAATCAGTTTCCTGCTTTTAGAATAGATGTTTCCTATTCAGATCTCCTCTTTCCAAAACAAAATCAATAGGTTTCTCTTGGTAAAAGTGTCTCAAAATAAAAAGTTTTCTATTAAATAACCCCTCATTCAAATACTCTTCTTTATGATTCGATAGGATTTTTTCTCGAAAGTGTCCCAAAAAGAGTTACATAGTATTTGAATATACAGTTCTTCATCCAAATGATCATCTCTCTGAAAGTGTCCCAAAAAGGCTTTTCTAAAGGCTTTCTCTTTTTGTAAGTGTCTCAAAAGGAATTTATTTCGAAGAGTTTTCATTGAGAGTCCCTCATTCAATTACTTTTCGTTCGAAAAACATTTGATAGACTGTTTCTGAAAGTGTCCCAACAGTTCCTCAATCAAATACCTTTTTTTTTTTTAAAGTGTCCCAAAAATAATTTTCTAAAATTTGAATTTGACAGTCCCTCATTCAAATACTTTTCGTTCTAAATGGATTCAATAGACTTTTCCTTCTGAAAGTTTACCAACAGTTCCAATTTTTAGTTTTGAAAGTATTCCAAAAAAAGTTTGCTTTTATTAAAAGTGTCCCAAAAATAATTTTCTAGAATTTTAATTGATAGGTCTTCATTCAAGTAATTTTCGTGCGCCTTCAATAGACTTCTTCTGAAAGTTGTCCCAACAATTCCTAATTCAAATGCTCTTTTTTTAAAGTATTTAATAGGATTCTCCTTGAGGGAGACTGGACTGGATGAGGTACTCTAGGCAGATTAGACTAGATAGAAAAGAGGGACGTACAATAGATCTTATAGGTCGCGGTGCAACGACAGAAACCTCTATAATACAATACAGTAGGATTCTCCTTCTTAAAGTGTCCCAAATAGTCCTCCTCTATTTCTCAAAGTGCTCCAAAAAAGTTTTCCTAGAATTTGAATACACGCTTCCTCATTCGAATGTTTTTCGCTTTTAAAGTGTCCCAAAAAAAAGTTTCCTTGAGTTTAAAGAAAAATTCTAACATTCAAATTCTCTTCTTCTCTTTCTCAAAGGCCCTAAAAAAAGTTTCATTACAACGGAGAGTCTATTACAAAGTGTGGAAGGAGTCACAGTCCCTCACTCAAATGTTTTTCCTTCCCAAAAAAAATTAATAGGCTTGTCTTTCTGAAAGTGTCCCAAAAATAATTTTTTGATGTGATAACATCATTACTCGGGGCTGAAGTAAAATTTATAGTGAAGTGAATTAATAGAAATTAAAACCAAATGTCACGTGTTGTGTGAGTTTATAAGTATGTGCTTGATTGCAAATTTTACTTTAAGCCCGAAAGTATGCAACATATGATTCCTATATCAAAAACGGTTGTAGAATATACTTGCATATCAATTGAATAGTGGAACGTATCAAAAATATTTTTCATTTATTGTATTGTTTTCCTTCATCATTTCTTTTAGTTCATAGTTTATTATTTTTTAATTGAAATTGTTAAATAATATCAACATTATGCGAAATAGTCGTGGAGAAAGAGAAAATGAAAAATTTAGAAAAACTCATGGTTGCACTTTTTGGAAAATAAAAACGAAAATTTATAAATTAATAAACAACAATGCGTAAAGTATGTTATTACATCCTGTGACGAGTGCAGAAGGAACTCATTTTAGTTTTTTGTTCCTCATTCATTTGTTCCTCTTTTTTGGAAGGAATTGTATTTAATTGAGTTCTCTTCCTGACAAATTCTATCTTCATACAGGATAAACAAGAAAAATTGTTCAAGGAAAATACTTCTCATCAAAGAGTTATTAGGTTCGATGAAGCTCAAAACCACCTAAGTCAAAATTTATTTAAGAAATTAACCTCTGAAAGAATACATTTTTATTTACAGGTTTTTCGCTCTCTTTCTCTCTGTCTTGGTCTTTCGTTTAACTCACTGTAGATAATGTAGTTAAACTATATCAAAAGATCATTCATATGTGCACATAAAAGAGGCTCAGAAGAAAAGTGGTATAACTTCTACGTTCAGAAAAAAGTGGAATAATTTTACTTAAGAGCAAAAGCAAAACGAAATATGTTCAGAGTAAAAGTGAAACGAAATATGTTCAGAGCGAAAACGGAATAAAAAAACTATGCTGTTCTCGCTCTGAAAGAATTGTTATACCATTTTTGTTCTTACTTTTAAGGCGTTTCTCTATTATTCTCCATATTACTTATGCCATTCTTGCACTGACACACTAAATTATTTCACTTTTGCTCTTATATAAAATTTAGCCCGCTTTTCCTCTCAGCCTGTCATATTTAGTGCTTTATTTAAATTTAAACACAAAACCACAGCCCTCTTGTTGTTCTAACTCAATCGATTACTGACTAAACCCCGCCTCATTCGATTGTAATGCTCTTTTAATTTTTTTTTCTTGGTCTCGATCTCCATCTTCATCCACCCAGCAAAAAAAAATTTTGGTTCCAGTATACTAAGTACTTCATTACATAGTTCTAAAAATTATAATCTTTTAAAAAGTTTTAGGGAATGCAAATCATTTTGTGCACCAGGAGTACTTTTTTTTGCAAATGAAACTCTATTTTGATAAATATTTCAAGAGGGGTTTTCAAATGAGGTTTGAAAACAATTGAGTTTTTCCTTGTACTTGAGTGCCATCTATGGGCCTTCAGATTTTGTTGAAAGTTTATGCAGCAGTTGGTTTTTAAGCCAAGAAATTAATTTTTGGACACTATTTTAATTTAAAAAATATTCCAAAGGGGGCTCTGAAGCAACAGTTAGAAAAATCAAGGAAAAGTTAAATTTGTCTTTGTACTGTAGCGCCATATATAAATTAACTGGTTTTATTAAACTTTTGTGCACGAGGTTTTTTTTTTGACCAAGGAACCTATTTTCCGCTTCTATTTTGATCTAAAAAATATTCCAAAAAAAATCAGAGATAAGTTGAATTTTTTCTTGTACTGGAGCGAGGCTTTTTAGGCCAAGATTCTCCAAACTCAGGCTCAATTTTGGTGAAAAAATGTTTCATGGGGAGTTCCAGAACAAAAGCTTGAAGTATTTTATATAGTATCCGAAAAAAAGTGTCAACCTTGTATTTTTACACCCTTTTTCTTGAAAAAAAAACATTGTTGCGTTGGGGAGACTTTAAAAAATTAACAACTAGATTTAATTTTCATAATCTACAAAAAACATAATGGATTTTCTAAAAAGTTCGTTTGGATTGTTGCACTAGAGACAGCGCTAATCGGGAGGAGCCCGATAAAAAAGTATACATTTTCAACCAGGGATGTTATTTTTCTGATCTTTGAAAAGTTTGATTTGGAAAAGGTTTGTTCTCAATCTCTGTGAAGTAAGCTTCAGAAATAATTTGTTAGGTTTATTGCACTTCAGATATATTTAAAGTGCTGGATAGCGATTTTCTAAAAACAGGATTCTAATTTTTTTGATCTCTATGAAGTAAGCTTCAGAAACACAAAATTATAGGACTATAAGCCTAGGGAAGAGCTCGCTTAGAAAGTCAACATTTAACCCTGGTTTTGAACTGATTAGTGATTTTCTAAAAACAGAGTTGCTATTTTCATGATCTCTATGAAACTATATTTCTAAAAAGCCTTGTTTTATTTGTGGCATTAAACATAATGCTATTACAGAGGAGTTCAGAAAGAAAGGGGACAGTTTTAAACACTTCCATGGAACTTTCTACTCAAATTATCTAAAGACAGGGCTGTTATTTTCATGAAAGAAATTATTCCTCCTTAACCGCAACTAATTCTAGGTTAGGGTTGATGGATTTTAAATTAGTTTGAAATTCGTGACATTTGCATTCATTTTTTTTTTTTTTTAGAAATAGTTACTCTAACATTTTTTGCTGGGCAATTACTCTCTCTGTAATGTAATCCCACATCTGTGAACTTTAACAGTGGTTGGTTCAGTGTGTGTGTGTGTGTGTGTGTGTAGGTTTTGTGGTATTTTTGCGCAAAATAAATGTTGCGTAATTTTCTACAAAAGTTGCACATTCAAAATTTCAAATTAATTGCCATTTTCTTGTTTTTGTTGTTGTTGTTTTTATTCTTACTGCTCCTGTTGTTTCTGATATTGTTTTTTTTTTTATTTTTTATTTTGTAGTTGTTGTTGTTTGAGCGCATTTTTGTTGAATTTATTTACAGTTCTCCCTTCCTTCGGTTTCCTTCGTTACATATACATATTTACTTTTTAATACAACATCCACCCAGAACAAATCTACTATATTCAATACGCCCACCCTTACACACATTTTGTTCCGGAGCAATGCAAGAGCAGCTTAAGTTGATAAAGTGGTTGGTGCGGTGGATAACATCAGCAAACCATTCGTTTAGTAGCAGTTATAGTATGTAGTAGTAGTTTTTGTTTTACTATATGTTTTTTTCCTTCAGCATTTTGGGTTTGTGTATGTAATAAAATATACGTATAGGTGCATTCACACATTCAAGCATGCATATAAATTTTTTTAAAAAAGTTTCTGATAAGTGTAGCCGGGGGAGGTACATAGAAAAAAAATATAGAAAAGAGCAAGCAGTGTCGAAGTTGGAGAGTAGTGAAAAAGGAGGTTTTTTTTTGAATAAAAACACACCGATACACACATACACCCATACACCCATAAAGACCTTGTGAGTTAATAAAGTTTTACTCTAGGTTGCGGTTGACGAATATAATTAAACTTTGGCTTCATTACATATATGTATATACAAATTCAGTTAAAATAAATTTTCGTGTGCATTAGTGTGTGTGTGTGTGTGTATTTTGGAATTTTTGTAATTAAGATGTTTATCATATTAAACATATGCACATGCACATGTATATGTATATGTAGTAGTTACCTACTGGAACTAAATGCTTGAATAGAATTTTACTTAACTACACAAAAATCCAAAGAGACTCTGGAAGAGATGGGATGATGTCTAAAAACCCCTTGAGCGCATTCATTTCAAACCTACAAACTTTCGAATACAAAAGCCCTAAAAACTGAAATTAAATAAGTGTATTGTTTAATTGCTAAGCTGAAATTTTATACGGTCCTAACTTAAAATTTAGAATTTTTGAGGAAGTGATTTTAAAGTTTACAATTTTATATATTTTGTATGAACTGAAATATAATAAATTTGCCTTGTTGTTGTAGCTTTATCAAGTAGACCACAGAAATTTCACCAGTTAAAAGCTCACCTTCAAACGATTGATTCTACATCAATAGTTCAGGGATGTAAAATTTTGAATTATGACGCTATAGTCCCAAATTAGCGATATGTATTTACACATGCTTTTGAAATTGATACTAAAAGTTTTGACAAGGAAATATGCTTTTTTGTTGTTAAGAGTTTTTTTTAGCAAGTGATAAGCTGAAAGGAATTGATTTATTTTAAGCGCATTGCTCAGTAATAAAATTTTCTTTTGAATAATTTTTATTCTAAGTTTGCTAGCTTTGGTTGCCCCAAAAGTTGGATAAAAATATTTTTGTTTAATTGAAATTTGGTTGGTTTTGATGCTTAAAAGCTTTTTGCTATAAAACCTCGAAGAAAATTCTTGAGGTAAGATACGTCAGTTGTAACAAACGTGAAAAATTACCCACCTGGAATGGAAAAGATGACTGCAAAGATCCGTTGATCATCTGCAGAACGACGAGCTGGAACTGTTATTGACAAAAGTAATTCCAAGTGACTTCAAAATCCCAATTGACTCCAAAAGGCTTCAAGTGACTCTAATTGTTTCCAAAAGGCTTCAAGTGACTCCAATTGACTTCAAAATCCTAATTGATTCCAAAAGGCTTCAAGTGACTCCAATTGACTTCAAAATCCCAATTGAATTCAAGTGACTTCAAGTGACTCCAATTAACTTTAAAATCCCAATTGATTCCAAGTGACTTCAAGTGACTCAAATTGACTTTAAAATCCCAATTGACTCCAAAAGACTTTAAGTGACTCCAATCCACTTCGAAATTCCAATTGATTCCAAGTGACTTCAAATCCCTAATTGACTCCAAATGGCTTCAAGTAACTCCAATTGACTTCAAAATCCCAATTGACTCCAAAAGACTTCAAGTGACTCCAATTGACTTCAAAATCCCAATTGATTCCAAGTGACTTCAAGTAACTCCAATTGACTTCAAAATCCCAATTGACTTCAAGTGACTCCAATTGACTTCAAAATCCCAATTGACTCCAAAAGACTTTAAGTGACTCCAATTCACTTCGAAATCTCAATTGATTTCAAGTGAATTCAAATCCCTAATTGACTCCAAATGACTTCAAGTCACTCCAATTGACTTCAAAATGCCAATTGACTCCAAAAGACTTCAAGTGACTCCAATTGACTTCAAAATCCCAATTGATTCCAAGTGACTTGAAGAGACCCCAATTGATTTCAAAATTCCAATAAATTCCAAGTGACTTCAAGTGACTCCAATTGACTTCAAAATCCCAATTGACTTCAAGCGACTCCAATTAACTTCAAAATCCTTATAGAATCCAAATGACTTCAAGTGACTCCAATTGACTTCAAAATCCCAATTGATTCCAAGTGACTTCAAGTGACTGCTATTGACTCCAAAAGATATCAAGTGACTCCAATTGACTTTAAATTCTAATTGACTCCAAGTAACTGCATGCGACTTCAAGTGACTCTAGGGGTAGTCAAGTGACTCCAAGTAACTTCAAGGCAGTCATAATTTTGGAGTCATAGGATTTGCGTTCCCACGATTTCAAAAAAAGATTGCATTCTCTTGACTCTTAAAAAATACTTTTATAAATGAATAGCCAATCGGCGACTCCAATAAGTCTACTAACTGCATTTTTTATTCAAGAGTCAAATATGTTATTCAATAATTCAAAAATTCAAAAATTGTCGGTTATTAACAGTGACTTTAAGGTATTTGCAATTAAATTGAATGCATTCTTTTGCAACTGTGATCTAGGGTTTGTACCTAATTAGTTTGCTTACAGCACACAAACCGTGATTTTGTGTCGAATATTGGCGCATGCTGCTGTGATGATAATGTGGACCTGATTTGATAGTATCTAGCTTCTATGGCTCACACTGTTTCCGAAGCACTTGTTGCTAGGTTTACAGAGCATTCCTCAACTATCGTGGCATGAGTGGTATGAGTGGCTAGTAAATGCTGAAGAAGAAGCTTCATGGGCAGAAAGGTTTTCTATAAGTTCTCGATTTTCGAATTTAAATATGATATGATCTACGTCTAGTTGAGCTAAACTGAGTTCAATGTGCGGTTTGCCTAAAGCTGTTTAAGAATAACTATTTTCTTTTCGTTTCATTCCATATTACTGATAGTATGCTTTTAAAATTTCCATTCTATGTAAATGCTCCTTGATTTTGCTTTCTTTTAACAATGCTTTTAAAATTCTATTTTTCCTTGACTTTATATTTAATCTTTCTAATCTATCATGATCATCTTTTACCACATCTCTTTCTATTGTTATCATCATAAATTTTATTGTTTGTTTGTTTTTTTTTTTTTTTTTTCAATGATTTTTCTCACACTATGAACGATGAATAAATAAATAGCGCCACCAAGACAAGTAATCTAGATTTTCTAAAAATTACTTCAAAATTTTAATTCATCTTCGTGTAAAATAAAATAATAAAAAAACAAAAAAACTAAAAAACAAATATTTTTAGTTTGGCGTGTAATATTTATTTTGTTGGCTTAACTTGACTAGGTAGCCCGACCCGACCCGGCCCAACTCCGACCCCACTCCCCAGCCCATACTCAAATTATATAAAATACTTAAGTATAATCTCATCCATCGCTCTTATGTCATTTAACATTTTCATTGTCTTTTTGCAAAAGCGTTTACAACTACAACAATAAATAACTACTAAAGTTCACACCATTCGTCTTTCTGCTACTACCGATTATATACATACATACTACAATTTTCACTACTATTACTTATTATATATATGTATGTATGTGGTAGTATGTATGCGAAACACAAACATTTTCTCATGATGACACTTTTTCACTTCCTTGAAAATATAATACGAATATTTTCATTTATTTCACGCTTTCTTCTCTCGGGCTGTACTGTGTGTTTGCGAAGACTCGCGGAGGGTGGGAGGGGAACTTGAGAGGAAAATCGAGAAGCTTTTCTTTCTCTTACTACTTACTTTGGTAGTTTAAAAGTGTTGTCAAACAAATTTATCATTTTTTATGCGTCAGCAACATCAGTAGCAGCAGTAACAGCAACAACATGAATATTCTTGTCTGTGTTTTATTTTCATTTTATTTTTTTCTTCAACATTCACACAAAATTTATTACACTTTTCATTTTGTCATTTTAATCATGCGAATTGCGAATTGCGCAAAGTGAGAAAAAAGTAGCAAGAAAAAGAGTAAAAAAAAGAAAAAAAAATTTTCTTAAAATTTTTATTACGTTTGTTCCACTTTGGTCCCCAAAATGTATGCATCAGCAGCAACACCATTATGCAATTGTACAAGCGTGTAAATACAAACAGTGTTGTCACGTTTTCTGCTACTACTGCTGCTGCTGCTGTTGCTGGTACTGCTACTTTATCGTACGTTTTTCTTGGCGCATTTCAAATGTGCCTTGTGCCTTTTTGGTTTTTTTTTTTTTTTTGTTCTGTTCATCTTCTTTTGAATGGTGTGTGCATACATTGCATACATACAAATAAAATGAAAATAAAAATTGCGGTAATAAAATTAATTTCCTTATTTTTGCACTATGTATGCTTTTTTTTCTACCACCACTGTTGCTATTTTTCTATGAACTATTTTTGGCAACATTGGCCAAGACCCTCAATAAATCTTATTAGATGAGGACGAGGACGTGGACGTCGACTGAATATATATTTTCTACAGCGGGCATGATGATGTGGATGGTGGAGGTGCTATGGCACTAACATCAACACCAACAGCAGCTGTTTGTACTATACAACAACTACATACTATGTACTAGTAGTTGGCAACTGATTATGTGTTTGCTTGTGTTGGAAACTGTCAAAGGATCATGACAGATGGCGCTCAATGTAATAATTTTCAATTTACCGCCAAATTTTAAGTATAGAAAGAAAAGCAAAAAGCAGCAGTAGCATACAGGGGTTGACTGCATGCCTCACTGCCTGACTGCTTGCCTGCCTGCCTGCCTGCTCGTCCGCCTTGTTGCCAAGCGTACTTGCCATACGTCTTATTTCTTTGACTGGCTGCCTGTTTGCCTTCTTGCCTGCTTATTTGCGTGCCTCACCACTTGCCTGCTTATCTGGCTGCCTCACTACTTGCCTGCTTATCTGCCTGTCTCACTACTTGCCTGCTTGTCTGCCTGCCTCACTACTTGCCTGCCTATAGGGAGCACGAGCAACCAAATGTCTTTTCCCTCCTAAACACTAAATACTTAGTATAAGGTAAATTTGATGGTAAACGCTATTCGCTATTCGCAACTGAAGACTAAGAGGATAAGATAATTTAATGCATTCTTTATTTCTCATTGCAGTGTGCATAATTTCGGTTTTATTCATTCCTTCGAATTGATGCTCCTCGGCACATTTAATATGTGGTAATTTGTGTTTGTATGTGTGGCATATGCGTAATTAGCATTGATTAATGGCAATGAAATTGTCGTGTAAATTGAGAATACTATGCAGCATGCTCGCTGAAAATAATTGGCATTCAGAATATATCTTTGATCACATAATAAATCTAGTTATTATTTTATAATTATTATTTTATATACGCGAGGGCATCCGTAATTCGGCAAGTAAGATTGGAATAACGAGAGTGTACGGTATGACGTCAAGAATGGAGACGAGAAAAAGTACAGAGTACGGATAAGATTTAAAAAAAGAAAACTAGACTTTTACACAAACTCCAGACCCAAACTCCCAAGTTTCTTAATTCTTTCTTCAAGGTATTCAAAAAGCTCAGATAGGGAAGAAAACATATGAGCAGAGATTAATCTTATGTTAAGACTAACCATCTGTCGTCTTTACCTTTTTACGAAATTTTGGCAAAAATAATACTTTGTAGCAGGGGCTGAATACCGAAAAAAACTCGGAAAATTTCCGGAAAAATTTTGCCATTTTTTTAGGGGAAGGAGCCGAGGGGGGTGAGGGGATCTGGGGGAGAGGAGGTTGGAAGAGAATTTGGTGAGTCAAACTCCCTTTTCCGCTTTAGTTCGCTTCTTCTTTGCAGTGTAACTTTCCTTTGGAACCGTAATGTTTAATTCCTGATCCATTAGATTTTCCGCCGCCGAGTCATGACTGTGCAATTTTTTAAGCCTTTCGTTAACAGGTTTAACATCACAGTATCCTGAAACCCATATTCGGAACAACTTATTTAGTCTTGCTATATTATTAAGTTTCCTTTTACAATTGTCTACTACCATCGAAAAATTCGCGGGGTTTTCTAAGCATTTTTCGTCAGTGTGTATCCTAGGCACTGCTATTTTTCTAGCCATAGTTTCGCCATTTCTTTCGTTGCGAAAAATTACTAGTATTCATCATAGTCTACGTCTAATAACTTTTTGAACCCGACTGTATAGAAAACTTGTGTAAAATCACTCCGATTAACTTTAATAGGTTTTTATCAGCATTTTTACATCATATTTCGGGCAGAATTTCGTGTAAGGCACAATATTCGCAACCGACATAAAAACAATGCACCCTGCTACAATTTATCAAGAGTCCGAAAAGAAAAAGGGAAAATAAACGGCGTCCTTTTGTTTTGATAGTAACTGGAATGGAAAAAATAACGTGCATGGTTTTGAATTAATAAAATTTGATTAAAATTCAATTAATAGGCTTTAAATGAACATATGAAATGTTTTATGGGAAGCGGAAACTAACTAGTCCGACTTAGTTGCCAAAATATTTTTCTAAGCGGAACTTGTTTGATGAGGGCCCAAGACTGTCAACCGGCATCGAAAATATTACTCTGTGTTCCAATTTAGTGTGTGTGTGGAATTAAATTAAAGCAATAAACAGGGGTTTCGACTTCTTCAATATTTTATTTTATGCGAAACGAAAGCTCACCGTTCAGATCAAATTTGTATGAGATGAGATACAAAACTCTAGACCAGCATTGATAAAAGTGAACCCTTTTCCAATTTATCAAGAATACGAAACGGCATGGAAAAGAGAAACGATTTCTTCTCGTTGCGACATCGAACAAAATGGAAATAAAAATTTTATTGCTGCAACGTACATGAAGAATGTTTTGCTGATTTCGAACACTGATTTTACGAAATAAATTTAAGAATAAAAATATGAAATTTAGTTTAAAGTTTCCAATTTTTGTGTACATATCTAAAATATATTTTTTCAGTCCCCTTTCTTTTGATTTTTTAAGTTCGAAAAGCGAATTTGTTTGTTTCGCAGCAAAACTTTTTCATGCTGAGCCGAAACTATTTGCTCCAACCTTTATTCGGAGCTTGTTTCGAAACAGTCATTTTACGAAATAAATTTTCGAATGAGAAATATGTAAAAGTTGGAATTTCCACAGAGATTTTATATCTCAGAATACAAGTTATAAGCTCTTTTTCTATTTTAGTTGGCGAAACAAAATTGCTTGTTTCGTTGCGAAACTATATATGCGATACAAATCAAATGATACAAATTTCTTTAAAAAAAGTAGTTACCATTTGGCATTTTGGCAGCGAAATGAAATTAGAACTCTCAATTCCACAATTTACATTCTATAGGTTCAAGAAATCTTTCAAAAATCAGGAGGTGACTGTAATTTAATGAAATGAAGCGAAAAAAGTTGCAATTGCCTAGTGGCTGGACTGCTACACGGTGTACCTGAGCTCAAGACTTGACACGGTCAAAAATCAAAAATAGAAATATGCAAATTTTTCTACTCAGCACAACCTTCTGGCTACCAATCTTCCACGGTTAAAAACAACCTAAGAAACACTTTTTAATTCATCGTTCAGACTCGGCATAAAATTATACGTCCTTTTTATTCGAGTACAAATATAATACACACAACATGAATGGATGGAAATGTTCGCTTCAGCCGCTTCATGGTTTGTAGTGACATAAAAGTAGAAAAAAAAGCGGGAAGTGGGGTTAATAGCTATTGCACTTAGATCATCGATATTTGAATCCGCCCTATTCTAGTCAAGTATGCTCATTGGTTTAGTCATGCCACATGTATCGTATTTAAATCAGTGACGGCCACTCAACACTACTTACAAAAAGCGTATCTATTAGTACTTTAAAAGAGCGTACATCGTTAAAAGTCAACAACGACAACTCTGATGATTTTTGAAAAACACAAACTTTAAAGCTTTTTTTTTGCCAACGCACAGTTGGCCGTCACTGTTTTATACTTTCATATATTTAAAAAAAAAAACTATAATTTTTTTCGCAATTTCTCTCTCTCTCTCAATTGCCATACTGTTCTTGTATTTATTTATTTATCTATCTATCAGTTAAATTAAAAATGATAAATAATAAAACCAGCAGCGAAATGAGCATATTAATTAACTTTTGCCATTCCTAATGAAATAAATCATTAGCATGTTGTTTTGCGCTCTGCCATTACTCTCAAATAACCTTGACAAAGTTGCAGATTAAAAAAAAAAATAATATTAAAAAGAAATGAATAATTTTTAAATATAAATTTAAAACTTTTAGGCGCTTAAATTAACATTTTTCCAAGAAGAGAAAAAATCCGAAAAAAGGAAAACAAAAAGCTAGGAAAAAATAGAAATGATAAATTGTTAAATGTTTTCATAAACTGTCGATGCAGAAAAAAAAAAAAAAACGGCATCGAAAATTAAATAAAATAAAATATCTGCATATTTTTGTTGAATTATAATTTAATTTAAAAATTCTGTTTAAATTTAATTAATCATCAATCGCTGCTGACACCACATACACTCGGCTTTACTTTGCTTTATTTTTTTTTTCGCTCCTCTCAATGGTTTGCTTGATTGTTTGTTTATTGTTATTGGGCGGTACTTTGTTGTTATATGCAAATCACGTATAATATTAAAGACTTAATTATGCTATATACAAAAAAAAAGGCAAAAAAAAAGTACCCTGCAAAAAAAAAAAAAAAAAACAAAAAAGATTTATGCAAATTTCTTTTATCGCGTTTTTATCTTCCCACTGTTGTTCAGCGGCGCTCTGCATCCAAATTGAATACTTATTTTCATTCAATTTTATTCGATTTACACTTTATCAACTCAAAAAATAAGTTAACAAACACGTGCATTTAATAATAATTATGTTGCAAAATATAAAAATTTGTGATATATGCTTACAAACAATTATTCATATTTCAATTGTGAAAAATTAATAGAGACAAAGGTACGTAGAAGAAAAATCTGATGCGGAGAGAAAAAGAGAGAGGGAGAGAATTAAGCTTCACTTAAAAGCAACTGGAAATTTAAATAATATATATATATATATATTTCTGGCTGTTTATAACTTCAAGACATTTGATTTGAAGGGAGAATTGATTTGTGGAATTTTCCTTTAAATCACTGACGACCTTTGACAAAATGCTTAAATTTTAGTTCTTAAAAAAAGCTCTTGTTCTAAGATATGTGCGAAAAAAAAGCGAAAGAGACAACTGAGCAGCTTTGATGGTTTATCTAGCATGCATGACACTTTGCATGACCATGTCATCGAAAATGTCATGCATCATTTAAATTCGGAAAATTTGATTTTACTTGTTTTACGTTAATCTTATACGTATTTAAAAGCTTAAATTGCACATTTCTGCCGTCTCTACTTAAGGTGGACCTTTTCTGGCTTAACCCATCTCATTGTGTATTTAGACAAGTAAAAACTACTTTGTAAATCGACTACACGATTGAATATTTTCATATGGATTTGAAGAAAAACAGATTTTTTTTAAACCAGGCAGTGACGGCCATTGACAAAATGCTTAAATTTTAGTTCTTAAAAAAAGCTTTTGTTCTAAGATATGTGCGAAAAAAAAGCGAAAGAGACAACTGAGCAGTTTTGATGGTTTACCTAGCATGCATGACACTTTGCATGACCATGTCATCGAAAATGTCATGCATCATTTAAATTCGGAAAATTTGATTTTACTTGTTTTACGTTAATCTTATACGTATTTAAAAGCTTAAATTGCACATTTCTGCCGTCTCTACTTAAGGTGGACCTTTTCTGGCTTAACCCATCTCATTGTGTATTTAGACAAGTAAAAACTACTTTGTAAATCGACTACACGATTGAATATTTTCATATGGATTTGAAGAAAAACAGATTTTTTTTAAACCAGGCAGTGACGGCCATTGACAAAATGCTTATGTATTAGTGATTCAAAAAATTTTTTCATTGAGGTACTTGAGCAGCTGATTAGAGTATAACGGCTTTCATTGTTTATTTTGGATGCGTGACACTATGCATGACCATGTCATCGAAAATGTCATGCAACATTTATTATCAGGAAATTTGAGTTATTCTTTTTTACTTTAATCGTATATGTATTAAAGGGGCTAAAACTTTTTTTAGACCTTTGGCCGTTCCTAATTACTATTTTTTTTTCGGGAGGAATCCCATGTCCATCTTTACATGGATAGGATGGATGCTATTTTGACTCATCTTTTTGTGTTTTTGTTCTAGTAGAATGATTTATAGACAGACAAAATCTATAAATATTTTCATATTGTTTTTAACTATACTTTAATAACTTTTCTTAAGCAGAAGATCACCATTTAAAATGAATTTAATCCAAGACTTATTAGTTAAGTACTTTTTGCTGCCCCGAAATATATGCTTTACCATATACTTATTTAATCGGAAAATTAAATTTTTATTTTTACATTAAATGCATTTTTGAAAGCATTAAAAATTTATGTATGTTCTACTAGCCTCGTGCTGAAAACATATGTCATTTCTGTAGAGTTTAGTAGAGTTTATGCGTTTTTAATTATATTTTACTGGTATGCTAGTAATAATTTTTGCGCAAATATTCTACACACTACTACACTTACAACAACTACAAGGCATAAGTTATTTCATAAAGACTTAATACACATTTCCATGGCCTTAATAAGTTTATTTTTTTTTTTTTTTTTGTGTGTTTCGTTTGAGTTGAAAATTTTAGTTTTGCATATTGCTAATTGTGTGTACGAGTGAAGTGTAGTGCATCAGTGTCGAGGCATCAAATTGCAATAAACGTGTATAGTTAAAGTTCACTTTTCTTGTTTAAGGCGTGTGCTGCACATTTGAATGTTTACGGTTTATTTAGGTTTATGTATAATACATTGTAGTGAAACGATTGAGGTTAATGTGAGTTGTTGTTAGTCAAAAGTTTGAGTTAAAGCATTTCAAAAAAGTATAAAATAAAACAAAAACATTTTGAAACTAAAATTTGGCATTGTAAAAGTACTAAACAGAAAAATGTTCGATAAAAGTTCTGAAAACAAAAAAAAAACACAAAAAACAAACGTTTGCATTAGTTTGACATAAGTTCATTTTTAGCAGTGCTGAAAATTTTGGAGTTAAGTTGTCATTGAGGAAGTCTCACTGAAATGCCAATGCAGCGAAATTGTCACCATCAATAGAGCTGGACGTTTGATCATTCGTGTATTGATTTTTTTAATTATATATTGTACAGATTGAAAACTTAATAATGGCTTTGATTATTCTATGCATGACACTTTGCATGGCCATGTCATCGAATATGTCATCCAACACTTATTAATGAAGAATTTAATTCATTGTTAATATTTTTGGGGTTAATTGGATTTTATTTTGATTTTTCAGCTATTTAGTTATGGATTTCAGACCTAAACTCGGATCGAAACCATTTTCGGATTTCACTCCTTAATTGTTTTCTAATTTCAACCCGGTCTCAAAAGCAAAACGTTGAATTATCAGGAGTCAAAAATTTAGAATTATTAATTGATGACTAGAAAAACTAGACCTAGGAATAGTAACCAGAAATCATAGATCAAGAGCTAGAAATTTGAAAACAGAGACTAGAAATCATTTTCTTAGAATCACTAATCATGCATAGAATACCAGAAATTAATGATCAGAAAATTGAGACCTAAAATCGGAGACGGGTTTAAATAACTAAAATCTGACACTAGAAATCTCTAAAAAATCAACGGAAACTTGAAAATAGAAGCCTAAAATCGGTAATCGGAAGTTCTAAAATCAGCGACCAGAAACAACATATCAGCAATGAGGCATCAGGAATCATAAGCTACAAAACAGAGACAGTAACCAGAAATCAATGACTAGAGAACAGTGGACTTTATTCATTTACTACAAATCAAAAACCAAAAATCAGGAAAAAGAAGCACAGAATCAAAGATCTACTTGGAAAAAAATCCGAGACTAGAAACGAGAGATTAGGAACTAAAAACCTAGAATCAGTGATCAAAAATCCGTGACCGGAAATTAAATATATAGTTTCAGATACTAGAAATCGGGTAACTAGAATTAGATACTAGAAATCAAAGAAAACAAATCGGAGTATAGAAATCAAAAAGAAAAATCAGTGATCTGGAATCAGAGACATTGAAAATGGAAACCTAGAGTCGGTGGCCAGGAATCGGATATTAGGAATCAATGACCGCAAAACAGAGACTAAGAATCAGAAACTAGCTAGAAATCATATATCAGAAAACAGACAACTAGAAGTCAGTTACCACAAAGCAAAACTCAAGAATCTGTGAAAAAACAGAGATAAAGAGCCAATGATTGAGTATTAAAGTCCTAGGGCCTGAGACTAAAAACTAAAGAAAATAAATCTGAGACTAGCAATTAAAAACCAGTAAAAAACTAAAGATAACGAATTGAATACCAGAGACCAAAAATTTTAAACCAGACAGTAGAGACCACAAATTAAAGATTAGAAATAAGAGACCAGAAATCAAGGAATAGAAATTAGTTAAGAATTTTGAGACATAATACAAGTGACCTGGAATCAGAGATCAGAAATTAGTGACCAAAAAACAGAGTCCAGAAATCAGAAGCCGAAAATCAGAACCTTGGAAACCAGAAACAGTCTCAACTGGAAATAAAAACAAGAATTACACATTTAAAATTACTGGCCTTCAATCAATAGCAGGGAATGAGAGATAATTATAAAGATACAGATATTAGAAAACAGAGAATAGGAATGAGAGATTTTGGTGGTTGTTAATTGATGCCCCGCTTAGATTCCGTTATAAGCTCAAACCTGAATAATTTTCAGATTTTAATTCAAAATTGGGTCGAGAATTACTTACAGATTTCAATCCGGAGTTTAGATCTGAGAAACTCTCATTACTTTATGATTGAACTTCAGAATTCAGGCCTGATTAAGTGGTTGGAATTACTTTCAGATTTCAGTCTTGAATTCAGGTCTAAGAAAATGTAAATACTTTATGATTGCAGTTTTGAATTCTAGTCTGAAATATTATCTGAATTTAATTACTTTCAAATTTCAGTCTTGAATTCAGGTCTAAATTATTACATGATTTCAATCTTGAATTCAAATCTGATTTTTTTTTTTATAAATCCCAAACTCAAGTCTAAGAAAATACAAAATTTGTTATGATTTCAGTTTTGATTTCCATTTTGAATTATTTTCTAAATTCAAGCCTGCGATACCAAAAATTATCATCCGACTTCAATTTTTAATTTTGTTCATAAGTTCAGGAGACCTGTTTGAGTTTTCTACTGGGCTATTTATATCTACATATATATATATATATACAAAGCCTAAATTCATGCTACACTTATCTGGTTTATTATAAGTACGCTCTATAAAGCTTTTATGCTTCATAATTCATAAGTGCATGCAAGCAGGTAGTAACTAAAAGCATGCAATAACATTTTGTCGCGCACAAAAAAAAAAAAAATAAAATAAAAATCATGAGTATTTTGAAAGCTAACATTTAAAATCTTGAAAAATTCAACAAACGGAAATGCTTCCACCTACATCAATACCTACAATACAAAATATTTCATCAAAAACCCAGGCAAAGCCATTGTATAAGAAAATTTTAGAAAATACTTTGCTTTTTCAATCTTTTACTCCTCTTACTCTTTTACTCCACTGCATTGTCCACCAGCTGAAAAAGCAAAATTTTTGTGCTATACAAACACAAAATTTTACAAAAAAAAAAAAAAACCTGAAGAAAGTTGAGAAAATAACACAAATAAATGAAAATTCACCTAAAAGTATACTTCATTTTCATTGTGCATAGAAAACATTGAAGCTTACTCCAAAAGCAACGAAAATTTATGCTATGGTTATTGTAAACACACACACTTATACTCATTCTCTCCCACTCTCATACATGCATATGTGCATTTATAAAATTCACTCACATGCAATAAAAGCAAATATGAAATCACAGCATTTTCAATATTTTTCATCTTCAATGTGCAGAAAATATTATAAAAATAAACCATTGCATATTTTCTTTACACAAACACATACACTCACATACATGCATATTCTTAAAAAGTGTATTGAATGTTTATTTGCAATGTGAGCTAAAGAAATGATTGTAACCATCTTGCAGAAAGTATTAAGCTTTCCTAGCTAGGGCACAGCAGCAGTAGGACATTGAGCAATATACACGCTTGTAGCAAGTGTGGATTATTCTTCTATTGTATTACTGAAAAAATAGTTGGATAAAAATATAAGTATATGTACGTACGTTATAAAGTAAACGAAAAAATTCTTAAGACTTTATTTTAACAAAATATATTGAGTGTATGTATGTTTTTTATTGCATACATTTAGGAACAGTGCATTTTTGAATTTCAAATATATTTTCATATTCTTCATTTCATCCATACAAAAAATGAATGAACTAAAAATTTTCTACTATACAATGTGCAAATTTTGGTTTATGTTGTGTGTAAATGGTGAAAAAATAACTTTGTGTAAAGCATGGGAAAAATAAGCAATCCTAAAAATATGCTTTAAAACAATGTTTATATATGGAATACCTAGAGTTCTAGCTTTTCAGAATTTATCTTACTATAAATCACTTAATAGGCCTAAAAGTATGCTTTATAATTTTGCTAAATTTTAAATCATATTTTGCTAAAACTTGTATGCAAGTATAAAAAAAAAACAAAATGCAGTTAGCCTTATAACGTGCTTCATAAAATATTCCTAAGCCCACATTTTTGATATTTCTATAGTAAGATTGTTACTTTTTCACTTAGGCAATCAATTTATGAAGTATTTGATCAATAAGAGACAGTTTGAAAACCAAAGTGCTTCATTTAAGAATTTTTGAGCGAAATTTCAAATATTTTTGAAACATCTAAAAGTATGCAGCAGTATTTTTCATTAGAAAGTATAATTACTAAAAAGTTACAATCCCCTCCAATTGAAAATCAACTGCAAATTTATTCCAAGTTTTTTATTTATTTGAATTTTGAGTTTATTTTAAGGCAATGAAAGCGACTTTAAAAAATGCCAGTAAGTTTAAAAGTATGCTATGTTTATTTAAATACATTTGACTTTATAATTTTAAATGAAGATAATAAACATTTTATTCTACTAATCTACTTAAATATGCTTTTATTATACATAAGTATAAAAGAAAGAAAAACACATAATGAACCTAAAAGCCTGCTTCATAAAGTATACCTAAGTTCACATATTTGTAACTTCTTGAATTGGATTATTGCTGATTCATTTAGGCAATGAATCCAAAAAGTTTTTTATCCAAAAGAGGCAGTTGCAACTCCAAAATTTTCATTTAGCGATTAGTGATTAAAGTTGTAAATATTTTTGAAACACCTAAAAGTATGCAGCACTTTTTCTTATTTTAAATTTAGAATTTTTCTTAATTATAATTTTAATACATTTGAAAATATAATTTTATATCACTATAAATTTCTTTCTTAAAAATTATTCAAAAATTCCTGAAACAAATTTTGTAGTATATTGTTTCAATTAAAAAATTATACACAATTATAAAAGAAACAAACTAATATATAGTGAGCTTAAAAATTTGAAATTCGTAGAATTAGAATATTGCTTCTTCATTTAGGCAATGAATTTAGAAATTTTTTTTTCAAAAGGAGGCAGTTGAACAACTAAAATGCTTCATTCAATAATTTTGTGAGCAAAACTTCAACTTTTAGTGAGACACCTAAAAGTATGGAGTATTATTTACCTTCGCTTTATTAAAAATCAATTACAAATTTACTTCAATAATTGTTTTAAACATTATTTTTATTAAAACTTGTGGCAAATATAAAAACACCCACTTTCGGAATAGAAAAATAAAGCAAGCTTTAAAGAATGCTTCATAAAATGTTCTATGGTTCACATGTTTGTAAATTTTGGAGTTAGCAATGAATTTATAAAGTGTTTTGTCTAAAAGAAGCAGCTGTAAAAGCAAAAATTTTTCAAAGATTTTTGCACAACAATGAAAATGAAATTCAATTAAAAATACTTTATAAAATCATTTTTACAATCTGTGTCAATAATTAAATAACTTTTGTTTTGCTTTAAATATTTCCAGTTTGCCCAAAAGTATGCTATATTTCAATTAAAAATCAACTACAAATTTTGCTTTAAATTTATGGTATAACTACAAATGTTCTGTATGAATAAAATGTAATAAAATACAAGCACTAAAAGATAAAAAGCCTAAAATCATGCTAGTTATATAAAACACTCATATGCATATTTATTTGGAAATACTTGAATTCCATTGCTGAATACTTAATTTTTTAACTTCGGCAAAGAATGTTGCTTGGGTTTTTATTATTATTTAGTATTTAGCTCAGGACAATCGAATAATTACAGTCATTGCAAAATTGCGATTTTTTTAGTTACACCTAAAAGTATGCTATACAATTTAACAAAAAATTGCATATGCTGTTTTCAAAGCTTTCGTATCACTTCATTTAAAAACTACTATAGAATGGAAAACTAAATTTATTTGAACCCTAAAATCAAAGCTAAAAAAAACTAAAAACGTAAAACTGAAAAACATAAATAAATTTCTTTCTCTCTTCTACGCATCTACCGTTACGGAAATAGCAATATTTTTTGGGTTTTCTCAAAGTAAATCCATGAGCAATAATTCTCATTTTTTTTGCTACCAATATTTTGTATCATTCCCTTGACAAAAATTTTAACGTGGTTATAATTTTTCGGTGGATTTAGCGCAACGAAAAAAAGTACCAAAAAAAAAAATCATAAAGAAAAAGAAGAGACCTGCTTTTATTTTTCGAAATAACAGAAAAATCAATTTCCGGCCGTTCACCAACATACACACATAAATGCTTTCACACACACACTCACACACACATAAGTATACAATAAACGCATACACATGAATCACTACTACTAGCACTACCGTGCTGCTCTTGCTGTTATGCCGTTTGGATCTACAGAAAAGACATACGACCCACTGGGGACTGATGATATGAGAAACGAAAATACCGAGTGAGCATACTACAGAAGGAAAGAAAAAAATCAAAATAATAATAATAAACTGCCAACGCCATCTATTGATGGCAAAGGAGTAGGAGCAGCAGCAGTAGCAGTAGAAAATTCCAATTCATTTTGCTTAAGCGTCAGCAACAACCAATATCAAGCAACAAAGTGCATATATACATAGAAAAGTTGACGGTGGTGGCGGCAAGAGTAGCAACATTTCACCATTCAACAAAAGCAAACACACGTTGGGCGCCATTTCCGGTGCAATGTTACTTCTTCCTTTTCGTTGCGTCATCGTCATCATCGTCATCGTCATCATCATCAACAACAACAACAACAACATTCATTGGTTCATTTTCTTTGTATTGTTTTTGTTGTTGTAAATCGATGCACTTCCGCAACACACACACACACAGAGCAACAATATACATATACAGAAATGTGCACTAAACAATTTTTCATTTTCATATCCTGAAAATGACAAAAACAAACAAAACAAAAAAAGAAAATGAAACAAAATATATGTACACAGAAAAAATATGAAAAACTAAATCACCAACACATACTCGCATGTGCAAATGTTGGTTGGCGGAAGCGTCGCCATTTTGCAATAAATTCGTTTTTTGCAAAATTTTGTTTTTTTTTACTCCATTTTTGTTTGCTTTTTCATACACTTACCCTACACCTGGCTGGGTTGTTGAGCGCAATAATATGTTGTGTGTGTGTGTGTGTGTGTAGTTAAGAAAATATTTACTATTTCGGCTGAGGCTTAAGGCGTACCTAAGTACACTAGAACGAATTTGTTTCGTTGCTCATTTCTAGATTAGGCAAAAGGGGAACAAGATAGCATTGCATTAAATTTGGAAATTCCAATCGCTAAAACATTCATAATATTAATCATCAACGTTCATCATCGTCATCATTACTAGTTTCTTCATCTCCTGCTGGCTTAAAGAGTCTCTATCAACCTTCTATCAAGCTGTCAGGGGGAGTGAAATCAATCCTTTTCCATTTCCGCACTTTTATCAGGGTATCGTTCATTACCATCACTTTCTTTTTTTCTTCTGCTAGATCATAACTGCTCTACAACGCCTTATAAAATATTGAAATATATCCGAAGGATTTAGCCTATTCAACTCCACTTCCGTAATTCGATTTAGCTAGTCATTCTCGTAGACATGAGAAGAATGTTCCTTTTAATATTGGCGTGTTTCAAGATCTTTTTCGAATAATTCAGAACACTTTATCTCACACCCAGCCTTTTCCTTCCTCTCTCTTTCTCCGTATATCTTATCTTCCCGATTTTGCCTCCAAACTTAATTTTAACCACCCTTTTTCTCACCCTGGAACTAGCTAGTTTGAATCGCAAGAAAACTGATAGGCTCGCAATATTACCTGAGCTTACTTTATCAAATTTCTCTATGACAAAGCCAAATGCCTTAGTCAGGTAATTAAGTCAGATGACTAAGTCAGATGAATAAGTCAAATTTCTAAGTCAGATGGCTATATTAAATGACTAAGTCAGATGTCTACGCTAATTGACTAAGTCAGATAATTACCCTAGATGACTAAGTCGAAAGGCAAAGTCAGATGACAAAGTCGAATGACAAAGTCAGATGACTAAGTCAGATGACTAAGTCAGATGACTAAGTCAGATGACTAAGTCGGATGACAAAGTCAGATGACTAAGTCAGATGACTAAGTCAGATGACTAAGTCAGATGACTAAGTCAGATGACTAAGTCAGATGACTAAGTCAGATGACTAAGTCGGATGACAAAGTCAGATGACTAAGTCGGATAACAAAGTCGGATAACAAAGTCAGATGACTAAGTCAGATGACTAAGTACAAAGTCGGATGACTAAGTCAGATGACTAAGTCAGATGACTAAGTCAGATGACTAAGTCAGATGGCTAAGTCAGATGACTAAGTCGGATAATTATCTGGTTGACTAAGCCAGATAACTGAGTCAAATGAGTAAGCCAGATGATTAAGTCAGATAACTAGATCTTAACTTTTAAATCTTTTTTAAGTCTGTCTTGGTATAGGTCATAGTATTATGAATTTCTTTAATAAAGTCGCTAAGATTTATGCCACTATGCTCGCATTTTAGTAAGAAAAAAATTTCTGAAATCATTTTCGAAAGCATATTTCCCTGTGACGATTGCAAATATGAAGCTGCCGATATCTTAAGATCGTCTATGACCGAACATAAATTACTTCTTTGCTTGTTGTCAAATCGAAATGAAAATACCTACATACATCTACATTTTGAAACGACAGAATGGGACAATGAAGTTCAATAGTAGGAAAAGTAAGGAAGGAAGTTGAACTGCAGCTCGCTGAGTGCATTCGAATGCATGCGTTGAGTGTGTGTGTGTATAAGTATTGCTCAATCACACTCATTTCAGTTCCCTGTTACTCCCTAGGAATTTTTCATACTAATTTTCCCCCTACTCCCCCTTACCCCCTGCCCTTTACTATTTGCTATCACTTTTCACTATATATTGCTTGAAAAAGTAATTGCCGAGATTATAGTAACGCTGAACGAAAAGCCGTTGGCATTTTTCATGTCATGCCTCTTTCTATTTTTTTTTTATTTTTAATTTTTTTTCATATGTATGTACTATGTAGACAACAGGAAGTGTGCAAAAGTGCGGATGTTAAAGTCAAAGGACACACTGTCTCAAACTCAGGCTCACAGCTCATGAGCCATCCAACGAACCAAACAACCAAAACCAACCAATCCAATTCACTAACCCCTTCCCCCCCCCTCCCCCTCCCTCTTCAGCCAATTGAACCCACCAGAGAGTGAGCTAGTGAGCCAGCATAAACTGAGATTACTTTTAACTTTATGGCATTTTCTTTTCGATTTTCTCCATGGCAAATAAGCAAATAGAGCAGAGAGCAACCAGGCAACTTTTGAAAAGATAATATTACTGCTTTTCAAACACAAACCATGCCATCGCTAACCGTCGCCCGCACGTCACCCACATATAACCAATCGCCCTCCCCTCTTATGGCACTCCTACTGTGTCGCTCGTTTTCCTTTTTCTGCATTTTGGTTGCACTTTTCCTATGGCTATGATTCTGAATGCTCCTGCTTTGCGTATAGTTTTTCGAGGGCGTTCAATTTATGGAAAAGTGTAAAAATTAAAAATAGCAGTTTCTCGCTGTTAATACTGCACTGAGCAGCAGTAGCAATAATAGCAGCAACAAAAACAAATATCTACAACTACAACTAGCTACTTACGGAAACGGAAGTGCAAGCGTAAAATGTAACCGAGTATGTATATAGAGTTGTAGTAATAGTAGTAGAAAACAAGCATAGTTTGTGTTTAGGATTATAAACTTAAAAATAAGTTTTTAAAAGTAAAATTGCAAAAATTTTTGTCTACAGTTAGTTGACGGTGTGTGTGTGTGTGTGCGTGTGCGTGTGTTTGTTTGTGTATAGCTCGTATAAAGAAGGTGAAGTGCAAGGCGTTAGAGTGAGACCGCGTATAGAAAGTTTGTATGGAGTATGCTCTATAGAACGGTCAGAAAAGTTTTTAAGTAAGCTCTTTCAGTTTAGTTTCAAAAGATTTTTTATTAATTTTGTAAGACAAACATTGAGGGTTTTGGCGAAAGCTTAAAATTTAATTTTGAAAATTGTAAAGCATACTTATGGGGAGTAGGGGAGAAATAAGAATTTGAAGTAATCTATGCAGAGAAGAGCAAAGTAAGATAGGAGAACGATTTCGATCGATTAGGTTATATGAACATTTATTGAAATTCAAATATAGGTAGCAATGGAGTTAAGAATTATAATGACTTTTTCAAAAGTTGCTTGCGCTGCTAAGAAAGGCTATGTCTTCAAAATATTAATTGCTTTCCTTATTTTCTAATGAATATTATCATAGAACGCAAGCATTTCATCCACGCACTGGCGAAGCGTTGCTATATTCACTCCAATGATCTCTTTTCTCAGTCTTTTGTCTGTAGAATTCATCATACAGACCATACTTTGTGTCCTGAGACCCAAAACCATCACAGATCGTTGCTTTGTCACGCTAGTTGTGCACCTCTCTTCCTTCGTCTCAATCCTACCAGTCATATTCCTGTTATCGTCGTGATCAGGTGAAGACGCTATTTTTTCCACTATGGATTTTTTTTGATAAAATCAAAACTCACTTTTTCCTCCACGTCTGTAGTTTTGTTGCTTATATTTATCATTCCGTTTGAGTCACCTCTCGTTGCCACTATATCAACCCAAACGTACGGTCGCTTTAACTCGAATCTGCTCAGCGTAAACATATGGTGACGCAAGCAATACTTATATTGTATTGCAAAAACAACAGTGAACGATTGAGATTTTACCCTGGTAGGGTAGGTAGGGAAGGATCTTATGGATACCTGAGTTCAGAGCCAGGTCAACGCAAATCGAGAGCAAGTTCAACCAACCGAACCTATACCACCAAATTAATGGTGACGGAATCTCAAAAACCGAACCTCGAACGCACCAAGAAAATTGCTTAGGATTTACCAGGATGGAGACAGCTGGGTAGATTTCAAGTGCCCGAATAATATACGCGTCAGCTCAGTATAATCAAATAAAGATTTTTTCCCAGCAAGATATCGTTATAATCTTACTGGGCTCAGGCCCTGACATCCATATTTACGTAGTACAAGGACCTGCCATCTGTACAACTCCGAACCCTTGGACCAGCGTTCGAACCCAAACAGTGAGTGGCGGTGAGACACACAAATCCGTCACTGTTGTGGATAACGTTGATTCGGGGGGGGGGGGGTTACTATGTAGTTCGATTCGAAAGGCAGTTTTATTCAAATGGCAAATTCGATTCGAAAAGGCACAAAATGAAATCTAAACATCGAACAAATATTATTCGAAAATGTTTTCTAGAGTATCAATCGTTCGAATTCGAGTAAGTTTTCTTTCGAATCGAACTACAGAGCAGAGCTGTAAAAGATTGTAGTCATTTCGAACTGCATTCATTGAAGTCACTGGAAATGAATTACGTTTTCTGATTACAGTCTTTGATTTCATTTGAGACTTATGACTTTAAAAAATTAAGTCACCAGTCTTTTTGAAGTCAATGACTGCTCATTGATTATAGCAATCAATTTGAGACTTCAATGCAAATAAGTCACAATCACTCACATGACTTCACATTATACTTGAAGTCGCAATCATGACTTCAAATTGGTTTGAAGTCACAGTCATGACTTCAAATTGGTTTGAAGTCTTGCAGTCATTTGAGAATTCACCTTTACTGAGTGAAGTCTGTTATTGAATGATAAAAAATATACAGTATTTATAAGTAGTATAATTATTTAATTAAACAAAAAAGCTCTTCATGATTTTAACGACAATAAGACAGTTGTGAAAAAGCATATAATACATATCAGCTCTCACGAAAATCACGTCATGTGCCCATCTGTATTCTAAATTTCAATTGCCGACGACAGTGTAATGTGTTTATTAAATTTTAACCCCACAATGTAAAAACAAAAATAACATTGCAGATTGATTACACTAGTTTACAAATGTTATTTTCACGTGCTTTATTATATAGCGTATTGGGTTTGGGCGGATATTTGCAACAAGAAAAATAATTCGTAACAAAAATTCTGAAAAAATATCTTAAATGACTTCCAAGTTATTTCCATGAATTCAATTTATTTCGGTTAAGTCGATTGACTTCATTGAAATAAATTGAAGTCAATTGACTTCAAATGACTTCAATTAACCTCAAATGACTTAAATTCATTTTAAATTACTTAAAAATCAATGACTTCAAGTCAATTAATACTTTGTTGAGATTAAGACTGCAAATAAGAGACTGATCATTCATGACTTCAAAAAAATGACTTCAAAAATGAAGGATAAGTGACTTGTGACTTCAAAGTCTTAATTCCGCATTCACAAAAAGACTGGATTATTACAATCATTTTTTTTAGAAGTCATTTGACTTCAAACTTAAAAAGACTGCAATCTTTTACAGCTCTGCTACAGAGTATCCCCCCGAGAGTATGCATCGGCCAAAAACATCGAACTTGCAACACCGAGTTAGAAACTGGGTACGTGATGCACATGGCCCGATTTTCCATAGATGCCCCACCCCAGGATGCCACTCTCGGTGGTGCCTGCACTTCCTGTTGAAAATATTTATTGAGTATTGTGACCTTTTAAGTCAAGCATTGCCTATCTACCTGCCAAACTAGCTATCTACTTATCTACATATCTGCTTACCTACCTATCTACCAACCTACCCACCTCCCTACTTATCTACCTACCTATCTACCTACTTATCTACCTACCTATCTACCTACCTATCTACCTACCTATCTACCTACCTACTTATCTATCTGCCTACCTATCTACCTACCTATCTACCTACTTATCTACCTACCTATCTACCTACCTATCTACCTACCTACCTACCTACCCATCTCCCTACTTATCTACCTACCTATCTACCTACCTATCTACCTACCTACCTACCTACCTACCTACTTATCTACCTACCTATCTACCTACTTATCTACCTACCTATCTACCTACCTATCTACCTACCTACCTACCTACCTACCCATCTCCCTACTTATCTACCTACCTATCTACCTACCTATCTACCTATCTACCTATCTACCTACCTACCTACCTACCTACCTACTTATCTACCTACCTATCTACCTACTTATGTACCTACCTATCTACCTACCTACCTACTTATCTACCTACCTATCTACCTACTTATCTCCCTACTTATCTACCTACCTATCTATCTACCTATCTACCTACCTACTTACCTACCTATCTATGTACCTATCCATTTGCTTGGTTCTGGAAGGAAGTTAGAAAATACTCGACTTCTATTTCTCTTACTAAATCATTGTGAACATAAAATAATTAAACCTAAAAGCACTGAGAAACTGCCGAGCTATATCTTGGACTATATTAGTCCAAAGTGGGGAAAGTGTTTCACTTCTCCCTTACACTCTAAAAGTGCCGTCGAGTTTTCGCTAAGAAGAGGGGTAATAGTTAAACTATATAATTCTTTTTTTAAATACCAGATTTTGTGGGAAAGTGTATTGTGTCTTGCTGATATATCATAAGTTAAAGTGACAAAAATATTTTTTTTTTCCACCTGCAGATCCTCAGCTCAGAGACTTCTTATTATGTATTAGACCTTAGAAGAACAAAGGTTTCCACTTTGAAATTTCGGCCGATTTAGTCATTGTTTGCTTCAAATTTTGGAAAGAAAACTCTTCATTCTGAAGAGGCGTCGATTATTTTCTCGATGTAAACTACCTAAGAAAAAACTGAAGTGAACTTTTACTCATGAGCTTAGGTCTCCCAAGATATATAGATATAGGTTTTAGACTCCCAGGTCCCCTTCAGTTCCTTATAGGAAATAGAAAATCGCTCAAAACTTTACGAGATAGAATTTCGATATGATAACACCAATTTATGTGTGGTAGTGAGATCGAAACACGACCCAATATTATCACAATTCAGGTTTCGGTTCATTGGCTTGAGGACTGGGACTTTGATACTCGAAATACCGTGGTTCTTGCTTAATTGGCCTCCACTTAACTGAGTTTCGCGTTTAAATGAGGCGGAAGTTTTCTCGTTTTTAGTTAAAAATTTACTCAATTTCGTCGGTTAACTATTTCCATTTTCAGCTTAATTGAATCAGAAGTAGTAGATTTTCATTGATGCAATTAAAACTATATTACTGTTTTACAAATTTATGTATGCTGCTCAGGTATTTTAATGGTATCAGTAGTTGATCCTGTCAGCTCAGAGTGAAGTATCACTAACGGCTTAGATCTTTTCAATCCTTCAAAAACTCTCCTTGATAAACGGTCTTTCGAAAACTTTTATATAGGTACTTATGATGTTTACTTCAGCGAGTCTTTTCAACTTTACTGTTCATTTAAAATGCACTTACTTAAAAAATATTTGACTTTAGTATATTCTAGAGAAGAAGAAAGAAAAAAAAAAAAAAAACAAAGCACTAAACTATCAATAGTGCCATTTACGTTGTTCAATATTACATTTTACCTAACTGCATACATACTCATACACACTCATACATAACACAAAGATACACATTCACACACACACATACACATTCATGCATATACATACATAAATATATAGACATCCATTTCCGCTATATTAAGTACATTTTAACTTATCAAACTAAAAGCATCACATCAATTTCCGTTTTTAACGTTGTTTGTTGATGACAAACACAAACAATGTTACGTGATATCGTAACATTTTTTAAACGTAAACAACAGCAACAACAACAACAACAACAACAACATCAACGTAATAGCAATAGCAGAAACAGCAACGTAACCATCATACACACACACACACACACACAAACATTCACTCAAACATGTGCTTGCATGTGCACAGTAAAGTGCAGTAAAAAGTGCAATGTTTGATTGTGTATGCATGTGTGCGTGTATGCACATGTGAAACGGAAGTTGACTTAAGCAAAGTTTTACTTGGTTTTCTGCACTGTTGTTGTTGTTGTGTTTGTACTACCCGTTTTTTTTTTTTCTTTCTTTTTTTCTATACTCTTAACAAAGTTTTCTCTGCTTTTCCGAACAATATTATTTTATTTTACTTTACTTTTTGTCGAAGCGTAGCGTAAATGAGAGAGTAGCGGAAACGGAAATGCAATTATTGTCATTGTCATTTGAGAAATATTTTTTACTTCTTTGCAAAAGTTGATAAGAAAAAAAAAAAAAAAATGAAATTGTGAATTGAACGAATAACGCAATAGTAGCGTAACAGTAACAACAACAACAACAGCAGCAGCAGCAGCACGAGCAACAAAAAGTGTAACTACTAAGAAAAGGAAATACAAGAAATAAATCTCAGAATATAATGAAATTGGGTAAAGTTTCCTTTTGTTTTGTAACATACTGATGTATGATTATTATGAGCATACATACATACAACAAAGAACAGCGCAAGCAAGGAAACGGAAACGCTGAAAATAACAACAGTGACTGCTGTAGTCATTTTTACTGGCAACTGATAATAATATAAATATTGTCATCTTTGTTGCCGCTGCTGCAAGTCAATTACAGATCACATGTGTGTGTGTGTGTGTGTATGCGTGTGTGTGTGTGCAACAGCAATATTCACCGTTTTTAAAACTTATCAATTGAGTAGCAATTAATAAAATGTTCAATTGTTTTTCACTTCATTTTCCATTAGTGAATTGAAACTTGAAAGTTGTAAAAATTATTGCAATAACTTAAAATAATATCGTTAAGGAATCAAATTAAAAGAAAATTTGCTTAATAAAATAGGTACATAATTAATTAGTGAGTATGAAGAGCTATGAAAACTATTTAAGATGCCATAAGGATTGGGAAACTTTAGGAATCCAAAACTGGAAATTCTTTGAAATCAAATGTCAAGTTTGTTCTCTCCAATAATCCGGATGCCTCTCATCTGCTCATTTATTCTCTAAGGAAATCAAATATAGGAATTCTCAGTTAATTAATCCTCGCTTAATTGAATTTTCCGCTTAAGAAAATGAAATATTGTAATCCTCTGTTAGTTAATCCTCGCTTATTTAAAATTTCTACTTAATTAAGTTTTCCGTTTAAATGAGTTTTTCGTTTGATTACATTTTCCGTTTGAATTCGTTTCCCCGCTTTATTGCATTTTCCGCTTAATTGCGTTTCTACTTAATTGCATTTTCAAAGATATACAAGTAATAATATTATTTTTATTATTTGAAAAACGGGACGGCCCGAAAGTCAGGCTCTGCGACCTATAAGAACTATTGTTTCAAAGCCCCAAGTTATGAAAGAAAAAAAGGGTCTACAGAGACAAGAGTCTAACACTCTGCTGCTAGACCATAGTAGCGATGGGACCTACAGTTTAAAGCCGGTTTCTAACGGTGATGTGGCAATTCGCTATCACTTTCTAATAATTCTCATTCACTTCATGTCGATAATGAATATAAGAAGTTTATGAGACTTAACCACCAGACCAAGGCGAGAATCGAACCAGCAACCTTCAGGGTGAAAGCCTTGTGCACTATCCACCCCACTATTGAGGTCGTCACAGTAATAATAACACAGTACAACATTATTTTTCTACGCCGACACTATTTTGATCATTTTATCCGAAGACAGGTATGGACTGCTAGATTATAGTATTTGAACATCAACGAAGAAATCAGTAAAAAAGTTAGTGCGAAGTTCTGACGTCAAAGGCATAAATAAATAATTAACCTACCTCCCCCCTCTCCCCTCCCCTTCTCTTCCTCACTTTCAGAAAATGTCTGAGAACACAGTAATCTCCGGTTAATTAACTCCCAATCAAGTGTATTTTCCGCTTACTTGCGATTTTCGCTTAATTGCATTGTCGATTTCATTGTGCTTTCCTCTCTGAAGACGGAAATCTAGTGACAAATGTCCAGGGTATTATGAGGTTATGGAGGGAACACTTCTCGCAGCTGATTAATGGTGATGACGGCAACAACCCGCCATTGGGGAAGCTGTTTTGGAAACCCCACTCACTGACTCTTGCTAGGTCTTAATAGCCATCGCTCGGCTAAAAAACAATAAGGGTGCAGATGACCTACGACCGGCGGCGAAGAGCTCACAAAACGCATGCACGAGCTTTTATGCAGAATATGGTCGGATTAAAGCATGCTCAGTGATTAAAACCTCAGCGTACTTTGCCAAATCCACAAGAATGATTATTCCATGATCCGCTCCAACTACCGTGAGATAAGCCTACTAACATCGCCTATAAGGTTCTATCGAGCATACTGTGTGAAAGACTGAAGCCCATCGTCAACAAACTGATTGGATCTCATTAGTGTGGCTTCAGGCCTGGCAAATCCATCAACGACCAGATATTCACACTACGCCAAATCCTGGAAAGGACCGGAGAAAAACAAATCGACACACACCATCTATTCGTCGATTATAGAGCCGCCTTCGACAGTACGATTAGAGATCACCTGTGCGCCTGGTTTTGGTATCCCTGCAAAGCTCATTCGTTTTTGCTAAATGACGCTAATCGACACCATCAGCGCAGTGGAAATTGAGACTGACCTCTCCGCGCAGTGGAAATTGAGACTGACCTCCATACCAAAAGAGGTTTCAGACAAAGCTATTCTTCATCGTGCGACTTCTTTAATCTAATGCTGGAGAAAACATTTAATTCGAGCTGCGAACATCGACATTTCTGTCACAATCTTTTACAAGATTGTCATGCTGCTGGTATAAGCTGATGATATTGACATCATTGGCACCAACGCGCGAGCAGTCAGTGCAGTATTCTCCAACTTAGAAAGAGAGTCTCGTCAAGTGGGTCTAGTGGTGAACGAGGATAACAAAGAAACAGACACTGCGTCTTGGGCAAAATGTCACTGTTGATAATTACAAATTCTTGGTTGTCAGTGATTTTGTTTATCTTGGATCCAACATGAACACCAATAATAATGTCAGCCTTGAGATCAATTCTTGCGAACAGGTGTTACTACGGGCTCAGTAGGCAATTGAGGAGCCGAGCCATCTTTCGACGTGCAAAAGTAACGCTATTCAAGTCCCACGTCCTTCCCTTCCTAATGTATGGGGCTGATACATCTACATTGTCCACCAACGAGGAGAGGCTGGTGGAACCGTTCGAGTGCAAAATACTAAGCAAGATCTATAATCCAGTGTGCTTGACGATGTGTATCGGCTAAGATAGAACCATGAGCTGTATGAGCTGTACGCCGACATTGACGTAGTCAAGCGCCTAAAAATTTAGTGGTTTGGTTGGCTGGGTCATGTTGTGCGAATGGAAGAAAGTGCTTCGGATAGAAGGGTAGTTTATTCGAGCCAAGGAGATGGAACGCGTAGAAGAGGGCGACATCATTAGAATCTCTGTTGGAAAGACCAGGTACAGGGGGACCTGATTGCACTTGGCCTTACTAACAGGCGCCGGCGCGCGCATTGCAGAAACGACTGGCGAGGCTTTATAGATGCAACCAAGACCGATCAATCGGTTGTAGAGCCCAGTAAGGAAGTAAGTAAGTTTTCTGCTTCGAAAAAAGCCCGAATTTGCTAGAGAACGGACTCTAAACATTGAGAAAAATGAAACGAGTTAACCGATTGAAGACAAGTCAGAGGGGAGAAAGCGGAAAGCTACATCTAGAACAAAAATCCCCGAACTCGCTAAATGATTTAATAACATAAAAGCCACAATTTCTATAACTACACATTGCCACTATTGAGTCTTGTTTCATCATTCGGTCATCCAAAAATTCGGACACCAAAGTCTTTCAACTTTCATTATTCGGTCATCGAAAATTCATTAAGTCAGGCTCGGTCTCCAAAGTCCGGCGCCATAATCTTTCAACTTGAAATTCTTTAATGAATAACTTTACGTAACTTTATTGTTAAATTTTGTTTTCAGCAAAATCTTAAAACATTTACGCTAAAGATTTCATTAAAATGTTTTGTCATTCCAATAAAAAAACAAAAAAGTTCACCATTGTTGCCATTATATACGAATATGTACCCCAGGACAAACGAGCTCCAATTCCACTTGCACTTGCTGCTGCTCCTGCTGCTGCTATTGTTGCTGGTGCTTTTATTCTTAAGCCAAAATAAAATACCAGAAATAAAGTTAAAATTTTTTAATAGTTTCTAATTGAACGCTTCTGCATTTTATTACAAGAAGCTGAAAAGAAAGCAACGCAACAAAGCTCACAAAAAAAAAATTTAAAAAAAAAAACCGAAAAGAAAAACACGCAAAAAAAAAAAACAAGAAACGGAAGTCATTTTAGTATTTCACTGAAGCGCTGAAACTGAAGTTGAAGATATAATCCCAACTACTACTAACGCTGCCTCTGCTCCTTCATTTTCATTCACCATCGCCATCGCCATCACCATCACTAACCTAGCTTTTGGCCTCTTCGTGTAATATTTTGCTCGCTGTAATGTAGACAATAATGACAATATTTTAAGCTTTTGCACCATTTCCTTGTACAATTCACTGAACGACCGAACCGAGGGCATCTCGGCGGCCAGTAGAACACACAGCAACATTATATTGTGTAGCATTCAAATAAAAAAAAAATTAGAAAAAAAAAAAAAAAGTTGAAAAAAAAACTGAATTGAAAAAAAAAATTTGTAAAAGGAAAAACAGAAAATCTGTCGAATTTCAATGAAGAAATTCCATAGGAAAAAATGACGGCCATTTGTGTAAAGGAAGCTCAGAAAAAGCAAAAAAAAAAAACGAGTGAACTAACGCGTTTGGGGCCTTCTTACTAAGAAAAAAAAATTAATGTACAAAGAAAAATGCGCTGAATAAGAAGAAATTTATTCTTTTTATTCGTTGTTGCTGCTTCTTTTGTATAACATTTGCGCCTTTGTTGTTGCATAAAGGATATATTGTATGGGGTCCTGTTCTATAAGTATGAATGAACTAAAATGAAGCGAAAATTCTTAAAGAACAAGCAAACAAACAAACAAACAAAAAAAATGGAATGGAAACCGAGTATCAAAAAGAATCACAATGCCATCGCCGATACACATTGAAAATCAAAATACATTATAATAAAAATAAATAAAAGTAATAGTTATAATAATCTTAACAATAATAGCCAGCAGCAACGACTATTATAATAATAAAAAAATATATAAATTTCTTTGGTGTACAAACAATTTAGAATAGAAGGAATATGAAGCGTGGCACAGTGGTGTTCAAGGAAATGAGTTTAGATACATTTATTTGAAAATTTCTAATTTTTTATCAATGGCTTTTTATTCTCTTAGTCAGAACTTAAGAGTCTTTACCTGGGAATAGTTTCGAAAACTGGGGGAAAAACAATTTTTAAAAATCTTGCAGCCAGATCTAGACGGATTGTCATTTCGCCTCTAGTTTTCAAGAAAGGTGTGGATGTAAAGCAGCAGAAAAAAACTGAGCAAAAAGTGCCAAAAATAAAAGTGGTTTTTTCCATTTTTATTTCTACTTGTTTTGGGAATCTGCCGCTATAGAAAAATAATTTCAACTGGGTAGTGGAATTTATTAAAACTTTATAGTATGTTAACCAGATTCTTAAAGCACTCTTTCCGATATTTATAAATGCACTGATCAACATCGACTGATCAACACACCCATGTTCTTGCAAATATATTCGTCTACAGATTCTCTGATCTGCAGATCCACACATCTACTGATTAGATTAGATTAATACGGAGGTGGGCAATAATTTCCCAGATCACTGCTGCCATCTAAGGCCTATTGTGATATACCTCAAAGATTATTGTGTTTATAGTTCTCCTATGAGTTTATTTCCTTTGAGAAAATTTAATATCTCTTTAGGAGAACAATCCGCAATGCCTTGCGGTTGTAGGATAGAGTTTCCCAAGTAACGAAGTCGGGTCCTCATTAGACCTTCATAGTGGCATAAAATATGTTCTGCTGTTTCTTCCTCCTTGTTACATATTCGGCACGTATCGTCTTGTGCTAGACCCAAGTTCGATAGGTGTTTTTTGACCCTACAGTGCCCTGTATAGAATCCTGTGGCAATTCGGATTTGGTTCCTGCCTAAATTAAGCAGTTGTTTAGTTCTGCGTTAACAGATCTTTGGCATGAATGATTTAGCTTGTCTGTTACCGGGGGTTTCCCTCCAGTATTGTAGCGAGTTACTGTCCACCCAATCTTTTAAACTGATTTTAACGGAACTCCATGGTAGACCGCAGAATGGTCGTGGTCCAGTGAATTCACTGGATGATCCTTTCCTTGCAAGTTCGTCCGCCATTTCATTGCCTACATGTCCTCTATGCCCTGGCACCCAAATGAGTTGTACTCTGTTATGAGAAGCTAGACAGATTAGGAGCTGTAGGCAGTCGCAAACTAGTTCTGAGGTAATTTTATATGCAGTTAGTGCAAGAAAAGCCGCTTTGCTGTCAGAGTGTATGTAAATGTTCTTTCTGTGCACAGATCTGTTTTCATACTCCCTTAGGCAAAGCTCGATGGCATGCACCTCGGCTTGGAAAACTGAGTTACCTGTGCCCATACCAGCATAAATATATTTTTTTGGTCTAACTCCGTACACTCCTGCCCCAACTCCTTCGTTTGTTTTGGAGCCATCTGTATACCATAGATGATAGTCCCCTGTAAACTTTGGCCTGACCTGTTCCCAGTTATTCTTATCAGGGAATGTGACATTAAAATTGTGGCAGAAGTTGTAACGCGGAAGACATTTACCGGTAGAAAGAATACTAAAGCTTTCAACCAGGTTAATTTCTTGGATTAGATCCGGATGAAGTGTTTTACTCGCCGTTCCTTCTGATTCCGAGATGAGCTTACATGTGAACTGTAGAGCTTCTTTCTTTAAGAATAAGTGTAGTGGTGGTAGGTTTAGCAATGTATTCAATGCCGCGGAGGGCGTTGTTCGCATTGCTCCTGTGATACAGACGCTAGCTAGTCTTTGAAGTTTGTTGAGCTTGGCCCGCGCTGTTTTTTGTTTTGCCTTACTCCACCATATTGGTGCAGCATAGGTGATTATTGGTCTGGCTATGGCTGTATATAGCCAGATTGAGAGCTTAGGACTGAGTCCCCAGTTCTTGCCTACTAGACTTTTGCTGGTCCAAATGGCTTTCCTGGCTTTATCTAGGGCCCTATCTAGATGTGAGTTCCATATTAGTTTTTCATCTAGAATCACACCCAGATATTTTACTTCTTTTGAGAAGTTAATGGTTTCACCAAAAAGTGTTGGTAGTTCTATTGATATATCGATTCTCTGATCCAAAAATCAAGTTAATTACAGATCAATTGATCTACAGATAAATTGATCTATTGATGAACTGCTCTATAGATCCACTGATCTACATATCCCATTATCTACAGATTCATTGGTCTGCCGATCCATTGTCTTCAGATATACTGGTTTACTGGTTCACCGATCTGTATATCTACTGATCTACAGATCCACTGATATATAGATCCACTGATAGACAGATCTACTCATTTACTGACTTAATGCCCACTGTTCTAAAGATTCACTGATCTACAGATCCCCTCATCAACCAATCCACTGATCTACACAACTTCTAATCTACAGATCCACCCACCCCCAGATCTACATATCCACTGATCTATAAATCCACTCTAGATCGTTCGGCTGATCTACTGATTCACTAACCTACGTATCCATTATTCTGCAGATCCTCTAGATTATAAAACAACTGATCTACAGACTCACTGATCTACAGATTTACTGATCAGAATCTTTGATCTTCAGATCTGAAAATCCATTGATCTACTAAATAAGAAATGATTTATTTTTAAAGACTTTTCACACCTTAACTGAACTGAACTTTAAAGTACAGCATGCACAATTAAAGAAACGAATATCAAGAAAGTACTTTTCGATTATTTTATTTACAACAACAATTGAGAAAGATTTCAGCAATTCCATTTTCTCAACATCGCTGCACCTTTACCATTTTTATCTTCATCACTGAATTTTAAGTTTATTTTTAAATTTTTGTCTATCATTTTCCAAATAATGAAAGCAGCAAGCAAGTAACGAAAAGGATAATGTTGAGGTTTGAGTTGGGATGGGCATGAAAAAATGAGATGACAAATAAAACGGAAATAAAAACAACAATGACAATAACAACAACAAAATATAGAAAAATATCGAAAAATAAAGAAAATTTATACAATTTTCAGTTTTTTCCATTTATTTTTATGATTATTTTTCTTTTTCATTTTTTTTTTTTTTCATTTACTTTTTTTGTATTTATTTTTCTCATTACTTTTTGTATTTTTTGCTTCATTTGATTGAAGAAAATTGAGAAGGAAATTCGATGACGTTGAAAATGAAAATAATGCACTCACTGCAATGATGACGCACACATACACAAACACATACATACAACAACAGAAGAGTGAAAGAGAAATAGGGAGATAGAATGTAAAGATTGAAAGAAAGAAAAGCATTATTAATTCGCTTGAAAGCAGCTTAAAAAATAGCAATGAAATTGATGATGACATGCGGCGGCAACAGCGGCAGCAACAACAACACAAAAATGAAGCTAAAGTTGTAAAAAAAAAAAAAAATAGTAATAGCAAGAATTATGTGCAGGACGCTGAGAAGAAGAAGAGCGCAGGGGAAATACGTGAAAATAATAAATTTTAAGTTAAAAGCATTGCTTTAATTTTAATGAATGTGCTTTGCACAATTTTTTTTTTTTTTTTGTTGAGAAGATTTTTACGAATTTTTGTTTATTTCTACCAATTTTTGCGAATTTTCTTTTTCCTTTCGTAATTGATTAAATTTTTTATTAAATAGAGTACCTATTTATTATGTATGTATTACTTAGTAAGGGATAGCGCAGTAAATATTTGTGCACATACCTTACTGCAATAGCTTAAAGTAAAAGCTTGTTTTTCATATTCTGCCCTAATTGAAGAATATTCATAGCATTACTTGCTTGCATTATTTGTCAATTTAAAAAATAAAGGAAAGACTTTGCTAAAAATTGGGGGAAAATAAATTAATTCATTTTCGTGAAATTCTGAGAAATGCAATAGAATTAAATAATTAAATCAGTGACGGTCAAAGTTACACAGAAAAGGCTTTAAGATTTTTAATATTATTCCATTATGATTCTATTCTAAATTTCAAGGAATTTGAAATGTCAATTACCAATTAAAAAATGTCCATAAATTCGATAATTGTGAAAAAATCACTTAAGCGATTTTTTCGAATAAATAAGCGATTTTTTGCTTTAGATAGTCATATAAATGAATGAATGAAAAAATGTTTCGATAGCCAAAATCATTCAATAGTCAAAATCACTCGATAGTCAAAATCATTCGATAGTTGTTATCGCTAGTAACTAGTTCGAATAAATGAATGAATGAAAAAAATCGTTCGATATTCGAATAAAAAAATGAATGAAAAATCGTTCGATAATTAAAATCATTCGATAGTCAAAAACATTCAATAGTCAAAATCGTTTGATAGTCAAAATCATTCGATAGTCAAAATCATTCGATAGTTCAAATCAGTCGATAGTCAAAATCATTCGGCAGTCAAAATTGACTAATAGTCAAAATCATTCGGCAGTCAAAATCATTCGATAGTCAAAATCGTTCGATAGTCAAATTCATTCGATAGTCAAAATCATTCAATAGTAAAATCATTCGGCAGTCAAATTCATTCGATAGTCAAAATCATTCAATAGTCAAAATCATTCGGCATTCAAAATCATTCGATAGTCAAAATCATTCGGCATTCAAAATCATTCGATAGTCAAAATCATTCAATAGTCAAAATCATTCAATAGTCAAATTCATTCGATAGTCAAAATCATTCGATAGTCAAAACTATTTGATAGTTCATATCATTCGATAGTCAAAATCATTCGATAGTCAAAATCGTTAGATAGTCAAATTCATTCGATAGTCAAAATCATTCGATAGTCAAAATCATTCGATAGTCAAATCATTCAATAGTCAAAATCATTCGGCATTCAAAATCATTCGATAGTCAAAATTATTCAATAGTCAAAATCATTCAATGGTCATAATCGTTCATTAGTCAAAATCATTCGGCAGTCAAAATCATTCGATAATCAAAATCATTCGATAGTTAAAATCGCTCGACAGTCAAAATCATTCGATAGTCGAAATCATTCGATAGTCAAAATCATTCGATAGTCAAAATTATTCGATAGTCAAAATTATTCGATAGTCAAAACTATTCGATAGTTCATATCATTCAATAGTCAACATCATTCGATTGTCAAAATCATTCGATAGTCAAAATCATTCGGTGGTCAAAATCGTTCGATAGTCAAAATTATTCGATAGTCAAAACTATTCGATAGTTCATATCATTCGATAGTAAAAATCATTCGATTGTCAAAATCATTCAATAAACAAAATCACTCGATTGTCAAAATCATTCGGTAGTCAAAATCATTCGATAGTCAAAATCATTCGGTAGTCAAAATCACTCGATAGTCAAAATTATTCGATAGTCGAAATTATTCGATTGTCAAAATCACTCGATAGTCAAAATCATTCGATAGTCAAAATCATTCGATAGTCAAAATCATTCGATAGTCAAAATCACTCGATAGTCAAAATCACTCGATAGTCAAAATCATTCGATAGTCAAAATCATTCGATAGTCAAAATCATTCGATAGTCAAAATCATTCGATAGTCAAAATCATTCGATAGTCAAAATCATTCGATTGTCAAAATCATTCGATAGTCAAAATCATTCGATAGTCAAAATCATTCGATAGTCAAAATCATTCGATAGTCAAAATCATTCGATTGTCAAAATCATTCGATAGTCAAAATCATTCGATAGTCAAAATCATTCGATAGTCAAAATCATTCGATAGTCAAAATCATTCGATTGTCAAAATCATTCGATAGTCAAAATCATTCGATAGTCAAAATCATTCGATAGTCAAAATCATTCGATAGTCAAAATCATTCGATAGTCAAAATCATTCGATAGTCAAAATCATTCGATAGTCAAAATCATTCGATAGTCAAAATCATTCGATTGTCAAAATCATTCGATAGTCAAAATCATTCGATAGTCAAAATCATTCGATTGTCAAAATCATTCGATAGTCAAAATCATTCGATAGTCAAAATCATTCGATAGTCAAAATCATTCGATAGTCAAAATAATTCGATAGTCAAAATCATTCGATAGTCAAAATCATTCGATAGTCAAAATCATTCGATAGTCAAAATCACTCGACAGTCAAAATCATTCGATAGTCAAAATTATTCGATTGTCGAAATTATTCGATTGTCAAAATCACTCGATAGTCAAAATCATTCGATAGTCAAAATCACTCGATAGTCAAAATCATTCGATAGTCAAAATCATTCGATAGTCAAAATCACTCGACAGTCAAAATCATTCGATAGTCAAAATCATTCGATAGTCAAAATCACTCCACAGTCAAAATCATTCGATAGTCAAAATCATTCGATAGTCAAAATCATTCGATAGTCAAAATCATTCGATAGTCAAAATCATTCGATAGTCAAAATCATTCGATAGTCAAAATCATTCGATTGTCAAAATCATTCGATAGTCAAAATCATTCGATAGTCAAAATCATTCGATAGTCAAAATCATTCGATAGTCAAAATCATTCGATTGTCAAAATCATTCGATTGTCAAAATCATTCGATAGTCAAAATCGTTCGATAGTCAAAATCATTCGATAGTCAAAATCACTCGACAGTCAAAATCATTCGATAGTCAAAATCATTCGATAGTCAAAATCATTCGATAGTCAAAATCATTCGATTGTCAAAATCATTCGATAGTCAAAATCATTCGATAGTCAAAATCATTCGATAGTCAAAATCATTCGATAGTCAAAATAATTCGATAGTCAAAATCATTCGATAGTCAAAATCATTCGATAGTCAAAATCATTCGATAGTCAAAATCACTCGACAGTCAAAATCATTCGATAGTCAAAATTATTCGATTGTCGAAATTATTCGATTGTCAAAATCACTCGATAGTCAAAATCATTCGATAGTCAAAATCATTCGATTGTCAAAATCATTCGATTGTCAAAATCATTCGATAGTCAAAATCGTTCGATAGTCAAAATCATTCGATAGTCAAAATCACTCGACAGTCAAAATCACTCGATAGTCAAAATCATTCGATAGTCAAAATCATTCGATTGTCAAAATCATTCGATAGTCAAAATCATTCGATAGTCAAAATCATTCGATAGTCAAAATCATTCGATAGTCAAAATCATTCGATTGTCAAAATCATTCGATAGTCAAAATCATTCGATAGTCAAAATCATTCGATAGTCAAAATCATTCGATAGTCAAAATCATTCGATAGTCAAAATCATTCGATAGTCAAAATCATTCGATAGTCAAAATCATTCGATAGTCAAAATCATTCGATTGTCAAAATCATTCGATAGTCAAAATCATTCGATAGTCAAAATCATTCGATTGTCAAAATCATTCGATAGTCAAAATCATTCGATAGTCAAAATCATTCGATAGTCAAAATCATTCGATAGTCAAAATAATTCGATAGTCAAAATCATTCGATAGTCAAAATCATTCGATAGTCAAAATCATTCGATAGTCAAAATCACTCGACAGTCAAAATCATTCGATAGTCAAAATTATTCGATTGTCGAAATTATTCGATTGTCAAAATCACTCGATAGTCAAAATCATTCGATAGTCAAAATCACTCGATAGTCAAAATCATTCGATAGTCAAAATCATTCGATAGTCAAAATCACTCGACAGTCAAAATCATTCGATAGTCAAAATCATTCGATAGTCAAAATCACTCCACAGTCAAAATCATTCGATAGTCAAAATCATTCGATAGTCAAAATCATTCGATAGTCAAAATAATTCGATAGTCAAAATCATTCGATAGTCAAAATCATTCGATAGTCAAAATCATTCGATAGTCAAAATCACTCGATAGTCAAAATCATTCGATAGTCAAAATCATTCGATAGTCAAAATCACTCGACAGTCAAAATCATTCGATAGTCAAAATCATTCGATAGTCAAAATCACTCCACAGTCAAAATCATTCGATAGTCAAAATCATTCGATAGTCAAAATCATTCGATAGTCAAAATCATTCGATAGTCAAAATCATTCGATAGTCAAAATCATTCGATAGTCAAAATCATTCGATTGTCAAAATCATTCGATAGTCAAAATCATTCGATAGTCAAAATCATTCGATAGTCAAAATCATTCGATAGTCAAAATCATTCGATAGTCAAAATCATTCGATAGTCAAAATCATTCGATAGTCAAAATCATTCGATAGTCAAAATCATTCGATAGTCAAAATCATTCGATAGTCAAAATCATTCGATAGTCAAAATCATTCGATTGTCAAAATCATTCGATAGTCAAAATCATTCGATAGTCAAAATCATTCGATTGTCAAAATCATTCGATAGTCAAAATCATTCGATAGTCAAAATCATTCGATAGTCAAAATCATTCGATAGTCAAAATAATTCGATAGTCAAAATCATTCGATAGTCAAAATCATTCGATAGTCAAAATCATTCGATAGTCAAAATCACTCGACAGTCAAAATCATTCGATAGTCAAAATTATTCGATTGTCGAAATTATTCGATTGTCAAAATCACTCGATAGTCAAAATCATTCGATAGTCAAAATCACTCGATAGTCAAAATCATTCGATAGTCAAAATCATTCGATAGTCAAAATCACTCGACAGTCAAAATCATTCGATAGTCAAAATCATTCGATAGTCAAAATCACTCCACAGTCAAAATCATTCGATAGTCAAAATCATTCGATAGTCAAAATCATTCGATAGTCAAAATCATTCGATAGTCAAAATCATTCGATAGTCAAAATCATTCGATAGTCAAAATCATTCGATTGTCAAAATCATTCGATAGTCAAAATCATTCGATAGTCAAAATCATTCGATAGTCAAAATCATTCGATAGTCAAAATCATTCGATTGTCAAAATCATTCGATTGTCAAAATCATTCGATAGTCAAAATCGTTCGATAGTCAAAATCATTCGATAGTCAAAATCACTCGACAGTCAAAATCATTCGATAGTCAAAATCATTCGATAGTCAAAATCGTTCGATAGTCAAAATCACTCGATAGTCAAAATCATTCGATAGTCAAAATCATTCGATAGTCAAAATCGTTCGATAGTCAAAATCACTCGATAGTCAAAATCATTCGATAGCCAAAATCGCTTGACAGTCAAAATCTTTCAATATTGAAAATCATTCGATAGTCAAAATTATTCGATAGTCAAAATCACTCGATAGTCAAAATCATTCGATAGTCAAAATCATTCGATAGTCAAAATCATTCGATAGTCAAAATCACTCGACAGTCAAAATCATTCGATAGTCAAAATCATTCGATAGTCAAAATCACTCCACAGTCAAAATCATTTGATAGTCAAAATCATTCGATAGTCAAAATCATTCGATAGTCAAAATCATTCGATAGTCAAAATCATTCGATGGTCAAAATCATTCGATAGTCAAAATCATTCGATAGTCAAAATCATTCGATAGTCAAAATCATTCGATAGTCAAAATCATTCGATAGTCAAAATCACTCGATAGTCAAAATCATTCGATAGTCAAAATCGTTCGATAGTCAAAATCACTCGATAGTCAAAATCATTCGATAGTCAAAATCGTTCGATAGTCAAAATCATTCGATAGTCAAAATCGTTTGATAGTCAAAATCACTCGATAGATAAAATCATTCGATAGTCAAAATCATTCGATAGTCAAAATCATTCGATAGTCAAAATCGTTTGATAGTCAAAGTCATTCGATAGTTGTTATCACTAGTAACTAGTTCGAATAAATGAAATAATGATAAAAATCGTTCGATATTCGAATAAAAAAGTAAATGAAAAATCGTTCGATAGTTATAATCATTCGATAGTCAAAATCATTCAATAGTCAAAATCATTCGATAGTCAAAATCATTCGATAATCAAAATCATTTGATAGTCAAAATCATTCGATAGTCAAAATCACTCCACAGTCAAAATCATTTGATAGTCAAAATCATTCGATAGTCAAAATCATTCGATAGTCAAAATCACTCCACAGTCAAAATCATTTGATAGTCAAAATCATTCGATAGTCAAAATCATTCGATAGTCAAAATCATTCGATAGTCAAAATCATTCGATGGTCAAAATCATTCGATAGTCAAAATCATTCGGTAGAGAAAATCACTCGATAGTCAAAATCATTCGGTAGTCAAAATCATTCGATAGTCAAAATAATTCGACATTCAAAATCATTCGATAGTCAAAATCGCTCGACAGTCAAAATCATTCGATAGTCAAAATCACTCCACAGTCAAAATCATTTGATAGTCAAAATCATTCGATAGTCAAAATCATTCGATAGTCAAAATCATTCGATAGTCAAAATCATTCGATGGTCAAAATCATTCGATAGTCAAAATCATTCGGTAGAGAAAATCACTCGATAGTCAAAATCATTCGGTAGTCAAAATCATTCGATAGTCAAAATAATTCGACAGTCAAAATCATTCGATAGTCAAAATCGCTCGACAGTCAAAATCATTCGATAGTCAAAATCACTCGATAGTCAAAATTATTCGATAGTCGAAATTATTCGATTGTCAAAATCATTCATTCCCATCACTATTGTTAGATTATTTATTGATTTCCTGGGAATTAATATTTCCTGTTCCTGAGTAATGTTATAAATATAAGTAATCCCATTTTTGACTAAATGAATTTATAATTTAATATATTTAATTCCTCAAACGAATTGCGAAAATGCTTGAAAGTTGAGAAATTTCTCTTTCCTTATACAATCAATTACTTTTGTGGAATTGAATTAAAAAATGATAATTACTTCCTTTTGAATTCAATTCCAATAAGCCAGCGATAGTTGCGTGATTTTGTTGTTGTAAAAGTATTTTTCACTGGAGCTTACAATAACTTGAATCTGAAACTCGTTGCTTTTTGTATAAAGAAAACTCATGGACACAAGCTTATGAGCTCCTTACTCTCTACCTTTCCACTTTACCCACCTTTGTTTTTATCTTCCCCCTTTTCCCGGTACAATTTTCCCCTGCACACGTTTCACTTCTTTTCTCTTTTAAAAAAAATAACAAAATTTTTTTTTAATTTTTCTCCTCTTTTCTTTGCTCTTTTTGCCTCACTTCTCCGGTTTAGGTTCTCTCTCCTCCCTTTTCTTTCTTCCTACTTATCAATTTCCCATTTCTCTATTCCTCTTTTCTCTCTGCTTTTCGCCTAATGCTAGGCGCTATTGCTAAAGATTTCATTACGTTTCGTCCCAACTAACCTTTAACACTTTGAAGCTTCACAGAAAAACATGAAATTAATTGCAATTGAATACAAATTCCTAAAGTGAGGATCGTTACAAAAAAAAAAAATATTAAAATGGTATTACCATAACAAAAGAAATATTTATTATTATGATAAACTAAAATTTGCTTAAGTGAAGTCATTAACCTCTAAAAATATCTCACTAATAAATAAAAAAAAAACATTAACATGAAATAGCTATGAATTCAAAAACACACTAAACTACATACTACAATTCTAAATGAGAAGCATTCCAGTTAACAAAAAAAAAACACAAAAAACAAAATCGTTGATCCAAAGTTTAACACCGAATCAAATCGACGTTTTAAGCCTGGCAGGCATTAAATTCCAACACAAGCAAAAAATTAGAAATAAAAACAGCCACAGCTGCTGCCATGACTGCGTTTTAAAAAATTACAAACTTACCTTGAAAAGAGTTGCAAAATTATTGCGAAAAAATTTGTAACAATATACAATAAGCCACAAAAATATTTAGCTCTTGAAAGAGACGCATAAATTTTGTTTTTGTTTTTTTTTTTAGGTGAACCTAAAAAACTGAAACTAAATGAGTTTGAAACTAAAGCAATTCACCGCGCATTAGATTTAATTTAGTTTTCAACTGAGCTTATACAATGAAGCGAAGGGAAAGAGAAGTAAGAGGCATAGAATTTTAGAACAAAACCAGTTGCTTGGTTACACATTTTGGCCAACTGTCAAACACAGACGAACGCATACATACACTGAAACGTCAGAGTAATAGCAACAGAAATAAGCTAGCAGCAACATCAACGTTCAATGACTTGGAGCTAGCTAAAAACAAAAAAAGGCAACTACAACAACCAGCAGCAATACAAGTAAAAAAAATCGCTTAAAAAAACTAGGTGGTAAAAATCAAATCGCGTTTTTTTTTTTTGGTTATTGCTGATTTTTTTCACTTTTAACTATCTAGATTTGTCTAGATAATATGGTGTGAGCTTTAGAGTTAAGATAGACAGACAGAGACACGAGGAGTGAGCTCTCGGAAGGTATTAATTTGAGGCAGTAGAACTGACTGATAGATAGACAGACAGACAGACAAGAACCACCAGCAGCAGCTTGTAGTAGGCAGACAGACAGGCATACAGACATTTTAGATAGTTAGACATTTAGAGAGGCACTTAACATGGCACCGGCAACAACAACAACAGCCGCAGCACTACCGCATTTTTCTTCTTCTTCTTCATCTTCGTTTTCCCCTCTTTATAACTTCACTTCTCTTATTGAATTTGCATTTGTTACGCCTTTGGCGCGAAAATTAAATTTGGAATTTGATTTCTTTGAATTCTAATTGTTTTTGTTCTCTTATTGGTATTGCTGTTATTTGTTGTTATTGTTGTTGTGATTGCTGTTGTTAAATACAGCGTACAGTAATCCCCGGTTAATTGCATCGATGAAATTATTCGGCGGTAATGTAATTATCTGAAGAATTGGAATAGATTTTGACCAAAAATTCAAATTTTTACAGAACGAAAAATCAATTCCTCATTCACCTCCGCTTTATTGCATTTTCCGTTTAATTGCTTTAATAATTTTACATTTTTTTTTTTATCAGAATCTATCAACCGAGGATTACTGTATGCGCTGGAATCGATTTTATTGTTGTTAGTACTACTGCTTTACTGCTTCTTATTTTAATAGCTTTGGGTTATGTGTGCGCGCAACTAATCGTGAAATCAAATTATGACATGACCTCATAATCAATTGAATTGTGAGAGAAAGAAAAAAAAAAAATAACTACAGATACCTAGTTATTGGAAATTTATAATTAATTTTAGTATTTTCTGAAAGTGTGTGATTGTATAATGTGAAAAATAGATTATTTCGGAATATTTATTTATAGAAATTGTGTAGAGTATAAATTGCAAGAACTCTGGATCTTAAGTTAACCCTCTCAGGAGAATGTGAACTTCCCGTGGTAGGAAAAATCGAGATGTTGATTTTCGTTTTTAGGAGCCCCAAATAGTCAAAAAATACTATTTACGAATTTTTAGATGTCCAGGTTTAGCTGTAAACGATGTACACATATTTGTACAAAAAAACGTTCAGGAAGCTTTAAGATACTCCGACTTACACAAAATGTATCTCTATCGACAGTGGACGGGTCTATCCACATAAGAAATTTGTTTTTAACACATCTTTTTATTATTTAGTATTTTTAATAATTTTTTGAAATTGACGACACAATTAAAAAAAAAAAGAGCACCAAAAAAAAGTGAGGTTGTCCCATAAAAGTCACAATAGTTTCGTCGGTTATGCTTCGATTGTAACAAAATAAATTCCAAACAATGGAAGAAAAAACCGCAAAGACGTCAAAACCAAAATTGTTTGGTTGGCATTTAAGTCAAAGTCAGGAAAAATGTTCAAATTCATGTACACATATGTGTACGAAAATCCTGAGAGGGTTAAGGTAAATGTGTGTCTTTAGGGTCTGCGGGTTAAGGTTCACAATAGAAAACATGCGTATCAAGCCCTTAGCTTAACTTTTCAGGAATTTGGTCTGTCACTTTATTCTAGATCTCTGAGCATAAAGGATGAAGTAATAAAACTGTGCAACAATTTGATGCTTTCTAAAATCAAATGACGAATGAATAAATTTTTAAAAGTAATTCGGGGTCGCTGATTTCGACCCTGTACTCAGATTTTCTCTATCCAACTTTACTTTATGATTCGAAATATTTTTCCCAAAGACTGTTTGTTGCTGTTTTCAACAGTGAATTCAGTATAAGGGCATTATAGCTAAAAACAAAAGGGAAAAAGTTGGACCTAGGTGTTTTTGAGGTTCAATGACTTCAACTATTTTTTGGTGGAAAAATTTTTCTCGGAAAAATATTTATTAATCGAGTATAAAGAAAGGGATTATTATTAAAAAAAATCTGTTTCTCAAGGTGTAATTTCTTTAAAAAAAAAAGTTGAACCTAGGCAATTTTGACCATCGCTGACCCCAACTACTTTTCGCTGGGGAAAATTTTTCAACAAACCCTAATTATATAAAAAATATTTAGGTTCGTTTAACCGGTATAGTGATATATCGAATAGTGGCTTCATATAACACCGAAAAGAGTGGGTAAGGAGGGGTGGGGTTTTGCATTCTAAGTAATTATTTTCCTTCCTTGCATGATAAACAATTTCCTCTTAGTTATGAAACATGTACAGGGTAAAATAAAAAAAAAATTTATACTGGTCCCATGTATACCAAAATTATGGGCTTTGGACCCCAAACCGTTGATCCCAGACGTGATAGAGAAAATCTGAGTAAATAGTTGGAATCAGCGCCCCGTATTACCCTTACATTGTTATCCGTCCGCTAAGTATTTGAAATTAACTGTTGCACTGTGTAATGAGAAACCCAACCATTCAACCTTTTAACCCTTTCGGTACCATGATGACAACGGTGTCACAAGTTGGTTTTTTGCGATTTTTTTAAAACTATCCAATCAATTTTTATAAATTTAGGGTTTTGGGAAAGAGAATTGATGATTCTTTAATTTCAATTATTTTGCATTTTTCATAAAATTTTGCAAATATTTTTTTGGCAACGGATCAAAGTGAAAAAATTTTATTTTTTTTTATTAATTTTCAATCGTTCACAATTTTTACAAAATTCGTCCAAAAATACATCAATCTTTAATATGTTGTAAGAAAAACTATTTACTCAAAAATTATTTCCCATATTTTTAAATATTTGTTTACTTTTTTGGAAGTACAAGTTTCGCTATGGGTCACCGGTGACCCTAAAATCTTCAATGGAAACATTTTAAGACCTTTTTTTTGCAATGAAATGCGTCGAAGAATGCGAATCTGGACTCGGTTTTGCTCTATCGATTCTAGTTTCCTTGCGGTCAAGGAAAGGTTAGGTAAAAAATCAATACTAAGTTATCTGTCTATCATTAAAAAAAGATCTAATAAAAATATACTGAAAAAATTTCTCAAAAATTCCCATTGAGGGCCACTGGGTCACTGGTGACCCATAAAAGCTCAAACCTTTAAATGTACAAAATGTCTGTTTTGATCAAAAATTGTTACAAGAAATGGGGGTCAGACAATATGAATCCGAATTTGGTGTTGCGCTATCTCATCCAGTTTTTCTACGGAGCCGAAAGGGTTTAAAGACATTGGGTTTCATTGCAATAAAGTTGAATTAGGGTGGAAGAGAAGAAGGGGTTAAATCTCTAGGCTTAGAAAATCAAAGTTATCAATTGGGGACTATAAGATGAACAGTTTAATATTAGAATGTAAGTAAAAATCAAGCCTAAGGATTGTAACGATCTTACTGGAGGGCCACCTCAGGAATTTTGCTTGAATTTATGGTGATTGAAAGTCTCTCGCAAAGAAACCATTGGGATATATTACTTCACCCATTCACGAGTTGCGTTACACAGGCAGTCCGGGCTGTTTCTGTTTCGGTCACCGATCCGTTCGCTTTGCGGATGTGCCCCTCGGTCGGGTGGGCGGGTAAGTGGGTCCGCTGGGATTCGTTCGTTCGAAGACATCTGGAAGCCTGATCTAAGAGAAGCTTGGAGCACAATAAAATCAGTTATAAATTTATCAAGCTTTAGCAGCTTAAGCCAGGCATTGAAAAGAAAAAAGCTATCTCTAAAAACAATGTGCAGCAGCCAAAATTGGACTGGCGTTTGTTTTGAGTAATTTGGGGTCGCTGAGGTTGAATCACATTTCATATATTTCTTAAATTTATTTTGTAAAATTCAAAGTAAACGAATTTGTTTAGATTTAAAATTTTACAAACTTTATTTGACAAAATGTATGAAATTTGACTTTTTGATGTTATTTTTCCAAGAATAAGAGGGTGGAGGGTATATTGATGTTCTAAGACCCCCATTCTTTTTGATAAGCAAACTTTTTCTCAAGCACACTGTTATACTTTTATCATTTCTTTAGCCTGTAGGTAATATTGTTCTAAGCTATACTTAAAAAACTCTTGAAATTTGGGGTATGGAGTTTAAATGGAGGATTCGTCTGTACACAAAAAATTGCGCTTCTTTTTCTACTAAACATCTTTTCTATAGACACCAACAACAATAAGGCATAAATTAAGAATATCTCTCTCCCACCGTCTCTTTATTTCTCTCTCTCTCTCTCTTTCTGTCACATCCCGCATCACACTCTCTCACTCACCCCTCACTTTCCTCCCTCTATCTCTCACTCACCTTTCTTATGCTTCAATCTCATTCACTCACCTCACGCACCTTTCTCTCTCACTCACCTCTCACTTGCCTTCCGCTACCTCTCACTCGCCTCTTCCCCCCCCCCCCCCCCCCGCTTCTCTCAGTCGGCCCCCCCTTCTCTCTCTCTCTTCTTCACCTCCCTCTCTTGAGCCCCCGCCCCTTCTCTCCCGTCTACGGCTATCACTGTGTCCCCCTCGACATCTATTTCTCTGCCATATCTCCCCTCTCTTTCTATTTGAATGAATGAATATTTGCTCGGTGTTTGCTTCTCCGCTTAATAATTTTTTCGAATTATATTACACATTTGGCCGTCACTGATTTAAATAAGTATAAGTGAATTTGACGACAAGTTCAGTATTTGGGTCAGAAGTTCAAAACTTTAACATATTTGAATCTAATTCAAGTAGTTTCTATTTCAATTATAGTTATCTTCCTAAAATATGCACTTGATTAATTTTTACATACTTTTTTTTCATTTCAGTACTTAACTTCATGATATTCTGAAACAAAAAAAGGTAAGTTTTTATTTTTTTTAAAAAACATTCACACAAATAAATTTATCCACTATTACTTAACTACTTCAGCAACTCAAGTATTTAGTTTACTCTTGCTATCTAATTTTATATAAACTTTCAGTTTTTAGTGCTGCCATGTCAATAATTTAACTTAAATAATAGCAACTAAATAAATTCGTTTCTTTTTCTGCTCTCTAACTCTTATCTATTTTCAATAAAACAAAACATATTAGGAAACTCCTTGTTTTCGAGGTTTTTTGTTGTTGCTGTATGAGATAAGCAAACAGTAAACAATAAAAAAAAAAAAAAAAATATTGCTGCTACATACTACTACTACTACCAATTTACAAAATGTACACATTTTAAACTTTTTTAATGCGCTTTCACGTTGCACACATTTTGACTTTAGAACACCGAGAAGAAGAGACAAAAACATGCTTGACTTGAACATAAAAATAGGAGAAATATATACACACACTGAAATACTAAAATACTGAAAAACAACTACTATTAGAAGTGCATCAAAAACAACAGAAAACGTAGTAGTCAGAAACAGACAGACAGACAGAGAGACAGACGGAAAGGCAGGCAGGGAATACATCCAGGCAAGATGGCAGAGAGATAAACAGACACACACACACATACATTACCACACTACTACATATTACTAAGTTAAATAACATGCTACTCTACATAGTACTAAAGTACAAAAAAAAACTGTCTTATCAAAAATGATTTGAACGTTTTTTACTCAACCTTCTTTTTTCTTCTTCTTTTTTGAGTTGTTTTTTTTTTTTTTCGTTTAAAATTGAATGAGAAAAACAAAAAAAATTTGTCATTTATTTAGTAAAATAAAAATAATAGATAGTTATAAAAACAGACTATTGGCAACTCTGGTGTAGCTGTAAATATGAGTTTCAATTAGGATGACCATATTTTTTTTGATAAAAAAAAATGTATAAAAAAAAAGAGAAGAAGAGGAGGAAAGCATCTGATTTCTTAAGAGTACCAAATTATCTTGTCTTGAGAAGATAGAAGGTGTCTATACAGATCTAGTAGAATAACCATATACTTGGTCTCTTCAGAGTAAAAATAGAGGGCGTTGCTTGATAGCAAGAATCTACCTTTTTTTAGACTATTAAAAAAAATCGATGTTTTTAACTTTCAAGGGGTAAATTCTCAAGGAAAAAAGAACCTAGGTGGTTTAAGATCCTCAGTAATCTCTATTACTTTCTAATGGAAAAGTGAGAAGAAGGAGAGGGTCTAGGTCTAATATAAATGTGGGGGGAAAGGTCTAATGTGATGCCCAAGTATCTGATTTCTTCAGACTACTAAATTATATTGTCTTGAAACGGCAGAAGGTGTTTATACAGATCTAATGTAATACCCATGTGCTTGGTCTCTTTCAGAGTAAAAAATAGAGGGCAAGTACCTCTCTTTTTTTAGACTATCAAATTACCTTGCATTGAAGACGCAAAGAGCGTAGGTAAAGGTCTAGTGTAATACCGGAAGAATTGATATCTTTAATTACCTTGCCGTGAGGAGATAGAGGGCATAGAATGAGATCTAATATAATACCCGATTACCTAACTTCTTCAGTTCCTTTTTCGGTAATCTCATTTTGAACAGATACAGAGCATAGAAGGAGCTCTATAGTAAAGTTAGGAACAGAATGTGAAGCTGAAGCGTGAAGTAGCAATCTGTTAAAGGTAAAATGTATAAATTTTCACTCAGCGATTCGTTTCTGGCACACTTTGAAAACAGCTTTTTTTTATCTTGCACCCGGGAAATTCCACCCATTGTGTTTGATTACAATGAAAATGTATAAATTTTACTTTTAACAGATTGTTGCTTCACGCTTCAGCTTCACATTCTGTTCCTCACTTAATACCCAAGAACCTATCTTGCTCAGAATATTCAATTATCCTTTCTTAAAAAGTTAAAGGGCATCAGGAATCCAGTTTAGTAGCACAAAAAAATTAATAAATACTTTGTAACGATCCTTTTTTTTTTTTTTTCTACGGCTGGGGTAGACTCAGCGACCTTCAGAGATTCTTGGGTGTTACAATAAAACAACCAAGTCTATATATATTTCAATACACTTTAGTTGACGGCACTAGCCTTCTGGTGAGGACGTCTGGCCAGGCGAGCTTGCTCGGCGAACAGTTGCTGGTATTGTTGTGGAGTGTCCGCCTGGTCTTGCAAGCCTGGTCTGGAGGCATGTAAATCGTCGTTGAGTACGCCTGACAAAGCAAGCATACGAAGCGTGTTAATTGTTGTTGAGTACGTCTGGCAGGGCAAGCGTGCAAAGCGTGTAAGTCGTCGTTGAGTATGCCTGGTAGGGCAAGCGTGTGAAGCATGTAAATCGATGTTGAGTACGTCTGGTAGAGCAAGCATCCGAAGCGTGTACATCTTTGTTGATGGGGCAAGCGTTCAAAGTGTGGAATCGCCTGTGAGTATGTCTGGTAGGGCAAACATGCGTAGCTTACAACCACTTACGTCGCTTACACGGCAAAGCCGCAGACATCATACAAGGAAGCAAGACCTGGAGTTTTGCTGTCTGATCAACAAAGTCGGTTTACAACCGCTCACGTCATTTACACGGTGAGACACACACGTTATACAAGAAAACAAGACCTGGAGCTTTTCTACTTACGTTCCTTGCTAGATCGCTCGGATACGCACGGTGAGATGTTAATACGATAAGAGCTACCAGCATATCGAGATGTTTTTCCAGTTCGCAGCAGTCGCGACTGAAAAGTATGGTGTTGTGTTTCTGTTGCCCTGCTGCCATTGGTTGTTTTAAATTTGATCACAGTATGCTGTGACGATACCGTTAGGTTTTGTGCCCGCTGTTGACGGCCTCGATACATTTTTGTTGTTTTGCTTGTACAATGATTTTCTGTTGCGTTATTGCCATGCCTGCCCTTCTTGCTTTTTTTTTCTATTGAATAATTTTTCAATGCTGGTGTACAGTGGCGGTGTTGATGTACAGGGGCGGGGTCAAGCATTTTTTACCAGAAAATTTGGTCGTTACAACTTGCAATATAATTGCATAGTTTGCATACAAATGCATGAAAATGTATATGGCGTCTGGTCAGGCTCATTGGGTATGAATGTCATGTGTACTTAAGAAACTCTGCATAATTCCTTAAATGTTTTTTTTTTGTTTGTTTTCATTCTCGATCTATAGCTAATCAGACTTTGGGGAATGTACTTAAAACTTCAAGTCTATAGCTCAATTAAAAATATAATTAAATTATAATTAAAATCGAACAAGATCTGGCAAGACTCATTAGCTCAACGGAGGATCAAAATTTTAAAAACTTAATTCAAAATTAGATTATATAGATCATTTTGTTTCCTTTCCATTTAAAGGCCAGACTACTGAAACCGTTCAGACTTTATTATGCATGCGAGATGATCGACTACATCAACAGGCCCACTCCCCCGCCCTTATTGTTGCAGTGATTTTAACATAATTACCCAAAGGAAGGAAGATACAGAACAGTACTAGTAGAACATAAACTGTTGAAAAAGTACAGTAGGCAACCCTAATTCTACTACTTCTTCACTACTATTTGTACATAAGTATTATTTCTACTTCATAATACTTTTTTATGAAGCTTTTACTATTTTTACAGTTTTTATGTTTATCAAATTTTGTTGCTAATATTAGAGACTATCTACTTTTTTCCTTTTTTTTTTTTGCTTAGCTACTCTAATATGAAGGTATAAAATAATATGATATAGTAGTAGAAGAGAGAGAGAGAGCGGTAAACCAACTTTGTTTTCCTTGAACAAATTTTACAAATGTAATTTTCATAAAATAAGTAGCAGTAAATAGTAAAATTTTTGCTTACAATATTATTTAAATTGAAAAAAAAAGAAAAAAAAATAAGTATGTGACTCAAAGAAATTGAATTTTTAAATAAAAGAGTAAAGGAGATGTCAAAAAATAGAAAAATACTTACTACCAAAAAAAAAGTATGTATTATAAAAAAAGTAAAGTATTGCAAAAAAGAAAATCATACTAAAATTCTTAGAACAAATAAGCTCTGATGCTCGTATGCCAATGTTTACATACACTTTTGGTCGTTCGTCGTTTCATACTCCAGTTTGTATAGAACAAGCAATACTTACACCCAGAGTCGTAATAGCCAAGTGGAGTAGTAGAAGTAGAAATAATAGTAGTAGTAGTAGAAGTAAAGTAGTAGTGTCGGATAAAAACTAACATCAGTTTTGAGTGCTGCACAAATAGAAAAACATGCAAACGCATTTTTGTACTTTTACTACAAAAAAAAAATTTTTTTTTTTGTTAAGACAATGAACAAATGAAAAAATATATGTCTGCATTGGTGTGGTATAGTAAGTATATATCTGCACTAGAAACAGCATGTTGTAATAGTAGAAAATTTTGGTTGAAAATTGAATGTGTATGTATTTTGAAAAGGGATTAAAAATACTCAAAGTTAAATTTTCCATTCGTAAAACTTCTTAAAGAGTTCAAGTTATTCAACAATGAAATTAAAATTGAAATTTAAAAGTTTAATTAATAGTTGTTAGAGTTTAGTAAGAATTGAGATGAAAAAGTAAATTATAAATACAGTAATTTTAGCTTATAACGTAATTACTCGTTTACTTTCGGTTAAAGAAAATAAAGTGCCAGCAAAGTGCATTTCATTGAGCTAATATTACCCAGAAGCAAAATTTTCAAATGAAAATGAATTCTAAGCAGTACAAAAAAGTTTACATAGACCTTCCCTTCCTTCACTCCAACTATGGACCAACTAACGCACTTAGAATTTTATATAAAAATATCAAGGCCAGAGGAAAAGAAAGTTTTAAATTGAGTTCCGAAAGCATTCAAACTTTGAAGGTCAATGTTACAAAGAAAACTTCCCATAGGGTTTTGACTCAGGCTCAAAGTTGTGTTATAGATTTTATCCTCAAATCAAAGTTATATTTAATTAACCCAGATAGATATGCCCAATGTCCTATATGTAGTACTCTTAATAATACTATAGAACAAATTAAGAGCGCCTAATTTTGAGCTTATTTTTCAATATAGACTGCGCCGAATAAAATTGCCCGTTACATTTCTTCCCATTCAAATTCAAAAATTTTTATCTTATAAACTCTGAATTAAATGTCAGAAAATATTATGTATCGCTTATATTCAATAAAAATTTATTTAACGCAAAATTGTGTATTAACGAACACAAGGCAGAAGTGAAACTTCTTTTGAACTAAACGAAACACAAGAAAATAACAAGCAAATGAAATTTTTCAATCGCTAAATTTTTTACTTCATTGGCTTGTGTTTTTCAATTTCATTTGCTTGTGTTTCGTTTAGTTCACAAGAAGTTTCACTTCTGCCTTGTGTTCGTTAATACACAACCAATTTTTTTTTTTTTGGGATTAACGTTAGAACAAAAATTGCAACTCTGTACCGGTAATGTCGATGGCAATTGTAGACGAACTCTTTTTGTGTACGACATCTTCATGTAATTCCTTGGACATTTGCGCCATCTGTATGTGAAATGTATAACTGTCATAAACTATAAGATGGCGACGCTGCACATTGTTGTGTGTAATTAAAATGTTATATTGAATTAAAACTATTTATGAGTCGATTATTATATAGTTTGCTCGTGAATTCAGTTACGGAATATTGATATTTAGCCCCTCATGCACATTGCTCGACAAAATTATGTCGCATTACAAACTTACGCGCAACGTCACATCCGGTTGGTTTTATCTAGGACAAGAGAAAGAAAATTTCACTTCAAAAATGGCAAGCGAACTGGAAGTACAAGAAAATATTATTAAAATATTACAAAAGCAAACTCAGTGGTCTTTTAAAAAAAATTGCCTAAGAAGTAGGGGCTAACCCTAAAACCATTTCTCGAGTTATTAAATTTCTCGGAAGAAAGGTTCTGGTATAAAAAAAGGGGCACATGATCGAGAGAAGGCGAAGAAAGTTGTGACCATTCTGAAGAAAAATCCAAGCATATCGGGAAGGAAATTGGCGAGGAAGACTAATTGCTCAGAAACTTTTGTGCGCAGGACTAAAAAGGAAGCTAGACTGAAGACGTGCAAGGTTCAAAAATTTCCGGATAGACGCCGTCACGAATGGAATCGCAAAACAACTAGCTAAAAAGCTCCATATTGGACGACGAGACTTCCGTTTTGGCTGATTTTTCCCAGCTTTCAGGGCAGGATTCTAGACTAAATACCACGGACAAATTTAAATCCAAAAAAAATGGCAAAATCCCCAAAGAAACTCTTTAATTGGCCGGCAATTTGCAGTTGTGGCAAAAGGAGCAGCTCATTCGTGACATCGGGTACAATCAACGGCGAAATATATGTGAAGGAATGCTTGCAAAAGAGATTGTTTTGATTTTTATGCCAACATAAAGTATCCACTTTTTTTTTTTTGGCCTAACCTCGTTTCATGTCACTATGGCAAAGCGGCTTTGGAGTGGCCAGTGCACCAAATGGTTCAGAACCAAGACCGATTGAGAGATACTGGACTTTAGTAAAAAGGGGGATGAAGTTAACAAAAAAAGTGGCCAAAGACCTTTACGAATTTAAAGGAAAGTGGTCTTCAGCAGCTGTGAGGGTGTCGGACACTACCATAAAAACATTAATGGACTGGATTCCTAAAAAATTAAAACTTTTTATTAAAAAATAATAATTCTTCGTTTCTTATTTTTTTTTTTTTTTTTTTTTTTTTTGCAAATCTAAAAATAATTTACAAAATAAAATTTTTTAGTTTATTAAAATCGGACTACTCTGATTTAAAAGAACAATTTTATTCGGCGCAGTCCTTACTTGGTTCCTTCCTGGGTTGATTTCTGAATATTATTGCATTTAATTACATATTTTTTTTTTAAGAACTTATCTCCATCTGAGAATCGAACCGTAGGTACCTCAAACTCCAGTCTAGCACTCATTCACCTTCTTCTCAAAAAATTTCATATTTTTTAGATCAAATTTTAATGCAATAGCCTCAACGCAAAAATAAATAAAGTACACATTATATGTGTAAAATTTTTACACCAACATAAGAGACCGTAAAAATTTTTGTGCGGTGTGTGTTTATATGACCAAATGATGATGTCAACAAAATTACAACAAATTTACAACAAAAAAAAAACAAAACTTGAATAAACAAACATGAATTTCCCAATGTTTGTATTTGTATATATATTTTGAGTAGTTGTTGTTGTTGTTTTAGTTCGCCTTCAAGAAAACTTCATCAAGGAAGTTATTTAACAATTTTCGTATACATTTTTATACATTTTTTTCTTCTACTATCTGAAAATGTTAGTTTTCTTTTTCTACTTGTTGTTTTTTGTGTGTGTATGTGTGTTATTTAGTTATTTACTTATATTTATATGTTATTTGCGTGTTGTAGTGTTGTGTTGTGTATTTGTTTGCTACATTACTACTGTCATAATGACATCGACAACATCTCTTGTATATTTTCTTTAGTGTCCATAAGTGTCAAATGCTGTTAAATGTCAAATGACAAAAATGTGCACTCAATATGGCCAAAAAAAAAGGTGAAGAAAAAACTGAAAGAAAGAAATGAAGAAATTGAACGAAAATGGCTACAAACGAACTGAAAAAAAAATTGCCAACATTTCTTTTTGTTATTTTTTTTTCTCGTTTTTGGCGGTAACTATTGACACTTTTGTGCTTTATTCACTTTAGCGTTTTTTTTTTTCTTCTTCTTTTTCATTTATATTTCTACTCTACTGACAACGTTAAAATGACTTAAGTAGTAATGGCGTCGATGACGTTTTTCTGACATTTGCGCTAAAGAGATAAAAATTGTTTATTTATTTCATTTCCGCGAAAAAGTATAAAAAAAAAACAAAAATAATAGTGAAAAAAAAGTAGTGCTCTGTGTACTGGGAGTAATAATATTAAAGGTGAAAATACCTGCTGGCTGGAAATGGCAAATGTATGCATGTATTTGTGAGACTGTATTTGGATACCCAGTAGAAAATATTTGGGCATCATATTCCTGAAGCAGGTTTAAATTGCATTGAAAAAAAAAATTGGTCTTTGGTGGTTGTGAACTTAAGCGAACCCAAATATATTTCCTTTCTAAATTTTGCAAGGGATAGATTCTTAAGAAAATAGAAAATCTAAGTGATATAGATCCTCAGTGATCTCAACTACTTTCTGATGGAATATATTGTTCTATTAATCTCAAAAACCCTAAGTTTCGCCACCGTTTACTAATAATGCTCATATACACTTTCGGATCCTAGAAGAGGTTTCTAGCATATAAACATTTTGCAGCTTTTTCGTGATAAATAGCTTAAAAAATGATGGATTGAAAATAAATATTTTTTCGTATTTCGTATATATCAAAATTGTGAAACTTATATCTCAATAACGGGAATCTCATACATGATCAATAAAATCTAAATGCTATCATAGTTTTTTATATCTGTACTATTCATGTGTATCCCTAGTTTAGATCAGATTGAATAAAGAGCGGAAACTGATCACCTAGTCACCGAGGCCTCAGTTGCGTCTATTCTAGAATGCAAATCATCCCTGAGTCTTGTATGCGTTAAGAATTCGAAGACATTTTTGGAAGATTTTTCCGCAATTTCTGACGGTTCTAGGTACGTAGTAGTTTCCCAAGTAATGAAGACGGATTCATATTAGACAATTATAGTGGCACAATAAGTTTTTAGCTGTTTCCTCTTCTTCGTTACATAGCCTACATAAGTCATTCTGACTTATCTTCATATTACATAGGTGTTTGCTTACTCTACAATGTCCAGTTAAGAAACCTGGGGTAATGCGAATACATATTCTTGTTAATCCAAGAATATCTATAATTACCTTTCTAGATATATTTGGTATGAAGGCTTTTGCTACTCTTATACCTTTCGTTTCCATCCAGTATTGATTTGATTTACCTTCAAGCCATTTATTGAAATTGTGTTTCGTGGAACTCCATGGCAGCCCTTAAACTGTTTATGGTCTAGTAAATTTGCTGGTAGTTCCTTTTCTAGCAAGCTTATCAGCCTTTTCGTTCCCCATATACCCACTATGACCCGGCACCCATATCATATGAACTCTGTTGTCGGTAACTAGTCAGTAGCTCCGCACAGTTCCAGACTAATTTTGACTTAATTTTAAAAGTATTAAATGCTTATAATGCGGTTTTACTATCAGAATGAATAAGGATGTGGTTATTAATAGTGCCACTGTCCAATTCTTCGTGTATTTCGGCCTATAAAACTGAGTTTTCTTAACCCATACTGGCAAATATAGAAGTCTTCTTGGTCTTTTCCTGTAGACCCCTGCACCGACACCTTCATTCATTATAGAGTCATCTGTGTACCAGACATGAGAGTTATGCGATGATTGAGGTTTTTTCGGTTCCCAGTTAACCCTGTCTGGGAATGTCAGCTTAAATTGGTGTCTAAATTATATTTAGGATGACAGAAGTCACTTGGGACTAGTTTAAGTGTTTGCATTTCGGCTTCATCCCTAAGTAGGGTTCGCCATAGGCGCACTGCACCTTCTTCCTTTTCTAAGATGAGTTTTGCTGCAAATTGCAGTATTTAATAAAACCTCAAGGGCTGCAGTCAGAGCAGACCTCATTGCCCTAGTTGTGGAAATACAGACTAGTCTTTGCAATTTATTAACCTGATTTGAGCTGTTTTCTGATACAGCTTTTTACACCAAACAGATGCCGCATAAGCAAAAATTGGTCTAGTAATGGCTGTATATAGCCATAGGGATATTTTTGGATTAAGTCCCCAGCTTTTAGCCATTAAACATCTGCTCGTTCGACGAGTGGCTCTGGCTTTGATTATGGTTTTATCTAGGTGATTATTCCATAATAGTTTTTCATTCAGAGTGTGATACCGAGGTACTACTTTACTTCGTTTGAAAAAGAAATTCATTCACCAAAAATGGAAGGACCTATGGAGGTCTTTTTAGGGTTAACATTTAGTCCCATTTTCCTGCATGATCTCTGGAGTAAATGTGAAATTTTCCACTGAATCCCAAATTTACAGTGTTTTGTACTGAAACCCATTACACCATGCTACACTAAAAAAAGTACTTGGGAACAGAAGATACTTATTTGATAGCTGAGATACTTCAGAGTACTGTGACTAAAACCAATTTTGGACCTCAACATATACGATACGCGAGCCTATTGCTGTTCCTATTTCTGAACATGTTATTTCAATAAATTCCAAAGGACAAAAAAGACTCATAAAAGAGAGTTATAATGGGTTAATGCATTCCAAAAATATGTTTTACGAAAGATTTTATTATAAAATTTTAAACATATAAACATTCTCAGATGTAAATATAACCAAGATGTCCTATGTTTTATAACAGCAGCAACTTCGAGGTCGCGTTAAAAAAACAAATCACTTTGAGACTCTAAAAGAACTTAACCACAGTACTGTGGAGTATTTTCACTATCCAGAGACCATAATCACTCAATTATCTTTTGCTGCCTTGAATTTTTCACACAGTGTAATTGAGAGGCTGAGAGGGGAAGTGGTATAACTTCTACGTTCAGAAAAAAGTGGAATAATTTTACTCAAGAGCAAAAGCAAAACGAAATATGTTCAGAGCAAAAGTGAAACGAAATATGTTCAGAGCGAAAACGGAATAAAACACTATGCTGTTCTTGCTCTAAAAGAATTGTTATACTATTTTTGCTCTTACTTTTAAGGCGTTTCATTTTCACTATAAACCGTATTACTTATGCCATTCTTGCACTGACACTCTAAACTATTTCACTTTTGCTCTAATATAAATTTTAGCCTGCTATTCTTCTCAGCCTGTCATTTATCATTCGAAAGTGATATAAAACCGAATCGTCCTCATTTGAGAGGCTGAGAGGAAAAATGGTATAACTTTTAAGTTCAGAAAAAATGGAGTAATTTTACTTAAGAGCAAAAGCAAAACGAAATATGTTCACAGTAAACGTGAAACGAAATATGTTCAGAGCGAAAACGAAATAAAAAACTATGCTGTTCTTGCTTTGAAAGAATTGTTATACCATTTTTGCTCTTAATTTTAAGGCGTTTTATTTTCACTCTAAACCGTATTACTTATGCCATTCTTGCACTGACACTCTAAATTATTTCACTTTTGCTCTTATATAAATTTTAGCCCGCTTTTCCTCTCAACCTGTCAATTATAAGTTTGAGCTTAAAGCTCAGCATTAGGCCCTCCCTAACTTTCTTCCTTCTAAGAATATTTAAATACTTTGAGTGAGTTGCTGTTCCTGGAAAAAGTTCCGAACCCAATGTAGTTCTTAATCACTGCCTCCCCAACCAGTTTAATATCTTATTACCATTTGCTTCTACATGTTCAGGGACCCAGAATATGGTTACTTTGTTTAAGTTTATTTGACAGTTTTAGACATTCTCAAAATAGATTTTCGGATAGCTCAAAGAAAAGTTTAGTTATATATGGTTACTTGACTATCTGAAAATACTGTTATATCTCAGCATTTAGACCTACGTCTAAAGCCTTATGGGAAAAATTTTAATTTCAAAGGAGTTCAGTATTTTTTCCCACGGCTTCCATTTTAGTATTTGTTTCTTTACCCATATTTAAGTACAACTATACCGGGATTCCCCACGCTTTAGTTTACATATTTGGTGTGAATGACTTTTTAAGTCCAAAAAAATACCTGCCTGAAATTAAAATTTCAAAAATCTAATATATCTTCTGAGCATATATTAAGCTACATATTTTTACGCTCACTCAAAAAAAAAAACCAACGACTATGATTGGCCAATTGAAAGCACAGCGTGCGATTTTCTCTTTTTGCTCAATGGAAATCATCGTATACGATTGGGCATTTGAAAGCAATCCGTGAGGCAGATAGAGAACTGTCTCTCACTCTCTTTCTCTCTATCTCACTCCTCCCCTCTACTGAAATAATTAGTTATATTTAGTGTAAGTAGTCAAATTTCCTATTGGGAATCTAATAACTTACGTATGTATTTATGTGTGCCTGTATGCGAGCAAACATTTTCATTTCAAATACTGTCAAAATGACGTTTTCAATAATTTTTGTGATAAACCTGCTGCAAGCGCTATCTCTCTCTCTCTCCCTCTCTCCCGTCCTTGCTACTACTTTATGTGAATAGTTTGGTGTGGTAGTAAAATAACTCAACCATCGCTTCACTTCACTTTATTTCGTCCCAATATCAGTATAGTTTGTGTACCATGCTGCCTGCCAAAAACAAGGAAGAGACCTGCTGAAGGCGTGTTGGTGGGTTGGTTGAAAGCAAAGTGTTTATTTTGCAATTATCATTTACGCGCGGCAGAGTTACCGCTATCGTTTCAATTGCCACTGCTACCTACTATTATTGCCACGCTGTCACAAACTGTTGTGCCGCGGAGTAGCAGTAGTAAAAAGGCAATGACAGCCATAATAGTGTTAATGACAATTTCTATTTTTTTTTTTTTTTTTTTGCTTTAGTTTGAGTTGAGTTTTCTTTTTTTCTTTCTTGAATTTAGTTTCGATGGTAAATTTTCTATGGTTGGCTTGGAAAATGTTTGACAGGTGTGAATTGAAATGATTTTCATTGAGAACAATTTCAAAATTAAATTTTCTTACACATACCTACACATACAACTTACCTCTGTGTATGTGAGAGTGTATGTGCTTTTCTTTGCACTTGTGTTTTTGTTGGTTTATGCTTTTGTTTAGCCAAAATTATACTGGCAATATCAACATCAGCAATAGCGCTACATTGAAACTAACAGCACTAGTAGCAGCAGCTTGTATTAGCTTTCTACCTTTAGCATCTTTTGTATAAGCAGGAATATATAATAAACCATAAGACGATGTCGTCAGCTGTTGGTGTATGCGGTTCGTAATGGCGTTGACAGTTTAATTAATTAATTTTTTGGTATGTATGCTTGTATGTATGTATGTGTGTGTGTGTGTGTTTACAGTAGACTAGTGTGCATGTGTGTATGAGTGTTAAATTCTCTCAATTGCAAACATTTTGTAAGGTCAATTTGTGAAAGATGTTGTTGCAATTACAAAAATTTCTAATCAATATTTCCACATACCTTTAAAAACTATTTCTGAATTTAATTAAATTTTATTGCTTTTTTTTTTGTTTTTCTCTATTTATTTAGAACCGTATACCGTAATTGTAATTACTTTAGTCACCCACCCCACATTGGGCGCCATTGTATTTTACTTTTTACAAACTGTTAACAAATCTTTCTGTCAGCATATAAACTACTAAAGAATGGATGTGCTGGCATATGAAATCCTTTACATACAAAATGATATTCATGTGCCCCCACAATGGGTGCCATAAAGTTACACTTAATTTAATCGGATTACGAAAACATATTATAAATATGAGGTATTTGAGTTTAATTAAATTTAATTGTTTTTGTTATAACTAACTGAAGCAAAAATACTTCAGTTAGAACAATATAGTGTAGGGTTCTTATGTTACTCACTTACTACTCACCCACCCACTTTGGGGAGATTGATAAGGTATTTAATTTTCCTGGCAAAAATCAAATCCCAAATTTATAGTAAAGGCTGAAGTAATATTGCATTTATGAATGTATCAGAAAAAAATATTTCGATGCTATCAATGTTTTGAGTTTTCACTGGAATGTTAGGTACGACGCCCGTTTGGCCAATATTGCATATTTTCGAGCTTGAAAAAAATTGGACCATTTCCGAGCTTGAAAATTATTGGATTTAGGAGGGTTTGAACTTTGGTGGATATAACAATTTTTTGATATAAAATATTTGTTGGAAAATTATATACTGTTTTTTCTAACGGTTAATTCAAAAAAAGAAAATAATTGGTCTTTCAAGGGTTAATTTCTTGAAAAGGGCTGTAAATAGATGATTTTGACATTAGGTGGCACCAACTACAATACGATGGGAAATACTTTTTTGAAAGTTTATTCCCTAATTTTCTAACGGTTAATACATTAGCAAGGAATTATTGCAACAACAAAAATTATCCATTTTCAAATTCTTTAAAAAAAAATTTACTTATGTAAATCTGACCTTAAGCCATCCCAACCAAAGCTGTAAAAGATTGCTGTCTTTTTAAACTCAATTGATTTAAAAATAAAATTATTGCAATATTCCAGTCTTTTTTTGAATGCTGAATTAAGACCGTGAAGTCACAAAGTCATGCTGAAGTCAATGACTTGTCGTTTATTTTTGAAGCTTTTTTTTTTGAAGTCATGAATGACAAGTCTCTTGTTTGCAATCCTGATCTCTCTTTACAAATTATTAATTGGCATTCAGTTTGAAGCCATTGAAAGTCATTTGAAGCCAACTGAAGTCATTTGAAGTAAACTGAAGTCATTTGAAGTCATATTTCTAATAATTCGATAAATAAGAAAAAAATTCATTACTCGATACAACTAACTAAGTATCGAGCTATGAAATTTTTTCATAAAAATTGTAAAACTCAAAAATGCTAGATATAAAAAAATGTGTTTCTTTTTTTTTTGCATAACCCTAGAATTTTTCAGTATCTATTATTTTGATTATTATATTATAATTGACCAAAAAAAGTCTACCAAAAAATTGTCCCATGTAGAGGTTCTTTCAAGATGGTCCAGCTCATGGTAACTACTAGAGTTGAAATATTTTGGGAATCATCATAAAATAAGCCGAGGTTCATCTTCAGAGGAACGATTTTTTTGTGTATGGCACTCGAGACACTTTACTGTACATATGTCTAAGCTGATATGTATTATATGTTTTTTTTTTCACAAATGTCTTATTATATTATAATTGTACTACTTATATATACTCTATATTTTGTAACATTCAATAACAAACATCACTCAGTGCAGGTGAAGTCTCTATTGACTGCACGACTTCAAACCAATTTGAAGTCATGACTGTGACTTCAGGTATAATTTGAAGTCATTTAAGTGATTCTGACCCATTTGCCTTGAAGTCTCAAATTTATTGTTATAATCAATGAGCAGTTATTAATTTCAAAAAAGACTGGTGACTCAAATTTTTAAAGTCATGACTGCAAGACTTCAAATCAATTTGAAGTCATGACTGTGACTTCAGGTATAATGTGAAGTCATTTGAGTGATTTGAACTCATTTGCCTTGAAGTCTAAAACTGATTGTTATAATCAATGAGCAGTCATTGACTTCAAAAAGAATGGTGCCTTAATTTTTGAAAGTCATAAGTCTAAAATTAAATCAAACACTGCAGTCAGAAAGCTTAATTCATTTGCAGTGAGTTCAATTAATGAAGCTCAAAATTACTGCAATTTTTCTATAGTTTTTTTTGATAAATATTTTCTTTGCAGGTTATTAAGTGTATTTTCTAGTGATTAGTCCTGTATAAAAATATTGTTGCAAAATACTCGGTTAATTTCTTAAAAAAGGTTAGAGTTAAGTATTTAAAACCTACAGTGACCCGAATTAATTTTAGATGATTTCGCTATAGTTTACCCATTATGGTCAAATATCTGATAATGGTTTCATAAAACACCCTAAAGGGTTGGTAAGGAGTGGTGGTGGAGTGTTACTATCTGAACAATTGATTTCTCGTTTTTCATAATAAACATATTTTTCTTATCTATAAAACAACATTTACCAAAATTAAGGTTTTTGAACCTCCATGAGCGAAGATCACAAGCCTGATAAAGCAGATTGTCTGGGATAAAATCAGCGGCTCCGAATTACCCTTAACAAATTATCTATTCAACTTTTAAAATTTAATCGAACAAATCTAATATACCCAAAATTATAGGGAATATTGTTAAATTTTCAAAATTTAAAGAGCTATAAATCCCTGGCATGTTCAAAAGTTTAAGCTTTCTAGTTTTTTATATGGCGCCCTATGTGGGGCTTACACTAAGCCACTCCAAAAAGACACTGTTGCATCAATACTACAGTTTTCAATATTTACCAGTGATTTATTTCTATACGTGCATATCAAATTATGTAAGTGAATTGTAATGCTTTGACTATGAGGATCTGATTCTAGTGGTCTGGCTGAATAAGCTTTATTCTGATGGTCTGACTGTAGAAGTCTGTTTGTAATGATCTGACTGTGATGGTTTGAATGTGTTGGTCGTGCTGTGATAATTTTACGTTGATGATTTCACTATGATGGTCTGGCTGTGATGGTCTCGTTGTGATGGTCTTATTGTGATGATCTGACTGTGATGGTCTGACTGTAATTGTCTGATTATGATATTTTGGCTGTGATGGTCTAACTGTGATGGTCTGATGGTAATGTTCTGCCTGTGATGGTCTGATTGTTATGGTCTGATTGTGATGGTCTGACTGTGATGTTCTGATTGTGATGGTCTAATTGCGATGGTCTGATTGTGATCGTCTGACTGTGATAGTCTGACTGTGATGGTCTGATTGTGATGGTCTGATTGTGATATTCTGGCTGTGATGATCTAACTGCGATGGTCTGACTGTGATGGTCTGGCTGTGATAGTCTGACTGTGATGGTCTGATTGTGATGGTCTGATTGTGATATTCTGGCTGTGGTGGTCTAACTGTGATGGTCTGATTGTGATGATCTGATTGTGATATTCTGGCTATGGTGGTCTAACTGTGATGGTCTGATTGTGATGGTCTGATTGTGATGGTCTAATTGTGTTATTCTGGCTGTGATAGTCTGACTGTGATGGTCTGGCTGTTATGGTCTGATTGTGATGGTCTGACTGTGATAGTCTGGTTGTGGTGGTCTGACTGTGATGGTCTAATTGTGATGTTCTTTAATAATCTGAGTATGATGATCTGATTGTAATGGTTTAACTTACAATCTGATTTTAATTGCCTGTCTCTGATAGTATGACATGACTATAATGGCCTGATTGTGTTATTCTAACTGCGTCTAGTACTCTACTATGTATAAAGTTGTTATAATGATTGACACTCTGACATTAAGCTTCAGAACGAAAAACCTGATTGTTCTGTTTTACAAATTTCTGTATAATAAAATTTTATTCCCCACTGACTTAAAGCCGTTAGAAAAAAGGTCAATGTATGCTAGCGCCTTTTTGCATACTACACATACTCTTACTGTATAATTCCCAGTAGCCTTCAACTTATGCAGTAAAACATGGTCTGAATGCTGTCAGTTTTCATTATATTTTCAAAAAACTGACATTTCATTTTTGAAAGCGTCCGGAATAAAAATAAAACAAAAAAGAAACAAGCAAGACCAGCCAAAAAAAAAACTAGTGCATTAAAAATAGAGCAAGAGTAAATTCATACATTTTCATATATGAAATGCTTTTTTTCGGCATAAACTACGTATACTCCCAAAAGCGTAATATGCTAGTACTAGTATATGTGCATGGAAGTGCTCGTATACTCTAATGCCGCTGAGCCTAATCAGAGAAGTTTCAGTTCCGGAGCTGCTTGTTTCTAATCACGCTGTCAGCGTGCAAAAAAAAAAAATAAATAATAAAAAAAAAAAATATATGTAACACTCACTGACACTAGAAAAAATGATTGCTTACTTCTATACAATGCCTCTGCCTGTCTGTCCGTCCGTCCGTCCATCTACTTACAATCAGGCACACAAAAAATAAAGAAAGAAAGAAAAAAAATGCAAATGAAATAAGCGAAAATACAGCTGGGAATTTCCTTTTAACTGAATCGCTGAACTCTAAAACGGATGTAAAAGTCGACGTCGTCGTCGTTGCCGTCATCGTCATCATGGAAGTCAGGAAGCATTAAAAGAGGGATAAGGAAACTGCCTTTAAATAGCTCAAGGAATATTCGTAGTACTCGTCATTTAAGCGCATTCAGACGCCTATTGTTTTTAAAACATGACAAAAAACACGCTACGTATTTAATAGCAAATAGTAGCTAGTAGCTACTACATAGATTTATACATACATATACATACATATGTATGCATGTAAGTGTAGTACAAAAAAAAAATAAAATAGTAGACAAAAAGTATACAAAAAGTGCACACAAAAAAGAAAAAAAAATAGCGTATAAAACTTTGTCTAAAAATGTTAAAGAATGTGGAAATGTTGTTGGTGAAAACAAGTAAAAATGCTTCATAAACATAGCACGTTGTTGTTGTTGTCTCTGCTAACATATCTAAAAGCCCAAAAACAAGCCAAAGGAGACCTTAAAACTCAGCTCAACAACGGCAGCAAGTTCTGTGGGGAGATTATACTTTTACATACAAGTAGAAATAGCTTTTACTATGTATGTATTGTGCCAGTTACACAAGAACACGAGCACCAACAAACACAACAACAGCGACAGCAGAATACAGACAACAAACATTTAACATTTTCCACAAACAACATGTTTCTGCACTGATATCTTCTCTCACTCTTACTATCTCTTCTTCTGGTTTTGTTTATCTTGTTGTCCTTGTTCTAACTCCCACAATAGATATCCTTTTAAAGCAGTAATAATAAGGGAAAAGTTATTCTACGTAGATAAGTGAGTTGGATTTTTTTTAATAGTGTTTTCTTTAAAGTTAAAGAAATTTTAATGCCTTTCCTTTGTTTTCCATTGAATTTTATGATACAACACTTTAAAGGTTTGGCGTCTTAAGTGGGGCTAAAAGATTTGGTTCTTTGGTTATAGCTAAGCCACATCCCATTTTGGACTGCTAATGAACAGAAGTAGGTATCATAAGAACTATTTGAGTTTGTGCTATGGCAGTTAGGGAGACTTTTATTTTAGATCGAATATCTTTTCGTCAAGTAATAGATACTAAAATATAGCTGAAAAAACTTTAGGAACAAAGATATGCATCACAGTCTTCCCCTTACGTAACAGTGAGATCATCACATTTAAATTATTACTTTGAAATTTCATCAGATTTCACCATCACTGTCAAATAATCACATTCATAATCAGAACATCGAAGTGAGATTGTCACTCGAGCCACAAATCAGCTCAAAATTAGTCCTAAATTTTGACGAAATACAGTCCAAAAGTCAGACTAAAATCAGTCCGGAATTCAGACCAAGTTCCAAACCAAAACTCAGAACCAAAACTAGTCCTAAATTTGGATGAATTTCAGTTTAAAAGTCAGACCCAAATCAGGCCGGAATTGACACCAAAATTCATATCAAGTTTCAAACCAAAATTCTGACCGAATTCACTCCAAAAGTCAAACTAAAATCGGCTCCGAATTCAGACCATAATTTAGACCAAAATTAGACCAAATACAGTCTAAAAGTCAGAACCGAAATCAAGCCGGAATTGGGACTAAAATTAAGACCAAGTTTCAAATCGAAATTCAGACAAAATTCAGACCGAGTTCACCCGAAAAGTCTAAATTTAGGCTAAAATTAGACCGAATTCAATCCAAAAGCCAGAGTCAAAATCAGGCCGGAACTGGGACCAAAGTTCGGACCGCGATTTAAACCAAAATTTTTACCAAAAATCTGGCCAAAATTCAGACAAAAATCCAGGTAGAATTTAGTCTAAAAGTCACACCAAAGTCAGGTTAAAATTCAGACCAAATTTCAAACCGAAAGTAAGTCTTAATCCAGTCCAAAAGTCAGACAAAAAATAGGCTGAAATTTAGACCAAAATTCAAACCAAAATTCATACCAAAATTTACACCAAAATTAGTCCTAAATTCAGATGAAATTCAGTTCAAAAGTCAGAGCCGAAATCAGATTGGAAGACAGGCCAAAATTGAGCCCCGGTTTCAAACCAAAATTCTAACAAAATTCAGACCGAATTCACTCCAAAAGTCAAACTAAAATCGGCTCCAAATTCAGGCCATAATTTAAACCAAAATTTGACCGAATTCAGTCCAAAAGTCGGAGCTGAAATCAGGCCGGAATTGAGACCAAAGTTAAGACCAAACCAAAACCTAAACTAAAATTCAAATCAAGCCAAAACTCAGACCAAAATCCAGATAGAATATAGTCTAAAAGTCACATCAGAATCAGGTTGAAATTCAAACCAAAATTCAGACCGAAATTATGACCAAAATTAGTTGAAACTTTAGATTAAAATTTGACTAAAACTCGGAATTATGAGAAGACTTAGCATTAAACGAAACTTTTGTGCTAAAACCAGATCAAAAAGCTGACTATAAAACATTATCAAGCCCTCCAAAATTAAGACATCTACAACTGTCAGGCAATTACAAACAGACCATCACAGCATACAACGCCACTGAAAAATATAAGATTTTAAATATTTTAGCACCAGAAACTTTTTAAAATAGCTCGGTGCATACCCCACATATGGCGCTATACAAAAAACCTAAGAAAACTATGAAACTTTAAATTAGTTACGTATAAAAGAAACATTTCACTATTACTTTCTCTCACAATCAGGAATATATTTTATATGCTTAACCCCAATGAAATAAACCATGAATTTATGCTTTATTTTTTATACTTTATTCAAACTCCCTTAAGTTTCCAAAACACCCAATGGTTTAACTTAAAAATGTAACTCATTCTTCTTATTTTTTGTTATTTTTTTTCTTCTTCTTTAGCATTGCATATTCTACGATGCTAGTTTTCCAACTCATTTAACGTAAACCAAGATGATATATCAGTCAGTAAGTGAATGTATGTAGCTCAAATTGCTGTATTCTGTGGTAATCAGTTCCCTTTTTCTTTGGTTTTCTTTCTACCCTTTAGCATTCTCTTTTCGTCTAACTATCCCTTTGCCTTTCTTTTTTCTTTCAAATTTGCTTTTTTCTTGCCCTTTTGCCTTTATATTTCATTACTTCATCTCCATCCATTAACTTAACGTTGGTGCTTCTTTGATTTGGTTAATGTTACATTTTTGGGTTGAGGCAATTTAAAATTTCTGGTCAGTGGGTCGAAAAGTCACACTCTTTTTAAAATGGTCCCCATTGATGTTGATTGGGTGGTAGTTGGGGGGGTTGGAAAAGTGATTGTGTGTGCTTTGGGTTAAGCTTTTCTTTTTCGCGCTTATTAAATTGTTAAATGAGGTTTAAATCTTTTATAACTAAAAGTGAAATCATTTCGATTCCAGTTAACTTTTTTTTCTTTTCTGTTGCCTTTTACGATCACCTTATCTTCATTTTGCATATTCGCCTTGTTTTATGTCTTTTAAATTAGTTTTCAAATGCTTTCGTTGAGTTTTAATATTTTTGTTTTTTAAAATAAAAGTGCCAAAAACTTAGTGATTGAAGGTTTTGGTCTAAGACTTTTTCTTTTCCTGTACAAAGTAGAATACATAAAATGAATATGCAAAGTTTCCAAGGACCAGGTTTCAGGGTACTAACTTAAATGCCTCTCGAAATATTAAAAAAAAGATCAAGTCGTATTGTTCTTGATTTTGATGATTATGATTGTCCCTAGCAATTATAAATAATTAAAAATAATAATCTACTTTTAGCTGTCAGTAAATGAGGTATTTATGTATATGAATGTGTTTGTGTGTGTGTACTTTTATATGTATGTATGCATAAATTTTGTGTTTCTATATTATTTAATACTACTAATTAAGGCAGTAAACATCACAAATTTTCCAAAACCCATGATGATGTTCGTTTGTTTATTCACTGAATCGTCATCAGTTCATTGCTTCAATAATTTCATTCATACATGCTGATCAAATGTTTTGGTGAGCTGAATATGCATTTGATACTTGAAAGTATGCCATGGTAGAGAGTAGTGGCAAATAAGCCCCAGTGAATAAACTAAATTAATTTAAGATTTTTTAATGGAAATAGAAGTGGTTACAGAGAAATTTAAAAACAACTCTCCTTCCATTTCCACTAATTTAGCAGTTATTATGAATATATTGAAGAAACGAAAAAACTTATACTTTCTTTAAAATTAAACCGAATATCAGACCAAAATTCAAACCCATTTCTGGCCATAATCAACACAAGAAGTTGAACCAAATTTCAGATAAAAAATCAAATGAAATTTCAGACCAAAACTCAGTTATAAACTGAAAGCAAAATCAGACCAAAATTCAGGCAGAATTTAGAATAAAATTTGGAACCAAAATAAACCAAAGTTCAGGCCAATATACGGATATAGATTCGGACCCAATTCTTGCCAAAAAATTATACCAAAATCGCGCTAAAATTCAAACCCGAATTCAGACCAAAACTCAAATATAAACTTGGGGCAAAACCAGGCCAAATTTATACGAAAATTAAACCAAAACTCAGGCCGAATTCAGAAAAAAATTTAGATCAAAAGTTAACAAAACTCAAGCCAAAAGTTAGCCAACATTTAGACCCACAATTCAGACTGGAATTCTGACCGATATTTAGAACAAAGTTCTGACCAAAATTCAGATCAAATTCAAGCCACGTTCTGCAAAAATTCAGACTGAACTTAAATCAAAATTATGTCCTAAATGAGTATAAAGTTCCAACCAAAATAAAAACCAAACTAAGGTTAATATTTAAACAAAAATTCAGACCCTTATTCAGACCAAATCTCAGACCAATATCATTCCAAAATACCAACCGGAAATCAAACTAAAGCTCAGGCCAAAATCTTAACGTAATTGAGTCCAAAACTCTAACCAAAATGAGTCCTAAATTCGAAACAAATTTAGTCTAATAGTCAGACAAAAATTAGGCTTCAAACTAAAATTCAAACCAAAATTCAGGCTGAATTCATTCTAAAAGCCAAGCCAAAATCGGGTCAGAATTCAGACCAAAATTAGACGACCGAATTCAGTCCCAAAGTTAGAGCCGAAATCAGACAGGGATTGTGACCAAAGTTCAGACCAAAATTTAAACCAAAAGTCTGGCCAAAAATCTTGTCAAAATTACGACCAAATCCAGATAGAATATAGTCATAATGTCACACCAGAATCAGGTCAAAATTGAGACCAAAATTCAGACTGAATTCACTCCAAAAGTCAAACTAAATTCGGGTCAGAATTCAGATCAAAATTCGACTGAATCCAGTCCGTCAAAGTCAGAGCCAAAATCAGGCAGAAATCGAGACCAAAGTTCAGACCAAATTTTAGACCAAAACTTAAACCAAAATTTTGGCCAAAAATCTGGTCGAAATTTAGACCAAAATTTAGACAGAATTTAGTCCTTTTAGACCAAATTTAGGTCAAAATTTACGCAAAATGCAGACCGAATTCACTCCAAAAGTCAAACCAAAATCGGGTTAGAATTCAGACCAAAATTAGACCGAATTCAGTCCAAAAGGCAGAGCTGAAATCGGGCCGGAATCGAGACCAAAGTTCAGACCAAAATTTAAATCGAAACTTAAACCAAAATTCAAGCAAAAAATCTGTTAAAAATTCAGACCAAAATCCATATAGAATTTAATCTAAAAGTCTCATCAAAGTCAGCTCAAAATTTAGACCGAAATTATGACCAAAATTTGTTAAAAATTCAAACTAAAATCTGACTAAAACTCGGAGATATAGAAGACTTAAACCAGATCAAAAAGCTGACTAGAAACATCATCAAGCTCTCCAAAATTATGACATCTATACAAGTGAATAAGCCGTCACATTTTAAGACGGGACCAGGACTGAGACAGGGGCCGGGGACTCCCTCTGGATCAGCCACGAGATAGAGGTGATGTTAGAGAGATACAGGAGTTTATGAGTGATTGGGGATAAAGGTGGTAACAGGTGATAGATAGAGCTGATGGCGGCTGATGGATAGAGGAAATAATATGTGAAAAGGTGGTGACTAACAGGAAAGACAAGTGGTGATAAAGGATGGATAAAAGTATATAGGGGTGACACGTGATAGAGACGGTGATTGATAGGGAATAAAAGTGATGATAGGTTATACTTAGTGGTAGTGATAGGGAATCGTGGATGATGGTGATGATGATACGACATAGATTGCGGTGTTTATAAAAACCAGATGTGGTGACTTATAGAAGATATAAGTAGTGATTAGAATTCATCTTCCATACCGTAACAAGAGTTAAAGGAGTTATAAGGAAAGACAAGTGGTGATAAAGGATGGATAAAAGTATATAGGGGTGACACGTGATAGAGACGGTGATTGATAGGGAATAAAAGTGATGATAGGTTATACTTAGTGGTAGTGATAGGGAATCGTGGATGATGGTGATGATGATACGACATAGATTGCGGTGTTTATAAAAACCAGATGTGGTGACTTATAGAAGATATAAGTAGTGATTAGAATTCATCTTCCATACCGTAACAAGAGTTAAAGGAGTTATATGGAATCAAGAGAGGAAAGGGGATAGATAGTTATAGTTGGAACAAAGCCTAATTTAATGCATAATTTTTATATATTGATTTAATATTATTTCGGAAAATAATTACCTAAATATTGTTTTCGTTTTACTTACTGGGCATCATACGAGTATAATTTAAAATTAAATCTATATTTAGTTATTTGCATGCATATGTAAATTCATAGAAGCATTATGTACCTAGGTATATAAATAGCTGCCTATTAATTTTATGCTGTTTGCTATCTATTATTAAAAGCTCAGTTTTCACAATAGAATGTGTAAGCAGCACAATCATTATTAATCCGTGGTGATTTAGTAAATTTCGGGTAAATCCTTAAAGGCTCAAAACCTCAATGTGCTTAGTTGCTATATGGAAATATGCAATAAAACATACAAGTTTTTATTTAATTTTATTCATTAAAGAGTTTTTTTTTTTTTGCCTATACATATTTATTTCAAACATAAATTATGTGTTTTTTTTTTTTTTGCATAAACATAAATCAATGCTATTTTTTTAATTTTTTTTTTTTATATATAGTTTAAAGTTATAAAACATTAGTACAAAACAATCCTCCCTATCTCTCGTTGTTTCTCTCTCTGTCTCTCTCTCTCTATTCTATATACACACTTTTAGTTGCACACTTTTGTATAAGCTACATACATACATTTAAACTCAATGCAATTTGTTTATTTATTATACTAACATCTGTTGTCTCTCCTCTGTCTGTCTGCCTGTTTGTCTGTCTGTATAAATAATGGCATTAAATGGTAACAAATGTTTGAAAAGTGTAACTTTTGGTAAATGCAAAACAATAACTGTCAACAAGAAGAACAAAAACTAAAAACAACACAACAGTAGAAGAAATTTTAATAACTCCACACTATGGTATAAAAATGACTTTTACACCCTTTTTAAAGTTTTTCTGATGCGTTAACGAAGTAAGCGGGAACTTATAAACATTTCTTTTGACTGCATATGATATTTGCAATTAAACAAATATCATCATCTCACGGAGAGAGAATTGCATCAATTTTCAAAAAGAAGCACCAAAGTAAAGTTGACCTTAAGCAGGATTTCTTCGATTTCTACGAAATTTATATTAATGTAAGAAACTTTCAATAGTTTTCGATGGAGATTCATTGTTAGAAAAGATACTTTCCCTCCTCTCTTCTCTCTGTTTGAACGTTTGTGGAGTCTTTCGACCAAAACGAAGCGAATCTAGAGATTATAGAATGTAGTTTAATCATCCAGCTAGTATTTGATAATCACATTCCACTTAACTACTTAGTCTGATTCAACAAACAATCAATATGATTTTACTATGAAATCTGGTAGAGAAATTTTGGTGAATTTAACTACTGAGGTATTTATGTAAATTAGACTTATACTATGTTCCCACTGAGCCGAAATTGCGTGGTTTCGATCACTTCCGCGGTTTCGGCTGAAACTGCGTTGAAATGCTCAATTTTGGCATATAAAAATATATCAAACGAAACCACGGAAATGAGGTAGTTTCAACAAAACCGCATTCGAAACCGAGCAATAATCTAATGCACCCTTAATGTGTTCACTGAACATTTCTATATAGGCATTTATATTATGTTTTGCGTACAACTTGATTAATGTAGAAAAACGAAAATATAAAAAAGAAATTTGTAGAGTGCGGGGGAAGAAGAGTTCATAGCAGAGGTATGGGCAGAAAAGGTGGAGGAGCTGCGTAAAGCAAAAATTCGAAACCATTTGCCAAGACTGCACAATTTCGGTTCAGTGGGAACATAGTATAAGATTCCATCCAATCAATAAAGAATAATAAAAAAAAAAAGCTATTGAAGCCAATAAATTTTATCTGATATGACATCGGATTAAAATTTACCTACCGATACCGATACCGATGATTTTGATTATTGGAGAAAATAAGGTTCTTCTGGATGGTATAGCCAACCGGAGGAACCCATCTGCCCTGTTCGATTCAACAAGCAAAGGAAATGATTCAACTATGAACTATAATTGGGGAAGATTAATTTAATTGATCTCTGAAAACCATACAGCGATTCATTCTAACCAAAACTAAACTAAATCAAATATATGCATTTCCAATTAAAGAAAAATAAAATTTTTATAATTTAGTCGTAAGACTAAATCCTTTTCTATCCATAAAAGTTTCAAGATCCCTTCTTGAACAAGTAAACCCAGAGGTTGCTAAAAGGTGTGACCAGAATAATTGACTATTTGGATGACGTAGGCACAAATTTTTCATGCAACTACCTACTCAAATCATAAACTTAATGGCATTTAGTCTTTTTTAATAATGTATTCAATGTGCTTAGTGTACTCGGTGCACTCAGTATACTCGGTGTATTCAGTGTACTCTATATACTCGGTGTATTTATTGTATTTTGCAAATAGTATACAATTTCGTAAATGTGTTTAATATTACTGTCAAAAAATAGTTTAACCATGAACTCTAGTAAGGAATTAGGCCACTGAGGGATAGATTTTTTTTAGGGTTGTTCATCTAGTAAAGCAGCATAAAAGGAAAATCATTGTAGGGAATTAATTTGAACTAATAAGACATCGGATCCCAATTTCGATCATTAGTGTAGGGCAAAATTATTCAATCATCTGGATAACTAATTTGGCAATGGTTGGCACCTATTTGTGCAGTCTAACTAAACTCATTAAACAAAGAAGTTTATTTTACTGTGGTGTATAATTGGTGAAGTTTAGTCAATTTGATCTCTGAAGGCCCTAAAACAACCTATTAAGGCCTTTGACTGTTGTTTGACTACTCACGACTAACTAAGGCTAACCTTAATCATATATTCATCTCCAGTTAAAGTATTTATTTCTTAAGACGGTTCCCACTTTTTTTAATCCAACCCCTTTCCCCCATGAAATTTTATAGATCCCTTATAAAAGCGGATTTAGAAGTTGCTGTGGGGGTTAAAAAAGCTTCTTCGATCATAATTACGGATGACTTAACCCCTAAAGTTTCACTCTTCTACCCCGTTTGATTCAGCAGGCAATGAGAGTGATTGAACTTTAGATTTTTATTGGATAATTTCGGTTAATTTGATTTCTAAAACCATTATAACTTATAACGTCCATTGAGTGACGTTTGCCGGTTCAAGCTAACGAAAACTAGTCTAAACCAAATATTTTGACTTCGAATTAAAATAATTTTAAAAAATTCAAAAAATAATTAAGTTTTTTTTTTTTAAAGCAACTACCTTTCACCCGCTCCCTTCCCCTCCCTCAACCTGAATCCAGAATTTGAGGAATGGGTCAAAATTTTAAAGTCTTTTCATTACTTTTGAAAATCTTACTTGAAAAGCAGCTATCAAAATTGAATGAGAAGCAAATTTTATACCTTACCCCCTCCCTGTAATAGAAAGTAATTGAAGTTAGTGCAAATAACAAAAACAAAAAAAACTCAACTACAAAAAAAAACAATGAATGTTTGCATAAGTTGACATAAAACTTAAATTATGACTTATTGTTGTATTTCTACAAACACACATCCAACATACTCGATTTCACAAATACAAATACATACAAATAAACAAATGACAAATTATGGCAACACTGTTTCACATTAACTTTTTAACTTTTTTCTGTTTAAAACAAAAAAATATATATATATATTCTCTTTTTCTTGTTTGATGTTGAAAGAATCACTTTACTTAGTATTTTTTGTAGCTTTGCATTTTTTAAGTAAAAAATAAAAAGAGTATAAAATTATGCTCCCTTTTTGGTATATTTTTTGTTGTTATTATTATCGCTGTTGTTGCTATTTCATACAATCTTAGTTGTTGTTGTATAATACAACAACAGTTTCCTTTCGTCGGCTACATATGTATGTGAACACATATGTTAAAAAGACGACGGCTCTGGCTCTGGCATCATTATTTTGCGTTATTGTTATTTAAATACTTTACATACAAATAAACATATACAATCACATACATATGTATGTATGTAGATTTCTGAATATGTATTTGCATTTATTGTATGGGTTACATTTTTAATGGCTTACACACTCAGAAAAACACTTTGTGCTAGTGATGCTTCCTACCGGCAGAATAATACACACATACACACACACATACAAACGCATACTTGCAAGGAAAAAAAAATAAATGCCAGAAAAAAGCTGATGCCTTTCATACACACATACAAACACAAAACCATCGAAAAAAAAATTAAAAAAAAAAACCAGTACCTTCGCACAAAAACTGAAAGCAACTGAAGAAAAAGAAGTTGAAGAGAAAAAATTCTTTTTATGGCATTTTTACTACTAAAACATACTTTTCGGCATCTTTCATGCATGGCTTGCATATATTTTTGTACAAAATACATACATATTTACATGCATGTGTATAAGTATGAGTATTTTTGTATGTATGGTTGTTTGTATATATTCTTTAACGCGGGGGTAACATGTGTATTATTGTGTAATATTTTATGTGCCATTAACTTGAATTTAAGCGCATATAAATTTTATTTTTACGCTTTTCTTTTTCTCCATTTTTATTTATTTTTTTTTTTTTTTTGTTTGTTTGTTTGTCGGCAAAGTTAACTATGTTCGTTTTGTAAGTAGGGGAGTGAACAGTACCAAGCCTGGAAGTGATGATGACACCCTACACTAATATTAACAGTGTAGTAAGTAAGCTATAAGATCAACGTGTATACTATTCAAGTGGTCTACATCTGCATTAATGGACCTAAGTACTCATTCAAGATCTCCACTTATTTTCCATTTACTTAATGGCATTTAGTCTTTTCACTATGTATTAAATGTTCTTAGTGTACTCGGTGTACTCAGTATACTCAGTGTACTCGATGTATTCAGTGTACTTTATGTACTCGGTGTATTTGTTGTATTTTCTCAATGCACATAGTATACAATTTCGTTAATGTGTTTGATATTATTATCACAAATATTTTAAAAAAGAAAATTTGGGGTTACCCATACCCCGTCCCCTTTTAACTGATCATCCAATACAGTGTAGTAAGTGAGTTATAAGATCAACGTGTTTAATATTCAGGTAGCAAACATACAAGCACTCATTCAAGATCTCCACTTACTTTCCATTTACTTAATGGCATTTAATTTTTTCATAATGAGCTTAGTGCACTCGGTGTATTCGGTATACTTAGTATACTCGGTGTATTCAGTGTACTCAATGTTCTCGGTGTATTCAATGTACTCTATGTACTCGGTGTATTTGTTGTATTTTTCCAATGCACACAGTATACAATTTCGTAAATGTGTTTAATAATAATAATATTTATCACAAATATTTTAAAAACAAAAATTTTGAGTTACTCATTCCCCCACTCTCTTAGCTGATCGCCCAATACAGTGTAGTAAGTAAGCTATAAGAACGAATATTTACTATTCAGGTATCGTACATCTCCATTAATGGGCTTAAGCACTCATTCAAGATCTCCACTTATTTTTCTACTCAGTATGCTCAGTGTACTCTATGTACTCGGTGTATTTGTTGTATTTTCCCAATGCACACAGTATATAATATCGTAAATGTGTTTAATAATAAGAATATTTATCACAAATATTTTAAAAATAAAAAATTTTGAGTTACTCATTTACCCCCCTTCTACTGATCGTCCAATTCAAAATACACAGTAGTTTTCACTGTGTATTGAAAGATTATTTAAAGGAGTTTTATTTGCCACATAACGGCAAATCCAATCAGCTCTTATTATAATTAATTAATTACACCCTGCCAGACATAATGGTTAAACCATCCTGATTGTTTTTGTTAAAATGAGCTAGGCCAACGGGCGAAAAGCTTACTATGCCATCCAATTAATTGAAGAAACTTACAGCGTTCCTTGCGTGCTGGGCACTGAGAAAGCAATTGCTCTAAAAATTCAGTTTCTTCTTCATTACTGCAGCTTATGCAAAAAACATTATCACAAAATTTGTCAAATTTGAATTTTATTCTTGTTGGTTAAAATAAAAGTTATTTTTTTTTTAGTTTTATTTTTTGGGTTAAAAATAAAAGTTAATTTTGAGTTTTATTTTTTCGATCAAAAATTTTTGAGTTTTATTTTTTCGGTTTAAAATACAAGTTATTTTTGAGTTTTATTTTTTCGATCAAAAATAAAAGTTATTTATGAGTTTTATTTTTTCGGTTGAAAATAAAAGTTATTTTTGAGTTTTATTTTTTCGATCAAAAGTAAAAGTTATTTTTGAGTTTTATTTTTTCAGTCAAAAATATTTTTTATCATTAGTTTATTTTTGAAATTTTCTTTTAATTCTGCGAACAAAAATTCAATTAATAAAAATCACTATGCAATTTTTAACAGAGTAAAATCAGGAAAAAAAAATATATATACATATACCGCATTTTTTATTTCGACTAATATCTATGCTAAAAAAAAATTCTACATCTTTTTCTCTTCAACTTTTTTTTTGGTTGCTTTCTCTTATTTTTATTTTTTTTTTTTGTTAGCTCCACCACTTTTACCGTCATCACTTTTGTTAACCGAATTCAAATTTCAACTGCTTTCCGCACACATACTGACACATACATTTTTTGAGTGATGTAATGCTCTTGCATTGTGTCAGCAGTTTTCGTTTTTTTTGTACAGTTGTTGTTGTAACATCTAAAAAATACGGTAAAAAACACTTACGTGTACGGGATTTTTCCATTACGTTGAAGGATTATTTGTTAAGATGAAAACCCACAGAGAAAGCAAAAAAAAAAAAAAATTAGAACATGTAACTGACTATTTAAAAAAGAAGTTAATCAATTATCCACTAAACCTATAGAAAAAAAACGCATTTCAAATTTTTGTAATGCCTTTAATGCAGTATTATTTAGAATTATTGAAATAAAGAAAAAGAAAAAAATAGTTAACTCATAGCTTCTCCAAAAGTTAATGGCATCAATGAACTTAAATTACCATTTCCATTGAACTCAATGAAATAAAATTGGTATTAATACTCCAAATATTAAAGCTGTTTACATGCATTATTATTTCATCAATTCAATGCAAATTAACGAGCATTTGCATTAATAAATGCGGCACAATCAAAACTCAAACATTTATCCCAAATCTGCTTAAACCTCCCACAACCCTGTACTCTTTACTTCATTTCACTCTTCATTTTTCCACATACTTATAAGAAAATATTTATACATTAGAGTAGATTAATTTAATTTAGTGCTTTTCCAAAAATTCTTTATATAAAAAATAACTTGTTATTTAATTTTGTTTTACAAGCCAAGAGAAACAAAATCTCTTTAATCTCTAGTATCACTCAAACTAGTTATTCTCAACTTGCACTTAAATTCATTCAAATTTATTGCAAATTCTCATCTCAATTAGTTTGTTTTCTTTTTTTTGTCTTTTTTTCTTCTTCTTCTTAATATACAATTTGTTAACAGTCATTAACCTCTTTACTTACCGTCGTCGTCATTGCCATCGTACCATACACTTCATAATTTATTTTTTAAATGTCATTTTTAAGCTTTTACTGCTTTTACGTTCTACAAAAATCTTTTCCCTTTTCTCGTGCTGTAACTTTCATTTTCCACTGTAATGCATTTTTGTTTATAAAAAATGAGAAAAAAATTAAGAAAGTAATGCGAAAAATATTTTTACAAGCTCGTTCTCTCCTACTGTGTTGTGAATGTGTGTGTGTAGTTATAATATTCTACAAAATTCTACTACTATTTAGTAACTACTCCAAAAATTCACATAATGTTACATGCTACTTACTTCTTGCTTGCAACTAACTAGCGTTGCTTGCTACTACTGCTGCAAATATATATTTAATTAAGAAAATCCCTTAAGATAATTTGTTGTACATATTTACTTGTTTAATAATGTAAGAGAAATATTTAAGGAGCTTCATAGTAAGGAGAAATGTCTAGGTGCTCCTCAAAAACTACAGGCGTATCTTGAGCTTGCGAAGGAAGGAGATTTTAAATCTTTCATTTTTTGAAAGATTTTTAAAATTTAGGAGATTATTTATTTAGGTTTTCAATACCCCTTAACCTCCTCTTGGATCTCTTGAAGCCCAAAATATGTGGGTATTTTTGAGATATTAGCAATTTAATTTTTTGGAAAATTTTTATCAAATTTTTAACAAAAAATATATATAAATTCAAAAGAGCATTTTCCAAAACAAAATTTTACGAAAATTAAGTCAAAATAGACCAGGTCTGTATATCATAAAGTTTACGAGATATTGTGATTTAAAATTAAAAAAAAAAGGCAAATTTAATTAAAATTTTACATTAGGAATACTGAAGCTCTAAGAGAGGGAAGAGATGGAGAGAGATCTGGGGGGATCACAATGTTCACTACAAGTTTACGAGATATTACAACAAAACCGTTGTACTATCACGCGATATTCATAACGACATCGAATCGAATTTTGTTAATATTCTTAGGACCTTTTAAAAATTGATAGTAATTCAAGAAAAGCAGTTTTCAATAAAAAAAATTTATGCTATTTAACTCACACTAAACCAGGTTAATAAGCCCTTAAGAAGCTTTGTTTCTATTTCATAAAGTTAAGAAGATATTGTGACGTAAATTATAAAAATTAGAAGGTTTTCGGAGATTTTTTCTAAAAGAAAAATAAATATGAAAAATAAAAAAACAGATGAAAATATAATTTTTCATTTAGGTTATAGCAAAGGTATGGGTGCTGAAGTTAAACCCCTCCCTTCTTTCCACTTCCCAATTCTTCGCTCGGTATTCCAACCTTCTTCCCCTCTTCCCTCACCTCCTCTCCATTTCCCTTCCCTTCTTTGCACTTCACTTCCTAATCCTTCGCTCAGTTTTCCATCCCTTCTCCCCTCTACCCTCACCTCCTCTCCATTCCCCTCCCTTTCTTTGTATTTCACTTCTCTTCTTAACACTTCCCTCCCCTTCCCCCACTTGCCTCCTGTTCTCAATACTTCCCTACCTTTCTCCCCACTTCCCAACCCCTTCTCCCTACTTTCCTTTTCTTCTCTCCACTTCCCTTTCTTTCCCCCCACCACCTCCGCCTTCTTCCCCATACATATTTCAATCAAACTCCGCCGCACTTCCGATTCCACACTTTGTGATACTCAAAATATAATAATTATACGCTTCACTGCTGTGAACACCCCTATTATTATATTCAAAGTGAGATACGAGTTACATACATATATGTTTGTATGTATGTATGCAACATACTTCTGCATAAGTACATGACCTCTCCCATCACTGACTTTAGAGAGATATCACAGCGTATAGCATTTTAAAATGTAATATGCACAACAACAACAACCAAAATTATATGCACAGCAAGATGAAAGACGAGAATGAGACAGCAGCAACAACAACAAATCTAGCAGAAAATTTCTAATTTCTAACTGAAAATTTTCATTTTAATGAATATAAATGCTTGTAATTCCTTTTGATTTGCGTATTTAAATGTAAAATTGTATTGCTGTTGTTGTTGCTGCTGCTGCTGTTGCTGCTGCTTGTCCTTGTTAACACACAACAACCAAAACAACAGCAATGGCTGCTGACAACAACATAAAATTAAGAACAACAAAATTCTGTCATGATATAAAATAAATTTACAACAATTTAGTACACAAGTTAGATGTGAAGATTACAAGGATACAATTCACGAAAATATAATAAGGACAAATACATGCGAATTACCCTCAACTATGTAAGAACATACAGCAAAACAGCAACAAAAACAACAACCAAATTAGTAACTGAAAAAGGTTAGGAAAAGGTATGCGTAGATAGATAGATAAGGAGGGAAAAGAAGGTTGGAAGCAGCGCAATATTTAGATGAATAACGTTTGAAGGACTTGCCTGAATGCCTGACTGCTTGCCTGCAATAGTCAAGATATCTATCTTTTTTTTAAAAAAAAACCATGACAAAAATTTGGTCTACGGAAATTTGCATTTAAATGTTGGCTTTAAAAAGTGATTATTTCGAAATGAAAAAAAACAAAAATTGGTACTAAAAAATAGATGAAAAAGTTGAAGCATGCAGAACGAGAGTGGATGTGGTTATAAGCTTAAGCGAAGATTTCAAAAACTGACCACCCATTTCCGGATGACCTTGTGTCAACAACAAACTTAAGCTAAAATGGCGAAAAAGACGGCGACAACAGACGACACTAGCAATGGCACCAAGATAACAACGATAACAGCAATGACTATGAAGAAAGACGAAACTCACGATGGAAATGTTGCCAAAAGGACATTAGCACAAATAAAAAAAAAAATGGAAAAAAGGAAAAAGTTAAAACGAAAATATAAGTGCAAAAAACAAACCCAACTAATAATAAGGATACCGCCAGCAGCAGCAACAACAACAACCAGCAACAGTTCCAAATGAATTTGAAACAGGACAAGCATTAAGCACCAAGAAAAGGCACACATCCTCAAAAAAAAAAACAAAAAACGGAAAAACAAAAAAGCACAAACGAACGAACGAACAAAATATGCAAATTAACACAGGTGAACAAAAAAAAAAAAGAATTTGCTTGAGAAATGTTAAGGCAAATAAGTAGATATACGAAAAATAAGAAGAAAACGAAAGAAAATTAAATTCAATTACATTGTGAAAGACAAATAAGGATGTGGGAGAAATAAAATTTAATGAAATTGAGGAAATTGTTTTTATCCTGCCGCTGCATGACAGTAGCCGAGATGAAAACCGAAGCATAGCAGAGCCATAGAAACTCCACATTTAAAAGTAGTGCATAAGGAAACTTATAGCTATTAGATGAAAAAAAAAACATAAAAACTCTTAGAAAATACACAAGAAAATAACCACAAATTTCTAAGGTACTAGAGAATTCTAAGACACAAACTCTTGTATATACCCAGTGGGAAAAGTCGATGAATTCCTTAAATCGAATTTTATTCCCAAAACTATGTATTTGAAAATTCCGCATTTTATTCTCAAGTCAACGATAAGGATATTATTTTATCCATTCCTTTTGTCATTACATTGTAATCGAAAAACAGCGTTCTTCTTTCCATATGATCAATTACTTTCTTGAAGCATTAATAAGAGAATCAAAAATTGAAAAAGAATCCAGAAAATATTACTCTTCATTAATTTTTTTCAGAATCAATCTTAAGCGAAGGTTACATCTGGAAGAAAACTTCAAATTGCTTTCATAAAATCTTTCTGAGAGTAAATTGCTTTCAAAGAGAAACTGCAAATTTCGTCCTTTTCTTTTTATATTAGCAATTTTCTCTCAAAAAAAAACTTTCTGAAAGCAACTTATAACAATTTTCTTGCAGAAATAAACTCTGCCTTGGAAAATGTTATATTAAGTTTGATATCTAGAAATCGTTGCTTTTCATTTAATCCCTTCATTCATTTCCGCTTATTCATTCATTCATTTCCGTTCAAGAATTTACCATTTGTTGATCGATTATCGTTCACTACCTCTCTTCCATCTGGGTATATGCACATTCGTCTATACATATATGATTACTTAGTATTCTGTAGTAGTATAAATAGTTAGATATACAATTATTTGCATGGCCAACTCGGAAGGCAAACGTGTCTTAGGAAAAGGTCAGCCGTAAAGAGCAAAAAAATAATAACTGATAAAAAGCAAACGAAAAAGAAAATAACGCAAGTGTAGAAAATATAAATTTAATGATATTTTAATTTAATATTTTATTTTTAGAAAATTGAATAATAAACTAATAGATAATATTGTATGCACAAGTATGCAGGATGTTTAGAAAAGTAATTCCTGCATAAACTTTAGGGTCAGATCGACTAGAAGCCGAAATCGACTAAAAAGTGAAATTGACTAGAAGCCAAAATCGACTAGAAGCCAAAATCGACTAGAAGCCAAAATCGACTAGAAGCCGAAATCGACTAGAAGCCGAAATCGACTAGAAGCCGAAATCGACAAGAAGCCGAAATCGACTAGAAGCCGAAATCGACTAGAAGCCGAAATCGACTAGAAGCCGAAATCGACTAGAAGCCGAAATCGACTAGAAGCCGAAATCGACTAGAAGCCGAAATCGCCTAGAAGCCGAAATCGCCTAGAAGCCGAAATCGACTAGAAGCCAAAATCGACTAGAATCCAAAATCGACTAGAATCCAAAATCGACTAGAAGCCGAAATCGACTAGAAGCCAAAATCGACTAGAAGCCGAAATTGACTAGAAATCGAAATCGACTAGAAGCCGAAATCGGGTAGAAGCCAAAATCGACTAGAAGCCGAAATCGTCTAGAAGCCGAAATCGACTAGAAGCCGAAATCGACTAGAAGCCAAAATCGACTAGAAGCCGAAATTGACTAGAAGCCGAAATCGACTAGAAGCCGAAATCGACTAGAAGCCGAAATCGACTAGAAGCCGAAATCGACTAGAAGCCGAAATCGACTAGAAGCCAAAATCGACTAGAATCCAAAATCGACTAGAAGCCGAAATCGACTAGAAGCCAAAATCGACTAGAAGCCAAAATCGACTAGAAGCCAAAATCGACTAGAAACCGAAATAGGCTAGAAATACTCAGACGATTTTTAGTATGATGTTAACTAAAATTATTATATCAGCTGGAACTTGAAATTCCCTAATTCTAAGTTTTCTCACTTTAAATCCTCAGCCTCAGAATTCAAAGTCTTCCAAGCGAATATTTCTGAGTCCTAGCTTTTCCATTGCATGATTCGCTGGTCCTTTAACTGCGTTTACATTGATTTCAATATCCGATGTTTTTTGATTTATTTTATTTAATACAGTTTTAGTCACGTGCCATCTGAAGTTTCGTCAGTTTATGAACTATTCAATAGAATTCAATTCCCAACAAATGTTGCTGTTCTTTGCTAATTTCAAGCTAATATCAAGACTATTTATACATTTAATAGACACCAAAGCTATAAAAGAATGCATTGAATTTAATTGCAATACCTTGAAGTCACAGCTAATTAACGGTAATTCGTGATTGCAGCTATTGAATAACATATTCGGTTGCAGAATAAAAAAAATGCAGTTAGAAGTATCTTTTGGAGTTGCAGATTGGTTAATCAGTTAGAAAAGTTGTTTTTTAAGTCAAAATTGCATTCTTTTTTTGAAGTCGTGGAAATGCAAGTCTTATGACTTCAAAATCATGACTGCTTGGAAGTCACTTGAGGTCACTTAGAGTCACTAGTGGTTTTGAAGTCAATTGGAGTCTTTTAAAATCAATTGGGATTACAAGCCAATTAAAGCCACATGAAGTTAATTGGATTCACTTGAGGTCAATTTGATTCACTTAAAGTCAATTGGATTCTTGAAGTCAGTTGCTTCCTAATTATGTTTTCTCTCGAAAATGTCTATATCGGCTTTAATATCTACAGTCTAGAGATTGTGTGAATTTATTTCTCAAATGTTCTTCCAATTCAAAGTTCCTTTTCAAAATATTATATTTTCATTATTATTTTCCATTATTTATTATGTAAGTATACATAAATTGTCAACAACATTTTTCCATTGCATTACAATTTTTTATATTTATCACAACACAATAAACTAAATAGTAAAAATGTCAGGGAATAAAAATATCAAAACATACAATATTTCTGATAGAAATACATATTTCTTTAACTACATATGTTGGTACATGTAGGTACCGCTGCGTTCTTTCTACACATTTCATGTCTTCATGAAATAATTCATGCAATTTATCATTCTTTGCCATTTGCAATATTTTTTTTTTTTTTAATCCACAATTTTTATTAAACAAAATTAATAGTTTCTTGTAGAGATTATATGTTAGTTAGTGTTGCATATTTTGCGTGTGCATATTAAATCACAGGCAGGCATATCCTTTCGCACGCGCTGCGCTTATAAATAAAACACAATCACAATTTACACACACACACACACACACACTTATTGTATGTGTAAATTGACTGAATGTCAGCATACATGAAATTCTGTTTTGCATAAAATTTTACCTTGTTGCAGAATTGCAGTGATTAATCTAAAACTGTTGCTGCTACACTTAATTATGCCGACATGCAATGACATTCTTTTTTTTTTTTTTTTTTTTTTGTTTGTCCTCACTCACTACACTTGAAAGCTTGGGTTGTTTGGATTTGAGGATTAAGGTTGTAAATAATTAATTCTTAGAAGGACTCTGTAATGAGGCAGTTTCTTTTAACCATCCCTTCACACCTACCGCCAGCTTCCCAAATTTTAAAGTGTAGGAATCTGGCTGCGAATTTATGAGAGTAGTTCAGGCCTTTGTGTGCTAACTGGAAAGCTGCGAATTTCCTAAAGCTCTCTACGCGTATCTCATGGCCTGATATAGACGTGGTAAACTATGCAGATATATTTACTTTTCTGATTCCTGATTCTTTTTGTAATTGAATAATTTTTGATCTTACCGAGTTGGAACCAGCTCAAGCTCCATCTGTAAGTAAGTAAGTAAGTAAATATTTACTGGAGGTCGAAGCACTCTTACAGTTCATAAAAATATGACTGAGCTATTATTCTAGCGTAGATAGAATTGGCAAATTTTTCAGATCACTAACTGCAACTTTTTTCATAATAAAGAGGTGAAGTGATGTGAGCCCTAGGAAAGCTTTCAAGACCACTGACGACCACGCTTGGCTACTTAATGATATAGAAAACGCTTGTAACCTATTTTATTCCTCTACTGACACCTTCGACTTCAACTTAAATTATTCAAACATGTCATAAAGATTCGTGCTTGTGATTATTTTGTAATATCTTGGAGATTTTCTTTGCCGGTAAAACTTACAAATGATCATGGAATTGTCCTTCGGTATCGGGCTCATAAAAATGTTGTAAGTGTTCTTTATATTTGCTTATAAATTCATAATTTATTTTCAATATATCCCTAAAAGTATGCAAAACATATTTTACTTAATCAAAGAGAAGTTCTTTTCCTATCTCCCAATGAGTTACTTCATTGAACTTACTAAATCTTAGTGATATTAGTAATATTTCACTGATTTGTATTGCCCACCCTACATACATTAAATTTCAATAAATCCCTAAAAGTATGCAATGCATATTTAACTAAATTAAAAGTTATATATAAACAGGCTTAATGAACAAATGTAGTCATCACAACAACAATGTATATAGAGACGGGCAAATCAGACGGCCGTTTCGGAATCCGCCACAATTCCTCATCAGTGATCTTAGTGATAGTTCTTAATCTTTCAATATCCTATATAAGCTACTAATATTTGAAATCATAACTCAGAATTACGGATTTGATTCCAAATATCTTCACTCTATATACATTGTTGTTGTGATGACTACATTTGTTCATTAAGCCTGTTTATATATAACTTCAAATAACGAAATTGACATGAACTTAAGTCATGACTTTGAAAATTAACCTCTAGATTTAATTTTCATAGTCTCCTAAAAAATTAAAAGTTTTCAATAAAGCTATTTTTGGAAATGCTCCTATAAAAACCTTCTCATTAAAAAAAAACACATTTTGTTTGTGTTTTTTGTGCTGAATGAAGTTCGTATAAGTTCAAGGTTACGGTTTAAATATGTTCCCAAAAGTATGCTTTATTCCAAATATTTTGCTTAATCCTGAACGACTCATCGAAATTGTTATTATTATTGGAAATACCATCAACTTAATAGAATTTATGCGTAATACAATTTTTTCGATCCATTTTTCGGTGCTTGATTATTCATTCCACTGTTTGTGGACTACTAGTGTCATAGCTGTAAATTTTTCTCCTATCTGTCAGTAATTCTATCCATTGAAGTTATTGAGTCCCATAAAATGGTGGCCTTTGTCTCAATAACTTTTGCTGATTTGCGTTGTTTGCGCTTATAAAAGCATACGTTTATTTTCAGTATAACCCTAAAAGCAAGCTTTACATATTTTTCTTAATTAAAAGTATTCAACAAATGTCCACCAATGTCCACAAAATATTTTCTCATTAAAACAAATGCCAATTTTTTTTTCTTGCTAATTGTGCTTATAGATGATTACTTTTCATTAATATGTTTTAAATTTATACCTAAAAGTATGCATAATTTTGTGAATTCTTTCTAATCCTAAAAGTTGAGCGAAATTTCTATTGAAAATAACCCAATACCATTAACTTAATGGACAATGCTGGTAAACTGATTTTTTCCCCATTATTCTTTGGTGACCATTTACTCACTTTACTGCATTTGTGCTTTTAATACAATTTCAGGAAGTTGTTTTCCTATCAGTCATTGAGTCTGAATCTTATAGAGTTAAAAATCGAGCTTTCCTGTTTCATTATTTTTTACTGGCTTTCATTTATCTGCTAAAACAAATTCATACATGCATTATAAAAATATTCCTAAAAGTATACTATAAAAAAATGCTTTTTTTAATATTTCCCTTTTACGAATAGGTTTTCAGTTCAATTACCTTGATAGTAAATGGACATCATAGAGATTTTTTTAGATCTTTCTTTAGGATCGTGATTATCATTTCGCTGCACTAGCGTTTTGTTTGCCATTTCTGGAAATTGATTTCCTATTTAACAACGAGTTACTCCTTAGAAATAGCTGAGGCTCATAAAAAAGTTAAAGTCTTTCTCTATCCCACTGTTTCTGGCTTGCTTTGTTTACACTTACAAATTCATTGCATATAGGACCAAAATATCCCTAAAAGTATACTATAAATATTTTGTTTTATTGAAAACCTTCAGCTATTTTTTATTTGAAAGGTTGATTTTATGTGGAAATCCGCTTTAAGAAATGTGTAAAGTAAGCTAGTAAAGTTTTTAATGCAGACATAGAATCTCAATTTTATTACTGGGTACAATGGAATTTTTCCTTCCTTTTTTTTCAATTACTCTCTCTTTCAATTACTCACTCCACTGTGCACCGCTTAAGTTTCTAAAATTCATGGAATTTTTTCTTCTATATAGAAATTATAGAAGTTGAAGGATGGTTTACTTTCTTTATGCTTATAGTTTATAAATGCTTACATAAATTTTATAAACTTTCCTAAAAACATGTTAGACTACAATTTTGTTCAAATGAAAGTCTTCAAAATTCTTCACTGAATCTCTCCATTGGATTTGCTTAAGCTTATGAACCTGCAAAGATTTCCTCAGGTCCATTCTGTTTAACTGGTTTGCATTATGAATGTTTATAAATACTTACGTATATTTCCAAAGTATCCCTAAAAGTATGCTATATTCTATATGCATATTTTGCTTATTCGAGGGCTTCCAATGAACTTGGCATTTTTAGGTTCCATTTTTTTTTTTTTTTTTTAATAATTTGAATTGAAATAAGTGTAGCATAAAAACACTTCGGCTTTGACCAACCAGAATTACACTTTTATGTAGGTATTTATTTTTTTATTTATTATTAGTTTTTTTAAAAAAATATTTCAGCGTAAATTTCTAAAATTAACAACATGCAGCATTACGCATATAAACACATATATCACACATACACACACACACATGCAACCAACATTTCTGCACGCCATATTGTTGGAAAATTTATGATTTTCATATATTCTTTTGAAAGTCTTATTACAATTGCAACTTCTGCTACTATTACTTCGGGTCGCTGATAATGTATTCACTCTCTCGGTAGTAGTGTGTGTATGTATGTATGTCCTTCATACGTACGCAAAGTTATAGTCATGCAAATTGCAGCACGGTTATTTACGCATATGACATATTTATGTAGTATTTTTTATACATCCATACACATATTTTTTTTACAAAAGCTTTGTAATTTTCCTCTATAATTTTTCTTTTTTCTTTTATATATATATATTTATTTTTTTTTTTTTAATTATTTCTTTATCCTTTCTGACATGTCCAACAACAACACTGAATCAGTCCACTAGTCCAGCAGCAATGGTGCATGTTGACACGCACACACTTTGTGCACTTTGTGTGCATAGAAAAAAAAAAGAAGAAGAAAATTTTGCATACTTTTAAAACACTCTTTATGTATGTGTGTGTGTATTCATACACTCTATTCATGTTGTAGTTGATTTTGTTTTTACAATTTTTTTTTTTTTTTTCAAAACTTGTAAATATTTGAAACACACAAAGTTTACTGTTTTCTTTTTTATGAATTTTTAATGCGTTGACATTCGCTAAAAATGTTAAAAGGGCATTGCATTTTCAGCATTTATTGTGTGTATGTAAAGTTCTGATTTTTCATTGCATACTTTAATGCGTCAAACATAGACTTTTGCGTAAAAGAAAATTTCAATTGAAATTTGTTGGCTGTAATTTAGTTTTATAATAAAAAAAAAGTAGGAAAGTACCTAAGTAAGTAAAACTAAAACTTGTCAGAATGAAATTTCCAAAACATTTAACTTATTAACATTTGCACACATTCACAGATGTAGAGACAAACTGAGAGAGAGGGAAAGAGAGAAAGTGTGAGGGTTAGAAATATTCATTTGCTTAACTTCTTGTTTTACCGTCCAGCATGTTTCTTGACTGCCTGCGGCATACTTTGAGCTTTTACTTAAAATATTTATTAGTTCTGTTTACATTTTCTGTGTGTTTAGTTATGGATGTGTGTTAAATTTTCTTAATCACAAAATTGACATTTACATGAGCACACACATACATATACAAACACTCATACTTCTACTGCTACATACATATGTATTTATGTATAAACTCAAGTAAATGAGTGTGTTTAAACAGTAGCTTACATTTCATGCAGAAAAGTAGCAGTACAATAACATCAACATGTGCTACCGACACATGTGGTATTTTGGTTATTGTTGTTTTTTTTTTTTTATTTTGTGTAGCTATTGTACAAAAATTTATGGATTCTCTGTTGGTATTAAAATCATTTTCATGTTTTATTACACAAAAACTCTCTTAATAGATTTTGGCTTATTGTACAAAACATTCATTCATTTTACTACTTATTACATAGGTACAATAGTAAATATGTTGGCAAAATATAAAAAGAAAAAAATACGTACAGCTTATTGTACTATTACGTACTTAATTTTTTGTAATAAAAAAACACAAAAAAATTGTATAAGCTTACACAGCAAAATATTGCATAAAATTATACCAAACATTTTGTATTGTTAGGAATTTCCATTGCAAATAAAAAAGTTATTATTACTTACTCATATGCTACACTACATTTTAATACGTAAAGGTTTTTTATAGTGCCGCATCTCTTTTTTTATTTTAATATTAATTCAATTAGGAGATGGAAATTTGACGAAACCTAGTCATGTTTCCAAAAACATACAATTGTTTTAAAAATATACCTAAAATTATGCAGCAAAAAAATTTTTCCACAAACTATGAAGAACGCATTAGATATTTGAAGGAAATCAGTTGTTTTTTGGTGTTGCTATAATGATTATAAAATCTAAAATCACAAACCAATATAACAACCTATAAAAGAAAAGTTTCATTTTTCTTGTACAAGAGCGCCATCTATCGGCCTATCGATTTTGTTCAAATATTGTACAGCTGGGTTTTTTTTGATGAAGGACTCCATTTTTGGATTTTCCATTGTTTGAATCTTAAATATATTCCAAAGTGTGCTTTTAAGCAAAAGTTAGAAAATTAAGGAAGAGTTGCATTTTTCTTGTACAAGAGCGCCATCTATCAGCCTACCGATTTTGTACTCCAGGGTTTTTTTTTGATGAAGGACTACATTTTTGGATTTTCCATTGTTTAAATCTTAAATATATTCCAAAGTGTGCTTTTAAGCAAAAGTTAGAAAATTAAGGAAGAGTTGCATTTGTCTTGTACAAAAGCGCCATCTATCAGCTTACCGATTTTGTACACCAGGGTTTTTTTATCAAGGCCTCCATTTTTGGACTTTGTTTGAATCTAAAATCTACTTCAAAGGCTGCTTCGGAGCAAAGGTTAGAAATATAAGGAAAAGTTGAAGTTTTCTTTATACTGTAGCGCCATCTATTGACCGTACGACTTTCCTGAAATGTTGTACACCAAGATTTTTTATATTAAAGACGCCATGTTGGAGCTCTGTTTTTAACAGACTTTCCACACTGGACTCTGAAGCAACAGTTACAAAAATTAAGGAAAGTTGCATTTTTTCTTTACAAAAGCGCCATCTATCAGGGTACCGATTTTGTTAAAATTTTGTACACCACGGTTTCGTTTGATCAAGGACCCCATTTTTGGAGTTTGCTTGAATCTAAAATGTACTCCAAAGGCTGCTTCAGAGCAAAAGTTAGAAATATAAAAAAGAGTTGAAATTTTCTTTATACTCTAGCGCCATCTATTGACCGTCCGACTTTCCTGAAATGTTGTACACTAAGATTTTTTATATCAAGGAACCCAGTTTTAAGCTTTGTATCTTAAAGATTTTCCACAGGGAGCTCCGGAGCAATAGTTAGAAAAATCGAAGGAAAGTTGAATTTTTCTTATACTAGAGCGCCATCTATGGACCGATTTATTCTGTTGAATTTTTGTACTCCACAATGTTCGTTGAGTTAAGCCAGGGATTCAATTTTTTGTTTCTTCTTTGATCTAAAAAATTATCTTAGTTATATTCCAAAGGGTGCCTAGGAGCAGAAGTTAGAAATAGCAGCAAAAGTTTAATTTTTCTTGTACAGCCGCCATATATCGGCCGACTGATTTTGTTAAAATTTTGTAAACCAGGGTTTTTTTTATATCAAGAACCCCATTCTTAGACTTTGTGTGAATCTAAATTGTATTCCAAAGGGTGCTTCGGAGCAAATGTTATAAATATAAGGAAGAATTGAATTTTGCGTTGTACTCTAGCGCCATCTATGGACCGTCCGACTTTGCTGAAATGTTGTGCACCAAGATTTTTTATATCAAATACACCATTTTGGAACTCTGTTTTTAAAAGATTTTCCACAGGGGGCTTCGGGGCAACAGTTAGAAAAATCAAGAGAAAATTGAATTTTTCTTATACCAGTGCGCCATCTATGATCTATGGAACGATTTATTCTGTTGAATTTTTGTACACCACAATGTTCTCTGAGTTAAGCCAGGGATCCAATTTTCTAATTTTGTGTCCCTGCTTTGATCTCAAAAATTATCCAAAAGCAGATCTAGAGCAAAAGTTAGAAAAGTCAGGGAAAGTTGAATTTTCCCTAGTACTAGAGCCCCATCTATGGACCGACCTTGAAAACTTTTACGCCAGAGTTCTTTGGAAAAAAACCTCATTTCTAACCTCAGTTTTGATCTAAAATATATTTTTTTAACCGGGCTTCGGCGAATAATTTGTAAAAATTTTATAATTCTGAAAATGGATTTTTTTTTTTGGAAGCATCAAGTTGTATTTACTGTTTTCTCAAAAAGCGTTCTCATAATAGAGGTTAAAAAATCATTTCACTCTAATAAAAATAGTAATATAGATATGCCTGGATCGACTGCTTACAAATTTATATAGATATCAAAACCTTAACTGGGAGATGTACCTCTATCTTTTAATGAGTCGCTTCATGGAAGTTGCTTCAACTCATTGATTTGCAAAGGTTTTCTTGGGTTCATTATCTTTTGCCAAATGCCTATAATTCTTCTTTAGAAATGAGCTCTGTAAGTGAAAAACTTTATAAGCTTTTGGTGCTCCCTATAAATGCAGTTGTTTAATTTAAAAGTACTCCTAAAAGTATGCTTTGTTTTAAATAGCTTACTTAATTATTGAGGAGTTCAACAAAATTATGATTGGAAGAATTAGCTGGGGTATAAAAAATGTAAAAGCGAGATAATTCGACCCTCTCATTCCTCCGCCCCCTCATTCCTCTTCCCAACAACGTTCTTCATTGCAGAGTTCTAAAAGTTGGGAAGCCTGTGGAACAACCACTCTTCAGTTCTTGGAATTAGTATTGGCTTTCGGTGGGTGCAACTCTCTAACTCTTTGTTGAAACATAACAATCCATTTTCTATTTATTTACTTGTTTTTGAAGAAAAATCTTTGGTAAAATATCATCAATCGTCTCTCTATCTCTATGTAGATTATCAATTGTTAACTTCCTGTTGTGTTAAGTTTTGTTAGCCAAAAAATATTGAAACAAAAAAATAATAAAAAAAATTCCAGTTACAGTTTAATCAATTTATGTCCTTTACAATAACATTTTGGCATGCATTTATGTTGTTGGTGGTTGATGCCAAACTGTTTTGTGTTTGATTTGCTTCAATGAGTTTAGAAAATATTTTGTTCTAACTGAACTTTGTGGTTTCTTAGACTTTTTTGTTTATTTTTAAGTTAATGTTAAGAAGAAAAGACTTGAACTCCTAATGTTTTTATTCTAAATATGTGCAATAGATTCCTGCGTGGGCTATTGTGCCATAAAAGAACTGCCTTGTGGATATCAGTTCTGGCCGGAACACTTCGCTTCATTTCACTCTTTCTGACCTTTTCTCTGCTGTGGACCTGTTCCGTGTAATGCCAGCCTGCGCTCAATGCCCAGAATCCATAAGTTTAGCCTGAACTGTAATCTTGTGGCACAAATTCTTGTCACCTTTATTCTTGTTAATCTAGATTCAATTTATTTATCTTAAACTGAAAATTCAAAGTTCTACTGTATTCTACATTACTACCGTGCATTTATGGATTAATTATCCATTTAACAAATCAACACAAATTTAATTTCAAAAGCATTTCACAAAAACACTTCAGGTGCATACTCTTTTAACTTGACAGACACATTTTTGTTTAACTTAATTAAATGTTGAAATGTAATTGCTTTAAGCATTTTTTGTTAAATACCATTTACTACTAGGATATTGTAAAATATAGCAAACAAGACAACAAAGTTGTAATACCAAAAACAAAACCATCAACAACGAAAACGTTAACATTTGTTGCACATTCCCATGCTATATACCTATTTATATCAGACAGTACATCTTTATGGTTAAAAGTATTAATTATTATTATTTTTATGTATGATTCTATGTTTTATACTATTTTTTATCATTGGCGGTAAGATTTAATATACTTTCATTCAAATGCGCATCTTATGCGCTTCTTTTGTAAGCAGATTGAAAGCAGTTTCAGTTAGTTTTATATAAGTGAACAACATTATCTGCTGTTGCTTTTTTTTGGTATACATAAGTGTATGTAAAAGTGATATAAACCTACTTGTGGTTAAAATTTTCAGTGTCTGATAACAGAAATGTACGTAGCTCAATTCCGTCTCGTTTTTTTTGTGCACGCATACTCATAAAAAAGCAGCACAAAACACAAAAGCAAAGTGAAGTTTTCTTTTTTCATTTCCCTCTTTTAATCTCTTTGTGTGTGTGTTCATTTTCATTTCTTTACACTTGGGGCATGTTGTCTGCATTTAATTAATTGCTGCATGTGAATTAAATATTATTATTATTTTTTTTTTATCTGTTAAGTTAAATTTGAGTTGCAACTTGCAACTCTTGTTAAATATTGTGAAATGTGTTATCATTTTCCTTTTATGTCGTACATATTAAGTTTGCGTACGTTTGAGTAAATATCTCTGTGGGTGAGTGTGTGTGCAAATATCTGGCGTACACTCTGCTTTCATTTTTATATATATTAAATTTTTAATAATTTTTAAATATAATTAAAACCGCAACAAAATATGTTTTTCGATGACAACAACGACAATGACGACGAGTGTAAATAAATGAAACGAAAATGTCATGCTATTTGTATGTTGTTGCTGATGCTACTATTAATGTTGCTGCTGCAAGTTGCAATGCATTTTCATTTCTCATTTTATTTTGACTTGCTGTTTATTTTTATTTTAATTTTATTTTCATTTCATATTTATTTTCTTGTATACGTATTTGTATAAGTATGTATATTTTTTTTTTGTTATTATTTTAATACGCTTAATTAAATTGCTTTTTTATGCCGAATACAACTCTGTGTGCTATTATCCGCCATCCTCCATCCAAGTTGTCATTTTTGCATTTTGCTGGCTGTTATTCTTTCAGACTGCTTGCCTGCCTGCTATGTCTCTTGAGAGATATGCAAATGCAATGTCGCGTTTTTGTGTGCGTGTATTTACGTGTGTTTGTATGTATGTGACTGTGTGAGTTATAAAAAAAAAATGATGCAAGCGCTTAAAAGCAGCTTAAGTTGATTTTATTAATGTTGTTTTAAAAAAGCATTTTTATGCTCCACTTCATTTTTTTTTTTTTTTACCCCTTAAGTTTTTATTTAATTAGTAAAATTATCTTTTGCGCTGTCGTTGTAGTTTTATGTGAAAAAGATATGTCAAAAAATATGAAAAGCATAATTTAAGGCATTTTTAAAAAAGAAAATATATTTATTTTTGTTTTCTATTAACCGCTTTGATTCACATTCACAGTCAAAGCAAAGACATCATTCTTTCTATTTACTTCTGTGGTGTTTTATTAAGAATTAGCTTTCATTCATTGCAGCTATTTAATAAGCACTAAAGCATAAGTTTAGGAGCATGCAAAAATTAGCATTTTCCCTCTTTGATCTTTGTGAAGAAATGCAGAGACTTAGAACAAGATCTTTTTAATCTTTTATTATATATTCTTTATAAAATTCTAAAGCATTAATTACGTATTTATTTAAAACATTTCATTATGACTCTTTAGAAAATCTTGCATGCTTTTAAGCAGTTTAGAAAAGCATTTAAAAATTATGAAAATTTTGTGGTGCTTTATTTCTACTTTAAAATAGGGAAAAATTCAAACTAAAATTATTTTAAATAATTTCTTTTTTTTATGAGCTATTTGAGGTATTTTTCTCGAGTTTGCACATTTTTTTTCCTCCTTAAGATATACTATGATTTGTGTATGGGAACCAAGTATTAGGAAATGCGATTTAAGCAATAGCAATCTTCCGGTTTGGGACTTACCGGTGAAACTTTGACTTCTCTCACAAAGTTTTGATATCCAAATTAAGTCATGGTTGCTATTTCGATTTCTAATCCTTTCAAAAAAGTCCAAACTGTCATCTTCTGCACCAAGAATCTAATGGTAAGCAACTTCAGATATGTTTTTCGACTCGTGCTTTATACTTTGCACTATGCAAATCGTTTAAAGAAAAGCTAACTAACCCCAAAGCACTTAAACTAAGTTTAAACTAATTTTGAATGTTCCTAAAACTATGCAATACATTTTATTCAAATCTTGAAATATGAAAGTTATACAGAAAACTAAATAATTTTAGTAGAAAAATGTATAGAGGTATAATGCATTCAACAAGGCACACACCTACTTTCATTCCTATACGTTCATTTTACATTAACATTGCATACTTTTATGCTGCTGTTTGTAATCATACTTTTCGTTTTAATTTCTTTCATGCTCCATTGCAAAAAGCAGAAATGCAAAAAAAAAAAAAAAAAATAAAAAAAAAAAAAAAAAGAAAGCAAAACACTTACAACACAGAAAGTAGTTTCATTTTAAATTAGCTCTTAAATCCCATCAGAATGCTATCAGCTTAACTAACGACAGAAATTCAAAGCTAAAACAGTATATAGAGTAGTGAGTAGAAAAAAAAAATATGAAAAATATTAAACCAACAACAATCTTTTTTATCTTTACAGTGCGTATAGCATACCTTCAGGCGTGTATATAACAACAACAATAACAACAAGAAAAAGCCAACCAACTATCAAACGAAACGATGCCAACCAAGCGAAAGAACGAATGAACGAATGAAAGTATGAAACGTAACGAAATGAATATTGCTGCATATATCATGGCGCATTGCATGCAAAATTGACTGCTGTAGCAGCATACACACACATAAATACTTAGTGAGTGCCACTGCTCCTGTAGTAGTGAAAATTGTTGCAGTAACAGCAGTAGCAGCAGCTATAGCGCATTACAAACTGCTGGTCTAAAGCTGAAATGGAATTTTTAACAAAGTTAACTCAAGAGCCAGTAGCAATTATCACAACTGCACTATTAGCAACGCAACAGAAACGAGCACAATTATTACTACAACAGCTAAAACAACAATACAAAGAACTGAAACAGAAGCAGCAGCATCAGCAGCAGCAGAAACAGCTACAACTACAGCAGCAACAGTATCTCGCTAGCAACTTTACGCATATACGAAAACTCGTAGCAGAAGCGACAGCAACAGCAGCACCAGCAATAAGCTTGTTGCTGTATTAATTTTAAAACGTTTTGTGTAAATAAAGTCCAGTCGCACAGAGTAGCAGCCAGCAATAGCAACAACTACGACTACGACGACGACGACGATTGTATGAAAGGTAAGTGTAAAGTTGAGTACGAAATACTTGTAAATATATTTTTTTTTTTCCAAATTACATTTTTCTTTTTATTTTCGGTTTTACTTTTTTTCTCTGTTTCATTTTATTATATTTTTTTTTTTGGTAAAATTATTATACGAATTTAAATTAAAAATGTATTGCATACTTTTCGCTGTTGAATAAATTAAATTTAATTTTTATTGCATACATATATGCGCACATACATATGTGCGTGCTGTACTGTTTCACTATTTTCACATACCTTCCACAAAAGTAATGTGAAGGCGGTGAATAAGTATATGAAAACCAAGTACTCATTAAATATTTGTAAATATACTTTTATTGTGCTCTGTAAGTTATGCACATACTACGATTAATGAGCAACTTGAATTTTATTTATTTTTTTTAATATAATAGCATACTTTTTGAGGAAATGGAAAAAGAACCGCAGTTTGTATGCATGAGTGTATGTGTGTATTTGATGTGCACACATATTTGCAAACTTTATTAATTCGTAATAAAAAAATTTCTTATGTCAAAAAGCACATAAAGTTTAATATTCCTCTTGCATACTTTTGGGCGAGACTCAAGGAATAGTTAAAAAATTGGAGAGTACTGTAAAAATATATGAGGATGGCGGATTTTGGAACTTAAATATTAAATATTTTAGTTTTTTTTTTCATTGTTGAAAGAAGTTAAAGTTCGTAATCGTATTTAGACCTTCAGTGGTTGCTGATAGTTGAAGACGGCTGACATACTTTGATTTAATAAATTTTCCGCTCAGAGAATGTTTAAGTTTTAAGTACAGATCGTAATGATAGATAACCTTCAGTTCAGATGAGTAAATAGACGTATTAGCGTTTGGGTGTTGAATTCATTTAATTTCTTCTTATACTCGTTCACCAAAGAGCTCTCAGTAAATACGATATATCGTTCTGTCCATACCTGATAGGAGTAGTACCTACAAAATAGCATCGTCAAATATATTTGACTGTCGCCTAGCTTGTTTTCATGTTTTCCTTACAAATTGATGCTTTCTGCATTCTGAATTCAAAACTACTTCTTTTAAATTCTGTTGTGTCTTTCTGCATATAAATTGGCTGTAACTTCAAATAAACTGGAGTCAATTTACCTTTTACTGAATTCAAATTCGATTTTTTTAACTCGATTTGAGTCTTTGGTTTTTATTAGTTCTTTTTGAATTCGAATTGTTTTCTTCCTGATTTAAATTTACTTTTTCTGATTTCAAATTGGCTCCTCTTGAATTCATATTGCCGCTATAAATTAATTTTGTTCTTTCTGAATTTAAAATTGATTCTTTCTGAGTTCAAGGTGACTTCCTTTGACTCTTTTGCAAACCGACTGACTTTTTCTGAATTCAAACTGAGTCTTTCTGAATTTAAATTGATTTTCTAGAATCAATACTTTCTGAATTCAAACTTTTTTCAATAAATTCAAAAATAACTCATTCTGAATTCAAACTGACGCTTTGTGAATTCCAACTGACTTTTTGTGAATTCCAACTAACTTTTGGTGAATTCAAACTGACTCTTTGTGAATTTTTTTATTTAAATTGATTTTTCTGAATTAGAGTAGATACTTTCAGAATTCAAATTTACTCTCACTAAAACCGAATTGACTTATTCTAGATTCAAGTTGTCTTTTTATGAATTAAAATTTAATTTTTTGGAATTGCATCAATTCTTTCTGAATTCAAAATGACTTTTTCTGTATTTAAATCGATTCCTACTGAATTCCAAGTAGCTCTGTCTGAATTCAAATTGTCTCCTTCAAAATTTAAATAGTCTTTCTGAATTCAAATTCAATCTTTTTGAAATCAAATTTATTACTATGAATTTAAACTCAGTCTTTGTGAAATCAAATTGACTATTTCTGAATTCAAATTAACTCCTTCTGAATTCTAAGTGACTTTTACTGAATTCAAATAAACTGTATGAATTAAATTTAACAGAATTTAATTTGAACCTTTTTGAATTCAATTTGAGTCTTTCTTTATTCATATTGACTCTTTGTGAATTTATATTGACCTTTTCAGATCAAAACTTCCCCCTCCTGAATTCAAATCGACTTCTTCATTATTCCAAGTTATATTTTCTGATTTCAAATCGACTCTTTCTGAAATCGAAATAATTTTTATTGAATTCAAATTGACTCTTTATGAAATCAAATTGAATCTTTGTGTAATCAAATTGACTCTTACTGAATTCAAATTGACTCCTCCTTTTTATGCATTCATTTTGTACACCACAAAAATCTGACTACCGAGTACTAGCGGGTCTAAGAGCGTGAGACGTGAGAGCGGGAACAAATTCAATGTCAAACCGCTGCCTCCTTTCTCAACAAAAACCTACAGTCCCTGTTGCTGCATAATTAAAAAACTTTTATTGGAAAGAACAAATTGAAATCTTTGGATCTGCAAGTGCTGCTGAGTATATATACCCAAAGAGAAATTTTAAGGAATAAATTTCTTCATCGAAGTATTATTAATAAATTATTGTAAATATGTTGCATACTTTTAGGTGATGTTCAAATTAATTAAAATTCTGAATAAAGAGTTCAACTTTTATTTAACTCCCATGTCTGCCCAGTCATATAAGCGATTCAAAAAAATATTTTAAATATGTTGCATACTTTTAGGTATATTCAAAATTAATTTTTGGTAAGAATTCATTCTTTCCTGAAGATTTTAAGTTCAATTTCACTTATCAAAATTTATTAACGAAAAAATTAATTTGGATATTGGATATTGAAAAAACTTTGCATACTTTTAAGTGTAGTTAAAATAAAGAACTCATCTTTTATTTAACTCCCATGACTGCCCAACTATATAAGCTATTCAAAATTTTTTTTGAAATATGTTGCATACTTTTAGGTGTATTCAAAATTAATTTTTGGCAAGAATTAGTTTTTCCTGAAGAATTTAAGTTTAATTTGACTAGATCGATGAGAAAATGTATTAACTAAATATTAATTTAGGTATATTTGAAATATGTTGCATACTTTTAGGTGTATTCAAAATTAATTTTTGGTAAAAATTAATTCTTTCCTGAAGATTTTGAGTTCAATTTCACTAATTCGAGGAGAAAATTTATTAATGAAAATATTAATTTGAATATTGTAAAAACTTTGCATACTTTTAAGCGCAATTAAAACAAAAAGTTCATCTTGAACTTAAATTTTGTATACTCAATTTTACTATAACTAAAATAAATTTCTGCCATGGTTTCAATAACATATAAATCTTTGTAAAAACATTCTCCAATGACATGGCTCTTTATTTCTATCCTGGCGAGCTACACGTCAATAACTGCTGCTTTTACAACAATCTCAGTAAGATATTAATAATTTAGATTGTAGCATACTTTAGAGGTCACATTGAAAATAAATTTATAATGCAAAATAAAAAAAGAAATTTATATTTTTCTCTGAAAAGAAAAACACGATAAAGGTTTCAAAGTATAAAAATTTCAAATGTTTTATAGTTTTAGAAATATTTGCATTCCTTGAAGTTTTGATTTTAAAAATTTCTTTAAATTACATAAAAATTTATTGCATACTTTTAGGTAAACATATAACTTAAAGCATACATATTTTTCTACAATTTATTCAAGTGTATTCTAATGCTCAATTACTATCGTTACATTACATTTACATAAATGCATACATAACATCAATGGTAATAAATGAGAAAATTTATACAAATTAATTGCATACACATTTAGGTGCATTCAAAAGGCAACAAACAATTTGTATTACTAGCAATACTAAAAGTATTTTCTTTGATATAACATAATAACAACAAATTGTAATTCTAAAATTTTTGCTTTTCTCAATTTTATACAACTTACGTAATTTTTGTGTATGCACATGAATTTCATATGTTGAATATTGCTAGTTTTTAATGATTTTGTTTCTGTTATTCTCGTTGTAGTATTTTACTTTAGTTATGTAATGTAATTCCCAAAAGTATTCAATAAAAATTCCATTTCTCTATGCAGAAACTTATACTACATGCAAAACTTCAATTTTAGCTACAACTGCACACACATACAATTGCTAAAACATAGCAAAATTAAAACCATAAAATTTATTACGCACATACTATAAAATTCGATTACTGTTGCAAAATAGTGTGTATGTGTGAGAGTTTGAGATATTTTTCCAAACATTCCTTAAAAGTACAACCCCAAAAGCAATTTGTTTTCTCTATGCTATAGCTTAACTATGCTGTTCTCCCTCTCAATTCTTCTTTCCCCTTCTCCCTTTCTCTCCCTTTCTCTCTCTTTCTCTCTCTTTCTTCCTTTCGCTCTCTTTCTTCCTTTCGCTCACTTTTTATGTCTATCTTATGCTTTTTGCTACATTTAATTACCTAAAATGTATGCATTGAAAATTTTTTGTTCATTCTTTTCTTCGTTGGTACAAAACAAAAAGATAACTGCTGACCCAAGCACAAAGGAAATATACACAAATACACCCAAAGACTTAGTGAAATACATATCAATACACACACACACACACACACTCTCATATACCACATACACATATATAATTGTTTTTGTACAATAGTAAAGTTGTCGAAGCATACCAAATTAGTAGAAGAACATAGACACGAAGCAAAAGGACAAAACATTTAAATGTTAGTGAAATATTATAAAAGAAAAATTTTAAATGTAGCATACATTCGGGGCATTTTTGACGAAACTTTATGCACACACACACACACGCAAACACCCACATACATATAAACTTTAATTTTCTGTCTTAACTTTTTAATCAAAAAAGTTTTCTTATAAAATATACAAAATTGTAAAATAGTTCGTATACACAAAATACTTATAAAAAAACAAAACAAAAAATACAACGAAACTGTAGCGCAAAATACTCTTTAGGGTCGCTGAACCTATAATTTAGATATGGCCTGTGTACATGTATATTCACTACAGACTTTTCATTTAGTCAATTTGACGTACGTACACAATGTGACCGGCAGAGAAATGTGTGAACCTTCTGCCGCCCTCAACTCAACAACTAAACATTAAAGAGTAATTTCCGTCATTTCAATAGGCATTCTCTTTGCCTCTCTACTCATTCCCTTGAATTGACTTTTGTTGTTAATAATTTAATTTAGCATACACACAGGCGCAGCTTAAAACTATTTTTAGTATTTTCTTGATTTTACAGAAAAACATTCAAAAGTTCGAAAGTGCCTTACCACAAAACATACATAATTGTGGTTAAACCACATTCGAAGAAGAAGAATTTTTCGTTTTTGCCATTTATGTATTTATGTATTAGAAGATATCATATGCATACATAATTGTATACGAATAAAGTCAAAAAGTATGCAAAAAGTTTATAATTTTAATTTCTCTTTGTTTTACTCGGAATTTATATTTTGAGATTTTTTAAGAATTTCTTTAATAAAACACAAAAATCTGTTTATGAAAGTTTAGCTGCATAAAATTGAATTAGTGCCAGAATCAAAAAAAAAGAATCAAAAAAAAAGAATCAAAAAAAAAAGTTATATTAAATTGTTCAAAAAGTGAGAGCGGTAGAGGGACGCAGAGAGAGGTATTTTTAATTTGTATCTGTCAACTCTTATGCCTACGTGACCTAAAACAAAATAGGAATAAGCAACTCAATCTGCAAGAGACATATTACAACAACAAAAAATGCCTAAAGAATACAAACGGGATGAAGAGACAGGAGATTGACATATATATTTAAAATGTAAAATTATTAAAATATTACAGATGAAAACTATAAACCATTTGCAAAAGGAACAGAATCAACAATCACTTCAAAAAATCCCAATTAAAAAAAAAAAATCTTGAGAAAAGAATAAATTTGATTTAAAATATATTTTTTTTACACCTAAAAATATGCAATATTTATTTTTTCCGTAATATTTTTAACACAAATTTGTATACAAAATATTAAATAAAATTTAAAATAAGAGTAGGCATCAAAACCTTTTTTTTATAGCTATCTACTTTACATTATTAGCCTAAATAATAAATTATTATTCTAAGAAGATTATCTAAATAAATTACAATTACAAAATTAAAAATTCTTAAGTACATATACACAAAAACAAAAATTTTACTAAATATTGCATACTTTTAAGTGAAAATATTTTAATAATTAATTTCGCTAATCAGCACATTCAATAAGTGCAAACAAATATGCTGAAATTTTACATAATAACGCAAATTTTTGTAAGTCTCTTTCATAAAATTAATACATGCATAAATAAACATGAACTATTAATTTTTATGTTGCAGTATTTTAGGCTTTTAATAAATTCAATAGATTATTAAAATCATCATTTAATTTCTGTATTTAAAATCTGAAAAACTCGAACAAATCACGTCAATATTTTACCAAAAAACAAAAAACAAAAAAGTATGGAAAAATTAAACAAATAAATAAACAGCACATACTTTTTAGCGCATATACAAAAAACTAAAATATTTGCGCAATAATGAATCCACAATTTACTTAGTCACTATAGCGTATAAAATATAAAGCAAAAATAATACTATCATTTGTATGAGAGCGGGGAAAAGCCATAACGCACACACACATACATTCATACAATATATATGTAAGCACATATACATAATGAACGCAATGTTGCATATACAAACATATTAATTTGCGTCATGCATTAACTGTCAATATCAGCAGTCATATGCACACACTCACACATTCACAGCCTTTCGCACATAAATTTCCATTTATACCGACCGAAATTAAATTGACAAATGCAATGACATCATAATCGTCAATATGCATACGCATTAATTTAAATACAAATATTTTGCATGCATAGAGTGAGCGTATCATTGGGAAAAATGGAAGGAAGCAAAATATATTTTCACACAAACAAACTCTATCGCTCCACTTTCATGACTACCCGCACACATATACCATACATAGGTACACATTTATATGTATGCATTCGTAAAACAAATGTCATTAAAATGTAGTAGTTTTCTAGTAGTTGTAGTTGTAATTAAAAAAAAAAAAAAAGTTATCATTCTGCCAATCGACAATAAACTATTGTTTTTCTCGGTATGTATTGTATGTATGTAGTGGTTGTAGTAGTGGTAGTTAATGGTACTAGAGCTTATTGTTTGATGATGTACAAGTAATGATATATGCATTAGGGTTAAGTGAAAAATGTGAAAATGCGCGATTTGATCGGAATGGCGATTGAAGTTGTATAAGTTGTCAAGGTGGCAAAAGGAAACTCAATAAAATTTTTTCATTAGAATAAAGAACTCGGTTATAATTTCGGATATGTATCTCTTCATAATTTTTAGATATGAACATTTTTCCTAGTATTTATGAACATTTTTCAACAATATTTCTTATAGTTAACGCATTAGTAATATTGATGTTTGTCTCCACTGAACTAATGAATACTTAGTTACTTATTCACAGAATTCAACATTTATCATATTAATAACAGTAATTATAATGCCCATAAGTTAGCCACAATGTGAAATTTATGGACCTGTGATAGCTTTCATAATGTTTTTAGTTCCTAGAAATATGCACCTTTTTATAATTCATTCATTTCTGTCTCAGGATATTGCATTAAATTTATCGCGAAATATCACATTATAAAAATAAGTACACCTAAAAGTATACAACAAGCTAAAATTATTTTCTCAATAATATTTTAAATAAATAATTCAAAGTCAAAATGGTAAAGTAATAAATTTTAACCACCGAATAGTAAAACTTAAATATTTATTTCGGTATTACAAATTTAAAAAAAAATTTAAAATTGCATCTAAAAATATGCAAAATTAAAAGAAACAGTTCAGTAAATTTTTTGTGATACATTGAAGAACAATCAGATTTGGATTGAATTTTGATTACAACTAAAAGTATGCAATATTTAAAAATTATTTTCTCAATAATATTTTAAATACCTAATTCAAATTCAAAATGGTAAAATTTTACATACAATTATCAGGAAGAATTAAATTCGTTTTGGTGTCCTAAAAGTATGCAATATTTTTCAAATAATTTCAAATATCCACCAAATACTGAAAATGAAAACTTCATTTGGGAATTGCAAATATAAAAAAAAAAAAATAAAGCCTTAAAATATGCAAAAATATTCGAAAGAAAAAACACCCAATGTTTTGTCATCTAATAATTACAAAAATTTAAAAACTTTAAAATTAATCACAATATCTTGACTAAAAGAATAAATTCAGCTATTGCAGCTCTGTATCCTAAATATATGCAAAACTTTTTAAACAAATTTTCTATGATACTTTATATAATAAATTTGAAGCACGAAATAAATGAATAAAAAAAAATCCTAAAATCTTCAGTCAGGAACGAATTCTGAAGAATTTTAAGTACTATTTTAATTAAACCTAAAAGTATGCAAAATATTTAAATACAAATTTTCAATAATATTTACTTTACAAAAAAAAAAAAATAACTGAGTTCTGGTTTAAACTATATATGCCGAAAAGTATGCAGCTTTTTAAAAACTTCAAAATTAATCATAATGATCTTCTGAACACTAGACTGCTCGGTCGAAGTGAAACGCGGGCTGCCCGTGGACTGACACACACTAAAAAAAAATATCACTTTGAAAAATTTACTAACGCAATTAAATTCCGTGCATGTATGTACATAATAATGAGATCTATTCTACTCCGATTTAGCAGTCTAGTGTGAAGGCTTAAGTTGCGAGAAAAAAAATTTATTTAGCATCTCTGAATTTTGACCGTTCCTAAAAGTATGCAAAAGCTTTTATGAAAATTTGCAATAATATTTTAGTATATTTATAATTAAAAGCATTGCAAAATTTTGCATCTAATTTTAGTTTGAAAAAGGTAAATTTGAACATGAGCTTTGCTGAAAACCTAAGTCCTGGTATGAAGTATTTTTCAATTCTTTTTAAAAGTATGAACATTTTTTTTAATAGTTGTTATTTAAATTAAAAAAGTTTAATTTTAATAGAGTATATTTTACTTTATATTTGATTCAGGAAATAAATTCTAATATATCATTTATATATTTTGAGCACTCCTAAAAGAATGCAACATTTTTAAAACAAATTTTCAATAATAATCTAATAAAGTGAAAACAGGAAATGGTACAGTTTAAATTAGAATCTTCAATCAACAATAAATATTATTTTAGTTACATCTAAAAATATGCCAGGTTTTTCAATACTTTAATTAATAAACTTTTTTACCTTGTCCTGGTTTAGGATGGTCTGTTTGCTACGGCTTCTCGATACTTATAATTATATTCCCATTATAAAACAGATTGTCTAGTCTCGACTCTTTCACTTAATACATTTGAAACTTTGTACTCTGAATTTGTGATGAACCAAAAACTGAGAATCATGTTATCTAAACTTAACACTTTTTAATACAACCTAAAACAGAAATATACATCTACATCGATATATGCTTGCCTGGGTTTATATTTAATTAAATGATTTTTCATTTGGTCATACCCTCTTACTCTCTCTTTCTCTCTGTATAGTACATGTTTGTATGTATTTGTTTAATGAATATGCTGGCATGTATTGTATATAAGTATGTATTTCTTTTGAACATTTGTGCATATGCTGTTGTCATGAAGGTTCTCGCTGCTCAATATTCGTTGTTATTGTTGTTGTGGCTATTCTCAACTTGCTATGCTAGGTATTTTTTTCTATTTTTTTTTTTTTTTTTTTAATTTTTATAAAATATTTCAAATCTAAACAGAATTTTAATGATCAACATTTTTTTGTTATCGCTGGTTGTTGGTGTTTGATGGCAGCAATGCGTGTGGTTTTAATTTGCTTGTGTTATATATTGTCGATGTTTTTCTCGCTAAAAGTAAAGCACAAATATGCATAATTGATGTTAAAATTGAAATTAATGCTTGTGCAAATATAAAAAATTTTTAATTTACTAATTTTTTTTTTTTTTTTATTATTTTAATGCAGTATTTTAAATTGTTAAAAAAAATTTAAAATATTTTTTTTTTGTGGTTTTTATCAAATATTTGCATTATTTTTTTAGTGCTAAATATTTTGTTGAGGTTAGCATTTGTTAATTAAAATATAATTGCGAAATTTAGTTTTGAAAAACAAAAATATTATTGAAAACTGTTGTATATTTTTAGGTGGAACTAAAATAAATATTATTCATAAATGTTGCATATTTTTAATTGGAATTAAAACAAATGTTTTTGAAAAAAATTGCATATTTTTAGGTATAAAAACAAATTAGAAATCTGAATTTCTTAAATTCCTTTTAAATTTTCTAACTATTTCGTGATTACAATGTTGTTGAGAAATTAGTTCAAAAAATGTTGCATACTCTTAGGGTGATCAAAATACCAAAAACAAAACTTCTAATTCTGTTCTGAAGATTTGGTGTCATTTAGCTTTTAGTCTTGTTTTATGTTAATATTATTGAAAATTGAAATTTCTAGTCAGAATTTGCTCATTTCTAAATGCTGAATTTCTCTTTAATTCTACTACTTCATGGTTAAAGTTTTTGAGTTAAAAGGTTATTAATTTTTAATTTTAAAAAAATATTGCATACTTTTAGGGGGACCAAAATTCATAAACCTATTTTAAATTAGAATTTTTTTTTTTATTACTCAATTATCTATCAGAGCATCGAATCCGTTGAACTGGTTTTCCAGTCAAGTATTTTAAAGCATTAAGCCACTGTAGTAACTCATTTTGTTATTTTTTAAAGCATTTACTCCTCATCTTGGAATCGAACCTGAGGCAGCTGGAGCTCCAGTCATTCCTCAGGCCAACGAGAATTCATTTCTGCTTTTAAATCTTGTATTCATTTTACAAATTTTAGGTAAAAAATTTGAATTTTAATTATAAAGAAAATTGTTGCATACTTTTAGGTGTAATTAAAATGTTTTGCAAATCTGAATTTATTCCTTATTGTAGATTTCTGCTCATTTTTCTTCTCTTTTTCTCTTCTCTCTTTCTCTCTCCCTTCTCTCTCCCTTCCCTCTTTCTCTCTCTCTCTCTCTCTCTCTCTGTCCTCTATTTTCCTTGTTCCTTTAATTGTTCGTAATTGTGATTAAAGAAAGAGCTATAAATCGTTTTTAGTACGCTTTGGCTATCACTATGTCCGAGTGTGCTTTAATATTCTTCCACTCTCTACCTAAAACTTAAGTTCACCGTTTGCGATTTCATTTTAAATATAAACGACTTTTCGAATAATTATTCAGCTTCTCTTACTTTCATAAGTTGTAATAATAACTTTAAGATTTCTAAACAAATCAAAAATTAGTTGATTTGTGTAGAAATATTAATTCACATACATCATGAATGCGTCAGTATTTTCCTTTGTGAAATTCCTTGTACGCTTACCTCAAACCTAACCAGATGACATGTGGGAATTTCTTAGTAATATTCTTATGGAAAAGCATTTCTTTTCCTCTCTCTCTCTCTCTCTCTCTCTCTCTCTGTATCCATCTCTCAAAGCTTTTTCTAATTAGATAATCAATTATTCATTAATTTCAATAGTAGCAGTGGCAGCAACAGCAAATATTTAATTTAGTTTTGTGCAATAAGGACAACAACAAATACAACAAAAACTCTCGTTGTTGTTTTTGCTGTAGAATTGTAAAATTAACTTTGAATAGGTATCAAATTAAAAAAAATTACAAACTGACTGAATACACTCAGAGAAAAACTGCGTAAAAACTATAAGGTTTCTATTTCTGTATACTCGTTTTTGAAATTAGTTAGTGAAAAAACTATTTTTTTTAATAGTATAAAAACTATCAAACTCATTAGAAAATGTACGTAAATTAAAAAATTAAAATTCTTTTGAATATCTATTCTATGTATATCCAACTTTTCTTTCTGTGTATGTAAATTGATACTTAAGTAACAGCACTTCACTTTACTTTGTTGCTCTCAAAATTGTTAAAATATTTTTGTTTATTTGCAGTTGTTGAAAATTACCACAAAACACAAGTTAAATATTAAAGTGTATTTTCGGGTAAAAGGAAGGAGGAGGGTAACAGCACCATATTGTTCTAATAGCGTTTCTCTCGTTGTTTGTTGATGATTATTTTTGTGTGCGTTGCTAAGTATTAGTTATTGCTAGTACTTTACTGATGGTTCAGTTCAAATTCAAATATATACTCTAAGCCTTACAAGTAATGAGATTATAAACTTTTTTTCTGTGAAACTTAAGAACTTGTAGTTTATTATGCAAATGCAAAAATACACAAAATGCAATCAGAAATTAGTAGTAGAAATATGTAGTAGCAGAATAAAAGGTATTTAGACGAACCAGTGCTCGCTATCTTACAATTATGCACTCTTTTTAAGAAACAATTAAAAGCATTATTTACCACAAAGATTATATAGGTGCATATAACCATTGTACCTTGAATAGTTTGAAGGTGAATATAGGTATGTGTATATGTATGTATATAAGTATGTATGTACTTTCTATACCCAGTAGTAGACTAGTTATGGCAGACGTGTCTGAATCGACTAAAACCAGCTGAATGAAAGAAAAGTGAAGAAAAGGAGCAAAAAAAGTAGGGAAAAATCAGAAAGGAATAAGGAAATGATTAGAGAAGGGATCAAGGAAAAGTGGGAAGGGAATAGGATGAATGGAATGTAAACGCCATAATTCAATGATTTGATTTATAATTGTACTGAATCTCTCTACTCTTGTCTCAAATCTCAGCATTTTTTTCAGCTTAAATTTTTAACTTTAGACTCTGACTAAAACTCAGTCACAACAAAATGGTCTAGTCTCATCTACAGTTCCTATCGCCACCTTTGACATACATAATCTCAATCGCAAATACTTCTTTCTCCCGCCCTCAATATGTATCTGCTCAATATCAGTTTCAGTATCGTAATAACTCGGTTCAAGTACTTAGGTATTAGATATCAGGTCTCAATTTGTAAATCTTAGTTTGTGATTTCAGCCTCAAGGTTAATTTTTATGTTGTGGCTTAATATAAGCTTCCAAGATTTTTTATTTTTAAAGTATGGCTTCAGTCTCAGGTGACAGAGTCAATTTTAGTCTCAGATTTCGGTCTCAAGTAGCTTCAGTATCAGATTTCAATTTCAGATTTCAGTCTCAAGATTAGGTTTCAGATTTAAGTCTCTAGTCAGTCTAGAGTTTTAGCCTGTAGTTTCAGGTTATGGTTTTAATCTCAGTTTTAAGTTTCAGTCTTAGTTTTCAGTTTCAGGCTTAGGTTTCAGTCTCAGATTTTCGTCTCAGGCTTCAGTCTCAAAATAAAGTCTAAGTATTTAGTCTTAGCTTTAAGCTTTGGTTCTAAGTCTAGTTTAAGCCTCACATTTCAGCCTCAGGTTTCAGTCGCAGGTGACAGAGTCAATTCCTAGTTTCATGTTTTGGTCTCAGGTTCCGGCCTCAGGTTTCTGCCTCAGGTTTCTGTCTCTGGTTTCAGTCTTTAGTTTCAGTCTCAGATTTCAGTCTCAAGTTTAGGTTTCTGGTTTAAGTCTCTAGTCAGACTCTAGTTTTAGTCTGTAGTTTCAGGTTGTGGTTTTAGTCTCAGCTTTAAGTTTCAGTCTTAGGTTTCAGGCTTAGGTTTCAGTCTCAGATTTTCGTCTCAGGCTTCAGTCTCAGAATAAAGTCTAAGTATTCAGTCTTAGCTGTAAGTTTTGGTTTTAAGTCTAGTTTAAGCCTCACATTTCAGCCGCAGGTTTCAGTCGCAGGTAACAGAGTTAATTCCCAGTTTCATATTTTGGTCTCAGGTTCCGGCCTCAGGTTTCTGTCTCAGGTTTCAGTCTTTAGTTTCAGTCTCAGATTTCAGTCTCAAGTTTAGGTTTCTGATTTAAGTCTCTAGTCAGTCTCGAGTTTCAGTCTGTAGTTTCAGTTTGTGGTTTCAATCTCAGCTTTAAGTTTCAGTCTTAGGTTTCAAATTCAGGCTTGGGTTTTAATCTCAGATTTTCGTCTCAGTATTCAATCTCAGGATTAGGTCCAAGTATTCAGTCTTAGCTTTAAGCATTAGTCCTGGTTTAAGTCTCACATTTCAGCCTCAGGTTTCAGTCTCTAGTTTTTGTTCTCGGTTTTAGTCTCAGGTTTCAGTCACCAGTTCAAGTTTCTGGATTCAATTTCCAGTTTTAATCTATAGTTTCAGTTTGAGGTTTCAGTCTCAGTTTCAAGTTTCAGTCTTAGGTTTCAATTTCAAACTCAGGTTTCAATCTCAGATTTTTTCTCCGACTTTAGGCTCAGGGTTCAATCTAAGGTTTAAGTCTTAGTTTTAAGCCTGAGTATCACGTTTCATCCTCACTCTTCGATTCAAATTGGAAAAAATCACTTTTGAATTCACGCTCGCTAGGTCACAAATTTCTAGCTGAGCTTATCGACTTCCAACTGGGCATACACCTTGCATATATTTAAATAAATGTGTGTGTTTGCGTGAATGAATTCTATGCAATTGAAAATTTGAATAATGCGCGCGCATTTTTTTCATGAATCCGCATTTTTTTTATTGTTACAAACAAAAAACAAATTAAAAAAAATATACAAAAAATTTCATTATTGTTGTAGCAATTAATTGTTGCAATTATTATTTGCAGCAGCAGTAGCAAAAACAATAGAGTCTGGTATACCGAAAAATAAAGCAAAAACAATCAGTTGCAGGTACTCACAAATAAACATAGGTACCTATGTAAAACCTCTTCTCGTTGTTGTTGTTTTTGTTAGAGAGTTACAATAGCGTCATTTGTTTCTATTTTTGCATTTTGTTTTATTCTTTCTAAGAATGTTGCACTGAAATTATTTTTTAAAAAACAAAAAAAAGAAAAAAAAAAATGTGTATTTTGTAGAATTTTCATGTAGCAATTTTTTGTTTTCCATTGTATGTAAAATTATTTTTTTATGTTGTTTTGTTGTAAAATAATTGGAATGTTGCAATGGCACGCTATAACAATTTAGAAATTAGTCAAAATGTGAAGTGGTAATTTTTCGTTTGTCCAGCATATTTAAATATTTTTCTGTTTATTTTTTGTTTGTTTTCTTTTTATTGTTTGCACTTTTGATAATTGCAATTTCAAGTTTCAAGAGTTTAAGTCTTTGCAAATTGTTTTGATGTTTGTTGTTATGGCATTTGTTGTATGCACTCATTTATTATTATTTTATTTGTTCTTTTTTTAATTTTATTTATTTTTTTTTTTTTGTGTTTTAATTGCAAATATTTATGTACATGAAAGTTGTAAACTTTGTTTTTCGAGTGCATAATAATTTACTTAAAAAACAAATAAATTCCATTGCATAGTTTTAGGTGCTACTAATTCAAAAAAAAAAAAATTAATGCATATTTTTAGGTGCAATTAATAATTGTTTTTTGTGTGCTGTTATTTTGTTAGGTACCTAATTGTAAAACTGCTATTGCATATTTTTAGGTGCAATTAATAATTGTTTTTGTGTGCTGTTATTTTGTTAGGTACCTAATTGTAAAACTATTTTTAAAATATGTTTTCGGTTAATTATTTGCATGCAGTTAATTTTTCTTCATATACAAAAACCGTTGCATAATTTTAGGTGTATATTATTTATTTTTTTTTCCATGACTGCTTTCATTTTAATATTATATATTTTTATATTTTTCATTTGCAAATTTGTATCTTAGAATTCCAGTTTAAAATAGTAATTAGTTTTGTTTTTTTTTTTAATACTGCAAATTAAATATTTACTGCATAATTTTTAAGCAGTTTAGTAAGCCTTTTACATCTACTGGGATTAAAATTTGAACCACGATTGTCAGTATTTAAATCATATAAGCTATGTTTTGTGATTTACCCTAAGCCTGGGAAATCTTAAGTGATCTTTCAGAAATCGAGGAATCTAAATAAACACTCTTTCAACTTTTTTTCCTAACTCCTTAAGGTTTTGGTTTCCACTTCAGCGATACAACCCTGCATACAGTGATGCATTCTGTGGAATAATTTTGTTATAAAAATTCCTCTCAACAGAATGTATTAAGTAATAAATTTATAATGGTGAACTATGTGCAAATACATTATTTTAATATGTACATGAGACCACCTTACACACACCTACAAACACAAGCACATATAATATTCTGACTTAAATTTGTACATGCACCTACACACACCCATCTAGAGAGAGATACATAAAACTAACAGTAGCAGTAGCAGCGTCAACCAACAGTAACAAAAAAAAAAAAAAAACCAACAACGTCAAGAACAAAACCACAACTTTACGATAATTACGGCGTGAGAACTTTGAAGATTGTGTTTGCATTGTGCTTCAGTGATTACTGTCATTTAACATTGCAGTCGGCATGGTTAGTGACAGCGGAGGGGGTGAAGGTGATGTTGTAGCCGGTTACTGGTTGTCAGTTGTTGGTCGGTTAGTCGCCGCTGATGGTTTTGAGTGGGTGGTGTATGTTTATCATAGTGCTGCTATAATACTTATAAAATACTTTTTTCTTCGTGTTTTTACTAAGGAAAAGATACTTGATTGCAATTACAACAACAACAACAACAGTAATGTGGGTATGCAGAATAAAATGCGCTTTTGGCACAACAAAGTTACTTGCACTGACTACATTTTCTCTAGACTTAGGAGAACAAGAACAAGAACAAGCGAGTGAGCAACATTGTAAAGTAATTTTCTTAAATGCATGTGTAGATACATATGTATATGTACTGTTTGTGTGTGTGTGTGCGAGTTTGCCCCTCGGTGTATGTGTGTGTGTGTGTGTGTGCCTGTGTGTGCATAAGTACTTAAGGTGTCCAATTTTGTTTTCGCTTTTGCTCGCCTAAAACTATGCAATGTATTTTGCACAGTTTCTTCTCTTTTTTCCGGCAACAGCAACGTTAGCAAAGTAACGTTAAAACGCATTTAACTTAAACCCCCATTGCTGCAATTTCTGGTAAATTGTTGCAATTTGTTGTTGCCATTACTTGCTACTGTTACTACTGCTAGTGTTGCCGTTGGTTGTTATTGCTTGCGCTTGTCGGTCCGTTCAACGAAAATTTTTGTGCACATCGCACAAGACGAGCTCATATGTGTTTCCCTGTGAGTGAGTGAGTGTGTGTTAAATGCCGGAGATTGCATGGCATATGTAAAAAAAAAAAATAAAAAAAAAATAATTTTAACAACATGTTGCAAGCAACGAATTGCTGCACTCACACATATACACACAGTCACTTGCTTGCATACGCTGTTTCTAACGCTAATGCAAATAAATGATCCAGCAAATTTTTGTGTGCTTATTTTTGTTGTCGTTGTTGCTATTATTATTCTCAGGCGTAAATTTCATTGGTTTGGTTTTTATTAATTTTTTGTTTGTTTGTTGAAAGAAATCTGCAGATTTCTTATTCTGTTTTCTTTGCCTGTTTAAACGGAAATGGAACATTTTTCTTCAAGCTTAAAACTCCTGCTGTGTGTTGCCTGTATACATCCTCGTATGCGTTATATGCTTGTATGTGTGTATGTGATATTGTTATTTTCACCATATTGTTTTTTTTTTTTTTTTTTGTTTTTGGTTATTTCTTTAGGTTTTCTGCTTTCGCTTTTTTGTATTTATGCAAACAAAGAAAAACACACACACACATTCATTTTAAACGTGACATTTCACTTGTGGCGTAATTTTATGCTATTATTATCAAACATCAGCATCACCACCAACATCTTGTTTGCTTGCTTGCTTTTCAGTAACATTTTCTTTGGTTTTTTTTCATTGTTTTTGCCACAAAATTTACATTTTAAATTGTTGCAATATTTAAATTTTATGTAATATTTGACAGTGTTAAGTTCCACCAGTTTCTTTCCCAATTCAAATTTCCATTTTAACTCTTATGCAGCCACGTACATCTGGCCGGGCCAATTAGATATACGAATGAAAAGAAGTGAAAGAAAAATCATTACTAAAGCCATAATATTCTCAGTTGCCATATTATAAGCAAGTTCCAATCGATTACACTGAAATATGTGCGTGTTTGTGTGGGCGTGGCATGAACCATATGTTTACTTTACGATGGCACAAAGATCCAGCCAAACCTCCATATCTTTTGAAGGGAAATCGAATTGAAAATTTTTTAACTGGGGTCAATGGTTTTTGTTGGAAATAGACTAACTTCGTTTCCCCACCCCCTTTTCCCTTTTCTCGCATTCTAATACTATGCTTCGAAATACTCTGGAGTAATGAGTGTTTGACAGCAACATGAAAGAACTCAGAGGCCTGTTCCCGATAGGGAGATAAAAAATATCGAAACAAGTTGACAATTCAATCGAAAAATATACAACTCTCCCTTCTCTTTAGGTTAGGTTAGGTTAGGTTAGGTTAGGTTAGGTTAGGTTAGGTTAGGTTAGGTTAGGTTAGGTTAGGTTAGGTTAGGTTAGGTTAGGTTAGGTTAGGTTAGGTTAGGTTAGGTTAGGTTAGGTTAGGTTAGGTTAGGTTAGGTTAGGTTAGGTTAGGTTAGGTTAGGTTAGGTTAGGTTATTCTTCAGCATTAGTTTAAAGGTGGCAAGAGGTATGCCAATATTCCCCCTGTCCGTACACAGCGAAAGGTTAGTATCCTGTTGGCTAACTTATCCGCTTTGCAGTTTCCTTCAATGTTTTTATGCACCGGAACCCATATTGGGCACACTCTGAACACAGTGCTAATGACATTCATGAGCAATTTTTAATTTTAGTGCCACCGAATTAGCCGCTTGGCTATCCAAGTATACATTATATATAAACTAACACTAGAAACTCTATTCTTTTTATACAACCAACTTGTATTTTGGTTTCCTTATAATTGCTAAGAAAGAACGTGTGTTCCTGTGTATATTCAATTCACCAATTTTGTTTTTCTACAAAACCCCAAAAAACCATTGGTGAAAATATAATTAAAGTTTTTGCGTATAAACTGCAGTAAGAAAATGTCCAAACTATACATTTCATTTTCCACACCATCGCAGTTTACTTCATCGCTCTTCCCTTACCACATGCCATAATTGCAAGTTTCACATTGCAAATTGGAATTGTACTCAAACAACGAACGCATCGCTCTGACGTCATTGGTGGCATTTACGTGCAGCTAACAGCTACAAATTTTGCTGCAGTAGCAGTAACAAAAATAACAGCAAACATTTCAATGCATTAGCAAATTTAAAATTCCCCAGATTTCCTCCATAAAAAGAAAAAAAAAAGTATTTGTGGGTCCATTTTCCTTTAGAAAAAGTTAATAAGAAAAGAAAATTGTTTTTGACATTCGGACTGCGCTTTATTATTGTTGCATTCTGTAAAAGAAATGCAATTTTCTCACTTTGCAATTGTGGAACCCTCCTCGTAACCCATACGAACTTATAGTAGCAACCGCAGTTGAAACCCCTGCAAAAGAAAGAAATATAGCGCATATAATGAGCATAAAGCGTAAAACCTTAAAGAAAATTGCAAAATTCTTTTTTCATATTATTTTTTGTTTTTTAATTAAAAAATCTAAAATTCACCAGACACCACAGTGTTTTTGTTTTAAATCCCTAATTTATTTTATTATCCTAAATTTCTACTGCCGTCTATCTCCCTCTTTAAATCAGTAATTGAAATAAATGTTAGTAAAAAATTTTAAATATTTTCATAATTAAATTTGCCACATTTCATGTAATTATTTTATTTTTTTTTTTTTTTAAATATGTAAAGTGAAAAATACCAATCAACTTGTGTATTAATAAATGTCAAAATGACAGATATTCAGATACGCGCCATAGTGCTTGCCTAGAATTGATTACTTTATATGTGTATGTTGTATAAATACTCGTTTGTCATTGACAAACAGACAGACAAACGTTTTCGGAAAGCAATTTTTTATAAAGTTGTGGATAAAAAACAGAAATCAAATTATAATTAAAACATGCATGAAAAATAATTTGAGTCCAGTCCGAATATTAAGTTCCCTGCACTTACATACATGCTTATAAAACCGAGATTGTAACCGATGTTTGATTTTCGATTTTTCCTGTTAGAGTTATATTCTGTTCCTTTCCATTTATTTCCATTTCTTATATTCTGTCCCATTCTATTCCATCCAGTTATATTTTCCCTGCTCAATTGTAATACACCCAGTTCCACTTCTCATATTCGAATTGTATTCTGACTTTTTTTATTCCATTCAGTTCCATTTCCAAGCCCAAGTTATATTATCTTCCATTCCACCCTATTCCATTTTTCATATTTGAATTCAATTCTGTTTCATTTCATCCATCCAGTTCCATTTCTAATGTTTAAAATCGAATAAAATTATTTTATTCTATCCTGTTCCATGTGTCATATTCAAAGTTCATGTTGCCTATCTCCATTCCATTTCATCCCAACTAGTTTAATTTTTCATGTTCCAATTCCATTATTTTCCATTCATTCAGTTCTATGGTTCGGGTTCCATTTCATCCAGGAACAGGAAAGGAACAGAAAAGGGACAGGAAAGGAACTGGAAAGGAACGGGAAAGGAACAGTAAAGGAACAGGAAAGGAACAGGACAGGAACAGGAATGGAACAGGAAAGGAACAGAAAAGGAATAGGAAAGAACCAGAAAAGGAATAGGAAAGAACAGGAAAGGAACAGGAAAGGAACAGAAAAGGAACGGGAAAGGAACAGGAAAGGAATACGAAAGGAACAGGAAAGGAACAGGAAAGGAACAGGAAAGGAACAGGAAAGGAACAGGAAAGGAACAGGAAAGGAACAGAAAACGGACAGGAAAGGAACAGAAAAGGAATAGGAAAGAACCAGAAAACGAATAGGAAAGAACAGGAAAGGAACAAGAAAGGAACAAGAAAGGAACAGGAAAGGAACAGGAAAGGGACAGGAAAGGAACAGGGAAGGAACAAGAAAGGAACAGGAAAGGAACATGAAAGGAACAGGAAAGGAACAGGAACAGGAATGGAACAGGAAAGGAACATGAAAGGAACAGGAAAGGAACAGGAAAGGAACAGGAACAGGAATGGAACAGGAATAGAACAGGAAAGGAACAGAAAAGGAATAGGAAATAACCAGAAAAGGAATAGGAAAGAACAGGAAAAGAACAGGAAAGGAACGGGAAAGGAACAGGAAAGGAACACGAAAGGAACGGGAAAGGAACAGGAAAGGAACAGAAAAGGAATAGGAAAGAACCAGAAAAGGAATAGGAAAGAACAGGAAAGGAACAAGAAAGGAACAAGAAAGGAACAGGAAAGGAACAGGAAAGGAACAGGAAAGGAGCAGGAAAGGAACAGGAAAGGGACAGGAAAGGAACAGGAAAGGAACAAGTAAGGAACAGGAAAGGAACAGGAAAGGAACAGGAAAGGAACAGGAAAGGAACAGGAAAGGAACAGGAAAGGAACATGAAAGGAACATGAAAGAAACAGGAAAGGAGAAGGAAAGGAACAGGAAAAAGCAAGAAAGGAAGAAGAAAGGAACGGGAAAAACACAAGAAAGGAACTAAACAGCCAGAAAGGAAGAGGAAGGGAACAGGAAAGAGTAAGAAAGGAATAGGCAAAGAACGGGAACAAAAATTAAAAAATTACTTCTTTTTCAACCCACTCCTCCTTTTCCAATTTTAGGCAAAGTACAAATTTTTACAAAAACCTTTTTCCTGATACCGAATTTGCTAAATGTTTTCCGGCTCCGAATAAAAAATTTCATTTCTATATGAAACAAAACTTTAGAAATTCCATTGCTTCCTTTTAGTTCGTTCCAGAGTGCAACGTGTGTTCTTTCTCTTTCTTTTTATTCGATTTTTTAAAATCTGATGTATCTCATGATGACAACTTAAATACTTAAATGATCATCAATTTTTATGTATAGTACAAAATCACACTAGAAATACTGCCTACTATAAACTCGTATAAGCATTTGTATAATTAACTTCAAATTAAATTGAAAGAAAAAAGTAAATTAAAATTACAAAAACTACAAACATTAAAAAAAAAGAATCAGAAATTGCATTTTCAAACAAATATATTTGCATTTTTTTTTTTATTTAAATCTACTCGTTTGCTGACAAATTGACAGCTGTCGTTTTGAAAAGTATTTAATTGAATTGATTATGGGCATTAAAAAATATTAAATTTGCATAAATTTGCGTATTTTTTTTTGTTTTTTTTTCGAGAGATATCTTTTATGTAAAAAACAATTTCGCTAAAATTTCCACCTACTCTAACTTTTTGAAGCCATACATGGGGCACCGACATAGACACACAGTAGTTTAATTAGCAACGTTGGTCACTAATGAATGTCATTCTGCTTTGAGAAAATGTTGTTACTTAATTGACAGTTCGTTTTTTGTTTTTTTAATTTCCATTTTTTCTATTTGCTATTTCATTTGACTATTGTGCTGATAATTGCTAGCTAATTTTTAAAAGTTATGTAAATGTGTAAAATGTAATTAAAAGAAAAAAGTGGAGAAATTATTATGTAATATAAAACTTATAGGTAATTTTGCAGTTTAAGAAAGGCAATTGAAGGTTATTGTATGGGAGAATTTCTTATGAATAGTAAGAGAGAAAAAATGTGAAATGCTTTAAGTTTGAAAACAATGTAATGAAAGTTTAAATCAGTCTAATGAAAGTGTTCAACAATCCAATGAAAGTGTTCAACAATTCAATGAAAGTGTTCAACGGTCCATTAAAAGTGTTCAACAATACAATGAAAGTGTTCAACAGTCCATTGAAAGTGTTCAACAATCCAATGAAAGTGTTCAACAATCCAATGAAAGTGTTCAACAATCCAATGGAAGTGTTCAACAGTCCATTGAAAGCGTTAAACAATCCAATGAAGTTTGTGTAAATCCATTCTATCCATTTTCGACAATACTTAATCGATTAAAACACTATCTGTCTCCCAAATATTCACGAAAAAAACAAAATCAAACTATTTTCCTCCCTCTTTTTCAAAATGGCATTTATTTAAATTCCTCTTTGATCTTTGCAACATAATCATAAAGATGATTTCTTTTTAAATCTAAAATGAAATGAGCAAAAAAAAAAACACAACTGAAACTTTTTTATCGAATTTTCTCAGAATGTTCTTGTCTCTTATCGCTTGGTTCGTTCATGCTCTTTTCTACTTTTGCCTCATCTTATTCCATACTTCCTTACAGCATTAGGCGTTATGAACCTTCCCCCATATCCTCACCTCTACAAATCCATCGTTGATGTAGGAATGAAATTTAAGCCCTACTATGCTGGTACTAGAAATTAAGAAACGTAATGAACGTTTGTCACCAAATTAAATTTTTCTACGAAATGCTTTAAGGTTTTCAGCTGCTTTTTTTTCGTATGGTGTTTTATTTTTCTTCTTTTGCCTTTTGCTTTTTTCTGGAATTGCTTTTCATTTTGCAATTCCAGAAATTTTCTTTTCGTTTCATTTCTTTTTTCTCCTTCTTACATTGTGCATAGCAAGCTGCTTGCTTTTGCTGGGCTGTGTAAGGCTTTTGTAAGTTACTTCCGTTTCCGCTTTTTAGCTCAGCCATAAGCAATTGAATTTTATTTCTTTTTTTTACCACAATTACTATGCTATTTCTGTTACTTGCTGTGTTTTTCTTTTTATTTTCTGTTGAAAATCACATCCACATCGAAATGAATGAGCACAGAAATTGCAAAAACAAATGAATGCATGAATAGAAACACAGCAACAGCAATAGCAAGAAGAATTGCAAAATAATATAAAAAAAAACTAGGGAAAGCAGAGAAATGGCGGTTGTATAAATCTGTTAATTTCTTTTCAATTATGCAAATGAGATTGATTTTTTCTGGAATCCTTCTGCCTGTGTTGTTAGAATGCAGTATAACATCACAAATGCAACTTGTGTGCACCTAAGAATCAATGAGCGTGTAGATTGGAGTGGTGTAGCATCATAAATGCCTCACATTTCACTTCTTCGCTCTAGTAGATGTTGCTGCCGTCGTCGTTGTCGTTGTCGTCAACAACTAACAATAAAAACAAAATTTGTATTCTTATTTTATGTGTTGCTTTTACTGTTGTTGCTATTTAGTATTGTTGCTGCTGTTGCTGGTGATGTTTCTTCTTCTCTTACTCTAATGATTTCGCTATGCTATTATAGATTACACTCTGCGACATGAAATGTATTTTTTTTCACCCCACATACACCAAAAACATGTATTTTTCCCTTCACTGGTAGGTCCGGAGATTTCCCAGAAGGAGGAGAGGGGAGATTTCGTCCCATTAAAAATCGTTCTTTATGCTTGGCCAACAATCAAAGTGTTTGAGATTTTCATCGGGAAAGGGGAAAGTTTGACTTGAAGCTCCACTTCCCCCCTACCCCTCCCACCCCCCAGAGATCCGCTTGTGCTTTCTTTTGAAAGGAAGAGACAAACAGATTTATAGTAATTTGGACGATTTAAATGAAAATAAGTTAGGTCTTTAGTTAGTTCCTCACTTCTGGTTGGGTCCTTACCTTTAGTTAGATCTCCACCTAAGGTGTGATCCCTCGCTGGAGTTAAATACTCACTGGGTGAAGTTCTCACTTTGAATTACATCGCACTTTGAGTTTTATCCAATCCTAGAGTTCCTTCCCTCCCCTTAGTCTAGGTCCTCACCCTGCGTTCAGGCCGCACCTTGGGTTTAGATTCTCGCCTTGAGTTAGTTCCCACGATGGGTTAGACTCTAATCTTGGATTAGGTCCATACCTTAGGTTAGGTCCTCATCTTGAGTTAGGTCTTCACTTTGGGTTATGTTCTCACCTTGGGTTAGGTCCTCAACTTGGGTTAGGTCCTAACCTTAAATTATATTCTAACTTTGATTTAATTCTTCACCTCAGTTGAGGCTTTTATTTTTTAAGAAATATCTTCACAGAGGTTTAGATTCTCATCTCGGGTTAGATCCTCACCTTGGATTAGATCCCCATCTTGGGCTGGGTCCTCACTTTAAATAAGGTCCTTACTTTGGTTAGATTCTCACTTTAAAATGGTCCTTACCATAGGCCAGGACCTGACCTTGGTTAGATTCCCAACTCTTGAACTTGAATTAGATCCTCTGCTTTGGTAAGACTTTACCTTTGATTAGGTCCTCACCTTGAGTTAGGTTCTGACTTTGTGTTTGGCCCTACTTGGTTAAGATTATCACCTTGGGATAGATCCTCAATTTAGGTTTGGTCCTCACCATAGGCTAGGTCCTCACCATAAGCTAGGTCCTCAACTTGGGCTAAGTCCTCACCGTAGGCGAAGTCCTCACCATGGGTTAAGTCCTCACCTTAGAATGATCCTCACCTTAGCCCGGACCTGACTTTGGTTAGATCCCCACGTTAGACTTGGTCCTCTTCTTGAGCCAACACCTAAACTTAGATTAGATTCTCTCCTCATATTGAGTTAGGTTCTTACTTTGTGTTTGGTCCTACTTGGCTTAGATTATCACCCTGGGATAGATCCTCATTTTGGGTTTGGTCCTCACCGTAGGCTAGGCCCACACCATAGGCTAGGTCCACACCATAGGCTAGGCCCTCACCGTAGTCTAACTCCTTACCATAGGCCAAGTACTCACCTTAGATTAGATCTTCACCTTAAGTTGTCCCCTCCTTGGAATAAATTTTGACCTTGTGTTAGGTCTTCACCTTGATTTAGGTCCTCATCTTTCTCAATAGACATTCCACATTTCTCAATTTTGATCGATTCTTTCTTATAAATTCGAATTTTGGTATAATTTTACTCTGTTTTTTTTAAATTACTCTCTGGTTTTGGCTAAGACTGTTTACATTTTTGTTAAATAGTGTTACTATTTTGTATAAAATAAAGGCAGTGATAATACGACAAGAGAGAGAGACAGACAGAACTGAAAGGAAGAAAAAGCGTCGGAAAGAAATTAAAGTAAAAAAAACTGACAGAAAATAATTTTTTATTATTTTATCGCTGACAAAGTTGATGAGTTCATAATAAAAACTGAAATGAAGCAGTCAGCCAGCCAGCCAGCCAGACAGACAGACAGCCACACATCCACATAAATTCGAAAACTGTTGCACACACATGCACACAAATTAAATGAGTGCTGTCGTCGCATATACATATTCAGTAAATTGAGAATCAAAGTGAGCATGTAGTAGTAGTAGTATGTAGTATAAAAATGTAATGCAGCCGTGCTGTTATCTCATTAGAGTAAACACAAGTGTATGTGAGAACGCAATAGCAGCAACAATACCAACAACAATAGCATTAGCAACTACAACATCAAAAACAGCAACAACAACAATGAGAGCATTCATAGCAGCAACAGCAATAATCAAGTAACAGCAAAATTTTTATCATGCGTACACAATTTTTCTTTCTAACAATTTATATTTATACTTTTTATTCCCCACTTACAGTAAAGCTCATTATTTTTATAAGCTGCAAAGTGATATCCTTGAAGAAATTCTTGCCATGTTTTTGTAGCTTTAGTATTTTTGCGCGCAGATAGAAAATGAAAAAAAAATGATAATAATAATAATAATAATGAAGTAAGATAAAAAATAAAATTATATATTGAAAATGACTAAGAGACGAAAAGAGAAAAATTGAAGGAAAAACTAATATACGAACGAGTATTATTGGTTTAAAGGTAAAATTTGTTAAGTAATAATTTTGAAACATAACTTGATAGAGATTTTGAAGGGGTACGTTTGTTACGATGTGTTACTATCAGAGGGAGGGGTCAAAATTTGTCAAAAATTGCGTTACATAATATGTGAACGGCCCCAAGGAATAAAAAATAGTATTAGAAATTGTTTTAAAAAAGTGATAGAAATGGTAGTTAAAAAAAGTAGTAGAAAAATAGTCAAACATAGTAGTATAAAATAGTAAAAATAAGGAGTAATAAATATTAATAGAAATAATAGTAAAAAATAGTAGTAGAAAAACAGTGAAAAAGTACTAGAAAAGTAGTAAAAAAAGTAGTGAAAAAGTAGTGAAATAGTAGTAGAAAGTATTAGTAGATAAAGTAGTAGAAAATAAGAAAAAAGGAATAGAAAATAGTATTAGAAATTGATGTAAAAAAGTGATAGTAATGGTAGTAAAAAAATCGTTAAAAAAAGTAGTAGAAAAATAGTCAAACATAGTAGTAAAAAATAGTAAAAAGGAGTAATAAATATTAGTAGAAATAATAGTAAAAAATAGTGGTAGAAAAACAGTGAAAAAGTGCTAGAAAAGTAGTAAAAAAAGTAGTAAAAAAGTAGTGAAATAGTAGTAGAAAGTATTAGTAGATAAAGTAGCAGAAAATGAGAAGAAAGGAATAGAAAATAGTATTAGAAATTGTTGTAAAAAAGTGATAGAAATGGTAGTAAACAAATCGTCAAAGAAAGTAGTAGAAAAATAGTCAAACATAGTAGTAAAAAATAGTAGAAAGGAGTTATAAATATTAGTTAATGTAATAGTAAAAAATAGTAGTAGAAAAACAGTGAAAAAGTAGTAAAAAAGTAGTAGAAAAAGTATTATTGTAAAGTAGTAGAAGAAAGTATTAGTAGATAAAGTAATAAAAAAGTAGTAGCAATTAAAAAGAAAATTTTTAAAAAAAGAATTAAAATAGTAGTAGAAAATAGAAGTAGCGCATGGTGCCACAACCACTAATCCAACAAACCGAACGAATTTTATTGACACTTTATATTGACAAATAGTACTTCTTTACTAAGATATCCCGTAATGAAAATTCTGATTATGTGGAAGGTGCCACACCTTTTTTGTCAACCCTACCCAAATTTTTGTTGTAGCATGGCATTGTTAATTCACGTTCTTCTATCAAATTTCTATACTATGCTATAAATGATTCTTGAGATATATCCAAAAAAGTATTAGGATTGTATGTGAGGTACCACGCCCACTTTCCTAAAAGCCTTTATGAATAGCTATGTTTCATCCTCTTGTCAAAGCAAATATATTCTGAAAATATGACTTAAATCTGTCAAGTCGTTCTTCCTTTGGTATGACAAAAGGTCCTACGCCAAATTCCAATTTCAGTTTCCAAAATCTTTCAAAATTGGTTCTATATTAAATAGTTTTATAAGTGGTTCGGCAATTATTCCCGTCTGGTCTGAAATTTTTGTTTATTTTATATTTTGAAATGTGAAGACTACATAAATTATATAAATTTCACAACTATATCCGAAAATGAGACGCTGAGCAGAAAAGTGGTATAACTTCTACGTTCAGAAAAAAGTGGAATAATTTTACTCAAGAGCAAAAGCAAAACGAAATATGTTCAGAGCAAAAGTGAAACGAAATATGTTCAGAGCGAAAACGGAATAAAACACTATGCTGTTCTTGCTCTGAAAGAATTGTTATACCATTTTTGCTCTTACTTTTAAGGCATTTCATTTTCACTCTAAACCGTATTACTTATGCCATTCTTGCACTGACACTCAAAATTATTTCACTTTTGCTCTTATATAAATTTTAGCCCGCTTTTCCTCTCAGCCTGTCAAATGATCGTTTTTGGTCCGAAATTTTTTCAAACTTAGGTTTTTTGTTGAACACAAATCTGGAGCAATATTCAAAATACTGCAAAATAACGCAAGGCGCAAATAAAAGAAGCTAGCTGTGAGTACCTAAGAATTTGAGTTTTTTATACAAAATATACTTTTCTGCTTCATAAAACTACGCCCATTGAATTTTTTTAAGTTTTGAGATCAGATTTATGCTTTTTCCATCAAAATTTATCAGTCCCAATTTTTTTAAATCAATAAAAAATTTGGGAACTAGAGGGTTGATTAAAAATTAGAGATATAAACTTTTTACACTAGACATTGCTATGGAAAATTTTTAGCTCTAAGGAGTTCAACCATTCGTTCAAAATACAGCACATTTTCACGTTAAAATCTATTAAATCTTTATACCCGAAACATCACCAGCAAGTATTGCGAATTATACCGATTTCAATCAAACAATTGATTCATGTTGAGTAGCTATGCTATAACTGAACTATATACAAGGTTTTTGATTGATTTTGTTTTCGTAATTATTTATTTACCAATGAAAAATCATAAAATAAACATTATAATTTAAAAAATAAAAATTTTTATAGTAAATCTTTCAAATAACTACTATAATTTGAATGCTTGACTGCTTCCAGAAATTTATTCAGAAATATTTTTTAACTCTTTCATACCCAATGTTGCGTCTATGCTACATTCACTTTAATGTGGTATAAATAAAATGTTTAACGTTATTTGTATTCGGTTCTGTATTCCTATATTCTTCACGTTTGCTGATTGCCGAATATTTGAAATTTCTTGCTTCAGTAATTTTTTTTTTAATGTTTTGCCTTTGAAGTCCAGCAAAAAACCTAAGTGCAAAAATTTTTAGTAAAATCTTTTGCACTATTTTTTGAAAAATGATGCATTAAGTTATTACTAACCAGAAATTTTTTTTATCAGAGAATATGAAAATCAAAAAATTGGAAAAAAGGAGTTATCCAGTGGTTGTCTACAACTTCATAGCTTTGTTTTTTTAACCTTTAATAAAGGACAAACATATCAATGTAGAAGCAAGAAATTTGATGTCATGATTGTGGAAGGCCTAAGTAACCATAATTTCACAACAAAAGATTTCTCTCAAGCACCATTATAATTCGGCCGTCAAAGGGTTAACAGTAATTGGTCAAAATTTTAAGGTTCTTCATTGCGCCCAGGTAGAACGCATAGCTACCGTTTTCTTTAATAGGAAGTTCATTAATTTTGGTACACAAACACAATCATTTCATTTAAACTTAGAGTAGACCTAAAGAATTAATACAAAAATTCTACATGAGTTTTATTTTTAACCCACCGTTTGGGACATGTTTTGATAATCTTTGGTTTGGAACATTTGGTCTGGCCAGACCCCTATGTATTTTCATACAAATGTATGAGAAAATTGCATTTTTGGGCATGCAAGTAAATTTTTTTGTTTTTTTATTACTCCAGTGCCTTTCTCATATGTTCAGTTGCATATTCAGCTAAAAATAAGAAAAAAAAATATCACGTAGAAAACAGATAAAATATTTATTTGTCTCATTCATTTTTACATTTTCTTTTGAGGTTTATAATATTTATAAATGGAGTGCTGTGATGAAATGCGAATAGTATTTGTCTTATTGATTCATCAAACGCATTTAAAGTAAACATAGTCCACTTTTGAGTGGTTCTGGGCAGACCACTTGTGCCAAACCGAAGCATATTCAAATGCATATCCTTATAACTATCTTGGTAAGACTTGGATCCTTAATTTTCTTTTTTTTAAATATGATAGATAATAAATATTTAGGAAAACTCACAAAATTTGAAGTCGCTAGCTCAATCAGAAATATATTAAAATTACAATTGAAATCGAAGAAGGTCTGGCGGGACCCATGTGCCAAACGGAGGGTTAAAGTTGCTAATCTCTCTTAACCAAAGCGTCTCCTCCTAAACTCTGCTGGATAATTTATTTTAAATAATTTATACTGAAATTAAGCAAAGTACACCAAAGTCTCAAACTCATGAGATTCTTCAATGCCAACAGATGTCGCTTATAACAAAAACAGAGTTGTTTGTTTTTTTAAAAGAAAAGAACTTCATTTTAATTTCAAATTTATACATACATAGTTAAATATTTTTATTCTTAATTAACAAACTGCAATCAAACGTCAACCACCATGTTTCTTCTTTTCCCTAATGGTTTTCCCATATGCCTTAAAATGAAAAACTTTTTTTCCTTTCACCAGAACGTCAGTAACTGAATCCCATAGCACTTCCGGAGCATAAGGTGGTAAAAAATTTGAATCAAAGGTGAAATTATTTGTATAATAATCAAAATCCTAAAGAAAATAAAACAAACAAAAAAATAAACGATTTAACTAAAACTATTTTTTTTTTTTTTTAACTAACCTTTTTCAATGGGCACTGCAATGGTAAATTGCTGTAACGTCGAATATCATAGATTAATTTAAATAAAGTATTCTCATATAATGCACCAAGAGCCATGCAAACATCCACATCCACTGATATAAATGTATCACGTTTACCATTACGTTCGAAGGATAAGTTAAATGGTGCAATTACATTATTTTTGATGTCACGTGCTAATCTTAGATGCATAGTGAGCGCTGGTGACAATCCAGGTGCAATCTGTGGTGTTAGACCGCATTCAAATAGTTCCACTATAGTTGGGTCGAGTGTTGGTGAACACTCGACTTTGGTATAAATAATGCGTAAACTTCCGGAACGCTTTAATAGTATTTAATTGTTATATAATATAGATGGAAAATATATATATCATACTAATTAATTACCAATTTTGCTGCATTTATAATGAGCTGAATGGAATATATGCATAATATTAGCAATATTTTTGATGCCATTACATTTTTTTTGATCAATTTTTGCAGGCTTTTAAAATGAAATAGACTGAATTTTTCTTAGTTAGCTCTGACGTACTTACAAAAATTTAAATTAAGCAAAATAAAAATGTTTAAAAAAAAAAAAAAATGCAATTAAATTGTAATTTTGTTTTGAAAAACAAACTGTTCCAAATAATCATTATCAAGTAATTTAATGCTTGGATTGCTTTATTCATTAATATGAAAATGAATGAAAAAGTAAGTAGATTAATCTGTTAAAAATGTACATCAATCTAATGACAGTATGCATCAATCTAATAAAAGTTTTCGTTAATGTAATGAAAGTGCACATCAATTCATTGAAACTGTACATAAATACAAATAAAGTGTACATCAATCCAATGAAAGTATACATTAATTCAATGAAAGTTTACATCAATCTAATGAAAGGGTATATTACTGCAATGAAAGTGTACATCCATTCAAGGAATCAAAGTTTAATGGACCTTATTTATAACATTGATAAAAAAATTCTTAAAAAATTGGAAATAGGACTCACTGTATAAAAAATTATCTTGCAAATTTGTAGCATTACCTGGGAGTTTTTAAAATCGAGTTGAATATTTAAATTGAAGTTGAATATTTTTGGTTATTTATTTTTTTTTTTTACAACTTTTTTTAAGCCTAATTTTTGCATTTACTTAAAACGATTTGTTTTAATTTTATGCTATAATTTATAGTTAATCATTTTACTTTTTTTTTATAAAATATAATTATACAAAAATTCATAAAATTATATATTTAATTCCTTTACTTACTTTTTTTTTCTTCGCAGCTATTTTCATATATAGAGACAATCCCTTTTTGCCTTTTACGAATTAATCTACGACCCGTCAAAAACTTTTATTTCCAAACAATTTTATGGTAAGTCTATTAAAATTTATTACATTTTTTTTTAATTTATTTATTCAATATCATTGTATTCTAAGGGTCAAGGCTGTATTTATGGGAGAGGTTTTGATATTAATTGCCAGTGAATGGAAAAAAAAGTTAAAAGAAAATCTATTGAACGATTTTTGAATTAGGATTTTTTACTTCCCTCAGTTTCTTTCTAAAAAGTCTAATATAAAAAAGTAAATTTGAAATCTTATTTACACTACTCGACCAAATCTAATTTTTCTTCGGATTCGAAAAGAAAAGGTGATGCTGAGCAATCCTGCATTCATAGTTTTTCTAGGTCAGTAACTGTTTTTGATTTAAAGTTTCAAAGTGAAACAGTTTAAGAATTAATAAAAAATAGGAAAAATTATCGGATCCTTGTAAAATTAGACTTATTTGAAAGGCAATAAAAACCATATTTTAATATGTAATATGCTTGAAGTTTTTCTACCATCAGATGGCTTTTTCACTCTAAACTCGTCCGTCATTCAGAATTTTTAAAATCTGACTGCAAATTTGAAACCAGCGGGCCTTAAAACACTTCGGACTACTGCACTTTTAATTATATCTGGTCGTGGGTGTAAGTACGATAAAATCCATTCCTTATACATTTTTTTCCTGCACCCCTAGACTTAAATATATCCCCTGCTTTTAGGGCGCATGCCCTTTGGCTTATGGCTCATTTGATTCAGCCTTTAATTGTTAATTTTCGAAGTTTTTGGCACGTCAGGGTTTAGCTCTACAATTTTTCAAAAATGGCAGAAAACGCTATTTTTAGGGATAGCGAAGTTTCTGACCTCAGACTAATGTTCATATTATTGGCCAAACCAATGCAGGGCAGTGTTATTCTATCAGCTCCAAAATTTTCGAAGACAATCTCAGAATTTAATTAATTCTTTAACCCATTATTGCTCAGATCTTTCAATACTGATACTACACGAATTTACGGAATATATGCCAACCTCATCCAGATTCCTAATTATTGACAATGGCCTAAATTCCCACTGATAATCATTTGAAAAAAATGACTCTCTGACTATTTTTGGTAATTTTTTTTTGAGTTTGGGTACATCATCAGTAATGGCAAGTCAATGGGTTATCGAAATAATGTCCTTCACGAATTGGAATCCACATTGAATTATAGTTATTTGAAAAAATTTAAATCGACTATTCTGTGAATTTTTTTGTCATTATCTGGCATTTTTTTTTTTGGGTTAAGATTAAAAAAACTCGGAAACCAAAATGTTTCCTAAACCTTCAAGGTATTTATCCACTTTTGTCCCTAGTCTGATAGGGTCCATCAAATGCATCATCGCATCTAATTTATTGTATCAGTTTCATAAAAATTATTTATGAATGTTTTCTTCGAATTAAAAACATTCTGTTGAAGTTTTTGCTGCACTCTTCTCTCCATTTTGTTGTTAGTTTTTCTCTGTTGATATTCTCTACACTTATCTGCATAAACACGACTTAGTACACGTATATAACACATGAAAGCCGAGACTTCTACATCGGCTCTCTCACTAAAGCACATGCAAAAAAACTGCGAGAAGTCATCTCTCTGCTTGATTGTATGTAGCCGAATAACCACTGCATAGCTTCGTTTCTTACTGGTTTTGTTAGTGTGCAACAAAAACGTAATTTTTCACGTGACCGTTGTTGTTGAAACTTTTGCACTCTTCCTCTTTCGATTTTCTAAAGCTTTTTTTCTGTTGATACTCTCTACATTTATCGGCACAAACATGACATAGCACACGTATATAACATTTAAAAGGAAAATTCAGCTATATGGAATCAAGTTCTCTCACTAAAGCACATGAGATACAATTGTAAGAAGTCGGCTCTGCATGATTGTATGCAGCCGACCTCCATATGACTTCGTTCGCTAAACACTAACAACAGCATAACTTCGTTTCTTATTAGTTTCATATGAGAGCAACAACAATACGACTTCCGTTGCAAACATTTTCGATTTACCCTCGCTAAAGAAGTTTCACTTCCAAAATCCAAGAAAATCTGTGCATGTATTGGCAAATTCAGTACTTCTGGTTACCCTAAGTATGATATAGTAGGATAATGAATGTAATCAAGGCAGAGCTTAGATGAGAGAGTGATAAGCAAGTGGCAAATGCCCTTTCCTAATATTCCGCGTGTGAGCCAAAACACTGTCAGTTAACTATAATCACAAAAAAAAATAAAAATGCCTAAGAGTCCAATAATTGCACAGTGTATTATGTTTTTAATAGACTATGAAAATTAAATCTGAGCGCTAATTTTTCAAAGTCTTGTTTCATTTTTTTAGTTTAATTTTAAGTAATGTATAACAGGCTTAAAAAACGTATGTATGTAGTCATCACAACAACAGTGTATACAGAGACGGGCAAATCAGACGGCCGTTTCGGAATTCGCCATAATTGCTCATCAGTGATCTTAGTGATAGTTCTTAGTCTTTAAATATTCTATATAAGCTACTTATATTTGAAAATCGTAACCCAGAATTACAGATTTGATCCCAAATATCTTCACTGAACAGAGATATTGAAAGAAACTACTACTACGGTTCTATATACTTGTTTGTTGTTGTGTTTTCTCATTGTAAATAGTGTTACATGAATAAATTCTAAAAAAAGGCGAGACTGAACTAGGTACTTCAAGTATTAGACTAGTTAGAGAATAGAAGAGAGTTCAACAAATTTTCTTTTTGTTAGTTCATTTCTATGCCCGGTAGTAGAACCCGTGGCAACTGAGACCACAGTCTAGAACTCATTACCCTGGTTACCATGGGAGCATACTTTATAACAACGGATTCTTTGTCTGAGAATAGAACCTAAGATAACTGGGACTTCAGTTTAACTTATATTCTCTGAGATAGTTAGATCTTATGGATTCATTCTTGAATCACCACTAAAGCGATTGCAGTGATTTATTTCCTTGAAAAAAGAAATTTCCTTCGATTTTTTTTTTTTTTTTTAATTTTCATTTGAGAGTTTCCTTCATCACTATGGCGAATCTATTCATAAAATAATAAAATAATAGTTATGGATTCGTAATATTAATGAATGTAATGATCATAATAATGAAAGTATACCTTAATCCAATGGATTTATATAAAACGAGTTTTTATAAAGGTTATAGTGATGAAATATATTAATACCAACAAATCAGTATACAATTTCAATTAAAATATCTAATGCATTTTAAATATATATAAATAATTAACATAATTACACACCAAAAAGCCATAAAAACCATATATATTTATTACATCAATTACAATTCACGTTTTCTTTTATTAATTATTACTTATTAGTGACTGATTATATCTTTTTTATATTTTCTCACTTCAGTTTCTTTGGCAATTCTCCCCGTAAGGTTCAAAGCGCATATCACTTCTTTTTTATTGAAAAATTCAGCAATTACAAGAAATTTTGATTCTGGTACATATGGGGGCACACCTATATTGCTAACGCTCAAATTGTTGACTGAATATCTGAAATTCTGAAAGTTATGGTTATTACTTATTCCTATTTTTAATACATATACCGATATATGTTTTCATTATAAATTAACCTTTTTTAAAGGACATCCAAATGGAAAATTGCTTGATAGCATCCACTCTTTCATGATAAAATTTAAAAGAAAATTCGAATTCGAATTTGATTCCACTAGCGCTTTGCACATATCAAATTCATATTTAAGAAACGTTCTTGCTTTTCCATTAAAGTTTAAAACAAAAGCAAAATGGCCGATTACCTCGGATATTTCTTCTTGGAATGTAATATGTGTGTTCAGCATTAGATTGCCTTTTTCATTGGGAATTGCATAGCAATGATAATACGTTACCTTGTTGCTGTTGTGAGTGCAATCGACGCTTGTTAGGAACGCTTTAAATTTTATAGTAGCCTAGAAAAATTATAAAATTAGTTTCATCAATGTTAAAGTTCTAGCCCTTTTCTTGTTACCTTACGACCAGCATTTAAATATATTATGAAAGTTAATAAATATGTTATTTGTAAAACTCGATTTGACAACATTTTTCACGAATGTCAATTACTGAACTGAGAAAGTATGCTCATATATTAATTTTCGTTATTAAATTGGTTGGTTGTTTAAAGTAATGGTTCGAGCAAATTGGATTTAATTTCAATAATTCAGTAATTATAAACGATTTAAATCATTATATTGGCTTTTAATAACATATATGAATTCGATTTTGAATAATATATGTTTTCATTTAAAATTTGTAAAAAAGTTTAAAGGCTTCAGTGCTTAATAATGAAGTAGCTAATATATAAAGTAATTATTATTAATGTTTAAATAATATAAAGTAATGGCTTCTAAATGGTTTAGTACGCGTTTATAATTATAATTATTATTGTTATACGGAATAGGCTTTTAATTAAAAAACAAAAAAACAGAAACAACTTAGTTCGGATTAGAAAATACAAGACTTCATACAATTAAGAATATTTGCCTGAAGGAAACAATAAAACAGATGAATTGGCTAAAATGGGAACATCAACTAGTATTGATAAATGTACTTGTAGTGAAAGTGAAGGAAACAAACAATAGTGCTAGACAAACAATTGCAATCATCTACCACCTCCTCTGTAAATGCTCTGAGAATGAGAGAAAATGTCGAATCAGAATTAATAAGGTCCATCAAGAGCATTGGATAGTTATAGATTGGTACAAATGTGCAAAATTGTTCACGGTGCTACATATAGGTTAATATAACATAATCTACAAGTCAGTTTTTCCCTCAGATCCGCTCAGGTCCATCATATAGCCAGTAGCTGTTAGAATTACTAGTCCCATTGACGTAGCAAGTATGCAGTGAATAATAATAGTCTTCAAGTGAGATGAGGACTTTCAAATGATGGCCTCGAACATGTTTCATGAGTCCGATCTATCTCTATCATATGTGGAGAAAAAAGTAAACAGATTCTATTCATATGAGAACAGCATATACCAAAATTATAGGTCCTTTTGGGCCTCTACACTGATAAGCTCAGACGTGACAAACGAGGTTTAATAAACATTATATCGATGAAATATATTGATACCAACAAACAAATAAACAATTTCAGTTAACAAAGCTAATGCAATTTCAACACTGTATATATAATAAACATAATTACACTACAAAAAACCATAAAAACGATATATATTTATTAAATCAGTTACAATTCACGTTTCAATAGTGTTTATTACTGTACGGTGGGGGTTAGACCATTAATACACTACTAAACACCTGGTCACTTACGTCTGTCAGTTCGTATCTATATATTATTTATCCTACTTGTGTTTACTCACCCAAATGTATATTACCGCGATGTAGTCACCTTGCCAGCCTGCTAGCAAACGAGAGAGTGAGTTATATTGTGCAGCCTCTTTTCTAGATCATCTTCATCTTATTCTGTTTCCAGTAGACGCTGTCGCTACTGGAATTGTGGTATTGTTGATTCGCTGTCTTGCTTCTTGCTGTCATTGGTTGGTTTTGATCGCGTGATGTATTTGTTCACGAAGTTTTAAATTCTCGTCACAGTAGGCTTGTTCACTCTTCTTTTCTGTCGTCGTGGCGTGATGATGCCGTTGGGCTTGTGTGTGCTATTGCTGTCATGCTTTGTTGTATTTTTGTGGGCACAGTATTATTCTTCGTGATTGTCTCAAGGGGGAAAACGCTGTGTTTTCCCCTTTTTAAAACCCCCATTGGGAAGAATACTATGCTTTGCAGTACAATTTGATTGACTCAAAATTATGCTGTCACAATAAATGTAAATAATAAACATAATTACACAACAAAAAACCATGAAAACCATATATTTATTTATTACATCAATCACAATTCACGTTTTCTCTTAATAACTATTACTTATTACTGACTGATTATATCTTTTTTATATTTCTTCACCTCAGTTTCTTTGCCAACTCTCCCCGTAAGATTATAGGAGAATAACATTTCCTTATTATTGGAAAATTCAGCAATCAAAAGATATTTCAATTCAGGGGCATATGGGGGTATATCTATATTGCTGAGGCTAAAATTGTTTACTGAATATCTGAAATTCTGAAAGTTTTGGTTATTACTTATTCCTACTTTAAATACATATTTCATTTTTCATTATAAATTAACCTTTTTTAAAGGACATCCAAATGGAAAATTGCTCGATCGCATCCACTCTTTCATGATCAAATTCAAAAGAAACTTCGAATTCGATTCCGCTAGCACTTTGCACAAATCAAATTGATATTTAAAAAACTGTCTGGCTTTTCCATTAATATTTAGAACAAATTCAAACTGGCCGGTTATCTCGGATATTTCTTCTTGTAGTATCATTTGTGTGGTCAGCATTAGATTGCCTTTTTCATTGGGAATTGTATAGCAATGATAATATGTTACCTTATTTCTGTCTTGAGCGCAATTTACACTTGACATAAATATTTGCATTTTTATGGTAATCTAGAAAGATTACAAAATTAATTTCATCAATGCTAAAGTTATAGCCATTTTCTTGTTACCCCACGACCAGCATTTAAATATATAATGAAAATTATTAAATATATTATTTGTAAAACTCGATTTGACAACATTTTTCACGAATTTCAATTACTGAACTGGGAAAGTATGCTCATATTCGATTTTAAATAATACTATATATTTTTATTCAAATTTTGTAAGGAAGTTTAAAAGTTCAGTGCTTAATAATGAAGCAGTTAATGTATAAAGTAATCAATATTAATGTTTAAATAATATAATGTTATAGCTCCATATAATATTTAATAGTAATTTAAAAAGGTGTGCCACTTTCTAAATAAGTGGTTTAGTATGCGTTTATAATAACACTGTTCAACAGCCAAAAATGAGCAGAGACGGGATAAGTGTACTTAGGGTAATGTGGGGTCGCTGAGTCCGAATCCGTGGTCCGTTTTGCTCTGCTACGTCACAATTTTTTTTTATTGACATCAAAATTTTCAAAATTGAAAAAACAAAAAAAAATTAAAAATGCAGTTCATATTTTTTTTTTTCACCAAAACATCCATTTTTACAAAAAAAAATTTTCGATTTTCTTATTTTTCAACTTGAAAAATTTAAAAACAATTTTTTTTTTTTAATTAATTTATTTTTTCGTAATTTTTTTCATCCTCGCTATCATCGTTCACTTTTATCTCGTTGGTAGCTTAACTCAGTAATGCCTTGAAATGCCATATGGCACCTTGTCGCTGAGCCGTTCTTGAGCCAGGTTCAAAAAGATTTTTTTTCTCAAGTTACAGAACAGTGTAATTATTATTATACGGAATAAGCTTTTCATTCCAAAAAAAAAAAAAACAAAACAACTTAGTTCGGATTACAAAATTCATGATTTCATACAATTAAGAATATTTGTCTGAGGGAAAAAATAAAGCAGATGAATTGGCTAGAATGGGAGCAGCCTTAAAACCGGAACATCAACTAGTATAGATAAAGGTACTTGTAGGAACAGTGAAACCAAACAATTACGATCATCTACCAACTGCTCTGTAAATGCCCTAATCCTTCTTTTTAAGGCACAGATTGTTCGCAAAACGAGAGCGGCTCTTCGTGTTACAACATTTATTGATTGCAGGGAACCCTCACTTTTATTCAATTCACAATTCTCTTTTAATTTAACACAAATTCATGGGTGGTACAATTTAAGATTTTAACTAATAATAATAATAAAAACAAGGAAATCAAATGTTTATCATTTTCACTTTACTCAGGCTGCGGCACTGGTCTTCTGGGCGATCGTACTTAGCGTAAAATTGATGGTATCGCTGTGTTGCGGGTGCGCCTGGTAGGGCGAGCGTGCGAAGCGATCAGAGCGGTGATTGCATTGTGCGTAATGCGCCTGGTAGGACGGGCGTGCGAAGCAAGCAAAACGTTGACAACGTTGTGAGTAATTCGGTGATGAAAGTACCGTACACTTATGGCGCAGCGACTACTTAATGTGGATGGAGTAAACCGTTCGTAATTTTTCACTTCAGGCTCCAAACATTCCATCTGGGGTCATATGCTAGGGACTATACCATCCAAGTGGCATCACGTGGTCTTATTTTGGTATTAGTACTGTATTGTCATGTACGTCAGTCCGTTCGTATCTATCCACCTTGTGTTTACTTACTCAAATGTAAATTTCAGCGATGTAATCGACTTGCCAGCCTGTTAGCAAACGAGAGAGTGAGTTATATTGTGCAGCCTCTTTTCTAGATCCTCTTCTTCATCTTATTCTGTTTCCAGTAGACGCTGTCGCTACTGGAATTGTGGTATTGTTGATTCGTTGTCTTGCTTCTTGCTGTCATTGGTTGGTTTTGATCGCGTGATATATTTGTTCACGAAGTTTTAAATTCTCGTCACAGTAGGCTTGTTCACTCTTCTTTTCTGTCGACGTGGCGTGATGATGCCGTTGGGCTTGTGTGTGCTATTGCTGTCATGCTTTGTTGTATTTTTGTGGGAACAGTATTATTCTTCGTGATTGTCTCAAGGGGGAAAACGCTGTGTTTTCCCCTTTTTAAAACCCCCATTGGGAAGAATACTATGCTTTGCAGTACAATTTGATTGACTCAAAATTATGCCGTCACAATAAATGTAAATAATAAACATAATTACACAACAAAAAACCATGAAAACCATATATTTATTTATTACATCAATTACAATTCACGTTTTCTCTTAATAACTATTACTTATTACTGACTGATTATATCTTTTTTATATTTCTTCACCTCAGTTTCTTTGCCAACTCTCCCCGTAAGATTATAGGAGAATAACATTTCCTTATTATTGGAAAATTCAGCAATTAAAAAATATTTCAATTCAGGGGCATATGGGGGTATATCTATATTGCTGAAGCTATAATTGTTTAATGAATATCTGAAATTCTGAAAGTTTTGGTTATTACTTGGTTATTCCAATTTGAAATTTACATATAAATGAACCTTTTTTAAAGGACATCCAAATGGATAATTGCTCGATCGCATCCACTCTTTCATGATCAACTTCAAAAGAAACTTCGAATTCGATTCCGCTAGCACTTTGCACATATCAAATTGATATTTAAAAAACTGTCTGGCTTTTCCATTAATATTTAGAACAAATTCAAACTGGCCGGTTATCTCGGATATATCTTCTTTTAATGCCATATGTGTGTTCAGCATTAGATTACCTTTGTCATTGGGAATTGTATAGCAATGATAATATGTTACCTTATTACTGTCGTGAGCGCAATTGACACTTGACGTAAATACTTGCATTTTTATGGTAATCTAGAAAGATTACAAAATTAATTTCATCAATGTTAATGTTCTAGCCCTTTTCTTGTTACCCCACGACCAGTATTTAAATATATTATTAAATATATTATTTGTAAAACTCGATTTGACAACATTTTTCACGAATATTAATTACTCAACTGAGAAAGCATCTTTACATTTATAGTAATGGTTCGAGCAACAAATTGAATTTGAGTAATTCAGTAATTATAAATGATTTAAGTTATTATATTGGTTTTTAATAACATATATGTATTCGATTTTGAATAATACTATTTAAATTTTGTAAGGAAGTTTAAAAGCTTCAGTGCTTAATAATGAAAGAGCTAATGCATAAAGTAATTATTAATAACGTTTAAATAATATAATTTTATGGCTCCATATAATATTTAATAGTAATTTAAAAAGGTAAGTGCACTTTCTAAATAAATGGTGTAGGGTAGAGGGGGGGAACATTCGCCACTTTTTTTTAAAGTGTTGTCTAGGCTAAACTAATAGTTGTTTTTAAAAAATTATTTTTTAATTATAAATTTTCATTTATTAGCTTTCATCTGTTATCTTTATGAGTTATATTATTTTTTTGATGATTTTCCAAGTAGTCCAAAATGGTGAAAGTGCCCCAGTCATGGGGTACATTCATCAAGGGGATGGGGTGCAATCGCCCAGGAATAAAATTCAAGGTTTTTGATAAAGTAATAGTTATTTTTTTTTTAATTTTTGTTCTTATATATTACTATTACATATTATCAGTCAGAATAAGTTCTACTTATTTTTAATTTATGAAAATTTATTTATAAAATAAAGTAACAAAAATATAATTGATTCATTTTTAAAAGATTTTGTTAAAAAATATAAGTTATTTGTATATAGATGTAAATAAAAGTGGATAATACTGATCCAGAGGAATTTATTTAGATATGACTTAATTTAACATTATACTGTCTAAAATTCATATCATATGCCGTCGAAAACGCCCCATCCGCATTCTGGTGAATGTGCAACCACTTTCATAAAAACATAATTTTTTTAAACTTTTTGAACATTTATAAAAAGAAACTACTCTTATTCTTTAATTAAATAACACCGGAATAACATAGTTGAACAACTTTTTTCTCACTCAATAAATAAAAAAGTTATTACAAGTTTTAATTACTATCAAATATTTTTGCAACCATCCAAAAAACACAAAAACACGTCTGCCCCCGATCACTTACAAAGCTCAACTGTCGAAATAGAAGGGATGAAAGATGATCGGTAAAAGCACAAATTATAGATTGTTTCAATTATAAAACTTTCTTAAATTAGAAGATAAGGGAGGGTGGCAAATATGCCCAGTGGCGAATACTCCCTCTTCTACCCTAGTACGCGTTTATGTTAGGCTGAAAAGTTCGTAGCCTAACACAGTAAAACACATTTTTTTGATAAAATTCGATTTTATTATTTAATATAGTTCCCTTCGAGGGCAATACAACGATTATTGCGATCAAACAATTTTTCAACACCATTTTTATAGTACGATTTGTCTTTAACCTCGAAATAGGCCAAAGTTTCGGCAATTGCCTCTTCATCAGTGCTGAATTTATTTCCAGCAAGCATTCTATTGAGGGCTACAAACAAAAAAAAGTCACTGGGGGCCAAAGCTGGAGAATACGGTGAATGGGGAAGCAATTCGTTGCCTAATTCATGCAATTTTGCCATCGTTTTCATTGATTTGTTCCACAATCATTATCTTGATGAAAAAGAACTTTTTTCTTCTTCAAATGGGGCCGTTTTTTCGTGATTTCATTCTTCAAACGCTCCAACAACGCTATGTAACACTCGGTGTTGATGATCTGGCCCTTTTCGAAGTAATCCATGAATATAATACCATGCGCATGCCAGAATTTCTGATGCCATAACCTTGGAAGCCGACTGTTGCGTCTTTCCACGCTTTGGATAAGGTTCATCGCATGCAGTCCACTTGGCTGACAGTGGATTGGGCTTTGGAGTGTAATGATGAAGCCATGTTTCTTCCGTTGTAATATATTGACAGCAAAATTCATCTTTATTACGCTTGAATATCGCTAAACATTACTCTGAATCATCAAGACGTTGTTGCCTTTGATCGACTATGAGCACTCGCGGTACTCACTTTGCACACAGTTTTCGCATATCCAAATATTCATGCACGATATATGCAACACGTTTCTTTTATATCTTTAAAGTCTTAGCTATCCCGATCAACTTCATTTTATGATCATTCAAATTTATATTGTGAACTTTTTTGATGTTTTCGTCAGTAATAGCCTCTTTCGGGCGTCTACTGCTTGCATTATCTTCTATCATTTCATTTCGACTCTTTGAAATTAAACAAACCACTTCTTAACTTTTGATTTTCCTGGTGCAGAGTCCGATCAGTGTTTATCAAGCCAAGCCTTGGTTTCAACAGTATTTTTTTTCGCCAAAATCTGTTGATCTCCTTTTTAGGACACAGATTGTTTGGAGAATGAGAAAAACTACCAAAATAGAATTTATAAGGTTCACAAAGAACACTGAATAGTTATAGATGGAAATTGGAGAGCAAAATAATTCATTTTAAGCCACTTAGATTTTAGAAGACACTTAGATTTTGTGCCAACTTACCTTTAAGATACAAATCAGTTTTTTCGCCCCAGATCCGCTCAGGTCCATCATATAGCGCGGTAGTTGTTAGAAATGCTGTTCCCATTAATTTAGCAAGTATGCAGTGAATAATTATAGTCTTCAAGTTGAATTAGAACTCTGAAATCATAACCTCGAACATGATTCATGAGTCCGACCTATCTCTATTACATCTGGAGATAAAAGTAAACAGAATCTATTCATATGAGAATAGCATATACAAAAACTATAGGTCCTTTGGACCTCTTTACGGATTATTAAACTATATTGATACCAACGAACAAATAAACAATTTCAATTAAAAGAGATAATGCAATTTAAATATATATAAATAATAAACTTAATCACACAACAAAAAACCCTGAAAACCATATATATATTTATTACATCAATTACAATTCACGTTTTCTTTTATTAATTATTACTTATTAGTGACTGATTATATCTTTCTTGTATTTTCTCGCCACAGTTGATTTGCCAACTCTCCCCGAAATGTTATATGTGAATAACATTTCTTTTTTATTGATAAATTCTCCAATTAGTAGAAATTTTAATTCAGGGGCATATAGAGGTATATCTATATTGCTAACGCTCAAATTGCTTACTGAATATCTGAAATTCTGAAAGTTATGGTTATTAGTTATTCTAATTCTAAATATACATATAAATTAACCTTTTTGAGAGGACATCCAAATGGATAATTGCTCGAACGTATCCACTCTTTCATAATTAAATTCAAAAGAAAATTCGAATTCGATTCCATCAGCACTTTGCATAAATCAAATTCATATTTAAGAAACGATTCCACTTTTCCTTTAAGATTTATAACAAAATCATACCGACCGATTATCTCGGATATATCTTCTTTTAATGCCATATGTGTGGTCAGCATTAGATTGCCTTTGTCATTGGGAGTTGTATAGCAATGATAATATGTTACCTTATTACTGTCGTGAGCGCAATTGACCCTTGACATAAATGCTTGCATTTTTATGGTAATCTAGAAAGATTACAAAATTAATTTTATCAATGTTTAAGTTCTAGCCATTTTCTTGTTACCCCACGACCAGCATTTAAATATATAATGAAAATTATTAAATATATTCTTCGTAAAACTTGATTTGACAACATTTTTCACGAATATCAATTACTCAACTGAGAAATAGTAATGGTTCGAGCTATGAATTCTATTTCAGTAATTCAGTAATTATAAATTACTTAAATCATCAAATTGTTTTTTAATAGCATTTATGCATTCGATTTTAAAATATTCTATAAAATTTGAAGGCTTCAGTGCTTAATAATGAAGCAGCTAATGTATAAAGTCATTATATAATTATATAATTAAACATAATGTAATAGATCCATATAATAATTATCGTTTAAAAAAGTGTGCACACTTTACAAATTAATGATTTAGTACAAGTTTATAATCATTATAAAGAATAAGACAATAACTTCAACTTAGTTCGGATTAGAAAAATTAAGACTTCATATAATTAACAAATTTGTCTGAAAGAAACAGTAAGACAGATGAATTGGCTGAAGTGGTGCACAGCCTTAGAACCGGAACATCAACTGGTATCCAAAGGAAGCAAACGATAGTGCTTGACAAATCATTACGACTATCTACCACCTCTTCCGTAATTGCCACAATCTGTTTATTTTCTTTTTAGGGCACAAATTGTTTGAAGAATGAGAGAAACTGTCGAAAAAGAATATAACCTAACTTACAATTCAGTTTTCCCCACAGATCCGCTCAAGTCCATCATATTTCCAGTAGCTGTAGGAATAGAAATAGGTAGTAGGAATACTGTTCCCATTGATTTAGCAAGTACGCAGTAAATAATTATAGTTTTCAAGTGGGATGCGGTCTCTCAAATGTTGCCCTCGAACATGATTCCTATCACATCTGGGGAAAAAAATTAATAGATTCTATTCATATGAGACCCGCATATATTAAAATTAAGGGTCCTTATGGCCTTTATAGTGGGAAAACAAACACAAACCAGAAACTGAAACAAAAATCAGAACAAAAACCAAGCTAAAACCCGGATCAGAAATCACAGCAAAGAAATTTCCCAACCGAAATCTGACAAAAACTAAATCAAAAATTTGAGCAGAAATCGGAATAAAAATCACACAAAAATTCTGAATAAAATCGTATAGAACACCAGACAACAAATTGGACAAAAATCGAAACAAAAACTTGAAAGAAAATTAAACAAAAACAGAACAAAAATGAAAAAAAAAACAAAAATAATAAAAAATCAAAACAAAAAGGACACTAAAAACCAAAGCCAAAATAAAAAAAAAAATCATAATAAAAATTAAATCAAAATTGAAACAAAAACCAAACTAATGCTAGGGCAAAAATTTGTTCAAAAGTCAATTAAAAAATTAGACCAGTAGCTAGACTTAAAAACAAAACAAAAATCAAAACGAAACTCATAGCAAAACTAGACAAAAATTTGGAAGGAACAAAACTCAAAACAAAAATCGAAGAAAACCTATAAGCAAAACCAGAACAAAAATCAGTTCAAAACAAATCAGAAACAAATATCAGTTAAAAAAATAGGAACAGCAGAAATCAGTCAAAAACCTGCAAAAAAATATGCAAAAATTGGAACAAAAACCGAACTAATCACCGAAACAAAAACCAAACAAAAATTGAAATAAACGCAGGAAAACACCTAGACCTAAACAAAAGAAAAAATTAGAACGAAATTTAGAAAATAACGGCAGACCAAAAATCATTACAATAATTGGAAAACCGTAATCAATTCAATAATCGAAATAAAAACCAGAACGAAAATTGGTCAAAAATTAGGCATAATCCCACTTAGTCCAAAAAAGGAAACCTAAAACAAAAAACATTAAAAAAAAAAACAAACAAAATAAAAATTAGGTAAAACTTCCAACAATAACCAGAACAAAAATCAAACAAAAAACAGAACAAAACCTAGAAGAATTGAAAGAAATATCTGAACGAAAATCGGAATTACCCTCAAAAAACAGTTAAAAAACTCAAACAAAAACTAGAGCAAAAACAAAAATTACAGAAAAACCAGGACATAAATCAGTTCAAAAATCGAAGCAAAGAAAAGAACGAAATGAATGAAAAAATCGGTCGAAAACCAAACCAAAAAATTAAATCACAATCAGTCCGACAAGAAACTAAAAACCAAATAAAAGATCAGGCAGATTCTACATAAAAGTGTATTGGAGAAAACGTCAATTGTTATGTATCTTATTTCACTTCAACCGCAGCCACTATGCAACCTTTCCGCCGCAGCTCCACCGCCATTTGTTCATATATATGACAGTTTTATTTTTGCCCTTAGCAGATTTTCCACCTTTTCTGCCCATATCTTGGCTATGAGTTCCTCTTTCCGCACACTCCACAAATTAAGCGAGCAAAGCAATGTATAAATGTCAAAATAGAAAAGTCAGAGCCAATTCATTTCAGTGAACACACTCAGGGTTGCATTAGATTTTTGCAGAATTTTTGGTCTAAACTTTTATGTGGTTTTTGCTCAAAACTCAAACTGAAATAAATAAGTATTTTAAATTTTATTTACTTTAATAATTAACAAATAAAAAAAAGTAGCAAAACTGTTACAATCTAATTTTATTACACAAGGACCAGTTGTCCTTCCACCGTCAATGAGAGAACCGTACTGCCTTTAGAAAGTATATCAATTACAGCATTAAAATTAGCTGGTCTAATAAAGGAGGGCAGATTTTCTTCTTCTACATGAAAGCCAGTAATCGTATAATTAAAATGCTATTAAAAAAAAAAAAAAAATACGTATAAAGAAATATAACACACACGCACATAAACAAAAGACGTTGAAAAATGATTTGCTTACCGCTTTCAACGGACATGTGGGTATCACATTTATAGTGCGACGCATTTGAGTTAAAAAAATTTGAAATATTTTATATCTTTTTGATGTACGCAATAACATACAACCATCGACCCGCATATCAATAATATTAGCGCGACGACTCATTTTCAGTGGCCAAGTATCGAATTTGACACGTGCATTTAACTGTGTAACCGGCCGTTTTAAATATAAATGACCATAAGCATGAGAACCATTACTTTTTTCCTCCAGATGGCATGCGTAAGATTCAACCAAATCTGGTATGGAATGTGAGCATTCCATTTTTTGAGCATGTATACGAAAAGTACGCTAGTAGTGAGAAAGAAACAGAAGGAATCGAATAAATTATCAAGTTTTGTTAAGGATATTCTTTGAAGCTGTAACTTTACTTTAGATTCGACATCAGTTTTATGCAAAATTAGCAAAAAATAAATTATTTTTAAATATAAAAAATATTTTAATGTTGCCATGGCTGTTACAATTTGCAAACTATTATAGGTGCATAGGTTGATGGATTTTGTATTAGAGTTTTACTAAAAATTAAAATAATTATATAGATCAGTAAAAAATATAGCAAGTGCATTAAATTTTTATACAAGTTCTTGAATTTTGTTTGATACTCTACTTTCAAAAGCGTGAAGTTCGTCAAAACCGAATCATAACCATGTTCAAGATTTGTTAGAGAAAGTAATGAGACCGAGAAGGGCTTGGATCCCCGTCTTTCACAGTTTCACAGATCTCAATTTTTACTAATTAATACTAGCCTACTACAAAAATTCAAAACTATTTCAGACCTGGTCTTGAATTTTATCTTAAATGTCCTACGGAACCGAACTGTATTTTTTTTTTTTTTTTGTATGTAACGAATTTCATGTTCGGCTACAACCAAATTTTATTTAAAAATAATTTTAAACAATTTTCTATGGAATTACCAACATCATTAACGCAACGATTATTGCAGCTGTCAAGTATAACGAATTGTAATTGGATTTTTTCTGAATTTTAGTTTGATTTTCGAGAGCTTCTGTTTTGAATTTTGATTTTTTGTTTGTTTCATTGTTGATCCAAATTCTAGTCTGATTTTTGGATAGTTCTTTATGCCGATTTCAGCCTGAATTTGATCACCTTTTGGTTTCGTGTTTTTTTTTTGGTCAAACTTTTGGCAAAACTTTTGAACTAAGTTTTGTCATTTGTCAAATTTTGGTTTAAATTTGATATCCCTTAAATCTGAGTTTTGTTTCATTTTTGGTATGAATTTTTATTTGGTTTTTGGTCCAATTTTTCGGACTGCTTTTGTTTTAAACTTAGATCAAATTTTTGATCTTTAGTTACCTTTTGGCAAAACTTTTGAACTAAGTTTTGTCATTTGTCAAATTTTGGTTTAAATTTGATATCCCTTAAATCTGAGTTTTGTTTCATTTTTGGTATGAATTTTTATTTGGTTTTTGGTCCAATTTTTTGGACTGCTTTTGTTTTAAACTTAGATCACATTTTTGGTCTTTAGTTACCTTTTGGCAAAACTTTTGAACTAAGTTTTGTCATTTGTCAAATTTTGGTTTAAATTTGATATCCCTTAAATCTGAGTTTTGCTTCATTTTTGGTATGAATTTTTATTTGGTTTTTGGTCCAATTTTTCGGACTGCTTTTGTTTTAAACTTAGATCAAATTTTTGGTCTTTAGTTGCCTTTTGGCAAAACTTTTGAACTAAGTTTTGTCATTTGTCAAATTTTGGTTTAAATTTGATATCCCTTAAATCTGAGTTTTGCTTCATTTTTGGTATGAATTTTTATTTGGTTTTTGGTCCAATTTTTCGGACTGCTTTTGTTTTAAACTTAGATCAAATTTGTGGTCTTTGGTTACCTTCTGGTTTGAATTTTGATTTAATGTTGAATATTTCATTGAGTTTTTGCCTATTCTTGGACCGAATATATATCTAATTTGTGGTCTGATTTTAGTCTCCTTTTGGTCTGAGTTCTGGGTCCAATTTTCGATTTCAGTTTTGCTGTTAATTTTAGTCTTAATTTTGGTCTGTTTTTGACCTAAATTGTCATCTAATTTTTGAACTGAATTGAGTCAGCTCTGTTATCTTAGTTTTGGTTTGGATTTTTGTATAAATATGGTCAAGTTTTGTCGGAATTTCGGTTTACACTTCATCTCCTTTACACCTGAGCCTTGATTTATTTTTGGTCGAAATTTTTATTTAATTTTTGGTCTAAATTTTTGCACTGCTTTTATTCTGATTTTTTTAAGTCGATTTTTTATCTTTGATTACCTCCTGGTCTGAATTTTGGTGCTCTTTTGATATGAAATTTGGTTCAATTTTTAGTTTAATTTTAAATTATACTTTGAGTTTTTGTATGTTTTTGGCTGAATATATATCTAATTTGTGACCTGATTTTACTCTCTTTTTGTTCTGAGTTCTGGCTCCAATTTTTGATCTCAGTTTTGCTGTTAGTTTAAGTCTGAGTTCTGGTCTGTTTTTAATCAAAATTTACATCTAATTTTTAAACTGAATTGAGTCTCCTTTTGGTCTGAGTTTTGAATTTGGATTTAAGTCTAAATATGGTCCCCTTCTAGTCTGAGTTTTGGTTCGAATTCTGGCCTTAATTCCGGTTTAAATTTCGTTTAAATTTTGGTCTGAATTTGATCTAGTTGAGGCCTGGGTTTTGGTCTGTTTTTTTATCTGAATTTTGTTTTGATTTCTAGTCTACTTATAGTCTTATTTTTGTTCCGTATTTCTTCTGAATTTTCTTTTGGTTTTTAGGTCTAAGCTTGAGATGAATTTTTTCTATATTTCTTTATTAGTTTTCCTCAGAAAAAGAGCAAGGTTGTGAACTGAAATTCCCGTACCTTCATGAATCCGTCAGTCCTTCGAATTAATATTTTATTCTTTATTGAACTCATGCATAATTAATATTTTACATATGTTTGAAAATCATTCGATACTTTACGATTGATTTGCATAACAAAAAATCCAGAGATTATAATCTCTTTTTTTTTCATCCATCCTCTCATCTTATCTACTCAACTTAAAATATAATTTTATGCAAATTTCAATCAAACTCAAATTAAGATTTTCTATTTTTTATTTTGCCTTGATAATGATGAGATATTCTTGTAAAGATGTTCTAAATTCACCGAAAAAACCTCAAGTGATGACGATGGTTACAGCAAATCCAACTAAATCAAAATAAAAAGAAGTTAGAAGACAAAAAAAAAACAAAAAAAAAGAAAATCTTATATTCTTTTGAGCATCATCGAACAAACTCATATGTTTGCATAATTCAGTCAGTTCACAATATTCGAGTAGGTGTAATATTTGAACTACACTCGAGTTATGCAGCAGCACATGTGTATTCAGTTATACTCGTTTGTGTACTTCCATGCTGGTTGAAAGGTTGACTGGCTGGCTGGCTGCCTCTCTGACTCTTACTGGCTGGGACGTCGGACTACTTGAGGTTCTTTCATTTTTTCATGTTTGGTAAGAAGAAAATTCTTGGCACTTTGCTATCATAGCTATCAGAAGCAGTATCATACCTATGTATATATGTGTCTGTACACCTACACACACACACACACACACATACACTTGCATACTACACTTATAGTCCAAAAAGGATGCACACAAAGAAACAAATGAATAGTAACGAAAAAGGATATACATGCTGTGATATTAAAATTTTGTTGACAGCATTTCAAGTGTATGTAGAAAAAGTAGAAGAAGAAAAACAAATGAAAGAAAAAGAAGAAGGAGGAGAAGATTTTGGGTATACACCTACTACTTATATTCTCAACTTAATTTTGCATTTTTCACATAATATATTTTCACTGTAGTATATGTGATTCAAGTACGTGTTTGTATGTGTTTGAAGTACTCTTCTTTGCTAGTTTCTCCTTTATAGCATTTGTAAACAACAAACTCTATAGACCTTAGACGGTGTGTCTCTGTGTGTGTGTGTGTGTGTGTGTTTATTTCAGAAATTCATTCAAAAATTATGTATGTAAGTACCTCATGCAAAAAGTAAAAGCCTTAAGCTTTTGCATCAAAGTGACAGTTTTCTGGTTTAGAAAATAAACTTCATAAATGTCAAAGTGTTTCCAAAAAGGATGTTTGTATGTACATATAGTGTGAAAATTTACTATCTTCAAAGTAATGAAGAAAAAGTAGAAAACGAAGAAGAAGAGGCGGGCAGTAAAGCAGGGAATAATTTAAAAGGAAACACACCACGAAATTTTGTCATTCTAAAATTTCTTTACCACAACGAATAATAGAAAATTAAGGAACACAAAGAACACGTATAGCGATTTTATGGAAACCAAAAATTATTTAGAAACAAACTTTAAGTAGGATAAAAAACCAAAAAAAGTTTTTGGCGTCTCTAAACTAAGCCGCGCTAAGATTATTTTGAAAATAATTTGAAATAATAATGAAAAATAATTGAACTTTGATCAGGTGAATGTAGTAGTTTAAATGGGTTCGTCCCAAAGAGTGTGAATCCTTTCGAAAAAAAGATTCCAATCGTTCTGTATTTTTCTGAGGTAAAAATTTAAGATCAGAACTATTATTTTTAAAGAAGTTTTCATTTTCCTTGGAACAGAAATATATTTCGTTCCTCGTTCCGCTCCAAAAAAAAAAATTCTCAGATGAAACAAAATGTTCTTTAATTAAGACCGGGATTGAAAGAGGTGGGGTTTTCCCAAACCCCCATCTTTTGACATCTTTTGTTAGACCCGCTTCCGCTTACTATATATTATCTGATTTATGGCCTGATTTTTTTATCTATAAATAGGTCTAAGTTTAAGTCAGAATTCGGTCCGGCTTAGGGTTCGAATTTTTATTTGACTTTTTGGCTAATTATAGTGGCGGCCAAAGATTTACATAAAACTTAGTGTTCTTATGATGGTTTTTAGTTTGAATTTGGTATTAATATTGGCCTGAGTATAGGTCTGAATTTTGGTTCGTCTTTTTGTTTGAACTTTTGATTGTTTTAAAAAATCTAACCTAACCTAACCTATTCTAACCTAACCTAACCTAACCTAACCTAACCTAACCTAACCTAACCTAACCTAACCTAACCTAACCTAACCTAACCTAACCTAACCTAACCTAACCTAACCTAACCTATCCTAACTTGACCTAACCTGACCTGACCTAACCTAACCTAACCTAGAGTCCATAATGATGATTTTTAGTTTGATTTTAGTATTAATATTGGTTTTTGGTCTGAGTTTTGGTTCGAGTTTTTGTTTGAACTTTTGCCTGTTTTGATCTGATTTTTGGTCTGGGTATGAAATCTCATTTAATTTTTTGCCCGAATTCGGTCTAATTTTGGTCTGAATATCAATCAGAGTTTAAGTCAGAATGTGGTCCTATTTTTGGTCTGAACTTGAATTTGAATTTGGCGCTAATTTTTTGGCTGAATTTGGGCCTGAAGCCTGATTTAGTGTTTTTTCTAATTCTTTAGTTAATTTTGTTTTGATCTGAATCTGATCTGAATTTTGATTGTCTGAATACCGTTTCAAGTTCTTCTCAGAATTTGGTTTTATTTTGGTTTGATTTTTAGTCGAGTTTTGGTCTGATTTTTAGCCTAAATTTGGTGTAATTCTTGGTCTGGCTTTAGGTCTTACGTTTAGTTTGTTTTTTACCTAAATTTTGCTTTGATTTTTGGTCAGCACCTATCCTGAGTTTAATTTCAATTTGGTTTTAATTTTGGGTCTGTTTCAGAACAGATTTTTGGGTTGAGTTTTAACTGAGTTTTGGGCTGAGTTTAGCTCTGAAGTTTAGTGTATTGTATTTTAATGAATTTGGTTCGATTTTTGTTCCAAGTTTCTGTCTGATTTGCGGGCTTATTATGGTCTAAATGTTGATGCAAGGTATGGTGAAAATTGTGTCTGAGTTTTGGCTTCGGTGGTTTTGTTATATCAGAATTATTAAGTATGAGTTAGGCTTTGATTTAAATTTTCTGACCCCCGAATTTAGTTGTGATATTAATTTAAGTATTCAAATTTCACAGCCACTTTCGATATTTTTGAGGGCATTACAAATAACTTTGTTTTTTAATTCACTTTAAATTTTATAGCACCACATCAATATAAATTTTAATATACTTGGGTGCGTATCGATAAATAATGAAATTGTTTTTTTTTAGATTATATTTTTGAAATACTTTTTTGCACAATTTTTACACACTTAACTTAACCTTAAACCAAATCTACAATATGCATATGTTTACATAAATATGTATGCAAAAAAGCTTGGATCGCTTTAATTTTCCATCTAAATGATTTTCGATAATTTTATTAAGTTGCCACAAACAACAAACAGCAATGCCAAAACCATATACATATGTAGCATCAATATTTATATTTCGTACTTTTCTTTTTTGTTTTGGCTACGTGTTATAATCACAACCCGAGTGGTGGAAAGGAACAAACCAAAAAAAAAAAGGAAAATTTCAAACTCAAATCACCGATTTTCCATAATCCCTTAGCTATACTCTGCGACGTATATTTCCATGGAGCTTGCAGTAAATTGAAAAAGTTGTTCATCACTGTTTAAAGCTACTTAAACTGTCGTCTAACTCACACAACCTTATGAACTTACACTTCTACTTCCTCTTGGATGCTGTGGTGGTTTCTTAATTTTTTTTTTTTTTTTTTCGGTACAAAATTTTTTTTTTGCATTTCATTTTGATTTTCATGCGCAAGCTGTCTACATTTATTAAATCTGCATAGAATAGCATCAGCAACAGCAGCGGCAGCGGCAGCAACAGCATCGACCTGTCAACATTTCATCGTCGCTTGGTTGTTTGATTTTTTTTTCTGGCCTCTAGTATCAAATTCTGGGTCTGACTCATAAGTCTCTCTTACTTTGCTTAGACACCATAACCATATATATATGTATATGAAACATCTCACTCTTCTCACTCATCGTTCTCTTCACTCCACTTAAATGCACTCCACTTGATGCTTTAGCACAGAGGAGTGTCCTTTATCGGCACGAAAGTGGAATTATACACGCTCGATATTGCCCAGACTATAGTCATCCTCATCATCATTGTCTCTCTTTGTGTATATGTGTGTGTATGTGTACACATTGTTTTTGGGTTTCCTTTTTTTGTGAAGGCAAGCGCTTCCATTGGTTTTTGCTATTTTCAAGATGATGATGATGATGGCAACAATGACGATAGCGTTGATGATAATGCTAGTGCTACTGCTTCTGCTGCTGCTGCTACTGCTGATGATGACGATGTAGTATGTTAGCCGAGGCATAGGTATAAATACTCAGTTCCATTCACTGTTGGTTTGGAGTTTTCAATTTTTCCTTTATTGTTTTTTGTTTTTTCTTTGTGTTTTCTTTTATACAAACATGAAATTTTCACGTGTTCAGCACGTTTGCTATGCAAACATATTCGTTGCGCTAAAATGCCTGAAAGTATGTGACAAACATTTCACTTTACTGATGGATGTGTACACTGCACTGCACTGAGATTAAAATTGTGAATATTTTTTTTGTTGTGAAATATCAATAATAATATAAAAAATATTCATTTATGTCGTGTATCAAAATAATTAAGTACGACGTAGGTGCATGGCTTGAAATTTAGAGTAGAATATAACCATTTCGAAGTGGCAAGATTTTTTGAGTTTATAGATATTAAAGCTAGGGTGGCTTGAAGGAAAAAGTGTTGGCAATTGAGTTATTTGAATTTACACAGAATTTATTCAAAACTTTTTAATATTAAGATTGTAGAAGGAAAAGGTGGCCCACCTAACTTCATACAGTGGCTGATCCAGCGATTGGCTATAGAGACTGCCTTTCCTCCCAAAAATATAAACGCTTTAGCATGATGCAAAGTTTGTGCAAATGTTTTATAAACTACGACTATATTTAATCATAAATTTCAGGGTCAATTTATGCATAGATGCCCATTTTTTGAAGAACTTAATAATGGTTTCAGTTTGGTTTTTGATTTACTATTATGTTTGATTTACTATTCACTTTAAGTTGAAATTTGTCTTGAATTTCGAATTGAATAAATGTCGTTCTAATTGGATCTAGTCTCGGTTTTCAGCTGAACTTTGTTATGAATATCAGTCTAAATTTTAGTCTGATCTTTATTTACTCTTGGTCTGAGTTCTCGTCTGCCTTTCAGTCTAAGTTTTAGTCAAAATGTTGGTCTGAATTTTGGCCGGTTTTTCAATTTTATATTGTTGTTAAATTATAACTTGAATTTACAATAAATTTTACGTGCTGATTCAGCATTCCTTAATAATGTCACAATGCTCTTCGCTGTCTTGCATACTGCATTCCACTTCTTTACCGTTTCGCACATCTGTGCTGTCAAGTTGGCTACCGTGGGGGTTCCCCAAAAGCTCTCTCCAGTTCCTCCCTAACCTAATCTAACCTAATCTAACCTAACCTAACCTAACCTAACCTAACCTAACCTAACCTAACCTAACCTAACCTAACCTAACCTAACCTAACCTAACCTAACCTAACCTAACCTAACCTAACCTAACCTAACCTAACCTAACCTAACCTAACCTAACCTAACCTAACCTAACCTAACCCAACCTAACCTAACCTAACTTAACCTAACCTTACCTAAGTAATAATATTGACCTGAATATCAGTCGGAGTTTTGGTTCGAATTTTTGTTTGAACTTTTGCCTGTTTTGATCTGATTTTTGGTTAAGTTTTTGGTCTTCATTTGGGTTTGAAATTTGATTTAATTTTTTGTTCGGTCTAACTTTGATCTGAATATCAATTTTTGGTCTGGGTTTGAATTTAAATTTTAAGTTACTTCTTTGGCAAAATTTGGGTTTTGTGTTTTTGTCTGATTTTCTGTTTGAGTTGGGTCCTTTTTCAATTTGATGTTGCTCCGAATTATGGTCTGATTGATTGTCTGAATACCTTTCCAATTTCTCGTCAGAATTCCGTTTTATTTTGGTATGATTTTAAGTCTGAATTTGGTGTCACTTTTGGTTCTGCTTTTAGTCAAGTTTTTGATACAAATTTTAGTTAGCATCTATCCTAAATTCGACTCTAATTCGGTTTGAATTTTTGGTCCCGTTCTTGGTCTGATTTTGGTCTGAGTTTTGAAAATAGTTTGATATATTTTTTTCGTGTTTATTTTGTATTTTGGTTCGAATTTGGTCAGAGTGCGGTCCCAAAATTTTATTTGAATTTCGATCTGAGCTCGGCCTGTATTTTTGTCTTTTTTGGTTTCGTTTTCCATGTTATTTTCAATCTGATTACTGGTCTGATTTTGGTTTGAATATAGGTTTAGGTTCTATTGTATTTAATTTCAATTTTGGTTTAAATACGGTCTGAACTCTGGACTGCTTTGGTTTGAAGTTTGGATCTAATTTTTTTTCTTGTCTTGGTCTTATTTTTGCACTATTTTGGTGTTAATTTTTCTATGATATTAAGTCAGACTTTTGGTTTGGTTATTTTTCTAATCTTTGTCTGGTTTATAGTCTGGGTTTTGATTTACTCTCTAGTCTGTTCGTTTCTGCTCTGAAGCATCACAAACACACTATATATGTATATGAGTTCTTCTACTCTTTTTTGTAATCAATTTTTAAAACTGATTGCGAAAACGAGTAAATTCGAAGCACTTTCAATAAAAAAGTATCAGATATAAATTGATTTTGATGTCAATTTGGTCCAAACTGTAAGCATTAGACGAAAAGGTGAGCTCGTTACGACATAAAGTCCAAACCTTTTATGCAGCTAATTGCATTCTATTATTGTACAAACGAGAGTAACTTTTTTATCAAAAAGAAAAAAAAAAAAAACAAACTGAAATCCTCATTCGTCCAATGCTTAACTTTACAACGTACACAGAAAAATTTTTTGCTACTTCAAACATCTGTAAATCCTTTTTCCATAAATTCTACTCGCTCTCTCTAGCTATTAGCATTATCAATCCGATACCAGTAAAACTGCTACATTTGTCATTAGAAACTGTCAATGCGAATGTCAACTCAAAAGGAAAATTTTCAAAGTATTAAATGCGATTAATTAGCATTTGAGTTGGGAAAAACCACTTCCGACATAGTCGAGAAACAGAAAAAAAAAAAAAAAACGTTGAGAATTTTGAAGGGAGAAGTGATGAGCTCAGTTTTCCTGTTTTCATTCCATATTCTAGTAGATATTTACAAGTACAGATACATACATACTTACTTTAACAAAACACAAAGCCTCAAAAGCCAATTTTGCTGTCAATTCTTTAGCGAAATGGCGGCAGACCGAAAACGTCAATCAACTTTGTATACACACACACACACATACACACATACTTACACGTTTTGTATATGAGAAAGTCGTTGAAAGTATGCTGTATATATGTGTGTGTGTGTGTGCTGTTCCCGTTTTTATTGAATCAATTTTCAATGTATGTTTGTATGTAAGTGTTTCGTTTTGTGTGTGTGTGTATGTACTGACTGACTGCTACTTTTTATTTCCAACGCTGAGTAGTAATGCACTCGACAAAGTGTCATACTGACAGCCAACCAACAGCAAAATGATGTGTAGAGAAAGAGGATGTAGATTGACGATGGTGCGATTGCATAAATAACCGCTAAAGTCAATTTGAATACTGAAATACATACACACACCCAGCGGTGAAGAAATGCTTATCATTAGATTTCTAATGCACATCTGTAAAAACTCTGATTCGCTAGAACTAATGCGTGAGATTAAGGAATTGGGGAAGTTTCCTCAACCTCAGTTCTGGAAATCTTGGTTGGATTGTTTAGAAAACATTTATGGAATATGTTCAATCCGGGCAATGACAGAAGGAAGTGGGAGAGTGTCTTTTTCTCTTCGAAGTTTTTGTTCCCATATCTTTTGTATTTTGTGTTACTTTTTCGTGCACATGTGTATATCAAAAAAAATGAGACTGAATTGGATTTTTTTTAATTTTTATTATTACAAACTAAAAAATTTTTTGGACTTCCGAATTTTGTGTTGCTTTTTTGTGAACAAATGTATATCAAAAAAAACGATTGTACCAATCAAAAACGAGACTGAATTGGATTTCGTTAACTTTTATTAATACAAATTGAAGACTTCATTGAGAAACTTTTTCGTGCACGTCCAAGCTGAATTGAATTTGTATCACTTGGATATAGCAAACTCAAATTGCTTCCAATACGTTTATAAAAAAATCGCATTGAAAGCGGTGAAAAGTGGAAGTGCAATAGTTTTATCCAGGGAGTATATTTGCAGTTCACACAAATGTATATGTATACATACATCTAAGTAAAAGAAGAGGTAGAGTACAAGAAGAAAAAAGTTAATTAAACTCTTGTATACTCTATGTTACAACCAATTAACTCAATACACATATACATGCAACACACTAAGTAAGTAGATTATGTGCATGTGAGTGTTTGTGTTTGTATGTAAAAAAGAGCTAGATAGAAAAGCGATAAAGTTAAAAAAAAAAAATAAAAAAAATATATGGAAAAAGAGAATGAGGGAAAATGTGACGCACGTTGAAATTAATGCTGTCAGCACGCATGCAACTTTTGCAATTGACACTGACGTCAGTCAGAGTTAAACAGAGAGGAAGGAAAAAGATATGCGAACCGCACATGGGGGCGTATGTATGCGTGTATCAAATACAGAAATGTTAATGTAAAAATGAAACGAAATCGGTGGGTCAGTGGTATTGTTAAATCTTTTTCACTCAATTTTCCACAATTAAAATGCCATTGGCACTTGTTGTGAATTACTGCCTCTTCTTCATCTACCTCACTTCACATATGTGTATGCGAAAAAAAATAGAAAAATCATACAAAACCCATACGTATGTAGATGTTCATCAAAAATTTACAAAATGCGAATATGTCATGTCATTTTTTGACATTTCACTTAATTGTCAAAAATTGACAATGAAATGTAATTTTCTGAATGAGCATTGCAAATTTACTGTGCACTACTTTTTTGATGTGCATCCATGTATGTATGTGTGTATGTATGTGGTAAGGTAGAACATGTGCAAAGCAGTAGGAAAGAGGTTAAAGGAAATGCATGCAAGTCTTTTATGCACACACTCACACACAGAAAATGAAAAGCCCGCAGTGTTTTACGTATAAAAACGGAAATATCGCCATGTTACGTTTCAATTTTTTTTTTTTATTGGTTCTTATTTATATGTATGTATGTGTGTAGTGTATATATGTTGTAAAATTGGCTTAAATTGCCAGTGGCATTTGGCGGCCATGTTTCTTTCTTTCTGTTTGTATGTGTACGTGTTTGCTTGCCTCATATTTGCATTTTAATTAAAAAAAAATTTTTCACCCCCTACTTTTTTCCAAGTTTTTGCAATTTTTGCGTTTTTTCCCCGAGTTTTTTGCTTAAACCTAACAAGTTCAATCAATGAATTGTACGCTTCAATGCACAATATTACGCGTGTGTGTATGTGTTCATCATTTTTATGCTCATATTTGTGTGTGTGAGTCATAAACATGGTTCATGTCTGTGTTTTTGTACCCAGCAAAAAAAAAAAAAATACAATAAAACCTTAACTTTCTTTCTCAACAGCAAAATTCATGAATTCTCATAATTGATATGCAAAACAAAAGTAATTAACTCTACAGCAAATGTGATTATATAGCAATGACGGCCTTTATACACCATTGCATATGTACTAGTGCTTCAGAAAAACTTAAATCACATAAATCTTGTATTTACATATTGAAAAGCTTTGTAGATTTATTCAAATCAGTTATGATAAAAAAAAACTCCCACCAACAAGACTAATCTGTTTTTGTCCTGAGCTTTCTACCTCTTTGTGCTTTAGCTCCTGTCTGGGCATAGTCAAAACAATTCCTCTACCGTGATCAGTCGTTGGTCATCGTGTTCTGTCCTTCCCAATAATTTTCCGATTTGAGGGATTTTTGTGGTGACTCCATTAAAGCCAGACCTAGAAATTCCACTAAAAATTTTGGTAGAGATGCGAATCTCGAGATACGAGATTCAGGAAAAAGTAGAAGTCTCTTGGAAATAAAACCCCATTTCCTCCCTTACTGGGGAATATCTGAGTTATTGTGATTGTTACTTCTGATATAAAAATTGTTTTTGAAAGAACAAACGCATCTAAAACTCTGGCCCTTTCTCCCCTTTCTAACTCCTTTCTCAACATTTTCGTGCCGCTAATGAAATTAAATTTTAAGTGAACTTAGTTTCCTTGTTAGGAAAAAAATGACAGTCAAAATTGGAAAAATGTATGTCAAAAGTGGAAATGTTTGTTCAAAAATAGAAAAATTCTGGCCAGGAATGGAGAAAATACTTGTCAAAATTCGAAAAAATCTTGGCAAAAATGGGAAAATGCTTTACAAAAATGGGAATACACTTGTCAAAAATGGGAAATGTATGTCAACAATTGGAAAATACATGTCAAAATTAAAAAAAATATTTGCTAAAAATGGAAAAATGCTTATCAAAAATGGGAATATCTTTATCAAAAATGGGAAAATGCATGTAAAAATTAAAAAACAAAGTTTTTCATAAAAAATAAAATTTCTTTGCTAGTGACTGAAATAAGAAAGAGCCAAACCCCTAAATACAAACAATGTGAATCGAATTTTCATGCAAAAAATTGGGATATTTCCTACAGAAAAATTGATTATGTTTAGATTATTTAGGAAAATGCTTGTCAAAAAGTGGAAAATACTTATTAAAAATGGGAAAATGCTTGTCAAAAGTGGAAATATGTTAACTAGCAAAAGGAAGGTGTATGTCAAAAATGGGAAATATTTGTCGAAATTGGAAATATTCTGGTCAGGAATGGAAAAATGCTTTTGAAAATTCAAAAAATTTTTGTCAAAAATGGGAAATGTTTGTCAAAAATAAGAAAATACGTATCGAAAATGGGAATGCTGTTGTCAAAAATGAGAAACGTTTGTCAAAAATGGGAAAATACTTGTCAAAAATGGCAAAATGCTTGTCAAAAGTGGAAATATGTTAACTAGCAAAAGGAAGGTGTATATCAAAAATGGGAAATATTTGTCGAAATTGGAAATATTCTGGTCAGGAATGGAAAAATGCTTTTAAAAATTCGAAAAATTCTTGTCAAAAATGGGAAATGTTTGTCAAAAATAAGAAAATACTTGTCGAAAATGGGAATGCCATTGTCAAAAATGAGAAATGCTTGTCAAAAATAAGAAAATACTTGTCGAAAATGGGAATTCCGTTGTCAAAAATTAGAAATGTTTGTCAAAAATGAGAAACGTTTTCCAAAAATGAGAAACGTTTGTCAAAAATAAGAAAATACTTGTCGAAAATGGGAATGACATTGTCAAAAATGATAAACGTTTGTCAAAAATAAGAAAATACTTGTCGAAGATGGGAATTCCGTTGTCAAAAATTAGAAATGTTTGTCAAAAATAAGAAAATACTTGTCGAAAATGGGAATGACATTGTCAAAAATGATAAACGTTTTGTCAACAAGTGGAAATTGCGTGTCAAAATAAAAAAAATATTTGTCAAAAACGGAAATTGTTTGTCAAAAATTGTAAATGTGTGCCAAAATTGAAAAATTCGTTTGGCAAAAATTTGAAAATGCTTGTCAAAAAAAAAGGATAAGAGAAAAAGTTTGTCAAAATTGGAAAACATTTTTGTTAAAAATGAGAAAATGCTTGTAAAAATTGAGATAATGTTTGCCGAAATTTAAAATGCTTGCCAAAAAAAAGGGCAACTGCGTCCATTGATTTTCATTTAATTCAATAGTTTCCCGTTAAGTCCATTTTAATACTTATAAATATTACTAAAAAAAAAAAAATGTGAAAATTTACAAATGAAATATTTTGAAAAAAAAAAAATAAAATAAAACAAAATTGAAAAAATCCAAAACTCTGTTTGCCATTTATGACAAGCATTTTCTCATTTTTAACCAGCAGTTCTTTTGAGATGCAACACTTTCCAACCAACATTTTCACACATTTTGACGAGCATTTTCTCAATTTAGCCAAGTGGGGAAATACTTTTTGACAAGCATTTTTCCATCGCCCATTAGCTATAAGGTTGTAACCTTTGACGGAAATCAGTAATAACAAAGCAAGTTTACTCTGGTCCGGTAGCGGCATTTAAACTTGGTTCCAGTACCAATATCGCCTCAGAATTATTGAAAATAAACTAATTGATCGTTACCTTAGCACCTGGTCCATTTTTTATAGTTCTTCCAAAATTTCAGCACTAACCTGATTATCGTGAACCAGAAAAGTTCCAAAAAATAATTTTAAAAGCATTTAAATTTTTTAAAAATTTTTTTACTGGGCATAAATGCATTTACATAATATCTACACACACCCAAATGGACTTTGGTTAACTTTTTGGCTTTTGCGGCTCCCTCACATGGACAGTATCGTTGGTATAATTTAAATTATACTGTAAGCAGCATTAACGCTTGCTTCAAATTTTTTATTTTTTATTTTTTTTTTGTAAATTTATACATACACACATATTTATTTGCATACTTTTTAGTACGATAGAGGTTTTAAGTAGACAATTTTACAGGCATACAAATACACACACACACGCATTCCTCCCTTTACCTAAACAAACATAAATGGCTTTTATTTGTGTGAGTGCATGTGTGGAAGCAAAATTAGCATTCAATGCCAATCAACGGTTTTCATTCGTTTCGTACCGTTCCGTTCCCTTTCGTTCATTCATTCATTTTGATACGAACTTTTGTTGCTAATTTGGTACCTAGTTTTACAAACAAATAAAAAATCAAAAAACAATAATACCCAGGATTATTTTCGATAACATGCAAACGATTATATGGGTTTATATTGAAAAAAGGTTGAAAATTCATATATGAATACCTATTGAACAGATATTTGTTTTACATGTTTCAAAAGGTGAGCAATTGCAGCCTAATAAAATGTTACAGCTTTTGTTTAAGAGAAAGGAATGAAAATACTTAAATTTACATACGTTTTTACATTATCTACATGCACTTGTATTCTTTTCTTTTTATGATTTAAAACTGGTGGACATTGTTAGACAAGATTCTTAATTTCTAAAATTTTTCGTTAATTGTTGTGTTCTTTAAGAGATAAGTAACTGCAGAAATATGAAATGTTGCAGTATTTGTATCAAAAGAATACTCAAATCTACATATATTTTTACATTATCTACTCGCATTTATATTTTTCCTCTTTTATGATATGACGGCGACTCTTTGTTAGTCAAGCCTTTTAAATTGTCGAATTATTCATTACCATCAGTCTCCGCCAATCGGTTGCAATACAGAATAATGTAGCTTTCAATTGCTGGATTAGTTCAGTTAGTTGTTGTAAACACTTGATATTGTATGGTTATCTACGCATTGTCTACTTACTTGTAAAAAATTTATATTATTGCGAATAACGAATAATTTTTGGTATAGTTTTACGTAGAATAATTAATTTTATTAATAAATATATGATATTAACCCTTAATTTCTTTTTTGTTTCATTTCAGGTATGTAAATTTCAATTACTTTTCTTTGGTAAGCTATCAAATCTCAATTAAAACTTAATAACATACACTTTCTATTTTTCCATTCTATGCGTCATTTTTGACACTTGTCTATACTCTGCCTTGGTGCATACAAATTTTGACGAGCTATTGGTAAAAAACTAAGTAAACTACTGATTCTTAATTTCTATATTTTGTAAATCAATATCAGACTCAACTCGAACGAGTTTCTTTAATGTACTAATTTTTGATATTTATTTCGCTTTCAATGTAAAAAATCAAGTACAATGCTTCCTAATCTTTGTTGGTGACTTAAACGAGAGGTGAAAAAAGAAAGTTATAGAGAAGAAGAAGTAGATAATGAAGGTGGTATTCTTCTGTCTAATATCGATGACGATTTTCATAGATCTTTTTTTCGGAAAACCTAATATCAAAAATTAATATCTCAACATTAAACACACTATCTTTACCATATTTTGATAAGAGAAAACATAAAAAAAGGAGCCCAGATCAGAGGTTCATTTGCTATTATATCTCTCAATTGAAATTCAACTAAAATTTTTATAAAACTCTAATTTCCCTTTATACTCTCAATTCTAATGCACTGTGCATATGTCGGTACTACTTTCTTTGGCAAACCTCAACTGAAAACCGCACACTCTCTTAAAATTTTATATGTCACATTTCTTAAGTGCAGAACATTTAACGCTAGATGGCATTTTCAGAAATATTTTCTATGCATATTTGCTTCTGCTGCTGCTGTGCCTTTCTGCTTAAATAAGCAATAATTCTACGCTATTTATTTGCAAAATTTGCAATTGTTATTTCATGAATTTCAATTGCAAACTCAGCATACCACCACAAGAGAAAAGGACAATATTAATAATTTAATTCTGAAAGAGTTTGCTACTCAGAGAAAAAAAAAAACATACACATACATTCATACAAATCTATAGAGAAAAGGGCCGTTCCATTTTATTTTTGCCTTGTTTTGTTATTTTATTTTATTTTTTTTTGCTTAGTTTTATTGCCTTTTCTAATGCAACAGAAATTTATTTTTCACAAAATTTGCATATACAAACTGCGTACGTACGTACAAAAAATATATGTGGACAGACAGATTTTCTTCTTTTTTTTTTTTTTGCAACATTTGACAATAATAACAAAAATGCAAAACAAGAAACCAAACAAAAACAAAAAAAAAGAAGAAGGAATGTGCAAACAGTATGGAAAAGTGTAGTGAAGTGGTCACTGTGAACAGTGGAGTGATTTTTGGAAAATATTTGATAAAAAATTTTGAGAAAATTTCGATGATAAAATTTCGAAATATACCTTATAAAAAATCTAAAAAAGTAGGAGGTGTGACTACTTACTTCGGAAGAAGGCGAGGGTCTGAAAAGAATTCTAAAAGTCACAAATTGATCTTCAACAAATCAACGAATCAATATCAGAATCAGCTCCTATTGGAACGTTGGAATTCTTAGAAAGGATCAGCATGAGCGATAAGAAAAACATTTTCATTTCGCAGTCCCATTTGCTTTAAAAAAAAATATTGCATGTATTCGCAGAGTATTCAGAAATCGAAGGTACGATTGGAAGACATCTGTAGGCCAAATAAAAGACGAGGCAAAAAAAAAAAAAAATTGTTCAAGTTTCACTTTCAACACAAATGACCAAAATTTTTCAACAATATCTAAATTAACAAGAAGAATAAATTAAATATATATAATCAATATAAAACGAAAACGGAGAGAATCAGTAGCTTAGAAGATAAGTTAAGCTCAAATGAAGCAAATACTTCGACGAACCCAAAACAGAAAAACTGAAGGCAAATTTTTCATTTCAAAATTACCCGTGAATGTGTAATTGTATCTCAGATGGTTTAACCCTTTCATTACCATGGTGACTTTGATGTCACAAGATTAGTTTTTCAGCTTTTTTAAAAACTATCAAAACAATTTTTTGAAATTTAGGGTGTTTGGAAAGAGAATTGATGGTTTCTTAATTTGCAAATATTTTTTTTGGCAACGGATCAAAGTGAAAAAATTGTGTTTTTTTTTTGCTAATTTTCAATTGCTCACAATTTTTACAAAATTTATCCAAACACACAAATTTTTAATATGTTGTGGGAAAAACTCTTAACTCAAACATGATTTCCCATATTTTTAGATTTTTGTTTACTTTTTTTGGAAATATAAGTTTTGCTATGGTGACCTTAAAATCTTCAATGGAAACTTTTTAAGACCTTTTTTACAATGAAATGAAGGTCGAAGAATGTAAATCTGGACTCGGTTTTGCTCTATCAGTTCTAGTTTTCTTACGGTCAAGAAAGGGTTAAGTGAAAAATTAATACTAAGTTACTTTGTTTATCTTTAAAAAAAATAATTAATAAAAATATATAGAAAAAGTTTGACGAAAATTCCCATTGAGGGCCACTGGGTCACCGGTGACCCATTAAAGGCACAAAATGTCTGTTTTGATGTTCAAAAATTATAATTTTTCTACGCTGCTGAAAATGTTAAAAGATATTCAATAAAATCGAAGGTAATATACTCGATATATTTTTTTTTTTTAAGAAAGTGCCGCCATTTAAAAAATATGCTGTAGATCAGAAATGTATTTCAAATGTTGACTATATTTAAAATGTATGATTTCTAGTTGATATATTCCATAGCTGCTGAGATATTATCAAAAAATTTTACAGATTTGAATTTTTAACACAGTCTCTGCAATTAAAACAATAAAAAGATTTCACAGAAACTGTAGAATTTAATTACGAAAATTCCTGAGATCTCTGAAATTACAAATTTTCACAAGAAATGGACTGGAAGAAAACTACAGAATTTAAAAAAATTTATAAAGTAATAATGAAGGAAACGCTTTTCACTTTGCCATTCCGACTAGGCTTAAAACTGTAGACCTCTTCAATTTATATTCAAATATACATCGTACAATTTGTGTGAATTCAAAAATTTCAGTCTAGGCCCCCTGGAGGGCCTGCTCTGCCATAAAAAAAGAAGAAAGAAAAAGCGAACATGCCCAAACCAGGAGCCGAACCCGAGACCTTCGGAATAACAATTTTGGATGCTTCCACTAGACCATCAAAATGTCTGAAAAACTATTTGTTTCCCAAACAAGTTTCAAATGTGTGATTTCTAGTTCATATCTTCCATGGTTGGGGAGATATTGCCGAAAATTTTGCACATTTCGGTTTTTTTAAATAGACACCACAAGAAATATACTTCAGGAAAACTATAAAATTAAAAAAAAAAAATTAGAAAATAATATTGAAAAGCATTCTCTACTCGGAAATTGAAACCCAATATTCATAAAATGAGAGTTTTATACGCCAGTGCCTAAACCATCAAGAAGTAAAAAAAATTCTATGTGGTTGACCCAAGTTTCTCCGAATTTTTTGAATTCCTTGAATGATTATTTCTTGTTTTTAAACTTTTGTTTACTTTCCCAACCCACAATGCAGTGCTGCCATTGTCATAAAAAAAGTATACCACAAAAAAAAAAAGAAAAAAAAAACAAAATAAAAATAAATAAAATAGGCAGGCAACCCCCCAATGAAACAAATCCTAACTTTCAAATTTCACAATAAAAAAAGAAAAAAACAACAACAGCAAAAACTGTCATTTTATCAAAGGAAGTAGGGAAGTCTCCCACATGTATATGTATGCATGTAAGGGGCTTGACTGGACCATACATAGTGACACCATCACCATAGGGTATGACAGTAGCACTGAACATTTGCACAAATTTGTTTGACAATTACAAGTGGCAACACTGTTTCTATTTTCTGTTTTTTCTATTTTCATTTTTGTTGTTGTTACAGTTGTTTTCATTGTTGTTGTCTTTTGTAATTTACAATTTTCTTGTATTTAGCTTGAAGCGGAACAAAATACAAAATAAAAACTCAACTGACTACTGCAATTGTGTATATGTATGTATCTGTCTCTATTTTTCACTCTTTCTTGTTTTCTCTTTTTCTCTATGCATTTTCCATACTATCTGTCTATGCTTTCTAAATATCTGTCTATGTCTGTGTGTGTATGTGTGTGTGAGCATAGAAAATGGACATACAAAACTAGCAAAGTCAGCAAGAATTTCAATTTGCAATTGCAATTTTCTACCAAAATCGAATACATGAATTTTTAAGTAAATAAATTTGAATTTTATTCAAAAAATTCAAAAAGAAAATTAAAATTTTATTCTTCTTCTGCTTCTTTGGATTTGGCAACAAAATTTTTAATTTATTTGTAAAATTTCTTTTTCTCTTATAGTTTATCTTCAAATATTTAATTTTCCAATACGAAAGATATCAATTTCTAAATAATAAGAGGAGAAGAAAAAAAAAAAAAACGCACAAAATCAATAAAACGTAAATATTTCACATAAATCTTTGTGAAAGCCAAATTGTATCACAATATGTACAGTGTGATAATATGCAGCTTTAATTTTCAAAATTCTCTTTTTCCGATTTCGAGTTTTTTAATCGAGAATTTTCTAACTCTGGCAACTCTAGCACATATTTTACTGTCAATTTCCATACAAAACTCTTTCACTCAGATGCTGTCTTCTTGAGCACGAAATTCTTTAGCTCTAAATTTTTTCGCAATCAAATATAAAATTCTTTATCTTGATTACAACAGCTTAACTCTCTGAATCAAACTCTCTAAGCACATAATTTTCTGACCATTTTAGGTAGAGCATAGTTGCAGTGCTTCACATAGAAAAATGTGTGCCCAGATTGCGGACAATCATCGCATGACATGGCGCATCTCTTTTACTGTCCGCGAAAACATACGGGCCTGAAACCAATATCACTGTGGGCACTGACTTAACTGAACCGGACGAAGAATGAAAAACGACCAATGCGAATGACTCAAAAAGAAATATGATGGCTACAACAACAACAACAACATAAACAAAAATTGATCCACATTGATACCATTATTCATTAGTTATTCTACAAATAACTCTCAGACTTCTTTAATACAAAAATTTTTTTTTATTCTGATACCGGCATTTCAAGCCCAGGATACTTTGACTCTGACTTCTTCAAAACTCTGTATCTGATTTTTTCAACCCAAAATTCTTTAGGTCCTTCAACACTAAATTCCCTTATTCCTAATCAAACTTTTCTATCGGCAAGTTGTATAATTCTTGGTATTCCTGCACATATTTCACTGACCTTTCCTCAGAACTCTCACACTCTAACTCTTTAACTCTGATTCCGACCGTTGAAAATACCAAAAATCAGAATTTTCCAACAAATAGCTCTCTGACAATGATCCTTTAGCGTGGTCTCAATCCAACAATAACAACTTGGGTGGGCAGCATACTAAGGCAGAGGGCGGTTAACATGCAGCATAGTAGAGTCAAAACTTGGGGTAAAGTTAGCAGGTGCTGTCCATAGGGAGGTGTGTTATCGCCCATCTTATGGAGCGTCACTATGGATACACATCTAGGAAGACTCGACCGATCAGGCATACACACTATTAGGTATGCCGACAACATTGCGGTTGTTGTTTGTGCTAAGTTCATTGAAACCATATCCGATATCACGAGAAGGGCACTCAAAATGGTGAAGGAATGGTGCAGGCAATAAAGCCTCAGCATCAACGCAGGGTAGTCAGACAACATACTCTTCACTCGTAAGAGAGTTGGCATGAGTAGAGAAGTACTTAGACTATTTGGGATTTTAAATTAATACGTCCAGGAAGGTCAAATATCTTAGGTTAACCTTAGATAGCAACCTAACTTGGAACGATCATGTTAAGGACAAGATTCAGAAAGCTAAGAGGGTTCTATTTCTGTGTAGACGCGTTTGTAGTCTCAAATGGAGTATATCCTCTGAGGCCTCAAACCAGAAACCATTAAAAGGATACTGGATAGAGTTTAACGGTTGGACTGATGCAATGCGCACCACACCAACAAGCGCAATGGAGGTGCTGTTCGGCTTGCTGCCGCTGGATTTAACAAGAAATAAAACGCGGGCAACTACAGCCCTTCGGATGTTTAGAAATGCTACATGGCATAACTCGTAGAGCCTACATGGACACATTTGAATCCTAGATACCTTATACAAGGATATTCAGGAGACGCGAATGCCTATGGACGACATGAAAAAAGTCAAAATAACTGACTCGGATAGCGGATGGAATCCTCGACGTGAAAGTTGCGAATATCAATATCAGCATTTTCATTGATGGTTCTCTGCTGGAAGGAAGAGCCAGGGCAGGTATTTTCTCAGATGAGTTAAATTTATCTTGTATTCTACGGTTAGGAAAATATATGTCTGTCTACCAGGCAGAGAGGGTTTAGTGATACACTGGACCACATTATTGAGAGTCAGGTCAGTCAGTCAGTGATTATGGGCAAGCAGCGGACAGATATAACCTTTGGGTTGGCTATGGATTGTGCTCAAAAACTTAATGAGTGTGCTCGTCTAAACGAGTTTACACTGATGTGGGTGAGAGGGCATTTAGGCATAAAGCAAAAAAAAACTGCTAAGCTTTTGGCTAAAAAAGGTTCAACAGATGAATTTTGTGGACTAGAACCATGCATCGCTATTACTGATGGGTTGGTGGGCGGCCTGTTAAAACAGTAGATAAAGTATAAACATCGTAAAAGATGGGAGATAGGCAAAGATGGCCGTGAAATGATCGTACAGTGATTCAGCCAAAGTCATCTGACTAAACCGAAACGCTTTAAGCAGTCTAACAGCGCTCGACAACTACGGGTCACGGTCGTTTCAGGTATCACCTCAAGAAGATGAAATTTGTTAAGGATGACACCTGTAGGTTGTGTCTGAAGGAGCTGGAAACATCGGCGCTCATACTGTGCTAATCCCCAGCATTGACCTGCTGATGGCTGGCAATCTTGGGTCATCGATATGTTGGGGAATCTGAAATTTGCCACTTGGCCTATAAAGATATGCTGGCGTTGACGCAGGATGCCAATATTCGGAGCATGCTCGTTTACGAGGGCTTGGTTAGAGAAGAGGCATCAGGTGGTAAGGGACGAAAAGGGATCCGTCTAGGTCTGTTTCTGCTAATCCCCAAACTAATAATAACACTGTCCGACAAAAATCAATTTTTTCAAAAATGACTTGATTCTGGAAGTGGATTCTAATAAAACTCGAGAAAAAAAATTATACGGGTCTCGGCGTTTTAAAATTTTACGTCTAATTTTCTTTTTACGCCCGCCCATTTCTAACAGATTAAGTATAATAAACCATAAGACAACTTGTTAGTTTTGATTCAGAGCTTGTTTGTATGTTCAGCAATTTATAGTAGAATTTTCCGTAGAATATTTTCTTGCAGCATATTAACCCTTTGGCGCCCACCTTTATGGGTCTTTCTTGCACTTTTCGAAAGAAATTACTATTTTGACCCATTGCAAGGGTTAATATTTTCAAGAAATATGTTGCCCATTAAATTTTACTATAGGTTTCTGAACTCAGAACACAAAACTCTTTAGTTCTGAAATCGGTATCTCATTTCCAGAATTCATTAATTCTGGCTCCTTCCACATAGATTGAGCTTTGCATACGCCAGCACATGATTTCTGGAACCTTACTTATTCCAGATTCATAGGTTTTCATATTTCAAACCCAGACTTTTTTGGTTTTGACTCTATCAATTCAGATTCCCAGATTTTGACTCTACGTATATAAAAGCAAAATTCTCAGACTCTAGATTCTTTAACACAATTTTTTTTTTTACTTCAATTCTGGCTTTTCTTTTGACTTTTGACTTGACTTTTTCACTAGATCTTCACTGTTTTTTTTTTTTTAATAGCGAAGGGGACTTAGTAAACTATAAGCTGTGATAAGAAAATTATTTTTATTGGCTTTACGGATTCCGATATTGACTCGCTGAGTCTAGTAGGACCAATAAGTGTCCAGTCTCTTAACTTCTTATAGCTCGGAAGTTGGCAAACTTAGAACTTTTTACATTTTATTTTCAACTTTTCAAAGTTTTTCCTTTTTACGTACCTGCAGCTTACCCAAAAGACCGTCATAACTTGTGTATTTCTTCCAACTGTGTCCTAAATATGAATAATTTTCTCATGCTCATTAAATATTCGACCATAATGTTCGAATTGCCTTCATCAAAGGCAGAGTCTCACAAACTATGTTTCGTCCTCGTATTGAAAGAATTTTTATGCCTAATTTATTTTTCTGCTATTTTATGCAATACCCCACATGAGGCGCGTAGAAATAACCTAAAGTCACACACATATACAGATATATAAAGCTCTTCCCTTAACGCGCCTTCCTCTCTTGCGTACACAGAAAAACAATAAAATGCAAAAAAAAAAAAAAAACAATACATATGAAATAACCACAGGACATTTAAAGAGAGTATACGTTAAACTAAAAATGGATCTGATTTCTATTGCAACTAAAAAAAATTCAACTCTACACAACATTGTCATTTACAAGTATGATACAAAATTTTGGTTGGTGTGTTTTTTTTTTGGGGGAGGGGGCGGTTCTCCACCAGTTTTTGCGCACCACACCTGTTTAGTAGTTGTATTTCTACTTACACATATATAGTCCATGTAGTAGTTATGTATCCTGCTGATACTGCTGCTGGCACTATTGCTGCAACTATTCGTTGTTTTTGTATACAAAGTTTGGCATTAGAATGAGCGAGCTCTGTAGACCAAAATACAACAATATATCCTGTTGCTGATATCCTATTGCCAGACTTCATGTGGAGTTGCCTACTTCAATATACGTAATATACAGTGCTAGACAAGATAATAGAACAGAAATCGGAAAACAGAAAGTATTTCTATATAGGTGAGTACAGCAAAGATTCAAAAGCTTTGGAATAAAATTCAGCTGGATCCGAAGGATTGTCTCAACAGAATACAAAATTTGTACCCACTACAAATCTCTTTCCTAAATATCACAAAAATGTAGATATACTATTTGCCTTCCTTCTATTTTTTGGTACACCTCTGTAAATCTGTATGCATATATGTAAATGTCCATGTGTGTCTGAATACGATAAAGACATTTTCATGTAATCATGGATGAATAATTGGATTTTGAATTCAGCTTCCAATTCAACCTTCAACTACACAATATGAATATGTTACGTATACGTTACGTAGTACCTACTTATATACCTACAGATTGTATCATTCGTTCACTACTTCTTTTTCTTGTTTTACCTTTCCGATATCGTCGTCGTTGTCGTCTGTCTATCCAACGTCCACTTCATTTTCATAGATTTTGCACATTGAAGTTTATGTTGTTGTTATTATTTTACTACCACTACAAACTTTCACAACGTGCTTCAGTATGTTCTCGCCACCAGGTTGCGTCTCGCACAGTGTAACGAATGCAACTAAAAATCAAAAAGGTTCGTGTCAAAAAGGTTAAAGTGTATTCATTCATTTCAACGTTGAGACAACATTGAATTCAATACGATTTCTTGTCAAACTTTTATTCATAGATTTTTATAAATGTTATGAATGGTAGAACTTTTGCAACCTTAAATGACACTGACTGATACAGATAAAGTTGAAAGATAGGTGTGGTAGCTGACCCAAGTCTGATATCCTCTGGCAATCAAATTTCATAAAGATTGCGCGTTTTTTTTTATTATTTTTAACAACTAATTCTATGAAATCACTATACAGTGCAGAATTTTCACAATCTATTGAATACATAACCCGAGTAAATCTGATAGACACACATACACACTTAAATATGGACATACACATTTGTATTTACACACATACATATAAAATATATTCAATTTACCCTAATATCATTTTCATGTTTTTCTCACAAAAAAAAAAAAACAAAAAAAAACTGAGATTTTACACTACAGCAGGTGGTTTTTCGGAAATGATATACAATTTAAATCTTTTAATTGCAATTTGCAGATAAATTTCATTATACCACAATGTGTGTATGTGGGTGTATGTAAAAAGTATGAATAATTTTAGATATTTGCTTATTGATATTTATTCTTTATTTACCTCTAAAATGTTACCAGCTAATGAAGCCACACAACCGTACAACAAATTATTAACAGATCATGTCATTTCACTAAGTACTCTAAGTAATCTAGCCTCAAGCCAATTGCAATGTCAGCTGGAAGGTTTTTGTGTATGTGTTGTAATCCTACGCATATTAGGTAAGGTTGATTGGGCGAAGTATTCCAGCTTAGCAGCTTCTAATATTAAAGAAATCATAATTGAATAAAATTATTTGCAAATATTTGTGATAGCTACAGTTACGACGGTTGGTTGCCTTAAAAGCGAAGTTTATTTAGGCCTGTAAGTGTCGGCAAAATCGTTTCGTTGTGTTTTCTGGTGTAAGTTGTCTAATTTTTCTTTTAATCGGGAATCCTATGTGTTTGCTGGCAAAATAGATAAATTTTTTCCAAACCCTTCCAAATCAATACTTTAATTCTCTAACATTCATTCTTTTAATACGGAATTTTTCAGTTTGAGTTCTCATACATAAATTTCTTCTGAACCGAAAACTAACGCTCTTCACAAAACCAATTCTCAAACTATGCCCTTGACTATTCAAACAGAAAATTATCTGACTATGTAACCGGCTTCTAGAATGCCGAATTCCTGATTATGATTCCCTCATCTAAAATCCCCTAACTTTTACTATAACTTCTAGAACACAGTATTCTGAACTAATGATATTTCCCTACAAATAAAATTCTCTGGTTCTGAATTTTAAATACCACATTCTGTTCTAAATTTTGTTCGATACGAATTTCTTGAACCCAACATGTTCTGCTTCAGACCCCTTCAGTTACACTAATTCTACATTGAATTCTGAGAATCTGGCTTCTTCAACATAACTCCGATATCGTCTTGATCAACACATCTTCGGTACTGTCTTCAAAAACCCCCTCTAGTTCAAAATATCTTGACTCTGACTTTTACCATATAAAATTCTCAGACGAAATTTTTTGACTTTTACAACCCGAAACTATTTTCTTGAACCCTAAATTCATTGCTTCTGACTCTTTTAATTTCACCGATTCTTACTCATTCCACAGAAAATCTTTAAAATCGAGCTTCTTCAGCATAACTTTGATACCGACTTCCCGAATTCAAAATCTCTGTCTGATTCAGATTTTCATATTTCCGACTTTCGTCACTTAGAACTCTCAAACTTTTGCTTCTTTAACACAAAAATCTACAACATTTTTAATACGAATCTCTCAGACTCCGGTACCATTTTCTTGAACCCGAAATGCTCAGCTTCTAACTCTTTCAATCTCACTGATTCTTGCTCATTATAAATAGAATCCCAAGAATCTGATTTCTACAGCATAATTCCGATATCGTCTTCTTCAACACAGCTCCAATACCAACTCCTCTTCTCATTCAGAATTCATTGGTTCTAAGCTTTCTCATATAGAATTTCTTCAACATTAAATTCCTCGACTATTTTAATATGAATTTTTTAGACTCCCATAACATTTTCGTAAACGCAAAATTCTCTTCTTCTGTCTTCTTCAATCTCCGATTCATATTCTTCTTTGTTCTATATAGAATTCTCAGAATCCGAATTTTTCATCATAGTTTCGTTACCGACTTCTTCAACACAGCTCTAATACCGATTTCTTAAAATAAAAATCCACATCTGATTCTAGACTTATTGGCCCAGATTTTTCCATTTAGAATTCTTAGACTTTTACTTCTTTAACACAAAATTCGCCAGCTTTTTCAAAACGAAACTGTCAGACTCCGATACAAAATTCCTGAACACAAAAATCCTCTGCTTTTGACTTCCTCAATCTCACTTATTATAGCTCTTCTCACATAGAATCATTGGAATCTAACTTCTTCAGCACAGTTCCCAAACCTCCTCTTCTGATTCAAAATTTCTTGGCCCTGAATTTTGTCACATAGAATTATCTAACTTTGGTTTTTGCAACATAAAATGTTCTGACTCTAATTTCGAGCAGAGCTCAATAGTCCTGGCTCATCCGAGTTAATTTCACTAGCTTTCATTTCGACTTCTTTGTTATAGTATTCCTTAGGTTAGGTTAGGTTAGGTTAGGTTAGGTTAGGTTAGGCTAGGTTAGGTTAGGTTAGGTTAAATAGATCCAAACAACAGAATCAACAAACGAGTAACAGCATAAAGCTGAACCAGCCCTGCGAAGTAATACCAACTGGTAGTCCCGCGGGGAGAGTGGTAGGAGAGGAAGTAGGTGGTTTTAGTCGGTAGGAATCCGACATAACCGTAACCACCTGCCAACGTACAAAAAAAAAAAAAAAAAGGTTAGGTTAGGTTAGGTTAAGTTAGGTTAGGTTAGATTAGGTTTAGTGGCTATCTTTCGACTCACTTTAGCTTGTTTAAGGCACTGGAGCCCTGGAGCTTTCCTTTACTCCCCTGGGTCCTCTTCAAACCATCTAGTGGATTTGATAAATCTAGCCACTTTCGTTGGCTTCAACCTCATCAACACTGCCAAGAGAAGAGAATCCGAGCTTCCAAACAGGAAATGTTCTACGGTTATCCTTCTTCGATCACTTGACAGCTTCTAAAGAAGTCACGATGTGGTATCGCCAGTCACAGAATTCCTGACTTTTGCAACATGGAATTTTCAGACTTCTTACACCCAGAGCTTGTCTGAGTCTACCTAGCCTGAATATACCTGGCTTGCTTCAAGATAATATGAGAATACTTATAATTTGGATAAGCAGACATCTCTTGCAGTCGTTCACTCTGTTCTCAATTCATATGCCTCCATTTTGTTCAATTTTCGGTCAGCATTTTGAAAAACGTTCTTTAAAATCATACTTTAAATTAATCATTGTTTTTTGTTTTGAATATTATGGTATACTGTGTCTGAGCTATGGGGGGAAGGGTGAAGATGAGATGGAAGTGTGTGAGACATAATTTATTTATATGTCACACTTTATGCATCCAACAAAATTTTCACAACATACAGTCACAGTATTTTTTGATCACTTGCCCAAGTTAATTGAATTTTTTGGGACACTTCTTTTTTCGCTTTCACGGACTTGTTGTCAATTTGTTAGGGTGGTATTGCTGCAGCTGCTACTATATCACTGTTGCTGGTGGAAAACAGTAGCAGCAGCATCACAACCTCGATGAGTATGTAGCTACTACATTGAACATTGATTTTCAATTGAGTTTCCTTGTAATGAAATCGACGGAAGTTTTCGGAAATTGCATGCACAAAATTCAATTTTACCAAAGATGAGAAGAAAAAAAAAAAAAATTAACCAAACAATTTTACGCACACACAGCAATATTTTCATATTGCACACATGCTGGGGTATATACATTTGTATGTACTGGTATATACATATATACACTTGTACATGTATGTATATGCACATGCAGATATTTGATTTTGCGTATGCTTGAGGATAAAATGTGGTTAAATTTCAATTAAATGCCATATTAATTTAATTTCAATGCAATTTTATATGACCACCAACGAACTATCACTGTTTGGGCACTTCTGTGTATGTGTGTGTATATGCCTGCTCGTATATTTATGTATGTATCTATGTATGCAATTGTCAATATTGAGACAATAGTGATGATGATGTTGCTGATGACGTTCGTGTTCATGATGTTGTTCTGTTGTTGATTACGCTATTTTTTGATGATGCTGTTCTGTTGTTGATGATGCTCTGCTTTTGATGTCGACTGATGATGATGTGACAGAAAATGATAAAATAATTTCAATCCATAATTGAACAGGGTGTTTATTAGTAAATTATTGAATATGAATGCATATTAAAAATTTGACTCATATCAAGTTAATTGGTATAAAATTTACATAATTATTTATTAAGTACATACATAATTAGGTAGATATAAATAGGTATAAATCCCAAGTTAACGCAATGTTTAATATCAGAAAAATATGCATATTTTATATATGACACTCTCCGATTGTTGAACGCTTTATCGAATCCAAGGGGGAGAAATTGTGGCAATAAGTTCAATGTTCCCTGAGCTTTGATATTGCCTTTAAACTAATTTCACTGAGATGTAGAAAGAAATTTTTGTCAAATAAATGATATGCAGTAGTTTCCGGTTAATTGGCTTCCTCATAATTGCATTTTCCGCTTGATTGCACTGGAAATTTAATGCTTTCTGAGCTTTTTGTTTATGCTTTCTTTTCTTTATTTCCACTGAAAGTAAATTTCTTCTTTTGCAGAGGGAAATTTTAATCAAATGAATGTAAAATGGTAATTTCAGGTTAATTGGCCTCAACTTAACCGCGTTTTTCGTTTAATTGCACTAGAAATTTTAATGCTCTCTGAGATTTTTGTTTTATGCTCTATTTACTTTATTGTCTCTGAACTAATTTTCCTTCCCTGCAGATGGTAAATTCAATCAAGTTAATCAAATACAGTAATTTCCGTGTTTTTCGTTTAATTACACCAGAAATTTTATGTTTTCAATTCATAATTTGCTCAAATTTTTCGATTAATTACTTTCTCTGGTGAATTGAAACAAAAAATTGTACATTTTCATCAACTCAATTTAGAGGGAATTACTGTAAAATGAAATACAGTAATTTTCGGTTGATTGTCTTCCATTCAATTGCGCAAGCAATTGTACGTTTTTAGTAAACAATTGAACCACAAATTTTTTGGTTTCCATCGACTCAATTAAGTTAACACTATAAATCCAATAGCAACGACCATTATGTGTGATATATTTCTCTAACAAAAGAGAGGCAGGTTTATCCTTAACCCCTAACTTCTCCCTCCGATTCTTCAGTGTTCTTCTGCTTTTCATGGAAACTAGGAAACTTACAAACCACCCTCAGTGAACTCATTTTGTATATAGATGGTTCTGATATTTTGATAGACCAACTTTGGCCAACTATACAATTAACCCTTTCGAGACCATTAGGAAATCAGAGGAGATATCGCAAAACCGAATCCGAAATGTCTGACTCCAATTTATTGTTACAATTTTTGATCAAAACAGACATTTCGCGCCTCTAAAGGCTTGAACTTTTATGGGTCACCGGTGACCGTGTGGCTTTCAATGGGATTTTTAATAAAATTTTTCTGCACATTTTTATTAGATATTTTTCAAAAGATAGAGAAAGTAACTCAGTATTGATTTTTCACTTAACCCTTTATGGACCGTAAGGAAACTTGAACCGATAGAGCAACACCAAGTCCAGATTAGTATTCTTCGACCCCCTTTTCACTATAAAAAAGTTCTTTAAAAGTTTTTTATCATGATCTGAGAGTCCCCGGTGACCCATGGCAAAAATAATATTTCCAAAAAAGTAAACAAAAATTTAAAAATATGGGAAATTATGTTTGAGTAAATAATTTTTCCCACAACATATTAAAAATTTGGTATATTTGGACAAATTTTGTAAAAATTATGAGTGATTAAAAATTAACAAAAAAAAAACAACACTATTTTTTTTTAAATTTGATCCGCTACAATACCGTTATCAAAAAAATATTTGTTAATTTTTTTTTAAATGAAATTAAAATCCAAAAATCATAAATTTATTAAAATCGATTGGATAGTTTCAAAAAAAAAAAAAAAACGGTGTCACCATGGTATTGAAAGGGTTAACCTAGTCTCAGTTCATCTTACGTTTCTTTTTCGAGCAGAAATTTTTACAATTTATTTTTATGACATCTTTTCAGTTTCTTGGAATATGATTTACCATCGCAAATGAACTGCTTCAAGCTATAGCTCCAGAATTTGCTTTCCGAAATCTTTGCAAAGCAGGGCTGTTTAGGTTATGATTAATTTTATTGATTTTGAAAAACTTCGCTATTGTTGTTTTACTGATGAGCAAATTAATCATTTCTGATTTCTTCAACTTCTCATTCAATCATCTTGTTATCTTACCTTCACATCCGGCTTTTCACAAAGTTCTTTACCTTACTGTTATTAATAAGAATTAGTATTATTATAAATAATATCAAAATTATATTATTTACTTTAAATTCTATCATATTTCTTAACTGCCGCTACTAATGTTAAGTAACTTCAAAAAAAAAGGTGATAATTTTCACACTTGAGCACATACACTCTCCACTACAAAGTGTAAAATATTCATTAGCGAGTCCATTTAACAAAAAGTAGCGGCGCTTTAAGCTATGTTTAAATTTAAAATAAATACGAGTTTTATAGAGTTAGTGTTAATTAAAAAAAAAATGAAAATTCGCGCAAACAGGTTACTATGAGACGCGCTTATGATGAATGTGTAACCTTTTATTTATATATATATATATATATAGTATATAACTAAGTAATTATGTTTTAGTTAGATGAAAAGATAAAGAAGAAAAGTAGCTAACGTTAATTAGCGGCAACACTACCAAAAAAAAAAAATTGAAAAAAAAATATAGAAACACTTAAGACAATTTTAAGAGCCATTGCTGTGAAAAGCACGTGACAGCTGTCAATTTGTTAAATATCATGAAGCAAGATGGCGTTAATGATGCCTTGGTATTAATCTATTTATATATAGGCGAGTATGACAAACCAGCAGCTATTAAATTTGATTTTAAAATGCATTTCTAATTATACATTTTCGCGGCATTTGCTGCTGCATTCACGAAATAAGTTTTTACTTTAAACTCTGTCTAACTAATATCCAGTTTTGTTTTTCAATCACTGTTTGTTATTTTCTTTGGCATGCGGTGTGACAAAAACTCCTCAAAGCTTTATTTAAAGTGCAATTAAATCTGCTCATTAAATGTAACGTATTCCCTACTGTACAAAAAACTCTGTGGGGAAACTAGAGGCTGTTGATTAAAGATTTAATTTGCACAATTTGACACCTTACAAAACCAAATGGGGAATGTATATCTCTTGGCTCATTATGGGTTATTGTTTTTTATGGAAGAGGAGAAAAAATTTTACTAAACATATGCTGTGGTAACTCATTAACAGTAAATCAAACTATGTAGCTCCCAGCCAAATTATGATGAAGATAGGACTATGTAGAGAAATTTGACTGCCGCCTAAAAGTAGGCAACAAAAAAGTTATCTTTAATGTATATTATACCAGATAGAGAAGCTGCGCTCTTCTGTGGGCCGCTATCAGATCCAGGCATTTTCGAAGAGAGGCAAGGGCGTTCAATAATTTGGTCCTTGTAAAACTTTCTGATGTGATAACATCTTTACTTTGGGCTAAAGGAAAATTTATGGCGGAGTGAATTGATAGAAATTGAAATCAAATGTCACGTCGGTGTCGTATGAGGTTTCCTTGTATGTGTGAGTTTATAAGTGTGTGTATAAAAGAAATAAATAAAAGCAGTGGTGGTTATGTTAAGCTTTAATACCGATAGGTGGAGGGAGGGTGGTGAGTCGCACCTCGAAAGTATGCTGTCTTATTATTAGTATAAACAGATTAAGAAAGGTTAATTTTAATAGTAAAAATAGGATCCTAAAAGTATATCGCATTTATTACTTTGTATGTAAAAATAGTGGTGGTTATGTTAAACTTTCGTACCGCCAGGTGAAGGGAGGTGAACTGCCCCCTCTTTGCCCCCCCCCCCCTAAGTATGCTCTATTTTAATTGCTATAAACAGATTTAGGTGTATTTTTGAATACTAAAAATAGAACCCTAAAAGTATACCGCACTTTCATTATTTAGTATTTAAATATTGTGGTTGCCAAGTTAAAATTTCGTTCCGCCCGGTGAAGAGTGGTGAATTGCATCCCGAAGGTATGCTGTCTTATTATTAATATAAACAGATTAGAAAAGGTGATCTTTAATTTAAAAAATAGAATACAACAAGCCCAAAAGTATGCAATACATAATTTATATATCAAAAATGGTAATGATTTGTAAAATATATCAAAAATTCTTTTTATTTATAACATTTTTTACTGTATAGTTTCTTTTAATTTATTCTTTCCATTAGGCGTTGTAGAGTGCAAAAATCGAAGAAAATGAGTTAAAAATAGAATATGAAAAATTAAAAAAACACATGGACTTTGCACTTTTTGGAATATATAATACAAAAACTTTTATAAAGAAGTAAACAACATTATGTGACGAGTGCAGAATGAACTCATTTAAGTTTTTTTTTTTCTTTGTGGAATCATAACCAATATCTCAAAACTCCCCTAGGAGCCGTTACTGTTGTCGACATTATTTTATTACTAGTTAGAATAAATTTAACTCTTTCCAAAACACCATGCCATTTGCTATATGTATTTACATTTGACTGATCATATGGCGGACGCTCGTCCTCTACTTTTCTACTCTAAACAATTGCTGCAATGCATTGCAGAAAAAAGCAACGACAGCAGAAAAAAGTATGATTGATTAGTTTTTGAAAATTAACGAACCAATTTGATGTTGTTGTAGTTGTTGTTAATTTTGTTATTGTTTTTGAGGTGCGTATTATATGGGTACTGCTACTGTAGCATTTTACGTAATTGATGTGATTTTGACAACTTTTTGACAGTTAATTAACCGGTATTGGTTCTTTTTGTTTTTCATTTTTTGTTATGAAATTATGTATTAATAATAATTTTCTTGGATAATTATGTTTTTAGTGCACAGTAGTAGGTAGGAACGTTGTGAGAGGTAGCGGTAAAGACGACATAAAAAATACTTATAAATATACTTATAAAAATTAACTTTAATTTTGTTATTAATACTTAAATATAAACTAAGGCATTAATTCGTATTTATTTTGACATAAGCGAACGAAAGTTAAAGTGAAAAGTTAGGATTTTTAGTTTACAACTAAATCCTAGTGGAATAGTTTGCCCGCCCACTCGACTCAGTCAGGGGCAAACTAATTTGTAACGACATAAAAAATACTTATACCTATAAAAATTAACTTTAATTTTGCTATTAATACTTAAATATAGACTAAGGCATTAATTCGTATTTATTTTGACATAAGCGAACGAAAGTTAAAGTGAAAAGTTAGGACTTTTAGTTTACAACTGAATCCTAGTGGAATAGTTTGCCCGTCCACTCGACTCAGTCAGGGGCAAACTAATTTGTAGAACACAACTCATGGATGGGTGAATAAATTTATTCATACACAGTTGCATTTTGTAAAATAGAGACTAATTTGGGAGAGAAATGATTAAGATCCTTTCTTTGTACCACTCCTTTAAGGTGCTCCAATAAAAAACACTTTGACTTCCTAGTGTTCGACTTTTTAATGCGAAAAAAAACTATTTTTGACATAGGTTCGATGCAGATTTTTTATTCAAATATAATTTGAGACTCAAAATGCATTCCCGGAAATTTCACCTCCCGATATTCGTAAGATGTTTGAATAATCAAAACCGCTAGCAAAGTACTTCACTCCTTCAAAATATCCTCAACAGCACAGGAGTGTTAAGGGCAAAGAAGAAAATTACGTTAGAATAAAGATAAATAATTTCGCAGACCTTTGGGTTCCTAGACCCATATTTTTCAGATTCTTAAGTAGAGCAGCATAGAGTTACTTACAGTAAACAGTTTATAATGAAGTAAATTTTCAGCGTACTTAGACTTTTTAGCAGATCATTCGAAACTCTTTTTGAGTTTTCACTTCTAGGTTAATTACCAATTTTGGGGTTCAAGCAAACCTTAATTTTAGATACTTACTTATATATGTACCATATATTCAATGGTTATGAGTCATATTTAATTTTAACATCTTTTCGTTATTTCTTTTTACATCAAAACATTAAAAATAAATTCACAAAGAATTAATAATCAATTCTTAATCTACGTACCTACTTTTAAAATTATAGATAGCACATTTTAAGTTATATTTATTTCTTTGATTTTTTTTTCTTGTTTTTTATTGTAAACTTTTGCATAATTTTTCAATTTCCATTAGCATTCCATTTATAGTTTTCATTGAACGTTCACTCTTAATGCATCTCTTAAAAGTTTTAATACTTAAAGTTTTAATATTAAGTACGCACATAATTTCTATACTTGCATTGCGTAGAAAGAAAAAATTCAATTATTACATTTATAACTACTTAAATGGAATATTACGAACGATTAAATAAACGCACATTTTTATATTTAATTTTTTTTTATTAACGCAAAGGATTTTATATAAATTACTTTTTTTTTTTTTCAACTTCTTTTAATTGATTAAATTGCCATAAGTTTCAAGAAAAGGAGTAAAAAATCAAAGTTTCCTATTAAGGATTGCGTTGGAAAGAATTTCATGTGTTTCAGGCATTCTTGAAAAAATATGAAACAAGAAGCTAGAAGTGTTCGAGAGTTTATGACTTCCGCAAAAGGTTGTTTTTCGGTATTGATAACTATTTGAGGCACCTGGCTATCACTGCAGATGCCTATGTACTTCCCACGCCATCTCCACTCAATTATCCAGCCCGGAGTACGACCTCTGAACTTAACCATTGATCTCGTTCCAGGAACCTCAGAAACCTGACATCATATCTCCTTCCGAAGCGGATACAAAGCACATGAGTGTTCACGGGCATCAAGGACAGTAGTGCACGACAGAAGGTGATTTTTTGGCCGAAGCCGAAACCGAACTTCGGGCATTCATCTAACCTTCGGCCGAAGCCGAAGACCGAAGGATTTTTAAAATATGAAAAAAAAGATCTGAAAATAAATTTTTTTCTACCTATGTATTTGCAAACATATACAGAAAAATGTAAGATACTCCAAATAAAAAGCTGACTAGTAACACTAAATAACTGTTCATTGTCGAAGGAGCTGGCAAATATTAATTTTTCAAGAATCATTTAAAAAATTGCTTACGTCAAAAAATACAGTTACATCGACTATATATATGTAGAACGACTGTCGTTCAACAAAACCTGTGTCAAAAAAAAAGTTGGCCGATGGCTGCCATGATTCTGCTTATCTAAAATCAAAGATTGAATCAGCGCATTAATCGATAGTCCTATAGCCGGAACCAGAGTTAACTCTCTAGTTCCCAAATTTTTGATTGATTTAAAAAAAAATTTGGATTGATAAATTTTAATGTAAAAAGCATAAATCTGATCTCAAAACCGTAAAAAATTTACTGGGCGTGGATTTATGAAGCCGAAAAAGTTGAATGCCTTAAAGTATTTGTTGTTGAATAAGGTTAGGTTAGGTTGGAGTGGCTGTCGAGAGACACACTTAGACCTGAACGGCCCATTGTGGTACCACATAGTTGGACCTACAGTTTAACGCCGATTCCGAACGGCGGTGTGGCAATTTTTTATCGGCTTGGTGGTTTTGCCATTACCAACCAATGTGTGTACTTGTACACTATCTTATAATTCTCATACACTTCATATTGATAGTGAATATAAGAAAGTAATGAAAATTAACCACCAGACGAAGACGGGAATCGAACCCGAACCTCCCAGATGAAAGTCTAGTGCACTATCCACTAGGCTATCGAGGTCGTCAATTGAATAAACTTTTTATCAATTTTCTTTAAATAACTAAATATTTTGTATAAAAAATTTAAATTCCTAGCTACTCACAGCTAGTTTTTTTATCTGGCTAGTATGACGGGAAGTATTTTATTCATTGAAGATACGATGAAAATTTAAGCGCAATCAGTTCATTAGTTTTAGAGATATCGTGGCAGCCATTTCGGAAAACGCTGTTTTGAGGAAAACTAGTTTCAAAGTTCAAATATGCATGACTGCTGTAACAGGGTCTACAAATAAACATCTGTAACTTTCAATCGACTGTGAATTTTAAAGAATCCCTTTACACTTATATTCTAGAGCGATTTTAGCCAAAACAATTTTCAATTTTTTTGACCTCCATGCAAGCAATACGCTTCAAGTCTTCCTTAAAAAGTAAAAAAAGTTTGGCTTGCTTCTGCTGCCTCTAATTGTATTAGCTCCAGCAGGTTGTTCGTTAAGAAAAAATCACTAATAACTGTTTGTACGGTTGTAAATCTGTGGGTTACTTCAAAAGTGAAAATTGAACAAGCAAACGGAGAAAATATAACACAGAAATTTTTATATAAATACATTTTATAACCACTTCACATATATTTATTTGTATAAATTTTTACTGCCAATCTATAGTAAAAATTATTATAAAAAAAAATGCTTATAATCTTCGGCTTCGGCAAAATACTTCGGCCATTTTTCGCCGAAGACGAAGGTGCAATTTTAGTCCGAATAGCCGAAGAACCAAAGCCGAATATTCGGTCATGCACTAAACAGTGGTCACTGTACCGACAACTGGTTGTATATCTGACGGTGTCCCATATCCACCTCGGCATGCCAGACTCCATTTAACCGGAGTCTGTAGACCGCTCTCATCGCTTCTTTACGGATTTGAAGATCCAGTGGAAGTACTAAGTCAAGCAAGCCCTGGACGGCATTACCAAATGTAGTACACATTGCTCCAGTGATACCTCAGAGAGGATACTGTGGACTTAATCAAAGTTCATTTCCGCCATACGATGGAGACTTACGTGACAATAGGTCTCACAAGAACAATCTGTAACCAGTATACTAGAGCTTGATTCAGACTCGAAGTCTTGCCGAAAGCTCGTTTGCACTGCCCGAAAACCTTCAGTGCACGCGAGACCTACGTTCGTTTTCCATAACAGTTTGCAATCTAAGATTACCCCTGTAGATTGCACTAAACCTCGATCTTGTTCAAGACTTCTTGCATTTTAGTGCACACCGCCTGTAAGAACCGTCCCGAGATTAGTGCGGACACATCGTCAGCATTCGCTTGGATGTGAACTCCAAAATTTTGCAAATCATTAAGAAGGGAGACCACCACCCTTTCAATATTGACAAACACTCCCAGTGTGTAGTTTCCTACTTCCAGCTCTATTCCCTGCCCCCAACTGTACTCACGCAGTCGTGAAGACCTGATTCACAGGGAAGTGGTAATCTTAGTACTAATTTAACATACTAAATACAAAGGGCTGAAACTAACAGAGAGAGATAGTGAGGGGATGAAAATTAGTAAGGATGGATTGGTGCTTAGAAATTCATGATTTATGATCTTTTGGTTTCTTTTTCACTCACATGCTTTGGAAAAAGCATTATTCGCCCTGAACTGCGCATTTTCTCAGACAGGCTTTCTTTATGAGAATCCAAGATAAAAACCTTCAACGGCAGGTAATGTCAAAGGGGCAGTGAGAGAGGAGAGGTGGCAATGATCGGAGTAGTAGTCCTGAGTTCAGAATTTTTGGATTTATTAGATTTACTATTCGCCCTGAGCTTCTCATTTTCACTAAAAAACCCGACAATAGTAGTCTAGGGTAACACACTTCAATATTGGGGACTATCAAAAAGACGGTGATGCGAAATGGGAACGACAAGATTATGGTACTCTGAAACTGGCGATGTATTTGTTGATTTTTTTATGTGTCTTTTATTCACCTATTTACCGGGCTTCGTAATTTCACCGACAACTTTTGTTCTAGGATTATTTGAAGGGTGATGAGGGGATATGGAAGTGAAAAGACCATGGTGCTCTGCATCTCAAGATTTGTTTAATGTTTCTAATTACAAAAACATCATAATTTGCCCTGGACTTTGAATCTTTATCGATTAAGTAACTAAGTAATACAGGGTAAAAACTTCAATGGTAGAGAATATCAATGAGGTCGTGGAGAGGAGGGAAGGGGGGAGGGGGAGTAATGAACTCTGATGCCCCAGAACTTACGACTTATTTATTTGAAGGAGTCTCTTTATTTATTTCTATCGAAAAATGCATAGCTCGCCCTAGATTGCGCACTTTCCATATTCAGGGTAACCACAGCTCAACTTCACCTCAACCAAGGCATGATTTTGAGGAGTAGTGAGAAAGTATTGAGAAAAGGCTGGCACCCTAAAGTTCAAGTCTACCCTTCCCATTTTCCACAAAGATCCCTTTTCATGGAAGTCTTTGAATTTATCATCCTTATATTTATTTCAACAATTTCCTACAAGATACTCACATTTCCGACATATCAAAAGGATTTCAAAAGCATCATGAGAAAAAAAATATGTTTTGCAAAAAAACTTTAATATCTTTATGTTTATTTAATATCTACTTTAACCAACAACATCAAAAATCAGAAATATAATATTTCAAACATATTTTTAATTACGTTATGCTCAGAGAAACAGGAATCATCAGTTGGAAAGCACATACACATACAGACGGGAGACCTCTTCTAATGAACGGGCAGGCATATGGAGGAACGAACGAACGGACTTATGGAATGTACACGTTTATACTGAAATCGCTCATTAAAATAATAGCAACCCGTATTTTTACGATCTTGTTATAAATTTATGAGCACCATCATGCAAAATAAAAGCGTTTTTTTTTTCTACATATTTTTTAGTGCACACAAGACACAAACAAAATGAATAAATAAAATAAAACAAATATAGAAACTTCTACTGAAACTGAAATTTTGAGAAGAATCTAGAAAAAAAAAAAACAAATATGAAATGAAACGAAACGACAATAATTTTTGCTATAAAAAATTTATGCATTTTACACAAAATAGAAAAAAAAAAGAAAAGCAAATAAGAATGGATGAAAAAAATAAAAACGAAAATATGTAGCATAGTGTATATGATTGCAAGCGTCCTATGCTGTTGCTATTTTGCTTTACTCATTCGCTCGTTCACTATTCAACTTGAAATGTTATGTATTTTTTGAGTCATTGGCCACGTTAAAAATCTCTAGGAAAATGAAAGCGTACGAATAAATATGAATGAAGTTTTTGTAACACATGCGGTTGCTGTCTTCCCCTCCTGCATGCTGCAATCATGCAACCGAGTTAGAGAAAATTTAGAATAATTTTCATTTTTTTTTTATGGGGCTATAAATTTTGAAGAATATTGTTTTTCTGTATTTTTTAACGTACTAGAAGAAACGACTGTGTGAATAATTTTTTTAGTGCTAGTGATAAAATCTTGGTTGTTTGTAACAGATAAAAGCGAAAATAAATAGAAAAAAATCTGAGAAGAGCACGTTAATTAAATTATTTTTATTTATGCTTAACAGGCAATTTGTAAAAGATTTTTAAAGTTAAATGCTTAAATGAAATATCTTATTTGAGGATATAATGAATTGCAATTAAGAGACATCAAGGAATTAATTTTCACGGTTTGTGCTTTGTTCCATCTAATCTATGTGCGTATGCTTTATTTCATCGACATTGTTTCTGCTAATATTTAAAAGATTTAAATGTTTAGTTACATTGTCTACTTAATTATCTACATTTGTTTATGACATTTAAACGTTTGAAAATGACATTACGTTGACTCATTGATATGTGCGTGAATAAATTGGTACTTTTCTGAGAATACTAAGGGGTTTTTAATGTTTATTTACATTGTTTACATAATTGTCTACATTTAATCATAACGTTTAATCCTTTATAAAAGTAACTCGATTAATTCAATGACTTGTGCGTATCTGAATAAACAGTTTTTCTGAAAATATTGAAAGAGTTTTAATGTTTATCTACATCGTCTATTAAATTGTCTACATTTACAATAAATTTTTTATTTTATAAAAGCCTCTGCCTTCATTCAATGATATTTGTGTATCTGAATTGACATATTTCTGCGAATAATAAAAAGGTTTTAATGCTTATCTACATTATTTACTCATTTGCTTATAATTATTTTGACTTTAAATTTGTTCAAAGCCTTTTCCTTAATAAAAATATTTTTGTATTGTATTAAAATTGACTATTTTTCTGCGAATTTCGAAGAGGTTTCAATGTTTATCTACATTGTTTACTAGATTGTCTACATTTTTTTTTTTTTTTTTACTCTCTCTATTTATTACGTTAAAATGATATTTGCGTATCAGAATTGACATTTTTTCTTAATGTTTTAAGAAAATTTTAAAGTTTATATACATTGTCTGTTTAATTGTCTACATTTATAATGACTTCCAAAATTTCCAAAAAGTCTCTGCCTTTGTGTACTCAATTGTCTACGTTTATAATGACTTCCAAAATTTCCAAAAAGTCTCTGCCTCAATTTAATGATTTTTGCGTAACTAAATTAGCATTTTTCTGAGCCTATTGAAGAGAATTTAAAGTTTCTTTACATTGTTTACTTAATTCTCTATATTTGGCAAGACGTTTAAAATTTTTAAAAAATATCTGCCTTAATTCAGTGGCTTCAAGGTTTTTGAGTTGTCAGTTTTCAGTAAATATTTAAGTGATTTCAATACTTATCTACATTGTCTACTCAATTGTCGACATTTATAATGACTTTTAAATTTTCTAAAAATTCTCTGCCTCAATTTAATGATATTTGTGTATCTGAATTAAAAATTTTTTTTTTTTTTGAGAGTATTGAAAAAATTTTAAACTTTCTCTACATGGTTTACTTAATTGTCTACATTTACCAGGGCGTTTACACTTTTTAAAAAACGTTTGCCTTAATATAGTGACTTTAATGTTTTTGAGTTATCAGTTTTTTGTGAATATTGAGTTGACTTATCTACTCAATTGTCTACATTTATAATGACTTTCAAATTTTCTAAATAGTCTCTGCCTCAATTTAATGATATTTGTGTATCTGAATTGAAATTTTTTTTTTTTTTTGAGAGTATTGAAAAAATTTTAAACTTTCTCTACATGGTTTACTTAATTGTCTACATTTACCAGGGCGTTTACACTTTTTAAAAAACGTTTGCCTTAATATAGTGACTTTAATGTTTTTGAGTTATCAGTTTTTTGTGAATATTGAGTTGACTTATCTACTCAATTGTCTACATTTATAATGACTTTCAAATTTTCTAAATACTCTCTGCCTCAATTTAATGATATTTGTGTATCTGAATTAAATTTTTTTTTTTTTTTTGAGAGTATTGAAAAAATTTTAAACTTTCTCTACATGGTTTACTTAATTGTCTACATTTACCAGGGCGTTTACACTTTTTAAATAGCGTTTGTTTTAATATAGTGACTTTAATGTTTTTGAGTTATCAGTTTTTTGTGAATATTGAGTTGATTTCAATGCTTATCTACATTGTCTACTCAATTGTCTACATTTATCAGGTCATAAAAATTTTTCAAAAAGCTTGAATGAAATGATATGAGATTATCTTAGTTGACATTTTTCTTGCGAATATTCAATGGTTTTAAATGTTTACGTACATTTTCTACTCAATTTTCTACATTTATCATTACATTTACATTTTTCAAAATTTTTATCCACAATATTTAAGATTTTTTAAGAAATTTTGATGAATATTTGTATTAATGCTTTCTTTCTTTTCTATAATTTCAGGTATGTAAATTATATATATTTTTCCTGGGTAAGCGAATCATGTCAAAACTTTATTATTAGTTTAGAAAAAATACTGGTATTTTTTATCTATTGTCAACTTCACTCTCATCCTATTTTCTTCTTGATAAATATCTCCGCCGTTACGATCGCTGCTTTTTCTTGTATCCCTAAAACAAAATAGCTTAATTTTTTTCCATATCCTAAAAAGCTGATTCGTATTTTAATCTTCTTTCACAACATCTAGCATTAGAATAAGATAAGAAATAATTACCTACTTATCATGCAAGCCTTTTAGAACTAACATGCTTTGTTTTTAAATGATATAATTTTAGAAAAATATCTTTTATTCACGAACCACCACAAAATTTATACTTTAACTTCTATCTTTTAAATACAACCGTTTGAAAATACATACATATTTATGTATGTGAGTGTTTGTTTCGTCCTTTTAGATATCTCTATTAAAATTTAAATTGCTTACTTAAACATACACAAACCACATAAATGAATAGATGCAAAAATACATACATACCTATCAGAATATACCTGCATTATATACCTACTAAAATATACATACAAATCTACGCCGCTGATCAACACTAGGTATATACAGAAAACTGAATATATTTCCATACATATGTAAGAACCCAGCGGCCGAAAGTTGCATGTTAGAAGCACTTCTGATGCACATCTTTGGATGTATTTGGAGAGCGTCTTTTTTTTACAGTGTAGTGCATTTTAATATTCATTTATTTTTTTGTCGTGTCTGGGAAGAAAAAATTAGTATTTTACATAAAGAGTTTGAAACGCATTAGATGCCAAGAATGGAAGACTAAGTATTTATATATATGTCAGAAAAATATTCTATGGAAAATTTTCTTTAAGTAACTGAACACTCAAATATATTTGAAATGCAAAAATAATTAATATCTCTTAAATTTTATTGTATCAAACAAAAAATGGTCAGAAATCGGCAAGCTTTAAACTCATAAAAAAAAATCAGACCTTAGAACTCAAATCTTTGGGTTGCGTATAGTATTTTTTTCTAAACTCTATCCATATGTCTCCAACTCAGTCTCATCACGGAAATATGCATATGGAAAGTATAAAAAATGCTAAACTTTTGACATTTTCTGAAACTTTTGACATTTTTCTTGCTGAGTTTATAGCTAATTTTTTTTTTATATACAGCAAATTTAAAGTGCCTCCAAAATGCTTCAAGATCAAGTGCATTCATTTCTACCAATGGGTATTCATTGTACACCTACAAACTCACATAGGTCAGAAATTGGCAAGCTTTAAACTCATAAAAAAAATCAGACCTTAGAACTCAAATCTTTGGATTGCGTATAGTATTTTTTTCTAAACTCTGTCCGAAAGACTTGGTGCCATATGTACTCCAACTCAGTCTCATCACGGGAATATGCATATGGAAAGCATAAAAAATGTTAAACTTCAATAACGTTTGTCATTTTCTGAAAGGTTTTTACTTGCTGAGTTCATAGCTAATGTTTTTTTTATATACAGCAAAATTAAAGTGCCTCCAAAATGCTTCAAGAACAAGTGCATTCATTTCTACCATTGGGTATTCATTGTACACCTACAAACTCACATAGCGAAGGCAAACACAGGCAGGGAGATTCATACACACAGTCAAATAAATTGAGTTAAGCTGCAAATTATTATGCCACACAATGACATTATATACATAAACATGCTCATTCCCTCCTAACATGTGCAAGGATACATACATAGGTGAAAAAGGAGTTTCTCAACCACATGCAGGCATACAAGTTCACTGAACATACCTTTTCGGTTGATGTTCAGTATTGAGCAGCTACTACATTCATACATAGAGTTAGATATTGAAAAATGCAAACATGTGCAAAATGTACAAAATTTTAATCCTTACTAACATTTCGTTGTTGTTGTTGTTGTTGTTCCTTTAATGCAATTTAATGTACATTCGTGTGCATACATAATGATTAGGTGTGTGTGTGTGGGTAAGTGTAGGTGGAGATATAACTGAACATAGTTTTCTCTCACACCAACAAATTGTGGTCAACAACAACTGACAACAACAATTGAGGGAAGGAGAGAGAGAGAGAGAGAGAGTGAGAGCGAAAGCTGAAGGTAATCGAAAAATCATTTTTAATCGAAATATAAATTTTATTAGTCGTTGTCGAGCGAATTACTACTAAAAGTGTGAAGTGTTAAGAGAGAGATAGGGAGATGAAGAGCAATCAAATGAGGTTGTATACTTGGGACACCAGAAAGTATGTTCAGTTAAGACAGCAATGAATTTTCGGGCAGTTGTTTTTCTCTTGTTTCTCTTTATGTGGTGTAGAATTTAGTATTTAATATTATTGCCTTGTAAGAAAATCCTTTGAAATAATGCTTAAGATGTTCGTTTGAGAATATACACTGTCTTTCTTTTCTTATCTCTCTCTGTCTTTTATAATAATAAACATTTACTTTTACGATTGTGGCAAAGTATTTTAATGTAAGTTTGTTGTTCCATGAGAACAAGCAACTCAAGATTTACGAAATGGTTTTGTTTTGTTTTACGTTTTTCTGAGCAAATATTTTTTTGTAGGTACCTATACAGTATCAGTGCTAGGAGAAATTATGTTGTGGCTTAGTACTCAAAAAAATAAAAAAAAATATATATAAAAAATGGTTATAGTTAATTAGATTTGTGTTGCTAGATAGTTAAGTGATAAATATACGTAAATGGTAGTAGTCATTAGGGATAGACATTTATAGTAGTTATTTTGGTTAGTTAATTCGGTAGTTAGTTAATTCGAAGCATATAATTATCTCATTTAAATTAGCATGAAAAGAGCATAAGTTTCCCAATTGGCAGCATAAATTTTGTAAATTTTTAAAGCTGCCCGAAATTGATGCAACGAATAAATTTATCGTTTTCTTTTTCCTTTATGGCACAACAGCTCGTAAAGCGCCAAGAGCGAGCTTTTTGCTCGTTGACCGAGTTTTATTTGTAAACGAATGGAAGGAGCGTACAATTTTATGCCCGATCCTAATGGTAAAAAAGAAAAAATATTTTTAGCAATTTTTACTCTTGAAAATTTTTGTCATTGACAATGTTTCGTTTAGAAAATTATTCTAGTTTCTATTGTTAATTGTGCCGTGCATCGAATCCGGGCACACTGCTTGCCAATCCGTCCCACCTAGCTGAGTCACAGTCTCAAATACTTGAATACGGAATAAAATTTTGACTTGATTCGGAGACAGAGTTTAAAATGAAAAAAAAACTGAAATAAACTCCTGAGCCTGACTCAAAGTCTAAGACTTTTGAAGTCGAAATAGAATTCGGACTTGAGACTGAATCGATCTTTAAAATTCAAGAGAGAGTAATAAAATTCTGATATGAGTCTGTGTCAGAAACTAAAATGCTGGAAATCGGAATAAAACTCTGCCTTGAGTGTGAGTCAAAAAGTTTAAAATTTAATTCTGACTCAAAGTCGAAGATTCTTGAATCGGGATAAAATTTCGGCTTGGGTCAGAATAGAATCAAAGTCTAAAATTTTGGAAGCCGTAATAAGATTCATGCTTGAGTGTGAGTCAAAATCTAAAATTATGGAAGCCGACATAAAATAAAATACTAGAGATGGGAATAAAATCCTGACTTGAGTGCGAGTCAAAATTAAGCCAAGATCGAAAACTCTATAAAAGTTGGTACAAAAATCACACAGAGTCAAAGTCTAAGCAGGTAAAAAATCTGACTACAGTTCATGTCAAAGTCAAAGTAAAAATTCAGGAAGTCGAAATGGAATTCTGACTGGATTCGAAGTCAGAGTCTAAACTAATAGAAACCGGAAAAAATCTTACTTAAGCCTGAGTCAAATTCTAAGGCTTGGAATAAAATTTCAGCTTGGACCGGAATAGAGTAAAAGTCTAGAATTTTAGAAGTTGGAATAAAATTTATGCTGGACTACGAGTTAAAATCTAAAATTATAGAAGTCGACAAGAAATTCTGACCAACAAAGCCTAAAATTCTAGATATGGGATTACTTAAAATCCAGACTTGAGTCACTTTCAAAGTCTAAAATTCTGGCTTGAGTGCGAGTCAAAATTAAAAAATCTGAAATGTGGAATAAAATTCTAATTTGAGCCAAAGCTGAGATTAAAAATTCTAGAAATTTTGTACAAAAATCCTACTTGAGCCAGAGTCAAACTCTAAGCAGGTAAAATATTCTGACTTCAGTCTGTGTCAAAGTCAAAAATTCTAAAAGTCGGAATAAAATTCATGCTCGAGTGCGAGTCAAAATTTAAAATTATAGAATTCGACATGAAATTCTAGCTGACAAAGCCTAAAATTCCAAAGATGGGAATAAAGTCTTGACTTGAGTTACTTTCAAAGTCTAAAATTCTAGAGACGGGAATAAAATTTTGACTTGAGTACGAGTCAAAATTTAAAATTCTAAAATTTGGAATAAAATTCTAATTTGAGCCAAAGCCAAGATTCAAAACTTGAGTTTAAGTCAAAGTCTAAAATTCTAGAGATGGGAATAAAATTTTGACTTGAGTACGAAATTAAAAAATACGTCAAAATTTAAAATTCTAAAATGTGGACAAAAATTCTAATTTGAGCCAAAGCCAAGATTCTAAACTCTATGAGAGTCGGTGCAAAAATCCGGCTTGAGCCAGAATAAAATTCTAATCGGTTAAAAAGTTCTGACTTCAGTTTGTGTCAAAGTTTAAAATTTTAGAAGTCGGACTAAAATTCCAACTTGATTTTAAGTCAAAGTCTAAAATTTAAGAGACGGGAATAAAATTTTGACTTGAGTACGAGTCAAAATTTAAAATTCTAAAATGTGGAATAAAATTCTAATTTGAGCCAAAGCCAAGATCTAAAATTCTATAAAAGTCGGTACAAAAATCTGACTAGAGCCAGAGTCAAAGTCTAAGATTCTAGAAGTCGGAATAATATTCCGACTTGAGTTTAAGTCAAAGTCTAGAAACGGAAATAAAATTCTGACTTGAGTGTGAGTCAAAGTTTAAAAATCCGGGGAGGAGTGAGTGAGGTAGAGAACTGAGCGTGCTTTGGTTGAGATTTTTGGATAAGGAAATTATTGTAAAACTGAAAAATTTTTTGTGAAATTTTTCTGCTAGCCCGATATCTTGTAAACAAACCAATTGCAAAAGCCGGGGGGGGGGGGCTGAAATTTTTCCATTCAATTAAATCTCTCTGAACAAACTTCACGGAAGAGTTCTGGACCTGCCGCACTAGGTTTTTTAAAAAATGATTGGAGTTTTTTTTAGCATGATGAATGAGGGAGCACCCAACCCCTCCCCTCCCCCTCCATTCTCACCAATTTCAAAAAGTCTGAATTTTTATTTTTATTATATTTTTGTAAATTTTAGTGCTTAATTTTACATTGAGATGAATTTCTATTGAATAAAACCAAAACAAAGATTAAAATACAATAATGAGAAAAAATGTAGCATCATAATTGTGCATTGAAAACTAAAAACTTAGAAAAAACACAATTATCTTAAAACTTTTGTCATTACTTTTTTTTTTTATTCTCTCATTGAGATTTTTATGCGAACGCAAGCAAATTTTCAACATTTCATCAACTGCTGATGAATTCGCTCTAACTGAATCAACGATTTTTTTTGCACTTTTAGCATAAAAAATATCCCATCAATGTATACTGAATATACCCAGTAAAAACTACTTACATGCTTGTTTTTCTCTTTGATTTTTTAAATCGAGCATTTAAAAAACCGTCAACTGCCGAACAAAAAAAAAAAAAAAGAAAAAAAAAATCTTCCAATATCTGCGAAAAAATTAGTGTGTGCAAACTATTGCGAAAAACGCATACAGTGCAAAAGGTACCAACTACAAATGGATGTATGTATATTTTTTTTGGAAAATTTTTTTTTTTTTTTTGCCAAATTTATGATGATGGAATTTTAAGTGATTTTTAACGAGAGTTTTCAGACACTCAGCAGATTCAACGCTGATATGCGCCCGAAAATCTCTACGTGTAGGTATGTATGTATATGCCTGCCATGCCGTACTTGTATTTTCTCTACAAAACAGTATCATAGCATAATATGCTATTGCTATGTTATCTGCAGCATACATCGTGCATACTCACTGAACACCATTGCCATCCATCCAACCATCCATCCACCAATACACCATCCATCCATCCATCCATCCATCTACCTATGATGGTATTCATTGCTTGCTTTTCTTCTGCTTCATTCATTTATTGGCGTTTCTTTCCTTTTTTCAAATATTCTGTTACAATTTGATTGCTTGCGTTTTGTGGTTTATATTCAAGTTGTGTCAGTTTTTCGCTTACTCTCCCTCAGTTACCCATGCAATTCAAAAAAAATATATATATATATACAATGACTTTAAAGTGAGTTGTACTGTGAAATTGTTTGGCTGGTGTTGATTTAATTTTTCTGTTCCGAAATAGCAAAAAAAAACACACTGAAGCTATGATTTTATATCTTTGTGTGTGTATGGAAACCGTCTACATTTCTCCTTTTTCTCCCTCCCTTCTCTCCCCTCACCCTCACCTTATAAAAAAAAAGCACAAATTTAGCGCTCAAAGTTTTTGAAATCATTATTCGTTTCGTTTTTTTCCGCGCTTCGTAAGTAAGACGCTGCCGCCGCCGCCATATTATAATTTATTATTTGCTCAATTGAGCGCGCCCAATGTGGGGCATAAACACTAGTAGTAGTAGTGGTAGTAGTATTAGTCGACTACGTCATCTCCTTCTTCTTGTTTTAGTTTTGTCTTGCTCATCGTTTAATTTATGTTAATCACATTTTTTGGCAGCCTGCAAGCAAGCGAATCTAAAATTTATTTATCCAAAATTTTTCTACGCGCGAATATGATAAATTACTTGTTTTTTCATTCTATGTATATTACAGAAATGATAGGAATTTTTTTAATTTTTGACAGTTGTTGTCATGTTTCTATAGAACACACACACACACACACAAACACATTGGACTGTGAGCAGCAACTGGAGTGCATCTCTGGGAGTGAGAAATAAAAAATTAGTTGTAAAATTTTATAAATGATTGCAATGAAATTTTCTAACAGTTTGTTTTTAGTACTAGTTGGAACTTCTTCTGTTTTTTTTTCTGACCTGTTTTGTTTCTCCTTTTTTGTGTTTTGTTTTTTTTTTTTTTTTACATAGTAGCTCATTAAAAGTTTTATTTGAAACGCTGTGTATTTATTTGTTTTATTAAGTTTTTTTTAAAGAATTTTTTTGCAGTATTTGATTGCTCTTATTATTATATAATCAGCGTATTTGCTAATAGAATGAAAAGTGCTTTGATTAGAAAAGAGCATATTAAGTAGAGTTGTATTCAACGGTAACTTGAAGAGGTAGCTGTGGTATGAAACTTAGAGACTCAAGGCTCTAGAAAGCTGGACCAACAAACGAGCATGCTGGTGATGCTTTGCAGAGACCCTAGCTCTTGTCGAAAATTGGAAAACACATCGTCGCCTGAGAATTGATTTGGCGTATGTGTATAAGTATTCCTATGCCTATACGCCAAATCAATTCTCAGGCGACGATGTGTTTTCCAATTTTCGACAAGAGCTAGGGTCTCTGCAAAGCATCAGAAGAAAATTGAAGAAAAGTGAAATACTTATTGATGAAAATAAGTTTGACATGTCGTCGCCTGAGAATTGATTTGGCGTATGTGTATAAGTATTCCTATGCCTATACGCCAAATCAGTTCTCAGGCGACGATGTGTTTTCCAATTTTCGACAAGAGCTAGGGTCTCTGCAAAGCATCAGAAGAAAATTGAAGAAAAGTGAAATACTTATTGATGAAAATAAGTTTGACATGTCGTCGCCTGAGAATTGATTTGGCGTATGTGTATAAGTATTCCTATGCCTATACGCCAAATCAGTTCTCAGGCGACGATGTGTTTTCCAATTTTCGACAAGAGCTAGGGTCTCTGCAAAGCATCAGAAGAAAATTGAAGAAAAGTGAAATACTTATTGATGAAAATAAGTTTGACATGTCGTCGCCTGAGAATTGATTTGGCGTATGTGTATAAGTATTCCTATGCCTATACGCCAAATCAATTCTCAGGCGACGACATATCAAACTTATTTTCATCAATAAGTATTTCACTTTTCTTCAATTTTCGTCCAATATTTTATTATATTTATTCATAAAAAAAATCCAATTCTATTGCTTTGCATTAAACTCAAAAGTTCCTCCGCCAGGACAATTTCCATACGATCAGGCAATAATTTTCTCATTTTTGACAAGCAGTTTTCCATTTTTTCCAAGATTTGTCCCAATTTTTACAAGCATTTTTCCACATTTTGACAAGAATTTGTACACATTTCTGCAAGCATTCGCCACTTTTTGACAAGCATTTTCAAATTTTTTAACAGCTTTTAGGGCAGTGCTGTAAATTCCTTTCCTCGCGAATGAAAAACTCTAAACTTACACATGTGATTTCAATGCTCGTATGCGAAAAAGCTTTAACCTTACTTAAGATATTCGGTATTGTTAAATTCCACGAATCCTGAAATTCGAAAATAGTTTGCCCACAAACTTTAAAGCTTTTAAGCTAGCAAGTGAAATTTCTGTGTTTACACTGGAAAGCTTTAAGTGAAGATCGGTATTGCCGTATTAAAAAAAGCTCGAAACTTTTGATCCCGACCGAAAAGCTTTAAGCTTCTTATTTTCGTAATGAAATCCCTAAGTGAACTCAAAGCTTTTATGTTTACCAACTAGATTTTCATCTCCGTAAGTAAAAAGCTTTCATATTTACCAACTGGGTTTCAATACATGCTAGTAAAAAGCTTTGAACTTTGCTGATTTAAGATTAGGATTTTTTACTTCAACAATTTAAATGCTTAAATTTTATTCCAAACATTCTCTCTCTCTCTCTCTTTCGCTGTTCTCTAAATCGATTGTAGTGCGTGTGTGTGTATGTGTGTGTGTGTGTGTGTGGTAAGAAAAGAACACATTAAACCGTCAACGCTTAAAAGCAAAACAGAGCAACAACAAAATACACAGTACTGCCAACTTCACACACACAAAAAACACAGAGTAAAAATAAATAGGAAATAAAAAAATTAAACTTTTATTTACTTTTCGTTAACTTTTTGGCAAGTAACATAACTTTTTTTTTACTGTACTATACTGTAGCTGTTACCACCATTACCGTGCCCCCTTATACCCTCATCTCAATACTTACCAATGCTTCTTCATCACTTTTCTTGTAGTGTTGTTTTTTTTTTCTTGGGCTACTTCTACTTTTACTTTAACGTTACAAAACAAAAGTTTTCTGTTTTCAAGAGAGAAAGAAAGAAAAACCTCCCAGCAACAACCAACTGTAAAATTCTTACAATCATTAGTACAAGAGAAGAGAAAAGTGAGTAGTAAGAAAAACTAAAAGAAAACTCTAAGAATATAACGAAGAGAGAGTAAAAAATTAGTTGCAGCAGCAATTGTTGTGAGTTTTTTGTAGTTGTTATAGTAGTGGTTAGTAAATAGTAGGAACAGCAGCAGCTGCAGCTAGTTGGAAGCGACAGAAACTAGTTGCAAGCAACAGACGCTAGTACCTTACTATCAAAGTCATACATCATGTTTTTACATGCAATAAATTTTAGCCTCAAACTGCCAGAAAAATGCGAAAATGTGCAACTAACTATATACATACCTACATGCATACATATTCCTGGATACATGTACTATGTAATATACTTTTTTTAGACCCCTCTCTCCCCCGCCCTCTACTCTCCAATCCTGCAACACGAAATCTCTTTTAACCTATCTCCAACCTTAACAAAGCTATTCCCTATATTTCTGAACCACAGTTTCTGTGCTAGCTACATTCATCTACTCTTTTTTTTTCTACTTTTTTCGTTTTTTAAGGCGTTCTGTTTTTCTTCTTGTTTTTTTTTTTTTTTAAGAATACTGCAGTAATATTTCTCTAAGAAATAAAATGAAATAATAAATTTTCTTCACTTTACTTAAGCTTTCATCAATTTCACATTAAAACTTATTTCGTTGCGGCATAACGAAAAGAAAAACGAAATTTTACTTTATTATTTTTTGAACTGTTGATGAACTTAAAAATCACACAAACTTTCCATGTATGTATTTAGAATTTTAGAGAAGAAGAATAAAAACTATTCACACTTGATTGAATTTATGATTAACAATCTTTTTAATTCAGTGACGGCCTCATGTGAGCTTTAGTGCAAAAAAAAAAAGCTTTAATCTCATTAAAACTTTTGCGATTAACGTGCTGGCAGAAAGCTGTGCAGTGTATGCTGTCTCTTTTCTTAGCAAAAATTTCAGTTCTAATAGTAAGTAGAAGTAAAGCTTTTCATTGTTCTCCATCATAGTAAACAGCTTTTTTTTACATCTGAAAAGCTTAAAAGCTCAATTGCCTGTGAATATGAATTACCATTCATTTATTTACTGGTTAAATATTATTTTTATTAAATTTTCCCAACAATTTTCACTCTTTTTGTATATGTATGTACATAAAAAGATTTCAGCCTATAATTTTAATAATATTTATTTCAATAATCATTAAGTTACCCTAAAATCTCTCAGCTTTATAGACTTCTGCAAGCTTTCCGCCCTTTTTCTTCGTCTTCCTTTTCTGCATAAGCGAATTTCTAATCCTCAATAAATTTGGAAAAGAAATTCATACTCCATTAAAATATATAAATCTAAATCGTAAAAAAAAAGAAGAAAACCATAATGAAGAAAACGAAAGATTCGCTTTTTGCGTGAATTTTTTTATGACTTAACTGGCGCGCGAAATATTAAAATCATTAAATCCATAACCATAAAGGTGCGGCCTATAAAAAATGCTTTAAAATATTCAAATTTTATTTAGAAAAATCCCAAAAACAAAAGCAACCACAGCAACTACCTTGTGAAGAAGCAACAGCGGCATTAGGCCGCCGATTAATCAAAAAAAAAAAAAAAAAACAACAACAAAAGTCATTAACTCCAAACGTTCATATAATTAATCAAAAATTATATGATCATAGACGAATATAAGTTGACTTACAGTCACAGCAATGAAGTCGTAAACCCAGGCCTCGATTTTCATTTTAGTTCATAGAATTAAAAAACAAAAGTGCCTGCTATTCGGTATGAGTTTTCTTTCTGTTTGAGACTTCCTTAACCCTAGGATCCATTCGAAAAAAATCTACAGTTATACTACCTTGATCAAAAAGTTCCCGGAATTTAATCAGAAAATTAAAAATACAAGTTTATTCATCTAAATCCCTATCGACTGCAACACACTTATGCCAGCGCTTGATCCAATCCTCGAAATATTTTTTATATTCGGTTTTCGGTATGTCCATCAGTGCTTCCTGAGATTTTTCCATTACATCCTCTCGGCTGCTGAAACGCGTTCCCCGTAATGGTTTTTTAACTTGATTGAACAGAAAGAAGTCACAGGGAGCCAAATCAGGTGAATTCGGTGGCTGTTAGATGGTATTTGTTGCATTTTTCGTCAAAAAATTACGAATAATGATGACACTGTGCGACGGTGCGTTATCATGGTGCAAAATCCACGAATTTTCTGTCCACAATTCTAGTCTCTTTCGGCGCAAACGCCTCATAACGCCCAAATAATACTCTCTGATGGTTAGTTTGCGGTTATTTATCAAAATTTTTTTTACTTTATCAACGTTTTTGTCGGTTTTCGATGTCGATGATCTGCCACTGCGTTCATCATCTTCGATTGACTCACGACCACTTTTGAACCGCTCTTGCGACTGGTAAACGACCGTTTTCTTTAGAGAATCGTAGCCGAAACACTTTTCCAACATTTCCAACGTTCGCGTACCATTAAATCCGTTTTTTACGCAAAATTTAAAACAAGTTCACTGTTGCAAATTTAAATCCATTTTTAAAATTGTAAAAAATTGCCTCAAGCTATGACGCTAAGATTTAGAGGGAATATCAACAACAGATGTTCCAACTTAACAAAAACAGAACTCAAATCGAAACGATGGGAGCGCCACACGGTGGTTATTCCGGGAACTTTTTGATCAAGGTGCTACATACAGTATATGGTGCTTGAAGTCGAATATCTCAGTTAAACCTGAATGGATTTAAAAGAAGTATAACTCGTTGGAAATAGAATTGCATTTAGTTTGTTTTTATATACTTTTATATGCACACCGGTTAACAAAATCGTTGTTTAAAATGCCATTAAAAATGAAAAAATGGAAAAACAATTTCAATTTTCCTCATATTTTGCCCTCTAACTTCGGTATTCCGTAAGATATATTAGCAATTTATATATCGTTGTAATCGGATAAATAAAATTAAATTTACAGGCATGTATATGCTTTAACTTATCAAAAATGGAGTTTTCGGCCCTAAGTCTAGATTTTGAGGGTCAATTCAAAATTCTGAGTACGCAATTTTTGTCTGCTTGACTATACCTACAATCTGAGCTATGTCTCGAGGAAAGTATATTTTCACCTGTCACACAGTTTATTTTGTCTATATTTGTAGATATTACAAAACGAATATGTTTAAGGGTCTCGGAGACTCCTAGGGTTAATACCGAATTTTTAGTTACTACCTCAGCTTCAACTATCAAATCTGAAAGCCTGTACTGACTCTGGGAAAATGCTAAAAATAAAACATCACGTTAAAACTCGAACTGAAATTTCGTTGTGCATTCAAATCGGATCCTCGCCTTATACAAAGAAGACGTCCAAGACAACTGCACAAACCATTGAGTGAGATCAAGCTCAAAGTGTAGGACAAAACTAAACAAACCTGAGCCATAAAATTTTTGCAATATTATGATCTCTATGTGACGAAGTGATATCAAAAGGTACTAGAAATCTATTTAGAGGAAAGATGAGTTATCAAAATTTCTACTACGTCTTTAAGTGCTTCAAAGAAACTTATAAACCTCCTTCAAAAACTTTTGAAAAAAGAGTCCAAAGGAGAGTTGAAGCGTTGATGTTGTAACGAAACCTTTTTTCTATAGCTGGAGTAGTTTCTGCGACCTCCAGAGATTCTTCGTGCTACAAAATCTATTTATTGCAGGGGAGCCCTCACTTTAATGATTCAGCAACCCTATTTAATTCACAATTCCTTTAGTTAAGACAATTCATATTCTGAACAATTCAGCTTTTATAAAAACAACAATAAAATAAAGAAAACAGAGCTTATCACTTTCACTACACTCAGGTTGCAGCACTGATCATCTGGTACGAGTGAACAGCGGGACGTGCGTCAGGTAGGACGATCGTGCGAAGCGCATAGAACGTGCAAAGCGTCGTACGTTCGCGTTATAAAAAACGTTGTTGAGAACCCCTGGTAGGGCAAGCGTGTGAGATGTGCAAAGCCTTATTGAGGACGCCTAGTAGGGCAAACGTGCGAAGTGTACGATTGACAAGTGTGCAAAGCGGTGCTGATGTCATTGTATGATATACGCCTGGCAAGGCAAGCGTGGTAAGCGTTGATGATGTTATTGTATGATGTACGCATGGCAAGGCAAGGATGCAAAGCGTGAATGATGTCGTCGTATGATATACGCCTGGCAAGGCATGATAAAAAGTACCGTACTTCAGGCTATGGATTTCTACGGTGCAGCGACTATATAATGTGGTAGGGATTATACCATCCAAGTGGCACCACACGGTCTAATTATTGCGCTCAGTACTATACTGCACTTATTCGATGTTGATTCGATACCCACATAGTATCGATACTTTTACTCATTACTTGTATCGAATAAAAGTATCGATGCTACCGAAAATATCGGAAAAAAGTATCGAATAGGTACTTGTATCGAATACTCGTTTATAGTGACAAATTACTTCTTTTTTTTAAGTGGTTGTCAAGGAAAACAGAACGGCCCATTGTGATACAACATGGTTGAGCCTACAGTTTACACTACTCAACAAGAATTTTTCGCCAATAAATCATGGTTTTGAGATATTTCCACTGGAAACACATGAATCATATAGAAATTACGTTAATTTAATTTAGCAAATCGCTAGAAAATTTATAATAGAAGGAAAACTAATCAACAGATTAAAGCTTGTTAAAAATATTTTATTTTAATGAAAAGGTTTCAACATTATGTTCTACATGCATGGCCTGAAATATTTTCTAGAACTTCAATACTGTACTGCAATATTGTCATACATTGAAATATTGCAATATGGACTGAAATATTTTGAATAATTCTGCAGTAGCATTTTGAAATATATTATTGATTGCTATAAAATATTGTAAAATAATCCACAATTTTAAATATTGTATAGCAATATTTCAGTTTTTTAAATAAATATTTTCCAAAAGTATCGAGTATCCGATACTGACCCTTTTTCCGATACCAAATAAAATACTTATGTTATAGCATCGAGTAAAAAAGGTACTTGAATCAAATGAAAAGTATCGAGTTTTTACTTGTATCGAATCATCACTAACTGTACTGTACACTACTGAGCGCTAGGTCGCTAAGTCTTCTGTATAATTTTCCTTATTTGTGTCGACTCACCCAAATGTTTGTTCCACCGATATAGTCGCCTTGCCAACCTGCGCAGCCTCAATTAAAGTTCGTTGTTCTTCTTCTTTATTCTAGTTTGACGTAATCGCGACTGGTATATGTGATGGTGTATTTTTGCTGCTTCACTGCCATTGGCTATTCTCAGTGACGTGATATTTCACCGTTATTCTTGCTGATGATCGTTTGTTTTCTTGTTCGTTGTCAACGTGGTATAATTATGACGTTATGTTTGTGTGCGTTGTTGTTGTTCTACACGCATAATTTTATTCTGTTGTTTCTGCTATACCAGTGAGAAAAACACTGGGTCGTCCCCTTTTTAAAATATTCCCGGTTGGAACAATGCTTTATTGTGCAGTGCAATTTGGTCAGCACAAACTTATGCCATCACAATGTGTGTCTCGCTCAAACAGCCTCGTGGCAGGAAAGTGTTATTGTAAACCATAAAGAACATGAGATAGCACTGAAAGAGCCAAGACGTTGATGGCTCTGGTTGTATTGTATGTGGCTGATCCCTATACTTTCATATGAAAAAATCCCGATTGTAACGTCGGGTCTCTCTATCTAGTCATGTTATCTATGCTTTAAACAACTGTTAGGCAAGTAAACAATGGGTCAGGAATGAAATTTAAAAGACTAATTCGGACTAATTTCGGTAGCTAGAGACTTATATGCCAGAATCGTTTATATCATTGTTTAATGGTGAAGCTTTAGATTACTTAAGTGTACGTATGTGCGGTATATTTCTTAAATATATACACTAGCGGATCCAAGAGGATGGAGGGACGGGGAAAGGTGTTAGGTGTTAAAACTTCACCTCCCCCATTACCGATGGCAGTCTCATATATTCTATTCGTTGACTGAGTCTTCTATATTTGTTTAAGTTATTAAATTAAGTAATATAATTAAAAAATTAATTAAAACCCTTTGCAACGTTTATAAAAATATCAATCAAATAATTTGTTTCTGAACCACTTATCACCGATTATCACATTGCTAACATTCTATGACTCTCATAAATTTACATAAATTTACATTATTTTTGCTTGAGCGTATAAAAAACAATTAATCTATTTGTAAGATACACTATAAAGTGTCATAGATTCCATCAGCTTGGATTAATTAATGTCAAAATGAAATGAAAAAGGCAAATGGAAAATTAATGTTAACAAAAAAAAAAACAAATTTAATTTACATAATAAAATAATATATCATTAGCAATATAATAAAAGCCTTAATAAACGCTTATTAAATACATCTGTTTTTATAGCTAAACCACTATTATTATATAATTTAAATTATATATTAAACAGAAATTTACAAACACACACACTCATACACTCACCTACACTCACACCTTAAATTACACCTTAATTGGCGAACGAGTGAACTACAACTACAAATTAAAAAATGACGGCAACAAACAAACAACGACGATGAACTTTGGCTTTTATTATTATTTTATAATCAACTCGAAAATAGGAAAATAGAATCTAGAATTAATTATTATTTTAAGCAGAAACGAGTTTTTGTTGTAACAGTAACATAGAGCAGAGTAGAGCAACGTTAGCTTAAAGCTAGCAGCTATAAATCAAAGAAAAGTTAAAAAAAAATTCGTTATTTAAGTTAACAAAATTTTAAACTTAAACAATATTCTAAGTTAGTTATAGGGCAAAGTATTCCCTCCCTCCCCACCAAAAGAAAATATTAAAAAGGCACGTGCTTTAACACAATTTTAATTAGTCGCAAGATAGCTTTGTTTTACGGCCGGCCACTCCTATTTCTCTCTCTCTCTATTTTTATTTATTTATTTTGTTTTTGTAGCTAATGAAATATTGTTTGAAAATTTCTTATTTGTAAATTTTATTTAAATTTTTACACCTTTTTTTTTTTGTTGAGATTTAATTAGGCTATAAAAATGTTTGTTGTTCCTAGCGATGCTAATTTTTCAAAAACACAAAAAATATAAATGCAACAACAAGTGACATTAAATCTATTTGCATGTTAATTTCATGTTTAGACGCTACATAAAAAGTATTAAGTTTTACTATTTAGTTTCATGTTAACAAGTTGGTTGTATTAACTTAGCACCAGACACTGTCACATCCAGAGAATTTAACAAAAAAAAAAATGGTGTTTTCGGCACTTAAAAGGCGATTAACAGGGGGTGTTTTTTTATACCACTTCCCTAGCACCCCCCACCCCTCCCCGCCCCCCCTTGGATTCGCTTCTGACACTAAATATCGTTCATTTACTAAAAGACTGTCATAAGTCGAAAAACACGATTTTTAAGTTAATTATGCAGAATTATTTATTATGTCACGCTTCATATTGTGTAAAAATTTCATATTAATATCTTGTATACTCTGCGAGTGAAAATTATAAGATTTCTTCTTTTTTCAACAAAGTGGGAGTCAATTGAAAACTTTAAACGTGTTTTCTGCAAAATAGCGTTTTTTGAGTTATGACCAGTCTTTTAGTAAATGAGCGATATGTAAAAATGTATGTTAAATGTTTAAAAAAAAAATATTTGCTTCAAAATGCTCAGCAATTACTTTCTGTAATAAAAAAAAATATTTAACCCTCAAGTTCCCAAGCGTGTCTCTAGACAGCCTTCATCAAAACTGGTTTAATTACCACCTTAATAGTTTTTTGTTGCTACATTTTATCATATCGTTTATGGAATTCCCCAAGCTTTAAAAAAATAACATTAGTTATGAGTTATAAGTGAGTATTACAGAAGTTAGCGGCAGTCAAAGTAAAAAATTTGTGAAAAAAACAGGAAAATTAATTATTTTGATTGAATTTCGGATAAAAGTGCAAAAAAAAAAAATAAAATACTTCCCATCATATATATATATGTATATAGGATCCTATGGCTCCGCGGGGGAGCAAAGGGCCGCAACAAGGTTCCTCAATTTCTCTCTGTCAAGCGCTAGCCTCTTGATTTCACTCCAGGCCCTGTTGGTCTTGAGTACGTCAGCTTCCAGGTTCCTCCTCCAAGTCAGTGCTGGTCTGCCTCTGCGACGGCTGCCCTGAGGGTTCCAGTCGATTGCGCTGCGGGTGATGTCAGATTGGTCTCTTCTTAACACGTGCCCGAGCCAGCCCCATTTCCTTTTCAGGATTTCCAGGCGCATTCGTGTCTGGTTACAGCGATACCACAGGTTAGTGTTTGAGATCGTATCGGGCCAGAAAATTCTCAATATTTTGCGGAGACAACGATAAAGGAGGATGGAGTTGAGATGCTGCAAGGTTCCAGGATTCGCAGGCGTACAAAAGAGTGGACTTCACTTTGGAGTTAAAGATTTTTATTTTTGTGCGCCGTGTGATGATAGTGGAGTTCCGCATTTAGAATACCGAAAGCTTGCTTCGCTTTTTCTAGACGGTTTTCGATGTCTTCTTTTGAGCCACCATTGGCAGATATAAAACTCCCCAAAAAGCAAAAGGAGTCCACGTCTTCGAGCTCTTCGTTATTAATTTGAAATTTTTGCGTGCAGTTAGTGTTTACACGTATCGTCTTTGTTTTGTCAATGTTAATTTTCAGGCCTACTTCTGCGGCAATTTGTACTACCAGTGTTAATTTATTTGACAGGTCTACAAATGTGTTTTTTGTTTACTTCCCATCATAGTAGCTTGATAAAAAAAAAAGTAGCTGTGAATAGCTAGGACTTTGAATTTTTTATACAAAATATTTAATTATTAAAAAAAAAATTGATAAAAAGTTTTTTCAACAACAAATACTTTTAGGCATTCAACCTTTTCGGCTTCATAAAACCACGCCCATTAAATTTTTTAGGGTTTTTGAGATCAGATTTATGCATTTTTACATCAAAATTTATCAATCCCAATTTTTTTTAAATCAATCAAAAATTTGGGAACTTGAGGGTTAATTATTTACTTGTAGTAATAAAAATACCATTTCAAACATAAATTGTATACTTATAACACAGGCTTGGGTTTTTCAATCTCTAAAACCAAAGTAGATAATTCTCATGGTTGTCGATTTCATAAAATACTAAAAATGGTCTCAAAATCCTAACAAAGTAGAAAAATTCAACTTTAGAACTTTATTAGAATATGGCTATTTTGTTTGTTGGGTTAAGCAACGTCCAAAATTCTATTGTAATCGCAGCGAAACTAAATGGAATTGAAAATATTGCAGTTTTTCCGCTTCTGCTTCAAAAATTACACGGGACATGGGTACTTTACTTTGGTTCTTGGGCCTGGTAAAATTTTCGGTCTAATTGCAATGGAACTAAATAAATTAAAATTTGTGATATTATTATATTTAGAGATGTGCACAGCGTTCTAAAGTACTATTTTGCCCCCTTCGAGAATAATAGTATAGTATTCTTATGAGCCCTATAATCCTTAAAGGGTTATAGTATTTCTAATATATCCTATAACCGTTATGAATCTTAGTATAAAGCCTATTTCTAAGTTTTTCAACTTGCCGTCTGGTATTTGACAATCTCCCAAGTACATTTTCCGGCTTTTCATAAGCATAGGACATTGTCCTAGAATGTGTTTTGGAGTTTCGGTATGTTCCTGTACATAATTCATTATTTCATATTCTCAGTTTTGTCAAGTGATAGCTCAGCCTGCAGCGCCCTGTCAGAATATCTATTATAACTCTTAGATTTTTTTTTAATAAATTCACACATTCCTTAAATCTTTTCAGTTTATATGTTCCTAAAAAAGTTTTTGATTGTTCTATTCCTGGTAAATTACCCCAGTATGATATTCGCAGTTGTTCCTCTATTTTCTTCAACATCATGGTTAGAGACCTTTTTCCTATTCCACAAAAGGGTTCGAGTCCTACATATTGGGTTTCTGCCCCCTTTTTTGCTAGCTCATCTGCGTTCTCATTACCTTCTATTCCCACATGGCCTTGCAACCAAAGTATCTAGACCTTGTTTTGCCAGCCAAGCGTATTATGTTTCTCAAGACACAATTTTCTGATTCCGATAGTTCCGCTTAAGGTTAGAGTAAACACAACTGAAAGATACTGGAGCATTTACCCATGTGCTCAAAGTATTTTATCCTTGGGTCATACACCCTCGCTCCTGCTCTTTCGTCAGTAAGAGACAATTCTGCATACCAGACTATCATTTGTTGGTTTATACTGTAGGTTTCAAGCAAATCTTTCCAATCCTTTTTATTACTTAGTTTTGTTCTAAACTTTTTAGGGAAATTTTTTTGAAATTTCAGGAAATTGCTTCGTAAGAATATCAATATTCTTCCGATTTAGACAATGGCCTGTCCCCATATATACTCCATTCTAAAACGGCCCTCTTTGCCTGCATCTGGATATAAATGTGAAGAGGTGTTAATTCTAAAAGGACTTCTTAGGACACTATGGTTCGCATAGTTCCAGTTATGCAAACACTTGCCAATCTTTGAGGTTTATTCAACTCATTGACAGCTGTTTGCCACTTTGTTCTATCTGACCAGAGAACCACTCTATATGCGATCATTGGTCGTACAATTACAGCAGACATCCATCGCAATGGATCTATAGGTCATAAGAGCTCTTGTAGCCTTCTTGATTATGTTATTAACATGTGTTTTCCAAAGTAATTTCTAGTCGAAAGTAATTCCCAGAAATTTTACTTCCATAGTTTCACCTCTGTACCTTCCAAACAAATGATCTTCAAGTTCTCAAGGTTCTAGGGTCAGATAAAATCGTAAACTTCGATGTCTCCCCAATGCCAATCACATTCAGTCTGAAATACCTCCAAATCCGGACGCTATTCGATTCACGCTGACTTTTGAGGCTAGTATAACCCAAGATTTTGGTGCAATTACAACAAAATTAAATGAAAATTTCAAAGTTTTTCATATTTTTGGTTCGAATATCTCGAAATAATGAAGTAATCCAATGCACCATCAAAAATTCTATGAAATATAGGTAATTTGGTTTTAGGGTCTAACACAATCCAAAATTTCGGTGTATTTTTTAGATTTTTGATTAGAATATCTTGAAACAGATATGGAAATTTTGACTCTTGGGTCTACATCAGTGCCGCCAGATGCTCGAAACTCAGTATATCCGAGTTTTTGGAGTGGAAGAAAAATCAATATCTTCCCCCACAACCTAAACCCGCTGAAGCGTGGGAGTCGAATATTTTCGAGATGGCTTAATGGGAGAACGTTGATTTTGCTTATAACTCGAGAGAACCCTTGACGGTCTGAAAGGTAAAAATGTAACTAGGGTTACATTAGTAAATATTTCACAAAATCAGTATAAAAATCAGCATTTTCTGCAAATCATTTAAAAAATCAGTATTTCCACTGAAAATCAGTAGAACTGGCAGCCTTGGTCTACATAGTGCAATTCAAAATTTCGGTGTAAACCCAACGGAACAATTTAAACTTACTATATAATCTGTTGATAAGTTGACGTTCAGATATCAACTCAAGCACTGCAGATAATCAAACTAAATTGAAATTCAAAGAAAAACTTCGAATTTAAAATTCCCATTTTATTTTTGTTACTAGAAAATTTACTCATTTACAAAAATTCATCATCAATTATAATTTAAATTATTCGGTTATATTTCCATCCGAATTTTTCGGATTTCACCCTTAAAATTTTTTATAAATTTTTAACACAATTTTACTGTACATTTTGACGTACATATGTACGGAATATTGAATGAAGGAGAAGTAGTAAAAGAAAAAAATACCGTTAAATTCAATCTCATACGTCAAATAAAGAAATTAAAAACAAGAAAATGACAAAGAAGAAGAGAAGAGAACTTTACTCTAGAAAACTTTACAACGAGTGTCAAAGTGTTGCAAAACTTTTTGACAACACAGTATTACGAAGGTTTCACTCACACACACACACACACACACATACATACATATTTTGTACTCTCTCACTCACATGTATGAGTATTCATTGAGAAAAAAAGTCTTCAAATATTTTTACAATAATTTCCATTAAAAAATATAACAACAGCAACAACAACAACAACAAACTTTAACAATTATTTTAATTTTTAACACACACACATTCACACACACCCACACACACACCATTGCTCATAGAAACCACGAAATATTTCATTGCTTCTACTACCATTACCCATACAGAGAGTAACCAACGTCACCAATCTAGCAGCAACAACTACAACAACAACAACAAGAGCAACAGCAGCACCAAGAAATTTTCATTCTTCTTCTGCTTGATAACTTCAATTACAACTACATATACAGCCAAAGGAAAAAGACAAGCAACTTTTTGCCTAAACTATTTTCATGTAAGAAAATTATATTACAGACGGTGTTAAAAAAGCGGAGAGAGGAATAGTGGTAATAAATAAGGTTTGAGGAATGCAAGGGGTGCGCTTTAAATGTATATACGAGTATATGAGGATGTGAGGGGGCGTTCCGATCTCTGCTTCTTCTTTTTCTTCTCTTTCGATTAGAGTGCGTTTCTTTGGTAATATTTTGTGTCAAAAAGTGTTTCAGAGTTTTACTACAACAACAACAATATTTCTTCTATCTTGTTATTGTTGTTGTTGTTGCTGTTTAAAAAGTGTTTGTGGCGTTGTTGCTCTAGTTGTTGGCGTTGCTGTTACTGCTGGCTGCTGTGTTGCATTGTGTTGCTCTGTTGTTGTTGTTGTTGTTATGTGGTATGTATGTTTGAGATGTTGAAGGGAAAAAGTTTTTCGCTAAAGCGAAAATAGTTTTAAAAACTTGAGCGTGTATGACGAGAAAATTTGTACGAATATGTTGCGAAGCGCATTCTTCATTCAATTTCTTGTTGTTGTTGTTTTTTTTCTCTCTCTATTTTCTTATTGTTGTTGCTTGTGTCTATTTTTTTTTTTTCGATTTGCCCTTCATGAATGAAGAAGAAGAACTTAATTGAATTACACTTTTCTCCAAGGAAACAACACGAAAAATTAAAAAAAAAAAAAAAAAAATTTGTTGGAAGTGAAATTTTTGAAGTGCATTGAAGTGTAAGAGGAACAATAATAAAGAACCCGAAAGGTAATAGTAGATAGAGGAAGAGGGGTCCAATGGGTTAATGGCAAAATTGACTAGTTCGTTTTGTTTTTGTTGTTTTGTTTTTGCTGTTGTTATTTGTTCATGAACTTCACTGATGGATTTAAGCATGTTTTGCTTTTAAATTCGATACAGCAATGACGTATACATGACACGACAATCAGTTCTATGAAGCTAACCCTTCCCCTATGCATTTCAAAACATTCTGATGGAACTCAATTGTCTAAACTTGCTAGCAATGACAAAAATTGTAAATTAATTAAATTTTCCCCAAACAAAAGTTTCATCTTTTAGTCAATAAGTAAGTTGAGAAATCAATTTTGCTTCTATCTAATTTTTGTAACTTGTGTGGAAATCGTTAATCGTTAATGGGTGAAACCGTCTTCTGCGGGCCTTAAAGTTCCCGAAGGTATTCATTCTGAACAATATTTTTAAATGTAATTTTGAAGTATATTATTTGCCTAATAGTCTATTCACACGTGCTCCAATTTGAGCAATTTTGGCATCTTTCTCAATTTCAGCTGAAATTGAGTTGAAATTACTCAGTTTCGCTATAGAAATAAATGCCAAACGAAATTGAGTTGCCTTGCTCAATTTAGTTGAAATTGTGTTGAAATTGCGCTACTATCCAAAAGCAACTCTGTTAATCGATAAGTATTGGTAGGAAAATCAATTAAAAACACATCACAATTACTACCAAATATAAAATATTTTTTTATTTTCAATGGAATAAAGAAGGTAGAAAAAATGAAATGTGTAGTCCAAAAAGGCAGAAAAAACTTTTGACGAAGATATGGTCGGGGAAAATAGCGGAATTGCATGGGGCGAGAAAGAACGGTCATATATTGGACGGAATGGCTCTGAAGTTGCGTAGAGAGGGCTCTTTGTGGTGACGAGTACGGAAGTGAAAACGAAATTGCAGAATCTCACAAAATCATTTTGTGCCTTGTAGATGAGTGTTTCATATTAACCCTCCGATAACCGATAACTTTTTGAACGGTCCAAGCCCGACAAGGTACCCAGGGACCTTCTCTGTTAATATAGCGTATGATGCTCATAATTGTTTTTCTTTTTATCCAATATATTTGAGAAAGAGTTCACAGAATCGTATCGCAGCCGATTTTAATCGCTTCTAAATATGGCTTTTATAGAAGTCACATGAACTGGGGCTGTTCAGTCTAACCGTATTAAAATATCGTTTTGTTGAAATTGTCATAGGTCCTTGGGGACCTTGTCGGTTATCAAACGGTTAATATAACATCACTGAGAGACTACTGCATTCAGCCTGATAATTACAATACCATTACAGTATTAAAAAAAACTTTGAGCTTTAATAGCACTTAATTAAATGAAAATATTATCTAAAAATCTATATTTAATACCAACGAAATATGTTTTTCATTAATTTCATTCAAAAACTAATGGATTTCATTTACCTAATTCTCTTTAATATCCCTGCATTATTTTGGGATTTATAAATGCAATAGCACTATTAAAATAAAAAATCCCAATTAAGTACCAATTTAGAGAGAATTTTGAATATTTTTATTTTACAAAAATCACAAAACAGAAACACCAAAAGTTATTGTAATTTTACAAATACAAATTCAATTATCCACAAGACAAAAAAAAAAATAAATATTTTGTAAATATTACTGCCATTCAATCCATTCAAACGTGCATACAGGGATATAAATTCTATACTAAGTACACACATTTTCAATTTAATATAATTTTCTCTTCATTGATATCCATTTCGAAGTAGTAATAATAACACGCAAAAATAATTATATTTAATATACTATAAAAAGAGTTTCCTTTTAAAAGCTTAAATGTAAAAATCAACAAAAATATGTGTGCACAGAAATTATAAAAAAAAACAAGTTCAAATGTTTTTTTTATTACGTCGGTCTTGAGTGATTTTAGAAATACGCTACAACGAACTCATCTTTTCTCTAAGAGCAAAAATATCTCTTTTGTACTTGAGGCTTAACCCAGTAATGCCTAGCAGTGCCATATGGCACCTTGTCGTTGAGCCATTCCTGAGCCAGGTTCAAAAACAATTTTTTTCTCAAGTTACTTTCTTGATCTATCTAATTTGGTTCCCGCTTGTCCTTAATGGGTTAAGGTGGTTTGATGTTGTAGGCTCTTTATAGAAAAAAATTCTCAAAACCTTTACTTTAAACTTCTATTCTCTGTCTTACAAATGCTTTTTTAAAATAGCTCGTGTGGAAATATTTTTTGAACTATAGTTGAAACCAGATTTATTCCTCATATTTTACCTGAGTCTTAAAGTAGATTGCTTATGTAGTACTCTCGGATTCGGTATCTTAACCATGGATTTCATCTTCTGTTTCTAGGATATAACATTTTTTTTCTTTGAGACATGAATCCAGTAAGTATTCGAAAAAAAAGCTGGCTGTTATAGCGCTTTATGCTTATATGGTATATTCGATATGATTTGAAGTCAACCTCACGGACGACTCCTTTTTTTTGGCAGGTGAAAATTTTCATAGATACCGGTTATGTCGGAATCCTACTGACTAAAACCATCTACTTTCTCTTCTACCACTTTCCCCGCGGGACTACCAGTTCGTATTACTTCGCAGGGCTGATTCAGCATTATATTGTTACTTGATTATTGTTATAGCGATTTGTCGTCCGCTTCTGTTATTTGACGCTCTGTTTTTTCTCAATAACTGTTTATTGTTGATCATACATAATCGTCGTCTTATGCATTTGCGACCTTTCGTTGCGGCCGTTCGGCTTTATGTGCGCATTCCGCATTGCTCAACAATGTCATAATGTTTTTCGCCATCTTGAATACTTCATTTCACTTCTTTACAGTTTCGAACATCAGTGCTGTTAAGTTGACTACTACGGGTTTCCCCAAAAACCTCTCTCTAGCTCCTCCCTGATGCTGTTGAAGCATGGGCAGTAAAAGATGATATGCATTGAGTCCTCGGATTCGCTCGGGCAGAATGTGTCTTCTTCAAGTTTGAATTTGTGTAGATATTGTTTAAAACACCCATGTCCGCTGAGCATTTGGTTGACAAAGTAATCGACTTGCTATATTATGAATAAGATTAAAGGTACAGCGCCCCTTTTCGGACTGTTCCCAGTTTCGCTGACATTTCATAAAGGTGCGCTTTCTTTCTTCGGTTTTCATTACGTTCGTTAGCCTCTCTCCAGTTATGCTATAAAGGCGTTTCGTCTTTATAGTAAGCCACTGGGCACTTTTCTTGCTATGACGCAAATGGCGTCGTCCGAAACCGTACGTTAGGTGCTGACTACCATCAGTGCACTGAGCCTATAAATCGAACGGATGCCCAGAGATGTGAACACTACAGTATCACGAAACTGGTCACAGTTGAAAGCAGCTGACGCCTGCCGTCCCATAGGCCTCCGATATTCCATATAATGCGGGTTAGCGCTTCATTTATTCTAGCCGCTTTATCACTGACGGCTTCTAAGCCGTTGAGTACCCCTAAGGTGTGGCTGTGAGGTAATGCGGTGATCCTCAATTGTGATTACGAGCTCATCGCACTGTTTCCTTGTGCTCAATAGCACGAATTTCGCTTTATGGCGCTGCCAACTCTAGTCTCGAGCTATTTAGCCATCTTCTCACCCTCGAAATTGCATCGTTGCTTCTAGCCTGTAGTAAGTTCAAGTATTTGGCGACTACTACCATAGCTATGTCGTCAGCATATCCGATGAGTGTGGCATCTTCGGAAAGATCAACTTTAAAAATTCCCTCGTGCATTGCGTTCAACAATATGGGACCGAGCACGGAGCCCTGTCATACATCTCCTGTGACCTCGTACTGTTTCACGCCGTCATCCGTGTCATATGGGAGTACACTATGTTTGAAATAATTTGCGATAATTTTTAGCAGATACTCTGGCATCACAAAATGTTGCAACGCACTTTAGCCGAATTTCATGCGCATTTTTCCCGCACTTTATCCGAAATATATGAGCATTTTTCCCGCAAATTATACGAATTTTAGCGCTTTTCTCCGCATACGAATTTTATGTGCATTTTCTCGCAATTTATAGGCATTTTTCCCGCACTTTATTCGAATTTCATGAGCATTTTTCCCGCAAATTATACGAATTTTATCGCTTTTCTCCGCATACGAATTTTATGTGCATTTTTTCGCAATTTATAGGCATTTTATGCGCATTTTTCCCGCACTTTATCCGAAATTTATGAGCATTTTTCCCGCAAATTATACGAATTTTAGCGCTTTTCTCCGCATACGAATTTTATGTGCATTTTTTCGCAAATTTATAGGCATTTTTCCCGCACTTTATTCGAATTTCATGCGCATTTTTGCCGCAAATTATACGAATTTTATCGCTTATCTCCGCATACGAATTTTATGTGCATTTTTCACAATTTATAGGCATTTTATGTGTATTTTTCCCGCACTTTATCCGAATTTTATGCGCATTTTTCCCGCACTTTATTCGAATTTTATGAGCATTATTCTCGCAATTTATACGAATTTTATGTGCATTTTTCCCGCAATTTATACGAAGTAGACAATAAAAATTAAATCTAAACGTTAAATTTCAAAGTTTTGATAAAGTAGCCATTCATTTTGCTACTTCTCCAACATTTTCCACTAGTAGCATCGCGAGCAATGTTCATTACTGTATGTATAGCGTCAACTGTGGAGCGCGCTCTGGAACTCTGAAAAATCACCCGATTTCTCAAGGAATTCCTGGAGCATATCGCACATGATGCTTTCAAAGATTTTGCCAACCGTGTCCAATATACAAAGCAGGCGGTATGATGACGATTGATGCTGCAGCTTCCCTGGCTTCAGCAGAAGCATCAATCGTTGACATTCCCCTGGGTCTGAGAATACGCCCACTTTCGGGCAGGTACCAAAAAGCTTGACTAATATCTCCGGTTTCGTATTACCTCACGGACGACCAATAAAACCGAATATGCCTCTCTTTTCAAATGTAGAGTACTGAAAAAATGGAAAATTTCCCAACAATAGAATAGAAAAATTATTAATATTTGCAAATCTGCAATTAAATTGAATATAGTAAAACTTTGAATATAAAGTCGTCGTCATCAAATTACGAGTGTACAATGTATGTAAAATGCATTAAGAGTAGAATGAATTAAATATAAAATATTAATGCGAAATGAACGTGAACTAATAGCATTTCAATTTGCATGTGCTATTTCGCTAATAATTTGCATTAGAAATTACTTTCGTAATTTCAGAGAAATTGAAATTGTTAAATTGTAAAAATTATTACTATAGTAAATTATTAACTTAATTACAATATTACTTAAGTAAGCATTGTATTATACTTAAGTGCATATAATATATATGCCACGTAATTGATATCAGTTATATTCATAAAATTTACTACAAATCAACTATTAAAGGGCACCCAGTTATCAGTAGTTTCCACAAAATTCAAACTAGTAGACGACCTGGTATTGACATTATTATAGTACGGTATTCTTAACTCATTTTTACAAACCATCGATTTTTGGGGGCTTATTGACATCCTAATTGAGTCTCTGAAATTTACACAGAGCATTTGTTTTACTACCATATTCTCAGCTCGCTAAAGTTTAACTGGAATAAAACTTTTTTGACTTTATAAACTTTTCAAGCCAATAAACTCCAACTCACGCCCAAACTGGAAAACTTTCTGCTTTTTCCATATTTCTTATAAAATCCACAAAACAACAACTATATATCATACTTAAACCTGAACAAAAAAAAATCTGCTGTATTAAATTTCATTTTCTCATTAATATTCCATCTGCAAACTAACTATTTTGCCTTTTACAATATGATAATATTTATTTTTTGACGTCATACTTATACAAAAAAAAAAATATTATAAACCTGTTTTGTATATGTAACAAATCATATTCCCTGAGTCATTTAAAAATTATCATTTAATATTTATTGCAAACCACAAAAAAAAAATCATCAATTCGAATACATCAAATGCTTTACATGCAATTTCTCAGAAAAGTTTATTTCACAAATTATTTTATGAATTATTTGTAATATACAGTAATCTTCAGTTAATTGTGTCGGCTAATAATTCACGATTTCTGATTCAATTAAACGGTTAACGTAATCAAGTGGGAATTAGTTAATCGGGAATCACTGTACCACACAAAAATCAATTAGTTAAGAATTATACGAAATTAAATCTTTGTATGATATTTTTAATTGGATCTTCAAGTGCCTCCATGTGATTCATCATTTTATATAGCAATAATTAATTAGGTGTTTAAACTAAGTTCAAAAATCTTGGGATTGTCGATATTTCCGGAATAAAATGAAATTCAATAACATTGAAGTTTGTAATCTCGAAAACTTACATTGTCCGCCTTTTATGGTAATTTCGGAACAGCAAGAAAGCAAATGATTCTTCTAGTTTTTCGTGAGCCAAAAACTATTCCATATTATATAAGCAGAAGATTTGGGTTCTGGCCGGACTAATTTTGATTAGTGATAAGAAAATTAGATCAATCCAAACTAAACTCAGTTAAAAAAATTTATCAAAATTTAGACCAAAATTTAGACTAAAAGCAAACCAGATTTTAAACCGAAATTCAAGCCCAAATTTGGTTAAAAATTCAGACAAAAAGATAAACTGAAATTGAGACCAAAGCTCAGACGAAAAATTAGAGCGAATTCAAAGTCAAAACTCATATAAAAATTCCGAACCAAAAATTAGACAAGAATTAAGTCGAAATTCAGACCAAAACAGACCTAAAAATGTATCAAAAGGCAGACCAAGATCTATTATCAAGATTTCAAAAACCAGCATATCTGGAAACTGCCCTGACATAACAAGGTCGAATGTAGTCCAAATATATTATAGTCGTGTTTTGAGAGTAGCTGCAGCTCCTAAAGCTAACCACTGGATTCTGCACTGCATTGAGAAAGCTAATCGATCCAGAACTTGCGAAAATTTAGATCCTCTTTGAGTTGAATGAGTTAAAAAGACAATTGATTCAGGAACAACGATCACAAAAATCAGAAATATTTATTAAGGAAGTGCATAGGGTTGTCTTGAAGTTCGCCACTTGAATCCAGTAGTGTGAAAAGTATATAGTATCTTTAAAATCCAAAAAAGTTAATGGGAAAAAAAGATAAAATTATCAGATGTAAACTCCTGCGTTAAAGAAAGCCAAATATATAGAAAACGATTGTTCAATGGACTACGGAGGGATAAATCTTATGAAGACTCTGGAAAAGATCTTCGTGGCTTGTCTCGCTCACGGATATATTCTACGTCTTTGGCGCTTGGTTAAAGTTGTATTTATTCCTAAACCGGAAAGAGATAACTACGTTTTACCGAAAAGTTTCCAACCGATAAGCTTGACATCGTTTTTACTGAGAAGTCTGGAACGCATGGTCAATAAGCACATCGGGCTAAAGATTCTAAGTCAAAACCCTCTCAATTCTCGATAAGTAGAAAATCATGTAAATCAGCTCTTCACGACTATGTTAGTACAGTTGTATTTGGACTGGAAGCAGAGAATTACACCCTGAAAGAGTTGTCGACTCAATGTGCTCTTCGGCCAGACAATATGGTGTTGAAGAAATCGTCATTCGATGGATTCATACCATGCTATCCAAACAGCTGTTTATTACGGGGGGAGAAAACGATGACAGAGTCACGGTCGAGATTGAGAAAGAATGCCCCCAAGGGGGCGTACTCTCTCCTCTTATACGGTTCTTCATCATGGACTGCCTTCTTACTGATTTGCAGAATTTTGGAGTTCTCATCCAAGCGTATGCTCACGATATGTGCGTACTAATCTCGAGACGGTTCTTACAGACAGTGTGCATTAAAATGCAAGAAGTCTTGGACAAGATCGGTGTTTGGTGTAAATTCTGAGGAGATCATACGTTGGATCAACGATTTCCTGGGTTGTATCCAAAGAGAAAGTTGGTCCGAGCTTGAATCCTGCCAAACCGCAAAGTGCTTCGTGAGGCATCCTAACAGAAAATCAGCGGAATTTCTTCAGAAACTGAGAAGAAAGGGCCTGCGATTACTGATGGGTGTCATCACAAGGCACAACACATATGGTCAGCATATGACTAACATGGGCGCCATCAACAATCCAACCTACCAGTCGTGTCTTGAGGACGAAGATACTATGGAGCGTTGTCTTTGTAGCTGTCCGGCGTTCGGGAAAATCAGATTAAGGCTCCTGGGTTGTGATGTCTTGAGTATGAATAATGTCCATACTCTCCCTCTTCCTGAGCTTCATCAGGTTCATCAGTGAAACAAAGAAGTTCGAGGTTGAGAGACTCTAGACCTTTCTTCCAACACACCTTCAACTCTAAACTCTAAAGACTTCTTAAAAATTATATTTCTAAAACAGAAATCGTAAAAGTTACGAAACATAGTTCAATGACAGAAAAATATCCAAGACCTAGGACTTTGAAATAAATCAAATACAAATTACTTTATGGGGAGAGGGGAAAGGTCGATTAAAATGTCCAATTTCTGATTAAATTAACAACAGAATATAATCAATCGAGAAACTTGAGTAAATTTGGGGCTAAAAAAGTAAAATTTCTGTGTCATTAAACGAAACGCGCAATTGAGCGAGGGTCAATAACCGGGGATTACATAACACCGGTTCAAACGATATACAGATACAGATTCATGAACCGAACATAAAACTGAGGCAGAATTTTTCTGACCAAAACCAAATACGTTGAATCCATATGAAAATATCCTAACATGTGGTTTTTCAAGCAGATATTTATGGTATCAAAATATGGTCACAATTCGACGTATATTTAGGTAGGAGGTAAAAAAGGCGTGGCATTACTAATATGTTGAGCAGTCAAGATGGTATTCCAGAACTATGTTTACTTATCTGAAATCATCGTTAAGTTAGTGTGAGACTGTTTGAGCAAGTACAATCAACCGTTCATAGGACCCACTCTTTTGCAGATGAGAAGAAAGTGTACTCAGGGAAAGCAAGTGGAAGAAAGAATCATAAGATCATAGCTAGGACTAAAGGTTGAAGGAAATGTCCGAGAGTTTTCCAGCTATTAACTTTACTTTATGCAGTCGGGTCAAAAATTGGAAAAAGAATAAAGTCGGGTCCGAATATTTTTCCGTACATCCCTTCCCCACTCCTCTCTGGTTCCACTAGTGGCCCAAACTGAAAGTTGAATTTGGATGCTTTTGATGTCTAAGTAAATTTGTTCCCCCATCTCATGATAGGAGTTAACTTTACTTTATGCAGTTGAGTCAAAAATTAGAAAAAGAATAAAGTCGGGTCCGAAGATTTTTCCGTACATCCCTTCCCCACTCCTCTTTGGTTCCACTTGTGTCCTAAACTGAAAGTTGAATTTGGATGCTTTTGCTAAGTAAATTTGTTCCCCCATCTCATGATAGGAGTTAACTTTACTTTATGCAGTTGAGTCAAAAATTAGAAAAAGAATAAAGTCGGGTCCGAAGATTTTTCCGTACATCCCTTCCCCACTCCTCTTTGGTTCCACTAGTGTCCTAAACTCAAAGTTGAATTTGGATGGTTTTGCTGTCTAAGTAAATTTGTTCCCTCATCTCATGATAGGAGTTAAAATAAATAAAATTTTGCATCGGTCCCGTATATACCTAAATTATCCCAGATGTGATCGAAATAATCTGAGTACAGCGTCATTCTCAGCGACTTTGGATTACTTTTTAAAAGCTATTCGATCGGCACTTGATTTTGTAAGGTATAAAATTATCACACAGTGCTATTAATCAAAAACGTTCGAGGTTGCACTCGTCTTTTATCGTAGAAGTTCGGGAGGAGTATTACACCAAAGAGTTTGGTATACTAGAATTTCAATTTAAAATTAAATTAAAGAATCTGATTAAAAATTTCTTGGTTTATTTTGTGCTGACTTACCAAATAATTCAAACTGGATTTACATAGAATATCTAATATCATCAACGATATCAATGTATATGCACAGTAATCCCCATTTAACTGCGTTGATGAAAATGCACAATTTATGGTTCATTTAAACGAGAAATGCAATTAACCCAGATATTTGAAAACATATTGAACTAAAAACATAAAACTACTGGAATTAAAAGAAGAAGAAAAGAACTCAATTAAACGCAGCTCAATTAACGGGCGATTACTGTACCATAAGAACAATAAGAATACAATCGATTATACAATATTAACATGACTGACAGTCGACAGAGTCAGAGAATATGAAATCCCATTAAATTTTGATGTAGATATATATTACTATATGTACTTATATCTATCTACCTACGAAACGTTTTTGACTTGTGGCATAAAATTTAGACAAGATTAAGTACATACCTACACTACTACAACAAAGACAAAGCAATAACAACATCCTTCTTACAAACTAAATCTTTAAATTTCTAATAATATAAATTGTGAAAACATTTTCCAAGAATCTTAAATAAATAACTTTCTCACATTTGATGATGATGCATGAATGAAATGAAAATGGAAAATTTCCCTAATCACATTTTGGTAGAAGGATAGGATATATAGGCTTGAAAATATCATTAAATTTGCACATAATTGCGCAAAATTTACATAAATTTTATAATCATACATACATACATACATATACAAGTACACACGTGTACATGTAAATGTGTATGTATAAACTCATTTACATATATTTTATAATCAATAGTTTGAGCTGTGTTTTAGTGTGAGTTCAATTTGTTAAAACTATTTAATTAGGGGTGTCATAAATTACAAAATGCTCATACAACAACAACAACAAGAGTAATAATAATAATAATAACAGCAACAATTTATTCCCATAGCACCAATTTAATACAAGGTAATATACGGATACGTATGTATGTAGATACAGGGTGTTTTAATTAGATGTGTATTGAGAAGGAATGAAATTCTTTAAAAGAAAAGAATCAAAAATAAAAGTAAAAACAAATCAACCCTTTCCGACCACATTTATAATTTATTTTATAACCGTTAGAGAAAAGATTTTATTGTACTAGAAGATTTAAAGTTTAAGGACGTCCCGGTGGTGAGGGGGAAAGTACCAAAAGTCTTTTAATTCTCTTAATACCGTAGGGAAACCGGATCCAAATTCGTATTGTCTAACTCCAATTTATTGTTACAATTTTTAATCAAGACAAACATTTTGCTCCTCTGAAGGCCTGAACTTTTATATATCGCCTGTAACTCTGGGGCTTTTTAAGGAGATTTTTTCATAAACTTTTCCTGTACATTTTTTTTTAGATATTTTTTTTTAAATAAAAAAAGTAACTTAATATTAATTTGGTACTTAACCCTTTCTTGACCGTAAGGAAATTAGAACTGATAAAGCAAAACCGAGTCCAGATTCGCATTCTTCGACCCACATTTCACTGTAAAAAAGTTCTTAAAAAATTTCTATTGAAAGTTTCTATATAGAGTCACCGGACCGGTGATCCATAGCAAAACTTGTATTTCCAAAAAAGTAAACAAACATTTTAAAATATGGTAAATCGTGTTTGAGTAAATAGTTTTTCGCACAACATAGTAAAAATTTGCTGTAGTTAGACAAGTTTTGTAAAAATTATGAGTGACTGAAAATTAACAACAAAAAAAAAACACAATTTTTTCACTTTGATCGGCTACCATTTTTTAGTTGAAATTAAAGAACCCCCAATTCTCTTTCCAAAATCTTTAAATTTATAAAAATTTATTGGTTAGTTTTTAAAATATCGCAAAAATTAATCTTCTGTCACCATGGTACCGAAAGAGTTAACTCAAAAGCAACGATTGTCATGTTTGAAGTCTTTACCGAGAAAAGGATTTGATTTGTAAGTAAAAAAGTCAAGGTATCTATCCGTTGTTCAACACTTAATACAGTCTTTCTAGAGCTTCAAGTAGGAACAGCGGATCACTAGGCTAAAGATCGTGCTTATGTCTTTAATATAGTGAAAATGTCCTGCTTTTTCTTTCTCAAATGAGACGGTTAAGTCTAATCTTGATAAAATAAGTTTCGGCCAAACTTAATCTATTCAAAATTGATAAATTTACAAAAGATTCTGTTAAATATAAATCACCTAAGCAGTATTCAAGCGTAACAATTGTAATGTAGATACATTTTTAACCTCGCCCTTAAATGTTATAATGCCTGAGAAACCTACTAGATACTACGATCAGCTGCTAATTCAATACCTTGCATAAAGTTCGGCAGCTTTATACCTGTAACAGAATCCACGGAAAAAAATTGGTTCTTCAACTTAGAGTGGGATCAATTCGGTTAATGAGTGAAAAAATGACTAAAAAATCAACCATCAATCGCAAACTAATGACTAATATTTATTACACATTTAGCCATGTCTTGTTGACTAATGACTAATAATTTTAGTGGTAACCATGATAAAAAATTGTAATTACGATTAGATTTGTTTTCAATACGAAGTACCAGAATGACTAATGACTAATTCCCTTAGTGGATCAATACGGCTAATGAGTGAAAAAAATTACTAAAAAAATCAACCATCAATTGCGAACTAATGACTAATATTTATTAGTCATTTAACTGTGCCTTGTTGACTAATGACTAATAGTTTTAGTGGTAAACATGATTAAAAATTGTAATTGCGATTAAATTTTTTTTCAATACGAAATACCAGAATAACTAATGATTGAGCAACTAATGACTAATTCCTTTAGTGGTGATTATGACTAACTTCTAAATCACTAATGACTAATTCCTTTAGTGGTGATTATGACTAACTACTAAATCATGACCACATTCGTTAGTTATGTTTAAGATGTTAGTTATGAATCGTTAGTCATGACTGAGATGTTAGTTAGTTAATTAGTTTATTGAAAATTTTAGTTGACTACGCTCCATAGTGATTGAAAATATGGAAGGAAAATGGCTTTCACTGGCTTTTTTATAATGATTCTCAGCGATAACAAGGAAAATATTCATTTTTTTAGCAATAACGTCGTATGGGAGGTGGGCGGGTCATGGGCGGATTATTTTTTCACCCCGGCATTTTACTGATATAAGCAACTCCTGTACAAAAATTTGTAACTCTAAGACAACTGCTTATATTTTTGTACAACTTTGGTTGAATGGGAGGTGGGCGTGGCAGCGGGTGTATTATTATCATTTTTTCACCCTGATGACGTATTGACATAAGCAACTCCTGTAGTAGAATTTGTGACTCCACGACAACTCCTTCTATTTTTGTACTCATTTTGTATGAAATTCAACCACTGTGCGACCTACTCTGATATATACACAACAATCACCAAAGGGTAAAAAACAAACAATCACCAGTGGGCCCGAAATTTTTATTTGGGTATTATGAATTTATTGATTTTGTGCGTGTAAACTAGAAAATAAAGAGTTTTTGTTTTCGGGAGTATCACTCATTTCCTTGGTTTCCTTTAATCTCCTCCGCGGTTTCACGGATTTCGAAAAGGGGTGAAGTTGCTTCAGGGTTTTTATTGAAAATCACACTGAAGGCTTTCCGAATTAGGGAACAGATATGGTTTTATGTTTTTCCTTAAATTTAAAAAGCATTTTAATTCAGGAACAATCAGGGACATAAAGGCTGAGGTGTTCATGTGAAAGAAAGAGTGAGGGGGGTTTCCCCCAAAATCATTCTCTCCTAAATTACTCCTATTAGATATGAGAATTCCGAACGATATACTATTAGTAATTCGCGCTTAGAATTTTAAGTTCAATTAATCAGGCAATGCAATTACAATTTTAACAACTACTACTATTATGGCACAACAGCTCATGGAGGGCCAAGGCCGAGCTTTTCGCATCCATTCATGTTGTGTGAGTTATATTTATACACGAATGGAAGGGGCCTACAGTTTTATGTCGAATCCGAACGGCAAAGTGAAAAGCTTTTCATACGCATTTATTTACTCTTGGAGGTTTGCCATTGCCAGCCAAGAGGTGGTGCCATGTAGAAAAATTTTTATTTTCTATTTTTGGTTTTTGAGCGTGCCAAGATATGAACCCGGGCACCTCTGCGTAGCAGTCCAACACACTAACCACTAGGCTACAGCGACCACAATTTTAACTAAGAAAGTAAAATTTCCTACACAATTAAACGGTAGTTAACCGGAAATTATTGTACATTGATTATTTTTTTTTTACTATTTTTATTTTTCTACATTTAATTTGCTGATTTTTGTTATAGCTGCTGCATATATCAAATACTTTCACAAACTATTTTCAATTACTTTCTAAGAAGAAAATTTACCTATACCCATCCTATGACATTTCCTCGAAAATCTCCTGATTTCGTATAATTTGAGTATGTATTTCGCATGAATAATCAACCACATTATCAAAATTTAACCACAAACTCCCGCAGACGCGCCTCAAAATACTTAAATATGTATGTATGTATGTATATATGCTAGAAAACCACAAATATATAACATTGGGTATTAAAATCTAATACCAACACAATAATATCCATACAAACATAAATGCATATGTAAATAAATACACCTTTCTCCTATCCTCCTTTTACACCTAAGAAGCCTCTAATTTGAAAAACAATAAGTATGAGGAGAACCTCAACGTTTACTTAAGCTTAAAATTGATGACAAGGAAGGTACAGAACAACAGACAAGAGACAACAGACAACAGCAATATGTAACAACAGAGGACAGCAGCAATAACCAACAATAGTAATAATAACAACAACAACCAACCAACCAACCAACAAACGAACGAATGAACGAATCAAGCCTATTTTAATAGCAGCTCAACTAAACAATGCGATTATGCAATGGTATTGTATTTATATATATATATGTATATGTATATATATATATGCAATTGTATTTATTGTATTGTAGTGGGTGAATAGGTTGGGGTTTTCGGTTAAATAAGTGGGTGACTATTGTAGATCGCTGTGGGGGGTTAGCTGGTTGGGTACAATGTATTTAGATGTATGACTGTATAATTGTATACATGCAAATGTATGTATGTATGTATGTATTTATATGTGTTGTTGTGTGTGTATGATTGCATCTCTAAGGTAAAGTTGTATTATGGTGATGATGTGGTTAAAGTTTATGCAACAACACATGCACTTGAAATGACAATGACACAGTAATGTGAGCATGTGTGCGCCTAAGTACAAATGTATATGTAAATATACATATCTATGTTTATATGTATCGTGCATACATTAAAAATTTATTATCATTATTATTATTTTCATATATAATATCACAAATGTAAGTTGTTAAAAATTACACACAAAAAAAAAAAAAAAAAAATTTTTGGAAAATTCAATGTTGCATGTTAAAATGTGAGATTATTGTGGTAAAATTGAAATTGTCATTGTTATAATTATAATTTGTATTCATACTTTTGTTGTTAATTAATTATGCTTAAAAGTAGCGTGAATCCATATACATTTGTGTTGAAGGCCTTTGTGTTTAAACATCAAATTGAAATTGAATGAAAAACCCAAAAAAAAAAAAAAATAAACTAAATTAAACAAAATTCTTGAAAATATATTTAGAAAATTGTCAATATTGATTTTTTAAATTCTAGCGAAAATAGTCATTACTTAGTGACTAAAAGCAGCAATCATTTATCATTCAGCTATCTAATGATATGCACATACTACATATTTACACAATGATTCATTTGTTAAGTAAAAAATTTAATAAATAAATATTTTTATATGAATAAGAATCGCTTGAGATGTTCGTTCACTCTTAACGAAATACTTGTATTTGTTATAACATTCTTTTCTGTGTGAAATCAGATTGTGAAGAGTATAGACATAAATAAATTGTTCTAATTATAAGCTGAAAATAAAAACAATTTTTTATGAGGATTGTTTCTCATGTTATAAAAAAAACAAAAACAACTTAGTGCTACCCTTATTTCACTGTGCTAATTTCGTAAGTTAATCTTCTGTAAATTTAAATATTGGGAGTATGAATGTATAAACTCGTATTTTTTTCGTAATTTGGACATTTATTGTGAAAAAGTGATTATAAATTTATTCTTTAAAGTATTATCCATCGTTAGCCACAACCTTTTCCCATCTTTTTAGTAGCATACGGATTCCGCGTCGAAAGAACTCCTCATCTTTTGAGGCTATCCACGAATCGACCCATTTTTTGAGTTCTTCAAAAGAACGGAAGTGCTGTTCAGCCAGGCCATGTGTCATCGATCGCAACAAGTGGTAATCAGAAGGAGCAATGTCTGGAGAATACGGCGGGTGGGGTAGCACTTTCCATTTCAGCGTTTCCAAGTACGTTTTTACTCGCCTTGCAACATGCGGCCGAGCATTGTCGTGCTGAAGAATAACTTCGTCGTGTCTATTCTCATATTCTGGCCTCTTAACCTTTAATGCTCGGCTCAAACGCATCAATTGTAGTCGGTAGCGGTCGCTAGTGATTGTTTCATTCGGTTTCAGCAGCTCATAATACACGACACCTTTCATAACCCACCAAATACACAGCATGAGGTTGGATCCATGGATGTTCGGCTTGCCGTTGATGTTGATGCATGTCCGGGCAGTCCCCATGATTTTTTACGCTTTGGCTTATCGTAACGTATCCACTTTTCATCGCCAGTCACAATACGATGCAGAAAACCCTTCCTTTTCTTTCGTTCAATCAGCAGTTCACATGTGAAAAATCGTCTTTCGACGTCTCTCGGCTTCAATTCGTACGGCACCCAATTTCCTTGCTTTTGAATCATTCCCAATGCTTTTAATCGTTTAGAAATGGTTGATTGATCAACTCCTAAAGATTCTGCAAGTTCTTGTTGCGTTTGGCATGAATCTTCTTCGAGTAATGCCTTCAATTCTTCATCTTCGAACTTTTTCGGGCCGCCTGAACGTTCCCTGTCGTCAACATCAAAATTACCACTTTTGAAACGGGCATATCACACCTGACACATTCTAACGTCTATAGCACAGTCGGGATAAGCCTCAGTGAGTAAACGATGTGCTTCAGTTGCGTTTTTCTTTAAATGAAAGAAGCAAATTAAAACTTCCCGCAAATGTTATTTTGTTGGCACGAAATTCGATATTTTCAGCTGTAGTAAAACACTTTTGTAAAATTATGAAAATTATTTGACAGATCAATTCTTATAGTATTTTTGGCGCTCTTTGAGATAGAATAGCTGTCAATGTCAAAAAAATGGCGCGTATGATAGATATGATACGTTACGAGTTTATACATTCATACTCCCAATATAATTTTTTTTTTATTTAACCCATTAATGGTCACGGCATTTCAGAAGTAATAGAGACTTGATAATGCCAGACTTTTGTTCTGTTGGGCATAGCAATTTAAATTAAAAAGAAAAAAACTGATGTTTGACCAGGGACGGTTTGGAATGCCTGCTAGTTTTGTAATAGAAGTAGCTGAGTTTTGGTCATGGTATATATTTTTCCAAGAAAAATTCCGAAAAAAACTCGTTTTTGAGTCAGAAAGGATAACCTCAAATGTAATATTCTGCTAACAACAGCTTGGAAGTATAAATTTTTTGTACATAAATTCTGTGTCAACAATTTCATTTGGCCCAGCATCCACCTCTTTCGTCTGAGATCACAGTTACCACCAAAACTCTTAATTCGAATGACCAAAATAGTTTCACATAAGTCTATGTACTATAGTACTAATATATAATAATTGATGCGCACTGGCGGATGGAAAGATGGAGGAGAAGGGGAAAGTGATTAAGTAATAAAAAAAACTCTCCTTCTATATAATAATATATGTAAATTTCGATCTTTCTAATACCCATTTGGAGTTGGCTCCAACCCAAAACTTTCAAACTACACCGAGTGAACTTTTATGAAAACAAGCTGAGAAATTTTCAACTGTTTTCATACCGATTCCGGACAGTCCGAGAGCAATGCACCACTTCCAATCAAGGGGTCTTTTCAAAAATTTTTTATCTTATAAGCTCTGAATTAAATATCAGAAAAAATTAGGTGTCACTTATATACAATTCAAAATTTATTTATTACAAAAATGGAAAGCGAACTAGAAGTGAGAGAAAATATTATTAAAATTTTTCAAAAGCAACCTCAGTTGTTAAACGCTTTAAGAAAGAACTGTGTATTATTCGGAAGAAAGGTTCTGGTAAAAAGAAAGGGGGACATGATCGTGAGAAGGCGAAGAAAGTTGTGACCATTCTGAAGAAAAAATCCAACCATAACGGGAAGGTAATCGTCGAGGAATGCAGATTGCTTAGAAACTTTCGTGCGCAGGACTAAGAAGAAAGCTGTGCTGAAGACGTACAAGGTCCAAGAGCTTCCTGATAGAAACACCGTCAAGAATGAAACCACAAAACAACGAGCTAAAACCCTGAAACATGATTTTGTTAAAAAAAAAAAAAATCAAACTCAAAAAGATGACAAAATTCTAAAAGAAATTCCCTGTTTGGCAGGTAATTTGCAGTTGTAGCAAAAGGAGGATCTCCTTCGTGACATCGGGTACAATTAACGGTGAAATAAATATATGTGAAGGGATGCTTGCAAAAGAGGTTGCTTCCATTTTTACGCCAACATGAAGTATCCACTTTACTTTTTTTTGGCCTGACCTTGCTTCGTGTCACTACGGCAAAGCAGCCTAGATAAGCCAATCCACCAAGCTCTCCAGAACTAAGGACGATTGAGAGATTAACAAAAAAGTGACCAAAGTCTTTCAAGACTTCAAAAGAAAGCTGTGAGGGTACCGGACACTTCTATAAAAACATTAATGGACGGGGTTCCTAGAAAATTAAAAGTTTATACAAATCGGACTACTGGTTCAAAATATTTCATCATTTTTGTAGCGAACAATTTTATTCGGTGCAGTTCTTATACATATGTATAAAGAATATCATCATCTTAAAATTTGATAGACATGTTTATTAATGTTTAAAAAATACAAAAATTTTTCTTTTTTTTTTAAATTTTTGCAGTGCTGTTTTAGGCCTTAAAAGTTTTTTAAAAAAATTCGCCGAAAATCAATGGTTGTCATAATATCAGCTGACTGATGAAATAAAGTCTTTATTCTTTATAAAATTATTGGTTGGTAATGGCAAAACCACCAAGCCGATAAAAAATTGCCACACCGCCGTTCGGAATCGGCGTTAAACTGTAGGTCCAACTATGTGGTATCACAATGGACTGTTCAGGCCTAAATGTGTCTCTCGACAGCCACTCCAACTTAACTTAACTTATAAAATTAAAAAAGTTTTGAACATTTTTAGGTAGAAAGACCCCTCAATACGAACTAAATTTTGAAGGAAGAGCCATAAGTCAATTTGTATCGTTCTAAGACCGATCTGAGGCTGGTTACTCGCAATCAATAATCCCGGACTTCGACTGGTATCTCTCATTTTACTTTTCTTTTTAAATAATATTCCTTCAATCTCAACAAGAATCACGCACTTTTCTCGTTTTCATTATAATATTGGTACTGAGAGTGACGGTAATTAAATTGTTTTTTTTAGTTTTCTTAATAAAGTTTATTTGGTTGATTACTTAGACATTTTTAACATTAAATATATCCTTGCTGGTAAATAACCCAGTTTTTACCCAATTTATCCTAATTTACCGGTATTTACCCATCTCTAATGATCCGCCATAGATTGTTTTTTCGCTCGTTGAGGCAGGGGAAGTGGGGTAGTAAAAATTATATGGGAGCATTCAAATCGTTTGTGTTCATAATCCATTTTGAAACCATACGATAACGAGTTATCTTAAAAATTTTAAAAACAGACTACTTTCGTCCACTAGCGGAACCAAACTTTTCCGAAGTGGAGAGTTTTATTTTTTTCGTCCCTTTAAATTTTTTTCTTGATTGGTAAGGGTGGAGGAGTTTATTCCGAAACTCTAGAATCTCCCTCTAGAATCCCCTAACAATTGAATCAAGATATTTCTGCCTTGTAGTCTCAATTATAAGATTGAAGAAAAACGCTTGACGTTGAATACTTAAACTTAAAGGCCCGGATAGATTCGCACTATCCCATTAATCCGAAGTTCGTCTCTAAAACTCCCAGACTCCAGACGAAGCCCATCGAACCTCAAAACTCCAGTATTGACTCCATAATGGTTTAAATTATTTTTGGCTGATCGTTCGTTCCCCAGCTGGTCTCAGATACTGCCGATGCAAAAGTAAAAAATTGAATTGGAACTGGTACAAATTATAGCTAAAAGCCAAATGCTAATCATATTTCCGAATTGTGTGATCTACTGCGAAAAAAAACCAATGCGGTTTTTATCATTAACTATCAAGCATTCCGATATCAAACTTCAATCACAACACCGACTTTGGCTAAGGTTAAATTTCTACTCTATATGTATTTGGGGGGATTCCACGGAAATATGATTTGAAGAATTTCATAATCACATAATGAATATAAATGTATACGCTACGACTTGATTGAATTTTAATATCAAATGACGACAAATTCCGCTTAAAAAATTCTTCTTTGATTACTCAAATTTTGTTTTTGCTGTTTCACACTCTCGCTTAGCAACATGTTTAATTTTTGTTTTTTTTTTTTCCTTTTTTTTTCTTTTCATACAAATGTACATATGTTTGTATTATTGCTGTGGTTGGTTGTTGTTGTTGAACCGTTAAATCATGACGATTTGTTTATATTTCTATACTATTATGCCGCCGCACTTTAGTACTTTACAAAGCAAATATTTAAATATTTTGCTAGTTCGTTCCGTTGTTCGTTCATTTGCTCGCTCGCTTGTTTGCTTGCTCGCTTGTACGTTCGTCTTGTACCGCCCCGGTTTCCCTTTCTGTTTAGTAACTGTGATTCATAGGTTTTTTTTTTCTGGTCTGTTTTGTTGCGTATTCAACATTGAATACGACAAGGTATGTACTAGATATCTGTGTATGTATGTATGTATGTAGGTATGCATATCCAATCGTACAAGTGTGAATATTCTGGCAGATACCATTTGACACTACTAGACTCAACGACGTATAGACCAAAGTAGCAACAGCGTCACTTTTACAGTTGCCATATTTCACAAGAGCGTTGTAAAATTTCAAAAATTCCCCTCTATCTCTCATTCTCTCTACGTATGGGTGTGTGTGTGCCCCCGTGTCACCTTTACGTTTCCACCTGCTGCTGCTTGCGCGTCTCCTCTTAAACGAGACGAGTGCAGAGACCGATTACGATTATCGCACTTTAGCAGTATTCAGTCCCAGTCGTTGTCACACCACAGTGGAATAAAAACTCAAAAACAAAAAAGGTCGCTTCGGCATTTAACACCGTACGCCGCGCTATTGCAATTATATTCGTACACCACATTCTCATACGTTTTACAAAGTGTACCTACTCGTATTCGCGCACACACAGCATACAGCGTTGATTGAAATAGGAGGAGAGGGTCAATAGAGCGCGTTGTCGGCATAGCCGTTGTCGTGTGTCGTATGTCGTCGTCGTTGTACGTTATGGCAAACATTTTTAATTTATTCAACACTTGTGTATACATTATACTCATATACTCCACTCACCTCACATTTTTCTACTATACAACATACATTCAAACTAGTACCTAATATCTACTACTGCTGCCTGCTACCTACTATGTATTGCTATTACTACTACTATTTCTACTACTACTACTACTTCATACTATTATTATTGTTTTTTCAATTTTATTTATTTTTTTTTTTTTTTTTGTGTTGCTGCTTTTTGTTTTTATTTCATACCTACTATTTTATTATATTTTTGTTGTTTGTTGTTTCTTTGCAGCTCACTTACTCACCGTTTACGCTCTGAGTCGGCTTACAGTTGCATTTGATGGTTCATTGTAGTTTGTCGTGCCGTTTTGATAATAATTGATTGATAAGTACATTTTTATACATACGACGACGGTGAATGTAGTGTATGCGGTAACAGCGGCGGCGGCGGCGAAACATTAATAACGGTAGTATAACAGCAAAAAGAGTTAACAGAGTGTAAAGAAAAAACAAAAAATTTAAAATACAAAAAAAAAAAAAAAGGCACAGTGATATACAAAAATATATTACTGCCATTCATTTCCAAATCGAAATCGAAATCGAAATTGAATCGAGAGTGAGTGTGTATCAAAAATGACAGATTCATTGAAATTGGCAGAAATGCAACGAACAAGCATAGAATTTGAACGTCAACGTCATTTGGCCAATTGGTTTATTAAAAGTAGCCCACATATGGCAACACCGCCGCAAACTGCAGCAACAACAACAACAACATCAGCAGCTGGAGCAACAGCAACAACGACAGCTTTAAGCGGTAAGTGAGAAAATGAGTAAACGAGAGATGAGGAGAGTGAGAGAGAGAAAAAAGAAAAAATTGTGAGAGTGAGAGAGAAAAAGAAAAATTTGCGAATGAGTGAGAGAGAGAAACTAGAGAAAGAGTGCGAAATACAAAGTGTGATAGAGAAAGAGATAAGAGTGAAAGAGACAGATATAGTAGATAATCAAATTTCATAAGAACTTGCAAAAATAAATATTAATCTGAATTTTTCGTCAACTTTAAAGATTTTATTTAATTGTCAGTATGACAAAAATTACAGTTTTTGTGGAAAGTGAGAACGAGTAGGCTGGAGTGCGAGAGGGAGAGAGTGTATAAGTGTCTGTCATAGAAAACATTATAACAATTAATTTCATAAGAACTTGAAAATAAATATGAGTTTTCTGTCAGCTTTAAAGATTTAATTTAATTGTCAGAGCGCATAGCAACAAAATGAGTATGTAATACTTACTTACGCAAAGAAGGCATTGTGAGATTAAATATCCCACAACCAACTCCCCTTCCTGCCTCCTCCTATCCGATAAATATCTCATATGGAAATTGAGGTCAAGTCTGGCAATTGGATGATGATGATGTTTTGATTCAAAAACAAACATTATATAAAAGTAGAAAACTAATTTCTCAGTTTTCCACATTCTCATCTAGTTTACGAGTTATAAACGGTTTACTTTCGCTTGAAGTGATATCGTTTTGAATGGTAACCTAAACGTAAAAGAAAAGGAAACTAGATTAGATTAGATTAATACGGAGGTGGGCAATAATTTCCCAGATCACTGCTGCCATCTAAGGCCTATTGTGATATACCTCAAAGATTATTGTGTTTATAGTTCTCCTATGAGTTTATTTCCTTTGAGAAAATTTAATATCTCTTTAGGAGAACAATCCGCAATGCCTTGCGGTTGTAGGATAGAGTTTCCCAAGTAACGAAGTCGGGTCCTCATTAGACCTTCATAGTGGCATAAAATATGTTCTGCTGTTTCTTCCTCCTTGTTACATATTCGGCACGCATCGTCTTGTGCTAGACCCAAGTTCAATAGGTGTTTTTTGACCCTACAGTGCCCTGTATAGAATCCTGTGGCAATTCGGATTTGGTTCCTGCCTAAATTAAGCAGTTGTTTAGTTCTGCGTTAACAGATCTTTGGCATGAATGATTTAGCTTATCTGTTACCGGGGGTTTCCCTCCAGTATTGTAGCGAGTTACTGTCCACCCAATCTTTTAAACTGATTTTAACGGAACTCCATGGTAGACCGCAGAATGGTCGTGGTCCAGTGAATTCACTGGATGATCCTTTCCTTGCAAGTTCGTCCGCCATTTCATTGCCTACATGTCCTCTATGCCCTGGCACCCAAATGAGTTGTACTCTGTTATGAGAAGCTAGACAGATTAGGAGCTGTAGGCAGTCGCAAACTAGTTCTGACGTAATTTTATATGCAGTTAGTGCAAGAAGAGCCGCTTTGCTGTCAGAGTGTATGTAAATGTTCTTTCTGTGCACAGATCTGTTTTCATACTCCCTTAGGCAAAGCTCGATGGCATGCACCTCGGCTTGGAAAACTGAGTTACCTGTGCCCATACCAGCATAAATATATTTTTTTGGTCTAACTCCGTACACTCCTGCCCCAACTCCTTCGTTTGTCTTGGAGCCATCTGTATACCATACATGATAGTCCGCTGTAAACTTTGGCCTGACCTGTTCCCAGTAAAGGAAACTATATTACATCTATATATTCATGGGTACGGGGAATTCATTTTGAATGTCTAGTTATTCGACAGCGCGCCCTAGCTTTCATTATAGAGGAGAAAAAATATTAGAAATGAATTTCTCTTACCCAGAAACAGACTTTATTTTTGTAGCTACCTCCTAGGTTACTATCGAGAAAGCTATCCCCTCAACAGTAACCCTGCTATAACTCATAAATTAGATGGGAAAGGATAAAACTGAGAAATTAGTTTTCTGTCTACTGTTTAATGTTAACTTTTGTATAAAAACGTTTACCCCAGAATATTTCACAGACTGTTTTATGATCTTTACTCTTAAATCAAATGATTTTTTGAACGAATGAACAACAATCCGCTAGTGATATGAAAAATCAGCTGATGGTGATTAGAAGTGGTTGATAGCTTACTAGAAACTGCATTCGTCGAGTCCTAGTTTGTTTGTAACGGTAAACACTGTTTCGAATCTAGTCAGTTCGGCTTTAGTATGTTATGGTTCAGGCTTTTTGTATATTTACAAGTTCTTATTTGGTTTTATTTTGAGGTTTGATCGTTTCTAAATCAATGTCAGATTTCTACAGCTGGTTCGAAGTAGTTGCTTGTGGTTTACCCTAAGCAATCAAATAACCAGTGGCTAATGATCTAGAATTTGAGTTTTGGAAGAGCTAATTTTGCTCAGTTAATTAGTTAATTATGAAACCAAAATTTTGATTAAAAACGAGCTTAATAATCAAACCAAAAACTAAAACAAAAACCAGTTTAAGATTCATACAAAAATTTAGACCAAAATTCATTAAAAAAAATTGAGAGTGAATTTGATTAAAAAATCTGACCAAAAATCATCTCGATATTTGGACCAAAATTTATAAATTCTGATCAGAAAACAAATCACAATTCAGATTAAAACTCAAATTAAAACTCATACCAAAATCAAAGGAAATTTGGATCAAAACTCAGACCAAACTTATCTCGTTATTGAAACCAAAACTTAGACTGAAATTTAGACCAAAACTCAAACCAAATTTAAAGCAAATTTGGATCAAAACTCATCCCAATATTCTGACCAAAATCAGAACAAAATTTAGACCACAAGTAATACCAAAGCACACACCAATACTCAAATCAAAAACTTTACCGATGTTGAGACCGAAATTCTGAACAAAAGAAGACCTAATTTAGTTCGGTTTATAAAGCATTCCGATTTTCAGACCGTTTACAAATCTGTTAGATGCGACGGTAGGGACTCAGTAGCGATAGTTTTCCCTCCTTTCTCTATAATCTTTCTTGAATCAAAAGAATTTTTGAAGGACCGTTAAGATCTAAAACAACCACCCCCTCTCCCCCCCCCCCCCCCCTTTCTGTAACTTCACTATCTACATACTAGTGCAATCGATTTGTGCTTTAATATGAAACCAATTCAGTCTAATTCGCCAGCTTATAAACCCAATGAAGGATAACTAAAAGCACCTTATATTCAGCAACAACAAACTTTTTTCATTACTCTTCCGAAAAGCTCGATTCCTTAACTATACAAGTCACATAAACTATGTTCTGTATATACAGAGTCGCAAGTTGATTTTATTAATGTCTGGCTAGAAGCCTACAACTTTTAGAGTATTTATTAAAAAGGTTTGACAATTCTCATGACATAGTTCTGAGAAACTTTTACTAATATACACAAGACAAAATTTTCCCCATTATAGAATTCGGGGCTAATTTCGAAGCCTGCTCATTCGTCTGCTGTCTAGTTACCTACTCAGATTACAGTGAAGAATGAATTTATTGTAAGACTCATTAAGTATATTCAATATTATTATTTTTCCCCATTACTCACTTAAGCACTTCATAAATATGTTTAAAATATGAATCAGGATCCCGCTATTAAATATAAATCATATAGTACACATAAAAAAAATTGTCTTCTTAGCTTCATTCTACACACAGGAAGCAAATCGCAAAGAACGTGTGAATGCCCTCTAGTACAAATTTATTTCCCCCGTTTTGACCGCATTATTGCGGCATCTTCAGTTTCAATTTTCTTATAAAATGATTCATTGTTAGTGGTGGTCGTTAGTTCGTTATCGGTGATTTAATCACTGATCACTACTGTGACTACAGAATCACGGCTCCCAGTGATTACAGTTTTATTTAAGTTCATTTCGTTCCTTTTCATATTAGTTCGGTGAATTTGTATTATCTATCACTGTAGGAGTATTAGTGTGTGAGAAAGCGATAATTTGAATAAAAAACTAAGCATTACAAAATTGGCACTGATTTAATCTAGGCAACGGCAGGCATATAAAATAGTTTTAAAAAAACTGGAACGCGCTTTTGTAAGGAAGCAGTGACAAAGCCACTGTTTAAAATCACGGTGATTCAGAAATTACAAACACTTCTGTTACCGTTTTTGACAAATCACTATTTTGCTCATCACTATTCGTTGTTCATGAAAATGATTCGTTGAGGGTTCAAAAATATATTTTAAATTGAATCTGCTTACTTTTTTTTTCTTTTTCAGAGATCATAAGTAAATGCAATGATTTTGAGGTTTCTTTGTATGGAAGGAGCCCCACGCTTCGAGCTTTTAAAATTTTATACAGGGTGTCCCAATGCTAACCTCATTCCCGAAAATTATAAATTCCTTATGAAATTCTAAGACGGTTTTTTTTTGGCAGCTTAGAAAAATATTGGAAAATTTTCTTACCCATATTCACCAAAAAAGTTCTCGAAAAAGTAAAAAAATTAGTCAAAACTCAAAAAAAATAAACTCGCCGTTATTGATAATTCTACTAGCGCGCTCTGATTAGATATCTTCTCTTTCTTCGATTAATATGGCGACTTTTTAGAATTTTGCAAGAAAACTATAGTTTCCGGAGATGACGTTAGTTTTGGGACACCCTGTATACCTACACGAATAATGACGATTCCTCTGCTCGCATACAAAAAGCTTTTCGTTTACGTTTCGTCCGCAAGCGACAAATTTTAAGCTTTAAAGCTGTAATCAGCTGGCAAATGCTCTCTGTATCAAACGAAATTTCTAAAAATTGAAATTATTGCAATCGATTCGGTTAGTTGAGATATTACTAAGAATAAACAATCAGACAAACTTTTACTTTCCTTACCTCTTTTTATTATAATTCGAAAAGCTACTAACTTAATATGTCATTTTTTTTTTCTAACAGGTGGTGGTGGCATTACACCAAATGGAACTGGTCACAGTAATAACGCAACAAGCAATAATACAACATCAGCAACAGCAATAACAACGCAACAACAACAACAACAACAACAATCGAACACCAAACACCACAACAGCAACAGCAGTAATAATACTGCTGGTGGTAGTGGTGGTCACAATTCCAACGTATTCTATCTAATGTCTAGTAATGGTAATACTGGTGCAGTTGGTGGTGTCGGTGGCGGCAATAGTAGTGGACACACAAATGGCAAGCACAGCAATGGAGGAGCATCACCAGCATTAACAGCTACCCCATCATCATCAGCAGCAGCGGCAGCGGCAGCAGCAATGTGTACAGTGTCTGGTCCCAGTGGCGCTGGCGCTTTAGGACACTTGCATGTTGTTGAGGGACGTAAACCGAAATTGCGACGTTTCAATTCACATGATACTAGCTCGAATATGTTCTCGGTGGCTGATTTTGAGAATGCACGTCTAGCACGACGAAATGAAATCGAAATGAAACAACGTTTACAGCGGCGTATGCGTATGAGTGCCAATGGGGGCTATGCAGGGGATCGTTGCGGCGACCGAGGTGGTAGCGGTAGTAATGGTCTCAGTAGTACTGGTGGTGGGGCAAATGGTGGCGGTGGGTATGGCAGTGGAGGCGGTAGCATGGGTGGTGATTATTCAACGGGCGATAGTAAAGCATCTAAATATAGCAATGATGTAAGTATTTTCATTCATCATTCAACACTTTTACTGTAGTACATTTTTTTTTTTTTTAATTTTATTTAAACTAATTTACGTTCTTTCTTCTTTTTTTTGCAGTCACAACATGAACCTCTAGCTGCTGATATATTTCTTGATCGCTATTCATTACCGCGTGTCGTTCGCATTTCATATAAAACAAAATTCTCCGATGAAACTTTACAATCATCATCTTCAAATGGTTCGTCTACGGTTACATCCACCTCAAATTCTTCTTCAGCTGCAAGCGGTACAGTTGGTATTAACAGTGCTGGTGGTAATAGTAGTGGTGGTGGGGCTGGTGGTAGTGGTACAGCCACATCTTCATCGACAGCTTCGTCAAATGTTAATGTAAATCCTCATCATCATCATCATCAACATCATCACCACAATAATACCACCGGTAGTGGTAGCACAAAAACTATTAACAATACCAATGCCAATGTAGCCTCATCAGCAACAGCAGCAGCAGCAGCAACAGTAACACAACAATCAACCATTAATGGCTCAAATGCAGATGTGCTAGAACATCAGGATCAGGGTGAATTATTTTTATTATATCGATTAATACGTCAACGTCATATTTATCATGGCTATAATGCAAAGACAGCGGCTACCAATCGCAAAAAGGGCGTTTTAATTCCACAAGAATTTCCAGGTGAGTGCTAAAAAAGCAAAGAATTTCTATTTATCTATTACACTAAGCAATTGGCTTAAACCAGATGGAGTTCCAGATTCTGATCATGAACCTCTTTGATTTGTGAAATTCATAAAGAAAAAAGAAAATAATTAAAAATTTTAACTATTAGGAAAAATAATTCAAAATGAGGGAAAAGGGGAAAGGGGAGTGGTGAGGTCAGGTGTGAGAAAAAAATGTTGAGAAGTTCATAACGAACTTTATCTATATATAAGAGAGGTAATTGAATGCTTACGAGTTATCGGCTACCCCCTAAAAAGATAGTATATTGAATGCTGAAGTGTAGGACGAAAATATCAATTTGAGTCCCCCGATTTTTCGATTGAAGTTTTGAAATCGCAGAGTAACTTTGAAATCAGAAAGTAACTTCAATCGGAAAGTCGGGGGACTGAAGTTGATATATATTTACTATTTGTTATATACTATTCGGCTAAGTTGATCAGCACCAAATGTACTATCTTTCCAGGGGGTAGCCGATTACCCCTAATATATATAATACACGAGCGGATCCAAAGATTTTTTAAGGGTGGAATTTTAATTTTTTTTGTCCTTTTAAATTTTTTTTTTTTTTATTCATGACCAACGATAAGAATGTATAAAATTTTCGTCAATAAGGGGAGAGGGGGGCGCGGGAGTCAATCACTGAAACCACCCTCCCCACTTGGAACCGCTAGTCCTAGGGATAGTTCTGTATTTAGGACACTCTGTAGGAAATGAAGGGGCTAGGACGGTTCTGTTTTTGTAGGCAGACAGAAATTAATCAAAATTTCCACTTTTGGAGTTATTAACCCTAAACTGATGCAGCTGGTAACTCTGTTGTTTGGGAATCTCGTTAACTTTTTATGAGACATATTTTCTGCAAAGACTGTTTGTCACTTTTCTCAAGCGTTTGTTCTGTAGTGGTTGTGTTAAAAAATTATTGTAAAAAACTATAAAATTAGATGAAATGGGACTGATGAGGTCGCTAGAGTATAGGCAAAAAATTAATAAATAATTTTTTCTATGACAAAAAATATGTAAGATGTGGGACCAGACACTATATTTTTTATTTTCTCAAATATATCTAACCTTAACTACCAAAAATCACCCACAAGTTCATGATCAGCAGCTAAAATTTATTTTAAAACACCTCTTGATTCTTGATTTTTCTTACTAAATATGCTTTCAAGTTGAATAGTGCAATTGATAGGCTGAAAGCAAATACGAAGTAAAAAGCTTTACCTAGTGAAAATGCGTTACAAATATGTGAGTGCAAAAACGAAACAAAAATAAGCGATGGCGTAGTTTTTTGTTTCGTTTTTGCACTCAAACATTTTTAATGCATTTTCGCTAGCTATCATTTTTTACTTCCTATTTGCTTTTTTTTTTTGCCTGTCAATTAATTATAACAAACAGAACGCTCTAACATAGACGCAAGCAATCGTTATATAGTATAAATTGCAAAACGTTAATATATATTATAAAAACAAATACTCAGAACCAGAAGCTAATCTAGAAAAAATTCATTCACAGAAAAACTTTTATTTGTAAACAATAATCCAGCATGCTTCACTACATTTCAACTTAACGTTTTAACGTTACATTCATACATAACAAAATAATGTCAAATGCCAGAAAAAATAATTTTGTCGTCATAGCAACACTTTACATTAATTTTTACGCTGTCATTACGTTACGTAAACCTCGTTCAACCTCAACACTGAACAAGAAACAAACAAACAAACAAAAAATGCTAATAATAATATTGAAGAATTCATTATCTTCTTCTTTGGTGCTAAATTTTTGTTGATTTTCTGCCTTGAAAATGGTCAAAAAGTGCAAGAAACAAAATCTAAAAAAAAAAAAAACTTATAAAAATAACGTTAAGCTTAAATAGCGTCAACAACTCGTACGTACATAACATCATCATTGTTAACGTAATAACAATAATAATAGTTTTCATTCAAAATAATTTTTATCGGTCATACCAAACCAAGCAAATGACATTTGGCAGCCTTGGCCACATACATATACACATACATACACAGAAACACTCATAACGATAAGTATGAAAACGTCTGCCGTTTTAATGTTCGTTTTTAATACTTGTATTATTCTTATTTTTGTTATTATTCCTTTTATTGTTTTTCAACAATGAACTGCATATGGTAATACCACTGGCTAAAAGTGATTAACATTAATGACAACCAATAATAATGACTGTCAGTAGCGCATAAATTTTTTGGGCAGCAGAATAGTTTTTTTTGCTATGCTCTAAAGTTTCTTTTGTCTGTAGAAGAGTTCAACTCCTTACCAAGGAAAGGGAAGTAGTTGAGTGTTTTTAACTCTTTGATATGAGTTTCAGGTAAATCTCATTAATAAACTGTTATCTTGAATAAACTTAACCATTTTCAAACTGAGATTTACAGCATAACTTTGCCAAAAAAAAAAAAAAAGTTATGCTAATGTAAATTTAGTTTCTCTGTGATACATGCCAATGAGTATAATTTAAAACTTTTAACGTGTATAACGCAGTCTCCGCTAAGACTTCGTGAAATAAATAAGTACTTAATATTTTCATAGTAGCACTCAAACAGTCACATGGTAAGTTCATTAGTCACCCAAACACTCTTTTTAAAGTTAGTCTCAGTAACAACGCTTAAAGTTTTTCAATCATTCAATTACTAGAATTTTTTCCTTCTAGACTTTTAGTCTAAATTTATTGCTTCGTCAATTTTTGCATTGTTTCGGGACTTCCCTTATTAGCGCAATAACGCCTTTTTGATACCACTACCTCAATAGTTAAATATAAAGGAAAGCTTTCTAACTAATCCAGTGTGTTAGGTCTCTACAAACCATTTAGTCAAGTCACAAAACTTCAGCAGAGTACTGAGACTGAGATTAGTAGCCTCTCCTATGTTGCATAGAAATCAGCATGAGTCTATATCCTGCTAAAGCCAGGCAGTCACACAGGGAGTGTGTGAGACATTCAATCTCTTCGATGTAATGGCAACTACGGCAGAAATCATTATGTGGGACACCCATTGTCGCTGCATGCGAGCCAGACACTCAGAGCCCCATATAAACTGATGTTATTCGTGCGATTTCCACCCGGAAAAACACGAGAGTTGTTTAGTTTTAGAAAGCTTATATTAAAGCCACATCATTCTTGATGAAAGATTGTTGAAAGAAGTACTTGAAAATGTCTCCCTTAATGAAATTCAAACTAAGAAGAACCTGTTCTGACTGAGAAATGTTTAACGAAGAACCATTTCTAGTCAAAGCATCGCCATACTCATTTCCGCTAATTTTCCTATATCCAGGAATCCAAACGTGAGTTAAATTATTGCTTTGTCCAAATCTAACAAGTTCTCTCTTTCACTTATCAACTAGTTTTGATTTGGAAATTCTTGAAATCATTGCTTTGATCACGGATTAGCCATCAAAAAAGAATTGCTACATTTTTCTCTTTCGGTACAATGTCCGAAATTGCCCTACTAGCTTTTAAAATAGTGAATACTTCCGTCTGGAATACACTAGAAGAGTCTGGCAAGCGAAGAAAACTAGATAGGTCTCGAGCCTGCGAGAAGACACTAGCGCCCACTCCACAGTCCATTTTTGACCTGACCGTGTAAGAAGTTTAATCATAATCGCTTACTAGTAACCGATCAACCTAAATCCTGTCTCGTATGAATTAAAATTTTCAAGTTTCAAACAAAGTTTTGAAATGATATAATCGGTTGTTTCAGTACCAGGCCTATCTGTAGGACATTTATTATATCACTGTGGCGATGTGATCTAGAGGTCCAGCATCCTGATTCTCTGAGTCTAACTGCACTACTAGCCATTGAGGCTTTTACATATAAATCTAAAGGCATAAGATGCAGATTAACGTTGAGTGGCTCAGTAAGGCAAGATCTTATTGCACCTGTGACGCAAATACTCGCTGTTCTTGGCATCAAAAATAGTTTCGAACATTAAAATTAATTTCAACCCTATTCTTGAAGAAAACTTTAGAAAAGTTGGTTTTGGTTCTATGAGGAACAACTTTGTTTAATTTTGTTAGCGATTGCCTAGTGATAGTCTGCTAGACTGGAGTCCCAGCTACCTTGGATTCGATTCCCAAACGGTTAAATAAATAAAAATTCTAATTCCAATAACTTTATGTAGTTATTTTCGAATCTCGAAAATTCCAGAATTTTTTCTTTCCAATCCTGGGATAATTTTTTGAGAAAATCCCGCTATCTCGGGATTGAAATCCCTAAGAAATACCCGTCTCTCCTTAATCCGCTCGTGTGTACAATAAATGCGATAAGACAAGAAAATAAAACAGTATTTGACTGCTCTAAAGTTGACGTATACAGAACAGAGTAAGTTGTTCATCTTGCTTGTGGGCCTTGATCAAATCCTAAATAGAGCAGGACTCAAACAGAGAGTTTCCTAAATAGAACAGTTTCTGAAAAGCCTCAATCCAAGCAGCACACTCTAGAGGATGTGCTCTGAGAGTAATTCTGTAAGACTCTCTCTCTCTCCCAGGACCCCGCTCTCCATACTATAATACATTAAACAATCGTTTAACTCGTTGAAAATAATATTCTAAGCTACATTTACTTCAGATTTGAGCTTAGCGAGAGTGTACATGTGTAATCGCCAGTCCAATAGAAAAAACCTCAATTTTGTTGCACAGCGTGATCAGAATATCAGACTTAGGCTCGAATATCAGATCAGGTTGAGCACTAATCAGAATTAACTACTACTACTAACCGAAGGTTAAAGTTCGGATTAAGCACTAATCAAAACTAAATACTACTACTAACCGAAGGTTAAAGTTCGGATTAAGCACTAATCAAAACTAAATACTACTACTAACCGAGGGTTAAAGTTCGGATTAAGCACTAATCAAAACTAAATACTACTACTAACCGAAGGTTAAAGTTCGGATTAAGCACTAATCAAAACTAAATACTACTACTAACCGAAGGTTAAAGTTCGGATTAAGCACTAATCAAAACTAAATACTACTACTAACCGAAGGTTAAAGTTCGGATTAAGCACTAATCAAAACTAAATACTACTACTAACCGAGGGTTAAAGTTCGGATTAAGCACTAATCAAAACTAAATACTACTACTAACCGAGGGTTAAAGTTCGGATTAAGCACTAATCTAAACTAAATACTACTACTACTCACTGAAGGTAAAAGTTCAGATTAGTGCTTAACCGAAAATTGAGAAAACGGCCCTAAACCTCATTAAGCAGTAACTTTAAGTTCCTATGAGGAGATGTTGAAGTCAGCAATGAACTCATACTAAAAATGCGATTTTATTCAATCAAATTTGCAATTTCACATACAAAATTTTCTCTTTCTCTCTCTCTCTTTGGCATGGAATATGACATAGTGAAAACCAGTCATAAGGAACATCTTCAGTTAAATATTGCTCATACAGTTAATGTAGAAGAGCTTAAGTTCTCAAACCACCTACTATTTGTTTAGAATTCTGAAGTCCTAAACCCTTCCATCTGATATCAAACATATATATTTAAAGTGCGTCTAATTTATGCTTTAGTCCAGTGACGGCCAAACATGCATTCTAGTTCATAAAGTATTTAATATACATTCAGATAATTTGCTTTCTGCTATTCATTTGTCAATGTCTCGTTTTTTTGCACGTATTTCAATGGCAAACCTTTTTGAATCACTAATACTTACGCAAAGGTGAAAAAAGGTCGTCACTGATTGAAAATTCGTTTGACTTATGGAAAGCTACATGGTTTAATATCAATTCATTTCACAAAGCGATTGAAAAAATATCATCCTGATGAAATCGAAACTCGTAAACTCTTGGAAATTGAACAAAAAATTTACGGACTTTTTCATTTAGTTGTTATTTATTTTTGTTAATTTTGACACTACTCGACTACATCAAAGGACGCCAAAAATAGCATGCATCCATCCGTGTATGCATATGTCAAAGTGCCTAACACATCATATTGAGCAGCACAAGCTGAAATCGTTATATTCCTTCATCATATTTATAAATTTCAATCTTTTTTTTTTTTTTTTTCTAAGATTTTTTGTTTTTATTTACATGCATTTTATGCAGTTGGCACCACAACTGCAGCAACAGCAGCCACCACCACCATCATTAAAAAAAGAAAAAAACAGAAAAAACTATATATATATAAGCGAAAAATAGCAGAATTGTTTGTTGTTGATGTTATTGTTATTTTAACGATATGATGAAATGACGACGATGATGTTATCGTTAACGTTAACGTTATGTGTTATGTTTTTGGCAAATTGTGTGCAGACATGCAGATTTGAATTAATATACACAACCATAGACCACGACCATATAGAAAACTAAAAATCCCGGCCATGCTCATCGTACCGAACGTACATATGTAACTATAAAGTAATAGTAGCAATAGTGCCAACTTGCGGGTGCAAAAACTTAAAGAGCAAAACAACAAACAACAACATCCATCGCTAACAAATATGGCGTCTGTCGACCCGAGCTAGTGCGCTAAAGTTGGTGGTGCTGGCTGGCTGGTGGTTGTTGATGGTAATGATGGTAGTGTACTGCATATATATTGAAATTTATTTCCATATGCGCTTATCGCTTTGACGTTGTTTTTCACCCCCCCCCCCCCCCCCTCCCTCCCCCTCATCGTCCGTTAAGCTACGGTTTCATCGTTTTGGGTTTTTGGTTTTAAAAGCATTTTCCTTTCATATTTATTATTGCTTTGATGAGCGCCAAATTACTTCATTTTTAATTTGTTAAAACTTGGCAGCGTGGTCAATTTTAATTCATTTTGTTTGTGTTTGTTCTTTAAAACAAAACAAAATAAAACTAAAAAAATAAAAACAAAAAAATTATTAATATGGCGACGATGACGACGACGACGACGACGACAATGGCAATATTTGCTTGCAACATGCAACTCTTGCAATCGCCTCTGCCACCTCCACATGATCGCACCACATGATGGTAAACAAATTGCTCGCTTATGTTTATGACTGCTTTTAACTGCAACGACTTAAGTACTTTTCGCTCGCACTTGTGCTTATGGTGTTTTAAGCGCGAAAGTGCGAGATATGAAAGAAGGGATACAGGTTTACGGAATTAAGGGGGGAGGGGGGGGGGCGCAGCAGTGGTTGGTTTGAGTAAAACATTGCAACAAACAATGGGTTTTCAGTTCGTTGGTTCGTTCAGTCACTACTAACTGAATTTTTAATGGTTTTAACTAAAGCACCTTATTTTTCTCCTCCTTTGTGGTTTCCTGCACTCTACAATTTTTTTTTTTTTTAATTAATATTGGTTTACATATATCGTTGGGTGATACCAGAACCACAGACAGTATAATAGTTATCTCAACGGTATTTTTTATAGGCCATTTATCAAAAAAGGGGGTTCAAAACCCCATTTTCAAAAGGAAGGGTAAGAGATGGAGATAAAAAGTGTATGCAAAACATATTTATCTCTTGCTTCAGTCTTCAAATTCGTATTTGTTGAAAGCCCCTGAAGACCCCATTTTTTCGACTTCAGGTCAATATCTTCAAATTCGTATTTGTTGAAATAAAGAAATTTCTTAATAGCCACTGAAGACCCCCCCCCCCCATTTTTCCCACTTCAGGTCGATATTGAGAACTGGATGTGATGGAGAAAAAAAACTGAGTGCGCAGTCGTGATTGTAGACCTTAATGACTATAAAACCATTGGAAAAACTCGCGCATAATACAAAAATTTAAATTTTGTTGCAGTGTTTAATTTTAAAAAATCTGTTCAATTGTCGCTGTATTTTGTAATGCTTTTTACATGAAAATTCTAGGCAGAGAACAGAAGAGTAACTCTGGCATATCCTTAGGTACTCACTCGTAGAAGCAAAATATAGCTAGCGCACTACTGGCCAGATAATTTAGACATCATCTTAGAGCCAAATTCTTACTAAGATTTCTTAATGAGATTGGCCAATCGGAATGCTTATGATTAAACTGATATTGGGAGTACGATAAACCTACATATAATCTATAAAATATAAAACTTATATGACCCTCCAGCGGACCCTGAAATTTCGTACATTTTTTCGTCTTTGGAATTTTTTTTTTTTTGTCTGATGACAAACGACCAAAATGTATACCATTTTCATCGGTGAGGAGGGAGGCATTTTGTTCCAACCTCTTTCCCTCCCCCCCCTCTCTGATTGGGTCCGCTGGTGATCCCCATATTCTCTATCTGTCTAATTTGCTCTTGGACTTGCCTCGTCAGATTTCGTCAAAGTTTCTAATTCTACGCCATACAAAAGGACCAGATCAGGATCATCACATCCAACTGGGGAATTTTGAGCTTGAAACCGTTTTTCATATTCTCATGGAATTTGGCAAATATTTACTACATAGAAATTTGCTCTTTTGAAAACTCAGAGTCTGAGTTTGTCAACGGAATCCGATTATATTTTCCGAAGGATTTTTTCGCTATTTTTACATAAAATAGAATATTTTTTGTAGTCAATTAAAAAAAAAAAAAACTTTGCCCGTCGCACCACTACCGTCGTCATTTGCATCAATTGAGTAACTATTGCTACGCGAATGACGAGGTCCGCTTAACGAGCTACGTCTGGGTAAGTTGGTCGTAGGTTAATTGACCTGCAAGTAATGTGATGTGGATTTTGGTGTAAGCCGTTGATTATTTTCACTGCCCGATGAACTCTTCAATGAGTTGGACTTTAAATTATCATGCACAGACTCTTCCATTGATTGCTGTAGCAATATTTGATTTGCACATCCCAGTACAGGATTCACAGCACCGTGACCATATAATTTCGAAGCTGTCGTTGTACCAATTTCTTCCTGATCTGAACCACTAGCGTACCAATCATCCGTTGATGTGTCAATATACCTATATATTTCGGTGATACTTCGGAAAATTCTACAGAATGATTTAAACCTATTTTTATGCCACGTTCTGCTTCCGCAGAATCATCGGCTTCATCAAAGTCGTCATCTTGAGTTGATGAAAATATGTTCATTGAATGTGAACGCATATAATGACAAAAAGTACCAGCGGTGCGTTTGTTGGTGTAGCGCACACTTCGTCGAGCTCCGTAAAACGACGATGAGACTGATGCATCATACACATTGACGACGGCAGCTACGCGACTACATCTGTCAAATTATAAAAACAACATGTTCTTATAGAGAAGATTATTCTGGCGACGACACGATCACATGACTACCGACCACAATTGTGGCTGTAGCCAAGCGACAGAGGGAAAAGAGAGTTTGCTTTTGTTGTTTTGACTGTGTTTGCTGCAAATAGTGCCGCTTCCAATGTGTTTAGTAGCTGACTACAAAGCGACAGTTGTAGCCGACAGAATTTCGTAGTTGTGTGTTCGTGTAGTTGCAGTCGTCAATATGTATGAACCATGTATCATCACTCGATGAGCCGTGCTCATTAGTATGGTCATCTGCAATAATGGAGAAAACAGTAAAATAAGCAATAATTTTCAAGTTCTACGGATTTATTATGATATTCAAAACATAAACTCCAATGCAGTGTGATTCAGTTTGGTTCTGTTTAAAACATTTAGGTTCAGTTCTGATCAGTTTAGTTTAAAATGATTTGTTTTATTGTGACTCTAAAGCTTCAATAGGATACGATTAATCCAGTTTGGTTCAGTTTAGATCGGGTTAGTTCAGTTTAATTTAAATTGATTCAGTTCACTATGGTTTCTATTTCTTCAAAGATAAGGTAGCCCAGACCCTCTTCAGACCCAGCTGTGTATATTTCATTGCAATTACTGTACCAGAAATTGAAGTTTATTTCTTGATATTTTTTTTTTTTTGTTAAACTAACGAAGTTCAGTTTACAAACGAATATTTTTCATTGGATTTTTTACCGTACTTCCCACCAAAGGTTGATTTTTTTGTCCTCAGTGTAAAAATTATGACCAGCATTTGTTTCGTAGACGGCTGCGGCATTTGAAAGCAACAAGTGTTGTTGAATCGCCTTACTTTAGAAATAAAATCGGTTTCTTCTTCGTGGCCTGACAAAAGGTTTGGAATTTCGAATTTTTTTGTATGCATAGATCCAAAATAGAGTCTAAAATACAACTTAAGTGCAAATTTGGACCTCATTTAGCCACAACAACATCTGCAGTTCGTAATTAATTTCATTTAATCGCTCAAGTGATATTTTTGAAAGTTTAGTTTCCGATTGTCTCTAGTTTTCGGTTCAGCACACTAGCTAGTTCTCTTTATAGCTTTCGTTCGCCGCAAGACCTAACATATTTATATTTTTATGATAAATAAAGCATAAAAATTTCGTTCAATACTCAACTAAATAGTAGTTACCTTACGTTTTTGCATAAAATACTAATAATAAAAAGTAGAGACATATATTTTAAAGCAATAAAAAAAGTAGAGACGTACATATATTTTAAAGCATGTCCACCTCACGATGATTTTACTTATTATGGAAACACTGACTAAATGCAAGCAAGGCACAACGCTTACACAACGCAGGGACACATGTTGGTGGGTGATAAATGCTTATGGTGTATACTCAAATCAAGCTTGCAACATTACCATTACCAGCAATCAACATCGGACGTTCTCACTGAGTATATGCTCGCGCATTAAGTAAATAGCCAACAACAACCAACCAAACAACCAACCAAGCAACCCACTTGTATATGTCAAAACTAATGACATAAATGCACGCATCTTCAGACGTTTTTAAGCCAAGCAAGCGAATGAAATGAAACAACAACAACAAGAAGCAAGCAAACAAACTGTAGTAAAAAAGTGAAACAAAAATTAAACAATTTTTATAAAGGATTTTTTAATGGTAATGGCATGTCATTAAAACAATGGATTTTAATGCAACCAAACACATACACATAACAGTTTTTTCTTTCTCTTTCCCTCCTTCTCTCTCTCTCTCCCTCACTCTCTTTTTCTGTCTCTTTTCTCTCTCACTCTTCCTTTTTGTTCATTTTTTCCTGTCTGTTGCTACGTGCTCGTTCTAATAAAATAATGAAAAATGCATGCATATGTTGCAAATGAAAGCGCAATTGGGCGATGAAAGTTTGAAATGAAGAAAGAAACCTGCAAAAAAAAGTGAGGTAGTTATAAGTAGGGGTGAGAGGGGGTGAGCGGGTGAGCAGAGTGTATGAATATAGAATGAATGGGGAGTATGGAGATTAGGTGGCTAGGGAATACAAAGGTTTTTATTTTTTATTAAGAAAATTTAATTTATTTTATTGAATGCAATTTTTAATGAAATTTTATAGCATCGTTGTATTTATATATGTATGTGTGTCGATATTTTTTTGAAATTTGCACATCATAACATAGAGCAAGTGTCAAAAATTGTTTGGTACAATGTTCTACGTAAAAGGCAGCAGATAATATACATTTACACACACATATACAAACTACCACATTCACATGTGCCGCACACTACATATGCTACAATGTCCAACTTATATTGTCTGTGTATTTTTGTTTGGTTGATGTGTTTATGCTATGCTTGTCATATGCTTTACAATATTGTTTTTGTTATTTTTTTTGCTATACTTTTGGTTTTGTTTTTGCATATTTGACATTTTAATAAAATGACTAAAAATTCTATTTATTATCCATGGGGTAACATAAGCAAATGTCAGTACAGTGTGCAGAGTTATTTAAATTCTTGATTAAATTAAAAGAATATTACAAAAAAAAAAACAGAAGAGACTAAACTCAAAAATTATCACTTCAACCCGCAAGCTTCTTCTATTTCTATATTAAGCTTGGTTTGATACAGCTTTTCAAAGGAAGAAGAATCTCTATACTCTGCGGTGTGGATTTAGCATAGACCTTCATTACTTCAATGTTTGTTAGACGACCGCAATAGTCTAGTGGATAGTGCACAAGACTTTCACCCAGATGGTTGCGTGTTCGATTTCCGTCTTGGTCTGGTGGTTAATTCTCATAAACTTCTAATATTCACTATCGATATTAAGTGGATGAGAATTATAAAAATGTGTACAAATACACACCTTGGTTGGTAATGGCAAAATCACCGAGGTGATAAAAAATTGCCACACAGCCGTTCGGAATCGGCGTTAAACTGTCGGTCCAACCATCGCCACTGTGGTCAAGTGGCAGATTGCGATTGCCAGACTCTTGTCTCTGAAGACCCGAGTTCAATTCTCGGCTTGGGTATGTCTCTTATCTATCTTTCTATCTCTCTTCCTTTCTTTCTTTCATAATTGGGGCTTTGGCACAATACACCTTATAGGTCGCAGTGCCTGACTTTCGAGTCATCCTTCCTTCAAATAATAATTACCTCAATGTTCCGTGAAGATGTATACAGGTCTTTTGTGGTTCAGCCATCGTAACCAATCAACTGAATTGTTGTGAAAGTATTAAAAATATTATGTTTTCAATGACTACATGTTTTTTTTTAAGAATCACGATTACTGTGTCAAAAAACACCGGATTTTATATTAAAACTGCCACCCTGGGTTCAAAATTTTCTTGTTGGCCTGAAGCTATATGACACAAAAATATTATTCAAAATGCAGCCCTACAACCTTTAAAGTCATTTGCGCACCCAGTCAAAATAGTGGGACCTGAAAAGTGTGGGGAAGGCCCCTTAGCGGGCTTCGGCCCTCTATTGGTGTTTTTAAAGATTGTGATTTTGAGCTTCATTTTTTGGCATACTTTATGCGGCAAAATTGATCAGAATTAGAAAATGAATTTTCCCGTCAACAAAAAAAAAATCGTTACGCCCTAATCTATCTGAAAAAATACAGACGTGTGGTTTAGTTAGGTTATTTTATTACTGAATATGGTTCTCTTTAATTCTTAAGTAGCCTCTCTACCTCCAATGACTCTAGTTTAAGGGAACATGAAAGTCAGCACTTCAAATATCTGAAGAGATCTGAAAGCTATTAGCTGTATTTTAAACTTTATCTAGTTCTGAAATAATTCAGATTTCTGAAACCTCGACTCAGGTCTTCCAAACTAATCAGTCCCCACTCTAATTCTAATATCTAGATTGGAAGGACTATAACGTCAGTATTTCGAATATCTGAATAGATTTTTTCGACAGCTGTTTTGCTGAGGTAGGCAGTCCTTGGTCGAGCGGTATCTCGAGTCGTTCCGGGAACGTAGACCCGTCTGCCAGTGGGAACGAATAGAAGAAGAAGCTTGCTTTTTTTAAGTGAGATTGTTCTGGTTCTAAAAAAAATAAACAGTTTTTAACTTTATCCGAGTTTTGCTTAATCATCCACCACCTCTCGCTTTAATCCTAATGTCTAGAATTAAAGGATGTGAGAATTGAAATATTAGCTCTTGTGTGTTTTTGTCAGAAATTTTTTTTAATTATGTCATTATATAATTTTTGATTAATTTTCATGCTATCCAACATACTGTGCAGCAATGACCAAGCATTGCAACACATTTTACCACTATTCTATACATGAAGGTCTGTAAATGTTTACTAACTAATAGCATATAAAATAATCTACACATAATTTATGCAACAAATTTTTTGACAGCTGACATTTGACAGTAGACAACTTAAACTTAGTATTATGAAAATGACATAAGCGTGTTGCCTTAATTTGATTTATGATGCTTATATAAAATATGGTGATGATTTTATAGAGTTTCATTTCATACTAATTTTACATAGTTTACTCGTATATCTGTTGCTACAACCAAAAAAAAAAAAAAAACAAAAATTTTCTTAAAATACACGAAAATTAATTGAAAAATGATGCTGCAATATAGCAACAACAATAACATGCATTAAAAAATGTTCTTACCATAAATATTTTTTTTTAAATAAATTTTCATTTAATCTCCATTATGTAAGGTTTTTTTTATGCGCCTTTTTTTGCATACAGACATAAAAGCTTTCCATAAAAATAAAAAAAACAGACAAAAATACCAAAATATTAATATGACACATTGGTACTATATATATGCATGCATGTATGTATCGTATATATGTTCACACTGAAACAGAAATCGCTGTTAAGCCGAAAAGTATTAAAATTATTAAAGCAAAAATCAGAATTTTTTATCCCAACCCATCAAGCCATCAAGATTATATAAGGAATGTATAAATATTTTTGGTGTTTATATAAAATAATAGATTTAATGGAAAGTATATAAATATAGACATAGCTAAAGGGTTAAACAAAGATTGAAACTAAAACTTTCTTGTGTTATCTCCTAGCTCATTCAGTTCCTGTTCAATGTTCTCCATTATAAAATATCAATCAAACCAACAAAATATATCTAAAATCTGGCATTAAGCTTATCTTAACCCACTAGTTCCCAAGCGTGTCTATAAACAGCCTTCATCAAAACGGGTGTAATTACCACTACATTTTATCATATCGTTTATGGAATTTCCCAAGCTTTTAAAAAAATCCATCAGTTATAAGTAAGCGACAGTCAAAGTCAAAAATTTTTTAAAAACGGGAAAATTAATTATTTTGATTGAATTTAAGATAAAAATAAAAAAAATAAATAAAATACTTCCCTTCATACTAGCCAGATAAAAAAAAACTAGCTGTAAGTAGCTAGGAATTTGAATTTTTTATACAAAATATTTAATCACTTAAAACTAATTGGTAAAAATTGGTAAAAGTTTCGGTCTTCATAAAACCACGTCCTGTAAATTTTTTTTAGGGTTTTGAGATCAGATTTATGCTTTTTAAAACAATCATAAATTTGAGAACTAGAGGGTTAATTAAAACCAAAAAAAAAATTATAAGAATGGCATTAGCAAGAACCACGCAAGAACTACCTGTGCAGGTAAAAATATTGGAAGAAAAGAAATTCGTGGAATGTTTTTATTTATTTTATAAGGGGTCTCACCAGACTCATTCAGTACGAACCAGGGCCGTAGCCAGGATTTTTTTCGAGGGGGGTTTTCATTCGAAGAAAATATTCATATAAAATTTTTATGAAGCTGATGTTTATATACAATAAATTAAATACGATGAAGCATTTGATGGACCCTATCAAACTAGGGAGAAAAGTAGATAAATGTCTTAAAAAATAAAAGTTTTCGGAAAAATTATTGTTTCCGAATTTTCTTAATCTTTACCTAAAAAAAATGGCCGAAAATGACAAAAAAAATTCACAGAATAATCAATTTAAATTTTTTCAAATAAATATTATTCAATGTGGATTCCAATACATTTTTTTTTATCGTGAAAGACATAATTTCGATAACTCATTGACTTGCCATTACTGATAATGAACCCAACCTCAAAAAAATTATCAAAAATAGTCAGAAACTAATTTTTTTCAAATGATTATTAGTAGGAATTTGGGCCATTATCAATGATGAGGAGCCCGGATGAGGTTGACATATATTCCCTAAGTCACAGCATTGAAATCTTCCGAGTCGGGTGCTCTGAGCAATAATGGGTTAAAGGATTAATTATATTTTAAGATTAAGTACTTTGAAGCTTATTCAATAACACTGCCCTGCATGGGTTTTGGTGAACAATATGGTTCCTAGTGTTTGCGAATGAATTTTTCATGCTGAACACGAATCTGAGGTCAAAAACTTCTCATTACGTCACGTTTTAGAAAAAATGGGGTTGAAACCCCAGAAAATACCGTTTTTGGCCATGACGTGCTACAAACTTCGTACGATTTCAATTCAAATTTATTTTCAAATTTTTTTTTATATTTGACTTTTTAAAAAGAAACCGATTGAAGTAAAAAATATTTAAAAATCGTTCCATAGATTTTATTTTGACTTTTTTTCCATCCACTGGCAATCAATATCAAAAATTAGAAAAAAGTTTTCACATTTCGGGGAGGGTCAGAACCCCCAAAACCTCCCTCTAAATACGGCCTTGGTACCGAATGGGCTAACAGATGAAAGCACTCGAGCAGCTGATACCTCGAATTGCATTTCAGCATTGCTGCTGCCGCTCGTTTGCAGAAGAACTATACTCAACACTTGAAAGCAACCTCTTGTCTTAAAGACCAGTTTCTTCAGCAACACTTTCTGTGAGGAGGAAAAATATGAGGCGTAATATTACAATGAATTTTTCAGCCTAATTCCAATTTTCTGCCATGGGAGTGCGTACGTTCCGTATGCATATATATGAAATCCCGTCACTTGGTATTAAAGAATAATTACATTATGTTGTTAAATTGGTGAAAACATTTTTAAAAAAATGTACAATTATTGTTCTACATTAATCGTTGGTTAACTGGCTGCGGTTAACTACATCCACATCAACAATTTTGCTCATTCATTAAAAACTCCCCTCGATTTAAATCAAATATTGTTTATTGCATTTTTGTAGACTCTGCTCTTAACCTGGGATTACTGTATTTAATTTTTATTATATATATATATATATAATCCACCTACTTCACAACACAATTGCACAATATACCATATATACTAGATACTACATGATGAGTACTTTGTATATGTGTACGTGTGCCATCACGAGTAGTATATTTTATATGCATAAATTTTATACAATTGTTTTTATAATTTATACAAAAAAAAAAAAAAAACTTAAAATCGGTGAAAAAATCAGCAGGTTTTTTGTACAACAATTTCACGAGCAAACACTATATACAATAGGTGTATACATGAGCCTATCTACGAGTGTAAATATGTAAACTATATGTTTATATGGTACATAAATGTAGTAGACATGTAGTAATATCAGTGAAAATTCACATGATGCTTTTTACATAAATTACCCACATACCTAGTGTAATATAAATTTATTGTAAATTTTTGCTTGGTTTTTTTTTTTTTTTTTTTTTTTTTGTCAACGACAGCAACACCAGCTTTACTTACCGGCGATAGCCCGAAAAAAACTCAAAATATGCAACATTGCCATATTATTACATCCCTGATATAATATTCACATGTTAGCACGTGTGTGTGTGTGTGTGTGTGTGTGTGTGTGAGTGCGTATTTTTTGTGGTGTATATGACATCAGTGATGCAACTATTGCTGCTATTGTTGATGTTTTCTCACGTGTTCGCGGCAGCAGTGTTGCCAGCATTTTATTTTAATTGCTATGTGAAATTCACTTAAAAAATATTACTTATATATTTATTGTTAAAAAGTATAAATCTAAAGATGTCTTAACCCTTGAATGCAAAATTATTTCTAAACTGATTTGGATGACTCACTTCGGGGCTTAGAGAAAAGTCTTTCCTAAGACATGGAGTCTTACACCCAAGGCGATTTTCTGGCTCTACTCAGGCTCTACTCTCTTGGTATTCGCTTTTTGAAATTTTTCTTCAAGACTGGTATTTTGAGCGTTTCCTGCACTCTTCTGCCCATAACAAAATTGACCTTTTTTGGGTGCCATTGCTAGTACTGAGCCGATGAAATGGCTAGAAAAGTTTCATCGTCGATATGCATCAACAACTACCTGAACGATTTAACAGCAGAGTTCTTCTATATCCATAACCTGCAGTTTTCTGCCGAAAAGTCCACGGATACCTTGTTCACCCCTTGGACTCAGCAATTTAGAAGAATGCTGAACTTATAAGTCGATGGCCGAACAATTCCGACGGTAAGATACCCCAAAATCTTGTTAGTTACGTTCGACAGCCTCTACACCTTCGCCACTCATGTCACATTACCACGCGCAATAACATCAGTAGACGCAACAATGTGCTAAAGGCAATCGAAAGCAGTTCATAGGGTAAAGACAAAGAAACACTGCTGTCCACGTACAAGGTCATTCGTAGATCTGTGCACAACTATGCTGCCTTAGTTTGGACCCCCAACATTCTGCCCTGACCGTCATGCAGCCCTGCGCACTATCACTGGCTGATACCTGATGACAATCGAGGATCATCTACACAAGGAAACCAAGATGCTGAAGGTCAAAAATCACAATAAGCTGTTGACGATGCAATTTCGACACCACACTCCCAACCCCACCCCGGAAAATCCGTGACGACTTGAACATATATAACGAGGACATTACCAGACTAACGAACAATTACTCATTGGAGCACAATGCGGGCAATACTGCAATCAAGCAACTTCATGCTGAAGCGTTAAGAGCCAAACGCAGGCCTAAACAGAAGACCCCCGATTGTAGCCAATGTGAAAAAATCAGTGCCAAAGAAAACAAGGTGCACCTTGGCGTAACTTAGGTCAGGATACAATAAGTTCCACAACTCTTACCTCTCATGAAACAGCGAGACTGTTTAGGACGTATGCCCCAATTGCGGACAAGCCCCGCACGACACTTAACACCTATTTAAATGCCCCTTGCACCCCACCATCACCCAGCCATCTTTGGGTACACCCTACAGAGGTAGCTACATTTCTTGGACTGGATTTGACAGAAACTTTTGACAATAAAACAATGAACCTGTGATATTGATGATAAAAGTTATAGTTGCTACGAAAACAACATTGGCTCCTATCTTTTTTCGAAATCGGCTGTGCCTCTTCGAAATCTAACATTAAGGAATAAATTAAGAAGAAATAATTATAGTTTTTGAATCTAATTACAGGTCTCATGCAAGCAAACGACCTTGTCATTTCTCGCACTCATACTAGGTCTATGTCTTACACTAAATCGGACCTTAGACTACTGGTGGGCTAAATGTTTGGACATAATGTGCTTAATAACATAGGACTGCACAGACAAAGTGTCGTCTCTGTTTGGACAAGACGATAATTCACATTTTGTGTGGATGTCAAACTTTGGTCCCTCTCATAAAGGAGACATTTTTCAAGTCACCGTGTCTACCAGTATGGGCTCACAAAAAAAAAAAAGAAATAATCAATCTAAAATTAATATCATTAACTCTCCGTTGAACAAATGAGTTGATTTTAGTTGTAACTAATTTAAATATATTTTTATTTGGGCTAGCAACTTAAATTTTCATGTATCTTTTTATTACCTATCGATGTATGAAAAACCGGGACGAACCTCTCTAAACAAGGAAAATTATACTGATGTAGGATACCCTACGAGTCTGGCGAAACCTCATATACATAAATAAGTTTCAACATACCACCATATATGGGGTCGGGTCAGACTCATTATAGGTATGAATGTGGCTATCAAAACTACAGCCGAGCAAAGGGTTAACACATTCATGAAATTTTCTTGCCATCGCATTTTAATTATTATTTATGAATGTGATGTGATATCTAGAAATCAAAAATTACCAGTCTTCAGGACTCATACAAATTAACAAACAAAAAATGCAAAGCATACTTTTAGGCACAAACACAGACACACTAAACCATAGCTTAAATTGTTTAAATACTATTTTCGTGGTGAAACTTAAACTTAATTTCACAGAAAAATTCTTTGCAATTCCATGACTGCTTTCGACCAATACATTGCATATTTCTACGCTGGCAACAACACAGCCAGCAATAATGAAAATAATAAAAATGGTAGTGGTACCGAATGAACGCATACAAGAAAAAAAAGAAAGAAATAACTACACAAATGCTCTGACTGACTGACTCCGTGTGTGTGTGTGTGTGTGTGTCTGTGTGTGCATGTATGTATGTATGAATGCATGCAGTGAGGGTTATAAAGTAAGACTAATGGAACATCATCTGTTTGGATCCGCAAATCCATCAGCTTTACTACTACAACAACAACAACAACAACAAAATCAACAACAACAACAACATGAACAACAAGAACCAGAAAGACAAAAATGCACTATTGCATTGGTATGCGTTGGCATTGTTAGTTAACAGCACTGTTTGCTTTTAGTTTCAAGAGAGAGTTTGAGATGACACACACACAAACACACAAACAAACAAACACAAACTGCGATATTCTAAAAATTAAAACAATAGTTAAAACACAACGACAGCAACAACGTTGAAAATGTCATCGTCTTCTTTGCTTGGCTTGTTGCTGTTTGAGACATGAATTTATGTTGTTTTTTTTCCCCCCCCGTTTTTTGTTTTAAACCCATTTGGGCAGTAAGTTTTTTTTGTTTTTTGTTTTTGTTGTAAGGTGGATAGCCAACTCTATTTGAGGTCGGTGTGTGTATTATGTGCGCAATGGAAATTGTATTCAAGTTTAGTTTAACTAAAGTTTTTTTTTTTTACGCTGTGTGCCTTTGTGCTTTTAAGAAATTTAAGTTTGTGTATTTCTCATTCGATTAAAATATTATTTTGTGAATGTTCCTGTAGTATAAAAAAAAAAATACAAACCATACTTTTAGGCACAATCACAGACACACCAAACCATAGCCCAAAATTATGCTATGATAATTAGCAATTAGTTTTGTAATTTTGCGTAGCACTCACGAAAACGCAAGATAGCGCAAAAGTAATCACTCAATTTGGTTTAGACTACATCTTCCTTTGGATATTGAGATGCACCCAATGTTTTTGGTCAGACTCTTTATATACATCCATCATTCATATCAGCAATCCATGGTGTAACTACGTGTAATCTGCTTCTGTTTGCTTAACAAATACCAAAACCACGATTGGATATGACTTCATTTGCAAAAATGGCGACGGCATCTTCAGATATGATGATTACTGTTGCGCCACCTTATATAACCTTTAATAAACATTTAAAATTAGTAAATAATAATTTATTTAAATAATTTTTTTATTATTAACCTTATTATAACATTAACCCTTTCGGAACCATGGTGACACCGGTATCACAAGATTAATTTTTGAGATTTTTAAAAAACTATCCAATCAAATTTTATAAATTTTGAGTTTTTGGAAAAAGAATTGATTGTTTTTTGATCTAACGATACTGTAGCGGAAAGTGAAAAAATTGTGTTTTTTTTCTTAATTTTCAATCACTCACAATTTTTACAAAATTTGTCCAAATACATAAAATTTTTAATATGTTGTGGGAAAAACTATTTACTCAAATATGATTTCCCATATTTTTAAATTTTTGTTTACTGTTTTGGAAATATAAGTTTTGATATGGGTAACCGGTGACCTTAAAATCTTCAATAGAAACTTTTTAAGAACTTTTTTACAATGAAATGAGGGTCGAAGAATCCAAATCTGGACTCGGTTTTGCTCTATCGATTTAATTTTCCTTACAGTCAAGAAAGGGTTAAGTGAAAAATTAATAGTAAGCTACTTTGTCTATCTTTAAAAAAATATCTGATCAAAATGTATAGAAAAAATTTGTAAAAAATCCCATTGTAAGCCGTAGGGTCACCGGTGACCCATAAAAGCTCAAGCCTTCAGAGGCGCAAAATGTCTGTTTTGATAAAAAATTCTAACAAAAAATTGGGGACAGCCAATACCAATCCAGTTTCTTTACAGTAATCGAAACTGAGGCACCTGGGACTCCAGTCTAGCACTTATTCACTACGTTCTGAAATTAATGAACTGAAATACCGGTGATTATCTGTCCCAAGTCCTTTCCGTACGGCGTTTTAGCACTAGTAAATCCCTGAGAGAAATTTTCGAAAGAATTTTGTTCTCTTTAAGTATTCCCAGGATCTGGTAGTATGTGCAAGTATTACATTGTATCAAAGCTGTGGTCTTAGATGCTTCCGAATCCCACAATCATTCACAACTTATACCTAAAGTTACTTCTAATCGCTCCATATTCAGAACAGGTAATTTTCTGTCTACTTAAAGACGTGACAAAAAAGTAATAACCTGTAAACGCAGCCACTGCTAAATATTCTAACCAGCTATAGCCCTGGCGGTACGTGCTGGTCAAAAACGTAATTCCATGGAATGTACAAAAAGTATGACTTTTCTGAACCCTTTTTCCCCCGCTGCTTTTTTTTCGATTCATATTTTGTTGCTACAGTTGCATACTGCGCAACAAAACTCCAAGGGGTCGGAAGGATTGAGAGGATAAAAGATTATCAATAAGTTTTTTATGATCAATTTTTAAATTTTGCTTTAAAGAGAGCATAAATTTTTTTGTATATGACAAATCTGAAAAACGCAAAAAAAAAAAACATGTGATTTCTAAAGTAAAATTCATAACGTTCATTCATGGTTGCATGCAACCAGCACAACAGCCATTTTGAAAAATAGTTAAATTACGAAATGTCAGCAAAATACTTTTTTACATCTGCATTACGCAATTTTGACATTTTAATCGCATTTCACAAAATAAACTTTACAAAAATTAAGTCAAAAATGAAAGCAAACAAACAAGCAAACAAAGCAAAACAAACAATTCCAGAAAAAACGACCTTTTAAATCATAATAAAAAAAGAGTAAAGCAATTTTAAAAGGCTCATAAAAATCCCTTTTCGACTTTTTCACGAATTTTTTTCCGAGTTTGCAATTGTTGCTAGTGTATGGGTGTGTGTGTGTATGTGTGTAAGTGCGTGCGCTTTCATATTTTTAACTGTTTGTCAAATTGCAAAGATTTTTGTTGCGTTATTGTTGAATTTTTACAATATTTTTGTAACTGTTTTTGTTGTTGTTGTGTTGTTGTTGTTGTTGCCGAGTTGCTGTGTTGCTGTTATGACAGCAGCACCCAAAAAGTGTTGACAATTTAACTGTTTTTTTTTTATGGCTCACACTGTTGTGTTAGTGGATGAAGAATTGAATGAGAATATGAAAACGAGACAGGGTAGGAGAATAAATGGAAGTTGAGAGAAGAACGGGAGGAGAGAATTTTTGTTATCATTGTTGTTGTTGTTGTTGTTACTGTTGCGTCAATAAAACTTTTTAATTTTTTTTCACAAACAAACAAATACTTGCGCGCATTGTAGAGTCAAATATTTCTTCATCATAAAAAATGCGAAAGAAATATTTATTTTTATTTCAGAATTGTTGCTGACAAAAAAAAAAGAAAAAATCAACAACAACAACAACAGCAACAAATAAAACCAAACAATTCAAAAAAGTTTACGACTTTAATTTGTTGTTTTTTTTACTGTTGTTGTTGTTGTTGTTGTAGTCATTGTTAGTATTGTACATTTATACAAACATACATTTTATACATTCAAATATTCATGGTGCAGGAAATAAAATTTATAACTTTTTAATGTAAATATTTAAGAAGGTGCAGACTTGACAGAAGGCGAGAGGAATGGAGAGTAGTACGGAAGAATGTTAAGTGTAAGAAGGCTGAAAGTTATAAAAAGTGTCAATAATTGCTGACAAAATTGTATACAAAGTACAAAAAAAAAAAAAAAAAAAACCCAAAAAGGTTCATATATGAATTGCTGTTATAAAAGCTATAACTAAGTAACAGGGATGGATTTAAAGATACCCTCAGGAACTATTAACCGCTGACAAGATATGCTCCGGAATTTTATATAGAAAAAATAAAAGCTTTTAGTTTGTAAAATATTACAGAAATGGTTAAGTTCCTCTTTTTATTTTTTTAGTACTTAGGTACTACTTTTTATTACTAAATTATTAAAACATAAACTTTAAATTATCAACTTTAAAGTTCATGAGATGACATTGTCTTAATATGAGTTTCTCAAGTAAAAGTATAAAATTATACGTAAATTAGAATGAGTATAAAAGTCGATTTTGAAATCTGATCCAAATTTCTGTCATGATTTTTTCTCGAATTTCCTCTGGAGATCAAGATGAGTTGGCGATGACAGAGTATAGATAAAGGACGGATGTTATAGAGATAGTTGGTGATAGGTGGTTGAGGTACCTCATACATTTATAAACACAGTTAACCCTTTCGCTACCATGGTGACACCAGTGTCACAAGATTAATTTTTGCAATTTTTTAAAAACCATAGAGAATTGATGGTTCTTTGATTTCAATTAAAAACATTTACAGGTATTTTTTTAGTAACGATACTCTAGTGGATCAAAGCGAAAAAAACCGGGTTTTTTTTTTTTGTTAATTTTCAATCGCTCAGAATTTTTACAAAATTTATGTAATTACGTCAAATTTTTAATATGTTGTGGAAAAAACTATTTACTCAAACATGATTTGCCATATTTTTAACTCTTTGTTTACTTTTTTGAAAATACAAGTTTTGCTATGGGTACCGGTGACCCTAAAATCTTCAATGGAAAATTTTTAAGAACTTTTTTTCAATGAAATGTGGGTCGAAGAATGCGAATCTGGATTCGGTTTTGCTCTATCGTTTTAGTTTTTTTACGGTCAAAAAAGGGTTAAGTGAAAAATTAATATTAAGTTACTTTGTATATCTTTAAAAAAAAATATCTAGTAAAAATGTATAGGAAAAGTTCGTCCCATTGAGGTGAAAACGGTCGCCGGGACATGAAAGCTCAAACATTTAGAGACACAAAATGTCTGTTTTGATCAAAAATTGTTACAAGAAATGAGAGGCTGAGAGGAAAAGTGGTATAACTTCTACGTTCAGAAAAAAGTGAAATAATTTTACTTCAGAGCAAAAGCAAAACGAAATATGTTCAGAACAAAAGTGAAACGAAATATGTTCAGAGCGAAAACGGAATAAAAAACTATGCTGTTCTTGCTCTGAAAGAATTGTTATACCATTTTTGTTCTTACTTTTAAGGCGTTTCATTTTCACTCTAAACCGTATTACTTATGCCATTCTTGCACTGACACACTAAATTATTTCTCTTTTGCTCTTATATAAATTTTTGCCCGCTTTTCCTCTCAGCCTGTCAAATAAGAGTCAGACAATACGAATCCGGTTTCGGTTTTTCGCTAACTCCTCTGGTTTTTCTATGGCACCGAAAGCGTTAAAGTACATAAATTCCTTATCATCACCTATCTTTAACCGCCATCATGCTCAATTCTTCAGCAATATAATTCGAAAAGTCCCAGAAAGAATCGGACCCAATGTACATAGCCGATGAACCTTTTCTAGCATTACACCGACTGTCTCATTGCCAGTAATGTCACAATGTTTAGGTACCCGATAAAGCGTAACTTTGTTTTGAATAGATAAGAGCTGAAGACTCTTAAAACACTCTTTCATTATGCAAAGAGAGCCATCGGGCTGCCGGAATACAATAGAAATACAATTACAATAACTGCACCTTTTGAACCTTTATGAAGGTTTATATTTGCGTATATTTCGGGTTGAAAAACACTAGTCCAAAGACCCAGTTGGATTGAGATTCTAGTCCCAATCCATCTTTGAGCCTTGAGTATACCAATTAAGAGCAAATATACCAAAGTTAGGGCATTGGCCAATCCCATCGGATCTGAAAGCAAATACCATATTAAATTTCCTACCGAACCATAGACCCTTGATCAGATCAGAATCTAAAGAATTTCACCAAAAATACTCAGATGATGATTGCATTGCCTTTTAACAAGCTTTAAGTCTCAAGGTGATTAGGGGGCGGGGGTAGTGGGTGAAGGAAACAAAATCGGTTTTATTAAAATTGATCGATATGCCCTCTGTAACCCTCTGATTTACATTACATCCGTAATAGTTGGCCCAGCCATAAATTTCAGCTAAATTTCACTTTCTATACAATGAAGCTTAATAATGTTTTAGGCAACATTTCGTAGTCTATATAACACAGCCGGTGTAGCGTAAGACCTTTGTTAAGCTAGTTCTCTTTCTTCTTAGCTGGAAATTTAAGTGCATTTCACATTTTTCCAGAGTTGTTAATTTAGTTTCGAAGTGTTTATTTTCACGCGGTCTCCTAGATCCCTGATCTTGCAAGTTCAAATCATAAGCTTGACGAGAAATTTCACTTTGACCCAACCGTCGAATAGTTAGCCATAAGTGAGCAAGACTTAAAAACTTTACTATTCTGAAACGCCTATAAATATGCAAAAATATTTTTTTTGTATACTTTCGAATACTTACATAAATGAACAAAATCTCTCTAATTTTCATAGTTTTCTAAACATCCTCTACAATGTTTTAAATGTCTGCGCAAAACTTTAACAAATTCTTAACTTTTTTGTTGCTTATAATTTGTCAATTTAAATACAAATATTACGAAAAAAAAAACAAAAATAGTGATAGTAGTTAGTCCGAGTAAAGTAAAACTGAAGAAATTTTAATCAGTCATCTTCATTAGCAGCTTTTACTCATAGCTTATGCACAATTTATTTACAGTCTCTGCATTTTTCATATACATCCACTCCAATTCACTTCACGTTCTTTACCCCACTACACTTTCCCATTCATTCGTTTATTCATGCATTTAAGTCTAGAAGAAGATACTGATGGTGGCCATCAACAGAGGGGGGTCCAGCAAGAAATGAGCAAATGAGTTTGATGGGTGAAAAATTGTGAACTGAAAATGGTCGCCTGTTGGTTCGTTCGTCTATTAGATTTTATGCTTTATACTTCGAAAATTCTTTTGCTTTTTTTTTTTTTTTTTTTTTTTGCTTCTTTATCACTTTCTTCTAATGTTTCCACTTTTTTCTGCTTTTTTGTGTGGAGTATAGTTTTACAAATGTTTTTTTTTTTTTTTTTTGTTTTCAGATATTCCTTTGCTTGATTATTTCTGCTTCGATATGTGCGTTTTTTTAAATTTTTTTTTTGCTCTACCTCTTGTTAATTGAATCTCATACAGTTTAAGAATAAAGAAGAAACAAAAAAAATTCAAAGAAAGAAAGAAAAAAAGAAAACAGAATTCCTCTTTCAAATGAACTTGACTGAACTGATTATATTTTGAATGACATTTCCCATTCATTTAACATTGCATTTTAACCAAGCATGATAGTGTCAAGCTCCCTAGAGAGAGACAGGTATAAAGAGAGTGAAATAGGGAAAGTCCGACAAGCAACACATACAAAATGGGGGAATAAATATTGACTATTTTCCTCCCTTTTTCTGTTTTCTTTTTTTTTTTATTATAGTTCTCTGCAGCAGCATTGTAACAATTAAAACCATGTAATTAATTGATACTCATACATTGCATCAAATACACATACCAATAAAAAGTCCCCAAACACAAGTGCAAGTGTTTTTTTGTATCGGTCAACGAGGCAAAGTTTTGCTTTACATTCAAATTTTTTAAAGGCATGTACATGTAATTTATAGCAGTTTATTTGTAGAGCCGGGCATGACACTTATGTCTAGTTTTCACCAGGCTTATGCCTGGAAAGAGAATTTCCCATATGAAATTGCTAACATGTAGGCAAAGTTAATTGGATTTGATATACAATAGTGAAAATCAGGCATTACATTCTTGAAGAAATGAGTCTGGGAAAAATAGAAAATAAAAATGTTTTTACAAAGCGCCACCTTTTGGCTGGTAATGGCAAACTTCAAAAAGTAAAAATGGCAAACTTCAAATGTAAAACTTGCTTAAAAAAGCCTTTCACTTGGCCGTCCGGGTTTGGCATAAAACTGTAGATCCCTTCAATTCGTTTACAAATATAACTCACACAACATGAATAGATACAGGAAAAAAAATTTAGACCAGATCATCCATGGTGGGTTACGCCATTGAAGAAGAAGATGTTGTCTTTTTTACAAGTCCCCAGATATCGTAGGGTTGACCGCGAATTGTCGGAAGGCTGCTGTATGAATTGGTGATAAAATGCTTAATTCGATCCGAATTCTCATCATTTTTGAGCTTACATTCCGGCGTGGTCCAAAAAGCAGAATTTCAATTGATCTATATTTTCTTGGGTTTGAAAGTACTTAACCTAAAAATGCTGCGTTCTCATTTCAAATCTACTACGCAGGGTCCAGGGTGGGGGCGGTGGGGCGAAGGGGATATAGAGGCTGATGGCCCCGTTTCTCCCAGAACCCTACAAACTTGATTTACCAAATATACATGAAGAGCAGTAGGTATATTTGTAGTAAGCAGTGATATTTGAGAACGCTTAAAAATATTTAGATTTTTTTCAAAATAGGCAATTCTGATTAGCTGCCATGCTGGACGTGCCAAAAGGATGCACGTTACATTGCAAATGGTTATTAAATACACTCGGAGTTCATTAAATCAAATCAACAATTTCAGCGCCAGTTTATAGATGTCTTACTTTTAAAAAGTCATGGTCTAGTTTTTGGGTTAAATTTTCCACTGAATTTTAATTTTTCCATGTTTGTCCGTTTTTGATCTGAATTTTGATTTGATTGTATGTCAGAATTTTGTATTGATTTTAGGTCTGAATTTTAATCAGAATTTGATTTGAGTTTTAATCAGTGTTTGGCCTAAATTTTGACTTGTTTTCAGTCTGTATTTGAGATCCTTCTGGCCAGAGTTTTGGTATAACTCTTAGTCTAAATGGTGGTCCAAATATAGCTCAGGACAGCGTTTACTCAACGTTTGTATTGATTTCTGGTATACAGGCATGTTCCAGAATTCACTTTCGAGTGAAAGTGAATTGAAATCACATCAATTTCACTGTTTGGTGTTCTAGAATTCACTTTCTCTTTTATTTTCTTACTCGTTGTTAAAAGTGAATTTCGAACGAATTCGCATGTTCTAGAAACCGAATTCACCAAAAAAAAAGAAGTGATTTGAATTCACTTTAGCAGCAACAAGTGAAATAAAGCAATTGGCCCAAAAATGTTAGTAAATTTAATAAAAAATTAATCAAATATAAAAAATTTAAATGAAAATAAAAATTTCATGGCGAAAGCATAAGAACTCCATCCAGGGTACCTTATTCCTCAAGTTTATGAAGAAGCATCAAGACAAGTTTTTGAGAAAGTATTTCCTCGACAACCTGTCCAATTGCTCAGCAGTCAGTTCAAAGAAATTGCAAGATTACCTAAACTCCACGAGGTGGGTAAGAGCCCACCTGGGGTAGTACAAGTCCAACTTTAATTCTAGTTCGGTGAGAAAGTGGTTTCAAAACGGCTCTATAGCGTTCTTTCTGATCCACAGTGGGTGTGCTGTGGGTCAGCCTCCTTAACCAACCAACCAAAAACGGAAATGTATCTGATTGGAAAAAGGTAATTTTATACATATATTTTTGTATGCATTTTTCTAATTAAACACAATTCATATACAATTAAAGCATTAATATTTTTAAATTTTCACAACTTGTTTTGTCTTTTTCTTGCGCCAACAATCAGCTGATTGAAAATTACAGCGAGTTGCAAACATTACAACGAGTTAAAAAAAAATAGTGAATATGAATTCACTCGGTTTCTAGAACACCAAAAACAATTTCACTCGATTTCAAATTCACTTTCGAATTCACTTTCACTCGGATTCTGGAACATGCCTGATAAAGTTGGTTTTAATTTATATTTGAGGCTCTTTTAGCCTTAGTTTTAATCTAACTTTTAGTCTGAGTTGTGGTCGAAATTTTGGTCTGAATTGGCTTGATTTTTATACGAGTTTTTATTTGGATTTCAGTCTGAAACCGGTCTGAATTCGGCTGGAATTTTGGTCTAGGTTTTGTTTAATTTATTGTCTGAATTCGGTCAAAAGATTTGACCGCTTGAGTTAAAATTTTTTGGTGTGAATGTTTATCAGATATTTCCAGATTTTTGGTTTGAATTTTGTTCTGCTTTCGTCTTGTATTTGGTGTGAATGTTTATCAGATATTTCCACATGTTTCTGGGCTGAATTTTGGTTTGCTTTCATTTGGTATTTGGTGTGAATGTTTATCAGATATTTCCAGATCTTTGGTCTGAATTTTGGTCTGCTTTCGTTTTGTATTTGGTGTGAATGTTTATCAGATATTTCCACAGGTTTTTGGTCTGAATTTTGCTTTGCTTTCGTTTGGTATTTGATGTGAATGTTTATCAGATATTTCCACAGGTTTTTGGTTTGCTTTCGTTTGCTATTTGGCGTCTTTTTGGCCTTAAGTTTTGTCCAACTATTAGTCTGAATTTTGGTCTGAATTTTGTTGGAATTTTGGTCCGGTTCGTGGGCTGAATAGTTTTTTTTTTAAACAAAGTTTTTGTCTGAATTTGGTCTCATTTTAATCTAGATTTTCTATCTGGATGTAGTCCTTTTCTGGGTTTGAACTTCGATCTGAAAAAGTGTTTGAATTTTAGTTTGCAATTTGATCGAAATTTCCGCCTAAATTTTTTATCGTATTTTCGTTAGAATTTCCCCTCAGTTTTATTTCAGTTATCTTTTAATTTTTGGTTTGTATTGAGTCTGATATTTATTCTTTACTTTTTTAAAATAAGCTCCCCCCTCCCCCCAAACCCAAATCGTAGAACCGCCACTGAATATACCGATGAAATACTAAGAGAAACGCCTGTGAAAAGATTCGAAAAAATTGGTATTAAAGGGTACAAATTCTAGGAAATACCGGATTCAGAAGTAGCCAAAGAAAAAAGGGTCTTAGGTTTAGCAATTCATAGCTGCGATTTTTACCGAGAGAACATTTTGAATCTAGGGTTCAAATTCATAACTGAACACTTTTCTAACCAGACTTAAATTCAGTATTATAAAGTGTATGCGAGGTGACTGTACCGATTATAGTGTCTGACAGAATCCAAAGTTTTACAGGCCAGTATTAACTTTTTGAATGGAAATCTTCCTAATATGTCCCTTTCAACTTTTTCATTATAAGTTCCAAAAGGGAGATGAAAATACACTAACCTACACCCAGGTATAATTTTTCTCTCTGCTTCATATAGTCAGGTCCTTCGAACTCAGAAAAGAGAAGAGAAGTCTATATTTGTATCATCACAATACCCCAATATTTTCCGAAATGAATTAATTACTCAAAAACAAATCACATCACTTTTTAATGAATAGTTACAAATCTAAATTTTAACAGGTCTATTTCTGGAAATTAACACAAACATCGATAACTATCTAAAAAATATAATTTACCCTTATCCTTATCGTTTCAATTGCAGCTTGTAGAAACTTCTCCCCTTAGCTACACTAAGGTATAACAACTATGCATCGTCGTCATGGTTCATACTGACAGCAACAATAGCAAATAGCTTAAATATAATTTACCCCTTTCACAATGACATTGACCACCAGCGTTAGTACAGCATTTAAAGTTTAGCTTATACATATGTATATACGAGTATACATTCATGTACTAAATACACGTATTTTATACATATACATATATATTCTACTCATATGTTGCTTTCTGATGGAATAATTTCAATGGCTGTTAGGTAGATGTGTTTGTATGTAGATATATATAGTAGTACCCCTAATGTTGTTGCAAGTTTTTGTTGCTACTGCTACGTTTTGAATATATTCGATTTTTGTCAGCAACAGTCATCGTCGTCGTTGTTGTCGTTGCCGTCATCAGCATTGTCGTTGTGCTTTCATATTTATGCCTCATTAAACATTTTCATTTTACGTGCTAATTGCAAATTACTTAATGTTGCAGCAACATATCACATTCATTTTCCATGAGTTGAATGAAATGTGTTTCATTCAAATTGGTTGTATGAGAAGAAGAACATATAGACTTTAATTAAAACATATGCAGAATTTTAAATTAACCCTCATCTCTCCGCCCGTTCCACTCCTTCTACTCCTCTTTGCCTCTCAAAATCATAACGATTGGAATTTTGGTTTTGTGATTTTTAAATTGTGTCTAAATTAAGTACTTAATTGATAAAGAGAATAATCAATTACAATTCATATTCATTAAATATGTGGAATTTAAGCCCTTTTGTGCCGAATTTTTAAACTCCAACTGAATTTCTGTTTTTTATTTCAAAAAGTATCTTTAATACTTATATAACAAACTTGAACTTGAAGACCTTGTCTCATTCGATAATTGCACATTTTAGTGTCTCATCCAGAAAATAAACCTGAATTTTAATATTATTATTAAATTCCGGTAGACTGTCCCCGTAGGCAAGTACTGTGGCTAAAATAGGTACACATATTATATTAGAGTCGAGACACAGTACAGGTCGCCAGTGGATTCTAGAAGGGTTTTGGGGATAAAACTTTTCCTTTACCTATTAAAGTCTCATACATTTTAATCGTTAGTTTTTAATCAATATATAAAATTTTTTTGAAGTAATTGTAATTATAAAGAAAAATACTCGGTTTTTTTTTTATCGAAACTACACTTCTTCAGAAAAATCTGCCTTATGAAGTTTTAAGCTATTGTTTACATTTAGAGTTGACATTTAAGTTTATTATCATACCAAAATGGTCTGGTATTGGTCGTATTTTTTTCGTAATTTGGACATTTATTGTGAAAAAGTGATTATAAATTTATTCTTTAAAGTATTGTCCATCGTTAGCCACAACCTTTTCCCAACTTTCTGGTAGCATACGGATTCCGCGTCGAAAGAACTCCTCATCTTTTGAGGCTATCCACGAATCGACCCATTTTTTGAGTTCTTCGAAAGAACGGAAGTGCTGTTCAGCCAGGCCATGTGTCATCGATCGGAACAAGTGGTAATCAGAAGGAGCAATGTCTGGAGAATACGGCGGGTGGGGTAGCACTTCCCAGTTCAGCGTTTTCAAGTATGTTTTTACTTGCCTTGCAACATGCGGCCGAACATTGCCGTGCTGAAGAATAACTTCGTCGGTCTATTCTCATATTCTGGCCTCTTATACTTTAATGCTCGGCTCGAACGCATCAATTGTAGTCGGTAGCGGTCGCCAGTGATCGTTTCATTCGGTTTCAACAGCTCATAATACACGACACCTTTCATATCCATATATATTCGGCTTTGCCGTTGTTGTTGATGCATGTCCATGATTTTTTACGCTTTGGGTTATCGTAACGTATTCACTTTTCATCGCCAGTGACAATACGATGCAGAAAACCCTTTCTTTTCTGTCGTTCAATCAGCAATTCACATGTGAAAAATCATCGTTCGACGTCTCTCGGCTTCAATTCGGACGACACCCAATTTCCTTGCTTTTGAATCATTCCCAATGCTTTTAATCGTTTAGAAATGGTTGATTGATCAACTCCTAAAGATTCTGCGAGTTCTTGTTGCGTTTGACATGAATCTTCTTCGAGTAATGCCTTCAATTCTTCATCTGCGAACTTTTTCGGGCCGCCTGAACGTTTCCTGTCTTCAACATCAAAATCACCACTTTTGAAACGGGCATACCACACCTGACACTTTGTAACGTCTATAGCACAGTCAGGATAAGCTTCAGTGAGTAAACGATGTGCTTCAGTTGCGTTTTTCTTTAAATGGAAGAAGCAAATTAAAACTTCCCGCAAATGCTGTTTTGTTGGCACGAAATTCAACATTTTCAGCTATAGTAAAACACTTTTGTAAAATTATGAAAATTATTTGACAGATCAGTTCTTATAGTATTTTTGTCGCTCTTCGAGATAGAATAGCTGTCAATGAAGTTAGTCACAATTACGAGTTTATGAGTTTACGAGTTGGCATTATGCGATGACATCAGAGAGGTTAAGTTTATTATCATATCAAAATGGTCTGGTAGTTTAGTAGTAGTATTTTTTAAAATCTTCCTTGCAAAAACCATGTATTTCTCTTTAACCAATCATTTGGTGTAGACCTGAGAGACTATGTTGGATTGGATCTTTCACATTTATTAGTCCGATCCGATATTTACCGAAGGTTAATATAGCACATAATAGAGCTCTCAGCTAACAAATTTAATATTGACTGTGTCTAAACAATCTCTTGGGCTGTCGTAGGACAAAGACAAAGGCTATTCACATTTATTAATCCGATCCGATATTTACCGAAGGTCAATATAGCACATAATAGAGCTCTCAGCTAACCAATTTAATATTGACAGGGTCTAAACAATCTCTCGGGCTGTCGTAGGCCAAAGAGAAAGGCTATTCAATCGTCACTTCCTATACCCAAAACCAAACTACTAAGCTCTAGGGTGATAAAAATTCAAATATTAATATATCGTAACTTCAATGTTGAAGTAAAAGCTAAAGAATTCATGAAACCTTTGCAATTTGGCAATGACTGTTCATGAAACCTATGTACATACAATATTTAGTACTCTCCTCGCATATCTCATTCATTTTTCCTTTAGTTTGCGCATTATTTTGGGCTGGTGTGTAGACCTGATAAGCTATTGGATTAGTTCTTTTCCCAGTCAACTACTAAACAAAACTTTTACCAAAAATCAGTTTACGCCACACTTGAGCAATCTCTTGGCTTAACAAAAACCTGAGATAGTTTCCTAATACTTTTTGTATTAATTTTTCCCCAGCAACTAACCAATGCCTTTTCGAAGACCAAACTTTAGAGCTCTGGTCTATGATTGATCTGGATAACGTCATTAACTTAAGTCATTGTCCATAGAACATATGAATTTTATCGTCTATTCAGTTATTTTCAACTTTTTGGGGTTAGCCATATTAAATTCAATTGCGTCTCGGTTTTGGTCTGGGTTTTACCTAATTTTTAGCTTGAGTTGAGGTCTGAAGTTTTATCTAGCTAGTTAATCTGATCCTTACACAGCCACACAAAAAACAATGTTTTTCCGAGTCGGGGTCAGACCATGTTTAGTATATATTTTTGGGGTCGCTGAACCCGAAAACGAGGTCCGAATAATCCGAGCACGTCAGTGTTCTGTCCTAACCTCAAAAAACCTCATGCAATTTTTTTTCCGACCCGGGGCCAGAACATTTTTACTATATCTTTTTGGAATCACTGAATCCGAATTTGAGGTCCAAAAAATCCCAGCATGTCACGTTTTGGACTTAGCTTAAATAACGAGGTATTTTGCAGGTTATGTTGACATGATAGGGGTTTTTAGACCTCGGATCCGGATTCAGCGACCTGAATAACATATAATAAACATTTTCTGACCCCCGGGCTCGAAAAAAATGTTATGAGGTTTTTTGAGGTTATGTCACCTCGGATTTTTTGGACCTCGGATTCAGATTCAGCGATCCCATTAACATATAATAAACATGGTCTGACCTCCTCCAGACCCGAAAAAACATTTTTTTTTTTGTGGCTGCCTCTAATTAAGCAAAATCAGCCCTCCCCAAACTTAAACGCCACTGATAATAACGGTTAAGATATTTGTGGGGAAGGGAGGTTTTACTCTCAACTTCCAAATTGAGTAGTTGGTATTAGCATTCATAAAATTATTTTATGACTCCACTCTATGACGACTCCAGAAATCTTGAATGGGAAAGCTGTAATTCTAAAATTCGCTCTATTGTTCCACATCTCAATCTCAGAAAAGTCGACGCTGAAATACCAAAAAAACAATTGCCATTGAACTTGGAACTGGTCAACAACTTTGCATTTTTTTGTTAAAGGGCTTAAAAATCATATCGACCTTATATTATAATTTAGGAAAGTCTTTGACTCTAGGATCTAGTAGAATCAAAAATTTGAGCGGGTTAGTGTAATTAAAATATCAGCATTTTCGCAATATAAAATAATCCTAAAACATCAAGAATGAATTTCAGAAAAGTTATTTGAATCGTTCTATTTAAATTTGCTGCCCTTAAAGCTCTCCCACATTTTGGCAGCTATTAATGGATAATCCGCTAATGTTTTTGAACTTTTTCAGGAGTTTTTACTCAATCTAATAATTTTTCTTTCTCTTTTTTCTATTTTCTTCTAGGTTACTTTTCACTACTCAACGAGAAAAGTTTACCCACAGCTACACTCTACACTTCACTGATACAGCTGGTGCGTGAGCGTGTTTTCAAATTTGTTTCGGTTGATAATATGCCCGCCTTTACGGAATCTCAACCCAACGTCAGCAACCCACCAACTAACGAGGGTTGCATGCCGACAATGTACTCTGCACCATCACAACCACCGACCAACAATCGACCACAATATGTGAAGACAACAGCACGAGGTGGCCAGGTATTTCGATTGCTTGCTGTCTTTGAAGATGGCAAACAGGATCACAATGCAATCGGTAGCAGCGGTACTTCCGGCAGCATTAACGCAAAACCAAATTCCAGTCATGGACGTGAAAAGGAGAAAGGTCGCTATGCACAATTATTAAATGAAAGTCGTCAGGTTCTCTATGTGTCCCTATCGACAAAGGGAAAATTCTATGAGATTGAACCAGGTATACCGCAAATATTGCAAAAGCTCGGCGGCATGACTAACGATGCCAATAAAAAGGTAAATCCCGATTGTGTGCATCGAATTACTGCCATGGTGACGCCTAATAAAGAATTACCACTAACTTTACGTTATATTTCTGGACCAAATGGTTGCACAAATGCGATACCCGAGAATGTATGCATTACACGGATAACGACGGAAAATGTAATGATTGCATGCCCGATCGAAGATCAAGTCGAAGTGCAGAGCCCATTGCATTTGCGTAAGTTGCATCTAACCAAAGAGATGAATCTGCTGAAGAGCTTTTTGGGTTTCGAGAGTGAACAGCGCATGTTCGCCAATCCGAATGTACAGAATATACTTAAGTTTTGTCAATTTAATTGTGATCAGTTTTTAAAAATGGTCGAAGTGGAGATATTACATCGTCCAGAGCGTTCAGGTTCGAAGAGTCGTGTAGATGGGCTGAAAATTCTCAAACCGTTGCATCTGCCCAAGCTGCTGCGGCGTGAGAAAACAACAATATCAGCTCATGAAAAAGAAGATTCCATTATATTTCTTAGTAAATCAGATTTGGCTAGCCTGGAAGCAAAAGAAGCAGCAGCGGTAGCGGCAAATGCTGGAATCGAATCAAGTGGTAGCGGTGGCGGTGGCGTGCCAACGACAAGTGGTAGCGGAAATCGAATATCGGAAAAAATGAAAGTATTCCAGTCAACCAAGAAGAAATGGTTTCGCAAACAAGATAAACATGCTGTGGTCAACTCATCGCTAACATCATTCGATTTGGATGTTCAAGCGAAACGCATGAGTATGGAACGTTATTCGGATATGTCCAAGTTGCTGCAAGAGCGTTTCGGCGATAAATCAAACAGCTTGAGCACCTCACAAGAACATGAATCTATTTCAGAGCCCAGCGGTGCCTCGGATATTGGTGGCTGCTCTGACACGGAGACCACAACGCTGGCAACAATCGAAGAGAAGCTGAAAAAGTTTTCACATTCCCATCACAAATGCAACACGAGCTCAGAGCCGATGTTGCAAAAATCAATGTCACTGCAGGATATCGAACTTATTGGAGGTGGCGGTGGTGGTGGTATGAATGGGTCACGGCGTAAACCTGATATACTAGCACATGCTGATACGATCTCTGAAGCAGGCACCGACTTGGAAGATCTCGAAAATCAAACGCCCATACCGCAGTCATTCATCACAGAGAAACTCTACAATGAATTCCATGTAAAGACGCGTCAGTATAGTAAATCATCATCAAGCTTACATCAGCTGTTAAACTTCTCGCTACCACAAAAGTTGCAAACGCATCACGATACCAAGCGTTCGCTGGCACAAATCAAGCATAATGGAGCAGGTACCAGTGCTGTTGGTGGTGGTGGTAGTAGCAGTAAATTTGATCGCCGTTTAGATTTCAATATAGGCGAACCGGTAACAGGGCGACGCGCAGCAGGCGGCCTCTGTCTGCTAGCCGCTACTGGTAGTTCAGCTACCTCAGGCGGTAACAGTCAAAATACATCGCTAATATCACCGCTAACACCCACCAGCCTCATCGAAGATGATTTACCCTATTCAAGTGTACGTGACTCATTGGTACTCTCCAGTGATGAATCGGCATCGGAGAATGCTGCTGGCAATATCTGTCAAGCTTTAAATCTTATCGATTATGCTAAAGAGAATATCTATGCCGAAATATGTCATGATGCTAGTGGTATGGGAAGTGGCGGTGGCGGTGGCGGTGGAGCTGTTGGAGGTATTCCAAATTCACAAACGCGTGATACTTTCTCTAGTGAAACACATTCCACGCAGATCTCTGATGATTATGGTGATTATGCATCATTAACTTATCCCACATATCAGGCACAAAATCAACAGCAACATTTGGCTATCAACAATGGTATCGGCAATGGTTTTAGCAGCACTAGCAGCAATAGCAATAGTAGTACAACTGGAAATGCTATAAGTCGTGTACAAATTAATTGCTCTTCAAGTCCAGTGAGTTATCATACTGTATATTTGGGTGATGAACCTTTAGGTGAACAACATTATCCAACAGCAGCAGCAGCAGTAGCAGCTGCAGCAGAAAGACGTCGTAAAGCAGGTGTAAGAGATGATTCATCTAATCATCATCATCACCAACAGCACCATCATCATATGCGTTCAGATCGTTCACATGTGACTACTGTTGAACTTGAAGGTAATGCCAGTGGCACTGGTGCTTCTCTACGTGGTGCTGCTAGTTCGGATTTGGAAGCAGTCGACAATATTTACAATACGCTCAAATGATGACTAATGTGATTTAGTTGGAAATTGGGAGCGTCTGTGTTGAGTGTGATGAGTGGCGGGAAGGGTCTTTTTTAATTTTAAGCTCATATTTTGTGTTTATTACTTGATACATGCTTTATTTTATTTACTTACATTGCAATGTGTAATTAGTATAGGTATATCTTGTACCTACTTTTTCTTATGGTTAGAGGGATCAGTATTTATTTTTGCTTTATTTTTTTTTTTTTTGTTTTTGTATGTAAATGACTTGTATATGAAATGTATGTTTTTTTGGTTGATCAAAGTTTAAAAAAATATGAAATGATTTGTAAAGTGTAAGCAATAAGTGATAGAAATGTGTAGTAGTTTATACGAGAGTGATAAATTGAAGTTATTAATGAAAGAAGTTGAGGAATAGTTGCTAAAAACTACAATTTAAAATATTTTAAATGATTTATTATATCATTTCCCATCAATATTTTTAACAGAGCAATAGTCATATGAGAGGCTGAGAAGAAAAGTAGTATAACTTTTACGTTCAGAAAAAAGGGGAGTAATTTTACTTAAGAGCAAAAACGAAACGAAATATGTTCAGAGGAAAAATGAAACGAAATATATTCAGAGAAAAAGTGAAACGAAATATGTTCAGAGCAAAAACGGAATAAATGACTATGCTATTTTTGTTTTGAAAGAATTGTTAAACCATTTTTCCACTTACTTTTAAGTCCTTTCATTTTCACTCTAAGCCGTATTACTTATGCCGTTCTTGCACTGAGATATTAAACTATTTCACTTTTATTCCCATATAGTTTTTAGCCCGCTTTTCCTCTAGGATTGCCATATATGCTTCTTCAAACCCTCTTAAGATTGTTGCCTAGTATTTTTCGAGAATAGAAAATCAGGCTCAATATTGATGCTTTACTTCAAGAATACGGTCAGCAATCAAATTTTCTTATCAACCCAATAGTTTTTTGCAATTCAGTATTCAGTGGTATAAAATTCTCTTAATACCACCTATTAAAATCAATATAAAAATTATTGAATTTATAAGAAATGGAAAAGAAAAGCTTAATCCGCGAAATCAATATTACTATGAGTCGTTCTTCAGCTTTTAAGACAATCGAATACAAAATTCCATTATATTTCTTTGTTTATCAGAGATCTCTCTCAGAGCTAGAAATAAATTCTAACAAATGTCTAAATACCTGAAATTTTTCTTACTTTCCCACTGATTCGTTTATAGATAAAGAATTTTTATAATTTTAAATTGTTTATCAGGCAATTTAATTGGAAACCAAAGTTAAACCGGTTACCAAAAAAACTGTGGAAGAAAAGAGTTTAACCTAAAAACACCTTCAGTTCTCATTCATATACATTGTGAACTTTTCTAAGTTAGAACATCTTTGTTTTGGTCAACCTTTTCGGTTACAAATAAGGCGATATCCATGTTTGCAATCAGCTCTGAATTGATTTTTTCCAGTCTCGATAAGAATATTATATACCAGATTTTTTCAAGTCAATTTGGACCAGAATTTTCATATTAGTTTTTAATTTCTTGCTTACTTACTCGCTGAAGTTCTTTTCTCAATCCCATTGGAGCATAGAGTCTCAACAATCACTCTCAATTTAGGCAATAATTTGCATAGCATTCAATGTTTAAACTACAATTAGAGCGGTTAGAGAAAAAAAAATCTCAAACTTCAAATTTGAAACCAGTAAACTCGAAATTAGTAGAGCCTTGAATCCAGCGGATCTCTAATAAATATGAATTTAAGCTCTTAAGACCGACAATCCCAAGGCTACCACCCCCTAACCTCTACTCTCTGATAGTCAGTAGGTAAATTATTTCAAATCTAAAATTTACATGAGAGCAAAAGTGAAATAATTTAGTATCTCAGTGCAAGATCGGTACAAGTAATACGGTTTAGAGGGAAAATGAAACGACTTAAAAGTAAGAGCAAAAATGGTATAACAATTATTTCACAGCAAAATCAGCATAATGATTTATTCCGTTTTTGCTCTAAACATATTTTGTTTCACTTTTGCTCTGAACATATTTCGTTTTGCTTTTGCTCTTAAGTAAAATTATTCCACTTTTTGAACGTAGAATTTATACCACTTTTCCTCTTAGATACAGATATGAAGCGATATTCAAAGTTTTTTGTGATGAGTAAGGCCTAGAAAAAGATAACAAATTTCAGGTTTGAAATGACAAAAAATTGCATAATTGAGCCTGATTTATGAATGTTTTTAAGTACCCCTCAAAACGGTATGATTTTGATAATGTATGTGAAGTCTGATGAAATATTTAACAAGCCTACAAAACCAAATCAAATCTCGGACAAAGACTCTGAGCAAATATATCACTGAATGTTTTATGGTAAGGCAATAAGAAAATTTAATCCTGAGAGGAACGCACTGAAAAACGCATTCAAATAACGAACTATAATATGGTAAAAAAAATCTGATTACTGGCTGATAATTTCTCCCTATCGCAACAGCTTCAAATGTCAAATTGTAATTTTTAACAATTATTTCTTAGAAAAAAATTTTTGTACATTTATTGCAAATTATCCGAGAATAACAATTTTTACTATACTAACAATTTTCATTTAGAATTTTCACTATCAAATCAATAATCAAAACTAAACGCGCAAATTAATGTAGTACTTTTAAACAATAAATAAATAATAAATCAATACATACATACGTACATAATAGATAACAACAAAACAAACAAAATTAAAAATAAATAAATAGCTAAAACTATTTATTGTACATTTATACAATAATCAAGTGAAAAGTTTTATTATTATTATTATTTTTTAATTAAAATATGTAGTAAAAAATATGCAAGAAAAATCATTAAACTTAAAGAAAAAACATTATCAGCTAAAAACTAAACTCACGAAAAACAGTCACATAGTCAATATACAATTCTATGTATAACTCACACACATACATATACATAAATAGGTGCATATACATATAAATTGTCATTTATGACAGTTTATTAGAAGAAACAACAATCGATAAAACTATATATGAATATCACTCATTGTCACTCAAGTCACTCACACACAAAAAAACAAAAAACCAATAACATCAAAAACCAGAACAAAAAAAATCAACAATGATGAACGCCACCAATTTACAACTACCGAAAAAAAAAAACAAAAATTGTACTAATTTCCAAATCTTCCCGAAAAATCATTGACTCACTCACTCACACACAGAAATAAAATTCTTATGAATTTTTTTAAATCAATGCGATTACAATAATCTACGATTCATGACATTAAGAATTAGTCGATGAATTTATTAATAATACATATTGATTAATGTATTCATATCCAAGTTTGATGAACGATTTTCATAAGAACTACTTTTCTGTGCTCGACAACGCTCAGCTCTCCCAGCTAACCATATATAGTATACACACAGGAAAATCATTCAGTATATTACTTAAAAAAAAATAATAACTTTTAAGCAAATATGTAAATGAAAAATTAAAAAAAAAAAAAAAACTTATGAATTTAATGAATTTCAACACTCACACACACACTCACAAATAAACAAACAAAAAATACAAAAACAAAAATCTTAAACTAACTTAACTATTTTTCTAAAATTCAAACAAAAATGAAAGTATTTTTTACACATGCAAACAAAAGAAAAGAAACTTCTAATTTGTATATAAATATTAGAATTAACAATTATATTATTATACCATAGAATTATAAAATTAATAATTAACAAACAAAACATTGTAAAAATATATATATACATATGTAACTAATATATGTATATAACTAACTAATAGATATACATAAATATATATAAATTTTTTTCTTCAAATTTTTCTAAACTTAACACTTAAGTATATAAGTAAATTTAAAAACAAACAAACCAACAAATGTATGTAATTAATATCGAAATATTAAATTTGATTTACTTCTATATAATTTTGTAAATTACGTCAAAAGCCGACGAAAAAAAGTAGAAATGACAACTCAAATTGTAATATTAACAATTTAAGCCAATTACAATTACAAACTATGTATTTGTATTTGTATGCTTGTTATGTACTAACAAATTGTAAAAAGAAAATTTATGCACATAAGAAAAGTATTTTATAGAGAGAAAAAAACAAACAAACAAATAACAAAAATATTAAAACTTTAAACAATTTTACAAATAAGTAACACACAACACAAAAAAAAAAAAAAAAGAGTCATTTAAATTGTAAAAAAACGAACAAACAAGAATATGAATTGTATTGGTAAAACTCATTTACATGCACACAATCAATCACACACTCTCATTTTTTTTTTTTTTTTTTTTTTTATACGTATAATAGGTATTATTAGCTTTTAAGCTGTCTGTCGTATATAGTTTTCTATTCTTATTTTTTTTTTTTTTTTTTTTTTTATAAACTTATATTTTAAATTGTAAAATTGAAACTAATTGATTTGTAAATTAGTATTCATATTGAAAGAAAGAAAGAAAAACTAACAAATCTTTGATCATAGCTCAGAAATTAAACACTCAAAGAATTATTGTCATATACACAGATCTGGGAAATTTAGATTTCTGAAAGATGACTTAAAATAAATTATGGTTTCCCATATAATTTTATGTGGTGAAACTTAATTTAAAAGTAGAATTGCTCTGTCACTTTCGGGCTTCAAGAAATTATAACCTAAAATCTTTTGAATTATCTAAATCCACACAGGCTTAAACTAAAAGCCTAAAGAATATCGCCATTTCTACCGTCTAATATTTTTTTATTCATCTTAAACTTCGCAGGGTTGCATTAAACATGTTTCTTTGTGTGCAAGAAACTTCAAAAACTTATCACTCAGCGATTACATCTATAGTGTTTAAGTAAGTTTAACCCAGCAAAGAATGGTGAATCGAATGAAGTCAATCAGCTCTATTCTAAATATTCACGAAAATAAATACCACCGAAAATTTGTTTCTTTTTCTCATATTTCTAGAGGAAACTAAGGAAAAAGAAAGAAAATTTCTCGAAGATTTCGTTCGAGAATATTTAGAAAAAGGGCTAGATATAACACAGTATATGGAAAAATGCATATTCAAGGCACTAATCTGACTACTACATAAATATATAATTTATAGAGTCCACTCAGAAAATTAACAACAGTAGAACTTGTACTAGTTCAATTTTGAACTTTATTGCATGAGAAATTTGTAGGGGAGAGTGCCCCAAGATGGACATAGTATTGAGTTACTACTCTAGAACTCAAACTGAATAAGATATCTTAAAGTGCTATATACCGTATGAAAGTACAATAGGTTGGGTATCTTTTGGCCACAGAGATAAATTTTTCTTTTGCATACAAACATTTTTTTTTAAGTATATTTTAAGTATGTTAAGGTGGCTTAATACCTGAACTAATAGGAGATATACAGGTTCTCACCCAACCGGTCAACTCCAGACCAACTGCTGAAGGCAATCACAATGGGCTTACCTGGCCTCCGAGTGGAAGTAGCATGCATATTTTATTGCTACAAGCCTTCAAAACCTAACCTAACTTAAGTATATTTCAAAATTGTTAAAAATTTAGATTTTCAAAAAACTGGGCGCAAGATGGACATCACTTTCATTCATTAAAAGTGATGAAATTCACTGAAAAATATGAAAAAATAAAAGTTAATATAAATATAAAGATTTCGAAGCCAATATTCTATTTTTTTTTTTAGGCAGACTTATCTGAGTCACTCACAATTCCGGTATGTGTACCAGGAACTGCTGATTTTGGCGCATTTTAAGTACACTTCTCAATAGAGAAGTGAATAAAACTCGTGAATAAAAAACGTTTCAATGTATGCCTCGTTGCAAAATCTAATTTTAATTTTCAACATCAATTCGAAAATATACATCTCCTCCATCCTCTTAAGATCACCAAATTTTTCATCTTTGGGAGCGTTTGTAAAAGTTTTTAAACAAACACAATATCTCGAAATAGCTCGAAATCACAAATTTAGATAACTTCATCTCACAAATTTAAATGACTCAACTCAAAAACCTTTTCGAATAAAAAAAGTTCACATCGTGAGTTCAGCAGAAAAACGAGCAAGTTGCGTCTATTCAAACGTCAACAATGACATAAAGTAGGAGGTACTGTCACCTTATGCTTAAATTTTTTACTCATTGTCTATCTTGGAACCCTCTCCCCTATATATTTAAATGCATAAGACAAGCAGATTTATAAAATTCATTTGAACTTAACTACATAAAAAATTTATCTGAGTACACACATTGATAAATAAATTTAGATAACTTCTTATTATTCAGAAATATCAGAGAATTCAGAAATTAAAGCCCAATTTCAGAACATACCATTGGTTTCCCCCCTCCCACCGAAAGTTATATACTCAAGCAATCCATTTGTCTGTGCTTTCTCTTAAAATTCTGTAAATCTATTAGATTTTCTTTTCAAGTAAACCTGAATAGGTTTTGCCACTATTGCATACAAGGGTGGAGAGGGGATTGGTGATAAAACTCCGTTTGATTTCCCATAGCTTATACCATAGCCTTGAGTATTCATCAGTATTAAAAACTGTCATTCATTTGGGCTTATAATCTATCTACATACCATATCTATTTATTTGAATTGATGGATAAATTTTTTTATGTTCTAATTATTCAGAATTCAAAGACCGATTGTAGAACTTAATCTTAATCCAAGTTATAAATTTCGATTCAAATTTACAATTTTCTTTGAGTTTCTAAACCAAGATTTTCATTTTCTTGCAACACCAATTCTGAACTGAATGCAGTTTTATCACGAGAACCTCAATGGATTATTTCATTGCAAATTTAGCAGCACTAGATCACAGTTGGATCAAACACTATGGTATTAAATTTTCATTAAACATTTCGATTTTTAATGGGTTTCTAAAATAAGGTTCGAATTGATTATGATTCGAATAAAGATTTGCCACTTTAATAATAATGGATTGATTCATAGCAAATTTAGGTGCACTGGTTTCATATCTGCTTTTAAAATAAATGTTACTGAATCAAAAGCTATTAAATTTTCATCAAGCAGTTCGATTTTCACTGAGTTTCTGAAAAAAAAAAAAAAAAAAAACTGATTCAGTTTCGAATCGAGTTTTGTCATGTTAACGATAATGGGTTTATTTATGTATAAGAAATATCAGCTTTTCAGTTGTCTAATTGTTGGATCGAACATAAAATCAGGAAAGAATCTGGTTCTAAATTTATGGTTAGTATGTATGCAAAACTAATCTCAGGATTAAGATCAGTTGACAGGGGAACTTGGCCAGAATATTTTTGCTATTTTCAACACATTTTTAATTGTCTACATATTATTGTCAAGATCAACTTTTTAACCATACCATTAAAAACAAAAACCATTTTAAAACAAATCGCAGTCAGTATTTGGAACCATCGAAAGTCAAGTATGAAAGATATTAATCAATTTCAAAAATGATTTTCTCCTAAAATAATTTTTTTCGATTTTCTCCTAAAATAATAAGTTCTGATATCGGTACATGAATTTTTAAGCAAGAGAATTAAAAAGAACGAAAAAACTTTATTTATTTACTTTTCCTTGGTCATTGCAAGTCTTCTAGTTTTCAAGTTATAACTTTTTCTGCAAGTAAAAATTGTGCATGCTTCGAATTTCAGTTTCAAATCGAATATATAAGGTATTTACTGCAAATTTGGAATGTGTACACTGTGTTGCAAATTTATCAATCCATTCAAATATGATAGATAAAATCTCCTTCCTATGGATAGATATGAAAACAGTATCTCAGAAACATGATAGACATTTTTCTATAAAACGAGTGAGTGTCAATTAATTTCTATGATTTTAAATGTATGTATGAAAAGTATCTATAATTAAACATTTATTTAAATTACTTACTTAAAAATGAAAACATATTGTAAAAACTAACAAAGAAACACAACAAATATGCAAAGAAGCAAAAATGAAATGAAATTTTGTACAAAATAAATACTTTCTGTTCTCAAAAAAAAAAAAAAAACAAAAAAAATTAATAATAATTTAATTTTTATATACTTGTATTGTATTTATTTTACTACTTAATTTTCAAATGAAATTACAAAAACAAAAAAAATTCAATTGTGTTATTACAAAATAAAACAACAACCCTTAAAAATGAAGTGTATCTATCTAAAATTTTAATTGTATTATTATTATTTTTTTTTTTTTTTAACAAAACAACAACATTATCTTATAGTCTTATCACATATATGCATATTTCTTATTATTATTATAAATATATACATATATCTACAATATACATACACATACTTATAGAACACAAAAAAAAAAAAAAAAAACAAAAACAAACTCATTGTCATTACCTAAACACACAAAAAAAGTGGAAAAACTTAAATTAAAATTGACCAAATTTTATTATTTGAAATTTGTCACAAAACATTCAAAAAAAAAAAAACAAACAAATACAATTTTGTTGCTTTTATTTATTTTATATAATTTTTAGTTCTTTCAGTTATAAATTCAGTTATTCTTTTTCTGGTTTATTTTTAGGTATTCATTTTTGTTTGATGAGTAAACATCCATAAGCAAGAATACCAAAAAATCAGTAAAAAAAAAAAGAAAATGAATCGGAAAAAAGCAGAAATATTTTGCATTTGCAACGTTTCAAGACCATTTGCACCAGATCATGAATACACGTATTGAAGATTTTGTGAGGTGTGTAAAAATGTCCAAGAGATCGGTCAATAATAAGGACAGAAACAAATCCCAAACACCTGACAACAGATAAGAAACAGTTAAGAAACATTGAAGAAACATAAAGGACACCCACTTAAGAATTTATAGCAATTAAGCCAAAAAATCTTCGGTATTAACTCTTTCTGAGCCATTCAAATGTTCAAATATTTACCACTAATCTGTGGATTTTTTCTAGTTAACTTTCAGAAGCAAGCTAGTTTCCAATGAAAATTCAAATTTCCAACGTATGCATAAACATTCAAATATGAGAGTAAAACATTGTCAATTTTACACAACACCACTCAGAAACTACAAGTGCAAGTGCATTAACAAATGTCTTCTTATCATATGAAGCATATATTGCCCAAATTTAATACGAAATAATGACTTCTTCAAAATTATAAGCTAAGTATCTATATCAACTCAGATAAGGAAGTGAAAAAGGATACTATACTCTAACTAAGCCAGCCAACATCAACACAGCATCACGCTTCATTGAAGCGCAGAAATAAGCAAACATCGACGTTGACCAAAAGCAAGTAGAGAAATTCTATTCATCACGAACCATCAGCTAAGAATATGACATGGCAAAATGTAAAAAGAACTGCAGAAAACAAAATCAGATAGAAATGCCAGGTAAAAGCCCAAAACTTCTAAGTAGAGTAAAAGCTAAAAATTAAAACAAATGCTTCAAATATTGTAAATATTCACTAGACATTTGTTCATTTTATTTACCACTTAATAATATTTCCCTTATACTATTCATCACTAATGATTTCCAGTGTAAATCTTGAGGCAAATGTAATCTATTTTGTTCTCGCTTCCTTTATCTCCATCTTCAGTAGAATTTGCAAAGATTATAAATCTTTTAGATACCATTTATGACAAACTTTTATAGTCTTTTTGGAGATATGTTTGCTCTAAATAGAGCTACGAAATTAGGAGGCTATACTTTGACTATATAAGTATTTTGAATTTAATCCCAGTACTTGATCCATTGTTACGTTTGTTTATATCTATACACTGACCCTCAGTATCGGTATCGAAAAAACTTACTGAAAACGCAACACTGCGTACAAAAGAGGAACTGTTGGTTGCTAGAAAACAAGACTAGACAAAATTCTCTTCATAAATCATAAATAATTGGTCTAGCGAATACAAAGGGGACGGGTGGATTTTTATCGACGAAAACCACATACAATTTAGTCAATGGTCATGTACAAAAAACCATTTTAAAGGGACGAAAATTAAAACCCCCCTCCCCGCCTTGGAAAATCCCTGGATCCACTAGTGTGTGATTGTACCGAGAATGAATGGAATCTTAAACAAAATATTTGAGGATCATAAAAATAGCCAAAAAAAAAGAAAAAAAAACGTACCTACTTCCAATTTTGATTGCATACCCACAGGCGCAGTATTTTACCATACTTTATTTACAGCGGCTGTGCGCAAAGAGCATGTGATCGCACAGCGGTTAATTTGCATGTTGAAATATGGGATGGAACAGGGATGTTATTTAACAGGGGTGTTATTTAATTTGAAAATTTTCAAAATTTTCGTTTTCGTGCGCCTTGTTATTTTAGCCTTCACTGTAAAAAGATTTCGACAAGTCTCGTTGCTTACATTTTATAGGCAGAAAACAAAATGGAGAAATAATAATTGTACGTTAATTTCTCCCCATATACAGTACGGCAGTAATTAGTGAAAAAATACAATAATTTGGAAATATTAAGTTTTACTATGCACAGAACTTTTTTGGTAAAACTATTTTAAATTATTTAAGTATGTAGATGTTTGTTCTCCTGAAGATTTTACTGAATTTTTAAGAAGGCTTAATGAAAATTGAATAAAGTAATCGGATATTAATTAAAGTACCAAATACCTAATTACTTTGTTGATGATAGAAAATACATATACCAAAAAATCGCTACAATTCCTGCATAACCAAAATAGGCACTTGTTTTACAAATTTTTATTTTTCTCTAACAAACTCCACATATTTTGGTCTGATCTGCTGGTAGAAGTTCAAATTTGAGACCACGTTTTATAATGGGATGCCATTTTTTGTCAAAGTTATTGACCGATTTTCAGGCAGCAGCTGATCTCCCAACTTTATGTGATTTTGGGGATTGCATTTAGACGCTTGTTTTTATACTATCCATCGTTAATTTTGTAACCTTATTTCGTCTACCATGATTGTTTGAAATTCTATAGGGTACTTGAGGTACAAAAGGCAAATCTCAAATGTATTCGGTTTCTATTTCTTAACGCAATATTATTTTTAATATTTTAATTTAGTTAAATGTAAATAAAATAGTGTTTTTTTTTTGTTTAAACATCATCTTTAATTCATTCACAAAACCAACAAAAAATAAGAAAAAAAAAAGTATTCAAAGTTTATTTAGAAAGTTAAGTAAAAACGACAGAAACAAATTTAATTCACAATTTAAAAAAAAAACTTTAATTCACAATTAATGCAACACAAAAAACGAAAACACATTCATTGTTTTAATTTAACCGAGAATCGCCGATTTGCGAATAAATCGAGAAAACTCAAAAAACAGGCTAAACAGAGAGTAATCGATGATTCACGTTATGCAATCGAGGATAACACATACTCAAATAAATACTTATAAGACAGGATGACAGCAGCAACAATAAATGCACTCATAGTAAAACATTATATCTACATATTTGTGGCATTTTCAATCACCGGAGGAAAAAGAGAGAAACAGAAAACATTTAAATTGGAAAATACTACAAAAGAAGGTGAGTGTTTTTATACAAAAATAAATTTTACGAAAATTAAATCCTCGTGTTAATGTGCTGCAAAACAAACTTAATCGTATTGGCAGAGTAAGAGCCATTGTCAAGGTAAAAACTCACTCTCAGCGTCCCATGTTCTGAAACCGAGAAATAGAGTACTGGAACAAAATAACTAACAAGCTAGACTGATCACAACTAGTGATGATTCGATACAAGTAAATACAAGTAAAAACTCGATACTTTTCATTCGATTCAAGTACTTTTTTTACTCGATGCTATAACATAAGTATTTTACTTGGTATCGGAAAAAAGGGTCAGTATCGGATACTCGATACTTTTGGAAAAGATTTATTTAAAAAACTGAAATATTGCCATACAATATTTAAAATTGTGGATTATTTTACAATATTCTACAGCAATCAATAATATATTTCAAAATTCTACTGCAGAATTATTCAAAATATTTCAGTCCATATTTCAATATTTCAATGTATGACAATATTACAGTACAGTATTGAAGTTCTAGAAGATATTTCCGGCCATGCATGTAGAACATAATGTTTATTGAAACCTTTTCATTAAAATAAAATATTTTTATCAAGCTTTAATCTGTTGATTAGTTTTCCTTCTATTATAAATTTTCTATCGATTTGCTAAATTAAATTAACGTAATTTCTATATGATTCACGTGTTTCCAGTGGAAATATCTCAAAACCATGATTTATTGGCGAAAAATTCTTGTTGAGTAGTGTAAACTGTAGGCTCAACAATATTGTATCACAATGGGCCGTTCTGTTTTCCTTGACAACCACTTAAAAAAAGAGTAATTTGTCTCTTTAAACGAGTATTCGATACAAGTACATATTCGATACTTTTTTTCCGATATTTTCGGTAGCATCGATACTTTTATTCGATACAAGTAATGAGTAAAAGTATCGATACTATGTGGGTATCGAATCAACACTAATCACAACTAGAAGAGAGAACATCATTCAAAACAATTGTTTGTCAAAAACAAGAGTGATATTAGTGAGAAACTCAGAAGAAAAGAGATGGTGATGATACTGAAAGCTTTGAATGGTAATCTCTGTAGTTGGAAGAGAAGATCCTTTTAATTTTACTGAAGTGATTGTATCATTATTCAAACCATGGTTGAAATCTTATAGTTTCTGAAAAGCTGGGGTACTAAGCAATGGCGGTGGACGAATCTGAGCGAGCTCGTGAGATTTTTAGATAAACCAATTTTTAAAATGTTTATTTATTTTGTTTTTTAAATGTATCAAATATTTCTGCTGATTTGATATGGCAACTTAGTAAATTATCTCAAGAAAAAATTAGAAAAAAAAAACATGAAACTGTGCCTATCAGTCATTAACTTTAAGCACTGGATAGTGTTGCCAAGGATAACATCCTAAATAGAATATTTATAGCGAATGCAGTCTTTGGTATTCATTATCCATATTTACCAGGACGAAACTGTGGTTCTCCAGCCCTAATATAAAACAGTATCAAAAATGTGTGATTACGAAAATGGAAATGGTGCTGCAAACCTTATGGTGGAGTTTTCAACGTAGTAGGAAGAGCTAAAACCTCGAAAATGGCATGGATGTGCAGGAAAAATAAGTGCAGCGAGCCTGTTGCATAATCGCGCGATATGACAGAAGAAAGAACTATCTCTTCAATGCATAGTACGTTGGAATACCGTGTCCACGTGGAATGCATGAGTTCCATTTGCGATTCGTGTAGCTCTAGAGAACACTCGAACTGGTGGCATCAAATCGGGCATTTCCGCAAAACATCTACCATGAAAATACCGGTAGAATAGAGTTGAGCAGGATACGTTTCTACGATGTTCCAAGGATTGCAAAGAGCTGAAAACTCTGCTGTTCCCTATTAGATATATGGTTCTATATTGAATACGATCCAAGCGGTCCAGTTGGGTTCATGAAGCTCCTGCCAAAATGGTCCCAAATAAACGATATGCTCGTAAGGTTTTCTGGTTAGAGAACGTGATCTCTACCTTGTCAGATAAGTTTCAGAAAGGATGAGTGTATGCAAAGCGGATACTGGGAGTGGGGTGGGGAGAGAGGGGGTTTTCAGAGATAAGTTCCCGTTATCGAAAAAAAATCTCATATAATTTGATCGTAATTGTTATGGAGTTGAATTTACCCAACTCTGTAAGGCTTTAAGAAAGAATAAAGTATCAATTCAGGTTTTGATGTTAAATTTCGTCATCCGTATTCGCATAATTTAAGATGAGCAGATGATTGATTGGTTAGCTTTACCGGATTTTGGTGGTATCCGGGCTGTTAGTTGAGCCTCCAGACAGTTTTAGTAGTATGTCTGGGATGTAGTTAGTTTTCGAAGAGTTTTATTATAAGTATAGTCTTCACCTAGACTTTGGAATGCTATGTATTGCTCTCTTGAACCATTCAAACAACTACTTCTTTCTCTTCCTTTTTCCGCAGCCGGGCTCCTCCTTTCCGAACCACCTTTGGCTACTGGGTTGCAAATACGAAAAGCACATTAGCACTACGATATATGAATTTTCTTTATTTAATTTATAAATGTTTAATTAAAAATTAATAGTTTCTTTTAATATTTACAGGATCTACAAAACTAAAAACAAAATAAACAGAGACCAAAAATTCATCATCACATCACATAAAATCATAATTCAACAATAAAATAGCAAACACAGAAAAACAGAGAAAAAAAAAAACAAATATTATTAAATAGAATAAACATAAAACAAAAATTAAATAAAACATCATATCATAATTATAAAATTCAGAAACTTTATTTAATTAGTTAAAACATAAACAAAAACAACAAAACAAGCAAACAAACTGCAAAAACGAATAAATAAAAAATTAAGTATGAAAAATAATTGAGATGAAAAATAATTGAATTAACTACATACTTACGAACAAAAAAAAAAAAAACAACAACAAATTTAATGGCAGCTATTTTTATATTTTCTCAATAAACAAAACTTGTAAAATAAAACTAAAACTTTTGAAAAAAATGTAGAAAATAAAAAGAAAAACTAAAACTAATTAAAAATTAATTAATAATAATAAATGAAAATAGTTGTAAAAAAAAAAACATAGTAATTGAAATCAAAATCAACCACAACAAAAACAAGAACAAAATAAAAATGGATTAAAACAGGAAACAATAAATAATGAAATAAACATAATAAAAAAATTTATTTAATTTTTAACAAAATGCATAGTTAAAATAAAAATCTGTAAATAGATAAATTAAATATTAAACTTAATAATATTGTAATTACAAATAACAAATTATTAGTAAAGCAACAAACAAGCACAAATTTCTTAAGCTAAGGTTTAATAAAATATTTAGAAATTTTGTTAATTAAATATTAACTAGTATAACAAATTATTGCAGTAAGACTTTCGCATCGTCATCATCATCATCATTCATGACAAAAACAAACAACATCTTAAATTTTATTTTACTCCTTTTTTTTATTAATCGAGTATAGACATTTTTCGGGTACTAATAATACATACTGGGGTGAAGAGGTTATTCTTTTATTCGGTGGAGACATCACATTTTTCTCTCGCCCTCAATTTGCTTGCTCTGAGGTGGTTGCATTAGGCGTTTTTCTTTATTAGCTCTGAGCCGCGCACAAGTTGTCAAAAAACTAAATCGTGTTTCTTTTTAGCTCTGACCACTCAGAGCAAACGTAATTGTGCTGTTTTTTTTTGTGTTCACAACACACTCAGAGCGTGCTCTACGTACTAGCAAGAAACTGATTGAGCAAACAGAGCACGATTGAAAAAAAAATATTTTGAAAGAATACACAAAAATTTGAAATTGTGGAGAAGGACTCAGAATAATTGATTTGTCCATTTTGCGCAAAAAAAAAAAAAAAAATCAAAACAATTGAAAAAAACGTTGTTTAAAAATAAACTTAATTATAAACAGCTGTTATCTGACAGTACGTGCTCTATGCGTTTTTGAATTTGAATTCAATCAGAGCATGCTTAGAACCGTGCTCTGATTAGAGCATGCTCGATGTGCTCGTGCTCTACTCTACTCTGAGTTAAAAAAGAAAAACGCCTATTGAGCTCATTGCAGAGTTTATTATTGTCGAACTGTACTTCTCTGTTTAATATTATTTTGTGTGCAGTGCACACTAAAAACTTGGCCTGATCAGTGTGAGTTAAACGCAGCTTCAGGGCTGTCGTTTTAAAATTTGTTTGTGCAGTGAAATCTTTTGAGAAAATTTAAGTGTTTCAAAGTGATTTTTTAAAAAAGGTAAAATATTTTTTGAAGTGTAATAAAACAAAAAAACAATATTTTATCAGAATCAGAATGCCTGTGGTACTTTAAGTTCAATTTTTATTGTACTTATACAGTAAGGGAGTGTTGCCGGGTATGAGACGGGTTTTGTTTTTGAGCCATAAATTTTCACTGATCAAACCAAATCGGATGTTTTATATACTGTCGGAAAGGTAATGAAAATATGCAATTTTTAAACGAAGATAGTGTAGTGATTCCATTGACATGCAAAATTGTATGACCAATTTTCTGAGGATGTGTATTTTTGCCAAAAAAAAATTTGTATCTGGGTATGAGACAAGTACAAAAATCCACTAAAAATTGGAAAATTTGAAGTAAAATTCCCATAACTATTTATAAACACAAATTTATTTGTTTTTAGGCCTTCAGTGGCTAAGATAAAAAGAGATGGTAGTTTTTATTCATCATCTCCTTTAAGTCATCGTCTTCTCCATTCAAATCGCTATCGCAATGTTTGCACAAATTAAATGAACAGGCCGCTTGCATGTGATTCATTTCATGGACCAATTTAATTTTTTGGGGTTGACATGGCTAAAAATGCAAAAAAATTGGATCAAAACACTAGTTAAGTGGTGTCTCATGCCCGGAAAATAATGCCGTTTTGGGAATAGCAAAAAAAAAAAAAAATGTTTCCAAACATATATTGGCATAATCCAAGATTGGATCGGAAAATATACAAAAAACACTAAATGTTAATGTATTACAATCACGTTTTTCAATTCATTTACTAGAAAATATATCACTTTGAAAAAAATCAAAAAAAGTTTTCGTGATAAAATTTCACATACGATGTTTGCAGCTGATATAAGCAATACATCTGTTACCACAAAAACTGGATCATGTCAAAACAAAAGTTTGACAGTGGTCAGATCGGCAAATATTGCTATTGCATGATGTAAAAAATCGACTGTCTCATACCCGGGTACACTCCCCTATATTTTTAGGTGGGACCCAGTCTCTAATTAAATCAGTTGAAAGATGAGCATATTTCGATTTTTTTTTTTTATCGATTTTAGTTTTTCAATGAAATTGTTAAACCGAAGTGTTTTTATGGAAGAGAAAATGACAAAGTGTCGGTCTTGAAAGTGAAGTGAAAAACTTCGATACAAGTGACAGCGACAGTGACAGCATTGCGCAGCATATCGTATTCGCTATAAGACTGAGTAAAGCTTTTCATTTCGTGCTCGGTGCAACAATAATTTCATTTATTATTCGCTGAGTAAGTTTTCAATGTAAACAAGACCTTACTGATGACTTATTATAGGGTTGCCATAACTACCAGTTGATTCCGGAAAATGTGAAACATACAAATTTCGAAAGTATGATTCGGTTAACGGTCTCTCGGAACCACTAGTTCAATTCAAAAACCGGTTCTTTTGCACCTTAGAATCGTTGGTTCGGTTCAAAATTAGTTTGACTTTAAAAATTTGGCAACATAACGAGCTATGAGTAATTATTGCCCGACGTTGAAAACTTTCTCAACAGTTTTGGACAAAATTTAACGAATTTTTGTTAAATTTACTTCAGAATTTTCCTTTGAAATTAATTTTTAAAAATGTCACTTACTATTACTACACAGAATCGGTAGGATATAAAAATCAGTGCTGGATCGGTGTAAAAAATTAAATGATTTTTGCCAGCCATATACCAAACCAAACAAAACTGGTTCGATTTTGGTTTGCTTCAGGCGAGATAGAGCAATAACGATTTGATTAATATTGATTCAGTTCGCACCACTCAAATCGCGGGTGTTTCGATTGAAAATTGTTTTGGTGCAAAACCGGTTTCCATCACTGATTAAAATCATTATTTGAAAATAATTTTGAAACCGTCTTCATATATTCAAGCAGCTTGGTAAATTGATTAATTTATCAATTCACACAGTTCTCATCCAGAAACCATAAAGTGAATCTTATGAGGGATAAAAATTTATAATTCTGGCTGAAATTCTTATTTTCGTATGGTCTTCTCCTTAACCATATACATATAACTTCCGTTTACAATAATTTTTTGTTTAGCTAGGAACACAAAAAATTTTATTTACATAATGGAGTAAAAACATTTACAGACACTCTGACAGCAGAGCAGCTCTTCTTGCGCTCTCTGCATACGAAATCACATTAAAACTTGAAATTGGGGCTGCCGACTGCTCCTGAACAACCTAGCATCTCTCAAAAGAGTACAACTCATTTAGGTGCCAGGGCATAACGGGCATGTTGGCAATGAAATGGCAGATGAACTTGCCAGAAAAGGCTTATCCAGTAAACGCATTGAACCACAACCATTCTGTGGCTCACCATGGAGTTCAGTTAAACTCAGTTTAAGAAATTGGCAGAATAATAAATTGCTATAATACAGGAGAGAAACCACCGGTAACAGATAAGCTAAATCATTCATGCCAAAGGTCTGTCATAATAGCACTAAGCAATTGCTTAATCTAGGTAGAAAACAAATCTGAATTTCCACAGGGTTTTACACAGGGCGTTGTAGGTCCAAAAAACACTTATCAACCTAGGGTTTAGTACAGGACGATACCACTGTTGAAGGACTAATGAGTATCTGACTTCAATACATGGAAAACTCTATCCTACAATCGCAAGACATAGCGGATAGTTCTCCTAAAGAGATTATAAATTTTCTCAAGGGAAATAAACTCATAGGAGAACTATAAAATATATTAATTCCTCAGGGAATAACACAATAGGTCCACAGTGATCATCTTGCCCACCTCCTCAACAATCAAATCTAATTTGATCTACATAACGAAGTAAGAAAGGCAAGGAACTATCACTGCCGGAATTCAAATTTTTATGGCAACTCTATACTAGAAAGATAGATATAATTAGTATAAATGTACGGTGATCACTAGATCTATTGTACTTCTAATATAAGCTCAATTATAAGTATTCAGATAGGCCAACCACACTTAGTGTTGATTCGATACCCACATAGTATCGATACTTTTACTCATTACTTGTATCGATCGAAAATATCGGAAAAAAGTATAGAATATGTACTTGTATCGAATACTCGTTTATAGAGACAAATAACACCATTTTTTTTTAGTGGCTGTCGAGGAGAACACTCAGACCAGAACGGCCCATTGTGTTACCACATGGTTGAGCCTACAGCTTACACTACTCAACACGAGTTAGTTACATTGGTAACATGTGAATCATATAGAAATGACGTTAACTTATGTATATGATATTAGCAAATCGCTAGAATAATATAAAAGAAGGAAAACTAATCAACAGATTTTCGTATATTGAAATATTGCAATATGGACTGAAATATTTTGAATATGAATATTGAATAATTCTGAAGTTTCATTTTGAAATATATTATTTATTGCTGTAAAATATTGTAAAACGATCCTCAATTTTAAATATTGTATAGCAATATTTCAGTTTTACAAGCCAATGTTTTCCAAAAGTATCGAGTATCCGATACTGACCCTTTTTTGTCGATACCAAGTAAAATACTTATGGCATGGCATCGAGTAAAAAAATTACTTGAATCGAATGAAAAGTATCGAGTATTTACTTGTATTTACTTGTATCGAATCAACACTAACCACACTAATATTTATTTCTGAGAAGGGTTTTAAAGTCTAAAGTAATGATGTCCAAACTATCTGATTGATAGTACCTCAGATATCTTTCTCTCCTACGAGTGAGTACCTCGCAGTGAAGGAGGATCTGCTGCTGCTTCTGGTTTTCTTTGCGACAAAAGTGTTAGGTGCTGTCTTGCCCTATTCCTAGATATTTCATGTGCTCCCCAAATTTATAATACCCTGAAATGAATTGCAAGATTGTTTTTACTTAACTTGAGGCACAGAACTGCTATTTTAGGGTTAAAGTCCCTAATGAGAAATTTTTACTATAGCCATCAGGACTACCTGCTGTCCTTTTCCTTTCCTCTCTTTTTATTTAAATTTTTATAGTGTGCATTTCTATACCTCGATATAGTAAGGAGCCAGACCTAGACATTCCCAGACTAATTTTGAGAATTTCCCAAAGAAACCGGGCGGGTTTTCCTGATTTTTAATTATTTTTCTGTAACGTCTAGAACGGATTTTTTTACCTTTCTTGGAATGTCTATTAATTTCAAATACTATTTAATTTAATTATTATAAACTTCATATTTTTCGGAAACTTCAATAAGACTTATCACTTCGACCCACTATTTCTGCTTTAGAAAAATTAAGCACCCACTTTTTTCCTCAAAACCTTTTTGAACTTCAGCCTTGATTTCGACAATCTGGACGTTAAGTCTTTGTGTTTTAAAAAAGAAATTATATTTATTAAATAATGTTAAAAATGTTGGAGGGCCTCCAGCGATGGTCGTTCTTCTTAACTTTTCATCAGTTGTTTCGTTTTGGTCTATCTTTACGTAAGCAGTCATCTTATTTCATTATATCATTAATTGAAATCACATCACATTCATTCATTATATCACTTCATTCAGCTGATAGTGTAAAAAAGCTTTAAATTTGTTGTCTAGTGTAATTTTTAAACTAAAATTTTCATATAAACATTAATTTCTATTATAAAAAATTTACCAATTAAGCAAAAAAAAAAGAAAAGAAAATGAGAATACATACATACATACAAAACAAACAAAAACTCCCCTTGTAAAAATAAAATGGATACTCACAAAATAGCTATGATATTAGTATTAAAATATTATATTACCAGTAATAATAATAATAATAATAATAATAAATATCTAATAATTAAAAACAAAAACTTAATTAAATAATAATTAGATAACTAACTAACAATAATAAGAAATGAAATACAAAAATAAAAGAAAATCTTTTTTGTTTTCTGTTTTTGTAAACAATTTAACTGTGGGTATGCTTCTCTCTCACTCTCTCTCCCGCCTGCTTTGCTTGCATGAGCACGAGAAAGAGAGATGCATAGAGAATATGCATCCCAGCATAACCTCTTCTAATACTAAATGTGATAGTAGCAAAGTCTATTTTTGCATAAACAAAATAACAAAAAAAAATTAATTATTAATTATTACCAAAAAAATAAATCTAAAATAAATCAACAAAATCTGCAAAAGCAAACGAAAACAACAACAAACAAAATTACATGCATATGGCAACACTGTAAAATATTTTTAAATGCGAATTATATTCATATAAAAAAAAAAAACAAACAAACAAACAAATAAAAAACTGAAAAACAGATTTATGCAATTTAGACTTTTAATAAACTGTAAAATAGCATTTTTCTCGGTAGCGCCATCTCGTGTTATTTAAACTATAACATACTCGTATGTAATTAAGTAAGATTTACAATTTACTAGGTGAAAACAAAAATTTAAAAATACAAAAATACAAAAGTAAAAAAAACAAAAGAAAACTTTTTTCGATTTTATAAATGTGTGTGTAGATTTACAAAAATAAAAACCAACAACAAACAAACAAAAAACTATAAAACAAATAATCATTATTATTATTAAAACAATGGAAAAAAAAAAACAAAAATTTATGAAATCATATATGAAAATCTACAAGAAATTATGAAAATCTTTCTTTCTGAAATTACGAGTAAGACAAAACAGACGACAGACATAACACAAAACAAAAAAAGCTTCACTGTAGCGAAAAGGTGATAAAAGTTGATTATAATTAAATGTATTAAAATAATAAAAAGAAAAAAAAAAACACAAAGAATTTTTAACAATTTATTAGAAACAAACAAAACAAAACCAAATATTTATTCGAATTTAAAATTTTAATAATTATTTTATTTTTAATATTTTTTTTTATACCTAACTTAAGTGATCCAAATTTAAGCAATTTTTATTTACTTACTAGCCGGAAATTTCACAGCGGGTTGCACACGGGTTACTACTATAGGGTTGACGTCTTTTCACACTTTTATTGTCTTCTGAAATGTTCGAACTACCTTACCTTTACGAGTTGTCTGGAAGTTCCACCAGTATAAATACACATTTCGTTACCATAAAGCTCCCGCCCAAATGGTCCCAAATAAACGATATGCTCGTAAGCTTTTCTGGTTAGAGAACGTGATCTCTACCTTGTCAGATAAGTTTCAGAAAGGATGGGTGTATGCAATAGTGGACATACAAATAAACTTTCTCTGGATCTCTCTGTCTGTGTTTATCTTTATCGTAGGCATGGGCATTGGTATAGATTATTTGTCAGAATCAAAATCTGAATTGGTCTAAATATTGCCTTGCCTTGTCTTGAAGTTTATCTGTCATAATTTTTTTATGCAGAATCCATTAGACCTGATATCAATCATTGGCATCAATGAGATTGGAGTAGTGCTCAGTGAAAAAAAATAGTCTAGAGTCAATTCCTGCCGAACCGAATTAGAGAACATTGGATTTTTTTTTTTTTGCCTGGGGAGGAAAAATCTGCAACTTCTTCTTTTTTCTTTTCTTTTTTGTTTTTTTTCGAGGAGGAAGCATCAAAAGCCTGTATCCCGTCAGTGTGGGACTCAAACCCAAACGAAACCTCCTCGATGTCCGACGGACGGTGCTCTAGCTAAGTTTGCCGTCAAGTATTTCGTTTAGATGGCTAGAAAACCGTTTGTTTTTTCTGGTCTGTTCGAAGACAAATCCATATATTAATCAGTTCGGTATTATTTGGATCCGCCTGTGTCCTGTCAGAAGGTATTCGCCCCCATTGTATTCTCCTTGACGTTTGTGTTGCTGAAGTTTGGCGGATCAACTCTCTCTGTTCAACAGTCAGCAATGCTATTAATTTGCAAAATGTCTCAGCTCTGCGCATGTGTTCCCATTCTGCGCATGTGTTGCCGTTCGTTGAGACTCATGCTCTTCGTTTTCTCTAACCCCTTTGCGCGTTTCTTAATCGAGTCCTAGTGTCACGTGCAAATTTTTGCCACGTCCTCCAATTGTCGTCGCCATCGCCAGCCACTTCCCTCTAATTTCCCTACCGATGGAATTACTGCAAATGCTGTTGTTAGCGCTCCTCGTTCAAAGTCTAATCTAGCGCAGTCAAACAATGTGTGCCTCGCCGTCTCTTTCACTCCACAAACTGGTCAATTTGAGTCATCTACTAAATAATACTTGTGGAGATAGCTTCTGAAACAGCCATGTCCACTAAGTATTTGTGTGATATTATAGTCCAATTGACGTTGATTGTCATCCCAGGCATATATCTACCTATCCTTTGGAGACTGATCTTAGTGCGCAGCGCCTGTGTATCGATGCAATCTTCCGCATTCGTGAAGTTGGTATTCCTGCCTATATGGGCGTATTGTATTGTTTAGATAGAGTCCACGTAAAGCGGAGAGCACGTAGGATTGAGAGCTCATTGTACTCTGATATGGGCGCAGTATATAGCGCAATCGAGTCTACTACTGAGGATATGAGCTTCCGTTTTCGTTTCTTTGGACCACCAACATTAGGTAGTATTTAAATTAGTGCCTTTTTAGATTTGCGGCGCAAGTGCTCACTGATCGCCATCTTCCTATCGAAAACCGCACCGAGATACTTTACGTGATTCTACGATTTTACCGCGTGCCCATCGACCGCTACAGTCATGTGTTTCTTATTAAGTAGGAGAGCTTATGTTTTCTGTGCAGCCAGTTGCAATTGATGCCAAGCCATCTGTTAACCAACGCTATAACATCGCTGCAGATATATTCTTTTCCTTGTGGCTACTAGAGTAGTACCCTGGATGGCTGGAGGCCACCACACTAAGATTTTGCTCCAGCTGACTGACAGCTGAAAGCGTTTTTTATGTCTAGTGCATTCCGTTTTACTTCAGGGCACTATGGGCGATCTCTTTTACCATCCTGATTGTATCGACTATGGAAAAAGAATAAAAGTGACACAACATTATTTTTACTATTGCCTAGTTTATTCAAGAAGAAGTAGGCATCTGCTGTGCAGCAATGTCTTGATGATGAATTCTGCTCATTCTATTTCCCTATCTGAACTTCTTATGTTCCTTGAAGAGATTTCTCTTCTTACATTTTTTTCTCTTTTTGTATTTTTTTTTATCTCAAAAATGTTCTATTTTCGTTAAATTTGTACAAGGAAGAATGATCCCCAATAGGGTAAGTGCCATGGAAGGCCTATGCCCTTCTCATGCCTACTTCCAAATTTAATCTAATATATAGAACATATCTACCAGATTCTTAAAGAAAAATTTGGCAAACCTCCAAGAATAAAGATTGGCTTAGAAAATCATTACCCTCTAAAGCTCATTAGAATTATTAAAGCGATGTAGGGGAATTCTGAGCTAGCAGCACTACACAATGGCAACACTAGCGAGCCTTTCGCCACCAACGCAGGAGTCAGACAAGTTTGCCCACTTTCACTCCTTTCCTTTGCAAACGTGAGCTCCGAAAGAAGAAGCATAACATGGAGCTCCACCCGCCAACTCAAAGACTTGGACTTCGCAGATGATATATGTATGTATGTATGTCTGTTCTCACACAAGCTCAATGACATGCAAGCGAAAACTGACCATCTGATCAGAGCAGCACGCAATGTGGGTCTAGAAATTAACATCAAAAAGAACAAAGCCATGCGAATTAACAACTTCAGCAATGAGCACATCACAATCGAAGGCCAGCCTGTTGACTATGTGGATAAATTCTGCTATAGACGGTGGAACAGAAAAATATGTTAACAACAGATTCAACAAAGTCTGGGTTGCGTTTGGAAGTTTACAACCAATATAGAGAAGTTTTCGAATTTCAAGAGCAGCAAAAATCGGAATACTCAACGCATGTGTAAAGTCAACCCCGCACATATGGAAGTGAAGCCTGGTTAATTTCAAGCGACATCACATAGAAATTACAAGTTTTCATTAACAAATGTTTGCGGATCATATGCAGAATATTCTAGGCAAATCTAATAAGAAATGAAGACCTTTGGATTATGTATCTATATAGAAGAAAGTGGATGTGGATAGGACATACCCTACGAAAGCCAGCCGACTGTAGATCGCTGTCATTCATATACATATATAACACACACAGCATGAATGGATGCAAAAAGCTCGGTCTGGACTGTCTACCATGGGTTGTTGTGCCATTAAAGAAGAAAACGTAGAAGAAAAAGTTTGGCGGTTCAGTCAGTCACAAACGAATTTTGACTATAGGAAGTGATTTTCTTCGGTCTAAAAATTGTCTCCGATCCCTACTTCCCATCAATAGCTAACTTACCAACACAATTACATTTTTTATACGGTATGATTTGATATAAATGTTCAATAATTTTCACTCAATGCAAGTACGGTACAAGTTACTTGTGTATTTAAGGGAGAGTCGAAGGAGGACTGGGTTTTTTTTATTGTGTTTTAACACCACAACTAATTTACAAAGAAACTAAGGAACAGTTTCGAAATAGTGTTAACAAATATAAAATTTTAAAATATTTATGTATACACAGTACACTAGAGTATGTATTTCCATTAGATTCTCCAGGTTTGTTCATGTTCCAATTAAGTCAGTTGGTTTGATGCACTTCAGCCTTCTTGCAAGTCCAGATGCTATAGGAAGGCGTGTTACTTTATTCATTTACTTGCTGTAGAAGTCTTTTGTTGTGAGCTTCGGCAAAATGTTCTGTTAAGCTGACCACAGTATCAACATCCAAGTCATGGTGAAGATCTGTGTTTCTAATGTACCATGGTGCATTTACGATACTGCGTAGAGTTTTATTTTGAAATTATTAAATTACTACAATTATGCTTTAATTGGGATATCCCCATAGTTGAATGCCATATGACAGGCTGAGAGAAAAAGCGGGCTAAAATTTGTATAAGAGCAAAAGTGAAATAATTTAGAGTGCACTGATTTGCACTGAGCAAGAATGGCATAAGTAATACGGTTTGGAGTGAAAATGAAACGTCTTAAAAGTAAGAGCAAAAATGGTATGGCAATTCTTTCAGAGCAAGAACAGCATAGTTTTTTATTCCGTTTTCGCTCTGAACATATTTCGTTTCACTTTTGCTCTGAACACGTTTTGCTTTTGCTCTTAAGTAAAATTATTCCATTTTTTTCTGAACGTAGAAGTTATACCACTTTTGCTCTCAAATGAGGACGATTCGGTTTTATATCACTTTCAAATGATAAAATTTGTATAAGAGCAAAAGTGAAATAATTTAGAGTGTCAGTGCAAGAATGGCAAAATTAATACGGTTTAGAGTGAAAATGAAACGTCTTAAAAGTAAGAGCAAAAATGGTATAACAATTTTTTCAGAGCAAGATCAGCATAGTTTTTTATTCCGTTTTCGCTCTGAACATATTTCGTTTCACTTTTGCTCTGAACATATTTCGTTTCACTTTTGCTCTAAACCCCCAAAACCTCCCCCTAAATACGGCCTTGCATGGTGCCATACCTTATAGAATGCTTTGGAGGCATCCAAGAAAATTCTTCTGCAGACTTTTTTGGACTAGAGTGTTTGTTCGATTACATCGTAGATTATGTGAACTTAATCGATAGTGGAGTCTTTGGTTCTGAAGCCAAATTGATGCGTTGGGACTAAGTTTTTTTCGTCTATTCTGGCTTTCATTCTTTTGAGTGTTATCCCTTGGAATAGTTTCAACAGTATCGTTATTGAGTTCAGTAGTTTTGAAAGACCCATGGTTCTTTTGTCGGCATATCTTAAAGTATAATCTAAAGTGTGATATGAATATGATGGATTTAAGTTTATAGTATGAAATATACGATCTGGCGTTGGAGTTGTGCTGATTTTTTCAATGATTAGATTTCTGATTCTAGTATAATCCATTTAAAAACTACTACTACACTACTCTAATTTATGCTTGGATCAGTTGGATCACTTTTTTACTTTCGAAAGATCTTTAATTAATTTATTTATTCAATTATCATTATCTATATATGTATAATTTTTCATAATCACTTAAATATTATTATAATAAATTATAATAGAATATAAAATTTAAACGATGAAAAAAAACAAACAGAGCAAATGAAATAAGCAACAAAAATAACAAATGATTTTTGTATGAAAATGTAAAGTATTAAAAACACAAAAACCAAAAACCTAAAGATTAAATAAAAATAATAAAAAATTTATTAAGAAAAAATAAGAGAATTAAAAAAAAAAAATTAGTATTGTGATATGGAAGCAGATAATATTTGATGTGAAAGAAGTTGATATGTGTGTAGAATAAAGAAATATAATAAATAAAACAAAAACTAAATAAAAAAAAAACAAAATTTATAATAAATAAATTATAATATGAAAATTATAGAAAATATAAATAAATTGCTAGGTATTAAAAACAAATTGTATGTTAATTAAATAATTAAAAAAAAAACAACAAAACAAAAGAAGAAAAACAAAGAACTAAACTAAAGAGTATAAAAATCGATGAATTATGAAAATGAAAAAACACAAAACTTAAGACAAAGAAGAAAAATAAGAAAAATAAATAAAACGAACGACAAAGCAAACCTCCCCGCCAGCATATAAATTGGTGTGATAAATAAATAAATAAATAAATAAAACAAATAAAAAATAAAAAATATATATATATACATAACTACAAACAAACAAACAAACAAAAAAAAAAACAAAACAACTTACAAATACTATAAAACATAATTGAAACTGAAACTATACATACACATGAACAACCAACAAAAACAGAAACATAATTTTAAAAACACATTTTAAATTGAGAAATTTTAAAATGTTAACCGAAAAATGAAACAAACAAAAAAAAACTACAAGAAAAACAAAAAATGAACAACCAAAAACGAAATTCCTCTTTTATACTTTTATATTTTAGGCTGAATAACAAATTCTTTTTTAGAATGTGGCATAATAATAAAAAAAAAGCAAACAAAACAAAACACAAATAAAAAAACAAAATATAGAAACTAAAATGATGAAATAAATAAAATGAAAATAATTTTTATCAGGGATTTTTTAGGTGAAGCAGAGAAGGTACACATTTTTAAAAACAAAATAAAATTTAATTTCTCTTTTTCAATGTTTTAATATTTTAACTTAGAGTTTTCTTTCTTTCAAATGTTGAAAAAAAAAAAATCTGAGAAGAATTTTAAAAACATTTTCTTTATGCTAAATTAATAATTGAAAAGAAAAAAAAAAAAAAAACTTTTTATTAAAAAACAAAAATAATTTCTTTTGTCTCTCTCAAAAGCCGCCCATAGGCCTTCAAGAAAAATAAAACAAAAACAAAAAATAATAACGATAAAAATATAAATGGAAAAAATATATAAAAATAAACAAAAAAAAAAAAAAAAAATTAAATAAATAAATAAATTTCTATAAAGAAGCAAATAATATAAATAATATGTCTAAAAGTAGCTTAAAAATATATAAAAACAAAAAACGAAATTTTTGAATAAAAAACATGCAAATTAAGAAAAAAAAAACATGAAAAATAATTTTCAAAAATTATTAAACAATTTAAAGAAATTCAAAGAAAAGAAAAAAAAACTTCAAACAAAACAAAAACAAAAAAAAAGAAAACACAAACAAGCAAAGTAAAATTAATTTTTGGTGTCTATGTTATTCATTGTAAAATTTTATTAAATGCAAACAAACAAATAAAAAATGAATTAAAATTATTAAACGAAAAAAAAAAAAAAAAAAAACAAAAGAACAAAATAAATAAAAATGAAGAAATTATAATTATGCGCAAAATTTAAGCAAAACAAAACCAAAAAATTAATGCAAACACAAACAAAGAAACAAAAATACAAACCCAAACAAACAAACAAACAAAAAATTAATAAAAAAGAATATAAAATTTTTTCGTAAATTATTTCTATGTGTCGCAGCAAAATATTATTCAAAAACCAAAAAGAAACCTAAAATAAAAACAAAACAAAAAAAAATAAAACCGCAACATTTACTTAAATAAGCTTAAAATGAAAATAGCAACATCAGCAAGAAAAAAAAAATAAACAAAACAAAAAAACAATATAAATTCAAATATTATTTATTTAAAAATCATATACATGACAGATTAAAAACCAAAAGTAGAACCAAGCAAACAAAGAAAAACAAAAAAATTAAACAAACAAACAAACAAAATAATGAATATTTTAGTACAGTCACATTAATTAAATACAAAATACTAATATGTATTAAACAGAGTATTTGAAAATTTAGAAAATATTACAGAAATATGGAAAATTACACTGCAACAAGTTTAAACCGATTATGAAATTGAAAGCATAGAGGATAGGATATTAACTGAACCCTGAATTGTTTGCTCTTTTCAAAAATTTTCTCGTACCAGTGTAGCTCTCACAAAATATGAAAGAGGGCGTATTTCTGAACATGGAATGCTATCTGATTGGGTTGTAATTTATCCAGGGACATAATAGTTATGTATTTTTTTTTCGAAAATTCAATGCTTTTTGGTTAAAAACTGAGCTGAAAATTATAGAAAATCTTTATCAATCTTCTTAATAATAGTCTAAGTTATAGCTATTGATGTATTAAACAACATTGCAAAATTTCAAAGCGATTGGTTGAATAGTTTTTTAGTTACAACGTCCGCCAATCGTAAAAACACTGTTTCGAGAAAAATGCGTTTAAAGTTTTGTGAAGCAATGTTTCTAATTTTATGCAGTGTTAAAATATTAAAATACTCATATCTCCTGAACTATTTGAGTCACCACCTTGAATAAAAAGTCAAAAAAAAGGGTAATTTAGTTTTCTTAACGGAAAATAAAACTTAAAATTTAAATTTTCGGGGCTATGATACGAAGTTTGCAAAAAAAAAAAAAAAATCAATTATATTATATTGTAGCCCGTCTTATTACCTTTCCAACGGTACATGCATCTCGGTTGTAAAATGACTGAGTTATGGACGATTTTGTGATTCGATACAGTCAATTTCTGAGATTTGGTTCGCTCTGGCAACTCCGGTGAAAACCGTACCAGAATTTTTTTGTATACCTTTTTGTTGGGTTTGGTGTAAAATAAAACCATAGGCAAAATTTAAGCCAAATCTGAAAGGATGAAGTCGATCGCTCGTTACGTTCAATCTATAGATTTCTCTAACCTATAGCAGAAAAGTTTTTTTTGGCATTTCAAAAAAAAATTCTTGACATTAATGTTGAAACTTTAACTCATATCGTCCCAATCACTGTATAATATTTTTATATATACTAACTTTAAAATTGCATTTCAATAATTTAAAAATATTGTTTTTCACCTGACTTCAAGGTCAGATGTCAGTTCAACCTGGTCACCTTATTTTCTTGGAGTAAGCCAAAAACTACTATAGCCTCTAAAATTTAGAAATTTTTTTTTTAAATACTAAAATTTCTTATTGAAGATGTCTGAAAATTGCATTTTGAAAATTAGATCATGATATCTAGTACCGGAACGATATGGGTTAAAGACGTTCTTCTCAAAATGTGGTTATTGAAGAGTCGTTGACCACGCTTATTCAATAACTACTAAACCAATTATCTTTAAATTTAATATGCTTTTTCAATACATAATAATCTGGAGATTAATTTTTTTACAACTGAAAAATCAGCGTTTTTTAGTGAAAGTCGAACTGTTGACAGTTGGCCATTTTGTTAAATATGTATATTTTTTCAAATCCTTCGATCAAAAGCTAGATAATCTTATAATAAAAGTAAATCCATTTCATTTTTGGATTTAAAATGATCTCGATTTGCAAAATATTGATCACCGCGAAACATGTTTTCCAGAAAGGCCAATTTCTATTCAAATGTTTTCGAAAGAAATTTGTTAAAGTCAAGTTCAATGCATGTACTTTTAGATAATAAATAGTTTTTATAAAAAACTTTAGTAAAGTTTCTTGAAAAATTCCTATTTTTTCGCGTCACAACTGGGGATTTGAATTTTATAATCTGTGACATACATAAATACTGCTAAATAATGAAATACCAGCTCATATTGCAAACACCAAAAAAAAAACATGAAAAAACGAAAACACAAAACTTCTCCCTCTCATTAAACAAAGACTACATCAAAAAGAAACAAATAATTTCAACAACTCATTGCTTTTATGAGGCAGTTATGTCTCCATAGAACAAAATTTTTGTACAAATAAATTTGTACGTGATGCGCCTTCTATGTATTATTTATTCTTTGCTATAATGATCTTGAATGTGGTCAAACCGAGTCTTTTTGACTTTCCTTGGAATAATCAATTGTTCAGACGGAAAAACAACTAAAACGGAGTTAGTTTCTTTGAGATCAGTTCCAACTTACTTAGAGATAATAAATACACCAGCCTAAGATTTACTAAAATCCAAAAAAAAAAGTTTTAAGTGTTCTAGCCTGTTTCATGTAAATTTCTGTTTTCAACTTCAGAAATTGCATTGAAAATAAATATTTTATCAGTATATAATTCTCTTTCATATCACATAGAAATAATCAGTAGATCAAATTTACAACTTTTAAGCGGTTTAGGATAATTTAAGTGAGTTTTTTTGAAGCCAGTTTCGCCTTCTATGATATACCAGTTCCACCTGAAATGAAAATGATAGAGTTAAAAGTAATAAAGTTGTTCTAATAGAATTTCGTTGAGTATGCACACTTAGTTCCTCTCAAAATATGAATGTTTATATCAGGGCCGTAGCCAGAAATTTTGTTCGGGGGGGGGGGGGCGGGGGGTGGGGTTTTCATTCGAAGTAAATATTCCCATATAATTTTTATCAAACCGATTTTTAAATATAATAAATTAAATCGATGATACATTTAATGAACCCTATCAGACTAAATAGATAAATGTCTTAAAATTTTAAGAAAAATTTTCCGATTTTTTTTAATCTTAACCTCAAAAAATGGCCATAAGTGACAAAAAAATTTACATAATAATCAAATTAAATTTTTTCAAATAAATTTAATTCAATGTGCATTCTAATGCATTTTCTTTTTATCGTGAAGGACATAATTTCGTTAACTCATTGACTTCCCACTACCAAAAATAGTAGAGGCTCATTTTTTTCAAATGATCATCATTGGGAATTTGAGCCATTATCAATGATAAGGAACCCGGATGAGGTTGTTTTATATTCCCTAAATTCGTGAAGTCACAGCATTGAAAGAAATCTTTCTAGTCGTGGTGCTCTGAGCAATAATGCGTTAAAAAATTAATTTTAATATGAGTTTTGCTAATAAAATGCAGTTTTTGTGAAAGAATTTTTCAAGTTGAACACGAATCTGAGGTCAAAAACTTCCCATCACGTCAAGTTTAAGGACAAAAATAGGATTCAAGCAAGTCTTATTTTACAAGGATCCGATAATTTTTATATTTTTTATGAATTTTTAAACTTTTCAAGCTGATTCAGGGCGAAACTTAAATCAAAAACAGTTACTGACCTAGAAAAACTATGAATGCAGGAGTGCTCAGTATCACCTTCTCTTTTTGAATCCGTTGTCAAACCTCATGTCGAAGAAAACAAATCGGATTTGATCGCATAGTGTAACTAAGATTTCAAATCTAGTTTTTATATTTGACTTTTTAGAAAAAAAAACCGTTGGAAGTAAAAAATATTGTTAAATAGATTTTATTTTGACTTTTTAATCATACATTGGCAATTAATCTTAAAAATTAGAATAAAATTTCCACATTTCGGGGGGTTAGAACCCCCAAAACCTTCCCCCTAAATACGGCCTTTGTTTATATACATAAATCTTTAAAAATTGGAAAACATATGCACCTGCTCACTAAGCCTCTAAGGGCTTACTTATTATTTTCGTTTCACTAATTATTGAACTCGAGGCAGCTATGTTTCCAGTCTAGCACTCTATCATTAGGCCACCGAGATGTTCTTGGGAAAACTTATGGTAATTTATTTATTGACAAAGTTTTAATAATAAAAACTCTGAAACTGAAGTTAGAAAAATGAGAAAAGATAAGTTTATATCTGTGTTAGAGATTAAAGAAAAAATTTGTTTAGAAATAAACAAAAACAAAAATACATATACGAATAGGTCGAGCTAAACAAAAAAAAAAAACAATAATAAGTTACTGTTTTTGTAATATTTTCTATATTTTCAAATGACAAAACGATTGAATCAAAAAGAAGCAAACAATAACAATAACCTGCAAGAAATAAAGACAAAAAACAAACAAATACCTAACTACTTAATTAAAATACTAAAATAGAAAACAAAAATAAAAGAAAAATTCATAAACCGAAATATTTAAAAGGAAAAAAGAAATTTCAACACCTTACCATGTATTTAAATAATTTATAAATTTTTGCTTACGAAAATAAAAAAATATATATCGTCGCCTGAGAATTGATTTGGCGTATGTGTATAAGTATTCCTATGCCTATACGCCAAATCAATACTCAGGCGATGATATGATATTTGGGTAAAATGTTTTAATATATAAAACAAAAGAAAGAAAATTTTATAAAAAATTTGTGTTGAGTATTTTTAATTATTGTGCATGAATGAAACTTTTTGGAAAGACTGAAACGAAATTAATTGTTACCCGTAAATAAAAAATAAAATAAAAAAAAATTGAAGCGCGCGTTTGTGGCTTGATTTGTGAGATTTATAGTATTTCTTTATTTTTGTTTTAGTTCAGCTAAATTTTTTTGTATTCATAACTACATACTACAATATATTGTTTTCTGTGTATTTCAATCATTTTTTATATATATTTCAATTAAACGAAAATCTTATTAAAAAGGTTTCGTCTTATTTGCATATCAAGGAAAACTATATATGAAAAAAATAATGAACTAAAAAAAAAAGAAAAGTATAACGAATAATTCGGAAATGAAATGAAAGTGAAAGAAGGAAAACAAAAAAAAGAAATAAATAAATTAAAAAGAAATTGAAAAAACAAAAATGATAATGAGAAAGAAAAAGAAAAATTAAAGAATTTTGAGGAAGAAAAAGCAAAAATAAAAAACAAAACAAAATAAAATTAAGAAGAAAGATAATAAAGAACAATGGATTAATTTCTAAAGAAATACAAAAAATATATACATATAAATTATTACCGAAAATAAACAACTAAATAAATAAATAAGTAAATAGCAATTGAAAAAGAAAATACCACAAAAAACCACAAGTAATTAAAATTAAAACCATACAATTTTTCTCTCTTTTATGTGTGTGCGTAGTTTATAGTTTATGATGATATTATAACAAACAAAAATTACTTACACAACAAAAATGACAAATGAAAAATGAAAAACGAAAAACAAAAAAACAACATAAATTTAAATTAAAAACAAAAAGAAATATGAAGAAAAGTATTAAAAATGGAACAAAAAGTATAGAAATGAATTATTATTGAACCAAATTGAATTTTTCGCAGAAACAGTCAAAAACAAAACAACAAAAAACAAATTAAAAATCTTATTAAAAAGATATGAACTCGAACTTATACTTGAGCTGAGCAATAATTTTCACGACAAAATAAATTACAAATAGAAAAACAAAAATAATAATTTAAATTTTAGCAAAACTTTAAGTTAAAAAATGGAAAAACAATATTAATTTATAAATTATAAGTCTAAAAAACCAAATTAATTATTAATCTTGTGTTTTATTCATGAAGCAATCTTAAATTTAAAAACATAATTAAAAAAAAAAAAAAAAAAAATCTTGAAAAATGTAACGTAAAAAAATTGAGCGATTTCAAGTATACCGAAAAATACCGAAAAAGGTTTGAGTATCAAAAAAAAAAAAATAATTTAGAAAAACCCTTAATAAATTTTTGAGTTTTTCTCTGTCACAAAAATAAATCAAGAAATTTCGTTAATGTTCCCTACTCTTTTTCCAGCTCATTTCAATTTGTTTTTTTTTTTTTCTTTTTCAATTGGAAAATTCTTTAAAAATATGGAAAACCAAAAAAGCAACTCTTACTTAGTATTCAATTTATAGCAATTTATTAAAAATATATAAAAATTCACAGTACATGCAAAGGAAAAAAAAAAAAAACAAACAACTTTAAAAAACAAAAATCGCATGCAAAAATTTATGGAAAAAAAGAACACAAGAAAACAACCCAGAAAATATTTAAATAAATTATTAAAACATGAATAAATACAATATTATAAATTATCAAAAATGAAACAACAACAAATATGAGAATATAAAACAAACAAGAAAACAAAAACGAAATAAAAAATATAATAAAATTATTGAAAAAATAAAAAATTTGTCGGCGTTTTTCGTTCTCTTTTTATATAGAAAGGTGCTACTCTTTCAGAACGGTTAAATCACTCACTTAGCATTCTGTCTCACTGGTGCCGTGAATTCGGTCTTAATGTTAATCCTGCCAAAACAGAGGTTATGCTTTTCACTAGGAAGTATAAAATACCAACTTTTGCCCTACCCAAAATTAATGGTATCTCGCTTTGTCTTAGCAAGCGCGTCAAATATTTAGGACTTGTTCTTGATCCTAAACTTCAATGGAAAGCTAACATAGCAGAGAGAGTACGGAAAGCCTCTTGCGCTCTCTACTGTTGTAAGAGGGCATTAGGAACAAGATGGGGTCTTCAACCTCGAGTCACTTCCTGGCTCTATTCAGCAGTGGTCGAGCCTAATCTTCTTTATGGATCTGTCTTCTGGTGGCCAGCTACTGCAAAGGCGGTCAACCTTAAACCACTGGATAAGGTTAGAAGAACGGCAGCCATACTGATTACTGGGGCCCTCCGTACTACCTCCACGAAAGCTCTCTTCGCAATCCTTCATTGGTTGCCAACCTCACTTCTGGTCAAGCAACAAGCTAAGTGCTCTGCTGTCAGACTCAGTGCCCTAACTCGCTGGACCCGGTCAAACCTGGGCCATGCCAAGATTTTAATCCACGATACGTCCGTACCAACTAATGTAGACTACATTTACTCTACCCCTAATTTAAACCACACGTTCTTCACCCATATTCCCAGTAGAGAGGAATGGGTTAATGACGAGGTGGTCACTGACAATTCAATTGACATCTATACAGATGGATCCAAATTGGAGGAAAGAGTCGGCTGTGGCGCCTACTCTAGTAAGTTAGATCTCAGACTCTCTTTCCGACTTCCTGACCATTGCAGCGTCTTTCAGGCGGAAGTAAGTGGCTTATTCGCAACGATTCATTCGAAACGAATATCTGCATCTACACGGACAGCCAAGCAGCAATCAAGTCCCTTGCCGATGTTTTCACGACATCAAAGCTTGTTCTCGACTGCCGATCTTCACTCAACATTTTGTCGAGTCACTCGCAGGCCCACCTATATTGGGTGCCTGGACATATGGATATTTCAGGTAACTGCAATGCCGACGAGTTAGCAAAACAGGGCTCGCAACTTACAGATATATCACCTACCTGCACCATTGGTGTCCCTCTTACGTCTATTAAATTAGCCATTAAGCAAAACTACCTTGAGGAAGCAAAAACATGGACCACTATGGACAATAGACGTACTAGACAGCTACTCAACCTAAGCATAATGGGGAGACATGCTGCAAGACTTGGACTGCCATTCAATGACTTCTGTCGGGGCTGCGGCTCTGAGGAGGAGGAAGAAACAGTCCTTCATTTCATGTGCGAATGCCCATTCCTGGCCAGGAGGAGACTAAAACTCCTGTGTTCACCTTTCTTCACTAGTCTGTCCGAGCTATCATCCATAAATATTAAGGACATAGCCAGATTCATTATGGAATCCTCATGGTTCTCCACTCCGTAAATGGGGAAGTCGCGCCGTACTGTGGTATCACAATGAGCCTAATTATGTGCTTAAGTGTGCTTTCAAGCAGAAGGCTGCCACTCCAACCTAACCTAACCTATATAGAAAGGTGGTTTTCAGTTTTTCTAAACATTAACACAGTTCCAAAATAATTTTTTATTGTTTAGAATTGGTGAACTTAATGCAATTCTCTAAAATTTGATTAAAAAAGAACGGGACCCTTTTTTTTTGCAGCTTATCTAGACATTTATTAGGGTAACTACAATTTTATTCCAGAAGATCCAGAAGTGCTTGACGAGTAGGGTAGCCAAATTATCAGATTTGAAATCGGTTAAGCCAATTCCAAAATATTAGCGTCGGAAGTTTTTTAAAATTCGCTCATTGAACAAAGCGTTGCACTCATCCTTGTAAAAATCATTGCTTAAGCGGGAGTAAATAACAAATGAGAGAGAGAGAGAAGACATGAGTAACGGCATCTCTCAGAATTATCTAACGAATTATCTGCATACACAAATAACTAAACAAGCACCAACGAGTAGTTTGGTTCTCTTTTGATATTTGTTTTTTTTCATAAAGAGATTTCTTGAGCAAAAAAAAAAAAAATAGCTCCAGTTACTGGGGCCTTACTGACTAGTTTTTATTTATTTCACAAGTTTCTTTTCAGATTTCTAGAAATTTTACGCGACTTTGTGTCTTCTATAGAGCACAGCATAATTTTAGACTGTCAGTTGCCTATAGAAGCGCAGCATATTTTTAGACTGTCGGTTGTTTATAGAAGCGCAGCATATTTTTAGGCTGTCGGTTGTCTGTAGAAGCGCAGCTGTCGGTTGTTGTAATTAATTCTCTTCCATTTATTTTGCTACTACAGCACATGAGGTTGTTGTCATTGCTGCTGGAATTGTATTGTGAGCTGAACTACTGCGCTTAAGGTTGTTGTCATTGCTGCCAAAATTGTAGTTTGCTGAATTATTGTAGTTATTATGTTGCGGAATGCTGAATATGTCACCCTGTGTGAATTTGTTTTTGCTGAATCAGTGATTTCCAAACTATTTTGGGATGAATCTTGGAGTAGTATTGGATTATTAAACATATTTTTTTTTAAATGAAGAGTATAAATTATAAATGGACTCACATTTTTGAAAAGTCAACTCGTAGAATAAACGAATAAGCGTATTAATTATTAGCAATGGCAGACATTATTGTAATGAAGACTGAATTTGAAATCTGAATGAAGAAGTACAACTAACCACTCCGACATTTAAAGTTTTCTTAGGTTTATAAAATTGAGGCCTCTTTCCGATTTGAAATTTGAAAAAGAATCAAAAGTGAAAAGCATCATCGGATCATTCTAAATTTGGTCTTATAAGAAAAGAAATAAAGCGCAAACATTTTTTCAATAATTATTCAAATATTTCCATCACCAGATGGCGCGTTCAAATTGTCGTTATAGCTATTGAAGTAAATAAAAGTTTCAGTTGCAAATGAGAGTATAAAATCTTTTTCGGCATTTGTAAATTGAAAAAAAAAAAAAAAAAACGCCTAAAGATCGCTGAAAATTAACAAATTTGGTACCGTTTTAATGGTAAATGATCAAGTAATAAAAAATATTTTTCACATCTATTAACGTCACAAACACGACATGTACATGTACTACGTATATAACACATAAGAAGAAAGTTCAGTTATATACAATCAAGCAGAGAGACTTCGGCTCTCTCACTAAAGCCAATGAGATAAAACCGTGAGAACTCCACTCCCTGCACACGTACATATATACAACATATGAGAGTGAAGCAGCTATACGGAATCAAGCTGTCCCACTAAAACACATGAAATAAAACTGCGAGAAGTCGCCACTCTCTGCATAATTGTATGTAGCCGATCCCCATATGACCTCGTTCGCTAAACACCAACAGTTGTATAACTGTTTTAGTTTAGTTTCGTATGAGGGCAACGAAAGTGCGATTTGTGTTACAAAATTTTCCATTCTAAAGAAGTTTTTTTTTTTTAAAATACAAGTGTTTTGAGTGTCCTAAAATGTCTCCTAAACAGCAATATAAACATTTAATACAGTGCATAGTTTCCAATTGTATTGGGAAAAATCAAATTGCAATAAAATTGTCTCATTTTCCGCATATTTTTCAGTTTTGGTGCAAAAATTTAAATGTGGCACGTCGCGGGTATGCAGACGCCATTTTGATTCTTCCTGCATTGGATCAAATAAAGTGAAAAAGGATGCCAATCCCACTCTTGCATTGGGTAAGTTTGATTTTCTATAACTATATATGTAAATACAAAGAAAATAATTTTTAAATTTATTTGTCAAAGTGATTTTAAAATATTTGTAATATCTGTGGTAAATATGAAAAATAGCCTAACTCGATTTAAGATGGGAAATATTTAATAATATTTTTTTTTTGAATATAAATATTAAACTGGTGTTTATACTAGAAACATTTTATGATTAAATGAGTTTGTTGATTATTGACCAATAAATTGCACGGTGCAACACAAAACTGAAAAGTACTTGACCTAACAATAAAAACCCTATATAGGATTTTCCCAAAAGTCTTGGTTCGCTACAGTTCGGTACAGTCATTCGGTCATTGAATTTGGTGCTCATGAATTGGCATTTTCTGTCTTTTTAGGAATAACCGTGCATTTCTTGAAGTTTACGTCTGAGAATCTATTATAGGGAAAGGAGTAAGGAAAGTTTAGTCATATCTCTTCTTCTTCGTTTTTTGGCCAAAATAGTCCATTGATTTATTCATAAAATCCCAAAAAGTAGAGTATGGAGTAGAAATCGAATGTGGGCATATGAGAAAAAAATGTTTTTTTTTGAATTGTCTATTGTCTCAGAACATAACAAAACCCTAAAACCATCGGTTTTGCGATAATAAACGAAAACCGAGGAAAAATGACTTTCAACATATTTTATTAAAAAAAAAAAAGCAGAACAAAAAATAATACTCTTTTTTTTAGTAAAATACATTAAAAATCGATTTTTTCTCGGTTTTCGTTCCATATCGCAAAAATCGCTGGTTTTAAGGCTTTGCCATGTTCTGAGACCCTAGTTTAAATTCAAAAATAAACATTTTTTTCTCATATTCTTTTGGCCAAAAAAGACTCATTCGAAGGCTTTGAAGTGATAGGCAAACATTTTCCTTACACTTTTTCATATAATAGATTCGCAGACGTAAACTTCGAAAATTGCACGGTTATATCCCAAAAAAAAAACAGAAAATGGCAATTCATGAGCACCAGGTATATACCGAATGCCCAACAAAGACTTTTGGCAAAATCTTATATAAGGTTTTATATTGTTAGGTCAAGAAATTTTCAGCTTTTACAGTCGTTACGCTGGATCCGAATATGATCCCATATATTGTTGCACAGTGTTATTTTTAATATTTTATGGAGTGCGTTATTGTGAAGTCTTAACACTTAACACGTTCGCGGACACTCAAAGTTGTATAGAAGTGCAAAAAGAGACACATAGCGGCTCTCTTAAAGTAATCGTAATATTTTAATTTTGATTATACACGTTTTTTTTTTTCAAGTTCTAACAATACTAAAGCATTTACTTCGATACTTAAATCAGTTCAGTGGTGAATTATGTGGACGCTATATAGAATTGAATGCCGAAATTTGTATTATAGATTTGAATGCTATAGCATTCATGTCATATTGAAAATGAATGTTATAGCATTCACGTCCGCGAACGTGTTAATATGCACGAAAAAAAGAGACTGTTCGTTTTTCATCTACGTATTGTAAATGATATGCTGATCAAATGAGGAATTTGTCAACGGACCAAGCGCATGGTCGTTAGCTCTGAGGATAGTGTGCTGATTTATCAATCTGGAGATATTACGAGATTATGGGTTCAATTCAATTCGGCACACTTCTTTATATTAGCGTAGATAATATTTTGTACTAAAATCGATCAAATCCCTCGGTAGTGGTTACCGACTACCCACCATATAAGTGCAATTTTTAAAGAGTGATACCAGGCAAAATACTGAAGTAAATTAAATGAAACTAAACACACTTATTTATATTGGCATATGAAACATTTAGTATAAATATATAAAATCAAAGAAAAATCTTAGTAACTACGCCCACCTCCCATATAAATGAAATTTTCAATTTGTGATACCATGAAAAATACTGAAGTAAATTCAGTTCGACACACTTCTTCATATTAGCATGTAGATAATTTTTGGTACTAAAATCAACCAAATCCTTCGGTAACCACGAAGAAAATAAAGCGCTAACATTGTTGTAACAATTGATAGAACTTTTTCAATAAATGGCACGTTCAAACATTCTTTAGGCTGAGGCTATTTTCAGATTTTGCTCGGCGAACACCATGAAATTATTGTTACACCGAACACAAAGTAAGAATCCTTACTCCCTCTCTCAACGCACACGATATGCTGGGTGCAATAAATACCGATCACGCCGAGCATTCAGGGTGACAATATTTTTTTTTGTTTTTTTTGTTAGAACAGACAAAAGATGTATTCAAGAATACAGCACTCAGACAAGTTTTACGTCCATTGTACTATATCCTGTGTTCCCTTTTGCTATTCTTTAAATCTACCAGATTTATTAATAAATCTTAGCAGATCCTGCGGTATTAGAGAGCTCAGCTATTCGTCTCCCAACACTCCAGTACCAAATATGCTTACTCTGATCTGGCAGAAAGCGGGGCAGACACTAAGAAAGTGGTCAGCCGTCTCTTCACATTCTTCCTCCAAACCACAGAAGGCACTAGCTCCCAGGCCAATCATATGCAAATGTTTGGCCCAAGAGAAGTGACCTGTATATAATCGCACTAGCTGCCCACAACTCTTTCTGTTAACTAATAACAGAAAGTCTGTTAGATGCTTCGAGATAACAGGTAACATGGTCTTTGTCTGTCTAAAGCCCCTCAGGTCCTCCCATTTACGATTGTGAGTTAAGGGTGGCAATAAGTTATTTTACAAAACAGTATCATTACATACAAAATAGTATTAAACAAACGAGTACATTCTGAAAAAAAAGCACAACTCTGCAACGAACTCAATGTAACCACCAGTGTGGCCAACTCAGCGCTTTTCCCGATGATTTTAGTGCTTTTTGAAAATTAAAACGCAGAAAAAAAGTGATTTAGCGCTCTGCACGTTTTTTTCAATTTAAAATATCTTTGAAAAATCGAAGAAATTTTCATTGACTAGAAGTATCAGATGTGTGCCTGTATTAGTGAAAAAGTTTAAATGTATTGAGTTTTCTCGCACTTTTATAAAGACGCTTTTTTTTAAGAAAATACCCGTTTTATTCTTCATTTTAGCGGATTTTGAAAAAAAAGTTGGCCACACTGATAACCACCTAGACCGAGCACGAGAGCACCAACATAACCACACTCTTAGTGGCTGTTCAGACGAGTGCAGGCATGAATCATGTCTGAAAGAGAAAGGTAGAAGAAATAGGTAGAGAGAAAGAGATAGCAGAGTTGCACCAAAAATAAAATAAAAATCGGCGCATTAATGAATGTTCCATGTTCATATTGTTCCGATTTTGCCACTTTCCCTTATAATTTTTTTTAAGTTGAATAGGCAACATGAACGCAAACAAACAATGCGCATCTGGGGTACACACAGTCTTCATTTTCTTGCTATTTTTTTTATAAACTTATTTTAATTTCTTAAGAGATTGTTGCTTTTATTTTTTATTTAATTTTAAGTACATATTTAAGGCACATAATTGATATTTTTTTTTTGCATTTTTTGCGAACAAAAAATGGGCACAAAAAAAATGACAAAATTCCAATTCCACCGTTCAACTTTGATTAGAAAAAGTCCGTCATGGTTGCACTCATGTGAACACCACTCTCCTGACCAGGCTTTTCATGCTTGCTCCCGTCTGAACAGCCACTTATAGATATTCGATTAAATAAAAATTTCAGTTGTAAAAAAAAAACTCTAGAAAGCGTTGAAAATTACAAACAAATATTTCTTCATGACATGTGTAACGAAAAAAAAGCTAGAGGACACTATTGGTTGATAAAAATAAATTGTAATTTGCAATATTGAATAACTAGAGGACACTGTTCTATGAAAAACATAAAAACATTAGGATTTTTTGGCAGGAAATATTTTACACAAAAAACATCCTTTTATGGTTAAGTTTTGACATCAACCATAGTAACGGTTATTTCCGAAAATCCTCTAAAATTCCTTTATAGGGGTGAAAAAAGTGGGAAGTTCTCTCCAGAAGATTTGCCATAACTTCTTTCTCTTTGGGATAATTGGCACGAAATAAAGAAGAGTTAAGCTCGATCTAGGCTCTCCATGGGCTGTTGTGCTATCTGTAGTATTAGCATGTGCATTCACGTATATGAATGCACATACAACGTATGTGAAAACGTAAGAGTAAATAGCAGCTAAGAGTTCGTTTCAGTGCTGATATTTTAGGTGTAATCATACTTTTTCTACCCTTTGCATCTTCAAGTTACTTTCGGCCCTACCGAAGTATTTTAGGTACAATTCGGAATTTTTACACTTGTGAAAAAATATCGGACTGTATGTGTTCTTGCCAGTGTTGATATTTTAGGTACATTTGTACCTTTTTCTGACTTTTTTTGGCCTACAAAGTATTGGGAGTATGAATGTATAAACTCGTATTTTTTTCGTAATTTGGACATTAATTGTGAAAAAGTGATTATAAATTTATTCTTTAAAGTATTGTCCATCGTTAGCCACTACCTTTTCCCTTTCTTTCTGGTAGCATACGGATTCCGCGTCGAAAGAAAGATGAGGATCTTTTGAGGCTATCCATGAATCGACCCATTTTTTGAGTTCTTCGAAAGAACGAAAGTGCTGTTCAGCCAGGCCATGTGTCATCGTTCGCAACAAGTGGTAATCAGAAGGAGCAATGTATGGAGAATACGGCGGGTGGGGTAGCACTTCCCATTTTAGCGTTTCCAAGTATGTTTTTACTTGCCTTGCAACATGCGGCCGAGCATTGTCGTGCTGAAGAATAACTTCTTCGTGTCTATTCTCATATTCTGGCCTCTTATCCTTTAATGTTCGACTCAAACGCATCAATTGTAGTCGGTAGCGGTCGCCAGTGATCGTTTCATTCGGTTTCAACAGCTCATAATACATGATACCTTTCATATCCCATTAGCATGAGCTTGGATCCATGGATGTTCGGCTTTGCCGTTGATGTTGATGCATGTCCGGACGGTCCCCATGACTTTTTACGCTTTGGGTTATCGTAACGTATCCACTTTTCATCGCCAGTCACAATACGATGCAGAAAACCCTTTCTTTTCTGTCGTTCAATCAGCAGTTCACATGTGAAAAATCGTCGTTCGACGTCTCTCGGCTTCAATTCGTACGGCACCCGATTTCCTTGCTTTTGAATCATTCCCTATGCTTTTAATCGTTTAGAAATGGTTGATTGATTAACTCCTAAAGATTCTGCAAGTTCTTGTTGCGTTTGACATGAATCTTCTTCGAGTAATGCCTTCAATTCTTCATCTTCGAACTTTTTCGGGCCGCCTGAACGTTCCCTGTCTTCAACATCAAAATCACCACTTTTGAAACGGGCATACCACACCTGACACATTCTAACGTCTATAGCACAGTCAGGATAAGCTTCAGTGAGTAAACGATGTGCTTCAGTTGCGTTTTTCTTTAAATGGAAGAAGCAAATTAAAACTTCCCGCAAATGTTGTTTTGTTGTGCACGAAATTCGACATTTTCAGCTATAGTAAAACACTTTTGTAAAATTATGAAAATTATTTGACAGATCAATTCTTATAGTATTTTTGGCGCTCTTCGAGATAGAATAGCTGTCAATGTAAAAAAAATGGCGCGTACGATAGATATGAAGTTTGTCACAATTACGAGTTTATACATTCATACTCCCAATACTTTAGACACTACCGATACAATACACTTAGATACAATTTGGAATCATTTCGTTTTTTACATTTGAGGGGAAATTTGAAAAATCATCAATTTATGAATTTTTTCACGAAGTGAGCCAAATTAAAAACATACTCAGTGGCAGGCCCGTCCGCAGTTATATAAAGTTGTATTTATAAGAAATCAAGGCCGTGAGCAGGATTTTTTTTTTGGGGGGGGGGGGGGGGACAAATAGAGAAAAGTAGTTCCATGTTCTCTAGAGTAGTCATTTAGCTCAAGATTCCTATTTTTAAATGGGGTGCAAATTTACATGCTTGGAAAAAAATGTCCCAAAAAATAATTCCCCATGATTTTTTTTTTTTATGCTGAATCCAAATCAAGCAGAATCATATTAGAAAAACGAATATATCTAGAAAAACGATTTCAGAAAAACCATTGCTTTCGATTTCATAGTTGGTTAAAAAACTCAAAACCCTAATTCAGCGTAAAAAAGTTCTATACGAATAAGCTACTTTGGTTCAAGGATCTGAAACAACCCAAAAATTCATAGAACCGCTTTATTTAAAAAAAAATTTCAAAATTTAAAAACGTGATATTTTTTTTTCGTCTCTCCTTATGTATTCTTCTGGATTTCTTTTAATCGTTAGGGCATCAACGATACAGCATCTCAGCTAATGTGCTGTCCTGAAGTTTTGATGCTGATCAATGATTCATATTGATAATTTTTCTTTGCTACTGAAGCTTCCAGTTTTTCTACTAATGCTCTATACTGATGCTTAGTGCTTTGTGCTATGAATCCGATGCAATTGCCTGTTTCTCTAACACTGACCCTTAAAGATTCGCTATTAAAATTGTGAAGTTGAACTCCCCAAACACCTCTCCCTCTCCCCTCCATGATGAAACTATACAAGTTTTTCATGTAACTTCCCCAACAGGGCCTACAATCTAGTTTGATAGGTTAGGTTAGGTTGGAGTGTCAGCCTTCTGCTTGAAAGCACACTTAAGCACATAATTAGGCTCATTGTGATACCACAGTACGGCGCGACTCCCTGATTTACGGAGTGGAGAACCGTGAGGATTCCATAATGAATCTGGCTATGTCCTTAATATTTATGGATGATAGCTCGGACAGACTAGTGAAGAAAGGTGAACCCAGGAGTTTTAGTCTCCTCCTGGCCAGGGATGGGCATTCGCACATGAAATGAAGGACTGTTTCTTCCTCCTCCTCAGAGCCGCAGCCCCGACAGAAGTCATTGAATGGCAGTCCAAGTCTTGCAGCATGTCTCCCCATTATGCAGTGTCCCGTGAGCACCGAAGTCGTTATGCTGATGGAGTTTCTGCTTAGGTTGAGTAGCTGTCTAGTACGTCTATTGACCATAGTGGTCCATGTTAGCCTGGTAATACCACAGGTATGCTCCGCTACCCAGGATCTTTTTGCCTCCTCAAGGTAGTTTTGCTTAATGGCTAATTTAATAGACGTAAGAGGGACACCAATGGTGCAGGTAGGTGATATATCTGTAAGTTGCGAGCCCTGTTTTGCTAACTCGTCGGCATTGCAGTTACCTGAAATATTCATATGTCCAGGCACCCAATATAGGTGGGCCTGCGAGTGACTCGACAAAATGTTGAGTGAAGATCGGCAGTCGAGAACAAGCTTTGATGTAGTGAAAACACCGGCAAGGGACTTGATTGCTGCTTGGCTGTCCGTGTAGATGCGGATATTCGTATCGAATGTTTGATAGGACTTGAAAATGAAATCGTCCCAACGATCTCAAGTTAACGATGTTTTGGGGACTGTTTACCTGAATTTACTGCATTAAGTCGGCACGGCCAACTAGTGGGTTCCATATGATACTGTTGCATATTTACGTAGGATTTGACATACTCGCTTGTATCACATTGTTTAAGATGTTAATGGCTTAAATTTCGGATCTGAGAAGCAACTTTTTTTTTCAATATTGTGCTAGCCCTGAAGATTTTCTATATATTTCTTAGGTAACGATTGACGAATACCTGCCTGGTCACCCGGTTATTGCTGAATTAATTTTCCGCCCGGTACAGAAATCTTGCAGTCTGATCTTTAAACGCGGTGCTCACATTGTAGTTATATCTAAGACATCTGTATGACTTTATTGAGTCGGCAAGCAATACGTCAGTCATGTCATTTCCTCGGGATCTTGTAGTTGGGCTGAGAAGTTTTAGTTTTCCTGAACTTGTTTTTGATTAGCACCAATGACCTAACCTCCATGCTTAGAACAGGAGCCATTCTAAAGACCAGCTAAACGATGGCCCAAATAACTAGCAGATCTAAACTTATCTTCCTAACAAAAGTTCAGGCAATTCACGGGGACCTATGTCCTATCATAGAATCAATCGATAAATCTAACAGGTCCAAGTATAGACATCAAAATATGAACTTCGTCGGATCTTCGGGGATCAAAATGTTAAGCTCTGCATTTAGTTTCAGCGCAAATCAATAAGGTAGTGCAAAGAGCATCCTATTAAACTAATTTGAGTTTCTGGGTTTTACTTAGTGGAATAAAAAAGCTGATTCGTTTACAAGAAAGTTTTCCCATCATCGGATCTCATATGCGATTTCTAGCCATGCGATATTTATAACTTTCATTTAAGCCATTATCTTCAAATAGCATCAGCTCATACATACACAAATTGGAATACCTTAATCATTGATATGTTCTGAGTAGAAATTCTTGAAAATCAACAAACCAAATAACAATTGTATTTTCTTATCAGTCGTGTGCATCGATGATGAACGCGCTGATGTCACAATATGTTGCTACTATTGCTGCTGCTACTATTTACATTCCAAATACAACAGCAATTCTCATAAGTATATTCCTTTGTTAAGCCGACATGCAATCGCAGGAAAGAACAACAACAAAAACACCCTCTAATTTGACAGCCGAAAGCTAAAAACTGTCAACTGAACATGCACGCACACCAGCGATGCCAACTTGCGGTGAATTCCCCGATTTGTGGGTAATTTTACATAGTACGGGGAATCGGGGAAGGAGCTGTTTTTTGCGGGGAATTTCAAACCGTTCAGCTTTTAGTTATTAAAGTCAGTAGAGTATTTTTTGTCAAATTTTATGTAATGGAAATCGTTTAACTTTTGCAATATTTCATATTTTAGGTATTTTCTTGGTTTGAAGAAATCGATTTTTAAAAAAGTGTGTAATTTGAAAGACTTTCATTTCAAAAGTATTTTGTAAAAATTTCAGAGAGAAACTCAGAGTGCTTTCGTAGATATAGACAATTATAACGCCGAGGTTTTTATTAGGTTTTTTATTTTAAACAGTTGCCTTCTCTTTCGGCCGTTCAGAAAAGTTTAGCTATGCCTTGGTCCAGCTGCTCCTGATTAATAACTCATAATCTTTGCTGACTAATCTGTTGAATTACAAACTACGGTCAGCCATCATAAAGAAGAAAAAGAAGTATATTTTAAATGTTAAAAATTGATAGTCAAAACTTTGAACCCGTTTTTTTCAAAACAAGGTTTTTGCCATGTTTTATTTGAGCCAAAAGAAAAGTCCATGCCTTTTCTTTTGAGAACTTTGATGCCCAAAAGTGGGTTAAGGCTTGTTTATCTATCAAAATCAGCGTCTAGTAACTCGAAACACCCCATTTCGTTCAAATTTGATACGCTAACTACTACCCAATGGGACTAAACTTTGTACAAGTTTGAGCCCGATAGATTTTGAGAGTGAGTTCCCTTGAGATGAAATGACTCATGTGTCAAAAAAAAACTCCGAAGTCAGAAAGAACATTTCTATTAACCTACCAGTCCTATAAAAAAATGGTTAAGTTTTTGACCGAGATAGTGCAGGGCCGCTTTAAAATAACAGTCACCGAGATTAATTTTAAGCCAACGTAAAGGCATTTTTCGTTTTTATAAAATGTTTATATGGAAAGTGCGTATCGTGCTGTTGTAACATAAAATTATACCGGTGCGGGGAATTTGAGCGAAAATCGGGGAATTTGAACGAAAATCGAGGAATTTGATCGAAAATCGGGGAATTTGATCGAAAATCGAGAAATTTGATCGAAAATCGGGTAATTTCTCGAGGTCTATCGGGGAGACAAAAAAAATGAGTTGGCATCTCTGACGCACACACACATTTATACAGAGTCAAACATACACACCTTAGTTTTGGTGGAGGGTTTTCTTTTTTTTAATTATATGTTAACACCTTTTTGGGTTTTTTTTCTTTTATTTTTTTTTTTGAGATTCTCAAGTTGTATTATCGAACTAACACGCAAAACACTATGAGCTTTGTATAAGAGGAAGAGAAAAAGAAAACTGACCTTTAGCTTAAAAATGTTTGACAACAATTTTGACATTGACATATTTGAGTGTATGTGCAGTGACATAAGTTAGTGTCAAATATTCTCTTGGCCCATTTTAATTGAGTGGTTATAGTTAAAAATAAATAAATTTTTAGTTCTTTGGTAGAAAATATGTATATGTATGTGTGTGTGTTTGTGGTTGTATAATGCGACATTATTCATTAAAGTTATCTAAATGTAAATAATTTAGAAATGAAAAGTTGACATGTGCCAAACACGTGACCTATGTGTTTGTTGTGCAATCTAAGAATTCAAGAGAATAACAAGGGGGCAGGGAGGAAGACTCTGTAATTAAAACTTTACATCTTTATTAAAAATATAAGGAGAGATATAAAGTGAAGTGAAGGAAGCGGAAATGTCTTTGCAAGATACAAGAAATGTGTTTTAAATAGATAATGGTGCGAAGATATTGAAATGTTTTTTTTTTTTGTTTTTGACAAGAATAAGACAAAAATCGGAAAGCAGCTCTCCAGAATTCTATGAGAATTTATTGAATAAACCACATACGATATTGGTTATCATTGCAATTTTTTTAATATTGAATTACTTAACGATCGCCAAAATGGATTCCGTCAAACCCGCTCTTGGGGCGATCCTCACCGACACGGTTGCCACTTTGGTACAATTCTACCAAAACTGGTACATTTTTTTTCTATTTTTCTGCGTTTGGTACTTGGTACATGTTTTTAAAATTTGGTACATTCTGTAGTTAGCTTTTATAATAATTAAGAATCGTAAACTTATGTTCAAAATATTTTTTGTTGAAAAAGTTAAAATTTTAATATAAATAATAATATATAAAACTGTTTTTAAAATACAAAATATATTTCAATTAGGGTGTTACTTTTTATTAAGGATGTAGTCTGGTGTTCCGGCCTAAATTTTAAGGTTATTTCGGGAGTTTTTTATTATAACAAAATAAAATGCGATCATTTTATTTTTTGTATATGTTATTATTGACATCTTAAAGTGTACAAAAAAATGTTTTTTGGAGTTTATTTTACGATATTTTTATAGTGTTTTTTACGTCAAAAGTAGGCACCTGTAGGCAAGGTGTGGGGCTGGCCCAAGCGATTACAGTACTTGAAGTCTTCTTAAACAAAAAATTTTAATAGATTGTCATTCTAGCAGGTAGTAGATTTAAACATTTGGAATAAAAAATAACAAAATGGCGGACTTCCAAATTTTTTTTTTTTTTAAATCGCGTTATTTTTTGTTGAAAATCGTTGTAAAAAATAGGAAATAATGATTAAAAATAAACAATTCTACTACCAGCGAGTGCCATTGGCGTATTAAATAACACATTAAAAGTTAAGCCCAATCGGTTCTATAGAATTCTCTCAGACCCCTGAGTCAGTCAAAAAAAAACGTTGTTTCGAGAAAAAACGCTTTTTAAATTTTAACAACAGATAAAGTTTTCACAACAGGCGCTCTCGACTATGAGCTATAACTTCGTTAATATTTTGAGATTTGGCCTGAAATTTTGTAACTTTCGAAATACATTTTAAAAAAAAAAAATTGATTTTTTGAAACTCGAACACCTGACTACATCCTTAATAAATAACATTTAATGTTACTTATTATATTGGTACATTTTCCCCCCCCATTTGGTACATTTTTTTTGCAAATATTGGTACAAAATGAAATGAGTAAGTGGCAACCGTTCTCATCGACAACTGGAACCATGTTTGCCTATGGCTTAGCTCAAAGCAAAATGATTGCGATGGAAGAACAAGAACTGGTGTTGAAACTGATTGGGCATGAAGTCTTCACTCGGTTAAATGTAATATATTTTTAATGTCTTAGTGTGGCCCAGCCCAAATGGATTTTACCAGATGGTTAACCTGACGACAATTGTTGTTGCCAACAAGTCTAATAAGTCGTTGACGAGTGCAAATGGAAAAGAAAATTCATAATAGAAATGTCATTCATGGATTAGTTTATAGTATTACAGAAATAAGCTTTCTTATCCTTCCAAAATGCTAGAAATCGGCGTTTGCGAATATAACAAAGAAAACCACCATATTCCTTTAGAATGTTCTGACATCTCCGAAATTTTAGTAGCTGTTAAGTAACATCTAAAAAAGAGAATCAGGCCTATCGTTAACAAATTTTCACGTAAATATTTGCACTTGTCAGCAATCTAAAATATATTGCTGACAAGTCAAGGAGTTCCGCAAGGGAGTCACCTTGGACCTCTACTATTTAATATTTTTATTAATGATGTGATTCAAGCTTTTAGTTATTGCAGCATTTTACTATATGCAGATGACTTGAAGATGTATGCAACAATACAGAATTTGTCAGACAGCACAAAATTTCAAGATGATATTAACTCCTTCATATCCTGGTGCGCCACCAACGGAATGAAATTAAATTTTTCCAAATGCAAGCTCTTAACGTTTAATCGAAACCTCTCACCCATCTCATTCAATTACTGTCATCAATCCCAAGACTTCACCAGAGTTCCCTTAACAAAAGACCTCGGCATCTATTTTGACTCTAAACTTTCTTTTACCCCCCATAGGGACTATGTTATTTCAAAAGCAAATTTGCTTCTCGGTTTCGTTAAGCGAAACTCTAAAGAATTTCGTGATCCTTTCACGCTTAAAACCACTTTCATTGCACTGGTTAGATCTATTCTTGAATATGCTAATATTATATGGCACCCGATCTATCAAAATGACATCGATAGGATCGAGAGAGTTCAAAAAAACTTTACCAAATTTGCGCTTCGACGAACCTATGAATACGAATCTATGCCATCGTACGATGCCAGATGTCAGGAACTTAATTTACAAAAGCTTTCAATCAGACAAAATGTATCAAGCGTGTTATTTATTAAGGACATACTTGATGGCAAAATCGATTCACCCGATCTCTTGTCCTTAATTCCATTCCATACACCAGCAAGACCTCTTGAGAGCACTGTTTATTTTATGTCAAAGTTCATAGAACTAATTATGGTCACAGTGATCCTATTTCAAGATGCCTTAATCTCTATAATAATATTAAAATTGATTTAGATTGCGACAGATTAATTTTGATTAAAACACTAAAAAATTATTTTAGTTAGTTTATCTTTCCTACTTTTCTTTTATTATTATTTTATTAGTTATTACCTTAGTTTGTAAGTAAATTTTTTGTAATCTGTAAGGGCTTGGCCCAGTAGATGAAATAAACACAAATACAAGTCAAAATGTTCACGTGAAAATCTGTTCACGAGAGGCCTGAATATCACTTCTGAATTAGTCAAAGACTAAAATGTTTAAAACAAACAAAACTAAGTAATAAAAAGGATTGGGAAGGTTTGGTTGAAACCTACAATATAAACCAACAAATGATAACCTGGTATACAGACGGTTCTCTTACTGATGAAATAGCAGGAGCCAAGGATAAAATAAAATACTTCGAGCCTATGGGTAAATACGCCAGTATCTTTCAGGCGGAAATATACATACACCATAGACAGGTGTGGTTAATTCAATCTCAAGCGGAACTATCGGAATCAGAACATTGCGTTACTAACTGACAGCCAAGCGACTATCAAGGCACTCGAATTCTAGCAGGTTACCTCTAAACTGGTTAGGGAGTGTCTTGAGAAACTTAACACGCTTGGCTTGCAGAACAAGGTCTGGATACTTTGGATTCCAGCCCATGTAGGAATAGAAGGCAGATGAGCTAGCGAAAAAGGGGGCAGAAACTCCATTTGTAGGACCCGAACCCTTTTGTGGAATAAATAAAAGGTATCTAACAATGAAGTTAAATAAAGAAGAAGAAAAACTGAGAACATCATACTGGGATAATCTACCAGGAATGGAACAATCAAAAACTCTTTTAGGAACATACAAACTAAAAAGATTTAAGGAATGTATGAATTTATCAAAAAATAAATCTGAGAATTATAACAGGTATTTTGACAGGGCATTGCAGGCTGAACCATCATCTGACAAACCTGAGAATATGTAATAATGAGTTATGTAGATTTTGTGAGGAGGAAACAAAAACTCCATAACACATTCTAGGATAATGTCCTATGCTTATGCAAAGCCGGAAAACGTACTTGGGAGATTACCAAATACCAGACGGCAAGTTGAAGAACTTGGAAATAGACTTTATACTAAAATTCATTACGGGTATAGGACTTATAGAAATACTATAACTCTTTAAGGATTATTGGGCTCATAGGAATACTATACTATGACAATACTATAATCCTCGAAGGGAGCACAATAAATGGTAAAATGCCTAAAGTTACTCTGATTGAAGTCGATGTTTTTAAATTTAATTTTGTAAAGGCCGATTACGATGCAAAGCCGTCTTGGCATAACAGTCGTTTGTCTAAACTCAAGAATTCACTTAATAAAATGATGAAGAAATGCAAATCTAATTCGGCATTCCGCGAAGAGTTAACTCGCATTAGCAATAAGTATGAAACACTAAAAAAGTTCCTGTATAAGCAGCATTTATTGGAGATTGAATCTAATATTAAATTGAATTCGAAAGCCTTCTGGTCTTTCATTAATGAAAAAAGAAAGACGCAGGGGTATCCTAAAAGTATGACTTATCTGGATACTACATCTGACTGTGAGAACCTTATATGTGATATGTTTGCATCGTTTTTCCAATCTAACTTTGTTAATGAAGGTGACGAATTGGACCCAATTTCGTTATCTCGCCACCATATCGAGGCCCTTCTATTACCGATCTTGGTTTTCTGAAACTTTCTAAGGAGGAGGTAGAGTTAGAACTGCTTAAGCTTGATATAAAGAAAATTCCCGGTCCTGATAATATTCCACCACTTTTTCTTCAAAAGTGTGCTCATAATTTGGCCTTTCCGTTGACTAAAATATTTAATTTATCATTAGCTAATGGGGATTTCCTAGCTGCGTGGAAAGAATCAGTTATTATCCCTATTCATAAATCTGGCTCTAGACATGATGTTGCTAACTATCGTCCAATATAGAAGCTGCCTCTAATCCTTAAAGTATTTGAAGCCTTAGTGAAAAAAAGAATTTATGTTAACATCAAACACATCAAATTTCTGAATACCAACATGGATTTGTTAGTGGTAGATCCACAACAACCAATTTAACCCTCTTCTCTCATTATTTAAAAAATGAGATCGAGATGGGGAAAACAGGTTGATGTAGTGTTCACTGACTTTGCATAAGGTATTAATCAGAAAGCTTCAACTCATGGGCTTTCATTCCTCTATACTTAGATGGTTGACAAGCTACTTACTTGAACGTAAACAATTTGTTCGATTGGGGAATAAGTGTTCAAAAATCATTTTAAATTACTCTGGGGTGCCGCAAGGTAGCCATCTTGGCCCGCTTTTGTTCGTCTTATTTATTAATGACCTTTCAAATTATATTCGGCATTCTAGATGTTTAATCTATGCTGATGATGTCAAAGTTTTTAAGGCAGTGTCCAGTGTTGAAGAATCCCGGTACCTTCAAGATGACATTGATAATATATACCAATGGTGTATTGTCAATAATCTCTTTTTTAATATTAGTAAATGCAACATTCTTACGTTCTCTATGAGTAATAATAATTTATTGTATAACTATACCATAGTAAATACAGATCTCACTTGTCTAGATTCAAAAAAAGACTTAGGCATAATTTTTGATAGTAAAATTAGTTTTGCTGATCACTACAATTATATAATTTCTAAGGCAAATGCCCTGATGGGCTTCACCCGTCGAAATTCTAACGAGTTTAAGGACCCATTCACTCTAAAGACAATATATATTTCATTGGTTAGATCGGTTGTGGAGTATGGTTGCATAATCTGGGATTCTGCTTATACTTGTCACAACGAGAGGGTTGAGAAAATTCAAAAAAGATTTACTCGATTTACCATATCAAAGCTTAAATGGAACTTCAATCCATCGTATTCTAGCCGTTGTGCTCTCTTGGGCTTAAAACATTTGATGACAAGAAGAAACTATTTTCAGGTATTATTTGCAAGGGATGTGCTCATGGGTCATATTGACTGTTCTCCCCTTCTTGCTATTTTTAGCTTATATGCACCGGAAAGACCAATTAGACAAAGGCAATTTTTCCACTTGGCATATCACAGAACCAATTATGATCGTAGTGAAACTGTGCACAAGTCGTGTGTTAAATTTAATAATATTTATTTGCAATGTAATCGACCTCAGTGTGACAAGTGACGTTTTTAAGTCAAATTTAATGAATTTATTGTAGTAAGTGTTTCAATTTTGTTTTATTAATTGTTATAAGTTACTGCTTTAGTTTTAAGTTTATATTTTTTTAACTTTAAGTAATCTGATAGAAATTTTTTCGACAGATTAATAAATAAATAGTTCTTTCGGACGCGGTGCACATCCCCAAAATAATAATAATAATAATCAAAGACGGGCCTTATGGTCAAGGTTGGATAGGAAGAAGACAGTGTACAGTGTACCAATACTAAATCAACAAATCTAGTGTTAAACCAACACAGATTTACGACTGCGAAACATTGAATGGAGCATACAGACCTTTCACATTTTTTCTGTCTTTTCTGCCTTTTGAGACTGAAGATTGTTTTATGAATTGAAGCTAGACCAGAGATACTGGCTTAAGTCAGATCTGAATGGAGACGATTCGTTGTGGCCCTTTGTTCCCCATTTAATAACATAATATACCACAATCTCTCCTTTAATTAAGCACTTCACCCCTTACCTCAAGCACCTGCTGACACAAGCCAAATCAAAAAAAAAAAAAAAAACAACAACAACAGTGTGTATAAATTTCTTCTTTAAATTTCGACAAAATTGTCATATCGCATTGCATAACTTCTAACACGCTCCCTTTCAAATGTATGCAAAAAAAAAAAAAATTATTCCCCTTTTTTAACGAAACCAAACACCCTCATCGTTATAGTTGTTGTTGTTGTTGTTACGCTACCAACAGTGCGCCCCGTGTGCGCTCGCAGGAAAGGTACTCAATTGGAAAATTACCAGGACGAAAATGATGAAAAAAAGAAAAGAAAAAAGATTAACAGAAAACGTATCAAAGCATATTAAGTAGTTTTACATTAAGAAGAGATAAGGCCAAAATAATTTGGCTGGCTGCATTGTGATGGCAAAAAATTGGCCAAGATTACTTGCCACTTTTATGCAAATGTAAAATCGTATTTACTTTTAAAATAACATTGCCAAAACTGGTATTAAATTTACATTTATTTTTCTAAGGGAGACAGGAAGGGGCTAAGCCAAATACAATCTTGGATAAGGTCAGTTTGCTGTATTCGCATTTACTTTTGAACATTTAGGAGTATGTTTTTTTCATGCGAATTTATGGGGTTTAATTTGGAAGTGATGAAGTGTATTAAGTAAAGAAATAATGCAAATTTTTAATACTTTTATCTATAGCAAAAAAAAAAACCTATGAAAATAAATTAAAATTTATGAAATTATGCAAATGACATGAAGTTTATAAGGGCAAGGAATTGGCAAATGAACAAGCAAAGTCGCTGCAAATGGAAATTTTTTTTTTTTTTTTTTTGACAGCTTCGGTAATAATGACTTCAGAGGCCTTAGAAATAAATGAGATAATACCTTTAGAGTAAATTGTTAATCTAGATAACAAAGAGTGTTAACAAGTAGATGAGTTTGATCTGAAATTTTTTTGACAAGCATAAGCTAGAAAAATGCAGATTCTGTAACGAAACATATGATATTACTGTACCTGTCTTGTCACACGCCACCAACATCCAGAATTGCCTAAGGGACAGAAAGAAGGTTCTCAAAGCCCTAGCAGGTAATACCTGTGCCAAGAAAAAGGAGACACTGCTGACTATATATAAAACGATACGATGCTCAGTGGTGAACTACGCTGCATCTATATGGTCCCCACTCTTCAGCGCAACACAGTTGTCTCGACTACAGGCTTGCCAAAACGTTGCTCACCGCACTGTGACAGGGTGCCATCTCATACCCATGAAAATCACCTCCATGATGAGACACTTGTGCTTAAGGAGAAAGAGCAAGCAGTTTTTTCTGCCATGTCACCAAGATAACAACCCAAATCTACACCTTACTGCATTTCTGCACTGCACTGTTCCGGACCATTCGAGCATTTAAGGAAGACCTAAAAAGATTTACGGGCCAATCCTAGTGCGACAGACAAACCTACGTTGCCGCCAGTCTAATCGTTTTCTGAATTGCAAGCCACCGCTAGTAGAAGAAGAAGCCGAGAAACAGCTTCCAAGGTGAACCAACCAGATGCACTTTGGCCCAATTGAGATCTGGGTGAAGCTACTATCTGAACTACAACATGGCCAGGATCAATGAGATGGTAGTAAATGTGTGCCCATTGAGCGGATCTAGTTCCCATGATACTGTACACCTCTTTTGTTGCCCACAAAACTCGACTGACCTTAGAAGGATCACTTTCTTGGCATACCCAATCGGCGCAGCTCACATGCTGGGCCTGGACCTAACAAACGCAGACAGCTGACGAAAATTTAAGATGTGAATGACAAGGATTTCAAGAATGGGGTTTCTGCAACAACAAGAACATATCGTACCTGATTACTTGCTTGTTTCTTGCTATTCAGGGCGACCCAGAGATCAACGCAAAACCGAGTGCTGTCTGTTTTTCCACAAACGAGCTCGCCCATTAACTCCTTGATTATGGGTGAGGTGAATTTTGCTCGGGAGACAACTTTCAAAAATTTTTTGGATCAAATTTGAGGTCAGAAAAGGTTCTTTGTATAGAAAAATCTCACTTTTCCCTAATTTCTGCTGCGGAGTTCCCTTTGGAATATTTTTTAAATCAAAATCAAGTCAAAATTAGTCTGGGACTGTGTGCAACTACTGAATAGACTAGCTACCAACAACATCATAGTTCATCGTTATATGGGTGCCAGGTCATAGTGGGTCATTTAGGGAACGAAAACGCTGACGAGCTCGCTAGAAAAGGACCTGCCAGCAAATTTACTGGACCAGGACCATTCTGCGGGTTGCCATGGAGTTTCACGAAGTACAATCTCAATAATTGGCTTGAAGATAAATCGCATCAATATTGGATGGAAACAAAAGGTATAAGAGTAGCAAAAATCTTCTTTCAAAATATATCTAGAAAGAGAACTATAGATATTCTTGGACTAACAAGAACAGGTATTCGCATTGTCTCAGGTTTCTTAACTGGACATTGTAGAGTAAACAAGCACCTATATAATATGAAGATGAGTCAGAATAACTTATGTAGGTTATATAACGAAGAAAAGGAAACACCTGAACACTTATTGGATGCGTCTTCGTTACTTGGGAAACTATTACATAGAACCGTCAGAAATTGCGGACAAATTTCCCAAGAATGTCTTTGAATTCTTAACGAATACAAGACTCAGGAATGATTTGTAATCTATAAAGTTTTTCACAATAGACTCAACTGAAACCTCAGTAACTAGGTGAGCAGTTCCCGCTCTTTATTTAATCTAATCTATATAAAAATAGAAGCCACAAATACGTTTTCTAGCTCAAAAAACCCTGGTATGCAAAATTTCAACATTAACTGTCGGTCCTTGGATAAAAATGCCATCAGCGTTGTCATGGTGGGGGCTATAAAAGTGGTCTATATTTCGATCCAGTCTGATATCCACTAGTACTGATATGGGTATCTATAAACGAAAGTACAGAAAATCAGATGGCGAATATTTTGACTTGAAATGGATTAAAAAATAGTTTTATTAGGTCGCAACGTTTCGCACTCTAATTGTATTTTTTGTTTGCTTTTTTCTAAAATTTCTCAGCTGATTTTCTCCATATTATTTTTATTATGGCACAACAGCCCATGGAGGGCCTAGGTCCAACTTTTCGCAACAATTCACGTGGTGCTTTTTCTCACTCCTATTCATTGATTCGCACCAAATGTTGCAATAAAATGTATAATTTCTCATGGCCTGTTCAAAAATTATAATAATGTTGAATTATAAATGGTTTTAATATTTCTAAAATTCTTTTATGGAAAATCGTTTAAAAGTTTAACTCTTTATTTCGTGTTTTTTTTTTATATTCAACAGTAAACCAAATACCAAAACATTAAAAACACATTTTCCAATTCTCTAACTCTTAAAATGGCTTTAAAACATAATTGAGTACATAATAAGTACAAAGCTAAACTCACAATGTATGCATGTATAAAGGCTTTAAAAATGCACTTAAGCTGCGAATCTGTCAAGTGGAATTTAACCGCATTGCACATTCACGCAGTATCAGCAATTTGTGGTATGAGGAGAGCGTTATACCGCGGCGATCCCTCATTTTCCCCCCCATTTAATAGGGTGTCGCATTGCATGGAGTCCTTTCACTTTTTTTTTTTTACCCGTCCTTTTTGAAGTATGAATGACTAAATAAATTAATAATGCCACAATGCTTACGTAAGTACTTTTTTATTTGTGCTTGCTGCAAAACGGTGGCACGAGACATAGGAAAATATGTGTAAACAAAAAAATTTAATATATATATATAATATAAATTTATGTTTAATGTTGACAATATACTCGAAGGCTTTAAAAATAATGGGTACAAAATTGATGGAAAATATTACAATAATTATTTGCATTCCAAAATATTGAGTTTTGTTATATAAAAGTAAAGAATACAGGGGTTCGTGGAACCAAAATGTATCAGTGCATGAAAAATATATATACAGTGTCGACTATAGAATTAGCAGACCCGAGATGAAGGATGTGCTGAATTCTATTCCAAATGTAAATGGAAGTTTCCTTTTATCTTTCGTATTCGTTTTTGTAGAACAGTTTTTGTGAAATCATGATCGATAATCGAACCCGGGAGACCCTGGGAATAATATATATTTAAGCACACTATCATTAGCGAAACTCCCAGTTTTAGTTTCTCATTTCATTAGTTCCAGGTAGTCGTTGCCAGCATAAATGACTTACCGTTAAAGTGGCAAAAAACTCTATCGATGTCTTAAGGCACATACTTTGATTGATTGCATGAATAGCCCCGCCATTAACCTTAGCGATAGAAAAGGTTAGGTTGATAACCGAGTGCGCCTCACTTACAAATTTTGCCCAATTTACACAGTTAGTGTTATTTTAATACCACAAAACCTCAATATAATAGAAGTTTGATGACCGATAATTGTTTAATATCGAAGTTAAATCCATTTCGTTTGATTTAAGAATTTGACAGGTTCGCAGAAATTTACAATTTCCACAGTTAATTCAGCTGTATTCGATAGTGATCTGTTGTTTGATTTAAGAGATGGTTCGAGCAAACCCATTAGCATTTCATCGAAACTTTTGACCGTGCCGAGCATTAAACCCGGGCGCCTAGCACACTAACCACTAGGGTCCACGCACACAGAGTAAATATAGAGATATTAAATTTCCTCAAAGGAAATAAACTCATAGGAGAACTATAAACACAATAAATCTTTGAGGTATATCACAATAGGCCCTAGATGGCCGCAGTGATCTGGGAAATTATTGCCCACCTCCGTATTTTTCCTAGTTTATTTTTCCTCCAGATATTTACAGTAAAAACATTACGTGCTACAAAGTATCCCCATTTGACCGCTTGCTCACTAATAAACCAGAAGTTAGTTAACCCTTCTGCCCTTTCGGGCCAACTCGTCTACCTTTTCGTTGCCTTCTATGTTCCAATGGAGACTTATATTAGAGCAACGCTGTGCAGTTGGACTAGGTACGTAAGGCGCTTTCTTCACTGTTTTACTTGATTAGATGTTGTGACGTTCGAATCACGTGGCATGCTTACAACTTGGCTAACCGATAAGATAGCGATATTTGTTTTAAACGCACATATGACAGGTTGAGAGGAAAAGTGGGCTAAAATTTATATAAGAGCAAAAGTGAAATAATTTAGAGTATCAGTGCAAGAATGGCATAAGTAATACGGTTTAGAGTGAAAATGAAACGCCATAAAAGTAAGAACAAAAATGGTATAACAATTCTTTCAGAGTAAGAATAGCATAGTTTTTTATTCCGTTTTCGCTCTAAACATATTTCGTTTCACTTTTGCTCTGAACATATTTCGTTTTGCTTTTGCTCTTAAGTAAAATTATTCCACTTTTTTCTGAACGTAGAAGTTATACCACTTTTCCTCTCAGCCTCTCATATATTCCATGTTCTTCCAGCATCATGCATGCCCCCCCCTAATTACTAATTAAAGAAGGTTCGGATCGATCGATTAATACCCAGTCTGTCCGAAAAAATTGCTGCTCCAAAGCCACATCTTGAATCCGTTCGTGAATACTATGGTGTCAAAATTACTTAATATCAGTCTGCTGCCCTATTCCTTTCGGGAAGCCAAATGTACCGTAAAGTTAAAGTTATTGAAACTCACGATAGGAATGATATAGTTCGTTTTGTTGACTATTTGTCGCCCATGCGACATGAAGAGGATACCAGGGATAGAGTCCTGCTTCTCTTAACCTCAAGGTATTCATGGTTGTCAATTACTTGATAAAGAGATCTATTGGAAGCAGGCGCATAGGAACATTGAGAGCCCCTGAGGGACATCACCGAATGACTCTTTTAGTTCATAAGTACGTTGAACTTTGTATACGTTCCAATTTAGTTACACTTTAGTTCATGCTGAGGACCTCCCGCCACACCAAGGTTCTGTATGATCCGATTGGACGTATAACCGCCTTATAAATACTCAAGGTAAATTTTTGTGGGAGACACAGTTTTTTGCAAAGCATTCTTTTGAAGGCATAGAATGGAGTCAGTCTCCTGTTCATCTTAGAATCCAGAATAGCCGATGGTTGAGAGATTCAACGTTTGTTGTATTGAGTTGAGGAGGGTTTGGTTCTGTTGGCAAAAAGATCTGTACTGAAAGCAGTTGATCTGACTATTCCGGTTCGAGTCCTGATGAGTAATTCGTCGATTCGTGCTAAATTATAAAAGGATTAAAACTTCCTGTTTATTTTATAGTTATGAGTATATTTGCTTTTTCATTTATAGTTAAATAGATATATGAAAAGTTATCAGATATTCATCTGAGGGTCTTTTAGTGGCAAGAGAAAATCTTACCCGGGTGGGTTTCCAAATCAATATCAATTCCTAAAATTTGGTTGTTTTTTGTTGTTCAATTTGATTTTCTCATATCGTTGTGAAGATTTCCTAGACTTTAAACATAAGTACATACCTATAAAAATCTACAACGGGTAAAATCATAAGAGATATTTAGATCATTGTCGTTTTCATGCAAATGCATAAATTTTGTTGTGGTTAATTTGGGACAAAAAATAACTCATATCCCCTTATTCTTAAGTCTGATACAGACCCTAAACGAGGCTTTCACCTATAAGTCTGACACATTTTTATAATGAGTGAGATCGAAAAAATCTTAACATATATAAAATGCAATAATTTTTAAACGGTTGATCTTAAAGTTTTGATTTTTATTTTGTTTAATTACAAAATTACAGAAAAATATAACTTTTGTAGTTCTAAATACTATTTATGAGCTCGTGGATCTTTTTTGGCAAGCGCCTTCCATTAGAGATTTGATAGTTGTTTCAGACACCTTTTTGGAACAGTTTGCCCATCTCCTTTTAAAATCTTCGGTATTTTAGGACGACACCTTTTTTGTGCTCTTTAAGTTTATTTTCACAAGAGCCCAATATCTCTCCACTGGTCTTAGCTCCGGACAATTTGGAGGATTGGCCTCTCTTGGGGTACAAAAACTATGTTTTCTTTCTTGCCATAGTGGCATGATACCAATTCGGGTCAAAAATATGTGGACACATTGTGCTCTCTTATGAAAGGAAGAAGTTTTTTTTTCAAACATTCTTTGATGTATATTTCGGTATTTATAGAGCCCACTATAACAAATGACTTGCTTCTTTTGCCGCAACTGCATATAGCTTGCCATACCAGAAATTTTTTAGAAAATTTTGTCTGCTTTTGGATTCTAAATTGTTCTTCGACATTTCTTCGAGCATCAGCAACATAAAAATTTTGACCCGGAAGCTGCGTAAAATCTGCCAGTACATATGTTTCGTCGTCCATTATACAACATGAATATTTTTGTATGAAATTCGATTTTAATTTCCGAGCCCTACTTTTGGCGTCTAAATTTTTTGCAGCATTCCTGTGTGGAAATTTTTGGACTTTGTATGTTTTCAAACCTGCGTTGGCTTCAACTTTTCGCACCAAATAGTCAGAGCACTGGGCTAACCGGGCAGCTTTTCTACCAGATGTGTTTGGAGATCTTTTCAATATGCTTTCTATTTTCTTGGCTTTCCCAATATCATGAGGTCCTTGTTTTCTTCCCGAACCTGGTTTCCTAGCTTAATAACATTGGAAACAGTTCGACGGCAGACCTTCAAATCTTTGGCCAATTTTTTGTAGGACCAATTTGGATTTTTTTTGAAAATTTTTAATAATTTTAAGACGTACTTCTTTTTCTTCACTCATCTTGATCAAACACACAATAAATCAACATGTTTGTCATTAAAAATAACAACTGACATATTTTTCAAAGATAACTAGATCAAAGATATTTTTAAATTTTACACTCAAAAAAAATTATTTGGTAAAACGTGTGTTAAGATTTTTTCAATCTCACTCCTTATCTCTACACAATCGTGTTGATTATTTCACAATCCTAATCTCAATACAAGTATCATTTCAAATTGTATACTCTTTTTGCTATCTAGCCACAAAAATCAATTTTAATTTTCAAATTAAATAATTTTACATTTGTACTTTGTAGCCGTGAAGCAGAAATGCTCTTCAAACCTTTGTTGCATACTCAAAATATTTTTTTATCCTTCGTCATCATCACGTGTATTTATTTTGTATGTCGACCGACCGCATTTTTGCAAAACCGCAATTTATGCGTTTTCATTCAGTAGATACTCACAATACGAGTACTCGATACTATACAGGAAAAGTGCCTCTTAATTCAACATTTTCACTTTGACAATGAAAATTCATATGCATACATGTATGTGATATCCTTGTGTATATTCACTGTTATTTCATTCATGGATGACAACGCCATAGACCATGAATATAATACCTTCACTTACCCACATACGCAATGTAATACAAACAATTTTGTTTTTAATCGCTTTCCCAGAGCCGTTGCAAATGCAAATCGTTTATAATAATTTTTTGTTTTTTTTTTATGATTTTATGCTTCAATATTTTGTCCTTTTTGTGGTTTGAAAAAATACATTTATCGATATATAGTACATAGATATACGAGCATTTAATTGATTTACGATATGATAACATGACGGCATTAAGAACCGCATAAATTTTGATTTACATTGTATGTTTGTGTGAAAAATCGAAGCTTTACAGCTTTTTTTTTTTTTTTTTTTTTTTTTTTTTTTAAAAAAGTTTTTCCAATTTTACAAATAAAATAATTCGAAAATTCCGTGATAGACTTTCTAATAAATTTGTTGATTAATCAATATATATGTATGTATATAAATTGTTTTTCCAATATGCCAATAATAATTATTAAGTGCTTTTTTATATTACTTTTTTTGTTGTTTTTCCTTGTGTAAACAACATCAGCTGTTGCCGAGTGGTAGTAAAAAAAAAACAACAACACGGTAAGGCATGAATAGGAAAATCTATAAAACGTAATGTGCAAAATATGCAAAATACATAATGAAATGTAAAGAAAGAAAAGGGGAAGCGCAAGCATTGTTCCATTATTTTTTGCACAATTTCATGCACACAAAGTACAGTGGGTAAAGTCATTAAAATTCTCAAAAAAAAAAAAACAAAAAAACAAACAGCAAATTGCTATGCCCATAGTTAAGAAGAGGTTTTTGAGTTATGGTCCATACTACACCATTAGAAAAATCGATTTGTATTAGTGTTTCAAAAAACTGAAGCACCGATGTGTGTGCGACGAAAAGAGACAGCAACAACTGAACAGCTTTTTGCAAGTACACCAATCATAAACGTACTAACGTGCTTAACCCAATAAGTCAAACTTGGAACTTGGAAGAGTTAAGAATTGTGGTAGGTTAGCTTTGTTAATGTCCACAGCAATAGTTGGGGGGGGGGGGGGGAATTCTTAATTTAGGGTGGAGTGGGGCAGCCCATATTTTCGTTGCAGCACTCAAAAAACTTCAGAGTAAATACAACAATTTTTGTAGAAATATTAACTCTTTTCGTTAACGGATTTTAGCCAAACCAGAAAAGAGCAAACCATACTCCGACGGAGTATATTCAACTCCGAAGAGTGAGTTGTATTTTTGAGGAGTCATATTAACTCCGGTAAGGAGTTATATTAAGAATATAAATGGTTAAAGTAGCTGATAATGCAAAAATTATACCAACTCTATAAAATGTTGATTCAACCCTCAAAAGAGTTTAATTAACCACTTGAAATTCTTGAACTAATTGTAAAAAAGGGTTACGTTGAACTCCGACTAGGAGTTGAATCAATTCCGCAAAATGTTACCTCAACCTTCAAAAGAGTACAATAAACCACGTGAAATTCTTCAGACAACATTGAAAAGAGTTGGTCTAACTCAGACTAGAATATTGTCCCAACCCTTAAGAGTTCTATTAACAAATTAAAATTCTTGAACCAAAATTGAAAAAAAGTTCGGTTTTTATGTTTTTATTAGTTTTTTGTTAATTTATTAGATAAATATATGATATTCACAGATATTTTAGTATAAACAAAAATATAATAAATATTTAAAGATTCTTTAAATGATTCTTGTACAGAACATATTCACTTCAGAATTCAATGTAACCACCATTTAGTACACATCGTCCCTATTATAGAGTTACAAAAAATTCACAACTATTCACATCAAATTTGACAGAAATTAAAATATTCCTGTTCTTCTCTCCGTACATTAGGAAAAAAGAGAGTACAATTGATGCCGTTCAGAGTTAATCTTACCTTTTGGGAAAAGTTGATTTATTTTACACTTTGTTTCGGAGTACTGTTGACTCCGTTTAGAGTTAATAGTAGATTTTTATAGAACCTTTGAAAATTAGTTATTTTTACTTAGAAAAAAGTTGATTGATTTACCTTTTCCATGGTTATATTAGCCATTTTCAGAGTTAATCGAACATATATTGGTTGAAACTGCATAGTTTATTTGAAATTGCCTTCAGAGTCATTTTGACACTTCCAAAAAGTTTTTATAACAACAAAAAGAGTTGAATCAACTCAAAAAAACTTCAAACAACTCTTTTCGGTGTTGGTTGCATAAAAGTAGTATTAACTCCGCAAAAGTTATATTAATTCACAGAAAATGTTTTATTAACTCCGAATATTTTTTTCGGTGAGTAAAAGAAAATTTATATTTAGAAATATCTAAGGATTATTAAGAAAACTTTTTGGAAAATTTTGAAAGTAAATGAATTTTTTAATAGGGGAATGTCGTCAGGGTTGGAGCATATTTTGGCTTTTGCTCTTAACTACCGTTGAAAAACGAATTTTTTTTAATTTTCGTTGTTCGTTAAAAAGATCTTACAAATTGCAATGTTTTTGCTGAAGATCAAAATATAATTGGATTAATAGTTCAGGAGTTACAGACAAAGAACAAAAAATTTAGTCAGGGTCGGAACACTGCTGTCAGGGTCGGAGTACTGAGAAAATAATAATAAGAAATTAAGGAATATATTTGAAAATAACATGAAAATTAAATAAAAAGGAAAGTTACACTTGAAAACCAAGAAAAGAGACCAGAAATCAAAATAAAAATTCCTCTGTGTGAATTTTAAGGAATGATTTTTTTATACTCACACGATGCTGATTACAAGCACTGCTCCGACCCTGACAACACACGTCATTTAGTTTCGCATCATTTACAGCATATTCGCATGATGCAAACACCATGAAATGCTACATATTTCCACTTCATAAACCTTATCGAACAATTTGAGTTAACTTACTTTGATGTTTTTTTTTTTCGACGAATCTCAACGGACCCTCCTCCCGCCCAATACGACCGAGGGGCGCATCTGCAAAACGCACAGATCGGTGACAGATGCAATCGCAGTCCGGACTGCATTGCTTACGCGGAAAAGGTGGAATGAATTGCGTTTATCCCAATTGGCATTCAATACAACTACAGATATTAAAATCATCAGTTGCTCATCTATTAAGTATAATTAATAAGGATGTTTTAGTTTGCATGTTATTTTTTAAATTAATCCTCTTTTTCTCGCACTGCTAAAAAGTTTTTTTTATCACTCAGTCACTTTTCTTCTATCAACACATATATATATACCTCACGCTCTGAACTCGAAATGGCATGAAAATTTTGCTTTCGTCTTGACAAACAATACTGTATATTAGCTTAAAGGACGCCAGTGAGTTATAAACGGAGAAAACGACACTGTCCCAACCCTGACAGCGCCCCGACCATGACGACACTCCCCTAAATGAATTTACAGGCCCTTGTTGAGGAAGCGTATACGCTGCACTATTACTTGCTGGGTTAAAAGTCTTTTTGGACTAAAGTGCACCTTTAGCGGTTTTCGCTTGTGTACAAATTTTGCACTCACCCCTCGAAAGTATGATTTTTTACACAAATTAGGTTAGAATTTAGAAAGTCGGGAAAATATATCCTTTTGAATTTATTTCCCTGCCTACTTTAGCCCAAATGGTGCCTTTCAGAGCATAGCCGTATCGGGACCATTGATTATCATCCTGATTTTGCTCTTTTCTATACCACTACAGGTTTCTGGGATCACAAGAAGTGTCACGGCATCTTTTCTCGCATACTTGGTTGGCCTCCATCTCGTTTCCCTTTACCCTGCTACACATTTTCTAGACCCATGACAGAGTCTTATAGTTTTGTACCGTTTAGAATATAGAGTTTTAAAAGCGATTCTCAAACTGTTTTAAAACTGTGTGTGCAAAGATCAGGGCTTCGATGGCTTCTTATCACTATCCGAATGATTTTTCTCTCATTTTCTCTTTCTGATATTTTACAATCCAGAATATATTGAATGTATTTGGTAATAAGGTAAATCTCAGTCTTCAATATGATCTGGAGCATACCCAGTATATCGTGGCATTTAATCGCAGAACCAAATGCCCTGTAATTCCAATAATTCTCTAACCATCTATAAATGCACCCACCATCAGATTCTAGGGGGCGGGGGAGGCGGAGGCTGTGCTTACTGATGAAAATTGCATACGTTTTGATTGTTGGTCATGAATTTTAAATTTAAAGGGACGAAGAAACTAAACCTTTCCTTAGGAAGAGTATGGATCATTGAATAGTATATTCTTAATTTTTTTTTTTTTAATTTTAGACTGCATATGAAAATCAAGAAGTGGATTATCATCAATTTTATCGTAGAATTTACTTTAACCCAAGCTTCTGTATTTTTCAAGAACTCACCATTTCCCATCGTTCTGTTACTTCTTTGGATCGTTCTCTCAGAATGTGATGGAAACAGAATACGTTTTACTTCTAAGTTTTCTGTAATGCAAACAAATACTAAGCGTTACAATGTTCCGAAGTTGTTTGGTACTTGTTCTCCTTCGGCTACTGTTCTAAATGATGTTCCATCGTTTTTGCAACTAACTTCTCAAGTAAAAAATTCTAGAATTCTAGTTTTTTCTATTCATTGTACTTTTCTTTTTATTTTTTTATTTCTGTTCACTGAAAATTTGCATTTTCTATCCACAGTGCGAGACACGCAATTCCTCTTTCGCATAGCTACAGTATAAAGAGTAGTAGGAAGAGGTGCGTGCATTGCATTCCAAAACCAAATACCAATACCAATTTCTAATACATACGAATAAACAATGCATGGAATAGTAACAAAAGGATAAATATGCTGTTATCTTGATGTCCTTTGCATATTGTATATGTAAAATTTCTATCGCTAAGTAAAAAAGGGGGAACGCGTAAAAAAGAACAAAACAAATATAAAAAAATAAAAAAATAGAAGATGAAACACTCACTGCATTCACCTAAATACCCTCATTGTTGGTTTTTATACTCGTAATTTAAAGTAGATGGTGGGCGCGGGGGTAGATTGCAAGAGAGTTGTTAGGTGGTTGTTTGTATTAAGCATAAGGGTACACACTTATTGGTAGTAGAGTAGAATAAATGTTCCAAGTGGAGTTAGTGTTCCAAGTGAACTCTTATGCGATTTCTTGCGCTTTTTGTAATTTAGTTTTATTTATTTAAAAATTAAATTTAAATTTAGGTAGAGAGAAAAAATGGGTTTATTTTATTATTATTTAGTCATTTATCATTTTAAAAACCTTTCAAATAATTTTAAATTTATAAAGATCCGATACCTCTTTCTAATTTATCGCATCGAATTAGTAGGCGCTGATTTTTACTATTACCATGGATACCGAAATTATTTTAAAAATGTTCGTTTTTGAGAATTAGTCTAGTTTTCATAGAAATGCCGTCGAAGCAACATATCCTTCGCGAGCGCGTTATACAATTTCATAAAATCAATGAAAAGCTTGGCAAAAAATTTACAGTGAATCATTTCAAAAGCGAAGGTATTCCAAAAGCTACTTTATATAGAATTCTTTAGACTACGAAAGTGAAAAGAAAATGTGGAAGTGGTAGGATTTCATCAAAAATGACTAAAATGCCCTATTTAAGCTTAAAGGTAAATTTAATAATTCGGTTAGCATTAGTCAACGTGACGTAGGTGCAGATGAAATGCGATCAAAGTTATATCTGCAAAATATTGATAAAACTTCTAATAAGGTGTCGAAAATCAGATAGCTAGAGTATATCGTTGCGCAAATATCCAAAATAAAATCACAATGCCGATGGATGCTTCAAAATTGTGCAAAAAACTCATACTTTTCGGGCGATGAGAGTTATTTCCCGCTCAGCAAATCTCAAGTGCCTAGAAATAATCGATTTTACCCAAATAATGTTTCTAAATTTAATCCAATGTAAAATTAAAGCTCAAGCCACAGTTACCATTTTTTTTTTGATTCTTGAAAACGGGACCGGGCCCGAAGTGAAAATGGGGGGAGGGGGGGGGATTGTTTCGCTGAGTCAGTATTTAAAATGTCGCTGAATGTAGACATTCTGTAACAATGGAATACAGTGAGAATATAACACGAACGCGAAAATACCATTTACTTGTTTTTCTTTTGGGAATACAGTTCTACTTACGGTCAAATATCTCGTCAATTATAGTTTCAGCTGAGCGGACGCGACAGTGTCCGCGAAAACGGGTCGGTTGGAAACCGTCGTTCAAGTATAACTTTCAACCAAAGGTTGTGTTCTACATTGCAATATCCGAAAAAGGAATTTGGAAACCTTGGTTCAAACCAAATGGACTTGCACTGACCCAAGAAGTATATCAGAAGGAATGTTTGGGTAAAATTTTAATTCCTTTTCTGAAAGAGCATCACTCTGATGTCAATTATTGTCTACTGGCCTGACATCGTCACATTATACGCAAGATTTTTTAAATAAGCAAAAATTTAATTTTGTACCAAAAGAGCGAAATACCACAAACTTGCCTCAATGTCATTCAATCAAAGATTTTTTTTTGGAAACTTAAGTTCGTTGGTATAGAAGAACAATTGGAGAGCCAAAAACTGACAAGAACTCGAAAAAAGAATTCATGCTTGCATCGGTAAAATAGACAAAATTGCTGTCCAACGATTCTTCAGAGGTATTCCAACAAAGCTGCGCCATACGGCCGATTAAGGACCTTTTTCAAATATACGTTAATTTTTTATTAATCTTCTATACCTTACAATTATTTTAGTTATAAATTTTCTTTATAAAAATAATGATATATTCATAATAACTTTTTATGACGCTCTCATTTTTTTCTCATCACCTGTTAATCCTTTTTACGATTTTTACAATCAGTTCCAGAACACAAATTTCAAATCAAAAAAGTTCTCTAACTTACAAAACATCAAAATGCAGAATTGTTCAGTAGTATAAACGATTTCGGTTGAACTGGTTGAAAGTGTCTCTTCGTTTGCTATCTAAAAGTTTATATTATGTCTAGATATATTAGGATCAACCGATCCACTGATTGCAGAAAACTTGCTGCAATGTTGCGACTTAACAATGCTAAGCTGTTTTCATTCACAATGGACTTTTCCTTAAGCGTATGGATGAAGAAAGTCTTAGCCAAAGTTAGTCCAGTTTTGAACATAACATTAACCAATTTGAGCAACAATAGACATTTTTCTTCTGAATATTTTTCGAGGCTACCGGGGTTGGTGGTCTGAAGAACTTAATGGTGGATGTGCTTCAGCAAACTGTATAATATTTTCTAATTAATTTATTATTTTTTAGAAGTAAAATTTATAAGCTGGACTTGTGCTATCAAAAACCACTTAAAATTAAAACCGCCAAAAATTTTGATATTTTTTTTATTTTTATTTTGAATAGCTGCGGATTGCGTCAGCGAAACAGACGGAACTTCTGAATTGATATTGTTTTATATAATAAACCTTATCACTTCCATTTTTACAAATTTCTTCATAAAGCAGAGGTCAAAATGATTAACCGAAGAGTTAATCGCTAATCGTTTCTAAGGTTAATAAAACAAAAATATCTGCTAGACAAATTGTCTAACGGAAGATTGAATTATCACCATTTTTAATTAAAATATATATTCATGTATGTGTTATGTTCATATCAATCGACATTTATTTATTCTTTATAATTTCATTTTTTAGAACAGTTTTTTTTGTTAGAACCATGTTAAAAACAAAAATAATAATTTTCTTCAATCACTGTCTATGCATATAATTTAAATAATTTTGAAATTGTTTCAAATTTCTTACTATCATCTTCTTCCCTGTGAAATTCTTTCACTAAAGCTTTATATTCACTGGACTTTTCTTTAAGTTCTTCGTAAACTGCTGCTTGATGTGTTTCTATATCTTTTGGCACTTTCGCATTCAACTTATTGACATCATTCACAAATTCTGTCAAATCATTTTTCTTCAATGATGTTTCAATAATGTAATCCTCTGTTGTTGGATTTTTCAATTTTGTAGTATCATATTCGTTTATAATTGTATTAAGTTCCGTGAGTAACCAATATGTAGCTGTATTCTTTAACATTTTAGCTGCAACATTATCCTTGACTTCTTGACTTTGTATTATATTGGCGAGATTCAGAAATTCTGAAAATTTATTTTTATGACTTAAAATATTTTCGCTAGTCACACTGGAAATGGTTTCGTCCTTGAGGACATTATCAGCGATGGTCTTGGCACGAATTAGTGCGGGTTTGAGTAGAGCGTTATATTCTTCGATTAGTTTTGAAAGGGTATCGGTGTGTCCTTCTTTAGATTCGTCAGATTCAGATGATGAGCTTCCATCAGTGTTTTTAGGTGTTGGTAGGGCTTGAGCAATCTATTCAAGAATAAATATATATATAGTAATAGCATCAGTTCATGTTACAACTTGGTGTTTTAAACATTTTTTTTTTTCTTATTCAACTATTTCGGACTTAAGTCCAAGTTATATAAAACTCACTTGCGCCAGCACAAATCCGCTTAAGAATAGAAATACTAAATGTTTGGACATTTTATGTTTGTCTTTAAAAAATCGATGTTAATCGCACAGATTCTTAAACGAAACTGATATTTGGAAGTAATATTTAATCATTTATATAGTTTTTGAACGTAAAACTATATGAATGTGTTTAATTGGTCTTATCATTTTAAAAACAACTTTCTGTTTATTATACTGTAGATACTTAGTTTGTTTTCAGGTTAAAAAAGGTGAAATATTTGGGTTGTGTTTTTTAATCTATAGACTATATTATCGCAATATTATTCATATAATATAATCATATAGGCATGAATATATTCTAGAAGAAGAATTTCAATCGGTGGAAAGTTCTCAGAGCAATTATTTGTAGACGGTTTTAATCTAACATCGTTTATTATGTTAGTAATTAATTGAAAAATTGAAAATATACACTACCGTCGAAAAGTTTCCGAACAGTCCTTAAAACTAATTTCTTCTAAACGTTTTCCATTTCTGTTTTTCGTAAACATCATTTGACCTAACAGTACATGAACTAGGTTGACACAATATCATGTATATAATGATCGATTTATCAATGTGTTGTTATCGGGTGCATCAATCCATTAATTTATGTATTGTTCATGTTCGTTCCCAACATACTAGTAAATGACAAGTGCCGTTCTTTTTCATTCATTCGCCATATATTATTATCTGATTTTAAACTGCAATTTCGTTTTCTTCATCCATAGCAAGACATAATTGAAAGTAACTTCAGTATTTTTCTAATTTTACTAAGTTTCTATCGATTTATTTTAAAATCATTTACTGCAATATTTTTGGGACAAACATATATGCAAATATACTTTTTTTCAAAGAGAAATGGGGCGAGGACCTAGTCTACGCATTGTATAATGATGATCGCAGCGTACGGTATATAACAAAAAAGCTAAAAATTCCGAAATCGACTGTGAGCGATGCTTTAAGTCGCTTCAAAAGAACTGGCTACAGCAACGACAAGGCTCGCTCTGGAAGGCCTAAGATTACTTCCAAATCTGAAGATCAGTCTATTGTTCTAATGTCGAAGAAAAATAGTAAATTTCCCGAAATCCTTCATTGGAAATGGTAGAAAACCGAGAAGTTGTCAAAAGCACTTCCATCAAAATCTAAGCGGAAACAAAGTGGAATCAGTTAACTGCTAAACTGAATAGTGAAGGACTACTGAAAAATAAAATAGTATATTTTGAGCTTTTATTATTTCAGGTGTGGGCCGACCTATTAATGAAAGCAAAAAAAAAAAAACAAAAATACCGCTGAGTTCCGTGCAACTGGTGGAACCCCGAATAATTTGAATTTCCGCGTCTCGAAACCCTCAATTACTGGTTTGTTCTATCTCGACTTATGTGAGAATATGCCTTGAATAGAGCCTTTTCTCAACGAAACATTAAAGCAGATAGCGTCAGAGCAGGTAATGTCGGGATTTGGAAGATATCAGACGCCATCTATTGTTTTAATGTTGAAGAAAAATAGGAGATTAACGGCACCAGAAATTCAAACGCAATTCAATGAAAGCCATTCACGTCAGATATCAATTACTACTGTCAAAGATCGTTTGCACGAAGCCTGCTTTTGGGGTAGAGTTTCCACAAAAAAAAAACCTTATTTCGGCGTGGAAATAGAGCGAAGAGACTTCAGTGGGCTAAAAGTCACAAGAACTGGAGCATCGAAGACAGGCAAAGAGTTTTGTGGACAGACGAATCGAAGTTCGAGCTTTTTGGTCAAATAATAGACGTACGTTGCGCAGCTTCCGAAAAAATACACCCAGATTGTATAACTCCTACAATCAAACACGGCGATGGATCAGTGATGGTATGGGGAAGTTTCAACTACTCTGATATAGGAGATCTCCACAGAATCGAAGGAATACTTAAGCAAAAAGGGTATCACTCAATACTGAGCAAGCATTGTATTCCTTCTGGCAAACGTTTGACCGGTCGTGGGTTCACTTTGCAGCAGGACAATGATCCTAAGTATATGTACATCAAAGTTATGTTCGAACTACCTACAGAGAAAAGGAAAAAGCGGAGAACTCAAAATTATGGTGTGGCCCCCTCAATCCCCGGATCTTAATCCCATAGAGCTCCTGTGGGATGAGCTTGATCGCCGAGCTAGGAAAGCGCATCTTTGGAATGTTTTCTTAGATGAATGGAGGCAAATACCTAATTCTGTTTTAGAAAAATTAGTGAAAAGGATGCCACGGTTAGTAAAAACGCTACTGTCTACCAAAGGCGGATTTTTTGATGAGACTAAGGTATAAATTTTGTGTAAGGCCATATATCAAATTTGTGATTTCTGTAAGTTTTTCCAGTTTTTACTGTAAGTTGAATAAATATTGTAAGTTTTTCTCCACCATAAGTTGTGTTTAATTCGAATAATTTGAACTTGTAGCCCTGTCCGGAAACTTTTCGACGCTAGTGTAAACATCAAAAAGTAAAAGATGACGTACTTTGTATTGTATTTTCTATTTTCTTGTTTTTATTGTTATAACTTAAATTTATTATTGTTATAGAAATTTGAGTAATTATACATATTGTATTGTTTGACCCTAGCATAGTTTCGGTATTACGGAAAATAACGCAAAAAAACATATGGAAAAATATGACCATATGAGCGTGGCAACTTCCGATCTATATTTAATTATTTCTGTTATCATTTATATCGTTTATATGGGTAGTTCCACTCCCACTTGCCCAAAACATTCTTCTCAATTAAAACTTCTAACATTGATGTTAGAACATGCACACCTTGTATTATCTTTGTTGCTTTGGTTCTCTAATAACAACTACCACCTTACCATTTTCCCAAACAAAAATTCCAATATTTTCCTTGCCTCTTACATATTCAGTTTCAAGTATTTCCTTTATATGGGAGGCCTTACTTGTCCAGAAACTGTGAATCTTTTCAACAATAGATTCTCACTAGTTATCGAAAAAAAAATATCCAATGATTTGGTATTATGAACTCTAAACAGTTAGCGAAACTATCACTGGTTGTCGATTTTTCAGTTATTGGCCGTTCACATATTACGTAACACAATTTTGGACTATTTTTGACCACTGGTCGAAACAAAATATATCCTCCCCCCGTGCCCCCCTTGTTACGTAACAATTTTCTATTTCGCCATATAGAAAAAATTACAATATCTCAGAAACTGATCCTTAAAAAAAAATAATAACTTTGATTTTCGAATTCAGCGGGAGAAAATCCATAAAAAAGCTACCTCTCATCAAATGAGAGGTTGAGAAGAAAAGTGGTATAACTGCTACGTTCAGAGCAAAGGTGAAACGAAATATATTCAGAGCAAAAGTGAAACGAAATATGTTCAGAGCGAAAACGGAATAAAAATCTATACTGTTTTTGCTCTGAAAGAATTGTTATACCACTTTTGCTCTTACTTTTAAATCGTTTCATCTTCACTCTACGCCGTATTACTTGTGCCATTCTTGCAGTGAGATTCTAAATTATTTCACTTTTGCTCTTATATAAATTTTAGTCCGATTTTCCTCTCAGCCTGTTAAATGTAAATGAGAAAGGATTCATTTTATTAACTAGCGTATTTCAGTACTTATTTGAATTTGATAGTATAAAATCGATTTTATGTAACGCAGTTGATGAACCCTCCCTCCCCCATGTAACACTTCGTAACAAATCGTTAGATCCCCCTTTCCCTCTCGTGTATTACATAATATGTGAACGGCCCCTTATGGGCTTATATACATTTGTGTTGGCCGAAAACATATAAAATTTTTTTATTGCATTTTCTGAGAAAATATTTATCAAATTTCATAGAGATCTGAGCACTAGAGCTAAAGTTACAGCGCGCTACCTCCGACTACCTGGAGATGATTCCGAAAGTTTAAACGCGATTATCTCGAAATGTTGTTTTACAAAATTCCATTGCGGTGAGAAATGTTTCTCTAGAACCATTTCACCAATCGATCTGAATTTTTACTGGCTATATTATAAATGTAATAGCCTTGTAGTGAGCGAAGGAATTTGTATTTGGAACAAAACTTTTTTTTACTGGCTACCAAAACCAACTTACCAGAGCCTTGAAAATCAAGAATTTAAAAAAAAGTCCCCATTTTTGTAAAAATGTAAATTTCCCGAAATCCTTCGTTGGAAATGGTGGAAAACCGAGAAGTTGTCAAAAGCACTTCCATCAAAATTTAAGCGGAGACAAATTGCTATCAGTTAACTGCTAAACTGAATAGTTAAGGACTACTGAAAAATAAAATAGTATAATTTGAGCTTTGATTATTTCAGGTGTGGGTCGACCTATTAATGAAAGCAAAAAAAAAAAAAACAAAAATACCGCTGAGTTCCGTGCAATTGGTGGAACCCCGAATAAGTTGAATACGTTTCCGCGTCTCGAAAACTCAATTACTGGTTTGTTCTATCTTGATTTATGTGAGAATCTGCCTTGAATAGAGCTTTGTCTCAACGAAACATTAAAGCAGATAGCGTCAGAGCAGGTAATGTCGGGATTTGGAAGATATCAGACGCCAGGGATGAGTTTTAAAAGTTAGCATGGAAATAAAAAAAGGAAAGGAAAAGAAATGAAATTTCAGGAAAAGCGTAGAATAGTTAAAAAATATGGAGATTAAGGAGGTTCAAAGCATCCTAAACCGCCTCTTGCTACTTGACAACTTCAATAAATCATTCTTCTCGGCAAATTAATCGTCGAACCATAATTTGATGGTGGTCATTTACATTTTTTTTTTATTAATACAAATATGTATTGTACTTTAATATAAATATTTTTCCATCCGAAAATGATAGAATCATTCATATTAGTAGTCGTCAAATAGTTGAAATTCACAATAGTTCTATTAGTTCCGGCTGTAAGATTTTTATCCCCATCACGTAAGTTTCAAAAAGTTATATAAATTACCACTTCGGTGGCCTGGTGAATGACTGCTAGACTGGAGTTCAAGCTGTCTCAGGTTCGATTCCCAGATGGGGTTAATTTCTTATAAATTAAAAGTATTGCATCCAACAACAATGGAAAGTCAATGTTCACATCCTCCAACATAGCACATCCCTATTGTGTAAGTTTTTGAATGAGGTACCAACTAAAAGGTAATCAGCATTTTGTGATTAAAATATATATGATAACAAGTACGTATGTTCAAATCATTTAACATTTATTTATTCTTTTTCATTTCATTATAATTTTCAGGATAATAATAATAATAATAATAATTTTCATCTATAACTGCTTCTTATGCATATAATTTAAATATTTTTGAAATTATTTCAAATCTCTTACTATCATCTTTCTCATCTTTAAACTCTTTAGCAATAGCAATAAATTCAGTGGCTTTTTCTTTAACATGCTCAAGTGTTTCAGCACGATAAGCTTCCCAATCTTTTGTAATCTTTTCTCTCTTCTCTTTGACATCGTTCTCATATTCTGTCAAACCATTCTTCTTCAACGATGTTTCAATAACGTGATCCTCTGCGGTTGGAGTTTCCAATTTTGTTGTATCATATTTGCTTGTAATTGAATGAAATTCCACAAGTAAGAAATATGAAGCCGTATTCTTAAAAATTGTAGATACAATATCATCTTTGACTTCTTGACTTTCGATTGTATTGGCGAAGTTTATATATTCAGAAAATTTATTTTTATGAGTTAACATAAGTGGGCTAACCACATTTGCAACGGTCTCGTCCTTGAGTACATTTTCAGCGATAGTTTTGGTAAGAGTTAGTGCGTCTTTGAGTTGAATAGAAAGATTCTCGACCTGTTTATGAAACTGTTCTTCTGTATGCACCTCCGGTTTAGTTTCTTCAGGAGTTGGATGGGATTGGGCAATCTATAGAGGAATAAAAATTTTTATTAATAATTAGAAGAAGTTTTGTATATTCGTATTAATTTGTAATGGAAACTTTTGTCCGAAATCGAAAGCGCTCAATGAGCCAAATTTACTCGGTTTAAAATGGCCACAACGTTGCGTTGTAAGCAATCTTTTCTCTTATTCAACTATTTCAGGCAATAAAGTCTCGTAAAGTAATATAAAACTCACTTGCGCTAGCACAAATGCGCTTAAGAATAAAACAGCTAAATATTTGAACATTTTATGTTTGTCTTTCAAAAATCGATGTCAATCTCACAGATTCTTAAACGAAACTGATATTTGAAAGCAATATTTAACCATTTATATAGTTTTTAAAACTACTAAATTAATGTTTTTTGAACCGAAATTAATTGATCTTATCATGTTAAAAACAACGTCCTGTTTATGCTGCAGCAACTAAGTTTAATTACAGGTTTAAAAAGGTCACACATTTGGTGAGTATTTTTTAATCTGCACACATTAAATAATATAATCATATAAAAATAATTATATTCTAGAAAAACAAAATAATGAACAGATGTACATATAATTATTAAAATACATCACGGAATAAAATTGTTGTAGGGTACTCCTCTAAAACTGAGCTTCGGTTTATTTTATGGATGACTTGCAAAATATTTCTCTAGCTCTAGCGATTACCGTTCATAAGCGGGATCATTTCGAGAAAACCTCTATATCTATATCAAAAGCATTCCATCATCAACGAATACAAATTTTTTAATTTTAAAAGCCCTCCCTTAGGTTGGAAAATTATGGAGATGCAATAAGATGTATCAGTGCAGTAGGGGACGATGTATGGAAAGACGTCATATAATTGAGACCTTCTTGCTATGTTTATTTCATTGAGAAGTTCCTAGTTATCAATTACGGCTTAGTGAAAAGTTTCAATTTAAAATCTGATGAGCAATGACTTAACTCTTTAATGCATGTTTTTTTCTTTTTAAGAAAAAAAAAATTATTTTTATATGTATTTTATAGCCCTGATCAGGAAATTGATATCGATTTTGAATAAAGTTTTTACCTCAATATATTGTTCTTAAGATTGCAATATTATGTTATTCATTAAATTGTAATAAAGCCGAGCTAAATTAATCCAAATAATGTATTTAACATGTTTTTATAATTAAATTTTCACAAAAAACTCAAACGTTCACAGGGCTATGAAAACTAGTATACGCGATATTTGCAAACTATCAACCGTAACTATCAATGTAATGGGATATTTGACAGTTGAATGCAAAAAAGGTGAATCAAAATAGAGAATGTACACAAAATAGAAGAAAGAATTAGAAATTATTTTCACAAAACAAAATTATCATGAAATGAAATAAGCATATCATATATGATATGTCATGCAATAAAGGGTTAAGTTAACATATCAAGAATATGGTGAAAATGTATTTTGACCATTTTGTAATGAGAATAAATGCTGAAGAAGATAAAGATGAGTCCCAAGAAAACACGTTTTCACCAACTAATACTTTCTTAACAGTGATTGACATTATTATGTCTGTTCGCTAAATTTAGTGGTTATTCCGTAAATAATTTCTATGACATTCAGTATGAAGAGTTTGGGTTGCATGAGAGCTGTCATGCTCAATCAACTAATCCCGCCCCTCATATACCCTATTTTATACCCAGATGCCATAGAAATATTGTATTAAAATTTTGTAAGGAGCATAGATAAAAACATTTACAAATATATAGTAGATTCCATATGGTACAATAATTTAAGAACTTTGTTATGATTATTTATAATTGTGTTTAAAACATTAATAAATTAAATTGAAACTTAATCATTCTGTGAACTTTCCAACGCTTGACCGGAAATTTTTGAAAATATATGTACATTAGAGTGGATCGATATTGTTACCTTTTTTTTTTTTTTTTTTGAGAAGAGGAGATAAATACAAGATGTTTGACATATATATTTTTTTTTTTATAAAACATGCCACATCCCTTTCCCATCGAATTTTAAATTTTATAATATTTTCAATAATTTTTAATCCGGAATACGCTTTGGAATTTTTTTTTGGATCAAAACATGGGCCAAAAATAGGTTCTTTCGACAAAAAAAAAAAACTCTGGTTCACAAAATTTCAACAAACTCGGACGGTCCATAGCTGGTGCTCCAGTACAAGGAAAAATTTCACATTCCCCTGAATTTTGTCGGCGGAGCTCCATTTGGAATCTATTTTAGATCAAAATAAACAGATTAGTTTACTGGCCGAAAAAAAACCCTGGTGTGCGAAATTTCAACACAATCAGCTAGTCTATAGATAACGCTCCAGTAAAAAATAAAATTTATATTTTCTCCCATTTTTCTAACCTTTGCATTGGAGCCCTCTTCAGAATATCAAAATGGCAAAAATAATTTCCTCAGCCCAAAAACACTAGGACACAAAATTTTGAACAAAATCGGGAGGTAATAACTATGCATTTATACCACTGTTGTCGTATTTTTCTTTAAATGATTGTGCCAAAGTGGAAAATCTGAGAAAAGTGGAATTTTTATTTGTACTAGAGCGCCATCTATAGACCGGTCAATCTTGTTGAAATGTTGTTATTAAAAACTTTTTAAAACTAAAATGGCGATAGATGAAGTTTTTCATAAAAATAATAAAAATTGTCTTGAACATTTTGTATTTATGCCTTCTTCTTCTAAAAAAAAAGCGCTGTCATTATGGATGTTAAAAAAGTCTTCTGTATTTCGATCCAGTCTAATCTACACACATATATCTGTTCATTATTTTGATGCGCGTGTGTCTACGATTTGCTAAAATATATTTCTGTTTATATGACCATAAATTTTAAATAATAACTTATTCCGCTATTAATGTGTGTAGATTAAAAAAAAAAACACTCACCAAATGTTTCACCTTTTTAAACCTGAAAACAAACTAAGATTCCATACCATGAACAGGAAGTTGTTTTTAAAATGATAAGACCAATTAATTTCTGTTTGAAAAACATTAATTTGGTTTATGTTCAAAAATATATAAATAAATGATTAAATATGCCTACCAAATATCAGTTTCGTTTAAGAATCTTTGAGATTAACGTCGATTTTTGAAAGACAAACATAAAATGTCCAAATATTTAGTATTTTTATTCTTAAGCGCATTTGTGCTGGCGCAAGTGAGTTTTATATAATTTGAATTTAATATCCGAAATAGTTGAATAAGAGAAAAAATTGCTTACAATGCAAGGTTGTGGGTCGTTTCAAAACGGATCCATTGAGTGATTCCGGACGTTGAGCATATCATATGCATGCATGTTGTGAAAAAAGTTTATAAATAAATACGAATTTATATCACATATATATATTTATTTCTGAATAGATTGCTCAATCCCTTCCGACTCCTGAAGAAACTAAAGCAGTGGTACATACTGAAGAAGAGTTTCTTAAACTGGTCGAGGACTTTTCTTCTCAACTCGCCGACTCACTAACTCGGACGAAAACCATCGCTGAAAACGTACTCAAGGAGGAAACCGTTGCAAATGTGGTTAGCGAACTAATGTTAACTCATAAGAATAAATTTTCTGAATATGTGAGCCTCGCCAATACAATCCAAAATCAAGAAGTCAAAGATGATCTTCCATCCAAAATTTTGAAGAATACCGCTTCATTTTTCTTACTCGTTGAATTTCATACAATTACAAGTAAATATGATACAACAAAATTGGAAACTCCAACCCCAGAGGATCACGTTATTGAAACATCGTTGAAGAAGTATGGTTTAACAGAATATAAGAATGAGGTCGATGCAAAGAGATCAAAAATTACAAAAGAGAGGGATGAGTATCGTGTTGAAATGCTAGAACATCTTAAAGAAAAAGCCAGTGAAGTTAGCGCTATTGCTAAAGAATTTTATGATGAGAAAGATGATAGTAAGAGATTTGAAATAATTTCAAAATTATTTAAATTATATGCATAAAACAAGAATTGATAAAAATTATTAATATTATTATTTTTAACATGGTGATTCTGTGAAATTAAAAAGAATAAATTAATGTTGAATGATTTGAACATATCTACTTATTATCATGTATACTTTAATTACAAAATGCAGATTATGAGTGAATTAGGAATGGCACCATCGTGTTGTGGAGATGAATACCTTTTACTTGACCCTTCATTCGAATACTGAAGCATGCACATTTGCATGCGCTGATGCCGAGGTGACACGGTAGGATAGAGAATGTGTCCATTGACTTTCCACTGTTGTTGGATAATTTATAATACTTTTGGGAACTTACGCGATAGGGACAAAAATCTTCATTTGACAAGAAGAATAACTTGCTGGAATCGTCAAGAAACAAGAGGCGAACCTCCTCAATCTTTATTTTTTTAAGCTATTCTATGTTTTTCCTGAAAGTCCACATATTTCATTTCTTTTCCTTTCCTGTTCGCGCATTACCGGATTTTGATTTTTTGCATTTTCGGTTTTTTCAAAAGTGAAACTTCATTAGCGAGGGTGAATCGAAAATTGTGCAGCGGAAATCGTGTTGTTGTTGCACTCATACGAAACTGATAAAAATCGAAGTTAGTGTTTAACGAGCGAAATCATATGGGGATCGGCTATATACCATCAAGCAGAAAGTCGACTTTTTGAAGTGAAACTTCTTTAGCGGGGCTGTGAATTAAAGAGTTTGCAACGGAAACGAGCCTTCAAATGGAGCACTCAAATGGAACTAATAAAAATCAAAATTATGCTGTTGTTAGTGTTTAGCGAGTGAAATCATATGGGGATCGGCTACATACAATTAAGTGGAGAGTCGATTTCGCGCAGTTTTATCTCATTTGCTTTAGTGAGAGAGCTTTCAAAGGGTTTTTATACACAACGATTTCAACCGACCGATTTCGTATTTCTAATGCTTCTTTGCTATTAGTTTTACATGAGTAAAAGGCAAACGTCAAAAATCGGTGCACAATCGTTGGTACTTCCGATATTGACTCGTTCACTTTCGACCCCCCCTTGGGGCAGAAATTGGTGCGTGTAAAAGCAGACAAAGTTTTACTTCTACTGTGAGACTGCCTGCAGACACATAATTTTATTTTCAACTTTAGGTCGGTCCACGCCTGAAATAATCACAGCTCATGTTATGCTATTATACTTTTCTGGTTGACATATGCGTTACCTTCATCTACTTTTCAGTAGTCCGTACAGGTTTCGCCAAACTATTCAGTTCAGGAGTGAGCTTTGTCTCCGCTTAGATTTAGCTCGCGGTTCTTTAAGCAACTTCCCAGTTTTCCTTTATTAGCTTAACCAATTTATCCAGCTGCTCTTGTTACTCACGACCTTACACCTGCATACAAATTTTAATTAACTATAAATGTAATAATTAAATTTAGATCGAAGATTCCTTCACTCAAATGACTATTTCTGTTGCATATATTTTTTGATTTTAATTTTCGTATTATTATCGAGGGTGTTCACGTTTATGAGATTGTTCACGTTTGCGATTGTAGAAAAAAATAACAGAAACTTTATGATCTTACCAGAGAATTATCTTCACCTTAAATGAGAGGCTGAGAGGAAAAGTGGTATAACTTCTACGTTCAGAAAAAAATGGAATAATTTTACTTAAGAGCAAAAGCAAAACGAAATATGTTCAGAGCAAAAGTGAAACGAAATATGTTCAGAGCAAAAACGGAATAAAAAACTATGCTGTTTTTGCTCTGAAAGAATTGTTATACCATTTTTCTCTTACTTTTTTTTTAAGGCGTTTCATTTTCACTCTAAACTGTATTACTTATGCCATTCCTGCACTGACACTCTAAATTATTTCACTTTTGCTCTTATATAAATTTTAGCCCGCTTTTCCTCTCAGCCTGTCAAATATTACCTTTTCTCTTAAGTTCTTGTAGTAAACATATCTAGGTGATTCCCGAAATTATTAAAATCATGAAAATTATAATTATAAATTATATATAATTTCTAAAGAATTTTTGGTCACGTTTTAGAGCTTTTCAGACTTATGTTCACGCTTTAGAATAGTCAAAGGAGAAAAAATTTGTTCACGTTAGTGTATGTTCACATTATCGAACGTTGACTGTACACAAATAATATTGCGATAATATAAGTATAATCTGTGGATTAAAAATCACACACAAAATATTGCAAATTTTTCAACATGAAATCAAACTAAGTATCAGGAGTGTAAACAGAAAGTTGTTTTTAAAATGATAAGACCAAAAAAATTATATAGTTTTATGTTCAAAAACTATATAAATGGTTAAATATTCTCTCAAAATTTCAGTTTCGTTTAAGAAACTTTGTGGTTAACATCGATTTTTTAAAGACAAACATAAAATGTTCATATATTTAGTATTTTTAATCTTAAGCGTATTTGAGGTAGCGCAAGTGAGTTTTATATAACTTGGACTTAATGCCCGAATTAGTTGAATAAGTGAAAAAAATTGCTTACAAGGCAACGTTGTGGGCCGTTTTAAACAGACCACATTTAGAACAATTTCACTTATTAAACGATTTCGGACATAGAGCCTATCATATACATGGAGTGAAAGTTCCCATTACAAATAAATACAAACTATTTACTTATATTTACTACATATATTTATTATTAAATAGATTGCTCCATCCTTTCCAACTCCTGATCAACAATTTCTTAAACTAGCCGAGGATCTTTCTACTCAACTCAAGACTGCACTATCTCGAACCAAGACTATCGCTGAAAATGTACTCAAAGACGAAACCGTTGCACTTAAAGTTAGTGAACTTATGCTAATTCATAAAACTAAATTTGCACAATATGTGAACCTCGTCAATACAATCGAAAGTCAAGAAATCAAAGATGATGTTGTATCTAAAATTGTAAAGAATACCGCTTCATATTTTTTACTCGTAGGATTTCATGCAATTACTAGCAAATATGATACTACAAATTTGGAAACTCCAAAGCTGGGAACTCCAACCGCAGAGGAGCACGTTATTGAAGCAGCGTTGAAGAAGAATGGTTTGACAGAATATGAGAATGATATCAACGAGGAGAGATCAAAAATGACAGTAAATAGGGAAGCTTATCGTGCTGAAATGCTTGAATATCTTAAAGATAAAGCCAGTGGATTTATTGTTATTAATACAGAATTTAATGATGAGAAAGATGAGAGTAAGAAATTAGATATAATTTCAAAATTATTTACATTGTATGCATAAAAAATGATTGATAAAAACTATTGTTATTAAATTATTAAATGAAACTGAAAAGTATAAATATGAGTATAAAATGTATTTTCATATGTATTTTAATTACAAAATGCAGATAATTCAATTTGACACTTTATCTGGTGAATGAAAGTAAATGAATGCTAGATTAGAGTTCCAGCTGTCTCAGGTTCGATTCTCAGATGGGGTTAATTTCCTATAAATTAAAAGTGTTGTATCTAACAACAATGGAAAGTCAATGTTCACATTCTCCACCCTAGCACGTGCCTATTGCGTCAGTTTTCGAATGAGGTACCGACTAAAAGGTATTTACCTCCACAACACGATGGTGTCATTCCTAATTCAGCCGTAATCAGCATTTTGTAATTAAAATATACATGATAACAAGTAGGTATGTTCAAATTTATTTATTCTTTTTCATTTCATTATAATTTTCATGATAATAATAATAATTTTCATCTGTAACTGCTTCTTATGCATATAATGTAAATAATTTTGAAATTATTTCAAATCTCTTACTATCATCTTTCTCATCTTTAAACTCTTTAGCAATAGCAATAAATTCAGTGGCTTTTTCTTTAAGATGCTCATGCATTTCAGCACGGTAGGCTTCCCTATCTTTTCCAATCTTTTCTCTCTTCTCTTTGACATCATTCTCATATTCGGTCAAACCATTCTTCTTCAATGATGTTTCAATAACGTGATCCTCTGCGGTTGGAGTTTCCAATTTTGTTGTATCATATTTGCTTGTAATTGAATGGAATTCCACGAGTAAGAAAAATGAGGCGGTATTCTTCAAAATTTTCGATGGAAGATCATCTTTGACTTCTTGATTTTGGATTTTATTGACGAAGTTCACATATTCAGAAAATTTATTTTTATGAGTTAACATAAGTGCGCTAACCACATTTGCAACGGTTTCGTCCTTGAGTACGTTTTCAGCGATAGTCTTGGTCCGAGTTAGTGCATCTTTGAGTTGAACAGAAAGATTATCGACCAGTTTAAGAAAGTCTTCTTCAGTATGCACCTCCGGTTTAGTTTCTTCAGGAGTTGGATGGGATTGGGCAATCTATTGAGGAATAAAAATTTGTATTAATAAAGTTCTGTACATTTGTATTTATTTGTAATGGAAACTTTTTTTTTTTTTCACTGTATGTATATGACATGCTTAATGTCGGAAATCGCTCAATGGTTAAAAGCAATCAATACAAGCGTTCAACTATTTCGAACAATAAGTCCAAATTATATAAAACTCACTTGCGCCAGCACAAACGCGCTTAAGAATAAAACAGCTAAATATTTGAACATTTTATGTTTGTCTTTCAAAAATCGATGTTAATCTCAAAGATTCTTAAACGAAACTGATACTTGGAAGCAATATTTTACCATTTATATAGTTTTTAAAACTACTAAATTAATGTTTTTTGAACCGAAATTAATTGATCTTATCATGTTAAAAACAACGTCCTGTTTATGCTGCAGCAACTAAGTTTAATTACAGGTTTAAAAAGGTCACACATTTGGTGAATATTTTTTAATCTGCACACATTAAATAATATAATCATATAAAAATAATTATATTCTAGAAAAAACAAAGTAATGAACAGATGAACATATAAAATTATTGAAACGCATCACGAAATAATATTGTTGTTGTACTCCTCTAAAAAAACATTATCGGTATATTTCATGATGATTTGCAAAATATTTCTGTTGCTCTAGGGGATTATTTTTCGTGAGCGAGATAATTTAGAGGAAACCTTTATATCATTTTCATATAAATTCTATAAAAATTACTACTGATGTTATAGCAACGTGACAGCAGAATCATTCGTACCGTTAATGGAAAAAAACAAAAATATTAGACTGTCTCAACCTGCATGCCTTTCCCCTATTTTAATTTCAAAATGCTGATTACAGCTGAATTAGGAATGGCACCATCGTGTTGTGGAGGTAAATACCTTTAAGTTGGTACCTCATTCGAAAACTTACGCTATAGATAACTAAAAATAACACACTTGGATGCGCTGGTCCCGAGGTGACATGGTTGGCTGGAAGAAATAAGAAATTAACCCCATCTGGAAATCGAATCTGAGGCAGCAGGAACTTCAGTCTAGCACTCCAGGCCACCGAAGCGGTAATTTATAACACTTTTGGAAACTTACAGTCGGATGTCCAACTAGCTTAACTATTGTGAATTTCGACTATTTGACGACTACATAGCATTATGAATGATTCTATCATTTTCAGTTGGAAGAATATTTATATTTGCATTAGTAACAAAAAATTTAAATGGCCACCATCAAATTATGCTTCGACAATTCATTTGCCGAGAAGTATGAGTGAAATAGAAAAAAACGAGTGTAAGAGCCACCACACAATGAAGGGCAATAAAACAGTGGCCGTGTGTGGTTTGCGTTGTACATAAATCAACGTGAATCAAACATTATCGTCGAGGAGGATATTATTCTAAGAAGAGTACACACAGGTTCAACAATTGTCGGGTTCTGATCAAAAATCAACCTTCGCTGATTTTCACTAGTTCGACCTATCTTGGAATATGTATGGTTCAAACGTTTGGTGCCCACAATACAAGTATTACATAAATATGTTAGAGTTCGTTAAAAAACAGTTTCTTTTGTTTGCTTTACGTAGTTTGAATTGGAACTCCTTGACAAATCTCCCTCCTTAAAATTAATTGATTACTAAACGGATTGAACGTTTCTCAATTTCTATTGAATGAAATAAGCATTAATGTTCCTAATCGCGTCTCCAGACACTTCATACCAATTAAGTTAAGCATATGCAAAACAAATTATGGACTTTTTGATCCTCTATTAGTTAATAAATCTTTGTGCTCCTCTTTACATTATTAAGAAATCAGTTCTATCTTACTTAATTTAGTAATAAATGCTTAATGCAGCTGTAGCTATTTTTTATTATCTCAATCGTGCTTCGTCTCACCTCGTTCGATTAATGCAACACAGTCCAGACTGTTTGTTTCGGTCACCGATCCGTGCGGTCACGAATGCGCCTCACGGTCGTACTGGGTGGGAAGAGGGTCCGCTGGAATTCGCCAAAAAAAAAACGACCAAAGATAGACTCGCGATAGACTTAATTTCACGCGAAAGTGAAAGTTTCTTTCAATATCTCTATTCAGTGAAGATATTTGGAATCAAATCCGTAATTCTGGGTTATGATTTCAAATATTAGTAGCGTATATAGGATATTGAAAGATTAAGAACTATCACTAAGATCACTGATGAGGAATTGTGGCGGATTCCGAAACGGCCGTATGATTTCATTAACCTGTTTATATATAACTTCAAATAACGAAATTGACATGAACTTAAGTCATGACTTTGAAAATTAACCTCTAGATTTAATTTTCATAGTCTCCTAAAAAACTATCATGAATAAAACAAAATCGGCATTATTTTGTTAAGCCTTATGGCACCCTGCCCTGCTTCTTTTGCTATGCTAAAAACAAAAAAAAAAAAAGGAATTTTTCATAAACACTGTGTGCAAAAGATATTCACATCCGATCGCAAAACCTAGATATTTTCCCCATTCCTCACCCCAGGGCCGTAGCCAGAAATTTTTTTTCGGGGGGTATTTTCATTCGAAGAAAATATTCATAAATAATTTTTATCAAACTGATTTTTAAATACAATAAATGAAATCAATGGTACATTTGATGGACCCTATAAAATTAAAATTTTAGGAAAAATTTTCCGATTTTTTTTAATCTTAACCTCAAAAAAAATGGCCAAAAGTGGGAAAAAATTTCCAGAATAATCAAATTAAATTTTTTCAAATAAATATTATTCAATATGCATTCTAGTGAATTTTTTTTTTATCGTGAGGGACATAATTTCATTAACTCATTGACTTCCCACTTCTGATGATGTACCCAACCTTAAAAAAATTACCAAAAATTGTAGAGGCTCATTTTTTTCAAATGATCATCATTGGGAATTTGAGCCATTATCAATGATAAGGAACCCGGATGAGGTTGGCTTATATTCCCTAAATTCGTGAAGTCACAGCATTTAAAGAGATCTTTCTAGTCGTGGTGCTCTGAGCAATAATGCGTTAAAAAATTAATTTTAAGATGGGTTTTGCTAATAAGATGGAGTTTTTGCAAAAGAATTTTTCACGTTGAACACGAATCTGAGGTCAAAAACTTCCCATCATGTCACGTTTTAGGAAAAAATGGGGTTCAAGCAAGTCTAATTTTACAACGATCCGATAAATTTTTCTATTTTTATTAATTTTTGAACTTTTCAAACTGATTCAGGACGAAACTTTAAATCAAAAACAGTTACTGACCCAGAAAAACTATGAATGCAGGAGTGCTCAGTATCACCTTCTCTTTTTGAATCCGTAGTCAAACCTCATGTCGAAGAAAACAAATCGGATTTAATCGCTTAGTGTAACTAAGATTTCAAATTAATTTTTTATATTTGAATTTTTAGATAAAAAAAACCGATGGAAGTAAAAAATATCGTTAAATAGATTTTATTTTGACTTTTTTTCCAACCATTGATAATTAATCTAAAAAATTAGAATAAAGTTTCCTCATTTCGGGGGAGGGGGGGGGAAACCCCAAACTCGCCCCCTCCTCCCCCCCCTAAATACGGCCTTGCCTCACCCCACCTTTGGTATAAAGTGGCTAGCACTATTTCAGAAAGAAAAAAGAAATCTTGCAAAAAACATGGCTTCATTTCAAAGTCCATGAAAAAATTTATATGCAAATAATATGAAAGTTATTAATTTATTTATAAATAACAAGAATGTAAAGTGTTTTGAATCATAATTTGTTTCTTGCAGTTGTCATAAAATGAAACCGCAGGATATTTATTGCCAAAAATAAAGTTTAGGTACTTTAACTAAAATAAACTTAAATGTCAGGTAATTTTTATAGCTGTAAAGTATAGTTTAATCACAAGATACTTGAAATAGGAGCAAAACCTTATCAAGAATTTTTTTTAAATTAGTGTCTTTCTGGTGAAATTAAGAAAATATTAGAAAATGGGGACACTTCGCCATAAATACTTAAACCAGGGCAGAGGACACAAAATGCGGATATGTTTGTATAACTATAAACTTCAGGATTACCAAAATAAACCAAACGAAGTAATTACAAATAAATTTGCTACTTCCGTATGCGTTGGCCGCGGCTGGGCTGGAGAAAGTGATGGTGTTCATGAAAATGCTTTCGGGGTTAAACCAAATCATCATCACCCACACACACATCTCACACAATGAGAGTCGATATTGTAGGCATAGGAAAATAAACAAACAAAAACACAAAAACAACAATAATAAAACGGAAAAATTTGACAGACAATTGCATGCTCTCATAGGAATGCAAAAGTGGCTCTTCTCAAAACACAAACACACAAAATCTCTCTCTCTCTCATGTGAAGCTCGCTCTGCTTAGCTCTGCTCTACTTTCATTCTCTTTCTCATTCACACTCATCTACAAACGAAAAGCAAAGAGGATAAAGAAGAACAGTTAGTTCCGTTTCCGCGCTCGTACTGATAGGTTGTGTGTGGTGTAATTTGATGGATAAAAAAGAAATAAATGAGTTTCCATAATCGGTGTGAAGTTGCAGGAAAACAACAAACAAATTTTCAATTTACAAAGTTTTAATAAAATTAGATAATAAGTGAAAGTGTCTGTTAGAAATAGTTAAAGAAAATATATTCAATAATATGAAAAAAATATTAATGCATATTTTTTGTCACCAAAATTGTGTAAAATTTCAGTGAAAACAAATTAGCTAAAAAGTTCAAAAAAAGAAAAAAAATATGGCGTGATTTACATAATGGCTGCGTTAAAGCTTCACCGTCGTTTACAAGATTATCCATCCATATATATAAATAAAACAAACAAACATCGAAATTGTCTTTCGTCCTCATATTCAGTGCCATTCATTCATTTGTATTGAAAGTGTTTGTTGGTTGTTGTTGTTATAATGCTTGCCGCTATAAAAATTAATAGCTTTTTAATAGCGTGCTAAAAAAATTATCTCTCATTTCCTCCCCCACAAATTCAGTGCATATCTTAATTGAATCAAGTGCAATATCCGTAGAATTTACAACATGGCACATGTGATTTTTATCATTTTTTTGTTTTCTACAGTGTGAGTGAAAAGTTGGTAGCTAAAGCTTTGCTTGCTTACCTACAGCAGCATTACTGCAGCTGCTGCTGCTGCTGTTATGTGCACATTTGGGAATATTTTTTAATTACATAAACATAATTGGATGTGTGTATGTACATATATTGGAATCAATTAACATTAAAGGAATTAACAGAAGGATTATTATATGCATCAATTTAATTATTGAGGTAAGCTTATTTGGATTATTTAAGATACTAAAACTCAAATGGATTGAACGCAAGATTACATTGTTAAATATGTTTCCGTAGATTAAGTTATTATTCTTATTACTAGCAGGCCAAAAGGTTGAGGCTATTAGATCCGCTAATAAGCTTTCTGAAGATCTGCTGATTTAATTTTACTTCAGAGCCTTCATCGTTTTACTCCAAACCACCCACTGGGTATTGTCTTTGTTATAATCTACCAAAGTTGCGGTATTTTTGTTGTTGGTTGCCTACAATCGCAAAACGAAATTATTCATTGCTTTGAAGAGCAATTTTTGAAAAACAAACCTTTTTGAATAATTTTTTGATGATAGAGCCTTCAATTTTAGGTATTTCAAGTAATAATGAAATACAATTTTTTTGCATTCAAATCTTCGAATTATTTTTAAGATTCATTTCAAAATATGTCTAAAAATGTCCTTTACGCCAATCTAAATCAGTGTATCGAGTTTTATTGTATTTATGTACTACAGTATTTTGCCTGATATCACGCTTTGAAAATTTCACTTATATGGTAGGTGGGCGTGATTACCAAGGAATTTGGTTGATTTTAGTACCAAATATTATTTATGCTAATATAAAAAAGTGTATTGAATTGTATTGAATTTACTTCAGTATTTTTCCTGATATCACGCTTTGAAAATTTCACATGTATAGGAGGTAGGCGTGGTTACTGAAAGATTTGATTGATTTTTATACTAAATGTTTCATATGCCAATATAAATAAGTGTGTTTAGTTTCATTTAATTTACTTTAGTATTTTGCCTGATTTTACGCTTTTGAAAATTTCACTTATATAGGAGGTGGGCGTGGTTACCAAGGGATTTAGTTGATTTTTATACTAAATGTTTTGTACATTAATATTAGTAAGTGTTTTCAATTTCATTTAATTTACTTCAGTATTTTGCCTGATATCACGCTTTGAAAATTTCGTTTACATAGGAAGTGGGCGTGGTTACTAAGGGATTTGGTTGATTTTTATAATGAATATTTTATATGCCAATATAAAGAAGTGTGTTGAATTCTATTGAATTTACTTCAGCATTTTGCTTGATATCACGCTTTGAATATTTTACTTGTATAGTGGGTGGGTGGGCGTGGTTTCGAACCGATTTCACCCATTTCACAAAAGAAACATATCGAGATGCTAAGAATTTGATTTTGTATAAAAAATAATTTTGGGCGGCATCGGTGAAAATCGTAGCTTAGAAAGGCTTTCATGCTAAGATAAGATTTAGCCTTCCTAATGAATTTAAAATCGTTCGTTGTTCAACGATCTGATTTTAATATCATATGGATTTAAGAACTATTAAAAGAAAGTTCTACCAATATTACTAAGTATTGACTCTTACATTTTTATATCCAGAATCGATAGTTCAACTCCAATCTACTGACCAAAAACAAAACACACAGCCCATAGATTAAAATTCCATTCTAGAAGGTCTTTCACTTTCCAGTTTTGATTAGGTAAAGAACGATTTAGCTTTCCCAGTGAATCCCAAATCGTTCACAATTATAATAGAATATATGGGGCAAAAATAATGGAATAATCTTTTATTCGCGCTCAATATTTGTTCAACATTTGCAGCTTAATTCAAAACTTTTTAAAGTCAGAATTAAAGTTTGTTGAAAATTTTGCACTGGTCTTAAAAACAAAATAAATTAATGTAAAGCAACTTGTGACTTTTCTGACTTTATTTTTCATACCTGATTTTGTAATGCCCCTCGTATTTTTTTTTTCTTTTTTGACAAGATCTTAAATATACTTTCAGCATTCATGTCATTTCCTTTGCTGTAAACTTCTATTTAGTGTCATTTATGTGATATTGTCTAAATAAAGTAAAGCTTTGGAATACTTTGATTAGTGCATCCCCGGTTTTGAAGACCTGGTTTCATGATTTTGGTCGAAAACGGATTAATTTTTAAGACTGTTTTTAGTATGCATATATGCTTAGCTCATGATAATGTTCATTTCAAATTGTATGTAGCCACAATATTTTGAAAAAGAAGATTCCCAACACATCTGCTAGCCAACTCTTGTAGTTCATTCACGATGCTTAAAATTATAAATTTGATTTCACTGATATTATATAATTTCACTTACAAAAAAGAAGAAATTCTCTTTCTGGTACCAAAAAATCAATTTTTATATCCCTTTACAAATGTTATCACTTTGTTTCACATATACAGTCGTTGACAAAAAAAAAATCCATGATAATCTAAATTTTTTGAGATTTTTTCTCTAGACTATAATATGTTGAGGAAAGAAGTAAGGGGTTCGGGTTGTAGAAAAAACAGGTAAACAAATTGTGACAGAAGTGTCCAACAACGCTTTAAAATCATGGGAGCAAAAAAAAAACTGTTTTTGGTCTCAAAAATTTACAAACAAAGAGTGATTGGAATTGGCACCTGCAAAATATGGACGCAAATAGAGCGTATTATCGATAGCAAAGTATATTCTTAATACGAAAGTAAAAGAAGCAATTACAAATGAATTTAATTTCGAGACGATATTGTTGCCTGCCATGGGGTCAAATCAGTCACTATATCTTGGAACCATTTTTGCCTAATGAATATGAATTTTTTCAGAATTATACAGACGCCCCTGATGAAGCTTAAAAAATTAAGCGAAACGTAGGACAAAACATGAAATGAAATTTATCGCAATGAAGAATATTTGACCACAAAGCTTAAAAACCCTATAAAAAAATGATTTTTTCAATTAACCTCTACATTTTCTGTTCTTAGGAAAAGCCCTTATTCAGATCCTATTGAAAACTACTGGCACTATTTGATTAAATTCGTAAGAGAAAAGAAACTATTCCAGAGTAAAGATAAATTGTTATAAATGAAATATGGTAAATTAATGAACAGCAAAAACATTTTCATTGATATTAATATCCCAAATCAGAAGTTTTTGGCCTTTAAAGAAAAGATTTTTAGAAATTTAATAATATGAAATTTTTTTTTTTTTGTTATCGACTGTACATAAAAACATACTTATTTTTCACACACACCTGCACATTGATAATACGACTTCATTCATAATTCCTTAATATAAACATGTGACAAAAATTTTTATGTGCAATTTCAGCTTAACGTAAATTCTACTTCAACTGCCTCTACCACCTCTTACGGTATTCTAAAGGATTTTACACTTTCATTTATGAAAACATGAGAAAAAGTATACAAAAAGAAAAACAAAAAAAAAAACAAACAGAGAAAAAGAAAATTGAATTCTGCTGCGTTGAACATCACGTGCGAAATATGAAGCAGCTTCATAGAGTTCCATTGCGCCTTCAACTTCAAACACCCTTAACCTCATCACTGAATTAAACAGACAGACAGGCAAACAAACATCTACTGCATACTTATATACATTCTGACACAGCTAAAAAGTCTATAAAAATATTTACGAGTAAATATTACTACTACCACGGGAGTTGGGAGTTGCGCAAAGGTAGCACAAAGCAGCAAAAGAACTAGAGTAGCAAGAGGAGAAAGGCACAAAAAAAATGGAAACTGCTTTAACAGTCAAAGCACATCATTTATGGCAGCTCTAACTTTTCTCATTTTTTTTTTTTTTTTTTTTTTTTTGAAATTTGAAATTTGAAACTGTAAGAAGTTGTGGAGAAACAAATGAAAATGAAACAACTGCGAAACATATGTTCGCCAACACACATGTGCTTGTGTGTGTGTGTGTTTGTGTGAGAGTATGGTATCGAAATGGGAGAATCCTTGAGATTACTTCCTGCCAGATGAATCATTTTCCATTTTTATTTATGACCTTTTCTCTTTCTACTTTCTTTGTTGCTGTTTGCTGTCACATGAAATATTTTTTTCTGAATCATACGAAAATGAAATTGTAATTTGATCTTACTTAGCTTTACCCGCTAAGGGTGGCAATGGAACGCACTGGGTGGGTGGGGGTTTTTTGGCGCATTGGCGTTATCTTTCCAAAAGCTTTCTTTTTTCCACGGTATGCGTATGCACTTGAAATAATAATAATGTACAAATTATGTCTTTGTTTTGTTTTCTTTTTGACTTGAGTTAAAAATTTGATATTGTTTATGCATCCCTTTAATGTTAAAAGGGGAGAGGTAATAAATAAATGGTATCATAAATTGTTTTTTCAATACAAAGTAGAGTATAATCAAGAATTCTTAAGAAACAATTGGTAATGAAACATAGTGTGAAAGCGGAAGTTCTGTCGGGTGGGGTTTCGTAAGGGTGTTCCTTCAACATTTCATATTGACGGGTGGTAAATTGAATTAAGTATAAATTGAAAGTGCATTAAGTTAACTCTACTATAGGGTGACCAGATTTTTTTTAGTTGATTAGTAAACCTTAAATTTTGGAACTGGCATTACAAATCCACAGCATGGACTTTAAAAAAACAACATTAAAATATAGAAATGTGCATTAAAACTTTAATAAAGTATAGAAAGAATTACAACATATTGTATTTTTCTCAACAATGAATTCTTTTTAATTTTTGGTAATTTTTGACCAGATTTTTTTTTATAAATTCAGATAATTCCTAGAAAATCGCGAACATTTCAGGAACGCTTTCCAACGGGGGCTTCGTCAGATATCGGGTACGTCTGGTCTCCTTACTCTGCCATTACCATCGAATTGAAATGGTAGGCTATAAAAGTTGCATGCTATTCAATCGAGCTTTGCAGGAATGCTTTGAAATATTATATGTGCCACTGTGTTATCACAGGCTTCGAATGTAATTTCCCAGTGCGATATAGCAATTTCTTTAATTTAAAGACATACATACACACTTGTTCATAAATACAAAATACTTCATTCGATTATAAGTAAAATTAGGTTAAGTAAAATTGTGAAAATAGTGATAAAGAAATAGATGCAGATGAAAGTTAAAGGGTTGTGCATACTCCTTGTATACATATATATATATATATATATATGTATGTGTGTGAGCGAGACAAAGTTTAATGCCAGCTGTAAGAAATCATTGGAGAAACTTACTGCTAAGCGTAGGCTTTGTATCTATTGGGTAGCTAGTCACTAAGGCATAGATGGAAATGAGATTGTCGACAAAATAGCGAATAGTTGCCGCAGGATCAAATCAGCGAATTGCTGATGCCTCTTCAGGTTGCTAATTGTAACCTGAAGGATTATACCAAAGAATATATAATACATAGAAAGCGCATCACGAACAAATTTATTTGCACAAAAATTTTGTTCTATGGAGCCATAACTGCCTCCACTTCTCACTTCTCCACACTCAAAATTCAATTGTTCTCATAAAACCAATGAGTGATTGAAATAGTTTGTTTCTCTTTGTTGTTGGCTTTGTTTAATGAGAGGTTCTTTTTTTTCATGTTGTTTTTTTTTTTTTTTTTTTTTGTTTTCGTGCTAGTAATATGAGCTGGTATTTTCATTATTTAGCAGAATTTACAGCGCAAAGCCGGTGTGCTTTTATGTATGGCACAGATTATAAAATTTTTCCAGATTTTTTTTCAGATAAACTAATAAAGTTTTTTATAAAAACTATTTACTATCTAAAAGTACATGTATTAAACTTAACTCTAACTTATCTCTACTCAAAAATATTTAAAACTTTATGAGTAATGAGCGATCCCGTCAACGCCTTTCTGCAAAACATGTTTTGCGATGAGCAATATTTTGCAAATCCAGAACATTTGAAATCCAAAAATGAAATAGATTTACTTTTATTATAAGATTATCGAGTGATTAATCGAAGAATGTGAAAAAATATGCATATTTAACAAAATCACCGACTGTCAAAGTTGACAGTTCAATTTTAACTAAAAAGCGCTGTTTCATTTGTAAAAAAAAAGTTTTCCTTCGATCAATCTAGATTACTATATTTTTAAAAAGCATATAAGTTTGAAAATAATCGGTTTAGAAATTGTTGAATAATCGTGGTCACCGATTTCAGTAATGAATTTTTTGAAAAAAAAACGCGTTTAAAGTTACAACTTACTTTAATGTCAAGAAGAAAATTTTTTTTGGAAATAACAAAGAGTTGAAAATTTTCTCCGGATCAACTTAAAATATGTAGACATATTTTTGAAAACATATACTTTAAGCAAATGCAAAAAAAGTAGATTTTTTAAAACTTACAACGGGAGGTGCCCCCTTAAAAACTTTCTAAATCGATTGATTTAAACTTTTTATGCTTTTTTGAATACAAAAAGAAAAATATTACTAAAAAGTAAGTTAGCTAAGACCATAATTTTAGGTCACAAATTGAAAAAAAAAAATTAATTAGGTTGGAAAGCAATATTGATACTCAGCAACAACGCAAAAAAAAAACAACCACGTGTACCTACATATTTTCCGCAAAAAAACTATTCATATGAAACTATACGCAGTCTCACTTGGCAGTACCCTGTAAGGATATGCGAGATCCTAAGAAAAAAAAAACACCAAGAGATTGCATGGGAGAGAGTAAAAGCAAAATAAATAAGTGGTTTTGCTCTTCCTCTTTACTGCGACCGCCCGCACCCGAAACGAAAGAAACAAATTTTGAAAAAATTTTGAGAGATGCGCCTTCTACGTATTACATACTCTTTGATTATACCCTCATGCAAAATCGCTAAAGTCATGTGTACCCCTACAGCTCGCTAGGACTCGATTAACGTACTTACGAGCTCCACTGGGAGTGAACTGTCTTCTAATTTTTTCTAACCACACTCGCATCTTAAATGATGTGTTCACTCGCTAAATAATTCCTATAGGACTCCTATCTGGTATCGCTAAGGTCTTAAAGGTCTATGCGTTGCTTCGGCCAGCCAGTACTACCTCATTAACTCCACCCTTTTCAATAAGAAGTTTAATCTATGTGCTTCAAAACCTCGTTTAAGAACCTCGATAACTAGATCATGTTAAGCGAATGGAAAACTAAGCTCTGGCCACAAAAGCATCCTAGTCGGAATGCGACGGTAGAACGTTTAAATTATTGGCTTAATTTATATTTTAAAACTAGATGCAGAAAATCGAAATAAACAATCATGCTTTATAAATCTTCAGAAGAAGTTTAATACATATTCTGTATTCTTCCGTGAAGTAATGCCTAACGGTAGTACCACGGAAGAAGGGAAACGGAGCTGGGGTGGGTTTTTGGTGCGGTGAGCTGAAAAGCAAGTCCCACACTTTTCGGCTTTCAATGCCGAAAAGTTTTCAAAAAAAACATATTCTGTATTCCTGAATTACTGAATATCAGTTCTCCACAATCTACCCAGCCTTCAAATAGCAAACGAGTATGTTATTGAAAAATTTTCAACTTAATATTACAAAAACATGTTCAGCATCTGTCTGTAGAAATAACATGAAAACTTCACGTCAATTTCTTAAGATTAGCATAAATATGCTTCCAAAAGATTAACCAGAGCAGTAAGTTGGAAAATTTTTATAATCAACCATTCACACTTTCATACGGTGGCAAGCGATCTGCTATCATCTTTCGAATATTATACTTCGTTGTACCTAAAGAATGAATGGAAAAAACATGACCAAACATAAAACTCGACGATATGATAAGAAGATGGTAATCATAACAATGATGAAGTTGATGTTGTGAACAAGATGATGACACCCAAAACAGCACACGCCTCAAACAATGCGAGTACAAGCCATCAATGTTAGAGCGGTGGTAGTGGAGTATAAACAAAGAAAACTTACTTGCTAACTTCACAAATGGTTGGGGATGAAATTTTTGCTTTTGCGGAGTTTTGTGGAGCAGAACATGAGAAAAACAGAATGAATGACTGAAAAGTTTCTTCTAGGGTTGCTTACATACTCTTACAACTTACAAATAATGATAATGATTGACAAATAAAGACCAAAACCAAGGCAAGTAAAATACGTTTAGGGCGCTAAGTAGTAAGAAATGTGAGCAAACGAACGTTGCTAGATGGAAAGGGAAGAGAGGTTAACAAACTTCTCAATGTTGAGTGCAAATTTTTGACTAAAATACTTATAAATGAGGGTAGTGGGTTGTTCTGGTTCTTTCGACAAAAAAAAATTAAGTAAAAGTGTTTTAATTTTTTGATTAAAGATTAAGATACCACCCCCCTCATAAGCTTGTAATGAAAGGTAAAGCTATGCACAATAACTTCAACAAGCAAACTTTTCCATTGTATCATTTTGTTAAATAGTACATCCCTTGTTGTTGTTGTTGTTGCTGCTGTTGTTTTTTATATCCTTTAGAAAGGAATTTTAAATTTGATGCTATCAAAGATTAGAAAACGCTTTACTTACTTGTCTAAGTCTAGACCAATTGCTAACGAAAGTTTCTTAAGTGGAAAAGTAGGGGTTTGGTTAGATTTGGTTTGGTTAGACTTAAGAGGATTATTATAATTGATGAAAATGAGTTGATAATTCTTGAAGCGAATGGTTGTCATGTTATTTTAAGTATTTTTAATATAAATTTCATTGATTGTTTTGAAATGTTTTTAGGAGTTTTCTTCTTTTGTTTTTACTTATCTATATTAGGGAAAACAATTTTGGACTAATTTTGAAGTAAATTAATAAATGTACGTCTAAAGAGATTCCTGAGCATACTATTTAAATGCAAAGCTTTAACTCTATAAATTGTTTCCAAAAATCTAAAATCTGATGCTATCACTCAGGAAATGCCTTAAGCCTTTTTAGTATTAAAATCTATTCATTTACTAGCTCTGTAAATTCAAGAATGGAATGTCGTGAATAGCAATAAGGCTTACATATATCCCTTCCTTATAAATACTTCATTAGCGAATCCAGATGTTGTGGTAGGGAAAGAGCAGTAGGCTAAAAGTATTTTGATTCCTTGAAATAGTCTTTTATTTACAGAAGAATGAAGTCTATACTCTGGATCTGCTACTGGCTTCAGTTAGTTAATACTAGAGAGGAAAACTTCAAGTACAATAAAAATTTGTATTCATAAATAACATTGATGTTCAAATTTAAAATTTGAAAAAAGACCGATAGACATTAGGGTGGCTCTCTAAATGTAGTATATGCCCTTGCACGGTGAAAGAATAGGATAAACTGTAAAACTTTCCAATCCGTACAACGAAAAAAAAAAAACCAAAATACACATCAATCCATTTTGCAACACTTAAAAGCTTTTCCCACAGCTAAACCCATGCATATATTCAATGCAATGAAGTGCTGTATATTAAATGCAACTCTGTGCCTCTCTGTCACTGTTTTTCATTTATTTTTCATTTCTTATATACTACAGTTCTACGTTAATGTGCGTTCTCGAATCGTAGTATAATTTGGTGTAATATTAGCTACATTTTATTCGCCACTTGCTTCTAAATATATTTAACTAGCAGCGATAATTATATGTGAAACAACAACAAAAAGCTACATCAAATTCTATTGTGAACTGCCAATAGTGAAAGAAGAAGCATGACAGATTGCAAAAAAAACGAAAAATGAAAAGATTCGGAATGGCTGCCGGTGAAAATAAGTTAAAATCCTCGTTAAATATTCTTATAAATATAAACTAAAAACAAAGCCCACGATTAAGCGCAATAACTGGGATCCATTAAAATATTTCACCTCTAGCTGCTTAGCAGTTTTATTGTGAATAACAATATAACGAAGAAGAGAGTTAACAACTTGTCCGTTTTATTCGCATAAGTTAAGCTAGCTGGCGAATAAAACACAACTATTTTTGCTATCTTGCAATTATACTAGACTTAAAGAATCACCCTATTGATTTCAAATTTGAAATTTTAAATATTTGCTATAAGAAAAAAAAAAAAAGACAGAAAGACCTAAACAATTTTTAATTATTACTAACTATAAATAAAAATTTGATAGTGCTTGAAAATTTCCTCTTTAGTTATATATAATGTTTTTCTTATACCATTAATGAATGTTAATCGCAGATTTTATTACTGCTTACCGAGGTGAAGCCATTTTTAATGATACGCTGATGAAATCTGCTTGAAGTCGTTGTGATGTGATGTACGCCGGAACCCTGGGTCGATTTAGGTTTTCCATGGACTGTTCTGCTATAAGAGAAGAAGTACTAATTGACACTTTCTGAGTTCGATTTGACTAGCCTTCTGGGTTAAAATTTACTAGTTTGAATTCAATTTAGACGGCTACCTAAATTTAATTTGTCTAGTCTGGATTTGATTGATCGTTTTCTTAGTTCTATTTGGCTAATCTGAATTCACATTGTCGCTTTTTGAATTCAATTTGATTAGTTTAAACTGTGAATTCAATTTGGTTAGTCTGAATTTAAATTATCGCCTTCTGAATTCAATTTGACTAATCTGAACTGAAATTACCGCCTTCTTAGAAAATGTTTACTATTCTATTCAATTCAAATTGTATTCAACTTAAATTGATATATTTTTGAATTCAATTTGACTTGTCTGAATTCAAATTGTCATCTTCTAGATTCAATGTGATTATTTTGAATTCAAATTGTTGCCTTCTGAATTAAATTTGACAAGTCTGAATTCAAGCTGTTGCCTTTTAAATTCAATTTGACTAATCTGAACTGAAATTACCTCCTATGCAGCAAAATCTTATTATTCGAAATTCAAATTGTCGTCTTTGTATTCAATTTGACAAGCCCGAATTTTATTTCACTCGCCTGAATTCAAATTATCGCCTTCTGAATTCAATTTGACTAATCTGAACTGAAATTACCGCCTTCTTAGAAAATGTTTACTATTCTATTCAATTCAAATTGTATTCAACTTAAATTGATATATTTTTGAATTCAATTTGACTTGTCTGAATTCAAATTGTCATCTTCTAGATTCAATGTGATTATTTTGAATTCAAATTGTTGCCTTCTGAATTAAATTTGACAAGTCTGAATTCAAGCTGTTGCCTTTTAAATTCAATTTGACTAATCTGAACTGAAATTACCTCCTATGCAGCAAAATCTTATTATTCGAAATTCAAATTGTCGTCTTTGTATTCAATTTGACAAGCCCGAATTTTATTTCACTCGCCTGAATTCAAATTATCGCCTTCTGGTTTCAATTTGATTAGTCTGAATTCGAATTGTCGCCTACAAAATTCAACTTGACTGGTTGGCTTTGAAAAATCTTATAAATGGCGGCTTTTTTTAAAGTTTAATTTGTATGGGAGGTGGGCGTGGCAGTTGTCTAATTTTTATAATTTTTTGTATGCAACTTAACTTTGACCAAGAAAACGGCTTAGCCGATGATGCTAGGAGTTAGAGGAAATAAAGACGAAGAACTGTGCACAGTTTGTCCACTAACAATTTATTGTTGAGTAGAGATTGATGCACACTTAACCAGCATCATATAACAATACTTCAACGGCAAAATTGAGTTATATTTTAACTTGTTGGCACAAAAAGACTTGTTGGAAGCCAGCCATTTTGCAGTTTCGGTCATTCCAGAGCGTGTCCTTCAAATATACATCAATAGCTTACATAAATACGTTGAGTATGATGAAAACCTTTTAGAACTACATTTTATATTATTTGGAAATTTTTATTATTCTAACTAATAAGACTAATAAATTCGATAATACAAACATTTCATCACATTTTTACACACACACATGTATACTAAAACATATATATATATATGGCGATGCGTACACTGCACAACCATGTTCACTAATTGTGGCAACAGCCAACATTAACATAAGTGGTTAGTACAAAATTCCAACATAATATATACCCTACGCAGAAAAAAAGGTTGCTAACATGTCCATATACTTACATAGTATATACATACACAGAAACATACATATATGTAAACTGTGATAAATGAACCGCAAAAATTCACTACAAACAACAAAGTTACTCTTCTATATACTAAGTACAAAAAGGTTGTAACTTATATATGTACATAAGTAATAAAATAGGGCGAATGGGGTAAATCGGAATATAGGCAAAACGGAGGATGGCCAATATTCAGACTACTGCCAAATGATGTTTGTGATGCCACAAAAGTCAATGTCATTAGAAGTAGAGGCAAAAGAATGCAATTTTTAGTTTTCCCTGTAAATGAAATGATAAAATTGGTCGAACAAATTTTATTGTGGCCTCAGTTTTCAAGTATTTTGCAAGCAAATTCAACTTTAAAACCAGGGCACTTAAAATTTCTATGAGTTTATACGGATCTTATCTAGGCTCCAGATCCACAAGTATTTTTGAACGCAATAACAAAAGTCTTTATTGACAGAAGCTAGTTTTAAATGTTGCAATAAGCTGGAGAATGTCTAAAATAATTTTTTATTGACTTTCAGGTTGAGCTTACCTCAAAAAATTCCTTTAAAAAATTCCATGTTTTAAAAGTTTCAGAGCAACAACTGTTGGATTTTCTCAAGAAACGAACGAAGGGTGCAAACTTCGGTATTTTTGACTTTTTTGAACTTTACTTAGCTCGAAATAAGGAAAATCTTAGCTAAAACAACTTTAAAGGCTTACTTTTGCCTAGTATAGAACATTTCCTCGTTGGTTCAACCAACTTTTTTTCACAGCTTAAAAAAAAAAATATGTTTTCGATTTTAAAGAAATTCTTTCATCTTCATTGGAATACTATTTTTTTTGTTGTAATTTTTTTGGAGTCAAATAAAAATTGTTTTCGATTCCCGATTTACCCTTCCTTCCCTTATACATATAAAAAAAAAAGTTGCTTCTGTAGTACCTACATAGTAACACTCTTGAGTGTCATAAGTGTCTGTGTGTGAGTGTTATGTATAAATGTGTAGATGTAAAATGGAGATTCATTAAAAGTGGATACAACAACAATAAAAATAACGAAAAAAAAAAAACACAACAACCAAAAAGCAAACTTATAAATAATAAAGGACCCCATCATACACAGATATAAGATAGAAACAACAGTCCAAAAAAAATTGAATATATAAACAACAAAACTATATAGTTACATACAAACAAGAGATAATAGCCTAGAGAGAGTGAGAGGTAGGAAAATACAAGCATTATATAACTAAAGAAATGTCATATGCTGTTGACATTTGGTCTTGACTACAAATGATTGTTTAATAGAGGGGGTTGGATGCTGATGTTAGTTGTTAGAGATGGCAGTATGCTATTGCTATGCTGCTGATGATGATGCTGATGATGATAACTGACCATGTTGATATGGTATCTTCTTGAAGAGCATACAGACATAAGTGGACATTTTGTGGTTTTCTTTTCCACTTGAAAAGTGTAGAAAAGATTTTAAAAGCATGTTAAGTGTAAAAGATAAGTTATTGGGGAGGAGGTGAAAATTGAATTGATGTCACCAATAGAATGAATAATGACAATAATGATGACCAATATTGCTGTTTAAGGAGCCATTAAAAATGAAGAATGATAAATGACATAGTACAAATTACTAAGAATAAATGTTCAAATGATGAAATAATATAAATATGAATGGTTAATGTGTGGTTTTCTACTTCATTTGTCAGATGTCCTTGTAAAGCTTCAAGCACTGAAATTATTTTGTGACCGTAACTTGTTATCTTACTTAAATTCGTAATTAAATTTTTTTTTTTTTTTTCATTGTTTACTAAAAAAAAAAATTTACAACAGTTCTCACTTAAATCTTATGAAGCCTTTTGGGCTTGTCTGTGGTAATGCAACTATTGAACGCCCAAATCTATAACTGATTTTGACGACCTCAACCGCGTTTCGTCTCATCTTGTTGTTGTTGTAGCAATTTCAACTATTGCCATCTTTTTCGCAATTATGTTGTTTAATCATCAGTCAGTGTTAATTTCAGTTCTAGGAAAGTGGCCATCTCCATCGGGTGGGTCCACAGGTCTTAAACCGTCAGATTTGTTGGGTGCAATGGGTATTTAAATAGATGTAAGGTGTCATGAGGGCTTTGGCCGCAGTCGGGGCATACGCCCTGCATATTTCCATTAATCCTACTCATGTAAGAGTTAAGGAATAAGCAGTTCGGGGCAGGGTCTTTCGTTCAGTATTAAATTAGCCTGGTACGCATCGGTAGCTTCCATTACTGCTTTAACATGGAGATGCTTAATCCCAGCAATGTATTCACTGCAGGTCAGTGAGTTGTTGTTCGTCATTTCTGATACGTCTTGGTTGTAAATTGTCAAGTCATCCTGAATATTACAGGGAGGGGGCAGTTTAGTTAGTCCATAGTTCGGGTGTCCGTAGGAATGGCATACCATCCAGCAGCTTGTTGTGCTGTTTTACTTTCAACACCTTGGTCTCAACATGGAGATGATCTTCGGGCGTGATCTGTTGTCAGCCAGTGATGGTGTGCAGAGCTGCATTTTCCGGCTCTTGGAGCCTGCGCCATTGTGAGTCGCTGATGCCAGGAGTCCATACAGGAGCAGCGTAATTTAGCATTGATCTACCGCGTCTCCTTCTCTTTCCCCTATGTGCTGCCTGGGAGCGCTGACGTTGTTGTGTGTGTTGTTGGCATGTGCTGCGACGGTGAGGAGGTAGTCGAACGGTAGACGGTAGAGTGTTCGTCTAACCTCCTTGGTCCACGGCATAAAAAGTGTAGCCGACGATTTTTTGGGAGAGAGCTGCAGGTTTCGGCATCCCGAGACTTCGTTCAGGTAGATGTTGATTTTGCTGGTTAGATCGGTAATGTCACTGCCAGTCGCAAGGAAAGAGTAGTCGTCCGCGTACGAGACCAAGGTGATGTCGGCAGGTGGAGCAGGGAGTTTGGTTATGTAAAAATTAAAGAGAAAGGAGGACAGGACGCCGCCTTGTGGTACGCCTTGCTTTACACGCTTGTGCTTGAGTTCCTAAATTCCTCACATCCCGGTCTTCCACTCATATAATTTGCCAGCCATTTAGATCAATCCAAGCCATTAACTATTCGTATTCAGTGATGATGTTGTTACAGTACTTTGGTGTTACTATGAAATTTTTAGTACAATTTTGCAGTAACATGAAGTCACAAATTATAATTTTTTTTTACAAAGGGACTTCAAGTGACTCCAAATGTTTTTAAAACACTCATGATTTTGAAGTCATAAAATTTGCATTCCCATGACTTCAAAAAAGATTGCATTCCTCACTCCTAGCGACTTCGAAGCAGTCATGAATTTGAAGTCATAAGATTTGCATTCCCATGACTTCAAAAAAAGATTAACTAAAAAAAAAAAAAAAAGTTTCGCTACATAACCAACCAATACAAAAAAAATCTTCTAACTTCATTTTACATTTCATAACAGCAATCGTAGACTTTCATTCACTTGTGACTTATACCCTCAATTGATTGTATTCTTTTACAGCACTGCCCTCCGTGGATCCGATAGTGCACCTATTAATCCATTTATACAAACAGTAAATAAACCATTTGAACCGAATGTTTGTGTAGTTGTTTCTCATTCTTTTTCATATTTTGTTTTAAAATTATGGACTTGTGTGAAATATTTCAAAAAATGTTCTGATTTTATTCTTACCGAAATACCTAGTACATATACTGTGAGGTAGGAGGTTGAAGATATGGTAGTAAAACCTTAAACCCTTAACAGCATACTTGGTTTTTATGTAGTTTAAATGTAAAGAGCGACTAAATGTCGTAACTTCTTAAACTGGTCAGTGCAAAGAAACATTCAAACTCTTTCCATAAAAAAACCCAAATTCATTTTCTTGCGGTTAATTAATTTTCATGAATTTTCTTCAAAGAAACAAAATAACAAAGTGAATCAAAGCATAACAAGTAAATATGCCTTCAAGATAAATAATAGAAAATAATTCAAATCTCTGGTCTCCGGTCTACTATGGCTACTATGCTATTATATTCCTTCACATATTCATACTTCCACAATGTAATGGACAAGAGGTCATAACTTCATTATATGACAATTTAATTTATTTTTACTGTTACAAGTTACTTATGCGAGACAGAAACATAGAAAAGTAAAACCTTACATTTGATTACTTTCATTATGACACCACAGTGATTCTGTATTAGCATGTCCTTTTTTGTATGTGTATATGTTTTGTGCCATAATCAAGATGCCAAAGGTAGAATGGGCATTATAAGCAGCTAATAAATTTAATTTGTACATATACATACATATGCACATAGATGAAATATATGTAGAGGTATACTTGAAATTATGCGGTTCATTAAATAAATGAACAAACCAACATAAAGAGGGGAGCTATGATTTTATAGCTAGTAGCTGAAAAGGATTTACGTTTTTCTTTGGATACATTGGGGTTAATTACTTTGTATAATGTTAACTATATTTGGTTTTAAGAAAATAAGGGGGAAAATGGTATGAAATATTAGATATAACATGTACATGTATTGAACACGACTCAGAAGTATCAGAATCCTTGCAAAAATATGATAATAAGAATAATGCCAAAATTATAAATAAAATTGAGTTTTTGACTAAATTTTTGTATAGGATAAATCTGTGGCAATAAGGAATAACAGCTAAACTCAAAAGTCGAATAAAAACCTGCTGCGTATTTTATATTATAAATCCCAAAATGTTGAAAGTTTTCAAAAAAATTTTGCAATTTAGCAGGCTCCATAGTTTTTTATTAATTAAACTCCAATAATTATTTAAGAACTTTCAATATTTTGGGTTTTATAATGAAAAATACGCAACAGATTTTTAGTCGACTTTTGAGTTTAGCTGTTATTCCTTATTGCCACAGAAATATCAAGCCAAGTTGACACTAACAATGATGACGATATTATTTAATGATTGGTAAGGAATGAGCACATTTTCTTCTTAATCTTAGCTATTTGTTTAATCAACTATTGCTGTCTAATCTCTATTTTTGTTAAATAACCACCACCAAGCAATTACTGTTTTAATAAAATATTAAAAACATCCATAGGATAAACAGTCCATAGTTCGATAATACATTGAATTAACTCGAATGCGTTCTTGCTGGTCAATTTCTTGTATTTGAACAAACAAACGAATTTTGCAATTCATTTTTATTTATTTTCTTTATTTTATTATTTTATACGTGTGCGCGTATCCTTTGTCAAATCCTACTACTCGTCGCCTGAGAATTGATTTGGCGTATAGGCATAGGAATACTTATACACAAACGCCAAATCAATTCTCAGGCGACGTACTATTATTTTCTTTCCTTCAAGTTCAAAATTACACCCTCCTTCACCCACTTTCTCTTTTGATACCCTCTTCACATCATTTGATAATTTGCACACTACAAATAGAGGAGTGATTTTTTGTTTGTTTATTTGATTTTGTTTTATTCCGAATATCCTGTATTTAGTTAGGCATATATATGTATCACCATCACCACCATTTATCTCCCCTATAACTTCCCCCTTATTTTAGATTCGTTTGAATTCAACAGAACTCTTTATACCGCATATACCCCAAGTGTTGCCAATGTGAATTGCTATGAATTCACTTTTTGTCTTCATCGTTGTTAAATAAATTATCGCCTCACATATCATTGTAGATGTGGCATTCACTTCTACTATGTATGGTCCTTGCAATTTTTATTAAACTGTATACATGTGGGCATCTTTCCCGGATGTTCATGCATACACATTCATTTGAACACTTTCTAATGAAATGTTGCACTGAATGTGATGTATGAAGGGATGCAATGATACAGTGGGTAAAATTTGGGAATGGAAAAACTTTACTGCAGATGTGTACGGTAAAGGTAAAGAAAGAATTCTGAAATATTAATCGTCGATCATGACTTCTTTGCTAGAGATCTTTCTGAACTACATTTACAACAATTTAGTTTAACACTTGAGAGACTGAGAGGAAAAGTGGTATAACTTCTACGTTCAGAAAAAAGTGGAATAATTTTACTTAAGAGCTAAAACAAAACGAAATATGATCAGAGCAAAAGTAAAACGAAATATGTTCAGAGCGAAAACGGAATAAAAAACTATGCTGTTCTTGCTCTGAAAGAATTGTTATACCATTTTTGCTATTACTTTTAAGGCGTTTCATTTTCACTCTAAACCATATTACTTATGCCATTCTTGCACTGACACACTAAATTATTTCACTTTTGCTCTTATATAAATTTTAGCTCGCTTTTCCTCTCAGCCTGTCACTTATCTGGATTCCTGGTACAGGAACATTTGTGAAAATGAGCTTGCTGATGCTTTATTCGGTAGGAATACTCGTTTAACTCATCTCATTTGGTAAAAGTTCTTGTTCTTCTAAATGTGATTAGGGGTATTTTTTTCTCGCATTTTTTGCCAAAAGTCAATATCAAATTAGAAGTTTAGGTAAGTGTGTCAAGAACGTATTGGGTCATCCAATATCTCCAAATCTAAACAACTCTTATCCTTTTTCAGGGCAGAATAACTATCGAACGCTTCCTATTTGGCTAACTGACTCTGGCTCTGGCAGGATATAGATTCAAAACCTTTGGCATGTTAGGTGTTTAAAAAAATCAAACACTCAACCTAACCTAATACTATGTTCCCACTGAACTGAAATTGCGTAGTTTCGATAATTTTCATGGTTTCAGCTGAAACTGCGTTGAAATGCTTAATTTCGGCATATAAAAATTTGTCAAACGAAAACACGGAATCAATTTCTGTGGTTTCAACGAAACAGCATTCGAAACCGAGCAATAATCTAATGCAACCCTGAATGTGTTCACCGAGATGAATATTGAAATTAATTTTCTCTGACATTTATATTTTTCTTTGCGTACAATTTAATTAATATGGAGAAACGAAAATTTAAAAAACGAAATTTGTGGAGTGCGCGGGAAGAGAAGCTCATAGTAGCGGTATGTGCAGAAAAGATGGAGAAGCTGCGTTGGGCAAAAAAAAAATGGCCATACATATAAACAAATGGCGAAAGAGCTGCGGCAGCAAGGCCGAATAGTGGCTGCGATTGAATGACGCTTTGCACTTTTATTCTGTTATTAAATATTTCGTTTATCATTTTAATTCTCTTCGTATTCAAATTTATTCAATACTAGCAATAATTATATTAGCCTCCGGCATTTTACAACAAGAAATAAACTGTATACTGTCAAACGAAACCATAATCGAAACCAGCTTCGCAGTGTGAACGATTGCAGTCTCGTTCGAAACCCCATTTGTCGAAATCACGCAATTTCGGCTCAGTGGGAACATAGTATAAGAAAGATTTGATCAGTTATTAAAAGATCCCATTTTGAATGAAAGTGTTTTTTGCTTGATTAAATTTCGTTACGAACTATATTATTCACCCAACCAATTGTCTGCGAAATATGATCAAGTTATGTTATCAAAGTGACATAGTATGACTCTATCTATTTCCTCAATACTTAACTTCCACCATTAAAGCATCCAAAGGCTACATAAAGAAAAATTGCTAGACTTTTCCATCGTTAAAAATGTCTTTTAATTCCGGATCACCGATAAGAAACCCTCTCTTCCCCTTGTATTAGAGCTTATTATTGTTGTGCCACGACCTGGAAGATCTTTCGAAATCTCTTCCCCTTAGATCTCGTAGTGTTATTCACAAATAATTTTCACCTTTACCAGAATGCATTCTTCAACTTTTTCCACTGTACAAAGTAATTACGAAAATAAAATTTTCACACTAGTTTTTGAAATTTCCTGTCCCCAATTCCATAAAACCTTCTTCTTTTACAGCATGCAAGCGCACCGGTTGGCCACATTGAAAATTTATAACTCTGGTCAAGCACGCGCCTGAAAAAACAGTGTTGCTTACGCGCTCGCATTGTAAATGTGATGCCAATCAATACACTAGGGACTTGAATAGCCATACAAATACGATACACACTCGAGCATGCAGTACAGCCTCAGGGCAAAATACAAAATAGAATTTGTTGTGAAACGAATTGCATCCGTACTCGATGACGAATGAAATTTTCTGGCCAAAGCGAGAGTAATTGCTCCCCACAAAAAGTGTAGAAGTTTATGGAGAATTCAACATGATTAGTTTACAAAAAATTTGTACTCCATTTTCATTTTGTATCTGTTTCGATTAACAGCTTTTTTGTGCTCCCTTTATTTACTTCACCCTCGTGACTCGTGCCCCAATCAGCTGATTTCGACTTTTTGTGTTTTTTTTTTTTTTTTTTGGTTTTCTTCTAGTCGTGTTGTCTACTAACATTTTGTAGCTGTCAAAAAGTTAAAATTCGTATATAAATCAAATGCTCTACTCTACGATGATGATAAAAACCAACTTGATTTATTGTTTTACTAATCTACACGACAATGAAAACAACAAAACGGAAATCTACCAACAAAATTTACTGCTATCATTTACTGACTTTTTGGATGTTATTTTGCGTTTAAATTGCATTATAATGTCAAAAGTTTGACTTAAATTTCATTCATTCATTTTCTTTGAATCACTTTAGACATGTCACGTGTCAATAACGACATTCTACATATATAATTTTATAATTTCTGAACACTTAGCTTTACACAAATTGTTTCTTCCTTAATTTGTTTCGATATTGATGTTAGGAACTGTTTTATTTTATTTTATTTCATTCTGTTGAATGTAGATTGTAGTAATTTCTGGTTTACTAACTATGTACAACGATTTTTTTTTTAATAAAATTGTAATGAGTTTGACATAATTTTTTAGTGGCGACAACTTTTGTCGTTATTACCATAATGTCGTTTATACTTATTAGTCTGTTAGTAAGTAGAAAAAAAAAAACGAAAACTTTTTCTCTTTGGCCAAGACGTGCGAAATTTGTCTCAAGCTGTTGTTAATGTAATTTCTATCGATTTTCTTTTCTTTTGTTTGGGTAACTTTGGTCGCTATCAAAGTATATGGGGAAATGAAACTGAAAGTTGAAAATGTGAAAAAAAACGTAAGAGAAAAGTTCGAAATTCATTGAGTGGAAGATTATTTAAAGTTTCACGATATTTTAAAGTAACTAAGCAATGGGTTTTGTGTTCTTCGATTGGACGATTAGGTCTATTATACCCTCAATATCGGAATTTAGTTATAAGAAAGTTAAGACAGCTAATTTTCCTATAGAATTTGTGACCCATAATTGATATCTGTCTAATAATCCCACATAAATCTTTCCTCCTGCGAGTGAGTGTCTCACACAGTTAAATGATATATGGAAACTTTATGATATACAGAAGCTTGCAAAGCTTTTCCGCATAATTTATATCGAAATGCCAAAAGCTGATCTCCTTTTTGCATGTATTTGATGCAACTTTCCTTTTGTCAGGTTTTAAACTATAGCCTCATTAGTGCAAACAACTCAGCCTGGTTAACTAATAAATCCTCCATCAATTTCAAATCAGTTCACCTTACCTTTTAAGCTAAGAAGATGAAAGACCAGTAGATTCACTTATCTGAAGCGTGTAAATTAGCTCGTTTTCCGGTTCAACAAACTCACCAACTTAAGACCAAGTAAATATTGTAGTAACAAAATAAAAGTAGATAAAAAGAAAGACAGCAAAGGGAGAGAAAAAATAGAATAGAACATGATTTGGCTTGTCACACTCAGTTCATCAGCAAAGTGGTGTTAGCATATGTTACAAGAAATACACACACACATAGATATACAAATATCCCAGTTGCACAAATAGTGAGTACTCCTCTAAAGAGCAATGATTTCATTAATCCAAAAGGAGCAATAAATGAGAAACTCCAATACAGTAACAAAATTTTTGGATTTCACTAACACAATTTCATAATTTTATATAGTTTATTTTTTTTAGAAATAATGATAAGCAAAGACAACATGCTTGAGTCGTTCAAATTTGTATACCTTACTCTCTCTTGCCTAGTTAACTCTTTAGGGTTAGGTAGGGTAAAAATTGTCCCAACTTTTGCTTCATTTTTTTTTAGACATTGTAGGATATATTTTGACCTACCTCGAAAAGTTTAAATTACTTATAGTCATACAGTTTAATATTTTATTTACAGTTTCTCATTTAGTTGGCAACGCTATAAATGGGAAAAATTTTGAACAACTGAGGTTTTTATTTTCTCAAAAATTTTCTGCCTCAAAGAGTTAAAAAACAATACAACAGTGTTGGAAACATTGCAAGAGGAAAAGAAACAAAATTCAATGAAAGTAAATTTACTTATGTGACTCAGTTGGTAAGCGTGCTGTTTAACGTTCACGATGCGCATTTTCGGCTACAGGTTCCAGCCTGGAAAAACTTTGATAAAAAGACAATTTAATAGAAGATCAAGGGAAAATAATATAATAAAACGATAATAGTAAATAAAAAATAAATAAAAATGAATGAGCAAATGAATATAACATTATTATAATTTAAAATAAGTTTTAATTTGTAGGATTTGAACTTTGGCCAGAAATTTAAAAAATAAAATTAAAAAAAAAAAAATTGTGGGTGATTTAACCTTGGCTCACAAGTGGCTGCGTGCTTACTGGCATTTTAGACAAATAGTCTATGACAGCAACTACTTTCGAGTTTTGTTTTTCTATGAGATGGAATTGAGCTCATACTCCTTTTGGAGGCTAAAACGAGTACTCCATGCCCTGGGACATGCAATGTTTAAAAGCAGTACATAATACAAGAGCTCTGGAGCAATAGAAAATAACACTGGAATACAAAATTTCACTTTAAAAATATAACATGAACCAAAGTATGTTTTCTAAACTAAATCGAGGATGCTGAACACGAAAATCATATTCTTTTTTTTTTCTATAGGTAGGTTTTCGAGATATGACAAAAAAATGGTTTTTCTGGTTACAGTTTTACTTACAGGCTAATACCTATAGTATTAACCGATCCAAGTTGTATATCATAGGAATTGTAATTATATTACGCGTCTTATGCTGCTACGTTTGTTAAAATCGGATTATAAATGACTGAGATTTAGATGTTGAAAGTTAAATTTCGGTTTTTTTTTTTTTTGAGAAATTTTCACACAGGTAGTGGGCTAAGCTTTCTTTCTCACAAAAAGTAATCACAAAATCTAAAGTTTTATTTTTTTTATCCAATAGATCATTTCATTACAAATTTTAAGCATAAAACGTTGCAATCGGAACAGAAATGACAAAGTAATCAAGGATTGAGTAAAAATAAAATATTCTCGAAAACTCGAAATTTTTCTCAAAATTCATTCTGCTGTAGAAAATGATGAGCCACCACTTGAACTTTTGCAATTTTTCGCTGTCGGGTCTTCCGTAATCAAGACCAGCAGTAGTCTGCCATCATGCAGAAATCATCCCTGAAACTTTGATATTGTCTTTCGATTTCAGCCATATCTTGGTGAAACCGTTCGCCCTGCTCGTCATTTTCTGCTCCCAGATTTGATGGAAAGAAGTCGAAATGGCTGAATAAAAATTGCATCTTGGTAGGCATATTCGCACCTGAATTTTTGGAATTCAATTTATTTATCGTTGAATAAATGAATAAGGAATCAACTTACCAACATTGTATTTTTCCAACATTACGTCGATGGGTTAAGCATGATTGTCACTTTTATAATTTCTCAAATTTTTTTTTAACAACATTCGCAAATGCTTCTCGTTTTGACTCACTCAAACATTCAGTAATCCAGCATCGTCGAACAATTTGCAGATTTGAGGTTCAACGAATACGCCCGCTTTGATTTTTTGTAATGACAATTTGTAATGATTTCATTGCGCTAGCGTTATTTATTATAATCTTTGTCCTATCTCGAAAACTTACCCATAGAAAAAAAAAAAATGAATATAATTTTTGTGTTCAGCGATTTTGAATCAGTTTAGAAAACATACTTTGGTTCATGTTATATTTTCACTGTATTCCAGTGTAATCAATTGCTTGCTTTGGAGCGCTCGATGATTACTCCTACGATCATCCTAAGTTCAACTGGGTTCATTGATGGAATAATAAAACTATTAATGCATGTTTGAAAACGCATTGAAAATGATAATTTTTGAATGACCGCCATGCTACTTTGAATTAGTGATTTGTCTTTCATTTTACTGAGGGTCACATGTGATTTGAATGCATTTTTTATGCAAAAATAACACGTGTGAGAACGAAGAATGAGTTGCCAACTTACATTTCGAAATCCAATTAGTTTTTTTCTTGTTTTGGCTAAACTTTAATATTTAAGAAATATTTAGTTAATGTTTCGGTTTCGCTTCGAAATGAAAGCAAGTAATATAACGAAAACTTCCACAACTATCATTAAGTCACGTTTATAGCTTAAGTTATTTCGTTTGTATGTGTGTGTGCTGGCATCGTGCACATACGCAATGATGACTGATTGCCTTAAATTGTTTTTCGCCATTTCGTTAGCCACTTCCTTTTTCGTTTCATTTTTTCTTTGTATTTTGTAGCAGGATCTGATGAGAATACTAACGATTTGTTAGTGCAAATGTTTAACTAACTGAATCTGAGGGGATTTTGTGGGGATTAGCGCATGATGTGAAATTAGTTTTTTGCAATTTTTTCAACATTTTCTTGTTGTGCTTTGTTTTGTTGTATATTCTGTCTCTTCCCTCCATTTTAGTAAAATTTTTTCGGGATCTGAAGACTTGCATACTCAGATTTTTAGAACTTAAAGAAATTTTTTCAGAAATCTGAAGCGGTTTTCCAATTTTGAAAGAAAAGTACAGACAGATTTCAGGTCAAGGTCATTTGCGTGTTTCGTTACCTTTAAAGCAACAAAATCTTTTAACAAAAAAAAATTATTTTTGCTTATAATCTTGAAGACAAATTAATCTTTCTCATTTTATACCTATGATTCTTAAAATATGCAGTAAGTATTTTGTTTTTCTCCTTCAAATAACTAAAAAAATAACATTCTAAAACTTCAATCTTTTCTGCTAACATAAATAAATAAAAATATAAAAAAATACAACAAATTAAAAAAAAAGAAGAAAAAAGTGAAAATTTTGAAAAGGAACGCCATGTAACTTTGAAGCTCGTCGTGAGACAATGAACCCTTGGGGTCGTTAGGAGCAATAAATTTAGTCCGAGCACGTACCTTAAGCTTAACAAAATTTCACATTGCGTGCAACCCCCAGTCTCAGTCTTCGTTTCAGCTTCAGCTTCCATATACTTTTCTTTTCCTCATCATCATATTCTTCATATACGGTTACACGAAGCCGCCCCCACGTGCAATACACAACCATCAAATTGGCAACACTGTAGCACAGTATTAAAGAGAGGGAGAAACAGAGAGAGAGATAAAAAATATTCTAACAGAAGACGCCAATGAAGAAAGTTTTTAAAGCAATCAAAAAGAAAAGTGGCAACATTGGTTGTTTAGGATGCTGTACGCTGCTTTTAAAAAAGCAACATTGTAAGGTGAAAATGTAAACGCTGATGATGTTGCTCCTGCCAAAGCAGCAGCAACTGAGGAAAACCTTAATGTACCTACACTTTAAATTGGCAATAAAATGAAAAACGGAAGTAAAGCAAAAGTTTTACACCAATTTCTTATGCTCTTTGTATTTTTGTGTAGTGTACTACAAATGGTTGTTTAACCAAAAATCAGTGTTTCTCAAACTTTTCAAATTCAATTAACGTATTCGATACATAAATATGTATAGGGGTAGATAACAGTAATTGTAAATGCATGCAAATTTTACTGGAAATGCGAGTAATAAAATTAAATCTAGACAACGAGACTCTTAGTGTTTTCGCTGCAAACTTTTGGGCGTAAAGCAAAAACTGTACTGCAATATTGTTTTGCTGGTCGAGATACCCTGCAATCACTTTCAGTCAGATTAAACGCGAGCTGCTAATGAGAGATATAAAGAGATGAGAAGGGCGGAGAAAAGTATTTTCAGGCGCAAGAAACTAGAGGCAAAAGGACGTGTGTGTGACGATATCGAGATGCTTGGAGGCAGAAATGAGGTTCGAAAATTCTTCGAAAAAATAAGACGCCTGTCTAACGGTTTTAAGACCGGCGCTTTTCCTGCAAGAACTAAGATGGAAATCTGGTGACAGATGTCCAGGGTATTATGAGATTATGGAGGGAACACTTCACACAGCTGCTTAATGGTGATGACGGCAACAATACCGCCATTGGGGAAGTTGTTCTGAAAACCCCGATCTCTGACGACGGTGAAATACCGCCGTCCGACTATAACGAGGTCCTAAAAACAATAATGCAGATGGCCTTCCTGCTGAATTGTTTAAGACCGGAGGCGAAGAGCTCACAAAATGCATGCACGAGCTTTTATGCAGAATATTATCGGAGAAAGCATTGAAGCCCAGTGATTGAAATCTCAGCGTACTCTGCCCAATCCACATGAAAGGTGATTCCACGATCCGCGCCAACTATAGTGGGACAAACCTTACGAATATCGTCTATGAAAGACTGAAGCCCATCGTCCACAAACTGATTGGAACTTAACAGTGTGGCTTCCGGCCTGGTAAGTCCACCATCGACCAGATATTCACACTACGCCAAATCCTGGAAAAGACCCGAGAAAAACAAGTCGACACACACCATCTATTCGTCGATTATAAAGCGACCTTCGACAGAACGATCACATGAATTTGAAGTCGTCAAGTCGTCGTTTATAAATATAAAACTAGCATCAACACCAACAATAATGTCAGCCTTGAAATCAAGAGGCCAACAGGCGGCCAAGATCGATCATCTGTTATAGAGCCAACTAAGTATGCGAGTAAGGAAGAGCACATGCAAATGATACCTTCCCATAACGTAAATGAGAGTGCATTTTCCAAACTTTTCATCCTTATTAATGATCCCTAAATCCTTTTTTATAGAACGCCTTCAAAATTGTAGCAAAATCATTAACGCTAGGCTTAAATGTTAATTCAGAAATAGCATTTTTTAGGCAACCACTAAAAAATGGAATATAAATGGTTTAAGAAAGTACATATTTCTTAGGAAATGCATTTCGCCAAAAAAATCAAATACTTTGGTGCTATTCTGGATGGAAAAGTCACTTAGAACTCACATTTAAATAAAACCGGTGCTTCGCATTGGACCAATAGATGCTTCATGTATATAAGACCTAGAAGCTTAAGCTATGAATGGCTAGAGAACTAATTGAATCTAGTGTGTTGCAGCAAAATGAAACAAAAATTGCTCACACATTTACAAAGTCTTGCATGTGCCAGCTCAATAGAGAAATATCCTTTCACAATAGCTGATCCAAGATCAGGAGGTTGTTCCTTTCCCTTTCCCGAAAAATATCTCAAATTACAAGAATTGCTTCTGAATGAGATGAATTTGACTTGACGTTAGGATCTCTTTAACTACTCTATCAAGTAATGGTTTTTGAAAATTTTGAGTCAAGCCCTTGTTAAAGCCGAGCAACCACAGATTAAGTTTACTGAACAGTGCTATTTGCTCTCGGAGACGACCTGGTAATTACCATTCTACTGGCCACAGGACTCGGTGTGATTGCAGTTGTGATCCGTAGTATCCGCTTTCCTTGAGAGTTTAAAACTAGATTCCTGGAATTACCGTGAAAATGAACTCTTTTCATCAAGGTCAATTAACGGCACGCTTGTTGGTGAGCCGATAACCAATATGAATAAGTAGATGCCTCCTTCATCAATTGCTTTTTCTGCGCTATTTTTGCTTCTGTTTCTTAATTTTTGTTAGATCTACACTCGAGTGTGCCAACTCAGGCCAACGTGCAGACGCCTTAATGACCCCATAGTCGAATATCATTGAGCCAATTACTTTTTCTGTTGTTTTTTGTAGTTGCTTCTTCATTTCGGTCGGTCTTCTCTTATTGAGTTTGCTATCTTGACCCGACTTGCAGTCGTTTTAATGAATCCATGATTAACTATGCAAACACAGGGTTGACACAGGAGCTTATGTGGTCGCACACGTCCTGACACAGATCTTCGACGGACGTGTAGGGTTTTTAGTCTTCTTCCCCTCAACCTTTGTGTAGTGTTTCTGAGGCTTCTAATGACAGGCGTATCTCACATCTGGAATATTCTAGCCTGTATTCCGCAGGCGTTATAGGGACTAACTTAAATAATCTTAAATTCCTCCTTTATAAAATGTACAATTTTTTTAGTCTTCGAGAAATAATAGTTGATCCATATTATTATTGTTAAGACACGCTCATTAGACATTTACTTATTATTATTATTTGAAAGAGAACGACTCGAAAGTCAGGCACTGCGACCTATAAGATCTATTGTACCAAAGCCCCAAGAAAGAAAGAAAGGCAGAGAGAAAGAAAGATAGATAGATAAGAAACATACCCAAGCCGAGAATCGAACTCAGGTCTCCAGAGATAAGAGTCTGGCACTCTGCCACTAGACCACAGTGCCGATGGTAGGACCTACAGTTTAACGCCGATTCCGAACGGCTGTGTGGAAATTTTTTATCAGCTCGGTGGTTTTTCCATTACCAACTAGAGTGTGTACTTGTACACATTCTTATAATTCTCATCCACTACATATCGATAGTGAATATAAGAAGTTTATGAGAATTAACCACCAGACCAAGACGGGAATCGAACCCGCAACCTTCTGAATGAAAGTCTAGTGCACTATCCACTAGACAATCGAGGTCGTCTAGACATTTACTTGATGCAGCAAGTTCGATAAAAATCCCATAATCAATAGATCTAAAACTTGTTCCATCTAAGATGTTTCTAACAAGCTCTAGCCAGGGCACCACAAGCATTCTCCTTCCAAATTATACCCTTAAGACATATGGTATTGTTGTTCTGAAATAACTAGGGTTGAAGCATGCTTTCATTAGCACATCACAGCATGGTAATCCGGAGAACGTCTTTGGAACTAAATTAGATCAAAAAGGTTCTTATAGATAAGACAATTATTTTTAATTCAAAAGGAAGTAGAAGGCAATGGCTAATAAGGTGAAAGAGCTAAGATCTCCTTTCTCCCCACTTTAATTGCAGATTTTTAAATCCGGTTTTGATAAGTCTTTCCTATTGATAGCTTTCCTTAGTGAACGATTGGGAACAGCTGACTTTAGGTATAAGCTTTTTGAATACGTGTTTATGCGAAGGAGTGAGGTAAATGTAAACAATATTGTTTTTTTGCGAAAAAAAAAGTTACACACTATACTTTTATGTGTCTGCTTAGATAACACAAAAAAAAATTGAAAGTGAAAACGAGAACTTAGAAAATCCTTAATAATCTAAAAAGTAAAATTAAATGCTATAAAAAAATCTTTAATATTCCAGACTTGAATTCAAATATGAGTGCATAATTTAATTTTATAAAAAATCAAGTATGAAATCTCTTAAAAGGGTACAGTAAAAGCCAAGCAAAGATATCAGATATTAGTTATAATAATATCTAAAGATATATTTCCATGCTATGTTGACAGCTTTCTTAAGGGAATTACACATCAAAAGCAATAATTCATGTCCTTTTTTTTAATTTTTTTTTTCTTATTTTCTTGCTGTTTTCTTGTCAGCATTAGAATAGCACGCAATGTTCTGCAAGCGTAGATATTACAAAAAAAAAGGAATAAAGAAAGGCTATATTGAAGTTTGCTGCCATGGCAAATGATTGGTAATCCTAGGGATAAAAAACATATATCAATGTATTTCTAACTAGATACTTTAATATATTAAATTTAATTTTTTTTCTTTTTCTTTTTTGCAGGTTTTTTTTTTTTGACTATTTCGAGTGCAGTGCAATTTTTAAATATAGCATACACAAACATGTCCTCAAATCGCCCAAGTTTGCTGTCGGTGATACCGCGAATAACAATCAACATAATAACTCATTAACAATTAAAATTGTTGCAAACAACTTCATTAAAAAATAATCAAAGAAAATAGAAATGAAAATGTTCCTGGTGCTATTAAAAATTTATGTCACAAATAAATTGTTTTATATCTTATCTTCATCATAATATTAATCAACACATACACACACACACACACAGACAGACTGCCTTCCTTCTTCGCTGGCGTTGAACAACATGCCGAATCATCATCATGTCGACTACAACCGGAAATATTCCGCACAGGAAACAATACAGGTAAGTAAATAGAATACTCACTAAGTAGATATGTAAGTGTAAATTTGTATGTAAGCGTTTAGTGTCCCCCCATTGAGTGCCATATCGTAGACATCTCCTTATTTGTAATAATAATATTCTCGTAAAAATGTTCAGCACAAACTATTGTTGCTATACAAGCGTGTAGCCTTTGCCAACAAAATAGAAAACTCTTTGGTTTTTTTATACCCACCCACATACAAAAAAAAAACGAAAACTTAACTTTTCACTTAAGTATGGCAATTATAATTAACACAAATTTATGTCGCGCTGCGTGAATGAATGAATTCATTGGACAGACAGACAGAAAGTCACAATGGTTGGACGGACACTATACCAGCTATTTCTATATCTTAGTTACTTTGATATTTTCATAAGGTGCGCCGTGGCATGCAGAGCGTGCACGCGTTTATTTGAGCAAGTTGTCATTAAAGGAGCATTGTCTCCCCGGAAGCGGAAACAATGTTTTGTTTAAATAAATGAGTGGAAATGAATGAGCGCGACTTTTTACGCGCCAATGAATTTGTAGGCTTATTCTTTTGTTTTGTTTTGTAAGAAAATGCAAGGAAGAGAAAAAAAACGCTTTTGATTTGTTTGTTGGATATTTTTTGTTTTAAAGAATTAATTACCTGAAGTGAAAAAGCTTCTAGGTACTCTTTGATATGCTGGAAATTTAGGAGCGTACTTTTTTTAATTCATAAATATTGAGAATATCAGCCCCTAGGAGGGGAGTTGTAGTAGAAATTCCTGAATTACTACAGAACAAACATTTTTTTTTTTTTCAAAGAAGAAAGAGAAAGAAATTTCAAACTTTTCTATTTTCGACAAAGTTAGTGGTGGTGTCAATATCTATCAGAATTTTACGATTATACGAATAATGGATTCAAATTATAACCAAAAACAGTTACCGTTCACGTTCCAGAACTTCCAGACTTTTTCGCAAAACGTTCCATTTCTGTACAGTCTGTGATAGATAACGTTTTTACTGTACCGTAACAGATCCGTTGTCATTGAATTTCTTAATTTTGTTTTTTTTTTTTTTTTTTGAGAATATTTTGAAAAAAATTCCCTTATATTGGAGGTAGGCGTGGCAATAGATCGACCGATGCAATTTTTGGCATGCTATGTGATGGTTTCAAAGTCTCTTAGTATGAGAAATTTAGCTGTAATGCCTGCCTAAAATTCAAAATTTTATGATCATATACATACATATACATATAAAGTTATTAACCTTTTTTCTGTTATATTTGTTTAGGAGGTAGGTGTGGCATTAGTCTAATCGTGAGCATTTTTGACGAAATAATCACCCTATTAACCTGTTGAGTCAAATTTCATAGTTTTAACCGTCTACAAATGTATTTGGTTCCTTCCATGGGTTCGAACAAACACTAAAATTTACTCGTGATTTCGTGATGTGGTACGATAAGATTCGTAAGAAATTATGCATTGGTTTCTGTGAAGAAACAGGCAAATGGGCCTTTCCCTGCCGAATAATCCCAGGTTTCATTGCTGAATTTGGACTTAGAATACCAAGGACGATTTTTTCCTTGCCTAATTTATTTTATTGTTCGAAACACTCATATTTTTTAGAAATATCTCAAAGCAGTCACGTGTCTTGATAGTAGCTTGATGATTTTGGAAAATTACAATATTAGAACCTTTGCGTCTAAGCTGAGTGGTTGACTCTTTGGATGTACGGGAGACCGGGGCAAAATTGGCCACCGATTTTATTTTCATGGTTGGTTAGCGCTTTTGTGCCATTTTGATTCCACTACCCCTCCTAACGATAAAAAGATGAATATTGAACTAAATCCACTTTGTTCGGTTTGATAGCCGAGAGGTCGGATAGGTCAATAAAGTGGTTTTCTAAGGATTTGTTTCTTGCAGCTACTTAGGCTGAACATTCGCAAAGTGTTAGTGTCTCCTTCTCGTCGGAGTTTCCGCAACTTCTACAGTGTTTGTAAAAAAATATATGCAGTTTCTTAGAATGACTCCCTATAGGCCAGCGACCTGTAAAGACCGAAGTGAGTCGGGCGATGTCTTTCAAGTCCCTGGTGATAAGTTCTCTACATCTACCGATATCGTATATCGGCCAGGTCGCATGATGTGTCCTCCATCTCCTGCTAGCTAAGGAAAGACAGTGCAGGATGATACCTTTCTTGATCGCTCCCAGAGAAACAGGTACCAGTTTCACATTGGTTAGGTCATGAAAGCTCCTTTGCGTCATAATCATCTGCTTTCCCATTTCCAACAATATTCCTTTGGCCGGGAACCCAGAGGACTGTGATATCCGCTTAGCGCACCGAGATTCTTCCTGCACTGTAGGACCAGCTTTGAGTTGATGGTATTGCTCTGTATGGCTGAAATTGCAACCTTACATCGTTTTTTAATGTGTTCAGTGATTAGTTGACATGCCTCCCCAATTGCAAATACTTCCGACTGAACGACCGTGGCTACGTTGGGTAGGCGTATACAGTATACCAACACCCACATCCGTTTTGGGACCGTTATATTAATTAAGTAAATTCAAAGGCCAAAGTTGTTCATAGATTTTTTTTTTGTCTTAAGTTATAAAAATATAGTCAGTGACTATTTTTTCCGGTATTTTTGAAAATTTTTTACTTATTTTATGGTGTTTTTTGAGAAAAGGTACGTTTGTTAGCTTCTTACTGCGATTGACTTTGCCTCCGAAAATTTCGAACTGAAAATTTTTTATATCTGAATTCAAAACGAAAACTAATTAAGATTAGACGAAACCTTTTTACTAGTTCGATAGTGCAATCGATTTGCTTTTGTATTTATTTGGTTTGAGTTTCAAGAATAACTGCCAAGGTTTTTACATGCCCACTAAAAATGGAACGACATTGCTATCTCCACTTGATAGATATTTGGAGCTTTCGCAATAGATCCAACAGAGAGTCTAGTTCTTGACCTATACACTCCTGCAACAGTTCCCTCTTCTGATCTGAAGCCGTCTGTGTTCCATTATGATATGTATACCTTGAGAGAATGTATTGTGAAGCAGTCATACTTTTATGTAAAAGTGAAAACACTTTTTTGTGACTTATTTGGCTTGGATGTGAAATTGAGAACCGCAATTATAGTTCCGCCCCGATCACAGATCTGGTTGTTTATGAAATACACTAGTAATCCAACAAGTAATACCAAATTCTAGCCTCAATTAACATTCAACTGAATTCACACAGAAAACCAACGAACTTCATTCTTCCAATTACCAAAAAAAAAAAAAAAAAACGAAATTCATTTGAGACTTTTCCACACAATATTTCACTCGATTGTCAAATTTATCTAATTAAGCTAAATATCATGAGAATAAACAGCACGACGACATGTAACAAAACGTTTCTTGTCTCTATTTCTTTTTTTTTTTTATTAATACTAACGTTCTTTTTCACAAACTTTCCATGTCTCAAAGGGTACAAGTGAAAATTGCGCACACACACTTAAATACAATGCAAGCATACAAATATAATACCAACACAGGGATAAATATCCTGCTACTGTTACATACATAAATGTACGCGGAAACTACTTAATCAAGTCCTTGTCGTTCTTATCGCTGAAAATATGTTGCGTCTATTTTGTTGCTGTTGCTTTTGTTCACTGCTCAACAAAAAGTACCTATAGTACTTACTCCTTTTTATGTTCTTATGCGCTCGTATGTGTGTGAATATATTTTTAGTATCTGCAACAATTGTCGACGAAAAGCAAAAAAAAAAAAACAAAAAGAAAAAGGTAAGAGAAAAGCACGCAAAATATGCTGTAAGTTATGCTAAAGAAAATACCTTATAGAAATGGCAGGCAAAGTATGAAAAGCTTGGCAAGCAACATTTTTTTTTTTTTATGACACTCACTCGCTGTGATAATGAAGTCAAGTGGTGTCAAACTTATTTGAGTGAATTGAGGCATTCAACATAGCAGTTCGCCGTCTCACTGTCAGAATAATTTATTATTATGCGAAGCAGTCGTAATGACAGTTTTTATTTAGAAAAAATTTATGAGCAAGCTGTAAGTTTTTGATGTTTTCTTCTTTTTTTTTTTGTTGTGAAATACCAGATATCGTAAAGAGTTGAATAACAGTGGTAGGTTCTCCATTATTAAAAAAATTTGTAATGGGGTAAAATAATGGCTTTGAATGGCTTGAATGTGGTCGGTTTTTCGTAGAAATCTTCACTCTCTTCCGAGTGGAACGGGGTTTCGAATTGAACACCTTCAGGGTCTGGATGCAGATACAAATCGAGCCATAGATTTGAAAATTTTCCTTAAAAACTTAAGGTGAATAAAAATATCGGTATGTGGTATCACAATGTTCCGTTCAGGCCTAAGTGTGTCTCTCAACAGCCACTCCAACCTAACCTAACCTAACCTAACCTAACCTAACCTAACCTAACCTAACCTAACCTAAGGTGAATAAAAATCTCGGTAATGATGAGCAAAATAAAATGAAAACAAAGAAGATTTTTCGGGATTTTGATAATGGTAATGGAGGCCAAAATAACAAAACTTTGGCGTAAAAAAAAACCCCCTATGATAGAGAACAAAGTAAAATTAAGACAAAGAAACTTTACCCCTAGCTGATGGAGGGCAAACGCAAATGCCTTGGAAATGAAGCCTTTACATCAAAGTCGACATGCATACAGAGCAGGCAGATCTACGAAGACTGCTCAATGTATGTTAATTGACTAACTTCATCCAAAGCGTTCATGAGGCTATAAAAAGGGTTCTGGAGATGAAAAGAGTAGAATCAACGCTGACTCGATGGATAAGCTCAAGGTTTAGGGCGAGAACAGCAGAAACTGAGGAGGCTTCAACCACAATAAGACTCCAGACTACAAAAAAATATCTACAAGTGGGGAGGGGGTTACTATCATCACTTTTGTGGAGCCTAGTAGTTGATGAACTAGTCACTTTGTTAACAGACAATAGTAGACAAAGGCAAATATGAGGATACACTCTGTGACAAAATACAAAGGGGGCTCTACCTCTCGTAGAAATGGTGTAAGTCGGTAGAACTAAACATTAATCCATCCAAGACAACCCTAGTACCGTTCACAAGGAAAAGGAAACTTCCTCTCATGAAGCTTATAAAGCTGAATGAGACGATAATTAATGTTACACAGCAAGTCAAATATCTAGGAGTAGCACTAGATTTAAAACTTCTCTGGAAAGAATATGCTGCCAACTTTGTCGGGAAAACCTAGGGTTGTACTCCGTACATCTTGAAGTGGATGTATACCATGATACTAAGGCCAATACTCACCTATGGTGCAGTAGCCTGATCGCAAAGAGTTGATGAAGAATGAGGAATACCCCCAATAAAGTTCAAAGAGTGGTCAGTGGAGGCACTACTTGACCTCACTCCTCTACACAAAGCAATAGAGACGGCTGCGGCTTATGCCTATATCAAGGGAAGGACCTGGTAGGGGGAAGGTTCTCAGCAGTAGAGACCTCGAAAGTATTTCTGCTGACCTGCGTAGAGATGATGTGAACAAGAGATTTAACTTTGAAAAATACTTCAAAGTTGTACTTAGTAACAAGAGAGAATAAGGCAACCGAATTTTCCATACCTCTAACAAAGAACATAAACTAAGCTGGTATACCGACGGATCGAGAACGAACGAACGAGCGGGTGCAGGGTGTATGGTTCAAAAACCAAACACTTGATGCCAATGAAAAGAACTCCGAGTACCTTCCAAGCTGAGATTGTTGTCATGCGGCTCTGTGCACAGTTCAACCTTGAACGTGGTTACAAAAACCAAAACATAGTAATATACTCTGAGAGTCAAACTGCTATCAGAGCATTAGATTCCGTTGAGATCTCCTCGAAACTAGTATGGGAATGCCAAGAGCTCTTAAATAGATTAGGCAAGACTAATAAGGTCACTCTATTCTGGCTACCCGGGCATACAGGTATTCATGGTAATGAAGTAGCCGACTACGCAGCAGCCAAGACCTAGATTGGTCTAGAATCTTTGTTAGGTATAGGAATGCAAACCTTAAAAGGTACGTTAAAAGAAAAGGAACAAAGCACCAGACCATCCTACTGGACACTCCTTCCTAAGCTAAGACAGTCAAAGCTACTAATTGGAAAGTTCGACTTCAACAGAGCAGCTCTCTGTCTCAAACTAAATAAAAGTCAATGTCAATAATGGGCTTTCTTTCAGGGCACTGCAAACTGGGCGAGCACATGAAAAACCTAGGTTTAAGTCAGGATAGCACTTGTAGATTCCGTAAAGATGACAAGAAAACATCCGAACATATTCTAATGCACTATGAGGCATTCACTCGCAGGAGGAAGATATATTTTGGGCCACTACCACCCAAAAAGTGAGGATATCATAGCCACATCAGTTACTGAGTTCCCCCAGCAAGATTGGTTTGTCTGACGCCATTTAAATAGGTTACTATCGGGGGTACAATAGTTCTCTCAGGGTCGATGTATGGAGGGCAAAGTAAAATGAGATCAAATCGAATACGGAATTTATATGATCTGTGAAACTCTCGGGGGAAAAGAGGTCAAGTAGAGAATTTCAGGCCTTGAAAGTAATTCATCGAACCCATAATATCATAAACTTTATCAAGGTAACATGTTGCCTAGGTCCCAGATTTTTAGGCGGTACCGTTTTCACAGAAAAATCCAGTTCAATAAATAATAAGGATTATATAGGAGAGTTCCAAAAATGATTTCTATATTTAAGTATAGGGATTCAGATAATTATGTTTCTCTTTTTGAAATTGTTTTTTGTTTTTATCACTCAGAGTTCCTGGGACAGAGTGCGGCTATTCAATCTAATGATTGAGAAACGTCATAAATATTTTGATGCACTTCTGGATCCAGATATTACCCAGGCGAGTTTTTATTTTTTCGTCCCTTTGAAATTTATATTGAATCTACTCATAGCAATTAAAATATATGAGATTTTTATCGGTAAGGGGGAGGGGTTCATCCTGAAAATAAAGAGTTTTTTGTAGGAGGAAAATGTACTTAAATGACTCCAATTTTATTTTTAATGCACCTCAAATATGAACAAATATAATTGATAATGTATTGCGTTCTTCTTCTTCCAACGTATAGGAAAAGTTAAAACCAATTGCTGCTCAATCTCTATTTTTACTATAAAAATATATTTGAAATCTTATAACATTAAAGTGAACTCTTTACATCTTCAATTCTGGTTTCATATATCCTCAGATGGAGCTTACTCTTGCGTAGTTTGTGACATGCCATTAAGCTGATTTACTGGTGTAAGTCTGCAAAATATTAACTACTCAAAGACTTGACAGTAGAGGATAACGCAAGTAGGAGTTCTCGGGCCACTTCTTGGAATCACTTTTATGTGGAATTATGAGTTTTGTATTTTTAATATTCCCCATTTCATTTAACATTTTAATTGTTTTTTTTTTTTTGATTAAGTGGGTCTAAATGGGTATCTTTTAATAAAAGTTTAAATAAGAAATAGTAATTTATATATTTTCCAAAGCTTGACTATACTTTTCATCAGAGGTAATTCAGGATCTAGAAAAGAGGCTCAATGATTACATATACTCCTTAAGATGGAGTGTGCATTAGAATATTAATAGAGGAATAGATGTACGTCTGTATACTTCTTCTAAACTTCTAAACAAATATTCCACGAAACTTAACTATACTTTTCCCGAAAACTATAATTTTCATAGAAAAAATTCGTTGGAGGAATAGATGCGTAGAGATTTGTAATGACAGCCAGGCGCATAGTCTTGTCTTGATAAGACAAGAAAATAAAATTTCGCTAAAAAAAAAAATTCAGAACAAATATTTATCAGTGTTTTTGACGACCACCTGAATACCTTGAACTTGAATATTTTTCAACCGACATCATTTTCTCACACCTCAGGTGGTCATTGGCGGGAAGAGAAGGGGGTTGCAAAATGTGTTCTCATATCACAGCAGCAGCATCCATTCGAAACAAGCCGATAAACGCGAATGTGGCCACAAAACAAAAATTACAAAAATATGGATTTACCATTAAATTAAACTTCGCAGTACTTGCAAAACGCTCTTTTGAGGCTTTAGTAAATACATGCGCAAAGAGAAAGAGAGAGACTGAGTATAAACCAAGCAAAAATATTTACTCTCTACAATGTCAAATTTACACACTCTCTTTTTTGTTTTTGCAAATAAAAAGAAAAAACACACGTGCACGTGCATTGATGGAATTTCATAACACACTAACAAAAACAAACGTTTGTTGTTGCCATTGTTTTTGTTATAGCTTATGTGTCGGAATGAAATTCGATAACAAAGAAAATGCACACAACAACAGTGAAGGAAAAGTGGGGTAGAGAAGAGTGAGTATTGCATGCGATTGAGAGAGGAAGAGAATGAACGAACAAAAAATGCCGGTAGTTCTTATTTTCTCTATTACTCTCTTTCGCTATCTTCTGCGTTTGGTTGCTGCTACAGCAGCAGCAGCTGTGCTGTTCTCGTAATGATTTCAATGAATCGGATTTCCGGTATTGTTTTTCTTTCGTCGTTCATTGCTGCAGACACATTTCAAAAGCATTTGCGTTTTCTTTTGAAATTCACTAAAATGGGTGCTTGTGAAATATATAGAGAGAGAGAGAGAGAGAGTGAGAGATGAAGTTAGTTTAATATGTGCAATGTGTTTGTTGGTGTGTTTGTGCGTATGGACTTGACGAACTTGACGTCTCGTGACTTTTACAACCCTGTTGGTTGTTTAGCCTGCATTTGCCCCTGTGTTTTGATTTCATTCATTATTCTTTTCCTTTTTTTTTTCTTGGTTTTGTTGTTGTTGCTGCTTTTCGAATTTTATATGCCTAGAAGGTATAATTTCTTTGTCCTCTACACTGCTTGAGCGACAGAGGGGGAATGGAATATAAAATTTTTACTTCGACATTGACAGTAGCATTTTGGGGACGATTTGCCATCATTGCACAGAGAAGGTAGACAAAATAGAAAATCGCTATAGAAAAAAACTTCGAAATAAAGACAAAAAGTGCTAGAAATGAAAAAAGTAAATATACAAGCATTTTTACCTTACCTCACAAGTGTTTTTCGTTTGGCAAAGTGGCTATTTAGCATTTTTCAGTGGAGCGTTTTTTTTTGGTTTGCTTGGGATCGCTGTTGTTGTAATGCAGGGTGAAAGAAAACAAGTGTATCAAGTTGTAGTCGCCGCACCGCCACCGCTGACTACACAAAAGGCAAAGGACAAAGTGGTTTTAAGGTAAATTGAGGTTTTTGCTTGTTGTTTTTTTGTTTGCTTATTTGATATTTTAATATTGAAAGCTTTGTTGTTGTGTTTCTTTTATTGTAGCTGAGGTTTGTAAACATTTTTTTGTTTTTTTTTCAATATTTTTACAGTGGAGCTGTAAAGGAATTTAAGTTTGGTTTGTTTAATAAAGTTCTAATTATGAATATTTTAGGTGATTTTCAACAACTTGAGATATTTAAAATTGCAAGAAGGTACAATAAATTCTAGAAGTTTTTATAGAATAGAATTTATGCCCCGAAATAGTTAAAAAATTGTAGTGCAAATGAGAGCACTCTTCCTCGCTCTCTCGAGGCAACATCCCAGGAGGAAAATGACCGATGCATTTAATGCAGGTGGTTTTGCTCATATGACCTGAAGTGCACATTCCTTGACTTCTTCGACATACAACTGAAAGGGATCTTTCCCCACGCAGATGCCAATGATAACCTACGAATCTTACAAACCGAATTTCAGAATGAAGTTAGATAAGTATTAACTATTTTTGCACAATCAAGCAAAATTTAAAATTCCAGAAACAGATGGCGTTATAGAAAATTACTAGAAATATTTTAGGGCACGCTAGTGGCATTCATTCTTAAAATTAGAACAAAATATGACAGAATATTGGCTCAAAAGTCTAACATGGCAATGGGCAATGATATTGGAAAAAATATATTAAATATGACGTCTCTGGATACTTTTCAGTAAGCATACCGGGTCATCAGGTTCATGGAAATTTTATTATATTAACTGACAAATATAGTTTAAAGTGCTCTGAATAATCGAAAAACATTGATCTGTGCTTTTTTAGATATTGAAAGGACTTTGATTGTAGCTCATGTCAGCCAAGAAAAAAAGAACTGAGCTTAAAAGAAATAAGGCCCTGCTGAAAGTCTCATTGCTCAAAGAGAAGAGTGGCAGAAACCAAAGTGGATTCCAAGACATTGTTATATGGTAACGAAGAATCTGAAAATATTCTCTATGAATTTTCATAGAATGGGTTAGACATCCAATAAAAGTGAAGTAATTTTGAATACAAATTCATCTAAGGCAACTTATTAGCACTGAGATTTAACTCAAATATCTGCGAATAATACTGAATTCTAAATTTTTCTGAAAAACACACGTATTTAGTATTTAAGTATATCAAGCAAAGCTATTTTGATGAAAGTCCATTGGAAGAGGTTTTTATTTCGTTTGTTGATAAAAACTGTTTGGCTGGGTATTCACACAGAATGTGAGATGTCGTCTCATTATCCTTTATACATAGACGACACTCTATCTCACCTAATTTACTTAGGTGGTATCTGACTACATAGTTGCCAGAAGGCCTACTAGTAATCTGAGATCCGTTTTATTTAAGTCCTGGGATTTGGTGAAAGTGAGAAGAGGAAGGAGCTTCTTTGCCTGACTAATTAAATGACAACTTGATATAGAATAATATACCCATTCGTCCCTCGCCTACGCCTCTATGATCGATTTGGAACTAGTCCAGCCACAGATTCCACATAATGGATCGGGGCCTGCCTTTACACACTGCCTAGCAAGTTCATCAGCAGCTACATTACCTGTAATGTCACAGTGGCCTGGTACCCAACAAAGCGTGACTTTATTATAGGTAGGCAACTGCTGCAGACTCTCAAAACATTTCTTCACTAGCTTCGAAGTGAAGCACCATGATGAAAGTGCCTTGAGAGCCGCTTGACTGTCAGAGAAGCTACCTTGTAGACCTTTATTAAGGGTAATTCTGGCGCATGTCTCAACTGCATATAATTCGGCTTGAAAAACGCTAGGCTAAGTGCCCAGTTGAATCGAGATTCGAGTGTTAAGTCCAACAACAACACCAGCACCAGAACCACAATCGGCTTTAGACTGATGGGTCCAATTGAGTACAAAGGGATCGAAGTTGGGGAATTCCAATCGGACCTGGAAGGAAGAATGAATTGTAAGTTGTATGAAACTTGTAGCCTCAAGGCAGTAATTGCAACTATCTTCTTTATGAAGATGTGCGGAGGTGCAAGTCCGATCAATATCTCAATGGGAGGAATAGGAAAAGTTCACATGGCCCCCTGTGATTGAGAGACAGGCAACCCTTTGGAGCTTGTTAAGTTTGCTGATAGTCGAGCTTTGGGTAACCTTAAGCCACCACACTAAAGCTATCACTTATGGTATGCAGAGAGATCTAGTAAAAACACTTGATAGTCGTTGGTTGAAAAGAAATTGGTATCCCATAATTTAGGCTTTCTATGAAATTTTGGAAAGAAAAAGAACAATGTAGAAAACAATATAAATACATCATAAACACTCCGAATTTAGTTTTCAATCTAGTAGCATTGAACAATCCAGTCAGAAAATCTATGTAATAGTAAGATCTTTATTGTCCTTCTCTACAATTTCTTGTCATATACCAAGTTCTTGTGCTTCCTTTTTAACTTTTCCCTTATGAATTATACAGCAGCCTTATGCTGAGCCACTTCAAAATGCTTTATAGAAGTTATAAGCTCATAAAAATTATTTCTAACTAAAATCTTATCGAATATTCTTACAAATGCCTAAGAATCTTATAAAAAATACATAACTACAAAATGTATTAAGTAATCTAATAAAATTTTTACCACTCAATAAAACTAATGGCATTATTTTAATCTTATATAAACTTAATGACAACAATGTCAACAAAAATTTTTATTTCCTAATCGTAATCATAATAATTCTTCACAAAATAACACATAATTCAAAATTCATAATAATAACAATAAATTTAACACAAACACACACACAAAAAGCTCATAACTCAAATGTCAAATTAAAATGTGTCCCTTTTCTATGCTATGATATACAAATAATATAAAATTACAAGTATCTATCTAAACTCTTAAAGCGCACAAAAACTTACATACACAGAAAAAACATATGCCTAAAAGTATGCTAAAGCATAATTTTGAATATCTGTATATATTTACAATGTTAGATGTACTTTGAAAATAATAATTAACCCTTGATAATAGATTAGATTTCGTCCTTTTTCCACAACACACACACACACACACAATAGACAAACTGAAAAGCTTCATATTACGCAAATATTGCATACTTTTGAGGTAAAAATTATAGAGCATACTTTTAGGCAAATATCGTTTACTATCAATTTAAATGACAACTTGTAAATTTTGTTGTTATGAAACTCGTACAATATCTAAATTTTATACAAAAAGTAAAATTCACATTAAAAGGGTGGTGGTTAACGACAAGCATTTGAGTTGTGTGCAAGAGAGAACTACTAACCCCTACTCATAGGCATAAGCAGACACTGTTCATCCTTCTTCTTCCACCCGCACCCATAGTAGCATAACCTCTTTTTACAAATGTATGTATGGGAATTTCATTTATTACTTGTATGTATATTCTAGTATTCTGGAGTAAGTATGTACTGGGCCTTTTGCGCCCACAAAAACCAAAAATTACTTTTTCGATTTATGTTTATGTGAGTTGGTACGTTCGTTCGTTTACTTGTTTGTTTGTTTGCTTGCCTGATTGTTGTAAACTTTCCAGTGTCTATGTATTTTTGGCATTTTTATCGTTTAATGCCAAGTTCGACAAGGCAGAAAAGGTTAAAAAGTTACATTCTTACTACTTATGTATAATACGTTGGATAAAATGAAGCTGAAAACTTTTTTTTATGTAAATTTACTACTTTATAGTTATACTAACTCTAACTGTTACTGACTGCTACTCTGACACTGACTGTGGTTCTGACTGATCCTTTTTTTATGAGACTCCTAAGCTAATTTAAACAGATTTCGACTTTTGAAATTGAGAAGCATAAATTTATACACATACTTAAGAAAAACCTAAGAATTATGTTGAAGTTGGTTTGTAAAAAGGAAAAAAAGCAAAAAATGTGTTGTATGAAATTAAAGAAAGCGCCTAAATGTATGCGTATATATAAAACAAATTTTAAAGCATAATATTATGAGTAGTACTTAATAGTGTGTTTTTTTGCGAGTTTTTTTTTAAAGCTTCTGCTTTGATACAGTATATTTTTCAATCGCAAATGTGAAGCATATAAATTTGTGTATATTTTCTCTTTGACGGCCTCTTTTTTTTACCAATTTTTTGTTGGCAAATAATTTAGCATACTTATATGGTTCGACGTTATTATGTATGGACTTAAATAATTTAATATTCAAAACATGCTTTGACATAGTAAGCCAATTTGTAAATTATATACAAATGCAATAGCGTAGACAACAAGGGGTTTAATACATAAACATTCCTCTCTCCTGTAAATATATCAGCTACTCCACTTATTACTCCTGACTTACCACTTAAACCATCTCTCCCTCTTCTCTCAGCCTCTGAGCTCGCTGTATACAGTACAGAATATGCAAAAAAATATTGATTTACACTGCTGAAACACGCACACACTCAGTGAAATATTGCGAAAAAGTCAAAATCCTTATTTTAAAATGCAAAGCATGATCTTAGGCGCATTAGCAAAATATATTTGTTTCATGCTTTGTCCTTAAAAAGAATATAAAATATATGTATTGCCATGGTTGGTTTAGATTCTAAACTTTAGAAAGAAGAAAAATTAAAAACATGCTGTTAGATTTAATAGTATAGCATATATTTAGGCAAAAAATAAATGCTGAAAAATTAAGTATTTATGAATTTTTTTTAAGTCTAGAATAGAAGACTCCGGAACTGAGCCTACTCATGTTATATGCATGTTTTTATTGCAGATTTATTTAAACTTTTTAAAATACAAATAACTTCATTTACATACATTAATTTAAAAGCATATTTTTAAGAGCTTGTTTGTCTATTTTTGCAACTTTATTAATTTTTTAAAATAAACTTTTGGGTAAGAGGAAATGAGGATAGGTGAGAATAAATTTTTAAACCGATTTCTTCTTTTTTGAATTACAAGTTGACAAAACCCTTCAAAAACTATAAATACTAATCTTCCAAACAAAATAAAGCATACTCTTAGGCACAAAAAAAAATTAAAAAAATACTTGTTTTTAACTTTTATGAGTACAACCGCAAGCAAAGTTTCATTCAAACATAGAAAGCATAACAAATTTATTTGATTTTCTGCTATATTTGTGTTCCCATTTTTTCGTTTTGTTACAACAATTGTCCTTGCCATTGGCATTTTACTATTGCCCTTTCATTTCACACACACCACACATAACAAATCTAAATATTTTTCGTTTCCTCTACTTCGATTCATACAATAAATTGTCATTTTATTTGTCTACATTGTATTCAAAATCGAGGAGGATACTAAACGAGTGAGGTGTATCAGTAAAAAAAAGCAGAGAAGAGAGCGAAGGCGAAAAAGCAAACTGCATGAAAAACCAATTGAAAAACATGTAAAAAAGATTTCATTTCAACTTAGTAAGCTCATGCTTGTGTATCCCTAGAAATATGCAATGACAAATATATACATAAAACTAACATTGATGTTTGCATGTTACAAAAAAAAAATAAAAAAAAAAAATAAGAAAGGGAAAGGGAATTTCACGAGGAGCAACATAGTTGAAGTTGAAGTTTGAAGTTCAAGTGGTTTTTCCCCATCTACCATTTTCTTTATTTCTTTTGTTGTTCCTGCTGTAATATATATCCTTAATGCAAACACACATACGAAGAGTTGTGAAAATTTTTTGTATAGAAGAAATGTCATGTCAAAGTGGCATAATATTGCAATTGAAATGAAATTGAATTTGAGTTAGAAAGTTGAGCTTTTGAAGTGCAGAATGAACATTTTTGTTATGCAATATGTATATACATATGTAGGAGAAGGGCTTAGTATTTTCTTTGAAAAATATATTAAACATAATATAAATTTAGAATTAAAGCGAATTTCTGTAGACGAAACGAATCAGTTTGATTCATTCTATAGATTTTGTCTATTTCCACAATTGATATTTATTTGACATTTACGTGTCACGTTTTTCACACGTTTAAGGTAATAGCAATAAAAATAAATTGCTTGCATTTTTCTTCATAAAACTCGAATTAATTTTGGAATTTGAAAAAGTATCAAATGTGATTTTATTGCAATTTAAGTTCGTGTATTTAAACATGAACACGTGTGTATGCAAGCAAATTTTTTTTTTTTTATAAATCTAAAAATTTTCTTGATAATTATCACAAATTTTAGAATGATGTTGCTCAAGATCCTTGCTCTTGAAAGAAAAGAATTTTTGAAAGTTAGAAAAGACCTGACTCCATCTTTTACCCCAACCTCTGGATCTATTAATGCACATATTGTTTTCAGAATCACTATTAAATTAAGCATCTTCTAATCAGGTGAAGCTCAAGTGACTTTGTATACCCGGTATGTGTTAGGATGTCGTTCTAGCAACTACTAAATCTCTTTCGCAATATATGCCAATTAAAATCTCATCATTAATAAACAGGTTCGATTGAACTTGCTTTCTTTCTATCACCAAAACGTGATAAAAGCATGAATTTAGCAAATTCAAGCCCTGCCAAAGCTGAAGAGTCTAAAAAATTTGTTCAAGTACGTCTTGGAGTCCGTTGTTGTTTACTCTCCACCTAGCACCTAATAAGGTGTTGACATCACACGCACCCCATCAGCCCAGTTAGATATATTTAACTAGAGACTAGCTTGAATATATTAAAATAGCGTAGCTAAAAAGTCTCTGGCATGGTTGGCTTTTGAATTTACTTGCTAACCGATGCGTGGAGGCAAGGGAAGTCAAAAACCGATAGAGAGGCAGCTATGCACAATGTGCAGCCGAACTAATACTAATTAAGGTGATATCTCTACCACTAGATGTGTATAAATTGGCCGTGCCTCTAAAGTCCATGGACTATCTATACATTTATTAGTGTAACTACAATTTTATTCCAGAAGACGCAGAAGTGCTACGAGTACGAGTAGGTTAGCCAAAAATTATGAGATTTGAAATCGATTTAGCCAATTTCAAAATATTAGCGTCGGAAGTTCTTTAAAATTCACTCATTGAACAAAAAATTGCATGTAAAAATCATTGCTTAAGCGGGAGTAAATAACACATGAGAGAGAGAGAGAGAAGACATGAGTAACGGCATTTCTCAGAATTATCTAACGAATTATCTGAATTCACAAATAACAAAATAATCACCAACGAGTAGTTTGGTTCTCTTTTGGTATTTGTTTTTTCATAAAGAGATTTCTTGAGCAAAAATATGAGCAAAAAATTACCGACTAGTTTTATTTATTTAAAAGTTGTTGAGTTTTTTCTTCCCGTATTCTGTACCATGGTACTGGTACTTGAACAAATTAAAATAACAGAATTTTTCCTGGTATCCGTACTTATGTAGTATTTCATTTTCAAAAAATATTATCAAAAATTTTAATATGTTTTCAAGTGTTTTTAAATATTTTTCAGTTGTTTTAAGTATTTTTAAATATTTTTAAGTATTTTTTAATTATTTCTAAATATTTTTGAGTATTTTTAAATATTTTTAAGCATTTTACGTAGTTTTTCGTATTTTTAGGTATTTGTACATATTTTTAAGTATTTTCAAATATTTTTAAGTATTTTTGAGTAGTTTTAAATATTTTTTAGGTATTTTTAAATATTTTTAAGTATTATTAATTATTTTTAAGTATTTTTAAATATTTGTAAATATTTTTAAGTGTTTTTAAGTATTTCTAAGTATTTTTAAGGACTTTTACGTATTTTGAGGTATTTTTAAATATTTTTAATTACTATTAAATATTTTGAAGTTTTTTTCAGTATTTGTAAGTATTTTAAGTAGTTTTAATTATTTTTGAGTATTTTTAAGTGTTGTTAAATATTTTTAAGTATTTTTGTGTATTTTTAAGTATCGCTAAGTATTTTTAAGTAGTTCTAAGTATTTTTAAGTGTGTTAAAGTATTTTTAAGCATTTTTAAGTTAAGTATTTTTAAGTATTTTTAAGTATTTTTAAGTATTTTTAAGTATTTTTAAGTATCTTTAAGTATTTTCAAGTGTTTTTAAGTATTTTTAAGTATTTTTAAGTATTTTTAAGTATTTTTAAGTATTTTTGAGTATTTTTAAGTATTTTTATGTATTTTTAAGCATTTTTATATATTTTTAATTCTTTTAAAACATTTTTAAGTGTTTTTGAGTATCTTTAAGTTTTGTTTCAGTAGTTTTAAATATTTTTAAGTATTTCTAAGTATTTTTAAGTATTTTGAAGAATTTTGAGTACTTTTGAATATTTTGAAGTATTTTTGAGAGTTTTGAAGTATTTTTAAGTATTTGTAAGCATTTTTAAGTATATTTAAGAATTTTTAAGTATTTTTAAGTATTTTTAAGTATTTTTAAGCATTTTTAAGTATTTTTGAGTATTTTTAAGTATTTTTATGTATTTTTAAGCATTTTTATATATTTTTAATTCTTTTAAAACATTTTTAAGTGTTTTTGAGTATCTTTAAGTTTTGTTTCAGTAGTTTTAAATATTTTTAAGTATTTCTTAGTATTTTTAAGTATTTTGAAGAATTTTGAGTACTTTTGAATATTTTGAAGTATTTTTAAGTGTTTTTAAGTGTGTTAAAGTATTTTTAAGTGTGTTAAAGTATTTTTGAGCATTTTTAAGCATTTTTTCGAAGTATTTTTAAATATTTTTAAGTATTTAGAATTATTTTTAAGTGTTTTTAAGTATTTTTGAGTATTTTTAAGTATGTATAAGTATTTTTAAGTATCTTTAATTATTTTCAAATATTTTTAAGTATTTTAAATACTTTTTTTAAAGCATTTTTAAGTATTTTTAAGTATTTGTAGGTACTTTTCAATATTTTTAAGTATTTTTGAGTATTTCAAGCTGCTTTCTCTATTTTTATTTATTACAATTATTTTCAGACGTTTTTTAACTATTAAGTACTTTTTAGAACTTCAAGTATTTTCAGGTACTGTTTTCAAGTATTTTAAAGTACCTTTCAGTACTTAAATTTTTTAAAATTATTTTCAATAGTTTTCAAGTATTTTCCCATATTTTATGGATACTTGGAAAAATGCTCATACCCAAAATTTTTCAAGTATCAGAGCATAAAACTAATTGATACTTTACAGCTCTGATTACAACCCTCTCATAAATGTTTATTATATCTGTAGAAAATATAATAATTTAAACAAATTGAAAATATTCAATGACTTACAAATGTCATAAATGCTAATGAACCCTACTAAAAAGCTACATTACCAAATTGGAAAACAATAGCTTTGAACGAATAACCAATGTTGACACCCTGTATTTCAACAACAACAGAAAAGGAAAATGCTAAAAAAGCAGGCATAATAAACATGTTTAAGTTGAAATTTAGTCTTTAAGTGCTTAACAAATAAAATAAATGCAAATAAATTATAAATCAGTCACGGCATAACAAAAAAAAAAATAAAAGAAAAAAGAAAAGGTAAGAAAACGTAAAAAAAATATCAAAATTGTAAAGGAAAATAACAATGCAAAACAATAATATTATTGGAACAGTTAGAAAACGCGTAAATTTAAAATTCCATAGCATACATTTAGGCGTTGTGTATTACAACAAGAGCAACTAAAATCCTCATATTACACACACACACACACATGGGATATAACATTCTGTTTAAGCTTTGAATTAAGCTAACGCAAACAACAACGACAACATATCGCTATAGCGTTTGCTACATTTGTATTATAAAAGTCTTAGCAACAAATATCATAGCCTACTTTTAGGCTTACAAACAAAACCCACACACGCAAGCACACACACACACATTCTCACATATATAAAACAGAACAGAAACGTGTTAAGCCTCTGATTGCTTTAGAGATTCATTCCTTTTGTTGTTGTTCTTGGAGTTGTTGTTGTTGTCGGTGTTACTTTTTGTTGTATTACCGTAAAGTATTTTATTTTCGCTATTTTTGTTTTATTTATTTATTTTTTTTTGTGTTCAACGCATTCGTTTATCGCACAAGTGTTTCCTTTCCTTTCGTGTGTTTTCCTATGTGTGTATGTGTGAATCTGTTGCCTAAAAGTATGCTTTGTTAAATTGCTTTCGCTGTGGCTTTTGATTATATTTTCTTTACTACAGGTTTTTATTTTTCGGGCTGTCTTTGCTAATGTCATTCATGATGTTGTTGCTGTTGTTGTTGTCGGTTGTTTTTGTGTATTATAGCGTGTTAGAATTTTTGTTGTTTTATTTTATTGTATTGTATTTTATTTTTATTGTTGATTGTTTTGTTTTTGTTTCAGGATATAAATATAAAATTTTATTATTTTTGGTGAGGCTGAGAGAGCTAGAATTCTGCGAATCATATGATTTGTTGGGAGGATACGGCTACGTTTACAGTTTAAATACCGTATGTTGATTATGTGCGTGTGGCTCGATGAGTTTTGGGTGGTTTACATAATAAAGTGGTTTTCAAATAAATTTAACACAATTACCTGCTATCAAGAAAGTTAGTTCATAAAACTTTTCTTGAATTTTATGATTTTACGTTTGATGATTAACTTTCAACCTCAAGTTATTGGAAGTAGTAGATGTGTCATATATTATTTGAATTTGTAGACCAGAGAAACAAATAATCAGCTACAGAGTATTGAGGACGATGGCCAACGACGAATTTTTGTTGCGGAGAGTTGTTGAGGCTCTGTGGTCTGCTAGGAGCTCAACAAATATCAATGAATGTGGTTCGATTCCTTATAGGTAGAGCAGCAACTAATATGAGTTCTGTGCCATTCAGAGATACCGGGCAATGAGCCGTTGGATAGTCTGACTAGGTTTGGTTGATCTGCCTTTTCTGATTCGTATTTCATAGTTGGCAAACCTTTTGTTGTTTGTTTATTTTAAGGTTGCATTTTAAAACTTTGCCAGCAGAAAATACAACTAGAAATCCAAGAATGGGCAAGGAAACACCCCGAAACTAGTCGATTTATTCGTTAACTAAGAACATTTCAACTTAGCAGAACAAGCTTCTGCGGAAACAACAACAACTACAGATGATTGCTATTGTTTCGAAATGCTATTCAGGTTTCTGTCTAAATGTCTTTCTCTTTGCTAAGCCCTTCAGAGAGGTTCACTGATCAGTTCCTTTTTGCACTTCCTATTCAAGAGAAGAATTTCAGGCTATGAAGAGTTTTTTCAATGTTTTCCCTGCTTTCTCTCAAATTGACGTGAAAATCCACAGAGTATTACCTGCAGGTATTGAATCAGATTTGTTCAAAGAATATTGAATCTGCCTACCTTAGGTTTTAGTACCGTGAACCATTTGGTTCACTGAAGCAACAAAAGATACAGAAATGAGCGATTTTCTTAAAACTACAATTTCAGACATAAGCTACTCTGTCATATTGGCAATGATATGCAAAATAAGTAAAGGTTTTTATTTAGACCATTTCAAATGTCCTTGTATCAGGGCCTCAAACCACCTCTGACTTCGGATTGAGTGTGCGCTAATGTCGAATTTCGAAATTCATAATATTTCTTAAAAAAAATTGCAATTCGAATGAATTTCTTTCGAATTTAACTTTTTTCGATATTTGACTCGAATTCGTAAATTTCAGACATAAGCTACTCTGTCATATTGGCAATGATATGCAAAATAAGTAAAGATTTTTATTTACACCATTTCAAATGTCCTTGTATCAGGGCCTCAAACCACCGCTGATTCCGGATTGAGTGTGCGCTAATGTCGAATTTCGAAATTGAAAATGTTCGCAGGAAAAATTTGGGCTTTTTTTGATAACGAATTTCGAAATTCAGTAAATTCGATTGAATTTCTTTCGAAATGAACTTCTTTCGATATTTGACTCGAATTCGTAAATTTGAAACTTCGATATATCATTTACGAAGTTCACAATAGTTTGTTCTTTTTCGAAATGGGAATTGAAAAATGTTATACCAAAGAGTTTTTACGTGTGTGTGTCTTGGCTTACTTTATGTTATTTGCGAATTTCTGTAAAGGAAACGTTCCTAACATAACAGCTCCTGTAAATAACAGAGCAAGAAAAAACACGAATGTAAAAAATCATAAGAATTGAGGGCATGTTTTCATTTATCAAACAGCTTCATACTCCTTACCTGCGTTGCTCTTATTAATATGTTTATGTTTTTTTTCTTGGTTTTCTACATCACAATATGTCGCAGAGTTTACAAGATAGCCTTCTATATATAAAACGCTAGCATTCTCTTCGACGAAAAAATTAAAAGAATAAAGTTTTGGTGAACTCGATTTAATTATTCTGATATGAATTTAAAAAAAAAAAAAAACATTTTTATGAAATTTTCACATAGGAAAAATTATTTCGATTTGAGTCGAATTTTTCGCCTTTCTTTGGCTCCAATTAACGACGCCATTTGAGGCTTTGGTTTATTATTAGGAGTTTAGTAGTAGAGTTGGTTTATTATTAGGAGTTTAGAAGCAGAGTAAAGCGTAATCAACTAATTAGTCAACAAAAAGTCTAGTCAAGACTAATGAATCATAACTAAATTTAATAATTTTTACAGTGTTATCATCGGGTATATGCCAAAATCATGAATATTCATAAGTGAAGCTTTGATAAAACTCGATTTTAATATTTAAACATTAAAAAATAATTGTACTTTCATCAACCAAGGTATGCGCGAACTTTTTTTTTTAAGTACTTAGTATTGAAAACAAGTCAAATCTTAATCATATTTTTTAATCATAGTTATTACTAAAATTATACAGTGCAGCAGTAAATTTCAGATTTCGAAAGAATAATTTTTGTGGCCAATTTGGGGTCGTTGATGCCGTCCCTTTACTCAGATTTCTCTATCACGTGGGGTATGGGGGCCAAAACCCATAATTTTGGTATGCGCAGGACCAATATAAAATTTGTTTGGCTTAGAGAAAGTTATTTACCATGGAAGGAAGGAAAGATATTACCTAGACACAAACAACCTTCCTCCCCCCCGACCCCCCTTAAAAGAAGCCACCATTCGATATATGACTATACTGGGTAAACGATCGCGAAACCTATCATAGGGTTTTGGTGAAATATATTCCCCATTAAAAAGTAGTTGGGGTCAGCTAAGGTCAAAATTACTTAGGTCTAACTTATTTTAAGAAATTAACCCTTGAAAAAAATTTTTTTTTTCGCTAAGGGATTAGCATTGTACTGGATTAATTGTTGGGAAAAATGATAAACATTCTTCGGAAAAAATATTCTCCATCAAAAAATAGTTGAAATTATTGAAGGTCAAAACCACCTAAGACCAACTTTTTCCCAGAAATTAACATTTTACAGACAAAAATCTTTTCTTTTCTATAATAGCTTTATATAGGATTTACTTTCCGTTGAAAAAAGCAACAAACTGTTTTTGAGGAAAATATTTTCAATCAAAAAGTAGTTGGGGTCACCAAAAGTCAAAATTAATTAGGTCCAACTTTCCTAAAAAAAATTATGCCTTGAAAGTCAAATATTCGAGTATATGCCATTTTTTGCTGTTCCTAAAGTTCAAGATTGCAAATATTAATGAAAGTAAATTGCCATTTAAAGCCTCATTCATTTTTTGTGAGTTCGACAAATCATAAATTAAGTTTACCTAAATTTTTTTTTATTGGTTTGGTAAAAAATATGATTGTTTCTTAGCTTAGAATATTAAGGTCGAAATGACTACCTCACTAAATACCGCTTGAGCACCGCTAGGCTCAAATACAAATTAATTGACTAAGTCCCACGTACTTACTACTACGAGATACAAAATATGAAAAAGATAAGCGCAGCATAGGAGGTGATAAGTTAGGCTTGTAAAAATACTTCTCACATAAGTGCAAACTAATCCAATAGAAGAACAGTCATTTATACCATAGATAAAAATTATGAAATTTACGGATCCAAAACCTAACATATTTCATATAAATTTAAATATAATACTTAAAATCTCCATCCATTGGAGCCTCGTGATCGAATTAGATGGATCTATAGCTAGAACACCCGATATGACTTATGGATAATACAAAAAAAACCTGCATCTAGCTATCGGAGGAAACTTTTATGTAAAAATATATGATGAATTAAATATCTTAAATTTTATTTAAGCTAAACACAACGACAATAAAACGCCATTTTACTCCAAAAAAAAAAAAACACTAACTATTAGAGACCCCAAAGTCTCCACCAACCATTTAAACCATTCGCGTTTCAGCTGCAAAAATGCAAAATATATGCAAATTGTGTTCAAATAATATTTCGAACTCATCTGGGAATTTTATATGGGTACAAACAGTGATGCCTTAACTAACTAACAATGGGCGAATACTGATTTCTATTTACATGTAGTAAGAGTGAGAGGCATATACATAAATACATACATACATATATATATGTATGCACCAGTGTGTCTTTGTTTATATGCGTCCAAACATACAGAAGCACACAGTATTTACATGCTCTCATATTAACAATACCCCAAAAATGAGCTCAGCAAAAAAGGATAAAAAAGAAACAAAAACCAAAAAAAAAAAAAAAATAAAACATTTAAAATAGAATTATCTCAATGAAAAAATCTAATGTCGCATGTTTTCCCTTTTGGGAAATGTAGATACAATGTTGCATTTGCGCTACAACAAACCAACAATTGCGAAAGGAAGTAGCGGAAATTGCAGTGAAGCTCGCACATTTATGTATAAAAAAAGGAAAACGGGAATAGTAAAAAAGTTACTGATAAACTTTTCGATATTTCTTCGTTTTTTTTTTTTTTTTTTTTTTTGTGCGGTGATTTTTATTTTGTTTGCAGCTGCCTGTTTAGTTTAAAAACAATAGATGGTTAGCAACAGCAAACATTTTTTTTGGGTCATTCATTGTATTATACATAAATTAATCCAGATAAAAGTAGCGCTTTTGTTTATTTATAATTTCATTATAAAATTTATTTTTAAATAAATATTTGTGTATTTTAGTTTTATGAAGTTTGGGGAATTTTGGCAGTTAGCGTGATTTTATGAAAATTATTTTAAACTTTTGCATTAAAATGATTCGCTGCAACTTTTGTGGATGGAGAAGAAATAAAAAAAGAAAAATGATTTTGTAAAGCTCCTGCTGTATCACTGTCGAGTACTTCAGGAATACCACATTCGGTCACTTGCGATGGTGTACTTTGATCAGAGAAATAATGAACTATTATCTATTCCCTCCTTCCCGTAATATTGGATTATTAATTATAATCTCACCTGACTCTGAATCTGACCCCATGAATGCTAGTGTAGTATAACATAGGGTTGCCATCAACGAAACAACGGGGGAGGGGGTGTTAGGTTAGGCTTGGTTAGAATAGGTTAGGTTAGGTTAGGTTTGGTTAGGTTAGGTTAGGTTAGGTTAGGTTAGGTTAGGTTAGGTTAGGTTAGGTTAGGTTAGGTTAGGTTAGGTTAGGTTAGGTTAGGTTAGGTTAGGTTAGGTTAGGTTAGGTTAGGTTAGGTTAGGTTAGGTTAGGTTAGGTTAGGTTAGGTTAGGTTAGGTTAGGTTAGGTTAGGTTAGGTTAGGTTAGGTTAGGTTAGGTTAGGTTAGGTTAGGTTAGGTTAGGTTAGGTTAGGTTAGGTTAGGTTAGGTTAGGTTAGGTTAGGTAAGGTAAGGTTAGGTTAGGTAAATGATGTCTGTTGAGTCCTCGGGTTCGCTCGGACAGTTCGGGCAGAACGGGTCTTTTTCAAGTTTAAATCTGTGCAGATATTGTTTAAAGCACCCATGCCCGCTGAGCATTTGGGTGACGAAATAATCGACTTCTCCATGTTTGCGCTCCATCCACGCTGCTATATTAGGGATTAGGTTAAAGGTGCAGCGACCCTTTTTGGACTGCTCCCAGTTTTGCTGCCATTCCATAATGGTACGCTTCCTCTCTTCTGTTTTCCTGACGTTCGTTGGCCTTTCTCCAGTTATTTTCCACTGCCCACGCTTCAACAGCATCAGGGAGGAACTTGAGAGAGCTTTTGGGGAACCCCCCACGGTAGCCAACTTGACAGCACAGATGTGCGAAACGTTAGAGAAGTGGAATGCAGAAGGCAAGATGGCGAAGAGCATTGTGACATTATTAAGGAATGCTAAATCTGCACGTAAAGCCGAGCGTGCGCAACGTGCAAATATCGCAAATACAGAAGACGACGAGGATGGGTGATGAACAATAAACAATTATTGACACAACACAAATAGATCCAAATAACAGAATCAACAAACGAGTAACAGCATAAAGCTGAACCAGCCCTGCGAAGTAATACCAACTGGTAGTCCCGCGGGGAGAGTGGTAGGAGCGGAAGTAGGTAGTTTTAGTCGGTAGGAATCCGACATAACCGCAGAACTCCAGTGGTATCTATGAAGATTTCCACCTGCCAACGTACAAAAAAAAAAAAAAAGTTAGGTTAGGTTAGGTTGGGTTAGGTTAGTAGGTTAGGATAAGGTAGGTTAGGTTAGGTTAGTAGGTTAGGATAAGGTAGGTTAAAATCTGACTGTAAGTGCCATTTTGATATCATGTGAAAGGAACTAAACCCTTATCCCTCTAAATCAGGCGAGGATTCTGAATTTCAGTGAAGTTTTTAAAGCCATCAAAAGTAAAGCTGTCCAGATGCTAATATCCTACGTGAATCAAAGCTGGGCATTTGCATAGAAGATGCGTTAAAGTTTTCGGTTCTTTCTCGATACCATAGCTTCTGCAGTGATTTTTGTAGGGAAGATCCAGTCTTTCTCTATATCTTGCAATGGGGTAATGCCCTGTAATCCCTCAAGTCACACTACTGGTGAATTACGTGTTAGTTTGTGTCAGGTCTTTCATCCGTTGACTTAACATCGTAGGCCAAATTAGTCTCGTAATTTTGCAAGTCATTTCTTGTGAGTACCTTTGGTTTATTTTATTGCATTCAAGGATAACCTAAGTTTGATCAGTGGTATAGGGGACGCCTATGCACTCATTTTTGGGAATAGTTTGCAATTTATCAGGATTCAGGTTTTCTAGTTAAATCGTCCGCAGTTTGGGTGGCCCGCCACTGAAATCAGTTGCAGATTAAACTGATTGGATATCTCGTTAAGAGACGCTCTTCAGTCAAGTGCTTTCTTAGAAGTAAGATAAACTGATCCAAGGGATTTAATTGCTGTCTGACTATCAATAAAGATCTTTGGATATCAAGGTATTTCTTAAGGAGAGAAAGAGTGTGGGGATCGTGTTTAGCACCCAAAATATTGGGACTGAAAGACCATTCATTTTTTTTATATTTGCATTCACTTCTTACATATTTTTTATTCAACCCCACCTCTCACTCTCCTTCCAATGGAAAAATCCTGCAACCGACTGTTTTTTTTAAACCTTTCCGAATACAAACTATTACAGCTTTGCCATGCCGAGGGGAGGGAAAGAAGGTTTATTTCTTCAAAAAAGTCTTTTAATTCTAGAATCCAAAATAAAAATATGAAATATTTAGCTATTACTAGTGTATATGAGTACAAAGAAACTTAACCTTTTACTCGACCTTAACCATAGTACCAACACTATACTCCAAATATCCCTTATACATACATATATCCCAAAGAAAAAATTTAATTTTCCCCGCCGCAATTATAAAAAAATTACCCAAAATAAACTTCCAATGAATAGAAAACATTCCCATAAATATTTTCTCCTTATTTCTCCTTAACAACGATGACGTCACATATCAACCTGTTAATCTTACAACGACAGCATGTGCTTTAACTTGAAAAAATTTCCCTAACAATTACAATGGAAAAGCACAACGACCCTTTGTGGCGGCACGAATGCCGGTAAAATGAAGGCAAAGGTTAACGTGAACAACACAAAACAAAAAGACAGAGAGAGAGAGTAAGTGAGAGCGCACTTTCCAGTTAAGAAAAATATCCCTAACAATTGCACATAAAATTGAGAAAAAAATTTCCCTATTGAAATTTGTCGTGTGCGTATGTGTGTGGGTGAAATCAAGAAAGTCCTTTTTACACTTGCACTAGCCTAAGTGTAATGCAAATAGAAAACATTCAGTTCTCGTTTGTCATTGCTTGGTATAAGGACACAAGTACGTAAAAGTATAGTAGTGTCCTTAAAATCATACGAAAATATACCAATTGAATACGCGCGTCGCCGCGTATGGTGTTGTTGTATAAAAACAAATACTAAAAGGACATTCTTTTACATTTGTGGATTATACGAAGAATGTCCTTTTTTTGTGAAAAGTTGTGAAAATGTATGTGTGTGTGTGTGAAAAGTGAAGTGGTGAAGAAAAAAAAAAGTTTAAAATCAAAATTTAAAATTAAAATAAAAATATTTAAGTTGAAGAAGAGAATTTATTCGAAAACCAGCAACTAAGATAACTACATAAAAAAATCACAACAAAAATAATTAGTTGAAATAAAAATAATTATTGCCTATTTTAAGGCTTAAATGGAAACTAATTAATAGTTTTCATATTCAATCATACATGCACCAATTCAACTTCATAAATTTATCTACAAATATTTGAATTTATTCATGTTTACTCTGCAAAGCACATGAAAACTTATGTCAGTGATTTCAGCTCATAAATGCAGTGCATTTTTTCATGCAAGTCTTAATAAAATAAACGTAATAATCAAGTGTTAATGGCAAAAGAAATTTGTATGTAAATATTTCTACTAAATCTACTCAACGTTTGCTTTTTGTGCATTTAAAATTATCAAAAAGAAAAAAACACAGCGGAACAGTACTCGCTCGCAAAATGCAATCACGTCACACTCAGTCGACGGAAATCACCTAAAAGTATGCAACGCAAAAGTGATATTTCGTGACTGCAAAGTGCTATTACGTTAAAGTAAATAACAAAATTTCAACACATCTACACAGTAACACACACATACATAGCCATTTACACTCACTTGCTTGCATATTTATACACATAACATAATCATAACCATCTAAAGACATTATTTTTGTCTACCGCCACATATATACTAAGTGTATATATGCACTTCCGTTTCCGGAAGTTGGTTTGCCGTTATATGCTTGGAAAACGGCAAAAAAAAAAAATAACATTATAGCGTACGAAAGTGCTTAAAAGTCATTTGTCTTTATGTGCCTTTATTTTATTTTCTTTTTTTTGTTTCGTTGTTTTGTTTTTCGTCGAAATTGTTGCAAAACAGAGAAAGTGCAAAAACTGGCAACAAAAAAAATAAAAAAATAAAATAAAAATAAAATAAAAACAAAGCAAAATATATGTGGGGATTTTCTATTTGTTTTTTTTATATAACTACTAATGTCCCTTTAAGGATATACGAGTATCCTTATGTGAACAAGAAATAGTCTGTCGGGTATGGTTTTTCATATATTATATAAACAAACAAACAAAAATTGCTTATGGCTGTTATCACTACCGCAATGTAGTCGTAGTCGTCGTCGTTGTCGTCGTCATCGTCTACCATAAATACAATACAAACAAAAAGAACAACAGAAAATTCAAGAAAAAGATCTTCCTCAAAGCAAAAAACAAACAACAACTACAAAATATGTAATAAAAAATAATGTCTCACCGCACAGCAGCTGCAGGATTACAATCGCAAAATACTCGCACTCGTCGTACTTATGCCCATAACGCATGCTGAATATGTGAATATTGCCTACCATCTGCCTCTTTCTTTTTGAATCTTTACCCACCCATTGTCGACATATGTGCTCAATTATTCTGTGTATTTTCGTGATCTCTGTTGATTATTACCTCTTAGTAAACGTTATGTTAGATGTGTGCCTAAAAATCCCTACATAAAATTTACGTAAAGCACCGAAATGTATGCTATATTATTTTTTGTTTTCTTATTTGAGGAAATATGCCGCTGTCTGCCCTGTGTGAGTATGTGTGTGTGTGTGTCCTTTGGCGAATTTAGAGTGTGTTGAACATAATAATATATTTTTTTTTTTTTTTTTTTTTTTTTTGCAAGCTCAAAGCGTGTACATAATAATATAGTTATCATTTGTCTTGCTACATTTGGTTTTCTATTTGGTTTTTGTGTTGTTTGTGTGTGCGTGAATTTTAGTTTAGTTTTTTCTTTTATTGTGTGCAACAAAAGTTGAGTATGATGGTTCCACTACACCTACCACAAGTGATTTTATTTTGTTTGCTATACATACACAAACTAAAAAAATAATAAAAGTTTTTCTTATATTATTATTTTTTTGTTTTTTTTTTGTTTGGGAAAGCGAACGTGTTGCTAAGATTTTTGCTTGCCTAATTTTAGGTGCTTTTCACATAGTTTAGCTTGAAAACTTTCAAGAACGTGTTAAATTCTTGAAACGTGCTCAACCCATACTTAATTAGTTAGTAGCAAAATGTGAGAGAGCAAGGGGAATATTTGCTAACAAATCAGTGTGAACATTTAAGAATATTTACTCAAGTATGTGGAGAGTTCTGAGAATAGTTAAGTAATTCTTGTGGTTTGATAAAACGGAATGTTGTTGTAAAGAATTTATAAAAGGGTTGTCTAATACTTTAAGCAGGAAAAAGTGAAAGTTACAATTACCAGTATCTAAAAATTATGTTTTTGTGAAATATAAAATGAAGTATTTATTTGTTGACCTTATTCTAAAAATGGTAAATAAATTTGTCTTACTTTTTTTTTTTCTAGTTTTGAAAGACTAAAAATTGTGTATGTGTTCAAATGTTGCAGTGTAAGATAATAAAAAATAATCAGAGAGAGCTATGAAAAATTCTCTCTCCATACACAAAATATCAATGCAAACAATAAAACAAACAATATTCTATCAAGTAATCAAACAAGAAAAAAACTTCAATAGTTTTTCAGTGTCTAGTTAGTAACTGAGTAACTGCTTCTATTTACAGTACAGAAGAATCGTAGTAGCTTTTCATAACTACTCTAATTGTGTTTAGGCACACATTAAGTGAAACTGCTTCGCTCTCACAAATTTTGCATTATTTCGGTCTAACTCAATTAGCTACTGTATTTTAAAAAAGGAAAACCCAACTAAATATATTTGGTTTTCCTTTTACTCCTCTTGAGAGCTTATGGCTTCTACTAAGCATCGTGTCTAGTATTAGTTTCATTAATCATTTCATTATCATCAGCATTTTTCACCATACTACATTTGGTTTGTGTCAAGGCTGACATTTGGATGGACTTACAGTTGTGTGGTGAACGTGGGGAAATTCTACTGTTTCATGTCATTAACCTCGCTACTGTATTTATGTTCTTTTATACAGTCGACTGGCGATAAGTAGAAGGTATTATTTTTATATGAGACCTCGATAGTTTAGTGGATAGTGCACTAGACTTTCATCTGGGAAGTTGGGGTTCGAATCCCGTCTTCGTCGGGTGGTTAATTTTCATAACTTTCTTATATTCACCATCAATATGAAGTGTTTGAGAATTATAAGATAGTGTGCAAGTACACACCTTGGTTGGTAATGGCAAAATCACCAAGCCGATAAAAAATTGCCACACCGCCATTCAGAATCGACGTTAAACTGTAGGTCCAACTATGTGGTATCACAATGGGCCGTTCAGGCCTAAGTGTGTCTCTCGACAGCCACTCCAACCTAAACTATATGAGTTAACTTTTTGGTCTATTGATTGTACTTGAAAAACTTTACATAATATGAAAAATAATTTTTTAAGAAAACCATACCCTTGCCGGGAATCGAACTCGGGACTCCTGAGATGATAGTTTAGTACGCTGCCACTAGACCACCAGGTGGCATCTAAATATTAGAGAGCTAAAAATGACCGAATGCTAGATCTACGACAGTGGACAGAGACATAGTTTGTTGAGTGCTTTCTTCAAAGTATTCGTATTTGAGATCTCCGAGCGGAGGGAGAGAGGTGAGGGGCAATTTCTCTCTCTACCCATATCTTTGTACGTCCATGGATTTCATCGAAAATCTTGTACTTCCAGCTGCAGAAAAGTTAAAAAAAGGTTCTTCCTCGTCCAAATTTATACAGCTTCAAGAGTGATTGTTATGAGGAAAATATAGTCAGGCCTTGGTATAAACACCAGTTCTCTAGCGGATCTAAAGGCGTAGAAGAGGGGAGTTGGGGTTAAAATCAGCCGCTTTTCCCTTTTACCGATGGAAATTTCATACATTTTGATTGTTGGACATAAATAAAAAAAAACTATTTTTGATATATTCCACTAATTCTATTGATATATAAGTATATTCCACAAACATTTTTGATATATAAATTATCTGTTGCATACTTTTGGGCTTGTTTCCCAATTTTTAATATTAAATATTCATCTTTCTCAATCTATTTATACTAATAATACCACCGTGGCTTGGTGAATGAGCACTAGACTGGAGTTCCAGCTGCCTCAGGTTCCTCGATTCCCAGATGGGGTTAAATTCTTAAATAATAAGACAGCATACTGACAAGGTGCAATTCACTACCCTTTAGTTGGCGGTACGAAAGTTTAATATAACCATTACTATATTTACAGACAAAATAATGAATGTGTGGTATACATATAGGGCCCTATTTTTACTATTAAAAATGGACCTATCTTAATCAGTTTATTCTAATAACAAAACATTTTCGGGGTGCAATTCCCCACCCTTCACCTGGCGGTACGAAAGTTTAACATTACCACCTCTACGTTTATTTATTTATTTAGGTTAGGTTAGGTTAGGAAGGGTAGGTTAGGTTAGGTTAGGTTAAGTTAGGTTAGGTTATTTACACAACCAATTATAAAGTCACACGTACAATGAAACTTCACACGACACCGACGTGACATTTGATTTTAATTTCTATCAATTCACTCCACTATAAACACATCGAAAAAATTTTATGGACGAAAAAATTAAAACCTTAGCAAATCTATGGATCCTCGCTAATCTTTCAATCAGTGAGCCTTTGAAGTTTGAAGTTAGCCTGTAAATGCATGTTAAAGCGAAGTCAATCTGGTAAATCATTTATGTTGAAAATTTATTATTTTACCAAGTTTTCTGTTTAATGTGCCTAGTCTTGTTTGAAGCTTAAAAAAAACAAGTTTTGCTCGGCTGAGTCTAAGGCTTTATTAAATCAGCATATCTTTCTATTAAGAAACCATCCTTTCACTTTGCTGAAACAAAATATTTGTTTCTTTACATGGTTTTGTTATTACTGTTAGTTCACTCTAAGTCACTTGAGTAAAAGGTTTCTGAAAGTTCAAGCTGCTATGAGTAGAAACATGTATCAACTTTGTGATCTATTTTTAAATCCACTAATGTATATTTCTATATCGAAGAGATTACAGATAAACTTAATAGAAAAAACTCTTCTGTAAACTTTACTGAATTATTTCTAAATCTATTATTGAGGAGAGAGTGAGGAAAATGTGGAGACTACAACACACTTTCTGTATATATATGTCTATCTTTGACTCGGTACAGAAGGAGAATCCCTTCACTTCATTTAACCATTTTTTGGGCTGATTAAATCAATTTCTTTTCTATACCAAATGCGCTGATCAACATTAACACAGCAAAGCTTTTTTTGTTCTAAAATTGACGCAAATTATCATTCAATTTCCTCTGCTTAGCCACTTGGTCTTTTCCAGTAAACAAATAGAAAAGACTTTCCCACCTGCGCTATAACCAAGAAAATATGTTGAAAATACTAACACCAAAGAACCAGATATCTACTTGCTCACATTTATTCTGACGTAGACAGACTGACTGCAGTCCTTAAGGGACACTGGAAAATAGAGCATTTGAGGGGAGACTCCATATCTCACCCAACGCCCATTGCCGAAGTGGGAAGAGAATAAGACTCATACCTATTTTCTTTGCCTTTGCCCTGTGCTCTTTCCGAGAACACATATAGGACATTTGAGAAATACTTCTTAGACAGTCTAGACGAGATTTCCAGAATTAACTTCAACAATTCCTTGATCTCACGAGTAGGTTCTAGATAAATAATATCTACTGACTAAGTGAATACCAAAACTGGTTCCAAAACTGTGGTAAGTTGATCTATATGCTCTATGGTGGAGCTTTAGTAGTCAAGGTAAAGTTCAATTATTTCAAAGAAAAATGAAATATGATCTTAATCTCATTTTGAATTTTTAAAAAAGAAACACTTAACTCTATCAAATGGGTTCATTAATTTTTATTATGACTTTGTGTATGTAGAACAGAATAATTTTAAGGTATTCTCATTACTTCTATATAAATGTTTCCGTTCCATTATTGTTAACTTATAAGCTATAAGCATCCGAATCACAAATTTTAATTACCGCTCCAAATTGAACTATTGTGTTGCATCTTACGTGCACCAGTAATGACTTAAATAATATTTATAGCATACCATTAGGCACACATATAAATGTTTTAGTAAGAATTCGCTACTTATGTACATACATATAACGCACTCAATGTTATCAATGCTTTATTGTTTTTTTTTTTTTATAGCTTGAAATAACATTTTACTATTAATAGTATCTGAAAGCAAGCATGCTTTTTCAATTTAAATCATGCTCCTTAAAACTACTTAAGCTTCTATTTCATTTATAAACACAACATAAACAAACAGAATTGTCCCCTAGAAAAAAAAAAAAAAATAAGCAAAAAAAAATCCGGCAAAAAAAAACAAACAAACATGCAAGAGTATACGTCATTAAATTTTCCACTTCCAACAATTAAATCTATACAAATCTTCTATGTGGCTTGGCATTCACATACACTTACTTCCTTAACATCCGCTTCCGCTTGAGAGGAAGTCCTTTAAAAAAAAAAGCAATGGGGACAAACAAATCCATCCAAAACAAACAAACAAGCAACACACAGCTGCACACACACACACACAAATGCATGTGCTAACATTTCGTTTGTGAACGGAGAAAGAAAATGAATATAACAACCAGCTAAAATAAAGAAAAAAAATATAAAAAAAGTACAAGTACGAAAAAATGCTTGCAAAGCGGAAATTAAGACTCACTCCAATATTACAAAAGCGCAAAAGATCGTAAACAAACACTAGGCGTATGTATGTATGTAAATATACATATGTGTTTACACTTGTATGTGTGTTTTTTTTTTCGGTATGTGCGTTTGCTTATATGAGTGACTGACTACAAACACAAACATATCACAATTTAATCCGCTGTACTGGAAAATGCCAAAAGAATGAAAGGAAAGTTGAAAATAAGCAACAAGAACAACAATTGCAAAAAAAAATGCAAACACAAAAAGAAACATTGTAATATTGGAGACATGGGTTTTAGTCGAAATATGTTTGCATAGTTTTAGGCATTTTAAATTTATTGAAGTTATTTTTCATCATATTAAAGAGAGTATTAGGGGGAAACTGTAACTTTGGGGGAAAACATACAGCAACCATAAGTTTTAAAAACTTTATTAATTGAAACGATCCATTAACATACTTATTTGTTTATATATTTTGCCTAAAAGTATGCAAGTCATATGTGCTGTTGAAATTCTTGAAAAGGGCTAAAAGGCTAAATAAACAAAAACTTGAAGTTCTTATCCATAAGTTTAAGGGTTGTCATACATATTTATTTCTTTTCTTTGTCTTAAAAACCAATACATGTCTTATTCAGTTGTTTATTCAAAGCCTAAAAGCAAGCTTTTCAAAAGTGTTTTTTATTAAAATTGAAGCAAGCCTGGAAATCTTAAAAAATTATGTTCTTAAATTTTGAATATACTTTACATTAAACAACAACAAAAGTGATTCGATATCGCACACTCATGCCTAAAAATATGCCGCTTTATTTTTTTTTTATCATTCCTCCATATTATATGAACTCACTCACCATTTAAGCTAACAAAATAACTAAATGAAAAGCATGTTCACACAAAAATTATGACTTTAACTCGTGACTATATTCAGAGCATTTCTTGTATTCCATTCTCATCATTGTAAGCCTGCTGCTATGCAATCCTTTTTCTTTGTCCACATGCATGTATGTATGTAGCAGTGAATTATTGCAGGAAATATTTGCTAAACCCGTTGAGGATGAATTTTGTCTCAGCTCTTTTTAGTTAATGGTTTAGAAATATGTCGTGACATTTTAAATGACTTTCACAAGAAGAGTAATGTGGGTTTAGTTAAAAAAAAATAAAATAAATAAATTAATTCCGTCTGAAAATATGCAATAATTTTTCAAAGTGTGATTTTTACATTTTACCACACAGTAAAATTAAAATTCAACAGAACAGCCATTGTTTCATGATATTAATATAATTTTTTTTTATTTTTATGTAAGCGAAGACAGTGAAAATATTAATTAATAATATTGTAATTCCCTCGAGAGCAGAAAGAATATTATTAAAATTTTTCGTTCTTAACACAATTTTTTCATAGCATATTAACAAGCGCTTAAAATTCTTTATTATCAATTTCATAAGTATTTTCTTTACTGCATATTACATATAACTATGATGTTTCCTTCCGTTCCGTTCCTTTCTTTCCTTTCTCTCATGCCAGCTACAGATTTTTTTCATTTTCTTATAAATTGCCTAAGGTTATGCAACGAGCATAACCGCTCTTCTTCTTGTTCACCACTACTACTTCACAGATAATAAAAAAAATTTGCTGCAAATATGCGTGTTTACGTTGCTTTTTCAATTTTCATTTTTCTTAACTCATTTTCTTCATCATTTCATAATTTTTTTTTTATTTTGTTTTTTACTACTGCTCTAGCAAACTAAAAAGAAGTTGAGATTTTTCTCCCTAGTGCCCCAAAGTATGCTGCAATATTTTATATGAGTTTATTATGTATGTTTTTTTCTGTTTTTATTTTTTTGTTTTTTGCTGCTCTCTTCAAAATACATTCAATTTCCTGAAGCGATTTCCGTTTACTTTGCTATGATGATGAGTCGTCGTCGTCGTCATCGTCTTATTAAAAATATGGGTCGGAGATTTTGGCATAACAGCGGTGTAGTTGTTGTTTCTGCACTGATTTTTGTTGTTGCTTTTCTTGATATCGTCTCATCTTCATTTGCACTGTAATTTCAGCGAAATTGCTGCATTAAATTGTAAGGATTTAGCTGAATATACGAATATTTAATTAAATGTGCTTGAGTTGAATTGAGTATTGAGTATGTGCACAAAATGCACAAATCTCCAATTTCTGAAGCATACTTTTGTGCATTAAATTTAATTGAAAATTTATTTTAAGCTTTAAATATCGTTCGAATGGAAAGATTTTGTTTTTTTTTATACAATTTTGGAAATTGAAATATAGAAACTATTATTTTGATTAATACAATGGTTGAACTCGTTTTAATTAATGATGTGTTTTTGAAATCTTGGATTTTTGCATACTTTTAGGGTTATAAAAATATTTTACATCAACCAATTTGTTTCAAATACAGTGCAGCTATATCCCAATTAGCTTGTTTTGATTTTCTCAATGAGATTTATTTTTTTCCAATTATTGTTTTTTTTTGTTTTTTTGTATAATAGTTTTTTACTATAACTTGAGCATAATTTTAGTTGGGAAAAATGTTTTTACTCACTTATTTTCATTGCACTCGTCTGAATCACAGCTCTGCTGTATTAAATCCCATTCGATTAATTTTCTCAATAAATTTACTTCCATTTTCCTGGTTTATTGTTTTGTTTGAGTAAGCTCAGCTGGGGTTTATAGTTGCTTAGCATATTCTTAATTGCTTAAATATTTATAAAATTATTGATTTTTTACAGCAGTCGTTTGAATCATAGTTGAACTGTCAATAAATTTTAATTTTAAAATAAATTTACTTTGATTTTCTTAAATTATTTTTTTTTTATGCGAGCTCAGCTTTGTTTTTTAGTTGCTGAATAAAACTTTAGCATACTGTTAGGTGCTAAAAATATTTTAAATCAATTAATTTCTTTAGTATTGTTGAGGTACAGTCTAATCATTTCAAATTTAAATCGTTTCGATTTTTCAAATAAATTCGCTTTAATTTTCTTAAATTTTTGTTTTGCTAATGTCAGCTCAGCTTTAGTTTTTTGTTGTTTAATAAAACTTTAGCATACTTTAAAAAAATATGTTTAATCAATCAACTCCATAGTATTCGTTCGAACTAAAACTCAACAGAATGAAATTCATAACATTCTGATTTTTATTAAAAATGTACTTTATTTTATTTATTCCTTATTTTCATAAATTAACAGCTTTGTTTTATATTTTTTTAATAGGGCATACTTTTAGGCACCAAAAACATTTCAAATCAACCAATCTCTTAGTATTAATTTGGATTACAGTTCAACTGCATCAAATTCAAATCGTTTTGATTTTTACAATAAATTTACTTTCATTTTCTATGAATCACTTAACTCACAAACATTTCAGATACTAAACTTCAGTACTCTTAACTTTTGAATCATTGTCGTATCATCCCTCATCCTTATAGTGAAAAAGGGGAAGAGAACTTACTCTTGTCAAAGTACTTTTAGCGCTTGAGTGCAACTTAAACAAGTTGAAATATAAACAAATGCCATTGCTACTGCTGCTGCTACTGCTACCGCTGTAAGTTGACAAAGTACTCTTGTCATAGCATTAGTAGTTAGTGGTTGGTTGATGTTTTGGTAGTAAGTAATAGTAGTAGTAAGTTTGGCTTTTTTTTTACTACTATGTTCAGTTGTTCAAATAGAAAAATCACTCTAAAGAGATCAAAAGCATGAAAAATTTCTAAAATACTAAAAGAAAATAGAAAAGAAAAACTTGTTCAGAATTTAACCACAAAAATCTTTAAAAAAAAAGTTTAACAACAATTTTTATTTGCGCTCAATCTCAGTAGTAGAAGCAGCACAAAAAATACTTTTACTACTACTACTCCTATTGCTTCAACTACTATTTTTTGTAGTTGTGTGAAAACAGTCTTCCATTTTTAGTACTTCTCCGAAAAATATGATACTTTCTTCATTCTTTTTTTTTTTGTGTGTATGTAAAGGCTGTAAAAGAATTTTTCATTTTATTTGCTGTAGTTTTACAGCCTCAACTTAATAGTGAATTTTTGTGAAAAGCAAAGACTTTTCTATCTTTTCTTCGTAAGTTTGTGTGTTAAAATTCTTGGCCAAAATAACTATGAGTATGAGTTTTACTACTTACTTGTATGAAACGACAACGAGTGTATGCCTGTGACAGTTGAAAGCACTTTTCTAAATATTGTTTGCCTTAGAACTGTAAAAGCAGAAAGAAGAAAACTTTGAATTGTTGTTTATAAAAGTATTTTGCGGTATTTTTTTGTTTAAGATTTCTTTGGTGGTTGACAAAATACATAGGTAAATTAAAAAAGATTTCCAACTTTGAAGATGTTTTTGCAGTAATTTAGTTTACCAAAACTATGCAAGTGAAGTTTAAACAGCGCAAAGGTTGTGGAAATAGAAATTGGGAAAGAGAGGTTGAGAGATAATGAAAACGTCATAGATTTTTAAAAAACGTTATTAAATTCATTCTGACAATATTTTTTTCGAGAGAAATTCTGGAAACTAGCGTTTCATTAAGACAACCATTGAAAATGCTTTAATTGTTTTAAAAATTCTAGCTTGACTTTATAGCCGATTTAACGAAAATTTTTAGCATACTTTTAGGTGCTAATAAAAAACTTAAATCAATCAGTTGAAATATAGTTCAACTATATCGAATTCAAATCTTTTTAATTTTTACAATAAATTTAATTTCATTGCTTTTTTTTTGCAAGCTTAGTTTTGTTTTATAGTTGCTTAATAAAATTTTTGCATACTTTTAGGCGCCAAAAATATTTTAAATCAATTCATCGGTATTAAATTGATTTACAACTCAACTGCATCGAATAAAATTAAGCCTCGCTTTGAATTTTACAAAAAAAAAAAAGAAAACTTTGAATTGTTGTTTATTAAATAATAAACTTAAAAAAGATTTAAAAAAGATTTCCAACTTTGAACTATGCAAGTGAAACAGTAAACAGCGCAAAGGTTGTGGAAATGGAATTGGTGGAAGAGAGGTTGAGAAACTTCGAAACAGATTGAATTTAACTTATTATTAAGACAATCATTGAGCTCGCTTTAAATGTTGATTTCTTTCTGAAATTTTAGCTTTACTCTATAGTCGATATAGCAACAAAAAATTAGCATACTTTAAGGTGCTAATAAAAATCTTAAATTAATCAGTTAAAATATGGTTCAACTATATCAAATTCAAATCATTTTCATTTTTACAATAAATTTTCTTTCATTGTTTTTTTTGTCAAGCTTAGTTTATAGTATATAATTGCTTGATAAAATTTTTGCATACTTTTAGGCGCTTAAAATATTTTAAGTCAATTCTACGGTATTAATTTGAATTACACTTCAACTGCATCAAATAAAATTGAAATTAATTTTGAATTTTACAATGTAACGCTCCTAAAATATAGTTCGATGGAGGAATTTCCGCGAGGGTCGGAGATAAGCGGTTCACCACCATTATCTCTCTCGCTCATCGTTCAATTCAGGAAAACCTTATTCAAATCTGAATAGAGATGACTTCTGACCTATGTATCGTCAAAAATTCAAGCAAAGCTTTAGGCCTGAACTGAAAAAAAAAATCTGACAGTTACTGATGAGCATGGACCAACAGCTACCATACCCCCTCCCTTTCCCCTTCAATCAAAGATGTCATAAAATTTGTGCCCAAAATAGATACAACTACAACATATTTCTAACATTCTAAGCGATATCTGTATAAAGTGCAGAAATAAGAAGAAAATTATCAGTTCTTTCCCAGTTTAGTTACATAAGAGAAGATTACAAGCATTCATGAATATCAATGAGGTCAGTTCCATAAAAAAATTGTAAAATTCCGCGCTTTAAAAAAATTGTTTCATAAAAGTTTTTCAAGCTTTCTAAACTAAGTAACTTAACTCGCTCTCCGACATACTTCAAACTCAATGACATTCAAGATTGAATGGGTTTTATTACATAAGTGCCTAAAAATATGCTATGCAAATGTATGCTAAGAAATTCATATTTATTTATAAATTTTTTCCCTTTAATAGCTTTAATTTCTATGCTTATAATATAGCTAGGTTATAAAACTTTTACATATATTTTACAACTTTGGTTAATACCCATAATGTGCGCAGTAAAATTATCTTTTCCCTCCCATGTTCAAACTGTATGCTGCCTAACTGTATGCTACTATTTTTACAGTAAATATAAAAGTTTTATAAACTTATTTTTAGCTTGTGCTCTTCTTCTACTTCTTCTGCTGCTGTTGGTTTTCTGCCCAGTATTCAATTAAAAATTAACATTTTAATTGCAACATTATTCTACTTTTCCTATGTAAACAACACCAGGCGGCAGGAGGCAACTTTCTACAAATACAGTAAAATTAGAGCAAATTACACCTTAGCATAATGAAATAAGTTTTTTTCTGTTTTTGTTTTTATTTTCATTCTCATTCTCATTTACTTTAGCTCATTTTATGCCATTTAAATTTATCATGCGCCAACAATTATGCAACTTGTTGGAGTTGAAAGTTTGAGTAGCAATTTCAATTTGTTGTTGCTAATAAAAGTCTTTCAGTTTTTCCTATTCATTTGATGAGGCGAAAACGGAAATTGAAAATGTGCAGCAAGTATCCATAGTTGGAGTAAAGTGAGAGCGCAATGAATAATTGTAATAAGTGGCGCTAGTTGATTGCTCACTTTCGTTCTATCTCTCGTACTAGTGCTTCTTGGATTGCTGTGCAGTTTTCTCATAGCATACTTTCTGGGGCGTAAATGGTAGAAAATTGTTAAGTTGAAGTCATTTCTTTGTTACCTACTTTCAAATTGAGTGAGCAATCAAGCTGTTTTAAGTGTTGAATGAGTGCGATCAGGGAGGAATGGATAGTGAAATGTGTTTAAATCAATTTGGAAAGCTAAGAGCAAAACAAGACAGTTTGAAATTATTGTGCTTGATGCTGTTGTCATTGATTTTAGGTTATTCGTTTTATTTATAAATGTTTAAGTTTTCTAAATTCTCTAGAATCTTAGTTTTTTCCTCATCATCTACTACAAAAAAAACTTATAGCATACATTTCGGTGTCGAAATAAATCTCTGTTTGAAAATTAAAAACAATGTTAACTATCAAGAGAGTGAGAGAAATTCCTAGGACTCAGCAGTTTTAATTTAACTTTGGTATCCAGCAGCTCAAAAATCCAATTATAAACAAAAGCATACAACTTCGTTCATCACACACAAACCGCTCGTTCTCTCTTCTTCTTTCCCAGCCTATCTGCTTCCCTACTCACCATCTCTCTCTTTCCCTCTCTCACTCCCTCTATACACTATCCATTGCAACAATATTTCTGGCTGCTGGACAATATGCTTCAGCTAAAATCCATTAAACTCCTGCACTTTGAAGCAACGACGGCAGGAAAAAAACAGAAACAAAATATTGTATTCTAAAGGCACATAAAGATGAAGATTTATGAAACCATTAATTTCATTTTGTTCCAACATAAACGCCTCACTTTAGATGACCTTTCCACAGTGAAGGGACGAGAAAATATTCCAAAAAATATTACATACTGTAAATTGTTTTGCTTTGGCTTGCTCCTAAATGAAATATCTTTCACAAAAGCCAAAAATAGACAATGAGCGCTGCTCTCAAACAAAAGTAAACAACAAAGAAACAAAAAAATTAAATTAAAATAGCAAATGCCCAAAACGAAGTCAAAGCGTAAATTACTAAAACAACAAAACGAGAATTTTTAAAATTTAAAAAAAAAAACCTTAAAGTTTTACATATCAGCAACAATGAACAGACAAACAGAACAACAACACCCTTCAATCATCGCCAACGCCATCGTCGTCGAGAGTCTCAATTGTTGTTGTTGCTGCCGCCTCAACCTCAGCATAATTACGAACAAAAATGCCCTTAAATGTAAACGATACTCAAAATGATGAAGTTGTCCAAGCGACGACCACAGCAACAAAAATAACGAGAGAAACAGGAACAGCAATAATAAAAACTGAGCAACACCCCAAAGATAACAATAAAAGTAGTAGCAACAATAAGGATTTTACATCATCATCGGTAGTAATAGTAACAACAACAACAGCAACAACAAATACAAGAAAACATCAAAGACCAACGCAAACAACAGCAAACAGTACTGGTTTAATTTTGAAAACTTCCATTTACGACTGGGATTCGCCCAGCTCATTTACGGGTACAGTAAAAAGGCGTCCACACTCGTTGGCAGCATCGACTTCTGGTTCCTCGGCAACTACACCCTCACCATCATCAACATCTACTCCTTCGTCACCGACACCAGCATCCTCTTCATCAACGAGCAATATTGCTGAAATCATCCAAACATCACGATGTGATGTTACCAACCCCACTGCAATCATTCCAAAAACAATACGACCACTTAAACGCAACAGCCATACTTCGAGTCAGGTAAATAGTATTAATAACAATGCACAACAAAAATTCCAACGGAAACTGAAGCGTCAAACCATACACGTAGTGGAGCAGACCAATACGACCACAACCACAAAAGTGTCAACCCCAGCTGTGAAAATGTCAAACGTACAACAAAAATCTCACCGCAATAAAGAAAAAGTCGCAAAATTTCGTCTTTCCAAACAGCAGCAACAAACAGCAGATCGTAATGCCAACTCGACGTCAACAACAGCTAATTCACCCAGCGCTACCAGCACCAGCAATTCAACCCAGCAGCAGCAGCATCAAGCAATACCACCGTCACTGGTTAATGGTGGTGGCACCATACGTAAGTCTAGTAAAACACAACATCAACATCTTCATCAAAATAATGACGAAAATGTCACGCATAATTTGAGGACAACTAATCACAGAAGTAGTTCGCGAAATTTGAATGCCTCTTCCGAACAGATATTCACCGAAAATTCTATATCTTTACGCGATACCAACTATATGGAACTTAATTTCTATGATTCCATGTATCCATCAACCGCTGAAGCTACGCAATTCACTGAGCTCTTCTGTGATTTTCCCGTAAGTTATGAGTCTACCACAGTGATAACATCAGCGCAGTTCGCGAAAACTGGGTTGACTACGAAACCGCCACCGCAACCACCACCTTATCGTGAACCACCACCGCCAACACCACCTCCTATATCACAGTTACCTACGCGAGAATCGCGACTACTAGCAGCAGCGCAGCAATTAACAGAAGCTGCCGGAGCGGTTTCGTTTTCCGCGCCCGCAACGCCTTCACGCGGCAAAGTTGTGTTAAGTAAAAAAGAACGCAAAGAGTTGAGCAAACAAAATAAACTGCAAGATGGCACGAATGCGGGCGGTGGTAGCACAACAAATTTAGGTTGCTTTGAACTTATAAGCAATGAATCGGCAGGAGGAAGTGTCAGTGCACAGAGTAGTCCTTATAAAGGGCGTGTCACTGAACTCAAGAATTGCATAGCGAAAATTAACTCAAGAGGTTTATTTGCCTCACTTAATCGTAGTTCACAAAAGTCTTTAAACTCAAATATCGGAAATGATGAACCAACATTTTCGAATGAACCATCTCCCCCGCCACCAGCACCGTCTGATACTAGCCCACCGAACTCAACAGCTTCAAACAATAATGATGCTGATTATAGTGAGAAACTGAAAAATCTGCCAGTGCGTCAGCGCAAGACTCACATCTCACATATGGATAATTACTGTTTATTCGATCCAGTTGATTTCATAAATGAGAAAGCGCTAAGAAATCGTACACACGCTGATGCGCTGGCTATGTTCAGCACAACACAACAAGCGCATGGCTTACGTGATCCCTTATTTAGTTCACGGCAGAATTTAGATTTTAGTGAAGAGGAAACGGTACCCGAAGTGATATACGATGATCAAGAACCTGAAGAAGAACCGGAACATGAATTTGGCGAAGCTTGTGGAGGTGATGATAATAATTTTGATCATCACAACTATTTCGTTATAGATCCTGATGATTTTGAAGAGGAACCAATCATAGATATAGGCATACCAAATCCTTACACAAATGAACAGCTCATAAATGCGAAATTGGTTAGCACTGTTGACATAAACGAAGCAGCTGGTGGTAATGATGAACTGCTACCGGTTTCTTCAAGTTTAGATAAACTACTAGATGCTTTCGAAACTGCACCCAGTATGTCGAATAGTCAAGAATCAAAAGATACGAATACTAACACTTCCACTACCACTACAACATCTACTGCTTTAGTTGAATCTTCTACATCGACGAACTCAACGAGTTCGTCTACTTCTGCGGCATCCTCACAAACAAATTTACAACGTACAAAGAAAAAACTTACGTTTCTTAATCTTTCGCCTTTCCGTTCACACAGTAGCTCGAATAAAAATTCCGGTGGTGGTAGTGAAAATTCATCAAAATCATACGGTAAAGATAAAAGCTCTTCACGAAATATCGATAATAATAAAAATAGTGAACGGGCAATCTCTGAACTTGTAAGCTCAGATCATATACTACATCTACAGCATATGCTACTTGATAATAAAGATAATTTACGTTCGCGTACCGTACCAATCGAATCGAATTATGTGCTATTTAATCCGGGTCCAGTTCCAAGTCGTAATGTGCAATATAAAATAAGAAAACCGCGTCCTTTATCAACTCACAGCGATGCGGATAGTGGGTTTCTAAGCCCCTGTTCGCCGGATGAGTTGTCATCGTTGAAATTCAATCCGGCTATATTAGTGCTACAGCAATGCGATAGCGTACAAGGATATATTGAGGTAAGTTTGTCGTGTATAAATATATATATTTTTAGGATTAATATGTGAGTCTTTGAAGCCTTAGTGCTTTAGTCTCTTCACAGAGTTAAGGTCTCAAACTAAGTCAATGCTACGGGACTTCAACTGAAATTTTTCGGTTTAAAAGTGGATATAGCTAACTAGTTTGCTAAGTAACTTTTATAATAATGATTTCTAGAACTAAACTACGTTTGCTATGACTGGAATTTTGCTCTAAAAAGAAATTCTGCGAGGTTGAGAAATAAGCCCTAGGCAAAAATATTCTTCGATCTCTCAAATAATGTTCAATGCGCATATTATGTATTAAACACAATTGCGACGGACGACGGAAACGACGACGTGACCAACGGACCAGCTGTGCAGTATCCGTCAATGGATTTTCCGTCGTAGGACGCAATTGTGTTTAAGGCGTTAATGTTTTTTTTTTTCACATGCGCGAGTTCGAGGTGTCTCAACGAGCAGAACTCGAAAATCTTAAACTTTCTAGGAGAGAGAAATTTTATAAAGGTTTTCCATACAAGATTTTGATTTATATTATTAGAAACCTTGAACGAATGTGGGAGACATGTGTTTTCTGACAGACAAAAACGAGTCAGGAAAGAATTATTATTTCGCCTCGTCCTTGTTTCTCCGTTTCCTAGTCTTTTTATTCGCGACATTTCTTTGTTCTCGGCCTACTGTACAAAAAATGAGAACCCTGATCAACACAACTTACTGAAGTATTAATCACAAACCTATAGCTCCATAATATGTTAACCTTTAAATCCCTGCCTCATCAAATTGATTCTATCTGATCATTGTAGGTTTAAACCAGGTAGATTCGTCCCAAATTCGAAAACTTCTTACTTTCCTCCAGACACTTAGGCCTGAACGGCCCATTGTGATGCCACATATTTGGACCTACAGTTTAACGCCGATTCCGAACGGCGGTATGGCAATTTTTTATCAGCTCGGTGGTTTTGCCATTACCAACTAAGGTGTGTACACTTCATACTGATAGTGAATATGTAAAGGTTATTAGAATTAACCACAATACGAAGATGGGAATCGAACCCGAACCTCTCCGATGAAAGTGTAGTGCACTACCTACTAGACTATCGAGGTCGAAACCATCTTCTTACACGCTTTAAAAGTCGCCCACTTCTTTTATAAGGAAATGCAATTTCATCCTATTCTACACTAATTTCCTTAACATTTTTACCCTACACTTGCCAACAACAACAAACTACACTTCCGATTATAAAATTTTATGCACGTATGTATACAGGATTCGTTTACGCATTAAGTCGCGTGTTCAACACACCACAACATGACACTGATGCCGTTTACGAAGGCTGCATATTTTGAACTATCAAAACTTCGTTCCCCATTCCCCTTTTACAATAACAAAATTAAATGCAACACTGCTCAAGCATACGATTTTGAATGGGGGGAAAAAAACCGAAAATGCATTAAGTACATTTTGCAAGAGAAATTTTGGAAGAAAGAAAAATTATACTGCAATAAAATAAATTTCAAAGACGTAAGGCGCTAAGCTGTCAATGGGCGAAGAGTGAGCTAAAACGAGAAAAATAGAGATAAAGAGGGAGAGAGAACAGGGGATGTATGACACACACACACACTTTTTACTAAGTAGAAATAGTACTAAAATCCTATGACTACTGCGTATGATTACAATTAATGGGACTCTAGTGTGTACGTATAGTAAGACAAAAAAGTATGGGGGAGAAAATCATAATGCCACGTGGTTACTAGGTATCGAATAGAAATCCAAAAATAACAAAATAAAAAGGGGCAAAATCGCGTTAAATGGAAAAATGTTGCTACTGCTGATGTGCGAGTATTTTGTTCGATATCGGTTGACGACATCCCTTAGTACTGTTTACTACATGGCGAACGACACGCGTGGGCTACTTTACTTTTTGTTGCTCTTTCTAACTTTTGTGTGATTTCTATTTTACGCAGCAGTCATCATAATCAGGCTTTTATATAGCTGCTTGCTATTCGCAGCTATCATTAGCTCAATAAGTTGTAAAAATTGTCGCGCGTTTATAAGTTTTTTTGCCTACGTACGGAAACGACGGGGAAGTATAAAATATTTCTGAAATTCTGACATACGGTAATGCATGAGATTATCATCGTGGTATCTCTCTTTCTCTCTCTCTATGATTTATGACCGCAATAAATGCTTCAGAGTTTGTTGTAATTATTTGTAGTTATCATGGGATTTGAATGAGCCAACAATATATGATTTTTTGTTGACTTATTTCATGCTTCGTTGACGTCGTGCGTTGTGCAAGATGCAATTGCAATCTAATTAAAAACTTGACTTGAATAATTGATGTTAAAAATATATAATTTATCGAAAAATTTTATATTTATAATAGTTTTTCCTTTCAAGAATTCGGATGTTGAGTGGGATTAAGATATGATTAAGTTATAACTCAACTTCTGCACTTTTTTTGTTTGTTTGTTTTGTTTTGTACGTTGGCAGGTGGAAATCTTGCATAGATACCCCAGAGCTCCAGTTCTATGGTTATGTCGAATTCCTACCGACAAAAATCACTTACTTTCTCTTCTTCCACTCTCCACGCGGGACTACCTCTTGGTATTACTTCGCGGAGCTGGATCAGCTTAAGCAGTGCATCTTTAATTACGGTTCGTTTTGCCGTCTTAGCGGTTCAAGGATTCGCAGTTCTTGTCTTACAGTAGTGGCAGTATTGTATTGTATTGTATTATAGAGGTTTCTGTCGTTGCACCGCGACCTATAAGATCTATTGTACGTCCCTCTTTCTATCTAGTCTAATCTGCCTATAGGACCTCATCCAGTCCAGTCTCCCTCAAGAATTTGAGTATTGCGCCCGGAGCTATGGATGCTAGTTCTGTACTGGGCACTTGGTGCATGCCTAGACATTTCCTTCTTTTGTGGATCAGTGCTTCACATTGAGCTAAAATTTGTTCTAATGATTCGTCTTCCTCATTACAAAACCTACAAATTGAGCTTTGCTCAACGCCTATCTTGCAAAGGTTTTCTCTGAGCCCGCAATGCCCAGTCAGATTACCAGCTAATATGCGCAAACTGTTTTTGTTGAGACCAATGCAGAATGCGTATCTACTCTTATTATAATTACCTAAAAGCGCTTTGGATTGCCTCAGTCCCGTAAGATTGGTAAAGAGTTCTTGCCTCTTGTTCCTCTCTTCTTGCCTGAGTAATTCCCTGATTACGCTATCTCCTATTCCACAGAAGGGTTCAGGTCCCACGAAAGTGGTTGCTGCCCCCTTTCTTGCAAGCTCGTCTGCCTGCTCATTACCCTCAATTCCTGCGTGTCCATGGACCCAACATAGAGCGACTTTGTTGTGGCAGTAGCATTAACCATATTGATTGGCGTAATTCTTTCACCTAATTAGTTCGTTAGTTGTTCGCGATCTGAAGAGAACCGGGAGCAATTGAAAAACAAGTGCTCTGCATCTTCAGGCACATTATTACACCATGTACAGAATGGGTCTGTTTCGCGGTTAAAATGATGTAGATACGCACGGAAACACCCATGCCAGCTGAGAATTTGTGCGATATAAAAATAGACTTCGCATGCTACCTATCGGACCACACTCAAACGTCAGGGATCAGCCGGTATGCCTAGCGACCTGTGGTGGCGGCAAGCCACCTATTCTGCCATGCATCAAGGCATCTGTGTGCTACTGGTACGCGTATTTCATCCAGTTCGTGCCTGTTTTGGTCGTATGTCTTCTGAGAAATCTAGTTAATTGATGCCTTACCCGCAATTATTGTACTAGGGCTGCATCATTCGACACCGTACGAAAAGCGCTCCATACTCTGAGAGTACAGAGACGATACACATAATCAATTTTTTGGAAATCGGTTTTGTATCTCGCCTCCAGTGCCCAAATGGGAGCACCATAAAGTAAAATGGATTATCCGACACTTGTAATAAGTTGCCGTCGTCTCTGTGGAGGACCTCTACGACTTATCAACATCGTGGATAGTGCAATTGATGCCTTTTCAGCAATATATATATGAAGCGCTGTTTTACACAAAACGGAAGCGGTACTCCTTAGCAGTAGAAAAGTTTTGGAAGTGGCTAAAGTAACCGTAGGCAACTGCGAAATTTTAACGGGAATGGCAATCAAATACCTCGGTATTATGATAGATGCAAGACTATCATTTAAACAGCACTTTAGCTTTTTCATTGGCTAGGCTCTTGACGAGGATATCTCTGAATTGGATTTCACGTACTCGATGGAAAGATATGTTCCTAGATTACACTGGTCGACAAAAATTGACTTTGTATCTGATGTAAAAACCGAACTAGAATGTAGTCATCACAACAACAATATATATAGAGACGGGCAAATCAGACGGCCGTTTCGGAATCTACCACAATTCCTCATCAGTGATCTTAGTGATAGTTCTTAATCTTTCAATATCCTATATAAGCTACTAGTATTTGAAAGCATAACCCAGAATTACAGATTTGATTCCAAATATCTTCACTGAATAGAGAGATATTTGTTTTTAGATTTTTCATCGTTGAATACTGAATACATCTGACCCTGTCAAACTTTTGAAATCATTTTTTTTTGTGATTATTTCTTATGCGCTTGACCTTCCTACTCTCAAAAACACAGCTACTTCAGTTCTCTAACTATTTAAAAGCTGTTTCCTTCTATTTTTTTGGAAAAAATGAAGGTGAGAGTGAAATTATTTCTCATGTTTTTATCCTTAATACTATATACCTCTGATATATGAATTAGTATCAAATCTATTGTAGAACTTTTTAATTCAACCAACTTTTTTATCAAATTTACTCAGATAGACGTGTGAACAACTAAGAATTATCGTATCTGAAATCTCATTCAATATTTAGTGGCTCGAGGTGCTGCTCTACCTAGACTTTTTTTGTAAATTACTTTGAATGAAGACGATGAGTAATTGTGTCCAACAGAGCTTGAATCAGCCTAGAACAAAAATACTATTTAATCAATATCAGAAGCGTTTGGGGTTTTTAAGGCTTTCAAATCAAAACTAAGGTTCGAAAACTTTAAAATTTGTAGACCTATATCGACAGTTTACATAAAAATTTGTACTCTTCGCCTGGAGGCATACAATACAAAGTAAAATCTGAGACAGTTTCACTTGCAGTGAACCCTTTCCGTACACTGTGCTATATTCGTCTCAAATCGACACCCAACCTACTCGTGACGCTTCCTGGATAGTGAGCTGACATCTATCAGAGAGCGAACTTGATCTTAACTCAATAATGAAACGTTGAGTTTGGAACTCACTACATTAACTAAACAACTAATTGAAATCTCTAACAAAGCCACAGATGAAAACTCTCTTTATATTGGCAATCCCAGTAAACGTTTTTGTCGTTCTATTCAGCTGATATAAAAAAAACAATAACTTGATGTAGAAATTATAGCTTTAATGGTTCTTACATATATTCAAGATGCTACAGCTGACTAAACTTTTGTAAAAAAACTAAAATGAGTCCCTTCTGCACTCATCATATAATGCGAATTCCCCGCATCGATATAATTTCATACTATAAAAACGCGACACGTACTTCCCATATAAACATTTTACAAAAACGAAAAATTACCTAAAATTGACATCAATGAGTGTTATATTAAGGCGACCCTGAACTTTCTCAGTCCAAAACTTAACCAATTTTTACAGGACTGGTAGATTAATTTAAAATGTACTTTCTGACTCCGGAATTCTTTTGGCACATGGGAGATTCACTTCAAGAGAATCCACTCTCAAAATCGATCCGCCTCAAGCTTGCACAAAGTTTAATCCTATTGGGTAGTAGTTGCCACACCAAATTTACTTACTAGAGTTGCTAGACGTTCAGCCTACTTTTGGACCTTGAATTTCTCAAAGGAGAAGACATGGGCTCTCTTTTGACTCAAAAAAAAGAAAAACGGGTTCAAAGTTTTGAATATCGGTTTTTAACAAATAAAATATATTTCATCTTCTTCGTAATTTGTAACTTTACAGGTAAGTTAGCTAAGCGAAGCGCAGCGCTATTATTTTCGCTGACTGACACTCGGCGCTATTATCGTCTATATCTACGAAAACACTCTGCGTTCTCTGAAATTTTCACAAAATACTTTCGAAATATATTACTTTCAAATAGCACTCCTTTTTAAAAATCGATTTCTCCAAACCAATAATTCGCAGGGCCCACTTAAGAAAAGACGAAGATTTTAAGACCCAAAATAGGAAATAATGCGGAAGTTAAATGTTTTACATTACATAAAATTTGACAAAAAATATTCTACAGACTTTTATGGCTAAATGCTGAACGACTTCAAATTCCTCGCACCCAGTAAAATTCCCCGCAAATCAGGGAATTCCCCGCAAGTTGGCATCTCTGGTACAAGTACTCACCTTGGTTGGTAATGGCAAAACCAAGCTGATAAAAAATTGCCACATCGCATTTCGGCATCGGCGTTAAATTGTAGGCCCAACTATGTGGTATCACAATGGACCTTTCAGGCAGAAGTGTGTCTCTTGACAGCCACTCCAACCTAACCGATGTTCCAAAAATTTTCTTTTTTCACTTAAACTTTCTTAATTTTTTGCTCGTCTACTTATATCGCCTAATGTTGATATTATTTTACAATTTCAAATCGGAAAGAATAAACTGTAAACTAAACTAAACTAACTATGCCTAAAAAAAAATTCAATAAATAAAAACAATTTTTGATATATTCCACTATTCCGTTTTTGATATAAAAATTATGTGTTGCATACTTTTGGGCTTAAATTAAAATATATATTAAAGCACACACATAATATGAAACCCCACACGACACTGACGTGACCAATTGATCGTAACGCAACACAAAAAATACAATGAATGTATTTCACAAAATATTTTCAAAGAAAAGGTGTGATGATATTTCCTTTCCTTTTCTTTAAAATGAGCAGCACTCAATACATTCACCCTCCCCACAATGTTACATTAATAATTTCAAGTATCATCATGACTATAATAACAAACATTTACATACATTTACGACACCCCTCCACCCCTCCCCAGCCCCCCTCTCCATATTATTTTGCGCCCAATTTTACACACATATGTACATACATATGCATATATCCACAATTGTTGTAACGCAAATGCTTTCAGCAAAATCTTAATAAAAATAAGTACGTCACAAAATTTCTCATCAAAACAATTTGAATTCATTTTCCTTTATGAGTAGGTATAAAAAATTGTGGTGGTGTAAGACAGACACATCTGTGCAAATATGGATCCAAATTATACAATGTAAGTGTATGTTGTAATTTAAGTTAAAAATTGGTAGCTGCCAATGAGATGAAAGAAAAAAAACAAGTGAAAGAAAACTTTATACGTGCAAGAATAACAATCAAACTAATGTTTTATTGTATTCTATTTTCGCTGCTACTGTTGCACTTACACATACGCACGCACACACACATACATAAAACAAAATTATATTGTAAAATTCGATGCAACCCTCGAAGCTAAACTAATGAAGCAAACGCTTTTTCCTTGTCTTTTGCTGCCTGCTACTTGAGCAGCATCAACCATCAGCAGTAATTGTATGCTGTATGCAAGCGATTTCAATGTAAACTCGTTTTCGAAAATTTGTGCTGAATGACTCAAGTTACGATTGATTGCTCCCCGGAGGCAAAAACATTACGGAAACAGTCGTACATGTATACATATGTATGCATAGAGAAAGTGTATAGATTTTAGGGTGGAATGAAATTTTTCTTTTTTTTTCTCAAGATCACCCAAGATAGTTAACATATGATAACAGTAGAAAGTGTGTCCGCACATATCTAACATTTTCATCCCACCCTTATGTATCTCCATACATATATATGGGTGGTATTGCGTAGCCTTGTACTAAAAGAGCAAAAGAGGCAAGCAACACTTATGCAATCACCACCCTTTTGTCATTTGATTTTAGAAATATTTCTTCACTTGCATAAACTAGGAAAAGGGAATCAAGTGTTTTGTTTTTTTTTTCGAATAGTTTAGAGAAAAGAAAAATAAAATTTTAAGAAGAAAGTCCCTTGATAATTGTTGTCGCACTTGTACTGCAAACACATACACCCCCAGGTATCCCTGTTTCCATCTTTGTTTTAGTTTTAGTTAAGGGAAGTTTCGAGGGAAGTTTGCTGGGAGTTCACAAGTGCAACGGCTTATCTTAAACTGCATTTTCATGGGTGTTGATAATTTATTGATACAGCGTGATAGCCCCTTCTAACATTTTTCACAAAAACCTGACTACATATACATGACTGCTTTAGCACTACAATCATAATTCCTATTAAGACACACTTTGAGGGTTGTCTTAAGATGCTAATAAAACTGATAAAATGAGAAATTTGCGGGAGATCAAGTGTGTATAACAGAAATGAAACAACCCGCATTACAAATGCTTTAAGACTTCATTACTATTTAACACCAATTTGAACAATTCTGAGGGGAGGTCTTTGAACATGTGAATTGCAAGAGGCTTGAAAGTGAAATTTATCTCATCTTACGATCTTAGATTGCCTGCTATTTATGATCCTAATATCAAAGAAAGAGAAGAAGTGAAGTGTTCGGTTTTTGACCCTTCTGAGAAAGGAAACTAGAGGAGATAGCGAACCCCGATTCGTTTCAAAACAGAATTTATTCGCCTCTGAAGGTTTGAACCATACTAAAGGCACCGGCTTCTGTGGCTTTTAATAGAAATTATGAACACTTTTTTCCGATTTTCATGAACTTATTGAATACTTCTTTATTAACATAAAGAAATTTAGTTTAGGCGATAGAGCAAAACTAAGTCCATATTCGTTATCAAGGTTGCCATTGAGGACCTTAAGTGACCTGTGACCTATAAAAAAACTTACACATTAATAAACAAAAATTGCAAATTATGAAAAACCATGATCGACTAAATAGTTTTTCTCCGCAACATATAAAAAATTTGTAGTAATTGAGCAGAAAACGTAAAAATTCTGGGCGATTGGAAGTAGATTTAATTTAAGAGACTCTGGTACCGTCAAACTGAAACAATTCCCTTTTAAACGAACATGAATTTATTAAAAGCAGTGTAAAAGTTTTTCAAAATATATATTTTGGGTCATCGGTGGGCAATGGTCGTGAAAGGGTTAAGAACTTTATGTTATAAATTCAAAACTTAGGATCGACTCATGATTTTATAATCGGTCTGTAGCCAATGCCATGAAAAACGGAATGATTTTGGGCTTCTGGATATTTGTAATGTTAAACACATTTGTGGACTTGGATGTTATCGAGGGTAAAATAGACTATCCGTTGCTATACAAAGACCCACTTAATATTCTATTCACACTCACCATGACGACACAATCTAGCTAAAACTAACATAACCATTCTAGATCGTCATTTCGATTCTGCCGTATCGTACCAAACGATTGTAGCACATCTGAGTAGCGCTTCGAGACAGCAGGAAGCACGCTTTTTGCCATCCTTGAACCACTCAAAATCTCTCATCTCTAATCATCAAGTTTTTTTTACAGAGAAAGTCGGAGATTATAGGGTTAGTGGAAGTATTCTGTGCTCCTACTTGAATATCAAATAGAAACCCAAGGCAATCTTTGAATTGTCTAAAGCCCACATTTAATCAAGACTCACACAGTAAGACTAGCCCCAAGCCTAATCATCAAGACCCGCGATTCCGGAGTCTAAATGCTTCCCCTGGTTAACAAAGCAAACCCAAATATTTCTATATTACGATTCACTAATAAATCAAAAAAATGTTTGGGAAACTTCAAGGCCTTCATTCTTTAAATTATATTTTAATTCATTATATAATGGCTGAGATATTTTTATATTGTTCGGTAAATTATTTATTCTCAAAGCCCGTCCTTGAATCCGTTTTTTCACAATGAATAGAAACAATGGAAGATAATAACTAAGAAATGATGTTTTTGCCGAGAATTAAACCAGGAGAACCTCCAGCTATCATGTTGCCACTAGAGCCACAAGACAGCTCGAGCTCTAGTCTATTTCAGATTTATCTAAGAAATGCATTTATTGTCTCTAACTTAACCTAAGGAACCAAGATTTGATTTGTTTCCTCAAAAATGTAACTGCTGGTTGTTGTTTTAGGAGATATGAATTTCCTGTCATCAGTAGATCCAAAAGTTGTGCAAATAGAGTTTTTAGTGGCTTCCCCCTTCTCCCCTCTCTCTCCTCTCTCTCCTCTCTCTCCTCTCTCTCCTCTCTCTCCTCCCTCTCCTCCCTCTCCTCCCTCTCCTCTCTCTCTCCTCTCTCTCCTCTCTCTCCTCTCTCTCCTCTCTCTCCTCTCTCTCCTCTCTCTCCTCTCTCTCCTCTCTCTCCCCTCTCTCTCCTCTCTCCCCATTTTGATAGTTCCAACCCGAACCGTTGTGTTTAAAATATATTTTCACATAAAAAAATACATTTTAAAATATATTGCATACATTTAGGCATTTTTACAATATAAACTCTCACCCACATATAAAGTTCAGGTGTAATATTTCCACACAAAACGTTTCAATTTCAACGAAAATTTGTATTTGTCATTGCTAATGATGCAATTCTCAAGATGCCTCCCCTTTTGACTTTGACTTCTTTATATGCAATGTGAAATGCAATTAATTTGAACGCATATTTATTTCCCAAAAGTATGCTAACATAAATAATTGCGTTGTTGTCAAAAAGAAACACTTGGGACTTAAATACACCTGCAATTACTTACATAGATGTTATTTTCCAACAAAATTCATTTTTTTTGTTTACTTATATTTATTTTTTGCTGACATCAACAAGGTTTTAAAAAATGTGTGTTCTTGAATGCCAATAAGAAACAAACAAAAAAAAAATCAAAAAATAAATCATCAGAGCTATGCGAAAAAAGTAGAAGTAAGAAAAAAAAATAAAAAAATGTGGGCGAGGGAATAGAAATGAAGCATAATTCTAGGTATAAACGATAATAACAAAATCAAGTTAAGTCTGAGTAAGGAAAAATAAAAATATAGAAATGTGAAAAAAAAGTTTATGAGTTGAAAAATTATTATAAGCACGAAGAAAAATCGAGAGAATAATTCTTTTGTTTGATGTTTTTTCTTTTTTTTGACTTTTCTTGTTGCATACTTTTCAGCATAGTCAACAAAACTGAATTGTGTTTTTACTTTTTATCTCACATAAATTTATCTAAATAAACAATTCTGTCTGCTTTGTAATAAACAAGCAAGCATGAAGTAAAATGATTTTCTGTGGATGCTTGAACTACTTACTACATTCTAACGAAACTACACACTAATGAAACTAAAGCTCATGGATAACAAGGATAACAAAATGTAAACAATGAAAATTAATAGTAAAAACAACAGTACATTGCAAACTTTATCCGGACAAAATTTATTACGTGGATATATTATTACGCTGTAATAAAAACAAAAAACCTCGGAGGCTATCAATAATGTCAACAGGATAACAGGCCAAATACATAGAAAAGAAAAATCTTAACAATAATAATGGCATTGTCAAAATCATTACCAAAGAACAACATTAGAAAGAAAAAAAGTTAAAGAAAAACATATTATAAGTTTAAGGAGAGGACGAGTTCGCGTTTCAGAAAGTCTATGAGGGGTAGAAAAAACCAAAAAAGCACAGAAGAAAAAAAAAAGGTAAAATCAAACAAAACGTTGAAATTAATAACCTGGATATTTGTTTTTGAGCAAAACTGCACGCCAGCAGGAAAGCAAGAAAACAGGATTTATTTGTCGTAAATAAATATTTGTCACACACACACATAGACACGTATAAAATTGCTTTTTGGATGTAGATTTCATACATATGTTTATGGGGGAAGGAAGCAAGGATAGACTCCATTTTTTCTATTGTATTCGTATGTTGTGTTTTTAGGCTTGTACGCGTCTTTAAAATACCCACCCTTTTCTGGTAAAGTTTTGGCTGAAATTATTGAAAGTCACACACACACACACCCACACTCATATACATACATACGTGCAAATTCCCATAATTGATTTTGTATTGGCGCGTGTTCTTCAGTTTTTGCCGTCAAAAAAAAAAATATTATTTTAGATGTGTGGGAATGAAAATAATTTCGAAAAATTGTTAACATACTTTTGAGAATTTTTGAGAGAGAAAATATCTTTTGATGCTTTGGAAGTAGATTCCCCCCTCCCCTCAAATGAAATTAAGGCATGAAGTTTCAAATTTAATAGAATCTAAATTCAAAGGAAACATTTCTTCAAATAGAAATAGGCATGTACTGTGTAAACCAGCCCAAATATAAAATTTTTAATGCTACCCAGTGAAACACTTATTTATTTTAATATTTTGTTTACCTAATTTCATCACAATAACCTCAAAGACTTACACAGCTTTGGGGGAAAGTGTAGTTTGTTCATATGAGAGGTGCCCTCTAGCGCCAAATTTCAGAAGCTAAATATAGCCTATGTTTTACAAGACTGTAAGAAATATCCCTATCTCAAATATGAAATAAATCGGTTCATCCACTTTTGAGTCTTACACTTCAATTTGATTTATATTTTCAGATTAATATAATTTTATCCGGTACCTAAAAGTATGCTACTTTTTATTTAAAATAAACATTTCATTGTCATCTTGCACAACAAGTACAAATGATAAATTATACATTGTTAAAACAAGAAAATATTATTATAATTCATCACTTAAAAGAACAGCGAACGAAAAATAAAAAAAGCCATGAAATTTAAAGGAAATGAAGATTATGTTATAATTTTTCTTTTAATGTACGCGCCAAAAAGGCTGCTACTCTTCATACATACTTACATACATTACAAGTGCATTTTATGCTGTCATGTTAAGCGTAAGAAGGATGCATTTAGCTGTCAGTTTTATGGTTGGTAACAACAACAAAGTGACTTTTAAAAGTTATACCAAAAATGAAAAAAATAAATATAAGCAAAAAAAAAAATGAAAGAAGGATGGAAAATGTGAAAACGTAAAGTGCATTTTGGTTCCATAGAGCAATTGTGAAAAAGTGTGGCAATACTTACTATATACCTAGTAGACAAGAAAGACATGGAAACAGTGTTGCTTCTTTGTATAAGTCTGCAAGTGTAAGTGCCAAACAGAAGTGCAATATGGCGTTATATGAATAGATGAGTGGCTCCCAAGTGAAATATTTATTAAAAAGTGAAACAACAACTATGATAAAAATAAAAACTATAGCAAAAGAAACCGAACAGATTAAATTACAATATTTTTTCTTAAGTGTATGGGCGAATGAGAATAACTGTAGAGAAGAAACTTTAAAATGTAAGAAAAAACTATTTGTTTCCTTAATTTGTTTGGTAATTTGTGCGAAATTACTTCTTTTTTTTTGTGCCACATACATACATAACTACTTGCTGTTTTTGCGCATAAGAATTTAACTTCAACATTGTCGGTTTTGTCCTTCCTCTGATGCGAGAGAGAAAAACAATCGAGAAAAATTAAAATCCCATTTACTTATATTTGTGCTTTCAGGCGTACATATGCATATGCATTGCGTTGCGTTGGTTGCGTTACCCAACTTTACATTAATAACGCTCGACCATTATTCCTGAGTATGCTTATAAAATGCCAAGCAATATGACGCAGAAGGCGCATTCATATACATATCCATGTAAACACAGAGGCGGATTTAGGATTTGATTTTGGGGAAAAGCAATTTTCATGCCAAAAGCTAGACCAAACATTAGGCCGACATTCAGACAAAAACTCAGACCAAATTCAGACCTGAAATCAGACAGAAATGCAGAGCAAACTCTGACCAAATTACCGACATAAATGAGACCGACATTCAGATAGAAACTCAGACCAAATTTAGATCTGAAAGCAGACAGAAATGCAGAGCAAAACATTAACCAAAACTCAGACCAAAATTAGATCAAATATTACACTAAAAACCAGACTAAAAGAGATCAGTTTTAAACCAGGAACAAGCCCAAAATTGATACCAAATTCAGCTGATGTTAAGATCGCAATTCAGTTTAAAATTCTATACAAATTCAAAACAACCCTCGGAATAAAATTCAGATGTAAAGGAGAAAAAATTCATACCAAAAATCAACCAAAAATTACATCAGAATTCAGACCAAAAATCCGACCGAAATTCAGACCAAAAATCCGTCCAAAATTTAGACCAAAGATCCGACCAAAATTCAGACTAAAACTTAGATAAAAAAGAAACCAAAATTTATACCAAAGGGCAGAGCGAAAGTAGTCTTGAAATACGACCAACAAACAGATTAAAAATCAGGCTTGCAATTCAGACCAAATTTAGACCTAAAATCAGACCGAAATGCAAAGAAGAACTCTAGTCAAAACTCGAACCAAAACTCGTACCAAAACTGAAACCAAAAGAACACCTAATTCAGACTAAGTATCAGATCAAAAACCAAATTATGAAGACGCTAAATTCAGATCAAAACTCATATCAAAACTTAAACCAAAAATCAGACCAAACTTAAATCAAATTTCAAAGAAAATCAGACCACAATTTAGTCCAAATACTCAATCCATATTCAATCCAATCTTATGATCAAAATTTAGACCAAAAAGAGACGAAACATCACACCGAAAATTCGACCAAAAAGCAAACCAACACCAGACCAATATTCAGACTAAAAAGAAACCAAAATTCAGACTAAAGCTTAGAACAAATTCAGATTTGAAATCAGACGAAAACTAAGATCGAAAGTCGGTCCAAAATTTGATCAAATTTTAGACTAAAAATGAAACCGAAAATCGAGCCGAAATTTGGAATAAAATTTTAATTCATATTAAAAGGAACCCAAACTGCAAACCAAACTTCAAACCAAAGCTCAAAGCAAATGGAGACCTGAAATCAAGTCAAAATTTAAACCAAAAGGAAACCAGAACTCAGAACGAACCCTAGAGCAAATGATGAGCGGAAATCAAACCAAAAGGAAATAAAAATTGAGAACAAAGATCAGAGCAAATGCAGATCTGAAATCAGATAAAAATTCAGACAAAAATTTAGATGAAAATTTAAATGAAAATTTATACAAAATTAAGGACAAAATCAAACTGAAATTCAAATCTGACCAAAAAAAATATCAAAACTCAAATCTGACCAAAAAAATATGAAAACGCAAATTCAGATTTTGACCAAAACTCAGACCGAAATTTGGATTAAAAATTCAGATCTAAAATAGTAATACTTAACAAACTAAAAAACGTTATCAAGCTCTCTAAAAGTGGGAAAGTACTTTTAGAGAGCTTGATATGAAACTTCAGGACTATCAGCTAGTTCTGAAGTTTCATATTTTATGCATTCCAGGAGTGTAAATAAGCAGTGCCGCTTTAAAAAGATAAAGGTTATAGCATTCACATTTTTGGGGAGGCTGTAACCCCCGACAGAACCCTCTCTGAGTACACCACTGTAGACACACATACATACTTATATGTATATAGCACATTCATACATATTTAATTGGAGAAAAATGCAATTCATTTTGTCATATGAAGCATACACGCATTCATATGAACATACACACTGGCGGATCCTGAGGGGGATAAGGGGGAGTGTTTGTAGATAAAATCCCTCCTGCCCCCCCCCCCCCCCTAAAGATGAAAATCTCATGCATTTTGATTGTTGGTCGTGAATCAAAACTAAATTTAAAGGGATGGGAAAATTAAACATCCCCCCTTCAAAAATATTGGAATCTGCCAGCATGCATACAAACATACATATGAAATAAAGAAAAAGCATGCAATGATGAAATTAACACGAATACTCTACTCATAAATTTAAATGGAAAATTAAAAAATTAAATTAAAATATTATCTACATACATATAAAATAAAATGTAAATCCCCTTAAAGCAAAAAAAAAAAAAAAATTTAAAATAATTATAAATTTTATAAACTTAATGTCACAAATAAATTTTATTTATTTTAATCTGTATACCATGGACGTTCAAGCATTTCACTAAATTCATGTTGGTTGGGCCTGTAATAAGTAGGATTAAAATTCAAATGAAGTAATGTTGTACCCCTTTTTTTTTGGGGGGGGGGGGGGGAGTAGGGGGTAGTTCGGTACAAACATCTCCACTCGTTTTCATTTAAGTTTTTTGTTCTGGCACCTCCTTTAATTTTTCATGAAGAACATTATTCTAACCCATTCAATTTCTATGAATATTTCTTTAAAAACAAATTTGTACAAAAAAAGAAGGGAGGAGGGAGGGAGAGGGTTGGTGTACAAATAAAAAACGAAGAACTTTTTTTTTTGCCGTCCAAGTATTTGGTATGAGTCCAAAATAATAAACTTGTCTATTGATTCCCTTCAAAACAACCCAGCAACCTTAAACTTTCCATAGAAAAACATTATATTGCTAGCTCTTCGAGGCATCTGTAATATACAGTTCACTTCTTCCAAGTTAATTTATCGAACTTTATTTTATTATTTTAGTTAAAGTTGAACCTGAACCTTCGCTGGTAATGTTTCATACGAGAGAAAACTAATTTCTATTTTTCTATTTCTATTCCTTTATGGAGCAGTAGAGAATTAGTTCAACATCTTCATCTGACTTCTTTAGATATTACTGTTGAGTTTTGGTTTCTTCGTGCTTTCTCAGATGCCCATCTTCATTTTATATTCCTAATCGGAAATGGTAAAATTCGTTCATTAAATTTTGAAATATTTATGTAAAATCAAATAAATTGCCTTATTTCTAAGGGCCTCAAATTTATGTAGGTATATATGTATGTATCTGTTATCCCCAGGTCCCTCGTTTGCTCTGAAAAAATCCTGCGTAGCTGGTTACACCACTCCATATTAAAACGAGTGTACCGCATATAAAAATTTATAATAATAATATACTTATGTTTTAAACATATTTTTGGCATATTTTAAAGCGCTTAAAGTTATAAATTTGTGATAGTAAATAATTGTGTAGTAAGTGTGTGTGTGTGTGTGTGTGTGTGTGCGTGACATATGAAAATGATGTGGTTAATATTTTTATTTATTTTTTTATAAAAGGCTTTAATAATTTAAATGTGATTATTGAGAATATTCAATATGTACCTAGGCTACCAATTAAATTGCATAGTTTATGGCATATATTGTTATATGCATATATACACTGCATGTTTTTAGGCGTTTAATAAATAACAAATGCTTCATGTGTTGTATAATATGCATGCTATTAAGCTATAAATTCAGTGTTTTAAGCGGAAATAATATTATGGTTCATTGCATACTTTTAGGTAGATAATTTAAGTCGATCATTGGGTGTTTCACTGATATGTGCTCTCGGGAATGGGAAAATCATATTCGATCTTTAAGTATTTATCTTGCTAATGATAAAAATAGATAACTTACTCAATTCTGATTTTTATGTCTATTTAAATATGCAGCTCATACATCTTTTAGCTTAAATAAACTGGCGGATGAAGGAGGATAGTATATCTAGTAATTCGAAATTGTCCGTCCTCAAAGTTTTGTCCACTTAACCAAACAATGGCAAATAAAATTCATTTAATTTCATTTTTACTATTGAGTTTAGTCATTCATTTTTATTTGGCATTGTTTTTTTTTTATTCCTGGTGATAAATGAAGATTGCAACTGTCAAATATAAACATATCCACCCCCGTAAATAAAAACTTTTTTCCATTTTTCATTGAATGCTATATACTTTTTGCTCTAAGTTTATTTGCTGGTTTGAATTGCATACCTTAGAGTCTGTTATGTTGACAGGCGAATGTCGTTCATCTGTCAACTTGAATGCGTTTCGAATGAAATGGTGGAGGAAGTGAAAAAGAGTAAAATTTTTGACTGGTGTCGTATAGATTTTTTAATTTACACTTTAAATAACACTTTGGTGATATAATTTTTTTTGTAATTAACGATCTATCTATGTATGCATACTTTTGGTAATAAATGGAAAGAATTCAAAACAAAGAAATTTTAATCCTTCTTGCATACACAGTTTTCAAAGGGTTAAAGGTTCAAGTTTTTAAAGAATTCTCACGCTAGCAAAATGATCTGCCATCATGGTATTTTATTTGTAGTTGAAGCGCACGCTAACACCGAACAACAACATATTTATTGATTACCTCAACTAAGAATAGTTGTTCTTTAAAAAAAAAACACTATCCTAGCATTGGCTGCAAAGGCACATGTAGGCTGCTAAGTCATATTTTTTTTTTAGCGAGATTTCGGGGTCACTGGAACATCTCGGGCAAAGTTTTCGAAATTTCTGGTACAAATTTTTCTGAAACTTTTCATGTGGGTAAATTTTATCTTTACCAAAAATGCTTCCTCTGGCCACCCAAACTAACACATAACAAAAAATCTCGAAAATAGGTGTACAGAGGGGGTGCATATTTGGTTTAAAAACAAAAAAATGTTGAGCATTTCATAATAAAAAAATTTACTCAGTCTTCAAAGTTGTAAGCCTTCACAGTACCAACTCCCATCAGAACTCTACCGAGACTTTGACTTCAATCGTTTACTCAAAGGAACAATTTGAATTATTTTCTGATAGTAATGAATTCAATCGTTTTCTCATAAGAATGATTTCAATCATTTTCTCATACGAATGCTTTCAATCATTTTCTCATACGAATGATTTCAATCGTTTTCTTGTAAAACTGACTTAAATCGTTTTCTTATAAGAATGACTTCAGTCGTTTTCTCATAAGAATGATTTCAATCATTTTCTCACAAGAATGATTTCAATCGTTTTTTCATAAGTGCAATTTTATGAATGACTTTAATCATTTTCTCATAAGAATGATTTCAATCATTTCCTCACAAGAATGACTTCAATCGTTTTCTCATAAGAATGACTTCAATCATTTTCTCATAAGAATGATTTCAATCATTTTCTCATAAGAATAACTTCAATCGTTTTCTCATAAGAATGATTTCAATCATTTTCTCATAAGAATGATTTCAATCGTTTTCTCATAAGAGCAATTTTATGAATGACTTTAATCATTTTCTCATAAGAACAATTTCAATCATTTTCTCATAAGAATGACTTCAATCGTTTTCTCATAAGAATGACTTCAATCATTTTCTCAAAAGAATGATTTCAATTGTTTTCTCATAAGAATGATTTCAATTGATTTCTCATAAGAATGATTTCAATCGTTTTCTCGTAAGAACAATTTCAATAATTTTCTCATAAGAATGACTTCAATCATTTTCTCATAAGAATGATTTCAATCATATTTTCATAAGATTGATTTCAATCATTTTCTCATTAGAATGATTTCAATCGTTTTCTTATAAAAATTACTTCAATCGTTTTCTTATAAAAACGACTTCAATTGTTTTCTCATAAGAATGACTTCAATCGGATTCTCATAAAAATAATTTCAATCATTTTCCTTTAAAAACAATTTTAACGCTTTCAAAAAAATCATCAATTCACCTAGTCGGAAAAAATGAGGTTGTACTGTGTAATCACTAACAAAACAATAATCTCACGTTTCAAATAGAATTTAAGTAATAACTCATCTTTTAATGTATATTTATTTGGTACTCGTTCATTAGTATTGCCTAACAAACAAACAAACAATTTTTTAAAATATTCTATGCATACAGTGTGTAAATCAAATTCTAATAATGTTATCGTCATTTAATGCCAAAAAAAAAACACCACCAAGTAAATACTCGTCCTTATTTTATACTTAACTGCCTTGCCGGACTGATCTGTTTTGTTTACTGGGTTAACATGCTGCACCAGCAGTCACTGTTGGGAAGAAAGTCTTATTGTTGTTCTTGTTGATAACACCCTTCGTCTGTTATTGCATATTTTAATTTGCCATCACGTGTCATATTTCAATTTGCATAAAACATATCAGTCAGCAGACAGAACAGCATCGATAGCAGCAGCTTGTTATGCAAGGAGAAGAATATTTATTTTTCAGTTTTTTGTCTTAATAGAACTGAATTATAGGTACTTATATTAATGAAGAGTTTTAGTAAATATTGGACTTTCTCAGATCAACTTGCGGCAATTTTCTTGTAGATGCAAACTCCGCCTAATGCCTTCAACACAATTGCGACGGACGACGATAAATCCGCTGGCGGCTGCAACCACGGGTATATCTCCCAAAGCATTTTTATCACAAAACTGAGATTTGATTAATAGAAAGATGTTAATTAATCTGCAAGAAGTTGGGTTGAATGGAAAAAGTGGGCGTGGCACCTCTCATACAAATGAAATGCTTTGAATGGTGTATCTTTATTATTGATATATATCAAAAAGTTTTATATTTTTCTTATATATGACAACCAAAATTAATTTTCATATTACCCAAATTTTACCAAGGCCAGCTGTGAACGGGTCCGTGAAGAGGGTCTGGGTAAATAGTCCCTAAAGAAACATTTCAAATTAAGCCAACTCCAACTTTCCGCCAAGTTAGAAATGTAATTTTGAGAAAAACCCGTTTAAAGTTTTAATGCCGCTTGAATATAAACACATAAATACTTTCGATTCCGTACAAAATTTCAGTTTTGTATTTAATTTACGTGGATTCTGTTTCGTATTTTAAATTACAAAAATATGATTCTTTTTCTTTTACCTTCAAAAAAAACTCCCTCATATTTTCTATAATAAAATATAAAAATTTCTATAAAAAATTTACGCGCTCAATAAAATTCGTAAATGAATTTACCACTGGCACTAAATGAATAATTTTTTGTTTTCTTTTTTTTTAAATTGTATTTTTGAAAACTGTCAAATGCACCAAATCACCAAATTAAACTTCTAAACAAGGGTTGAGATTTTTCCATCGTTCTCTCATAATAAAAAAAAAAAGTTGAAAATCAAATTAAAAATGTTGAAAATATACGAAAATTCATTTGTAAAAAAAATACAAGGTGAAGCAAAAATGAATTTAAGAAAAAACAATAATATTAATATTTTTATTTAGATTTTGAATTTTGTTTCATCAAGTAGGACTAAAGATGATATTGTTCTTTAGAAATTCTTGGTTTGTCTGTGTATATTTGGCTGCTATTAACTTCACGATTGTCAAATGAAAACATTTTTCAATAGGCTGATGACTTTTGCGCCACCTTGTATAACCAGTAAAAATTTTGCCGATTGTTTATTTACTCTCATGGAAACAGCGAAAATACCAACAAACAAATATAACAAACAAAATCATCAAAAGTTGTATAGAAAAAAAAATCATCTACCGGGGAGAAAGAGCTTTTAAAAAACATAAAACAGGATATATGAGATGATAACAACCCCTAAAAATAGCATCATAAGCAATACTGAATGAAAATAGCCACCGGTTGCACTTGAGTGTGATGTGTGACTACTATAAGTTTCGTTCAGGCATTTTCTGTCTGTCACTGACATTTAGACACAAAAGTTTGGAAGCGTGATATTTAAATTTAGTAATAATTGTTTGCTAAAGGACAACAAAGTAGAAACCAATTTTAAATTTGAATTGTTAGATATACATACCACTCTTTTTTATAAATGTATTTATTATAGTAAAAATAGGTTGCGAAATTACTAGACCCTTTTGTGCAGAAACTCCATTTATCTTTGCTGAGCTGTGATATTAGAATTTAATTTCTTATACCGCATTGTAGCGGGTGGTTTTCTATATTGTCAGGGGGGGGTGACTTTGGCAAAAAAAATAGAAAATGGCACGCTGTATTATAAAACATTTTTAGAATTAATGATATTTTTATTGAAAGTAATAAGGTAAGGGTTGGCAATGGATGCTCTATTGGTATTTATGAACTTGATTACAATTTCATATTTGTTGGGAGGTTTTCAAATTTTGAAATAATGAGTTATTCCTGAACTTGAATGCATTTGGAAGTATTGGAAATTTTTCACTTTTCCAAAATAAGTTCCAAAGAACTTGAACAACGACAAGGCAAACTAGGCAGAAGGCCCAACTCTCGTACTCTCGTACCTCTTTCTATTGTACATCGATCACATACTGCCTAAAATCGCCCAAAGAAATGTACCGACAAGCCATAGATTGTAACCCTCAAGAAAATTGTAAAAGAGATCTTCTGAAAGTTTTCTAGAAGAGAATAGATGAAAAGAAATAACAGACCATGTGACAAGCTTACAAATTTAATAATATGAATATGATTTATCGAGCGGGTGGAAGACGATCAAACTATGAGGAAGTGGTATTTTCAAATTTTGACCGGAATTTCGGTATATTCGTTGTTTTAGTTGTGAATTTGGGTCCGATTTTCGGTTTGAAGTTGTTTTGAGTTTAGTCCAACTTTTGATGTGACTTCAGGTTTGATTTTTGTTTGCTTTTGATTTAAGTTTTGGTCTGAGTTGTGTTTGAATTTCGCCTGAATTTTGCTCTAGATTTGGTTTACTTTTGAGCGTATTTTGTTCTAAATTTTTGTATTGTTTTTTTTTTCTGAATTCGGCCTAAATTTGTTTTGAATTTAGAGTAGAATTTGCAGAGTTGTAAAAGAATGCAGTCAAGTTTTCAAGCTTTAAGTCTGTTTAAAAATTACTGAATTATTCCATTCTTTTTATGAAGAAAGAATTAAAATCATGAAGTCATGAGTCATTTTGAAGTCAGTGACTGGCCATTCATTGGCAAATAATTCATATGAAGTCATGAATGAGCAGTTTCTTGAATGAAGTGTCGACTTGAATAATTCATTAATTGACTTAAAGTCATTTAGTTGAAGTCAATATGCACGATGTGCCACTCTAGGTATATTTACTTTTATTTTGTAACGCGATGCTATTTTTGTTCTTATAAAAATCTATTTAAAACTGAAACTGTACGAAAAACTAACATAAATGATTGCAGACTGTAAAAATGAAATCTCAATTGACTTCAAAACTTCAACCAAATTTGAAATCATGACTGCGACTTCAATTACAATGTGAAGTCATGGCATTATTGAGACTTTTTAATAGTGAAGTCACAGTTGACTGCTTTAAATGAATGAAACAGTGATTAAAATCAAGAAGACTTCGTGACGCCATTTTTAAAGTCATAAGTCTTAAATAGAATGGATTCGCAAAAAATTTAATTCATTCGCAATGACTTCAATGATTCCAGTTCAAAATGACTGTATTTTTTAACAGCTCTGGCAATAAAACTTAATTCATTCGCAATGACTTCAATGATTCCAGTTTTTTTTTTTGAATTTGGTTAAAATTTTGGTCTGATCTCTAATTTGAATTTAGTTTTCTTTTTGGTCTCAGTTTTGGTCCGAAATTTCTTTTAAATTTTTCTTTTGAGTTATAGTTGAAATTTTGGTCCAATTTTAGTTTGAATTTTGGTCTGATTTTCATTTGAATTTGGTAAAATTTTTGTCTTAGTTATGGTCTAAATTTTGTCCGGAGTTTTTGTTTGGCTGTGGTTCTGATTTTTGATTTGAACTGTTTTATTTAACTACAGTCTGAGGTTTGGTCTAAGTTTAGTCTGAATAAGTTTAATCTGAATTTTAGTTTAATTTTCATTTGAATTTGGTTCAAAATTTTGTTTGGATTTCTAGTTTTAATTTTGTGTCCTTTGGCTAGGATTTTGACCAGAAGTTTGGTCTGGTTTTTCTTCTGAATATTGGTTTTTTTAACTTTAGTCTGAGGTAAAGTGGAATTTCAATATAATTTTCTTCTAAATTTCATTTGAATTCGGTTCATATTCGGGTCTGATTTTTGGTTTTTAATTTTGTTTCTTTTTGGTCTGATTTTTGTGTCTCACTTGGGTCTAGATATTTTTCTCCAACCGTCAAATCTCGTCAACTTTACCTTTTTTATTCTATAGCGTTTCAATGGGCTCTCCAAATGATTTCTGTTTACACAGAGTGTTTCAGTTAACAATATGCTAACATTTCTAAGTCAAATTGATGTGTTTATATCCGGAAATATTTGATTTCTTCAACTTTAATGCTTAAACTTCAAAATAAGTCAAACAATATTGAAGAAATACACACAAAAAAAAATTTTTTTCTTTATGATTTATGATGAAGGGCAATGCAGAAAAAGAAATGGAAACTTAACGAAACTTTATTCTTTTTACTTCTTTTAGAACTGACTGTAGTAAATCACTTTATGCATGTTTGCAGTTTGAGTTGAAGTTAGTTGCGGTTAAAGTTGCGTTGGCGTTTGCTTTTGGCATTAACTTATTGCGGTTATGATAAAAAAAAGAAAGAGAAAAATAAAAACTAAGCCATTTTATTACTCATACTCATATGCTGCTCATTGTTAGCTAGTAGTAGCTACTAAGTGCGGTTTGGCTGCCAGTACACACATAATGATGTGATGTGTGTTTTTTGTTGATGATGATGATTGTGCGACATGCAAGCTAATTTTTCAATTTCTGAAACAACACAAAAGTCAAAACAACTCACAGTAAAAGAAAAATATTTTCAACTTTTACAACATACAGATTCGCATGAGTAGGAATTTTTGTGAAGAATTCCACTAGAGCTGAGTTGACAAATCGTGCAAAATGGTAAAAATTATTTGCTATTCTGATTTTTATTTAGTTATACTTTTATTTTTATTTTACTCTAAAAGCTTAACATACAACAACTACCACATATGAAGAAATCACCGCCAAAGTCAAGTCAATGTGTGTGTGTGTGTGTGTGTGACGTGACTTATGGCTAACAACAGCAACAACAACAACAGCAACATAATGATGAAAACGAACAGGCCCATCGGGGGTCGTAATTCGTTTAGGGAGTCATCTTTCTTTCTTACTTACTTCAACCAGTTTCAACCTGCTCTTTTCTTAGAGTCCTTAATAATAAAAAAAAAAACCCAATTTTATAAAAAAAAATTCTGCTTTACTTCTGTAAGTGAGTAGAAAACTGAAAAACAAAAGTATGAAAAAGGGTGATTTTTATGCATCATTCATCTCTCATTCACAAAACGCAAAGTACGTAAATAGCTTCCTTCAGCTTTTTGTTTTATTTTTTTGCACTTCATTCGTTAAATCAACTTCCGCTTTTGGGTAGTGCCACCTGCTTCCGCTTATTACCGTAGAAATTTGCCAAACGAACGACGAAAATTAAGTGAAAAAGATGAATGACATGACAAATGCCATAGTCATGAATCAAATATCAATTTGACACACACAGCGAGAGCAACTGAAATGCAATATCGTGACAACGGGGGGTACAGCAGCGTAAAGGGTGCGCGTTAAGGAAATGAATATTTTGCTGGTGTAGTATTTATCAGCTCTTGATGCAGTAGTGTATGTAGTCACCTGCTGTGGTCAGTTGTTGTTGCTTAACGAAATTTAATTCAATTTCATTGAAGCTTGCATGTAAATGACTTTCGTTAAGTTTTTCTACTATGTAGCAATAACTGAGTTCTATTTCATTGTAAGTCAGTTGGTGTAAAAAAACAAAAAAAAAAATAAAAACACCAGTAGAACACAATGAAGATTAATGACACCACATATATGATTGACAAAGCTTAACGAATGTGGTAGAAAAACCAAAAAAAAAAATGTAATTTATTTTATAAAGTTGCAAAAATATAGGAAATATGTGATATTCTATTTCCATCTACATTTCGTCGCCTGAGAATTGATTTGGCGTATAGGTATATGAATTTGTACACACATACGCTAAATCAATTCTCAGGCGACGATTTGCCAAAATATACTGAAGAGCATTTATCTCCGATTTTCGAAGTCACACTATTTTAAAACCAAAAAGTATTCACTTCAGAGCTGAGTTTTCTCTAATTATATTAAAAATTAGTGACGGCCAAGCTGAAACTGTAGAGCAAACAAAAAAAAAAAGCTTAGTGTTTTTTCGTATTTGCTTACATGTTTAAATTTTTTTCTTTTTCCGCGGTTGTTAAATTGAACTTCTAACGTCTGGCGATGCAGAAAATTTGACTTATATTTTGTTGTCCAAAATAATAAGTCAAATTTTTTTTATTATTAAAAAAAAGTCCTAAAAATATGCATTGTTTTTATTATTTTGATATTTTGTATGAAAGCAAAATGATTGAACTCAATAATCAAAATATGGGCCATCGTTAGCTATGCCTTTTTATGCTGTTTCTGGCAATTGATGTGGATGAGGCCATCCATCCATCAAACTAATTTTTCACTTTTTCGTACGAATTGAATTGCTGTTCCAAAAGTCCGTGCTGCAACAAGTATTAATCGAAAGGAGCCAAGTCTGGTGAATACAGCGGGCTGAGTAAAATATCCCATTCGATAGTTTTTAACTAAATGATGTACAATATGGGGTCGAGCATTGTCATGTTGAAAAATGTCTTTATCGTAACCTGGGGCATATTCTAGTCGTTTTTTCTTCAATACTCTGTCCAATTTGATCAGTTGTAGTCGGTATCATTCAGCAGTAATCCAGGTTACCAGGTCTTAACAGTTCATAGTAGACAGCTCCCATCTTCCAATTTTTTCGTTAGCCCTTCACGGTATAGCCTTCAGCAGCCGTTTTCTTCAAATGAAAAAAGGTTATTGAAATTTCCCGTAAAACTAATTTTTTTTTTTGCTCAAAATTCAACATTTTTGAAGCAAAAAAATATATTTTATTTGTACAATCTCAACCTATGACATACAGAATTTTATTGATAATAGCTATGCCATCTGTTAGATAAAGCCGCAATTAATATTTATACGCCTATTATGTAATTATAGTGGCTGTAAAATTAAAAATACTTTAAATAAAGTGATGTAGCGCGTGTCAAACTTTCGTACCTTCCACCTTGTGAAGTCAATATGCAAAAATTCCAGCCTAAAAGTATGCTGTATTTTAATTATTATGTTATTTGTAAATGAAGTGAAGGGCCGTAGTCAGGAGGAAGGGGCTTCTCTTTATATTTAGTATCAATCCTATTGATTTTTTTGTTTGTTGTTCATATCAAACTACACTTCGCAGTATTATTTTAATTCGAATAAGGGTCCCCCCAATTTTTTTCTGGCTGTTGAGTATTTATAATGAAACTCTGTAATGTCCATATGCTGGAATGCTTAGTTACTATTCACTGGGTATAAAATGGGGGTCAGCCCTTTTTTCTGGCTGTTGAGTATTTATAATGAAACTCTGTAATGTCCATATGCTGGAATGCTTAGTTACTATTCACTAGGTATAAAATGGAGGTCGGCCATTTTCATAGCTACAAGTGTGAATGTAATTTTAATGAAATTGTAATAAAGTCTCTCTTCTTTTGGTCATCGAGCTGGAAACATCACCCTGGCTGTAGCACTGGTTGCAATGACCTTGACTGCGATTTAGTGTAGTGTGATTTTATGTTTAAAATAGCAAGCTTTTGGGCATAAGATAAAAATTTACAGCGAGCTTTTAGGGATGGGATGAAATAATTTGTCATTTTACTCCCATATAAAATTTGTTCAATAGGTCGGGGCGATTTGTATGAGCTAAAATTTTTCGATACCGCGCCGTCGAAGTTATAATTCCTTTTGTCATTACGAACAAAAAGTTCTACCACGACATAAGTCTAAAATGAATTTCGAGGCTCCGGAATTTGATTTTTATGGAAAATATAAGAGCTTTTTGTTCGTAAGGACAAGAGGAATCATAATTTCGAAGGCGCGGTATTGTTTGCCAAATCGCCCCGCTTCAAATGTTTACACATCAAAAATATGTGTAACTGCTATTATGATTTGTGAAGAGAACTTTCGTATGAAGCAATCAAGCGAATTCTACTGTACTAAGGCGTTTAAAATCATGATGATGAAATGCTTTTGGCAGTTGCGTTTTTTTTCCTATGGGCATCAAAAATTTAATAATAAGAGCCAACTCATGTATCTACATGTATCTACTAAGTATGCTACCTTTCTAAGGATTTTCTACTTAAAAAAAAAAAAAAATATTTCAATTTGAATCCATTATTTTCCTTTACAATGACTTCTCATTTCTAAAGAAAAGTCAACCGCTTTCTGTAACCAAAATCACTTTCATTTGTTTACCAAAATTCAACAAAAATAATTTCTATAAACGTAGGTATAAGTAAAAAAAAACTTCATACAAAATATTCAAAAATTTTTCATACCACTGCACAAAATATACACACACACACACCCACACCCACACTTACACCCACTAAAAAATGTTTTACAAAAATAAATAAATAAAATATAGTAAACAACATAAGCGTTTTCGCTTCAAGGGTCACGTATTGCTATTCGCAGTAGCTCTCTACTGATGAAGTCTCTCCACATCCTGCCGCCGCTTGTTTCAGCTTAAGCTCACGACAAAACATACATTCAAAAAGAAAAAAGTATATGCAAAAAAAAAAGTACCAAAAACAAAAAAAAAGGAAGATGCTGAGCAAACAATTTTCTCGTTTTTTTTTTTTTTGGACTGTTTGTTTGCTTGTTTGTTATTCGGAAAGTAACAAAAATTAATGCTACAAAATGTAAAATTAATTCGCAGAGTATATACTTCCAGTTCAACCCAATCACGCCCTTACTTTCCTTTATAGAGATACATACTCATTCTTGATAATTATGATTTAAGCCCGGTTAAGCGCTTTTCGCAATTTCATTGCAGACTTTTAGGCATGAGTTTATTATTTTTAGATACTCATACATAAACAAATAGAAAAAAAGAGACAAAACAAACATTCAAACGTGTTTGGAATAATTTTGTGTTTTTTTTTTTTTTTTTTTTGATAAAAGCAACAATGTCCGGCACATAATTATTATCTATACAGTGTTGCCTTTTATGTGATGTCAGTGTGTTTTTTTTATTGTGTCAACAAACAAATTATTAACTCACACACAAAAATTACTTAACGAAAAACTTAAAAACAATATAGAAAATTGCTTTGGCAACGAAACGAGGAGCAGGAGAAATCTCCTACTGTGTTTTGTTTTTGTTTTCGTTTTCTTTTTATTTTAATGACTTTTTGGTATATACTTGTGTTTGTGTGTGTGTGTGTGTGTAAGGGAATGAGAGACATATTAACAAATTTCAGCCTAATTAAATAAACGCAAGTGTCCTGCAGCATTAACAACAACTAAAACTTTCACTTACGCATATACACCATTTATATACATATACACTCAATTATATACAGGGTGATTCTGTCTCATTGGCCAACATGAATGCAGCTGATAGGGAAAGTCAAGAATGCCAAGTAAAAAATCGTGTGCGGATATTTTCATTCACTTACTTGGTTAAAAAATTTTGAGTCCTATTCCACTCTGTCTGTCACCATAACCTCAAAAGTTGACAAACAATTATCAAAATTTGTTTTTCATTTAGGAGCTAATAAAATTTTCTATCCATTTATGGATGTTAACATTTCCTCACTAAAGAATGTAACGCAGCGTGGTCATGTATACTGAATGATATTTGATTTGGATATAAATGTTCAGATTTTTGAGACATGACCTTGGGAAAGTGGTAATTTGATATATGCAGACATATTTGATAAGGTTTAAAGAGAATATCGGGAAGTTTATGAGGCCGGAAAATTAATTTTAGATATTTAATTTGCCCTAAATTTTGTCTTAGGGGGCCCCACTGAATTTTGGTTTTGGGGTCGAGAAAATCATTTTTGATAAATATTTTTCTCTAAAATCACCGCTGAGGGCGCTATTGAAATTGTTTTGTATATTTTGTATCAAAATGATCTAGAGAGGTTTTGTTGCATCAGAAAATATGTATGGGGTCGAGAAATTTATTTTTTGATATTTACTTTGCCATTCGACCTCCGCTAGAGGCCACCACTAATATGTTTTTTTTTTAATTGTTCAATTTTTTCGGTTAAAATGGGGTAGAGAAGGGTATCTGAGGCTTTTGGAGTCGAAAATATTATTTTTGGTATTAAAACTTCCCCCCTATCCCCGCTCCCTCTGAAACCTTCTCCAGACCCCGCCACTGAATGAACATTTTTTTATTTTTTAGTTTTTCGCATCGACCTCAGATATTTATTTTTCCCTATGACCTCTACTAGAGGGAGCTTATGAACATTACTTATATTTTTTAGCTTTTCCGCATGAAAATTGGTTCCAGAGCGTGTATTTGAGCCCCAAAAATTCATTTTTGAAAACAAGTTTCAAAACACTGAAATAGTAACGTGAAATATTTACCAATTTATAGTCCCCTCACCAAAACGATTTACCTACTTAAAAATCCCCAATCACCTTCTTTCGTGTTGACCATCGGAACGGAATCACCCTGTATACACCTACACATTATGCTACATGATTTTGTTTTTGGCAAAGAAAAAAAGTTTTAGAAACTTTTATCAAAACGAAAAAAGAAGGAAACAACAAAAATTAGGGGAAAAAAATTATGGTGTCCCAATTATCCTGGGAAATTATTTTTTAACACGCACAAAATAAAACTTTTTTTTATTTACTTTGATTTACTTATTCTGCGTTTGTTTGTTGTTGTTTTAGTTACTATTTGGCATGCGAATAATATGAAAGAGGCAATATGGTATTCGTTAAGTTTGTTTTTCAGGCAATCTGAGTATAACATAAAAAGAGTACAGCAAAAGAAGAACAGGAACAGCACAAAAAGAGAAAAAACATAAAAAAAAAGAAACAGCGTGAGAAAGCGAGTAAGAATTTTGCAAAAGTACCGTTGAGCAGCATAAATTCCAGTTGGCAAACAAAATATTTTTTAAAGCATATTTTCTGTTATTAGTCTAGTATTATATTTGGCCGCAAGCATTTGCAGCATTTGAAGTAGAATGCAGGAAATAAGCACTTTGCCAAGTAGTAAGTAGTTGTGGCAATGCCAGTAGAGCAGCAGTAGTAGCAACAACATCAGCAGTAGGAAATAACAAATTTTCAAATTTACAAATTTTGCAATTTAAAATGCGCTTTTGTAAAACTTAACGAAAGTTTTTTACAAAGCACATTTGCACAGTTTGCTGGAAAACAAAGTGAATTTTACAAATACTATAATTTTTATTTCTCTTTTCGCTTTAAGCAAATTTTCATTTATTTTGTTGTTAATTCAACTAAAATTTTTTTAAATTTAAACGAAAATTTTATAGAAAATTTAACGAAATATTTTTACAACGGCAATCGAATTATAAATTGAAGTAAGTTACTAGACTTTATATAAAATTTTGGTTAGATAAAGAACATTAGTTGAATAACCAAATAAATTAAAAAAAAAGAGAGCTGTAAAAAATGCAATCAATTACGGCTATAAGTCATGAATGGATAATAAGTTTTGATTGCAGTTATTGAAAACATGTTCGACTCTAGAATAAAAAATGCAGTTAAAAATCTTTTTTATTCATTCAATCGGTTATTCACACTTTTCTGAAGCCAAGAGAATACAATCTTTTTCTTTTTCATGAGAATGCAAATCTTATGTCTCCAAAATTATGACTGCTTTGAAGCCACTTGAAGTCACTTGGAGTTACTTGAATACCTTTGGAGTCACTTGAAGTCACATGCAATCACTTGGAGTCAATTAGAATATGAAGTCTTTTGGAGTCACTTGAAGTCTTTTGGACTCAATTGGGGCTTTGAACTCAATTGAAGTCAGTTGAAGTCACTTGAAGCCACTTGAAGCCACTTGAAGTCACTTGGAATTTGCAGTTAATTGGAGTCACTGGGAGTCTTTTGGAGCCAATTTGAGCTCTGAAGTCAATTGGAGTCACTTGAAGTCTCTTGGAGTCAATTGGGGTTTTGAATTCAATTGGATTCACTTGAAGTCACTTGGAGTCACTTGGAATTTGTAGTTAATTGGAGTCGCCGGAAGTCTTTTGGAGCCAATTTGGGCTCTGAAGTCAATTGGAGTCACTTGAAGTCAATTGGGGTCTTGAATTCAATTGGAGTCACTTGAAGTCTTTCGGAGTCAATTAGGGTTTTGAAGTCAATTGGGGTTTTGAAGTCAATTGGGGTCACTTGAAGTCTTTTGGGGATTAGAAGTCAATTGGAGTCACTTGAAGTCAATTGGGGTTTTGAATTCAATTGAAGTTACTTGAAGTCTTTCGGAGTCAATTGGGGTTTTGAAGTCAATTGGGGTCACTTGAAGTCTTTTGGGGATTAGAAGTCAATTGAATGTCACTTGAAGTCAATTGGGGTTTTGAATTCAATTGAAGTTACTTGAAGCCTTTTGGAGTCAATTAAAATTTGCAGTTAATTGAAGTCACTTGAAGTCTTTTGGAGTCAATTGGGAATTTGAAATCAATTGAAGTCACTTAATTTCATTTGGAGTCAATTGGGGTTTTGAATTCAATTGAAGTCACTTGAAGTCTTTTGGAGTCAGTTGTGATTTGAAGTTAATTACAGTCACTTAAAGTCATTTGGAGTTAATTGGGGATTTTAAGTTAATTAGAGTCAATTGAAGTCACTTAGAATTAATTCGAATTTAATCATTCATTTTGATCCATTCTTTTGCGAAAAATTGGCACACGATTTTTTTTTTTAATTTTTTTGAATTGAAAATATGAAGATTAAAAAACTTGATTCGCTTGCAATTTTAATCTAAATTAAATAATTTTGTGATTCAAAATATCAATTCAAAATATTTTAGTTGTTCCAAAAAAATTCACATTGAAGAGAAATGAATTTTGTTATTACTCGACAAGAACAAAACCGAAAAAAAAATGTTAGAAGTGAAAAAATTCATAACTACTTGCTTAAATACTTTCAAAAAGGTACCTACTAAATAGCTATTTAAAATGCAACCGCTACATATGTTACTCAAAATAAAAAAATATATGAAAAAAAAAGAAAATGAAAGCAAAAAGCATTTCCATTCAAAACTAAATCCGTTGATGTCCTTTTTTATGCTGGCCATACACAAAAATATGTGCTCAATAAGCTGCAACTTTTTTTTTTTTTTTTTTTACCCCATTTTACCATATGTAAATGCGGACCAGTTTCCAAGTATCCGTTTCCATGTCAAGCAAGTTGGAGTTTTTTTCTCACATACTTTTTCCTCAACGTTGCATTTACATTGCACATTTACAGAAAAAAGGAATACTCTACTTTGTTTTTTATGCACATATGTGCATGTGCATAGTTTTCATATACTCACAATCTCGTATGCATTCGTTACATTTATGAACAACTGTGTATGTAAATTCAATGTTATGCCAATATGTAGTAACATTATCCGTTTACCCATTCTTCCTTTATATCCTTCATTTCTCACTACTTACTTATTTCTTCTTATAAAGAAAACCTTTTAAAAGTGAGCAAAAATGTTACTACTTTCTTTTGTATGAATCATACATAGCAGAATGTGGGGGGAAAAAAAACACCAAGAGTACTATAAAAAAGTATTTCAAGCAGAAGTAAAAGTAAGCAAATTTTACTCCACTTTTTATTCTTTTTAAATAAAAACGTATGAATGATGTCCTCCCACTATGTATGTATGTAGTAATGCATGCATATATATGATTCTTAAAAGCTTTTTTCTTCTCCTTTTTTTTCTTGAGTACAATTTTTTGAAACTGCAAACAAAATATGGGAAAATGTAATGCGGTTTCAAAACATACACACTTAAATAGAAAAAGTGAATTTTTAAACTCATTTCGATTTTGAAAGTGCTTTTAGTCGGCATCGGTATAATATCACTGGGCTTCCAACAGAGCCGCATCATCGAATCAGCATCGGCACGACATCACCAAGTCAACATCACCACTACATGCTCGGGCATCACAGCGCATCGGCACATTGTTTTAAACCAGAACCACTGAGTATATCTCCGCTATAGAAAATAAATCATTACCATACTTACACCCTTGATTATTCATTGACTGCCTAAAAGTATGTTTTGTTTGACATACATTTTATATTTTTAACCAATTTTTTCTTTTCTTTTTTTATCTACTATCTAAAAAATTATCTGTATTTCTCGAAAGTTCACTGACTTCACTAACCAAGCAAACAAAAACATAACAAAGAACTCATCACTTCACTCTCCTAAAATCTTGTTTTATTTTTTGTTTGATTTTATTATTCACCTAAAACTATGCCACACAATTTTAGTTATTCATATAACAAAATTGGTTTTTAATTGAAAACTTTTACATAAAACTTTCTAGTACCTTTTAATCAAAAGTATCATACTACTACTTTTTTTACATAATCCTTGCACAATTTTTGCCAATAAAATTTTGCACTATTCTCAGCACCACATTATTACTTTCAAACTAAAATTCTTAGAGATTTTCTCTGGGGTTTTCAAAATGTTTATGCGGTTTTTTTATGCAAGCATTTCCAACTAAATAACCTTCACATTTCTCCCTTTCCCTTCTAGATAAAAGCAAATGGGTATGGATTAAAATCTTTTACAAAACGCGTTGAAACAAAAGTTTTCATTTAAAATGAAACTTTCTCGATTGCCGTTGTTGTTGTTGTTGTTATGGTTTTTGTTGTTGTAATTATTGACTAACTACAAATATATACAGATAGATAGCTATGTATTTTTGTAGTTGACCGCACTTCATATGAGTGGAAAAACAACAAAAACAAACACGTAAATCCTTTGAGTGGCTCTTAACTGATAATAGGATTTAAATTTTCGGTATAAGAGCCAAAAAACATAACCATCTTTTAAAGCTTTTAAAAGGATTTTAAATTTGTGAGTGTCAAAAATTTTTCAGTTTTGCTAAGCACAAATTACAAAATTTTACAAAAATATAAAATTTTGTGTAAGTCAACCACTGGTATGTTCTACTAATTCCTTTTTTTGTACCTACCCTTTTCAACAACCAACTCAACCTTTAATTTGTTATATTATGGTATGAGTTGAATATGGATTTCTCTTTATAAATTTGTAATCAAAATTAAAAACACCAGCCTAAGTGAGCATGTAAGCACCTTAGTTTAACCTTAGTTTTGCTGCTTGTTCGGTTGGTGTAAGATACATGTCAGAAAAGGGTGTGTTTTTTGAAGGTTACCCTAGTATCTAATATATAAACCTTTTGATGTTCCTCATATATTCATATATCCTTATACAATAATTTTGACATGTTCTTTGTGTTGTGTTGGTTGTGCTTGTGTGCTTTGCCCCCCGAAGGCATCAGTGTCGCCAACATAAATATTAATTTTCTTGGCTTTTACAAGTCGTCGTCGTCATCGCTGTTGTGTACTTCACATCGTCATCATGCATAGTATTATTTGGTATATGTGTATAGTAATATGTAGTAAGGCGGAAACCCTTGACGTTAAAGGGGAGTTCTTATGCATAAATGCGTGCTTTTTAATCCCTTTGGAGTAGGTTGTTGTTGTTGTTGGTGCTGTTGTTACTGCTTTTACTTTTTACTACTTATTTCGTAAGCTAATTTTTAATGGTTCACATGTTTCGTTTTTTGGTTTGGTTTGGTTTTTTTTTTTGGGAGGAAGCTCATAAAATGAATAATTGCCACTTTTTGGCTCTCAATGGCAATGGCATTGCATAATTTCTTTTTCCACTTTTTTGGATGTATGTATGTGTATTTGTTTGACATAAACAGAAAAGAGTAAGAGTAGATTTAATCCTCAACAGTCAGTACCTTCTCTACCCGAATGGGGATTAAATTTTAATACATGTAGTAAAATTGGGTTGCAAAGTTACCAAAAAATGATTAAATGGTATTCTCTCTGTGAGAGTGTGTGGCGTTGGAGAATGAGTTCGGAAAGTTGGCGTTAAATTAAATTTTATTTTAAATACAATTTATGTGAAAAACCTTGCAGAAGTGTAGAAAAAAGTATGAAAAAAGTAAATTTTTTTTATTTTTTTATATCTAGTTATCAGGTAAGTGCTAGAGTATAAGATTCTTCGATTAGCCTTACGCCAAATTTTGGAAAATCAAATTAAGCAAAAGGAGAAGAATTCTGTCATTTTGTTTTGAGTTCAATAGTTTTGAGTGTGAGTACTATAAATGTCCTGCTTTCTCACGGGCAAACTGTGTAATCTAAAGTGAATATTTCTTGACTATATAGCTTGATCTAACTAGGCTAAGTAAGTTTACAGAAGCTTTGGGCAGATTTAAGGTAATCAAAAAGTCTGATTATTTCGTACGAATATAAAGGTCTTGCTGTCTCTTGGGTGAAATATTTGATCAAAAAACACGTTTTGTGGCCTAAGAAAATTCGTTCAACCTTAATCTAACTAGGCTAAGTAAGCTTGCAAAAGCTTTGGATAGATCTAAAGCTATCAGTAAAGACAAACTGATTTTAACTTTGATAGTCTGAGTATTTCGGAGGAATACTACTGTCCTGCTTTCTAGGCAAATATTTCGTTACAAAAGTAGATCTGACTAACTTTGATCTATCGAGGACAAGCCAGGTTGTCAAAGCTTCGAGTAGATTTAAAAATGTCGACGAATTTGATGCCTACCTAAATTAAGAGAGTATTCTCTTCGGGACAGTTAAGTTACGAGTATTTCCAGTAGATTAGGTTGGGTTAGGTTATGTAAGGTTAGGTTAGGTTAGGTTAGGTTAGGTTAGGTTAGGTTAGGTTAGGTTAGGTTAGGTTAGGTTAGGTTAGGTTAGGTTAGGTTAGGTTAGGTTAGGTTAGGTTAGGTTAGGTTAGGTTAGGTTAGGTTAGGTTAGGTTAGGTTAGGTTAGGTTAGGTTAGGTTAGGTTAGGTTAGCTTAGGTTAGGCTAGTTTAGGTTAGGTTAAAGAAGGGGTGTGTGCTACGCACTTCCACTTAGAGGTCCCATTGGGCTCATTGTGATGCCCTTCATTTATATTAGGGTGACCTTCCCTATCTGTTCAGTTCCCTGCGGATTCAGACTAGATCCTTTGGAAACCATCCAGTCTTGATGAGATCCGGTAGTCTATATGACCTTCGGACTTGTTGCGTTTCACAAAAAATTCCCGCATCAGTTCCTCCATATGTCTTTGAGTCATCCGTAAAGTAGACTGTTAAAAGGTCTTCAAAATCAGGCTGTAGCTAGCTTCCTCGGGAGGGTTAGTCGGCCGGAATTTTAAAGTTAAAATCACTGCGTGTTACAAGGTCATCAGTTGCCTTACCTATAAGGCCGTGCAGCATTAGCCTTTGCAAACATGTTCAGTGGGAGAAGGTGTAGACTCATCGCCAGAGCCGATCATTAAGCTTTTCTTGCAGCTCCTGTAATGCCCCGAGCGGCGAGTCTTTGGACCTTTCCTAGTCTGTATTGTATCAGTTGCTCTCTTTGGCCATTGCTGGCCACCATACTTGAGAACCGTAGTTGATAATTGGCCTTATTATCTTCATATACATGCAATGGATTATATTTATTTATTTATTTATTGATAAATTGATGCCTACTCCATAGTTTTAAAACTTTACACCATTTTCATATCCTTGAATATTAAAATGATTGCTTTCACCAAATATGAATTTGATTATTTTTATCATTCTTTCAAAGTTGAAAAAAAATATTCTAACAAATTTCAAATACTTTTTACTATTATTAAAAAATACAGCGCCTAAAAGTATGCTACGCATGGTAATACAAAAATAAAATATTCCAAATAATTTCATATAAATATGTAGAAATAATCTCTACACAAAGTAATACTTATGAAAAATGCTACAAATTCCTCATAAATTTCAGTAACTTTATACCATTCTAATGAACAAAGGTGAAATATGTTATGCTAATGAAGAATATGCATATTTTTGTACAGCTCAAAACTATGCTACAAGATTATATGTAAATACATATTATACCACATTTAAAATGTGTTTAAATTTTATAAATTCTTTTAAAAATAAAACTATATACACTTCACTACACTTCAATATAAATATGTTACACATTCCTGTGACAATAGCTAGTGATACATACCATTTATATATATGTGTGTATATTGTGTATTTATGTGCATATGTGAAAGAAAGCACATTCGTAAGCTGATATTAAAATGCATGTACAAATCCCTTTCTCTTGTCATGAAAATAATTTCCACAGAAAAGTAAATAAAATATGTAAAAATAAGAAATAAAGTAGTGAAAGAAATGATGAAAAAGAAAAAAAAAAGCTTAAAAAATAACATTTAGGGTAAGAGGGAAACTTTTAAAAATACGATGACAGCCACTTACATATGTCAAACTGAAAGGATAACGAGCCAAACGGATATTTGAGAATTTTTGTAAGGAAGCAAGGTTATTATTATTATTTTTTCAACTTAGGAAATTAGTAATATAAAAGTATTCTTTTTCTAAAAGAGAGCAGATAGGAGTAAGACTGACAATAGGACATGCTAAATTTTGTAGCATAAAAATATGTAGCATACTTATTGGATGAACTTTTGACAATTGGATTGAATGATTGAATAAGAGAACGAAAAAGAGAGAGAGAGAGCATTTTTCTTGAACTCAAGGAAAAAGAAAAAAAATATAATTTTTAAATAGTTTTAAGGAATTTTCTAGTTTAATTTAATAAATTTAAAAGAGTTGGAAAATTGGAAACCAAAAATTGGTTGTAATAAAAATAAGAAAATATTATTGGAAATTTGTATTTTTGAAATAAGTTCTAGAAAAAAAATAAATACTTTTCTTTCATCAAGTAATTTAAATTTAAATATTTGTGCAGTAAAAAGTACATTATAAAAAATCTTTTTAAATAAATAAATAACAAAAAGCTTATCTTCTTTTATATGTTGGTAAAGCAGTTGTTATATCCTTTTACTATCAACTATGTTATTCACATAGCTAATCAAATTCATAAATGTAATTTTAAATGTGTACCAAGTAAATAACAAATTGGATGTTGTAGTTCCTTTATTTCTATAAAATAAAACTGTATTTAAATAATTTTAAAAAATATACAAATAAAACCCAGAATGTTTGCCACAACTCACACAGTCACACAGAGGCAATGAGCACATCCTGTATAAGTCTGTGTGTATGTATGTCCTTTCCAGCCTTGGCTATTAAGTTATACAACTCGTACATTGGTTGTTCAACATAATAAGAAAAAAAACCCAAGGCTGACATGGCAAACAGAAATTTGCCTAATTGTTACTGTCTGGCATTGAAGTATGAAACCAAAAATATTCTAAGAAGAATACACATACACACACATATTGTGTGTATTTATTAGCTTGTTCAGGATATTAAGAAAATCTGTTGAGAATTTGTAAAGCAATTTGTTTATAATTGCTTTTGTATCTCTTGTCTGTATGTGTAAATGGGGAAGATTGAGAAATTTACAACCAGGCAATACAAGTAAATAAGTGTATGAAGAGACTTGGTTATACAGTATAGTTAGTTTATTGAGAAAATTGCATTTTAATTAAAAAATAATAATAATATTTACATAATTTTTCTTTCTTTTTCAGGTAAATATTGCATCAAAAAAAAAAAACAAAAAAAAAACTTATGAACACGTGCCTAAAAAAGTGAATGAGTAAGTAAGTAAAAATAATCAAAAGTTAAGTTGCAATTCCTAGGAATATTTGTTGGAATTATCAGACCACTTAAGGTTTAATGGGTTAGGGTAAAGCCAATGCTTTGCCCTGGAAACCAAGATTATAGACTGTAGTCTTGTCAAGAGCTGCAACCTGAGAAATGTAGACTTTGATTACCGGCAACCAACCATATGCAAATACACAATGAACGAAGTCCCTTTGCTGGTCCCTGTGCATTTGTGTATTCATAATTTTCAAATTCATCAAACAGAACACCTCTCAATATCGCGAAATAACGCTTTAAGGCCTAATATCTAGTGAACAGAAAATCACACAAATCATTGATTAAATTTCGGACTAAGGCAGTTACATTCAAAAACAAACAAGTTCCTGGATTTGGTTCTAGTCTCGGTTTCAGATCATAAGAGCATTTAAAGCAATGAAACGTTTGATGAATTACCAAAACAAGGATCAGTTCTACGCAAAGTCGAATAGCACATTCCGGGACATTAATTAACCAAAGAAAAAAACGTCTGAGAATGTACCAAGTGAAATTCTTGAGGCGGACGAGATTAAACAGAGAAGAAAGGCGTGCAATAGATCTAACCAAAAATAACCTCTTTAATAAATATCAGATTTACTCCCTCTCTTTCGCAGGTCGTAGAAGAAACTAGACTTTTTATCTATGCCGAAACAAAGAGAACATGGCCAAAATTCGATATGTATTTGATTTAAGTCGTGTTGGTATAGCTACCTGTTAACCCTTTCGGTACCATGGTGACAACGGTGTCACATGATTAATTTTTGCAATTTTTTAAAAACTATAGAATCGATTTTTAAAAATTTATAGATTTCGGAATGAGAATTGACGGTTCTTTAATGTCAATTAAAAAAAAATTTATAAATATTTTTTTAGTAACGGTACTGTAGCAGATCAAAGTGAAAAAATTTCGTTTTTGTTTTTTGTTACTTTTCAATCGCTCACAATTTTTACAAAATTTATCCAAATACTCCAAATTTTTAATATGTTGTGGGAAAAACTATTTCCTCAAACACGATTTCCTATATTTTAAAATTGTTGTTTACTGTTTCGGAAATACAAGTTTTGCTATGGGACAACGGTGACCCTGAAATCTTCAATGGAAACTTTTTTACTATGAAATGGGGTCGAAGAATGTGAATCTGGACTCGATTTTGCCCTATCGGTTTTAGTCTTTTTATGGTCAAGCAAGGGTTAAATGAAAAATTAATATTAATATTAAGTTACTTTGTCTAACTTTAAAAAAATGTCTAATAAAAATGTACAGGAAATGGTCAAGCAAGGGTTAAATGAAAAATTAATATTAATATTAAGTTACTTTGTCTAACTTTAAAAAAATGTCTAATAAAAATGTACAGAAAAAGTTCTTCAAAAATTCTCATTGAGGGTCACCGGTCACCCAAGAAAGTTCAAACCTTTAGAGGCACAAAATTTCTGTTTTGATCAACAATTGTAACAAGGTCAGGCAATACGAATCCGGTTTCGGTTTTCGCTATCTCCTCGAATTTTTCTACGGTATCGAAAGGGTTAAGAGTAGTCACGTGATAGTGATAGGGAAACACACATTTCAAGAGTTGTTAGAACTTGGAAGAGAAAGAGACTTTCTTCTACTAAGCGACTTCCAAATATTAGGTTATACTACTGGGAAATCTTTCCGAAATTTCTAAAATCGTAATCGTAAAGCTTTTTCAATTTCTAAATCTTAGGCTATGGCTCTGTGCAAATAATGCGAGGTGATGGTTGCGTTGATTCTGACTTTCGGAATTCTTACAGCGGCCGCAGACAAAAACATATCTGGATTATCACCTGGTGTATTAAATCCATTTAAGTTGTCCACCGCAAAAGGAATGGGGGAGGGGGAGGAAGTCAGGGGGTGTTGGATTTCTTTTCGTTCTATCACTTTACGAAAAAATACTGAATATCGACCACCCCTAGCAAAAAAAAAACAGTTATCGTTGAACGCTGACCCTAAGACATGCCTTGTTTCAGTAATTTTCTTACCCCTATATCTCAAGTTGTACTTATCTATTTACCTACGTTTTTACCTACCTACTTACCTGACTGTTTACCTATCTAGCTATTTATTTTGCTAATATTTTACCTACTTACCTACGTACCTGTACCTGTTTTGCGATTAAAACTAATGTGATGTTAGGTTAGGTTTAAAAAGAAATGGTCAGAGAAATTGAGCATTCACGGGGGCCATTATACATTTTGAATCCTCCATTACAAAAAAGATCTCAAAAAACTTGTACCCATCCTGAAACCACTTAGTACTCGTAATCAACCTTACAAGTTCTGGTGGCGGAATCACCGCCAGGGTTTTTAGTTCTGTAAACAGTCTATCTCCTAGGAAACGGAGTAGACATATTTGGAGATTAGGGCATTCACAGTGAAAGTGGTGGATAGTCTCATTTTCTTCTTCGTCTTCGCAGCTTCTACAGTAGTTTGGTGCTGCAATTCCAATTGTCAAGGTCATTGCTCCAATAGCACAAAAGCCTGTGATTACTCCAGCTAAAACTAGAGTTTGTTTTTTCTCTAAACAGAGAAATTTCTTGGTTCTTTTCTTATTAAGACAAGACCATGAGCTTCGGACTATCTTACAGCCGCTCTAGACTTGCCGCCAGGATCTGTTGATTGCTACCTCCGCTTCTTGGTCTAGACTTGATTTCACGGTTCTTATTGGTATATTTAATGACACCAGTTTATATTCGAGATCTAAGGCTGCTGTCCATTCTCACTAGTTCATCAGCTTTTCGTTTTCTTTAACATTACTATGTCCGGGAAACTAGCTGATTTTGACTTAATGGGTATTACTTATTTCCTTAATTGCTTTAAAGCAGTTTAATATTGTTTTAGATCTTATAACCAATGCTTTGATTGCTGTTTGACTGCCCAGAAAAATAGTTATCCGCGAGGGCGCAAAGTTCCTACTGAAAAACAAGTTATACTCTGCAATCGATTATAAGGTTTCAAAGTTTCGCTTCTTTCTGCGGAAATTTCGCCAATTAGTTTCGTTTTTATTTTATTACATTGCTTATTTTGCCGCTAACTTTATAAGTGTTTTTTTTGTTTATTTTTTATACTTTTCGCCCGAGGAATTTCACTAATTCGTTTCGTTTGGTTTTAGTTCTCGTGATTATGGCGGAACTTATTTTTAATTGTGCGAAACCTTTTTTTTTTGGCGCTTTGGCTATTTTTTTTTTTTTTTTTTTTTTTTTTTAAATTTCAATTCTCCACCTGAGAATTGAACCCGTTGAACTGATTATCCAGTCGAGCATTTTTAAGCACTAAGTCACCAAAGTGACTCATTTTATTAGAAAAATCCTTACGGATACTTTTTTAAGCATTTACTTCCCATCTGGGAAACGAACCTGAGGCAGCTGGAACTCCAGCCTAGCACTCATTAACCAGGCCACCGGGGTGACCTGTCTAAATGGCAACTTGTCTAAATGTTTAGATGAACGCTGCCGCATTAAACGATCACAATATCCGTACAAAAATATGAATTTACTTAGAAACTAAGTTACCAAATTTGAAGAATGAATTGTCCCCTATTTTGGCAACAGTAAACAAAAATCGTTTATAGTAAATCGAATTAACAACACTGGACCATAAATAATATTTTTATCTATGGGGGGAAAATAGCAAATTTTCGCCTTTCTCCACGCTGCTTACACTAGTCATATGGTAAAAAGTTGTACACTGTTTTTCCTTAAAAATTTATATGCTTTTAATTGGCTTAAATGATATACATATACCATCAACCTTTTCAACTTAAATTCATAAAGTAATGAAGCTTCATTGTCATAACCGTACGTTATCAAAAAAAAAAAAAATATTTATTATAGTGTGTGTGTGTGCTCATAATTAAGTGACAAACTAATGAGAGGGAAAAAGATACTGTATGGATGAATACCAATTTAATATATTTATTTTTAATAAAATGATGCAGCGACTGTCAACACATGCCATTGTGGTTACACGGTCATGTATAGTATATACTTATTATGGATGGCTCAAATTGCTACTTTCAACATACAAATATACAGAAGAAAAAAAGAGGAAAGTGTGAATGTTGATTTTACTTCTTTTTTTTTATATGCATAGGGCAAGGTGCAATGTAATCAGTCAATTTATTTTCCTACAAGCTCATTAAAAAGAATTGCAATTAATTATATGAAAAGTAAAGGAACGCCTATCATTTCTTTTTTTCTTTTTAATTTTTACTTATAATTTTTAATGCATTTATTTCAGGCACAAGATATGAACCTAACGCAATTTATTATAAAGTGGCAGGCAAGCACATATCTTCCACATGTGCGTTTCCGTTACTGATGAATTTTCACGTTGTATGTACTGTATTTAAAAATAGCAATAAATGAAATATTTGAACTGAAGAAAAATTATAATAAATTTCACCCATTGGGGAATTCTCGAAGTTCCATTCATTTGCATAATTACATTAAATTTACTTTACTTTTTGACAACTTGTTCCTTTCTGATGGAGTTCGCACTCTACTTACTCATAGGAGAAGACACAGCGATGTCAACTTTCTGATTTTTCATTTGCTTCATTAAAATAGTAATGTCTGTATGTATGTATGTTAGTGTGTGTGAGTGTGTGTGTGTGTGTGTATTTATCAAGTGTTGTACTCACTGAAACAGTATTTACACTTTTCATAACGCTCTACATTTATTTACATTACATGAAATAGAAAATTTAAAAAGGAGAAACTCTGAAGTTGAAGTTTCAAAAACAAAACACTTGAGTTTAAGTTCGGCGACCTTAGTTTTTCATAGAGGCACCACCACTACCACCAGCACCCTGCCGCATGTAATCAAATCATTTGACACCTCTCTGCTGCACGTTTCTATAGCGTCTAGACTTTAAAAATAGTATTGAAAAATGTTGCCTCTTAAATTTTCCTATTTTTTTTTTTTTTTTTGTAATTTTTGTGTTAATTAACGCAAGTGGATGCTAATTAAGCATTTATTTTGAAGAAAATGAATTAAAATGAGGCCATTTAGATAATTTGATGATTGTTTTATACATATATAAGTACATAGAAAAGAGGAGAGAGGGGAGCAGTAATAAGTAGTAAAAACTTAAAATTAGTAGTATTTTGAACTCCACATTTCGCGTGCCTTATCTCACTAATACTTTGCCCATACCTAAATTGGCTTATATTAGTTTACCTACTTACTTACATAACCACCTACCTACCTATCTATAATAACTGTATATATCCGTTAGTTATAATAAAAACAACAACCACGGTAAACACTTTCGAGAGTACAAAAGTTAACTCCTTAGTATTGTAAGTATGTATTTAGTAGTATCATTTTGAAAGCGAATAGACAACAACAATGTTGCAAATAGTTTCAACGTTGCATTTTCAAAACTGTATCCTTTTGCTGCTGCTGCTGATGTTGCTTCGCCTGCATTCTTGTTCACCCTTCTTTAGTTAGTTAAATAAAAACAAATCATAGAAATAATAGCAACAACAACAACAGCAAATATAAATACAAAAAAATAATACGAAAAAACAAAAACAGCAATGGTAGCACAAGTTCCTCTACAACGTTGTTGTTGTTGGCGTCGTTTGCTATTTCAATGTTGCTGTCAACTGTCAACTTTAAAATGAGCACAAAATAGGAATAAAAATAGCAAAGAGGAGACACTATTATTTTTTCCCCTTTTTTTTTTTTTTTTGCTTTTTCAGTTCGTTTTAGTTTTTGTTTACTTTTGCTGTTTGCTTTTTTGTATTTACTTTTAGAGAAGAGGCACACACTCACTGATGACTCAGAAAAATGCAACCGGGCGTATAAAACAGTGGTGGTGTTGTTTTTTAAAAGGGGTAAACTTGAGGGTAAACTTAACTGAATAATGTTCTTATTTAGTTTTCATTTAAATGACCATCGATGAGATGATGAAAGGATATGGTATATGAAAAAAAAAAAACGAAAAATACCAGTTTTTAATCATTCTGTTAAAAATGAAACTTTAAACTTTCTGTTTCATTCGATGCGAATACTTTTTGTCTTCCTCGAAACGAAAAAGTTTTGCCCTGTTAGTAAAATATAGCCACAGTTGAACAGAAAAAAGCGAAAAGAAACGCAAAATATTTGTTCAAAATCATTCCATTTAAGTTCCGCTCTGTCTTGAACAGAAAAGAAAGGAGCTTTAGATATTTTGTTTTTTCCTGTTATGAAAACGTTTTGTCTCACTCGATACCTAATTTATTTTTCGAACTCGGAACACAAAATACTAGAAATGAATGAAAGAACACTGAAAGAAACGAATAGAATTAATTTTCAAGGTTCCCCTTTGATCAGAATGGAAAAGTTTTACTTTACTCGATACGTATATCTTTTGTTTCACTAGAAACAAAAAAGTTTTGCTCTAACAGCTAAATATGGAAACGTATAGAAAAATCGAAGTTCCAAATCATTCCGTCACGGTTTCACTCTGACCAGAAAGGAAAAACGAAACTTTTAAGATCTTTGTATAACTTTTTACCAAAAATGTTTGTATTAATAGCCAAATATGATCATATTTGAGAGTAGGGATATGGCAAGAAAAGAAAAATATCAGTTCCTAATCATTCCGTTCAGATAAAAATTAAGTAACTAAAATTTGAACATTTTTTTCCCCCTTTTTTGTGAAAATCTTTTTGCCACACTGGCAACGAAAACGTTTTTTTTATGGAGTACGACAAGACCAGAGCTGAAAGGAAGGTACCAAAAAAAAAAACAAAATATATCAGTTCCTAATCATTTCGTCATCGTTCCGGTCGGGCTTTCAAACGAAAAACCGAAACTTTAACATTTCTGTGGGGTAAGAACGGAAAACAGACTCGAAAATGGAAAATAGTTTATCACATATTTTTTATCATAACTTTTAAAATGGTGCGAATTTTTAAATAATTTCAGGAATGGTTATTGATTTGAGCTAATCGTCTTTTGAAACAGCGTCTTTTTGAAAATAAGCTTAAGCTGTTATTCGTTTTTACCACAGATTTCATTTCACACCATACGAAAGTTTTTGTTTTACTTTTTCCAGAAAGTTTTTTCCCATTCGCATAGAAAAAATTTAGAGTAAGGGAAAAAACAAAAACACCTGTTCCCCCAATTTTTTCGCCAACGCTTCGCTTTGTTTCACTCGATGCAAACATTTTTTGTCACACTTGGTCCTTTTTATCTTACTCGAACCAAAAAGGTTTTGTTCTGAGAGCAAAATTTGACTGAGAGCAAAAATTAGCGAAAAGCTATGAAAAGAACTGAAAAATACCAGTTCGTAAACATTCCGTCAACGTTCGGCTCTGGTTAGAATATAGACAATTTCGCTAGATAAGAACCAAAAATATTTTCTGCGGAACTTAATTTACTAAGCAATGGTAATGGCAAAACCACCGAGCTGATAAAAAATTGCCACACAGCCGTTCGGAATCGGCGTTAAACTGTAGGTCCTACCATCGCCACTGTGGTCTAGTGGCAGAGTGCCAGACTCTTATCTCTGGTGACCTGAGTTCGGTTCTCGGCTTGAGTATGTTTCTTATCTATTTTTCTTTCTCTCTGCCTTCCTTTCTTTCTTGGGGCTTTGGTACAATAGATCTTATAGGTCGCAGTGCCTGACTTTCGAGTCGTCCTCTTTCAAATAATAATAAGCAACAAGTGAAATGTCTTTAAGGAAAACTTTTAGCTTAAAACGATCTTACTTTTGCTTGAACGGAAACGTTATTTTGAAAAATTTCGTTTTTCTTCCGTCCAGCAGCATTCAAAAGGCGATTAGGTTTCTTGCTGATAATTAAAATCCAAAGGAAGGAACAAAGTGGAAAAACTTTTTCATAACTCATACCATGCAAAGCTAGCAAAGGGATAAGAGAGGAAAGGAGGGGAAAGGAAGTCTGTTTCACTGTAGAATTGTTACCAAAGTAATTCAAGAAAGAAGTACAAAAAGAACCATAACAATTAACACTAATTCTACTAATTCTAAGTTGAACTGTTTGTAAAGTAATTCAAAAAAGAATCAATTCGGAATATCCTTTATATAGAAAAATCTGGCTGCCTTTCAAAAACCGAACTAAAGTAAAAAAAAAGATTAGTAGAAAAATTTGACTAACTTTCAGAAACAGAACTAGAAAGAAAAACACTATCTCTGGAACTAGAATATTTTCTACATAATACTTTAAGTAGAAAAATCTTTCAAACGCAGAATTAGAACAAAGAAGACTAGCTCTACAACTTTTATCAACGTAATTCAAAAAAAACTATGTTCCACCCGCAGATCCAAGAGATGGGGGGGGGGGAAGGGAGAGAGAGATTGGCTTGGTGCGGATAATTGTTTTCATTGCATTTAATTTGACTTTCCTTTTAGAGGGCTTGTGAAGGAGTCATTTTATTTGGAATCTGACCAGATCCAGACTGCAGCAGTTTTAATCTTTCTGCAGCCATATTTGGATTCATCGTAAAAAACGTAAAAAATTCCATGTGTAATATCTACTTTAGTTTTTGGGTTCCTATTCATATTTATTTTGAACTGCCACCTTTCCTGTAGCATGTTTTTCTAACCGTTTTACCCAACTATTTACAATATTCTTATACCCTTTTATTGTTTTAAAAAGTGATATCCGTCACTGTGTCTGATGTTGTCAGTTAGCAGCGATGCCAACTTGCAGGGAATTCCCCGATTTGCGGGGAATTTTACTGGGTGCGGGGAATCGGGGAATGAGCCGGTTTTTGCGGGGAATTTGAAGTCGTTCAGCTTTTAGTCATAAAATTCTGTAGAATATTTTTTATCAAATGTTATGTTATACAAAACGTTTAACTTACTCAATATTTCGTATTTTGAGTCTTAAAATCTTCGTCTTTATTAAGTTGGCCCTGCGATTTATTGGTTTGGAAAAATCAATTTTTAAAAAAAAGGTGCTATTTGAAAGTATTATATTTCGAAAGTATTTTATGAAAATTTCGGAGAGACGCCGAATGCTTTCATAGATATAAACGATTATAGCGCCGAGTGTCAGTCAGGCCAAAACAGTCGCGCGGCACTTCGTCTTCCATTTCGACCGTTCAGAAAGCTATGCCTTAGTCAAGCACCTCCTGATTAATAACTCATAATCCTTGCTGACAAATCTGCTAACTTACAAATTACGATCAGCCATCATAAAGAAGATGAAATATATTTCATATGTTAAAAACCGATAATCAAAACTTTGAACCCGTTTTTTTTTTTCAATTCAAGGTTTTTGCCATTTTTTATTGAGTCTTCTTCTTTGCGAACTTTGATATCCAAAAGTGGGCTGAGGCTTGTTTATCTATTAAAATGAACGTCTAGTAACTCGAAACACCCCGTCTCGTTCGAATTTGGTGTGGCAACTACTACCCAATAGGATTAAGCTTTATGCAAGCTTGAGCCAGATCGATTTTGAGAGTGGGTTCCCTTGAAGTGAAATCTCCCATGTGCCAAAAGAATTCCGGAGTCAAAAGAAACATTTCTATTAATCTACCAGTCCCGTAAAAATTAGTTAAGTTTTGGACCGAGAAAGTTGCCATAATATAACACTCATTGAGGTCAATTTTAGGTAATTTTTCGTTTTTGTAAAATGTTTATATGGAAAGTGCGTGTCGCGCTGTTATAATATGAAATTATATCGTTGCAGGGAATTCGATCGAAAATCGGGGAATTTCTTGAGGGCTATTGGGGAGAAAGAAAAAATGAGTTGGCATCCCTGTCAGTTAGTCAAAAAACTTCACCTTTGATTTGATTAGAGTGCTGGGAGTGTAGAGTGTACTCCTCAATTTTTCAATGGTTTCAGCGACTTTTCACCTTTATTTTGGTTTTGTTGTTGTTGTTGCTATAATAAATATAATGAAAACTCTTGTGCTTATAGATGAGTCAGCAAACGCGAATTGGATTTCTTCATAATTTTTTAGTAATTGATTAGTTGTTCTTAGGTTAGGTTTTGACCTCAAAGTGACCGTCGTGTTATTGGCAAGAATATGTTTTCATTTTAAAAAATATTCTTAAAGAAAAAGTGTATCAAAAATTAACACCTTTCTTCTCCAAAATCTGTTATTATTACTATACACAAAAATTCATTCATAATACATTTTTCAGAACAATGCTAACAAAAATATGCAATGTCTTAATTAATTCACCCCCCCCTTTTACATTCTCCCAAAAACAATTGATATCAACAAAAACAACTTCATATTGTTTATTTTGTTTACAAAAAAAAATGAAGTTTTTGGTTATATTTTCTTTTCTATTTTCCTATTTTTATATATGTGCATTAGGGTGGCTCTTATTTGGCAGTTTTTTAAACTTATGACAATTTTTCATGGGGTACCCCTTAGTTTAGTTAAATTTGTGCTTAATCGAATAAGGGAAAGGGTTGCCAATAAAATATTATTTCTATGTAAGACTAGATTTGCATGCACGGGGCCCTATTTAATTCAAAAAGAGGTGAATATTCAAAATTAAAATTTTTTTGGCCATTATTTTTTTCTGCTCAAGAAATAAATGATTTTTTTCTTGAAACATTTTTTAGAGTTGAATATTGGCTTTTAACAAATGCTCCCAGTTGTGTTTTCGCCTCTACTAAGTACAATTTTTTGTTGAATGTTTTTTATGTGATTTTTCGTTTTTTTTTTTCTTTTAAATGAGAGGAAAAGCGAGCTAAAATTTGTATAAGAGCAAAAGTGATATAATTTAGAGTGTCAGTGCAAGAATGGCACAAGTAATACGGTTTAGAGTGAAAATGAAACGCCTTAAAAGTAAGAACAAAAATGGTATAAAAATTCTTTCAGAGCAAGAACAGCATAGTTTTTTATTCCGTTTTCGCTCTGAACATATTTCGTTTCACTTTTGCTCGGAACATATTTCGTTTTGTTTTTGGTCTTAAGTAAAACTATTCCACTTTTTTCTGAACGTAGAAGTTATACCACTTTTCCTCTCAGCCTCTCAAATGTAAGTGCCGAGGGGCAACCCTTCTCCTCATCCGATTGAGCTCAAATTTCACAAAGCTAATTTTTTTTTATATAATGGAACTAATTTGAAAGGTAGCACAAAAAAAATCAAACTTGAAAAATAAGAGCTATCCTAATGTACTTACCAAGCCTCAGAGATTGTTCTTCTTTATTTTTGTATGTTTTTGTTAAATTTAGTAGGTACATCAATGTAGGAAACTTTTGTTTTCGGATTTTTTTTTTATTTACATTTTTTTTTTTTGGTTTCTGAATTTGCATTTTACATAATTTCAAATTGAAAAGTTTCAATTGCACAGATTTCTTAGCATATTGCAAAATTTATTCCAAAAATTTTGTTTTGTTTTCGTATAGTACAACAATAGAACAAAAATACAAAATTTTTATGTTGTAGGTAGTAGTTACCTATTTTAAATTATATTTAAGAAATACATTTTCATGAATTATTTATTTTTGATAAAACTGAATGTTGCAATGTACCTACTGATTTATTATGTGCATTTGTTTTCTATTCCCTGAGAAGCATAGGATTTCTTTTCACCTCTCTCGGCTCCTCGTTTTTGGTACTCTGCCCTTGGAGACCTTACTCCAGTAGTTTTTGAAACCGTGCTTTTATTTGTTAATAGTTTCATAACCGTTGAGTGATATGCTCATTACTTTCTGTATTTCTCATTTAAGCTCTGAGACATAGAAGGGTTAAGTATTTATGCCTTTAAATCATTTGGTTGCTTGTCTCTAGACTTTACCTTGAACATGTCAAGGTGACAGTGCTGGATAACATCCATTATGTTAACCCTGTGAACAGAGATTTTCTACAGTGTGGCCGTGATGCTTCCATTTTCATTGATGAGTCGCCAATATATCAATTTAAAAATTGACCAAATGACAAATATTGCTAAATAGAGAAAAACATAATGTACTGGAGCAAGGTAACCACTTTAACCCTCTTACGCTCGAACTGAAACGATTCATGCTTACTGATAAAGCTTTCTTAAGCAAAAGTATTTTCAAATAAAAGTGTTTAGAACTCCACATACGAAAAGAAAAAGTAAAAAAGGGAACAGGAGTTCTTGTAGTGTTCTGAAACTGCAAGTCATTATATTCTAAAAAACTCTTAATTTATTTTTTATCCACGAACTCCAGTTTGGAATGCACCAGTTTCCAAAAATGTAGCTAGAAGAGTAAAAATTTCAGGTGTAAAAAATGTTCACCCTTGTAACATTTTTTTTTTAACTCACGACGAACCATCAAAAAGTAGGAGTTTGATAAGTAAACGAACGGGGAAAGTTTCAATCCTATTACCCTATTAATCCTTTGCTAATTTTTGCCATTTGATCGACAATATTAAGGACTCCGCTAGACTTCGGAAGACACTGTCTCCAACCCTTCCTTTGTTAAAAGGGCTGATGGAAAGTGGACAGAATCATCCGATCAGTCGCTGGAGGTGCTACTCGGTATTCACTTCCCGGGGAGTCATGAGTTTTGTGAACATCATGTCTCAACCATGTCATACAGTCAAGACAGAAGAAATAATTGTCTGGGTAATTAACAGTTTCTCTCCCTTCAAGTCGCCAGGACCTGATGGCATTCTGCCGATAATGTTACAGATGCTACAAGATTTAGTAGTTCCATTGCTAAGCGGTGTATTCAAATCATGTTTAATGTTCAATCTCGTACCTCCAAGCTGGAGACGGGTTAGGGTAATCTTCTTACCCAAGGTAGGTAGAAGAGGGCATGAATCCGCAAAGGATTACAGACCTATCATCCTGTCATCCACTGTTCTCAAGACTTTGGAAATATTAGATAATTCCTGCATTTTGAAAGCGCAGCATGCCTACCTCAAGGGCAAGTCAACGGAGACTGCTCTTCATGAAGTAACAAATATTATATATAGAGAGATCTCCTTACTTCAAACAATACACATTGGCGATTTTCCTTGATGTAGAGGGTGCCTTCAACAATGTAAATACTGACGCAATTCACTGTTCCTTGATAGAGCAGGGTGTTGTTGAGGGTTGTATAGTGTCATGGGTATTAAGTATCTATAATTCAGGCAGATCTAGGAAGTAATCATATAACTAAATGTGTAAGCAGAGGGACTCTCCAAGGGAGGGTTTTGTCTCCTTTATTATGACTGGTTGTCATAAACAACATCCTAATGAGACTAAAAAGAGGCGGAGTGAAGGTTGTAGCCTACGCGGACGATGTTGTAATATTAGTGTCGGGTCTGTTCCCCAACGTGATCAGCCAAACCATAAAGTGGGCTCTGGTTTTGATGAGTAACTGGACCGCCAGTAGTGGCCAAAGTACTGGCTTTCAATCTTCCGCGTCTAAATGGTCAAAAACTATTCCTCCGACATAACTCTCTACACCGACGGGTTCAAATGGGATTGCGGTGTAGGGGCGGGGATATACTCAGCAGACTTGCGTATATCTCAATTTATTAGCCTCTCAAATAATGCTAGCATCTTCCAGTCAGAAGTCAAAGCATTCAGGGAGGCATGCCGTATCTTAGAATCGCTAGATATAGCAGGGATAAACATCAAACTACTCTCTCAAAGAAATTCTGTGCTTATTACAGTGCTGCAAGAACTGATAACTGATGCCGTCAGTACGGGTTACTGGCTAATTGGCGTTTATGAATCTAAAATGGGGATGATCCACTTCAACGATCACTGTCGCAACTGCAACGAAACCAGTGAGAAAGAGACTATTGACCACCTACTCTGTAAGTGTCCGGCGCTTGCAAAAACCAGACTCTGTGTGCTGGGAAAACTTTTTTTCGACGACTTAAAAGATTTTTCCACAGTAGACTTCAATAAACTATTCTTGTTCCTAAACCAGACAAAATGGATCTAACCCTGGTGTCTAATCCTTACCCGAAATTAATCATCCAATGTACCAGGGTTTTGTGGTATTAAAATGTCACTAACGTGCTAATTGGACCGAGTCTACAATGTTTTTAGCACTCGGTCACCTACTTAACTAACCAAACAACCAGCCATAACGCGTCCCCCCCTAGGATCCACTAGGATGTCGAATACAAATGTGTCTGCAGTGCTGAAAGGGTTAAGTACATATGCAAAGTGATAGTGACCTGTCGTATAGAATTCTATTAGCAGTGAATAATTTCTGCAGCGAAAACAGAAAACTTTAAAAGTGCATTGAGACAACAGGAAACATTCCTTTTGTTATATTCCAGCTGTTAAAAGCCTGAGACGCAGTGATTTTAAAGGTAATATGGCCCTTTTAGGCATTCTTACCAGACTATCTGAAGTTTTCATTGCATTTCCAAATTTACTCACTATTACCCTCACCCTCTCTTCCACCTACGATATTAGTAGTTAACTATTTTATCTACCAATGAAAATCTGGATTTTCAATATCTGGGCTTGCTACTTTTCCTAGAGATGCTATTTTTTTAAAAGAAGTGTTGGTTACTTCAGTTATGATTACATGAAGCTCATGTATGCTCTTATCCTACGACTGCTAGAACGAACCTGGACCAGGTTGTCGTTACGCTGTGAATGGGTTAATAAATATAAATAATTACGAAATTTGCAATTTATTATCAATATTTTTTTTAGAAGTTCACAGGCAAAATATTCTAGCTGATTCATATGTAGGAGGGAGGCAACCTCTTGACCTCAATATTTCGTTTATATAGTAAACCACAAACCAAAATATATAATTAATGTGCGTAAATGACTTTTAGCAAACAAGAAATACAAATGACAAAACCACGTGACATTTGCATGCCAAATCATAAATCTTTTTTTTAAATCATCTGTCAGCAAAGAAGCGTGCCAAAATAAAAACAAAAAACACCACCAAAGAAACAACAGAGAAAATGAAATATATTTCGAAAAATGTTTTTAAAAAATATTCGAAACTCTTTTCAGTGCTCCCCCTTTGTTTTTGTGAAAACCAAAAAAAAAAAAAAATATGCTCGAGTCTACAAAATTTTTTGCTCATTTAATTATACACAAAAAAAAAAAAAAAAAAAAAAAAGAAACTCATTAGGCTCCAAACTACCGAGCGAGATACCAAAAATAAACTTACAATGAGTGTGTGATCCACACAAACGCACTCACAGTCAAGCACACAAAATTGCATCTTTCTTTTCACGGAGCACAGCAAATTTCCCCCAATTTCCGTAGCAACATTTCCAAAAGTAAAACTCAAAAATACTCAAAAACATTTATGCTGCCAGTCTCAGCAAGATCGTGATCGTATGAAAAACTCGCGCGGAAAGTTAACGAAAAAAATTGATAAAAATTTTTTTTTTTTTTGCTTTTATTTTACGTAAAAAAAAATAGAAGAAATATAATAAGAAATTGAAAAGCGTTTTTATTTTTAATTTGAGTGTTTGTAAATAGCAACAACAACAACAGCAATACTAGCAAGTGCTTACAACTACAAAGCGTGCAACAAATTTCTTTAATGAATTAATTGCTCAGAAAATGCAATTGCGTGCGCGGGTATTAGTTTTGAATTTGGTGCGTTTTTACGTTTACATTCGCATTGGTATGCGTGCGTTCGTGCGTCTGTGTTTGTGTGTAATTCAGCGATAAATTTCGACAATTAAAAATGGGTTAATTAATTGGAATTTATGTGGAAAAATTCACTTAATTTTTGTTTATTTTGTGTAAATTAATATAATTATAAAATTGTTTTGTTTTCCCCTAAAACAAAATGATAAAAAATAATGGAAAAATCTGTGAAGAAATAATGAAATTGTGGAAACAAGTGAATGGCCTCAAGAGGGTTAAATGAAGTAATAAAATTGCAATTAAAAACAAGTGTTAAATACAAATTTCACCTAAAAGTGGAGAATAAAAAAGAATAATAACTCAGCGCAAATCAAATAGAAAGTGAATAATTTATAAAGGATAATACTGTTTCCATCTCTGCGATCAGATTTTCTGTGATTTCGGGATTCAAAAGTTATTATTATGTATTATTAAGTATTATACCCATCGACCATAATAAGGCAAAATAAAATTTGTAATCTATAGTATTCAATGATTTTTCAAATATTTTTTTTTTTTTATTGCTATCTCTTTCTTTCTCATAAACAACATAGTTAGAAATTTAAAAATCTGGAATTTGAAATTTTAATATCAATGCTAACTATAGATAGGAAATTTTATTTTGCTTTTTTTTCCGCTTCCTGATTATGACATTTGAATTCTTCAGTTGCATTTTATAAAATTGGTAATGAAATAAAGATGTGGGCTCGCCTGCTAAGCAGGGTGCCCGAATTTCATGGTCGGAACCGATCAAACATAAAAAAATTAAAACTAAAACATTTTTCTACACGACACCACTTGCTTGACTGGCAATGGCAAGCCTTTAAGAGTAAAAGTTTCTTAAAAACAGCTCTTCACTTAACTGTTTGGAATCAGCATATAAATGAATGCGAAAAGCTCGGTCTAGACTGTCCATGGGCTGTTGTCTCAAAATGGAAGAAGAGTAATAAAATGATGAGTGTCTGTCTTTAGATGTGCTTTAATTTCACAAAAAATTCTGATTTGAGTTTAGCTTTATTTCTGAATACACAAAGCCTATAGAGCCAACGGTTTTCAAATATGAAACTTATGTAGTATTTCTCAGGAGCTTCGAAATTTGAATAATCAAAAATAGTGTGAATTTTTTGTCACAATTTGGGGTTACTTACTAAATTATGTATTCAGCAATTTCACTGTCACGAACTTTAATCAATGATAATAAAACTTAAATGGATATCCCAGTCAATGGCGGACTTCAGCCCTCCAAATTGAGATTTTTAGATAAGAAAAATTTTTAATGACTTTTTAAAAATTTTTTCTACTGGGCCCAATATCTTGTAAATCGAGGAAAGAGTACAGCTGAACATTTCCAATAATGCCGAGAGTAAATTGCTTACTCTCATCCTTCCTCGACGTCCCATTCAGGATTTTTAGATCCGCCATTGACCTCAACTACTAGCGGATTCGGTGGGGAGAGAAAAGGTTTTGGGATAAAAAATAAAAATCCACCCTTACCGATGAAAGTCTCCTTCACCGATGACGAACAAATTAAAGCTCCTTCCCCCCCCCCCCCGCCCCCCTCCCCTCCCTCTTAAGAAATGTATGGATCCGCTCTATAAAAATCATCAAACAAATTCAATAGAACAATGTTGTTAACCCAGATATGTCCATTGTCCTATGTGTAGTTCACTTCATAAATGTTTGATTTTGATGAAATTAGAATATATTCAATCAAAATAAAACTTTTTTAAGTACACTATATTTGTATAGGCTATTGGGCATATCTGGGTTAAACGGGGATCACAGTTGCTAAGATCTAAATATGAAACATTGGCCTATAAAGAATATAAAATACCATATATTGGGTTGAGTTGATTACTATTTGCCTGAAAATCAAGTGATGCTTTGATAAAGAATTGAATAGGATTACTATATATATTTGTATAGGCTATTGGGCATATCTGGGTTAAGCGGGCATCACAGTTGCTAAGATCTAAATATGAAACATTGGCCTATAAAGAATATAAAATACCATATATTGGGTTGAGTTGATTACTATTTGCCTGAAAATCAAGTGATGTTTTGATAAAGAATTGAATAGGATTACTATATGACAATTTTTAATTTTTTTTCAAGCCCGTTTCTCTCGAAAATAATTTTCTAGGAACTATAAAATCTGTGTCTGTGCACTGACTCCGAAATATCTTTCTGGGTTATAAGATCTATATCTCTGTACTGATCTACAAATTAAAATATTTCATTCAGCCCCGTCTGTATACAAACACAAAAATTATAATATTTCATTCATTTCATTCCTTTTTGAAATATGAAATCTGTGTCGAAGCACTGACCCACAACTTTAAGCACTTCATCCTGTACCATTGCCTTTTGAAATATTTCTCTACGACCTATAAAGTTTGTGGCTATCTAACAAATTGAAATACATTTAGCCTCGTTTCTCTCTGTCTTTATACAGATCTATAAATTGTATTACTTCATCCAATTGCCTCATTTATTTCGAAAATAAAATACTACCCTGCTTCTATGCTGACCCAGAAATTACTTTATCCAGCCTTCCTATTTCTCCGAAATATTTCTGTAAGTCCTATAAAAGCTATGGATGTATACTACCCAACAAATTGTAATACTTCATTCAGTCCCATAGAAAGGTCCGTTTGGAATTAAACTTTTAAGCCCGTTAGTGGAACAAAAAGTATTTTTTTCAAAGAGACTCAACAAATTGTATACTGATGGTTCTGAGTATAGAAAATGTATTCATTTTTCTCACAATATATAATTGTACAGGAGATCGCGAGTTCATATGTTGAAAATAAACGGGGTTTGCATTAAAACTTTCTCCATGGGTATACCAGTACTATGACCTAGAACAACAAAGTCGCTCTATGTTGGGTCCCTGGACACGCAGGAATTGAGGGTAATGAGCAGGCAGACAAACTTGCAAGAAAGGGGGCAGCAACCACTTTCGTGGGACCTGAACCCTTCTGTAGAATAGGAGATAGCGTAATCAGGGAATTACTCAGGCAAGAAGAGAGGAACAAGGGGCAAGAACTCTTTACCAATCTTACGGGACTGAGACAACAATCCAAAGCGCTTTTAGGTAATTATTATAAGAGTAGATACGCATTCTGCATTGGTCTCAACAAAAACAGTTTGCGCATATTAGCTGGTAATCTGACTGGGCATTGCGGGCTCAGAGAACACCTTTGCAAGATAGGGGTTGAGCAAAGCTCAATTTGTTGGTTTTGTAATGAGGAAGACGAATCATCAGAACATATTTTAGCTCAATGTGGAGCACTGATCCACAAAAGAAGGAAATGTCTGGGCATGCACCAAGTGCCCAGTACCGAACTAGCATCCATAGATCCGGGCGCAATACTTAAATTCTTGAGGGAGACTGGACTGGATGAGGTACTCTAGGCAGATTAGACTAGATAGAAAAGGGGAACGTACAATAGATCTTATAGATCGCGGTACAACGACAGAAACCTCTAATACAATACAATACTATGACCTATAAAATTCTGCATTGATCCAGCTTCTGAAAGTGATCTTCAATACATACTTTACATCCAAAAACGCTCTAGAATGCTGCAAAATCTTAACTTATTTAAGGGACATCGAAACAAGTTGGTAACTTTACAATTGAACCAGGACATGAACCCAAACAAAGCAATAAGTTAATATATAAATAAGCAAACTTTAGAGCAGGCTATACCAGTCTCTCTAAAAAATCTGAGTATAGGTTGTGTCTATATGAGAACCCGAATTTTCGACCTGTAATCTTGAAACACTTTTTTCTCCTATGAGAAAGTACGTCGAAATGTAAGAGAATATGGTCCGATGTTTCCTTATTTTTTATACAAAAGTGAAAAATATTATTCTGCATTATTTCTGACTCATTTCTTGAGTTGTGCTCTCCTAGTTTATAGTGCGCTGAGAGAATTCCCGATATATTGAACTGCTCATTTTGGTCAAAAGTCTCTCACTGTTCCTTCCCATCTATTTTAATTTATCTTTAATAGTGTGAGTTCTATTTCTTTCCATAGATATAAGCGTAAAAATTAACCCTTTTGACCCCTTCATTATGGAAGAAGAAAACAAAAGAAAATTCGTAATTTTCAATTTTCTATAATAATAATTTCCATCAGTTTCATAAGATTTCCCTCAAGTGTGCATTTGATAGCTAATATTTCAATAAAAAAAAAAACAACCCCTTCTTATAACCCTTTGCTTTCCACCACTCGTTACCACTTTCTTTCCTCCATCTACTTATCATAAGCATTTGGCGCCAAAAATACTTACATATAAATTATGTGTGTAGTCAATTAAAAATTCCATGAAGAAGAAGTTAACCCTCCTCTTACCCCCACCACAGCCTCAATAACACTTCTCCTACTCTTTCAAAATCTTTTCAATTTACCACATAATTCATGCATTCATGAATAGGTACCCAACCAGGTACTGTGCCTTTGCCTTTTGCGCGTGATGCTTTCAAGCGAGAATACACACATTAATTAAATTAATCCCTTCACAAAAAAAAAAAAAAAAAAGGAGCAACACTTTTTTTTGTTTTTACTTATATACACATGAATGTATTATGCCGGAAGCGTATACATGAAACAGCTGTTGTTGCTATTATTGTTGTCGCTGTTGCTGCTCATATTTTTTGTAACCATGTTGTTAGGTGTAGATGAAGAAGTTGCCTTTGGTATTTGTATATTGTTAACAAGCGCATAAAAAGCGCCAAAATAGAAAGAAAAAGTTTTCATTTGAGTATAAAGAAAGAAAGTATAGAAAAGTGTTGTTTATTCAGCATAAGGATTCAGTGAGATTCAGTGGAAATGTTGCCAAGATTTACTAAGTTTCATATACATTTTTTACACCCCACATTAGGCGCTTTAGATTTGCATAACTTCTATTTACAAAAGTATCTTTAGGAAAATTATGTTTTTGGTTAAGATTTATTTAGAAATATCAGCTGTTGTTTTAAATTTGAAGGAGTTTCGATAAAAAAAAAAACTATGGCAGGGTCAACGTGATTTAATAATAAGAGTGAGAAATTAATGAACGTGAGGTTCAAAAGAGAAAGAGCAACTAAAAAGTAAAGTTTTGAAATTATAAATTTCGATGAAAGTGTGTTATTTTTCCATTTGTATTCTGTTAAAGCTTCAATTGGTCTTCCCCCATCAAGGGCGCTATATAAAACAGAGAAATAATTGTCACAAAATGGTTGAGAGTATAAATTTGTACAAAAAGTGTGAAGATTCGCTTTGTTTGAATTAGCATGCAGCTTCAATGAATCTTTCTCACCAAAAACGCCATAGAAATTTAATGAAATTTTTAACTTTAATGGGAATTTCAAAGAAAAAATGTATTCAAATAAAGCTTAAAAGGAAAATGCACCCATTAAATTTTCAAATTGAAGTAATCACAAAGAAGACGTGATAGAGTCAATATAAATTAGTATTGAGAGTATGACGAATTTCTGAACTTAAGATTAGGAACTGAAATACAGATACAAAAAAAAAAAAATGAAAAACCGTGCTCCGACGTACAATTTCCTTGATAATAAAAGGTTAAATATTTAAAACTATATATTTTCCAAAAAAAAATATTGAGAATTTTTGTTTCCTTCGGATTCGCAATCCACCTCTACTGGATATTCCCCCTCCAAAGGTACAACGATCATAATATATGACAATATTTATCGCCTAGGAGTAGGCTCATAAATCGGTGAATCGGCTCATAAATCGAAATACATGGAGCACTGTGTTGTTGTTGTTGTTAAAGTGTTGGTTCGTACCAATTCAAATCTTTGAAAGCACAAATTTTTAAAATTTGGCAATTCGATTCACTTGAACTTGCATACAGCTCAAATTGATCTGCCCCCACCAAAGGCGCTATAGAAAAATATTTATACAAAAATTTTAATTCACCAAATAGTTTCCTAAAGTTCAAATTTTTACAAAAAATATGGCAATTTTTTTTATTTGATTTCGGCTTCATCATAAATTCCCCCACCAGAGGCGCTATAGAAAAATTCAGAAATTTTTAATCAAAAAAAGGTTTTTGAAAACACAAAGTTTCTTGGTAATTGTGAAAAAATTTTGTTTTGGTTTCAACTATAGCTCTGAAAAATTACCACTACAAAGGATGCTAAAAAAATATCCAACTTAACTTCTAGTTAATTTTAAAATCAATTTCAAGGCTAAATAAATAATAAAATACCTAAAGTTTATTTAAATCGACACATGAAATTTTATAAAGTTTGGTTTTTTACAGTTAACACAACTTGCCCCATGCAAAGTACTAAAGAAAAATGCATAATTTTTTTTTTTTTTTTTTTTTGCAGCACTTAAAGTTAAAAAGTTTCTTTTAAAAAAGGTGACAAAATTAAAAATCTTGTCCTCAGAAAAATCAACAAAACAAGCTACGGGCAAGGGCAGTTAACAAAAGAGAGAGAGAGAGAGAGAAACTTTTTAATGCATTCAAAGTTCAGGGACATTTTTAATTTTTGCCCTTTTCTTATTTCAAAAAAATAAAAAAGAAAAGTAAACAAATTTAATATGGAAAGAGCTAACAATTGAAGACAAAGGAAAAACCTTTTATGTTCTTATAAAGTAAAAGTTTTTAAAAACAATAAACAACTTTGATGTGATTAAGAAAAAGGTAAAAAATTAAAAAAAAAAGAAAAAATAAGAAAAACGCAAATTAACGTAATTTTCTTTTTCTAGCTGGAGGAACTGACCTCATAATCATTAAGGTTCTTTGTCTTTCATGAAAGCTGTATTCAATTAAAAACTTTGTGATTTAAATTTTTTTATATTTTTGATTTTTTTAATATCATAATTTATCATCATTGAAACAAACTGCAGAGAAAAAAGTTTCTCCTCTATATGTACTTAAAATTTTCTATATAATTAAATTAATAACTCAAAGGACAAGAAAAACGTTTATAATTTCCTTATTTATGCCAATTTTCAGACATTTCCGTATTAGGGGTTGGTTGAATTTCTTCATATGTTGTGTTATATTTATTCCGCTGACTTTATACATAAATAGAAGAAAAAAAAACACACAAAATAACGAATATATCACAAAATAGATTTATATATTCCTCTTACCCTACGGAAGTCACAAAAGTCAATAAAATTCAATTTGCTATTTCCGTTTATTTTTGGCCGAAAGTGAAATGAAAACGAACCTTTGTCCCCCCCCCGCCCCCCCCCCCCCCCCCTGTTTCATATATATTTATCGATCTCTTCTGTTTTTCTCCTTCTTTTTTATGACCACCTACCTACCTACCTTCATTGCGACCCAAGTTATCTATTTTTTGATATTAGTCCTTTTTATATGCGAATTATCATTTCCTTTTTTGGGCGACAAGTGTTGACACATTCTCCTGTGTGTAGATATGTATATGTTGGTTTGACTCATTGACTCATATACAAACACATGTTCTTTTTTGTAAATGTAACCCACTCGAGTGTTAGTGTATATTCTATTCCTGCCTCTTTTCATATGTGGTAATTGTGAATGAAATCGTTTTGTTATTTTTGTTTTTTTTTTTTTTTTGCTATTTAGTTGCTCTTTGAAGTCATTGATTTGTGCCAATATTGTAACATCTGCGAGCAATGGCATGGAAAAAATGCGCTTACATGCGTTTTATGGGTCAAGCGTGTGGAAATTATACAATGCATATTTTTTGGGGTGAAAATTATTCGGCAATTTCATGCATTATTAAAATATTTATAGGTTACTTGTTTCTATATATTTTACATAATTTATCTGATGGTAGTTCATCACATTTATAGAAAATGTTTTGGAGGGAAAGAAAAAAAAACAGGATTTCTTCTTGTGAGCTAGTAAAATGCACCAAATTTGTAAATTTTCTGTAGAGTGAAGATAAAGAAACCACAAAAAATGTCAAGCTGATGGAAGAATAGCTGTTTTATCCTTTTTCTAACCTTTTTTGCACAACCGTTTTCTAATAAGGTTATTTTTTTTATGAATATTTTAAAATTTTAAATTAGAACCTCAAAAGTACACGGTCCCAAACTTTATCGTTCATTTAGTTTATCAAGAGTTCAGTTTATCTGGGTAGTTATCGTATTCAGAACATACGCATATGCATCAAGAACAAACAAATGCTGTACTAAATGAACTGCCATCCCCTAGAGCTGACGGAGAAAGCCATCTATCGCATGCAACGCGAACCATTTTAATCCAACTCTTGTAAGACGATTACTAAATAGCTGCATGTCAATTGCCATTCCTGCAGCACAGACTTCACACTACGTCGCCTGAGAATTGATTTGGCGTATAGGCATACGAATACTTATACATATACGCCAAATCAATTCCCAGGCGACGTCTAGTCTGTGTCCTAATAGGGCAACCAGACGTACTCAATCCTCTTGACCCCAAACTATCTATGCAACTAGATTAACTTGCAACCGAGGACCTTATGAACATATTTTATCTATGTGGTTAGATTTCTAAAGTTAAAACCACATGACTATAATAGGTTATAAAAAAAGAAACTCGGATAAACCGATATAAGCAAGCAAATTAATACACGGGCAAATGTATATCATTAAATTGGCTCGGAAAATAATTTATATTATTTTACTTCTTCAGAATCAAAGCATGTGCAAACTTAGATGGAAGCGCTGATTAAAATAAGCAAGTTAGATTTTCGACTAAAATTTCTCTCTCTCTTTCTCTAGTGTCAGCTCTTGGTCTTCCCTCACAAAATTTATGCTGGACCCTATAATCTGTTACCGAATTAAAATTTCACAAGCTTTTAGTATTCGATTACTAACGACAAAACTTTCGTACAAGTCCAAAAACACATCCCCAATTTACTTTGATTTGGTACTGATATTAAACCTCCAAATTGGATCTGGAGCTTCTAGATATTTACTGATCTGAGATTGTAAATTAGAACTTTTCCCTCGTGACCTAATCTCTTTCAAAAGACTTTTCATTCAAAGACAAGGACCACAATATAATATTCATCGCCTAGGAGTAGGCTTATAAATCGGAGAATCGGCTCATAAATCGAAATACATGGAGCACAGTGTTGTTGTTGTTAAAGTGTTGGTTCGTACCACGAACCCAATTAGCGCTAAAGCGCCGTTTTGATACCACATTCTCAATTATTTCTGGTTTGTTTAGTTATGTGGGCAAGGCGGGTGAAACATATACATCCCAACTGGTTTAGGAAGCTTAGAAGTTCGTTTATATAGTTCCTCAAGGTTATTGAAGTAAAGTTTACCCAGGGTTTTCATCCTGATTCGTCTCAAAGCCGGGCATTCACAGAGAAAGTGAAAAATGGCTTCGTCTTTCTTCGAATAGTTGAGGCTGCCGCAAGTGTTGGATTCTCATTTCGGCTGCTTTCTCACCAATGAGCCAGAAACTAGTGATGATCGCCGTCAATCTCGATATGTCCTTCCGGTTTTTGTTTATAAGCTGCACTGTTTTTTTTTCCCAGTTGTATTCGGGTCATATTGCTCTGCTTATTTTGCAGATCGGCAACCTTTTCCATCTACTATTGGCTCTTACCCATATCAAGGTAATATTGTGCAATCGGACTAGGTCCGTAAAAATTTTTCACACTATTTTACCAGATTACCAGATGTTGTAACGCCCTAATCAAGAGCTTTGATTTCGACCTGGCTCTCCGAAAGGATAACGATATGTGCCTTAAAGGTATGGTCTGTCTTTAGCATCCTACTTACCTCCGCTCATTGCTAGCAGTTTAGCCTAAAATACACTGGCAGAGTTACAGAGGCAGACAGATCGATTAAATCCTAGTTTCCCTGAGAAAATTCCTGCTCCTATGCCGCAGTTCATCTTGGATCCATCTGTGAATACATTGGTGTCGAATTTATTTTTTATCATCCGTTGTTCCGTTCTCTCCCAGATGGAATCAATACTTTGAAGATCCTGAAAAACTTTATGTTCGGGATGATGTAATCTGTTTTCTTTGAAACTTGTCGCCGTTATGAAAAAAAAAACAGACTTCCACGGCCAGCTTCCCAATCATTCGTTTGCAAGCATAGAAGGCGATGTTCACTTTTTCTGTCTATTCAGAAAAATTTGCGGATTTTCACTTTTGGGTGATGTCGACTTCATATTCAAAAAGGTCAGTGTTGAAACGCCATCCAAAATGTTTTGAATCCAAAAATTTCCCCAAGGAATTTCTCTTACCAAAACAGCAAGTATATTCTTGTTCATTGTAGAGAGTACCAGCAGACCCAGACATTTCCGGAGAGGGGAGGAGGGGGGGTTGTAGCGAATCTCAGCGGGGGGGTTTCGGGGATAAGACCTCTCTTTGAGCTGTAAAAGAATGTAGTCATTTAAAGTTTTAAGTCGGTTAACTTCGTTTAAGAATGACTAAATTGTTACATTCTTTTTGTGAGTGAAGAATTAAAGTCATGAAGCCAATGACTGATTTGAATCAAAAGAGTATGGTTCCCGTTTATACGCCTTGCTGACTTTAAATTTAGACGCGGAATGCGTAGAAACAGAAATTATACTGTTTTTTGTTAGGTTTCTGTACACTACAAATTTAAGGAAAAAAATTTAATATTTTTGTAGTATCCTTTAATAAATGACTGCAGTCTGTAAAAGTAAAGTCTCAATTAACTTCAAGATTTCAATCAAATTTGAAGTCATGACTGCGACTTCAATTCCATGACGTCAATCTGTAAAAGTGAAGTCTCAACTGATTTCAAGGTTTCAATCAAATTCAATCAATTTGACTGCGACTTCAATTTTCAAAGTAATAGTTGACTGTTCCAAATGAATGCAATAGTCATTGATTTCAAGAAAATTTCCTGACTTCATTTTTTAAGTCATAAGTCTCAAATATAATGAAAGACTGCAGTCAGAAAACTGAATTCGCAATGACTGCAGCACAAAATGACTGCAGTATTCAATGACTGCATTATTTTACAGCTCTTCAAATGAATACTCAGTCTCATTGACTTCAAAATGCCTCAAGACTTCATGATTTTAATTCTTCACTCACAAAAAGAATGGAATAATTCAGTTATTCTTAAACGAAGTCAACAGACTTAAAACTTGAAATGACTGCATTCTTTCACAGCTCTGCCCTACTTTTTGCTAAATGACTGGATCTGCTAGTGGAGGGGCGAAGTGGTTAAATTTATTTTTGTTTTTTTGAGGAGAGTAATTCCCTTTGCAATCGCTTTTAGTCCCAACACTCGTATGCTAATTCTTTCAGGGACGAAATTGATAAATCATAGCACGGTGTAGCAAGGTTCAGCTGTTATTCTAAATTTTGTTAAGCTTACAATCAGATCTTCAGAATAATAACCGAAATTTCAAAGAAATTTGATACGGAAATAATGTCAGAAGTATAAATATACTATCTTATGATATGTTTCATGGAAGGAATTGGGATTAGCTATATTCAAGTTCTCACATTCTCGTATATTTCGGCATTCTGATAACATTTATTGATTTGCGATTTATATACTTAAAGAAAAGGTTTCTTCTAAAATATTTTTAAATTTTTGGCCTGCTGTTATAATCTCAAGCTTATACACATACTTACACTCAAAAGCATACACACATACATTTATTTTCCAAAGAAACATCATAACCATAACCATCATCATCAGTATGAACATTATTGCCATAATAAATGTCATTTATATATGAGCATACTATATAGGCAGCTAGTACCCATGTATTTCTCATCATGTATGAATTTCTCATCAACCTATAGCACTAACTCACATGAGAATATACTTTTCGGTAGATAAGTACGAAGTTACGTATCTTCTTCAACAATATCTGCCAAAATCAATTTGCTTAAAAGGTACTCTAACTTTCAAAGACTTAGGAATATGGTTCTAGGTATCCATTTTCCTTTCTTTCAATGTTAAAAAGAAATCTATGCGTAACTTTTCTTTTTTTTTGCTTTTTTGCATCAAAAAATATAAAGAAGAATAAAGAAAGAAAATATTATCGACAATATTAAAGGTAAATATTCTCAAAAGACTATCAAATTGCAGTAAAATACATACATACATACATACATACATACATTGGAATATTATAGATGATGAAAATGTTGGCAACATCTTTTTTTTACAACCCCAAGCTCGGTACTTTTGACTTTTGGCGCGCTTTTAAACAAACACACACATACATACATAGGCAGCCAAAACACATACCAATGAAAGAAAATGAAAAAAAAAAATGGAAAAAGAAGCTGACATTGCCGCAAGTGGGTCACATTCATTTTTGATGAGTTATCATTATTAAACGTTGTTCTTCGTTTTTTTCTTTAGTTGATGTTTTGTTTTGTTTTTTTTTGGTTTTTTTGTTGTAGTATGATACTTTGAAAAAACATAAAATAAAAAACACAATACATATTTTTCTTTTTCTTTTATTTTTATTTTTATTTATACATTTTTGGGTGTGTAAGTGAGGGAATGGGAGGTTTGAAAAATAAAGAAATATTATCACTTTGTGATGGCTGTGCAATGATATTTAATTTTATATTTTGACACTTGACATTTGTATGTAGCGTTTGTGTGTATGTACGGTGTAGTAGGAAATGTCAAAAATAATACATTTATTAAAATGACAAGTGTTTTATTTCATTTTTCTTGTTTGTTGGTTGTTTCAATTTTTTTTTGTTTTTTTGTTGATAAGAACGTGTGATGGAAATGCTTTGTGATAAGGTGTGCTTTAAATAGGAAAAGCGTTGTTGTATTTGAATTTTTATTGAGCAATTTAAAAGTAATTTGTTTAATATACATACATAGTTTAAAAAGTATTTTAATAATTTTAATCTTTCGTGAAGATCACGTACTTCTTTGGCTTTTTAATTCCATGAGGCCATGAGGAATATAGGGTTCATTCCAGTTCAACATTGTATATGGGATTTTTGATTATTGTATTTAAGTTTTCTCGCTGGTTCTCGTTTCTTTATTTGTATTCAAGTTTTTTACTATCTGTCAAAGTTACAGACACAGCGAATCAATGAATTTTCACTCTGGGCATCAGCTTATTCCAGCTCAACATCGTATATGGGATTTTTGGCTAATGTATTCAAATTTATAGCAAGCTTTCCCCCTTTTTAAAAATCTCTATTCGCCTTTAATTTTTTTTGCAATCTGCATACAGACCCAGCAAGTCAACGATATGGAGCTATCGTCTTTTTGGAGTTTTTAACCATTTTTCCCCGCTCTTTTTCTTGTATTCCTTTGGTCAATTGGTTCTGTGTAAGCTTTACGCCAGAATTTCTTAAATTATTGTTGTTTCGATTGCAAGTTGAGAACATAAGGTTTAATCTTCGGTCTATATCCCTGAGTCTTCATTTCTCATTGCCTCTGTCCTAGTTTCACTTAAATTGTAGTTACCTTATCCTCAGTTAGGAAATGAAGTTACCCAGATTACCAGGTTGCATTTCGGGGAAGTGAGAGTTAAAATTAGTGAGTTATACCTTCAATATCAAGTCGAACATCTATACCGGGGGTGCCCAAAAGGTTCATATGGAAGTGCATACACCAATACGTATAAACTTTATTATTATAAACTCATACGTTGGACAACAACAGAATCTACGTTGAAGACCAACGAAGCATACGAAAGTGTGGTTGCTTTGGCATTTTGGTATAGGCAAAGAAGAGAAATGAGAAATGTTCAGCCTATGCTTAAGTGCTTTCACAAAAACAAAAGTGTACCGAGTGCATAGGCCATGGGCACCGTTGATCTACATATATAGCAGGGCCGTAGCCAGGATTTTTTTTCGAGGGGGGGCGGGGTGGTTTTTCATTCGAAGAAAATTGACATTGACTTGCCATTACTGATGATGAGCCCGACCTCAAAACAATTACCAAAAATACTAAAAATAGTCAGAGGCTCATTTTTTTCAAATTATTATCAATAGGAATTCGGTCCATGATAAGGAACCCGGATGAGGTTTTCTTATATTCCCGAAATTCGTGCAGTTACTGCATTGAAAGCGGTCCTCCGAGTCGGGGTGCTCTGAGCAATAATGAATTAAAGAATTAATTACATTTTAAGATTGTTTCCTAGAACTTTGGAGCTGATCCACTACTATTGCCTTACAGGGGCTTTGCGAATAAAATGGTTCCTACTATTTGTGAATGAATTTTTTATACTGAACACGAATCTGAGATCAAAAATTTCCCATCACCACGTTTTAGAAAAAATAAGATGGAAAACCCTAAAATAGAATTTTTGGCCATTTTTTTTAATTGGAGAGAGCTGAACACTGGCGTAACCAAACCCGAAACTGTAAATCAAAAACAGTTACTGACCAAGAAAAACTATAAATGCAAAATTGCTCAGCATCACCTTCTCTTTTTGTATCCAAAGTCAAACCTCAGGTCAAAGAAACCAAATCGGATCTGGTCGCATAGTGTAACTAAGATTTCAAGTTTATTTTTTTTTATATTTGAAAGAAACCGTTGGAAGTAAAAAATATTTAAAAACTGTTCAATAGATTTTATTTTGACTTTTTTTTTTCATCCACTGGCAATTAATATCAAAAAATAGAAGAAAGTTTCCACATTTCGGGGGGGTCAGAACCCCCAAAACCCCACCCCCCTAAATACGGCCTTGATATATAGGTATATTTATAAGTAAATAATAATATGGCTCTGTAGTTTAATAAGTACCTAAGACGAACGCTTTTTTTTTATCAAGAACGACTAGTTCCAGTTAATCCTCTCAGGCTACCAGGCTGCTATACATCACCATTCGGATTCAACATAAAAACTATGGGTCCCTTTCGTATTGAGTACAGCTCATTACGATTGCCAGGAAAGCGTATGTGATGTCATAATGGACTTTTCGGCCTAAATGTGTTCTTTCTAAAAATTAAAGGGGGCTGGCACCCCAACTAATCAACCAGGCAGCATCGCATAGACGTGAAAGTAAAAATCGGGGAGGGTTGTTTCTCTGGTAATAGCTCACAGTCGAATAATAATATTTCACTAGTTAGGGACTAGAAAAAAGCTGAGATTCGAAAAATTACTTACTCTTATTTTTACATTATGGGACTCAAACTCATCTTTGATTCTCTCTCTCTCTGTCCTCTCCCTCTTCGTCCTCCCCTCTTTACCTTCCACCTCTTTTCTCTTCCTTATTAATGCGTGTTTTACTAGCTTCCATCTTTTACTCTTACTCTTTGCCCTCTCCCTCTTTGCCTTCTCCCTCTTTGCCTTCTTCCTCTTTGCCCTCTTCCCCTATGCTTCTCCCCTGGCACACTGTTCCAAAAAAAAATTAAGTAAAAATTTACTGACATTAATCTATGGATCCACTCTAGATTTTTAAATTCCCAGTAGGGAAAACAACAAATTATTGAACTTTGTTTCTCAATTCCATTCTAATATTTTTCTGAGCTTGCTTTGAAGGATATCGGCAAACTTCTGTAGAAATTTTGACTCTGCTGAAGACGTGAAGTAACATTTTTTAAGCTCACTCTATAGTAACCTCAGGGGTTGGAAAAAACTAGGGAGAAAGGTTCAGCGGTACTCTTACTACATTTCTTAAACTACAATTACAAGATATCACAAGGTCGTCTGGTTCTTTTTGTTCCCCATTTACCATCTTTTAAGCTTACTCAATCTATAATGAGCCAAACTTGATTCATCTTAACCGAAAACAGTAACTGCGTTTTATTTGCCACTTACTTCTAGTTATGTATAACTAGCAGCGATAATTGTATGGGAAAACAACAACAAAGCCGCAGAGATAACACGTTTAATTATAGCAAACAATTTAACTACATCAAATTCTAATGCGAATTGCCATAAGTGAAAGAAAAAGCATGGCAGTTTGGCAAAAAACAAAAAAGGAAAAGAGTGGAAATGTTTGCCGGTGAAACTAAGTTAAAATCATTGTTGAGTTTCCTTATAACTAGTAAAAACTAAAAACAATCCTCACAATTAACCGAAAGGACTGGGATCCATTAAAATGTTTCACCTCTAGCTGCTGAGCAGTTTAATTGTGAATATCAATATAACGAAGAGGAGACTTAACAACTTGGTCGCTTTATTCGCAAATGTTAAACTAGCTGGCGAATAAAACGCAGCTAGTATTACAAAAGGTTGGAATAAATCTCATCCAAATTATGCACAACATTTTACTTGATTCAGGAATGTTTCCAAATTATTAGGGGTACAATTGTTCAAGGGAGCCGTGAGACTTTCGGGTCAAGTGATAATTTTCAAAGAATTATAACAAAAGTGAAGCAAAATCTTGCGGTTGGTTCTTTGTAGTATATATAATGTTATAAATAATAGAGTATGGTACATAAATAAAGTTTTTCCCTATCAACTGACCATATCGGAAGCTTAGAATGTCTCAGACCAATGTTAAATGGTTTCTACCCCGTAAAAGCTGAAACTAGTTGTTTCATCTTCTATTTAGAATTAAAAAGCTATAACTACAAAATAATGCGATCAATCACAATTCAATATATATACATAAGTTAAACTGAATCTTCATTTTAGTCATATAAACATAATTTCTTTTTAATTATGGTCATTATTTCACAATGTATTAATTTGCCTCGTATATTTCCCAATAAACAATTAAAAGAAAATAATTCTCATTCCACTTAAGACCTCAAAATTGCTAGAAATTTATAAGGCATATCAAAAGTTCTCAACGCTATCATAAATAATTGACACACCTACACAATTAGAGTGTATTTTCATGTAAATACCCAACGGGAAAGTGTAAAGTGTAGTAAGCGAAAAAAGAATCAGAATTCGACACTTACATACTTACATTTTAAAGTAAATACATTTTTACACGACCATGTCTTTCCATTACTCATTGAGCATTTGTAAAGACTTTTACAGACTATTACAGTGTAATGCAAAGAAGAATGCAAGAGGATTCTGTTTTCATGCAAAGAATTAAATTCTTCTTTTAATTAAATGGTCTAAATTTCATTGCTATTCATTCAATTTTCATGTACTTATTTTGGGAACTAATATTAGAAGAGTCATAAAAAGTTTGAAGATTGCATCAATTTGATGTGAATGGTATATTTTCCGCTGGGTAGCGAATCACATATCGTCGCCTGAGAATTGATTTGGCGTATGTGTATAAGAATTCCTATGCCTATACGCCAAATCAATTCTCAGGCGACGATATGTGTGTGTGATGTGTGTGTGTTTGAGTATGTGTCATTCAGTAGAGGCGCCTTTTTTGAATAGCTGCCAAAATGGCGCTTAACTAGAATATACGCTAGTTTTCTATTTTCTAAAATAGTTTTCCTGAAAATAAAAAATATTGACGACAATTTTAAATTATTTTTTTTTTTCTCAGAAAAAACAAAAACCTCAGAATTTTTAGCTTGAAGAGAATAACAATTCAAAAATCAAACAATAACAATAAAAAATAAAATAAATAATTTTCATAATGAAATGTAAAGTTTTTCTCGCTCTTTCACTCAACTTTTTCTTCCGTTTCTCTCCCTCTCTCTATTCTAATGCTTTGTAAAATTATTTTACTGCAAATATCTTTTCAATTATTTATTATGAAAATTCCAAACTTTTTTTTTTGGTTATTGTTTTCTTTTTTTCTTTATTTGTCAGGAATTCTTAACAATAATCATAACAATTGACACTTGTTTCAAAAGTAAAAACAACTCATGAAGAAAGTAAAGAGGGTAAGCAGTTAAAGTTCGTTATGAAAGTGTAAAGTTTGTGCTGTACAGTAAGAAACAAAAAATTTCACTTTCCTTTCTTTATGTTGTAAAAGAAAATTGTTTTGGCATTTATGTCAAATGTCAATTGACAGTGATTTTCTTTTATATTCTTCTATATAAATATTTTTTTTTTGTTTTTTTTCAAAAGAAAATGTGGTGAATGAAGTTAGCTATAATGGTCAAAATGTGATAAAAATAACAATAATATAAACGAAAATTCAATGAATTAATGTAATTGAAGAAGAAGAAGCGAAAAAGGGGATGATATTGTTTATAATGTTAGCTTTTATAATAGAGTGGCTGCACTTAAAGTAAATGCAAAAATAACTTAGGGTGGAAAAACTAAAGAAAATAACACAAATTGTTTGAGGTAAATGACATACAATGATGTAGAAATAATGATATTTACTCATACAAGTTTATTGATTTATAAGAACCAAGGTTTTTGGAACTTCCTTATCGAAATCTATCGATTTATAAGAACCCAAATTTATGGGCCTGATTTTCAGCATTTGCATATATCACAGGGCAATGAAACAATAACATTAAAAATTAACTTAACTTTCTACAACTTCAAAAAACTGACTCTCTGCTCTCCAAACATATTCCCTGACCGCAAATCTCTGAGCTCAGCACTGCTTGGATTGTAGTTGGCAAATCTTAATTGCCTGACGATAAAGCAATGAGAAAGTTTAAAAATACCTCTTTGGATTTACTGGTAGGTGGGCATGGTTATTACTTGATTTTGATGGTTTTGCAATTAACTAACTTATAACGAATTTCGTTGTATTCGAATATATATTTCGAATACAACAACAATGACTTTGCCCTTTGAAGAATTTTTTTTGATGTTAATAATTTTTATAGCAGTTTTTGTTAGGGTATGAGAGTATTCCAATTGAAGTATGCCTACCGAATTTGGTTTTGCCTGATTTCTTTTGATATCTCTTGAAAATTTCATTTATATGGAAGGTATCACGCCCACTTAATCGGATATTGCTCATTTCATAATTTAGCTTGTATTAGGCTGTATTATTATTATTAGTTCAGGGATTAGCCGAATCAAACCCAGGTGGGTGCCTTTTCGTCCCCTACCGCATGATGCCTCTACTCTAAGCACTCGTAAACGAGCATGCTCCGAGCATTGGCATCCTGCGTCAACGCGAGTATATCCTTGTAGGCCAGGTGGCCAATCTCAGATTCATCAACGTATCGATTACCGAAGATTGCCCACCTTCTGCTCGCCAATGCTAGGCATTGGCACAGTAAGTGCGCCGCCGTTTCCAGCTCCTCCAGACACAACCTACAGGTATCATCCTCAACAAGTTTCATCTTCTTGAGGGGCCGTGACCCGTAGTCAGCGCTGTTACCCAGCTCAAAGTCTTCCGGTTTAGTCCGACGACTTTGGCTAACTCAGTGGCCTCTTTCCATCTTTCACAATGCTCAGATTTTATCCACTGTCTTATCTGGCTTTCCACCAATGGCGATGCATGGTTCTGGTCCGCAAAACTCGTCTGCTGAACCTTTTTTAGCCAAAAGATCAGCAGTTTCATTTTGCTCTATGCCTGAATGTCCCCTCACCCACATCATTGTAAGCTCATTTACACGAGCGCACTCATTGAGTTTTTGGACACACTCCAAGGCCAACCGAGAAGTTATATCAGGCTGTAAGTAATATCTGTATTAAACTTGGTTCAGAAAATTCAAGTTTTGTTTGAGTTATCGCAGTCATGGACAAATAGACAGACGAATGGGAAGTAGGCGCGGTTAGTGCTTGTGTTGTAGATGCTATTTGAATGAAGTGCTTGATTTGCTTCGAAATTTCCTTCAGTACCTGTTACTTTTTTTATTTGTGCTTGTAAGATTTTTTCTGATTTTGACCGATTTTTTTTTTCATTTATAAACTTGGTTTGTATTTCTCTATAATACCATGTTCCCACTGAGCTAAAATTGCGTAGTTTCAGCGAAGCTGCAATCGTTGAGATTGTGAAGCTGGTTTCGATTTTGGTTTCATTTGACAGTTATTGCTTGTTGTAAAATATCGGTGGCTAATATTATTATTGTTAAATATTTCTGTCTTAAACATTTGAATACGAAGAGAGTCAAAATGATAAACGAAATATTTAGCAACGAAATAAAAGTGTTTCGCTAGACGTATTTTTGTATGCTGAAATTGAGCATTTCTACGCAATTTCAGCCAAAAACACGGAAATGATCGAAACTACACAATTTCGGTTCAGTGTGAACATAGTATAATTGATTGACAATTTTTTCGCATTATTAATTTTCGATATAAATATTTTCGAGTTTTTTCGGTCTGCTCTAATAAACATGAACCTAGAATTAGGGCACTGACAATAAGATCAGACAACATAATAATCATTAATGGAGAATCATGAAACTAGAGTTGGTTAAATATTGACTAGGCCAGAGTAAAAACATTTTTCATTTACCGCATTTTCCAAATAATTAAGTACGTTTCATAAAAACTTCGGATTGCGACCTCTTTACTATCTATACTCTTTGTTTATCACCTAACCACAAAAAAGAGGCTGAGAGAAAAAGTTGTAGTACTTTTCAGTTCAGAAAAAAGTGGAATAATTTTACTTAAGAATATTGCCAGAGTAAAAGCGAAACGAAATGTATTTAGAGCAAAAGTGAAATGAAATATGTTCAGAGCAAAAACGTAATAAATGACTATTCTGTTTTTGCTCTGAAAGAATTGTTATATCATCATCAATCTAAATAGTATTACTCGGACCGTTCTTGCGCTGAGATAATAAATTGTTTCACTTTTGCTCTTATATAAATTTTAGCCTGCTTTTCCTCTCGGCCTGTCGACTGCGTCTTCAGTGATAGTTTAAAGTTTCTTACTTCAGCGCTGTTCATTTCTATGCTTGTTTGTCATTTCAAAGCAATCAATATCACATTTCACCTCTACTACTACCAAAAAACTACTACCTGCTTGTTAAGCATGACTATCTCAACTAAATGGTAACTGTCAACAATTTACAACAATATTGCAATAATCGAACTGAACATTACTTAGGCGTGCATATTTTATAAACTCAAACTCCTTCAACGAATTCCCTTTACTATTTCCCCTGTACTCAAGTACTCAAGTTTGAAGTCGATTTTGCATAAATTTTACTAAAAGTAATGCCAACCTGTCGCTAGTTTTCATTGCAATTTTGTTTTTTTTTTTTTTTTTTTGGCAATTTTTTATAAAAAAATTGCACAACAGCAAACGTTGTAGCAACATAGAAAAAGCCAGAGCAGCAATATCAACAACAGCAACAGTAATAGTAGAAAAAAACGAAAAATAAATACAAATTCCAATATACCGGATATAAAAAAAAAATACACAGTCACCCATACACATACACATTTGAAAGCACAAATGTTCAGAGAGGAAAAAGGAAACCAGCAAGCAACCCCATTTTGACAAGCTATAAAAATTTTATCAGTTCAAGCTACTTTTATTTTGACAAGCTGACATTTTGTGTGCTTTTTTGTTATTTTGTTCACTCAATATATGCAATAAAATTGCTCCACCATTTCACAGCTGCCGCAAACTTCCGATGTCTTGCTTCATGATTTACAAAAAAATAATAAAAAACAACAACATTTCCGGTATTTTAATGTATTTTTTTTTTCTTTTTTTTGAGGTATTGTCAGCAAAATTTTTATTGTATATGATATTTAAAACAACAACTACAACTAGGTACTTAACCTATGAAATTCTTGTTTCCTTGTTGGTGTTTTCTTAAAACATTAACCTTTTTCATGTTTCACACAAATTTATATTGCATATATTTAGGTATTCTAAGTTATACAAACAGTAGACATAGAGACTGAATGAAGTAGCAGTATCAAATTTTTGATAATATACTGCATACCTTTAGGCATTTATCTTAAACATACCCAAAAATAAAGTTAAATTGATTTTATGCTGATTTATCACAAACAACCAAGCGACACCCTATCATCTAAGCGTCTACTCCACAAAAATCATGCTTTCACTGAAATTTATTAACAATTGAAGAAAAGAGAAATGAAAACGAGAAATGTTTGCCTATTTTTAGGCTTAAACAAAAAACGATAGCAGTTATGTGGAAAATCTCCGCTGTCATCAGAGTTGACAAGGGTGTCAAGCGCAATTATGTAAAAAGCAAGTAAGGAAGAAAGCAAGCAAACAGTCCGGCAAGTAACCTGTTGTTGTTTGTCTTCCCTTCCCCTCCCTCCTTCTTTCCCCCCTAGTACAATGTAGCTCCCAATCTACAACTGCCGCCATTCTCTTCATTCCCATTTTCTACAACTCCAATCTTCTCAACTTCATTCTCTTCAACTCCATACTCCCCAATTTCTTTCATTTTCTTCCCCCCCCCCCCCTGAAGATAAATTTTCATTTTCAATTAGTTTCGTAAGTCAATATAAGTAGGCGTGTGACTTTCAACGCCTGCATACATACAATGTTTTGTAGGTGTTTCCTTAAGGGTGTTTCTCTTTAGTTTTTACTGCCATGAAAAACTGAAGGATACATAGAAGAAAGGGTTGGGTTGTTACTGCAGCTACTACTATTACTGCTGTGCTGTTGCAGACTTTTGTGTGAAAGTGTTAGCAATAAGATAAACAATTTTTATACTCAAAATTACTCAAAGATGTTAGAAGTTTACTTCAATTTTATATTTATTGTTATTATGTGCATGCACATACTTTTAGGAGCGTGTCATCTTTGTGAATTTCATATCAGCAAGCAAGCATGCTAAATGATAAACTTCCGTTTTTGGTTAATGTTTGTTTTCTACTGCTGCAATTGAAGTGATAAACAAATATTAAATGCTAATTTTCAAGACTATTAGTTTTTATGTTAATGATTATGTTATTCTGTTGAGTTTACAGTTGAGAAAATAATTATTTGTGCATATTTATAGGCGTTTTTGTGTAATTAAATGTAAAATAGAAGTGCAATTTTCATGCGATAATGATTATTGTTTACTTATAATAAAGGCATTCATGTTTATTGTATTTGCTAATAGTTTAATCAATAAATGGGGAAAAATATGATTGTTATTTTAGGCTAGTCAGAAATTTAGAAGTTTACTTAATTTATAAATAGGGTGGCCTAATGCGTTCACCTTTAAAATACTTATGTAAATTGAAATATGAATATATTAATAAAATGTTTAAATATAGGACTGCAGAGCAGGAATAATATAGTTTTGAAAATATATTAAAATTGTGTGGCTTGATTTCCGGTTTAATTGTCATTTTGGGGGTTTAGAAAATTATGAGAATTTTAAAATGTTGTGTAACTGAAAGTGGAAAACTTAAAGATTTTGCATAAAATATTGTATACATTTTTATTTTTTAAAATGGTTGCTTATTTTTAGGCGAAAATTTTATATAGAAAACTTCATTTTTCAAATCTTGAAGAGTTACAGCTAAAAAAAATGCAAAAAATTGCTTGCAAAAATTTTGAAGTCGTTATCAGCTTTAAAAAAATTTATTGTTTACTTTTAGGCAATCTAAAAAAAAATATTTTTAATATTTTAGTGTTAAAATCTTGAATAACTGAAAATAAAAACTTAAAATTTTTTGCATAAAATATTGTATACAATTTTATTGTTAAAAATGGATGCATAAGTTTAGGCGAAAAATTTATATAAAAACTTAATATTTCAAATCTTGAAGAATTACGGATAAAAGCTAACAGCTGAAAAAATTTCATACAAACATTTTAGGTTATTGTCTGCTATGAAAAAAAAAATTACTGCATACTTTTAGGTAATTTAAAAAAAAAAATTTAAGTACTTTAGTGTAAATATGAATTAAAAATATTAAAGACAAAAGCCAAAACTTGTAAAAGCCTGGCACACTGTCAAATCTCATAAATTTTGACAAGCTTCCACACTTTTTGTGGTTTACGAGGTTTACAAAGCGTTTGCACGGTTTTATGAGGACTCTTATTAAGTAAGTACTTGTGCGTGCATATGCTACTATATACTTCTAATCAAAAATAAATTTATGGCATACTTTTAGGAGATGGGTAAAATTTAATTAACTGCAAGAGTTATAACCGTAAAAATCGTTAATACCTAGATAAATGATTAAAACCGTAGATATAAAACCGAATACAAAAAGTTTTTTTAGAAAAAAAAAATATTTTGACGCATATTTTTGGGTATATAAATTACGAAAAATTAAACCCATGAAAGTTCTAAACATTCTACACCAAAAAAAAAGAAAAAGTAATTCATAAGTTTAATTTGCAAAAAAAAAAAAATTCTGTTGCATACTTTTTGGCTGCAATTAAAAAAAATGTAAGCCAAAAATGATGAAAATTATATATTAATACAACAACTGATGTATAAATGTTAGATCGCTCATTTGACTATAAACAAAAAATGTATAGCATAAATTTAGGCGAATAGAAAATAACAAAAACAATAAAATATGTAGTGTAAATAAGTGAAAATTATATTTCATACATTCGGAAATGTAAAAATAGTGTCCTGAAACAACAAGTGATTAGAAGTAATAAAAAAAAATATTTTCAAAATGTTGGGTCGCTGTGTCAGCTATCAAGGTTCCAGCGATAATATTGCCGCTGTTATGGGACATGATTATGCAAAGGTTTGTTTTTGTTTAATTGTTTTTTCTTTTTTGCATGTTTGATTATTTTTGTAGTTATGTATTTACTTTTTTAATCAAAAGTTATTCACATTTACATACATAAATTAATTTTCAATTACTCAAATTTCAATTTCATTCCGTTTTTAATTTACCTTTTTTTAGTTTCTATTCAAATATTTATTTTTATTTTCATTACCACTTGTCACCATTACCAAGCCACATTATTTCACATACTACAATAAACAAATCTAAAATGTTTTATGGAATTTTTTAACAGATGAGCATGTGAGAAAGCAGTTACTTTCATTGCACACTCCAAGTTTTGTGCCACAAATTCTGTTTCTATTATTTTTACTTTTGGTTCTACCATTACTATTATTTCTATAGCTACATTTCTATGTAGGAGTTACCATTTTCATATCACGTTAGTTGGTGTTTTTTTTTTACACAATTGAGCAATAAACAATGCTATTTTGTCCTACAGAAAGCATTCTATTAGTCTGAAAAATCTACGTTTATTTGTTTCATCTTACTGCAACAATTTCAGTTTGTTATCTATGCCGTATGAGGTACAGTGGTTTGAATTTAAAAACCATTTGAATAGGTTTATAAATTATAATTTGTATGTCTCTCGAACTTGGAAACATCTTGGGAAGCTTCTTCCTCTTCTCGGTTTATAATCGAAGAACAGCTTTATCTAGTTAGAAGAAAGTTTAAGTGCAATACCGATGAGTCCTTCAACAGTCAAAACTGAACAGTGCAATTCATATTGCTGTAATTTCGATTTCACTTGAAAGTGAAATTCAGAATATAGCTGATTGTTTTTAAGAGCTATTTGAAACGTCAAATAAAATATTTAATCACACCACTGTGCATTTATTTGCTTTACTTACTACCACTACTATTTTTGGTCCTCAAAAGAAGAGGCTGCTGCAATCCTGTGTTTTATTCAAAACTTAACTATGTAGAAATTCAAAGTGTAGTTGATTTTACCACGCATATGGTTTGAAAGTCAAGTTTATTATACTTTTATATGGTATCCTTAATAGAATATCCCTGTCCTTCATGTATACAGATGAAAATATATTTCTAAAAGGCAACAAGCAGCACATCAGTGTCAGTTTCAGTTCTCAATGAAGTTTTTGTAAGTTTTGTTTTAAAAATCAAAAACAAAAATGTAGAAGAAGAAAAAATATCAACTGTGTTTTCTAATTTTATTGTAGTCAAATACAGCTGGTTTGCTTGCTGGCTGCCTGACAGAGTTACTAACTGTGCTGGTTGTATACTACCTATTAGTTGCTCTTCTCTACTATGAATAGGTACGAATACATTACAGAACTGATGCTACGGCTTTTCATTAAACCTTCTGGATGTAAATACATACATACATACATACATATGTATGAAGCCTATGATGCCATATTGCTTGTTTGTTGGTTCAATGTAAAGCTAGTAGAAATACAGTAAACCCCGTTTAATTGCATCGACAAAAATGTAAAATTTCGGGTTTAATGAACAGTGAAATGCAATTAACCCAGGATTTTGAATGAGCACATTTTGAACTAAATAAAAACAAAAACTTTCTGGTGCAATTAAGCGAGAACTGCAATTAAGTTGAGTTCAATTAATTAGGTATTACTGTATTGTAAAAAAAAAAAAACAAAACTATGCCTGTTCATGATTTTAATGTACACTACTGTTTCTGCTACTTCTTTGTTGTATACGCTTCCAATTGTTGTTATTTTCCTTCTGTTTTTCTTTTGTTTTTACTTCTAATATTGCCACAAATGAATTTCCACGTTTCATATCTTTGGTAAACTTCTACTTTCATATATATCCTTATCATTTGCATCATCCTGAACACATCATTCCCGCCCCAAACCATTTAGGCAGCTGCATTGTTGTAGATATATATGTGGGTATGTATTTATGCATGTATGTGTATTTGTGCGCTGCTGCTTCAGTTGTTACTAATGGCAACATACGTAGAGTACTCAAGCTTTTACATATACTTATGCTTGCAGTAGTAGTTGTAGTTTTTCCCTCGAAAAATATTCAAAATATTTTCTTGTGTTAAGATATTTTCTCAATTTCGCATAGTTTTTGGAAAGAATTTTTGGTGCTTCTAAAGGTTCTACTGCTATTGCTGTAACAACAAAAACACATACTTCCCTTGAGTTCAATTAAATTACAAAAGTTGCCCGGGGCATCTATCTATCTCAAGCTAAAGCTTATATTGATGCTGATGTTGATGCCGAGGCTGTGTTTAAGTGTAATTGAAGTACGGAAATCACAAAAGTCTTGTAATAATTATGATAACACTATCACATACACACACAAACGCAGATTCATGAATACATTTATACATTTATGTAATACACACAGTGGCGGATTTAAGCTTTTAGTTTGTTAGGAGGGAGGTTGTGATTAGGAAATTATAAAAAATGCATTTGACACTAAATATAACCGGCTTGGTACTCTAGTGACAGCGCGCTGAACTCTCGTTTCTTGGTACCAGGTTCAATTCCCGACTAGGTTATGGTTTCTTATCTATCTTCCTTTCTTTCTTTCATAATTTGGGGCTGGTATATAAGATCTTATATGTCGCTATTCCTGACCTTCGGGTGGCCCATTTTCCTATTTTCAAGAATAACCAATCGAATCGAACACTGGCAACAAATATTAGAATTCAGAAAAAAGAATCAGCGAAGCATATATAACTGTTGACATTGCCTCTGAGTTGGTTGAATCAAACTAGAAAATAAATCGGCAATTATATTACAAACTGCACAAAAATCAGACCCATAACCTGACAACAACTTAGACCTAAGTTCAAACCAAATATTAGATCAAAGGATAGTCCAAATTTAGGCCAAAACTCAGACCAAAAATCAGACTAAAAAAAAGGCTAAATTTATACCATAAATCTGACTTAGACCTAAGTTCAAACCAAATATTAGATCAAAGGATAGTCCAAATTTATACTAAAACTCAGACCAAGTATTAGATCAAAATATAGTTCAAATTTATACTAAAACTCAGACCAAAAATTAGACAAAAAAAAAAAGACCAAATTCAAACCACAAATCTGACTTAGACCTAAGTTCAAACCAAATATTAGATCAAAGTATAGTTCAAATTTATACTAAAACTCAGACCGAAAATTAGACTAAAAAAAGACCAAATTCAAACCACAAATCTGATTTAGACCAAAGTTCAAACCAAATATTAGATTAAAGTATAGTCTAAACTTAGACTAAAACTCAGACCAAAAATCAGAGAGAAATTCAGACTAAAAAAGAGGAAATTCACAAACAAATTCTGATCAAAATTCAGATTAACACTCGATTGAAGTTCTGATCAAAACTCAGATCTGAATAGGTAGGTCAAGGTAAGACCAAGGTCAAACAAAAATTCCAACCGAATCTTAAATTAAAATTCGGCCAATAATCAGACTACAATTCATATCAAAACTCAGGCCGAAACTCGGACTAAAATTAGGTAAAAAATCAGACCAAAATATTTACCAAAAATCGGAGCAATACTCAGGTCGTCATTCAAACTAAAAATTCAAACTAAAAATTCAGACTAAAAATCAGACAAAACTTTAACCCAAAAATTAGACCAAACTTTGGACTAAATTCAAATCAAACTTAAGACAAAATTCTGGCTAAAAATTAAACTAAAATTCAAACTGCTGATTAAAAACTAAACTTAAGTTTTGAAATCAAAACAAAGAATTTGCCATAATTTCAACCCAAACTTAGACAGATATACATACTAAAACTCCGCCCAAAATTTCAACTCAGAGCGATATTTCGAATAAAAATCGGCTCAAATTCTGACCACAAACTCAAACCGTTATTCAATAGAACGATTCATAAGACCGAAAGTCAGACCAACTTCAAATAAAAAATTTGACTAAATACTAAAAAATAAATGTCGACCTAAGATAGGACCAAATTCTGAGCAAAATACTGACTAAATTTAAAAACATGTTCAGGCCTAAGCTCAGACCGATATTCAGATAAAAAATAGAACTAAATTCTGGGCATAGCTTCGTTATATTCAGACCAATATTCAAACCAAAATTCAGACCCAAACTTTGACCAATATTCAGAACAAAACTCAAACTAATAAGCAGGTCAATATTTCAAACTAGAGCAGGCAAAACTAGTGCTGAAAATCAGAGCAAACACTAAACCTAAAAATATTATAATAGATTCACAAAATCAGGCCTAAAAAGAGTATCAAAAATCAAACTAAAAGATTTTAAAAGTTTATTTCCATTTATATTTTTGAAAAAAGCTGTAGACTCGAATCTAGCAATCTCCTTTGAATCCGCCACTGTACACATACAAAACATTTTACTGCCTTAACTATTTCCAAGTTGTGTATGTATAATTTCTCTAACGAAATTTACTTCATTGGCTTGACTTGATTTGACTTTCGTTGCATATGTTGTAGCTTTAAGCTACATGGAAAAGGAAATAGTGCGAAAATGTTGCTAATGATTTCCTGATAAGATCGTGACTTATTATAATATCTTTGTGAAAGTTTTTTTTTTTTTTGTTTTTATAGAGAGTAGGAGTAGAGGGAGGAAATATGAAATTAGAGTTTATGATTAAAAGAAACATATGCTGAAAGCGTAATTAGCAGCGTTAAGGGGAAATAAAAATAAGCTCTAAATGCCTAAAGGCTTTACATGATATATGTATGCACACTTGTGCTAATAATGAACGAAAATAAAATATTTAATTTATCACAAACCACAAACTTTATTCATTACACAAATGGACTCTAATTGTATTTACAAAATATAGTAGGTTCTTATTTTATGGTACATAAGCATGTTAAATTAGCAGTTATTCTTTCTTAAGTGCGAGAAAACTTCTGAGGCATACTAAATTATGTTTAATTAAATTATATATATTCACAAATAAACCTCTTATTTTTATATTTTCGATAATTTTGAGATTATTTCAAGTTTCTTACTTTCATTTTTCTCATCGAAAAATTCGCGTGTTAAATTCTCAAGTTGATTTCTTTTTCCTCCAAAAATTTTGTGTCGTCTATCATCGATTTTTGTTTTCAATTCATTGAATTCATTCTTTAATTCTGTTAAACCATTTTTCTTCAATGATGTTTCAATAAGATAATCCTCGGTTGTTGGATTTTCCAGTTTTGTTGTATTAAATTTTTTTATAATTGCTTCTACAAAATCAACGATCAATAGAAGTCTACCGGAATGCGTAAAAACCTTAGCTGCTATATCATCCTTGTTTTCTATTATTTGTTTTTCTATTTCGCCAGCGAATTTCAGAAATTCTGAAAATTGTTGTTTACGACTTTGCATAGCTTCAGTCATAACATTAACAATGGTGTCATCGTTGAGCACTTTATCAGCAATATCTTTGGCATGAGTCATTAGCGATTTGATCATAGGAATAAATTTACCAAGGTAGGTCTGAAATTTTTCATCAGTATCTTTAGATTCTATAGATGATGAACTTCCGTCAGTGGATCCAGGTGTCAGCCAAGGCCTAAGGGCTTGATTGGTCTATTAAAGAAGAAATAAATTAATTTAATTTAGGGATAAGTTTCGTAGAATTTTATATATTGAATGTGCCGTATTTTTCCAACAGAAACTCAATGCCCACAAATCGTTTAATGAACGGAAAATATTTTATGTGCCTTTTTTTCCTACAGAAACAACGCGAATTTCGCGTTGGGGCAGTTTAAAAACCCTGGCAACGTTTTTGAGCAATTTTCTACTAGACACGTCATATTTTAAACACTTTTTTCGCTTATTCAATGATTTCGGACTTTGAGTCAAATATTTCTTTCTCACTTGCGTTAGCACAAATACGCTTAAAAACAAAAACACTAAATATTTGGACATTTTATGTTTGGCTTTAAAAAAATTCGATGTTAGTGCCACAAAATTTTAAACGAAACTAAAATTTGGTAACAATTATTAACCACTTATATAGGTAGCTATAGTTTATCGTAAAATTCTATGAATGCTTTTTAATTCGAAATAAATTTTTCTTATCATTTTAAATACATCTCCTTAATTGTTTGTTTTGTAAATAGTTTGCATCAGGTTTCAACTTTAAAAAAAAAAAAAAAAGTAACAAGTCCAACGTGTTTCTAAACTTTTAAATTTTATTTTCTAAGTTTTTTTTTTTTAGTTTTAAATATTTTTATTAAATTGTTTTGATAACTGGAATTTAGTTGACCATTTAAAATATATTCCAGTCAAGTTGAATTAATTTTTGCTTAAAAATTTATTGTTTAATCATTTTTTGTATGCATATTTTATGTTTTGCATTTTATTTATTTGTATGCATTTCACTCTCTTCACTCTCTTATATTATATAAGTAAGAGAGAATATCGGTTTTATATTCAAAAGGTTCTCACAGTTTTTATTGAATTATTTCCAGTGCTTTTTAAATATTTGTCAAACTGTTTAAACTGATATTTTTATATGCATAATATTTAAAAAAAAAAAAAAAATTTAAATCCATTTAATTTTAATTTGTTCTTATAATTGTAATTTAAAGATGAACTGGGAAGATTTTTCCTGTGACATACTTGCGCGTGCAAAATTTTGCTGATCTACTGATCTTACGGATGATTATACAAAGTGATTCAGAACTGCTTAGTGATTTTTCCTTAGCTCAAGAAGAGTAAAAAACTTTATGAGCATTATTCTAGTTCAGCTGTTTTATTAGATATTTACCATCCTTAGCCTAGGGTTAAAATTATTTGAACAGGTTATACCATATTGGTCCTACTTATTGACCTAAAAATATGATCGATACTACAATAGAAAGATATTAAGCAGATACCGAAAATAATAATTATTTTAAAAGATTAAATGAAAAAAATCGTCATATTCTAAATGTCGGAGAACACAGTGGAGTACATCAAGAAGCAGTTGGGATGCCAGCAATGCATGGTAACAAATCTAGATTTGCAGCTTTAATCAAAGCAGAAACTCCTCATGTAATCATCACTCACTGCAGCCTACATCGGGTAACACTGTTGTCTCTAAAATTCTCTCATTAAAAGACGTTATGTCTATTGGTGTGCAGGTTGCGAGCTCGTTCCTCTTCGGTCTTTTAAACAGTTCTGTGAAACCGTCGGTCGAAGCAAGACGTTCTTTTCTTTCATTCGGAAGTTCACTAGAGGTGTCGTTTTATCAGTACTCATGGAACTTAAAGTAGAAGTTTCTCGGTTTCTCCGAATAAAAGAGAGCAACCTTTGTTTTCTGGTTCGTTGTGACGCGAATTTTTTTGAATTTGTTCAACGCGAGTGTGAAGCAAGAGGAAGAGAAGCGAAGTAGAACTAACGAAGCTGCTGGTCGCTGGAGCTTAGGTCGAAAACGAACTCTGATTAGTTATCGCGAATAATTTTTTTTTAAATAGTTTTTTTTTTTTTGTGGAAAAATGTTAAAATTTCGCAAGAAATCGATCCGTCGGCGTTGATTTTGTGATATTTTGCATATATCTATTTAATGTTGCACTTTATAGGTACGTAGAATTGTACATTTACTTTTAAAAATGCGCAGTCATTTCAGTGTCTTTGATATTATTAATTTTTAAAATAAAAATTAGTACTAAATCAATTTGAAGTCAAAAAATCAGTAGATTTTCATGTTGATTTCCTCACTCACTGCATCCTACGTCGACTGACACTGTTGTGTCTAAAATTCTCTCATAAAATTTGAAAGACGTTATGTCTATTGACATGTAGGTCGCGAGGTCGTTCCTCTTCGGTCTTGTAATCAGTTGTGTGAAACCATCGGTCGAAGCAAGACGTTCTTTTCTTTCATTCGGAAGTTCACGAGATTTCACGAGATTTCACGAGGTCTCGTTTTATCACTGCTCATGGAACTTAAAGTAGAAGTTTCTCCGAATAAAAGAGAGCAACCTTTGTTTTCTGGTTCGGTTTGATGCGAATTTGTTTGAATTTGTTCGACGAGAGTGTGAAATAAGAGAAAGAGAAGCGAAGTAGAACTCACGAAGCTGCTGGTCGCTCCAGCTTTCGTCGAAAATGCTCTCTGATTAGTTATCTTGAATCGCGAATAATTTTTTTTTACATTGTTTTTTTTTTTTTTTTTTTGTGGAAAAAATGTTAAAAGAAAAAAGTCTTAGAATTTCGCAAGAAATCGATCCGAAATCGAAATTTAGTGTTGCATTTTACAGGTACGTAGTACTGCACATTAACTTTTAAAAATGCGCAATCGTAATTGTTTTTTTTCAGTGTCTGTGTCAGTTTCAGTGTCTGAAAAATTATTGATTTAAAAAAAAATATAGATTTAGAAAAATCAGTACTAAATCAGTTTTAAGTCAAAAAAAAGATATTGATTTCAGAACTTTTTAAAAATCAGTATTTAAAAAAGAAATAAAAAAAAAACCGTAGATGTTCCTACCAAATCAGTATGTCTACCTGCTTTATCCATCACCCTCCATTTGCAACCTTTGGATCTACTACTGCCCTTGCTTATTAAATTACAGTAGTTGGTGAATATAAGGATATCGGAAAATCTCAAGACTTTATAAGACTTTATATCTTAGATCAGTGTTTTAATTTTATTCGTAATCTGAATGTGTATCAGCCATACAGGTTTTTAAGCTAGTTTCCCCTGAATAAATTCTCCTAATTCTCTTATATACGTCATTTACTGTATTTACATTTCATATATTCAAAATTTCTTCACATTTTCTAATTCCGACTCAATTTTTGCTTCTCTCATAGATTTATACCGATTGGGCTAATTATTATCTCGAACGTGCCAAATCGAAAAAGAAAGTCACAGATCTTTCGGCTGATTGCCGCGATGGTTTGCTGCTTGCTGATGTTATTGAAGCGGTGACGTCATTCAAAGTACCAGACTTGGTGAAAAAACCGAAAAATCAACAACAAATGGTAAGCAAAAAAAATAGAAATATTAAAAATTGAATTATTAAGCATATAAATTTAAAAACAAATTATAATAATAGCAATAAAAATGTCATGAAAAAGTGTTGCCAATTCAAGAAAAATGAGAAAAGTTTAAAAACCAAATGTTACTTAAGTGAAAAAAAAAATTCACTCACAGATATAATTAATTTAAAAAAGTTCATTAAAAAATTATGAGTTTCGCAAGTAAAAGTAAAAACAAAAACTTAAATAAGTAAAACTGCAGAAAGTCGTTTTAAGAAAAGTCATTAATACTGACTACTGGTAGTATTGCTACTGGGTGGCAACCAAATATTGCACGGAGTATTTCTTTCTTTCTTAGTTATTGGCAACAACCGCACCCTTTACTTTACTTTAGTTTTCACTTTACCGCATGCAGCTAGCACATACACTTATACACACACACACACACACACACACGCAAACAAATCTTATAGTGAGTCACTGTTTTTCTTTTTACTACACGTTTTTCACATTTTCCCCACCATGTGAAAATGTAAAAATATATAGAATTTCGTTAATTGTTTTTCGCACTCATTCGCGCAAACGTGAAAATATTTTGGGTTTTTTTTTTTGTCCTTTTAGAGTCATATTTGAAAGACAGAAAGCAGAAAAACTCGAATGTCATCATGCTGAAACAGGTTGGCTTTTGAAAATACATACCTTACTCTTTTTTACGCCATAGCTCTCAAACTCACACTCAATTCCTGTAGTCATTTCTTTTGTGGCGCAATATTTTCATTTTGCAAGCGAAAAAATTACAACAACAAATACCAGTACATCATATGACAAACCGATGTTTTCTGCGGTGTTTGTATTTAGATACAGTAATCCCTGGTTAATTAACTCATGCTTAATTTTGTTTTCTGTTTAATTGCATCAGTTTAACGTTTTTGATTGAAAAGGTACACAAATCCTTCGGTTAATTACATTTTTCCGTTTAGTCGGTACAGAAATTGTACATTTTCATTGTCGCATTTAACCGGGGATTACTGTATATACATAAAAAACAAAAACTCAAATGCTGAATTTAAGTTTTGTGTTGAAGTTTCAAGTGCATTTGACGGCAGAATTATTTCCGCCTCGACAGGATGTTAAGCAAATGTAATTTGGCTTCTTCGCTGATGATGACTGTCATTTTCTTTTTTTTTTCTTTATTTGATGGCAACCCACTTGTTTTTTACATGGAGCATTACAAATTTTAAAGTTTTTTTTTTTTAAATAATGAAATTTTAAGTTGAGTTGAATCCAAGATGTTCAAGTTAATGACAACACTGAGAATATTTTATATTCTTAGACCTATGGACCGCGAACTAAATACAATTTTATGACTGTTGGGCACTTGCCTCATCATCATCTTAATGTCCTGTACTCACCACTGGTGACTTACAACATCATAGCTAATAGTGAATTTGTTAATTTCTACTTCCAAGTCCAGCTGTCGAAGCAGGGAGAACTCGGACGTAGGATTTTTTTGACGAACTCGGGTTTGGGGTGGGCTAAGCTATCCGAAACTGTATCCCAATCGGTGTCCCACAGCTTGGCTTCCGAAGAAAAAGACGTAAAAGTACGTCTATAGTATGAGGACTTCTGTTGAACAGACAATAAATCCATTTCCCACCACTCCCATACATAATCCTACCAAATCATACAAGTGGGGGAGGTGAGGAGAAGGCTTACCTATGTCGTACCGAAAATGATTTGTGGATGCCTGGGAAGTTCGCCTATTTGGTGCTTTATGGTTTATTAGTACTCAAAATTTCAGAATTTGATGGATATTGGATGATAATCGCAGTACATATTCTTTGAGGAGACTCTCCTCTTATCGATAGTGGCCGACCGAACTTTGAATTTCGCCACCGAACCTGAACTTCTGCATTTTTCTTTAATTTCGACTAAAACCGAACAGAAACCAAACGTGTGGGTTCAGCCATAAATCAAGCAGAAACCGAATGTAAACTGCTGCATTTTTCTTAAAGTTCAGCCAACATAAAGAACTACTTGCTCGGCCTATAGAGTATGAGAACTGTTATCAGTCTCACAGCATAATTCTTATTTATATGGGAGGGGTGAGGAAAAGGGTTTGCTATGCTTTAGCGCAAATCAAACTCTTTATCAATCACATCGCCTAGGACGATAACACAGCCACACAAAAAAAAAATGTTTTTTTCGAATCCGGGCGACCAGACCATGTTTATTATATGTTTTTGGGGTCGCTGAATCCAAATCCAAGCACATCCGGGTTCTGACATAACCTCAAAAACCTTCATATATAGTCTGACCCCCAGGTTCGAAAAAAAAATTCATGAGATTTTTTGAGGTTATGTCAGAACCCTGACGTACAAGGGTTTTTGAACCTCAGATTCAGATTCAGCGACCCCAAAAACATTTTTTAGACGTGGCCTGACCTCCAGACCCAAAAAAAAACATTTCTTTTTTGTGAGGTTGTGTAAACAGACCCTAGATTTTTTTTTTTTAGACTCTCCAGTTATCGTTAGTGTCTGAGCAGATCTCAAATTGTGGTTGAAACCGATCGCCAAGACTGTTGGGGATATATCTAGAAAGCGATTATGACTCAAAGGTAAAATCAAAGTTTCTTTGTGTTTCGAGTAAAGAGTTTTGAATCCAATTGCCAAATCAAAAATTCCAAATTATCAAGGATGATAATTGAATCACTCAGTACTGATTCCATCAATACCAGTCGCACATTAACAAAGTTGTAAAACCAATGGACGGTTGCCATATTTAAATCAATATTATTCCAATACTGGCACTGGATCGAGTTTATATGGCATTTCTCGACCGGTGTAAAGTAATCATTTTGGTTTTCTGGTTAGAATCTGGTCATAAACTCCAGACCAGGAGCTTAGCTTTTATAATAGAGATTTTCATGTCTATACTGAGATTGTTGTTATATGCGTCAATTGTGGGCTCCAAGTTTATGGCTCGACGATGTTATTGGGCCTGCCTCTTACTCTTTCTTGATGAATAGCTCAGTCATTATGATCGTTACTCTTGAAAGGCTTTTCTTAAGAACGTAGCACCGCTCTACCGCATCCTCTGGATCCGCTAGTGCTGTAGTTTATACACTTTACTTTGAAAAGTAACTTACTCACACTAAGTTGCGTTCTTTTTTTTTTTTTTTATCGCTTACTTTAATTCAATTTAAATCGACAGGCATCACAAGAACCACTCCTACTTATTGCCAACTCGCTTCGCTTGGCTATTTTGTTTTGCTTCTTTTTCTTTGCCAACCTGTACCCAAATAATACAATGATATGCAAAATGCCAGTGTAAGAGTGTTATATTTGTTCCAAGGACGACAACGGTATGCAGAAAGGATTTTACGAAGCAACAGAATATGTTTTTTTTTTCTAGAACTTTAGTTTGACTTTTTTCTGCTTTTCTTCTGTTGCAAAAAAAAAAAAAAAAAAAATTTACTTAAATCAACATTTGAATAGAAAAAAGTAGCAGCATAGAAAAAGTATAAAATACATGTATAAAACAAAAAAAAAAATAGTTGAATAAGAAAAAAAAAAATAAAAATAAAAAGTATGGCGGGCGACTTGACTTTGAACACTTTTACGATTCGCTGATTTTTCAAGTTTTCAGCTATCGAGTCGAGCGTGTCCTTCTGCTGTCCTGAGACTTGCGTTACTTTTCTGCATACGCTGTCTTTTTTCTGTTTTTTTCACTCCTCTTTTTTTTAAATAGAAATTTTTATTCTTTTACTTTGAAAAACCACTCATTAGAAAAGTGTTAGGTAGCGAGAACAACAACAACGACTGCGACAACGAATGACTCAAATTGTATTCCAAGTTTGTGTTGCAAGTTTCTCTTTAAAACTTTATTAAAAAGTTTTCGTGTTTGCGGAGGAACAAAAAAAAAAAAGGAAAATACAATTCAGAATAGAAAAGAAAAGTTTGTAGAATTTGATTTAAAAGTTTGTTTTATTATTATATCGAATTTATTTAAATGTATGGCTATTTGAGTACCGAGACATTAAATCTACATTGAGATAAAAGTATTATACTCATGAGAAAAATACTGCAAGAAGAATATTTTTTGTTTTGTAGTTCAAAAGCTTCGTGCGTTTTCAACAGTGTAGTGGAGTCGAAACACTAAAGTTACTCAGTTTTTAGAAAACCGGCTCTGATTTCGACTCTTAAACGGACTTGATTTTTCGAATGAGACCCCGACTTTGTTTTTAATTCGATTATAAAAAAAAATCAACATCTACTCCAATTTATAATTGAAAAGCTTAATAGTTTTGGTCTGGTTTATAATCTGCTATTGAATCTGATTCTGTGATCTAGATCTAAATAAGACTTCAGATATTTTCAGTCCGGTTTTTGGTCTGAATTTCGGTCAGCTCTGGTTTGATTTTTGAGCTAAGTTTTAATCAGATTTTCTGTTTGATCTTAGATCTTAGCTTGCTTAGACTTATAGTCTAATTTCAGATTTGAGTTTGGGCCTTAGTACGGTCTAATTTTCGATCTGAATTTTGGTCGGAATATCGGTAAGAGTTTTAGTTTGGTTTGGTCTGAGCTTTGATCAGAAGTTATTTCAATTTATGATCCCAACTTGGTCTTGATATTTTTGTGTGTTTTTGTCTGAATTTGGGTCTCAATTTTTGTCCAAACATGATTTGATTTTTGTTTGGCTTCCGGTTTGATTTGTGGTCTGATTTTAGTTCTAAATTTATTCGTACTTTCGATCTGAAAATCAGCTTAAATTTTGTTCTCAATTTAGCCTGATTTTCGGTCTGAGTTTTGATCAAAATTTGATGTAATTTCTGCTCTGAATTTTAGTTTGAATTTAGTCTGTATTTTTGTTTGAATTTGGGATTGATTTTTTTGTAAGAATTTAGTGTGATTTTGTTTCGACTTTTGGTCTGAGTTGAGGTCTGATTTTGGTTCAACTTTCGGTTTTGGACATCGGTCTGAGTTTTTATTTCGATTTAAGGTCTCATCTTGGTCTTGATTTTGGTGTGTGTTTTTTCTCTGTATTTGGAGTTCAGTTTTTTTCAGAACTTTTTTAGATTTTTTTTCGCCTTCCGGTTGGATTTGTGGTGTGATTTTGGTTCTAAATTTACTCTAACTTTTGGTCCGAAAATCGGCTTAAATTTTGTTCTGAATTTAGTTTTCCGGTCTGAGTGTTGATCAAAATTTGATTTGAATTTTGCTCTGAATTTTAGTCTGAGTTTAGCATGTGTTTTTGTCTGAATTTGAATTTGACTTGTTGTTAGAATTTAATCTGATTTTGATTCGACTTTCGGTCTAAGTCGAGGTCTGATTTTGGTCCAACTTTCGGTTTGAACATCGGTCTGAGTTTTTGTTTCGATTTAAAGTTCAAACTTGATCTTGATTTCATTGTGTGTTTCTGCCTGAATTTGGAGTTCAGTTTTTATCGGAGCTCGATTTGATTTTTGTTCGGCGTTCGGTTTAATTTGTGGTCTGATTTTGGTTCTAAATTTACTCTAACTTTCAGTCCGAAAATCGGTTTAAGTTTTGTTCTGAACTTAACCTGTTTTTCGGTCTAAGTTTTGATCAGTATTTGATTTGATTTTTACTCTGAATTTTAGTTTGTGTTTTTGTCTGAATTTGAGTTAGAATTTGATCTGATTTTGATCCAACTTTCGGTTTGAGTCGAAGTCTGATTTTGGTCTACCTTTCGGTTTAAGCATCGGCCTGAGTTTTGATTAATATTTGATTCGATTTTTGGCCTGATTTTTTGCGTGATTCTTTTTTCCACAATTTGGTCCAATTTTCGGTTGGATTGTGGTCTGCTTTGTCATTTAATTTTTAATCTGACTTTTGATCTGAATATCTGGTGTTTGCTGGGAATTCGATCGAAATTTCGGTATGATGTTTTGTAAAAATTTAGACTAATTTTTTGTCTGGCTTTTGGTTTGATTTTTAATCTATATGTACTGGTCGGTTTTCTTATCAGAACTTGGTCCGATTTTTAACTTGACTTTCGGCGTAATTTTTTTTTTCAGAGTTTGGATCGATCTTTAATCTTTGAATTTGATTTTTTTTTTCAGAATTTGGTTTGATTTTAATTCGACTTTCGGTTTGAGTAGAAATCTGATTTTGGTCTAACCTTCGGTTTGAATATCGGTCCGAGTTTTAATCAGAATTTTGTTGGATTTTTGGTCAGACTTTCGGTGTGATTTTTTTAGAATTTGCATCAATTTTTGGACTGATTATGGTCTGACTTTTGATCTGATTTTATATCTGACTTTTAATCTGATTATTTGCCTGAGATTTTTTAAGAATTTGAGCTTAATTTTGATCAGGTTGCTGGTCTAATTTTTGTTTGGTTATTGTCTGTCAGCCTCTCTCAAATCCATCATTATGTAAACGTGAAAATATTTGAAATAAGACACACAAATATATAATTTCAAAATACTCAATTAAAAAAAAATAAATTTTTAAAATTTTTGTTAACAAATTTGTTTCTAATTTAAATTAACTTATGTATTTCGAATGAGAAAAGAGACAACCTAATGAAAGGTGTCAGTTGTACAATGAAATTCAATAAATTTTTACATGAAATGAGCAAAATAAATATACAAAAGTATAATGCTTTTTTAAATTATTTACGAAAATTTCAGAATATAAATATTTTCTCACCTACACATTCGTAAAAAAAAACATAAATACGTGTGCAATCTGACATCATCAACATCATCTTCTTCATCATTTTGGTGGTAAATCAAAAGGAAGCAGTAGTGTCAGGCTGTCACACGTAAAATGAGAAATGTTCCCCCCCTTCTTTGAAGCAACAAATGAAGGGGAAGAAGAAAACAAAAATCCAAATCACACTAATGATTTATGAAAACTTCAAAAATATTACAAAATCTTTTGAAAAAATCTTATATATACCTACTCAAAACTTAATTTAGACATACCTATCTACATATGTAGGCAAGTGTATTTATTATTTAAAAATAGCTAGAATGGTTTACAGTGGGCATGAGGGGGAAAAATATTTTTAAAAAAATTCGGTATATTCTTTTTGTAAGAAAATTACGAAGTACTGGTATTTTTTGTTGGAACCAGTGCTCGAAACGTCGTCTTCCTTCTAATCTTTAAATACTTCAATGATTTTCAAAACAGTTTCATCTAGACATTGAACCTGACCACGTAGTTTTCAATAAGTAACCCCCTTTTTTTTTAAAATTTAATATTTCATTATTATATTTATTGAGTTTTCTATTAATCTATGCACTTTCAAAGAATGGTTACGAAAACTTTTAACTAAAAACTTCATTTTAACCCACTGTCTACCATGGTAATTTAGTTGACTCTTTCTTCTTTTTATGTTGACAATTTTTTATTATTTTTATTTCATTTCCTTTTACATTTATCAAGTAAATTGAGGTCGCTTTATGAAAAGTTTATGTGTTTATTTTGAATATGTGAGTATGAGTGGTAAGAAATCGTATGTTGTTGCCAAAATAAATGCATAGATGCATAAGTGCAATGATGAATTCTAATTTAAAATGCTAAAAATAGTAGAAAAAATATTAGAAAGACGATGTGCATGGAAATGTTTTCAAAAACTGCTCATATATCATGACAAACATTTTGGCTAAGAAAATGAGAAATGATTGTTTGAAATATTAAACAAAAAATATTCATCTTCTTTATAAATTTGTAATTGAAAATCCTATCAAAATCTTAACAACTAAAAGGAAAGAAAAAGAGGAAAAGATTTTTACTTGCTCGATTTAAAAGAATATGTAGAAAAATTCTTCTAACATTTGAGTATAATCAAATTATTTTGTCAATAATGTTATTTAAATTAAAAATTTCTACAGCAAATAAAGAAATTTTATTTGCCAAAATTTGCCAAATTAAAATTTTATGATCTTTAAATATCTTTGTATATACAGTAATCCCTAGTTGATTGACTTCCGCTTAACCCTGATATGGCCAATGGCCTATATCTAGTACACTTCAATAGGTTTTTGTTTTGATTGAATATAGCATATTCTCATATACTCAAAATCAAACATTTCTGAAGTGACCTATATAAGACATTGGGCATATCTGGGTTAATTACGTTTTCCCTTTAAATGCATCAAAAATTTTACTTTTTTAACTCAACATATATTTACTCTCCTCGCTTAATTGCGTCAAAAATTACACATTTTCTTTGACGCAATTAAGCGAGGTTTACTGTATTTGTCTAATATTCCTTCTTCTACAAATTGTCATACATACAAAGAAGAATATTAAAATTGTATTGCTTTTACAATATGTAGAAAATTACAAACGAAATAAAAATCGCTTTTGTAAAATATCAAATTTTATAGCTTTAATTTGATTTTACTTTGAAAATTGTTGTGATGACAAAAGAAAGAGAGCAGAAAATACTTGACAGTGTTGCCAGCATACACGCAATATACTTCACATACACATATGAATATATTAACGTGAATATACATAGATATTCATAGAAACGTCCTTACGTGTTTGTAGTATGTAAATGTGTCTAAAATTGGCAACATACGCACAAGTGGCATGCATGGCATACAGTGTGACGAAAAGCCCAAAAAGCATATAAAATTTGGGTTAGTTTTATTTATTTTTAAGTTCAAAATAGATTTGTGTTGAATATTGTTCAAATCTTAGAGAACTTAACCATGCAGTACCACCCTACACAGTGACGGATACAGATGAAGAAAAGAGGGGGAGGGGCGGAGGAGGTGAGGGATGGAGGCTAAGGAGCTGTATATTATTATATTCCTTGAAACTTGGTATAATGAAATTATATTTATGCTAGCTTACAATTAAAATAAACCAAGTAACGCTCCTGACTCCGGACTGATTTTTAATCTGAATATCCGGATGAAGTTTTGTTTGATTTGGGTCTGATTTTAGTCTTAATTCTGGTCTGATTTTAGGTCTATATTTTGACCGCTTTTTATAAGGTTTTTATTTAAGCTCTGATCTGCTTTTTTTTGACTGATTTTTAATCTGAATATCCGGATGAATTTTTGTTTGATTTGGGTCTGATTTTTGTCTTAATTCTGATCTGATTTTTGGTCTATATTTTGACCTCTTTTTTATTAAGTTTTTATTTAAGCTCTGACCTGCTTTTTTTGGACTGATTTTTAATCTGAATATCAGGATGAATTTTTGTTTGATTTGGGTCTGATTTTAGTCTTAATTCTGGTCTGATTTTAGGGTTATATTTTGACCACTTTTTTATTAAGTTTTTATTTGAGCTCTGATCTGCTTTTAGTTTAAGATTTGATCTGCTTTTTGGTTCAAGTTTCAGTCTAAATTTTTGGTCTAAGTTCTAGTCTAGATTTTGATCTAAAACTTGATTCACTTTTGGTTTGATTTTTGACCAGCTTACTTAAATCAAAAATGTTAGTTTTATTCGGAATATCGGGATGACTTTCTATATGAATTTGCAATGATTTCTTGTCTGAATTTGATCCGAAATTTTGTATGTGGTTAATCTGATCTGAGTCTAAATTTAAATTTGCTTTTACTTGGCGTGCTTATTGTTCTAGTTTTTATCTGAGTATCGGGATAATTTCTTATCTTAATTTTGGTCTAAAATTTGGTCTTGGTTTTGAAGTGATTGTTGGTCTAAATTTTGATCAAATTTGACCTAAATTTTGATCTGATTTTTAGTGTCAAGTTTAGTCTGATTTTGATTTGAGTTTTAGTCAACATATGATTTAAGTTTTGTTCTAAATATCCAGATGATTCTTGGTAGGAGCTATGCGTCTTGTTTTTGTACTGATTGTTGCTCTAAATTTTGGTCAGCATCTGATCCAACTTCTCCTCTAATTTTTTTGTGTTAAGTTTAGTATGGTTTCGATTTGAATTTTAGTCAGCTTTTGATGTAAGTTTTGACCCAGATATAAGACGATACTTGCCCTGGAGTTTCGATATGCGGCCCGGTCTATAATTGATCTGCTTTTTGGTGTGAACTCGGGTTGGATTTTAGTGTGTGTATTGATTTATTTTTTGTCTGAAGTTTAAATATGCTTTTGGCCAGCTTTTGAGAAAGTTTGTGTCTGAATATCGACATGAACTGGCTCTGGTTTTAACAGGTGTTTCAGCCTGAACTTTGGTCTATTTAGATCGCTTTTAGTAAGCTTTTAGATTTAGCTCTGATTTCTCATTTCTGGTCTGAAATTTAGGTTGAATTTTGGTAAGTTTTTGTTCTGAAGTTCGTAATGATTTTTGGTAGAAACTTCGTCAGTATTTTAGACTGTATTTTCGTCCGAAATTTGGTCTGAATTTTAAGCAACTTTTTGTCTGAGTTTTTATATGATTTTATGTGATTTTTTTAGTCTGAAGTTTGATTTAATTTTTGGTTAGAATTTTGGTGTGAATTTAACTTTGGAATCGGTTCTTGGTCCAACCAACGAGTTCACATTTCTATTATTTTTAAAATGCTTATAAAAGTTTTTCATTGCGTGACAGCTTTATCTCTGAGGTCTGTATCGTACTTTTTATGTATGTCACAGAACGGTGTTCTCTATTCTAGTTACCTTGATTTCACCTGAAATAATTTTTTTCATTAATTTTTTTTGTACATTTAATTGTTGTTCGTGCACCTCTCAAAAATCCACTACTGACATCAAACGAAACACTTCAAAAACTAATTTTAATTCTCAGAACTCTTTAAGCGTTTCGCTACCACTATGCAACACATCATACTCAAAGTGTAACGCAATCATCGAATTTCTGCATACATGCAAAGAAAATTATAAAATACTCGTAGCTATGTAAATTTTCTAATAAATAGAAAATTCAATTTTAATTTTAAAAATCTTCTCGAAAAAGAAGAAAAACTCGCTTCATCGTTTCATTGCTTCTTTAGAATATATGTAGTACAAGTTAATCTATTCATAATTAATTGCTTTCAATGCTTTCTTCATGTAAATAATTTGAGTTAAATGTTTTGATAATGAAATAAACATAACACCAGTTGCTCGATAGGTTATGTGTATGTTTATATTATACAATTACATCTTAACTTCCCCCCTTCCACCCACTTTTCCATTACATACATTCAATTTCAAAACGTTCTTCAGTTTCGCGCCTGATTTCTTGTATATGGTGTTTCGAAATTTTGAAAAATTCTCCATTTCGAACATGTTTCACTTTGGAATCCCCCCTTTCCCTTCCGCTCTGTCACTCTCGAAATCGTTTTCATTTTTACTCACACCCACATGTAGTATTTCCTTTTTGCCTTTTACTTCTCTTAGCATATTACAAATTGTAGTTCATTAATGAAGTTTTCATTTGAGCGTGTACGTGTTTTTCATTTTCAATTGAGATTTTATTTTGGGTGAAAAAATACAAATGTAAATGTGAAAATGAAAATGCTTTTCTATTGCATAATTGAAACATTCAAAATTTAAAAATTATCTCTCTTTTTTTATATTGTTTTACACTTCTTCTGTTACTTGCCAGATTATCTTCATTACTATGTCTAGAACTCATAGATTATAAAATTTAAAATATTGAGGAAAAGTTATACATATCTAGTAAGAACTGTATATAACTTTCTGTAGGGGAGTGTGGGGAGAAAAAGTTCCTGCCATTTTGTTTATTATTTTTTTCTTTTCTAATTTTAGTTGCTGCTTTCTTTTTTTCAAAAAAAAAGAAAGTATGTTGCACACATTAAACTGAAACTATTTTTTATTATTTTATTATTGTTATAGAAGTAATAAAATTTTTTATTGAGCATTTTTCGAGAAAATAAGCTGAAGTTCATAAAATTGTTTAATATGAATATAGTGAAGAAAACGAGGGTGGAATATGCAGTTGTAAATTGATGGAACTTTAAGTTTATTTTAAGAAAATTTTATAATTTACGTAGATGAAATAAAACTACTTTGTTTTATATGTTATGTTGAGGATCTTGAAAAGAAATAGTTAATACGAGTTAAAACAAGTCAACAAATTCAGGCCTGTAAGATCATAGGGATTAGGGTTACAGTTCTTTTTGTCCATCTGCCCTAATAAATCCTGATTATATGACAGGCTGAGAGGAAAAGCGGGCTAAAATTTATATAAGAGCAAAAGTGAAATAATTTAGGGTATCAGTGCAAGAATGGCATAAGTAATACGGTTTAGAGTGAAAATGAAACGCCTTAAAAGTAAGAGCAAAAATGGTATAACAATTCTTTCAGTGTAAGAACAGCATTGTTTTTTATTCCGTTTTCGCTCTGAACATATTTCGTTTCACTTTTGCTCTGAACATATTTCGCTTTGCTTTTGCTTTTAAGTAAAATTATTCCACTTTTTTCTGAACGTAGAAGTTATACCACTTTTCCTCTCAGCCTCTCATATATTCATATTTGAAATAACTTTAATATATATTTCAAAATAAATTACTTATATGAGTCGCCGGAAGCAGACCCAGTTTTCAAATCGTATAAACTGGGCTTTTCAGATCAAATACAGGACCTGAAGCATACTTGCCATTTTCCTACTACTTGAATAAAAGTAAACATTAAAACATATCGACAAAATCAGGCCCGAAAATCGTAAGGGTTAGGGCTCAATTCTTCCCTAGTTATGTACACATATCTGGACAAATTCCCATTTAAATTACTTGAATAAAACCAAATAAACCAAAGTCTCAAAGTCTTATTTGGGGCGAGAAAGGTCTTTTCAGAAAAATTTAAAAAGCCTGGAACTAGTACTTAAAAAAAGTGAACATAGAAACATATTGATAAATTCAGGCCCTTAAAATCATAAGGATCAGGGCTGGAAAAACTTCTATCTTAAAATGTTCCCAAATCTATACGTTAGAGTTAACACTCAGTCACAAAAACCATTGTACTGTAGCTCTATCTAGGGAGCTAGTAGAAGAAAGTAGAAAGACAGTAAAGAGATATGAATTGATAAATGGGAAGAAGATAGGTCTAAGGTCTCTCAACTTCAAACTTCTTTGTTTTACTGATGAATTTTAGAAGCTCCGGAAGAGGGAGATTATGGACATTAGGACATTATTCAAACTCAGGACATCACTACCCAGCACCCTTTATCTGATTCTCGCGACCGCCGAACATATACAAAGATAGCACAGCCACACTAAAAAACGATTTTTCGGGTCTAGAGGTCAGACCATGTTTACTATATGTTTTTGTGATCGCTGTATCCGCAGCACGTCATGTTTTCGACATAATCAGCAAAGTACCTCGTTATCTAAGCTAAGTCGAAAACCTGATATGCTGGGGTTTTTGGGACCTCAGATACGGATTCAGTGACCCTAAAAACATATAATAAACATGGTCAGATCCGAAAAAAAAACATTTTCTGTGAGGTTTTTTGAGGTTATGTTAGAACCCTGATTTTTTGTTCGTCGGATTCGGATTCAGCGACCCCAAAAAACATATAATAAGCATGATTTGGTCACCGGACTCAAAAAAAAATTTATTTTGTGTGGCTGTGTAATGCTCCATAGTATCGTCGTCCTCAAGACACGATTGGCAGGTTGGATCGGTGATGACGCCCATGTAAGTCATATGCTGTATACATGTGTTGTGCCCTGTGATGATTTCGGAAGCAATTCCACTGATTTCCTGTTAGGTTGTCATAGAAAGCACTTTGCAGTTCTGCAATGGAAAGAACTCATGAAATCGTTGAACCAACGCATGATCTCCCCAGAACTTACGCCAGGAAAAGGTTCTGGACCCCATGGCGTAATTGTAGAACCTTCATTAGCTAGTTTATCAGCTAGTTCATTCCCTCCAATACCACAGTGTCCTGCAACCCATGTAAGACATAACTTGTTGTGTTTTGCAACATTATTTAGTTTTGCCTTACACTCGCTGACTAGTTTTGCAAAGCTGACAGGGTTAGCTAGGCCTTTTTGTAGATGCCTATGCATTTCCTACGCCATCTCCTCTCAATTATTCAGCCCGTCACGTCCTGGATAGCGAAAACCTACGTTAGAAAGACTTTTGCCATCTGTCCAGTGGAAAAAAGTACCAACCGGACCCAGTACCGTTTGAGGTTTTGGATCCGTTCGTATAGAAGACATGTCAAAGACCCCGAAGTACGACCTCTGGACTTAACCAGTGATCTCGTTCCGGGAACCTGACATCATATCTTCTTCCCAAGCGGATACTAGGCGCATGATTGTCCACGGGCATCAAGAACAGTGGACACTGTAGTGTCAACTGGTGGTATATCTGACTGTGCCCTATATCAGCATCGACATGCCAGATTCCACTTAACTGGAGTCTGTAGGTCGCTCTCATTGCTTCTTTACTGATTTGAAGATCCAGAGGAAGCGAGTCAAGCAAGGCAGTGAGGACATCACCAGATGTAGTGCACATTGCACCAGTGATATCCAGGCACACACTTTTCTGAAGCCTGGTCAGAGGGGATACTGTGGACTTAACCAGAGTTCGTCTCCACCATACTGCGGAGGCATACGTGACAATAAGTTTGACACGAGCAATGTATAACCAGTATACAGGAGCTGGATTTAGACTGCCAGATTAATTGCTCAACCCTTGGTTTCGCAGCTAGCCCGGTATTAGCTACTTTTGCATTGGTTTTTTCCCACAACTTTTTTTTAGTATTTTTCTCATTACTTTAAATCTTAATTCCCCAACTTTAATATTCAATAAAATCTGCTTCATTATGAAAATGCATTCCATACAAATTGTTGCTACTACTACTTCACATAAACTGTATTTAAATTTAACCCATTCTCACCCTCTCTACATATGCACATACTTACGACCTACGTGCACAATGTGCAAATAATAAATTTCAAATTAACCTCAAATTAAAAGAAGTTCATCTTTTGTGCTCGTCTCCTGGTTGGAAGTGTGGAGTGGCACAAAGTGAGGACTGGCTTAACCACCTACCACACATTGTCATTGCCAAAGCATCATTGCTTCAACCAACCAACCAGCCAACCAACAAACTCCACCAATTCCCTAAACAATTGTAAATCGCACCTCATTTGTTCAGTTTAACTGTGCCTCAATCAATTTTACTAATCCCACCCTACCAAAAAAAAAAACAAATTGCAGCAAAATCGTTGAACTGCTTCATTCGCTCTTCGTTTCATTTTCCCCTTGATGCCATTTTGCACATATACTCGCAGAACAACATTTTGCATAAATTATACTCGCGACGGTAATTACTCTTGAATGCACACGACGAAAATGCAACGTCGCAGTCGTCGTCTGCATATATTTACTGAAGCGGAAGCGGAAATAGTGCAGGCCCATATAAATCTCTACAGCAATAACAACTACTGTGACATTAAGGGCTTTACCGACTGCGGCTGAGGCTGAGGCAGCGACGGCGATGACGACAAAATTTTCACGCACCTGCGAATTTCCACATTGCGATTTAGTTTCGTATTGTTGAATACTTATTTGAAATTTTACATGCACAGAAAATTTACAAATTTCACTCACGTGAAAAACACTTGAGTTAGTCATGTGAACGTGAGGGGACGGTGGAAGGATGGGAGGGTATCCCCGCAGAATGGACGAGCATTTTTGGCGCAACTACTTATTTCGAATTTGTAGTGCATGTACGTATGTATGTATGGGATTTGGCAAATTTATGACAATAATGTAAAAGTAAAGTGAATTTGATTTCATTAAAGTAAATCGAAATTACTCAATTACTGGAAAATAAGCTCAAAATTAAAAAAACTCCAATAATTCCAGTTTAATTGATTCCCATATATCCTCGATTAATTATCCAGTTAACTTAACTAAAAGTATGCTGCAGCCCAAATAGACTTAAGGCCGAGATTTTCGAATTCTCTCATTTTGTTCCAATGAAAGGCGGTCAATCTTGGACCTTACAAAAAAAAAATGGGAGACCTGGGACTACTACTTTCAAATTATGAATTTCAACAGATAAATGCGAAATTGTGACTATTGAATCGTGAGGTCAGGGATACCAGCTTCATTGGCCTTTCTGCCTTTGCTGATAGGCCCTCAGTTCTTCCGTTTTATCTTACTGACAGCTTTAAATCTTGTGATAACGAATTCTGAATCTCTTTTCCGCGATTTTGAGTGATTCGTATCAAGAAATTAGTTAATTGAAATTTTTTAAATAGTAGATGCAGAGTTTGATGCAGATAGCCCGTGGTTAATCCTGTGCCTAGTATCCGCTTCGAAAGAAGATGTGATGTCACGTTCGCTGAACGAGATCAATGGTTAAGTCCAGAGGTCATAATTCGGGATCTCCGTCATGTCTTCTATGCGGACTGATCCAAAACCTCAAACGGTACTGGAACCGGTTGGTACTTGGATGATAAGATCAAGTACTCTTTTTTCCACTGAACAGATGGCGAGTCTTTCTAACGAAGGTTTTCGCTATCAAGGACGTGGCGGCGTGGATAATTGACAGGAGATGACGTGGGAAGTGCATAGGCATCTGCAGTGATAACCAAGCTGCAAAAAAGGTCCTAGCTAATCCTGTCAGCTTTTCAAAATTGGTCAGCGAGTGTAAGGCCAAACTAAATAGTTTTGAAAAACACAACAAGTTATTCCTTACATGGGTTCCAGGAGACTGTGGTATTACAGGGAATGAACTACATAACTGATAAACTAACTGATGAAGGTTCTTCAATTAAAATAAGGGGTCCAGAACCTTTTCTTAGCGTAAGTTCTGGGGAGATCATGAGTTGGTTCAACGATTTCATGGGTTCTATCCATAGAGAAAGATGATCTGAGCTTGACTCCTGCAGAACCGCAAAGTGCTTCGTGAGACAATATAACCGGAAATCAGTTTTAAGGAAGACCCCAGAACCCGAACCGAATTCGGTTTTGGAGCCGTCAGTGAAAATGCGCTTACAATCAACTCCCGGCCCAGGTCTCACCAAAAACCAATTTTGGTCCTCTATTTATATTTACCTATTAGATAGAAGTTGATTCGGCTTCCGTGTAGTTCGCTTTAAGACTTGCATTGGCGGATAAAACGCTTTTGGTTATGATTCGACTGCCCGAATGATTTGGTTGTCAAGCCGGTTTTTTCTTTTCTTGGGTTATTAAAGTACTCTTAATCTGGATTTAGACAGGCCGAGGTTTTCACGCCATTTTTTTAATACCTCTTTGCAATTTTCGTTAATACTTAGTAATTACTTTGACGATTTTTTTGACGATTTTTCTTCTGTTTTAACCTCACATTAAGAGATAAAAAAAATCAAAAATTTCGACCATATGGCCGACGATATCCTATCCCCCGGTTCATCTTTCCTTATTCGTCTATAAACAAAGTTTCAGGGTGAAAACCTTAGTCTGAGTAAATCCAGGCTTATATTGATGTATGAGGCTTGAGACCCAATACCAAAATGTAGACCGAAATCAGTGGACAAATTTTCCCATAAATTCCATGTCTTTGCATTCAGTGCTGCCATCAACATTTAGCAAAACTGAACAGCTTTTCCAACTGCAAACCGCTTCTTTTTTTTATCTATGTATTTCAACTGAGACCTAAGCAACAAACGACAAAGATCTTGATTAGCAGCAACTCGCAACGCAGACAACAGGAAAATCTACCCAAACTTAATACAAATTGAGGGTACCTTAAATAAAAACAAACTCAATCACTTAGATTTGTGTAGTCAATCAGGTTGAGTGTAAGTCAATCAAAGTCATATCCTTTTATAATTTTTCTTTCTATTTTAGAAATTCTCTTTGTTTCGTTTGCTTAAAGCAAACATTTTTGTAATATTTTCATAGCGTTGATTTCTCATTTTAAGTAAGGCAAATATAAGAAAAGCCCAAGAATCACTTTACGCCGTTTCTTTCTTTCTTTTTTGCTTTTGTTTAAACTCAGTCAAGTGAAAAAAGGAAGCTGCTCCTTTTTTTCTCTTTTTTAGTCCTTAACAAATACGAAAGAGAATTCTTATAAAAATAATTTAACGCTTTTGTTTGTTTAAGAATTTTATGTTATTTTTTCAAGCTAAACTTTCTTATAAAAATAAGTAAACATATAGTTAGAATAGTTCAAACTATTCATCAGTTGATGGCTGCACATACAAAAGAAAAAAGAAAAAGAAAAGACAACGAAACTTGTGTGTATGTGCAAATTGTTAAAAAGTCCGCCCGAAAATTAAGTTAACACAAAATGAGAACGGAAACGAGCATTAACTCAATTTCTGCTAGCGTGTCTCACACACACACACACACACACACAGTAGAAACGTCAACGCCTGTGTCAAAATAGCTCAAAGGATAATGCCACTGAAAACATATAAAAATACACACGAAAACTATTTCGCTGATTTCACAGCGCATCCGTTTGCCGATTCGCTGTCTGTCCACCTGCCTGCCTGCCTGTCTGCCTGCCTGCCTTCCGCTAATTTGTCATTTCAGGCGAGCACGTTCAATGCAAGCTTACTACTTCCCATATTTTTGGTTGTTTGTTTTTACTTACTCTCTGTATTTAGAATAGCACGTTCCTACGTAGCTTATCATTTGCTATGCTTCAACATTAGCAGTATGGCATGTATGTAGTTGTGTCCTTGCAGTTGTATCCTTGCGCATTATTATTAAGAGGTTCCAACAAAACGAAAATAGAGAGAGAAAGAGAGTTAAAACAGATCTTTTTGTTGCTGCACCTCATTTAAAATTCAAAACGTCAACTCAACAAAGTCAAAATAAATTTTTATTTTTATATAGTTGGCGAAAATTCGCTGCGGAATACGCAACTATAGCGGGCCATTCTTTTTTCGACAATGAACTTGAGCTTATTCGTTGCACTATTTTCTGTTAGTGTTTTCTTTTTTTAAAATTTTTTTTTTTTGTTGCTGTTGTTGTTTGTTAGTTTGATATGCCAAAAAAAATATACTTTTTTTAGTTGTTTTCTTTTGCCTGGCTTTATTTTGTGATTATTGTTCAGTTGCGCTTATTTCTTCAGTAGCCTCCATACACAATACGAGTCCTTGACAAAAAAAAAAAAAACACAGAAAAATCTGCAACGCTCATTTATTTCTATTTTTCTGCAATATAAAAGCGTTTATTTTTTGTTTTTTTTTCTACTTAGAATTACATATGCGACGTGCCAAAATAATATTGAAAAATCCGTGCACGTTCGAGACATGAAAAAATTTCGTTAATTTAAAAAAAACGGCGACTTGAGATTGAGCTTGAGTGAGCATACATTTATATTTTGAAGACTTGAACGAAAAACATTTCTATTAACTTGCAATGCAGAGATGGGCGAAAGCCTTGGAAAGTACAACTGCGAGGTCTTTGATCCAAAGTTAATCCAAAACAGAAAGTGACAGGACTCTTCAAAATCAGAAATTTACATCATTGACTAAAACATTCAATGTAACCTCTAACACAAATGTCAGATTATGAATTTTTCAAATAACTGGATTGCTAACGACGGACTAAACTCTTACACAAACAGTTCTAGGTTTTCTGATAAAGCAATTCAATTTTTTCAATTCTCCAAAATTCTATAAATTCATGAGGAACAATCGAAAAGTATGAGATGTTCAGTGGGATGAGGGAGTTTCATGCCAAAAACCCTTATCCTCCTTGAATATCTTAATGAGTTCAAGGAAAAACTTATAAATGGAAAGGACCAGGCTTTGGCTTGTGAACCTTAGTCTGAGATAAGAAAAAATTAACCGAGAGATTGAGCCTCAAACGGTTCACGACGTAGAACTCTTAAAGGCAGAAGACAGGAAAAAAATTAAACTCTGGTTGGTAAGTCCTTGTCTGAGGGAAGAAAAAATCTACCGAGAGATACAGCAGATATTAGGTTTAAGACGTAGAACTCATAAAGGCAGAAAACATGAAAAAAAAACGCATTCAAGGAGAATTATATATCTCCCCCTACTTTAATCCGCTAATTGTCCATCTTATTTTTTACCGAACTCTCTAAATTTATGCTTGAAATTTGAATTTAAACCCTTCACATTTGTACTATATTTACAAATTATTATCTTGTTGGTCTTTTTCTTCTTGATGGCGTGATAATCTGAGTTCAGTGTTTGACACCCAAGTAATTGTTCTTTAACCCTTTCGGGACTGTAAGGAATCTAGAGGATATAAAGGAAAACCGAATTCGGAATCTTGCTGTCTGATCCCAATTTCTTATTGCAATTTTTTATCAAAATAGAAATTTTGCGCCTCTTTCATGGGTCACCGGTGACCCAGTGGCCTTCGATGGGATTTTTTTTACAAAATTTTTCTGTACTGTCTATTTAATAGATATTTTTTTAAAAGATGGGCAAAGTAACTTGGTATTAATTTTTTACTTAACCCTTTAATGACCTAAGAAATTAGAACCGATAGAGCGAAACCGAGTCCTGATTCGCATTTTTCAGCCCCCATTTCATTGTATAAAAGATCTTAAAAAGTATCCATAGATACTTTTTAGGGTTATTGGTGACCCATAGCAAAATTTGTATTTCCAAAAAAGTAAGCAAAAATTAAAAAATATGGAAAATCATGTTTGAGTACATAGTTTTTCCCATAACGTATTAAAAATTTAGTGTATTTGGATTAATGTGAAAATTGTGAGCGACTGAAAATTATAAACAAAAAACACAATTTTTTCACTTTGATCCGCTATACTATCATTAACAAAAAAATATTTTTGAAATTAAAAAATGATCAATTCTCTTTCCAAAAACCCTAAATTTATAAAAATTGATTGGTAAGTTTTAGGGAAATTGCAAAATTAATCTTGTGACACAGGTGTCACCATGGTAATGAAAGGGTTAAGGGATGCACTACTTTCGGCATTTTTTGTTTTTTTTAGCAGCACATTCACTAGGTCATTCTAGAATCCCATACATAAAAATTTGCTCCGTCAAAATATTTCTACGTATTTTCAGATTAATTTGCGGCAGGTTAGCCCTTGAATGTTGGGACTAGAATCTCATTCGTTTTTCTTTATAATATACATCAACAAAGCAGTATCAGTTAAACCCCTCCATGGTCAAAATTTTGCTGGGGAGCTTGATTATATGTGAGCTCAGGGCTTCAAGAAGGTTTTGCTTTCTTTACAGATAACGGTTTAGAACTTGGAATTTTCTTGAAATGTTTGTATGTATATGAATTCATGGCTGAAAAGGTATAATTTTACTCCCTCAGAAAGGTGTTGAGCCGCAAAGTAAGCTGTGTCCTTTTCTGGCTAGCAAGCATACATTCTGTTTTTCTCTTTTCCACTTCAAATAAATACGCCATCATTTTCTCTGCCTTAATTCTACAAGAAATTTCGACCAATTTGTACTTCCCTGAGATATATGTTGGTTTTTATACATGATCAATTTGTACTGTAGATAGTTTCTTATCCGAAGAGGTTTTTAAGGGAATTATAAAATTGGTTTTCCACAAATAAATACAAACTCAGATCTACAATTAGACCAAAATTAAAACAAAGAAAAGACCAAAAAAAATTCAAACTAAAACTCGAAAGAAAATCAGACAAAAATTCATACCGAAAGTTAGACCAAATTCAGGCTAAAACTCAGACACATAGTTAGTCCAAAACTCGGACCATAATTCAGACAAATCTCAGATAAAAAATTATTTTGGTTTAAACCGGAATTCAGAGGCTAAAACTTATATCAAAAACCAAACAAAAATTCAGGCCAAAAGTAAGAAATAAAATTAGGCCAAATTCGGACAAAAAAACAAATAAAACTCTTATCTATAATCAGTATCAACTTGGACCCAAAATTCAGACCGAAAATCAGAACAAAAGTCAAAACAAAACTCAGACTAAAACTGAAACGAAAATTCAGGCCAGAACTCTGGCCAAAAATTAGACCAAATAGGGACCAAAAATCAGATAAGATTCATACCAAATTCAAACCGAAATTGAGATCCAAAATCAAATTAAAAAAGACCAAAACCCTGGTCCAAAATCGGTTTTAATTCGGACCCAAAATTCAGAACAAAAGTCTAAAGAATATTCAGACGAAAGTCAGACTAAGACTCCTACAAAAATTTGGACCAGAACTTTGGCTAAAAAATTAGACCAAGTAGAGGTGAAAAATCAGATTAAATTCATACCAAACTTGGACCGAAATTCATATTCAAAATCAGACTGAATAATTCAAATTTATTAGAAAGCGCCAGAGACTTCCTTAAGATGCGTTGATGTAAGAATATTCCCTTCTACCCTCAATTCAAAAGCCATGAGAAAAACACAATAATAATTTTTTTTTTGGAAACCAACCATGTCAGGGACAACTACGTGATTATGAAGCGTGAATACCTCTAATATTACATTTTTCAACTTTTTCTCTAATTACAGCAAAACTTTCTAAAAATAAAAACAAAAAAATCATGAAATGTACCTATTCGTTTTCAATTAAAAAGTTACTAATCGAATTTATACTAACTTGTGCTGCTATGCACTGAGAGAAAAAAAGTTTGCAAAAATAATAATATCACAAATTATTTTCACATAATTATCTCGTCATTCATAAAAATACAAAAACAATGAAAAAAAAAAACTTTTCTTTCTGAAGCTTTTATTTAATTACATAACAAAAACTTTATCCTCATTTTATTCCTTTTTCCTCACAATAACATACAAGCTGCTCTTGGAGCTACTACTGGTGTTTATATTTTCAAAAGAAACTTGGCAATATTGTCACATACACTTACAAAACACACGTGGAAAATTGAAAAAATATTCTTGTTGCAATTTTATTTTGTAATTTTCGCATTTGATGCTGCCGCCTGCCAGTATGCTTATGTACTCCTCCGCAACTTCTTCGTCCTCACTCCCATATATTGTGGGTGGCCAAAGCGTGTGTGTATATGCCTGGGAGTGTAATGGGAGCTAGTGCTACTGCTGAGTTGTTGGTGTTGGCGCTGATGCTGGATGATTTTTTTTTTGTATACAGACGCGCTCAGTAGTTGGTCAAATGTGTATTTAATTGAAATTGTATAGGTTTTAATTTCCTTTTATTTTTTTTTTTCTTCTTCTCTTTGCTCATTGTTGTTGTTTGTTGTGTTGCGCTCGGTTGCTCCCTTCTTTGCTGGTTGCTATTGTTGTTGACCATATTTATTGTTTGTTTATTCGTTTACTAGTTTTTTTTTTGTGTGTTTGTTTGCTTTTTTCGATGGAATGAAATAAAATGCCAGAAGGATTTCACTTGTATTTACTCATTCTCGTATAATATTAGAGCGCAGCTGTTTCAGGCTATGACTACATACCCGACTCTCTACTTTACACTATGAGGAGCATGTATGTCAGTTCCATGAGATGATGTGAAATTGTTGGCGGTATTTAATTCTGCACAATACATTGTATCTACTTATTTACCAATACAGTAGAGTCCACTTATTACGAACACTATGAACATAAGATATTTATTAACATTTTTTTGCCAGTATCTAAATTTTAAATACAAACAAATTTGATAAACAAGGAACGTATAACACATGACGTAAAACTGGAATTTTGTCTAACATTAGAAATAATTACAAAGTCCTTTAAGTTTCGCTTTAACCGTATTCCATTGTATATTATATACGGATATTTGTGCATTATAAGTAACTATATACGTTGTAGAGCTTTTGCTTTGGTATTACTTAACATGAGATTACATTTAAATTGCTTAGGTATTTCAAATGGTTGTAGAAAATAACACAAGCATGAATTCATTTTGAAACAGATTTGGTCAAATGGCTCAATTTAAATTTAAACTTGAAGAAAAACTTGAAAAATTTTCTATGTAAATATGTCTTCAAACAATATGTTTAATTAATACTAAGATCAAATTAAAGTTGAGATCAAAAACTTGATAAATTCTGAACAAAATTTAAACCAAAACTTAATCAAAAAATCAGGTAAAATTCAGACCCAAAACCAGACCAAATTTTGGATAAAAAATTATACCAAATATTAGAAAAAAATTTTAGATAAAAAAATACCAATCAACTTGAAAAATTTTCTATGTAAATATGTCTTCAAACAATATGTTTAATTAATACTAAGATCAAATTAAAGTTGAGATCAAAATCTGATAAGTTCAGAACAAAATTTAAACCAAAACTGAATCAAAAATTCAATTAAAATTCAGACCCAAAACCAGACCAAATTTTTAGATAAAAAATTATACCAAATATTAGAAAAATATTTTAGATAAAAAAAAAAAATACCAATCAAATCGAAAACCAGTCCCTAACTCCGACTAAAAATTTAAAGCAAAAGCCAAACCAAAATTTTGACCAAAACTTGGATTGAAAATCATTCGAAAACTCATACCAAATTCAGAACAAACAGGAAACCAAAACTCATAAGAAGAAAATTCTAACCAGAACTGAGATAAAAAAATCAGACCAAATTCAGACTAAAATTTAGACCAAAACTCAGATCAACAATTAGAACAAAATTAAAACAAAGAAAATACCAAAAAAAAAAAAATTCTAACTAAAACTCGGAACGAAAATCAGACAAAAATTCATACCGAAAGTTAGACCAAATTCAGACTAAAACTCAGACACATAGTTAGTCCAAAACTCGGACCATAATTCAGACAAATCACAGACCAAAAACAGACCAAAACCAGAATTCAGAATTTAAAACAGACCAAAACTTATATCAAAAACCAAACCTAAATTCAGGCCAAAAGTAAGAAACAAAATTAGGACAAATTCGGACAAAAAAAAACAAATAAAACTCTGATCTAAAATCAGTTCCAACTTAGACCCAAAATTCAGACCGAAAATCAGAACAAAAGTCAAAACAAAACTCAAACGAAAATTCAGGCCAGAACTCTGGCCAAAAATTAGACCAAATAGGGACCAAAAATCAGATAAGATTCATACTAAATTCAAACCGAAATTCAGATCCAAAATCAAATTAAAAAAGACCAAAACCCTGGTTCAAAATCGGTTTTAATTTGGACCCAAAATTCAGAACAAAAGTCAAAAGAATGTTCAGGCAAAAGTCAGACTAAGACTCCAACAAAAATTTGGACCAGAAATTTGGCCAAAAATTAGACCAAGTAGAGGCGAAAAATCAGATAAAATTCATACCAAACTTGGTCCGAAATTCATCTTCAAAATCAGACAAAATATAAAAAGAGCCCAAAATCAGATCTAGTTCGGACCCGAAATTTAGATCAAAACTCAAAACAAAAGTCATAACAAAGTTCAGACTAAAACTCCGACAAAAATTCAGGCCAGAACACTGCTCAAAAATTGGACCAAGTGGGGACCAAAAATCCGACAAAATTAGTACCAAATTCATATAAAAATTCTGATTCAAAATCGCACTAAAAAACAAATGAAAAAAAAAGACCAAAACCCTGGCTTAAAATCAAATTTAATTCGGACAAAAATTCAGACCAGTACTCAGGCCAAAAATGAGACCAAGTAGGGATCAAAAATCAAACAAAAATTTTAACCAGAACTCTGGCCAAAAATTAGACCAAGTAGGGATCAAAAATCAGTAAAAATTCATACCAAAATTCAGATACAAAATCAGACCAAAAATCGAAAAAGACCAAAAGATCGACAAAGAGTGAGATCTAATTCAGATCCGAAATTCGGAACAAAAGTCAAAACAAAAGGCAGACGAAAGTCAAACTAAAACTCCAACAAAATGTCTGGTCAAAAATTTGACCAAGTAGGTACCAAAAATACGATAAAATTCATACCAAATTCAGATTCAAAATCAGTACAAAAAAAGAGCAGAACCTTGGCCCAAAATCAGATCTAATTCGGTCCCAAAGTTCAGAACAAAAGTAAAAAAAAAATTCAGATGAAAGTCAGACTAAAACTCAGGCAAAAATTCAGACTAGAACTCTGGCCAAAAATAAGACCAAATAGGGACCATAAATCACATAAAATTCATATCAAACTAGAAATCAAATCAAAAAAAGACCAAAAGCTTGACAAAAAATCAGATCCAAAATGTTAGACTAAACTCAGACCAAAACTCGAATCGAAATTTTCAGTACAAAGTTCGGACCAAAAACCAGGCACGAAAAAAGAAAATAGGCAAAGGTTGTCGTCAGCATTTATATTTTTGGGCAAAGCTACAAAACCTAAATTTTTCCTTTCTTGGGTCCTCCATTTTTCTCTGAGTCTATCTCGGACAACTTTTTCTCTGAGAAATATAATGCCGGACTGCGCGTTTCGGTAATCGCTTCTTCATAGTGGCTCCTTTTCTGTATCTACGAAGATATATCAACTATCAGCTTTGAAATTCGATTGTCTTGATATTGAAGAGTAAGCACTCTTTCAATGCATTGTTAGAGATTCAGTAATCAACGGATACACCATGTCAAGAAATAACAACAAACTATTTTGGCAACGAAGGCATTTGGCAAGACCAAAAGTCAGACCTAAACTCAGCCCATAACTCCTACCAAAAGCTGGACCAAAAATCAAATTAAACTCAAAAAGAAAAATCAAACCAAATTAGTACAAAATTCTGTCCAATAATTCTAAAAATTGAAACTCTATAAAAGATAAACTAAGAAGAAAGAAAAGGAACAAAAGTTATTCTACTGGAACAGATGTAAACTTTAATCCAAACCAGTCATTATTTTATGGTTTTTTCAAGCCGCCAAATAAAACCAACATTAATCTAAATATTCGGTTACCATTACATCACTGTGTGAAACTGAAAAGTCACTAACTAGTTATTAAAACTTTTTATGGTGAAAATGCCTAATGCAACCTAATAAAGTAAACTCTTTCCATAAATTTGCATTGGCGCAAAACAATGCTAAATATAGGTTTTCCACGATAATTACATATTTAAAATTTTCATATCTCATGAGCGCATGAACATCACGATCTTTCTTTTAAAAAAATGAAGTCAAAACTAATGCCAAGAAAAAAAATTTTGCAAATAATTTTGATGTCATTTGCATTTGTACATAGAATTGCAATAATTTGACTTGCTTCTGCTGCCTGCATGCATGCAACTTGCAGCCAGCAACAGAGCGAGCAATAACCCAAATGAATTTGGATTATTCATGTTTTGCCAAACGACGAACCGATGCGAGACTCAATTCGACTCGAAACTTTAGATTTGTAGTTGATATTCAACAAACAAATAATAGATCTTATCTTTTTGTTACAATTTTCAATGACTGCAAGGCATTTTATTTCAATTTTATTTTTATTTTTTTTTTTTTTGGGTTCATTAAAAATCGTTTATGGCAAATTTATTGAATTTATTATATCTGTTATTGTTTTTTTTTTGTTTTGCAACTATCCAATGCTGGAAGAAAGAATTGATGGTGGTTTAATAAATCATATGTTGATAAATTGAGGCACTATGCGCAAAATTCTTATAAGCGTTTATAATGAAGATATTTTTTTTTTCGCCCCCGTCTTACTACAAACAATTTCATATTAAACAAATTCAACCTTAATTTGTATACAAAGAAAAAGAAAAACTGTATCGTTTTTTATACTCACGCTTCTCATATTCATAAACGATTTAATGAATTCAAACGCTACACGTTTTCACTATTAAAATTTATTAAAAAAAAAAAAATCACTAATGCATGCGATTTTTTTTTGTATGGGTACCATAAATGACGATCGCGCGACGATCATCATAAATAGAATGTATTTTAATGCATAATAAGATCGCCGTAAATACAAAACCGCATAAAAGTTAATGAAATTTTTATGCATTCTAATTTAAAAATAAAAAAAATAAATAAAAATGAAAGCAAACTTCATCGTGTGATCTTGCCATATGATATTGTTTGTTTCCCTTTCTTCTTCATTATCAATCTACTATTAAAAACAAAATTTGAATATACAAATTTAAATATCGCTTTAGAACTGTCAAAATAAACAACAAAAGAGAGCAAAGAAAAAATTAAATGATGTGAACCGATCATATAAAATTCGCACACACAATACGTAGGCAGGCACATGGTGATCGTACATATTGAAAACGTTAAATCGATCAATCAGTAACTGCCAGTATATAAAGACATTCATTCAGCGCTGATTTGAGTTAAGTTGAGTTGAGTTGAGCTATGTTGCTGTGTTGCTCATGATGACTTATTGAAAATTCCATTTAAAAATTGTTTACTCATTTACATTCTCTACAAGATTTTGTTTGTGAGATGTCTGCTCCACACGATCATCTGGCAGCTAGCTGATCGCGCTAATGTATTGTGTTTTGTGCTTACATTTTTCTTTACTTGTAGTCATATCTCCTTATGAATATTGTTAGTGTCTGGGGCTGTTTTGAAGTCTATTTATGTAAGCATAAAATGTGTGTGCAAAAAAAAAAAAAAAAAAAAAATTGTAATTCAAATTAAGAATAAAATGTAAAATTTTGAATGGTTTAGTTTAGTGTGAGAAAGTTTTATGATCACTTGTTGTCGAAATTTTGAACAAATATTGTCGAATATAAAAACCACTAAATAATTTTTTTTTTTTTTCATTAAAAAATTTCAATACAATCAAAACTAGTCATAATTATCTTAATCTCAACATTTCTCTGTGCAACATTTCTTTCATTCATTCATAAAAAAATGAATGTTGCGCAACATGCGTTTCTAGCAACATTTCAAATTACCTCTTACAAATTCATAAACATGAACATCTGTTTGTTTATATTCATGTATACACATATGTGCAGTTGTGTTGTATCTATACAAATGCGACGCTGTTACTGTCGTCATTACCACCACTACTACCATCAACTTCAAACGAATGTGTGTGTTTTTGTTTACATTTGCACAACTAGAATTTTTTTTGTTTTATTTTTTTTTTGTAAACCACAATCATATGTTACCAACAACAATAATAACAACAAAAGCATTGACAACCGCAACAACAAAGAAACGTGAAACTGCAAAAGCGCAATAAAAAAAAAAAAACAAAACAAATAAATGATACTTTGAGTCTAGTCGTTTTGGTTATACCCTACAGAATATATAAATGAATAGATACGTTTTGATGGTTTAAGCAGTTATTGTTTAGATCCTGATTTCATAGTTTCAAGTGATATTTTAATGATTTTAAATAAATACTTTTGAAATATCTTTTAAGATTTTGGTATAATTTTGAAATTTTTCAAGCTAACGTAAGTTATTTTTATGAGTAGTCTTCGTGAAAGTAATAAAAACCAGGTATTTTCACATGTATTATTTTTGCTGATTTTCTTTCTCCCTCTACTCACATCCAATCACTTCAGAGTTCACTGTTTTCATAGCACAAAGCTCCACATGAAACAGTTCCCTAAGTATAACACCGGCTATAAGAAACAGAGTTAGTTCTTCTCTTTACACTTTTTCACAAGTTCTAAAGTTATTTTTCTTCCGTTTAGAGTGTCTAAATGACTGCTTGGCTATCGGAGAAAGTTCCTATATCTATTCTCGGTTGACTTTCACGATTACCGGAATCTTAATAAAATACTCTTTTATATCCATTTGAAAGACGTAGAAAAACTACGATATATATACTATACTTACCCAAAAAATATATAGTATAAAGCATTAGTAGGTCTAAGAGCGGAAAAGAGGTTTCGTGAATAATTCCCTCTTGCCCTAATCAATTTGCTTATTATTCCTCAATTGAAACACTTTTTAAGGAAATTAAAAACCTAACTCTCCTCAATAAAATTGATAAAAAAAAGAAGTTCTGAAACCATGTTACTAGAAATCGTTGTTTAATGAAAACAGATAAAAACTGTCAAGTGTTTTCTTCACAAATATGAGCTTGAGTTTTAGGAGCCGCAAAACCAAAGATCTGGAACTGAATCTGTAAACCACAATTGGTAAAAAAAAAAACAAATGATAAAAAAGAAGGTCTGAGGGAGAGACCAAGAAAACACTTATTTATCAGTATGGGTCAAGAAAACTCAGTTTTTCAGGCCGAATTACATGCAATAGAGCTCTGCCTTAGAGAAGAATTAGACACTGACACTAACAATAGCCACATCCTTATTCACTCTGACAGTAAAGCCGCATTATTAGCACTTAATGCTTTTAAAATCAATTCAAAACTAGTCTGGGACTGTGCGCAACTACTGAATAGACTAGCTACCTGCAATAGAGTTTATCTGATATGGGTGCCATGTCATAGTGGGCATATGGGGAACGAAAAAGCAGATGATCTCGCCAGAAAATTAGCTGCCAATAAATTTATTGGACCAGAACCATTCTGCGGGTTGCCCTGGAGTTCCACGAAGCATAGTCTCAATAAATGACTTGAAGGTAAATCGCATCAATACTGGATGGAAACAAAAGGTATAAGAGTAGCTAAAACCTTCATGCCAAATATATCTGAAAAGAGAACTATAGATATTCTTGGATTAACGCGAACAGGTATTCGCATTGTCTCAGGCTTTCTAACTGGACATTGTAGAGTAAACAAGCACCTATATAATATGAAGTTAAGTCAGAACGATCTATGTAGGTTATGTAACGAAGAAGAGGAAACAGCCGAACACTTATTGTGCCATTGTTATTGTCTAATATGGACCAGTCTTCGTTGCTTAGGTGACTACTACCTAGAACCGCCAAGAATTGCGGACAAGTTACCCAAGAATGTCTTAAAATTCCTAACGAATACTAGACTCAAGGATGACTTGTAATCTATCGAGTTTGTCACAATAAGCCCATTTGAGGCCTCGGTGACTAGGTGACCAGATCCCGCTCTTTATCCAATCTAATCTAATCTAAGGTCTGAAACCATGTTACTAGAAATCGTTGTTTAATGAAAACAGAAAATAGTTGTCAGGTGTTTTCTTCATAAGTATGAGCCTATGAATCTTAGGATACATAGAAATAAGATCGATTAGATTATCTTCATCCAAAAAGAGTTATTTAGAACAGTTTTTGGTACGACTCGACTCGGCGTCTAAGCACTAGTTAGGATATTGAAAATTCAGAAATTATTTTTTACGTAATTTTTTGGCCCTTTTTTGTTTCATGACCCACGATTAAAATGTATGAGACTTGGGGACTGACTATTCTCTACCATAAATCTACTATAAAACACTTTCACATGAGGCGATTTTTGCCAGCAAGAGGAGGAAATGAGATAGAAAAGATTTTGCCTTTTCTTTATGCTTTTTATATTTCTGATTTTTTGGTGGTTAGTAAAATTGCCGATAAATTCTTCAATAATGAGAATTCAGAAAAGAATGAGAAAAAATTGTTGGCTAGAACTGCAAAGTGTGAAAGGGGATTTTAATACGGTACTTGTATTAGTCGATTCTTGACTTCGTAGGAGAAATACAGAAAAGTTGAAAGTGGAGGAATACAAGAATCGATTGTACTGTCATTTGTCTTATCATAAACTCCGAATTACTTCGAAATCTTACCAACAAAAATGTCCATGTGTAAACGAAAATGGCAAATTATTCAATGAAAATTCTCTAGTGTAAATTAGCACGTTAAGAGAAATAAATCATAGATTGTTCTCAATTAACTCCAATGAAATGATCGTATCAGTGTAGGGTACCCAAAACACTACAGTAAGAATACAAAAAAAAAACACTTCCAGACCCAAAGTAAGAAAAGAAACCACAACAATTGATAAAATAAAGAGAAGAAGAGACCACAAGCAGACACGATCAGTGGCGGCGGTGGCGATGGCGGGCGAATCGAACATAACGAGATCATCAGTAATACCAACAACAACAATTGTATGTAGTAGCTCCACAATAACAACCAGTGAGTAGTGACTGACGTTCGTTAGTTGGTGGCAGCAACAGTAACAGCAACAAACAAGCACGATTCAGTAGACAACCAACTGTTGAGCATTCAACAACATATGGTGATAGTGGTGCAACAGAACGGCAGACTATTGAATATTTCGATTTTGAGTTTATACCGGGAGAATACGTAAAGTTGGAAGATTTTTGTTTTTTTTTTTTGGGTGAAGAAAACCCAAAAAAATTATTAAAATTTTTAGTTTATTTTTCTAAATTGAAACAAAAAAATTATGGCAATTGGTTTGCGGTTCGGTATTTGTTTTTTTTTTTTTAATTTTTTTTTTTTTTTTTTTTTTTTGTTTCTGTGTGTTTTTTTTTTGTTGCTACAATCAAGCTTAATTAAATAATTCCACCCGCCAATTAAATGCGCAAACAAATAAATTTTGTTTTATGATTTTTATTATATGTATGTAGTTTGAGAAGAACAACAAATACTAATATGATAAATTGTTGCGGAAAAATCAAGCAAAAAATTAATTAATTGAAATATGCAAAAAAAAAAAAGAGAGATAGAAAAAAACTACATAGATATAAAGAAAAATTATTTATTTAAAGCATCTCAAGTTAAAGTGATGAGTTCATTTCATGCAGCAGCAACAAATCAGCAAATGTGATGATGATCTTAATTTTGTTTTTGGCAGACAGCAAGAAATAGAAATTTAGAAAAAAAAAAATAAATATATTTTACTTAAAGTGGCATAAAAAAGTTGTAGCAAAAAAAGTTCATGACTTTTTAAGTGCTTCCTTTTTGAATGAAGAAGCAAATTTGAAAAAAAAAAAATATTAATAAATAACTTTAAATTTTATATTCAAATTTTAAAACGAAAATTTGTATATGCTGCAAGTGCAAACCGTCCACCGTTGTCTCTATTCACTGCTCATTTTTATTGTTATACAATTCTAGATAGCGCGCCAGTTTTGTGAAGCGTGCGGCTGCGGCTTCAAGTGCCACGAAATTGCTCACAAGCAACGCGTGCTGCTGTTTTTGATGTGTGTTTTCTGTGTAATGTCAAGTGAAATTCTAACTTAAATATAAGAATATACAAACTAGGTCAAGTGCTTTCAATTATTACAAAAAAAACATACAATAATAAGCTTCTTTAAATGGTAGATTTTAAAAGGTAAGATTTAGAAAATATTACATTAGAAATTACAAATCATTTATTAGTAAAAGTTTAGTAATCATCTTCAACTAGTTTCTACATATGCCTTATCAGTATTGGGCTATTATTATTTCTTAAGAAAACATTATTTCCTCATGCTGCTTGCCAGCTGTTGGTTAATTCTTTTGAATATAATAACTAGACATGTGAAGTGTCCGACATATGCTTGTATATTTAGTTCACATTCATATTTTGTTGATTTTTTTTTTATTAATTCAAATGCTATCAGGATATGTTTTGGAATAAACAATAACAAAAAAATTTCAATTAACTAATTGATTCACACAAAATCAAATTAGGCCAAACTCTTTTCAGAAAAAAACTTCAAGTCCATAAAATTTTCTTACAAAACTTCAAGCTCTTATGGCTGAATAAAATTCATGTGCTCTTTTCATAGCATATAGAAAATTAAGTATGTTTACTTTAATATGTGATTATCTTTACCTTTCCTCCATAAATACGATATAATTTGTTAACCCTTGCCATGCCATTGTTTGAAAGAAGATTAAAAAAAAAAAATTCCAAAAATTTCAAATGCTAACCTATAAATATTTCAAAACTGCTGTTAGACTGGCGAATAGATAAAATCTCAGCCATTCAGATCTAGACCATCCCGTTCCCCTTGCCCCCCCCCCCCCCACTTGGGTCTAGAGGCTCATTAATTCATAAATATTTATTAGTTTTCATATTTGAAACCCCCCATGGGAAAATCCTGCCGGCAGGCCTGGTGCGAGATTTCACCGACTATTATAGAATTTTAATAATAGATGACAAAAGCATTCTCTGGTTATTTTCCTGGAATAAAACCAATATTTTAATGAGAAATACAAAAAAAAAAATAACAAAAGCAGTAAAAATTTATGTATTCCTGTTGAAAATCTACAGATAACAGTTTAGCTATAACTTTTATTTGTCAAAAGTACGAAAACAATAGGTTAAATTAGATTGTTGACGAGGTGGGCAAAACGATTCCAGATCACTACGGCCAATTTGGGCCTATTGTGATATTCTCCGAGAAATTAATGAATTTTATAGTTCTCCAATGAGTTTATTTCACTTGAGGAAATTTATTATCTCTTTAGGAGAATTTTCCGCTATGTTTTGCGGTTATAGGATAGAGTTTCTTAAGTAACAAAGTCGGGTCCTCATTAATAACATTCACAGTGACTTAGGATATTTGACATATTCGACACATATCGTCCTGTACTAAACCCAAGGTTGATAAGTGTTTGTTGATCCTACTATGCCTTTTGTAGAACCATGTGGCAATTCAAATTTATTTTCTACCTAAATTAAGCAATTGCTTAGTTCTATTATGATAGGTCTTTGGCATGAATGATTTAGCTTGTTTGTTACCGGGGGTTTCCTCCAGTATTGTAGCGAATTATTATCCCACCAATTTTTTAAACTGAATTTAACTGAACTCTATGGTGAGCTGCAGAATGGTTGTGGTCAAATGAATTCACAGGATGAGCCTTTTCTAGTACGTTCATCTGCCATTTCGTTGCCAACTTTGTTCCTTATGCCCTGGCACCCAAATGGATGGTACTCTGTTGTGAGAAGCTAGGTTGATCTGGAGCTGTAGGCAGTACCAAACTAATTTTGATGTGATTTCATATGCAGAAAGTGCAAGAAAGAGCCGCTCTGCTTTTAGAGTGTATGCAAATGTTCTTGTTAACCACAGATCTGCTTTCATACTCCTTTAGGCAGAGCTCAACGGCATCCCCTTACCTGCATAAATGGATTTTGTTTGTCTAACACCATACACTCCAGTCCCAACCCCATAGTTTGGTTTGCAGATCTTATTTACGTTTTGAGGATAAAACCTCCTCTCATCGATGATAATCTCATACCTTACGAAGGGAGGTCATGAACCAAACAAAATTTTGAAGGAACGCGAAAATATTTATACAACCCCGCCCCCCTCTTCAGAAATGTCTTAATTCGCTAAATGATTACACACGTTAGTTTAATAAATCCGACGAGGATTAATTATTTTAAATATCTGAAGACCCCCGATATTAGTCTGTCTTATCAATGCGTACAGATATCATTTTTGATAAGGACCACTCTTTCCCTAGCTATTATTTGAGGATTAATAAAAACTAATGATGAAGTTTCGGAGCGATCAGGATATTGTATTGCGTTGTTAGAGAGGTTTATGTCATTGTACCGTTGGCCTGTAAGTTCCATTGTACGTCCCTCTTCTATATGTAGTCTAATCTGCCTACAGTACCTCATCCAGTTCAGTCTTCCTCAAGAATTTAAGTTTTTCGCCTAGATCTATGGATGCTACATCTATGTTGGGTGCTCAGTACATACGCAGACAGTTCATTCTTTTGTGAAACTGTGCTCCGGACTAAGCTATAATATGTTCTGATGATTCATCTTTTTCATTACAAAACCTACATATTAAGCTTTTCCCTATTGAGCCCCTATTTTACAAAGAAGTTCTTGCCTCTTGTTCTTCTCTTCCTGCCTGAGTACTTCCCTGATTACGATATCCCCTATTCCACAGAAGGGTTCAGGTCCAAAGAAAATGGTCGCTGCCTCATTTCTTGCAAGAACGTCTGCTTGTTCCTTACCCTTTATTGCTACGTTTCCAAGGACCCAACATAGAGCGACTTTATTGTTCTTGTCCAATTTTTTGAGCTTGCTCAAACAGTCCTAGCGATCAGGGTATTCCCGACTAAAAAATATTGACAGCGGTTTTGACTCAGTTAGCCTTCACCGAGCTTTCCTGCTTGACTGCTTCTGGTATTGATTCGGTTGAAGGTATTAGGCTTCATTTTCATATTAGGCTCAAGATAAATTAGTGGACGAAATCCTAGCGCAAGCATCTATTCATCCAATAAAAACGCTGGGAAACTACAGAGCGAAACAAACCAGTTCTTTTTCGCTGTGGTTGCCAACATAATTGTGGTGGATTTTTTAAGTCTTTATAAAAAAAATCACATTGGAAAGAAGAAAATAAGTTTCATAAACGTTGCTTGAGACTTTCCAGGCCCTACATTCTTCAGAAGGTCTTAACAGATCAAGACCTAATACTCAACATTTCAACTACTGAGAAGTCGGCCAGTCTTCCTGACTGCTTTAACTATTTTAATCATTATTTATAATGAACCCAGTTCATTTTGGGATGAAAATGAATCCATGCTAGGTTTTCGATTCGATCATTTTAAATCCATCCGGTAGAGGTGAATAAATTTTTGTATTTACGAGCTCGCCAGCTGAAAAGCAGGCCAGCATACAAAATATGTTTTCCACCCTTTTTACTTCTCTAGGTAACTTAGGATTGAAGCTAGACTGAATTTCACAGATTCGTCAATTTCTATCTGAGTAAACACATTTTTAGCCTACCACAAGCGGTAACTCATGATTGTACTAAATGGTTTGTGTCAAAGTTGAATTCTGTATTACAGTAAGTGAAGAAGGTTTGGATAGTCTCGTTGCTACCAGTTGATTGGCATTATATGGAAGGAATTTTTAAGAGGATAGGAAGAAGAAATGCTTTTCACTTCGTCATTTGAATTCGTGTACAAATATAACTCGCAAAGCAGGATTGGATGTGAAAAGCTCAGTTTAAGTTCCCCCATGGACTGTTGACAAATGAGTGAAAAGTAAGGACTAAAATAAAAGAACAAGCAATTAACAATCAAAAACTAATGAGTAATTCTTATTAGTCATTTAATGATTAATAATTTTAGTTGTAACCATGATCAAAATTATGATCACGATTTGATTCGTTTTCAGTATGAAGTACCAGTAGTGTGGGCTTTGGCACTTGGGTAAGGAATACGAATCACATTTTTTTGTAATCACATATGTATCTTATAGCTAAACTATTGAATTATGTATTAATAGCTAATGATTAAACATTAAAATCGGGTTTCGTTAAAACATCACTTTTGCACATTTGAGGTTTTGGCATACACCCGATTATAAGTAAAACCACTTAACAAATTTTAACCTAAAAACATTGTCAATATGAGTAAAACTAATGATTAATTCATTTAGTGTTGATCATGACTATTTAATCATGACTAAATTGAAATTGACTAACGATTTAATCATAACTAAATTTAGTCAAGATTCGTTAACCATGATTAAAATTTTAGTTGGTTAATTAGTTAATGAAAAAAGTTAGTTAACTAGGCTCTACTTTGACTTTTGCTGCATAAAAAGAGTAAAACTTGAAATAATACAAAAAATATTTTTTAAAGAAAAGTGTAAGCCTATAAAAAATGAACTTTTTTTTACTGAGATTATAATCTAAAAAGCTACTACTAAACTAGACCATTTAGGCTAAAAATTTACTCTAAAGTTTTATCTGATTCTTGAACTAAATTGTTATACGTATAACGTAGTTATGTTAGTGTTTACGACGATCACGTTAATGAAGCGCCATGGGTTAAGTCATATTTACTATATCTATTTAAATAAATATCTATATGATCCCCTTAAAAGTATTCATTTACATTCATTTAGGTTTGTGGAAGAATTAAAATTTTGTAATCATCCCCATTAGGTCTTCACTCCCGCGTTCTACCATATAAAAATTACCTGAAAAACATAAACAAAACCAAAAAAGAAGAAGATTCTTATCAACCAAGTTTTTTTTGTTTGATTATTTTTAAACATTAGGTAGGTACTATTTTCCAAACGATAAAATTTACATTGACATCACAAACATAAACAACAATAAAAAGCAAAAGTAACATACCGACAACAACAACAACACAAATACACAACAGAAGAAAATTGCCTTTTAAGCATAATCAGCATAATTACAAAAACGCATGAAAATAGCATTACCACACGCTCTTGAATGGAACAAATACTTGCATATACGAATACACATAAACATACACACCCACTTTGAAAAAGAATGACACATTGTGGTAGTAAGTAGTACATAGAACGCGTGTCATCCTTATGACTCGTCGTCATCTATGTCCTCATAACCTCACAATTTCACTTGCATTTTTTTTTTCCTTTTCGCCCTTCATTATCAGCTACTATTTATTTTCTTTTCATTTACCCAATTTTTTTGTGACACATAATTTTTAGTATTTTGCCTGCTGTTGTCATTATCCTTTCTTCTCCTATTTATGCTTTCTATTAAATGTGTATGAAAATTTATGCTTTTATGTTTTACTACTTATTTTACCACACACAACACACACTCACTCATTCACTCGATTCATATTTAGTAATAATTTTCTTGTCTTCATCTATTAATAAAAAAATATTCTTTGTTTTGTTCCGCTTTTTTATTTATTTATTAATTTTTTTTTTTTTTTTTTTTGTTTTTTGACTTTTATGACTGTCATTTTTTCTTTGTTGCTGGTTGTTGATATGTCATGCATATTTGTCAAATTTTCATAAATTTTCCTTAGTTTCTTTTTTTGTTTTGATTATATTATAATTGCATAATTTGTTCACCCTTTTTTACACACGAGTATGTATGTATTTTTATTAGCTCAATTCTTTATATATTTTTTTAGTCTTTTGTTGTTGTTTATTGACATTTGTAATGCTATTGTTTATGTTTTTTGTGTGTTTATATTGTTTGCTGTTGTTTTTTTTTTTTTTTTTTTTTTTTTGTTAGAGGTGTTTTCATGACATTGACATTTTATTTGACAGCTGTCAATTATGTTGTTCGTTATGTGAGGCCATTGTTGTTGGGTGGTAATAGAAATTTGTTTGGGTTTGGTTTATGTATGGCTTTATTATTTGGACAATATATACTACATAAATACATATGTTCATACATAGTCACTTATATTTAGTTCCTTTTCTTGCATTTCAACATCTTCCTGGTTAGAAATACCAGAACATATGTGGAGAAAAATGCTATACTTAATGTTCATATGTTAAAGTGTATTCCATTGAATGTATTGATTTTGTTCCATTATGAATGACGTGTTTATTTTGATCTAATAGGTATATTCCTGTACCAGAAAACAAAAGGAGGGAGAATGGGATTTAGAGACGAAACTAACGTTCTTCTTCTTGATGAATATCTCAACCATTATAATCGTTCTTTCTCCATTCAAAGACTTCTTTCGGTAAAGAAATCCTCTTAACCTCCTTCCATCTTTTTTTTAGCAACCTGAGGATCCATTAGTGCGCTTCTGTTAGGATTAGGTGAAGATCGACAATTATTTTTTGTATGTGCTGCAGTCAAACTTTCATTTTAAGTGTCAATTTTCAATACGGATTCAATACAAAAAAAATCACTGCTTTTCCTTAAACTGATTAAGAACTGAGGTTACAAACTTTTTTATAATTATAAATCAGATTGAAAATTGCTCTGATGGAATTTTTCTTCTGAACACGAATTTTTCTTGGAACTTTTTTGAAGTAAGTTCAAATGTTTTGAAATCGTTCCGAAACAGTGAATAAATCGGATCCATCACCGCTCCAACAATGTATTCATTATTCTTCCCCAACACTGTTGAGCAGGGTCTTGGAGACAAAATCAGGTAGTGACCTACTCCCGAACCCATTGATATGAAATACCGAATCCTTCATCATAGAAGTCACGTCACTGGTTGTAAAAATAAAAATTCGTAAAAGAAAAACACTTCAACGTCCCAGAATAATTGAAAAGAAGAAGCTGTAGAACTTTCATTGTAGAAGACAAAATTAGTTATATAGAAATTAAGAGCACCGAAAACAACGCTTAATTCAAACAGCATTCAAATTCCCTTCTTTTATCCTGCCATTTAGATTCCCCTCTTTTTTCTTGCCATTTAGATTCCCTTCTTTTTTCTTGCCAAGTTCTTTGCTGGGACCGATAAAGAAATTTATGGAATATAGTGTAGATGTAGCTTAAAATTCTAATAATTTTCATCCAGGTCCTTAAAAAAGTAATCTGTATTCCGAAAGCTATAAGCCATTACTCAGAACTTATTTTTTCGTTTAATAAATATTAAATCGGGAAAAAATTGATATAGTATTTTTGTTTTTAGAAAAGTTGTTTGGATGAATTTTTTTGTTTTGCCTTGTTTTGGAAAGTATATGGACCCCCCTTGAAAATTCCGGATATCGCAGGCCCGGATAGAATTTTTAAAATTCTCATGATTTTATGATTTAAGAGATACGATCCAAAACTGGCCGGATAGAGACTGAAAAGAAAACGTAACCAGTTTCTAGCGGATCTATTAACCTATTTTTAACTAGTGGTCGAAAAATCAGCCAGGTGAGCGAGAAAAGAACTGACTCCAGACAGTGGTCGAAAAATTAACCACGACCTCCTGACCAAACCTGAAGAGATTAAAATAATTTTGAAATTAGACTTTTTTCACGTTTATAGCGCTTGCAAAAAGTTTCAGGTAAAAAATGGGTTAAAAAATTTGTAAAAAATTCTTTTTATTTTTTATTGACGCTACCAAAAAGTTACCAAAAATAACCTTTGATGCATTTTTGGGTTAAGATTTCTTGAAATCTTGACGTAATAAAAAATTTCAGCGTTCCAATTCAGATTCATCATATAAAAAAAATACATTACAAACTTTGCAGGTCTTTTTTTATTAATTTATATTTATCTCTTTAATAAGTGTACAACATATTAACCCAAATCTGCCCAATGTCTTATATGTAGTACACTTAAAAACTGTTTGATTTTAGCCATTTCGAAAGCAAAAGAAAACTAATAAGATAACGCAAAATCCATTCGTATTCGCTGACCACTATTCATTGTTATAATTTTAATTGGGCATATCTGGGTTAAATAGGAATACAATTGAAATTTTATTAAAAACGATTGATTTCTTTTGTATTCATTGCATCTTTTTCAAGGTTTAATTGAAAAAAGGTATCTTATTACCATTTATTATCAACTCAAAAAGATATCAATTATCACAGAAGCCGAAAAAAATCTAATGCCACTGAAGTTTTAAACCTTTTTTTTTAGGCTATCTTCAAATAAATGTTCCCTTTGTTCTTCTAAGTATTTTCTATCTTCCATCTCCATGCCGAAAAATCTTCAAATTAGGTAAATAGGTATAACAAAAGATGCTGTTGCACATACATACACTTGAGTAAATCCATTCAAGTTCAGGTAAATGTTAACTGCTGCTTAAACGTTAACTGCTGTTTAGTTACTATTTTTTGGCACCCTTGCTTCGCACATGTTTGACACACAAAACAATCCTACTCCTTCTCACTAATTTACGATAATATTTACGATTTAATCATTACAAACTGTTGAAAAATTTCGTTGAAAATCAAAGACATACACATACATAAGCACAAATCAATATTTCACATAATTTAAGAAGATACGCGTTCGGTTAGTCAGTCATTCACCATTAAAACCAGCAACATACAATACCAACAATAACAAACAGAGTTAATTTGTTGCGCCCATTTCCGCCGTTGTTTCTTCACACTGTGTGTGTGAGGTCTTTTGTTTATGCGACACCTTTTCACATTTTGTTTTTTTTTTTTTGTTTTCTCTTCAACTTTTTATTGGCAACATTTTCTCATCAATTAGCACACAAATTGATGCAGGGACCACTGCTGCTGCTGGTTGTTGTTTACTGTTGAAAACAAAGGGTTAAAATTTGTGGTATAATATGAACGCAGTGTTGTGTGGCCCAAAAACACAAAAAAAAAAAAGTTTCAATATTGTTAATAAATAAACAATTTTTTCGTAATTCGTAGAACGAACTTTATTCTCACATCACACAACACAAAGTTAATTGTTTTCCCTATGGAAATAAATTTTTTGCATGTGGTTTAAAATTTAACCGCAAATTTTAAAACTTATTGCTGATTTTTTTTTTTTTTTGTTTTGTTTTTTTTTTTTTTTTGTAACATTTAGTTTTAAGCTCATGTTGTGGTAGAGAATAACAAACAAATTTTATTGTTTGTGTTGTTGTTGGTATTTTGACCAACTCTGTGGTGAACAACAAAAAGACGACCTTGATGTACTCGTCGTGTCGTACTATAAAGTAGGTATATGAATATCTACTTAGTTTCAGTTGCTGCAAGCGTAAAAAGCAAAATGGAAAATAATATACTAAACAAAAAAAAAAAAGAAAAGTTGATATTTAAAAACTTTTGTCTGATCGTCCAACGGCAATGTTGGCAACTAACTCAACTACAATGTCGGTTATTTTCAAAAAACAAGAGTTGAAAAAAAATACAAAAAATAAAAGTAAAAACATAAAAGATCAACAACATATGACTACAACTACAATATAGTAGTGCAAAAAAATATTATGATTCATGTGTGTGTGCCTTAAAGACTTTTTGAAACTGGTTTTTGAATATTGACTTCTTGGTGTTTAATTTTATTTATTTATTTTTTATTTTTTTTTTTTTATTTTTTGACTGTCTTCTCCTTCTGTAGCAGCATATGAGAAATGTGCAACAATTTTCAACACAACAAAGTTCAAAAAACTTTAATTTGTTCAAAATTTAATGAATTTATTGGTAGCCAACAAAAAAACAAAAGAAAAACAAAATAAAAACGATTAAAAACCGCAAAAATTTAACGATTTTGCGGTTATTTGAATTGGTTTAGTTAGAAATTATTACTGTTTTGCGAATGATTTTAATGATAAGTTTTGAATAATAACATTATCAAATTAAAGTGAAAGAAATTTTAGCAGGCAACAGAAATTTTGATTGATTACAATCGCCTCAATTTTGGCTCTATAGACTTAGTGCATATAATAAAAATTTTAAGCCTTTGCAGAGCACTGATCAGCGGTTGCTCAAAATAGGGTTTCGAAAAGTTTTTTCAAAATTGATTGAACTAATTTTACTGAAATAATATATTTATTTAAAAAAGAAGCCGTTGTGCTTTCATTGCTTTAAAAAAAACTTTCGGATCGGTACCTAATTGATGGCATCAGAGTCATCTAAATTAAAGAAATAGTATTTTTTTTATTACCCGAAAACGCCCAATTATGAATATGTTATAAGAAAAACCTTTTACTCGAACATAATTTCTCAGATTTATAAGTTTTCATTTACTTTCTATGAAAATGAAAGTTTTTTTTATGGGCCATATGTAACCCTAAGGTCTTCATCGAAAACTTTTTAGGAACCTTTTACAGTAAAAAAAATGGTCTGCGAATACGAATACGGTCTTGGTTTTTCTCTATCGTTTCTGCTTCCTTTAAGGTCAAGAAAGTGTTAAACGAATAGTTAATACTAAAAATCTTAATCCATCTTTAAAAAAAATATCTACTAAAAATGAACTAGAAAGTGCTTCAAAATTTTCTCTTCAAAACCCATAGGTTTTTTCATGAAAAATTGTAGCAAGAAATGGAAGCCAGAAAATAAAAATCCATACTCAGTTTTGCTACATCCCCTTTGGTTTCCTTACGGCCCAGAAAGGGTTAAACCAAGCATCATTGGTGTAATAACTCTTAAAAACCATATCTGACATCTAAAATTAGGTTTTAAGCAATATATGGTTTCTCTAGTTGCTCTACACCGAACATCTTAAACAATTTATATCTGGTTATTTTTCTTGAATATGCTCCATTGCTGTATTAATTTCTAGTTCTAAGGTTAAGTTGGAGTAGCAGTCTTTTATATGAAAGCACTCATAATGACCCATTATGAAGCATTCTAATTCCAAGCAAAGCTGTGAAATATGAAAATTGATTTTCAACGTTTTGTGATTGCATTCATTAAATAACTTTTTGACTTTAAATTTCATATATTGAAGTCTTTTTGAAGCCACTAAATTCAACAATCAGTTGCTAAACTCATATGTGAATTACATATTAAACAAAGGAGTCATTGCTTAAATTTCATTCAGGTTTTATAATCAAAAGATTGCATTCAAATGATTTAAAAATAAAAAACTCCTAACTTGTATAATTAATTATTCACTAATTTCAAAATGAATCATTTGATTTAATTTAATTCTCATTCTTAATCAATGAATACAGAAAATGCTTAAAATCATTTGTTAGTGATGTATCGCAATTATCTGCATTTTTATACCGCTCTGGTTTCGAGTATAGAAAAATAGGTATGATAATGATTCATTGAAGCACATTCACGTGTATCAAAAAATTCACGCTATTTTTTTAAAATGAGAATTATAAATTTTTATTTTGAAAAAATATTAAATTTGAAATAAATCTTTGGTACCTTTGAATATGGTATATATGGGAAAAATCTCTCACACTTTTTGCAAAACTTTGTAGGCAGAGTAGGGTGTAATCAATTTATTTTTTCCAATTAAGTTTGAATCCTGACTAAATTCAGTCATAACTAAACAGTTAGTTATAATCACTACTGAATGAATTAGTCATTCAATCATTAGTCACTCAATTATTTGTCATTCAATCATTAGTTATTGAATTATTAGTCGTTCAATCATTAGTCGCTTTAGTCATTTAACCATTAGTCATCAAATCATTAGTTATTCAATTATTAGTCACTTTAGTCATTCAATAATTAATCATTTAATCATTAGTCATTAGTCATTCCATCAGTAGTCACATTAGTCATTAAATCATTAAATACATTAGTCATTCAATCATTAGTCATATTAGCCATTCAATCATTAGTCATTTAATCATTAGTCATTAAATCATTAGTCACATTAGTCATTCAATCATTAGTCGTTCAATAATAAGTCATGTAATCATTTGTTATTAAATCATTTGTCATTTAATAATTAGTCATTAAATCATTAGTCATTTAATCATTAGTCACATTAGTCATTCAATCATTAGTCATTCCATCAGTAGTCACATATTAGTCAATCATTAGTCATATTAGCCATTCAATCATTAGTCATTTAATCATTAGTCACATTAGTCACTCAATCATTAGTCATTCCATCAGTAGTCACATATTAGTCAATCATTAGTCATATTAGCCATTCAATCATTAGTCATTAAATCATTAGTCATTAAATCATTAGTCACATTAGTCATTCAATCATTAGTCGTTCAATAATAAGTCATGTAATCATTTGTTATTAAATCATTTGTCATTTAATAATTAGTCATTAAATCATTAATCATTTAATCATTAGTCACATTAGTCATTCAATCATTAGTCAATTAATCCTTAATCATTCAATTAGTTGTAGCCATATTGACAGTGATATCGAAAACTTTAAGCTGAATTTTAGGTTATTTCCCCTTTCGACTAGTAATTTTCTGAGAATGTTATTTTCATGACCGATTATTACTTTCTTACGTATATTTTGAGCTTTTTTTACCTTTTGGTAAAATAAAAAAAACTCTGAAAAAGAATTATCTGTAATACTGAGATTTTCTGAGAAGGTTTTGACAAGTGCTAACGAATGATTGCTTCTCCTTTTACGCACTATTGCTCATTTTAACTCATCCTTATTGCATTTGGGAGGGGAGATTATGGTACTCACTGTAATATTCCGATTTTCTGAGAAGGTGCTTGCCTGATTGCTGCTCTTTTCATGCAAAATTTCAGTTTTTGCTCACGCCGCTTTAGACTTTGGTGAAGGCGATAAGGAGAATAATAAGAAATGGTGGAGCAGAGGGGGGTAAGGAGGTTGAAGTTAAGACTATGATCCCATTAGTTTAGTGATTTTCTAAGAAGGCTGGTGTTGTAAGCGCTGATGAACAATTGCTTCGACTTTCATGCCCAACTTCGCTTATTTGCTCACGCCATGGAAAAAAAAAATTTTCCTAATTTTTTCGGTGGGTGGGCGGAAAATTTGCGAATATATTCTTAATGCAATCGTATCATTTTGTATATAGGCCGTTATAAATACATATAGCAAGATTTAGGTCTAGAACTTTTTGGCGTTTCTTAACTCTCTCAGAGACGAAAATCAGCCGCTCGAAATAAAAATCTGAAAATTGCACTAAACATGAATCTGCAATAAAATCTTAGGTAAAGTGACTCATATGACCGTCAGTTAATGTTCAATTTATGGGCCACCATTAATGTGTGTTTCACGATTTTCATTAAATGCTCTTGTTCAGCATATTTCAGACATTAAGGGTTAATTTGAGATTTCAAACTTTATTAGAATTTCTTGCAATTCTTTATTACTGTACCAGGTAATGTATTCAGCATTCTTTTCGGAATACACAAAAAGTCTTGAATATAAAAATTTTTCACCAGTTTTAAACATTTGACTTTTTATATCCATTTTCTTAGGTTTAAAAATAATAGCAGTTTTTTTAACCAAATTCCTCGGGTCACATTAAAAAAGCTTGAAGTTCAGTTATAGCCATTTCTTTTTTAACGCACTTATTTCACCACATTACATTTTTTCAACGTTATATAAAGAATGGCCGTCACTGTTCTACATAAAAAGTCAGTTCATTGATCGACTTCAACTCTATTGAAGGATCTGGATTTGAAATTTTTAGAGAAATTTATTGTTCAACTCTGTAAATAATTTTTTTTTTTTTTTTGCATAATACCTCAAATTTGTTTTCAAATATTTCGAAAAAATATTCACACACATATTTCATTTTAACATTGAACAATTGAAAAATACCTTTAAACATCTGCATGCACGAACATATTTGAAAGCATTCAACCATAGATGTGTTAGTATGAGTATCTCAACGGTACCGACACGTACCCACATTCATATGTACATGCACGCTCTACTGATATTAAAATTAAATGTTTGAAACGAAAATTATCATTAACATCACTTGAAAATGCTTGTAGTCCAAATACATACATATAATGTGCGAACATGCATTTGCATGTTGCAACAACAAGAATTTTGTTGCTGGCAAAATATTGCTGCCGCTGCTGCTGCTGCTGCTGCTGCTAAAACATGCAAAATTCAATTAACAATTGTCATCATCAACATTGAAATGTATGTACATATATATTGTAGATTGGTATGTACATAAATACGTAATATTCGATTATTTATGCATCAAACTTTCCATTGCTTTGCAGTTAGTTGAAAAGCTAAAAATCTGTTACATTATCAACCAGGTAGAGCATTGCACTAAGCAATAGCATGCAATATTTATACCCTAAAACTATTTAACAGCATGCTATATATTGTTAAGATCCATCAACCCCATCATTTATACTCTCATGCTATGCTTGCACACACACACACACACACACACACACAAATATTTATATATACATACATTCCATGGATAGTTTTGCCACCTAATGTATAGTTAATTTTCATAACTATGTATTTGACATTGGAAGAAGCATCAGTTCTATCTAAACTTAAACCAACCAATTTATTTGTCATGTCAAATTCAAATAATGTTAATAAGTGCGTATGTGTATGTGCGAAAAAAGCTCCATGGACTGTTGTGCCATGGAGTAGTGTATGTACATATATACTGGTATTTGTTCATACATGTATGTATATGTGTTTATGGTCAGCCGTTTGAGGCTATATCAATATTTTGGAAATAACAGTAGCAGCCATTAGCTTCACCCCATTCTCTTTACCACATATGTAAGTATGTATGAATGTATGTATGTATGAATTGATCATGTGTTGGTCATATTGGACTGAGGCGTTTGTGGAGTTTTAACGAGTAGTATCTTCTAATATTTGTTAAATAATGGTCGATTTTTGTTTGCAACTGGCAACTTTTGCTTCATGTCAATATTTACCCTGAACCCACTGTTGTACTATACTCATTTGTGTGTGTGTTTGTGTGTGCTAGCTAAACGCAAATAGTGTTGCCAAAATTAATTCATAAAATTTCTAATAAAATTTTGACATATACGTGATTTTGAAATAGAAATTTCTATTGTTGTATTAAAATAAAAAGCAAGCCTAAAACAATTTGCTAACTACTGTCATATGCACTTACTTAGTTTGATGTTATTTAATTGGGTCCCTCTGCTCTAAGGATGTATGTGGTGGTGAATATTTTATATCCCTACAGTTATATTGAACTTAATCATAATAGAACTATGAAACATATGATATCTGCATATGTTGACATCATATTCCTTTAAAAATTCTTAATTTTGAAGATTTGTTGATGGATTTTGTTGTAATTGAACTTTAGAGTTAACCCCCTCAACCTCCCTCCTGCCTCCCGATGAAAACTTATTACATTTTAACTTTGGACCACGAATCATGTAGAAATATTTTGAGGGACGAAAAAATTAAATTCCCCTCCCCTTCATTAGGAAATGTATGGCTTAGAGTATTCCAAATTGATTTTACAATACTCAAAATTTATTTCAAAATACGAGTATTCCAATTTGGTTTCAAAACTTAAAATTCATTTCTGAATTTGTTTAAAGATATTCCGAATTTATTTTAGAATTTTCTAAAGTGTTTGCAAAAATAAAAAAAATAATGTCTGGTACTATAATCTCAAGGACATAGTACCTGATTCCGGAATTTTCCAAATTGATTTCATAATATTTTAAAATTGAATTCAGAATATTCGAAATTAATTTCAGAATTTTCTAAATTGATTTTGTAAATTTCCAAAAATTTGTTTCAAATATTTCTAATTGGTTTTAGATTACTTTAATTTGAATTCAGAATTTTTCAAATAGATTTCAGAATATTCTAAATTGATTTCACAATATTTCAAATTTATTTCAGAATTTTCAAAGTTGAGTCGAGAATATTCTAAATTGAATTCAGAATATCCAACTTAATTTAAAAATTTTCCAGATTGATTTCAGAATTTTCTGGATTGATATGAAAAGTTTCGAAACTGATTTAAGAATAATCTAAACGGAATTCAGAATATTACAAATTAGTTCCAAATTGATTTCAGGATTTCCAAGTTAATTTAGATTATTCTTAATTGAATTCAAAATATCGTACTTAATTTGAAAATTTTCCAGATTGATTTCAGAATTTTCTGAATTGATATGAAAAATTTCCAAACTGATTTAAGAATAATCTAAACTGAATTCAGAATATTCCAAATTAGTTCCAAATTGATTTTATTATTTCCAAGTTGATTTAGAATATTCTAAATTGGATTCCGAAAATCCAACTTAATTTGAAAAATTTCCAGATTGATTTCAGAATATTCTGAATTGATATCAAAAGTTTCCAAATTGATTTAAAAATATTCTGAACTGAATTCAGAATATTCCAAATTTGTTCCAAATCGGTTTCAGGATTTCTAAGTTGATTTAGAATATTCTAAATTGAATTCAGAATATCCAACTTAATTTAAAAATTTTCCCGATTGGTTTCAGAATATTCCGAATTGATTCCAAATCGATTTCAGGATTTCCAAGTTGATTTAGAATATTCTAAATTGAATTCAGAATATCCAATTTATTTTGAAAATTTTCCAGATTGATTTTAGAATATTCTGAATTGATATCAAGAGTTTCCAAACTGATTTAAAAATATTCTAAGCAGAATTCAAAATATTCCAAATTGGTTCCAAATTATTTTTTAGGATTTCCTAGTTGATTTAGAATATTCTAAATTGAATTCAGAATATCCAACTTAATTTGAAAAATTTCCAGATTGATTTCTGAATATTCTGAATTGATATCAAAAGTTTCCAAACTGATTTAAAAATATTCTGAACTGAATTCAGAATATTCTAAATTTGTTCCAAATCGGTTTCAGGATTTCTAAGTTGATTTAGAATATTCTAAATGGAATTCAGAATATCCAACTTAATCTAAAAATTTTCCCGATTGGTTTCAGAATATTCCGAATTGGTTCCAAATCGATTTCAGGATTTCCAAGTTGATTTAGAATATTCTAAATTGAATTCAGAATATCCAACATAATTTGAAAATTTTCCAGATTGCTTTCAGAATATTCTGAATTGATATCAAAAGTTTCCAAACTGATTTGAAAATATTCTTAACTGAATATTCCAAATTTGTTCCAAATCGGTTTCAGGATTTCCAAGTTGATTTAGAATATTATAAATGGAATTCAGAATATCCAACTTAATTTAAAAATTTTCCAGATTGATATCAGAATATTCCGCATTGGTTCCAAATTGATTTCAGGATTTCCAAGTTGACTTCGAATATTCTAAATTGAATTCAGAATATCCAACTTATTTTGAAAATTTTCCACATTGATTTCAGAATATTCTGAATTGATATCAAAATCTTTCCAAGCTGATTTAAGAATATTCTAAGTTGAGTTCAAAATATTCCAAATTGGTTGCAAAATGTATACTGATCTTAGATAATTTCAAATTGAATTTTCCAAATTGATTTCATAATATTTCAAAATCAGCTTTAAAATTTTCCAAATTGATTTCTTAATATTCGAAATTGATTTCATAATATTTTAAATTGATTTCAGAATTTTCCAGATCGATCTCAGAATATTCTTAATTGAATTCCGAATATCCCAAACTAATTTGAAAAATTTCCAGATCGATTTCAGAATATTCTAAATTAATTTCAAAATTTTTCCAAAATTAATTTCGTAATATTTTAAATTGACTTTAGAATATTTCAAAATAATTATTTTTTAAATTGTTTTCAAAATCTTTTAAATTAATTTCAGAATATTCCTAATGATTTACAAATATTCTAAATTAATTTCAGAATATTTCGAATTGATTTCAAAATATTTCAAATACTTTCAAAATATTTCAAATACTTTCAAAATATTCTAAACTGATTTCCGAATATTACAAATATTCAGCCTATGTATTTATATTATAGTGGGTCAAAATTAAAATTTCGTGCACTTCTCTTCTTTAATAAACCATTGAGACCTAACCTAAAACAAATAAAACGATCTGTTCAGTAAAAACTTTGAATAAAACCCGAAATGGAGTTTAAAAATAATTAAACTAGTTCTTAGTCAAATTGTTTACAAATCGCTGCTAGCGCTTAAAACTAGAACTATTTTTGTCGGGCACAACATTAAATGTTGAGCTTTGGGAGCTATCTAATATGAGTGATATAAACATTGTAATACTAAGAAAAAGCTAAGATGGGTTAGATGGCAACACACTGGGAAAAATCTGAATAAGATTTTCATATCCAACCCTCGTTTACAACCCACAAGAAAGTAGATGTAGTCAATGCGCTAAAACGCTAAAAAAGTGGAAATCTTCACTTGTTGAAGTCAACCTCATCAGTACCAGAATATGCAATGAGTTAAAAAGCTGGCAGAAATAATTGATAGAACGATCATGAAAGGTCTTACAGTCAGTCTATGCCTAGTATAAAATCAGTCCGGAATCATTTCATACCGAGCAAGATATTATTATTATTATCATTTATCAAAAATCCAGATGTGAAGAGAGGGGCTAAAATATTCCCTGGTATGATGATCCACTCTAATGAAGCCACTTCAGAATAGATTTGAAAGTTTTTGCACTACTTACTGAAAATCATAGGACTGTTTTTTGTTTCACAAGAACTGGAGTTCAACTGACGATTTTCACTAAATTCAGCCACCAAGACAGTTGTCATCCCTCCATAGGTATTTGTTTTTTAAGATTTGTGGATGGTTCAATGTATAAGTTTGATCATAGAGTAATTATTTTTCCTTCCCCATATAATTTATTCATTGATTGAAGTTAATTAGATTATTACTTTTAATTAATTTATTTTGTTTTTTTTCTTAATAAATCTTATACCAATGACCAAGATACCTGTTGACTCTAAATACGCAACTCATAAAAATTCTAGAAATTATACGAGTAAATGGAATTGCACACTATTGACACAATTTACCAATTACTTATACAAAAATAAATTGTAATTAGTTGCGACTGGCACACAACCAGATTCCTATAAATTTAATTGCCAAACTACAACAACAAAATTGGTTACAACATACATTCTCTAGCAACAACAACACTTCCAACACCTTTCGTTATAAGTAAATCAAATAAAGAGAAATACAAAGAAAACAGAAAAAAATTTGGGTCTGACTGAAATGAAATTACTTTAGGAAACCATTAAAAAAAAAGTTAAGCAAAAAAAGAGAAAAACTTTTAAAGTCAACATTAAAAAAGAAAGACATTTCAAATAACACCAACAGATACAATTTACAATGTTGTTAATATTTACATACATATATTTGCATGTAGTACTTGTTCAGAACTGTGTATTTAATTTTAGTAGGTACTTATTTGGCTGAAAGTAGCAACAGACTGTGACCAACAGCAGTGACCACGACCACGGTGACCACACGGTAAACAGAGTCAAATGGCAAGTTTTTTTTTTTTTTTTTTATTTTCAAGTAGATATATTGAACAATTAAATTTAAAATGTTTACACACATTCTCTGCTTTTTTTATTTTTTATTTTTTTTTTTTTTTTGCAATGAAAATTTAATGTGGCCAATCAATATTTTAATAAAAATCACAAATATTTGGAGTAAATATTATTAGCACTAGCTTAAATTATTTAATGTATTTTTAAAGTTATACTTAACTTAACTTTGAAATGAACTTGAAGTTGATCAAATATTATAGATTAATTGCATTTTAAATTTTTTATTGTATATAGTTTATAGCTATTATATTTAGAAGTAGCAGTTTTTATTCAAGCTAAATTGCTGTTTCATTGTGCGTTCATTTCATAGATGATTTATCTATTTTGATATATGTATTTTTCAGCATTTAACTTCTTCATTGATCTCGATGAGAAGCATTTATAGCTTTTTATGAATTATGTTACTTTCTATGTATATATAAAGAATTTAATGCTACTATTTCAATAGTGGCAATTCCAACTTAATCAGATAAACGAATTTATTTGAGCCAACCGCAAATAAATATCACATAAAAACGAATAGCAGCTTCTACATGACCACACACACGCACATTGCAGATGTTTCAAATGAGATATATTTTCTAGTTTTAATATAAAAAAGTATGTCATATCGTCGTCTGAGAGTTGATTTGGCGTATAGGTATATGAATTTGTACACACATACGTCATATCAATTCTCAGGCGACGATATGGGTGCATGTCTTTGGAATACAACCCTGCATATAATTTTTATCAAAATTTACAACGACATCTATTTTACATTCATACTTAAAGTTCAAAAATACCTACGAGAAAAAATAATGCAGTATTCTTTAATATACGTACTTTATAAAAAAGCTGAAATACGTTGAGTGTTTCTAGAATAATGGGGTATCAAATGCGAGGCCTATTTTTGGTTTAACTGACCCAAAAATTTTAAACCTAGGTCTTTTTTTTCCAAATTATATATCTAATTGAAGTTTTTTTAACTCTTCAGATTCTTAGTGGATCTAAATATTTTAGAAAAGAGTTTTATATTAAGTATAATGGGATATATATTGTAATGAAGAGGGAGCTGATTATCCAAAAGCTACCCTTGTCCGTTTGATTCACTGGGGTAACCATCTAAGTCTGATTGTAGGCAATGCTTAATAGTCCAAAAATTTTAAACCTAGGTCTTTTTTTTCCAAATTACATATCTAATTGAAGTTTTTTAACTTTTCAGATTCTTAGTGGATCTAAATATTTCAGAAATTAGTTTTATATTATAATGTTTGGGATATACATATATCGTAATGAAGAGGGAGCTGATTATCCAAAAGCTACCCTTGGCCCTTTGATTCACTGGGGTAACCATCTAAGTCTGATTGTAGGCAATGCTTAATAGTCCTACACATATTTGTTTCAACTTCAATTATGAGACTCCCAAGTGCCACACAGTTAATATTAAACCTCAAATTACTTTTATGGAATAAATAATTGGAAAAACTCTAAAAAATAATGTTTTTTTTTATAGCCAAAAGATAGTACTACGAGATATGGTAATTTACGGATTTTTTACGCAAATTCACCTAAACAAAGTGATCGCCCAGCACCTTTAACATTTTATTTTCTATGCGCCATTTTGAATGCCATCGGTTGCGAGTCCGACCCTTGGACTTAAAGCTGAAAAGGGCGGCTCTGAAAAAAATCTTTATGGTTAAACTACAGGATAGGTCATTTAAAGTGGAAGCATCTGGCAACCCTATAACTTTTGACAGCGCTATTAGATGGAAAAAAGTGTCAGTTGAAGGAAATTTTTACCATGGAACAGTACACTTTGAAAGAACGCGCTAAAGCTGTTCTCAATTTTCCCGTAGAAAAATCATTTTGATGTTTTGAAACCGATTGTTCACGAAAATGGTATGGAGCACTTCTGATTTCAACAAGACCGTAACACAACCGATTTTTTGAAGCCATTGTTCTCCGGACGGTTGATATAAAAAATGGTGATTTTAACTTGCCTCCACATTCGCCAGATTTTACACCGCCGGACTTTTTTCTCTGGGGCAACTTAAAGTCAAAGGTTTATGTCAACAAGTCAAGGACCCTAGACGAACTTAAGCGCAATATTCCGCCATATCGGCCGAATCATTGTCTAAAACGATGGGAAATACCGAAAAAAGAGTACATTTGGCCGTCAAGGACAAAGGTGGCCAAAACAAATGTTTCCACTTTAAATGGCCTACCCTGTACATACACACAAAGGGGAAAACATGTTTAATAACGTCTGTTCAATGAGACATAGCCTCGTCTATGTTTGGAAAATGTCGAGACAAAAATTCGCCCGGTTCGGCACTGAAGTGAAATTTCTAGGAAAGTACATTTTTCCCGATAAAAAATTAAAATTCTCTTCTACGAAAGATTTCCTAGGTTTCATTAGGTCAACCGAGGATTTTTTCCCATAAATCGAGGCATGCAAATAAGATTTTTTTAGGTTGTTGTTATTGTAGCAACTCCATTCTTGAAGTCCGTGTCATTCACATCTTTACATTTCGTCAGCTGTCCGCGTTCGTTAGGACCAGGCCCAGTATAAGAGCTACGTCTATAGATCCACATAATGAGTACACATTTACTGACTCCTCATTGATCATTGCCATGTAGTAGTTCAGATAGCAGCCTCACCCAGATCTCAATTGGGCTAGAGTGCATCTGGTTGGTTCTCCTTGGAAGTTGTTTCTCGTCTTCTGCTACTAGTGGTGGCTTGTCGTTCAAGACACGGTTTAGCTGACGATTATGTGTCGCTGATGAAACTGCTTCAGAGGACAAGGTTTTAAGAGCGGTTACGTAGGTTTGTCTGTCGAAAGGGGATTGGTCTGTAAAAGTTCTTAGGTCTTCCTGAAATGCTGTTATGTCTGTTCGAATGGTCCGGAACGGTGAAGATTTGGATGGTAATCTTGGTGGCATGTCAGAAAAAAATGCTTGGTGAGTAGAATGTTATGCTCTTTCACCTTAAGCACCTCATCATGAAGGTGATCTTCATGGATCATGAGATGGCACCCTGTCACAGTGTGGAGAGCAGCATTTTGGCAAGCTTGTAGTCGTCCTCAGTGTGTTGCGCTGATGAGTAGGGACCATATAGGTGCAGCGTAGTTCACCGTTCACCATTGAGCCTCCTAGTGCTTTGTATGTAGTCAGCGGCGTCTTCTTTTCTTTGCCCCACGAACTACTTGCCCGAGGCTTTGAGTACTTTATTTCTGTCCCTTAGGCGGTTCTGAATGCTGGTGGCGTGTGACGAAAAAGTGAGGAGACTGTTGAAGGTTACCCTCAGGATTTTCGGGTATTTCACTGTTGGGAAACGGTGTCCTTCGAAGTTGATGTTAAAAGTCATCCTCACTCTCGTGTCCAGAAAGTAAAACGCGCCGCTGATGACTTTTCAGATGACATCTGTAGATTTCGGGTGTGGAAAAAGGAGACTACTATTGACAGATATGCGTTGATGTTTTCGCATAGTTCTCCTATATTTGTGCTTGTTGTTAGGACAATATAGTCATCTGCATCTACAGCAATGGGAAGAGTACCTCAATCCCTCCTATGGGACACTCTGTTTAACGCACCTATTTTTGGATTTCGCGATGCGAAATTCGGCATGTAACTGCCTGCCGCACATGTAGTTGCCTAACCATCTCTTGATGGTATTGGATAACATGGACTCGTTTGGAGTGGTCTACTGTGTCGGACGTCGTGGATAGATTTAGGGCTACCAAAATTGTCCCGTCACCTGGTTTGCTTTAATTCATCTCTCTAGCCTTAGTTGTTGACAAGATTCAAATTGCCGATTGTATTTAAGAATTAAGAAAGCTTATTTATTTTAACTCGAAATTTCTCAGAAATTTATTTTATGGACCAGTTATCCAATATTTTACTGAACACTTCAAATAATATTGTCATTAACGGTAGAGTTGACTTGATTTCATATTTTTTATTTCTGTTTATAAAAATACGTCAAAAAGCTAATATTTTCTTCCTATAGATAATGTTGACATTATTGCTTTTAAAGCTAATTGAAACTGAAATTTTAAATTATATAAATTGTGCCAGGTTTATCAGTAAATATAACTTTAAAGTATGTTTAGTACTTTTTAAAAACTTTAAAGTTATTAATAGCTTGTGAATCATTTTGAAGTATAGATCAAAGAAGATCTTTGTTACCAAATAGTAGTAAATTTTATGTTTCAGAGGAAAAGTGAAACATAAAATTTACTAGAGGAATGAGTTGTTGCTTTAACTTGCCGACTACAGCAATATAGCCGAGTACACACGAAGTCAAATATCCAAAGCAGAACATGACTTTGTTTTGGGCTTAAGAAATTCTCTATTTCACCTTTCCTTTAGTGAAATTTATGCTTCACTTTTCCTCTGAGGGCGTCATATTTCTTAACTATGGTTAAAATAAAGCTTAAATTACATTACCTATGAAAGCTTTAGAGCCGAAAAGAAATTGCTATTAGATGAATCATTTCATCACAGGCATTTCTGCATTTTAAATTCGTGAATGAATCATCCATTTAAGTTGTTTACTAAGTAGTTACAGCTTAGTCTCTCACAAAATTAAACTCATAGTAAAAAAAAAGATACTTTTCTAACTACTACTTTAAAATGTAACCAAATGTGAAAATTCGTGCTAGAATTTCTACAAAAAAAAAAAAAAAAAATACACACAAATGGCTGGCTTCGTTTACTATCTCCACTTTGCTGTCAGCTAAGAATTTCAAACACTCCTTAAACATTGTCGCCACCATAACTGCCGCCATCGTCTAACCAGCAGAGACGACATAACCACCGATTACTTTATCAACATCTATTAGTAAGAGCAAGCTGTAAATTAAATTCAAATAAAACTCATATAAAATTTAATGTAGCGTTAAAGTGAAATTATACCAAATAACGTTAGTAAAGTTATTGGAAAAATTTTTTTGATTAATTTTCATATTAAGATGACGGCAATTATTTAATAAGACGATGTGAAATTTTTAGCTTGAGTTAAATTTAAAAATTCGCTAGAGAAATAATATTAATGCCAATATATTTAAGCAATGACACTAAGCTTGCAAATTAATTTTGCTTAATTTATATTTCAAACATAAATATTTTTTTTACAAATGCAATTCGCAATGATTGATTGTTCGTCCGTCTATTCAATCAAGTATATGATTAATCAGCATCATTAAGTTGTCGCTGTTAAGTTAAGTTTAGAGTATACAAACTTAACTCTGCTTAAATTAAGTGAAGGCTACTAAGTAAATAGGTTTTGTAGTTTTATTTTTAACTTGAGGCTAATAATAACTAAACAAAATGAATACAGGAACTTGAAGTAGGGAATTTTAGTTCTTAGCAAATAAATCTTGAATTTATGCATTTAGTAAAAATTTAAACGTAGATTTAGTTTCAAAAAGAAGTAAAACTAAAAGCAATTTTTTAACTCAACCTTTTAACTGACGTCATATTAATTGCAGTGCAGTGTAAATCATTTGTGTGTGTGTGTGTGTGTGAAATTGTTTAGCTGTGCTTCTTTATTTAATTTAACCCACATTTTATGTATAACCTTCGTTTAAAACTGGCGTTCAAAACATAAGTCATTGCACTACCGGTGGCAAGGTTCTGTGATGACTCGATTCGGTTGGGGTTTATGCATTTTACTATCTATCTACCATTCATAGACATCGTGCATATCATTTAACATGATGATGATATTGGCATATGGTTTGCGTGTTATTTTGTGTTCTTTATTGCCAACATTGGCAATAGTTTCGATTTTTTCCAATACATATTTATATGCAATATATTGAAAAAAGAAAACAGACATGTTGACATATTCGTTTTGTCTGGAAAACTTGTGCTTCATGTGACGTCTGGCGATTTGTTTCTTGTCTTTTTTTCTTTCATTTTTTTTTTTTTTTTTTTTTTTTTGTAATGCAGTCTTTGTCTGAGCTGTCAGTTTTAATTAAGAACGTCTTTAGTAGTTATGAAGTTTAGTGAAAAGTTAAAATAAAAATATTGCAAACTCAGTAGAAATTTAATTTATCAAAAAAAAAAAAAAAAAAAACTAAAACTGAATTTTGGATGAAACCTTCATCTGTTTTCTGCATTTATTAAATCAAAACTAACCAACAATTTTATTTAATTTATCAGCAACACACCCAAATTTCAATTTCAAGTGTTTGCAAAACGCAATACAAAAGGAAGTAGCAAAGTGAAGTTGCTACTGCTGGCAAAGTTGCTGTTGATAACAATCAAGAGCATGATATAGCAATAAAAATAATGATGCTAAATCATAAAAGTTTATAAAAAAAAAAGACACATACATTTGCTTTATATAATAAGAAGGTACTTGAAATCATATAATGTTTTTGTATTATGTTCAGGAAGTAAAACCTCAAGCATAAACTGCATTATGTAGATAATTCGGGGCCAATACTTCTTTTCCTCTACCTATCTAAGTATGTATACTTAAATATTGCAAAAATTATTATTACTTTCATATGAATTCCTATGAAATCGTTTTCAGTTTCAAGGACCGTGATTGACCTCTCCACTATCAGTTCCCGAGATTTCTAAAATATGGACTTTAATTTTTTTGTCACTTTAAAATTGTTTTGATTGACTCATGATCAACGATCACAAATTATGAGATTTTTATCGGAAACGGGTAATTTTATCCCCAATACCCCCTCTCCCCCTAAGGAACCTCTAGTTGACCTCTCAGTCTCCTAATATCTTGCAATATTTCTATAACCTGGTATTCAACAGACATTTTTACAACCCTTCCAACATTATTATTTCTACAAAATTTTTACTAACTTATATTGTGAAGCCCTGTTTTGAATATTTTTAAGATCCAAATAGAAGCCCAAAATGTGTAAAAAAAAACTCTAATTCGAAAAATTTTAACAAAATCGGTTGGTCAATAAGTGGGGGTCCAATACAAAGAAAACTTCAAATTTTCACTAATTTTTTTTAACATTTTTCTCCCGAAGACTCTTTGGTAATACATTTTTATCAAAATGAAAGTCTAATTCTGTGTTCCACAAAATCCTGTGAAATATTAATCTTTTCCCTGTTTTTCTACTTTTGCTCCAGAGCTGAAAGTCAGAAATATATTTCTTGGCTCAAAAAACTTTGGTACACAAAATTTTAGCAAAATCGGTTTATCCATAGATGGCGCTTGAAAACAAGGGAAAATTCAAATTTTTACTGATTCTTTCTAACTTTTTTCTCCGTAGACCCATTGACAATATATTTTTATCAAAATGAATATCAAATTCTTTGTCCCACAAACTGCTGTGAAAATTAAACTTTTCCCTATTTTTTAACTTATACTCCAAAGCCCCTTTTGAAATCAAATGAAGGCCAGACATTTTTTGCTTGATTGAAAAACTTTGGTACACAAAATTTTAACAAAATCGGTTGATCCATAGATGGCGCTTTAGTGCAAAGTAAAAAACAAATTTTTTTTTTTTTCATTTTTCAAACTTCTGCTCCGCAGTCCCCTACTTTGTTCATTGGCCCAAAAATTTCGAACAAAATCGGCCGGCTTATAGATGGCACACCAGCACAAGAAAACATAAACCATAATGAGTTTCTTAGCTTAAAACTTCTATAGCACTAATTTTTAACAAGAGGAAAAGGATCTTAAAAAACAAAGAAACGCAGACCCCTTTTCTATGGTTTAGAAGGTACTTTTCACGTTTTTTACTGTCGCTGACCTCCTTTTCTATATTTTTGAAGACACTTTGTACGTTTTTTACTATCGGAGATCCCTTTTTGTGGTAAAGAAGACGATTTATACTGTCGCAGACCCCTTTTCTATAGTATTGAAGCACTTTATACGTTTTTTTTTTACTGTCGGAGACCCTTTTCTATGGTAGAGAAGACACTTTATAAGTTTTTTACCATCGGAGACCCCTTTTTTCTGGTAAAGAAAATGTTTTTTTTTACTGTCGCAGACCCCTTTTCTAAAGTATAGAAGACCCTTTATACGTTTTTAACTACCGCAGACCCCTTTTCCTTTAGTATATTTATATGTTTTTTACTATCGCATACCTCTTTCCTATGGTAGAGAAGAAACTTTATACTGTCTCAGACCCCTTTTCTATAGTATAGACGACACTTTATCGTTTTTACCATCACAGATCCCTTTTCTAAAGAATAGAAGACCCTTTTTACCTTTTTTACTACCCTTCTTTCTTATAGTATAGAATACACTTTATACGTTTTTTACTGTCGCAAACTCTTTTCTGTAGTATAGTAAACATTATTATTAACGCCCTCTTTTTAAAAAACGCTGTTACAATGAAGCTTACAAAAGTTTATTTTATGTTGATCCACCCTAATTTTTATCGATCTCACAAAATGGTCAGACCTAACGCTATTTACAATTCCGGGAAGTTCGTCTGCTTTGCTGTTTTGTTATATATTTTGCTCAAGGGAAAATTTCGGGTCTTAAACTTTTTTGGTAGCCATTTCAAATTAACTATAAACACTAATTCTTAATAAAAATCCGATATAAATATAAAAGATTTAAATAAAAAACGCAGAGACCAAACATAATGTGATCTTTTCTCCCTGGTGATATCCCCCCCCCCCCCATAATCACAGTCTAACTTTTGATGCTTCTTTTCTCAACCATTGCAGCTGATTTCTCCCAAGTTTCGGCGCTTAGTGCGAGTTTTTTTGGGCTCATTACAAAACAGGTAATGTCTCTTACTAAATTTAGGCGTAAATAAGATCTCAGAAAAATTCCGAAATTTTTGTTTAACTCTGAAAGTTTCATACAAAAATCCAACAAATTTCGGGTATGGTGTCTAAGCTATATGTCGGGAAGAAAGGAATTAAAGAAAGCCTCGTTTTAGTTTCTATATTATGTAGCACTGACATTAGAATCACCAAGATCAACACTTTATAAACAATTGATTATATGAGTTTTGAGAACACCTGAAATCTCAGAAGAAGGAATCAACTGTGGCGTCCACAATTTTGGCTATCCCTAGTTACTGTATCAAAATTATCTCCAGTTAAAGTTGTAGTCCTTACACGAGATGGCGGTATGTTGACGGGTAAATGATTAATCAGGCTTATTTTAACTCTATCACCTTCCTGATTCGAAACCGATCTGTGACCTTAATAACACAGCCAAAAAAAAAAAAAAAAAATTTTTTTTCGGGTGTGGAGGTCAGACCCTGTTTACTACATCTTTTCGGGTCGCTGAATCCAAGTCTGAAGTTCAAAAAACCTCAGCACGTTAGGATTCTGGCATAACCTCATACTACCACATGTTTTTGGGGTCGCTGAATCTGAATCTGAGGTCAAAAAAACCCTAGCATGTTAGTTTTCTGACTTAGCTTAGATAACGAGGTATTTTGCATGTCAAAAACCCGCCCTGCTGGGGTTTTTTGGACCTCGGTTTCAGATTCAGCGACCCCAAAAACGTTTAGTAAACATGGTCTGATCTCCAGATCCGAAAAAAACATTTTTTTTTTTTTTGAGGTTTATTGCGGTTATGTCAGAACCCTGACGTGCTCGGATTTTTTGGACCTCTGATTCGCATTCAGCGACCCAAAAAACATATAATAAACATGGTCTGGTCTCCAGACCGGAAAAACTTGTTTTTTATCTTGCTGTGTAATTCTCAAAACTAAATTCAGTAATGAAATTTTTCTAAGTGTAAAGAAAACAAGTAAAAGTCAACAAAAGCAATTTCCTGCATATAACAAGAACGCGCCCAAAATCTCGTTGAAGTCGAAGAATTATTGTTGTTGCTGACTCTGTCACTGCAATTTAATTCAGTCAAACAGAGCAACAGGAGATGGGACAAAGTACCAAAAAAAAAAAAAAAACAGAAAATAAGAAAATGATTAAATGACAGTTAAAAATCAACAAGTGGCAAACGCTAAGCGTGCTGAAGAAGTTACCAAAATAAGAATGAGGAGTGTTTTATTTAGCACCAACACTTTACACTCTCTTGTTGATTAAATACAAATAATTAAATATTTATATATGAATAGCAACACGTACACAGCAAACAAGGACAAGAAAACTATAAAAGAAATTGCAAATAATTAAAATTATAAAAGTGTACATTAATTTTGTTGCAAATGAAACTCAATGAAAATAGTTATGAAGGAAGCAAAGGAAAAAAAAAATAAAAAGTTTTTGGAAAGCAACTGAGCAGCATTTAGATGCAATACATACAATGATGGAGTATGTTGCTGTTGTTGTTATTGTTGTTGGAGAAGAAGAAGTGACAGAAATGTCGCTGACATTTTGCACTCATAAATCTTATTTAATTTTTTTTTTTTTTAGTTTAATAATAAATTTCATAATTTCTGCTTGGTCCTTTATTTTTTCTTTTTATTTTTTTTTTTTGTAGCTTATGTACATGTTGAAAGCTGGAATGAAAAATTACTTTACTTTGTTGCTGGTTGTTGTAGTTTTTGTTGTTTGCCTTTTTGTGTGTTGCTTTTATGCGTGAGTGCACAACGCATGTGCTTGTGTGACGATGATGACAAAATGTGCGCGCATGCGCTTAAACACGCGTTCATAGTTGTTTTTGTTGTGGTTGTAATATATATTTATTTATTTATAAACAAAAAAAAAACAAAAAACCCATGCAGAATGAAAGAGTTGGTGTGGTATGGTTGGTACTAGAGAGAGCGAAGCGGGGTAGGAGGACATGTGGGTATTTTAGCGTGTGTTTTACAAATGTTTTTTGTAGGCTTTAATGACAGTTTAAGCATATATGGCATATTCATGGTTCATTTTTGTTGTTTGCCGGTTTTGTTGATTTTTCTTGCAGTGTTTTTATTTTCCGTGATCGTATTTGAAGCGTGAATTATGGTTTTGGGCGCCAATATGGCAATTTTTTTTTTTGTTTTTTTTGGAAAATTGTTGGATTATTTCAGATTTACAGATGATAGACGAGGTGGATTTAAATGGATATATACATAGTTTAAAAATATATACATAATTAATTTGAAGAGATTAAAGTATGAATTTTGAAAGTGAATGAGGATATGAATGAAAATATGAATACTTCAAGAGCCACCAATCTAATCCACTTACTGTTTGTGTGGTTAAGCCACTGCCGTATGATACCGCAATGAACTCATTTTCTGACAGCCGATTCTGGTAAACTAACAGCAGTTTCGGGCTCAATAGGTTAGGTTGGAGTGGCAGCCTTCTACTTGAAAGCACACTTAAGCACATAATTAGGCTCATTGTGATACCACAGTACGGCGCGACTCCCCCATTTACGGAGTGGAGAACCATGAGGATTCCATAATGAATCTGGTTATGTCCTTAATATTTATGGATGATAGCTCGGACAGACTGGTAAAGAAAGGTGAACCCAGGAGTTTTAGTCTCCTCCTGGCCAGGGATGGGCATTCACACATGAAATGGAGGACTGTTTCTTCTTCTTCCTCAGAGCCGCAGCCCCGACAGAAGTCATTGAATGGCAGTCCTAGTCGTGCAGCATGTCTCCACATTATGCAGTATCCCGTGAGCACCGAAGTCGTAATGCTGATGGAGTTTCTGCTAAGGTTGAGTAGTTGTCTAGTCCGTCTATTGTCCATAGTGGTCCATGTTAGCCTGGTAACACCACAGGTATTCTCCGCTACCCAGGATCTACCCGGGCTCAATAAAGATAAAGCACTCTTAAGAGCCCACACTAGTAAGGTCGTCAAAAAGTGGTGCGATACCCACATAATGTAAATAATGAAAATTTAATTGTGGTCACATGGTCTAACAACATATGACCAATGTGCTTGGCAATTCAAATCGGACGCCTGCTCTATAGTTTATTAGAGAGTTTCGGGTGCCGTAACATGCTTCTTTCTTTTTCCTCTTTTTCCAACAAATACCAGCGGATTCACTCTTTTTTAAACTTTCCCCTTCTCTGTGCTTTCTCTTTTCTTTCTAAAATTTGTTTTTTCCACTATCTGAGAAAAATATACCAAACACTCCAATGAACTGAGTGTTACAAAAAAACCTATGTCCTTCCCCCTGCCCACATCTAAAATACAAAGATTTTTTTTCTTGGCTCTTATTTTAAAACATTACTCAAAAGTGTTAAAGGATTGTGCACTTTTCGTCCAGGGGTGTGAAACGAAGTAAATGTTCCAAAAAAGAACGTTTCAGTCGAAACTTTTTATCGTTCCTTAGTACTAAAAATCAGAGAAAATCAATTTATTTCAATCAAGAACATAAATTTGAGTAACATATTTTATATTAAAAACTTTTTTAATTTACAAAGTAATCAAACGTGCAAAAAGCGAAGAAAGTGCATTGAAAAGAGAAAATGAAAAACCCATGGTTGAACTTTTTGGAACATAAAAACGAAAACTTTTATCATGAAGTAAACAACAATGCGTAAAATATGTTATCACATCATGTGACGAGTGCAGAAGCGACTCATTTAATTTTTTTTTTTTTTTTTGACTTATGACAGTCTTGCAGAAAACAAGTCATGTGACGAGTGCAGAAGCGACTCATTTTTTTTTTTTTACTTATGACAGTCTTGCAGAAAACAAGTCATATAAAATATGGTCAAATCATATACATATGGCGACAGATATCAGTCGATTTCTCATTTTATTTTTTCAATTACTGTCGATGCTTTTATTTGACTATAGCTGATATTTCCATAACTTTAGCTGATACTTTTCTAACTGTATCTCATGCCTCTTTGATTAAAGCTAATATTTCAATCTATAGTTGAAGTTTCTATGGCTTTGGCTGAGGTTTCTGTGACTGAAGTTGGTAAATTGATGACTTTAGCTGATATTTTTACGATAGCTGCCATAGCTAATTTTTTTTGGATTCTTTGGTACTGATATTTTTGTGATTGAAACTGTTCTTTCTGTGGCTAAAACTGTTGTTTCTGTGGCTAAAACTGTTGTTTCTATGCTTTTATCTGATGTTTTATGATTGAAACTGTTGTTTCCATGATTTTTACTGATGTTTTGATGATTTTTACTGTGACAGCAGCGGTAGTTGTTATTTTTGTAATTTTTCATATTTTTGGGACTGAAACTGATATTTCTGTGACTTTAGTTAATGTTTCTGTGAAATTAGCTGATATTTTGTCTAATAAAAGCAAGTTTATAAAAGATTTTTCTATAATAGAATGATCGAAATATGTTCCAATAAGAGCGATATTTTGCAGATTTAAAATTTTAAAGTCCGTTCCGAAAACTTAATATTCATTTCAGTTGAAACAATTTGTGAAACTTTCCTTTTTTTAGTTCAGGCCCATGCGAAACGTTATTGAAACGATTAAAAACACTTCCTTTTTCGTTTCTTTCCGCTACCCGTTTTTTTTTTCAATCAAATAATCGTAATAATAAAAAAACAGAAAAATGAAATGCATTTTTTTCTGAGTGTTGTTCAGAAAAGCCAGAAACGCATCAAAACGGAAATCATGCGTTAGAATTCATATTTTCTATTACACATTTCCCAAGCTAAATAAAACCAAACGCCCACAATCTTCCGTCACATAGAAAGAAAGAAGAAAAAAAAAAAAACAATCGACGATGTGAATAATGTTGCCAACTGTTATGCGAAATTATATGCCATTACTTAAACTCCCACATTCGAAATACAAGCAATTCTTATTTCTTCTATGTATAATGCTGAAAATTATTACAAACGCATTTTGTTTTTATTTTTCCAATTAATAACAATGAAACATTTTGTAATTTTCTTGGAAATATTTTACCAAAAAAAAAAAAAAGAATATTTATGAATGCGCGTATTTCTAAATAATATAGTCGAAATTGTTGTTTGCAAATTCATACGAAAACATGCGTTTTTAAATGTATTTCTCATCAATTTTCCATTGAATTTGACATTTTTGTAAAGGTGTGTCTTTTCTACTTGCGCTCGTTGTTGTTGATTCACACCCGCTGTGACATATGTGAATGCTGTTTATGGGTTAAACAGTTGTGGGGTAAGAAAGCTTATACTTAATATGTATACATCTATAATTTAAATACCTATGTACATATGTTTAATGAAATGTCAAAAACTTGGCGCCATGTTTGTAGCACTGAATTGCCTATACAAAAAAATAATTAATAGTTGTAAGTTTGTAGTAGAAAATATAATTTAATTTGGATGTGGTGTCCTACTTTTAATACCTATAAAACGCTTGAATAGTTCTTTTGAGGGAAATATCTTTACGTAAGTTAATGTGACTTTGAAAGTGAGATTTATTAAGCAAATGACCTTCATCATTGCACTTTTTTTAATCTTTTATAACTAGAATGACATTAAATTTGGGTCACAGTCAAGCATGGTATTAGAAATTTTTAGATTTGTACTAGTTTCTGTAATTTTTATCTTAGGACACACTGGAAATTTAAATGCTTCCTCACGCTGTGTTTTCTTTATGCTACTTCAATGTATTTTTCAACACGAAAATTGCACGAAACATATGTCAAATTTGGTTAGAGACTAGTTAACTGTGAGTTAACTAGTCTCTATTCGTGATTGACCATCGCAACCAACCAATTTGACTGTTATAAAAACTTTTTTAAAACCCTGAAATGCGAAATGTGTGATGTGTTGTTCCATAAACAGACAGGTTAGCGAAAGCAGGACAACATCAAAACAATGACTGGAGATACATATATATATCTGAAATGTGATGTAGTGATCTAAGACCTTTAGAAATATTAGGTAATCTCAATTGTACCTATAAAATTTTCTCAAAACAAAATTTTTTGAAGTGATAACATCTTTACTGAAGGAATATTTATATATTAGATATTATAAGTGTGTATTTTATTATATATGTATTTTACTTTAAGCCCAAAAGTATGCAACACATAACTTCGCTATCAAAAACGGTTGTAGTATATACATACTCACATATCAATGGAATTGTGGAACATATTGAAAATTGTTCTTTTCTCGATAAAATTATGCATTTTTTCTGCATCGTGCGAGGACTGCCAAATTACGTGTTCTACTCTGAAAAAGAGGCAGCCTTTGCACTCAATTAAATCTGTGGCAATATGGAATAACAGCTAAGCTCAAAAGTCGACTAAAAACCTGTTGCGTATTTTTCATTGTAAAACCCAAAATATTGAAAGTTCTTACATAATTATTGCTAAATTGCAAACATTTTTTGAAAACTTTAAGCATCTTGGGATTTATAATATAAAATACGCAGCAGGTTTTTATTCGACTTTTGAGTTTAGCTGTTATTCCTTATTGCCACAGAAATAACCAGCTGAGAATGTTGCCCTAAAAATCGGTCGCATTTGAGGTTTTTTTCTTGTACTAAAAAAGCAACATTTTTTCAGGGTTAAGGGGAACATTAAAAAATGTTGCCATCGCATGAGGCAAAAAAATGCAACTTCTATTAGTTTATAGTTTATTCTTTTCTAATTGAAATTGTAAAATAATATCAACATGTAGACGTGAAAAAAGCGAAGAAAATGCATTGAAAAGAGAAAATGAAAAATTTAAAAAACTCTTGGTTGCATTTTTTGGAACGTAAAAACGAAAACTTTTATAATGAAGTAAACAACAATGCGGGAAATATGTTATCACATCATGTGACGAGTGCAGAAGCGACTCATTTCAGGTTTTTTTTATTGCAGAAAACAATTCTTATGAAATATAGTCAAATCATATACATTGAAGTAACAAAAAATCATATGCTGGTAGATATCAGCCGATTTTTTATTTTAATTTATTTTATTTTTTCAGCTACTTTCGTTGGTCTTGTTTGACTATGGCTGATATTTTCTGTTTAGCTGATATTTTTCTGTCTGCAATTCATATTCCTATGACTGAAGCTGATATTTCTGTCTATAGTTAAAGTTTTTATGGCTTTAGCTGAGGTTTCTGTGACTGACTTTGATAATTCGATGATTTTAGCTGATCTTTTTGCTATTGCTGCCATAGCTAATTTTTTGGGATTTTAAGGTATTAATATTTTTGTGATTGAAACTGTTGTTTCTATGGCTAAAACTGTTGTTTCAATGCTTTTATCTGATGTTTTATGATTAAAATTGTTATTTCCATGATTTTTACTGATATTTCTGTGGCAGCAGCGATAACTGATGTTTTTGTGATTTTTAATATTTTTGGAACTGAAACTGATATTTCTGTGAATTTTGTTGATGTTTCTGTGACCGTAATTCATATTTTGTGGTTTTGGCTGATATTTTCCTAGCTGATATTTCTGTGACCTTGCTTGAGTTTCTGTGACTGAAGGTTATTTTTTTGTAATGGAGTTGATATTTCTGTGACTGAAGCTGTAGTTTCTGTGATTTTTGCTTATATCTGACAGGCCGAAAGGAAAAGCGGGTTAAAATTTATATATGGATAAAAGTGAAATAATTTAGTATCTTAGTGCAAGAACGGTACAAGTAATACGGTTTAGAAGGTAAATGAAATGGTTTAAAAGTAAGAGCAAAAATGGTATAAAAATTCTTTCAGAGCAAAAACAGCATACTGATTTATTCCGTTTTTGCTCTGAACATGTTTCGTTTCACTTTTGCACTGAACATATTTCGTTTCGATTTTGCTCTTAATTAAAAATAATCACCTTTTTTCTGAACGTAAAAATTATCCCACTTTTCCTCTTAGTCTCTTTTTTATGATTTAATAATAAAGTAGAAAGAAAATGCAAAGGGAAGAAATGCAAATTAATCACAAATGCAATGATTACAAAGTTCTTAATAATATCTCACTTCATACATTTATTTGTCCGCAAAAACTATTTCATAATTCGAAATTTATTTTTAATTATTCAGTGTGAAATGATGACGATTCGGCTTTATTTCACTTTCAAATGTTAAATGACTGGCAGAGGAGAAAAGCGGGCTAAAATAAGAGCAAAAGTGAAATAATTTAGTACTTCAGTCCAAGAACGGTATAAGTAATACGGTGTAGAGTGAAGATGAACGATTTTAAAGTAAGAGCAAAAATGGTATAACAATTCTTTCAGAGCAAAAACAGCATAGTGATTTAGTCCGTTTTTGCTTATAAACATATTTCGTTTCACTTTTGCTCTGAGCATATTTCATTTTGCTTTTGCTCTTAATTAAAGTTATTACACTTTTTTCTGAACGTAAAAGTTATACCACTTTTCCTCTCAGCCTCTCATCTGTGGGACTAAAACTGATATTTCGGAAAGTTTATGTTTTTGTGGTTGAAGGTGATATTACTGAGATTGAAGTTAAAATTTCAGTGACTTTAGTTGATGTTTCTGTGCCTGGAGCTAATGTTTTTGTGATTTTTACTGATAGTTTTATGGCTGATATTTCAGTGACTTTAGTTGATGTTTCTTTTGTGGCTTGGCTGAAGGTTATATTTCTGTGACTTTAGTTAATGTTTTCGTGACTAAAGCTATTCTTTCTTTAATTTTAGCTGATATCTTTGTGAACTTTGAAAACTGGTATTTCTGTGGATTTCTTATTTTTTGCTGATATTTTTGTAATTGAAACAGATGTTTCCGTGGATGAGACTGTTGTTTCTATGATTTAACTTGATATTTTTGTGATTTTTGCTGATATTTTTTTGACTGAAGCTGTTATTTTTGTGGCTTTAGTTGATGTTTCTTTAACTGAAGTTGATATTTCTGTGACTGAAACTAGTTTTTCTGTGGCCGTTGTTATTGTCACTATGACTGAAATTATTTTTTCTTTAGATTTTTCATTTATTTCTGTGACTGAAGTTTATGTTTAAATGACTAAAACTGAAATTTTTGCTTGCGTGAATACAGCTGATGCATGTCACAGTAACTGGTTCATCTTTGACTAGAGGATGTATTTTTTATTACGGTAGATGACTTAATTTATTGGCCACCCTATCTAGATTTGTTATCTTCCCAGCTGTCATAGGATTATGCTCTTCTATGTTTCGACTTTTATGCAGAGTTTTTCTTATTACTCTATTGCAGTTTACATGTCATTAGCTTCTCTCCTTCATTTCCGTCAGTTACGGTTATATACTTAGTTCACACTGATCTTCTTATTCTATGGCCCGCCAACTCCAACCAGATCACTATATATCTTAACCTCATTAAGAGTAAATATGTACGAATATTTAATTTAAAAAGGAAATTTATTTTAAAATTGTGAAAATAAATATTTAATATTGACTTTTAAACTTAGCTGCAAACCAGCGATGTGTGCACCATTTATTAGTGAAGTATTTAAAAAGTATTTTAATATTTTAAGCCAACAATTTCACATTTTTACAATGATTCATAGTTATAAAAATTTTATGAATATGCATAATTTCAAGAGAGATTAAAGTGAAAAGTTTTCATTAAAATGCAAATGTTGATATCATTCGACGAATTATGCTACTTCAAAAACCGAAAAAAAAAACAAATAAAAACAACAAAACAGGATGACGCTTGCAAAATATCAATCAATTTGACAAGTTGCACATCACAATAACAGTAGCAACAACAAAAATGGCAATAGCTGCAAAAAAGAAACAACAACAAATATCAGTTATGCGAAAACGCCAAAGAAAAAAAAAACGCAAATTGTCAACTGTGACAATTGCGAAATGAAAACATTTCGCTCCCACTAGAACAGAAGTAAAAACAAATAAAACGAAAAAAAAGAAGAGATGCTCGCTCGTAAAATTAAAACATTTTATAAAAGTAGGTGCTACAACAATAACAGCAGAACGACAACCATAACAGCAACAAAATACCATAAAACACTTGACACTGACAATTGTATATAAATGTCATGTGACAGCTGCTGCTGCTGTTGTTGTTGTTGTTTGCTACCGCCTGCAAAATGGCGTAAACGCGTTCAACGACTGTGAATCGTATCTGTCTGTCTGTATGTCTATCATTTTGCTTAAAAGTGTCAAAGTCAATTTCTGCAAAAACAAAACGAAAAAAAAGTTAAAGCTAAAGCGTTGACATTTGAGAAATTTACTTCAAGGATATGTGGTGTAACAGGATGTGTTACAAGTAGAAGTTGCTACTCTACTATATGTAGTAGAACAAGTGTAAAATTACATATTCCTCTATGAATCTATACTAGCGCTAAAGAAGGCAAACGCGAGACAATGAACAATTTTATGTGCGTATTTTTGTTACTTTTTGTGCTGACAGCTTGATGACATTCGCAGAAAATCAATGACATTTAATGAGTGAAAACTATAAACTGGAAATGTTGATAGTGAATGAGAGGGGCGGACGGGCAAGTGGAACAACTCCCAAAGTAATTTCTCAGGTGTTAAATATTAAATAGGCATTTAATTTTTGTGTGAAAAAAGAGATAATCAGAATACTTCATTGGTTTAAATGAGACGCTGAGAAGAAAAATGGTATAACTTCTACGTTCAGAAAAAAGTGGAATAATTTTACTTAAGAGCAAAAGCAAAACGAAATATGTTCAGAGCAAAAGTGAAACGAAATATGTTCAGAGCGAAAACGGAATAAAAAACTATGCTGTTCTTGCTCTGAAAGAATTGTTATACCATTTTTGCTGTTATTTTTAAGGCGTTTCATTTTCACTCTAAACCGTATTACTTATGCCATTCTTGCACTGACACTCTAAATTATTTCACTTTTGCTACTATATAAATTTTAGCCCGCTTTTCCTCTCAGCCTGTCAACTATGTGGTAAACCTAGAATTGCTCTTTCAACTAGCTGTTGCCAAATTAAACTTTGTTACTACTGTTCTATATTCATTATATTCCACAGAAAAATACACTCAGTCTTATCCTAAATATTCCCGAAAGAGAAATCCCAAGGAAAATTTGTTTCTTTTCCGTTCTTTTCCTAAAGGAATACGGGGAAATGAAAAAATTTTTACCGAGGATTTGAATTCGGGAATATTTAAAATAGGGCTAAAAATAAAATGAGACCGCCCCTAACTTGAACCTCTTGCAGTCTCTCATTCCGATAACAGACAATATGATTTTTCTTTGGTTAGCCTTTACGGTGGAGTAGCCCCTTGTGGTCGCCATGCTGTATATAGTATGAGCTGAACTGCTACACTGGGTACTTGAGTCCGACACTCGGCAAAGTAAAATAAAATGTGTGTTTGTGCTTTCCTGGATATAGAAGGAGCTTTCGACAACACCTCACACGAGGCTGTCAAAAACTCTCTAAGTCGACGAGAAGTAGATAACACAACATCCAGATGGATGCCAGAAATGCTCTCCTCTAGAACAGTTGAGATGAAAAGAGAGCTAGGTACCATATCAGTCAGCACAACTAGAAGATGTCCGCAAGGAGGAGTTTTATCACCTCTAATGTGAAGCCTGGTAGTAGACGAACTTCTAATGAAACTCTCAGAGGCAGGCATAGACTGCCAAGGGTATGCAGATGACATCGTTCAGGTAAATTTGAAGAAACTCTTTGTGACATTATACTAAGGGAGCTAGGTATTACTAGGAGATAGTACAGGTCAGTAGGGCTAAATATTAACCCTGCAAAGGTCAATATAGTTCCGTTTACTAGGAAGAGATCACTCCCGCGTTGGTAAGGGATATCACTAGCTGGGGAGGTTTTAGAACAAAGCGAATATGTGCGAGTGCTGCATTGGAAGTACTATTGGACCTCAGTCCATTACACCTCGTAATAGAGAGTGCCTCCAAGGCAGAAATAGTAAGAGCAACAAGAGATAAAAGGTTAACGGGGAGATCTATAGGGCCTGAAAACCGACATAACCTTGGACTGTCTCTAAGACAGAATGGACAAGCAGTATCGTTTTGAGAAACACTTTGTTGCAAAACTTAGTAGTAAGAACGAATAGGAGAATCAAAGAACACGCGATTAAATGCTATACAGATAGGTCACGAACTGAGGATGAAACTGGAGCAGGAATTTTTGGGTCACGAATCAAACGCTCTGAGCCAATGGCGAAGTATCCTAGCATCTTTCAAGCTGAAATTCATGTAATCAATATATGTGTGCAATTCAACCTGGACAGGAAGCCATTCAAGCATTATGCTATTTTGAGATCACCTATAAACTGGTTAGGGATTGTTTGAGCAAGCTCAATCAACTGTGCAAAAACAATAAAGTTGCTCTAAGTTGGTTCCCTGGAAAGGTAGGAATAAAGGGTAATGCACAAGCAGACAAACTTGGGAGAAAGTTGCATCGGCCACTTTCGTGGGACCTGAACCCTTTGGTCCAGTAGGAGATAGCGTAATTAGGGAATTATTCCAGCAGGAAGAGAGAAACAAAACGCAAGAGCTCCTTACCAATCTTCCGAGACTTAGGCAATCCAAAGCACTTCTAGGTAACTATATTCTAGGTACTATAATAGATACGCATTCTGCATTGGTCTCAACAAAAACAGTTTGCGTTTATTAGCTGGTATTATGACTGGGCACTGCGGGCTCAGAGAACACCTTTGTAAAATAGGGGTTGACGAAAGCTCAATATGTAAGTTTTGTAATGAGGAAGATAAATCATCAGAACATATTTTAGCTCAGTGTGAAGCACTGCTCCAAAAAAAAAATGAAATGTCTGGGTGTGTACCAAGTGCCCGGCACAGAACTAGCATCCATAGATCAGGGCGCAATACTCAAATTCTTGAAGGAAACTGGACGAGATGAGGTACTCTAGGCAAATTAGACTAGATATACGGGAGGGACGTACAAAAACCTCTCTAATACAATACAATACAAGGCAGCTTAGGTTAATCAGCGGGCCTCAGTCGCGAAGGTGATAATAGGAATAAAAGAATTAAATTTCTTTGCCGGATTCTTTGCAACCAGGAATATTTTATAACCTATCGTGAGAATCGTGTATTTTTTCTCCTTGCTACTTCATTTAGTTGTTCAAGCTTCCCTCCCAGGCGATCTACGAAATGATTTCATAATCGTATAATAAATAGAACAACGACGATTTTGCCATACATGCTTTTATCATAAACTCAATATGTTTGGTTCTTGACCTTTATCCACCTTCACCACCGTTTCTTTCCTCTTTATGATAGCCATTTAGAAAATGCCATATTTTATTGATTTTACCTACTACTGTTTAAATAGTAGCTACCTATTTGTTTTCTCTTCCTTCCACTTTTTAAATTGAATTTTAAATGCATTTCCGTTTCTACCTACACAACTTAACTTGATATGTTGACCTTTAAAATACAAATATATAAAATGTCATTACAACTGTCAACAGTGTTGACATTTGTTTAATTTGCACTTTTATCACTTACTAACTCCTCTCTCTCTTTCCCCTTCTTTCTCTCTCGCATCTCAAGTGAAGTACAGTGGAGTCATTAATTTTTGGTTCCTTTCAGTTCCTCAGTAAATATAGCAAAGAAATGCAAAATTGTTTTATTTTCTCATGCCAACTTCCCAGTGGACAAAATCTTCGTAAACGATAACGTTTACGAGAGTTTGGCGAAACTTTTGCAGACAAGACTATCGCGACTGGATCCGAAAATGATACGAAAACGAATCATATGTCGCTCAATTCGTGGCAGCAAATGTTTCGTTTACGACGCTCGCAAGAGTTATCATAGCGAGCCTTTTTATGAGCCAGACAAACCTTTTGTTGTCTTCTTTTCTTTTTAATTCTTTATTGTCATATTCAGGCTGCCGAACTTATCGTTTGCGAGCACGTTTACGAGCATTAAGCGAATGCTCTTGCGACGCTCGTTTTTTGTTGTTGTTGTGTCGTGTGCCAAAGAAACCGTTTCTCGTCTCTATTGTCTCTTAATATTTTGTTGTTATATTTATGCTCAAAAATTATCGTTTGAGAGCACGCTTCCGAACATTGAGCGAATGTTCGTGCGACGCTCGTATTTTTTACCGCAAAATGCTCGTTTCTAATCTCGTTTGCTATTTTATTTAGGCGGAACGTTCGCTTTACATTCGCTGTTTGGTTCACTGGGTTATACCTATTATATTTGTAATGACAGTTTGTCAAAACGGTTGTTTTTTTGTCGTCGTTCTGTCAAATGCAACAACAATCAGCACATCAGGTGTAAGCAGGTCATTTTACAAATGGCTGGGCGGTTTCATTTCGTTTCGTTTATTTGCATTTGATTTTAGTTTCGCTCATTCATTTTTTCCACTTCAATAGATTCTATTTTGTTTTGTTCAAGTGTTTTTGTCCGCTTCCTTTCTGTTTTTTTTATTCTTTTCCATTTTCAGTTTTGTTTACTGAGAATTTTTTCCAAGTGTTTGTGTGTGTGTTTGTTTCTATTTTTTAATACAGGTGTTCAATTAGAATTTGAAATATCATCATTTTCGGCATTCCCACCGCCATAGTTGAACTTGACATTTGGCAGTTAGTTTTGTAATATACAGAATGGAATGTTTGCCTTTAATCGTATTCTATTATTTCTAGTTTAAACAAGTGGTTAAGTTAAATATTTATATACACTTTGTCAACATTTTTCTTTCTTTTTTTATTATCTTTTTTAATTTTTTTTTTTTTTTTGGTTGTTCAAATTTTGGTAATAGAGAAATTTATGCTTAGAACAACAAATTTGGTTTAGGTTAATAGGTTTAATGTTTGCTAATTTAACCAAATGTTAATGACAGTTCATTAATTTTCATATTTATTTATACAGTTGCACAAATAATAGTAAGTTTGACGGTACGTTAAAAGAAATAACGCGAAAATAGTTTACGATAGTAATAATTTTCAGAAAGGTATTCATTGGTTTTGTTTTGAAAAGGGCATACAAAGTTAAATACCGATATTGAAAATATTAATATGTTGAACGTGTACTGTTAAGTACTGATTTAGGTTTAATAACATAGTTCTATAGAGTTTGGATTGAACTGTAGTAACCTGCTTTCTTGGTGAAAAAAGAAACTAATGGAAGGTGTGGATATCTTACAGAAAACTGATCCAAGTAGCGGAAGAAGTGATGATTTCATATCACGGAATTTTAGTGCGATGCCATATTTATTTTTCAAATAATGAATACTTTGATTAGGTTTCTAAGTTGAATAAGATACACCTTATATATATAACCAAACTAATTTGAATTTCATAACAGCGGGTCTCAAAAGTGTTGAACGCAGTTAGGTTAGGTTAGGTTGGAGTGGCTGTCGAGAGACACACTTAGGCCTGAACGACCCATTGTGATACCACATAGTTGGACCTACAGTTTAACGCCGATTCCGAACGGCGGTGTGGCAATTTTTTATCGGCTTGGTGGTTTTGCCATTACCAACCAATGTGTGTACTTGTACACTATCTTATAATTCTCATACACTTCATATTGATAGTGAATATAAGAAAGTAATGAAAATTAACCACCAGACGAAGACGGGAATCGAACCCGTACCTCACAGATGAAAGTCTAGTGCACTATTCACTAGGCTATCGAGGTCGTCTTGAAGGCAATTAAGGTGAAAAGAATTGTGGAACTTCTAACTGCTCTAACTTCTGCTTTAAAAATACTTCCGACCATAGTAAATGGCCAGGATATAGTTAATGGCTTAATATATATATTCAGATCAACTAGCAGGTCCAAGAGCGAGAGAGGGAAATTCATTCTCAAAAGCATTAACCCCCGCCCCTACCTAATTGCTCTGGAGGTAAAAAGCTTCTTGTTTTTCAAAGTATGCATATTTGCTCAGGGAATCAAAGTCTATGTGTTTGAAAACATTGGTTTTTGTAATTGCCCGCCTGCCCCTCTGGATCCACTAGTGCTCCAATCTATTGAATATTTGTTCTCCGCGAACCCTAGCTCATCTTGAGCCTATTGGTACAAAAAGTTTAATGATAAGTTTCGCATTAACTTTGGTGATAAGTTTCGCTGTAATGTAATTCTTTAAATTTATGAAAATCAGTATTCCTAAGGCCTCGTTCTTACGAAATCCAGAAATTTACAATGTGTTGCTTGGTTTCTTTGTAATTTTTTTTATTACCGCTGCAAAAATGTTCCTTGAAAGGGATGTCTTATTTCGGTGTGTAACCCGAAATAGGTCAGTGATCTGTACTGGCAATACAGTAGTCTCCGTTTAGTTGAACCCTGTTTAATTCACATTTTTCGTTTAATTGCGCCAAAAACGTTTCTTAATTCAAAATGTACTCAAATTTGTCGGCTAATTGCATTTTCTAATTGATTGAACCATTTTCATTGATGCAATTAAGAGGAAATTACTATATATCTATATAAAATTTGCTATAGTTTTTAGTGGCAAAAAAAGCTAGGAGAAATTCTCTCCATTTGGATCTGTCATATGACAGTCTCTTGATTTCGCTTCAGCTTAGATTTATAAAAAGAACTTCAATTTCTAAGATTCATGTTCAAGTATATAGTGGTTTTCCTATTTTTTGTCTTCATTGGAATGTCATCACAATGTCTATTCTAAATGAAACCAATCCACTTGATTTGGCAGTGTTGTATTCCACAAATTAGAATTTGTTTGAAATTGTGTTCAGCCAAAATATTCTGCGCATACACCGATAGTAATTCTAACTACATCAGTTAGTTTTACTAAAAAAAATCGTTGTTTCCTGCCTTATTGATTATGCACCAGTCAGAAATTCTTAGTTTCTCTGTAAGAAATAATACTTAACCAATATTTTTAAATATTGTTCTTGGTTAAATCTCTTCACATTTTTAAATATACCCAGAACTTGGTCCACATGTGATGGGAGTTGAAATTCCCAATTTTCATTCTCTTTAATATTTTTCAGTCTAGACCTTTAACAGTTTGACAAAGTACTCCTTGTAATACTAAACTATGATGCTTGGAGCTTTGATCAACTCTTGGTTACCAAAAAGGATGGTGAAGCTCTCATTTTCTGGGATTCTTGGTTCTTTGGTTCGGTATTGCGAAACTACAAAATTCAGATTCTATTCCAATTTTCTAAATTTCTTAGTTCTCTACTTAGGCAAGCCCCAATAATTTGATAGAACTTCTACCTGGATGACACTCACAGTACTAAGAAGTAGAAAGAATTCAGAAAAAACTCAGATCTGATGAATATATGTGCTTCGGTATGGAGAATACATTTTTTTTTCACCAGTCCTTAGTAAGAAAGTAGTGAAAAGCATGTTGAGATTGACTTCCTGCAGATTGACTGGTTAACAAAATAATTTTTAAGAAAATAAATTTCTACTCATTATTTTGATAATTAACTGGCTCCGGTCAATATTTGGAACTGTATTGAAATTTGTTCTATAAAAGTGGAATTTGGAATGGACGAAAATTACATTCGAGTTAGGGTTGACAATATCGAGTTCCAACGATTATAAAATTTAATGCAATTTCTTTTTCTTTGATGTTTCTTTTAGAAATCGCAAAAATCCATAGTCTTAAGTATCCCTAATTGAATTAGTTTACTAATTAGATTTTTGAAACCTTGACAGTTACTGTGCTGTTGTAATTTGATACGGTTCAATATCTAATCCCCTAAACAAAATATCTCTAGCGATAATAAACAATATTTTGTACTGTTTCTATTCTAAAACCATGAAAAAATCTCTTGACTGAATATTTATTATTTATTTATTTTAATTACATAATGTTGGTTCAGTTTATGAGCAATATTCCACACATCATAATAATTAAATCAATCTTTTGAATTTTAAATTTTTCTAACAGAACTTTTTTGAAATAAGTTCACAAATTCCATAAGCCGCTCCCTAGAAATTCTATCCAGATATGTATGTAGGTACGTTTGTGTGTATGTATGTATGTACGTGAGACCATAGCACCACGCACTAGTCTTCTATTTCTTATTATTATTTAATTTATGCTATGTACGCACATAATTGCTGCTGAAGCAAGTTTCTGGGTAATCAAAATAATTGAATGGAATTATAATTGCGGGGAAAGAAAAGAGAAAAAAATAAATAAACAATTTTACAAGTAGGTAAATAAAATAAACTACTAACGTAGACAAGAAATCTATTTTATGAGACAGCAAATTGAAGTGAGTACATTAAAAATTAAATAATTTTCTAATTAAATATGATTTGAATGCATTGCCTAGACATCATGTTTATAAGTAATTCGTAAGTAGCCTTGATTTTGCAGTGGTAGGTCGGGCCTAGTAAGTACCTTGTAAGTGGTACCTGGTTTGTCATAGTGGCACATAGAGGGCTCTGCTGTTAACTCGTCCTCGCGCCATATTTTAGCGTATTACCTTAAGCTCTTTATCCATAGTCGCGATTCTACCACTAGATAGAGTAGAGTAGAGGTAGAGTAGAGGTAGAGTAGAGGTAGAGTAGAGGTAGAGTAGAGGTAGAGTAGAGGTAGAGTAGAGGTAGAGTAGAGGTAGAGTAGAGGTAGAGTAGAGGTAGAGTACAGTTAGAGTAAAGATAGAGTAGAGTAGAGGTAGAGGTAGAGTAGAGGTAGAGTAGAGGTAGAGTAGAGGTAGAGTAGAGGTAGAGTAGAGGTAGAGGTAGAGTAGAGGTAGAGTAGAGGTAGAGTAGAGGTAGAGTAGAGGTAGAGTAGAGGTAGAGTAGAGGTAGAGCAGAGGTAGAGTAGAGGTAGAGTAGAGGTAGAGTAGAGGAAGAGTAGAGGTAGAGTAGAGGTAGAGTAGAGGTAGAGCAGAGGTAGAGTAGAGGTAGAGTAGAGGTAGAGTAGAGGTAGAGTAGAGGAAGAGTAGAGGTAGAGTAGAGGTAGAGGTAGAGTAGAGGTAGAGTAGAGGTAGAGTAGAGGTAGAGTAGAGGTAGAGTAGAGGTAGAGTAGAGGTAGAGTAGAGGTAGAATAGAGGTAGAGTAGAGGTAGAGTAGAGGAAGAGTAGAGGTAGAGTAGAGGTAGAGTAGAGGTAGAGGTAGAGGAGAAGTAGAGTAGAGGTAGAGTAGAGGTAGAGTAGAGGTAGAGTAGAGGTAGAATAGAGGTAGAGTAGAGGTAGAGTAGAGGTAAGGTAGAGGAAGAGTCGAGGTAGAGTAGTGGTAGAGTAAAGGTAGAGGTAGAGGTAGAATAGAGGTAGAGTAGAGGTAGAGTAGAGGTAGAGTAGAGGTAGAATAGAGGTAGAGTAGAGGTAGAGTAGAGGTAGAGTAGAAGTAGAGTAGAGGTAGAGTAGAGGTAGAGTAGAGGTAGAGTAGAGGTAGAGTAGAGGTAGAGTAGAGGTAGAGTAGAAGTAGAGTAGAGGTAGAGTAAAGGTAGAGTAGAGATAGAGTAGAGGTAGAGTAGAGGTAGAGGTAGAGTAGAGGTAGAGCAGAGGTAGAGTAGAGGTAGAGTTGAGGTAGAGTAGAGGTAGAATAGAGGTAGAGTAGAGGTAGAGTAGAGGTAGAGTAGAAGTAGAGTAGAAGTAGAGTAGAGGTAGAGTAGAGGTAGAGTAGAGGTAGAGTAGATGTAGTGCAGAGGTAGAGTAGAAGTAGAAGTAGAGTAGAGGTAGAGTAGAGGTAGAGTAGAGTTAGAGTAGAGTTAGAGTAGAGTTAGAGTAGAGTTAGAGTAGAGTTAGAGTAGAGTTAGAGTAGAGTTAGAGTAGAGTTAGAGTAGAGTTAGAGTAGAGTTAGAGTAGAGTTAGAGTAGAGTTAGAGTAGAGTTAGAGTAGAGTTAGAGTAGAGTTAGAGTAGAGTTAGAGTAGAGTTAGAGTAGAGTTAGAGTAGAGTTAGAGCAGAGTTAGAGTAGAGTTAGAGTAGAGGTAAAGTTGTAATAGAATAGAGGTTAAGTACGAGGAAGTACAGGTAGACTTCGATTAGAATACGAGTAGCGTACGAATAGAGTACGAATACAATACGAATAGAGCTCGTGTAGTGTACGAGTAGAGAACCATGGGTGTACGAATAGAGTACCAGTAGAATAGGAGTAAAAAGTGTCTTCCCTTATCTGCTATCAGTCTGAATTTCCTCCTAAAACTATGCCAATAAAAATTTTATTTAGAAAACCTGAATAATTTTTGCTAGCAAGTGTCAAAAGTTTTAATACAATTTATACGCCTTCATCAATGCTAAAAATATTTCATTTTTTTTACATGCTATATAAAAACATTTTAAAGCATTAAATAATTGAATTGTGATTAAATTTACACTATGCAGGAAAGAAAAAGCACAAAAACAAAACCAACAAAAATTTATAAAAAATTGTGCATACACCCACATGGAAAAAGCATATTTCAAATACATAGGAAATACACAAGATGCAGCAAAAAAAATAAAAAATAATAATAACAGAAACAACAGTAAAAACAACTATACAATAAAATATCAATTTCGTTTTTCATGCTCTAAAAACTAACGATAATAAATATTGCAGTAAATGAAACAAAAAAGAAATCAGCAACAATGAAACAATAACAGCGCAACAACAAAAAAATATCTAAAAAAAAAAAAAAAAAACACTTTTGTTTGTATTGTTGTTGTTATATGCTTGCAAAAATAAAAGTTGTAAAAAAGGTAAAAATATAAAAAACGGAAGGGGATGTGCTTTATACACAAAACATACATAGATAAAACATTGAACGATATTTCACTTTGTACGCTTATTTAATCGACGCATAAAAATATGCAACATAAAATAAAAATAAAAACCGAAATATATAATAAAAATATAAAATATGTATAGTAGTATGTAATGCCATTGTGAAATAATAGAAAAATTCAATATTTATGAAATTTGTCTATTGGAAAACCCAAAAACAAAAACAACAAAATAATGCTATAAATATTTTCTGAATTAAAATTATTCATAGCTTTTACTTCAAGTCCACAAAATTTATTTATATCGTTTCCGTTTTTTTCATTGCAGGTATGTTTTGAACTCCCACTTAAATACTTTAATACTAGAGATTTCATAACAGATGAGTATAAAAATTTAGAATTTTATAATAAAAATTGTATTTCTTTGGCTTAAAAAAGGGATTGGAATCAGACTCAAATAAAGCTGACTTCTATAAAAAAAACTTCCAGAATAGGTGGCTAATGTCTCCTCTTTGTTTAGGATCTGGTGAAATCGGGACACCTAAAAAAAATATAGAATTCAGCGACCAGTGCAACGACGTAATAATTTTAATGAAGGAACTCTTACCCTGAATTTCTGGTAATTTATGGATCGATATTCAGAGTTTTGGGCTCCAAAATTGGCATCAAAGTGGGTCATAGGTTAGAGAACTCGGGTCTGAGATACCACCTCATTTATAGTAGAATTTATCTACTAAAAAAGGGATTAGCTTAGTACTACTGGACTCTGAAGCACCCCTGATAACTTGGCAAATTTTGTATAAATTTTTCAACTGACCGATTTCCATCAGTTTTTAATCCTAATTAAAACTCTAAATAATGTAGGTATTGAATTTTGTTTTATTTGGGTTGATGAATTTTTTTTCATATTTTTGTAGAGTTTTTGTAGGCAATCCAAACACATGGCCTGCCAAAATACTTCACACTTACTCCCAAATAACATAAATATTACTATTAAACTTCCACTGACAATGAGAGAATGCAAACAAAAAAAATATATATATTTTATAGCAAGATTGCAATTTTTCTAATTAAAATTGTAAATTTTTTTTCGCCTGCATGTTTTGTTGCTGCAACATTTTCACTGTGTTGTGCTAAAATATTGTGTTGGCAGCAGGACCAACGCCAACACCAGCAACGATTGATTGATGATATTGCTTTTAGCGAAATTTGTTAAGTAATGATGTTGTTGAGTAATTAAAAATGTAGTTTAATAAAATTAAAAAATAAAATAAATATTTGAAATAAGAACAAAACTTTTAAATTTAAATAGTAAAAAATTATAATAAATTGTTTTTTTTTTTTTTTTGTAAATTCAATTTAAACTTTCAATGACGTTCAAATTATTTATATAAGCTTTCAATTGCATAAATGATGCACAACAAATTTAGTTGCTATTAATTTCGATATTCCATTGTACTAGTGGAGCCAGTTGCCCGTGCTCAATGCCAAAATGGCAACCGCTCTATTTAAAATTAAAACTTATATTTGTAGGTATATAAGTTTGCCTGCGAGAATTATTGCAATTAATTTTATGCAAAATTAATTTAAATAAATTTAATTACAACTTTTTCGTGCATAGTTAAAGGGATGAAAATTCAATTTTTTTTTTGGTGTATGGCTCGACAGATTATAATAAAAAGAATTTTGTGCTAACGCATCTAAAACCGAAATCAGTGTTTTATTTTAATAAATAAACACAATTTATGGTTATTTTTATTAAATCTATTTGATTCCAATAATTTTAATCAGCCTAAAATTATGCAGTATTTAAGTATTTAATCTGAAGTTCATAACAAATGCTAATTAGTTTACAGTTGTTATATTTTATATCAAGGCCGTATTTAGGGGGGGAGGAGGGGGGGGGGGGTTTTGGGGGTTCTGCTCCAAAGTTCTAGGAAAGAATCTTAAAATGTAATTAATTCTTTAACCCATTATTGCTCAGAGCACCCGACTCGGAAGACCTCTTTCAATGCAGTAACTGCACGAATTTCGGGAATATAAGCCAACCTCATCCGGATTCCTTATCATGGCCCGAATTCCCACTGATAATCATTTGAAAAAAATGAGCCTCTGACTAATTTTAGTATTTTTGGTAATTGTTTTGAGGTCGGGCTCATCATCAGTAATGGCAAGTCAATGTCAATTTTCTTCGAATGAAAACCCCTCGCCCCCCCGAAAAAAAATCCTGGCTACGGCCCTGTTTTATATCATTGCTTATCGCAATTACTCGCTCACTGATTTAATTAATATACTTACTATAAACGGCATTTCAAAAAAAGGATTTTCGTGTTAAGGGATAAATTATTTTAAACAAAAAAGTAAAAATTAGTAAAAAAAATGTATAACACTGTACTAAAGAATTTCTTCAGCGACGATAAATTGATATTTAGGAGATTCCAGCAAACGCGAAAACACCTCGCAAATAGCGCAAATTGTTGCAAATTGCGCAAATTCAAATCACTTGCGCAATGTTTTGAAAGAAGACACTGCCCTTGTCAATTTCTCTGAAGACACATATAGACTGTTATGTCATAATTTTTTCTTAACTTGAGTTCAAGGTCGCTTTGATGTGTTGAAGGGGCTCAGTGGTAGTAAATCGAAATTTACTCCGAAATTCAAGCCAAAAAACAGACTAAAAATAAGCTAAATATTAAACCAAAATTTATACCAAGAGAAAACCAAATTCAGACTAAAATTCGAAATAAATGCAGATTAAAATTTAAAACAGAAGCACTAAAATTCAGTACAAAAAGTAGATCCAAAAAAAAAAAAACAGAAACAGACCAAAAGTTTCACCAAAATTCAGAACCCTCATTGGATCAAAATTATCCTAAAAATCAAACTAAAGTTTGGAACAAACGTCAGACCAAAAGAAAATCAAATTTAGGCTAAAAGTTAGACCAAAATACAAACTCTATGAAAACAAAAATACCCACTAAAATGAGACCGAAACTCAGGTCCAAAATCAAAACTAAGCCAGTCGAAAATTCGGAACAAATTCAGATCAAATGTCAAACCAAATTCAGACAAATATTCGGTCCAAATTCAGATTAAAGGGACATCCCAATTTAAAATTGGAAAAAAATTTACTTTTTGAAGAATTTTTTTTTTAAAAAACTATAAATATCTTATTGAAGAAGAAAAAAAATTTGTTTGACCTTTTTTAATCCAAGATGGCGGTGGTCGAGGATATCTCAAAAAAAAAAAAAAAAATCAATTTTTGGTGATAAGACGGATTCCGAGCTTACTAATAAAGATAAAGACATGAACTAAACAAGATTTTGTTTGCTAGATATTCGTTTATAAGTAGAACCACAAAAGAGTGAAACTTTCCCCTTCCCCTTTTTTTAACGTGTTTTTTCTCCAAAAAACGGAAAAACACATATTTTTCATGGAATTTTTCTTCAAAAAAAAAAAGAAGGGTAGAAATATTTCAAATTTTGAGGCTTCACTTATAGCCGTAATGATAATGAATCAAGAGCGTTTCGATTTTTCAAAATCAGTTCTACTGAGATATCAGTCCTACCAGTTCAAAAAACATCATTTTGAGAAAAACTTGTTTAAAGTGTTTCTTTTTTTTATTTTTACATTTAAAAATTAAAAAATTATTTTTTTATTCAAATTACTTTCAGCCAATTTCTTTAGACTTCTTGAGTCAACTTCTTCAGATCCAAGTTCTGCGAACTTCTTTAGATGCTCTAATTAGCTCTTTTTTTTCGCTATACGTGCTTCTTTAGAATGTTCTCCGCTCCTTCTATTGACTTGAGCTATGAGAGTTTCGTCGTTTTTCAACGTCCGAAAACGTTTTTTTTAGTGATTCTTATAGAAAAAAGTATGCTGATTAGGAATCATATGTCAGTTTTTCAAAATGGCGGATCCAATATTACGAAAGATTTCTTAAAAATGTATCCAATTAACTCGAAGCGCCTTACTCTAGGGTTATCGGTGTCACTGATTACGAATCTGGCGGAAAAATGTTAAGAAATTGATCGGACTCGCTTAAAACGGGATACTAGGGGATTTTCAGGGTCACTGATTACGAATTTAATGCCAAATTTGTAAGCAGCGACCACTGATGAATTTGAAATTTGTCTGTCAGATTGTATCCGCCATTTTAAGTTTTGAAAATTCGATATCAGATTTTTAATCAGGGTCCACGGAAACCCCTAACTAATGAGTTTCAAGCGTATCTGATCAATTTTTAAAAACTTATACACCATATTGGACCGGCCATTTTGAATTTTAAAAATCTTACATCAAATTTGCAAACAACGACCCTGCAAACCCCTGAAAAAACGATTTTGCAGTTGTTTTCTCGAAAACTTGTTTTTGAAGTCAGGTCTTTTTTTTGGTACACCAATTTTTTACTAATATTTTAGGAGAGTATCCTTGAGTTTTGAACCCATAAAGAACCAAAAAATCAAATTTAAAACTGGAATGTTTCCTTAAAGGGCAAGCTTAAAAACATAAATTCAGACCTAAAAACACTTCAAAAATCTCACCAAAAATTAGAGCATCTATAAACTGAACCTAAAGTTTCAGATTTAATATAGTCCAAGTGTATACATAAAAAAAAAATGTTGTATGAAAAATTAAAATTTTTTTTTTTGTTTTTCTACCAACCTTTCATCCCCTCAATGTACCCTTCTTTTCGATAGTTTCAGGTGACATTTTTTTTTTTTGTAATTGATCATAAGGGGTAAATGATATATGAATTTAGATTTTGTCTTTCTCTAGCCCTTTCTTGATTGTCTTTCCTCTTCTCTTCCCCCCCTCCACATTCTGTATATACCTTTCTTCGCAAATATTCTTACTCCATCCCTTTTCTTCTATCATTTTTTTTTTCTTCTGAATTTTCTTTCTCTTCTTCCCTTTCTTTTTAATCATAACTTCTTTCCCTCTAATTCTTTCTCGTTTTCCTCTTCTAATTCTCTTTTTTTCTTCGTGTTTGTTCACCTTTTTTCCTATCACTCTTTTTCCTATTCTGCCCTCTAACTTTTCCCCGCTCTTTTCCTTCCCTTTTTATTTTTTTCTTTCCCCTATTTCCCCCTTCCCTTTTTTTTTGATATTCACCCCAACTATATCCTCGTTTCTTCAATATTTTACTACTATTTTCTCCTCCTCTGTGTTCCGAATTCTTTCTCTTTCTTCCCCATTCGCAAAAATCAATAAGTTATATTTTATTATCCTGTAAAATCATCTGATCTATTTATCTTATTTATTAGTTTCGAGTTTCGAAACCTCATATATTAGTATGCTATTTAGTCCTATATTCAGTTTGGTTTCAAAGGCAGCAGCAACGATTCTCTCCCAGTTGAGGCTATCACTAATATTATTATCTGCTCACTTAACTTTTAAGCAGAAATCTTCCAAAAACTATGATTCTTCACGCAAAACTTTTTCTTTCCACCTCATAAATATAGAAATTGAAAATAGTTTATTTTCAAAATGATAAAAACGATTTAATTTTATTGAAATCGATTTGAATTGTGGATGCGTGTTCAATTTAAACTAACCACATAAACTAAACAAAACAAAAAATAAAAAATATAGAAATATTTTTACACAAAACTCTAACAGCGTATATTCATCTAAATTCATAGAGATGTGGGAAGAGAGAGAGAGTTAAGTTTAATAAATCGAAGATGAGCGATGAATGGTATTAGTATATCCTATGTTAACCCAAGGGTGATAAAATATGAATTAAAGTGAGTTCAAGTGCAACTTTTTAACTTTAAATCGCATACATTTTCTTTCTTTTTTTTTTGGGCATTCCTTGCATTTATATCCTCTTACCAAATTTAAAGTTAATGTTCACCAATACTTCCTGCTCTTTACTTTTATTATTTTTCTCTCTTTACTTTTATTATTTTTCCTTTCCTTTTCCTCTTTTTTTTCAACCTCTTTGCCCTTTCTTCGTTTCTTCCTTTCCCAATCAAATCAATGGGGATGCGCATGTTTTGTTTGACTTAAAAAAAATTAATTTTTGCCACTAAGGCTATCTATTTAGCAATTGTTTCTTATAGATTTTGCTCAAACCTATATTTTTTAGGAAGGTGCTTTATACTTTTGACTTCATCTTCATAGATTAATTTTGAGAAAGCGATATATCGAAATGCATGTAGTTTGGGCTATACGCGTGTAAGTTGGCCCATCGCTTGAAATCACGCATCTTTTTTTGCCTGAAATAAAAGGTTTGTGCATCCACAAGACATAAAATGTGAAAAACTGGCCTAAAAATTTATTGTCTGGGGAAAGTGCGTATTGTTCTGTTGATTTTTGTTTTGGGATAAAAAATACGATCAAGAAAATTACAGAAATTCTGATAATCGTTTTATTTTTAAGCAGCCATATTAAAAGACAACCATTTAAAAACAACAAAATTTATTTTGTCTATCGACTGTAAAATAATAATTTTAAATTAAATTACGTTTATTATTGTTACACACGAAGTCAAGTTGACTTCGTTTAGATCTCAATTTTTGTCCTTTTTTTTCGTGCACATTTATATAATAAAAAAACGATTGTGAATCATTTCGCTTACTCGTACATACCGAACACAATTTGCTTCCAAAAACAAAAAGCGCGCATTAGATGCGCTGAAACCTATAGTCACATCAATTATTCCCTTTGAGCTGTTCTGCGGTTTAGTAAAAGTCAGTATGGCACGAATGCTTTTGCTGCATATGCACGAAAGGATAAAAAGAATAATTCGTATTTCTTTTTTCTTTCGTTATTATTTTCTTTAAAATTGACTTTTGCTGTGATAACTTTTTGCTAGCTATATTTTCTTCTTCTTCTTTTTCTGTTTGTAGATTTTCTTTGCAATTCAATTACTACCAACACATTCTCTTTTTCTTCCACTACAACAACACATTTAATCTACAGTATTACTTCAAGTTCTTTTTTTTTTTTCTTCTGCTGGCTTTTTTTCTGCTAGCTAAGAAGATATGAAATTTCTTCTTTTGGTCAATAATTCAGTTGAGAATTGACCGCATTCTGCTGCAAAATGCATTCAATTGAAAATTGAATTTGCTCGGTTCTCTTGGTTTTTCATATAATTTTTTTTTATCGACAATGACGTTATGATGCGGGTCTGTTCTGCTTAGTTTGAAAGGACATACGGACATACGAAGTTGTATGCAGGCATAATGACTTTTTACTTTGACTTCTTCTTTTCTTAGCTGCTTATTATACCTTCAGTGCTTCTGACTTTCTTTATCTAGATGCGAGTACTTGTGCTATTTATTTTCTTATTTTTAAGTAGTTTCTCTTATCATTTGTTTTAATTTTTTTATTCACTTGAAATTGTCCTTCTTTTTATATATATATATATACAGGGTGACAATTGTAAGTAATTGCAAGTTTAATACTCTGTAGCAAGCTTTGCCATTTACCGTTACTTTAATTTAAAAAGCAAATTCATTCATCATTGGCTTTGCTTTTAATTTCATTTGAATTTTTGTTATTACATTTTGAAATTTCCATAAAAATGGGCAAGGAAAATATTCGTCGTGAAATTATGAAATTTCATTTTGCAAAGGCTTTAAATTTATCAAGTCGTACGGTAGACCGAGCTATTATTCGATATAATGAAACTGGGGGTTTTGGAGATAGAGACCGGGGAAAATTTTCAACAGTTGCCACTACTGGTTTAACAGAAAAAATTCGTAAACGAATCAAGCGAAATCCAAGGCGCTCAATGAGAAAAATCGCTAAGGAAGTGGGAGTAAACCGTGAAACAGTGCGAATCATTGCAAAATCAAAGCTTAATCTTAAGCCGTACAAGCTCCGAAAAGCTCAAGATCTGACACAAAAAAGAAAGATTTGCGACTGCAAAGATGCAAGGCGTTGCTACGCTTCTCCGTGTTAAAAAATGTTGAAAATATCTTGTTTACAGATGAAAAGATTTTCACGGTTGAACAACATTTCAATGCGCAAAATGACCGAATGTGGCTAACATCATCATCGCAACAAAATAGGACGGTTGGCCGAGTTCAAAAGCCAGCTTCCGTTATGGTATGGGCTGGAGTTTCCGCTAATGCCAGAACCCCTCTAATATTCGTTGAAGAGGGTGTTAAAATTGACCAGGTTGCTTATCGGAGCATTTTAAGTGAACATGTTCTTCCCTGGGCCCAAGATACATTTGGAAATGAAAACTGGACTTTCCAGCAAGATTCTGCACCTTCCCACATGGCAAAATTAACACAAACATGGATAAAAGACAATTTTTCTGGATTCATAACATCTCAAGAATGGTCACCATACTCCCCAGACTTGAATCCAATGGACTACTCTATTTGGAGTATTTTAGAGAGTAAGGCTTGTGCATCTCAACACCACAGTCTGGAGTCGCTGACAAATTCATTAGAGAAAGCCTGGACTGAAATTGATCAGGAAGTCCTGCGGCGAACAGTCCTACGATTTCCGGATCGATTGAAGGCATGTGTGCAGGCTAAAGGAGGCTATATTGAATGAGGTGGGGTTCAAATGAATGCTTATATACTCAGCAATGTTAACACTTAATTGTACTTAATGGAAGTACGTCCTTTTGAAAATAACTGCTGAAATGTGTGCGTCACTTTACGATTGTCACCCTGTATATATGTAATAATTTTCATTATACTGTAGTTCGAAATTATTGAAATAGTTTTCTCTCTCTCATACACACACACACACACACACAAATTTTTGGCATTTGCAGCCACTTCGTAAATAGTTTGGTATTTTATTTTGAGTGAGCGATTTCTTTGAATGAATTGGTTACTGGTGCTGATTGTTTGTTTGATTGTTGATTATCGATAAGAAGAAAATAAGAAAATTGCATTTTAGCACTAGACTGGAAAAATTCTCTGCTCTTTCTATTATGGTATTTTAGTCCTTGGGATGAATATTTATCTGTTCAAATATTTTCTGTGATAGCTTCTCTTTCTTTGTTAATTTATCTTGTTTTTGATATTTTCTCTTTTAAAGTGGCAACTTCTAAAGTTTTTTGAATTGCAATTTTTTTTTTTTCAAAAAGGACACAACACATTCCAAGCTATGAACTTTTTGTAAAACATCTTAAAAAACACTCGAAAGTTTACATGTCCAATAAAAACAAAAACAATTCCGCTTCTCACTTTGGACTCCTCAGAGCAAATTGCAAATATTGCTATCACAATCAATGAATCATTGCCATCATCATTGTCTTTTTTAATAGAAGTTACATAGAAAGAAAAAAATAAAAATTGATAAAATAAGCTATACATTCCAAATTGCAATTTTGCTTCAATTTTGTATTTTACTTTTCTCACATTTTTTTTTTTTCTGTGCATAAAAATTACACTGGAGATCTGGTGGAGATACATATTTCCGATATGTAAACTAGAGACAGCTCTAAAAATGGAAATGCACCTATACAAAATAAAAAAATGAAAATAAAAACTTCAAGTGCAAAAAAAGCAACAACAACAACAAAAATTCATACTATGTGAATGCAACGATCCGTGAAAAATGTTTACATCCTTGTTGTGCAGAAAAATTCTATCAAAAGTGGAATTAAGGAATGGGGAAAAAAAACAAAAATGCCTACCTTCTGCCCTAGTAAAAATTCTACAGTTGGTCTACTCAGTTAGGGGGAAAAAAAAACAAAAATTTCTTCTCCAGAAAATCTTTAACTAAATTATTTTCAATTCAAAGCGGAGTAGTCGTTAAAAAATTCAACGATAAACGATGAAACGACAACTGCAGCTACGCATCTGGATTAAATTGGCATGGTACCATATTTGCGTCAATGGTTTTTAGTAATTGTCAAGACTCTAATGGTCCATTCCTAGACCAGTTCTTTGCTGTTCATAATTTTTTTATTAGAGAAGTTGTTCATATTTTTTTGATATATTTTTCTATTCTACAAGCAATTCATTTCGTATTTCATCTGTATTCATGCGAATATACCGCAATTCTTTAGTGTAGGGCATCTCATAAGAAAAATAATAATATTTTTCATTTTAACAAATGTTTTTTTTCTTTCTCTTCTATTAACAATAAGCGCATAAACTCCTTATGTGCTACTCACACAAAATTAATTTTCTTTATAAATATATACATACATACATAGTAAGTGAGTAAAGTTATTAAGCTTCCGCTTCAATTGAAATTGGCGCCCATTGACAAGCGACGACCACCTTCTTTGCAATGCAATTTCAAAAATAGCAGCAAAGTTCCATAACTGCAAAAAGCATCTACTGTGTGCAGTGGTGGATCTAGGATTTGGATTTTGGGGGTCTGACCATGAACTCAGAATCGGCTCAGCAACACCGACTTTCAGAAAACAAAATTAACCATAATTCAGGCCAAAAATTCGACAGATATTTTGAACTAAAGGTCAAACTAAAATTCAGACCAAAAATCTGACGGATATTCTAACTAAAATTAGCACAAATTTTTGACTAAAATTTAGACTAAAACTCAGGCCAATACTTAAAAACATAACCCATAATTTAGAACAAAATCTGACCCGTATTCCAATGAAAACTCGAAGTAAAATTAGACTAAAATGTATACCAGAATTCAGACCAAATCCTGATTGATATTAAGACCAAAATTAGATCAAAATTCAAACGGAATTTCAAACCAAATTCTGATTAGAATTCTGATCAGTGTTTAGACTAAATCCAGGTTAAAAACTAAGCCAATATTTAGACCAAACCCAGACCAAATTCCGATCAAAACCTAAACCAAAATTCAGATCAATTTCAAACTGGAATTTAAGCCAGTATCTAAACCAAAATTCAGACAAAATTCAAACTAAAAATTAGACCAATTTTGAAACCAATTTCAATCAAAAATTTCTACCATTTTCATAACAAAACTCAAATCAGAGTTCTGGATAAAATTTTGGCTGAAATTTAGCCCAAAAATCAGGCAAAATCATATTCAAGCAAAAATACAAATCAAGACGAAAATTTAAACCAAATTCGAATTGATATTCTGACTAAAACTCAAACAAAAAATAGACCAAAATTCAAATGAAATTTCTGACCAAATTCTGATTAGAACTCAGACCAGCATTTAGACCAAAACTCAAATCAAATCCAGGTTCAAAATCAAACCAATATTTAGACCGAATCCAGACCAAAATATCGAACAAATTCAAACCAAAACTTAAACCAAAATTCAGATCAATTTCTAACTGGAAATTAAACCAGTATCCAAACCAAAATCATACAAAATTCATTTTAAAAATTATACCAATATTAAAACCAATTCCAAACCAAAATTTATACCATTTTCAAAACAAAACTCAAATCAGAATTCAAGTTAAATTCGGAATAAAACTTTGGCCAAAATTTAGACCGAAAATCAGACCATATTCAGAAAAAAAATACAGATAAAATTCACCCCAAAATTTAGACCAAATTCATATTGATATTCAGACCAAAACTCAAACCAAAGTTAGACCAAAATTCAAACGAAATTTCAGACCAAATTCAGACCAAACCCATATCAAAAATTAAACCAATATTTAGACTGAACTCAGACCAAAATTTAGACCAAATTCAGACCAAAACTTAAACCAAAATATAGATCAAATTCGAACTAAAAATTAGACCAATATTGAAACCATTTTCAAATCAGAATAAAATTTTGGTCGAAAATCAGACGGTATTTATGTAAAAATACAGATCAAACTCAAACCAAAATTTAGACCAAATTTAGATTGATATTCAGACCAAAACTCAAACCGAAATTAGGCTAAAATTCAAACGAAATTTCAGACCAAATTCAGATGGGAGTTCAGACCAGTATTTAGACCAAAACTCAGGCCAAATCCAGGTTAAAAAATTAAGCCAATATTTAGACCAAATCGAGACCAAACTCAGACCAAAACGCCGATCAATTTCAAACTGGAAATCAAACCAGTATCCAAACCAAAGTTCAGACAGACTAAAAATTTATACCATTTTCAAACCAAAACTCAAATCAGAGTTTAAGTTGAATTCGCAATAAAACTTTGGCCGAAATTTAGACCAAAAATCAGACCGTATTCAGAATATATACAGATCAAATTCAGAATCTAGAATTCAGAGTGATATTCAGACAAAAACTCAAACCCAAAATTAGACCAAAATTCAAACGTAATTTCAGACCGAATTCAGACTAGAAATCAAACCAATATTTAGACTGAATCCAGACCAAAATGTAGACCAAATTCAGACCAAAATTTAGATCGAATTCAAACTAAAAATTAGACCAATTTTTAAACCATTTTCAAACTTAAACTTAAATCATAATTCAAGTTAAATTCAGAATAAAATGTTGCCCAAAGTTTAGATCAAATTTAGACTAAAGCCCCGAGCAATATTCAGACCAAATCTAGACCAAAATTTAAACAAAATTCAGACCAATACTCAGACCTAAGCTTAAACCAAAATTAGACTGGAACTAGAACAAATTCAACTCAGACAAAAACTCGGAACAAAATCCAAACAAAATCCAAACAGAAAATAAAACCAAAAATCAAACAAAAATTTATACTAAATTTAGAAAGTCACAAAATAACCCTAAGGTGGTATGAGTGTTAAACCAAAACTCAAATCATAACTAAGACATAAAAATAGACCAGAACATTAAGTCTAAAAACCAATCAAAAACAGGGAAATTAAAAAATAGAATATCTATAAACCAACCCTGAAATTTCGGATGTAATTTAGTTCAAGTGTATCTAATAAACAGATGCGCTGGAGAAAGAGTTTTAAAATGTTATACATAAGCATGCATATTTTTGTGAAAAGCTGATGTTCCTATAGCCCCCGCCTTCCCCCGCTGAATCCACCACTGGGTGTACGTAGATATTGCAGAAAAAAAGAAATATTTCTACAATAAAATTAAATCGAGATGAGAACGTTCGATCGAATTTCTAATAAAAACACAACAGCTCTAAAGAAGCACGTAACGCACACACACACATACACACGCAGACACAGCCACAGATGCATACCTAGTAAAGGAAGGCGCGGCACTTCCAGGAGATTCCTATCAATAGCACAGGAAATACTCTCTGTCTGTCTGTCTGTCTGTTTGCATGTTAGTCTTTCTGTCTGTCTAACTGTTTGTCTATTGGGAGGGAACGTTAAATCACAATGGCAATTTAAATATTACTATTTCCTACAAATACTTCGCATATCGCTCTCTGCTGCATGCTGTGCTGCCTGTTATATTTCTGTGCAGCATTTGCACACCTCTACAGAGGCATTTGGAGCTACTTTTTAAAAGCGGCTAGTAGAAAATAATACAAAAATATATAGATACTCGCACATGGTTACCTACATAAATAGTAAGAAAAAAAAGTAGGTACTTAAAAGCAAATTGTATACGCACGTTCATAGATTAACCAAAGAAGATATGCCAATGCCACTGTGGGGCATAAATGGAATGAATACCACAGAGATGCTTTTCTGCTTCAGTCAGCAATGCAAGAAGAAAACGTAAAGGAAATAGAAATAGAAGAAGAAAAAAAAAAAGAGAATAATAAGGCGTTGTTGATTGCAATTGCCGTGCATATACAAGTAGTTGGCAACTGCAGCGTTAGCTGGTAGCAGCAGCAGCAGCAGCAATATCGAATTTAGTTTTTAGTACGCGTGGTGGCTTATGCGAATTTTCGGATTGCACAATTTATTTTTTTACTGTGTACCTACGTTATACTTTTACATGCACTTAAATTATGCATCAAAATGTTTTGTTTGCGTTTGAGTTGTTTTCATTTTATTTTATTGTAGAATTGATGAAAGTGTTTAGATTGCAACAGCAACAGTAAAATGAAATTGCAACAATTGCAACTTATTTGCTGTTGCGTTGTTTTACTTAATTTTTTTTTTCTTCTTTTCTTTTTCTAAGAAAATTTTTTCATAATTAAATAAAGAAAAAGTTAGCAATCACATGTATGCAATATAGGTAGATGGAGCACGTATTTCTAGTTGTACTTACTTGTTTGATTGTTATGAATAATTGGAGCTTTTTTAAAATTAAAGCTTAAAATTGGAGCTTACAAAAAGCTGCTCCGATTGTCGCTGCCTCTTTTTTCCGCATATATTTCAGTGTTAGAAGCTTTTAAATGGCCGTCACTGATGTAATATTTTTAATTGAATATGTTAAACTCATGCTGTAATTGTGCACAATTAAACATTTTCACCTTCAAAATGTCCCTAACACATTTTTATTCTATCGATTTTGTATTTCAACTTTAATTGCTCTTTTTGTAATTATGCATAAAAAATTATTGGAATTTTGCATAATTTATTTAAAATTGTTTCTGACTAGAAAAATATACACAAATCGCTAATTCGTCGCCTGAGTATTGATTTGGCGTATAGGCATAGGAATACTAATACACATACGCCAAATCAATTCTCAGACGACGAATTGATTGTTAAAAGCTGAAATCAATTTCGCTATTATAAAATACTATATTTAATACCCAATTTGTATTTGAATTAGTTATACATAATATAAAACAGATAGAGTGGTTGCTTCGGCATAATGAGTTATGTTGTAGATGGAATCGTTAAATGAAAGCAATTTGAAATTACAAAACTTTTCTCTTCCCTACTAGAGCGAGAAGTGTTTTGATGATTTGGGAACCATAATTTGTGTAACTCCAGCTCATTAATGTGCTATTTAACAAGTACACTCAAGCAAAAATCTTTTTCATTTGTCACCAGAGGCTGATCAAAGATTGTTTGGGGAAAGCTGATTTTGTTTAAGTATCAGATATCAGATAAAAAATCAGGCTAAAATCTGGACTAAAGACCAGTCCAAAAATGTTCTCCTGATCAAATTTCAAACCGTAATTCAGATCAAAACGAATAAAAATTCAAACCAGAAATCACATAAAATTCTGGCCAAAAGGCATAACAAATTTTTTCTCAAAATTCAGATCAAATTTCAGACGAAATACAGACCAGAATTAAGATCGAAAGGAATGAAAAAATCGAACTAGAATTCACTTCAAATTCAGACAAAAAATACTATCCTAAAACTTAGACAAAGCCCCCAATTCAAAAATCTGTTCGAAATTCAAACCAAAACTCAGACAAAAAGCAGATCAACTGCAGGCAAAATTTAGACCAAAATTCAGATCAAACTCAGAGACCCAAAAAAAGTCAGACGAAAAATTCAGATGAAATTTCAGACTAAATACAAACCCGAATTCAGATCGAAAAGAGACAAAATTCTAACTAAAATTCACACTAAATTCAGACCACAATTTATCCCAAAACTTAGACAGTGTTCCAGACCAAAAAAAAAAAATTGATCAAAATTCAGGTCTAAGCTTAGGCCAACAGCAGATAAATAACAGAGAATTTTTAGACCAAAACTTCAACCAAAAAAAAAAAGTAAGATTTATAATAAAAATCAAGCAAAATTTCAAATCGAATTCAGACTAAAAATTATATCAAAAATTCAATCCAAACTGAGACCAATAAAAAACCAAACTCCGATTAAAAATCAATACAAAAGAAGACCAAAAATCAAACTAAAACTCAGACCAAAACGAGATCGCAATGCAAACCAAAACTCAAACCAAAAGCAGACCTAAAGAAAATTAAATTCAGTGTAAAATTCAGATAAAAAATTATCTCAAAACTCATACCAAAACCTTATCCAAAAATTTGATCAAATTTAGACCAGGCAACTCAGGAACTCAGGCAAAGAAGAAATAAAATTCAGACCAAATCTCAAACCAATAGAAAACAAAATACAGAACAGAAATCAGACCAAAAGAGTAATCGAATTCGAGACTAAAATTCAGAGAAAAATTCAGACCAATATTCAGACCAAAACTCAGACCGAAATTCGGCTCAAAATTAATTTTGCCAGAGATGTAAAATGATCGTCAACGATCTAAATTTATAACAAGCCGCACAAATAAAAATATTTTTTCGGGTCTGGAGGTCAGGCTTGTTTAGTACATGTTTTGGGGATCGCTGAATCCGAACTCGAGGTCCTAAAAACCCCAGTACGTCAGGGTTCTGGCATAACCTCAAAAAATCTCATAAAATTTTTTTTCGGGCCCGGGGGTCAGGCCATATTTATTATGTGTTTTTGGGGATCGCTGAATCCGAATCTGAGGTGTAAATAATCCCAGGACGAGTGCTTAGAGTAGAGGCATCAGGCGGTAGGGGATAAAAAGGGACCCATCTGGATCTGATTCGGCTAATCCCCGAACTAATAATAATAATAATCCCAGCATGTCGGGTTTTCGGCATAACCTAAAAAATACTTCGTTATCTAAGCGAATTCGATAACCTGACGTATTGGGGTTTTTGGAACCTCGGTTTCGGATTCAGCGACCCCAAAAACATATCGTAAACATGGTCTGATCTCCAGATCCGAAAAAAACATTATTTTTTTATGAGGTTTTTTGAGGTTATGTCATAATAATAATCCCAGCATGTCGGGTTTTCGGCATAACCTAAAAAATACTTCGTTATCTAAGCGAATTCGATAACCTGAAGTATTGGGGTTTTTTGAACCTCGGTTTCGGATTCAGCGACCCCAAAAACATATAATAAACATGGTCTGATCTCCAGATCCGAAAAAAACATAATTTTTTTATGAGGTTTTTTGAGGTTATGTCAGAACCCTGACGTGCTCGGATTTTTTGGACCTCGGATTCGGATTCAGCAAATCTAATTAAAAGAAGGTTTAATTAGATATGCCTAATTAAGTCTCCCATCTTATTAGAAAATTGAAGAGCAACAAGAAGAAAAAGTAACTAAAGTGATCAGGAAAAAAATTTTGACTAAACAGCAAACCGAAAGTAACTAAGTTGTACAGCGGCTGACATTTTAGTTACACGCACTTTTGGCACAGGCTTTTAATTGAACAAATTGTGCAAAGCGATAGAAATTTACCCCCTAACGATGGCATTGAAATCTTTCTGTAGACGATCAAACTGTCAAAGGCGAGTGCGATTAGCTCTCAGTTTGATTAGGCCTCATCTCCTACGAAAGCGATAGTAATCTTCAATCGAAAGACTCGTTAACATAGGTCAGGTTGTTATATCCCATATCATTTAAAAAGAACGACCAAACTTTGAAGGTTGATGACTCTGTGGGTTTAAAACGACATACCCAAAACCTTCCCCAAAAAAATGCAGGTTTATAAACTCAGCCCTGCCTATTATTGAGTAATCGATTTCTAAAGCAGTTGCATTGTAATTTTCCCGAACTGGAAGGGCTCAGCTAAATTGTTCAAATCGTGATTGAGAAATCTTCTCAAGAGAAAAATGAGACTGAGAAGGTTTTTTTCTTTGGTGTTGCACAGTTGTATAGCGTATTGCTATGTCAACCAATTTGAACTTTATTTAGCTAATATGAAATTTATATTGAATAAAAGCTAAACCGAATTTCACCTTGAACTTTAATAAACTTCAACATCACAAATTATGATAAAACATAAATATTTCAAAATCATTTTTGGCATTTTAATGATCACAAAAATCTTTTTTAATGTTTTATTTGCAATATTTTAAAGGAAAAATATTCTTTTTTTTAGTTTTATTTATTTGTTCAGATTTTTTAATTTTTTTTTTTTTTTGCGCCTTTTACCATTTTTATTTGAATATCCTTTTATTTATTTTTTTTTCCTTATTTTACACCACACGCTTTGAGCAAAACCCACAAAAAAAAAAAACATACAAAAATGAGAAAACGTGAAACAACGTGAAACCTGACTAAAGTGTCAGGTGTGACCAGTTTTAAATACATTTTTTTTTTTTTTTTGCACAGAAAACATGTATAAAAAACCACACAATAGCGCAAAAATATTGAACAAAAAAATATATAAAAAAGAAGAGTGCGAAAAAGAGGAGTGCGAAAACGAGGAGTAAACAAAACCAAAGATAGAAAAAAAAAGAGGCAACCAAAATTTAAATAAAGTCATCCACAAAGTGTACAGTAAAACCCGCTTAATTGCGTTGACGAAGAAGTACAATTTTTTTTTTTTTCAACTAACCGGGGAACTCAACTCAACCGGGTTACACCAGAAAAAGGCAAGATATATCGTTATACAACTGTTGTTTATGTTTTCTGTCGGTACACGTTATAGCATGTCATTGTAGATGTGATTAACCGAGGAAATTTAAGCGGGTCTTTAACTTTTGACTCAAATAAATGGGAGAAATCAATGAAGCGTAGATCACTTAACCGGAAAATGGTATTAATTATTTTACTTATAATTTAAATTGGCATAAAATCAGTTCCAATTAATCAGAGAACGCTCTTAAGCAGGCGTCAATTAACCTTGGATTACTGTAAATAGAATGAGCGCCTACAGAAATATACATATGAACACGAATGACAAATATTTGTTGGTTTTACAATAAAAAATAAAAATATTGAAATTTTAATACGCATTAAAATATTTAATAAATTTTAGAAGTATTTAAGTGATAAACAATTAAACGAATCTCTCGTTTGTAAATAAAAAAAAAATGGCTAAATAAAAACTTTTGCTTCAGAAATTTCATATTTTCACGATTAGGAAAAAACTTGGGGTGAAATTGCTTACCTCTAAACTTCGCTATCTCTTAATCAGAGCGATATTTCCCAAAACATGTATCACTTTAAACATTCCGTCTCGAAAAATGCCTCTTTCTAATGCAGTAGTCCCTGACCGAATTCTTATCCCAAAGTCTCATAAACACTTTGAACACTATTTAGAAATGAGATTTTCAGCTATTCAACTTTAAACATTCCGTCTCGAAAAATGACTCTTTCCAATGCAGTAGTCCCTGACCGAATTCTTATCCCAAAGTCTCATAAACACTTTGAACACTATTTAGAAATGAGATTTTCTGCTATTCAACTTTAAACATTCCGTCTCGAAAAATGCCTCTTTCTAATGCAGTAGTCCCTGACCGAATTCTTATCCCAAAGTCTCATAAATACTTTGAACACTATTTAGAAATGAGATTTTCTGCTTTTCAACTTTAAACATTCCGTCTCGAAAAATGCCTCTTTCTAATGCAGTAGTCCCTGACCGAATTCTTATCCCAAATTCTCATAAACACTTTGAACACTATTTAGAAATGAGATTTTCCGCTTTTCAACTTTAAACATTCCGTCTCGAAAAATGACTCTTTCCAATGCAGTAGTCCCTGACCGAATTCTTATCCCAAAGTCTCATAAACACTTTGAACACTATTTAGAAATGAGATTTTCCGCTTTTCAACTTTAAACATCCCGTCTTGAAAAATGCCTCTTTCCAATGCAGTAGTCCCTGACCGAATTCTTATCCCAAATTCTCATAAACACTTTGAACACTATTTAGAAATGAGATTTTCCGCTTTTCAACTTTAAACATTCCGTCTCGAAAAATGACTCTTTCCAATGCAGTAGTCCCTGACCGAATTCTTATCCCAAAGTCTCATAAACACTTTGAACACTATTTAGAAATGAGATTTTCCGCTTTTCAACTTTAAACATTCCGTCTTGAAAAATGCCTCTTTCCAATGCAGTAGTCCCTGACCGAATTCTTATCCCAAATTCTCATAAACACTTTGAACACTATTTAGAAATGAGATTTTCAGCTATTCAATCCATACAAACACACACATACATATATATGTACGTTTGACCACCAAGCACTCAAAATCTTTGATAGCTGAGATATCAAATACTTTTCGTATTATTTCACACATTCAATTCCTTTTCATACACATACAACTCAAGGTTAGAATTCAATTTAATTTAAGAAGAAATCCTCATGCACACATATAAACGAGTACATCTGAAACCTGACCAACATCAATGCATGTCCGAGGAAATTCCAACGTAGATCAACTTCAGCTGTGCGCAAAAGAGAACAAAAAAAAACAAAAAAAAAAAAACAAACAAAAAAAATAAATCAAAAAAAGAAAAAATTCCAATAAACATGACCACCGCAAAAGCAGAAATACAAAGCCACACCATCAGCAGTGGCAAACTTCTTGCATCATCCTTGTAATGTCCGCCAACGTGCACATAAATGTTCTATTCTCTCAACCACTAACACACACACACACACACACATACTCCAATCACACTCGCATAGTTACAAAGTGCAATAATGATGTCTACGCGGTGACAATAAATGCCACTTGGTGTCTTCATTTCACGAAAGCTTCTCTTTTTTTTTTTTTCTTTTGCAGAACCAAAGAACATCAAGCAACACCAAGCTACAACGATAATCAGTGGCGGGGGGGTTGTGGTGGCTGGCTGCAGCCCCTTTTCCGAAAGTTGTGAATGCTTAGAACCTTCGAATTAAATAAATCTGTTTTGAAATGTTCTAACTTTGGAGAGCTTTATAATGGTTTTAGTCACGATTTTTATTTGTTTTTAGATCTGATTGATGATGATTTAGTTTTTAGTCTTATTTTAAGCATGGTTTTGTGTATGAATTTTTAAGCGTGGTTTTGTGTATGAATTTTTAAGCGTGGGGTTTGTATGCATTTTAAGCCTGGTTTTTGTATGCATTTTAAGCCTGGTTTTGTATGCATTTTTAATCCTGGTTTTTGTATGAATTTTAAGCCTGGTTTTTGTATGAATTTTAGTCTCAATTTTTTTCTACTTTGGTCAAAATTTCGGTCTGATTTTTAGTCTGACTTTTGCTTTAAATTTGGTCTGATTTTCAGCTTGAATTTCTGGTCTCAAATTTGGCAGAATTTGGTCCAATTTTTAGTTTGAATTCGGGCTGAACTTTATTCTTAGTTTTCGGTTGAATTTTGTTTTGAATTTTGGTTCATTTTTTGGTCTGAAAGTCAGTCTAAGTCTTGGATTGCAGTTTGGGCTAAGTCTGGGCCTAAATTTTATTTTGAAATTCGTTCTGCTTTGTTCTGAAGTTTTGTCTGATTTTTTATCTAAATATCGATCTAAGTTTTGGTCTTAAGTTTGGTTTGAATTCTGGGCTAAGTCTAGGCCTGAATTTTATTTTAAAATCTGTTCTGTTTTTTTCTGAAGTTTGGTTTGATTTTAGGTCTAAACCTTGGGGTGAACTTTGGTTTGAATTCTGGGCTAAGTCTGGACCTGAATTTTATTTTGGAATTTTTTCTGCTTTGTTCTGGAGTTTGGTCTGATTTTTGGTATAAATATGAGTCTAAGTTTTAGACTGTAATTTAATCTGAATCCTGACCTAAGTTGAGTCTGAATTTTAGTTTGAAATTCGCTCTAAGTTTTGGTCTGAACTCCAGTCTTAAGTATTTGTGGTCTGATGTTTATCGGTCTGAGATTTGGCCTTATTTTCCAGTCGAAATTTCGGTCTGATTTTCGGTTTGACTTTTGGTTTTGACTGACAATGAGTATCGGTCTGAGATTTAGTCAGAATTTAATTCGATTTTTGGTTTGATTGTTGGCTCGAATTTGATCTGATTTTTAGTCTGAGTTATAGTCCGATTTTTAATTAAAATATTAATCTGAGTTTTGATCTGATTTTTAGTCTGAATATCGGTATGAGATTTAATCAGAGCTTGGTCTTATTTTTAGTCTGATTTGGGTCTGTATTTTGATTAAAATTTCTGTTTAAATTTAAATCTTAAATTTGTTAAGTTTTGTGATCAGAGGTTGGTTTAATTTTAAGTCTGAATTCCGATCTGAGTTTTGATCTGAATTTAGTCCGAATTTTGGTCTGAATTTCGGTCTTAATTTAGTCTAATTTTTAGTCTAAATATCATTCTATGTTTTTGTGTAAATTTGGTATAATTTTTGGTCTGAATTCTAGACTGAATTTTGGTTTGAATTTTGGTCTGAATTTTATTCCAAAGTTTGGTCTGTTCTTGGTCTAATTTTTTGTCTGAATATCTACCTGAGTTGTGGTAGATATTTGACCCAACTATTGGTCTGAGTTTTGGTTTAATTTTTTGGTCAGATTTTTAGTCTGAATTTGGTTTGAATTTAAGTTTAAAGTTGGGTAAGATATTTGGTCTGAGGTTGGTTTAATTGTTAGTCCGAAAATCGATTTGAATTTTGGTCGGAATTTGGTTCGATATTTTTTCTGATTTTTAGCCTGAGTTTGATCTGGTTTTTAATCAGAACTTAATCCGATTCTTAGTTAGAATATCGGTCTGTGTTGTGATCTGATTTTTGTATCTGTTTGTTATGAATTTTGGTCTGATTTTTATTCGGAATTTGGTTTGAACTTCGGTCCATTCTCCTTTAGAAATTTATACTCATATATAATACATTCCTTTAGTTCAACAAAATCAGCCTCCCTCCTAAACCCAAATCCTTGACCCGCCACTGCTAACAACAACAGCAACAACGATAACGACAACAGCAAAACTGCAAAGAAGCGTGAGAACATGCTACTCTCCATTCTCAATTTACTTCATGGATACCACACAAAGCATCCGTATCCTACTCTGATGTTGGTCGCTTTTGAGTCTTCTTATTGCTATTGCTGCTTGGATGGCGATATTGGCGGCGATAAGAAATATTGCAATTGGCATAAATGACAAAAGAAAAATGCCATAAAATATGAACAATTTTACACTTATAGATAAAGAAATATATAAAGAAACACTTTAGTCACATATGTTCAACGTTTCACTTTGAATTCTACGCGACGGTCAGTGGTGGATTTGAAGTGCCTTTAAATGAAGGCCTCAAATGTTGCTTGAAGGTGTCATAAATATTTGTAGATGAGTCAATAAAAAGGTTTTCTTTGTTGTTTCACATTCAGTATAGAGAGCAAATTTAATCGAAAATCAAATGTCCATCAAAGCCATAAGCTCTTAACACATCAGCTTGAAACTGATTTAGAAATATCTGTGAGAAAAATCATTAAATTTTTTAAGGTTTAAGAATATATTGAGAAAAAGCGCACATGCTGTATTAAAAAAGCGGGTATATGTTTTATTGAGAAAGTTTGGAGCCTAATTAAAAGTTGATTAGAGCGTACAGCTTCAAACTTGATATTAGTTTATGCAATTACTTATTCAAAATACAGAATAATGTAGCTCAATTAGATACTTGGGAAAGTGGATGCAATTCCGAAAAGTTACTACTGCTAAATTTGAAGTTTTTCGGAAGAAATTCTCAACCTTGATTCAATTCATTCAAAAATTTCTAGATTTTAATCTAAAACAGTGACGGCCATTTTACATCATTCACAAAAAGGGTAAAAGATTTAAGTTTTCCATAGCTTTATGGCTTTCATTCGGAATATCTTTCGAATCACTTCATTTATAATTTCCCCCAACCATGCAAATCCGCCACTGCCCATATTCCGAATTCCTCTCTGATCATTTAAAATCATTTGAAGGTTTTGTGAAGTTATTGCTTATTACTTTATCAATAATCGTAATCATCATCATCACAACCATCATCATCATTATCACCGTCATCCACCATCGTCATAATCTTTTTCATGGTTTTATCTTCATAGTGAGGCAAGCGCCCACTTCACCTCACCAGTTGAAAAAAAAAAAAAATATTTAACTATACACACAGCAGTATATCACTAAAGCATCGGTGCATAAGTGCATCAACAGTTGCATATGTGGTCTCAGCTGCTGCAGTAGTAGCAGCAGTGTGTGGTAAAAATGAATGAAGCTGCAACCATGCCAGTTGATTGTGGTTTCATATTCTTCTTTGGCAATACTTAACTGCACTGACTACGTATTCATTTACTAGTTATGTATATAGAAATTTCTTATTTAATAAAATTATTTTATTTTTGTTGTTTATGGCAAAGGTTTCGTGTTTAATTTTTGTTTGAAATTTATCACTTAATCGCAGTCAGTCAGCAATTTCGAGAAGCAGCAATAGTTGAATTAGAGTCAGACCGCACAGTTGCGGTGGTGTTATGTTGAGGAGTAATAGCAATTATTAATTTTTATTTTTAATGTTTTTTAGGTCTAATGAAAAAGAATATAGAAAGCGATACCATATAATTTAAAAAATATGATTTTAAAAAAATTTATCTTATCAAAAAAAAAAAAAAAACGCGCTTCATTAGTTAAATAAATGTCAAGTTTTTCAGTGTAACACAAAGTTTAATACACAAACTTTACAATAGCTGCGTTTCTTTTGTAACTCGTTTACCCTCCACTCGTTTATCGCAGGGTAATGAAAGAAAACGCTCCTAATATCTTCATTTATTTGAAAATAAATCAGTTACAAGTTTATTTTTGTTTTTGCTTTTTTTTATCTGTCTCGAATTTTGATTGATCACTTTCGTTTCATTGACGACAACAGACAACAAACAACAGCATAAACTTCAAACCCTTTACACTTTTCCCTTTTTTTTTACTCAAATAAAGTTATTTATACCCGAATGTTTGGTATCTATGTACCTACTTTGAAAACTATGATATGCTTCAAATGCTATAAAATAACAATATGATTTTTGACAGTTCTACAAACTAAATGTGTTAACATGACAGATAACAATATTGTTATTTATTGAAAATAATTTGTAAACTTGTTGTTAAAATTATTAAATAATCATTCATGCATACACAGTACATTGATGACCTCAATTGTTTAAATCAAACAGCAAAAATAAAAACCATGAAACACAATAGAAAATTAAGAAAAAAAATTTGTTGAAAGTGAGAGAAGCAACAATTAAAAATAATAGATTAAAATTTTTAATTAAAATTCTTAAGTGATTAAAATTTATTAGACCACCAAACACAATAGCAATTAATAAATTAATAACTGAGTCTGGTTGCTTTTTTTTTTTTTTGCATTAATATCGAAGGCCTGAAAGATTTTAGAGTAGATATGTAGAAATTTAGCATGAGTATTAGATAAAAAGTTCTTCACTTGAGAGTAGGATAGCGTTTTTGTCTAGTCTCATATTATCTGAAATTTATGTATATAAAATCAGCAACTCGCACAATTGATAAGCTGAAATTAAATAGGGCGTAAAAAATTGTAGCTAGCAAAAATGCATTCAAAATATTTCAGTGCAAAAACGAAACAAAAATAAGGGATGGTGAAATAAAACAAAGCCAGCTGAGTGCAAATTTTTGTTTCGTTTTTGCACTCAAACATTTTTAATGCACTTTCGCTAGCTATAAATTTTTACTTCGTATTAGCTTTCAGCCAATCAATTTGGGTTTTTAATCACATCATATCAGAGAACCACATCAGATTTGAGAATAATCTATTGAAATAATTTTGTCTTTTTTCTGATTGAAAGAATAGGAATTAAGCTGTGAAAGGAATAGCTCTCCATAAATCCAACATGATCTGCACATAGTATTTGAGCTCGAATTTTGAAAAAGGGTTTGGTATTGAACTATTGTGGATTCTTAGTTTTTTTAAATTCGTAATCTTAAGGAAATTTTTTTTTCGTTTATAACAAAAACATGCGTTATTCGCTATTTGAAAATCATAATATCAGACCAGATCTGTAAATAGTTCATAAAATTATAATATTATTGTTTGAAGGAGTAAATTCTAGTGGCTGTAAAAGGCAAGAGCTTTAAATCAAATATCCTCAAGTCAACTATACAGAATGATTTACTAGTTTTGACTATCTGTCCCTATCCCTCACACTTGCTCTGCATCAAAAAAATACCACGAAACCTTGCACTGAATATATCTTTTAAGTCCCTGAAGAAATTTTTCCCAGTTTCAAAGATCTGAGCCGAACCAGAGGCGAAAATAATCGGTAGATTCTTTTTCTTCAGAGTCGTTTAAACTTTGGGATGGTGGGTTGATTATGAACCACCTATTTTACCGCTCTGATTCCGTGGCGGAAAATAACCAGGAAACATTGCAAAGATGACTAAATTCCAGTTCTCAAGTCCTGCACTGGATAATTTTCTCACGCCACTGAAGAATGATTTATCGCAATCGATATATGTGTTTTTTTTTGGTTTGTGGTAGTCCAATTTTGTAAACTTTGCAAAGATTACTGAGTTGCCGATAATTATCTATTGTTGTCAAAACCACTTCGTCTATATTATAAATTATAGCAGTTTCGTAGGTCTTGTACCGGATAATTCTTTCAAGTCCCTAAAGAAGAATTTACCGGTGTCGAAGGTCCGGTTCTGATTAAAGCGGGACGTGCCTAATGGTTTTTTTTTCTCTTAGTCATTACCATTTTGGCAGTGAGGGGAGAGGGGAAGCAGTAAATTTTTGTCACACAAGTTCTAGGGCAATAAATTATCACGGAAGATTTAAAAGACTGTTGAGTTGCTGAAAATTGCCGGTTGATTTACTTCAAGCTTATTCGTGTATATTATTATAGATTATAGCAGTTTCGCAGGTCTATTTTTTCAAGTCTCTGAAGAAGAGTTTACTAGTTTCGAGGATCTGGGTCTGACTGAGTCCATGGTTTGGATTTTCTTCAGAGTTGTTGAAGCTTCAAAGTAGTCTAGTTTTTTCAGACCGGCTCTGAGGCGAAGAATAACCAAGAATCTTTAAAAACATTTTTGAGTTTTTTAGAATTATTACTTAATCTACTTCAAAACCGTTTCCTGACTAAATTTCACAGTATAGCATCTTTCCATATCTTGTACTGGATAATTCTGAAAAAGAATTTGCAGGTTTCGCGGTTCTTGCCCTTACTAAACCGAAAAAGTGACCGTTGTTTTTTACTTTTTATTTCGATGGTTTCAAAGTCGTTGCAACTTCGACACTGGAAAGAGGAAGCGGCTCATTTTTCTTAAATTGTTTCTGGATCGAAAAATCACCCGACTTTGTATAGCAAGGCCGTATTTAGGGGGGAGGTTTTGGGGGTTCGCACCCCCTCCCCCCCAAATGTGGAAACTTTATTCTAATTTTTGAGATTAATTGCCAATGGATGGAAAAAAAGTCAAAATAAAATCTATTTAACGATATTTTTTACTTCTATTGGTTTTTTTTTTTTTCTAAAAATACGAATATAAAAATAAATTTGAAATCTTAGTTACACTATGCGATCAATCCGATTTGTTTTCTTCGACATGAGCTTTGACTACGGATTCAAAAAGAGAAGGTAATACTGAGCACTCCTGAATTCATAGTTTTTCTGGGTCAGTAACTGTTTTTGATTTAAGGTTTCGTCCTGATTCAGTTTGAAAAGTTTAAAAATTAATAAAAATAGAAAAAATTATCGGATCCTTGTAAAATTAGACTTGCTTGAACCCTATTTCTTTCCTAAAACGTGACGTGATAGAAAGTTTTTGACCTCAGTTTCGAGTTCAACGTGAAAAATTCTTTCGCAAAAACTCCATCTTATTAGCAAAACCCATGCAGTTTAAGGAGACAATCTTAAAATGTAATTAATTTTTAACCCATTATTGCTCAGAGCACCACAACTAGAACGATCTCTTTCAATGCTATGACTTCACGAATTTAGGGAATATAAGCCAACCTCATCCGGGTTCCTTGATCATTGATAATGGTCCGAATTCCCAATAATGATCATTTGAAAAAAATGAGCCTCTACTATTTTTCGTAATTTTTTTGAGGTTGGGTACATCATCAGTAGTGGGAAGTCAATGAGTTAACGAAATTATGTCCTTCACGATAAAAAAAAATGCATTTGAATGCACATTGAATAATATTTATGTGAAAAAATTTAAGTTGATCATTCTGTGAATTTGAGGTTAAGATTAAAAAAAATTGGAAAATTTTTTCTAAAGCTTTAAGATATTTATCTACTTTTGTCCTTAGTCTGATAGGGTCCATCAAATGTATCATCGAATTAATTTATTGTATTTAAAAATCAGTTTGATAAAAATTATTTATGAATATTTTCTGAAAACCCCCCCGAAAAAAATTTCTGGCTACGGCCCTGTTGTATAGTGAATAAAACTGAATAAAAATGCTTTCATTCTTTTAATGGCGACAAGTTTAGTAAAAGTTTTATTATTTAATAAGCCAAAGCTTATAAAATTTCTAAGTAGAACTGCCAGTAAATTTAGAAAAAAAATATTGGTCAGTTGTGAAACTTTTCTATCGAGACATATTTTTTTGGAAACACTAGGGAGTACAAGGAGAGGCTTTAGACATAAACTCATTCTTCTCTTCGTGATAAATATTTTCACTTTTATTGTTGTTTCTGAATTGAAAAACTTTTTTGAGAAGTGAGCAACTGAAAATTCCCTCCATTCCACAAATTTTCGATCTGCTAGTGGTTTGAAAAAAATGTCAGGTCAAGTCGACACCACACAATAATACCAACATTATAACGTTATTGGCGCAAGCCTAATACATTTTTTAAGAATTTTTCTCTCTGAAAATTTCGCTCAAAACTTTATTATCAATTTCTAGTAAGCAGCAATAAAGACTAGCTCAACAAAAACCAAAACAGAAATACCGCCCACCTTCCTATGCACACCCATTAAATTATAATATAAAAGAAAAAAAACAAAAAAAGTTCATTTTTCTTATCAGAAAAATAACTTCCGATCCATTAAATAGAAGTCGTGATTTTACTACAAATTGTCATCAATAAAAATGAAATGAAATAAAGAAAAAAGAGCCGACAAATTTGATTTCTTCTTGTTTTTTTTTTTTATTTATTTTGTTTTTCGCTGTAGCTGCTGCTGACACATGCTGCTGCTGCTGTTATTCTTGTGTTGTTTTGACAAAGAACCTACAATTTCTATTTCATCTTCATCGTCTCCTTTATAGACGAGTATAAGATAGATGCTTTGTAAATGGCTTTTTTATTGGTAATTTTTATTTATCATTTTTTAACTGCTTCACGCACTTTTTGTTCTGCACACACACACACACACACACACACAGTCACATTATAAAATACATTAAGATAAGCTCAGCTCCGCTTAGCATTGAAATTTCCATTACACTTTGACGACAGACAGTGAGTATGTGACATTTTAAATGTCACAAATGTTTTTTATTTTTGAAATTGTATATGAATTTATCAAATGAAAGAAGAAAGTTGAAACGTGAAAAAAAAATGTTTCCTTTTTTTTTTTTTGTTCTTATGAAGATGTGGTTTTGTTTTGTTTTTTTTTGTTTTCTTGTCTGTTTGTTTGATTTGTAAAGCTTCTGAATATGTTATTTTGAAAAAGCTAAAACATCAACATGACAATTGAGATAATGCATAAGATAAATGACATTTCATCTGAAAAATGAACAGCTGATTTTCAAATTCAAGTACGTGGTCTTGTCGTTCTCTTTTACTCATATCGTTTAAACTTAAAAAGTTTGAGAAATATTTTTTAAATCTTCATGGTGAGATTTTCAATATGTCAGCAAGTAATTTTTTTAAAATAGTTTTTAATATTTATTTATTGAAAGACATCGAAATTCAAAGTAACAGTGGCGCCACTTTAACTTTTCAACACATGTTTGCTTCAAACTTTTATATTACATATACAAGTATTTTTTATTATTTTTGTTATGAAGGATCAGTTATTGCTTAAATTTATGCTTCAAAGGTCAAACTCATTGCTCAGTCAAATTCTTCATTGTTGAAAAATGACGACAATAAACTTTCGTTTTGTTGACCATTTCCAAAATTTCTGCTTCTCGCATATATGTTTTACAGAAAACCAGGGACGTAGCCAGAAATTTTTTTCGGGGGGGTTTTCAGAAAAGCATTCATAAATATTTTTTATCAAACTGATTTTGAAATACAATAAATTAAATCAATGATACATTTGATGGACCCTATAAAATTAAAATTTTAGGAAAAATTTTCCGATTTTTTTTCAATCTCAACCTCAAAAAAATGGCCAAAAGTGACAAAAAATTCCCAGAATAATCAAATTAAATTTTTTCAAATAAATATTATTCAATGTGCATTCTAGTGCATTTTTTTTGTTATCGTTAACTCATTGACTTCCCACTACTGATGATGTACCCAACCTTAAAAAAATTACCAAAAATTGTAGAGGCTCATTTTCTTCAAATGATCATCATTGGGAATTTGAGTCATTATCAATGATAAGGAACCCGGATAAGGTTGGCTTATATTCCCTAAATTCGTGAAGTCACAGCATTGAAAGAGATCGTTCTAGTTGTGGTGCTCTGAGCAATGCGTTAAAAAATTAATTACATTTTAAGATTGTCTCCTAAAACTGCATGGGTTTTGCTAATAAGTTTTTGCGAAAGAATTTTTCACATTGAACACGAATCTGAGGTCAAAAAATTTCTATCACGTCACGTTTTAGGAAAGAAATAGGGTTCAAGCAAGTCTTATTTTACAAGGATCCGATAATTTTTTCTATTTTTATTAATTTTTAAACTTTTCAAACTGATTCAGGACGGAACTTTAAATCAAAAACAGTTACTGACCCTGAAAAACTATGAACGCAGGAGTGCTCAGTATCACCTTCTCTTTTTGAATCCGTAGTCAAACCTCATGTCGAAGAAAACAAATCGGATTTGATCGCTTAGTGTAACTAAGATTTCAAATTTATTTTTATACGATACGGCCTTGCAGAATACTAACTGCTGGGTTAGATATTTTTGAGACTAAGTATATTGCAATAACAGTGACTAATCCAGAAAAAGGCAGGAGAGGGGGTGAGGGAATTCCATCCTTCTTTAAAATGTGTATACTTACAACATTTAAAAATCGTTCTATATCGAAACTGTTTTTAAATACTCTTAGGTCACATTAGATCTGTATGGTCAGTTCGGAGATGCCCCTCCTATTTGGATAAAGGATTTTATTTTACTTTTTGATCTGTTTTCAATCTATATCTAAGACCTGGATTTTAATCTAATTTTAATCCTGTTTTTGTTCTGATTTTAAGGTTTACTTTTGTTTCGAACTTAGCCTAAGTTTTGACCTAAATTTTGTACTTGAGTGTGGTCTGAATTTACCTCTTTTTGCCCTGGATTTGGATGTGAATTTTAGTCTATTTGTTAATCTGAATTTTGGTCTGAATTCCACCTAAATTTGGTATCTTTTTACAGTAAGGAGTTTAGTCTTACTTTAGCTTTGATTTATGGTCTTAGATTTTAGATTTAACTGCGGTTTAAATTTTTATCTCTTTGTTGCCCAAATTTTTGTCTAATTTATAATCTGTTTTTCAGTTTGATTTTTTATCTAAATTTTATTTGAATTTTTAGTTTTATTTTTTAATAAATTTTGACCTAAGTTATAGACTGAATTATGGTCTAAGTTTTGATCCTGAATTTTGATTTGCATTTCAGTCCAAGTTCTTGTGTAAATTTGGTCTGAATTATGGTTTTAATTTTGAACTGAGTTTTAGCTTCTTTTAGTCTGAATTTCGGTTTGGTATTTATACTAAAATTTTAGTTTGACTATTGACCTATTTTTTTTTTTTTTAATTACTCTAAATAAAACCTGAAATTAATAACTATTTTGTTTGAACTTTGACTTAATTTCTGGTCTGAATTTTTGTCTTGGTTTTAGTCATATTTTATAGCCTAATTTTCAGTCCGATTCGTGGGTACTATTTTAGTCATAGTTTTGATTTCTTTTTTGTGTGAAGTTTGGCCAGAGTTTTGGTCTAATTTAACGGGTTTATTTCTGTTTTAAGTTTTAGGCATTTTTTTTTTTAATTTTCGTTTGATTTACGTCATTTTTTGGTCCGAATTTTGTTCTAAATTTAAACCGAATTAGATATCTTTTGAATACGATTTTACGGTTTGGATTTAAATCTGTTTTTAAATCTGGTTTATGGTGCAAATTTTGGTCTGAGTTTTAGTCAAAATTTTGATTCTTATTTTGGATTATTTTTGGTCTGGTTTCTGGTCTGAATTTCGTCTGAATTTTGGTATGTTCTTGTCTTGAGTTTTAATATAATTTTTGTTTAAAATTTTTGATTTTTCATAGTCTGTATTTAAGTCTAAATTTCTACTGGATATGATATCTTCTTGCTTTGAATTTCTATTTCGATTTCAGTTTGAATTTCGTTACAAATTTGATCTAGTTCTAATTTAAATTTGATCTGAATTTTGGTCTAAATTGTAGACTGAATTTTGATTTATTTTTATTCTGAATTCGACCTGAGCTTGTATGTTTTTTGTCGGAATTTTGGGCTGAATTTTGATATAATTTTTGTTTCAAATTTTCATTTATTTATAGACTGAATTTTTCTCTAAATTTCAACAGAACATGGTATCCTTTATGCTTCGACTTTTTGTTTAGATTCTGGTCGGAGTTGTTATAGGCATTTTGGTCTGATTTTCGGTCTGACTTTAGTCTCAAATTTGATCTAGTTTCTATATTAAATTTGATCTAAATATTGGTCAGATCTGTAGACTGAATTTTGGTTTGTTTTAGTCTGAATTTTACCTACATTTGGCATCTTTTTTTGTCCGAGTTTTTTACTAAATTTTTTTCTGTTTTTTAGCTGAGTTTCAACCCTATTTTAGGTTCAATTTCTGGTCTGATTTTTAGTCTTAATTTTGGTCTTAGTTTTGATCTGAATTGTCCTGAATATGGAAATGGCAAATCTCCTATTTGTCCCGCCTTATTCTTACTAGCCTGATCTGAGTTATAAACTCACCACTTACGCAGCATGAATAAGTCACTCTAAAACAGTTGAATAAATTTTCGTTTTTATTTTTAAATCTTATGTAATCCCCAAATAATCAATCTTAACTTTTATTCCCCAAATTACTTACTTAAAAACTCTTCTCTTCTCATTTTTTTTCTTTTCACAGTACGATAACGTAAATTCCTGTTTGAGTGTGCTGCGCGCCCAAGCGGTTGGTGGCTTAGATAACATAACAACGAATGACATTTGTGCGGGTCGTTTGAAAGCGGTTTTAGCATTATTCTTTGCATTGAGCCGATTCAAACAACAATCGAAACAAACGAAGTGTAGTGGTGGCGGCGGCAGTGGTAGTGTTGGTGGAGTTGGTGTTTTATCTAATGCCATAAATGTAGAAATTCATCAGCAACCAACAACAAACGATAAAAATCAAACACAACAACAACAACAGCAGCAGCTCCAACAACAACTTGGAAATTCAACAACCCCAAATGCGAATGTGGTTGTCTCGACTACACAAAGTAGTGGTGGTGGTGGAGTTGTAAATCAACAACATCAACAACAGCAATACGCACAATCGGTACAAAACGGAAATGATACCATGGTGAATAGGTGAGTAACAATCTTTGATACATATATATATATATCGATAAATTTTGTAAATGGTTGTTGTATGGAATAAGAGACAGAAAGTCTTGGTGAGTTTTTGATGAGGCAGCAATAGAGTTGGTAAAATGTTGAGAAGAGTTTGAGAAACTGAGTTGTGCGTTTTTTTTTTGATGCACAGTGGGTTAAAACTAACGAAATTTAAAAAAAAATTCTAAATTTCTATTTATTTATACTAAAAATTTCTAAATTTCTATTTATTGATACTTAAAATTTCTAAATTTCTATTTATTTATACTTTAAGTAGTTTACATTTTATTTTGCTTGCCAATTAAATCTTCTTATGACTGAGATTGGATTTTTTTAATTGCGATTATAATTTGAGAATATAATTCTAGTTCTATTTTTGTTTTTAATGAAATTGCTATACTCTTTAATTTTAATGCATTTTATGATTGGGATTACAATATGCTACAAATCCAATTCATTTTTGTAATGAGAATTGTTTCATTTCTCAACACAAATTATTATTTTTTATTTGATTTGAATAGCAATATTCTTAAATTTATTATTTTATATTCAATTCCAATTCTTTTTAGCTTGGGGGTGAATTATTCTTGAATTTCAATTCTGATGTGAAACTTAACTAGAAACTTTAGATAGAAATAATCCGCTTTTAGAAAAAATTGATAAAAAGATAATCGATTTCCTTGCCCATAGCTTCCATGTTTATGCATACATAACTCAAGAAGATCGTAAAATAAATCCATTAAAAAAAAAAAAATCTACACCTCCATATGTTTAAGCATACTTTGTCTTCACACTTTTCCACTGCAAAGTGTATGCATGATGAATTTCCTAGTAAAGTAAATTTTTCTCAACTGGCTCCACTTAAACTTCCCTCGTCCTAAATCGTTCAAAATGTAAGATGCTGCTCCCCCAAAATTTCAACGCAAAGTTTAATATGATTTATTGCATTGTTTACCGGAAATTACTACGCATTTCGATCCCTCTTCACTTCTCGCTCTTTTTTTATATTTATTTTCTTATATTTCTTATGCTGAAATCTGCTGCATTTCTTAACGTATAACTTTACTCACACCCCCGCCTTCCATAATTTCTTTACTTATCCACAATCTTTCTTCTAAATTGCCATTCTTTACAAAAAATCTTTGAATATTGGAGTGCATGTCCTTACAACAACAACAACGAATCCAGACAAATACAAGAAATTTCAAAACATGACAGTAAAATTAGAAAGTTTATTTGAAGAATGAAGCCCCACCAAAAAAAAAAAAAAAAACTCAAACCCGCACACATACACACACACAATCCTAGCAAAGAAATCAACCCTCGAGTGGTGGCGGGAAATCCCCGCAGACAGGAACAGGAAGCTCGTGCTGTTATGTGTAAGAGGGGAGTACATGAACTTCTGCACACATCCACCTCCGCTTCCGCCTCCTTCTACTCTTCCACTTACCACATTTCGAAAAAGGTAGGTCGTTAAAAACAGAACTGAATTGTATGTAAACGAAAGCGTTTAACTTTCGTTTTTTTTTTTTTCAATGGGAGGCTGTGTGTGTAGCCAACAAACCAAAAAAAATAAATAAAAATAAGCACACAAAAAATTGTGATGATGACTTTCACTGACTCCAAAAAAAAAAAAAAAAAAATTCAAATGTGAAACGGAAATACACACAATTTCAGTGGAGCGTTGCTTAATCTAGTGAAGTAGAAGTAGCAGGATGTACATGATACATGCTTACTAGCTATAGATTATGATGATTTTTAAAGTGTGGCATTGAAATTCACTAACTTTAAGGGTTCATCCGAAACCTGATTGAAATCGGACTAAGTTAGTTTAATCTAAATATAAACTCTACGGGTGTGTAGACATCAAACATGTCCAGAATTTAATAGTTTAACATTTATAAACTCTCCAAACTGCAAGTAGAAACGTAAATTCAAAAAATAACAAACGTTTTTATTAGTGAACATGTTTTGTAGGAGAAATATATAGAACCAATAATAAACTATAAATGTTTTACTACTGAAATATATTATATATAAATTCTAATAAAATTGTATTAGAATGATTTGATTTCCATACACAAAACTCTCCTAAAGTCGATTAAATCTGTAATTCAAATGGCTACATCTATATTGAAATAGATAAATTATTGATTTCAAGAGTAAGCTAACAAATTGCAGAAAATTCGCAAGTCTCCAAACTCTTCAAAGTAAAAATAAACCCAATATAAAGAAAGCTAACTTTTAGTTATGTCATGAAATAATTACATGCATTCGAAAAACAAGTAAAATTTTAGATTTATTAAGTCTCCAAACTCTCAAAATTCTATTATTAGCTCTAAATTTAAGTAATTTATTATTGAAAAAATAAATTCTATAACAAACAAATTTAATATTCAAATAAAAACTCTCCAAAAATGAATGGAGACTTAAATTAATGTAACATTATTGGCTATATTGATAATAAAATAATAATAAATATATAAATAATTAAAAGAATTTTAGAAATAAAATACCAAATGACAAAATTTGTTTAGGTTTCCAAACTCTCCAAGCTTAAAATAAACCAAATAGAATAGGAATAACTTTTAAGCCCAAAAGTGGACACTTAAATTTATGTCGCTGATATGCAAACACAAAACCCTCCAAAAATCAATGGAGACTTTAATTAATATAAAATGCCAAAAGTAAACTATTAAATGAAAAAACTGTTTTAAGTCTCCAAACTCTCCATATCCTCTTAACTTCAAATTTAAGTACATTATTATTGAACAAATAAATTATTTTAATAAAACTATAAAAAAAAAATAGTACGCCAATAAAAAACTCTCCAAAAATGTGTGGAGACTTTTAGTAATATAGCATAATCCGCTATATTGCTAACAAAATAACTGACCTAATAGTTTTAGAAGTAAACCACTAAATGACAAAAATTTTATAAGTCTCCAAACTCTCCAAAGCAAATATAGATCCAATTTAATGAAATAACTTTTAAACCAAATTATAGTTATGCAAAGAAATAGATTTGAACTAAAATAAGTTGAACAAAATTATTAAATCTTAAGCTAATCAAGTCTCCAAACTCTCCATAGATTTTAGTTTTTACACCAAACTGTTGAAACATTACAAAAACCTAAAATAAACATCGTTTTCGTGAACAGAATATTTTTTCCAAGAGTGGAGACTTGATTTTTTGTTACATATATGGTATGCTTAGATTACTAAAAAAAAGATTTTTTTTTAAATCTCCAAACACTCTTAACGAAAAATAAAACACATTTGTTTGAAATAATTTTAAAGTAGTTATTTTAACTTTACCAAACAACCATTCCCAACTATGAACATTTGTATAAATATGTTAATTTTTAAACTTTCAAAGTCTCCAAACTCTCCGCATCATTTAGTATCTTTTCTAAGGAAGTAAATTATTTTAAAAAAGAAAAACGCAAAGTAATTGTGTGAACTGTTAATAAACAATGAATATTGAAAAAAGTTGTTGAATTACCTAATGTTTTGAAATCACCAAATAATTTCAACCAACATTTTTAAGTTTTTCAGGATTTAACTATTTAATTTTTGTGCTTTCTTCGTATTAAGAATCACTTTCCAAGTAAACAAACAATCAAATAAATAGATTTTCTATACAAAAAATAATTTTCACATACCCACACACAGAAATATACAAAACAACAACACTGACTCCAACATGTCTGCCACTTGTTTATAACGTCTGCGGCTTTGCTTCCCCTTTTCCCCCTGCTCCCTCAAAATACCAAAACTCATCGACATTGAAAATGAAAACGAGACCATGTTGCCTACTAGACAAACAAACGCACATATACATTTCTCTAAACAACACACACACACACACACAAGTAATGCGTTAAACATCCCCAAATACAAGTACATTCATTGTTTACAAACAAAACAAAGCCAAACTTTTATGCGGCTACATGCAGGAAAAAAGGACATTCGCCTATAATTCTTTTGCTCTACTATCCTCTACTCTAGAACAGAGAAAACAATATTCAAATTAAAAACCATTAACAGAAAAAATACAGATGTGTACCAGAAAGCATGAAAAAAACAAAAACAAAAAATAAATAAATTGGCGACATAAAAATAGTGGGGTACCCTAAAATAGTTTAAAATTGGCATAAGGGAGAAAAGTTGCCCCCTACATTTTTTATTAGTGCACAGCTATTTTTTCTTTAACGCTGTTTATTCGGGTTTAATAAGTAAGCGGTATGAGTTTATAAATTTATGAAATAAAATGTAGTAATATCATCCATTTGACTTTGGGATTGGTGTTGACACTAGCAGATCCAGATATTTTTAGTTTTAATTTTTTTTTGGTAGTATTCAATTTTTTTTTTTTTAATTCATGAAAAACGTTCCTATGTATAAGATTTTCATTGACGGTTCTCTAAGCAATCCCCTCTCTGCCCCTGACACTCCTCAGCCCATTTACGACCTGCTAGCGAATGTGCATTGCACATATGTCTACATAAATATATGCATGTAAATCGCTTCTGACTATATAATAGTTGATGATGCTTGGCAACACTGTTCATTGTTAAAATTGTATGTATTCTAGCGACATGTTGCTTTGACAACAGTCACGCTGTTTTTTAAAATATACGTACATATATTAGAGTGGATCGGCATACAGCGGACTTATGTAACCCCCTCCATCTTGACAGCGTTTTTTGAGAAGAGGCAGACCCTTTTTTTCTTTTTTATAAAAAAAAAAAATCTTCCCCACTCATTTTGAATTTAATAACTTAGATTTTTAGGCTAAGCAACCCATTTTTTGTCTTATTTAAAATACTCCAAAAGGAGGCTCAGAAGCAAAAGTTAGAAAAATATGGGGAAATAAAATTTATCCCTTGAAGACCAACAGATTTTGTTGGCATTTCATGCACCAGAATTTTATGAACCAACGGACCCGCTTTTAGTCTTTATTTTGACCTAAATAATATTCCAAAAAGAGCTAAAGAAAATTAGTTGGAAAAATCAGGAAAAAGTTGATTTGAAGAGCCATCTATGATGGGCCCACCCATTTGGTTAAAAAACAGTCAATTTTAGCGTCTATTTTGATCTAAAAAATATTCCAAAAGGGTCTACGGTGCTAAAGTTAAAAAAAATCAGAGAGAAGTTGAATTAGAGTGACATCTATGGACCGTCCGATTTTTCTCTGATTTTTTGTACCAAGGTTTTTCGAGTCAAGAAAAATATTTTTAGCCCTTATTTTGACCTAAAAAATATTCCAAAAAGAGCTAAAAAAAAATAAGTTGGAAAAATCAGGAAAAGTTGATTTGAAGAGCCATCTATGGGGCAACCGATTTGGTTAAAAAGCAGTCAATTTTTAGAGTCTGTTTTGATCTAAAAAATATTCCAAAAGGGTCTACGGTGCTAAAGTTAAAAAAATCAGAGGGAAGTTGAATAAGAGTGACATCTATGGCCCGTCCGATTTCTCTGATATTTTGTACCAAGGTTTATCGAGTCAAGAAAAATATTTCTAGCCCCTATTTTGACCTAAAAAATAATTCAAAAGTGCCTTCGGAGTAAAAGTTGTAAAGACCAAGGAAAAGTTAAATTAAAGCGCCATCTACAGACCGACTAATTTTGTTGAAATTTGGTGTTCTCTGGACCAAAAAAGGCATTTTTGGTTTCTATTACGATTCAAAAAAATGTTCCAGTGCCAAAGTTAGAAAAATCTTAGAAAAGTTGAATTGGAGTCCAACTGGCAGAGTTTTGAGCTAAGGAATCCATTTTTGTTCCTTATTTTGATCATAAAAATATTCTAAAAACCATTCTGAAGCAAAAGTTAGTAACAGTTTTATAAAACTCAAAATGCGTAGTCTTTTAAAAAAAAAAAAAAGAAAAAAATTGCCAATCACTTTATTTACCCTCTTTTCTCAAAAATTGCTGTCCTATTTGAGGTTACAAAATCAATCCACTCTAATGTATATTAATATCAACAAAACAAAAAAGATGGAGTTTGAATTATAAGGGAGAATAATTAAAATGCATACTTCAAAGTGAGTGATTTTTTTATCACTCTCTTTTCCAGTTGCTAGTAAAACTGGTGACGAGGATAATGGGGGAGGGGAATAATTAATATGTAATTTGTGCGGGATTAAATGGTATGAAAGGATATTTTGCTTTTGGGCTTTTTTTTTGGTACATTGTACTTAAGAAGTGGTTACACATTTTCAAGAAAAATACATTGGGCGCGACCACTCACACACATTAATAGTGCCTTTGTATGTGGGCGTAGTTATTATCCGATTTTGATAGCTTTTTTTTTACCGAAATTGCATATCAATATTTTCTTTGATATTGCTGTTAGAAAATTTCACTTGAATGAGAGATAGGCGTGGTTATTATCCGATGTTAGCAAACTTTCGCAATAGGTGTTTTCTGAAGATTATTTTAATGAATCATGTCGAATTTGGTTTAATTGGCTTAATTATTTTCTTTGATTTTTCTTGTATCTCATACAACCACGCCCACTTGACCGATTTTACCCATTTCTCATTTCCGAAATTAACCTAAATCTGGCTATAAGGAATGTCGGCATCAATTTATTTTTCGATTGCACAAGTTTTACTACGATTATCTCATTTCCGGACTCACAGACGAAGATAGATAGATTCAATTATACTAGGGCTGCCATAGGTTCCTAGCTTCACTTCTATCGAGTGCACTAACTTGTGCATGGGAGTTTTTTTCTATTAAAAAGTATATAAATTATTGTAATAGCCATGAATTTGGATTTTTTGGAAAGAAAATTTTATGCAAAAGTTGTCAAAACGTACAACCTTGGGAGCCAATCAGCTGGCCCATTTCCCGAGATTATTTTATCATCAAACATTTTCTTAAATATAACAATGGCTGGCATGTAATAGAGCCATTCTATTGCAATCGCCCCAAATTCTGGCCATTCAATCACGCTATGAAAAATTCTCTCCATTGACCATAACGTTGGTTCCGGCCTGATTTTTAAAGAAATTAGAGCCGTTGGCGCTATCAGCCTGTAAACCGTACCAAACAGTGAATTTTAGAGATATATATGGGGCATTCTTCGTCAACAAGGACAGACCCATAAACAAAAATTGGTTTGACCGGCTTAAGCGTTCTAAGGCTTAAAAGTTTTATACATTCGTGTAGTTTCAGATGCCGATGGGCGTTTATAAAAAATTTTAAATGGTGATGCCAATATGGCTGCTAAATGTCATTAAGTTCCGAAATGTAAAAGTATTTTCATTAACTAAAAGTTAAAAAGTACTTAAATAATCCTGAAACTCCTTATCTAACAGTTTTTGGAGTCGCTGATACGAATCTGAAGTTATTTTTCAGGAATTCAAAATGGCGGATCCAAAATGGTGGACATATTTTTTAAAATCAATCGTTTTTGGTTGAAAGTTCTTACTTGTAAGTTTTTAGGATCGCTGATTACAAATCTGAAGTTATTTTTCAAAAATTCAAAATGGAGGATCTAAAATGGCGAACAAATTTTTAAAAATCGTTCGGTTTTGCTTGAAACTTCTTACTTGTAAGTTTTTGTGGTCACTGATTACGAATCTGAAGTTATTTTTCAGAAATTCAAAATGGCAGATCCAAAATGGCGAAATTTTTTTTAAATTCGTTCGTTTTTGCTTGAAACTTCTTACTTGTAAGTTTTTGGGGTAGTTGATTACGGATCTGAAGTTATTTTTCAAAAATTCAAAATGGAGGATCTAAAATGGCGAAATTTTTTTTAAATTCGTTCGTTTTTGCTTGAAACTTCTTACTTGTAAGTTTTTGGGGTCACTGATTACGAATCTGAAGTTATTTTTCAAAAATTCAAAATGGAGGATCTAAAATGGCGGACAAATTTTTAAAAATCGTTCGGTTTTGCTTGAAACTTCTTACTTGTAAGTTTTTGGGGTCGTTGATTACGAATCTGAAGTTCTTTTTTAGAAATTCAAAATGGCGGTTTTAAAATGGCGGACAATTTTTTAAAAATCAATCATTTCAAAACCTCTTGCTCGTAGGTTTTTGGGGTCGCCGAATTCGACCCTGTACTCAGATTTTCTCTATCACGTCTGGGATCTTCGGTATGGGCCGAAACCTATAATTTTGGTATGCGCGGGACCAATAAAAATTATTTTTTTATTTTACTTTGTACATGTTTCATAGCTAAGAGAAAGTTGTTTATCATAGAAGGAAGGAAAAAAATTTCTTAGACAGCAACACGCCCCCAACCCCCCATACCCAACCTTTTGGGTGTTATATGAAGCCATTATTCGACATATGGCTATACCGAGTAAACGAACCCGAAACCTATCATTAAGTTTTAGTGAAAAATGTTTCCCATTGAAAAATAGTTGGGGTCACCGAAAGTCGAAATTACCTAGGTCTAACTTTTTTTAAGAAATTAACCCTTAAAAAAAAATTTTTTTTTTTATGATCCCTTTATATTGGATTAATTGTTTGAAAAAATAATAAAGATTCTTCGGAAAAAATATTCTCCATCAAAATCAAATAAGTTAAGTTTATGGGTCTATTCGTGTTGTCTAAGAATGTCCCATATGTAAAGGTTATTACTGAATATTTTCTAGATTATCTCTTACCTTCAAATGCAGCAATTTTGCTTGCTGAATCAAAAATTGGCCTTATCGCTGGAGAAGCGTTTAAATTCCGGATCAAGCATTGGGAATAGCACCTCATCAGAAAAGACGATATTAGGAAGCTGGCCACATTTGAAGGCGATACCCTGTACTCAGAGCCTCTTAGGTAGATAACTTACTCCAGTAGCTCTCCCGATTGCATTATACTACAAATTGATTGGAATTCAAGGACTCGGGGCACTTTTGAGTACACACATATTTCTGTAGCTTCATGTTTCAATCTTAACCCCTTTAATAAAAATTTCTCTTTAAATTAAACTGATTTCTTTTTTGCTGTACACACTACAAATTTTACTTCTCTCCCCCACCTCTCCACTTTCACATAAAAAACAGCTGATGACAATTTATCCCCATTTCGTGCTTATTCCCAAATACCTTACATTTTATACCCTCTTTAAAGTAATCAAATTTGTTTGTTTGTTTGTTTGTAAGTGTGTTTGACTGTTCTTTCTCTACGCAGATCCCCAGACAAAACAATATGTTCCCAAATGTATTTATAACAACAACATGCAATTCGCAAAAAAAAAGTAGGTAGGTATTCATCCTACACTCGTTAAATGCAAGTGAAACACAAGTGAAAGCATCAGAGACATTATGAAACCTCCACCTTCCAATTCTCATAGACTTTAGTGAAAACAGCAATGGGAATGCTCCCCAATTGTGTTACTACTGACAACATTGTGTTGGCATGTTGCAACAACAAGCAGCAGTAACCAACCCCGCTGCTGGCGACAATAGAGAAAATTCCAATGCATACGCACATTATAAATTTAAGCTCACATTATAGCATGAATGAATGGCTGGCAGTGTTGTACCCTCAGCAACCAATCCGTTTACCCTTCTTGCTCTTTCGGTCTCTCTATCTCTATCTCTCTCTCTCTCTCTTTCTTTCTCTCTCTCTCTCTTTCTCTCTCTCTCTCTCTTTCTCTCTCTCTCTCTCTCTCTTTCTCTCTTCATCCAATTTGACAGTTCGTCTGACAATTTCAACTGACTGAATTATACGTGCCTTTAATTTAAATGCATTTGAGCATGCAAAAAGTACAAACATTTTGCACAAATTTCCCCTAAAAACCCCAAAAATTATAACTGTATATTGCATGAAAAGAAAGAGGAGGAAGAAGGAGTAGAATACTACGAAACGGTTAGTGTGCCCAAGCGTAAATGTAGCCACTTTCATCTGCTGTTCATAGCGTACCTCACTCCGTTGGGACACACACACAAAATTGGAGATTTTGTATACTTTTTGGTGCTTTGCGGCTTAACTTTTGTATCCTGCGGCTATTTTTCTAGTTAGTTGCTATATATAGCTGTGCTCACTAGCGGATACTAAGGGGGGCTTTTGGGGTCAACTCTTCGTTTTCACTTCCCGCTCTTACCGATAAATATATCATACATTTTGAGCGTTTGTCATGAATCCAAAACGAACTTAAAGTGTCGATTTCAAAAGCCCCCCCCCCCTCCCCCTATTTCGGAAATATCTGGGTCCGTTAGTGGCTATACTATTGAAAGACAAAGTGTTGCATGTTTTCTGCGGTGAACATATCTAATTCTATTTGCTTTAATTTCTTTCAATGTCCATGAGGTGGGGCAAAAAATAAATTAAAAAATAATTTATTTCAATAGGGTTTGTTTTGTTTCGTATATGTGAATGTATTGTGCGAATTTGAATTAAGGATTAGAAACACATTAAAGGATTTGTAAATGTCAATTATTGTAATGATATTTGTTGGTATGTAGACATTGCATCAAAATAAAATGAAGCGTTGCAAAGCAAATTAGTTAAATTCCAGAGAAAGTTTTTGGTTCAGTTGTAAACCTAACGAACACATATAAAATCGTTTCCCAAAGTAAATCTTACTTTAAAGCAAACTATTTTTTCTTCCATAAAAATCTATTTGTTCTAAACTTGATCTGTATACTTTATAAAAAATATTTCTTGTTTTTACCCAAAACTGCCCTGAAACTTTTTTTACGGTTTCATAGTTCTCTCTATTTCACAACTGTCATTTACACTTGTGTCCATTATAAATTATTGCAGTGATTCATTCTCATTTTTTATTCCAATTTTTAATACACACACACATAATCTTCTTTAACCCTTCTACACAAGTGTCCAGATTGCCACCCCTTTTTCCTTTATACTCTTGCAAAATTATTATTAATTTTTGTCACACTAAAAATGGCATCGCTCCGATTATTTACACCGTTACGCTGGTGTACACACATGTCATTTAAATGTCAGCTGTATGTATAACTAATTCACAATTTTTCCGTTTTTCTAGTTTTAGCTATTACTCCTCAACCTCCTCCTCTTTTCACTACGAAATCAGTAACAATTATCATTTCCCCCTACCATTTATTTTGTTTTTTTTTTATCACCCCTGATATTTATTTATTTTTTTTTTTTTTTTTGTATAAAAAGCGTTCATCAAGTTTGCTATTGTCTTTCCCGTTATAAATGACAGCGTTGCATTTTTGTTTTGTTTAATTTTTTTTTTTTTTTTTTTGCAGTACTTCCTCTTTTTGACAATTTTCTATTCACTGATTTTCATACAGCATTTTTTGTTATTATGAATCATCATTGACTATCGTTCTTCTTTTTTTTTCTCACTGCCTTCCGCATTTTCGAGTATGATGCGCTTAAAGGACACAATAAGGACCCTTCTTTAATTTGCATAAAGTGCGTATTGTTTGATATATTCAGTATGGGTTGGAGTGAAAAACTGAAGTAATTGAAAGAAGAGTGTGAGAATTTGTGAATAATTGATAAGCACAAAATCAAGTTAATTATGGGGAGAATATTTTTTAAAGCTTAGAAACGAGATAAGTTAGGTTAGGTTAGGTTATAGTAGCGGCAAAAGCCTCACATAAAACTTAGAGTAGATAGCTCTCAAGCTTAAGTTTTTGTTAATGTTGAAAGTAAATGTTTTGCCAGTTCTTTATTTTTGTTTACTCCTTGGTGACTCGGTCACAAACTTTTTGTTATACCAAATTAATATATATATATATTTATATATATATATATATATATGTAGTGACGGACCCCATGGAGAACTATAGAACACACTTATACAAAATTTTGGTGTGATTTTTTGACTGAATTTCTTAATTTGTTCAGGTTTTTGTCTGACTTTTAGTTCTTTAGTTTCGAATTTCGATAAGATTATTGGACTTTTGTTAGTCCGATTTTTGGTCTGAGTCTGATTTCCTTTTGGTTTTGGTTTCAGTCTTGCTCTAAATGTATTCAGATAGTCAAGCCGCAATGCCTGAAGCTATTAAATGACTTAGGGAAGACAAATAAGGTAACCATATTCTGAGTTCCTGGACATACAGAAATATATATGGAAATGAGATGGCTTATAGCAAAGAAGGCAGCGGCCAAGAGTTACATTGGTCCTGAACACCTTCTAGGAGTAAGAATAAACACCATAAAAGACATTAGGGGGACGGAAATACTGGTAGGTAAACTTACTGGGCTCAACTCTCTGGGCTTTGACAATCAAAATTGCTAATTGGGGACTTTAATTCAAAGAGAGCAGCTCTAGGTCTAAAGGTCGAAGTAAAAACCAATTCAGGATTGTCACAGGATTCCTTTCACAGCATTGTTAACTGGGGGATCACATGAAAAACTTCCGCATAGTACAAGACAAAACCTGTAGATTTTGTCAGGAGGAAGCTGAAATACCAGAGCAGATATTTCAACATTGGGAGGTACTTACTCGCAGGAGGAAGATATACCTAGAGAACTACAGGGCACACAGTTTGGACATGATCAATCCGAAACTGAAACCCCTACTGAAATTTTTTTAGGGTTATCGGCATATCGGGTACAATAGATCAGACTCAGTACACTACACCCATAAAATAATTCCTCTATTTTGGTCTGAATTTTGGTATAGTTTAGTTTTTTTGTTGTGTTTCCTGATGGTGCGGAATTTTGATCTGACTTTTTATCTGAATTTGGACTGAATTTTTTTACAGAGCTTTGTCCGGATTTTCATTTGAACTTGGGTCTAGATTAGATCTGAGTTTTGATATAAAGCTCTAATGAAGTATTAGTCTGAAGCTTGGCCTAATGTTTGCTCTGGATTTTTGTCTGATTTTAGGTTTAAATTTTAACTGAGTTTTTGTCTAAATTATTGTCTAAGTTTTGCCTGAGTTTGGACTCATTATAGTCTGAAATTTTTTACTGTTTTTTGTCTGAATTTTGTTTCGATTTTTATCTAAAATTTGATGCTTTTCTGATCTGTAGTTGAGTCTAATTTTTCGTTTGAATTCGATCTAAATTGTGGTGTGATCTTTAGTCGTAATATCGATCAGAGTTTAGTTAAATTTTCGATCTAAATTTTGGTATGTTTTTACTCTAAATTTGAGAGCAATTTTTTGGCTGAATTTGGTCTTAGCTTTGATCTGGCTTTTGTTTTGAATTCCGGTCTGAGTTTTGGTCCGAATTTTGGTCTAATAATTGTTTCGAATTTCGGCCTTAATTTTGGTCTATTTTTTTTATTTAAATTTTTGGTCTGAGTTTGGTTCCTAATGGACTGAAATTTTGTATTTTTATCTGAATTTGGTGTAAGTTTTAGTTGGGTTTTTATCTGAATTTTAGTGCTCTGAATTTGAGAGCGATTTTTTGGCTGAATTTGATCTTAGCTTTGATCTGGCTTTTGTTTTGAATTCCGGTCTGAGTTTTGGTCCGAATTTTGGTCTAATAATTGTTTCGAATTTCGGCCTTAATTTTGGTCTATTTTTTTTATTTAAATTTTTGGTCTGAGTTTGGTTCCTAATGGACTGAAATTTTGTATTTTTATCTGAATTTGGTGTAAGTTTTATTTCGGTTTTTATCTGAATTTTAGTACTCTGAATTTGAGAGCGATTTTTTGGCTGAATTTGATCTTAGCTTTGATCTGGCTTTTGTTTTGAATTCCGGTCTGAGTTTTGGTCCGAATTTTGGTCTAATAATTGTTTCGAATTTCGGCCTTATTTTTGATCTATTTTTTTTATTTAAATTAATAGTTTGTTTTTAGTTTAAATTTGATCAGAATTTTCTGATCTGATTTTTAGTCTGAATTTTAATCACATTTTTTGATCTGAGTCTGGTTTTTGATCTGGGTTTCAGTCTGGTTATTGATCTAATTTATAGTCCGGTTTTTAGTTTGAATTTTAATTTAGTTGTAGGTTTGATAACACTGGCCTGCAAAATGAAATTTTTTGAAAAATATGAAGTTTTCTATGTAAATTTGTGCTCTGACTCCGACTTCGACCTTTCACATGGCGTCAAATTGCAATTTTCATTTACCCTAGACAATATATTTTTTTTTAGTAAAAAATTCTATAAATCAAGAATTATCTTGAAGTCTTTTTGAAGTTCACTGAGTCTTGTTTCTTCAGTTATTGACATGGAATAAAAAAAAAAAAAAATATATATATTGCTTTACTTCTACAGCTGTCAAAATCAGTAAAAGGCACTCAATCACACTCGCTCGCAGTAAAACCTCCCTTTCTTTTACAGCTACTAAGTAAAAGCTACTTCTTTTCTACTGCTGGCATTAAGTCATTGTAGTAAGTAGGAAAGTAGAAAAGTTATGTGCTGCGGAATGTCGTCTGCAGTTAAAGAAGGAAAAAAAAAACAGAAGAAGTAAAAAAGAAGAAGTACTTCCTTTTCAAGTGAAATAATGAAACAATTTCATTTCTGATTACATTCTTTTTTTTTTCATTTTTGTTTTCTTCTTTTGATATGATGAGTTTATGCACATAATTTGCAGAATATCCACCTCAACCTTTAACAACAAAGAAAATCCAACAACAACCCTCAAAAAAAATGTTATACTTTATTAAAGAAAAAAATAAATAAGTAGTGAATTACAGCATAATAAAAGTAAATAAAAAAATACTTAATTTTGAAATCTCTCTAGGGATAACTTAAGCAGGCTTTTGTTACCTCTCTCTCCTCTCACTCTCTTTCTTTCTGAATTACTTAAGCTTTAAATGGGTAGTAAATTCTTATAAATATATACTAGTTACCAACAAATATAACAAAATTTGAAACTTCAGCATATTTTATTTACCTGCCGAGAGAATTTTAAATAGATGATGAATTTGCAACTCACACACTTTACTTTTGTTAAGCTAAGGTTTTATTTTGCATATAGTAATTAAATGTTAAATAATTTTTGTAATTAAATTCCCTTAGGATGTAAAAAAAAGAACAAAACTTTACAATAAAACCAAACAACAGTTTCAGCACGTTAACACCTCGTCAGCATCCGCATCAACCATGATTATTAATATTAAAATTATAATCCCTTTTCTCATTAACTGTTGGACATTGTCAGCACATGATAACCCTCCTTCATTTTTTTGTATTGTATTCCTTTGTACTTAACATAAATTGAAGGGAATTCAGCATGTGCCAAACCAAAGTTCGCACCCTAAAAAAATAGATTAAAAAACATTTGCCCATGAAATCGTAAATTCTTAAATTGCACAATTTTTTTCTTTACTACGTTTTCTATAGAAAAGTACAATGTAGTCAATAGCAAACTAACGTATGACTGAATTTTATATCCTGCAAAACAACCTCTTCTATGTGCCCGAAGAAAGGCATTTTTGTTTTTTTTTGTGGAACTACAAAAGCATATAAAAATATTTGCATAGACAGCGCATGAAATGAAAAGTAAATAAATTCAATTGAAAAAGAAAAAGATAAAGTGCAATAAAATGCACACTTACTTATCAACAATTTAACAAAAGCACAAAAATTATAGTAGAAAGTGTGTAGAAAAACTAAACGATGCTTGCGGTCAAATGCAAAACAGCACAGCACTTAATAAACAAATAATATTTATTGAAGATGAGGAAAGGAACAATGTATCAATTTATAGCTGATTACTTAATGGATGGTGGTGGTTTAAAATTAAATTTAAAAGGAAATCAAAAGAAAATCTACTACTTTTCTTCTCATCTTATTAAAATAAGTACGTGGAGTAAAAATTTGAATGGCGCCCTAAGTGGGGCCACATTTTAAGTGCTCAAACATAGTTCTATAATTTCAAAAATGCCTTAATAACAAAAGCATATATATGAAAGAAAGTTTGACATTAACCTTAATGTAAGAACGGGTGCCTAATTGGGACTTAAAGTTGGTTATATACATATATTTTAAAATATTACTTGTTTGGTGTTTGAGAGAAAGTGTTTTTTTAAGTCTGAGCATATTTTTTAACCTATTCCCTCACCTCCTTCCCCGTCTATCATATAGATTGGGTACCCAAACTACAAAACAGCTCTAGTCCTATAATTTTGGCTTTAACAAGAAACTTCGTTTCTTTTCAGAAATTAATCAAAGTAAAGCTTTTTAATAATGTGATTCATTTTCATTTTATTATTATTATTATTACTTATTTATAATCGGTAGTTAATCGGAAATTAATCAAAGTAAAGCTTTTTTCCAATCAAATTCATTAGTTTCTGTACCACTTAAATACAAAAAACTTTCTCCTCAGAAATATAGATTTAAATACCATTGCTTACGCACAAGTTCCTTTAAAACGTGATTCATTCAATTACTCATAAAAGCAAGAAACTAGTTTAAATCAAAATAATTTTGTGCAATATTTACGCATCAGTAATGAAAATCAAGTGCCCGTCACCACCAGTGGCGGATCTAGGACTTAAGTTTGGGGAGGGTTGATTTTGCTTTTCAAAATTCTAGACTAAAAATCAGGCGAAAGTCAATTCAGAAACGAAATAAAAAACCATTTCCAAAAACAAGTTCATAAATATGATCAAAATCCACACTTAATTCTAATCAAAATTCAAACTAAAAACAGATCAAAAGCAAACTAAAATTAAAAAAATGTAAACCAAAATGCGACCAAAAGTTCAGGCCAAAATATTGGAAAATTTTAAACCAAAAATTAAGACCGAAATTCATATCAAAAATGAGACCAGAATTAAAACTAAACATTGGACCAAAAACTCAAAATTCGGACCAAATACCGAACCACAATTAGACTGAAATTCAACCAAAATATCGAATCAATTATTAGACAAAAAGCATAGACCGAATCTCAGACCAAAAGCGGAAAAAAGTCATTAACAAAGATAAAAATTTAATACAAAATCTCAACGATATTCAAACAAAAAATCAGTCCAAAATTACAAAAAATAAGTCACAAATTGGGACCATAATTCAGACCGAAATTCATGGCAAAATCAAACCAAAAAGAAACCAAATTTACATATAAACCAGACCATAAGAAAAATCAAACTTCAAGCTAAATTAAGCCCGAAAGTCGGTCCGTAATTCAAACCGAAATTTAGAGCATATGAAAAATTAGACCAACGGTAAGACTAAAATTGAAACGATATTCAGACCAAAAGTCATTTTAAAATAAAGTAAAAGTATACCAAAACTCAAACTAAAATTTATACTAAAAAAAAGACCACCGGACTCAGACTAAAAAGATACCAAATTTAAATCGAAAATCAAACCAAAAATTAAGCTATAAATCAGACCAAAACTCTGACCAAAAAGAAACCAAATTTAGATAAAAACTAAACCATAAAAAAGATCAAAATTGAAACCGACTTAAGACGACAAGTCAGACCGAACTTCCAACCAAAATTTGGAACAAATGGAAACCAAATTCAAATTAAAAATCCAACTAGAAATTAAACTAAAATTCAAACCAAATTCAGACCAAAAATCATTCAAAGGAAAACAAAACTAAAACTTAAAATCAGACTAAAAACTCGGAATAAAACTTTGACCAAAAGAGAACAAGGGAACAAATTTCGACGAAAAATCGGAACAAAACTTAAACTGTGCAACAATTTATAAAATCAAATGTCGAATGGATAACTTTTTAACGGTAACGGGATAACGGTAATTTGGGGTCACTGATTCCGACTCTGTACTCAGATATTCTCTATCATGTCTGGGATCCCCGGTTTGGGGGTCGAAACCCTTAATTTTGGTATGTGCGGGACCAATATAAAAAAATTTTTTATTTTACCTTGTACATGTTTCATAACTAAGAGAAAGTTGCTTATCATGGAAGGAAGGAAAAAAATTACTCAGACGGCAACACACCCCCAACCCGCCTTGCCAACACTTTTGGGTGTTATATGAAGCCTCTATTCGATATATGATTATACCGAGTAAACGAACGCGAAATCTATCATTAGGTTCTGGTAAAAAACCTAGGTAATTTTAGCCTTCGGTGGCACGTACTTTTTAATTGGAAATATTTTCTTCAAAGTTTGTTCTGTTTGTTGTTTTTTTTTTTTCAAAGGTAAATCCAATATAGCAAAAAAAAAAAGATTTTAGTCTGTCGAGGATTTATTTCTCGGAAAAAGTTGGACCTAGGTGGTTTTAACCTTCAATGACTTCAACTATTTTTTGATGGAGAATATTTTTTCCGAAAAATATTCATTATTTTTTTCCAACAATTAGTCTAGTAAAAAATATTATTTTTTTCAAGAGTTGCTTTCTTAAAAAAAAGTTGAACCTAAGTAATTTTGACCTTCAGCGACCCCAACTACTTTTCGATGGGAAATATTTCTTATCAGAACCTAATAACAGATGTCGCGTTCGTTTACCCTGTATAGTCATATATACCCAAAAGCGTTGTTAAAAAGTTATGCATTTGACATTTGAAATTTACTGTGGCACTTCAAAACAAATCGCTGACCTATTATACATTCTATATATGAACTATTTTGGTGAGAGGTTGCTCCCCCGCCCCTACACCCCCTACGCATTCTGGATCCGCCACTGACCAACACCTCTTTAAGTAGTAGTCTAATAATATTTTTTCACTATAATTTCTTTGAAGCTTAAAAAAAGGTGAATTATTTTTAGATAAACTTAAACAACTTCAGTGAATATATTTCAGCTACTTGCAAGTAAAACTGAGTGAGCGCTAAAGACAGTAAACATGTTTTCTTGCGTCTTAAAGTCTAGGCGAGACGTAAAGCCACCAACATACCAACAAAGACGACAACGATGCATCGAGATGTGAAGATTAAGTTTATTTTTTTTTCATCTTTTTGTTAAACAAAAGTGATCGCATTAATTAACTTCACTACTAACTACTTGTGTTTGATAGACTTGAGTAGCAAATAAATGCGCATGAGCGGCTTATTTTTGTCTGTCTGCCTGTGTGTCTGTTTGGGTGACTATCTGGGTTACATACAGAATAATACTCTGTGTCTCTACGTAAGTGTTTTATAAGGCGTTTATAAAATTAAATGAGATGATTAAACAATTTTGTTGTTCGTTGTTGTTGTTAGACAATTAAATAGATATTTTATTATTATTATCATTGGTATTATTAATTTGGCAACTTTAAACAGCAGATAGTGTTAGTTGAACAAAAGAAAAATATTGGAATGGTATGAAGTTGACATTTATTACAACAGGCCAATGAAGAAACATTTCAATCAATAATAAGAGAATAAACACTTTTTAATTCAAGTGTATTGAAAATATCATGTATTTTCTATTACTTGTATATTAGGAAATAATTTTTTTTTTGTTCAATAAAAAACTGAAGAACCTGAAATCGAAAAGAGTTTTCGAAGCATTTCCTACCAATTCTTACTCTAAAAGATTTGCTCATTTCATTGTCTGCCATTTCTTCTGCCTCTAGTTTTTAATCTGTGAACTTTCCGCCATTGAGCTAAGACTATCTCTGCATAATTATAAAGCAAAATAAAAAAAAAATATTCTTATTCCAAAAATATATCATAGAACTTCCTTTCAATCTAATTTTCTTCCTCTTTCACTTTCTTTTTCTCACATCATTTTCACATGCGACTCGTACAACGAACTTTTCTAATAAAACATAAAATCCACTTGTGCGAATGCATTGCACACCCTACTCTACCTCCTTCTATTTATAAACATAACATATCAAATACAAAAAAAAAACAAAACAAATAAATAATAAAAAAAGAAGAAGCAAACTCTAATATTTCATCATAATTTTCATAAAAAGCAGAGACGTCATTGAAAAATTGCATAAATTGCGGTTTGCGTAGAGCAGCAGCAGCAGTAGCAGCAGCAGTAGCAGCAGCGGCTTCGACTAGACTTCGAGTGTATGTATCTTCGTTTTCGACATGCTGGAGAGGTAAACAACCGCCAACCATATGAAATAACAATTGAGTAATGATGAGCATGTGATAAAATCCCAAAAGTCATAAGTCCCAAAAGTCATCAGTCCCAAAAAAAAAAGAAGAAAAATCTTAGAGGAGATTGGTCAACTTCTATAGAAAGTTTTGACACAGCTAAAGAGTTAATAAGCAAAAATTAAATTTATGTAAAGAGAAGTTATATATTTTAAGGAATCTAGAGTCAATATTTTTACTATTAAATTTAAAGAGCGAAAACTTTTTTATCTGTTGTTCACATTGATTCGAAATTTTAAAATTTAAATCTCTGCTGAGTCATTTCACATAAGATCGTCTGAAAAATAAAAATTTCGTTGCTGATCTATTTTAGATCTTACTCTTCTTTAGGGTTCCAAAGAAGAAAATCCCACATCATAAATTTTCCTTATGCTCCACTTCGCGACAGCGCGAATTAAAAAATTTGAAAAGTGTGATTTTTATGCTTTTCTATTTGAACCTATTTTTATTAATGATATCTTCACGTTTGAGGTGGCGTTCGAAAGCTAAAAGATAATAGTTTTTGCGAAATAAATAAAGCGAAGCTGAAAATATGTATATTTTTCTGACTTTTCGTGGTTTTTAGCTGACTAAACGTATCTATACGGTTGAATGTAAGCAGCTAATGTTTCTCAGGCATCAAAGGCACATATTTTAAAAGAAAATAAACTTACTTAAACTTAAACTTGGTTCCGCCTGCTCTTTACAAAAAAGACATTAAAGCGTGAAGTAACAATCTGTTAAAAATAAAATGCATATATTTTTACTCAGTGACGCGTTTCTTACCCACTTTGAGAACAGCTTTTTTTGATTTTGCATCCGGGAAACGCACCCATTGTGTTTGATTACAATGAAAATGTATACATTTTACTTTTGACAGATTGTTACTTCACGCTTCAGCTTCGCATTCTATTCCTCACTTAAGACCTAAAAAAAATTGAATCGTGCTTGAATTTTTCCTCTCTAATAAAATGAAATTTTTCTCTCTCTAAATATTCAAATAAATTATGTTTTATTTTAGCCAAATATCTAACAATATTTTAATATAGAAATCGTTTTTGCCGGTCATCTTGATCACTGAATCAGGCAAAATATTCTGTATAAATTCGTTACTCTGTTATGAGATCTATAAGTACACGGGTATAAATAGAGAGGTTTTTGAAGAAATTTAGGCAGGACAGTGTCCCTCGGTCTAAGCCTTTCTTGGGGTTTTGTCCCATAAAATAATAATAAGAAGAAGAATTCCCTTCTCTGGCTAGCTGTAATGCATTTTGTTATCAGAATTTCTCAAAAATCCTTTCTGGCATGTAGGTACTTATTTCATCGGACCTCAGTAAGCTCAAACGATCTGGTAGACTTAAGATAAAGTGGATGAGAACTTTCGGTACTGAAGCACGGAAATTGCCGTTTTTTTTTACAAGGTCGTCATTTTTTTTTAGATGCCGACTTTGAAGCCCTTTGTCGGAAAAACATAGCCCAGAAAAAAGAAAAAATAATTTAATGATGGTCTTATAAAAGAAACGAAAATTAAAATTAAAATTAGGAAGACCCCTTAATTAGTATCATTCTTAAAAACTCCTACTCCTTCCTTTTGTTTGAATTTCTATCCTCACTTCTTGGGATTTATGTGCAGTGGGATTATGCATGGACACATCGAACTTACGCACTATTGCTTTAACTCCAACGAAATTAATGTTAAGAAAACGAGAAGTTTGTTTCATGTTTTCAACAAAATTTTAATTACACAAAGAAGTAAAAATTTTGAGAAGCTAAAAGTAAAATAAAACTTTTAACTAATGTATTTCTAATGAAATTTTTAACAAATTTCAATTTAATTTCAGCAAAGCAAACTTACTTCATACATGTTCCATCAAACAGGAAAATGTTGCAAACACTCAACACACGGCCATAGCAACCAAAAATAAAAGTGTTGCTTTTATTTTTTCCACACTTAATTTTCCTCCACTTTTTCAATATTTTCTGTCGGCTATTGCTCTCGCAGCTCAGCTGCTCGAACCGGTTTCTTTGACGCGCCTCTCTGTTTATGTTTTTTTTGTCTGGTGTTCTCTCTTTTTCTCTCTGTGGTTTTCTTTGTTGTTGTTGTTATTGTTTTTGCATACAGATTCTATATCTTGTTTTCCCACCAACTTCAGTGAAGTTTCTTTGCTTTGCATTTTTTTGTTGATTGGTTGCTTAGTTAGTTGATGTTCGGATATTGAACGCATTGCATGTGTGATAAAACGCGGATACGGTTTCATTTTCGGTTTGTGTATGTTTCTTTGAAAATTCATTTACGTACTCGAAAATTGAGCGCCTAAAATTAATAGTTATGTGAAAAATATTTTTAAATTAATATCAACCAAATTTAAAGTTTAATGTGTGATGCAATTTTATGGTAAATTATTTTGCGTTACTTATAAAGAGAAGTGTGTGATTTACAAACGTGCAAAAAATATTGATAAATTATAAAAATGCTTATTAAAATTTATATTCAATGAAATTGAAATATGAATATGATAAATAAGTAAATTAATAGTGTGTGCCGGCTACTAGTTACAAAGCGGATACTCTATGAAAAAGGTTTTGAAACAATTGAAATTTATTCTTTTGAATATATATTTTACTTTTCTAGTGAAAACTAATTAGTTGTAATGATTAATCGTTACATTTTTCAAAAACTTTTAGGCGCATTTTATTCAAATTCAAGTAATTTATAATTTTTTGTATAATGTTAAAAGTAAAATAAGCCAAAAGTCCCTCTCTTCAGTTAGCAAAGTTAAATTTCAGAAAATAGAGTTAAATCAGTTGTTAAGCCGTAAAATTTAACACCTGTGTGCGCTTTTCATGGAAAAAAAAATTTTACAAAATGAATGCGAAAAGCTTCAAAAAAAAACAAATTCTGATTACTCAATGTGTCTCCTTATATCTGTCTTATATTTATTAGAAAAATTCAGAAGTAATATATATTCTGAATTTAAAAAATTCCGGCGCCTGCGAAAGTCGCTAAGAAATTACCCTAGTCCAAAGTCCACGACCACCAATATACCAATACTGAATCAATGCCAGTACGGAGTCAAAGTTATTTGCCAGTCCAGGACCAGGAGAAAGTAATATCCAATTATTTGAGCCTTTCTTTTAAATGAAATTCACATTTATTTGAGTTTCAAAATCTTGTTCTTTTAGGTCAGAATGTGACGACCTCAATTGTCTAGTGGATAGTGCACTAGACTTTCATTCAGAAGGTTGCGGGTTCGATTCCCGTCTTGGTCTGGTGGTTAATTCTCATAAACTTCTCATATTCACTATCGATATGAAGTGGATGAGAATTATAATAATGTGTACAAGAACACACCTTGGTTGATAATGGCAAAACCACCGAGCTGATAAAAAATTGCCACACAGCCGTTCGGAATCGGCGTTAAACTGTAGGTCCTACCATCGCCATTGTGGTCTAGTGGCAGAGTGCCAGACTCTTATCTCTGGAGACCTGAGCTCGATTCTCGGCTTGAGTATGTTTCTTATCTATCTATCTTTCTTTCTCTCTGCCTTTCTTTCTTTCTTGGGGCTTTGATACAATAGATCTTATAGGTCACAGTGCCTGACTTTCGAGTAGTCCTCTTTCAAATAATAATAGGTCTAAATGTACTAAGATTTATCGTTTAATTGCTTTTCTGGTTCTTGTTATTGGACCAGAATTTATGCATTTTTGTTGAAGCAATTAACCGGAGATCTAAATATATTTTAGAAACATGACTTCTGGCAACGAAAGGATCCTGGTAGCCAACCTCTGGCTGAATCAAGTGATAATAACTTTCGGTTTTTTGTCTATCTTACAAAGTTAGTAGTAGGCCGGCTTCTTTTTCAGTTTGCTTTTTGTCTGTCTGGTCAAGTAACAAGACTCCAGAACTGAAGTTAATTTATTCCAATATTTTACCAGCAAATGTTTTTCCCAGTCGTGCAACATCTTTGGTTGTCAACCTCGAGCCGGTTTTTTTTTTAACGATTTTTTTAATAAATTTGTAATAAGAATAATTTAATTCGAAGCTTCGTTTTATCAAATATCGAACCCTCGAAAATTTTAAAGTTTTTTCCAATCTGGCAACATATTCCATTCATTCATTGAGCCTCAAGTTTGAGTAACTAGAGCAATGGTTCTCAAGTGGTGGTGCGCTCCCCTAGGGGGGGGGGGGGGGGGGGACGTAAATAGATTTGAAGGGAGGCGCGGAGACATTTCAATAAACAAATATTTAGTTTTTAATAAAATAATTTCTCTTTTATTTTATATTATGTTCTAAAATATGCAGTTTTTAGTTTCATATTTTAAATTTCTGACTAACCGCGAAAATATTTGAAAAGGGGGGCGCAGAACGAAAACAGTTCAGAACGGCTAAACTAGAGCAATAAATATTTATAGAAATACTTCCCATAAGATATGTATAGAACTGTTCTTGTTTTTATGCAGAAACCGAATTCCGCCCTTCTATTTTCAAGATTTCTCGATTTTGGGAAAGTGCTACCAACTGACTTCTTCAAGATTTTCCACCCTAAACTAAAATCTCTAAGCCTCCAACTAATTTTGACCATTTTTAGAGAACCATTAAATAAAATTACAAAAGCAAAGTGTCTCCGAATCGAAACATGAGGCTCAAAAAATTTAACAGATGATCTTACTCGATTGGAAGAGGGACGGGAACCTTTTCTGGTGAAAAACTGAGATAGGTTTGCAGCGATACCAAGCTTTCAAATGTTTACTGCCTAAATTATCCGATTTTCAATTGACAAGACATTTTTTTTGCTAAAAATTACTAATTGATCCGCACCCTTTCCGTCCTGCCCCCCTTCCCACGCCCTTTACCGATAAAAAAAAACAACCTCATATATTTTGATCGTCGATAATAAAGAGAGATTGTAAAAATAAGTACGAAAAACGTTTTTATTCGTATCTGCTAACTACAGATAAAAAAGTTTTTTTTGTGCTTATTTTTGCGATCTCTGGTAATAAATGAAAAATAATTTTAAATCGAAGAAAAAATTAAGATCCCTCTTTCGGAGATCATTTCTGAACCCGTAAGTGATTGGTGATCTTTTCTAGGCCGTTTTTGCAGACTTAACGCATTTCAAAATACAAATTAATTGCATTACTTTAATATAGATCAACTAAATCTGTGCTAAAGACTGCATTCCTTGACTGTATTGTCACCTCATACCTACAATTTTAAACTTTTCAAGTAGGTCCTCAATAAAAGGCAACCATATTTCCGGAAAGTCTGGAACAAAAAACCGGTTACTCGTTACTCATATAAAAAATTAAAAATGTTGTGAAATTTAAACATTCATTAAAATTCATTGGATACATTTCGATAATATTTAGTTCAGCCTTCAACTAATTTATTTTTAGTTATTCTTAGAAGGCTCTCCTGAATCATACCGACTGCTCCAAAAAGCTTCTCACACCAAAAGGATTTGCGTATTTTTGTGTTATCATTTACAAAACAGAAAATAAACTTTAACCAAAAAATTTTGTATGTGCTTGTAATAAACCAACATTAATACCCTGAAATAGCCAGAAATGTAAATTACCACCATGATGCTGCAGTTACTACACTGACTCATTTACTTGTTTTGGTCAAAGTATACATGCATATATATTGTAAAGCCTTTTCAAAGCTTGCTGCTGGTAAATGTTAGCAGACAAATGCTGTTAAGATAAGGCATTAATTTATGACCACAAACAAATACACAAAAGTGTAAATTAGTGCAGTAAAAATTTTAGCTGCAAGCCAATTATTATTAGCGAATTATTTATACCTCTGTTAGGAGTAAAACAAAATTTTAATTAGTACTTCAAGCTCCCCTTTTTCCAAATGAGAACTTGCACTCTTTTCTTTTCATTCCCTTTCATTTCATTAATTACCTTCCCCTTTTATTTATTTTTTTTTTACTCTGCTGCTTACTCTTTTCTTAGTATTACTTTAATCTTTATTGTCATCATCAACATTAGAAATCGACAATGATTATATCTTTCTTGCTTACTTGCTATCTTACAACTGATAAATCCGGTTTAACAATGGAGCGTGTCTTTAATTAATCACTACTAGTTATTTCTACAATGTACTATCAAACTTCTTATACTACTCTTTTACAATATTCCTTCATACTATACGCGTAGTATACAGTAGAGACTTTTAACTTTTGTTTTGTAGTAGCATATTTTCCGGTTTTTAACTTGCATTGTCAACTTTTTCGCCCCTTTGTTACCCTACCTCACACATACATAAGTACATATATATATCTTGCAAGAATATCTATCTATTTATGTTTGTTGTCTACCACTGTAAATCTCAAGTATGATTTTCTAATTTTACGCTGCTTTCTGTAAAGCATCTTTCAATTTAGAAGTACGTACTTCAAAAGGGATTAAACTCCTACTGTTTTTTGTGTGTACTATCATGTTGTGTGTACGCAATACCGTATAATATTTGAGAGAACTTATTGATTTTCACTTGTCAAACGGAGTTGAGTTTACTGAAGATTTGTTTAGTAAGCTTATTTTGAAAATGTTAAGCAAGTTTGAGAGTTTCGTTATGCCATAAAGTGTTGTTTTTTATTTTTTTCTGAGATCAGCAAATTCATGAAAGATTTACAAGGAGTCAATATGATAATAGTTTTGAAATATTTATTAGTTCCTTTATGAAAATAAGTAAATTGGAATTTCCATTAAGAATTGTGAGTGAGTTTTAGAACATGGCTGCAAACCGGAACTACTGCGATTCTTAAACAGTGGTCCTTCCCCCAGTTGACCACAATGTCTGCTCTTCATATGATAAACCTAACCATTTTTGAGCCACTATGAACTTTATCTAATGAAATGTTTCCAAAGGAGACGACTTAGTTTGAAAACATTCTTTGCACTTAATGAATCTCAGGACATCAGTTTACAGAATTTCTCTTACTATTATTATTTGAAGGAAGGACGACTCGAAAGTCAGGCACTGCGACCTATAAGATCTATTGTATCAAAGCCTCAAGAAAGAAAGAAAGAAAGATAGATAAGAAACATACCCAAGCCGAGAATCGAACTCGGGTCTCCAGAAACAAGAGTCTGGCCACAGTGGCGATGGTAGGACCTACAGTTTAACGCCGATTCCGAACGGCTGTGTGGAAATTTGTTATCAGCTCGGTAGTTTTGCCATTACCAACCAAGGTGCGTACTTGTACACATTCTTATAATTCTCATCCACTTCATATCGATAGTGAATATAAGAAGTTTATGAGAATTAACCACCAGACCAAGATGGGAATCGAACCCGCAACCTTCTGGATGAAAGTCTAGTGCACTATCCACTAGACTATCGAGGTCGTCTTTCTCTTATTTTCTCTTAATTTCCCTAGTTCTCTTACATGATATGTCTAACAATTTGTAAACCCCTTTTCTCCTTTTTTTTGAAGTTGTACCAAAAGATTAAGTCCATATCTTTTAGTTTTAGAGATTAAATAAATTTTGAACTATTTCTGTACAAAATCTCATCATTTCATCAAGCACCTATCCTTGTACTAATAGGTTTAACGTCTGGAAAATTTGGCTTCATATAACAGTTTAAGCATCCTTTATTACTTCTTAGGAAAAGCCTAAAGATTTTTAAAAAATTTCGAGTCCTATTCTTAGACTAAACTCTAAAATTTCTGCTGATTCCCCCTGTTCTCTAGGCAGCCTATTCTTCACTCCCATTTTTATGAACTTGTACCAAAAATTACGGACTTATTCAGAGTTTAAATTAGTTTGAAACGTTTATTGAACCTCTCTGGAATTTCTCGGCAGCCTAGACCTCAAATATTAAGTCCAGATATTTTTTATCTCTTATGATTACTTTTTAATGAAATTTAACGAAAATTACAGACTTATTTCTGTGGTCACAAAACATAACTCAGTTTTTTTTTATTTTACAGGAGAGCACTTCAAAGATTCAAATACTAATAGAAATCAATTTGAGTTGTGCTATTTTTCCTTTAATATCTCGTAAACTATTGAGCCGATATTCATAAAATTTTGACACAATATAAAATCGAATATGAAGATTTCAACTATAATAATAACTCGAATTCGACAAAACTCAAGTTGTGTTGTTATACCTTGTGACCACAGATTTATAGATTAAATCAATTTGAAAACGCTCTATACTCTCATCGAATTTTAGAAGATCAATTTCTGCTTTTTTATCTTTTTAATTTGTTATTTCTTTCATGATTCCTATTTAAAATCACATCAAGTTTTAGAGCCCTGCCCATAGACTAAACTCATTAATTTCTTCTAATTTCTCCAGTTCTCCAAGCAATCGGGTCTTCACAAGATAGGCCTAGCCAATTTTGATCCACAAAGAATTCTATCTCATGAAATAGTATCAAAATGTTCTGAACACTTACAGATTAAATCAGTTTGAAACCATTCTGTACTTTTATCGAATCTCAGGAGGACTGTTTGTAGAATTCTGCTGATTCCTCCAGTTTTCCAAGCAGTCGGCTTTTCACAGTGTGAACCCAGCTCTTTTTAGATTCACAAAAAAACCTATCTAATAAAATAGTACCAAATAGTACTGTCAATTTACTAAGAGATTAAAAAAGTTTGAAATATCAGGATATTCAGGATATGAGTTTCCAAAATCATTATTAGTTCCCACAGTTTTCCAAGCACTCTGCTTCCTTTTAGTACCCAACGATTATTCAAGCAAAATATTATAAATTTATTTCCTGATTTTATGGTCTAAAATTCCATTCACGATTTCTATGGAAAACCTTACGAGTTTTGTTATGTTTTCGAGTGCTACCCTTAGATTAGACTCTTCAAAATTACAATACAAAGAAAAAAATATACAAGTCAGTATTTTTCAGAGAGATCCAAGAGCCAAATTTAGCATCAATACTTTTTTATCGCATCAGAGTTTTGAAAATTTTAAACCAAAAAAAGTTCAGATTTTGCTCATTTTTTACCGTCTATAAAATCCAAAGAATTTTTTTCCAATTTTTCTGCTATTCTGTTTTGGAACTTCTTTCCATTAAATCTCAATCGGAAATTTCGGGAAGTAAAAGGACTTTGCCTCTGAGAAGTTCCGAAATTGATATAAATAAATTGCTTCAGTTTCTGTAGACTGGAAAAAATTAAGAATTTTTTTCACTTTACAGGGGTCAAAAAATTCTGACGGGATTAAAAAAAATATTGTTGCTAAATTCGTATTCAACTCACAAAATTATATTGCAAATCGCTCTTTGTTCTTAATCATTTTAAACCTTGCAGACCTATTCTAACATACCCTATTACAAACTTAATGAACAAATATTTCTTAATTCAGTGAGACCCAGTTTTTTCAGGTTCAATTTCTAGACGGGAAGTAATTGCTTTAAATCAAAGATGATCAAAAATGGGAAATGTACAATTTTTGCTTATTTTGAAGTTAGAATTTTCCAAAATCCTGGTATGTGCTAGGGCCTTGAATTTGTCAAAAATCAAAGTTTCGAAGGTCTGTGTCTATACAACACTGTTTTTTACCCTTCTCCAAATTTGATGGTTCTTAATGTCTTTTGGTCCGGTGAATCCGAATCTGCCATCAGTTTTGTCGTAGCAACTTTAGCAAGGTTTTTGAGATATAGGCAATTTTCCAGACATGGGTCGACATTTTTATCAAAATTACCATTTTTCCGAAATGAAAAGTAAAGCATCTATATCTTTTCAAAAAGGTAATTAAATTATCTTTAATTTAAGAGTTTATTTGATTCTCTATTTTATTTCAGTCAAAAGTTATAGAGATTCGAAGTTGAAATTCTGACCAAAAAAACGCTTTTTTTTCAAATTACCTATCGCTGAATTTTATATATCTCAAAAACCTGAGTTGCTACGACAAAACTGATGGCAGATTCAGCGGACCAAAAGACATTATATACTATCAAATTTGGAGATGGGTATTGTCATTTTTTTCATTTTGTTGTATAGTGTTATTCGTGAGCTTTTAATTCGCCAGAAGTAACTTCAAAAATAATTTCTAAAACAAAAATCGATTTTAAGAGGTATTTTTCAAAACGATCCAGTTAACGAACGGTAATTGTTAGAGGCAAGTGAGGATCATAATAAAATAAACCGAGGTTAATTTTTCGAGTGGTACATCAACATTTTTTTTTCGTGAGTAACCTTAATATACATCAGTAAGTGCATGGGTGCTTTCCTTCAAAATTTTTGAATACTTATGAAATTCTGCCTATCTCATTAAAAATTTCTTTCATCACTTTTCACTTCATACATATTTATGTATGTTTAATACTTCCTTTTACATTTGCTCCTTTAAGCTTATTAGTGACAACTGTCAAATGACATGCCACCCTGTCACTTTGAAATTTTAACATTTGATGCCTGCGAAATGTCAATGAACTTATTTTACATTTACTTGCATACATTCATTCATGAAACCAGCTTAGCACTTCCCATTTCTGTTTTATCACATGTAGTGAAGTAAAAAAAAAGGTACACGAAAATCAATCATACACATTTTTTTGCTACCCTATATAAAGAAATTTGATATCCAAAACAAAAAAAAAAACAAAAACAAAAATGTCAATCTCAAGCTGTCAAAATAAAATAATAAACAAAACTCTTTACAATTGGAAATCAAAAAATATAAAAATCAATAATTTAATCAAGAAATTCAAAGTAAAGTGTAGTAAAAAATAGAAACAGCTGCTTGCTGTCGGGTTGTTGTACTTATATATTACTAATTTGAGGTTATGTTTAATTTGAGTTTAGCTTGCATTATAATTATAGGGTTATGTTATCGAATAACTATGAGGGAATACATTTGAAATAAGTAACTATAGTCGAAAAAATTGTGGGATTAGTAAATTAGAATAAAAAACCAGCTGCCGAAAAAAATAACTTCCACGGTTTTTTCTTTCTCTATTTCTCTCTCTCTCTCTCTCTCTTTTACCAACTGAAATTTGTACTTTATCATAACTGTTGTATTTGACAGCTCTAAATTCAAAAACAGCTGTTTCTTTCTTTGTAGATACACTTTTTTTATAATAATATTTTAACTTTCATTTATGACACTCATCCCAACTGTGCAAACATGAATGACAGCAGCAACTTTATGAGCCACAATGTAGCAAATTATTGTTTTTTTTGCTTTAAAATCAAAAAATTATTAAAACAAATGCATTTTACTTTTTTCCACATTAAAATATTTGTTATTTCAAGTTTCCAATGAAAAAAAAAAAGTGTCCATCAAATAATCTATTTATGAGATCTACGCAGTTTTTTGCGCATTGATTGCTGCTGTTTTCATTGTGTGTACGGCATGAAGTTGGCTGCTGCATTGCTACCCAACCATATGACCATTGTATACTTGTATACACGCTTCAATGCGCAACGGAAATATACTCCACGTATGTATGATAAGCTAACCTAAAGTTAGGCATACAAAAAAAAAAATAATAATATAACAATAATGACTGCTGGAAAAAAACCGTCAAACAATAAAAGCGCCAAAGATGACACTGACAGTTGTAGTGTTGAAAAAAAGTTTTATATTGTTTTTTTTTTTTTTTTTGGTATTTAATAGAAATAATTAAATTTTTTTAGCTTTATGTTTAATCATAAGCATAAAATTTAATTTTAATTTCATATTTTTGATTTGATTGCATTGTATGAAATGAAAATTTTGGTTCTGATTGAAATTGCTGTCAATAGCACGCAGACATTTAAGGTTTAGAAGTAAAACTTTTTTTAATTTTTTCTACTACTTACTAATGATCCAAACAGATTCGTGGCTTATCGACGATTTTACGTCCCTGAAAATCGCAACCACAATAAAAATATTGTCGAAATCGCTCAACTAAACAGAATTTTTTCGTACGTTACAACGACGAAAATTAGCTATAACTTTTTGTTTTAATCATATTATGAAAATTATACAAGCATTTGTGTTTGCGTAATTCCGCTATCTATTTTTCACTAAACTCCATTTATTGTACTTAATAATATTTCTTTATTCATACTAAATTTTTATTCAATTGTCAGTCGGCTGATCAGCTGGAATCCTGTCATGTCATCGCTCGAAGGCTAAATTTGTATAAAAAGACCAAAGTTGACGTAAAATCGTCTACCGGGCTGCAATTTGGTTTCATTTCATAATTTCAGAGATTTTCAATGGCGTAAAGTCGCTGAATCGCCACAATTCTGTTTAGACCATAATTGACTTTATATCATGACTTTTATCCGTATATAATAATATAAAACGTATGCGATTATTTCAATAGCTTGCATTATTTCAATAAATTGCAAAATAATTACTATTATTGTAAATTATTTTAAAAATCTGTTGAGCTCTTTGAAATTATTTCCATTGTTAAATAGGTAATTAATTTTTTGAATTGTTTTCAAGTGGTGTTTAGTCTCAACCAAGTTAGGATCAAATGATTATGTATTATGAAAAAATTTGTCCTAGTTTTAGTTGCCATGGCAGCTGATTTATGAAACTAGATTATTTTCTTCTAGGTTTAGACTCCATTTATGGTAATCAAATTTAAGGTTTACTGACAAACTTATTGTTAGTTTTTAAAGTTTTTGAAAAAAATTTATTCGATTTAAATATTCGAATAACAAAAACATGGTTCTCCAAAGTGATATGTTCTGAAGAATTTCTAACTCTGAAATATCAGATAAAAACTCGGACAATAAAAAAAAATCTATTTATATCTAGTTGGGATCCTTCCAATAAGTAAATCAAAAAAAGTTTGCAGAACAAAGTAAAGCAAAATCTCTCTTACTCTTAAACCTAGAATGATCCAAAAATGTATCCTACTTGCTTGCTTTTTTTAAAACTGTTCTCAAAAATAGAAACGACTGAAAGTCCGTAATATTCCTTTAAGTCTAAATTTTTTCACTGAAAGCTTGAAAATAGTGAAAAAGGGTCGTGGAAGGAAAATTTTTCAATCACTCTGAATCTATGTGTCCAACTGATTTCCGACTGGAAAGGATTAATCAGATCAAATACCCTTTTGAACCTAACCTAACAAAATTAAGATTAAAGTTAATGTCTTATTATATTACGGAGCCTAGAAGTGGGAAGGATTCCTAAAAAAATTTGTCAAAAAAGTGGAATGACTCGTGCAAACAGGGGAGGGGGTCGATTTATTAAATCTCTAAAACTAAAAGATATGGACTTAATCTTTTGGTACAACTTCAAAAAAAAGGAGAAAAGGGGTTTACAAATTGTTAGACATATCATGTAAGAGAACTAGGGAAATTAAGAGAAAATAAGAGAAAGACGACCTCGATAGTCTAGTGGATAGTGCACTAGACTTTCATCCAGAAGGTTGCGGGTTCGATTCCCGTCTTCGTCTGGTGGTTAATTTTCATAACTTTCTTATATTCACTATCAATATGAAGTGTATGAGAATTATAAGATAGTGTACAAGTACACACATTGGTTGGTAATGGCAAAACCACCAAGCCGATAAAAAATTGCCACACCGCCGTTCGAAATCGGCGTTAAACTGTAGGTCCAACTATGTGGTATCACAATGGGCCGTTCAGGCCTAAGTGTGTCTCTCGACAGCCACTCCAACCTAACCTAACCTTTCTTTCTCTTAAATTTTAATGGCTGAGCAATCATCATCAGTTCCTGCATTCTACATCTCTGTGGGAGAAGCCTGAGGTGTCTCTATACAGCAATTCAATCTGGTGCAATCTAATCACTTGAGTATATTCCTCGTCTTTTAACAGTCATTAATTCTACTTCGGAACGTTCGTTTTTCTGTGCTTTTCAATCGTTTTCCGAATGGATACAATCATTATCAGCTCTTTGTATCCATCTTTGAGTTCTTGGGTCTTTATAAAGCATTTCCATCTGGTATCTGTTCTTTGCTAACAAATTGAGTTGATTTCTCATATTTCCAGAAAGTCGTTTTGTGGTAGTCCATGGTTACGTGAATCTTGTATTAGTGAAACCTAAGACATCTATAAAGCATTTCCAGCTAGTTTTATTATTTTTTATTAACTTGAGTTTATTCGTCGTCTTTTCAGAGTCCTCCTTAGGTTATGGCTTGCAGCTCTCTGTAACTGAAATTTGGATTTTGATTGTACGGAAGTTAGCTGTAAGCCTGGTTTCGTAGACGTACCTCATTTGACACGAAAACCTTTTTTTTTTGTCGAGAAATAAATCATAGTACAGTTTTAGATTTATCTTTGGCACTAGTGAATTCTCTAATCCTAGTCAAAATGTCGTTTCTTGCATTGGCTTCTCTCAAAAACACGCTCTCTAGGTTGATGAAAGAGCCGACTACATAGTTCGTTGTACCTGGCTTTCAAAAGCTCATGGCTGTGATTTTCGTGGTTTTTGTTTTGATAGAGTTCAATTCTTGTTGTCGAGAGTAAAAGTCTTTGACAAAGTGCTAGCAGATTTCTTTTTTCAAGCTATAGCACATTTTCGTTTATCGTACAGTAGAGTACGGATATAAGGAAATCGAAAAATACTGAAACTTAGTTTCTTATATCAGTGTTGCGAGTTGTGAGCAGTAAAAAAAAAGTTATTCTCTAACACAAAATGCCTCAGGGAGTATCAACCAGCATTGCTCACAAATATTCGAGATTTTTATAAGCGATTTTCGTATATCCGTCATCTACTGTTTAAAGATCTAAATGTTTAAAAATATCTTTTAAATGAAAACGAAATTGTCAAATTGATTTTCAATATTTCAAATGTCAATGTACTCCACACTTTGACAAATTTTAAATGTCATTTTTTTTCTTTGTGTGTGTGCTTTTTGCTTAATACTCGTACTATAAATGTCAAATTTGATGCTTCAAACGCCGCGGCCTATGCAACTTTGTCAAACTTATGTGCAACTTTGTTTTCCGCTCATTTTTCATTTCAAAATCTCACCATAAACACATTTTTGTGACATTTATCTTCTGGCACTTCAGTTTCTGTTTCAACTACTTGTGTGTTTTTCTGATATTTTCAAGTCTATTCGAATCAAAACAGCATGACAAATTGATGATTAACTTTGACATATTTATATAAAAAACAAAAAACAAAAAAAACTTTTCTTTAATGTTGCAATAAAATAAACTTGGAAGTTTTTTTTCAGGATTTTTTTTTTTTTGGAACTGGAGCAGGAAGAGATAATTTTAAGTTTGCTCTTTTTGTTTTTTAATTTCTTGTATTTTTTCGCAAGAACTTTGACAGCTGTCAGGGCATGAAGGGGGAAAACAAACGAAAACAATACGTTGAAATAATAAAAAAAGAAATATCAAGCACGTGCTTTCGATTTTGTATTTTATGTTAATAGTTCATTGTTATTTTTATTTTTTTTACGGCATGTTGTATTGACAATTGTTTTCAAAATGTCAATACATTAATTCAAATCAAACCACGCTGGCTGGTATCTCGTATTTTTTTTTTTATACTGGTTTTTGGTAGCTTCCAGTCTTTTATTTTTCTTTAAATGTAGAACAAGTTTAGCGCAATTTCACTTATTCTTCTTTGCCCTCCTCTGCTTTTTCATCATTATCATCTTCAAGAAATAAAGTTATAAAGCCAATAAAAAAAATTTAGATATTCGAAAATGTCATGACAATAAATCTGTGGAAGAAATCTTCATGCTCTGTTTTTAGATATATTTATACAAGTATAAACTCGTATCTGTGTAGATATGAATGTATGTCTGAAATTCCAAATGTCACATAAATTTCTTGGAAATTTTGATGTATTTAAAAAAACATTAAAATTCATTGCATGTTAAAATCACTATATAAAAGGAGGAGGAGGTAGTCTTCTTTTGATATGAATCGAAATAAAACTCAAAATGAAAACAAATAAATTAACATAAGTTTGTAATTTTATTGTGTAGGAGCTAAAATTCGAACAATATGTAGGGTACCTACAAGTATGCGTTACTTTATTTGCTGAGGTTTATATGCTTTACTTTTTATTGCTTACCTACATTCAAAAATTACTATGCCTTTTAAAAGTTACCTACTTATCACTTTCTTTGGGAGATGTTATCTTTAAACCGGTAAAAATGTAAAAAGTTTTACACTGTAGAATAAAAATGAATTCATAAAACCGATTCAGTTAGTTTAGGTATACATCAAACATGTTATAAGAGCAATAGAGTTACTTAAACTGAGAACTTTTTGGAAAACTATAGTAATCGAAATTTTAAAATTTCAAGTATGCAAAGCAAAATTTTACTTATAAGTAACTTTGAACTTTAATGGGTTAAGTGAAACAGTTTTGTATTGTTTCATACTATCCTGATATATCGTCGCCTGAGAATTGATTTGGCGTATGTGCATAAGTATTCCTATACCTATACGCCAAATCAATACTCAGGCGACGATATATCTGATATCTAATGATTGAAACAGAAATCTATACCAATCTGGAATTACTTCAGTAAGTCTGACATACGTTTTCGCGTTTTGTAGAACGTGAGAAAGCCAATCTGTTTTTCCCCCTCTCGCTCTGTATATTGCCTCCCACAAATCACACTACAACCAGCACAATACCTAGCACAAAAACAAAATTCAATTAGCAAAGAATTTATTGCTTAAAATAAGAAAAACCCTGACATAATGAGAAACCGCAACGACCAATATCAAAAACTAGAGCATCTATATCTATACATTTATTCCAGAAGATCCAAAAATGCTACTCTATTACATTATATATCATTATCATTTAAAGAGCTTGACGATTAGGTTAGCCAAAAATTATCAGATTTAAAATTGGTTAAGTCAATTCCAAAATATTAGAGTCGGAAGTTTTTTAAAACTCGCTCATTGAATAAAGCACTGAATTCATCGTTGTGAAAATCATTGCTTAAGCGGGAGTAATTAATAAATGAGAGAGAGAGAGAGAAGACATGAGTAACGGCATCTCTCAGAATTATAACAAAACCAACACTAACGAGTAGTTTGGTTCTCTTTTGATATTTGTTTTTTCATAAAGAGATTTCTTGAGCAAAAAAACAAAATAGCCCCAGTTACTGGGGCCTTACCGACTAGTTACTATTATTATTATTATGAGTATAATAATAATATGAGTTATTACGGAAATAAAAACTCCTGTCTGATTTGAACGTCCTGTAACATTTTGACTAGTTTTCCTAGATTCATAACGTCTTTGGAGTCGAATGCTTAAAATACAATAAAGAGAGTAGATGCTGCACTTTTGAAGCTAACTTAAAAGAGTTTTTAATTTTCATTCTATACTCTATAAGTACCTGAATTTGATGGGCTATCCAAACCTATTTTTTTCTGTCTTTCACTAGTGGATCCAAGAAAAAAAAAACACTCCGTACGCCCTCATTTGTCGATAAACCTCTCAGCAATTATGTTGCTCATGAATAGAAGAAAATAAATGACTTAAAACTTTCTATGCTTTAACTAACTCAGGTATCGCTGTCTATTGGAATACTGAAAGTGAAACTCGGATGATACCCTCCAAATATTTTTCAAATATAAATATATCTGGAAGTTTGAAAAATAGACTAATGTTTAGGTATATTTGTATAGATTTCGATTTTTCCAGTTTGAGACAGAGTTCCTGCCATTCTAAATACTAGCATCTTATATTCATTTGATGACCTATTCGGTGCTATCTTCACCTATCTGGTTTTATCACCTATCACTTAGAGTGCCTGATTTAAACCATTCGGCACCATAGAGAAAAACCCGAGGAGTTTGCCAAAACCGAATTCATATTGTCTGACCCCCATTTATTGTTACAATTTTTGATCAAAACATACATTTTGTGCCTGTAAAGGTTTGAACTTTTGTGGGTCACCGGTGACCCAGTGGCACTCAATGGAAATTTTTGACAGAATTTTTCTGTATATTTTTACTAGATACATATTTTTTTAAAGATGAACATAGTAATTTAATATTAATTTTTCACTTAACCCTTTTTTGACCGTAAGGAAATTAGAACTGATAGAGCAAAACCGTGTTCAGATTCGCATTCTTCGATCCCCATTTCATTGTAAAAAAGTTCTTATAATGTTTCCATTGAAGATTTTTGCGTCACCGGTGACCAATAGCAAAGCTTGTTTTCCAAAAAAGTAACTAACAATTTAAAAATATGGGGAATCATGTTTGGACAAATTTTGTAAAAATTGTTAGCGATTGAAAATTAACAACAACAACAAAAAAAACACAATTTTTTTTAATTTTCAAAAAAAAAATTTTTAATTTTTTTTAATTGAACTTAAAGAACCATCAATTCTCATTTTCAAAACTCCTAAATTAATAAGACTTGATTAAATAGTTTCTAAAAAAAATCGCAAAAATTAATCTTATGACATTGGTGTCACCATGATACCGAAAGGGTTAAAAAATTTTAAAATAAATTGAAATCGGAAAGCGAAAAACTTTTTCTCGTGCTTTGGCATAAACTACTTGTCAAGAAAATCTAATCCAATGAATATCAATCTGGAATGGATCCAAGAAGTGAGAAAAAGATCTCCTCCCCCACTCCTTTTTTGTTAAATTTCTCGGCTATTTAGATTAGGTTAGGTCATGAGTTCAAGAAAAAAGAAAATACATGTCATTCTATAACTCTTTTCTTTCCGCAACCTCAGGGTCAACTAAGGCGTGAGAGCTCACTACACTAATAGAATTAAGCTTCATTTGAATGAAATCAATCATTTAACTGTGGGATTAAGTGAAAAGTATCTCATGTTTCGGCATGACCGAATATCAAATTTTTGAACCAACTTTTTAACCATTTAATTTAAAATAACAAATTTTGTTTTCACCTGTCACAAAAACTGTTGCCTAATTGCTTCCGTTTCCTACTAAAAACATACGATACTTACTTTTAACATATTCCATTCGTAATGTGTTACCATGACAATATTTGCCCAAAAAGGAAAAAGAAAAATTATTATTTCTTCATCAAATATAAAATTTTTTATTATAAAATGTAATAAATTAAAAATATTAAAATAAATTATAAATTTCAAAAAACCCATTCAAAAACGACGCGTGCCTTTAATTTCCTGCACTTCCTTGATGTTATTTACTGCAAGTCAGCAATTTTTTAACTTATTACCACAAAATTCATACACACACATATGCACATACATATGTACAATACAGACAAACATTTTCATGGTATCAATTAAATTTTATTGTTTATCGTGGGCGCACGCACACACACACACATACACATCCACATCCACATCATCACCATCAAACACTAACCAAAAAAACCACAAATTTTAATAAATTCTTTACACAAGAACCACAAAAAAACCTTTAAGTTTATATATATTTAAGTATCAAAGAAGAGAAATAAAATGATTGCACCATTAGTCCTGCATAAATTTATGAACCTTCTTTTGTTTCATCTACATACGACTCTTTCTTTTTCTTTTTTTTTTTTCTTTTTTTCTTTTTTTCTCTGTGCTATGGTCTTCATTCAGCTAGTGGATACATACTCCATACTTCTTCTTCTTCTATGTACATTCATTGACGCATAATAATTTCTTTACTTTTCGCTTAACATCGTACGTGACTAAACGTCAATTTCTTGGAAAATGCATTTTAACCATTTTAATATATTTTGACAAGTTTAGCAAGCTAGCAGGCAGGCAATGGCAACAACAACAACAACACTAGAACAGAGACAACAATCCAAACGAACCTTCGATAGACGTGAACATCTAAGATAAAGGAGAACCATTTTCTAATCTGTTCTGAATGTTCTAAATTTGACTATTAGCGGTATAATGTTGAGTATTGGGGTGCTGTTAAATAGAAATGGGGTGAGGTGAACCGGTGCTGCTGGCTACACCACACTTCTTTCGATAATAGTGACTAATGTCACTCTTCACACTAGCAACTTGTCAAAAAGGGGTGCGTTCGTTCGTTTAGTTTACTATTGGTGACAAACGTGATTTTTCGCTATTTGGTTGATTAGTGTTAATGCTTGCTTGCTTGCGTATGTGTGTTTGTGAGAAAGAAATTTTTTATTCTTTCACACTATAAGTTTAACTTGGATGATAAGGCGTGTCACTCCCGTAGAATGTATGAGAAAATATTTTAAATTACTTATATAGAAAATTAATGAAATGTCAATAGTTTTACAAGTTTATAATTGAAGTTGATGAGGGTTGTCACATTTGTGTGGTCAAAATATAAACATCAATACGGATAGTAAGATTTTATGGGTAGTTGTACATGATAGAATAATAATTTATTGAGAAAACACTATAAATTATGCTTGCCAGTTATTTTTATCTGATTTTATTGTCGTATTGTGATCATCGTGACACGAGTGATAAAAACAATGTACTTCTATTCACAGTATCTAATCTAAAGAGAATTGTAGTTATAAAACTTTCCCTTTCCGATAAATCTCTCAACCATTATGATCGTTGTACCAGAATAAAATGACTTCCTATTGCAAAGAAACCCCTAAGTCTGCTGGTCTCTCCTTCTGCAGTTTTTGGATTTCCTTTCTGGTCCCTATGATCTGAACCACGACTTGTCCCCTGAGTGATCCATTTTGATACCAAAAAAACTTCTGATACCGAGTGAGCGTATATTGTTGGATTTTTGAAGGCCAAATAAATTAGTGGACTTGCTTCAGAAATTATCAGGTAGCTGATGTAGCTGTTATCTATGATTTTACCCCCAACTTGAATAAATTCAGGAAACTAATATTTTGATACCGCGAAATCGAGTAAATGTAGTTCGACTCAAAAGGTTCATGAAAGACATGTGAAATCCTGGAGATGGTACCGCCTTTGGGAAGCTACTGAAGAGGTTTTCAATGGGTGTGAATATTGGTTTAATATTAGTTTTATCCAGAATAACAGTTCTCCAGATTCAATTCTAGATAAATTTTCAAGAATTCTCGAAGAAGAATTTACCCAGTTTGGCAACTCTGCCTGATAATAGCGATGGTTCTTTAATTCTAAGGTTATTGCAAACTCTGCTCTTTCCATTATTCCCCCCTTCCCCTCTGCCTTAACCCCTTTTCCCCACTCCCTTAACCCCCTTTCCCCTCTCCCTTAACCCCCTTTCCCCTCTCTCTTATTCCCCTTTCCCTCTCCCTTATCCCCCTTCCCCTCTTCCTTATCCCCCTTCCCCTCTTCCTTATCCCCTTCCCCCCTCCCTTATCCCCCTTCCCCTCTCCCTTATCCCCCTTCCCCTCTCCCTTATCCCCCTTCCCCTCTTCCTTATCCCCCTTCCCCTCTCCCTTATCCCCCTTCCCCTCTCCCTTATCCCCCTTTCCCTCTCCCTTATCCCCCTTCCCCTCTCCCTTATCCCCCTTCCCCTCTCACTTATCCCCCCTTCCCCTCTCCCTTATCCCCCTTCCCCTCTCCCTTATCCCCCTTCCCCTCTCCCTTATCCCTCAGCTTGTCTACTGGTGCTCCAGAACCAATATGATGGAGACACTATTGAGAAATCTGAGTTTAATTATTCCACACTGAACGAATCCCAGACTCGGGATTAATCATAATCAAACTCCGGAGTTTTTATAAGGTCATCAGTCTCCCCGAGTTTCGAAACTAAAATCATGGAGAAACTATTAAGAAATCTGAGCTGAGATCTTCTAAATTGAATGAATCAGAAACTTTCGATTTATCAAATGTCGAAAACCCCCTTCCCTCCACCCTTCTCTTAGCAAGTTTTTCAGTCTTCTCGTATTTTGAAATCAAATTAGCTTGATTGAGTTAAGTTGTTCCACACTGAATGAAGTGAAATCTCGAGATTCATCAAAAACTGAGACCTTTCCCCTTTGCAAGTTCTTAATTTTTTTTTTTGCAAAATAAGATTTAAGTTCTTCTACACGGAATGAAGTAAATACTATCAATTGCTGAAACAGATTCCTCGAAGTTACATTAACAGCTTGAAATATCTTAATAACTTTCGGTGAATATGAACATATCTTCTTTCCTGATAGCGATTGCTTCAGTTTTCTCGAGATGCAGTAATCCTCGCTTAATTGCGTCGACGAACAAATAAAATTTCTGGTTAAACCAAACAAAGAATGCAATTAAACGGGGGATTTGAATACATTTTAAACTAAGAACTAAAAATTTCTGGTGCAATTAAACAGAAAACGCAATTAATCAGATTTCACTTAACCGGTGAATGCAATTAACTAAAGAATTTTATTACATTTTAAATTGTCAACGTAAAATTTGTTGATGAAATGAGCAAAAAACGAATTTAAGTGGGGGCCGGTGACCGGTGAATGCAATTAACTGAAAAAATCAAGTAAACTTTGAAGTAACAAGGTAAAATTTACTAAGCAATCAAACGGAAAACGCAATAAAGCGAAGGTCAATTAACTCTGAGTGCGTGTATTCTAACAAATCTTAGCAGACGATTTTCTTCCCTCAATCATGAACATTTCAACTAAGTTTTTCATTTAACAAATTGAATCACAGCCTGAAGTTAAAAGGTCCGCCCGTAGATGCAGTGAAAATTGCTTAGTAATAACCATTTTTCTTATTCAAAATGACATTTAAAATGTCAAATCACTACGTTTTTATATTTCTGCCTTCATATGACACGCAAAACAAAAAAAAAAACAAAACCAATACAAATGTCAAAAATTATAGCAATTTCTCTATCAAAGTTGAAGTTCACAACATTACATATGCATTTGTCTAACTGTTCGTGTTTCTGCCTGCCTCTGTGTGAGTGTGTGTGTGTGTGTCCAATGTCGATTGCATAGCATAAATTGTTGCAAATCTCAACAGCAATCACAATAAAAAAAATTTATATGCTTTTAATACTTTGCTGCATAGTAATGAGATGACTCCTCTACTTGTAGAGATACATACAATAATAAAATACCAACTTGCAATTTCAGGCGTCAACTTGACGCTTGACATGCGCTTGTCATTCTTTCAAGCAACAGCAGTAGCTTTTTTTTTTCTTCGCTTAGGCCATGCTGTCTCCTCCATAAATTTAAAATTTTTTCCTTTTTTTTTTTTTTTTTTTTGCATACAATATTTCATACAGCATCTTGTTCAGCTGCTCTGTGTGACAGTGTTGCATGTTTGGTATGTAATACTTTTGCATATGTATGTGTAAATTGGCATGATGTCTTGCAATATTTTTGCTGTTGCTGCTTTGTTGTTTTTTTTTTTTTTTTGTTTAAGTCAAGCAATTATTGCGGCATGTTTTATTTGTCATGTGGTATGCATAAATTTTACAATTCAACAGATTTATTATATTTAAATAAATGTTTTTGCATAAATTATTTTAAAACTAACTTATGTAGTATAGTTATTTAAAAATATACTATAAAATAAGTGTAAAGGAGAGCAAGAGTTGGTGCGTTTCTATAATTTATGTGTACACAAATGCTTACTTAAAAGACATGTTGACAGTTTTTAGTTTTAAGCTGAAACTGAAACTGTCAAGATACTTTAATGAAGGAATTATTGGTTAAATTTTTTTTACTTCAATTACTAATTTGTTGTACTGCAATATTTATTATGGTTTATAAAGCTAACTGATGAAGAACCTTGACAGAGTCCTGAACATTTTTGTGATCTACCTTCACCCAAAAAAAATTTTGAATTATATGACTACGAACGTCAACTTTTTCCCCACAACTTTTGATTATTAGTATTTATTCGTCAATCTTCTCGTATGCCGAATTCAATTATAACATTATTGCAACGTCTTAGTTGAGTTCTTCTACACTGAATCAACAAAGCACCAGGATTTATCAAGAGTTAAAAATCCACTTTCTCTAGCAAAGTTCATCGGTCTTTTCATGTCAGAAATCTGAAATAATTTGGACATTATTTAAAAATATGGATTGAATTTTTCTATGCTAATTCACCAAAGGCTGATAGTCCCCTCCCGCTTTCAAGTTTGTCAATCTCTTCGTATCTCGGAACTAAAATTATAGGAGCATTATAGTAAAATCTAGGTTGAGTTCTTTTACACCCAGGATTTATCGTAAATATATAATATGCATCAAACACTCCAGAGTTTTTCGAACGAGGGGGTACAACTTTTTTTTCATCCCTTTACAATTCCTTTTTGGTTTTCATGAACCGATCAAAATTTATGAAATTTTTATCATATAAATCTTTATCAGTCCCTCCTAAAATTCGATATTGTTCTCATAGAGCATTAATTAATTTATTTGATATACAATTTCATCAATAATATGAATGCATTTTTAAATGTTATAAAATCTTTAGATATATATACATAAAATCGTTGGTGCGTCTGTATGTTATTCAATAACTTTTTAATGGCTTAACCAATCTTCTTGATATTCTGCTAATATATTTGCTTTGGTGACAGGCTTGAAATAAGCTATTCAACCAGTCGTTTGGAAAAGTGGGCGTGGCACCTCCCATACAACTCAGATGCTTTTTTGCATATATCTCAAAAAACATTAGCAGAATAGTTCGAAAATTTTGTATAAATATGTTTGTTGCCAATACAATGCTACAGAAAAAATGTGGGTGGGATTGGAAAAGGGAGTGTGGCACCTCCCATATAAACTGAATATTCATTATGGGATATCGCTACAATATTTGTTTGTATGGTGCTAAGATTTGGTATGCAAGTCTTATTTATCATTACCAAGGTTATAATGGAGTTTGAATTCTTAAAATCAAATGGGCGTGGCACCTCCCATACAACTCAAATGCTTTTTTGGATATATCTCCAGAAACATTCACAGCACAGTACTGATATTTTGTATAAATATGTTGTTTGTTAATACTATACTATAAGAAATATTCGGGTGGGATTAGAAAATGGGGTGTGGCAACTCGCATATAAACTAAATATTCATTATCAGATATCGCAGGGACAATTTGTAGTACGGTGTTTAGATTTGGTATACAAGTTTTATGTATCATTACCGAGGTTATAATGGAGTTTAAATTCTTACTGCCAAGTGGGCGTGGTACCTCCTATACAACTCATATGCTTTTTTGAGTATATCTCGAGAAATATTCACAGTACAGTTCTGAAATGTAGTGAAAATATGTTGGTTCCCAATATCATGCTACAAGGAAAAAGGCAGGTGGGATTAGAAAAGGGGATGTGGCACCTCTCATATAAACTGAATATTCATTATGAGATATCGCAAAAATAATTTGTAGTATGGTGCTAAGATTTGGTATGCAAGTCTTATTTATCATTACCAAGATTATAATGGAATTTGAATTCTTAAAATCAAGTGGGTGTGGCACCTCCCATACAATTCACATACTTTTTTGGGTAGTACGGTGCTAAGATCTAGTATGGAGTATTATTTATGTGATAACATCTTTCACAAATTATCATGTAATACTTTGCATGTACACTTTTCCATGTAATGCGTTTCATATCGGGCATTCCCATTTACCTATATACATACGTACGCATTCTTACAGTCTGTTGTATTAGTGGTTATGGCACCAGGCTCTACTTCTTTTTTCTACTACTATTTCCCATACTATTTTTTACTCCTTTTTAAACAATTTCTTTTTATTTTCTATTATTAGTTTCTACTACTTTTTTTTTTGCTTCTTTTTTACTTAGTGTTCACATTAGCCCAAGCCCTCCAAGAATATAACTTATTAAAATAGTTCTAAGTAACGGAAATTTAACTTTTAGCTGTGATCTATATACTGGTTTCTTAGATAGGGTATGTGTCCATATGGACACTCTTAGAGAATTCGGGTTAAAATACTAAAGGCATGACAACGTCTCCCGAGTAAGCTAGTTTTTTTTTAATATTAATAAATATATGTAAACATTAATATTTCAAAACTGTTCATAGAAGTTCAATTTCATACATCTAGCTAATCACAGATAGAAATATCATACACACTTACAAATGTAACCCTCATTTTCTGTTCTCTCTTTCTTTTTTTTGATTGAAGCTAAATTATTTTTCCAACCAAAAACTCACAATTTATATAACCATTTCTCATCTTCACCATTCCCCAACTTTAAATTCATCTCAAGTAAATCATTTAAATTTACCAATAATTCAAAAATCTAACTGCATGTAGTTTCTTTAGTTTCTCTTTTCATTCTTGCTTTCCAGCACAAGAACACGTGTCAATATTGAGTAATCTTTCTTACAATTTCCCAAAAGTGACATTTATCTTATACAACTGTGAACTCTTTGAACATTTTATGTGTCTCCCCCAACCCCAAAAGAAAAGCGTAGAAAAAAACTCGAATCTTATCTTAAGAAACCAAATACAACTCATTAAATTTTACGACAAATTGATTAACCAATAAATTCTCACCCTAATTTTTTATATTTATGTTTCTACTGCCGGCATACGACGACTGACATTTAGCAGCCTCTTGAAAAATACATATACTATACATGCAGGAAAATCAAAAGAAGAGAAGAGAGAAAAAAAAAGAAAAACAAAAAAATAGCAGGCAAATCACGTGTCATACACGCGTGTGAATTATTTACACGCAATTTCTATTTTTTATTTTTTTTGTTTATTTTTTTCTGAACAAATTTCATTTTCTAATTTAAGTTATTGATTTCTAAAACAATTTGTTAAATGATTAAAGTAGCAGCGTGCCAAAAAATGGCACAATTCACATTTTGACAGATGAAAAGAAAGAGAGAGAGAGAGAGAGAGAAAGTGGCACTAAAAAATTAGGGGAAATATAGAGCAAAAGGGAGGGAGAGTGTATTACTTACAACACGTGAACCACTAAATGCACCCTTTCTTTTTGACACTTGAAACGAATTCTAAATGCAGCTGTATTCAAATTTCACTGAAATTTAACTTTTTATGACATAAGCTTCATTGATTTTGACAGCTAAATTTGAGCGTTTTGAAATTTGTCTCTTTAAGCCTTTCCAATTGTTTTAACTATAATATTTTGTTACACCTCTCTGCATTCGTTCATGCATTTCTCATTTCCATGTAAACGCCTTTAGAAAATTCTACAATTTTCTGCCAATTAGCTTTTAAAGAAATTGTCTATCTTAAATTGAATTTAATGCTCCCCTGTTTTTAGTTGTTTCTGGTTTCTATTTTTCCCCCTTTTGTTGTTTTTCATATTTTTTTTTCTACATGAAATGCAATCCTAAGTTGGTCGCCATATTGTTTATTAGCAAAATCAAATGTCATACACCGCACATTCTCAATTTACAGCTTTTCGTTTTTTTTTTTTTTCATTTATTTACCAATAGTCTGTTTTATGTTTACCCTCACGGAAACGGAAGTCCGAGAATATGTTAACTTAATTGCATTATAGACCAACGGATGCAGAGACAGTACTGGACCCAATGTTCATTCAAATGGGGTATTATTATTTTTCTTTTAGATTTTTCGCTCTTTTTCTGATTTTATTGTATGCTTTTAGGGCGTCGTCGTCGTCGTCTCCATACAATCCAACATTTGTTTGATTTGTGCTTCAACAAGCAGTACACAAAGAGTAGGTATTTTCTTTGAAGTCTTATTGAAGTAGTAGTCTTGTTTTATTGACAATGATAATGAAATTGTAATTAAATGTGGCAAACAGATGTTGTTTGTATTATTACTGGAAGAATAAGAGTGGATATAGTAAATTATATGACGCCTAAATGTATGCAACGAATAGTTAAGTTGAGGTGTTTAGTAAATAAAGAAATAGCTGTTTTACTAAAGAGTCACAATTTGCTAACTATTTTGTTATTAATCATAAAAATTTTTCTTTTAAATTATATAAATTACTTACTGAGATTTATTTAATAATGCGCCTAAAATTTTATGAATTTATTCAATCTGAGTTTGTGTTTCTTCAAAGATAAATGAGTGCGGTGAATCCGCAATAAGAGACCAAACAATTTACCCTGACATTTGTGCTGAACATTGCATGAATTTATTTATCGTTGTATATTAAAACTAAAAAAATAATTTTAAACATCCCTAAAAGTATGCTAAAAGTGATCGAAACGTCAAAGAAGTGCCAAAAATAAATATTTGTGAATATAGTGTAAATAAATACATTAGAATTAAATTAGTAATTAATAATTTTTAAACTTTATCTTAAAAAAAAAATGTCTACGCGCCTAAAATTATATCAACTAATCTATTGTACTACAATCTTTAAATGCATTATATGCGGTAATGTTTATTTGCGATTTAATATTAAAAATATTATAATGTGATCATAAAATCATAGCTCATAAATAACAAAAAAAAGTGTTGTTGTTGTAATTACATTTTAATTACTATGGGTAATTCATCATCATCTTCGCATGGCAGTAAAAGCAATCGAAAATGTCACAGCTTACCAAATTCACCGGATGTAAGAAGGTAAATACATAAAAAAAAAACTCATTTATAGGCATAAATTACTAAGTTAAAGTAGATTGAAGACTGAAGTTCTAAACATATATTTTTTGTTATAGTTGCGATTTTATCCTGTGGGCTAGGGGCTCCACAAAACCTAATGACAGCCAAAAAGGCTCCGGGGCCAAAAAAGATTGGTTTAGAAAAAATGACTTTTTAGCAAGTCCAATTTCAGTATATATTGGCGGAATTGAAAGGTCTTAAAATAGTACCAGATTTCTATATATTTTCACATGAGATTTGGAATAGATATTTGGGTTTAATAAAACTGAGAGTATAATATCCTTGAACAAATCATTAGGATTCGGTATCAAAATTCGGAATTACTAGATTTCTGGTAACCTACAGAATCAAGCAAAACTCAAATACTCCAACTACCGGTAAACTACAAAAAAAAACAAAAATTGAGTAAAAAGCAAAAAAAATAAAAAATTAAAAAACATCAGGATGAAAAGAAATTTCTTAGAAAAAAGACTCCTACCCCCCCCCCCCCCCCCCAAAAAAAAAAAAAAAAAATAAAAATATCTTGCTTCCTCCAATCCCAATCCGTTTCACTTCAAAATCCAAGCAGTTCACCAAATCAGACAAGAAAAAGAAAAAAAAACACCCGTTTATAGCCAAAGCTAATGAGCGCATTACTTAGTAATCATCTAAAAGTATTTTAATGGATTTTCCACAAAAAATCACGCCTTCTTTTTTTTCCTTAAACACACAAAAATACTCTGACTGTCTGTATGTCTCTGTAGAGAATAATAAAAAAAAATATATATATAACTAAACCCGAAATCCTAACGTCACCACAATAAATCACAAAATATAAACGCTCCACTTTCATTCCTGCTTCTACTATATAAATATTTAGGTACTATGCTTTTTTCGGGAAAAACAAACTCCAGCATTAGATGCGCTATTTTTAACTAAATGTCAGAAGAAAAGCAACAGAAAAAAGCAATAAAAGAAAATGCAGTTGTGGAAAATTAAAATGACACATGCATTTGATTTTCAACTAAAAACATAAAAAACACCTAGCCTAGTACTTAAAAGAGAAAATATTAAGGAAATCGAAATAGCAAATGAAAAAGTGCAATATATTTATTATTATTATTATTTTTTTGGATTAAAAGTGTAATTTTCTTTTGAATAAATATTAGCTCGCTATATGAACTGCACGCAATTATAGTTAATCAATTTGGCAACACTGAATTTGGTTGTAAAATCAAAATGAAACTTACAAGTGCATGCAATAATTAATGTGTCTGTGTGTGTACCCAGTAAGAAATGGGAATGATTATGCAGCTATGAATTCAAAGCTAGGAAGGAAAATCTAAGAAGCATAATTGAGAGGCTGAGAGAAAAAGTGGTATAACTTCTACGTTCAGAAAAAAGTGGAATAATTTAACTTAAGAGCAAAAGCAAAACGAAATATGTTCAGAGCAAAAGTGAAACGAAATATGTTCAGAGCGAAAACGGAATAAAAAACTATGCTGTTCTTGCTCTGAAAGAATTGTTATACCATTTTTGTTCTTACTTTTAAGGCGTTTCATTTTCACTCTAAACCGTATTACTTATGCCATTTTTGCACTGACACACTAAACTATTTCACTTTTGCTCATAAATAAATTTTAGCCCGCTTTTCCTCTCAGCTTGTCAATTGAGTAATACAGACAACGGAAAATAAAGACCTGATCTGGAACTCACTGAACTTATATTCATACTCGTTGAAATTTTTTTGAATAACTATGAGAAAAGTTGGCAGAAATTTTTTATTTCAATACTTGCGTAGTCAGGTTTGAAAACTTTTACTATACAAATGACTATCAAGCTTGAAATTTTCAGGCTAATGAAAGCCTGTTAATTTCGAAGTATTTGATGATTTCTGGTTGTAGTATTTGATGATTTCTGGTTGGACTATTTGACGATTTCTGTTATTTGTCTCGTTTTAAGACTATTGACATTTCAAATAAGTACTTCCTTAGGGAAGACACTGACAAAAGGATTCAAAGCTCATCTAAAAACGTTTGAGTTTATTGTTGAACCAATCAGTTTTGATACAATTTTTTCTCATAGGTGTAAGTCTGTGCAAACTTTTCATATAAATCCCTACAAAGTTGAACTTGAAATATTTTCACCTTTTACCTATTCGAATTCCTATTAAATCTAAAATCCTCAGCATATGCGGTAGCTTATAAAGTCTTGTTAAAACCTGCTAATTTTGAAGTATTTGAGGATTCCTAATTTGAATATTTCTTCTTTATTTAAAACCGTTAGCATTTCAAATACTTTCTTAGGGAAGACACAGACAAACGGGATCAAACCTGAACTCAAGACTTCTGAATTTATACCTGTCAAACATGATGCATTTTTCTCTAGAGTTAGCCTGTCCAAAATTTTTCATACAAATGCCTGCGAAGTCGAACATAAAACCCTTGCACCTTTTAGCTATTCGAGAGCCTATCACGCCTGAAATCTTAAGTCTATGTGGTAGCTTATCAGGCGTTAATAAATCCTCTAAGTTTCAGAATATTTGATAATTTCTTATTGGAAATACAATATTTCCCTTAAATGCAAACGACTTGCAACTCAAATACTCTCTTAGGATGAGCAAATTAATTCAAACGTGTAGATCAAAACTTATCCCTATAACCTAGTACTTATACCTGGACCAGTCAGACTCGATAAAATTTCGATTAATAGAAGAAAGCCTGCCCAAATTTTTCACACAAATGTGTCCGAAGTCGAACTTGAAACCCTTTTATTGTTTAGCGTTTCGAGTACCTATTAAATCTGAAATTTTTAGATTATTTGCTCTTGTATATATTTTATATATGTATTTCTCTTGAATGCCAGCCACTGATACTTGAAATATTTTCTCAACTAGTATAAAATAACTCTGACATCTCAGATCTGATCTGGACCCCTGAATACATCACTGAAACATTCAGAGCATATGCTTTGAGTGGGGAAAAGCCTAGCTAGGCTTTTCATTCAAATGTGTGAGAAACCTAGCCTCTAGCCTATTCGAATGTTTCTAAGGTCTGAGCAAATGAAATTTAATAAAATTGGAAATTGTGATGTCTTTGTGGAATATTTCTTTCGAGCTCTGAGCACTGGTATTAGGCAAAATTACTTACCCTCTTAAAGGACACTAAAAAGCATAAGCATCTGAGCCAGATCTGATTTTAACAACTTAAATTAGAAGAGCTTGCTCGAAATCCCTAGCGATTTAAACCTGATTCAAACAAATTCCACATTATTTTTAAGATTATATGTTTTGGGGATTCTGTGTTTGGGTATTTTGATTTTATGGATTTTGTACCCAATCTACTTGGGCTCTTACTTAAATCAGTCAGATTTAATGCAATTTCCATTGATAGGCGAAAGATTGGCGGAAATTCTCATACAAGTTTCCTTCAAGTCAGACCGAAAAAACTTGAACTCATCGGCCGATATTTTGGGACTATGCAGGATAGCTCTAATATATTTGTTGTTTTTGTTAAAATACTTTCCCCCGAATACGAGCGATCGGTTCCTGAAATACTTCAGTCAGTTTTTCTTGATTGATTTTGAAAAACTTCAACTCCTGAATATATAATGTTTGGCGAGATATTCACGCATGAGAAAAAGTCTGAGAGGGACCACAAACTGAGAGGCTACGAGGATAAGTGGCATAACTTCTCAGTTCAGGAAAAAATGGAATAATTGTAATTCAGAGCAAAAACGAAACGAAATATTTTCAGAGCAAAAGTAAAACAAAAAATTTTCAGAGTAAAAACGGAATAAATCACTATGCTATTTTTGCTTTGAAATAATTGTTGTACAAGTTTTGCTCTTACTTTTAAGTCATTTCATTTTCACTCTAAGACGAATTACTTATGCCGTTCTTGCACTGAGATATGATCCCTACAGGGTTCTTCTGTGTGTGTGTGTATAATAAATGCAGACATTTTCATTTCTTTCCTTGTTGTTGATGTGTTATTTTTTTTTTTTTTACACCCATTTCGCCTGATAAACTCTTCTATTTTTATTATTATTATTTTTTTTTTTTATTCTTCTTGTAATGTATCTCATTGTTGGCAAGTGCTGCTAAACTTCAAATTTGTGATTATAGCGACAGCAATGATGATGACGACGACTACTGTAACAACGTTGTGGGAGAAGTGTTGAAAACTATAGATAGGATTTTAAATTTTTATTGCATCGTGCAACATGTGGTGAATGATATTTGGCTCTTCTGTTATTATTATACGAGTATGTAAAAGTTTTTTTTTTTTTTCAAGGAAGTATTTGTTTAGTTTTGGCTCCAGTCGGACACCAATATATATTTATTAAGTGGGGGCCATTAATTTGCATTGGATTAATGCCAAATTTTATGGAAGAGGCAGTACATACATACATATGTATACAGAAATAGAAAGTGTTGAAACTACCCAGTGGCCAAATTCGATATCGTTTACGAGAGTTTGGCGAAACTTTTGCGGACAATACAATAGCGACCGTATCTGAAAACGATACGAAAACGAATCATATGTCGCTCGGTTTGTGGCAGCAAAAGTTTCGGTTACGACACTCGCAAAATATATCATTAGCGATTTTTTTTATGAGCCAGAGAAACCGTTTGTTGTCTCCTTTTCTTATAAATTCTTCATTGAGATATTCAAGCTCCCAGACTTATCGTTTGCGAGCACGTTTATGCTTGCAACGCTCGTTTTTTTTTGTTGTTGTTGTGTCGTGTGCCAAAGAAACCGTTTGTTGTCTCTCTTGCCTGTCATTGTTTATTTATCATATTTATGCTCGCAAAATTATCGTTTGCGAGTACGCTTGCGTATGTTGAGTGAATGTTCATGCGACGCTCGTATTTTCGACCGCAAAACGCTCATTTCTGAGCCCGTTTGCGATAGTTTAGGCGAACGTTCGCTTAACATTCTCTGCTTGGTCCACTGGGTAGTTATTTGTTTTAGAGTTACCATTTATACTTGTAGTGCGCCTTCATTTCTGCTTTCTATCAATTTATTTTTAGGACAAAAATTTCCAAATTATTTATATAAACTCAAATCAAAATAGTTTCGATTTGGTTAAAACACTTTAGGACCAAATGCAAATCTGGTAGAATAAGTAGTTTCTTCCATTACCCTAAATGAATATCACAAAGTTTCAGATTAAAAAGTTTCTAGTATTCTCGAGATTCAAGAATCATTCTGCACTTTCAAGACTTTTGAATGAATAATGCTCCGTCCTTACTCCGATTCCATAATTCCTTTTGAATCCATCGGTATACATTTCACCTTGAAATCTTTTTCACACAAAATTGCTTTAGTTAATCTGGAAAATTTTTTATTCCGTAAAGTTTCTAGTATTCTCGGAGTTCAAGACCCTTTAAGCACCCTCCAAAAGCTTTCAAATAAATATGCTCCGTTGTTTATATTTTCTCTGAACAGAAATGATTCTCCATTTCAAAGATTTCTTTACTTCAATCCCAAGAGTTTATAGCTTAAAATATGAATTAGTTGATTTGTACCTGCAGCTGAAGCATTTCAATTTTATTTTTATGCCATATACGAGTATAAAAATCATCCCGTATAAAAACATCCACCAGTTGTTATTAAATAAAACAAATCATATAAATCCTATACTAACTACATGAATATTCACAAATATACTTTGTTACTTTAACTCTACTCAGTTTTTGACAGTTGTAGATTTATATTACGTTTAAAGCGAAAAATGATGTAAGGGCACTTACCTACACATATTATAAATATGCAACCCTCAAAATGAGACGAAATTGATGATGATGATGATGATGCTTCCCTCACTCAAAGAAGTATGGCACATCATAAAATCAACCACCCAGTGGCAACCAAACAACCGCTTTTAAAAAGTAAATACATATAAAAGCGTGCCACATTTTCATTTCCACACAAAAAAAAAACATACAAAAATGAAAATGCAGCAGCAGCACAAGCACTGAAAGTCAATAAATTTACTTTAGAAACCCTAAAATATGCAGTTGCAGTATTTCAGTTACAATATTCCCCCATTTGTTTAAATAAAACGTGAGTGATAATGTTACGCATGCGCTACCAGGCAAGCACCAGCACCGGCTCTGGCACCTATTTCTCAGTACTCTAATGTTTAGTAGTATAAACAATTGATATCCTATAAATGAGTGAGTTGCTCCAGTGCTGCCAGCAGCAAACAGCAACAAGAGACAAAAAGTTATGAAGTTTTTCACACTTTTCGCTTTGTATACCTATTCAATTCATTTAATGTATACAAAACGTTGTTTCCAGCATTTCATATCTACTTGCAGTAGTGGTTTCTGAGGGGGGTGTAAGGGGTTATAGTTTTATGGTTTTGGTTTTTAAGAATTTTGGTTTGATTTTTGGGTTGCTTGTGACATGATTTTCGGATAGAATTTTGTATGAATTTTAGAGCGAGTTTTAATATAAATTTGTTCTGAATTTTAGTCTGAGTTGAAGTTTTGGTCTGATTTTTTACTGAGTTTTGATTAATTTTTGATCTAATTTTGATTCAAATTTGGACGAATTCTGATCACATTTTGCTATGAATTTGATCTTTGTTTACTCTGATTTTTGGTCCAATTTTTGGTTGAATTTTTCCTCTGAATTTTTTTGGCCTAAATTTGTTCTCTGACTTTTGGCTTTAATTTTAGTGTGAATTTAGTCTCTTTTTGGTCTAGTTTTTTTTTTTAAGTTCTGCTTGAATTTGTGGTCTGAAATTCAGTCAAATTTTTTGCCAGCTTTTCGTCTGACTTTCAGGCTAAATTTTGGTGTGATTTTTTTTTTGAATTTTGATCCAAATTTGATCTCGTTTTGATATGAGTTTTGTTCTGAATTTCGATCTAATTTTTGGTTTTAGTTTAGGTTTGATTTTCCTCTGAATTTTAATCTGAATTTTGTTCTGAATTTTGATCTTAATTGAATTGTGGTCTTAATTTAGTCTGAGTAGTAGTATAAATTTTAGTCAAAAATCAAAATTTTTTATTTGAGTTTTGGGTGTAAGTTTCGGTTTAATTACTGGTCACAGTTTTAGTATAAATTTTCGTTTAATTTTTTTGTTTGAGTTTCAGCCAAAATTTTGATGTCAAATTTTCTCAAAATTTGGTTTCCTTTTGGTCTCACTTTTGGTTTGTTTTTTTTTCCCCAATTTTGATCTGAGTTTGGTTGGAATTTCTATCTGTATTTGGTCTAAATTTTGGACTCCATTATTGGTCGAAATTTTTTCCTATTTTGGTTTGATTTTTGGTACGAGTTCTAGTTTGAGTTTTGTTCTGCATTTCGGTCTGAATTTTGGTTTGGATTTCAGTAGTATCGGAATTCTGGTTTGAATTTTAGACTGAATTCTAATACGAATTCTAGTTTTCTTTTGGTCTGAAATTGGTCTAAGTTTTGGCCTGATATTTATCTAAATTTTGTCTAATTTTTGGTTCAACTTGTGGTTTCATTTTTCTTCGCGGTTTTGTTTGAGTTTTGGACTGAATTTCAGTCAGATTTTTGGTCTGAAATTGGTTGGTGTTTTGGTCTGAATTTCGGCCTGAGTTTAGGACAGACTTTCGGCCGGAGTTTCGGTCTGAGTTTAGGTTTGATTTTTGCTTGACTTGAGTCTGAATTTCGTCTAAGTTATGGTATTTATTTGGTCTAAGTTTCAACCTGTGTTTCTGTTTGATTTTTTATCTAATTTCTTCTGAATTTCGTTCTGGATTTCAGTCAGATTTTTAATCTGAAATTGGTCTTAATTTTTTATCTGATCTTTGCACTGAGTTTGGCCAGAGCTTGAAGCTGAGTTTTGGTCTAAATTTTTATCTAGATTTTGGTTTGAATTTTGCTCTTTACTGAGAATTGTTATTTGATCTTTGGGCCGGTTTTTTTATAGGATTTTTGATCAGTTTTTTTCAGATTTTCAATCTGAAATTCTAAAACCAAATTGATCTGAGTTTGACCAAAGTTTGGAACTGAGTTTTGGTCTAAATTTTGTTCTAGATTTTGGTCAGAATTTTGCTCTGAATTTTATAATGAACTAAGTCTCCTTTTTGGCTGAGTTTTTTTTTGAATTGGATCCGACTGCTTCTGGTTTAGATTTCGATCGAAATTTTTGTGTGAATTTTGGTCAGATCTTTTCAATTAGGTTTTTGTTCCATTCTTCTTCTTCTGGTTCTTGATTCAATAATTAAAAAAAAAAACATCTCTCCTCCAATCTAAATTCCAGATCAGCCACTGTCTACATTTATATATCTACAACTCTCTGCCTACCCGCCACCCTTGGCGTGTTTACAGCCTGATGCAATATCTTAAATGCATTCAAATGTCATTCAATGTTGCATAAATCTTTTTCTGTTTTTGTATATCTACATGCAATACAATTTATGATACTGTATTTTATTAATGATATTGTTTATTTTTATTTTATTTCTTTGATTATGTCTTTTTTGTTGCGGTTGTACGTTGTCATAAAAAATATTAGAGAAATACTCTGTACTCATAGCAATTTACTTTTACATAAATATTTATATGCTAGGATATTTTAGACTATTGTACTAGATTTCAATTGAAATTTGAGTTGACCACAATTTCTGTTTAGTTTCCAGGTTTTTTTTTCTTTTTGCGGAAACGTTTTTTTTTTTTTCGTCATCATTTGAATATTTATTATTTTTATTGTTCAGTTGAAATGTAATTGAAATCTTTTTTTGTTTTTTTTTTTGTTTTATGAGTGATGAGTGATGAAATGTTTAATGGAATTTTTAAGTAAGTCAATGGGGCAGTAAGTGTTAAGATTTGTTTTATGAAATTAATTTGAAATGGGTTCTAGTTAGTTTTCAAAGGTGATCTTTTTTAAAATGGAGGACTAGAGACGAAATTCTTACACGACTTTATCTTTTGGATACAAATTTGAGTTAGTTCTATGGGACTCCAACAGAAACAGAATCCACTAATGCAGATACTTATTACTGATCAAACTTGCCCAAACCATCCAGCACAAAAACTGGCTGCTCGAAAATTTGAATGAAAAAATAAATTAAGGGTAGGCCATCTGGAAAAAAGTTTGTATCGAATGGAGAAGAATGAAGAGAATAGCTATTTTTAGAACATCGAACGAGAGAAATAATAGACTAAGTGTGTTCGTTATCAAGAGAACTAACTCAGAGAAAATAATCGTTTCTTCCATTAATTCAAAGAATCAAGTACAAAACTGAATTTCAAGGTTTATTAACCCATTATCTCCCAGAATACAAATTTTTAAAAAAGTCATAAATAAATTAAATTCAACTTTTGGCTGTGGTCTGTAAACTGATTTCTTAAATAAGTAATGTGTCCACATGGATACACTGGCAGAATTCGAGTTAAACAAAACAAAATATAAAATAGATTAATTTCCATTCGAGTTAAAAGAAAAACAGAACAGCGAAACGACATTCATTTTAATTACTCATACACCTACAACTAAGTACAAAAGACAATGTTGATTCCCCTGCTGAAATAATTTCGAATCAACAGCAGATTTCAGTCAACATTATTTCCTTTATATTTGAGTTGCCATTAAGGAAGAGTGTGTATTAAAAAAAACATACTCAAAAAAAAAAGATACATTCTTACTTTAACAATAAACAAACAAACTTCTTAAATTAAGTTACTACAGCTTCCTGTTGCCTTTCTACCATATATGAGAAAAAAGGATATTATTACCATTCCCTGTGTTAAAATTAAGTTGAAATGTAATCTCATATGCATCTGTCTGTCTACAAGTATTTATACATAGTATCTCTCTAACTGCTTTTGCTATGTATTTATATGTCTGCAACAATTTTAAAATTACTTTTGTTGTTTTCATTTCATTTTTGTTTTCCTTTTATTTTTGTATTATTTTTTTTTTACTTTTTGCTTAAGTCAAAAGTATTTTTGACGGTAATACAACAATAAAAAAAGAAGAAAAAAATCTAAGAAACAGTGCTAACAAAATGGTGCAACAACTGTTGTTGTTGTTGTTGTTGTTGTTGTTGTTGTTGTTGTGTGTCTTTCTCGTTTCCTTTTCTTCTTCTTACATTCTCATTTCCTTGAAAAATTGATAATTGTCTGTGCTTAGGAAGAAAAACAACAAACATTATAAACTTTCATCATTTGAAAGATGAAGATTTAATGAAAGAATGAATGAATGAATACAAGAAAGTTGCAGAAGAGAAATTGAATAAAATGAAGACGTTTTAATTTTCAGTTTTCACTTTTATTTTAATGTTTTTTGTTTTTTTTTTTTTTGCTTTTATTGTTGTCAATAAAGTTGTCTGAGTAATTTGAGAGTTTGAAAACATTTTCTTGTTTTTATTATTTGCATAGTAAAATTAAATAAAATTCTTTTTGTTTTAAAGTAACATGATAACTAATGTGGGCGTTTGTTTTTGGTAGTACACGGTGATCTTTTGTTTCAATTGAATTGATCTAGGTATTCACAAAGCTATATACATTAAATTGCAGCAATCTTGAGTTCTAAAGTCTCTCCTTCTTTTATACCTTCACCATTTCCATTTTTATGCTTTCTCATTCAGCAATGTCTTTGACCTCTTGCCGCTGTAGTAACCGAAACAAACATGCGAATGCTTCAAACTCAAATCGTCACATTATTTCCCATTAACTGGGTAAAAGGGGAAATGGGCGAAGAGTTTTCCAACATTTCCGCAACATTTTATACAATTTCTTTAGAAAAAATTTCACATTTGTATAAATATGAAATAAAATGTTATATTTTCCTTGTTTCGTCTCGTCTCGTATTTTATATGAATGCTGTTTTTTTTTTTTAAAAAAGGTTTGTTTGCATACATTAGTTATTGCCTGTGTGTTGTGTATGATAGGTGCCTATGTATGTTAGTATTTGTGTAGGAGGCACCTTATTTTTATTTCTGGTAAATACTTACATCACTCTTCACAATGATACTTGAGTCACTTTTGTTCTGCACTATTTATAAAAACAAAATAAACATATACATATTCTTATATGGTATATAAATATATATGTATACATATACTATAGCACAAAAGTCTGCATACAGTACTAAAATCCTTTACTACATATAATAAAACTTAATTGTTAGAGTTTTTTTCAACTGAGTTAATATTGCTACTAAAGTATTATCAAAGTATTATGCTCTCACTCAGAGATTTTTGGTAATAAACCTACCCCGCCTGCCCCTCTGCTCCTCTGTTCCTCTGTAATACAATTTTGCTTCACTTTAAAATAATTGAAATTCTCAAATTCGATAACTTCCGAAGATATCACCTTGAAATTTGTCATGCAGATATTTTTTTTTTTTTTAAATCGAGATATTCACATCCCAAATTCAAAATTCTCTATCCATTTTTACGCCTACCTTCTATACAAAAAGTTTTACCGAAAAACTATAAATTTCGAATTCAAGAAAATAAGGCGAAATAAAGTTCCTTAACTAAAGTTAGGAATGATTTTTAAATTTAAAATTCCTCTTTTCAAGGCCGTATTTAGGGGGAAATTTTGGGGGTTCTCACCCCCCTACCCCCTCCCTGAAATGTGGAAACTTTCTTTTAATTTTTTATATTAATTTAAAGTGGATGAGAAAAAAGTAGAAAATAAAATCTATTGGAAAATTTTTGAATATTTTTTACTTCTATCGGTTTTTTTCTAAAAAGTCAAGTAAATTTGAAACCTTAGTTACACTATGCGACCAAATCTGATTTATTTTCTTTGACATGAGGCTTGATTTCGGATTCAAAAAGACAAGGTGATGCTGAGCAATCCTGCATTCTTAGTTTTTCTATGTCAGTAACTGTTTTTGATTTAAAGCTTCGTCGTGAAACATTTTGAAAAGTTTAAAAATTAATAAAAAATAGAAAAAGCTGTCGGATCCTTGTAAAATTAGACTTAGGCCCCCCCGCCCCCCACCCCCCCCAAAAAAAAAATCCTGGCTACGACCCTGCCTCTTTTTATATTTCAGGCTGTAGTCACCTATGACAAAGCGAAAAACAGTAAAAACAAATTTAAAATCGTTGAATACTATAGATTTTATTTGGCCCTTTCCCTTTTCTCTAGGTATAACTTTTTAAGTATTCTACTATGAATGTTAGGTTCAGTAAAAATAAAATACTCAAGTTTTAAGTCGAATTAGAATACCCACTAGCGGAAGGGAAAGGGGAGTGTTTTATGTGTAAATCTTTTCACTCCCTTGACCGATAAATATCTCATACTTTTAGATTAAGATCGTTGCTTCGGTATCAAACAGTTTTTTATCCCTCCTAGTAATTTTATGTTATATTTATCGTAAAATTAGTTCAAAATAATAGAAACGAATTTTTACTTCTAACCTTATCGAACTGTAAAATCGATAAAAAAAAAATTATCTTCGTTTCCTGATCCGTTTTCTTAATAAATACGAGTAGCATAACATATTCAAATTTATTTCGGGAACACTACTTACTAATTCTGGATTTAGTATCTTTCAAAGCAAAATTTTGTAAGACCGAACTTTTTCACTTCATCTATTAAACTTTACAATTGTACTCATAATGTTTTAGAAAATACATCCGAAATGCTTAGAATTGTGTGGAACAAGAGAAAAATTTTGGATACCTGACAATTTGTTCTCATATGAGCACAAAATACCTGGGAAGGTTAAAGGGACGACTATTTAGCTATTAGCTATTTAGCCTTCGACAATCTCTGAAAATGCTAATGGGTACCTTTATCCTTATGTATGACTTATTTCTTATGAAATCCAGAAAGCACAGTCTTTATTTTTGACTAAATCTCCATTGAATTTGGTTGAAATTTAGCATCTTTATATTTATATCTGATAATTCAAAAATGTAACTCAGAATTTTTCACCGATCTTGTGAGATGCAATGAAAAAACGCTAGTTATTATATTTTATATTCTATATAAATCACGGTGGTCTAGTAGCAGTGTACTAGGCTATAGATCTCTGGAATCCCACGTTCGTTTCCCGGCTAGGGCATGTCTTCCGATTTTCCTTTATTCCCTGCGTGTTGATTGACTTAAAAAAAATCTTTAACCCTTTTGAGACCATTGGTCACCGGTGACCTAAAATATGTTCTAGCTTTTTCAAAAACTAATGCACCGATTTCAAAAAAAATGTATATTTTCTTGAAAGAAAACTGATTGCGCTTTAGTTGTCATTAAAAAATTTGAATTACCATTTAAATGATGGCATCAGAGTGATCTAAAGAAAAAATATATTTTTTACCTATTTTCAATTCTCATTTCTCACAATTTCTATAATTTGTTGTTCAAATATCCTAATTTTCCATATGTTCTGGAAAAAACAATTTACTCAAACTACTTTTAAATTTTTACTTTATGTTTTTGTGATCCTCATGGAAAACTTTTAATGAACTTTTTGCAACAATAAAGGAGTTAGGAGCCTCAGCACTGCTTTACCGCTTTTGGTTTCCTCATGGTTAAGAAAGGGTTAAATGAAAAGTTATTACTAAAAGACTTTATCTATCTGAAAAAATGTTTTAAAAATGTGAATTCAAGATTATACGGTCTCCGGTGACCCATGACCCAAGTCCCCGTTGACTCTAAAAGGCAAACAATTCGTGTTTTGATGAAAAATTTAAAGCTGAAATGAGGATAGAGAATACAAATCCGAACTCGATTTTTTGTTCTCTGGTTTCCTTACGCTCCCGAAGGTTTAATTGTTAAATAAATAGTAAAATTCTGTTTGCATACTTTTGTGCTACAGTGTAAATACATAGAAGTCAGCTCTCGACTGAAGAAACTTCAGTGCGACATGTACTTAACTTCAACTTTCATGTGTGAAACCTTTTTATTTATTTTTTTTTTCTATGTTTACAGTTTTAGTGCGATTTTTTAAGGATGCTAGGTGCATATATAGACAATATAAAGTATGCAATAAAAAGTAGTAAATTTTTGATTTTTACTGCTGTCAATTGCCATATTCGAAAGTGATTTCAGTATATAGGTATATATAAATACTTTATTATTTATTTAGAGTTTTCGTTTATTTTATATTTATACACAGATTCTTTATTTCAAAAAAACTATAAAATTAAGACAAGGAATTGCAAAATCAAAGGCAATGAAGCAATGAATATTTAAGTTTATTTGAAGAATTTATTGAAGTAGAGGAAAAGTGTTTGAAACTCGAATATTTAAGAAGAATTTTGAATAAATTCAATAAGTTAAGTCAGTCCTTTCTTTCTACTTCTTCATTTGACCAAGTCTTTTAAAACCAAAAAAATAGAAAAAGTTAGCTGAGCCCTATGCTTAACAAAGGGTTAAAGGGCGCGAGGAAGAAAAAATCAAACTACCTTTCCGTAGTCTTTCCAAAAAAAAGATGTAAGCGCTTTATAAAATAAAATCAAGCTTGAGTTGTTGCAGATTTCTAAAATTTCCACTTTCAAGGAAATTTTTTTCGTAAATCCAACCGTAAAATTAACCCTCTAATCGCTGAATAAAATATTTAACTTCAATTAATTTTCCTCTAAATTTTGGTTTTTTTTTTTTTTTTTAATTTTATACATTTCCAAAAGCAATCAAATTTTCAATATTTCTTTAAAATGTTGTACTACAATTGTCAACTTAATATCAACAGCAACGACAGTAACAAAAATAACGTGATTGAGGTAAATAACTTTTAGCGCCTTGGCAGGTAAGATTTGTTGGAGCCAACCAGCTCTTGATACACTGTTGTAGTAAGTTAAGCTCGTGAGTTTAACTTCATAATTTATGAATATAATCGCGATTGTTGCAGGCAAGTTGAGGTTAGTCACGTTGCAGACACTTTAAAAATTACAGGTACAAACAAGTAAAAAAAAGTTAAGCGAGCATTTATATCTGCCTGCCAAACGCTAAACACCAAACATACTCACTCACTCCCTAGCACATTGTGTGTGTCCCCGATGTTGTAAAATTATTATAGTTTTTGAGTAGGTGTTGAATAGTTGATAATAAGCGTAATTATAGTGCATTGATATATACATACATATGTATTTATGTATGTGTGTGTGTGATTGAAACTGTTGAAGATATGGTAATTGAGGAAGACAAAGAATAAACTTTATGAATGCGTTTATATGAAGAAGGAGAAGCATTTGGATTTGTGGTAAACCAAAGAATTAATGCTAGGTTAAGAAAGAAAGAAAGCTGAAAACGGTTTTTGAAAATGTTCTACGATAATAAAGTTGTTTCTTTACAGATGAATGGATTAAAGAATATCAATTCCGAAATACAGTTATTTACTATTGAATCATAAAATATTAATTAATTCTTTTCTCTTCTACCGAACATCAAAAATCTCTAATCCAAACACACTACATAAAATATTAATATATTTTTAATAATTCTTTCACTGTGTTTGTCTTGGCGACAGCACGTATTAAATAATGCATTATTTAATAAATATGCATAACTTTATCAGCAAAACGATGTGTATTTAATATTTTCACCTGTAGTTATACCTTATTTTACTTACCATTACATACTTCATAACATATCCCTTTAGAATACTATCAAAATGAAAAAGACCTGACGTTAGACTACTTAACTTTGCATAACTCGAAAATTCTACTAGCTGCAACATACGAGTTTGATGATGATGATACGTCTGCAACAAGAATTAACCATACCATAGTGATACAAAGTCTAACATTGCCATTCACCATCTACCATCCTTTTTCATCAGCTACCATCGCCTCCATCATCATCATCATCGTCATCATCAACGACAACATCACTGGGACATCACAACAACGTAACTTCATCAAGCATGCATATGAATATGAATTATAAATTGTAATGCGACACGTTGAAACGTGTACATCGTGTAAAATTTTTTAATATCCTTTTCAGTCAGTACTTAGTTTATATGATTCTTTTTTCATACCTTATATTCATATACTCGTACACACAAAAATAATAAAAACTTGCTGCAAAAGAATAGAAACATTTCGCCTTTGTACATTTTTCTTCTTTTTTTTTTTTTTGTGTGTTTTAGTTTTCTACAAACAATACAAAATTTATAGTCTAAGTTGGTTTGCATTTTTGCATATAGTCACGATTTATAGTTTTCGTGGTACTTAAGTGTGTGTATATGGGGAAGAACACTATGATTGAAAAACTAACTGAAAGTGACCGTAAGCAAAATATGATAAAATGTTTTATATTTGAGATCTAGCAAGTTCAAACTATTTTTAGAACTAGATTTGTTTAAGATCAATGAGAAAAAATTTGTTCTATGACCATGGTACTTATGTGAAGGAAGAAAGGAAAGTAATAAATAGAAATTTAACTTAAATTCATTGTGAATTCAAGATGTTGTGTTAATTTAAACTATTTTTAGAATAATATTTTTGAAATATTCACGAGCATAGATTTTCTCAATGACCATGTTTTGAAGAATATTTTGAATTAGGAAATTGAAATGTATTCAACATATAGCAAATTTAATCTTTAGAGTACCGGGGTGGCCACTATAGTCGCCAACAATATAAGTACTTGGTATTAATATCCAAATGAATCGAATTTTCTCGTATATATTCCGACGCGAAGTTACGCAATGGGTGAGCGGGGAAATTAGAGTAGTGGCGTATCTGAACTAGAAGAAATAGATTCAGCCAATATCGAGATAACATATTTGAATTACGAAGAACCTGATATTTGGTTTTCTACATACATATTTCGTGATAGCAATTTTCACTCATTTCTCGACAAGTTTTAGATTCGGTTACAGCGACCCCAAAAACCCCCGAAAAACAAAGTTCAGACGAATTAGAAAATTTTTTCAAAAAGTCGTTCGCCATATTGGATGCGCTATTTTGAAATGCAATTTACAGATTAGAGTTCAGCGACCCCAAAACCCCCGAAAAACAAGTTTCAGACGAATTTGAATAATTTTGCAAAAAGTCGTCCGCCATATTGGATACGCCATTTTGAATTTTAAAATTCACTTTACAGATTCGGATTCAGCGACTCCGAAAACCCCCCCAAAAACAAGTTTCGGTCGAATTAGAATAATTTTGCAAAAAGTCGTTCTCCATATTGGATACGCCATTTTGAATTTTGAAATGCAATTTACAGATTCGGGTTCAGCGACCCCAAAACCCCCGAAAAACAAGTTTCAGATGAATTTGAATAATTCCGCAAAAATTTGTCCGTCATATTGGATACGCCATTTTGAATCTTTAAATTCAATTTACAGATTCGGATTCAGCGACCCCAAAAACCCCCTAATATCAAGTTTCAGACGAATTAAAGAATTTTTCCAAAATGTCGTCCGCCATATTGGATCCGCCATTTTGAATTTTAAAATCAAATTTTGCAGATTCGGATTCAGCGACCCCAAAAACCCCCGAATGTCAAGTTTCAAACGAATTAGAGCATTTTCCAAAAAGTCGTCCGCCATATTGGAGCCGCCATTTTGAATTTCAAAATTCATTTTGCAGATTCGGATTCAGCGACCCTAGGAACCCCTGAATATCAAGTTTCCGACGAATTAGAACTTTTTTCCAAAAAGTTGTCCGCCATATTGGATACGCCATTTTAAAATTCAATTTACAGATTCGGATTCAGCGACCCCAAAAGCCACCGAAAAATAAATTTCAGACGAATTAGAATATTTTTTCAGAAAGACGTTTGTATTTACCGAATAGACTTCATATTAATAAAAATTTTCAAATAAAAGGATTTTAAATTTCTATGGAAAATAACCGGCCCTCTAAAGGTTAAACGATTGGGAACTATTTTTATATAGTATTCTTGGATTATAAATATAATCTTTCGTACCTAAAGTTTATTAAAAACGATTTTTTTATATGATTCTGGAACTACGCTCTGCTATATGATCATCAAAGAATGGACTCATAACAGAAAAACTAACTGAGAGTGACCATAAACTAAGTTTGATAAAATATTATATATTTGAGATCCAGTAAGTTCAAATTATTTCTACAACTAGATTTGTTTAAAATCAGTGAGAAGAATTTTGTTCTGTGACCATGATACTTATTGGAAGGAAAGAAGGAAGATAATAATTTAAACTATTATTTAAATTTTCAACATTTTGGCAGTTTCACCATACGAAACTCTCTTGCTGCCATTGAAAATGGCACAGCTAAAACCAGGCATTAGAATAAAATGAGTTCTTTCTAAATCTAACACAAAAACTTCGAGCTTAAACTCGAAAAATAGAACAAAACCTTAGATATTTTATGTAAACTGAAGTTTAAAGTTACATCTGTATAAATATTTATTTTCTATAGACTATGTAACTTTAAAAATTCCTTTTTTTTTCGTTTTCATCGTCATTGTTAAGAAATGATGCCATTTTTAAAGGAACCAAGAGGGAGACAAGAGTGAATGAAACAACTCTGAAGATGCAAATAGCCTGACAGCCACCTTAACAATTAATCTTGGTAACCATATGTCAACATGAAACTTAAAAAAAAATAAAGAAAAACAACAACAAAAACAAGGTATATATTGTGGTCTCATCATACCATAACGAGTACCTGCATACATACGTATGTAAAATAAAGTATACATACCTAAAAAAAATTTAAAATGAAATACAAATGGAATATACAATGTTTCTACACGGTTTTTGTGTTGTTGTTGCAGTAGTCTTACTGTCTGTTGACAATTTTTGTTTTTTTTTTGTTTTTGCATTTATAAATACTCATAGAAAGTTAGAGAACTAGAGAGGAAGAGTGAAGCACTGAAGTAGAATATGTGTATGAATATAACAAGTGCAACTTCCACTTCTGTGTGGTGGTGTTGTTTGTAGACTGTGAAGTGTATTTCTTTTTGTTGTTGTTGTTTTATGTTTTTTTTATAATTTTTTTTAAATTTTTTTTTTTTTTGCAAATCTACCTATGTAGTTGGAAGTAGGTACTCATAGCACACATACTTCATATAGAGTGGGTTTGTTACAAAATAAAAAATTTTGTTATGGGAATGAATTAAAAGACCGAAATATGTATATCTAGAATAGATGTCAACGTAAGTGTTTAAAAGGTGTAACTATAGAAATAATAGAGATATGCATATATGTGCAGTAATCTTCGTTTAATTGCGTCAATGATAGAGTCGAATTAATTGGGGAATGCAGTTAAGGAATTTGAATATTTATTTAGAACTACATATGTAAAATTGTTGGCGCTATTAAATGGGGAATTCAATTAATCAAGCGTCAATTACTCAGAAATTACTGTATTTGTGTAAAGGCACTGTGAATCTATGATCAAACTGAATACTTAACTGATTTTCTTGACATTTTTTACAAAACAGTTAGAAAAAGTTGTAATTTGTTTTCTTAAAACTTTGCAAAATTAACAGCATTACTGATAAACGAATGTTAACACGTTCGCGGACGTGAACGCTATAACATCCATTTCAAATCTATAATACAAATTTCGGCATTCAATTCTATACAGCGTCCACATAATCCACAACTGAATTGATCTATGTATCGAAGTAAATGCTTTAGTATTCAGTGTATATAACTAATAAAATGTGATGTTGTTGAACTTGGAAAAAACGTGTATAATAAAAATTTAAATATTACGATTACTTTAAGAGAGCCGCTATGTGTCTCTTTTTGCACCTCTATACAACTTTGAGTGTCCCCGAACGTGTTAAAGTCGGTATTATCGATGATATCAATTTTTAGATACTTTTCTGTTTGAAATACAGAAATTTCCGCTTAATAGCGTCTATGAAGATTTACAATTTTGGGGTCAATTAGCATGAAAATGTGTCGATGAAATTTTATAACTTCTTGCTCAATTAACCAGAGAAAGCTATTAACCGCAAAAATGCAATTAACCGGATAATACATCAACCGAGAAATTTATTTGCATTTTGAATTACAATTATTAAATTTTTGCGACAATTAACCCTTTCAATGCCATGGTGACACCGGTATCACAAGATTAATTTTTTCGATTTTTAAAAACTATCCAATCAATTTTATAAATTTAGAGTTTTTGGAAAGAGAATTGATGGTTCTTTAATTTCAATTAAAAAAATTTACAAATATTTTTTTGGTAACGTTACTGTAGCAACATTCAAAGTGAAAAAATTGTGTTTTTTTTTTTTTGCTAATTTTCAATCGCTAACAATTTTTACTAAATATACAAACTTATTAATATGTTGTAGGAAAAACTATTTACTCAAACTTGATTTCCCATATTTTTTAAATTTTGCTTACTTTTTTGGAAACACAAGTTTTGCTATGGGTCACCGGTAACACTACGATCTTCAATGGAAATATTTTAAGAATCTTTTTACAATGAAATGGAGGTCAAAGAATGCGAAATGGAGGTCAAAGAATGGACTCTGTTTTTGCTCTATCGGTTCTAGTTTCCATACGGTCAAGAAAGGGTTAAGAGAAAAATTAATATGAAATGACTTTGCCCATCTTTAAAAAAATATCTAGTAAGTATAGACAAAAAAATTTCATCAAAAATTCCAATTGAGGGTAACTGGGTCACCGGTGACCCATAAAATTTCAAACCTCAAATTTCAAGGCACAAAATTTCTGTTTTGATCAAAAATTGTAAGAATAAATAGGGGACAATATGAATCTGTATTCGGTTTTACGCTATCTCCTCTGGTTTTACTACGGTGCCAAAAGGATTAAACCTGGCACTATAAGTGATAGATGATTAAACCAGACAGGAGAAGATAACATCGAATAGGCCATCAAATTAATATAAAATACTAGTATATAGAATAGCAGGAAATCTGTTCCAAACTAGAAAAATCTTAATCTATGCAAATGTAGCATTAGTCTATTTTTCAAACTTCCAGATATATTTTTCTAATATTGGGAGGGTAGCACTCGAATTTTACTCTCAAAATTCCAATAGACAGCGGTTCCTGATATAGATATAGCATAGTGAAAAAGGACTTAGGTCATTTATTTTCTTCTATCCATGAGCAACCATCAAATTAAAATCAGGTACTGCTATAATATACATACATAGAATGACGGGAAATGTTCCCATATCAGAACAATTTAAATCCACCCATATTGGGTCTACTAGTGATTGTTTTTGATTTTTTTAATTCCAGATTTTAGATTCTTTGAATTGTATGTCCTTGTAAAACAGTGAAAATTAAAAACTCTACGTTAGCTTCAAAAGTGCAGCATCTACTCTCTCTACTGTATTTTGAGTATTCAACTCCAGAGACGTTATTAATCTAGGAAAGCTAGTAAAAATGTTACAGGACGTTGAAATCAGTTAGAAGTTTTTCTTTCCGTAATAACTCATATTATTGTTATACTCATAATAATAATGATAGTAATATCCAATAAACATAAACAATATTCCATTTCATTATTTATTCATATTTTTATTTCATATTTTTTTTATTATATGGATAGTATTATTAATCCTTCAATGCGAAAATGTATGTTTTATAACTTATCTTTTTCTCTGACATACTTTCTGATTTGAAATGTTTTAACCAATTAATTAATTTGGTCTCTTTTTCCTTTTCCTTCACCGAAAGTGTTGCAATCATCTACTTCCAATTCAGCCACTCCATTTTTGTAGAATAACTCCTCCAAAAGTGTCGGCTTCATTTCATTTTCATCACATTGATTTAAAATACCAAGTACTCTAGCTGAATAACGCAAATATATTTGAGTTGAATTTTTATCTTTAGGTTTATCTTTAAATTCATTATCATATTGTTCAATAAGTTCTGATATTTCGGTAATTTTGGTTTTCAGTTCATCACTTTTATGCTTCAATCCATCCATATCTTTGAGAACATCTTTTAATATTTTAATTATATGAATAAGGCTCTGAAAATTCGCCCCGAGCAGCTCATGAGTTGAAATTTCTCAGTAACTTCAGACGATTCTACTTTATTACTTCCAAAAATTATATGTAATGTTTGTTCTTCTGATGTGGTTAGATCAGCTTTACGTGGAAAGGCTTCAATTATCTATTTGAAATATTTTAAGTATTAGAATTATTTAAATAGATTTATTGATATTTTAAATCAGGGATCTTCACGTTATACCCGTGTTTTTTCTTTACAACGACATAAATAAATTTTAACTACAGCTAACCATACTAAAGTTATAGGTAAAATTGTAGTGAGACCTCTAAAAAATCTGATTTTTGGTACTAAATTATGATTTTGGATATATAAGGGAAATACATAATATACAGTTGTTAATTTTCACAGTAGCACCATGTAATTTTAAGAATTTCACATTTTTATCTCTGCTATGAAGATGTTGTGTGCTTTTTTTCTGCTAATTTTGGTAATCTAATTTAATTGAAAACATTTAATTACTCGAATTGAGAGGCTTAGAGGAAAAGTGATATAACTTCTGCGTTCAGAAAAAAATGGAATAATTTTACTTAAGAGCAAAAGCAAAACGAAATATGTTCAGAGCAAAAGTGAAACGAAATATGTTCAGAGCGAAAACGGAATAAAAAACTATGCTGTTCTTCCTCTGAAAGAATTGTTATACCATTTTTGCTCTTACTTTTAAGGCGTTTCATTTTCACTCTAAACCGTATTACTTATGTCATTCTTGCACTGACACACTAAATTATTTCACTTTTGCTCTTATATAAATTTTAGCCCGCTTTTCCCCTCAGCCTGTCATTTATCAATCGAAAGTGATATAAAACCGAATCGTCCTCATTTGAGAGGCTGAGAGGAAAAGTGATATAACTTCTGCGTTCAGAAAAAAATGGAATAATTTTACTTAAGAGCGAAACGAAATATGTTCAGAGCGAAAACGGAATAAAAAACTATGCTGTTCTTGCTCTGAAAGAATTGTTATACCATTTTTGCTCTTACTTTTAAGGCGTTTCATTTTCACTCTAATGCGTATTACTTATGCCATTCCCTTTCACAAAAAATACTAAATTTTTATATAAAAACGTGAACATTTTAATAATAAACCGGCTACAGTAAGACAAACGACTTTCTGAAAAAATGATCTAATTCGTCTGAATCCGAATCTATAAATAGAATTTCAAAAATCAAAATGAAGAATCCAATATGACGGACGACTTTTTGCTTCATAATTTTTTATAAACTGTATATTGTTGGTCACTAAAGTCGCATTCCGGTACTGCAGAGGTTAAAGTAAAAAAAACACCTAAAAATCCAATAAAGTTTTTGCTATTCAGTAAGAACTATTATGACAGGAATATCAGAAAAATTAGCATAACTTTATAATTTTTCACTTTGCTTTAAAAAATATGATATTTTAAATAAAAATTACAGTAGAATTTATTAGTATAAAATATATGTATATACATATATTAGTTAAAGGGTCTCGTTAACACGTATTGACATTTAAAAATTGAATAAGTAAATTTTATTATACCATAGTATTAACGTGGCAGGTACTATAAACTCATCAAAATATCATAAAAATTTAAGTATACATTTATGTAATATAAAAAAAAAAAGTTGAAGCGATTTGCAAAAATATTAAACACATACTTGCTTACAATTTACAGACAAATTACATATACAAAAACTTTAATAACTTAATTTAAATGCCATAAGGGTGTGGCAAAATATCCGCATAAAATGAGCCATAAAATTATTATAACTGAAATTCTGAAATGAAAATATTTTAATTTATTATTTATTATCTTTCGTTAATTTCTTTGCAGACAAATTCCCACCGCATATTCAAAAGCCAATGGCGGCACATCAATACCATTGCCAGCAACGGTTATGGTGCAACGGCGTTGCCCACCGGATAAAGTGCGTCCATTGCCGCCAACGCCAAATCATACACCATGTAAGTAAAATTTTCATCAACTAAGTTTTAAAAAAGATTCAGCTTTCAAGTCAACAAATATTTTAATATATTAATATCTTAACCACAATGCATTTAATTAAAAACTTCAAGTGTTTTTTTTCAAGACTTTTTCATAAAAGCTTCTCACACTTTTAGAAATATTAGAAGAAAAAAAAGAAGAAATATTCATTTACAACCCTTAAAAAATTTACATTTTTATTTATAAATAAAAATTGGAGTATGCATACATATGTAGGTAGAAAAAAAAGTATGGAATTTTTTTTTCAACTTCATCATTCAATATCATAAAACATCAGCGAGCGTATTGTATATCTCCATCCCCCAGAGATTTTCTCATATACCTATACACTTAAATAAACAGAGTATTCGAATTTTAAAAAGCGTAGCTTTTTATACTTACATTTTTCATAAAAAATGCAACACTGTTTTTCACTGTTTATACAAACCGCACACACATTGTCACATAAACTGACCGAGATTTAAAAAAAAAAAAAAAAAAAAAATACTCATAAAAAGGGGGACACCACAAAAGCACTTTTAGCATATGCGTGTGTGTATTTGTGAATGTGTGTATGTAATCTGAAGGAGGTAGAAATAGATGAGCATGTTAAAGTATAGCAAAAAAAAAGTAAAATGAAAAGTAGAATCTAAAGCACAGAAAATGAGGAGATGTGATACATTAAAACATTCATTCATTTAAATACTTGTTCATATACTCTAGGGATTTTTAAATTTTGGGCTTGATAATGACAGCGATGATGATGATGTTGATGATGTAAAAGTTTTTGGTGGTTATGTTATTTTTTGTGTTTGATTTCAGCTCTAAGGGAGTTTTGTTTTTTTAGCGCTAGCTGCACAGTTCGCTTTCAGGGTTTTGCACTTTTGTGTAATTGAAAATTTTAAGCTTTTAAATTACAACAGTGACGGCCAAACGTGCACTTTCAATTTTAAGCTGTTTAATACGTATGCAATTCGTTGAAAAAAAACTTTGTTCGCACACATTTCAAGCTTTTTTTTTTAGTACATTTAAGATATATACATTTTGTCGATAGTGTAGAATGGTCGTCACTGGTCTACATACAGTATCTGATTTCGGTCTTGTAAAACCTCTTTCTAGGCACCTCTCTTTAACACACTTTTTTCCGCAGTTCGAGTCTCTAAGGCTACAGAATTTTTAGGAGATTTAAACTCATCAGATTTAAGAATAATAAAAAAAATCTTAAATTCAGTTTAGTTAATCTGCTACCTTCAACTGATCCTTGTAGTTAATAAATAAGGACTGATTTCATATTAGAACCAGATTATTGTTTTGCATGCAGGACAAAGGTCACTGAGACCCCGATAGTAGTTATGATTCCCTCAAACAAAAAAAAAAAAAAAAAAAACAAAAATAGTGCAGACACTCTATCAACTCAGCGCCATCAGTTTTAACTCTCATTCTTCTCATATTTAGCTGTAGTCACGGTTGCCACTTACTCCCCCAAATGGGGGAAAAATCTACCAAACTTTTTTTATAAAATAAATAACTTTATTGAAAACTTTTTGTCAGTTTATTACTTATATAGCATTATATTATTAAGAGCATTGAGTTGTAATTTATTAATTTAATTTGTTTTTTTATTGGACTCAAGTCAACAAATTTTTTTTTCAGCAGCAGCTGAGCTGTGAGGAATTTAGTTAATTCATCTACTCTATTTTTAATACAACTTACTTTTTGCCAAAAAATTGCTAATTCTGAACAATTTTCTAATTTCTAAAGTATTTCGAAAATATGTTTACAATTCTTGATTGCTAACTTTGCCCACAGAATGTACCAAATTTTCAAAACATGTACTAATTTACCAAGCGCAGAAAAATGGAAAAAAATTTACCAGTTTTGGTAGAATTGTACCAAAGTGGCAACCGTGGCTGTAGGTCGGGATTTTTTGCCCTTGTTACAGTGGCTTGCAACAAAAAACCTTCAAGAATAAAAATATCTTTATAAAAAATATTTTCACTTTGCCTTTCGAATCCTGTACAAAACTATAGACCCCATCCGTGAATAGATCCGAAAATCTTAGCCTAGGTCACCATCGAGCATCGTTACGGTTAGATACGGTGTATTTTCTCTGTGCGTTGCCTAGATAGGTTGAAGCATTCGCAACTTATTTTCTCATTACTAATTTACCGTACACATGATTGATTAAGATAGATAGATTAAGTTGTTGCGACAGGATTTGTTGCCCTTGTTACAGCGGCAAATTTTCAAAGTTTAAATTGTCTAAAAAATGCCGTTCAGATCCTGCATAAAACTGTATCTCTCATAAATGAATGAGTGCGGAAATCTCGGCCTAAGCCATCATCAGGCACTGTTTCCTCATAAATAAACCACCCTAAATTGGATTAGATTGGATTAGGTTCTAGAGGTGAGAATTGTTCTACTTGTCACACAGCATGGCAAATTACCAACAAATTGTTTTCACTTTGCTTTTTGAATCCTTCCTTAAACCGTAGGTACCATTGAGAAATGGAAGCAAAAATATCAATCTAGCCCTCTATCAGCCATCGCTACCTTGGTTGGTGTAAACTTAGCAAATCGTACTCTCTTTGGAGCATAAGCCATAATTGTGTCTTCAACCAGAGTCGTGGACGTGGCCTCCTTACCTCTGCTTTCTGACCTAATCCTCCTCCATTTGTGTCTCATATTACGAGACGGTTGTGGTCCCAAGTTGTCGGCTTTTGTAGAAAATATGTTTATCATAGCTGTGACGTCTAGACTCATACCTACTTCAGCCGGATGGTTCACAGCCTCTGACAGCAAAAAAGAGTTTGTTGTAAAGATTACAACCCCACTCTCCTTCGGGATGTGTTCTCTATCGTAGACTCACGAGACTTGGGGGTTTTTTCTTTTTCGGTGATGTTCATGCCGATTCGTCCAGTCGCCTGCTTCTTCTGTTTAGCCAGGCCGAAGCTGTGCATCCTGACGAATCAGAATGCACGGCAGCCTCTATAAACAAAAGGGGAAGGGAAGGTCGAGTTTGGCAGCCTAATTTTTAACCCTGAAACACCAATGAAAGCGAATCCATCATAATGACTGCATAAAATTAATGCATTTAGATGGAGATAGTGGATTTCCAGGATTATTCCCCTGGCTGCCAAAATATCCAACAGGCACGGGTCGCCTGTTGGACTAGGAAGGCTTTGGATTAGATAAGGCTTTGTAAAAGAGAATATGCTCCCCCCGCCTGGACTATTTTAGCCAGTCACATATCAGCAATAAGATAAGATATTCCGGCCGTCACCATGTGGAGGTGATAGACCACACTTTAATCAGATCACTCAATTACGGCACGTATCGAAATACATGGGAGTCCTCTTGAGTGACTGACAACCTGACGGCTATCCTCGTTCTATTCCCTCACAACAAAATCACACTTATAGAGGAAAGATATGTAGCTCTAGCTCAACGACGAACCTCAAGGAAGCAAACGATTTTCGCTTGGTCTCTACTAAGGTAGAATTTATGTAAACCTAATCTCGGGTCAGTTTGTCATCCCCACTTCGTAGTTTCCAATACATATTCCGCCCAAAAGCTAATAAAGTTTTGCTTACATAATCAGAGATTTAGATCATAGAAAGTTTAACAGCATCTAGCTTCAGAAAATATCAATTTCCTCACGATCACACTCTTCAAGCTTTCAATTGTTTCGACTTCTCGTTCCATTGTGTTGCTCCTTACCAGCTCGCCTTATAACTGACAGCATTTCATATCGGCAACACTTAAAATTCTCAGATTTTCAATGGTGTATATAAATTTTTCTAATTTCCTTAAAAACTATACTTTATTTGGTATCAGGAAGTAGAAGATTTTTGTGTTTAAAATTATGTAACATATGTTTTTCAAATTCGTGTGTTTTTTCTCAAGTACAGTCTCGTCATCACATTAAGCATAATTAATAGCGTTTATCACTTAATCAAGCTGTGAGTTTGATTTATAGTTGACAGTGTTTCTTTTTTCTTTCCTCCCCTCATACACAGTCGCGCACATACATAAATTCCTTTACCGAAAAATTTCCTTTTGAAATAAATAAAGTGAAGTCAAGTAGGCGCGTGTTTCGAAAATTAATTAACGGATACTTTTGTATATGTGTGTGTGTGTTGTATGACATTTTACATTGATTTTTTCTTTATTTCTGGAGATTTTAAAAATATAAAAAAAGAAATCCTTGAAATAAATCAGATGCCAGCCTGCATGCGTTCCTTAGTTGGCAACACACGCATGCGTGGGTATGATTTAAAAATATTTTCAAGCTTAAAAAAGAGGCATAGGTAGAGAAGAAGTGTTGACAAGTGTGTTAATTTTACTGCACAGTGAATTGCATTGTATTTTTTATAATTTATTGCTTCATTGTTTATTTTAGCTATACCGGGTTTGGGAAAAAGTGGTTCCGAATTCAATACGAGCCGTCCAAACAGTCCACCAACCAGTAATCATACAATACAGAGCTTGAAAAGTGGAAATAATAATGGGTGAGTAATAAATTATAAATTTATTCTCCAAAATTGTAAATAAATATTGATTCTCTTTTAAATTTTAAATTCCCTTTCCTCTCCCCTTTCAGCCTACGCCCACCGTCTGCGAAATTAACCCACCAAAGCGGTATACCACCGCCTAGCGCCCTAACGGTGTTACCAGCTTCGAATGCTGTTGCTCCTCCTCCTCCTCAACAAAAACACTCGATGCTCGATAAATTGAAATTATTCAACAAAGAGAAACAACAACAACAAAATGCCGTCAACGCTGCAACCAATAAAAATCAAGCACAATCGAAACGAACTTCATCATCTTCGGGTTTCTCATCAGCACGTTCAGAACGTTCCGATTCAAGTTTAAGCCTAAACGATGGGCACATTTCGCAAATAAAACCACCGACGGTGAGTGTCACCGCGAGCAAAGCGGCGAAAAGTAGCAGCACGAAACAATCTAAACTGATGGCAGCACAATTGAAAAAAGAGCAAGAAAAGAAAAGTAAACTCGAGAAAAAAGAGAAAAGTCCAGCGCGTTCGCTGAATAGAGAAGATATGGGAATGGAGAGTAAAAACTCTACAATCGGTAGAACGAAAAATTCACTGCCACGCGTAAGTGAAAAGAATTCGGCAAAAACGTCTTCCAAATCTTCATTAAATTCAAAGTCTGACTCGAAATCTTCTTTAATAATGCCACCCACAAAAAGTCTGAACAGTCCCAATGGCGGTGGTGGTGGCATTACAACAAGCCTACCAAAACCTATAGCTGCCATTAAGGGTACGAGTAAACTGCCACAACTACCTCTAATGGGTAGCGGCAGTGGCGCAGATAATAAAATCATGCGAAACTCTAATTCAAATAATGACATGCTACTAAAGCGTGAGAAAAGTGACATATCAAGTGCACAACAGCAACAACAACAACTAAACAACATATCCGATAGAAGAGATCATCATCATGATGTTGGAAGGAATACAACCCAACATCAGCAGCTGCAGCACCCGCATCAACTGCAACTACAACATCAACAGCAACAATCTACAACACATATCGTTAAACCTGTACCCATATTACCCGAACCGGGTTCAAAACCTCCCTATTATGCCAACACCTCAAACATATCACAAACGAATACCAATTTCATGTTTCATGATCATTCAGCACATTCTTCGCCGCTGCAACAGCAACGTTGCATGCCCGGACAACCTCAAGATCCCACCTATATCATCAGTAGCGGCAACAGTCGTTTGCCACCACCGAAAACCAGTGGTCCAGGTAATGGCAACTTATCATCACCCACTGCACGTAAACTAGAGTATAACGCGGGACCTAATATACTCTCACCGCAACGTTCTCCCATACGTTCAATGACACAATCACCACAGCAACATCAACATGAAAGCCCCTCCTCTTCACCTAATAAATTCCATACAATACCCTCAAAGATTGTCGGTACTATTTATGAGGAAGATAAACCGGATAGTGTATTGCCTATGCGTCCTCTCCTACGCGGTTATAATTCACATGTCACCCTGCCAACACGTGGCACACGTGGTACTCATCATTATGTTGCTGATTTTTGTGAGAATGATATTGGCCAGGGTTATTGCAGCGATGGTGATTCACTGCGTGTAAGTAGCGCACGTTTAGCAGCGCATCATAGCCCCACTGGCGGCAGTAGTGGTGGTTCTTCAAGATATCATCATCAAGACATCGACAATGGATATTTATCGGAAGGTAGCGTCGGTGTGGGTCTGAGTCCGAATGGCGGCTCTACGGTGGCAGGTGGTCACGGTAAACACTTTTTGAGTATGATGCGTGCTAGAACACAGCTGCCAACGACAATCGAAGAAAGGTAAGTGAAAGAAGAATTATTAAATTTATAAAAAATTCCCGTGAAACTTCTAAGTTCAAACTTAAATTTCGAATATTAGTTTTTCTTAAGCTTAAGTGCTTTTTCTACAGTTATTTACTTTAAACGATCCATCTAAAACATAAATTCTGTAAAGTGAAACTTGCTTACTTTTATACCTCCCATCAATAACATCTACTTAAATGTAAATCGATTGTATTTTCCATGAATCATACCTGTTAAAATACGAAAAAAAAATCACTTTGAATCTGTTCCTTTTTCGTTTTTTTCTTTTATCCCTAATTTTTGCTTTATTTGGCGCTGTATAAATAACTAAACATAAGAACACAATGGCAAGTGACTCACTACCATTGGCATGTTCTGGCATGGAATCATTTGTTTGGTGAAATCACAATTCTACTAAAAATAACGTATCCAAAATCATTTCCTCCTTCCCGCCCCTCCTGCAGTTCTTTTACTTATGGTTTATTCCTTTCATACATATGAATATATTTGCTTGAACAATTTTTGCCTTTGCCTTTACCGAAACTCGGGTATTTAATTTAATTATGTGGAACTGGAATGCATTATCAAAGAGTCTTACAACAATAATAAAGAGAGTTCCATGTGCTACCGAATGATTAACAATTATAAATGGTGTTAATTACATATTATTTTTCAAGCTTTGATTCAGAGAGGTTGACAACTAATTTTGTACATTTCAATAGAGTAAATTGGTATAAGTTAGTCTTTTGTTTGGAAGAACTAGTTATGGAGCTCTGCATGAAATATTTGGATAAAACTGAATTATATTCCTCAGTGAGATTTTTCTATTAGTTTGGAATAGTTAGAAAAAAAAAACAAAAACCTTCACTCAGTCACTCCATCGAGATTTGCTTGGATATGTTTTAAAATTCATCTATAAACAAGAAATGCTAAACCATTGCATATATTACGACATTACTTTTCAACAATCCGTTCTAATTCACACGAACAGAGGTGAGCATTGCATGAATAACCTAGAGGGAAAATGAAGAATGCATCACTTTTGTTATATATATCGGAGTGGAGGTGAGTCCAACATTAGTGAAAAAAAAAACCGTTCATAATTTTATTTTTATAATTTATGGAATTTAATTGAAATGAATTGAATAATGAAACAGCTCAGGCACGTACGTCTATCAGCCGTTTTTTTCCCTTTTTTCTTCTGACTTATCTTGCCACACCATTTCGGATTGTAATTACTCATAAAAGTAATCGTTTTGCTAGTAAAAGTAATCATTTTACTTTCTTATACTAGTGCTGCCATTCTCTCCGATTAATTTCATTCAAGTTCACTACTTGACGTTTCAGTTATTAATTTTGCATTACACTGCGACATATATGTATGTAGGAGAGGAATTGAGCATACTCTAACTTTCTACATTTGGTTGGTTCCTGCCGGTCGACACACTCGAAAAGCGGACTGGATACGATTCGGTGAGTTCGTCGACGAAAGAATTCGCGTCGTTCTTAACCTCCGGACAATAGAGTCAATCGAAGAAGCCTCTAATACATTAGGACGAATCTTGGTTGAATGCTACGAGATGCTGTGTCCGGAACATAGGAGTAGACAAGTTAAGGCGGTCCCTTGGTGGAACGCTGAGCTTTCGAAACTCCGGAAAAACTCCAGGAAGCTTCTGAATCGAGGCTTCAAATTTCGGTTGGAAGTGGACTGGTCTGCCTACTGTCAGCTGCAAAAAGGCTATAAGAAGAAGGTGAAATATTTAAAACTGGACTCTTATAGAAATTTTTGCAGTGAAATGGTAAATCAGAAGGGTTCGGCGAGGCTATGCAAAGTTCTTCAAAGGGACCGGACGGCTAAGATGGACTCACTTCTGAAGCCCAATGGCTCCTATACCAACTGCAAATCAGAAGTTTATGACGTACTCCTTGCAACGCACTTCCCGGGTGCTCCTCAGAGCGTTGTTAATACTTCTGTTCAGGTTGGCTCTAGTACCAGAAGGCTTGATTGGTTTATAGCCTCTAGAATAGTCACCGAAGAGACATTTAGGTTTATCTTTCCGTCATTCGAGTACTTTAAGTCCCCTGGACCAGACGGCATTTATCCCATCATGCCAAAGCGGGGAAGGGCAAATTTTTTGAAGGTTTTGGAAAGAATCTTCATGGCTTGTCTCGCTCACGGATGTATTCCAAGTCTTTGGCGCTCGGTTAAAGTTGTATTTATTCCTAAACCGGGAAGGGATAACTATGCTCTATCGAGAAGTTTCCGACCGATAAGCTTGACATCGTTTTTGCTTAAAAGTCTGGAATGCATGGTTGAGAAGCACATCAGGCTGAAGGTTCTGAGTCAAAACCTTCTCAATTCTTGACAACATGCTTATCAGAGTGGAAAATTTTGTGAATCAGCTCTTCATGACTGTGTTAGTACAGTTGAACAAGGGCTGGAAACAGGAAACTACACCTTGGGAGTGTTTGTCGACTCGATGTGCTTTTCGGCCAGACAATATGGTGTTGAAGAAATCGTTAATCGATGGATTCATGCCATGCCATCCAAACGGCTACTTATCACGGGGGGAGAAAACAAAGACAGTATGACGATCGAGGTTGAGAAAGAATGCCCTCAAGGGTCGTACTCCTTCCTCGTCTATGGTGCTTCGTGGTGGACTCCTTTTTTAAATATTTGCAGAATTTTGGAGTTCACATCCAAGCGTATGCTGACGATGTGTGTGTACTAACCTCGGGACGGTCCTTACAGACGGCGAGCATTAAAATGAAAGAAGTTTTAGACAATATCGAGGTTTGTTGTGATCTTCAAGGTCTTTCAATGAATCCGAGTAAAAGCACCTTAGTGCTTTTCACTAGGAAACGCAAGAAAGATGGCCGGTTACTACCAACGATGAAGGGAGTAACATTGCAGTTGTCTTTTAAAGTTAAATATTTAGGGGTAACCTTAAATTGCAAACTATTATGGAAGATGGACGTTGACTGAAGGTTATCTGGCAGTGCAGGTGAGCTTTCGGCAAGACGTGTGCTCTGAACCCAGCTCTGGTATACTGGGTATACATTGCTTTTGTGAAACCTATTATCACGTATGCCTCTGTAGTATGGAGGAGACGAACTTTGGTTAAGTCCGCAGTAACCTCTCTGACCAAGCTTCAGTGCCTGGGTATCACTGGTGCAATGTGTACTATATCTGGTGATGCCTTGCTTGACGTGCTTCCTTTGTATCTCCAAATCTTTAAAGAAACGATGAGAGCTTAGAAGAACACGAGTAGATCCTCGTAATTTTTTCGATGTCTAAAAATCCTATTAAACTCCTCATTCTTTCCTTGGCCTAAGAGGAACAGTTTATTTCGGATTAAACTTGATTCTTAATACTTTTATAATCGTTAGAGATACATAGTACTCTTTGATTATATTTTTCTAATATCGATTCAATCGTATGGACAGTTTCTCTTTCACATTTTGACTTCTTTTAGTTGTTTCCAAGCAAGTGATGTCGATTATTATTTTAAAGCTCAATCCTTTTACTTCCTAGTACTTGAAACTAATTAGTAAGCACAAAAGTTCTGCGCTCGCATTGATTGAAATCAGTATCTTCACCTTTTCCATCTGGGAGACTAATGCAATTTGCATACGTAAGAGTGCGTTAAGGCATAACTACAAAAAATACGTTGCATACTTTTAGGTGTTATAAACAAGACATGCACAAATAAATCAACACTCAACAACAGAAAAAAAACTTATCTATGGATGTCGTCTGTATATAAATACAACGATGAATGAATATTATTATTTTTTGCTAGACAATAATGCGATTTTCCTTATCCTCACATTTACTGTAGAAGAAAATTTATTACTATAAATAAAAATCGTAATAGAAAAAATTTCATTTCAAAAAGAAACGCGACATTGCATTAATTTGTCAGATCAAACGTGATGATTGTCATGCTAATGAATAAAATAAGTGAGCGAACGAAAGATAAGCGAAACTAAATTACGTTAGGAAAAAGGACATTTCCATTTTAAAAGGGCAGCATTACTGGGGTTGGCTGCACAAGGGAGTAAAATCAGAAGCAATGAAAACCAACAAGTGTTCATCAAAAGAGAAAGCATAAAAATTCATAAATTAAATTTTTTTTTTTTTTGCTTGTTGTGTGAAATAATAAAGCAGAAAAATATTTAATTGAAATATTTGTGAGCAAGAAATCCCAACATAATTAAAAACAAAAAAAAAAAAAGAAAACCTGAAATTCAAATTCTTCATTTTAATTACATTTTCAAACAATTACAAATATCTCCGAATACAAATGAAATGAACACGAGTAAAGCATGTGATTTAAATTCATTTCTCGCTTTCATTCATACATAACCTCATAATTGGCATATTTACGTCAATTGACAGTTATGACAGTACGCATAACAGCACAAGTCGAGCATAAATCTTGTAAAACAAAAATCAAAAATGTTTTCTTGTTTGTTGTTGATACTAACACCGGAGGGCAAATTAACATTTGCAGGTTAATGACAATCTGAGCACACACTCCTCTGAGATCACACTAAATTGAGTTGAGTTGAGTTGATTTTTGGAGAGGTTATGTTTGTTTGTTTGTTTGTTGGTCGGTCGCTTGCTTGTTAGAAAACGCTTTATAACATGACAAGGCATGAGATGTGGGATTTTATTGCTTTGACAGGTGACAATTGTTTCTGTGTGTCTGTCTTATTGGTAGATATATGTACATAAATATGAATGTATATTTCTGTGTTTGACTGAGTGTGAATACTTGTTGACAATTTGCAAATGACATTTGAGTGCACATGAAGTTTTATTCAAATTTAATAAAAATTTATAAGTGACGCAACAACAAATATATATGGCAATTGAATGCGATAAATGCAGAGTGACAATCATAGTTTTTAACAAAGACAATTATCGGTGACATGTTTGAAATTCAATATTTGAATTTTCGTGCTTATATGGTAGGTCAAAATCTACTGCTATTATACAATAGTAAACATTGTTTAATCAGTTCCACTGATCCCAAAATTGTTCTATGACACTTAATCTGAATCTGGTCGCAAAATTGTTGTATAACTTCCCCCATCTACGAAAGATTGTCATATTCCACGGAATTTTTGACGGAGAAATCGAATTTGATCGCAAAATTTCTCTATTGTATGCTCAATCCAAAAACCGAACCATTTCCAGTTAATTTTTTGACGCTGGATCTAAATCTGGTAGCAAAATAGTTCTATAATGTACCTGATCCAAAAGCAATCACCATTTTCCGTAAAATTTTTAAAGCTGAATCAAAAAAAAGTGACCAAGTCAAGAAAAATGGTGATTTCCCATGAAATTTTCGGCGCAAAATTAGAGTCTGTTCCCAAAATTTTTCTATTACTTTCCTGATCAAAAAACTATAGCCATTTTCAGTTACATTATTGATGCTGCATCAAAATCTGGTTCCAAAATTATTCTATTACGTGCCTAATCTCTGCAAGCATAGAAATTTCTCGTGAAATTTGTTATGCAAAACTAACATCTGGTCCAAAATTGATATATTACTTGGCTGATCCAAGAACCATACCCATTTTTTCGTGGGATTTTCGATGCTGAAGCCGAATTTAGTCACAAAGTTATTCTATCACATAACAAATCTAATAACCGTGGTCTTGCCCAGTCGAATCGTTCGCTCTGAATCCAAATCTATCCGTAAAATTGTTCTATGACGTGCTCGATCAAAAAAAAATCGCCATTTCCAGTACAATTTTTGACGAGGGTCCAAAACTGTTTACAAAATTGTTCTATTAATTGCCCGATCTAAAAAAACATGGCAATTTCCCATGCAATTTTTAACGCAGAACTAGAACCTGGTGCATAATTATTATATTTTCTCGATCCAAGAACTTTTGCAATTTCCCTTCGAATTTTTGACGCAAAATTCAGATCTGGTCCCAAAATTTGTATATCACTTGCGAGATCAAAAATCCATGGCCATTTCCCGTTGAATTTTCGGCACTTAATCCGAAAATGCTTGCAAAATTCTTTTATCAAGAGCCCGATCCAAGAACCATGATAATTTTCCAACCAACTTTAGACACAGAACTCGCATCTTATTCCAAAATTTTTCTTTAACTTACTTAAATCCAAATCCAATCGTGATTTTTCGTGTAATTTTTAACATTTAATCCGAAACTGCTATCAAAATTGTTTAAACGTGCCCGATCCAAGAACCGTGACCATTACGCTTGAAGTTTTTTAGACTGAACCCGAATTTGGTCTGACCACACAATCACAACCAATCTCCATAGATTTTTTGAGGCTGAATCCAAATTTGATTGCAAAATTCTTTTATCAAAGAGCCCTATCTAAAAACCGTAGCTGTTTTCCGTAGAAATTTTGATGTATTTGGAATTCAAATCTAGTCGCAAGTCTGGTCACAAAATTTTTTTCAATCACCAGTCTGATCCAAGAAAAATCACCATTTTCCATTTAATTTGTAATGTTGACTGCGAATTCGTGCTCAAAAAAATTATTTAAACGTCCTGGTAAAAGAACCGTGACCATTCTGATTAAAGTTTTCTAGACTGAATCCGAATCTGGTCTCAAACTAGTTCAGCTATCCGATTTTAGAACCGTCACCATTTTCCATTTAATTTTTAATGTTGACTGAGAATCCGTCCTCAAAAAATTATTTAAAAGTCCTGGTAAAAAAACCGTAACCATTCTGATTTAGATTTTCTAGACTGAATCCGAATCTGGTCCCAAACTAGTTCAGCTGTTCGACTTTAGAACCGTCACCATTTTCCATTTAATTTTTAATGTTGACTGCGAATCCGTCCACAAAAAATTATTTAAACGTCCTGGTATAAGAACCGTAACCATTCTGATTTAGATTTTCTAGACTGAATCCGAATCTGGTCCCAAACTAGTTCAGCTGTTCGATTTTAGAACCGTAAACATTTTCCGTCGAGTTTTTGACGGTGAATCCAAATTTGGCCATAAATTTTTGATGCTTGATTGAAATCTGGTCACAAAATTGGTGTCATAGGCCCGATCCAAGATACATGGCAATTTTTCGTAGATTTTTGAACGCTGAATCTAAATCTCGTCAGAAATTATTTGGCAGATATAAGAAACGTGGCTTTCCCTGTAGAATTTTCAAATCTGAATCTAAATCTGTTCGCAAAATTGTTTTTGCCACGTTTTTTCAATTACAGAACTCTGGTCTTTCCCTTGTAACGCTTAATCTACTCTCGAAATTGTTCTAGGTTAGATTTAGTGGCTGTCTATCTGCACACACTTAAGCCAAATACTGCTCATTGTGTTACTACGTGGGTGCTATATCCATCCGCTCTCTTTAAAACTGAAACCAAGTTGAGCGAGCCACTTGGGCTTTTTTATATAATGAAGTAGGTCCGACTTTGGGGCAAGTCGGGTAGGTCGTCTAGAAAAGCCGGATAGCCAGGGCCTTTTTTAAGAACCATAGGCACATCCGGTGAAATTTTTATCAATCAAATCTGGCCTCAAAATTGATTTGTCACTCGCCCTATCTAAGTTCTATAGCTAAATTCATATCTGGTCACAAAATGGCTCTAACCTATCACGTTTAATATAAAGAAATGGAACTAAGCCTCATTTTTGAGGTAGCTGTTAGAAATTCGACTGATCTACTATAGTTTGATGACAGTTTAATTCACAAAAGTACCTTACAATAGACTTTTGGATCTGAACGGCCACTTAACCTATTTCAACTTTTATACTTCTAAGAAAATGTAAATTTAATTTTTGCAATTTAATTTCGCTCTTTTCTCCTTACCCTCTTCAAATCGTAGCTATTTATGAACACTTAAATCAAGCACATTTTTTTCGCATTTTTTATTTCACACTGAATCCTTTTTTTTGTAATGTGGTGGTCACATGAAATTTTCAACGCATCATTATCCTTTTATCGCCTCAATGAATAAAATATATAAAAAAAAAAAAACAAAGGATATTTTTGACACTTAACGACACGACATGCTAGATTTTTTTAAAATAAAAAACACATAATGCATGAGAGGAAGTTCTTCCACTGGAGAAAGCATTTAAACTTGAACTTTTTATGAAGTGAATGTGAATGCGTAAACATTCTAGCTGAAAAGCAAAAATATGTGTGACTAATGCTCATACAGATTTCTTTAAAAAAGAATTTAGTTTTACTCAAAAAAAAGGAAGTAGAAGTAGAAAAAGCACAGCATGTGACCATGTCTGTTTTTGACTGGCTTCAAGAAAACCAAACAGAGTCACTAACTATAAATAAAGCAAGTAAGATTTATTTAATATATATCAAAAAAAAAAAAAAAAAAAATACAAACAACAAACGGAAATTTCGAAATGCTTGCTTTTTCCGCTTTCCGGGATATAACAAAATCATAATTCAAATGATTTGGAAAGGAAAGAACCAAACCAAAACTATAGAAAAAAAAAGTGCGTCATAAACTGTTGAGCTTTTTAAAAGAAGGTGATGAAGAGAAAGAGTAGCATACAAGGAGGAAAGAAAGAGAGTCTAGTCGTGATGTAGTGGCTGTAGACAAATAAAAAATAAGAAGAAGAAACAGAAAATGTCTGCGTTATGAATTTTTGAAAATAATTTTCATCAGCAACAACAAGGATAAACAGTATAGAAATGCTAGAGCGGTCTATAGCTATAGACGCCATATTGTCTGGCAAATATTGACCATCATCATAACGAAATGGTTGAAGTTGTTGATGTTGTTGTTGCTTGTGTCTCTGTCTACCTTTTTTTTTTTTTAAGTTAACAGGATGCGTGTCTTGCAGTTTGTTGCTTGTTGCATGTTTCATCATCGTTTTAGGAGTAAATAGAAATTGAATTTTTTTTTTTTATTTTTTTTTTTTTAATGCAGGTGTTGGTGCTTGGTTTTGCTGCACATTTTTATTAGCTGTGAAATGTTTGCGAAAATGTATACTACTTGCTCACGATTTGTGTGAAACATGAGAAAATTCAATTACGATTATTGTCGGGACGTGATTGATCATTTGATAATGATGTGCGTTAATATTGAATAATAATTTTATAGCATATTTTTAGGATTATATTTATAAGGTTTCTGTTAGTAAAGAATGTTAAATAAAAATGGAATGGGTGAAAACTTTAGGGAATTAAATCGATATAAAATTTATATATTAAATTAGAGTTTCCCTGAGCTCAATGAAAAATACTTTGATCAGGAAGGTACAATATACGCTGTAATATTTTAAAGCATATTTTTAGGATAAAAATAAAATTTTTGTTTCGCTTAAAAAAAATAAACTCCCGTTTAAGTGGTCGGGGATGGTCTCCTTTTTTCATTATTCCCACTCATCTCTCCCTTCCCCCTTAAATAAAATTATTTCAAATACAATTTTGTTAATTCCCACAAAATGTTAGCATCTTGTTTTGTTTTCATGTTTTGTTATTGAGAGGATTAGAGGTCGCTGCTATTGTTTTTTCCCGTTTCACGTATTTGTTTTGTCACTTTCTTGTCTAATGAGCTGGAAATTGTTGTCGTCGTATCTAAGAGTGGAACGGAGGAAGTGAATTCTATGAATTTGTGTAATTTTTATTAATGGAAAATTGATTTTTTTCTTTCTTCTAACAGATTTTTAGAAATTAGGTTAACGCAATAAATTTTTCTTATATTCATTTTTAGGAAAAATTAAATGGCTTGGAAGTATATTGAGATAATTTCCGATAAGCTTTACTTCACTTGCTATTAAAGCAGTGATTAAACTTTAAGTTAAAGCATAAGTAGTGTAAATTAGCTGTTTTGTTTGATATTTTAATCAACAGTTTAAATTTTAGTTTAGTTTCATAACTATTCTCAACCAGAGACTGATAGAATTAGTAATGGGAACTATCTTGTGATTTCAACTATCGATAGTTAGTAACTGAATCATTTTGACTATCGAACGATTTTTCATTTGTTCATTTATTCGAACTAGTTAGTAGTGATAAAAACTATAGAGCGAATTCAGCTATTAAAATGCTGAATGAATGATTATAACGACCGAATGATTTATTCAGTCGAATTCATTTATTCCCATATTTTGCTTACAGGAAAAATCGTTGGCATTTTTCTTTAATAGCAAAAAATCGTTAATTTTTTCGAAAAAATCAGTCAAGTGATTTTTTCAGGACTAATCGAATGAGTCCAATTTTTTTTCGTTTAATTTCTCATTCAAATTTTTCGTTGTTCGTGGCGAATTTCACCAATCCCATTCGTTCTATTTTGTGATTCGTTAATTTTGAGAGCATATCACTGAATTATTCCAATGAAATCGATGTAGTTTTTGTATACAGATCGTAAAATTCAGTGTTGAATCGTGTCTATCCAAAAAACTGAAGCGAAGAACTATCTAAAGATTTTTCTCTCAAAAATTACAAGTACATTCTCGTTGATTCCGAAAAGAGTTGCATTGATTCATCATTTGCATCCTCAATTAACCATGCTATTGTGAGTAGAAGTTTTGTAAGATACTTGAGATCACAAATTATATTGACGAGGTTACAATTATCAATATTCAGGCAGCACAAATGACAAAGAGTAAGATCACCCCGTTCACTACATTGACGAAATGTAATTTGAAACAATGATGTTTCGAATGCGGACTCACTTTTAACCGCAATAATCAGTGTTTCGTTCATATTAATTTCCTTAAATTTAGAGCCTTAGACCCTTTCCCCCTTAGATCTGCAGTAGCGCCATCAACGCGTGTTCTCCAGCGAATGCAATGCCGTTAAGTTCGTGTAATTTCGTGGATATCCGACTCCTCTATTTATTCTATTTCATGATATGTCAGAGAGAGAGAGAGAGAGAGCAGCACACTTTTCTGATGAACTCATCAAGTTGAAAACATAATCGACCCATTGGCCATAGTGACGTTGGGAAGTAACCTAATGCTTCTCTGGTTTCTCTAGTAAATACGAAGACTAACATGCAGGCAATGATTACGGAACGTTTGTAGCACCCCAGTTGTGAAGCTGGTATCATCTTCTAAGCAAAACAGGCACTTGATTAGAAGAACGGACTTCATGTTGAACCAAAAAAACGCAATTTCTGTAATCATATTATGGGCATTATACCGGAAGTTACTTTGTTCTTGTTGCATCTGAACTCGATATCATGACAAGGATGAATCTCTATGATATTCTAAACTATCAATGGGACATTGGGGCTCTATGGAACGTTAAGTCCAGTTAAGCTCTTTGCTGTCGCTTATTTCTTAAATTTCTTAAAAGTTTTAACCGCGGCTCGAAATTTACTTTCGAAATATCCGTTGCACATGAACTCACCTAAGTCTATTTAGTTTTTCAGCCTTGCAGCTTTTCATTTAACGGCTTGTCTACATATCTCAATTCATGCGGAAATTGTGGTCAATCCACTATAAATTTAGGTTCATAAAATGACTCAATATCACCGAAAACGCAACAAATTTCAGCATTTTAAATATATTAAAATATGTTTCAAGTTGTGGATTGATTTCATCTTATACCTACGTTCCCACTGAGCCGAAATTTCAATAGTTTCGGTAAATGCAATCGTGCGCCTTGTAAAGCTGGTTTCGTTTCAGAGTTCATTGATTTTTTCTTAATGTAAAATATCGGGGGCTAATATAATTATTGCTAAATTTTTCGGTCTTAACCTTTTGAATACGAAGAGAATCAAAATGATAAACGAAATATTTAGTATCAAAATAAAAGTGCAAAAGAAAGCGTCAATTGTTATGTATTTTTTTCCAGCAGCCTTGCTCCGGCAGCTTCTCTGCCATTTGTTCATATGTGCAGCTGTTTTTTTGCCCTTCGCAACTCTTCCACCTTCTCTGCCCATATGAGTTTTTCTTCCCGCGCACTCCACAAATTTCTTTTTTTTATATTTTTATTTCTCCATATTAATCAAGTTGTAAGTAAAGCAAAATATAAATGCCAATATTCATTTCAGTGAAAGCATTTAGGGTTGCATTCGATTTTTTAATCGGTTTCGATGCGGTTTCATTAAAACCACCTCATTTCCGTAGTTTCGTTTGACATAATTTTACATGCCAAAATTGAGCATTTCAACGCAATTTCAGCCGAAACCATGAAAATACAATACAAATACAAAAAATAAATAATAAATAAAAAAAAAAATGAGCGAAACTGCTCAATTTCGGCTCAGTAGGAACAAAGTATTATTCATTTTCATTACTCCTTTGATTTATCTTTTACTGCTAACATTTTCCCTTGTGTATTTTAACCAATACACAAAATAGCCTCTAGTGAGTATTCGCAGCAATAACATTATACACCATTGCACATATTCACCACTTAAGCTATGACAACAACCAAATTTGTATTATAGCTTCTTACCAAACTTAAATGCATTAATTCACCATGGTGGATAGATGAAAATGAAGTGAGTTTCGAATACTCTTAAATATTAAACCGTTAAAAGTAAAGAGAGAATTTTCATATAAATATTTAAAAATTTTATTTATTATAATTTTTATATAATTTATTTTCGTTTAATTTACTGTTTTATTGAAAGAAAGATATCTAAATTTGTATAAATTTATTTTCTATGTATTTTTGACTAGTCATTGTAGTGTTTGGTACAATGAACTTCTGAGCAAAAAATCATGAGTTTATAATAAGACAAAACCAAAAAGTTTGTTTAAAATTTTTTACACATATATTGTGTGATAAAAGTACCAGACTGAAAGATGTAAATGAGTTATTTACCTATAGTTGTAGCCATGTGAATAGAGCGAAAAGAAAAGAGAGAGAAAGAGAGTAAATATATTCATGTTGTTCATGTTCATGTTGTTGTTGTTTGATGCATGAAAATTTTCATATGCAACTCAGATAACTGGATCTGTCACTGATGACATACTTTCAACTTTTGCTAAGTCATTGTAACCTGCCGCTTTTCTGGCAACCTCACGTCTATATACTCATAAAAAAACGAACCAACACCACCTTTTGACTGGCAAACCCCGTCTTAGTCTCCTCGGAGTCCAATTTACTTACACTTAATTATCACTATAGGCCATAAGTATATGTCAAGCTTTTGCTGCTACTATAACCTACTTCCATCAAATATATTCAGCATAAAACTATAGGATTCATACAATAATGCAATATTTTAAATTCAAATCAGATTAACAGCTTATTTCTATTCAAATGATATGATTCAAATTAATATTCAATATTTAAATATAATATCTCATATCAATTCTCAGTAATACCCAGTCATTATATGCATATCTACACTCATACCTAAAAATCAGTCAACATATCTGTCAATGTCAAACAAAAGCAGTCAGCCAATATGAAAATCTCCATTATAAACGCTCTGCAAACAATAAAAATCAGTGGAAAAAATAAATTAAAAATGCTACAGGGAAAAAGCAAAAAAAGAACAACAATATAATATAAAAAAAAACAATAAAACTAACGACACTGAAATCACACAATCACGGAAAAATAATCAATCCACCCACACACAACACATCATAAAATGAAGTACCTCCATATGCGAGCTAAAATCAGAAAAGCCCCTTCTTCACCTCTAGCACTATTTCTTCTTTTCCATGTACACACATATTTGTTTTTTAACTGCATATATTGCTCGGAATCAGTCATTGTAATTATATCAAGTAAAAATGGAATCAATTGCGCAAAGCAAAATTCAATCGTTGCATTTTGTTGTTTGTTTATTTGTTGTTGTTATTGAATGTTGATGCTGAGCTTTATAAAGTCGCTGCTGCCACCGCCTACTTGTGATATGTGCCAGCCAGGCGGAAAAAAAATATCATAGAAAGAGAATCAAAGAGTTGCTGCTTTTTATTTTTATACTGCAAGCACCTTGCACCTTAGGAGCATTGCAACTCTGTAGCTCTATAAGGTGGCGACACCAATATGATTACATATGCTAGCATATGTGAAAGTCATTAAATATGTATTGCATATATTGATGGCATATCGATAACTATTTGCCAAAGCCTACATGTGCATGAGTTTCTTATAAATACTTCTGTCTGTTCTGTGCTGATATCTGTTAGTAAATGAGGGAAAAGTATTGATTTAAAACAGACAAGGTTATTCAATTCATTTTGAATTGCATTCAAAAGAATATTAACTCTTAATTTAAAGATGAATTACTTAAGCAGAAATGCGAAATGTTAATGGTTGTCGTCAGTGATGGAAATGCAACTCAGGAAACTTACAGAAAACTTAGCGCCATCTAGTAACAAATATTTCCGTAACAAATATTTCATTTTTAAATTAAAACAAATTAATATTTGCTTTTTCAATTCATTCACTTAAAACTTTTCAACTTATTCTTAATATTCTGATATCAGTTTTTGGTAAAGTAAGCTAATGCTAGTCTTGAAGGTGATATCGGGTTTTTTATTATTGTCATCCAATATTCACTGTGATTTTAATCGTTTATGATAAAGATTCTATGGTAAACAATTCATTGTCAAAGTCTTGGCGTGCACATGGATCAATATCAGAAGTTTCGTCGTCATAATTTTATGTCAAAAAGTATAGTCGAATAATTTCCCAACGAAAATGTAACGACACTATATTTCAGAATCTGTGCTTCCTGTTCCTCTATTGCTCTATTATTTGAGCAGTCACTATTGTGGAGATTGGGAGGAGGGGTAAGAGGGGAGGAAGAATTTGGTAATAAAACGTCCCCCTGGATCCACTTGTGGTAGGTACAGAATTTGGAAGCCATAGAAGAATAGGAACCATAGGGTAGAGGGAGGTGGGGAGGGGAGAGGAGGCGAGAGGTAAGAGGGGAGAGGAGGCGAGGGGTAACAAGGGAGGAAGACTTTGGTAATAGGATATCCCCCTGGATCCACTAGTGGTCAGTACAGAACTTTGGAAGTCATAAAGGAATAGGAACTGAATGAATTTCTTCCTTCTGAGTATTGGAACTTTAGAGCCAGATTTACTACCGAAATGTCAGTTTTGGATGCACCGAAGAGGCTTCGCCAGTTGCCTCAGCTATGAGAGCGTATGTCATAATCTCATTTGGTAGCAAATAGTTTGAGAAAGTCTGTGACACTAGTATCGGTCAGGCTCAAATAGGTCGATTGCAGATATACCAAAGTTAGACCTTGAATGTCCTCAGTTTTTCCCAAGCCTTCTCAAAAATTTGAGGGGGGCAGGGGGGGGGGGTAATACCAAGTCTATAGTTGGCTTGTCATGTTTGAAGCCAAACGGATAAGTACCAACAAGTTTTTTGACGATGGTTTTTTATATATCGCTCATTTACTAAAAGACTGTCATAAGTCAAAAAACACGACTTTTGAGTTAATGATGCAGAATTATTCATTATATCACACTTCATATTGTGTAAAAATTTCATATTAATATCTTGTATACTCTGCGCGTGAGAATTATAAGATTTCTTCCTTTTTTATGCAAAGTGGGAATCAATTGAAAACTTTAAACGCGTTTTCTGCAAAATCGCGTTTTTTGAGTTATGACAGTGTTTTAGTAAATGAGCAATATGGTATTGAGAAGACTTATTCCATAGTAAATGGGATTTTCTTTCATGTACAATTTAGGAATTATCACCAAAAGAAAGTTGAAGTAGTCTGACGATAGAGAGTTTCTTTATCTGATACCAAACGAGGTTTCAGATAAAGAGACCTGAAACCTCGTTTGGTATTAGATAACTGGAGAGTCCGTAACAATTTTTACTGCTCAAGCGCTATGGATCAGGATCATAAGTTGCTAAGTTGAATAAGCTTTGCAGAGATATTAAATCCAGATTTTGACAACCAGATTGTTCGGTCACAGGTGGCTGCAATATCAATTTGGCCTTCTGTAGGTTTTATCGAATTTTAAGATTTGTTAATTTCTGATCAATTTGGCAGGTTTGAGACCAAACTGATAATATCCAATCAGATTGACGACGATGGATGGCTGGAAGAGACTTATGTGGTATTAAGAAAAGTTATAGCTGACCTCGATAGTCTAGTGGATTATTATTATTGGGGTAGCGCACTGCGACCTTTAAGGTGTATTAAGATCTATTGTGTCTAGTGGATAGTGCACAAGACTTTCATCCAGAAGGTTGCCAATTCGATTCCCGTCTTGGTCTATTAACCACCAGACTTCATAAACTTCTTATATTCACTATCGATATGAAGCGGATGAGAATTACAAGAAAGTGTACAAGAACACACCTTGGTTGGTAATGGCATAACCACCGAGCTGATAAAAAATTGTCACACAGCCGTTTGGAATCGGCATTAAACTGTAGGTCTAACCATCGCCACTGTGGTCTAGTGGCAAAATGCCAGGCTCTTGTTTCTGAAGACCCGATTTCGGTTCTCGGCTTGGGTATGTTTTTTATCTATCTGGTTTTCTCTCTTCCTTTCTTTCATTCATAACTTGGGGCTTTGGTGCAATAGATCTTATAGGTCGCAGTACCTGACTTTCGAGTCCTCCTTCCTTCAAATAATTATAATAATAATAGTAATAAGAAGAGTTATCCAAATCGTAATCGAAATCGCTTTTCCTGTGGATCGGATCGAGTTCATTGAGGTCACAAGGTTCCGTAATTCGACCTTATTTTCGCCGAAACTTGTATAAGCATTTCGCAAACACTTCACTTTGGGGTTGTACAGCTGAAGAGGGAAACCATTTGCTCCCGCAGATTCGTTATTTTTTCAGGCAAACAATAGAAAATTCTCTTTGAAGTTGAGAAGCGAAGTATCAACGTCGTCAATGATTATTGACTTCGCGAGTAGCACGATTATAGCTATTTTTACCAGCACTCTGATCATCTGTCATCAGATTTCGATTTATATTTTTACCAGAAATCAAACATTCTTAACCTAAAATCAAATTTGATAGTTTTAATAATTTGATTTAACATTTTCAACACTTCAACTGCAAACTGCATACGTATTTTTTTCCATCTTCAATTTTTTCACAATCACTTTCAAATTCATTCATAAATCAAAATCAAATGTATATGTAATAAAAATTCATAAAAATTTGCTGCCAAATATGCAAACAACTTGCAAACACACAAGTATATAAAATTGATTGCTTAAGATAGTAGGCAAAATATGCTAGCTGCTGGCTGCAGTTACTACTACAAGCTTCCTACTTATTACACAGTTGTGTACTTCTTACTTATAGACAAGTTTCAACGCCAACAGCAGCAATAGAAACAGCAACAACAACATTAGCAAAAACAACACCAACAACACGGTTGTAAAAAATAAAATCCTACAATAATTTCGCTTTCATTCGACATTTACTTTTTTACTGAGCATAAGTAGTTGGCAACACTTTGATAAATAATAATAGTATGGAGGCTGCTATTGCCAATGTAGTCAGCAGCAAGCAACAATATTGTTGCTTTTTTTTTTTTTTTTTTTGTTATATGTTGCAAGATAATGTTGGAAAACAAGCCCGCCCTTGTGTTGTATACAAGAAAAACAATTTGATTGTAAATAAAAACAAAAACAAAAACAGCTTTTCTCTGGCAAAATTTTTGTGAATGAATTTCAGTTTTAAGAGAGTTATATTTTCTCACTCTCTCTCTCTCTTTCTGTTTTACTCTCTTCTTGTAATCATTTGCGAAAATATCAATTGTTGCTTTACTAATGACTTCGAAATTCGTAAATATTTTCATTGCCATTTCATGGTATCTAATGGTCCACCCACCACCGTCACTTGCAGTTTCCATCTTTGTTTGTGGAGGAGTTTTTTGTTTTTGTTTTTCCTTTTCCCTTCTATTTTTTAGATGGTGGGTGGGTGTTAGTTAGTATTAGTTATGAGTATTTTGACATTTAAAGTTTTTGTTTTCACATTGCGATAGTTCGAATTTCAAATTTCGAATGGCGGCGTGAATGAGGAGACTATGTGTATATCAGGTACTGAATGCTAAAGATTCTAACTAAGCGTTTGGTAATAAAATGTCAGATTTTCAATTAAAAATTATAAATATTTTTGGAAAAAATGTCAAGTTTACATATGCAACAGTATGGTAATATTGCAAAACTCTTGAAATGTTATTCGAAATTATTGAATTTTTCTAAATGATTGAGTTTAAAAGTTTCAATTCTACCAAAATATTTTATTGTATGACCTTTGTAAGAAGAAAATTTACTTTCTCTGAAATCTCTGCTATTTCTGGCCACTTTATAGCCCCTACTCCATGTATTCTGACCTGACTCAGCATCACTATATCAAGATTATATTTCTAAATTTTAAAGTCCAGGCATTTCAAATCGAAATAAACAATATTTTTATAAAAAAAACCGATTAGTTTTCTGAGTTTTATGCTTTAATCTATAACCTATTAGTCAATCAAATCCAAAATCACATAATCTTGATTTATCATTGAAGATACACACGGCGAATGACAAAAAATGAAATCAATTAGTAATATCTTTTGGTTTTCTTCGAAAAATGTTGAACTTTGACTCTATATTTAGAATGAAGATAATTTATTTTCTTTGATTTTAAGTCAAAAGCGATCATTGTTAGTTTAGGCGAAAGAGAAACAATTTTTATGATTCCTATGCCCTAAGAATTTACTTGAATATTTTTATTGGCATCACCCAAGAACTTGTAGAAGAATTTTCTTTTTGAAATTGATGCTCATTAGATTTCGCTTGAGTCTATGTCTTGGAAAAAAAATGTAAATTTAAAGATTTTCTAAATGGGCGGTATTAATTTTGATTTTTATATCTGTTTTTGAAAACTCTCATTCTTGCTTTAAATTAGGCTTCATCTGAGTCTATTTTTTTTTTTTTTTTTCAATTCTCTATCTGAGAATCGAAACCGTCGAATTGGTCCGTCGAGCATTTAAGAACTTAGTCGAGGAAGTGACTCACTTAATTGGACTTTTTTTTTAAGAATTTAACCCCATCTGGGAATCGAACCTGAGGCAGCTGGGACTCCAGTCTAGCACTCATTCACCAGGCCACGGGTGTTAATGTCTTTCCCCTGAAATAAAAAAATTATGGATTTGATTTAAATAGATTTCGAAGATTAACTTCTTAAAGTGTTAAAGTTTTTTTTTTCCCCCGCTAAAAAAATAATATGAAATCTTGAAATTTTTTAAAAATTAACGTAACTACATCAGCATTACCCTAAAAACAACCTAAGATAGTTCCTGATTTTGCGAAGAATTTTTTTTTCGAAATCTTCCGTTTTTCGTTATCAGATCTCGTCACAGTCTATTTTGTTTCTCTTTAAAAAATACAAAAATATCGTTGGTTCAAAATAAAAGTTTTTTGATAGAGCGAAAAAAATTAAGCTAATTCCTCTTCCGAGCCCACTCTCCCCTTCTCTCTGCCCCTCTCTCTTCGGAAACCACTGAATTTGCCAGTCCGCGTTCAGCATATTTCGGTGAATCCGGGTTAGGTTAAGTTGGAGTGGCTGTCAAAAAACACACTTAAGCCTAAACGGTCCATTGTGATAACATATAGTTAGGCTCATAGTTTAACACCGATTCCGAACGGCGGTGTGGCAATTTTTTATCAGCTCGGTGGTTTTGCCATTACCATTACCATTACTTTCTTATAATTCACTTTATATCGAAAGTGAATATAAGAAGGTTATGAAAACTAACCACTGGATGAAGACGGGAATCACACCCGAACCTCCCGGATGAAAGTCTAGAGCACTACCCACTAGACTATCGAAGTCATCTAGATTATCGTTGCTCCAGAATAAAATTTTTTGATAAAGCGAAAAAATTTGAGCTAATTCTTCTTCCGGGCCCACTCTCCCCTCTCCCCCTGCTCCTCTCTCTACGGAAACCACTGAATTTTCCAGTCCGCGGTCAACATATTTCATGCAATAATGGATCGTCGAGATTGATTACTAGTAAAATAGGCAAAGTGTTAGTTGTCACCGGACGGATAATGGCAGCCAAACTCAGAAAAACTCTGGCACGACACTTATTTCTTACTGAAATGTCTGCCGAAATCGAATTTAAATAATACAAGCCTGCAAAATTTCGGGTTTTGCTTGACTCAAGAATCAAAGTACCTACTTCCCGCTAAATTACAATCCAACTGCAGAATTGTTCTATCACATAAAAATTTTAAAAGTTTGATAGAAAAATTAAGTGTCGGCAGGCACTCATAGTAGAAGTGAAACTTTGTTGTTTATTTGAAAATTATTACAAAACATTTATAACAAATTCTGTTGAAATTTTTGCAGTTTTCCTCTATTTTGTTTTTGCTTTTCTTCTGTTGATACTCTCTACACTTATCGGAACAAACACGACGTAGTATAGGTATATAACACAAGAAAGGAAAGTTTCGCTATATCCAAGAAGTAGACTCCCTGCTTGATTGTATGTAGCCGATTAACAACTGCTTAGCTTTGCTTCATACTAGTTTCGTATGAGTGCAACAAAAACGCGATTTTTCACGTGACCGTTGTTGTTGAAGCTTTTGTACTCATACTCTTTCCATTTTCTGAAACTTTTTTTCTGTTGATACTCTCTACAATTATCGACACAAACACGACGTAGTACACGTATATAACACATGAAAGGTAAATTCATCTATATGGAATCAAACTCTCTCACTAAAGCACATGAGATAAAACGCGCGAATTCGACTTTCTGCATGATTGTATGTAGCCGATCTCTATATGACCTCCTCCGCTAAACACTAACAACAGCATAACTTCGTTTCTTATTAGTTTCATATGAGTGCAACAACAACGCGTTGCAAAATTTTCGATTTACCCTCACTAAAGAAGTTTCACTTCAAACAGACTTGAATTAGCTCTAGTCGCCCTCCACAACTTTTAGATCCGCTTCGATATATCAAAATCTAAAAACCTCAACATAAATTTCCAATATTGAGCCGATGTCACCTATCAGTACAAGATCAAATTAAGCAGGCAAAAAAGTCGAGGTTGAATGTTAGTCGGATGCTAAAGAAATTTGTATTATTACTTAGTACTTGTAGCAAGAATTGGTTGCTAACAATCGAAAATTGGCATTCAGCCAAAGAGACACGGTCGGACGAGCATTAATTGAGAAAATTTGACCGATGCTGATTGAAAAAAAAAAACCAAGTAATAATGAAGCAAGTTTGAAAATAAACGTGTTGGGTCGCTCGAGACTAAATATTCGGGTGGTTTAGCTATCAAGGCTCGCCAGTGGCGGTACGTCCAAATAAGCCCAAAAGCCGGGCTTGCCTAAGAATTGTTAACTGAAAATTTGTACAATATGTACTTACAAAATTACTACTTTTGTTTTAACTGAAAGAATAATTATCTTTTAAAAATTTGTATTTGTATTACCCTGTTTTTCAATAGTTCGTATATGTACTAATAAAAAATTAAATGTGGATTATATAAAATACACACAAGCATTCATGCTATCGCAGTTCATCAAGTTGGCTTGGCTTACGAGGCTTTTAAAATTTGAAAACGTATGTTTTCGTAACATGCTATCTCGCTTATTCTTATAGGAAGTTCAATAGCTTTTTTAGTATGTGCGGTTCCATAAAAAGTAGCAGCATACCAATTTTCTACTACTATGTATGATTTTATATAGAACTTAAAAGCTGGCTTTCAGTTTTTGTTTGGCATTTGGAAAGTATTTACTCCAATTTCTTTTACTCCTATATTTTTGCGCCATTAGTTTTAGCAGAGTTTCAAACCGGTTAAATTTGTCAATTTTAGCCTTTTTGGTTTGATAAAAAAATGCACTGGGCTTGCCTCATCAGTAAATGCTAGGCACGCCACTGAGGCTCACAGTTTTATATGTTACATTAGAATGAAAATGAATTACTTTTCATGACAATCTGTCATAGATTTGCCATTGCTTACAAAGAGGTTATGGTTTTCGAATTTACTTAAAGCCTTTCTGCATTACCTAAAACAGCTTTCAAATTTTGAATTTCAAGCACGACTAATGCCAAGGATTGGTTGGCAACGGTCAGATATTATCATTCAACCAAGGACGAGTAAAAATTGCTTACTGAGAATAGATTATATAGTATAAAAAACACAAGCCTGCAAAAATTCCTACATTTTACAGCTAAAGTAGATAGACATTTTTAATGAGATTTTTTTGTACCTTAATCCGAATCTAGCCATATAATTATTCTATCGCACCAAGATTTTGAAATACTTCAGCCTGAATATCATAACAATTGTAAATTCTTTGGGATACAACTATTCTGGTTGCCGGATCTAAAAAATGCAGCCCTATGTAATATTAAGTTAGCCAGACTCGAAAACTCGAAACCTATTTACGCGAAATTCGAATCTGACTGCAGATTTTGCTCTATTCCAGGATTTTTGAACATTCTTAAGTCATTCAACAATTCTATGGCTTAATTCAGATTCAGCATTTAAAATCCGATAGAATATGATTATTCTAGTTCTCAGATCTCAACAACTCAAACCTGTGTAAATAATATTGCATTGAATTCTCGTTTTAAATTCGAATAACATCATCGAAGAATACAAACTCTATCCGTTAATTTCAATTCACCACAACAAACAAACTTTTCACCACTTCGACTAACTTCACCATTCTCACTCACTTCGACAAAAATACTCTTTAATTTCGAAATTTATTTGCTCTTTCAAAGAGAAGCATCAATATAGGAAACTTTTTCATATTCCATGCACTGTCATCCGAGAGTGTATAGAACAAACATTTGTAAACTAAAAAGGAAACCACCCCGAAAACGTATTTTGACACTCGGGCGGTGCGGTCGCAAATAAAATAGTTGACGGGTGAATAGAAAAAGAAAAAAACGCGTTCTTTCGCAAATTTTTTTAATATATATAAAACTTGTTTAGTTAAATTTATAATAATATACAAAAAAATAATAATTAATAAAAGTGTTCCCCAAAACAATTTTGGAAGACATAATCCTATGCAAATATAATATAGTTTTAATACAAAGTGCTAAATTTATTGATGCTTCTATAAAAAAAAGAAGAAGTGATTTAGGAAGTCACCGCTCTCTTGTGTGTATCAAAATGTGCTTTAAGGCTTAAAGAATATTTATTGCATTTACGAAAATCGCGCGTTATTTTTTTCTTCCTTTTTGTTTTGCTATTACTATTTGCTAGTGAATGTTTATTTAAATTCTATTAAATTCTAAATTTGTTAAAATTTTTGTGGTGCACAATTTCACTTTATTACTTACTTACTTGATGCTGTGATATGTTTTTTAGTAAGAATTTTATTTAAAGCATAACTAAAAAATTGGAAATAAATGAAAATATAAATTAAAGTGTTTTTATATGTATGAATGTTGTTAGAAAAGCTTTTAATGTGATTAGTAAAAGTTATTGTGAAGTTTTTTGTTTTTAATATTAAATTAAAAAAAGGAAAATTGTGTGCTCTATCAAAAAGTAGAATCTATTCATATCTTTTTTGATGTTCTGCGGACAAGAAATACATAATTTTTAACGGATGAATTGAATATGCCGCTACACGAACTCTCATTTTAAAGGTAAACAGTATAAATAAATATTTTGTGATGTTTGCATGCGATTAGAGAAATGGTAATGAGAAAAAAGAAAGAAAGAAAAGAGATGCGATAATATTGATAAAGCATCATTTTTATTTTGCATAATTTTAGGTGTTATTTTTATTCAATAGGAGAGAAGATTACAATTTCAAATCAGTAACATAAATTTTCAGAGAGCGAACTTTGTCATGCTTAGGTTTTGACCAAACAACATGAACTTGTCAATTTAATAGACCACCACTAAGGATTATAGTGAGAAGTTAGTTTACCTGAAAACGCTTTAGTGGGTAGTGCATTTATTGTCAGTACATGTCCAGAAAAAAATCAAAAAAATATATTCAAAAGCTGTGGATGGTATAAGAAACCCATAAGAATAAAAATCACTTTGGAGTTCTTTTTGACCAATATAATCAGATCATCTTCATTAGAATAGTATTAAGCATTAATTTTATTTATCCTAATAGCGATTTGGCACAAAAATCTTTCAGATCATAGTGCTTGAGCATTAAAATAATAATAAAAATTGTCATGAAAAGTATATTAAATATTTCCAATTACAAACACACGTTCGATAAAACGTCCTGAAATTTTGTCCCTAGAATTGCCTAGTTTCTGACGAGGCTCTATCTATGTTTATCCTGCTGCTGACGAGGCTCTATCTATGTTTATTCTGCTGCTGTCGAGGCCCTTTCGGAGGGAAATTAGAGAAACTTACAAGGACTTTGACTAAGAGTTTTGGTGTTTTTTCTGGTGTGGACCAGAAAGACTATGCCAGTTATTTACGGATTTAAAAGTTGCGGAAAAAAAGATCGGATGTTATTAAGATCTTTCTTTTTCTAAAAACTCAGAAAATCAAAATCGATTTTTAATGGTATAGGCCTGAAAGTTTATCCCAACCAAAACCAAGACTAAAGATTGAGTTTTTTCGTCCATCTATCAAAAAATTTGCAATTCAAGAGTGTGGCCATCATGAAAGCTGTGATATTTATCCAGTAGAGCTGTAAAAGATTGCAGTCATTTCGAGCTGCATTCATTGAAGTCACTGCAATTGAATTGCGTTTTATGATTACAGTCTTTCATTTCATTTGAGACTTATGACTTTAAAAAATTAAGTTACCAGTCTTTTTGAAGTCAATGACTGCTCATTGATTATAGCAATCAATTTGAGACTTAAAGGTAAATAAGTCACAATCACTCACATGACTTTACATTATACTTGAAGTCGCAGTCATTTAAGGGTTTTAAGGGTTTATTCTAAAAACTCTATCTTTTGTTTTTCCAAAAAGTCTAGAAGGTTTTGATGTATTTTGTGGTACAGAACTAAAAAAATTATCGCAATATATTGCGGATCTGAAAGATTGTGGAAGGAGAGACGGGGAGTGATTAAATTCTTTCTTTACTTCAAAAAGTCTATAATTCAAAAATGAGGATTATAATGGTTTTGAGACTTGATCTGTTATAAATCTGAGAGCAGATCAAGGGGAGAGAGGGGGGTTGGTAGGTAGGTAGGTAGAATGGCTACTGTCTCACAGTTAGCGCTAGAGCGCCGTTTTGATAACACAACCTCATTTGTTAATGGGTGTTTGCTGTTTTTTGTCTAGCGCCAGTTTCGTAAGATTAAGAAATTTGGAGTAGTTTCGAGTTTGGAGATCTTGGTTATGTCATCTAGAAAAGGTTTGTGGAATAATTTTAGTCTGGTCCTAGCAAGAGCCGAGCAATGACAGAGAAAGTGGGTTAGAGTCTCTCTTTCTTCTGCAGCTTCTGCAATGTGTGTTGTGTGGGATGCGGAGTCTGGTCTCATGGTTCTCTAATGCCCAATGTCCCGCCAGTGCTGCAGTCAATCTAGCTTTATCAGATCGAGTGAGTGAGAAAGAAGGTCCCTAGTTCTGCTATGGTTGAATTTTTGCCAAATTTCCTGAGTTACGTCGCATGTAGAAAGGCTTTTTCATCTGCTATCTGCAAGGGTATTTTCATTCTTTCATTGCTTCAGATGGCGCCTGAGTTAAATCCAGAGTTGAATCTCGCATCGCTAATTCATCGGCGCTTTTATTGCTTTTGGTTTTTTTGTGACCAGGGGGGGGGGGGGCGGGGCGGGGAACTGGGGGTTTGTAGGTACGAGGATAAAACCTCATTCATTTCTTACCAATGAAAATCTCATATATTTTGATTGTAGCTCATGATCCAATTTTAATTTTAAAGAGGCTTTTAAACATATTAAAAGCCTCTTTGTAGGTCATCTCTGGATCGATCTGCTAGTGGACTTGATAGATTATCTGCATCACTAGCAAATTCAAGGGGTGAGGCGGGTCTTTTACTGAGGAAAAACTCATACATTTTGATCATTTTTTACTAATCAAGAAAAAAAATTGCAGAAGAAATGAAGACCCCTCCTCCGGAAATCTCTCGGAAGTTGAGAAAAGGGAGTGGGATGTTATTCAATTTGTTCGCTAGTTGTTTAAAAAATCCATAATTCAGTAATAACGACCACGTTTGAAGATTTTGGGACTTTATCTGTCATAGACCTGAATGTAAAGATTGAAGAAGATGGAAAGGGGTGTGATTAAGTATTTTCCCTCTCTTTAAAATAAAGTTTATAATTCAAGGGCACGGATCATAAAAATAGATTGAGAAGAAAACCTGATTGCAATATTTTTTGCAATTATTTCTATTCTTGTTTCTATTTTTACTAATCAAAGACCTTACCAAATACGAATTTATACCATATGAGGTCTTTGATCCGGTCAAAATTTAGAATGAGAGTCAGAAGTGAGTAATTCACGTGCTGTCTCTTTGCCTTCAAATCCGTCGTAATACAACAAAAAAAAAAAACAAAAACTTATTGAAAAGTTATTTTATTGTGGGAGTCAAGTCCACAAAATAATGTCAACCTTGAATAACCCAAAATTTACTATCAAAGCTGACAGAGTCTTATTACTAGCCTGACTATCAGAAAATTTATCAATATGAATTATTCTTTACATGCTTTTCAATACTTTAACATTTGCGTGTTATTCTTTTCTTTAAATCCATGCAATTTTAATGAGATAAACTTAATTTTAGTTACCTTATTATTGTACAAAATATTTTTCATGATTGTGTAGGATTTTCCCTTGATTATTTCTTTCATTTCTGAATATTTCTTCCCTGATTATTTCTTCGTATACCTCCGGCTATACTAAATCAAAAATTAGTACATTTTTATATAGCATACTTATCAGCATGTCTTAATTTTATTGCATAGCATTTACGCTAATTTTAATACAATTATATTTAATGTTTTCCAAGTATAAGTGCTTGGCAAGTTTTTATTTCCCTGAAGCTAATCGATAACTTAGAATTAACATAAAGTACATGAGTTTCTCTTTATATTATTTTAATACATAATCAGCGCCTAAAATCATACCCAATCATAATAATTACTTAATGCATAATAACTTTTGACATTTATTGACACAATTACGAGTAACTATATCGAATCATAAAATACATGAATGAAAATTGTATTCATGCAGAAAAGTCATTGACATTGAATTATAATGAAGCAAGGACAGAGAATATATATTTCCTTTTGTATGAATATTAAAGTTGATGAGTCTTTTTAAGAGCGCATACAGCTAAATAAATAATAAAGGGTTAAATGTTAATATTGAATAAAGAAAACAAGCAAGGTTGATATTTCACTCTGTTATTTTTTTTTTGTGACATCAACATGTCACAACATGTCAACAGCAGGTGAAAAAATATTTTTAAATTCAAAAGGTAAAATATATTTGGGCAGGTACTTGTGTATTTATTTTATATATAAAGCGGTATATTGAATTATATGAAGGTAAAGGAACCAGTGATTCAGAAAAAAAAACGATTTAAATAATCCTTTAAAGACTTGTTTTTAAAGTATCGCTAACTTCATATTTTACATTTTCACCTGCCAATTTTCTGCTGTCCTCACGTATAAATGCTTACTTATCAACAATTATTTAAAATATTTTAAAAATATTAAGTCAAGTTAAAGAAATATAGAGAAATATAGCAATGACAACCACTCCACACATGTTGCTCAGTAAATGCATAATTTATTATAGCATTAAGTTCATACTTTGAAATATTCTTGCAACTTTTGACTTTTCAACCCTAAAAAAAAAACAACAAGAAAAATCAAATAAAATAAAATATTTTCTTAATATCGTTTCTTGACGCTTCCTTCGTTTACTTTTCTTTGGTATGTTTATTTCAACAAATGTGCCAAAAAATTGTCGAAACAGTTTATATTATTTGAATGCAAGAGCAATAAATCTTGCCATTTCCCCTGAGCGATACAAAAAAAAAAAAAAAAAAAAAAACTAAAAATAATGGAGACTGAAGTTTCAACATACTACCAAAATATTTATACTTTTTTCTATAGCCCACAAAAACATGTTACTTTATACTATAAAAAAAACAAAAACTTGCTACTTTCCTTAATAGAAAAGAAAAGAAAAAAGCAGCAAATTTGTTACGAAAACTGAGAAAAAACATACAAGCGAAAAAACAAATATGCTGCAATAAAACACAAGAAATATCTGGGGGTTGATAAGAAAGTAAAAGAAATGCCAAAAAAAAAGCAACACTGCAAAAAGGTAGCAGACGAAATTATATTTATAAGGAAACATATACACATGATTACATACCTCTATAAAAAGGATCGAGCTATAAAATTCTTCCACATATATATATATACGAATATGTGTATATGTATAAGTTGGTATTGTAGTCGTAGTAGCAACAGGCAGCATTTGTTGCAAACGCTGAATGAAAAGCTACCGAAAAATAGTAGTAGCAGTAGTAGCTGAATAATGAGATTATTTATCTGCGTAAAACTGAAATGGTTTTGTTTTTGCTTTTAAGTTTTCGTGAAAAAAATAATATTATGTTTTTTGTTTTTTTTTTGCTAGTGTAAAGTCTCAAAGAAAATAACTTTAATGCATTGTTGAGTATAAAATACTTTTGTTAAATAAGTGGAAAAATTGGAAAACCACTATGTGAAAAGCCAATAAGGTCTTAAGCTAATACTTTTAAATCGTCTCTTCAGTCGCTTTAGTTAGGTGCAAGTATAAATATATTTGTATAAAAAAAGAAATCAGCTATAGCGGAATTTGTACATGTTTAGATCAACCAGTCACTTTCTGCTCGGAATGGTAGCGAAAAGAATGATAGAGGATGTATACGCTCACGGTCACTGGACTCATTTTGCATTCTTTAGAATATATATTTATTTAGTTTACCAGTCTCTAAATGTTTTTTCCTTGCTACAGGAACTGCTGATTGTTCTGAGATGATAAAGTGATTCGACGAAGTAAATATATTGCTCAAGTTATACTTATGAGTTTAGTGTAGGTAGAATTAGACATTTTCTGATTCTAGCAGGTTTAAGAGGGGTCATTTCCTCCAAAATACCTACAGTAACTTCATATATTGTAAAATAATTTTTATTCTAAACAAAACTGGCTTGGCTTTGTTTCGGTTTAACTAGAATAAAGCAAAAACCGGTTGAATTCGTGGTTCGGTTCGAGCCACTCAAATTCCGGATGATTCGATCAAAAACTGGTTAGGTTCATAGCCGGTTTTCATCCCTGGTTCTCAAGACATTGAAGTTTTTTATTTTTCACAGAACTGAATGGGCATTATCACATTACAGCCAAAACTCTAAAGTTCCTTAGTAAGATTGGTCTTTCTGAATACTAATGATTTTTTTTTTTTTTTTATTTCGAATTTTTTATTTTATAAGAATTTTACAAAATATAATGCAATTAATAGAAAATAACAAAATTATTATGCCAAAGTCATACAATCCAAAAATTTTCAATTACAATTGCAACTAGTTCAATTCATTAACTATCTAGCAATTTTCAGTTAAATTAATATAATTAAATTTACCAATTAGATGGTGTTGGGATTATCTTGTTAGATCACAAGGTTTCAATCTTTTCAATCTTCGATACAGGTTTTCCGTATTTACAAGTACGGCTGCCTCTTCATTTATGTGAGTTCTTAGTCTCATTTCGTGTGATTTAGCAACTAGTTGAATTTCATCTTTGACCATTTTGATGTTCAAATTACGATGCAGATCAGAGTTTCGCACGTACTAAGGGAGCATTGGTTTTGCATCTCAATACCTTATTTTGGAATCTTTGGATAATCAGGATTTGTGCGTTACTTGCACAACCCCAAAGTTGAATTCCGTAGAGCCAAATCGGCTTTAAGATTTGTTTGCAAATCATGAGTTTATTATGAATTGATAAGACAGATTTCCTGCCAATTAGCCAGTAGATGCTTTTAAATTTTAGTTCAAGTTCCTCCTTTTTCTTTTTAATATGAGCATTCCAGCGAAGCTTTGCATCGAGTGTCATACCTAAATAGTTTGCAGTATTTGAGTGTGGTATTACATTGCCGTCAATATTCACGGGAAGGTGCTGTGCATTTATATTTAAGAAGTCGACATTTCTTTGTCCCAGAAGATACGTTTGTTACTGCTGTTTGTAGAATACTTGTTGACTCTGCTTCTGTATTTTCAACTGCTATCAATGCAGTATCATCAGCGAATGTTGCTGTTGTATAATTCTCATCAGTGGGGAGATCGCAAGTGTATAACAAGTATAATTGAGGACCTAGGACACTGCCTTGAGGCACTCCTGCTTTAATTGGCTTTAAATCAGAATAACAATCTTCTTGTTTAATTCGAAAATATCTCTCAGTTAAATATGTTCGCAGGATATTAACGTAAGCATTTGGCAATTTATTTTGCACTTTTTTCAGAAGGACTTCTTGCCATACCTTATCGAAGGCTTGGGAAACATCAAGGAAGACAACAGAACATATCTTTTTTTCTTCCAAAGCTAATGATGAAGCTGCTATTGGAGATAAAATAGATCCATTAACCCTTTGCAGCACGGTGGGAAGACGTATATCCCACCTAGAATAAAAATTCATTATCTTGAAAAGTTTTCAACGGATTGGTATGAAAATTTAAAAAATATAGGTTTTAAATGTCGCTGATTAAGAAGTTGTAATCAGATTTGTAACCTTATATACTTGCCTGGCTTCTCCCTCCACTCGCCGCGCATACTCGTCAGAAGGAGTCTCTATGGAGAGGGTATTTGATATTTACAACAAAAATATATTGTGTCCCATATATTAAATCCGCCATTTTGAATTTTGGAAATCTGATATTAAAATCGTAATCAGCGATCCCAAAAACCCCCGTAAACCAATTTTCATATTGATAAGAATAAGTTTCACAGTCCGCCATATTGGACCCGCCATTTTGAATTTGAAAAATCTGATATCAAAATCGCAATCAGCGACCCCAAAGACCTCCGTACACCAATTTTCCTATTGATATGAATAAGTTTTACTGATTCAGTCCGCCATATTGGATCCGCCATTTTAAATTTGAAAAATCTGATATCAAAATCGTAATCAGCGACCATAAAAGCTTTAAAATATGTCCATTAGATAAAAAAAACAATTATTAGAGATATGTGTGCTTGAAAGGGTTAATCGCTGTGAAATATACCTGCAATATCTATTTCCATTCACCTATCTCATTCTGATATTCGCTATCCATGTGCTGAAAAACTCTGACTTTTGCGAAAAACACTAAATTTTGAAATATTTTCCTTGGTTTCATCATTCTCTTCCATTCTTCAAACATTAACTTTTTATTTCTTAGACTTATATTAATCAAAGTCGTTTTCGTCTTTTTAACATTTAATTTATAGGTGCAATCTTCTAGTATTTAAATAGTAAAATATTTATTAGACATGCAAACCATTATGATTATCATCCTAAAAGCATGCTAACATTATACATAAATACATATGTGACTAGCTTTTTGTTTTATTAGTGATAGGTAGCATATAAATTATATTGATTTTTTATAGACATGACAGTTCATCAACAAGAAAACAAAGCGATAAACCGAAACCGAATAGCCAATTACAATAAATATTTATGGGCATGATTTATGAAACACATATACAGCGATTTGTGGTGGATTGTGAGAAGGGAAGGATTGTGGGGACTGCAGCCCCTTTCAAAAATATGAACGTTTAACTATGACCTTTTAAAATCTTTCTACAGTGAAACTGATTACAAAAATAGTTCGATTATAATAAATGTGAAGTTTTAGGGTTCTACTTTTGAAGTTCTTTGTCCTGGTTTTTGATCTAGGTTTGATTTTATGATCTGAGTTTTAACATTATTTTAAGTCTGGTTTTAAATCTGACTTAAGTCTGAATTTTGACCTGAGTTATACTCAAAATTTGATATGATTTTTGTATGATTTTTTGTCAAAATTTTGTTGCGATTTTTAGTCTAAACTTACTCTGATCCTTGATCTAAAATTGGTCTTATTTTTAGTCAGAAGATGATCTGATTTTTAGTCTGTGTTGTATTCAGAAGTTAATCCGATTTTTTTTCTAAGTTTAAGTCTGAATTCGTTCTAATATTTGGTTTAAGTTTTGGTCAGAGTTAAGAACATGCTCCGATTTTTACCTGAGTTTGTGTTAATTTGGTTCAAAATTATTCTGATTTTGAATTCAAATTTTGCTTGGAATTATAGTCTGATGTTTTATTTGAAATTTGATTTGATTTTTGGTCTGAATTATAGTCTAGCATTTTGTTTTATTTTTGGAATAAATTCTGATCGAATTTGTTGGTCTTTATTTGGCCTGATTTTTAGACCGTATTTGGTCTAAATTTTAGTTTGAATTTTGGTCTGAATTTTGAACTAAGTTCTTGTGCGATTTTTGGTCTGATTTTAGGTCTATGTTCTTGGGCAATTTTTGGTCTAAATTTGGTCTGAGTTTTGTTCAAAATTTGATCTGACGTTTTGTCTGAATTAATTCCGGTTTTTACCTTGTTTTGTTTTTAATATTGATGTGAATTATGGTCTAATTTTTGGCCTGTATTTTGTTTAGAAATTGATCTGATGTTTTTTTCTAAAAATAAGTCTGAAATTTGGTCTCACTTTAGTCTGAATTCGGTTTAATATTTGGTCCGATTTTTGGGTTTAAGTTTTTGACAGAGTTCAGAACTTTTTCCGATTTTTGCCTGAGTATGGATCTGAATGTGATCCAAAAATTATTTTGATTTTTAATTCGAATTTTGGTTTGAATTATAATCATTATAATCTGATTTTTTATCTGAAATGTTATTTGATTTTTGGTCTAAATCATAATCTAACTTTTCGTTTCTTTTTTGAAATGAATTCTGGTTGAATTGTTTGTGTTTATTTGACCTAATTTTTAAACCGTGTTTGGTCTAAATTTTAGTTTGAATTTTGGTCTGAATTTTGAACTAAGTTCTTGTGCGATTTTTGGTCTGATTTTAGGTCTATGTTCTTGGGCAATTTTTGGTCTAAATTTGGTCTGAGTTTTGTTCAAAATTTGATCTGACGTTTTGTCCGAATTTATTCCGGTTTTTACCTTGTTTTGTTTCTATTATTGGTGTGAATTATGGTCTAATTTTTAGTCTGTATTTTGTTTAGAAATTGATCGGAAGTTTTTTCTGAAAATAATTCTGAAATTTGGTCTCACTTTAGTCTGAATTCGGTTTAATATTTGGTCCGAGTTTTGGTTTAAGTTTTGGACAGAGTTCAGAGCTTTCTCCGTTTTTTGCGTATGAGTATGGATCTGAATGTGATCCAAAAATTATTTTGATTTTTAATTCGAATTTTGGTTTGAATTATAATCATTATAATCTGATTTTTTATCTGAAATGTTATTTGATTTTTGGTCTAAATCATAATCTAACTTTTCGTTTCTTTTTTGAAATGAATTCTGGTTGAATTGTTTGTGTTTATTTGACCTAATTTTTAAACCGTGTTTGGTCTAAATTTTAGTTTGAATTTTGGTCTGAATTTTGAACTAAGTTCTTGTGCGATTTTTGGTCTGATTTTAGGTCTATGTTCTTGGGCAATTTTTGGTCTAAATTTGGTCTGGGTTTTGTTCAAAATTTGATCTGACTTTTTGTCTGAATTTATTCCGGTTTTTACATTGTTTTGTTTTTATTATTGGTGAGAATTATGGTCTGATTTTTGGTCTGTATTTTGTTTAGAAATTGATCGGATGTTTTTTCTGAAAATAAGTCTGAAATTTGGTCTCACTTTAGTCTGAATTCGGTTTAATATTTGGTCCGATTTTTGGTTTAAGTTTTTGACAGAGTTCAGAACTTTCTCCTTTTTTTGCCTGAGTATGAATCTGAATATGATCCAAAAATTCTTTTGATTTTTTGTTCAAATTTTGGTTTAAATTATAGTCAGATTTTTTATCTGAAATGTTATTTGATTTTTATAACTTATCGTTTCTTTTTGAAATGAATTCTGGTTTAATTGTTGGTGTTTATTTGACCTAATTTTTAAACCGTGTTTAGTCCGAATTTTAGTTTGAATTTTAGTAAAATTTTTTTGTCTTAATTTTGGTCTAAGTTTAAGTGTGATTTTTAGTCTGATTTTTTGTCTAAATTTGGTCTGATTTTTGGACTGAGTTTTGTGCAAAATTTGGTCTTACTTTTTTTCTGAATTTATGCCAGTTTTTACCTGAATTTTGGTTTGATTATTTAAGGTCTGACTTTTTGTCTGGATTTTAGTCTGAATTTGGTCTGAATTTGGTCTGATTTCTGGTTTGAATTTAAACATTAGTTGTGGTCTAAATTTGCTCCAATTTTCCATAATGTCTGATTTTGGGTGCAAATTTTTAGCCTAGCTTTTGGTTTGATTTTCAGCCTGAATTTTAGTGTAATGTTTTGAAAAATTTTTTGGATTTTTGGTTTGCTTTTGGCTTGGAAATCTGTTTGGATTTTGGTCTGAATTTGCATCTAAATTTTGGTGCGAATTTGTTCGGATTTTTAGATTGCTTTTGGTTTGCATATTGATTTGATTTTTGTTTGATTTTTAGCCTGAATTTTTGTTTGAATTTTGATCAGAATTTCGGTCTGAATTTTTATCTGAATTTTAATCAGAATTTGTTTTGATTTTTGGTCTGTATTTACCCTAAATTTTAATCTGATTTGAGGCCTGAATTATTCGATCTGAATTTTGATCTCCTCAAAATCCGCCCCTCACGAACTCAAATCCTTGCTCCGCCACTGCCTACTCTGTTGAATAAGCGTAAATATATTTCAATATTTTTTATGAAAACTTTTATGTATTGTAAATTAAATTCCATTTCATTTTATTACAAAAATCATGCAAGACAATAAATGAATGAAGTGAAACTAATAGACACACACTGCGCTAAACTGTTAACCTATTTATGTAGTAAAATTAAAGAGAAAATTACCCCAACACTGCAGTAGCTGGGTAGCTCGGGTTGTATTTTTTTTTATTACTGCCATAACCTAATTTATAACGAACTCACACATGAAAGCATGATATGCTGAAAGAGGATAGCAGCAGTATCCTAGTTTTTATTTTTATTTTTTTTTTTGTATTTAAATCCACTCACACTCACTCAATGTATTTGAGAAGGAAAGTTCTCGCCTAAAAGTATGCTTAATCATATTGTAAAATCAATGTTTCTTCCTTGTTTTTTTTACACTTTCGTTCGTTGAAATTTTACTAGCTGCCGCCGCCTATTTTTAGTTGCTACAACAACAACAAACACTTATATAGCACAATATACACAAAAACAAAAAAACAGACACTCAGACACATATGTTACACACACACATCTATACATATGCCTGGGTGTGTGTATTTTGTATGCCTGTTGGAAAAAGCTATTTGAAATTGAGGTAAACAATTTCGCACTGCTATAGTCAGCAGTCAGTTTCTCAATTGTCTTAATAAATTCTACTACATAATATTATCAGGCTAAAGTTTTATATCCCTCATATCCTGGATTGTCTTCTCTTATATCTCACTCCTCAATTTCCTGCTCTCATACACTTACTTATGTATGTATGTATGCATGTATTAACAAATGAATAGCAAAATAAAAAGAAGAAGCATAACATCAGCTTAACATTAAATTAAGTGCGCCTTACTTACTTACTGAATATTCTACAGATACTACAGACATAGTACACCTTAAATGAGTATAGGAAAATTTAATGAGCCTCTTTGGTTGTGCTTTGCTTGTCTGTGTATATTTCTGTATATGTTTGTATGTATGTACATGTGTATTTGTTTGTATGTGCTATTAAATAAAATAGTCGTTCTCTTCTTTATCCTCCCCGTCTTCTCTGTATTGAATATAGGGTATAAGTGCCCAAGTGAAGAGTATTGCCACCTTATTTTAAATAGTAAGGAGGTACTGTGTAAAATAGTAAGGATACCTATACTCTGCTTGTTGTTGTTTTGATGGTGGGACGGCAAAAGTTCATTGCACTTTAATGAAGTTTAATTGCTGTTGTGTTTTTGGTTTGTTAGTGTGTATGTTGGTGAAAAAAAAAAACTTCTAAGTCGCATATATTTTCGGTGGAAAATTTTTGGGTATATTTTATGTATGCTTTGGTATGTGAGGATTTTTAATGACGGTTAATGAAGAGGAAAGTTGTTATAAATCGACAATGAAAGGGAGAGGAATGGAGGGTAATTTTTTTTTTCTTTTTTTTTTTTTTGTCATTTAATTAAAATGCTATGAGAAAAGTTTCTAGTGTCTAAAAGTATGCAAAGAATTACGAATTTAAGTTGAATGTCTTAGAGTTGAGAGTTTTCCCTGTTGAAGATTGTTTGGTATACTCAAGTTTAATGCAAGCTTTTCTATGACAAAATTACATGCGTAGGTATGGAAAGAAAAAAAATAAGAAGAGGGAGGGGTAGGAGAGCAGCATGTCTTGTATATTTTTTTTTATATTTATTTATTGAGGATTTCATAGGACACTTGTAATTTGTAGAGCTGATTCTGAGGAGAACACAAAAACTTGGTCAATTGCTCTGAAAATGAACTGAAATTAATTTCAGTAGAACAGAAAACATTTACTGAGTGAAATTCAATATGAGATCATATTGCGCACACGACATGAGTAAAAAATGTCCCGACTGCGATAGGAAAAACGTTGAGTACTGCTTGTTAATAAATTTCTGCGACATTATGGCGATAGCTTATACACAATTATTGCAGCTTCATTTCTATAGAAATACGATAACTTATAATATTAGTTGTGGTGAAACTTTCATTGAGTTTAGACGCAAAAAATAAAATAAAAAACTGCTTACACTGTGTCAAGAAATTGTAGGTGCATGTAGATTATTTTGCATAAAAAAAATACAGTAATAATCAAATCGAATTGTACTAGGGATTTTCTGGTCGGTCGTGTTATTCAAAGAGTGTTTAGTTATTCTGCGAAACAGGTATGGACATTGACATCATCCATAGCTCTTCAATAGTTTACTGGCACTGTGCTTGATTGACCATTACTTTTAGGGTCACAGTTTTTTTTTTTTTAATTTTCAACTCTATCATCGATAATGCAAAATTCCTCATTAAACCTGTTCTGTGTAATGTAAATCTATTCTGACTTAAGGAGCTAGGTCCAGTTAGAAGTGTGAAAAATTCAGTATTTAAAATAATTTTTTTTTTTTCGACAGTAATTTCCAATTACTATCAATACAGAGTTATTATAATATGTTTTATCTTTACTTGACAAAATTAAAAAAAAAATTAATTAGAGACGAAGTTATCGCCATTTTTGTTTGATCCCTTTCTCAACATCTTACTGGTTCATCTAAAATGAATCCACTATGATGGGGTCTTAGCAGCCAACGCTCGGCTGAAAAACAATAAGACTGCGGGTGCAGATGGCCTACCTGCTGAGTTGCTTAAAATCGAAGACGAAGAGCTCACAAAACGCCTGCACGAGCTTTTATGCAGAATATGGTCGGATGAAAGCATGCCCAGTGATTTGAACCTCAGCGCACTCTGCCCAATCCGCGATCCTCGCCAACTATCGTGGGATAAGCCTGCTTAACATCGCCTATAAGGTTGTATCGAGCATATCGAGCTGAGTGAAAGACTGAAGCCCATCGTACACAAACTGATAAGACCGTACCAGTGTTGCTTCAGGCTTTGTAAATCCACCATCGACCAGATATTTACACGACGCCAAATCCTGGAAAAGGCCCGAGAAAAACAAATTGACACACAACTTCTATTTGACGACTATAAAGCCGCCATCAACAGCACGATTAGAGTTCACCTGTATGCCGCAATGTCTGGTTTTGGTATCCCTGCAAAGCTCATTCCTCTTTATAAAATGACACTGACAGACACCACCAGCGCAGTGGAAATTGGGACTGATTTCTCCGCGCCATCAGTGGCGCTGGCATACGGTGATGATATTGACATCATTGGCACCAACGCTCAAGCAGTCAGTGCAGCATTCTCCAATATAGAAAGGGAGTCTCGTCGCGTGGGTCTAGTGGTGAAGGAGGACAAAACGAAATACCATACCTTGTGTCAACAAAAAAAATAATCACGTCGTCTTGGGCAACATGCCACTGTTGGCAATTACAAATTCGAAGTCATCAAGGGTTTCGTTTATATTTGATCCAGCATCAAAACCAACAATAATATCAGCCTTGAGATCAAGCGAAGAATAACTCTTGCCAACAGGTGTTACTGCCAACAGGTGTTACTACGAGCTCAGTAGGCAATTGAGAAGCAGAAAATAACGCTCTTCAAGTCCCTCATCCTTCCCGTCCTAATGTATGTCGCTGAGACGGGGACATTGACCACCAATGATGAGAGGCTGTTGGGAGCGTTCGTGAGGAAGATACTCCGCAAAATCTATGTTCCAGTGTAAGTGGACGACGTGTATCGTATAAGATGGAACCGTGAGCTGTATGAGCTATACGCCGACATTAACATAGTCAAGCGCATAAAAATCCAGCGCCTTCGATGACGCTCCATCTGAGATGCAGAATTTCATTTGACAATTTTTTGTATAACGAAGTTCCGACTGAATCGCATTTCAACGAAATGCTAAATTTGCCTGAAATTCACTCTCGTGTGTCCGCACTATTATAGCAAACTATAAATTTCAAATTTGAAAATCACAGTTTACTACAGAAACAACAAGTTTTTCTAAAATATTTTGAATTGCCGTGGGTATAGCCAAAAGTTTTGTTAGATTTTTATTTGTAGCAGCGCTTGAAGATTAAAAAGTATTTAGGACTAGGTTTTATTATAAAAAAAAGTACTCAGAAGATCTTAAGGCTCCACTGGAACCAGAAGTTGATTCATTATGATGTGGTTATACCATATGTGATACCTTGAACATTTATAAATTTTTATATCTATAAATTGCTTTTGAATTGCCTTATTAGGTTCTTTAGTAGAATCTCCAGCAGTTCTCCATCTCTTAAGAACTGGTGCCGAACTGAGTTTAAGGACATTCACAATTTCTTTATTATTTGAGGCCTTGAGGCCATTATACCAATGACACAAAAACGTGTTTCTTTTCTACAATTGATAATGATGATCTATGTCAGAAGAATTTTCATCAAGCACGCCAATTTCCCCTAAAATCCTTTCTCCTTCCTTTGAATATATATGTAGAATTAAAGAGATCTACTGTTCACACAAACCTCCCAGTAATATACATATCTCCTAGTATTAATTTACCGACCCGCCAGTATTTCGTTCTTCAATGTTTGTTGCAAGATATTTGATCGTTTTCCATGTGTTGAAATTTCATAACAAAAATACAAAAAATTTTGGCAAACATTTCAATTAAAATAATTAAACTTTAACATAATTTTTTAATTCGTTTTCAGCAGAATATTTCAATATTTATTTTACTAATAAATTTATTAATCTTTTATCTGCTTCTATGACATACATACATTTCTAAATGAAAGTCATCATCAGCAATTCTTCAACTTTTCATAGTATTTTTCCACACTTATACAAAAAACCCACACAGAATTTTATATATGTATGTATGCATGTTTGCTACCCACACACACAAAGAGAAACTTTCAAAGTGAAACATATTTTCATTTTGAATGGAAAAATTACTATGGATCCTTTGATATACATATACGAGCATATTTAAAACCAAAAATATATTTATTTACTCGTATATTTGCTTGTCTATAAATTAAGTCAAATAAATAAACCAATAAATTAAAAATAGAGTCCAAGCGTGCATGCGGCACATCATCAAAAGCAATAATAAAATTTAAAATTAAAAAATTCTTTAAAGCAACAATTAAGTGTACTTAAAAAGACATTAAATTGATATCTTTTGGTGTGTACTAAACATGTTGAAAATAATTTTTTATAAATTTTCTAAATAGATATGCATTTGCTATTTCAAATACAAACACGTTGACATATTAGATCCCCAATATTTTTATGATTAACTTTCACTTTAATTTTCTTTTTATGCTTTCAACTTTTACCACAAATAATCACGTCCTCGTTTTATTTCTATTGGTATTTTTGTGTCTCAAATTTTGTTTACTTAATTTCTTTTCCTTCTTTTCCCTCCAACCAAATATACACATGTTATTTATATTCTAACATTATCTGCGGGCGATGACGTCATATCAGCATATTGCTTTGAAAATTATTTGCCTGATGCCATTACGTTTATATCCCCTCAATTATATGCCGTGCTTGTTTATATCAAACTGTCCTTCTTCTATTACAATTTTCTTGTATTCACTTTAAGTGTTTTTTTTTTTTTTTTGGTTTTTGCATATATATTTGCCTACTTTTATTTTTAGGTAATATTTATTATTTCTCATTGTTACAAAAAGGAAAAGAAAAAAATTGGCCTCTGTCTCATTATTGCAGTGACACATGCTGTTAGGAAATGGCAGACTTTGTCAGCCAGACAAACAATATTATATAACAATAAACCATTTTATAAGTACCTATGTATGTATGTGTATTGTATACAATGTGAGAAGCGGAAGTCATAAAAAATTTCGATGTAGAACTACTTAAGTTGAAAAATGTGTATTTTTGAGGGTGTAAATTATTTTTTATAAGCAACACTGCAGAGTATAAATATGGAAAACAGTGGAAGAAATGAGTTTGAGTAGTAAAAAAAAATTATGTTTGCATAGTTTTAGGTGTTATTAAAAACTATGTTTTGTTTATTACTTCAGATTAAAGATAGAAAGAGGTGCCAAAGAGGTCACAGCGGTTTTAGCACATTTTTTTAAAAGAAATAGCTAGAATTATTGGTATTGGTATTGGTATTGGTATTGGTATTGGTATTGGTATTGGTATTGGTATTGGTATTGGTATTGGTATTTGTATTGGTATTGGTATTGGTATTGGTATTGGTATTGGTATTGGTATTGGTATTGGTATTGGTATTGGTATTGGTATTGGTATTGGTATTGGTATTGGTATTGGTATTGGTATTGGTATTGGTATTGGTATTGGTATTGGTATTGGTATTGGTATTGGTATTGGTATTGGTATTGGTATTGGTATTGGTATTGGTATTGGTATTGGTATTGGTATTGGTATTGGTATTGGTATTGGTATTGGTATTGGTATTGGTATTGGTATTGGTATTGGTATTGGTATTGGTATTGGTATTGGTATTGGTATTGGTATTGGTATTGGTATTGGTATTGGTATTGGTATTGGTATTGGTATTGGTATTGGTATTGGTATTGGTATTGGTATTGGTATTGGTATTGGTATTGGTATTGGTATTGGTATTGGTATTGGTATTGGTATTGGTATTGGTATTGGTATTGGTATTGGTATTGGTATTGGTATTGGTATTGGTATTGGTATTGGTATTGGTATTGGTATTGGTATTGGTATTGGTATTGGTATTGGTATTGGTATTGGTATTGGTATTGGTATTGGTATTGGTATTGGTATTGGTATTGGTATTGGTATTGGTATTGGTATTGGTATTGGTATTGGTATTGGTATTGGTATTGGTACTGTTACTAGTACTGGTACTGTTACTAGTACTGGTACTTGTACTGGTACTGGTACTGGTACTTGTACTGGTTCTTTTACTGATACTTGTGGTGGTTCTTGAACTGCTACTTAAAATTTTACCGCTCTGTTGAACCAGAACAGAACCTAAAAGATTAAATAATTCCGTGAGGGATAAGTGCCTGGGTTTAAAAAACATAGATCCGTGCAACTATTACTATTTTGAGGGTGACTGATTGCATTAATCTTAAATCCGACGAGTTTTCAATGCATTTCTGTTTTGTAATCAAATTACAAAAACTTTCTACTTCAATGACACAAAAGAGACCGAAAAATCCATTAAAAAAAAAACTACTAAAAAAAATGTCCTGCTCTTTGTTTGTTTACATTAAAAAGGCTTTTTGTGTCGATGCTTTTTTCATTTATGAATACACTGAAACACACAAAGTAGTTGGTAAATTATATGCCTTTAAACATATGTATGTACTGGCTATGCCAATCAAAAACAAACATATCTACTCATAAGCATATGAATACCTGCATGTGTGCGTGTGTGTACTTCACTTTTTCGTGTATGTGTGTGCATGTTCTGTTTTGTTTTTCAAGGGTAATTTAAGTAAAACACCCGCAGGGTCAATACGCTTTGTTGTATTTCCACAAACACATATACAATTTAGTAGTATATACACGTTCTTCATGCACATTATACACTCATTTTCATGTCAAAAGTACATAAATTAAAGTAGTAGTAACTAATATTTTTTTTTTTTGTTAAGTTTATTTTGCTGAAGAATTTAAAATGCAACATACATTCAAAATATAAATGAATTTAACTAAACAAAAACGTTCATTAAATAATAATATTGTTTTCAATGTATACTTAATTATGCATAAATATGTATTTTTGTGTTTACGTATGTTAGCAATACATATGCACAATTAGTTGAAAAATACAAATTTTCATTTGCGAAATTGCACCCGAGGTGCTTTTGTTTGTGTTTGTGTGTGTTAACATGCATTGAATTTGGCATTTTATACACACATTAGAGAATACAAATGTTCAATTGCATGACGCTCAACACTCAACAGCAACAAAAATTTATTTTGCATACCTTTAGGAGTAGTGCGCATACAATACAAAACATTTGCAGTTACATAAATTTTATTGTTTGGCAAGTAAATTTATTGTTTTTTCGTATAATTTTAGCTAATGTATGTACTTTAATTTGTATGTAAAGTTGCAAAACACACTTATACTTAGAATTATATTGTGTAGAAAATATGTTAATTTGTATACAGCACAAAAGTACGCAAATATTTTAAAGTTTTTTTTTTTTTAATTTTAATTTAGTTAAATTTCTTTCGTTTTAGTTTTACCCATGTGTAAAACAAGAAAATAATTATTTACCTTTACAATTTAATTCTCTAATATCTCATCAATCTGTCATGCATTATATCCATTAACTAATTTAGCTTGTTTTCTCTCCATTTAAACCTGTCAACGCAATAAAATGTCACATGTCTACCTAACTCTCTCGCTCTTTCTTTATTTCTTTCCCCACTGTTGTGTTTATTTAAATGTAATTGTATGAAAATGTCAACGCTACTGCTCTGTTATATTTATGTTAAACATATCTGCCACATACTTGCATAGTTCTTTCCCTACTACGCTATTTTATTTCATTGCTGCTTCTTTTCATATACTTTTTAGATGCATGCAACATGCGAACCAAAAGCAAGTAAAAGTAAAACAGGAAACCCTTTTTTGATTATACCTATCTACCTTCCTACTATCATCAACCATCAACGACATTTATAACATATACACACATCCTGTTTTATGTCAGAGCAACTCTTACTTGTGTGCGTGAGTGTGTTCCATTTTATATCTCATTTGCCTACGTTTCATTGCTTTGTTTGGTCATTGTTTCGCCTATTCGTTGTTCTCCTACGCTTCTGTTTTTTTTTTCTTCTTTCTTGTTTAATGAAACTCACTTTATATTAATTCCGTAACGAAAGTGATAGCATTATAAACATATGTACAGGATAAAGAGTGTAGATATGTATGTGTGTGTGTGTGTGCGACAATGTCATTTTGACAGTTTCTATACAATGAAAAAAAATGCATGCATACAATTCACACCTTTTTTCTGCTCGTGGGTTTTTTTGTTTAATAAAAGCAAACAATTGTTCATACTTTAGCATACTTTTGTGCGTTGATATTAAATATAACGGGTTTAAATGACTGAATGAAATTTTCCCGTCATGGTAGTTTATATGTAAAGGCTTTCAGAATTGAGAAAAATTATAATATAGCAGCACATTTGTGAATGAAAATAAATGATATTATTATTTTAATACAATTTATTTAATCCTAAAAGTATGTAAATAAAACGTGATAAAAGTTTTGAGCTGAAATTTGATGGCAAAAGCAATCAGAGCAAGAAATTCGATCTGATTTTTAAAATTTTTGCCCAAATATGTCCAACTTTGAATACTGGTATACTGTGGAAAAAATATTTACTCAAACATAATTTCTCATATTTTTAAGTTTTTGTTGATTTTCTTTGAAAATTTAAATTTGGATCACTGATAAAGTCGCACGCAAGGGGAGAAGAGAGAGGGAGGGGTCTGGACATTGAAACTGGAAGTTCATTAATTTTTTCTTATATATGAATCAAAATAAAAGAAATATAAATTTTTTTTAAATGTCCACATACTTTTAGGAACCAATAAATAATTAGTTCACCATGTTTTCTACATATTAAATATTTAAATTTATTATTAATATATTAAGCAATTAAATTAATTACCTCTATACTATTGAAATGTCAATGAATTTTTCAAATTAAATTTACACTCCATATCATTGAATAATTCATTTACCTTTTACCTCTTGAGTACAGAAATTACCTTCAATCATAATGACAGCCTTTCTCTACATCCAACTACATACAAATATTGACAAAGAGACATATCTGAGCTAACTATTTCATTGATTTTCATTTCTTATATTCATACACTTTTGCTTAAAACACTTACAAGAAACACACTTAAAAACAATAACGATCTATTGATTTTCACTTAAAAAAAATAAAGCAACAATTTATTATTTTTATGTGTCACTTATGGGTCTCCTTCTCGCTCGTCATAAGACTTTTATGGTATAAAGCGGTCTTCCCTTTCAATTTCAACACATTGCCCAATAAACCAAACAATACAAATGTACAAATGCTTTTTTTTATTATATTTTGTTATATCACCATTTAAATTCAGGTATGTTTGGTTTACCTTACCACAACATGAGCTTACTTCTTTTGTGTACAACCCCTTTTCTATTTCTTCGCTTTTTTATACCCTTTTTAAAGAGACTACGTTTTCTTATCGACAAACTCATAACTGTAATTGTATTTTATTGAAACCTTTTTACTTTTCTTTCCACTATTTTTCTTCTTTTTTTTATAAATTTTACGCTCAACTCAGCACAGCGAAAAAAGCAAAAAAAAAAAGAAGAAAAATATCAATTGTTCTGCGTTTTACCCTAGAGGCCTATTTTCACAAATAAAATTTATTCTTTATTTCTGTTTCTGCTTCTGTTTCTTTGATGGTAGACTATAAAGAAATAAACACAAAGAGGAAACGAAGTTAGCGTGTCTGAGCTTACGCTCAATAAAGCATTAAATCACTTTACCTATAAATTTTCGAAATGCATACTTTTAGGTGTGTAGAAAAAGAGGGAAATTCCGCTTAGAAGTGTTTTCCTGTTGTAACATTTTAATATGTCTGGCAATTACAAAAAACTTAAATACATTAAGCGAAATTCGTGTGATTTATAATTTTGGCACTTGAAGTAAATTAGAAATGCGCCTAAAAGATTCCACAAATATATATAATAATTCGTTTAGTCTTTCTGATAAAGTCGGCAATTCTTTTTTAATCCTTATTAGCTTTGGATAATACAAAGCATAAAATGCGTTTCAATTGAATCTAATGTTTTTACTGTATTAACATTATAATGCTACAACTTCTTCTCGCTTTTCCTCGCACCTAAAAGCAGACTACAAACAAATAAGTTGAAATAAATAAAAGCGGCTTGCGCGCTTATCTTGTAAACTGGAAAAATATGTATTAAAATCAAATCAAAAACAACTTGGTTATAAAAAATGTACAAGTAAAAGAAAAAAAAGCGAGAAAAGAAGCAAAAAAAAAAAAATTATTTATAGCAGCAGACACACAGCACAAGATTAAATTAATATTATAAATTTAACTCAAAAAAAGGGAAGGCAAGAACAAATAACGAAGAAAAGAAAAAAGAAAAACAAAATAAAGAAAAGTTTCGCATAGCATACTTTTAGGAATTTAATTTAATAAAAGGGAAGCAGCTAAAGGGAAACAGAAGCCTATGGTTACCAGTATAAGTAATGTTTAACATAAAAACTCAGCACAGCATGAAAAAAGGGAAGGGAAGGGAAGAGTTTAGGTAAAAAGCACAGAAATAGGTGAAGAAATACTTGAAGTGGTTTGTTTATTGAATTTTCTTTTTTGCAAAAAGTTTTAATTTTTAAGTTTATATTAACTTTAGAGTTGGTATATAATTTTTGCATTGATAAGTATGCAATAAAAATTATTATAAATGCATCATTAGTATATACAGAAGCAGGTAGTTGCAGAACAGAAAATTAATTTATTTATTTTACAATGTGTGATCAAATATTTTGCTTTCTTTTCATGATAATCAAGCTCTTCTATTACACACCTTAGATATTCTACTGAGTTGTAATGTACTCTCAGTATTTTATTTCCAGGAGCTCAACTTCTAGAAAAAAAAGAAAGCTTATTCCGATTCATAGTTCTCACTTGTATATACTTACCTTCCACTGCATTTAAAAGAGCCTAATATTTTTAAACTTTGACTTCGATTCTTGCAACAATCCAAAATTGCTCCAACTCTGCAGCATCCCTTTATGGAATATAAATAGCACCTAAAAATATGCAGTGATCAAAATAATAAACTCCGAACATATACGATGTGTACAAATTGGTGATTCCATCTTCTAGTACAGTAGAAAACAGATTCCGATTCATAGCTTCTACATATCTCTAAACCCTCATCCTTCGACTGCATCTAAAACAGGCTAATATTTCATACCATAGTTGTGATTTCAAGTTTTCGAACCCAGAATTATGTTCAAAAGAAAATAATTACAAAATTTAAATAGTTCCTAAAATTATGCTACACTCCTTACATTACCTTGCAACTATGTCCCCAGGAAAATAATAAACTATAAAAATATGCAGTGTATGAAAATTGGCAATTCCAACTTTTCAAATAGTAGAAAACTTATTCCGATTCGAACCTCCTAGTTCTAAACTCAAACTCATACTTCGACTGCATATGAAATAGCCCAACATTTTGTTACTTATACTTCAGCTTTTGCAACATAAATTTGTTTAAAATCCCCCATCTTGCATTAAAAGCACCATAAACTATGTAACACTCTTTACGTTTCCTTGCAAATATGTTAACTTCTTGAATAGTAGAAAGCTGATTTCGATTCATAACTCTTATCTCTAAACACTCATACTACTACTGTTTCTCAAAAAGGTTCATATTTCGTAGTTCAATTCATTGTTTCCTCATATCTGCTATTGTATCTCTCATTTGTTTTGAATTCCGTCCGATTTCTTCATTTTCCATACCAAATTTTACCACTTTACTATAATTACAAATAATTTACATTCAACTATAAACACTTCAAGTAATTTTGACTTCATTTCTTGTAACCCAAAATTACCCAAACTTCTTACAAACATTAAAGACTACAAAGTTTTAATTGCACCTAAAACTATGCAATACTAATCACATTTCCTTACGGAAATTCACCCAACAATATAATAAATTCCAAAAATATACAATATATGTAAATTGCATTATTTTACTACAAAGTTCAAAAATTTGGTTAAATGCCTAAAGTTAGGCAAAAATTTTATTTTTGCTTGTTTTATATCAAATGCTCACACCAAAATTGCCTTAAAACTTTATATTGCAAAATTAGTCTTTCAGACATTTTTGCAACAACAATTACTATTACAAAGCAAAAACCAAAATTACAAAATAATTACATTGAATAATTATGAACTTAATTTTAAATAATTTTTTCAAAAAATATGAAATGAAATTTTCTGCACTTACTCATGCTATAGCCCAGTTACAATTTATGCTCTCATTTTTTTTCTGACTAACATTTCCAGACTAATTAGCTTCAGCTATAAGCACATTAAATGATAAATGTGTAAAAATAAATATGTATCGACAAACAATTTATTCTTTTTCGAAATACGCTTGAAAGTATGCTAACTGAAAATTTATTTGAAATTTTTTGTTGCTCTTTTTGTTGAGCGTGCATTTAGGTCGTTTAACAAAACAAGCATATTTAATTTCTTATTTTAAGTAGAATATACGACATACAATATTTTCCGTTTCGTTTTTTTTTTTTGCTTACTTTCATTTTCTGTAGGTAAATTGTATGTAGTCTATTTATTATTTTTCACGCTTGAGTTATTTATTATGTCTGGGCAAAATCATATGTCACGCTCAATTAACCCTTAAAATTATGCATGCATATTTATTATATTATGCTGAATTTGTGGAGAAAAGATATAGAGAAATTTAGAGACAGGTAAAATTTATTTAGTATTTGTAGTTAGTAATGTAAATTAATTACTTTTTAGAAAATTAATTTGGCGTATTATAGAATAAACATTTTTGAGTTGCTGCTTTTGAAAAATGTTTAGAAAATATCTTTTGCATACTTTTTGGCTTAATATATAAATTGAATTACTTATCTAACTACTTTAACTTTTGTTTGATAAATTTATTTACTTTATTGATTTAATTTCTGAATTTTTATAATTTTTTTTTTTATTGTTTTTTTACTACTTCAACTTTTGTTGAATTTTGCAATTTGTTGCAATCACTTTCAATTATGCTGACACTATAATTCACATCTCAAGCAGCAGTAGCAGCAACAGCAACGTATCATTGTCATAACACTTGCTACTTGCTCATTCAAAAACGTTTTGTATAATTGAAGATTTTTGCTATTTTACTCTTTTACTTTTTTGCTATACATATATTAGCTTTTGTCTGCTGCATTACTATCTATGTATGCAATGCCTTTCTGTCTGTCTCTCTGTCTAAATGTTTGTTTGAAAGTCTGTCTGTTTCCTGTCTTACTATCTATTTGCTCTATTCCTACTGCTACTGTTCAATCTGTGCATCATTTCACATATTTGTCTGTCTTTAATAGATATGACTGCCTTTATTTAGTTTTCTGTTTTCACAGTTCAATTGAAATTTTGCAGTTATCAGAAGTAAACACACAGTCATGCATTCATTCATTCATGTATTTCTCTTGGTATTTGCTTTTTCACTAGACTTATAGTAACTACTATTGTTATATTGTAAAGATTCATTTTTATTTTAAGCTTTTTGCACAAAAGTTTATTTCTTAGAATAATATATTCATTCAAATTTGAAAGTAGTTACCCATTCCATTAATTCAACTATTAAAATTCTACTTTATGTGAACTGGTATGCAAATCCTAATTGAAATCTTTTAAATCCTTGTATGTTTCTATGAGTTATTTTGATATATCTCTAATTTCCTTTCATTGGGGTAGAAAATTAAAAAAAAAAAACACACAAATTTAAGGGCTTCCTCAAAGGAAACAATACAATATACTTAATAAGATAAGTATTTGCTTTATCAAAGAGCAGTATTACAATTGTATATAAGTATGACATTAACCCATTGTTCAATGGCGAGCCACACTTAATACTTACTTATTCTTGAAACACTCAAAAACATTTGAAATTAATTAAGTTAAAGTGCAAGGGTATAAAACAATGATAGGTAAATGAATAATTTAATTTCTCTGTATAGAAAATAAGTTTTTTTTATATAATTTTATCATTCGGAAAAGACCAACAGCTAAGGATTAACCAACTGAAAAGGATGTACTTAGTTTCGAGTTAGGACTTCGGTCCCTTTTCTTCTCCTTTCTGGTTATGCCAATTCAATTCTTTCTCAGAGCTGTCGAGAATATAGAAATCTTTCCGCTTCTTAATCACATCAACCATTTCCACCAAAATTTTTTATCAAAAGTGAGTCCTGAGGAACCATTAGGAAACATTTTTAAAGTCATATTAAAATGAATAAGTATTTAGGTTTGAAATTCTTGATTTGGATAAATGAAACAAAAATCAAACCTATCATAATTTTGTTTTTCACCTTTGAAACAATCAGATAAAAAATCGATAAAACGGATGAAGAACATTTAGCAAAAGCTAATTTTATGTTAGAATATTGAAGATTGCATTATCAGGTAGAAATCATTTTTGAACCAGTACGTCGGATAAATATTCAACCCAGTTTCTTTTGGAATTTTAGGTATTTTTGAAAGTAAAATCAAATCAAAGTTTATGGTCGAAAATTGCTAAAAACGATTTATCTAGAAAACCTGATCTGATATTTAAAACAGAAATGCCGATTCGTAAATTACCTAACTTAAAAAAATATCTCTTGGCTGCCCGTGTCCAAAATCGTGTAAACCTGTGTTATTCCACCAGATTTGTTCACGCCCAGGATGAGATGTGAACTAATATCGTATTTTATTTGTAGCATTATTGAAAAATGAATTGTATAAACTATTTGACGATAGTATATGACAGGCTGAGAGGATAAGAGGGCTAAAATTTATATGAGAGCAAAAGTGAAACAATGTAGTAATCAGTGCAAGAATGGTACAAGTAATACGGTTTAGAGTGAAAATGAAACGACTTAATAGTAAGCGCAAAAATGGTATAACAATTCTTTTAGAACAAAAACAGCATTGTGATTTATTTCGTTTTTGTCTCTGAACATATTTCGTTTCACTTTTGCTTTGAACATATTTTGTTTCACTTTTGCTCTGAACATATTTCATTTCACTATTGCTCTGAACATATTTCATTTCACTTTTGCTCTGAACATATTTCATTTCACTTTTGCTCTTAAGCAAATTTATTCCACTTTTTTCTGATCGTAGAAGTTATACCATTTTTCCTCTCAGCTTCTCATATGTAGGTATGTATTTTTCTCATTAACTTTTAAATGTTTTCAAGTTATATAAATACGAGCATATACTCATATTAATAATTCCAAATAAATATGTCAGCATATTTCTTTCAGCCTTGTTTTTTGTTACTATTCATGTTCTCCCTTACTACGTCAATTCTCCTCAATGGCTTTTAGTAGTTCAGCTGTTGGCTCACAATCATTGTGCCTTATTGACTTTTTTGACTGCATGTAAATATTAAAATCGATTTTTTTTTTTAACATTCATATGTATTTGCAAAAAGAAAAAAGAAAGAGAAAATATTTTTATTATGATGAAACGAATTATCTACCACACTTTGTACTACTGAGTTCAATTGTAAACACGAGAGGGGGATGATGATGATGAATGAACTCGTGTTTGAATGCAATGCAAATATTGTTGACACGCTATGAAAAGTTTTTGACCTGCAAACAGACAAAGTTATTCATATAAGTTTTTACATATGTATGTATGTTTAAATGTACCAAGTTCTACCGGCTTTTTGTAATATTTACATAAAGTAACAGCTGCTTTAAAATTACAGTTCTACACTACTGAAATATAACAGAATGTAAATAAATAATTTAATTTATGTCAACAATAGAAATATTTCATTTTAAAATACAATTTAATTAATTGTTGACCATTTTGTGATAATGCTAAGTCAATATACGAATTCTGTTCAAATATAGGGGGTTCCTGTTAAGACTTCAAATGCAGATATAGATAGCTTTTTCCTGATCTACGATGATCAAAAGGTTTGTAGAGCCTTATACCATGTTCCCACTGTGCCTAAATTACGTAGTTTTACCAAATGGTTTCGAACGAAACTGCAATCGTTCACATTGTGAAGCTGGTTTCATTTCAATACTAATTTCAGTGAGCACATTCAGATTTTTTCTCGGTTTTGAATGCGGTTTCGTTGAACCACCTTATTTTCGAGTTTTCGTTAGACATATTTTTACATGCTGAAATTGAGCATTTCAACGCAGTTTTAGCCGAAACCACGCAATTTCTGCTCAGTAGGAACATAGTATTAGACTTGAATAACATTTGTTTACAAAATTGTATAATCTTTTGACCTTTTCTATTCTCTAACTGTCTTAAACTAAAGTCAAAGCTTTTCCTACTTACCTTTTATAGTTTTCACATGTATAAATTTTAACCAATTTAGCAAAACTAAAAGTATAAAAATTCCATTTTATCTCTTTTTTTACAGAATTCGCAATAGTCGCGGAAGCCTAGATAGCATCGGTACCGCACCTCCCTCCTCAGCAGCATCTGCAGCTAGCTCAAGCGGTGGTTCCAACAATAAAATGGATGCTTCAAACGGCAGCGGCTCTGGCAACGCTAGCGCTAATGCAAGCCCACAACATCAAGGACATCATCATGGACATCATTCATCATCATCATCACATCATCGTTCTACATCACGCAGCAATGGACGTGATAATTGGACTAAAATGCCAGAACCATTAAACGGGCATAAATCAGAAAAAGTAGAAAAATCATCACCATCACATTCAAGACGCAGTGTTAGTGGTAGCAACGGCGCTGGAACTACCAATAGTGGTAGCTCTTCAAAACAAGGTTCACCCTCATCTCGTACTAAAGGTGTACCACCAAGTTTTGGTTATGTTAAACGTGCTAATGGTAGTGCCACCGCTACAGCAGAACAACAAAATATTATGATGATGGGTGGCGGTGTTGGAGGAAGTATTATGCAAAATAATTGTGGTAGTGGAGGACGTACCGCACATGTATCTGCTGTCCCACGAACAGCAGTTGCCCAGCCTGGTGGACGTAAAGTTTCGGGTGGGACTCAAACTCTGCCTAATGATATGTCAAGTAAGTTGTGCATTTAAATTTGCTGCTGGTATGCATATTTAAATTTAATAGTAGGCAAAAATTATTATCTACTTTCAGAAATTCCACCAAATACACAATGTCGAAGTTTCTCACTTACTGGTCCCGGTGCTACGCAATTAAGTCAATCGATTAGGGAACGTTTGGCCACTGGATCGCATAGTCTACCAAAACCGGGCACGGATTTGCATATTTTTCAGCATAGGTAGGTTGAATGAAAGAGATATTATTTGGTAGTTTATGTGGCTGGTTAAATTTGTATGTTTGGATAAAATGGATAAAACGGATAAAGGGTTTTGCATTTAACAAAAGCAAATATTATATTAGGAAATCAAAGGTTGCAACATTAGGCAAAATATAAAGATTCTTTCTGAACCAGTATGTCGCAAAAATATCAGCCTAGCTCGGATAATTCTGCATTTCTCATTTCTTCTTTATTCTCCGAAATAAAGATTCTGTTTTAAAAACAAAAAATGGATAAAATGTTGAAACAAATATTTATGTTGGAAATTCTTGGTTTGGATAAATGAGATAAAATTCAAAACAATTCGGATAATCCCGTTTTTTTATTTACAGATTTTCGGATGAAAAATTGATAAAACGGATAAAAGCTTTTGCAACTTACCGAAACAAATATTATGTTATGAAATCAAAATCAGGCAAAAATTAAAGAGAATTTTCGAGCCACTAAGTCGGATAAATATTCGACCTAGTTAGGATAATGCAGCCTTTCTCGCTTTATCCCTATCCTTTGAAACATTAATCTCTGTTCTAAATTTATGCTAATTAAATGGATAAAATATTTAAAATCAAAATTCAAGTTTGAAATTCTCGATCTGGATAAATTTTACAAAAAACAAACCTATCTGGATAATGTGTTTTTTTTTTACACCTTTTTAAACTATCAGATAAAAATTACTTCACTCTGATTTTGTTTACTTATTTTGAAAATAATAAAAGTTTAATTTCAAAAGAATTTCTTATTAAAGTTTAGTACCTTTAAACTTTTCTAGCTCCTAAAAATATACCTCAATTTATAAATTTTTTCTTATCCATACTACTATAGCCATTAACTTAGTGATATTAAATTGTAAACTCATTTGCATTAATTAGTATACGCACTAAATTAATTAGCATTATTATAGCCCCATCGGTAATTTGTGTATAATTTAAGGCTTTCAAATTAAATTAATTATATGTGTTGTTGGTGGTTATAAATTGAAATATTATGGCTTGCTTACTCGTTACTAAAATAATACTTACATTTCCTCACTTAACGAATAATTTAAAATTGCATATTGCAATTATACATTTACACACCTAAAAGAGAGCAGCAAAATATTTCCATAATCAAATTGTTTCGCGTTTTATAATTAATTGCCTTAAACACATTTTGTGGTTGTTTAAAATATATGTACAAATTTAAATGTCAAGGTTTATTGTAATCATTTTTAACATATCAATAGATTTACATACATGCTATTGTGGTTTTGATGTGATAAGCCGCAGACTATGCATAAAAAAAATAATTAAATATAATTGGGAAATTGAGCTTTAATAACTCAAATTTTTTATTAATTGTTTTTTTTTTTTGTGTTTTTAGAATGTCAAATCGTCCTGGCAAAATGATTGATGGCTCATTATCCGATACACAAACCTATGCCGAAGTGAAACCTGAATACAGCACCTATGCTATGTGGTTAAAGCATAGCAATACCGCAGGCAGTCGTTTATCCGATGGTGATACATTGGAAAACATACAAATTGGTTCACCTTCCATGACACGGCATGGACATAAAATACTTCAGCATCGTAATGCTGCAGCAGCAGCTGTAGCGGCAGCGGCGGCGGCGGCGGCAGCAGCTGCTGGAGGTGGTGGTGGAGGTTGCAGTGCAGGTGCAGGCGGCACAATTGGAGGCACAGAGTCACCTTATGTGCAAAGTCCACGTTTGAATCGCAGTAATAGTATAAGGTAAGTAGTTGACTTTTTGTCTTCCATGGATGTTTCTTTATTTCAATATTTTTTCCCAAGTATAAATGCACTTTGGAATGAATATTTTGCATTTCACAAACTATTTTTTCCAATATATTTTCCTCTAATACTTTCTCATCACCTCAAATTGTTGTTCACTTTTAAAGCTACTTGAAAGAACGGACATATCCAAGGTGAAACATAATTTTATGCACTTTACCTACTTGATGTATAACAGTTAACTTTTTCTTGTTCGCTTATTTGCATAATTTCACGTTAAATTAAATGCCTAATAATTAAATCCATTATTTCAAATCATGTATATATATTATTTTGGCTGTATTTGATGCTTCGAATAAAGTTCATACATTTTAAAATGAAGCGGAATCAAATTTTAAATGCTATTTTCGGAAATTTTTTTTCATATCATAATTTACCTTGATTTCCACTTTCGGATAATGAATCAATATCTTATTTTGAATATTTCTCATCTTCTTTTTGAATTTTCATTGTAGTAAGGCTTGTTTTTCACATTCGGATAAAACGGATAAAAATTAAATATCTGTTTATAATGTTTTTGAGACTCTTTTCTCGTTTTTTGGGTTTTCCACTGAAATTTGGCTAAATTTTCACATTCGGATAAACCGGATAAAAATCAAAAAACCTAGAAAAGGGTTTTATAACTGAAAACATTTTATTTATTATTTTAGAACATTATAAATCGTAAATATATCGAAATTTCAAGTTTCGGATAAACGTATTTTCAAACAAAAAAAAAAAAAAAAAAATTCAACTAGATTTCTATTTACAAGAAAACTACCATTTCGTAAATACTACACGCATATATTTATATTTTCACAACTACAAATAAACACCAAACATAAACTTTGCAATTTCATGAATTTTCTACTTTGCTTAAATGTTTCCTTCATTTTTCTTCGCTATCATTTATTTTAGCTGCATTTAAATTCTTCACAGTTCTTTGGTAACATCCGCTCATAAACAATCTAAAATGTTTATGCTTTTTACCTATGCTACATGCAAAGTTCTATCCTTCATCATAATTTATGCATTGTTGCATACTTTTCAGCATAAACATTTTCACATGCAAAAACTGCAAGTGTAAAAGTTGTGGAAACACGCCTTTTGACATGCATATTGCATGCTTCTAAAATGCGGTATAAAATTGTTTTACTTCTTGCCTGCACGCTTGCATACGCATTTACATTGTATGCATGCACGCACAAATACGCACACACACACACGTTTGAGAAGTGTTGAAAAGTATGCTAAACATATTTTGTATTATTTTTAAAAGAAATATTTTGCATAATTTAAATTTTATACACATTTCTTTAACTTTAATTTTAAGTTTATTTCTGTTTTTGCTTGATAATAATCTGCTTACATTTGAACAAAAGATATGCACAACAATATAACATTTTACAAAGAAAAGACTAGAAGAAAATATGTTGTTGCATACTTTTAGGTTTTTATGTGTACGGCAATAGTTTGTGCTATATTTGTTTTTGTATGCACATGTATATAAGTGCCCGTTTATTTGCTTATATACTTATGCAGAGACATGAAAACTTTCTTAAGTGTAAAAAGTTGTAGGGAAGTAACATATAAAAATATTTTATAGCATATTCAAGGAGATGCGGAAATTATGATGCGTTGAGTTGAGGATATTAGAATTTGACATGTCAATAAGGTTGTGAACTTTTGAGTTTTGTTTTGGAAGAGAATGAAAGAAAACATCACTAAATCATAGAGTGAATGATGTGCAAATAAAGGCTGCATGCTTAAATTCAGTCTTAGGAATTTTAAAGTTAATTAAGATGACAAAGGGGAAAAAGTAGTACATAAACAACTGATAAAGAAAGCGCCCAAAAGTATGCAATAATTACCTGTTATAATCTAAAATTCATTATTTTAAATACCCGAAAGAATTTTCGTTTAATAATAACAGTCTTTATGTATAGTGATAAAGTCAGAGATGGTCTAGGGATCTTTGATGTATATTTGATGTGTATTTCATCACACACTTAAAAATATGCATTAAACTCATGATTAATGTTAAATTTTTATAAATAAAATTTTTATCCATTGAAAAAACTACAAATTGTTATAATATTTTGTATGTTTGAAATACTACGCTAAAAAATATGCAACAAATTTTATTATTTAAAATGCCAGTTTGTATTTATTTTAACATTTTTCATTGAAATCGCTTACATCTATGCAGCATCCTTCATCTATATTTTATGAAATTATTTTTTTTAATTAATACCTCCTAAAAGTATGTTATAAATATTACAATAAAAAAATAAATCAAATGAAAGCAACACTGCAGCATTTTTGCTACCCACATATGTAAAATTAAATTTTACAGCAACACGATACCATCCTAAAAGCATGCTGTAAATTTTATTAGAAATCTAATGAACCTAACGTTTATTTAAATCAAAACTTTGTAAAATAAAAGCAGCAACTAACTAACCATTATTCAATGGAAAATTTATTCACGCATGAAAGTGTATTTTACACAACCACAAGCTTGCAAGCACACACACACACACACACACATACATGCATGGCTACACTCTGCTATCTCATATTTCAACACATTCACCAAATTATATTACAGCACTGCAGTGGTAAATATATGAATTTTACAGCATTGTTGTCAGCTTCTGATATCATAGCGCATTCATCACCAGTGACTGCATATTTGGCGATCAATGACCGTCAGAATGACCGAACGACGACCAACCAACCAACCAACCAACCGTTGTCTCGTCATCACATCTTTACTCATTTTTGTTGTTGCAGATAGTATGTAATTTTATATTTTGCATTGCAAAATTCCATTAATGTCAGTTATCTGTTACTTTTTTTTTTTTTGCTGGGAATACATATGTGCATTACTCAGTGCTGCATTCATATACACAAACACAAGCAGTGTTGCATTCTTCCCCATACACAGTAATGTGTACAAACACATATTTGAAAAATCCCTATTTACTAAAAATTATATGCATAAATTTCCCCTTTTTACTTATTCAAAAACTTTTTGCAAAGTTTTCTAGTTTTTTTCTTTTTATTATTTGTTTCTTGTCATTTTCTGATAATATTTCAAAATATCTTTTGTTTATATTTATGCGGTGCTGAACGAAATATTTTCAAAGGTTTTGAGAGATTTGCTCATGCTTTTTCTTATTTTAGTCGTTTGTATGTGTTATCTTATTTTGTTGCTGTCATTCAGTCGTTGTCGTATAATGTATATAAATTTGTCACTTAATGCTGGAAAATGCGCATCTAAATGAATTTATGTATAAACCACAAAATGCATGCAGTGTTGGCATTAACACTTTTGTGTAGTGATAGAAGCTCATGGCACAAAATATTTTGTGGTTACAGTTAATTAAAATTTATGCAAAATATTAAGTTATTCTGCAAAGATTTTTAAATGAAAAGCTTCTTACATAAGAGTGGTAGCGGTAGAAGTTTTGTGGTTTTCTTACAAGAAAACTCAGAAATAGAGAAAGGTTTACCAAAACAAAAAAAGAGCGTCTTAGGCGTTAATTCTAAGTCATAAATTTAAGAGAATCTTAAGGTTTTTATTAGAGATGTTTAAGATTTCGGTTTAAAATTATCAATTTTAATTTGACTTAGCTTTCTTTCCTGTCAGTCGAGACTCAACTTAATACTCTGGCTTCTCTTAGGTTGCAGTGAGAGTAGTGGGTGTCGGAGTAGAAATTAGAAAATGCAGGCCTTCTAAAGTGGCTAAATAATTTAGTATGCCACTACTTACTGGCTCAAATCAGTATTTTGCTTCTACTTGTCGGTTCTACTAATTGAACGCCACTACAATAAATACTAATTAATTTCAGTTAGTCGAATGATCCTTTTCATGTTGTACGCATTTATTCATTAGCGCTAGTTAGTCGGAAGCTCTTACTTGTTGGTTTCAACTGGCTGAACACCTTAATTGATTAGCTCAAAATAGATATATGCTTCTACTTGACGGTTTTAATTAGTTGCACGCCACAATTCATTGACTCTAGTTCCTCGGACGCTTCTACCTGTGGGATGTTCCTACTCCTCGGATGTTTCCACTCGTCGGATGTTCCTATTCGTCAAATTAAAATAGTTGAGTCCTACAGTAAATCAGCTTGAGTTAGTTATATGCTTTACACGTCGGCTTTACTTAATCGTATGCCTCTAATCTGCGGCTCTAATTAGCCGTATATTTCTACTCGTTGATTTGAATTTGCTGAATTCTACTCGTTGGTGTCAACTGGCTGAGCACCAGTACTTAACAGTTCCAATAAGTCACATGTTTCTAGATTTACGCCATAATTCGTTGGGTCTAGCTCCTCGTCTGATCCTACTCGTCGGATGTCCCTACTCATCGGATGTCCCAACTCATCGGAGGTTCCGACTCATCGAATGCCCCTACTCATCGAATGCCCCTACTCATCGGATGTCCCTACTCGTCGGATACTCCTTCTCGTTGGATGCAACTATTCGTCAACTCAATCTAGTTGAATCCTACAACTAATTAGTTTCAGTTGGTAATATACTCTTACTTGTCGGTTTTAACTATATATATAGCTCTACTCATTGGGTCCAAGCTCTACTCAGTCGGATGTTCCTATTCGTTTATTTTAATTAGTTGAACCGCACTTCTAATCACTTGGTTTCAGCTAATTGAGCACCAATTCTAATCACTTTCCGTTAATCATATGCTTCTATTTGACGATTTTAACTAACTGGAAGCTACAATTCATTGGCTCTGGTTCCTCAGCTGCTTCTACTCGTCGGATTCTTCTACTAAATTATTTATCAGCTCCAATTCGTTGTATGCTCTTACTCGTTGGTTTAAACTAATCGTTTGGCTTTACTCATTAACTCTAATCAGCCGGATTTTCCTTCTTGTCTGTTTTAATCAGTTGAACGCCACTTTGAATCCCTTACAATTGATTATTTGCTTCTACTCGTCGGTATTGACTAGTTAAATGCCACTACGGTTCACCTCTAGTTCGTTATATGCTCCTACTCGTCGGTTTAAATTAATTATTTGGCTTTACCCATTGGATTTAATCAGTCGGATGTTCCCTCTTGTCTGTTTTAATGAATTGAATGTCACTTCTAATTAGTTCTAGGTAGTCACATGATTGTACTCGTTGGTTTCAACTAATTGAGCACCAGTTCTAATTATCTCCAGTCCTACACAACTTTTAATTTTCTGTAGCCAGCTCCTACTCGTTGGTCTTAACCAGTTTAATGTGCATGTCACTCAGTTTTAACTATCTCTAATCAGCTCGGAGCTTTTACTTGTTCGCTTAAACTAGTTCAACGTTCGTCGGCTTCAACTAGTTGAATTTTACTATAAATCAGATTCAAGGTATTAACTCAATTCAGTTTATCAGTTAGTCGTCGGTTTTGACTAGTCAGTTGTCACTACCCTACTGACTCTAGTTAGTTCTATGCTCATACTAAGCGACACACCGATATTAAATACTTGTGTGCTCATCGAAATTATCTACTCGATCTTTAATCCAAGGTTGCAACGGAACATTCTGGTTTTGGGATCCTTAAACTTCCTGGACTGACTGTTCAATACTTCAAACTATACCGGATTCACAGGGAATATGCTGAGATACTGCTCCATATTTGGTCAACATTAAAAGCTAATTTTTCCAAGTTTTTCATTTAAGTCTGCTGCCTTCCTTCCTTGAACTAATGTTACATTTTTTACTAGCTACAATTGACCTTCGAGAAATGTGTAGAAATTAACTTAGTTTGGAAACAATTTTTAAGTCTGATTAAACTCCTAAGGTACAACAGCGCAGCAATGAAAGATTGTAATTTAAACACTCTTTACATCCTACCATCCCAAATTATGTTCGATAAATCTTTATAAAGAAAATCTTTCACAACTTTTTTTTTTTTATTCAATAAAGTACACTGAAAGTTTCAGGAACTTGCAACAGCAACATTTCCCTGTATCGACATACCAAACAACATGATTTCCTCTACTCCAATTTTACCATCACCACTCACCAACCACATATGATGTCCAACCAGAAATTTACTTCAACTTAAACGGAAATGTTGAAAATTGTAAAATAGCATGACAACATTTGGTTTCACACTGCAGTTTACTGCACAAACACACATGCATTCACATACATTCAAACATATACTCGTATATGTATTTACAGCCTCATAAGGTTAAAAGTAGGCAGCACGAAAATTTGTGTTCTCATAATAGCCTAATAAACTAACTAAACTAACACCACTACCCCGAAAACTAACACCAACACAATCTCATGCCACAAACATTCCGCTTCCGTCTTTCCAAAAATAGAAAGAAAAAGCGGAAATTTGCAATCGTCTGGCTCTGGTTGGTGTTTAAGGTACGTGTGTATGGTGCAATGCATGCATGATGCAAGTGTGTGTGTGTGTGTTAATATGTGCGCCTAAAAGTAAACTTTACTAAATCACTCGAAAATGACATGCTGTTCTGAGCGAACGGAACGTGATGATTTAAGCGCGTGATTGATTTTTATTGCAATTGCCGTTGCTGCTGTTGTTGTTTTTTCTACTTACCGCCTGCGGTTGAATGGCAACGGAAATTAAAACTTTGTATTTCAGGGAATATTTAAAATTAAATAAGAGAATGTTGCAGACTTTTAGGCGCTATTTATCAGTAAAACAATAATAAATAATAAAAATGTGGTTTTAGTGAGTAGAAAATTGTTTCAGACTTTAAATAATATTACAAGAGTGTTGTAGACACTTTAGTTGGCTTTGCATTTTGTAAAATCACCGCAAGAATTGCATACTTTTAGGTGTTATTTCAAATAATTTTTCTGTGTAGCTTGAAAGCATTTCACATATTGATTACACATAATAACTTCCATTTATTTCTATCTATAGATCTACAAAATCCGAGAAAATGTATCCTTCAATGTTGAGTCGCGGTCCTGATGTTGAAATTGAACCATACTATTGTCTGCCTGTTGGTACGATTGGTGCACAAAATGGTGTTTTAAATGCGCAAATGGCCGCTGCAGCGGCAGCAGCTTCACATGGTGGTGTACAATCTGTTGGAAGCAGCGGCGGAGGTGTAGGCATTACACCAGTTGCATGGAGTCAACCTACATCACCAACACCTATTAATCGTGGTTTCGGAGGACCTCTATCACCAACACACGCTGGTACTCTGGGTATGGCTGGCCTAACTGGGACCACAACAAGTGCACATCGTTTAACATATCCAAAGAAAAATGATGAAGGTAAAATGAAATAGATAAATAAAGCAAATAAATGTTATGTTTATACAAAAGAAAAAACTAAACCCTAAATGTATACTCTGGAAAATATGAATATTTTTTGATTTTGTGTTAATAAATCGTTTACTTTTTGTTTTCTTTTAGTACATGGAAGCGCTGCTTCATTACTCTCTGGTGGCAGTTCTTTATATGGTTCAGCTGAAGAGCGTCAAGCAAATGAAATACGTCGACTGAAACGTGAATTGTTAGATGCGCGCGAACAGGTGCTCAGCTTAAGTAGTCAACTTTCCACAAATGTAAGTAGTAACATTTTTTAATCTTAGCCCTTTAATATAACACAATATACTCCGGAAGAGGTTAATGGGAGTTACAGAATTTTATATTTGTGTACAGAATTTTATAATGAGTAGAAGTAGGCGGCAAATGTTTTTGTTTTTTGTATTTATGCAAGTAACCAAGTTAAGCTCTACTTTGTTTTAATAGTTTATGTAATGACAAACATAACATAGAACAACGAATATAAGAAGCGGAAAATACCAAAATTGCATAATTACAAAGAACCACGAAAAATGTGCAGCATTTTCTATAAGCTCACTACATATATTTTATTAAATAAATAAAAGAAAAGAAAGGAGTAACTTGTTTTACGAATAAGTAGCAAACTAAAAATTCATGTTTTTTCTGCTTCGCTCTTTTTGTTATGATTTTTGTTGTTTTTGTTTTGTTTTTTTTTCTATAAAATTGGCAAAATGCCAGTGAGAACTTTTATGCAACATAAAAAAGCAGCAAAAAATGCTTAAGAAAAATTCATGAGGTTTTGGGTACTGCAACAAAATTGTTGCATAATATTAGGCTTAAGTATTTTCTTCTCTTCTGTTTTTTGTTTTTTTTTTTTTGTTTCTTGCTTGTTACTGTTGTTGAAGGAAAGAAAACTAAAGTAGTAATAATTTATTTTTAAACTATTCCGGGAAGGAAATATTTGTAATTTGTTTATATATTTATTTACTTATTTTGCGATATGCGAATTATTTTTCATTCCAGGCTTGAGTTCAGTTATAAATTAATTGTTCATTTTAGTTTTGAATTCGGGTCGGATTTTTCTTTTCTATTTCTGTATAAAATTTTGGTTTAAGTTTCGAGTATAGAAATCAGCTCTAAATTTTTTATTTCAGTATATAAATCATGTCTATATTTAAGAGTATATTTTCAGAAATCAGACCAAAATTCAATTAATTGAATTTAACACAACCTTTTATTAAGAAGTCTGAATATTTTTTTTGATTTCAGTTTGAATCCAGCTAAAGATACTTGATCACCCTATATTTTTTTCCAATTCTTGACACTACTCTTTTGCCTTCTAGCTCTTTTAAACGCTCTGGCATTTAATTTAACATTACTTACAAATTTTACTACTTTTCAAACTACATTCGCATTTTCCAATTTCCCTCCTCTCTGTATCTATCCTACAAAATTCTGATTTACCATTTATGTGTGTGTATAAAATTTTTAAAATCATTTGCAAAAAAATTTAATATTACTTTGTGATTTTTTTTATTTTTTGTTTCTTTACTACTTTTCTAATTATACTTCATCTCTTGAAATTTTCTGCTCTTGAACTCATATACTTTAGCAAACTCCCACTCCATTTATTATTCACTCACGTGAGGTCTGCTCAAACGTAGCCTTGCCAGTATTTACCATAATATCATGACAACAAAAATAATACAAACTCCACCTAAGATTAATGACGACATTCTCACCAGTGACAGACAGAATTTATACTCTTTTTTTTTTTAAACAAATTTTTCCTATCAAAAAACATGCAGCTTCCATGCTGCTACGAGTATTATCAAGTTAGTGTGCGGTACTACCAAAAAAAAACAAATTTTATTGACATTTTACAACATTACAAAAAACAAGCAAAAAAAAAAAGCAAAAAGGTAAAATAGCAAAAAAGAAAATTATTGCTTTCACTACTACTATGGAAAATTCTTTTGGTATATAACAACTTTGTATTCATAAATAATTGACAGACACAAACACAGCAACAACTAAATACACAAATATCAACAACATGAACCAAGGGGGTACTATGAATTTTTATGTTGAAATGTTGGTAGCATTGTAGAATAAAGTGCCAAATAAAAGTTTAGTTTTTTTGTTGTCGTTGTGTTTGCTGAAAATTCCCATAAAGATACAATGAGGAAGTGGGTAGTGATGCAGGAAGTGGAGAAGTTACGATACGAATGAATGTGTGGGGGCGATTTTTAATAGCTACCAAAAATATCCAACTTTACAAAATGTTGTTTATTATTTTTTTGTATATTTTATGTGCATAATACAATTGACCTCTTGATTGTTGTTTGTAATATCAAAAAAAAAAGGCGTGGTATTTATATAGTTCATAAGGTCAAAATTCTTATGAGGTTTCGTTAATATCCGGGGATGAGTAAACTTCGAGTATAATCAGAAAACTAGGGCATTCTGTTTAAGTCTCACCAAACTCAGATTGTTTGTTCTGACTGGGTATTGTAGGCGTTCAATATACAAGGCGGCGCAAAAATTTTTAACCTATCAGAAAATCCTCTCATTTTAGCAAATTTCGCTACTTTGAAATACGCTACGCTGAAAATACATAGAGAAAACATATATCACTATATTTCTCAAGAACGCGGAATTGGAATATAATGGAAGTATCTTTCGTTTCGGTCTGAACATTCTAGATTTTGTACGAAGCAATTGATCTATGTGAATAAGTCGCAATTATTGTAGTAGCCTTTAAAAGCAAGAAATAGAGAAAATTGATGGAAGATACCATAAAAACACTTAAATTAACATAAAAATTAGAACTAAGATATAAACGTTGTTAGATTTGATTAGATTGAATAAAGAGCGGGAACTGGTCACTTAATCATCGAGGCCTTAATTTCGCCTATTGCGACAAACTCTATAGATCAATGCCGTATTTAGGGGGGGAGGGGGCGTTTGGGGGTTCCGACCATTTTGCATTTATAGTTTTTCTAGGTCAGTAATTGTTTTTTTTTTTACAGTTTTGGGTTTAGGGCTCATTTGGAAGGATATGATTCAGCCTATAATTTCTGGTCTTCGAAGTTTGTAGCACCCTCTTCAATTTAAAAAAATGGCAAAAAATTCTATTTTAGGGTTTTCCATCCCATTTTTTCTAAAACGTGGCGTGATGGGAAATTTTTGAACTCAGATTCGTGTTCAGTATAAAAAATTCATTCACAAACACTAGGAACCATTTTATTCGGAAAGCCCATGTAGGGCAGTAGTAGTGGATCAGCTCCAAAGTTCTAGGAAACAATCTTAAAATGTTATTAATTCTTTAACCCATTATTGCTCAGAGCACCCCGACTCGGAAGACCGCTTTCAATGCAGTAACTGCACGAATTTCGGGAATATAAGCCAACCTCATCCGGATTTCTTATCATGGCCCAAATTCCCACTGATAATCATTTAAAAAAAATGAGCCTCTGACTATTTTTAGTACATTTGGTAATTGTTTTGAGGTCGGGCTCATCATCAGTAATGGCAAGTCAATGTCGGTTTTCTTCGAATGAAAACGCCCCCGCCCCTCCCCCCCCGAACCAAAATCCTGGCTACGGCCCTGCTATAGATTACAAATCATCCCTGAGTCTTGTATTCGTTAAGAATTCTAAGACATTCTTGGAAGATTTGTTCACAATTTCGTACGGTTCTAGGTAGTAGTTTCCTAATTAACGAAGACGGGTCCTTTTAAGACAATTACAATGCCGCAATAAGTGTTCAGCTGTTTCCTCTTCTTCGTATTCTGGCTTATCTTCATATTATATAGGTGCTTGTCTAATCTACAATGTCCAGTTAAGAAACCTGAGACAACGCGAATACCTGTTCTTGTTAATCCAAAAATATGTGTAGTTCTCTTTTAAGCTCAACTGCCATTCCGTTCCCCAAATGCCAACTATGACTTGGCAGCCATATTAGATAAACTCTATTGCGGGTAGCTAGTCTATTCAGTAGTTGCACACAGTCCCTGACTAATTTGGACTTAATTTTAACTAACTCTCCTCCAAGGCAGAACTCTATTTCATGCATTTCGGCCTGAAAAACTGAGCTTTCTTGATCCATACTGGTAAATAGGTATCGTTTTGGTCTTTCCTTATAAACCATCATTTGTTCTAGAGCTATCAATGTACCAGACATGAGAGTTATGCGGTTCTGTTCCCAGTTAACCCTGCCAGGGAATGTTTCATTGAATTGGTGTCTGAAGTTATAATTGGGATAACAGAAGTCACTTAGGGCTACATTAAGTGTGCGCATTTCGGCTTCATCCCTAAGTAGGGTTCGCCATAAGCACACTGCACCTTCTTCATTTTCTAAGATGAGTTTTGCTGCAAATTGCAGTGCTTCTTTCTTAAAAAATAAATGAATTGGGGGAAGGTTTAATAAAACATCAAGGGCTGTAGTCGGAGCAAACCTCATTGCTCCAGTTGTGGAAACACAGCCTAGTCTGTGCAATTTTATGACCTTGATCTGCACTGTTTTCTGATCCAGTTTTTTACACCTAACAGTTGCCGCATAAGCAAGAATTGGTCTAGTAATGGCTGTATATAGCCATAGCGACATTTTTGATTGCATTTTTGCCAAGGGGGTTATTGTTTCTATGACAACAAAATGAAATTTTCTGTGAAAAAATCTTTTGAGAGGGGTGAAGGGGAAAGGGTGTTCGCCTCTAAAACACAAATCATCTACTAAAAAAAACTATGTTACTGTACGTACTGCTAAAATTTACGGGCAGGGCAATCTATTGCCGTAGGTTTCCTATTTTAACTATCAACTACAGGGTAAGCCATTTAAATTGAAAGCATCTAGCAACCCTATTACTTTTGACAGCGCTGTCAGATCAAGTAATGGCATACCGCGTTGGAAGCGTCAGCCGAAAGAAATTTATACCATGAAACAGAACACTCCGAAAGAACGCGCTGAAGTTGATCAGTTGTACATTCAAAATAACTTCTCAATTTTCCCGCAGAGAAATCATTTTGATGTTTTGATCCCGACAATGATATGGAGCAGTTCTGTGATTTTGACTTGCCTCCGCGTTTGACAGATCTTACACCGCCGGACTTTTTCCTCTGGGCTTACTTGATGTCAAAGGTTTATATCAACAAGCCTATAACCTTAGATAAACTTAAGGCCAACATCCGCCAGGAAATAATGGCGGCTATCGGGCGAATCATTGGCTAAAACAATTGGAAAATGCCGAAAAAAGCATATTGGACCGTCAAGGCCAAAGGTGGCGATATCATTTTCAAAACGAGCTTGAACAAATCTCTTAGAACTACAATAAATAATTTTCTAAATGAACAACAAAAAAATTGTTTTTTGTTAATGTTTTTTTTTAGAAACGAATTTTTTTTTTTTTTTTTGTTGGAACAGACAAAAGAAGTATTCAAGAATACAGCACTCAGACAAGTTTTACGTCCATTGTACTATATCCTGTGTTCCCTTTTGCTATTCTTTAAATCTACCAGATTTATTAATAAATCTTAGCAGATCCTGCGGTGTTAGAGAGCTCAGGTGTCCGTCTCCCAACACTCCAGTACCAAATATGCTTACTCTGATCTGGCAGAAAGCGGGGCAGACACTAAAAAAGTGGTCCGCCGTCTCTTCACATTCTTCCTCCAAACCACAGGAAGCACAGAAGGCACTAGCTCCTAGGCCAATCATATGCAAATGTTTGGCCCAAGAGAAATGACCTGTATATAATCCCACCAGCTGCCTACAACTCTTTCTGTTAAGTGATAACAGAAAGTCCGTTAGACGCTTCGAGATAACAGGTAACATGGTCTTTGTCTGTCTAAAGCCCCTCAGGTCCTCCCATTTACGATTGTGGGTCAAGTCGACCCACTCATTAATGGTGGTCTTGATGGCTGTAGACGACAAAGAGAGTACAGGTTCTGGCCCAGGAAACCAGTTTCCGAACCCTTTCTGGCCAGAAGGTCAGCCGATTCATTTCCTGAAATTCTGGAGTGTCTAGGAACCTATATCAACAGCAGGCTATTGTGTTTTCCAACACAATCAAGCCTGGATTTGCAATGCATAACCAGTTTAGACGTGGTTAGAGGATTAAGCAAGGATTTAAGCGCAGCCTGACTGTCACTAAATACACAGATACTCCTTTCTCTCCAACCATTATCAATAACATGGTCCATTGCCTTGATGATTGCAAAAATTTCTGCTTGAAAAACAGAAGCATACAACCCAAGGGAGAAATGAAGGTGCACTCCATCATTTTCAATAAAGACCCCAGAACCGGAACCGAATTCTGTTCTGGAGCCGTCAGTGAAAATACGCTTATAATCAACTCCCGGCCCAGGTCCCGACAAAAGCCATGTTTGGGCCTCATAAAAAACAAATGCTTTCATCTTAAATGGCCTAGCCTGTACATGATTACTGATTAAATGGAGAAAGGTTTTTGCATGGATTCAAAATGATTTTCGGAGCCTCTAACATTTTTCAGGCTGAACAAGTAACAATTAGGGAAGTGTGTTCATTTAAGTGGGTGAAGATGTAAGGGCGAAAAAATCTCATGTTTTTGCCTCTTCAATTGATACATTAGGTCATTGTGAGTCCAGCGCCATAAACTGTTTTTTGATTGCTAACACTCTTCGTTATACATCGACTAAAAGCTGCTGTGCTGAAGAAAGCTTTTGCACTGCGGTAAGCTTTAAGAATTATAAAACTTTTCTACGCTTTTGGCCGTCACTATTTTAAATAAATTTTTCTCAACTTTTAGTTTTATTTATGAATTTCAAAATACTAAAATATAATAAAATATTAAATAAATTTTTATTATCTCCAACATTTCAACTTGTTGTATACTAGTTTCTTATCACTAGTAGTCTATGTATACGTCTGTCTACCATACCTGTCCTTACTCTCTAGGTAGGTATAAAAGTATCTAGACATTTTTGTGTTATGAATTTTCAACACTTTTTGTCATACTTAAGATAAAAATAAAGCAATGAATGAAACTTTTCCGACATCAACAAAAGAAATAAAAAAAAAATAAAAAAATTAAAGCAAAGAGAACAACAAGAAGAGACTGTCAACAACGTAAAAGTCACACAAAGTAGCAGAGTAGTATGAGAAAACTTTTTTGATTTTTTTTTTTTTTTTGACAATCATCCAAAAAGTATATTCACTAGTACAATATCTACTTACAATTTCTTTTCTACAAAGTTAGCACTACCATAGACAACAACTATAAAGAAGAGACTACGACAGCTTCTTTTTGTTATATAAGCCTTTTTTTTTTTTTTTTTTTTTGTGTGTTTCCACACTCACACCGTCATAAGTAATACAAAAATTCTTTACTTTTCTTTCTTTTCCTTGTGCATTTTTTAGGCGCTACATAAATATTTTCTACTTAAGTATTTTGAAATATAGCGTCAAAAAGTCTATTTAGAAATGTGCAGATACTGCGCACATAAAAAGTGCAGAAAAAAAGTGTACCCAAAATTATGAAAAGTATGAAAAGTGTAGACAACTTAACGAGCCATTCTGACATTTGAGTTGAGATAAAAATTGTTGAGTAACTTTATGCATTTGAATAGAAATAAATACCCACATATTTTTCAAGTTGACATTAGACAAAAACTTTAAGTCTTTAATAAATGCAACTAAAAACTTACGTGATCCTAAAAATTATAACCAGTATCGTTGAGTGTTCGTAGTTATTTCTGCAGCTGAAAATGTTTTCGGCCTCAAATAATTCTGATATTGCCTGATTTCAATATCCTACCTAAAAGCAGTTTACTTCAGCAATTTATTTCCATTCGACCTCAAATTTAACTGGCACAGCATAATTGAATGTGGAAATGCTTAGCCTTAACCCTCAGTAAGCTGCTGTGCCATAATAGTAGCACTTTGTAAACGGATCTCAAATTCTGGAACTGCGACTCAAAGTTAATTTCAAATACAATACTTCCTGAATCCTAATCTGGTGTTTATCTGTTGAAAAGTATAATAGGTTGATTGGTGTGCATTTCTTCAGAATATGACGTTAGTTTATCATTTCATATCCACCAGAGCTTATAGAGCTATGAAATCCTTGGTTCACTCCGGAGCTCTGCTGTCGATTTCCCTTTTTTTTTTTGGATTTTGTGTTAACGATTCACGGTTTCGGACGGATTCTGACTTATGTGAGTTGCCGTCCTTTTGCTGATCCGATTTGGTTATTTGTCTCTTCCTGGATTTTTAACTTTTTAACTGAACTTCGAACAGAAGACAGGTACGTTTTTCGTTGATACGTTTTATTTTGATGACATACTGTTCTTCTTTAAGTTCGTTTGGATTGAAAATCTTTGAGGAATTTATCTTGGGCCCTAATTTACCCTTTGCTCCTCTAGATCTCCGAATCCGTAAAGAAGCGATGAGAACGACCTACAAACTCCGGTTAAATAGAGTCTGGCATGTCGAGGTGGATATGAGGCACAGTAAGATTTACCAACAGTTGTCAGTACAGTGCCCACTGTTCTTGATGCTTGTGGGTAATCATGTGCCTTGTATCTGCTTCGGAGGAAAATATGATGTCAATTTCCCGGGATGAGATCAATGGTTAAGTCCAGTGGTCGTACTCCGTCATGTCTTCTATTACGACGTATCCAAAACCTCAAACGGTACTGGATCAGGTTGGTACTTGAACGATGAGGGCAAGTACTCTTTTTTCCACTGGACAGATGGCGACAGTCTTCTTAAGAGAGGATTTCGCTATCTTGGACGTGGCGGGCTGGATAATTGAGAGGACGGGTGGCAAAGAAAGAAGGGAAGTGCCTAGGTACTTGCAGTGATAGCCAAGCTCCACTAAAGGCCCTTGCTGAATGCCTTAACTCTTCAAAATTCGTCAGCGAGTGTAAGGCAATGCTAAATAGTGTCACAACACAACAAGCTATGCCTTATATGGGTTCCAGAACTCTGTGGTATTGCAGGAAATGAACTAGCTGATAAACTAGCTTATGAAGGTTCTGCAATTACACCATGGGGTCCGGAAACTTTTCTTGGCATAAGTTCTGGGGAAATCAAGCTTTGGATCAACGATTTCGTGGGTTCTATCTATAGAGAACGATGGTCCGACCTTGACTTCTGCAGAACCGCAAAGTGCTTCGTGAGGCAACCTAACCGGAAATCAGCGGAATTTCTTCTGAAACTGAGAAGAATGGATCTGAAATAACTGGTAGGTGTCATCACAGGGCACAACACATTTGGTCAGCATATGTCTAACATGGGCGTCATCACCGATCCATCCTGCCAATCATGTCTTGAGAACGACGATACTACGGAGCATTTCCTTTGTAGCTGTCTGGCTTTCGCGAGAATCAGATTAAGGCTGTTTGGTAGTGATGTCGTCAGTATGAATAATATCCATACTCTCCCTCTTTCCGAGCTTCTAAGGTTCATCAGTGAAACAAAGAAGTTCAAGGTTGAGAGAGACCTTAGATCTTTCTTTTTCCCATTTATCCCCTCACATATCTTTACTGTCTTTCTACTCTCTTCTACTGGCTTTATCTTGGGTATAGTACCAGCCAGCCCATTTCTATACTCTAAAATAATTACCAAAACCGCAAACGTAAAATTCTCTATTCAAATACTTTTCTACGTTACGCTACGTTACGTTTGCATAATCAAGCCTTAAGGCATAATCAAGCTGCTATCTCACTTTTTCTTATAGAAAGTGTAGTAGGGTGTCATTATGTCGGTTTCTACTTATGGACCGATTGCTGTACGGTTGTCGGATCAAGTTGTAACTACTTAGTACTCAATCTACTTTTAAACTATACAACTTTTGCGGCTTTTTACTTGACAGTGTCGAAAACGAATTTAAAATTGAGTTTCTTTAATGTTTTTTGTCAATAAATCAAACGCAACCTCTCCTCGTACGCGCCATTTCGTAACTGAAAATGTCACTTCATTTGTCATATTTCATTCCATTTAGACTACTATTTTTTTTTTACAAATATTTGAGCACAGCAAAAATTTGAAAATTCACACAATATTCAGTGCTACCAACTTCAAATTCAATAGATTTCAGACTTTTTTTCTATTTCACAATTGCGCACAAAAATTGTTGAAAAAAAAAACTTAACTACCATAGTCAAATGGTAATATCCTATGCGGCAAATTTACTACTTTTATGATATATACTAAATTTCGAAAAAAAAAAAATCATGGCATAGTATTTTTTTGAGCATTGACTTTTTATGAGTTCAATGAAGCGCATAACTGCATTGAAAAGTACTGAAGTGTGCATGAAACAGTGTCAAGTGCAACGCGCATAAAGATGTTATGAGTTGTTAATACAATATATAAAATGGTGTGACAAATTTTTAACAATTCCAATAAAAAAAAAAAAAATTTTCAAAAAATACAAATAAATATCAAAAGTTCATCATTGATGGAAAATTATATTTAATGTTCGAATGATTTAACCTAACTATAAATAAGTAAAATAAAAAATTAGGTACTTAATTTTTTTTAATAAAAATGTTTGCCCACATATAAACCAACAATGCCAATACCAGCAATCCCAATTTTGGAAAATAAGTACCGTTCGTTATTGGTTGAAGTTTGCCATGCTGCTGCATAAACCCACAGAATTGCAGAGAGGGCGGTGGGAGGGAAAAAGAAATGCAATTTCTTTGAAGCACAACAATTGGCAACTTTTACCTTCATGCTGCAAAATACACAATACGCTGAAATGACTGCAGCAACAATTGCCGCTTGGCTGTAACCAAACAAAGTCGAGTGAAAAATACCAATATAATTTTTTTTTTCTTTTTTTTTTACGTTTACATTGAACAAACAACAAACTAACAAAAGAAATACTACATACCCGTACATAGTTGAAGTTATGGTAGATAGGTAGGTAGCTATGTATATGGAGACCATAAAAGTGTTAATGTGTGGTAGGAGAGAATGCAATGCGAAAATGCATAACCACCAGCTCAGCACATCTAAACATTTCAGCATCTTTTGGCATCTACGAGCGGCTCAGCTCTCGTAGGTGACCGCCAAATCAATGTTAAATAAAAAAAGGAAACCAGCATCCGCGTTAATTCAACAATGGCATTTAATATGTTCGTAGTACGTCGTCGAATAGTTAGTAGTAGTCGTTTGTAGTACATATAGATATCTAGTGAAAATTGCTTTAATATCATTTGTTGCCATCATTGTCATTGTCGCTTTTGATTGCAATGAAAAACTATTGCAACTAACTGCAACAAAAATATCTAACAAAAAGAACTAGTTAGTTGAAGAAAAACTTTGCTTTTTTATATAATACGTAAAGCTACAAGCATAGAATTTATAATTGATTGATTCTTTTGTATAATAGCGCAAAAGAAAATTGTTCAAGTTAAAGAAGAAAAACTAATAAAGAAAAATGTAACTACATAAGTAAGAAAAATTGTTTGGTTTTGAAAAAATATTATTTCAAATAAAGTGGCAATTTTATGCTGAATACTGAACTCATTGTTAAGGAAGTAAAATGAAAATTTGTCAAGAATTTTTCACAGATTAGAATTAGTGATAGATAGATTATAAAGTAGAATTACAAGCATATATAATCGAAAACCTTAGAAAAATAAGAATTAAGTTTAGTGCTGATACAAATGCTAGAAATATATATTTGATTACTTTGTTTGACTAAAGTATATCTAAATTCGGTCAACACGCATCCATATATAAAATCTGGCTGACGGCATTTTCCCACTACTAAATCGAAAAATACACAAACTGATAATCAGTTATTATCAAAAATATTTTTAAAATCGTTTTTAACTTATTTAGATTATATGAGTATGCGCTAGTCGCTTCTACGTCGTATGCGCCGACGACTGTTGAAAAACTATTGATCTAAACAGAAACGTTCCATTCGAAGCACACATAAATTTGGTTTTGCAGACAAAATTCCGCTTGACTCTTAAAGCATTTTTATCGTTCCTTAGCATATAAAGTTCCGCAAAGCACAAAATAATTATGACTTCTTTTTCTGTTTAAAAAAAAAAGCCTTGGAATAAAAATATTTAAATAAATTAAGAGTTATTTTCCACAGAAAAAGTTCCGCTTATCGATCTTTAGCATGTAAAGTTCCACACCTAAATATGGCTTCTTCATCTGTTCTAGTAAAATGCTTTGGAACTAAAAATATTAAAATAAAATAAAAACTTTTTTCCACAGCAAAAGTTCTGGTAGAGACTTTTTCTCTTAAAGCATTTTTTCATTGTTTTCTTTAGCATGCAAAGTTCCGCTAAAAACAAAAAAATTATGAATCCTCTATTTAACATTATTATGAATCCTCTATAAAACAAAAACTTTGTTCCGCACCAAAAGTTCCGCTTTAGTTTTTTTTTTTCTTAAAGCATTTAAAGTTCTGTAAAAGTCCAAGCAAATACGACTTCTTCATCTGTTCTAGAAAAATGCCTTGGAACTAAAAATATTAAAATAAAACAATAGCATTATTCCGCAGCAAAATTTCCGCTTTAGACTTTTTCTCTTAAAGTATTTTAGCATAAAAAGTTCCGCAAAAGACCAAATAAATATAACTTCTCTCTATGTTTACAAAAAAAAAAAAAACTTGGAACTAAAAATATTAAAATAAAAGAAAAATCTTCTTCCGCAGCAATAGTTCCGCGCGAAACTTTTTCTTTTAAAGCATCTTCTAATCGCTTTTTAGCATGTAAAGTTAACATAAAACCAAAATTAAAATAAAACAAAAACGTTTTTTCGCAACAAAGGTTGAGGTTGAGACTTTTTCTCTTAAGGCATTTTTATCGCTTTTAGCATACAAAATTCCGCAAAGGACCAACTGAATATGACTTCTTCAACTTCTTCATATTAAATTAAAACAAAAATCGTATTCCGCAGCAATAGTTCCGCCCGAGAGTTTTTCTTTAAAGGCATTTTTTATTCGTAAAGTTCACCATGTAAAGCTTCACAAAAGGCCAAGCAAAATGGCTCCTTCATATGTTCTAGAAAAATGCCTTGGAACTAAAAATATTAAAATAAAACAAGAGCTTCGTTTTGCAGCAATAATTCCGATTCAGACTTTTTCTCTTAAGGCATTTTTTTTTTATCACTCTTTAGCATGTAAAGCAGCGCAAAAGACCAAGCAAATATGGCTCCTTCATCTGTTCTAAACAAATTTTTTGGAACTGAAAATATTTAATTAAAATAAAAACTTTGTTCCGCAGCAAAAATTCCGCTTGAGACTTATTCTCTTAAAGCATTTTTTATCGTTCTTTAGCATAAAAAGTTCATCAAAGAACAAAATAATTATGACTTCTCCATCTGTTTTTAATAAAGCCTAACTAAAAATATTAAAATGAAAGAAAAATCTTTTTTCGCAACAATAGTTCCGCGCAAAACTTTTTCTTTTAAAGCATTTTTTAATCGTTCAGTCAAAGTTAAAATAAAACAAAAATTAAAATATAACAAAAACTTTTTTTCGCAGCAAAAGTTCCGGTCGAGGACCAAATGAATATGACTTCTTCATCTGTTCTAGAAAAATGTCTTGGAACTAAAAATATTAAAATAAAACAAGAGCTTTGTTTCGCAGCAATAATTCCGATTGAAACTTTTTCTTTTAAATGCATTTTTTTTATCTTTCTTTAGCATGTAAAGCAATGCAAAAGATCATCAAGCAAATATGGCTCCTTCATCTGTTCTAGGCAAATATTTTGGAACTGAAAATATATAATTAAATAAGAACTTTGTTCAGCGGCAAAAGTTTCGCTTGAGACTTATTCTCTTAAAGCATTTCTTTAGCATACAAAGTTCCGCAAAGGATCAAACAAATATGTCTTTTTCATCTGTTCAAAATACCACAAAAAACTTTGTTCCGCACCATTAGTTCCGCTCGAAACTTTTTCTTTTCAAGACATTTATTTGTCGTTCTTTAGCATATAAAGTTCCGCAAAGGACCGAATAAATATGTATATATCTTGGAACTGAAAATATTAAAATAAAAGAAAAATATTGTTCCGCAGCAATAGTTCCGCGCTAAACTTTTTCTTTTAAACAATTTTTTAATCGTTGTTTAACATGTAAAGTTAAAATAAAACAAAAACCTTTTTTTTAGCAGCAAAAGTTCCGGTCGAGATTCGCAAAGGACCAAATAAATATGACTTCTTCATCTGTTCTAGAAAAATTCCTTGGAACTGAAAATATTAAATTAAAACAAAAATCTTGTTCCGCATCAATAGCTCCGCTCGAGACTTTTTCTTTGAAGGCATTTTTTTAAAAATGAATAAAAAAATAAAATCACATATCCGATTTAACAAAGAATTCCAAATATAATTCAAGGCACTAGTGCAATTAAATATTGATAAAAATTTAATTGTTAAATAAAATCAATATATTGACAATGTCTTAAGTGTTCCCCAAAATTGCAGCTACTCACGTTCTTGGATTACTCCTCCACAAAACTCCAAACAAAAAGCATTTTAAAGTATCATAAATACAATAAATACATTTTTTTTCTGTATGTACTATGTATAAGACGTTTCTATTTATGTATAGATGAAGACAATTCTGTGTGTCTATTTCCCCCCCCCCAACTATTATCTACACTTTATCATATTATATGTGCTCATACTTTATTTCCTTATCGCTTTAATACGATTTAAACGCAGTTTTTTTTTTATCGCATAGGGTCAGTTAACATGATGAATGGGCTAGATAGAAATGTGTGTATGTATGTATGTAGGCGGAATGGAGAATAATAACACAACAGACAGACAGACTAGCGTACTCGCGATAAGATTATTTCTTCAGAAAATCTTATTTGCTACTTGCTTTTCTACTTTAAGATTAACTAGAAGAATAGACATTTTTATTTTGTGTTGATGTAGGTTATTTCAACATTAGAATATTTGATTCGAAGTAATTTGAAGCACATGTTATTTATGTATATAAACATTAGCGGATCAAGAGAGGGGAACCAGATTTTTTTCTCTCTTTATATATAATATTTTGAATCGGTAAGGAAGTAAGAGTTTTATCTCCAAAACCTTCCCGTCTTCTTTAGAATCAAAAAATAAATGAAATAAAAATGCTTAGGTACTTATTTTAGTAACTTTAGTAAAACGGAATGGTCTACTTTAAAAGAGTTGATATTTGTATGCACAGAGAGAGCGAAGGAGAGAAAATTTTATGCTTATGCCTGCATTTGATTCTCATAACGTGAGAGTAAGAAACCTCTCACTATATACAGTAGAAATATCAACTCTTTTGAAATGAGCTGAATGATGTGTTTGCTTCAAGGAGAGATTAAGAATTTTTTATAGCTTCTGAGATTTGAAAGACTTTCATTGCAAACGCCAATTACCGAATTTAGAAAAACCTCTTATACCAACCTCTCTGTAGCTGTTTGAAAATTATATTCTCCACTTCTTAATATTTCAAGGTTGCATAATTTTAATCATTCCTGCAAATTTTCTACTAACTTTCACTTTACATTTTCTTTACTTTCGGTTTATACAAAAATTCCCCTAATTACTACAAACAATCAAAAACTTTTCGCTTACCTTTCTTTTAATAATCAAAAAAGAAAACTAAAACTGAACTTTATCTGTTTTTTTTTGGGGGGGGAGGGGGGGAGTTTTTGCACCAACAAAGTTGCAATTTTATGTTTGTCATTTTATTACCTCTATTACTATCTAGCTAGTACTATTTTCTTTTTCAACTACTGTTATACTATACTACTCTTTTGTAAGTAAATAATTTTGTGCAAAAGTCAATTTACAGAACTTTTCGTCTGACAAAACTTTATTATTTTAATAGCATTTTCTTTTTACTAGCTACGACATTCCATTGCTGCCTGCCTACCTCTCTCTTACTTATTAAATAAGTAGAAAGTTTTTGTAAATTAAAGAAGTAAAACAAAAACTAGAAAAGAATAAAAAAAAAACTTAACACTTAAAACTCACCAATATGACAGTTGGAAAGTCACAAATTACAGTGTTGCATTTTTTCTTTCCCACTTCAAATAATAAACAAAACAAAAATAGGGAAGTAACTTTTTTAATTGTTTTAATTGTTAACAATAACAAAAAATTTAATTAAAATGTTTCAAATAGTTTTTGTTTCAAATATTTTTCATTCAATTAATTTCATGCTTCTTTGAGCAATTTTTCTTTCGTTTTTCTTTTTATTGATAAATGATATTTGACAGTTTAGCTGTCATATTGATAGCTGTCATTGTTGACATTTAACACAATTGAAATTAGAAATTTTCTTTTCTAAAAGCCGCAAGAAATTTTTTCAATTTCATTTTAATGCGGTTTTCTTTTGAAATTATGAAAAACATTGCAATAAACTATCGTAATGAAAATTGCATGTTATTGACAGTTGGAAAATTCAAGAAAAAAATAAAAGTCAGAGAAAAAGAAAGAGATAGAGGATATCAGTGGTGGATCCAGGGAAAGGGTTTTACAACAAAAGCCAATTTTTTTTCTGCATAGTTTTAATAGACATTTTTTTTTAAGACAGACAAAGTAGCTTAATTTTAATTTTTCACTTAACCCTTTCTTGACCGTAAGGAAATTAGAACCGATAGAGCAAAACCGAGTCCCATTTCATTGTAAAGAAGTTCTTAAAATATTTCCATTGAAGATTTCAGGGTCGCCGGTGACCCATAGCAAACTTGTATTTCCAAAAAAGGAAGCAAAAATTAAAAAATATGGGGAATGATGTTTGAGTAAATTGTGAGGGATTGAAAATTAACAAAAAAAAAACAAAATTTCTTCACTTTGACCCGTTACAATACCGTTACCAAAAAAATATTTGCAAATTTTTTTTAATTGAAATTAAATTAAACCATCAATTCTTTTTTCAAAAGCCCTAAATTTAAAGAAATTGACTGGATAATTTTCACAAAATCACAAAAATGAATCTTGTGACACCGGTGTCATCATGGTACCGAAAGGGTTAACAATCATCAGGTTACAATACAAATATTCAATAAATAGCGGATTCGCTAGTAATTTGAATGAAATTATTCGCAATTCAATACCACGAATTGAAGTTAATTTACTGTTTGTAGTTCAGTTCAATGGCGGATCTAGAAATGTACAATAAAGCGAAACGGGAATCAGAAATCATATAATTTACTCTAATTTTTTCAATTGTGAGAAAAAACTTAGTTGCCTTCCTTCTTTCTCCGCCCTTTGAAATAAAAATACTGATTACAAAATAGGAGTCTAGCAAAAAATTTTCGCAAAGCCAAAAAAAAAACACTTAAAAATTTTTCTTTATTTAGAAATCTCGAGCGACTAAGCGGGATTTAAGCTGCTTTAACCCCCTACCTTCCTCTTCGCCCCTGCCTCTACGGTACATAGATTGTTCTTAGTATGTTTCCAAAAATACCTAAACTATATTTGATTTCCGAATTTTGCCGCTAGAGGGCACCGCTCATATAAACTAAATACAAGTTTTCCAATAGCTCTACAGCCGTTGAAGATAATACGATACAATTTAGTATTAAACCCGGTTATAGCATGCTTAAAAAACTAGGCCATATTTCATTTTCGACTTTCACCGCTAGAGGGTACCTTCGATATAAAACTAAATACAAATTTTGCCATAACTTAGGAACCGTTCAAAATATAACACTACAATTTAATACTCGAATTGTTGTATCAAACTTCCGCATTTCACCGCAAGAGCTCGCCTCCAATGCAACTATGTGGTATAACTATAAATTTTTTGAAAGTATTGTAATGAAATTTGGTTCGAGAATGAGAACCCTATAAAACATAGAGTAAAAAATATTTTCAAAACCTCTCACAAGGGGGTACGATCCATAAAAATTATATTTTGATACACAAACTGAGAAAAAAATTGAACGCATTCGTGTGTAATTCAATCAAAGTGGTTTTTGTTTGTTTTAAGCTCAAAAACATTTGATATTATTAAAGTGACTCATGTTAAATTAAACACGATTATAAATGAAATAAACATGAATCTATTAAAAAAAATTTATGCAGCGCCCTTTTGAGTCGAACACGTTGCAAGTTTAAAGTTAACTATCTAGTATGTACCTACATTAATGGGCATTACGAATAAAAGTTTTTGTTGTACCCCTCTAAAAATAAACCTCGTTTTTTTTTAATAATGAATTCTAAAATATTTCGACTCTTTCAATTACCCGTCGTGAGTTGGATAATTTTTAAAAAACTTCTAAAAATCGAGTTTTGTACGATAACATGATACTTTTGGCCAAATAAAAAAGCTCACAATTTTCAACTACTTTTCCCAGAGCTGTTCAAAACGGTCACCCTTACTTGAAATTTTATTAACGAAAATTCCCATGTCTTGTTTGCATTTACATAGCAGAAATTGCATTATATCTTCCCCCACAAACAAATCCTATTAACAAACTCAATATTTACTAAGCTAATAGTGCAGTTCACTAAAAAACAAAAAATACTGGTATATAATAGTACTAGCACTTATGCAAGATTTGCTACTCTTTTTCAGTAGGAAGATAATAATAGTAAACAGACTTTTAAGCATACATTGTCTCCCTCAATTTCATCTACTTCAACTCAAAAAGTAAACTCCAAACGCAACGCACAATTTTACATACAGTTAAAAATAGGTTCAGTAAACAAATGTAGTAAATGTAGTACATACTAACATATGAAATTATGAAGATAAAGTAGCAGGAGGGAAGAGAATGCCTACCTGTTGTTATTATTATAATATGTTTGGTTGTTTCAAATATTTGTTTATTTATCTTTATATTCATAAAGTTAAACAATAAAGTGCATTTGTTTAGTAAAAATTTTTACTACTTACGTGTACGTGCATGTTTGAATACGTTTTGTAAATAGTAGTAAGATTGACCTTTTTCTTTTTTGTTGTTTATTTGTTTACTTTCCCCCCTTTTTTTTATTAGGAAAGTTAATGTTATCATAAATAGCAATAACTACTATACAATTTAGTGATTTTCTATTTTCCCTCTTATGATTATGTTTTTTTTTTTTTTGTTATTTACACATGATAATCTCTGATTACTTGACAGCATTTCAGCGTTACGTATTTGAGCTTGATGACTAAATTAAAGAATAAATTTATGTCGATGTAGTAGCCTATAGAGATTACAAGTGATTTCCAGGTTGCCAACTGCATATTACCTTTTTAAATTCATATTTACTCATTATTTGGCCGACATGGCAAAATGGCTCGAACATTTTTGGGAGCCATTTGAACTATTCTTCCCTCTCATACAATACCAGACGTAATTTCTGAGGACCTGAAAATACCAAGAGCACAGAGATCAGTAGGTGGTTATGGAAAAAATAAAATGGGCATGACGTCACGCTCTCATGTTTTTTGGTGCCATTTCAAACGTTTTTTCTCTCATACAATACTAGGCGCAATTTCTGAGAGCCTAAAAATACCAGCCGCACAGAAATCAGTAGTAGGTGGCTGTGGAAAAAATAAAATGGGCATGACGTCACGCTCTCATGTTTTTGGGTGCCATTTGAACTGTTTTTCTCAATACCAGGCGCAGCAGCAATTTTCTTACAAATATAAACTGCGACTAACAATTCACTTCACTACAAATTTTTCTTCAGCCCTGAGTAAAGATTTTATCACATCAAAAAAAAAAAACTTAATGGTAACCCTAGTACCTACACTTTGTCAACATGTTGCCAGAAAATATTTCTCAAATGTTTACATACTTTTTGTTGCGTGTGTGTGTTTTTTTTTTTTTTGTTTTATTGTCTCTCTTTGCCAATGACAATCGAAATTTGATTTGTTGATATGACCGATATTTATTGTTGATGTTGTGTCATATAGTTTACACTCTAAGGAAAATATTAGTAAACAATATTTGAACATTAATTAATGGGAGAAAATTAAATATTTACAAGTAAATTTCTAATGTTTATATACAACAGAATAAACACAGAAACTAGATTTGTTTATTAATTTTCTTCCTCTTTTTCTTTTTAGGTAAGTTCAACTTTTCTAATCTTCTGTATGCAATATTCGTATGTAAGTAAGTAAAATTTAATATTTATTTTAAAAACTAAAAATATTTCGATATGGTTACACATAAAAATAGTTAAGACTTCCTCTACATACATAATAACAATAACTATAAAAATATGATAAAATCCAACAAAAAACTAATACCATTAAATGCTGACAAAATGACTGCCAGCATATTTATTATAGAATTTTGCGTAAATTCCTTAGTGTATGTGTCCTATTATATGGAAAAGTTCTGCTGCTAAGTCCATTTCCGTTTCCCCCCCAATCAATGCAATCTATCATTTATTTGACAATTTATGAATTATACTTAAGAGTACCACTAAAACTGCAGTAAAAACTAAACACACAAAAATACCAAAAAAAAAAAAAAACATAGTAAACTTTTATCTAAACAATATTTAAACAGTAAACAATTGTTGTTGTTCTCTGGCGGCATAGAGTCTCGTGCCAAAATCAATGAACTAAGAGGGTATAGCAGAAACAGGAAATAGAAAGAAAAGTGGAAAAGGAGATGCCATAACACAGCCAGACGCGTTTTAATATTGACGCGCCAAAAAAAAAATAACAAGAACAACAATAAGCATCATATAACGACGCCATAATAGTAAAAATGGCAAAAACCGAACAACAATAACTACTCAGTATAGTTAAGTATATACATATGTATGTATGTATGTATGTTTGTGTGTATCCCCTTCACGGGTATTATCCAGCCACTATTTCTACCTACTTCTTCTCATCCTCATGTTGGCTGACTTGGCTGGCTGTTTGGCTGGGCTGGCTAGCAATACACTTACACTCAAATAAAAACAGTCAGCACATATGAATTTTTTAAGTTTTATGGATTGTTGCCTTCGTTTGAGTTTAATGTCACAGCATCCTCCTGGCTAAAAGTATGTACTACCAACAAGGATAAATTATGCACAATGGGGAGACAAACTCACATAGACATCAAAAGGTTGCAGTGTTGTCGTTGCTGTTGTTGTTATTTAGTTTGAAGTCGCCACTGTCGCCAATTTGGCGCCAATATTATTTCGTATTTTCATTGCCTTTTTTTCCCCGAGAAAAAAAAAAAAAAAGTTAAAGTTTCTGGGCGTGCTAGAACGGTGCGGCAAAGATAATACTGAGGGTTGATTACTGATGATTTTGATTGTTGCAGTTATTTGCTTTTCAAAGGATTCTTTGGCTTTCAGTTCCGCATTTGCGTCGAGAGGCGGCAGTTCGTAAAAATTACATACTATATACTTAGTTTAAAGTTTTGATTCCGGCTGTGTGTGTGTGATTTTTTTGTTAGTTGTTGTTCTTGTGTGTTTACAGAAACAATGAACTTTTTTATATAAATCACATGTCATCTGTGAGTTGTGAAATATGTGTAATCTTGATCTTGAATTATAGTCCTTGAAGGGTTTAAAGTTTATGTGTGAAAAAAAATTTAAAAAAATGTTTTAAAATATAAAAATACAAAAAAGTTCAAGTGTTCATTCCAAATCTATAATTTTTGAGTTATAAATATACTGTACAGGAAAACGAAATTGGCTAACTTCCATAGTGGATGAGCAGTAATGGGATATATTCCAAAATAATATATATAAAGTCTTAGTTAACTTGGGTCTATATCCTCTCAGATTTTTCTGTTTACCTTTATCTAAATTCCAAAAAATATATATATTTTTTTATAAATCTAAAACCGAGTTTAAGCAGAGTTATCTAGAACCATCTAAGAAATGAAGGATTTTTTTCAAATTATACTTATACAGTGGAACTTTTTCAAAAGTCCCTAAATTTGTTACTAGGTTTAAAATCTTTTTTTTTTTTTGAGCAGCTTTGGCTAAAGAGTACCTGTTTTCATAAGACCATTCGAAATTTCACGCGTACTGCGTTTATCTCCAATAGAAAAATAAAAGAGCTCATTGTGCAGATATAACTAAACCCTAGTGAAAATTAATGTAGACAAGTCAATCTTTCTTTGAAAATGCGTTTAATTCATACAAAAATAAAATCAGTGACAAATCAGAAGAATTATTGTTTAGTGTGTCCAGCCTTGGCTTCCAGCATCATCTAAATACGTTTTGGCATAGATTCTACAAATAATTTGCAGGTGTCATGATTTTCTCATCTCGTTACCCCACTTCATTCACTGTTCGATTAGCTTGGTTTTGCTTGTGCAATCCATCTTTCTGAGTCTCGCCTTCAGGGGCGTAGCCAGAAATTTTTTTCGGGGAGTTTTCATTTGAAGAAAATATTCATAAATAATTTTTATCAAAGTGATTTTTAAATACAATAAATTAAATCGATGATACATTTGATTAACCCTATCAGACTAAGGACAAAAGTAGATAAATGTCTTAAAACTTTAGGAAAAATTTTCGGATTTTTTTTTAATCTTAACCTCAACAAATTCACTGAATAATCAAATTAAATTTTTTTTTTTTGCATTTAATGCATTTTTTTTTATCGCGAAGGACATAATTTCGTTAACTCATTGTCTTCCCACTACTGATGATGTACCCAACCTTAAAAAAATTACCAAAAATTGTAGAGGCTCATTTTTTTCAAATGATCATTATTGGGAATTTGGGCCATTATCAATGAGATTTTCTAGTCGTGGTGCTCTGAGCAATAATGGGTTAAAAATTAATTACATTTTAAGATTGTCTCCTAAAACTGCATGGGTTTTGCTAATAAGATGAAGTTTTTGCGAACGAATTTTTCACATTGAACACTAATCTGAGGTCAAAAACTTCCCATCACGTCACGTTTTAGGAAAAAAATGGGGTTCAAGCAAGTCTTATTTTACAAGGATCCGATAATTTTTTCTATTTTATTAATTTTTAAACTTCTCAAACTGATTCAGGACGAAACTTTCAACCAAAAACAGTTACTGACCTAGAAAAACTATGAATGCAGGAGTGCTCAGTATCACCGTCTCTTTTTGAATCAGTAGAAAAACCTCATGTCGAAGAAAACAAATCGGATTTGATCGCATAGTGTAACTAAGATTTCAAATTTATTTTTTTTATTTGACTTTTTAGAAAAAAACCGATGGAAGTAAAAAATATCGTTAAATAGATTTTATTTTTACTTTTTCCCCATCCATTGGCAATTAATCTCAAAAATTAGAATAAAGGTTCCACATTTCGGGGGGGAGGGGGTGGGTCAGAACCCCCAAAACCTCCCCCTAAATACGGCCTTGCTCGCCTTGTAGATTTGCCATAAATTCTGGATTAAATCGGGCTTCCCAAATTTATCTTCGAAAGTTCAGGGAACATTCGATCTTGCAAAACTTTTATGTCGTTTTCGTTGTTTATCATCTCTGTTATAGGTACGATTGATTCTGCCCCAAAAAATTTGTTTCTTGGGATTTTTGTAGGAATGCTGAATGTGAGCTGTTGAAAGTTGCTCATCATCGGACTAGCGAACAACACATGCTTTGAACAAAGACAGCTGGGAAACCGATTTAGATTGACCCGGCAATTTTCCGGACTTCAATCCAATCGAGTCCACATGCCAGGCGAGATTTAGAAAGATGGATTGCGCAAACAAAATCAAGTTACTCAAACAGTGAATGAAGGGTGGTACCGAGATGAGAAAATCTTTAACACTTGCAAATTGTCCGAAGAATTTATGCCAAAATGCCTTAAAATTATGCTGGAAGCTAAGGATGAGCACATAAAATATCAATTCTTCCAATTTGTTACTGATTTTATTTTTGAATGAATTAAAACCATTTTCAAAGAAAATTTGTCTTTCTCACTGTGTCCCTGGATACAGAAATACATAGAAATTAGATAGCCGACTATTTGAAAAATAATTCCCTATACCCTTTCTGGGTATAGGGACTCACACCATTAAAGAAAAACTAAAAGAAAATGGAAGAGCCAGAAGATCAGATAATCCTACTGTGCGTAATTCCCTAAGCTTAGGCAAAAAATGTTACTAATCGGAAAATTCACCCGAAAAAAGAGCAACAGAATGCCTCAAGTTAATTGAAAATAGTCTTAGATTAATTACAGGTTTCCTTGCAGGGCATTGGAAACTGAGAGAGTACTTGAAAAAGCTAAAAGCTAGGGATAGAACAGAACAATAACTTTCGATACTGCTAAGAAGGAAATGTGACGCCGGAACATATCCTCATGCACTCCGAGGCACTCACTCGTAGACGAAAAAGATATCTGGGGCACTACAGGCCAGATTGTGTGAACATTAGAGATGGGTGCGTGAGTACTCACGCACACGCATGTTCACGCATGTTGAAATTTTTCCAAACATTTCAAGCGCACATCTCTACTGAACATCATCACTTTAGAGCCAAAATCCTTACTGAGATTGTCCTATCTCAATGCTTATAATCAAGGAGCTATTGGGACTACAATAGACTTATTAGTCGCACATTATCAATGTGCAGTGCGCTGAAGTAACCACTGAGGTACTTTTATATTAGTCAGTTTACAAGGTGTCTTATTTAGTGTCATATCCTCTAATTTTTCATACAAAATTATACGACATTATGATTATACGACAAGTTGTCATACCCATATCTTTTTTCATAGTAGCTCACTCAACCAATAAATTTTCTTAGATACATATCGTATAAATGATCCCTAGCAACATTTGTTTGCTCGTCAACATGTTGCTAGCATCATACTTCCAACAAACTGGAAACTTGTTTAGCTCTTTTATATATATACATTTGTTTTTGCTCTTACGCTCTGTGTTTCTATATACATTTTCGATATCTCATTTTTCTGTTTTGTTTTTTCGTGCTCAATATGCTCATGATGTTCACTACATTTCAGTTGATCGTTAACTTTGAAGATTGGAAGTTTAAATGCGCGCATGTGTGCGCGAAACAAAAAAAAAATTAAATTAATTTACGTTTGAAAAAATTTAATAAATATGAAATTGTGTTAAAAACGAAGTGATTTTAAGTAAGTTTCAAACAAGTACTTGAATGAAAATGAAATCTTCATATGATTTCTCAAGTGTTTATTTAATTGATTAAGAAAAAACGTAAAAAAAATAAGAGATTTCCATAAAAGCAGAATTGAAGTATTCTTGGCCTTTTTCTTTTTTTTTTTTTTGTGAGTGCCTATAAGAAATGGCATAATAAAACTTAATAAAAAAAAAAGTATTTTTAGTGTATATATTTTAGATATTTTATGATCATTCGATTGTATTGAGAATGATATCAGAAAATTCTATTCAAGCTAAGTTGAACAAAAAACAAAAACCGGTTAAATGAACATAATTGAAGGCAAAAAAGTTAGTGTTTTTATTTAGCTGATTAAGCAGAAAAACAATATTATATTAAAAAATCCAAAAAAAAAAAAAAAACTGAAATATATTTGCATAAGTTACCTGCGATATTTTCAAGCGTTTTGTATCTAAAAACGCCTGTGAGCAAAAACAAAAATTCATGAAAAAAATAGTAAACAAAATTAATTAAAAGCAACAGATCACTCTGCTGATAAAGTGCATTTTAAATTAATTTTTTGTGTTTTTTTTTTTCATTTCGTGTACTTAAATAAAAATAAGAAAAAAATAAATAAAATTTATTAATGCATTTAAAATGAAAATTTGCATATAAAAAATAAAGAAAAGCAACAAGTGTTTGTCATATTAGCTGTGAAAAGTTAATAGTAAAATCAATTTAAATAACTAAAAAAAAAACAAACTAATAAATAAATAAATAAATGAGCTGATTACCATATAAATTTATGTGGCAATATAAAATAAATTATTGCATTTTATTATTAAATATATTTATATGAAAATAATCAAATCAAAAATCAAAAAAAAAAAATTAATAAATAAATAAATAAAAAACAATACATAATTTAAGAAAATAGTCAATTCATAAGCCTTAACATTTCAAAATTAAAACAAACCCTCACGTTCATCAGTAATACGAGCATATTAAAATTATCTTTATCACCAACGAACGATCGACTGCTTTGACATACAGAGATAATTTTTTATCTCTCCGAGCGATAAATAAAAGAAAAAGCAAAAAAAAAAATTGATAAGCTTGAAATCTATGAAAAAAAAAAGTGTGAAAAAGTGTAGAAAAAAATAAACAGAAATTATGAGGGTCATGCGGAAAGTTGTTCAGAAAAGAAAAGTCTTTCTTTATCAAAGGTTTTAATTTAAATTATCCGGAACTAATTGAAAGGCTCTTTGGCATGCCTGCTGCTTCGAATAATGAAAATTTCACTCAGCTTGATTTCCCTTCCACTTTCAATGATTTTAGAGACAATTTTTTAATGAAGCAATTCCTAATTTATTGATGTTTCAGAGTCAAACTCAGTGGCGGATAGAGAATTTTAACATGAAAGGATTTTGAATATTTAAATTTGGATATGGAAAAATATTGGATTAAATATTTTTTAGTGGTGTAATGAATAATTCAAATATTTTAACAACAAGATTTTACACCTTCCATTTTCACAATCAGCATTATTAGGTATCCATTCATTAAAAAGTTATACACATTTGTTGTCGGAAAAAATGGAATTTTCATTAATTTTTTTTTTTTCCAAGGCGATGCAATTTTATCAAAATAAGTCACCGTATATCTTTTGTTGATATTTCCAGGTATTTCATGAATTTTTTTAGAAAAAAATGTTGACAACTGGGAACGATACGGCCGTTCTGCCACAACACCTTTTTTCGTCACCCCTCGCGGTGAGAACGGTTTATCTGAAATGAAAAAATAAAAACAGAACATGTTTCAGTTTTCAACGTCACACTCTTTTTTTTTCTTTTCTTTTTTTTTTTTTTTTTTTTTTAAATGGCTGTCGATGGATGCACTCAGGCCAGAACGGCCCATTGTGATACCATATGGATTGATGTACAGTTTAACACCGGTTCCGGCGGCGGTGTGACAATTTTTTATCAGCTTGGTGGTATTGTCGTTGCCTACCAAGATGTGTCCGCTTTCTACTTTCTAATAATTCTCATAGAGACACATTTTGTGTTAGTCTTAGTATTTTAAGGCTCGAAAATCATCATCCAGATTTTTCCCCTCCACTGGAAGTACATTCTCCTGAGAGAGTTAATAACATATATGTAATACTTCTATATTGGCAGTAACCTACCTTCACAAAGAATTTGAATTCCGTAATCAAAGAGAGACAGCCTATATCGAAATTGTTTATTTGTGTTGGTAGATAGGTATATTTGTAAACTATACAAACAAACAATTGTGAAATCGTTCCAGGGGCAAAATGAAAATAGAAGAATATGGTCCGAAACGAATTGAACTATTTTTATAAACATAAATGTCTGGTTTCTTCTATATGTTAATAGTCCTCAAAGGTGAAGAGCGCTGAACAAACAAAAATATTTCTTTACATTTTTTTGCTTTGTAAGTCTCAAATTGCTGCCCATTTTTGTCGCATTTAATTATTTTTATCGCAGTTATGAACATATTTCCGTATGCAAAATAAATTTATTGAATTTGTTTTTGTTTTACACAAGAAAAAGCTACTTTCGGACCTTTTTCTCTTTTAATTTATTAAATTCAAAAAAATTTTATTGAATTTAGCAAAACAAAAAAAAGATGGAAAAAAATTATTTGACATGTTTGACACCGCTCCTGAGTTTTAAATTTTTGAAAAGTCATTTCGGGTACATTCGTTTATCGGTTTTCTCACTCTAATATTGGGGAATGTACCTTGTGTGTACTGCCAATATAGAAGTACTACATATATGAATAATAATAATAACCAAACGGTTCAAATTGCCTTCTTTCCCCCATTTTAGTAAATTTTTTGTATTTCAACCCAATTTTCGCTGGCACAAGTTTACTTCACCAACTAAAACATTTTTTTTCGTAACTATTGATTCTACTCATTTCTGTCCATTCCTTACCATTGATTTCGATGCATATTCCCAAGAGTTTGAAGAATGAAAAAAAATTATTTCAAGAGAGTGTTGAGGCCATAAGCGGCACACTTGTTAAGTAAATTGACTCGAATGAGGAATCACAAGTTTATTGGATTTTTTACATCAGCAATTTACTTTAATAAAACTTTCTGTAAATAACTTGTGGCAATTTTCTTACAGAAGTAAACAACGCCTGAAAGTTTTTGTTCTCAAAAAAAAAAAAAAAAAAACAGAAGTCAAGTCCCAAAATTAAGTAATTATATGTGATGACCAAGGAGCGGAAGGAAACGCAAAAAAAAAACATGTTCATCTATAGTTGGCATTGATTTTAAAATTTCAAATTTCAGATTTTCGTATTTTTGACTATGCCACTTTTGAGAACGGAAAACGTTGAAAAAAAAAAAAAAATATTTGAAAAATCATTGAATACTAAAAATTTTAAATTTTTTTTCGCCTTTTTTTTCTAATGGTGATGAAAAAATTTAAAAATTAAAAAAAAATCAATGCTAACTACAGTTAGAAAGACGACCTCGATAGTCTAGTGGATAGTGCACTAGACTTTCATTCAGAAGGTTGAGGGTTCGATTCCCGTCTTGGTCTGTTGGTTAATTCTCATAAACTTCTTATACATATTCACTATCGATATGAAGCGGATGAGAATTATAAGAAGTGTGTACAAGTACACACCTTGGTTGGTAATGGCAAAACCACCGACCGAGCTGATAAAATACTGCCACACAGCCGTTCGGAATCGGCGTTAAACTGTAGGTCCTACCATCGCCACTGTGGCCAGACTCTTGTTTCTGGAGACCCGAATTCAATTCTCGGCTTGGGTATGTTTCTTATTTATCTTTCTTTCTCTCTTCCTTTCTTTCTTTCTTGGGGCTTTGGTACAATAGATCTTATAGGTCGCAGTGCCTGACTTTCAAGTCGTCCTTCCTAATACAGTTAGAAAAGTTTTTCGTGCGCATTTTTATTTGCTCTGGTGATCACTTAGTTTGCGCCGCCCCCACCCCTCCCTCCCACCCCTCTCTCACCCTCACCCTTAAATCTGCTAATGGTTGCATATATTGCAAAATTATTGTTCTGAAAGCATTAAAAAAAACTATTTGTTTTCTCGAGTGACTGCATGCTGGTTCTGATCATTATGATTCTTGGATTGAAACCAGGTTTTTGGCAATACAAATCCCCTTCGGATCCGCTAGAGATCTCAAGAATAATCTTTGATTTCTATAGAAAGTTTTTTAAAAAATTTATAACAATTATTGAATATTTTAATTAAAAGTTATGAATCTCAGTCGACCACAGAAATAGGCAAAGGAAAAATTGATGATGGAAAATCGACAAGTTCGAAAGGAAAAAGGTGATTTCAGATAATTCCCAAAATTAAATAAAAACTTGGTTCAGATAAGGAACAAATTAAATTTTTAAAATTCTCGTTTCCCCAAATTCCAAATTCTCAAGTGCTATTGTAATAAGCTTTTCCAAAGGTGTCTGTTAGTATTTGATTGATAAAAAAATAAAAAAAATAAAAAACAAATCTTTCAAGAAGGTAACCAAAAAAGTAAATTATTAAATCTAAGTTTCTATTATCCGAATACAAAACTTTCTGCATGACCCTTTGCACTTTTCTTCAACTAAAATAAAAAAAAAGTGCAAAAAGGACTAAATATAGTTAAAGAAAAAAAAAAGGCAGTGAATTGTTTCAGTGTACATATTAATCTACTTCACACATACATACATATTTATCTGCTCTGCAACATCATTATTATGCGCTCGTTCTTTTTATTATTACACATACACATACACACACAAACTTAAACAAAAAAAAAAAATACAAAAGAAAAACGGAGTTCACTCCCATTTTAAAGTAAATATTGCACAATCAGCAGCAGCAGAAAAAACAACAACAGCAGCAATGACAACAAAACTGGTGCAACAAAAACAACAATTATGAGAATACTAATAATAACAACAACAACAACATGAAAATTTTGTGAAACAATTCTTCATTGTTTTTATATTTGGTTTGCTAAAAAAAAAAAAAATAAAAATATGTACAGTGAATGAGTGAAAAAAAGCATAATGAATCGAAAAAGTGCAACAATGCATCGATTGCGCTTAATGGAGCATAAAAAAGGGAGTAAATTTTCATATGTTGCAGCAGGCAAGAAAAAAAAACACAACAACATACATAATAACATGTTGGTATATTGTATTTAAAATTGAGTTCTATTGTTAAAATCATTGCGCTTGATGTTTGTATAAAAAAAAAATTAAACAAAAGAACTAAAAATAAATTAGTAAATACCTATGCTTATGAAATACTTTAATACTTGAAAGTAAATTAATACAATTTTTTTTTTTTTTTTTTGGTTTAGATGGGTTTACAGGGTGACAATTGTAAAGTGAAGCAAGTTTAATAATCTGCAGCAAGCTTTGCCATTTACCGTTACTTTAATTTAAAAAGCAAATTCATTCATCATTGGCTTTGCTTTTAATTTCATTTGAATTTTTGGTATTCCATTTTGAAATTTCCATAAAAATGGACAAGGAAAATATTCGTCGTGAAATTATGAAATTTCATTTGGCAAATTATAGTAGCCGTCAAATTGCAAAGGCTTTAAATTTGTCAAGTAGTACGGTAGACCGAGCTATTATTCGATATAATGAAACTGGGGGTTTTGGAGATAGAGACCGGGGAAAATTTTCAACAGTTGCCACTACTGGTTTAACAGAAAAAATTCGTAAACGAATCAAGCGAAATCCAAGGCGCTCAATGAGAAAACTCGCTAAGGAAGTGGGAGTAAACCGTGAAACAGTGCGAATCATTGCAAAATCAAAGCTTAATCTTTAGCCGTACAAGCTCAAGATCTGACACAAAAAAAGAAAGATTTGCGACTGCAAAGATGCAAGGCGTTGCTACGCTCCTCCGTGTTAAAAAATCTTGTTTACAGATGAAAAAATTTTCTCGGTTGAACCACATTTCAATGCGCAAAATGACCGAATGTGGCTAACATCATCATCGCAACAAAACAGGACTGCTGGCCGAGTTCAAAAGCCAGCTTCCGTTATGGTATGGGCTGGAGTTTCCGCTAATGCCAGAACCCCTCTAATATTCGTTGAAGAGGGTGTTAAAATTGACCAGGTTGTTTATCGGAGCATTTTAAATGAACATGTTCTTCCCTGGGCCCAAGAAACATTTGGAAATGAAAACTAGACTTTCCAGCAAGATTCTGCACCTTCCCACATGGCAAAATTAACGCAAACATGGATAAATGACAATTTTTCTGGATTCATAACATCTCAAGAATGGCCACCATACTCCCCAGACTGGAATCCAATGGACTACTCTATTTGGAGTATTTTAGAGAGTAAGGCTTGTGCATCTCAACACCATAGTCTGGAGTCGCTGACAAATTCATTAGAGAAAGCCTGGACTGAAATTGATCAGGAAGTCCTGCGGCGAACAGTCCTACGATTTCCGGATCGATTGAAGGCATGTGTGCAGGCTAAAGGAGGTTATATTGAATGAGGTGGGGTTCAAATGAATGCTTATATATTCAGCAATGTTAACACTTAATTGTACTTAATGGAAGTACGTCCTTTTGAAAATAACTGCTGAAATGTGTGCGTCACTTTACGATTGTCACCCTGTAGTATTTTTATTTATTTATTTTTGTTTTTGCGGATGTTTGTGTATAAGGGTCGAATTGTTTTCTCTCCCTTTCCTTATCACTCTCTAAACATAAATGGCCACTCTGATTTAAATTTGTGCTGCAATTGTTGCTAGATTTTTATGTGTGCGCCCGCGTGTTTATACATGTATCTATACATGTATGTATATATGTATACATATATCTCTTAGTACTCGTATGCATTTCCATGTATCTACCACTCGACACACTATAATTTTTATAGTAATTTGTTATTACAATTTTTTTTTTTTTTTGGTGCACACATAAAATGCAACACATTTGCTGCCGCATAGTGTATACATATGTTTGTTTGTATGTGTGTCGAAAATTGATTTATGCCTCATCCTCTGAAACTGATGGAAAGTGTTTGATTATGTTGCATTAATTTTTTTATTTTTTTGTATTTTTTCTTCGTTTGAAGGTGGTGTTAACTTCTTCTTTAATATGGTGAAAGTTAAGTAGATGCAAATTTTGTGTTTTTTTTTTTTTTTTTTTTTGTGGTTAAAAGTTATTTAGATGAAGTATTTTAAAATGAAATTTGCGTGTTAATAAATTGAAAATTTGACAAAACGTTTTTTCATTTTTCTTCTTTTGATGTTTTTGAAAGTAAGAAAATTATAGCATTTATTACCAGCATCACAAGTAAATTAACAATATTTTTATGACACTTGATGATGGTGATTATTGTAAAGCAATTGATGTTTTTTATGCTTTGATCATATTGTGTGTGATCATTAAAGTGGATAGAAATTAAAGACCATTTCGTTTAATGCATTTTTGAGAAAAGCATAGAAATACTAGAATTTTGACATCATCGCATTTTTATATACTCTTATGTTCATGTACTTTCTTTTGATGTATATAGATCAGGGGTGCCCACGTCATATGCACTCAGTGCACATTTGTTTTTGTAAAAGCACTGAGGCATATGCTTTTTTTTTTTTTTTTTTCGTTGGCAGGTGTAAACCTTCATAGGTACCGCAGAACTCCTGTTCGTGTCCGGTTATGTCGGATTCCTACCGACTAAAACCACCTACTTTCTTTTCTACCATTCTCCCCGCGGAACTAACTACCATTGAGTATTACTTCGCGGGGATGGTTCAGCATTATGCTGTCTCTTTGTTAGCGTTGTTAACGCCGTATGTCATCTTCCGTTTCGGGAATTTTTTCTAATGTGCCACCAGTTGTTGGTTGTTCATCATTCATTTCCGCCGTCTTCTGTGTTCATGGCGTTTTGTAGCCTTCGTTCTGCTTTCCGCGCGTTTTCCGCATTCCTCAACGCAGTTATTATGATTTTCGCCGTTTTCGTCGCACATCTGTGATGTCAGATTTCCTACAGTGGAGGGTTCACCAAATGCTCTCTCCAATTCCTCCCTGTCCCTGTTAAATCGTGGACAGTGAAAGAGAATGTGTGTTGAGTCCTCGGGCTCGTTCGGACACTGGAGGCAGAACGGGTCCTCTTCTATTTTAAACCTATGGAGATAGGTATATGGCATAAGGCATATGCTGTGCATTCTAATACACACAAACATAGCACTACACACTAAGCAAAACGTTTCTCATCTCTCTTCTTTGCCTATATGAAAAAGCAAGAGTTTTGTAGATACACATTGGCGATAGTTATATTCAACATAGATTTTGTTGTTGTCTATCATATGATTTTTTGTTCCTTTATAATAATAAAGCTTATATGTATTGATGTTTACAATTCCATAAGAAACTTTTGGGCACCACTGATTTAGATTGTGTCAAGTTGGGTTACTAATGGTTGCCTCACAAATGAAACTTTAACCCAAGAATAGTTATTTTTCTATATATTTTTAAACTATTTCAAGCACTTTATGCAGCTTAGGAGTTTCAAAATAGGAACGTGATATATATGTGTCAAGAATTCAGTAAATTTTAACTCATCAAATCCTCATCATCCTAAGTGTCCTCCTTTTCGCTAAGCTGCCCGCCTTTTCATTTCCCTTAAATACTTTATGACCCGGTATCCAAGCCAGTATAACCTTATTCCAGGGGGATAGGGCTGAAAAGAGCTCAAAACACTCCCATAAAATGTTGGATTTTATGGTGTATGAATTCAGAGCTGCTCGATTGTTCGAAAGAATATAAATGCAAGCACCATTTGGTCGCCTTCATATACATTCTCGGACGCATATCTCTATAGCATGAACCTCTGCTATTGTTATTCAGAGCATTCTCTGCATAGCTACGGCTTTTTGAAATCTTAGGCCATAGATTCCAACCCCAGCGCTGCCATCTTCTATTTTAGACCCATCAGTGTGCCAAACCTATGCCACGGGTGTGATTGTGAAGTTTTTGTTTTCCATGTTTGACGATCGCTTATAACCACTTAAAATTTTCTTGAAAATACTTACGTTTCAGTCATAGAGTCAGTTAGTTTCAAGCAAGGGCTTTCCTGAAATATGTTAAAAATAGATAGGTGTCCTGTGAAGTCCCCACTTTTGTAAAAGTTTACATTAGGCAGCCTTAAGGCAATTAAACTGGCTTCCTTTTAAAATGTTAAGTGTAATGGGGAAGTCTAGTTATTGCCCCAAGTGCTTTCCCTGTGATACCCAGACAAACTAAGCGATGAAGTTTATTTAACTCAGATTGCGCCTTCGCTTGCTGTGTTTTTGTTCACCAAGCAATTGCTGCATAGGTGACCATTGATTTGATGACCGCTTGATATGACTAGTACGTCATTTTTGGTCTCAAGCCTCATGTTTTACCGTAAAGGCGTTAGCAAGCATGGAATGCTCTTGTCACCTATTTTACAGTATTATAAAGAAGTGAGTTCCGGATGTGATTTTTATGAAGGGTTAACCTTGGGATAACCCTTCATTTAGCTTATGAAAGGAATGTGAAAGAAACTAGTTCTGTTTCGCTCGGGTTGATTGTTAACTCTTTATCGGAGCACCACTTCAAAGTGGTATTAAGAACTTCTTGTATTCTGTCTCCAGTATCAGTGTCCCTTATTATAATAATTACATCATCTGCATAGCCCTTATGATTAACCCATTAAGGACGAGCGGGAACCAAAGTAGATAGATCAAGAAAGTATCTTGAGAAAAAAAATTGTTTTTGAACCTGGCTTATGAACGGCTCAGCGATAAGGTGGCATATGGCACCGCTAAGCATTACTGGGTTAAAACCTTAGTTTGCTAATCTTTCAAAGAGTTCGCCTATAATCATGATCCACATAAAGGATGATAAGACTCCCCCTTGAAGGCATCCCTTAGTTGTCGACACGGTCAATTGCGAGCCTCTTTGCTTCTTGTCTCTAGCATTGTCAGTGTCCACCTTGTGATCATTGGGAGTATTCCCTTTCTGATCATGGCATCTCTTATCGCGGAGATTGACGTATTGTCAAATGCTCATTGAATTTCAATGAAGGCACATGAAGTTATTACTGCTTATGGCTGTTTAAGTGAATTTTCCAGCTTAGTAGGCAAAAATTGCATTTCTTTAGGGTACATTTGGAGAGTTATTCCCCCCTGATCTATTGATCAAGAGTTTTCCCCCATTGCTTTAAGGAGAAAGGAACTGAGGCTTATGGGTCGGTAGGCCTTAGGCGTATGTTCTATCCTCTTGTCCACCTTCGGTATGTAAATCACCCTGTGGTATTTACTTTCCAGCGAAATAAAAGAATAATTAAATTTTTTCCATAAAGAAATATTAAGTATGATTTTATTAAAAAGATTTTGTTTTCAACCGCACGTACGTGTACCACGTATCAAGAACTCCAAAAAACTTATCTTCCAACTTTCTTACATTTCAGCTGAATAGTGAATGATAATTTTATATCGTGGCTAGTACAGTAAATTAATTCGCTACAATAAACGTGAATACTTAAATTAAACATTATTATTGTGAATGCAAATTAAATGAAATTAATTTTAAGCTATCGCCACGAACCTCACTTCAGTCCAGTTACATGGTAAATTTTTACCAGAGTGTGCGTTGGAATTTTAATATCTTGCTGTAGTAAAACATGGGTGTATTCCGTCCCTTCCTGGTGAATTAAACGACTTTAATGTGGAGATACCCATTTAATTCTATTTCTCCCTGATGTCAAATCTCCAATGTGCATTGGCGTCGCAGCACAGGATCCACTGAAGTCTCTTTACATGATCTTGTTGGTGCCTCGTTGATGTTTTCAGGCAGGACTGCAGAGGCTAGAACAACTTCGGTTTTTCCACCAGGTCGTTCAACACAAACTCTGAAATGAGAATAAAGTTTTTATTATATAGCATCATGTTGTGTTTGTAAATTTCAGATGATGCTTGTAATTTTAAAACTGTTCGACTTATTTATTTATTTTCCAACTTTCCAACTATTTACATCATTAAATCTTTAGCGAGAATAAAAAATGAACGTAATCTTGCGTATAAACGCACTTTACATAACTTCAGACAAAACTTCTTTAGAAACTTCATTAACAAAATAAAAAAATATAAAATAAAATCTTTTCCTGGGATGATTTATTGCCGTCATAATTAATTAAGCTAATATGCTTTAAAACTTTTTTAATGATAATAAAGTATTTACTTTATTGGAGTAAAGATATTTGGCTGATGGAGTTTCTTATAACATTAATTGACTTTGGCGTTCTGTTTCATTTCTACTTACAAAAATTATATAGAAAAAAATAAAAAAAAAAAAATCCACTTAAAAATATTTCAACGTACTACTATGTAGAAAATAAACCTATAAATCTTTATGTGCTCTTGAAGCTCCCCGCCAAAACACTCCTCGCTTCTCAAGAAATATACTTACGTCTGTATGTACAATGAATAAAATATAAAATTTATTACAAATATTTCCCATCAATTTAGCGTCTTTTAACATTTTACACTTGAAGTTGAAGTTTATTTGCTTTCCTTAGGAATAGTGAAGTAACTTATGCTTATGCCCGCCCATGGGTTTGTTTTTGTTGTTTTTTTGTATTCCTATATATATATGGGTGCGCTTCCGGAATTTACGCTTTGCGCACAAAAATTCCTTGCACACTCACACATACTTATATCACTTACAAATTACTGCAGCCAGCTGATGAGAGACTCAACAGTAGAGTCAGTCAACATGAGGCAACAAAATGAGAATAAGATGAGAGCCTGAGAAATTTTCTAAAACTAACGTTGAGAATTTTACCGTTGTATATATATGCACACAAACACACACATACACATACACATATATATGTATATACATACATAGAAAAAGAATTTTAATTGATCTCTTTGCACAAATATGTATTTGTTTATTTTATTGTTGTTGTTGTTACAGTTCCTATAGTTGTTATGGTATGCATTGCAAAAAGCAATACAAAAAGGTACATCTGCTGCCTCAGATTAAATAACAGCAGTAGCGGCAGGATGCTATAGTAATAGAGCACACCCTGCCTGCCTGTCTGTCTGTCTGTCACATTGTTTATTTTATTTTTCGGGCTTAAAAACGTGATATGTCTGTCTGCCTTCCTAGCCATTCATCTACCTACTCTATCTGTATTCACGCTACGTTCTTTTTTTTCCATGCAGTCACACATGTGTCCCTCTTGGTTTCAAGTGTTTTTTCTTTTTTTTTTTTTTTGATACATGTATGTATTTCGGTTTTTAAGGTTGACTGAAAAGAATTCAAATAATTTTTCGAAATCTGTCCCTATTTTCACATGTGGCCATATATTAATTTAAGCAAATTTAAATCAATAACCCTGGGGATCGATTTCAAACATTTTTTTTTGTATAGTAAATATTTTAAAATTAACTGAAACTATTTTTAATGATGTTATGACGATATGGTATAAGGTTGTGAAGACGTGAAGCAACCAAATTTCCACAATTTCTAAAGGAAATGTCTGTAGTAAAGTTTATATTTGTTTATAGTAGTTTCTTGAATTTATGCTGTTTTGAAAGAGCTTCTTATGATCTATCGGAAGCTGCTAAATTTAGAGCTAAATTTGAAATATTCTAAACCAGAGGTGCCCACTGCCTATGCACTTGGTGCACATTTGTTTTTGTAAAAGCACTTAAGCATAGGTAGTGCATTCTCATACACACACATAGCACTCCGCAGAAAGTAATACGGAATACACAAACAACTTTGTCGATTTCGTTTTTCAACTCTTTTCTTTGCCTATACCAAAGTACAAAGAAACAACACTTTCGTATGCTTTGTTGGTCTTGAACATAGAATTTGTTGTTGCCGAACGTATTAATTTATAATAATAAAGTTTATATGTATTAGTATTTGCACTTCCATAAGAAACTTTCGGGCACCACTGTTCTAAACAATAAGCAAGAGACAAAAAGTAGGCTTGGTTCTTGAACACAAAGAAGTAAACTTTAAAAAATGAGTGAAAAAATAAGAGAGCACAATAATGAGAGCAAAAGTGAGTGAGAACAACAATGAGAATAAAGGCCAGAGAGAACAACAATGAGAGCAAAAGTGAGTGAGAACAACAATGAGAGTAATGGTCAGAGAGAACAACAATGAGAGCAAAAGGGAGTGAGAACAACAATGAGAGTAAAGGTCAGGGAGAACAACAATTAGGGCAAAAGTGAGTGAGAACAACAATGAGAGAAAAAGTGAGTGAGAACAATAATGAGAGCAAAAGTGAGTGAGAACAACAATGACAGCAAAAGTGAGTGAGAACAACAATGAGAGCAAAAGTGAGTGAGAACAACAATGAGAGCAAAAGTGAGTGAGAACAACAATGAGAGTAAAGGTCAGAGAGAACAACAATGAGAGCAAAAGTGAGTGAGAACAACAATGAGATCAAAAATGAGAGCAAAAGTGAGTGAGAAAACAATGAGAGTAAAGGTCAGGGAGAACAATAATGAGAGCAAAAGTGAGTGAGAATAACAATGAGAGTAAAGGTCAGGGAGAACAACAATTAGAGCAAAAGTGAGTGAGAACAACAATGAGAGCAAAAGTGAGTGAGAACAACAATGAGAGCAAAAGTGAGTGAAAACAATAATGAGAGTAAAAGTGAGTGAGAACAACAATGAGAGCAAAAGTAAGTAAGAACAACAATGAGAGCAAAAGTGAGTGAGAACAACAATGAGAGCAAAAGTGAGTGAAAACAATAATGAGAGCAAAAGTGAGTGAGAACAACAATGAGAGCAAAAAAAAAGAGAAAACAAAAATGAGAGCGAAAAAGAAAATATCAACAATGAGTGCAGGTTATAATGAAACTACCTTACCATAGGCATAGAAAATGATTTTTAAATATGAAATCTATAGAACTAACCTAAAAATTCCTGATTTTTCTTTTTGCTTTTTTTCGGATTCAGATACTAACAAAAATGTAGAGAATATTTCTTTTTGAATAAAATGAAGTAAGTTCTGATAAAAAAAAAATAAAATTAGTAGAAACCAACAAAACCATGCTGAAAGCATATTGAAAATCTGAATTATATATCTCTAACTAATCTCTATCAAATTATTAGGTATTTTTATTTCATACATTTTTCATTCCTGCTCTCGAACTTTCAATTTCTCATGTATTTAACCTTATTTTATTCAATTTTAAACGAGTGCATTCTATTTAACTTGATGCTATCAATTTCCCTACATTAAAATGTGTACAACATTTTCACTTTACCATTAACCTTCTTCACACAGTAACATCATAAATTTAAGTAAGTAGTAGGTATAAAAGTTGTACTTGCAACATTGCCATACTTACGATTTAAGTAGCAACAATGCCACTTACGTACATACAAATAATGCGGGTATAAAAAAAAAACTAAAACTAGGAAAAGAAAGCAAAAAAAGGAAGGGGGAATCATCGTGCCAGGCGCGACACCAACAATTAATTCCCACATTAATTCTTTTTCAATTTCCAATTTACTTTTTTTATTATTTACATGTATCATATATATATACATGCATTTAAGTTTTTCCTACATCTTTAGTTTTAATACTTTTTTTTTCCTGCTACCACTTTTAGTACCTAAGTACTAATAATAAAACGAAAAAATGTTCAAACTTGAAATTCAAGCATTGATAATCAATTCGTTACATTAAAATTGAAACATGCATTTGCGTGTGTGTTGTGCCGCTTCAATTGAAAAACAACAACATCAACAGCAGTCAACTTTTTTAGACTCTTCATGTTGTCTGTGCATAGAATAAAAGAAACCTAACGAAAGTACGAAAATTACTTTTTAATTATAAATTTTCTGCTATTTTTTAAAATTTATTTTTGGTTTTATTTGTTTGCGTCTTGTATTTAAAAGTTTACTGCCAGTTTGCTCGCAAATGTTTCTTGTTTCTCTCTCTTTCTCTATGGTTAGTTTTGGGCGGAGATACAAATTATTTTCCTATTTTCTACTATTTGTACTATTTGGTTTTTGTTTTTTAAATTGTTTGTGTTGCTGCTTTGTCACGGCATCATGTTGGCATGATGTTTTTTTAATTGAGCAGTAGACAATAATGAAAAAACATTATCAACTTTATTTGGTCATTTAAATTAAAATTGAAATTGATGAATTCTTTTTTATTTAGTTTTCATCATCAAAATAGGAGATGAAAGTTTTTTGCTCTCTTTTCTCTCTCCGCTCCCTTTTTTTTTCTCTTTTCTTTTGAGCCTAATAGAACTACCTGCTCTCTTTCCCCTCCTGGGTTTTTGTTTTTTATTACCTCCTTAAATTATTTTCAAGACTTGTTCTTCTCGTAATATAAAATAACTTATTACGAGAAGAACAAGTCTTGAAAATAATTTAAGGAGGTTCTCTCTCCGCTCTCTTTTCTCTCTCCACTATCTCCGCTCTCTCCACTCGCTTTTCTCTCCCCGCTCTCTTTTTGCTCTCTTTCCTCTCCTCGGTTTTTGTTTTTTATTACCTCCTTAAATTATTTTCAAGACTTGTACTTCTCGTAATATAAAATAACTTATTACGAGAAAAACAAGTCTTGAAAATAATTTAAGGAGGTACTAAAAAACAAAAACCGAGGAGGGGAGGAGGTAATAAAAAACAAAAACCCAGGAGGGGAAAGAGAGCAGGTAGTTCTATTAGGCTCAAAAGAAAAGAGAAAAAAAAGGGAGCGGAGAGAGAAAAGAGAGCGGAGAGAGTGGGGAGAAAAAAGAGAGCGGAGAGAGAAAAGAGAGCGGAGAGAGAAAAGAGAGCGGAGAGAGAAAAGAGAGCGGAGAGAGAAAAGAGAGCGGAGAGAGCGGAGAGAGAAAAGAGAGTGGGGAGGGAAAAGAGAGAGGAGAGAGAAAAGAGAGCGGAGAGAGTGGGGAGAAAAAAGAGAGCGGAGAGAGAAAAGAGAGCGGAGAGAGAAAAGAGAGCGGAGAGAGTGGGGAGAAAAAAGAGAGCGGAGAGAGAAAAGAGAGCGGAGAGAGAAAAGAGAGCGGGGAGAGAAAAGAGAGCGGAGAGAGAAAAGAGAGTGGGGAGAGAAAAGAGAGTGGAGAGAGAAAAGAGAGCGGAGAGAGAAAAGAGAGCGCAGAGAGTGGGGAGAAAAAAGAGAGAAAAGAGAGCGGAGAGAGAAAAGAGAGTGGAGAGAGAAAAGAGAGCGCAGAGATAAAAGAGAGCGCAGAGAGAAAAGAGAGCGCAGAGAGAAAAGAGAGAGGAGAGATTGGGGAGAGAAAAGATAAAGGAGAGAGGAAAGAGAGCGGAGAGAGAAAAGAGAGCGGAGAGAGAAAAGAGAGCGGAGAGAGAAAAGAGAGCGGAGAGAGTGGGGAGAGAAAAGAGAGTGGGGAGAGAAAAGAGAGCGGAGAGAGAAAAGAGAGCGGAGAGAGAAAAGAGAGCGGAGAGAGAAAAGAGAGCGGAGAGAGAAAAGAGAGCGGAGAGAGAAAAGAGAGCGGAGAGAGTGGGGAGAGAAAAGAGAGCGGAGAGAGAAAAGAGAGCGGAGAGAGAAAAGAGAGTGGAGAGAGAAAAGAGAGCGCAGAGAGAAAAGAGAGCGCAGAGAGAAAAGAGAGCGGAGAGAGAAAAGAGAGCGGAGAGAGAAAAGAGAGCCTCCTCCTCCTCCTCCTCCTCCCTCCTCCTCCTCCTCCCCCTCCTCCTCCTCCCCCTCCTCCCCCTCCTCCTCCCCCTCCTCCTCCTCCTCCCCCTCCTCCTCCTCCTCCCCCTCCTCCTCCTCCCCCCTCCTCCTCCTCCCCCCCTCCTCCTCCTCCCCCCCTCCTCCTCCTCCCCTCCTCCTTCTCTCCTCCTCCTCCTCCTCCTCCCCTCCTCCTCCTCCCCTCCTCCTCCTCCCCTCCTTCTCTTCCTCCTCCCCTCCTTCTCTTCCTCCTCCTCCCCTCTCCTCCTCCCCTCCTCCTACCCTCCTCCTCCCTTCCTCCTCTCCTCTCCTCTCCTCTTTTCTCCCCTCCTCTTTTCTCCTCTTTTCTGCTCTCCTTTCCTCTCCTCCTCTCCTCTCTAGAATTTCTTTGAAGATGAGTAATAGAGGTAGGGGAAAAAAAGGTAAAGAAGAAAAAAAAGGGGCAGGTCCTTGGGCACATGGAATTAAAGTTACTTGATTCCGCAATCGAATAGCCTTTTTATTTTTGTTTACTAAAATTTCAAAGACTCTTTGAAGTCGGATTATTTAGAAAGATGAACAAACAATAGGTCAACTTGCCTTGGCGAGTTATTCAAAAACTAAACAAAACATTGAAATCTCACAAAAGTAAAAAATGCAACATATTTGCAATATTTAAAAGAAAAAAAAACAAAGCATCTATTGAATATCATTAAAAAAAACCTTTAAATTAAATAAATTATGTCATTTTAATAACTTCAAGTAAACTTAACAAAACACGAAAACACAACACATGCACAAACAATTGAATTGAATCGAAAAGTAGCAATTTATCAATAAGAAAGACAACAACAATTAATTGAAAAATTGCAAAGTCACTTAAATATCGATTTCAAATAATCGCCAATGAGCTCATCAACAATAAAACCTCAACATCAACAGCAACAACAACAACCACAGCTTTAAAATTGTTTTTCAATAATTTTTGCGTGGCTTTTTCATTGCCAATGAATGGAACTTAACATGCACTCGTAATAAATACAATGCAGCGGTAAGAGAAACAGATAAATAACAATGACACCAGAACGACAACAACCAAAAGAGTCAGCAACATAAAAATTGCAATTGAGTATAGCAAACTATCGTATCTGCTTTACAGTGGTGGATATTATTTGTTGCATTTTCATTTTTAACGTTGTGCTGCTCATATGCGCCACAACAATAATAATAATAATAATAATATTGCCCCCAACGTTGCAACAAAATTAAGAAGAAAAAAAAGGTTCAATAAGATACAACGAACAATAAAGACTATAGGGATTTCACGCATGCGCGTTTAAGTTGCAATTGTAAAGGAACTTAATATGTTGCAATATTTGTGCAACTCTGTTTCAGTTAAATTATAATTTATGCATAGCGCAGCAATATATAAAAACAACAACACCAACTGCTACAACAACAACCTTGCAGATGTTGATGACAGCCATGTGTGCAATATGATGCGGATAGTAAAAAAAAACACACAAAAAAAAAAAACAAAATAAGAAAAAGAAAATTGCAATACAGAGTAAAATTAAATGTTGCCAATAAAAGAAAATTGTTTCAACAAACTAGGAAGGAAAAGTGCACAATTTAACTAAGAAAGAGAGAAAGACCATGCAGTAACAACAACAAAAAAAGGGGGGCGAAAAAATTATATAAAAAAAAAATGTGGAGCATATGTGTTCAGCACATATGCTGCATGCATGATGCATGCATGTGGCAATTGCACAATTGTTTCGTTAAGTTCGTTTTAAGTTGATATTTTTATTGCTAGCAATAATGGCAATTGTCATGCTGCACCACACATTCACACAAACATAGACAACGATTCTCGAGCGTTTGAGGCATTACAAATTGGGGTGTGGATATTCAATACTAGGAAAGAAACCGATTGATTGCAATTCTAAAATTTCTGCGAAACATATATTTTTGCATTGTACTTGTAATTTGAGGTTAGATAGCAGTCAGCAAAATTGAAATTAAATCTTTTCACATTTACTTTTTACTCTTTTCTATTTTTATATTAATTGTTTAATTAACTATAGTTAGTTCAATAAAGAAAAATGGGACACTATGTAATAATTTTAACTTCAGCGAGAGAATAAGCAACTAGAACGAGTAATGCCCTGGAACCTTTCAAAATTGCTAAGAATCGGTTTATGGATTGCTTGAAAACTGAAATTGAATGACCTGAACCTATTTTTAGATTATAAATCATGTAATTTTTAGTGCCAAGGCATAAACTACTAGACAGTAGTATTAAGGAAGTCGATACACTAGCTCAAAAGTCCAAAGTCTCATCATTCATGACGTCCGAATCCATTTAACGAATCCAAGGGTGGGGGCGGAGAGAGGTATGTATAACTCCGATAATTGTTTATTCGAATGATCGGAATTAAAATCACAGAGTTTTGAAAATTTCATGTAGTTCGAATCAGGGTCAGAAAATCAGTCGAAATCAGAGTTTGGGAGAACTGAGTTGGAACTGGAACTTTTTTGAGTTTCATATAGAAGCAGTCTGAGTATGAGAGTTCTGTGCGGAATGAAGGCTCAGAGAAACATAAACTGGGGTAGACTGAATCAATGAGAATTCTGCGTTCGAATAACCAAAATCAGAATAGACCCGTTTTTTTTTTTAAGAGGTTATGCATAGCTGTAATGAGTGTAAGAATCTGATGGAGGAGTCAATATCAGGGAAGTTTGGAAACGAGTTTTTGATATCAGGGTCAGATAAGTTTGGATTGAAGTAAGCCTACCCGCAGAATTTTCTATGGAGGCGTTTTAAATAAAAAATGAATAAATGTATATAAAGGATGTTTGTTCCAGGATCCCGGAGTTTGCTCTATTTCAAAAATCCCCGGATCGAAAAGAAAAATTTGTGGGATTTTCGAAACTCGTTTACTACTACACAAATTTATTAAAACTCAAATTTGTACTTGTTTAATGTAATTTTCGTTTCATATTTTGTCAGCTTTGAGTCAAGGCAAAAATTTTGTTCAACAACATTTTTTCCAATTAGTTCAAGCCTCTCTGAAAGCCCGACTAAGTTGGTGATACATAATTTTCTTTGTTTTACGAAATTATAACTCAAATACCCAAAATTTTAAATAAACCACATGCTCAATTTAGAATATTTTTGGACATTACAGCCAAAATTTTTTACAGCAAAAAATAAATAAAATAAATTTAAATACCGGAAATCCTGAAAACTGTTTCGGGAAGGACATGGATGGAATGTAACATATGAATAAAAAAATTAGCTAACTTCCAGTAACAAAAAAGGGGGAGGGAGGGATGGAGTGGGGCTTTGACATATAAAAAAAAAAACACCTCTCTCCCCTCTTTCCTGGCCCTGTATATGTTTGTCTCTAAGAAAATCTGTGGCTAGAGGCATCACAGTCCGTTATAAAATAAATTTATTGCATAAATGACCTTACAAATATTTTTTCAGAAGATTCATATTTATTACACTTAAAATTTAAAGAATTTTAGAAAAACCTAGGCATTACATTTTCTTAAATTTCTCTAAATGAATCATGGAGTCGCCTGAAAAAAGTAAAAACTTTAAGAAGATCACCCTAAAATACAATTTAAAAAACCTGCATCAATATCTAGAACTTTTTTGAAATTCGAATTTTTTAAAATTGTGCAGTTTAAACTTTTAAATTCCTAACATCATAATTTCGTAGATTAATCTGCTGCACACTTAGGTCTAGATTTTTAAATCTTTGGTTTAAAGTTCCAATCTTTAATAATATAGATCAGGGGCACCCAAAAGTTTCTTATGGAAGTGCAAACACCAATACATATAAACTTTACTATAATAAACTCATTTATTCAACATCACAAAATCTACGTTGAGAACCAACAAAGCATACGAAAGTGTTATTGCTTTGCACATGAGACATGAGAAATGCTCAGCCTATGCCTATGTAAAAGCAAAAACAAATGTGCACTGAGTGCTTAGGCCGAGGGCACCTCTGATATAGATTCTAGATATAAAATATAGTAGTGAATTAGTATTGTTGAATCTAAACTAGATTGAAATCACAGTTGCCTCAGGTTTGATTCACAGATAAGGAATAGTTGTTGCAATTGTTTTGATATGTTTTGAGTTATTTATTATAACCAGAGAAAGTTAACATTGATTTTCGTATTTTTGACTATATCGCTTAGGAGAAAGAAAAAGATAGAAATAAAAAAAATATTTGAAAAATCATTGACATAGATTTTAAATTTTAGTTTGCATTTTTTTCCGCTCCCTGATTATAACTATTTCAGTTCTAGGATCTAAGTAGAATATTATCATTTAGTTTTACAAGCCACTGAGCTAAGTCCCAACCCACAAGATTCCTAAAGGTGTTAAAATATAATATAAATCAATTCGTTTAAGTTCACTGAAATGATTTAAAAATACTGCATTTTTGCACTTACATACAAATGTAGATAACCTAAATAAGTTACATTTTTTGTAGCATTTTTGTTTATTAACTTAGATAAAAAAACCGACGTTTTTATTTACCTTTAGAAGTAAACAAGAGAAATACAAGTACATACTCTACAACTTTTGTTATTGGTTCTTTTTCACGTTTTCGTTTTTTGCGCGCACATGTCAAAATGTTTTTCTAGCTGTCATAATGCGGATCTTTCGCATTTAAACGATGGCGTTTTTGAAGCTCCGACGTACGTTTTTTTTTTCTTTTAACAATTGCCAAATACATAGTATATTTAGTAGAAAATGTTTAACAGAAAGTATTTACTTGTTTGTATGTACAGTAATCTCTTGTTAAGTGGTCCCTGATTAAATTAAGTTTTTACTTAGTTGCATTTTACGTTTAATTGCATTTTCCGCTTAATTGACTTTTTTTAAATTTATTTGAATTTTTTTTTCATTTAATGTTCTAGAACTTTAAGGGTTCCATTTTAGAAAGTATTCAAATTTCTTGAATAACTGCATTCCCCGGTTAATTGAAGCAAAAATTATATATTTTCTTTGAAGCAAAAATTATATATTTTCTTTGAAGCAATTGAGCGGAGATTACTATATAGTAGTGTCCGACCGAAGGTGATTTTTTGGCCGAAGCCGAACTTCGGCCATTCATCTAAACTTCGGCCGAAGCCGAAGACCGAAGGATTTTTAAAATATAAAAAATAAAAAACTGAAAGTAAATATTTTTTACCTATGTATTTGCAAACATATACAGAAAAATATAAATAGTAGATACTCCAAATAAAAAGCTGACCAGTAACACCAAATAACTGTTCACTGTCGAAGGAGCTGACAAATATTATTTATTTCAAGAATCATTTAAAAATTTGTTAACCTCAAAATATACAGTAGCATCGACTATATATCTGTAGAACGACTGCCATTCACAGAAACCTGTGCCAAAAAAAAAAAATTGTCCGATGGCTGCCATGATTCTGCTTATCTAAAATCAAAGATTGAATCAGTGTATTAATCGATAGACCTGTAGCCGGAACCAGAAACCTCTAGTTCCCAAATTTTTGATTGATTTAAAAAAAATTGGGATTGATAAATTTTAATGTAAAAAGCATAAATCTGAACTCAAAACCCTAAAAAATTTAATGGGTGTGGTTTTATGAAGCCGGAAAAGTTGAATGCCTAAAAGTATTTTTTATTGAATAAACTTTTTGTCAATTTTTTTTAAATAACTAAATATTTTGTATAAAGAATTTAAATTCCTAGCTACTCACAGCTAGTTATTTTATCTGGTTAGTATGACGGATTTATTTAAGTTTTCCGTTCAATTATGTTTCCTCGTTTAATTGCTCCGAAAATTTTTTAATTTTTTTTATTTTTTTCAAAAAGCTTAACTTTCAAAAAGCTTACTCAAATTCCCCGGTTAATTGCATTCTCCGTTTAATTTAACCAGAAATCATATATTTTCTTTGAAACAATTAAGCAGAGATTTCTGTATAGCTAGATATATGCGCGTTTTCCTTTTAATTGCATTTTCCGTTTGTTTGCTCTAGAAATTTTGTATTTTCATATTAAAAATCTTACTAAACTTTTTCGGTTTATTGCATTCCCCGTTTAATTGAACCATTAATTATACAGTATTAAACAAAATTGAGCAAATGATGGAACATTTTTGGCAGATGAAAAAAATGCCAAAAATAGCGTCAAATTAAAAAGTATCAGCATAGTAAAGTTTTTTCAGATCCAGATTAACAAAAGTGGAAACCAATTTTTGAAATCAGAAAACTCCTTCCGGTTTTAAAAGGGTCTTAAAAATACCGAAATTTCGACAATAAATTTTGATTTTTAAAATTTCATATTTCTCCTTGAGTGTACGAACCGGGCTGTAGCCAGAAATTTTTTCGGGGGTGGGGGGGGGGGGCAGGTTTCATTCGAAGAAAATATTCATAAATAATTTTTATCAAAGTGATTTTTAAATATAATAAATTAAATCAATGATACATTTGATGGACCCCATAAAATTAAAATTTTAGGAAAAATTTTCCAATTTTTTTTAATCTTAACCTCAAAAAAATGGCCAAAAGTGACAAAAAATTCTCAGAATAATCAAATTAAATTTTTTCAAATAAATATTATTCAATGTGCATTCTAGTGCATTTTTTTTTTATCGTGAGGGACATAATTTCATTAACTCATTGACTTCCCACTACTGATGATGTATCCAACCTCAAAAAAATTACCAAAAATTGTAGAGGCTAATTTTTTTCAAATGATCATCATTGGGAATTTGAGCCATTATCAATGATCAAGGAACCCGGATGAGGTTGGCTTATATTCCCTAAATTCGTGAAGTCACAGCATTGAAAGAGATCTTTTTAGTCGTGGTGCTCTGAGCAATAATACGTTATAAAATTAATTTTAAGATGGGTTTTGCTAATAAAATGGAGTTTTTGCGAAAGAATTTTTCACGTTGAACACGAATCTGAGGTCAAAAAATTCCCATCACGTAACGTTTTAGGAAAAAAAATGGGGTTCAAGCAAGTCTTATTTTACAAGGTTCCGATAAATTGTTCTATTTTTATTAATTTTTAAACTTTTCAAACTGATTCAGGACGAAACTGTAAATCAAAAACAGTTACTGACCCAGAAAAACTATGAATGCAGAAGTGCTCAGTATCACCTTCTCTTTTTGAATCCGGGGTTTGACTAACCTCAAGTCGAAGAAAACAAATCGGATTTGATCGCTTAGTGTAACTAAGATTTCAAATTTATTTTTTATATTTGACTGTTTAGATAAAAAAAACCGATGGAAGTAAAAAATATCGTTAAATAGATTTTATTTTGATTTTTTTTCCAACCATTGGCAATTAATCTAAAAAATTTGAATAAAGTTTCCACATTTCGGGGAGGAGGGGGAGGTCAGAACCCCCAAATTCCCCCCGGGCACTCCCCCCCCCTCCCCGTAAATACGGCCTTGTGTACGAACATCATGCAACAAATTTTTTAAATCGTTTAATATTTATTGGTGCAGCAAAAGGTTCAAAATTCTAAAGTTTCGACCATAATTTATACTTTTCATAAAATTTTTGCCGGATTTTTGAAAACTTACCAGCTTAGTACATCTTGCTGCACCATTAAATATTATCCGATTTCAAAAATTCTTTTTACATTATGTTTGTACACTCAAGGAGAAAGGAAAGAGCTGTAAAATTTGAAAAAAATTTTTAGTCAAATAATTTTTAAATTAATTGTTGAAATTTCGGTATTTTCAAGACCCTTTTGGAACCGGAAAGAGTTATCTGATTTCAAAAACTTGTTTCCATTTATATTCATCTGGATCTGAAAAAAATTTAGTATGCTGTCACTTTTTAATTTGACGTCATTTTTGGGCTATTTTTCATGTCCCAAAAATTTCCCTTCAATTTAGCTCAATTTTGTTACATACTTTATATCTTCATCAATGAAATTAAGCGGAGATTACTGTATACGTACTCATCCAGTCACATTTACTTTATACATACATTTTTATTTGTGTTTATGTTAATGTAATGTAAATATTATGACAGCTTATGAAGGGTTATTGTCATACGCCGGCATCTATGTAGTATTCTTGTATGAGCGTGTACTTGTATTATTACCTTTTCTTTTTTTTTACTTTTTTTTTATTAATGACATATTTCCAAAAAATAAAAGCCAACAAACAACAACAACAAAACATGACAACAGCATTTACATACATAAATACCATGCTCTCATCTTTAGACGTGTCATTTTTTTGGTTAGAAAAAAATCAACACAAAAACGTTGCATGTTTTTGAAATGCATTTAAAAGCCAAACTTAATTAATAAACAAATTTCATTGAAGGTTTTCTACTTTTTGAATTTTACACACACTGTTGGTTGCAAGTAAAAGCAACTTTATGCTACCTTTTTAGGGCATAACTACTTGCTACTAACTATTAACTTTACTGATATCACACGCTTATAGTTTAGAATGAATGTTAGAGCAAGCTGGTTATATGTACTTATAGAGTAGGGTAATGACCTGTATGTTTAGTTTAGTTAGTCTGTAAGCGTGGTTCTCACTCACTTCTATTACTGCACATGAGTAGAAATTTTAATGATTTCTTCAAGGTTTTCCTCATTTCTTTAACATGTACTTAAATATGCTACCTTCTTGTAAATTATATATAATTTTCAATGATTTTCTGAGTTTATGATTTGACAAAGGAAGTTTATGAGAAGATTCGTGTTTATTGAGTATCATTTTATGATTTATTCTAAACACATGCTTGATGATTGAAGGTTTACAATTTTTTGTTTTTTTTTCGGGGTGCATATAATTGAGGTTTATCCTCTTTCACACACACAGACATACACACCACACCACACCACACCACAACGAATAGAACAGGAAATGATATGCATCTACTCATGTCGTCAAGCTGTGTTTAATTAACGGAAAAAGGTGGTAACATTTAGGCATGAAAATCTTTGTGAAAAAGTGTGGGAAATTTTTATTTTCCATTTTACAAAATTATTGAATGAAAATTAAAATCAACAAATAGAAAAATGATTGCCTAAAACTAACAGCCTTTGAAGAATATAAATTCCATTCTCCCTTATACACAAGAAAAACTATAAAGGCAACTACTCAATCCATTAAATATTAAGGTTTATGAAAACTTAAGATTTATGCCTTGATATGCCACTAATTTTCTAAAGAGGCAGGCACAATAACTCATTACTTTTGTTGTTGCAAGTGTCTAAGAGCAACTCATAAAAAACTAAACTAAACGAAAAACCGGCATTAAACTAGAGCTGCTTATCACCTGGAGGCGACACGAGCTGACTCTCAAACAGCTGCCAACACTGTCATTATCGTTATGACTCGTTGTAATAAAACGACAAAACAACAACAACAAACAGAAGGACAACAAGATATTGAGGAAAACATTATTAAGACCACCTTTTTACTGTTGAAACCTTAAAAGGTGTAATTTTTTTAAAATAGCAAATGCTTTATACATTTACAATGACTTCCATAAATATTTTCTACTATCATTCTGTATTTTTATTAACTTTTGAAACGCGACAAATCATTAATCAGCTGCTGTACAGTAGCAAAAATAAAAAACAGAAGAAACAGCAACTGCAACATTCATAAAAAAAAAAAAACTGCAGCAGCAATACCAAGAGATCAACTACAGATGCTGCAATATCAAACATTGTCTCTTTAGTTGTCTATCTTTCTGTCTGTCTGTCTTTCTGTCTACCTATGTTTTATGTATTATTCTACATTTCTGTCTGTCTATCTGACACAAGCCAAAGGACTTCATTAAGCGCCGCATAGAAATATGCAGATGCAAGTAATAGTAATAATAATAAAATCGAGAAAAAAAAAAGGGAAAAAGGAAGGAAGCTACGTTTTGTATAATAACTTCTTACATAAGTTGCAGGCAGCTGTAATAATGCTGCTGCTGTTGCTGCTTCTTTTACTTTTCTAGTCTAGTTATACACAATATTTTCATTCATAAGCGCAACAAATAGTTAGATAGTTTTATTTGTGGTTATCAACATAAGCAGGCAGCAGGCAACCGAACCAGCAATAGCATCAACTCGCCAACATAAAAGAAATTAGAGCAGAGCAGATGTGAGTTGACTCCTTTTGCTTCTCGACTCTTTTCCTACTGCTTATGTTGTGCTCTTTTTATACATATATAGTACTTATGTATATGTACTGATTTTCTATGCTACCAACTTTGTTGCTATTGTCATAAAAATATCTTAAGAGTTGATAGTGAATTGCTGCTACTGTTGCACTATATTTTTTTTTTATTGTCTGTTGCATTTTATATTAATAATCACTATTTATGACACGTATATATTTTTAATTTTGTGTTCCAATTGTCAATAATGAAAATGTTGCACAAAGAGTTTTTGTTTTATTTGAGAATACTTTGCTTTATTGTCAGAGCTGATAATTACTTTAGGAATTGAATTCCTCTTAAATTGCAATTCTTTGGAATTGCGATGGGTAATGAAAATTTTCAATTCTTTATAATGGAATTATTTTTTTTTGTGAAACTTCTTTTCTCTTGTCCCTAGAGTAAAACCAACCAGATGTGACGTCGCGCGTAAGTTTGCAATGCGACATAATTTTGTCGAGCAATGTGCATGAGGGGCTAAATATCAATATTCTGTAACTGAATTCACGAGCAAACTATATAATAAACGATTCATAAATAGTTTTAATTTAATATAACATATTAATTACACACACACACACACACGCCTATGGCAGAAAGAACAATGTGTAGCGTCGCCATCTTAAAGTTTATGACAGTTATACATTTCACATACAGATGGCGCAAATGTCCAAGAAATTACATGAAGATGTCACACACAAAAAGAGTTCGTCTACAATTGTCATCAAAATTACCGGTACAGAGTTGCAATTTTTGTTCTAGCATAAATCCCAAAAAAAAACTGATTGTGTATTAACAAACACAAGGCAGAAGTGAAACTTCTTGTGAACTAAACGAAACACAAGCAAATGAAATTAGAAAACACAAGCCAATGAAGTAAAAAATTTAGCGATTGAAAAATTTCATTTGCTTGTTATTTGCTTGTTTTGTTTAGTTCACAAGAAGTTTCACTTTTGCCTTGTGTTCGTTAATACACAATTTATGTTTTTCGATAACTTCATTCTTGGGAATTGTAATTGGTAATCAACCTTTTCAATTCCTCAGTAATGGTATTGCAAAAATGTTCATAATTTCATTACTGAATTGTAATTTGTAATTTAAAATATGAAATTCCTCAAAAGAATTGAAAAAGTATTTTGCAAAACTAAGGAATTCCTTTTCTTTTATGTAATCGACTACTTGCTTGGAATTACATTCCAAAAAGACTGGAATAATTTCCCGAAAGTAATTTATTCTTTTTGCGTTGAATTCCAAGAAGTAACGAGAAATACTATTTGATTGTAGAAGGAAATAGAACTTTCTCAATTTTCAATTCCTTTGAAATATTGCATATTTTAAATTACAAATTACAATCCAGTAATGGAATGTAATTGGAACATTTTTCCGATTCCATTATTGAGGAATTGGGAATGTTAATGACCAATTACAATTCGCACAAATGGAATTGTTAAAATCAAAATTAATTTCATTATAAGGAATTGGGAATGTTAATTAGCAATTGCAATCCCAGGCATGGAATGAATAAAAAAAACGAATTTCAGTACAAGAAATTGTAGTAAGCCAATGTTCTCAGTCAGGGCCGTAGTCAAGATTTTTTTCGGGGGGGAGGGGGAGTAGAAAATATTCATAAATAATTTTTATGAAACTGGTGTTTAAATACGATGATGCATTTGATGGACTAGGGACAAAAGTGGATAAATGTCAGGAAACTTTGGGAAAATTGCGCATTTCCATCGACGCAACTAAATAAGTGGGGATTACTGAATATGCAGTGCCTCAATACTAAAGTCTGATCCACAATAGATTATCATAGTAACACACTAAGTGTTCTAATGGTTTCTTTACCTTCGATATTAATTATTTTACACGTGACTCATGCAGAGCCTAGAAGATCTATTTAAGGAAAGGGTTAAGTAGATACACTCCTTGCAAACCAGATAAATTAGTTTTGAAGCAACCAACTTTCTATATGAACTATATTAAAATCTACATGGCATCATAACGTCAATTGCGCCAATTGGACCCAACAGCTTATTAAGAGCACCACTTAAATCAACCAACCAATTATGCACATAGATTAAATTCAGAGACAAGACCTTATGTCAAATGCAAAGGTCCTTTATAATGGCCGTCTGATAAAGTGATACGCAAAAGGTACGAATAAATTGATTTAGAGAATAAATATTTTGGGACCATCTTGAATTTATGGAACTATACCAGTGTGAAATAATGAAATATTCCAGCTGAGGGAATCTCTTACCGGGACTCAAGGTTTAAATTAAAAGATTTTTTATTAGAAAGTAAGATTTATTAGTAAAAGTTTATTTATCACAATATTTAAACAATAATACAGAATGCGAGTGCCGAGATCAGTATCGAATATAAATCGCGCAACTAACGAGCGGATGAGTATAATTTAAATGATTAAAAACAAAGATTAAAAATGATTCGATGTGTACACGCAATGAGTGAAGAAACGAGAATGCCGGAAGTCCATTTTTTTTTTGTCTCCTCTTTCAATGCTCATTCCTCCTGTCAGAAAGTACTCATTTTTACAACGCTGTTCAGAATGAGTTAGTGCTGAGTGCAGAGTTGCATTTCGACATCAAAATTTATGTCAATTTTGAACAACCAGTTTGAAAAAATGACACACAAAAGATAGAAAAAATTTATTCCGCAATAATGTCATTCTGAAATCATCCAAAATTTCTTGCGGTTCTTCAATCAAATAGTTCCTAATGTAATCTAGAAGTTTTGAGAGAAAGATCATCCCGTAAAGCAAAAAAACCAACCATGCACATGAGTTCGATTTTAGCCATTTTATGCCCTTTCAAATCCGTGACTGATAAAGGAATACATAAAAAGTACAAACATTTTATTCAGAGATGAAATCAATTCGAAACCAGCAAAGATTGGATGTAATTAGTCAGTTCCCCATATAAGGAATTTAAGGGCTTACAAATTCAAAGCAGTATAAAAGTTGATAGGTAGAAAGGTTTTCTTTTCCCCTCCTCTTAGTTTTGAGAACTACTACAATCGCTAGTGTTTACAGAGATTACGGTGGGAAAGAGAAGGTTTGGAGAGATTTAACCGAGTGGGGATTCGAGCTCAATTCTACCTTCCTTCAAATAGTTAGATTCATAGGCTATATAGGCACATGGCTTAAAACGTTTAAAGATTCTTTATAAAACTCAGGTCTGATGAAGTAATAGGCACAAAAAAACCAAAAATCAACTTAAAAGTAAAATCTATCTAAAATCAACCAGAACTTTTTGTAGTTCTTCAATCAGTCAGTTTCCCACATGACAAATCTGAGTGTTTTGGAGTGCAAAATAAGCGCATAAAAGTTGATGAACAGTTTTTACCACTTCTAGGTTTCGAAAACCATCACAATCGCTAGCAGATCCAGAGATTGCAGAGGAAAGTAATAAAATTTTTTTTTTAAAACTTCGAAATTTTTGTTAATAAAAAGTTCAACTGCAAAAAACAATTCTCAATGTTAAAATTTAAGCTACACTTCACATAATAAAAAAAAAATTGAAAAAAAATGGATACTTCAAGTACCTATCTGTTTTATACAATATACCTACAGCCTATAATAAAAAATTGCATACTATTGTTGTTTCATTTCTTTTTTTTTTTTTTGATTATTAAAAGTGGCATACGTTCCCTACCATTCCCCCAATATTCTTAAGAAACTCTCATAATTGAAATATAAAGTGCTGCAATTATGCTGTGTGGTATATTCCGAAATTGCTTTCTTGCAGTTATGGAGTTGCCCCCTCACATCACCATTTAATATCCACTTCTTTTATACATACTTAAGTACTAGTGCACTTCACATGCTCAGATGGGTTGATGTTGCATATTAAGAAAGAACAACGGCAATGGTTCTTAATAATAACAAACAATAATGAAAATATGCAGAAAAGTGTGCACTCTAAAAACACACAATACGGATGCGGTCTTGCGGTATATGTAAAATTGGAGAAGAAATTGAAAAATTCTCAAGTTGAAAACCACAGAAGCATAGCATAAAGAAAGAGTGTAGAACTTAGATTTATTGCTAATAAAATATTAAAAAATTATTTTAGACCTCGAAATTAATAATAACGGTTTGGATTTTAAAAACATTCGTTAAGTTTTTTTTTTTTTGTCCATTTTTTAAGGCTCAGGCTCTCTCTATACTTTTAAGAATAATAAAAAATCTTATGAGAATTAGTGGCATCTTTTGAATCGATTAAAATAGAACCGAATTCGTGAATTATATTTGTGGCTTAACGGCTTTTGCGAAGGAGTGTAACAAGACGAACTATTCTATTAATTTCACCCCACAGGAAGCTCCATCAAATATTTCTTAATTTTCGTTTATATTTAATATTTATATGCCAATAGAGGTTTCTTATGTGGTTAAAACTTTCTTCATATCATTTTTTACCTTTTGTTACTCTTTGCAAAAATTTCGTTAAATTTATTTTTTAACTTTTAGCTTTACATTACATCCTTCTCAATCATGTCATTTTCTAATTTTGAAATTATTAATTTCATACTTTCCATTTAAGTAATGAAAGTTTGGTATTATTTAAAAGACTTTCGTCAAGTTGCAAACAGTTTCGCTTAGTTAAATTTTTTTACTTTCATACTTTTTTAGCTTGGTAATGAAATTTCGGTACGAATTTCGATTTATAAAATTTTCATCAAGTTGCAAAAAGTTTCGCTCAGTTGAATATCTGACTTGGTAATGAAATTTTAGTACGATTTAAAAGACTTTCGTTAAACTACAAACATTTTCGCTCAACTAAATATCTAATTTTTTAATTTTCTGTCATTTAAATCTCGGTAATTGTTTCGTAGAAATTTTATGTTAAGAAATTCTTGGAATTATAATAGTATTACTGTTGGAAAATCAAGAAAATATCAAAAATAATAAAAAAAATTTTCAATAAAAACAAAGTTTATATGGAAAACGATGACTAGTTTTTGTTAAGATTATTAAATAAAATGAATTCAAATTTTTTGGGATTCAAAACCAACTCTCCAAATATATAAGATTTTCATCAGTAAGGAGACAGGAGAGGAATTTTTTCAGTATTTTGAAAAATCAGTATTTTAAAATAATCAATATATTAAAAAATTAATATTTTGAAAAAGAGAATATTTCTGAAAATCAATATTTTGAAAAATCAATGTTTTAAAAAAACCAGTATTTTGGAAAACCATTATTTTGAAAAATCGATATTTAGAAAAATCAATATTTAAAAAAATCAATATTTAGAACAATCAATATTTGGAAAAATTAGTATTTTAAAAAACCAGTATTTTGAAAAATTAATATTTTGAAAAGTCAATATTAAGAAAAATCAATATTTGAAAAAATCAGTATTTTAAAAAACCAGTATTTTGAAAAATCAGTATTGGTGTCATTTAAAAGACTTTCATCAAGTTACACAAAGTTTCGCTTAATAGCATAAAGTTTCGCAATGCCAAATTTCTTATTTTCATACTTTTTCAGCTTGACAATGAAATTTTGATACTATTTATAAGACTATCATTTAGCTGCAAAAACTTTCGTTAAGTTAAATATCTTATTTTTATACTGAATTTTATTTCCAGCTCTATAAAGTTGTAAAAACAGAAACGTTTCGTCAAAATGTTTTTCTGTAACTCTTTCCTTGAAATTATTTCACAAGTATATGTAAAACTGTTCTGATAAAAAAAAAGAGTTTTTTTTTAGCTTTAACGTATAGTACAGGGATGCCAACTCATTTTTTCTCTCTCCCCGATAACCCTCGATAAATAACAGCGCTACACGCACTTTCCATATAAACATTTTACAAAAGCGAAATTGATCTCAGTGAGTGTTATTTTAAGGCGACCCTGCCCAAAACTTAACCAATTTTCATGGGACTGATAGATTAATAGAAACGTATTTTTTGACTCCGACATTCTTAACATATAAGCTTCAGCCCACTCTTGGACATTAAAATTTTTAAAGGAGAAGACATGGGATTTCTTTTGACTCAAATAAAAAATGGCAAAAACTTTGTTTTGAGAAAAACGAGTTCAAAGTTTTGACTCACGGTTTTTAACACATAAAATATACTTTATCTTCTTTATAATGGCTGACCGTAATTTGTAAGTGGTGCTGGACGAAGGCATAGCTAAGCCTTTCTGAACGGCCGAAAAAGAAGTCGAAGCGCCGCGCGACTATTTTGGCCTGGCGGCACTAGGCGCTATAATCGTCTATATCTACGAAAGCACTCTGCGTTCTCTGAAATTTTTACAAAATACTTTCGAAATATAAGACTTTCAAATAGCGCACTTTTTTAAAAATCGATTTCTCCAAACAAATAAGTTGCAGGGCCTGCTTAAGAAAAGATGAAGAATTTAAGACTCAAAATATGAAATATTTCATGAGTTAAACGTTTTACATTACATGAAATTTGACAAAAAATATTCTACAGACTTTAATTACTAAAAGCTGAACGACATCAAATTCCCCGCAAAAAAACAGTTCATTCCCCGATTCCCCGCACAGAGTAAAATTCCCCGCAAATCGGTGAATTCCCCGCAAGTTGGCATCGCTGGTATAGTATCTACTTCTTAATATTCGTTAAGTTTATTGTTGCTACTTCAAAGAGGCTTTCCTTCTTTCTCTAAAGAGAGAGATTCAATAACGATTTATTCCGCTTAATTAACTTTTGTTTTTCAACATTTAACATGAGATAAAATTGCATAAATAAATATGTACGAGTACCAGTACAGTAATCCTCGGTTGATTCGCCTCCACATAGTGGGATTTTCTATTTATTTTCGTCAAAAATTCTTCGTTTCTAGTTCAAAAAGTACTCAAAATCCTCAGTTATTTACCTTCCCCGGTTAATTGCTTTCTTCGTTTAATTAAACCAAAAATCGAACATTTCCACTGTCACAATTCAACAGGGAATACTGTATATTGTTATTAAAGCAATAAAGTATTATTTTTTGCTGCTGTTGCTGCCTCTTCTTCAGTACTTTATCGTTATACCGCAGCAGTTACTCTTCAATTTAAGTGAATGTGAACATATTCACAGCAAAATTAACAATTGCCTGAAGAATTTATATATATTTTTTTATTGTATTGTATTTTCTTCATACTCTTTTGCTTTTGAGTTGTAAAACAACAATAAAATTATGCTCATGATGGACAACAATAATGTAATTAACTTTCGTTAAGTTGCATTCAAACGAAACGCTGCAGCAATTATGGCTAATTTTATTTTTGAAAAAGGTATCTGTATGTATGAATATGATGGCTTTGATTTTTGATTCATTTTTTTTTTCTCTCTTACTTTAGAGTAAAGAATGTTAGCAAGAATTTTAATTAAAAAAAAAACGAGGCAATGGAGAATAATTCGTTCTCGAAAGAGTTTTAATTCTGCCGAAGACTCTATTTCTAGTTGTTAGGTAGTCTATTAGGCTTTTGATTTCACACTTGTTTCTTTATGGCATGCTAAAATTTGGCATAAAAAATTATAAGAAATAACAAAATATTTAAAACTTGCTTTCATTTCCTTTTTTACAAAATTAACACAAATTATAACAATTCATTATCACTTTAAGTTCAGGGTTAAGTTCAAACATCTTCAAGACATATTAAAAAAAATTGTATGTAAATACATGCTTTAGTAGAGCAAAGCAAAACTTTTCACCAAAGATTTATATATTAAAAGAGAAGCGTGCTCTGATGATTACATGCTTGACGTAACTTAACAAAAGTTCACAATACGCGTTAATATATATGTTTTTTTTTGTTTTTGTTTTGCTTCGAAGTTTATGAAAGAAATATTTTTTTAAAAAAAGCAACCAAACAAGCGATAATAAGAAAATTTTTATTTAAAAACAAATTATGAAAGAAACAAGAAGAAACGTTTGAAAAACGAGCAACAAAACCATAGCTACTAAAGTAGTTAAATACACACAAACGTTTGTTTATTTTTTAATTATGGTATTAAAACTTATAAAATATCTTTAGAATATATCCAGAATATAATAATGTAGAAGAAGAAGCACATGATGAAGATAAGCATCTGGGTAATTGTTTCGTAGAAATCAATTCATTTTATGTTAAGAAATTCTTGGAATTATAATAGAATCACTGTTGGAAAATCAAGAAAATATTAAAAATAATAAAAAAATTTTCAATAAAAACAAAGTTTATATGGAAAACGATGAGTAGTTTTTGTTAAGATTATTAAATAAAATGAATTCAAATTTTTTGACATTCAAAACCAACTCTCCAAATGTATAAGATTTTCATCAGTAAGGAGACAGGAAAGGGGTTTTTTCAGTATTTTGAAAAATCAGTATTTTAAAATAATCAATATATTAAAAAATTAATATTTTGAAAAAGAGAATATTTCTGAAAACCAATATTTTGAAAAATCAATGTTCTAAAAAACAGTATTTTGAAAAACCATTATTTTGAAAAATCAATATTTTGAAAAATCAATATTTTGAAAAATCAATATTTAGAAAAATTAGTATTTTAAAAAACCAGTATTTTGAAAAATCAGTATTTTGAAAAACCAATATTTTAAAAAATCAGCATTTTGAAAAATAAATATTTTGAAAAACCAATGTTTTGAAAAATCAGTATTTTGAAAGATCGATATTTTTAAAAACCAGTATTTTGAAAAATCGGTATTTTGAAAAATCAATATTTTGAAAAATCAGTATTTTTAAAAATCTGTAATTTGAAAAATCAATATTTTAAAAAATCAGCATTTTGAAAAATTAATATTTTGAAAAACCAATGTATTGAAAAATCAGTATTTTGAAAGATCGATATTTTTAAAAACCAGTATTTTGAAAAATCAGAATTTTAAAAAACCTATACTTTGGAAAATCAATTTTTGAATTAATATTTTGAAAAATCAGTATTTTGAAAAATCAGTATTTTGAAAAATCAGTATTTTGAAAAATCAATGTTTTGAAAAACCAATATTTTGAAAAATTAGTATTTTGAAAAATCAGAATTTTAAAATTTTGGATAATCAATTTTTGAATTAATATTTTGAAAAATCAGTATTTTGAAAAATCAATGTTTTGAAAAATCAATTTTTTGAAAAATCAGTTTTAGGAAAATTAATATTTTGAGAAATCAGTATTTTGAAAAATCAATATTTGGAAAAATCAATGTTTTAAAAAATAAGTATTCTGAAAAATCAGTATTTTGAAAAAAAGTATTCTGACAAATCAATATTTTGAAAAATCAATGTTTTGGAAAAAAAAGTATTCTGAAAAATCAGTATTTTGAAAAATCAGAACTTAGAAAAATCAGTATTTTAAAAAATCAATGTTTTGAAAGAACAATGTTTTGAAAAATCAATATATGAAAAATCAATATTTTGAGAAATCAGTACTTTGGAAAGTCATTATTTTCAAAAATCAATATTTTGAAAATTCAGCATTTTGAAAATTAATATTTTTAAAAATCAATATTTTTAAAAATCAATATTTTGAAAAATCAGTATTTTGAAAAATTAAAATTTTGAAAAATCTATATTTTGAAAAACCAGTATTTTGAAAAATTAGTATTTTGAAAAATCAATATTTTGTAAAATCAATATTCTGAAAAATCAATATTTTGAAAAACCAATATTTTGAAAAATCAGTATTTTGCAAAACCAATATTTTGAAAAATCAGTATTGTGAGATCTCAATATTTTAAAAAATAAATCTGAAAAATCGATACTTGTACTAGCAAAATCAATACGTCTGGCTACCCTAATTCCCATGAAATGAAACTTGTTCTTCCAACTTAATCTCTGTTAAAATGAGCTCTTATTGTGACAGAGAGATTTTCACTACTATCCCAGCAGCATACCCAAGAGACGCATAATTTCATAACAAAATTTAAAGTTTGTAACTTTAGAAATTTAAATGTAAATTGTAATAATTAATTTATGCCCATTGTATATTTATAGAAAATTGCATAAAATTTAAGCATTCACATGTGCAAAATTTAAGGCACAAAACGACAATTTTTTTTGTGCATAATTGAATTTAAAATTTTATGTAAATTAATTCCAAAAAAAAAAACAGATAAAAAAGTTTTTGGAACGACATTTTAAAATGATAAGCAACTTGTTTGGGAGATTAAAAATGTAATGATTTTTCTTCAAACGCAAAATAAGACTTTACTGGTATATATGAATAAGTTACGAATTATGAGTAGAAAAGTAAATTTTTATATTCATTTAAATAATTTTTATTGATATTTAAAAGTGACCTTTTTTTTCTAGAAATACTTTATTTAATAATGTTTACATTAAACAAACAAAAATAAAATCGCTTAACACTTTTTGTGTGACTTTTGTTGCATACCAAATAAGTACATAGTAGTAAAAATAGTAATATTTCTATTTTTTTTTTCAAGCTTCTTATCAAAACAAAAGTTGAGATAGAAAAAATTTATATTTTTGTATTCAAGTAACATGCCGGTTCTCGTCTGTCTTTCTTCTTCTTTATTTTTTTTTTATTTACTTGATATTGATAAATTGATTTAATACGTGATTGGAGTTTAATACATATATAAATATATGTACATATGCATGTAAACTATTTGGAAACAATACTTGTAGTTTTGGCATTTAAATATTTTCACTTGTTCAATGTTAGAAAAACAAGTTACAAATTTACTAAAAAGTTTGCCAAAATGGTGAAGGTTTTTTTTTTTTGGGGTGAAAAGATCGTTCAATAGTTTAAAAATTTACATAAAATAAACACAAATGAAAAAGGAATGATAAAAAGTTTGTAGCAGTAAGCTTGTAACTACTGTCAGCTGCTATTCTTCAACCTAAGGAAAGAGAAATTTAAGGTCACTCTACCTTACAAAAATAACTATGTACTACTACAAAAAAAAGAAGGTTAATTGGACTTGCATACTCTCGTCAGCACATGCCAAATAAGACAAGAAGGTCATGTTGAATTTTTCTTCATGAAATTTTAATGTATCAACACACCAAATTTCAGGTTTTCTTTATTTGTTTGAATGTCTTTTGTTTGCTAAAGGGGAAGACAACCGAGCCACATGTATTTCTGTATGTGTATGTTGGCAACATAATTGATAACACAGAAATTTCATATGTTGTATTTTAGCGATTATTTTGTGTAATCGCTTTTGACAGACTGACATTTAAAGAAAAACATTTATAAAAAAAAAAGAAATTACATGCTTAAATACAATACCAACATTAAGCAAAGTTAAATGAACTAACAAAATTATATACTCGTTTATAATAAAGGGTGTGCGGGCCAATGTTGTGACATTAATTGTCAGAGCTTTTCAGCACCTTCTTTTGAGTATACATTCTACATATGTAGTGATCAAATAGTTTTATATTCACAAACTATTGACAGATAGACACTTTGATTAGATACAATTAAATTAGACTATTGAATGAACCAGTTTTATGCCTCACTGAAGCTGTTAGGTACAATAAGTTTCCTTGTTTATAGTTTACCCCTGAATTCTGAAAATCGAATAACCTCAGATAATAGAAACATATTTCGGTTTGATGATTTTGAAACCATTTTTATAAAATCAATAAAAATCACAAAAACCTTCTATCTCTACTTCACCTTTTAGCTTCCAGAAACATATTTTTTTAAAAAGAATCAGTGATGCTACAGTGCTCTTTATATAAATCTCTATAGCAATAGTTGGTTCTTAACCAGTTTAAATCTGTGGTATTACCAGGCTAACATGGACCACTATGGACAATAGACGAACTAGACAGCTACTCAATCTTAGCAGAAACTCCATCAGAATTACAACTTCGGTGCTCACGGGGCACTGCATAATGGGGAGACATGCTGCACGACTAGGACTGCCATTCAATGACTTCTGTCGGGGCTGCGGCTCTGAGAAGGAGGAAGAAACAGTCCTCCATTTCATGTGCGAATTCCCATCCCTGGCCAGGAGGAGACTAAAATTCCTGGGCTCACCTTTCTTCACTAGTCTGTCCGAGCTATCATTCGTAAATATTAAGGACATAGCCAGATTCATTATGGAAACCTCATGGTTCTCCAATCCGTAAATGGGGGAGTCGCGCCATACTGTGGTATCACAATGAGCCTAAATGTGCTTAAGTGTGCTTTCAAGCAGAAGGCTGCCACTCCAACCTAACCTAACCTAACCAGTTTAAATGGGCCACGGTATGTCCACTTACCGTGGTGTAAGTCCAGGTAAAACGGAAGTAATGCTTTTCACCACTAAAACCAAAATTCCAACCTTCAACTTTCCTTCATTAAATGGACAATAACTGACACTATCAGGTCAGGCTAAATACTTGAGGGTTTTGTTGGACGCAAAACTAAATTGGAAATCCAATATAGAGTTACGGGTGAGCAAAGTCTGTGTGGCTTATTATTCCTGTAATATATTACGCACTAGCTGTGTACAGCAATAGTGCAACCGATACTAACTTACGGTGAACAATAGTTTGGTGGCCAGCTTTAGGTAAGAGCTACATTGTTCGGAAGCTCGGTAGAGTTCAGAGAACGGCTTGTATTGGTATTAGAAAAGCAATGCATCTGCTTCCTATTGACTTTCACATAAAAAATATTGCATTGCGCTATAAGGCTTAAGAATAACCGGTTATTGAGCCCAACGAACTTATAGATACAGTAAAGTTTTAGGTGCTATACCAAACTTCGTGTTCAGAGGAACAGTTCACATTATACCACAACTGTGTTTCAAAAGCGATTTTAAGGTAAGATTTCCAACAAAGGAGGAATGTAAAGAAAAAAGCTTTTTAACAGAATACGACATTCCCATTTTTACTAGTTTTATGGCGCTATTTTTATCGATAGCCTGGCAGCAATAAAATCGTTTCAATCCACCACCACAGAATGAAAGTTAGTAGGCTATCTCGGTGTCCCAGTGAGTGAATGCTAGACTGGAGTTCCAGCTGCCTCAGATTCGATTCCAAGATGAGGAGTAAATGCTTTAAAATCAAAGCTAGTTAAGGAGTGCAGGGAGGTACTGAGCGAGCTAAATCATTATGCTGACATCACTCTCATCTGGGTTCATAGGAACATTGAAGATCATAGGAACATTGAAAAGAATGAGAAAGCTGATGAATTAGCGCACTCAGAAGCCTCTCTTGACGAATCTTTAAAGAGACCAGTTCTGGTCTCCTTGGGAGTCGTCAAGAGAGGCATGTACCTGCACTGTAATCAACTATCTACTCGATGGTGGAAACCATTAACATCCTGCATTACCTCGCGTTCGACAATGTCCTCATATAATGAGGGTAGGTCTCGTGAGTTTTTAACCAGAGATCGTACCGATGCTGCTAGGTCTAACAGCAGCCTACACCGGCCACGGGTATATAGGTACCCACGCAGATAAACTGCGCATCCGTTGCGGAAACTTCGAAGAAAAAGAAGCAATCTCCAATTTTCTTTGTGAATGTCCAGCCTTGGCGATGACAAGAAATAGGTTCTTGGGAAAGTTCTGACCAAACCCGCCCCAAAATGTGAAAACTTTATTCTAATTTTTGAGATTAATTGCCAATGGATGGAAAAAAAAGTCAAAATAAAATCTATTTAACGATATTTTTTACTTCCATCGGTTTTTTTTTCTAAAAAGTCAAATATAAAAAATAAATTTGAAATCTTAGTTACACTATGCGATCAAATCCGATTTGTTTTCTTCGACATGAGGTTTGACTACGGATTCAAAAAGGAAATGTGATACTGAGCACTCCTGCATTCATAGTTTTTCTAGGTCAGTAACTGTTTTTGAATTAAGGTTTCGCCCTGAATCAGTTTGAAAAGTTTAAAAATTAATAAAATAGAAAAAATTATCGGATCCTTGTAAAATAAGACTTGCTTGAACCCCATTTTTTTCCTAAAACGTGACGTGATGGAAAGTTTTTGACCTCAGATTAGTGTTCAACGTGAAAAATTCTTTCGCAAAAACTCCATCTTATTAGCAAAACCCATCTTAAAATTAATTTTTTAACACATTATTGCTCAGAGCCCATCAAATGTATCATTGATTTAATTTATTGTATTTAAAAATCAGTTTGATAAAAATTATTTATAAATATTTTCTTCGAATGAAAACCCCCCTGAAAAAAATTTCTGGCTACGGCCCTGCTTGGTTGTATCAGACAGCAGATAAATCCGAGCTATGACAGTATAATATTTATAGTAGAAAATTAAGCATTGTATGCCTATGATGATCTGACGGAGACACATCTTTGAATAGTTCCCCTAAAGATATGGTGAATAATAAATTTTCTTATAATTTTTCATCACTCCCAACACACTGTGCCCGCAACAACAACGACAGCAATAGCAGCATTTGGCATTCTAATTAATTCAGTTTGATAACTCGAGTAATTAAAAATTTATGCAAACCTCAAGAGTAACTAAATTTTAGTTTGTAAGTTTTTTTTTTTCTTTTGCATAAATTCTTGTATGCAAATAAATTCATGAATTTGTCAACTGATAAAGTTTAGTCTTTAAAATTAAAACTTGGAAAATTCAAACAAGCATTTGATTAGTTCAATGAATGAATTTCATTCAATTATGTACTTGTAAATGTGCCAGTTTTTCAAGCGTTTCTGTTTTCAAGTTATTGACAATTTAAATTATATTAGCTTCATTGAAGCTGGTTTAAAGCGGGATTGGATGGAAATATATAAGCGCTTAATGTTTTATATCATTCTTCAGTATTTCTAATGCTAATCTTTTCATCATGAATTGACAAACAATTATTTCAAGTTATTTTTATGTATTTTTTTTTATTAGAAATCAGGGAGACATTAAAGTGATGTCATATCAAATTAACATAAGCATCTAAGTATTTTTGTCATTCAACAAGTGATTTTGATTTTAGAGACAAATAACACGACAGTCAGGCAAACATTTGAGGGTAATTAAAAACAAAACACACCTTAAAGTTAGTGCTTGGAAACTTATGGAACTTTCAGAGAAAGAGAGAGATAGAGATTTATATACAAATATTTAAATAATAATGGAATTATATTTAAAAATAAATAGTTAAGTAGTATATTTAATTTTTTTTTTATTTTTTTTAGAATTAAAACTAAACACCTTAGCCTTAGTTCCATCTTCACTTAATCAAGCTTTCATTTGAAGTATTGTAATTTTTATTGAGTATCGCCAACATTCTTGTGGTTATTTTTTTTAAAACCGAGATTTTATTTGCTAGTTTTTTTCAATTGAATCTTTTGTTTTAGATTTTTTTTATTTAATTTTTTTTATGTTTTTTTTTATTTAATTTTTTGTATGTTATTTTATTTAATTTTTTCTATTTTTGTCAACGAATGTCGACATTGAATTTGAATTTAAGATTTTTGCAAACAACTCTATTGATATTTTTGCTGTTTGGTTATTATTTTCTGTTTTTTTATCGTAATTTTCTTGATTTTTTTTTTTTTCAATTTTTTATTATTCCGTTCTCGAAAATCATGATTGTTCTTTTTGTTACCATAAAAATCGTAAAAAAAAGAACTGAAATTTAATGAAAATATTAACTGCATCGTTTGCGAAATGCTGACATATTAATTAAAAAATAAAAAAAAATATTGGTTGGATTGACGTCAATTGATGTAAATTTAAAACAAAAGATGTATTGAATTTGCAAAATACACATTGATATATTAATTCATTGTTGAAATTGCGTACAGTCTCTGATCTGGTCCTATACATATGAAAAATATAGCGGGACTAACAAAAGTTCGCTAGTCAGTTTAAAAAAAAAAACAAAAAAACAAACAACAAAATTCGCAATGCATATCCTATGTTGATAAATCCGACTTTCAAAACATGGAGAATTTATAATTTTTGGGTTCTACTCCAAGAACTACTATCAGATTTTCGGATCAGTTAATGAACCAAGTGTTGCGATTATATTAAAGCTACTAGACCCACTGTTTTAAAATTTTATAAGAAAATATTGAGAAAAACGAGCACGTGACTGCCATTCGAAATTCGTGAAACCCATCAAGCATTTCTTAAATCAATCTTTGTGGGTACCTCCGACAATTTCAACCTTCACCAAGGCTATAGATGCATCGGTCGAAGCTTTTAGACGGTTTTCCCGAGGATCGTTCTTTGCAGGTTCTGTCCGATCTGATATGGAATCCTTGAAATCACTTGGTAACAGTCACAAGAGATGGATGTAGAGTAGCTAGATTTTTTTCTAAAAAATCAGTACATTGAACTTGAAGTGAATTGAAAAATTAGTACAAATCAGATTTTATCGTAAGTACTAGACCCATCGTTTAAAAATGTTATAAGATCATACTGGGAAAACGTGATTAAAAATCCGTTTAACCCATTCATTGAGTAGATTTTTTCCTGCATCCCATATGCTTTTCTAATTTTGGCATTCAAACTCAGTTCAGTCCATCAGCTAAAATTTCTTGAACTAATCTTGGGTCTTCGACACTTTTAGCCTTCACCAGGGCCACAATTGTATCGTCGAATCAAAGATTTTAAATAGGTTTCATTCTTCTATAGGTCATTATCGGTTCGATCTATGTTCTTTGGAGCCACTTGGAAATAGTCACAAAGGCTGAATGTACATAGAGTAGTCAGATTTTTTGTCTAAATAATAAGTGCATTTAATTTGCATTTAATTTGCATTTAACCCTTCGAAGCCCGAATTATAATGAGGCTTGAGAGAAACCTTTTGTTGTGAAATTATGGTTACTTGGGTCTTCCACAATCATGACACCAAATTTCTTGCTTCTGCATTGATTTCTTTGTCCTTTATTAAATGTTAAAAAAACAGAGATATGAAGCTGTAGGCAACCACTGGATAACTCCTTTTCTCTAATTTTTTGATTTTCACATTCTCTTATCTATCTATCTAGTAATAATTTAATGCATTATTTTTCAAAAAATAGCGCAAAAGATTTAATTAAAAATTTTTGCACTTAGGTTTTTTGCTAGACTTCAAAGACAAAACATTAAAAAAAAATTACTTAAGCAAGAAATTTCAAATATTCGGCAATCAGCAAACGTGAAGAATATAGGAATACAGAACCGAATACAAATAGTATTATCTGTTAAACATTTTATTTATGCCACATAAAAGTGGATGTTGCATATACGCAACATTGGGTATGAAAGAGTTAAAAATCAGTACATTTTCTATGCTTATTATATGCTTACTTTACAAAATCCTCAAGTCAAATCTCTTTCTTTCTTACCTCTAAAAAAAAAAGAATATTAAACTGAAAGTTTTTTCAATGGCTGATTGAAGTGAGGAATCAAAAAAAATTGCAAATTCTTTCTACCTGAATTGGTGAATGTGCCACTACTCAAAACATTTATTCAGTTTATTTAACATCAATAATTCTGTCTGCATTTTCTTTAAAAGATTGTGAAGTAATAATTAAAACACAATGTTTGTTTAGAAATATTAATAAGATGTAAGCAAATTATAAATTTTTAAGGTCAAGATTCAGAAACGACAGTACTAAAACAATGAGAAATCCAAAACTCAATAGATTTCAGAATTTGAAAACAATGCAAGAAAATCAGTACATGTGCTGGGGAAATCTGTGTATGTACGGGCATAGTACATGTACTGGTGAAATCAATACATGCACGGGAAAAAATCAGTACATATACTAGCGAAATCAGTACATGCACTGGCGAGATCAGTACATGAACTGGCAAAATCAGTACATGAACTAGTGAAATCAGTACATGAACTGGCAAAATTAGTACATGTTCTGGCGAAATCAGTACATGAACTGGCAAAATCAGTACATGAACTAGTGAAATCAGTACATGAACTGGCAAAATCAGTACATGTTCTGGCGAAATCAGTACATGAACTAGTGAAATCAGTACATGAACTAGTGAAATCAGTACATGAACTGGCAAAATCAGTACATGTTCTGGCGAAATCAGTACATGAACTAGTGAAATCAGTACATGAACTGGCAAAATCAGTACATGTTCTGGCGAAATCAGTACATGAACTGGCAAAATCAGTACATGAACTAGTGAAATCAGTACATGAACTGGCAAAATCAGTACATGTGCTGGCGAAATCAGTACATGTACTGGCGAAATCAGTACATGAACTAGTGAAATCAGTACACGAACTGGCAAAATCAGTACATGTCCTGGCGAAATCAGTACATGAACTGGCAAAATCAGTACATGAACTAGTGAAATCAGTACATGAACTGGCAAAATCAGTACATGCTCTGGCGAAATCAGTACATGAACTGGCAAAATCAGTACATGAACTAGTGAAATCAGTACATGAACTGGCAAAATCAGTACATGTGCTGGCGAAATCAGTACATGTACTGGCGAAATCAGTACATGAACTAGTGAAATCAGTACATGAACTAGTGAAATCAGTACATGAACTGGCAAAATCAGTACATGTTCTGGCGAAATCAGTACATGAACTGGCAAAATCAGTACATGAACTAGTGAAATAGTACATGAACTGGCAAAATCAGTACATGAACTAGTGAAATAGTACATGAACTGGCAAAATCAGTACATGTGCTGGCAAAATCAGTACATTCACGGGCAAAATCAATGCATGTACTTGCGAAATCAGTACATGTACCGACAAAAACAGTACACGACTGGCGAATTCACTCCACAAGCATTTTGGCATTGATGGAAAATTTGTACATGCTTGAGTTGCCATCAAAATCAAAAGAGAGTGACAAATCAAATTACTTTCTGTGTTGGCGGTGGGATTTCAATAATTTTACTTTTTCTCTCTCATCTTGAAATTTTAAATAAAATTATGTAATGTTAGCTGCGTTTTATTCGCCACTTGCTTCTAGTTATGTATAACTATTTAGCAGCGATAATTGTATGGGAAAGCAACAACAAAGAGTCAGAGATAACATGTATAAATATAGCTTTTATGTATACATAACAAGTATTTAAGCTACATCAAATTCTATTGTGAACTGCCATAAATTAAAGAAGAAGCATGACAGTTTGCAAAAAAAAAATAAAAAATGCAAAAGATTCGAATTAAAATCATCGTTAAATGTTCTTATAAAGGGTAAAAACAATGCCCACGATTAAACCCCAATGAATGGGATCAATTAAAATGTTTCACCTCTAGCTGCTGAGCAGTTTCAATATAACGAAGAAGAGACTTAACAACTTGGTCGTTTTATTCGCACATGTTAAAACATAGCTGTTATTACAAATCATCCATCAACTTAGCGAACTTTTATTAGTGAATGATTTAATTTTATTCAATACTTTTGTTAAACGTTCTTACGTTAGTAGTTTTCTTGCATCTCTAGCGCATCTATTGTTTTTGCTGATACACCTAGTAAGTATTTAGGTTATTTATCTGTGTGAAATTCAAATCGAATATCCATGGAGTAAAACTAACCGACAAAGGAAAAGTTAAATGAATTTTTCATACCGACAAACCAGAAAATTATTTAATTCTTTGAGTTTAGGCGATAAAAATTTCAAATTCCTAAATGTATTTTTAAAAGCAATAATCATAGAATTTATAACTTTTTTTTTTTAACTTAAGAATTTCTCAACCATTATTTAAGTAAATAACAAGTCATTTCAACTTCATTAAAATGATTCTACTAAAATGATTGCAACAAGCAACAGTAAAAAAAAAACATAAAAAAATATTGCTACAACTAATCAAAGCAATTACTTTCAATTCACGCTCATAACTTAGATATACTTAGTTTAGGTATATTTTGTTTCCTCAATGCCTTTTAAGCTAAAAATATAGAAATAAAAAAAAATATAATAACTACTAATAAAACAAATGACATTAGAAAATTTTATTGTAATTTATTACGATTTCCTAGTAGCATACAGAAAAAGAAAAGAAAAGAAACAAAAAGAAAGAACAGAAAACATGAAATGTCAACAATGAACAAATACAACAAAATGAAAATTGCCAACCCAGCAGTAAAAATAAAAACAAAAGTAAAAGCAACAACAGCAATTGCAATAAAACTCTTAAAATGTGTTAACAACTGTCAAGGCAAAAGAAAGAGATATGGGGGGAGGAGAGTGAAAAATATGCAATTGTTGGTGCTGCTGTTTCATCTTCTGCTGCTGCTGCCACTGTTTTTTTTTTTATTTATTTTATTTACAATGTGACAAAGTCAACAAATGACAATATATGCAATATGTGTACTGTTGTTGTAATAATATGCTCGCAGTATTTGTTTTTATTTTTATTTTTCTTTATTATATTTTTTTTGTGTTCTTTTAACTTAAGGTCAACGTAAGACAGTAAACTCAACTGATGATGAATATACAAAAGTAGCGAAAGACAGCAGCAGAAATTACAAACATACAACTCAGCATGATTCTTCGTTGTCTTTGCTGTTGTTCATCAACTATGTATGTGGAAATGTTGCTTGCTTTCTTGTTATATTGTATTTGTACCCATACGGGTATAAATGATTGCTGTTTTTGTTGTTGTTATTGCTGCAGTTGCAAGTACATTCTACATAAAAGCAACATATGTCACAAAACTCTTGCAAGAAAGCAGCATAAATGTTTTTATTGGTACGCATTTTGCATGCAATATTTATCCCGCTGCTGGTTGCTGCTTTCATTTCTTTTTGCTTGTTTCATTCAGTTTAATACTCATGCTTACACAAAAAGAAAAAATTGGAAGTGAAAGAGAATAAAATTGAAAGGATTTTTCAGCACTCAATAGCATTGAAAAAATAAAAGATTCTAATGATCGAAGATCGAAATGCGAGTGATTGAAAGTCACACCTTTTCATTACTAAAAAGTATCTACAAAAATAAAGATTAGAAACCAAATACTGCGAAGAGAAAAGGAAAAACAAAAGACTACAAGATGCAAGATACTACAAATAGAAACCTCAGACAAGAAACCACAAACTAGAAACCATAGATCAGGGACCACCGACCAGAGACAACATACCAGAAACGACAGATCAAAAGCCTGAAACCAAAAACTATAAACGAAAACTACAGAAACCAGACAGCAGATCAAAAACCATATACCAAAAACTAAAGCACAAATTCGACATATTAGAGACGAAAGACTGGTGGGCACAATTTAGAGATCAAAAACCAGAAATCACAGAAAATAAAATTAAATATTAGACAAATTTTTATAAGAATGAAATCACTAATCAGACCAGCGATTAGAAACCAGAGACTAAACGTCAAAAACTAGAAATCAAAAACTAAGGATTAGAGGCCATAAACCGGAGTTGAAAAATAACAAATCGAAAAGCACAGACCAGAAACTAAAACTCAAATATCACACACTAGATACTACAGATTAGAGCCCAAAAACTTGAGACTACAGACAACAAAACAACCGCAGATCAGAAACAAAAATCAGAGACCAAAGATAAAAAAAACTGATTATTAAAAAGGGTTGGAAATGTATGGGAAAACTAGAAACCAGAGGCAAATTAAAATTTACAGATCAAAAACCAGAACTCAAAAACTAAAACCAGAGACCAGAAACCGAAGCTCAGAGAAAACAGATTAAAAATCACAGACCAGAAATCAGATACCACATATTAGGGACCAGAAAAAGAAACCACAGATCAGAAGTCAAAACCTAAAAATAAAAAACAAAATCGAAGCTCGAATACCACATATTAGAAACCAGAAACTGAAGACAGACCACAGATCAGAACCGATAAACCAAAGACCATATATCAGATATAAAAAACTAGAGGCCACAAACCCCAAAATCAAATAAACAAACAAAATCAGCCCAGAAACCAGAGACTACAATTAAAAAACCAGAAAGCAAAAACTAGAGATCAAAAACTAGACACCGAGTTCTAGAGAAAACAGTTCAAAATTCACAGACCAGAAATCAAAGCTCAAATACCACAGATCAGAGGCCAAAATCCAGAAACCATAAACTACAAGGCTGAACAACAATTAAAAATTGTTCAATGGAATGAACTAAACAGACAAGAGACAAAAAAGCAGAGAAACCAAAAATTAAAAATTAGAGACCAGAAACAAGAGTTCATTGCTAGAAGATCAAAAACCACAGACCGAAAATCAAAACTTAAATACCATTCATGTATTATAGACCAAAATCTGGAAATCACAGATCAGAAACTGAAAACCAGAGATCACAGACAACAAAACTAAGCACTTAATAAGAAATTGTTTTCTGCATTGGAAACACTAAACAAATAAAATACCATAAATCAAAAAAAAAAAAAAAAAATGAACTCAGAAACCTAAAACTAAAAATTAGATAGCGGAAACTAAAAGTTCAAAGATCAAAGATCAGAAACAAAAACTCAAATTCTATATATATTGCAGACCAACGACTGGAAGTTTCGAACGTAAAAGACCTAAAACAAGAAATCAAATGAAAACCTCAGGATTAAGTATCCAGTAGGACACATTTTTTAAAACAAAAATCAATTGAAAACAGAAAATAATTATTGAGGCTTCTAGAAATTCGAAGGATATCGAAAGTATCAAATTCTTTAAGTCTATTATGATTACGAAGGCAGTATAATTTCAAAGGAAATACGTATTTTCTTCTCCACAATACTAACTAAATACTGGTCTAAACTTTCACTCTTTTTTTTCATATACGCCGCTCTTGCAGAATTTATGTGAGAAAAAATCGTATAATTTTTAAGTGAATACCATAAAATTTTCAATAAAAAAAGCATCAGCAAAACAAAAAATGTGGTATTGTTTTAATATTAGTTTTGACAAATAAATTTCTCAAAAATTTTTAACAGACATGGTTTGTTGATATAATTTTGAAACTTTCTTCTCATCTCTGACTTTCACCAAAACATATAACCTTTTCCCATGAATGCCTAAATTTTTAAAAGATTCTCAATGAAAAAATCATTGGCAAAAAATTTAATATTGCTTTAATAGTTTTGACAATTAAATTTGCTGAAATTTTTTTAACAGAAATGGTTTGCTAAACATTCAGATAATTTTTTTTGTTGAGTGTAAGTACATGTATTTTAGTATATGTGTATTACAGTAGTGTAAATATGTTTGTATATGTTTTTTAGCAGCAATACTATATATTTTGGCGCATGATTGTCGTTATGTTGTTGTTGCACTGTGAGTCATTCATATAGTGCATATATTGTGAGTATAAAAAGGAAATGCCTGAAGTGTTGCTAACATACATATTTAAATGTCACATTTTGTTATCGCCTGTGACATTTGCTTTTAGTAGAGAAAAATGGGGGGGGGGGGGGGGGAAACTTGTGAAATTTTCTGCTTTATTTAATTCAATGATGAACTCTTTGTTCATATATATAAAATTAAAAGAAAAAAGAAAAATTGTTAAACTATATTGATATAATTGAGTTTGTATTTCCTTTAATCATAAAAAATATTCTAAAATTGAAGTAGATTTTTGTGCAATTTTTATTTATATTTAGAGGATAAATAATTCTCAAATGATAAATAAATCTATAATGATATTCACGGTCTAGAGAAAATGGTTTTGCATTGTCCATTATAGTATTTAACAAAATATGCGCGAAATTCCATTCGATTGTTCAAAAAAGCTTACAACTTTTTGAGGTAAATTTGCAGATTACAGTGCAATTTTACAATTTACACAAACGCGTCTATGTGCATGTCAACGTCAATGTAGTATGTTTTGAATGATGTATGAATGAATGAACGTCATAAGCTTGCACTTTTGCATGAAAAACGCGGTATATTGTACAAAAAGAAATCATTCAAAATCTGACAAGCTTGAAAAATTGGTGCTTGAACATAAACATAACATGTTAAAATGCAAAAGCTAGCGGCAAAATTGTTGATTTTCAAAAATGAAAACGCGCGCCTCTAAGTGCAGGTGGAATTTAATTTATTTATTAATAATTTTTTATAGATTTTTGTGGGCTGTCCATAAGCAAAAATAGAAAAAACAAACATGTAAAAATTTCAGGCTTGGCACAATTAAATCAGAAATATTATTGTTTACATAATTCTCAAATCAAAATCTTAAACACTTAATCGTAACGTAATAAAGTAAAGAGAAAAATTGATTTTCATACTATGAACTCATGCAGCATTAACAATTTATTGTTTTATTTTATATATATATATTTTTTTGTAGTAGGTTGGCAAATTGCCCAAGTTGCTGCAATGAATTTAACACAGAAAGTGTCTTAAGCTTATTAATAGCAAGCAGCCTTTATTCACACAATGTATACTTTAAATTACACTATATTACCTCAGCTTTAACCAGAAGGTTATTCAAAACAAAAACAACAAAAAACTACTTTTTGTCTTTCAAAAGTACATAAAACAATCTTAAACAAATGAGGAAATTACCTTTAATTATGTCTGTATGTCGTTAATGAAGTTATTACTTATCTGCTGTTGTTGTTGCTGCTGTAATTAACTGTTATGCTCTCTAACCTTAATGAACCAACCAGCACAGTTAAAATGTTTAAGTATTAGTTATGATTTCATATTAATCAAGGTTGATTTTTCATTTTTATCGCTTTAACGAAAATATTTTCATTTTTTTTTTTTAGTGAGAAACACAAGCTTACAGGAAAAGAAAATGAATTCTATTAGTTCTAACTTTTTCTCCTCCTTTGAATCCACCCACAAGAAGTCTCCTAAATCTTAAATTTCAGGGTCAATTTATAGATGCCCTACTTTTGTATATCTTGATAATAAAGTTTGGTTTGAATTTTGATTTGATGTGTGGTCAGAGTTTGAGCCAAAAATTGGTCTAAATTTCGATTTGGATTTTTGGTCGGGGTTTGGCCTACATTTTGGTATGAGTTTTGGTTTGGTCTGTATTTTTGTCAGAGTTTTGATTTGCCTTTGGTTTGAATTTTGGCTTCAAATTATTCTGAGTTTTTGCCTGAATATGGATTTGATTTTTGTGTGAATTTGATTTGGATTTTTATTTTTGATTGATTTTCAGACCTCCCCGAATTTGGGGCAGAATTTTAACCTAATTTGGTCTGAGTTTAGGTCAGAATTTAATTTGAATTTTGTTTGATTTTCGGCTTGCTTTAGTCTGAGTTTGGATCAAAATTTTTTCTCTAATTTTTGGACTGACTTTCGTTTTGCTTTTGGTTTTTATTTGGTCTGATTTTTGATCTAAATTGAGTTAAATTTATTATCTAAATTTTTTAGTCTAATTCTTGAACTGGCATTCGTTCATCTTTTGGTTTGATTTCTAATTCTGTTTCGTTCTGAAATTTCGTCTGAATTCGGTCTGAATTTTGGTTTGATTTTTAGATTGAACTTATCTCCGATATTTCATCTCGATTTTGTCTGAGTTTGGAATTCGAACTAAATTTTGGTCAAAATTTCGAACTAAATTTCGTTCTTCTCAGTTTAAGTTTAGGCCTGAATTTTGATCTGGGTTAAAATTTCGAACTAAATTTCGTTCTTCTCGGTTTAAGTTTAGGCCTGAATTTTGATCCGGTTTCTGAACTAATATCTGATTCTTAATTTGAATGTTAGTCTGAGTTTTGGTCAGAATATAGTCTGAGTTTTGGTCAGAATATAGTCTGAGTTTTGGTCAGAATATAGTCTTAGTTTAAGACCACTTTTGGCCTGGATTTGTGATCTAAATTTAGTTTGATTTTGAGGCTGAATTTTGGTCTAAATGTTAGTCGTAACTTTGATCACAACTAAATCTAAATTTTGGTTCGAGTTTTGGTCTGAATTTAGTCTTTATTTTAATATGATCTTTGGTCTGAATTTCGTTCAGATTTTTTACCTTAGTTTGGTTTAAGTTTGTGTCTGATTTTCGATATTGATTTTTGATTTGAATGTTAGTCAAAGTTTTTGGTCAGAATTAAGTCTGAATTTAAGACCAGTTTTTGGACTGGATTTGTGCTCTGCATTTAGTGTGATTTTGGAGCTGTATTTTGGTCTAAATGCTAGTCGTAGCTTTGATCAGAATTAAATTTAAATATTAGCTCTAATTTGAATCTGAATTGAGTGTGTATTTTGATCTGATTTCTGGCTTAAATTTAGTTTAGATTTTTACCTCAGTTTGGTCGGTTTTTATATCTGAATTTCGATCTAATTTTTTATCAGAATTTGATCTGCATTTCAGCCTAAAATTATTTGGGTCCGAATTACTATCTAAATTCCAGTCTGCTTGGGTCTAAATTTTGCTTTGATTTTGGGCGGACTGATCTAAATATTAGTCTAAGTTTTGGTCAGAGTTTAGTCTGAATTATGGTCTGACTTTGAGTCTAATTTTTACATTGACTTTTGTTTCGCTTTTCGTTTGAATTCGATTTAATTTATGGTCTAAATTAAGTCTGAGTTGGTCAGAGTTGGGGGCTGAACCTCCATCAGTATTTTGGTCTCAAAATTAGTCGTAGTTTTGATCAGGATTTATTTTTAATTTTGAACCGAATTTGGCATTGTGGCCTGTTTTTTTGCCTCAATTTAGGCCAAATTTTTTATTTAAATTTGGATTGAGTTTGAGTCAGAATTTTCATCCAAATTTCGGTCTGTTTTTTTCCGAATTTGATCTACGTTAGGCTGGAGTGGCAGCCTTCTACTTGAAAGCCCACTTAAGCACATATTAGACTCATTGTGATACCAGAGAATTGGAACTAATTTTTGAACTGAATCTAGGTGACTTTTTTTTTGCCTGGATTTGGTCAAATAGGTGATCGAAATCTACTTGGGTCTGACTTTAGTCTAAGTTTGAGTCTGAATTCCGGCCTCAATTCGTTCTAAATTTTGGTCTCAGTTTTGGTCTGAATTTTTAGTCTAAATTTTAGTACGAGGTTGGGTCAGAATTTCGGTCGCAATTCGGTTTCGGTTTGCACTGTTCTAGATTCCCACATGTCGTCCGATTTGTGGAGTACATTTATCTGACTTTGGGTCTATTTGAATTTCGGCCTCACTTTAGGTTTGAATTTCGATTTGATTTCCTGTTCCGATGTATTTTTTTTATCATTGCTCCTAACTAGTTATAAGTAATGCTTTAAATTTTAGCTATAAACCCATAACGCCGGTTACAACAGAAATCATTTTTTAAGTTCTAAAATCGGGTTAGTTAGGTATTTTATTATTTTTTGAAATACTTTGAAAATTCCCAAAAAATCTCTAAAGTGTTTATAACGCTTAAGCGAAAACTTCAGACTATTCAACTTTTTCTTGCATTGTTAAATACTAAGAAAAAAAAATTAGTTTCAATGGAGTTGAAACTAGTTTTAGATGCATGCAAAGTATACTCGAAAGACCTACTTAGATTTTGGCATTCTAGCGCTCTGATAAAAGTAAATAAAAAAACGAATTTGAAAGCTTAAATTATTGACGCATACAAAACACACATGTGCATGAAAAAATAGTTATACAATTCAATAGAAAATCAAATTGCATTGTCTTTTCTATTTTTAGGGGTAGGCGGAGTTTAAAAATTTCAGCAGAACTGCTAGAAAAACAAAAGCCAACGCAATGAAACCAGCAGGTTACCAGGTCTACAAAATGGAAAAGAAAAAATTATTGATATTATTGATTTCAAGTGGCATTTAAATTTAAATTTTTGCCATGAAAATTCAATTTTCTTATATTTTTTCGATTTGCATAAATTTTCATTTGTAGTAGGAGTAGAGCGTTTTTCTTTTGGGGGGGGGTATAATTAAAATTAATTTTCTGTGTTTTTCTTACTTGAATGAATATAGAGTTTTTGAATTTATAAAAAGTTATAATCATATTGATTGTAAAATATTTATGTTAAAACCTACTACAATATTCCAAAGATACTTGCTATAAAACTACTGTATCACAAACTATCTTACACAACTTTGCTATAATAAAAGTCCAATTTCTGAGTTTAATGAGCTCGTACATTAAAACATGAACTCAAAACAAAAACAAAAAAAATTAAACCTACACATTTTCTTGTTTCTTTTCTTCATTACTCTTCAAACTTGTTGTTTAAAAGTTTTGTTGTTTGTTTTTAATTTCCTCAAAACATTAATCATAATCATTTTATACATATATACATATATATATTTTAAAGTTCATTACGCACTTACAAACTTTCGTCACTGAGACACATGTACCCAGCAGCCATTCATAATACATTCAGAAGAGCGCACATGCGCATTGCACAAACACACATTTAAAATCTCCCAACCATATGTCATTTTGACAGTTGCGCGCCATTTTTTATAAATTATGGCAATTTCCTTAAGATTTTTCATTTGATAACAAAGCGAAAATGTAACAGTTTAAAGAAAATAGAAATTTTCACAGCATACAAATTTGCAATCTATTACATTTGCTTTTTTCCGACACTATTGCAGTTGCATTACGAGTGTTTTTGTTTTTCTAACTACATATTTACTCAAATGCTTATGTCTAGCAAATTAGCAGTGGGTTGTTTTTTTCACTTCACTATTGTCGTTTTGAAGACAGTTGTATGTGAGACAGTCTGGCAAAGATAAGCAGCAACAGGAGCAGCACTCAAATATGGAAAATTGTCATTTGCAAAAGTGTTGATATTTTTTACTTTCATCTATTACTTCCCCCCCCCCCCCCCCCCCTGAAGCTTAGTTAATTTTACTAGTTGAATAAATATTGGTGGAATAAAAATCTGCCTGTACAAAAAATTTCTTGTTAGATTAAACTAAGTAAATAGTAGAAATATGAACAAAAAAAAACAGGAAATTAACATTTAAATATATGGAGAGAGAGAGAGAGAGAGAGAAAAAGTCAGCATTGCGTTACAATCTTATGACAATTTTGGTAGTTTTTTTTTTTTTGTTGAATTTTTTAGTTGAAAATTTAAGATTAGAATCTTTGTTTTGTTGACAGTAACGTGTGGGAAAATTGTACCTACCTATGCATGTAGCTGAAGAATTGTTGTTTTGACAATGAAGCGAGAATATACAATACTTAAACACTTAAAATAAAATTCGTTTGCTTGCATTTGAGATTAAACCTATTACTTATTTAAATGCTTAGTCTGGAGTTTTAATCGTGGGTTGATTTTAGCTTCACTGTGAGAATTTTGGCAGTTTCATCTACTTTGTCTGTATCAGGGTTAAGCTTTGTCTGATTGCCTTGTCAGGTCAGAGATGCTAAATTCAAAGTTATATACCCGAAATTGTGTAGTTAGCGAACTATTCTGACATTCTTATTTATAATATGTTTATGAATTTCCACTTAAATGAGGCTGTTTAGATCCGCTCTAAGTGCAACATTGCAAGTGTTACTCAGTCTCTTATTCTCCCACTCTCGAAACTGTCTAATCAACAAAGCACTAGGGATATTTCTATCTTGTTCATATTGGATTTATACTCCATTATCAACTTAAATACACTTGTCGGAATCCACTTTAAACCGAATTCTCCCTGAATAAAACTTTTTAAAAAAGTCAAAAATAACCTAAATTCATTTTTTGGCTATTATTTATAAGCCGGTCTCTTGGACACGCTAATAGAATTCGGGTTAAGCTTATCTTCATATTATAATGGAAGAACTGGCATACATAGACCAGTACTTCCCCCCCCCCCCCCCCCCCCCTCTCACTTGGTTGATATATTATAATCCAGTTTTAAAAGCTTGGGAGAGAGGACAATTCTCATAATATCGAAAATTAGAGGATTTTTTTGAATCCCATACTACCTCCTCTCCGCTAACTTGTAAATTTCTAGATCCGCCATTATCATATAGAGAGTTCAACTTATGTGGTTGCCGGAAACAGTAACAAAAATGTAATGAATTCGCAAACGAACTTGTGCGAAAAGATTTGAGCATAAAGTTTCTGAGTTCTTTTTCGTACTGTAGTTTGAACACTGCCAAAAATATTCGTTTGAATACTCAAGTCCAAAGTACTCTATTACAGAAAGAAAATTGATGGTTAAAGACATTTTATTGACAACAGTGAATCCTACTCAGCAGACGCCAAATACTGCAGAATCTGAAAGTATCGGCAGGTCTTGGGGCTTGGTTTAGGACAATGCCAGGAGGTTATGTGGCAAAAGCAGCGGTGTGTTGGGATGGTCTAAGAAGGTTCCGCCTTTGCCAATGCAATGAAAAATTTTTTGCACGATCCCAAGCCCTGTTTTTCAGGGGGGAAACTAACGCTGAATGACGGGCTGAGAATAAAATTGAAAACACTGTATTATTAGCCTGAATGGGATAGTGAAAGACAAGCTAAAAATATTTTTCCGATAATAACCAATAAAACTTAGTAGACACCAGATTGGTCTTATCAGAGGTTTCTCTGTTTTGGTCTAATTTTTTTCTGAATTTTTTTGTGACAACAGCAAATTCAAATCTATTGATTCCTTATCCATGCTGTCAGAGGTTTTCTAACTGAACATTTTTTGCTTTGAGAGGGGAGTGTTGAGATCATAGGTTTAGTCTAAATCGGTGCTTGTAGATTATGCAAAGAAACAGTGGGCTAGTCTTTCCCATCGGGCATACTCAGAGTTCAACTAATTTAGGTGCCGGGACACCTAAGAAGATAATGAAATTGGTATAGGTTAGCTCAAGAAAGTTTTCAGCTCAGAATTTCTAGTACCGAGATCACTCCAACAACAGCTAATAAAACTTAACAGACACTAGATTCGTGTTATCAGAGGTTTCTGAGTTTTGGGTCTGACTTTTTTATCTGAATTTTGCTCTTATATTTTTAAGTTAAATTTAGGCATGATTTTTGGTTTAAGTTTTGGCCTGCATTTTAGACAGATTTGAATTTTGGACAAGTTGTGTTTTAAATTTTGATGGAATTGTCGATCTGAATTTTGGTTTGAATTTGGTTTCTGAGTTTTGGTCTGGTTTTCTATTTGGCTGATTTGGGCTGTTTTTGGCCTGAATTTTAACTTGATTTTTTTATAATTTGGTCTCTTTTTGGTTTGATTTTCAGTTTAAATTTAGCTTTTAAGTTCTGGTCTGATTTTTGGTTTGATTTTTAGTTTGATTTTTAGTTTGATTTTTGGTTTGATTTTTAATTTAAATTTGGTTTTTTGAGTTTTTCTGATTTTTTATTTGAGTTTTCGCCAGAGTTTTGTTTTGATTTTTCATCTAAATTTCGGTCTGATTTTTGCTCTGAATTTAAATCCAAACTTTGATTTGAATCTTGGGATGATTTTTGCTCTGAATTTTAATCTAAACTTTGATTTGAATCTTGGGATAATTTTTGCTCTGAATTTGGTTGAATTTTTGGACTGAATCAAAATTGAATTTGAAGTCGCTTTTGGTACGAATTTTTGCCTGATTTTCGGGGTGAATTTTGATCAGATTCTTAAATTAGTTTTTTTCTCAGGGTCTGGGTTTAGTCATTGGTCTGATAATTATTATCCAATAATTTAGAAAAATCAGCCGTCCTCAAATCCTAGATAAGTCACTGTTTACACCTTCTCCAAATCGATAATCTAACAATATACCGCCTTCAATTCTTCAACCCAACCCACAACTCACTAATCTAAACAGTCTTGTCTTTTTAAAAACACATACATATTCATTGTAAACATTGAAATTCACTTAAGTTGTCAAATAAATTGCCCAATTTTTATCTCATAAATTTTTCGGCAACTCTTTGTGTTTCGGTTATACACATATGGACTCCCATATTGCTACCAACTTATCATCAAGCGCAATAAATTCAATAATTTCTCAATTAATCCTTTTAAGAATACAAACAATCTCTTTAATTATAAATGATTAATGCATATTTACTTTAAAATGAATGACAATAAGAAGACAAAAAAGATAAATACAAAAAATCGAGTGCATAATAATGATTTGCTACTGAATGGACCACCATCCAAGCCTAGTCAGTAAATTCAAAATAATAAAAAATCTTTTACTTTAAAAAAATAATAACAGCAATTAATCATCATTTATGTAAAACTTATTAAATAAAAAAAAAAAGAAAACACAACTACATCAAACTGAAGCTACAAAAGAAAATTGAAAAACTTAAATTGACAAAAAAATCTAAAACAAAATGTGAAACTAACAGCAATAAAAACTATTACGACAACAACGACGACCAAGTGATAAATTTACTCGATTCGAAAAAGTGCATAATAATAACAACAGCAGCCGCTATGTCGGCAACGACGCGCCCACCGCCACCAACGACCACGCCAATTTATGATGGCTATGCAACGATACGATCACGTGGTCTTTGTCGTTCACGTTCGATACGCGCCACACCAATGGAAGCTGAGGTCAAACATGAGAATCACGAGCGTAACAACGACAACAGCGATGACAATAATAGCACCGCCACCGTAGAATTACGACCTGTGCAACCTGCTGTAGAGCGTAAACGTACTCTATCACTCAAAAGTAATTTTAGTCAAAGCTCAAGTTGTTCGTGTAGCGGTAGCAGTGGCACGTGTCATAAACATCAGCAGTATCCTCACCGTCAGCGGAGAAGTACCGAAGAAATCTATGCTGCCAGTCGTCATTCAGCGAAACCGGTGAAAACTCCAACAATTAACGATTTAGAACCGCTTTATGCCAGTACAAATACTCCGTCTACATTTCGTCCACTCTCGGAAGCTTCATCATCTTCAGGTGGTGGTGGCAGTGGATGTAATGTTGGTGGATGTCGTGATAGTGTTATTGGATCTATGGGTTCGGGTAGCACTGGTGTGGAATATCAAAATTTAAAAAAGAATTCCAGATTTTCCTTAGATTCGCTACAAAGTAGTGCCACTCCGAAGACACCCGACTATGCTACGGCTGAAGAAGAGAATATATTTCTATATACCGCACCAGAAAGTCCAAAAAGTCGTCTTGATAACGGCATACGGAACTCATATGGCGATTCTGATCGTTGTTATTCACCAGTGCCAGCGAAAAGCTCCTTCGAAATGCAAGAGTATCCTTTACCGGGTAACAGTAGAACATTATCTGAGTCATCCAATTCAAATATTAAAATACGTCGTACACCATCCAATGCAAGCTCATCACTCTACAGTCGGACTAGATCACTTGTTGAATCTGGAACTGGAACTGGACGCCCAACAACGCTAATGACAAACTCTTTTCACTATCGTAGTGATAGCGAAAGTCCAACGTATGCCACAAGACCGTTAATATCACCGACAGCAGCTTGCCCACCACAAGCTCCGGTACGCCGTGAAAGTCTCTATGCCAAACCAAAGATATATTCAACAACAACACCACCACCATCATCATCATCACACCAATCAATGATTATGTCAGCTAGAACTAGCCCTAGTCCGCGTTCTAGCCCTTTAAAATCAGCCGAAACTACTCCACGTATAAGTTGTTATCAACAACTACCGCTGCAGCCACTATTCTCATCAACACCACAACGTAGTTCGAGCGCTGAAATTTTAGAACGTTCATACACTAGCCACAGTTTGGCTACAATCGATCAAGATGAAATACTCGTAGTACCCAATGCAATGCCTGTTCTACAAAATCCCGTTGATCGTCGTTATCATACACTCGGACATATGCGTGTTCAAAGTTTGGGTACAAGTTTGTACCATGCTCAAGAATCGCCTATGGGTTCCATGTTGAATATGATGAATGGAACGTACTACACGCACGGCCATGGACATCATGCTCATCCATTTTACAACAATTTACAACCGAATAAATCAGCTGGTAATATTTATGCTTCTGCTGAAGCGGCCGTATCTGATTTGAATCGTTTGGCTCCGGAATATATGGATCCATTGGATTTTAAAATTGGTTGCCAGACAACGCTGCGCAGTAAGCCGATAATACCGTGGTATGAGTTGGCAATCAAGCGTGATTTCAAACGGCAATCCTGTCCGCCTATTAGCGGTAATGGTTTGATCAATGGCAGCCATTCGAAGAGCATGGAAAATCAGGTTAATACAGTTTTATATTATTATTATTATTATCTTTTTTAATTAATGACACAAATGAAACCTCACAAGGGTTAAGATCTTTTCACAAATATTTTGTAAAATTTACTGTTTTAATTTTCTATTTAATTATAAACATCCTGCATCTCTTTCCGATTCAACTAAGATGCATAACTGCGAATTCTCACTTCGATTTAAAGTCGTGCTCTTTTAACGATGCCTGTCTTCTAAGACTCCGAATCCTCTTAATTCCGACTTCGGCTCACCAGCACTAAAATGCAAACATTTGACCATTCGAACCAAGAAAACCTGAGACAAACACCATCAAGGAGTTCCAATTCTCAACCTTCTCATTTATCTTCTCTTTCCTCTCTCTTCAAACCACTCTCAACATAAAAAAAACTCCACACTCTGGGAGAGTATTATTTACTAAGCTTTGCTAAACGTCTCTCCAAACAACCGACTCCCATTTCCCAGCCCCCTTTCCTCTCTCACCCACTGCCTATTTCTTTGAATCTCAACTCCCGCCCGCCTTAGAATTTACTTGTCATTCCTGAGTTCTAAACGACCTTCATTCACTTTTAATCTCTAACTTAAAAAACTTCATAACCTCACTTTTTTGTTCAATTAGAATGCAATTTGAATTGTTGTTAATCTAATAACAAAACAATATTAAAAATTTATTACATATTTCGTTTTGCGAAATTTGCAAGAAACTCTCATAAGTAAATGTAAATAAATCGAAAGCATTTGTTATAATGTCATTCATTCATTTATTTATTCAATTCTTCAGTCAGTCCTATGCAACTGTCAGATGCCGTTAATTCCAGCATGACTTTTCAAGTGATTGATTTAATCAAAAAGAAAAAAGATTTACAACGCATGCGCATTCAGCATTTCAGCGTGTGTAGTGAAGCATATTAAGTACGGAGCATGTTGTAGGCTAAAGACAAAAAAAAACGCAAGCAGAAAAGAGATTACTAAGAGAGAATAATTAATATGGCGGATGTACCCGTACACCATGTTGTACACTTGTGCAAGCCAATTTTGTATTATAAAATTCCAGCATAAGCAATGAAGTCAGCTTGAAGTTGGAGTAGCTTGTTTTCATACATATGCACATGAAGAAATAACATTAAGATTTGTAATAAAAGCTTTCAAATTTCATTTGAAAAAATTAAAATTATACAAAGTTTTCAATTTCTTCCTGATGAATGGAATACCTAGTTTTTCAGTTCGGTTTTGAATCAAAACTGAAGGGTTTCCAGAAAGGTTTATGTATGTGGTTATTACAAGAAATTTACGAACGCCTCGCCTAAGAACCGAGTCCGATTCAACTGCTACTGGAAATTCAAAATGATGATAAAAATTTACTCGTTACGGTACTAATTTCACCTAAGTAGGTTTTACAGCCTATCCGAACCAATACTGGGTTGATCTTCTATTTTTCGAGGTTCGGTAATCAACATTGCTAGTCGGTCGTTTCCCTGGTCAATACCCGGGCAGTACTAAGTGAATTGGAAGCGTAGCTGAATTTCTTAATAAGTAGAGAAAATTCTAATAAATCAAAGCCCAGTACTGTTATTTGTAAAGTGTATTATAAAAGCTAGATTGAATGAACCCCACTTCATATTTCGCCTATAGTTTTGAAATTCCGCTAGCTGCTCAAAGTGAAGTTTGGAGATTGAAGTTCGACTGGTAAGTACTAAAGCCCTATTTTCGAATATTATCAGGATTACAAATGTTCAACCGAGCCGCGAAAAAGGAAGTAGTATTATTTGACTGTCTTCTACAGAGATTTGATAACTGTGACCAGGTATTCCCTTTTCTCCTTAGTAAAGGAAATCATCAGATTTTTACCAATGTAAAAATTAATAGGGGATAAAGCCCTTATAAATGCAGGACATTGTGTTGATAGGTTAATGGGAGGAGGAAAGAAGGAGAAGTATTTGTGAACGTTTGTTTTGAATTTAGAAAGGTCATAACAATCAGGAAAAATATTTGCAGAGAGCTTGCTCCATAATCGCGCGGTAAGACAGAGAAAATAACTATCTATGTTGGAATACCCTGTCCACACGGAATTCCTAAGTTCTACTTGCGGTACATTAAGCTCTAGAGAACACATGAACTGGTGGCATCAAATCGTGCATTTCCGCAGAACATCTACGTAGTTCCAAAGATTGAATAGAGCTGGAAACCCTACTGTCTCCTATTAGCTTTATCGCTTGATATTGAATACGGTCCAGTTGAGTTCGTGTTGCTCCTGCTTATAGGTGCGAATTATACCCCATTTTGAGACAGATGTAGGTAATATAGATCATGCGGAGATCAGTCGGAGTGGAGTATTTCTTACACCGCTTTAGAAAGTCGAGGCACTTGTCTGCGTGTTTCGTCACGTCAAAAATTATTCGAACGAAGGTCACATTGGATCGACATGCCCAGAACATCAAGAGTCACCGACTTCTCAATAAATTCTCCACCCATAACAAGGGGGTTGGGAAACTCGCTTGTGAGATAACACGTAACATTGAGTTTTATGCGCGTTGAATTCAATTCTGTTCGTAAAATCTCACTCGGAGATTAATTGGAGACATTTTTGAGTGAGTCATTCATAGTATGGCTTTTTTCTCTCAATCTCCAAAAAGTAAGGGCGTTTTATGCAGATATATAAATGCCAAATGATGCTGTTATCCACAAACGAGTAGAAAGTATTTGTCAATGACAAGGTCATATATAGATATAAGAAAAAAGGTCGGGGAGAGGACCGAGGAATATTTCAAACATTTACCCTACTACAATTTTGCTACTCGGAAAATTTTTGCTTGACGCTACCGATTGCAGTAAATATGAGCTCTATTCCCACCATGTCAGGCTGAAATATTTGGTTCTGAAAGCTACTTCGATCGGAGGAGTTCTCCTTCACACTTCGCCAAGAGTGAGTGATTCAAGCTAGATTGGACATCAAAATACCAATAGCATCTTTTCGAATATAAGTAGTCAGGATTACTTGTTTTCAGTCGTCTTCCAGAGGGGCAAGGGGATTCATTTGTCTGTCTCCTATATAGATTTAATATCTCTGTACCCATGTATCATTAACATATTAACTTTCTGGCTGAATTTGGTTTCTTTTCAATGACAACATTTTCCTCTCTCTTTAATACAGCCAAATATATTTCAACCATTCCTCTTTAAAAGAAAATATTCAACGACAAAATTCCCCTGTCTCTTGGATTAAATAAAAAAATCTGCTCCGAAATTGAATTTTATTTCGTGCATCCATATTGAACCTTATTAGGTCTGTTTGCGGAATCTCTAGTTCAACTCTTCTAGTTCATCAAAGAGACTGTCTCCTGCGAAATAGAGTAGACGAATTTGAAAGTTTATTCATAGGTGAATTGATTCAATTTCTTCTTCATTTTCGCAACTGCTCCAGTAATAAAACTAAAGTTGTATTTAATCCTTGAGGGGGAAAAAATCTCTGAGTACTCGAATAAAAATATGCGTTTGTTTCTTCTCAAGAAAAAGAAAGCTCTGTGTTTTTTTCTTCTCAAGAAACTTCCGTTCCTAGCTTGCCAAGATCTGTTTCTGTGCTTTCTGGTCGTTAACTTGATTTCATCGTTCTTATGAGCAGCTTTAGATGACCTCGATAATCTAGTAGGTAGGGCACTAGACTTTCATCCGAGAGGTTCGGGTTTGATCCCCATATTGTTAATGGCAAAACCACCAAGTCGATAAAAAATTGGCACACCGCCATTCGGAATCGACGTTAAACTGTAGGTCCAACTATGTGGGATCACAATAGGCCGTTCAGGCCTAAGTGTGTCTTTCGACAGCCACTCCAATCTAACCCAACCTATGAGCAACTTTGACAATTTCAATTCATTTTCAGCACCTATCCTTCTAACTTTAGCTCAATTTAATTGCCGATTGGCTTGATCCTGGAGTGATTGTTAATCCTCCGATAATCGACAAGGTCCCTAGGGACCTATGATATTTTCAACGAAGCAATATTTTAATACGGTTAGACCGGACAGCCTCAGCCTACGTGACTTCTATAAATGCGATGTTTAGAAGTGATTAAAATCGGCATCGACACGATTCTGTGAACACTATACCAAACATATTGGATAAACAGAAAAACGATTGTATGTATCACACGCTATATTAATAGAGAAGGTCCCTGGCGACTTAATCTGTTTAAAAATTACAAATTTAAAGTTCAAACATTCCTTAGACACTAAGCAAAACCTAAACCCCATCTTTCTCATCTCTCGTTTATTATTCATACTTAATCCAGTACTTAATGTTCATGAACCAAAGACCACAGAGCACAAATTCCAAAGCCAAACTCATAAAATCTAAAATATAGCCTTATAACCTCTGTATATCCCCTCATTTAATTTTTTGATTTATAACCTTCTACAAGCATCGTAAACATTTTGTGAAAAACACCTTCTTAATATTTTTTTTTTGGTTGGTTTGTTGGTTGATTTCTTTTATCAACCCACAACCAACGTGATTCCAGCCAGCAGCAATTTTCATATATTAGTTAGTTACCTTCAATTTTAGATCGATCCGCTGTCAGGCAAACTGTCAACTTAAAAAGCAAATAATTTTTTTTTTTGTATGTTTTTATGCCGAAAATGCACAAACATAAAAAAGTTTACGATGTGTATTAAACACGTCCATCGTCTTTAGGCCAAGTAACGAACGCATTACGAGTACAATTAAATACAAAAAAAAAAATTCTGACCCAATTTTATGTTGAATTTTCTCAACTCTCAATGACTCCCTCTCGCTCCTCCGCGCCAAAACAGCATTCAAAGTCATTCAGCCTTCTTTTTTTGCGCGCGTTAAATACAGCATGTTTACACACACACATACTCAAGTGCCGTAATGCTAAACTGCACACTAAACACAGCCAATCAATGTCAACTTTCAAAACAAATAAAGTCACAATAAATGTGACGTTTTTTGTGATTTTTCTTCTTTTTATTTATTTTTTTTTTTTTGTTGATGCTTAGTGTTGCATTTTGGCATTAGAGACGCATTCGGATTTTGTAAATGGTGTAAACATGTTGCGTATTTGTGCATTTTAACTTTTTTTTTTGTTGTTGTTATTGTTAGTTTGTTTGTGGTTGTTGTTTTGTCTTAAGATATTTGCACATACACTTACTTAAATCAAAGCCTTAAGTAAGCTCCTTTTAAAGTGAGAAGAGGATTAATGTTTATTTGTATTTATTTACTTGGTGAGAATGAAAATGCGAGCCAAGAGGGAGTTGGAGAAGTTCGTTGACAGCGAGAAAAGTTGAAAAGTTTTGTACCGCTTGTGAAAATTGTTTGCTTATTTATTTGATATCTGTCAAAATTTAGCTAAAAATGTTGTGAACTATTTGAACTTTCTACGATAGTTGAATAAATTTCAAACTTTGTCACTAGCGAAGGCTGAAAAACGTTTAGGAGGAAAGGAGTGAGGTTGGTGATAAATTTTCTGTCAGTGGAGTATCAATCATCAGAATTTTTATCAGCAACTTTTTTTTACTTGTACTGGTACAAGAAGTTTGGATGCCAGTATTGAACCAGACTAAATTGGCGGTAGAATTCAGCACTTCTGGCAGCAGTCGAACGATGACTGCCTGTTCAAGACTCGGGATGGCAGAGGACCGTAAATTTTGTATGGGGTAATAGCAGAAATATATTTTTATGGGCCGCCTTCGGCTGTCAGTCACATTTTTTCAAGAACCTGCACTATTTGCTTAATTACAGTGTATATACATATTTTGGTCTACCCTCAAACTTCACCTTCTAAACTCTCCTTCATTACTAATCGACTACTTAATGCTTGAGAAAATCCCAGAGATACGCCGTGTATTATATAGTCAGAGTAAGGTGGTACTTTTTTTTAATGATTTTACCTTAGAAGGGATTGCCATACTGTGGAATTTTTAATCTCATACAAGAACTTAGACATTATTCCTTTCTAGACCCGTTTATGTTTATGTCGTCATACCCTCTAGTCTTTGATTTTCACCGAAATTGCTCACAAAACTGGATTCCAAAGCCAAAAAAAAACTCCGGGATGCAAATTTTCAATGAGAGAGAGATCACTCCATAGATTCATAAACAGCCACTTGAGAAATTGTGGAGGCCAAGCAAATTATATATCGCTGCCTTAATTTGCTAAGGCCCTAGCACGCATTTTTCAAATTTTACAGGAGAAGCAAAAAACATTTTGTTATTTAGAATTCTTGCTTCGAGAATTTTTAATTTAGGAAAATACGTTAGTTTTCGATGCAGGTCTCTAAAATTTTTGGTTCAGACGAAAGTGGACACGCTTTGTCATAATACATCAAAAACGATATTGAAAAATTTGATGTTAGAGTCTTAGCAAATTAAAGCAGCGATATGTGTTTCTCATACAAAAAAAAGAAGAGATTCTTTACAAATAGAATTCCTGATAGATAGGAATGGGGGAAGGAAAAACGGTTTCAAAAGAATTCAATCCATTTCTACACAGATGGCTCAAAACTGAATGGCAAAGTTGGAGCTGGCATCTTTTGAGAAAACCTTGATGTAGGCATATCCTTTAGGTTGCCCGATCAGGCAGAGGTCATAGTAATCAAGGAAGTCTCCTCCTGGCTAAAGTATGATGTGATATCCAAAAAAGATATATGTATCTATACCGATAGTCAGGCAGATATAAAATCCTTTGAATCTATCTACCTTACTTCTACAGTAGCTCTTAACTGTAAAGCGTCTCTTAACGAGATGTCCGATCAGTTCTGGAAACCACTTGCGAAACTACGAGACTCATTTGGCCTAAGCTGGATAATCGACGGACGAATGACCTGATACATACCAACAGGCACTTCATCAGTACTGTGACTTGGGTGATTACTGGGCACTGTCCCATTGGAAAACATGCAGAAAGACTAAGTCTTCAATATAGGATTCACATCATGAGCTGTAGAAACGAGGAAGAACAGGAAACTGTAACGCTTCTTTTATGCGATTGCCCAGCTCACGTGATTCACGTACGAAAGAAACATCTGGACAGCTTTATCTTCGATGATCTTAAAGACTGGACTAATATTCAGATCAGACACTTACTTAGCTTCCTGAAAAATACTCAACGGTTGAAATGACCTGAATTAGAGAGATAGGAGCTTAGCTTCTTTTAGATGGTATCACAATGGGTTTCGTTAGCCTAAAAGTACTAGCGCTCGCTGGCAGCCATTTTAACCTAACCTAATAATTGAAAATTATTGTCCCGGAACTTGAAAAGCTTGGAGAATCAAACCTCGCGATGGAACCTCTAATAAGCTCTGAACGTGATTATTGATTTTTCTTTATACAAAAATACAATATGTCTTGACATAGGGGAAATAATTGCCCCGGAACTTAAAAAGCTTGAAGAATCAAACCTCGTGATGGAACCTCTAATTAGCTCTGAACGTGATTATTGATTTTGCTTTATACAAAAATATAATATGCCTTGACATAGGGGACTTTTTCATGACTTGGTGAAATGGGAATTGATATTTTATAACTGTTATACAATTTCAAACCCACGCGTTTTGCACACAAAACCCTGGTTCCAGTATATAACTGTATATAAAAATTAAGAATTTAATTGTTGTTTTTCTAATAAATAAAAGTAGCAAGTTTCATTTGTTCACAAATCTAACTAATTTCATTAATAAATATTTAGTTATCACTCTTCTAACAAAAATTATAAATAAATAAAATTTCTGCTTTCAACATATTCCATGGCTGAAAGTTTCAAGCCATATTAGTTTCATATTACACGAGACGAGACGGTCTTCAAAATTTAGCACCTTGTTAGCAATTTATTATTTAGAAAATGAATTAACATATTATAACTTAAATTTAATATTTTAAGCTTTTATGAAAACCTTGAAATTAATATCAAAGAAAATGAAAAAATAAAAAAAAATATTTAAATTTTTAATTGGCACTTTTACTTTGGTATTAAATTGAATTTCATAGAAGAATTAACATTTCTTTATCTTTTGGTCAATTTTTTAGTCACACCATATCTTTGTTGGTTTGACTAACAAGCCTTCATGTTGTTTTACGTCAGTCATAAATAAAAAATATTAAAAAACGCTAACTATCAAAGAAAAACGATATTGCACATTAAAGATAACGTTAGCTGTTAAATATTAGTTACAGTTAGGGAATTATTGATTGAATCTTTTTTCCAAAAAAAAAAAAAAAAAAAAAAAAACACAAAAAAGAAAATACTACAGTAAATATTTTTATACCCACAGTATGATTGTCTCAAACCACACCCAAAGTTTTGATTGTTGTTGATTTGAAATTTATTTATTTAAAGATTTATTACAAAAAATAAAAATAAAAAATCAGAAAAAAAACAATAAGCGGCAAATAGCAGAAAATGTCAATTGACATAAGCATAAGAATTCAATTCCGCATTAAATAAATAAAAATAAATAAGTTCAATTTAAATTATTCATTCAATTACACACGTACATATACATCAAATATTTTTGATATTTTTTATAACTTAATTTGAAGATTTACTTATGTATATCAACCCTCCAAAAATTTCATTTTATTTCATTGTAGCAATATACAATAAAAAATTCATAAACAAATTTCCAGCTACCGTATATAGGAAAATCTCAATTAATGCATAAAATATTGATTGATTACGATTTGATTGATTTTTTGACATTTCAATTGACGTATACGCTAACTCAAAGTATTGTAATATAATATGCCATAAGTGCGAAAGAGATAACTCTATACTATGGCATTATGTTAGTAAATAAAGGTCAATTAACGCTTAAGAAATCAAATCAAAAAATGAAGTGAATTGAAATGAACATCGAAATCAACTTAAATGACAACTTCTCACGTATTCCATTCTATTCCATATCATTTACTCCTCCTCTTCCTCCTCCATTAATTTCTCTTCTATTTAACCTAAAATTAAATCAAACATCATTCTTCTCCTTCATGATTTCTAACTTGCCTCATGCCAAACTGAGAAAAAAATAAAGAAGGTGGGGAATTTTATTTATATCTGCTTAGATTTCGCATTTTACAGTAAACTTGTATCTTGTTATTTCATCTCATTATCGTCTTACTTATTTGTTATATTTGTTGCTATATATTTACGCCGATGCCTCTATAGATTTTATATACCAAATCTAGCGTTTTATAACGTTATTTTTCACATTCTTCATCGCATTGACTTAAGCTTAGTAGGAACGTATCTAGTTACAAACATTGTACTACATAAACACATACTTGGAATAACAAAAAAAAAACCAAAGTACGGAAGCTAAAGAAGTAGTAACTCAAATGTCAATCTATGTACATTTTGTGAGTGCTGCTTGTCTTGTCACAGCATGACATTCACAATAATGACTTTATAAAGTAAAATACCGAAATTCTTTTCTACTATACTAGTAGTTAGTTATGGTGTAAACTTGAATTTGATTGTCTGGTTAGTTTTTGTGGATTGCTCCAATTTTTAAGACAAACATCTATCAGAATGATTGAAGGAACTTGGAATACATTAAACGTACTTAGTAACCACTTTTTAGAAATTTCATAGGTTTCAAATGTAGTACAAGGTTTACTTTTGCTTTACTTGTGGATTGGCCTATTTCCTCCAGAAAATCATAACTTATCATAATCGTAAATTTTTAACCTTTTCTTGGAAACTTAAAAACATATTATATACAGGGTGAAGCATACATTTCAGCAGTTATTTTCAAAAGGACGTACTTCCATTAAGTGCAATTAAGTGTTAACATTGCTGAATATATAAGCATTCATTTGAACACCACCTCATTCAATATAACCTCCTTCAGCCTGCGCACATGCCTTCAATCGATCCGGAAATCGTAGGACTGTTCGCCGCAGGACTTCCTGATCAATTTCAGTCCAGGCTTTCTCTAATGAATTTGTCAGCGACTCCAGACTATGGTATTGAGATGCACAAGCCTTACTCTCTAAAATACTCCAAATAGAGTAGTCCATTGGATTCAAGTCTGGGGAGTATGGTGGCCATTCTTGAGATGTTATGAATCCAGAAAAATTGTCATTTATCCATGTTTGCGTTAATTTTGCCATGTGGGAAGGCGCAGAATCTTGCTGGAAAGTCCAGTTTTCATTTCTAAATGTATATTGGGCCCAGGGAAGAACATGTTCATTTAAAATGCTCCGATAAACAACCTGGTCAATTTTAACACCCTCTTCAACGAATATTAGAGGGGTTCTGGCATTAGCGGAAACTGCAGCCCATACCATAACGGAAGCTGGCTTTTGAACTCCGCCAACAGTCCTATTTTGTTGCGATGATGATGTTAGCCGCATTCGGTCATTTTGCGCATTGAAATGTTGTTCAACCGTGAAAATTTTTTCATCTGTAAACAAGATATTTTCAACATTTTTTAACACGGAGGAGCGTAGCAACGCCTTGCATCTTTGCAGTCGCAAATCTTTCTTTTTTTGTGTCAGATCTTGAGCTTTTCGGAGCTTGTACGGCTTAAGATTAAGCTTTGATTTTGCAATGATTCGCACTGTTTCACGGTTTACTCCGGATTTCGCTTGATTCGTTTTCCGAATTTTTTCTATTAAACCAGTAGTGGCAACTGTTGAAAATTTTCCCCGGTCTCTATCTCCAAAACCCCCAGTTTCATTATATCGAATAATAGCTCGGTCTACCGTACGACTTGACAAATTTAAAGCCTTTGCAATTTGACGGCTACTATAATTTGCCAAATGAAATTTCATAATTTCACGACGAATATTTTCCTTGTCCATTTTTATGGAAATTTCAAAATGTAATAACAAAAATTCAAATGAAATTAAAAGCAAAGCCAATGATGAATGAATTTGCTTTTTAAATTAAAGTAACGGTAAATGGCAAAGCTTGCTGCAGAGTATTAAACTTGCTTCACTTTACAATTGTCACCCTGTAATTTTGAAAAAAATTTTGTATATGAATTTATAAATGGCTGGTGGATAGTAAGGTTATTTTTTTTGGAATTTTGTATCTAGAACTAGATTAAATTACCAAAGAGCAAGGCCGAGTCGGTTTAATTGAAAGCTCCAATAGAAATTAGGCATTCTCAATCATTGCCGAGAGCTGGTTTTGCTAAATTATAAAGTTATTAACAGACAAATAACTAGATTAAAATCTAACCTAAAAATTATCCAAACTTAAAATTAGTTCAAAAATGTATGAATAGTCAGTAAAAATACAGATAAGAAATCTGATCTGAATTCGAACAAAAGTTCAGAAAAAAATTCAAATCAATATCAAACTTAAACTCGAACCCACAGCAGACAAAAACTCGGACCAAATATAGGCCAAAAATCAGACTAAAAGCAGACCAAGATTTACACCAAAAGCAACCCAAAATTGTGATCCGTAGTAAATTAAAAATCGGGATAAAAGTAGACCAAAATTTAAATTAAAAGCAGGCCAAAATTCAAATAAAAAATTGAACTGAAATTCAGGCTAAAGTTTAAAACCCACAGATTAAAAATTGAGCGCAAATTCAGACCAAAATTTAGACCAAACATAGAGTAAAATTTAGTCTAATATAGCTAGAAGCTGTTTTAATTTTGTATTAGGCAAAATCAGAAATTACGCCCAGAGGCACCACCGCTGAAATTAAATTACAACCGAGTTCATCTCCCACATAAACTGAGTAATACAGTAGTCAAGAGGAGCTGGTTGTCAAAACCTTACAATTTTGAAGGCATGCATTTTTATTTATTGAGAATCCCTACTTTTTTATTTGCAGGGTCTTTAAGAATTCTCTGAAAGGCTTGTAATATCTCAAGGGGGAGGGGAGGGGGGAATAATCGTTGAAATTGGACTGCTGCCATGCCCACCTCGTGTATAAAATTAGTAATAAAATTACACCAAGGAAGAGCTAATTTAAAACAACACCCAAGAGACTATCAAAAAAGGCTGGAAAAACTGACTGAATGAATAAATTTGCATTCATTGAACTTCGGTTTTTGCTCAAAGGCCCGTAAATATCTCAAGAATTATGACCAAGAAAAAAAAACTCAAACGAATTCAATCAGACTCAACACTAAGTTTAAAATAGCATTTTTGGAAACACCTATTTGAAAACGGACTACAACCGCGTCCATTCGTATAAAAAATTTAACCCGAAATCGCATCACGAACTATCAGAGGGGCCAACGTGAGCTAATCCTCCGGATCAATTTAAGAAGCATACATTTTTATTTATTGAGAGTTTTGAGGACAGTAATACTTAGTTTAAAATAGCATTAGAGAAAGACTTCAACAGCGTCCACTCTCATACAAATTTCAACCGAAATCACTCCCAAGAACTATTAAAAAGGCCAAGAGAGGCTGATTCTCTGGACCTTGCAATTTTAAAGGCATGAATTATGCTTGTAAAAAGAGAGACTGAAGCAAATGGTCATAAAATTTTAACTGAAATCTCGGCAAGAGCTATCAGAAGGTCCAGGAGTAGCTAATTCTTCGGACCTCACCGGACTTGAAATTTCTCAACAGTAATTTATAACAGAAGAAATTCTAAAAAGTATTAAACTAGATTCATCTTAATTCATTTAAAATAGCATTTAGGAAATGAACTGAAATCACGCTAGGGACTATTAAAGGATCTAGAAGTGGCTCTGCATTTTATCGGGCAGAGAATTTCACAAATATTTTCAATATCAGAGGAAAGAATTAAGTAAGCTAATTTAATCAGATTCAGCTCACTTAGTTTAAATTAGCAATTGCAACAAAACTCGGAATACAGTCCCAGTCCCATTTGCCATAAAAACTTAGAACTGAAAAGGCTATATTGTGAAAAATTTTTAGAAATCACTAAAAAATAAACTCAAAACTTAGTTCCAGTTTCATTTTTTGTATGTAAAAATGTTTGTAATTTTATCACAGCTACGCCCATTTCTCATAAAAAGTAAAAGTTCCAAAGGTTACATCAAATAAAGTACTAGATAAAGTTGAATTAAGTTCTGTACAAAAGTAATCCTGACCCATGGCGTATCCAGTGAAGCGGAGAAGTCAGCCAAGGCGAATGGTCAGTCTGTAAAACTTTCAATATAATTACAACAATATATAGTAAAATATTGATCTCTCAATCTAATACAGTCAGTCTTTCTCCAGGCCAGATCTAAATGTTAGATTCTTTACCCACCATCTTCAAAAATATTTTTTTTTTGTTTTTTTAGAGAAGTCTTGTGTAGTTTAACTTTGTATTCGAAAACTCTTTTCACTTTTAACTTTTTCAAACTTATTTTTAAATCCTCAATAAACTCAATCTAAATTGCAACATCTATTAATTTTTCATCTACTTATTTCACTTTTATATTTAGTAGTAATTAATGAATCTCATTAAACAGCAGCAGCAATAACAGCAACAACAGACAGTAGTTACATACTCTACTTAAATGTTAATAAAATTACTACAAATTACTGTTGCTGCAAGTAGATAGACCAACATATAGTAGCAGCAACAAGTATGTTGCTTGCTATACATTCGAAACACTTTTCCTCTTTTTTTTCTTTTTTTGTCCTCAACAACTCCTCAGAGCGCGCTCTTAACTAACTCTTTAGTTTATCTTTGAAATCTTTAATAATAAATATATATATAAAAAAAAAAAAAAATAAAAAAAAAAAAAGTAAAAGAGTAAATGAGTATAAAAGCAAAAAATTGTTTTATGAATGCAGCAGCTGTCATTCATAATGTCAGTAATGAAGCAACTGCAACAATAACAACTTGTACTACTTACTTACAACAGCAACAGTAAGTAAACAGGCAAGCGAGCAGCAGCAACTGCCTGGCAATGCAATAATAATTGCAAACAAACAAAAAAAAAAACAATTTTTTTATTTTTTCTCTTAACTTAAGCCGCCATATTGCTTAAGTACTTTATATATATATATATGTTTGCATTGTTGGTACTTTGGATGTTGTTACTACTGCTGCTGTTGATTCTTTTGCTGTTGCTGTTGTTGTACAATTTCACATGCAATTTAACTTGATCTACGCTTTGACATCTCAACATGACACCTGAAATTTTGAAAAATTGAAAAATCAACAGTAACCGAAGTAATAATGACAACCAAAAAAAAAAAAAATCAATTTACAAAAAATTTCAATCATAATTAAATTTAACAGCAGCTGCTGCTGTTGCTGCTGCTGTTTGGTACTTTCGGCAAACTTCATATTATTTATTTTGATATAGAAATATTTTTTAATTTTATATCATAAAATGTACCTGCTTTTTTTTTTGTACTAAATAACTATTTGTTCAACAATTTAAAATATTAAGTTGCTTGTTTTAGTTTAATTGCTGCGTTCTCATGTGAGCTTGTTACAGTAGCAGCAACCCATAAAGAGTAATTTTCAGCTGCTGCTGTATTTTTTATATACATTTATTATTTTGTAATTAAACTTTTTTTTGTTACTTTGAAATTGCATTTTTCTTAATTTATGCGCAATATTTATTTAGTTGTATTCGTTTTATTTTTTTTTTTTTTTTGTAAACGTTCATTGAAAATTATGAGGTAAATTTTTTTTTATTAGCTCATGATCTCATTTATAATTTTTAATAATTATACCTATTTAGTAATTCTACTTATAGTATTTTTTTATTATGGATGTTCTACATTTCCGATTGAAATTTATGTGTAAAATATAATTGCAAAAATTTAAGTATTGAAGAATTGAAATTTGTGAAAAAAATGTTCTATTTTTCTTTAATACATACACTTACGAAAATATTTTCGCAATGCAATTTATATAGAGAAGATAAGTTGGATATAACATAAAACAAGATGAGCCCGCCTTATAAAATACACTACTTGATATCAGGAAATTTTATATAGAAGAAACTGATATAGAAATGGTTTTAAGTTGATCATTTTGGAGGTTGCTTCATAGGTGAAGGCAAAACGATCATTACTACTCAGCCTGGACTCGTTATCTGATTTAGAGAAAGAAAGTTGATGTCTTCATTGTCTACCAAAATAATTACAATAACAATTAGTTGAGGGTATGACAAATTTTACCAAAAAGAAATGACCCCTTTTTAGCGGTAAGTATACTAGCATGGGTCGATTTTTGACTTTTAACAGGCCTGTAGATGGAAAAGTTGTGTAATAGTTTGGAAACCATTGGGGATTCTTTTTTTCAATTTTTTTTTTTTAAAGTTTGGGACTCCTCTGAAAATAAAAAAACAAATTCAAATATGCTCGTATCATAAAATGTTTTCTATCAATTCCTTAATCACATATAATAAATATGTTGAGATATGAAATATGTTTAGATCCTTACTCGGTTCTTATTGGGCCCTAAAACTTCGGTTATAAAGGCATTATCTCATTAAAGACCAATGTTGCATATACGTAACGCAATTTCAACCCCTTCTTTCCTGCAAAAATATTATAAAAATGCAATAAGACGAAAAAAAATAAGTTCACAAATTTTTAGGCTCCAGTCGTTAATGGGTTGATCAACCTGTGAAACCTGTGGAAATTACCTTGCCACATACACCCAGAAAAATACCCATCTCTAAAACAAAGAAAAAGTTTCCTCAATTTGAATCCACGAAAATTTCTCTCGTTTAAGTAAATTTTCCCCAAAATGAAGAAAAATGTGCACCTTTCATGGAACCATGGTGTTCAATTTGAAGTAAGTTATTTCTTCATTGTTACAAATTTAGTTGCATAGAAAATGTAAGAAAGAGACGAATATACCAAAAATGTTCTCCATACAAAATTTTGGTATACACAAAAAACTAGCTTTACTCTTTTGGCCTTAGCAGACAATCGCGTTCGCTTTGTTTTTCTTTTGAATTTTTAGTCGGCGTCTCTATTTCAAGCGAAGCGGTTGTGTTTGTGGCTGTTGATATAATTTGTGAAAAAAAATATAAATATTGTGAAAAAAAAATAAAATATATTGAAAAGATATAAATTTCAATAAACTTAAATTTAAAATTTTTTGATGGCTATAAGGATCTTTTGATCATTTCAAGGCGACGACGCCTGTAGTGTATGTTAAAATACGTATGAATGCTCTTAATACTTATTAAAAATAAAATAATAAATGAATACAAGTAAAAAAATATGATTTCTATGCCTTTTAATATTCCATAAATTGAGGATTTTTTTTTTCTAAAAAGGTAGTAAATTGACTTCAATTTATGGAAAATTATTCCTCAAACTGTGGAAAATTTTACCTAAATTATATACAATTTCTCATATTGAAATAAAATATTATTCATTTGAAAAAAGCAATTTCTACAAATTGAAGACATATTTCTTTAATTTATAGAAAACTTCCTTCTTTCAAAGAAAATTTTCTCTAAAATAAAGAAAAAATATTTCCTCAGTTCAAAGAAATTTTGTATATCTAAATGAGGAAACCGTTTCTATGGCGCCAAATCATTCCCATTTTTCCTCAATTTAATAGCCGTTTTTCTTCAAACGAGGTAAGTATTTCTCTGGGTGTATAGACTGTTGAGAGGGGTGTAAAGTTAGTGACAAAAACGTCATTAGCAGTTTGTCGTGATAAGAATAGGGAAGGCTGGATACGAATAACAAAAGCATCCAGGAGCATAATTTCAAAGTTTGAAACCAAATCGGAATGTATAAAGTGAAAGCAAAAAATTTATAAATTTATATTCATATTGGAATAAAATTCGCCGAGAAGGGGGAACAGGGGGGGAGGGGGGTGCGCCCCTCCTGCCTTCGAATCAGTCTATGACTATGTTTCACGCTTGATTAAAAATCCTTTACAAAACATTTTCCAACACAAAAGTCTAATTTAATAATTTTTTACTTTAATTCATGCTTGAGGATCCGGCGGGAGGCCTAAATGTGGTTCAAAAAAATAATGAAAATCTATCTTAAACTTAAAGACCAATACACAACTTTTCCCACTACAGGCGTTTCGAACCTTAAAAAAAAAATTTTAAATCGACCCACCCTAATGTATAAATATAAAATAATGGAAGTTATAATTCTAAAATTATAGATAAATTATTTCATCTAGTGGTTTTAATATCATTATTCAAAAAGAGCTTCACACAATGAGTAATAATCACCGAAACATGAACACAAACTATAAGTGCATTTCACACACGAATTACACGTGTATGCAAAAGTCCGTGTACTTGCACGAACCTTAATCTAGAGCTAAGTATTTGAGATTTTGAAACCAGCATGCGAAAATCTATTAGCATAAGAGAGAGAATAAAACTGTATCCATTTTCATAAGGTTTTTTTCTGAAATATGTCACAGGGAGAGTTACTACAAGTCCAAACTACGAGTTTTGTTGTTTTTTGTAAATTAGTGAACATGTGTAGGCCGATAGATAGGTAGAAAGCTATTAAGTTTTGGAATATAAAGAACAAAATTAAAACTTCAATTAAAGTATTTTGAAACACTTTTCATATGCCCTTTAATAGAGTCCTATTTTTCTTGAAAATCAGAACTAAAAATATTACAATTTCACATACAGAGTTTTGAGCATGAATAATATTTATACGCTCCCTCTTCCTGAGCTTCTATGGTTCATCAGTAAAACAAAGAATTTCGTCGTTGAGACCTCAGACCTTTCTTCTTCTCATTTATCCACCCACATATCTTTCTTGTCTTTCTACTCTCTTCTATTGGCTCTATCTTGGGTATAGTACAATGATCTTTGAGAGTGAGTCCAGTCTACAAGCAACTCTAAAGTCATATACAGAATCAAGGAATCAAACTACCTAAATGTATTCCTAGGTATACGGATGACTTCAAAGCAGCCGAAGAAGTTAGAGCTGTGACTAACGGGGGAAAAGTAGGGAAATCTCTGAATGCAGTTATAGACACGCGAAACTCAGTATGCTAAGTCGAGGTTCAGTCCTTTAAGCTCTGCTTAAGAGAGCATAAAAATACATCTGTGGCAAATCGGAACATTTACATACAATCTGATAACAAAACAGTTCTACTGATAATTATCGCATATGAAATTAGATTTCTAAACTCTTTTGAAAATGCCTTAAAGTTCTTATAAAACTAGAATCTCTAAAAAAAAAACTTGCATCATACTTGAATGACAGGATGTAGCGATCACTTAGGCTTCAAAAAAGTAGATGAACCAAGTTCAAGGTTATACTTAGGCATACCGTGAAGTTTTATTTGGCAAAATAATAATGTTTTACATTATTGAAGAGAAATCTTTTGTTTTTGTTATTATTAGCCTCGATGGTCTAGAGGCAACATGCTAGACTCTTGTCCCTGGGGTTCCTGGTTCGATTTCCAGTTTTGGTATAATTTCTTAACTATCATCCTTCTTTCATAAATAACACAATGCTTTGCAATTATTATAAGAATTATCCCCTGTATGTTGATAACCAGAATAAAACAACTAGTTACTAAACCTAGGCAAAACTCAAATCGGAATTGGCACAGGGCATTGTTGGCTTAAAAAACATGTATCTACTATGGAGCAGCAGAGTACATATACATATTTTATGTCACTGTGAAGGTCTTATGAGAACCGGATTTCTCTACTTAGAGAATACTTAACCCACAACTGCAACAATATTGCGTGGGAGGCCAAGGTTCAACTAGGACCGTCGTGCCAACAATGATGATGGTGCAACAATATTGCGAGTAGTTCTAAAGGAGAACTGTAGCTCTTCCTAAAGGAGGAGCTACAAATCCTACCTTTTCACTTAGAAATCATCACAATTGCTCCTAACTGGAAGCAGTGATCAGGAAATGTAATTTACACTTCTTGTAATAATCTAATAAAAGTCATTAACTCTCAAACGATGGCCAATCAATAACAATTATATCAAAATAATCAAAAAATCAATCAAATTTTAAGCTTAGTATTTTCAAGCACAAAAAAAAAAAAACTAAATTTTGATTGACAGTGATTTTTTTTCAATGGTTTAAATTAATTGTTTTAAATTGTATGTAACAGATTTTCCATGGGATTATTTTAATTTTTATTTTGATATTTATGACATGAAAAAAGAGAGTGTTGTAGATTAAAATGATATTAGTTTTTAATTTAAAACAAATGAGACTAAAATATTTATAAACATAAAAAAAATATAAAGCTCAAGCTTTCTTTGTTCATACATATATAAAAGAAATACTTGAAAATTCCCACACAATTAATGATAAAGAAATAAAAAAACACTGAACCCTTTGAATGTTCTATAAAGCCTGACTACTTGCCTGCCTGCCTGCCTGACTGCCACCTGTTTTCTCAAAGGTTTTTAACTTTAATTGTATTTGAATTAAACCAGTTTCTTTGGATTTGATGGTATATGTATGTATGTATGTATGTATGTATGTATGTATGTATATTCCTATAAGAACGTCTGGATGTTAAATTCATTCAGGAGCATGTAACATACACACACATAACATATCGGTAGTCACTTTGATTGTTGCTTTAGTCTCGTACATACATACATATGTTGTATATATTGAATATGTATTGAAAGGTAACTTAGATACAGATATTAACTATGCTCAAAGTATAGGAATATATATATATTTTTCCATTTAAGGTACTGCCTCAACCTGTTTAACTCATGAAGACTTCTTTGTGGTATATATGTTTGTGGTATAGAAAATCAAACGAAAAATAAAGACAAGCAAGAAGAAACCAAAAAATAAAAAAAAAAATAAAAAACATTATATTCCAACGACATTATCCCAAAGGAAATCAAAACCAAAATAAACAAATTTTGAAAGTAAAGAAGAGTAGTAAACAAAACAAACAAATACAAAATAAAAAAAAAATATAAAAGTAAAATAAAACAACAAATACAAATAAACAGTGGAGTAAAATTTCAGAGTTCAGAATGAACTATAACAAAAACAACAACAACAAAATACACAGACTTTGTTTTGATTTTCTAAAAGATTTTGCTGCTGCAAAATGATGCAAATGATGATGAGGTTGTTCATGACAATGCTGTTCATGACGAGGTTCATGACGATGTTGTTGATGATGTTGCTGCTGCTGTGTTCATGTTGTTTCCAATGAAATTTATCATATAAAAACAAGTTTCTTTGATTTTTTTCTTTTTTTTTTTTTTTTTTTGTAATGAGAAGAGAGTATAAAAAGCGGTCAGTTTGTTGTGATTTCATATAGGGATTTTTTTATATGTTATTTATTTTTTTTTTTTAGTTCTGACTGACATCATTTTTGTTTTATATTCTTTATTTTTTCGTTGTTGTTATTATATTTCAATCAATATGAAATCATACAACTTCCGGTTTTCGTAAAAAGAAAATAATGAATTGCCATAAATTCTGTACAAAGACATTTTGTTATAATTACAAAGTTTGATTACTCAATGAACTATTTGGATTCTTCAAGATTCTACTGGGTCAAATGAAAAGAATACAGTTTGCTTTCAAGTGTTTTGTGCTTGATTCCACAATTATTTTAAATTTAGACAATGTTTTCTAACTAATTGAAAAAATATTCTAGTACTCTCAGCATTTTGATAGTTATAACAAAAAATATGCATTAAATTTTAATTTTTTTTAAGATGGTAGGTGCTCAATAATTTTTTTTAATAGCTGAATTATTTAAAAAAATGTTTAAAAAAAAATCTAAAGCTATTATGCATTCATTAGGTACTAACACAAACAGTAAAAAAAAATCCCATCAACATTACAAAAACCCCAAGGAAAAAAATCGTTAAAGTGTCTTTGTTTATATCTTCATACATATCTCAACAATCCAGTGCAAAAAAAAAAAAAAAAAAACTATTTAAATCATTACTTTCAATAAATTTATATAAATATTTGTAGATATTTGGAAAAAAAATGAAAATTCATTTTATGCTCAATGGCCAGCAGCAAATTTAATTATTTCATAAAAATAATAAAAAAAATTAAAAAAAAAAAAAAACAAGAAATCCGATTGCAAATATAAACAATTCATATTGCATTTACATTTTAATGTGAACATACTTTTTGAGGTGATGTTGATGGTGATGGTGTATGCGTGTCTGTGTTCACTCACATTCATTTCGTATTATCCTTGCGGATATGTTCAGTGTACACGGTGTACTACAATATCCAATAATGGCGCTATTGCACTGGTGTTCACGATTTTTCATAGTTTTTCTTTTTTGTTTTGTATTTTCTCTATATTTTCATAAATATTTGTGGTATTTGCTTTAGGTGTTATTTTTGCAAATTATTCTATTTGGAAAAACAAATTTGGGAAAATTTCATTATGGTTGAGAAGGTGATGTAGGAGAGGGATGAAGACGGTTGTAGCATTTTTTATCGGATATAAAAACTATGTGGTTTTTGTGGTTATGATAATTCTGAATGTTTGGCGAAAACATTTTAAATATTTAGTGCATAAAAACTTAAATTCTATTTTATTTCATTATATAAAATTTAATAAATTTCTATTACGTAATTGATTATTATTTTTAACTTTCATTAATTGTTTTGTATATTTTTTTCTCGTTTTAGGTAAGTTTTCAAGAAGTTACATTTCTATGGTGCATCGTGAGTAAGAATAATTATGTTTTAACTACTACACTTTTCTTAGAAGTTAAAGATTGGATACAATCGAGAATATGACTCTCTTTGGGTATCAAATGAGATGCTGAGAAGAAAAGTGGTATAACTTCTACGTTCAGAAAAAAGTGGAATAATTTTACTTAAGAGCAAAAGCAAAACGAAATATGTTCAGAGCAAAAGTGAAACGAAATACGTTCAGAGCGAAAACGGAATAAAAAACTATGCTGTTCTTGCTCTAAAAGAATTGTTACACCATTTTTGCACTGACACTCTAAATTATTTCACTTTTGCTCTAATATAAATTTTAGCCTGCTTTTCCTCTCAGCCTGTCATTTATCATTCGAAAGTGAATAAATTCCTCTTTTAACAGAAAGTTACGATATTAAATAACCCTTTACCGCTAAATATCAAACAAATTAAACGTTTATTGAACCTAAATACCATATCAAGATTTTATTAAGAAAACAGCAATAACTTATTGAACTTTTACGACCCAAAATTTTTCAAGTGTTATGTCAAAACTTCAATCATAAGATTCACATTAATGAAGAAGCTCAAAACTACTCATCAAAATTGAAAACATTTGAAACACTTTAACCAAATAAACAACTAAAACACAGTTTTTCATACTCACTAATGAGCACAAAAATCACAAACAAACAAAAAAAAATTCATTAACGCCCATAAGAACTTAAATACGTGACCAACTTGAAATCAAAAAAAATAAAAAATTGTCGTGCGGCAAGTTTTCTAAGCAAAAACAAAAAACTCGTGTACATATTTATAGCTTTTCGCACATGCTATCAAGAAAAAATAAAGAAGAAACGATTCCACCACCATCACTACTTAATTGAATCGTAAATAATCAAAGAATATTGCATGTGGTGTGGTGTAGAGATGGGCGCGCAAGCGCGTACATCATCCTCATCAGCATCAATGTTCAACGCGGTGCGGTGCGGTGCGGCTAAAGATCAAATGATTTATTTTGATGGGGTGCTCGCTGATGTTTCAGAGACTCTGATGGTGATGTTGACGGTGCTGCCTAACAAAATGTGCCACTTTTTGTAAAGGCTTTCAAGTTTTTCTGTACTGTTTTTTGTTTTTTTTCTTTAGACCCAACTTGTTTTTCCAGCAATTTTAAGCTTTCAATAACAGAAATAATAATAATAATATTATTGTTGATGACGTTCACATTGTATAATAATAACAACAAAGACCATTAGTGTCATACGCAATCAAAACGGATTAGTTTATAAATTACTTTATTATGTTTAATGGTTTATTTGAGACGAATGAATAAAAAAAAAACCATATATGTATTTTGTAGAAGAAAGGGTTAAATAAAGTGTCAGTTATGTGTTTTTTTTTTTCCTTTCATTTTTCATTTAGAAATATTATGTACTACTTATACTTGTATGTACCATACATGAAAGCTTGTCCATTGTTTTGATGATATTCTGCTTCTTTCAATAAAGTGGAGGAGTAATTTCAAATGCGCGCATATGAAGTCATTAATTTTCAACGCCTTCGCAATTTCATTTCATTTTATATGACCACCATCAGTTTAGAGAAGAGCGCGCTTAGACAGAACGGCAGCCAGACGATTTTTATTGTTTTTTTATAAGCTTCTTAATGAAAAAAAAACATCAGCTCATGTCTGTACTTAGTGTGTAGATATTGAGTTTTGTGAATTGCATAAATTATAGGAAATAGTAGTGGTTAGGTTTTGGGCGTTTTTCTTTACAAAAAAAAAAAAAAAATCAAATAAATGATTATACTATAAGCTTACATATATTTTAATAGGACTTTTGTAATAAGCTTTAAATTATTACAAAAATTGAAAGCTGGGTTGGTATTTGGTAAGCTTGGAAACTATAATTTTCGTATAATAAGATTTATTGAAGATTTACATAAATCATTTTTAGTATTTAATAAGTAAGTTTTAGTAAGATGTAGAAATATTTTATGTAAATCATGGCTTAATGATGGGAAGAATTGATTAAAGTGGATTTTTAAATATATATTTATAGTATTTATATAAAAAAAGTTTTGAATAACAAGAAGTATTAGTCCAGGCTAAAAAAAGCACGATTGCCAAGTTTAAAAGAACATTAATTTTTTTTTATATTTTTGTGTTCCTTATAGTTCCAAGAATACACTCCTAAAACATTACTGAAAAATTCGAAGTAAACCGAAGGTTAGGCATATAATTGTACCTCGGTGTACTAAAAACGAGACTATAAGTCCAAAAAAAGTTTTCGACAGTTTCCGCTGATTACAAACCTGACATAAGATTTTCAAAATTCAAAATGGCGGAAGAAGTTTTACAAATTGGTCGGATTCGCTTGAAACTCATTTTCTGGGAACGCTGATTAGGACTCTGCCATCGGATTTTCAAAACTTAAAATGGTGGGTCCAATGAGGCCGACAATTTTTTAAGTTCATCGGATTTGTTTGAAACTCGTTACTCGTGAGTTTCCAGAATCTCTGATTACAAATCCAACATTAAATACGTAAACAGCGATCCCAAAACTCGTTACTTGGTTTCAAGCGAATTCAATGAATATTTTAAAATTCTTCCTCCATATTGGATCCGCCATTTTATATTTCCAAAATCTGATGCTTGATTTGTAATCAGCGACCCCAAAAACCCCCGAGTAATGGGTTTTAAGTTAATCCGCCATTTTGAATTTTGAAAAACTGACATCCGATTCGTAATGTATACTTTTTTCTATCAGAATGGTCAAAAAAAAAAGTTTTCGCGCATTGAAAATCGACGAAATTCGCATAGCTTAACCCAACTGAGGGACTTGAGAACATTCCAAAGAAGCATATACAGCGAGAAAAAAGGCCCAATCAGAACATCTAAAGAAGTTGACAGAACTTGAAAACCTTCAGTATGCACTAGGAATAACTGACTAAAACCAATTTGCAATAATTCACGTTGGCAGGTGGAAATCTTTCATAGATACCGTAAACTCCAGTTCTACGTTTATGCCGGATTTCCACCGACTTAAACCAACTACTTCTCTCTCACTCTACCCGCAGGACTACCTCTAGGTATTAATTCGCGGAGGAGGATTAGCGATAAGCTGCATCTTTCGTTTTAGTAGTGCTCTACTGTCGCCTTCTGCATTTGCGGTGTTGCGTTTTCTGCGTTCCTCAGTTTACTGATTATTTTAACAGCTACCATGGCTGCAGCTTCTGACAGATTCAAGACCATTGACCAAGTTGCAGCGTAACAAAGTTAGGAGAGTGTCCCCCTTCGGGACAGAGTACAATGGACTCTCAAACCTACGTGCTCTCCGCTTTACGTGGACTTTGTCAATTCAATACAATACAATGGCTGTAGTTCTCTAAGAGGTGTCGCAACATCTGTAACGTTAAGTTAGTCACCGTTGGGTGCTCTCTCCCGGTCCTCTCTTTCATTTTTGAAACTTGGACAGTGGAAGAGGATGAGCTTTGAGTTTTTGAGCTCGTCTGGGCAGCTCGGACAATATGGGTCTACTTCAAGTTAAAAGTGGAGTAGATACTGCTTGAGGCATCCATGTCCGCTGAGCAGCTGCGTAATGTTAAAATACACTTTTCCGTGATTGCGGTGGTACCACTTAGCTATGTCCGGGATTTGATCAAAGGTGCACCGGTCTTTTTCAGACTACTCCCACCTTCTTTTCTACTCTATTATAGTGCCATGCCTTTCCTCTCTTTTTTGCGCATTTGATGGTCTTTCGCCTACAGCGCTGTAAAGAGCCTTAATTTCGCATGCCAGCAACTCAATTGGGACTTTGCTGGCAATAAAATATATGTCATCGCCTGAAACCATACGATATGCGCTAGCTTTTCTTATGGCACTAAGCTTGTACGTTGCGCGAATGCATTTTAAGTGCGTCTTTTTCGCGTCCGACAATATGATTACTGCATATAGCATCACCGAACTGGCGGTTTGCTACCTGCCTTCTCGTGGACCACCGATATTCCGTATAATACGCGTTAATGCTCTATTTATTCTGCCTGCTTTGTTAGTCACGGCTAGCAGATGTTCCTTAAAAGAAATTCTAGAGTTTATAAGTAGTTCTAGGTACTCGCAATTGCGTCGTTGCATATTGCCTGCAAGGAGTTTAGGTGTTTGGCGACTTTTACCAATGTAGTGTCATCAGCACAGCCGACAAGCGTCGTGTCTTCGGGAAAATCCAGTTTCAAGATGTCGTCGTACATTGCGTTCCATAGTGTGTCACTTATTTCCCTGTGGAAATGTATTCGTTCAACAGCTGTTCTAGTTAAAATATAGTATTTTCCGGTTAATTGACCCCCGCTTAATTCTGGTTTTTGCCAGAATTACGTTTTGTTCAAAAAGTTCTCAAATTTCTGAGTTATTTGCATTTTCCGTTAAAAAAAAATTAAATTAAATAAAGAGTAATGAATTTTAACATTATAAACTTTGGCATTTCATTGACCTTTTTTATGTTTAAGTATGTATAATAGCATCAACATTCATTACTACCAAAGATTATGTAAATACAAACCTACAAAAAACGCTTAAATTGAAAGATAGCTTGTGATCATTGCGCCATAACCTCCTACATACATACACACACACACCTTTCACAAATAAAGCTACTGAAATTACAGAGAAATTGCATTTTACAAAGAAATGACAAGTAGTGGATGCGCATTTGTATATGAGTGCAGAGCAGAACCAACATTTAATTTTCAAAGAAAAATTTTTTCAATCATTGAAAACTTCATGTTGATGTTGAAGTTATGAAATGATGCTGATGGTTTTGTTTTTATATATCCATTAAAATTATATATGGTAAATGTAGGTAAGTTATAATTTTTTTAAAGTAGTATTTTTTCTTTTTCATTGTATGCTTTGCACAAAACTCATAATTGCACGCAAAAGTGCATACGAAAGTGTTAAATGCAAAGGTATAGTATGTATTTAGTTTATATATAAAAGTTTTTTATTAAAAAAGAGACTGTTCAAGGTTTAAACTGAAGCAACAACCTTGATAGTATTTAGTATTTATGTGGAAATAGAGATTGACAACTTTAGAAAAAGTGAGTTCCATGCATAACTAGCAAAGCAGCACATTTGAAAGGTTTCTAAAGTGAAGTTGAATTAATATGCTTTTAAAACGTTTTAATAGCAAAAGAAAAAGGTAGTTATAAGTATTTAGCCAATGAAATGAAATATAATCGTATTTATGCACACTAGAATGGGCGCGTGACATGATTTTTACGTGACACGCGTAAGCGTGCGTGAGCGTGATTTCATTTCCATAATTCCTACTTTAACAGCCGTGAGTGTGACATAATTTCGACGTGAACATGCGTGAGTATAAGTTATTTTTAACCATGACCTCGTTATAATTCACAATTTCTTTAATACTTCATTTTCGGGGTTAAAAAATCAACCCTGTGTTATTCTTCACCTAAGAAACCTGCAAATTAGAAATCTGGCATCTCTATGTAACATATGATAGGCCGAGGGAAAAGCTGCCCAAAATTTACATAAGAGCAAAAGTGAAATAATTAAGTATCTCAGCGCAAGAACGGCACAAGTAATAACGGTTTAGAGTGAAATGAAACGACTTAAAAGTGAAAGCAAAAATAGTATAAAAATTTTTTCAAAGCAAGAACAGCATTGTGATTTATTTCGTTTTTGTTTTTGAACATATTTCGTTTCACTTTGGTCTGAACATATTTCGTTTCACTTTTGCTCTGAACATATTTCGTTTCACTTTTGCTCTAAACATATTTCGTTTCGCTTTTGCTCTATTTTTTAGAAAAATTTCAACATGTGTGAACATGCGTGACTTTTTTTTTAAAATGACAACGTGCGTGAGCATGAGTGAGCGTGGGTCAAAAAGTACTCAAGCGTCCATCTCTAATGGACACATACATATATTACCTGACCCGCACATTATGTAAATAAGTAAATATTTATGAAAAGCTCTGAAGATTTTTACAGGAATATTCAACAGATTGTATTAATTTTATAATAATAATAATAACTAATTTTAAAAGTCATGTTAATAGAATTTTTGAAGCACAGTTTCTTAAAACAACTAGTGTCTAATAGAAAAAAACGGTGGAAAGGCGAGGCTGAGAAAGCTGCTATCAAAGCACCCAATCATGCCTACTCTTGTCAAAAAGGTGAATGGATGAATAGTTGTAAACAGGCGTTTGCAGATCTCGCTAATGTACACTACCTGGACTGCAGAGCCACGACTGGTCGCGAACCTGACAGAAGTGCTGTGAGCTCTGTACCGGCAAACATAATCACTGAAAGCAGGTTAGAGTGGGCAATAAACTAGTTTGAACCATTCAAATCACCTGGGCTCGATGGAATATTTTTTGGAATATTCATGGCTGAGACATATCAATAAAGGTTGTTTAAGATTTAATTACGTTTCAGTAGCCTGAAGAGTACCGAGAGTTATGTTTATACCGAAAGCAGGTAAAAGCACCAATCTCTGCTCGAAAGACTATAGACCGATTAGTCTCACTTCCTTCCACCTTAAAACTCTATACCTCTATACTGTTTTACGGTATGTTGGTATGGTGAACCATAACTAAAAAAGAAAACATATATCAAGCCCTTGAAAAAAGTTAAACGGCTGTCCGCGCTATGTATCACGGAAACCATGAGAACAACTTCAACGGCAACTCTTGAAGCTATTCTCAACCTGCCCCAAATTGATCTCTTCGCAGAAAATCAGGCGGCAAAATCGGCAGAAAGACTAAGACTGAAGAAAAATCGATAAAGTGTGAGTATTAGAGCGAGAGGTACGCAAAATCTGTTATATCGTTCAATCTTTAGGACTGCAGAACAGTAATTGCGTAGTAACTGGGCATGGTTTGGTGGTAACGCACACGTTTAAACTAAAATTACCCGATAATGAAGGGTGCAGGAAATGTATGGTTTAGGATGCGAAGGAAATTCTAGAGCACCTCTTTTTTTCCTGTCTCGCGCTCGCTAGGACTCGATTAACGCACTTAGGAGCTCCATAGCTTGAGGGTCTGGATCATCAGCCTATTGCTAGATATACAGACCCTTAATAATTTTTTAACCATTATTTGTGCATAAATTGCTAAGTAAAATCACTGAAATATCACAAAAAAATTAACAAAAAATTTCAATTAACCCTCCAATAACCGACAAGGTTCCTAGGGACCTATGGCATTTTCAACTAAGCAATATTTCAATACGGTTTGACCTAACAGCCTCCGCCTACGTGACTGCGATGTTTAGAAGCGATTAAAATCGGCTTCGACACGATTATGTGAACACTATACCAATCATATTGGATGAAAAAAAGAAGCAATTTTACGCATCACACGCTATATCAATAGAGAAGGTTCCTGGGGACTTTGTCGGGCGTTGACCGTTTAAAAGGTTGTAGGTTATCGGAGGGTTAAATTTTCATGAAAATTATTTTTTAAATAAAAATATCGATTTGCCAACCAACAAATTCAAGTATTAACATTAAAAAAAAAAATACTCAGAAATCTTAGTAAACATAAGTCAACGCCAGTGCAAAGCAAAGCGTCATAATGTTGCATCATGTGAGTTGAAATCATTTGAAATAGAATTAGAAACTTTTATGAATGTCAAAATCGTTGACCTTATAATTAAAGATTTAAACTAATTAAATATGTATTTTTAATTGAGCAATACTCATAAAAAATGCAATTTCTTTAAAAAAAAAAGTGTCACTTTAAATTATAGACGACAAGGCAACATTCTTGAATTATTAAAACAATCATTGCAATTTTTATTGAATTTATAACTCATTTATGTAATAAATATTTTATATAATTGTATAAAAATAAATTACAAAAATCTTTACTTGAAATTCTACACTTTGTTTATAATTTTACAAAAAAAAATGGAGGCAACCTAATTTCCTAACACACACATGCTTACACACCCAAAAGAAGACCTTTAAAATTACAAAACACAAACATTCACAGCAACAACATATTAAAATCATCAGGAACAGCATTACCAAATACTAACACAACATTTCACTGTAAACTAAACTAAACTGAAGTCATAAAACTTGGAAATGTCAAGTGCCACACTTGACATAAATCATTTAGGAGACCCAAAAAACCAAAAAGGAAGGAAATCTAAAAAATTCAACAACAACAGAGCAATAGAAAGCAGAACAGAACCAACAAAATCAGATCAAAGGTCAACAACAACTGAGGTTAATATCTATATAAATATGTATGAATGGCCAAGGCTGCTGTTTCTGCTGTTTAACAGGATGATTTTGTTTGTTAAAAATATTTTATGTAACACACAAATCACACACACATATGTATATACACCCACACAACACATGTAAAATGTAAAATTAATAGAGAGAAAATTTCTGTTACGATTTATGATGTGTGCATTCTTGAAAAGTATCAAATTACATACACACACCACAAACGTTAAGATTTATTGATAGAACGAAAATAATGTGAAAAAAATTTGAATATTTGTTTTTTATGGGTTTTTTAAAAAACAATTATTGTGTAAATACATATAGGTATGTATTTAATTTATTTTTATAATTGTATTTGAAATTGTTTTAACTAAACAATGTGCTCTCCCTTGCTTAAAGGGTAATGTATAGAATCAGAAGTCCAAATTTCAAGTCTATCAAGAGAAAAAGACTGGTATGTATTTTTTCTCATTACGAGGTTCATGATGCAGAACTATTTTGCAGATATATGTAAACTTTCTTCTAATTCAATTGTCCAAAGAATTTATAGAATTGATTGCGATTCTCAGAGCTGAAGAAAAATGAAGAGACTGCTCTTATTTATTTTCATCAAAATGTTTTAATACTTCAGAAGAATACTTCAAAAGCTTCTATTTTACAGATTTTGTTAGACTAATATGATGTTCCTACTAAGCCGAAATTGAGTGGTTTCGACTATTTCCATGGTTTCCCTTAAACTGTTTCATGTTTAGGGGAGAGAAGGGGGTGATTGTCTTAAAAACCCCATTTAGATCCATTGATTTGGTATATTGCGCTAGATCTACCCAGAAGACAAATATTGATTTTTGCTCTTAATATGAAGGTCTGAATGATTTCATTCAATTTATTTATTAATACCCCCGACATATTTCGTCAATATTACCCAGTGACAGAATTTGTAAGATTTTAGTGCTTAGAGAAGAGAAAAAATTTATTATTCTAAAATTCTATTTGACCCACTAGTGATCGGATATATTACGCTATAGTCGGGAGAGGGAAGTCAAATTTGAGTCTAGCCTCTTTTTTTTGAAATTTGGTCGAAATTTCCGCTTAAATTTCTATCCGATTTTAGTTTGAATTTTGGTCTCAGTTTTGTTCTAGTTATCTTTTAATTTTTAACCTGTATTTGATAAAATTTGTGTACCACTTTTTGGTCTAGGTCTGGGTTTTAGTCGATAGTGAGTCTGATATTTATCTTTTAATTTAGTAAAATCAGCCCCCCCCCCAAACTCAAATCCTAGAACCGTCACTAAATGCGCTCCCAAATAACATAAAACAAATCAGCAACGCAGTGACGTTTAAAAATATACGTTAATGTCAGCTCTCAACCTGGGACAATTAAATGTTTGATGTTTTGTACTTAAAATAAAACTATTATTACCCTGATGAAGTTTAATAATAAGGCGAAGCGTTGGGAAAAAACGTGAAATAGAATTTATCGTTTTATTTGCATCAAAGAATATTTGGCCACAAAGCCCAAAAAACTATAAAAATTTAAATTAAGAATTGGTCAAAAATACAACTGACTTAGGAATTTATTTTTTCTGTGATTAATATAAATTTTGTCTTCTCTAGTTTTTTAAGTTATAATTAATGTTGCAAATATGTGTGCGACCTAGAATAATTTTCCTCCTTCGGGTCTGAAGTTCAGTAAGGTTACTGAAGGCGTGTGGTCTGTCTATATGAAGGGTAATTGTTAATCATGCAATTAGGAACAACACCTCAAAATTTCAGATTGATTGGTAAATGTTTTTTCCGAGAAATCATGGTCACCTCAACGGCACCTCTCTAAAACTACAATTCTGAGATATCAGGTCAGAAGCCGAGACTTGCCTTCGAGAGGTAGCTCGCTATATAATTGAATTCTAGAGCTCTGATCTTAATGAAAGGAGATATTCTCAAAAGTACATAATTTGAGAATATGTTATGCATTTTGTTTTTTCGATTTTTTTACCCCTAAAGGTATAAAAAACGTATAAATAATAAAATTTTAGTTGAACTAATATCACAAATATATTTTGGTTTACAAATCACATATTTATTTATGAAGAAGAAATTCTCAGGGCCTCTGAATTTGACCAATATTATTTATAATATGGGATATTATGGCGGTGCATCGGTATTAATAAAATAACAACATATAATAAGAACAAGAGCAAAGAAAACAAAAAACAGCCACAATGGCATCTTCCATTTTATTTTTAATACGAGAATTTATTAGGAAATTTTTACAGAAATTTCAATTAAATTAACAGAACTATTTTAAATTTATTTTATATCAATAATTATGATTTGTCTTTTGATTTTTTTTTTTTTGTCTTTTTCGATTCAGGTCTCAAGTTACACTGAGACGTGAATCGAAATTTTGAATCATTTCATTTAAGATATTTATTAATTTAACGATCAAGGTCTGAACTCAAATATAATTTTACCTACGCTAATGGCTATGGAGATATTGAAGGTTTTATCCCCAAAAATTCTTGAATCCGTTAGTGATTAAGACTCTTAGGAAGTCGTTCCTAATATCTTTTAGTTTCTGAATTTTTTGTTTTCGGATTTCATTATTGCAATTATTTAAAAACAGCTTCAAAATAACAAAGAAATTCAATGCCCTAACCACAATGCCAACTTCGAATACTCTAGTAAATCCCAATCCTCAAGAAATAGCATAAACACCGTCAATCTAACAATTTGTAAGCCTTTTCTTTGACTACTATTTATTTATTTCTCACTGCCTTGAGATCCAGCCATTCATTCTCTTTTTTCTAGTTCACTAAATTTTTTAAGCATTTCCAAACGACCCTCAATTATACTCGGGACTAACGCATAAATATCTGCGAAATTATATTCTGTCGAGCTTTAGTACCGTTCTTTATCTGCCTAGAAGTCTGGTAATTGGTTCTAGGTCCTATCACACTTGCACATACCTACTCTTTTATTTTCGTCTGAAAAAACGCATTTGAAAATTCTTCAATTAAAATTCATTTCAAACAAAATAATTACAATATTAACACAAAAATTTTTTGGACTTAACTGATAACTTATCTAACTAAATAATTGATTAACTTTATCAAAAGAATAACTACTTAGATAAATGAAAACAATTTGCTATTTTCCATTATTAAAATTTTTAAATAAAAAAAAAAAAAAAACTGGTAGGTAAGTAAGTATTAAATAAATTATATTTAAATAAAAGAAAAAGTTCCGCTTCAATGTTAAAACATTTGAACTTCAAAGAAAGAACAAAGCAAAAAGCAAATTTCGTTTAACAACTAAGTATTTTCTTTTTGGCGTAAAAACGATCATGTTGAAAAACTAATTTTAATGCCATTGAACTTGAACTCCACTCTGCTTTACTACACAGCAAAGTGCCACAAATGAATGTTGTTGGCGTTCTGTTCTGCTGCACTTTACACTTAACAACTACATACCTATGTATGTAGCCCAGCAAAGCTATAGGAAAATTGCAACAATAAATATCTCTTTTAGTCTTCTTTTTTTGTGTGTAAAAAAATAGCAAAATTACATGAAAATGTAAAGAAAGAAATTGCAACAAAAAAAATAAAAAACTAAAAAAACTTAACGAAACATAAAATACCAAAATAAATGGTAAACACTCTACAATAACAACACAACCAAATTGTACTTTATAAACGTATGCCATACAATACAATAGCAAGGAAGGAGAATCAGTATGGTTGAATTAGGTGTACCTATACCTACTTGTAATATCCCAGCGAATAATTTTTTTTTACAATATTTTTAATTGGCCTTTAACTGATTGCTTTATACCTTTCCGTCATCGTTTTTTTTTTTTATTAAATATTTTTTAACTTTTTTTAACTATCTCAAATCTAGGATTCTCTTTTGGCATTCTAAAATTCTTTCTTAAATTCCTAAAATCACATATAAATGTAAATAACTACCACTGCGGTTTTGATATTTAGTCCTGACACTTGTCTGAGAAATTGTGGGCTGTGCTTGACTCAAGAACCAAAACAGTAATTCGCTTGATTTTGCTTGATTTTATAAGGATTTTGAAATAATAAAACCTAAGATCGATTATCTGAAGATGGAAAACTAATACATACTGTACTAAAAATTAAACGGGGAAAAAACTACTTTGTTTCTGGTTCCGAGGACTATGCTACCATTTCTATTTTCAAACTATTCAGATCCTCATCGCTTGATCTTCATTTATTTTGAAATTTCATTGGATCAACCCGTGCACAGATCTGTATCTGATCATTGATTCAGTTTTCTTCTCTCTATTCTTGATAACTCCAAAATATCAAACTAACTATAAAAAACCAAAACTAACTATAGAACTGGTTAAGAACTTGACATTGAATATCGATAGTTCTAGCGAAACCAAAAATTGTAAAATTGTGGGTTTCAGATTTTTGTTTCTTGGAAAAGTCTTTAACCCCTTAAAAATGCTGCAAAAATAAATTTTCCGTGACAAAAATGTGCAGAAAAGAAAATTTTTGAGAAGAAACATGATATTATCATATTTTAGGTTTTTGGGGTCGCTGCACCCAAATCTTTTATCAATATCAAAAAATTCAAAATAGCGACCAAAAAAAATGTTAAAATTAACAAATCTGGCTGAAAATGTTTACCCGGGGGTTTTTGGGGTCTCTGAATGCAAATGTTCTGTCAAATTAAAAAATTCAAAATATTTCTAGAATTTATCTCAATGACGTCCTCGATAGTCTAATGGGTAGTGCACTAGACTTTCATCTGGGAGGTTCGGGTTCGATTCCCGTCTTCGTCTGGTGTTTAATTTTCATTACTTTCTTATATTCACTATCAATATGAAGTGTATGAGAATTATAAGATAGTGTACAAGTACACACATTGGTTGGTAATGGCAAAACCACCAAGCCGATAAAAAATTGCCACATCGCCGTTCGGAATCGGCGTTAAACTGTAGGTGCAACTATGTGGTATCACAATGGACCGTTCAGGCCTAAGTGTGTCTCTCAACAGCCACTCCAACCTAACCTAACCTATCTCAATTACGATTTCACCACCATGCGGACAAAGGAAGAACTATAATGTAAAAGGCGCAAATTTTTAAAAATGATGTGAGATTTACAAATAACAATATGAAAAATTAAGTGCAATTAACATAAAAAAAATTAGTACAACATAAACCAAAGATTCTGAGTCAGCGACCCCAAAAACCCCCGAGTAAGAATTTTTAACCAAATTCATTTATTTGAAAATGATTTGGTCGCCATTTTGAAGCGGACATTTTTAATTTTTAAATTTTGACCAAAGGTTCTGATTCAGCGGCCCCAAAAACCTCCAAGTAAGCATTTTCAGCCAGACTCGTTTACTTATAAATTTTTTGGTCGCCATTTTGAAGTGGTCATATTGAAGTTTTAAATTTCGACTAAAGGTTCGGATTCAGCGATCCCAAAAATCCCGAGTAAGCATTTTCAGCCAAACTCGTTTACTTAGAAATTTTTTGGTCGCGATTTTGAAACCGCCATTTTGAATACTTAAATTTTGATCAAAATATTCAGATTCAACGACCCAAAAAATGTCTGAGTAAGCATTTTCAGCTGATTTCGTTAAAATGTTTTGGTTGCCATTTTGAAGCGGCCATTTTGAATTTTTAAATTTTGACCAAAGGTTCTGATTCAGCGGCCCCAAAAATCCCCGAGTAAGCATTTTCGGCTAAACTTGTTTACTTATAAATATTTTGGTCACCATTTTGAAGCCCCAATTTTGAAGCCGCCGTTCAGAATTTTTAAATTTTGACCAAGGATTTAGATTTAGCGACCCAAAAAACGCCCGGGTAAGCATTTTCAGCTAGATTCGTTTACTTTAAGAATATTTTGTTCTCCATTCAAAATTTTCTGATTTCGACTAGACTCGGATTCAGCGACCCCAAAAATCGACAGCACTGACGGATCCAGAAACTACGAAAGGAAATGTTTTAGGTTTTTCATTCCATGAAACGGAAGAAGTGAGGAGGAAAGGGATGAGGGGAGGGGGGGATGTTAAGATTATGCCCAAAAACCCCTTGAATCTGCTAATATATTCTAGATTTCGATATGGTTCACGTAACCCCTACTTCTATAATATTGCAAAACTAATTAACGTTTTTTTTTTTATTCACTGGGATACTAAAGTATCATATATTCCTATATCTACCATACCATAGAAGCGCCAAATTAAATTGTGTGATTTACATTTTTCTTTTTTTTTCATCTCATTTTCTTTTACTCTATTTTTTTTTTTTAGTTGTCTGTTCAGTCTCTCCCTTGTACAGTCTGTGTGTACTACTTGTTAGTTTGTGTTTTGTATCTCGTTAATGCAAAATATTCGCGTATATTTTTTTATTTGTAATTTTCACATTTTTACAATTTACACTATCGCTGAGTTCTTCTCTTTTTTGTTGTAGCTCTTTGAATAGTAACATTTTTTCATTCTTACCAAAAAGTCAGCAGTGAATTTCTACTGTGCATGTGTGTGCAACATTTCATTAAATATTTGTTATTGTATGTATTTACTCTGGTATTTATTTATACCTAAGAAGTAGGGTGCCATCTGATGCGCAACTTTCATCATTTACACCTAACTCTACCACTACACTTAATTTAGTTGCATTCTTTTTTGTTTTTTTTTTTTTTGTGCATTAATTTTCTCTTTTTGCTATGTTTTTCTTTTTTCCCTATTTTTTTTGTACAAATTTTTTTTTAGAGTTTCTTTCCTAGCAGTTGTATTTTTTGATTACAATGAAGTTAGTTGCATTTATTTTGTTATCTTTTGTTTTTATTAAAACTCGCAAAAATTGGGGGAGTAAAAACACTTGAGTTCAATTAGCTGTCAGTGAGTCATGGTAAAGAATCGTAAGATGGAAGGGAAAAAAATTGGAAATATTTTTATAAACTTTTTTCAAGTTTTAAAGATGTTTATTAATTAAAAATAAGTTTATATTAACCTTTCCAATGACTTTGTTCTTAAATATTCCATGTGAGGGTCCGAAACAAAAATCAAAGAAAAAGTGAATTTTCTTTGTACTGTAGCGCCATCTACCCTCACTACAGGTAGTTCAATGTCGGTCATTTTAACACAAAAAACAATATTTTCCGCCACATGAATCGCGGTTCCCAGAACAAAAGCCTAATTTTAATATGTTACATTAATTAAATAAGACATAAATATTTTCAATCAAAATCATTCATAGCACATTTATCAATAACATATTCGAAAATTTCTAAACATTTGTAAGCAAAACACATGCAAACTATTAACACCTAATTTATTTCAAACCATTTTCAGCATTCAACAATTAATTAACTATTATTTATTAATATGCTACCATAATTTTTGTATTACTACCATACAAGTACAAAAATGATAACAATTGTTTATATATCACAGAAGTAGTTTGAAAAGTTGCTTCGGAGGGCTATAATATACAAAACGCTCCAACGTTGTATGTGCTATTCAAAAATATATACAATCCAAAATCATAAACAAACAAAAATCATAATACAAAAAATGAAAAAAAAAAAAATAAAACACAGCAAAATTTAATTTAAAAAAAAACTTAGCAAAACCTGTTGGCGACATGTTTGATTTTATTACGCCTTTTCTGTTTTTATTTTTTCCATATTGTTTACTCACGAACTCAAACAAAAATAGAAGACAACCTTGAACTTTAATGTATTTTTACTTACAATGTTTGGTTTTGTTTATGTTTTGTTTCAAGAAAAGGTGTAAAAAGTGTAATAATAGTTTCTACGCTACTTTTTCGAATTCAAGAAAAGTTTTTTTTTACGCACAATATGAGCTACAGGGTGACTAAGTAAAAAATTTTAAATGTAAATATTTTTCTATCAAATGAATAAGTTTAACCTAAAGGTCAGGGATGGCTGGATTGCCAACATGTAGATTTTCAACAAAAATAGAAAATTCATAAGTCATGAAAACAGAAAATTTCGGAATTAATATTTTTTTTTTTTTACTAAGCTCAACTTCTTTGACTTCGAATCCCTTAATTCACAATTATTCCAACCAGGGCCGTAGCCAGGATTTTTTTCGGGGGGGAGTGGGGTTTTTTTTATAATTTTTATGAAACTGATGTTTAAATAAATAAATTAGATACGATGTTGCATTTGATGGACCCTATCAGTCAAGGGACAAGAGTGGATAAATGCCTTGAAGCTTTGGGAATTGTTCTTTCCGAGTTTTTTTTTTAATCTTAACATAAAAAAAAATGATCGAAAATTACAAAAAATTCACAGAATAATCAATTACAATTTTTTCAAATAAATATTATTCAATGTGAATTCCAAAGCATTTTTTTTTAACGTCAAGAACATAATTTCGATAACTCCTTGACTTTCCATTACCCAAAGTTGACCAATAATGCTAAAAATATTCATAGGCTAATTTTTTCAAATGATTATCAGTGGGAATTCGGGCCATTATCAATTATAAAAAAATCCGGATGAAGTTGACATATATTTCTTAAATTCGTGCAGTCACAGCATTAAAAGGGATCTTCCGAGTCGAGGTGCTCTGAGCAATAATGGGTTAAAGAATTAATTACATTTTAAGATTGTCTCCAAAAACTTTGAAACTGATCTAATAACACTGCCCTACATGGGTTTGGCGAATAATATGGTTCCTAGCATTAATTTTTCATGCTGAAAATAAATATGCGGTTAAAAACTTCGCATTACGTCACGTTTTAAAAAAATTGGGACTAAAATCCCTAAAAATACCGTTTTTGGTCATTTTTGAGAAACCTTGGCGTGCTAGAAACTTCGAAAATTAGGAATTAAAGGTTAAATCATGCTTTTTCAAATAAACCCTAAGTCATATTGTTTCCATGCGCCCTTGAAGCAGGGGATGTGTTTATGTCTACGGGTGCAGGAAAAAATTTACAAAGAACGGATTTTATCTTACTAACACCCACAGCTAGACATAATGAAATGTGCAGTGGTCCGCAGTGTTTTAAGAGGCGCTGTTTACCAATCTGCAGTCAGATTTTAAAAATTCAAAATTCCGAATCAAATATGGCGGACAAATTTAGCATAATAAAATATTGCTTTGTATTACTTTTCACATAAGTCTAATTTTACAAGGATCCGATAGTTTTTTCTATTTTTTATAAATTTTTAAACTTTTCAAAATGTTTCACGACGAAGCTTTAAATCAAAAACAGTTACTGACATAGAAAAACTATGAATGCAGGATTGCTCAGCATTACTTTCTCTTTTTGAATCCGAAATCAAGCCTCATGTCAAAGAAAATAAATCAGATTTGGTGGCATAGTGTAACTAAGATTTAAAATTTACTTGAATTTTGAGAGAAAAACCGATGGAAGTAAAAAATATTCAAAAATCGTCCAATAGATTTTATTTTCTACTTTTTCCCCATCCACTGGAAATAAATATAAAAAATTAGAAGAAAGTTTCCACATTTCGGGGGGGGAGGGGGGGGGGAAGGTCAGAACCCCCAAAACCTCCCCCTAAATACGGCCTTGATTCCAACTACTCCTTGCTGTAATGCTTTTTTTCTTTTTGGCTCCTACAGATTTACAATCTATTAAAAAAATATCTATGACTCAAATTCTCAACGAAAGTGACTTCTGTTTCCAGCTGAACACCCCAAACTGCTTTTAACCAGTCTATGAACTTTATAGTTATTCTGAACATGAAATTATTTACTCTGATAAGTTTTATAACTATTCAACGTTATATAGAATGACGGCCAAATGTGTAGTTTAGTGGAAAAAAAGCTGTAAGTTTTTTAATATTTATACGATTACCGTGTTCGGAAAAAGCTATTCCAGTTGTCACTGTCTCTTTTATTTAGAATTATTTCATTGCAAAATCTTTTTATATACCAATCAATGATTTAAAAGTATGACTTTTTCTATACCAAGAATTTATTGAAAAAGAAACTATGAAAATATATTTTTAAAAAAATTATTAAATTATTATTAACACCCTGTAGATAAATTAACATTTATCGCACACTAACTACAAAATGGGCACAACTCTAAATTGAAATTTTTTTTAGAAAATGTTAAAAAATATGTATATGCTTAGCTATAGTTGCATATTTAATATAATGACATATTATTTTCTATAAAATAAACTTTTATATGCATCCATAAAAAAGCAAAACTTCTTTTATATGCACCCATAAAAATCAAAACATTTTTTTTTATTGTCTTAAAAATTTTCAATTTCGAGTTGTGCCCTTTTTTTAGTTAGTATGCGATATGTAGTAGTCCTAATTTACATGATAGTAGTATGCAATCATTTTATTGTTAAATTGCCACAAATGACTACTAGCACTGAACACAAATTATATTCATTTTATTGATTGTCTATTAATAAAATGCATATTTAAAATTATAAATATTAATTAAATAACTCTTAGACATCGTAAATTGCATCATGTTTTTATTATATTGAAAAATAATGTAAGCAGTTTTATTATGCATAAGTGAGTGAATAACTTAAGTATTTAAAATAGTTAAAGCTTTGTTAATAGTTTTTTTCTATTAGTAATATGAAATCACAAGAAATCTATAATTGAGTTTTTTGATTTTTAATATTTTTATTATTGAAAGAGAAGAGGAACGGAGTCACGTTCCTTTATTTTGTATGACTAGAAAAAAGTATGAAAAACTTATAAAATAATGCAAAGTATTTTTACAATTAGTTGTTAAGATCTATTATAAATAACTATAAATATGAAAGCGTTTTTATAACAGCACGTTCGCACTACTATTTATTGTTTTTTTTTTCACAGGTTATATTTTGTATTATGATAATATAAATATACATTGTACCTTTTTATAGTGGGGCCTTCCTAGTATCTAATACATAATTTCAAGGCCGTATTTAGGGGGAGGTTTTGGGGGTTCTGAAATGTGGAAACTTTATTCTAATTTTTAATGGTTGGAAAAAAAAACAAAATAAAATCTATTTAACGATATTTTTTTTTTCCATCGGTTTTTTTTTTCTAAAAAGTCGAAAATAAAAAAATAAATTTGAAATCTTAGTTACACTATGCGATCAAATCCGATTTGTTTTCTTTGACATGAGATTTGACTACGGATTCAAAAAGAGAAGGTGATACTGAGCACTCCTGCATTCAAAATTTTTCTAGGTCAGTAACTGTTTTTGATTTAAAGTTTCTTCCTGAATCAGTTTGAAAAGTTTAAAAAATTTATAAAAAATATAAAAAATTATCAGATTCGTCCTGAATCAGTTTGAAAAGTTTAAAAATTAATAAAAAATAGAAAAAATTATCGGATTCTTCTTGTAAAATTAGACTTGCTTGAACCCCATTTTTTCCTAAAACGTGACGTGATGGGAAGTTTTTGACTTCAGATTCGTGTTCAACGTGAAAAAATCTTTCGCAAAAACTACATCTTATTAGCAAAACCCATGCAGTTTTAGGAGACAATCTTAAAATGTAATTAATTTTTTAACGCATTATTGCTCAGAGCACCACGACTAGAAAGATCTCTTTCAATGCTGTGACTTCAATAATTTAGGAAATATTAGCCAACTTCATCCGGGTTCCTTATCATTGATAATGGCCCAAATTCCCAATGATGATCATTTGAAAAAATGAGCCTCTACTATTTTTGGTAATTTTTTTTTGAGGTTGGGTACATCATCAGTAGTGGGAAGTCAATGAGTTAACGAAATTATGTCCTTCAGGATAAAAAAAAAATGCATTAAAATGCACATTGAATAATTTTTATTTGAAAAAATTTAATTTGAGTATTCTGTGAATTTTTTGTCACTTATGGCCATTTTTTTGAGGTTAAGATTAAAAATAATCGAAAATTTTTTTCTAAAGTTTTAAGACATTTATCTACTTTTATCCTTAGTCTGATAGGGTCCATCAAATGTATCATCGATTTAATTTATTGTATTTAAAAATCAGTTTGATAAAAATTATTTATGAATATTTTCTTCGAATGAAAGCCTCCCCCCCCCCCCCCCCGAAAAAAATTTCTGGCTACGGCCCTGCGTATTTTGTACAATCGGATTTAAGGAGACAAGATGATGAATAAAACTTACAAGCCCATCCAGTAAAGTTGTGTAGTTCCTGAACTAGTTAGATACGGATCCCTAATGTGAAGTTGTTCGATTCTTGAGGATACTAAATATGTATGTATATTTTTAGTATTACCACTTAATAAAGTTTATTTGCATTGCATATCTGAGATATTTTATTAAAACCCCGATTTTCCAACTATAAAAGCAACCAGTTCGCTAAATACAATTGAACTGAAACCTCGAACCACTCAAGTGAACTAATATTCCTGACTCTACCATTCAGTAAAAAAGAAGTAAAGCTAATTACCTTGAGATATCTCAAAACTTAGTCAGGGATGCCTTTCCGAAAGTGATTCATCGGGAAGAATCCTAACGAGTTTTTCTCTGGGAAACATAATTGAAATGCTATGTACATGGATTAAACTAGATCGCATTGCAAGGCATTTTTGAACCTCTTTTTGTATATTGATTTTTGAGAAGAGGGGTTGATTACAAGAACTTTAACATCATATTTTTTTTTTTATAAAAATATGTAAACATCTTCCCCTCACTCCTCCACTTTTCCGAAATTAGTTTTAATGCTGTTCAAACTTTTCCTACCGTATTTTTTCAGGCTGGGGAACCCTTTTTTTCTGAAAAATGATTGTTAAGAGGTATAGTAGTACAAAAAACCCGAAGAGGTGGGGAAGAGATTAATGTCATTAAAAGACGATCCATTTTAACGAAAATTTAAACTATACCCTGTTTCTTAGGAGACTATGAAAATTAAATGTAGAGGTTAATTTTCAAAGTCATGACTTAAGTTCATGTCGATTTCGTTATTTGAAGTTATATTTAAACAGTCTTAATGAACAAATGGAGTCATCACAACAACAATGTATATAGAGGCGGGCAAATCAGACGGCCGGTTCGGAATCTGCCACAATTCATCAGTGATCTTAGTGATAGTTTTTAATCTTTCAATATCCCATATAAGCTACAAATACTTGAAATTATAACCCATAAGCATATTCGTCTGATTTGCCCGTCTCTATATACATTGTTGTTGTGATGACTACATTTGTTCATTAACCCTGTTTTTAGTTGTAAATACAATCTAAGAAAAGTACTGCTACATTGATATAGGTGAATATTTATTACCACCTGCACTTTTTTAAAATAAATTTTAAAATATGCACCAGGGTTTTATAGGCCAAGGATCCTCTTTTTTGCCAATATTTTCATCTAAATTTCATAGGGTGCTCCTAGTCAAAAGTTAGAAAAATCAGGGGGAAAATATAATTTTTCTTTGTACTGGAGCGCCAAAACTAGTTTTTGGGCTCTATTTGGATTTAAGACCTATTCCAAATAGGGCTCCAGAGTTAAGTTAGAAAAACAAGGGAAAAGTTTCGATCTATTTTCTTGAAATTTTGTGTACCTGCGTTTTTGAAGTCCAGAAACTCATATTTTGGCCTGTTTGTATCTGAAAAATATTTAAAGGAGGTTACGAAGCAAAAATCGTGAGAAAGTTGAATTTCGCTTTTTATTAAAGCAAAATATGGGTCAAACGTTTTTTTTTTTTGTAAATCTTGAGCACCAACGCTTTTCATGGATTTAAAACTTATTCCAAAGAAAGCAACAAAGTAAAGTTAGGAGAAAGTTGTATTTTTCCTTGTATTGAAGCGCCATCAATGGACCGATAGATTTTCTTGAAATTTTGTGCACCAATGTTTTTGAAGCTAAGAAAATCATTTTTTTTTTCTAAAAAATATTGAAAAAAGGCTCCGAAGTAAAAATCGTAGAAAAGTTGAATTTCGACCGGTTTTGTTAAAATTTTATGCACTAGGGTTTTTTGGACCCAGAACTATTTTTTGCCTTCTATTTGAATCTAAAAAAATATTCTAAATGAGGATCCGAAGCAAAGTTCCTGTTTTCCTTGTACTGGAGCGCCATCTATTAACCTCGATTTCGTTGAAATTTTGTGCACCAGGGTTTTTGAGCCAAGAAACTATATATTATCCCTATATTTTGATCTAAAACATATTCCAAAGGGGGCTTCAAAGCAAAAATCTGGGAAAAGTTGATTTTTTTTCTTGTACTGGGGAGCCATTTATGGACCGACACGAGGCCAAAGAACCCATTTTTTGGCCTCTATTTTGATTTGGTGATCTGCAATATATTCCAAAAGGGAATCCGGAGCAAACGTTTTTTTAAAAATTTTATGAAACTCAAAATGAGGGGGAAGAGTTTATTTAAAAACCAACAAAAAAGTTTCAACCATCCTGTTCCTTTCCCCACTTTCCCCCCATGCTCTCTTTAAACAACGTGTCATACTAGGGCTACAAAAGTCCTCATGTATGTTGATCCACTCTAAAATATTACATAAGCTTAAGGTTAATTTTGATTTGTCTGGAATATTAAAGAAAGAGTCGTGAATTCATCGCGCTAGTGATTGCTTTTCGATATTTCTTTTTATTCGTTTATTTTATTTATATTATTTTTCTGAAGAAGTGCTTTCCCGAAATCGATTCTCTACATATGTAGGATTAAAGAAAAATCGTTAATTCGTCACCCTGATGATTTCTCTTAGAATTAGAAATCAACAACTGGAAAATTATTTCCCTTTTTCAATAACCTTCATAACAAATTGACTACATAACCAACATTTATCTTAAAGGTGCTTGTAAGAAATAAATCATGCACCTCAGAAATATATGCAACGTTACACTGAAAACAAAAATTAAATGGATATTTATTTTATCCAAATAAAAAGGGCGCCCATGCGCATTATGACTATAAGAATTTAATAACTACATTTTTTACACTAACTAAACAGTAGCCACCACTCCAATCCACCATTCAACTTAGCACACGCACATATGTACTTAATGTATGCTTACGTGAACTTGAGTTAAGAGTCATTAATGTTTCGTGAAGTTCTTAAATTACACTATGTTACACAATCATGCATACACGGACTTACAAACATAAATACCCGTACATAGTACATAGATATTCTTTATGTGTTAAGGTCAAAACGTGTTTTGTTGTCGTGTTAAAGCATAAGTAATTGTATTTATTTCTTCTTCTTTTTCTTCTATTTTTTTTTTTTTAAACTTTTGCTTTTTGTTATGTAATCTATTAAAGTGGCATACATTTAAACATGTGTATAAAATGTCTTTGCAGACATTTTCCTATCTATCGTATAATCTCTCGACTTCTTTTTTCTTCTTTTTTACTTTTCTACACTGTAATTTATCTTATCTCATTCTCAACTCTATGTATAGAAGTTGCCCAATCATTTTCTTCATATAATTTTTAGTTTTTTTTTTCGAATTTTTGATTTATTAAGTTACGCTATTGTTGTGAACGTTAACGTGTGGTCATTTTGTTTCTATATATCAATGCTATTGAATAGCAACACATACAATATCTTAATGTATTGGCTCTCTTACTGCTGTCACTGTGATGAAATGTCAATAGCATCATTAATATTTCAACAACAAATGTTTGAGTATTTGTTAAGAATTTTAGTTTTTCATAAATTAACATACATAAATACGTTCATTCTATGGAATCTTAAAGAATTGTATTGATGTTTAATGGATTACCTAAATAATGTGTAGTTAGTTATACTTAAAATTGGGATTTCTTAGGTAAAGCAAACAACAGAAAAAAATGTAAAATATATAAGAAAAGAAATAGGGTGGGAAGAAGGCGTTAAAAATAAGCTTCAACTTTCTAATATTTTAAAGTTTTTTCTTTTTTTAGTAGAAATTATAATTTTACCATTTTCTGAGACTATTGCAGTCCGAGAAATATGCAACGCTTGTCTTCACATTAAATTAAGTGCAGCGCATTTCATTTGCGAATGTTCTGTTTTCTATCGGACAGGATATACGAGCCCTGCTTGAAAAAAAAAAAATTTACCAACTACATATAATAGATTAAAATAGATGAGTACCGGAGTTGGAGGGCAAAATATAAGAAAAATCGAAAAAAAAATTTCAAAAATCAAAAATGGGTTTTTCGATCCTAAGTCCAGATTTTGAGGGTCAATTCAAGATCCTGAGTAAACAGTTTTTTTTCAGCTTGACTATATCTACAGTTTGAGCTACAGTGCCGGTCATATCATTTACAATCAAAATCACTTGTACTTTAAATGACTTCTTAAGTTCACTAAAATAATTTTTATCAAAAATTTTTTATTCAAAACAAAGTGTATTTATTGCCATTTATTATAAAAAATTAACAGTACAAAATTATGTTTTAAATAAAAAAGAAAGAAGTTATATTAAATTAAAGTCTGTTTAGAAGAGGTCAAAACATTTGCAACTAGAAAAAGTCAATGTAAAAATTGCAGAAAAATCTAAAAAGTTTTCAAAACTTTGTCGCATATCCATTATTATCGATCACTGTTGTATGTCTACGTGTCATTGGATCTATTAAATATTTCGAACATTGAACATCCTCATACAGATCCCCCATTGTCTTAAACGCATTCGTTCCAATCTTTCGCTTCACGAGCATCCAATGGTTCTCAATTGAGCTTAGATTAAAAGGGAGAGAAAGAGTTTATCTCGAAAAGAAATTTTGAAAAAATATTCAATAAAGAAGTCGACGATTACTCGAATTGTTAACAGTTGCATCGTTGATCTGCGTCATAGAGGTGGAAGACCTCGCAAAGAAAAATGTAAAAGAAACTAACGAAATCCCAAAATTGATGAAAACGAATCAGAAAGTGAAACCGAGAGAAATAAAAAATGCACTTCAGTTATAAATATCATCATTGACCATCAAGTGACGAACCAGAAAAAGTGGATTAAGCGCATACAACATTACCGAAAAAGCGTTTGCTCTAAGAAAAATCGCTAATTCATTTTAAATTTCCTCATAAATACGACAACTGGACTTTTCAACAGTTGCAAAACGTTTTGTTATTAGATGAGAGCAAAATTAACATGTGTGGTTCTGACGGAAAATAATTTGTTAAAAGGCCACACAGACCTAGACATACACCGGGTACGGTAAAGCACTAAGAAGGTTGTATTGTGGTCTGGGGCTCCTTTTCAGCTAATAGTATGTGTCCAAAGCATCACATTCGAGGAATTATGAAATACAACGATTATAAAAACGTTTTAAGAGACATTATACTTCCGTACGCTAGTTTGGAAATGCCGCTTGATTGGACGTTTTCACAGGATCATAACCCAAAGTGCATGTCTGAATTGGTAATAGCTTGCCTTGTCGCAAAAAAAAAATGTACAATTTCTCATTTGTCCAGTACAGTCCCTCGATCTAACCTCAATTGAGAAGTCATTTGATGCTCGTGAAGTAAAGATTGGCACGAATACGTTTAAAAAACTGGAGAATCTATATGAGGATGTTCAAAAGCAATTGAAGCAAGTTCGAATCGATCAGACGAAATATTTAATAGATCCAATGACACGTAGACATACAACAGTGATCGATAATAATAGATATGCGACAAAGTTTAAAGTTTTGAAAACTTTTTAGATTTTTCTTCAATTTTTACATTGACTTTTTCTAGTTGCAAATGTTTTGACCTCTTCAAATCAGACTTTAATTTAATATTACTTCTTTCTTTTTTATTTAAAACATAACTTTGTACTGTTAATTTTTTTATAATAAATGGCAATAAATACACTTTGTTTTGAATAAAAAAATTGATAAAAATTATTTTAGTGAACTTAAGAAGTCATTTAAAGTACAAGTGATTTTGGTAGCAAATGATATGACCGGTACTGTATGTCTCGAGGAAAGTATATTTTCACTCAGTGGCGTGGCTAGCATTTACTGATGAGGCAAGCCCAGTGCATTTTTATTACCAAACCAAAAAGGCTAAAATTGACAATAAGGATGGAATGCTCTAGATGCCGATTGAAGCATTGAAGAAGGAATATGGGAGCTCTATTTGGACTTTACCAACGTTTTTAGACGTGCTAAAAAAAAATGACATTAAAAATACAAAATGAGCATATAAATTCAGGAGGTGAACGTAGAAAGAGCATTTTTGGACTTAAATTTATATAGGCTCCGCAAAGGTATCATTTAAAAAACAAATCGTTGAGTGATATACTATTTTTTAAACTAAACGATAACTTCTCTTAATATAAACCTTATTAATAAAACTGCAAATTATCAAATATAAGAAAATGTCAACGAAATTAAAAAATCTAAATTGCAAAGTAACTAAATGTATGGATGTAAATAAGTAAAACTATTATTTGAAAAACCTTGTTTTGCTTCATTTTTATTTTAACCTGAACCGGAACACACTGTTATTTTTTGCTTGAACCTGAACCTGAACACGAACCCAAATTTAACCGGTTCGAAACTCTGCTAAAAACTAATGGCGCAAAAAAATAGGAGTAAAAGAAAGTGGAGTAAATACTTTCCAAATGCCAAACAAAAACTGAAAGCCAGCTTTTAAGTATTATATAAAATCATACATAGTAGTAGAAAATTGGTATGCTGCTACTTTTTATGGAACCGCTCATACTAAAAAAGCTATTGAACTTCCTATAAGAACAAGCGAGATAGCATGTTATGAAAACATACATTTTCAAATTTTAAAAGCCTCGTAAAAGCGAACTTGATGAACTGCGATAGCATGAATGCTTGTGTGTATTTTATATAATCCACATTTAATTTTTTATTAGTATATATACGAGCTATTGAAAAACAGGGTATTACAAATAAAAATTTTTAAAAGAAAATTATTCTTTCAGTTAAAACAAAAGTAGTAATTTTATAAGTACATATTGTACAAATTTTCAGTTAAGAATTCTTATGCAAGCCCGGCTTTTGGGCTTATATGGACGTACCGCCACTGTTTTCACTGTCACACAGTGTAAGTAGAGTTTTTCACTGAACAAATTCCACAAATATTTTCCAGAGCGAGAATTCTGAAATAGTTTAATAATTAGGAGATATATTTATTTTTAACAAATTTTCATTGGAGTAAGGTATGTATTTTCAAAAGCCAACCTGTGTCAGCATGATGACATTCGAGTTTTTCTGCTATCTATCTTTCAAATATGACTCTAAGAGGACAAATATTTTCACGTTTGCGCGAATGAGTGCGAAATACAATTAACGAAATTCTATATATTTTCACATTTTCACATGGGGAAATGTAAAAAACGTGATGTAAAAAGAAAAACGGTGACTCACTATAAGATTTGTTTGCGTGCAGTAAAGTGAAAACTAATAGCGTTTTCTTTTCTCGATAAAATGTTGAACTTTTTCTACACCGTGCGAGGGCTGTCAAGTTTCGTGTTCTTTTCTGAAAAATAGGCAGCCTTTTCCCACTTTTGCACTCCAATAAATGACGGGTTAAGAATGTTGCCCTGCAAATTAGTTGATTCTAACAGGGTAACATTTTTATGTTCTTTTTTTGCACTAAAAATGCACATTTTGGCAGGGTTGAGGGAAACATTAAAAAATTTTTGCCATAGCACGAGGTAAAAAAAATGCAACATTTTGTTAAGAAAAGAAAACGCTATAAAGTAAAGTAAAGGGTGCGGTTATGGCAATAACTAAGGCTGTGGTTATATTGCGAGTATGCTCGGCGAACACCATGAAATTGTTTTTGCACCGAACACAAAGAGAGAGTCTGTACTCAATCTCACACCGAACACAAAGAGAGAGTCTGTACTCACTCTCACACTGAACACGATATGCTCGGTGTATTGTATACCGAGCACGCCGAGTATTCAGGGTGGCAATGAGTTATTTTACAAAACAGTATCATTACATATAAAATAGTATTAAACAAATGAGTATATTTTGACAAAAAACAACTCTGCAACGAGCTGAATGTAACCACCTTGACCGAGCACGGGAGAAAATGTTTTGTGTTCGTTGAACACCGAGCACCTGTATACCCAGGCGCTAAGAAAGAAAGAAATACTACGTGCAACATTTGGTTGCCACGCAGTAGTCAGTATTAATGAAACGATTCTCTACAGTTTTACTTATTTAAGTTTTTGTTTTTACTTTTATTTGCGAAACTCATAATTTTTTAATGAACTTTTTTAAATTAATTATATCTGTGTGTAAATTTTCTTTTTTTTTGCTTTTGTGACATTTGGTTTTTAAACTTTTCTCATATTTCTTGAATTGGCAACACTTTTTCATGACATTTTTCTTGTTATTATTATTAATTGTTTTTAAATTTATTTGCTTAATAATTAAATTTTTAATATTTCTATTTTTTGCTTACCATTTGTTGTTGATTTTTCGGTTTTTTCACCAAGTCTGGTACTTTTAATTAGCCCAATCGGTATAAATCTATGAGAGAAGGAAAAATTGAGTTGGAATTAGAAAATGTTAAGAACTTCTGAAAATTAAATATAAACACAGTAAATGACATATATAAGAAAATTAGGAGAATCTATTCTGGGAAAACTAGCTTAAAAACCCGTATGGCTGATACACATTCAGATTTTTTTGTATACCCTTTATACGAATAAAAGCAAATCACTGTTCTAAGAAACAAAGTATTGAGATTTTTAATAAGCGAGAATAGTTGCAGATACAGAGCTTGCAAATGGAGACTGATGGGTAAAGCAGATAGACATACTGATTTGGTCTGAACATCTACGGTATTTTTTTTCTTTTTTTTAACACTGATTTTTGAAAAATTCTGAAATCAATATGAATGAATGCAATACTACGTACCTATAAAGCGCAACACTAAATTTCGATTTCGGATCGATTTCTTGCGAAATTCTAAGACATTTTTCATTTACTATTTTTATCACAAAAGAAAAAAAAAAAAAACTATAAAAAAAATTTTATTCGCGATTGAAGATAACTAATCAGAGTTTGTTTTCGACCTAAGCTGCTTCGTTTCTCTTCCCCTTGCCTCTCACTCGCGTTAAACAAATTCAAACAAATTCGCGTCACAACGAACCCGAAAACAAAGGTTGCTCTCTTTTATTCGGAGAAACCGAGAAACTTCTACTTTAAGTTCCATGAGTAGTGATAAAACGAGAGCTCGTGAGAGCCACTGAACTTCCGAATGAAAGAAAAGAACGTCTTGCTTCGACCGATGGTTTCACAGAACTGATTACAAGACCGAAGAGGAACGAGCTCGCGACCTGCATGACAATAGACATAACGTCTATGAGAGAAGTAAAATTGAGCTGGAAATGAGTAGAAAATGTGAAGAAAATTTAAATATGAAATGTTAATACAGGAGATGACGTATATAAGAGAATTAGGAGAGTTCATTCAGGAGAAAACTTACATATAAAACCGTATGACTGATACTTTTTGTATTTGGAATTTTCCATTATCCTTATATTCGCCATCTACTGTAATTTAATAAGCCAGAACAGTAGCAAATCGAGAGGTTGCAAATGGAGGGTGATGGATAAAGCAGATAGACAAACTGATTTGATCAGAACATCTACGCTATTTTTTTTGATTTTTTTTTTATTTTTTTTTTTCAAGTACTGATTTTTAAAAAATTCTGAAATCTACTGACACAGACACTGAAAAAAAAAGCAATTACGACTGCGCATTTTTAAAAGTTAATGTGCAATACTACGTACCTATAAAGTGCAACACTAAATTTCGATTTCGGATCGATTTCTTGCGAAATTCTAAGACTTTTTTCATTTACTATTTTTATCACAAAAAAAAAAAACTTTAAAAAAAAAAATTATTCGCGATTGAAGATAACTAATCAGAGTTCGTTTTCGACCTAAGCTGCAGCGACCAGCAGCTTCGTGAAATCTGCTTCGTTTCTCTTCCCCTTGCCTCTCACTCGCGTTAAACAAATTCGCGTCACAACGAAAACAAGCTTGCTCTCTTTTATTCGGAGAAACCGAGAAACTTCAACTTTAAGTTCCATGAGTAGTGATAAAACGAGAGCTCGTGAGAGCCACTGAACTTCCGAATGAAAGAAAAGAACGTCTTGCTTCGAACGATGGTTTCACAGAACTGATCACAAGACCGAAGAGGAACGAGCTCGCGACCTGCATGACAATAGACATAAAGTCTTTCAAATTTTATGAGAGAATATTAGAGATAACAGTGTCAGTCGATGTGGGATGCAGTGAGTGATGAAATCAATATCAAAATCTACTGATTTTTTGACTTCAAACTGATTTAGTACTGATTTTTCTAAACCTAAGTATATTTTAAAAATCAATAATTTCCAAGACACTGAAATGACTGCGCATTTTCAAAGGTTAATGAGCAATTTTACGTAGCCATAAAATGTAACACTAAATAGATATATACATGATGTTCCAAAATCACTGCCGAGGGGTCGATTTCTTGAGAAATTCTAAGACTTTTTTCATTTGTAATTTTTTCCACAAAAAAAAAAAATAAAAAAGTTATATTCGCAATTGAAGATAACCAGCCATGCGATGAAACAGAAATCTTAATAAAAGAAATATATATAACTTTAATAGCTTTTTAGACGGGGAGGTGGGAAAGGAGGAAATGCGCTACGACCTATAACATCTATCGTGCCTTTTCATGGGCTTACTGTATCTCCATAGGTTCAGTCTTTGATAGAAGTTTTAGTATTGATCCTAGTTCTATGGAGTTTAGATTAACTTGTGGTATTTGACGGTGATCCAGATTTCTTTTACGAATATGGATAACTTCAAGTGGCGCATTTTCACACAATGTGTTTCGCAGACTCTCTATCTTCCCTACAAAATCTATATAAGGCATTAGATGTGATTCCCAGTTTTGTTAGGTGATAGTTTAACTTACAATGCCCGGTTAAAATTCCTATAACAATTTTTAAACTATTCTTAGATTCATGAGTTCATACATTCCTTAAAGTGTTGGTTATATGTTCGTAAAAGTTCTTTTGAATGTTCTAACCCTGGTATAACTCCACAGTAACAATTTTTTAAAAAAGACAGCCCGAGAAAAATCAACACCATTACCGCTTCACTGATCAGAAGCAGTAGAGGGTTCCGAAACAGTACTATCTGTGTGCTCTACTTATATATTTTGTTTGATGAGTGGCGTGGTTGCTTACTATCCAAAAATTTCCCATTAAACCAAATCTACTGATTCCAAATGAAATTTAATTTCAATTTAATACCAATTACAAACTAAATATAGTTTTCAAACTTTTAAAAGCATATATATCTAAAATGCCAATGTTTTTTCTAACAATTGCTACTCAAACAAAATAATTTTTAATAGAAACTATGCAAAATTTAAACCTATTATAAACATGTAAACACATTTCCTTTAAAAGTTTTTATTCTAATTAAAAAACAAATAAATTTTAATCCCTTTTTTCCGGTATAATTGTTTTCCACTTTTGTTAATGTTATACCAAACAAAATTTTAACACACTCACATATGTGCTTCAACAATTTAATTACTTTTACATGCCCAAAGAACAAAAAAAAACAAAGGAATAAAATCAAAAAATGTGTTTCCTCTTATCATGGAGACAAACCACAAAGTGGTAATTTCGATTAGGTGCATGAATATATATATCACCCAACTATACGCGACAGAACCGAATACATACACATATAAAATGAGTGCACAGTAGCAGCGAACGATATGTGACTAACGAAAATTTAAGCAATTTGTTGTCGCATCACGTAAGTCGACGAACATAAAATTTGATTACAGCAAAGAAGTTACTACAGAAACTTATACCTAACACATATACATATATGTAAGCATGTGCATCTATGTATGTGTAAAAATTCGCAAAGTAAAAATAACATAAAAGATATTGTCTAGAAAAAATAGGTCCTTCGAGAGTAATATAACATAGACAAACGTGTGAATTAAGCAGAACAAATTGTTAAGTTTGACAAAAATTTTATGATTAAAGAAAATACAAATTAAATATGCAAGACACAAACCATTTTAAATTTTAATTTTGGCAAGCTAGAAAATCCAAAATCAAACGTGACAATTTTTCTATGTGGTTAACTCTTTTTTTTTTTTTTTTTTGTTTTTTGTGTTAATATCATTATTAATTATTATTAATTATTTTAACATGTCACATAGAAAAGTTTTGTTAATTAGTCGTGTTAAAACCGTACACATGAAAACTAATTGAAAAAGTAATGCTAAAACAACTTTTTAAACGCAGTTTACACAGTTTTATAGTTATGCACAAAAGATTTTTATCTGTTGAATGCGGCATAAAAATGTTTTTCATATCTAACTACATATAAATGTTTATTTATTTTTGCTTTTTCTGCTTTTTTTTCACAACATATTATATTTAATTAGAAAAGTTTCTCCCAACCAACTTTCAATTTGATTAATAATTATGTAGCATCCATTATTTTCAGACGCAACAGGCAATTAAAATGCATACTGTTAAACAGCAAAATAAACAAAAATAGAAGGAACATTTTTCGGTGTTGAACAATGTTGAGAGAGAAAGTTGATAGTATTTTGTGAAAATTGGAAAACTGTGATTTTTTTTAACTGGAAAATTATTTTTTTTTTTTTTGGGAAAATAATCTGATTTGATTTTTTTCGTGTTTGACTGAAGAACTGATTCGTTAGTCGTTGGAATATAGGGTCTTTGAAGGTCTTGGACAACCAAGGGAATAGCGCTTTTTGTCTATATAAACTAATGGTTTCAAACTCATTGCTGTGTTCAGACATAATTAGTCCGTCATTGAGACAAATCTTGAGGATTCCTTTCTTTTGGTAGAAATTCCCTAATTTCTACTTTAAGATATCTAATATTTTTTTGGTGTAGTCCGAAGATGCTTTGTCGGGCCAAAATCCATGATTGCCATGGGCACTAGCGGATCCAAGGAGGAGGAGGAGCCTTTAGTTAACCACCCCCGCCCCCTCCTTCCCCCTTTAACAATGAAATTTTCATACACTTTGATCGTTGACTATAAATAAAAAAAACGGTAGGAGATGAAAAACTTAAAACCCTTCTTAGCAAATCTTTGGAGCCGCTAGTGAACATGAGAGTGATGATTTTTGAAGAAAAAAAAAATGATTCTGATAAACTTCTTAGTTCACCGCAAACCAACTTAGTTTGAACTAAGGCTTTGAATTTTCCCTTTTACTGGATATGGCCCAGTAAAGCCTAGCCTTTCAGTTCAAATTTATCCTTAAACTTTAGTTTCATATTATAATCACATTTAAAGGCATTGTTTGTGTTTCCTTAGCGCGAAAGAACGCTCATCATCCAAAACGTATGTTATTTCTGATACACAGATTAGTTAAGGCTAGATTAAAAATGACGGCAATAGCCTCGCATAAACTAGAAAGGTTCATAGTGTTTCTCCAACTCTCTCGTATTAATTGTGATTATCGTAGTGATATCACAACTCTCTCGAGTCAATGAGAACTTCGAAGTGCAGAGATGCGCATGTATACGCCCACACTCTTTTATGCTCTCTGTGCTTCACTGGCCAGAGTGTAGACACAACTCTCTTGAATAAATAAAAGCACCGAATATTCTCCAAAACTGTTTTCAGTTGTAAGGCTTTTAAGGGGGTATTCTAGTGAAGAGGAGTGAATTTTGGGAGATTTTTGAAGTGCCGTAAAAAAAGGCAATCAATATTTTTACTATCCATTTTTTCATGAGTTATTTATTAACATTACAAAAATACAGAAAAAAATTAACAAATAAAAAAAGTTGGAAATTCCAAAGTCAGTTGGCAAATACTGTAAACCAAAAAAATTATTATTATTATTATTATTTATTTAGAGAGTATTCGCATCTAAGACATGATCTTTTACATGCGCAAATTATTATTATAATATAACAACATATTTAGTAAAGTTATTAACAACAAATTGCTTAATATAAGGTAAATGTCGAATAAGATGATGAATTTAATAACAAATTAATATTAAGATTAAATAGGGTTAAAAGTGATCTAGAGGAAAGGAACAAATGAAGAAATAAAGTAATTAAAAGAAGAAAAAGAAAAAGAGAGAAAGAGAGAGAGAAATAGACTAGGAAAAATGTTGAAGAACTAAATGCTTAAAGTTTTTGAAATTAGAAACTGTCTTAATGTTAGATGGCAATGAATTCCATAACCTTATAGCGCTAACAAAAAATAGCCTACTTGAATTTCTAAAGTTATGGCTATGGATTTGAAGGTTTATACTTCTGCTTGATTTACAGAATTGAAGCTTTTCATACAAATAATTGGGGCTCTGTGTATAAATGAGCCTATGCAAAAAGATACAGTTCCTGACATCAAGGTATCCGAAGAGATCAAGACCAAGAATTTTCTTACTATAAACCGAGATATGTACGAACTTTTTTACACCATATATGTAGCGAGCAGCATTGTTAAATGCAACGAGAAGTTTGTGTGAAGACCTTGAGTCAAGTTTACTATAAACAACTTCCGAGTAGGTAATTATAGGCACTAGTAGTTGCAACACTAGTTTACGTTTAGTTTCACATGGTACAAATGCAGCAGCCATCCTAAGATTTCGCAGGACCACGTACGCTTTACTCACCACAGAGTTAATTTGATCATCACACGAAAGATATGAATTAATAATAAATCCAAGGCTCCTGACCTTATTAACGAACTTCAGCTCGATTCCATTGAGAACAATGGGGGGAATATCGGTGTGTAAGTAAGACGCTTGCGAGATAGGCAGAACAAATGATTTAATTGGATTTAATTTGAGCATGTTATCACTGGCCCACTTGCTAATTGTACATAAATCTTCATTTACTCGTGCACATAAATCCTCAACAAGACCTATAGGTCTAGATAAGTATATCTGGAGGTCATCAGCATAAGCATGCATGGAGATATGACGACAAACAGCAAAAATATCATTTAAAAACATAGTAAAAAGAAGCGGACCAAGAACAGAGCCTTGAGGCACACCTCTGTTTACTGTCTTGTACATCGAATAAGCATTACCAATCTTTACTCTTTGAGATCTACCTTCTAAATAGCTTTCCATCAACCGTACCGCAGTATCTGAGAATCCAAAGCATTGTTTCAACTTTCTGCAAAGCAGAGAGTGACTAACGCTATCAAATGCTTTAGAGAAATCTAAGAGGCATAATAAAGTGAGATGACCCTTATCATATGGTGTTCTAATATCGTCCAGAATTTTTACAACAGCAGTGGAGCAACTGTGTCCAGAGCGGAAACCAGACTGGAGAGGTGATAAAAGGCTAGACTCACTAAGGTTACTAGAAATCTGTTCAGCCATGAGTGATTCACAGACTTTGGATAGAGATGACAATATACTAATAGGGCGGAAATCAGCTGGTGTTGAGGCCATCGATATTTTTGCTATCGGAATAACTGTGGCCACTTTCCAAATTTCAGGGAAACGAGAGCTAGTGATGCAGTGATTAATAATGTGTGTCAGAGGACTGAGAACATAGGGTGTTATGAGTTTTATAAATTTTATAGCAATACCATCTTCTCCGATAGCATTCGATCTAATTTTCTTTATGCAGCGAGCCACATCCGTTTCACACACAGCATCAAACTGGAACCCAGCAGGAGATTTGGTAGTATTCATATGATCCGAGAACTTGGGTGAATTTGATTGAGAACCGCATACAAAGTAATCATTGAGTGCATTGGGATCAATCCCACACACACCGGATTTAAATTTACGCACACCAATTTCCCTTAAATTAGACCATAATTGTTTAGGGGGTAATGAAGGATTCAGTTTGGATGTGAAGAACATCTTCTTTGACTGCTTAACAGTAGATGTAGCTTCATTCCTGGCTTTTTTATAATACTCTCGGTTTTGTTCTGTAGGATTTCTCTTCCATTTATTATAACTTTTATGACGCTTCTTTAAGGCTAGCCTCACCGAGTGCGTAAACCAAGGACAAGTGCTATTTGTAATACGGCACGCACGTAGGGGTACGTGGCTATCATATAGTTTAGAAATGTTTTCGAGAAAGTATTTTAATTTATCATCAACTGAGGTAAAAAACCAACAGTCGGACCAATTTCTGTTAGATAAGTCATTATGCAGTGACGCGAAATCAATTGACTTGTAGTCTCTGTAAGTAAAAGTGTTTTCTGCGACAATTGGAGTAAGATCAATATTCAATGTACAGAAAATTAGATCGTGATCAGAGATGAAAGAGATTTGATCAAATAACAGCACAGAGGAAACATCCGAAACCACAAAGAGATCAAGTAAGCTTGGAGAAGCATTGCTTGCGAATCGAGTTGGCATGGTGGTATTGACTATACTGAGACCAACTTCATCCAAACTACTAGTAAATTTTCTCACATGGCTGTCACTAGAAAGAAGATTCAGATTGAAATCTCCACATAAAACAAAGTGATCAAAGTCAATGACACAATCAGAAATGGAAGTGAATAACAGGTCGATATTGGAACTACGATTTGGATTGTACACACATGATAAAAAAAATTTTAGCTTTATTACCAAGAATTTCAGCATTTATGAACTCCACCTCTGATCCACTAGATTTACTCAAAATATTAACACTTAAATTTGACTTACAATAGATTGCAACACCCCCGCCTCTTCTATTAAGCCTGTCATTGCGATATAGCTTATAATTTTTTAAATTGAGGTACTCATCTTTCACATCAGTTAAAAACCACGTTTCTGAAACACATATGACGTCAACTGAGGAGTCTTCAAAAGCATACTTCACACAATCTAATTTAAAATCATTGAGGCTTCGAGCATTGAAGTGAGCAACTTTAAGCCCATTGTGCTGTTTGCATAGAACATTTATCATAGTTTTAAAGTTATTATTAGCGCCAATGTCAGCATTGGTCAAAACCATCAAAAAATTATACGTAGACAGTCAAACTGAAAGCATTTATGTAAAGGCTGTGTAGTAGTAGAAAAAAATAGGAGAAGAATGAACAAAAATGAATATAACATTATCATAATTACAAAAAAAAAATATTTTTCTTAATTTGCAGGATTTGAACTTATGCTACAAATTTAAAAAAAAATTAAAAAAAGAGTTTTATGGGATTTGAACCTTGGCTCACAAGTGGCTGTGTGGTTACTGGCGTTTTAGACAACTAGTCTATGGCATCATGAATTTAGACAACAACTATTTTGGAGTTTTGGAGGCTAAAACGAGTACTCCATGACTTAGGACATACAATGTTAAAAAGAAGTATACATAAAATGCAAGAGCAATAGAGTGTAAATCCATTGCTCGCTTTGGAGCGCTCGATGATTACTCCTACGATCATCTTAAGTTCAACTGGGTTAGTAAATGCGCCTATATGTAGACTAAAATTTTTATGTGCATAGCAGCCAGCAGTTGCCATGAAAAACAAAAGTGCAGCAATTTCAATGGCTCTCTCACATTTGTTACGAGTGCATGTGTGTGTTCGATGTATATTTCCAAGTAGGTTGCAGATTGAACAACTAGTGGTAGATCCAGAAATTTCGAAAGGGGGAGGATTTGCAATTTTTGATTTCTTTTTTTTTTATGAATTATATCAACGATCAAAATGTATGAGATATTTAGAGTAGGCAGGGGGTGTGGCATTTTTTAAAAATCGTTCTCCCTCTTCCCCCTTTGGATACGCTAATGTATTGAACTAACAATTAAAAAATATTCGAAAAGTTTGTTATGAAATGTTTGCCATAAATGTGAATGAGCAAAAACTTTAAATTTTTTTTTTTTTTTTTTGTAAAGTGTGAATGCAAAAAGGATGAAAAATACTTGACAGCAGCAATTGAAACGTTTTAATTTTGATGTTACATGATGTTTAAGGATTTTTAGAATTGAAATCGTAAAAATGTAAAATAGTTGAATAAGGTAGGCACTAAAACTACTTCTCGGGTTGTTCAGCAAGAATGGGGGGGGGGGGGAGGGAATAAAATGAGTCCCTTCTGCACTCGTCACATGATGTGATAACATATTTCATTACAAAAGTTTTCGTTTTTATGTTTCAAAAAGTGCAACCATGAGATTTTTAAATGTTTCATTTTCTCTATTTCCCTATAGAAATTAGGCGTTGCATACTTTTAGGCTTAAAGTAAAATATACAATAAAATATGTTTCAAAAAGTGCAACCATGGTATTTTTAAATGTTTCATTTTCTCTTTTTCCATCTGGAAATTATGCGTTGCATACTTTTAGGCTTAAAATAAAATATACAATAAAATGCACACTTATAAACTCACACATCTTATGAAACTTCACTCATCCTATGAAACCTCTCACGACACCGACATGACATTTGATTTTAATTTCTATTAATTCCTATAAATTTTCCTTCAGCCCCGATTCAAAATTTTATCACATCAAAAAACAGTGGCATATCAGTGAGTATCTTGGAAATTAGAAACTTTTAGTTATACCATTTCCTATGAAATTAGCTCATATAGTTTATGTAGACATACATAATCACCACTTATTAAATATAATAAAGAGAATTCCTGAGATCTTTCCTGAATCTCACAATACTTAATTTACTTTTCAATATTCAGAATCAGAATCAAAAGAAAATTATAGCCTGAAAGAAATTAATTAGGAAAAAGAGCGATTGAAATAGTCAGAATATCATAACTGAGAGAATTTAGAATTACTGCTAAACTCACACTTGAAGACCTAAAATTAGTAGAAAAAAGTTCAAAATATTTTAAATCCTAGTAAAAACATTAGCATGCTAAAAACAGAGGTACAATTTCAAGGTTAGTTAAAAGAAAAAACTTGCAATTAAAACGAAAAAATAAACCTGGAACTTTTTAACAAATCTTAATTCACAGTCTCAATATCTCAAATTATTGAAATTATAGCAAAGAGCCTTAAGCTTAAACTACTCTATAAACTTGGTTCTTCGTTTTATATTAACGAAACTTATTTTTAATTATCAAATGTTACCATTAATTTGACATAATTTTAATCATTCTCCTATCATTACCTCAAACTACTTACATACGTGCATGTAGTAATCTTGAGGAAGCTCATCGTTGTTAGCGCATAACTAAGTAGTTTATTCCGCTACTTGTTGTCGTTCGCTCGTTTATCATATATACAAGTAAATTGAAATTGATTACTCTCCCTCAGCTCAGCTCAGCTCTGTTTAGCTCAACTCAGCTCAACAACTCAACTTGTTAGCAAACTCATTATCTTAATTAAAATGACGATGATGTTGATAATAATGATGTGAATATGTATTGAATGAACATAACAAGCGGCAAAAGTAAATACGCTCACTGAGCATACACGTTAGAGTTGAAAACTTGGGTGTAACTTCAACAAGTTTTAAGCGCTTACACATGACAAACTACAAGTCACACTACAAATCATATTATATGCTCTTTCAAGTTATTGATTTTTTGATTTTTTTTTTTTCAATTTTCTTGTAGGTATAAATTAGCAATTAAATAAATAATAAATTCAGTCAATAAAGAGTAAAAACAAATTGTTAAAAATATTTTAAAATTAATTATTAAATTGTAAAAATATCAGAAAGAAAATCAAAATATTTTTCGTACTTAATAATTCTTGAAATTAGAAAATTTGTAAAAAATTTTAATTAAATTTAATTTAATTTAAGAAGCAAACTTTTTAGGTTTATTTTTTCCCATAACAATAGCGATCTTAATATCAAGCGAGATTACCCCACACAGTGGGGTGAAAAGGGGGGGGGGGGGGGGAGGGGGTTATAAAATCAGGACAACAACAACGACTCCAAAGACTGTCATATCTGCTCACGTCTTCCCAAGTGTATCGCACAACTACTGTATACCTTTTTCTCATTTACAGTAATCCCCCTTTAATAGCGCAGATGAAAATGTAAAATTTCTATTGCAATTAAACGTGCAACGCAATTAAGCGGGGATTACTGTATATGTGCGCCTATACTAATATTGTGGGCATGCCGTAAGTATGTACCTAGCAGTAACAAGGTAGGCAGATAGGCAGGTAGGCAGGCAATCAGCCTCTAATTACGAATGCAGCACCTGCTGTCATGTTGGCAAGCACGTCACATTGTGGTGAACCTCACGTCTACATACGAAACGAAATGCAAGTAAAACACAAAATACAAGAAAGAAAAACCAAAAAATAAAATAAAAAAACAACTACAAACTTTGTTAGTAATATTAGGGAAACAATGAAAAACAACGCACTATTGTATGGGTAGGTAAGAATGAAGTTTTTTCCCCCAATTACCCGCCCCGTTTCCTGCTAGGGTCCGCAAGTGTGTATGTATTTAGAATCCCTAAGAGAAAATTTTAAAGTTTTATGTATGAGTTTATTAGAAAACTTGCTCAAGTTTAAACCAAAGCAACATATGTACTACATACTTACTCGTACAATCATATACATATACATACAGTACTTTTCGCTTATAACGAATCCAATTAAAATTAACTATCCATTACAGCAAAGCAAGTGGAAAGTACCAATCTAGTTCCTATAAATGCGAATGCGTAAACCGATTAAAGCATACTTTCGGTAATGTCGAACCACTTTGGCTTTCAAAATGTTTATAATTTTCGGTTCGAAATTCGAAAAGCAAAACTCTAAACTTTTTGATCTATTGGTAAAATAATATTTTAAAACTGTTGTTGGATGAAGTCACTGCTGCGGTAGCCTACTTTTCAAAAATTAAACAATTTTTGCCAGACTGATCGTCCCTTGAAGTTCACTTTAAACGAAAACTACTGTATTTACACAGATATGCTTACACGTATAAGTACTTGACCATAGTAATTTCATGTTTTTCCCCCATTCGTATTAATAAGTAGGTATAAACTTTAATGTTTGTGCAAAGCAAAAAAAAAAACAATATTCATTAAAACAAAAACTGAAGCTGTAAAATATTTATGCTGTTAGTCTCAAGAGAAATTAAAATTACAATCGATATTCTCGTATCAAAAGTTATCGAACAAATATATATCGCTGAGTGTGAGTAATTGAATAATTAATTGCAATTGAAATGTGGTGACCCGATTTTATATGCAACAAATGAACTGACTAACACATATCTTAATCTGATTCTCGCGAACGCTGGGCAGCTACAAAGATAATGCTCAGTAGTATCGTCGTCCTCAAGACACGATTTGCAAGTTGAATCGGTGATGACGTCCATGTTAGTCATATGCTGACTACATGTATTGTGCCCTGTAATAACACCAGTAATCTCTGGTCCATGACATCGAGAAAAATGAAATTAAAGTTCAGAGTAAGGAAAAGTTTCTAGGTTAAACACATAAAACGCACATAAGTTTTTAAATAAAAATGCATTTTATATGAAATTTTTTTAGAGATATTCCTGTGACTTTGAGAAAATGTAATAAAAAAAAAAAACAATTTTTGCAAAGTTGAAGTAGAAGTTCGACTTTCCCCGTTAAGGTCTTAGGATGAGCTTTTCGCTTTGATCCTTTCAGAATTACATTTATTACTTTAACAACCACATATTTTGTACATTTTAATTTTAACATGAAAATATTAACTAATATTTGTATGTGATTCATAATATTACCTAATTTTTCTTTTAAAAGTTCATGACAAATCAGACCACTCGGCAAATAACTTTGTCTCAGATTTATGAAGATAATGCACTTGCTATTGTCTTTGACAAAGTTTATATACTTGTAAATAATAAAATATTCAACATATGTATTCAATATGTAGTTTCTAATGTCAATAATGCTCTATTAGCCAATTTGTCTTTGCATTCTCTTACAGCTGCTGCTTCTGGTGTTACACCTTGTCAGCAGTTTAGCTTAACTTGTCTACCAGTTGCTTACATTACTTCCTTCACCACGTTAAGAATCGCGCGATTGCATTTCCGCAGTAGTGAAGAAGCGTAGCAATGACTCATTATACCCCACAACTATTCAATGGTTAAAGAAAAATTAAAATGCAAAACATGCTGCTCATATAGCATATTAAAATATTGATGGTAATAAAGTGAAATGAAAAAGTATTTTAGTACAATCATATGCTAGTAACTGAGTTGATTGTCGCTTAAGGAAAACGCAAGCAACTTGAAATTTCCACGTTGTTGAAATTTCCACGTTGTTGCCAAGTGAGCAAAATGACTTTGAAACTAATACCATGACAATGTGGTAGAATCAAAAATACATACCTACACTAATATAAGACGAAGATTGGTAAATATGACTAATGAATAGTGAAAGAAATGTCTCATTTTTTTCAGACAAACATAAATTACAATTAAATGTCGACTTAGCCGTGAGAGGTGTTGACTTAATCCCATGACTGCAGGTAGCCAAATTCATCGGACTAAACCGAAGAACTTTGAGCTAGCGGACAGCACTGTCTATGGGCCACATTCCTTTCAGGTATCACCTCAAGAAGATGAAACTTGTTTAGAATGATACCAGTGGGTTGTGTCTGAAGGAGCTGGAAATATCGGCGAACATACTGTGTCAATTACCAGCGTTGGCAAGCAGAATCATTTTTAAGCACTAAGTCATTGTCACGTATGCCTCTGTAGTATGTAAAAGACGAACTTTGGTTAAGTCCACAGCATCCTCTCTGACCAGACTTCAGAGAAGTGTGTGCCTAAGTATCACTAGTGCAATGTGTACTACATCTGGCGATGCCCTTAATGCCTTGCTTGATTTGCTTCCTCTAGATCTTCGATTCCGTAAAGAAGCGATAAGAGTGACCTACAAACTCTGGTTAAATAGAGTCTGGCATGTCGAGGCGGATGTAGAATACAGTCAGATATACCACCAGTTGCCAATAAAATGCCCACTGTTCTTGATGCCCGTGAACAATCATGTGTCTTGTATCCGCTTCGGAAGAAGATATGACGTCAGGTTCGCTAAACGTATTCAATGGTTAAGTCCAGAGGTCTTACTGCGAGGTCTCTGTCATGTGTTCTATACCGACGAACCCAAGATCTCAAACAGCACGGGATCCGTTTGGTACTTGGACGATAAGACCAGGTACTATTTTTCCACTGGCACTATTTTTAACTGAGGTTTTGGCTTTACTGGTCGTTTCACTGAGAGGAGATGGCGTGGGAAGTGCGTAGGCATCTGCAGTGATAGCCAAGCTGCACTGCAAGCCCTTGTTAACCCTGTCAGTTCTTCAAAATTGGTCAGCGAGTGTAAGGCAAAGCTAAATAATGTTTCAAAATACAACAAGTTATGTGGGTTCAAGGACACTGTGGTGTTGCAGGGAATGAACTAGCTGATAAACTAGCTTATAGAGGTTCTACAATTACACCATGAGGTCCGAAAACTTTTCTTGGCATAAGTTTTGGGGAGATCATGCTTTGGATCAACGATTTCGTGGGTTCTATTCATAGAAAAAGATGGTCCGACCTTGACTTCTGCAGAACTGCAAAGTGCTTCGTGAGGTAACCTAATCGGAAATCAGCGGAATTTCTTCTGAAACTGAGGAGAAAGGACCTGAGATTACTGGTGGGTGTCATCACAGAACACAACAGATGTGGTTAGCATATGATTAATATGGGCGTCATCACCGATCCAACCTGCCAATTGTGTTTTGAGGTCGACAATACTATAGAGCGATATCTTTATAGCTGTCCAGGGTTCGCGAGAATCAGATTAAGGCTGTCGGGTAGTTATATCTTTAGTATGAATGAATACTTCTTCCTAAACTTCTAAGGTTCATTAGTGAAACAAATCTTTTTCCTATTCATCCCCTCACATATCTTTCCTGTCTTTATACATTCTTCTACTGGCTCTATCTCGGGTATAGTACAATGATATTTGAGACTGAGTGCGTTTGCGTAGTCCAGCCCACTCTCAACTCTAACTCTAAGCACTAAGTCACCGAAGTGACTCTTTTTATTAGAAAAATCCTTACGGTCTTTTTTTAAAGCTTTTACTTCCCATCTGGGAAACGAACCTGAGGCAGTTGGAACTCCAATCTAGCACTCATTCATCAAGCCGCCGAGGTGACGGTGAAGGCCAGGCCACCGAGGTGACGGTGGCAATCTTGAGTCTTCGATATGTTGATGATTCTGAGATTGGTCACCTGGCCTAAGGATTAGCGCAGGCTGCCTATATACGGAAGCAAGTGCTCAGAGTTGAGGCATCAGGCGGTAGGGGACAAAAAGGGATCCATCTGGATCTGATTCAGTCAATTCCCTAACTAATAAAAAAAACACATGTTTTTTAGCTAAACAGATTTTTCATAACTTGAGTTTTTTCTTTCTAATTAATAAAATGGCCTCATATAAATTTATAATCAAATGGTTTCTGGATTCAGAGATACTTAATACGTTGTTATACAAAATTTGTTATCAATTATAAAATGATTTTGAAATAAAAGAGTCGACTTAGCCTCGCCTTTCTCTATCTTTTACTGCACCTAGGTATCTATTTATCCTACATATGTGTGCACGTACAATATAAAAATCTGAATTACTACTGTCTAGCGTGCATATATATATATAGAAGCAAATAAATAATTGCTTAAACAAACTGACCAATTGTAAGTATAACATTACAGTCTTTACTCACTAGCAGGCATAAATATAAACTTACTTTAGTTTTACCTAGGTTCCATACACCAATAATTATGATTAATATCCAATGTTCAATGCACACACACACACACACACACATAAATAAATATTGTAGAGATACGAAGATATAATTTGTCTGCAGCATACAACACTGCAACTAACTTTCCATCAGGATTCATTTATCATAAAGCCACAACAAAAACTAAAAACTCATAAAATTATACTACTAGAAACCAACAATTTTTGGAGTTCTATCTGCTGCAGCTGCTGTTTTGTTCTTGTAGATGCTGCTGTTGCTTCGTTTTCTTCGCCTTTGTCTAAGTCCAACCAAAAATAATATTTTATATGTTTTTTGTTGCTGCCGCCCTGAAAGCTCATAAAACCAAAATGACATGCGAGCCAAGCAACGGAATATTAGATTATATTGTACTTACGTATGTATAGTATACTATACATATCAGCAACATCTTCAGCAACATCATCAGCAGCAACATCAGCAATAGCAAGAGCAATTTTTTTTTTTGAATTTTTTTTGTAATTGTATTCTTTGTGTTATAGTAAATTATTACATTCTTGCTAACAGCAACATATTGATGTTGCTTGCTGCTCCTGATGCTGATGCTGCTATTGATGCTGATGCTGCGGCTCGTGGTAGTATTGCATTGGTGCAATGTGTAGAAAGCAACACGCTTTTGTCTTGTCTTTGCGCGTACATCATAGATAAGGCATCTCTAAATATATCTAAGATGCATACCACTGTACTCCATCGTGCTTACTACTATTTTTTACTATTTTTACATTATGTACAACTACTACTACTATCACTACTACTATTACTATTTTTACTGTTGCTGGAGTTTTGTTTCTTTTTTTCTTTTTTTTTTTTTTTTTTTTTTGGTGTTGTTGTTATTAATGTTGGTGGCTGCATTTTATATAGTATATGCAATAAAAACTATTATTATCTTTATTAGCGTAAATTTAAAAGCTACATCGCGTGCTCTGCACAATTGTGAGATTTTTATTGTTTCTAATTGTTGATAATTTTTTTATAGCAGGAAGTTTATGCTGGAATGTAATTTTTCTAGTACCTACGTACAAACGATTAAATATGAGGGTTCCCACTACTCACTTATAAATTAGGATTAATAGAAAAATGAATCAGAAAAACTGTAGCATCGTATTAAATATAAAAATTATTTCTTTCTGTGGTACTTGAGACTCCATATTTGCTCTCATTTACTAGACCACCAAGGTGGTATCGTATTATTACTCAGGAGTACAAAAAAAAAACTACTGAATCCTATTACGTTTCGGCACTCGCTTTCTAGATATATTTAAAAATATATCGGTATTATTGAATTGAGTTTAAAAACATGCACTAAAAAGTGTTAGTGTGTCGCAGACTTAAACTTCCTTAATAAATGCCAAAAAGTACTTCTACTAGCATTTAATAGTCTATAAGGGGGAAACTCGTTTTAGCAAAGTCGACGTTAACTAACGGAAGTCCCCAAACTTCTTGTTATCTTTTTTATTGAAAATTCTACTGCCGCCAATGTACAGTGACTCACAAAACTGATCACACAAAGGGAATGGATTCAAATCAAAAAGTTAAAGCATAGTTAAGTTTCTACGCATTCAGATGAACAAAAGGGTCTTGAAAGTCCCGGAATTTAAACCATAATTAACTCATATCGTCCCAATGTTCGATTAGTTGAATATCAACTTTGAAAATTCGTCAAAAATACATTTATAAATTTTTCCCAAAAGTACTCACTGTATAATATTTCTACATATACTGCCTTTAACCTTGCATTTAAATAATTTAAAAATATTGAATTTCACTTAACTTCAAGGCCAGGTGAACAGACATATTTTTTTGAAAGGTGGTTTTGAAAATCAACAAAAAATAGTAAAATTAATTATTTTGCATTATTATTATTTTGACTCGATAAAAAACCAACTTGATATGAAAATTATAACTTCACAGGTTTTTATATATTTTTCAGAGGCTATAGCTGACCAAACTTTTGTAAAAAAATATAATTTTTGAATATTTTCTGTTTTTAACTTGTAATAACTTCTAAAATACTATGTTAAATACAGGGAATACTCATGATGTGGCGTTGAAATATTTTTAATTTTTTTTACACTTGGTCACCTTATTTTCTTGGAGTAAGCCAAAAACTGCTATACCCTCTAAAATTCAGAAACATTTATTTTTTATTTTTTTTTAAGTACTAAAATTTCTTATTGAAGACATATTGTCGCCTGAGAATTGATTTGGCGTATGTGTATAAGAATTCCTATGCCTATACGCCAAATCAATTCTCAGGCAACGATATAAATATTGCGGTTTGAAAATTTTCCAAACTGGATCATGGCATCTAATACCGGGACGATATGAGTTAAATTTTTTCTAAATCGGATAGATTATCAGACTTCAAAAATTGAGCTGTGAAAATTGAAAAAAAAAAAATTGTTGACCAAAAAAATTTGAAAAAATAGCTCGACATCGTTGAACTGATCTAAAAGACCCGTCTTGTTTAAAAAATAACTATTTGTTTTCCTAATAAGTACCTTCCCCCTCAGCCCGTTTCCCTTTTTAACCAATAAAAATCTAATAAATATTAAGCATTGATCATGAATCAATCAAAGAAACAAAAACTTTAAAAACACGAAAAATCTCGGAAATCTCTAAATCCGCTAATGAGTCCGAGACTTGTTTCTTGGGCTCTCAGGAATCTTGAGCACTATCCTATCAATCTTTTTATAAGAATTTCTACCAAATTTATAACTTCTTTGACTATTTCTTAACGTATAAACCTTCAAGTTTTTGCTGGCTTGATCCTCCATAACTCAGGGTTATCAAAATTAACTATACTGGTTTATCTTTCTTTAGCGCAGTGTAGGACAATTTTGATTTGCCTGTTCACACATACAATATAAGCTACTTCGTGTAGCGTACGAACTATTAGCGAACAATGGCGGCATTCGGCCGATGTGTGAGAGCAATTTCGTCAACGCAAATCATGTCAGTTGACATCAATGTGTATATGAGTAGAAACTGAGAGGATTTTTCAGTAATTTTGACATAATGATGCCTCACAGGTAATATTATTGTCTTGCTCTTACAAAATTACTTCTAATACACTTCCCATAAGAAAAAGCAAGATAGCATTTCATTCATAATTAACACCAGAGCGCTGTCGCTCTCTCAGATACACACACCAGCATGCATGTTTAGGTATTGGTTTGCTCAACACTGCTTTAGTGTGATGAAAATACATATAGTAGAACGACCTTAACCAAGCTCAGAGTCTCAGAAATTTGTTTACTAGAGATTGTCATTATTTTTTACTGAGTACTCCAAAATTAAATACAGAGAAACATTGGTTGAGAAAATTTTTTTCTCTACCACATAATGCTCAAAAAATGTCTGTAATAAATTCAATGAAAAAATATCGGGGGCTTTCTAATACAGTAATCACATTTAATTGGGTCAATGAAAATGTACAATTTCTGGTTAATTTAACCGAAGAATGTAAATAACCGAGGATTTTGAGTACATTTTAAACTAAAACCGGTAAACTTTTGGCGTAATTAAACTGGGAAATGCAATTAAGTCGGAGTCAATTACATACTATAAGTTTCTTTGAAAGTCAAAGTTATTATCTTCTGATTCTTATTTACCAATGTATTAACCCAATCTCTGTTTTTATTTCTTTCTTTCAGGCTCATGTGGTTGCCGCCTTCGAGCAATCCCTCTCGAATATGACATCGCGTCTACATCAACTGACAGCGACTGCAGAGCGTAAAGATGGCGAGCTAACCGATATGCGCCAAACGATCGAGCTACTACGAAAGCAATCCATTCAGGCGGGCCTAACAACGGCACACATGCAAAGTATGGGTGTGCAGACGCAAGGTCAAAATCAAAATGATATGTTAAGCAGTAAACCACCACCACTGCCACCATCTTTATCAGGAGGACCACAACAGCATATGCAGCAGCAGCAGCATCGAACGCCACAACATCAACAACAGCAATCAGCAATGCAGCTGCAGCAACCCAACGGTACGAATCCAAGTGGTGGAGTAATGCAACGTCACCACAGTTCCGACTCAATGTGTTCGCTAAACTCGATAAGTTCTGGTTGTTCGGCACAGGATAAGAAAAAGAAAAAAGGTTGGCTACGTAGCTCATTCACTAAAGCATTCTCACGAAATGCCAAAATATCAAAAACTAGTCGTGCAAATGGTAACTATACCGATCAAACAAGTAATCTGAGCCTCGGATCTAATGGTGGGTTCACAAAAGCAAACGGTCATCATCATGGTCACGTTGAACCTGTAGGACTTTCGGCGTTAGCAACACAACCACCACCGCCACTACCGGTATCGCCTACGAAAAGTAGCCCCGCGAAAACTGTAACACTCATCGATAATGCCAAACCGATTGATGCCATTGACCAGGACGATCATCATGTTGTGGAAGATCTGAAGAAGCAATTAAGAGAGAAAGACTTAGTGCTAACGGACATACGTTTAGAGGCTTTAAGTTCGGCATCACAATTGGAAAATCTCAAAGAGACCGTGAATAAGATGCGTGCTGAAATGATGTCACTCAAACAAAATAATGAACGTCTGCAAAAGATGGTGACTACACGTTCGCTGGCCGGTTCGGAAGCATCGTTGGGAAATCCCACAAGTCCAAGTGGTTCAATGGGTGAATCAAGACGTTATTCGCTAGCGGATGGAAATTCACGACCGCCCATGGAACTGCCAAAACGTTTGGCAGAAGAAGTCGAAGAGGAGAATATACCACCGGCTCCGGCACCTGAGCCACCACCACCGCCATTGAGTCCCACAACGCATATCGATTTGACACCGCCACCACCCGCACTTGAAGGTATATCAAGCCCTGCCCATATACCGGCTACTGTTGAGGAGATGCCCGATGTAACGGATGGCAAGAAAATTGCAATCGCTTGCTATTTAGGGCAACCAGAATCTTTCGTTAAATACTGTGAGGAAATGCTTGAAGTTGATGATTTCTATGCAAATGGCGCAGTCGCTGCTGAGAATGCTGAAGCAAATGACGACAACGAACGCAAACCATTTCCAATGGCAAACTTTAATGAATTCGTCATCGCTTACACGTACATATCAGGGAAGACAACATGGCAAAATCTAGATTACATAGTCAGGAAAACTTTCAAAGACTATGTGTCACGTATCGATCCGGGCACTAATTTGGGCTTAAATACAGACTCCATAACATCATATCATTTGGGTGAAGCAAAACGGGGTCCTGAAATGGGTTTTCCAGAATTGTTGCCCTGTGGTTATATTATCGGGAATGTGCGTACGCTGTACATTTGTTTGCAGGGCGTCGGAAGTTTAGCGTTCGATAGCTTAATACCGCGCAGCATTGTACATCGTTATATTAGCCTGTTGACGGAACATCGACGACTGATACTGTGTGGTCCGAGCGGTACGGGAAAATCATATTTGGCACGACGTTTGGCTGAGTTCTTGGTAGCGCGTTCAGGTCGTGGCAATCCTTCTGAGGCAATTGCAACTTTTAAGTAAGTCTTTAAAATATTCGAAAGAGTAGGAGAATTTAATTTTCATATTTTGCATATCTTACAGCGTTGATCATAAATCATCCAAAGAATTACGACAATATCTTGGGCATATTGCGGAACAGGCGGCCATTGCGAATGGCGCTTCAGAACTACCATCTGTGATTATATTGGACAATTTACATCATGCTTCCGCTTTGGGTGATGTATTCTCGTGTCTGTTGAGTGCTGGTCCAGCAGCGAAATTACCATGCATCATCGGAACTATGTCGCAAGCAACTTGCAATACTACAAATCTACAATTGCATCACAATTTTCGATGGGTAAGTAGTGGGTGGATGTGGGTACAGAAGCAAGGGAAAGGAAAGTAAATTTCTTTATTATTTCTTTAGAATGAAAGTTTAATTTCATTGGAATTGAAAGCTTTAATGGTAATGAGTTATAATAATTTGTTATTTAATACGATTGAAAATTTTAATTCTGAAATGATAATGAAATAATAAACCCATTGATTCCCAAATTCTATTAAAAGTACTAGCAATGACTACCCCTAGATATAGTAGTTTTATTACTTTTAATTGTCCTCCAAATATACCATATTGAAAAATCATTTCCTCTCCCTCTAGGTTCTCACTGCCAACCACATGGAACCGGTCAAAGGTTTCCTCGGACGCTTTCTGAGACGTCGTCAATTTCAATTGGAGCTACAAACACAACATTTACAACCAGAATTGGCAACAGTTTTAGCATGGTTACCAACAGTGTGGCAACATATTAATCGCTTCCTTGAAATACACAGTTCCAGTGATGTAACAATCGGGCCACGCCTCTTTCTAGCATGTCCCTTAGATCTAAAAGATTCGCAAGTGTGGTTTACTGACATTTGGAATTATCATTTGTCACCTTATTTGGTAGAAGCAGTTCGTGAAGGTGTACAACTCTATGGCAGACGTGGTGGTGCATGGAATGATCCCTCAGTATTTATACGTAATTCATACCCCTGGCCCTATGGTCCTGATTCAGTGCCACCTCTAAGACAAATTAATGCAGAAGATGTTGGTTTAGAAGGAGTTGCCGCTACTAATGGAGAAAATCAAGATCCTTTGGTAAGTTTAAGAATTCTAAACAAAAATCAGAACCCGAATACTAATTGTGTTTTTATTAATTTTTTCTTCTTATAGCTCAACATGCTTATGCGTTTGCAAGAAGCTGCCAACTATTCTGAAAATCAAGATCAAGAATCCGATTGTGCCAGTTTAGATTCTAATGTAACACCTGATAGTTCAGCGGGTGCAGAGTAAATTAAAAAAAAAACAGAAAAAAATGTAAAACTAAAACTAAAAATGAAAAAAGTCATTGTTTAAATTGAAGATTACTATATAGCGATAACACACAGCTTTCCCAAAGTTATATAATATTTATATACATATTTATGAATATATCTATATATTTATGTATTTATATATGTGAGTTTATTGTATTTATACGTACGTACTCATTGTACTCACTCTTGTAATAGCTGTTTTCTTATGTGTATCTTTTGTACATTTTTTAAATGAAATTGTGACTTTTGTTTAGGGAAAACTATTAAGAAAATTTTATGAGAAAACATGAAAGAGAAAAATATAATGCCAAAATTAATGTAAGTATAGAAGGTATTAAAATTGTTTAAAGTTATAAATGAACACTTTTATTGGTATAAAATTCAATAGTGGCATATTTTTTTTAAGCGGCAGTTTTTCATTTAGAGTTTAAAATTTAATTACAACTTTCATGTGATTTTTCACAGGTGAATTCAGTTGGAACTCACACTCAAAAACTTTGTTTCGAATTTAAAATGAGATTAAACCGTATACAGAGCTCAAGTCGAACTTAAAAGCTAGTACTTTGGAGCAAAGAGAAAGTATGCCAAATTTCCAGCTATGAATTCAAGCTATAGTTATCATAAAACATGCAAATATTCATAGATATCTTCATAGCTTTTTGCAAGTTATGAAAAGAATATTTTATTAGGATGAACTTTGCTCAAAACTTTCAACTTTCATAATGGTTTTGAATCTTTACCTCAGAAAATATAATTTTAAAATGTAGAAATTTTAATAAAGTTATATAATTTCAAGAGAGTTTCATTGTGATGCTCTCAAAAAGCATAAAAACTTTTTAGTATTTCAAGATATTCTGCCCCATTCATTGTGATGCTCTCAAAAAGCATACAAATTTTTTAGTATTTCAAGATATTCTGCCCCAAAATTGATCATTTTCAAATAACATAAGAACTTTTGAATTTTCCAAGATGTTCAAACTTCAATGTATTTTAACATTAGCCTAGCAAATTATGATAAGTAAATGCTGCAAGATTTTGGGGAAATATTCATTGAATGACCTTCCAAAATCATATAAACTTTCCAGTGTCCCAAGATATTCTAACTTTAGGTTAAACATAAACATTTTTAATCATCTATAAAATCTACAAGTATTTATTCAAACAATCACACCAACTTCTTTAAATGATTCGAACATTTTTTGTTTGATTCTGATGCAAAACCAACAAATTCAGCAAGAAAGCAAGGAGTGGAGAATTGTCTCCCTAGTTCTTGGATCAGAGAAAAGTAAACTAAAGAAGAAATAAATAACTGATAATCTTATATTGTTATCTATTTAAAAAGTAAATAATTTATGGAATATTTTTTGAAATCCTTGTAGAATTACATCACTATCTCGTATGAATCGCTGGCACCTGTGAATATTCTTTTATGAATGTCTGAACCGAACATACCTGACAAGCACATGACAATTTTGATTTTATTATTTAAAAGAATGTTTCAAATTAAGTTCAGAATATTTCAAATTAAATTCAGATTAAGTTCAGAATATTTCAAATTAATTTCAAATTAATTTCAAAATATTTCAAGTTAATTTTAGAATAATTCAAATTAATTTTAGAATATTTTAAATTAATTTCAGAATATTTCAAATTACGTTCAGAATATTTCAAATTAATTTCAGAATATTTCAAATTAATTTCAGAATATTTCAAATTAAGTTCAGAATATTTCAAATTAATTTCAAAATATTTCAAAATATTTCAAGTTAATTTCAGAATATTTCAAATTAATTTCAGAATATTTCAAATTAATTTCAGAATATTTCAAATTAAGTTCAGAATATTTCAAATTAATTTCAGAATATTTCAAATTAAGTTCAGAATATTTCAAATTAATTTCAGATTAAGTTCAGAATATTTCAAATTAATTTCAAAATATTTCAAATTAATTTCAAAATATTTCAAATTAATTTTAAAAATATTTCAAGTTAATTTCAGAATAATTCAAATTAATTTTAGAATATTTTAAATTAATTTCAGAATATTTCAAATTAAGTTCGGAATATTTCAAATTAAGTTCAGAATAATTCAAATTGATTTCAGATTAAGTTCAGAATATTTCAAATTAATTTCAGAATATTTCAAATTAATTTCAGAATATTTCAAATTACTTTCAGAATATTTCAAGTTAATTCCAGATTAAGTGCAGAATATTTCAATTTAATTTCAGAATATTTCAAATTAAGTTCAGAATATTCCAAATTGATTTCAGAATATTTCAAATTAAGTTCAGAATATTTCAATTTAATTTCAGAATATTTAAAATTAAGTTCAGAATATTTCAAATTAATTTCAAAATATTTTAAATCAATTTCAGAATAATTCAAATCAATTTCAGAAATTTCCAATCGGGCTTCAAAAAACCAAATGTAATTCAGTAAACTCTTAATTGGTTTTAGATTTAAGATTAGCTACGAATTTTCTGAAGTAGATTTACACTTTCTCATCTCAAAATTCTAGCAATTTTTAAAGGACTGATAGATTTATAAAAATGTACTTTCTGACCCCGTAATTTTTTTTTCGATACATATTTAAAGAGTCCAAGTACAAAAACAAAACTGTGAAAATTAATTGAAAATTAGATTTTATACAAGATTTTTTTGCAGCTTCGTGGATGAAGGACGTTTTGAAAATCGTCATTAACTGGCGTGCACGATTGCGGCTCAGTGGAACGTCTGAAGACAAAAAAAATACCGTTAGTAAAATTATGGCTGCGGTGCCAGAGCACACTACAATTATTGTGTTTGACCAACAATTCACAAAATGCCAGACATCTAAAATTAGTGTTCTCAAAAATAGGACTTTTTCGTAAAAACAACGGTTGCAAATTGAGGAAAGAATTAATCAAACTTTTTTTTTCTAATATGCCCTGGGACCTTTATTGGAAACATTTAAAATTCAGAATTCATCAGTTTTTAACATAGTTATATAGTAAAATATGCCTACGTTCGGTGCTCTTTATCTTCGGAAATACTCGGATTTTTTCTCTGAAATTTTCACAAAATACTTTTGAAACATAATATTTTTGAATAGGACACTTAAAAAAAAATCAATTTTTCCAAACCGAGAAAGTGCAGGGCCCCTTCATTATTCTAAAATCAATTTGAGATAATCTGAAATCAAATTGAAGTATTGATATTTATAATCAATTTGGAATTTTCTGAAATACTATTGCAAAAGATGTAGACAGTATTTTAGTTTTAATATTTCCAATGGATAAATGATGTTGTTTTCCTAAAAATTCAAATTCGGTTTTGATATCACGAAACCTTATGTAGATTATTGTGGATTGTATAAAAATTTAGGGTACTTCAAAACCACTTATTATGGCATATGTAAGAGAGTAGTCCCTCAGGTCTAGTTTGAATTAATTCTTCTAGGTTTTTGAATAAGGATTTACCCAAGCAAGATACCTGCAGACGAAATAAATATAGAAATTTTCAAACTCTTAAAATTACAATTAGTATTAGTACATAATCTTTCGAATTAAAACTGTGACAGACAACACAATTTGTTGGCGCTTGAATATCATATCGTTTGACTTCATTTTTGCTCACATTTTTTTTGTTTATTTTCTTGTTTTCTTTATTTCGTTTTCTTTTATAACCAACCGCACAAATAAAATTTCTTGCACTACTTTCTACACGTAATTTAACACAAATTGAAAGCAGTTTTCAATAAGAAATTTTTATTTGCTACACACACACACATATACATATTAAAAACTAAAATGCATACATACCTAGTAAAAAATAAAATTGCATACGTAAAAATTGCACTTTTTAGCGGCACTTGTTAAAAATGCAAATTTAAAATATTTTTCTACATTTATATGTGTAGGATATGATTACACACACAAAAATACATACATTCCCAGTGAGCAAAAATGAAGTGAACTTAGTTAGAATCACAATTTTACATTGATTTAATAAGTAATAATAATGAATATAAAATGAATCAAAAAAAAAAAAAACTGAGCAAAAAACTGCTCTCTCGAAATGAAGTAAATCAAGCAGTCACAAATGTTATAATTCCATGGCATAAATTGTTTAAATGTAAGCCACTTGAGCCGTACATAAACGAGACGATGAGTGTCACTATGTCAGAATGAGAGACAAAGCGCTATGAGAAGAAAGAGGATAACAAGAACAAAAATTCCATTCGAGAATAATTTTGAAAATTAAGTTTATCTTGCAATACACAGTCAAATAAATGGAACCTTAATGTCAAAAAAAAAAGTTGAGTAAGGCGGAGCTTACATCTGCAAGAAAATTCCAGAAAGACTTTAAGGCTGAGTTTACAATTGAAAGAAAATTGCCCCTCAGAGAGTCTTTTTTAGAGTAAATAAAAAAAAAAAAGAAACTTGCGATTTGTCATGCATAGAAATTTACACACTAAGGCCGAGTTTGCATCTGCAGTTGCTGCAATTTCTTTCAGAAAGTTTTTTCAAGAGTAAATTGCTATGGACGTAAAACCTCAAGTTTCTTTTTTGTTTATATCAGCAATTCAGTCAAAAGAAACCGTTTCTGAGAGCAACTTGCGGCAATTTTTTTTTGCCATTCATAAATGACAGGCTGAGAGGAAAAGCGGGCTAAAATTTATATAAGAGCAAAAGTCAAATAACTTAGTGTGTCAGTGCAAAATGGCATAAGTAATACGGTTTAGAGTGAAAATGAAACGCCTTAAAAGTAAGAACAAAAATGGTATAACAATTCTTTCAAAGCAAGAACAGCATAGTTTTTTATTCCGTTTTCGCTCTGAACATATTTCGTTTCACTTTTGCTCTGAACATATTTCGTTTTGCTTTTGCTCTTAAGTAAAATTATTTCATTTTTTTCTGAACTTATAATTTATACCAATTTTCTTCTCAGTCTCTCAAATGAAGACGATTCGGTTTTATATCACTTTCGATTGATAAATGACAGGCTGAGGGGAAATGCGGGCTAAAATTTATGTAAGAGCAAAAGTGAAATAACTTAGTGTGAAAATGAAACGCCTTAAAAGTAAGAACAAAACTGGTATAACAATTCTTTCAGAGCAAGAACAGCATAGTTTTTTATTCCGTTTTCGCTCTGAACATATTTCGTTTCACTTTTGCTCTGAACACATTTCGTTTTGCTTTTACTCTTAAGTAAAATTATTCCGTTTTTTTCTGAACGTAGAAGTTATACCACTTTTCCTCTCAGCCTCTCAAATTTCATTCATATTCTATGCAAATGAATGCAAGAGAAGAGTTCTACATACATACATATAAGACATATACACATAACGATTGTTCCATCAAACACCAGTAGAAATTTTGATACTTCTAATACTGATACTTTTTCTTTGCCAATAACAGACAACATTGAAGAAATATATCGCTGCCTTTATTTGCAAAGGACCTAACATCAAATTTTTCAATATCGAGTTTATGGTGGATTATTATAAAGTATGTCCACTTTTATCTTTACTGAAAATTTTAGAGACCTACACCGAAAACATACAATTTTTTCTTTTAGTTTAAATTACAAATTCTCGAAGCAATACTCCAAATACCAAAATGTTTTTTGCTTGTTCTGTAAAGTTAGGAAAATGCGTTTAAGGACCTCAGCAAATTAAAGCAGCGATATGTATATCCCGGTTAATTGAGCTCCGTTTCCCGTTTAATTACTTCAGATATTTAACATTTTTAATTCAAAATGTACTCGAATTCCTTGACTAATTGTATTTTTGAAAATAACTATGAAAAATTTTTTAATGAGAAACAATATGAGCTTCTGAAGAGCTTCATATCTCGCTGGAATATCATTTTATGCAAGAAATCCTATTTGTACTTTAAAAATATTATGATATACTATTATTACTTTAGTTAAGTGCAACTTTCTATAATTTTCGACAAATTTAATACCTTCTAATGCTTTGTTATTTTTTTCTTTTAAATAAAAACCAAACAAAATCATTATATTTGTTCTTCATTAATAATTAAAATTAAAATAAATAAAAAATGAACCAAATGACAATTGTTTAAAAATTTTACGCTAAATATACTTTTGAAGAAAAATAAATTATAACTACATAAGGAAAAAAAAAAACAAAATAAAAACGAAAAGAAATATTAACATTAAATGTTAAATTAATTTATAAAATGTAACTAAAACAAAATAAATAATACCTAAATAAATAACAAATACTAAAAACATGTAATTAATACTAAAACTTTAATAATTTGTTTTTTTTTTTTCATTTTTTTTTTTTTAGTTTTCTGTAAATATACCTACTTCATAAATATAAATTAAGTTAAAAGAAAACATAAATAAAAAATAAATTCTAACACTAAGTAGTAACAAATATGAAGAAAAGAAATATAAAATGATTTCTTTCTTAAGAAAAAGAGAAAAAAAAAGAAAAGAAAAAAACTAACATTTTCAATAACAACAACAAACATTGTGCTAATAATTATTACTACTATTATTATTATTATTATTATTATTGATGACTAATATTGAAATCATCTTTTTGTACCCTCCTTCTCCTTCCCACTAAAAAAAAAACCTACAAAAACTAAATTTTTCTACCTACATGCATAACAAATTTTAATATCTACATATTTAAAATGAAATGCAAACAAAACACAATAAATAAATTCAATGATGATTAAATATGAAAATGTTTATTTATTTTATATTCAACTAATATTTTTATTTAATGAAATACAAAGTAAAAAGTAATGAAAATACGTAAGAATCAAAAAAAAAAAAAAAAAAAAAAACAAAAAACAGCTCATAATAAAGAAAATATCATAAACAATTTATTAACTAATTAATACTAAGAATGCTTCAAAAAAAAAAAATTGATTGGTTTTTTTTTTACTACAGCAACAATAATAAAATAATATAATGAAATTTATTTCTACTTGTTCACTCATTCATTAATATACTGCATACATACATACATACATATGTAGATATTTGCACTGCAGTCCTCTCCACTAGAGTATTTACTTTTTTATTTATGTTTCTGTTTTTAATAATTTTGCTTTTCTTTCTACAAGTACTTTGCAATTAGCTTAAAATATTACCATAGTTATACATATTATGATGAATTACAATATATTTATAATTATTTAAAAAAAAAACAACATAAACATATGTATGCAAACACATATGAATTGAATATGAAATAAAATGAAAGAAAAATCAATTTAATGTAAAATCAAAGAAATCAAAACTAAATAAAAAAGTAAATTTTTTGAAATATTTAAAGTAAGTTGAATCATTTTTCTCGAAAGTTCAGCTAAACCCGATAGATAACTTAAAAAATAAAAGCAAAACACAAACCATCCAAAAACCAGTTCAAATACCTGATTAAAATCCAAGTAGGAATTAATCAAAAAATCAGACCAAAATTGAGCTTAAAAGAAGAATAAAATTCAGATTAAAACTCAGAGAAAATTCAGTTAAAAAAAAATTAGGCCAAACACAGACTAAACCTCAAATCAAAATTCAAAACAAAATTCTGATCACAAAATATAACCAAAACTCAGACCAGAAGCACTCTAAAATTCAGATAAAAATCAGACAAAAATTAAATAAAAAAAATAACAGATGAAAATCTAAAAAATTAAAACAAAAACCAGAACAAAACCCAGACCGACCCAAAACCAGTCCAAAAATATTTGATAAAAATTCACACCGAAGTTCTGGCGAAAATTCACATCAAAATTCAAGCAAAAACTAAACAAAAAATTAGACCGAAATTCAGCCTAAAAGAAGAGTAATAAATTCAAATCAAAACTTAACCCTTTAACCCGCAAGGCTGAAATAATAATAAAACAAGCACCAGAATTTTTGTTTCCAGTTAACATTGATGAAAGAAAAATGAATATGAAGTCCATATTTTTGATTAGTTTTTGAGTTTAGCAGTTAGGTGAGAAAAACGAAAGGCTGCCCTAAGCCAAAAAATAAAGATATATGTGGGCAATTTACAAGGTGTCTTATTTGGTGTTGTATCCTGTCATTTGTCATAAATTCTCATTTTTCATATAAAATTATACGAAATTATGATTATACGACAATATATAAAGGGCTGAGAAATATTTTTTTTTTAGGTTTTTTTAGATTTTTCTAAAACTTATATGCGCTATAATTTATTGTCACAAAACAACACTTTAAGCACATAAAAATAACTATAAACAACAATCGTGTGATCGCAGAAAGTGCAAACTGATCATAAATTGTGTGTTTATTCTTTCTTCAGGTCTGCCAATTATTTAAAAAAAATAAATTTGCACTTGTCCATTATTTAAAATAGAGTGAAGGCTGCCTCAGGGCGGCTTTACGGATTAGAGGGTTAGACTAAAACTCAGATAATAAAATCAAGCCAAACACAGACCAAAATTCAGACTAGCAATGGTGCAGCAGTCTTTACGTTTACCTAATGATGCCTCGGTTTTTCAGGCTGAAATTCTGGCTATGAGAGAGGCTTGTCGACTAATAAAACGTCATGTCACAGATAGATGAAAGGTCGCTATTTTTATTGACTGCCAGGCAGCAATAAAATCGCTTCAAGCCACCACCGTAAAATCAAAGCTAGTTTAGGATATCTTTATGCAGACATCACTTTCGTCTGGGTTCCCGGCCATAAGAACATTGAAGGGAATGAGAAAGCTGATGAATTAGCGCGCTCAGGAGACTCTCTTCAAGAATCTTTAGGTATACCGGTTCTAATGCCCTTAGGAGTCGTCAAGATAGGCATGTACCTGCACTGTCTTCAACTGGTTAATCGGAGGTGGAAGTCACTAGCATCCTGCATTAACTCACGTGCGACATGGGTAGGTCTAGCGAGTTAAGCTATAATAAGTATAGGTCTCGCGAGTTTTTAAAAAGGGACCGTACAGACACTGCTATACCGGCCACTGATATATAGATACCCACTAAGAGAAACTGAGCATCTCCTTTAACACCCACTATAAAAGTTGCGGAAACTTATCGAAGAAAAAGTAACAATTTTTCATTTTCTTTGTGAATGCCCAGCTTTGGCGAGGACAAGATATAGGTTCTTGGAGAAGTGTTTCCTCGATAGATTGTCCGATTGCTCGGCAGTCAGTCCAAATAATCTGCTAGGATATCTTAACTCCACGGGGTGGGTTTAGTAAGAACACATCATTAGTTCCAGTTTAGTGAGGAAGTGGTTTTAAAACGGCACTATAGCGCTAATTGTGACTCACAATGGGTCTGTTGTGAGTCAGCTACCTTAACCAACCATAACTAGTAGTTCTTATTGAATCTAAAGAGTTTGTGGTAACACCATGGACTGGAGGTCTATGTGAGGCAATTGCCACCACTTCTAACCTAACCCCTTCTGAATCCGCCACAGGTAGTTCTTGTATATTCCAATTTTAGTTTTCCGTACATAACACCTCAATTTATTAACAAAACAAGCATAATACATTGAATATACTTCACGGCGAAAATAACAATGCGAAATTCTGAAAATTTTCAATAATCCTTGGCTGTTTTCTTAATAAATCGAGAAATTAAATGTTTTCAATTAAAGTAGATCAGCACCTCTTAACGTCAAAACAAACATATGTATGTGTAGTGCATTGAATATTCTTCATAGCAAAGATAGCAATGTGAAATTTTGAAAATTATTAATCATCCTTGACTACTCTCTCTTAATAAAATGTTTCCTACTAAAGATCAGCATATCTACTATCAGAAATATTTCATATAAATAGCAGAATAATTTTGGAAAACTTTAGTTGAAATCATATCGTTTCATTTAAACAACACCGGCATTATTCTAAAAAGTAAAAAAAAAAAGAACCAAGAAGATGCCGAACAAGTTTTTATTGTTTGCTTTCTGTATTTCCCTGGCAATTCAGGTGACTTATGTAAGATATCAAAAAATATAATTAAATATTTCTAATACTTAAAATAATGTATTTTAAACAGATAATTGCAGATGATTCCTGGAAGTGAGGAACTTGTCGAACAATATTACAAAAATTACAAATCTTTCGATTCAGGTCGAGTATCTGGTATTATATATCAATTCGATAACGATGAAACTGAAAAGAAGCATACACCTTTGAAGCAGACATTCTACAAAAATGGATTGACTGAATTTTTGCAAGAATATATTCGTTAAGAGATTTACGGATATTTTTCATAAGATGACTTTGAAAACCAATTGACCTTTTAGAAACTTAAAAATATTTTATTGGAATTCTTTAATATTGGAATAAAAGTGATATTAATGAATGCAACTTCTGAATTTTAACACTTTGTCATTTTTCAGCATGATTGCATACTTTTAGGCTTAACAAAAAAAAAAAGGTTAATTCCAATTTTAGTTAAAAAAATCATGTTCAGACCTATTTTTAAATTGAATTATTTCCTTAAAGCTGAAGATATTTTTGCATATTCCGATAATGAAAAGTGCTTTCTAAAACTAAGAAAAAATTCAGGAAAATATTTTCACAGATTTTCTAGATTTTCTTTGCCAAAATTCGTCAACTTTCAGTTTTCGAATTTTCAAAAATTCTTAACTTTTGAAACAATGCAGAATTTTTAAGTTTTCAAATCTTGATTAAAAAAATAACACCAAAAATTTTCTTGATAAATTGCGAACACAAAACTGCAGGATATCATTAAAAAGTTATTAAGTTATTATATTTCAGATGTATTTTACTCAACGGACTAAGAACCTAAAATCGAATCATCTTACATTTTTGTGAAAAATTTGTCGACTTTGAGCCGCTCTTGCGCCCACACTTTTAATTTTTTCGGCAAGATTTTTTAGAGTTTTCTTAGTTGGAATCTATACATTTATTAGTGTAACAACAATTTTATTCTAGAAGATTCAGAAGTGTTACGATATCATATTATATATCAATATTAAAGAGCTTGACGAGTAGGTTAGCCAAAATTAGCTAGATTTAAAATCGGTTAAGCCAATTCCCAAATATTAGAGTCGGAAGTTTTTTAAAACTCGCTCATTGAACATAGGATACAACAAGCCCAAAAATATTCTACACATAATTTATATATCAGAAATGGTTGTGGAATATACTCATATATGGTACATCAATGAAATTATTGGAATATATCAAAAAAATTTTTTATTTATCATATTTTTTATTGTAGTTTTTTTTTAGTTTATTAGAATTGCTAAAAGTGAAGAAAGTGCGTTGAAAACAAAATATGAAAAATTAAAAAAAAACTTGAATTTTGTACTATTTGGCATATATAGAACGAAAACTTTCATAATGAAGTAAACAACAATACGTAAAGTATGTTATCACATCATGTGACGAGTGCAGAAGGGACTCATTTTAGTTTTTTTACAGCATTGTGTTTGAGGGTTGCCAGTTACTTTCTGCATTTCAAGTTCATTTCGTTAAAATGCGTCTGAGATGCAGAATTTCATTTGACAGTTTTTGTATGGCGAAATTTCGCATTTCAGACGTATTTCAACGAAATGCTAAATTTGCCTGAAATTCACTATCGTGTGTCTGCACTATTACTCGCAAGCAAATAGAGATCATTTGCCACTAACTGTTCGAAAATACTTCTAAGAAAGACAATATTATGAGTTAGTTATATTTTCGAAAGAGCAGAAATTATCATAAAATACATATATACTTGAGGGTGCTCACAAAATGCTCTTAAAAAGAGTTTTTTAAGAAGCAGAATATTGAGTCTTCAGATTATTGTTTGCTGGGTAATTTCACAAATATGTATGTATATACATCTGAATTTTTTATAGTACAGATAACAAGGTTAAAGTTCTATAAATTATAGCTGATTCTTGACACCTTTCGCAATAAATGGGAAATATAGAAATATTAACACATTTTGTATGGCCGTTACGTTTTCGCAACACTAATTTTAAAACTCGCCCAAACTGTTTATAAACTTTTTCCAAAAATAATTTCCATTTCTTATTTTTAATGCACATATTATTAACTGTATTTTCAAAATTTAACATATTTTTTTTTTTTTTTTTGGATGTGTTTAGAAAAAAATATAATTATTGAATTCGAAATGGTAAATTCATCTAGATAAAAAATAAACTTACATCATCGGTTCAAAGGCAACACTAATTAAGTAATAGGGTGTAAAATTTGAAAATTTCTTTGATCTAGTTATCTTTAAAAAATATGTCAGTTGTTATTTTTAATGACAAACATGTTGAATTATTGTGAGTTTGATCAAATTAAGTGAAGAAAAAGAATTACGTCTTAAAATTATTAAAAACTTTCAAAAAAATCCAAATTGGTACTACAAAAAATTGGCCAAAGAATTGAAGGTCTTTCCAATGTTATTAAACAGTTTCAGGAGAATTTGATCATCGATAGGAAACCTGGTTCGGGAAGAAAACAAGGACCACATGATATTGGGAAAGCCAAGAAAATAGACATATTGAAAAGATCTCCAAACACATCTGGTAGAAAAGCTGCCCGGTTAGACCAGTGCTCTGACTATTTGGTGCGAAAAGTTAAAGCCAATGCAGGTTTGAAAACATACAAAGACCAAAAAGTTCCAGACAGGAATGCTGCAAAAAATTTAGACACCAAAAGTAGGGCTCGGAAATTAAAATCGAGTTTCATACAAATATATTCATGTTGTATAATGGAAATCGAAATGAATATACTGGCTGATTTTACGCAGCTTCCGGGTCAAAATTTTTATGTTGCTGATGCTCGAGGAAATGTCGAAAAACAATTTAGAATCCACCAAAAGCAGACAAAATTTTCTAAAACATTCCTGATATGGCAAGCTATATGCCGTTGCGGCAAAAGAAGCAAGTCATTTGTTACAGTGGGCTCTATAAATACCGAAATATACATCAAAGAATGTTTGAAAAAAAGACTTCTTCCTTTCATTGGCCCAATTTGCCATCATGTCACTACGACAAGAAAGCTCTGGAGTGGTACCAAAGTAATATTGTAACATAGTTTTTGTACAAAGAGAGGCCAATCCCCTAAATTGTCCGGAGCTAAGACCAGTGGAGAGATATTGGGCTCTTGTGAAAAGAAACTTAAAGAGCACAGAAAAGGTAACCCAAAATATCGAAGATTTTAAAAGGAGATGAGCAAACTGTTCCAAAAAGGTGTCTGAAACAACTATCAAATCTCAGATGGAAGGCTTACCAAAAAAGGTCCACGAGTTCATAAATAGTGGTTAGAACTATAAAAGTTATATTTTTCTGTAATTTGTAAAATATTATCAATTAAATAAAAAAAAATCAACCGTTTAAAAATTATTGATTATTATTAGTAAATAGTTAATAGAACACAAAAATGATTTCCAAATGTTTTGAATACAGAAATTTTAAAAATTGTTTCATTGTTTCTGGTACCTGTACATGATGGGTTAAGATTTCGTATTCATGATTAGAGATGAATTCCGACTTGATGTCTGTATGATTTGATATAAATAGCGGAATAATTTTGAAAAGTTTTAGTGCAATTCATTTTTTGCGTTTAAATAATTCTAAATAATAAAAAACGAATATGTCAAACAAGTTTTTATTTTTCGCTTTCATCGTTATCTTTACAATTCAGGTGAGGATCACTGATTTAAAATATCAAAAAAATCGATTTAAATAATTTTAATACTTAGATGATTGAAGCCTTTCCACGTAAAGCTGATCTAACCACTTCAGAAGAACATACATTAGAATTGTTTGCTGGAAGTGATGAAGTGGAATCGTCTGAAGTCACTGGGAAATTTCAACTCTTAATATTTGCTGTTAAAGAGTTGATTGTGATGCATTCTCATATAGTAACTAATTCCATCAAATTATTTAAAGATGTTCTCAAAGATATGGATAAATTGAAGGATAAAAGTGATGAACTTAAAACCAGCATTACCGAAATATCAGCACTTGTCGAACAATATGATAATGAATTTAAAGATATACCTAAAGATTACAAATCATTCGATAAATATATGGATTATTCAGGTCAGTTAAGTGATATTTCAAATAAATACATTGATGACGATGAAACCGAAAAGAAGCTTACACCTTTGGAAGAGTCGTTTTACAAAAATGGATTGAGTGAAATGCTAATTGATATCGCAAAGGTATTTGCGGATTTTAGCCAAAAGCTAATTGTGAAGTCCGATAATTTCATTGCAACACTTTCGGAAAAGGAAAAGAAAGAAGAGGCAAAATTAATTGATTGGTTGAAACAATTCAAGTCACAAAGTATGATAAAAAGAATCAATAGTTTTGAAACATTCTTTGACGCATTCTAATAATAAACTTTATATATTTTATTTGGAAATTATTTTTACTAATATTTGCATAAATAAAATTTAAAATAAAAACATTAACTAATATTGAAATGGAATATTGTTTAAGATTACCGGATAACAACAACATATGGGTTATTCCGGAAAGAAAATATGCCTACTAAAATAAAGAAGAAAATAATAAAAATGCTTGAAACTTTAACTAAGTTTTCGAACAGTTTTTTTTCCCGATTTTTCAGTTTAATTTAGAGCAAGTCAAAAGTCATGTACAAATGCAGTGAAAACTCCCCTAAAGGACGCCGCTCTTGGGCATGCACTCTTTTTAGGCGCACAATTTTTCTCAAACCAAATTTTGTATACGCTTATCAGACCAATTTAAGAACTCTTGACCGAACGCGGTTTTTATGTCTGTTTATAAATCCAAGGCAACACAACCAAAAAAAAAAAAAGTATCAGCCACCTAGTCGGGCACACCTCTAGTGCGAACCTATAAAGTATAATTTTATAACACCCCATATATCTTTAAACCAGGGGTACCCAAAAGTTTCTTGTGGAAGTGCAAACTCAATCTCAATCTTCACAAATTCAATTTAAAAAGTTTTTAAGTATGCCATGCTTTTTCAAATTGAATTCCAAAAAGAAAAAGTGCAAACAGTTCATGACTTCAATCATTTTAAGATAAGTATCACAATGGAAGCTAAACGAGAGCTAGTTGTAAATTTATATTTAAAAAAAAATTAAAAAGAAACGAGTTTATTCAAAAGCTAAAATCGTTTAATATCGGAAAAAGATTTATTCATAGAACTATAAAACGATTTAAAAAAACGAGAAACTGTGAACAAATCCGGATGCAAGCGAACAGTGAGAACAAATGCGATCGTAAAATGCGTCAGAGAAAGAATTAGACGAAATCCAGCTCAATCGGGTCGATCTATGGCAAAAGAAGTGTAGATATCCAGGTCATCAATGCAGCGGATATTGAAAAATTATCTAGGGCTCACATCCTATAAGAAGCAGCGCGTGCACGGTCTTACTGACGAGCAAAAAAAATTTCGAATTGAAAAAAGCTGAGAGCTATATTGCGTTGGCATGAAGGAGATGAAATTTTATTTTCGGATGAAAAAATATTTTTACTACAAGTTGATAGCCATAATCAGCAAAACAATCGCGTATATGCAGCGAATCTCGCAGACGTTCCCAGGGATAAATTGGCTGTGGAACGGTATCAGAATGCCTTTCACCGAAAGGTAAATTACCGCTTCTTTTCATAGATCAAGGAGTCAAAATCGATACTAATTATTACATAGAGCACGTTTTGGAAGGCCGTCTATTACTTTAGACTCAGGAGTTGTTTCCAGCAAGATTCTGCTCCATCACACTGGTGTCAACAAAATTGACCAGCTTTTATATCCTCCAAAGAATGGCCAGCTGCGTCGCCAGATCTTAATCCTCTTGACTTCTGTGTATGAGGCTATATGCTAAGCGAAATTGGCATCACGAAAGGCCTAAACGGTGATCAATTCAAAGCTCTGCTGATACAGATTTGGGACGAAATGTACCAAGATCTAGTGCGTGGCGCTTGCGAATCATTCATCAAACGTTTGTGCCAAACAATCAAAGAGAAAAGCGAAAGATTTGAATTAACGACCTGATTTTTCTAATTTTGTAATATATCTTAACAAATAAAAAGAAATCATGAATTATCATTGACTACTTTAGTTTTTTTAGCACTTTATTTTAGTAACACTTATTATGGGTCTCTCTCTACATACATACGAATGCATACGAAAGTATTGTTGCTTTGCACTTTAGTATAGACAAAGAAGAGAGATGAAAAATGCTCAGTCTATGCCTAAGGGCTTTTACAAAAACAAATGTGCACCAAGTGCATAAGCTGTGGTCACCTCTGCTTTAAACCTTACAAAAGGCGTTTTGCAGATAACCACTGTTTATGTTGTAATTAAGTTTATTTTTCAATAAAGTTTTAATAATTAATTAATTAATAATTCTGAGCCCTTGTCCACCATTTCAAATTTTTGTGTGTTCTGTCAAAATATTTTTTTTTTTTTAATTGTGCTCTGTCTGCTCAGTCTATTTCTTTTGAGCACGTTTAGCATGCTCTGAGTGAGCTCTGAACACTATAAGAAACACAATTACGTTCGCTCTGAATGCTCGAAGCTAAACAGAAACACTATTACGTTTTTTGACAACTAGTGCTCTGCTTAGAGATTATAAAGAAAAACGCCTAAAGAGATCATATTTTATTGAATATTTTTCGCCTAAGTATATTTGGCTGTCACCTACTACTAGAATAATTTTAGTAATATAATGTTTTAATACTATTTAATCCAATAACAAACTTGGGGTAGGTTGATATCTACTATACCTACTAGGTAAGGATAGTTCAAAAGTGAAGGCGAATACCAGCAAGGCCAGCAAGATACATAGTCTCACCGCAACTCTCTAAAGTCAATGGAAATTTTAATCAAAAATTAATTCTAATTTTTTTTAATGCAGTCATTTTTACAAAGAAATCAAATATACAGTGTTTTAAAAAAATATTCAAAATAGTTTCACTGATTCTGATAGCGGTACATGATGGGTTAAGATTACAGACTTATGATTAGACATGAGTTCCGACTTGATGTCTGTTTAATTTGATATCAGTAGCAGAGTAATTTTGGAAAGCTTTAGTTGAAATCAGATCGTTTCGTTTAAACAACGCCAAAATAATTCGAAATAATAAAAAACAAATATGTCGAACAACAAGTTTTTATTTTTTGCTTTCAGCGTTTTCTTGACAATTTGTGTAAGTTAAAGTATCGAAAAATATATTTAAATATTTCTTATATTAGCTACTAAAAATATTTTAAATAGATGATTGAAGCCTTTCCACGTAAAGCTGATCTAACTACTTCAGAAGAGCATACATTACAGATGATTACTGAAAGTGATGAAGTAGAATCGTCTGAAGTCACTGAGAAACTTCAACTTTTAATATTTGCACTTAAAGAGATTATGCTGGTACATGATGTTGCAATAGTTAATTCTATGAAATTATTTAATGATGTTCTCAAAGATATGGATAAATTGAAGGATAAAAGTGATGAGCTTAAAAGTAACATTACCGAAATATCATCACTTGTCGAACAATATGATAGTGAATTTAAAGAAAAACCTAAAGATTACAAATCATTCGATAAATATTTAGATTACTCAGGTCGAGTATCTGATATTATAAATCAATTTGATGAAGATGAAACTGAAAAGAAGCATACACCTTTGGAGGAGTCATTCTATAAAAATGGATTGAGTGAATTGCAAATAGATGTCGTCAAGGAATTTGCGGATTTTTTCCATAAGATAATTGTGAAGACCGATAATTTCATTGCAACACTTTCGGAGAAGGAAAAGGAAGAAGAGGAAAAATTAATTGATTGGTTAAAACAATTCAAATCAGAAAGTATAGCAAAGAAAATGAACGATTTTGAAACATATTTTAACATAGTAAAATAATAAAGAAGCTTTCTATATTTTATTTAGGAAATATTTTATTTGCATGGCTTGTCTTGATAAGATTTTTGTAAATAAAAGTTCAAATGAAAAGATTAATACATAATAAAATGGAATATTGTTTTTTGTTTTGTTTTTGGAATATAAACAAAATATGGGTAATTCCAGAAAGTAGGTATACCAGAGGGAGAAACCAAGGTTCAATTAGGACCGTTGTGCCAACAATGAATGAACAAAATTTAGAAATGCTTATTAAAGCTTCAATGAAACTTCTGATTCTGAATCGAATACTTACTTAATATTCGAACATATTTTGCCGTTTATCTCAGTGTAATTTAAAGAAGCCAAGAATTACAAGAATCTTTGTTATTTGGTTACAGGTTAGGTTATGGCTATATACGTGCGGTATGATAGAAAACAGAATTGCCAGTGTGGTGCATTTGAAATCGGGAATACATAAAATCTACTTTACTAAAAAAAAGTATTCTTAAAAAAAGTGAGTGTCTGGTGTATTCCTGACCTACGAAACTATTATTCCAAATAATTTAACATACTAAAATAAGAAGAAGAAAAAACAATATAGTTTATGTATGTACATACAACATACAGTATTTTCAACAAGAGCGTGTACAGTCTAAATCTTTCAAAAAATGACCCAATCAAAAAAATATCCCACATTATTTTTAAACATTTTTTGCTCAATACGCTGACATATCAATATAGTATCCAATTTTGAGTAATTTCATGGTAACCCGAGGTGATACTCTCAACTAGCTTTGCAACGTATGATTGCGGCAGACTCCGCCATTTTGAGTTAAGCTGTCGTTTCAATTAGACAATGCTCTCAGTATTTTTTCTGCTCATTTTAAGTTTAATAATAATTGCTCAAAAATCTTCAATGTGGTTAGCATCTGGAGATTGAGGGGCACAGTCCAAAATTCTTATCCTGTTTTCTTTTTTTCACTTACTGCACAAGCGATTCTGATGTTTAGGGTATTGCTCTCTTAAAGCACTCAATTCCGATTTGCTTTCCCAAAACAGTTATTAGCAGAAGATAAGAGTTTATGCTGGTATAAATGGATCATGTACTGGATATCCAAATTTCTCGTAGACATGATTGATTATCCTGTCGAAACTCTGTTTTGAAAAGCATCCCCAAACATGAGCTTTTCCTGGAAGCTTAGCTAGTATCAGAACCATCTTACTGCCATTAATGGACAAGTGACGTTTTATAGTACCTGACGTCCAAAAAGAAAAAAAAAAAGATTCGTCTGTAAAGGCCACATCGATCCAATCATTATCCGTATGTTCGACAGCCCACTCCTGCCATTTTTTGTTTGTTTTGCCGTCAGTAAGGGTTTGGTTATGGTAGCTCAGAATTCAATTTCGAATTCATTTAAACGACTTTGGATTATACTAAAGGATATATTACTGACCTTCAGCGCCAGTTTTTGTTGGGCTGCTTCAAGTGCTATGGTAGAATTGCCTTCAAAAACTCATGCTATCACCGAATCCTGATGCTTTGATGTTGGTCTAGAAGTACAATGATTTGGTAAGTCGTAAACATTGTGGTGTCTTAAAATAAGCTGGTCCCATTTCTTTACAAATGCCTTCAACTTATTAAGGTATTTGCAGCACCCCCCTAAGACATTTGGGATTCCTTTGAATGTGAGCAAATAATGATATTTGAAATGTTTGAAAAGTTATACAGCGTCATTCGCAATGAAATGTTGAATGTTGAAAATAAAGTCCAACTTGATACTTAAATTGGTTCGTACAATCAAGCCGAACACGCTCTTGTTGAAAAGACTGTATATCTGTGGTAAAAAAGAATAACAGCTTAAGTTTATTTTCTTTCTAGCCAAGTTTGAGTAGAAATATTTTTTTGTCTACGCCTGACAGTGGGCTAGAATCTTCTACTTTATTTGATGTTTTTATATTCTAAAAGTAATTGTGTTGTATTGGAATGTTTGGAATAAATTTCACGAATGTGTGCATCTGAATTTATTTGCAATCCAACCAATAATTGTATATTTTTTATAGCACAGATAACAAGGTGAAAGTTCTACAATTATATATGATTACCGAATGCTTTCTTAGTAAATATAGAAATTAAGTGTTTCAATTTTGATTAAATAAACACCTTGACTCACAGAAATATTAACCCATTTTGTATAGCCGTTACGTTTTCGCAACAATAACTTTAAAAATTCGGCAAAAGTTCATTTATAATTACTGTGCATAAGAAAAAAACATGGCATACTCACAGGTCCATACATTTTAAAATTTTTTGTAAGATCAAAGTCCAAGTCCATTTTTCTGTCACTAACTTCACAATGAGCCCCTGAATATGCTTAAGTGTGCTTTCAAGCAGAAGGCTGCCACTTCAACCTAACTTCAAGAATAAGGTTTTGATGTGATAACACCTTTACTCGGGGCTGAAGGAAAATTTATAGTGAAATGAAGTGAATTGATAGAAATTAAAATCAAATGTCAAGTCGGTGTCGTGTGAGGTTTCATAGTATGTATGAGTTTATAAGTGTTTTATTATACATTTTTCTTTAAGCCTAAAAGTATGCAACACATAATTTCTATATCAAAAACGGTTGTGGAATATACTTACGTATGAGAGGCATGAAAAAAGCGAAGAAGAAAGTACATTGAAAAGAGAAAGCAGTATCTATGTAATTAGTGACAATCAGGCTGCTCTTAAATCCTTGCTTAATCCTCTAACCACGTCTAAACTGGTTATGCATTGTAAATCCAGGCTTGATTGTGAAAAACACAATAGTCTGCTGTTGATATGGGTACCTGGATACTCAGGAATTTCAGGAAATGAATCGGCTGACCTTCTGGCCAGAAAGGGTTCGGAAATTGGTTTACTGGGCCCAGAACCTGAACTCTCTTTGTCGTCTACAGCCATCAAGACCACCATTAATGAGTGTGTCGACTTGACCCACAATCGTAAATGGAAGGACCTGAGGGGCTTTAGACAGACAAATACCATGTTATCTGTTAGCTCGAAGCGTCAAACAGAGTTTCTGTTATCACTTAACAGAAAGAGCTGTAGGCAGCTGGTGGGATTATATACAGGTCATTTCTCTTGGGCCAAACATATGCATATGATTGACCTGGGAGCTAGTGCCTTCTGCGCTTCCTGTGGTTTGGAGGAAGAATGTGAAGAGACGGCGGACCACTTTCTTAGCGTCTGCCCCGCTTTCTGCCAGATCAGAGTAAGCATACTTGGTACTGGAGTGTTGGGAGACGAACACCTTAATAAATCTAGTAGATCTAAAGAATAGCAAAAGGGAATACAGGATATAGTATAATGGACGTAAAACTTGTCTGAGTGCTGTATTCTTGAATACTTCTTTTGTCTGTTCCAATAAAAAAAAAAAAAAAAAACATTGAAAAGAGAAAAAAAAAATTTTAAAAACCCATGGTTGCACTTTTTGGAATATAAAAACAAAAACTTTTACAATTAAGTAAACAACAATGCGTTAAGTAAGTATGTCATCGCATCATATGACGAGTGCAGAAGGGACTCATTTTAGTTTTTTTATACTATTTAATCCACGGAACAACTTAAGGTATTGGTAATTATTTCCACACTATCTTGAGTGCACAAAAATTATTTCCAATTATTCTAATGCAGAAATTTTATAAAATCTTAAAAATGTTCGAAATTCGTTCACAGGTCTGGGTAGCTGTGCAAAATGGGTTAAGTTTTACGATTATTATTATTATTTATGATTAAAGATGAGTTCTAACATATTGCCTATATAATTTGATATAAATAGAAGAAATATTTTGAAAAGTTTTAGTTCAATTTACATTTTCGTGCAAACAAAACCTAACTTGTTCTAAACAATAATTAAAATGTCGAACAAATTTTTATTTTTCGCTTTTAGCGTTTTCATGGCAATCCAGGTGAGCATAATTGTTTTAAGAATCAAAAAATTTATTTAAATAATTCTAACACTTAAAATATTTCAAATAGCTAATTGAAGCGCTTCCGCATAAAGTTGATTTAACCACTTCAGAAGAACAGACGTTAAAGTTAATTACTGGAAATGATGAATCCGTAGAATCTTCTGAAATCACTGAGAGATTTCAACTTAGCATATTTTCTCTCAAAGAGATTTTAGAGTTGCTTGATTATACAGTTACCAACTCCATAAAATTATTTAAAGATGTTCTCAAAGATATGGATGAATTGAAGGATAAAAATGATGAACTCAAAACCAACATTACAAAAATTTCAGCAGTGATCGAGAAATTTAATGAATTTAAAGTGCAGCCCAAAGACGAAAAATCAATGGATAAATATACGGAATATTCAGAAGAGATATCTGAAATTGTAGATAAAATCCAGAACGATAAAACTAACAAAATTAGAACACCTTTAGAAGAGTCATTCTATAAGAATGGATTGAATGAGTTGGACAATGATATCGAAAAGAAATCTTTAATTTTTTTCAACAAATTTATTGAGAAGGCCGATCATTTCATTGCAACACTTTCGGAGAAGGAAAAGAAAGAAGAGGCCAAATTAATTGAATGGTTTGAAGGATTCAAATCTAAAAAAGCATCGGAAAAAATAAAAGATTTCGAAAATTTTTTTCGGTTTATGTAGTCAGTCTACATTAAACATTTTGTATTAATAATATTTGCGTGAATAGAGACCGAATAAATACAATAAAAAATGGTTACATGGCTTGTTTTGGTTTGGAAATGTATAATGAAGTTTTGTTATTTACGGGATTTTAAATTATTAGTTAATTCTCCCATTTTTAAAACTAATAATTTATGGTACTGTGTGACAGCAGTTTCAACATATCAAAGACATAATATGTAGGTATAATGAAAGTAAAGGTAAAATATAGGAAATATCCGCAATGTGCTTATTCAGAAACAAATCTGAGTTCAATTGGCAGAACTTCAGAATTCACAAAAAAAATAGATTTTTCAAAAAATCGGTAAAAATATGCACATTTGTAGTTGCTACTTTAAAACCTAATTTTATGTAGATAAAGTAATGAATAAATGGGAAAACATGGGTACTTTAACTTTAAGCATCGTAGTTTACATGGTTAATATACTGCGGTAATGAAACTAATTTTGTAATTTATTAGCTAAATTAAATAGATTTAAAAATACATGGAAAACGTTTCAATCTATTTTCATTGCAATACCGAAACTTTTTATAAAAGTAATCGGATTTATTCATTCATTTACCATTTGTTTAGGTATTTATCCACAGTGTCAATGGCTATGTAAATGAACACACTCACATTTCATTTGAATAGTAACGAGTAGATATGTTTTTATTCGTTAACTTTTACTCGTTCAAATCGATCTGTCATACCACTGCAAATTTTTATCACAATAGCAGCGAGTGAAAAAAGTGAGTAGAAGGAATTATTATTTAAATTAATATTTTAACATTGCGAAAATATAAAACTCAGTACCATACTATTGTAATTCTAATTAAAAAATAAATATTTAATCAACAAATTGTAAAAGGATTTGAAAAAGTAATATAATCTTCGTGAAAGTATATAGACGGTGATTTTGGTTGTTGTGTAACTTTTTTAAGAAGAACCATGCTGCTATAAAATCTAATAAAATTACTATTTTGAAAATATTTTAAAGGATTGAATAAGCATACAAAACAAGCACTTAAAATACCAATTTTCTTTATTTTATAAATTACTTGGCTGAATTGTAGAAATCAATATTTTTGCGCTGGAGTTTTGAAGCTCTAGCGTTGATTACATAACCTATTTTATATGCCATCATTCGCGTTGATTGATTCTCTGGTGGGGTGGGGGTTTGTGGGATTACACAAACAATCATAAATTAAAAAATTTCACTTTCCCCTAGAGTAGATTAATTAATTAAAGATTTCCTTCTTTTTAGGTTTTGACACATTCTTTCCAACAATAACAACATGGCTCTCCGTCTCCTCAGTATGGCTATGCGCCGTCAAATGGCTCAACAGTTGCCACGCACCAGCATGCAGACCGGCAGTGTTGCCTCCGTTCACACACTCGACAAAATCGGTAAACGTGAAATTGTTGGACACGGCTGGAATGGTACTGCCTGCTATGCCGATCGTACAGATTATCCAATGCCAGCGGTTCGCTTCCGTGAGCCCACCAATGAACTTAATGTCCTGCGCGAGAAGGAGAAGCAAGATTGGAAGAAATTGAGCATAGAGGAGAAGAAAGCACTTTATCGTGCCAGCTTTTGCCAAACTTTTGCCGAAATTAAGGCTCCAACCGGTGAATGGAAGATGCATATGGGTATGGGTCTACTCTTCGCATCTGCGGCCATATGGATCTGCATTCTAATGAATTTGTTTGGTAAGTTCTTTGTTTAACGTTAACTCAAGCATGTCTTTTACTTAATTTATTGTTTTTTTGTTTTTGCACAGTCTATGATGAACTTCCTGTGACCTTCGATGAAGAGCATCAAAAGGCACAGCTTAAGCGTATGCTCGAATTGGAAATGAATCCAGTCACCGGTATTTCATCCAAATGGGATTTTGAAAACAAAAAATGGAAGAACTAAATTTGCTGTGTAATTGTGTGCTTTTGAGTTTCTTCTTTTTTTTTTAATTGTATTAGGTTCAAAATGAAATTTACAACCACATCTTGTATTTTCTTCTAAATATTGTTATTGTAAAACTTAAAAAATGATGCTTTATTTATAGTGCGCATACGCTTACACAATCGAGAACTATTGTTACAATATGTTTGCAATAATCATGTAAAAAAGTGAAGCAACAAAACAAAAAAGAATACGTCTAAGTATAATGGCAAATAGTAAAATTGTAACACAGACAAGAAACAAATAATTACAGAGTATTATTATTACCTAATATTACAACAAAATCGTTGAATTATCAAACAAAACTTAATTTGTTGCAAATTTGGAAAAAGAGGAGGCTTGGCAAAAAAAAAAAAATTGAATAATCGAAAGCCAAAGTTATCCCAAATAAAGAGATTGCATAAATCCTTAACAAATGAGTGCAAATACTATAGCAAAGGGCTTCTATCTAAATTCACCAACTTCAATGTTGCATACGCCCATGAAAATATATATAAAAATTTGTATATGGCATCAATATGGAACTAGCAGGTATAGAAGTTTCCATATGAAGCAATATTACATAAACCAATGAATTATGAATGGTTTCTGGGAAAAATTTAGCTATAAATTTTTTTAACTTTCCTGTAGCCAAATACTAAGAACATTAAAGTTATTGGAATTAACAATGTCAGCGTTGAAATAGGGAAATGGAAATGTTTAGTATTTGGAAACGTAGTAGTAAAACACCGGAAATAATCGGATTGTTATTGATAAGTTGTTCGTCTCTTTCGTTTGGAAAATTAAGCGAATGTTTTCATGCAAAAATTGTCAGGCTGAAGATTATTAAAACTCTACCAACTCAATCTACAGCTGTACAGGTGTGGTAAGTATAGCAAAGCGATTCGAAACATTAGGACGATATACGAGAATTCTAAATTAACAATACTACTTAATGTCAGCATGGCGCTTTTACCCCTTCTTTCCGTAATTGCTGCAGATCCTCACCTGTCAACTCCAGGACTTGAACTTCGTAGACGATATATGTTCTCACCTCCGCTCAGTGGCATGGAGGTAAAAACTGATCAGAGCGGCACACTACATTAGCCTCGAAATCAATACTAAGAAGATCAAAGTTATTGAAACTGACAATGTCGGCGTTGACCACATTACAATTAAAAATGATATGGTTGAATTCGAAAACAAACGATTCCTATCAACAGACTCAACAAAGCCAGAGTATCATCCTCTATAAAGATTCCAGAATAACAAAAATCCAAACATTTAAAGTTAACGCTCAAAATATGAAAGCCAAGCTAGATTAATTTTACACATTATCCAAAAATACACTTATTCATTAACAAGTGTCTGTGGATTATATACCGAATATATTATTAAAAGACGAAAATGCTCGTAGATAGGACATAGTTTAAAAAAAGCAGCCAATAACATCACGAGATTGGTGATTGATTGGAACCTGCAATGAAGCAGACATCGTAGACGACTGAAGATGATCCATACATCGAGAACTATATATATGCCAGAAATGTAATATGGGAAAACATAAAAACAGTTCAAAATAGTATCAGACCTAAGCTTACCAGAGGAGTAGAAAATTGCATATAAAAAATTTGTGGCACCGAGACAACACATTCTTCGATCTTCACATATTTTCAGTAGAAGAATTTAAAGTTTGCTGGGGTTTTCAGCGCTTAGTGTCGGCGGCTAAGTGTCGGCGTACATGCACATAGATTTGTTTGAAACCCTTAATGATTTCGTGACAAACTATGCAATGAAAGTATGCTTACACATACACAGTGGGTGGACTTTTCAAATATTTTTCTAACTTCGAGTTTTTACCTACTTATACTTGAATTAAATTAAGTACGGTATGCCCAATTGCTAGCTAAACAAAACTAAAACAAAAGAAAAAAAAAAAGATTATCAAGAAGACATTGATTGTTCTTGACCTTATTTATAATAAGATTATATATTTCAAATACTAATAACACTAGTCAACACTAAATTAATTCAGGAACCTAATACATGATTTATATACATATATAATCACGTGAGCTATAAAAGCAAATTGCTTTTTAAAACTATTTGCTTACATTATAATTTTTGTTTTATGAAATAAAATAATTCTGAAACTTTATGAACTAAATAATTTTAAAAAATGTTGATGCCCTATACTTTAACAGGAACCACCCATCTTTCCACAACATATTATTGTTTCAATACATTATAGGTTTTAATTTAGATAACAGATTAAAATACGTGATACACAGTGTAAAGAAAATGATTTTGAATTTAGATTAGAGTAAAATAATATTAAGTGTTAGTTAGTTCTATTTGAAAATTTGATTAACACACACCGAGTATTTGATAATTTTATAAATATTTCACTGGCAAAATGTTGAAAAATTTTAAAAACATACTTTTTATTGGATTTCTATTAGTGCAGGTAAGTGATTTCGTATTTAATTAAATTTTTTACCGACCCTCTAATGATTTTAAATATTTTCTAGTATGGTCTCTTCACTACAGCGCTTCCAGCCTCAAGCACTTCCGGTGATCACAAAAATAACGCAATTGATGAAGAACAAGAAGAAGACTTAAGTGCACGAACTAAATTGTTATTTTTTACATTAGAAGAATTTATATCTCTTTCAAATTTTACGCTGGAAAAAGGCACTAACATTTTTAGAAATATCCTTAAAGATACCTCTGTAAATAAGAAAAATACTGAATTGCAAGAACATCTTGCGAAACTGTCAAATTTCATTGAGAAAGTTGATCAATTAAGAGAGGGAGAGGCGATACAAATTCAATTCTATGATAAAGTTATAGAATTTACCGATATTGTAGAGTCATTCAACAATACAGAAACGGAGAATGTAACTGCTAAAGATTTGCAGTTACAGAATCTTTTAAAAAAACATGGATTTGAACAAATGGAAGTAGAATTCCTAGAACTTTTTCATTCGTTCTCACAAAAGTTCAATAAGGAAGCTGAAAAATATTTTTTAACACTTTCAGAAAAAGAAAAGATTAGCGAAGCTGAAATGATAACATGGTATGAAAAATTTAAAAATGAAAATGATGGTGAAAAGAAAGTTGAAATGTTTGCGAAATTTTTTGATTTTTACAAAACCTTATAATTATTTTATATGCATGGTATACCTCGTTCACTCATATTAATTATTAAATATATTTCTTGCGAAATTTTTTGATCACAATTAATATTAATGATGTAAAATTAATAGAAATAAAACAAAAATGAATAATCATTTAAATATTTGATAACATAATTACAATAGTATAGTATATTTTATGGAATAATATGCCTTTATGAATGATATGAGACATTTCAAGATCATACTTTTTCCCCATACGATGGACCATTTTAAGTGAGATGAGCTCTAGCACCAGAGCAAATATCAAAAAAAAAAGAAAGAAAATAAATACATAAATGGAAAGGGTCCTGCCTCTGAACACGTAATGGTATCTGGTTTGGCTGTAAATATTAATATTTTTGAGGTATGAGTTTGGTAAAGACGGGTTGTGGCAAAGAACAGAAACAACTCAAACTTTGTTTCCTGCTTTTTTCAACTTGCTAAGCTTTGCTATTTTTTTTGCTCATGTGATTCTGCCGAATAGCTAATAATACAATCCCTTAGTTCCTGGTTTTCCTAATGCTTTTCCGTGCCCTTTTTTTTGTTTTATTAAGCATGTGTTTTTATATCAATGATTTCCCAATAATATTCTTGGGGCTCATTCCTATTTTTAATATTTTTTCAATGAAATAAAAGCAAAAATGAATACTTACCCAGTGTTTACTCCAGTTTTGCCAAGATAGGAGTACTGCATTTACACTTTTTCACTAATCACTTACACTTTTTTCACTGTCTTGAATTTTTTGAACACAATAAATGAGGCAGTAATTTGATATAAGCTAGCAATAATTTAGTTTAACGTTTCAGTTGAATGTGGAAGAAAATAAAAACAAAGTATAGCGGAGCAAACAAATTGTACGAAATGAAGTGCCTGACATTTTCTTAAAAATGTCTGACGTAGACGCAGGATTAGGTCCGTTATACATTTGAACGAAAATATGAAGAGAGAGCTAACGGGTTTTTTTCTCCGAGTTGTTTACAACGTATTCATATGGAGCACTGCATACCTCAGAGAGAAATGTATTTTTATGCTATGCTCAGCGAACTCGTTGACACCAGTCTCAACGAGTCCAATTGTTTAGTTCACTCATACATACTTAATTTCACATTCGTACAAAGTGAAAATACAATGTGTGGGTGGGATTTTTTTGACATTTTCGTTCAAATATGCAACTACGGCAAAATGCTTCGTAACATTTTGTAACGACAACAAATTATTCTCACACATCTTCGTTGCAATGTATGACGGACTTTACCCGGGAGTTTCAAAAATTTTATATTTGAGGAATTGGCTTGACACTCTACTACCATATGTCAAAAGAGAGCACAGACACTAGAGTCTGATACCGAAACGGATTGCCTACTGGGTGTATATTTTATTGTTTAATCAGCTGATCAATGGATAGTAGTGGTGTACAAATTGTGTAACTTTCAATACTCAATACTTTTCGGGCAAGTGTTCGGTACTGCTCAATATCAGTAAAATAAGGTAGTTAACAGATAATTTATGTTAAAAGCAATTTCCTACGAAATAGTCAGTTGACAGCTGTTGCACCGTAATCAGAAATATAGTTCAAGTATTTTATGTTTTTTATGGACTAGATTCATGGAACGCAAGTGTTATTATTCATATTCTCAACTGAGTTTAAATTGATCGTTAAATGCTTTGCTGCTATGTATTTTCACCAATTGGAAACTCTTCTACTTACGAGAAAATTTGTGACAAACAAAAATTTATACATTCTTCGATGTCCTTTATATAAAAAGTTGTTTTGCAAAATTTGAAAATTACTTTTCCTTCATTTTCTTTTTTATTAAACTTTTTGCAAAAATTGGGTTCTTTTCGAAATCTCTTTTTCACTGTTTTTGTAAAATGGCGCAAAAAACTAGTGATGCACCGATCACAATTATCGTTAATCGTAACCAGAGCATTATGCGGTTAATCGTAACGTGCGATTATCACGGTAATTGTACAATACGGTTATTAAACAAATTTGTATTTTATTGAAGGCATTCGTTTGTACTACTAGAAAGACCTGAGCTTTCTTTTGCCACACAAAGACTTTTTTGGTTTAAAAAACAGTCAAATTTTAGAGATTGTTATTTTTATTTTTCTATTATCAAAAATCTGTCGATAACGCGTTGAACACAATTTTCTAAATGCATTAGGTGATTAGTTACATGGATTCAAAACAGGAGCTATTTTACCAAAATGTCGAAATTCAACCTCCTCCGACTAGGCGAGTTTTCCTCCGATCACGTTCAAATTTGTACAAGTTAGAGTTCGATCAATTTTGGAAGTGGGTTCCTTGTAGCGTATAGTTTTCACACTTGAAATCGTTCTCAAATACTTTTAATAAGTGTCCTCAGAAAATATATTTTTTATCGCAGCGTTTATGCAATCTAGAAAAATAGGCTAGAAATTGACTTAAAATTATAATGATATGCTTCTTCCCTTTTGTTTTTAAATTAAATTAAACCAATTTTTCATAAGATATCAATTTACATTCTAAAATATACATATACTTGCTAGAAACAGTTGCTACTACTTTTTCTTTTTTTCTCATGAGGAACGTAAAGAATGTCGGCTATTAGATGTTTCCACTGGAAACACGTGAATCATATAGAAATGACGTATGAACTGACTGACGTAATAGAAAATTTGAGATTTGTTGAATAGCGTTAACTTATATGTAATTTATTATATTTAGATACTAATCAATAGAAAATTTATAATTGCAGAAAAACTAATCAACAGATTATAACTTGTTAAAAATATTTTTTTTTTAACCCAGTAATGCCTAGCGGTGCCATATGGCACCCTGCCGCTGAGCCGTTCCTGAGCCAGGTTCAAAGACAATTTTATTCTCAAGTTACTTTCTTGATCTATTTACTTTGGTTTCCGCTCGTCCTTAATGGGTTAATGAAAACATTTTAATTAATATTAAATTAAACATACATGGACAGCAAATATTTTCCAAAACTTCAATATTGTACCTCAATACTTTCATTCATTGAAATATTACAATATGAAGTAAAATATTTTGAATGTGCATATTGAATAATTCTGCTGTAGCATTTTGAAATATATTATTAGTTGCTTTAAAATTTTGCAAAACGAATTACAATCTAAAATATTGTATGGCAATATTTTTGTTTTATAAGTAAATGTATGAGTATCCGATACATTTCGATAGTAGTAAAAAAAAGTACTTGAATCGAATGAAAAGTATCGAGTATTTACTTGTATCGAATCATCACTTCTTACAACGAGTAAAAGCTGACGACTGCATTTTTTCCTCCTCACAGTTGCTGCTGTTTTTAGAGTGCTGTAATTAGTTTTTGTTAAGTTTTAATATAATTAAATTGGAATCCAGCAAATTTAACTCAAAGTATGTATTTCCCATTATATTTTTGATTATATATGTATATTTTAGCTAGTGTATGAGTAGAGTCTGTGTATTTATTTGATAATTTGCAACGAGCTGCATCGTAAACGTTCTTGAATCTAGAATATTTGCCGCAGACTTTCATTCCTTCACTTTTTCATCTTAAGCGATGTGAGAAAACCACAGTAGCAAATAGTATACATACAGGACGCTCATCTTATACAAAGAATATTTTTCTATGGAGGGATTTTCCCCATCTGGTTTCGGCAACGTTTTGTTTTTTTCTGGGACATCGTGTTTTTTGCTTTCAAATCAGATGGGGAAAATCCCATACAAAAAATATTGTTTCAAACCCAACCATAATGTGCACAAGCTAATGCAAAAAGTGAACGAAAAGATAACTTAAGTTTTTTCAATTCCTTTACCTTTTCACCATGTGGTTTTATCTCGAAATCTGGTTGAGCTTCAATGTTTTATGCAAATAATAAAATAAAAAATATATGGATTCGGAGTCTTCCATCCTTAAGTTTTTCAATGGAGCATAAAGTCTGATATAACCTTGAAGCCAGGCATTGTATTAAAGGCAACTCACAGCGATAATGCTGCGTATATACAATCCACGCACTGGCAGTCAGAGTATCAGTATTTTAAAGAAAAGAAAACTAAAGTAAAATTAGAACCATATCTTCCATTTTATTTTAATTTTCAAACAATACTGGGATGTAAAATCCCATACTGTTTGATGATAGAAAGGAAGTTTGATGATAGAAAGGAAGTTCATTGCTATTCGCATTTACTCGTTAATGTGTCAACTGTTTTTGTTTGGGGTGTTCACAGTTTATTGAAATCTGTAGTAATGCAGTAAAATTTTCTATGAAAAATAAGAAAATGTAATGTGATACGTAACGTCGATTTTATACCATCAAATAGTTTATAAAATGAATTTTCTTCCACTGAATTCGAAAAGCATGCCTACAATCTTTTGTATGGATAGAAGAAAATCGACTGAAAAATTATGCAATTCTGTGCTGTTGATTGTGTTTTATTGCTTGGTGTTTTCATATTATTAGAATAGTTTTCTCTTTTGCTTTATGAGAGATCTCGAGTTGTCAATGGAAAAAGAAGAGGGATCATCATTATAGAAGAAAAACTAGCCAGAAAGGGAGAACGTCACAGTAGGCAAAGACAACATTAAATAAGTGCCCTCTTGTACATTTTTAGTGTAAACCATTGATGAAAAAGTAAGTAAAATTGTATCTTTTTCCGACTTTTTCAAACTAAGAGGTACATTAGGTACAATTGACACGTTTTAGGTACAATTTGTCATTGGTCAAAATAAATTTAACACTTAACTACAAAAAAAATATTTTGTAATAATTACCTACTTAAATTTAACTTGGCTGCACTGTATTGCTTAACTTTAAAGCTCACAGCTCTGATATTGCTGTTCATGAAGGGAAAAATATTGAAAAAATAATTTTCCAACACGAATAAATTTATTGGTGCCAAAAAAGGGTCATAAGAAGATTTTTGAAATCAAGCAAAATATGTGAACTTCTTATGACTTTAAACCTACTAATAAATCCGATTCAATAATAATTTTTCCATTATGCATGTTTGCTTTTAAAAACAGTAATAAAAGCTCTGAGCTTTGAAATATCTTAGCTGCAAATTTTTGAAAAATCGAAAATTGTGATGAAAATTCCGGAACTTTCATGACCATATTATCAGATTTAAAAATTTGTTTGCCCTTGTGTTCATCTAAATGACTAAAAACTTTCTATTAGTTTCCGATTTGTCGTGCCCTAAAGTGTAATCATTTATGATCAATATTTTTGACTGTCTTTTACATATAAAAATAGCGTTTTCATGTTTGGTTTACTTTTTTTAATTGATAACTTTTAAATGAAAATGTAATTTCTTACAAAAGCGATGAACCAATGAAGTATACCATTTTAGGTACATTCATGGTCATTTAAGTACAAATTTTTTGGTAAATTTCATCCCTGGTGTAAACTAGTGTTAGTAATATTTGAATATGCAATAAGCGATATTAAGGATGCACAATTAAAACAAGAAAATAGAAATTTGTTACGTTACTAGGGGGGGAGGGGGGGCTGTGTTACGAGGGATTAAAAATGGTCAACAATTTCGTTACGTAATATGTGAACGGCCCCTTACTTAATATTGTTGGAGATTTTTATTATGGAAGTACCCGAAATAATCTATTCACACCTCTTAAACAACTTTTGAAAACTTTATATTAGCTTGAGAATCTAGTCCACAACCATGTAATAGCTTTGACTCCTGGAGTTCATAGAGTAATTACATCTATTATTGATAATATGATAAACAAAACTTTTCGCTCAACATTATCTCTCAGCCAAAACACTGATAAAGTGGTAATTGATGAGTGAAATTAGTAGAAGCTTATTGCAACACTATAATCACTTATACTTAATAGAAAAATATTTATTGATAATTTGCTAAGTGATAAATGATAAGTGGCCCTTATATGAAGAAACTTTGAACACGACTTATCGTTTGCTGTGAGTGATTAAGAACAAAACGTATATTTTCGTTTGCTGGTTCAGACTCAACTTACATTTTATTTTGAAAGAAAAAGTAACAAAACAATATACAAAAAAAAAGAAGTAAGTTTCAAATAACAAAAAAGGATGTTGTATAAAAACTATGGTGAATACGACGTATGAGGAATATGAAAAAATGATGAATACAAAGTGTTAAAAGAGTGTGTTCAATGCAATGAATAACAAAAGTATGTTTAGATATTACATAAGAAATTTAATAATGTTTTTGATGTTGCCAGAAGGGCATTCATTAACAGTAAGACTGTCATAATAATAATAAAAAAATTGAGTTAAGTACACAGATATATACAGCTGTGTTCAAAATAATAGGAGTGACATCAAGAAAAACACAAAATCTTTTTTTTTTAACAAAAAGTCTAAATTCTATTCAGAAATTTTTTCGCAAAACAAATCATTGATTCAATTTGGTGTTTTATACCTCTTTGAACTTTCAATAAAAACAATGAAACATAAAAAAAAAAAACAATTTAAGGTAACTAAACTCAGAATTCACTGTTCCTATTATAAGTATTAGCGGATGATAAGAATTATTCTAAAGTTAACAAAGAAAAAAGTTGTTATTAGTTAGGAAATGAAGCAGTCTTCTAATATTTAGTTAAGTCGCCTCGGTTTTTTATCACTGCCGCACAACTGCGCTGCGTGGAATCGATGAGATCGTGGCCCCGTTTCAACTGAATTCGCCACCATGCCTCTTGAATTGTTTTGCACATATCTGCAGCATTTATGAGTTTATGCTCTGCAATTATTTTCTGCCAAAAGATTTTCTATGGGGTTAAGGTCAGGTGATTGAGCAGGCCACGTCATGACCTCAACTCCATTGACCCGAAACCACTCTTTTGCGAATTTGCTAGTGGGTTTCAGGTCATTGCTCTTCATTGGAACAGCCATATTAGGTTCATATTCCACTCGGAATATGGCAACATTACTTCTTTCAATAGATCCTCATATACTCGCGGATCCATGGTTCCTTTAAATAGATGAATTGGGCCTACTCCGTTGTACGACAAACTACCCCATACCATAGACATACTGTCTGGATACTGTTCCACCAAATAATTTTGCTTTCATCTCCCCACAAAATGTTCCGCCATTATGCTGTCGGCCAGTGGATGTGCTTTTTGGCAAACTGTAAGCGTGCGGCCACGTGTTTTTTCGTCAGTAATCACACTTTTAGTGGACTTCTTGTAAATAAATTATGCTGTACTAAGCGTCTACGAATAGTTACTGTACTTACAGCAAAGCCTAGCTCTTTTTGTATTTTTTTTAGATAAGGTCGAAGGGTCACCTTTACTGTACTTTACTATAATTTGATCGTCCACACTCTTCGTTTTACGCTTTCGATCAGGAGTTTCGATTTTATTTTGTACGACAAGGTATTCTCCATCATTTGGTCAGAGCATCCTTTAATTTCTTTATTTTTTCTGTATGTTTTTCATTGCTTTTGAAGATTTTTTATTATTTCGCGCTTTTCCTCAGTGCAATTGCCCCACTATTAAAAATAAAAAAAGCCATTGAAATGTAAAAACTAAAAACTTTTTTGTTTCTCTTACGAATTTTTAACTTAAACACTTCTTTTTATATAAAACTTACTCTCACTCCTATTTTTTTGATCAGTGGAACTCAGAGCAAGATAATGAAATGACTGTATAACTTTACAAATGTTGCCGCAATTCCAAGATACCTTTTTGTGTAGTAACTCTAACATTCCATTGCAAGTACCGTTAGAAGTTCGGTTGGTTTGCATATCGTTATATGATCAAAATTGATTTTCAAAAAAAAAATAGTACCAGCACTCCTAATATTTTGAACACAGCTGTAACTGTTATTTACTCCTCTATCTTATGTAAAAAAAATCATAACGGTATTTTATGAAATCTTCTCGTGGAAAGAGTAACAGTCGTTATTGTGTTCAGTTAAAACTTTAAATGAAATTTTCTCACATTTTTTTTTTTTTTAACTTTTGACTGCCTTGCAGAAACGTCGCTGATCGCGACTGCGTACTCAGTTTTCTTCCATCACATCTAGTTCTCCCACAATATAGACCTGAAGTCGAAAAAATGGGGTCTTCAGAGGCTTTTAACAAATTTCTTTATTTTAAACAGATACGAATTTGAGATCTGAAGCAAAGTTGTTAAGCACAACGAGATACACAATTCCTCCAGTGTACTGGAGGAGAAATTCGATAAAACGCCGATAAAGCAAAAACCGTTGAGAAAGCTATTATACTGTGTTTGAGAAAATATTCCTTCTTAAAAATTATGAGGGGTTCTAAAACATTGGAATGACCTACGAGGTACATATTTCTCAGAATAATGCAAAAACCAAACCGAATTTATTGCATTAGAACCGAGCCACTCACACTACATAAGCAAAAAATGTTTGTTGTTATAATTACATTAGGCTTCCATGTGAAGCCAACAAAAAAAAAATTGATTTAAAACAAAAAAATTTTTAACCCAAATCAAATTAAACAAAAGTTGAAAATTTGTTGCACTGTGATATTAATATGAAAAAAGAAGAAAATCGTAACTAATGCTTCTGCTGCTATCATAAATTTCATATTTCAATATGTGTCACCATTAGTTGCACGCATGCATCGTTCTGCTCTTGTTGCTGCTGTTAAACGTTTATTCGATTTTCCACCAACATAATTCAATTTTATTTTTTTTTTAGCTTTATAATCCTTCAATGCCATTTTGTATACTATATGCAAATGAAGCTATATGGATATTTTAAATAAAGGATGCAGCATGAAAATCCTTTTTAACTGATATCAAATAAATTAATGAACGCTACTTTTTATACAGGGAAAAATGGAATAGTAAAACTATTGTCATATTTAATTATAATTACTACACAATTTCGAGTTACATTTCTAAATAAAAAAAATTGGGAATTATTTCAAAATCATATGCTGACATGAAAAAAACACTAAAGATATTTATGAAATTGTGATTAAAATAGGTGAAATCGTTTCGAATACAGTATTTAAAAACAAAAATAAGTTTATAAAACAAAAAAACAAAACTGTAGCATCTTCCTAATAATAGCTCTTAAGTTATTTTTACATCATCTTGAGTTCAGTTACATACGCCTTGAGTTAAGTTAACCTCACCCTTTCCTTATCGAATTGTAAAGGAGCCATAGGAAAAAATTGGAATTGGGCCATTTTAAATGAGGAGAGTACTCAAAGTGATAATACATTAAACTGAAAGTGATTTCAATATTCCAGTGGGTGGTAGGAAGTGGAGTCCATATGAGTACGTTGAGATGTTATGAAGCCAAACGGAATTTGAATTCAAAATAAAGGTCCTTTAACATTTAGGTAGACGAATACATTTTTTGTTTCGATAAAAAATTTGTAACTTTGAAAATACTTGTTAGTTCTTTTATTGAAAAAAAATGACGAAAATGCAGAATAAGCGAGAGTCACCAAAGAAATGTGAAAATTTTTTAGTGTTGCCAATAAGAAAACTATAAGATTTGAATGGAAAACTTTCGGAAAATATTGGTATTTAACTGAAATAATTTTTAAAGGAAAATAGTTTGACAAATACAAGTTAAAAAATTTAAATTTAAGTATGGTAGCCATATGGTTACCATGTTAAGGAAAGATTTAATTGCTTCTACTATCATTTTTCAAACAACCTTCCCTTTTAATACGCTTTTGAACTCCAATATAAATAAAAATTGTAATAAGATATTGTATAAAAATACGAACTTGATAAATTTTGTGATTGTGATTTAAGTTGCTACAATTTTGCTCAAAGCTTTAGCTTCAAATTTCGTTTTTTCTATAGATATGATGTAAGTCAAAAACTCTTATCAAAGTATTTTTTTTTTTTATACAATTTTACCATTTTCAAGTCGTTATATATACATATATCTTATGATTTTACGATTTGTTTGCCCTTTTTTGGTGTTCTTCTATTTTTATTTTATATACATACAGTGAGTCGTAAAAGCGATCGATTAGGGAACATTTTTGAGACACGGTAAATAAGCCAATAATGGAGTCAAACGGCGTAGTTAAGTTTCTACTCATCCATATAAACAGAAGTGGAAGCAAATTTTTGTAATCAGATAATATCTTTAGCTTCCAAATGCCTTGAAACTCAAGGAATTTTGACCATAACTTACGATTCTTTTATATTTTTCGTCGGAATTTTTTTATTTTTTTTTTTTAATTTCAACCTTAAAAAACCCATTTAAAATCAAAAGGATACTGCTATCACAACGAAATTTTACAGTCTTAATATTGATAATATTATGGATATTTTTGATGTTAATCACCATAGCCGAAAATTTCAAATACAATAAAATTGAGTATTTATAATAAACACATGAGTAGAAACTGAAAGGATTTTAAAAAATTTTGTAAAGATGATGCATTCATTAAGACCTTATAACCTGCCAATTTTTGGCATTTTTTATACCTATTTATTTTCAAATATTTTAGTTTAGCTCATAGTATTTACTATGGTTTAGCTGAGTATTCCATATCACATTGAAAGCGTTAATCACTGTCTCGTTCGAAGATTTATAGTAGCAGTAAACTAATAGAAAATTTTGTCAGCAATCTGTTTTAGATATTAAAAATAGCAGAAACTGAAGAAATTCAACCTTTTCGCAAAATATATGCGAACGAAGAATACTGAGAAATTTGTTTTCTTTATTTAATATCTACCTGCTATTAAACAAAGAAGCTTTAATTCATAAGGAACGGTTTGTATGTTTCATATTTACACAGGCTGTGAAATATGTGAAAAGTATTGGTCCAAACATAATGGACAACTGTCAACACTTACAGTACTGTGCAAAACAAAAGCAACAAATCTTGACATACCATACTTATTACGTTTTCATGACTTTTATTAATTTTTATTTAAAAGAAAGTGGATTTAATTTGTTCTTAAATGATTAAATTATGTAATGGGAAACTTAAAAGTTTGAAAAAAATGTCTAAAAAAAAATTATTTAAAAAAATCAAAGAAATGCGTTTCGAGTAGATTTCATGTCTAAATATTTCACAAAGTAGGAATTTCTACAATGTCTGATGAAGCATTTGAGTTTCCGGAGCTTCCCTATAAATTAGGTGGTCAATAATTTAATTTATTTCGTGGAAAGACCATGAATCAACTAATTTATCCAATTGCAAAAACTTCCGCCACCATTCTTGCCAGGGACTTCACAGAGTAATGTTTTAATTGAATTAATTCATACTACAAGTCACATATTAGACGAATCAAAAGAGGACGACTAAAGCATTGCTCTGTAAAGTCACTGGCAAGCAAGGGGGCGGAACTTTTTGCAATTGGATAAAATATTTTGTTTATTGTCTTTATCCTTTCCACGAAATAAATTTATATATTGACCATTTAATCCTTGGGGAAGCTCCGGAGACTCAAATGCTTCATTTAGTCATTGTGGAAATTGCCACTTTGCGAAATACTTAGACATGAAATCTACTCGAAACGCACTTTAAAGATGTTTTAAGATTGATTAGCATGGGTTGTCACTAACATCTGAGCTTAAATACCTGAAACCTACTTCGGAACCTGGAAACATAGAGTAAGTACCACTTCTAAATCAGGGATGAGCTGGGATAGATTTGAAATAAAAGAGTGAGATGGCACCCAAGAGGACATATTCATCAAGCTGACAAAGTCAATGTCTAGCAGATGTAAAGCAATGAATGTAAATAATGAATATCATAAAATTGTTGCTTTTGTTTTGCACAGCCCTAAGTGCATATTTCTTTAATTTTTTAAAATAACTTCTTTTTTTTTGGGCATTTTTTTTCAAACTTTTAAGTTTCCCATTATATAATTCAATCATTTAAAAACAAATTAAATCTACTTTCTTTTAAATAAATATTAACAAGTCATGAAAACGTAATAAGTATGGTATGTCAAGATTTGTTGCTTTTGTTTTGCACAGTACTGTAGATAGCATGTATTCTTACTATAAAGAACAAACATATTGGCTGCAACACTGCGACAATTGCCGCAATTATCGACTACAATCTATTTCTATTTTTGACCTTCGACAGAATGAAATGTAAACAGATTATCAATCGTGAAGGTGATTTTTGTGAATTCCTACTGAGGTGCGATTATTGCTAGTTGAAAACTTTTCTGTGGTTTCTGTTATTTTCGATTTTAAGCAATAGAAAAGTGAAGAATGAGTATGGATGAAAAACTAACTGGAGAAGTGTGCAGTGTTGCTGGCGCACCCATTGTGTGCGGAGTTTATGATAGATAACAAAACAGTTAGCAAACAAATTAAAATATTTAAAGTTAATGACCATAGGCGACAATTGGCTTTTACAGAAAGAAAATGTTGAGACATTCCGCACAAGTGGTAGAACTTATTGCACGTCACATGAAAGTGAGTATTTTTGTGTGAATTACGTGACGAGTAGCGCGTTCATGGATTAGATGGTTTTTCTTGGTCAGATTTAGTTTTAAATATAAACAAAAACTCGAAAAGGACACTGTTATGGAACAATACATAGATCATAAATTTGAATTTGGACCGGCCCATTTATTTTAATAAAAGTTAAAAGGAGACTCTTTCCTCAACCTCTTTGACGTGTTGTACTGATTGATCTCCTCAGTGATTGTGTCGCTATGGCAAAAAACTGACAAATAGTAAACATGCCTTACGTTTATTCCCAACTTTTTTTCATCTTCTTTTATCCGCTATATTGTGTAGGATTTCTAGCAGGGACCGAAAATAATGATTATTTTGCAAAATGAAATGAAAAAATCAACATGTTCTAATTGTCGGAGAGCATAGTTGAGTACACCAAAATGATACTGGCTGCACGCTTTATTGAAACCAGTAAAGATTTTTTTTTTTTTTGAGCATTACCCCTAAAAATCGAAAATAATTATTATGTGTTGATTTTTATTTTTTAAATCTAGTTTAAAAATTATTTTTGATTTTTATGTTTTTGCTCATCCGAAAAAATCAACTTATGATTTTTATTTTTTTTTCGAGAATAAAAATTATTAATTGAGCTTAATTTTTTTTTCGAAATGAAAAACTCGAAACCTCATAAATCCTTGTTATTGAGAGTACGGTTATTGCATGTTCGTCAATGGAGTGGCACAGAATTACGGCTGGGTGAGTTTTTTTACCGTCGGGTTTTCTTCGTTTTTTATTTATTTCACATTTTCCCTTTCGGAGTGAAGACACAGGGTTACATATCTTGCTTGTCTCAATACATATCTTATAAATCGAATTCATAACATGTCTTCGCTACGACAGAGAAAATTTGGCAGCGAGTATCCTGAGTATTTATTGAGAACCCATTAATGAGAGAAGATAAAATTTGAATTTTATTATATTTAACTCTTTCTTCTCAACTCTTTTATTTCGGGGTAAAATTTTTTTTTAGTTTTAGACTTGTAGATTCGAAAAAAGATTGAAAGAAGTTTTTGGGAAAGGCATTTATGTACATATAATGACTAAAATGAATGCATATTTTTTAATTATTTCTTAATTTTCAATTATGAAAAAAACAATTAAAGTTTATTTTGCAACATCAAATAATTTTTTAGTCTCGAAAATAATTTTAAAGATACTTGTTCATTGCGTATAAAAGGTGAAAATTTGAAACATTTTTGGAACTTGGGTTTATTTTTACCAAAATCAACTTTACAGATTTTTGTTGTTTAGTGACCTATAGTAAAATTTGATGAGCAACATATTTTTAGAACATATTAACCCTCTATCAACCCTCGTAATGGGTCAAAAAATAAACTTTCTAGAAAAGAGCTAAAAAGACCCATAATTGTTGGTGCCAAAGGGTTAATATGTTGGAGGAAAATATTCTATGGAAAATTTGACTATAAATTGACGAACATGCAATAACCGTACTCGCAATAACAAGGATTTATGAGGTTTTGAGTTTTTCATTTCGAAAAAAAAAATTAAACTCAATCAATAATTTTTATTTCCGAGCATGGAAATAAAACTCAAAAAATAATTTTTATTCTTAAGCAAAAAAATTTAACTCAAACAATAATTTTTATTCTCGAAAAAAAAAATAAAAATCATAAGTTGATTTTTTCGGATGAGCAAAAACATAAAAATCAAATCACAAAATAATTATTAAATTTCGATTTTTTGATATTGCTTATAATAATTACGGTCCCTGATTTCTAGCATAAAAGATCTTTTAAGTTGCAGTGGCTGCCTCTTTAACTTATGAATTCCATTTACTTTGGTAAATTCTAATTTCTTCCACAAATTGTGTTCTCTTTATTTATTATGCGTCAAAAAAGTGTACAGAAGAAATAAGAAATTACTAGTCGGTAAGGCCTCGGTAACCGGGACTATTTTTTTTTTTTTTTTTGTTGCTGAAGAAATCTCTTTATGAAGAAAGCAAAAAAACAAAACAAAAAATCAAGTTCCCGCTTAAGCAATGATTTCTACAATGATGAATACAATATGGGTATTCACGGGTTGATGCAACTTGCCCTTGCGACGTTGCGAAACTGCGGATTGCGGAAGTTTGACACCTTTCTACCTTTACATTCGTAAGAAGAATCCAAAATATTTTCATTATTTTTCATTAAGATTGTAATATTTTGTCAGTTAAACTATTTCACATCTCCAATATTTGCATTGAACGCTCACATCTTAGTGCTTTAAGTCGCACTTTCGCAATTTCGCAGTTTAGCATCAACGCGTGAATACCCATAATGTATATTGTGTCGAATTGCAAGCTTCCACCTTATTGCCATCCATATCTGCCAAGCACATCATATTTCATTCCAAGTTTGAATAGAATTATTGTCTCATTTATTGTTAGTTCCTTTTGCATCTGCAATTTTGCATTTATTTATAAGGAAATTATTTCTTACAAACATTTTGTGGGTACTGATCCGTGGTTATTGCAAATCTTGGCCCCAATTTCGCAAAATTCATTATTTTCTTTTCCAAATACAAGTATTAGCACCTTTCGTAGTTGGCGGTGGTTCTTTTGCGCTGTATACATTACCAAGTATATTTTATTTGATTGCAGTCAAAATAATTTATACTTTGATTAAGGGGACCTTCTGGCCTAGCGCCTTTGAATTTGTAGAGTTTTTAGGTTTTTTTTTTTAAATGAAATAATGAGCAATAGTATTTAAACTTTGTAGATATTTTTTATTACTTTAACAATATCCAATAATAATAAAAAAAAAATTTTAATTTTAAGTAAAGTAAACGGATCTTGCTGGTGGGAAAGGTTTTGGATTTTCCACTGATCTAAAACAAAAACCAAAATAGAGGTTACAATTGGTATGAATGTAGTTATCGCAGGAACTAAAATGAAAAAAAAAAAAGAAGAAATTTGACAAAAAGGCACGTTGTTTGTTGAAATTTACTTTACGAAAACAGACCGTTTTTTCACTACTTTTTGTATGTAAAAAGTAAGAAGTATTCAACGTAGAACGTAGTTCCTGCGATAAGCATTGGTTTTCTGAATAATATAGTAAAATTTGAGACGAATCGGTCGAGTAGTTTTTGTTATTTGTGTCCCACCGTGCAGAAAAATATAGTTTCGAAATAAATGAGTTTAAACTTCAGTCGGCCCTTTTACCTGCTTCTGCGCTCATCTCTTAAATATGCTGTAGAAGTCGAAATACTAGAAATATTAATACAAAACTTTTACAGTATACTTCTAAACGCCTTTACTTTTGAAATATATAAAACAAAAAATCAATTTTTTGAAAAATCTAGACCAGAAGTTGGCCTTAAGGAATAGTCCGAATTTCGTAAAGGAAACAGTAATTATGAAATAGTAAATTTCTCTTTTTTACGCTATGCATCAACAACAACAACGTTTTATTTATTTATTTATTCATTCATTTGTAATACAAAAGCCCAATAGGCCAAAAAATATATTACATAGCAAGTATGTGCGAAACTTAAATTAAAATATGAAAATTTAAATTAAACGAAATTAACTGAGTTACTTTAATTAGTTAAAAACCCATTCCAAAACTATTCAATATTGCCCATCATCAAAAATATTTAAAGCAGATAATCTATGTCAAATGATTAAGAAAAGTAAAATGAGGCCTATAACGACAGCAAATATGAACATATGTAAATACAAACAATGTTGATCAAGAGATGCCATCAAAATGTTCATTGAGCTTACGCTTGAAGACCATATAGGAATCCGAAAAAGAACGCAATTCCCTTTGTAATTGATTCCAGGTCCTAGCTGTTCTTACCAGAAACGATCGTTCAAATGAAGAGGTGGAGATTCTTGGGAATATAATTTGGACATTTCTAGTAGATCGCGAGAATATGAAATTTGTTACTAAATATTCAGGAACTTGATTTTTAATAATTTTATAAAAATATAAAAGCAATCTATATTTAATGAAAGAATGAAATGAGCAATTAAGGAATCTAATTACATATTGTGAAATATGTTCACGTACATGGACATTATATAAAAATCGAACTATTCGATTTAATAAAAGTTGTACTTTTTTAATATTATACCCAGTAGAACCTGTATATAATTCGAAGCAGTACATCAAATTAGACATAAGCAGATGTGGTAAATACAGATTTTGACTGTATAGTCTTCTCAAAGTGTAGTTTATTTTAGAGCTTAAGCAATTAATATGGGAATCGAATGATAGATGGCAATCTAATTCAATACCTAAGCATTTGATCTCTTCAACAAAACTAATTCGAGAGCCTTCTATTTCAAGAGACAATGGAGCGACATTTGATTTTGAGTTTGAGAAAACCATTGCTTTAGTTTTATTAGAATTTATAGTTTTACCTATTTTTTTTTTTTTTTTTTTTTGCACAGCCTAAGAGTAATTCACAACAGCAAAATTTTGCCCAAACGCACGATTTTTAATAAGGCCATTGGTTGTACAGTATTTGAAGATTATAAATATTAAAAGCAACTTAGTAGATGCTTTCCATAATAAAGCGAAGTTATTTCATTTTGAATTGTGAGTCTTAGAGTTCCTTCTTTTGATTTAACAGAATTAGCCCGCTAAAACAAATTGTTGAAAAATGTTTTCATGAAATACTTTCTTTCCATACATGAAAATATTTTTCAAACATTTTTTACCTTAGATTGCAATTTTGTTCTACAAATATTTACACATTTGGTTCAATTATATGAAGATTTACTACTACTACTACTACTATTATGGCACAACAGCCCATGGAGGGCCAAGGCCGAGCTTTTCGCATCCATTCATGTTGTGTGAGTTATATTTATACACGAATGGAAGGGACCTACAGTTTTATGCCGAATCCGAACGGCAAAGTGAAAAGCTTTTCATAGGAAATTTTGTTTACTCTTGGGGGTTTGCCATTGTCAGCCAAGAGGTGGTGCCATGTAGAAAAATTTTAATTTTTTATATTTACCGAGATATGAACCCGGGCACCTCTGCGTAGCAGTCTAACACACTAACCACTAGGCTACAGCGACCACTGAAGATATGAAGATTTACCATTAAAAAAAAGGGAAACCCCAAGAGACTGGAATTTCAATCAATGTTTCGATATACATACACAAATACACATTTACATTTTATTTTTATATATTTTTTTTTATATATTTTTTTTTTTATATATTTTTTTTTATATATTTTTTTTTATATATATTTTTTTTTTTATCAAAAACCTCTTTCCGCCATAGAATAATCCTGCGTGCGTACCTAGAAATGACTCATTACATTTAACAAAAAAAATTTATAATAAACAGGTTAAGGGATGATTTTTTCTTTTTTGTGCATTTTATTTATTTCCAAGAATATTCGTTCGCTTGTTTTTAGCACTATTCTTTCATGACCAGCGCTGGCTCTAACATATAAGCAAACTAGGCGGCGGAATTTATCCTATTACACTAACAAAAAATACATGCTCACCTATGGTGGCAAAATATCTTGAACCGAACCTGTACACTTACTCGCTTTTATGATCTTGAAGAAGTTGATAATTATGGTTAGAGAAATCTTAAAATTCATTTACAATCGAACTCTCTGATTGAACAGTTCTATCCCCATACACGGTACGGAGGAATTCACTTAATTTGTTATTACATATAAACTGAGAAATTGCAATATATTAAATAAATATAAAATAACTATCAAAGTAATTTTAATAAAATTTAAAAAAAATATTGTAGTATTATTATTATTTTTTTAATTTTTTGTTTTTTTTTTTTGTCATTTCAGCCCAAATTTGTAAAACACCAGTACTATACAATCATTTTCTCTTTCCTAAACATCAAATTGTGATCATTCTGGAAAAACGATAGTAACAACGCTTTTAAACTTTAATCGCATCGGTGAGTTTCAACATCAATTGAATTTCTTTGTTTCTAGTTAATTAAATGTAATTTAATTTCTTTGTTAATTTAAGATCGTTGTATTTAAATCTGGCACAACTTAGTAAACAATAGAAACGTTTATGTTGTAACGACGAGAACATATAAATGTATAAAAGTGACAACAGAAAATTTGTGTGGAAAAAAAATTTGAAAAAGTTAAAAATTATCAAAATTACATTAGTAATCTAAAATTAGCAACATTTCAATTAAATATACGTGATATGAGTAACGCTTCAGAAATGTCAAATTTTGTACCAGGAAAAGAAGTTGTGCGGGGAACTTTGATAACCTTCTTTCATTTGAAGCAAACGCCTGCTGAAAGTCGTCGATTGCTAGTAGATGCTTATGGTAAACATGCTCCAAGCCAAGACACTTGTGAACGATGGTTTAAAAGATTTAAAAGTGGTGATTTTGGCGTCGATAACAAAGAGCGTGGAAGACCATCGAAAAAATTCGAAGACGAAGAATTGCAAGCATTACTTGATGAATATCCAGATCAAACTGAAAAGGAATTGGCAAAAGCATTGAATGTTTCCCAAGCATGTATTTCTCAACGACTAACAAAGATCCACCAAAAATGGGTTGAATCAAATTCGACCAATTCAAATCTGACAATACCTACTAAACGATTTAAACGAGAAGCTTCTTTAGATATATAAAACTGACAACAAAAAATTTGTGTGCGAAAAAAATGCTAAAAATGCAAAAATAGACAAAACTACATCCCTAAACTAAAATTAAATTAATCAACATTTTAAATTAATATTCGTGAAATTATTCGTTCAAATATAAAATTTTACGACAACACAGTAAAATTTATAAACTTTAAGACATTGCAATTTAATGTCAATGAAAGTATCGTTTTAAATGCATATAATACAAATATAATACAAAATAACATCAAACAACAACAAACATCAACCAACGCTATTAAAAAAATAAAATAAAAAACTACACTACATTCGTCATTAGCTGCAAATTTTTCCGTTGAACAACTTGTATTTTTGGGGAATTTTGCTTGTTTCTTCAAAATTCCTAACAAAATATCACTGTAATGACATCTGGCAATGCAACACAATCATCAAAAGGTTCAACAAAAACCATTAACATTATTATCTTCAATCTCGAAGCGCATCGGTGAGTTTCAGCATCAATTATCAACTTTAATGAATACTTTTTACTATTATTAAGCTATTTTCTCTAATTATAAATGGTTTTATATAAAGGGAGACGTCCAAGAAATAGAATATCCATTGAAAAGAAAACGTATTTAAAAAAATGGTGACTGGTCGGAGTTAAAAATTAAGCCTTTTTCAAAAAGAATTATTAATTGTTTTTTTTTTTTTTTTTTTTTTTTTCTAATTGGGCGTCCCCTTAAAACAAATGAAAAGGTTGTAAATTTTTACTTTTTTTGTTTTTCTTCTGTATAAATTTTTTTTTTTTTTTTTTAAATATTAGTTTAAGTTAATTTTCTATACCTATGTTATAAATAATGCAACAAATATGTATATTTTTTAAATTCTACTAATACATACTCTTTAAAAATTTTAAAGACTCATATATTGATAGACGCCACTGTCTTCAAGTTGATAACCTTCCCGCTCTTTTATACTAAATGTTTCGTTTGCATCTGCGTATAGATTTTATAAATTGTCAAAAAAATTCCACACATACATTGCAATTTTTCTATTGTATGTATGTGCAATTAAACATGTATGAGTGAACGAAGTAGTTGGATTCGTTGAGACTTGTAATTTTTCAACGAATAGTTCGCTGAGCACGCTATCGTTGAAAAACTCATTTATATATTTCTCGCTGAAGTATGTACTGTTCCATATGAATTCGTTGTTTACAAAACTCAGAGATGCAAATTTTGTTTGCTCTATTTTCACATTCGCTGAAATGTATGACGGGCAAGATTGCCACTGATTGAAAAAGAAAAATGTATCACCATGAAAGGCAGAAAAGTATCAAAGTACAAAAGAAAAAGTATCAATATATCAAAATTGTGATATATTAAAATTAAGACTACCTCTGCTTAGCAACTGCTCAATATAATTTTTGTTGATCATCAAGCGATCAATTTGCGTTCATAAGACACACGGGAGGAGCAGTGGCGGAGCAGAGGCGTTTTCTGAACATGACAAATGAAGAATAAAAAAAAGAACAAATTTACTTCAATCAAGCGGACAATCACAGAAAAAACAAAATTATTCTTATTTTTTGTTTTTGTTTTTTTGTGTTGTACCCTTGGTAAAACGTCGTATCACTGTTCACGAAACCGGTGGTTGGGGGTTTTCCTTTTCGAAGGACAGGCAGTCCAGAAAATTGACACATATACATATAAATTCTAACTCGTGTCATTGAAAATCTCTGTGATTGCGGAGAACCCTAATCCGAATCGTAGTAGTCAAGGTTATAGTCTTAAATTTATTTTTCTTGCCTAAATTTTACTATGCAACAGTGGCATACGTAGTCCCTTAGTGGTGTGTTCTCGAATAAGGGAAGGAACATTTTCACCTTGTTTATGAACTTAAATAAAACATTTAACATTCACTTATTAATAAAATATTCGATTCATTTAATTTTAATTTATTAATCACCTTACAACCGACGATAGCTCTTGGGCAACTTGGGCTTCTTTAATATTTCTGTGGGACTGCCTTTTACTAAAACAAAACAATGTTGTTTAGTCAGTGTTGCCTACATTTTCTATGTATTGTCTCCTCTTGTTCGTCGTTTTCTCCACTTCCCACATTTCTAATACCGGTTAGATTACGATAGGTTAAGTGGCTGTCTATCAGTACACACTTAGGCCAAATACGGCCCGTTGCATTACCACGTGGTAGCTCCATCCATGCCAACAGAATCAGATTAGTCGAAACAATTGGACCGACTTGCAAAGGTTTAAATAGAAAAATAATTAAAAAAACTAGAAAACTTGGGTTTTCTTATGTGCTTAGAAATCTTGTTTTGTTTGTCTGTTTGTTTCATACATACGGTTGAAATGTCCTACGACAAACAAACTAAATTATTGAGGTTTTCTTTATTTTCAAGTAGAGCTAGGAGAGTAGAAACATAAATAAAACATTTAACATTTATTAATAAAATGTATTGACGATTTATTTAATTTTAATTTAATTAATTTATTTACAATCGATGATCGGTCTAGGCCGCTTGGGCTTTTGCTTCCATTTTGGGGAGTGGAAATCCCACACCAGATCTTAGAAGTGCACTCAGGTCCCCGTGCAAGTTCAAGCTAATTCCATTTAGGAATGTTTTTGGAATAATTTTTTCGTTCATTTCTAGAGAGGATTCGAATGGTTTACTCCAAATCGAATTCGTACTTACTATTTAGTTTGCCAAGTACATTCTTTAATAAGTTGAAAGATTGACTTTGCGTTATAGAATTTTGCATTCTGTTGTAAAGTGATCCCACGACGGATTTAGTTCTAATTATTTGCAGGTAGGAGCATAAATTAAACATTTAACATTTATTAATAAAATGTGTTGACGATTTATTTAATTTTAATTTAATTAATTATTTACAATCGATGATTGTCCCAGACGCTGAAGCTTCTTTGCCAGTCACCTCTGCGTGACTGGAAATTCCACACTGTCTGTTACACATACATATGTAAGTGTAACAGACGACAATCAAACAAGTCTTGAAATAACAATAAACATAGTTTCTTATACCGGTTACATTAATCGGAAGTTGCTGAGCTTATAACCCAGCACAATCAAGATATCGGAAAGAAACCGTATCAATATTTAAAATTTACAATTTATGATTTGGTTTGCTGCTGTAAATAAAACATTTAACATTTATTAATAAAATATGATGACGATTTATTTAATTTTAATTTAATTAATTAGTTTACAACCGAATTGGATGTGCGTCAGGTTGTAGGTGAAAATAAATGAAGAGAAGTTAGTTGCTGCTCGAGACAACCTTCAAGTAAAAACCGTAGGGAATTACTAATTCAGCGTTTCTATTCGGTAGCTCATTTTGAATAATATGCTGTATTAATACATAAGTACATATTTTAAACATTTAATATTTATTAGTTGAATGTATTAGTCTTTTACATGATATCTATTCCTCTGGGTTAATTACGCCAATAAACATAAAATAAAACACGACCATAGTTTTGATTGTAGAAGCACGAACTTTATTCAAATAAAGCGCGGGTCTCTCAACCTCCCAAAGAATTAAATTTCTTTGTTGTGCAAAAAGTTCCGGGTATTCCTTTTAATGGGCCCCATCAACCTTTGAGCATCCGCTCTGGATAATTTTGCGACTATTTGGTTCCATTTTAGTAACCTTGAATTCACATTTTTGATAAGACCTGCATTTTTCTCCAACTTATATTTTGTAATAGCCCAGTATTTTTCGATCGGTCGAAGCTGTGGGCAATTGGGTGGATTCATATATTTGGGCACTACATTTACTTTATTTGTCTGATACCAATCCATGGTTTTCTTAGAGTAGTGGCAACCACGATTCGTTGCCATATAAAATTTTTGACCTGGAAGCTGTTTAAGATCAAATACATCCGCGAAATACTTGTTTATTGTAAAGACACTCTTTATAGTCAAAATTAGACCCATATCCTTTAGGACAGACTTCTTTATTCCTTTAGCCTTTGTAATTTCATTACAATTTTCTACATCAATCGAATATATTTTAGATCTTAAGCCAATGGATTCTTTCATTATTTGTTTAATCAGAAACGTCAAATTTTGAATCGATATCATTTAAAATATCACATTAAAATTCTTCTGTTTTTATTGTGTATACAAATGAATCTGTATCCATATAATTCAATGAGAAGTTTTTTCATTATATTTAGGCTTCATGTAATCATAATGCAAATCATACATTTTCCACTTTGATATTTCAAGTATTTGGTTTGTCATAACATATCTGAACTCAATTTATTTGAATCGCAACCATATTTGTAATAAACTCTGTGCAGCTATGAAAATTAGGTTCAGCAATTAAAGATCGCGCCCCTAAATGTCTCCCTCTATTCTCCCATCCAGTCAATATTTTGACATCTTTTCGCTTTTCAACATTTTCCATCGTTTTCCCATATACACGGCATATACAAAGTATGCATTATGTTTACTTTGCATATATCGCATATGGATTTTTCCCTGGTTTTCGTCTTTTCATTTGAAAATCATATATTTTTCATTTTCATAATTCAAGTCTATTCAAATCGGAATTTCTATATGAATTCTATTAATTGGTATAGCAACCATATTTGGAATAAATTTTGTACAACTATGAAAATTAGGTCTCGCAATTAAAAACTCAACTCAACTCTTTTATTTTCCTGATAGATCTGAATTCCGAATTAAAAACTCAATATTTTATTTTCCTGATAGATCTGAATTCCGCATGGATTTCCACTTGGATATTCTAAATCCACTTTCCAAAAATCGACAGGGGTGCATGAGGGGCTAAATATCAATATTTCGAAACTAAATTCATGGCAAACTATATAATAAACGATTTATAAATAGCTTTAATTCAATATCCCCAAAAAGAAATTGGTTGTGTATTAACGAACACAAGGCAGAAGTGAAACTTCTTGTGAACTAAACGAAACACAAGAATTTATCCTGAGACAATATACTATGAAAATTATGTCTCGCAATCAAAAACTTATTATTTTATTTTCCTGACAGATCTGAATTCCTCATGGATTTCCACTTGGATGTTCTAAATCCATTTTCCAAAATATAACCTATGTTAAAATCGGAATTTATTCGAGAGATATCAAAACTGTTCATATAAATCCACTCAAAATCGCCATATGGCAGCTCATGTATTTGTTGTTGCCTTCGAATGTCTTTTTGAGCATTGCACAATGTCCCCCTGTATCCCTCTTTGGACAAATGTTTGCATATTAATGTAGCTGAAAAGTTCAAGTTTTATTTCAGTTATTTTAAACATGGCATCCCATGACAGACCAGGTGCTGTATAATAATGACAAGGGTCAAGATTATATATTTTTTTTTTGCAGATTTTCCTAAAATTTTCAAAAATAACTGAAAGCAAAAGCACTTCTGATGTTAAATATAACTCTAGATAATCCCACATTGATTTGCACTTGAAGGAATTTCTAACATTTTGAACATGTTGGAAGTCCTCCTCAAAGCATTCAATATTATTCAGTTTACTGAAAAATTTATCCTGAGACAATTTTCATTCAACTTTTCCCAGGAGTCTATGTACTCATAAGGGAATACTCCTTTTCTAATGATGAAACTAAATTCGTTATCATTTTCGAACTTTGATTTAACAGCCTGAAAATCTTCTTTCATGAGATTTTTAGCTAATGATTCTAAACTTGAGGGCATGAATCTAAAGGAGTCTAAAAATCTTAGCAGTATAGTTTGCTTATCATTCACAACTATACGCTTTGAAAGTGATATATATAACTCTTTATTTAAAGGAATTAATGTAATGTCACCTGGAATATTTGCTAATTCATTAACAAATAAATGACAATCATAGCTAGAAAAGTTATGAAAAAAAATTGGGAAAAATTTAGGGGTAACATATTTTAAATTGTACTCTGAATGAGCTGGTCCTCTATATTTGCCAGTTAGATGACGATGATCTGAAACTCTATCCATCTGATTTAAAAGCTTCTTACAAATATGGCAAATTGGGTTATTAATTTGAAATATTTCTTCTTATGCTAAAGGATTCATTGGCTTTATAATTGAGGTTTATTTATAATAAATATCTTTGATATCCTTAACTAAGCTATCAATAAATACGCTGGGGGCATCAACCCCTTTATATATTTCGTGCTTATTTAATGCGTCATTATATGAGCATTTAATAAAGTAGCTGAATGCACAAGGGGCGTGCTTATTCACTATATTACTATAACTAGATGACGGATTTTGAGTGCATGTATCAACACTTTGAAGAATACATTCAAAATCCGCATATATAACGAATGATACATCTACAATTTTATTATAATCTTTTTGTTGTGTGTAATATTTGATTATTATATATCGCAATTTTAATTCAGAATAGGAAAATCCATTTTTCGTCGAATTTATAATTAGATCCTTTTTCGATTTTTTTGATGGAATTATTATACCCTTAACAAAAGGAATAAAATTCTTTTCCCATTCTAATTCTTCTTGAGTTAATGGGACTTTGACTGGACAAGGACTTAATGGAATAGGAATTTTCTCTCTGATGTAGCATGATGACATTGGAGGTTCTTCAAACAAGGGAGTTGGATGTTTCTTGATTATAATCCTTTCTCCAGTGGTAGCAATTTGGTATTTTTCTGAAGGCATTGTAAAATTTAATAGTTGACTCAGTAATTCCCGTATTTCACGAATTCCATATAGGCCATCTTTTTCAAATTCAATTTTCAAATTATTAGGAGTTCTGGTGATGTCCAATTTTGGTTCAGATTTAGACTTCCCAATATTTTTCTTTGATTCATCTGCAAGCATCAATTGAATTTTTAAAACTAATTACCGATTTATCCTCATTCGGCATCCTGCTAACAATTTGCCTGCACTCCCTTTTGTGGATGGTTAGCTGATCCTCCCTCGAAAAATGTTGTAAACATACATTGCATATGAACAACCCTGTAGAGTGGACAGTCAATTGACTCCTTATTAGTCTAAAATAATAATAATAAATAAATAAAGATATGCGCCTTGCTGGGTGCTCGCAGTGGAGATATGCAGAACGAAAAGGATGTCGATGCTCGCTGTGGAGATATGCGCCTTGCTGGGTGCTCGCAGTGGAGATATGTAGAAGCAAAAAAGTAATCCAAAAAAATCCAAAATGACTGTGCACGTGAAGAGGTACTTTAATATGGTCCAAAATTAGTAACGAGTAGCAAAAGTCATCAGTGATGACAGCGCAATTGAAATGTCACACCGGGTGACACATTTCCTCTCATTGAATTATTTCTTCCATCTAATATTTGGTGGAGGGGCCGACCAATGCGTCATCACATTAAGTGTTGCGCTTTGTGGCGTAAACAGTCAGTATGATATTAAAAACTGTACTCTAAAAAATAAATAAAAATTTAAAATAAAAAAATTATTTACCTTGAAATTATTTTGAAATTATTTATCCACACGTAATGGAAAACTTCATCTTCCTGAAGTAGCAGCAAATTTATGTGTGTAGTGCGTTCGAATTTCATGGTATAGTACGGACCCACTATTTGTTTTGAATCCGCATCGTAACCGAAAACGTTCTCACTAATCGGGTTATTATTTTCGAAGGTTTTTGAGCCGGTAATTTTTAGTGGAAATTCTAAACCACTAAAATTTATATTGCGATCACCGTTTCGCATATTATTGTCACGATTTTCGTCTTTTCATTTGAAAATCATATATTATTCATTTCCATAATTCAAGTCTATTCAAATCGGAATTTCTATATGAATTCTATTAATTTGTATAGCAACCATATTTGGAATAAATTTTGTACAACTATGAAAATTAGGTCTCGCAATTAAAAACTCAATATTTTATTTTCCTGACAGCTCTGAATTCCGAATTAAAAACTCAATATTTTATTTTCCTGATAGATCTGAATTCCGCATGGATTTCCACTTGGATATTCTAAATCCATTTTCCAAAAATCGCCAGGGGTGCATGAGGGGCTAAATATCAATATTTCGAAACTGAATTCACGGCAAACTATATAATAAACGATTTATAAATAGCTGTAATTCAATATCCCCAAAAAAAAATGGTAGTGTATTAACGAGCACAAGGCAGAAGTGAAACTTCTTGTGAACTAAACGAAACACAAGAATTTATCCTGAGACAATATACTATGAAAATTATGTCTCGCAATCAAAAACTTATTATTTTATTTTCCTGACAGATCAGAATTCCTCATGGATTTCCACTTGGATGTTCTAAATCCATTTTCCAAAATATAACCTATGTTAAAATCGGAATTTATTCGAGAGATATCAAAACTGTTCATATAAATCCACTCAAAATCGCCATATGGCAGCTCATGTATTTGTTGTTGCCTTCGAATGTCTTTTTGAGCATTGCACAATGTCCCCCTGTATCCCTCTTTGGACAAATGTTTGCATATTAATGTAGCTGAAAAGTTCAAGTTTTATTTCAGTTATTTTAAACATGGCATCCCATGACAGACCAGGTGCTGTATAATAATGACAAGGGTCAAGATTATATATTTTTTTTTTGCAGATTTTCCTAAAATTTTCAAAAATAACTGAAAGCAAAAGCACTTCTGATGTTAAATATAACTCTAGATAATCCCACATTGATTTGCACTTGAAGGAATTTCTAACATTTTGAACATGTTGGAAGTCCTCCTCAAAGCATTCAATATTATTCAGTTTACTGAAAAATTTATCCTGAGACAATTTTCATTCAACTTTTCCCAGGAGTCTATGTACTCATAAGGGAATACTCCTTTTCTAATGATGAAACTAAATTCGTTATCATTTTCGAACTTTGATTTAACAGCCTGAAAATCTTCTTTCATGAGATTTTTAGCTAATGATTCTAAACTTGAGGGCATGAATCTAAAGGAGTCTAAAAATCTTAGCAGTATAGTTTGCTTATCATTCACAACTATACGCTTTGAAAGTGATATATATAACTCTTTATTTAAAGGAATTAATGTAATGTCACCTGGAATATTTGCTAATTCATTAACAAATAAATGACAATCATAGCTAGAAAAGTTATGAAAAAAAATTGGGAAAAATTTAGGGGTAACATATTTTAAATTGTACTCTGAATGAGCTGGTCCTCTATATTTGCCAGTTAGATGACGATGATCTGAAACTCTATCCATCTGATTTAAAAGCTTCTTACAAATATGGCAAATTGGGTTATTAATTTGAAATATTTCTTCTTATGCTAAAGGATTCATTGGCTTTATAATTGAGGTTTATTTATAATAAATATCTTTGATATCCTTAACTAAGCTATCAATAAATACGCTGGGGGCATCAACCCCTTTATATATTTCGTGCTTATTTAATGCGTCATTATATGAGCATTTAATAAAGTAGCTGAATGCACAAGGGGCGTGCTTATTCACTATATTACTATAACTAGATGACGGATTTTGAGTGCATGTATCAACACTTTGAAGAATACATTCAAAATCCGCATATATAACGAATGATACATCTACAATTTTATTATAATCTTTTTGTTGTGTGTAATATTTGATTATTATATATCGCAATTTTAATTCAGAATAGGAAAATCCATTTTTCGTCGAATTTATAATTAGATCCTTTTTCGATTTTTTTGATGGAATTATTATACCCTTAACAAAAGGAATAAAATTCTTTTCCCATTCTAATTCTTCTTGAGTTAATGGGACTTTGACTGGACAAGGACTTAATGGAATAGGAATTTTCTCTCTGATGTAGCATGATGACATTGGAGGTTCTTCAAACAAGGGAGTTGGATGTTTCTTGATTATAATCCTTTCTCCAGTGGTAGCAATTTGGTATTTTTCTGAAGGCATTGTAAAATTTAATAGTTGACTCAGTAATTCCCGTATTTCACGAATTCCATATAGGCCATCTTTTTCAAATTCAATTTTCAAATTATTAGGAGTTCTGGTGATGTCCAATTTTGGTTCAGATTTAGACTTCCCAATATTTTTCTTTGATTCATCTGCAAGCATCAATTGAATTTTTAAAACTAATTACCGATTTATCCTCATTCGGCATCCTGCTAACAATTTGCCTGCACTCCCTTTTGTGGATGGTTAGCTGATCCTCCCTCGAAAAATGTTGTAAACATACATTGCATATGAACAACCCTGTAGAGTGGACAGTCAATTGACTCCTTATTAGTCTAAAATAATAATAATAAATAAATAAAGATATGCGCCTTGCTGGGTGCTCGCAGTGGAGATATGCAGAACGAAAAGGATGTCGATGCTCGCTGTGGAGATATGCGCCTTGCTGGGTGCTCGCAGTGGAGATATGTAGAAGCAAAAAAGTAATCCAAAAAAATCCAAAATGACTGTGCACGTGAAGAGGTACTTTAATATGGTCCAAAATTAGTAACGAGTAGCAAAAGTCATCAGTGATGACAGCGCAATTGAAATGTCACACCGGGTGACACATTTCCTCTCATTGAATTATTTCTTCCATCTAATATTTGGTGGAGGGGCCGACCAATGCGTCATCACATTAAGTGTTGCGCTTTGTGGCGTAAACAGTCAGTATGATATTAAAAACTGTACTCTAAAAAATAAATAAAAATTTAAAATAAAAAAATTATTTACCTTGAAATTATTTTGAAATTATTTATCCACACGTAATGGAAAACTTCATCTTCCTGAAGTAGCAGCAAATTTATGTGTGTAGTGCGTTCGAATTTCATGGTATAGTACGGACCCACTATTTGTTTTGAATCCGCATCGTAACCGAAAACGTTCTCACTAATCGGGTTATTATTTTCGAAGGTTTTTGAGCCGGTAATTTTTAGTGGAAATTCTAAACCACTAAAATTTATATTGCGATCACCGTTTCGCATATTATTGTCACGATTTTCGTCTTTTCATTTGAAAATCATATATTATTCATTTCCATAATTCAAGTCTATTCAAATCGGAATTTCTATATGAATTCTATTAATTTGTATAGCAACCATATTTGGAATAAATTTTGTACAACTATGAAAATTAGGTCTCGCAATTAAAAACTCAATATTTTATTTTCCTGACAGCTCTGAATTCCGAATTAAAAACTCAATATTTTATTTTCCTGATAGATCTGAATTCCGCATGGATTTCCACTTGGATATTCTAAATCCATTTTCCAAAAATCGCCAGGGGTGCATGAGGGGCTAAATATCAATATTTCGAAACTGAATTCACGGCAAACTATATAATAAACGATTTATAAATAGCTGTAATTCAATATCCCCAAAAAAAAATGGTAGTGTATTAACGAGCACAAGGCAGAAGTGAAACTTCTTGTGAACTAAACGAAACACAAGAATTTATCCTGAGACAATATACTATGAAAATTATGTCTCGCAATCAAAAACTTATTATTTTATTTTCCTGACAGATCAGAATTCCTCATGGATTTCCACTTGGATGTTCTAAATCCATTTTCCAAAATATAACCTATGTTAAAATCGGAATTTATTCGAGAGATATCAAAACTGTTCATATAAATCCACTCAAAATCGCCATATGGCAGCTCATGTATTTGTTGTTGCCTTCGAATGTCTTTTTGAGCATTGCACAATGTCCCCCTGTATCCCTCTTTGGACAAATGTTTGCATATTAATGTAGCTGAAAAGTTCAAGTTTTATTTCAGTTATTTTTAACATGGCATCCCATGACAGACCAGGTGCTGTATAATAATGACAAGGGTCAAGATTATATATTTTTTTGCAGATCTCGCAATTAAAAACTCAATATTTTATTTTCCTGATAGATCTGAATTCCGCATGGATTTGCACTTGGATATTCTAAATCCACTTTCCAAAAATCGCCAGGGGTGCATGAGGGGCTCAATATTCCGAGACTGAATTCACGGGCAAACTATATAATAAACGATTTATAAATAGCTTTAATTCAATATCCCAAAAAAAAAAATTGGTTGTGTATTAACGAACACAAGGCAGAAGTGAAACTTCTTGTGAACTAAACGAAACACAAGAATTTATCCTGAGACAGGATAATATAAATAAAAATTTAAAATAAAAAAATTGTTTACCTTGAAATTATTTGGAAATTATTTATCCACACGTAATGGAAAACTTCATCTTCCTGAAGAAGCAGCAAATTTATGTGTGTAGTGCGTTCGAATTTCATGGTATAGTACGGACCCACTATTTGTTTTTAATCTGCGTCGTAACCGAAAACGTTCACACTAATCGGGTTATTATTTTCGCAGGTTTTTAAACCGGTAATTTTTAGTGGAAATTCTAAACTACTAAAATTTATATTGCGATCACCGGTTCGCATATTATGGTCATTAATGTTTTTTTATTGCATACGATGCAACTCTCTGCGGATTATTCGCGACATTTCCTAAAGCTGATACCACAGCGCACTTAAAACAAAAATTGTCCTCGTTTCTTATATTTATACACGCCCGTTTGTCTTCCAAATGTTTTGGAAGCTTAAGGTAAGACGAACCTCTGAGCGCGGCGACCAACCGTGGATATATTGGATAATATCCTCAATTTTTAAAAAATTTCCGTATCGTCGTACGCTGGTGCATCTTCACAAATTAGTTTTGCGTTAAATACTACCTCTTTATGTTCAAACAACAGTTCTTTCACAACTGTTGTTAAGTCTTTTTCAATGTTTAGTAGGAAATCGCGGTTTCCATTATTTTTAAATTTGAACTTTTCATGTTGAAACATTAATTACTTTAGAGATAGTATCACTGTTTTCTATGTGCACATCAACTTGCATCGCGTTATGCGAAGTTGAAGCCCCTTTACTTGCCACAATTGAGTGGGCAGCCCTTTTGTGGCGTAATAAACCGTAATTTCTCATGAACAATTTATTAGATAGCTCACAATTAACTCTTTTTCGATCATGAACCGACCTCTTATGACGCAACAAATTCGTATTTGTTATAAAAGTCGCACCGCATTCTACACACTCAAAGGTCGTCATTTTGTTTTTTATGACCAAACTCGCGTTGCGCATAAAATTTTGAAAATAAGTACCGTCTTCGAACAGTGATAGATAATATCTGAGACATACAATTTTATATAACATATGATGAAATGTATGACTATTGTAAATTTATCTAAACATGATGTGCACATGACTCCAGAAACATTAACGTTCGAAGTGAAATTCACTAAAATTTTCACTGTTCAATGGGGACATAAACTTCCAAAGCGTTATGCGAAGTTGAAGCGCGTTATCACTTTTTAAAGCGTCTTCATTTTCAGTTTCAACTGATTTTAATAAACACGCAATACTTAAAAGTTTGTGAGCCTGATTGCTTATTGAGTAAAAAGAATGATCTGATCGAGATTATATTCGTCCTTATTCGATTATTGAATCTTCCATTTCTTATTATGAACAAATTATCTCCGATTTGCTTCAAAGAATATTTTGTATATTCGTTGGTCTGAGTTAGACACTCCAGTTTATAGAATGACCATTTGGTTGTTCGAACTATTGTTCAAAAAACGCATACATTATTGGCGACGAGGAAAAAAACTTGCTATGTTATAACAGAAGTTGAACTGTAAAACTATAAGACAAATGCAACAAAACCTTTGAAAGATTTAATCAATAATTGTGTAACTTATTTCAAATGAAACGAGCAGTTGGCTGCAGAAAATAAAACATATTTACACTGAAAAGAAATAAAAATAATAAAATATATAATTAAAAATTATTAAATAAAATATAAACAAAAAAAAAAAACGAATGAAAGTGTTGAATAAGTTATAAGTTTCGTGTGAACGTTTTCACTTGCCAGCAATACATTTTATATTGCTAGCAAGTGAGGAAATTTGTTCACGATAGCCCTGATAAATTTTTAAAAAATTTTCTAAACATCACAATTAAAAATCCAACTTACTTAAGATATTTGTGTAAATTTAATGCACTCACGTTCAGTTTCTAACTAGCGACCGCAATTAATGATTTCAATTATAAAAAAAAAATCAAACAAGTATCTTTTCTTTATTTGATTAATTCATATATTACAGGAAGATGGAAAATTAAATGTTAGCCTATAATACAATTTCATAAGTTTTTCAGCATTTCTATTTCCAAATATTTGGCATTCACATAAATCTGGTCCTGATTTATAATATTAATATAATAATATTTCTAACAATTGTTTTCTATGCTCGTTCAAAAACAAATAAAATCAAATTCGATTAAAAATGCTTTTATTTGATTATAGAAAGGATAGTAAGGATATATGATATCTAGAATGTCTTTACGAGTTCCTTTTTCCTGTTGGCTTGGTGACTTTTCACTTATTTATTTTTTATAGAACTAAAAAAAAAAAATTATTAAATCGAGATCATACCATTATTATTTTTTATCCGGTAAGTTTCAATACGGTTCAGGTATAGAACTTCAAATTTTTATTACGAACAAATGTCTACGGTTTTTCCAAAGATTGATAATGTCACCACTTCTATTTCATTTTTTTTTTCATTGTGACCTTATTACCTTGTAGACTAAAAAGGTCTAAATATGAAGACGTATTACCGGATTCAATGCGTTGCTGAATTTTTTTAAATAACAGTTTTGCTGTGTGCTTTATTGTTAAATTTGAACTTTTCAAATTCACCCGTTGAGACATCAATTACTTAATAGAGAGATGTCACACTGTTTTGTATAATTTTTATAGCTGCTTCTGAACATTACTTCTCTACTAATTTTCTAGTAGCTGTTTTTTAATATAATAAAACTATTCAAATTTTGAGTATATTATGTTTCTTTCTTGTATTTTTTTTTTTAATTTAATAAAACTATCTAAATTTTGAGTATATTATGTTTCTTTCTTGTACATATATAGTACATGCTTGTACTATTTTTTTTATTATTTTTTTTTTTTAATTTAATAAAACTATCTAAATTTTGAGTATATTATGTTTCTTTCTTGGATCTTTGCTTTTAGTAGTTTTTTTTTTTTTAATTTAATAAAACTATCTAAATTTTGAGTATATTATGTTTCTTTCTTGGATCTTTGCTTTTAATAGTTTTTTTTTTTAATTTAATAAAACTATCTAAATTTTGAGTATATTATGTTTCTTTCTTGGAACTTTTCCCTAATTCTATTTATTATATTCCTAAATTAATATATTAATCTAAGGATTGAATAAATAAAACTGACTTAACCTTTTATTTATTTAACCAGTGTCCAATTTCAAATGCCTTCGAATATTAAAAGTAAACGTTAAAATAAGGATATTTTATTTAATTAAAACTTACAATGCATTATAACAGACAAACAAAATACAGTTTGAAATTATAAAGGAATTCGGTTAGTTGTAAGGGAATTCCCGTTAGTCCGAAGTAATTAAAAAAAGAAAAATTAAATGAATTTAAAAAAATTGTCAAATAAAATATGTAATTGCAGAGTAAAAGAAAAATAAGAATTAACAGTTTCAACTGAACTAAAACAATATGTAAAGTTGGGTAATTTAAATCTCCGTAGATAATAGCACATGGGTACAACAACATTTGAAAGAGTGAAAGAGCTTGACAGGTGCAATACGAGGCGTTTAGTCTTTTCACTGCACAAATGCGTAAATGAATAACGCGAATAAGTACTTTGTATAGCAGTAATTTATTACGATAATATCGTTAAAAACATAATGATTATTGTTGAAACTTCTTATTGAATTACAGAAAATTCAAAGGCATTACATAGTTAAAAAACTACAAACCATAGTAGAATTACATGCTTACAAATTTTCATATTCGCTACATTACAATGAATGGAAAAAATGTGTATGCATATGCAAAGTGTATGCTTATAATTTGTGTGTGAAAAATATAATAATAAAGTGAATAGCAAGGTTGCTACAAATATAAATGATTGACCTTAAGATATTTTATACACATTTTGCTGTGATTGTTAACTGTTCAGTTTAGAATAATTGTCGATTGTTTTTCAATTTAAACTTTTCGAACTTAGTTCACCTTTTAACGTCTATTTCTTCAATACCATTCAGCAGTCAATCTTACAGCATTTTCATAGTTAGCATTGATTTTTTAAATTTTGAAATTCTTTTTAAGTGCTTCTGTCTCTTTCTTTCTTATGGCAAACACGAAACGAAGATAAAAATTATAAAATTTAAATTTTGAATTCGAAAATCAAAGTTTACTATGTTTTTCGTGCATATTTTTATCTGCTCTGTTGTTACAAAATGTGATAAACATCAAACTGACATTTGATTGACAACGATATCGTAAAAAATAGTTAAATCATACTAAACGCAAAAGTTGAAGTTAATGTCTAATTTTCCTATACCACTGCCGCTGAATTTGACAGCAGCAAATATCACAGATGAGTGGAAATTTTTTAGAGCATCTTTCAAAAATTACGAAATCGTAGAGGAATTAGAAAAAAAGACAATTACACAAAGAACCGCAAATTTACTAACTGTGATTGGACCAACGGGTGATTGGAACTTGCTAGAAAAAATCAAATGAAATCATTTTTATTAAAACTGGAAAAATATTTTTTAATTTGATGCTAATTTCATTAAAATTAATACACACCAAATTTTAAAGATCTTATCTCAATTTTGTGTTAGAAAAGTAATTTATTATAGGTATATATTTATGTTGCATTATTTATTTATATTTGTAAAAATTTTTCAAGTCGAATTAATTTTTTATTAATTTATATTTATTTGTTTAAGTGATTAATGTTAATCATATTATTTCCTGTAAAATTAGGATAATAATAATAAGAAATAAATAATATACTTAGTATTAAGACAAATGTGATTTTTATCAAATGAGAAAAAATCTCTGCTGTATTTTTATACGAAATTTATTTTAATATATTAAATTTAAATTTCTTCGAATCTTTGTACTCAAAATAAAAAAATATTAATAGTTTACTTTTATTTAAACTATATTTGTTATCAATAAAATGTAAATTATTATAAAAATATTACATGTTTTTTTGTTTTATTTGGAACTTAACGTAAGTATTAAATTTTATAAATTTTTTGTTAAATACTTCAATTGTATGCAAATTTAATGCACTGACGGCCGAACGTATACCTTAGCCCCTTAAAAAAAGCTTTAAGCTCTAACATATATAAGGGAGTGTCGCCAGGGTTGGAGCATATTTTATCTTTTGCTTGTAACTTCCGTTGAAAGCCTAATTTTTATGAATATTGCTAAAAAGATCGTTAATATCGTTGAAAAAATCTTACAATTTGCTTTGTTTTTGCTGAATATTAAAATATAATTGAATTCATAGTTCAAGAGTAATGGGCATTTACAAAAAAAAAAAAAAAAAAAAATTGTAGTCAGGGTCGGAGCACTGTAGAAAATCAATAAGAAATGAAGGAATATGATTGAAAATCAAAGAAAAAGGAAAAGTTACACTTGAAAACCGGGAAAAAAATAGATCTGAAATCAAAATAAAAATTCCTCTGTGTGAATTTTAAGGAAAATTTGATTTTTTTAAACAAGCACTATACGATAAAATGACACGAAAAACATGAACGGGTGAAAAAAATGTATTTCCAGTGTCAAAACGTAATTTTTATCAGGAACCGTAATCATTATAAGTAATATCAAAAAATCGAAATTTAATAATTATTTTGTGATTTTAATTTTAAATTTAAGATATCTGGAATCAAATCTGTAATTCTGGGTTTTGATTTCAAATATTAGTAGCTTATATAGGATATTGAATGATTAAGAACTATCACTAAGGAATTGTGGCGGATTCCGAAACGGCCGTCTAATTTGCCCGTCTCTATATACATTGTTGTTGTGATGACTACATTTATTCATTAACCTGTTTATATATAACTTCAAATAACGAAATTGACATGAACTTAAGTCATGACTTTGAAAATTAACCTCTAGATTTAATTTTCATAGCCTCCTAAAAAACTATCATTTTAATTTTTTTCGATGAACGATAATAATTATTGCTTGATTTTTGTTTCTTCGATCTGGTATTAAAAATTATTATTTGATTTTTGTTGTTTTTGCTAAACCAACAAAATAAATTTTATTCTGGAGAATAAAAATTATGGTTTGAGTTTAATATTTTTACTCAGAAATAAAAATAATTTTTTTTAGTTTTATTTTCTTACTGGGGAATAAAAATTAAAAAAATATTTTTTCAAAACGTGCAAGCACGGTGATAAATTTTTTCCTCTAAGGTTAAGGGAGGATTATACATAGAAGGAAATAATTTAGAACAGTAAAATTAATAGAGCCCAGCTCTAAATTCTCAGATATAGATTGCAATAACTGTAAAAATTTGAGTTAAAAACCGGAAAAATTCAATAATTTAAAGTAAGGACTGTTCCGAAAAGAAACTGCACACTTTCAATTCAATATTTTGATCAAAATGCGGTAACCACCTTTAGAAAGTGTGATCGATTCTGTTTTTATTGCTATTTCTTTATCTGTTATTCTTGTCATAGTTTTCGCGATGCCTCGAATTGAAGATCACGGCCCACGCAAATTGTGCACAATTACTGTAGTGAAAAATAAATTTTTTACAAACTGCTGCCTAAACGGTACCAAGTCAGTGCAAATGGTATCAAAAATGTTATGATCAAGTTTGGAGATATCTGTTCTCTTAAAAAATTAGCCGAAAAGTGGAAGAAAAAATATCCAAAAGATCCGAAATTTGAAGCAAAGGTAATGACCTAAAAAACAAAACCAAATCAATGCCAGTGCGAGACTTGGAAAAAAAAAAATTTAGCCAATGCCTCTATGATTGCAAGAGGAAGATAAGAGGACATAATTTAGAAACTTATAAGATAAAAAAAAAAAATTTAGGACAATTGCAAATTGGGAAAACTTGGCTTCGAAAACTGTACGACCGTTTGCTGCAAGACTTTGTAATTGCGTTGTAATTGATGATAAAAGCTATGTTAAAATGAACTCAAGAACATTACCAGGGCTCCAATTTTACACAAAACACAAAGTATGTACTGGCGAACAGTCAGTGTGAATAATTGTAGTGGAAAAATTAGACGAGAAAGTTCTCATCTGGCAGGCTATTTGCTCTTGCGGTTTTCAGACCATTCCGTTTCTTACAAAGGTCACTATATATGCAGAAATTTACAAGAAAGAGTGCTTAAAGCGTCGTCTTATAATTTTTCACAAAAAACACAATGTATCAACAATATTTTGGCCCGGTTTAGCTATTGCACATTTCACCCGTTCGACACTGGATTTTTTAGCAACAAACAACATCAATTATGTTGCAAAAAGGAGAACACACCAAACGCTCCAGAATTTCGCCCAATAGAGAGGCTATTGTCAAACGAAACTTGAAGAAGGGTAGTCAAGTTGCAGGTAACGTCGATGAATTGAAAAAAAAACTTGCTGGAAGCAGTCAGTGCCGTTACAAAACAAGAGTTTGATGAAAGGGATAAAACAAAAAATTCGATTGAAATCATTTTTTTTATATGTCTTAATGGAATATTAATTTAGATATATTTATTGTTAAAATAAAAAAAGTTGCAGCCAAAAAAAGAATAAAACCCGTTATGTTACATGCAAAACAACGGAAGCGCCATCTACGAGCAGGACGATTTTATTCAAATTTGGTCTACCAAGGTTTTTATAATTAATTTTTGGCCGCTATATTAATTTATAAAAAGTATTAAAGGCAGCTCCGGAGCAAAAGTTAGAAAAAATAGGAAAATTTTAATTTTTTCTTGTACTTGAACGCCATCTGTGTACCGAGCGATTTTATTGAAATTTTGTTTTTAAACCAAGAACCTCTGTTTTGATCTAAAAAATTGTCCAGAGTGGGCTCCAGAGCAAAGCTAGAAAAAGTTTTAGATCAGTTGGCACCTTTTTTGCATTCATTTGTTTTTTTTTTTTTTTTTATTTCCCCAAAGCTAAACCTGATTCGGAGTGAAAGTCGATTGTCTTTAGTTTTTACTTAATCGTTTGGGGAATCAATTTCCCGGTATTGAAGTCTCATTATTTTGCTCCATTTCAAAAAAAAATGGTAAAGCTAAATTATCAATTTAAATTTCAAATTAATAAAAAACTGTTTCCCACAAGTTTTGGTAATTTTTTTAACAACAGCCGTTAGTTTTTATAGATTATTACATAACTATGAATTGTGACCAGTTTTTTGTTTTGTTTCTTTCATGTGAAAGGATTTTCTGTGCCTACATAAGTAGAGTTCTACATTCCAATTTGTGTATTGTGGAGTATTCCTCCATTGTAAACACAAGCAAATTATTTTAAAATACTTCAAAATTCTTATGTAAAAACTTACTTATTAATTAAATTATATAAAAATTTCCATAATTTCTACATCAGAGTTTGATGCTGCAACTATCGGCAGTTTTCCTTGGAACCTGCTATCAAAAATGTTGTGCGGTCACACACTGCGAGAAGAGAACTGTCAAAGAGTTGAACAAAAAAAAAAGCAACCTTGCATTTATGTCTACCCTTGCCTCGATGGTCTAGCGGCAGCGTGCTACACTTTCATCTCAGGAATCCTGGGTTCGATTTCAGGCAAAAGCCTGCCCATACGCTTTTCTTGGAAAAAAAGTGACTTTTCACGTTATTTTGCAAACACAATCCACATATTTCATTAATATTTAATTGCATTGTATGTTTTTCACCAAGCATAATGGAATGCAAGATTGCGCCAATTTAGTAGTTTACCATAACTTAGGGCAGCCATAAATCTTCGAGGGTCTCTGGTTGATTTTTAACATTAACCTTCATCCACCCCTCATTTATTGAAAAATAAATCGTTTTTCGCAAACTAATTTTAATCTTAAGTTTTATAAAGTGGAAGTTCTTTGTAACGTAATGAAAAAAAAAAAATCAAAATAAAGTTGCCGAAACAGGTGATACAAAGTTTAAAGTGATGTGCATTGCAAAGATGCACTTATCGCAACTGTTGAAGTAACTTTTTGTCACAGTATCAACCACTTTTTGCACTTATTACAACGATTGGAGTATGTTTTTGCCACAGAAACACCTACTTTTTCGTACCGGTCCCAATTTTTCTTCATTGTTGTAATTCCAAGCATGGTTATCATGTAAGATCTGATCGTTGCAGAAAGCGTTGCTCCCACAAGATTTTGGTAAATATTCTTCATCGCTACTGCTAGCTTGAAATGACTTCAAAATCTTTAAATGGAATTTATTTTTGATTGTTCATATTTTTCAGTGAATTGTGAAGTGATGTCCATCTTGGGTTCACTGTTTTGAAAATCGAAATTTTTAACAATTTTGAAATACATTCTGTCAAATAAGTACCCGGAAATTTGAAATAAAACACAAACAACTTATCAATCATTTAAATTTATTATATCCCCTTCAAAATAGGCCCCTTCTGAGGCAATACACTTCTTCCAACGAACAATCCAATCATCGAAACACTTTTTAAAGCTATATTCCGGGATGGCCTTCAGTTCTCGTTGCGATTTAGTTTTGATGTCTTCAATGCTCTCAAAACGGGTTCCACGAAGTGGAAGTTGTTTGCGTGCAAAATACAACCAACCTATTGTACTTTCATACCGTATACGGTATTTTTATTTCGTTTAAGTTCTAGAGCATTATTCCAATACTATGTCCATCTTGGGGCCCTCTCCCCTATTCCACTTAACATTTACCGTTTGTGCAGTTTTCAGAGGAATAATAACTTAAGTTGTTTTCTATTCTTCTGTTCTTCAGCTTCTGTTGCCGGGATTTAATGGGTGGACTAGTACCTTTTGGGCTACATACCATGGGCTGTTGCTTGGTTTCTGACAATGAGTACATGATGCGAAACTGAGAGGATTTTTTGAAAGCAGCTGATAATTCTGTCCCACAGCTGATTGTAAATCACAGTTACTGTTTCTCTTACTCTTATGGGAAGTTTCATTAGAAGTATTTTCATTAGAGTAAGAGAGTGATATTAGCTGTGGAGCAGAATTATCAGCTGTTTCTACAAAATCCTCTCAGTTTCGCCTCATGTACTCATTGGTTTCTGAGTCGTACTGAAAGAGCCAAGCTTCATCAGCTGTAGCAATTTTATTTAAGCAGCTGAACTCTCCATTTTTAAATTTTTGTAGAAAATATTGAGAAAAAAATTCACACCTCTTTTTTCTGAGCATCAGCTAAATTTCAAGGAATCCATAGTGCTGCTTTCTTCGTGTATCCAAGATGATCCCTAAATATTCGCAATACAACCATGTCATTCAAGCACAGTTCGTCAACAATCATTTCCTGGGTATTTGTCAATTTAAGCCTTCACCAGAGCCACACTTACCATCATTAGTCGAAGATTTTGGGTGATCTTCACGAGATTCATCCTCCACAGAAAAATATCCGGTTTGGAATCTCCGAAATCACTTCGAGTCACAAGCGATGGTGCATTCTCCCCATATACTATTTGGCACTCATTAAATATTTCCGCAGACTTGAGGTTACACCGAAATCTGTACAGAATGGCGAATCAAATCTCTTGCTATGAAGGCAGTGCAATTTCTACCGACTTTTTCTCAGTAGATTTGCGTTTTCTCGTCCCCATGTTGACTTTTTGCACTGAAACTTAAAATGAAATATCCTAATTCTATGTCAAATCATCTGACATTTTTTCATTTGTCAAAAATCGAGAGTTGTCAACTACTTTATTGTCCAAGTTAATGTCATAGCTTCAAAGTCAAAAAGTAGAGCAAAAAGCAGTTTCCTTCGGATGAAGAGATGAAAAGTATTGAAGTCATAGGAACATTAGAGCTGTTCATTTAGAACTTAAATCAGTTAGCGATAAATCTAGCATCTTAGAATAGCAACCGCAATATCTGGAGAAAAATTTCGAAACTGTTCCCGAATGGGAATTTACAAAGCAACATTAGGGAGAACAAAATTCCAAACTCTCTTCAATCTCGCTTTAGATCAGAACACAGTTATTCTACGTCTATTGTAAAAATTATAAATGACATTTGGTTAACTTATGGTCAAATAATTACATTTATCGGTCGTCTGTACTTTTCACGAGGCAATTGATAATCATTCTATAAGATAGTTTGTGGTGGAAATACTCGGGTTGCTCGCTTAAGATCGGTTCTCTAATTATTTGGCTACTTCAACAACTTTGATTATCAGGTGATTAGCTTCGACGATGATTTCAGACTATTGTGGATGAATGTAGCATAATTGTGCTACATTGTATAGAATAGAATAGAAATATAATCCTAATAGAATACCGTTATACTTAATTTTTTTATTACTTAACTTTTCTGGGGGAGCTTATAAATATATCAATATTTTTGCGAATATAACTAGTGGGGGATCCAGTGGGGAAGGGATCAGTATATTGGGGAAAACTTAGCAGCATATTTCAGACCATGCAATGCCTCTTAGTTAATTAACCTTAAACAAATTTTATGCTTAGTATTATAAGTGGTTTTTGAGATGAATTTAAAATTTATTTGTTTCTAGATGGGATATGGATAAAATTTGTTGGAATTTTGGGGAGTTCGAGTTAAGTATGATTTTGATAATTAGCAAGGAGGAAGTATATTTGAATATTTATTTGAAATGTATTTAAAAGTTTAAAAAAACCTTTAAAAAAAAAAAAAAAAAAAATCTTGAAAAAGCTCGAAATAAGAACCAGATTGATATACAAAATTGAAGTGTCCGATCTCCGATTGGAGTATGAGGTCTGCTTTAACTAAACTATAAGGCAGACAAAAAAATCCAAACCAGAAACCAGACCGAAGCTCAGATCAAAAATCGGAGTAACATTCAAATCAAAACCCAGGCGAAAACTCAGCCAAAAGCTCGGTCTAAAAACAGGCGAAAATTTGGGTCAAGCTTTGCCCATGACTTGGACCAAGTTCAGACCAAAATTTCGACCCAAATTTAAGTCAAAACTCGGACCAAAAGTTTACACGTTACCAAAGTCAGGCCGAAATGTAGATAAAAAATCATACCAAAATCAGCGTAAAAATCAAATAAAAATTCAGACCAAAATAAACAACGAAAGAAGTCCAAATTCAGTTAAAAAATCAGACCAAATTGAAACTCAAATGAGACCAAATTTAGACCGAAAATCGGATAGAAAATTTGACCAGATTCAGTTAAAAAATAAGATTCAAACTTGGAGACAAAATTCAGACCGAAAATCAGACCAAATTCAAACCAAAAGTCAGACTAAACTGTTAAAGTATTCCCATTTTTAAGAACAGGGCCCCATAGAGCCCTTTGAACTACACCAGCTTAAGTGCGTTTACTTGAGCAACAAATCATATACTACAAATTGATGAACACCAACAACTCTTAATGTTATTTTTGTACTGTAATCTTTTTTTATGGGTTTTCTGAGTGTTTTATGATTTTTGAATTTATTGTTTTTAGAATTTGAAAGCGTGTAAAATGAATTTATGGCAAGTAGCAGAAATGGAAGTTTATATAGTTTTTGTTTTTTTACTTAAGCAGTTGAACTTAAACAGATTGAAAAAGGCAATAATTTACAGAAATTCTTACATGAAGGTGTTGAATTATGATTAATTATGTGAACAAACAAAGAACAAATTAAAAATAAATGAGAAATTAAGTGATGGTTTATGAAGATAAAAAGGGGAGTTTAAGCTAAAAGAAATTAAGTCAAACTAATAAAAATTTACTGCGATACAACGATAATGATTCCAACGACCGGTGACGGGCAAGAAACGCAAAACAATGAAACAACTGGAAAAACTTTATGGTCAAAATTCAATTTGTTGTTTTTTACACCAAGAGAGTTTGATTTTGGGGTCGTCTAAAAGAGGAAATGGCAATTCTGTATTTACAATTTTTCTAGGTTAGTAAAGTTCAGAATTTTTTTTTTGGTTTTTAATTTTGGTCCCGGGACTGGATGTAAGAAGTTTAAGAATTAATAAAAAATAGAAATCATTATCGAATCTTTATAAATTTAGACATATTTGAAAGGTAACGAAGTGCGGTATTTTTAATAATATTATTTCTAATTTTTTCAACACCAGATGGCGTGTTAGTAACGAATAAACTTATGAAAATGGTAGAAAATAAAAAATAATAATGGAGAAGGAGACAGGGGAGCATGTGATTTTAATTAAAAAAGAATTTTATAATATTGCTTAACAAAATTGCAGAATTTTTTTTTTTCAAATTTAAAACAGGATTTTAAAATTTCTGAACTGCTTTCCATTTCAAATTTGAAATTTAGATTTAAAATTTAAATGTTACTCTTATTGAGATGATATTTTTCAATCTTATTGTTAATATTTTGAAGATTTTTTTAATGGGAAGAGGAGAAGGACGACCAGAGCGTCCTTTATCATTATATTATTATCTCCGTTTTTACCCTTTTAGTTAATTTAATCGTTTCTCACGCACCATCTGGTGGTAGGAAAATTCCAATGTATTGTTTAAAAATTCACAATTTATTATCTTTAAAATAAGGGTAAATTTACAAAAATCCGATATTGATTTCTATAGTCACCTGAACGTGATGCGTGGTAACATGAATGGGACCTTGAGGACCAGCAACTAGTGTAGCCTAAGGGTAAACTCTGTGGAAAACAGAGCTAGTACTATTTATTCCAAGACTAAAATAACCAATTTCACTCTTTTAAACTATCTTACTATCAAACAACAACGAAGAGCCGGTGAAAGAGGTTGGTTTGCTTGCAAGAAAACTTTCGCGCAAAAAATGGCGATTGCATCCAAGAATGCTACTGTGGATGTTTACTGTATTTGTCCGTCTGATCCTCACCTATGGTGCCTTAATTTGGTGAACAGCACTCGTTGAAAATGTTTAGCCATCTCTTTAAACTATTTTCAGGGCAGAGAATAGCGTATATTGGGTTCACCGGAGTAATAAGATTTTTCCCTACTGACTCATTCAGACTCAGAGAGTCAGACAGTTGAATTACTACACAACATGGCCATAGTAGTACACCCGACTCTTTTTTTACACAGAGGAGGAAAAAAACGGCCGAACATTTCCTCTGTAGTTGCCCGGCTCCGATAGGATTTTGTCTCTTTGAGCGATCAGCGATTTCCATCGCTAAGGTGGATCGGGGGAGAGAAGAAGGACGCACAGTGCTCTGATCCCATATAAAAGTTGAATAAAAACAGAAAGAGTTTTCAAAATTGAATGAATGATTTGGTTTCTAAGTGAATAATGGCATGCTGATTGATTGATTGATTTAAAAAGAGTGTAACGTACTTCGACCTTTTGAGAGATCTATTGTACCCCCAATAGTAACTTGCTTACAGGTTGTCAGACAAGCCAATATTGCTGAGAAATCTCAGTAGCTGCTGTGGCTTCAAGGCTATGATATCCTTAAGTTTCTATTCCTCCTGCGAGTGAGTGCCTCTCAGTGCATTAGGATGTGTTCTGATGTTTCCTTGTCATCTTTACAGAAACTACAAATGCTGTCCTAACTTTTATCTAGGTGTTTCATACGCTCTACTAGTTTGCAGTGCCCTGAAAAAAGCCCATTATTAGCTTCAGTTGACTTTTGTTGAGCTTGAGGGAGAGTGCTGCTCTGTTGGGGTCGAACTTCCCAATTAGTATCTTTGATTGTCTTGACTAAGGAAGTAGTTCCCATTAGGATGATCTGGTGTTTTGTTCCTCTTCTTTTAGCATGCCTTTCAAGGTTTGAATTTCTATACCTAACAAGAGTTCTGAACCATTAAAGGTTTTGTCCGCTGCGTTCCTTTCTAGGTGGTCGGCTACTTAATTACCATAAATACCTGTATGTCCGGGTAGCCAGATTAGAGTTACCTCATAAGTTTTATCTAATGTGTTCAAGAGTTCTTGGCATTCTCATACTAGTTTTGAGGACATCTCAATAGAATCTAATGCTCTGATAGTAGCTTGACTGTCAGTGTATATTACTATGTTTTGCTTATTGTACCTACGTTCGAGGTTGAATTGTACACAGTGCCGTATGGCAAGAATCTCCGGTTGGAAGAAATTCGAAGTTCTTCTCATTGGCTCCGAGTGTTTGGTTTTTAGACCATACACTCCTGCACCAACTTCTTCGTCCGTCCTTGATCCGTCGGTGTTTGTGAGAGTTATGGAAAGTCTGGATGTCCCATTCTCTATTGTTTCTATGTATAACTTTGAAGTATTTTTTTGAAATTCTATTTCTTGTTCATATCATCTCTGAGTAGGGTGATTGAGGGAAGGTCAGCTGAGATACTTTCGAGGTCTCTACTGCTAAGGACCTTTCTCCTGCCAGCTCTTTTCCTTGATATGCCTATAAGTGTCCTTCTGTCATCCGTCTCTATTACTATGTGTAGAGAAGTGAGGTCGAGTAGTGCCTCCATGGGTGCCGTGGAACATGTTCTCATAGCTCCTGTGATACAAACACGGGTCAGTTTTCGAACTTTGCTGAGGGTATTTCTCATTGTGACTAGTTCAACTCTTTGCGACTAGGCTACTGCACCATAGGTGAGTATTGGCCTTACCATTATGGTATGCATCCACTTTAAGATGTACGTGGTCCGACCCTAGATTTTCCCCGTTAAGTTGCTGCATATCATGTGTGATTCAGTCGCTTTCCTGATGGCACGCTGACTTCAAAAATAAAATTAGATTTTTAGAACATTTTAAAGATTTTTCTTAAATTATTTTTTTGTTTTTTTGGTGGTTTTTCATTTATTTGTTATGTTAGCTTATGTTATGGGCCGAAAAGTTTTACACGTTTGAAAGTTGGAAAAACTTAAATTAAATAAGCATACGAATTTTTATATAGACAATTTTTTGTTTACTAAATTAAAAAACACATTGGCGCTAACCAAAGCAAATTGGCGCTAATCAGAGCAAATTGGCGCTTTAGACACTTCGGAAAAATTAAATATTTTCAAGAATCGAACAAAAGAGGAAAAGATTTTACATTTTTCTATTAGGTAAAAGTCTATATTATATGAAATTGAAATAGAATTTCACCGACTTTTATGACATTTTTTTTTTATTGTCTTTTAAAAATACACAATTTTTTAATTTTTGCATCTTCAGCAAATCGTAAGTTCAACAATGCGTCAACTTTTTGTTTTTGCTTTTTTCATTAATACAACAATAAGGGTATATTTAAAAATCTTTTAGTTAATAAAAACAATTTAATTCATATTATTTTAGATACAAATGTAATTTTGCGATTTTTTTTTGCGGAATCACTTACAAACGAAAATTTCGCTACCACATATTTTTGTACAAAAATCACCAAAATGATTTATTAAAAAAAGAGCGGTACCAAATTTATTAGATTTGGTTCCACTTACTTTTGTGATTTTTATCTATGGGACGATGCACTATGAGGCGGGAGGGCTTAACCCCAAAAATCCTTCCTTAGATACGCTAGTGAACATTAGTACTTATTTCTTTTGTAACTTATTAAACGAGTAAGTAATAAATGAGTAGGAAATCTACACAGAACAACAAATCTTTCAGCAGTTTCCGAAACAGCAGCAACATATTTTTCGAGAAACTCATGAAACTTATATTTGCGTGCCACTGGCGCCAAATATAAACAAAAAAGAAAGTTACTTGTGCGTATAATTTAATTTTTGGCGAACAAATAAAAGAAAGGAAAAACAAGAAAATGAAACTACACACATACCTACACACACATTATCGGGAAAAAAGTTTTATATGAATGCGATATAGCTCCCAAATACCCGCACACACACACACACAGACACACAAATTCAATCAATTCTATAAAATTTTGTTGTAAAAAAGAAATAAGAAAAAAAAAATCTTATTTTTAAAACACAAATTTAAAACTTAATTTTCTTATGACATCTTCTTATGCTGTTTTGTAGGTTGCTTTGCATTAGTTTATATCCTGCAGGGTAAATCAATACATATTCACATATACACATGCGATTATACGCATCCTTGGATATACTTATGTTTGTTGCGTGTCTGCGTGTGTGTGTGCGTAACTGTAAAAAAAAGCAATAAATCATTTTATTTGGAAAATGTTTTGTACATTGTTGCATTTGTTGTCGTCTCTCCACACATTTTCTTTGTTACTACTGTCATTGTTATGACAGTTGTGTGAATGGATTTTATTACATGCCACCGAATCGATGAGGAGGAAGAAGCTTATAAATTGCGTTTTCACAATATGTACAAATCGCAGCCGAATATGATTACATTTTGCTTTTATTGGGCACTTATTGGATCGGGTACTAATATTAAGAACTTGTACATTTTTTTTTTTTATTTACATGCATAAGTTGATGTGCTATAAGTTGAGCAATATAACTGAAGTAGTAAGGAAGTTTTGTAGTTTGTATATGAACTCCGTGTTTCCATAGTCATCTCACATTTATCCTTTTTCTGTAAATAGTAATAAAAAAGCGGGTTACTAGCAGCATGTTTAGATATCTGTCACAACTATCACAATGAAAGTTTATAATAGTTTTAATTTGAATTTAATTGATTAGTGAAAAAATCAGCAAGTTGAGGGTAGTGTATCTTTAATGTCATTATGCTCAACTACTGCTGCTGCCAAGTACTTAAAGTATATGTAAGTAAGCAAGCGTTTTTGCGCACATAAACAATCACATATGTTCAATTTTTGTACATAAATCTTTTTATTTCTTCCCCTTTTTTGTGGTGTTTTCTTTTCAATACTTACACAAATTTTGTGTTGTTTTTAAGTATTATCTCATTTTATGAAAATATTATTCAATTTTACATACATATCTACATAAATACTTTATAGAATTTGGGGAATGGTAATACATGTGGTATGAGTAATATGGTAACAATTGTTTCAAAACTTTTAACATACATACACATTTTACAAGTAAAATGCATTAATAGAATTATTTTCAATTTAATTAATTTCTTTATTTTCCCTTTTAAAGGAATCAAGGCGATGAGAGCAAGAGACAAGGCATTGCCTTTAGAGTTTATTTGGTTTCAGCAGTTGTAATAAAATATTATGAAACATCCGCCAACACTAAATTGCTTTTAATACAAACCTCTCATTTGGGTTACTAAATGGCTACAAAACATGATTATTGAGGGATGCTTCAATCAAAAAATACCAGGTGCTCATTCAAAAATTAACGAATGGAGCACATGAGCGCTTTCAAAAGATTCACAACGCAAATGAGATCAAATTGCGAAGCTGAAAATGGATCAGGCACACTCTTGAGATCTTACATCGAAGTGCACCAACTTTAGAAGGAAATTCTCAAGATAGCAGAAAGTGAGGGAAGATAAATCCAGTACAAAAACAAAAAAAAAACAATTTAAGAAATAAATTCTCAAGGTAGCAAAAGGCGAGGAAAGTCAAATCGTTTAAAGAAGTAATAGTATTCGGATCTACAGAACAAAGTAGTGGAAATATTCTTTCTGGTGTTTAATTTTTGAAGCTTGCTATGTTTTTAACAAATTGATGACTATTCGGAACACTGGATCTAGTGGAGAGATGTACTTTAAGGTAGGACTACAGTTCTTCATGTGAAAATATCTTCATTCGAAGAAAATATTCATAAATAATTTTTATCAAACTGATTTTTAAATACAATAAATTAAATCGATGATAAATTTCATGGACCTTATAACATTAAAATTTTAGGAAAAATTTTCCGATTTCTTGTAATCTTAACCTCAAAAAAATGGCCAAAAGTGGCAAAAAATTCACAGTATAATCAAATTAAATTTTTTCAAATAAATATTAATCAATGTGCATTCTAATGCATTTTTTTATCGTGAAGGACATAATTTCATTAACTCATTGACTTCCTACTACTGATGATGTACCCAACTTCAAAAAAATTACCAAAAATGGTTGAGGCTCATTTTTTTCAAATGATCATCATTAGGAATTTGAGCCATTGTCAATAAAATGGAACCCGGATGAGGTTGGCTTATATTCCCTAAATTCGTGAAGTCACAGCATTGAGAGAGATCTTTCTAGTCGTGGTGCTCTGAGCAATAATGCGTTAAAGAATTACTGACCTAAAAAAACTATGAATGCAGCAGTGCTCAGTATCATCTTCTCTTTTTGAATCCGTAGTCAAACCTCAAGTCGAAGAAAACAAATCGGATTTGATCGCATAGTGTAACTAAGATTTCAAATTTATTTTTTATAATTGACTTTTTAGAAAAAAAAAACGATGGAAGTAAAAAATATCGTTAAATAGATTTTATTTTGACTTTTTTCCAGCCATTGGCAATTAATCTCAAAAATTATAATAAAGTTTCCACATTTCGGGGGGGGTCAGAACCCCCAAACTTTAAACTTTTGACTTTAAATGTCGCTAATGTCTGTAATTCGCATCATAACTCCTAACTGATGCATTTTTTTTAAAGCTCGGGAAATTCCATAGAATTCCAAAAAATATTGGGACTATGAATGTATAAACTCGTAATTGTGACTAACTTCATATCTATCATAAGCGCCATTTTTTTGACATTGACAGCTATTCTATCTCGAAGAGCGCCAAAAATACTATAAGAATTGATCTGTCAAATAATTTTCATAATTTTACAAAAGTGTTTTACTATAGCTGAAAATGTCGAATTTCGTGCCAACAAAACAACATTTGCGGGAAGTTTTAATTTGCTTCTTCCATTTAAAGAAAAACGCAATTGAAGCACATCGTTTACTCGCTGAAGCTTATCCTGACTGTGCTATAGACGTTACAAAGTGTCAGGTGTGGTATGCCCGTTTCAAAAGTGGTGATTTTGATGTTGAAGACAGGGAACGTTCAGGCGGCCCGAAAAAGTTCGAAGATGAAGAATTGAAGGCATTACTCGAAGAAGATTCATGTCAAATGCAACAAGAACTTGCAGAATCTTTAGGAGTTGATCAATCAACCATTTCTAAACGATTAAAAGTATTGGGAATGATTCAAAAGCAAGGAAATTGGGTGCCATACGAATTGAAGCCGAGAGACGTCGAACGACGATTTTTCACATGTGAACTGCTGATTGAACGACAGAAAAGAAAGGATTTTCTGCATCGTATTGTGACTGGCGATGAAAAGTGGATACGTTACGATAACCCAAAGCGTAAAAAATCATGGGCACCGCCCGGACATGCATCAACATCAACGGCAAAGCCGAACATCCATGGATCCAAGCTCATGCTGTGTATTTGGTGGGATATGAAAGGTGTCGAGTATTATGAGCTGTTGAAACCGAATGAAACGATCACTGGCGACCGCTACCGACTACAATTGATGCGTTTGAGCTGAGCATTAAAGGATAATAGGCCAGAATATGAGAATAGACACGACGAAGTTATTCTTCAGCACGATAATGCCTGGCCGCATGTTGCAAGGCAAGTAAAAACATACTTGAAAACGCTGAAATGGGAAGTGCTACCCCACCCACCGTATTCTCCAGACATTGCTCCTTCTGATTACCACTTGTTGCGATCGATGGCACATGGCCTGGCTGAACAGCACTTCCGTTCTTTTGAAGAACTTAAAAAATGGGTCGATTCGTGGATAGCCTCAAAAGATGAGGAGTTCTTTCGACGCGGAATCCGTATGCTACCAGAAAGATAGGAAAAGGTTGTGGCTAACGATGGACAATACTTTAAAGAATAAATTTATAATCACTTTTTCACAATAAATGTCCAAATTACGAAAAAAAAATACGAGTTTATACATTCATACTCCCAATACACCCGTTTTGATGTAGGCTGTATAGAGACACGCTTGAGAACTAGAGGGTTAAGTCTGATAATGATTTTCGGTCTAAATTTCGATTTGATATGTGGTCTGCTCTTGAATTTCGATCTGGATTTTTGGTCTGCATTTTGGTTTGTATTTTCGTCTGAGTTTTGGTCTAACTTTTGTATGAATTTTGGCTTCAATTTGTTTTGAGTTTGGGTCAGAATTTTGATTTGAATTTGGTTTGACTTTCAGACTGCTATAGTCTGAGCTTGAGCCTACTTTTCCCCCCTAATTTTTGGGCACATTTTCTCATCTACTCTGTTTTGATTTCGGATCTGAATTTTTGTTTTAGTTTTCAGACTGACTGACATGCATTGTGCTTCTGGTTTGAATTTAATCCGGTTTGATTTCTAATCTAAATTTAGTCTATGTTTGGGTCAGAATTTCTGCCTAATCCATTCTAAATTTTGATCTAAACAATTGTCTAAATTTCGGTCTGGTATTTCAACTGAATTTTGGTTTGATTTTTAGACTGAATTTATCTCAGATTTTTATTCTTAATTTATCTTTAGTTTGGGTTTAAATTTCGATCTATATTTCGGTCTTCCCGGTTTAAGTTTTGGGCTGAATTTTGTTTTGATTTCTGGACTGTTTTTCGGTTCAATTTTTTAATCTGAATTTAAATTTGAGTTTTAGTCAGAATTTAGTCTATGTTTGGGTCTGCTTTTGACCCTGATTTTGTCTAATTTGTAATTTAAATTCAGTCTGAGTTTGGGTGTGAATTTCGATCTGAATTTTAGTTTGAATATTAGTCTTAGTTTTGATCAGAATTTAGTCTGAATTTGAGTTTAGTTCAGATTTTCTATCTAATTTTGGTCTGAGTTTGAGGTTTGAGTCTAAATTTCAATTTTTTTGCTTTCGGTTATTGTCAAACCTCTACAAACATAGAATCGAAATGATGGGCAACATCCCAAGAACTGACTAAATCTTTCTTTATCTCAAATAAATAAGAATTGAATGATATTGTCAAAACATAAAACTGTGAGCTACAAATCTCCGAAGATGGATAGAACTAGAAACAGGGTCACTAATGCACTACCTTAAAACCTAAAAACTCATTTAAACTTTCTAACAGGTTCACTATTTTGCAAATTGAGATATTTTCAACTAATTCTTCTTCAGTTTTGGCTATTCTAGGCATATTTTTGGACCCTTTCTCAAGTTATAAAATCAAATCAATTTTAATTTCCTATAACAGCGGCATGATCACATGATTTTTATTTTCTTTATAAAGCTTTTTAATGATTTTTTTTTTTTTTTTTCAAATCATTAAACAGCGAATGAATAGCGCTGACAGCTACCCACTCAATTCGATGTTTGATTGTTATTTAATAGAAAATATAATAACTTATGAAGTTTTTTCTTTTTCACGCCTACACATGTTTGCCGGAAGTTAACCAATATATTTGCTTCCCATAAAAATTTGTACACCACAACGTAACTATACGTGACATTTTGGCGTTTATATAAAAATTCAACTCTTACATAAACCCATAAATTTTAAATTTCCTTTCTTATTTCCCAATTTCATTTGTAATAACAAACTTAAGGCACGTATACAGTTTTGTTGTTGTTGTTTTTTTTTTTTTGTGTGTTAAAGTTTTACTTTACCTTTTTTTATGACACTTTCTGTATTTCTAATGTCCACAACGAATCGAAAAGCCTTCAAAGTAAAAATAAGTAAAAAAAACCTTCAGTTGCAATCAAATTGTAAATTTTTTCATTTCCTTATTTATTTAGCAAGTTACAGTAAGTATAAGAAGAAAAAAACCAGGAACTACACTAATGTGTATAAAAAACACACATTCTAACACACACACACTCATAAACATACATATATAAATATACGCTCATAAAAATCCCACACATAAATATACTACTTTGGATACAAATTGCCCATCGTATTGCCTACTTTTCCTTTGCTATCGTTTCCCTATTATTTCTAAGCTTCTTTTTCTTTTTTTTTTTTTTTTTTGGTATTTTTCCTTTTTTCTATTTTTTTACTATTTGATTGTTTGAATTACTTTGACTTTTGTCACGTTTTAAATGTCATTCTCAGTGTGAATTTCTTTAAGTCTACTTTCTGTCGCCTTTCCCTTTTCACTTTTGCTTTCATTTTCGCTTTGCCTTGACACTTGAAAGTCAAAGTTTTGTAAACATCTTCAGTTGACAGGTCAATCGTTTAAGCATTTCATCTTAAGTACTTTATAAAGTTATTGTGGTAAAGTTTTTTTTTTTTTTTTTTGATTTTGTTTATTTACTTATTGTTAGAATTTCGACTGTGAGAATGTGTGGGTGTGTATCTTTTAGGTTTTTAGGGAAGCTTAATTATTGTTGGCAATTTATTAATTAATAATTTTTTGAAAAGTTTTGTTTTTCACTGTACGGTTTTCATAGAAGAAAAAGAGACAAAAAAGAAAAAATAGTTTGTATAAATAGAATAATCATTATGAAGGAACAATGATGAAAGTTGCAAGTTTTTTTTAATGAAAATAGAGCAGAGACAATGGAAAGACATTTTGGAAATCTAGGACGCAGAAAAACTACAAGAATTTTGTTTTATTTCAGTTGCAGAGGAAAGAAGAAATCGCATAAAAATATGGTTTATTTTTTCTCACAACAAAACAGATTGAAAATCTAATAAAAATTTACAACCAAAAAATCAGTCAAAAACTCATGCACAAAGGATACCAAATTTAGATCAAAATTGGGACTAAAATGGACTGGAGAGTAGTTGTGAGCATCTGCTTTAATTGGGACAGTATATTCATTCACATTCACTTCAATTTCCCGCAGAAAACTATAAAACAATCATATCCAAGAAACAAAGCTGAAGTCATTCTCTTCCCGCCTTTTAAAAGAAGAAGGCGAATATAGACTGCTATGCCTTTTTTTAATGGGAAATTCAAGGTCACGCTAGAGTGCTGAAGGCAATCAGTGGGAAGTATCCTGCTTTGAAGTTCCAATTTTATTAAAAGAAATGTTACAGTTTTTTTGTTTTTACATCTACCCTCCATCTTTCTCTCTCTGTAACTTCAAAAAAAAATATTAAATTAGCAACGTGATTCTCAATAGTACCCCATTGTGATCTTAGGTTCCGGGAAATAAGAACATTGAAAATAACGAGAAGGCAGAAAATTTACCTGAGAGAGGATCAAACTTTAACGAATACAAAGTTGAGTTGGTGTTTGCTTTAAAAATGTTTCATTTAGTTTATAATTGTCCAGAACTACAACTCCAAAACGAAAACCAATAGCCCTGGTGGGAGAACTTTTCAACTCAATGAAAATCAATGCAATTGGGTTTGTTCATGAATAAAAATAATAAAATATTTGAGTGAAATTGAAGAAAAGTAAAAAATTGTTGAAAACAAGTTTGCAACAATCATTTCCTATTTTCAAAGCATCCATTTTTTGACAAGCATTTCAACAATTTTGAAAAACATCTCCCTATTTTTTATAATCATTTCCACATTTTTGACAAACATTCCCCTATTTTTTACAATAATTTCCCTATTTTTGACATGCATTTTCCCATTTTTGACAAACATTTCCCTATTTTTTACAAGCATTTCCATCTTTTTGACAAACATTTCCCTATTTTTTACAAGCATTTCCATATTTTTAATAAACATTCTCCTATTTTTTTTACAAGCATTTCCACATTTTTGACAAGGTTAGGTTAGATTGGAGTAGCTGTCGAGAGACACACTTAGGCCTGAACGGCCCATTGTGATACCACATAGTTGGGCCTACTGCTTAACGCCGATTCCGAACGGCTGTGTGGCAATTTTTTATCGGCTTGGTGGTTTTGCCATTACCAACCAAGGAGTGTGCTTGTACACTATCTTATAATTCTCATACACTTTATATTGATAGTGAATATAAGAAAGTTATGAAAATTAACCACCAGACCAAGACGGGAATTCATTTGTTTTTGACAATCATTTCCCCATTTTGGACAAACATTTTCCTATTTTTGTCAAGCATTTCCATATTTTTGACAAAATACCTTATTTTTAACAAGCATTTTACCATTTTTAACAAACGTTTCCTATTTTTGACAAGAATTTCTACATTTTTGACAAACATTTCCCTATTTATTACAAGTATTTCCACATTTTTAGCAAACATTTCCTTATTTTTGACAATCATTTTCCCATTTTTAACAAACATTTCCCTATTTTTGACAAGCATTTTCACATTTTTGACAAAATACCTTATTTCTAACAAGCATTTTACAATTTTTGACAAACGTTTCCCTATTTTTGACAAGAATTTTCCAATTTTAGACAAACATTTCCCTATTTTTTTTACAAGTATTTCCACATTTTTGACAAACATTTTCCCATTTTTGACACACATTTCCCTATTCTTTACAAGCATTTCCACATTTTTGACAAACATTTTCCCATTTTTGACACACATTTTCCCATTTTTGACACACATTTCCCTATTCTTTACAAGAATTTCCACATTTTTGACAAACATTTTCCCATTTTTGACACACATTTCCCTATTCTTTACAAGCATTTCCACATTTTCGACAAACATTTTCCCATTTTTAATTAAGTTAAAGCATTTCCACATTTTTGACAAACATTTTCCCATTTTTGACACACATTTCCCTATTCTTTACAAGAATTTCCACATTTTTGACAAACATTTTCCCATTTTTGACACACATTTCCCTATTCTTTACAAGCATTTCCACATTTTCGACAAACATTTCCCTATTTTTGACAGGCATTTCCACATTTCGGCCAACGTTTGCCTATTTTTGATGAGAATTTTCCCATTTTAAACAAATATTTTCCTATTTTACAGACATTTCCACATTTTTTCATTTTTAATAATCATTTTCCCTTTTTTGCAAACATTTTTTCACTTTTTGACAAGGGATTTTTCCTTTTTGAGTGGAAGATTTATCTTAAAACTAGGTTTAGTGAATTGGTCTCTATCATAAATCACACGAAATGGTTTTGAGACCAAATAATCTTACAATACATATTAAGCAATCTAACCCATGCCTCTTGCTAGTAATCTCATTTAAATAACATATTTTGAAGTTATGTTCTCAACTACTCTATGAACACTTTTCAAATGGCATTGAGCTGTGCATTTCAACTCAAGCCTATATTTCAGTTTTTAACTTAAGTAAGAGGAAAAGATTTAAGTGTACATACTCGAATTCATACAAACCAATCTGAGTACCTACTTATAATTTCAATTTAATTTAAAAATTACTTGGAAATATGTTTTCGCAAAAGCCTTAAGAAAAATATGTTAATGATGTGTCAATGCCTAAAAGTATGTTATAATTTACAAACGAATGTTTCTTATACCCAACAAAATGAAATTACAAGTCACAAGCATATCAAGCATATCTTCTCACACATACAGTTTAACACTATTTTATTGCCAGCAATGTTAAGAAACTAATTTGTCATAGTAAATGACAGGTACGTTCAGTTACACATACTTAATCAATAGAAGCAAGAATACAAAAAAAAAGAGAAAAAACAAAAATGGAATGCAAATTACAAATGTCTAACTTTGAGATACAAAACTGTAATTGAGTTAAATTGAAATGAACATTAAAGTTTAATTGGTTTCTTCAAGTAGAATTGGTTTCAATAAGTAAAGTTTTGTAACAATTTCTTTTCAAGAATATATAAATGCATAGATTTTTAAGTTTTTTTATTTTACTTTTACTTTTTGTTTATTTTAGTTTCTGTTTTTGCAGTATAAAATAAGTTGCATTTTTTACCATGAGAGAATAGAAAAATTAAATTAAAAATAAAAGTAATTTTTCTTATTTTTATTGCTGTAACTTTTTTGATTTTTTTTTCAGTACTTGTATATAACTAACATAAAATGGATTAAATTTTATATTACACTGTACAGAAAACAATCAATTTGGTGAAGAACAACAGCAGCAATAAAATCATTGGCACACAAACTTAAACAACAAATTATTTGTTGTGGCAACAAATTACTGGAAATGAAAAATTACTATTTATAAACATGAAGAAAATTTCAACAAAAATGGAAAATAAAAGCTGTAAGTAAAATAGAAAATGTTTATTAATATTTTTTTTTTTTTTTTTTTTGGATTGAAAAAAATTACGTAAATTCAAACATAGGAAAATAAAGAAGTTGCAAGTTTATTAATATTTTTTTACTTGAGTGTAATTTAGTTTGATAAATGTTTAATATATTTACTGATGCGTAATGAAAATACCAAAGAAAAATTAAGTTTTAATATAAATTTAATTGAGTATTTAAAACTTATTAGCAATTATATTTTGGGTTAGGGGAGCGTATGAATGATTTTTAATATGTATGTAAAGTGAGTTGGAATTGTGTTATTAAAAAGTTTTGGAGTTCGATTCAAATTCATAATTCCCTAATTTTTGAATGAACTTTGTGGTTTTGTAAACTGTAGAAACACCCTGATGCCAGCAGATTCACAGTAAACTGAATAGCTAAAGCAGACTTGAACTATTTTGTGATTTTAATAAACTTATCTAAATCTCTCATGTCAGCAGATTTAAGGTCAGCTAAATTGCTGTCGAAGAGTTGACCTAACGATTTTAGTCTACACAAGTGATGGACAATTACAGAGAAAGTGGAGAGTAGTTTCCTCTTCCTCCTCCTTGTCTTGGCAGCTTCTGCCGAAAGCATTTGAAGGTAGTCTCAATCTGCTGCCAGCTATTTGTGAAGATATAAATATCACATGGTGATAATTTGCTACACTTTAGCCAGTCAGCTACTTCTTTAATCGGTGTTACTGCTGCCGGAAGACGAAAAGATTTTTGAATGCTCAGACTATTTTCAAGTTTGGAGCCATCCGTAAGAAACTGAATGGGTTTTCCAAGCTGAGCCATCCATAAAAAACTGAATGGGTTTTCCAAGCTGAACCGTTCCCTGCGCCCATTACTGCCTGGTGGGATAATGCGCTATAAACTTATTACCAAAAGTGGGCTTTGCTAGAGTGTAGTCAATATCGTTGGAAACTGAGCTACTCGTATCTCGTAATATACTAAAATGCCCGTAGCTAGAATTAGTCCATGGTGAGACAATGTTTAACCTTACGCCCGCAGTTTTTGCTGTGTATTTCCCGCAAGATCCATTGGAAACAAGTGAAGAATGGTTTCTAGGGCTTTGAAAAGTGTAGTCCTGAATGCCCCTGCTGCCAGAACACAGGTCATTCTCTGCACCTTGGCCAAATGTCATCAAGTGATGCCCACGAAACCATAACACCATAAAGCAGTATAGATGTGATTACAGCTCTGCAAAGCCAGAAAACTACCTTAGGTTGCAAGCCCTACCTTGTGCCAATGGCTCTTTCGCAAGAATAGAGCGTAATTGAGGCTTTTTTTACCCTGCCTTGAATGGTTTGTTTCTAGTTTAGTTTCCCGTCTAGTATAAGGCCTAAGTATTTGGATTGCTCTACAGGTAACAGAGGGACCCCCTTCAGTGTAGGTGGATCATGGGGAGGAATTTTGTGTTTCGTTGTAAAGAGGACTGATTCGGTTTTACTTGAGTTGTTGCTCAGACCACATTTGCTGCACCAGCTGAATTAGCTCTGTTAACGTGCTTAGATATTTGCCTGAGACCTGTTAAGGCAACATCATCAGCGTACGCAAAGACCATCCATCCTGTTTCTTCCAGGGATATGAGCAATTCGTTTACGACTAGGTTCCCGAGAAGCGGTGAAAGGACTCCACCCTGAGGTATGCTTCTGTTCGCAAATCTTCTGATGGATTGTGCACATATAGATGAAAATCAATTTTCATCAATTTTTAGTTTAAATTTCAATGCACTTGTCAATTGCTAACCAATGCCAACATTTTGTACTGAAAACTGCATATAAGAAAAAAAAAGTTAATTTCATTTCAATAATGGATTTATGGAAAATTAGTTTTGGTATATAATATTCCCATTAGACTTCAAAGTGCTAAGAAAAATATTTCTCATTTGCAATGATGCTCTTGAAATATTTTTTTACTTATTTTTTTTGACAGCATAAACACAAAAAGTTTTGCTTCAAAAACAAAACTAATTTTAGAACTTTTCAAAAGGAATAAAATTTCACAAAAGGAAATAAACTGCAGCAAATTTTTGTGCATTACATACACACACACAGACACAAATTACTATAAACGCAGACTAGCAATGAATGTCCTTATTCTAAATTATTAACTTGGTCATTAGCAATAAACATAAAAGAAACGAAATGATATTGTTGAGAGAAGTTTTCAAATACATACATACGCACATAAACTGTAGCTAAATTCGAACAAAGAACAAAAATAGAAAATAAGAAAAAAAATCACTCATTTACGACTATACCGTCATAACTCAAAATCTGAAATTATCGACTTATGGAGACAGAAAGGACAATTTAGAGATGACATTTAAACTAACGAAGTTATGCTAGTCTCATTTTAAATAGCACTTCTAAAGAGCAGATATATGTATCATTTTTTGTGTATATAAAAATATATAAAATTTAAAACTTGAATAACTTCTCTAGAAAAATCCAAAATTTTTGAGTTGTAACGTTATAGTCGCAAGCGAGCGAAATTTTATTCCTGGCTAAAGTTTTCTTTTGGTTTTTTTTTTTTTTTTTTTGTTTTTTTTTGTTTTATAACAATAAACTATTGTAACAACTTTCATTGAAATATGTACCTAGACTTAAAACAAAAATTATGTTATTCGAATTGGTTGAATCTAGGGAATACGAATAAATGACTATCAGTCAGTATGTATGAATGTTTGTATGTAAATTGTGAATTGCAGCGAAAACTTTCTGTTCAAGAGTTACATAGTTTTCGTGTCTGGAAGGTTTAAAGTTTTTTAATTAAATTTTAATTTAATAATTTTGGCTGAAGAAAATTATTCTTTAAGAATATAAGAAAAACGAAAGGAAGCTGTAGGTATTGCATTGGATTCAAAACTATTGTTAAAGTAATTTGGAAGTAGTTTAAGTATTTTTCAAATCAGTTTCTCCTTTAGAATTTACAAATGTATTAAACACAAAAATATGTCAGCCAAACTAATAGATAAGGCAATGAGCAAGAACAGAGCTTAATTTAACATTGGAAAAGTAAAAATATTAACTCAGTGCCCACTGAGTCTGGAGAGACCTTTGAAGTAGTTGTCAAAAAAACATTAATTCTATGAAACATCAAATGAATCTATGCAGTTGGGGTTTTTTTTGTTGTGTCAAGTGTATATAAAAAAGGGAGAAAAATAGTTAAATTGCAAATAATTCAACCCAGGAGACCAAGTAGCGAATGTTGAGCCAGCGCTCGCCTAAACTATCGCAAACGGGGTCAGCAACGAGCGTTTGAACTGAAAGCATCAAAAATTCCAAGCCAAAAAATCTTCAAAATTCACTTGCTTGGAATTCGATAAATTCGTCACATAGAATTAAAATTATCAATCCAAATGCATTTAAAGTAGCAGCATGGACCTTCAGATCCTACAAGTGTTTTGATTGATTGATTGATTATAAGGACTATTCTAACACCAAGCCCCCCCCCCCTCCCCCCCTGGCCATAAGGGGCAGGTTACAGTTTGTCAGACAAGCCAATCTTACTGAGGAATCTCAGTACCTGATGTGGTTTCAAGGCTATGATATCCCCACTTCTTAGATGTTAGTGTCCCAAGTATATCTTCTCGCTGCGAGTGATTGGCTCGCAGTGCATTAGAATGTGTTCTAATGTTTCCTTGTCATCTTAACAGAAACTACAAGTGATGTCTTGACTAATAACTAGTTTTCAGTACCCTGAAAGGAGGCCCATTATTAGCCTTAGTAGACTTTTTTTTATCTTGAGACAGAGAGCTGATCTGTTGAGGCCGAATTTCCTAATTGTTAGCTTTACTTTTCTTAGCTTAGGGAGAAGTGTCCAGTAAGATGATCTGGTGTTTGTTCCTCTTCTTTTAAAATGCTTTTTAAGGTTTGGCCTCTGCGTTCTTTGCTAGGTAGACGTCGGCTATTTCATTGCCACAAATACCTGTATGCTCAGGTATCCAGAATAGAGTGAATACAAGTGCTGGTGGACTGATGATTTTGTAGTGTTATGAAGAATGTTCAACCTGCCGCATCAAAAATCACAACATCAAATGCAAAATTTCAATCTTCCCGGATTGACATCGCTGACTTTTCAGATTTGTCTCAGCCATGAAAATAGTTTATTTACCAAATCCGATCGGATAATATTTTCTGTCATAACTTTCGACCAAAAATCTGCGAAATAAATGCTTTAAATTCTTCAAAGCGATACAAATTATACGTTGGAGGATACAAATGCCACGAAGATGGTATTTCTTGGTATTCGTGGTGGTCATCGAAACATTCAAACCACCCTTGATAAGAGCGGAAGGAGGGGGAGGGGGGTATAGAGGGTGGTAAAAAAAAAGCCGTGGCAATGGGCAATCGCAGTGCAGAAACGCAAGAGCCTCTCTTCCCAATCGCCGGTATCGCCCTTTACCCTCTACTACTCTCCTGGTACCCTTCTCCCCCCTCCTCTTGCTTCGATAAATATATATGATCAAATTTGGCAGATATAATTCTCGTTCGCGAGAGCATTCGAGTAGTCGTCTGAAGAACCACGATAAACCGAATACAGTCTAGCGTTTGTAGAGCTGAAAGACTGTGAGGATGACTGCGAACTTTCAAGAAAGCGTTCCAATTTTTACTGATTTTCTCTGTGTACCGCTCTGACAGCGGTATTTTGAGGTTCAATAGGATCGACCATTTCCCGGGAATTTCTGGACTAGAAAAGAGGCCATCTCAAGGACTAGAATTTTCTTATCCGCAGCACATGAACATTTTTTGATGCATCGGAAATGAAGCATTTTCAACAACGTGCCAGCTTCTTTCAGGTTAGTGGCAGCAATTTCAGACTTTCTCTTAGCAGTTGCGGCAGAGCTCCTGTCCAGACTTATGTTGGCCTTTTATACTTACAGTGTTGTAAAACGAGGAATTCTTTAGTTCTTTTTAGCGAGGCTGTAAAAATTGAGGTCTTCAGTCAGACGGCTTCAATTTTTACTCAAAAAGCTTCAGCAATGGAATTAAAGGCGGGCTTCCGGTTTTCACTTAATTCTATTCCCATGATTCGATGGACCTCAAGGTAACACTGGATGACACACATACACACCTGCTCAAAATAATAGTTACGCATTAGAATTCTAACTTCAACGAAACAAAAAATTATTTTTATTTAACATTTTCAAAACAAAACAAACGCACATTATTTCTTTGATTTTATACATATAAAAAAAAAAGTAATTTCTTTAATATTGTATAGTGTAAAGTACAAAAGTTGAGATCGTTAAATATTTATTTTGCCTAAATCAACCTGCTCATAAAAATAGGTACACTTATGCTTTATAGAAAAGTACAAAAAAATTAGCAACGGTAAGAATAGTTTTGTATATATTTTTTAATTATTTATCTAATAACCTGTATATCCACCCCCATGATGGACTACTTTTACGATTCTTTTCGGCATGCTGTTGATTAAAGTCTGACAGGATTGCTTGAGTATGTCGTACCACATTTTTCGAACAAATTGTCACAACTGCTCCTTGATTTGAAAAAGTTTGCTTGGACAATTTGTGACAACTCTCCCCACAGGTTTTCTATCGGTTTCAAGTCTGGGGACTCAACAACAAATCGACTTAATGGTCTTCAAAGTGTTTTTTTTTTTACCTTTGGGTCGTTATATTGCTAAAGGACTCAATGCAAAGGCATGTTTTTCTCAGAATAGGGTAGCATCACATTTTCCAATTGTTCCTTGTATTCGGCGACTGTTATTTTATTTGTTGTCTGGTATATAGGACATATCCATGAAAGGTAACACCTCACACCGTAATACTTCTACCTCCTTGCTTCATTGTTTTTTTTTTTTTTTTGTTAAACAAACATGAAACATCTTTGCCTTTGAGGCGTCGAACATTCCTTTCTTCATCGCTTCCAAAGAGATTTACCTTAGTATCTACACTCCATAAAATATTTCTTCATATTTTTTTTGCTTTCAGGTCCTTACCAATTTTCGTGGTCCTTTTTTTATAGTTTAGCCTCATATACAATATTTTTTTTTTGCGTTAAGGGAACTTTTTTGGCTATTCATCCTGGTGGGTTGACTTTTTATAGCCGTCACCAAATTATTTCAGCACTAACCTCGTTTCCAATTTTTACTGCAATCGCCTTTAATGATTTAAATGGGTCCTTTCTGCATTAGGTGGCTATATGTCGATCAAGCGTTGTGTTCGTTTTTGAAGGCCTACCTTCGATTTTCTCTTTTTTTTATCACATTTCTGACAAAATTATGGGATATGTTAGTAAGTTCACCCATGCACCGAAGAAATTTCCCATATTTTCTCAAGTTGGAAACCGATCGGGGGTTTTTCGTCGGTATGATGGGATTTACGACCCATACGAGAATAAGAATTTCCATTATCAATTCATGTCGTTTTGCAAAAAATATTAGAGAATGCTTACCGTTCTTTAAAAAAAAAATCCGAAAAAAATGTAATATTAACTTTTATTAAAATGTATTAAATTACACTTGTAATTCACAGAAAGTTCAAGTAAATCATATATTGAGGATTTACACTTTCTATTTTGTTGACAACAGCGTTGCTAGATTATGCTGTTTATATTTTCTCCACAATTTACCGTTTAAATTTCCGAAAAAGTTGTGCAGAGGAGTTAAAATGAATAGTTATGAAGTGTAACTATTATTTTGAGCAGGTGTGTATGTTGTTATTCCTTTATACTATGGAGTTATTGTAACCTCAATCCCTAGAAAGCAGAACCACAGCATTTTCTTTTTTTTCAAATTAATTTCAGCAATAAACCTTGGTAAAGAAATAAATTTTTCTCTTTAAAACTATTTAATTGAATGATAAATTTTTGAATTCTTCAAAAAGGATTTATTTAAAACTTCCACTTCAAAGGAAATATGTTGCATTCCCACGCTAAAGGCAATTTAAAATTGCAGCATTGCATTCATATGTTAAAATGAACTTTGCTGCCTTCACACATACAAACAAACATTCGCTGATGTGCTTTCCATTTTCACCCCTCATTCTTCTCGGTAAATCTCTTAGGTTTTAAGAAAACTGTAAGAGGGTGGTTCTGACAAATATTAAAGCTCTACCAGATATTACGATGCACTCAGGATATGAAAGCAAAGGCGATTCAACAAGTTATTCTATCGTTGACGCGTCATTTGTCGATTTTTCTTCTTAATTTTTTTATTTTTTTTTTTTTGCTAGAGCTCTAAAGTACCCTTAAGCTTGTTTATTTCATTTTTAGTATTAAATTCTATAAATACATACATACATCTATGTTTCTTGTTCTGTATGATTTTGCTTTACTGACATCATATTTGATGTTTCTGCTATTGCAATATTTTATTATCCTTGTTGCTTTTTCATGAACTCTTTCGCTTTTTATGTCGAACTTGAAATATTAACTGCAAAAAACAAAAAAAAAAAAACAACAAAACAATATATGTAATTGCATTACAACATCCTTTTAGATTGAGTTAGACGTGCAAAAAAAAATTTAAAAATGTAATATCTGAATACGTTATCGTTTGTGGGTTGTGAGTCAATGTTATTACTAAGTTATATGAGAATATGATTTAAAATTTTCCAAGAAGTATTCAAGTAAAGTTTTAAAGGTTTTTCTAAGAATTTTCTATAGAAAATTATCCTTTCTATGTATTTATCTCACATAAAATATTCAACACAATTCTTCTTTCATTCTCCCTCAACTATTTAATATCTTCAGACTCATACCAATTAAACGAACTAACTGACGAGTCCTTTTTAATTGTTCTGTCATTAATAATTTACAAGATTCAATTTTATTTATTTACTATCATTCTTTCTTACTTTAGTCAACTAGGGTAGATGCAAAGATATTCTATAGCGAACAAGGATATAAAGAGCAAGAGGATACAAACCGGGGAAAGATAGAAGCAAAAAAAAGGAAAATTACTAAATTGAAATGTCAAAATACAAAAACAACGAAAAGAAAAATAAGAAAATAAATTCTATGCACTACAATCTGAACATAAATAACAACAACAAACCTAATGTTTAGAATTCAGGTTTATACTTATGTACATAGAAACTACTCCCAAAAGATACAAACGCCCACATCTACTGCACCCAGTAGTTTATATGAAAAGTTTTCTATTAGAAACTCATACTTTATCAGGGCATATGCAAATGTTATTAAACACAACAAGTTGGAACGTGAGGACATGTACATAAATTATAGCTCTACATCTGGCATATGGAAGCGACATTAAAAGGGTAAGTAAAAGGTAGAAAAGTAAAATTTATAGAAAATACTTGTAATATAAATAAAGTCGAGAAAATTATTATTTTAGTTAAATGCCAAAAGTATACAATATACAATTTTATCTTTTATCAACACTCACATTATCCAGGCAATTGTTCAGTACCGCGACATTGTTCGTACATGAAATTGCATCCAAAGGAGTAGTGTAAAGGATATATGTATGTATGAATGTGCGTGACCAGAATGTGAAGTCATTGTAAATAAGATTAATTTAGGTCAATTGTACATAGAAAAATAGAATATTTATAGATAGGTTAATACTAGTAGAATAAGAAAATGCATTATCTATCAATGTAGGAGAATAAGAAAAAAAAGAAGAAGATGCTAACAGAAATGAAAAACTATAAAGAAAACTAATTGATTACATATTCATCCAACGATTGTTGGCAATAAGAAGAAATTTATCATAGGTTAAATGTGAGAGTATCGTCGATTCCGAGGTAAAACTCTTAAAGTAACATATTTGAAAAATGGTTTCAAAATTATTTGTTTTTAAAAATCGTATTAAAAACAATTTAATTTCATTTATTGGTGTCAGAATTAATGAAAAATAATTTGTGATTGCAGTGATTGAATTATTTGAGTCCGGAATACAAAATTGAGTTAGAAGTCTTTTTTGAAGTCGCTCATCCGGGGAATGCAATCGTTTTTTGAAGTCTTGGGAATGCAAATTGTATGACTGCTTTGAAGTTACTTGAAATCACTTGAAGTTACTTGAAGTCACTTGGAGACATTTGGAGCCAATTGAAGGCACTGGAAGTTATTTGGAGTCATTTGAAGTTATTTGGAGTCACTTGAAGTTATGGGAATGTAAATTGTATAACTGGTTTCAAGTTACTTGAAATCGCTTGCAGTCACTTGGAGACATTTGGAGCCATTTGAAGACACTAGAAGTCCCTTGGTGTCAATTGAAGTCATTTGGAGTAACTTGAAGCCATTTGGAATCACTTGAAGTCACTTGGAGCCACTTGACGTCTCTGAAAGTCATTTGGTTTTGAAAAAACTCTAAGAGCCACTTGAAGTCTCTTGGAGTCACTTGAAGTAATTTTGAGCCATTTAAAGTCATTTGGAAACACTTAAAGTCATCTGGAATCATTTGAAGTCACTTGGAGTCACTCGAATTCGCTTGAAGACACTTGAAGTCACTTAAAGTCACTTGAACTCACTGGAAGACACTTGGAGTAATTTTGAGTCATTTAGAGTGACTTTAAGACATTCGGCTTTAAAACCACTAAGACTCACTTAAAGTCATTTGGATTTAAAATCACTAAGAGACACTTAAAGTCACTTGGACTTACTTGTAGTCATTTGGAGTAACTTAAAGTCACTTGAAGTGACTTGAAGTCATTTGGATTTAAAATCACTAAGAGTTACTTGAAGTCTCAAGGAATCACTTGAAGACACTTTGAGTCACTTGAAGCCGCTTGAAGCCACTTAAAGTCACTGGAAGTCACTTGGAGTCGTTTAGAGTCACATGGAGTCACTTGAAGTCACTGGAAGTCACTTGAAGTCACTTAAAGTCACTTGAAATTATTTAGAGTCATTTGGAGTGACTTGAAGTCATTTGTATTTAAAACCACTAAGAGTCACTAGAAGTCATTTGGATTTGAAACCACTAAGAGACGCTTGAAGTCACTTGAGGTTATTTAGAGTCACTAAGAATCACTTGGAGTCATTGGAGATTCTAAACACTAACATTTACTTGAAGCCACTTAAAGTCATTTGAGTCGCTTGAATATACTTGAAATCACTCCAAATTACGTGAAGTCACTTGGAGTCACTTAAAACCATTTGGAGTTACTTAAAGCCACTTTTAACGACTTGAAGTCATTTGGATTTAAAATCACTAAGAGTACTTGAAGTCCCTTGGAATCCCTTGAAGTCACTTATAGTTACTTAAAGTTACTGGAAGTCACTTGGGAGCCACTTGAAGCCATTTGGAGTCACTTAAAGTCGATTGGAGTCATTTAAAGTCACTTGAAGGGGTTTAAAGACATTTAAATTTAAACCACTAAGAGATAGTTGAAGTCACTTGGAGTAACTTAAAGTCACTTAGAGCCTTTTAAAGTCACTTGGAGTGACTTGAAGTCATTTGGAGTCACTTAAGTCCTTTAAATTTGAAACCGTTAAGAGTCACTTGAAGTCACTTGGAGCCACTTAAAGTCATTTGATAGACTTGAATATACTTGAAATCACTTAAAATTACATAAAGTCACTTGAAGTCAATTGAAATTTAAAATCTGTTTTAACATATTATTTAATTTTTCCACTTATTAACAAATTTTTATTAATATATTATTAATTATATATGTAACTTATCAATTTGAGATGTAGCTGGAAATAGGATTATTTATTATTATAAATCCATATACCCTAGCTGATCCAAATATTTCCTAAGGGAGAGTTTTTAATATTTCTCACTGTTACACAATATATAAAGTTAACAAAAATAGTGGGTGGATCTTTTGTCTTCCGCTTTGGCTATTTTCTTCTTTTTTTTCAGCTGCCTATCATCTACTGATAGTTATTGTAACTGAGTTGTTCGGGAGCGTTTTCCACAGTACATTTGCACTACTTAGAACACGATTAAAAAAACGTGTCTATTATCATTTCATATCTCAAACTAATTGTGGTGTTTTCTTCTACATGTTCAATAGTGCAGACACACGAGAGTGCATTTTAGGCAAATATAATATTTCGTTGAAATGCCTCTGAAATGTAGAATTTTATCATACAAAAAGTATCAAATGAAATTTTGCATTTCAAACTTATTTCGTTGAAATGCGTCTGAAATGAAAAAAACTTACTAGCAATCCTCAAACACAAGGTTGTAAAAAACAGGAAAATTTAAGATCTATTGCATTTTTTTTAGATATTTTGGATTTTGTTTTCGTAACAGCAGCTCTTGTAATATTTATTTTAATATTTATATTGCTATTCCTCCAATTATTCATAATTGTTGTTATATAAATTCTTGGTGTCCAAATCCAATCCTATCCAAACACACATAAAAATTCTTTTTCTTCTCCAAACTAATAATCTGTCAAAAAATGAATTTGAAATTCCTTTTTTCGTTGTGTGTCCACGTAAACTTAAAATACAACTCTGGTTTACTAAATTTAAATTTCATATTGTTTAAAAATCATATTCCATTGGATGAACATGTCTACATTATTCACAGTAAAATTTTCACTGATTATAACTGTCAGTTTACCTGTCAATGTTAAAACGAGCGCAACTATTTTTACATTATATTTCAAGGTTAAGCACGAGAGGATGTATGTGGTATCTACAAATGTTCTCATTTTTGCTTTAGCTATTTTTGCTATTTTTACACTTAACAACCTTGTCAATCAAATAAGTTATGATTTTTTAGTAAGATGAAAGCGTACTACAGAAATGATTTCATTTTGAAATGGCATCATTGTGGCGTCCTGTTTCCGGTGAGACAAAACAGAAATGAAAAATTTTATGTTGGATTTGATGAAATTAAATAGGAGGCAAGAAAATGTAAGTGTTGGTTAATAAATCGTTGGAAATTTTATATGAGCTTGTTGCAATACTTCCACAGGATGGAATTAAGTTAGCACTAGATTATATGGTAAGAGACTATAAATTATCATAAAACTTCGCAAACACAAAAATTCACAATTTGATTTTGATTCACAATTTTGATCTAGAAAAAATATAATTTAGCACTACTTACTTATATTCTACTTAAGTTGATACAAATATTTTCTTGAAGCATCTGGAATAAACTATAATTTAAAATACCACAACCACATTCGCATCCGCTTCCACATTCGTATTCGCATCCGCTAAATTGAAATCTGTTACATAACTAGTTATAACTACCGGATCCACAGATTGTGGAAGAGCTGAGATATTTATCGGAAAGATGGGGAAAGATTCGCTAGTACTCATCCCAAAAATCGGAAATCTTGTATTTTGAAAATATCTTTAAAATTCGAATCAAAAATTCCCAAAAAAAAAAGGGTACAAAGAGGGTTAATGTTAAAAAAGTTTAAGCCAAGTTTAAGTTCTTATTATGAACGTACTCAAGTTTCGATTGAAACGGCTTTGAAATTCAACAACTATATATATATTCAATTCTATTATCAACTATATTTCCGAGTCCTTTATAACCGAATTTTACTGTATTCAATAATGTAAATGCATTAATTTACTACATTAGACTGCTTATTCTCTCTATAAATTAGTCTATGTTAAAGGTTTTTATTCACTCGGTTCACTGTGTTTTGCAATTTTGATATTCTTACACAGTGCAAGGGCATAAGCTTGTCATAGAGAATCCCCTTAATGTATCAATAAGAGGATTTATTTATGCAATTACATTTCCAATCATAGTCTGTAATTTTTTGCTTTTTCTTTTCAATAAAAGATTTACTACAGCTAATTGCATTGAATTAGACTCCTTCCTACACCTTCCTCTGCGTGTGTTGTAGGTTAATTTCATTTCAGAAGCAAGTGATTCAATTAAACTGCTACTTACTCGTTTGCATGTGTGTTCTACAATGATGTCAAAGTTAATTTTTGTTATTAGGCCTTGTCACATTAACCTACAAATGCTATGTGCTTGGTTGGGCTGTTGCTTACCAAAAGATTAAATACAATAGCACGGGGTATAGATGAATAAAATGCAGTAAATAATATAAGTAAGAAAATCAGTACTTATTGAATTGAAAATTTTGATTTTTGTGCTAAAATTTAGTAATTTAATTATAAAAACAGAGAAAAGTATATTTTGATTGCAATAGAAAATAAAACATTATAAATTATATTATATTATAAACTTTACAAGTTAATTTCAGACGTGGAAGAATTTTCAAATATCCTACATACCCATGAAAATCCGCCCAACTTTGATTGTCTGCATTCAGAGATAAAGTTATAAAATTTTTTGATAATTATTTACTGTAAGTATATAAAATAAATAGGTGAAAAATGTTGAACAAAATTCGCGCCATATTCTATTAAAATTTTTCCATTTTTCTTGATTAATAATGCTTTTTTTGGGTCTCTGGTCTTTTCAAAACATCACTGTCCAGTTCTTTTACTAACTTTTATTGAAATTTTTAGAGTTCCTAAATCTTACTAACCTTTAAAAGCAAGAAAACTTCTTTATGAAATTACAAAATCTAAATTTTATATCAAAGCTCTGTAGAGCTTTAGATTAAAAAGGAATCATGGGTAGTAAACCCCAAAAACGGTATTTATTACTTAGAAAAAAGGCACAAAAAATCCGAAAAAGGCACTAAAACAGTGAAAAAGACTACATTTTTAAAAAATTGCAAAAAAAAAAAAAAAAAAAACAAAATAAAATTAATTATCAGAGGGTCTTGAAACGCGTATATATATATTTTATCAACCATCAAGTAGGATTTCGCAAAAAAAAAAGAAAGAACTCCTCATAATCCGCTCCCGAAAAAAAAGTAATAAACTTTTTTTTTTGTTTTTGATATCAAATATAAGTTTGTTTTTCGGTAAAAAAGGTTATTTTTGCTTCATTTTTCAAATCTAACTAACAGCGTTTTCTTTTCTTGACAAAATGTTGCATTTTTTTTGCCTCGTGCAATGGCAACAATTTTTTAATGTTGCCCACAACACTGCCAAAATGTTGCCTTTTTAGTGCAAGAAAAGAACATAAAAATGCTACTCTGTCAGAATCAGCTAATTTGCAGGGCAACATTCTCACCCCGTCATTTAATTGAGTGCAAAAGTGTTACATTTTTTCACGCTCAGAAGGCAACATTTTTTAGAAAAGAACACAATACTCTTGGAAAGGGCTGCCTCTTTTTCAGAAAAGAACACGAAATTTGACAGCCCTCGCACGGTGCAGAAAAGATGCAACATTTTATCGAGAAAAGAAAACGCTAAAAGAAAACAGTAATTTATTTATTTATTTTTTTTTTCGTTTTAACAGCTGATAGCCCTGGCAGCTAATGCTTAACTTTAAGTTAGTCAGTTAACTTGTCAGACATGAGAGACAACACAAGGTTTAAAATCACCAATAATAATATATATAATTACTCTTAAAATTAGATCTTTCCTAAAAGTATGCTATAACTTTTTATTGCCAAATGCACACAAATTTCTTTTTACTATGAATTTATTGGAATGAAGTGGAGCCAAAAGTAAATATCGTATTCGCAGGTGGAAATTTATCATAAACGCAAAGAAAACAATTCAGCCCTTATTCAAATGTCAGTAAGAAGACAGAAATTTTTTGGAATAGGAAGGACGCTGGCATTCAACATTTTTTTGAAGTGAAACTTCTTTAGCGAGGGTAAATCGAAAATTTTGCAACGGAAATCGCGTTGCTGTTGCACTCATACGAAACTAATAAGAAGCGAAGTTAGGCTGTTATTAGTGTTTAGTGAAAGAAGTTATATGGGGATTGGCTGCATACAATCATGCAGAGAGTCGATAGCAACTTTCCGCTCATATATTATATACGTGTACTCCGTCGTGTTTGTGCTGATAAGTGTACAAGAATGATAGAATACAAGATTACGTCAATAAGTTGAACAAAATTGACTCTCTCTGCTCATGTCGTCACAAGTCATATTTTTAAAGATAGAGCGATGGAGACTACATATATTTTATACGTGAACAATTTAAACATTTGTTATAAAATTTGGAAACAAATGATATTTATTAGTTTCGACGCTCGGACAACCGAATTCTTTGCCTAATTTGGATATCTGTAGTGTGAAATTAAATGAAGAATCTATGAAGAGTAAGACATTTACTTTTGGATGTAAACCGAGATTCTAATTTTTCAATTATGGCCAGCTAAATTTTTCAGCGGCCCATGCACTATTTATATGTATATAAATGTAAATAAAAAAAATGATAATCTACGTCATACAGACAAAAGCTTTCTCTTGATTTTGTGAGAGCCAAATAACGGAGATGCGCGTGGCGTAATCTTGTATTCTATCCTTCTTGCACGTATATAACACATGAAAGGAAAGTTCAGTTATATGCAATCAAGCAGAGACGTCGGCTCTCTCACTAATGCAAATAAGATAAAACTGTGAGAAGTCGACTCTCTGCTTGATTGTATGCAGCCGAATAATAACTGCATAACTTCGTTTCTAACTGGTTTCGTATGAGTGAAACAAAAACCGATTTTTTAGGAAACCGTTGTTATTGAAGCTTTTGCACTTATCCTCTCTACGCTTATCGGCACAAATACGACGTGGTACCAGTGATGAAATTTCAAATTGTACCTAATTTACCAAAAAAGTTGTACCTAAATGAGCGTGAAAGTTCCTAAAAAATGGTTCATCGTTTTTGTACGAAAATTAATTTTCATTTATAAGTTAACAAATAAAAAAAGTAAATAAAACATGAAAACGATACTCATTATATAACTATTGCAATTAGTTTTCTTTGATGTATCCATATATCATTTACATTCCATAATATAAATAAAATTGTTTGTATTAAAAATACAGTGGTTGGCTTCTTAGCTAGTACGTTAAATTTGGCTAAATTATTGCAGCACATATACAGGGAGTCACAAAATGGATTCCAAAAACTAACCTTTTTTGGGCACTACAAATTAGAAACTAAGAGAGGAGAAAAGTTTTTGGACATCTAGATGAACACAAAGAGAAAACAAATTTTTAAATCTGATAATATATAAAGGCGCGCATTGGTCGTGAAAGTTCCGGAATTTCGATCACAATTTTCGATTTTTCAAAAATATTCAGCCAAAATTAGTTTCAAAGCTCTGTTATTGCTGTTTATAAAGGGAAACATACATAATGAAAAAAAAAACTTTCTAAATCGGAAAATGTTTATTAGTAGGGTCAAAGTCAAACGAAGTTTGCATTTCATAAAGTTTTTGTTATATTTTTTTATTTATTTTTATTTTTTATTTATTTATTAGAATTTCTAATCGAGCCTTTATAGGCCATATATGATTACACAGAATAATAAATGGGTAAACTTTGGAAAAAGGTAAAAAATATTTTTAATATTAATATTACATTATACATATCAATGAAAATAGATTAAAATATTCAAACTGAAGGACCAAAAAAAAAAGAACTTTAAACTGCATTCCCTGTAACTAGATGGTATAGTCGTATTAATTAATTCAAACAACTTCTTATGACTTGAAAATTATTTTTGTAATATTTTCCCCTTTATAAACAGCAATAACAGAACTGTCAGCTTTGAAGTTAAGCAATATAGTACAGGCAAATTAAATTTTAGTAGGTACTTAGTACAAAATATTTTTTTTGTAATTAAGTTTTAAATTTATTTTGGCCAATGACAAATTGTATCTAAAATGAGCGAATTGTACCTAATGTACCTTGTAGTTTGAAAAAGTCGGAAAAAGGTACAATTGTACTTACTTTTTCATCACTGCGTAGTACACCTATATAACATATGAGAGGAAAGCATCTAGATATATGAAATCAAGTTCTCTCACTAAGTTCTCTCATGAGATAAAACTGCGAAGTCTCCTGAAGTCACTGCGTAGTACACGTATATAACATATGAGAGGAAAGCATCTACATATATGAAATCAAGTTCTCTCACTAAGTTCTCTCATGAGATAAAACTGCGAAGTCTCCTGAAGTCACTGCGTAGTACACGTATATAACATATGAGAGGAAAGCATCTACATATATGAAATCAAGTTCTCTCACTAAGTTCTCTCATGAGATAAAACTGTAAAGTCTCCTGAAGTCGCCTCTCTGCATGATTGTATGTAGCCGATCCCCATATGACCTCGTTCGCTAAACACTAACAGCAGCATAACTGTTTTAGTTTAGTTTAGTTTCGTATGAGTGTAATGAATGATATTTTTGTTACAAAATTTTCTATTCACAGCTCCACTAAAGAATCTTCTTTTCAAAAATACAAGTGTTTTGAGTGTCCTAAAATGTGTCCTAAACAGGAATATAAACATTTAATACAGTGCAAAAATTTAAATTTGTGTAATGATGATTTATGTAGCACGTCGCGGGTATGCAGGTGCAATTTTGATTCTTTCTGCACTGGATCAAATAAATTGAAAAAGGGTGCTATTCCCACTCTTGCATTCGGTAAGTTTAATTTTCTATAACTATATATGTAAATGTAAAGAAAAATAATTTTTAAATTTATTTGTCAAAGTGAAAAAAAAAGTTTGTCCCTAATTTGTGTGATTTTAAAATATTTATAATACCATATCTGTGGTACACATAGTGTTGATTCGATACCCACATAGTATCGATACTTTTACCAGATAGATAGATAGATTAGAAAGGGTGTGATGTACTACGACCTTAAGAGATCTATTGTACCCCCGATAGTAACCTGTTCACAGGTTGTCAGACAAGCCAATCTTGCTGAGGAATCTCAGCAATTGATGTTGTTTTAAGGCTATGATAACCCCACTACTTTGGTGGTAATGCCCCACGTACCTCTTCCTTCTGTGAGTGAACGCCTCGCAGTGAATTAGGATGTGTTCGGATGTTTCCTTGTCTTCTTTGCAGAATCTACAAGTGCTGTCCTGACTTAAACCTAGGTTTTTCATATGCTCCCCCAGTTTGAAATGCCCTGAAAGGAAGCCCATTATTAGCCTTAGTTGGCTTTTCTTTAACTTAAGACAGAGAGCCGCTCTACTGGGATCAAACTTCCCAATTAGCAGCTTTGACTGTCTAAGCTTTGGGAGGAGTGCCCAGTAGGATGATCTGGTATTTTGTTCTTCCTCTTTTAGTGTGCCTTTTAAGGTTTGAATTCCTATACCTAACATGGGTTCTGGACCAATGAAGGTCTTGGCCGCTGCGTTCCTTGCCAAGTGGTCGGCTACTTCGTTACCATAAATACCTTTCTGTCCGGGTAGCCAGAATAGAGTTACCTTATTAGTCTTGCCTAATGTATTTAGTAACTCTTGGCATTCCCATACTAATTTTGAGGTGGTCTCAATTGAGTCTAGCGCTCTGATAGCAGCTTGGCTATCAGAGTATATTACTATTTTTTGCTTTTTGTACCCACGTTCGAGGTTGAACTGTGCACAGAGCCAAATGGCAAGAATCTCTGCTTGAAAGATGCTTGAAGTTTTTCCCATTGGCTCCGAGTGTTTGGTTTTTGGACCATACACCTCTGCACCAGTTCCTTCGTCCGTTCTCGATCCGTCTGTGTACCATCTGAGTGTATGTTCTTTGAGAGAGGTATTAAAAGTTTATATGTCCCATTCTCTCTTGTTACTAAGTACAACCTTGAAATGTTTTTCGAAGTTGTATTTCTTGTTCATATCGTCGACTTTTACTCATTACTTGCATCGAATAAAAGTATCGATGCAACCGAAAAATCGGAAAAAGTATCGAATACTCGTTTAAAGAGACAAATTACACCTTTTTTAAGTGGCTGTCTAGGAACACGCTCAGACCAGAACGGCCCATTGTGATAACACATGGTTGAACATACAGTTTATACCTTTAAACACACATGTAGTTTTTTGCTTATACATTATGGTTTTGAGATATTGGATACTGGAAACCCGTGAATCATATAGAAATAACGCTAACTTCAAAATATGATATTTATTATGTTTAGATGCAAATCGCTAGAAAATTTATAATAGAAGGAAAACTAGTCAACAGATTATAGCTTGTTAAAAATATTTTATTTTAATGAAAAGGTTTCAATAAACATTATGTTCTAAATACATGCATGGCCGGCAAATTTTTTTTAGAACTTCAATACAGTATTGCAATATTTTTATACATTAGAATATTGCAATATGGAATGAAATATTTTGAATATGCATATTGAATAATTCTGCAATAACATTTTGAAATATATTAGGTATTGATTGCTGTAAAATATTTTAAAACGATCCACAATTTTAAATTATGTATAGCAATATTTCAGCTTTTGAAATAAATATTTTCCAAAAGTATCGAGTATCCGATACTGACCCTTTTTTCCGATACTAAGTAAAATAGTTATGGTACAGCATCGAGTAAAAAAAGTACTTGAATCGAATAAAAAGTATCGAGCACACTCAAAAAAAAAAGTACATGAAAAGTACAATGAAATGTAATTTTAACATTACATTTCGAATTGAACGTGAAAAATGTTTAAGTGATGAGAAAACAATGTAATTTTGACATTAAAAATGTAAAACAAATACAATTTTTTAATGTAATATGGATATTTAAAATGTCAAAAGGATATGAAAAAATGAAACAATAAAGCAAAATTAATGTAAAATTGATATGACAATAATGTTGAATTAACATGACAACAATATATAACTGATATTACGAAATGTAAATTTGATATTAACTTAAAATAACTGTAAAATTGACAATTTAAAATGGTAAATAAAACACAATAACGAAATCTTTTTTATTTTATATATTTTTATTTTAGTAATAATAATTAATAATATAATATACATACAAACGCAAATAATTCCATTCATAAAAACGATTTTTAAATTACGCTACAGGCGGTAAGTGTGGAATCCGCTTCTAAAAATTAAGTTTGGCGTATTTAACGAATAATATTCTCAACAACGCAGAACCAAATTGCCGCGAAGAAATAAATTCCTATTAATAAAAGAAGTTCATTATTTGCATTTTCTATATTTTATTCACTTCTAATACTTTTTAAACAGTTTTATTTTATATAAATATTTTATTTTTATTTAATTTTTTTTTAATCTTATTTTTTCACACTTTTATTTTATTGTGCGCCACCGCAACCGCAAGCACTCGAAAAACTATTTCATAATTAAAAAGTGTTACCAGTTAAAATTTTTTATGTTATACTTATGCAAAAAGTATTGCCGGTCTTAATTTTTAATACCATACAAGCCTATTTACATTTTGAATGTTAAATTTGCACTGAATAATATCAATTTTACATGAAAAACGTATTAAGTAATGAGAACACTTTTAATGTAATTTTAACATTATAATTTGACTTGACAATGTAAAATGAATTATTATCAATATGATAGTTTTAATGTAAATTCAACACAAAACATATCAATCTGATATTTTTTGCCGTAAAACTAACATATTTGTTTTTACATTAAAAATAACATTACAAAAATATCAATTTTACATTGTACTTTTTTGTTGAGTGTATTTACATGTATCAAATCATCACTAGGTACACATACACACAATACAATCAAATACAAATTATTACCCAAAAGTTCTTTATAAGCATGTAATAGGAAAGATAAATTGAAAAATAAACTATACTTTATTATTGACTATGATCATGCAGCAATAATTTTATACTAATAACATTTCATGATTAAATGAGTTTGTTGATTATTGAAACAATAAATTATTTTTAAAATTTTATGGAGTGCATTTTTCATTGGGAAAATGCGTTGTTGTGAAGCAAGCGCGTACTCAGAAAAAGGGGAGGAAGGTTCCTGAAATATATATTTTTTTTTATTAAAATTTCGTTTTTGGTAATTTACACTTAGAGAAAAAATGCTTCTTTTTTCTCCTAAATTGACTTGAGTAAATTTTTTTATACAAAGTTGAAAAACTTGGGTAAAAACACTTAAGTTTATTAACAATTTGCCTGAACTTATATATGTCTAAGTTAGACAAAATGCCCAAACAATTAAGGCGATTTTTCTAAGCAAAACCGGGTATAGTTTATATTCCAATGATTGTTTTTTTTTTTTAATTCAATAAAAAATATGTAGTTTCTGGATCACAGCAATATGTAAATCCATGCATTGGATCCGTTGAGAATTCTATCTGACAAGTTATATTTCTGCATGGTAGATATCTTGGAGGTGTCAGATCGAATATGTTATTATAGACGAGAAAAACATAACGTCTTTGAGAATCACTGATGATTTTATACATCCACCTAGGAACAGGAGTAGTTTTCTTTCTTGCACCGCCTAAATAAATTTTTTTCATACGGCCATGAACATCTGCTAGTTCCAGTACATGCTCTAGTACGCCTGTTTTTACATCTAATGGGCCACTTTCGGTTTGAGCATCTATCCAAGTTTCGATCAACCGCCAGTTTCCGCCATTTCGATTAATCGTATTAAATTGCGGGATGACATTAATATACTTGAATGTAGCTTTCATATCACGGGGTGTTAGAAAATTCGAAGATGGTGTTAAATGACCACGATCGATGCTTTTATTGCCTCTAAATTCTATATATCGTTGATTATTTCCCAAAAGAGTTTTGAAACAATTTAAAATTGAATTTGATTGGAAATTTCTTGATTGAGCACCGGTTATAACTCTATCCAGTGTGAATCCCTGTCCAGTGGGACGATTGGTTACTATGAAAGTAAGTATAATTAGTAAATTATTATTATTGTTAAGCAGACCACTAAGTTATAGCTTATAACTTACAATTTGAATAGAAAAACGTTTGATATTTTGAGTATACTGCCCGCACATTCTTTCGATCGTAACAGCTACGATAAAGTTCCAAAAATTCGGTTGTTTTTACTCTATAACCCACACGATATGTATTAAATGAGCAATTGTCATCATATACTTCCTCCACGCTTGGCATTATTGGTTCGTCACAATTTTGTATGGGCAAACTGCTACTAAACTTACCGTCCTGTTGGCAAACTATGCGAATTATATCGGTCACATTGCAAATCATATTAATCTGAGTTCCTACTGGTACAATATACTGACGTAAAAGTTGATTCATTCCGTTTTGGTCAACCTGCGCCATGATACGTGACTCCCATTCAATTGCATCTTTCGATATACTGCATTGAGCGGTAACTACTACAGCTTCGAAACATATATCTATTAAAAAAATATTATTTGTTTATTTGTTTTAGGGTCTATGACAATCCCCTCACCTATAGTATTTACATACCAATCAATAATATTGTCAAAAATATTTTAAATATTTTTAGGCTCATCTTGTATATTTAACTTCTGCAGCGACTTTTCGTTTTATGAATCGTACTAAATACTTACTTCATTATTTATAAGCAAATAAAAATTTTGAGCTATGAATCTTATCGCAATAATTGAATTCAATTGAATTGTTTATTTGTTGTATTCATATGATAATTTGTTAGGCGGCAACCCAATAAAAAGAAGATAGTAGACAGATGCTGACCATCTGTTCGGCATTGAAATAGTAGATAAGGTACTGGGACGGCTCAAAGTATACTGGCGCCCTAAGTAGGCGAGGCAATTCCCAATCTTGTTTCTGGAGTGAAGGAAGTCAAGGTGTGAAATTTGTTTTCTTTGTCCAAGTGTTTTTTTTTTTTTTTTGCATAAATTTTACTAATAAATTAAAAATCAAAATATAAAAAATCAATTTTTATTTCTTAGTTTTTTTGTAATTACTGATGTATACTTTTAGGAGAATATTTTATGTTGTGGAAGTCGAAATAATACACTTAAGTTTTAACTCTTGTGTTGACTCCATTAATGAGTAACATAAGCGTAAAATTAGAATAAATATTTTCTGAGCCCTTACAATAATCATTTATTTTGCGAATCATTTTTAGTTTGCTCGAAGGCGTTTTTTCTTCTTTTTGATATATGTAGTTGATTTAAATTAATGCTTAAATATTGGTAGATATCCTAAACAGAATCGGAGGGTTCTCTGTGTCTAGCAAATCGCACAGAATAGAAGTGCCGTAACTTCCAAAATATAGTTTTGAGATAATCGCGTTTCAGAGATTGTAATAGTGGTGATTTTTCATTGTAAACGGTAAGAGATGGAACTTTCGGCAGTGTTCCATTGAAAAGAGCGGTTAAAATACATTGCATTTAATCATAGCCTGAAAATTGTCATTTTGGAAGTTACGACACTTCTATTCTCAGGGTGGGTGCTATATGCTCTTCCACAGTGTAAGAACAGCAAAACTTAGCAATCTCGCAAAGCAAAAAAAAAATTGTTTCTTGGAATTCTTAAAAGGTGGAAGGAAATATCTTAGACATAGAAAATCCTTCGAATCTGCGTGTGGTATAATAATGTGGTGAATCAATCAAATCATTGCTCTCTTCTCGATCTATTTCATATGAAAGTCAGAAGCATGGATGCATTTTTCCCTACTGAGAAATGATTTTCTCTCATAAAAATATATGAAAGAGTGCGATTTTCATTTTTTGTTTTTGTAATAGTTGCACATTATTTTAATATGTATTATTGTAGTACTCTTTAAACTACAACTACTTCATTACATTTCCCATATGAATAAGCGAGATAGCATGCTGTTATAATTAATTTTGAGGCATCATACCATCATTTCTATAAAATCCTCTCAACCTTCACTCATGTACCACAATCATTGGGAGTAATCTATTCGCTCATGGGAATGCGAAAAGAGAGAGAAAGTATTGGTTTTTATAAGAAATGAGAGTTTCTTTATACATATATCTACAGAAATTTCAGAAATGAACAGAAAGTTAGGTGAGAAAATATGACAGTAAGTGTTGAAGAGCCGACCAGGGCTGTCGTTTTATAAATTTTTTATCACGTGAAATTTTTAAAAATTTAAGTGTTTCGAAAAAATCAATTCAATAAAATAGTTGATAGAGAAGACCATATTTAGATTTTTTTTTATCGATTTTAGTTTTTCATTGAAAGTAAAAAGCCGAAGTGTTTTTACGAAAGAGGAAGTGACGAAGTGTCGGGCTTGAAAGTGAAGTAAAAAACTTTTTTTGAAGTGACAGCGACAGGACTGGCGCCGACCTTTGGGATAATTAGCACGAAACTTTAATTCTACTCACGCATATGAATGCTCTTGAGAGCGAGAGGGTACGTATATGAGAGCTAGTGTTGCAGAGAGCAAGAGAAGGTGAGAGTTCTTTTATGCAAAAATTTACAGAACTTTGGTTAAGTTTACAGAGGTTTGGGAAAATTTGTAAGTTTTGATAAAATTTTTAAAATTTTCTGTTATTTTACAGAAAACACACAAAATCTACGCTTTTATTTCAAATGAAACTTACTAATTTAGAACGTTTTAAATCGGAATAGACTCAAATGAAGTAAGCACTAAAACCTGGAAATTCATTCGCATTAATTTTTTGTAAATGCTTCTTTAAAATAGAACTCCGGAATTCATAATTTCTTTTTATTTATTTTTTCTTTTAGTAGTAAATGTAAATCCAATACTAAATACAATTTTTAAACTTCTTAAATACTTTTCGAATTGTAATCTAATTTTTTTTTTTCAATCTTATTTATATTTTCCTTTTTTTCGGTACAAAAATAATGCCTGCATATTATTGCAGTTTTTTAATTTTTTCCCATATAATATTTTTTTTTATTAAATTCCACCAAATTTTACTTCATTTTACTTTTCTTAATCATTTGACATAGATTATCTGCTTTAAATATTTTTGATGATGGGCAATATTGAATAGTTTTGGAATGGGTTTTAACTAATTAAAGTAACTCAGTTAATTTCGTTTAATTTAAATTTTCATATTTTAATTTAAGTTTCGCACATACTTGCTATGTAATATATTTTTTGGCCTATTGGGCTTTTGTATTACAAATGAATGAATAAATAAAAAAAAAATAATTTGTAACTTTGTATTTATATATCTTTCAAATTCTTATATTAACTTCTATTGAAATTTTTGAGTTTCCAATTTTTACTAACTTTTAAAAAGAGAAAACCTTCTATATGAAATTACAAAATTTAAATTTTATCTCAAAGCTCTGTAGATTTTCTAGATTTACAGTACTTTCTAAGCTCTCCATGGGCTGTTATGCTATAATAGCACTAGTATGTGCATTCATATACGTGAATGGGAGAACGTAAGAGTCTATTACTCTCTTGCTCTTAAAGAGCAGCGTATTTACAAAACTCTCTTTAATTTTACTCTCGCATAAATTGTATATATATAATATAATATAATATATATATGTGCAATATACACAGTGTGGCCAACTCAGCGCTTTTCCCGCTGATTTTAGTACTTTTTGAAAATTAAAACGCGAAAAAAAAGGTGATTTAGCGCTCACCGCGTTTTTCCAATTAAAAATATCTTCGAAAAATCGAGGAAATTTTCATTGACTAGAAGTATCAGATGTGGGCTTGTGTTAGTAAAAAAGTTTAAATCTATTGAGTTTTCTCGCACTTTTATAAGGAAAATAATTTAACGCTTTTTTTTTAAGAAAATACGCGATTTATTCTTCAGCGGATTTTGAAAAACAAAAGTTTGCCACACTGAATATACAAATAGTGTGAGAGCCTAAGCATATGTGAGAGAAAGCAAGTTTAAAAAGGAATAATGGGTAGAAAACCCCAAAAAAGGCACTAAAACAGTGAAAAAGGCAAAATTAAAAGGTAAAATAAAATTTTTTTACTTGGAATCAGGGAAGCTTGAAACGCTTATATATTTTATCAACCATCAAGTAGGATTTCGCCGAAAAAAAAGAGAACTCATAAACCGCTACCTAAAAAAAAATAAGAACCTTTTTTTTCTGTTTTTGATATTAAATATAAGTTTGTTTTTCGGTAATTCAACCAAAAAAACAGTAATTTATTTTTTTTCAATAGTAATTTGAAATTATAATTTTAGCAACACTGAATTCGACTAGTCAGACAATAGAGACCACAGGTGGGTTAAAATCGCCGATAATAATAAATATAATTACTCTTAAAACCAGATCGATCCTAAAAGTATGCTATAATTTTTTTTTGCTAAATGCACACAAGTTTGTTTTTACTATCAATTTATTGGAATGAAGTGGAGCCAAAAGTAAAAAAAAAGTCAATATCGTATTCGCAGGTGGAAATTTATCATAAATGTAAAGAAATTGCATAGAAGACAGAAATTGTTTGGAATCAGAAGGATGCAAGCATTCGAATCCTTTTTTTTTAAGTTTAATCAACACACAAGGAATAATCCTTTTAATGCAAAGCATTGTGTTGATTAGGAAGAAAAGAAAGGAAGAAAGATAGATAAGAAAACAAACCCTAGCCGGGCATCGAATACGGAACTCTATAGACAAGAGTCTAGCACACTACCACTAGACCAGCGAGGCGGTTTCATTAAACTGCATTTATTTCCATTTAATTACTACTATAATTAATAATATGAAAGTATTTTTCAGTATTTTTTTTTTCTTTGGCCATGAAGACAACTGATTTTAAATTTAATTATTTAAGTTAAGTGTTTATGAATCAGCCAATCCGGCAGTCGACGAAATATTAAGCCAGAGTGTGTGTTGAATACATCAAAAATAATAACCTCAATAAGATTTCACTAAACTCTTTAATCTTTGATTCTCATTTTCTAGTTCCTGTTGTTATTATCAATTGGTATCTGCTTAGTCAACAAAAAAAACCCAAGTCTTTAAACATTTTTATTTAATTTCAAAGTTTAATTTTAAGATTAACACACTTTTTTTGTGTGTTTTTGCAGTTTGCATAATTAATGAGATTATAATTTAGAAAGAATTTATTTTTAGATTTTATTGTTTTTACCTTTATTTGGGGTTCCCCCGTGGGAATATATAAGAACATACCGATTATATGCATACATACATACAAATTTCCATATGTAGAACAACAACAAAATAACTGATACAATTTAATGAGTGAAAGATGTTGATTGGGTTTCGGTGTTATTAGCTTTTTTTATGCGTTTAAATTTTTCAACCTTCTCATTTGCATACATAAGATAGAGCTGCATAATAATATTAGGGGAATTCGTGAAGGTCATGTAAAACTAGTTAACTGTAGAAAATTTCCTTACTGACATCCATCGTTCATTGCATTTGCACTAGACGAATTTTTAATGAATAATAAAGAAGTAACATGTGCTAAGCCGAACTCTATCTTCTTTAGAAGAATGAAATTTTTTAAACTCTATTGATTCGTATATCAAAAAATTCGTATATCCACAAATTTATAACATATTTAATTTTATATCAAGAACTAACTACGTTAGAAGCTGCTCATATGAGCGCAAGCATGAACATCATGGGCAGCGCGGTCGTGCTCACATGACAGACTTTTTCTAAGCAAAAAGGAACGGTGGAATTGGAATTTTGACATGTTCTTTTCCCCGAAAACACACAAAATAGAAATTAATTATATGCTTTTAATGTGTGCGTAAAATTACAAAGAAATAAAAACTATATATAATCTTAGAATAAGAACGAATTAAAAAAGATTGTTAAAAAAATAGCGGGAAAATGAAGATAGTGTGTGCCCTAGAGGCGCACTGTTTGTCTACTCAATTTCTAAAAAGTTATGACCGAAAATAATAAATTTGGAACAATATGAATTTTTTCCAAATTTTCGGCGAATCTCTCCTAACATTTTCATTCTACCTATTTTCCTACCTCTCTCTTCTTTAGACTGTTAGCGCCTGAACACAAAACATTTTCTCCCGTGCTCGGTCAAGGTGGTTACATTCAGCCCGTTGCAGAGTTGTTTTTGTCAAAATATTCTCTTTTTTTAATACTATTTTATATGTAATGATACTGTTTTGTAAAATAACTCATTGCCACCCTGAATACTCGGCGTGCTCGGTGTACAATACACCGAGCATATCGTGTTCGGTGTGAGAGTGGGTACAGAATCTCTCCTTGTGTTCGGTGAAACAACAATTTCATGGTGTTCGCCGAGCATACTCGCAATGTAACCACAGCCTTACAAATCGAAACTCAGTGAATGACTTTTTTTTGGCCATCCATATTACTTTTAGATTACTCTCTCTCTTTAATATATTTATTTATTTTACTGCAGTAGTAATCGAGAGACGTTCAATAACAAGTTAACTTAACTCCCCAATTGAGGGAAATTTACGCAATTACATGTTTATAAGTTTCCATTTCCTACATGAATCTCCTTAATATGTATTCATACGTGTAAAATATTTTTTGTATCTTTGGCTTCATCCTCCGAGTTTGTTTTATTTTTTTTCCTATGCATATGCACATGAACGCGCAAATTTGATATTATATGAATAAATATTTAATAATGTTATAAGAAAACTTTATTTGTATATATGTACGTATGTCTGTATGTGGCAATGATATATTTTATGCAGGTGAGTGTATACAAGTTTTCGGAAATTTAGCTAAGAAAATTACTGGAAATTTTAAAGTTTTTGAGAAAGGAAGGTGCCATGCTGCAAATTTAATTTCAATAAGGCTTTCTCATTAAAATATACTCTAGAAATTTCGTATTCTACACATAAGCAGAGCTAGGTAAACTAAATTCCATTCCAATTGCAATTACAATATCTGAAATTGAGAATTTCTTCTTCTATTCCTCCTAGGACCATAATTAGAGATTGGTTTTCTTTAAATTACCATTAACGAAATTGAGAAAACTTTCAATTCCATTTATTAAATGAATGGGTCTTATGGGCAAAGTTAGATAGGATGAGGACAAACGTCCTCAACAAATCTGCAGTTCGTCTGCTTACAGGAATCATAACTGAACATTTTGCTATTGCACCAATGCTCCAACTGTGGCGTATTCCTACGAGCGGTCTGTGCAGAAGTTGTCACGATGTAGAAGAGACAGAATCGATTCTTCACTTTCTATGCCAATATCTAAGGCTGCAAATGAGCAGACTCCAATGTTTGGGGTCGCGCTTTTTCAATAGTCTAACAGAGATAACGAAAGTGGTACTATCGGATCTTTTTACCTTCATCCGAAGAGGCAAATGGTTCAATAAAGACATTACCTGGACTGCTGACAGAAACCGTGGTTAGAGACATGCCTACTCCGGGAAATTAAATGAGGACAATCACAATGGACAATTAAGTCTCCGAGTGGAAGTGCTGGTATATACACATTAGCTTGCCTACCAGATATATGAAATGTGCAAAGTTCAATTTTTTCCTGCTCCTAGTGGATTTTCTGAAAGATTATATGAAATTTTTTAAATTTCAGAATATTCTTTATTCTTCTTTTGAATTTCAGAATGGCAAAATGTCCGCATCTTAGACCAGTAGTAGGTTACATGCTTGAGTATGACTGAGGGCTCAGATATCACTTAAATAAAAAAAGGATTGTCCAGTGAGACGATGTGATGATGTTTCGTCTATGTTTTGAAGATAAAGCCGTCTCTTCTAAAATTCTGTGTGAATTTCCAGCCCAGACTAGGTTAAGAAGTGCTATTTTCTGTGCCTCAAAATATGTTCTGGCCTTCAAGAATCACTTCGAATAATGCCCAATGGAATAATTTTTTTTTTATTGATGATTCGATTTTCTTTTCGTATCACTGTATCTGGACCAAAATATAAAATGTTGAACCTACATTTTGATTTTCTAATAATATTAGATGTTTCTTTTTCAGTTTAATTTCTGATTTTCTAAAAGCACTGTTAAATTTTACTAATATCAAAAATTACACTGTGCTTGAAATTGATATTCAAAATTAGGGATAAACGGGTTACCTAGGGATTGACTTTCATGTGGGTATACTGAGTTCAGATCCAACGATCGTTTGGCTGGATTGGCTCTAGTTTAGGGGAAATTGCTGATTTCAGTCGGGTTCGTAGGTCTTATAGGTCCAAAACAGTTTTGAATATCACATTACTGTCTTTGGTAAAGTTGTAGTTTCTTTTACGATCAATAAATTTGCTGAACACACTAATACAAAAAAATTGCATTCAAATAGTGATTTCGAGTTAAATTTTGAGAAATGCCGAATGGAACCTAACTCTCTTAGTTTTCCTCACAAGGAACTCTTTAGCTACTAGATAATTTCTTCTTCTCTAAACTACAAATTTTTCTAGACGGGATATTTTGCAATTTTTGTTTCAATCTTTTGCTTGAACTTTATAAAAATATTGAAATTTAGTAGTTGGGTTGGTGTTTTAATCAAAAGCCATTCATTTATTATTCCAAATCAGGATTATTGGGATTTGAGTCAAATCATCCTCCTGATACAAGTGTTAGTTATTTAGTTTTAATGTCATGTTTTTTTTTTAGGGAAATTCCAGCAAGAATAAACTAAAGTTATTTTAAGCCAGTGTCGGCCATTTTCCACCATAGTGTAAAATGTGTGAAAAAAAGAGACAGCGATAACTGAAACGCTTTTTGCAAGCATATCAAATGTATAAGTATTAAAGAGCACGTTTGGCCGACACTGTTTTGTTGAGCAAACTTTTGACCTTACTGATTTTTTGCATAGAAAGCATTAGACATTTCCTAAGAGGGAGGATTTTAATTTTTCCTCCTTTTAAAAAAAAAAAAAAATTTTCAACGGTCAAAATGTATGAGATTTTCATCGGTAAGGAGGGGGCAGGGAGTGATTTGGGTTCTCTTGAATGGCCGCAAGAATATTTTTAAGATTAAGTTCTGAATGATATTTTCTAAAGGGAAGGTTTTAAATTTTTTTTTCGCTTCAAAATTATTTTTTTTGGTTTTATGACCAACGATCAAATTTAATTGCTAAAAAGCGCGGTGAAGGGGGGATTTAGGGTCCTTAGAATCCCTTTGATCCACAAATGATAGCAAGAATATTTCTGGGATTAACTTAAGTATGTGAAGAATTTTTTTTATCTTCTTTAATGGTCATTCTAAAGTTGTGAATTATGTGGTAGGATCCAAATTTCAAGACCTCATAACTCCTGTTGTGCCCAACAGAGTTCAATAATTTATAGCTTGTTAGAAAGATATTATAAAAGACATTCAGAAATGTTTAAAAAGAAATAAAATCCGAGAATAAAATATATCAGCGTTTTAAAATCCTTTGAAGGTTATGTAAATATTTCTAAAAACTTCATCCATAGTTTTTCGTTTTTATTTTAACTCTGTAAGTTTCATACTGGGTTCTTGATGGATTCATATTTATTTTTACTTTTATTATTTTGGTTTATTGATTGTATTGAGTGGAAATTTTGTTTGGTGGTGCTGGTTTGGGTTTTTTGTTTACCAATTTAGTATTATTTGTTTATTTTGTCTATTTAATTTTATGTCTACATGTGGGATGCTGCAATTACTTTTCTATTTCCATTGTGAAATGTTGTAGTTTTTTTTTTACAATTTTTCTTTAATAAATGTATTATTTTTGGTTTTTCTTTTTCTATTAATATAATGTCATCGTTTTCCTCTCAAAATATTTTTCAAGCTACCAGCTCTTGAGTTTTAAAAGTTTTGATGCGCTTAAACTAGTGCGTGTTATTTAAATGTTTTATTGCTTCAATGCGCTAGCATGGTGGCCTAATCAACCTGCTTCATGGTTAAAAGCTCATTCTTTGATAGGTTTTTTTTTTTTTTACTCATTCAGTAGTCGAATCGTTTATACTGTTCTCGTTTTTATTATACCAAAAATGTCATCTACATATTCAGTGGCGGATACAGGAAACATTTTTGGGGGGGGGGGAATAAAAAACAAAAATTCTCCACATGAACCAAAATGTGGGCTGGAGCGTTTTTTTCTCGTTCGTGTATCGTTTTAGTTTTTTTTTTTTTTTGCTTATTCATAAATTTTAATTCGATGACTAACAATTTACAAGTAACAATTAAACTCTGTTCTTGTAGCAAAGCATTTCAAAATTTCTATGATCTATTTCCCTGGTAAAGAATTGTGGAAAATATAACAATAGAATACATTTATCCAGTTTTCGGTTTTAGATTGTTTTATAATTGGTCGAGAATTAGTAGAATTTTAGGAATAATTTAAGGTCGCTAAATTGCCACACCGCCGTTCGGAATCGGCGTTAAACTGTAGGTCCAACTATGTGGTATCACAAAGGTCCGTTCAGGCCTAAGTGTGTCTCTCGACAGCCACTCCAACCTAACCTAAGGTCGCTGATTCCTACCCTGTATTCAAATTTTCTATTTCCCATCTGGGATTTTCTTTATATCGACCCGAAATCTACCTGAGAATAGAACACGTTGAACTGATACTTGAGCCACGTATTTAAGAACTAAATCATCGAAATGATACATTTTATTAAAACAATCCATTTGGACATTTTTTTTAAAATTTAACCCCATCTGGGAATCGAACCTGAGGCAGATCGAACTCCAGTCAAGTACTCATCCACGAAGTAACCATTGTTGAACGTCGTCGAGCTGTTTCTAAACTAGATTAGCAGCTTCTGTTGGAGATTAATTTGACTCTAAAAAGGCAGTTTCGTCTGGATAAGTAGCTATAGTAACACCATCAGTTTCAGGCAAGTCGCAGGTAAAAATCGAATAAAGAGCAGGACCCACAACACAACCCTATGGTACTCTGGCTTTCACTTGACATTTGGCTGATGTTTCATAATTTACTTTGACATAGAATGATAGGACTTTAAGGTCAAATAAAATGGAAGTAAATTTTTTAATTTGTATAACAGCCCTTGATGCGAACGCTTCTTGATATATTTTTTTTTGCATTCTAGAAGGTCCAGTGACAATATTCTCTATGCGATGATATTGCTCAGGAGTACCTGAGTACCAGGAGTATGACGATTGGTGATAAGGAACTATTTTCTTGTATTATTAGCAATCTACTACTTCGAATATTTTCGAGAATATTGCCAGCAAACTTATTGGTATATGAGGCCACTGAGTTTTCATGTTTATTTGGTTTAGGTATCATTATTATTTCTATAGAGAAGGAAAGTGGTTTAATGAGCAAGATTATTCATTATTCTTATAATTGAAAGTAAATCGTAATAACTAAAAACAACAATAACTAATTATGTTCACCTTTTTGCCTGTTTAAGTTATTAAATTTTTAAGTGTTTGAAAATTTTTTGTGGAAGGGAAATTTCCCCCTGTTCCCCCTCCCCCCCTTGTATCCGCCCCTGACATATTTCACTAATCTATCTTTAGTTTTTCTAATGCGTGGCTTAGTAGGTTATCTAGTAATAAGTTAGCGATTGTCGGTGATAGTAGACGATAGTATATTTCGTTTTCTTAAATGAATGAACTGGTTAGCAATTAAAAATTTTTGTTTTTTTTTTTTTCAAAAATTTTACTTCAGTTATGCGATACTATTCTAAAACTGCTGCGAAACATTGAGAATAAAATTACGACTTTGTTTACTATTTGCATATCTTAAATATCGATAAAAAAAAAAATCATGTTTTTCATTTAAAGTTTTAAATACTTATGAACATGAATTGATTTTAAAACAAATGATGCTATTTAAAACTACACAACATTTGAGTTAATGCCTCACCGCCTCAGTTAACGCTAAATACTTTATGATTACAGTAAAAGCCATAATTATAAAACACTCTTCAACTTCAGTAAGAACAACTATTGCTGTCGTATTTTTAGCTTTGAGACTGCCACAATTGTATTTTTGTTCGCCCTTTTATAAATATTCTTTTCATGGCAACTGTTTATAATAAAAAATTCTTATGTAATTATTAAACTATTCTCAATGGGTTTATACATATTTATTTCTACGGTAAATCACCGTTTTATAATAGAAAAATAATATTATAGACAATAAACTGAAACCGGTTTTTGTAGACATTTTTATAGAAAAATGTCTAACTAGTCGTTGTATACATAAAATTTTGTTTATCATCTAGTTTTTGAGTTTCACTGTTTTTAATTATTTTTCCCGGGGGAAAGGCGATAAATATCTCGTTTTTTTTTTTTTTTTTGTTTTAGGAAATTTATACTTACATATTAACATAATGTTTTGTTAATTATTTTAAAATGATGGTCAAATGTTTGACTTGATTGTTTAATGATTTTCAAATGCGTATCTGTAAGCAGAACTTGTCTTCCGATTCTAGTTTTTGAGATAGCTTGAGTGAAAAATTCTCAATTTAGAAATGTTTGGCTATGATTGAGCAACTACTCATACATAATCTGACGTTCGAGAACATATCTCAAATTAAAGCCAGATATTTTTTATATTAATAAACAAACCAATTACTCAAACAATTAAGGCTGCAACCAGAATTTTTTTCGAGGGAGAGAAGGAGAGGTTTTCATTCGAAGAAACTATTCATAAATAGTTTTTATGAAACTGACGTTTAAATACAATAAATAAAATATGATGATGATATTGATGGAGCCTACCAAACAGTAGAAAACTATGGTGGAAATATGGTGTTTATAAATAAAACTATGGGAGGAAAAGAGGTCAATCTCCATATTGGGGGATTTTTTTTTCCTAGATAAATGATTGTGATTCATTCTCAGACAAGAGACAAAATGTCTGGATAAATGTCTGGCCCAATAACAACTGCCTAACTTCGTTTCTTACTGATTTCGTATGAGTACAATAAAAACGCGATTTTTCACGTGACAGTTGTTGCTAAAGCTTTTGCACTCATCCTCTTACTATTTTCTGAAGCTTTTTTTCTGTTGATACTCTCTACACTTATCATCACAAACACGACGTAGTACACGTATATATGCAAGATAGAACTGCGAGAAGTCGTCTCTCGTTTGCTAAACACTAACAGCAGCATAACTTAATTTTTTATCATTTTCATATGAGTGCAACAACAACGCGATTTCTGTTGCAAAATTTTCGATTTACCCTCGCTAAAGAAGTTACACTTCAAAAATAATCGAAAATTACAAAAAATACACAGAATATACAATTAAAACTTTTTCATATAAATATTATTCAATGCGGATTCCAATTAAATTTTTTTTTTATCTTGAAGGACATAATTTGGATAATTCATTGGCTTGCCATTACTGATGATGTACCCAATCTCGAAAAATGACCAAACATGCCAAAAATAAATGAGGAATCCGTTTGAGGTTGGCATATCTCCTTTAAATTCATGCAGTCACAGGGAAAGAGACCTTCCGTGTCGGGGTGCTCTGAGCAATAATGGGTTAAAGAATTAATTACATTTTAAGATTGTCTCCTAAAACTTTGGAGCAGATCCAATAACACTGTCCTGTATGGGTTTTTCGAATAAGATGGTTCCTAGTCCTTGCGAATGAATTTTTCATATTGGATACGAATCTGTGGTCAAAAACTACCCATCACGTCACGTCTTTGAAACCCTAAAATAGCGTTTTTAAGTCATTTTTGAGAAAGTGTAAAGCTGTACTCTGACGTCCTACGTACTTCGCTAATATTAGAAATTAAAGACTGATCCATGCCCTTTCAAATTTGGCTCTAAGTCAAATTGTCCGCAAGTGCCCTTATAGGAGGAGGAGTGTTTATGTCTAGGGGTGCAGGAAAAAAATGTACACAGAACGGATTTTATCTTAGTTACACCCACGGCCAGATATAATGAAAAATGCAGTAGTCCGAAGTGTTTTAAGGGCCGTTGGTTACAAATCCACAGTCAGATTTTAAAAATTCAAAATTGCGGACGAGTTTAGGATGAAAGAACCAACCATCTGATGGTAGAAAAACTCCAAATATACTGCATAATAAAATATTGCTCTTTATTACCTTTCAAATATGGTAAAGTTTAATTTTACAAGGATCCGATAATTTTTTCTATTTTTAACTAACTTTTAAACTTTTGAAACTGATTCAGGACGAAACTTTAAATCAAAAACTGTAACTGACCTAGAAAAACTATGAATGCATGATTGCTCAGCATCCACCTTCCATTTTTGAATCCGTATTCAAACCTCATGTCAAAGAAAACAAATCGGATTTGGTCGCATAGTGTAACTAAGGGCCGTTTTTCCAATGACCGGTTAAGCACTAATCCGAACTTTAACCGACGGTTAGCAGTAGTAGTTAGTTCTAATTAGTGCCTGATCGAACATTGAGAGAAAACGGCCATAAGATTTCAAATTTACTCCTTTTTTATATTTGACTTTTTAGAAAGAAAGCGTAAACAATTTTTAAAAATCGTTCAATAAATTTTATTTTGACTTTTTTTTCTCCATCCACTGGCAATTAATAACAAAAATTAGAAGAAATTTTCCTCATTTGGGGGAAGGGGGCATAGTGTAACTAAGGGCCGTTTTTCCAATGTCCGGTTAAGCACTAATCCGAACTTTAACCGACGGTTAGCAGTAGTAGTTAGTTCTAATTAGTGCCTAATTGAACATTGAGAAAACGGCCCTAAGATTTCAAATTTACTCCTTTTTTATATTTGACTTTTGAGAAAGAAAGCGTACAAAATTTTTTAAAATCGTTCATTAAATTTCATTTTGACTTTTTTTTCTCCATCCACTGGCAATTAATAACAAAAATTAGAAGAAATTTTCCTCATTTGAGGGGAAGGGGGTCAGAACTCCCAAAACCTCCCCCCTCAATACGACCTTGTAGTTAGTTATCAATTACTTTTTTCTATACTGGTGATGTAAAAAGTTCGTTTTTGAAACTTTGATAATGTAGGGATGAGATAAGGTAGGGTTGGAATTTGGAACCATGTAATGGCAAAACCACCACATTATTCCAAATTGCCACACCGCCGTTTGGAACCGGCGTTAAACTGTAGGTCCAACCATGTGGTATCACAATGGGCTGTTCGGACCTAAGGTTATCCCTCGGCAGACACTTAACAAAACAAAAAAAAAAAAATCCTAAGGCTAGTTCCAACGTTAGCCATTATTAAAATAAGCCCCGAAAATTTGAGCCTAATCCGGGTAACTGTTTTTTTTTTTTTAACTATGTCAGCCTGGTCAAGAAACATTGTTTGGAGAAAAAACGCGTTAGAAGTTTTTTGTGTGGACTAGATCGCTGTCCCCCAAAAAAATTCCTGTTACCGACAATCAGCGATGCCTGCTCCATACATTACTCCTTCAGAACCTATATATCTCTACAAAATGATATTCCTTGAAAAATCGGGTCTTTCAAAAAATTGTACTAGACTACCTCCTTAATAAATTCGAATCCGTTTGTGTTTGCTTTGATTCAACAACTTGTTTGTTGGGTAGCGAGGTCTTCTTAGAGAAAAAACAAAAAAAAATTAACAAACCTACTCGTTAACTCATCTCATTTTTAAACAAGATTAAAATTAACCACATAATATTCATGCTGGAATAAGCAATTAACTGTTGCTGGAAAAGCTTCAATGCTAAGAATGCATGATCATTAAAACCGATTAAGTAGTTATCTAAACACTCATTACCTTCATATCCACTCTTATTTTATCTTAGAGTGTAACGCTGAAATTTATACTGGATTTACACTGGATTTAAACTGTGTTTAGTACCGGAATAATCCTTCTGTAAGGATTTTGTGCGCTTACTTACTGTATACTTAACTTAGCTAAAAAGAACTACAGAAATTTCCGTTTAATCACAAAATTCTATTAACACAGGAATTTGTATACATTTTAAACTAAAATCTTATATTTTCTGATGCAATTGAACGGACAATGCAATTAAGCAAGGTTCACTTACTACACAAAATTCATACAAAAGCAACGCGTGCATTTACAAAACATTACAAAATTAATCATTTATTTAAATATATATATATATATATATAAGTTTGTATATATGTAAAGTATAATTAAAAAAAAAAAAAGGTACTAAATTACAAAAAAGTAGTATGCGTATGCATACTTACATATGTAGATGTAGAACATGAGCAATAATTAAATAAAATGCCGTCACAACTAAAAATTTTGAATTTTTCAGCATAAGCAGTTTAAAATTTTTCTAAGAATCATTAAAAGAACAATGCGAATATTTCTACTTAATTATGTAACTTCTTAAAACATATATTTGTGAGTTTCAACACTACATTAATTCTATTGAATGAGCGAGATGAGAACTTAATTCGTCCTTGCAAATAGATCCTCATATATGTAGGTACAATATAAATGATATATGTATGCTGTATGTAAATATGAGGTTTCAGACGGAAATTTCATCATGTTTGCCAAGTGTAATAAATACTATAGCATTCTTTAAGCTAATCACACACCGTAAACTTCTATTTCCGCCAAAGCTAATCCATCGCCACTACATAACTATGTGCAGGCACATTCAATGACACGCATATCAGTCCACGTAGATATTTTCAGTTTTTCACTGTCTTTCTCATCGACATGCAGCACCTCAAGTTCGACTAATTTTGATGGTGCACAACAAAGTCGTGGTGCACGCGTTCGACTATGTTTCCAAATTAAACTCTGCAGTAAAGCATGATGATGTGCGGGATTATAACGTGGTGGACAACGTCCATGACAGTAACCGGCATCAAATACTTTCGGTTGTATGATAAATTCGAAACCTTTGATCTCCTTAAAGACAACCTCCATCGTATGACGGCAACAGCGTTGATTTGCCTTATAACAATCATTGTGGTTTTTATTTCTATGATGATCACCACTTTTCGCGGACATATTGTTGCGATGTTGCGTCGAAGAAGAAGAAGAAGATTCATTATTGTCGTCATCACTGTCACTGTTGGTGGAATGTTTACGCATTAATCTTTCTTGATGTGTAACACCGAGTCGTCCAATTACATTTAATACTGGCATTAAATGAGAATCATAATCATTATCACCATCGCTGCTAAGTTCAGATGGAGTCACCTGTGAAGCGGAAGGATCATTAAGAATCCGTGCTCCAATACGATGACAATTATTACAATGTACCTCTAAACCAAGATTTGATTGACGTTCACGCAGCCATGTCTCCACAGCTTTTGTAACATCGAATTGTAACCATTGATTGTGAGTTCTATCTCGATTACTATCATCGATTTCAATCTCAAGCTTTTGACCATCTAACCATACACGTTTGCCATGCGGTAGCAGCTGATAAACCTTCAGATTTAGTATGTGACGTTGTTTTTGATGTAATGACGTATCGGTTTGTTGTTTTGGTATTTTTCCTACACCTTCGTTACCACATGGCCGACGTTTTGGTTTATCGTTGTTCTTATTGGATTTATTCTTTAGCGCAAGTGATGGGCTATGTATCAACATCAATCTTATGTTTGCCTCTTCAATGCCATCGGGTTGTAGTTTTGTTAAATCAAAATTAAGCGCAAAATGTAAAATAATATTCGTTTTTCCATTATCTTCACCACGCAAATTAGATGTCTTCTGGTTTTGTGGTTTGTCACGTTTCTGTCTCTCTCCATGTTGTGTATCATTCGTTACAACGCTGAACATATGCAGTGGTGCATTTAACATTTCAATCTCATCCAGTTCATTTTGCTTCTGTTCGTAGACGCGTCGTAAATATTCACGATATTTGGTGGCGTATTCCTGTTGGCTAATGTTTACCTGGAAAAAAGCAGAGAAATCATAATAATTACATGACAAGTTTCGAGGATATATCTGACTAAGGTCCTCCCTGCATAAATATGCCAGTAGCTTATAGAGTAAAACGAATAATTTGGGACCTATTTCAGTTTTTGTGCTTTGGATCAATGCACTATACCTTTTTCAGCTTTAAGTCAAGCTTCCATGCAAGCTATCTGCTAACAGGTATTGCCTGAGCTCTATTTAACTTCTTAGTAGTGAATCTTTGAATCCAGAACTACAAGTTGACTGAACCACTCTTCGTTCCTTGAACAATCAGAAAGTTTTTTAGAACAAAAGTGTCGGCAGTGATCTTTCACCTCTGTCTCTACTGGGGAAATATGTATACAGAAGCTGCTCGAATGCTTTTAATACCAATTCGGTTAAGGGCACTGAAGAGGGATCGTTTGTTATTGCATTAGTGGCTTTTCACACGGGCGTAAGCATGAACACCTGTCTGAAAGAGAGAGGTAAAAAAGTAGGTATTAAAAAAGAGGTAGAAACTCGCCTGTTTTTTTCTAACTACCTATTTTTTTTACGTCTCCCTTTCAAACAGGCGTTCATACTTGCGCCCGTGTGAACAACCACTTACAGGTGGTTTATCGTATGACCTAGGAAAAAAAAAACTCTAGGAAATTGGAGTATTCTGCAGGCAAATCGATTTGCCAAAATGCTGACATAAGGATTTTGCAAAAGAAAATTTAGGAGTATATTCCCGCACTAAGGCTGTGGTTATATTGGAAGTATGCTCGACGAACACCTTGAAATTGTTGTTGAACTGAAAACAAATGAAGAGTCTTTACTCACTCTCACGCCGAACATTATATGCTCGTTGTAAGTATTGTACATCGAAAACGCCGAGATTCAAGGATGACAATGAACTATTTTACAAAATAGTATCTTTACATACAAAATATAAGTAAACAGTAAAAAGCAACTCTGCAACGAGCTGAATGTAACCACCTCTACCGAGAAGGGGTGAAAAAGTTTCGTGTTCGTCGAACATCGAACATTATATACCCAGGCACTTAGGCTGTAGTTATATTGCGAGTATGCTCGCGAGCACCATGAAATTGTTGTTGTACCGAACACAAAGGTAGAGTTTTTACTTACTCTCACACCGAACATGATATCCTCGGTATACTCTACACCAATCACATCGGGTTAAAAAAATATTTCTAAACAGAGGAGTACATTTCGACAAAAAGCAACTCTGCAATGAGCTGAATGTAACCACCTCGACCGAGCACGGGAAAAAATGTTTTGTGCGCGTCGAATAGCGAACATCAATATAACCACGCATTAACTGTGTATCTAGTTTTAACTTTAAGCTCTCTAGAAGAGTAAAAAAAAGGAGAGAAAACTTGGAAATTTAGCAAAAAACGAGAACAAGGAAATTGTCATACAAAAATTAGCCCTCTGAAAATGTCTCACAAACTCATTTTCCAGGCTGCTCATTCAGGTTGTTTCCTATCAAAGAACAGAAATTCTTCGAGTGCGCAAGTTCTTACCTTAATCTTTAATCAATGAGATGGACCGCCTATTTTTTTGATTTATTGAACATTCAATGTGGTTTAAGACCCAGATGAATTAGTGGTCAAGTTTAGATTCATCATCTGCTTCATAAAAGAACCCGAAAGAGGAAAAGCATTTCTCCTCTGGTGCTTTGAAACTAACTTCCCGAACCCTGAAGGACAAAATATATAGTAGGACTTCAGTTGATCTCTCTATACAACATCATATTTTTTTGGTCCAGCGCTATCCGTAGAAGATATTTTGCAGATTGCCTTGATTTCTACCAAAATAATGATAAATGCTTTACTAGGCTTCGAATGAAAAAGTTTTTGCCCTGATTTTTGTAATTGGTGGGTCATTTTGATTTTTGGAACATTCAGCCGATCTTTAGTATTAATAGGGCACTAGTGGATCCCAAGATTTCCTACCGGTAAAGGTAACCAGATTTTTTATCTAAAAAAATCAGTACATTGCACTTGAATTGAATACAAAAATCAGTACAAATCAGTACGTTTTCCAGATAAAGAATTTTCCTTTTGATTATAAGCTCACTTTATAAACTCATTGAGGCAAGTCTGTTTCTATCCTTCATCTAAAAATTGAACAATTCAGTGGAATCGAAAAATTGCACATTTTTTTTCTACTTCAATTTTACATTTTCATTAAAAAAGTTTTTAAAGTAAATAAAAATTTAATAAAAAGACCAAAAATGATTTCAGAATTTCAAAATCAGTACCTTCTCGCAGAAAAATTTTCAGGTTTTGTTTTGTGCACAACAGGAAAAAATAGATGAAAATTCACGAAGTATTTTAGGTTAAGTTTCGGGCACTCATAACGAATCCTTAGTCGATTTTTTAGTAGTTTTTCGCGTTTTTTAAATTTTTTAGTTGTTTATATCCGGAATTCTAGGAGTCGTTAATTTTTAAAAGAGTTGTGCTTGGGATTAGGAAATAGTTTTCCCTACGAATTATTACTTTACTCAGCCGTTTTATGTTATAGGGTCATGCTAAAAAATGCTTATTAAAAACCCCAAAGTAAGGGGAAGGAAGTCTTATGAAGTTAAATGTGTAAAGGCAAATAATGATTAGAATTTCATAAGAAATAACTTTCCCTCATACACTAACCATGTAATAATTAAATTTATTATTTGTGTAAGATGATTTTCCTTCCCGGATATACAATTAAACGTAAATAGCTGTACACCACATACTCGTGATCAGTGTCTCCAACTCCAACTAAACCTACGCAACTTCAATTCTTGATTTTTATTACTCAATGTAATTTTAATATCACTAATATTTATTTATTTATTCGTTTACCTTTGTCATATCGGGGATTTTCTGCAGCCCTAATCCTTCCATTACTAGCTGCATTAATTTCAAGCTATCTTCACATTGCGTAAAACGATTTGGCTGTACATCGTCATGGACATCAAGATCAATGATTGATTCGTCATCATTGCAAATATGCAGTTGATTATTAGTATGATCCGAAGCAATCTCATAATTAGTAACATCCTCAATAATTAAGGCTTTATTTTGTATAATTTGTAGCTTCTTAATTAATGTACTGCTAACATTTGTATAATTTTTATAACTATCACTTAAAGTTTGCATATAAATTAAATTAAATGTGATGTTGTTAAGGTTTTGTTTTTGGCTTTGATTTGACTGGGAATTTTGATTTTGATTTTTATTATTTTGATTTTTGCTAATAATTTTAGCAAAATTTTGTTTTTTATTATTATTACTACTATTAATTAATATCACTTGTTGTTGTGGTTCATTGTTGCCGCTGCTGCTACTGCTGCTGGTAAATGATAATGGCGGTGATGTTCTTGTTGACATTGTCGTTTTTTCCCTTTCGACACTTTTGAACGCGCCTAATTGTTGTTGCTGTTGACAATTGGCGTTGTTCATTGTTGAAAGTGACAGCAATATGTAGATTGAAATTAAACACAATTTTTTTGTTATATTCATAGTAAATAGAAATCAACAAACAATTTTTTTTTTTATAATTTCATCAAATATTTTTATATATTTTTCTAGACACATTTATCGTACTAGTAAATAGTGCGTTGCTTCATTGGATATACCATGCGATATGTATATATATATACATTTATAGCAATAAACATTTACGTATACATATTTTTTTTCTTCTTTATAACAAACCAAAACACGAAAACAAAAATAAATATATTTTAATAAATACTTCCGATATGTGGCAACTTATAAATTGTACTAATGTTTTTTTTATCATAGAGCACATGAGATGCAACTGAGAGAGCCAGACGCCAAGATCGGCGCGCATGAACTGTCAAATCTCTCAGTTTACTGTCAAAATCGCTCATTTTTTCAATTAGGGTTGTTTTAGAATGAGTATCGGCTTTACAGATACGAATACTTTTGTTTGTTTTGTTAATAAGTAACCATAATTCAGGAGGGATTTTTGAGAATAGATTCAATTTTGTGGTAAATGTTCAAAACACACACTTTTGATTGAAATTGTTTTAAAAGTCAGTTTTATGACTCAAATTTTATATATTTGAATGGGCCTCCCCTACGCGTTAAAAATTATTTAAAGCATAGTGAAAATAACTAGAAAAAATACTACTAAAAATGAATGCATCACCCCTAAAACACCATCAAAGTTTCAGTATACTTAAAAAGACAAGGTATTTGTGTCCAAAAGATTTATGAAAAGAAAAATAGTAAAAAACTCGCGCAAGTTTTGAGCGAGTTCTGTAAAATGAATAGGCGAGAAAATATATGATTAAAATCGATGAATTTCCACTTCAAAGTTTTTTTTTGTTACTATTTTTCGAATACTTCTTAGAGCCAAAAAGCTGATTTTCGGTAAGAGTTGGACCTCTCCTATCCAAATAAACAAAATTTGGATAAAAAAAAGTGATTTTTAGAAAAATTGCAATCAAAAGTGTGTATTCTGAACATGTACCAAATTTTGCCTAATTTCTTTTAATAACTTCTTAAATTTTTCAAATATCTAAACGCTTAAATCAATCAGAGCATTATGTGCACATAAAGATTGAGTCGATACAGATAAAAAGCACTTAAATCAACTTCTTAAAATTTTTGCAATTTTTAACTTAGCAGATATTTCTTAAACCTTCGTTTACTTTTAAAAAACCTAAGCCAGCATAAGTATACTAGATTAAGTCGAAAAAGTAGATACATAAATATAGAAGATTTTTCCAAAATTAAACTTAAACGCTCAATACGTCCGATTTCAATTAAAAACATACCCAGAGGTAGTATTTGTGATTCCGAACAACGTTTGTTCTACGTAATTTCAAATAAATCAGTTTAAGGTGCAGTTATTTTAATTTACATGGTTGACCTCTGTAGTAACCTTTGGCGATTATCTTGAGAATAAATTAAAATGCATTCGCAATAATTTTTAAAAACAGTTATTTGGTATTATCCCATACCGTCTGACATAAATTTGTCCACACGGCAATATATTTATTACACAAAATTCGAAAATAAAAACACATTTTTTTCAGTTAGTTGTTTAAAATTTTTACAAAACATGCTTTTCGAGCTAAAAACAACTGTAACTGTACAACAGTTGTAATTTTTCCATTCTTATTTATACGTATCGATAAATAAAACTTTAGACAATAAGATCAGATGTTTATTTTAAATGGCGAACGTAAAATGGCGGCACAGGCAGCCGCGGAAGTGATTGGTCACTGCAGTGACCAGTGGGTATTTAAGGGTTATGTCCCAGGGATGCCATCCGGTTTTGAACCAAATTAATTTTAAACTAAACTATCCGCATTTTGCGTGACTCGAACCGAACCATGAACCAAATAATTTCTGTTTTATTTTACTTGAACCAAACTAAACCAGTTTGGTTAAGCAAACAAGAAAAAATTTTTTTCCATTATTACACTTTGGAACACTAATTTTTTAAACCCTAAATACTCTATGCGATGGGTATATTGGTTTTGATCAATTATCGGTTGTTTGTAACGTCCATAATTAGTCGTCGTAGATATGATTGTTGTAGCAATGCCCGTCTCGCTGTTCGCACATACTTAAGCAATTTTTACCAACCTTGGTATAGACTATCCCATTCAAGTTAAACCTCTGAAGAGCAATATCAAATTCTACTTTGCATGATTTTTCAATCAAACCATTTTTGAACCGAATCAGTGGTTCAGAGAGACTGTGTAACGCTAAATCAAAGCATACTACATAATTTGTTTGGTTCACATCCCTCTTAAATCCCTCTAAACCAACAGTATCACATTATTTCACAAATATTTCTACTGGAACTTGACAGTTTTTAGTACTTATAAAAATTTTGTTTTGTGAAATTTGTATCAAAATTACTTAAGTTCAGAAGTTATTTCTTTAATTATATCAAAACTTCTTATTTATTATTATAGCAATTATACACCGTTTGGGATTTGAACCCGAGGTAGCTGGGACTCTAGTCTAGGCCTAGCACTTTACCCTTAAGCCAATGTTTTATCTCTACGAAATGTTTCCAAGAACTATTTTTTAAATATTTTTACAATTATGCAACAGCTCCATCAAAGAGACTCCAAGAAAAGTAAAAATCTGATTTTTCCGAAATTGGCATAAGCGACTTTGTTATATATCAACCCGAATGCAAAATAAAAGTAACCAATACCTTCTGTTTTAGTGAATCACTAATTCATACTCGTTGTTGATCGGGAATCAGCTGTTATGAATCATCTTCTCATCGGCTTGTTAAAGAGAACAAAAAAATGAGAGTGTGCTAGTGAGTTGCATCTAATGTGCTCTATGGTTTTTATCATTATTCACGCTTACTTTCAGCTGCCTCTTCGCGGTTGAACTGTGGTGCTATGTGTTGTTGTTGCTATTGTTTTTGTTTGCGTTTCATTAGGTATATTCACTCCCTCATATACAAACTGGTTGTTTGTTTATTATTTTTTCCGGATAAATAAGAGAACATCCGGAATAGTTGTGGATAGTCTAAGTATAGAATGCTAAAGTAAACAGAAAAGAACATTCTGTACGTTCGGAATGAATGAATATCTAAACACACAGCTATCGGATAAAATGATTGAACAGAATTGAATTGCTAAACCGAAAGTTAATTAAGCGCATTTCGGGCGTTGTTATAGAAGTTTACTGGTTCGTACACGTGCTAACATAAGCAAATGTTTATTTAGAATTAATTTTTCTTGGGGAATTTCTGTGAATACATGTATTAATAAAGCAAATATTTATTATTAAAGTGTTTAAGCTAAAATTGTTAATACTTAAAAAATTAAGTTTTTATTTATTGGTTCAAGGTTTCTTATTTATTTTTATAATTATTGTTAATGTTTTGTAATATTTATTTTTAATTTTATTAATTCAAATTTTTTGATTAATAAATAATGATAAAGATGTAATTAGAAAATGTATAATAAATTTCCTTAAATTCTCCAATAAATTTTTTAAAATGAATTTTCATATTGATAGCCGCGTTTTTTGTTCACTTTTTCACCCCGTCACAAAACGAGTATTATTGAAATTCGTATGTAAAACATACACCACTATTGTTTTCAGTGTTGCGATATGTCCTAACTGAATCCGATGCGAGCGATTTTTAATGATTGTATATGATAAACGTACATGAAAAATCACTCGCATCGAATTAGTTATATAAATCGTACCCTTAGCATTGTTTTCGCTTTCCATACAAATTTTATTGCAGAATTAAGAACACGATATCGAATGGAAACTATCGATAAAGTACCGAATGAAATCTTGAATTCAAACTAATAGCGATAACTTATATAATTATAGAGATGTAAAAATAAAAATATTTTTTCGAAAGGATAGAAATTAATACGTTGCAAAGATTCGATTGACTCGATTTGAGCGGTTTAAATTACACTAGGCAACAATTTGAGGGTCAATGTCTCGGGACAAAACCAAACCAATCGCAAACGATAGTATTTGACCTCAGTAACAATAGCCCTAATTGCCCTTTTTGCTTCACTACGTCACAATTTTTTTTTACAGTGGTTTGAAATTTTGATTTTTTTGGTCAAAAATTAAATCAAATAATGAGAAAAATCATATGTAAAATTTTATTTAAGGTGGTTCTTGTTCTCGGTGACCTATATTAAAATTTTCCGAGTAATATTTCATTAGAACATTTTAACCCTCTAACTCCCACCACTGTGGGACATTTCGGGCCCTTTTCTTAAAAACTCCTTAAAAGCTAAGTTTAAGAGAGATTGACGATTAAACCTTCCACAAAAATATTTTTCGGAAAATAGAAGTTAAAGGTAACACGTAAAAAAAACGAAATTAAGTGTTAAGAAATTTATTTGTTAGCATGTAAGTATGAAACGTGAAAATCATTTAATTATGTTGTAACGGTGGGGAAAATTTAGAGTTTGGTGTCTGCAAATTGTGCGCTCTTAAAAATGAAGTGAGCTCCTCTGATTTTCGTTGTGTCAATTGGTTTAACAACAATTAAGACCAATTTTTCCTGTGTAATCAGAACAGGGATCGTACAAAAAATTCATTTCCATTTCAGGGAGAATAGGCATACTTTTAGTTGAAAATGCTTCTGGGCTGTAAGATCTTGGAGGAATGTCATCACAATGCAGCAATGAAATTTGAGCACTGGGAACACTTTGATATTGAATATTCTTCATGTTTTTTTTTCTGCAACCCGCAGACCGTATTCACACACGCATAGCAATTCAAAAGGTCATGTCGAATAGGGTCAATCCATACCTTAGGAACACCAAACGGCATTGATCTGCGTCTGTGATGTGGCCATTCCAACAAATAGTTATAGCACCCACGGAAACTTCAGAAATGAATTTCTGGTCATAGTTTCAGTGCTGAAACAACCTTGCCTGCGATGGAATGGCGTGAAATGACCGCAGATATAACAAAATTTATTAATATTTTTGAAAACTTCATTATAAAGAATATTACTAATCATACTTAATATCGCACTTTGCAATATATGCTTACAAATAAATTTCTTAACATTTACTTTCGTTTTTTATGTGTTATCTTTAACTGCTAGAGGCTAATTGTCTTCGGTGACCTTTAATGAAATTTTTCGGAGAATATTTTTGTGGAATGGTTTAACCCTTTACTTTCCCTTAAACCTAGCTTCTAAGGAGTTTCTAATGAAAGGGTCCGAAATGACCCATACTGGAGGTAGTTAGAGGCTTAAAATGTTCTAAGGAAATATTTCTGGGAAAATTTTTATATAAGTCACCGAAGACAAGAACCACCTTAAATAAAATTTTACATATGATTTTTCTCATTATTTGATTCTATATTTGAACAAAAAAATCAAAATTTCAAACCACTGTGTAAAAAAAATTGTGACATAGTGGAGCAAAAAGGAATTAGGGCTATTGTTACTGAGGTCAAATACTATCGTTTGCGATTGGTTTGGTTTTGTCCCGAAAATATGCGTTGCACTGTGCTATCAAATAAAAGTATTAAATACAATGTATGTATTGTTATAAAGCAAAAAAAAAAAATATTGGTATGATGCAATATCAATAGATCTTTCGTATCTCTAAACAGAGTAAATGAGTGAAAAAACGCAGCTAATGGTATTCGCTATTTGCGGCCCAACAACTTGTGAATACGCTTAATTCTCCGACATAGCAGCTGTGACATTTATTGATGCATCATAGGAATTTTTATTTTGATATTTTGTATAGGTCATTGATTTTCTTGTTCTTTATTTTTCTATTTTTATTTATTTGTTTATTTAGGTTAAATCTATTTTACATGTTTAAAATACATAATACAAAAAATACTAGAAATTAGTTTTTCGAAATGGAATTTTACATACCTAGAATATTAGTTTATTTTTAAAAATCATTTTTATTTGTAGCTTGTTTCAAATTATTCATGACGTTTTGCTGCTTAAAGGCGTGTGCGGTCTTTTCCTATATACAAATATTTATCCGAGCATTGATGATATGATATAATTAAATATTCGATACTTTTTATTCGATTCATACACTTTTTTTTACTTGATACGAGTACTACACCACTAAAATCCTTGTGGAACATGTTTTATAAAAAAGATTATTACATTTAAATTCATTTCTACTAAAAATTTACGTTTTGACAAGTTATTTTCTTCTAAATTTTTAATTTTCTAACAGGTTATATTTATTAGCTCTGTTCACGTACTTTTCCATCAAAAACTTTCAGGGAGAGAGTAAAAGAAAGTTTGAGAAAAAATTGTCACAAAAAGAAACTATCAGAAAAAGTACGGGAACAGGAAAGCTAATAAAAACTTTCAACTAAACAGCTGATCCATTATTTTGACAGTCAATTTTTAGTGCGAAAAAATATTGTGCAGTTTATAATTTAATTTAAGGGGACCTTCTGATCTAGCGCCCTTGAATTTGACGAGTTTTTAAGATTTTTTTTTAAATGAAATGATGAGCAAGAGTACTTAAACTTTGTATATATATTTTATACAAAAATAGTAAAAAAACTAAAATTGGTGTTACAGTTGCCCTCTTCAAAAAAACGGATCTTGCTGGTGGGACAGGTTTTGGATTTTCCACTGATCTAAAACAAGAACCGAAATAGAGGTTACAATCGGTATAAATGTAGTTATCGCTGGAACTAAAATTAAAAAAAAAGAAAAAAAAAATTTGGCAAAATGGCACGTTGTTGAAATTTACTTTACGAAAACAGACCGTTTTTTCACTACTTTTTGTATGTAAAAAGTAAGAAGTATTCGTAACGTAGAAAGTTTTTTTTAGTTCCTGCGATAAGCACTGGTTTTCTGAATAACATAGTATAATTTGAGACGAATCGGTCTAGTAGTTTTTGTTTTTTGTGTCCCACCGTGCAGAAAAATATAGTTTCGAAATAATTGAGTTTAAACTTCAGTCGGCCCTTTTGCCTGCTTCTGCGCTTACCTGCTAAATAGGCTGAGGAAGTCGAAATACTGGAAATATTGATACGACAATTTTGCAGTATACTTTTAAAAGCCTATACTTTTGAAATATAAAAAAATTAGTTTTTCGAAAAATCTAGACCAGAAGGTGGCCTCAATTAATTTAAAGAGAAATTTATTGAAATCTTTTTGTGTGGCACATTCGCATTCACAAATATTTACATTTTCAAAATCACAAATTCACTTTGGCAAATTTTAACACAACCAAAATTATTGTTGACATTTTGATATTTGTCATTTTTTTTTCGGCAGCTGAAAATTTGTGAAAGGAAACATTTTACCAATGCGATTTTTTACCAGGTGAAGATACCAGCAACTCATTCTTCTCCTTTCTTCGTGGTCAATACCATAGGCTGTCCAAGTCATTGTTTACTTTTTTCCATTTCGACACTCACTGCAAGATGTGTTGTAATTGCTTTGTTGTGCATTTTACGGTATCTGACGCAACAACAAAGATGTGTTGCTTTTGCCACTGTGAAATTGTTGTAATCTTGCTATCACCTTATACATGATTTCAGCTTGAATTTTACTTTCAGAAATTTTCAACTTCTTTTCCTCTTTAACATTCTTACGCTCCCGTTTTGCTCTCTTATTGAAAATTTTTCGAATACGTGAACACTTTTCCATTGAAAACTGTTAACAATTTTTTTAGCACTTTTTTGTACGGGAACAGACCTATTCAAACATAAATTAAAACTTCAAATTTAACCAATGGTTCGATACAGGTACAGATCGACACTTTTTCCCCGATATTTTTTGTGGGATTGGTGGGGTTTAAATTAGCGAACATGTTGTCGTGTGGCTGTTGATCATCGAATTCCGGTAGTGTAAACGCAATGTACAGTGGTTGGACCAACAAGCTATAAAATATTTTAGATTGTGGCTCGACAAATTATGACGAATTACGTCGTCCAACATTGAAAGAATTTGCATTCGAAAATAAATAAATATGGGGGTAAAAAAATTATGGTTTGCCCTAAGAATTTTGATTTTTAGAAGAATTTTATTGAGTTGTATAGAAATTTCCCTAAAACTTGGAAACGATGTTCACCATAGTGGTATAAACACAACCAAAGCAGCCGGCCTCAGCTTTAACAACAAATACACAGAATTTTATGAACTTGTATGAGAACAAATTTCTGAGGCTAGCTGCCGCCTCAACGACGCTACACTAGATTCTATTCAAATTTTCTCAACTTCGCAATGTTTTCTCTCTTGTGAGAGGGGAAACGTTGCCATATTTTTCAAAAAATGCCAAGTGCTGCCAAGTTTTAGTACGAAAATATATGTATTTTTTTCGAGTTTCCTTTTAGTTTCTTCATTCTTTTGATGATTTTTGCACAAATAAACGATGTAAATAATTTAAATTTTTACAATAATTTTTTCAAATTACAGAATATTGAAGTTTTCCCTTTATTTTTTAAAACAATAATCAAATCCAACTGCTTTTGTTTTGTTTTTCTTTTACATATTCTCGACGCTAGAGGTTGACGCTCTTATTGTGTTTATTCTCTCAGAAGAAGTAAGCGGTTAGAGGCCGGCTGCTTTGGTTGTGTTTATACCATAAAGCACATGAAACGACATAGAGAGAGCCGACGTCATTTGAATGAGCCCGATTCCCACACAGTCAAATGAAAAAAACTCGCCTTCGACCTCCTCTCTCTCAATGTGGTCTCATGTGCTTTATAATGTTCACGACATGAACTACATTTTTATTCACTGAAGCTTTCCAATAAATCAAAACGCAATTTTTAAAACCATGATAATTCATAAAAGTATCGAGACTATTTACGCCACGGACCGTGCGTATGTCAGTTATAATAGAAACTATGAAAGAAACAAGCTCGAATTCTAAATTTCTTGGCCTTAAGGATTGGAGTTGCAGCACCTAAATATTGTAGAAACCTCGGTCGCCTGGTGAATGAGTGCTAGACTGGAGTTTCAGCTGCCTCAGGTTCGTTTCCCAGATGGGAAGTAAACGCTTTAAAAAATGTCCGTATGGATTGTTCTAATAAAATGAGTCACCTTGGTGAGTTTAGTGCTATTGTAGAAACGGCGAAAATAAAGAAGAAATAGAGATTATCCACCATCTCTTTTGTGAACGCCCTAATTTTCGGATCCGTCGGCTTTGCTTCTTAGGGGAGAGAGACTGTTGGGAGAATTGATGAAGATTCCGTCATCAGGCCTATTAAAGTTCATCACGAGCACTAGGATGTTCGACACATACATAGAGAGAAGTGTTCAAGGTACAACATTTAGGAACATCATAATAGACCGATTTTTGGCTTCGTGGACGCTCATAATTTTATAAGGGAATCGTTTTATAAATACATGGGTATGACTATACATGAGCGATAAGGAAAAACACGGTAAAATTTTTATAAAATGCGTAACCAATCACGCAGTGAGAAATGTATACAACAATTAACCAGTCCTTAAAGATCTTATCAACAATGCGGTATACCTAACGCTCGTATCTATACAGTTTTTCGCAGTAGTATACAGTTTTTTCAACTCCAAAACCGCGTACCGCCTTTTTTGCCAAAATACCGCGTTTATACTAAGAAAAAAATATGAAATTTTTGAACGCTAGGAAAATCAAATTCATCGATCGCAATGCAAAACTCATTGCGAATATACTTTTAAAAGAAGTGGAAACATTGAAGGCGATTCTTATCGTCAAATATAACTTGAAATATGCATGCGTTGATTTCTATAAATACCTCATAGCAAAGCCGGAATCGCTTCGTCAAATTTCTTCCAAGCATAAATTCTATACAACTACAGAAGGAGATATGAAAATGGAGAACGAAGATGATTTAGATAATGGATAAATTGCGTTCCTTCTTAATTTTCATTGAAAAAAATTCATACCGCGAAATATACAGTTTTTTTCAAATCGATTTACAGTTTTTTAAAAAATTTTGGTAGAAATATACAGTTTTTGGTCCAAAAAAAGATACGAGCGTTAGGTATACCGCATCTTTACTCCTGTGTTTAAATTTTTTTGATTTTGTCAACCATAATTCTTGAGCATTAATCATAGCTCGAACTATCTACACAAATTTCTTCAAGATTCTCTGCTTCCTTCAAAATATTTAAATGGCGCATTAAATTCAGGAAACCATTGATAATATCCAGATAAGGAGAAACCGGAAATTGGCTGAAAAGTGTAGTGCGGATAAGCTCCCATTTTTCGTTTGAAGGTAAGTGTAATCGGAAAAAGACTCCGGGACACTGAGTAGTAGATGGTGGTCGAAATGAAACTTATACTGATGGCACTATAATTAAGTTAAGTGCTAGCCGATAAGTTTTGCACTTTTTTCTTGATCAAATATTAAGACCCTAAAAAAGTGGTCTATCAAACCGGGGAAATGATACAAAAATGGATGATAAGGATAAGAGATTTTCAAACGATTCGTTGAACAAGAATCAAGAGAATCCAAAAATCGAATTTGTCTTCATTATTTTCGCGAAACCAACGAACCGAATTGTGTAGTTCTAGAATTATATTAAAACTTCGGTGCAACTAGTCCCATGTCTCTTGAACACGCGCCTGCCGGGAAGTAAGTGCTTATGAAGATAGACAGTAGAACGTTCATTACTCACTGATGACATCCATATGAAATTTATACCGGTAAAATAGTAAAACCTGACGCAAGTACTAACACACATATTTCGCTGAAACTGTATCCGTTTACGAAGGAACTATTAGCGATTTGAAATGGCTTTTTACACCTCAGGCTTTCTTGATAAATTTTGCAGCTAATTCAAGAATCGCGTTTGTTATAATTAATTTTGGGAAGACGACAGAACGAATCGTAAAGCTCTAGAGCTTTCTTAAAAATCTGTTGTAGACGGTTCCACGCAAGGTCCGCATCCGGAATACTCGTTTTGCTGAAGAAAGACAACACAGAACACTGAACAGCTACTGATGGTATCCATTTTGTTGGATAATCAAACTTTTCAGTTGAAGATACAAAAATGATTCAGGAAGTATCGACCTACTTCTTAAAGATTTGTATTCGTTGGACTCGAATCTCCTTTAGTATCTCAGGCTCCTTGAGTGTTGAAAATCCCGAAATGCCTTTTCTAAATTTTTGGGAAACCAATAAAACTAATCGTGTTATTTTAGAATTATCTCGAAACTCCACCGCAGCCGGTTTCATGCCTAAAAAGCAAAGAACACCAACTGATCTGAGCGGATGTAGAACAGAAAAATGTCTCAGGAAGTAGATAAATCTATTAATTCGATTGTCAAATTAATTAGGCTTTATATTTTAAGCCCATTGCTTTTCGAATTAAAATCTATGGATTTAAAATGTAATGATTTAATATTTCCAACAGGATATCGACTACAACCGCATAATTCCTCTGCTGCGGCGGAAACAAGCACGCCGGATTTGGAAGTGATAAATTCACGCTCTTTAGCTTTGACGATTAAATCGCTGCTACTTACTTAAAATACTAACCCTATTTATCACCGATTTATTTAAAAATCTGGTGTAACTGCAATAAATACTTATACCACTTTAAACATTATTGTTCATCTCATTACAAAGTATATAATCTGTTTCGGAAGTACCTGTTGTGGTGTAGTTAACTCTTATAAGTATATATACTTTTATATACACATACCCGTATATATACATACATATACATATTGGAAATAGAAAAACATATTTCATGTCAAATTGTACTAAAAAAAAAAAAAAAATCAGAAAAATTTTTTAGAATGATTGCAATTCACAATTAGATGAGGGTGAGTATTATACTGCTAAAGCTGAAGCTAATACTAAACTGAAGTACCCTCCTAAATTGGATAGCAAGAAATAATCATTGTTGTAGTTCATCATCATCATCGTTGTTGTCGTTGTCGTAGTTGTCGTGTATCATAATTATATACATTTCGTATATCGAATACCAGACTGTCATTTTTCAAAAAAAGAGCATAGGCAATTTCGCTGCCCTAGAAAATCTATAACTCGTTCAAGAGCCTCATAAAACTTATTGGATATTTCATAAAATTTAAAAACGCCTACAGATTTATTTGTTAAAATTTTTTTTTAAAGCTAAGCATCATTGGGGAGTAAGATCAGCTTTGCAAATGCAATTTAAGTAAAGCTTTAAATAAGTGTATTATTATTACAGTTTTTCGTATAGTGACAGTCTGGTATTCAAAATCCCTTATCTAAGTAAGTATGTAATTTCCAAATTAAACAACTACTGACAATCAAATGATGTTAGAGAACATCAGTAAGTGATAGATAGAATTGCACAGCGCCCAAGTAGTGATAGTCAGTTGTGTGTGATCGTTCAGTATAAAGAGATATCAAGTGCGCGTGATAACAAATATGTTATTTTGTAGTGATTTTATCCTTTTTACTTGAATGAAAAAAGTTAAATTGAAAATATTTTGTTAAACCTAAAACATAGAAATAATAATAAAAATATGTTCTCCAATATTATAATATTGCGTGAGTTTGATTTAATAAAATCATTTAGAAAACTTATCACATAAATGACACACTATATTTAATTTAAACTTTGTTCAATCTGCATATCATTAGTTTAATTTCAAAAAGACCGCACAGTGGTTTGAGTTCATAATAGTGAGCGGAAAAAATCGAAAGGACTTGTTTGAAAGTTGCAAATTTTGGAAAAAATTCGGAAGGTTGTCATACGTATATTCTATGCGCCCAAATTCGATGAATTTGAGCAGGATTTCAAAACAGGCGTGGTTGGGCAATAATACGACTACAACCGGTTGAAGTGGAAAAAATATAAAATTCTATTAAAATTGTTTGAATATTTAAAGAACCCATAGCTTACAAAGAAAAGTATAAAAATGCCGAAATATTGGCAGAACCAGAATCCAGAAAAATATTTTAGCTATTGTTTTCAAATTTTTAAGAGTGTAGTTGAAAATTTTACATAAAAATGGCCCCGATTCGATATTTATTATTATTAGAATGTTCTAAAAGGATGCTCGTGGTTTATTACTTAAATTGATCCATGTACTTACCATTTATTTTTGGGTTAAAGTCTCCAGTAAGATAACCTAACACCCCTTTTCTTCCTTTTCCTTCCCCTCTTAGCCTGAGTTTCTATACCTAAAAATGGCTATATAATTTTCAAGTATTTCTGCATGTCCTGGTATCCAGAATATGATTAGTTTATTTGTCTTTCCGAATTCAGCTAGCTTTGAAGATATTTCAAAGGGGTTGTGATTGAGGCTTGACTATCTGAGTATATTACTTTATTTTGACTTTGCACTTACGTTTGAGGTCTAATTATTCAGACAGCCTTCTAGCAACAAACTTCACCATGGGCTCAGAGTATACGGATTTTGGTCCATGTATCCCAGTATATTAAGAATCCCATAAGGCAGAAGGTGAAAATTTACGAAAAATGCCTTTGCACCCAAAGATTTCGTCATACTTTGCCGGCATATTCTATTTTTCCCCAGAAAGTGTGAACTGTTTCTAAACAACAAAAGAAACAGCATGGTTGACGGATGGCCAAGGATGCTATAAAATATTATATATTAAATATTTGTTTAACCCATAGTTAAAAACAAAAAAATTATAAAGTGCTGAACAGTAAAAAATAGTTCTATTGATTTTGCCTTTATGGAACTCGTTTCTTTTAACTGATTACCGTAAAACTCTATTAAAATTATTTTAAAATTATTAATTATGAAATCTAATGGGTCAGTTGTAACTATTTTTAATGCTGAAAATCACCACGCTCGCTCAACAGCTGCGTAGTGGAATACTTAGTCCAAATTGTCTTGTTTCCTATTGATTTAGTCGGGCATGTTCGGGAATTGAGTTAGAAGGTTAAACTTCCTTTCCTAAATAGAAATTCGCAACATTTTACTGAAGAAAACTAAGTATGCGATAACATTTTTGATACTGGGAAAAAGTTAATATGGTGTTTGTCTTCTAATTTCTCAGCCGCCATCATCCTACTACAGACTAAGTGGGAAAAAGCTGCACAAGGGCACCTTAGCAGGATAAACTACACGAAATTGTTCTCTGTTAACATATGACAACCAAATCGGTTTTCAAGAGCCGCATCTTAAATTTCTAAATCGGTTTCTAACTAAAAATAATCATAATATCAACAAAATAATATAATTTATGACATTTTTTCTTATATCCGGTTAACTTTTTAACACCTACCATAAAAAATTTAATGTACTGCGTAAACAAATATTCCAAAAACAAAAATAAATCAGTTAGGTCCTGAGTATAAGGATCTAATCAAAATCCTAGTCGGAAATAATTCCTGCTTCATCCACGATGAAATCATTGAAACTGGTCGCCTTGTCATAGAGGCTAGTGTAGTGCTATAGTGCTACTTAGAGTTCCTGGGTGGAATGCACGGTCTAGGCCCTCATTGAAAACCTTTTGTCAGTGTTAGACTATCCTCCATTAAAAATACCACACAGTCGTGTCGGGCATGAGCATTATCAGCTGAATTGTTCATCCCTTTCCGGGACCACCGCGCACGCAAAGAAAAAAATCGTTTCTCAGAAACGAAATTTTCACTAAACGAACTTCGTTCATGGAATGTTTTCATGATAAACGAACATTTATTTATCATAAAAGACTGTATTCGGTTGCCATGAGCGAACATTTATTCATCATAAACGGTTCAATTCTTTTACGATGAACTAAAAACGTTTGCAATAAAATGCAATATTTCCCTGAAAAATATAAAAAAGAAATCAAAAACAATTTTCATATGTACATTGGCATTTTATTGTGGTTTTTCTTTAAATAAAATTTTCTATTTAAAAACTAGAAAAAGTGTACGAAATTTATATAAAATTATATTATTACAATTTTTGTACTATTTGTTATAAATCACACACTTTTATTTGTTTTTTATAAACACCACGCACTTTTTTATAGACAAAAAGAAATGTGATGAAATAATTTCAATGCACAATTAAAATTCTTCAATAATGCGTTGACAAATGATACTTCCCGTTATGTTGTGTCGCTGCTGCTTCTTTTTGCGACGAGAGCGAGATGAGAGGAAAACGAAAATAAAAAGAGAAGAGAGTTGTTGACTTTCGTTTAGCAGAAACGTTTTTTTCATTTGCCAGAAAAAAAAATTGCCTTAATTTTATCGTGAACGAATTTTCGTTCATCATAAAATTGTTAATCTTTTGCAGAAAACGGTTTTGGTTTCTGCAAACACGGCAACGTTCCTCAGAAACTTTTTTGTTCAGCGTAAAAGTAATATATTCTCCACAAACTGGCGATAAACGTTTTTTTTTTCTTTGCGTGCACTTACTTTACCAGGAGGACCGTTGTGAGCAATATCGCTCCAGTCGTTAGTTACTTTGTCAGTCTTATCCGAATTTGTGTTTGTTTTTGCTCTTCTACGACCGTTGCAACTGATTGTGGCGCTGCATGACCAGCCTTCCTGCTCAATGCGAAGTGCCTTCGTAATTTTCGCTGCTAGCCTGCAAATCACTATCCATTTTTTCATAGATTTCTAGCATGTATGACGCGAGAATCTTCGTTGTTGGTGGTTTGCCAAAAGCGCAGCCTACCTCGTGTCTACCCCTTTCTTGAAAAAAAACACAGAACTGAAGCACTTTTGAATTCTGACTTTTCGGACTCACTAATTTTTAATGCTGAAAATTACCAAGCTCGCTCAACAGCTTCGTAGTGGAATACTTAGTCCAAATTGTCTTGTTTCCTATTGGTTTAGGTTAGGTTGGAGTGGCTGTCGAGAGACACACTTAGGCCTGAACGGCCCATTGTGATACCACATAGTTGGACCTACAGTTTAACGCCGATTCCGAATGGCGGTGTGGCAATTTTTTATCGGCTTGGTGATTTTGCCATTACCAACTAATGTGTGTTCTTGTACACTATCTTATAATTCTCATACACTTCATATTGATAGTGAATATAAGAAAGTAATGAAAATTAACCACCAGACAAAGACGGGAATCGAACCCGAACCTCCCAGATGAAAGTCTAGTGCACTATCCACTAGGCTATCGAGGTCGTCTTCCTATTGGTTTAGTCGTGCATGTTCGGGAATTGAGTTAGAAGATTAAACTTCCTTTCCTAAACTGCTATTAACTTCTCTGTCATTCTTGGAACATGTGCTTGTCCTCTTCCCTCGTCGCCCTTTGTACAGTTGTAAAGCTTTTGCATTTCTTTGACATGCAAGTCAAAAGGAACTTTTACCGCTAGCACGCGGATGGGGTCGTTCGAAACGGTACGGTACCCATTGGCTAGCCAATGAACACTAAGCATTTTTTCTGGATCATATTGGCGCTTTAAACAATTCCATCAAGTTTATGGCCTTTAACCGCCCCCACCAATGTTTAGCAGAACCCACTAAAGGGAAATAATTACTGGTATGAGAGGGTAAGCGTTGTCTTGCTGGAATAAAACTACTCTCTGATTAATAAGACTGGTTTGTTTTCGCTTCAGCGAAATCTTCAATCTTTGCAGCTGTTGTCTCTGTACAGTCATTAATTAGTGAGGTTTGGGTGCCCAAGTAAAGTTTTTCGACTTTTCTTAAGCATAAATTAAAAAGGATTTAAAATACCAACAATTTTAAATAGGTCCTACATATGCCAAAAATTATGAGTTTTCTGTCTCTATAGCGGAAATCCCAGAACTAACACAAAAAATATAAATTCAAGGGCGGAACATTTATTTACTAGGCATCTGAAATTTACAATTGCATTATGTGGCTGACTAAATGTTTTGTAAACAAGGAAGCTTAAGTTTTAAACCCCGATCGGAAATTCATCAGAATTTGTAGGAGTCCATGAGACCTTGGAAAATGATGTTAGGTCCGAGTTCAGGTGTCAACGACGTCACTTACTTTCAAAAACTATGCCTATTTTTTTTAATTGAACATTTTGGGGACGGTTAATAATATCCTGTCAATGTAAAGTTGTCCGCTTTGGATACCCATGGCACTCTCGCATTGAAGGAAGGATTAAATCTATTATATATTTCAAGTGTAATCCTTTTTATAGAATGTTTTTTTATACCATTCTAATTCTAATAAATTATTATTTTATTATTGTATTTACTTTCAGTCAAGACGTCATAATACAAGCTACATACATTTAATTGCATTGCTAGTATTATTAATATATATATTTTATATAAATACATACAACGATAGTATTGTGCTGGATCTTACTATAAAATAATTATAGCTTAAAATAAAAACTTGTAGTCAGAGAAACAATGTCAAATAATTCCGAGACTGATGGTGGTATTTGTCCAGATGATTCTGATATACATATTCATAATTTAGTTAAACAACATATGGAAAATATTGAAATGGCGCCGATTAGTACAAATGAGCCTTTAGATAAAACATCAACCACAGCGACATCAGCAACAACAAAAACGATAGCAACACTTACACCACAACAGGTAATAAAAAAAAAAACAAAAAAAAAAAAGGAAGTTTAAATAAAGCTTCTTTATGCAATTGTGAGGGTTTGAAACGGAGATAATGTTGTTGAGAACTTTCTAGTTCCGTAATGACTATAGTGAATTAACATGAATCGCATTTTCAGCTTCTTATTTTTAATTTAATTTTAACTACCGTACCTGTAGGTACTGTAGTAAATATTAATCTCTTGTATAACACATACAATTTATTATCATTTCAGTTAGCCAAAGCAATTAGTAATTTACCAGATCGCGGCTCGTGGTCATCAAAATTAGACTTCATACTTTCGGTTGTTGGTCTTGCCATTGGTTTGGGAAATGTTTGGCGTTTCCCCTATTTATGTTATAAAAATGGTGGTGGAGCATTTTTAGTACCATATTTTATGACACTCATATTGGCGGGCATTCCAATGTTTTTCATGGAATTAGCATTGGGTCAAATGCTGACTATCGGTGGCTTAGGCGTTTTTAAAATAGCGCCAATATTTAAAGGTAAGTTGAATTTCTATAGATTAGAAAATGTTACTATGTCTGCTTTTAGACGAGGAAACTTGTTTCTGGAAACTGTCAAAAGTGACGGCAAGTGGAGGGAATATCGCTTTCCTCTCACCCCCTTTTCCCCACATATTGTGACTGACACAAGTTTCCTCGTCTAAAAATCAGTGATGATGACTTAAGCTTTAAAGCTCAAAGCTTTCCGATTTTTCATATTGGCATCTCATTTCTAAACATGAAAGCTTTTCACTCCCGATCAAAGCATCACTGATCTAAATGAGAGCTTAAATTGATTTGAATACAATATGTCTACACTGAGGAAGTTTAAAACGTAAATTTAACCATAAACATAGTTAATTCAAAAATTTGATTTCTTTTTTTTATATAAATTTCATAGGTATTGGCTATGCTGCAGCTGTGATGTCATGCTGGATGAATGTTTACTATATTGTAATATTAGCGTGGGCCGTATTTTATTTCTTCATGTCAATGAGAGCAGGTGAGATCAAATATTAATTCATAAAAATAAAATATTATTCCAATGATAGCTAATATAAAGCAGATGAGACAGAACTACACATAGGCGAAGCCGTATCCTTGACATATGAGAGAATCCAGAAGAGCTTGATGTAGCGCTTTAATGCCCCTAGCAGGCAATACTTTTTGCAAAGCTTATTAATTACACTTTCCAATAAAAATCAAATTTTCTAATCCAAATTAGGATTCAAAATGTGTTTTGGGATTAGGATTCAAAATTTTGGGTTCCTGATCACGATTCTCTAGCAGTTTTTCGGGTTTTAAAACTAACTTTAATTAAAGTAAGATATACCAGCGGAACTAAATCCTCCTTAAATAATAATTATTTTAACCCTCTAGTTCCCAAGTGTGTTTCCAGACAGTCTTCATAACAAATTTGTGAAAAACAGGAAAATTAATTATTTTGATTAAATTTGAGATAAAAAAAAAAAAATAAATAAATAAAAAATACTTCCCGTCATACTAGCCGGATAAAAAGACAAGCTGTGAGTAGCTAGGAATTTGAATTCTTTATACAAAATAATCAATTACTTTTCAAAACAAATTAGTAAAAATTTATTCAACAACTAATACTTTTAGGCATTCAACTTTTCCGAGTTCATAAAACACGCCCATTAAAATTTTTAAGGTTTTGAAATCAGAATTATGCTTTTTGCAACAAAATTTATCAATCCCAATTTTTTTTAAATCATTCAAAAATTTGGAAACTAGCGGGTTATATATTAGATGTTTCGTGTCCGAGAAAAATTTATTTGTTCTGAAATCCTGAATATTTTTTCCTCCCGTATCATTGACTCTAATATTCCCCCTTCCCCTCATTTTAGTGATTATTTGATAAGATTTTTTTTAGAAAGCCCTACTAAGCAAACTGCTGAGAAAAATGAGAAATGTTTTTCCGAAAAAATATTCGCCATACAAATGTCTTAGCTCTAACCCTTTTCGGCGAAAAAACTGTCTTCAAATTCGTAATCAGAAAGTTAAAATTAATCTAAAATACTTTTTGAATCTTCATCTAGCTTTAACTATTGTTGACGAAAATCGAATTTCAAAAAAGTTCTGAACCGAATTTTTTTTCAAGATTATAATCTTTTTTTTTCGAATCGCGTTAGGTTTCAACTTTTTAATCATTAAAATAATAATTTTATATCTGTTTAATAGATGTACCTTGGCGAACATGTAACAATTTGTGGAATACGATTAACTGTGTTAATCCTTATGAGCGAAAGGAACTTCATTGCTGGGATAAAAGTATTAATGGTACGGTGAAAAAAGTTTGCTCACTAGCAGCGGCAAATATAACTGCATCTGATTTAACAGATCCTGTTAAAGAATTTTGGGAGTAAGTAGAAAATTGGATATGCAATGACATATTTTTAAAATTTTTTAATACAGTTCCATAACAATAAGGGAACAAAGACTTTTTGATCTAGGTTTTAGTCTGCTTTTCGGCTGAATTTTAACTGATTTCAATTCCGTTTGATTTGTATTTTAGGTTATTATTATTTTATGATTAAGACGGCCCGAAAGTCAGGCATTGCGACCTATAAGATCTATTGTACCAAAGCTCCAAATTATGAAAAAAAGAAAGGAAGAAAGGAAAAAATAATAGATAGGAAACCAGAAACTGAACTCGGACCTCCAGACACAAGAGTCTGGAAAGCTGTCACTAAATAACAGAGATGATGGTATTTTGAGTTATGTTTTGCTCTCAGTTTTCTTTTGAATTTTTGTCCGAGTAGTGGTTGGATTTCTGTTCTAAATTTGTTTGAGTTTTGGTCTGAATTTTAGTCTTCCTTAGGTCTGGGTTTTAGTATTTATTTGCTCTAATTTTTTATCTAAGTTTTGTTTGAATTTTGAATCGACTTTTGATGGGATTTTTTGTCTAAATTTTGGTCTGAATTTGATCTGAATTTTGATTTGAATTTTTCTGTGAAATTTATTAAGATTTTGGAATTGGCTTTTGATCTACATTTTGCACCAGTATTTTGGTATGTTGGACTGATAACTATCATGTACCTAATTTAATAATATCTGTCCTCCTTACATCTTGGAGCCGATACTGCCCATGTACATTGAAAGTTGAATATATTTAGTGAAGAGTACATCGAGTTTTACTTACAAATTTTAATAACTTCCGAGCACCAAAGATTTGAACAAAAATTACACAGTCCAACAGCATTTTTGCAACAGAATAGCCACCCTATAATCCTGAAAGGGAATGTTGTATAGACCATTTTTGTAGAACAAACTTATAGTCCAGCACGTCTCAGTTTTTTTTTTTTACAGCTGGCCAAAGTTTTCTTATTTTGGTCGAAGAGAGCTTAATACTAAGTGCAAAAAGTGTTATAAATTGATGTCTGAGGAAAATCTTATTGTCAAAGTTGTATCGTAGAATTTTACAAGGTTCATTTCTGTAGAACATTTTAACCCTTTAGTTACTCTTTTTATGGGACAATTTGACCCCTTTTTTGATAAAATCCTGAAAAATACTTTCAAAAGAGACATTTAAGAATTAAAATATTCCACAAAAATATTTGCCAGAAAATTCCACGAGGGGTCACCAAAGACATAAAAGTCATATATATAACGGTTAACGGGTACTAAAAGGAAGTAGCAGCCTACCCACATAAATACAACATTTCCTTTCAGGACTATAGGGCGGCTATTCCGTTGCAGCCAAAAAGTCTTAATTTGTTGAACTGTGTTATTATAACAATAACAAATAACTTTAAAAAAATGTATTTCAGACGTCGCGCTTTACAAATCTCCTCAGGCATTGATCAAATTGGTAATATACGTTGGGAGTTGGCCGGTACCCTCCTATTGGTCTGGATTCTGTGTTACTTTTGTATATGGAAAGGTGTAAAATGGACGGGCAAAGTTGTTTATTTTACAGCGCTTTTTCCATATGTTCTATTAACAATCTTGCTTATTCGTGGCATCACATTACCAGGAGCTTTTGATGGTATTAAATTTTATGTGATACCAAACTTCTCAAAACTAACCGAATCAGAAGTGAGTATATTTTTAATAAAAAAATAAAATACTTTTGCACAGAATAGAATGTAAAAATTATTTCTGGGGCTTTTACATTCGAGGTAAAAGCCCAAGTTTTTGAAAACTTTTTCATATTTATGGGTATTATTTGGTTTGGGTTTGGGTGTTAATTTATTGGATGTTTCATTTATTAGGGAGTTATTTTTTAAGCTTAAATTTTAGCCTATTTTTTAAGCTTTTATTTTATGTCGCTTTTTACTGTTTTAATCCAATCTCTTTTCTATCATAAAATAGGTCTGGATTGATGCGGTTACTCAAATTTTCTTCTCATATGGTCTCGGTTTGGGAACTTTAGTTGCCTTAGGCAGTTATAATAAGTTTACGAACAATGTTTATAAGTAAGTTTTTTATTTACATAGTTTTATTTAGTAGTTATAATTTTAAAATTATTATATTTAAACATTTTATTCTTTCATCTCTAGGGATGCTTTAATAGTGTGTACGGTTAATTCTAGTACCAGTATGTTTGCCGGATTTGTAATATTTTCTGTAATTGGATTTATGGCACATGAGCAACAGCGTCCCATTGCTGAGGTGGCAGCTTCAGGTTTGTTTATAAATACATAAAATAAAATGCCAAGAGTTCCACACCTTTTTCAGACAAGTTGCCATGTTTTAAATTTTTGAATTATTGAACGAAACTTAGTCTCAATTTCGACAGAGCCATTTTTTTGCTTGATTCTCTTTTGACGTTTCTATTTGTAATTACACAAAGCAAGTATTCTAGTGCAATTCAGCTTAGAATGCAAAATATTATCAAAATTCCGAACAGCACAAAAGGAAACTTGCCAATACGAACAAGTTCGTAATCGTTTCCTTACATTTTTCCTCTCTCGTCTACGAATTCAAATTATGAGCATAAAAAGTTGCTATGTCGAAATTGATACTTAGTGTGAATTTAATTTCAAAACATGAGAAACGTTACAACTTTAAAAACCCTGGTCACCTTAAACTTGTATCTACGAACTTTTTTCCCCTTTTACTTTCAGGTCCGGGTTTGGCATTTTTAGTATATCCCTCAGCTGTTCTACAATTACCTGGCTCACCATTATGGTCATGCTTATTCTTCTTTATGTTACTTTTAATCGGTTTGGACTCACAATTTTGTACTATGGAAGGTTTTATAACAGCCATTATTGATGAATGGCCGATATTGCTACGTAAACGTAAAGAAATTTTCATTGCCATTGTGTGTGGGTTAAGCTATTTAGTGGGGCTAACATGCATTTCACAGGTATGCATTAAAATATTTGCTAAATATGTGTGTATATTGGTACTTTTTGGAAATCGAAAATCTTTCAGAGTTGTATTCCATGGTATATATATTATTTGGGCTAAAATAACTTTCCAAAATAAATTTGGGATATTTAGTTTACGAAGAAATTACCAGACCCAAACTATTTTCAGATCCAAGAATTTTTCAGTTAACAAAAAGTACTTACCTATGTACATATTGAACTAAATACTTTCTAGAGTGTAATTAAATGTATTCTAAATCTAAATCTACTATGTTTTCTAGGGTGGCATGTATATTTTCCAAATACTCGACTCATATGCGGTTAGCGGTTTTTGCCTGCTGTGGCTTATATTCTTCGAGTGTATTTCAATTTCCTGGTGCTATGGAGTTGATCGTTTCTATGATGGTATCAAGGATATGATTGGTTATTATCCGATGGTCTGGTGGAAGTTCTGTTGGTGTGTTACTACACCAATGATTTGTTTGGTAAGTTGAATTACATACATAATTACTGGCAAGACTTTTGCTGAGTGAAAAAGATCTATCAATTTCGAAAAGGTACTTAAAAATTTTTCGCTTCGCAGCCTGTGTCAAATAAATTTAACTACAATTATAAATATAGGTATATTATCAGACCTCATTTCCCTCAAATCCTGCAGTTAATTTTTAAGTCATTGCTATTTATAACTAGGGGATATAAAGAGAGGAAGGAGCTTAGTGATACTAAGAGGGCAAGGGGCTTGGATACAAATCACCAATAATTTTAACAAACCAAGTAATCTCATCTAAACGTGCCTATAGATCAAGTTTGTAAATGGACAAAATCAAAATGACACAAAATTTTCAAGAAGTGATATTCTCAAAGGAAATAAAATTAAAGCAAAATTGGTGGACTTTATTAAAATATCCTATATAAACGATTGTTAAATTGTCAGTATCTGGTAATCACCACGTCTACCTCCCTTATAAGTGAGATTTTTCGTTTTTCTAGTTATCCCTGACCACAATTACCCAAAAAAAAAACTTGAGAAATCGCAGCTAAACTTGGTAGACTCATGGAGTCTGAATGAGATTAAATTTCGAAAAAGATTCATTCTGACTAAATCGGAAAGTAGGCGTGGTGTCTCTCATACAATTACAATTCTCAATAAATGATATTGCAGAAAATACTGAACCAAATTGAATCAAAAAATTCGATACACTTGGTTGAAAAAGCCTCTAGAAAAGCTGTTGAGAAAATTGTCAGTATTTGACAATAACCACGCCTACCTCCTACAAGTGAGCCATTGAAGGAATATAATGATACGAATACATAAAAATTAGCTAGAGTTAGACTGACTAACAAAGTATTTCATGCGAAAACTTATAAAATCGAATAACAACCATGCCCACCTACAGTGGCCCTACCCGAGCTTAGCTTTCCTTCTCGATTTATTTAATTATTTTCATTATGTTTTAACTAACATCTTTGCATCTCTTCTTTGCATTCAGGGTGTATTCTTCTTTAATATAGTACAATGGAAACCAATTAAATATTTGGACTACAGTTACCCATGGTGGGCGCATGCATTCGGCTGGTTTACGGCATTATCATCAATGTTATACATACCAGTATACATGGTTTGGCTGTGGAAGAGAACTCCCGGAGATACTGGAACGGTAAGAAATAAATATTTATGAAAATGTATTTATAGAGATTTGTGTGACGTCACGTTTTTGGGAAAATTGTACTTACTCAAACTTAACATTTTATTTGAATGATTTTAAATGATAAGTTTTTTCAAAATGGTCATAGTTTTCGAGATATTGAGTTGTCGTTGGGCTGTCGCTGTTTCGAAACAGTAATAATGATTCGCTGTGCTTGATAATGGTGGTGTTACTGAAGTGGTGTGTCACCTCCCATATAAATAACGTACTCTAAAACGTATATTAGTCAGGCCCTCTGTGATACCCGGTCTTTTCAACGGAGATCAGATGTACCTCTTCTGCTCGTTCCACCACTATGACTCGAATAGAATAATCTCCTTAACTGTAACAGTTTCTTCCATATGTTCAGCCTGACCTAGCTAGCGAAGTCACTGCATTTTTATACTCACCTGCTGACAAGAGTTATTCTTCGTTTGATCCCAGATACATAAAATCATTGAGGATTTCGAATGTATCGAATTGAAAGATTGTAAACTGCTAACCCCCACGGGACTACTTTTCTAAGTTGAAGAATGATACGCTAACTGCTCGAACGCTGTGGCTAATGAGGGGTAAGTGTATACAAGCAGTATGGCACTCTTGTAATAGATTGTGTCTAAGATGTCGATATTGGCAGCTCGAGTTATGTGTGAATCACCTTGTCTGAAACTTTCGTTTGGCATCAACTGATGCGGTGAGATCAATTCCAATTTCATCACTGTACTGGTGGGATCGGTCAGTATGATTTTGCAAGCTCCAATGAAATTCGCATCATAATCTATGAATAGATGGTGGGTACCGATCTGTCTTGGTGCCATGGACGGATGCAGTGTTCAGAAAAATGCAATCTGATTAATGAGTGAAAAGTAATGACTGAAAAAATTAACCATCAATCAAAAACTAATATTTATTAGACCATTTAGTCATGTAACGTTGACTAATGACTAAAAATTTCAGTTGTAACTATGACTAAAATGATGATTACGATTGAATGTGCTTTCAATCAATACGAAGTAGCTACCAGAGAAATAGTTGATGGGTTTTGATGGGGGTGAAAAATACGAAATCCCATTTTTATTTTTGTAATCGCAAATGTTTCATATCGAGAAATTACTGAACTTCATATTTATAACGTTCGTGCACGTTCATAATTTTGACATAAACCCGACGAAATGGTAAACTACTTAACAAGTTTTAATCAAAATTAGCCAAGACAGTGCCAATATGACTAAAATTAATGATTGAATGATTAAAAACTAATTTATTTAGTGGAGATTATAATTAATTATTTAATCATGACTAAATTTAGTCTTGATTCGTTAGTCATGACTAAAACTTTAATTAACTAATTGCTTGATTGAAAAAATTAGTTGATTACGCCTTACTCTGGGTAAAGCCTGTGGCAGTCACTCAAGCGCATAAATCCATATACGATCCGTCTCAAGTCAACACATAACCTTCTTGTAGTACCACAAGGATAATAATCTGACGCCCGGTAGAGAGAGAACTAATGCGTGTTATGGGCTTCCTTTAACCGTGAATCAATGATTGATCGCTAAGTTAAATTCTACCACGATAGAAAAATGGTAATTAAGCTTCAGACAGGAAACCTAGTTATGTTGACGACTTCTGCAATTTTTTGATGTAAAACAACATAATTTATATATGGATTCCAAAAACCACCATTAGAAGTTGTTTTCTATGAAATATTAAAACTGCTGCAACTAAAATTCTAATCCACTGATTTTTTAAATTTTTTCTGATATTTTTTAGTAGCATTTTTTTTTTTGAATAGCATATCCAATTTAATACTTTTTGGCTTTCGTCCATTTTCGTTTTTCAGAAAATCCGTTTACTCGTGCAAATCGATGAAGACATTACACAACTACGCGAAAAGATGCAACAAGAAGCTGTCAAGCATCATGAGCTTCATTCACTGTAGATGAATGTACTCTGCCGCTTTATGTAGATTTTCACCGTTAAATTAATACATACATATTAAATATATTTTTACATACATACAACATACATATAACCTGATCAAGTCATGATGCACACAAAATCAGAAAAATATCGAGTTTCATCTTTCAAGAGATGAAGAAATGATCCAATCGAAGGTTATTTCCTTTAAAATTTGATTTCTAACAACTGGGCATGGCATATGACGTATGTATGTGCCTTCTGTTCGTATACAGTCGAACTTAATTTTTTTTTTTTTTTTTGGTTTTATTATTATAATCTATTTTAATTATTATTAATTAAATTATATTTTTATTTTTTTTTTTGAGAGAAAAATTATGTCTTAGCATTATATAAAAAAAAAAAAAACAAAAAATATTTTTGTAAGTTGCCTACAAAAACATTTTACATAAAAATAATATAAACATAAATATGTTATATTGTAACTATGGTATGGTCTTTTCTGTTGTTGTTGAACGGACACTTTGCCATTGAGAGTAAAAAAGAAAGTTATGTCTAATTGTCTGTCACTGTATTACTTCTAATCAATACAAATAATAAATATATAAATATAAGTTATATAAAATTGAATTAAATAAAAATCTAAGTATAGCACGCGTGTTTTAAAAAATATCTAAAAACAAAATATCCAATGTCATTTATAGTTCAATTAAAATATTATAAAATAATCGTATAATAAATCTAAGTAAGTTTATGTAATACATAGAATATCACTCATAATAATTGTTGTTCTCATCGCAATTGGCTTGCATGTACATAAAAGTTAAGTATAAAATAAAATATAACTATTTAATAATGTTGAAAGGTCACACGAAACATTAACATATCGAATCGCAAAATCTTTAAAATATCCTTTTGAACAAAATCGAAAAAAAAAGAGGATAATGCATTGAAGATTTTGCCAAGTAGTTAGATTTATGCTCTAGCCCTAATTATTAATCGTACTAGTTTAAGTATACGTTGTATTTTATTGCATTTGTTGTTATTTTATTGGTATTTCAACAATGAAATTGTATAGCAAAAGGAAAAATGAGTTCAAGAATCTAATATTAATAAATATATTCATAATAAAAGGATTGATTCGTTATTTGAGAGAGAAGTAACATTAGTAACAAAAACTACTCTGTAAAACGTATATTAGATATTAGAACATTTATGACCTGGATTGTGAGGTCCACTCCCTCGTTTGCTTCTTACCCGGTGAGCATTGTGCTACCCCATGAAGGGAAATCCTATTATTTTGTTATTTTTATTTCTTTTATGAATTCTATTTCTTAATTTTTATCATTTAAATTGTTTATTTTATCATTTAAATTGTTTATTTTATCATTTGAATTGTTTATTTTTTATTACTTGTATTGTTAAGTTATCTTATTATTGTCCATTTAGGGCTAAATACGTTATTTTATTAAACAAACTGGAAAAAATAGCAAGGTCTAAAAAAAAAAGGAAAGTATCAGTAGTATTAAGGAAAAAAATGCTACACAAGAAATGCATAAACCAGCAGTCAAGCGGTGAACATATTCACCCAGCTGAATGACGTCATGTTGATCAAACTGAACGAAAAGAAAGACAACAAGCAGGTGGCGGCGAACAACTAAAGCTCGTTCTCTTTCGTCGACTAACAGCAAAAGAGCAGACGTACCAGGTAATTTTTATATTATTTTATTTTATTGAAAACAAAAATGGATCGTAATTGCGCACCGATACATCAACATGGAGTATCAAGAAAAACTTCCCCTGTCAGGGGATGATTCTCATCGTCATTAAGTGTCTCCACCTCCCCCCCTGACCATAACTTTATCATACATTAGATATCTGTCAGCAGATTACCGTCTTCGTCCTTCCAGTAAAATGCTCCTTTCTTCAAAGCATTAGTTACGGGTCTCATTTTTTCGAAGTTTTTTATCCCTCATACCCGGCACAAAACATCTCGATATCATCTGCTTCTCTTTCTTCCTCTCTTTCTTCCTCTTCAACTCTTTCGATCGCTCCTTAGAAACTCTCGTTACAACTTACTGCAAGGCAACTCGATTTGCTGCGTTATTTTTTCTTCGACAGCATCACGGCACTCATGGTTGTATCACGGGCACGGTTGCCACATTGGTACAGTTCTACCAAAACTGATAAATTTTTTTCCATTTTTCTGTGCTTGGTACATTGGTATATGTTTTTAAAATTTGGTACATTCTGTGGGCAAAGTTAACTTCCATAGTAATCAATAATATTTTCAAAATACTTTAAAAACTAGAAAATTGTTCAGACTTAGTAATTTTTTGGCAAAAAGTAAGTTGTATTAAAAATTAAATAGACGAAATGTGGTTTGAAGAATTGACTAAATTTATGTTCATGTTAATCAGCTCATAGCTCAGCTAATGCTGAAAGAAAATTTTTTGACTTTAGTCTAATGTAAAAAAAAAAAAACAATTAAGGAATAAATTAGAATTCAATACTCTTATTAATATAATGTTATATAATAAACTGACGAAAAGTTTTTAGTAAAGTTATGAAAAAGTTATATGAAAAAAATGGTACATTTTTTTGTCAATATTGGTACAAAATAAAATGAGTAAGTTGCAACCGTGATCACGGGTTTCTCTGTCTAGCACATAGGTCGGCAAACCTAACTCATTTGTGCAATGCGCTCATCACACGCATTCTTACGCTCTTCCCATCAGTCGTTGTTCAGACAGCAACGAAGTAACATGAGTAGTGGGTGTGTTGATTTTTTTCTCTTTTGACTCTAGCACCACTTCAGCACGTATAGAGAGAGTGTTTTGCGATAGGGAGAGTGAGAACCGATTGCAAAAAACTTCTGGCTGTCTGTTCACATTTCAGTACGAGTTTTGCTGCATAGAAGTGCGTGTGAACTTTGGCTGCATCCAAGTAATGATCCGAGTCTACATTAATCGCACATAGCATGCGTACGTCGATCACAACACGATTAATTAAGTTTTGTGTTTTTAAACAGTTGGTAGTTAAGTGCTTTTTTGAATACCGAGTTGTTGGAATTTAATGTTCCTTATCGTAACGAAATGGATCGCCTTTATATTATTTTCGGTAGACTCGGTATTCGGTAGAGATTGAAAATCGCTCGGGACCATTTTAATTTCAACGCGTAGTGGTAATAACTTTTGTCGAAGAGATCGTAGAAATCAACCTTGACTGCTTAGTAGTTTTCACTCGTCGGGACATGGAAACATATCAAGTTGAAGAACTTTGTATTGACGTTAACTGTCGTGAACTTCAAGACGAAATGGCGCAGTCTCATGCCAACCACAAATCTAACATCAAATTCATGTCTCAGATCATGACAGCTATAATAGTTATCACAAGAAGCTCTTTTAGAACAACGCTGTCTCGTTCATCATATTTTCTGAATTCTAAGGATATCAGCTCGATAATTTCCAAGGACTTCTGCCAGGAGGAAAGATTCACCTTCTTGTGAAGATACAGGATATTACAGGTACAAATTGTTAAATCATTATTCTTTAAAAGTTTGTGGGTGTTATCAACATGTAAGGAGTTTCCAATATGAGACTTTATTAGAGGTTTCAATAGAACCGTTTTTTTACTTTGAAAAGTTTCATATCATTCAGGGCACATTACTTGGAGGCTGCGTGACGACTTGAGACTTGAGAATCAAATTTAGGCCCATTTTAACATCATGTATTACCTCGTGTACTACATGACCTTCATATGATATGAGGAAACACTTTTTTGTGAATACCAGACTTTGGCAAAGACAATATATGAGTTTATAGGAAGATATTTTCTCGATAACTTGTCTGATTGCTCTGGAGTTAGTCCGAGTTAGTCGCCAATTACAACTCTGCCAGCATAAGCTCATGAGCAACTTAAGATATTGGTGACACAAGATTGCTATAAATCTGAATAGTTGGAGTGATGTTTTTTTTCGCATCGTTCATATGGTTGATGTGAGTTCTTCAAAACTATTTAGCTAGTATAAAAGTTTTTCAAAATATTTGAATTTTTATACCAATTTCAGTAGAACTTTTCATTGAAACCAGACTGAATATGATTAGAAAAGTCAATATCTGTTGATCTGAAGTTCAAGTCCCCTCTGACAAACAATTTTATTATGTAGTAGTATAGTGTATTATTATCAGTCCCTTGGAACCAGGACAGGAATACAAATATTTCATTAGTTCAAAAATAAATTAATGAATAAATTCCATAGTTTTTTCTTTTAAAATAAGTAATCAATGGTCGCGATCAGAAGATGACCTTTGCTCAGCAACATGTTGAGCTGAAGTATCAGGAAAATGATACGCCCAATTAAATGGTGACTGCTCAATATAATTTTTGTTGTTCATAAAGTGCTCAATTTGCGTTCATATGGCACCCCGGTAGCAGTGGTGGAGTCTTTTGAACGCTATCAATATTAAAGTAAAATAAAATTGAGCATTTTTGTTCATCAGCTCTTTGTCTCAATTGATTTCTTTTTTACAGACAGAAAATCACGTAAAGTCTTTGAATATGAAATGTATTCCGAATTTTTTATATTGATACTGCCCACAAATATGTATGTAAATATGTATGTATATAATATTCTTAAGAGATTTGAAACGAGATAAATAAATTTTTGTGGTTTTTGTTTTATTTTACATTTTAGGATTTTCGTTTTTTCTTTTCACGCATTTTCAATTGAAAATGAAAAAGCAATTTTTATATAAGTTTTATGATATCACCAGGGATTAAGGATTTATATGCTTTCAAGTAAATGCTTTTTCACAAATATTCTGGTAACTTTAATTGGATATAAAATACTTAATCCCAAAACACTTGAAATATTATTTCGTTTCTTTGCATATTATTACACTTAATTTAAAATTCTTTTTTATTTATTTACTTATTTTTTTTTCTTGTTAAGAAACTTGCTTTAAATGAATAACTTATTGATTAACTATAGTAAATTATAAGCTGACAGACATATATAAATTCCTAATGTAAAGTAAGTAATTTTTAACCCGATATCGGTTGACCTTGCTTAGGTTCATTTTTTAATACTGCGTCTTGCATAAAGTATGACAGAACCATCTCCATCTCATTCTGGTCATTTTTAAATGAATTATCTTGTGTATTTTAGATTCTATCATAACTGATGGTAGTTTGGGATTGGCATTACAAAATAAATCATAATATTCTCTCGTGTAGTAAATTTTGTTTCCGATTTGAAAAGGTACGTACTTTTTCCAGGAAGATGCTGCGATTTATGTAAGGTTAGACCGATCTATCTCGATTTTTGAAGTGAAACTTTGTTGTTTATTTGAAAATTATTGGAAATCATTTAGATATAAGAATCTCTATTGAAATTTTTTATTAGTTTTCTCCTCTCTATTTTGTGAAAATTTTGCAACGCGAACGAGCTTTCATTACACTCAAATAAAGCTAATAAGAAACGAAGTTATATTGTTGTTAGTGTTTAGCGAACGAAGTCATATGGGGATCGACCACATACAATCAAGCAGAGAGACGACTTCTCGCAGTTCTATCTCATGTGCTTAAGTGAGAGTGCTTGATTTCATATAGCTGAACTTTTCCCTCATATATTAAGTATATACCTGTACTACATCATGTTTATGCCGATAAGTGTAGAGAGTACTAGCAGAAAAAAAGCTTCAGAAAATACAAAGAGGAAGAGTGCAAAAACTTCAATAACAACGCATTTTCGTTACACTCATACAAAACCAGTAAGAAACGAAGTTATGCAGTTGTTATTCGGCTATATACAACCAAGCAGAGAGTCAACTTCTCGCAGTTTTATCTCATATGTTTTAGTGAGAGTCGGCTCTCTAATATACGTCTTTGCTTGATTGCAAATGGCTGAACTTTCCTGTCTTGTATTACCTTATATACATGTACTACGTTGTATTTGTGCCGATCAGTGTGGAGAGTATCAAGAGAAGAAAAGCAACAACAAAATAGAGGGAAGAAAACTGCCAAAAATTTCAACAAAATTTCTTATAAACTAGTCGGTAAGGCCCCAGTAACTGGGGCTATTTTTTTGCAGAAGAAATCTCTTTATAAAAAAAACAAATATCAAAAGAGAACCAAACTACTCGTTGGTGTTTGTTTTGTTATTTGTATATGCAGATAATTCGTTAGATAATTCTGAGAGATGCCGTTACTCATGTCTTCTCTCTTTCGCATTTATTATTTACTCCCGCTTAAGCAATGATTTTTACAACGATGAATTCAATCAAAGAATATATAATACATAGAAGGCGCATCTCTCAAAATTTTTCCAAAATACGTTGCCTTCGTTTCGGGTGGGGGCGGTCGCAGTAAAGAGGATGAGCAAAACCACTCATTTATTTTGCTTTTACTCTCTCTCATGCTCTCTCATGGCGTTTTTTTTTCTTAGGCTCTCGCACATCGTTACAGAGTACTGCCAAGTAAGACTGCGTATAGTTTCATATGAATGGGTTTTTTTTGCGGAGAATATGTAGGTACATGTGTTTGTTTTTTTTTTGCGTTGTTGCCGAGTATCAATATTGCTTTCCAACTTAATTGATTTTTTTTTTTAATTTGTGACCCAAAATTATGGTCGTAGCTAAATTTCTTTTTAGAAATATTTTTTTTTTGTATTCGCAAAAGCATAAAAAATTGAAATCAATCGATTTAACAGTTTTTAAGGGGCCCCTCCAGTTGTAACTTTTAAAAAATCTACTTTTTTTGCATTTCCTTAAAGTATATGTTTTCAAAAATATGTCTACAAATTTTTAAGTTGATTCGGAGAAAATTTTTGACTTTTTGTTTTTTGCAAGTAAAGTAAGTTGAAATTTTAAACGCGTTTTTCTCAAAAAAGTCATTATTGAAGTCGGTGGCCACGATTATTCAGCAGCTTCTAAACCGATTATTTTCAGATAATAAATAATTTTTATAAAAAACTTTATTTGTTTACCTAAAACAAATTCTTGAAAACTATCTATTTTTTCGCGTCACAACTTGGGATTTGAATTTTATAATCTGTGCCATACATAAAAGCACACCGGCTTTGCGATGTAAATTATATTAGCTTATATTATAAGAACGAAAACAAAAAAAAAAAACAAAAAAAAATAAGAAAATACAAAACTCTCATTAAACAAAGCCAACAACAAAGAGAAACAAATAGTTTGAAAGACTCATTGCTTTTATGAGAACAACTGAATTTTGAGCGTAAATTGGAGGCAGTTATGGCTCCATAGAACAAAAATTTTGTGCAAATAAATTTGTACGTGATGCGCCTTCTATGTATTATATATTCTTTGGTATGACTGTAACGAGTTTACTCTCAGCCTCTCATTTGATACCAGAACCGAGCCTATTTTATATACCTATAGAATGGAATACAGCTTGGAAGGATTTGGAATGAAAAGAAGCAAGGCTCAGTGCACATAAGATTTTTGAATCGGAAGATACGGTTTCGAATTCGCCGACTTGCGGTTATTTTTTTAATTTTTTATTTACTTTAACACTTTTCTTAACCATATAAAATTAATAAACGAACAAAAAATGAAAGGAAAAAATTCCACATGTTCACAAAATTTGAACCAATATCACTTGATTCAATATACTTCCTCCAGACCAATCGATAAAGTTTAATTTCACAGTGGAATTTATCATTACAAGCAATATTTAATTTTAATGGCACCAGGAAAATAAAGAATACTAAAATTCTTAATTTCTATATTTAAATAACTTATTTTTGCTATGTTGCAATATTTCATAAAAGCCAACTTGAATTTTGGCAACATTGCATTTAATGATATATTTATTGTGATCCCTGTTCTTTCTTGATATCATATAAAATAATAAAATCAAGTAATTAGTTTTTTCGGTGGTCTGGTGAATGAGAGCTAGGCTGGAGTATCAGCTGCCTCGGGTTCAATTCCCATATGGGAAGTGCGAAAGGAAATTAAGTTTATACGTAATTAATTTAAATTTTTTAAAGCAGTTCAAGTTACTTCTTGTTATAATTTGTTGATTTAAAGCACTTAGAAAATAAATAGAAAAAAAGTGAGAAAAGTCTTCAAGAGATTTTTGGTTCAAGATTTTAAAAAAAGAATGAACTATGAATACACCGTTCAACAGCCAGCTAAAAACTAGGTGAAAATTCCAGAAATGATTTAGACTGCTTTTGGAGCGCTGATCACGAATTGAAGTCGGTTTTTTCCAGTTCATTAAAATTGGATATGTACAAGAAAGAAATAATTTTTGTAGAGAAAGTTATTGGCTACAAAAAAAAATCTGTCGCGCTCATAGTAACGACAACACTATTCTCCTTTTACCTCATTTTATTTGATAAAGACTTTTTCAGAGTGACCTTACAGAACAACTGATTATGAAAAGTAGCAAACGTTCTTTAGGAAAAATATTTCTCAAATTTTACCCAAATAGCAAAACGGTTGCGGAGTCAACGACTTCAAAAGTCGAAATTGTTTTAATTCCAAATATAACTTATTAACTAGTAAAAAAATCTTAATGAAATGTTAATGAAAAAAAAAAAAATGTAAAAGCTAAAAAATAAATAAAAATCAAAAAGCCACCGCAACTCCTGCGAAGATCGAACCCGGATATTCCGATACAAAGATCTACGTTATATACCCAGAACTTTAGACTTGTTTTCATTCAAGTGACAAATTTCTTAGGGCGATATTATGTTGATGGTCACGGGCTAGTCATAGGCACGAGCTCTTGTTGTTTCAATATAAAATGAAAAACTGGCAGCGAGGGCGAGAGAGTAAAATTTGACCAGCATGATCACCAAATGATTTAGCTTTTAATTAAACAAAAGTCGGTCGGTTGAATTCTTTTCTTTATATAACTATGTAGATATGATAGTTATGTTTAGTTTTTGAATCATATGAGAGGTAAAAACGAGTTTCAATTTCTTTAAGGGTAAAAGCGAATTAAATTTAAAATAAGAGCAAAAATTATATAATAATTCTTTCAGAGTGAAATCGGCCATGTGCCGATGTGGTTTAAAATTTGCACATTTACTTAGGTATAATAAAACCTAAGATATGTGGATAGGTTTGAGTCTAAATTGTTTTAAGTATTCAGTGACTTATGGTATATTAAAATTGTTTTCAAAAGGTTTTTCTGGAACTTGTTAACCTTTTTTCTCCCTCTTTTATCGATTTCTTTTGGTTTCTTCTGAAGAAATGCATTTTTAATCCATTAATAGGGTTCAAAGAGAAATAATAATTTCCTGTAAAATTTTGCCCGTTAGATGTTACTATAACCGACTGAACACCAGAAAACCTTGTATTAAGTTTATATATATTAAACTTTAAAGCTACACAATTACTTTGCATGTGCAAATATTTTTCACTGTACTATAAATTATTTAAACATTGACTATAACCATAATTTAAATTAATGACCTGACGAAAATTGTAAAAATTTAATTATTAACGCATTAAAAAATTAAAAATCAATTAGGAAACTGTGTAAATTTGATAACGTGTTCGTGTTGTTATTGAAGTAATTTTTAAATGAAGAAATCGTATCCATTGGTTTTAATTAATTATCTATTTAGGTGGAATGTAACGGTATATCCCATGACTCAACGTAAAGTATTGATTGATACCAATTACACAATTTACTTGGATTGATATTTCTGATATGTAATGGTAATTTAAAGGGATGGTTAACCTATAAGTCTTTCCTCATTCTTACTGAAAACCTTGAAAAGATTAATAGATAGATATATCAGAGATAATCGAGGACTAACTTTTGAACATGCTTATCTCCGTGGGAGATCGGTAGACGGTGCTCTTCACTGCGTAGTCAGCAGTATAAAAAACTCACTGGCCTTAAAGGAACCCAAAATGGGACCTTTTTACAATGAAGCCACCAAAGGCCATAATCGAGGCACTTCGTGCATACGAGGTGGAAAAGTTTGTAGTCGACTAGGTTGAAGTCATGCTAGACGACACTCTACGTACACTCTAAACATATTAAAAGAGCCCAAAAATATTTAGGCATAATTCTGGACTCAAAGGTGGAAGAGGAATATAGAAGAAAGAATGAGAATATGGCTTAATCCCACATATGACTGCAAGAGGACCTTCGGGAAGATATGAGGTTTAAAGCCATATAATACTTATAATCCAATCATCACCTTCCGTTCTCTAATATGGTGGGCGGTAATGACTAAAAAGAGCAACCGATGCAAACTAGAGAAGGTGCAAAGACTCGCCATTCTGGGCACTACAGAAGCTGTAAGAAGAGCGCCACTAATGGCTCTGTAGATAAATCCATACCTTCCTGCCCTGGGCATGTTTTTAACGGCGAATTCAGCAAAGACTATTCTCAGGTTGAGAGAGTCTAATCAGCTGACATCAGCCAACTGCGACACTCCAGTTTACTGGACAACTTAATGAGAGGTGATACCACGCACAGCCTTATAGGTAAGGCAACTGATTACCTGCTAACACGCAGTGATTTCAATTGGAAAATTCCGATCGACTATCCCTGCAGAGACAGCTGGCTCTACAGCCTGATGTTGAATACCTTTCAACAGTCTACTTTACTGATGGCTCAAAGACAGATGAAGGAACTGGCGTGGGCATTTTTTGTGAAACGCAACAAATCCGAAGGTCAAATAGACTACCGGATTACTGTAGCGTATTCCAAGCAGCGGCTGTGGAAGCGAGGACGCTGTGAAATCGGTCGAGCATCTGCTATGCCATTGTCCTTCATTTCAGGAACGACGGCTGCGAAATGATTGTAGGCTTCTTGGATCTGGTAGAGTAAATGTGATATTAGAGCCATGTACAGTATCCCTCAATTATCATGGAATGAAGGGGAAATCTTATGTGTTCTGAAAAAATTAAATTTAGTTGCACTCTGTTAACAAACATTAAAAAGTTATTCAAACAAATCAAAAATATGCAACGTTTTTAACAACTATAGTACAGTAATCCGAAATTTTTGGCATAATATTAGTTTCACATGTTTCATTGATATATATGCAATATGCAGTATTTCCCATAAAACATTTTCACATACACAATTTCTCATTTTTATTTTGCACATCTATCATTAAATTGATTTCCAATTGCTCTTACTCACGTACTTTCACATTAGTATATAGCGTTTTCAAGTTACACTAAGTTTTCCCCATTAATAAATGTGAAGAAAGAGGAGAAGAATAAACGAAAAATTTGTAACGTAAAAATTCCATATTTCCGCTTAAAAAACGCTCAAGTTCCATTACTTACTTTCACTTAAATCCTTTTCGCTTCAATTCAATTTGATTTCCCTTTACAACTACGATTCATATGTATGTGTGTGTGTGTGTTTGTGTGTGTGGTTGAGTTATATACGATTCAATGTTGTGCAAGGATATTCTCAATATAATTTCACATGTGCATGTAGACCAGGGATGCCAACTCATTTTTTCTTTCTCCCCGATAACTCTCGCGAAATTCCCCGATTTTCGACCGAATTCCCCGCACCGGTTTAATTTCATATTATAACAGTACGGATACGCACTTTTCATATAAACATTTTATAATCGAAAAATACCCTTTACGTAGGCTTAGAGTTATTTTAAGGGGCCCTGCACTTTCTTGGTTACAATTTTATTAATCAATTTTTTTTTTTGATTGATAAATTGATAATAAATTGTTTTCTGACATCTATTTAAAGACTTCAAGAAAAAATTGTATAAAGAGTTTTTTGCAGCTTCATGGAAGACGTTTTTAAAATCGTTAAACGCAATGCGTTGCGTGATTGCGGCTCACTGGTACATCTAAAAAAATACCATTAGAAAAATTATAACTGTACTCTCAGGACATAATAAGATTATTTTGTTTGACCAACAATTCAGAAAATGGCAGACGCCAAAAATTAGTTTTCTCAAAAATTGTACTTTTTTCGTAAAAACAAAGTTCCAAATTGGGGAAAGAGTTAACCAAACTTACATCCTGGGGCCATTGTTGTGTAGAAGAACATATTTAAATAAAACCTTGTTTTGAGAAAAACTGAGTTTTGACTATTGGTTTTAAACATATAAAATATACTTCTTCTTCTTTATAATAGCTGGCCATAATTTGCAAGTTTATAGGTTACAGTCACCAAGAACTAACAGTTATTAATCAGATGGATGGCTGAAAGAGAAGCCGAAACACTGCGCGATCGCGTTGGACTGTCTGAATACTAAACGTAAACAGTGTTGCGCAAAGCAATGTTTTTATGGTACATTCTGTCAAATAAGTACCCGGAAATTTGAAATAAAACACAAACAAATTGATAAGTTATTATATCCCCTTCAAAATAGGCCCCTTCTGAGGTAATACACTTCTTCCAACGAAGAATCCAATCATCGAAACACTTTTTAAAGCTATATTCCGGGATGGCCTTCAGTTCTCGTTGCGAATTAGTTTTGATGTCTTCAATGCTCTCAAAACGGGTTCCACGAAGTGGTAATTTGAGTTTTGGAAACAGGAAAAAGTCACACGGGGCCATATCTGGAGAGTACGGTGGTTGTTCGATATTTGTTGAATTTTTGTTCAAAACCTCGTTCACAATGATCGCTTTGTGCGCTGGTGCATTATCGTGGTGCAAAATCCAACTGTTGTTCCGCCACAAATCTGGTCTTTTGCGGCGAACATTCTCTCTCAAACGCCTCATAACGCCAAGATAATATTCTTTATTGACGGTTTGGCCCTCCGGTAAGAATTCCGAATGACCAACACCACGAATATCGAAGAAAACGGTCAGCATCACTTTGATTTTCGATTTGCTTTGGCGCGGTTTTTTCGGTTTCGGCTCATTTTTGGGGTGCCATTCCGATGATTGTTGACTTGTTTGCATGTCGTACTCGAAAACCCATGTCTCGTCACCAGTTATGATGCGTTCGATGAACGTTGGATCGGAATTTACGCGTTCAAGCATGTCTTCAGCCACCTTACTGCGGTTCACTTTTTGAAGAAAATTCAGATCTTTTGGCACCAATCGCGCTGAGACTTTCCGCATACCCAAAACATCAACCAAAATATGACGAGCGGTCTCATGAGACATGCTCATTTCTTGGGCTATCTCTCGCAAACTATAATGACGATTTTCGAGCACCATTTCCTTTATTTTGTCGACGTTTTCTTCAGTTGAAGAGGTCGAAGGCCGTCCTGAACGTGGCAAATCGTTCACTTCTTCTCGCCCCTCTTTGAACGATTTATACCAATCGTAAACTTGAGTTTTCGACATGGTTGAATCACCAAATGTTTTTTTCAACATTTCCAACGTTTTGGCACAAGAAATTTCGTTTGAAACACAAAATTTCACACAAACTCTTTGTTCGATATTTTTATCCATAGTAAAAATCGCAACGCACACAAAAGGTTGACTTGTTCTTAATGATGCCGTAACCAAACTAAATGACAAATAGCAATAAAAATTTACAGAATAGTGGTTGACAGTTGTGCCAACATGGGAAAAACATTTTTTTGAAATATTCTCAGAGGGAAAATTTAAAATGACAATTTCCGGGTACTTATTTGACAGAATGTATTTTAATATTGAAAGCTGAACGGATTCAAATTCCCCGCAAAAAACAGCTCATTCCCCGATTCCCCACGCTAAGTAAAACTCCCCGCGAATCGGGGAATTCCCCGCAAGTTGGCATCGCTGATGTAGACTAAACTACGGTATTCGTATGTAAAGTTTGTAAACACACGTACATATATAACTAGTTACATAGTTGGGAAATATCATACTACTTTTTATGCTCACGAGGGATTAGTTTTAATCAAAACTTTACGTTTTTGCGCGCTATGTAGAAACTTTTTTTTTTTCTCTTTTTTTGCAAAAGTTAAATTATGGTTAAACTCATTTTGAATTTTAAGTTGTAACGAGAATTTTAAAGAAAATTTCTTCTTCTTTCAAGTTTATTTTCAGAAATAATAGGCGTAAGTTAATGTGTAATTAAAGGATACGTTTTTTTTTTTTTTTGTGCCGACTATCTTCAATTAATTTCATTTAATTCGTACCTTCTTCATGATGTTTACTTCTTTTGTTTTGTCAACGCCAAAAGGAAAAACAAAGAAATGTGCGTGTAAAAAGCATTTTCATAATTACAATTTCACACTCCAGAAGGAAATATATATATATTTTTTTTGTTTTCTGTTGGTTTATTTCAAGAATTATCCTTTTTCCCCCTTTTGCAAAAAAAAAAAAAAAAAAAATATGTGACCTAATGAAAGATGTGGAGTGAAATAAAGCAGATCTTTGAATAAGAAATTAGGCAATTAACTTAAAATTAGAACAAACGCTAATTAGGGAAAGCAAAAATCAAAAAAAAAAAAAAAAAAAATATTTATATATAAATAAAAATATAAATTTAAATAAATGTATACATAGGTAATTATGAAATATTTTGTTTGTAAATATAATTATAAAATATGAATGATACGATTTCTAAATTGAATACCTACGGGTGAACCGATTATTGTTAATAATATAAATTTGAGCAATGATTTATATGACTAGAATGCGAGTGAGCGTTTTCAAAAAGATTTTGTAGGCTTACCAAGACTGAATACTTCTGAATACTCATGTAAGAGTTCAAGAACTTAAGTATGCTATACGCTTAAGTATGGTATCTAAAGTTATATTGGCAAGCCTTAACCCATATATGCCTAATGACCTATAAAAGTCATAGATTTGTAAAGTAAAAAAAAAAAAAGTAGAACACACATAGATAAACCATGAATTGCTATAGTCCTCAAGAACCTAGAATAATTGCAATATAATGGAAATAATTTACGGTTTGCATTAGTTCACAAGATCACCCGAACTGACAGAGAAAAATGATCAGATATTTCTTTAGGGTTATTAGAAGTCATAGACCCACAAATATTTCTGCAGCCCTGAAAAACAAAATTAAATAAAAAATAAAGAAGAGTGATTGAAAATGCCATAAAAAGTGAGTCCAATTTTTAAAGACTCTGGAGCCTAACATTTAGGAGGCACTCTAAATATTATTATTTTTAATTAAAAACTAATATTATTGTTTTCTAAGTTCAATAGCTTAGCAAAAAAGTTAAAGGCTAAATCAAATCAGGTGATTACTTTTGCGTCACCTTGTATGGACATATTGTATTTTATATTCACAATCCACCCAGTCAGCCAGAAGCAAAAAATCTGGTAAATGCGCAAAAATAAATTTAAAGCAAACAACAACAATAAACAAAGTTGTTGACGATGAAACCAGTGGAAAAATGAAAATAATTCAAAGATTTGCTCGTTCCAGCCGCTACATAAAAAACAACAGTAGTGGTCGAGAGTGTACCGCCACCACCATCATGACGACCACCAGCATTTTCTGTTCGAATGTACTTACTTCATTCGTTGGTTGATATTTAAATATTTTCAGTTTCTTTCGTCTGATATTGTAGAACTGTAAACACCTTTAAAAATACTTAGAGTGGGAGTAGAATAGAGTAGGAGTAGAGTAGGAGTAGAGTAGGAGTAGAGTAGAGTAGGGGGAAAGTAGGAGAAGAGTAGAAGCAAAGTAGAAGAAGAGTAGGAGCGTATTAGGAGTATAGTAGGAGTAGAGTAGGAGTAGAGTAGGAGTAGGAGTAGAGTAGGAGTAGGAGTAGAGTAGGAGTAAAGGAGTAGAATAGGAGCAGACTAGGTGTAGACTAGAAGTAGAGTAGAAACGTATTAGGAGTACGAGTAGGCGAGAATACGATTAGAGTATGAGTAGAGAGCGAGTGCAGTCCGAGTATGAGTAGAGTCTGAGTAGACTCCGATTATGTGTATAATATGAGAATAGTCTGAGTAGAATACAAGTAGAGTCCGATTAGGAGTAGAGTATGACAATAGTACCAGTAGAGTCCGAGTTGAGTAGAGTATAAGAATAGTACGAGCACAGTACGAGTACAGTACGAGTACAGTACGAGTACAGTACGAGTACAGTACGAGTACAGTACGAGTACAGTACGAGTACAGTACGAGTACAGTACGAGTACAGTCTGAGTAGAGTACTAGTAGAAACCGATTAGAGTACGAATAGAGTCTGAGTAGAGCATGAGTAGAATCCGAGTCTGAATAGACAACGATTACAGCAAGGCCGTATTTAGGGGGGGGGGGGGGGGGAATTTGGGGGTTCTCACCCCTTCCCCCCCCCCCCCACCCGAAATGTGGAAACTTTATTCTAATTTTAGAGATTAATTGCCAATGGATGGAAAAAAGTCAAAATAAAATCTATTTTACAATATTTTTTACTTCCATCGGTTTTTTATCTAAAAAGTCAAATATAAAAAATAAATTTGAAATCTTAGTTACACTAAGCGATCAAATCCGATTTGTTCTCTTCGACATGAAATTTGACTACGGATTCAAAAAGAGAAGGTGATACTGAGCACTCCTGCATTCATTGTTTTTCTGGGTCAGTAACTGTTTTTGATTTAAGGTTTCGTCCTGAATCAGTTTGAAAAGTTCAAAAATTAATCAAAATAGAAAAAATTACCGGATCATTGTAAAATAAGACTTGCTTGAACCCCATTTTTTTCCTAAAACGTTACGTGATGGGAAGTTTTTGACCTCAGATTCGTGTTCAACGTGAAAAATTCTTTCGCAAAAACTCCATCTTATTAGCAAAACCCATCTTAAAATTAATTTTATAACGCATTATTGCTCAGAGCACCACGACTAGAAAGATCTCTTTCAATGCTGTGACTTCACGAATTTAGGGAATATAAGCCAACCTCATCCGGGTTCCTTATCATTGATAATGGCTCAAATTCTCAATGATGATCATTTGAAAAAAATTAGCCTCTACAATTTTTGGTAATTTTTTTGAGGTTGGGTACATCATCAGAAGTGGGAAGTCAATGAGTTAATGAAATTATGTACCTCACGATAAAAAAAATGCACTAGAATGCACATTGAATAATATTTATTTGAAAAAATTTAATTTGATTATTCTGGAAATTTTTTGTATTTCGGCCATTTTTTTGAGGTTAAGATTAAAAAAGATCGGAAAATTTTTCCTAAAATTTTAATTTTATAGGGTCCATCAAATGTATCATTGATTTAATTTATTGTATTTAAAAATCAGTTTGATAAAAATTATTTATGAATATTTTCTTCGAATGAAAACCTCCTCCCCCCGAAAAAAATTTCTGGCTACGGCCCTGGATTACAGTATAAGTACTGTCTTAGTAGAGTACAAACTCGGTATGAGTACAGTGGAGTATAGTGAACCATTCATTATGCACCATACACATTGACGACGGCAGCTACACGATTGCATCTGTCAAATTATTTAAAAACACATCGCTTATTTACTAAAAGACTTTCATAAGTCAAAAAAAAACACGGTTTTTGAATTAATGATGCAGAATTATTCATATTTTGTATACTCTGCACGTGTGAATTATAAGATTTCTTCTTTTTTCTGCAAAGTGGGAGTCAATTGAAAACTTAAACGCCTTTTCTGTAAAATCGCGTTTTTTGAGTTACAACAGTCTTTTAGTAAATGAGCGACATGTTCTTATGAAGACGATTATTTTGGCGACGACACGACCACATGACCACCGACCACAATTGTGGCTGTATCCAATTTTAAATCTATTTCTAATTTGACAAGCGACACAGAGAGAAGAGAGTTTGCTTTTGTTGTTTTGTCTGTATTTGCTGCAGGTGGTGCCGCTTCCATTGTGTTTACTAGGTGACTACACGGTGACAGTTGTAGCTGACTGAATTTCGTAGTCGTGTGTTCGTGTAGCTGCTGTCGTCAATGTGTATGGACCATAAGCTTTGATACTTATAACTGAAGAGCATTTTAGAGATATTTTTTTTCGCTGCAATAATTAAAACCTTTTATAGTCGGTAATACCGTTACTTAAATTATTAAGTTAATACCTGGAATATATGTTTTCTTGTGCGACACAGTTCCTCAAGCAACTTTTTGTAATTTAGCATATACGCTTAGAGCAGCGAAGGCCAAACATTTGCACGCAGGCAAATGAGCGTAAGGAATTTGACACGTACAGAGCTTATTTCCATAGAAAGAGTGCTCAATCGATCATTGTACATGTATAGGTGGCCACCACTGCCTTAGCGTCATGAATGGTTCGTTGCTCATATCAGTGCTATGTGCTTCAGAGCATCAGTGGTAATAACTTGGATAAAACTTAGATTTAGTATTCTGCGAAGACATAAACTCTGGTACCCGCGGTTTTCCGGGGTATTTAAAAACGAATTGTATGTAAGGTGAGCAATTTTCGGGTACCCGATTTCAAGTATTACCCGTAATTTTCGGATACCCGAATTCAGGTATTACCCGAAAATGTTCGGGTACTCGCAAAATTTTCGGGTGCCTGTTGACCGAAGTGCCCGGGTACCCGTGACATCGGGTAATACCCGCATTTTCAGGTACCCGTTGACCGAAGTGCCCGGGTACCCGTGACATCGGGTAATACACGGGCATTTGTGTTGGCCGTTTCTTACCCGACGGATATCAAGAGCACTATTTCTATGCTTTATTCATAACAAAATTTGAAGGCACTATTACATTCTTAATGTTGTATCTTCTGTTCACCTTTCAATTTGGTCAGTGTCGGCTAAATGTGTAAAAAGTGCTTTAAACAAAAAGCTGTACAGTTGACGCTGTTTTTTATGCATATGTTTCAGTGTTTCAGTACCAAAGCTTTCTGAAACATTAATGCTTACACATGCATTTCGTCAATTTCAGAATGGCCGTCACTGATTTAGACTTACATATAACGCTATTGTAGTATAATATCAATAATTTGTGAATAGCATTTACATTTTCCCAAATGAATTATTTCTGTTGTAACTTTTTAGATGACAGTTTAATTGACAGCCTTTGTGGCCTATGTACGTTCTTAATTAAAACGCTACTATTTCACTTTACTTTAAGTACAACATTAAATTCAAATGTCTCAAATGGCTTCAAGTTTTTCTATAAGAATATCATGAAATCTTGATGTCCAGATAATAATGAATTAAATTTCCCATAAAATATTTATAAAAATAGGTGTCTCTATTAGCACCAAGTAAATAATATTTTAAAATTTCTATTTTATTTAGAAATATCTTCTCACCCAAATTTCCTAGAATGCCTTAATTCTATTTAAGTTTACCTTTTAGCATTTATTTAGTCTTTCTGCTCTTTCCTCTGAAATTTCTTTATAAGAATAACACTTCAGGCATTTTTTCATGATATAATAATGATATAACGCTAAAAATATGTTTCGTAAATATTCAAAGAAAATATTTTGCTATAGCAGTCAGAAGAGGAATAGAAAATTCCAACCCACCATCTGTGTCTTCTCCATTTTAGTCTAATGATGAAACCACCTGATGCTCATAGCATTACAGGTACATAAATTAGAATTTAAGTTAATGTAAATAGCATTTGCTGTGTAGTTATGAATGTTGATAATTGCATTGAAACGTATTTGAAGTATTTTGCAAATGGAAAGAAGAACTGTAAAAATTCTTTGAATATTTTTTAGGAGAATTAAATTTTGTTGTAAATTCTAGTTAAACTTTAAAATTAAATTTTTTTCATTTTTAAAAAATTCTAGCATCCAATTTAAATTAAGTAAGAAACTTCACTTAAGTTTGTGTGTTAATACTCTTTCTCTCTATATTAATCAGTGACGGCCAAGCTAAAAATTTAGTGCAAAAAAGGTTGAAGCTTTTCAATAAGTATAGTGTCGGTTTCAAGTTGTTTCACTTTCGCTTTTTTCGTATATTTTTCAGCTTAAAATATTTCTAAATGCGGAGCATGAAATGGCCGACACTGTTTTAAAAATACTAGAGGTTTTAAATCAGTGTTTCCGATTAAAATATTATAGCTTAAAGTTTTTCGAGAATATTTCATGTTAGACGGTCTATTTTTTAAATGAGAACCACTGCACTAACTACATTGTTTTTTATGCATGCACATCTACAGGGCCGTAGCCAGAAATTTTTTTCGGGGGGGGGGGTTTTCATTCCAAGAAAATATTCATAAATAATATTTATCAAACTGATTTTTAAACACAAAAAATTAAATCAATGATACATTTGATGGACCCTATAAAGTTAAAATTTTGTGAAAAATTTTCCGATTTTTTTTAATATTAACCTCAAAAAAATGGCCAAAAGTGACAAAAAATTTCATTAACTCATTGACATAATTTCATTAACTCATTGACTTCCCACTTCTGATGATGTACCCAACCTGAAAAAAATTACCAAAAATTGTAGAGGCTAATTTTTTTCAAATGATCATCATTGGGAATTTGAGCCATTATCAATGATAAGGAACCCGGATGAGGTTGGCTTATATTCCCTAAATTCGTGAAGTCACAGCATTGAAAGAGATCTTTCTAGTCGTGGTGCTCTGAGCAATAATGCGTTAAAAAATTAATTTTTTGGTTGGGTTTTGCTAATAAGATGAAGTTTTTGCGAAAGAATTTTTCACGTTGAACACGAATCTGAGGTCAAAAACTTCCCATCACGTCACGTTTTAGGAAAAAAAATGGTTCAAGCAAGTCTTATTTTACAAGGATCCGATAATTTTTTTTATTTTTATTAATTTTTAAACTTTTCAAATTGATTCAGGACGAAATGGTTCAAGCAAGTCTTATTTTACAAGGATCCGATAATTTTTTTTATTTTTATTAATTTTTAAACTTTTCAAATTGATTCAGGACGAAACCTTAAATCAAAAACAGTTGCTGACCCAGAAAAACTATGAATGCAGGAGTGCTCAGTATCACCTTCTCTTTTTGAATCCGTAGTCAAACCTCATGTCGAAGAAAACAAATCGGATTTGATCGCATAGTGTAACTAAGATTTCAAATTTATTTTTTATATTTGACTTTTTAGAAAAAAAACCGATGGAAGTAGAAAATATCGTTAAATAGATTTTATTTTCACTTTTTTTCCATCCATTGGCAATTAATCTCAAAAATTAGAATAAAGTTTCCACATTTCGAGGGGGGCGGGGTTCAGAACCCCCAAAACCCTCCCCCTAAATACGGCCTTGCACATCTATGTTGCCAACTTACTTAACTTACTGGTGAAAACTCATTAATTTTAAGCTTTTAAGCACTAATTTCCGAAACACAAAGGAATTAGTTGGTAAGCCAAGAGAAAATTAAAGCATTCAAATGAAGTGGCAAGCGCAGAAGATATTGTCTGATTAAGTTGTGCATAAATTAATTAAGTGGTCATACTACAAACAAACTTCCAAAAAAAATGCACTTAATTAGTTTCGTTTAAAGCAATGAAAATCTTCAACAATAGTTGAACGCTATGTAGACGTTGACATGAAGATGGAGGAAATTAATGAAAGTTTTTCTTTTAATACTCAAGTCATTCATTGTCTTAGGTAGACTCTAATGAATGACGCCGCTGAGGCAAGGGTATTGACGATCAACGATGAGAGCTCATTTGTAACATTGGAGAAAAAGATACTTCACTTCACTTCAATTGAGACAGGGTCATAAAAATTCAGCTTCTTCACTAACTATTACGTCTTGAGTGGTAAGAGTGGTAAAATGTGCCGGGTCTAGGAAGTTATTGAGCTCTAAACTTGGTAGTAAAACATACAAAATAGGAGGCGTGACCAATCCCAGCCAACTGGTGCCAATAAACTAGAACAGAGGCAATATCTCTGGCGAAGTTTTTTGACACAGATAAGGCACAGATATATCGTTCTAGTGCCAGCTAATTAAATAAGACTTTGGTAGGTAAGTACGTTGGCAGATTGAGTATCTGTTTGCATTTCCAGAACAGAAACCTATGTAGGTGTAAGAAGCAATATACTCATTATCACTGTCGGATCCAGGATGGGGGTTTCAAGGTAAAAACCGATGTTTTTCAGCAAATGAAACGCGATTCTCAGAACAAGTATACAGTCTTTGCCTCCAAAACAATCAGGTTGCAATATATCCCCTTAGCCGGGATCCGCTAATGCTCATTATCATTTAGGACTATTATCTATTTATATTAAATTCGTTTACCCTATAATTTTTAGTTTAATCGCAGTTTTAGATATAATGGCGGTTTCCTAACTAGGTCCAGCTAGACCTGGATATACTCAGAGAAAATATCTCACGATTCTGCAATTGCAGCAGTCGATTCATACTCAATACCACCCTCGCTCCCTTCTTCACAATTAGGAGCCACAATCAGTAACTAATCATTCGGTTCAGTCTGTACCCTAATAAATGCAGTGTAGCTTGATGGCATCATCCACCGAATTCTGAATATTGAGTAAATATATGGATTAGTTTTAATCTTCCCTCTGGCCAATATCGAAAATTTATTCTCTTCCATCAAACTCGTTCGCTTTTACTTTCCTCAATATTTTTATGATCCATAATTCATACAAGAGAGGTGTGGATCTTGAGGAATTAAGCGACAAGTGGTTAGTGCTGATTCGATACCCACATAGTATCGATACTTTTATTCATTACTTGTATCGAATAAAAGTATCGATGCTACCGAAAATATCGGGGAAAAGTATCGAATATGTACTTGTATCAAATACTCGTTTAAAGAGACAAATTACACTTTTTTTTTTTAAGTGGCTGTCTAGGAAAACATTCAGGGCAGAACGGCCCATTGTGATATAATATGGTTGAGCTTACAGTTTACACTATTCAACACGAGTTTTTCGCCTATATGTACATCATGGTTTTGAGATATTTCCACTGAAAACACGTGAAATTACGTTAACTTAAGTATATGATATTAGCAAATCGCTAGAAAATTTATAATAGAAGGAAAGGTTAGGTTAGGTTAAAGAAGGGGCCTTATTAAGCCCATTGTGATGCCCTTCATTTTATATTTGGGTGACCTTCCCTATCTGTTCGGTTCCCTGCGAATCCAGACTGGATCCTTTGGAAACCACCCAGTCTTGAAGAGAAAGCTGTGTAAATCTGAAATCTGTGCATCAGCTATGTCTGTTAGTCCGTCAAAGAACGTCGCCCCGAGAGTTCGGAGTCGTCGTTCCTGAAATGAGGAACAATGCCATAGCAGATGCTCGACCGATTCCACAGCGTCCTCGTCTATACAGCCTCTGCATATATCATTGGTAGATAACCGCCATTCGCATAACATTACGCCCACAGCGCAGTGACCGGTGATAACACCCGACACCATGTGCACAGCATGTTTATCAAGTCACAAAATACTTTTCGTCCTTTTAATGTTTAGTCATGGCCACAGGATACGTGCAATCTTGCAATCTACCCTGGCCGACCAAGCTCTGTTTGTGGATTTAGTTAACCACTCTCCTATTGTCCCTGCTGTAACACAAAACGGTGGTAGTAGCGTGTTGATTGCGTCACTGGCTGGCATTCACTCCCTTGCTTGGGCAAGTTTGTCCGCCATGTCGTCCCCTTCAATATTGCTATGTCCGGGAACCCAACGTAAGCTTACCCTACAGTGTCTTATGCTGCTCAAAACGTTACGACAATCTTGCACTACCTTTGATTATGACAATGGATCCGATAGCTTTCATGGCTATCCACACAGATTACAGCTTCCTTAAGGAAGGTGCTTTTTATGTGTTCCGCTGCCTTCATGATGACAAAAACCTCCTGTTGGAAAACGCTACAGTAATCCGGTAGTCTACATGACTACATGTTTCACAAAAAATTCCCTCCCCAGTTCCTTCATCTGTCTTTGATCCGTCAGTAAAGTAGACTGTTGAAAGGTATTCAACATCAGGCTGTAGAGCCAGCTGTCTCTGGAGGGATAGTCGACCGGAATTTTCCAATTGAAATCACTGCATGTTACCAGGTAATCAGTTGCCTTACCTATAAGGATGTGCGTAGTATCATCTCTCATTAAATTGTCCAGTAAACTGGAGTGTCGCAGTTGGCTGATGTCAGCTAGTTAGACTCTCTCAACTTGAAAATAGTCTTGGCTGCATTAGCCTTTAAAAACATGCCCAGGGCAGGAAGGTATAGATTCATCTCCTGAGCCATTAGTGGCGCTCTTCTTACAGCTTCTGTAGTGCCCAGAATGGCGAGTCTTTGCACCTTCTCTAGTTTGCATCGGTTGCTCTTTTTAGTCATTACCGCCCACCATATTAGAGAACGGAAGGTGATGATTGGATTATAAGTATTATATGGCTTTAAACCTCATATCTTCCCGAAGGTCCCCTTGCAGTCATATGTGGGATTAAGCCTTATTCTCATTCTTTCTTTTGTGTTCGTCTTCCACGAAAGCTTTGAGTCCATTGTCCTCTTACTTAAAAAAAACCCAAAATCAATTTTTCATTAATTAATTTTTATATATATTTAGGTAATTGAATTTACATTTCACTTAATGCAATTATTGAAAAGCATTTGAAAAAAGCATTATGTTAAAAGCAAAAAACTTTTGCGTTTTACATTTTAATAATTATTACATTTAATTAATTAATTAATTAATAATACAACTGTACATATATGAATGCATACAAGTATATATATATTTTTTATATTTAATTTAAATTTATATATTAAGCACATACAAACATACACAGTTAATTAATTTACCTTTAACAATTTTCGATTTTTAATTTAAATATATTAAATTATTTGATTTTGTATGCTAACTAGAAGGAATCAATTATTATTATTATTAAATTTATTTATAGTTTTATTCAATCGAAAAAAATTTTATTCAATTAAAAAAGCCTAAAATGATTTGTTTTTCCATAAATTGAAATAATTTTTTTTTTTTTAAATTTAGAATTCCTTAATTTATATTTATGTAAATTGAATTTAAAAATCAATTTGACTTTTATGACTAAACTTTTCTATAAATATTTCAGAATTTTACGCTTTCTTTGTGTTGTGTATGCAAATACACAACGCACACATGCAAATGTGTTATAATTTATAATTATATGTATTTCTATAAATATTTGCATAATTAAATTACAATATTTTAATGAAAACTTAATATCTTTTAATAATTTGTTTTGCTGTTGTTTATTTTGAATTTATTTAGAATATTTTATATATACATACATACATGTTTAAATATTAATTATTAAATTTCAATTACTTCAGCAGTTTGTTTTCCTATTTTTATTTATGGTAATTTTTATTTACAACATTTCTGTTTTTTATTTTAGCTTAATAGTTAACATATTAAATTCTAGAGCTAATATATTTAAGTTACTTTTTTTCTTTTTACTTATATTTAATTTAATTTATATTTGAACAATTTTAGGTTGCTAAAGGAAAGTGAAAGTAAAGAATTCCTTTGATTTAATTATAGGTGGAGAGATAAGATTTGACTTTAATCTGGGAAATGAACTCTAGGAAGAGATCTAGTCTCGGAATAAAAATATTTAAAGGGTATAGTCGTGAGAGTTTTAAGTAGAGCGATTTGAAAGTGGATGTTTTTTGACCTGCCTCTCAAGTTTCAAAACCTATCGATAAACGGCCCAGTAACTTCTTGGCTAATTACACTATACAACGGCCAAAAAAGCTCAAGAGTTTTGAACGTGGGCCTTGTATATTTCGAGTATGCTGAACATGATGGCGTTTTTAGTTTTTCTCTATAACGTGGTGGGTTTTTTTTATAATGGGTTAAAAAAGAAACGTCCACACAAAAATTGTTTGTAGATTTTTGAACAAAATAAAGATTTACAAATAATATTTTTTATGAACGATTTTTTTTTTCAACCCGTTGTAAAATAATTAGACTATACAGAAAAAAACTGAAAACGCCATTATGTTCAGCGTACTCGAATTATATAAGATCCCCTTTCAAAACTCTTGAGCTTTTCTATTTGGTCAATTCCATTGTGCAGTGTTTCTATACATATATGATTTTTTTTAAACTTAAACTTTTTAAAATTAGACGTTATAGAGAAAAACTAAAAACACCATCATATTCAGCATACTCGAATTATATAAGATCAATTTTCAAAACTCGTGAGCTTTTTTTTTTGGTAAATTCCGTTGTGCTGTGTTATCTATACTGTTCGACATTGCGGCTACTAAATATTTATATACTTCATTCTTTACATTAAACAGCGCCACCAAAAAAAATTAGGTATAGGTATTAAGGAACAACTAGTAAATTTTTACGTATTTTCAGTCGCTGAATTCAAATTTTAGGTCGGAATTTCGAAATTAGCTCGCTCTCATCTATACTGCTGGCCAGGCTATTTTAAAGACTAAGAGAGAACAATGACTCGAAGACACGGCTATATTAGACTTTTTTCGTGTTGTTTCCTGAGTCGTGATTTCCATGGATGACAATTCTGGTTCACCGAACGAGGTGGTGGGAACTTGTACTTTGTACAGCTCCTTCAACCCCTTCCCCCTCCCCCCTCAAGGTGGGCTGTCCAGCAAAACAAACTAGTCAATGTCCATATTTTTAGCCGCTGAATTCAAATCCACATATAGAATTCCAAAATTAGCTCGTATTTTGTTAAAACGTTAAAACAATTTTTTCAAATTTTAGTATTCTTTAGATGAGCAAAAATAAATTGAGCTAACTTTAGAATTCCAAACTCGGATTCAGAGTCAGCAACTCAAAAAAAAAAAATATGGGAATGAGTATTCCGGTTCGCCGAAATTCCCATTTTTTTTCGGAACGGTGTCGGGAGTGGAGGGGTCGGCTCATGTATTCTCTACATTTGATTCTACCTACACAACTTGAGAATATTGTGGGATATTGAGAATATTAGTGGTGGATCCAGGATTTGAATTTTGGAGAACTGATTTAGAATATTTTTTTGGAAATATAATAATTAAATATTGCAAGTAATAATTATTAATACTCTAGAGCAAAGACAACAAAAAGATTTTATAAAAATTATATGGGCAGTAAAATATTTTTGTGATAGTCTAGAGCAGATCAGGGTAGAGACAATATCGGAGACCAGAGTAAAAATCGAATAGAAATTCAAATCAAAACTCAGACGAAAAACAAATGAAAAGACAAATCAAAATTCAGACCAAATCTCAGTTCAAAAAAACAAAACAAAGCTTGGTCACAAATTCAGACCAAGGCAGACAAAATTCAGACCGAAATTCTGAGAAATAGCTACTCTAAAACAACATACTGAACCTCAGATCAAAATTCAAACTAAACTTCACACCAAAACGTTGATGAAATGCAAACCTAAAAATTAGAGTAAAATTCGGTTTTGAATTCAGACCAGGAGGAAATGACGAAAAATCAGACTAAAAATCAAACGATCCAACCTCACATAAAAAATTAACTCAGAATTAGTTTTAAATTATGACAAAAATTAGATCAAAACGCAAGCGGAAATGCAAACCAAAATTCCGATAATAGACTAAAAAAAAAAAAACAGATCAGAATTTAGTTCCATATTCAAAACAAGGGCAGATAAAAGATCAGACCAAAAATTCTAAATAAACTCAGATTAAAACTCAGACCAAAAATCAGAAAAAAATTTAACCGCTAAATTATTATTATTATTTGAAGGAAGGACGACTCGAAAGTCAGGCACTGCGACCTATAAGATCTATTGTACCAAAGCCCCAAGAAAGAAAGAAAGAAAGAAAGGAAGAGAGAAAGAAAGATAGTAGCGCTAAAACTCGGACAGAAACTCCAATCAAAATGAGAGACCAACAGCAAAATAAAATTTAGATCAAATTTAAAACTAAAATGAAATCTAAAGACATACAGAAAATTCAGATTCTAAAGCTACTCAGACCATAATTCAAACAAAAAATCATAGAGAAATTCAGGCTAAACATCAGACCAAAATTCAGATCAGAAGCAAATCAAAATTCAGAAACCAAACTAAAACTTCTATCAAATTCGAAACAGAAATTAAGTAGAACTAAAAACAGACCAAAATTTAGTAGCAAATTCAACCCCAGAATAGACGAAAAGTAAGAACATGAATGAGACCAAAAGTCAAACCAAAGTGCAGAATAAGTTCAAAAACTGAGTTTGTCTAGCCACATAACTCCATTGATATTATAGATGATTGGTCTACAAAAATTTTTGTAAAATCAATCATAGTGATAAAATTAGCTTTGGTAGGCTGCATCAAGCTCTGACCGAGCGTATCGTCAATTCCATTATAACATCTTGGGTGGACAGCGTGGTTAGGCAGAGGGCGGTTAAAATGCAGCATGGTAGAGACAAAACTAAGGGTAGAGTTAGCAGGGGCTGTCCACAGGGAAGTATGATATTACCCACCTTATGGATCATCACTGTAGTCATACATCTAGTAAGACTGGACCGGTCAGGCATACATACTATTCGGTATGCCGACGACATTGTGGTTGTTGTCTGTGGTGAGTTGATTGAGGCCATATCCTATATCATGAGAGGGGCATTCAAAATGGTGGAGAAATGATGCAGGAAACAAGGCCTTAGCATTAACGCAGGGAAGTCAAGCAAAATACTCTTCTCACGTAAAAGAGTTGGCCTGTGAAGGGAACCATTTAAACTTCTTGGATCTGAAAGTAACACGTCCAGGAAGGTCAAATATTATGGGGTAACCTTAGATAGCAAACTAACTTGGAACGATCATGTTGAGGACAAGATTCAGAAGTCTAAGAGGCCCATGGCATAACTCGACGGCCCTACATGGACATATTCGAATTCTAGATACTTTATACAAGGATATTCAGGGAACGCGAATGCCTATGGATGGCATGGAAAAAGTCAAAATAACTGAGAAAAGTTATAAGACCCGGATAGCTGATGGAACCGTGGACGTGGAAATTGCGGATAGCGTTATCAGTATTTTCACTGATGGTTTGCTGCTGAAAGGTAGAAATTTAAATTTGTCTACGCTTGGGAAATTATGTATGTGTCTACCAAGTAGAGAAGATGCTGTGTTTAGTGCATGCACTGGACCACCTTATGAAGAATCAGGTCAATGGCAAGACAAATGTCATTGTCCTTGACAATCAGTTAGTGATTAAGTGCGTGCAGCGGACAGGTATACAAGTTTAACCTCTAGATTGGTCATGGAGTGTGTTCAAAAACTCAAGGGCTGCACTAGTGTAAACGAGCTTACGGTAATGTGAGTGAGAGGACATTCAGGCATAGAGCAAAATGAAACTATTGACCTTTTGGATAAAAAAAAGGTTCAACAAATGAATTTTGTGGACCAGAACCATGCATTGACATTGGTGATGAATTGCTGGAGGGCCTGTTAAAACAATGGATAAACTCTGAACATCGTAAAAGATGGAAAGAGGTCACTGATTGCAGGCTGGCAAAGACGGCCGTGAAGTGGTCGTGCAGTGAGTCAGCTAAAGTCGTTGGACTAAACCGAAAGACTTTGAGTTAACTAACAGCGCTGACTACGGGTCACGCTCCTTTCAGGTATCACCTAAAGAAGATAAAACTTGTATGTAGTGTTTGGAAGAGCTAGAAACTGCGGCTCACTTACAGCAGAAGGTTGGCAATCTTGGGTCATCGATATGTTGAAGGAACAGAAATTAGGCACCTGGCCTATAAGGATATGCTTGCGTTGACGCAGAATGTCAATACTGGGAGCATGCTCGTTTACGAGTGATTAGAGTAGAGGCATCAGGCGATAGGGAACGAAAATGGATCCGTCTGGATCTGATTTGGCTAATTCACAAACTAAAAATAATAATAATAAACTTAACCTATTTGTATTGAAAAAAATCTGGTTTGAAAGGCAAGAAAAAGTAAGAAGAAACGACGAAGCAGGTACTCAAAAATATCAGGGATTGAATTTTCCATATTTAAAAATTGATTGAATTGATCCCTGATAAATTGTGTTACATAAATGTAATAATAATTAGAATTCTGAACAGTTTTAATTACACTTATCTATGTACTTATTTCATAGGTAGCTCTTTAAATACAAAGGAATATTTACTTTCCATCTTAATAAATATTTTATTTCTTAAATTTTTTACAGTGTTACATACATATATAAACATATATCTACAGACAGCAGGTTTCATACCGGATGATAAATTCCAAAGTAGATAAAAGAGTGTTTCCACAAGGATTCATACAGCAGAGAAAATATGTCAACAGTAGCAGCAACAATTGCCGGTTTCATTTTAATCCCATAATCTTGATCTAATTCGTATTGCACCCGCATGACAAAAACAACAACTGAACCAATTATGGATAGTTATGATGCAGATCGAGATTTTTGGATACAAAAATTCCTGCCATTACTCTATAAAAAATATGGATGAAGGTATACAAAGTTTCGACTAATTGCTGTTCAGAATGAGCTCTTAAATTATATCGTTTTCGTTAATTCACCCTTTCATCAGCTTTTTCATGTAACATCGGTTTCAAATTAGCTTCTTGAGTAGTAGGTAGTATTCGTATATAGTAAAGTATTAATTTCAAAATTACTTTCACTAAATATAATTGCACAAAAATATGTACCCATATTTATAACATTTAATATTATATTTTTGTACATTGTTTGTTTGAAGATACTGTGTTGTTAATAGCAACAGCGTATGTTCACCGGAAGCTGCCATTTTAAAGGCATTGTATGTATATATATTATTTTAAGCACACCTTAGAAAGAGGTATTTAAGAATATTTTTCATTTTCTATTTTGCAAATACTCACATGAAACTCGTAGTTTTAATATATTTTTTGTTAATTTAGTTTTTAAACATCATTAAATATAATTTATACTATATTTCTTTTTAACTGACTTAACTTACGTAAAATTAACTTCATATATTGTAATACTAAATTTTAATTTTTATTCAAGGTACTCACGACATTTACTTCTTTTTGATGTGCAAAAAAAAATCATTTCTTTGCCAATTAATGGCTACAAAAAATGATTTTTATTACAAAGAAGCAAAAAAATATATATATTTCTTTTTACGAAAATATAATTTAAATAATATTTTGGACTTTGTGCCCGATTTTAATAAAGTATGTTGTATTCAATTTTCTTTATATACAATTCTAAAAAAAAATGCAAATATTAATTTGATCTATTTTATACATATTACATAAATAGTAGAAATACTAAATGTAGTTACTATATACATAAATATATAATTAATTAAGAATTTAAATTCATTTTTTCTAGAAGAAAGTCAGTCTGTAGAAAATTCATGTTTAATTTAATGTTTTAAGAGCATATATATATAAATATAAAGTCTATGTTTGAATAGAATACAATAAATAAATTGAAAATCAATTGAAGGAAGCTAAATACTACATATGTAGGTACATTTATAGGGAATATATAGGATATTCTTCTTATTCTAGAATAGAATTTAATCGGAGTTAAAATTCTAGAATTCAGTTGATTATGCATAGGAATCTAATTGAAAAATTATTTTACTGTCGCTGTTCACGCTTTATATAAATTAAAGTACTGGGTACCCGTTACCCGTTTACAGGTTGAAAGTGTGTGTAAAAAAAATTACTCTACTTACAATAACAAAATATACGCCATTTGTATTGACTTTCATTTTACACTTTTACTCTGAGTACAAAAAGAAAATTCAGTGCTGCCAACTTATTGATTTATATGACAGCAAAAAATAAAATACAATAGTTCTGTTGCTAGAACATTGAATTGGCAACATTGTTGGGAGAGAAGAGATTGAGGAGAGATCATTGAGATTTATCTTAGAGTGCACTCACTACACGGTTGCTACTTTGGTACAATTCTACCAAAACTGGTACATGTTTTTAAAATTTGGTACATTCTGTGGGCACAGTTAGCTTTTATAATAATAAAGAATTGTAAATTTATGTTCAAAATATTTTTTGTTGAAAAAGGTAAAATTTAAATACACATATATATAATATATAATGCTTTCAAAAAAATTGTGTGTCGGACAAATAAATAAAATACAAAATATATTTCAATTAGTGTGTTACTTTTTATAAAGGATGTAGTCTGGTGTTCCGGCCTAATTTTTAAGGTTATTTCGGGAATTTTTTATTATAACAAAATAAAATGTGATCATTTAATTTTTTTATTTGTTATTATTGACATCTTTAACTGTACAAAAAATTGTTTTTGGAATTTATTTTACGATATTTTTTTAGTGTTTTTTACATCCAAAGTAGGCACCTAAAAAAAAGGTGTGGGGCTGGCCCGGGTGATTACAGTACTTAAAGTCTTCTTAAACAAACAATTTAAATAGATTATTGTTCTGTAAGCTTGTGATTCTAGCAGATAGTAGTTTTAAACATTTGGATTAAAAAATAACAAAATGGCGGACTTCAAAATACTTTTTAAATCGTGTTGTTTTTTGCTGAAAATCGTTGTAAAAAATAGGAAATAATGATTCAAAATAAACAATTCTACTAACAGCGAGTGCCATGGGCGTGTAAAATAACACATTAAAAGTTCAGCCCAATCGGTTCGATAGAATTCTCTTATACCCCTGAGCCGGTCAATAAAACATTGTTTCGAGAAAAAAGCTTTTTAAGTTTTAACAACAGATAAAGTTTTCACAACAGGCGCTCTCTATTAATATTTTAAGTTTTGGTCTGAAACTCGAACACCAGACTACATCCTTAATAAATAACTATTAATGTTATTTATTTTATTGGTACATTTTCCCCCCATTTGGTACATTTTTTTGTAAATATTGATACAAAATAAAATGAGTAAGTGGCAACCGTGACTCACTATTTCAGTTTTAGATGCGCTCTTTTACACATAACCAAACACTTTACTCATAAAATATTAAGAGAGATATTAATGATTAACGGAAAATCTAAGGTTTGAGCATTGTCCAGTTCTGGAATATACTTATTGAAATATTTTATTTATAGAAAATACTAGGATTTATTATGCATTTTTTTTAATTGAGTAATGAGAAACAACCCAAATAAATACAAATTAAAACTTATAATCGTAAGGCCTGGAACATCAACCACTTCTATCACCCTTCCTCATTGCGAAAGACCCTGGTAATTGGTAAGTACACAAAAACCTTGAAAAATATGCTTCAGCAAAAACTTAAAATATTTGTATTTAAAATTATAATTTGAAGATACTCTTTTTTTTTTGTCAATAGCAGAGATTCCTTGGTATTGAATAAAACCAGTATAATCACAAAAAGCTCGGACCCTTTAAAGGATATTATATTTGTGAACTGCCAAGCTGCAATAAATGCACTAACATGCCCAAACTGCAATCCAAAGCAGTATTAAGTTACTTGGATGCTCTTAAGGAAATTAGAAACAACCATCAAGTTTAACCCAGTTGGACTCCCAGGTTGAAGAGTACTGAAAAGCAGATAAACTAACTAGAATAAGAGCAGCCTGTGATCCGGAAAATGAATGCCTATATGAACAGTGAAATCAAGTTTGGACCAAACAAGAAAAGAAACAATCAACAGACTCATAAAACTAGGAATGACTTCGTGAAATTCCGAAGTTGATGGCCCTTCTTAAAATAAAAATACACAAAGTTTCAACTTCTTCAAGAAATGAAATAAGCTCGAATTTCAACTTGAATACTCCCAGATTGTAATGCATTGGTACAAGGGCTTTGAGGTTTGTAGCTGCAGTTTCATAGAGACCATCCAGAGGCAGACTGTACGAAGACCTAAAGAAACTGGAAGAAATCTCGTCAACAAACCTAATAAGTTTGATCCAGAGCACTAGTAGGTGGTTTGATATAGATGTAAGAGTGATTAAGGTACCACATTTAAGGAAATCATAATGGACCAGTTTCTGTCCTCCGAAGGTGCTCTGGCATGATCTTCTGACCACTTTTCTTCAAACTAACTTAACCAAATCTAAGAACTTTTTACGTTCAAGTGAAGCTTAATCAATTAAATCAAGCCTCCTTGAAACAAAATTTTATTTTTTTGACATAGATAAAGTATTTAACAATATTAACTTATATTTTTTTTCAATTCTTGCTAAAATTTTGTAGAGAAAATGCTCATCCCTGTAGGACTTCATGAAGAAATCTCAATTTTATACGAATTCACATAAAAAAAAGCTGCGGTTGGAGAATGTGATTACTTACTCTTGAAGTTTCACATGGTTTGCTGATTGCTCAATATGCTAAGAATATCTGCCATCTTTTTCACTAATGAAAAGCTTATCTCAAGCAAATACGATAAAATATGTTCAATGAAAACGCGCACAGCCAAAAGAAATTAAAATTTCAACGATTAAGCCACGAGAAAGGAATTAATCTAACGCATTGGAATAAGTTCAGATTACGATTAAAATCCAGACGCAGAAAAAATCCAGTCTGAAAATCTGACCAAAATTCAAACCAAAAATTAGTACAAAAGTTGAACAAAAATTTAAACCAAAATCAAGTCAAAACTTAAACCATATGCAAACCAAAATACAGATATAGTTCAGACTGAATTCGGACAAAAAGTCAAACCAGAAATCAGATCAAAAACAAACCAATTATCAGACTAAAATCTAGACAAATATTAGGATTTAAATAAAGACCAAATTCAGACCAAAACTCAGCCAAAAATTAGACCAAACATTAAGTAAAAGTTTAAATCAACAGCATATCCAAACCAAAAATCAACTAAGGTCAAATTTAGACTAGAGCTTGGACCAAAAATCAAAATAGTAACCTGATCAAAAACACTAAAATTCGAGACCAAAACACATTTGAAGTTTACAATTCATAAAATTTTTGCTAATTTTCAAAAATCTTCTTATGACTTTGACCCTCTTTTGGAACCAATAAACTTTATTCTATTTGGGATATTATTTTTGCAATATTTCTTCCGTTATAAACAGCAATATCAGAGCTGTGAGCTTTGAAGTTAAGCGCAAGTTAAATTTAAGTAAGTATTTATAACAAAATATTCGTTTTTTGTAATTAAGTGTTAAATTTATTTTGGCCAATGAAAAATTGTACCTAAAATGTGCCAATTGTACCTAATGGACTTTCTATATCGAAAAAGTAGGGAAAAGGTACAATTGTACTTACTTTTTCATCACGAATGACAATATCCACTCCGCTCATCTTTTATATTATATCACGAGCTTTTAAGTCGTTGGATTATGAGTTTGAGTCTTGGAAATTGCAACTCTCTCTTTTTTTGTTTATTTGCTTAATTAAAATCATCTAGCAAACAACGATTTGTTTTTGTTTTGGCTTTTCTTTTTTTTTTTTTTTTGAGAAACCTGACATAAGAAATTGAGTGAAGTTTAGGGCTCTCTGAGAGTAGCAGAGAGGTTGCTGTTGATGGGTGGGGCTTATGTCAGCAAAAAGGTCTCAGACTAATGAAATATTCAGATTAAAATCTCAGAGGGATTGCGTTCTCTCTTTTTGATATTTTTTTTGTATTTACCTCACATACATAGAAGGAAATAGAACCGTTTAGTTTCACCTTATTGAGTTTTTTGACATTAAAATCAGAAGAAGCCAATAGCTCAGGGGATAACATGATGAACTTGCGGTCTGGAGATTGACGGTTCGAACCTCAGCGGAGTTAAGTTTTCAATAATTAAAAAAAAGATGGGATGGATTTCGTTTTAATGAGCAATTGGGCAAATAATTTATAACTAGTTCTGCTGCTTTATGGCTCTGGGAGTAGCACGGAGAACTTCGAATCAAGAGGCGAGGGTTCGAATCCCTGTGACGACACGACCACTTTTAAATTTTTTTTTATTTATATTTTATGAAGCGTGTAATGCTAGCATACATCGATACATCGAACAAGTAGGGAAAAGGTACAATTGTACCTAATTTCTCATCACTGATGACAATGCCCACCCCTCATCTTTTATTTTTTATCACGAGCTTCCAAGTCGTTAGATTATGGATTGGAGTCTTGGAAATTGCAACTCTCTCTTTTTTTGTTTATTTGCTTAATTCAATTCATCTAGTAAAAAACGATTTGGTTTTTTTTGGTTCCTTTTTTTTCTTGAGAAATCTGAGTTGGGAAATTGTGAGAAGTCTAGGTCTCTATTACACTGCTTCTACACCTGCCAGTGCTGGCATGCCAATAGAGAATACTTATTATCTGTCAAAAAACAGAAAAATTGTCTTTGTGACGTAGGCGTCGTGCCAATTATCATGCCAATTCATTTCCAGCAAAATGTCAGGCACTTCATTTCTAACAATTTCCTCGCCCTGCTCTACTTTGTTTTTGTTTTCTCTCACAAATTTGTAGAAACGTCAAATATTGTCCGCTTACGTCAAATCATTGGCATCGAAATATGCTTGCCAGTGACTCTGCCAATGAAAAAAGTGCTGGCGCTGGTGTAGACGCTGGGTTAGAGTAGCAGAGAGCTAGTTTATTCAAGAGTTGCTGTTCATGGGCGGAGCTTATGTCTGCAAAAAAATTACCGCAAAAATCTCAGAGAAATTGCGCTCTCTCTTTTTTGATATTTTTTTTGTTTGTTTGTTTACCTCACATATAGAAGAAAATAGAACCGTTCGGTTTTATGTTATTGAGGAATTCGACATTCAAATTAAAAGAGGTCTATAGCCCTGAGGATAACATGATGAACTTGGAGTCTGGAGATGAGGGTTCGATCCCCAGCAGAGTTGCGCTTTAAATTATTTCAGAAAGAAAGAAGGAGATTCCTCGTTTTAATGAGCAATTAGACAAACAATTTATAACTAATACTATGGCTCAGGGAGTAGGCAGAAAACTCTGAATCAGGAGACGAAGGGTTCGCATCCCCAGTGATGAAAATTTTAAAATGCATTTTTTTTTTTTTTTTTTTTTTTTTTTTTTTTTTTTTTTTTTTTTTTTTTTTACATATATTTTATGAAGCGTAAAATGCTAGCATATATTTTTGATTTGTCTATTAAATATCTACTAAATTGCGGTTTTGAGCATTGAAAAGTTTGCTTAAAATTAATTAAAAGCCTATTTTATGAGATAAATTCAGCTTTAACTCGTTTATTTCAGCTTGAGTTCATTAAAATTGCTTCATTATCTACTAAATTATGGTTTTGGGCATTGAAAAGTTTGTATAAACCAATTTAAAGCCTATTTTATGAGATACATTCAACTTTAACTCGTTTATTCCAGTACAAAGTATATTTTAATTTAATTTCAGCTTGAGATCATTCAAAAAATGCTTAATTATCTACTAATTATGGTTTTGACATTGAAAAGTTTGTGTAAAATCAATTAAAAGCCCATTTCATAAGATAAATTCAACTTTAACTGGTTGGTTCTAGTATAAAATACATTTTAATTTAATTTCAGCTTGAAACCATCTTAAAATGCTTCATTTTCAACTAATGTTACGTGCTAGTAGCTTCGCTTAGTAATTAATATAATACAGATACATAATTCATGCCCTAGAAGTGGTTAAAAACCACTCAAGATTATTAAATAAATAAAAAATAAAAAAATTTAAAAATATATATATATGGACCTACAAAATTAAAAAAAAAAAATAAAATAAAAGAAAATAATCGTAGTGGAGTTTCCCAGATTCGAACTCTGCACCTCCAGATTCAGAGACTTCCACCTTACTCGCTGAGCTATTGATCTGCTTACACTAATCACATCAAATTCATTACTTAAGCAGACTAAATTTGAGTACCACTAGGAAAAATTCAAAGAGAGTAAATTTCTTTGGGAAATAAAAAAAAAGAAAAAATTATCGTAAGAGTTCTCCTCCCTAGATTCGAACTCTGTACCTTCGGTTTCAGAGACTCTTGTCTTACCCGCTCACCTATCGATCGGCTTAAACTACCCTAATCAAATTTCTTACTTAAGCAAACAAAATCTGAGTACCACTAGGAAAAATTCAAAGAGAGTAAATTTCTTTGGGAAATAAACAAAGAAAAAATTATCGTAAGAGTTCTGCCTAGATTCGAACTCTGTACCTTCGGTTTCAGAGACTCTTGTCTTACCCGCTCACCAAACGATCGGCTTAAATTACCTTAATCAAATTTCTTACTTAAGCAAACAAAATCTGAGTACCACTAGGAAAAATTCAAAGAGAGTCAATTTCTTTAGGAAGAAAAAATTAAAAAAAAACATTACTTGGCTCCACACTTGGGACTCAAACCCACACTTCCCGATTCGAAGTCATATGTGCTACCCTCAGAGCCACAGACACCTTTTAATTTCTACTGTCTAATTCTTCAATAAAGCAAAAGTAAATAAAAAAAAAATCAAAAACTGAACACAAACAACTCCTGAGAGGCTCGATCGGCCCACATTTCGTCGATCAAAATCCCCTTTTAAACATTAGAAAATTATTTTTAGCGATTGTTTTGAGTTTATAAGAGGGGAAAGTGTATTGAGGGGAAGAAGAGAGGAGAAAAGCCATAATTACTTAATCTAAAATGGGACAAAAACCTCGATTGTTCTTTCAGAAACCTTACCATTCTATGGATGAAGTAAAACCTAAGCATTCAATCTATAAAAAACAACCATAATCGAAAAAAAAAATTAATTATAAAATGAAGGTTTTAATTAATTTTTATTTATTTAAAAGCATTTAGTATATGGTAAAAATAATATTATTGCTTTAGTACCTTTCAAAATAATTTTTTAAAAATATGTATTAAAAAAAAAAAAATAATAAAAAAACGAAAGTTCACAACAACAAAAACACGAGCGGAATTGAATTCACAAATTGCAATTGAAAGATCCAGATCTCATCTCATTTGACATTATGGATATACCCACCCAACACCACATGATCACATCACACCCCTACTGTTTAACGCCGGATTCCGAACAGCGGTGTGGCAATTTGTTATACTATTACTTGGTGGTCTTGAATATATAAATAATAATAAGTTTATTAGAATTATAATTCAACAGACGAAGATAGAAATCGAACTCGAAGCTTCAGCGTGAAAGTCTAATACACTACCCACTAGACTATCGAGGTCGTCTTGCGATACATTAACAAATGCATTATGTAAACCAAAGTGAGTAAATATCTGCCTCTCGCAGTCTCTCTTGCCTTCTCTCAGTAAACATGAAAATCGTTGCTCTCACATTATCTTGCGCGTATGTGTAAGCGTCAGTGTTGGAAAATAGTATGTTTTGTACCATTTTCAATACATATTTTTAGTAACATTTTCAATACATATTTTTAGTAACATTTTCAATACATATTTTTAGTAACATTTTCAATACATATTTTTTTACCATTTTCAGTAGAATTTTAATCATAAAAAATACAAATATTATAAGTTCAATACAATGCAACGGTACTTTTACTTTTTTTTTAAAGTTATAAATACAAGATATCGGAAAAGTAATCATCTGATTTGATTTAGTTACAATTTTTTTCTAAATCAAAAAACCATATTTTTTTTTTTTCATTTGACGTCAATCCAAATCGGACGAAAATTCAAACCAGGAATCAAATCAAATTATACATTTCAGTCCCCGCTGGGTATAGTAGGATAGATAAGAAGTACTTACTCTTATATGTTTAATAATGCAACAACTAAGCAATAATTACAGTTTCCATTGCAGGTCACTGATCAATGAGGGCTCATGCATCAAAAGAAATAGAACAAGTCAACGGACATTTTTTCCATTTTATGAACAACAGCGAAAAAGAAATTATAATACACTTACTTTATATATGAAAAACTAAGACAGTTTTTTTGCCAACCTGAAATAATTCACCAAGTTTCTTCCAGGAAGTTAGCATGTACCGAAATCAATCGATGAAACAATGGCAAACCATTCTGGTTCCCATCACACCGAGGTGATAACCGACTTTTTTTTATAAAAAAAAATCTTGTGTTCTTATGTCCAAATTATGAAATTTTTCATAAGTGATTGCAATTCAATTAATATAAAATTAAGAAAAACTGAAAGAAATCAAATAAAACACAAACGAAATTCAATATTTTCATAATATTTCTTTTTGTTTTATTAATATTAAATTAAATAAAAATTAAATGCATTTCTTGTTTTAATAAAATCAATGAAAAATCACGCAATGAATACAAATTAATTAATGTTATATAAAATTTTTAAATAAATGCCATGCAAAAATTAATTAAAACTGATTAGGTTAATAATAATTAAAAATTAATAAGGAAACAAATGTTACAAAAGTCAAAATATACATATAAACATAAATATAGAAATTAAATATAAAATTAAAAATTGCGAAAATTTAATACAAAAAAATTATAAATTTATTTTTTATCACAATTACGTATGAAAAATTTCTTTAATTGCTAGAAACTGCCACGACTGCCGCCACTACGCCCAGAACCAGTAGCATCACCACTGCTCACATTCGCATTGCTATATGCCGATTTTGGTACCAAAATGCGCGGTAAAGTCAACGAACGTTTCGGTATTGCATGCTTTATGGGTAGAGCAGCAGCAGAGGCTACACCTAACGAAATAGCAGTCTCCGAACTGGTTGAAGAACGCACTGATAAACCTTCACCAAATACCCGCTGCTGCTGTTGCTCCACCATCTCACCATCGACGACATACGATCCGCGTTGCGAATAAGCTGTAGCGGCGGCAATTGTTGCAGTAGAACCGCTAAATTGTGACAAATGTCACGCATACGATTGTGCTGTCTGTGGCATGACATTCGGCCGTGACGAATAACCACCACCGCCACCGCCGCCGCCAGCACCGCCATTCATGCTTGCATCTATACCGGCACCAGCGCCACCACGTTCTACCAAATTCTTGAGACGCCCACGTAACTCTTCGAGACTTTTGGATTTTGCTTTATTAATACGTTTATATTTGACATCTTTAGGTTTGGTAACCGAGCGATGATTTGACATGACACGATTATAGTTTGTTACCTGCGATTTAACAGCGCGCTCTGGTGATTGACCACTCTGACAAGCTATGCTGACATCTATGGAAATATCATCCATGGATGCGGGCGTTGTTTGTAGTTGTGGTACGCGTACGCTAAACGCTGTGTAGCCATCTTTAGTGGGAGAATGTTGCAATGGTGTAGTGGTGCTCAATTGACGTTTCGGTGAAGTACGTGAAGCTTGTATGGAGGAAGTATATCCATTGGAAGTAGAACCGCCACCAGTCACAGATATATCTTTGGTTTTATCATGCGTTGCATTTGGTGTGACATTATCGATTTGACCCTCAGTTGAACTTGAGCTAAGTGCTTTCTCCGAACGATTTCTAAATTTATCACGTTTCTCGGCAACATCTGTCGTTGGCTCAGGATCTTCTTCAACCGAATATACAGTTTCCAATATATCGGGACGTCTGAGGAAACAATTATTTCGTCGTACTCCGCCATATTTATTTAGATTTGTTTCAATGGCATCGGATATTGAACGTACAATTGTAATGCCATCACCGCTGCCGCCCATACCACTTCCACCACCTCCTCCGCTACTTTTACGTCGATTACCCAGTGTCATTGTATTCGTATCGGAATCAATATCTTCCATTACCACAGCCGAATCAGAATCGTTAAGTGAGTCAAGTTCCGTTGTGGCATAGCTTGCCTCAATCGTTTCCAGTCCATGATCTACCAAACGTGTTGAGAGTGTATCGATGATTTTCTGTTGTCGCTGTATAGTCAATTCCCGGTGCGAGAGCAAACTTGAGATTTGTTTTTGCTTTCGTTTAAGACGCGATTCCAGTAGCAACAGTTGCGAGGTGAGTGCATTCATTTGATCGGTTTTCTCCTTTTGATAGCGATAGTGTTGTTGGATCTATGGAAAAAGAAATGAGTTCAGGTATAGAAAGCATGGAAACTAATTGGAATTTTGAGTAGGTTGTCTTTATGGAGAACTGAGGGAATGAAAGATACCTAAATTTCTATATGTTAGTCAAGGAAAAAAGTATTGGTAGTAGATTGAGCCAATCACCTAGGCTTGAGCATTCAGAGAATACTTATTTTGTAGGTGCCCGGACAAACTTTCCATTAAAAATTTATTCGAAATTTCTGAACTTAACAGAACTGGATACAGAGACACAAAACTCATTAATTCTTTTCATTCCCATTTCTTCGCTGCGGGCACCCATGGCTCTGGGCTTCTGGTAGGGCTTAAAAGAAAGTTCATTGAGTTTGAACCTCACGAGTACACTGAAGAATTTCGTTACTTGATTATCGATGTACTTTGTATGAAGTCTCAGCGCCAAATAAAATGTAACTGCAAGATCGCAACTGCGGAAATTGAGTAACTGAGAAATGATTTTCAAAGAGAATAGGAATGTCTTCTGAAAGGTTCAGACAAGAGCGTTTCAACATTGGGGACAATTTTTAAAAAAAATTTTGTTTCTACCTAAAATTTCTTTGATTAATCTTGAACAACTATTTGTTAAAACGATAAAACACAAAGTACTGTTCAAAATCACATTATAACTTCTTAAATTTGTATTCCTCATTACTTCTCCTTCCCTCATTTTTCTTTTTCAACATGGACACTCACCTGCAAAGCATACGCCTTCCGCCACTTCATAATATGTTCCGTTTGATATCGCACCTTAGCCCGTAATTCCTCAATCATCAACCTTGCCGTATGTAAATCTTTGGGATCTTGATTCATCATATTCAAACGTAAATTGCTGGTATGCATTGAAACTGGCATGGATGGCCATTGAAATTCCAATGGTGGCTGATATGTTACAGCCGTCGGCAATGAACCACGTTGCCCACCACCGCTCATACATGATTTCGGTATTTTCGGTTCGTTGCTAATGTTAGCAACAACAGCTGCCGCTGAGCATGTATTCGAAGATTGTTGTGATGGTTGTTTTTGTATGCTGCATGCCATTGTTATGATTGTTTTTGTGAATTGCGATGCGCACGATGTTGCATACATTTAGGAGCGGGCGCGTATAAAATACGCTATGTACTTTTTTTCTATTTGCTGATGCTTCGTGGATTTTTGGGGTATATTTTTCTGTTCCGTGTTGCTGCGGAATGTTGTTGAAATTAGGAATATTGATTGCAATGTGGCTGTTGGTGCTGAAGTTTTTGTTTCTGTTGTTGCTTTTCCCAGTAGTGAGTCGAATAATTAAAAATCTGTTGTTGTTTGGTGTAGCTGGAAAAAGCAAAAAGGAAAAAAAAAAGAGCAGAAAATAAATTTTTAATACTTTTTCAAGTGACTAGTAGAAGTTTGTTTATAAATTTGAAAAGTTGAAATTGTTGCATATATAAATATGATAATTGCCATAAGAGTTCTGCTTTCATTTTGGTATAATTTTCCATCTAGACTTTATGCAAAACGTTTTGCACACAAATTTCTGTTTATGAATTGCATGAACTGCATACATCGCATGAAAGTCACTTGCGTATTTGCATCTCATATTTGCGCTGGCAGGTGGAAATTCTTGCTCCCATAAATGCTGGTTGCATATTCTGTCAACCTTAAAAAGTGCTTGCACAAAATTTCTAACGAAATTTGTTAGATTTCAGCTGGTGCCCATGCAGCATTTTAGCAATTTAAATTGGGCTTGTGTGTGAAAAATTCAATTATTTCCATTTGGTCAACATTTTGATTTAAATTCATATCATCTGCGGTCAGCATTTCCGAAAATTTTAAGACATTTTAGTTAAATTTAGAATTTTGTAATGCAACCAGTAGCGGATCTGGTTATTAAATATACCAGGACTATATTAAATTTTAAATTTCAGCTACTACTTTTGTCTACTTTTGGAAAGCTTGTTAGTGATTTTTTTCATTTGATTTTTGACCTGATTTTATCGCTACTTATTGTAGGTCAAGGTTTTTCCCAAGTTTTGACCAGAATTTTCTTTTGATTTTTGGTTTGAATTTCGGTCCGGGTTTTGATCTAAGCATTGGTCGGATTTTTGGTTTTATTTTAGGTCTACTTTTTGCCTGAATTTTATATATATAAAATCTCAGCTTAAAGATGTTTTACATTTGGAGAGCTTCAATATAGTTTTGGGTTTGATTTTGACCTTATTTTATGTTAAGGTTTTTAGACTTCCTGTAGGTGAAGTTTTTAGTTTAAGTTTTATTCCGATTTTTTGTCATAATTTTGATCTAAATATTGGTCAGATATTTGGTTTTGTTTTTGATTCGACAGTTGGTCTACTTTTTGCCTGAATTTGGGACTAAGTTTTAACCGAAAGTTTGACCTCATTTTTAGTATTTGTTTGGTCTGATTCTTGGTTTAAATTTTAATCTGAATTTCTGTTTGATTTTGATGTACTCTTTATTCAATCTAATCTGGAGTTTTAGAGCAGTGATGGTGAGTTTGAATAATTTTTAAATGAATATTTATTGCATAGTATTAGTTTAAAATCATAATTGCAGAATCGATTTAATTAATTTTAATGGATAAGTATGAAAGTATTGGGAGTATGAATGTATAAATTCGTATTTTTTTTCGTAATTTGGACATTTATTGTGAAAAAGTGATTATAAATCTATTCTTTAAAGTATTGTCCATCGTTAGCCACAACTTTTTCCCAACTTTCTGGTAGCATACGGATTCCGCGTCGAAAGAACTTCTCATCTTTTGAGGCTATCCACGAATCGACCCATTTTTTGAGTTCTTCGAAAGAACGGAAGTGCTGTTCAGCCAGGCCATGTGTCATCGATCGGAATAAGTGGTAATCAGAAGGAGCAATATCTGGAGAATACGGCGGGTGGGGTAGCACTTCCCATTTCAGCATTTCCAAGTACGTTTTTACTCTTGCCTTGCAACATGCGGCCGAGCATTGTCGTGCTGAAGAATAACTTCGTCGTGTCTATTCCCATATTCTGTCCTCTTATCCTTTAATGCTTAGCTCAAACGCATCAATTGTAGTCGGTAGCGGTCGCCAGTGATTGTTTCATTCGGTTTCAACAGCTCATAATATACGACACCTTTCATATCCCATCAAATACACAGCATGAGCTTGGATCCATGGATGTTCGGCTTTGCCGTTGATGTTGATGCATGCCCGGGCGGTCCCCATGATTTTTTACGCTTTGGGTTATCGTAACGTATCCACTTTTCATCGTCAGTCACAATACGATGCAGAAAACTCTTTCTTTTCTGTCGTTCAATCAGCAGTTCACATGTGAAAAATCGTCGTTCGACGTCTCTCGGCTTCGATTCGTACGGCATCCAATTTCCTTCTTTTTTTTTGTTGGAACAGACAAAAGAAGTATTTAAGAATACAGCACTCAGACAAGTTTTACGTCCATTGTACTATATCCTGTGTTCCCTTTTGCTATTCTTTAAATCTACCAGATTTATTAATAAGTCTTAGCAGATCCTGCGGTGTTAGAGAGCTCAGGCGTTCGTCTCCCAACACTCCAGTACCAAATATGCTTACTCTGATCCGGCAGAAAGCGGGGCAGACATTAAGAAAGTGGTCCGCCGTCTCTTCACATTCTTCCTCCAAACCACAGGAAGCACAGAAGGCACTAGCTCCTAGGCCAATCATATGCAAATGTTTGGCCCAAGAGAAATTACCTGTATATAATCCCACCAGCTGCCTACAACTCTTTCTGTTAAGTGATAACAGAAAGAGATAACAGGTAACATGGTCTTTGTCTGTCTAAAGACCCTCAGGTCCTTCCATTTACGATTGTGGGTCAAGTCGACCCACTCATTAATGGTGGTCTTGATGGTCCTAATGCTTTTAATCGTTTAGAAATGGTTAATTGATCAACTCCTAAAGATTCTGCAAGTTCTTGTTGCGTTTGACATGAATCTTCTTCGAGTAATGCCTTCAATTCTTCATCTTTGAACTTTTGTGGGCCGCCTGAACGTTCCCTGTCTTCAACATCAAAATCACCACTTTTGAAACGGGCATATCACACCTGACACATTCTAATGTCTATAGCACAGTCAGGATAAGCTTCAGTGAGTAAACGATGTGCTTCAGTTGCGTTTTTCTTCAAATGGAAGAAGCAAATTAAAACTTCCCGCAAATGTTGTTTTGTTGGCACGAAATTCGACATTTTCAGCTATAGTAAAACACTTTTGTAAAATTATGAAAATTATTTGACAGATCAATTCTTATAGTATTTTTGGCGCTCTTCGAGATAGAATAGCTGTCAATGTCAAAAAATGGCGCGTATGACAGATATGAAGTTAGTCACAATTATGAGTTTATACATTCATACTCCCAATACAAATGTAATGTATTTGCATCCCTATATAGTGTGTGAATAAAATCAATGGATTTCATTTATATTCTAAAATTATCATGTAACCTTGTCAACCAATTAAATAAATGTGTTTGTATGTGTGTTTGTATGAAATTATAATGGTGTAACTTGCTTGCAGCATATATTTGCCATGATGACCGCATAATATTTCATTGATGTCATAAATGTGTTGCAAATGACAATAATTTATGAAATGCTAAAACAATCAATTTCTACGAATATATTGAATAATTATAACTAATTTGTGAAATTTAAGATTGAATACAGAATTATTATGGTTCAATACATTTACAACACATATTAAAATTTTCACAATAAATACAGTGGATGGAGGAGTCCTTTGGTAAAATATTTTGACAGGAAAAAAAATGTATGAATAATAATTTGTGGGATTGCTAATTTATACGGATGGGAAATACAAATTTTAGAAATTATAGTAGTCAACCTTGGATCTACAAGGGACTCGCCCTATTTTCATTGGGTTCTCTAGTAGCTCAATACGATTACAAACTTTTATGAATATACACTGGTGGTCACAAAAACCGTACCACCCACCAATTTCAAGAAAATCGTTTAAAATGGGACCTAAACCTGATTTTGCTTTAGCGAATGTAATCTTTTTTTTATTTTCGGGAACAAAATGAAAGATGAAATGAACACACACATTTTATTACTTTTTAATTAAAACAAAAATATGGAAGAACTTTCAAGTTTTTGAGGGTATTGATTACAAGTATGTAAAAATAAAAATATTTGTTATTTTTTTAAGGTGTAAACTAATATGGGAATTCTATTAGTCAGTGCTCTCTCTAATCTCAAAAATTAGTGACTGTTTCGTTCTGACTTTGCTTGAGATTGTATATTCATTTGGCATTCTGAAAGTAGCAGTAGAAAAATTAGTTTTTGCAGTAAAAAGTCTAATTTCTCCCTATCAGCATGGCTTTGTTCAGGGTCGCTCGACGGTAACTAATCTTACCATCTTCTCAGAATACTGCATTTCTGCTTTTCAAGATGGTTATCAGGTGGATACAATATACATATACTGATTTCTCAAAAGCTTTTTGCTAAATTATCACAAATTGGTTTTCATTCTTCCATGTTAAATTGATTTGTTTCGTACTTAAATAACAGGAGTTTGTTTTGTAAATATTGATAATGCTTTATCTAAACCCTTCATAGCTACATCTGGTGTACCGAAGGGCAGTATTCTTGGGCCATTATTGTTTATTATATTTATAAATGATCTTCCTAATTCAATTGCTAATGCTAGGTGTCTGCTTTTTGCTGATGTTATGAAATTATATCTTAAACTTAATAGACCATTTGATGCTTTAAAATTGCAATTAGACTTAAATTCAGTATATGATTGGTGTGTGAAAAATCGTTTATTTCTTAATATTCAATATTTAAGTCGAGCATGCCCTTAGTTACATCGTATGTTCTTGATAATTCACAGCTTAAACGAGTCAGTATTTTCAAAGATCTCGGGATAATTTTTGATACAAAATTCTCTTTTGTAGATCATTTCGAATTTCGTAATACCTAAGGCCTATTCTTTACTAGCTTTTATTCGGAGAAACAGCTTACATTTCTCAGATCCCAATACACTTAAATCTTTATTTTTATCATTAGTTCGATCGAGGTTGGAATATGCCGCCCTGATTTGGAATCCATATTATGCCTCTCATGTCTTACGTCGTGAGCGAGTCCAAAAATCATTTTTACGGTTCGCTCTGCGATTTTTAAATTTTTTGAATCCAATTCCCTCATATAATGCCCGCTGTAAGCTCATAAACTTAAAATCTTTGAAGAGTAGAAGAACTATTTTATCTCTGTTATTTATTTCTGATGTAGTTATGGGGCTAGTCGATTGTCCTGATCTCCTGCAATTAATTAGTTTTAATATACCTGCTAAAGCGCTACGCTACTTCGATGTATTCTATTTAGGCACTTGCCGCACAAATTAAGCATTAAATTCATTAAATTATAGAGTCCTTACTGAGTTCAATACTTTGTTATCAAAAGTTGATATTGATTTAATAAATTCCAAAGATTCATTAAGAATCATTTATAATGAAATGTATTAGTTAGATTAAGTTAGTATTAATTATCATTGTTTTGAACTGCGATTAGTCTGTAAGAACTTTGTTTCATAGACTGAATAAATCAAATAATACAAATACATGTATCGAAAGGTAAACAAAATATAACATTACACAAAGTTCGAAAGGCAATCTGGGTTTTGATTGTCATATGTTTTGAGAGCTGTAATAAGGTCCCAACACAACGATTTTGGGAACCTGAAAAGTTTCCGAAAAATATTCTCCTCTCTCCTCGCACCGCGCTGCAATCTGTAAGTCAGATTCTTGCTTACTGCACATTATATTTTTAATAAAGATGATGTCTAAAACTTTACCTTGCCTCTACCTTTAAAATGATATCAAAAATAAGTATCTCTTCTTCCATAATTTATTTTCTTTAAAAAACACAAAGCACGTAAGATAAAATCTTTTTGGTAGTAATAATAATTTTGATGACCTGCCAAACTCCAGCTGACTATTTTGGTACTAATGATTAGTCATTAGAGACTAAAATATTGCAATATAATGTCAAATCGTCTCAAATTAAAATTCACCACTGACTAGTCACTAATTGTCAGTAGTCAGTGCAATTAGAATGCCGGTATAAGATTAATTTTTTTCATAATAGAGTCATAAGCAAAATTGTTTAGTTTGATGGTGCCCCTCTCTTAGCCTTTCTTATGGCCGTTATCTTGAATGGCATAGAGTCGACAAGCACTTTAAGGATATCATTCCATATTTTTTAATACGAAACTTTTTACAATCTCCAACAAGGGGAATTTTATTTTTTGGCATGCTTTGAGTAACTTCCCGTTTCATTATATGACAGAGGTGCTCTATCGGACTTAAATCCGCCAAGCTACCTGATCATTCCAGCTAGTAAATTCTAACATCATCAACAACATTTTGAATCTGCTAACAAATAAGAATCAATAATCTAACTTTTTTACTATTTCTAAAGTTATCAAACATTAGGCATTAATTACTAACTAAACCTTGCCGATTTGATGCGATGATATGGCCGCAGAATAACGTCATTAATAAGTGGAAGCACACCACACCCAGAAAAATACCCATCTCTAAAACAAAGAAAAAATTTTCTCAATTTGAATCCACGAAAATTCCTCTCGATTAAGTAAATTTTCCTCAAAATTAAGAAAAATGTGCTCCTTTTATGCAACCATGGTGTTCAATTTGAAGTAAATTATGTCTTCATTTTTACAAATTTAGTTGTATAGAAAATGTAAGAAAGAGACGAATATACCAAAAATGTTCTCCATACAAAATTTTAGTATACACAAAAACTAGCTTTACTCTTTTGGCCTTAGCAGACAATCGCGTACGCTTTGTTTTTCTTTTGAATTTTTTAGTTGGCGTCTCTATTTCAAGCGAAGCGGTTGTGTTTGTGGCTGTTGATATATTTTGTGAAAAAAAAATAAAATATATTGGAAAGATATAAATTTCAATAAACTTCAATTTATAATTTTTTGATGGCCATAAGGAACTTTTGATCATTTCAAGGCGTCGACGCCTGTAGTAGAATGTAAACCTTAATACTTATTAAAAATAAAATAATAAATGAATACAAGTAAAAAAAAATTATTTCTATGCCTTTTAATTAAAACAAAATTGTAGAAAATACTCCATAAATTGAGGAGAAAAAGGTAGTAAATTGACTTCAATTTATGAAAAATTATTCCTCAAACTGAGGAAAATTGTACCTAAATTATCTACAATTTCTCATAATGAAATAAAATATTATTCATTTGAAAAACGCAATTTCTACAAATTGAAGACATATTTCTTTAATTTATAGAAAACTTCCTTCTTTCATAAAAATTTTTCTCTAAAATAAAGAAAAAATATTTCCTCAATTCAAAGAAATTTTGTATATCGAAATGAGGAAACCATTTCTATGGCGCCAAATCATTCCCATTTTTCCTCAATTTGATAGCCGTTTTTCTTCAAACGAGGCAAGTATTTCTCTGGGTGCACAATATAGCAATTGCTCCATAAAATTTTACCGATATTTTTGGGCGTTCACAGTCCCTTCAACATAGTATAGGGGACCCAGGATAAAGTAGGAGAAACCCATCCAAACTATCTGACTTTGTGGGAATTTGACTATTTTCACTCTACAGTTAACCTTCTTCTTGTTCTATATCTGAGCAACGCACGTACTGAAGATAAAATGCGTATAAAAAATTAAGTTTAATTTGCCCGATCATATAACTTTTCTCGAGTCATTCAGAATCCAATTGCTGTAGTTTTTAGACCATGTGAGGCGATTTGTTCCCATCCATTTCGTCAACAACGACTTTTTGGCTGATCGTCTCCCATGCGGACCGAACTTTCGTTTCTTTCTGCGTAAGTTTTCGACATTTATATTCACGTTTTAATAGCTCTTTAGCTCAGTGTAGTCACACTGCACGTTTGAATCGATAATTTATGGCTCTCTTTCAGGTTATACCATTTTCTCTCGTATTTGTCTTCGATAGTTTTCTTGGTCGTTTTGTCCTTTCAAGCGGGTACAAATTGCAGGCATTAGATTTCTTCAGGTAAATGTGGAAACTTTCTACTATTTTTGGATATTAATTGCCAGTGGATGAAAAAAGTCAAAATAAAATCAATTGAACAGTTTTTAAATATTTTTTACATCCGTCCGGTTTCTTTCTAAAAAGTCAAATATAAAAAAATAAACTTGAAGTCTTAGTTGCACTATGCGACCAGATCCGATTTGTTTTCTTTGACATGAGGTTTAACTTTGGATACAAAATTCATTCGCAAACCTAGAAACCATTTTATTCGCAAAGCCCATGTAGGGCAGTAGTAGTGGATCAGCTCCAAAGTTCTTGGGAACAATCTTAAAATGTAATTAATTCTTTAATCCATTATTGCTCAGAGCACCCCGACTCGGAAGACCTCTTTCAATGCAGTAACTGCACGAATTTAGGGAATATAAGCCAACCTCATCCGGATTCCTTACCATGGCCCGAATTCTCATTGATAATCATTTGAAAAAAATGAGCCTCTGATTATTTTTAGTGTTTTTGGTAATTGCTTTGAGGTCGGGCTCATCATCAGTAATGGCAAGTCAATGTCAATTTTCTTCGAATGAAAACGCACTCCACCACCGAAAAAAAAATCCTGGCTACGGCCCTGCCACCATGCATACAAGTGAAATTTTCTAAGCGTGATATCAGGCAAAATACTGAAGTAAATTCAATACAATTGAGCCCATTTCTTTATATTAGCATAAATAATATTTGATACTAAAATCAACCAAATCCCTCAGTAACCACGCCCATCCACCATATAAAAAAAATTTCCAAAGCGAGTTATCAGGAAAAACACTGAAGTAAATTCAATACAATTAAACACACGTTTTTACATTAGCATAGATAATATTTGATATTAAAGTCAACCAAATCCCTAGGTAACCACGCCCACCCATCATATAAGTGAAATTTTCAAAGCGTGATATCAAGCAAAATACTAAAGTAAATTAAATGAAACTAAACACACTTATTTATATTGGCATATGAAAAATTTTGTATAAAAATTAACCGAATCCCTCAGTAACCACGCCCACCCACCATATGAAAGAAAATTTCAAAGCGAGATATCAGGTAAAGTACTAAGGCAAATTCTATACAATTCCACATACTTCTTTATATTAGCATAAATAATATTTGGTATTAAAATCAACCAAATCCCTTAGTAACCACGCCCACCTCCTATATAAATGAAATTTTCAAAGCGTGATATCAGGAAAAATACAGAAGTAAGTTCAATACAATTGGGCACATTTCTTTACATTAGCGTAAATAATATTTGATAGTAAAATCAACCAAATCCCTTAGTAACCACGCCCCCCTCCTATATAAGTGAAATTTTCAAAGCGTGATATCAGGAAAAATACTGAAGTAAATTCAATACAATTGAGCACATTTCTTTATATTAGCATAAATAATATTTGGTAGTAAAATCAACCAAATCCCTCGATAACCACGCCCTCCCACCATATAAGTTAAATTTTCAAAGCGTGATATCAAGCAAAATACTAAAGTAAATTAAATGAAACTAACACACTTATTTATATTGGCATATGAAACATTTTGTATAAAAATTAACCGAATCCCTCAGTAACCACGCCCACCCACCATATGAAAGAAATTTTCAAAGAGAGATATCAGGTAAAGTACTAAGGTAAATTCTATATAATTCAACATACTTCTTTATATTAGCATATATTAACATTATCTCAGTAACCACGCCCACCTCCTATATAAGTGAAATTTTCAAAGCGTGATATCAGGAAAAATACTCAAGTTAATTCAATACAATTGAGCACATTTCTTTATATTAGCATAAATAATATTTGATAGTAAAATCAAGCAAATCCCTCGATAACCACGCCCACCCACCATATAAGTGAAATTTTCAAAGAGTGATATCAAGCGAAATATTAAAGTAAATTAAATGAAACTAAACACCCTTATTTATATTGGCATTTGAAACTTTTAGTATAAAAATCAACCAAATCCCTCGGTAACCAAGCCCACCGACTATACAAGCGAAATTTTCAAAGCGTGATACCAGATATATACCTATGTGCACTTAAGTAAAATATCATTTCCCCCAAAAACACACATAATGTTTTTATATTGAAATATTTATTAATAATATTAAGCGTTTGTGCATATAAAATCATGTTTGTTTACAAAGAAATACCCTAAGGATGAAGCCCAAAATTGCCATACTTATATATTCCATATAAGTAAATATATATTACATCTGAATGCATGAGAATGTATTCTAAATTTTGCCGGTTTTTCACATTGACTGAAATTCTTTCAAAGAAAAGAAACAAAATAAAAATATAAATACCACGGTATCGTAATCAACATGTTTCATTCATTAAATTGTGTACAACAAGTGTATATATGTTGTATGCTGCTAGCATGATGTTGCTGAGAGATAATCCTAAATAACAACAACAACAATCAAAATAAACGCAAGTCAAGAAAGGAAAAAAAGAACAACAGGAAGTAGATTGCGTTTGTTATCTCATCAATTATGCGAGCACACACACACACACACATACACACCATCTCGTAGCACACAAAAGCACGTTAATCTTCAATTTAAACCTTCTAATCTTTAAACATTGTTGTTGTTCTTGGTGTGTGTTTCTTTTTTTTTTTTGTTTGGCTGACATTGTTCTTGTTAATATTGAATTATAAATGATGATTTTTGTAATGGGAAACGGATATGACGATTGTAAAGGATTTGATGTTGATTGTGCTATTTCGTATCTCCATGATTATTAAGGATGCCTTTTTAATGGCTGACTTAGTCAACGAAACTGTTAACTGACAAGCTAAAAAAAAAACTCATATTTCTCAACTAATCCAACTGAATCTTCATTAAACTTTCTTCCAGCTGAAAAATGTCGCCGAGCTCACATTATTAAACTTGTTGCCTGACTTAGGACAGGGTAAGGAGTCGGCTAACTAAGTCAGCTAGTCTAAAGGAAGCTTAATCATGAGGTGTATTTGTTTCCATAATAGTTATACGCTTATAAGTCAGTCATAAAATTTTGCTAATTTTTTTTTAATTCTTATCTTTATTTCTTAAAAAAGTTTCATATCAACATATATTTCTTCACCTCTATTCATTCATTAACCAACTCCTTCTAACTCTTAACAACTGTATTCATTAAACTTTTCTTACTTTCCCTTGCACTTGACGGAATTCTTCGAAATGTCCTTTACTTCCTCGTTATCCTTTTTTAAACGCTCGCCATCTTTGCAGAATTTCCTTCTTAGGAAATTTTTAATTAAAAAACTTTCTCGCTTATGTGAAATTTTTCGACACTCAAATCCTGCAACTGCCACAAATTTTAAAACCAAATTTTCTCACATTTTTAAATACATTACATTTGCTTGGAAGGGGAAAAACATCATAACCAGGAGGAAAAAAAAAGAAAATGAAAAACAAAAAAAAAAAAAAAACAAAAATAGATAAAATTTATTGTAATAAAACTGTAGTAAATGGCAACTACTTCTGTTTTCATAGTGTTTTTGTAATATTGACCACAATGGTATTTTTCTCCAATTTTCATGAGTTTGTAAAAATGAAATCAAATATAGGGCAATTTCATACATTTATTTGTAGGAGGGGATAAAAAATCGGTAGGACTGAAGATGAAAAAAAGTAAAAGTACTGATGTAAGGTCGGCAAAAATCCTTCAACACAGCACAGAAACTCGATTTCTCATTCTCTACGAATTTCGCCGTGCGCTCAAGTCAGTGTAAATTTTCTACGAATGTCAAAATGCATTTGGAGTGAACGTGTCACCTATCCCTTGCGACCATTTTCAAATGGTTTCAAAGCTTCCAAGACCAGAAAGAATCTGTGGAGTACGACTCAGGTCAAGGTCGCCCAAAATCTTCGAGCTACGTCACAAATCTGACTCTGATGCAGGCAAATATCCAAGATTGAACATTGAACACTGATTTAAAAATTATAGCTGATGAACTGGATTTGAGTTAGAGCTTTCCTATGAATGTGTAGCACGTGTATTTACCGAAAATTCAAATCTGAACTGCACTTACATTTCAAATACGAACTGCCGATGTAGTTAGCACCCTAATAGGGCCCTATTAGATCTACCACAGCTACCACGCAATAACCGCAAGGGACTAGAACGCTACCAAAACAGTATTCGACATTTCATGACTCTGCAAACACAACCGTTGGACTAGAATACCGTCAATATTTCCATGAATACTATATATACACGCTGAAGAGGTATCTAAGGCCATGAACAACTGACAGCCCAACATTGTACTGGGTGTTCGCCTACCACCTGTTACCGACAATGAAAACCAGCTACCAAGGAGCTCAAGATACACTTTAGCTCAGCTATGAACTGGCTGGAGCAAGATGCTGAACTACTACCTAGAACGCATAGAGACAACATCATCAGAAATAGCTGCTCAGACTGCAAAAATGGCCATTACAACACAATGCACCTCTTTGTCAGCCCAGAAAAACCATGTGTTTTGACAACAATATCGCTATGAACGCAACCCTTATGTAGACGCAGTCCGATTTCTGGGCCTAGACTTAACCAAAGGGCCAAACTAATGATGAACTATTATTACGTAGCTTTATACAACATTTAGTTGGCATGTATACCTAAAAGCTCATGTGCTTGCATGAACCTTAATTTAGAACTTCTTCTTTGTCTTTTATGGCACAGCAGCTCATGGAGAGCTTAGACCGGGCTTTTCGAATCCATTCATGTTTTGTGAGTTATACTTGTACGCGAATGTACACGTACTTAGTTCAACTAAATAATAAAAAAATTGAAATCAGCTCACAAAACACGTGTACTGCAGTTCGTGTTTGAAATACACTTCGGGTCATTTCGGGTTCGTCTTTTTTAAAAGAAAACTACACGGAGTGTGAACGTTCATGTACGCGTATAGGTTAAAGCACTTTCAAAACCGAAAGCTCTGGTTTAAATGCCGCGGCTGTTTCGAAAATATTACAAAATCATTTGAGAAACACGAAAAAAAAAATCTGCTCAATATGTTCTATGAATATTAAATGACGGTCCAAATGAGGCACGAGTTTGTTTTGCCATATATTTGCTATAACAGTTGAAAACGATAGATCAAGCGCTCTTAATATAATCAGAACAAGTGTTGAAGCTTGATTCTAGTAGTGAAATCAGGAAACTAATCAAAAACCCATTTCTGGGGCTTAAAAAATGTAAGTCCATCCTTCAAAAATACAATTTTTTAGTAATGTTTTGAAAGGTTGATCTATTGACTTAAGAAATAAATTGAAACTAATGAATGAAAGTTAAGTAGAGAATATGGAAAGCGATAAAAGTTAAAAATATAAAATAAAATTTTGGCTTTTTTCTTTTTTCCAAGAACTTACAATTTATTCAAAGATTTTTAGTACATTTTTAGAATTTTAGTTAATTAACTTTCCCAGTTTATTGAGATATGTATGAGCCACATTATTACACTATTGTATAAGATAAACGGAAATCTATTCTTCAAAAAAGATTCTGAATCATGAAACCTATGGTAAGCAGTAGCGCTTCGAAGAGAGAGAAGGGAGTTTATTTCCAAAACTCAATCGTCTCAGTACCGCAAATGGCTGTATATATTTTAACCTGGCTATTTATATTTTTTATTTAATGTATACGTGTTTGGTGAATCACGTTTTATATGCCAAAAAACACTTTGTTTAAAATAAACTACTTGAGATACGCCAGTATTTCCAGGTACATATATAAAAACTTTAAGGAGACAGTATTCTGTAAAGATTTCGGACAAAGCCTTTCGTTTTGTAAAATTTGTATAAAGCATTTGTTTTAGATTTTCTCAATGTACGTGTACACGAATAGCAAGTGTGTATGTGCAAAATCCAGAGAAAACACGAATTTGAAATACACGTGTAGTTGAAATTTCGTTATATCAGCATGAACTTCACTCTAGAACTAAGAGTCAAGTTTTTGAAATCTCCTTACGAAAAATCTACTACCATTTTCAGAATCTCTAATTTTCAGCTCTAGCTGTAGGTTCGTGTAGGTACACGAACTTTAAACTACACATGCGAACTTCATATGTAGTTCGTGTTTGAAATACGCAAAGAATTGGTGTTCATGTTTTTAAAATAGAATAACATATGGGATTTGAACGTTCGTGTACACGTGCAGTTCGAAACAAGTTCATAAACGACAGCTCTGATTTGTTTTCCTAAAGCGAAAGTAATGTTAAAAGTGATTCAAATTTCACCTATTTAAGGTTAATGTAAGTGGCTACGCTAGCAGATTCAAGTAGAGGAATTGGGGTTTAACCCGCTTCCCCATCCTTCCCTCTCCCTACCAATGAAAACTTCATATACTTTGATTGTTGGTTATGGATCAAAAAAAAATTTTATGGTCGAAAAAATTAAAACCTTAATTCTTAGGAAATCTCTGCATCCACTAGTGAGCAGGTATACAAATCTTTTCTAGAATACCAATTTTAATTGGAAATTTTTGTTACCTTCGGTTGTTTTCCAACACATTACAATTCTTCTGTTATTGGGAGTATGAATGTATAAACTCGTAATTGTGACTAACTTCATATCTATCATACGCGCCATTTTTTTGGCATTGACAGCTATTCTATCTCGAAGAGCGCAAAAAATACTATAAGAATTGATTTGTCAAATAAATTTCATAATTTTACAAAAGTGTTTTACTATAGCTGAAAATGTCGAATTTCATGCCAACAAAACAACATTTGCGGGAAGTTTTAATTTGCATCTTCCATTTAAAGAAAAACGCAACTGAAGCACATCGTTTACTCACTGAAGCTTATACTGACTGTGCTATAGACGTTAGAATGTGTCAGGTGTGGTATGGCCGTTTCAAAAGTGGTGATTTTGATGTTGAAGACAGGGAACGTTCAGGCGGCCCAAAAAAGTTCGAAGATGAAGAATTGAAGGCATTACTCGAAGAAGATTCATGTCAAACGCAACAAGAACTTGCAGAATCTTTAGGAGTTGATCAATCAACCATTTCTTAGTGATTAAAAGCATTGGGAATGATTCAAAAGCAAGGAAATTGGATGCCGTACGAATTGAAGCCGAGAGACCTCGAACGACGATTTTTCACATGTGAACTGCTGATTGAACGACAGAAAAGAAAAGGTTTTCTGCATCGTATTGTGACTGGTGATGAAAAGTGGATACGTTACGATAACCCAAAGCGTAAAAAATCATGGGGACCGCCCATCCATGGATCCAAGCTCATGCTGTGTATTTGGTGGGATATGAAAGGTATCGTGTATTATGAGCTGTTGAAACCGAATGAAACGATCACTGGCGACCGTTACCGATTACAATTGATGCGTTTGAGCCGAGCATTAAAGGTTAAGAGGACAGAATATGAGAATAGACACGACGAAGTTATTCTTCAGCACGACAATGCTCGGCCGCATGTTGCAAGGCAAGAGTAAAAACGTACTTGGAAACGCTGAAATGGGAAGTGCTACCCCACCCGCCGTATTCTCCAGATATTGCTCCTTCTGATTACCACTTGTACCGATCGATGACACATGGCCTGGCTGAACAGCACTTCCGTTCTTTTGAAGAACTTAAAAAATGGGTCGATTCGTGGATAGCCTCAAAAGATGAGGAGTTCTTTCGACGCGGAATCCGTATGCTACCAGAAAGATGGGAAAAAGTTGTGGCTAACGATGGACAATACTTTAAAGAATAAATTTATAATCACTTTTCACAATAAATGCCCAAATTACGAAAAAAATACGAGTTTATACATTCATACTCCCAATATGTCAATATGTTGACAATTATATATAGACAATTTTCTCTTTCTCTCACTCTCGCATTCTCTCTCTCCGCCATTGTATATAAAAACCAGCTATTAATTAAGAATATCCCCTTAAATCTATTAATTAATTGAAACAAATTTACTCATGAAATTTTAACAAATCACAAAAAATAGAATTAGCAAAACCAATGTTAAATCAAAATCAAAAAATAAATTGTTTATTTCATGGTATTGTTGCCATATGTTCAACACAAGCAAATTCAACATATGGTTTCTGGTCATAAATAATGCAACAATCGCATTCGATTCAAAATTATTCACAATAAATAGCAGTGATCTCATTGTTTATACACTTAGTCATACATTTGAAATAAACCAATATTATTTACTAAAATTTCAAATAAATAATAAATATTTGCTTATCTACCAGATAATTAGATAAAACACCTAAATGTATGCAATACATAGAAATTTGAACCATACATACATACATACATATTTACACAGCATTGACATATTTCTACTACTTCTACTTTTAACATACCATATGAATATGTATGTCAATCATTACTAATGTATAAATATAGGTATAAAAAAAAAAATATAACTAAATGCAAGTATATTTTATTAAAATCGATATGCGAACTCAAATTCAAATAGTAAAATTCGTATACAAATGTTTATGCATACAATAGTTGAATGAAATATAGTAAGCTTATCTTGTATTGGCATACAAATAAACACAGTGGAAATAAGTAGTACAGTGAACTTCGGTTAATCGATCCCCAGTTAATTACTTTTACCGTTTAATTTCACCCCAGAAATTTGGTAGTTTTTAGTTCAAAAGGAACTCAAATTTCGAGATTAATGTTTTTCTCTGTTTAATTGAACTAGAAATTAAATTTTTGCACTGATGCACTTAATCGGGAATTACTGTAAACACAACTGTGGGTATTTACATAAAAAATATACAAACTTTTTTTTATTATTTAGAAACACACACTTGTACCTACATGTAAATATGTATGCACATTTATGCTATATACAGCGTGACAATCGTAAAGTGACGCACACATTTCAGCAGTTTTTCTCAAAAGGACGTACTTCCATTAAGTACAATTAAGTGTTAACATTGCTGATTATATAAGCATTCATTTGAACCCAACCTCATTCAATATAACCTCCTTTAGCCTGCACACATGCCTTCAATCGATCCGGAAATCGTAGGACTGTTCGCCGCAGGACTTCCTGATCAATTTCAGTCCAGGCTTTCTCTAATGAATTTGTCAGCGACTCCAGACTGTGGTGTTGAGATGCACAAACCTTACTCTCTAAAATACTCCAAATAGAGTAGTCCATTGGATTCAAGTCTGGGGAGTATGGTGGCCATTCTTAAGATGTTATGAATCCAGAAAAATTGTCTTTTATCCATGTTTGCGTTAATTTTGCCATGTGGGAAGGTGCAGAATCTTGCTGGAAAGTCCAGTTTTCATTTCCAAATGTATCTTGGGCCCAGGGAAGAACATGTTCATTTAAAATGCTCCGATAAACAATCTGGTCAATTTTAACACCCTCTTCAACGAATATTAGAGGGGTTCTGGCATTAGCGGAAACTCCAGCCCCATACCATAACGGAAGCTGGCTTTTGAACTCGGCCAACAGTCCTATTTTGTTGCGATTATGATGTTAGCCACATTCGGTCATTTTGCGCATTGAAATGTTGTTCAACCGTGAAAATTTTTTAATCTGTAAACAAGATATTTTCAACATTTTTTAACACGGAGGAGCGTAGCAACGCCTTGCATCTTTGCAGTCGCAAATCTTTCTTTTTTTGTATCATATCTTGAGCTTTTCGGAGCTTGTACGGTTTAAGATTAAGCTTTGATTTTGCAATGATTCGCACTGTTTCACGGTTTACTCGCACTTCCTTAGCGATTTTTCTCATTGAGCGCCTTGGATTTCGCTTCATTCGTTTACGAATTTTTTCTGTTAAACCAGTAGTGGCAACTGTTGAAAATTTTCCCCGGTCTCTATCTCCAAAAACCCCCAGTTTCATTATATCGAATAATAGCTCGGTCTACCGTACGACTTGACAAATTTAAAGCCTTTGCAATTTGACGGCTACTATAATTTGCCAAATGAAATTTCATAATTTCACGACGAATATTTTCCTTGTCCATTTTTATGGAAATTTCAAAATGTAATAACAAAAATTCAAATGAAATTAAAAGCAAAGCCAATGATGAATGAATTTGCTTTTTAAATTAAAGTAACGGTAAATGGCAAAGCTTGCTGCAGAGTATTAAACTTGCGTCACTTTACAATTGTCACCCTGTACACATAGGTATAGATTTATTAAATGGAATTCCGGAAACATAAAAACAATTTCTTATCAACAACAAAAGAAAACCAAAAATTTTACGCAATTTTTATAAAATTCCAAGCAACAGTTTGTTGTTGTTTATTAGTAGCAACATTTGTTACCATTCTCTCTGTAAGGTTATTATATTTTCTCCCCTCTTGTTGTAACAACATATTATGCAATAGCCTTAAGCTCAACAGTTTCTCATTATCCTGACAACACCTTGTAATATATACTTTTAAAGAAATTCCTTTTTGTAAATATCTAAGAAAAATATTAACCTGAGGTTAAGAAAATATTTGAAACTTTGTTTTTGCTGTTGCTACAGTGTAAATGATACTTGACATTGAAATACTTAAGTATTATGTGCTCATGCACTTGCAAACTTGAGAGTTTTTGGAGGAAAAAAAAAAAAAAAAATCAAAAATAATTTCATAAAAGAAAATACAAATGATGGCTAAGAAAGTCTTTATAAACAAACTTGAGTCACAGTTGTAAAATATTATATAAATTTTACAACATTTTCGGTATTAAAATTTCATTAATAATACAGGATAATATAAAGCTGGAAACATAAAACTGCAAACATTTTTTGGGGTGCCATCAGACTTCAAAAATATTCTATGAAATTGTGAGCTTTTTGAAAAATTTAATTTTCTTTTACTGTGTAGTTTTCCTTTTAAAATTTCCTCTTTTTTTTTGTATAACCTTTCATTCAAATAAAATAAATAAAAATAAATAAAAAAAACTGTTAATTAAGTAGCTGCTATTTACAACAATGCATTCCTGCGATTTCTTCCAAATTTACGTGAATTCTCTTTTTTGTTTTTTTGCTATTATCTTTTTCCATTGTTTTCGCATCATTTTCTGAGAAAAATAAATTTAATCCTGCATTATTTAATTAAAGTAAATGAGTGTGTGTAGCAGGGATGCCAACTCATTTTTTCTCTCTCCCCGATAACCCTCGAGAAATTCCCCGACTTTTTTTTATCGAATTCCCCGCATTGGTATAATTTCATATTATAACAGCGCTACACGCAGTTTCCAACATTTTACAAAAACAAAATTTAGCTCAGTGAGTGTTATTTTAAGCGAACCTGAACTATCTCGGCCTAAAACTCAACAAATTTGTATGGGACTGGTAGATTAATAGGTAGATTAAACGTACTTTCTGTCTCCGGAATCCTTAACGCTTATAATATTAAGTTTCAAAAGTTTTCAACATTTTGGAGTTTACAATGAAAAATACGCAACAGGTTTTTAGTCGACTTCTGAGTTTAGCTGCTATTCCTTATTGCCACAGATATGTTCAGCCCACTTTTGGACATCAAAGTTCTCAAAGTAGAAGACATGGGATTTCTTTTGACTCAAATAAAAAATGGTAAAAACTTTGTTTTGAGAAAAACGGGATCAAAGTTTTGACTATCGGTTTTTAACATACAATAGAAAAAATTGACTTCATCTTCATCAATTTTTACAAAATACTTACGAAATATAATACTTTCAAATAGCACACTTTTTTAAAAATGGATTTCTCCAAACCAATAAATTGCAGAGTCTGCTTAAGAAAAGATGAAGATTTTAAAACCCAAAATATGAAATATTTTTTATGTTAAACGTTTTACGTTACATAAAATATGACAAAAAAATATTCTACAGACTTTAATTACTAAAAACTGAACGACTTCAAATTCCCCGCAAAAAAAACAGCTCATTCCCCGATTCCCCGTATTAAGTAAAATTCCCCGCAAATCGGGGAATTCCCCGCAAGTTGGCATCGCTGGTGTGTAGATATGTATAAGTATGTGAGAAAGTTTCTTAACCCAATAGAAAATTATTTAAGAATTGAAATGATTTAACTACGAAATAGCTATAAATCGCGTTTGAACAAAATGCGCAAATATTTAAATGAACAACAACAACAAAATTAGTATTTTTACGAGCAGAGCTTTTCTAAGCTCATCAGTGAGTTGAAATTTCCAACTTTTATTCAAAAAATACATTCAAGATGAATCTTGTCCTCAGAAATCTATATTGAAACTTTGCAAGGAATCTTTTCTCAGAATATTTTAACCCATTAACTACTACTCGATAGCCTAGTGGATAGTGCACTAGACTTTCATCTGGCAGGTTCGGGTTCGATTCCCGTCTTCGTCTGGTGGTTAATTTTTCATAACTTTCTTATATTCACTATCAATATGAAGTGTATGAGAATTATAAGATAGTGTACAAGAACACACATTGGTTGGTAATGGCAAAACCACCAAGCCGATAAAAAATTGCCACACCGCCGTTCGGAATCGGCGTTAAACTGTAGGTCCAACTATGTGGTATCACAATGGGCCGTTCAGGCCTAAGTGTGTCTCTCGACAGCCACTCCAACCTAACCTAACTACTACTTGTATGGGTTTTTTGGGATTTTTTTTCGAGAAATTCCATAAAAGAGCAATTTGAAAGTGTGTTCAAGGCTTAACGTGTTCCACAAAAATATTTTGTAGGGTCACTAAAAACAATTATCACCAACGGGTTAAAGATTAGGTGTATCATCACACACTAAATTAAAGTTAAATGTTACGTCTAAACTTTAAAACATAGATGGTTCTTATCTTTGGTGACCTCTAGTGAAATTTTCTGTAAAACACTTGAATACCCTGTTTGGGTGGTTTTGACTGTTTTATTTAAAAACATTCCACAAAAGTCTCTTGTAAAAAGTTGTTCAAGGGTTAAAGTGTACCACAAATACGAAAAATTTCACTAGGGGTTACTAAAGATAAGAACCACCTAAGGGTTAAAGGTAATGCATTTCACAACAAAACAAAATTGAGATTTACGACTTACCTATAGCCCATAGATGCTTCTTGTCTTGAGGGACCCCTAATGATATTGTCTGCAAAATATTTTTGTGGAGCACTTTAACCCTTGAACTCCCTTTTAAAAGGGACTTTTATGGAATTTCTCAAAAAAGAGCCAAAACAACACACATATGGGTAAGAGTTAATGGGCTAAAAAATGCTGAGAAAAGATTTCTTGTAAAATTTTAGTAAGGTGTTTTAAGGATAAAATTAATCTTAAACGTAGATTTGTCATATCATTTGATACAATTTTTTATTATAATCTAGAAATTTCAACCAATTGTAACAAAAAATTAGATGAAGTGGACCCGGGAAAGATTAAACGGCAAATTAAGGTTAATTAATTTCTAAATCGGTGACAGAGGCCATAAATCTGTGGTCACAAGGCATAACAGCATAAGTCAGTTTTTTTTAATTTTACAGGAGAGCACTTCAAGGATTCAAATGCTAATAGAAATCAATTTGAGTTGTGCTATTTTTCCTTTAACCACTGAACCGATATTCATAAAATTTTGACACAATATGAAATCGGATATAAAGATTTCAATTATAATAATAACTCGAATTCGACAAAACTCGCCTTGTGACATGTGACCACAGAAATAAAGACATAAATTTGAGGATTTTTACTGGAAAGCTTAAACCTTAGATTTTTGCAAAGCCGTGTAAATGAAAAAAAAACTTTACAAAGAGCTATAGAGATTTCATTGTACCACAAGAGATTCAATGTGGCCTATGTGATGCAACTCGCTGCAACTTTAACCCATTAATTACTAGGCTTTAATCAAGGTTTCACTTTGGCCGTTTTCGATACAACTTGTATATATGTAAAATTGCTCGTTAACGGGATAATGTAAGCTAACGTTGACTTTATACTAATGTGATTCGAAACACTCCATGATTTCAAGTCTGATTTTTGCCCGTCCCGGCTTTTAAGTCATTTACCCCAGATTTTGAGCAAAATTGAAAAGAGAAAAAAAATTACAATTACAATCAACAAAAAAAAGAGGCTTAAAGTCTGGCTCGACTATCACTCAACTAAAAACTTTATAGAGCCCATCATATCTAGCTGATCTGTCCTAACTTGCTATTGAGACATTGATTGGACATTTAATTTTCTTTTAACAATAATTTCAAAAGTTTGATACAATAATATCTTGGCTATGAAATCACTTCTCTAATTTGGTGCATCATAATTAAGTTGTCGATCGTCTTGAATAAAGCCATCCATGTTTCTTCTACTACTAAGGCACAAATTGAATTTTATTCCTTTACGACATGATTATTAAGTACTCTGAAGAAGTGAAGTCGTTGGATATTACACTTGATAAAAGAAGCTAGAATTATGGGTATACGCAGAGTTTTGAGTGGTTTCTTCACATTATTTGCATTGACGAGTAAGGTTGAAGTGTGTATTTGAGATCTCTGAGAGGAAGGGAGGGAGGGGTCCGCTTGGCGAAGGAGGTGGAAATATAATTTTCTCTCTCATAACTGAATTCGAACACGCTTTTATTACTCACTTAAAAAATCACGAAAACCTTTAAGACCTACTGGGTTTGTTTTGGCCTTGTAAAAAGATTTTGGAAAGATCTTGGTCCATTATCGCTTTAACCCTTTCGGTACCATGGTGATACCGGCGTCACAAGATTAATTTTTGCAATTTTTAAAAACCATCCAATCAATTTTTTGGAAAGAGAATTGATGGTTCTTTTTTTGGTAACGGTACTGTAGCGAATCAAAGCGAAAAAATTGTGTTTTTTGTTAATTTTCAATCGCTTACAATTTTTACAAAATTTGTCCAAACACTCCAAATTTTTAATATGTTGTAGAAAAGTTATAAATTTCCCATATTTTTAAATTTTTGTTTACTTTTTTTGGAAATACAAGTTTTACTATGGGTCACCGGTGACCCTAAAATCTCCAATGAAAACTTTTTGAGAACTTTTTTACAATGGAATGGGGGTCGAAGAATGCAAATCTGGACTCTATTTTACTTTATCGGTTCTAATTTTATTACGGTCAAGAAAGGGTTAAGTGAAAAATTAATACTAAGTTACTTTGTCTATCTTTAAAAAAATATCTAAAACTATATAGAAAAAGTTCGTCAAAAATTCCCATTGAGGGCCACTGGGTCACCGGTGACCCATAAAAGTTCAAACCTTTAGAGGCACAAAATGTCAGTTTTGATCAAAATTTGTAACAAGAAATGAGGGTCAGACAATTCGAATCCGGATTCGATTTTGCGCTATCTCCTCTGTGTTTTCTACGGTACCGAAAAGGTTAACATAAGGGTAGACTTATGCATAATTTTAATGCTTATTAAATATTTAGTTCTTATAAAAATAATTGAATATTTTTTATTTATTTTAATCTCAATTTTTAGTAATTTCAAATGAATTGCTACACAAAATTCTAATAAACTTTCAAAAGACAACTCATCCATCTTACTATAATTCTTGAAATTCTGTATTCGAATTCAAATTCAGAATACGAAAGGAAAATTAAATTTATTTTCTTTTACAGCAGCTCGGAATATCATGAATTTATATTCCTCCAATCAACTTAATTCTTTAATTCTTTTTTTCCCAAGGTTTTTCTTTTTATAGTCAAGTGGAAAATGGAAATTGTGCAAAATACGCACATTAAAAAAACTTGGGCAAGGAATAAGAAGAAAATTAAAATGGAATATAATTTTTTTTTTCAACAACTCAACAACTTCGTGAGAATTTTAATTTATATGAAAATTAATGAATAAGAAGAAATATTGATTCCGATAAGAAATAGTAGCGTTTTTTTTTCACTTTTATTACGCTCAATTTCAACTTAACTGATTTCGTTACGTTTTTCTTGTATTGCTTGGCTTGGGTTAAAAGGAGTTAAGCATTGAGGAGCTATATCATGATAGTTCCTTCTGCTAGCTTAAAATTGAGATTGCAAGACCCAAGAAATCAATATTCTTCTCAATTCTTATGTCAACCGCCGCTAACTAGAAAACGCTAATTTAAAACCAACACTTAAGCACATTTTATTTATTTAAGTAGGTAATTCTATAAAGGCAATTTAAATGAATCTTTAGAAATATTTTCTTCAATTTCGATTTGATTCTTTTTTTCTTTTTTTCCACAGCATTTCCAACATTTGCCATTATCTTCCCCCGGAATTATTTATTTAAGTACAATTGACTAAGTAGAATTGACTCATCGCTCAATTATCATAATTAAAATGATGAATGGATTGCGTATTATGCCACAATGGAATGCACTTTAATGCATTGCATGAAATGGAATTGTCCAAAAGACTCACATAAATCTATCTAAGTAGCTAGAGTGCGCGCATGCAATCTTAAGTGACTGCTCACCTTCCTGTCTGCCTACTTGTCATCAGACTCATAGTTTTGCCAAGCTTATCTATAATACTTGCTTGCATTGCCATGGTGCATGCCCAACCTACTTCGTTGGGTTTGAGTTGCATGTTGTTGATTGCAATGAGAAATGTAAGAAATTTATTTTTTGTTGCTATTGTGAACATGTTTTTTGTTTTTTTTTTTTTGTTTTATTCTTGTACGATCAATAATTGTTTTAAATTGCATGTTCTTCTTCATGTAATTATGCCATTTTTTTTAGGAATTGTTATGTCGGCACTTTGCCCATGCGCTTTGAGCGCACGTTTGACAGAACGGAAGTTATTCACTTCTACTTCTACTTCTTCTTTATTTTTTATTTTTTGTGTTAAGTTACGAGATTATTGCAACATGGAAATCGGAATTAAAAAATTAAGCACAACAGCAGTCAAACACAATTACACAGTCAGTTATATCATGTTTATTTGACATCAGTGGCGGGTCTAGAGGGGGTTGGGGGGGGGGGGGGAGGGCTGCAGTTACTCACAAAAATTGGAAATCTTGTTATTTAGTCTAAGCTTTGATTTGTTTTTTAGTCTGGTTTTTTTCTATATTTTGATTTGGTTTTGATATGATTTTTGGTCTAAACTTTCGTTTAAGTTTGTGTCTGGTTTTTGTTCGAGCTTAGTCTCAATTTCGGGCTGAATTTTAACCAGACTTTTGGTCTGAGTTTGATCTGAACTTTGGTTTGATTTTGATTAAAATTTTGCTTCGAATTTAGTTTGAGTTTTGGGAATGTTTTGGACTGAGTTTTAGTTTGAATTTGGTTTAATTTTTTGTCTGGTTTTTAGCCTGAGTGTGGTCTAAATTTTGGCTTGAATTGTCTGAATTTACTTTGAGTTTTGGACTCCTTTTACTCTGAACTTTGGTCGGAATTTAAGTTTGATTTGTGGTCTATTTTTTATCTGAATTTTGGTTTAATTTTTGGCCAAGTTTTTGCTTTGAATTTTAGCCTATTTTTATTATTTGAAAGAGGGCGACTCGAAAGTCAGGCACTGCGACCTATAAAATCTATTGTACCAAAGCCCCAAGAAAGAAAGAAAGGCAGAGAGAAAGAAAGATAGATAAGAAACATACCCAAGCAGAGAATCGAACTTAGGTCTCCAGAGATAAGAGTCTGGCACTCTGCCACTAGACCACAGTGGCGATGGTAGGACATACAGTTTAACGCCGATTTCGAACGGCTGTGTGTCAATTTTTTATCAGCTCGGTGGTATTGCCATTACCAACCAAGGTGTGTACTTGTACACTTTCTTATAATTTTCATTCACTTCATATCGATAGTGAATATAAGAAGTTTATGAGAATTAACCACCAGACCAAGACGGGAATCGAACCCGCAACCTTCTGAATGAAAGTCTAGTGCACTATCCACTAGACAATCGAGGTCGTCTAATTTTAGCCTAATTTTGTACTGAATTTTGGTCTGTTTTTGATCCGGTTTTTGGTCTGAAGTTAAGTCTGAATTTGTTTCAAAATTTGGTCTGATTTTTGGTTCCACTTTTCACCCAATTTTTTGTGTAATTTTAGGTTAGATTTTTGATCTACTTTTAACCTGATTTTTGGTCTGATTTTTGGTTCCACTTTTCACCCAATTTTTTGTGTAATTTTAGGTTAGATTTTTGATCTACTTTTAACCTGATTTTTGGTCTGGGTTTTGGTTCCACTTTTAACTTAATTTTTTTTGTAATTTTAGGTTTGATTTTTGATCTGCTTTTAACCTAATTTTTGGTCTGGGTTTTGGCTTGATTCTTTTTCTCAATCTAACTTTTTATTTGATTTATTGTCACTGAATTTTGTTCTAAACTTGATCTTAATTTTAGTCTGAGCTTTGATCTAAATTTGATCTGAATATTAATTCAATTCTACGTTTGTTTTTGGTCTGTGTTTTGGTAAGAAATAAGTTTAAGTTTTCGTCATTAATTTTTACCAGATTTTTGATTTAATTGCTGTGCCTTTGGTCTGAGTTTGAACTGAATTTTTGTTCTAATTTTAAGACCAAGGAGCAAGGTCGTTTTTTGATCTGATTTTTGGTCAGAATTTTAGTTTGAATGTAGGTCTGAGTTTTCATCTGACCTAAGGTATAGCGTTTGTTCTGAGTCCTGGTTTTTGATCTAGTCTCCTTTTAGCCTGAATTCGACCAGAATTTTGGTTTGATTGTGGCCTAAATTTCATCTCCGTTTGGCATGAATTTCGGTCTGATTTGTGGTTTGAGTTTTAGCCTGATCTTTTATATGAGTTTTCATACGGGTTAAGGCCTTGTTTTAGTCTAACTTTCGGTAAAAATATTGGTTTGAATTTTAGTCTGAATTAGTTCCGAGTTTTGGTCTAACTTTTGGCTAAAGTTTTAGTCTGATTTTTAGCATGAGTTTGATTTCCTTTTGTTTTCGTTTTTGGTGTAGGTTTTGGTCAGCATTTTATTCCGCATTTGGTTTGAATTTTAGTCTAACTTTTGTTCCAGGTTTTGGTCTAGTTGCTTCTCTGATAAGTAACATACATGTAAGTAATTCTGCAAAATCAACCCTCTCCAATCACAAATCCTAGATCCACCACTGTGTGATACTTTTTCTCATATAATTCGTTGATAAGCTAAGCAAAATTATATTGTAAGTTATTTTAAAGTAATTTTAAAGTGAAAATGTTAAAAATGTTGTTTATTCATTCTGTGGGAAACCAAAAGAATTCCAATGGAAAATGCTTACAGTAGCTTTATCACAAAAGTACCACTGCAATCTTTACCCACAGATTATTCATGTCATGTTTTTGATACTAATTTTCCTCCCCCCTCATATGCACTTCATGTATGAGCATAATTTCTACTACTATTTTACGCTTACTAATGTTCTTTTTATATGTATAAGTACGTATTCATTTCATGCAATTATCACACTTAAGCTAAGCATCCTTTAGCAAATACTTAAAAGTCAGCGTAAAATAATTGTAAAATACTCAAGCTCACACACATTAACGCATTTACAGATGCACACACACACACACACACACACATGCATGTTTATTTAGTTACAACAACATTACTTAATGTTAAAATACCATTTTATTTATTTACATTTGAATTCATTTGGTTTTTTTCCCACCACTTTCAGTTTCTTTACATTTCTCTTATTTTTTTTTTTCTCATTTTATTTTCATTTTACTTTCACGTGATTTATGTTTGAAACGTGATTTTTTGCCATTTTTCGCCATGTATATATGTAGAAAATTGGCCGAGATTAACAAGAAAAACAAGAAGCTACCTTGACCATCATACAAGGACATACACACACACACTCACGTAAAAATACTTACATTCACATAAATGGTTATGTGTATGTGATGTATGCATGTGTGTGTGTTTATGCAATTCTATTCACATGACTAAAAGTATAAAGCAAGTATCATTTACCCCCTCCCCCCCTCCCCCTCCCTCTGTTTTTTGCGTCGCTACTAAGTAACTAAGGCTCTAGTGCACGTACGTTTTGTTGACATAAATGAATTAACAGGGTTGCAAATAAAAAGGATTAAACAATACGCCATTCTACTCATTTAAGTGCATATACGTGGTTTGTGTTTTATGTTGTCTACATATAAAGAATATTTCCATGTAGAAAATTCTTTGATGTAGAAAATAAAGGTAAATATTTTATATAGTACTATAGTCTAATGTAAATATTTGTAATGAACAATGTTTATTTATTTAAACAATATGAATATTTTTTGTTTTTGTTAATCTTCATTAACTTTCATTTACCAAAAGTAAAAATTACTATCATTTTTATAATATTACAAAAGGTACTAATTTTTCCTCTATTTTTGTAATTATTTGCAAAAGGCAAATATAAAAGAAAAATATTAGAAATGTAAATAAATAATACAGATATACTCATAATTAGAGTGTATGTAATTATATATACTATATACAAGCACATACATATTAATATACCTACATACATATGCATGTAGTTGTATAATCCGGCAAATATGCAGGAATATTCATAAAGCATAATTACAAATTCCCAGCGAAAGAATTTTTAACAATGTAGGAACTTCCAAAAAAATGTATTTAATGCAGTTCTTAAATTAATAAACTATTTGTCAACACCCTTCAACCGTTTCTTTACGCTTGAATTATATTTTTTTAATATTTTACATTCCAACGTAAATTAGGTGTAAAGAAACAATGTAGAGAGCTGTTGTAAAAATGTAATCAATCAGCTGCCAAGACAATTTAATCGTGAATTCAGATTTTTTTAATTGTTTATATTACAACGTAAATTTTGTGTAAAGAAACAATGTAGAGAACTGTTAAAAAACGTAAAAAATCAGCTGTCAAAGCATAATATTTAAAAAAATTTCATGCCAATTCAAAGGAAAAAAGGGAGAAGTGAAACGAAAGAAACAGTATTAAAATAAAGAAAAATATAATTTCGAAAACCTTTCACTTTGGCAGTTTAATCTGAGTGTAAAGAGCAAACCTTCATTCTAGCCTGAATCTGGCAGATGCATAGGTAGTAAGCAAGCCTTTGCATCCGTGGCAGTGGCTTTTCTGGTATAAAGAACGTTCGTTTACTGGCCTCGTGCATTGTGGGGTCTGGCTAGAGACATTTTACTGTTTTGGATGAATATTAATATCATCTTCTATTTGTAGTGAGGGAATATATCTATCCCAACCTTACCAAGAGAATTGTGAATTGATTGGACCTGTTTAAATGTTCAATGTGAGACTTAGAGAGTCAAGTTCTTCCCTATATTGACCTATTAATTTAGAAGAAGTTATTGTGGAGTATAGAGCACTCAGCTATTCCTATTGTAAAATTAGCTATACCTGCTCTACTTTGAATAAGGTTGACTGTCGCCCTATATGCCTCTCTTATCGCAAGTAGTCCGACCTGAAATGGGCTAGATAATCTGTTTTAAGGTTAGTGGTGAGATTTTGGTATGTCCAATTAGAAAGGCGTACATAAGGATTGATCGAATGATTGGTTTGTAAGTATATCTAGGCAGCCACTCTAGACTAAAGACCCCAATTGATATCAATCATACTCTTACAGATATAAAAATCAATGCAGGCCTTCCTGAGCCGACTGGATTAGTATTTAATATGACTACCAGATACTTCAACTTAACTCTCTGTAGCAATAAAACCGAAATATCTCTCCCAAACGTAATTTTAACCACAGCCAGGAGAGACTAAATATCTTCATCGTGACATTTTCATTTCAATGGTTCAACTGCCCCCAACTGTATGAAAGGTTAGATAGAGGAGTACTCTGTGAACAATTTGGGTTAGGCTTACTGTAATGTCTTTCTAGCTGAGGACATGGCTATGTGAGTAGCAGCAAATTGGTTGAAATGTAATAAAGTGTCATTCTATTGCTTATGTAACTCCTCGCCTCAACTTTCTTCATTAGTTTTACCGAAAAACCATCCATAGACATTAAGTACATAACCAAATACTAAATATCTTCATCGTGACATTTTCATTTCAATGGTTCAACTGCCCCCAACTGCATGAAAGGTTAGATAGAGGAGTACTCGGTGAACAATTTGGGTGAAGCCTTCTTGGGGTGTCTCTTATAACATTCGGATTGCCTCAGTTGAAATGTATTTCGAAGACAAAAAGAATTTAATCAGCTGAGTTTGCTCCTCCTAGATGTACTGATTTTTTTGGATTGAAAGTACTGAAATTTCAATATTCTGAAATCAGTACGGAAACTAATTGAGTTTTTTATTTTATACTGATTTAGTACATACTGCTTTTTTTAAATCTTTTAAATATTTTTTTAATGAATTTATTGCTTTAAAAACTTTTGCAAAAAATGTAGATAAAAACAAAAGTCAAAAACGAGAATGTTTTTTGAGAGAGAAATAATTGAAACATTAAACGAAATTGTTTGAATTAATGAATGCTAAAAAAATATGTACTGATTTTTTATTTCAATTTAAGTTGATTGTACTGATTTCTTAATTTAAAAATCTGGCTACCCTAGCCCCACCCGGCGAGAGCCATCGAAAAACCAATTTCATGCCTAGGGAGAATTCGAGACTAAAGACTTTTCGATGTTGACTCACATCGTTAAGTAATTTGTAGAAATAACAGTTTCATCAGGTATTGAGTGAAGAATTTCGCTTTCAATCAGTCTTACCCGTATGAATGCTAGAAATATCTCCATGCCTAACTAGATGATCTGTTTATTTGGAAAAAAAATCGGTGAGTACATTGAAAGCATTAGTAGAGCAATATCTGCTATTCCCGTTGTTTCTAAATAAACAGTTATCTGAATTCTATTCAAATTTTTCTGGGAATTTTGTGACAGTCAGTGTATACAAATTTGACAAATAAAAATTAATTTTCGCAATTTGGGAATCATAAATTACAACTTTACACTTTGAATAGTTATTTCGGCTTACATTTGAAGCAATCAAAGATTGATTTTTAATTGTTATCGCCATTGGCCTAACATTCTCCCGCTAGCAAACGCAGCTGCGGTCAGACACAAAGCTGCAACTAGCAATGCTTATCGCTCTCAAAGAATCTCAAAGATTTTCATTGTCAAAGGCATTGTGTCGGATCGCAGTTTCGTTACTCCTAGTAGGAGTAAGTCCTAAAAAAAAATTGCAGGCAATAGAGAGAATCAATTGAAAAGGCTTCCTAGTTTCAAATAGAATAAAATTCTTTGGCAGTCAAAACTTTTGAGTGAGTTCTTTACAAAGCATGTACAACATTTTTTGCTGGTTCATTATTATTATAATTTTGTCTAATGGGAGAATGTCAATGTATGCGTGTGTGTTGGTGTGCGCGAGTTACTGCATGTGAATTATTTACTTTTAAGATTTATTAACATACAAAGTAAGTAATATGAATAAAGAATATGAATATTTACAAATGTAAAAATGTGTGGAGGGGAAAACAGAAAACATTTCGGAGAGAAAGTTTCAACCATTAGAACCTCGCTTTCTTCCTGTATGAATGAATTTATTTATCTTTCAGTGTGCGCACTTGTAATATTTACTAATCCTTTTTACTTTCTATTTACTTTTTAGATTTGAATTTTAAAATCATCTGAGTTAACTTTAGGAAAGAAAGAGGAAGAAAAGTTTTCAAGTTAACAAAAAGTTAAATGTATAGCAGTAACTTGCAAATGCAGTGAAGAGGAGGCAGGATTAATTACCCATCTTACTTTTCAGAGTTGCAACAATATATTGGAAATTGTAAAATTAGTTATTTATGTAGTTATTTTCTCAAAACTTCAGAATGAAAAGAATTTAATCTATGCATATCTAAATTCGTTGAGGCCCTAAGCTCGACTAGGAGAAGAGGATTGCAGTAAGTAAGTATATCTAAATTGTGCTTTGAATTAGATAGAATGCCGAAACCGAAGCCAGCTACTGATGATGATGATAGTATTTTTGATGCAATTTTGTTGAAATATTTTGATAAATGCTTCGCTTGTTAAAGGAATATAGAAATCCTGAAAATTCCAACTTTTCTTTAAAATATTATTCGCGAAATTTCATTTCCAATAGCAATATCTTTCATATTTAATCAATGCTCTATCAGCTCCATTTCTTTCGTTCTCCATTTTTATTTATTTTTTTTTTTATAGTAATATTTTTGTGGCCTCAAATAAAAATAAAAAAAAATTTTAACATTTTTATAGCAACACAAAATGGTTTCATTGTTAATTTCAGACACGTGCATATGCAACACACGTGCACAATGTAAACTTTTGTTTGTATATTTATTTATTTATATACCCAGCGGTGGAAAAATTATTCCAAAATGTAAGTTGAAGTGCTCAGAAATCAGCTACCTGTAAGCGCTCATCAGACGTTCGATTAATGCTTTTTTTTTTTGGCTACTGTTTTTACATAGAATTTCAGAGGAATACTTCAAAAGACCTTTCCAAGAAATGGAATGTGAGTAGTTCAATAGATTTCTCTTATTCGTTCGATTTTTCTATACTCTCTCCTTTACGTATTGAATTCAGTTTTTTTTTTTTTTTTTGGTAAGAAAATAATGAAAATTTTGAGGAATTAGAAATATTAGTTACCTATCAATTACAATTTCCAAGAGTGGAACTGAAGAAAAAAAGAATTTCATTACAAAGAATTGGAAATCCGAGCACGTCAGTGTTTTGACACAACCTCAAAAAAATCTCATAAAAAATGTTTTTCTCCAATCTGGAGATAAGACTATGTTTACTTCATGTTTTTGGGGTCGCTGAATCCGAATCTGAGGTCCAAAAACTCCATCACGCCAAGCTGGCATAACCTCAAAAAACCTCATGTAATTTTTTTTCAAGGCCGGGGGCCAGACCATGTTTACTTAATGTTTTTGGAGTCGCTAAGTCCGAATCTGAAGTCTAAAAAACCCCAGCATGTAAGTTTTTCGACTTAGCTTGACATGCTGGGGTTTTTTAGACCTCGGATTCATATTTAGTGACCCTTAAAACATATAATGAACATGATCCGAACCCCGGGTTCGAAAAAAATTTCTTGAGGTTTTTTGAGGTTATGTCAAAACCCTGACGTGCTGGGGTTTTTTTGGACCCCAGATTCGGATTCAGCGATCCCAAAAACATATGGTAAACATCGTATGACCTCCAGACTCGAAAAAACCTTTTTTTGAAGTGGCTGGGTAATCATTACTACCCAGCTCTGAGTTCAGTAACTTCCTCCTATTTTCCTAAACTTTTTAATTTTTTCATTTAAAATACAATAAAAACTAAAAACATAATCGTGAAAATGTTAATTAGCAATTACAATTCCCCATTAGGAATTTAATTCCTAAACTAATCATTCCAATCCAGCTCTAAGTTCAGTAACTTCAACCTATATTTATTTTTTTTCTTTAATTTTAAAATTTTCTGGTATGAAGTGCAATAATAACCAAACAACGCAAAAGACCAAGACCATCATAGATCTTCCTTTCATTCGTTTCATAAACGATTGCTGTTCGGCACTAAATGCAAGCTTAATACAACAAAAGCAAGTGCTAATCTTCTGCTTTCTCTTAAAACGAGCTCTCGACAAAGCGTTCTGCTCCATTGGGTTATTCGTGCGTGTGGCTTTTGTATGTGTGTGTAAGTGATTGTATCGTGTGTGTGTTGAAATGTCAGTGAATGAAGTGGAAAATTTTCACATACATACACATGTGTGTGTTTATGTGTGGTTGGAAAAAGCGATTTTCTTTGTCGTAAATAAATATGTATTTCGTTGATTTTTTATTCCTCTTGCAGATTTTCATTATTTTTCTTTCTTTTTTTTTTTTTTTTGTATTTTAATTTACAAAAGAAAATGTTTGCATAACTTAAGGCTACAAAAAAAAAAAAGATTCTTTTGTGTGTGAGTGTATATGTTTGTGAAAGACTTCAAACACAAACATATGCAGCGTGTAACTTCAAAAGTTTATCTCTTTTACGCAATGTTTTACTTAAATATATTTTTAGAAAGTTTATGTACCACAAAGAAATTGAAGTTTTAGTAAAACAATTTTAAATTTAATTTAATTTAATTCAATATTATTTGATGTTTTATATTTGGGTAGCATATGTGCAAAAGTTTAAATAAATTATGAAAACATTTTTGCTTGATTTCTCTAATCGAATAGTTTTAGAAGTGCATAGAAAACTTGAAAGCACTCAGAAACACTGTAAAAATCGATTTTCTGTATTTGTGCTATAGCATTTAATCTTTTTGGTAGAAACAATCAATAGCATATACAGGTACATAGGCACTAGCGGGTTTAAAAGGGGGGAGTTTGGGGATAAGCCCTGTATCACAACCTCTTACCCCCGTTCTTATAAGTATCTCATACCATTTGATTGTTGTTCATGATTTAAAATTAAATTTTTAAGGGGCGAGAAAAAATGACACCCCCACCGACAATCTCTGAATCCGTTAGTGACTATAGGTATTTGTAAGTATGTAGATTAATGCCTATTAATCAAAGGTAACATTGACATAATTGTAGTATATATTTACATATATACACAGAAGTATGTAAAGCATTGAAGCATGAGAAATTTAATTGAATTAATTGCGCCTGAAATCAGATTTACTTGCATGGCATTTGGAGACTAAAGAATCCAATTCAGAACAAGTGGGCGGAAATTGGATTATAATTAAAATAAAACAAAACAAAAAAACTATTCATTACTTGACAAAATCTTTTGTTCTTTGGTAATATAAATAGTTACAAATAAAATATATTTAATACTTACATTTAATGCCTTTTTGTATTTTTCCATTGAAGCGTCAGTTTGATAGTGGATAGTGAATAGCTGAAAGTAAAAAGACAGTGATATTATTTCATAACTTTTTCAAACATTAGTTAACAATTTATACGAAGGGGCCTGATTGAAATGGATAAGTTGTATTATTATTATTTTGAAGACCTATAATATTGACGTCGCTATGGCTTATTAATAATTTATTATTTTTCCACCAACCCTCGAACCCTTTTTTGGATATTTTTTCAGTACGTTGTTTACCTACATAATTTAATAGTTAAATGCTTTCTTTGGAAAAAAATTTCCTCATAAAATAATAAAGGAGGCGCCTAGTTATGAAAATTACCCCCTGAAATTCACCAAACTTAAAACTTTCGAAAACATTTGTACCAGTTTTGTCTCAGATGTCAAAGCTGTAGAGCTTCAAATAGAAAAGATTTACCATCGTTACACATCAGGCTCTTATCTTAAAAAAAAGTCGTATCTGTCTATATGCTGTTTTAGAATTTATTTATCAAAAGAATCAACGATTTATCCACGCGGAAAAAATGAGGTTGGTCTATGTAAGAGATTATGGAAAGGGCATTGAATCTACTCAGTGGCAGAACTGCCTGGTACGGCTTTAAATTGAATAATAATAATATTTAGAAATTTTCCATAATTACAGTCAGGGACATAAAGCAATAATTTAAATACGTTGCAGATACCCATTATTTTATAACCCTTATAAATATTTCTTAAAAGTATCAAATACAGTAACTAAAATATTTTTTTTTGCTTCCACATAACAATTACCGCAAATAAAATTTTATTTTGGTTACCCATAACCAATATCGCAACCAAACATTTTTTGGTTATCCATAACAATTCCACAGTGCAACAGGAAAAAAATCCCGTGGCTTCTGTTGACTGTTCTTAATGTTTTTGGGGTCGCTGAACTCAGATTTTCGGGTCAGGTAAAACTTCGGAGCTACAGCCATTTTAAGTCACTTTGTTCTAGGTTTCTCGCAAGTTGTTTAAGAAAATGTGAAAGGAGTTAAGGAAAACGCATTACTGTTTTCGGCAAAAATACTTAGCGGGGCCCCTAAACAACCGAACCACCCTCCATTCTATCTGTGCCCTCTGCCTCCTATTTCTATGTAGTACATTCGGCATTGGTGTGCAAAAATGGTAAAAAAAAAACATAATTTATTTTTCAGCTTTTGAAAAGCTGATTAAATGAGATAATAAATAGTTTAAATCAAAGTTACGAAGAGTTTTAGAAAAATCATTACGACATCTTCACACTTTTGCTAATTTCGCAAAACTAAAAACTCTGATCCAAAAAAAAAAAAAACACTCAAGCAATTATCCTAGATAAAACTTATCAACGCACGCTTTGTGGACCGCTATGTTCTGTAGCACAACAACAAGTCGGTTAGAAAATTTAAAGGACAGTTAACGCAGAAATCTGAAAAGAATTGGTGTACTACATGTAGTATGGTCGGCATATCGCAGCCAACATTTTTTTGGCTACCCATATACTGTGATGCGAAAATCAGTTTTAAAAATTAAAGAAAATGGCTCTTATAGATTTTTTGACGCTGAAACAATGAATGATTCAAGCACCAAATCAAACGAAACATACAATATAGTAATGAAAAACCACAAATAGTTTGATCTGGTAGGTTAGGTTTGGTTAGGTTAAGTTAGGTTAGGTTAGATTAGGCTAGGTTAGGTTAGGTAGGTTAGGTTAGATTAGGTTAGATTAGGTTAGATTAGGTTAGGTTAGATTAGGATAGGATAGGATAGGATAGGATAGGATAGGATAGGATAGGAAAGGATAGGATAGGATAGGATAGGATAGGATAGGATAGGATAGGATAGGATAGGATAGGATAGGATAGGATAGGATAGGATAGGATAGGATAGGATAGGATAGGATAGGATAGGATAGGATAGGATAGGATAGGATAGGATAGGATAGGATAGGATAGGATAGGATAGGATAGGATAGGATAGGATAGGATAGGATAGGATAGGATAGGATAGGATAGGATAGGATAGGATAGGATAGGATAGGATAGGATAGGATAGGATAGGATAGGATAGGATAGGATAGGATAGGATAGGATAGGATAGGATAGGATAGGATAGGATAGGATAGGATAGGATAGGATAGGATAGGATAGGATAGGATAGGTTAGGTTAGGTTAGGTTAGGTTAGGTTAGGTTAGGTTAGGTTAGATTAGGTTAGGTTAGGTTAGGTTAGGTTAAGAGGGAAGTGCTCAGAAAAACTGAGCTTCCAGGGGGCCAAAAATTTGTTCCATTATGATGTTCCTATACACTTGGAATCCTCCACCTGCGAAACAGATCTCAAAAAGCCTCTACCCATCCTGAAACCACTTAGTACTCCTAATGAACCTTACAAGGTCTATTGGCGGGATCTCCGCCAGGTACTCCAGTTCTTCAAACAGTCTATCTCCCAGGAAACGGAGTCGACGGATTTAAAGATTGGGCATTCATAGAGAAAATGACAGATGGTCTCATGATCTGGTAATTTTTGAAATTTTTTTTTATACAAACTTGAAATTTCCACACAAAAAATACGAAAAAAACTGCAAAAATGTCAAAATTTTTTTGCTTTATTTTTTGGCATTGTACTCTGTAGATTATGGCAAAATTTATTGGCAAAATTTATAGAGCAAGTCAATCTGAACTACTTTACCGAAGAAACTTTGAAGAAGGAGACTCTTTCCCACTCCTCTCAGTCAATACCCAATCCCCATTTTAGGCCTAGTGCCACGCTCTTTTTTTGTTTGTTTTTTATATGAAATTTTTCCCTCTCTTAAATTAAGAGCGTAAAAACTTCATATAAAAAAACTGGGTCTGTTGATTCGCCTTTAGTGCGCAAGATGTTACTGCTCACTTAAGCCGTTCTCTCACTGGTGGCAACTGCCAATGCTAATCGCTCTCAAGAAATCCCAATGGTTTTCATTGTCAAAGAGATTGTATTAGATTGCAAATTAACGCCAGTGGAAGAACGGCCTTAATCTCCAATACGATTAGGTGTACCCCTATATAATGATTGCCAGTTTTGAACGGGGCTGCTTACCTCTCCTCATTTCGACGCAAAAATATTATATCAAGTTGAGCACATTAGTTCAGCAACATCCCAACGAAAAATTACACAACTCTCTTTTAAATAAGACTTGTAAAGTGAAATGAGTTAAACTTTGTCTAAAAGGTTAACATTTTTTATAATCACGTTTTTGTGTACTATGATTGAGTAATAAATGGTCTAATACTTGGAATGTTGTGTTGTGGCCAAATTTACGTTCACGAAGGATCCACTCTAAGCTTATAATCAACCAAATTCAAATTGGTTAAAAAGGTAAGTGAAAACTAGAAACACTAGAAACAAAGAGTTTTCATGGTAGGCAGTATCGGTATAATATACATTGCCTGGCATTATTCTACTACAATTTTTTGCACTCACGTGATTTTTAATCTTATCGTGATACAGAGAAAACCTGAAACCGCGGTTTAAGGTGTTTCACAATTGGAGCCAAGGACCAATCCAGTTTAGGGCATAGTCTAAAAAAATTAGACCAGCTTATTTTTCTCTCTATAAAAATCTATAAAATTTATTACACTGGAAATAAAATACCGCAATTATGTCATATCAAAACCAAATCATTCGGATTCGCTATCATTTTACTTAAAAATCACAATTTCTTTGATTGACAGATCAATATGTAAAAACTATTTGGAATGAAAATGAAAACGTTTTAAGGTAACAACAACAAAACCTAAACCTTGAAATTCAGAACAAAAATTATTGCGCTAAAAGCGAAATTGACAGGTAAACTGACAGTAGTAATCAGTAGAGACATATGCATGTTCTTATCAATGAAAAAGTTTTTGTTTTTTCAATGAATAAGATAATTTTAGAATTGCAATGATTCATGACCTATACAAATATTCATCTAAATTTAGTAAGCATTTATTGAATTCATATGAAATGTAAGTATATATGTAAATAGTGTTATGGTTTTATATACATATCAAAAATATTTCGTGAGAATTAGTTAGAGAAATAAATTAATTTATGATTTATTGATTTAAATTATTTAAAATTTCAGCATAAACTAAGTGCATTTCAATTTGCAAAGGACATTGCTAAAAAACTATATAAACTCAATCAAATATCCTTGATTTTAATACACATAAATCTTTAACACTGATGCAGCTCACTGTCTTTACTTTTAAAATTGAAAAAAAAAAAAAAAACTGTATGCTTTCTCTTATTTAGAAAGTGTGATAAATCACTGTCACAATGATAATAACTAGATAAGAATAAGTCAATCACTTTTAGCATTGTTCGTTTGTATTGTCTTCTTTTCCGTTCTCTTCTTGCATTTCTTTCACCACTACGTTGATAGAAAAATAGAAAAATGCATTTTTATTCTGCAGAAAACTATAAATATTTCATTTTATTTCCTAATCTATGCACAAATGACCTAAATTGTACCCATAATTGCACTAGATTCGCATTCACTGCTCGCATTTTTCTTTTACCATACATGCATATAAACGTAAATGTGTAAGTGTGTGTATTTATATAGATACAAATACATTTCTATGTTTGTATGTATTGTCATCAAACGTGATGGACAATTGTTGCGATAACGTGACATTGTTAGTACATATAAGATAAAATATTTTATTGCATACTTTTTAGCATTCCGTATATATACAAAAAGTGTTTACCATTTTTATTTTTCCCCCCATTTAAGTTTATTGTTATACTGTTTCCTCCATTTTTCTATATGCCTCATGCGCAACTGTAATTCACATTTATGTACTTTAATCACGTTTTCACAGGACTTACTTTATGTAAATGTATATATGTGTGTGTGTGTGTGTTTCTTTCATGTCATTTGTATAAATTTCGTATTTGTGGCATTTCAGGAATATAATTAAGCCCCCTGAATTTTAATTATTGATTCGAATTTTTATTGCAATTCTTGCTGTCAATATTAAATATTTCGTGCAGTTGATGATATTTATTATTTAACTGTGCCATTTCTTTTGCTTTTTCATCCATCCCTTTTTCCCATTTACCCACTTCTTTATATTTTTCTGCTGTTCTTTTTCGAATATTTCTCGCAAAACTAATTATAGTTTTAATGATAGTTAAATGAGAATTTCGTAAATTTTTGATGATAGCATAATTGAACAGGATTTAAGGTATACTTTAATTTGTGTATAAAACTGAAAATGCAATTCAAGGTAATTTAGGGTAATGAAAAATTTCAGTTGTCCAATTACATAGTCCAAAAAATGTATGTTTTTTCCTGCATAAAAGTTAATGTAAGTTATTTACTACTGAACAAGGATGGTGTGTTGAATATTTTTTCTGAAGAAAATTATAGTCCAACACTTCACAGTTTTTTTTTTATATGTATGTTAAGGTCCAAAGAACTATCTATGGTATGCCACCGCAGTTAATAGTTAGTATACAAACTTCAAGAGCTAGAGGTTTGATGTCGGAAACAAAGTTGTTCCTTATGTAAATTTAAATATGTTTCATTTTTACATATATGAACCGTGAAATTTATAAGGAAAACGGTCAAAATCGGAAAAATCTCATTATGGAACATTTATCAAAATTTTTATTTTATTAATTTTTTGTTTTTTGGGCGCTATCCTCCCATCATTTTCTTACTACTTATTTTTTATCTTTCTCTTTTAGACAAGCGTTCTTGTTTGCACCCGTCTGAACAGCTAAATACAGAATAAAATATTTAGAAAATTGTTTACTTTATATATTGAACAACTTTGCCTCAGACATACAAAACTCTAGCTCATGAAGTTTTATTCTCAGCGTTTTAAGCCTAACGCTTTTCTCCCCTTGCCCCACTTGGAACCCTATAATTTGCAATACTGACAAAGCATTTTGTCTGAAATTCCCCGAGAAAATTTTGTTATTTTTATTTCAAAGTTTGAAAACTTCTTCCCAAAATACCATAAATTCTCATAATATCAAAATTACAAGAAAAATCCTCAAAATATATCTTTCAATATTTTTATCCAAACAACCGAATAGTCCTAGCACCGTCATTTTAGGGTTAACAATTCAAAAAGTCGAAATTTTTATTTATTTTGTGCTTAATTTGAGCGATTTCTTGAGAAAAACAGGAAATAAATGAAAGTTTTGTCTTTAACCCAGTTATGCCTAGCGGTGCCATATGGCACCTTGTCGCTGAGCCGTTCCTGAGCCAGGTTCAAAAACAATTTTTTTTTTCAAGTTACTTTCTTGATCCATCTACTTTGGTCCTCGCCCTTAATTGGTTAAGGGGACAGTAACTGAAAGGAAAATTTTCTCCAAAAAATTTAAATAATCACAATAATTTTCTTTCAATATAGATATTTTATTTGTAAAATTTATAGAGAAAAAGGAAAACTGCATCAAAATTTTGAGTTTTTGGAGTTAATAACCTGGAAATAGCGGGTCTTAGGTCATTTTGTTCAGTTGGTTCTCCATTTAATTTTTTACGAACAGAAACGTGTTTGCCTCAGGCATGAAATCTTTTGCTCACTGTGTTTTAACCCCAAACCTTCAGCTAGTTCACTGGCTTCGAAATTTCCGGAATTAATTTTCTTCTTTCCATTTTAATGTATGAAAAATGTTCCGTAAAATATCATAACTTCTCATAATACCAGAAATAATTTTTAAAAAAAAGCCAAAACATGTTTTTCAATATTTCTATCCAAATAGCTGATTTTTCCTAGCGTAGGCATTTTAGGGTTAACTATTTAAAAAGTTGAAATTTTCGTTGATTTTATAATTAATCAATTATAAAAAAATAGAGAGAAAAAATAAATGATAATTTTGACTTTAACCCAAAAATGCCTACCATTTTAGGGTTAAAGTCGAGACTTTTTTATAGTTTTTATATGAGGAATATTTTCTTCGTTGAATTGAATTATGATAATTTTCTTTCAATATATTTTATTTGTGAAATTTATAGGGGAAAAAGGAAATATACTTTCAAATTTTAGATTTTTGGATTAGATATTTTCAAAGTTGTGGGCCTGGAACCGTTCGGTTGCTTTGCCTCTCTACCTAATATTTTACGGAGAATATTTTTCCTGAAAACTTTTCTTAATCGTTTGTATTGCAGGGTCGTACTAAAGAAAATGCTTATTAAAGTTATTTCAAAATGAGGGCAAAGAGAAGTAGCAGGGTCAGTGGTGAACGAATGCAAAATAGAATTTAGAATTTTATAAAAAGAAAAACTTTCTCTTGTGCACAAATTAGAATTAATATTATTTTAGAATGATTTTATTTTTCAAATATATCTAAATTTAACTATAGGTATTTAGAAAACTCGAGGAGCTGCAAAAAAAATTGACCACATGTTCATGACCAGCGACCCAAAATAATCTAAAAACTTTCCAATGGGCGGGAAAAAAAAATTAATTTTGTTTCAGGCTTTTGTGTTTTATTTTTGTATATATTTTTTTTTAAATTTGTTAGTAAAGAAAAAGAGGAAATAAATGCAAAAATTTTCTTTAAAGATCTTTAACCCCAATACGGTAAGGCTGGGTCTATTCAGGACATCCTTCTTAATTTTATATGCGACAAATTTTTCCAAAAAAATTTTTCTTACTTTTTCAACCGTTCGTTCTGTAAGGATATGCTAAAAAAAAGACTTATGAAATACCGTGATAGAAGGGGAAAAGGTTGAGACAAGGAGAAGGGCTTAAATAAGAAGATAACGTAGTGGTAAAAAATTTTTAAAATTTCAGAAAAAAATAAGTTTCTCCTAGATAAAAAACATGAAATAAAATTAATATTATTTCAGGACCATTTTGATCAAACTTTCACCAATCGTTGCCTAAGTAACATTTTGGATATCTTCCGATTTGAAGGCATTTCTAATGAAGAGCGGAGCCGCTCAGGCGTTATGGAGTTCTTAAGACCCACTAGGGCATAAAGGTATAAAGGGCACAAACAACTACATTTTGGTTTCCTGGATATGGTCAAGTTCAACAAATGGTTTGATGTTAAAAGTGTCAAAAAATCAACCATAAGTTTATGAACAGTAACCTGAAAAGAATCTAAAATACTTTTAAAATGAAAAGGCTTAGACAATTTGGTTGTTTGGACACCCAAATTTCCAAAAAAAAATTTCTGGGTTGATATGCGTTAACACAATTTAAGGTAAAAAGTGTTCAACTGAGGAAACGGAAGTGGATTTACTATACTTTACGCAAACCACCAGAAAAAATATATTTTCAACACTTAAACTGAAACCTCCAAGGAAGCCGTAAAAAGAACCAACCGCAATTTTCTTCGAAAAAGACAATCCTAACAGAAATTAAAGATATATCTTTTTTAGACATGAAACGATGTAAAAACAAAACAAGATTACAAGCTTTTCCGAGGCTCTACAGTCCATTTCGAGATATATTAATAAATGAAGATGCATGATTAAAAATGTACCGAAAATTAGTATTCCGAAACTGAGAAAAGAAAGAAAGCTATAACTCTGCAGATCTTTGTAATGATGTAATCACTATTCACAAACGAAAGTAACTTCCACTAGTGTAGAGTATTTTAAAGAAAAAAAGTCAAAAACGTGAATTAGTTATCGTTAAATAAAATGAATCAAGTTTTGAAAGACCGAGTCATATATCAGCCAAGAAAATCATAACCAACAAGAGTTATCTCCATTGTAACTTTGGGTTGGGTTGGTTGCCTTTGTTATTTCGCCTGCACAATATATTATGGATATGGCAGTTTTTATTTTTTTTTTTTTATCCATCTCCATCTTTATCTTCATTATTTTTTAGAAGCCAATAAGTTCATTATACAAAGTAGGTAAAAAACTAAAGTTAAAATTGTTCAACACATTCTCGCTTTTTTTGTACTTCTACTTAAATTATTTTGCACTTATTTCTCCTTTTTTTGTTTTTGTTTGTTTCTTTTTCGAAATACCACAAAAATTCATCTCAATTTCTTATTAATATTTCGAGCGTTTTTGTTCCCTTCTTTTTTGCGGTCAAGAAACTTTTGCTCTATAAGAGCAAAGCAGAGGAGAATAGAAAAACTCAATTTATAATCGGATTTTTTGTAAGCGAAACATGAAATGTAAAAACCACAAAAAAAAACAATTTTAATCTTACTTTTAGATTACATGAGAAAATGAAACTACGCTCACAAAAAAGAAGCTCAAAAAATAACTAAAAAAAATTGTATGTATTAACCAAATATGAGAAGAAAAATGGGTAAATGAACCACAATCAAAGCGTAAACCAAAAATAATTATGGGAAAACTCAACGAACGCAAAACAAAAAATAGCAAGCTAAAATCTAAGACTTGGGCTGAAATTGCTAAATTGATAGGATTTGTTTTTTTTTTTTTTTTTTTAAATTTATAATTAAGTAAAGGTGTTTGGTGAATAGGGCGGCATATTCAAAGTATTAATTTGATGAAGAGGATCTTGTGAACTATTTGAGAGTTTAAGAGTTTGCAAGAACTTTCCGACTTTAATTTCAATTCAAAATTTTATTTTTAGTAAATGATTTCAATGAACATATACTTACTAAAATTTCACTATTTCAACACTTATTGCTCCATTTAAAACTCAAGGTTAATTTTTTTTTTTTTTATAAAAATTGAAACTATTTACATAACATCCGAACAATAACATACATTGCAAAAATTTGTATTTAAAAATACCAGACTAAATTAAAAATATATAGATATAAATTTTACTTTCATTTTAAATTTCTAAAGAATGACGTCATTCTACTGTAAACAATAAACAACACAGAACCACATATTAAAATCACAATTCAAGCGAAAATAAAAACGGGGGGATGATGATGAAAAAAGAAATGAATATATTTCAAACGAGTTCATGAAAAAAAAATTTTTTTTTTTTTTTAATTTTCATCCCAACATTGTTGACTATGTAGTGGCGTTTTTGCTTTTTGCAAAAAGGCAATAACAATAAGTATGAGCAAAAAATAAAAATAAAATAAAAATAATAATAATGAAAATAGCGATATTGCGTCAGTTTAAAAATATAAATATCCACATTGGTTAATTTATGCATCGAGATTACATTGAAAATTTCGGGAAAAATAATGACCACACAAATTTCAATTTGTAAAGGAGCTGTTTCTGGTAAAGGAACTAGAACTCCATATAGATTTTCTTTTGTTTCTGGGAGTTCATTGAGTGAATATGGCGCTGCAGTTGCAAGTACGATTACATTTTAATGATATCTTCTGTGTTCTATAAATAAATAAAAGAATAAATGAGAAGCTGAGAGGAAAGGTGGTATAACTTCTACATTCAGAGAAAAGTGGAATAATTTTACTTAAGAGCAAAAGTGAAACGAAATATGTTCAGAGCTAAAACGAAATAAATCACTGTGCTGTTTTTGCTTTGAAAAAATTGTTATGCAATTTTTGCTCTTACTTTTAAGCCATTTCATTTTCATTCTCAACCATATTACTTGTATAGTTCTTGCACTGAGATACTAAATTATTTCACTTTTGCTCTTATATAAGTTTTAGCCCACTTTTCCTCTCGGCCTGCCAAATAAGAATTTATATCTTATGAACTGAGAGCAAGCTCGACAGAGTGTTTTAGTCAGTGCCAGAGTGAATATTTAAAGTTTTTAAAAATATTACTACAATTCAATAAATCTAAAATTTTAGAGTCAGCTTAGGTTAGGTTAGGTTGGAGTGGCTGTCGAGAGACACACTTAGGCCTGAACGACCCATTGTGATACCACATAGTTGGACCTACAGTTTAACGCCGATTCCGAACGGCGGTGTGGCAATTTTTTTATCGGCTTGGTGGTTTTGCCATTACCAACCAATGTGTGTACTTGTACACTATCTTATAATTCTCATACACTTCATATTGATAGTGAATATAAGAAAGTAATGAAAATTAACCACCAGACGAAGACGGGAATCGAACCCGAACCTCCCAGATGAAAGTCTAGTGCACTACCCACTAGACTATCGAGGTCGTCTAGAGTCAGCTTAAAGATATCCTGATTTCGTAGAATTTAATATTTTTATCATCTGATTTTAATGCCTAGTTTTTAGCCGTAGTTTAGATCTGATTTCTAGTATCAGCTTTCGTTTAAATTTCAGACCGATTTTTGTCTGAACTTGGGTAGTCTTGAGGTTTGGATTTTGGTCTGCTTTGGTTGATTTTTGGTTTTACTTTTGAGCTGAGTGTTTGCTTGAATTAAGATTTGCATTATGGTGTGATTCGTAATCTAATTTTTTATTTAAATTCTGGTCTGAATGTTTGACTCTATTCTGAATTTTGATCTAATTTTTGGTCGGAATTTTGTCTGGTTTTTTGTGTGAGGTTCAGTCTGAATTTCGTCTAATTTTTGCCTGAGTTGTGGTCTGATTTTCATTTGAACTTGGTCCGAATTTTGATAAGAATCCGGTCTGAATTTTGGTCGAAATTTTGTTTGAGTGTTTTTGTCTGGTTTTTGTCGGAGTTACGAGCTAAACTTTGGCCAGGATTACCTCGGTGGTATAGTGACAACATGCTAGACTCTTGTCTCTGGAGTCCCAGGTTTGATTCCCGGCTAGGGTATAGTTTCTTAATTATCTTCTTAGTTTCTTTCTTTCATATTTGGGGCTTTGACATAAAAAATTTTATAGGTCGCAGTGCCTCTCTTTTGGAATTGTCCCATTTCCCGATTTCAATTGGTCTGTTTTTTAATCAAAATTTACTTTTATCTTGCTCTAAGTTTTGACCTGTTTTTTCATCGGAGTTTGGTCTGCGTTTTGTTCAGAATGGTTTGAACCTTGTTCTGGTTTTTGGCTGATTTTTTTTCTGAGTTTTCGTCAGAATCTGGGTTGAACTCCGGGTTTCTATTTTTGGTCTGAGTTTTGGTCTATATTTTGGTCAAAATTTGTTCTGAGTTTGAGTTTTAATCTAAGCTTAGGTCTGGACTGCTTCGGTGGTCTAGTGTCAGCATTCTAGACTATAGTCTCTGAGTCCCAGGTTTAATTCCAAGCTGGGCAAGCTTTCTTATTCTTTTCTTTCTGGTTTTTGGGTCGTCCCATTTTTTTATTTAATTAGTCCGAATTTTGATCGAAATTTATTTTGATTTGCGTTTCAGTTTTGGTCTGTTTCTTGACCAAAGTTTGGCCTAAGTCTTGGTCTGAAATTTACTATCAATTTAGTTTGAACCTTGCTCTGGTTTCATTGGAATTTAGTCTGAATCTGGTCTGAGTTTTGGTTCGTAGTTTGGTCAGAATTTAGCCTGATTTCTGAGTTTTGGTCAAAATTTGGTTTGAATTTCGGACCCTATTTTGATTTGAATTTCGGGTTTTATTTGTGGTTGAAATTTTATCTGAATTTAGGTCAGATTCGGTCTGAGTTTTGATCCAAAGTTTGGTCAGAATTTGGACTGAGTTTTAGTCTGAATTTTAAGTTCTATTTTTTATAGGTATTTAGCTTGAATTTTGGTCTAAATTTTGGCAAGAATTTGGTCTGAAGTTCGGGTTTAATTTTTGGTCTCAATGCGGTCTGAATTTCAGACTAAATTTGGTCTGAGTTTTGATTTGAATATTGGTCTAAGTTTTAGCCTGATTTGTGTCTGATTCTCGGACTGAATGTAATCAGAGTTTTGGTCTAAATTTTAGTTAGATCTTGGACTGAGTTTCAGTCTATTTATATTTATATTCGAATATCAAAATACTTCAAAGTTTTTTTTTTAATTCTGTAATTTACCAAACCCAGAAACCTCCAGACCCAAATTCTAAACCCGCCACTACTCTTAATTGCCGATTAACGTTTTTTAAGTAAAATTATGTACTAACATTTTGCAGTTGCATACCAGAATTAAGCAATCTCTCTACATTTTAATGTCAAGAATAATGTCAACATTTATGTGTTTTGAAGGTATTATTTAATTTAATGTTGAAGTAAAAGAAAAATGTTAAATATTATATATGGTCTACATTTTTAACAAAAAAGTTTTTGAATCTAGAAAAAATACTAAAGTTATTGTCAAAACGAATTGCGTACCTTACCAAGAATTTTTTACATCGTGTTTTCTAAATGTAGAGAACCTTATGATATTCATAATGTAGACTACATTAATCAATGCTGTTGCCAGCTTAATACATACATTCGCAATGGTGCATACACACACTCATTTTGCTTTAAACAAATTCTCTTAGACTTTCAACTCATTTTCACATTTTTGTTTTTTTTACACATTCGCCTCCATCTTCATATAAAAAGATAAAAAAATATTTGCTGCTATAATAGCATAATTTTAATGCTGCTGCTATTTTCAGTTTGAGGCGCATATGAGCCCACAAGGACCATGAAAAAGCAACAAGGATAATAGCAACCATAATAGTTAAAAAGTAAAAGCAAAATAAAACAAAAAAAAAATAAGGCAGACAACTTAAAGTAAAACTTGATGCGAAAAAGAAAATAAACGAGCTAAAATATGCTACATAAAAAAAAAAAAACGAATGATAAAGTAACGAATAACGATGCTCCAACGAAAGGCAAAATGAAAAGGACTTGTTGAATACAGTTGCCTTCATATCCTGAGCCCATCATCATCATCACCTTCATCAACATTTCGTAATGCCTTAACATATGCAATGCTTTACCATTTTTGTTATGCTCTACCACTTTTTTGGCGAAGGTGGCGCAAAGCCTATGACGAGTGGTTTCAGTTGAAAGGGAGAGGGAAAGGGAAGAAAAGCATGCAACATTCAATGAAATCGTTGCCTGCATTGGTATGCGTAAGGACGACATATGTATGAATGCAATGCAGTAAAATTTCGCCTTTAGCCGTGTATGAAGGCAAACATGCATATAAATATTTAATCTTGTTGATTTTTAACTTTTATTTTCTGATTTTTTTTTTCTCATTCTCATATTGCAAAATATTCTTTTTCTTGTTATAATTTTTCTAGGCGAAGGTCATTTTGTGAAATTTATTTTCAGTTTGGTTTTCTTTTATAAAATTCTTATTTCTTTTTTTTTAAGCTTTTTGTTATTTAAGAATTTTGTTTAGTAGGAGTAGCAAATCATTTTGAGGGAAATATTAAACGTGGTGATGCTTTAGTTTTATTTTCTACTTTTTTTTTACTTACATTTTCTATTCAGCATTTGCGAAATTTAAACATTAATGAAATTTTTCATTTCATAAACTTGTTATTACTTCTAAGAAATAATTCCTTTTAGTTTTATGCTGTTGCCAATATTGTTTTTATTTTCTTTTCTATTTACTGTTGTGTTGTTGGTTGTTGTTGTTTGCACAAATTGATTTCGTTGTGGGTGTATGTGTGTGAAAATAACATTTAATCCATTTGCGGTAAGTGCGGTAAAGTGCTACAAAAGAAAAGTTTAAGAAGAAAAAAATTAAAATGTTTGTAACTATATAAATAGAAGTAAAATAATAATAATAAATGTTGAACTGTATTTATTTTTACTTGGAACTTTCTCTTAAATTAATTTTAATTCTTAAAAGGAATAAGTTGTTTTAAAAAGTAGAAAGACATTCATTTAACCGCAGTTATATTTCAATACAGTATTTAAAATGTATAGACTTTTTCCATTTCTTTTGCTATTGAACATGACTAAACTAAACTGAACTGTCATCCACTTTGACAAATTACTTTCATGGAACTACTGACAATCACATTGTGTGTGAACGAGTGCTCCTTTTCTTCTATGGCTATGTGTAGAATAGTTATCCTTGATTAGTGTGTTGTTGTTACATTAGAATAGTATACCCTGAGGTGCTCGCAATTTCAACATTTCACTCAACTTTCTTCTCTTTTTAATATGGTGAAATTAAATATCATAAATCATAGCATATCTTTAGGCTTTTTCTCACATTACTGCCAACTTTTTATTAAGTTATTAGACATCAACAAAACTTTCTTACAACTACAAATAAATCAAATTTGATTTCTTAGTTAAATATTTAGTCTAGAATTTATTACCAAGGGAAATCTGTGCATATCTTTGAGAAAGCCAGAGTCTTGGGATCCTAAGGAATTTAATGGCAACCAAAGGTATTCCCCTTAGAGAGGCAGAGCCAGAAAACCCCATAAGGACCCTATCCTGGTAAAGCTAACCGATTTTTCATTGCCTGGTCTGATCTCTGAATGATTCTTATATTGTGCACATAGGAACTGACTATTCCGTTTGACAACAGAGTTACCTCTGGACTTATTGAGTAAAATCAGTACCGGAGTTGTCCCAGAATTGACCATGCCATTAATCAATGCCTATAAACGCATGTTTCAAATGGCCTTTGAACAAAATCCAGTAAGTTTTACACATTAAATGTCACGTGTACGCAGTGGCGGATCTGGGATAAAAGATTGCGGAGGGCTGACTTTTTAGGCTACTTAAAATTATAGAAAAATTATGATAATTTTCGGATTAAAAACCACTAAGAATCAAATAAAAAACGGAACCGGAAATCCATGTCAGAACCGTTGCTCAAAATGCAGAGCAAAATTTTAGAAAAAATTCAGACCATAGTTCTGAGGATAGTTCAGACTGAAATTCAGAGCAAACAAAGGATACAAATTCGGAACGAAAATTATGCAAAAATCAAAACAACAATCAGATGAAAATTCAGGCATAAATTCGGACTGAAATTCAGACCAAATTCAAACCAAAATTTCGACTAAATAAAAATAAAAAATTAGACCGAAATGCAGACCAGAAATGAAAATAAAATTCAGATCAAATACGGAACAAAAACAAAAAATAAAATTTAGACCAAAAGCACGTCGAAAATCAGATCAAAACCCAAAACAAGTCCAGACAAGAATAGATCAAAACACAAACCAGAAAGAAACCACATTCAGATCAAAACTCTGACCAAAACTCAAACCAGAATTTAGACCAAACTCGGACTAAAATAAATCAAATCATAAACCAGAAAGAAACCACATTCAGATCAAAACTCTGACCAAAAATCAAATCAGAATTTAGACCAAACTCTGACTAAAATAGATCAAAAATTACGGCCACAAATCAAATCAAACTTCAAACAAAAAGAAAATTAAATTCAGAACAAAAATTAAAAATCGGACCCAATTCAATCAAACAACACATTAAATCCAGACTACATACAATCAATTCAAGACTTTGGGTAAATTCTAAACAAAATTTAGAGGAAATCTCAGACTCAAACTCAGACCAAATTTAAACAAAAAATCAGATCAGAATTCAGACAAATATTCAAACTAAAAGCCAGACTGAAATTTAGACTAAAATTCAAACCAAATTAAAGACTAAAATTCAGACCAAATTCTCAGAAAAAAATCATAACAAATTCAGATCAAATTCCAAATCAAAACTTGGAACAAATTCAGATTAAAATTCAAATTAAAGTTAAACAAAAACATTAGAGAAAAAAGTCAGACTAACACTTAGACAAGAACCAGACCATACAACACTCATATAAAATTTGCAGCAAGTTCAGATCACACTTAAAATCAAAATTCGGACGACCAAATTCAAATTAAAGTTTAGGCTAAGGTCGACTATAAAATCTGATAAAAAATCAGACCAACACTCAGACAAAACTCAGACCACACTCAGACCAAAATTCAGACTAAAACTCAAACTCAAAGGAGACCAAATTCAAACCAAAATTCAAACTTAAACTCAAACCAGCAGCAAATCCATATAGACCGCAATCATAGCATTACATCTCAGACCAAATTATACTAAAATCAGACCAAATTCAAACCGAAATTTAGGCCTCACCTCATACTAGAATTCAGTTCAAAAGTATACTAAATTTAGAGCAAAATTCAGACTAAAACTCAGACGAAGATTTAGACCGAATTTCAACAAAAATCAGACACAATTTTCAGGCCAAATTTCAAACCAAAATGACAACTAATTATTCATTTAGAAATTAAAATTATTTGTATTAAAGTCCCAACCAAAATTCAGAAATAAATTCAATCAGTAAACTGACCCTAAAATTTCAAATTCATAAAGATTTTTAAAGAATTTATATTTTAGGTGAAGAAGTAAGGGCTGGATCACGGAGGAAAGGGGCATAAAAGACATATAAGTGTGGGGTATAATTGCATTACACAAATATATTCTTTGGAAAATGCAAAAATAATCAAAATGTCTTACGTTTTATAATAACAAGATGTTGTACAGAAATCGGCAAACTTTAGCCGATTTTTCGTCTTTTAGGAACGTTTAAAAAAAATTTACGTTAAGATCAAAAGTGACCTAACCACAGTACTCTAAAGCACTTCGACTATTCAAAAGCATACTTTGATCCCGATTAGTTTTTGTCGCCCTCATTTTATCACACAACGCCAATGATTATTTTTTGCAGTAGTAGTAGAGATATAATATAATATTGAAATAATCTCATCTACACTTTTAACTGACATATAGAGGCACTACTTTTTCGGTGATCTAAGCGCACTATTAGAGCCCAGCGTTACAATAACCTCCTCAGCTATGAATATTTCTAACTCTGAATGATTCAGCAGCTTTGGTGGAATCATAAAACGAAACAACGGCGTTCTTTTGCTTAAGAGAACATTTCAAAGAAAGCCACTCTTACTTGCATGTCACACCAACAGTGCCAATTGAGAGGCTGAGAGGAAAAGTGGTATAACTTCTACGTTCAGAAAAAAGTGGAATAATTTTACTTAAGAGCAAAAGCAAAACGAAATATGTTCACAGCAAAAGTGAAACGAAATATGTTCAGAGCGAAAACAAAATAAAAAACTATGCTGTTCTTGCTCTGAAAGAATTGTTATACCATTTTTGTTCTTACTTTTAAGGCGTTTCATTTTCACTCTAAACCGTATTACTTATGCCATTCTTGCACTGACACTCTAAATTATTTCACTTTTGCTCTTACATAAATTTTAGCCCGCTTTTCCCCTCAGCCTGTCATTTATCAATCGAAAGTGATATAAAACCGAATCGTCTTCATTTGAGAGGCTGAGAGGAAAAGTGGTATAACTTCTACGTTCAGAAAAAAGTGGAATAATTTTACTTAAGAGCAAAAGCAAAACGAAATATGTTCACAGCAAAAGTGAAACGAAATATGTTCAGAGCGAAAACAAAATAAAAAACTATGCTGTTCTTGCTCTGAAAGAATTGTTATACCATTTTTGTTCTTACTTTTAAGTCGTTTCATTTTCACTCTAAACCGTATTACTTATGCCATTCTTGCACTGACACTCTAAATTATTTCACTTTTGCTCTTATATAAATTTTAGCCCACTTTTCCTCTCAGCCTGTCAATTGTTATAATTATAAGTACTCATACGACATGTGTTACCATTTGCCAAAGTAAAAATATCACATCACAATACATATATTAAAACCCATTAAATAATTTTCTTCCCCAATTAAGATAATAAATGAAAGGAAGTAATTAAAAATTAATTGATTGAATTCAATACTACACGTACAAGATATTATTATTAAAATTTTTTATATAATTGTTTCTTTTATTTCGGATACACATATGAGCAGTAAAAGTAATTGGGGTAAAATTGTGATTTCAACACATTATAAATGATTAAAATTAAATTTTAATAATAATATTTTAATTCAATTGTGATTTAATTTTTAAGAACTAGAACTAACTGGATGTAGAGGTGGTTTTCTTAGTTATGTTCATGAAAATTTCATGGTTTTGCCACTGATTAGATCACCTAATCTCTTTTGAAAAACACAATTTCAAGAAAAAGTAGTCAGTATTAATTTTAAAAGCAGTTACAAGTTTTTACGCAATATATGTAAAATAATTTCATTTTCAAACATAAATTAACTAGGCATATCAAATTGCTGGTATTACAACATAAACTCATACTAACTAATCTTTCCCACAACTTAAAACAACCAGATTAAACAACATAATCATTGTAAAAAATAACTTCATTTAACTACATAATTTGAATCATGAACATTTTTACCTAACTTCATTTTCTTGGAATTGAAATAGCAATCGAATTGGCAACTGAAACGAAAAGTTACCTCATTTCTATTTCGCCTACTTATTTAACTGAAAATGTAACATTTTAAGCTAAAAATTGTATAGCAGAAAAAGACTATCATTATTTTTTTATTAACAAATAAGCAAATCTGTTAAATTTTTCACTTAACAACCAAAAACAACAAATATTTTATAACTTTTTTAAAACTATTTAAAAATAAATAATTTGCAAAGCAAAGCGCTATAACTAATTAAATGGAAATTAAAGATTTAAGTTTAAGATGAAAGAAACAAATTAAGACAATTTTATTGTTGCTTTTATTTACATATTACAAATGTAATTGACCTTTAATAGCGTGTTTTTTTTCAGTGAGCGAATTAAATTATAGTTTAATCTTGGTTTAAACTTAATATTGAGTTTACGGTGATTGAGTATAACCTTTTATCAAACGAATTTATTAGTAAGTGTGTAAGCAAAGTTTAATTAAGTTATTACGATATGATAAGCTGTTTAAACTAAGTTTAAATATAGAGAGTGCTTCGATTTTTTTTAAGTGAAAATTCAAAGTGTTGATATATTTGAACTTAACTCAGTGAAAAACTTAAATCAATTTTGAATCACTTAAGTTAAGCCCGCTGTGTTACACAAAGTTGAAACATAAGTTGAAAACCGTGAAATAAATAAATCTGTCGAAGATAAAGGTTGTACTGATGGTATGGAAAACTTAACTTTAGTTGAATAACCGAAGTTTAAATCATTATAAGCCACTAAGTTTAAACACAGATTGAAAACTTAACCCTTAATTTGTCAGAGCGAAAAGTCAAAGTGGTGATATGGAAAGCTTAACTTAGTTAGATCTCCGAAGTTTAGTCCTCTGTGATTCACTAAGTTAAAATATCGTTTGAAATTTTCGATTAAAGAAGAGCTCTATCAAAGAGAAAAGTCTAAGCGGTGACATGGGAAGCTTAACTCAGTTGAATTACTTGATTATTACTTACTTGTTGATTCACTATAAACTATTAAGTTTAAACACTGATTAAAAGATTAACCCTTGGTTTGTCAGAGAGAAAACTTAATGTTATAATATGAAAAGTTTAATTTAATTGGATCATGGAAGTGCAATCCACTATGATCCACTAATCACAGATTGGAAAACTAGACCAAGAAAACTGAACTCAGTTAGATAACCGAAGTATAATCAAGTATGACCCATTAAGTATAAATACAAAATCTGAACAGAAATCTGGTAAAGAGTAAAGTCACAGTGGTAATATGGAAAGTTTAACTTAGTTGAATAACCGAAGCCTAATTTACTCTGATCCACTAAACTTAAATATCAATTGAAAACTTGGATTTAGCTCTGTTAAAGAGAAAAGTAAAAATGGTGATTATATGGAAAGCTTAACTTAGTTAGATCACCCAAGTTTAAGCCACTAAAAATTACTAATTACGGCATAGATTGAAAACTTTAACCTAGATTTGGTAATGAGAAAAATCAAAATTATGATATTCAGTTGGGTCATTGAAAATTAATCCATTCTTATTCACTAACTTTAAACGCAGCTTGAAAACCGAAATCTAGATATGTCAAAGAACAAATTCTAGGTGCTGATATGGAAAACTAAATTCAATTGAGAAAATGGAAGTTCAAAACTTAGTTTTATCAAAGATAAAAAGCGATGAAAATGAATGCTTAACTCAGCCAAATAACGAAATTGACATGAACTTAAGTCATGACTTTGAAAATTAACCTCTAGATTTAATTTTCATAGTCTCCTAAAAAACTATCATTAACTCAGTTTAGTTACCGAAGTGATCCACTAATCATAAGCCCAGATGGAAAACATAGACAAAACTCAAAGTGAAGATATACAAAACTTAATCCAGACTAAGCACAGTTTAAGAATCTGAACCAAAATCCAAAAAAAAAAAAAATCAGAGTAATATGGAGAGTTTAAGTCAGTTGAATCACATGAGCCTAAGCAACTGTAATCCCTTTAGTTTAATCATTGATTGATATCCTGGGCTTAACTCTATTAAAGAGACAAAGTTTAACCCTCGTGGAGCCGTAAGGAAGCCGGAGAAGATAGCGCAAAACCAAACTCGGATTCGTATACTCTGACCCCTATTTTTTGTTACAAATTTTTCATAAAAATCAAAGTTTTGCGAACCTGAAGGCCTAAACTTTAATGGATCACCAACGACCCTGTGGCCCTCAATGGGATTTTTAACTAGTTTTTTTTTAAAGTACATTTTTATTAGACATATTTTTGAAGACAAACAAAGTTTTTTATTATTAATTTTTCACTTAACCCTTTCTTGACCATAAGGCAACTAGAACTGTTAGAGCAAAGTCGAATCCGGATTTGCCTTGGTTGGCCTGCATTTCATTGTAAAAAGGTTTTAAAAAGTTTTCATTGGAGACTTTTAGGGTCACCGGTGATCCATAGCAAAACTTAATGTCCAAAAAAATGCTAAAATTTAAAAAAAATATGAGAAATTATATTTCAGTAAATAGTTTTTTCTTTAACATATTAAATAAATATATATATATATATAATTTTTTGATTTCCCAGACATTGGTCGACATTTTTATCAAAATTACCATTTTTTCGAAATGAAAAGGAAAGCATCTGAGTTGCTACGACAAAACTGATGGCAAATTCGGATTCAGCGGACCAAAAGACATTATGAACCATAAAATTTGGAGATGAGTATTGTCATTTTTTTCATTTTGTTGTATAGTGTTATTAAAATGAATAGACTCTGAATAAACAAGAAATTTGGAAATAAAATTTTTTTTTTTTAATATAGGTCACTCTTTTGCAGTAAATTGGATAATTCAAGATTTTTTAATAACTAAAGCGCAAACAATTCACTTTTCAATGAATATAAATTAACTAAAATCGAGGCAATAATTTTTCAAAAAATCGAAAAAAGGAATTTTGGATCACTGGTGGTCAATGTCTCCCGAAAAGGTTAACTAAGTTTTGATTGAAAACCCGCACTTAAATTTATTTAAAAAAAAAGCTGGAATTTTTATCCTTATCCAATTTATCAATATATTATATAAAATCTTCATTGATTTTATGGCAATATTCATCAGCATTACTATCAACAGCACACGTCAACAACAGCAACTACATAATCATTGATGCTGTCAGCATTATTAATATCAACAACCAAATGCCAACAACAACATTATCATCAACAATATTATCGAGATGTGTATACATATTTCACTTTTATCTTTTAACTTTTTTTCATATTTTTCAAGTAGCAATTATTTTTATTATGCAAAAGAAATGAGAAAGTGGACAGACTTTTGTGATATTTTAATTAAATTTTTAATTTTGCAAATTGTTGTTAAATACAACATCAATATCAGTAATTTTATTGGTATTCAGGAGTATTGGGCATTTTTTTTTTACTTTTTATATTCACTAATTCCAAGTGATTTTCGGTTAATTGAATTGGAAACTTTTTTTTTGATACAATTGAGCGGGGATCACTGTACTTTGTATATACATATGTTGGTATAAATTTAAGTCCTCTCAATTTGCTAAACTTATTTGCCCAAGCTACTACTCTTTCAATATTTGAATGATCTTATCTTTCAATTGAACTCATGACATCATCGCAAGCAACACAGCATGACAGTCATGCTGAATATAACATTGCAAAGCTCCTAGCAGCAGCAGTAACAACAACAGCAGTAGAAGCAACAGTAGCAGCTAATATATAAGTAAGTAATTGACAACATTATCGTATTAAAAATATTGCAATATGGCAAGACGTTGTCAATATCGAGACTGCTACACTTAAATCGGTTTTGTTGCTTTTTTTGCAAACTCATAATTATACATAACTCCTTGGCGCAACAAAACTCATTATGGGCTTAGGCCAAGATTTTTTTACCTACTAAATTAAATAAAAATGGAACGAGGACTTATAGTGTTAAAGCAAATCCGAATGGTGAAGAGAAGCAACTTTATCAAAATAATTCCTCTTCCAGAAAAATCTCTGAATTTTTATCTTTGCCTCTTCCAAGAATCAAACCAGGTTAAAGCTCACACAGTAACCCAGTAAAACACAGTGGCTATTTCATATATTTTTTAAATATTTTTTTATCAAGTGAATATGCTTTAAATTTATTTATAAATTATTTTATTTATAAATTATTTTATTTTTATGCTACAGCTAGAGAAAAACGAACTATGTAGGCGCAAATGTGTTGGCAACTCGTTTCTGGTCCGCTATTGCACATAAATTGTCGCTGTATTTGTTGTTGCCTACAACAACCTCACACAGTGTTGACATATACAACGCCTCTCAAACTGTTTTTTCTTGCGCTGCTTTTTTTTTATTTATAACTTTATTTTTTCAATCTTCACTGTTATTACCTTATAGCCTACTTCTTGAAGATAACTTTTTTTATTTTTTATTTTTGCTTTTTATTATTTTTACGTTTTATTGCATGCTCTGTGGCATCAACATCAACAACAGCAGCAGCAGCAAGTTCATTCATTCATATATATTTATTATACAGGTATAGAAACAAAAACACAATCTTGTTTTGCTTCTACAATCTTTTTGATTTCTTCTTTCATATCACATTTGTTGCATCTTCGCGGCTATGTACATAGATAGCGGTGTTTGAGGTTCAACGACGGCGTGTTTGCCTCTACTTACACATTGCATTTGCCAAGCAAATCCGCAGAGAGGGGTTCAATTATTTATTTGTTATTGCGTTTATTGATTGCTGCATCTGTGTGTGTCGTTGCAATTTTTTATTGAATATTTCATCTTTCAAACTACTTATCTCACTATAGACAAATATGTATGTACAAAATAGTTGCAATAACAAGAATCAGTAACGCCATCATCATCCTCATCATTATCATCATCATTAAAATCATCTTCAGTGCAATAAAAACCGCTAAGTGTGTGTTTTGGTAGCAGACACAGGCGAGTAGTCAATCAAGCAAAGCAACAATGTGTGTTCTGTGGACTTGGCCTAAAACCTCAACTTGTTGATTGAGAAAATATGTTTTTCTTTGTATACATTTATGTAATATATTGCATAGTCGTTGGATAAATGTTTTTGTGCTATTACAATAGAATTCCATTGTTTTTAGGTAGGTGGTAGTGATAGCTAAAGACAAAAATTTGAAGAGCGTTGAATTTTTTTATTCTTAGTTAACCCTCCGTTAGGTAAATGAGTCTGGCCAGACCTTTTCGATTTTAATTATAATTTAAAAATATTTCTAACTAAGTCGCTAAGACTTGAAAGCAGTTTCCTAGAATTTTATTAGCTTATTAGCTATCGACCTGTATATCAGGACGAAAAAAGCTATACAGGAATAATTATAAAGAAATTTTAATGTACACATTACATTCGTACCCAATGAGTCTGGCCAGGCCCCATATATATTTTCATTTATTTGCATGTGGGTTTTTGGTGGTGAACAAAATTTTAAGAATATGAAAAAAATCGTCTAGTTTTTAGAGCTGTCGAGCCGTTTTGTTGCGAGAAAGTAAGTTACCGTTTGTTTTTCCTCTGGTTGCTTGCAGCTGCTGTAGAAGGTATTGTTAGGGATGCCCATTCTGGCTGCTTTCACTCCAATGCGCCAGAAGCTCGTGATGACTACCGAGAGTCTTGATGCATCTCTACGGTTTTTGTTGATAAGTTGCTCGGTTTTCCTCCAATCATCGTGCGGCCATAACGTTCGGCAGATCTTGCATTCCGTTAGCCGATTCCATCTACAGTTGGCTTTTTGGAGTTATGTTAATGTAATTTTACTTTTGGCTGCAGTTAATAGAGTAAATACTACTTCAGCCGGGGATTCTTTCAGTAAAGATTCTTTTCGCAGCAGCTCATCAGCCATAACGTTGCTCTATTGTTATGAGGCTCTCACTGCACTGGTTTACTAGATTTGAGGTTGTGATGGCCGAATTGAGTGCCACGATTGTGGCCTGGCTAGCCGATAGGATAGCGATATTGATTTAGAATTATACTCCGTTTCCAGTAACCAACACGCCTCTCCTATAGCTAACACTTCCGCCTAGAATACCCTGGCTGAATTGGGAAAACGAATAGATCTCTTAATATTCAATTTCCCTGAGAAGACACCTGCTCCAACCCCACAGTCCATCTTGGAACCATCCGTGAAAACTGTGGTAGAGAAGTTGCTAAGTATCATTCCACTACTCCACGCCTTTCGAGAGGGTAAGAGTACGGTGAAATTCTTATTGAATGACACCATAGGTATGATGTAATCCGTTTTGTTGGGTATTTTACGTCCAAGCGGCATTAGCAAGTAAGTTTTTCGTTTCTTCCTACTTCCAGCTTCCCTAAACCTTAAGGCGTTCATAGTTGCAGTTTATTCAACGAAGACATCAACCGGAATCAGATGCATTAGAACATTGAGAGCCAATCCATGGCAAGAGCAATGGCTCTAACACTCGCTGACCGTTGAATTCTCCCAAATTTTGTTACGGTGCAGCTCTTACTGATAGCTTTTCACCATACCAGGGCTCCGTAAGTTAAAATTGGACTTCGTAAGCTCGAAATTTTCCTTTCTAGTGATAACCTAGCTCAAGAGATTACACTTTTTCACCTACTTCAAATTACATCTAGTGTAATACTTCAGTATGTTGTGCTAGACATTTTTACTAAAATTTCATGCAATTTCACCCTCTACCAGGATAGACTCCTTTCTGCAATGATTTGTTGGACTATAGTGACTAGGGGCAACATCATGTTGCTCCCTGACAGGGCTACCCATATTACGCAGGACGACTGATGAGCGATAAACAAAGGGCTACCAAAATGTGCATCGGTTCTCCATGTTAGGAATGGCACTGTACGTGCGTGTTGGTAACTGTCAGTCTATTGTCGCCATCTGTTTTTTCAGGTTAGGAACAGTCGCGATAGTCTGCAGTGTCTGTTCTTCAGGTTAGTCTTTTAGTCGAGGGTGGGAGACTGAAAAGAAACCCCCAGCTTGGGAGATATTCTATCCTGGAGTCTTATAAGGGTGATAGAATTACGGTGCAGGGTGTCGGAAGCCCAGTACCAGCGGTAGGAAGTGGAAGAGCAGACTGTCTGTCATCGAGATCCAGTGACTGTTATGGTTACGCGGAGAAACCCCGAGCTGAACAGTCAAGCGATGTTACCGGGAAGAGGGCAATGTCACAACAGCGACAAGCAACCTTAGCAGAGGGTAAGGGTGGAGCCATTTTGGGTATTACAGGAGCTGTAAGAAGTACTCAAAGAATGCTTCTGGAGATGATTCTACACCTTACCTGGTATCTCGCAGTGATTTTAACTGGAAAACTCCATACGACCTTTTCAACAGTCTACTTTACTGATGGTTCAAAGATAAATGGAGGAACTGGTGCGTGAATTTTTTGTGAAATGCAACAAATCCGATGATCATATAGACTACAGGATTACTGTAGCGTATTCTAATCAGAGGTATTTGACATCATGAAGACAGCGGAACATATAACATATAAAAAGCAAATTCCTTAAGGCAGCTGTAATCTGTGGGGATAGCCAATCTGACTTGAAATCTATTGGATCTACTGTCATAAAATCAAAGACAGTGCAAGATTGTCGTAACGTTTTGAGCAGCATAAGACACTGGAGGGTAAGCTTACGTTGGGTTCCCGGACATAGCAATATTGAAGGGGACGACATGGCGGACAAACTTGCCCAAGCAAGGGAGTGAATGCCAGCAGCCAGTGACGCAATCAACACGCTACTACCACCGTTTTATATTACAGCAGGGACAATAGGAGAGTGGTTAACCAAATCTACAAACAGAACTTAGTCGGCCAGGGGTGATGGCAGTATAGCAAGTATCCTGTGGCCGCGACTAAACTTCAAAAGAACTAAAAGTATTTTCCGAGTCCACAAACATTCTGTACATATGGTGTCGGGTGTTATCAGTGGTCACTGCGCTGTGAGCGTAATGTTATGCAAATGGCGGCTTTTGACCAACGATATATAAGCAGAGGCTGTGGAGACGAGGATACTGTGAATTCGGTCGAACATCTGCTATGCCATTGTCCTTCATTTCAGGAATGACTGTTCCGAACCCTTGGGGCAAGGTTCTTTGACAGATTAGCAGACATAGCAGATGCACAGATTTCAGATCTATACAGCTTTCTCGTCAAGAATGGCTGGTTACTAAAGGAGCCAGTCTGGATATGCAGGAAACCGAATAGATAGGGAAGTTCACCCAAATAGAAATGAAGGGCATCACAATAGGCCCAATAGGGCCTTCGAGTGGAAATGCCTAGCATATATCCCTTCTTTAATCTAACTTAACCAATTAGAATATTACTCCAGATTTCGTTCAACAAAAAACCTTCAAAAAACTTTCGAACCAAAAAAGATCATTTACGGATCCAGTTGTTAAATTTATATAATTTATGTAGTCTAATTAGACTCTAATATCAATTTGTGCGGGCAATTGTTCAAACTAGAAACTTCTGAAGGAAAGACGTTACTCATTTCGGATTAAGCTTTTGAACTGGAACGGATCTTGTACTTCTTCAAAGCTTCACTCTGTGATCTGTGGTTACGCTCTTTGAATGCTAGTATCATTGGAACGACTACTTCGATTCTTGTGAAATTTCGAGGAGAAAGATTTTTGGGTTAAATAGTAACTCTTCAAGAAAATATTTCCTTTTTTGATAGCCAAAGATAAAGCAAAAATCGTTGAATAACATTCGTCATTTTTGTACATTTAGTTATAGTATCTGAAAAGTAAAGCAGTTTTTCATGTTTTTCAAAAAATAGATACTAGTACATTCTCCCACTATATAGTTAAAATTATTAAAATAATTTTCTAATCGGTTCTAATATCTGAGTCCTGTCAAGCCTGTCAAAAAAGGCAATTAGTTCAAATATGTCAACTAAATAACAGCTCAAACCGAAACATTTTTGACAATCAACACAAAAAAAAAATGTTGCCAACTGTTTCAATTTTTTTTTTTTTTTGGTTTTGTTCAATGTCCTAAAATCAAAAACATATAACAAAAAATGCAAAAAAAAAAAATAAAAAAATAAAATAAAACAAATTGCATTGCAAATAAATGAAATAACAACAGCAACAACAACAACAAAAAAGCAGCTTTAACAAAGTGGTAAAACATGTTGGCATTACAGAAATTGCATAATCGTCAAATTGGCTAAAACGAATCAAAAAAAAAAAAAAAATAAATAAATAAAATGAAAGAAACGCTGATAGAAATGTGCAAATACAATTCACCCACAAAAACAACAATTTAATAAAACTTGTTTTTGTAGACTAGTATATAGTCCAAAAATGGCAAAAAGAAAATGGAGGGAAAAAAAAGAAAAAAATAGAAAAAGGAAAAATCAAACAGGAAAACATTAAAAGTAAAGAAAAATAGTAATTGAAAGAAAACAAATATACAAAGAAAAACTAGTTAAAAATTTCCAAGCAATTGACTTTCAATTTAGTAGAAATAATGGAGTGAAGAAAGAAATTGGTAAAATATAATTTTACTTGCATGTAAATAGCAAATGTTGAAAGAAAACATATATAAGTTCTTGATTGGAAATTTTATTTATGTGTATTCCATTATATAATCTACACGTATAATTAAAAATGTTTTTAATTTCAAAATTTGTTTACATTATCTAATTTCCTACTCAAAAAATAAAAAAATTAAATATTATGCACAATTCATAAGGAAAATGCACAAAAATCATAAGGAAATAGAAATGAAAATACTAAAAATTGAAATTAAAACAAATAAACAAAGCGTTTAAATGTCAAAAACTCACGCTAAATTAAACTTAAAATTAAGCCAAGCTAAAACCGAGTAACTATAAAATGAGAAAATAAAAACAAAACTTTATAACTAGTATAAGTAAATAGTTAAAAGGAAAAGCATAAAAGAAAAAAACAATTTAAGAAAATCACTTAATCTCTGCCATGAATTGCACTGCTTTGTGCCCACTGTAATGACGTTGTCATTGCAATGCATTACTTTGTTGTTAAAGCCACATGCTGTTGGTGTTAAAAGTTGCTCACCAAATTGTTGTTGTTGTTGTTGAAATCATAACTCGTAAAACAAAACAAAAAAGAGAAGAAAAAAATGAATACAGAACAAAAAGCAAAAAGCAGAAAATGAAAAACAAAAAACAAAAAAAAAAAAAATAAAATAAAATCAGCTCTAAGTTAAGCGCTTGTCTGAAAAAAAGAAATCAAAACAAAACCAGCGGGTGCTCACTTTACTTCTATCTATTACATATTCTCGTAAGCGTTTGTTATTGCTGGTTACTGGTTACTGTTGCTGCTGCCAGCAACAAGACTACAACATCAATTTACGATAACGTTTCATCTGACGTTTCTTGAGAGAAATAAACAAACGAACAAAACAAAAATTTAAAAAAAAAAATATAAATAAACAGTTGCTTAGATACTTGTTTTTTGTTTTTTTGTTTTGGTTTTCTTTGCAGTAGTCTGGCAGCACTGTCAGCTTTTTAGCCGGTTGATTACATTTGAATTTGCAGCATTTTGTTTTGTGTGTGTTTGTTGTCTTGTCTTGAACTGAACTGCACAGAAACAAGTTTTAAAATAAAGTAAAGTTAAAGCAAAAAAATAAAAAAATTGTGAAAAAAACAATAAAAATAAAATAGCGTATAAAAAACTGAGGGCAGTGGGTTATATTTATTTTTATGCATATTTATTATTCAGCATGCATGCATCTGCATTTTTATTCATGCTACAGTGGGTAAGTTTCATTTTGTTTTTTATAGTCTTTCAAACTAGCAGGTCAGGCCCCTTCGTGGATTTGCCCAGATAGGACACTAATAAAGTTTTGGGTAATAGGAAAATAAATATGTGTTGACATATATGTATAATAAAAAAGATTAAATGAATAAATAACAAATTTTCTAACATTTAAAGCATTTGAGTGGAAAGTTTCACGCCTATTTCTCCAAAAAACTACAGTTTACATTTTAACCAATTACAATTATTAGCATCCCACCACACACAAAATTTAATTACTTTCCTTTATTTGGTACCCCAGATATGTGGTTTAACCCAGTAATGCCTAGCGGTGCCATATGGCACCTTGTCGCTAAGCCGTTCCTGAGCCAAGTTCAAAAACAATTTTTTTCTCAAGTTGATCTTGATCTATCTACTTTGGTTCCCGCTCGTTCTTAATGAGTTAATTATTTCATTTGTGTCAGAGGTGCCACGCCCCTTTGTTGCAAATCCAGCAAACTCTGCCTTTTGATTATTATTAAAATCTCATCTTTATTACCTTCCTTATTCTGAATTGGTAGATAAGTTGTTTCAAGTACTTTGATTGTATGGGAGGGGCCTTAATGGGTTAATTATTTCATTTGTGTCAGAGGAGCCACGCCCCTTTGTTTCAAATCCAGCAAAACTCTGCCTTTTGATTATTATTAATCTCATCTTCATTACCTTCCTTATTCTAAATTGATAGATAAGTTGTTTCAAGTAATTTGTTTGTATGGGAGGGGTCACGCCCATTTTCCCAAAATCAACTAAACTACCCAATGACTAATACAAACACTATCTATCGCTTTTAAACAAAAAATTTCATTGCTTTCTTGCTTCAGTTCTTCAGTTCAGTTAGATATGTTGTTTCAAGCATTTTATTTGTATGAAGGTGCCCCGCCCACTTATCCAAAACATTCCGATTAAACAATGGACACTTATCCAGGTTTTAAAAGCAACCGATGTAACAGTTTTAGGTTTTCTTTCTGCCTTATTTTTCCCCTTCAGATCAGGTCGAACTTTCAAACTGTTCCGGAAAATGTTTATAAAATTATCAAATTGAGATACTCGACCAGGATATTTCTTATCTATCTTTCTTCTCCGTTCTTTCTTTCATAATGTGGGACTTTGATACAAAAATCCCTGACTTTTGGGTCGTCCCATTTTCCGATTTCAATCTAATCAAATTGAAAAAAATTTAATATTTCAATTAATTGAAATTGTAAGATCTAAAGTTTTTGCATTAATAAGTTTTGAATGTTTTCTTGAAATCTTCTAAAATTTAGGAAAATCGGTGAAGGTTGAATATATTTCCGATCGATTTGGAACAGTATGCTCTTATTTGAAAGCATGAAAGATATTTTTCTGAATATCTTGGAGCCCTGACATTACTCGAAAAAATATTTAAACAGAGCTGTGATCTCAACGATCTCTATGTGAAGGCGAATCTACAGTCATAGTTAATTTAAAGGTTAAGATTCATCTTGTTATTTGACTCTAAAATTTTTGGGAAATAAACTTTGTCACGAATAAAGTCTTGACTAGTGGCTGGAAAAAAACCTGCTTCTTAATTTAGCTCACTTTTTGTGGGATATAGGGGTTCAGAAAAGATTTAGCAGGTGTACATTGGAGAGAGCGTCTTCAAAGGAGAATATCATAAAATCTTATTCCAAAGAATTTCATTACTTCTGCAAAGAATATAAATGCAATTTTTTCCGGTTTCATAAAGTATAATCAGCGGCGGTTCTAAGATTTGGGTTTGGTTAGGGTTGATTTTAATAAATTAACGGATCAATATTAGACTCAAAATCTACCAAAACCCAGACCTAGCCCAAAAACTAGTGCAAAAACTCCAATAACAAAGTTTTATAAATGCAATAGGTTGCATTGATCCGAAACAGGGGCTGTTTGATGAAAATGCCAAAACTCTAGTTCTCCCAACCCGGCGAGTTTTGACCGATGATCGTATAAATTTGGTGTTGTAATTACTACCCAATATGACTAAAATTTTTGCAAGTCGATCGATTTTAAAAGTGGGCTCACTTGAGACGAAATCCCTTATAAAAAATATGTGCCAACAAAAGCGAGACAATGATATCAAAGAAGTGTTATCCTCGCTTCAGGATAAGCGTTCTGACTAATCTAACCAAACGTAAAAGCGTGATCCAGTCAAAATTGTGATACTAAAACCTTTTCAAGCATATTTACTTTACCTGACAAAAGGTTAAATATGTCTGAGCTTGGGTTTTTTTTTTATAACACAATGAATCAAACACATGCCAGGAATGCCAGAAGAATTAAATTTTTTCATAGTTGGCAATTTCCTTCATTCTTTCAACAAATAATACCTACGAGTTTTTCTCCCAACAATGGCAAAAAGAAATAATTTTTGTTTTTTTTTTTTTTCATCAGCAATACAAAACTTGAAATTGAATTACATGAAAGCATCTGTAAATACCAAAAATAAAAACCATCATTTTTGCAACAATTTCAATTTAACGACAACAAACAAACAAAGTAAATTAAATGTCATTACAAAAAAAAAAAAAAAAAAAAATTTATTTGAGCTTGTCATCATCGCTTCATTGAAAACTTTTCAAGCGAATGTTACGAAAAATAAAAAAAAAACCATGACAATTTATTTCTTTTTCTTTTATTCGGTTTACATTTGTAGTTACTTTTCTCATATTTGATGTAATTTTTAAGGAAAAAAATTTTTAAAAAATTAATAAGTTCAAAATTTTGAAATTATTTTAAAATTTCTTATAATTTTGTTCCAATTTTTTGTATTTGCGAAATAATATTATTTTTGATTTTGACGTAATTGAAAATCAGCTGGAAATATTCCAATTCCAATTTCAATTATGAGCAACAAAATTGTGAATCAATGGAAATCATGTGACAAATGTCAAAATAATACCGTTATGAAGCATACCTAAATACGCAACACTTTAATACTTTATATTTAGTTTAACTATTTTCGCAATCATTTTTGCATTAATTTTTGCACAGAGTTACCAACCTTCCCATATATAAGTAGTTAAGTATGTTGTTTGAGTTGAATAATTGCATGTGTTTGTTAAAGTTTTGCAATTGAAACTCTCATTAAAAAGCATTGCCATGCTATAAACTTTTTTTTTTGGTTTTTAAATTATATAAACTAACAAAAAAAAATGTAAGTAATTTTCTTTTTGACAATTTGTATGCGCCGCTAGTATCAATTATCATGTAATCTTTAACCATTTTAGTTAGTAAATAAATGAGGAGCTTAGTTTGTAAACTTTGGTACGCAGCTCTGGGCTACTGTCATAACAGCATGACGTTAAATGGCATTGTCATCAATTTCATTATTTACATTTGTACGTTTTCTTCAGTTCATTTTATTTTGGTTTTTTTTTTGTACCTGCACGTAAGTAAATCTGTATTTGTTTTTGCGAAACTACGTGTGCTGATGGTTTTTCTTAGTTTGGCTATATGTTTTAATTTTTGTGTTTTTTCTTTTGGTAAACTGGAACTGCGAAATTAATTATGTCAACATGACATTTCATTTTTAATTGATTTCAAACATCAAAAATATTAGTTGAGCTAACTTTTGTTGAATGTTGTTGTGTCTTAGCATAAAAGTAAATGATTTTTCTTTTGCACATCTATTTTTTTATTTTATTGAGGTCTTAACTATTATGACAGTTGTCAGATTATTAATTAAAGTTATTGTTTGTTTATTCTGGCATTTAATGAAATCTGCCCTTGAGCATGTTTACTGAAACCTTAATAATTTAATTCAAGAAATTCAATTTTTAACAAATTATATACTCAAATATATTCCCACTGTTATTATTATCACCCTAAATTTTCGTTCATAAAACGTATGTAATTATAACCTCAAAGTTGACCTATAGCAAACCAATGCTTTTCAAACTGTGATTTCTCTCTGTTTGTGTGTGCCGTTAAATTCTCCAGAGAGCAATGTTAAAGCGTGACAAATAAAATTTGTGTGACGTAAGAGAAAGAGCACAAGAGAGTATGAAATGTAAAGGAGCAAAAACAAAATTGGCAAAAAATTTCAGAGCAAACCTGTATGTCAAATAAAACAAGATGAAGACGAAATATCAAAATTTCCTAAAGTTAATTGTGCCTATAATAGCAGATGAAATGTAACGAACGTGCGTGCGCCCAAATAATGTTAATTATTTAAAAGAAAACATGATAAAAAGAAAAACAGCATTAACAAATTGTAACAAACTTGATGTGAAAATGTTTAAAGTAATTTTTACGGTTGATTGAATGGAAAAATTGAGTTTATTGTATTTGCGTCACATCTTTACCATTTCTATAATGTAATTACAATAACAACAAGTCAATAATTTGCAGATTTTTGAAGGTGTTTTTCTTACCTAAACCATTCGAAGGTAAACTAAAATGTATATGGTTACACTATTCAGCCAAAATCAAAGTTCTAAACTCGAAAATAACACTGTCCGACAAAAATCAATTTTTTCAAAAATAACAAGGTTCTGAAAATAGATTCTAATAGAACTCGGGAAAGAAAAATTATACGAGTATCGGCGTTTTAAAAGTTTACGTCAATTTTTTTTTTTTAAGTGGGCCTAAAATTTGCCTATTTCCAACAGATTAAGTATAATAAACCATAAGACAACTTGTTAGTTTTGCATCAGAGGTTGTTTTTATTTTCAGCAATTTATAGTAGAATTTTCCGTAGAATATTTCTATCCCACCATATGGGTCTTTTTTGCCCTTTTCAAAAAAGTTACTTTTTTGACACATTACGAGGGTTGATAGAGGGTTAATAAGTTCAAGAAATATGTTGCCGAACAAATTTTACTATAGGTCACTGAACAGAAAAAATTTGTAAACTTCAAGGAATATTGAGGATTGCCTCAAATGTCTTAGCTATATTCATTAACTTTTCATCATTCATTACTGGGTTTTTAGATGAAGGAACCACAATTTCTCCCCTTCCTCTTCTATTGTTGTCCCGAAATCAAAAATCTTTTAGAAAGATTAAAAATCGAATCTTTTACTTTTTCCGCACCTTCTGTATTCGTTAGTGGAAAGTTCCATCTACTGATTTATTTTGATTCTTCAAATATTCAAGATAGTTAACCCATGAATATTAAACGGGGGAATGTGATAAATTTAATTTCTGACAGCGATCAGGCATCCGCATTGGTTTGCTATTATTAAAAAAACTGTCTTCATAATGCCCCTGATCAAAGTGTTTGAAAAAGTTTATTTATCAAAAAAAAAATTAATTTTTATTTATGAATTTATTTCTTAGGAAAATCTTTTTTTAAAAACATCACGGGATTGATGTATGCCTGTAAAAATTAGGTAAAGACCGAAGTGTTCACGAAGATGCTGAAGAAACCAATGCAAGAAAAGCGTCTCGGAGCACAGTGAGAACAAATGGCAAGAATGTAGATAAAACTTGAAAATGTATTAAAAATTGCTTAAAACTTGCTACTCGGGGGGTTTTGGGGTCTTCAAAGTTGAAAATGGTGGATCCAATATGGCGAATGAATTTTGAAAAAATTATTGGATTTTCATACAAAATTATATTTAGGAGTTTTAGGGGTCGCTGATTACCAATCTGAAGTCAGATTTTCGAAATTCAAAATGACAGATCCAATATGGCGGATTATTTTTTAAGTTCATCAGTTTTCGGAATCACTAATTACGGATAGTGTCAAATTACGAATTAGTGTCAGATTCGTAATCAGCGAACTCGAAAACCCCTGAGCCACGAGTTTGAAGCAAATCCGCTCAATTTTTAAAAATTCATTAGCCATATTGGATACGCAACTTTTAATTTTAAAAATCTGACTTCAGATTACTAATCAGTGACCAGAAAACCCCTTGGATACTAAAATTTATAAAAAAAAAAAACAAAAGTTTTTAAAAAATTTGGACGCGTTGAATTTTTTTTCATTTTTCGACCTGGTTGACACGATTTAGAAAAAAAAAGCTAGTGGACCGATTGCGCTCAAATTTCCAGAGATTTTTCTAAGCAAGTACCTCTTTGGAACTGCGCAATTTAAGTTGTAAAAAAAAGTTCGAAAAATTAAAAAACTCTGCCACTTAGTATTTTCTTTATCGGGGTCAAAGTTCATCGTTCAGGCGATAACTATAGATCAAATTTTTAAGAAAATACTTCATTTTTTTTTTTGGTTTTAGATGATACAAACTCCTGATTCAATGTCAGCCAGAAAAATGCTGGAACAACTTCAAGATAACTCTCCAAATTTCATCATCAAAAATTTAAATAAAAACATTTTTTCATCACTTTAAAACATTTTTTGGATAGACCAGCATATGATTATGTGATATGTAGACGGTTCTCTAACTGACGAAGGCACTGGAGCCAGAGTATTTGGGCCGAGGATTTCTGCCAGAAATAAACGCAATTGATAGATGTGCTTACTATAAACTCAAGCGCGATTACCTGAATCAAAATCTTCAAATCTCACCAGGTAACCTCGATAAGCTTGATAAGCTCAGTACGCTCGGTCTGAATAATCGGATTTCGATCTTGTATATTCCGATGCATTTTGGTGGTATTTAAAGGAATGAAGTTGCCGATAAACTAACAAGGAAAGAACGTCAACTCTTTCTGTAGGCCCAAAGCCATTCTATCCGATGGGAAAAGGAACATTTGCATTATTTATTAGGAAAAAGGAAAAACACAGGAAAAATCTTTCAGATCAGATATGCATATCGAGATTTCTATCAAGCCCCATTAAAATTCTTCAATGCGGCTTGAAAATTTAAACTCTGAGTACAAAAGATCCAAAAATTAAAGCTAGCCTATATGGAATTAAAAAATCTTAATCATAAGTGTAGAATATGCTCGTACAATAAATTTTTATAAGTGAAGCATAAAATTTCTACTTGTATATTTTTCATATATTCAAGTAAAAATTATTTGCATTTTATAACTTCAGAGTGACGTAACTTTATACAGTTTTTTTTTTTCATAATGTATTTTTATAAATTTTGTTATGCAACAACAACAACAACATATACATGCTTCTACCATAAACGTCAGTAGGTTTCCATTTCTGGCTAAAAAAAAATATTAACATATGGTAATTTTTTTTATTGTTTTTTGGTTTTAATTCTACGACGCTTTTGACCTCCACGCACGCGTTTGCGGTCGTGTTCTCACTGGCACGAATATCTAAGTTAAATGCGAAACTTGAAATAGCGCGCAGCTTGCGCATGCGTGATGCCAATGAAGTTAAAGCTCAGCTCAATCTTCTTTTCCCCTTCACTGTTTTTCTCCCCATAAATACAGATTCTATTAACTGTGTTTTTATAATAATTTAAAATATTTTTTTTTTTGTATTTTTTTTTTTTGCTTTTGGCTGCTTATGATATCATCTTTTTCATGTACCATTTTGGTTGCTGACCCCAAAGCTAAACCTAACCAACCACCACTTTAGAAGTGCGATTTCGTCGCTCCTCCTTGAGTTCGTTTTTAGAGCTGTATGCACTATGTTCTTTTCCGCCTCTCACTCAAGCGCCTCAAACGCTTAGACAAATAAATTTAAATTTATTTTGAAAAGAAACAAAAAAAAAAATTAAAAATAAATATATTTAATATTATTTAAAATCGGTTAGCAAAACTATATAATTATGTACTTTAAATATTTCCTTTGATTTTTTTCTGTTGAGCGCAACTCACGCTCTATAATTGTTGCTTTTGTTCGATTTCTATTTATTTCTATGTAATTTTTGAGCGCTTTTTCTTTTTTTTTTCTTTTTTGTTTGACTTACTTCTTGGTATAGCTTTCTTTATTTTCTTTTCCTCCTGAAGCTAGGGACGATTGCAATTTCTCGCATGACTAAACAGCAAAAGTAGCAAACGCAACGCAGCGCCATGCAGCCAGCATCAACAATTAGCATATTAATCTAGTTTTGCTAGCCATGAACTGTGTAGCAATGTGGAATTTTACAAAAGAATAATAATAATTTAGTTAAAAGTGGAAGGAAGGAAGGAAAGAAAGAAAGAAAGAAAGAAATAACCAAAATAGGGTTAAAAACATTGGGCGTAAATATTTTATACAATTCTGCTGTAGGGAATAGAATAATTTTATTAGGGTGATTTACCGGAATATACGAAAATTCAAGGAATTGAAATAATTTATAATTTCATAAAAAGCCGTGGTAGTAGTAGGTGGTTATAAAAAACACAAGTTCCTATTTAACTGAATAAAATAATAAAATAAAAGTGTAAGAGTACAAAATACAATACACGGTTAAAACACTTTGAAAAAATGAAAATTGCAGTACTGGTGGCTTATGAAAACCTTAGATCAACTCGTCTTTTCCATGAACGTACTCGTATTCGTACTCGTCACGACGTAATTCACTTACTTTTATGTGACAAGTTTTAAGTTCACGGAAGAGACGATTCGACCCCAGTTCATATTAAAGCGGTTTCTGACTTTGTTTTAATTTCTGTATTTAAAAGGTACATCAGGAGGAGAGACCTGCCGAAAAAAGGTATTTTTGGGACAATACCACAAATTTCGTCGGTAGAAATACAACACTGAAAGGAACTGAGAGACGTGCTTTTCAGCGAAGCTAATCGAAACCAAATTTTGGGCTTTGCCGCAGATCAAGGATTCTAGTTTCATCTCGTTTCATCTCGCGTTCCTCATTTTGGGGGGCTTAGGATGTTGCCATCAAATCCACAAAAAAAAACTCATTCATCGAATATCTTTTTAAGAATTTTTAAATAAAACGTAAAATTTCAGGAGCAATTAAACTTCACGTGCAATTTTTGTGGGAGGTTTATATACACAAACAGATTTGAAGTTATGATCAGAGAACTACGCTTTAAAATAAAATATGAAGCGATAATTTCAAACGGACACCAGGAACCTTTGATTGAAGATGGATGCTGGTCAATAGCAGTTTCTGGATTTACACAAAACTCTCCGAAAATATGCCTAAATATATAACTTTTCGAAACTAATGTATTCCGAAATGAAGTCTATGTCTTCCGCTGTCCGGTCCGCTGACAAAGTTTGGGTAATATGGTATTTTATTACAAAAAAAAAAAAAAAAAATAAACACGCAGCCAGATGGTACGATCTCGGTGATAAAAGTGTTATTGGAGTGCTGTAGTAACAATTTTGAAATTTTGGTTTTAGCGTCTTCCACTTCAAGTACTACTCGAAAACTTTTGATTTACGTGCGCTTCTTACTTCAAAACAAATAAATATAAAATAGCAGTAAAAAAGAAAAGTGTAAAATAGTAAAAGAGATAGTAAAAAATGTAGTAAAAAAAGTAGTAAAAAAAGTAGTAAAAAAGGTAGTAGAAAAAGTAGTAAAAAACTAGCATAAAAGTATTAAAAAAGTCATTGTACAAAATTTCTATATTACTATAAATGCTTCCTGAGATACCACATAATGAATATTGAGGTCACATGGGAGATGCCACACCCCCGATTAAAATCCTACTCAATTCTTTTCTATAGTATGACATTGTCAAACCACTATATTGTGTATGGTTCCAGAGATATATTCAAATAAGCATATAATTTCTATCGGAGGTACCACGCCCACTTTTCCAAGCCCGCTTTAATTTTTCCCACAGAATGCCCTGAACAAATATATCTTTTGTACCCAATCTTAGTGTTATACTACAAACAGTTCCTGAGATGAAAATTCAGGTTTGTATGGGAAGTACCACGCCCACTTCTCCAATCCTCCTTATGAATGTTGACATGCACTTCAGACCTCATTGTATAAGTTTCAGGTCAATCGGATGGTTAGTTTTTGAGTTTATCGCTCTCAAACGAACAGATCAGATCCACTTTGAAGCTCTCTACAACTGGTGAATTTTTTTTTCAATTTTGAAGCTCAAGGCCCCGTAGTTGATTAATTTGTGTAAGCCAGAGTTTGATCCCGTTTCTAAGCTAAAGCTAAGAAAGCGCATAAGGGAGAGAGAAAAATTTTGTTGTGAAGCAAGAAAAAAAAAATAGCAAAATAATTTGGATTTTCTTTATGTGACTGGCATTTAGTTATCCAGGGGTCTTTCAGAAAACAAAAAAGGAGAAGCCCCCCTCCAAATTTAGTTTCTGTTTAACAATTTTTAGGCCGTGTTTGTTTCAGATGAACTGGCGAGATTGTACAACGTTCACGCAGATCAAAACACGCCATGCATGGCTTTATTTGATGGGAGCTGGGGCCGCCACTTTAATTTTTTTTAAATAAAACTGGAATTTACTCTTCATTGATAGAAGAATAAAATGCAATAAAACTCATTTCCAAAAGTATTTATTTTATATTTTAAAAAAATTCCCAAAGTCCATGTATTTCTCTTGCCTCTCAACGGTAATCTTAGGGGTTTCCTCCAAGCTGGCCATTTTCAGTATTTATATACCCCCATTAGGATTAACCACGATAGGGGTTTAAATTTCTTAACTCGATTTGAAGTGACTGTGTGCCTCCTCTCCATTTTGAGATTATTAAATAAAGAAAATTATTTTAAACATAATTTTTTTTTTCAAAATTGTACTGCAAAAACTTTTTTGCTGATATCTCTGATAATTTTTACTCAAAAATCAGGGGAAGCTCTATTATTTTCATATTAATTAAAAATGTAGAGTAGATTTGCGGATCTCAGCCTCTCTTCTCCCCTCCCCCTTCTCTACTCTCCCCTCCTCCTTCTCCCCTCAATTGAAGATTTTTAATCCGTCATTTCGTTTTTGCAATCTCTTGTTCTTCTAGAGCAGCAGTGGCCACCTATACATACATAATGATCGATTGAGCACTCTTTCTATGGAAATGAGCTCTGTACGTGTTAAATTTCTTACGCTCATTTGCCAGCGTGCAAGTCTTTGGCCTACGCTTCTTCTAGAGGCATCATGTATTCAGTAGACCAAGAGTCTACATATATCAACGAGTTTCAAACTATATAGGTCGAACTATCAAGTAAGCAATCTTATGGCCCATACACATTGACGACAGCAGCTACACGAACACACAACTACGAAATTCTGACGGCTCCAACTGTCGCCGTGTAGTCAGCTACTCAACACAATGGAAGCGGTACCACCTGCAGCAAACACAACAAAAGCAAACTCTATTCTCTCTCTGTCGCTTGTTAAATTAGAAATAGATTTAAAATTGGCTACAGCCGCAATTGTGGACGGTGGTCATGTGATCGTGTCGTCGCACATGTAAAACTAGCTGGCGAATAAAACACAGCTGTTGTTTTTATAATTTGAGAGATGTAGTCATGTAGCTGCCGTCGTCAATGTGTATAGTGCATTACTTTTTGAAAATGGTGCAGAGCCAACGCTGCTAGGAAGAGTAAATACCATTCTCTATTAGTTTGGGGCTCTCAGAAATATTGGAGTTGTAGTTCATGAGATCTCCAATTAAAAATATAAGCAAAATGAAGTTTTAGAACCCTCCTGATTGTGATACTCCATGCAAGTCGGACCCCAAATTGCCAAAAAAAAGACGACTTCTGATGCCAATGATCGCCCCCCCCCCTCCCTGGGGTATAATCCAAGCAGTTGGTTGTCTTCTTAAAGTGGATAAATTTTAACTAATATAGGCGGTATACAAGATATCTCAAAAAATAGTAAGAAAATAAAAAAAAATAAATAATAAAAAAAAAAAAATTTTTTCGAACCAGTCAATGGAGTTTGAGCAGATAGAAGTGGACTATCAATGCAAATGATCCACGTACCGACCCAGTTGTAAACCAAACGTTCAGCATGATAACAGGATTTAAACATTTCCAATGGGTAGGGGGAATGAGATTCAAAAATTTGATATAATTTTGTACATTATGATATGAGGATTAGCCTAGTGGAAAAATTCCGCTGTGCATTTTTGAAAAAAAAAAATCTAAATAATTTCGTTAGGCACTAAAAATTTCAATATACTGTATTAATATTCAGTATTAGGTCAATGCCATTTATTGGATCAAAGCATTAGAAGGATTCAGTTTTTCGGGTCTGGACCGTACTAATGTATAAACTTCTTGAAACAAAACTATATTTTAAATTTGTAATTCAATTCAAAAATTTCACTTTTCATTTGTAATTACAAGAAGTAGGTAGTTTTAATTAATTAAATCTAACATTACTCATATTTCGTTATTCTGTGCTTTTTTGTTTACTTTGCTTTGCTTTACGCGCACTAACGATGAAACATCTGTCATGCTCACGCAGCACTCACGCAACTGTCATTAACTTCCGTTGCTTCTTTCAACTGGTATGGCATATCTTCAAATCAGCAAAAACAAAAGCAACAACAACTATATATATATATATATATATATATATATATATATATATAATAATAACTACTATTAACAATGAATGCCGAAAATTACCTTTTGCTAAAAAAACAAAAAATAAAATACAAGAAGAACCGCGCCACACACAAAAATGTGCCGACAAAAAGTTTTAACGAATTCTTCAGGCAAACGCACACACACTTCGACTCTTATGTATCAGGCACACAACTAAATAATTAGCGATTTTCTGTCTCTTTCTAAGGTTTAACTTTTTATCTTATAGAAAATTCTGGTTGAAAAACAAATTGTCAAATTCTAAAACATGTTTTCAGAGCATTCACTTTTAAATTTTGTTACATATTTTAGTTACTTGCTGGTATAAATAAAACAAAACTCAAATTCATAAGCTTAAATATTGCACGCCGCCGTATTCTTTATTATCACTATCTATCTCGCGTTTATGTCAAAAGTCACTGAGGTTCATAACCTCAATGTTTTTTTCTTGATGTCATGATATGTCATTTCTACTGTCACTTTACTGTAATACGACAACACGTTTGTCACATTTCGTCTGTTTGTGCACTTATTGTAATTAAATTTTTGTCATTTTGAGTTATTCACTCTCTCTCTCTCTCTCTCTCGTTCTCTCTCTCCTTCAACTGACCACCTTCTCTTTTCTATTAGATTTGTTGTGCTCTTTTATTGCTGTCACGCGAAAATATTATTCTCTTTTTTCTTTGGTTGTTTTTGTATCAAAATAAAAGTAATTTGAGAAAAGTTGTCAAAAGACATTAAAACTAAAAAAAAAGTAACAATTAATTATAACTAATGAATGAATGAAGAGCACAGGAAACGGAAATGGCCTTACATATTTAAGTGAAAAAAAAATTAAATAAATATTTATAGGTATAACGGCAATAAAAAAATAAACTTTTTTTTTTAATTTTGTTTTTTAATTTCAAATCCAAAAATGGTGATCGATATTATTCTCGTTAGCAATTTGGTATTTCCTTTTTTGAAGTTAGAATGTCAAAACAAATTTATTTCATCATCAAGTTGAGTGATGTTGAGCTTCATGCCAATAACAATAATAATAACAATAACAACAACAGCAACAACTTAATTGAAAACTTTAGCTTTCTTGGACTTTATAAATTGCAGTTACTTATTTAATTGAATTTTATCTTAATTTTAGTATAATCTTCTTTTTTTTTTGTGCATGAACAAGAGTGCAAATCGATAATCGTAAACTTTTTCCAACGTGTGTAGTTGGAAAAGAGAGAAGATGTCAAAAAATTGAGATGTGCGAAACTTATTTCTTCTCCTTATAATTCGTAGGTGTAAGTTGGCAACAAAGTTTGCTGAAGTTTAAAATCAATTTTGACAGGTGTCAAAATCATTTGCTATTTCTGTAAAATAATAACAAACTGTTGTGTATTTTGTTTTTACTTGACCATAGTTCTGTTTTAATGTTAGTTAGTATCATTGACAGTGGTAGCTATGGAGGTATACTGGAAAGAAAATATTGTTCATCGTGGCTCGATTTCGCGGTCCGTTGATAGTAACCGTCTCACCTTCTACGTTTCCAAAGATGACACCGAGTACACCTTCCGTCCAGAATGCACACGAAATGGTGACTTTTAGTGGGTACATTGGAAGCTCTTAAGTCTCACGCGGGTTTTTCGATCCCCAGATGCGAAAGTTTTGCTTATTGTTATAGCCACCAAGATGAAAATACGCATCATCCGAAAAAATTATTTTCAGCACCCAGCCAGCAAACACCCGCCTTTGTCTGTTGTCTTCAGGCTTAAATTCTTGAGCCAATTGAATCTTATAAGCGTGTAAATGAATATCTTTGGTTAAAACTCGATGCACAGATTCAATTTGCTACCTCTATACTTCAACAACGTATCTCCAAAAGTACTATTAAGCAGAAAACGGAAAAAACTAAAGGTTTGAAAATCAACTTTCTTGTTCAAGTGGAGATACGAGGTTGAAAAAATGGCTCTAAATTTATTTATTTTTTTCATTTCGTCGCCTGACAATTGATTTGGCGTATAGGCATAGGAATACTTATACACATACGCCAAATCAATTCTCAGGCGACGATTTAAACTCGTTGAGAACTTAGGCGAACTATCTAGATTCTTAGGTGATTTTATACAATATGGTATAAGCAAAAAACTTAATTTTGCTTAAAGTGGAGATACGTGGTTAAAGAATAGAAGTAGTAAATTGCAGTGCACGTTGCTGCATTGATGTTCTTAGGCTCTCCACGACACTTTCACTGACAGAAGCAATATTTCTATAGATCGTGCTGGGCACCCACGGGTTGATTGTTTCACGTCTTGTACTGACCCAGCCGACTCTAATTTCTACCATATATATTCGTATATTCGCGTATGTTACGAATTGTGGCCGCGAAAATAATTTTCGTAATAAATTTGAATCATTTGGATTCAGGGCCGTAGCCAGGATTTTTTTTGGGGGGGAGGGGGGGGGGGGGTGACGGGAGGTTTTCATTCAAAGAAAATATGATGACCCTAATAACTAACAGATTATGGTTAATGACGAACGACGACTTAGATGTGATAATATCCTTTCTGAAATATGGTGCTTTTAAATAAAAATATGGAAGGAAATGAGACCAATCTCCATATTGGGGAACTTTTTTTCCTATGTAAATTAAAAATTTTTGTTTTTCAAATTTTTTTATCTTAACTTAAAAAAAATGGCGGAAAATTACAAAAAATTTAGTGAACAATCAATTTAAATTTTTTCAAATAAATATTATTCAATATGGGTTCTAATGCATTTTTATCGTGAAGGACATAATTTCGATATCACATTGACTTGCCATTACTGATGATGCACCTGACCTCAAAAAAATTACCGAAAATACTAAAAATAGTCAATAGCTCATTTTTTTTCAAATGATTATCAGTGGGAATTCGGGCCATGATTAGGAATCCGGTTGAGATTGGCTTATATTCTCAAAATTCTTGCAATCACTGCATTGAAAGAGGTCTTCCTAGTCAGGGTGCTCTGAGCAATAAAGGGTTAAAGAATTAATTACATTTTAAGATTGTTTCCTAAAACTTTGGAGCTGATCCACTACTAGTGCCCTACATGAGCTTTGCGAATAAAATGGTTCCTAGTGTTTGGGAATGAATTTTTTATACTGAACACGAATCTAAGGTCAAAAATTTCCCATCACGCTACGTTTTAGAAAAAATGGGATTGGAAACCCTAGGCTGAATCATGCCCTTCCAAATGAGCGCTAAACCCGAAACTTTAAATCAGGTTTTGGGGGTCAGAACCCCCAAAACCTCCCCCTTAATTACGGCCCTGTTTGGATTCGTTCTTTCTAGGAGCGCTCCATGGTAAATTTCTCACTATTAAAGAACACGCTTCTTAAATCTGATGTTTATACGATAGCAGCTGTCGAAGCTACCAAAGTTTCCAACCATGCAACTCTTGTTAAAGAACCCTTTACAATGGTCTACGCCAAACAAAGCAAATCCTAACTTAGAAGTTCTTTCGGATCTAAAGAAGAGGGAGAGGATGGGACTATACAACCTGAAGTTTTAAGACTTCAGCTGTCAGAAAAGATAGTCAGATGCGAGGCCTTATTTAGGGGGGGCGGGGGGGGAGGGGCCGGGGATCTAACCCTCCCCCCCGAAATGTGAAAACTTTACTCTAATTTTAGAGATTAATTGCCAATGGATGGAGAAAAAGTCAAAATAAAATCTATTTAACGATATTTTTTACTGCCATCGGTTTTTTTTTCAAAAAGTCATATATAAAAAAAAAAAATTTGAAATCTTAGTTACACTGTGCGATCAAATCCGATTTGTTTTCTTCGACATGAGGTTAGACTACGGATTCAAAAAAAGAAGGTGATACTGAGCACTCCTGCATTCATAGTATTTCTATGTCAGTAACTGTTTTTGATTTAAAGTTTCGCCCTGAATCAGTTTGAAAAGTTTAAAAGTTAATAAAAAATAGGAAAAATTATCGAATCCTTGTAAAATTAGACTTACTTGAACCCCATTTTTTTCCTAAAACGTGACGTGATTGGAAGTTTTTGACCTCAGATTCGAGTTCAACGTGAAAAATTCTTTCGCAAAAACTCCATCTTATTAGCAAAACCAATTTAGTAGGCAATCTTAAAATATAATTTATTTTTTAACGCATAATTGGTCAGATCACCACGAAAGATCTCAACCTCCTTCGGGTTCCTTAATAGCTCAAATTCCCAATGATGATCATTTGAAAAAAAAGAGCCACTACTATTTTTGGTAATTTTTTTGAAGTTGGGTACATCGTAAGTAGTGGGAAGTCAATGAGTTAACGAAATTATGTCCTTCACGATAAAAAAAAAAATGCATTAGATTGCACATTGCATAATATTTATTTGAAAAAATTTAATTTTGATTATTTTGTGAATTTTTTGTCACTTTTGGCAATTTTTTTGAGGTTAAGATTAAAAAAATCGGAAAATATTTCCTAAAATTTTAATTTTATAGGGTCCATCAAATGTATCATTGATTTAATTTATTGTATTTAAAAATCAGTTTGATAAAAAATAATTTTGAATATTTTCTTCGAATAAAATTGAAATGTTTTGAAATTGATCCCAGCATAGATTGCGCTGGCATGAACTTCACCCAGAAGATGTTGGCTCATATATTCATAGATTTTGATTTTAAAATTATCTCCACTAAATATAGGGTACATCTGAGACTCGTGCTTAAACTACCGAAAAAGAACTGTGATAAGTGACAGAAGGACAATGGCAAGCACTTTTCAAAAAATGTTAATAGCAATGTGGGCTGTTATTTGCTATGAAGTTTTTTTTTAGTTTTAGAAACCTTTTACAAAAATTGTAGTCATCGAATAAAAAACCGTTACTCGGAGGTGTAAAAATAGCCGCGTTTTTTTCACTTATTTACCATGTAACAAAATGTTCATATCGTTGAAATTTTGTATAGGGAAACGAATAAAAAAAAAACGCGGCTAGCATTTCTTAGTCGCCATACCGTGAACATTTTTTATTTTTTTGAACAGTGTTTTAGCATTATTTTTACTTTTTTTTGCTCCCCTTCTTTGTTCACAATGTAAAGTTATATAGATAGACAAAATTGAGTTTTATATCATTTGAAACTTTTGTTTGACAGAATCAAAAAGCAACAATAAGAAAAAAAAATGAAAAAACGTCAAACGGAAGAATGGTAATGAAAAAAGTAAACTTGTTCTCCCTTCTTACATGCAAATGGTAAGCGCGATACGCATTTACGCTTATGCTTCGTCAGGCGTAAATATCGTTTTTGTTGCTGTTGTTGTTGTTTTGGTTTTTTTCTGGCTTCACATTTCGTATTTTAAAGTGCTTTACAACGTATACGCACGGAGTCAACGCCGCACACAGTCTGTCGCCGTGACGCCGGGAGGGGGCGACACAAAACAATTATTTGCGCCATGAATACGAATGACAGTGATGCCATATAATTACAAACGCACATACTTACAAGCATACGAGCATAAACAGAAGCACAGTATTTGAATTTGTTTATGATTTAAATGCTTTTTTTTAGACATAGTTAAGTCAGTTAAATAAGGGTATTCATATAAAACGCGTGAGTGCACTTTTTTTTAGGGGGTTTGGAGGTTAGGAAGAGCAAATGTTTTTAAGGTTTTGAATTATGCAAATAAAATAAAATACATTTTTTTTTAATCAATTCTTTGTGAATTTTCGCATACGTTTGGTACATCGAAGCTCTAACATTCGCTGCTTCGTAAATTTTAACGACTTTTTTTTATAGATACATATGTGTACATATGTGTTTCAATTATGCATAATTAAACATGTAATTTGAATATAATTTAATTGACGAACGTGTGAACGCACTCACAGAAATACACACACAGTTAAACGGCAGACAAGCAGACGCTTATGGCTTGGGCAAATATTCTAGTCATGTAGACGACATTGTGCCAATTTTTATTTTTTTACTTAAGTCAAAAGAGAATTAAGATAAAAGCGAAGCGAAAAGCTATGAGCATAAAATTTACAATGGCTTGCAATGCATTACATTAGATACTATTTAGCACATTTTGCTATTCAGGAATTAAAATAAATAAAAAAGAAAGAGTTTTCTGCATAAAGGTCATAAAATTTAAAATCAAAATTTTCTTCAAACAGCAGGCGTTTCTTTCTTTCAGTAAGTATGTATCTCCCACAAACTTTTCCATTACATACAATACTTTCCTGTATAGGCAAAAAATTACATACTTACAAATGCATATCTGCATGAGAGAGTTCCGTTACTTTTGCGCGAGTTAAATGCACAATTTGCCCTAGAAGCAACCAACTTAAAGCACGCGAAGAAGCACTCGAGTACAAGAAAATTAATGTTAATAAGATATAAAAAGAAAAAAAAAATAAGAAACAAGCAAGCAACTACATACAAAATTAACCCAGCAGCATAATTTCCAACAACACTCATGTTGCTAACAATAGCAACAACAATAATAACATTTGCAGAGAAAAAACTAGAAGAACGTATCTAACCTAACAATTTCTTACAATAACAATAACAACTTCAAACAAATTAGAGCCTGAGAAAATTATATGTATGTAGCTAAAATATAAGAACATAAATATGTAAGAAAAGCTATTGTGTAAAAAAAAAAAAATGTGTGTAGAAAAAAATATTCTAAAAATAAATGTATGAGGTTTTTGTGTTGATTTCGAAAGGTTTTTTACTTGTTCGAAATAGAAGTAAAAGTGTGAGAAATATGCAAAATATAAACCTACGTGTAAATCGTAAGTAGTTATAAAAAAGCTTTAATTCTCTGGATTAAGAGGACCGGCCATATTGAAAGGGAATATTCATACATTTATACATAAGTAGGCACATATATATTTTCCTTTATATAGATAACGAATATGGATTCACTGACCAGGTGGTGAACTCTCTTCGCAGTTCTGAATGCATCTACAAATACAAATACTTTCTTCAATATTTCTATTCTGTACCAAGCCAGGGGTGGAAACTCTCACAGAAAGTGAATTATAGACTCGTCACCTCCTAGGCATAAATGACATTCTATATTATTTCATAGACCTAGATTGTATTTTGCCCAAGTAGAGGAAAAAGAAAAGAGTAGAAAAAGAGGGAAAGGAATTTTACACCGCACTAAGTTTCTTAGCCTCTTTAAGAAACCTGAGAAGATTAGGTAGGGGAATAGAGTGAGCAGAACTCATCCCTAAGATATCGCTATCCGTCTCTTTTTTTCGCTAAGGCGGGACAATAGTGTCCCTCTCTTCCTCAGGGCATTGCGGATCGGCAATGCCACCATTCATTATGTTGGCTATAAAGACCGACCTAATTAATTTTGATAATATCTGAGTATACAATGTCCAGATAAGCCCAGCAGCTTTAGGTCCATTTTGCCATAAGCAATATATCGGTAATGGAGAAGGGATAATGTTCAGTTTTTTAGCTTGTTTAAGGTCTGAAGAAAGTTCCCAAATACTTAACTACTCATCAGCGATCAATTTTGAAGAGGTTCAGTCAATTTAACTGAAACAGTCGGGATCTAATGCGCATTGTCTATGAACTCTACCTAGCTAGTTTACCGGTAGCCTCATTATCTGTGATGCCACAGTGGCCAGTTACCTACTTAAAACGAAATAGTCTTCTCCTGATTTGAAGGAGAGCAGCTTGGTTGTCAGAGCAAATTATGATAACTGTACTTTTTGAAGTCTTATTTTATACCAAGTTTCAATTGCATATATTTCGGCCTCACGAAAAACACTGAACCATATGTCCCATGGCAATGAAATCTAGTATTTCGGTCCAAAGGTCCTAGCATTTGAATAACAACCCAAGCTTTTTTGAACCGACTATGTACTAATGAAGAGTGAAGAGACCGAAATAAGAATAGACTATGTACTATAGTCCTAAATGTTTTTGGTGTAAAGTCTGAAAATCATCTATCTCTACAGTAATGTATTGCATTGTTAGAGAGGTGTTTGTTGTTGTACCGCGACCTTTAAGGTCAATTGCACGTCGCTCTTCCAAATCTAGTCTAATCTGCCTAGAGTTCTTCATCCAGTCTAGTCTCCCCCAAGAATCTGAGTATTACGCTCGGATCTATGAATGCTAGTTCTGTGCTGGGCACTTGATACATACCCAGCAGACTGGGGGGTAGTTAACTAAATAATCAGTTAACTATGCATTCAACTACAATTGAAATAGTTGAAATGTAGTTGATATTTTTTGAAGTGATAGTTGAAAAAAAAAGTAGTTAACTACCCCACCCAGTCATTTCGTTCTTTTGTGGAACAGTGCTCCACACTGAGTTAAAATATGTTCTAATGATTCATCTTCCTCATTACAAAACCTACATATTGAGCTTTCCTCAACCCCTATTTTACGAAGGTGTTCTCTGAGTCCGCATTGCCCAGTCAGAATACCAGTGAATATGTGCAAACTGTTTTTGTTGAGATCAATGCAGAATGCGTAAGCTGATGAAATTGTACACTCGGGGGATTTTGTGGCGGTATTCCTAATGGTACCAGTTTCAGTTCTACTGGGTGTCCCCAAGAATAGTACGTGTTGTAATATTTCCAACTCGCGAATCGGAGGTAGAAGTTATTAATATCCTGTATTGCCTCGCGTGCGACATAACCTTCTTACAATGAGGGTAGGTCTCGCAAGTTCATTCATAGGGATCGTAGATCGGGAGAAAGAAACACTCATCCATTTACCCAGCGTTAGCAGGAAGAGGTTCCTGGGAAAGTACTTCCCCGATAATCTTTCTGATTATTCGGTGGTTATCTTGAAGATTCTGTAAGATACCTCGACTCTATGGGGTGGACTTAGTATGCAGCTCCATTACATAAGTGTTCGGCGGGCGAGAAATCGGATTTAAAATGGCACCATTGCGCTAACCGTAACTATCCAACCAACTAAGATCCCTGCTTTTACGAATTAGTTTATTACAGTATCAATAAACCCTTTCGTGAAGAATTCATTTCTTTGCCTCGATAATACCCAATAGGATGGGTCATTTTAAGACTTTTCTCTCTGATCGAAAACGGGTATCCGGAAAAAGTGGCCCACCCAAATCAGAAACAAACCCTTTTCGACCCCGTCAATGTCTTCCTTTCGTTCTCTGAAGGTAAATTTCTTAAATTGTAGGTAAAAATACTAAAAGTTAGGCTTTTTCCCAGCTGCGTTACTAAAGGCATTCTAAGAGTCGTTCGGCGATTAAAAGTCATCATTAAAAAAACACAAACTTAAAATAGAGGTCTAAAAGTTGTCCTAGTTCCAATGCCAGGGGGAGGAAGGGGGTTAAAATTCGGGCAAAACGAAGAAGTGTTAGTGCAACTCTTTATTCACTAGCTAGCACCAAAACACGTGACCCAGAGCCCACAAGTGCCTTCCTTAGCCCTTACAGCTCACAAACTTCCTTCCTCCAATTGAAGAAAGCAAGCTTCGAAGCTTAAACTCTATCCAATTTCTAAATTTCTTACATACACAATAATCGACTGTTCGCTTTTTCTATGGAAATGAGTCAAGTACAAGTGAAATTTCTTATGTGCTTCCGGACGCTTGTTTTTCTTTAACCCATGCTACCTGTAGGCGAACAAAACGGATTTTGTAAAGTAAGGTTGTAATACCGAAACGGCGTTTAAGAAAATATCCACGATAACTAGCTACCTACTTTTCTTTCACCACTGGGAAGTTGCCGAAAAGGTCACAAGCCCTGAAGGAAACAATGTAAATGTAATTCTCTTTACTGCCAAGAGTTATCGCCCATTAGCGTGTGTGATGAAAGCATTTTTTGTTGTGGAAAATATAGCGGCGGTACAATTGTACAACAACAACAATAACCTACATATATGTTAGCTTCTTTAAAGTGAATGTTGACCTTTAAATTTTGTTGACAAAGTATCTATTTAGGCACCAAAAAATATCTTTGCAATGATTAATTACATTTAAAAATAAAATGCTTTTAGATGATGAGATGAACAAAATATGATCGCATATATGAACTCGCATACATATTCGTATATGTACTTAATAAAAACATAAAAGAAATATATTATATTTTATTTATTTAAAATGAAGAGGGAAAACATTGCAATTTACTTAAATTTTTTTTGTTTGTTTTGTTTATTTGTGCAGAGCGTGTGCGCGTAATTAATCACAATTTCGCACCTTCATTCAAGAATTTGAGTAAATTACCGCAATTTACATTTTCCAACAATTCCCCCCTAACTTCGCGCGTTCTTCATTTTTGCATGTATTTATGGGAACAGGGCAGTAGCCAGAAATTTTTTTCGGGGGGGTTTTTTATTCGAAGAAAATATTCATAAATAATTTTTATCAAACTGATTTTTGAGTACAATAAATTAAATCAATGATACATGGACCCTATAAAATTAAAATTTTAGGAAAAATTTTCCGATTTTTTTAATCTTAACCTCAAAAAAATGGCCAAAAGTGACAAAAAATTCACTGAATAATCAAATTAAATTCTTTCAAGTAAATATTCAATGTGCATTCTAATGCTTTTTTTTTATCGTGAAGGACATAATTTCATTAACTCATTGACTTCCCACTACTGATGATGTACTCAACCTCAAAAAAATTACCAAAAATAGTAGAGGCTCATTTTTTTCAAATGATCATCATTGGGAATTTGAGCCATTATCAATGATAAGGAACCCGAATGAGGTTGAGATCTTTCGTGGTGCTCTGACCAATAATGCGTTAAAAAATTAATTATATTTTGAGATTGCCTCCTAAACTGCATGGGTTTTGCTAATAAGATGGAGTTTTTGCGAAAGAATTTTGCACGTAGAACAAGAATCTGAGGTCAGAAACTTCCCATCACGTCAAGTTTTAGGAAAAAATAGGGTTCAAGCTAGTCTAATTTTACAAGGATCCGATAATTTTTTTTATTTTTATTAATTTTCATCTTTTCAAACTGATTCAGGACGAAACTTTAAATCAAAAACAGTTACTGACCTAGAAAAACTATGAATGCAGGATTGCTCAGCATCACCTTCTCTTTTTGAATCCGTAATCAAACCTCATGTCGAAGAAAACAAATCGGATTTGATCGCATAGTGTAACTAAGATTTCAAATTTATTTCTTTTGTATATGACTTTTTAGAAAAAAAAACGGATGGAAGTAAAAAATATCCTCAAATAGATTTTATTTTGACTTTTTTTTCCATCCATTGGCAGTTAATCTCTAAAATTAGAATAAAGTATTCAGATTTCGGGGGGGGAGGGGGGCGGTCAGAACCCCCAAAGCCTCCCCCTAAATACGGCCTTGTATGGGAAGGTACATAAGATTAATTTCATTGAAATTTAAAAATAAAAAAAAAGTAAAACCACATGAACTTCCGTTTCCGTTGCTTCTTATTGCCCGCTTGCCATAAATAAATTTTTCATGCATATACAAATTTGGTTTTGTGGTTAAAAAGCAACAAAAAAAAAACAATAACGAAAGCCTAAAATGAAAAATTTGATATGGTTGTTGTTGGGTTTCCAGCTGATATTTTTTTTATTTCGCATTTTTGCAACACCATAATTGGATTTATGGTTTCTTATATAATTATTGTTTGTCTGTACAGACGGCGAGTGTTGCCACAATTTTTTTTTTTTTAATTGCCAACACTTTTTTTTGTTGTTGTTGTAACCTTAATCAAAAATAGAGGTTTTAAACAACCATAACTATAAGTTTACAATTAACTGCACACACACACACACAGTAATCCCCGGTTAATTGCGTCTATGTAAATGTATACATATTAGCTCAATTTATTGGGATACTCTAACCTGGGTTTACTATACCTATGTATGTGTTTGTATATACAACACTAAATGTGTCATTTACCTCTTTATTTTTTGTCATACCTGTTCATGTTTTGAGGTTTATGCTATATGCGTATGAACACATTGTATGTAGTTAGTTGTTGCTGTCCATGTTTCTGTGTGGTTATTGTTATTATTTACTATTGCCACTTTTGCTGCTGGTTACTGGTTATGTCGTAAATAACAGTAATTATGGTTTTCCTATACAAAAAAAAAAAAAAACGCACACATCCAAAGATGTATGCAAATGCACATTTCCCATTTTTCCCTCCTCCTGTACCACAAATTATTATGACATTGACTGTAACCAATAAATTTATTTAATAGCGTGATAAAAATTTAAAAAAATAAATATGATATTATTTTATTATCAACACATTATAAAATTAAAAATCGATTAAGAAAATGTGCAAATTTGATAACGTTTGTGATATTTTTTTAACCATTTTACGACTATTGGGGCATACCACCTTGATCAAAAAGTTCCCGGAATTTATTCAGAAAATTAAAAATACAAGTTTATTTATCTAAATCTATATTGTCCCCTTCAAAGTAATCCCTATCGACCGCCAGCGCTTGATCCAGTCCTCGAAACATTTTTCATATTCGGTTTTCGTTATGTTCAATAGTGCTTCCTGTGATTTTGCCATTACTTCCTCTTGGCTGCTGAAACGCGTTCCCCGTAATGGTCGATTGAACAGAAAGAAGTCATAGCGAGCCAAATCAGGTGAATTCGTGGGCTGTTGGATTCTATTTGTTGCATTTTTCGTCAAAAAATTACGAATAATGATCGTGTGTTATCATGGTGCAAAATCCACGAGTTTTCTGTCCACAATTCTGATCTCTTTCGGCGAATTGCTTCACGCAAACGTCTCATAACGCCCAAATAATACTTTTTGTTTACTGTCTGACCTTCTGGCAAAAATTTATGATGCACTACACCGTTGTAATCCATGAAAACCGTGAGCATTGCCTTCTTTTTTGACTGAAAACGACGTGGTTTTTTTGGTCTCGGCTCATTTGGGAACGCCATTCACTTGCCTGATGTCTGGATCGCGTGTCGTACTCACAGACCCACGTCTCGTCTCCAGTAATGATCCTTTTGATGAATGTGGCATCGGATTCAGCCTCGAAAATCATGTCTTTTACGACGTCAGCACGGTCTCTTTTTTGGCATGAAATTGAGATCTTTTGGCACCAAATTTGCTGCTACACGACGGAAACTCAAATCATTAACCAAAATGTCTTAGACGGATCTATAGGCAATGTTCAAGTCCTCTGCTATCTCTCTGATGGTTAATTTGCGGTTATTGACCAAAATTTCATTTACTTTATCAATGTTTTCATCGGTTTTCGATGTCGATGGTCTGCCACTGCGTTCATCATCTTCGATTGACTCACGACCGTTTTCTTTAGAGAGTCGTTGCCGAAACACTTTTCCAACATTTCCAACGTTCGCGCACCATTAAATCCGCGAAGGGCATAGCCGGGTTTCCATGTCAGAAATGCCCCTAAACCGAATCAAGTTTCGAATGGACCCTGATTAAGAATGATTTGGCGAAATCATTATCCTTAATTTTTAATGAGTCAGGACGTAACTAATCATAGGAAAAATCTAAAAAAAATTCGCATTGATTTTTTGGTTTAGTAGACACATTTGAAATTTTTTCGCAAATTTTCTAACGCGAAATTTGCGACGTAAAAAATCGCGAAACTTTCTACATGCGATTTTTTCATACTAAAAATAAGTTTACTACTCTGATTTTTCTTATGTAAATAAGTCTCTTCCGAATACTTATACTCCAATTTTTTCAGATTTTTGCAATGTGTGGACGGGGGTCAAAAAAATTAAAAACCGAAATTGCCATTTCATATGAAATGCCATAAGGCCATGAAAAAAATCAGTTAAAACTATTAACTATCAACTATCTGCTATTTTCGCAGAATTTTTTTGAAAATTCTTTCTTGCAAACATTTTTTTTATGAAAACTCAAACATTTTTTTTACCACCCTAGTTGAGCTATAGTTTATCACATTTATTACGCAGTGGAACAAATTTTCAACTTTTACCTCATGTGCGAGATTTTCCAACGGTTTTATAGTAATTAAGGGTCGCTAGTTACGACTGCGTACTCAGTTTTCCTCTATTGCCTCTAGTTATAATTTTTAGCAAGAAACATTTTCTTTAACAGTTTCCCCAACGGCTAAAAAATAGACATAGCTTTTAGAATATAATGACCAATTGGAGTATTTTAGTCTCAGAAACCTGCATAGTCATCTTAACCCTGTTTTATCCTTGACCCATATACCCACGCTCCTGCTCCTTCGTCAGTAAAAGACCCGTCTGTGTACCAGGTTATCATGGTTTATATTGTAGGTTTCAAGAAAACCTTCCCAATCCTTTTTATTACTTAGTTTTGCTTTAAACTTTTTAGTGAAACTAAACTGCGGTAACATGTCATCTCTCGGTGTGGAAATTTCAGGAAATTGCTTCGTAAAAATATCAAAATTCTTCCGATTTAGTCAATAGCCTGACCCGTCATAAACTCCAGACATTCTATAATTGACACACTTCGCCTGTATCTGGATATAAATGTTTAGGGGTGCTAATTCTAAAAGGACTTCTAAAGACGCTGTTAGACATGTACACGTTTTCATAGCCCCAGTTATGCAAACACATGCTAATCTTTGAAGTTTATTCAACTCATTGTCAGTTATTTGCGCTTTGTTCTATCTGACCAGATAACAACTCCATATGCGATCATTGGTCGTAAAAATACCGTATACATCCATATTTTTGGTGTACATCCCGAACTTTTCTCCAGCCCTTCTTTTAAACACCATCTTTTCGTGGCTTTTAGTCCGAATTGAATTAAAACACACTAAGTGTTTTCAAATTTACCTCTACTTATTATTACTACATCGTCGGCAGAACCCTGGATTATACGTCCAGTATTTGTTAATTTCTCCAGAAGTTTGTCTGTGACAATACTCCACATTAGCGGGGGCGTAACCCCACCTTATGGACAACCTTTTGTTGTATTTGCCACTAGAGTGCGTGTACTCATCGGTAACTCGACGATTTTGGTCTTCAGCATGGTTCCCATCGAACATGCCTAGGTATTATTAACCCATCTGCTGATGAGAGCTTCATTTATTTCTTCATGCGTGGTGTTATCGAAAGCCCCTTCGATATCTAGAAACGCACATTAAGCTATTTCTTTTGGTTCTAGCTTTTCTTGTAGTACATCCGTCAATTGATTCAGGGCAGTTTCTGTTGATCTACCTGCCCTGTTTGCATGTTGACAAGGATGTAGCGGGACACTTACTAGGACCGTCGTCTGTACTTAATTATCTATCATTTTTTCAAGAGTTATAAATAGATATGAAGTCAAGCATATTGGTCTGAAGGACTTTGGGTGAAGAGGATCCTTTTTCCCTGACTTTTGAATAAAAACCACCCTTGCTCGCCTCCATGCCTTTGGTATATATTCCAGGGCTATACTCCTCCCTCTAGCAATTTTCGTAAGTGGGCGAAAAACATTTATTTTCCCTTTTGCAGCAAAACGGGAAATATGTCATCTACGCCTGGTGCGTTTAATGGTTTAAATGTACCCACCGCTCACCTTAGTCGTAATTCTGAACATATTTCCCTCGCTACTTTCCAGTTTTCTTAATTCGTTCTGCATAACGATTCTAAGTATGTTATATTCTGTCGTTGGTTCAAAAGATCCTGAGAAATGAGTATTAAGAAGTAGTTGGGCCTTCTCTTCTTCATTCTCAGTATAACTTCCGTCATCCCTTTTCAGGGAGTTTGGTCATAAAAGGATTAAAGGAATTTCGACACAATTTGAATATAATTTCAGTTTCAAATATGCAGTACAACCTCGAATATCGCGATTCTTGATAATCACGAATTTTCGATTTTCAACCTCGGTTATCTAAATAGGACCGGCTTTTATTAGTCGCGTTAATCGAGGGGTACGGTATATATTTATAGGAAATATTTCATATGGCTGTGCCCATTTTTTAGATGTATCTAATTCAGCCATTTCCAAAACACTGGCCGCGGGCAAATGCTGAACGTAAATATGCCCACGCAAAATAAATTTATTTTGCGTGTTCCAAAACAGAACTAATTTGATCTCTTACAGTTACATTTTAGTTGTCGCTAAGCATTCATACGAATTACATCGCTGCGTGCTCACCTAACATACTTGGTTTTTCACGCACCATCCGAGACAGGCCTTACTTGAACTCTCAGCGCTAATTGATGAGATCTCTCACGCATTTGCCCGCGTGGGGCAGTGTTTTGAAAATGACTGATTTATATCTATGTATACTCTCAGTGTGGCAAACTCACGCATACACTATCAATGATCTAATTGCACTTTATAATGAAATGAATTCACGAGACGTGGTCCTATTTTCTACATACACATTTATATTTCATACTTTGCAAATATTTATGTAACTATAAATCAGTATTAAATTATTAATTAATTTCATTTAAAAATTGCTGATGTATGATAAAAAAATATTTAAAATTTACTTTACCAATATACGCCCATACACATATGCAATCCATACTCACTAGCATAAAAAATTTATTCAACGCATAACTTTTTAATATTTTCCCAACAAATATTATCTTATCATCCACCCGAAAAAGAACAAAATAGTTTTTTAAATAAATTAATTTTAACATCAGCGAATATTACATTGCTGATAGGCTTGGATGTCAGCACAAAAAAAAAAAAGAAAAAAAAAAAACTTTAATAAAATCATAGCATATTTTTATGCTATCACACACGAAGTAAATTCCATACATTCACAACGCCCACAGCACAAAAAGCACTCGAAGCAAAAATATTTATATCGATGACATTTTAATCATGAAATGGTTTCACAAACGAAAAAACTTATTATCATGCATAGTACATTGCTTGTCATTATATTCCAAACACACGCTTATTATTTATCAGCACCTAAAAGTATGCTTACGCAATACATAATGAAATGCCTTCACACATTAAACTGGGATCTTTTTCAAGTTGTTGCTTGTAGTGTATTTAACTCACTACAATGTGATGTGGTATTTAACTTGCTCGCAAATTCGAAAATGTGGTTTGGCATTTTTTCTTTAACCAAAAATTGTTACTAAACATATTCGTTTATTTTGTTTAATGATGCTTAAACGCCAAAAAACATACACCATTTTTCAATATGTTTTGAAGCAACACACGCATTTATCTAGTGAAAAAATAAAAACATTTTGCTTTCACGTCAACAGGTGAATTTATTTGAATTACAAACACATGCACCTGCAGAAACACACACATACACCTGCTCAAACTCACATTTACCCACACAAACACATCTGCTCAAACACACATTTACCCACACACACTCAAACAAACATATACATAAATTCAACAAATATTTAAGGATACTTTCAGTAAATGTAAAAGACAAGGTTGTTGTAGGAAATTGCCAAATTTCATAGCATGCTTTTTGGCGCATTTTCGCTACTGTTGGAGTTTATAGATTAAATACACTGCATATTTTCGAGATTTCGTTAAATGAAAAAATAAAATAAATAAATGTTTGCTAAAGGTAGGTGAAATAGGGAGGTTGATGAATGGAAAAGCAGGCAACCGAAAAATTTGGTGAAAGAAAAGCTAGAGGGATAAATTAAATTACATTTGATGGAAGTAAAAAATTGGTATTTGTGCGGAAAAGAGTAGCGCAGCAGGTGAATGAGGTCGCAATCTATTGAAATGCTTTTTTATGCGACATCAAAATGTCATTCATTTTTGTTGGTTTTTTTTATTTATTTATTTTTTTTCGGTTTTACTTTTATTTATACCTATGTATGTATGTATTTTGTTGTTACAATTTAAGTAAAATGTTTATAAGATTGATTGGCAGTGTTATGTTTCGCATAATTTTAGGCGCATATGAGTGAAGGTTTATTTTTTCTCCTTCCTTGTTGTTGTTCTTTGTTTATCTTTTAGGTATATTTCTGTAATATTTTACGTTGATTTTTTTATTATGTTTTGAAATGTTTCCATATAAATCATAAAATGAAATATACTTTGTGAAATAATAATAAAAAAAAAACATTAGCATACACTCAGGCGTAAAATGATTGACTTTATCTAATAAATTCTAATATATTTCTGTTCAGCACGTGGCTAATATTTTATTTTGTCTTTAATTGTTTTAATCTATGTGCTCTTATGTAATATGAAACTCCTTCTGTCAGCATCACTTTTATCACTGTGTTCTACTTATTTTACTCTGAATTGAATAGATGAATGAGTAAATGAATGATTGAATGACTGAATGAGTTATTTGATATTGTATGTGGATAGATATGCATGAAAAGTTTTACTTTTGTTTTGGGTTAAATGTCATTTTCAATAAGGAAAACTTTTTCCTTTATTTTCTCTGTTTCAATTTGAATGACAGATCCTTTTCAATCTACTGAAAATATTAAATCATCACAGCCATTGATGAAATATGAATATGATTGAGTGACTTTACAAATGTATTGACAGACAGACCGACATACTGAAAAGTTGAAAACTAATGAAGAGAAGATTATTTAAGACTTACATTTCAATTTGAATACAGCTGCAAACTTTACGCATAACTGAAAGAAAAGAAAATAGAAATTTATTATTTATTTCATTTATAAAAAAAAAAAAATATTTACTGTATATTATGAAAAAAGGAATTTATCAAGTTTCAAAGTTCTATTTATATTTTCAAAGACTTTATTTTCGCTTTATAAGATTAGTAGATTATTTTTACTATCTTTTATAATACTGAAACTGAGATTTTGATTTGAAAAGTGAATGGTTAAGAACAGATTCACAGGAGAAGTTAGGGTTTAGTTCGCAACCTTCTATGCATAGAATATACAACGACACACCGACAACATCTGGAACTCCTTTTCTGTATATAGGGGAAAACTAGACAGCCTGTGGAAAAGTCGAGCACAAAGTCGGCACAACGAAGTTCCGAAAGAAAAAATCCTTCAAAGTCATTTAATTCTCTTCGGAGCCTTAGAATCAATAATAAATATATGAATATATTGTATGTACATATAACTATCTAAACACATTTTTGGAAAACTTATTTAAAAAAAATGTTCCATTTATAAGTTTTTGAGACTAGATTCAGACGGCAAACAATGTTTCGCTACCTTAATTCACAAAGGCTATAGCCAACACTTTTTTCTAAATAGCTTTTTTACAGATTTTGGTAGAAGGTATTGAAATACAGGTCCACTGAAATTCAAAATGTTGGTGTCAAAAATAACGAAGTCATGAAAATTTTGAAAAAGCCCTCTCTGCTTGCAGTGATATTTTTGAAAGCAAAACAAGTAACATTACAAATTTCGAAAGAAAATTTTGTAGGCTTTGAATTTTCAAATTTTGAATTCCAGTGCAAACTTAGTAGGCATTGAATTTTGAATTTTCTTTTGTTATGCAATATTTTTTGACAAATATTTTAGTTTCGCTGTATTTCACATCGGGTATGGTTCAACAAAAAAAATTCGTTCCGCCTAATCATTAAAGTAGTAAGATGAGTAATGTTGAGCAGTGTACCTATTAATAAATATATGCAAAAGAAATGCCATATTAAAAAGAAATGAATGGCAGAGAGTCATAAATATTAAAAAACCTATGCACGGTGAACAATATACAGGAAAGTCACAATAAAGTCAGCACTTCTGCGAAAAAGTACACAGCTACTCAGCGTTTGATGAAGACATTCGGAAGAAAATCTTTAATTTATTTTGAGAAATGTCATGTTAGGGGCCTTGTGAGCTGTACTCAAGTGAATCGAAATACATATGAAAATTCTAACCGTACACAAACTATGAAAGCATGGCACCGAACGTAGTCCAGACGCTTTAAAATAATTGTGAATCCAGTCGAAGTTATCGTCAATAACTGGCCAACGAAATCAATCTAGCTTCTTTCATTCACAACAAATTCCAATTTCTAAAACGAAATGTAAAAGACCTACAGAACTTGATAATGTTATTACCCAGCGATTGCCACTGGTTTAATACAATTTGCCTTTTAAAAACTAACTACATGCTATAAAACAAGACTGGGCTATTCGTTTATATTCGTTTACTATCTTGTAATACATACTTATTAGGGTCTTTTTGTGAATTAAGGTAACGGTATAGTTTTTTCAAACTTTCAATCGCTATCTAGCTATCAAAAATCGTTTACACAGACCTACTAGGGGATCTCAAAAGAGGTTTTGGGAATAAACCCCCTTTTTACCGATAAGTGAAATGAATAAAAAAAAAATTAAAAGGGGGCTGGAGCAAATTAAAAAAACTTTGTTCGAAAATGTCTGAATACGCACATAACAAATTTTAATATAAGTATCTGTGGAGTCTTATGCCATTAAGTTGTTCGATTTGGTATAAAATGCCTGATGGGAGCAAAACGGCTTGAAATCGGGTCTAGCCCGGGTAGAGCGACATTTTGACTTGGTATTAGATGGTTAAAAAGCCTGTCCAGCCATCAGTAGCCCAGTCACCCAGCCACAATCCAACGGATTTGATTTCATTATCAGGTTTTGGTCTGACTATTTTGAAGTTTTCACCTACTGGATTATTTCAAGAACACCTTTTGACCGTGATAGTTTTTACGAGTTCTGTTTCCATCGATTTTTTTTCTAAGTTTCTCTTCTATTTGAGTTTTGTTCTGAGTTTTAAATTAAGTTTTTGTCTGTTTTTTATCAAAATTTTGGTTTGTTCTTTTTACCAGATTTTTGGTTTGAGTTTCGATCTGACTTTTGTTTCAATTTTGGTTTTAGTTTTGGCCTACTTCTAATTTCTGTCTTGAGTTTTTCGATCTGATTTGTGGTCTAAGTTCTGCTCTGTTTTAAGGATGAATTTAAGGTCTGTATTTGTTAATTTTGTTTTGATTTTTGTTTTGACTTTGATGTTTGTTTCAGTTGGTTTTTGGATCTGATTTTTGGTCTGAGTTTTTTTTACGTGATTGGTCCGAATTTTTTCCAGAATTTTGGATTGCTTTTGGTTTAAGTTTTGATCTGTTTTTAACCTAAATTTTTGTTTAAATTTTGGTTTTAATTTTGATCGACTTCTGCTCTCATTTCTGGTCTGAGCTTCGGTCCGATTTTTAGTGTGGAATATGTCGAATTTTTCGTCAAAATTTAGTCTGTTTTTGGTAAAATTTTTAACCTGTACTTAATTATAATTTTTGGTTTGATATTGATTTTAGTGTTGATTTATTTTGGGGACTGATTTTTGAACTGCATTATGCAAAATTTTTATGTTTTTGGTCCTTATTTCGGTCTGAATTTTGGTTTGGTTTTGATTTTATATTAGCCGTTAACCGTTATATATATATATGACTTTTATGCCTTTGGCGACCCCAAGTGAAATTTTCTGGCTAATATTTTTGTGAAATATTTTAATCCTTAAATGTCTTTTTTGAAAGGAGTTTTCAGGTTTTCATCAAAAACGAGATCAAATTGTCCCGTAAAAAGAGGAACTAAAGGGTTAAAATGTTCAACAGAAGTAATCCTCGTAAAATTCTACTATAAAACTTCGCCGATAAGATTTTTCTCAAGCATTAATTTATAACACTTTTTGCACTTAGTATTCAACCAAAAAATTAAAACTTTGACCCACTGTAAAAAAAAACTGAGACATGCTGGATTATAAGTTTATTTTACAAAAACAGTCTATACAGCATGTTCTTTCAGGATTATAGGTTGGCTATTCTGTTGCAAAAATGCTGTTGGACTGTGTTATTAATTAAACTAAAGAAAATCGAACTTCAACTTGTTTGAGTTATAAATTTAAAAGTAACAAACACCGTGAACCCAAACATTTGGAAAGACCAATAGTGCAATATTTATCAAGTAAAACCAACTTTCAAATCAAAGTTGCAAGTTGGCAAATGAATTTAACAAACATGATTTTCTGCGCTCAGTTTTCGCAAATGCATTACAAAGCAAAGATACATAACAAAAACCCCCCCTTCCAACAAATACTAGTAATGTAAATTTTCGAAAGTCACTTAAACTCCTGACGATAAATATAAATAGTACACTGAAAAGACTATAGCTGCTTCTAAGATTAATTAAGTTGGAGATTATATTTAATTTCTATGTATTTCTATTATATTGCTTTGCTTTTTTGGAAGATGAACTTAATTTCAATTTTTGTTTGTTTTTTTTTGTTTTTTTGCCAACCTACCTCTGTTGAAATTGTTAAATTAAAAAGCGCAACACAATACAAACGTGGCTATTTATATATGTACTACCTTTTGCCATTGTATTGCCTGCCAACAAAAGATGTCACGCACACATTTGAACTTACAAATCGCTCGCTCAAGTAATCAAACTTTAATCGTATTGAATTTCTTTTCGCAGAAAGGAAAGGGGGAAAATGGTATTAGCTCTAGCCAGAAACTTTTAATGGTCAAAATTACACAATGATGAAGAGAATGAAATAAAAATTGTAAAGCTAAAATACAATTACAACAACTTTGATATCAATAACATGAATACAAACATGCAAACACAACAATAGAAATACAAACATTTTTTTTTTCTTGGCAACAAGCTGTGAGCGGTGTGCGCTTTTGGTTTAAACACACGTAACTGGGTCAAATCTAAGCGTGAAGTATTTTTTTTTTATACAAAAAAAAAAAAAAAACGTTTGAGAAAAGAAAAGCTAAAATCTTATTCGCGGTTTTTGTGCAATATTAGCAATATTATCAAAAACAAAAAAGGGTTTTGCTTGAGTTTGTAACTGAAGCTAAAGTTTTTACTTCGATTTGTAGTCAATGCACAGTGTGCTGAAATACTCAAAACTGCAGATATTTTTTTTTTGTTTTTTTTTTTTTATTCATTACCAAATAAATGCATTTAATTAAATAATATTTTTAGTAATTACTTGATTTGTTTGTCTGGCGAAATTTATATTACAAAGAACTTTTCATGCAAACGAATTTGAAATCATTTCAAACCGATTTAAAATGATCTCATTGAGTTATTACTGCATTCGGTTACGCAATATATTTAATTATCTTTTTTCTTGATTATGTATTTTTTCAATTTAAAACAATTCGAATAACAACTCAAACAAATTAATCAAATATCAATTCTTATTTGGTATGTAAAGTATAAGAGAAAATTTTCACTCTTTTACATATGTCTGTTGCAAAGATGTAAAGTCAGATGGGCATGTCAGCCACTCTCAGAGCCATTTAAGAATTTTTTTTTTAGGCACACTTAAAACCAGAAAGGCAGCAGGAGAACCGGTTTTGTTTAATTACCAGATAATCATGAGATTAATAACTAGATTAAAATTCAGTTCCAAACCGGGTTGAAAATCACAAAACCAGCCCAAAAACCGGTTTAAAAATCTAGTGAAATTCGGACCAAAATTCATATAAAAAATTAAACCAGAAGATGAACAAAATTAAAAACAAAGGCAGTTCAAAAATTCCGACCAAAATTCACTCAAAATACGAATAAAAATTAGGCCAAAAGTGAACCAAAAAATTAGGCTGAAGTCATATAAAAAATCAAACCAAAAGGGAACATAAATTCAAACTTAATTTCTGACTTGAAGTCAGACATAAATTGAAACTAAAAATCTAACCAAAGTCCTATCTAAAATTTAGATCAGAAACCAGGCTTGAAACCCTGATCATAATATAAAAGCAGAAACCAGATTAAAACCATTATCAGGCTCTCTAGAAGTAGGAGGTCTATAGCTGACCCCAAAATTAAATTTGTTTTTTTTTTAATGTTACAGACAACAAACAGGGATAAAGTCTTTAAAAATGTAGAGCATTGTGTTGATTGGAAAAGGAAGATAGTTTGATGGAAGCAGGAAAGAGGAAGAAGTATCTGTGAATGTTTTTTATAAATTTGGAAAGGTCATAACCATCAGGAAAAATGTTTACATGGAGCCTGTTCCATAATCGCGCGGTATGACAGAGGAAAGAACTATCTGTGTAATGTGTGGTGGGTTGGAATACTGCGCCCACGTGGAATGCATGGATTTCACTTGCGGTTCTTGTAGCTCTAGAGAACACTCAAACTAGTGGCATCAAATCGCACATTTCGGCAGAACATCCCCCATTAAAATAGCGGTAGAATAGAGTCACGCAGGCCTTGTTTCTACGATGCTCCAAGGATTGAATAGAGGTTGAAAACCTACAGTCTCCTATTAGCTTTATCGCTAAGACCACAAATCAAACCGAAACTCAGAACAGAAATTGGGCTAAAAATAGACCAAAACTAAAACCAAAAATTAAACAAAAGCCAAACCGAAACTCAAACCAAAAATCTGATAAAAAAAAAAATCAGATCAAAATTTAGACCATAATCCAGACCAGAAACAGATAAAAACTCAATTTAAAACACAGAAGAAAATTTAAATCAAAAAGAAAATTAGAAAAAAAATTTAAAAAAAATGTGACCACAAACCAAATAAAAAGTAAGACCAAAAACAAAACAAACCTCAGAGACAAAATCTGGACTAAAAATTAAATAGAAACTTTTAACAATAATCAGTTAAAAAACAGACTAAAAATCATAGAATCTTCTAATGGCAATCATTAAAAAAAAGAAAAAAAACAGACTAAAACTGATATCAATATCAGAACAAAACTAGGATTAAAATTCAGACCAAAAATCAGATCAAAAACGGACTGAAACAAGTATCAAAATCAAAACAGAAATCAGACCGCAATTCAGATCAAAAAATGGTCAAATACAGATCTAAATTCAGTCCAGAAACCAGACCTAAATTCGTCCTAAAAACTCGGACTACAAGTTACACTGAAACTTACAACAGAAACTAGGTAAAAAATAGACCGAAATTAAAACCAAAATTGAAACAAAAGTCAGACCGAAATATAGACCAAAAATCTGGTAAAAATCAGATCAAAAAAAGACCAAAAACGGACAAAAACTCAATTTAAAACACGGAACAAAAATCAAAAAAAAAAAAAAATTTAGACAAAAAACACTGTAACCAAAAACCAAATAAAAATTCAGACTCAGAAGTTTAGACCAAACCTCAGAGACCAATTCTAGACTAAAAATCAAACAGAAATTTCTACCGAAAATCAGTTAAAAAACAGACTAAAACTCAAATCAAAACCAGAACAAAACTAGGATCAAAATTCAGACCAAAAATCGGATTAAAAATAGACTTAAACTAGCACTAAAGTCAAAACAAAAATCATACCGCGATTCAGATCAAAAATCTTTACAAATACAAGTCTAAATTTAGTCCAGAAACCAGACCTAAAAAGAGAGACAACTCGGGCCACAAATCAAACCGAAACTCCGAACAGAAGTTGGGTAAAAATAGACCGAAACTGAAATGAAAATTGAAACAAATGTCAGACCGAAATTTAGACCAAAAATCTGGTAAAAAAAAAAATTCAAAGTTTAGACCAAAAACAGACAAAAACTCAATTTAAAACACAGAACAAATTAAATAAAAAAAAAAGCGTAGAAAAAAAAACTGTGACCCAAAACAAAATAAAACTCAGAAGTTTAACGCAAAAAACAGACCAAACCTCAGAGACCAAATCTGGACTTAAAATCGAATAGAAATTTCTACCGTCATTCAATTAAAAAACATACTAAAACTCAAATCAAAATCAGAACAAAACTAGGGCCGAAAATCAGACCGAAATTCAAACCATAAACAGACCCAAACTCAAACCAAATTATGTGTTCATATTTTGAGCAGGGAATGCAGACTATTTAGCTCCTCTCAGTGCTGCTGAGTAAATCATAAAGGTCAATTACTTGTATGTCAGAAAAACCGAATGAATACAACCTATAAGAAATTTCAGGGCGTACCCTGCCAGAGGTGATAAATCATTGACAGGATATGAATGGCCAATATTCAGCTGCCGAAGATGTGTCACGGCTGACACATTGAAAATTAGGAGCCATCTTAGTATACGCGTACTTAGAATGTTCAAGCTATGCTACCTATTAACTACTATGGTAACGAAAGAAATAGATATCCAAACGAAAAATAGTAAACTTAGGGATTATGAGAAATTTTGGAACTCATATAAATTTTTGTATCAAAAATGATTTACAAATTTTGAGAATCGGTCGAAAGGAATTTTAGTTGCATGCATACTCCAGAGATCGGAACTCTTTGAAATAGTTCAAACTCCGGACTTACCTATTGTATATACATACAAGTTATAAATCGGGTTTCAACAAGATTCTCGTTTATTTATTTATCCAATTTAGATCAGCTGGCAAGTAAGTAAGACAAGTAGGTGACATTTTTAGGATCAAGATAGTTAAAACTATTTTTTCTTCTTATTTTTTTAAAATTCTTTCTGGCTTTTTGAGTATTATAGAATATTTTTAACACAAATTTAAACAGTTTTTTTGTCCAAAGAACCCATTTTTTTCTTTTAGTTTGATCTAAAAATTACCTCTAAGGGGACTCCGGAGTAAGAGTTTGGAAAATCAGGAAAAAGTTAAATTATTCCTTATATTGGAGCTACCATCTATGAACCGATCAATTTTGTTGAAATTTTGACCATCAGAACTTTTGACCTAGGGAACTGAACCTTTTATTTGAATTTAAATATATTTCAAAGCAGGCTCTGGAGCAAAACTTAGTAATTATTTTATAAAAATCAAAATGTAGGGAAGAATTTCTTTTTCTGGAAAAAATGTCAACCATTTTGTATTTACACTCTGTTTTCAAGAACGCTGTCATGAATAGGTTTCTTGGGTCAAAAAATTCGAACGAGGTACTATGTTGTGTTTACCCTTTCTTCACAAAAAACTTGCCATGGCGGAGGTTGCAAAATCGACCCACTCTAATACATATCGCATACACCTACAAATCTACATTAGTATTCAATATCTGTACATTTGTGAGCACATATAATGCTTTCATATTCCGAAAGGATATTCAACTACTTACATATGTAGTATGTTTGTCATATTTTGTACATCTTTGTTATGGAGGCTGTTTGCTATTTTACTATTTTGCTGCAGCAGTCATTTGACAATAGCATAACGCGAGAAACTACGATGCGAATAGCATATTTTATGTATGTATAGACGAGTATTATTGTTGCAAAAAGACAATGCACATATGTATGCACATAAAGAGAAAGAGAGAAATGTATACATATTTACTTATTTATGTGCATAGACTAACAAAAAGATACAACATCAAGTCTGTCAATGAAATGTTGTATAATATATTGTGAGATAGTGTCAGTGAATGGGTGTCAGAAATCAGAAATATACGGAGGAGGCGTTCACATGAGCTGTAAACGAACGTGTTAAATAACCACAATGACAACTGGGAAAACAAAAACAAAATAGAGAAAAGTAGAAACAGCAGCAGTGAGCTGTAAACAATAGTTGTAGCAGAGTTGTAACACCATTGTAAAAACAAAACGAAACAAAACAAAAAAAAAAGGCTAATTTAAGTAGTGCTGAAAAGTTTTTGAAAATTTCTAAGAGAAGTTGTCATTGTGTAAACTTTTTGTATTCGATTTTCCATGAAGAGCTCCACAAAAATCAATTTTTTTCAATTACTATAAGTAAAATAAATGAAAATTTAATAATTTAATTTTAAAGTATATTATTTGTTGAATAGCAAATTATATTCACCCCCAGCTTTCTGTTATTCATTTTTCATTTAACAGTTAAATTAACTCAAAAGTTCTTAACCTTTCTTTGACCTCCATTGACGCCCACCCACGTTACTAACCAGCGATTATTTTATACGTTCCTATGCTAAAAAGAGCAAATTTTAATTAAAAGTTTAATTTCAAGCGCATTTTATTGGCCTCTATTCGTATGGAAAGGAAGCACTTTATCCTCTCTAATGGGTAATAATTTTTTTTTTTTTTTTAGCAATATTGTTCCAGCTACTACTACTACAAATGAAAACATCAATAACAAATTTTCACTTGTTAATAATTATAACAACAAAAATTTGTTGTTTGTTACTTTGTTAAATATGGAACTTGCTAGCAAAAGTTGCGTAGGTTCAATTCGGTTTCATTCTTCCAGAGATTTCTTTATGTCTTTATTATTACTAAAGGCTTAAAATTCCCCTTCTTTGGTAAAGAAAAAGAGAGAGAGATAGAGAGAGAGAGGGAGGGAGAGGGAGAGAAACACTCACTAACCAAACTAATTAGTGTAGAAGAAATAATCAACTAATGGGAATGGATGGGTGCGTGTGGGTGTTGCCAATAAATAAGTTGTGTGATTTCATATTTTGACAGCACAGCAACAATTGCTCTTGTTAATTTCAATTAAAATTGATATTTCGAGATTTTCTCCGTGAAAGTGGGAAAGATGGAAAATGATTTCAATTCATTATACTAAGTTATACTTATTTCAATCCCTTTCTTTCATTTTGTGGAAATTAAATGTAAGCTTCCAAGTATTCATTGTGGTTGTAACTACTTTAAAGTTTTAAAGCAGCTGCTATGTAGCCGCATAGATTTTTGTGGAGAAAGTTTTCATTTACGTTTTAAGTACGTAGAATAATTGGAAATTTAAATCTGCAAGGGGATTTTGAAAAAGGATAAAACTGTGATAAAAAGCAATTCCATTTAAAAGATGTGGTATCGAAACTAAAACTAAATTAGAGCTCATTCTGAACGTGGTATAATAGTACCCATATAAAAGGGTTAAGAGGAAGATAAATATAAGAATTTAATGGTTAGTCAGAATGAATTTTAATTTATGGCAAACAAAAATCAAATTAGAAAATAGTTGCAAAAGTTTATTTCATCAAAACTATTCAGTAAAGATATTTCAATGAAGATACAGTCAACGTTCGATAACGTGAACAAATTTTTTCTTTCATTGACTATTCTAAAACGTGAACAAAGTTTGAAAGCTCTAAAACGTGAACAAAGTTTCTTAGAAATTATGTATCAATTTTCGTGGTTTTAGTAATTTTGGGAATCCTCTAGATATGTTTATTACAACAACCTATTATCCTATATTATCTGTGACCTAAAAGATATTTTTTACCAAAATTAAGACAAAATAGTATCTGGTATCCTAATGAAGGCAAGAACATCTTTTGTGGAACAGGTTTTGATTTCGTTCGTTGATAGATACGGTTTGCGAAAAATACTCCTTCTTTGCCAAGCCAAGGCTGGGCATTCACACAGAATATGAGATGTTGTCTCAACATCCTCCATGTTTAACGCTCGTATCTACAGGGTGACAATCGTAAAGTGACGCACACATTTCAGCAGCTATTTTCAAAAGGACGTACTTCCATTAAATACAATTAAGTGTTAACATTGCTGAATATATAAGCATTCATTTGAACCCCACCTCATTCAATATAACCTCCTTTAGCCTGCACACATGCCTTCAATCGATCCGGAAATCGTAGGACTGTTCGCCGCAGGACTTCCTGATCAATTTCAGTCCAAGCTTTCTCTAATGAATTTGTCAGCGACTCCAGACTGTGCTGTTGAGATGCACAAGCCTTACTCTCTAAAATACTCCAAATAGAGTAGTCCATTGGATTCAAGTCTGGGGAGTATGGTGGCCATTCTTGAGATGTTATGAATCCAGAAAAATTGTCTTTTATCCATGTTTGCGGTAATTTTGCCATGTGGGAAGGTTCAGAATCTTGCTGGAAAGTCCAGTTTTCATTTCCAAATGTATCTTGGGCCCAGGGAAGAACATGTTCATTTAAAATGCTCCGATAAACAACCTGGTCAATTTTAACACCCTCTTCAACGAATATTAGAGGGGTTCTGGCATTAACGGAAACTCCAGCCCCATACCATAACGGAAACTGGCTTTTGAACTCGGCCAACAGTCCTATTTTGTTGCGATGATGATGTTAGCCACATTCGGTCATTTTGTGCATTGAAATGTTGTTCAACCGTGAAAATTTTTTATCTGTAAACAAGATATTTTCAAAATTTTTTAACACGGAGGAGCGTAGCAACGCCTTGCATCTTTGCAGTCGCAAATCTTTCTTTTTTTGTGTCAGATCCTGAGCTTTTCGGAGCTTGTACGGCTTAAGATTAAACTTTGATTTTGCAATGATTCGCACTGTTTCACGGTTTACTCCCACTTCCTTAGCGATTTTTCTCATTGAGCGCCTTGGATTTCGCTTGATTCGTTTACGTATTTTTTCTGTTAAACCAGTAGTGGCAACTGTTGAAAATTTTCCCCGGTCTCTATCTCCAAAACCCCCAGTTTTATTATATCGAATAATAGCTCGGTCTACCGTACGACTTGACAAATTTAAAGCCTTTGCAATTTGACGGCTACTATAATTTGCCAAATGAAATTTCATAATTTCACGACGAATATTTTCCTTGTCCATTTTTATGGAAATTTCAAAATGTAATAACAAAAATTCAAATGAAATTAAAAGCAAAGCCAATGATGAATGAATTTGCTTTTTAAATTAAAGTAACGGTAAATGGCAAAGCTTGCTGCAGAGTATTAAACTTGCGTCACTTTACAATTGTCACCCTGTATACAGTTTTTCGCGGTATTATACAGTTTTTTAGACTCAAAAACCGCATACGGTCTTTTTTACCAAAATACCGCGTTTATACTAAGAAAAAAATAAAAAAATTTTGAACGCTAAGAAATTCAAATTTAAAATCGCAATTGCAACTGGTGAGTATATTTTGATAGAAGTGGAAACATTAAAGGCGATTTTGATCGTCAAATGTAACTTCAAATATCCATGCGTTGATTTCTATAAATACCTCATTGCAAATCCGGAATCGCTTCTTCAAATTTTTTCTAAGCACAAATTCAATACAACTAAAATGTTGAACGAAGACGATTCAGATAGTCAATTTTCATTGAAAAAATTAATACCGCAAAATATACAGTTTTTTCAATTCGATTAACAGTTTTCTAAAATTTTTTGGTAGAAATATACAGTTTTTGGTCCGAAAAAAGATACGAGCGTTATCCATGTCTCATGTGACATACCTAATTTACTTAGGTGATATTTAACCATATAGTGGCCAGATAGAAAGAGAGTGAGATGAGGAACAAGCTTCATTGCCTGTACCACTATTCGGACATCACTAACTGAAGCCTTTCATTGAAGTCGTTCACTAACTAAATCGAAAACATCCACGTAAAAACTGAAAACCCCGTATATCTATTGATAAATTGGTAGACACGAAGCATTTCCGTTTAACAAACCATTAGTCCTCAATGAATCAAGAGTATACCTTAGACTAGACGAGACCAGATATATCACGTACAACTAAATCAAAACTGGGACACAAAGAACACTTTAAAATTGTGGAACAAAAAACACTATTTAAAAGAATTTATGATTGCACAGTCCCACTAGCGAAACCAGGGGGTGTGAAAATTTTGGATATAAAACACTGCCCTCGCGAAGGCAAAATATCTCATGCATTATGATCGTTGCTCTTGAAAAAATATATTTTTCAAAACAGGAAAAATCTAGCATCCGTTTCAGTTATGGATGAGGTACTCTAGATAGATCTTATAGGTCGCGGTACAACGACAGAAACCTCTATAATACAATACAATACAATACAATGTCTTGATCAACTAGTGCATAAGCATCATGAACCCGAGTAATTATTTTCCATCTGTTCGTAAGGATTCCAAGAAATTTTAATCCAAAAATGTAAAAATGACTTTGTAACTCTCATTTACTTTACAGTATTTTCACTTATATAGATTGCTGAAATTAGGGAATAATCACAAAGATCACTGATGAGGAACCGTAGCTGGTTCCGAAACGATCATCTGATCTGATAGTTCTATGAACTTTTTGATATTCTTCTGGCATCATTGTTCATTCAAAGCCTAATAATTTTAATAATTGTAAAAATTTAGATTTTTCTCATTTTTTGCCGTTATGGGTAGTGCTCTAGACCAGGGAGGTTCCAACCCTGTCATCACAATGGGTCGTTCAGTCACAATATAAACTCTTTGAACTGCTTTGAAGCAAATCCCAAACAGCAAACAAACTTAGTTTCCAGCTTGTCAAAATTTAAAAAAAAACGCTAACCTTAAAATCATTTTTGAATTTTGATCATTTTCGATTGACTTAAACCAAAATTTTTTGCAATTCGAGTATTGAATTTAGTAAATAATTATACTTTATTGTAAAACATATTACTATAAATATTTGAAATTTGTTAAAAATTTGTTAAAAGGATGAAATCGGCATTTTTGAAAGTAGTTCGACGATCCCATTCTGGTTTTGAAAAACCCTTGATGATTAACTACAGTATATCCACTTATTCTTTGATTAAATTAAAAATAAATCCCTGCTCCTATTGTGTTATTGCTACAAATGAACAATAAATTATATAAGCAATTTGTGGTGTTTAACCCTTTTACGACCGACCTTAAATAGCGAAAAATTAAATTTTTTTTTTTGTGGATTTGTGATGAACGACGCAACTTTTCTAAATAAAAATTGTTTAAAATACAATTTAACTTTAAACTAGACATGTGAGAAAAGCTATAAAAAAAAACTATAAATTGAGAAACAGGATTCTCATTATATATCAATACCTCGTACCAGGGCCGTAGCCAGACATTTTTTCGGGGGGGGGAGGGGGGCGGCAGGGGGTTTATTCGAAGAAAACATTCATAAATAATTTTTATCAAACTGATTTTTAAATACAATAAATTAAATCGATGATATATTTGATGGACCCTATAAAATTAAAATTTTAGGAAAAGTTTTCCGATTTTTTTTAATCTTAACCTCAAAAAAATGTGACAAAAAATTCCCAGAATAATCAAATTAAATTTTTTCAAATAAATATTCATCGTGAAGGACACAATTTTATTAACTCATTGACTTCCCACTACTGATGATGTACTCAACCTCAAAAAAAATACCAAAAATAGAAGGAACCCGAATGAGGTTGAGATCTTTCGTTTCGTTAAAAAATTAATTATATTTTGAGATTGCCTCCAAAACTGCATGGGTTTTGCTGGAGTTTTTGCGAAAGAATTTTTCACGTTGAACACGAATCTGAGGTCAAAAACTTCCCATCACGTCCCGTTTTAGGCAAAAATGGGGTTCAAGCAAGTCTAATTTTACAAGGATCCGATAATTTTTTCTATTCTTATTAATTTTTAAACTTTTCAAACTGATTCAGGACGAAACTTTAAATCAAAAACAGTTACTGACCCAGAAAAACTATGAATGCAGGAGTGCTCAGTATCATCTTCTCTTTTTGAATCCGTAGTCAAACCTCATGTCGAAGAAAACAAATTGGATTTGATCGCAAGATTTCAAATTTATTTTTTTTATATATCACTTTCTAGAAAAAAAAACCGATGGAAGTAAAAAATATCGTTAAATAGATTTTATTTTGACTTTTTTTTTCCATCCATTGGCAATTAATCTCTAAAATTAGAATAAAGTTTCCAGATTTCGGGGGAGGGGGGCGGTCAGAACCCCCAAAACCTCCCTCTAAATACGGCCTTGCCTCGTACCATACAAAAGGAAATCGATCTATTCAAAATATATTGATATTTCGGGAAACATGAAAGATGATCATATTTCCGACTAAGAAGTTTCAGATCTAAAAACATTCAACATAAAATGCTCTAAATAGTGTTTAAAACCAAAATTTTAATATTTTTGGCTTTAAGATGACGTTACAAGGCTCTGAAACTATAAGACTCGAATTGATCATTATGTTCGAATAGCAGTTTGAATTCCTGAAAATGTTCTGAAAATGAAAAAAAAGGTAGTAAACAGTTCAGCTGGGTCGTATTTGTCCCAATGGCCATGAAAGGTTGTGCTAAGCAAGCAAGCGCACATTTACAAAGTAAAGTTTCTGACAGCAAATATCGCTACCGCATTCAATGTAAATATAAAATGGCAAGCACAGGAACAGAACAGAAACAAAACAGTAAATAAACAATGCCAAAACATTACAGAAAAATCTAAACAATTATTATGAAAAAGTGTTGTAATAACAAGCTGCTGGCTTGTACTTAATAGCATCTTCTTATTCGTTTATAAAGTATATACTAGCTACAAGTACATGCTCAAACCGACAAGATTCAACGCTTCATTAAATTCCTGTTTTTTCTTCTTAGAAGTACAAAAATGAAAACCAAAAAAAAAAAAAAAAGAGAAAAAAACAAAAGAAGCTCTACACAAAACACACGTTAAGCATTTATGGAAATCTCTGCTTGGCTCTTTGTTATTCCTTCACAGATATACGAAAATTTCCTTAAGGATTTTCGAGTTGTTTGAGTTTATTTTTTTGCTTTTTTTTTTTGTTTTGGTTTTTTGGGTTTCTTTGGTGGTTAACTTTAACTATTTGGCTTTTGTAGATTTGCTTACAATTTTTGTTTAGATTTATTTTGCATATTCAAACAATTGCTTCTTTTTGCTATTTCTTATTTTCTACGTTAGTCAGTACCTCACTTACTGTAGAGCTACTTTAGGTTATGCCGATGGGTAAGCAGAAAAAAGAGCAATGACTTTTGGAGCCATTTCTGTTAAGATTTTTTGTTTGTTTTACAATTAAATGAAGCATAACATGTTTTTGCTAAAGCTATACAGACGATTTCTAGGAAGCAGGAAAAGGAAAAAGATTTTGTTTAAAATTAAATTTACGAATTGAAATAAATTATGATTTCTATGAATGCCCATTGTTCTCAAACTCAAAGCTTTGTCGGAATAATGCTTTAATATTCAAAATAGTTTGAAGTTATGTATCAAAATTTCTCTAAGAACTAAACAAACTTAACAGTAGGTTCCAGCGAATGATAACTCAGATCACCTAGTTTTAAAAAAACTATAAAACCTATCGATTTCTAAATATTTTTGTGAAAAATATAGGGTATTCTCTCTCATCAATTAATAATAAAAACTACAACAAATAACTGATAAATACAACAACCTTGCATCTCTTATAACTGCCAATCTTTTTACTACTTTTTTTTTTTTTTTGATTCCCAATAGTGTAATGAAAAAACAATAAAAGTTCATAAATATTTAAAAATATTTAAAGTCCCTTAAAAGTAATTTCACCCATTTGTTTTAACTTTTGTTTTATGTCAATCATATTAAAAATTTAAAACATTTACATATCATATGGTGAATTCCCACAAACCAAACAAAAAAAGAAAGAATCAAGCAGGAAACTATAAAAGCAAAACAAAAAAGAAAAAAAAATAGACAATGGAAATCAATAAAACAAAATAAAATGAAAAGTTGACCAGATACTTATGAAATTGTTACAAAAAAAAAAAATTATAATAAAAGGACATAAAATCATTTCCCTCATGCAAATAAAATTCCTCTCAAATTTCTTTTGTAGTTTATGAGGTGTTAGTATGAACTTTAAAATTGAATTTAAGGGTTCAGCCCTTAAAGAAAAAAACCCACAAAGAAAAAAAAAAAAATTGTTTCACAATTACAAATTGGAAATTTATTTCCCAATCCAAGAACCTTAGCGTTTTGTGGAACAAAACTCGTTGAGGAATAGTGAGTCTAAAGCACAAAAGTCAACAAAAAATTCTTCAGTCCTATTTCTGAGATAATTCCCAAAATAGTAGCAATTTCTACATACTTTATTTTTGCCTCACTCGAAAAGTTATTCTAGAGACAGCCACAACGTTTGATTAGTGAAATTCATTTGGACTCGTGATCCTAAAACAATTTGCAATAGTTAAGACATTTTTAATTATTTTTTATTTTATTTCACCCGAATGTTATTGGCTCTTTTTATTGCTTTATTTGAATTTATGGAGTTTTTCAGTAATGTGTGTAGGAAGAAAAAAGTAGCTAGAAAAAAACTAAGAGATCTAAAAAACTAAAATGAGTACCTTCTGCACTCGTCACATGATATATTAACATACTTTAAGCATTTTTGTTTACTTCATTATAAAAGTTGCCGTTTTTAAGTTGAAAAAAGTGCAAGCAAGTTTGGGTTTTTTAAATTTTTCATTTTCTTTTTTCAATGCACTGGCTCTGATTTTTAGACGTCTATATTATTTCACAATTTCAATTTGGAAAGAATAAACAATAAACTAAAATAAATTATGCAATAAACTATTTCATTGATATGTAAGTAAAATCCACAACCGTTTTGTGACAAAAGATTTATGTGTTGCATACTTTTGGGCTTAAATAGTAAAATATATATAATAAAATATACACTTAAAAACTCACACATACTATGACAACTTACACGAGTCCAACGTGACATTTGATTTTAATTTCTATCAATTCGTTCTACTATAAGTTTTCATTCAGCCCCGAGTAAAGATGTTTTCACATCAAAATTGAAAACGCTCATAAAACTATCAAAAAATAATAGAAAAAATACTTTGAATTAGAAGGTATTTGAAAAAGTTTTTGGTGTGAATCCGACCACAGAATTACTGCATCACATTATTTTTCTGGGAGAAATCGTTCGCTGATGGTAATAAGTTTGACGTTTTCCGAAAAGAAATAAGAAAATAGTTAGTACTTTGAGATGCCGCAATGGGGTTTCTAAAGAAAATTAATTCGTAGTCAATACATATTAATCCGAATTTATCGGAAAACAGTGTCAGTTAAAATATCTCGAAAACCAGGTCAAAATCAGCTTCAGAGCACCAAAAACCGATGGAAAAGTGCAGTATTGACGCAGAGTTTGAAGTTTCATCCAATTTTGTCGACCTGTGTAATTTTTTATATTCTTCTGGAACTCCTCTGTGTTCTGGATTACTAGAGGATTCAGAGATTTTGAAACCGGAGCAAGTGGTTTAGGTTTATTGTTTCTTTAGGTATTTTAATTCAAAAACAACGGTATTTATCGTCAAAATTCGTACCTTTTATTCCCCTCACCTCCTTTTCTTTAGTTCAACTAGTTCTCTTTATAAATCTTATTGGATTTGTTGCTGGAAACTCCGCCAGTTCCCCCATTTCTCCAGACATTTTGTGCCCTAAGAAAAAACATGCACTCTTGCGCTAGTTGCTCAAAGTTTAAGTGCATTGAGGCTTTTCGATCCGTATCGAAAAACACGATATGTTTCATCGCAGGAAAGCTACCCATAGACATTCATGTAACAGAACTCAAAAGTTTTATAATAAAGCAGGAGAAAGGCCCACGGCAAAATTAAAACTGATTGAGCAATAATGATAATGAGTCATGACTTTGAAAATTAACCTCTAGATTTAATTTTCATAGTCTCCTAAAAAACTATCATGAATAATGATTTATATTGGAGTGGCAGCAGCGCTGGGAGTTCTCCACACAAAGGCGCTGTATTTTCACGTTGATTTCCGACATTGCGGATTGGTGTCAACATAGGCACGGTGATGTCGATTTTTATATCACGTAACTGTTGAGCGAACATGAGAGAATACCTGCATAGATTCTGACATGAGAAAGACCAATACTGTCCAATCTGCCCCAATAAAAGTGAAAACCCGAGAGAGAAAGAGAGGTTAAAACTGATGTAAGCTCTTTGGGACGCAGTCGACACTGGCAAACCTAACCTAATATAGATGTGCGAATCTATTGAAAAATGTCGCTGAAAGAGCGAGAAGGAAAACAGATCGAGAATTGAACCGCTAGATCTAACCCTGTGGAACAACTCTTACCGATAAATCCGCGGGGAGAGTGAAAGAATAGGAAGAAGGTGATTTTAATCGATAGAAAGGAGTTTTGCGGTATCTATGCGAGATTTCTACCTTCCAGCGTACGAAAAAAAAACAAATAGAGGAGGGAAGGATGATCTCAACTTCTTCAATCACAGTTTCTTCAGTAATTAGGTGGTGTAACTTCAATAGCACAAACATCTGTGAGCAACTCGAGATTGTTTCTTTTTAATAAAGTCCCAAAAACTTGGGATTAATATACAATCGTTACAGGTTTGTCTCTCTGCTATTTTCTCAGCATGAAAGTGGCAAAATCTTTGGATTATTATACAATCATTCCAGGTTTGTCTCTCTGCTATTTTCTTACCAAGAACGTGGCAAAAACTTCGGATTATTATGCCATCGTTTCAGGTTTGCATCTCCGCTTTTTCTTATCAAGAAAGTGACAAAAACTTTGGACTATTATATAATCTCATTTCAGGTTTTTTTCTGAACTTAAAGAAAACATTAAAAACTTCCGATTTTAATAAAATCATTCTAGGCTTGCCTCTTAGCTTTTTCTTGTCAAAAAAGTGGCATAAACTTGAACAGTCAATCTTCGACGAAATCTGGTACATGACGAAATGATAATATCACAAAATCTTGATCCGTAAACCTAAGTTTGAAATTTAAAAGGATGCAGAGTTCAATTTGCTTTTTCCATTAAAGAAAAGTTTTAAGTTCTTGAATCGTAAACTTCCTCTTCAATGCACATTCGAATCATTTCCAAATAAAGTAGCTTACTTTAATATCTTTCTGTTTTTGTTTTTATTTTGATTAAAGCTCCAATGAACTTTTCATAAATTCTCACTTTAGTATGTGTACCTACTTATGATTTTATAACTACCAACAACAATATTGAACTTTTGAGTTTTGGGACAATGAACAATGTCAACAAAATCGATATTTCAGTACTTTTTTGCTGTTGTTGTTGTTGGGCCAGTACCTACTACCTACTCATGGCTATAATGGCAATGATAGTAATGTAAATGTGTAAGTGCATACATGCACATGAAATTGTGTTGGCAGTAGATATGTATGTAAGTAGTAAGTAGTAGGAGTAGTTAATATTTTTTGTTATTAATGCGGAAACAATTTTTGCACAAATCGTATACAAAATGCATATTGTTGCTGTGGTTGCCTATCGCTGGCTGTTTGTTGCTTCTACTGTTGTTACTTTTTGTGTGGGCATCGCAAACATTTCGCCTACCAACTGCTCAATAAATTTTTTTTTTTTTTTTTTTTTTTTTGGGTTACCATAGTTTCATTTCTATTTTACTTTACTTTATGTGAAGCCCATGCATGCGACATATTTTTCATAATACAATGTTGCTGCATTGTTTTCAGTGTATGTATATGCATTAAAACCCATCGATAGGTTGAAAATGTTGTTAACCATTTGCTGTTACTGTTGTTGTTGTTGTTGTTCTTGTCATTGTTTCTTTTTACTATTAGTTTTTGGGTAGCAATAATGTGCAATGTGCACTTGAATATGGTTTCTCAGCAAAGTGAGTGAAAAAACTTTTTTGGTTTGGTTTTTGGTTTGTTTTGTTTTGAATGCACTCTAGCGTAACTTTATGTCGTTCCATTGTCGCATTTATCGCTGCTAATGTTCAATGTACATGCAGATATTACAATACATTTACGTGCATATATCCGTGCATGTATATGTATATCCGTGCATGTATATATCCGTGCATGTATTTTGCTGTAATCGGGTAATTATGTTTGCTTTTTGGGTTGATGTTTTGTTTATTATTTTCATTTGCATTGTTTTGGTAACCGTTGATTTATCAATACATATATACAAATATATACAAATACATATAAATTTTGTGTCTGTATAAATAGATGGATGGAGGGATGTGCTCGTATATATAAAAATATACAGGGTGACAATCGTAAAGTGACGCACACATTTCAGCAGTTATTTTCAAAAGGGCGTACTTCCATTAAGTACAATTAAGTGTTAACATTGCTGAATATATAAGCATTCATTTGAACCCCACCTCATTCAATATAACCTCCTTTAGCCTGCACACATGCCTTCAATCGATCCGGAAATCGTAGGACTGTTCGCCGCAGGACTTCCTGATCAATTTCAGTCCAGGCTTTCTCTAATGAATTTGTCAGCGACTCCAGACTGTGGCGTTGAGATGCAGAAGCCTTACTCTCTAAAATACTCCAAATAGAGTAGTCCATTGGATTCAAGTCTGGGGAGTATGGTGGCCATTCTTGAGATATTATGAATCCAGAAAAATTGTCTTTTATCCATGTTTGCGTTAATTTTGCCATGTGGGAAGGTGCAGAATCTTGCTGGAAAGTCCAGTTTTCATTTCCAAATGTATCTTGGGCCCAGGGAAGAACATGTTCATTTAAAATGCTCCGATAAACAACCTGGTCAATTTTAACACCCTCTTCAACGAATATTAGAGGGGTTCTGGCATTAGCGGAAACTCCAGCCCATACCATAACGGAAGCTGGCTTTTGAACTCGGCCAACAGTCCTATTGTGTTGCGATGATGATGTTAGCCACATTCGGTCATTTTGCGCATTGAAATGTTGTTCAACCGTGAAAATTTTTTCATCTGTAAACAAGATATTTTCAACATTTATTTTTTAACACGGAGGAGCGTTGCAACGCCTTGCATCTTTGCAGTCGCAAATCTTTCTTTTTTTGTGTCAGATCTTGAGCTTTTCGGAGCTTGTACGGCTTAAGATTAAGCTTTGATTTTGCAATGATTCGCACTGTTTCACGGTTTACTCCCACTTCCTTAGCGATTTTTCTCATTGAGCGCCTTGGATTTCGCTTGATTCGTTTACGTATTTTTTCTGTTAAACCAGTAGTGGCAACTGTTGAAAATTTTCCCCGGTCTCTATCTCCAAAACCCCCAGTTTCATTATATCGAATAATAGCTCGGTCTACCGTACGACTTGACAAATTTAAAGCCTTTGCAATTTGACGGCTACTATAATTTGCCAAATGAAATTTCATAATTTCACGACGAATATTTTCCTTGTCCATTTTTATGGAAATTTCAAAATGTAATAACAAAAATTCAAATGAAATTAAAAGCAAAGCCAATGATGAATGAATTTGCTTTTTAAATTAAAGAAACGGTAAATGGCAAAGCTTGCTGCAGAGTATTAAACTTGCGTCACTTTACAATTGTCACCCTGTATAGGTATAAAATATTTTTCCAAATTTTTTTTCTTCAATATAAAACTGTATTACATTCTAAATTATCGTACATTTTATATGCAGTATTTTACGCTTAACCCTTAACCACGCTAGTATGCTGACAGTCTCAAAAAAAAGTTCTTTCTTTTTCTGGCTGGTAAAATTTTTTTTTACCTTAATTGTATTTCTAACTATTTATAATATGAATGGAATAAAGTAATATTGAACAGTTGTATTTCGAATTTAAATATTTTTAATAACACTGTGCGACATAATTTCGGATCCAGCGTAACGACTATGATAGCTGAAAAGTACTTGATCTAACAATCAAAACCCTATATAGGATTTTGCCAAAAGTCTTAGTAAGGCGTTCTGTACAGCCCGTTGAAGTTGGTCGGTTTTTAGTGCTCATGAATTGGCGTTTTCTGCGTTTTTAGGATATAACCGTGCATTTCTTTATGTTTACGTCTGAGAATCTATTATAGGAAAAGTTGTAAGAAAAGTTTTTGCCTAACACTACAAAGTCATAACTCTTCTCCTAATGGGTCTTCTTTGGCCAAAATTTATAGTTTATTCAAAAACTGGCATTTGGAGTAGAAATCAGATGTGAATATGTGAGAAAAAAATGTTTATTTTTGAATATAAACTAGAGTCTCGGAACATGACAAAGCCTTTAATCCATCCGTTAAATGGCCGACTTTAGGACAAACCAGGACGAAAATCTTAAGCACACCATATCTCAGAAACTTTGGGGAACTATCTGAAACAAGCACGAATAATTCCACAAACTTTCTAAATTCATCGGAATGGATATGATCCTCTTTTTAAGGTCCACCCAAACGAAGAATCAACTAAGGATGTGGTATCAAAACGATATGCAATTGGGTTCGTGAATCGAACTATCACTTAAATCAACCAACCGATTTTACTCGTATTAACCTCATTTTGGTTTCTGTACTATGCTTGGCTTATCTAATATAACTAGTCAAAGTTTAGCTAGGGTAGAGCCCTTCCAGCCGTCTTTTCTGTATTTCTGTCTTTTCGTGTCCTTTATGTTCCGATGTACGGGAATCAATATCAGAATATTAGGGCAACATTGTGCTGTCATGCTAGGTTCATAAAGCTCACCCTGTTTTACTAGATTATATGTTAGGACAGCTAAATCAAGGGCCATTGGAGTGTGGTCCCTTATTTCCCTTATGAGAAAATAAAGGTAAAAACCCCTATTCCCCCTTCTGGCTCCATTTGGGGTTAAAGTGACAATATCAAAGGAAAATACGGCACCATGAATTAAAAAAACAGGAATTGTTTCATTTTTTCTTAAAAGTTACAACGAAATTACTTCTAATCGTCAAAAATCTTAAGACTTATTTCATCTTTCATTAGGAGTTATTTCATTTCATTATTAAATAACTCCTAAAAGAAATAGCAGCTAACTACACAGTTCCTGGTATTTAAAATCGGTTTTAAAGTGTTTGAATTATTTCATTCACAAAACTAAAAGATGTGGTGATTAGTCCTGAGGTTAGGCTAGGTTCCTTCGCCGTAGAAGGTGAAAAAATATTCACAATTGCAAATTATACAATATTCGGGGAACTTAGTTAGACATACTAGTGAAACCAAGGCTATGTGGCAATGTGGGCCGGGGTTGCGGTTTTTTTTGGGAACTGCAAAAGAAGTGTTCAAGAATACATCGCTTGAACAAGTTTTAAGTCCATTGTACTATATTTTGTGTTCCTTTTTGCTATTCTTTGATTCTATCAGATTTATTAATACATACATAAAACAGAAAGCGAGGCAGATACTAAGAAAGTGGCCAGCCAACTTTTCACATTCTTCCTCCGAACCATAGGCAGCACAGAATGCACTAGTTCTCAGGCCAATCATATTCAAATGTTTGGCCCAAGAAAATTGAGTTGTACATAATCCCACCAGTTGATAACAGAAATGATCTTTGTCTGCCTAAAGGCTCTCAGTTTTTCGCATTTAAGATTGTGGGTTAAATCTACCCACTCGTTAATGCTGGTCTTGATGGCTGAAGGCGACAAAGAGAGTACGAGTTTTTGGGTATAAGAAACAAATTTCCGAACCTCTCAACGGATTAATTTCCTGAGATTCCTGATTGTCTAGGAACCCATGTCAAAACCATGCTACTATGTTTTTCAACGCAATTAAGTCTGGATTTAAAATGCAAAACCATTTTAGATGTGCTAAAAACCAGGTTTGGGCTTCTGGAATTTGTATTTTATAGAGCTGTTTGAAGCAGGAATTATTGGTATTGTATCGGATGGCATTGATAGAATTGTTAGGCCCAAATCAGTATCGTCAACAATGCGACCAATATCCCAGCTAGTGTCATACTAATACCCATTGCGTGTAAGCTTACAAATGACTTTGAGAGCCTCTCCTTTAGCAAAAATAGCAAGGGTTGGTAAGTGAAGCAGTGCAACTAAGGGAGTCATGAGGAAGTCTGAAAAGAGCTTTCCTAATGGTTAGGGTTAATTTGATCCATATTTTTCCGAGATTTAGAGTGATACTATTGTTATTATAGGTAATAGGTGTACAGTATAGACCTTTTGGTTTTTTGAGTTTGATATCTTGAGAACAGGAATCCATTAAGAACCTTAATCTTATCATCTGAGCACATATTTTTTTTTTCTACATAACTAATAAAAAACCAAGGAAGTTTCATTTTACGATTATTTGATGAATATAAAATGAACAACTGTGAAAAAAATAATCACTTTCATTGGATTTATTCCAATCACTGAATAGCAATTCAGAAATGTTTTTATAAGTAAATTAAACATTACTTTTTATAGCAAGGCTCATAGTAAAATGATATGAAGAAGGTTGAAATAGGAGTAAATATGTAAAGTGTATACTTTGTTTTCATTTCAGATAGTTAATTGCATTTAACATTTACATATACCTAGATATTTTTAATTGTAATTTTACTATTATGGCTTCTCTGTGTTTATTGGTATATACTTAGTACAATTTGTAATTGTAAAAGCGGATCTTTGGATAGATTTAAGTGGTTTCTGAGGTTTTGCATTTTTTGAGGTCTACGCAAAATGACGAAATGAAAAAGCAAATAAAAAACAATAAATGGAAAATGTAAAAAAAAAGGCATGAATGACACTTGAAATAAATGGGAACTAGTTACTTACAGTGGTTAAACTTGAATGGCAGTGTCAAATAACAGCGAAGAAGAAAATCAAAAATGTTAATTTGGATGCAATAATACTATGCAAGTGAAAAAGTATTTAAAAAAAATTATATACAGTAGTTTCCGGTTAATTGACCCTCGCTTAATTTCGTTTTCTGTTTAAATGTAATAGAACTTTTAAGTTTTTAGTTTAAAATGTATTTAAATTCATCGTTGAATTGCATTCTTTGAATAATAATGTACAACAAAATGTAGAAAACATAAAAAAAACAAAAACAATTTTGTTTCCATGTTGCTCCCCTTATAACGTTGCAATAACTCATGAAAAGTTTACAAAATACAAAAAATATTTTATTCCATGTTTCCAATTTTTATAAAAAATTTAGGTTGAAAAATTTTTTTGGTTTTTGAAATATTTTTTTTTTTTGTTGAAAACGTTGTAAAAATTCGTAAAACGTGTAGAAAGCATAAAAATCTAAACAAAAATTTTTTTTCTGTAGCCACCTTATAAATTTTTGTAAAATTTAGGTCGAAAAATTTTTTTGGTTTTTGGAAATTTTTTTTTTTTTTGTTTAAAACGTTGTAAAAACTCATAAAACGTGTAGAAATCATAAAAAATCTAACAAAAAAATTTTTTTTTTCTGTAGCCCCCTTATAAATTTTTGTAAAATTTAGGTCGAAAAATTTTTTTGGTTTTTGGAAATTTTTTTTTTTGTTTAAAACGTTGTAAAAAAGTCATAAAACGTGTAGGAAACATAAAAAATCTAAAAAAAAATTTTTGTCATGTACCCCCTAAGTTTTTCGAAAAATTTAGGTAAAACCATTTTTTAGATTTTAAAATTTTTTTTTATAAACGTTGTAAAAACTCATAAAACTTGTAAAAAACACAAAGAATCGAAAAAAAATAAATTTTTGTAATGTAGTCCCCCTCCTAAATTTTTTGAAAAATTTAAAAAAAAAAAATTTTTTTTGTTGAAAATGTTGTAAAAACTCATAAAACGTGTAGAAAATACCAAAAATCGAAAAAAAAAAATTTTACCTTACCATTTTTTAAAAGATCATAAAATCATCGATATCACAAAAGTTCGATCTGACCCAAAAAAAAAAAAAAAAATTGTTTTGTAGATTCGTGTTCAGCATCGAAAAAAACTTCAGAAAAAAAAATCTATATAAAAACTCAGATATTTTTTGCGTGTTTTTCGTTTTTATCAACGCAATTAACCGGGGACTACTGTATCTATATGAATTTTCCATGAATACAATTAAAAAGTATAGCACATTATTTCATAACAAAATACAAACTTTTTTGTATTTTTGTTTGTGTGAATTTACTCCCTTTCGTATTATGTATTTGAATTTCAAAAATGTGCTAACTTTATAATGAAGTTCAGGTCAGTCATGCAAAAACAGTTGGTTGGGCAAATGAATTAAACATACAATTTCTAGTTAGCATGGCAAATATACATTTAGTAGCATATATGTTTTGATTAAATAATATAAACAAATAAAAGTTTATGCATGAATTCGATGCAAATGAGTATTTGCAATATATAGCAATATAATCCTCTTTTCAGTTCACTTTATACATACAACATATAAATACATACAAGCTCGGTTACTACTATTTGCTACGTATCCATGCAGAGTCTAGTACCATCAATGAATACCTTACCTGCACTCTTCTCATGTAGGATTATAGCTCTATTAGTGCTTGAACCATACATACTTATACACTGAAGCTGATATCTGTTGGTATATGTTTTGAAGTGTTTTAAATTTGCATAAATATTTTTTCAAGTGATCGTTTTAGTTTTGCATCAGTACCATCATCAGAAAAAAAAAAAGCAGAGAAGTGGAAAAAGGTAGTAGATATAAAGGTGTATGCATGTATACTTAGTAGTATGTAAAGTTAGGTTAACATTGACAATGAGCTTGTGATATTTCGTTGTGTTGTTTTAATGTGAATTACATATGCGAAAACGTGAAGTAGTTTTTGCTTTTTATTTTTCTTCTTTTTTTTAAAAAAAAAAAAGAAGTACATACATACTAAATAGTAAGTAGAAGTCAAAGTCAAGAGTTGGTATTAAAATTTGCTACTATTGTTTACACTCATCGGATTTTATATTTACTTAAAGCGTTTTGATGTGAAAATACTTATTTTTTTTTTTAACTTGACTTATGTAAATTTATATGCGAAAGAGTTTTTGAGTTTGTGAAGAAGTTGGAGGTTTGTTTTTTGCTTATATTGTTATTCAAGGGCTCCAAATTGAACTTTATACAAGAAGGGCTTATCTTGACAGTCAACTCCTTAGAAAAGATTTCAGCTTATTTGAAATTTTATCACGACCAATTCGAAGGAAAGCTAAGACTGCTATGATAGTTTTGGGGTCAAGACTAGTTAGTTTTTGCCTCCACATCAGATATTTTTAACGCTTTCAGATCCCACCAACTAGGGATAGACACGTGAGTACTTTTTGACTCACGCGCACGTATGCTCACGGCTTTGAAAATACCACTCACGCATTTGCACGCACGCTTTCATTAAAAAAAAAAAAATTCACGAATGTTCATGTTAAATTTGCAAGATTCTGAGTTGAAAAAAAACGCAGGGTTGATTTTTTTACAACCAAAATTAAGTAGTTAAGAAATTGTGAATTAAAACGACGTCACGATCAAAAGTAACTTATACTCAAGCACTTTCACGTCGAATTTATGTCACGTTTACGTATGTTCACGTAGGAATTATGAAAATCAAATCACGCTCACGCATGCTCATGCGAAAAATATGTCACGTGCGTGCGTGTTCACGCGGGTCACGTAAAATTCATGTCACGCGCCCATCTCTATCACTAACACATCCTTGCGGGTAAAATCAGTCAAGAGTTAAACGCTTTCGCTCTTTATTAAAACAAAAACAGTCTGATGTCAGATATTGAATTTTTTTTATTTGGGATAGAAAGGATTAAACACTTTTTGAGAACATCTTCTTTTTAGACTTTCTGATCTGGTGTTTTAAGGAAATAATGCAAGTGGTGATACGAGACGAACTCGTATTTATATATATATATGAATTTTAATCCATTGAAGGAATGATTTACTTCCCACGGAGACCAAACTAAAACAAATAAAAAATATATATACATGATTTTCTAATGTCTGGTCTATACTTTCAGAGACGCAAGCTGGCCGTCTTTTTTCCATCTTATAATTATTTATTGCATAAAATTATTTATTCTGTTTTATACACCCAATCTCCCCCCCCCCCCCCCCCCCCTCTCCAGGATTCACCAATCATAAAGGCCAGAATTGAACGCTCTTTAATTGAGTATCATTCCAGGGGCTCTGCCTGAAAACTGAAAACATCTATTCAAAGATTAAAACACAAATCTCGTTTATTTCTCGCGACTCTAAAGTTTAAAGCACGATATATTTTATTGCCATAGATAATTTTGAAATTTAAATTAAAAATTTTAAATATCGGCTAAAAAAGAAAAAGACAAAAAGACTTGCAGAATTTGAAAAATATTGCTAACTATGGGTAAAAAATTTGATCGTGCTCTTTACTTATGAGTTTTGAGGTCACGATATGTTGTTTCTATTTCCAAAACTCGAGCATTATTTCGATCAGAGTTAGAGACCAGACTAGGGTTAACAGTTATACTCTTTTAAAGAGAACATGCTCTATTTTTTCGATTTGCTCTGCTTGTCTTAGAAATATACACAAAACATAAATAGAATGCTGAAATCAGAACAGAACTCTCCAACTGAAGAAGTAATATGGTAATAAAATGGCGAAACTTGAGAGTACTGGCTCTGTCTACAAAACTGAGCATCTTGATTATGAATTTAAGCCGAAATCTTATTTCTAGATATTTCTAGATATACTGGACTCAAAAATGATTTACATCAGAAGTCGAGTCCAGACTAGGGTTGCCAACCATACTCTTTTGAAGAAAATATTTCTTTTGTCTAGTTTTCCTTATCTGTAACCTATCTTTTTTTAATTTTAGAGCCAAAAGTAATTTGTTTTATTAATTTTGCTATAAAGAAAATATTATTTCCTGATTTTAGAAGATCTTCAATTTGAAATTTTTAAACTGCTTTCAATAAAAAATTCGAAATTTTGGATGAAATGAGACAAATGATTTAAAGATAAATTTAAAAAGGAACTGCAAGCTCTCTACCGTATCATTTCAACCAAGGTTCTTAAAAAATGTTGCGTGGACTTTAAATTTATGTACTTGTTAAAAGATTTCTGGGATTTTCAGATCCCAGAACCAAAGTAGAATTTTCCTAACGAACTTTTAAGCTGAACTATAATAGCTTTTTGCCTCAAGTTCTAACAAACGATTTGTTTAATTTAGAGATCAGTGATGGCCACCTATACATACACAATGATCGACTGAGCTTTTGCTATATGGAAATGGGCCCTGTACGTGTGAAGTTTCTTACGCTCATGTGTATGCGGTCCCACTCTGATTTAGATTAACCCAGATATGCTCAATGTCCTATATGTAGTAGACTTCAGAAATGTTTAATTTTGATTAAATGAGAAACAATACTTTCGGAAGCGTAGTACATAATAGGTCTTTGGGCATATCTGGGTTAAACTTTGACCATAGGTTCCTTATAGCCATGGCCAGATTTATTATTTATATTTATTTTATTCAAATTCGATTGAAAATGATATCTAAAACAATTGAATTTTACTGTCATATTTTAATGAAAAAAAAAATTCATATCGAGGAAAAAAATTCGAAAAATTTAACTTTATAGTGAAACCAGTACAAATTCCCGAAAATTTTCCTAGAATCATCAGAATAACTAAAACTTTATCGGAATAAATTTTTTTTTTTTTTAATTTGTTTTAAACTGTGTAATTTGGATAAATTTCTAAAATTTCAGAGAATTTTGGGAACCCATACGGAGGATTTGGATCAGGAGGGAGGAGAGGGTACACTATTTGAAATTACTAGTATATTTTTAGTATGTGTTTGATATCTGAGGGGGAGGGAAGCTGGGGAAAATTTCCGTTTCTCGTTCGTTTTTTCTTGAGACCGTACCGTCAAACACCCATGCTAATATTTTATTTATTTATTTATTGAAGTTATATCCTAGGAAAACACGAAACAATATTCTTATTAAGAGTGAGGACTTATCTTTATAATAAAGTTTTAATCATGTTAAGTGTCAAATGTCATCCATGCTAGAGGGGTAAATATTTTTAGTAACTGTAAACCAGCAATAAATGTTGGGACCATTCTCCTTGGTTTGCTTGCTACTCAAGGCTATATAGTAATGAATTATCAGATGATGAGGATATAACTACATAGGTACCAGGGCCGTAGCCGTAGCCAGAAATTTGTTTGGGGGGGGGGGGGGAGGTTTTAATCTTAACCTCAAAAAAATGGCCAAAAGTGATAACAAATTCCCAGAATAATCAAATTAAATTTTTTCAAATAAATATTATTCAATGTGCATTCTAGTGCATTTTTTTTTTATCGTGAGCGACATAATTTCATTAACTCATTGACTTCCCACTTCTGATGATGTACCCAACCTCAAAAAAATTACCAAAAATAGTAGAGGCTCATTTTTTTCAAAGGATCATTTTTGGCAGGTTGGCTTATATTCCCTAAATTCGTGAAGTCACAGCATTGAATGAGATCTTTCTTGTCGTGGTGCTCTGAGCAATAATGCGTTAAAGAATTAATTATATTTTAAAACTGCATGGATTTTGCTAATAAGATGGAGTTTTTGCGAAAGAATTTTTCACGTTGAACACGAATCTGAGGTCAAAAACTTCCCATCATGTAACGTTTTAGGAAAAAATGGGGTTCAAGGAAGTCTTATTTTACAAGGATCCGATAATTTTTTCTATTTTTATTAATTTTTAAACTTTTCAAACTGATTCAGGACGAAACCTTAAATTAAAAACAGTTACTGACCCAGAAAAACTATGAATGAAGGAGTGCTCAGTATCACCTTCTCTTTTTGAATCCGTAGTCAAACCTCATGTCGAAGAAAACAAATCGGATTCGATCGCATAGTGTAACTAAGATTTCAAATTAATTTTTTATATTTGACTTTTTAGAAAAAAAAAAAACCGATGGAAGTAAAAAATATCGTTAAATAGATTTTATTTTGAATTTTTTTTCATCCATTGGCAATTAATCTAAAAATTTGAATAAAGTTTCCCCATTTTGGGGGGGTCAGAACCCCCAAAATCCCCCCCTAAATACGGCCTTGATAGGTACATAGGTTATATATTTATATTTGAGCAAACAAATAAAGATAGTATTGTTTTCGTAATAAAAAAAAAGTTATCAAATTAATTTAAATGCTACCACATAATTCAAAAGAAAAAGTAATATTTGTAAATCACTAAATAATAAATAGTTACCAAAAAAATAAAAAAGGAAATCTATACCCAGCATATGCGAAACATGCATAGCTACATAATAATGACCTTCACTATTGCACATACATAAACGCCACCAAACAGATGACTGCCGAAAAGTACGACAAGTTATTTAGTGACACAATAATAATAAGTGAAGGTTATAAAAAGAAAAAGTATAGGTACATTGTACCGCAAAAAGAAATAAACCTTCACATTATCATTTCATATCATGCAATTAAATGTTATGAGAAAAACGTCCTAAAATTAATGATATCATAAAATACGAGTACAACAACACTTGAAATAAAATGAAATGAAATGCATGGTGACGTACTAACCAGAAAATGAAGGGGAAAAAGCAGAAGCTGGTACCTGTCACGCATACAAAAAAAAAAAAAAAAAAAAAAAAAAAAAAAAAAACAAAATAAAAACAACACGAAGAACCACAAATGTCATTTAAAGTGAACGCTCCCGACACTTTTATGCCATATACAAAACGTCAAACGTTGTGGCAAATTATTTTTTGTGAATGCAAAAAAGTGTAGTAAGTTGTTAGTAGGAAAAAAAGAAAAAAGAAAAGGAATGATAAAAAGGGCAATTTGTGGTCATAAAAGTAGTAGAAATGTTGAAAGCAAATGAGGTAAAGAGAGCGAGATAGAGAGAGAGCACCAGAGATGAAATGGAATTTGGAAGGAAATAAACTTTTATTCATTAATGATAATAAAAACATAAAAATTTCATTTGTAAATACCCTGTGAGAAAGTGAATGAGATATGATTACATGTGTCCTGTTTTTGAATAAAAATTGTGAGACAGGTTGCAGGCATTAGTGGCTGTTCAGACGAGTGCAGGCACGAATCATGTCTGAAAGAGAAAGGTAGAAGAAATAGGTAGAGAGAAAGAGATAACAGAGTTGCATCGAAAATCCAAAAATAAAATAAAAATCGGCACATTGATGAATGTTCCATGTTCATATTGTTCCGATTTCTCCACTTTCCCTCATAATTTTTTTGAAGTTGAATAGACAACATGAACGCAAACAAACAATGCGCATCTACGGCACACACAGTCTTCATTTTCTTGCTATTTTTTTTATAAACTTATTTTAATTTCTTAAGAGATTGTTGCTTTTATTTTTTATTTAATTTTTAGTACATATTTAAGGCACGTAATTGGTATTTCTTTGGCATTTTTTGCGAACAAATGGACCTATCTTAATGAGCACAAGAAAAAGTGACAAAATTCCAATTTCACCGTTCCTTTTTGATTAGAAAAAGTCCGTCATGGTTGCACTCATGTGAACACGACACGCCTGCCCAGGCTTTTCATGCTTGCCCCCGTCTGAACAGCCACTTAGAAAATTTTAAGGCCAAGTTGTATTTTAGTTTCAGATGGTTCCAGTTTAATCGCAGAATATTTCATTGAAATATAGAAAAAAAAAATATTGCTGGAACTGAATTGGTAATGTATTGAGTAAAAATTTCTTAACATCACTTTTTTTTCAAGCGAGAAATTAACTTTTCTTAATATTCATTAACTTTTCATTCATTACATTCGGTTAATTTTTCTCACTGGGTAGCTATGAAGGTCAAGTTTGTGCAATGAGTAAAAGAGAGTGAGTAAAGAAAGAAGGATGGTCTCTTGCTTTGCCTGATTCACGCACAAATATACTAGTTGTTAGTACTCATAAAGGAAATAATGTGAGAAGAAGGTAGTGGGTTTTGTAGGGTCTCTTGACCCTCTTCCCTCCCTCCCCATCGAAATGTGGGAACTTTCTTTGAATTTCCAAAATTAAAATGAAATTTCATTTTAAAATTTCTGAGCTCTATTTCATTTCAATTTTAAAAAGTTAATTAAAAAGCGATAAAATAATCCGATCTGAACGAAATTGTATAATCTTATTGACAATATTATGGTAATTTATTTGAATGCACATTACCTTTCTATTTACTCTTTTCATAAATTTCACTCCCAATGCGAAAAGTATCGTACTTTATTATCTTTTAATACTTCATTGGGCAAATGGGTCTAGCCAGGCCTTTTTCGATTTTAATTGTATTTTTTAAATATTTCTATTTAAGCTAGCGACTTGAAATTTCGAGTGGCTTCCTAAACAAAGAAATTATTCAAAATAAAACATTAAAGTTTAAGGAATGATTATTTTTCCAAAATATCACTGGGAACAAAAAGAAAAATACAAAATAGAAACCTGTTTCATATATACAAAATACGTTTCAATGCACCTCCAAAACCTTAATATTTACATGAAAATGTGAATGAGGCCTGGCCAGACTCATTGGGTATGAAACATCTCCATAACGGAGGGTCCAAACTGACAAAGATTCTATAATGACGAAAAAAGTCTTTACTTTTACAAACCTAGAAAATCTATGAATCCTAGAAAATGTTTTGCTTAATAAAACTTCCTCTTTTAGGAACCGAAGTCTAAAAAGCTTCTCCCCTCTCTCTCTCTTACCTCACATACAATAAAATACTGAAGTCGCTATAATCCCAGTGGACAAAATCTTCGTAAACGATATCGTTTACGACAGTTTGGCGAGATTTTTGCGGACAAAACTATCACGATACGAAAAAGTTTATTTTACTCGCAAAAGATATCATTAGAGAAACCGTTTGTTGTCTCATTTTTTTATTCATTCTTCATTGTCATATTCAAGCTCTCAAACTAATTATCTCCGTGTACACTTGCGAACACTGAGTGAATGTTCTTGCGACGCTCGTCTGCAAAACGCTTATCTTTGAGCCCGTTTGCGATAGTTTAGCCGAACATTCGCTGGTTGGTCCACTGGGATTATAATTTGAATTTTCCAGTTTCTAAGAGTTTTCTATTTATGGAAATAATTTTTTATTAATTGGAGACCACAGCAGAAATAATCCAAGGGACAAACGAAATATTAAAATGAACAAAAACTAAAGTTCCACTCGATCAATTCACATTATTAAGAATGCTATTTCAATGCGGAGAATACGTAGTATATTTGTTTGAATCTCATAATTCCTGACAGAAATCATAAACTAAAATCGTTCTACAAGGCGAAACATTTATGCATAAATACATTTATAAAGCACTGCTGGCAACGCTGCTAACTTTCCGGCTCGTGTAAACCAAATTAATTAAACGATTTCAAGAACATTTCAATACCAATTGGTTAATGCATTTTCATTGACGAGTGATTATCTCTGAAGCTAAATAGAATTTTAACTTTTTTTAGTAAATTTAAAGAGCAGTTTGTCACAGTTAAAGTGTTAAGTGTTCATTTAACAATTACAGTTTCATTTTCTTGTTTTTCTTTTGTCGAGAGATATGTCAGTTAAAAAAAAAGAGTTCGTTCATACCATTATTTCTTACTTATGTTTGTCCAACAATGTTCCTAATATAATTTTCATCATTGTTTGTTTGGATGGTGGTAATTACTAGCAGCCTTCTTTCCTCCCCATCTTTCCACTGCTCTTACTCTTAATTTTCGCTTATGCAATATAAAAATACTTGACAGTTAATGTTTGACAATTAAAATGACAGTTACTTTCATTTACTAGAAATTGCATAACATTTTCTAATGAGTTTTTAGTTGGTTTGAAATTAACATTGTTGGTATTTGTATTTTGGTTTTGTTAATGGCTTAAAAATTTTGACAGTTCTCTATGATGACGCAATTTTGAGGTTATAATGACAGGAACATTTAAAGTAACTGATGTTTTAATTGGTTGAGTGGTTTTTGTAAAATATCAACAAAGAATTTTGAGAGAATACGTAGGGAATTTTGGTATGTGAGCTAAAGTTAGTTCGCATTTTTCTTAAATATTTTAAAATTTAACTTGTTTATGTAATTTAAGGTAATAAGCTTTAAAAATTAAAAATCACAGGATCTAAAATACTATCTTGGCATAAAAAAATTTGCTTTCGAGATTCTCATCAGATGCAAATGTGTTTATCCTCTTCTTTAGTGTAAAACCTCAAACTGTTACCAATGTTGGTTCTGTAACACTTTACATTTCAATAGTTTTGCATTCATTAAAAGTTTTCAACTTAAGTTTAAAATAACTAAAGGCATGCAACAAAAATTTTATACACACATGTGTGAAGAAATAACTTAATTTTGTGTGTGTGTGATAAAATGTTTTTAGTTGGGGTCATAGATAAAATATTTCCTGAAATTTAAAGGAAAAACTAATTTTAACACTTTCACAATTAGAGAGCTTGATAGAAGTTTCTGATCTGAAGTTTTGTCGGAATTTTTGGTCTGAATTTAGTTTGAATTTCGGTCTAATTTATGAACTCAGTTTCGGTCTGATTTTTGATTTAAATTTAATCTGAAATTTGGTTTGAGTTTACTCTCAATTTCTGGCCTTAATTTTGGTATTTACATTTTTTGTTAGTTTGGTCGAAATTTTTATCTGAATTGTAATCTAAATTTGATATGGATTTAATCTGAGTTTCGGTCAACTTTTTGACCTGATTTTTAGTCTCTATTCCGGTCTGATCTTTGGTCTGAATTTTCCTCTGATTTTTGGTTTGAATTTTGATCCGAACTTTGGACTGAATTTTGGTCTCAACTTAGTTTCAGTTTTGGTCTGAATTGTACTCTGAATTCGGTCTGAATTTTAGACAAAATTTTGGTCTAGATTTTTGTCTGAATTTTGATACAATTTTTAGACTGAATTTCGGTCTGATTTTTAGGTTGAATTTAATCTGATTTTTATCTCAATTTAGTCTCGATTTCGGCTTGAATTGTAGTCTGAAACCAGTCAGAATTTTAGTTTGAATTTTGGTATGGATTTCTTTCAGAACTTTGTTCTAATTTTTTAACTGAATTACGTTCTGAGTTTTTGTTGGAATTTGGTCTAAAATTTGGCTTGACTTTTAGTCTGAGTTTTAGTTTTAATTTTGGTCTGAATTCTGGTCTAAATTCCAGTCTGAGCTTGGTACGATTTTTGTTCAAAATTTTGCGCTGATTTTCGGTCTGAAATTAATCTGAATTTTGCCAGAGCTTTAAACTGCCTTCTGGTTCGAATTTTTATCTGAATTTGGTCTGGGCTTTAGTCAGAATTTTCATTCAGATTTCGGTCTAATTTTTGGCTTTATTGTCTGATTTTTAATTAGAATTTGATTTGAAAATTAGTCTGAATTTTGTTCTGAATTTCGGTTTGATTTTTGGTCTGAATTTTTATGAGCTTCAGGGGCCAGATTTTTAGTTCGAATTCAGTTCTGAGTTTTGGTCTTATTCATGCTCTGAAATTAGATTTTTAGGCTGAGTTGCAACTGTCTGCATTTTGGGTTAGTTTGGCCGATTTTAGGCCAGAATTTAGTCTGGATTTGTTCTGAAATCTGGTTTGAATTTTTGTTTGAGCGTCGGTCTAGTTGATTGCCTGATTTCGATTTGAGTTTTGGCTGGAGTTTTTAGTAGATTTCTGGTCTGGTTTAGGTCTGGATTTAGAGGTGGTTTTTGGTATAGTTCGTGGTGTGATAATAATCCAGTAATGTATAGAAGATAAATCAGACTTCTTCAAAACCAAAATACTAGAAGCAAAAAAAAGTTCAGGTGATACATCTGGTCGTGAAAGTGTTAACACATTTCGCAATTAGTTTGTTAGCTTTTCTCAGCATTTGTTACCCACAATAATTATATTTTAGTAATGGTTTTGGCAATGGTGATAAAAGCGGTTAAAATTAGTTGCGTTGTTTTCGGTTGTTTTTGTTTTGTTATTTGAGAAAAATTATGAAAACAAAGTACAAAAACGTGACTTAGCTATGAATAGAAAAGTTTTTCTTTAAATTGAAAAGGGAGAGAAATTCAAACAAAAAAAAATTCACACACTCGAAAAAAGAAGAAAAGAAAGAAAAAGTATTGAAGCTTTGTGTTAAATAGTTGCCTTAACACACCTACAACGATGAGCATATCTAGCGCTCCCTCCCTTTCTCTCTTTCTGTTGCTCACTCTTTTTCTTAAACCTTAATCAACTTAATTCCAAACAACAAGCATATAATTCACACTAATTTGGTAATCAAAGAAATCAGGCTCAAACATAAAAATACATGACTCCACCAAAAAAACATCTGCCTGCCTCCTTCCCAGCAGCTCTTCTACATGCTTCATAACTGCTGCTGCTGCTGCTGCTGCATATCATCTACATACATACATTCGAAAAACGTGATGTTGGCTTAATTAACGTGTGTATATCATTTTATACTTCTTCTACCTCTCTGCTATTCTTTTATTTACAAAGTTTAGGTTTTTCCAGCTTGTTGGCCTATTAAGGCTTCTCACTCTTACACTGAAGCACAAACGATTAATTGCACATTTTAGGCCATATTGTTGGGAGATAACAAGACAATATGCATTAACAGCAACAGCAGCAGCAAACGCTCAACAGGGGAAAAAGGTCAACACCTCAATGAAGACAGCTGTTTTTTTTCTAACTATGTGAAGTTATTTTGTTTTGTTTTGTTTTTCAGATGCTCTTAACTTTTGTTTTTACATTTTATTGTGGCGTTTGGTTTTTTTTTTCTTTTTTTTTTCTGTACTTTATACTCTACTCACAATTGTTTTTTGAAGCCAAAATTGAAGAATTCCGTTTTACAGTTAAGCTTTGGAACACAGCTGTTCAAAAGAGATTTCACACTTGATTAAACACATTTGTTTGTGTTGTTATTGCTATTGTTGTGGTTGCTTGTCTTAACAATAAAGAAAATCAAGGTGCTTTATTTTTTTTTTTTTTTTTTTTTTTTTTTTTTGTAGGGTTTCATTATAAAGGAATTTCATTTGTTTTTTGTCTGTTTTTGTTTTAAAGTGTTGAGTGTCGTTTCTTTATTCAATATTATCAAATAAGAAAAAAACGAATGAGCGAGCTAGCGTCTGCAATTCGAGGTTATCTTAAACAGCTGCCGCTTTTAACTTCCTGTGTGGTATTAAAGTGGATTTTTTTTTCTTACAACATATAAGTAAATTAATGTCTTCAATTGAAGATTAAATTACACAACAATGTACTTTTTTTTATGTAGCTGTCGCTTATTTAGTTAAAGTTTGAAGTTAAAGGTTTTGCTTGTAAAAATTGGCGCAAATTAGTCTTTATTTTTATAAAATTATAGAGCAGGAAAGTAGAATCCAAAGTTGATTTTCAATCTCCTTCTACTTATTATAACAAATAAGATACTTGTTGTAATATAAACTAAGAACACTCAATCACCGGTGAAGAGTTCAGCCACGGAGAATGTTTAACCTCTGATGTCTTGAACTAAATATTGAAGAAAAGTTTTAAAATGTATAAGCAAAGTGTCGGTTAAAGACCTCAACAAAGTTTTTTCAACAGTAGTTCAGAAACTTTTTCCGACAAATAGTACATCAAACTTTTTTTTTTATAGTTCAGAGCAAACTAAATACAAGACTCCCAGGAGTCCCGACCAAAAATTCTGTTCAAAACTTAAACCAAAAATCATCAATTTCGGATCAAAAATTAGAACAAAATTCAGCCCAACATACCGAAATTCAGCCTGAAATTCTATCTGAAAGCATACAAAGCAGATTAAAATTCCGAATGATATTCCAACCAAAAACAGAAACGAACATACCAAAACTCAAATCAACAGAAGAACAAAAAAGATTGCCATTAAGACCAAAATCATATTAAAAAACAGGCCAAAATTCCAATAAAAAATCAGACCGAAATTCTTGCCAAATCAGACTAAAATTCAGGGTGAAACTCAGATCAAGAGCAGACCGAAATTTAGACCAAAAGCAAATCCAGAATCGGATAAAAAATTAGACTGAAAACAGACAAAACCAGACCACGACTCAGACCCAATTTAGATTAAAAATCAGGCTGATATTTAGAGCAAAATTCAAATCAAAACTCAAACAATTGTTGAGCCCAAGATTAAGAATTTAATTCAAAAATTAAAACGAAATTCAGACTAAAACTCAGACTGAAATACTGACTAAAAACATACAAAGGAGGCAAAAATTCTGCCCAAAATTCAGATCGAAAGCAAATTAAAAATTAGTCCAGACTAACTTAGCCATAACTTAGACAAATGCATACCAAAGATCAGAGCAAAAACAGTCTAAAATTCAGATCCGAACTCAGGTTAAAAGCAGACCGAAATTTAGGCCAAAAATAAAGACCAATATTCAGAAAACAAATCATATTAAAGGCAGACATAAATTTAGACCCATATTCAGATCACAAATCTGTCTAAAATATAATAAGACCAAAATTTAAGCTAAAATTCAATCAAAATTCAAACCATTAGCTTACCGAAATTTAGACCAAATGCAAATCAAGATTTGGATAGAAAATTAAACTGAAAACAAACAGACAAGTCAGACCAAAACTCTTATTTAATTTAGATTAAAAATCAAATCACATAAAAAATCAGAACATAATTAAAACCAAAATTCAGATCAAGGCTCAGATAAATGTTAAATGATTAAGACGTTGCTGCATTTATATATTTTGATCGTCCTACACGTTCTTTGTCCGGGACTTGACACAAGAATTAATGGGATAATTAAAATATTCAACACTAATAAAGTTGGGAAAATCCAACGAAACGTTGAGCGACATAATGGAATAAAGCCTTTTTATTCGCATTTCCAACAAATTAGACCAAATAGCCTACGAAGCATCAAGCTTCTACATACTAAAATTAAGACTATAATTCCAACCAAAAACCAGAACAAAACTCAGACCACAATTCCTACTGAAAGCATATAAAGCAGAGAAAAACTCTGCCCAAAATTTGGGCCAAAGTTCCGAACGAAAATCGGACCAACAATTAGTCTGTTTTTGAGATGAATATCAGCAAGAATATTATCAGACTATAGCTTAGACAAAAGCAGAATAAAAATCAGAGCACAATCTAAAAGTTAGACCAAAATTCAGGTTCAAAGCAGACCGAAATTTAGGCCAAAAATTTAGAGCAATATTCAGAACAAAAATCAAATCCAAGGCAGATTAAAATTTAGACTCATATTCAGATCCCAAATCAGTCTTAAAATAAGAACGAAATTTAGACTAAAACTAAAACCGAAATTTAAATTAAAACTCAAATTAAATTTCGACTAAATATCAGAGTAATGTTCGAACTGGAATTCAAATTCAAAATGAAATTCAAAAATTCAGTCCAAGAACTTGAGTGAAAGCAGACTAAACCTTAGTTCAAAATTTACGCTAAAATCAAATTAAAAGCAGACCACAATTCAAATCAAATTCAAACTACAAATCAAACTGAAATTTAGACCATAAATTCAAATTTGAAGCACCTCACTCTCTCCCCATTTTCCTGAATCACTGTAGCACATTATTGGATTCAAGATAGGAAGGAGAATTTGGGTTAAACTTCATTACTGATAATACCTCTATAATCAAAATACTTTTTGAAGAAGCCAAACGCTTTGCCTCTCTCCTTCCACCGAAATTGTTAAATTCCGTAGTAATTAATAAATTATCGCTGGCGAAACTTTCTTAGTGTGTTAACGTTAGAGTTTCGCAAATATTCTAGAAGATTTTCTCAACTATTACGGAAGATTTCCCTGAGACAGTTATAATTGGCCGATTTTTTTTTCACCGCCAGGAAACCATCGAAAATATATATGAAAATTAGGGAAGACAGAAGCACATATGATCCAGAGATTTTCTGAGGGCGAGAGGGGGAAGAGGGGAAGGTTCCCGGAGTCCCCAAAAGCCCATTTCCCCCCTCAAGGACTCGCTAGTGCTTCTATCTAACTATTTTAATTAATCATTTTCAGATCATTTAAAGTATAAACATTTTTAATTAAAAAATTAGGCTATAATAGCTTATTCACACGGACCCCAAATAGAGCAATTTCAGCTTCTTTCTCAATTTAAGCTGAAATTGAGTTGAAATTGCCTAATTTCGCTATAGAAATAAATGTAAAACGAAATTGAGTTGCCTTGCTCAATTTCGTTAAAATTATGTTGAAATTGCGCTACTATCCAAAAACAACTCTGTTAATCGATAAGTATTGATAGAAAATCGATGAAAAACACATCACTTTAAGGAAATTAGCTGCCAAATATAAAACATTTATTTATTTTCAATGGAAAAAATAAGGTACAAAAAAAGAAATGTGAAGCCCCATAAGGTAGAACAACTTTTGGCGGAGTTATGGTTGGGGTAAATAGCGGAATTGCGTGGAGCGAGGAAGAATGGTCATATAACAGGTTGAGATTAAAAGCGGGCTAAAATTTATATAAGAGCAAAAGTGAAGTATTTTAGAGTGTCAGTGCAAGAATGGCATAAGTAATACGGTTTAGAGTGAAAATGAAACGCCTTAAAAGTAAGAACAAAAATGGTATAACAATTCTTTCAGAGCAAGAACAGCATAGTTTTTTATTCTATTTTTGCTCTGAACATATTTCGTTTCACTTTTGGTCTGAACATATTTCGTTTTGCTTTTGCTCTTAAGTAAAATTATTCCATTTTTTTCTAAACGTAGAAGTTATACCACTTTTCCTCTCAAATGAGGACGATTCGGTTTTATATCACTTTCGAATGATAAATGACAGGTTGAGAGGAAAAGCGGGCTAAAATTTATATAAGAGCAAAAGTGAAATAATTTAGTGTGTCAGTGCAAGAATGGCATAAGTAATACGGTTTAGAGTGAAAATGAAACGCCTTAAAAGTAAGAGCAAAAATGGTATAACAATTCTTTCCGAGCAAGAACAGCATAGTTTTTTATTCCGTTTTCGCTCTGAACATATTTCGTTTCACTTTTGCTCTGAACATATTTTGTTTCGCTTTTGCTCTTAAGTAAAATTATTCCACTTTTTTCTGAACGTAGAAGTTATACCACTTTTACTCTCAGCCTCTCATACATTGCACGAAATGACTCAGGAGTTGCGTAGAGAGGGCTTTGTAGTGACAAGTACAGAAGTGAAAAAGAAACTTCAGAATCTCACAGAAATATTTTGTGCATTCTCTTCATACTCTCCATATGTAATTTACGCTTCCTGCAATATTCTCCATATTTTCCACATATTTCATCAAAGTTCTCTAGTGTTTTCGCCATATTTTATAAATATTTAAACAATTTATAATAATTCCACCTTTATTAGCCATTTCACAAACAATAAAATTGAACTGTCAAATGAAATTGTGTAAGAGAGAGAGAAAAACACCGTGTGAATGATTTCAATTTCAAATTTAATTTGAATGCCGAAATTGCTCAATTTGGATTCCGTGTGAATAGGCTATTATACCTGTTCAATTACGATTCATATTAGAAATGAATATTTTTCGATTTGAAAATAAAATTGCTTTGACTTTAAATTAATTATAGTTACTTTTAAAACAAAAGTTGGGTTAAAAACTTAATTCGTGCATATTTTTTCTTTATCAAATTATCGTGTTCATATTAAAAATGTTTCAATGATAATTTAAATACTTTTTCTTTCAAATGCTGAATAAATTTCAATAAATGAATATATTCTAAAGTTTTATTGAGGATTTTTCTTTTTTTTCATGGTGTTCTCTCCTTGAAAGTTTTCAAGGATATTGCATGCTTAGGCATCCTCTTTATCACTATACACCAAATTTTTTATGTTGAACTATCTATGCATAATGACAGACATTCCGGATATAAAACTGAAGCTACAAGACGCCGGCATTAAAGTTGTATTTATTTTAAAATGTAAAAACTTTTTTCTTGTTATTTATTATATCAATAGGTATAAATTTTTCTTTAACCTTTCTAAAAATTCACATTTTCTTATAAAAACAAAAATCGACATCAATACAAAAAAAGAAGAAAATAACATTGAAAGTTTGCGCTAATGTTTTCTCACACGCTCATACTTATAAAATATATATATATTTTTTTTTTATTATTATTTTTGCAGTTTTGGTTTTATTTTTTTATAAACAACAAACAAAATTTATTAAAAGTATTTTCTACATTGTGTAAACAATGAAAGTAGGAAGTTTTTTGTTACTTTTTTTTCTTTTTTGCAAAGACTTCAAACGATAGCGAAAGTGCAAAATTTTACTTTCAATTGACAAAAATAAAAAAAAGAAGCTAACAATTCGTTTTTCATTTTTAATAGTTTGCATTCAGTTTTACTTTTTTGCTTAACTATTTGAAAACAATTTGAAACTTGGATGATGCACACATGGCACATCTGTTTTTTGATAGTTACTTTATCTTGGAGATATTTTCAAGCAAGTGCAACTACTTATTGCTATCATTTCCTCATCATCTTAATTTGTTAGCTTTTTATATGATATCATAAAAGAGTGTCTTTGTAATTGTGCTGTGTAGAAATTAAAATTTAAAAATCATTTTGTTAAATTCATTAACATTATTTTTTGTAATATTCCAATTAGACTCTATTGTTTCAAAAAAAAAAAAATATTTCTAGTGTCGTGTTCATCAACACTTGAAAGACAAACTTTTTTTTGTAGCTTTTTTCAAGCATTTGTAGCTTTTCTTTATAACAAATTCTCTATTCTGAGAAAGCATTTGTACTTGAGTTTTCTTCTTTTGTCTTTTATGTGTACTTAATATCACAATATCCCTATTGTTTTTCCTTTCATTACAAGTGTTTTATAAGTACTTATTAAAGAATTTCGAATATAAAACCATAAGAAAATCAACAGAATAATACTTGAAGATAACACTCAATGACAGTAAGATTGCTAAAGAAAAATATTTTATTCAAGCTTTACAGTAATGAAACTGAATACCAAATTTCATTTTCAAGTTCACAATAAACTTAAATATATTTTTGTATATTTTGTATGTACATTAGGGTGGTTCTTAAATGTGATATGGACGTCATTCGGCTTCGAATGTGGAAAAAATATTTCCATTATTTTTTTAGAATTTTATTTCATCCTCTGAGGCTTCTTGTTTGCACGTGAAATTTATATTTCGAATGGAAAAAAATTCGAATTTACAAAATTATTTTATTAACCCTCAGACAACCTACAAAGTCCCTAAGGACCTATGACATTTTCAACGAAGCGATATTTCAATACGGTTAGACCGAACAACCTCAACCTACGTGACTTCTGTAAATGCGATGTTTAGAAGCGATTAGAATCAGCACTGAGGACCTTGTCTGACTTTGACCGTTTAAAAAGTTATCGATTATCGGAGGGTTAAGAGTACAATGAAAATAATTTTTAGCAGGAATAATGTAAATATATACTATATAACAATGGCATGCAAAGAGGGAGACTTAGTGGGTAAAATACAAATTTAAAAAAATTTTGCAACTATTTTCTTCTATGTTACAAAAAAATTTTTTTGAAAAAACCCATATAAGAACCACCCTAATGTACATAGATTTCAGTTTGTTGAAAACAATGAGTAATTTCCTATGTAATTGTGTACTCTGATTTATAACTTAAGAGCAGAATTTTTCTCCTACTTCAGAACTGCGAAAAATCTTAACCCATTTTGGCCTGACTGATCGATTTGTCAACCAGCAAGTTTGAAAATTTGTCAAAATTACATTTATAAATTTTTTTCAAAAGTTACAACTGTTTAACTTTTCTATAAATGCTAAGTTTAAAATTGCATTTAGATAATTTAAAAATATTGTATTTCAGATTACTTTCAGAATGCCTCGTGAACCGACATACTGTTTTCCCATCTAAAACGACGTCTCTGGCAGATGAACATGAATCAATACGCATCCAAAACTCAGCGGATCTGCGGCTTAAGGTATTGAATACGGACATCAGGAGGCTAGGAGACGAGCACCGAAGAAAGCAATAGAACGAGCACCTGGAGAAATGCGAAAAAGGATCAAAGCGCTTATGATCGACGATAAAAGCACTCTCCAATCCCATCCGGCGCAAGGATCTGGTCACCATCTTTTTTGACGATGCACAAGAAGCCGACCCGAAGAAGTGTGCTATAAGATTCTGTCGGCAATTCATCGAACATCACACTAGTAATGACAAGACAAAAAAGAAAATTACCAGGATCCCACAAGGCCAAAAAAAAGCACTAGCGACTTGATCAACCAAATAACACCAATCGAGGTGGGAGCCTATCAAACCTTCAAAAGTACTAGGCCCAGATAACATCTCCATGATCATGCTAAAGCACCTATCACTAACCTATCACTGAGAGATTCAATAATACCCGACGTCTGGAAAGTGGGTTACATTATATGAACCTCTTCCAAAGCCAGGAAAACCTGGGGCTCAGGGTAAGTCTTAAAAACCGATAGCTCTGCTCTCTCCAGCGGCCAAGACGCTTGAGGCACTACTCTTCCCAACTTTCACCGAACACCGTTAACTTGTACAACATCAGCATGGCTTTCGAAAAAGTCATAGTACCACCACGGCTCTGAACCTGATACAATCGCAAATCAGCCAAGGCATGGACAGGCGAAAACATTGCGAGAGGATTGTTCTGGTGGCGCCTGACCTTTCGAAGGCCTTTGACACGGTAAGCCACGCGATGCTACTACAGGATGTAAAAGATACCACATTCCCGCAGGCTGTGGAGCGCTATGTTAAACTAGCGCCACAAGTCTCCTCAAAAGTGTATGGATACGAGAGGCGTGATAGGTACGAGAGACGTGATGGGTTAATAAGAACATCCCTCACCTCTCGTACCTCTATGCCTAAATTTGACATTGAAGTAGAGTTTGCTATTCCTGAATAATTTTTCAAGTCCTTCTTTGGTTGATTGGTTAGTGGGGAAGAGAATGAGTGGAGTTCGCAGTGTACTTCAAGGTGATGCTACGCACAATTCTTTAGAAAATTCTTATATCCAATTAAGGTTTTTCTAAGGATATTCAGTGTAGGTTTGTTAGGATTATAAATGACAAGTCTTAGTAAATAGAAAATTTAAGTATTTAAAAAATTCATGAAAATTCTTGACTCATGGAAAACACATTTCCCTACTTTCACACATACACATACATACATTTACAAAATCACATAAATATTCCACCTTGCATGTTCATTTAATTTTCGCTCAATTAAACGCTATATCTCTTGACCGACGAAAAGTGAAACTGTCAATGAAGACTTACAGGAGCCATGCATGCCATGAAGAAAATTTATACTAAAAGTTCTTAATATTCAATTCAATAACATATAAAGAGCAGCGAATGTAATGGAAGACTTTAGCATAACATGCCATTACTAAATAAACAACAAGAGAGTGAGAGAGAGTGAGAAGGCGAGAGGAAGGAGGGAGGGAGGGAGAAAAAAAAATTGGAATATATTTAATTCCTTGTAATCCTAGAAGTATTTTGCTTATACGCAGAAAAAGTAAACAGCAAACAAAAAACAGAACAGGAATAAAAAATGCAAACGAAATGTGGAAGAAAAAAAACAAAGAAACTGAAATCTACTTATGTAACAGACAAGCAGACAGACAGATAGATGGGCTAAACAATCACACATACAGACAGACAAATAGACTAACTGGCAGGTAGACAGACATTCACATTTCGAGACTATGACAGCTTCCAACTTGCTGAAATGTAGCAAACTAATGTCATGCTGGATTAGCTGTGATGTTGTCTTCAAGAAGCAAGAATCAATTTTTTTTTGTAGTTTCTTTTTTAAGCTGAAGCCAAAAAAAAAAATTAAAATAAACTTTTTATTGTGGTTGTTTAGCTTGATATAAATGCATCACGATGCAAATTCTGTTGCTCTATATCATGATGTTTATTCTTACACCTTATGCATATGTGATGTGAGTCTATGAATGTGTGTGTGAAGGATAACAAGATTCAACTTTATTGGTTTTGTCAATTGTACTTGAATATAGACTTTTATTTTTATTTAATTTCATTTCTTCTTTTACATTTTTATTACGTTTTATTTACTATGCGCATTGTTGTATATAGATAAACTAGTGGTTGGTATTATTTTGAATGTCACTCTGTGAGTGTGTGTGTGACAAACGCCTCTTCATCACATGTCACGTTACCATTGTGACAGCTCAAAGTTGTTATTTGCTTCACCTCTTTTTATGGTGAATTTTTTGTTTTTTTTTTTTATTTTTTTTTTTCAAGTTTGTGGAAATTCTTGTTTTTTCTGTCTCGTTATTCAATATTTTAAATGCAAATTGCATTGCTAATTAAAAAAGAATACCATTACATATAAGTATACAATTACACTCTAGAAGCGCCGAAGCGTATCCTTTAATACACTGCACGTAAACTGTTCCTTTCTATTTTTATGTATTAAAAAGACGAAGTTGATGTTTAAAACTTTATAAATGGTTCTTGCTAATCACACACAATTGTGCTCTGTGTAGTAATGTATGGGTTTGTTAACTATTGAACCTCGTTAAAACCTAATAAATTTACAAATTTACGCTGCCCTAGGCATTATAGTTGCAAATCCCCAAAGGTTATCTAATACTATGTTCATACTGAGCCGAAATTGCGTGGTTTCGATCATATCCATAGTTTCGGCTGAAACTGCGTTGAAATGCTTCATTTTGGCATATAAAAATATATCAAACTAAACCATGGAAATGCCGAAACTATGCAATTTTGGCTCAGTGGGAACATGATATAAGAGCTTCTAAAAAAAAAACGGAATAAACTAGGAAAGAATAACAAAGTGTCGAAACTCTAGATTTTAAAGAGTACAAAGAAGTAAACTGAATTCAAAACTGGTTCGAATTGCAATGGTTAAAACTTTCATTGCAAATTACTCTCAAAGATATGAGCCAACTTAAGAATTTAACTCTTTTTCTCAACCAGAAAACTTACGTACCATACACATTGACGACGGCAGCTACACGACTACATCTCTTAAATTATAAAAATAACATACGAGACGATTATTTTGGCGACGACACGACCACATGACCACCGACCACAATTGTGGCTATAGCCAATTTTAAATCTATTTCTAATTTGACAAGCGACACAGAGAGAAGAGAGTTTACATTTATTGTTTTGGTGCCGCTTCCATTGTGTTTAGTAGCTGACTATACGGCGACAGTTGTAGCCGACCGAATTTCGTAGTCATGTGTTCGTGTTGCTGCTGTCGTCAATGTGTATAGACCATAATTTTTCAAGCGACAGAGAGAGAAGAGAGTTTGCTTTTGTTGTTTTGGCTGTATTTGCTGCAGGTGGTGCCGCTTCCATTGTGTGCGTTTACTAGGTGACTACACGGCGACAGTTGTAGCCGACAGAATTTCGTAGTCGTGTGTTTTTGTAGCTGTTTCATTGAGCAAATTCAGTGAACGATCTAGAAATCTTTAAATGGGAGGAGCGAGTGCTGAGAAATATCTGTTACCTTCTTTTTGATAAATATCTCATGTATAAATACCAAGCTCATCGTTTCTCTGGAATCCGCCCCCTTCCACAATCTCTGGATACGCTAGTGCTTATGATAACACTATACGACAGCACTTATCACACATAAAGCGAACTTGAAAGTAAAGGTAAAATGCAATAAAGGCTGTTTATTCGTAGTTCTGGTCTACGCCAAATCAGAATCGTACCAAAGTACTTATAAACCGGGACCGAGTCCACATAAACAGGGTAACCTGTATTCTCACTGGACACTGCCTCATTGGCAATCATACCCTTAGACTAGGCCTAATCTACAATGACTACTGCAGAAGCTGCAGGAATGAAAGGAAGGACGAAACAATCTTCCATCTTATATACAACTGGCCCAATCTAGGGTCACGCAAGCAAAGAACCTATCGATGAGAGACTCACTGAACTGACATCCTCTGAAATCGGGGGCTCACTACGTTTCATAGAAAGCACAAAATGATTTGACTAGGAGGGATCGGAAGGCAACTAATCGCCCCAGGGTATCACAATAAACCAGTAGGTTTCAGTGTGTTCATTTTTTAATAGCGCCAACAGTCTAACCTAACTTGATCTAGCAACAAATGTACTCAAATTCTTCGATTAATTGCGTTTTCCAATAAATTGAACTAGGATTCGTAAACATTTATCCATGCAATTAAGAGGGGATTACTGTATCTCGATTACTTTAAGTGCTTAGGGAAGGTTCTGAAAATTTTTTAGATTTTCTTTGAAGAAGAAGAGTTTATATTGAATGAAAGTCAAACTACCATTGAAATATTTTAAGGAGTAAAAGAAATAACGAACTTCGAGAAAGAATATAGAAAAACTCGACACGCGAAAACTGACAAATTTGCAACGGAAACGTAGTAGAGGTCTGATGAATCCAAAGTGTAAAAAAACTCAACTTAGAGTTCTTAACAGCGTCTCCATCATTTCGATTCCGTGACACGAGAAGACTGATGAATTTGCAAGAGGAAGGGTGGGGGAGGGGGGGTTTCAGTCCTTAATAGGTCCCAATTATTTAATTCATTCAGTGTTGAAGAAATCAACACAGATTTTGAACAGTGTCTCCATCATTTTGGTTTCGATACACGAGGAGACTGATGAACTTGTAAGAGAAGCGGGACTCAACTCAAAATTTAGTAAGTAATTATGATACTATAGTTTTTTTTTCCAAGAAACGAGACAACTGACGAGACGAACCTGTTATGCGAAAGGGGAAGAAGACTTAGACTTGTGTAAATCCCGAGTGTGGAAGAACTCAGTTCAGATTTTGTCGAAATCATTTTGATTCTGAGACACGAGAAGACTTACGAACTTACAAGTGGAAGGGGCAGGTATAATTCAGTTTGGAAGAACTCAACTCAGATTTCACAATAGTGAATTCATTTTTGCTCAGATATAGAAATAAGACTAGCGAACTTTCAAAGGGGAAAGGGAAGGGTCTTATCCATTTATGAATCACAAGTTTTTACTTCAATCAGTGTAGAAGAATTCAACTCAGATTTCGCAATAGTATCGAGATCATTTTTATTCCAAGACACAGTCTGATGAGTTTTGAAGGGAAAGAGGTCATAGTCTATGAATACCCCCGAGTTTTTAATTCACTCAGTGTAGAATAACCCAACTCCGATTTCGTAACAGTGTTCCTAAAATTTTTATTCCAATATACGAGAACACGCGACCTTTCAAAAGGGACGAATCTCACCGCTTTATCAGCGAGTTTTTACTTTATTCAGGTTAAAGGAATTCAATTCAAATTTTGCAGCAGTGCTCCTAAAATTGTGGTTCCGAGACAGTCTCCTACTAGACTGAAGAACTCGCAAGAGGAAGGTGTATATTAGTCCTTGAAAAATCCGAGGATACTGCCGAACACACAAGGGAGAAAGAGAAAAGATCTGTAAGGCCATCAATGACCTCCGAGTTTTTACTTCATTCAGTGTAGAAGAACTCAACTCAGATTTGCTTACAAAAAATTCAAAAAAAATATTAATCCTAGATGGACGACTCGATGAAGCGAATCCTTTATACTACTACTTTACGATTCTTGTGTATTTTTAGAATTTTATTTATTGAAATTTCAATATCACTTAGTTATAAATTTGCAACTGCTAAAATAAAAATCTTGTTGCAATAAGAAACCAAAAATAAATTAACCTGAAAGTCAAAACCCAAATTTAAAATCAATTTTTCCAACGATGCAACGTAGAATGAAAATCGCAATTTACTCTATTTTTATCACAATTTAAAATCTCTAGTGATGCAACCAAACATGATTTTGCAATAATACTCTATCTTATTTTTTTTTTTTTTTTTTTGTAGATTAACAGCAATAAGTACTTGGTAGATAGTTGCAACTTGCAACTTGCAACTTGCAGCATGTGCGCTAATTTATTTCATTTTGAACAAAAAAAGGATTTTTCACAGGATAAAACAACAAAAAAAAAAAATCGAAAAATGTCAGTTAGTAGAAAATTGAGAAAGAAAAAAAAACAAAAAAAAAAATTAGAACAAAAAGTATCAGTAATGACAGAACCAGCAACTGTTGGTGGCACGTACATTGCGAAATCTGTATCAAAGTTGCAGCAACCACTAAGTTGATGATATTTTGTGCGTGTTGTTGCATTGAGATGATGTGATGTGATTTAATGATTGTGAAGTAATATATGTGGTGATGTGTTGTAAAGTGATGCAATACAGTAATCCCCGGTTAATTGAACTCAAACGCTTAATTGAGTTTTCTGTTTAATTGCAGCAGAAGTTTAACGTTTTCTCGGTTAATTGCACTCCTCGTTTAATTGAATCAGAAATTGTATATTTTCATCGGTGCAATTAAGGTGAAATTATTAAAAATTATTAATATTCTTGAAATTTCTATAATACTGCAAGTTTAAACTTAAATTTTCCTTACCATTTACAAAGAATTTATTATGAAATATTTATGTATGCATTTAAGAAAAGTATCACCATTGCGCATTGTCACCATTTGTTGCATTTGCATTTGCATTTGAATTCAATTAAATGTTTCTCATTGTAAATTGTAAATGGTGACATTGTAGCTTCTTTCTTCCTTATAAGTAAAGACAAGTACCTAGCAAAACATATGAATATCTATGCAAATAAAAAATAATATATGTATTTCCCTCCTGACCTTCTCTCTCACACAATTGTAGAGTATGTACATATATTTAGACATACTCATACATCATGCATTTTTTGCTACTCTGTTTTTCCATGAACATGGCTTACAAAAGCTTTATATCATCGGCCAGCAACCAGTAGCAGTAAAAAACAGTTTCCTTTTGTTGTAGTCTTATAGTCTAAAAGGTTGTTGAAAAATTTTGTTCTTTTATCTTTTATTTTATTTTTTTTTTATTGTATTTACAATTTTTTTTTATGCAGGTATATGTACCTAAAAAACTGCATCCACAAGGTTAGACACACTCGTATGAAGTGAGCACAACAAAAAAAGAAAAATAGTCAGAAGTACTAGCGAAAATTTTACGAAAGCTAAAAATAAAATAGAGTGTGAATTTGCTACTGTTTTTTCCAAGAATAATAAAATTTATAAAAAGGACTAAAAGCCCCAGGCTATTAATATAGTTTAGAAAAAGGATTTTTTTTTTTTACTTATTTACTATTTCTTATATACTCTTGATCACAATGGTATTTTAAATCTAATTTAATATTTATTGAGTATGTGCATAAGCGTGGAGAAATCTATCGCTAAATTTTTTCAATACTTAATTCTTGCAGTTACCATAAGCCAATAAATAATTATAAAAATTGAGAACAATTTAAAAATACGCCGACATCAGCTTAAAAAAATTAATATTACTAGCTTCTAGAAGCTTCAATAAGAATATTTAAGAAGGGCCGTCTGAAGTCGTCATACAAATTTTGGAGTATTCAAATTTTAAACTAATTCCCTTGTAATCTACAAATGACACTTGTTTGAATTTTTATAATTTCAAATCAACCAACTCGCAGTAGTAGGCGTTGACTTTCATCGTTGCTATGGATACTCAAGCTTTGCAAGATTTGTTTCAAAACAATATTCACAGTTTGCCTAAAATGGCCGTCGAAACAATTTGTCTTCCGCGAGCGTGTTGTACAATTACATATGTATATAAAAACAATAGAAAACTCAAAAACGTTTTTATAGTGCTACATTTCAGAAATTAAGAAATTCCAAAAGCAAATTTATATAGAGAAAATTTTTAAGAGCATTAACATAGAAAGAAAATTTGGAAGTGGAAAAATTTCTTCAATAATAACCAAAATTTTACAATAACTGCAAAAATATGTCTATGCAATGCAGTTGCAGAGATGAAAATTCAATTAAGTTACATCTGTAAATCTTAATAAAACTTAAAATAAAGTGCCGAAAAGTTATTAGATAACCAAAACACAACGTTGACCAATAATACCATGAGATCCTCCTTTTTTGCCCTTACAGGAAGAGGGCTAGAATATTCCTGCGGTAAGGTATGCTGTCATAAGAGGCGACTAAAATACCCAACAGAGGTGGAAAGCGTGACCAAAATATCACAAAGCCTCTTCTCACCAGATCGGTTGAAGCAATAAGGCACAGTCCAAAAGAAAAGTAAACGCCAAGGTGACCCAGACGTCTCCCGCGTTTATAAGAAACGGCGTATGGAATGAGACCACTCCTGTCTACAAAAACTTGCTCCCAGACTTGTTCCAACCGCTTCTTCACCCCGCTGTCAGACTAATAATGTTTATCACGGTTAATCAAAGTTGGCGACTGGAAAGTAGCAGTTTTTACGCGTGAAACGCAGAAACCAGTGACCCTACCTCACAGTGGATGGTAACGGACCAGACCAAAAAAAAAAAAAAGGAGTGAGCAGTAATACTGTAGAAGATCTCCTGACGAAATACTTAAAAGAGGCTCCGAAAGTAGCTTTTCGTCAGACGAGAGGAGATGTTTAGCGGGTGGAAGTTTCTCACTGACTTCGGCTTTCAATGCTTTTACTCGTCGTGAATGAAAAAAAAACTAATGGATCCCCCGAAGTCAAAGATCCTGCTGATTTCACAGAAGGCCTAAACATTTAAATTGTGGAATTTCTAGTTAAATAAAGACGTTTGGACGAACTTTATGGATCAAATTGAGTTCCCAAAAGTATTTTATTTAAAGGTATTTTAATACATATTAAAGTCGGGTTTTTTGTCAGGTTATTTAGGTTTTCAAGAATACAAAAAAAAAATTACTTATTATTTTAGATAGATAAATAAATAGATAGATGTATTTATTAGTATTATAAGTAAATTCTACACATTTTCTTTTAAATCTATTAATATTTTGCACATTTTTGGTTTCATCAGGTAGCTTGTTGTGTAGTCCTAAACCCTTGTAGAGAAACGAATTTTGACCCGCTATTGTACTTTGATATTGCAATCTGAAATAACTTGCATTCCTAACTGCAAATGGTTGAGCATATCGAACATAAACAATCCTCTCTGTTAAGTATTTTTGTGCCGCTCCCCTCTTAATTTTTGTACTGCTAGAAGAGTATTAAGTTGTAGTCTCTCCCAGAGAGAAGACAAACTAACATTTATACTTAGTTCTGGAATGTGGCGTATCAACCATCAATTGATAGAGGCTCGGTTGGAATATTTTGAAACCAATCTGGAATATTCTGAAGTATGTATATTTCATTATTCAGAAATACAATTGGATTATTCTGAAATCTGGAATTTTTTGAAATACATTTAGTTGAAAAAGCTGTAGATATATTTATATATCTTACATGAAAGAGATCTACATAGAATTGCAAAAGCAACTATGACTTTTGTTTAATAACCAATGGCGGATCTGAAAACCTTCAATGAGAACAGAGTCAATTGACTTCTTCCCGCGGGTTTTTGAATTAGAAATACAATATTTCAGTCCAGCACAACAAATTCGGAAACATTTGTGGCGAAAAAGCATTTAAAAAGGTTTGCCCAAGATTATGAAGACTTAAAACACCACGATGTAGTAAAAATTGGGCTCACTTTAAAATGAAGACAATTACACCGAATGTTTTACACTAAATTTACTAAAACTTAAACCGATCCTTATTTTTTATTGAAATAATACCAAATATGTATATGAAAGACATTCATCATGACCTTAACCTAACTTAAGTTTTTATAATAAAATATCACTTATTTTAATTAAGTATAACTAAAAGCATATGTGAAAAATGTCAACAAATTTTAGTTTGATGAAAGAATAACAAAATAAGTCTAATTATGTAATTGTATTAAATGTAAGCAAAAGTAGCATTCAATTTCTTAAGCTGACCGATGAAAATATTAGCATTTCTAATGCAAATAATGTTGAAAGGTAAGAAAAATAGAGAAAGGTCAAATTTGACCTAAAAGAGTTCCTTTATGAACAAAAGTTATTAGTGATTGACGGCAGTGATGATAGGCAGGGGTAAGAAAAATGCAATGATACAACGGACTGGAAGGCATATGGCTCAACTGTTCAACTACAAATCAAATGTAAACTCGAGACTTTATCCCCAAATTTCCCTTTCCAGTTAATATTTCATCTATTATGATCATTAGTTCCAGAATTAAAAATCGTTTTTGATGGGATGAAAAACTGAAATCCCCTTCTGGATCCGCTAGAGGACATAAGTACACAGGCTTAAAATTATAGCTACGTTCATCAACATTTCTGTGGTGAAAAGGAATAACAGCTTAAGTTTGTTTGAACAGAAATATTGAAGAAACTATAGCACTGTTTTAAAATACTTTAACCCTCCGATAACTGATAAGGTCCCTACCCAACGGGCCCGATAGTCAGTAGTTCGCCTCAGGAGTAAAAGGTCAACACTTGTTGTTTTTGTTTAGTTAACGATTTCTTGCTGCCGAAAAGCAATCATTCACGAATCAAACGACAACAAGATCATCGTAATTTAAAGTATGAAAACTGCTGATGCAAAGATTTCGTGAGAGGACTTTCGAAGAGAAGATGTTGTAGAGCAGAGTAGAAGAAAACAGCGGACGAACTGCTGACGCAAAGATCTCGTGAGAGGTCTTTCGAAGCACTCCAAAAGGAGCGTAACGGAAATGTTAAAAATGTAATGCTGCGTCATACGGAGAGGAAGCGCTAGCTTACAGCTAACTAGTCAACACTCCGAAAGGCTTTGGAGTGCTTTTTTCCCCGTTGAGTAGGGACCTATGACATTTTCAACGAAGCGATATTTCAATACGGTTAGACCGAACAGCCTCAGCCTACGTGCGATAATTAGAAGAGCTTAAAATCGGTTTCGACACTGTTGTGTGACACTAGCTGTATTAATAAAGAAGGTCACTGAGGACCTTGTCGGGCTTTGACCGTTTAAAAAGTTATAGGTTATCGGAGGGTTAACTTTAAATTAAAGATCATTTGTGAAACGATATACTTATATAATTCTAAAAATCATTTAAAAATTTGCACCAATTCAATATTTATAATCAAAAATATATGATAAAAAATTTTCGATCTTAAATCAACTTAGGTTGTTTTTCATTTTCACCACACATTTAATATCAACCAAACTTTTTATGGGCCTAAGGTCAATCTGTATTATTTCAAAAATATCAATTTTTAAATATTAAAAAATTTCACTTACCGTTTGTTCAATCTATTTCTATAGTATTTCCAATCCCAATCACTTTGTAACAGTTGAAATCATTTATTATTTTAAAATAAATAAACAAAAGAACAAATCAAAACATTTGCACGTTCTAAAAATTATTTAGAGCACGAATGCCTTCAGGTGCATATATGTATAAATGTAGATATATGTGTGTGTATATAATTAATTCATTTATTTATGATTTGTATGAGAGTATCAGAAAGATACCTACTGCTACACATACAAATTCAGATGCACTTCGGTCACTGGTAGGTAAAAACTTTTTGTATTGAAATTTTTTTTCCTTTATTGATTTGTTTTGCTGCAAACATTCTTCTTTTCTTTTTGAATTTTTTTTTTATTCTTTTTTTAAATTATTTCTGCACAGCTTTTTTTATTTGATCACACTTGATTCGCACGAATGCATCTATGGGATGCAATAATATTTAAAACAGATGCAGACAAAAAAAAAAAAATAGAAAACAATGATACTTTAAAACAAACAGTAAAGTACAAATGGACAGACAGAAATATAGAAAAAGCAGAGAGCAAGGAAATAAAATAAAAAAAAAAAAAACGGCACAAATCTAGACAGAATCCAAATCGCGTTGTCGGTTAACGTTATATCCCCAGGCAAGTACAGACACGACAATTGAGGCTCAAATGCACACGGAATACAATACAGTAATGCAATAACACACAAAAAAAAAAACAAACAAAAACAAAAAAAAATATCACACAAAAAACAGAAATTTTATTTTAAATCTGGTAATTGACGTTGAGATACTAACTCGCAGATATTTTATTTACTACTTTACTTTGATTATCCAAAAAAAAAAAAAAACAAATACAAAAACACAAACATCACTCAGAATCACTTTTGCAAAACATACGCAAATGACAGAACAACCGACCGACTGACAGAACTTGTTAACTTTACCTCTAAATAAGCAAACAAACTAACGTGTTTTTTTTTTCACTATTGACGCGCAAAAAATAATAGCAACAATAATCAGAATGATAATATCTTAAGAAACGCGCCAACACATTTGCCGCATACACACAAATTTTTATACGTCTGTAACCAATGAAACTCGTATTGAAACTAAATGAAGCATCGAACCACGTTGCTTGGCTTGGCTTTGGTGGCAGCAAATTGGCCAAAACTGTAGCGCAGCTAGCACAAACAACAACACAAATGTGCTACATACATACGTACATACATACACATGTACATATTCCGTAATATAGTAACTGTTGCGCATCTTACCTCAACTGAACTCAAATTCAAACTTGTCCATAGTGAACTCATACATGTTTGATTGAGTGCGATTGGTGGCGGCGGTTGTGTTTTTGTTCGTTGTTGGGGTTAACTTTTTTTTAGTTATGTTGATTTTCAGAGAGTCGAAGAAAAATTAGAGAAATAGAGAGAGAGAGAGAGAGAGAGAGAAAGAGCTGAAATACTGGAAACACCAACAAGAACAGTGCATAACAGTATAAATCAACACTTTGATTGTCGGTGCAAAAATTTATTTCTTGTGAAAATTTGCAGACTTTGAACTTTGCACTCTTTTTCTTCTTCTTTATTTCATTTGGTGAAATGTGTTCTTTTCTATGAGATTTATAAGCAGGATTCGAACTTTACTACAATCGTAGTAAATTTATTACGTTTTACAAAACATTTTAAAATCTACTCCGTCACTCCGCTTGAGCTAAAATCTACTACTAAAATCTTTTCTATGAAATTTATAAGCAGGATTCGAACTTTACTACAATGGTAGTAAATTTATTACGTTTTACAAAACATTTTAAAATCTACTCCGTCACTCCGCTTGAGCTAAAATCTACTACGAATTTTTTTTTTCGCTGCATACTATTTGCGCAGAAAATTTCATATAATATTATAATAATTTTTTAATGTTCCCTGCCAAACTTATGTCTGTCTTAAAGAGAGAGAAAAAGAGAAGTTCCTATAAGAAATTAGGTCTATTCACGTACTTTCCCAGTAAAAACTTGCAGAAAGAGAGTAAAAGAAAGATTGAGAAAAAAATTCTCCCGAAGAGACATATATGTAGCAGAAAAAGTATGTGAACAGAAAACTAGTAGAAACTTGGAAGTAAACAGCTGATCGATTCTTTTGACATCTATTTTTAGTGGAAAAAAATATTGTGCGGTTGTGATTTTTGTAAATTAAATAAAAGTTTTAAAAAGAGATCATCCCAAATTGAGGTAAAGTGCTCTGCAAAGACTTTCAAGTGAGTGGAAAGTACAGAAAACAGCATTGAAATGTGTAATCAATGAATTTCTTTATATTCAGATGCGATTTCTTTGCAGGTTGCTGCTCTTGCTGGTGTAATTAGAGTTAATAATTTGTTGAAATCATATCTTGTGGCACACCAGTATTCACAAATATTTATATCTTCCACAGCATCACTAATATTTATTTTTTCACTCAGTTTTATTAAAAACCACAACAAATTCACGAAAATTAATAAAACACACTTCTTGTTGACGTTCAAATTTTTGTCAGTTCTTTTTTTTTCGGCAGCAAAATATTCTTGCAAGTAAATAATTTGTTAGTAGAAATTTGCAGCTACTTTTTCTTCTCTCACTTTTTTACGCTTTCGTTTTTTTCTCCCTTTGCAAGTTTTTCGAGTACGTGAACACTTCACTAGTAAAAACTTGCAACAATTTATAAGAATTTGTAACAATTTCTTGTATGTGAACAGACGTATTTGCCAACAGATTACCAAATTTGATTGAATGTTTATTATAAACTTTCAACTAGACAAATTCTCTAAAAAGCCTCAGAATTAACAGAGGCACTGAGAAAGAAATATTATTACTTTTTGGCTAATTATTGCTTTCTAATATGCAACTGCTACGTTCGGCCTTCCTCCTTTACTCCTATTTAACCCAGTGTTGACCTATGATTTAAAAGATTTTTGGAGCAATGAACGCCTTGGCCACAACCTGCTTATATAGTCCAAAAAAAAAAAAAAAAAAATTTATTCAAATAGTGTCAGTTTAGGATTTCTGTAATTATTCTAATTTGATTCTCACTATTTTTTTAAGCTTTTGCAGTTCTTATCTTACATTCTTTTACGGTGTAGTTGATTGTAGAATTCTTGCGAATTCATCAGTTACTTAAAAATATTTAAATTTGTTCTACAGTACCCATCACCAACCACTTCCAATATTCTCCAATAGTAAGCAATTAAATTTTTAAGCAAACTTTCCAGTCCCGGGATTTATACCCAACTAGCAGCAGCAGCTGATGCCTAGAGAGCATAACAATATGCAACAGGCAAACATTTTGTCTAATGGATAATAAACATAAGCAACCCCGTACTCCCCGCCATCCATCAAATCAACAGCATATCACACAAATGCATGGAAAGCCAAAAAGCCTGGGATACTTCCAACAAGTTGTGTTGATGTTTGAAATGAAGAACAAACAAAATAATAATCAAAGCATCAAACATGTCGAATGTTCGTATGTAATTATACAAAGAAAGCGCAAAAGCAAATAACCTCAGTATAAATAAGAGCGAACCAAACAGTCATGGCGAATATAATAATACAGCTTTATGCAAGTAAATAAGTAAAATTGAGTTCACTATTCTTATGTTCCTGTTTTAATTCTCTGTCACATAAGATGATGATAGACGACTGGCGATTGGATTTTTTTTTTTTTTGTTGCACGCAACTGTCTCGTGCATGGAAGAAGGATCTTTGATGGAAACTGCAAACTGCTAAGAATTGCGTAACTGCAAATTTCAAGCCTAATTAAACTTTTGAATGCGTGAAATGAAGATGATCATCACGAGAGCAAGAAGACTAAGCTTGCAGCTGAAGTAAGATAGAAGACTGCATATAAAATGTGTTAAATGATTGAAGCCTTCTCGCTTGCTTCTTAGGTTTTGCTTTTGGCACGCAACACTTGATTATATCAACGAAGGCAGGTAGATAGGGCGGACGTCCTGCTGACATGCAGTTGGAGTTGGTGATGTGATGAGTTAATTTATGTGAAGACAGATTGGGTGTTTAAATGAAGAATTGTGTGTACTTACTTTAATTTGATTAAAATTCCTTGAATAAGTTAATAGATCAAGTAAGTAATTAAGAAAAGTTAGTTTCAGAAAAATGTAGAGAGAAATAAGTTTGGTTCTTCGTTTCGAAGATTAAATGATCGTGAATATCTGGGAACGTTGTCTATTCCACTGTAAAAAATTCGATTTTCCAAAGGTGTGTCGATTCATTTGATCGATAAAGCTCTTGGATTGCTGGAACTTCTACTTGAAAGATATTGGCAGTCAGTTGCGGGTTTGAGAGGGGATCTAAAAAGGCTCAGCTCTTCCCAATTATATGAATAGTTATGACTTTTAAAAATCTTTCTACACCGAAACTGTTATTATATTAACTTGAATTTCAGGAACAGTTTATAGATGCCCTACTTTTTGAGATCTTTAATATGCGTTTATGTGTTTTTTAAATCGAATGTTATCGTTTTGTTTTGAGTCTTTTATTAGAGCTGGTCTGGTCGATATCTGGGGAGATATCACAACAAGCCCAAGTTAGCCGTAGTGATCTGGGATCGTCTTGCCCACCTCCCCTACAATCTAAATCTAGGTCTGGTTTCTCATTTAAATTTTGCTCTGAGTTTTTGTTTACATTAGTAACAAAGCCATGACTCATACAAACAACTTAAACTGTCAACTCCCACTTACGTACGCCCCTTCGTTTTTTTTTCTACTTTTTATTTTTGCACACTCTTCCGAACTAATAGAAAATATAAACAAATCAACGCCTAAGGTTGGAACCCGCTAACAAGTTCATATGTATAAGTAAGTCCAAGCAAAACCAACAACAACAACAATAACAATGTCAACAATGAATATTTACTATAGGAAAAGAGAGAAAGAAGAAAAGGTGAATGACGCGCATGCGCATAATATTGTTGCGAATGCAGTGGAACCCAGCAAACAAATTCAATTCAATTTAACTACAATGAATATATAAGTTCTATTATTGAAAATAACTTAGTGCACCATAACTCCAAGTTTACCTTGCTGGGTTTAGTTTATCTCTCACCCATGTATGTATGCATGTATGTGTGCGGGTGTCGTCTATACGCAGGCGCACGACGCAAAAATTGCTTACTTAACTCATAATTTATGTTATGTCTTGATTGAAATTACGCTGCCGGGAGCTGAGATGGACAAACACACACACACACACACAAAAGGAAGATAATGCATAAGACCAGCAGATGCAATTGAGCATAGAATGAGGATATATTGTTGGCCAGCCGGACGCATTCAACTGTGTGCATGATTAAGCAATAAATTACAAAGTATAGGTAAAAAGGTGTTTGCATAAATAATGATGATGATGTCGATGGCTATGGACGATGGAGGAAGTTAGTTGCTCCCACTGCAGCAACGGTACATTTCTTTTTGTTTATTTAAGCTTAACGATTTTCGTAATTTGTTGTTGAGTGGATATTGTTGCTGCTGCTGCTGCTGTTCTTGACAACATAATGATTTCTATTTAAAAGAAAGAGAGAGAGAGAGAAAAAACCCATAGGGTCCGATTGTCAGCAGCTCCCCTGAGGAGTAAAAGGTCAGCACTTGTTGTTTTTGTTTTGTTAACGAACACTTGCTGCTAAAATGCAATCGTTTCCGAATCAAATGACGACAAGATCATCGTAATTTAAAATAATAAAAATGCTGACGCAAAGATTTCGTGAGAGGTCTTTTAAAGCATTTCGAAAAGAAGAAGAAGAATATTGTAGAGCAGAGCAGAAGAAAAAAGGGAACGAACTGCTAACGCAAAGATCTCGTTTGAGGTCTTTCGAAACACTTCAAAAGGAGCGTAAAACGAAGTGCTTTCTTCCAATGGCATGCAATGTTAAAAATGTAATGGTTTGTCATACGGAGAGGAAGCGCTTACAGCTGACTTGTCAACACACCGAAAAGCATTTTGCAGTGCTTTTTTTCCCGTTGGGTATCAGTGTTGGTGATTATTGCATAATAAGGTTAGAAGTTCGAACCTGAATACTTTCAAGATATATACATATAAGATATATAACTTTTTTCTATTAGTTTTCACTACTCCATAAATCAATTTAAATAAATATTTTTTTTTTAATAAAAAAACATGTTCATTCACACACTTATTAATTGTTTTTTTTTTTTTTTTTTTTTTTAATCAAGAAGCTCACATCTAATTGCTCAATTTGTTTTGGCCTTTCAAAATATTTGCCATCCCTCTACAATGTCTACAATGATGTATTCAGGTATATCCAAGTAGGTATTTAACACCTTGTTGAGGTCTTTTAGCTTTCAAAGAAGCTATTATTATCATGTTAATATGTTTAAAAAGTTGTTGGGATATCAAAGAGATACAATCCTACATACGTATAAAGTTATTCATACTTCATGTGGCGACTGTAGCTGCTTGAGGTTTTGATGATGTGCGAACTTTGAAAAATTCACATTGATGAAGTTCACGTGACGAGTGCAAAAGACCCATGATAATGTTGCTAGAGTGAAAAGAAGAGGCGTTACTCATAAAATTTATTTAAAAAAAAAAAACTGAAAAGGTTTTTTCGTTTTTTTTTTTCCTAGGTACTTGTTTTCATTTATATGAAAGTCATAAATTTCTACTGTTAATTGAAGATTTTGCGGTTTATTATTTTAATGATATCAATAAATTTAGTTACCAGTTATCTGTCAGTAGTTTTGAATTTGAAATCTAACTTGAGGTTAAGTTTAGGTCATTGAAAAGAAATTAATTTTTAATTAATTTAATTAATTTAATTAAAATTAGTTGATATTATTCGTGAGTTTTAAGTGAAATGATTGATTTGAAATCAGATAGGTTTGAAAAAAAAGCAAAGTTTTGCAATTTTGGATTATTTATTCATGTAATTCATTGAGGTTAAGTATTGCATTGAAGCAATTAGTTATTTTGGTTAATCGGTAAAACTTTGAAGGTTACAAAAACTATAAACAAAATTTTATAGGAAAATTATAAGAAGAGCTTATTGCGGCATTTCCTTATAACACAGTGCAACAAAAATTTTATACGCCTGATTTTTCTTCGGTTTTATAGTAATTTAGAGTCGCTGATTATGACTGTGTACTCAATTTTTCTCCATTACCACTGGTTCTCCCATAATATCGGAAGAAATACCAGAAATCGGAAAAATGGAATCTTCAACTGCTATTAAGAAATTTGTTTATCTTACCAGATACGAGTTTGATTACTGAAGAAAGGTGTTAAGCATAAAGAGCAATTTTAGTTTAAACGTTTTTACTCTATCTTCTATACTTCCTCTTGAAAACGGGGATTTATACCTTATTTTTCGTTAAATGATCGATAAAAAACCATTGAGAAAACTATTATACTGTGTTTGGAGAAAGTGTTGCCTGTTGGGTCCTAGAACAACAGAATGATCTACGAAGTACACATATCCCTGAATGATGCAAAAAAAAAACTGCTCACACTGCGTAAGTAAATAATGGAAAAGTTTGTTGTTGTTAGAAAATCAAATACTTGTATTACAGATCTGTGGTTCAATCCCATTTGGAGGCAAAATTTAAAAAAACTCTCATGATCAGCGAACCTAAATTACTACTTCTGAGGTGTCCAATGCCATTAAAAACGCCAAAGCGTCCAAAACGCTTGGTCCGAATGGGACTCCCTTAATGATGCTAAAAAACCTGGGAATATTTGGGTTGAAGTTTTTAACAAAGATTCTCAACTTTTCAATCGAAAAATTCATCGTCCCAGACATCTGGAAAGTCGGTCGCATCATGCTGTTTCTCAAACCAGGCAAACCTCAGGACCAAGACAACCTTCTGCTGCTTTTACTAGTCGATAACTTATCACTTGCAGCCCATCAACATGGCTTCCGAAAGCAACTCAGCACCACGACGGCGCTAACCAAGTTCCAAGTGCAAATCACTAGAGGTATGAATGGGACTATTTTGTTGGCACTGGACCTGGCAGAAGCGTTCGGCACAGTAAGTCGCTCAACCTTGTTGCAGGATCTCTGTAATTCGGTACTGCCCAAAACCACCAAGAGATGGCCCGCAAATTATATGAGCGGTAGACACGCATATGTTCAATTCCGGAACGTAAAATCCAAACAAAGGCGAGTGAAACAAGACGTTTCGCAGAACGGTGTCATGTCTCCTTTATTATTCAACTTCTACATGCCCAATATGCTGACATCACCAGCCAACCTCACACTTGTTACCTATGCAGATGATTTCACTATCCTCGCCACGGGCTCCAACATCGCCGATCTTACCAACAGAATTCTTCCTCAGTCGTAACCTAAAGCTTTTAAGTGAAAAATCCTAGGCTACCCTGTTCACGCTATGTACTAAGGAGGTTAGACGAATGCTGAACGTACATGTCGATGGCTGAACAATTCCGATAGTAAAATACCCAAAAATTTTGGAATTTGCAGGCCTGCAACAAGAATGCAGCCCTGCGCACTATCACTGGCTGCCACCTGATGACAGACGAAGATCATCTGCACGAGGAAACCAGGATGCTGAAGGTCAAAAGTCATAATGAGCTATTGGTGAAGCAATTTTTGCTGGACTGCCACAACGACGGACACCCTAACCATAGACTCACCTTACTTTCACCCCTACCCCGGAAAATCCGGAAATACCTGACCATACATGACGAGGATGTCCTCGAATAATAACTCGCTGGACCACAGCCGCAATCAAGCAACTTCATGCTGAAGCGGTAAGTGATGCAACGTGTGCTCACCAGCAGCCAAACATAGTCCTTAACGGAAGACACCCTGCTGTAATTGATGTGTGGAAAAAACTATGCCTCTGCCGAGGAAAACTAGGTGCACCTTGGTACAACTCAGGTCGGAATACAGTAAGATCAACAAATCTCACCTATCAAGAATCGACATGACTATTCAGGACGTATGCCCTGAATGTGGTCAAACCCCGCACGACACTAAACATTTATTTAATTGCCCTCTGCACCCCACTAACTTGACACCCAGAAATCTTTGGATACACCCTATAGAGGTGGCAAAAGCAACTCTAAACTACTATAGAACCGTTGGAAAATCACACGCATAAGACAAAACTTGAAATTTTGTTTCACTGTGTAATGTGATGCATTCACTCGTAGGGGAGGAGGGGGGAATGTTGGGGCATTATTGGCAAAAGAGTAGGGATTACATAGCCACAGCTCTTACCGAGATTTCCTGGGGTTATTGGCTTGAAAGCTTATAAATCTATTTATTTTTAACTATTTATAAAAACGACAGGAGTTTTTGTCTGTGAATTCACTTTAGTTCCACTATAAAGTAAAACCAATTACTCGAATTTAGGGTAAAATTCAATGGAACTTCAACCTTCATTATTGGATCTGAAAAATGCGGGCTTGTCTAATTTTTATTGCTGGACTGCTTTGAACCAATAAATAAAACAAAGCATAAATGAAATGTATAGAATCATAGTGGGTCAAATCCATTTTTTCTCAAACCGAGTTTGAAGTGAGTCCTCTCTCTCTAGAGAGTAATCTAGTTCTAAGTTTAAAATACCAGGTGCAAATGGTGTCAATCTCTTCCTACATTCAATTAAGAGTTCCCTTGCGCCATTATTTTCATGAGAAAGAAAAATTTTAAATAGTGATCGAAAAAAATAGACAAATTGTCTCTTTTGTCCGATCTACCCCCACACTAATACATACTCATTTCAGAAATTATTCAGTTTCAGATATTTAAGTTAGACTATTGATAATAGTTTTATACAAGAATCAAATAGGTGGTATATTCAAGAAGTGCTGGAAAGCCTGTCAACTTTAACTACAAAATTTTGAGAGTTATATATTATGTACTTGATCCACTGCGATTATAAACGCCTCAATAATATCATCAAACCTATGAACCTTGAGCTTATCCTGTGAAATTTTAGAGATCTTGCCAAAAAAAACTCAAAAAAAAGAAAGCCGGTTTAGATAAAATAGGCTCTTGAAAAGAGTACGATTGGTAACCCTAATCACACTGTAAAAAATTCAATCTCAAAATTGAAATTAATTGCTGTTCATAGTCTTTCCAGAAACTTTATAGACTCAAGTGATTGTGACCCACGGGTAATATACTTAATTGAAAATTTATGCAATTTCTCACCGTAAATTGAAATACTCCAAAACCAAAAAAAAAATATTAAACTCTACGTTATAAAAATCTTCTTGGAATTTGAAGAGTAACAATCAAAAGCAACAGCAGCAACATAAGCATTAAAGTTAATTAAAACAATTAAATTTTAAGAATAGGTAGCGATATATAAAAAAAAAAACAAAATATTTTCATACAATTAATTTAATTGAAAATAAATTTCATTTTCTGTGTGGAACGTACGACCTTGTCTAAAAAATAAAAAACAAAAAAAAAAGTCAAAAATGTTTGGTTCACATATTAAATTCAGCTTAATCTATAAAAACAAAAGGTGTAAAGTTAAAATAATAAAAATAAAATTACGTACCTATAGTACATACATATAAAAACAAAATTATAATGAAAAAAAAATAAAATATAAATACTTGCATTATTTTTTTTTCTAATTATTTACAGCAACCTACAGAGATTTTGGCATCAAGATTGGCTGCCTATAAGCGTTTCTTTCTTTTTCATACTTATGTACTTAATTTATTTAAAATGCACAGTGGGTTAATTAAGTGATTTTATGTAGAAAAAACAGTAACTGAATTTTGCTGGCTTAGTGAATCGGTGTTAGACCAGTGTCTGCAGCTGCCAAAGTTTCGTTTCCCAGACTCTGAGGTAACTCAGTGAATGTGTGTTTGGTTTGAAGTACCAAGTCCAAGGGTGCGATTCTCAGGTAGAAATTTAAATTCACAAAAATATAAAGAATCTACCTAATCAATAATAATAAGTGACATAGTTTAGGTTCTGGGTCTAGTCAAATAACAAAAAGTTTCTTTCTTAGAATCAAAAAACGATTTTCAGAGGTGCAAGTTAAAATTCCATAATTTTTCAATCTATATTTTGCAGAAAAATGGAAGACACTTCTAAGGTATATAAAATATTAAATTCTTGTGAAAATTAGTGAAGCTATAGTCCGAAATATCTCGACAACTCCCATTTTTTTAATTTTCCCAACTTTTGAAACAATTTACTCATATATTTTGTTTTACAAAAAGCTTTATCATTGAATTATAAAGATTTTAACTCAATAAAACTTTTAAAGCAAATTACTCTCTGTCTGAAAATCGGACATGCGACAACTGGGTCTTCAGTCTAACACCTATTTATTTAATTTCATTTGGTTTTGAACAAATTTAGATAATTCAACCGAAAATTTAATGCAAAACCGTGTTTATTAATGCAGAAAATATGTAAGTGATAAGATTTAAAAGTTGAAAAAATTTAAAAAAAAATCATAATTTGGACTGAAGCTCCACAATATTTATCCAAATAAAATATTAAACTTTAAAATTGGTTGAAAAATCCTAGAGCTTAAACTTAAAATATATCCGCACCTTTAAAAACCGGTTTTTAATGCTAAGTTCAGATTTTGAGAGTATTGAGTATTGTATTGAATATTCCTGGTAAGCAAATTTTCTTCAATCCGACTAGACCTACAACTTGGATTAGCCACTTAGAAAGTTCATTTTTACAGTAGCATAGAGAAATTAGATTTTTTCAGTGAAATACAGTAGAAGTACAGTCTAGATTTGAGAATTTCAATGCCTTATCCCTCCATTATAAATTTTCGATTTTAGAGTTAGAGTTAAAGGTAGGCTGGACTTCATCAAAGCACTCAGTCTCGAAGGTTATTGTACTATACCCAAGATAGAGCCAGTAGAAGAGTGTAAAAAAACAGGAAAGATATGTGAGGGGATAAATCGGAAGAAGAAAGATCTAGGGTCTCACAACCTCGAACTTCTTTGTTTTACTGATGAAACTCAGAAGCTCAGGAAGAGGAAGAGAGTATGGACATTGTTAATACTAAAGACATCACTACCCAACAGCCTTAATCTGATTTTCGTGAACGCCAGACAGCTACAAAGATAATGTCCCATAGTATCGTGGTCCACAAGACACAATTGGCAGGTTGGATCGGTGATGACACCCATATTAGTCATATGCTGACCATTATGTTGTGCCCTGTGATGACACCCACCAGTAATCTCAGGTCCTTTCTTCTAAGTTTCCCAAGAAATTCCGCTGATTTTCTGTTAGGTTTTCTCACGAAGCAGTTTTCGGATACTTCTGCACTAAGAAACTTTCGTTCTTTCTAGATTTGAGTGGTTTAGTGAGTTATATATTTTTGACCACTAAAAATAAGGAAATTTCCATTTTTCCTAGTATTGAGTGGTTTAATGATTTATTCCTTCAAGCTTTGAGTGGTTCAATTATTCTTATACATCTATGAATATATGAATTTCAGATCACTACTAGTTAAGGATGTGGCCCTTTGTTCCTCCCTGGAACCTTAGGAAACATATATATATACTAGTTAAGGGTATTTCTGTTCTGTCTACTCTGAGTTCAATGACTTATGCTTTCTTTATAAATTTACAAATCACTCCCAAGCTTTAATGGCTCAGTGACTTATCCTTTCACTACAAATTTTCAAATCATTACTAGACAAGAAAACATCGGTTCTCTCTAGAAATGGTGGTACCGATTTCTACAAGACAACGAAACTTCTTTTTTTGTCTAGCTTTAAATTTCTGCCTGCTTGAATTCCTGCATTCCTCCGCTTTCCCTTTAAATAGTCTTCATAGATATCATGACGTTTTTGTGTACTACTAAAAGCTCATGTAGGACCTAGAACAAACCTTTCGAATCCATTCTTTTATGTGAGTTTTATTTATAAACGAATGGAAGGAACCTACAGTTTTATACCTAATCCGGAGTCCGAATCCAGCGAAATGGAAAACTTTTTATAGGCAATTCTTACACTGGGAGATTTCCCAAAAAGATTTTTATTTTCTTCTTTTTTTTGAGAAATGTGATCCCGGGCACCTCTGCCAACACACTAACCACTAGGCTACGGCGACTTTTCTGTATACTGAAATTAAATACTCTAAAGCTCTGAATACGTAGTCCTATTCCACTTTCGTCTAACTATTTTTTGCAGTTTTTCTTTACTTTTAAAAGCATTTATAATTAGGGATGCAAATTTCATGCACGATAAACAAAATTAACATTGATTTTCAAATTAGAAATTTAAAATTTTAAATCTGAAAGAAAAAGAAAGAAAGACCCAATAATAATTTTTTATATATTTCTGTCATTTTCTTTCTTATATCAGACATTTGAATTCTAATTTGAAAATCAATGCTAACTATAGAAAAAAAATTTATGATGCATGAAATATGCATAAAGCTATGCAATAAAGCCCACTGTACTTATGATACTTTTATTGTTATGTTTATTTGTATATATGAAACAAAAAAAAAAAAATGAAAAAAAAGGAAAAAAATAAAAATCAAATTCCCTTCATAACAATTCCCCATGAAACAATTGCATTCAGTATCTCGTACTCGTACATCGTTCATTGTTACCAACCATCAACCAATGCTGGTATGGAATTTTGGTTAATTTGATTTTAAACATTTTACTGATTTTGTTTCTTTATGATTTGATTATAAAAACTCAACTCTTATTATAATTTTTTAATGAATTTTTTTTTTTTTTTTTATATATATTTTTAAATTGAAGCTTTTTCATTTTTACTACCTGCGGCTCTTTCAGATTTTTGCGTGGCGTCGTCAACAAGTTTACAACGACGAGCTTCTTTCAATATTTTTTTATATATGTATTTTGAGGTGAGGCCTTTGGAAATTGTTGATTGTTATTGTTTGTTGTTATTTAGAGTTTTTGAATTTATTTCATAATTTAAGATTAAAATCTTAAAGTTGCAAAAAAAAAACAAAACAAAACAAAAAAAGTGTGAGTGTGGTTATTATTAATTTTGTTGTTATAACTAATGACTTAGTAATTGTGCACAATGGTGGTAAATATTTATTAGTTAATTTTAAATAGTGACACTGCTTCCTGATTAAAAATACTATGCTCCAGCTGTTTTAAACTCACTTCTTATGATTTAGAAACCATAAATTCATAGACATTTACTTACTTACTTACTTTTCTAGTTTGGCTTGCAGGATCTCTGCATCAGGTCAAATAAATTTAAAAAATAAGCGTTGAAGTAGTTCTAATGCAATAATTTGAACTTAAGTTACTTTGATTTTCACAGCTTTAAAGGTTTTAGAAAGGATTCGTAAGAGGTATTATTATCTGAATGTGGTTTGAGAGGCTTAGAGGAAAAGCGGTATAACTTTTACGTTCAGAAAAAAGTGGAATAATTTTGCTTAAGAGCAAAAGCGGCATAACTTTTACGTTCAGAAAAAAGTGGAATAATTTTGCTTAAGAGCAAAAGCGAAACGAAGTCTTTTAGAGCAAAATTTTAGCCCGCTTTTCCTCTCGTCCTGTTATATATTTCTGGAATGCGTAGTTATTTTCCAAACCTTCCTAGAACTCACATTTCTAACCTAGTGCTTTTTCTGCTTGTGGCTCAGCTGGACATATGAGAGGCTGAAAGAAAAAGTGATATAACAGTTACGTTCAGAAAAACGTGAAATAATTTTACTTTGGAGCAAAAGCGAAACGAAATATGTTCAGAGCAAAAATGGAACGAAATATGTTCAGAACAAAACTGAAATAAATCACTATGCCGTTTTTGCTCTGAAAGAGTTGGTAAACCATTTTTGCTTTTACTTTTAAGTCGTTTCATTTTCACTATAAGCTTGGCCCGTTCTTGCATTGAGATATTAAATTATATCACTTTTGCTCTTATATAAATTTTAGCCCGCTTTTCCTCTCGACCTGTTATATACTTCTCGAATATGTAGCTATTTTCCAAACCTTCCTAGAACTCACATTTCTAACCTAGTGCTTTTTCTGCTTGTGGCTCAGCTGTACATATGAGAGGCTGAGAGAAAAAGTGGTATAACAGTTACGTTCAGAAAAACGTGAAATAATTTTACTTTGGAGCAAAGGCGAAACGAAATATGTTCAGAGCAAAAGTGAAACGAAGTATGTTCAGAGCAAAACCGGAATAAATCACTATGCTGTTTAGCTCTAAAAGAGTTGGTAAACCATTTCTGCTCTTACTTTTAAGTCGTTTCATTTTCACTCTAAGCTGTGTTACTTGTCCCGTTCTTGCACTGAGATATTCAACTATTTCACTTTTGCTCTTATATAAATTTTGGCTGTCATTTATATTATTTTCTGTTAAATATTATCGTGTTTTTTTTTCGCGCCACGACACTCGCTTGTTAAATACTTTATTTAATTTTAATTTCAATAGAAAGTGCAGCCGCATGCTGCATGTTTAGTTGATGAACATGAATCTAATATTATTTTCCACGGGAAATGTTACGCATCGTCCCTAACCTCAAAAAATTAAAAGTCCCAAAAAACAGTTTTTCGTATCTCACGTGTCCCAAGTCATCAGAAAACTTCCAAAAAAAAAACTTATTCTTCATTAATATTTTTGGTCCGCCATCATGCCAAATCAAAAAAGGTCTTGTTGCATTCGAAACTAGAGATAATAAACTTTCATTTGAGCCCATACATGCCCAAAAATACCTTAACCAATTTTGGACAGGAGGGGGGGGGGGGGGGTCTCCATCCGACAGAGAATTCCCCATATATTTTTCTCTATCTCCTCTAGAAATTTACAATCAGTTTTCATCATGAGATTTAATATTTAGAAACTAAAACTTTAACGTTTTCTCATCTTATGTGTTTTAAATAAATATTTATCAAAATTAAAATTATTTCACATCACAAAATTGCAATAAAGTTAAGAACTTTCAACTTAAATAATGTCAGCAGCATTAATTTCACTTATGAAAGAGACAAGAAATAACCAAGCAAAAAAAAAAAATTCAAATCAGAAAATTCATTCAAAAGATCATTCAACAGAAATTAATAATCTGGAATAAGTTTTCAAACTGGCATGTAATAAATGATTGCCGAGGTAAGCTGTTATCGTCGAGCTACGAAGAATCAATAATTACTATTTAATGTCAAAAAAGGTAAGCAGCTTGTATGCAGTTTAGATCAGTGACGGCCTAACGTACACTTAATTGAAAAAAAGCTTTAAACTCTATTTAATACGTATACGATTAAACTGTACGTGCATGCAAAGAGATTTTCAGTAGCCACTGTTTCTATTTTCGCGATTTTTAATAGTAATATAAATGAGTATATTGTCCATGGTCTAGAATGGCCCTCACTGGTTTAAATCAATGATGCTGTTTCCTACAATCGCAAGTGAATTCGTCACTAGTTCAGTTACCATTTTTTAGGTATGCATTTCTTTCTTAATATATTCCATAATGTATTAATTTCTTTAAAAAGTATAAAGTATAAGACCCTTTTTTTTTTTTTTTTTTTTTTGCTGGGAAAATACTTGCTTGAGTGTTGTCTGAAGGAAATTTACTAGCACAGTTGCTCGTTTTGCAGAGAAAGCATCTCATGTGCTTTAAAGACAAATGTGTTTAAAATAAAATTTAACAAAAGTGTTGATGGTAAAGGTTACGCCCATTAGGTGACGCACGGAAAACAATGAATAATAGAGGAAAACACATACACACGTACACTTTAACTCACATGCATTGATATGAGAGTATTAGTTAGGAAAGTAAACAGCTGATGTATTGTTAGCTGATACACATAGCAACTCGTATAAGCAAAAGTTTACGGAATAAGCATAGTACATAATAAGGGTATTCATTGCAAGGAATTTTACGAGGCAGTTTTCACGAAGACACCGTGTGAGAAATGTGTAAATTAGCACACGTTGGAAATGAATTTCAAAAAGGTTGGCAAAACTCAAAAAATATTTTTTGAAGTGAAACTTCTTTTCTCTTGTCCTAGAGTAAAACCAACCGGATGTGACGTCGCGCGTAAGTTTGCAATGCGACATAATTTTGTCGAACAATGTGCATGAGGTGCTAAATATCAATTTTCCGTAACTGAATTCACGAGCAAACTATATAGCAAACGATTCATAAATAGTTTTAATTCAATATAACATATTAATTACACACACACACACGCCTATGGCAGAAAGAACAATGTGTAGCGTCCCCATCTTAAAGTTTATGACAGTTATACATTTCACACACAGATGGCGCAAATGTCCAAGGAATTACATGAAGATGTCGCACACAAAAAAAGTTCACTACAATTGTCATCGACATTACCGGTACAGAGTTGCAATTTTTGTTCTAGCATTAATCCCAAAAAAAAAAATTGGTTGTGTATTAATGAACACAAGGCAGAAGTGAAATTTCTTGTGAACTAAACGAAACACAAGCAAATGAAATTAAAAAACACAATCGAATGAAGTAAAAAATTTAGCGATTGAAAAATTTCATTTGCTTGTGTTTCGTTTAGTTCACAAGAAGTTTCACTTCTGCATTGTGTTCGTTAATACACAATTTAGTTTTTTTTTATTTTTAAATACTCTTTTGTGTATAATATCTCAAAGAGGGAGTTACCTGAATGGTAATGCTGGTAGCATCTAAGTCCGTGACTACTCAGCACTTTGCTCAACATATTCCAATAAATTGTTCGCAATATTAATTCGCCATTTTGTTTTTAAAAATTTTGATAACTTATTTGTAAATAGCAACGCGAAATTCTCTCGTGAATACGCAATTTTGTGAAGATCGAATAAGTTTTTCAACAAATATTGGACCCACAGTTTCTTTTTATGAAAATTTTGATAACAGATTTGTGACCAGTAACGGAAAAAACCACTGCAACCAAAATATCAAAAATATAGGACAATGCGTTATATATATTTTTGTCCACCTTTTCGAAATTCAAGCTCAGTTTGGAGCGTATTTATCATATGTTTGTGGCTGTTCATATAGGCGCAAGCATGAACGACTATCTGAATGAGTTCACACAGGCGTTCATGCTTGCGCTCGTGTGAACAGGTACTTTGACATCAGATTCCGTCCGATTAAAATAAACTATTTCCCATACGAATTTTGACAGTTTTTTTTTCGAAGTTCGTAAAATTACGAGGTTAGCATGCTTCATAAAACTCCCGCGTTTTAATGAAGACCCTTAGTGACTTAACGATAAATACATATGTGGGAGAGAATATCTTAACCGCCGACCACCTCACTGGGTACCTACTTAACATCTGGTATGTGTGTGTGTGTGTGTGTTCTACACGAGCAATTCTTCTTCTTTTGCTGCATGATTTTTCATTACACGTAGAGCATTTCTCTTTTGGCAAAACTGCTGCTGCTGCAACTTGACATCCTTTCATTTATCCCGAAGTTGTGAAGTTGAAGTGTGTGCGTGTGTGGGTGTGGGTGTTAGTTAGTGGTATGGTTATTTCTTGAATGTTAGGTGAACATTTTTGTTTTTTGTTTTTTTTGTATTTTTATGAATTCATGCTGTGAAGTTTAATTTTTATGCTGTGATACACACTTGACTTTTAAAGAGAGATGCAATACAGCAAGTGTGAATGAATGAATGAATGAAATTCTTGTATAAGGATATCATATTTCACACATGAATGGAAAATTTTGAAAACACTTGTTTAAGTTTAAAAGAAAAATAAGAAGATAAAGATTATGCAGCATTTGTTATTTCAAATTGAAAAGTTGGCAACAAGAACAGTTAAGTTATTTGTTAGTAACTTTAATGATTTTCAAATTATTGACTTCTATTTAATTGTAGATCAGTGATGGCCTCTTTATACCATTAAAAAAAAAATTAGCATTTAAAAAGCTTTTGCACTGCGATGAAAAGAGACAACTACATCTAACCAACTTATATAAATTAAAAAGCTTAAAATTTTTTTTTGTAGTAAAAATTTAATTTGGCCGTCACTTCTCTAAATTATTGTTGAATGCGAAGGAAATACATGATTAAATGAATAAATGTAAATAATTTTCTCACATTTAAAAATTAAGGAAAGATAATTTTATTAGCTTTCAAATAAGTAAAAGATTTTTTTCAAATGCGCTTAACTTAAGATGTTATAGCCATAATACTGGAACAAAAAGTCTTCAAGCCTTTATAGCTCATAAGCGGTTGAAAACAAGCCTCTCACACACACTATTTCTTACTAGTTTAGATCTCCCCTTTTACCTTCTTTCATATTGACCATTGGGAAAGAATTACCCGGTATATTTACGATTTTAATTATGATGAATTCATATCAGTAGATACACAAAAAAAAAAAAAAAACGCAAATAGTTAATTGCAATACTTTCAATAGCAACTTTAAATCAGTTAGAAATTATATTATACCATATCATATTTATGCTTTAAAATACTAGAATTACAATACGAGTATACTACAAATGGTCGGCAGTGGTTTGTTGAAATATCTTAAATATCATCTTAATTGCTCGCACTTCCTACTAATGTGATACGCACATGATAAAGCAGAAACTCGATTGCTATAATATGAGTACGCCCCCAAAAGCAATTATATTGTAGGCGATTATATAGAGAGAGGAAGCGTAATTCGTAGTGGGTGTGTGTGTATTTATTTATATCCTTGAAATTCGCACGTAATGAAGTTGTTGTTAGACATAAAACTACTTCACTATAGCATCAGTGTGTGTGTGTGTGTGCTGATTTTGAGTATAAATCATTTTGGTTTTGCAGCTAACCATTTACTCGACAATGAATGTACAAATATTTGTGAAATTGTGGTAAATGTAAAGTGTGATGAATGCGTAACTATGTACGCATTTACACATTTTGTTTAATCATTCTTGAATTTAATTTCTAGAAAAAATTTTCGATTAAGATGAAATTAGAATAATTTTTTTTTTATTTATTACTTCAGTTTATTTGTAATCTGTCATGTTGATTGACATTAGGCATTTCATATTACATATTTAATATTCATATATTCTATATATATTTCACTAAGAAAAATGCAAAACTGCCCATGAAAAACATTTTTCACTGTTCAGGTTTGGAAAAAATTCTCAAATGATTTCTTTAACCTTTTCACGACCGATCTCAAACCAATGAAAACTTTGTATTCTTTTTTTTTTTGGGAGGAGGTGGAGGTATTCTTGTTTACTTACATAATACATTCAAATAACAGGCATAGATTGCTAGACCGTGTAGCAATCTGGATGAAATATTTCAGCCGAATCACTAACTCCGACGGAGCTCCCGTCATAACTACGAATGAAAAATTCGTATTCTTAATTCCGTCGTGGACACGAAATTCTCCCGAATTTTCGAAATTCGGAAGATTGGCATCACTAATTCCGAATGAAACGGAACTTTAATAGTTTTTCGTGATGATTTTGTCCGAATGCTGAAGTGTGTCGGAAGCAGAAGAAAAATAAAGATAAACAGGAAAACAACGTTTTAAAGGAATTATGTTATTTTTTGAAGCAAATCATAATTTCTGTTTTTATGTTGGATTCGACATTGTAATATAATTGAAAATAAAAATTTCTCTTCTGGCCAAGGGATTTATTTTTAAGTGCGTGCCATCAACGTGCATTATGACAACAGAAAATCGCATTCTTCCATAAAAATCTATTTTGGCCTTCCTTGTTTCTTCATTAGTCATATCCATCTTTATCCATTTTGCACAACGCTTTGATTCCCAAATATTCAAGCTCCATTTCATTCGACATCGTTGATTGTATCATTTCAACTTTCTGATGTTTTCGCAACACCATGCTGATATCCACTCTTCGACAGAAATCGCAAGACACCCACAACGTTTCCCAAAGCTGTAACTCACTGCTTTCGATTTGGCCCAAGTTCGTTCTCCACTACATTCAGTACGTACTTGAATGCATCTTTGTTAAGCTGGAAATTAGTATTTATGCTTATACATATATTGCCAGCTCACGCTCCTTGGTTTCCATTTTTCAGCATCTACTTAGACACTCCGTCTCTTTCTATACTAAAAATATCAATGCTGCCATGGAAACAATTTTTTTTTTATAGCTTATTGCACAAAAAAAAACTTCTTTTTGATTAAATTTTATATTTTCTTAAAATTTTTAATACTTTTCCTTTTTACTGTTGACATAAAACAGCTGATTTTTGAATTCGAATTTTTTTTCGATAGTTGGCAACGCTATCTTTAAATTTGTCGGAATTAGAAATGTCATTTTTTTATATTCGTAGTGAGAATTAAATTCCCAACAGGAGCTCTGGACTTAGTGATAAGGATATATAAAAATGAAAAACTATGAAATGGAACAACTGCCCGTAAGAAAGGAAACATATTTCTGAAATCATCAAAGATGGCCACATTTAAATTAATCAATTATCGATTAATATCCAAGATAAAATGTTCTAAAAAGTGTTTAAAAATACACCCTTATATTTTTCCGAAGAACTTTTGTTACTACTTTTCCCTTTTCCATTTTTTTTTTTTTTTTTTGTTGCTGCCTCAGTCATAAATCATATAAGTATATAAGTTACAAACTCTCAACTGTTGCATTTTTTACACTTTCAACAACTCAAACACATACATATCCACATACATATATGTATATATGAGAGACACACATAACTAACACAATTTTCATCACTGCTGCATTAAAATTTTTATCGTCCAGACATGACTTTATAACTTTTCAAATCACTATCACTTTTTATTTGTCGATAAATCCTTCGTTATAGAAGATTAAAATAGATTCGCTTTGTTTCGTATTTTGTTATTGTTAATATGCACAAAACCTATTCTGTTAACAACTGACGGATAGATAAATATATATACTTATATGAAGCTAAACACCTATAAAATAAGCGCAAACAGATCAAAGTGAAGTGATGTTGCTGTGTTCCTGTGATTAGATGTGTGTCTTCATATGTATGTTGCAGCAACGTTGCATATATACATGCACACTCGTATATGTTGCTATATGTGATGAATTGATGGTTATGATGATTCTGCATCATTTACAGCAATAACAATGCATCAAAATCATTATCGGTAATTATTCATTGTGTTGATGCATCGCTGAAACGTTTGTTCGTTCGATCTTCAAAGCGTAAAAATCGAAACTGAACTGGAAACATATCTACAACCATGAATGCATAGAAACATATTTACTGGCATCTGTAGGATTCAAAAAAAAAATTGCTTTCTGCAATACAAATGTATCTATAAGATAAGTAAAAAGAGGATCGCTGTTGTTGTTGGTGTGGCAAGCAATTTGTTTTTTGTTGTTCTTATACTTTTATAATATATTATTTCCTTTCACATCCACCACTCACTCAAAATTCTGCACCGTTTCTTAACTCAACTAATATCTTCGTTTTTTAAATTATTTTATGCTTTTAAATCCTTTTGATTAATATTCTTGCAGTAAAGATTCATCATTTTATGACCTTAACGTATCCTGCACTTATCCATATTCATATTCACACTCAAATGAAAATGTTGAATGAAAATTTAAAAACTTTTGTTTTTGCAGTGGATCAAAGTTTTCATTTTTTGATCAAAGGGAGCTGAATGCTAAGTTAAAAAAGTGTTATCAATTGATGTCTGAGAAAAATCTAAATGGCAAAGTTTTGTAGTAAAAATTTAGGAGGATCATTTCTGTAGAATATATTAACCCTTTAGCTCCTCTTTTTATGGGACAATTTAGCACCGTTTTTGATGAAAACCTGAAAAGTCCTTTCAAAAGAGAGATTTAAGGATTAAAATATTCCACAAAAATATTTGCCAATCAATTTCATTAAGGGTCATCAAAGACATAAAGGTCATATATATAACTGTTAATGGTTTATAACAAGAAATAGCTTTTTACTTCTAACAAATTTGCAATTTATGCCTGGTAAAAAATTCTAGTGTCCTGTCACTACTTTTATATCAAGTGTCGATACATTTTTCACAAACTACAGCTGATCAAACTTTAAGAAAAATACGTATGCAAAAATATGGAAATTTCTTCAAATTTGCATTTTTTTAATTTTACAGCTTTTTGGTATAAACACAACCAAAGCAGCCGGCCTCAGCTTCAACAACAAACACACAGAATTTTACGAATTTGTATGGGAACAAATTTCTGCGGCTTGCTGCCGCCTCAACGACGCTACACTAGATTCTATTCAAATTTTATCAACTTCACAATGTTTTCTCTCTTGGGAAACATTGCCATATTTTTCAAAAAAAGCCAAGTGCTGCCAAGTTTTAGTACGAAAATATATGTATTTTTTCGAGTTTCTTTTTAGTTTCTTCATTCTTTTGATGTTTTTGACGTTTTTGTACAAATAAACGATGTAAATAATTTTAATTTATACAAAAATTTTTTCAAATTACAGAATATTGAAGCTTTCTTTTTATTTTTCGATAATTGATAACTTAAATAAAAATAAAATTGTTGTTGAAACAATAATCAAATCCAACTGCTTTTGTTTTGTTTTACTTTTACATATTCTTGACGCTAGAGGTTGACGCTCTTATTGTGTTTATTCTCTCAGAAGAAGTAAGCGGTTAGAGGCCGGCTGCTTTGGTTGTGTTTATAGCATTTAACTTATAACCCTGCCACAGTCTTTCAGTCGGAAGTACTTACAATCGGGAAGGCATGTCAACTAATCACTGAACACATTATTGAGAGATGTAAGGTTGCAATTTTTACGGACTCTCAGGCCGTAGTTGCAGCCCTTCAGTCCAACACCAACAACTCAAAAAGCTGGTCTGACAGTGCAGGGAGAAACTGAGTACGTTAAGCCTTCATGCGGAACTCACAATCATCTGAGAAATGAGAAAGCCGATGAATTAGCGCGTAAAGGAACCTCTGTTGACCTAACCCATACAAAACTGGTACCTGTTTTTCGGGGGCGATCAAGAAAGGCATGAATCTACACTATCTTTCCTTAGGTAGCAGGAGATGAAGGACACTTATATGAGACAATACAACCCGTGCGACCTGGCCGATATACGATATCGGTTGGTCTAGGGAACCTATCACCAGGGACCGTACAGACATCGCTCTTCTTATTGCCGTCTTTATAGGTTACTGGCCTATAGGCACTCATGCAGATAAACTGCATATTCAACAAACACTGAAGAATTTGCGGAAATTCATACGAGGAGAAAACACTTGCAAATGCCCAGCTTTAGCAGCTGCAAGAAACACTTTCCTAGGAAACTACTTTTTAGACCATTCCGACCTCAAATCGAACAAGCTCCTTAACTACCTTAACTCCAAAAAATGGATTTAGTTCAACATTCATCTTTTTATCGTTAGGAGGGGTAATCGTATCAAAACGGCTCAAAAGCCGCTGATCTATACGCATAGACTGCTATAGATCTGCTATATAAACTAACCGACCATAAGAAGTTTATGAGAATTAACCACCAGACCAAGACAGGAATCAAACCGCAATATTGTGGGTCTAGTGCACTATCCACTAGACTATCGAGCTCGTTATGGGTCGAAGATAAGGTGGTTCTTGATATTTCTATTAACATCGACACAGATAGTTCTAAACTAAAGGCAAAGTCGGTTGCGGCATTTTGTCTAGCATCTTGGGTCTGAAACTCTCCTTCCATCTTCCCGATCATTGCAGCAACTTTCAAGGCGAAAGTAGTGACAATCTATCAAATGACTAAGTGCCTTATTTAAATTGGTCATCAAACAAAACTGCCTCGTGGATTGACTTGGTCCCAAATATGTATTCAACCTCAGCCATAACTTCAGCAGTTCAAAGATTTCGGTACTCATGGGGCAACGCTTAATGGGGAGACATACTGTAAAATTAGAGCTGTCATTCAGTGATTTCTGCCTGAACTGTGACTCTCAGGAAGAGGGAGAAATAGCCCTTCACTTCGTTAGTCTAGCTATTATCCATAAATATTAAGGGCATAGGCATAACTTATAATGGAATCCTTGTGGTTTTTCACACTCCGTAACTGGGAGATTCGCGCCGTTCTACTCTGGTATCATAATTAGCCATTAAGTGAGATTAATTGAAGAAGACTTTCACTCCAACTTAACCTTATCATTCCAGAATTTTTATTTCTAATGGAAAACGTGAACATTATTTTTTTCTTTATGGTAGGTGCCTCAAAAATTTCTTCTAATATTTTGTTGTATTGACTCATATCGAATTCTGTATTATCAACTGGATCAGGGATTAATTCTAATTTCATGTTTGGGGACTCAATGGCTTCAAAGCGATTTTCAATATCAAATTTAATGATTTTTTTTTCAATTAAATAGTTAGGTACTTAAAAGTACTATTACCTTGAGACAGTTAAAAATTAAATTATTTTTTTATTTTCAATAGAATAAAATGCTTGAAAAAAATCGTAAAATCAAATCCAATCAGAAATGCAGTAGAACAACGTTTTTCCTCTTAATAAATTATTACATATGCAAGGACTTTAAGTGATTTTTCGAGTCATTATTGAATTGTGAGTAAATAATAAATTATTCACTTAATTATAGTTAAAAATTTACTGCTTTAAAAGTTAAACATTGTAATTTCGCCAAGGACTGAGATATATTTTCATAAAATCTTAATGAATTTGTAAAATATTTTATAAATCTTAAATAAAAATATAAATAGAATTTGTTTTTTATTTTTGTTAAATTATAATTACCTATATAAAAACTTCAATTCAAATATCGATTCATTTATATCCTGACAATTTGAACATATACGTACTAATTTCCATTCAAGAAAATGCACATAAATTAACCAGCATGATGACATCTCATTCCAAAGGAATTTAAATGTAATGCAAAACATAATTACCACAAATTGTTTTTATTTATGTCACATATTTGCAACAGATTTCTATTGCAGATGACAGGATACACAATTTATACCTAATGTTAAAGAACTAAAATACAGGGTGACAATTGTAAAGTGACGCAAGTTTAATACTCTGCAGCAAGCTTTGCCATTTACGGTTACTTTAATTTGAAAAGCAAATTCATTCATAATTGGCTTTGCTTTTAATTTCATTTGAATTTCTGTTATTACATTTTGAAATTTCCATAAAAATGGACAAGGAAAATATTCGTCGTGAAATTATGAAATTTCATTTGGCAAATTATAGTAGCCGTCAAATTGCAAAGGCTTTAAATTTGTCAAGTCGTACGGTAGACGGAGCTATTATTCGATATAATGAAACTGGGGGTTTTGGAGATAGAGACCGGGGAAAATTTTCAACAGTTGCCACTACTGGTTTAACAGAAAAAATTCGTAAACGAATCAAGCGAAATCCAAGGCGCTCAATGAGAAAAATCGCTAAGGAAGTGGGAGTAAACCGTGAAACAGTGCGAATCATTGCAAAATCAAAGCTTAATCTTAAGCCGTACAAGCTCCGAAAAGCTCAAGACCAATTGACCAGGTTGTTTATCGGAGCATTTTAAATGAACATGTTCTTCCCTGGTCCCAAGATACATTTGGAAATGAAAACTGGACTTTCCAGCAAGATTCTGCACCTTCCCACATGGCAAAATTAACGCAAACATGGATAAAAGACAATTTTTCTGGATTCATAACATCTCAAGAATGGCCACCATACTCCCCAGACTTGAATCCAATGGACTACTCTATTTGGAGTATTTTAGAGAGTAAGGCTTGTGCATCTCAACACCACAGTCTGGAGTCGCTGACAAATTCATTAGAGAAAGCCTGGACTGAAATTGATCAGGAAGTCCTGCGGCGAACAGTCCTACGATTTCCGGATCGATTGAAGGCATGTGTGCAGGCTAAAGGAGGTTATATTGAATGAGGTGGGGTTCAAATGAATGCTTATATATTCAGCAATGTTAACACTTAATTGTACTTAATGGAAGTACGTCCTTTTGAAAATAACTGCTGAAATGTGTGCGTCACTTTACGATTGTTACCCTGTATAGTACAATATAAAAACATTTTCTAATAATCTTTAAATAACACTATTCAGCAAATTTAAAAACTTTCGCAATGAAGCCGAATTTATCGCTGCGAATTCGCAACCTTTTTTCGAAGCATCAATACGAACAATCTCATGTTTATATTTTTCAAACCCGTAACCGGAACGAAACTGAAACCCGAATGAATGTTGAAGAACGAAACTTAAACCGGAACCGAAACACTTGACAATACCGAAACCGGAACGTTATATAGATTCCGTTTCTTTCCTTGGTAATAATTGCTCAAGTCTACGCTCGCTAATATAGAATTCGCACCGAAAATTCGCAGCTGTGTCTGAGCGCCGTAATTCGCAAAACCAAAAAAATAAAATGAAAAATTTGTTTTCGTTTTTACCCATGCGAAACTGAATTTTTAACTTAATCTATAAACTAAGAACTGCCATAGTCCAACACTTGCATCCATATCGGTAAATGCAATTATGAAACTTAAATAGCATAAAATTTCTAAAATGTATTTCCTTTTTCTTCATGCTATGAAAAGTTGATAATTCAAAACAATTAATAGAAATTCTAAGCAAATAAAACTACTAAATTATCTAAGATTTACTCCTTTACCATGCAAAAATTACACTATTCTAGCAATAAAACTACGCTAATTGACAATAATAAGTATTAAAAAAAAATATATGTATATATGTTTGTATGTACATAAATTAGCATTGAAGTGCTGAAGTGATGGCCATAATGTAAAACTTTTTCTTGTTTTTCATGAGCATTAAAATTTTATACTTTTAAAATGTTGCATCATTAAGAATAAAAACATTACACCATGCATAATAGATGGCCACAAAGCAGCTGCGATGTTTAATTCTGTAAACTCCCATATTCCCAATGTACAGTGAACACATTGCTACAAGTAAAAAGTTGGTAGGCAGGGCATTGAAGCAGGGTGAAGAGAAGTAGAAACAGATGGAACATTATTACTGTTATTATTCTATTAACACTTTAGAAAAATGAAAACAAAAAAAAATATAAATGAGAAAGAACAACTGAACAGAATACACTCAAGTAAGATAAAAATTTTAAGAAATATTTTAGAAAACGTAGTGATATTAGTTAGAAAGAACTAAGCCAATCGGAATTTGTTCTGAATATATCTAGTCACTCGAGTTCTTATTTTGGGCATAGTTGGTGGACTTTGTTTAATAGTATGATAGCTTTTTACAAACAACTACTTAGCCCGATGGTTTTTCCGATCTCTTATGAGGTTCTGTTTCGCACATAAACAGATCCAAAGTGAGCGGGGAGATTTTAGTTATCACTATTCATACAATCATTTGAAGAAATTCATGCAATTCACATTTATGCAACACATTTTTTTCAAGTGTAAAAAATCTTAGTCTTCGCATTGGTGGTCATTAGATATTTTCCTCCTTTTGCTTTACCCTTTCCTAATGAAGTTTATACTTAATCTCACAATAGAGCAACCGGTTTAATGAGCAAATTTAAATTGTTCCTGTGGTAATTTGATGCTGCAACATTTGCAACAGATGTGTCTTTTGTTTTCTCTCGCTCAAGTTGAACTTAATTGTATTAAAATTATGTAGAGAAAGGAAGGTGTAAAGTTGTGTGTATGTATGATAGTTGGAAAGAAGTTTTAAGTGTATTTATGTATGTAAGTGGGCAGTATTATGTTATTAAATGCAATTTCTCAAGGATGTCTTAAGTAATTCCAGTTTTAATTCATAGAAATAAATATTAGACAGATGTAACTGCGATCAAATGAGTGCTGTCTTTTGTGTCTCAGTTATAATAAAGTGTTTCCAAATTGAATCTACCTCTAAACTCAAGTATGAACAAGTATTTCATGGGAAAAAGTTACAGAGAATGATGTTGAGATTATTCAAATGATAGTTCAGAGAGGCTACATTAGTCATAAAGGAATATCATACATTTCCAGTTTATATTTGCATCACGTAGTGCTGAAGAAGCCTTGCTATTTCAAGAATGTGGCTTAGCAGTGGCGGATATAGAATAAGGATTTAAAGGGGGGTTGATTTTTTTTATACTAAAGGAAAACATTACATATTGAATAGATATAAGCCTTCTAACAATTACTGAGCTGGCAAAACTTTACTTCTGGAATCAGTTGAAAATTTACATCAAAATTTAGACCATCTATTAAACCGACATATTCAGATCAAAATTCCGAAATTCAAATCACTAACCAAACCAAAATAAAACTGATATTCAGATTAAAACTCACATCAAAAGCAGACTGACCATGAGACCAAATTGCAAATTAAAGCTAAGAAAAAAAAAAAAGATGAATAACTAGGCATAAAGTAGATCAAATTCAGACTAAAACTCAGATCAGAAGCACAGCGAAATTTAAACCAACTCTCATACCAAAATTTAGACAAAAATTTGAAAAAAACTAATACCAAAAGCAGATCAAACACCTGCCCAAATTTCAATCAAAAGTCGGAACAAAAAAATTCAAAAAATCCTCTGACCAAAACAGACTAAAATTCAGACCGAAAGAGACTGAAAACTCATACCAAAAGTTAGAATAAAAATCAAACTAAAACTCAGAACAAATCAGACCAAAACTTAGATAAAAAATAAACCAATATTTATACCAAACTTTCAGAAATATCTCACGACAAAGCAAATGAAAATTCCAATTAGTTCAATTTAGATTAAATTCCAGCCATAAATCAAGTCGAAAGAAGAGCAGAAGCAGACTAAATTTCATACTAAAAATCAAAGCAAAATTAAACTAAAATTCGCAAAAAATCTTTATCCAAAACAAACTAGAATTCAGACCACAAATCAAACCAAAATTAAACTAAAACTTAGATCCAAAGCAGAACAAAATTCAAACAAAACCTCAGACCGGATAAAATTAGTCCAAAATTAGACCAAAAGTCTGAACAAAAATTGGACCAAAAGTCAGAACAAAAATCAGATTAAAACTTATAATATTTCAGAACAAATCAGACCAAAACTTAGATCAAATGCAAACCAAAACTCAAGAAATATTTTAGGCTAATATAGGCCAGAACTTGAACCAAAAGTACACCAAAACTCAGACCAAACGAAGACCAGAAGTCCAACACCAACATTTTGATCAAAATCATATCAATATTCAGGCGAAATCTCTGACCAAAGTTCGGACAAAAATTAAGCATAAGTCAGAACAAAACTTAGATAGGAAGTAAAGCAGAATACAGACTATATACCAAATTTCAGATAAAAACCAGACCCAAACTCATATCAAAAGCAAACGAATAATCAGATCACATTTCAGAAAAAAAAAACAGACAAAAAGCAGATCAGAAGCAAAGCAAAATTCAGACAAACCCAAATACTAAAATTTGTACAAAAATTTGGGAAAAACTTATATCAAAAGCAGACCAAAGATCAGACCAAATTCCTATCAAAATTCGGACCAAATATCAAATCGAAATTCAATAAATTCTCTGACCGGAACTGTCAAAAATTTAGACCAAATTCAGGCTAAAAACCAGACCAAAACAAAAACGAAAACTCATACCAAAAAGCAGGCCAAAATTCTGAAAAAGCAGACAGAAAAAAAAATCTCAGGGTAAAGCAGACCAAAATTTAGACCGCAAACAGACTAAATTCAGATTAAAATTCAAGCTGACCAAATTTTATACCAAAAATTAAAACAAAATCAAACCGAAATTATGAAAAAAAAAACACTCTCCAAAACCATATAGAATACAAACCACAACTCAGACCAAAATTAAATTAAGATTTAGATACAAAGCAGACCAAAATTTAAACATAATCTCAGATTCAAATTGAGACCAAAACTAATACCAAAAATCAGACCACAAGTCTGAACAAAAACCAGACCAAGCCTTGGTAAATAAGTCAAACCAAAGCAGACCAAAATTTAAATCTAACTCAAACCAAAATTCAAGAAATAACTTAGACCAAAGCAGACCAAAATTTAAATCAAAAGGAGACTAAAATTCAAACCAAAAGTCAGAAAATATCTAAGAAAACAATTTCGATCAAAATCATACCAATATTCAAGCAAAATCACAAACCACTGAAAGACGGAATAAAAATCAAGCATAAATGAGACCAAAACTTAGATCCGAATTAAAGCACATTCAGACCAATACTTATACAAAAATTTAGAGAAAAATTAGACCTAAACTCATGTAAAAAACAAACGAATAATCAGATAAAATTTCAGACTAAAAATTAGTACAAACAAGCAGACCAAAAATTAGATCAAAGTTCAGAAAAAGTGTCAGACCAACATTTTGAGCTAAACTAAAAAATAAAAATCAGAACATTAGAAAAGAAATAGTAGAGAAAACTGATAGAAAGGGACATAAAAGGGGTTCAAATTTGGATCAAATGTGGAGTGTAATTTTCAGTATTTAATAGAACAAAATTCTAGGACAAAAAAAAAAATTATTAAAAAATAAAATCATTGTTTTTTTAATTTAGAAAAAAATGTTATAGCTAAATTAAATCAGGTGATAAATTTTGTGTCACCTTGTATTTCGTTATACATACATAAATAAAAAATGTTAAAAAATTTGCATATTTATGTTTAGAGTAAAGAAATTTTTATACGATTTTAAATATTTATAATTCTAGAATTCAGAAAGTGTTTGGGAAAGACTGTAGCCCCCATAGCCTTCTCTCTGGATATATTTTACTGGATTTGTTTTAACAGTATTTCAGTAAGCTTGATTGTGTTGAAAAACACAATAGCCTGCTGTTGATATGGGTTCCTTAATACTCAGGAATTTCAGAAAATGAATTTTCTGACCAAAAAGGGTTCGGAAATTGATTTTTTTTGGGCGTAGAACCTGTGCTCTATTAGTCGTCTAGAACCATTAAAGACCACCATTAAAGACTGGGTCAATTTGACACACAGTCGTAAATGGGAGGAACTAAGAGGCTTTAGACAGACAAAGGTGATGTTACCTGTTATCTCGAAACGTCAGACTTTCTGCTATCACTTAACAGAAAGAGCTGTAGGCAGCTGGTAGTATTATACACAGCAGGGCCGTAGCCAGAAATTTTTTTCGGGGGGGGGTTTTCAGAAAATATTCATAAATAATTTTTATCAAACTGATTTTGAAATACAATAAATTAAATCAATGATACATTTGATGGACCCTATAAAATTAAAATTTTAGGAAAAATTTTCCGATTTTTTTTATTCTTAACCCTAAAAAAATGGCCAAAAGTGACAAAAAATTCCCAGAATAATCAAATTAAATTTTTTCAAATAAATATTATTCAATTTGCATTCTAGTGCATTTTTTTTATCGTGAGGGACATAATTTCATTAACTCATTGACTTCCCACTACTGATGATGTACCCAACCTCAAAAAAAATAACCAAAAATAGTAAAGGCTCATTTTTTTCAAATGATCATCATTGGGAATTTGAGCCATTATCAATGATAAGGAACCCGGATGAGGTTGGCTGATATTCCCTGAACTCGTGAAGTCACAGTATTGAAAGAGATTTTTCTAGTCGTGGTGCTCTGAGCAATAATACGTTAAAACATTTTAAGATGGGTTTTGCTAATAAGATGTAGTTTTTGCGAAAGAATTTTTCACGTTGAACACGAATCTGAGGTCAAAAACTTTTCATCACGTAACGTTTTAGGAAAAAAATGGGGTTCAAGCAAGTCTTATTTTACAAGGATCCGATAATTTTTTCTATTTTTATTAATTTTTAAACTTTTTAAACTGATTCAGGACGAAACCTTAAATCAAAAACAGTTACTGACCTAGAAAAACTATGAATGGAGGAGTGCTCAGTATCACCTTCTCTTTTTGAATCCGTAGTCAAACCTCATGTCGAAGAAAACAAATCGGATTTGATCGGATAGTGTAATTAAGATTTCAAATTTATTTTTTATATTTGACTTTTTAGAAAAAAAACCGATGGAAGTAAAAAATATTGTTAAATAGATTTTATTTTGACTTTTTTTCCATCCATTAGCAATTAATCTCAAAAATTAGAATAAAGTTTTCACATTTCGGGGGGGGGGGAGGGGGGGGGCAGAACCCCCAAAACCCTCCCCCTAAATACGGCCTTGATACACAGGTTACTTATCTTGGGCCAAATATTTAATTATGAATGGCCTGGGAACTAGTGCATTCTGTGTTTCCTGTGGTTTGGAGGAAGAAAGTGAAGAGTCGGCTGACCACTTTCTTTGCGCCATTGAAATTGCTCTGTTTCTCTCTCACAAAACCAGGCCACCGCCCCTCTCTCTCTCTCTCAATACCAGACTCAATTTCAGACGTACTGAAAGTGTTCTTTTTGGCGCCATTGAAATGCTCTCTCTTAATACCAGACACAATTCAAGGCAGGCTAAAAGTACCAGGCGCACAAAAATAAGCCGTAGGTGGATTTGGAAAAATAAAATTGGCATGACGTCATGTTGTAGTTTTAGCGTTATCAAAATTTCTGTATCTCTCTTACTCAATACTGAAGTAAAAAACCCACAGAAGTAAGCAGTATATGGTTCTGGTGATGGAGTAATTTTCCCACGATTTTTTGATGCCACTGGAACTGCTCTCTCCTTTCCTGACGATTTCAAATTGCTTTAACTCTCTCACTATACCAGGCACTATTCCAAAAAGGCTAAAGTCTGAAAGAACCAGGAGCGTAGAAATAAGCAGGTGGATTTGGAAAAAATAAAATGGGCATGGAGGCATTCTCTTTCTCTTTCTTGTTTTTTTTTTTTTTTTGGTGCCATTAGAATTGCTTTCTCTCTTGCGCCACAATTAAGTGAAGAGCACTGTAACACAATTTTTCATTTCTTATTCTCGAAGAAAAGTCTTGCAACTTAATACTTATTCAAATCTCAAGTATCGCCAAAGAAATATGAACAGATATTATTTTCTCTTTCCACAAGTAATTTCTTCAGAATGCATTTATGTATTACAAAGTGTTGTCAGGATAATGAGAAATTTTGAAGCTAAAGGCGATTGAAATAATATATTTTACAAGCAAGCACATTACAAAACAACTTCTTACAACTACTTAGATGGGAAATATAATAATATGAATTATAAAGAATTTTCCTGTCTGTAAGTAGAAAATTATTTCTTGAAATATTTACAACAATATTTTGTTATACTAAAAAGATTTTTTTTTTGCATTTTTTTAATTGCATTAAATATAAAATATACTATGTATGTACCAACAGATATTTATAGATATCCCATTGTATGTCTATTATAAAATTTATTCTTTTGTTTGATGTTAATATCGATAATATTTGTTCATTCGATTTTGGTTTGTTTTGTAAAATTGTGCCAATTATTGATATACATTTGTAAGTATAACTATATAATTGCATATTTGCTATATTATATTTTTTTTTATTCTATGTAGACAAGTTTTATCAATGTAAATAAGTATGTACCTACATATGTATGTATAATCTACGAATGTATTTTTATATTTGTTCTGATTTCCCTTTATGCCCTATATCTCCATCATTTGCGTATTGATTGTAATAAAATATCAGTTAGTCTCCTTACACGTTTATACATTTTTGTATGACTGATATGTCTACTTGTGTGTAAATACTGTACATAAAAGTGTTGACGTATATGTATAGCATATAGTTAGGCGTTTTATCTATCAGATAAGCAAAAATATTTATTTATTTTTTTTATTCCAATTTTTAGCAATTCAAGTTTATTTTTGTATGATTTTTAATAAACTATAATTGATTCAAATAAGTTAATTTCATTTAACATATTGGGAGTATGAATGTATAAACTCGTAATTGTGACTTACTTCATATCTATCATACGCGCCATTTTTTTTACATTGACAGCTATTCTATCTCGAAGAGCGCCAAAAATACTATAAGAATTGATCTGTCAAATAATTTTCATAATTTTACAAAATTATGTTTTACTATAGCTGAAAATGTCGAATTTCGTGCCAACAAAACAACATTTGCGGGAAGTTTTAATTTGCTTCTTCCATTCAAAGAAAAACGCAACTGAAGCTTATCCTGACTGTGCTATAGACGTTAGAATGTGTCAGGTGTGGTATGCCCGTTTCAAAAGTGGTGATTTTGATGTTGAAGACAGGGAACGTTCAGGCGGCCCGAAAAAGTTCGAAGATGAAGAATTGAAGGCATTACTCGAAGAAGATTCATGTCAAACGCAACAAGAACTTGCAGAATCTTTAGGAGTTGATCAATCAACCATTTCTAAATGATTAAAAGCATTGGGAATGATTGAAAAGCAAGGAAATTGGGTGCCGTACGAATTAAAGCCGAGAGACGTCGAACGACGATTTTTCACATGTGAACTGCTGATTGAACGACAGAAAAGAAAGGGTTTTCTACATCGTATTGTGACTGGCGATGAAAAGTGGATACGTTACGATAACCCAAAGCGTATAAAATCATGGGAACCGCCCGGACATGCATCAACATCAACGGCAAAGCCGAACATCCATGGATCCAAGCTCATGCTGTGTATTTGGTAGCTGTTGAAACCGAATGAAACGATCACTGGCGACAGCTACCGACTACAATTGATGCGTTTGAGCTGAGCATTAAAGGTTAAGAGGCCAGAATATGAGAATAGACACGACGAAGTTATTCTTCAGCACGACATGTTGCAAGGCAAGAGTAAAAACGTACTTGGAAACGCTGAAATGGGAAGTGCTACCCCACCCGCCGCATTCTCCAGACATTGCTCCTTCTGATTACCACTTGTTCCGATCGATGACACATGGCCTGGCTGAACAGCACTTCCGTTCTTTCGAAGAACTCAAAAAATGGGTCGATTCGTGGATAGCCTCAAAAGATGAGAAGTTCTTTCGACGCGGAATCCGTATGCTACCAGAAAGATGGGAAAAGGTTGTGGCTAACGATGGACAATACTTTAGAGAATAAATTTATAATCACTTTTTCACAATAAATGTCCAAATTACGAAAAAAAATACGAGTTTATACATTTATACTCCCAATAGTATACCTAAGTGCTGATTATTAAATTAAATAAATATAAAAGAAAAATTGTCAATCAAATGCATTTAAGTATTTTTTTCTTTTAACTTTTACATGCCTACAAAACTTAATACCTTAAACTATATTTTTGTAATTCCCTTCAAACTTGTCTGCCCTGGCTGCAAAACATTGTTGATGTCATCATTACCTATTGAACAACTATTCAACTAAATACTGCTAGAATTGACTCTTAGCACAATTATGATAATTAAAATGATGAATGGATTGTAAATTTTGCCAAGTAATGCATCAGCAATGAATGAAATACATAATCACGCAATCTCTACTTGTATTTGAAAGCCTCATGCCTGATTGTTGTAACTATCTACCTTACTGCCGGTAATGTGGTTTCTCTGTTTGTATGAGTGTCTGTCTGGCTACATTTGAATTGAATTCGCATGTTCTTGATTGCAATATAAGAAATCTAAGAAAATCATCAATAGTAATTGTTTTAAATTGCATGTTCTTCTCATGTTATTATGTTATTTTTAAGAGCTATTACGAATAGAGAGGTTTGCCCTTTGCTCATGAGCGCAAATTCTATAAGTATTAAAACGGAAGTCATTCACTTCTTTTTAAATTGAAAGTATGGTGTAAAAAATAGGAATAGAAATTAAAGACATAAGCATAATAGCGCTATGAAAGTAAGATTTAAACTGATTCAGTATGTCTGCTTCTCATTTTCTTACTGTTAATTTTTAATTTTTTCTGACAAGGTTGTGTCTTTTTTTTTGGCAAAAACCAGTTGGGGTTTCAATAAAGGAAGAGTTCCCAAATAACAAATAGGTTCCATCCCTCTCATGTTGGACTTACGAGATCCATAATTGGAAATTGAACAAGAAAGTTGTTCTTACGCTCTCTTGTTATTGCGCCTTCATTGAAATTAATCTCTCTTAAAATACCAGGCGCAATTGCAGAGAAGTTGAGAGTAATAGATGCATAGAAATCAACAGCAGGTTGATATGGAAGAAATTAATTTGACGTGTCTTCATTCTTTCATTAATTTTAGCGCCATTGAAATTGCTTTTATTTTTGTACCTCAATCTCTCTTTCCTCTCTCTCTCTCTCTCTCTCTCTTGCAATACCTATAATTTTATAATTAAAACAACATTGTAGAAAATATTCCATAAATTTAGGATCTTTTTTTTTTAAAAAGTTAGTAAATTTACTTCAATTTATGGAAAATTATTCCTCAAACTGAGGAAAATTTTACCTAAATTATATAGAATTTCTCATATTGAAATAAAATATTATTCATTTGAAAAACGCAATTTCTACAAATTGAAGACATATTTCTTTAATTTATAAAAAAAACTTCCTTCTTTCAAACAAATTTTTCTCTAAAATAAAGAAGAAATATTTCCTCAATTCAAAGAAATTTTGTATATCTAAATGAGGAAACCATTTCTATGGCGCCAAATGATTCCCATATTTCCTAAATTTGATAGCCGTTTTTCTTCAAACGAGGTAAGTATTTCCCTGGGTGAAGGGACTCCCCGTGAAGGGCGACGTGATAAACAATTTTTCCATTCTAAACTTAACTCTTGAGTTTCCGCCATTGCCAGTCAAGAAATGAAGGAAGCAATGAGAAAACTTCTACTACAAATCCGAGGATGGAGTTGGGGTTCTTCTGCCCAACAATTTACGCACTTACAACTTAAGCCTAGACAACCACTAATTAAATACATTTCTACAAATAAAAGTGACAATATTTTTTTTATTTTCATTTGTTCATTCATTTGATTTTTTATTTGCACTTTTGCTATTTTATTTCTACCTGATTTATGCTTGAAACGTGATTTTTTTGCCATTTTCCTTCATTGTAATTTGAAATTTGCCAGTTTAGCAAAAAAGGAAATGAGACGCTTACCTTGACCATCAAACAAGGGCATTCAGTATTAAGTGAATGCTAGCACACACACAAACACAAACATAAGCTCACATATGTTCACACAAAGAGTAAAGCATATATATGTGTTTGTGCGTAGTATGTGGTGTGTAATTCAAACCCATGTGAATAAAAGGAAAAAACAAATATCAACTTTCCACATTTTTTTTCCTTTTTGTTTCCTGCTACAGTAGCTGAATCTAAAACGCACGTACTGCTACGTTTTGTTAACACAAGAATTAACAGGGTCGCAAATAAAAAGGATTAAATAATAATATGTCATCAAACACATATGAGCGTGTGTAAGGTGGGGTGTGGTACCTCTATGTATTTATAATCTGCATTGGTTTTTATTTAGACTATTATTTATTGTAGGTAAATGATAAAATGAAATTCATGTTAATAAAGTAAAAGATGGAATTGGTATTTAATTCACACTTCAATGGACTTTTTTTTGAATTCATATTAAATTTTGATTTGAAAGATTTTTAAGCATTAATAATTAAATCTGATTTATTTGCATTTAGGATTTATTTGCTCTATAAATCTTTATCATTATCATAAGCTCATAAATATCACAAACTGCTGTATGCAAATCCTTATAGAATCCTTTTTGCTTTCCACTTTTGCGATTTTATTATTAGCTTTTTTGCTTTATGGCAAAATAAACCACACACAGCTGAGCTTCTACATATGTGTGCATATCTCAGACATACTACTGCCATTTAGATGTATTTTAAAATGAATTATTTATTATATAACATCATAGCACTTAGTCAACTTCTATCTACTGTTGGGTTGGGTGGTTCACAATTTCAGGAGAAGATAGATTTCACTTTTTTTTCTCTCTATTTCAGACATATATCTTCACTGAAAACGATGGTTTCTTTAATTTCTAGAACAATTTTCGTCTTTTCGATGCGATTTTCAGTTTGGCATATGATTTGTGAAAGACCAGAAGCAAAACAGTTTTACCAGAAATATCAGCAAAGCAAAAGTAAGAGCATAAGAGAGAAGGAGCTTACCAAAAATGAAAAATATAAATAAGAATAAAACAAGAGATGATGCGTAAACTAGACAGTAACTTGTTGAATAGTTGCTTTCATATGCTGAACGGAGCATAAAATCAAAATGCATCAACATTTTCATCTATCTTCTTGAGCCTTCCAAGAAATGGAAAACATTTTGGCGTGTAGGATATAATGTGCATTAGTATGTAAAAGGGCGACACGTGAATGCAATGCATTAACCCTTCCCTAACCATTAGGACTTATTTGTCCCAATAGAATTTTGTACTTGCTTAGCCACATTTTCAGAATAATTCTAGCCAAACTGGTGTTCGTCGATGAAAAGTAGATGTAACTTTAAGCACAAAACTCTGTTCGACACTTTAAAATTCTTTTTTTAGTCATGATAAACAATTAAAATAGGGGAAAAAGGGGGAAAGAGGAGAAGCAGGGTTTCTCCTCTAATTTCTTTTAAAATGTGTTAACCCATTGGGGTCTCAGAACCCTACAAGGCCTATGGTCTTCCATACTTTTTGATAAGAAAACTTTTGCACAAACACACTAAGATACTTTTATCATTCCTTAAGCTTTTTGGCAATATTGTTCTATGCTGTACTTAAAAAAAACGCAAAATTTTGGGTATGGAGCTTAGATGGAGGATTTTTGCTTCTTTCTCTACTAAACAACTTTTCTATAGACACCAAAAACGATAAAACATTCATTAAGAATGTCCTGGTACAGTCTTGCTAAAACCATTTTCTTGATTTCATGTACCATTGTCACGAACCCGACGTGATGAAGCAAAATGGTCTTCAGATTCGAGCTCAGCGGCACTAAATTACTCTAGACTTCATGTCAAATCGACAGTGTTATTTATGAAACGCCTCGCTAAAAACGAAACTACAAAAAAAAAAAAAATTTTAAAATCCCACCGTCTTCAGGTTGGTCATGAAAGGGTTAAGTCTGCGCATGCAGAAAATACATATAAATTTTTAAGCTTGTTGCTATGTTACCTACCTATATTTTTTACACTTATTTCCCATCCTCCAGAGACTATTATTATATTTTTTCGCTTATTTTTTATTCACATATTCTAGGCGAAGGTCGTTTTGAAAAGTATTTTCAGTTTTGTATACACATGTACTTTCATAAATCCTTTTGAGGATTTTTATTATTGAGTAGTACTTACATAGGAACTAAGTAGGTTATTATTTTGTAACGCAGAAATTTTTTGTGTAACATTTTAAATATACTCGAGTTCAACTTTTAAAATGTTAACCATTTCCACAAGAAGATTAAAAAAAAAAAATTCTAAGAACATCGAATCATTGGAAACTTTTAGCAAACTTAAAATGTTGCACAACTATTAAGTGAGAATAAACATATTTAAACTATTACGGATACTATTTCACGTCAAGCACATGTTATCTCCCTCTCTCTCTCTCTCATATGTAATAATCTGCTACGGAGAAAAAGAGTCTATTGCATTCAAAAACATCAACAAACACTAATACAAGCTTATGTGAAAACTACCCAGTTAGCATTTTTGATCTCGAATGATTCCTCTACGATTCGCCGAGAAACGTTTTTCAATCGCCAGCGATGTCACTGTCTGCTCGCTGAAGTTTCATACTTCGAAGGAAATTGTGTGATTTTGGAGATTCGTGGAGAAGAGTTTCTAGAAACGCGCGAAGAAAAGTCTTCAATGTATCGCCAAGGAGGGTTGTAGAATATTAGTTCAGAAGATTTAAAAGCGAGTCGTAAAACGCACACCAGGAAGATTGTTTTTATATTGTCATATTAAAACCAAAAAAATTAGTTTTCATTTCAAAAGAATCTCACCTTAATGTACCTATACATTTTCTCCGGTATCGTCTAGAAATATATAATCTAGAAGGTTTTTCAATTATTGTTTTTTTCTTACTGCTTTGGGCGATAATAAGAATTAATAATTATTTAATTATTGTTACCCAACAAACTCCATCGGAACTAAGAACCACAGCACAGAAAAATCGAACGAACTGCGGATACAAATATTTCTTTGAGACAACCTTTAGTTTTCTCCCAATAACATGTAATGTTAAAAACCTAACGATGTGTCATACTGAGGATTAGCGCTTACATCTGACTTGTCAGCACACCAAAAAAATGTTTAAAGCGCTTTTATACCGTTGGGTTGTGTAATAACTTATAAATATTGATAGCAACCAAATGAAAATGTGTGTACTTAAATGTGACTACCATTGTTGCTATAATTTTTAAATTTCGAATAAGGATTAGTAGAGTGTATTTTTCAGCTGATTTAAAACTATGTTTGCACATATTTACATAATAAATTTACTTAGGGAAAATGTTTAATTTAGAATATTATGTCAATGGCATAATTTTATAAATGCTTACTAATTGTTATAAACCAATGCCAAGACCAGAGGATGAACTCAACTCAATCCCTTGGCAAAAGTCAGCAAAAAATCATACTTAATTACATCTCTAAAATGAATTCATGAAAATTATTCGTAAGTATCATGCTGGGTTGAAAACGTTTATACATAAACAGCTCTCTCAGTTGCCCCTGCAGGAAAATGGATAGAATACCATGCCATCTCACCAGATCGGCAGTCCAAAAGAAAAATAGACGCTAAGGAAACGCATACGTCTCCCCCGTTTATACGAAAAGGTGCTTCATACTGGAATGAGACCACTCCCGCCTATAAAAACTAGCTCCCGCACTTGTTCCAGCCTCCTCTTCACCCCGCTGTCAGACCAATAACGGCTCTCACGGTTGATCGAAGTTGGCAATTGGAAATTTGCAGTTTTTAAGCGTAAAACGTAGAAACCAGGGTATTAGTGACCCTACCCCAAAGCGGACGGTAACGAACCAGACCGACAAAAAGAAAACAGACGAGTGAGCAGTGAGACGGCCTCCCGACGAAATACTTAACGGTAGTTCCTGGAGGAGCTTTCTGCCGGACGAGAGGAGATGTTTAGCAGGTGAAAGTCTTGTGCTGACTTCGGCTTTCAATGCTTTTACTCCTCGTGAAAAAAGCTCTCTCAGTCAACGATTCCGCACTAAGTTCGCTACTGTTTCGCATCATCAAAAACGAATTCTTCCAGAAAATCCTATATGGCGATAATACCGATTTGATTGACGGAGAACTTCACTCTTCTGAAACGAAAGATTAAACCAGTAACCCCTAGCGGTGCCATATGGAATCTTGTCCCTGAGCCGTTCCTGACCGGGGTTCAAAAACAATGTTTTTCTTAAGTTACTTTCTTGATCTATCTACGTTGGTTCCCGCTCGTCCTTAATGGGATTAAACCTCTTAGAGTCAGGCTAGCGTGTACGGTTAAAGAAGACGAAGTACCTACACAGTTTGGCAAAACATGAGTTGATCCCACAGAGATCACCATTTATTAATAAGCAAGTAATATCAGCTTCCTCGAAATTGAAGTACTTCAAATACTCAAACAGCTCGAAAGGATAACCCTATAAATTCAAAACATTGCATTGATTGGGAAAGAAAAGAAAGGAACTTTGAGGTGAGAGTTTACCACGCTGCCAGAGTAATCTAACAGGTGTGCTAAGTGGAAAGATATTCAGAAATCTTATGAAACAACTCTACAAGACGTGTATGTAATCGGTTATTTTGTACTGAACCGAATGCTGGGCTGTCCAAGCTAAACATTATCTAAGGATGGTTGGTTGGTTAAGTGGTGGTTCGAGTAATGAACCCAATTATCACTTGCGTGTCGTCTGGATACCACTTCCTCAGTTGATTGTTGGATTTTGGTGTCTTTTTGTTGTTTTTTTTTTTTTTGGCTTACGAGGAGATCATATCCATCCCCGTAGGTTTAAGAACTTTATTAATTCATTCGTGCATGTTTCAGATAGTGGCCAAGGCTGCTCATGTATGGTTTGTCTAAAGTTTATTTTTTTGCCCGGGACATATGACATAAATGAAACTTATTCGGTGGTCATTCGATAAAACACGCATACAGAAAAACAGAAATTCTCTTATATGATACATTCATTATTCATTTCTACCAGTCAGAGCTATAAAAGAATGCATTCAATTTAATTGCATTACCTTGAAGTCACATTTAATAACCGACAATTCATGATTGCAGTTATTGAATGACATATTTGACTTCTGAATAAAAAATGCAGTTAGAAGTCTTTTCTGGAGTCGCCGATTAGTTATTCATTTAGAAAAGCCTTTTTTAGAGTCAAGGGAATGCAATCTTTTTTTGAAATCATGGGAATGTAAATTTTATAACTACAAAATTATGACTGCCTTGGAGTCACTTGGAGTTACTTCAATACCCCTAGGGTGACTTGAAGTCACAAGCAGTCACTTGGAGTTAATTGGACTCATTTGAAGTCTTTTGGAGTCAATTGGGACTTTGAAGTCAATTGAAGTTACTTGAATTCACTTGGAATCAATTGGGATTTTGAAGTCAATTGGAGTCACTTGACTTGAAGTCTTTTGGAGTCAATTGGGGACTAGAAGTCTTTTGGAGTCAATTGGGGACTTGAAGTCTTTTGGAGTTAATTGAAGTTACTTGGAGTCAATTGGGATTGGAAGTTGTTGATACATTTTAGCAATTCCACAATAACTTATTGGCCTCGTGCAAGATCATTTTCGCCAGATCGTAAATAGAGAAACGGTTTGAGAGACCTGAGCATTTATGAGAGAATAATAAGAGGCTATTCACGATCTGGTGAAAATGATCTTACACGAGTGCAATAAATTATTGTGGCATTGCTTAGAAAATTGGTTTGATGAAATGTATCAACAACTTCCAATACAAATTGATTTCAAGTGACTTCAATTGACTTCAAATCCCCGATTGACTCCAAATGACTTTATGTGACTCCAATTGACTTCAAAATCCCAATTAATTCAAAGTGACTTCAAGTAACTGCAATTGACTTAAAATCCCAATAGACTCCAAATGACTTCAAGTGACTCCAGTTGACTGCATGTGACTTCAAATGACTCTAAGGTGACTTCAAGTAACTCCAAGCGACTTCAAGTGACTCCAAGTATCTCTAATTGACTTCAAGGCAGTCATGATTTTGTAGATATAAGATTTGCATTCTTATGATTTCAAAAAAAGATTGCAAAGATTCTTGATTCTAAAAAAGACTTTTCTAAATGAATAAATAAAATCGGCGACTCCAAAAAAGACTTCTAACTGCATTTTTTATTCTGGAGTCAAATATATTATTCAATAACTGCAATCAAAAATTATTATTCACTTGTGACTTATACCCTCAATTGATTGCATTCTTTTACAGCTCTGCTACCAGTTTAACAAATATTATCTAAATGAACCGATGTGAAGTTTTGTGTTTCATTTTGGCAATCCAAATCTACAATTTCTGGGTCAATTAACCGCGAAATGCAATTAACCGAGTAATTTATGTACATGTAAAACTAATGCCATTAAATGGAAAATACTTTTACCTTCCATTTTTTTACTACAATGTTGAATAGAATAGTTCATATTTGCTATTTTACTATCGCTTACTTTGACATATTACTTTCTCAGCACTACTAACAATCACAACAATGCTACTGTTGAAAGATTTGTGTTAGTTTGATGTATGGATAGATATCCATGATTATTAAATTGTTGTTTTATTTAAACAAAAAACTCCTTAGGTATTTGTATTAAATTATTTTTTTTTTTTTTGTTCCTACTTTTAATCAAAATATTATCACAAAATCTTATATGATTTTTAGGCATTATCACTTCATTGACAAAGTTTACTTAGGTGATTAGAAATTGAAGAATATAATTAATTTTTAATTAATAATGATATTAGCTTCATAGTTTCCTTATAGCTATCTTCATATTGTAAAGAAGAAGGACTCACTGAAAGTTTTTTTGGGAAAGTCGGAAGAAACTTTTGAGAAATTATTCATAATGCATAACTATAATGTTCAAACACACAAAAGGAAGGGATTTATATATAATGGATCGAAATTGATTTTTGAGTAGAAATGATCAATTAGATTAAAGATCCTTCTAAATCTAACTCAAACTAACCATTATTCTACTTCTGGTAACATCTTGGAGTTAGACCTAACTATGAACAAAAAGTCTAATCTGGATTTTGAAATCAATTAGAGAAAAATAATGTCATCGGATTGCAGAAACTTTCAGGCTGTTCCCCGAAGACACAAACATTTTCCTTTTTATACATAATTCATATAACTACTTAGTATAGATTTAAGGGCATATAGAGTATATATTTGAAAGCATATTAACCAGTCAGTTATACTTGATTGGAAGACGAATTGTTGTTACTAATTTACCTGATTTTAATTGAAATAGAACATGTTGAGAAATATAAATATTATTGAAACGTTTATTCATTATAAGAAGAGTTTAATTAATGTATTATATGAATAATAAATCTAATTGATAAAATATTCAAAAAATTTTTTTAATTAAAACAATTTGCTATTGAACAACTAGAATTTCATAAATTTCCATATACATTTTAGTAAAAAAAAAGTGTTTGATATTGAAGAAGTTTTGCTTTTTTTACCACCTATGTACTTCTCAATTTTCCATTAGAAATAAAAAATCTTCTAACAATCTAAACTTTAGAAATTCTAACATTAAAAAGAAATAAAAAACTTAACTTCATGGTTATGTGTTGTTAAAATGTTTAAACCATTAACCTGACAGGGTCAAACTGACAATGTTTACCAAACCTTGACACTCAAGGAGCATGTCATCAACATAAAAACGAAAGAAAATAAAAAAAACGAAAAAGGTAAATTAGGCCAATAATAAAATGTACATAAACTGCAAATGACATTTAAACGTGACGAAAGTCACAGTAAATCAAACAATCAAATATCAAAAAAAAAAAAAAAGAAGGAAAAATATAAGAAAAAAAGAAGAAATGGGCGTTCTTAAGAAGAGAATAGAAATACAATAGGGAATTTATAACAAACAAACAAAAAAGATACATACATATGTAGAAAATACTGAAGTACATAAATATATATGAATGTGTTTACTTAGAAATATTTTTATAATTGTTAGAAACACGTGGATGAACTTGTTAAGCTACTAAGGAAATCAAAAATATGAAAAATTATTGGATTTACTGGTTTCCTGGTTGCTTTGGGTTTTTGCATCCTTTCTTTGAGTTGAATAAAAACATAAAAATAGCAAAAGAAAAAAAAAACTGAACAAAAAAACAAACTTTATAAAACTTTGAATATAAAATTTATATATGCAACAAGCTATTACATTATTCCAAATGAAATTGTGATAAGAAAAAGGAAATTTAAAATTTATAAACTTGAATAAATGTTAAAACGTAAAAATGTCACGTATACGCTGTGGTGTACAAACTTTAAACATATTTCACTAACATTTGAAAGCAGTTTAGATAAATTTTGTAACTAGTTTGCTGATGTAGTTTCCTTGTTAGATACAGCAATTGGCTTTTATGAACTCTATATTAAGTATAACTCATACGACGTGTATTACCATTTTGAAAAGTTCTTTCCTTACAGCTGAGAATTTGAATTATTTCTGTTTGGGAAGGATTAATTAAAAGAACGGAAATTAATGTTTTTATACATTGATACATTTTAATTGCAGGAAATATCTAATCCAAGAAGTTGCCAGCGAAAATTTTCAAAATCAAGACGAAACCTGCATTCATACCCAATGAGTCTGGCCAGACCCCATATATATTTGTATTTGATGTGTTTGTATGCAATTATTGGATTTTTGGTGGTGTATTAAAACTTATTTATATACCTTCGTAATTTTTATCTATGCTAAAGTATATTCAGTAGAATTAAATTGAAAAGCAGAATTTTATTAAAAGCACATGAATAAATATTAATAGAAACCCACATTCATGATGCTATTTATATTGAAACCCCTAATCGCGTGCATCCTCCATTTCCCATTCAAAAATTAAATCCATTCGCGCATTTATCATAACAAAATGACGTTAAGGAAAATATAAATTCAACACACTCAAAACAATACAAAACAATAGAGAAAATAAGATGATTTATTGCTTTTTTAACTTTATTAAACACACACATATGCATATGTATGTATGTATGTATGTAGGTAGTTAAAAAGCGTACACACATACCTACATAATCACATGTCATAAAATTTAAGTTTTAAATTTGTTTTTAGAAAATTATGTACATATATTTTCCTTTTTTCATTATCATCATCTCTTTATTATTGTTTGTTTATGTTAGAAATACTTTTATTTCATTCATTTTGCAAACTTTTTCCCGCAAGTTTTTATTTCTTACACAAGCTTTCTTTTTAAATTTTTAAATATTAAATTTTGCACACACAAGCATTTCCTTTTTTAGCTTCTGGCAAAAGACAACAGAAAAAATGTGTGCCAGTAGGTAGTAGATTTAATGTCGTGTTGCTTATGTGTTAAACATGAAAACAACACACATACCAACAAATATGTAAATTTTTTATTTTTCTTAGCAAATTTCTTGCTCGAAAAAATTTAAAACCTAATTTTTAAAAATTCCAAAATAAAAAGCTAAGCTCTGGTGTGGCCAAACTTTACATAACCTATGTACCTCTTTAATCTTTTTTCGGTTCTGTTTTTAGGTTTAGTATGTCATTTTATTTTACTTCCGGCTTATAGTCCAAATTTTGGACTGGATTTTGGTGTATGTTTTAGTCACAATTCTAGACTAATCTTTGGCTTAGATTTTCGTTTGATTTTTGGGCCTTCTTTGCTTTGATATTGTCCTAAATTAATTTTTTTTTTTTAGTCTCAATTTTGTTTTTGGGTTTTAGTCAAAATTTGTGGTAAATTTTTGATCTGGTTTTACTCTGATCTAAGTCTTAATTTTATCTGTTTTTATTTGAGTTGCGGTATATATTTTTGGTTTGAATTGCAATCGTTTTCGGTTTGAGTTTTGGTATGAATTTTGATTTGATCAGACCAGATCAGACCAGATGTCTGATTTTTTTTGTTGAATTTAGTCTGAATTTGATTTGAATTTCGACGTCAGTTCTGGTCTGAACTTCAAACTGATTCTATACCTGAACTTTGATCCAGATATTGGTTTAAGTTCGGTTTGAGTTTAATTTTAGACCAAATTTTGACTTGAGTTCTGGTCTGAATTTTTGTTTAATTTTTAGTGTTTTTTCTGAATTTCGGTTTAAATTTTTATTTGAATTTCGTGTTATGAGTTTTGGTTTGAATTTTGTTATGAATTTTGATTTTAAATCTGACCTGATTTTTGTTGTTGAATTTAGTCTGAATTTGATTTGACTTTTGACGTCAGTTCTGGTCTGAACTTCAAACTGATTCTATACCTGAACTTTGATCCAGATATTGTTTTAAAATCGGTTTGACTTTAATTTAGTTTTAGACCAAATTTTGACTTGAGTTCGGGTCTGAATTTTTGTTTCATTTTTAGTTCTCTTTTGAACTGTGTTTTTTCTAAATTTCGGTTTAAATTTTTATTTGAATTTCGTGTTATAAGTTTTACTCTGAATTCGGTTCTGGATTTTATCTCCCAGTGGTTTGAATTTTAGGGTCATAATTTTCGTCTAAATTTTTTATTGATTTTTCAGCAGCTTTAGTTCAAAGTTTCAATCTGAATTTTATGTACTTTTGGTGTGGTTTTTGAACTGTATTTAATAAAAATTTTGGTCTGAATTTTGAACTAATTTTTGGTCTGAGTCTTGGGCCAATTTTCGGTCTGAATTTGGAGTTGAGATTTTTGGTCTGAATCTTCAATAAATTTTGGTCTGATTTTTAATCTGATATTTCATCTGCATTTAATCTGAGTTTAGATCCGATTATCAGGCTTACTCTTGATCTGATCTTGGTCTGAATTTTGATTTGTGGTTTTTGGATTAATTTATTGTATAAATATGGTTTGAATTTTATCTGATGATTTGAATTAATTTTTGGCTTGAATTTGGTTGAATTTTAATCTGAACTTTATCCACTTTTGGTCTGAGTTTTGTTGGGCAATTAATTAGTCGGAATTTTTGTCACAATTTTGGCATGCGCTTTTATTTTATTTTTAGATTTCTTTTAGGCGAAATTCGGGACTGAATTTTATACAGTTTTGGTTTGATTTTTGGTTTAAATTTTGACCCGATATTATAACTAACTTTTGATCTGAGTCTTGGTTCAATTTTTGGTCTTATTGTTGGCCCGATTTTGACGTCAATTTTTTATCTGATTTTTGGTTCAATTTATGGTCTAAATCTGGTTAAAACTTTGAACTGATTTTTGATCTGAATTTTGGTCAAATTTTTAATCTGAATTTAGAAGAAATTTTGGTCTCGTTTTTGCTCTAAGTTTTAGTCAGATTTATGAATTTTGATTTTAGATTATGTAAGTTCGTATATCGGACCGATTCTTGGTCTGTTCTTGGTTTAAATTTTGGACTAAATTTTAACCTAGTTTTTGGTCTAATGTTTGGTCTGATGTTTGATCTGAGTTTTAAACTTTTTGTCTGACTTTTAATCTGATTTTTGGTCTGAATTTGATTTATGATCTAAATCTGGTTAAAATTTTGAACTGATTTTTGATCTGAATATCAGTCAAATTTTTAATCTGAATTTAGAAGAAATTTTGGTCTCGTTTTTGCTCTGAGTTTTAGTCAGATTTATGAATTTTGATCTTAGATTATGTAAGTTCGTATATCGGACCGATTCTTGGTCTGTTCTTGGTTTAAATTTTGGACTAAATTTTAACCTAGTTTTTGGTCTAATGTTTGGTCTAATATTTGGTCTGATGTTTGATCTGAGTTTTGAACTTTTGGTCTGACTTTTAATCTGATTTTTGGTCTGAATTTGATTTATGATCTAAATCTGGTTAAAATTTTGAACTGATTTTTGATCTGAATATCAGTCAAATTTTTAATCTGAATTTAGAAGAAATTTTGGTCTCGTTTTTGCTCTAAGTCTTAGTCAGATTTATGAATTTTGGTTTTAGATTATGTAAGTTCGTATATCGGACCGATTCTTGGTTTAAATTTTGGACTAAATTTTAACCTAGTTTTTGGTCTAATGTTTGGTCTGATGTTTGGTCTGATGTTTAATCTGAGTTTAATCTGATTTTTGGTCTGAATTTGGTTGGAATTTCAGTGTGATTTTTGATTCAATTTATGGTCTAGATTTGGTATGATTTTTAGTCTGATTTGGTTTTAGTTTGGAACTGCATTTTTTTTTTGAAATTCGCTATGAATTTCGATCTGAATTTTGGTTTGAATATCAGTTCTCACCAAACTCTAGATCCATCGCTTATCACTCTCAGCAAGGTAGCGTGTGTAAATGCCATTCATATTTCCTTCTGAGTTATTCTAGTATTAAAATGAACTCACAGACTGCTATTGTAACATAGTACATAATTGCATAATAAATAAATTCACAGTAAAATTAAAACTTCATAAATCATCCATTAAAACATTTTACTAATTTAACTCTTTTTCTCTGAAATGCAATAAACAGAAATTGAGAAGCTAAAACATAAATTGACCTCATTTTCATTTGACTCACGTGAAACTGTTACATCAGAAACTTTATGCAAAAATAGCCAAAAGGCTATAATTATTATTAAAAATTAAATTTGTTAAGCTTTGCAAATCTATTTTTAGTTTTACAACAAAGCAAATAATAAACGAAAAAAACTGAGCGATTTAGTATAAACAGTTTAAATATAATTTGAAAAGCAAAACGTTGTAATTAAATGAAGTCGAAACGTTGAAATATTTAGCAACTTTATTTTTAGACATAACTTTGCGTATATGGTAATAACTTTATTTAAAAATCATTTATAATAAAAATATGTCAGAAGACTGGCATTTGCTATTATTTTCAAACGACAGCAATTGAGCTATTAAATCTATCAAAGTGAAAAGTCAAGAAATGAAAAGAAAGAGACATTAATTTCTTTCTATCTGCTTTTTTCATAAAAACATTATAAAATCTACAATGAATTTATCTTTATATCCATCAGCATCACCATCCACAATAGCAACAACAACAAAAATAAAAATATTATCATCTATGCCGTCAACATTATTATCATCAACGACAAATGCACCAACAAAAACAACATTATAATCTCCATCATCATCGTCTTCAGTATCATCTTGAGGTGAAGTTAATGTGTAGATATTTTACTTTTGCCTCTTTTTTTTATTTTCTTCTTCTTCTTCTTTTCTTTCATTGTACTACGCTTTTCAAAGCCTCGAAAATAAAGAAGCTTAATATATAGGAAGTTCATTCAACTGCAAGATTGAAATTTGCACATTCATCTAAGATTATAAACATGTATTGATGTAAGTATATAGCAAATTGTGGACGAGGTCGGTGAAGTAGAATTCAATCTGTTTCGGATAGTGTGATAATAATGTATGTAAAACAAAATATGAACCTCATAATTACTTTATTGAAATATTGATCAACATGTGGATGACGCCAAAAAAAAGTATTGATTTCTTGTGGGAATTTGTATGTTGCTAGTGTTAAAACCTATAAAAAAAAAAAGTAAAGCCACATTTGCGAGTGAAACAGTGATAAAGAATGCCAAACTTTGATATTTAAAGCAATTACAGTTGAGAGTTAAAGGTGGGCTGGACTAAACCAAAGCACTCAATCTCAAAGAGCAATGTACTATATCCAAGATAGAGCCAATAGAAGAAAGTGAGGGGATAAATAGGAAGAAGACAGGTCTAGGGTCTCTCAATCTCGAACTTCTTTGTTTCACTGATGAACCTTAGAAACTCGGGAAGAGGAATAGTCAGATTAAGAGCCTTAATCTGATTTTCGCGAACGCCGGACAGCTACAAAGATATGAAGATGCTCCGTAGTAACGTCGTCGTCGAGACACGATTAACCCATTCTTCTCAGTTTCAGAAGAAAATCTGCTGATTTCCTGTTAGGTTGTCTCACGAAGCACTTTGTAGTTCTGCAGGAGTCAAACTCGGACCATCTTTCTTTATGAATAGAACTCATTAAGCCGTTGATGCAACGCATGGCCTCCCCAGAGCTTACACCAAGAAAAGGTTCCGGACCCCATGGTGCAATTGCAGAATTTTCGTTAACTAGTTCATCAGCTAGCTCATTCCCTGCGGTACCACAGTGTCCTATAACCCATATAAGGCCTAACTTGTTGTGTTTTGCGACACTATATAGCTTTGCCTTACACTCGCTGATGAATTTTTAAGAGCTGACAGGATTAGCAAGGGCCTTCAGTGCAGCTTGGCCATCACTGCAGATGTCTATGTACTTCCCATGCCATCTCTCAATTATCCAGCCCGCCACGTCCAGGATAGCGAAAACCTCCCTTAGGAAGACTGTTGCCATCTCTCCAGTGTAAAAAAAAAAAAATTGGCCTCATCGGATCCAATACCGTTGGAGGTTTTGGATCCGTCGCTATAAAAGACATGACAGAGAAGACCCCAGAGTACGACCTCTGGACTTAACCATTGATCACGTTCCGGGAACCTGACATCATATCTTCTTCCGAAGCGGATACAAGGTATGATTGCCCACGGGCATCAAGAATAGTGAGCACTGTACTGGTGGTATATCTGAGTGTGCCCTATATCCGTCTCGACATGCCAGACTCCATTTTACCGGAGTCTGGCTTCTTTATGGATTTTACGGATTTTTAGTACACATTGTAACAGTGATACCCAGGAACACACTTCTCTGAAGCCTGGTCAGAGAGGATACTGTGAACTTAACCAAAAATCGCCATACTACGGAGGCATACGTGACAATAGGTCTGATAAAAGCAATGTATAACCAGTATACTTGAGCTGAATTCAGACCCCAAGTCTTGCCGAAAGCTCGCCTGCATTGCCTGAAAACTTTAAGTACACGCGAGACCTTCAGCTCGGCGTGCGTCTTCTATAACAGTTTGCAATTTAAGGTTACCTCTAAATTCTTAACCTCAGAAAGCAATTGCAGTGTTAATCCTTTCATCGTTGGTAGTAATAGACCATTGTTCTTGCGTTTCCTAGTGAAGAGCACTAAGGTGCTGTTCACTGAAAGACCCTACAGATCGCACCAAACCTCGATCTTGTCCAAGACGTCATGCATTTTATTGCACACTGCCTGTAAGGACCGTCCTGAGATAGATGTAAGCTCCAAGATTCTTCAAATCATTAAGAAAGGAGTCTAACCTGAAGCACCATAGAAGAGGAGAGAGCACACCTCCTAGAAGGCATTTTTTTTTTGTCAATCTCATCCGTGATACTGTCTTCGTTTTCTCCTTCTGGTGCCAGCTAACTTAGGCAAAAAGGCTCATTTTGATACCATAGGGATCTAGATTCTTATCTCTCTATTTCAGACCGTTTGAACCATTGGGAGTTAAATTGCCTAAGTGATAGACAATCATTTAATGAATTCAGACAGACGACATCAATATATCGGAAAGTGGAACAGGATGTACCTCAAGAAGGTGTATTCTCATCGATTCTGTTCAACTACTACATCTCGAAAGTGCTAACGCCCCCCTAACGGAATACGACTAGTGTCGTATTCCGCAACCGAAGACGACTGCACGATTTTCACCACAGGCGGTTAAGTCATGTGCCAGGAGATAAACAAATATCTAGCAAAAGTGCTCAGCTTTTGTGGTGATCATAACATGCAGCTGTCGGCACTCTTTTCAACACCTGGACGAAAGCCGTGAGGGACACACTTCTATTGTTGTTATAACGGCGTAGTAGTTTTAAAGTCAAGGAAGCTGGCTACACTCGTCGGAAGTGTCCAACGATCCAGTACTCCTAGAGTAGTTGGTCGTTCAGGGCAGTTAAAACGGTGAAATGTATTATGTGAGCTCTATCTACAATCTGGGCATTCGTCTCTGAATTCGGTAGAGATCCGCGACATGCAGCTATTTAGAACCCTGCTCCAGCCAGATCGAAGTTGGGCGAGAACAGTTCTGGTTTCTCTAGGCACGGGCTTTTCTTCGTCTTCTATTGGTGGAGGCGGACTACCTACGACCAAGTTGGGGACGTATCCGTAGATGGCCTCTTTCACCGCCTCCCGATGGAGAACATTCAGGGCCGCATTGCATGCCGATCTTTCTGTATGGCTTTCATGGGTGAATCTTCCGATTTCCCCGCGGTATTTGAAGATCTCTTCTCTGATGTTTCAGGGAGGGGGTGTCACTAATGATATTGAGCTGTTGGGGTGGTAGCTAATGTCACCAATTAGCAGAAATTGTTTCGTCAGGAGATGATTTTTAGCATGTTGGGCTCCTCGTGGAGATAATCTTCATGCGACAACAATACACATCCTGGTAGTTTCGACCATTAAGTCCTACTGATGGCGGGAGACCATATTTGTACCGCGTAGTTCACAACTGACCTGACGATTTTGCTTCATAGGTTGTAAGCAATGTCTCCTTGACTTATTCCCACGAACTTTCGGAATATTATTACTTTCACGCAGTCGGTTGTTCGTGTGTGCAGAAGGTGAGGAAGCTGTCGCAGTTTACCTAAAGTATTTTGGGATACTTTGCGCTAGGTATTATCCGACCTTTGACTTCTGATCGAGGTTGGCGGCAAAAATATTCCGACTTTGAACCACCCGAATATATAGGGAGTCACATTTGACAATCTACTAACATTCGTCAAACACGCAACAAACGTACGAAAGCGATCGGCAGGTCAGTAGTAAACTACGCTGCCCTCATCTGGTCACCATTTCTTAATGAGACACAATGGAAACGTCTACCGACGACATAAAAAGCAGCCATCCGAACCATAACTGACTATCCAGCGAAGATCTTCGCCATGACGAAGTCTACAACGCAAAGATCTTATTGCGTTGGAAAGTGAAATTGATCATCACATCTTAGATCCGTTCGATGTGACAACCTACCAAACAACCAATGCATGATGAGGTGATAGCAACAACCTTAAGTGGCAGACAGCCCAACGTTGTACTCGATAACAGATCACCACCACCAATTGCTGCCAAAGAAAGACTCTTTTCTCGAGCCACGATATGCACTCTAGCAGATCTTGGGTCAAGTTGAAGCAGAATGCTAAAAACCTACATGCCGCGACTTGATGGCGATATTGACAACCGCTGTGACCAGTGTAAACAAACGACACACAGCATCAATTCGAATGCCCAACTAGACCGAGAATCCAGTTCCAATTTTGCTCTATCACTTTTAGTGGTCTTATGGCCAAGGAAGGCTTTATCTATCTTCAAAAAAAAAAAATATTTAATAAAAATCGCTGGTGACCTATGAAATTTCAGGCCTTAAGGTGAGGACATCTTCAGTTTTGACGAGAAATTGTAACAAAAATGTGAGCTTTAGCGGCAAATATATTTTTTAAACAAATTTTATCTATATACATAAATATATCTCCGGAGCCTACACACACATCCATACAAACTTCACTTACCCAACCCACTGACATTTCTTGTGTTTTGTCTCTCACTTAAACACTTGACAACTTGACTGTCAACACATCCTGACATTCATGATAACTGTTTTTGTATAGCAATCACTGTGAATCAGCAGCAATTGCGCAGCACATTTTAAAAAAGTGTTGCGGTGTGGCAACACGTTGTCATCATTGTGTCTGCAACACTTAAGTCACAACGTTTATTTTTTTTCTGCTTCTATTTATCATGCTCTACATTTTTTCCACTACATTTTACTTTATTTTATTTCTTTCTGCTGTTGCCGCTGATTTTGAAATAAAGATAAAAAAAAGACAAATACAAATGTTTGCAACTGTTTTTTTTTTGCTGCAGTGGCTATTGCATAAATTGTCGCTGATTTGTTAGAACTGTAACCTCACGCAGTGTTGACAAGAAAATATTTTTGTTTTGTTTTTTTTTTTTCATTACTCACTTAGATTAATAGGCTATAAGCCTATTTCTTAGAATAGAGAGGGAGAAAGACGGGGACCTTCTTCTATTGTCTTTGCATTTGTTGTTACCCTGATGTATAAACCGCACGTTTATATATATATATATATATAAGGCGGTACGATACGGTTGTAACTACAACACAATCTTGTTGCTCTTTTGACTTTGAGACGCTACTGATGTTGCTTTTTTAGTTTTGTTTTATTTTTTTCATATTTCATTCGTTGCGATGCATCTTCACAATATCTTGCATGGCAATGCTTGAGGTTCATCAACGTGTATGCCCCTGCACGTTTCACCTCCAGCAGATCTCTAGCAATAGATCCGCAGGGGCCTCAATTACTCATATATTTTAATATTGCGTGTATGCATTGATTGCATCTTCATCATCATTGCAATATTTCGTAATTGTTTTTTGATATCGTGCTGCTTATCTAATTGTAGCTAGTGGTTGCAATAACAAGAATCAGCAATGTCATCATTTTCAGCAACATCATCATTAACAACAACAACATCATTATTAACTTCATTATCGCTGCTATTATCGATAAGTTGGTTTTTGATGGCAGCAGCATCATGGAGGCGAGCACTCAAACCAGCCGCTATGTATGTTGCTTTGTGGACTTGGCCTAAAACCTCAACTTGGTATTTTGTTAGTAACGTAAGTGCGTATATTTATACTTTATACAATACGAGTAAAAATATAAACATAGTTTTATGAATTTGTTGTTGGTGTGTATCAATCAGCTGCTTCTTGGCTAAGTAATTTCAGTATAAGGAGGGGGCGGGGAGAGAGGGGGAAGAGAGAGCGGGTGCTATAGACTACATTTTATCTGAAATTTCAGGGTCAGTTTATAGATGTTTTAATTTTGGTGAACTCGGTAATTGATTTGGTCTGTTTTTATTACATTTAGTGGTCTGGCTTTAGTCTTATATTAGGTCTGGTTTTTTTGGACTGAATTTTGGTCTGTGTTGTGGTAAATTTCTTACCCACAATTTGGTCTGCATCATATCACCTATTAGTCTGAGCTTCGGTCAGAATAATACACCTAATTTGATCTACTATAGATCAGACTTTTTTCGACTTTTGGTCTGAATTTTGATTTGAATCTGTCTCCTCAGAATATTGGGCCAATTTTGGTCAACTTTTAATCTGATTTTTGTCAGATTTATTATATGAATTTGATCTCTGTTTTGTCTTATTTTTTATTTGAATTTAGTATCCGAACGTGGTAGACTTTTACACTGAATTTTTATCTGGCTTTTGGTCTGTTGTGGATTTCTTTTAGTATGAGTTTCGGCTTAATTTTTAATCTGAATTTCGGTGTTACTTTGATCTGAATTTTGGTCTACTTTTGATCTGAATTTCGGCAAAAACTGGTTTTGGCTAAAGTCAGGATTTTGGATTACGATTTTTACCAGGTTTTCGATCTGATTTTCAGATTGGATTTTGACCTAGTTATTGGCCCGATAATTATAATATAATTTGTCTCAATTTCAATTATTTTTACTTTCCTTCAATTATAGGTGTGATAAAAGTTTTTGATATAATTTAAAATGAGGCTTCAATTACAATCATATTAAAATGAAAAAAAAACGTATTTTGGGTAATCGACGTCCAATGGCTCCGAAAGGGTTAAGGTTTCGACAACTGCTTAACAATTTAAAACGATATCATTATTTCATCTATTTTTTCCCCCTATATCACCAATTCGTTCTGAGTTCATGACAGATATTAGTTATTCGCCTATCTACTATTCTCCGCTGTCTCTGGAAATCCTGAAATTTAAAAAATTAGATTTTGTTCATCCCAAAGTTACTTGGATCCCAAGGCTACTTGGAATTTTCGAGCCAATTAGGAAGAAGCCTAAGATTTTGACGACTGCTTGATAATCTAGAATGGTTAGAATTTATTTCCAAAATATTTTTTACCTCCTATACCAAGGTCCTACCAGAATCTGGACTTATAACAAATATGGTTGTGTTTTCATGTTTAGCTTATGGAATTAATTGAGAAGGTGTTAAGTTATTTAATTCGATGATTGCTTGGCAGCCACAAAAAAAAAAAAAGATCAGATTATTTAGTCTACATTTTTGTTGCCCCTTGAATCTGCAAAGAGGCTGCCCTCATTTTATTAAGCAAACCTATTTTTTACCTCGCAGACCAATTTCGAACTGATTGAGACGAAGCTTAACAATTGCTTAAAAATCCAAAAAGATTACAAACTCACTCATAAAGCTTTTTCCATTCTAATATCGAAGATAAATGCCCAAAAAAATAACAAAAAATATTTACTTTCCCATCGGATTCAGGAAGGAGCCGAGGAGACTTCAAAATCCGTCCCCTCCTACCCTCCATTCAGATTTTTCAATAAAGATAATAAAGATTTTAATAGCTTTTTCAAAAATGCACTGCAAAATTTTTTCGCTGTGCTGATATTTTATAATCATAAGAAATCTGCAGGAAATTAATGAAAATTTTCGTATCTTAACCTTCTCAACTGAAGATTTCTAGATCCCCCATTTTTCATTGAAACTGAGCAGTAAATATCAGTGGCGAAATCTGGAAATGAAATTTAAATGATTCCATCACGCCGGTTTTTATCTGAATTTTTGACTTATTTTCAATCGCACATAATTTTTACAAAATTTATCTCCAAATACTCCAAATTTTTAATATGTTGGGGGAAAAACTATTTAGTCACACATGATTTCCCATATTTTTTAAATTTCGACTAAGTTTTACTATGGATCACCGATGACCCTAAGATCTTCAATGGAAACTTTTAAAAAACATTTATACAATAGAATAGGGATCAGAGAATGCGAATCTAGACTGGTTTTTGTTCTATCTTTTCTAGTTCCCTTACGGTTAAAAGGTTAAGTGAAAAATTCTTACTAAGCAACTTTATTTATCCTTAAAAAAATGTCTAAATAAAATGCGCTAAGCAACTTCGTTAAAAAATTCCAATTAAAGGCCACAGGGTCACCGGTGACCCATAAAAATTCAGGCCTTCGGAGACGTAAAATTGTAACAAGAAATAGGAAAGAGAATACGAATCCGAATACGGTTTTGAGCTATCTCCTCTGATTTCCTTACGGTTCCGAAAAGGTTCAACTCCTTTGCAATCAGTTGCAAAATTGAAATACTTTTTTTGATTAGATATCTTAACTAGAGAAACTTATAACAATATTTCGCTGCGTGCAGCCCAGGTATAGTTTTCGTTTGATAGACGCTGGAAAAGTGAGTTTATGGTACCGGAACTAACTGGGACTCCAGTCTAGTACTCTACACTAGTTTTTTTTAACGCAACATTTCAACTCAGCTTAAAATTACATAATTTTTTTTTTTTTTACAATTAAATCAATAAGTTATACCACTGTATGCATAATAAATATGTGAATAGAAACAAATATAACCTACTGCCCTCAGTTTAAGCTATTTTCTTTTTGTTTTTCTTTCATATTTTTGCGTTATTTTCTTTCGTCAACTATACAAAATACATAGACTAAAAAAAAATATGAAATCAGTTAAAGAAAACTTGCTTCAAAGCTCGCAATTATAAAATACAATGCAACCGGCAAATAAACAAAAACCGAACAGTGCTGCCAGACTATTTATTACAAGCTCTTCTTTTACGCTCTTTTTACGAAGCAAACAAGTAATTATCTGTGTATGATGAATATATTTTCATTTTTTAACTTTAAGAAAGAACTTCAAATGAGACATTAATGCAAATTGTTGTTACTATAACTGCAGCAATTGCTGTTGTTGACTGCCAACTAGCAATAATAAACGCTTTTGTTTAATAGATTGAAGTAAAAAAAAATAATCACCCGCTGGTTTTGCTTTAGACTGTTTTGATTTGAGTTTTTTTAGAGCTGTGTTTTAGTTCATTCTTTTTCTTCTATTGTTTTTCGTGGTGACTGAATTATGATTTGAAAAAGCAACAAAAACAACAGCTATGAGCAATATCTAACACCAGCATGAGACACACGATCGAAATTTGCATGATGGCGCGCAGTACTGTGGGTAAAAAAAACGCATAGTAAGTGATTTTTTTGGTATTACTATTACGTCAAGTTACCTTGAAGCTTATGTTTTTACGTAGGCGCATAAAATTTTTAATCTTTTTCAATTTGAAATAGGAAATGCTATGCAATTTAAGTAGAATTTGCACACAAATTACGACAATTATCATAAACATAAAATAGTTACATTCTGTCTGGAAGCTAAGTAGTAACCCATATACGACCAGCACCCTGTTCAAGACTTCCAATAAAATAAAACTACTCTATTTTTAAATTTAAATTAATTTTTATGTTAATGACAACATCGGATTACAAAACTCCCTATTACGATTTCAATATTGGCCTCCCATTTATTCATCCCGGCAGAGATCCACAAAGTGACTAGCGATTAAGAAAACACTATCTTCAACGATAATTTAAAAATGTAAATTGGAAGAGAGCTAGAGCTGGATTCCCTAACTGTGAGAAAATGAAAAGTGTACACCACTCAGAAAAAACTCACCGACCAAATTTCCCGCGAAACTCACAGTTAGGGAATCCAGCCCCTGGTCTCTATTCAGAAACACTAAACACGCCCGAGTCTTTTAGATTACTTGACGCTTGCAATATCTTCCAAGCACAGATCCCTGTTATTAAAAACGCTGCCCAAGCAATACTGGATTGTGATCTTCCTCCATCGGAATTCATCAACAAAGGCGGTATCAAAATATCGAAAAGCATTAAACACACTACGACCCCATAGAATCTGCATGCATTTCTTAAAAAATAACTTTTTTTTGCTTACTACTATTTTATTGCAAACCTGCGCCCACTAAGATAGTTGGCAACGTAAGTACTGTCATTTGTTCGTCCTTATTTGCATATTTCGCTGCAAAGCCGACTGCATTTATTTGTGTTTTAAGTTTTCATAATATAAAATAGTTTTCGCGTAGGTTTTTTAATTAAATTTATAAATAAAGACTGGCAGAAAGTGAAGGTGACAAATGGGTGATTGAAAATATAGTGGAAGCTGTGTTCAATAGCGCTTGGAGTAACAAGAATGACTGCGTCGCAGGTTAGTCACTGTGATCGGAGTTAAACAAAAGCAGAACAAAAAGTTTCGTAATCTTTGATGGACCAGCAATCGGTGTAGTGACGGAAGTAATCACTGTCCCATTGAAACTATGCTCAAAAGCCAAAAACCAAAATTCAACTATGCTCCAAAAATAGCAAACTAAAACTCAACGATTACTGTACACGCTGCGGCATTTGCATCAATCCAGCATCTACTCTGTGGAGCTATCCGTTGCGATGCACGGACGATGTCGCCATTGCCTCAGTTCAAGGCATTTGGTTTCCGAGTGGAAATGATAACTTCAATCAGTCACCAAACTCAATCTAGTAAATTGGTGTTAACTTGAGTAACCATAAGTGCTGAAGGCAAGCTTATAAATTATATTTCGAAGCTTAATTTACAACAAAATTAATTGTGATTCAAGTCACTATCCAAACCATCTAAATATCTCTATGGCTGCTGCGCTCAGCTACAGTATTTCAAGCTTAACTAACTAACTAGTAGTAGGGGAAGCAAGTAACCAAGTCGACAGATTATCTCCTTATTTATTTCTTTCCCCTTTTGCGTTCTCTATCTGAGCAAAGTACAATGGTTCAATGGACCTCTGGTGGGGCAGAACATTGCAGTAGAGGTCGGGTATTAACCCATTCAGGACAAGCGGGAACCGAAGTTGATAGATCAAGATGATAACTTGAGAAAAAAATTGTTTTTGAACCTGGCTCAGGAACCGCTCAGCGACAAGGTAGGTATTACTGGGCTTATATTTTCGTCCTTTTAAAATTTTTTTATATTTATGACTAACTATCAAATTGTATGAAATATTCATCAGAAAGGAAGCAGTTTTACAAGAAACCTGCAGTAACTGTTGAGGTTTAGGTGATGTTATCTCAAGGACTGAGTTGTTTTTCCCCCCACGGTATAGTTATAAACACATGCCACCGGGCTCATCAATCAAAGTCGCAATTAATGTTGGTGGTCAAAGTTAATCAACAAATTTAGCTATAAAACACAAATTCAGTGCCATATCCCCATTTTCAAAACTCAAAATTACTTATGCCCTAAACAAAATGGCTGCAAGGCCGATAAACCTAAACGATACCGCATCAAGAATCGTTTAATCTATCAAAAAAAATATTCAATGTACACATTTATACTCGTATGTAAGTTCGCTCAACAAGTGCAAATACGAACATGCTTAACAAATTGGTTTGAGTCATCAAAAACTCAAAAAAAAAAAATTAAAATTAAACGTCTGCAAATACCAAAAACAAAACCACATTTTGGCAATTTCAATTCAACAACAACACAAAGCAAATTAAATGTCATTACCACAAATTTTTCAAACATGTCATCGCTTCATTGAAAACTTGTTTTAAGTGAATATTGCAAAAGTGTAACAATTAATTTCTTTTGCTTATTTTTTTGTCATTCATTCACTTCTTCATTAAAAAATGAATAAGCTTAAACTTTTGAAAAGCAATTTATTTTTGAGTTTTCTCTCCTACATTTATAAATTATTTTTATTGATTTTGACATAATTGAAAATGAGCTGGAAACGAAAAAAAAACTTATGTTATAATGCAAAAATTTAGTTGCACCTAAATTAAATAAAAAATAAAATTGTTGGTTATATAATACGCAATCATTAGTTTTGTTAATGCATTGACTATAAATTTTCGCGCAGTGTTCCCTCCTTAATTCACTGTCACTGAATAATTGCGCTTGTATAAAAGTTTCGCTATTGAGACTGTCATTAAAAAGTATTACCTTGCTATATAAGATTTATTTCTTTTTTCTTCTATTTTTTTTCTTTTGAGGTTACGCAAACAAAAACTTTTCTTTTTGACAATTTGCGGACGCCGCCGCTAGTGTCTATTATCATCGTGTAATCTTTAACCATTTTAGTCACAATTAAGTGCTGAAGGGTATCGAGTGGTGGCTGTAAACTCTTTTTAGTAGCTCTCTTGGCTAGTGTCATAACAACAATATGACATTAAATGTTATTGTCATCATCAGTTTTTTTATATCATTTCAATTAATTTGTTTCATTTTATTTATTTTTTACCTTCACGCTAGTGAATCTTAATTTTTTTTAACTACGTATGGTGTTTCTTTTAATTTTATAGCTGTACTTAAAGCTTACTTTGTAAGCGCATAAGTGAAAATGACGTTTCGCTTTTAATTGATTTCGTACATCCAAAATGCTGTGCTCATTTTTGTTGTTTTTTTTTTATAGCAAATTTCAAATTACACAGATTTGATTGGCTCTAAGAAATTTTGGCTATTTCTTGCAAGTAGATTTTCCATGCTTATGTGTCATGCAACCAGAATTAAAAAGTTCCTTAATAGAATGCTTCGCTCGAACTTGAACTTTTGATCGTTAAAATCTTGTTCTTAAGGATTTTATTTAATTTATATAGGAATTTTGTTTCGGTTTCGCAAACAGAGGGAGTCAAAATTTTTCGAACTTTGGTGTTTTCAAAATGAATACAAGAAGCACATTCTAGAAACGACCTTCGTATAATTTGCTTTTATTTGCTTATGCTTACATCTCAACTGAAATTCATATCAAAGACCATTTTTGAAATTATATCTAATCCCAAAAATTATTTTAAAATATGAGCCGATCTATTATAAAGCCTGATCTACATTAATTTGCCCAAGGGTGTACATTTATTGAATTTAATTCATTTTTAAATATTAATTTTATCTTAATAAAAAACTGAATTTAATTTAATTTAGGCGGTATGAAGTTCGCCGGGTCAGCAAGTTATTATTAATTAATAGTACTATATTATTTTATTTAAATAATAATTATTATTTTATAAAAAACTTACCAGCAAATATAAAGCAGCAATACGAAAAAAAAGCACCATAACGAAAAAAAAGCAGTGCAATGGCGGAGCAGAACTGCACAATCATAAATCGTACGAAATTCTGCAAGAAGAAATGAAATATTACAATTATATTTTTACCGATATTACAAATAATTTCAAAAGTTAATTTTAAAATCAAAAAATGTTTGGAGAACATGTATACAAATACTTTACAAAATGCACAGATTTTTTCTCAACAAAGGCAGCGGAGTCTGCGTGCGTTAATTGGACACAATTTTTCTCATATTTCGCACAATTATTTTATTTAAATAATTTTATATATAGTATTAATAATATTATACATTATTATTATTAATTAATAATGCTATATTATTTTAATAATAATTATTATTTTATCGAATACTTACCGAAAAATGTAAAGAAGCAAAATGCAAAAAAAGCAGCAAAACGAAAAAAAGCAGCAAAACGAAAAAAAGCAGCGCAGTTGAAGAGCAGAGCAGCGCCGCCACAAATCGTAGGAAATTCTGTAGGAAGAAATCAATAGATTAATTAATAACACTTATTATTTTATTTTAATAATATTTATTAATTTATTAAATACCTACCGAAAAATATTTATCAGCAAAAGACAAAAAACGGCAGCGAAATGGAGCAGCACAGCAGACAAAAAAAAACACACAGAACAAAACAATATTTAGAGCAGCACTGCCAGGTATGAAAATATAAACGGTTGGAAAAAAAATTCTCTTCACAAACCTCTGTAATGTTACAAAATTTTTATCAGGCAGTTCTCTCAGCAAAAGACAGTGCTGTCTGAAAATTGTTGTTTTGTTGATTGGGGATTTTTGCGAAGTGAGAGAGATTTTCGTCTAGAAATTTAAATAAATTTTTTTTTATTAAGAAGAATTTGAATAATAAAATTTATTATTTTTCTATAAGATTTAGGCCATAGGTTTGGATTGAGCTCTCTCGTTTTTTTTTTTTTTGGAGCTAGCTTCGAAATATTTATATAGTGTTTATGGTTCAATTTAGTTCATATTCAAAATATACATATGTAAGTTACGTCCAAAGAAATATTTTTACAAAAAATGGACCAATTATTATAGTTTACACAACGTTTAAGGTTTGTTAAAAAAAAAATTAAAAATAGAAAAGTATGAAATTTTGCAAATTGTGAAAAAAGTGCTCGGCAAAGTGTCGAATCCTTCTAAGTAACGAAATCGATGTTTTAACAGATTAATTAATTAATTGTAGTTGTCAAAATGACTAATTTTTATAAAAGGAAATATCCAGAGAAAAATATTGATGAAATTGATATGAAGAAAGCAATCTCAAAGATCATAGAGAAAATCGAAATAGCGTCAACCGCTGCACGAAAATATAGCTTAAAACGAACAGCAATTTTATCCAGGCTAACAAAAACACAAAAGAATTCACGATCTGTCAAAGAATACCACTCAAAGGAAGACTGACGAAGCCTCTCTTAAATGGGGATGCCTCAATATTTTTGTTTTAAAGATAGTTTTTTCACAATTCCAAAAATAGCAAATATAATAATGATTTTAAAATATTATATAAACGTAGCGTACACATTTCTGGTCAACTAACGTTTATTTCAGAAAACCTATCAAACCGCATTTAGAAGAGCAATTTTTTTCTATTAGGGAGGGTGTCGAAACCTCCCCTCTCTATCGTACTAAATATTTCTTCACATTTTTAACCTTTGAAGTCATTATTTCACAAATCAAACTCTACGCGTACATACACCTGCAATGTTCCATAAAATTTCACTCAACTCCATTAACTAATAAAACTTCATTTTTCCCAAGGGTACACTCAGAATAAATAATGAAAAACACCTTAACTAATGTCAACAAAATCTAAGCAGTTTTCATACTCAAAATCCTTTAATATTAACCAAGTAATCTTAATGTGAGAGTAAAACTTCAGTGCTTTTGTAATTTATTTACATTATTTTTGTATGCTGTGTGCGCAATAATTCTCAAGGTACCATTAAATTTAGCAGACCCCCTGAAATTATTTCCTGTTTCTGAAGATTCACGTCATAAAATGTAATTAACTTCCATTTTGTGCTATGTATGTGTCATCACAGTGACGTTCAAACTGTGGCTTTTCGTGCGTTTGGTTTTCTCAAGAGTGCAATTTGTGTCAAAATTGAGTGAAATGAGAAAGAGAGTGTAAGAACTACAGAGAATATTATTATGAAAAGAAAACAAAAAATACGTAGATTTGACGTATAAAAAGAAAAGCTTGAAATTAGTTGGAACTAAAAACTTAGATGAAATGCTTAAGTTAGGTTAAGTGATTTATAACCAAGGCTGAGCAGGAGCACGATATTTAGAATTAAACTCCATTTATAGTAAATATATTAATATATAAATAGGAAAGAGAAATTATTTCCGGCATGAAAATAATTGCCAGTGTTGCCAACATAGTAAGTTTTTTTTTTTTTTATAAAGTCTTACAAACCACAATGAAGAACCAGCAAAAGTGCTAACATTTTCACTTTAAAATTTTTAAATTATGCAAATATCATTAAAGAAATTTCAACTAAAACGAATTTTTAATTAATTCTAAAAACATTCACACGTACATTATATGTAGGTTTCTTAAGCATTTTCCATTCTCTCGCCCGCTCTCATCATGATGCAACATTCTGCTTTCTTAATTACTATAATTTTGCTTATTCACATGCGTTACATTATGCGCAAATGAACCTGCAATTTAAATAAAATTTACATTTCATTGTGGAGCGCGTGAAAACTCACATACAGACATACGTATACGCATATAGCCAGACGGACAGACATACAGACAGTGATGGCGGAGTAGCACATTGCGGCATACTTAGGTAAACATTCTAGTCAAGTTGACGAAATTGTGGGAATATTTATTCAGTACCTGCCTATATGAATGGATTTTTAAATTGGAGCAGTTGAAAATTACGAGAAAAAAGTAAAACAAAACAGAAACTGAAAAGTTTGGCATACATTTGAAATTATTATAATTTGAAAAATAAAGTGTTATACAATTAACTTAGGTTTATTTTTTTAAGATTCATGAGACATAGAAATACAAATGTTTGGTTAGTTACACTTGATCAATCAACTGATTGTGAAGACGGATTTTTCTTCTTCAATATTTTCCATTCCCTTTTTTTTCTTGTTTACAGAAATCCCATCTATGTTCTAAACTGTTTTAGTCTGAAGAAGCACGGTTATATTTGTAAATTAGGGTCATTCTAAATTGGCAACACTGTCCGAGAGAGCAAATGTCTTATCCTCTCAACAGTGATTAAAATAACTCTCTCTTACTCTCTCAATCTCCCTCTTTTTTGTTCTTTTTCCTCTTTTTCTATGGGAAACAGCAACAATTTTGTCTCCTTCACAATAAATGTTGCCAATGTGAAATGCACAATTTACCCTAGAAATGAATGAAGCAGGTGAACGCTATAGAAATCAAGAAAAATAATGTAAATAAAAAAATACAAAATTAACTCAGCAGCATTCTTATATATATTTTTTTGAAGTTAACAACAAAAGCTCAACAACAAAAACTATTAAATGAAATACCTAACCTAATAATGCCTTGAATCAAGGTGTAAAAATGTAAAAAACTATTGTGGAAAAAAAATATTATTCATACTTATTAAGACAAGTTTGTCTGTGGCTTTTGTATGTAAACAAATTTTCGTGGAAAAAAAATATTCTATAAATAAATTCGCATTTGTGTGAGAATATTCTTTTGATGCGTTTGAAAGGTTTTTGATTGGAATTTGAAGTAAGAGTGTGAGAAATGAGCAAAATAATATATAATTAGTTATAAATGATTTGACTTCTTTTTAGAACAGTTCAAACAAGTGAAAATAATGAAGAAATACACTGACAACTGAAATATAGGGGAGTGTGGCCAGACTCGGGTCACCTCTTCGTTTTCGAAAATTTTCCACTATCAACATCTGTTGGTGTAAAAATGTTCGTCTTGTCGACCACAAAATTTTTATGATATTTCCTGACAGTGGCAGTTGAAAACTCAGACTCGTTTAGTATTTAGTGTGTGATTTTTTTTCAAAAACTTTTTTCGAGTGTTTTTGAAAGTGAATAACTCAAAAACTAATCATGCGACAAACAAAGTAAGTAGAGAGAAATTGTTCGTTGATGTGTTTACGATAAGTTTTACATGCTTATTTGGTGATCACAATACGTTTCTTGTTTCCAATATGATGATATTTTTTGTGACCCTACTAAAAAGTACACAAATTCGAGCCAGCTTTGTTTTGACTATTATGATACATTTTTTCATCAGAAAGCTATTTTAAGTACCTGAAATTGGGGAAAACGTTATTTGAAAACGGAATTTCAGTGATATTTGGTGATGCCTCGTCGTCTCGACAGAAACAACTGCATTGCATGCGTCAAATGCAAGGCTCTAGTTCATTTAAAATGCTCCAATATGAAGCAAAACTACTTTATTTGTTGAAATTGCGATTCAGATTAATTTTCAGTCAATTTTCATTTTCCTTTTCAATTAAATTTTTATTTTCTTTTTAATTTTCTTTTCATTTCAATTAAAACATGAAATATCTTTTGAAAATTCATATAGACGGTTTCTTCTTTAGACTTCTTTTGCCCATCTTTGCTTTATTTCTGCCATTTTCTACAATTTTCATGTCATTTTCGAACATTTTTCGTTATTTTTCATCGATTCGACGGTGGTCCGAGCCTGGGAACAGTGACCCGACTCAGGGTATTTTTTCTAACACTAATAGCTCGAAAACTACTGATCAAAACTTAATGATCTATACAGCAAAAATAATACAAATTAACAATGGCAAAAAAAAAACATGGCTCGAGTCTGGAAACACTCCCCTAAATATATGAAAAAATTGTACATATAAATTGAGGGGGGAGTGAGAGGTTTGGTATCCATTAATGACTTCACAAATATATTGAAATATGATTGTTGTAGAGACCCAAAAATTATTTATTATACAAATATCGAAAGTGAATTTCTCAACCCCAAAAACTTTCCGATTCTCTCTCGCTGTTCCTCATTTTAGTGCGAAAATCCGGAAAATTAAAAAAACTTGGTTCAGTGCCACACAAGTCTTACCATAGATCTTAAGGAAAAATAACCATTAAAAAGTGATTTCTCGACTCCAAAAAAACTCTTCTGGGCTCCATTTTGATTGCAAAAAACAAAAATTAAAAATAAAAATTTTTCAGTGGTTCCCCCTTTCGGAGGTCGGAGAGAAAAACCGATATGAAAAATAATTTCTCGACTCCAAAAACCCCTCTTTATAACCTTATAATATCAATAATCTCGGTTCAAATCAAATTACTACTTTTCCAAGACCATATCTCAAAAATATTATCATTTACAACCTAACCAGTTACCATTCCATTTTTAAAATTTTTTTTTGTGAGTTGCCATGTCAACAAACTACTGAGTGAATCCTGTTTAGCAAATAATTCTTCAACATCCAAAAAAAAAATGGCAAAACAAATAAAAACCGGAGAAATCATAATTTTAAAGGTTTAAGCGAAATTAAATTTAATTTAAAAACTAGACAGTTTTGAATATTTTCTTCGAAAACCATTTTAATATCTACTTTAGTTCATTTATTTCATTATCTCTATTACTGTGATTGATGAATTGGTATTTTCAAACGAATTTCGTCTACTTTTAAACACAAATTGAAATGTAGCATATTTTTCTACACTCACATTCAACCACACATTGTCATGTTGTATAGCGAAAAAAAAACATAAAACTTTATTGATTACATTTTAATCATAAAATGTTTTGACAAAAAACATTAACTAAAATACACACACACACACACACACACTTTTATATCCATAAAATAAGTTACATATACACGCTTATAATATATCATGCACGCTTATCGAATAATCGAATGCCTAAAAGTATGCCATAATAATATAATGAAATGCCTTTACATTACCTATGTACCCTTCAAGTTAATATTACGACTTTAACGCAGTTTATTTAACTTTATCGAATATCTCAAAGTGTTTTTCCCTTTTTTGTCTGCTATCTAAACATTTTTTATCATCCATATCCACATAAAAAATGGTTTGAGCCTAAAAACATATACAACTTTTCAATGTATTTTAAAGTTACGCATTTACTAGGTAACCTACCTATAAAATAAAAAGAACATTTTTCTTTTACTTATATCAACAGGTGAATTTATATGAATCGCATACTTATGGTACATACAAAAAAATGTTTTACAAAAATACAAAAATTCTATATGTAGGTAGGTACTACAAATAATATATGTTTAACGATATTCGCAGTAAATGTACATGATAAGATTGCTGGCAAACGGAAATCGCCAAATTTCATAGCATACTTTTTGGCGCAAATTCTCTGCCATTGCTGTTGATATGTTTTCGTTGTTGTGCTGGAATTGATATATTAAATTTGTGAAAAGAAAAATAAATACCAGCTAAATAAAAACAGGAGGAGGTAGTATGAGGGGGAAGGAGGTAAAATGCTTAGGTAAGCTGGTGAAGAAATGTTGGGAAAAATTGTAGTTAGTTAAAATCTAGCATGAGAGTGTAGAATGCCATTCTATTGAAATGTTGTTCAACCATCAAAATGTCATTCATTTTTTTGTTTTTTTTTTTTTTTTTTTCTTGGATTTGGTTGATTAAATTTTACTTTTATTTGTACTGTTTTATATGAAATTCAAGTTAGATTGATTGCTTGTTTTGTGTTGGGTTGTGTTGCGCATAATTTCAGGCACATATCTGCGAAATTTGTATGCGAATTTACTTCATTCTTTGTTTACTGTTTTGTAATATTTCACATTGATTTCATTTTTTGTTTTTGTTTTTGTTTTTTAAATATTCTTGAATAAATCATAAAATTATAAGTGTGTTCAGGAATTGTGATCACATATTGTGCGTACGTACACTCAGTGAAAAATATTTGTGCCATAATATTGTTTGCTTTAAGGATTATTAAATTTTTGTTCCAATTTAACTAATATTTTTTTTTTTTTTTTTTTGTAATTGTACATATAAATCACCCTAGTTCAAAATAAAATAAAGCATCTGTCAATCACATTTTGTTTGTGTTTATGTTCTTGAAATTGAGTTATTCGATCTATGCAGAGTTTTATATATTTTTGATTAAATATGATTTTCAATAAAGAAAACTTTTTTGATTCTTTTTTTTTTTAATACAAAATCCTTTTCAATCTGTTGAAAATTGAGTTACCACAGAAGTTCATGAAACTTGTGAATGATTGATTGGCTCCACAAGTTTTTATTCCTGGAATGAATGCATTGACATGCCGGAAATACATAAATAGAAACTATACGAAAATTATATATGACTTTCATTACAGACTTTGTTTTATTTTGGATTATGATTTAAGTTCACTTTATTTGGTTTAGGAATTTAGTAACTTTGCTGAAGCCTACAAAGATTCAGATTACCGCATTTTTTTTTCATTCCTTTCAATGCTCTTAAGATCTGAAACCAGATAAGGAACATGCTCACTAAGTCTCCCAGTTAAGTAAAGCGGTCTTCAAACTAGCAAACTTGTTTTGATTTGATAAAAGCGAAGTTCAAAGCTTTGATCATTGCTTGATTATCAGAGAAAATGATAACCTAATAGGATAATCGATTGAATGATGAATTTTGCGATCTACTAAATATTAAGGTCATCGATATTTTCCTAAATATAATTTGCCAATTAACCATAACACCTTTGGCACACTTTTTATTTCTCATTCCAAACTCAAACAAGTGAACTTCCATTTAATTTATGACCCTCTAGGTATCTCATCTTACAGCTTATTTAAACGTTGGCTTTAATCATATTGAATTTCTTTTCAATATAAAAGCAAAATATCCAAAATAATAACTAAATTTTATGGTCAAACAAGAAACTAAAAGTACACAATGGGAAAAAGTTGTAAAAATTCAATTAAACTAACTTAGATATCAATAACAAGAGAGAACAAATACAAATAACAAAAACAGAATTAGAAATAACAAGTGAAATAACAAAATATTAACAACAAAAGCCATGGGCTGTTTGTGATTTGGCTTAAATTGTTAACTGGGTCAAATCTTAGCGTGAAGTACATATAATTTTTATATTCATTCATTGATCTTATAAACTGAAAAGCTACAGAAAGAATAGATTTCGCGATTTTATGGCAAATTCTAAAATAATAACAATGATTTTTATTCTTTTCTATTTTTGTGTGTAATAAATTAAAAATTTTAGTTCTGATGCCAACAGTTCACAGTGAGGTAAAATTTTGTATAGTCTTTTAGTTATCAAATCATTACATACAGTATTTTTAAATTTCATTTATTGTTTTGTTAGTGACCAAAATTCAGATACAAATCAGACCAAAAAATCAGATAAAATAATTAAATCTATTATTTATTATTTAGGGGAGCCCAACCAGGCAGACACTGCGACCTAAAAGATCTTTTGTGACATTAATTAAACCTAACCTCAAGTCAAAATTCAGATCGAACTCAAAGCAAAATTTAAAATCAAAGCTAAAATTCACACCAAAAATCAGACTAAATTTAGTCCAAAATCAGACTTCAACTCTAATCAAATTTAGACCAAAAACATGCCAAAAAAATCAGATAAAAATTCAGACTAAAACACAGACAAAAGTTCAAATCAAATTCAAGTCAAAACTCAGGCCAAAAACAAACCAAAACTCAAATTTAAAAAAAACTAAAAGTCAGACTAAAACTAAGATTATAAAAGTTTTCCATAGTTTTCTAGTTTTCAAATCAATACAGCATTTTTGTACTTTATTTATTATTTTGTTAGCGACCAAAATTCAGATTAAAAAATAAACCAAAAAATCAGATAAAAAAATTAACCAAACCTCAGGTCAAAATTCAGACCGAATTTAAACTAAAACTGAAACCAAATCTAGGCTAAAATTCACACCAAAAATCAAACTAAAATTAGGCCAAAATTTAGTCTAAAAACATGCCAAAAACTCAGATTAAATTTTAGACTAAAACACGGACGAAAGTTCAAATCGAATTCAGGCCAAAACTCATGCCAAAAAACAAACCAAAACTCAGATCAAAAGGAAACTAAAAATCATTATAAAAATCAGACAAAAACTAAGATTAAAAAGATTTTTCATAGTTTTCCAGTTTTCAAATCAATACAGCATCTTTATACTTTATTTATAATTTTGTTATCGACTGAAATTCAGATCGAAAATTAGTCTTAAATTGGGTCAAAATTCAGATTCCATAACAGACAAAAATTCAAGTCAAAAATCAATCTAAATTCAGACCAAATCTTAATTCAAAAAGAGACAAAATTCAGACTAAAAATCAAACCAAAATTTAGAGCATAAACAGCCAAAAAATCGAATCCAAAATTTAGACCATAACTTTGATCAAAACTCGGAAAGAAATTTACTTCAAATTTCAGTCCAAAAACATATCAAAAACCAGACCAAGCACAAGTATCAAGAAGATGCAAAGTTAAACTGGAAAACAAACATTGAACTAGTCAAAAAGGTTTATATCGCTTTTTATGCCTGTAAGAAGTCGTTTGGTAAAAAATTGAGTCTAAAACCTAAAATAGTACAACGGATGTACTCTGACCTCAATTGACCTTTTTGTTAATTACTTACTTAATGAACTTACAGACTACATAACACCGAAAGTCAACCTTGAAAAAGTGTTCAGAGATGACTGGAAAGACGGCAAATACCAAAAACAATCCGACATAACTCTCTACACTAAGGGGTCCAAATGAGATTGCGGTGTAAGAGCGGAAATATACTCAGCAGACTCAAGTCTTCATATCTCAATCCCTTAGCCACTTAAACAGTGCCAGCACCTTCCAGGTCGAAGTTATAGCAATTTGGGAGGCATGCCGTATCGTAGAATCGTTAAATATAATAGGAATGTACAACAAACAATTCTCTGATATGCAAGCCGTGATTTAAACTGGTCTGGCAGGTCAAAAATCACCTCACGAGACTAGCAAACATACCTCATCTGGGCTCTTGGTCATAGGAACATTGAGAAATTTTGGCCCTTTTACAGTGATAATCTACTCACCAAAAGCCGAATTTATGAAAGCAGTAACTGTAACGAAAGCAATGAGAAGGAGACTTAATCTGAAAGTGTCCGGCTCTTGCAAAAACTAGATTCTAACTGCTGGGTAAACCTTTTTTCGACAACCTTAAAGATTTTTCCGCAGTAGAATTCAACTAAACTAAGTAATCATGTCCCTAAACCAGGCACCCAAGGTTCTTGAATTGTTGTTATGTGAGGGAATGTATGCAACATGGATAGGCGTTTACATAGAAATGCAGTAGCAACCTTAGAATGTTGCGAATTTATCTGGGCTACTGCAAGTCCACAGATAGGTTCCGCAATATTTACAGAGTTCGAAAACCGGTGTAGCCTCACGGTATCATTGCCGGCAGCAGTAGGAAAGTATCAAAGTCTTCCATCTGCGCCCACCATGCAAGAGATAGCAGCGCCGGCAGTAGCGGTCCTCATCCTCGCATCGGTTGTTGTAACATCAGCAGAGCGTATCCTCTTTGAAGCATTAGCCATAATTTGGTATTCAACCAGAGTAGTGGCCGAGGTTTTCTTACGTCTGCTTATCGACTTAATCCTTCTCCATTTGCATCTCATATTACGTGAGGGTTATGAACCCAGTACGCTTCTGTAGGAGGTGTGTCATTCACAGTTGTGACTTCTAGAATCATACCTACTTCAGCTGGAGAGTTCACTGACACCAAAGAAGAGTTCATTGTAACGATTACAACCCCACTCTCCTCCGGGATGCGTTCTCTCTGTCGTAGACTCGAGAGACTTTGTTTAGGTGTTTTTCTTTTTCGGTTAAGTTTATGCCGTTTCGTCCGGTCACCTGCTCCTGCTGTTTAACCAAGGCGAAGCTGTGCATTAACGACGAGAATACACGGCCACCTCTATAAAGAAAAGGGGAAGGGAAGGTCGACCGTGACAGCGCCCCATACCATGGCAATGGCACCGTTACTCTCTGAGGCCGCTAGTTATCTTCCCCCAGGTATTGTCCCCTTGAGTGACTGACAGCCTGACACCCTAAAATGGCTTGATATCAATGTTGTCTGTGATAAAGAAACGCTGTTAAAATTAGTAGCAATTTCTTGTGAGGAAAATTTCGGTAACCGAATACTTAAAATCGTGACTAAGCAGTGATATAATATTTAAAAAAAAGATATACTATGTTGAAATGTTAGTGAAGAAATATGTTACATTTCACAGCTACAAAAATCAACAATGAATGAGCCATCTCATCAACTTAATCAACAATAAGTGCATAATTCACACCAATTTGATAATCAAGCTCAGGTGAAAAAATCAAATAAAAAAACCATATCTCTTCTTCTCGTTTACTTAAATGCTGCTCGACCCCAGTATCTCCTCGTTGGGTAGACAAACGTGATGTTTACTTAATTAACGTGTATTTCAGTTTATTTATCTTTTACTCATCTTCCACAAAAAAAGAAAAATTAATTGTAAATTTCTGGAAATATTGATGAGAGGTAACGAATCAATCTACAGCATCAATGCATATATCCCAGCTGATCCCACTACAACTGACCATGTGTCCGTATCCCCTGTAGCTCAAAGAAAACTTAAATTTCGAAATAAGAAGAATTTTTAAAAAAGTGATATCAAAGGAAAAAACGAAATCAATTGAAACTAAAGTTAAATCTTCAAAGGAAAATATTAATCCGAATACAAAGAAATTCGAAACAGCAAATACACAAAATCATTGTACTTTCCATACATAGTATATGTATCTTATGTACATACATACATACATCTATCCCCAGGCACAATAACTGCATACAACAATTGAAGTTGCTTACTAAAAAGGGTTCACAGAATATAAGAAAGAATTTTAACAAAAAGATTGCAGAAAACACACAAAAAACTAAACCTTAAAAATGGTAGTTCAGAGTCGTTGGAATAGATACAAAAATAGTATCTCGCAGATACATTTCTCTCATTATTACGAACAAAAACACAAGCAACACTAATAATCACAGTTGCATACACCGCTTGTTGACGTTAGACGTTCTTAATAATTAAGTAAACAAATAAACAAACAAACAAACAGCAATAAGCATGAACTATGATGTGTGGTTTTGACCATAACGAAAGTATGGAAACACGTCAGTGCAGCAATCTCTCATATTCTACGTGCATAGTTATTCAACGTCACACGTCTATAACCAATGAAACTTCAATTGGTACTAAATACAATTGCGATGTTTGAACTGAGTTTTATGTTGATGCTATTAAATTGGCCAAAACTGTAGAGCGGGTAGCAATTGAACTGAAAGTTTGTTAACTGTTGCGCACATAATATAACCCAAACTCTGTTACAACTTGTACAGAGCGAACTCATGCATGTTATGTCGATAATGTTGGGTGGTTATGTTATTTATGGTTATGTAAATGTTCTGTGAGAGAAACAGTGAGAGAGAGAGAGGGAGTGCGCTTTCACTGGAAATCGCCCGCAGAGATAACAGTAGTGCAACAGTTTGTTTGTGAGCAGAATACCTAAAACTAATAGGTAAAATGAAAAAAAAATACAGTGGTGGCTCAGTATAACGAATAACCAACGTTTGAAAAATGAAGTATTTTATATAACACTTAAGGAGACGAGTACAGACTTGCTCGTACCGGCAAGTTTTCTTTTGTGCTGTTCGTTTTTTGATACTTCTCTTTATTCTTATTTGTCATTTTAAGTTGGATGCGCATTGATTTTGGTTTCTTAGGGCGATGTTACACGATCAATGTTTTGCTGTCAAACAATGAAATTGTTGTTGTTTTGAGAAATGAACACTGAGTTAAAGAGAGAGAATGAACACATTTCACTTCAAATTTTTTTACTGACGAAAAAAACCTGCATCACTTCAAATAAAATGGGGTTGCTGAAGATACATTGTTGCATTTTATTGGAAATACTAATATTTTATGAAAAATAATTTTATGAAAAATAATAGACTTTTTACTAACTTTTAAATACATTTTTTTTTCTTTGACACCCTTTGCGCTGTTTGGCTTTTGTTTGTTTGTGAAAATGAGTGCCGTTTAAAAAATTACTTAATAATTTTTATAAAGCATGGTAATTCAATAGCCAAGTAACAAAGTGGCAGAGCTTATTTTAATAGTTCGCATATTTTAAAAATTATTTTTCGGCGTTTTTCATATATAAATGCAATATTTTTTTGTATAATTAGTTGCTATTTCCACCAACATTATCTCATATTTGTCATTATAATTATGTTCCATTCGATTCCATTCCAATTGTTGAAATTTCATTCACTCCAAAATACAATTAAATATTTTTAGGTAGAAAAACATAACTACAGATAAAAGTATTAAAAAATAACATTCATCAAAAAATTGATTGTGTAACAGGGCATCAAACAAAACGATGAAAAGAGAGTAAAAACAGAAAACATTGACAGCAAAACATTGAAGGTGTAACATCAGCCTTAGGCTGTGGTTACATTGCGAGTATGCTCGGCGATCACCATGAAATTGTTGTTGCACCGAACACAAGGAGAGAGTCTGTACCAGCGATGCCAACTTGCGGGGAATTCGCCGATTTATGGGGAATTTTACTTAGTTTTTTTGCGGGGAATTTGAAACCGCTCAGCTTTTAGTCAATAAAGTCTGTAGAAAATTTTTTGTCAAATTTTATATAATGTAAATCGTTTAATTTTTCTAATTCTTCATATTATGGGTCTTCATCTCTTCTTAAGTGGGCCCTGCACTTTCTTGGTTTGGAGAAATCGATTTTTAAAAAAGTGTGTAATTTGAAAGTATTGTATTTCAAAAGTATTTTGTAAAAATTTCAGAGAGAAACTCGAACTGCTTTCGTAGATTTAGACGATTATAGCGGCAAGTGTCAGTCAAGTCAAAACAGTCGCGCAGCGCTTCGGCATCACTTTCGGCTGTTCAGAAAGGCTTAGCTATACCTTCGTCCAGCACCTCCTGATTAATAATTCCGGACTGCGATTGCATCGGTCTGTGCGTTATATAGATGCCCCTCTCGGTCGTATTGGGCGGGAGGAAGGTCCGTTGGGATTCGTCGATATATTTAAAAGCCGATAGCCAAAACTTTGAACCCGTTCTTTTCAAAACAAGGTTTTTGCCATTGGCACGTACGGTCTAAAATTTAAATATATTTTTCTATACAACAATGGCCTCAGGACCAAATACCAGATGATAATCTCAACTCCATAGAAGTAGGATCCATACTAAAATTTCTACTGGAGGCTGGACTTATGGAAATACTATGAGTCCATGAAGGGGCACAATAGATCTTAAAGGCTACTCCAATAATAATAATAATGGCCCCAGGACATAATAGAAAAAAAGTTTGGTCAATTTTTTCCTCAATTTGCAACGTTGTACTTTCCAAAAAAGTCCAATTTTTGAAAAACAAAACTAATTTTGGCTGTCCGCCAAAATTCGCGTAGTTGGAAGGGGGTAGGATTTATATATTTTGTTCAAATAGCCCCTGTTTTTTGGAAATTTTTATCGAACACGTTTTTGATTTAATCTTTAAAATTTTTTTTTTTTTAATTCAAAAATAGTTTTGACTTTTTTTTCAAAAGGTGAGCAATAGGAAACATTTTTTGTTTTTATTTGTGCCAAAAAAAAGCCCATGTATTTTTCTTTAAGTGTTTATCTATCAAAATGAACGTCGAGTAACTCGGTATACCGCATTCATTTGAGCTCAACCGATTTCCCTTGAGACGAAATCCCCCATGTGTCAAAAGAATTCCGGAGTCAGAGAGTATCTTACTTTTAACCTACCAGTTCTGGAGCGCATTAAAATAACATTAACCTTGATCAATTTTAAGCGTATGTCGCTATTATAATATAAAATTATACCGGTGCGGGGAATTTGATTGAAAATCGGGGAATTTCTCAAAGGCTATCGGGGAGGCAAAAAAAAAATGAGTTGGCATCCCTGGTCTGTACTCACACCGAACACGATATGCTCGGTATATTGTACACCGAGCACGCCGAGTATACAGGGTGGCAATGAGCTATTTTACAAAATGGTATAATTAAATACAAAATATTACAACAACTCAGCAACGAGCTAAATGTAACCACCTCGACCGAGCACGGAAGAAAATGTTTTGTGTTCGTCGAACTCCGAGCATCAATATAACCAGGCGCTTATTGGAAAAAATAAACAGTTTTCATTTAAAATTTCACTTTTCTTCTATTAATCCATTTATTTTTATTCAGGGTAAGGTAAGGGTAAGGGGAGCAAAATAAGGATGGTTAGTTCAGGATAAATGTTTTTTGTTTTTATCAGTTTCTCTATATTTTGTTTTCAGACATAAGAAACGAAATTCCAAGTCCTCCAGCTTAAATTTAGTGCTGAATGGATAATCAAATAATTTTCAGGAAAACTTCAAAGCAAAATATACAGAAATATTAGACGCTATAGAGAAAAACGTCTGATACAGTACCCAAATTATGTAGTTAGCTTGATTTCATTCAATTAATATTTTTTAAGTTAAAAAATGGTGCACAGTGTTATCGAAGGAATACTGTACTATTCTACACAATGCCTCTTAAACTCAACTTATGTGCTGGCAAAGTTTCACACCTTCTGCAATAAATACCAGTGCTTCTCAAAATGTAGTAGTATTCATTGCTATGGTTATTTATTTTCAACTTTACTGGATTACAAAAAATCGGCAAAATCGGACAGATGCGTGTACTCAAAAATACGAATGCACAAACAATTTTAATTAAAGTCGATAAATATTTATTTTTCGATGTCACTGGTGCAAAATCTCAATTTAAAATTTAAAAAAACCAAAATGGCGAACCAGGAATGACTATTTGCATTATTAAAAAGCATCAAAATTTTTGTGGAAATCAGTAAAATTACGGTTTCAAAATTAATATGTAAATAGATAAGAATAGCGTCAAATCAAAAAGTAACAACGCAGAAAAGTTTTTACTCGCCTAGACGAGCACAAAAGAAAACAATTTTTGAAATTAATTAATATCCCTGTAGTTATGTAATGCTTAAAATTTCATAATTTTACACTTTTGGAGCACAATTGACCGGTTTATGTTGATTTTTCAGAGTTACTTTGTTCAGCTAAATTGTAGCCAGGTAAAAGAGGAACATTTGCATTGTTTTCACTTCAACGAATTTCCTCACGGTTTAAAAGAAATGATAGAAAACCTGCGATTTCATGCGTTTAGTCTCAAATTCCTCACCCTGTATTAACTTTTTGCTACTACAATGCTCTGCAATATTGTAGCCCTATTTTAAAGAAACAGCTTTGCCGAAAATACCAACACGAAATTCCTTTTTGTTAATGAGTTAAGCGAATTAAACTAAATGACTGCTATTGCAGACTTTGACTTTGAAAAAATCGCTTATTTGCTTCGCTTAAAGTAGTAAGTTGCCTTGGCAGTATTATTAAGTAGGCTTAGTGCTATTGAAAACCGTTGAGAGATTTGGATTCATACAAATCAATATTTTTTTTATTTATTCTCCAGATAATGCCTAAAGGTTACTACAGTTGCCAACCATGTAAATTGAAATTACGACACCTTAAACAAATTTATTTGAAAACTCGTTGAACAAACGATGTTCGGAATCAAAAATACTACCTCTAAATATGTTTTTAATTGAAGTCTGACGTATTGCGCATTTAAGGGTTACAATTCTGTTTTTTTGAAGTGAAACTTATTTTCTCTTGTCCTAGAGTAAAACCAACCGGATGTGACGTCGCGCGTAAGTTTGCAATGCGACATGATTTTGTCGAGCAATGTGCATGAGGGGCTAAATATCAATATTCACGAGCAAACTATATAGTAAACGATTCATAAATAGTTTTAATTTAATATAACATATTAATTACACACACACACACACACACGCCTATGGCAGAAAGAACAATGTGTAGCGTTGCCATCTTAAAGTTTATGACAGTTATACATTTCACATACAGATGGCGCAAATGCCCAAGGAATTTCATGAAGATGTCGCACACAAAAAGAGTTCGCTACAATTGTCATCGACATTACCGGTACAGAGTTGCAATTTTTGTTCTAGTATTAATCCCAGATAAAAAATTTGTTGTGTATTAATGAACACAAGGCAGAAGTGAAACTTCTTGTGAACTAAATGAAACACAAGCAAATTAAATTTAAAAACACAAGCCAATGGAATAATAAATTTAGCGATTGAAAAATTTCATTTGCTTGTTATTTGCTTGTGTTTCGTTTAGTTCAAAAGAAGTTTCACTTCTACCTTGTGTTCGTTAATACACAATTTAGTTTTTATTTTTAATTATGCTAATACAAAATTTTGTTTGCAAAAAATTAAGCAAATTCTGTCTAAAAAACAGGTGTTGTTGACTGTAGTTGAAAAAAAATGAAATTTTAAATATATGTACATTTCATTTATTCAAAATCATAATTAATATTTTTCACAACCAAAAATAATCGTTGCAGTAGGAGAAAACAGACGACCTCAATAGTCTAGTGGTCCAGTGCTCTAGACTTTCACCAGGGAGATTCGGGATCGATTCCCGAATTGGTCTAGTAGTTAATTCTCATAACCTTCTTATATTCACTAGCAACATGAAGTGTATGAGAATTATAAGAAAGTGCAGAAGTAAAAATCTCGGTAGGCAATGGCAAAATCATCAAGTGATAACAAATTGCCACACCTCCGTTCGGAACCGGCGTTAAACTGTAGGCCCGAACATATGGCATCACAATGGGAAGTTCAGGTCGAAGTGTGTCTCTAGACAGCCACTCCAAGCTAACCTAGGAGAAAACAAGAGAGTATGAGAGAACATTGCTTGAAAAGATAAAGAGAGTTGAACAAATGGAGTTTGTTGAAATTTTTTGAAATGCACATAAAGAGCCAAACAAAATAAAATAATTCGTCACACAAAATGTTGCCAATCCCGATTTCAGTACCATCCCATGAGAAGTTTTACTTCAAAAATTCTTCTTTAATATAAATTTATCGGTTTAATTTTTTGTATTCTTTCAATTTTTATACCTATCGTAATTCTAACCTTCAGAAGTATTGAAAATATACAAATAAATTTTTCATGTTTTTTTTATGTTATTTAAATGTTAGTTTATCGAAGCAATACTGTATTATTCTCTCCAGCGCCTTTTAAACTTAACTTGTTCGTCAGCATAGTTTCAAACCTTTTGCGTTTGCTGGTGGCTTTCATTAACCCGCTAGCAGAACAATTTTTTTCCGCATAAAAAAAATATGAGAATGGGTTGATTTTAATGTATAAAACTCGGAAATAGAGTCGAAAATCGAATTAGTGGCATTATTTTTGCTTGAGGTGAAAAAATAGGTGGTCCATCAAAAACTTATAGTCCCGATAAATAAAAAAGTTACAAATTATGTATTTTAATTGCATCAATGTAAAATTATAATTAATTCTCTACTTCCTCATTACTTTTTTCAACTCCAACAAATAACTAAAAATATTTTTTTTCCAATAATTAAAATTATCCTATATAATTTTAATATCACCTAAAATAATTTTTTTTTTTTGGTTAATTACTCGAAATCTGACCTTCAACTGACGATAGAATCAAAACGAAACAATGCACAGAGTACTGAAGCTACGGAACATGCAGATCCTGTTAACGACCTGCAAGAGTGCAATGGAGAAAAATGGAAATTAATGAAAAAGAATCTAATACCGACCAAACTAAGTAAACGTACAATAAAATTCTGTTTAGTAAGCGTAAGGCGGAATTTTTTTGAGTTTGCATAAACTAACTTTTTTATGGTCTTGAACCTTTCCATGAAATAAATAGAAATATTGACAACCTGATCCACAGGGAAACCCAAATGCTTCATCAGCCTTAGTGGAAATAATAGCCACTTTGTGAAATATTTGGACATGAAAATGACTCGAAACGCACATTAAAGTTGGTTAAAGATTGATTGGCAGTGAGAAGGAATCTGCTTCGGGACCCCGAGACGTAGAGTGGGTGACTACCTTTTCCAAATCAGCGTTGAGCTGGGATAAATTGGAAATAAAAAAGGGAAGTAGCACCCAAAGGCCTTGCAGATGTGAAGCAATGAGTGAAAAAAAGGAATATTAAATGAAATTTAATAAGTCTTAAAAACGTAGTAAAAATAACTTACCCACAATTTGCAAGTACACATTTACACCCTCACAATTCACAACACTGAAATTTTTTTCTTGCTTTTTTTTTTTTTAAGTATTCTTTCTTTAAATATAAAGTTATTTAAAAGAACATGTTTCTATTTTGTCTCAAAATATTTTTTTTGGGTACGTTCAGTGACGATCATAGCGGAAACTTATTGTGGATCGCATTCCACATTCGTTTGGAACTTAACTACATTGAAATGGAAACTACGAGTATTAACAGGCAAAATTATTAAAAAATTAAGGAAAAATCAAATAACATTTGTTCAATATTTAGTGCATTTTTTATTTCATTTATCAATAAATTTCAATGCTACTTTTTTAACTAATTTTAAAATATTGTGTTTTACTATGCTAAAGTGCTAATATAATGTTTTATTATTTTTTCTTTTCCTTTGTTCATAAACATGTTGCTAAGCATGCTGGCAAATGTTTATCAACATATTTCTTTTCTTTACATAATTTTACATACAAATATTATTTTTTATTCAGTTTTTTTTTCTGTGTTAATATATTAAAAATTAAAATCAGAACTGCATAGAAATTTGTATAAGTATATGTATGTGCAAAATTTATCAACAATATAGGTAATAAAATTATTTTGTTCAGCATTTAAAAGTTTACTGCATTTCTTTTGCTATTACAATATAGTATCTATTACTAAATCAAATCTTAAAGCAAAAAAATCTTAAAAATTAAATATTTGTTGTTTTAATAAATAAAATGAATTTAAAAATGTTTTATAAAACTTTTGTACATGAACTTTACTTAAATATTTAAGACAGAATAAAATCATAATCGTAATTTATGCTTTCTTTATTAATTTCATTTTAGTCTTTTAACTTTTAGTGCGTAATTTGTTCTTAATTTGTTCAGCTTTTGTTTTGTTTTTTTGTTATAATGAAATCTTACAACATAAATGCAAACATGAAACGTTTACACGAATTTCTTGCAGTGCATAATTAAAATTTACATGTGTGTGTAAATTCTTTCATAAGAAACCCATATCGAGCGCTGTATACAGAGCGCGTATATCACTGTGGGATGAGATGCGCCAAAATGGGAAATTCATAGCCTTGGCAGCGGACTCTTCCTCGACGCCATCACCGATGACAACATAAGTGCTTTTACGTCCGAAACGTGTGACAATGCGTTCATAGCAAGTTTCCTGGCCTGAAAGTATGCAATTTTTAATAATAATTTGTAATTCTTTGCAACATTCTCTTATCAACATGCTGCTAACACTTACCGATTTTATGTGCGCTATAAATGTTATCAATTGAAAATATTCCACCTAAGCCGAAGAGCAACACTTTTGCCAATGCTGGCGCTAATTGCGTCGATGTAACCAAAACATTTACACAATTCTCACGTTGAGCAATCATATTCAAACATTTTGTCGCCAATGAGGCCCAATTGTCTGTAGCCATTTCAATATCCGAACGTATTTGCAGCCAGGCATCACGTTTATCAGAACCCAGCAGACCACCAACACTGAAAAGACAGAGACAGAGAAAGAAGATGGGTTGTAAAAATTAACGATTTTGCGATTTTACATCATTTGCTACTTACTTTCCCCTATACGTATTGTAAATCTCTTTGATTTTCCTATATCTAAATGCCAATTTACGCATCCAATCCACTCCCCCTCGCACGCCCGTGGGTAAACATAAATTGGGCGGTGCTCCCGGCGGTGCGCCCGTGTGAAAACCGTCAGTGCCGAAATTGTAATTACTCAAATCCTGCCCGTTATCATCGGAGGAGACATCATCGATATGCACCTGATCACATTCCTCGATCTCGTTGAAAAAGAAATGTGTATCGGCCATATTGAAAACCATTTCCTCCATGCGAAATGCGATCGTCATCAGCGTACTGTGATCTTTGGTGTAACGATTTGCAAACGAGCCGGAGAGCAGTGTGTGAAAGATAATAATAGTCTCGTCCAGATCCCAAATGAAAACGCGTTCGGGTGGTTTAGCAGCTTCACTATTCGGCGTGTCGGATGTTGTGCTTCGCGTAGGACTCGGCTGCTGATGACGCCGCCCACGTGCACGTCCACTCTTTCCTGTTGGTGTACTTTTAGGTAGCGCGGCAGCAGCTGCGGCCACTGAAGCCGCTGCAGCAGCGGCTGCTGCTGCTGCAGAAGTTGAGTTGAGTGCGTTGGCGCTAGCATTCGGTGAGATCGGAAGTGGTGAATGCGGCGAGTGTGTAGCATGTAGAATAGGCGTGGTTGAATGTGTGTCGGTGGGGCTCTCTGAAAGATTTGAAGCGCCGACGTGGAAACCATGACTGGCACTGGAACTGGGCGAGCTCACAGCGTATGGCGAGTAATTGGCGGGATTATAATAGTTGCTATATTGATCATTGTAATAACCGCTATAGTCCTGCTGTGCGGCAGCGGCTGCAGCTGTGCCGAATTGCGCAAAATTATTATAACCGTAGGCGGTCGAATACAACTGTGACGAGTTGTTATTACTCGCTGCAGTAGCATATGAAGAGGTCAAATACGGTGAGCTCGGTTCAATTTTCGTAGCCGCCCGTGCCGTCGTATACGGCGAGCCGTATGTGGAGTAGAATGGTGGCGTATACTGTTGCATGCTATTATAATAGTTATAGTAATCGTGTTTGGAGTCATAGGCAGCCGCTGCAGCTGCTGCTGCCGCCGATGAATTAACTGCAGCCATTGCCGCAGTTGAGGAACTGGAACTCGATTCCAAACCACTCAAACCAACAGGATTTACACCAACCGATGCGCAGCTATACAAATTACTATTGATGTTGCCGCCGCCGCCACCGTTGCCGCCGCCGCCACCGTTGCCGTTACCAGTTATCACACTGTCCAAGTGTGAGGTGCCGCCGCTACTGAGCACCGTATTCGTTTCGATAGCGTTTGAATTTGCCGCTGTTGATGTACTTAAGCCGGGACTACGATTTTCTGATTTTACCGATGACAATTGCGTTTCAACAGCCAGCCAATGGGACATGCCACCTGCACCACCCACCAAATCGCTATGCTGATGACGTGTAACAGCTGAAGCGGATGTGGCAGCGGAGGTAGAGGCGCTATTTAGACTCGTTGCAGCATCACTTGCGGTTGATTGTTGATATGTGGAAAAACTACTACCGGGCGATTGTGAAAATGAGGCGGCTGCTGCGGCTGCGGTAAGTGCAGGATGTGAGAGGCCCGCTGCCGAAAGACTACAACTGGAATTTAAATTTGGGGTAGCGCTATAGTGACCGCCCAGAGAGGCAAGCGATGTTATCGTCGGTTGTAGGGGTTGAGATTGTGGTGGAAGCGCTAACGGACTACATTGACCAGGGCCAACTGTTGTGGATGATTGTGGATGCGGGTGAAGTTGCGACTGATGGTGAGGCTGTTGTTGTTGTTGCTGTTGTTGTTGATGTTGCAGTTGTTGTTGTTGTTGTTGTGTTTGAGCGGTCGTCGTCTGCGAGCAAAGACTGAAAAGAAGTAGAAAGGAAATATAAATGTTTTGCTATTAATGATTTTAAAGAGATATGGAAATTTTAAATTAAAATTATTTTTGAAGATGGCAATGCCCCCCATAAATATGCAATAAATATTCACAAAAATCAGAAATATTTTTTAGAGAGGAGAGAGAAAGACGGACAGATGAGGAAGTTCTTGTATCCATGAATAATACCAGGATTCCAGTTTCTTTTGCTGATTTTCGTCGTCTCCAATTTGTTTATCAACCTTATTACCATTTTGTCAATCTTGACACTAAGCAAGAACCGGGAATTCAAAAAGCTTTTAGGAAATCCTCGAGCAACGTTGGGGAATTCCTGCCCTGCTACTTTGCAATAAATTTCAGCTCTGTGGTTAGTCTACTTCAGATTATTTATATTCGAAAAACAAGCAATAATCAAAATAATAACATTCTGTTGCACAGTGTATTATTTCTCATACATATTCAGCTGCAACCACATGCCAAACCAATTCGAATGTGTCTGCTGTATTTATCAGTTTGACACACTTTTCAATGATGTACCATCTTCGCCCCCTCTTCAAAATTCATCACATTAAGTCAAAACCTGCACCGAACATTAATAACCTTTTTTCTGCACAGATCTCAATACTGAATTGAAAATAGAAAAAATGAAAAAAAAATGAATTCTTAAATTTTTTTAAAAACATTTGCTAAACACATGCTCGGCAAACATTCGCGCACCGAATTGTCTCAAGTGCACAATTCTAAACGTCTCGGCTTTTGTTTTTTCCTGAACACTTGCCGTAGATACGATGGATGTCGCGTCTACTCCTCGATTTGAGTAAGAGTGAAAGAAACACTTGGCAAAGGCAACATTTTAAATGAGTGTATGTGTGTGTGTCTAAACAACCAGAATAGGACACTTGACTTGATTCTACATTCTGAAATTTTTTCTTTCGTTTTTTTTAGTTTTTGGTGCTCAAGTGTTTATTTTTAATTTCCTTTTCGTTTAGTGCTTTATGGTGATTTTTATGAGTTTGTCCGTTCGAAAATTATTGATTTTTTTTATAGCCATTCTGTATGCATTGGCGACAATTCATTATAGTTTTTAGTTATAGTTTTTTTTCTTGTTTCTTTTTAGTTTATTTCCTTTCAGTATTCATGATTTCTTGTTTCTTTAATTTTATTTGTTTTCGATGACTTCGCAGAAATGCCCACGATCATTTTAGTTTATTGGCTCATTTGAGCAATGATATATTTCGTTTTAAGTGGGGCCATGCATCCAGGGAGTTTGGAGTTTTTCTTAAAAGTGAATATAGGATTATGGAATGGATCAATGCTTCATAAGTATTTTCCATCAGAATATACAGGTAGGTATACATATATCAAATTTTTACGTTAGTTTTGATGGATTTATATAAAAGTGATCGATGGCCATTGGTGAAGCCTCGCTACTGGCTTTTTGAAAACTTTTAGAGGAAACATAATGAAAAAAATATATACACTTTTTAACAAAAAAAAAGATTCGTTCTACTATCGACTGATTTCATAATGTTCAGAAAAATCAGGCCGAAACTCGGAACAAAAACTGGTCTAAATTCAAATTTAAAGTAAGACCAAAATTCGGAACAACTTCCAGACCAAATTCAGATAAAATATAGACCAAAATTTGATCGAAAACCGACTCAAAATTCAAACCAGTATTCAAACCCAAAAAAAACAAAACAAAACAAAATTCTGACCAGTATTCAAACCATATCCAGATTAAAATTAGGACTAAAAACAGATCAAAATTTCGAACAAAACAGACGAAAATTCTGGCTTAATCTCAGACCAATAGCATATTAGAATTTGGGGCACAACTCCGACCAGAATTCAGACTAAAATCAGGCCTGAAAAAAGGCCAACTCTTGGACACAAGTTCAAAATTAAAATTAAGACCAAAATTTTTACCTAAATTTAAACCGAAGATCAGAACGAAAAAAAAAAAAATCTGACCCATGTTCAAATCCAATTAAGATAAAATTCAAACATTAGAGCAAATCAAACTCATACCATAAGCAAACCCAATCAGACCAAATTCGGACCAAAAATCTGACAAAACTCCGACAAAAAATCAGGCAAAATTCAAACCAGAAAGTAGGCTAAAATTCAAAACAGAGACAGATCGAAAATCGGACAATATTTAGACCAAAACTCAAACGAAAATTTCGACAAAAAATACAACTTTAAAATTCAAACCAGAAAGTTGACCAGACCAGAAATCAAACTGAACTTCAAACCAAAAATAGATCAAAAATCGGGCAATATCAAAACGAAAACTCAACCGAAAATTTCGAACAAAAATCAAACCAAAGTTCAAGCCAAAAAAAAATTCCAAAACTCATACCTAAAGCAAACTAAAAGCCGGAAAAAAATCAAACCAAAACTTTAACCAAAAATGAGACCATAAATCAAAACAAAGTTCAGACCAACACGCAAGCCGAAATCCCGACCAAAATTCAGATAAAAAATTAGACCAAAAGTCAAACCAAAATTTATATTTGAATTTAAATCAAGTTTTAGACCAAAATTCACAGCAAACTTAAAGCAAAAATTAAAGCAAAAATCAGAACAAAACTCCGACAAATAAATCGGCAAAATTCAAACCGGAAAGTAGACCAGAAATTAAAATAAAATTCAGACAAAAAACAGATAAAAAACGGGCAATATTTTGATCAAAACCTAAACGAAAATTTAGACCAAAAATCAAACCAAAGTTGAAACCAAAACAATTACCAAAACTCATACCTAAAACAAACCAAAATCCGGCACAAAATTCAGACCAAAACTTCAACCAAAAATCAGACCATAAATCAAACCAAAGTTCAGACCAAAACGCAAGCCGAAATCCAAATCAACATTCGAATAAAAAATTAGACCAAAAGACAAACCAAAGTTCATATCTCAATTTAAATCTAATTTTAGACCAAAATTCACAGCAAACTTAAACCGAAGTTCAGATCAACATTCAGATTAGAACTCAGGCCAAAAATTAAACCAAAAATCAGAACAAATCCAAATCAACATTCGAATAAAAAATTAGACCAAAAGACAAACCAAAGTTCATATCTCAATTTAAATCTAATTTTAGACCAAAATTCACAGCAAACTTAAACCGAAGTTCAGATCAACATTCAGATTAGAACTCAGGCCAAAAATTAAACCAAAAATCAGAACAAAGCTCCGATAAAAAAATTGGCAAAATTCAAACCAGAAAATATACAAAAATTAGACCAGAAATTAAACCGAAATTCAGACAAAATTCGAGCAATATTTAAACCAAAACCTAAACGAAAATTTTGACCAAAAATTAAACCAAAGTTCAAACCAAAAAAAAATACAGAAACTCATACCTAAAGTAAATAAAAACCGACAAAAAATCAGACCAAAACTTCAAACAAAAATCAAACCAAAGTTCAAACAAAACTGAGGCTAATATTTAGACCAAAACTCAAGCTAGAATCCAGGCCTACAATTAGGCCAAAAATCAGACCAAAATTTAGATCGAAAATAAAACCAAAATTTAGATCTGAATGCAAATCAAAATTTAACCAAAAATCTCACCAAAACTTAGACCGAAAATAAAACCAAAGTTCCGATCTAAATACAAATGTAAATTCAGACCGAAATTCACAGCAAACTTAGACCAAAGTTCAAATCAATATTCAAACCAAAAATCAAGCACAAAATTATACTAAAACTCAAACCAAAATTAGACTGAAAATCAGATCAAAGCTCGGGCCAAAAACTCAGACTAAATTTCAGACGAAAACTCTGCAAAATATTTGGACTGAAAATCTGATTTAAAAACCAGATAAAAATTTAGACCAAAATACTGACCTAAATTCATACCAAAACCAAAAACAGATGAAATTCAGTCTAAAATCAGATCACATTTAGACCAAAAATTAGGTTATAAAATAAGGCAAAAAGCTAAAATTCAAACCAAAAAAGCGGGCCAGAAATAAAACAAAAATTCAATTTTACTCTTTTTGGAAATACAAGTTTTGCTATGGGTCACCGGTGATCCTAAAATCTTCAATGGAAACATTTTAAGAACATTATCACAATGAAATGGAGGTCGAAGAATGCGAATCTAGACTCGGTTTTGCTCCATCGGTTCTAGTTTCCTTACGGTCAAGAAAGGGTTAAGTGAAAAATTAATAATAAGTTACTTTGTCCATCTTAAAAAAAAAAAAATATTTAATAAAAATTTACACAAAAAATTTGTGAAAAATTCCCATTGAGCGTCACTGGGCCACCGGTGACCCATGAAAGTTCAAACGTTTAGTGGCACAAATGTCTGTTATAACAAGAAATGGGAGTCAAACAATATGAATCCGTATTCGGTTTTGCGCTATCTTTTCTGGTTTTTCTACGATGCCGAAAGGGTTAAGAATAAAAATCAAATCAAAGTTCAGACCAAAAATTATCTGCTTAAAATGGATGAAAAATTAAGATTGTCAAAGTTTTCTAAATCTTTTCAAAATATTTACTAAATCTTAATAACAAACGGAAGAACCTTTCAAATATAAATATGAATAATTCGAAAGTTTTACCAAAAAAAAAAAAAAAAATAATAATAAAAAATAGAAGAAAAATGATTCAAAACTTCCCATAACTATAAAAATCATAAATACATAATAATAATAATTCCCACTCATATTTCTTTCTATTTTTTGTTTTTCCTTTTTTACCTTTTTTCACTCCATCAACATAAAAACAGCAATGAAATTAATTTATCAACTTCTAGTTAGGAAAAGAAGCTCTACATACGCACGAGACAATTTTTAAAAATCAAATCAATTTAACATTGTCTCCCCAACATTTAACAATGAGATAAAAAATAATTAAAATCAAAAAATGACAAAAGAGTATATCTTCATTTAAGGTGTCAAATTCCATTTGTAGATATGTACATAAGTATGTAAGTATGTAAAAATGTCGCAGGCGTAACTCTAAAAAAACAAAAATACTAAAAATTATAAACTAAAATCACCAATTGAAAAATTGCTACAAAACAAGATTTTCTTTAAAACACAAGAAAAAAAAGAAAACACAAAAAAATAATAAAAAAAAAGTTGAAGAAAAAAATGAAAATAAAAATAAAACAACTCTTTTTATTTTCAACATACATACAGTGACGGACAAAACTAAAGCACGAACTCTTCCTTGTCAACATTTAGTTTTAATAAAATTTAAAAATATGCAAGTATGCACATATTTTTTTTTTTGTTTTATAAATTCAATATATTTATGCACTTGTTGAAACAAAATTACATTCAAAACTGAGTAACGTTTTTCTTTTTTTTACTAACATTCCGCAATAAGCCTAAATCTGCCGCGACAAAACTAAAGCACATAATCTTTTTCGCTTTCAATTACAATCAATTGTTAAATATAAACAATAACAACAATCTTTAAACTAGAAACCCGTTATTTTGGAAAACAAAAAACTGGTTTTTAAAAAAATTGGAAGCGTATATAAGTTGTTGGTTATCATCCACCGTCACCGTTCGCATCTCAAAATTGCTCGAAATAAGTATTCTGCACAATTTAGAGAAAATATTCTAAGTAGATTTAATAAAGCTGAATCAGTGACATGCATTGTAAAAAAATTTTGTAAAATTTTGTATTCGCCATTACGTTAATTCCCGAGCTATGAGCCATTTTCGCGCTTCCCATTGTTTATATACTAAATATGGAGAGGGCTAACCGTGGAGCATAACCAAACATGAGGATCAGGTCATCATTCGGATTTTAAAAAAAAAAGATCCTATTATATCTTGGAAAAAAAATTGCGTTTGAACATTTCACACAGGTTTATCCAACGACGAGCTGAGGGGGGTAGCTTAGCAACATACCAATTCGTGAAAAAGCCATTTATTTCTCGAAAGAATCGACAGGCAAGGCTCGAATTTTTAACCGCGCACTTAAGCTGGACTACTGCTAAATGAAAGACCGTGCTTTTTACTGATGAATCTATATTTAACATGAAAGGTTGCGACGCACAATGGTTCGACTCCATACAAAATGCGGAAAAAAATATAAGGGATCATCTCAGCACAACGATTTTTGGCATGAGCCACTCTTAGGTTGTGGAAAAGAAAATTTTAAAAAATTGGGCGTGATCGGTCAACTGCCACGCCCATCTCCCATACAACAGAAAAACTAAAACATCTCTAAAATCTATTGCAGTCAAGATATCGAGATAAAAATCATTTCAATAATCATTTTGATTATAGCTCCAATACAAAAGTAAGTGGGATTGGTCAACAGCCACGCCCACTTTCCCATACAAATGTACGAAATATATAAGGAGGCATCTGAGCTCAACAAATTTTGGCATGAGTCACTTTTAGGTCAGAAAATAGAAGAATTATGAAAATGGCCGTGAGGTTAACTGCCACGCCCACTTGGTGTATATGTAATATTTTTGAAATAAAGAAATTTCTTAATAGCCCCTGAAGACCCCATTTTTCCGATTTCAGGTCCATATTGTGGAAGATCTAGATGTGATCGAGAAAAACTGACGGACGCAGTCGTGATCAGTGACTCTAAATTACTATAAAACTGTTGGAATTTAAAATTTGTTGTATTGTGTAATCACATTTTCACACAGTTTTTTCACGATATACATTTAGTGTTTTGTTCATAAAAATGGGATCCGCAGCTATCCGCAGCCAATTTTTTTTGTTATTTAGCTAAGAAATTATATTTTACATTTTTATATATGAGAATATTTCGCACACCTTCGCAAGGTAGATCTGGTCCACCAAACTTAAGGAATTATCTTGAAATTTTAGTTTCTAAAAACAAAATTTTTTTCCAAAAAAAAAAATTTTCTCTGTTTTTTTTATTTACGAAACACATTCTTCATATATAACAAATTCATATAACAAAAAAATAGTTTTAACATTATAACTACAATTAAACAACAAAAGCTTCCGAAAAACGCTTCAAAATGCATGCTAGCACTTTGTGTTTAGCATTCATCAACTTCGACAGCTCACCTACAATTATTTGATGAACTAATCCCTCCAATATTTTTTTAATATGCTAATGAAATATTTATGAATAGAAATCAAGAAAACATTTTTAAATATCGACGCGTCAAAAAAATGATTTCAAACCACTGTGCGACGGATTGAAGCTAGTGCCCAGACCAAAAGGGCAACGATGAAATTCGCGTTATTCGAAAAGCACCGTATAATACGGGGGAGGCAACGTATTGCTCTGGGGATTTTTTTCAGCCATTGAATCGGTCCAATTCAAGATATTCCCCAGAATGTTATATTACCTTATACGGAGGAAGATCTGCTGTTAAAGCATGTCTACCAGCACGATGACGATCCCAGCACGGTGCGTAAAAGAGTGGTTTGTTGCCAATAAGATCAGGATTTGATAGAGAACCACCCATTCACTCAATCTCAATTCCAAAAAATTTATAGGAAATTTGAGATCGTAAAATTCAGCGCATAAAGTATAAAAACAAGGATTCCATTTTCTACCAATCGTAGATTGCATGGAATAACATTTCTGTGGACGTTTTGAGCAATTTTACTGAGTCCATGCCACATAGAAATGTGCAACAGCTCTGAAAAATAATAGATACGCTACAAAATAGTGGAGAAATCGAACTTTTCTATTAATATATTTCATATGTGCTTTAGTTTTGTCGCGCCAGTTTTATGCATTTTGTTACTTTTAAGTTAATATTTTTATATTATGTGATAAATAATATTATATTTCATACATCTTATTAACACGAGTGTATATTCTTACTACATTCATAAAAAAAAAATTCAGTCCAAGCATGTTTTACAATATTACTGAACAAAATGCAAACAAGAAAGAATCCGTGCTTTAGTTTTGTCCGACACTGTACATGTAGAAGTATATTGATTAATTACACACACTCACACAATTCTACATACAAACATCTTCACTGATATTCTCATACAACACATGGAGCAGTGAGTGGCATGAAACCTCAGTTTTCTCATCCGCATACGGATCTGAATCTATCACGTTAACTCGTAAAACGATTAGATTACAAATTATATTTATGTATGAATGTATGCATGAGTATGTGTGTATATGTGTATTGATATTATTTTACTTGTGGTTGTGTTTTTTTTTTTTTTTTTTTATTTGATTTATTTTATTTTGTTTTTTTATTTTTTTTATTACTTAACATTTGTTTACATTTTCTAAAAGAGGAGAAGAAAAATATACTAAAGTATTTATGAGAAAATTTAGAAGATTTGTTCAATTAATTTTATTTTATTCCTATTGGAACAACAAAACAATAATAATAAAATCAACAAAGTTTTAATTTGTTTTGACAAATGTTTTCATTGATTTCTCATAAATGTAAAGCCAACATAAGTTACGTATGTGTGTGTGTGTGTGTGTGTTTAAATGTTTATGATTTGTTGATTTCTCAATAAAGAATACAATTTTTCTCTGTACACAATTTTAGTTTTAAACTAAAAATTTCAAAAATCATTTAAAATAAATTTATGCTGCAATTGTAGTAAAATTCATTTTTCGTTTATAAAATCGTAAAAAAAAGAATTTTATATTTTATTTTATGGTAAATTACAATTTATTTTACAAACTTAGGTATGAATTGTGTAAGCAGTGGCGGGAACTAGGTTTTGTGCTGGGGTTGACAGATTTTGCTATACTAAAAACTACTTAAAAATTTAATATATTTTGGACTGTCTGGAGTAATGGCATCAAGACTGAAGGAGAAAAGAAAAGTAATGTGGAAACAAGTAGAGCAGTAAATGAAATGTTTTTGTGATGTTTCAGATGATACTAGAACAGAGTAGAGAGAAGTCCTGAAACCACTCTATAAATCAGACTTAAACCCCGGTCGAAAAATCAATTAAAACGTCAGCTCAAAACTGAGACCAATTTTTTTATATCGAAATCAGACCAAAAATCCAACAAAAACTCTGACCGACACCTAAACCAAAAATCACACAAAAAATCTGACCAAAACTCAAACTAACAATCAGACTAAAATTCAGACCAAAATTTATAAGAAAATTCAAATCAAAACTCTGGCCAATATTCAAATCAAATTTTAGTCAAAAAACAGACTAAATTCTGAGCTCAAAAAGCTTACAAAAATAAAAGCCAAACCTGAATTATAAATCAATTACTCCAATGCTCTCAAAATGCCTCAAATGACCAGTGAAGAGTGTGGCAACTCTGATTGCATTAAATCCTTTTTGAAATACTTGTTTTTTATTACCTACAATTTCCTTTTTCAGTAATTTTATGAGTGGTACAAGTTCTAAACTGAATTTCTACAAAAAAAATTATGCCAAAGAATTTATTATCTTCTTTTTTTTTTTAGTTGTAATGGTCTTTACATTTGACTTTTCTGTTTCTCCTTCTGCTTCTTTTTTAATCTTTTAAGTAGTGGGCGCATCCTTAAGCAGCAAACACTCATTGGCACAGGCAGCAAAGACACTGAGGCATGTGCACGCTAAACGCATTTTTGAATATTTTTTTTTTTTTTGTTTGCTTTTCGCTTCCATTTTTTTTTTTTTTTTTTTGTCAAAAGTGTTAAAATCGCTTAAGTGTCACACTTCGTTTTTAAAGATTTTTGAATATAAAAGAATAGAGAATTTTAAAATTATAAATACCAAAACAAAACAAAAAAAAAAAAAAAAGAACAAGAAGAAATCATTGAAATTCTGTGAAATTTTTACACATGTTCTTTAGATTTAGTATTATTTATTAAGTGTATGCAAAATAAGGGTAGACAAAAATTCCAAGGAATTCTAAAGATAATTGTAAGGTAGTTTATCTCTACATAAATGGAATATTTTTGTGCATCCTCAATTGGAAATTTGTCATGTTTTTAATGTTTATTATATGTAAGCGTAATTTTCCTAAAAATTCATGAAAGTGTCATTTGAGATCATTTGAAGTGTGTCGATTTAGTGTTCAGTATTCGACAGTATCGAAACAAATTGTATTCATTTTCAAATAAAATTAATTGTTTGTTATTAGAATGAGACTAAGATTTGGTATTTACAGGGTGACAATTGTAAAGTGACGCAAGTTTAATACTCTGCAGCAAGCTTTGCAATTTACCGTTACTTTAATTTAAAAAGCAAATTCATTCATCGTTGGCTTTGCTTTTAACTTCATTTGAATTTTTGTTATTACATTTTGAAATTTCCATAAAAATAGACAAGGAAAATATTCTTCGTGAAATTATGAAATTTCATTTGGCAAATTATAGTAGCCGTCAAATTGCAAAGGCTTTAAATTTGTCAAGTCGTACGGTAGACCGAGCTATTATTCGATATAATGAAACTGGAGGTTTTGGAGATAGAGACCGGGGAAAATTTTCAACAGTTGCCACTACTGGTTTAACAGAAAAAATTCGTAAACGAATCAAGCGAAATCCAAGGCGCTCAATGAGAAAAATCGCTAAGGAAGTGGGAGTAAACCGTGAAACAGTGCGAATCATTGCAAAATAAAAGCTTAATCTTAAGCCGTACAAGCTCCGAAAAGCTCAAGATCTGATACAAAAAAAGAAAGATTTGCGACTGCAAAGATGCAAGGCGTTGCTACGCTCCTCCGTGTTAAAAAATGTTGAAAATATCTTGTTTACAGATGAAAAAATTTTCACGGTTGAACAACATTTCAATGCGCAAAATGACCGAATGTGGCTAACATCATCATCGCAACATAATAGGACTGTTGGCCGAGTTCAAAAGCCAGCTTCCGTTATGGTATGGGCTGGAGTTTCCGCTAATGCCAGAACCGCTCTAATATTCGTTGAAGAGGGTGTTAAAATTGACCAGGTTGTTTATCGGAGCATTTTAAATGAACATGATCTTCCCTGGGCCCAAGAAACATTTGGAAATGAAAACTAGACTTTCCAGCAAGATTCTGCACCTTCCCACATGGCAAAATTAACGCAAACATGGCTAAAAGACAATTTTTCTGGATTCATAACATCTCAAGAATGGCCACCATACTCCCCAGACTTGAATCCAATGGATTACTCTATTTGGAGTATTTTAGAGAGTAAGGCTTGTGCATCTCAACACCACAGTCTGGAGTCGCTGACAAATTCATTAGAGAAAGCCTGGACTGAAATTGATCAGGAAGTCCTGCGGCGAACAGTCCTACGATTTCCGGATCGATTGAAGGCATGTGTGCAGGCTAAAGGAGGTTATATTGAATGAGGTGGGGTTCAAATGAATGCTTATATATTAAGCAATGTTAACACTTAATTGTAACTGTAAACATGGGAATCCTAAAAGTAAATCTAAAATAATTAAAAGGCTAAGCGCCCATGAGTGATTTTTTTTTTTTTTTTTTTTTTTGGAGTATGATACGGAATGATAAAATAATAAAGATATTGATAGTTAACTCCATCTATCCTGAATACTTTTTCTTTTATTTAATAAATCAGAGAGATACAAAAAAATAGTTTTTAGAAATCAACTATAGTTCAGGCAATGTCTAAACTATTTCTCGAAATTTTATTTTTAATTACACAGTTCAGGGCTGTAGCCAGAAATTTTTTTCGGGGGGTTTTTCATTCGAAGAAAATATTCATAAATAATTTTTATCAAACTGATTTTTAAATACAATAAATTAAATCAATTATACATTTGATGGACCCTATAAAATTAAAATTTTAGGAAAAGTTTTCCGATTTTTTTTAATCTTAACCTTAAAAAAATGGCCAAAAGTGACAAAAAATTCCCAGAATAATCAAATTAAATTTTTTCAAATAAATATTATTCAATGTATTTTTCTTTTATCGTGAGGGACATAATTTCATTAACTCATTGACTTCCCACTTCTGATGATGTACCCAACCTGAAAAAAATTACCAAAAATAGTAGAGGCTAATTTTTTTTAAAATGATCATCATTGGGAATTTGAGCCATTATCAATGATAAGGAACCCGGATAAGGTTGGCATATATTCCCTAAATTCGTAAAGTCACAGCATTGAAAGAGATCATTCTAGTCGTGGTGCTCTGAGCAGTAATGCGTTAAAAAATTAATTTTAAGATGGGTTTTGCTAATAAGATGGAGTTTTTGCGAAAGAATTTTTCACGTTGAACACAAATCTGAGGCTAAAAACTTCCCATCACGTAACGTTTAAGGAAAAAAATGGGGTACAAGCAAGTCTCATTTTACAAGGATCCGATAATTTTTTCTATTTTTATTAATTTTTAAACTTTTCAAACTGATTCAGGACGAAACCTTAAATCAAAAACAGTTACTGACCCAAAAAAACTATGAATGCAGGAGTGCTCAGTATCACCTTCTCTTTTTGAATCCGTAGTCAAACCTCATGTCGAAGAAAACAAATCGGATTTGATCGCATAGTGTAATTAAGATTTCAAATTTATTTTTTATATTTGACTTTTTAGATAAAAAACCGATGGAAGTAAAAAATATTGTTAAATAGATTTTATTTTGACTTTTTTTCCATCCATTGGCAATTAATCTAAAAAATTAGAATAAAGTTTCCACATTTCGGGGGGGGGGGAGGTCAGAACCCCCAACCTCCGCCCCCCCCCCTAAATACGGCCTTGACACAGTTCAACAAATTAAGACTTTTTGGCTGCAACAGAATGGCCACCCTGAAAGGAAATGTTTTATAGACCATTTTTGTAAAATAAACTTATAGCTGAATACTAAGTGCAAAAAGTGATATAAATTGATGACTGAGAAATTGATATTTTGATAAATTGATATTGCAGAATTTTTCGAGGATCATTTCTGTAGAACATTTTAACCCTTTAGCTCCTCTTTTTAAGGGTCAATTCGACATCGTTTTTGATGGAAACCTAAAAACTCCTTTCAAAAAGACATTTAAGGATTAAAATATTCCACAAAAATATTTGCAGGAAAATTTTACTAGGGGTCACCAAAAACATTAAAGTCATATACATAACCAAGGCCGTATTTAGGGGGGAGGTTTTGGGGGTTCTGACACCCCACAGTTTTCCAATTTTTAAAAATGGCCAAAAATTCTATTTTATGGTTTTCCATCCCATTTTTTCTAAAACGTGGCGTGATGGGAAATTTTTGAACTCAGATTCGTGTTCAGTATAAAAAATTCATTCACAAATACTAGGAACCATTTTATTCGCAAAGCCCATGTAGGGCAGTAGTAGTCGGTCAGCTCTAAAGTTCTAGAAAACAATCTTAAAATGTAATTAATTCTTTAACCCATTATTGCTCAGAGCAGCCCGACTCGGAAGACCTCTTTCAATGCAGTAACTGCACGAATTTCGGGAATATAAGTCAACCTTATCCGGATTCCTTATCATGGCACAAATTCCCATTGATAATAATTTGAAAAAAAATGAGCCTCTGACTATTTTTAGTACTTTTGGTAATTGTTTTGAGGTCGGGCTCATCATCAGTAATGGCAAGTCAATGTCAATTTTCTACGAATGAAAACCTTTGACCTGGTATAAAGGTGGTGACAGGATACTGATATTTTCTATGCCCGTGATTTGGATTGAACCGGCAGATCAAATACCAGGCACGTGCTAGTTATGCGTTAATTACAAATTTGGTAAAGGTAAACAGCTATTTAATTTTACTAGTCGTTAACCGTTATATATATGACTTTTATACCTTTGGTGACCGCTAGTGAAATTTTCTGGCAAATATTTTTGTGGAATACATTAATCCTTAAATGTCTCTTTTGAAAGGACTTTTTAGATTTCCATCGAAAACGGTGTCGAATTGACTCTTAAAAAAAGAAGCTAAAGGGTTAAAATGTCTTACAAAAATTATCCTTGTAAAATTCTACAATACAACTTTGCCGATAAGATTTTTCTCACTCATCAATTTATATCAGTTTGACAGTGTGAACCATGTGTTATTGTGTGATAAACTTAAATATTTCTTCGGTTTTTCTGAAGCTGCAAAAAGGCTACTGAGCTGCTATCTGCATTGGCGAGTTCAGCATGTTAAAGTTGGTGACAAGTTTTCTGATGGGAAAGACATTCGGTCAGGCGTTTCGCAAGGATCTGTTTTAGGCCCTCTTCTTTTTTCTATGTATGTTTGTAAATGATATTTTCTCTGTCTGTAAATATGTTACAATGCATGCGTACGCCTATGATATTCAGTTATATCTTTCTCGTCGCATCGGCCTTGTTGAAGATCTGAGTCATAGAGTTAACGAAGACCTAAAAGCCATCCTTGAATGGACGAAGAAGAATGATCTTTGCCTTAATGCCACTAAATCTTTTGTGTTCCCCATTTATAAAGATAAAATTACACTGTGTGGTATACCTCCCCTTTATGTGGATCAAGTGCAGCTACAGTTTTTTGAAAAAGTTAAAAATTTGGGTATATATCTCAACTCTTCGCTAACTTGCATCCACCATATTAATAATGTTGTGTCAAAAGTTTATTTTGTGTTGAGAAATTTACGTATGACCGCCAATTTTACGACCTTGGAAACCAGAAAATTACTTGTAAAGCAACTTGTTGTCCCGCTTGTTATGTATTCTGAACTCGTGTATTGTGAATTTGACTCCCAATCTCTTCATAAGCTACAAATCGCACTGAACTATGCTACTAGATATGTTTTTGGGTTAAAAAAATATGACCATATATCCAGCTGGAGAAAAGATATACTTGGCACGGAATTAAATGAATATTTTAAAGCAAGAAACTGCATTTTTCTTCACAAACTAATAATTACAAGAACTCCAATGTATCTCTATGATAAACTTATTTTTGCACAATCCAACAGAACCAAGCAACTTATTATGCCTTGCTTTAATTACTTAAACACCAGTCGACTATTTTTCATTAACACCATAAGAACCTGGAACTCATTCCTCACCCCTGCATATAAAATCAATAATTAGCATAGCAAAGTTTTAATCTTCTATTCATGAATATTTCTCAAAAGGACCCACAAGTATTAATAAGATTAACTAGTATTAAGTTTTAATGTTCAAAATTATATTCATTATTTAATTGCTTCTTTTTTTTTTAAATTGTATTTTTTATTTAATGGTTTTTTTATATGTTAATTTCTTATTTTATATATTTATTTTGGATGTTGACCATTATTGTTTTAAATTTTAAATTTATTAAATTTGTTTATTTAATGTTCCTATTGGTTGTGCTAAAAAAGATTTTTGTATATCTTATTGCACTAATGTTTCAAGCCTTTTTAAATAAATAAAAAAATAAATATCACTTTTTGCACTTAGTATTTAACTCCCTTCGGCCAAAAAATAAAAACTTTGATCCACTGTAAAAAAAAACTGAGACGTGCGGGATTATATGTTTATTTTACAAAAATGGTCTATACAACATGCCCTTTAAGGATTATTGGGTGGCTATTATTCTGTTGGAAAAATGCTGTTGCACTGTTTTATTTTAAGACAAGCTGATTTCAATCTGTAGTAGTAATAATAATCTGTAATAATCTGTAAACTTACCGATTTCTTTCATTGGTATCCGTGTGCTCTGTTTTCGGACGTTTAACCTGCAAATTATAGAGAAAACAACACTAAGTAAATTTTTAGTAAAAAAAAAAATAAAAATCAAAATACATAAACAAAATATTAAAACGTAAACAAAATATTGTTTATTTATAGTAAAAAATATATTTTTATAAAATAATTTTTGCTTATGTATATATTTATGAATCCATAAAAAAGTTTGTGCTTATTGTAAAAAGAAGAAACTGTTCCTTTGTTTGAAATAAATATTAATCATAATAAAGTTTATTAATGTTTGTAAATAATCTACATATTTTTTTATTAATTTAAACAATAATTTTTTCCATATAAATGATTCCCATCAGGCACCACTGATTAATATATTTATTTTTGCTTTTATTGTTTATGTAATTTTCTAATTTTTTTTTTTGCATTAAGTAATTAATTTAAATCGTAAGTTTATTATTAATAATATTTTTTTTTTTTTATTTATTTGTATGAATTTTTTCGAAATGTTTCTTTTTTTTTAACAAAACTTGCATTTCCATTTTGGTTTTTTATTTATTTAAATTTTATTTATTTACTGCTGTTGTTGTTTTTGGTGGTTGATTGTAAAAGCGATACCTAAGCGTCTTCTTTGTTTGTAATAGCTGATGCAAGGCGCTTTTGGTGTGAATGGAAGCGCCGAAGTATGTTTTTTGTTAAATTTTTTTTGTTGAATTTATTTTATTTTTTTTATTTAATGTTATGGGATTTTTTTTTTTTTTTTTTTTGCAAACCAATTTTTTGCTTAACATTGCACAATTTTATTTTGTTTTATTTTTTGTTGATTAATTTCGCTGTTCGTTGTGAGAATTTGCATTTTTTACTTTTCAATAAATTTTTTATTTATTTATGTATGTATAAAATTTTGTTAAATTTCGCATGCTAAATCTTTGTTTATAATAAAAAAAAAAAGGTTGTTTCAGCAATCAATCAAAAACTTGGTACACAAACCAATATCTTTTATATAATTTTGAATGGGGTTTGCACTTTCTAATGAAAGTACATTTTCTGACTAGTAAAAAACTTTCTTTTTGATGCTGAATATCGCAGTTAGATCTCTTCGGCGAACTCAAAGATTTTCCAAGCCCATATTAGGGAAAATAGATCAGATTACGGAAAAATTTAAGTCGTAGCTTTGCCAAAAACAATAATAGTACTAATTAAGTATTTAAGTATCTATGCATTATAATTATTATTATTTGAAGGATGGGACAACCTGCAAGTCAGGTACTATTGTACCAAAACCCCAAGTTATGAAAGAAAGAAAAAAAGGAAGACAGAAAGAAAGATAGATAAGAAACTATTACTCGGGTCTCTAGAGACCCGAGTACTTCAGAATAATCCAAATAAACTTTAAAATATTTAAAATTAATAATTGTTTTTATAATTGGTTTTAAAATTATCCAAATCACTAGCGGATCCAGGCATTTCTGAAAGTGGCCTTAAAAATTTGTTTCATTCACGGCCACCGAATGTGTGAGGTTTTCAATCGGTATGTGGGGGTTTTACCCTCAAAGCCCCTTCCCCTCTCCTAGAATCCGTTAGTTCCACATTAATTTCTATTTATTTTAGTTTGATTTTATAATATTCTAAATTGATTTATTTTAGTATATTCTAAATTAAGTTCAGAATACTCCCAATTGGTTTCAAAATATTTCAATTTGATTTCATAATATTTGAAGTTGATTTCATAATATACCAAATGGTTGAGAATATTCCAAATTCATTTATTTCATTATATTCAAAAAACGGGTTCAGAATATTTTCAATTCCTTTCAAAATCTTCCAAATTGATTGCAGAATATACTAAAGTTCCACTACTTTTCTAATTAATTTCAGAATTTTTCAAATTGGTTTCATCGACCAATTGATCTCAAAACATTCCGAAACGTTTTCAGAATATTCTGAAAAAGTTGAAAGTACTTCGAAAATTTTCAGAATACTCCAACATAATTTCTAAATCTTAATAAGTTATTTAAGGATACTCCGAAATTGGGCTCATTATACTCCGAAATGATTTAAGAAAACTTTTAAATGATGGCATAATACTCCGAATGATTTCAAGACACTTTGAAATTATTTTAAAATTTCGGAGTATTTTATTTATGATTTTAAAATATTTCGAGTAACATAAGAGTACTCCGAAAAAACTGAAAACTCTCTCAAGAATATTTAGAATAGCCGAAAATGATTGCAAAATACTCTGAAATGGTTTTAGAATACAGCAAAATGATTTAAAAATTTTAAAAATTTTCTGAATATTCCGAAATGATTTGGAAAGAAAGCCATACACTTTGCCAAATACTTAATAGTAGAATGTTCGTTGCTATTTACCCATTTACTGTGTAATGCAAAGCATTTGACAATTCGACCGCTATTTGCATGGTACATATTTCGCACATATGCATGATTTTCCTAGAACTACGCGAACGGCGGACGGAATTCACGTGGACATGATACTGTAACGCTTGTAAACCAAGCTCAATTTAAACTGTTTTTCTAAATCCAGATTGTGGTCAGATTCAGCATAAAAAAATTTCATATTTATATTTATTTTTGGGTCTGATACATGCAAATCTGAGTAGTTTTTACTGCCTAACACCTTCAGAAACCCTGATACACCCGTTGAAGCTTTTAGATAATAAAAATTACTTTAATGATTATTTCAAAAATGTACTGCTGTAAATACGGATACTTTTTTCTGCTGTGCTGATAAACCCAATTCAGAACCAAGCAAAACGAGTTACTGAATATTTTTCATAATGTACAAAATTAGAATAAATTTTCGTATTTTTCTTCCCCTTCTTATTGAATATTTCAAGATCCGCCACTGATGATTTATATGAGCTGTATCACCATTCACCAAAAAGAAATCCGTGAATATTCTGAGTTTGTTTTAAATTAGCTTGAGATATATAGTCGCTCTATTCGGGCTTCTCTAAGTTTCGGAATTTGAGCACAGTAAGATGACATACTGTTTTTTTTTTTTTTTTCACTTTCCTATTTCTAGGGAGTGTTCAAAGTTCGACTACTTTCCTTGTCAAATAATCTACCATCCAATTTTCATATATTTCTAAATCTCGGGGAACTTAGAAATTTTTGAATTTATTTGTCATGCTGAGTTCATTTAGTACCGCTATGAGTTCCCAAACTAACTTTGATGTTATCTCCTTTAAACCAGTGCCCGAATTCCGGTTTGACTAACTGAGTTGATTTCTATATCTTGGCTCTAATTTTTACTACACACAGTTATGTTCATAAAAATAGCAGCGGCATTACAATTAGGCAAGGTAGCCGGTAAAAATTCACATCGATTGGTGAAATGGAGATAATCGCATTTAAACTTTCGGCATCACGTTCAGGTAGTGGGAGGTAGCGCGCTGTTGACAGCTGTAACTTTGGCTCTAGTGCTCAGATCTTTATGAAATTTGGAAAATATTTTCTCAAGAGGAAGTACTTGAAGAAAATGCTATAGAAATTTTTTTAATTCTTTCAGCCAACACAAGTGTGCATAACACCTTAATACCTAGTAGAGCAATATTTTTTTTTTTTTTGCATTCCAGTGGCACAACGACGTCTTTCTAGGGTCAACTAATCTTTTGCATTTCTCTACACGGTATTACCACTTTGCTGCCTTCACTCCTGTCTGCAGATTCCCTAAATTTTCAATTTCATTATGAGAATCGATTTTCTAAGGTCACCCCAAAAGCTTTAAAACGATTTCAGGTGTATTGATTGTTGCATACTTCTCCAGAACATTGATTTTGGTACAATGAAACGATTTATCTGCGAATTTACTTGTATTTTGAGGATCCTTGCCTACTTGGAACGCTTTTTTTTAAAAAAAAAAAAGTTCTTATGTTTTGGATACCTAAGGTATTAAAGTGTAATTTCCAACTAAATTTTATTTCAATATTTCGGTAAAACAAAAAAATATTTCAAGATTTTTTGTTTGATCATAATGCCGATGTTATTTTTATGAACGCAGCTGTACATTAGAGGTTGAATCTTGAACACAGTTTTATGGCAAAAATGCCTGCTTAGAAAATGTTTGCAGTCTTCACTATAACTTCAGATTGTCTGGCCTTTTGTCCATTCAACACTGAGCGAACATTAAGAGGTTGAAATAATATTCGTCGAAAAGAACAGATACAGTGGGGCCTGACTAAAAATCAGCAGAGCCTGACTGGATTCTTATTTTGTGGCAGGCTTCGGTTTATTAATCATATTCAACAGCCCATCAGTGGTTTCTACTTTGATTTTTTATATCTCAAAACATTTTAAAGTTATGCTAATCGATTCAAAATTAAAGCCGAATCGAGCACGCTGTTAATTACTGCCCGGACTCTGTTTTTTTGTAGTACATACGTTCGTGATCTGAGGCTGGGGATTAAACAAACAAACAAACAAAGAACAATGCCAAAATTAACTCAAAAAGAAGAATGCGAAAAATCAAAACACAATCGCTTAATTTAATGAACACGCGCATGCGCAGTTACGCGTTTTTGACTTACGAGCAATAAACAGTCAAAACTTAAATTTAACCAAAAAAAAAAAAACAAAAAAAAAAAAAAAAAAACAAACAAAATGCAATGTTAATGTATGATAGGTGCGTGTGTGTTTGAGTGTATGCTTGTGTCATTTTAACTGTCAACTAATTTATGGCACAAGTTGCCAACGTAAACATAACGACAACAACTCAAAGAGCAACAACAACAACAACAACAAAGGCAACAAAAAAACCAAGAAAATACCTGTTTTCTTATACCCCACAACAACAAAATAAAATCTTATGATCGTAATCGCTTTTGTCTTAACTTCTTTAAGTTACTTTTATTTCTTTTAGTTTTTTTTTTTTTTTTTCATTCTTTCCTCAGCTTATTTACTTTTTTTTAAAGGTGAGATTCCTTTGGCTTTGCATAAGTACCCTTTTTTTTTTTAAATATATGAGCTGAAGAAGAAGAAGAAGATGCAACGATAAGATCGTCTTTGAAATCTTTCTCTCCTGTGGAATTCAAATTCTTGTCCAAAAAACTAAAAAAAAAAAAAAATTCAAATCTTCAGTTTTGAATTATGTTACTTGCGTGACAATTTTTCTTTTTTTTTCTCGTTTTTTTCTCACATATTTATTCTGTTTTTTTTTTCCTTCTACATATTTATTTTATATTCCTTACACTCTTTTCAACTCGTGGTGAATTTAGTGCTCATGTAGATTCTTCAGATCGTTAATTGCCTTTGTAATCTTTTCGTGTGGATCAGTAAAATCAACAAAAGAAATCAATGGTTTTTAGAATTACCCTGCGGAATTGGGTCATAAATTATAAAGTAAGTAGTGGCGAGGGATCCAGCGAGCATGATGACGTTGCGTGAATGATCGTAAATGAGGTGAGTATAGTAAGTAGCGTATAAATTTGTATTTGTATTGTTTTTGTTTGTTTTTTTTTTTTTTTGGTTTTTTTGTTGCCAGAAATTATGGTGTGTTGAATTTTTATGGTTTGTTGATGATGTTTATATTCTTTTGATTTGTTTTTATTTATTTTTTTTAGCTGTTTCTTTATTGCGAGTATGTATGTATGTGTGCCTCTGGAACTTTTAGGTGATTAATGTCACATTGTCAACATGTTGAGAAGGAAAGAAAGTATTAATTAAAACTAATGAAACATTCAACATTCACAAAATTTTATGTGCTTAAAATTTTTATGATTTTTAAATTATGTAGAAGTGCAATAATTTAATTTTCTTAGTTGACTTCTAATGGCCAATATTATGTTCAGCATTGGAATGTTTTAAACAAAACTTCCAAAAATACTGTACATGTGTAAAATTCTATACTTTTACGAACCTGAGACTCTGATCTGCATCATCAAAGCATAGTACATTGCAGAGTACTAATAAAAGAAGGAAATGCCTGAGCATCTCCCAAGTACCTACTTAATACTAAGCCTAGCATCCAAAGACTCGGCTGCGATATTCAAATTGTTAAGGGGAACGGAACTTAAAGAGGTACTCTAAGAACACAGACTGAATAGAGAAAAGAAGCATCCTATAGATCTTGTCACTAACAATAATAATAACACTGTGCATCAAGTAAAAACCACATGAGGATTCAATAAATGTTTTAGATTAATTGATTTGCTAATTGCGAATCTATCATTAGTTATTTTTTCAGTTCCTTTGACTTTTAGAAGACGTAACTCCAAAATACCGGGGCTTGCATAGCTTCGTAGTCAGGGCACTCTCATATATTTTGTATGAGGAATACTTTTCCCGAAGAAAGTTTGTTATTTTTCTTAATAGCTGAGTAGCGTCAGGTTGAAAAAATGTTTAAAAAAAAAAAGAAATGAGAGAGCAGACTAGTAGGATAAGAGATGTAGGAATAAATATTTGATTTAAATAGAAATAAGATTATAATTTTCCGAAGGTTTTTGTAGCGCGAGAAAAAACAAAATTGCGATGCTACATAATCTCAAATATAGGCCAAAATCATTTTTTTTGCACTTAAGATATCTCCAAAACCAGAGTTAATTGAGAGATTTGGATCCCGGATTCGGATTTGTCGCATTAAAAACTTACGGAATAATATATTTTGGTTTCGGAGTTAGAGGTTTGTCGCCCTGTGCAATTGCAATAATCCCAATAAATTATTTTTATCTCATGAAATTTATAGCGAAAATAACTGAAAATTTGAGCTAGGCGAACTAGAGTAACTCTCCCCTGACCCCTCTCCCCTGCCTCCCTCTCCCCGATTATCTTTCCAAATATATTAATATTGAAAGGAGCAGTAAAAAAAACCGATCAAAGGCAACAAATCAATCTGAATTACATTTTTGATTCCCATCTGGGTGAGAAAATTTTATTTTGCCGCAATATAAAAACTTTGATTGATGCCGGGACAAAGTTGTATAGTTGGAATAATAAAATTAACTTACTCTAGTGTTAGAAAAATCGGTAAGTTAGATGGACGAATTGTCGAGACTAGAACGGCACAAAGTGGTTGAACTTCATATAAAAAGAGGACAAAAATAGAAGGAGTCGTCGTAGAGTCACAAATTTTGGTACAGGAGTTGTTTATGTCAATACATCGTCAGCGTACAAAAATTAAAATAATACGTCTATTGCCACGCCCACCTCCCATACAACCAAAGTTGGATAAAAATAGAAGAAGTCGCCAGTGCGTTACAAATTTTGATACAGGAGTCGCTTAGGTCAATATAAGGCCAGGGTGCCAAAATAAAAAAAATCCGCCCATGACCACGCCCACCTCCCATACAACAAAATTGTAAAAAGATGAATATTTTCCTTTTTATCGATAAGAATCACTATAACAGTTTATAGTAGTGTATTGTGAAAGTTCTTTTCTCTCCCCTCAAAATTTACCATCTATTCCCCACCTTTATTAGCTCCAAAAATGATTTTTTTCCATTTTTCAACCACTGTGCCGCATCCAATTCGGTTTGATACTGAAACACCCTCTGTAATCGACTGTATAAGTTGTGGGTCTATTTAAACAGTCGGCAGGGAGCTTGAATTTATTATTGAGGAATGAGATTTCGAATGAGTTTACATACTAACAGTAGCCATATTCTTCGTGATCTTCCAGTGGTATATGAAATCAGGTTATTTGGACACTGAAGAAGGTAAGCTCAGAATAAGCAAACCTGATTCGCCGGATTTATATTGTCTTGTTACAATTTTTGATCAAAACAGACATTTTGTGCTTCTAAAGGTTTGAACTTTCATGGGCCACCGCTGACCCAATGGCCCTCAATGGGAATTTTTGGCAAACTTTTTCTGTATATTTTTATTAGATATTTTTTTTTAAAGGTAGACAAAGTAACTTAGCATAAATTTTTCACTTAACCCTTTCTTGACCGTAAGAAAACTAGAAAAGATAGAGCAAAACCAAGTCCAGATTCTCATTGTTCGACCACTATTTCAATGTAAAAAAGTTTTTAAGATGTTTCCAATGAAGATTTCATGGTCACCGGTGACCCATAGCAAAACATATATGTATTTCTAAAAAAAATAAACAAAAACTTAAAAATTTGAGAAATCATGCTTGAATAAATAGTTTTTCCCACAACATACTAAAAATTTGGTGTATAAAGATAAATTTTGTACAATTTGTGACCGACTGAAAATTAACAAAAAAAAAATACAATTTTTTCACTTTGATCCGTTACAGTAAAGTTACCAAAAAAAATATTTGCAAATTTTTTAATTGAAATCAAATGAAAATTAAAAAAAAAAAAAAAAAATTAAATTTTTTCACTTTGATCCGTTATAGTAGTTACCAAAAAAAATATTTGCAAATTTTTTTAATTGAAATCAAATGAAAATTAAAAAAAGAAAAAAAAATACAATTTTTTCACTTTGATCCGTTATAGTAGTTACCAAAATAAATATTTGCAAATTTTTTTAATTGAAATCAAAGAACCAATTCTCTTTCCATAAATCCAAAAATTAAAAAAAATGATTCGATAGTTTTTAAAAAATCGCAAAAACTAATCTTGTGACACCGGTGTCACCATGATACCGAAAGGGTTAAGATGGAAACATTTTTATCATTTACTTTAAATTTTAAATAAATATCGAATTGATGAGAATTTCAAAGTTGGTCCTTGATTTGAACATAGACACTTTTGAAACAATGCCAAAGATTCTATAATATTTCTATACAAAGCTATTAAACTCGGCTGAATAGAAAAAAACACCTTAACCTGTAACCCTTTTTAATACAGAACTATAAAATCTATTGGATTTCCTTATTACAAAAACTCACTAAGCACTTTAACTTTTGCCATATGAAACTAAAAACAATCATTACAAGTGGAAAGAATTAAAAAAATGAAAAAACCTCAACGGAAAATTGCAAATAATTCATCAAAGCATAGTACATTGCAGAGTACTAATAAAAGAAGGAAATGCCTGAGCATCTCCCAAATACCTACTTAATACTGAGCCTAGCATCCATAGACTCGGCTGCGATATTCAAATTGTTAAGGGGAACGGAACCTAAAGAGGTACTCTAAGAAGACAGACTGAATAGAGAAAAGAAGCATTCTATAGATCTTGTCACTAACAATAATAATAACACTGTGCATCAAGTAAAAACCACATGAGGATTCAATAAATGTTTTAGATTAATTGATTTGCTAATTGCGAATCTATCATTAGTTATTTTTTCAGTTCCTTTGACTTTTAAAAGACTAACTCCAAAATACCGGGGCTTGTATAGCTTCGTTGTCTGGGCACTCTCTTATATTTTTATGAGGACTACTTTTCCCGAAGAGAGTTTGTTGTTTTTCTTAATAGCTGAGTAGCGTCACCTGGCATCTGCAACACAGAACCTCATTTCAAATTCCACTGAAGTAGACAACATTGCTGCAAAATACAGAATTATAAGCCTAAAGCGTACGTTTTGAAATATATTTTTCAGAATACAACCCAACCCTGGACTGTGTTATTTCCCTTAAAACATTTTTAAGCGAAAATTTGTTTAAACCTTTCCCTCTTTTAACAGCTCCCGAATGAATATTTAGATACAACCAACAAGTACCATAATTGCCAATAATTTATGCTCTATTAAAATTTTACATGCAAATCGTATTAAAAGAAAATACTGTCGCATACACACGATTTAGTAATTACAGCATATAACTTGATTTTGCTCATGTTTGTTAAAGATACATACAGATGTTTGTATGTATGTATGACTGCATATTAACATACCTACATATATTTAAACTACTCGATGTTAAATTGGCATAATGGTAACCAATAAAAGTTAGCAAACTATGGCAAGCCTACAACGACGCATAATTTAAAACTTTTTTTTTTTTTTAACAATCAACTCGAGTGAAACCACACAACTTTTTCTTTAACAAAGCGGTTTAATAGTTAAAGCTATTACTAGTAGTACTTAACCGGTAACAAAATATTATTAACATTATAAATAATTTGTATTTCTTAGCAAATATAAATTTGTTAGGTTAGTTGCTGTCATTTTATTGACATTTTATTAACTACATACAAAGATTTTTTTAAATTTGTTTCTTAATTTAAGAAATCTATTATGAGTTCCAACTTCTTTTTGGAATATAAATCATTGAACCCAATCTGCGATAAGCAATAAGTAGATACGATACCCACTCCAAGTGGAGGTTTTGGGGTATACCGATGAAAAGCTCACGTTGTTGTTTATGATTCAAAATAAATTTTAAGGTACAATAAAATTAAAACTCCCTCCTTCGGGAATCTCTGGATCCGACCTAAGGACCTCAGGTCGACACCTAGTTTCACCTGATTGTCCCCAGGTGAGTTTCAAGTTGAACGAAAACTAGATTCTCCCATGCTAATGCTGCAGATGAGGAAAAAAGTCAACTAGATTAGCAACCATATGTTTTCTTTAAATTGGAAACTTTTTTGACCATATTTTTCTATTGTCTCCAAATAAAAGTTTTTATAATTTTTCTTTTTACTCTCTCTTTCTCTCTCTCTCTCTCTTTTTACTGTGTCTCAGCGTCTAGAAAACTTTTATAGAAGTTGAAGGTGAGTATTTACCAGGGATGCCAACTCATTTTTTCTTTCTCCCCGATAGCCCTCGAGAAATTCCCCGATTTTCGATCGAATTCCCCGCATCGATATAATTTCATATTATATCAGCGCGACACGCACTTTCCATATAAAGATTTTACAAAAACGAAAAATTACCTAAAATTTACATCAAAGAGTATTATATTAAGGTGACCCTGAACTTTCGCGGTCCAAAACTTAACTAATTTTTACGGGATTGGTAGATTAATAGAAATGTACTTTCTGACTCCGGAATTCTTTTCGCACAGGGGAGATTTCACTTCAAGGGAACCCACTCTCAAAATCGATCCTGCTCAAGCTTGCACAAAGCTTAATCCTATTGGGTAGTACATAGTTGCCACACCAAATTTGAACGAGATGGTGTGTTTCGAGTTACTAGACGTTTAGCCCAATTTTGGATATCAAAGTTCTCCACGGAGAAGACATGGGCTCTCTTTTGACTCAAATAAAATATGGCAAAAACTTTGTTTTAAGACAAACGGGTTCAAAGATTTGACTATCGATTTTTAACATATAAAATATATTTCATCTTCTTTATGATGGCTGATCGTAATTTGTAAGTTAACAGATTAGTCAGCAAGGATTAAGAGCTATTAACCCATTAAGTCCGACAGCAAACCGATTAAAAACCAAAAAATCTTCAATCACACGTCTTTATCGTCACAAATTCAAACAGCAAATAGTATTATCTATGTATTTCTAAGTTTCTCTCTTCGCGTTAGTATAACTGTGATGGCAATTACGTGTTCCGGTAAATTTTTGCATCTGCATTAAAATATACTCCTTTGTTGTGCATATACGCATCATTAGGACTTAATGAGTTAATCAGGAGGTGCTGGACTAAGGCATAGCCTTCTGAACGATCCAAAGGGAAGGTGAAGCGCCGCGCGACTGTTTTAGCCTGACTGACACCCGCCGCTATAATCGTCTATATCTACGAAAGCACTCCGCGTCTCTCTGAAATCTTTACAAAATTCTTTCGAAATATAATACTATCAAATACAACTCTTTTCCAAAAATAGATTTCTTCAAACCAATAAATCGCAGGGCCCACTTAAGAAAAGACGAAAATTTTAAAACCCAAAATATGAAATATTGCGTAAGTTAAACGTTTTACATTACATAAAATTTGACAACAAATATTTTACAGACTTTTATGACTAAAAGCTGAACAATTTCAAATTCCCCGCAAAAAACAGCACATTCCCCGATTCCCCGCACCCAGTGAAATTCCCCGCAAGTTGGCATCGCTGGTATTTACTCAAACTCCAAAGATTGTGGAAAGGGGAACTTTAAATTTGTATTCCCTTCAAAATGTTTTTCAACTTCGCAACAACTGACATAATGACAGGAATTTTTGTTGGAAAAAGGAGTTTCATCTTCAAATCACCCTCTTTTTTTGAAACAGCTAGTGGTTCGTTCATATCATAATTTTCTCATAATACTGATATATCATAAAAACATATGGGTTATGACTAGCACAACAACAATAGCTTTGAAAAGTACATTCCAACTAAAGCATGAAGCTAATATCATTCCAAGGTTCTTTAAACCTAGTACTCTGTTCATTTGCGTAAAATTTCGTTGGCAACATGCTATTTTTTTTGCGCTGAAATTTAACATTTCGTCGCCTGAGAATTGATTTGGCGTATAGGTATATGAATTTGTACACACATACGCCAAATCAATCCTCAGGCGACGATTTCATAAGCAAATGTTGCTAAACAAACTTACTTAAAAACCCCTTGAAGTATGCCAAAATATTAATACATGAAGCGAAATAATAATTAAATTTGCGTGAAGAAATGTTGCAAACCTTTCTTTAGACTCATGTTGAGAGTTTCACGAGAGAGAAATACTTCGCAATTATGTTTTTTTTTGTATCTTCACGTGAACTTGAAACGAGTACCGTTCTTTAGAATGTAAAGTTTCGCAAAAAAAAAAAAAAAAAAAACAGAACAACATTTAGCTACCAGTTTTATTTATGAAAAATATCTACAAGATAGAAATATTAAATGAAATTTTAAAAGGCAAAGAACTCATTCTAACCGTTTCTAGTGTTGCATTTACTCTCTTTGAGATGCCCCTAGATTGTTGCTTTGCGTCTTAGCTTTCTTTTACACTAATTAAATTAGCTTTTCAATACGAAAAAAGAGGAAAAACTTAAATATGTTTTATTCAAAAATTTAATAGAAACTCAAAAATTTATACTACTTCAAATATAAAAAATTACCAGAGAAAACTTGGACGTCACTCATTCACATATTTATGAGGCAAGAGAGAAAGAGAAAGAGAAAGAGAAAGAGAAAGAGAAAGAGAAAGAGAAAGAGAAAGAGAAAGAGAAAGAGAAAGAGAAAGAGAAAGAGAAAGAGAAAGAGAAAGAGAAAGAGAAAGAGAGAGAGAGAGAGAGAGAGATTTCTATAAATCTTCTTTATCTCCACTGCTTTCAATGTGTGGGGTTTGGTATAACATTGTGTATTTCTAAATTCTCTGCTAATACTGGACTCAGCTGTACAGTGCTAGGCTGCGGTTAACCCTAAAATTTGCATTCTGAATATAAAATGTCGAATTAAAACAAAAACTCAATTAATTTTGTTTTGGTCGGGGCAATAAATTATAATTCCGACTTGAGCAAAATATTAAAAGTTTCAGAAAGGTTGAGAACTGAGCGTTTTCGTTATGTTCAGTATTCCTGTTTAGTACCCATTTCTACTAAATTAGTTTTCTTGCCCAATTTTTGGAGATTCTCTTTTGATCTTGCTGTTTGTATTTTTGCTGGTTAAGTTTTCTTGAGTAAATATATTTAAAAATGAAAGAGGAAATATCAAAAGAAGAGACGATGCAAAAGGAAATTTACCGATAAGAATAAGAGTTATCGTCCCTTTCCTCTCTCGTCTACGAAGACGAAAAGCGACAAAGAAAACTTTCTACATGAAAATGGAGACTTACAACATGCAATTGGCATAACGAACCCCAACGGAATGTACTACTCAAATACTAGGATTTTTTACTCCATTGGGTAATTTAAAAAAAATAAACATTCTACTATGTGAGCCTTTTTTCATTCCACCCTCCCTCTCCCGTCCTTTCTCTTACTATTTAATGACTGTTGCTTATATACTATGGTACAAAGAAATTTACATTTTAACCGTCGGGCATTTTCTGATCGACTTTTTCATACAAAGATTTTATATTTTCTTCATGCCTGGTTCTTGCTGTGTAATATAAGTTCCGTGTCCAATCATTACATATATATATATGTATATATATATAAATTCAGAGCAGGATACTAGACTACTGAAAAAATTCTCGATACTTGATGAAATCGTTGCCGGTATTGAGGTCGCACATTCAGATTCATATACAAGCTTAGGGTTTCAACCACTGATTATATTACAACTGCACATGAGAATCCTTTATAAATCGTTGTCTACTTACAGCAACTTACTAAAACCTTAATTATTTATATTGGAATTGGAAAAACCGTATTGTTTTATAAACTTGATTAAATATTCACAGCTTGAAATTAATTTTTAATACTTGCAATCTTTATATTGGTTATGATTTTAATGAACTGTGCAATTGTACTGTAGTGTGTGTAATTTATTTTCCAAAACAAAAAAAAAAAAGAGAAGAGCATAAACAACTTTCATATTGTATATTTATGTACCTTTGGTTCAATCATTTTCTCAATTAATCCACATCTTGGTGCAGAGTAACTATATGGCATTAAGGTGACCATATTTAAAATAATTTTTTTTTTTTTAGTTATTTTTTACAATTTATGCCAAAAATATTGAACTTTTTATGATTTTCCTCAAGCATAAGTGGATTGATAAGTTAAGACTTACACTTTACATATGAAATTTTATTTTGCTTAAAGTTTGATTCTTTTTTTATTTCTCTCTCTGTTTTGATGATATATTAATATATTTCTTTAATTTTTTACGTTATTTAAATTACTATATTTATTAGTTTTTAATGTTTATCATTAGCTTACACTTCACCCGCCGAAATTGACGCTTTGAGTTGTTCGTTAAAACTGACTTAGAAATACCGTATAATCAAAAAGTATCTCAGAAATACACAAAAACAGCGCAGAGACTTCACTCAAATTGAGTACGGTGAGTGGATTTAGTTTTGTATGTGTATGTGATATGAGAGAGTTTCTGTATGTAAGTGTTTCTGTGTGTGTTTCGATTCCACTCAAACTGGTTTTCTTTTTAATTCTTCTTATATCTAGCATATGTATGCATGTATGTATGTATATATGTAAAGTAACGATGGGGTTGTGGTTGGTTCGTTTTTCATTGTTCATTGCTGTTGCAGATACACTCAAAATGAGCGTCTTCATGTTTGTGTGTGTGTTTGAAATTATCTGTATTCATATTGTTCACATTTGCTATCTCTGTTTTGCTACAAGTTTACTTATGTGATTGTTGTTGTCGTTGGTGCTTCAGAAAACAAAGACCTACTGACTCCGCCCCAATCATTTTGTATTACATTTTATTTTTATAGCTTTTGTAATTTTTTTTTTTTCTAATAGAATAGAAATTTTTTAGTTCAAGTTTTTAAAATACATAATTTTATTTTATTTTTAATTTGTTTTTTTTTTAATTCTCTTTTATGAGTAGGAAATCGATTTTGAGTGAATTACCTTTAAATTGTTTTTGAAAATAATGAAAAAACAAAAAGAATATACTAAAAGTTTAGAAGGAAGAGCAATTTCCATTTTAAAAATAAATTTTTATTATTCTACTTATGTATTATATTTTTAAGTATTTCAAATCCTTGTATATGCCATCGTAATTATTTCATTGCAATATTGAGATTTATTGTGTCAGGAAACTCATCATCGCGCAGGTACATAGAACATTCAAAATGCTATGCTGCCGTATTAATTCATTGTTTGTTCTATTTAACATTGTTGGGAGTGACAGGATATTTGCTGACAACCAACCAGTTCGACCTTTATTCAGAGTAGAGAATTCAAAAAAAAAAAAAAAAAAATCGATATTGAACGGTGGAACAAAATGTTGGGAAAATCGAAAAATTGTTGAATATATTTATACACAATTATTTATTCTATATATTCATTATACCTTTCCACTTCCTGTTATTCCTCTCATGAAAAAACTCAACATCACTTTTACCGAAATAATGAATCAATTTCTTTTGAAAGACAACATTATCCTTGAAGTAACTCCCAAAACAATTTTTTGTATAAGAAGTTCAAGGTCACGATGTAGAGCTGATGGCAAATTATGGATAATTTTATTTATTTTAAATTCTAGAGTTCAGAGTTAAGAATGGGCTGGACTAAACCAAAGCACTCAGCCTTAAGAACCATGGTATTATACCCGGGATAGACCCAGTATAAGGAGTAAAGAGACCAGGGCCGTAGCCAGAAATTTTTTTCGGGGAGGGTTTTTTATTCGAAGAAAATATTCATAAATAATTTGTATCAAACTGATTTTTAAATACAATAAATTAAATCAATGATATATTTGATGGACCCTATAAAATTAAAATTTTAGGAAAAATTTTCCGATTTTTTTAATCTTAACCTCAAAAAAATGGCCAAAAGTGACAAAAAATTCACTGAATAATTAAATTAAATTTTTTCAAGTAAATATTCAATGTGCATTCTAATGCTTTTTTTTTAACGTGAAGGACATAATTTCATTAACTCATTGACTTCCCACTACTGATGATGTACTCAACCTCAAAAAAATTACCAAAAATAGTAGATGCTCATTTTTTTCAAATGATCATCATTGGGAATTTGAGCCATTATCAATGATAAGGAACCCGAATGAGGTTGAGATCTTTCGTGGTGCTCTGACCAATAATGCGTTAAAAAATTAATTATATTTTGAGATTGCCTCCTAAACTGCATGGGTTTTGCTAATAAGATGGAGTTTTTGCGAAAGAATTTTTCACGTAGAACACGAATCTGAGGTCAAAAACTTCCCATCACGTCACGTTTTAGGAAAAAATGGGGTTCAAGCAAGTCTAATTTTACAAGGATCCGATAATTTTTTTTATTTTTATTAATTTTTCATCTTTTCAAACTGATTCAGGACGAAACTTTAAATCAAAAACAGTTACTGACCTAGAAAAACTATGAATGCAGGATTGCTCAGCATCACCTTCTCTTTTTGAATCCGTAGTCCAACCTCATGTCGAAGAAAGCAAATCGGATTTGATCGCATAGTGTAACTAAGATTTCAAATTTGTTTCTTTTATATATGACTTTTTAGAGAAAAAAAACCGATGGAAGTAAAAAATATCGTTAAATAGATTTTATTTTGACTTTTTTTCCATCTATTGGCAATTAATCTCTAAAATTAGAATAAAGTATTCAGATTTCTGGGGGGGGGGGGGGGTCAGAACCCCCGAAACCTCCCCCTAAATACGGCCTTGAAAGAGACAGGAAAGAATTGTGAGGGGTATAAGAAGAAGGAAAGCTCGAAGTTCTTAGTTTCGTTGACGAACCTTTGAAGCTCAAGAAGAGGAAGAGTATGGATTATTTGGATGTCTAAAAAAAACTTGCTCGTTATGAAAAGATATAACTTTTTTATGTATACACCAATCCTTCAACGCCTTTTTCTGCCTCTCTTTCCGGGGATTTCGATTCCCAACCAATTTCAAATTGAGAACTTTCTTTTCTATAACTTTTTATAGGAACTTTTTTTTTGCCAAAGAAAGTATATAATTATTCCAAGCCACTTTCCTCTCCTTCATGGAAAAATTTTTCGAAAAATTTTTAACAAAATCTTTTGAAAAAAGAAGTTCAGGAAGGGATTAGAGAATTTATCTAAATATAAAAAACAAATTAAATATGAAACACCGAAGTGGCTTGGTGAATGAGTGCTAGTCTGGGGCTCCAGCAGCCTCAAGTTCGATTCCCAGACGGAGAGTAATTTCTTAAAAAATGTCCGAATGAATTGTTCTAATAATAAATAAGTCACTTTAGTGGCTTTGTGCTTAAAAATACTTGGCTGGATCACCAGTTCAAAGGGTTGGATTCTCAGATGGAGAATAGTTTTACAAAAAAAATGTGAACACTTACAACCTTCCTAAAGATGTCTAAAGTCGGCAATCAAACGCATAGGAAATAAATAAAACATCTTTAACTTTTCATAACGAAAAACTTGCCTCAGACGTCAAAGTTGAAGAAGTACAAACTAATAAAAATAACAATCGATTTCCATTTGTCACTCATCATAACCGTGAACTCTTCATACAAAAAAACAGCGGTTTTTGGTGGAACTGAGCGCCTCGACCTATATAAAGTGTACGAGTCTATCAAACTCCAAAACTCCATGTCAAGTCATAAACAGAATTTGAGTTTATTCTATAAAATGATGGACCCTGAAATCGTTGAATGGAGGCTGAGAATCGAAACAATATGGGAAAAGGGTCAGTCACCTTTTTTCCTTCACTATTTAATTCAGATTTCAAGATATCAGCCCAGTAGAAAAATTTTACGGTTCATTATTTGAAGAAATAAAAAGCAGTAAGGGGTCGTTCACATATTACATAAGGCAAGTTTTCGACTAATTTTGACCTCTCCGCCCTAGTCGTAATGCAACGTATTAAAACGTGCCTTCTCATCGATTCCCAACATTTTATAAACTAGTGTAATTTTGAATTCATCTGAATTTGATCGTATAAAATCGACGTTACGTAACGCAGTTGATTAACCCTCCCTCCCCCATGTAACACTTCGCAACAAATTGTCAGACTCGCCCCCCTCCCCCTCGTGTGTTACGTTACGTAATATGTGAACGGCCCCTAAAGGAGAATTCCTTTTCTAAAAGGCTCAATTAAGGGTCTGAGTGGGATTTCCTGTATCAACCATTGCCCCCAAAGAGATTTCCTTCTTTCTTTGTCTTATTTAGAAGAAATCACATCCCGTTAGTTAGGAGGCGACTTCATTTTTTGAAGAGCTTTTAAGCTCCATTTCTATCATTAAACGTTTTGATTTCACGTTTTGTCTCTGATTTCACGTTTTCTTACGTGTATTTATTTATTTATTTTATATCCGTATCACTCTTGAGTAAATCGAGATAAATAAAGAAACTTCAGAATGATTTTGCGGTCGTTTTAAACTTGAAATATTCAACCCTATTTTAAATATTCCTAAAATGAAATTCCCGGGAAAATTTGTTCATTTTCTTTATTTTCCTATAGAAACATGGGAGAAAGAACCCAAAATTTACGGGAATCTCATTTTCTTTCCCGGGAAAATTTCTTTTCCTATATGTAGAAATATGGGTACTTCATTTTGAGAATATTTAGAATAGAGCTGATAGAGTTTTGAATTTAAATCCTCAATGAGCAAATTTGACTGACTGTCTAAGATTAGAGATTTTGGTACAGTGAAATATTCTATTGTTTTCACTTAACAGATCTGATTACCTAACCCTAGTAATTTGGGCCTAGTATAATATTATACTGCCCCTTTCCTCCTACTTTAATTTATATTAGTATTTCGAAAAAGAGTTCGAGACTAATATATTGCTTAGCCCCTGCTTTTCGTGTTAGTTACTTCGTTGTCATTAGTTCCTTTACGTCCAGGGATCTTAAACATGATAACTTTACCAAGTTTATTAAGTTGTTCTAAATATTCCTATTTTATCTTTCAGGAAATCTCAAGGAAGTCAAGTGATCTGATGTTGAATTTTGAGATAATCGGCCTCCTGCCCCTATTGGATCTGCTTGTTCTACAAAATACTTCATGGTGCAGCTAAATCGATAAATTCCCTTAGGATAAGTTATGTGAAAAGGCTTTTCCTTTGTTGGACCAAAGAATCACTTCTCGTCCATCTAGACCTGGAAGTAATCAAGTATTGTTTTGATATTGTGATGAGACCTCATAAGTGTAGAGGAGCTTAACAGAAACTGTTGGGTAACTGCTTTAACAAGTCTCTAGGCCGCTCGTAGATTACTTAAACGTTTAAAAAAACGATAAATATGTTCGGCTCTCCAAAAGTTTTCACAATAATTAGCTTAGTCCAAAGCTGATAGGATTTTGAACATTTCATTAATCATTTATAGTTTTCAGTTTATGGGTTTCTCCAAAATTGTTAAATATTTTTGAAATTTTATGCCATTATAATATATAAAACAAAAAGGATGTTGTTCAACATGCTGAAAAATATAATTTTTTTTTTTTTTAAAACCCCAAATAACCGTAATTAATGACATATACTGTAGGTATATTTTATTTAAATTTCAAACTACATTTTATTTATGTTTTGATTATTTTTTCCCGTTTGATTAATGGCATATAATTTAAATTTTAATCGCTTGTTTAATTAATTACATAGCCCGCATTTTTTTACGCATATTTTATTTTATCGTTATCGTCAATCAGTTCTTCATATCGTTACGTTTCAAAAAATTCAATTAAAATGCATGGACATATGTACATAATTAATACAAAAAACAAAAATTTATTAATGAGATTTTAATTAAAAAATCACGTCGTAATTAAAAACTAATTATACTAAATTAAAAATATATTTAATTAACATAAACAGAAAACTAACTTATTATAGTTAATATGTATTTGTCCTCTTTACTAGAAGGTACAAAGTACCACCCTTTATTGCACCTTCACTCAATGGCACTAGGCTTGTTCTCAATGAAGAAGCTAAATACTTATGCCTCATTTTAGACAAAAAACTCAGCTGGAAGCAAAATACCCGATGGCGGGTAGATAAAGCAATAACAGCGCTTTACTCGTGCAAACGAGCAATAGGAACCAAATGGGGTATGCAGCCGCACGTGGTTCACTGGCTATATACTTCCGTAGTCAGGCCCATATTGATGTATGGTGTTGCGGTCTGGTGGACGGCTTTGGACAAGGCAATTCATATGAATATGCTTTTGAAAGTACAAAGAACTGCTTCACTCTGTATCACTGGTGCACTAAGAAGCACGGCCACCAAGTCCTTGGATATCATGTTTCACTTCCTTCCTCTTGACATTTATGGCAAACATTGTGCAGCCAGTACTGCCCTGAGACTAAATTCCATTTCGGAATGGTCAACAGGCAGATCAGGACACTCCACGATCCTAAATAATTTTAGTTTCATACCTAAGACAATTGATTACACCCTTGCGAAACCAATCTTCAACGACAAGTTCGACACTCTTATTCCTGATAGACAGGAATGGGAGAATGGAGAGCGGTTTCAAAAGGATTCTATCCACTTCTATACTGACGGCTCTAAACTGGATGGCAGAGTTGGAGCTGGCATCTTTTGTGAAGAGCTGGATGTAAATTTATCCTTCAGGCTGCCTGATCACTGCAGTGTATTTCAGGCAGAGGTCACGGCAATCAAGGAAGTCACGTACTGGCTGAGGTATAACGTGATATCCAAGAGGGATATATGTATTTTTACCGATAGTCAGGCAGCTATAAAATCCCTTGAATCTGTCTACCTTACTTCTAAAATAGCTCTTAACTGTAGAGCGTCTCTTAACGAGATGTCCGATCAGTTCAATCTGCACCTAATTTGGGTGCCGGGGCATATAGGTATACCGGGGAACGAAACTGCTGACGGGTTAGCTAGAAAAGGAACACTGTTGCAAATCACTCCTGACAAGGAGCATATAGGCGTCCCTATGGCAACGTGTAAACTAAGGCTAGCCACGAATGCAATAAAACTTACTAACGAAAGGTGGTCACTGGAAAACACCTGCAAAACTACTAGACTCATTTGGCCTAAGCTGGATAGTCGCCGGACAAATGACCTGATACATACCAACAGGCACTACATCAGTACTGTGACTTGGGTGATTACTGGACATTGCCCCATTGGAAGACATGCAGGAAGACTGGGTCTTCCATATAGAAATCATTGCAGGAGCTGTGGCAACGAGGAAGAACAGGAAACTGTAACTCATCTTTTATGCGAATGCCCAGCTTTGATTCACGTACGAAAGAAACATCTGGACAATTTTGTCTTCGATGACCTTAAAGACTTGACTAACATCCAAATCAGACACCTACTTAACTTCCTGAAAGGTACTCAATGGTTCAAATGGCCTGAATTAGAGGGATAGGGACTTCGCTCCTTTTGTATGGTATCGCAATGGGCCTGTCTGGCCTAAGTGTGCTGGCGCTCGCTGGCAGCCATTTTAACCTAACCTAACCTAATATGTATTTTTGATTTATATATTAATTTCTAAAATTGGGAAATCAATAATTTTAAATTTTACTACGAAGAATTTTGTGTTGGTATTTTAAAAAAAAGTTAAAAGAAAATATATATATGTATTTCGAAACTTTTGTGATATACTCAAATTGCTTAAATTATTGCTCTCATTATAAAAAAAAAAATAAGAAAAAAAATTATTAAAAATAAAAAAATTATTGCCAGCAACAAACAAAACTAAAAAATATTTCATCATTGCATGTGTACAACATTTAATTTTTTTTTTTTTTTTGCCTTAATCGCTTTAGCACGATCATGAGACAACATGTCGTCAATTATTTCCACAACGATCAGCAATATCTTTTAATATGTATACAAAGTTGTACCTCCTGCTCCCTCAATACAATAACAAATCTTTTGCAGTAGAATTTGCTGGAGAATGCAAATTTTTGTTCACCCTCTCCATGATTAGTCAATGCTGCTGCCGTTGCAGTTTCTTTTTTTCTTGCCGTTGCTCTTATGGTTCATGGGTTGTACTGGTGTTTTTGCTGTATTGATGTTGTTGCTGTACTAATACTGTTGCTGTACTAATACTGTTGCTGTACTGATGCTGTTGCTGTACTGATGCTGTTGCTGTACTAATACTATTGCTGTACTGGTACTGTTCCTTCGCCGTTGTTATTACTACTTCATGGCATCACTTCTTGACCATATCACAAATTTCTGCTGTATTTATTTATTTGTGCTGATCTCTGCAAATTGTATACGTCCGTCCCATTTGTTCGTTGTATTCTTGCGCCGCGTTGTTATTGCGATCATGGCAGCAACAGCAGCACACCAGCACCAGCATATCACATCACAGCAGTTGTAACGCTTCGTTGAACGTGCTGATCGTGCGCGCAGTCTCAAAAAGAAAACAACAATATTGGCGCGCAACAGCAGCAGTCAGCCAGCCAGCAATAGCAATAGCAACAGCAGCTATAGCAAGCTAAACATATTCAAGATTTACGATCGTTTTGATCGGCATGGACCTCCCGAGTGTTAATTTAATTTTACGCCTTTTCAGTTTTTTGTTTTTTTCGTATACGACAAGCAACCGCGATCGCCAAATGATCGTAAGCGTGGTAGGTATTGATCAAGGCATTTATTTAAGATTATGTGGGTGGGTAGGTTTGATTATGTAGTTTGATTTCTAAATGAATCTTAAATGTTTTCTTAGAGTACTCAGGAGTTTTATGTATAAACAAAATTTTTAATAATAATTTACTTGAGTTTTTATCTGCAATTTTCTAAAAATTGTGATCTGGGCGCCAATACTTGCTTAAAAAGAAGCGAAAAAAATGCATATACAAGCTTGTGTGTAGTTGCAAAAGTTTTGTTATTGTTGCTAACCAAAGATATCAACAACATTTGCATGTTGCACGATACTAATCTTTAATTTTTACAACTTGATCCTTAACGATCTGCACAAAAAGGAAAACAAGCTAAAAGAATTGACATCAGATAAATATGTAGATGCAGAAACGATCTTTAGTGTTTAGCTCTACCATGCGGAGGCATGTGGAGCTTACCATTTTAGAGCTGCTGGTTGTAAACAGGGTGCATTGCAACAATTTGTTGTATGTTGTCATGTTTGCTGACACCAGTTCGGTAAAAGGAATGATATGTATGCATGTAATTGTCTGTGAGTGTGTGTGTGTGTGGTGTAAGTATGTTTATGTTTTTATGACATTTTGTGTGAAATTTATAAAGAATTTTTGTTAGGGAAGACAATGGAGAATTCTCTTGATATCATTGGATTCACACTATTTTTAAAGTTGCTATAGAGCTTAATACGATGTAACTTTGTCGATAGTTTTGTCGATTTGTGCTAGACGGCGATAAAGTCTATATTTGTCTAGTTTTTGAGCAACATTTGACCGGTATATTTTGATGTTTCCTGGCATATTTTGTAGATGGGCTGACGTCCTCACGATTGATCTGTTTATGCAACTCTTATTTCAACTACCTCAACAACTGGCTGCTGTAACTTTGTTAAAGCGATTACTGTAGAATTTCTTTTTTTATGCTGGATATTACGGCAGATCCATAAACAATGGATCTTCATCAGGGTTTTGAAAATCATGCATATTGCACTTCCAATATTCTCGAAGTGAAAAAACTTCTGGCGTATTTTAAATAAACCTGAAACTTAAACTTTACTCTAAAACCCGTCGATAAATTATGGAACTACATCAAAGTTGCCATAGATTTGTGAATTACTTCATTCATTTCGAATACAGTTGAGATTCTTAGGGGATCCAAAGGAGGGGTAAATGAAAATCACCCGGAAATTTCTAACCAAGCTATCGGTAATGCCCCAGATGTTTTGAATGGAATCCAAATCGTCTCACGGAGATTTCTGACAAAATTAGAATTGTGGTAGAGCTGTGAGTATCGAAAAAAGTAACAAAGCCTTGATCATTTGGGTAATTTCCATTCCAGTACTTTGTCCATCAATACTTGGTATTCGATACTTTTACTCATTTCACTACATCTTCTTTAGTATTGAGAAAACTCACCGAAAATGTAACACTTCTTAATAATTCACAGAGCTGTAAAAGATTGCAGTCTTTTTCAGTGAATGCGGAACTAAGACTTTGAAGTCACAAGTCATTTTTAAGTCAATGACTTATCCTTAATTTTTGAAGTCAATTTTTTGAAGTCATGAATGATAAGTCTCTTATTTGCAGTCCTAATCTTAACAAAATATTAATTGACTTGAAGTCATTTAAAGTGAATTTAAGTCATTGGAAGTCAATTGAAGTCATTTGAAGTCAATTGACTTCAATTTATTTCAATGAAGTCAATTGACTTCACCCAAATAAATTAAATTCATGGAAATAACTTAGAAGTCATTCAAGTTATTTTTTCAGAATTTTACACATTTTTATGTTCACACTTTTTACGAATTATTTTACTTGTTGCTAATATCCGCCCAAACCCAATACGCTATATAACAAAGTGTAGTGCACGTGAAACTAACATTTGTAAACTAGTGTAATCAAAATGCAATGTTATTTTTGTTTTTAAAATTGTGCCGTTAAAACTTAATAAATACATTACACTATCGTCGGCAATTGAAATTTAGAATAGAGATGGGCACATGACGTAATTTTCGTGAGAAAGCGACGAAAGCGAAACGTGTCATGATTTTCACGTGAGCAAGCTAGACGCGATTTAATTTTTATAATTCCCACGTGAACATGTGTGAGCGCGATATAATTTTCACGTAAAAATGCGTGAGCAATAATTTCTTTTGTTCATGATGCCATTTTATTTTTATATGTGTGTACCTAAATTTACATATTTTATAATAAAAAGACAGCGTGCGTAAGTATGTGTGAAATATTTGGAATATATCAAAGTTCGTCAACACTCGTGAATTTTTTAAAAATGTTAGCGTGCGTGAACATGCGTGAGCATTAGTCAAAAAGTATTCACGCGCCCATCTCTAGTAAAAAATATTGCACTACACTTTAAGATACAGCATTTTTGGTTGAGGCAGTTTGTAAAAAAAAAAGTTCGTGGCAGGTACATAGTCCTCAAAACCAGAGCTAGGAGGTAATGATTACTTTTGTAATATAATTACTTATGAAGTACTATTACTTAAAAGTACAATTTCTCCAATAGGCTTCAAAATTGTTTGAGCTATGCTCATTATATAATGCAGAGTATAATTAAGTCGACTTGATGAACAACAAAGCTTTTATATATTTTCGGTTAAACACATGAAAAGCTTTTTTGTTTAATTAAATAATTATACTACTTATAAATACTGTATATTTCTTATCATTCAATAACAGACTTCACTCCGTGAAGGTGAAGTCTCAATTGACTGCAAGACTTCAAACCAATTTGAAGTCATGACTGGGACTTCAAACCGATTTCAAGTCATGACTGTGACTTTAAATCAATTTGAAGTCATGACTGCGGCTTCAAGTATAATGTGAAGTCATGTGAGTGATTGTGACTTATTTGCATTGAAGTCTCAAATTGATTGCTATAATCAATGAGCAGTCATTGACTTCAAAAAGATTGGTGACTTAATTTTTTAAAGTCATAAGTCTCAAGTGAAATCAAAGACTGTAATCAGAAAACGTAATTCATTTGCAGTGACTTCAATGAATGCAGCTCGAGATGACTGCAATCTTTTACAGCTCTGATAATTCACAAGGTTTCGGTGGTAGTATTGTTGTTTCTTTTCAAACTAGTTACTACTAATTAAATTTATAATAGGAATAAACGAGATAATAACTTACAGAACAGAATTTTTGTAATAATTTGTGTAATTTCATATCATGGCGAATCCAAAAACTGCCGGTAGAAGGAGTTTTAATTTTTTTAAAATAAATTTAAAGTATTTTCAATACATTTTACATACATATATACAATTTCTGTGAGAGGGAAAGAGTTTTACCCCCGAAACAATTTCTGTGAGAGAGAAAGAGTTTTACCCCCGAAACCATTTGTCATTTTACTGCGCCATTACCTTCATACCTGCGTTCAGGTCTCCGGTGCCCTCTCTGCACTCTCTCATTTGCTTCAAGGTTAAAGTTCTTAATCTTGAGGATGTCTTCCGCGTATTTCATTACGAGTCACCAATTTTCCTAGTTTTTGAGCATTTGCACCTCAACGTTTCAATCGCTAAAGCACCAGTTTTACTTTCAAGCTTTCTTTTCTCTGCCCATCGTTCTCAATTTAAATAACATATTTTCGGAGTTGTCAGTATCTTCATTCCCATATAGACAGTTGGGTTGTTCAGCTTTTCCTATTTTTTGCAAACCTAGCAGCAACTAACTACAGTAATTTGCCTCACCATACCGTCTGTTTACCCTGATCTCCAGGTCCAGTATTAATCTGACCGTCCATCTTTCATATGTTTCGGCGTTCCATCGTTCTTGCCAATAATTAATCGTCTGCTGTGTCGTTTCTGCTGTTTGTTTTGTAGTGGGATTGTTCATCGCAGTTTTCTGTACCCATAGTTCCCTCCGTTCGTGTGCGTAAAGCCTAATGGGGATTGTTCCAGTGATTACCAATGCCGCCACTCTTGATACAGTGCTGTACGCTGAAGTTAACCTTAATATTACTCTTCCTTCTTTGCACCGACATTAGCTGTTTCGCTCTACCCTCTCTACCCCCAATGCGTCAGCTTACACTTCAAATCCGCAGAGTAGGATAGCATGATTGACTTCCATCAATAGATTCCTTTTACATGCTAGTTGACAATCGATGTTAAACCCCACTCCCTCTTTCCCCCCTTGGGCCCGCTAATGTCCATATCGGTATCTGCCTTTCAATTATTTTTTCGATATAAAAGTTTTTTTTATACCCGATTTGAGTATAGCATAAAATTGTTTCGATTATTGTTCCTAAGAAGAACCAGAAAAAAAGAAAGTATTTAAACTCGACGGATACTGAGGCAGCAGTGTAAAGGACATAAAAACTTTTTCGATTTTATATATCCATACACATTACTGGAGCCATGACAAGGTTTTTCTTCAAAACCACCGAATTATTGTGGAGGCATTCTCAAAGAATGGATTGGATTTTAAATCATATCATACCAGAAGAAAAATTTCGCAGCTCATTTGAAATTCTTAATTTAAAAACCTCTATGAGGCTGAAGCCTGCTCATTCCTATCCCCTTCTCCCCCTTCGCCCCCCCCCCCCTCACCTTCTCTTTCGTTCCAGCATTGCCCCCATATATAAAACTTAAAATAAAACATCGTATTCCAACGAATTTTATTCACACTACAACGAATAAAAAAATGTTTCCATACGTTTTCCATAGAAACGCTTTTATTATTGCTATGTATGTTGATGCTTATGATCGGAAATAGCTTTACATACGCTTCTTAAAATGAATTTTTATATTACATTTGTACATTGAAGAAGAAACAAAGATTTCAATTAAAAATATTGAACTTATTTTATCACAATTCACAACTTTTTCAAAAGTATCTTTGCTTGCAGAGTTTCAAGATACATGGATATCAAGAATGATAGAAATAAATTTGTACTACAATGACGTCATTGTGTCGTCAGAGCAGCTAAAATAAAAATTGTTTGCTTACAAATTACATACGAACTAATATAATGACGTAGATGCGCAGAACAAATCATTTTGTATATAGCTCAATGCGCTCAATCTTTATTTCTATCATTCTTTACCTAACATTTTTCTACCATCGATGTCGCTTTTGATCTAGAACTGTCCTGCCGACGAGAGCTTTAAAGCTTAAAGCTTTACGTTTTTCAGAAATCGGCTTTAGTAGCGTAGTAATTGAGTGCTAGAAGCCTAGTGATTGAGTGCCTAGTTTTTGAGCACTGAGCACTTCGCTAGGCTTATCCTGTTGTTGACGTGGGCCTATCGAGAGAAAAGTCAACTCTCTGCTTGATTGTATGCAGCCGAATATTTGTTTCTTAAGGGTATCGTATGAGTACAACAAAAACGCGATTTTTCACGTGACCGTTGTTGATGAAGCTTTTGCACTCATCTTCTTTCTATTTTCTGGAGCTTTTTTTCTGTTGATACTCTTTACGCTTATCGGCACAAACAAGACGTAGTACACGTATATAATACATGAGAGGAAAGCAGCTATATGGAATCAAGCTCTCTCACTAAAGCACATGAGATTAAACTGCGAGAAGTCGACTCTCTGCATGATTGCATGTAGCCGATCCCCATATGAACTCGTCCGCTAAACACTAACAACAGTATAACTTCGTTTCTTATTAGTTTCGTATGAGTGCAACAATAACGCGATTTCCGTTGCAAAATTTTCGATTTACCTTCGCTAAAGAAGTTTGACTTCAAAAATTTCTGCCTTAAAAAGTCTTTTTATTTCTAATCACCGTCATTTTTGTCTCTTCTTCTTTTTTACTGAGTCTTTTTTTAGCCTTTGGTGGGTTTCTCGACTGACTTTTATCATTACAAACTTTAACATTCGGGATTACTTCAGCTAATGTATGTTTGACTCGATTTATTAATTATTTAGTTAGTTTTAGCTAGCGATTTTCTTCACCCTCCTAGTTTTTCTCATGAGGAACTATTCAATTGCAAAATAAGCTTACTAGAGTCATTTATCTTCAACATAGACTAACCAGATCCTCCTCCAAACCATAGCTGTAAAAGAATGCAATTAATAACCGACAATTCATGATTGCGGTTACTGAATTACGTATTTGATTTGAAGTCACTTGGAGTCACTTGAAGTCACTTGGAGTCACTTGAGTAACCTTGAACTCAAATGCAGTCATTTGAAGTCAATTTCAATTTGCATTCAATTGGAGTCACTTGGAGTCTTTTGGAGTCAATTGGGATTTTGAAGTCAATTGGAGTCATTAGAGTCTTTTGGAGTCAATTGGGGATTTGAAGTCAATTGGAGTCACTTGGAGTCAATTGGGGATTTGAAATCAATCGGAGTCACTGTTTTTACGAGTTATAGCTTAGATATTGTTAATACATTTTTAAGGTAATACACCTTGTTATTTCAATACTCGAATGTCAGTTTCGCAGAAATTATTGTCAAAACATTTCCTTTTTAATATTAAATAAATTAGTAAAAAGTATTAATTATTATATTGAAACGCGAGTTGCATGGAATTACCGCAAAAGTGCAAACCTTTTTGAAGTGAATAATTTGTGATATTTTTAGATTATTTGTGGCGTGTGTTTTGTGGAAAACTGAGTATTAATGAAAAAATCGGTTTGAGAGACCTGAGTATTTATGAGAGAAGATACAAATTAAATATTAAATAACACATATATTAAAATTGACTTCAAATCCCAATTGACTCCAAAAGACTCCAAGTGACTTCAAATTCCCAATTGACTCTAAGTGACTCAAATTCCCAATTGACTCCAAAAGACTTCAACTGACTCCAATTGACTTCAAAATCCCAATTGACTCCGAAAGACTTCAACTGACTCCAATTGACTCCAAAAGACTCCAAGTGACTCCAATTGAATGCAAATTGAAATTGACTTCAAATGACTGCATTTGAGTTCAAAGTTACTCAAGTGACTCCAAGTGACTTCAAGTGACTCTAAGTGACTTCAAGTAACTCCAAGTGACTCCAAGTGACTTCAAGTGACTCCAAGTGACTTCAAGTGACTTCAAAGCAGTCATGATTTTTGAGTCGTAAGATTTGCAGTCTCATGATTTCAAAAAAAAAACTGCACTCCCTTGACTCTAAAAAATACTTTTCTAAATGAATAACCAATCGGCGACTCCAAAAGAGACTTCCAACTGCATTTTTTATTCTGGAGTCAAATATATTATTCAATAACTGCAATCAAAAATTATTATTCATTTGTGACTTATATCCCCAATTGATTGCACTCTTTTACTGCTCTGCTCCAAACTAAACAAAAACTAGATTTTTTCCAGGCGGGTTTGCCCCCAACACTTCTTTACATTTGATTCTCAGACAAAAAATAATTCCTTTATGAATTGGCATCACTGTTCCAGAACAGTGACGGCCAATCATGCAATTTAATGTATAACAAGCTTTAAGCTCTTTAAAAGTTATACGATTAATGTGTATGCAAAAAGCGGTTTAGTTGTTGCTGTCTCTTTTTTTCGCACATGTTTCAATGCAGAAAGCTTTTTGAATCCTAGAATGGCCGGCACTGTTTTAGTACTTAAATGTAATACACATGGGAACTTATAAGAAAAACTAAGTGTAAATATTAAAACAGTGAAAAAATCCATCTAAATAATTTTGTTGATTTAGATATATCATCAGTTTGATTTGCTTTATGGAAAAATTTTTAGTTGTAAACCCAATTCTTATAGAATTTTTCTTTTTTTTTATTCAAATTTTACGTAAGTTCATTTTATTTTATTTCTATTTGCAAACTAAAAGCAACAAATTGTTGCATATACAAATTTAAACTTACAACATCAGTTAATTGTGCTGCATGGACATTTATTTTCATTGTTGGCACATAGTACTCAAAGAGTGACAATAGCTTAAGTTATTCCCATCACAAAATAATTGGCATTAATTTAGAATTACTCATTGCTATTAAATTGGGTCAAACTTTCTGACGATAAAGTCCAAAAACCAAAAAAGCTACATGCATAAGCAAATAAATTAAAGAAAAAAACAATTTGCAATGTTTGACATATTTATGCAATGACAATGTTACACACAATGAAATAATAGGAAATGTTCTATAATAAATTAAAATTCATTGTGATGAGAATGCAAAAATTTATTAAATTATGGTACTTTCATAATTTAAAGCTATTTCAAACTACAAAAAAAAAAAAAAAAAATTTTTATATGATTTTTCAATATTTACGAATTTAGTACTCGCATAAAAAATACACACATTTGTAAAAAAAAAAAACACACGAACAAAAATAAAATCAAACTTGAAGCAGTAATGGAACGTGGGCACGCATGCGTCCAGCAGCATTTTTTCAAAAGAATAAAAACAAAAATATTTTTAAATGCTCACCCACAAACAGCAAGCAGCAAAATAAGTAACATTAAGTAATTCTATTCATCAGAAAACTAACTTGACTAGCTAACATGGTGGCAAACGCATCATCATAATAATACATTCATACAAACATACATACATACATACATAATATTATAACAACAATGCCAACAACAAATCGCTACAATAACCAGCAGCAACAGCAATAATATTGTATAAACAAACAAATATTCGTTGTACATACAAACTGCAATCATAATATTGCTATAGACGCAAAATTTTGCAATATCAGACACGAAGATTTTTAAGTATTTGTTTATAATTCGCTTCGAGTAGTTATATTTATTTGTACATGAGCATTTGTTTATCTTTGCTACTGGTTGCACATAATCAAAATGAAGTTATTGCGTTTTATTATTTCGTTTCTTTTTCGTATTCTTTTTCATGTATGCATGGCAACACTGTAAATTGAAAGAGTTAAAAATCTTACGATCAGTTGAAGCAGAGTTTTGGGAGCGATTATGGTAGAAAATAAATTGAAATTTCAATTTTTAAATTGAGGATGCCAGGCTGTTAGACCAATGTATAAAAAAGAAACTCTGCGTTATGTTTTGTTTACAAGTTTCAGTGGAATATTTTTAATGTGTTGAGTTTCCCCCCCAAACGCAATTCAAAGTCAAAGGAAACCCACCGTACGCAATAGTTTGCTCTTTGGTGCAATTAGACCTTATTTGGTTTCAGGCCTAGTAAGTCTACCCTTGACCAGATATTTACTCTACGACACCCACTATACAGGGTGACAATTGTAAAGTGACGCAAGTTTAATACTCTGCAGCAAGCTTTGCCATTTACCGTTACTTTAATTTAAAAAGCAAATTCATTCATCATTGGCTTTGCTTTTTATTTCATTTGAATTTTTGTTATTACATTTTGAAATTTCCATAAAAATGGACAAGGAAAATATTCGTCGTGAAATTATGAAATTTCATTTGGCAAATTATAGTAGCCGTCAAATTGTCAAGTCGTACGGTAGACCGAGCTATTATTCGATATAATGAAACTGGGGGTTTTGGAGATAGAGACCGGGGAAAATTTTCAACAGTTGCCACTACTGGTTTAACAGAAAAAATTCGTAAACGAATCAAGCGAAATCGAAGGCGCTCAATGAGAAAAATCGCTAAGGAAGTGGGAGTAAACCGTGAAACAGTGCGAATCATTGCAAAATCAAAGCTTAATCTTAAGCCGTACAAGCTCCGAAAAGCTCAAGATCTGACACAAAAAAAGAAAGATTTGCCACTGCAAAAATGCAAGGCGTTGCTACGCTCCTCCGTGTTAAAAAATGTTGAAAATATCTTGATTACAGATGAAAAAATGTTCACGGTTGAACAACATTTCAATGCGCAAAATGACCGAATATGGCTAACATCATCATCGCAACAAAATAGGACTGTTGGCCGAGTTCAAAAGCCAGCTTCCGTTATGGTATGGGCTGGAGTTTCCGCTAATGCCAGAACCCCTCTAATATTCGTTGAAGAGGGTGTTTAACTTAACCAGGTTGTTTATAGGAGCATTTTAAATGAACATGTTCTTCCCTGGGCCCAAGATACATTTGGAAATGAAAACTGGACTTTCCAGCAAGATTCTGCACCTTCCCACATGGCAAAATTATCACAAACATGGATAAAAGACAATTTTTCTGGATTCATAACATCTCAAGAATGGCCACCATACTCCCCAGACTTGAATCCAATGGACTACTCTATTTGGAGTATTTTAGAGAGTAAGGCTTGTGCATCTCAACACCACAGTCTGGAGTCGCTGACAAATTCATTAGAGAAAGCCTGGACTGAAATTGATCAGGAAGTCCTGCGGCGAACAGTCCTACGATTTCCGGATCGATTGAAGGCATGTGTGCAGGCTAAAGGAGGTTATATTGAATGAGGTGGGGTTCAAATGAATGCTTATATATTCAGCAATGTTAACACTTAATTGTACTTAATGGAAGTACGGCCTTTTGAAAATAACTGCTGAAATGTGTGCGTCACTTTACGATTGTCACCCTGTATATTCATCAATTATAAGTCCGCATTCGACAGCACGATTAGAGTTCATTTTTTACCTCAATATCCAATTTTCCTGTTTCCTGTCGGAGCTCATTAGACTTTGCAAAATAATTCTAACCAACAACAACAATCCCAGCGTTGTAAAACATGGAGCTAACCTCTCCGTCCTATTTAACACTAAATGAGGTTTCAGACAAAGTGATTTCCTATCGCATGAATTTAATACAGAGAAAGTGCGACCTGCAAACGTGTTATCTACATATCTTCCTATTTTATTTTTACACTTCCAAAGAAGTTTACAATGCCTTTTCATAATTCCCATTGAACTTATCATAACAATCGCACAATTAAGTAATAGGTACTTGTCTCAACTTATAGCACTTCAAGAAACACTCCAAAGCATCAAAACACACGTTTCACCCCAAACATGCATAAACATTTTATTAGAGATAAATATTGCAATCGAATTGTATGTACGCACCCAGTGGCGGGTTCAGAGGAAAGCTATGGCAACTGCCGCCACTCTCAAAAACTTGAATGCTTATAACAAACGAGCGGAAAAAGGCAAAATAAAATTTTCTATCTATAGTTACATTGATTTTGAAATTTCCAATTCAAAATTTTCGTATTTTTGACTAAGGGATATAGAAAGAAAAATATAGAAATAAAAAAATATGCGTTGAATGCAATAGATTTTAAATTTTATTTTGGCTTTTTTCTGCTCCCTGCTTATAGCCTTTAGAAATTATTATATACACTTGCAAGGCCGTATTTAGGGGGAGGTTTTGGGGGTTCTGACCCCAATTATGTCTGGCTGTGGGTGTGAGTAAGATAAAATCCGTTCTTTGTAAATTTTTTCCTGCACCCGTAGACATAAACACAAGGAAAGAGCATGATTTAGCCTTTAATTCCTAATTTTCGAAGTTTCTAGCACGTCAGGCTTCAGCTCTACAATTTCTCAAAAATGGCCAAAAACGGTATTTTTAGGGATCTCAGCCCCAATTTTTCTAAAACGTGACGTAATGCGAAGTTTTTGACGTCAGATTTATTTTCAGCATGAAAAATTAATGCTAGGTACCATATTATTTGTCAAACTCATGCAGGGCAGTGTTATTGGATCAGCTTCAAAGTTTTTGGAGACAATCTTAAAATGTAATTAATTCTTTAACCCATTATTGCTCAGAACACCCCGACTCGCTCGGAAGATCCCTTTTAATGCTGTGACTGCACGAATTTAGGGAATATATGCTAACTTCATCCGGGTCCCTCATAATTGATAATGGCCCGAATTCCCACTGATAATCATTTGAAAAAATTAGCCTCTGAATATTTTTAGCATTTTAACTTTGGGTAATGGAAAGTCAAGGAGTTATCGAAATTATGTCCTTGACGTTAAAAAAATGCATTGGAATTCACATTGAATAATATTTATTTGAAAAAATTGAAATTGATTATTCTGTGAATTGTTTGTAATTTTCGGCCATTTTTTTAGGTTAAGATTAAAAAAAAATCGGAAAGAACAATTCCTAAAGCTTCAAGGCATTTATCACTCTTGTCCCTTGACTAATAGGGTCCATCAAATGCAACATCATATCTAATTTATTTATTTAAACATCAGTTTTATAAAAATTATTTATGAATATTTTCTTCGAATAAAAACCCCCCCAAAAAAAAACCTGGCTACGGCCCTGTACACTTGGACTATATTAACTCTGAAATTTCAGGGTCAGTTTATCGGTGTCCTGCTTTGAAAAACTGGATTATGGTGCTTGATTTGGTTTTTAATATGTTTTTACTCCAGATTTTATGGACTGGTGTGTACTTTTATTTTAGATCTTAATTGTGGGCAGAATTTTGGTCCGAGTTTTGGCCTCAGTTTTAGTAAGATTTATGCTGTGAATTTTGATCTTCGTTTGGTTTAAGTCTTAACTTATTTGTGATCTAAATTGCGTATAGGTTTTGCTTTGAATTTGATCTCCTTAAGGTCTGAGTTGTGATCGGTTATTGGTCTGATTTTCTGTTTGAGCTTTGGTCGGAATTTTGCTGATTTGATCTGATCTTTGGTTGGATTTTCGGTCGGAGATTCGAACTGATTTTTGATCTGAATTCGGACTAATTTCTAGTCTGAATTTCGGTTTGAACATCGACTAAATTTTGATCTGGATTCTGATATGATTTTCCGTTGGACTTTTGGTATGAATTTAGTTTGAATTTTGGCTTGATTTTAGGTTTAATTTTCTGTTTTTTTTTTTTTTTTTTGTGAATTTTGGTCTGAACCAAACAATGATCAAAGTTTGGTCTGAGATTGAATCTATTTTCGGTTTGAGTTTTAATCTCAATTTGATCTCCTTTTAATCTGAGCTTTGATCTCTTTTAGTTAAAAGTTTTGTTTTGATTTATGGTTTGAACTTCAATCTGATTTTTAACCAGAACTTTGGTCAGAGTTCTGATCTGAATTTTTACGTGGTCTTTGGCTTAATTTCCGGTCATAATTTTGATCCGATTTTTAGCTTAATTTTTTATTTATTTTTGCAGTGAATTTTGGTCTGAATATTATTTTCGTTTGGTCCGAGTTTTTGGTGTGCGTTTTGATTTGAATTTGATCTCCAACTGGTCTGAGTTTTAATCTCTTTTTGATCTGAGCTTTGGTCTGATTTATGGTTTAAATTTCAGTCTGATATTCGGTCGGTATTTTGGTCTGAATTCTAACTAATCTCTAGTGTGAATTTAAGTCTGAACATCGACTAAATTTTGTTCTGAATTCTGGAATGATTTTTAGTCTAACTTTTGGTATTAATTTAGTAATTTTGGTTTAATTTGTAATTTAATTTCGGTTTTTGTGTTTTGAATTCTGGTCTGAATTTGATCACTGTTTGGTTTGAGATTGAGTCTTTTTTTCGGTGTGAATTTTAGTTTGAATTTAATACCCTGTTGATCTTAGCTTCGATGTATTTTCCCCTCAGTTTTGTTCTGGTTTATGGTCTGAATTTCAGTCTGATTTTTTACCGCAATTTTGATGGGAACATTGCTCTGAATTTTGATATGAACTTTGGTTTAATTTTCGGTTAGTATTTCGATCTGATTTTTGGTCTGGTTTTGCACTAAATTTTGGGTCTGCATTACAGTCTGAATTTGAACTAATTTTTAGCTTGATTTATTGCTTAAGTTTTAATTTGAATTCGATTTGAATTTTAATTGAATTTTAGTTTGATTTTTTTATTTATTTTTGCTGTTGATTTTGATCTAAATTTTATTGCCTTTTGGTCCGAGTTTTTGGCGGGTGTTTTTTGGTTTGAATTTAAACTCCTTTTAGTTTGAGTTGTAATCTATTTTTGGTCTGAATTTTGGTCTGATTTATGCTCTCAAGTTCAGTTTGATATTTGATCGGTATTTTGGTCAAATTTTTCTGTCCGATTTTAGGTCTCAATTTAGACTAACCTTTGGTCTAAATTTCTGTTTGATTTTTGATCGGAAATTTCATTACATTTTGATCTGGATTTCAGTATAGTTTTTATCTAGATGAACTCGATGATCTAGTAGATAGTGTACTAGACTTTCATCTAGAAGGTTGCAGGTTCGATCCCCGTCTTGATCTGGTGGTTCATTCTCAAGTGTACAAGGTATAATAAATTACCATACTGCCGTTGGGAGCTGGCGTTAAACTGTAGGTCCAACCATCGCCTCTGTGGTCTAGTGAGAGCGTCCCAGACTCTTGACTCTGCAGTCCCGGATTCGGTTCTCGGGTAGGTTGTGATTTCTTTTCTATCTCTCTTTCTTTCATAACTTGGAGCTTTAGTACAATAGATCTTATTGGTCACAATGACTGACTTTAATAGTTTTTGTCTAACTTTTGATCTGAATTTAATTTGGGTTTTGGGCTGATATTTTTGCCTGGATTTTGGATTGATATTTTGCATAAATTTGTTTTGAATTTTAGTTTGAATCTCGTTCTGGATTCTGGCATGATTTTTCGTCAAACTTTTGATCTGAATTTAAATTGATTTTTGGTCTAAATTTTGGTCTGATTTGGGTTTGATTTTTGGACTGATATTTTCAACTGGATTTTGGATTGATATTTAACCTGAATTCGGTTTCAATTCTAGTTTGAATTTCGGTCTGTGTTCTGGTATGATTTTTTGTCAAATTTTTTATCTGAATTTAATTTAATTTTCGGTCTAAATTTTTTCCTGATTTGGGTTTGATTTTGAACTGAAATTTAAATTTGAGTTTTCGCTCGAATCGGGTTTGAATTTTGCTTTAAATTTTGATCTAATTTTTTGTTCTATTTTGGGCAGAATTTGATGTAAATTAGGGCCTGGCAATTATCTAATAATTTAACACAAATATCCTCTCCACCCACACATTCATATACCAGATCCGCCACTGCACGTACCCCACAAAAAAGAAAAATCCTCAATTGATCACAAAATTATGATAGAAAGCCACTTTACGCTTATAAGCAGCTGACAAGCAGCAAACAGCAAAAGTTGTTAATTTGATCCCAAGGGTGTCATACAAAAAGCTGAACGAACAATGGCAAGCAGAGGCAGAAGGCTCAAAAAAAAAAAAAACAAAAGCGAGCCGAAACCTCAACACTAATAAAGTGTTAATAATCATGACATGAAAGCAACCCCCTCTCTTCACAACAACAAGCAAGCACACGTTTGCTGAGATGAAGTGGGTGGTTATTGTTATGCTTAAATAAAGTTTACTTGCTTTAGCTTTGAAAGTCATGTGACATTAAATAATTTGATTGGATTTGCGTACCAAAAAGCTGATGATGATGCTTTTATTGTTGGTGGTTATGAATTTGTATTTCATCTTCCAGCTAGAATTCCATGTTCACAATTTATGACAGCAACAGCAACAGCAGCACCAATTACAATTACAAGAAAGCATAGCATAATGTGTAACTTAAACTGGGTTTAAATTACACGAACGAAACTTCTCTCCGGAGAATTAAACTTGAAGCATATGATTTTTGTTTTTCGAATTTTTTTTGTGCGGGTATATTGTAAGTATTTCCGGAATAGAACGACAGGGACTTAATTCAATTTGTCAGTTTTTTTTTTTTTTTTTTTTTTGTTGTTTTACAAATAAAATAACATTTGTTCTTTCTATTTTTTATGTGCAAGAGGGTGTTTTTACAACAGCCCACAAAATTAATTTTAGACTTTTCCCCAGCCGCTTTTTGCTTATCACAACAACAATCGAGGCGAGGAACGAGTATATCCAAGTGATGATGGTGTTGCTGATATGAGTATTAGAGATTGTGTATATACCAATCTAAGATTATATGCCTATGCCTCGAACGCCTCCCATGTACATATGTAGAGAGGTGAGGGTGTTTTTTTTTTTTTTTGTATGTTGCTGTTGTTCTGACGACCAGAAACCCACTCGAGTATATTTATTTAATTTGACTGACATAAGCTAAAATTATAACAATGTTTATAATTAATTTAATTAAAGAGCGCAAAAATTCATATCACTCACTCACTCACTCGCTTACTACTATACACTTCATGACGCTACCAGAACACCCACCCTGGTAATATGCTTATAAATAATAAGTGAACGCTCTTGTAGCACGTGCGATGATTTTCATTTTCAGTTGAAAAATAATAATAGAAAACAAAAAGAAGAAAAAAAAAAAAAAGCTCTTAACAATGATCTCTCCTCTTGGATAAGTTAACCTATGTGCACCTTTCGTTTCACTTTACTCACTCACTGACATGACATTATCCAAAACTGACAGCTGACACACTTTCTATATCATCCATCCACACACGTAACGCAGTGGGTGTTCTTTGTACGAGAGAAATTTTTAAGATATTTTTTGTATTTCCCCCTCTCCCCTCTTCCTACTTCTCAACCTACCGAAAGGGGTATCTTCTTCCCATGCATAGTGATGCTGCATCGCTTTCTGAGCAATAATGATGAAAGTTTCCATGGCAAAAGAATTGGCTTAAAAATAATTGAAGTTTCGTAAGTTTAGTTTACGTTATTTTTGTTTTCAATTTTTTTTAATTTGCCAGTGTACTTGCAATATTCTATTATTTTTTCTTTTTTGTTTACTATGGCAACACCCTCTCATGTTGTATTGTTTTCGTTATAGTAATTTTCTAGGTGAAACATTTTTGTTTTTTGTTTGTTTTCTTATTTGTTTTCTATGAAGGTGTTAAATTACAAATGATAACCTAAGGTGGTGGTTTGTTGTATTGGTATGGAATGTATGAAGTTCTTTAAAGGTTTATTTTTTCAGTAATAATTGAACTTGAATTTTTGTTTGCTGTAAAATACAGTAGGTGACGGATAGGATACAAGAAAATTGAAACACTATAAGAGTTACATTCTTATGTCAATGATTTCCTTTTTCGCTAAAAACTGATATATGAAAAATGTCTTCTATCATGTTCCCACTGAGCCGAAATTGCGTAGTTTCGGCAAATGGTTGCGAACGAAACTGCAATCGTTCACATTTTGAAGCTGGTTTCGATTATGGTTTCGTTTGACAGTTCATTGCTTATTTCTTATTATAAAATGTCAGCGGCTAGTATAATTTTTGCTAAATATTTTAGTCTCAACCATTTGAATAGGAAGAGAATCAAATCAATCTTGGTTGGCTAATGAAGTCTTTTTTCCGCGCACTACACAAATTACTTTTTTTTATATTTTCGTTTTTCCATATTAATCAAGTTATAAGCAAAGCAAAGTATAAATTTAAGAATAGAAATGTCAGAGCAAATTTATTTCAGTGAATACATTCAGGGTTGCATTAGATTTTTGCTCGGTTTCTATTGTGATTTCGTTGAAATCACTGCGGTTTCGTGGTTTCGTTTGACATATGGTATGTATTTTTTTATGCCGAAATTACGCATTTCAACGCCGGATCAGCCGAAACCACGGAAATTATCGAAACCACGCAATTTCGGCTCAGTGGGAAATTAGTATTACAGTACATAATTTTGATATACCGTACCCGCAAAAGTTCCCAGTCATCTAAGTTACATTAACAGCGAGTTTCTCTGTTAGCCGATTTTCTCATAACCATCCTCTACTGTTTATCAATTAATTTCTGTTGGCATAAAAGGAGAGAGGGAGGAAAGCCTGTCTTTTGAGCAACTGTTGAGCCCAAATGGTATTAAAGCCCTTGGACATTTACAGGGTGACAATTGTAAAGTGATGCAAGTTTAATACTCTGCAGCAAGCTTTGCCATTTACCGTTACTTTAATTTAAAAAGCAAATTCATTCATCATTGGCTTTGCTTTTAATTTCATTTGAATTTTTGTTATTACATTTTGAAATTTCCATAAAAATGGACAAGGAAAATATTCGTCGTGAAATTATGAAATTTCATTTGGCAAATTATAGTAGCCGTCAAATTGCAAAGGCTTTAAATTTGTCAAGTCGTACGGTAGACCGAGCTATTATTCGATATAATGAAACTGGAGGTTTTGGAAATAGAGACCGGGGAAAATTTTCAACAGTTGCCACTACTGGTTTAACAGAAAAAATTCGTAAACAAATCAAGGCGCTCAATGAGAATCGCTAAGAATTCCTTAGCGATTCTCAATGAGAAACGCTAAGGAAGTGGGAGTAAACCGTGAAACAGTGCGAATCATTGCAAAATCTTAAGCCGTACAAGCTCCGAAAAGCTCAAGATCTGACACAAAAAAAGAAAGATTTGCGATTGCAAAGATGTAAGGCGTTGCTACGCTCCTCCGTGTTAAAAAATGTTGAAAATATCTTGTTTACAGATGAAAAAATTTTCACGGTTGAACAACATTTCAATGCGCAAAATGACCGAATGTGGCTAACATCATCATCGCAACAAAATAGGACGGTTGGCCGAGTTCAAAAGCCAGCTTCCGTTATGGTATGGGCTGGAGTTTCCGCTAATGCCAGAACCCCTCTAATATTCGTTGAAGAGGGTGTTTAACTTAACCAGGTTGTTTATAGGAGCATTTTAAATGAACATGTTCTTCCCTGGGCCCAAGATACATTTAGAAATGAAAACTGGACTTTCCAGCAAGATTCTGCACTTTCCCACTTGGCAAAATTAACGCAAACATGGATAAAAGACAATTTTTCTGGATTCATAACATCTCAAGAATGGCCACCATACTCCCCAGACTTGAATCCAATGGACTACTCTATTTGGAGTATTTTAGAGAGTAAGGCTTGTGCATCTCAACACCACAGTCTGGAGTCGCTGACAAATTCATTAGAGAAAGCCTGGACTGAAATTGATCAGGAAGTCCTGCGGCGAACAGTCCTACGATTTCCGGATCGATTGAAGGCATGTGTGCAGGCTAAAGGAGGTTATATTGAATGAGGTGGGGTTCAAATAAATGCTTATATATTCAGCAATGTTAACACTTAATTGTACTTAATGGAAGTACGTCCTTTTGAAAATAACTGCTGAAATGTGTGCGTCACTTTACGATTGTCACCCTGTATACATCCCCTAAAACCTTATCTCATTAACTGCAATAACTTTCTATCAATTTTTTTTTTATATTTCCAGAAGAAATAAAATTTAAGCTGGTTTGAAAAAGAAAGTTAAAACTTCGCTTTTAAAAAAAAAGTCACCAAGGTGTACACTAGCTTGCCTACGAGATGTATGAAATGTGCAAAGTTCGATTTTTTCCTGCTCCTAGTGGATTTTCTGAAAGATTATATGAGAAAAATAAGATTTTGAAAAAAATATAGAGGTCTCTAGTGGAAAATAGCCAGACGGTTTTGAATCAAAGTTCAAAAACGGGCTTTGAAAAGATAAAAAGCTTTAATCGTTGATAACTTCTAAAGTATTAAATTTTAAGTAACTGTTCCAAACACACTTTTTTTAAGGATACCTAGGGAAATATTTCGTTCTTAGAAAGTTTTGGTCTACGAGTGAAATTTAACCATGTTTTGATCGGAAAGCTGTCAATTTTGTACAAAATTTCCATGGGAAAAATTCTTTAAACGACATTTTTTGAAATTTTTTAAAAGTGGTATTTTATAGAGAATTAAATGAGAATGGATTTCAAAAAAAAGTTGTTTAAAAATGTTTATTTTTAAGAAAAATAAGCCGTCTCAAAGTTTAAAAAAAATTATTTATAGGTAGACGAATCTTTATACAGTAGAATCGCAATAATTCTTACCCCGTTAATTCGAAAATCTCAATAACAATAACAAACTGTTGGAAAAAATCGCTTTAATTCGCAAAAATTCCATACATTTTGGTCCCTATATCATCGCTATATCGTATTTTTTTCAGTACAAAGTCTGTTTAACCTCTTATAAATCGAAATTGATTACACAATGCAACACAAATTTTATGCGCAAGATTTTCGAACGGTTTTATTGTAATTTAGGGTCGCTGATTACGACTGCGTACTCAGTTTTTCTCCATCACATCTGATTCTCCCACAATATGGACCTGAAATCGGAAAATGGGGTCTTCAGGGGCTATTAAGAAATTCCTTTAGTTCAACAGATACGAATTTGATGTCTGAAGCAAATTTGTTAAACATAAAGAGATAAACAGTTTTTGTGTATACACTTTTCCTTCATCTTCTACCCGTCCTCTTGAAAATGGGGGTTTAAACCCCCTTTTCGATAAAACGTCGATAAAACGAAAACCGTTGAAAAAACTATTATACTGTCTTTGGCGAAAATATTCCTTGTTAAAAATTAAAGGCGGTTTTAGAACATCAAAATAATGAACGAGGTACGTTTTTTTTCAGAATAATGTATAAACCGAATTTTTTGCATTAGAACCAAGCCACTCACACTACGTAAGTAAGTAAAAAAAATTTTTAAATCCATTCCCATTTAATTCTCTATGATAAAGTTTTAAAAAGCAAATACCACCTCTAAAAAATTTAAAAAAATTCGTTTAAAGAATTTTTCCCATGAAAATTTTGTACAAAATTGACAGCTTTCCGATCAAAACATGGTTAAATTTCACTCGTAGATCAAAACTTTCTAAGAACGAAATATTTCTCTAGATATCCTTAAAAAAATGCGTTTGGAACAGTTACTAAAAAATTCAATACTTTAGAAGTTATCAACGATTAAAGCTATTTATCTTTTCAAATCCCGTTTTTGAGCCTTTGATTCAAAACCGTCTGGCTATTTTCCACTAGAGACCTCTATATTTTTTTCAAAAACTTATTTTTCTCATAAAATCTTTCAGAAAATCCACTAGGAGCAGGAAAAAATCGAACATTGCACAGATGAGCAATCTAGTGTACAACTCCCAAATTTGAACTCAAAAAAGTAAAAAAAAAATTAAACGAAAAACTTCGTCTCCTCGAACAATTTCAACGACTGAAAACATTCAGTGTTGCCAATTAATGTACAGAAATTTTTCTATGGTGCCCAACTTAGTGCGCTATCTACCTTAGAGTCCTCTCCCCCAAAGAAATTTCAAGAATTGATTCAGAATATTTAATTTACATTGAAAAGAATATTTACTTTTTTAGAAAATTACATTCAGACTTTCCGGTTCATTTGCAGCTAGATTTTCTTTTAGTGAACTAGTAAATAGAAATAGCAAAACCAAGCTGAGTTGTGCAAAATAGAAAATTATGACCCGAAATTAAAAGTTCAATTTCCAGAAACAAAAATTCCAATACATTTGCATCTAGAAATGTAGAAAGGCTGCGCTTTTGATATGAGTTAATCCATACAAAATCGTCAAAGTCGATAAGGCCCGGACATTTCGGATTTTGCTCAAACTTTGTGAGAATCTTCTTTAGGGTTCCAATTAGAAACGGAAAAATCAGCTGATAAATTTTGTGATAAATTAGCCAAAGTAATACTCTGTTCTCTCAACATGAGTCTGCAACATGTTTTCACGTAAATTTTAATGGTGGAAAGAGATAGCAAACAAATGTTTAGTTGAAATTTCTCTGCACGTATTAATAATTTGCATACTTCTAGGGGCTTGTAAGTAACATTGCTGCGAAACATTTGCTCTTGAACCGCATTTAATTAATGCATGCTGCTAACAAAATTACACGCAAAAGAGTAGTAACTTTAGTAGTAGCAAGGCTTTAGCTCGAATCTGAAGACCAGGGAGCATGGGAGGTCTAGCAATAGACCCTTCAATTACATTAAACAAAAATCCAATAATGCTTTCTATTTTTTATTAATTTTTAAATTTTTTAAACTTAGTTCCCAGACGAAGATTTTAAATGAAACAGAAGTCCATTAAATTAATAACTTAGAAAAACTATGAATGAAAATTTTTTTTTTAGAATTAATTCCTCTTTCAGAATCCGAAGTCAAAAAAGTGTAAATTCAAATCGAAGTCAGTGCGTCAAACACGGACTTTATTTCACTGTAAATGTTACAAAAACAAAACTGTTTCTAAGTCTATTTTGGTTTGGCCAAAAGCCGTCTACCAGAAAAAGTTCCATATCTAGTGTTTATGTGTAGAGATATTGAAATTTCTGTTTAAAAGTTTTTAATTCTTAAAAGCAAAATCTTCATGAATTTAAATTACTTCTTCAATCTCAACAAAAATGGCAGGCAGGTGATTGCCTTATGCTCATCTCAATAATCCGTAAACAATGTGAATAGAAGAAGGTTCAATGTCCAAGCTACTCTATGTATGTATTTTTTAGAAGATTTTATTTTCATCAATATTGTAAATTGATATTTATACTAACCACCAGATGGCCTTGCCATACACACACACACATACACACAATAGAATATTTAGTACTTATAGAAAAAAAAAAAAACATTTTTATTTGTAGTTTTTAAACGTTAGAAAAATATTTCAATTAAAAATACAGTAGTAATAAAAAGAGAAAAAACCATTTGAGTTTACATAAAAATTTTCACATATTTTCTTATGATATTAATTGCAATTCGTGGCTGTTGTTACTTTTAGTTACATGTCGTTATTGTTTTTTTTTTTTTTTTTTTTTTTTTTTTGAATAATAATTGGAATTGCAATCGATATCTCTCATACTGGTAAACCATTAAATATATATATAGTTAACCCTGAAAAATTGTAAAAATATAATTTTTTTTTATTAAAAAAAAAAAAATAATAACAATAAATTGTAGGTACTATTTAATTGTTACAATATATTGAGTGTGCTCTAATTGTAGAATATACAAGCAACTCGCAAAAATACACACACACACACACACACACATATATACATATATCAGACAATATGTACATGTTTTTATTTGTTCAATTGTAATTGATACCATCTCTCTGGTATTATATTCCTAGCTACATACTACATACGTATTTATATGTATATGTACCTAGATTTTTTTATGGTTTAAAGATGTATTGAAATTTTGTCCATTAAATAAAATGAAAATCTTTATATAAAGGCTTACATTTTTTTGTTGGTGGATAGGTTAGGGAATATGAAATTCAAGAATTGGCCAGACCACCAGTGAATCGATTTGCGGTGAATGGAATTGAAATTGTAAAGAAAATCTGTTGAAATTCTTTTTATAATAACTAAACGAACTCATGCATAATAAGGCGATTAGTAAAAATTGTTTAAATTAACTTCAAGTTAACATATAAGTTAGGTTAGGATGTGTTAGGTGAGGGTTATAGTTCTAAATTTCAATTAGAGCTTACATACTTAGGCCAATGATATCCTTTATATGATCAGTTTCCACAATATACTTTCTTTTTTTTTTTTTTTTTGTTGGAACAGACAAAAGAAGTATTCAAGAATACAGCACTTAGACAAGTTTTACGTCCATTGTACTATATCCTGTGTTCCCTTTTGCTATTCTTTAAATCTACCAGTTTTATTACTAAATCTTAGTAGATCCTGCGGTGTTAGAGAGCTCAGGTGTTCGTCTCCCAACACTCCAGTACCAAATATGCTTACTCTGATCCGGCAGAAAGCGGGGCAGACACCAAGAAAGTGATCCGCCATCTCTTCACATTCTTCCTCCAAACCACAGGAAGCACAGAAGGCACTAGCTCCCAGGCCAATCATATGCATATGTTTGGCCCAAGAGAAATGACCTGTATATAATCCCACCAGCTGCCAACAGCTCTTTCTGTTAAGTGATAACAGAAAGTCCGTATGACGCTTCGAGATAACAGATAACATGGTCTTTGTCTGTCTAAAGCCCCTCAGGTCCTCCCATTTACGATTGTGGGTCAGGTCGACCCACTCATTAATGGTGGTCTTGATGGCTGTAGACGACAAAGAGAGTACGGGTTCTGGGCACAGAAAACCAGTTTTCGAACCTTTTCTGGCCAGAAGGTCAGCAGATTCATTTCCTGAAATTCCTGAGTGTCCAGGAACCCATATCAACAGCAGACTATTGTGCTTTCCAACACAATCAAGCCTGGATTTACAATGCATAACCAGTTTAGACGTGGTTAGAGGATTAAGCAAGGATTTAAGTGCAGCCTGACTGTCACTTAATACACAGATACTCCTTTCTCTTCAACCATTATCAATAACATGGTCCATTGCCTTGATGATTGTAAAAATTTCTGCTTGAAAAACAGAAGCATACAACCCAAGGGAGAAGTGCAGTTGCACTCCATCATTTTCAATGAAGACTCCAGAACCCTAACCGAATTCTGTTCTGGAGACATCAGTGAAAATACGCTTACAATCAACTCCCGGCCCAGGTCCCGGCATAAACCAAGTTTGGGCCTCTGGAATTTTTATTGTATAGCGCTGTTTTAAAACTGTAATTGTTGGCATTATATCGGACGGCATTGATAGAACTGTTAGGTCCATATCAGTACCTTCAACAATGTCACCAATATCCCAGCAAGTGTCATACCAATACCCATTGCGTTTAAGCCTACAGATGGCTTTGACAGCCTCTCCTTTAGCAAAAATATCAAGGGGTGGTAAGTTGAGCAATGCATCCAAGGATGGGCCAGGTGTTGTAGGAAAAGCTCCCGTACAGCAGAATATCCTTAATCTTTTGCAAATCTTTTTATAATTTTAGGAAACTTGTGAATACATTTATTAGGTAGGAGGACGGGGGTTATTTCTTAAGCTGAAACTAAATATTCATACTACCCAAATCTTCTTCTTCGAAACTTGTTTTGCTAAAGGGATTCTAAGTTCAAATTGAACCAAGATCTTAAAGATTCCTTTCTATTCCTAAAATATGTGTTTTCTATACCCAAACTTCAGGAGTTGAAATTAAATAAGATTTCCTTATTTTTCTTTAAATGTAAGGGTTAAAATGTAGAAAACTATATAGTTATCTTTAATTAGACAACAATAGATGTCAACATAAAATTAATGCCCAGTTCTGACTTTTTTTTATTTGAAGTTAACGAACCATGATGATCTCAAGATCAAAAGTCAAAAGGTTCTTCTCCTAATTGCACAAAAATTTGTATGAAAACGTAAGTAAAATGTAACAAAAAATTAAAAAATAAATATTCGCAATTTTTAATTTCTATGAGAAATTTAATTGAAATTCGCATGCCGGCGAAATTTTAAGGGTTAAAGGTGAAATAATAATTTTTAATTAACACAACAATGTGTGTCAATATATTCATTTACAAACTTCACAAGATTTCTATGAGAATATCATTGAGTATTGGATTTTCTTTTCTTTTTTTTTTTGAGGTGTTTCTGTTCAACCCTTGCATGACAGCTTCCTGAACCCAGCATTCCATATAGCAAGTGATATTTCTTATAAAAGCTTTTAAATAAATTGATATCAAAGATCTTTAGTCCTATAAATTATTCATCAAGGATCAAACGATGACCTCGATAGTCGAGTGGGTAGTGCACTAGACTTACACACGGTGAGTTGGGGATCGATTCCCATCCTTTATTACACTATGCTAGTCATAAAATTTTTAACTAGTTCGGGGTTAAAGAATTCAGTGGTGATAACCGTTTTTTCCGCTATCAGCTACGTTTAATACAGAATTTTTTTTGAAGTTTTGGCTTGGGGGTATACTACGAAGATACATGTTCCTCTTCTTATTGCGGTGAAAATTGGTATCGAGGGGTTTTTTTTGGCATGAAAAAACTGACTCTGACATTTATTTGCAGAAAAAAATTGTTCTAGATATACCTCCCATACAAAAAACCGTAAAAAATCCCCAAAAAGGAAATTTGGGAAAATTTGTATGGGAGGTACCCTTATTTTACATCGAAATAACTTAAATTAACACATCATTGTTATCGTTAAAAAGATAGTTTCTGAAAGTTTCAGAACAATCGGCTAAAAAATAACCATCCACTTCTCATCATCAGCGACAATCAAACGTTACTAAACGAAAATTATGTACACTATCCGACAAAAATAAATTTTTCCAAAAATAACAAAGTTCTGCAAGTGGATTCTGATAGAATTCGAGAAAAAAAATTCTACGTGTCTCGGCGTTTTAAAAGTTTACGTCTAATTTTCTTTTTACGCGGGGCTCAAGTTTGCCCCTTTCTAACAGATTAAGTAAAATAAACTATAAAGTAACTTGTTAGTTTTGCATCAAAGGTTGTTTGTATGCTCGGAATTTTTATCGTAGAATTTCCCGTAGAAAATTTTCCTCCAACATATTAACCCGTTGGCGCCCACCAGTACGGGTCATTTTTGCCCTTATCGAAAAAAGTTACTTTTTTGACCTATTACAAGGATTGATGGAGGGTTAATGTGTTCAAGAAATATGTTGCCCATGAAATTTTACTATAGGTCACTGAACAACAAAAATCTGTAAACTTAGTTTTAGGAAACATAAACTTAAATTCCAAAAATCTTTAAAATTTTCAGCTTTTATGAGAACTGTAGGCTTATTTTTTAGCCGAGTGTTCTGAAACTTTCAGAAACTATCTTTTCAACGATAACAATGATGTATGACAAAATTTAAGTTATTTTGATGAAAAATAAAAGTACCCCCCATACAAATTTTCCACTTTTTAGGGATTTTTGACGGTTTTTGTATGGAAGGTATGTTTAAAATTAATTTTTTCTGCAAATAAATGTCAGATTCAGTTTTTTCATGCCAAAAAACCCCAAAGAAGAGGAATATGTATCTCCGTAGTATACCCAAGCCAAGCCAAAACTTAAAAAAAAATTTTGTATGAAACGCTGCTGATAGGGGAAAAAAACGGTTATCACCACTGAATTTCTTGACCCCGAATTAGTTAGAAATTATATGTTTATCGTCTGCTACAAAGTTTTTTTTTTTAACTCAGTGTTATTATTTGTTTACGGGATGACCTGAAGATCTATTGTACCCTGCCTAGGACTTATAGCAACCCTGTTAGTCCTATCTCTGTTAAGAATTTTAGTATTAGGCATACTTCAAGAGGTTTCAACGTTTCATCTCGTATTAGATAGTCACCTAGATTTTTCTTTCTGTTTTGCGTAAATTGAGGGCACTACCCTAAAATGTGTATTGAAGTATCCCTCGAAAAATCTACAGTATATAACAAAAATAAGTTTCCACTCAACAAAAAAAAAGCTATGTACAATTATATTATGCAGAAAAAACTAAAACGTTTTAGCAAAGAATATATAATACATAGAAGGCGCATCTCTCAAAATTTTTTCAAAATATGTTGCTTTCGTTTCGGGTGCGGGCGGTCGCAGTAAAGAGGAAGAGCAAAACCACCCATTTTTTTGCTTTTACTCTCTCCCATGCACTCTCATGTTGTTTCTTTTTTTCTTAGGCTCTCACAAATCGTTACAGAGTGCATCCAAGTGAGACTGCGTATAGTTTCATATGAATGGTTTTTTTGCTGAAAATATGTAGGTACATGTGCTTGCTTTTTTTGCGTTGTTGCCGAGTATCAATATTGTTTTCCTACCTAATTGATTTTTTTTTAATTATTGACCCAAAATTATGGTTGTCCCAAAATTTTTTTTTGTAATATTTTATTTTTGTATTCGAAAAAGTTTAAATTAATCGGTGTTCAAAATTTATTAAAAAAAAAAACATTTATTTTATAGAGTTTTTAACTTTAAAAAAATCGACATTTTTTTGCAATTTGTTAAAGTATATCTTTTCAAAAATATGTCTACAAACTTTTAAGTTGATGCGGAGTAAATTTTTGACTGTTTGTTTATTTCAAAAAAATTTTCTTCTTGACATTAAAGTAAGTTGAAACTTTAAACGCGTTTTTCTCAAAACGTTGTTATTGAAGTCGATGACAGCTATTATTTAAAAATTTAAGTTTGTAGTCTGGTGTTCCGGCCCAATTTTTAAGGTTTTTTTTGCGAGAATTTTTTATTAAACAAAATAAAATACAATCATCTCAATATTTTTCTATGTTATTATTGACATCTTTAAATGTACAAAAAAAAAGTTTGGAGTTTATTTTACGATATTTTTATAGTGTTTTTTTACACCCAAAGTGGACACCTAAAGAAGAAGGTGTGTGGCTGGCCCGGGTGTATGCGACACTTGAAGTCATCTAAAACAAAAAATTTAAATAGAACATAATTCTTTAGACTTTTCATTCTAGCAGGTAGTAGATTTAAATATTTTTATTAAAAAATAACAAAATGGCAGACTTCTAAAAACAAAATTTCAAAGATCGTTCTTTTTTTTCGTTAAAAATCGGGATAAAAAATAGGAAATAATGATTAAAAATATATAATTCTACTAGGCGAGAGCCATTGGCGTGTAAAATAAAGTATTAAAATTTCAGCCCAATCGGCTTTATAGAATTTTCCCTGGGCCAATTAAAAGAACCTTGTTTCGAGAAAAACGCTATTAAAGTTTTAATAACACAACAGGTGCTCTCAACTATGCCCTATAACTTCGTTAATATCTTGAATTTTGATATGAATAATCATATATCATATCATATATATCAATATATTGTACTTTTGAAATACATAATAAAAAAAATAGATTTTTTGAATCTCGAACACCAGACTATGCTTTTTCAACAAATAATAATTTAGAGATTAATATAAAGATTTTTTTTATGCAAAACTATTTTTTTACAGCTTAAAATAGAGCTGTTAACTTTAACAGTAGGCCATTTTGTTAAATACTAATGTATATTTTTTCAAATTCTTCGATTAATCACTAGAAATCTTATTAGAAAGTAAATCCATTTCATTTAGAGATGCAAAATATTGGTCACCGCAAAATATGTTTTCCAGAAATAAATATTAAATATTTTTGAATTAAAATTGGTTAAAGTTAAGTTCAATACATGCACTTTTAGATAATAAATAGTTTTTATAAAAAACTTTAGTAGTTTACCTGGGAAAAATTCTTGAAAAATGCCTATATAAAAGCACACCGGCTTTGCGATATAAATTAGGCTAAATAATAAAAACATAAGCTCTCATTAAACAAAGCCAACAGCAAAGAGAAACAAATAATTTCAACCACTCATTGGTTTTATGAGAATTCCTGAACTTTGAGTGTAAATTGGAGGCAGTTATGGCTCCAAAGATCAAAATTTTTGTGCAAATAAATTTGTTCGTGATGCGCCTTCTATGTATTATATATTCTTTGGTTTTAGGTTGTAATTCCCTAGTAGTGCTTTCGACTGTCTGAGACCAGGTTCAGTGACCCAGTATAATTACCTTAACTTTTCTTCTTCCGCAGAATGGTTCTAGTCCGATAAAAGAGATTTCCGTCCCACTTTTTGCTAGCTCGCCTGCTATTTCATTAAGATTTATTTCTGTGTGACGTGAAACCCAGAGAATCCAGACTCGAGTTAATGATTCCCATCTTAGTCTGGTGGTTAATTCTCATAGCCTTCTTTTATTCATTTTCGATATGAAGTGAATGAGAATTATAAAAAAATATAAAATTGCAAATGTTGGTAAGCAATGGTAAAACCACGGAGCTGATAACAAATTGCCACACCGCCATTCGGAAACGACGTTAAACTATAGATTCAACTATGTAGAGTTATAATGGGTCGTTCAGGCCTAAATGTGTCCTATAGCCACTCTGGCCTAACATATTCTGATACAGTACTAGCATTTAAAATCATATTGGCTAAGTACTAAATCAGAACTAATAAAAAAAAATCAATATATTTGCATAGGGGAGTGTTGCCATACTTGGATCGTATCCAGACTTGGGCCACCTCTTCGTTCTCCAAATTTTTCTACTAACAACATCTATTTGTTGTTGTAAAAATGTTCGTCTTTCATGACAATCGCAGTTAAAAACTCAGACTGCAAACAAGTTTAGTATCGAAATCAAGTGTGTGATTTTTTTCCGAAAACTTTTTCCGAGTGCTTTTAAAAGTAAATAACTTAAGAAATAAACATGCCACGATCAAAGTAAGTAAAAAGAAATTGTTTACGATAAGTTTTGCATGTTTATTTGGTGATCGCAATACGTTTTTTGTTTCCAATATAATGACGCGCAAAAAGTACCTAGACTCGGGCCCAGGGCCGTAGCCAGAAATTTTTTTCGGGGGGTTTTCATTCGAAGAAAATATTCATAAATAATTTGTATCAAACTGATTTTTAAATACAATAAATTAAATCAATGATACATTTGATGGACCCTATAAAATTAAAATTTTAGGTAAAATTTTCCGATTTTTTTTTATCTTAACCTCAAAAAAATGGCCAAAAGTGACAAAAAAAATCCCAGAATAATCAAATTAAATTTTTTTCCAATAAATATTATTCAATGTGCATTCTAGTGCATTTTTTTTTATCGTGAGGGGCATAATTTCATTAACTCATTGACTTCCCACTTCTGATGATGTACCCAACCTCAAAAAAATTACCAAAAATAGTAGAGGCTCATTTTTTTCAAATGATCATCATTGGGAATTTGAACCATTATCAATGATAAGGAACCTAAATTCGTGAAGTCACAGCATTGAAAGAGATCTTTCTAGTCGTGGTGCTCTGAGCAATAATGCGTTATAAAATTAATTTTAAGATGGGTTTTGCTAATAAGATGGAGTTCTTGCGAAAGAATTTTTCACTTTGAACACGAATCTGAGGTCAAAAACTTTCCATCACCTAACGTTTTACGATAACGATAATTTTTTCTATTTTTATTAAATTAATTTTTAAACTTTTTAAACTGATTCAGGACGAAACCTTAAATCAAAAACAGTTACTGACCTAGAAAAACTATGAATGCAGGAGTGCTCAGTATCACCTTCTCTTTTTGAATCCGTAGTCAAACCTCATGGCGAAGAAAACAAATCTGATTTGATCGCTTAGTGTAACTAAGATTTCAAATTTATTTTTTTTATATATCACTTTCTAGAAAAAAAACCGATGGAAGTAAAAAATATCGTTAAATAGATTTTATTTTGACTTTTTTTCCATCCATTGGCAATTAATCTAAAAAATTAGAATAAAGTTTCCACATTTCGGGGGGGGGGCGGGGGGGAGGGAGGTCAGAACCCTCAAACCCCCCCTAAATACGGCCTTGCTCGGGACACCTTTGTTTTGACTGTTATGATCAATTTTGTCATCGGAAAATTATTTTTAACTAGCAGAAAAAGTGAAAAAGGTTTTTTGAAAATGAATTTTAGGGATTTTTGGTGATGCCTCGTCGCCTTGACAGATACAACTTCATTGCATGCATCGAATACGAGGCTCTAGTTCATTTAAAAGACGCCAATATGACGCGGAGCTACTTTATTTGTTGAAATTTTGATTCGGATTAATATTCAGTTAATTTTCAATTTGGTTTCCAATTCAATTTTCATTTTGCTTTCCAATTCAATTTTCATTTTGCTTTCCAATTCAATTTTCATTTTCTTTTTAATTTTCTGTTCACTTCAATTGAAACATGAACTATCTTTTGAAAATTCATACAGACGACTTCCCCTTTTTATTTCATGGTTTTGTTCATTCGTCACTTTATTTCTGCCATTTTTTATCATTTGCAGGTAATTTTTCATCGATTTTTAACGGTGGCCCGAGTCTGGGTATTTTTTTTTTTAAACGCTATTAGCTCCTAAATTACTGATCGAAAATTTATGCAATTTTCAGCAAAACTGTTGCAAATTAAACGATATTTCTAACGATTTTTTAAAATAAAAGAAATTCGGCCTAGAAGTTATAACCAAAAAATAAAACATGGTCCGAGTCTGGGAACACTCCCCTACTGATTTAAGAATTTTGAAAAAAAAAACTCAATAGGTGTACCGACACAATCAGTACGTATGGCTGCTCTAGTTTAGCATCAATGTTACCAGGGTAGCCGTCTACTGTGTTCGCTACTGAGCCAGAATGGGATAGCTATTCAGTATTTGAATAACAACTGTAGCCGACCGTTGTCGTATGACATGTATATTTAAAATTACGTCATAAAATGTTGCAGACTTCTTTTCAGACTCATGTTGCGAGTATTTCACGAGAAGGAATAGAGTACTACTTGGGATAATATATCGCAAAATATATCTGGTTCAGGCAAAATCGGCAAACGAAGGCCTCCAAAGCAATTATATACAAACTCAGTTTTTATTAATATTAATCTACTAACATTTAATAGTTTCTCGTCTTGCCAGAACATGTGAGGTCTGACAGTAAACTAACCAATTACGATTTATACACTCACGTATACCAGAATACACTTTTCTAACCAAAATTTTTCTAACATTTTCATTTTCCAATATCATATTACAAAATAATTTTACTTTATTTCCCAAAAAAAAACAAAACTAGCAAACATAAATCAGTGAAATCAGTGCGTATAGCAAAAGGGTATAGGAAACTCACTACATCTTAAAATGAGCAAATTATTATTTTTCGCAGCAAATGTAATTGCAATTAAAAGAAGGAAAAAATAAATAGTTTTTCACTGCCAATTGCTATAAAAAAAAATTTGTAGCTACCTATTAAACTTTATTACAACTACCTATGTTTCTGCACTTGTAATATGATATTTTATTGAAACCTTTCAATTACACCAATTTTTTGAAGCATTTTTGAATTGTTTGAGAAGCCTGTAAAAGTGCAACAACAGCAAAAAAAAAAATACAAAAAAAGGACCGGGCACATTGTTGTAAATTATGTCTGAGAAAATTTTAAAGGAAGGAAAAATTTCTTGAATTTAAAGAAAAAAAAAAAATAATATTTTAATTTGTTTAGGGGGAAATTTCAAATGTGCAATTTCTCTTTATTCCAACATTAAAAAATATTTGAATGTGTGTGTGTGTGTGTATGAGTGAAGTATTTTCTCAAGAATAACCTTTGTACAACAAAAAATGTCATATTTTTTGACAAGTCAAAGGTCATGATGATTATTGTTGAACTTTTTGACAAATTATAGATACCTTAAAATTTTTGAACTAGTTTTTTTTTTTCACATAAATAAGGGCATGCATATTTACAGCATTTTTTGTTACTATTTACAAGAGTTCGACCGAACGTTCGGCTTTGGCCATGTTCGGCCATAAATTTGGTGTTCGGCTTCGGCCAAAATTTGGCCGAACAATAGCCGAACACAAAAATATTGGCACTACAGCCAGAAATTATGATTAAAAATAATTGCAACCCAAAATCTTATCACTCCTCCATCTTGTGTTGCTAATTAGCAACTCTTTAGTGCTGCAGGCCAGCTTTATAAAGATAGGATTTGTCAATTGCTTGGTACAAATGCCGAAAAATTGTTATTTTTACACTATAATTATTATTATTTAACTTTGATTAATAATATTTTTTTTTTTAGTGTTTGTATTTTGTGTTCAATGAAATATAAAAATAAGTGGATTTTTCTAAGTCAACGCTCTGAATTTTAAACGTTAAACTATAATAAAAATAAAAAATATAATTTAAATAATATACAAAACATTTGTATTTCAAATTAGGCCAAATTTATCAATTAAAAAGTAAAAATTATTGATTTATTTTTATACTTTTTATAATTCAGTTTCTGTTCAAATGTTTGGTTCGGCCTTCGGCTTCGGCCAAAAAATTTACGTTCGGTCGAACTCTACTATTTACAGTAAAATTTATGTAACTTAAATTTCCGTGATGATGTGAAAAAAGGAAAGAGTATAGAAAATGATTAGACTACTAGAGAAAATGGCGGAAAATTTACCTCATTTTTATACAGATGAGTCACGAACTGAGGATGGAACTGAAGCAGGAGTATTTGGGCAAACAATCAAACACTTTGAGCTGTTGGGAAAATATCCTAGCACCTTTCAAGCTGAAACTCATGCAATCAATATATGTATGTGTGCAATTCAACCTTGAGTAAAGGAAGTGCAAACGACAAGATATCGCTATCATGTCGGACAGCCTGGCAGCCATTCGTGCACTATGCTCCTTTAAAATCACCTCTAAACTGGTGTGGGGCTATTTGAGCAAGCTCAATCAATTGGGCAAAGGCAATAAAGTATTTTGACTGAACAATGCGAGCCCAGATAACACCTTCGTTGAGGAAAGCTCAATATGTTGGTTTTGCAATGAGAAAGATGAATCATTAGAGCATATTTTAACTCAGTATGGAGCACTGATCCACAAAGGAATGAAATGTCTGGGTATGTACCAAGTGCCCAACACAGAACTAACATCCATAGATCCAGGCGCAGTACTCAAATTCTTGAGGGAGACTGGACTGGATGAAGTACTCTAGGCAGATAAGACTAGATGGGGAAGAAGGACGTACAATAGAACTTGCTGGTCGCTGTACAACGACAAAAATCTCTCTAACGATGCAATACAATACAAGGAGGTTGGTGTGGCATTGCTCTCCACTTCGTCATTAACCCATTCATCTCTGCTGGAGAAGTGGGTGGAGAACGTGTGGTTTAAATTTGTGGTAGAGCAGATATAGTCTACGTTTGTTGGTACGGACGTATCGTGGAGTAGAATCTTGATTTGGCCCAGGTTCGACCTAGTCTGGCGGGTTAAAGCACTGACTCTGGCAGCAGAGATTGCGAAGAAAGCTTTCGTAAAGGTAGTAACTCCCCTCCCTAATGACTAAAGACGAAAATGTATGAGATTTCCACCGGTAAGGAGAGTGAGGGTGAGGTTTAACCCCAAAGCCGCCCCCTGCCCCCTTAGATCCGCTAATTATTTACTTAGTTGGCTCTACAACTGATGATCGGTCTTGGCTGCCTCTATAAAGCCTAGTCAGTCGCTTCTGCAATGCGCGCGCCGGCGCCAGTTAGTAAGGCCAAGTGCAGTCAGGTCGACCTCTTCTGCGCGTTCCACCTTCGCGGCTCGAATAAAACACCTTTCTTCCATTCGCACATGCACTTGACTACGTCAATGTCGGCGTATAGCATATACAGCTCATGGTTCCATCTTATACGATACACGTGGTTCACGTACACTGGACCAGAGATCTTGTGAGGTATCTTCCTCTAGAATGCTCCCAACAGCCTCTAATCTTTGGTGGTCAATGTCCACATCTCAGCGCCATACATTAGAACGGGAAGGATGGAGGGACTTGAAGAGCGTTATTTTCGTATGTCGAAAGAGGGCTCTGCTTCTCAATTGCCTACTGAGCCAGTAGTAACACCTGTTGGCAAGAGTTATTCTTCGCTTGATTTCAAGTCTGACATTATTGTTGGTGTTAATGCTGGATCCAAGATAAACGAAATCCTTGGCGACTAAAAATTTGTTTTTGACTTTCTTTGTTGACACAAGGTATTTCGTTTTGTCCTCGTTCACCACTTAACCCACTCGACAAGATTCCCTTTCTAAGTTGGAGAATGCTGTACTGACTACTAGCGCGTTGGTGCCAATGATGTCAATATCATCAGCGTATGCCAACAGCTTGACACTCTTGTAAAAGATAGTGTCAGAGATGTCGATGTTGGAAGCTCGAATTATTTTCTGCAGCATTTGATTGAACGCACGATAGAGAATCATCTTGTCCGAAACTACTTTTGGTATCAAATGGCACGAAGAAGTCAGCCCCAATTTTCACTGCGCTGTTGGTGTCGGTCAGTGACATTTTGCAAAGACGAATGAGCTTTGCAGGGATACCAAAACTAGACATTGCGGCGTACAGGTGATCTCTAATCGTGCTGTTGAAGGCGGCTTCATAATCCACGAATAGATGGTGTGTGTCGATTTACTAGAGCTGAAGCCACACTGGTACGGTCTTATCAGTTTGTGTACGATGGGCTTCACTCTTTCACTCAGCTCGATATGCTCGATAGAACCTTAGGGGCGATGTTAAGAAGACTTATCCCGCAATAGTTGGCGAGGATCGTGGATGGGGCAGAGTACGCTGAGGTTCCAATCACTGGATATGCTTTCATCCGACCATATTCTGCATGAAAGCTCGTGCATGCGTTTTGTGAGCTCTTCGTCGCCTGTCTTAAACAACAGGATGAATACTAGAGCGGATATTTTATGCAATTTTCAAACATTTGAAGTTCGCGTTTTTTATATCAATTTTAAATATGAAGATATTTTTTTGTATATGTCTTTCAGATGCATTGTAAATTCTTATTTCGGTTACTGTATGCCATTGTTTTATTTATTTATTTATTTATTTCTCCTCCCTCTCCCCTTCTCATGATCCAAAAAAGAAAAAAAAGTTCTCTAGTACTCATATCACTGATCGATACATTACAATTGACAACGTTACGATCGCTATGATACATTTACATTGTTGAGCCTTTACCACATCGACTATACAACAACAAATGCCAAATGTCAATTGTCAAATTTGACAGGCTATTGTGAATAGTAATTATATTAAAACGACATTATTTATTTTAGGTATTTACCAGAGACACAAAAACAAAAACACAACTTTTATGTTTTTAGCAAAACAATTTAAAAATAATTAAGAAAACTTAAAAATAACGCAATTGTCATTATAAAAGAGAAAGCCCCATAAGAAAATGACAGTTGATTAAATGAACTGTCAAAATTTATGAAAATGAGAAAAGCATAAAATTTGACCTTGTTTGTTTAAGTCTTTTTGCTTTTGCTTATAAAATAAACCAAATAACACTTTTGTTTTTCTTTTAACAGCAACAACAACAGCAACATGAATAAAAAAGAAACAACAAAATAGTAGCAGCAAAAAGTACAACGACAATATGCAGTAAGAGCAAGAAAAATAAATAGAAAACACATCTGTCACATCAAAGCAATGTCAAGTTGCATGTTAATTGGTGTGTCTGTTACACTAATTCTCATAAATATATACATATGTATACTTACATATATGTACCTTTCAATACTTTCTTGCAGTACTTCTGTTGTACCTAGTACACTTAATTCCCCCTTTCCCCTATGCGCTACGCTTCTTCTCTTCTTCAATTCTCTGTATGTGCAATAAAAAAAAAAATTTGAGAAAAGAGCGCCGAAATGAACTTGTCATAATTATTTGACAGCTTTGTAAGTATAATTTTACAAAAACCAAAAATAAAAAATTTAAAACTTATATTTTATTTATTATTAAAAAAAAAAAACTTTAATTTATGGGAAAGGAAAAGAGTTTACCATCGATTTTCTTTGGAAAATCCACTTCATGAAAATAAAATTACATTTTCTGATGAAAATACTAAATATTGTTGCTTGATGTAAAACATTTTGTGTTATTTAAATTTTTGACAGCTCTAATGACATATGCACACTACAGCTCTAGCGCTTACTTGTTTGCAGTGTTGCATTTGACATATGAATCGTGCGGCAAAAATCACTTTGATTTGCCTGCATTGGCATTGGGAAATAACAATTTCAAATCGAAGATAGTTTTTTTCTTCTGCTGTTGTTTTTTTTTTTTTTTTTTTTTTAGTTTCTCCTAAGGTTAAATATTTGACATTTTCTCTACGTCTCAACCTCTTTTGTCATTTAGAACCGCCTGTAAAAATATTACAAGTATGTACATACATATTGATACTTTTGATTTCGTAGGTAACGGTTCATTTCCGGCTTAATCAACTGTCGTGACATTTGTTCGGTATAGTGCATGTGCGGGAGATGTCAATCAAAAAACTGGAGAACTGTTGCAGGGAGAGATAGATAGAGAGAGTAGAATGAGCGCAATTAGATTGAAGAGAACTGACATATGGGCAAAATTATTTTGACATACAGACGTATACTAGCGGATCTAAAGGTATAAAAGAAGAGTTTTGATTTGGGGAGAAAGGGGAGAACGAAGGAGTATTCCCAAAACATCTAATTCTCAGTGATCCACACTTGCATACATATATCCATATTTAAAAGAGCAAAGTGCAAGTGCAAATATTATCAAGATTAAAAATTGAAAAACAGTTTTTAAGTGATATTGTAGTAGAAAAGCGTAAGAAACAAGCTACAGATTGATTAATAACACAGTCCGACATTACTTATTGGTATTGTATATTGTCTTGTTTCTTATAAACATATTTTATAAAAAAAATTCCGTTTAGTAATAGTTTAAAACATTTTTTTTTTTTTTTTTGAAAAATTTTTATACTTAGATTTTTGACTTGACTTCAAAAATTTTTAAAAAAATGGTTCTAATGTTGGCAATCAGCAAACGTGAAGAATACCTAACACCATTGAATACATATGTTATTACAAGTAAAATTTGTTAAACACTTATTTTATGCCACATCAAAGTGATGTTTCCTATAGGAAACATCGGACATAAAAGGGTTAAACCAGTAATACTACGAGTAAGACAAACGCTGTAGTTTATATATAATCCGATTTCAATTTCTTTTAAATTTTCTACATGAACGATAAAAATCTCAACAACTTGAACACTAATCAGCTTTTTTCTACACAAAAGAAATTCAACGGAGATATTTATCAATTGTTTTGTAGACATGTTTTCGGTAATTAGAAGGAATTATGTTGAGTAACATCAAACACAACTATATAAGGTAAATAGAATTATGCACTAAAAGGCAGAACGGTTTAGAATAAATGGAAAACATTAAAAAGCAGATAAGTGCAAGTGCAAGAATTAGAGCAAAGGACATTTCTAAGACAAGGCAAATAGGATTTAGAGAATCGCCAGTGTACATCTCAAAAAACAAAAAAAAAAAAAAAACATTACAGAAAAATTGTAGCTCTAGTAAAATTTGTCTTTACTTTACAGAGAGATAACTAAAAAACATTTCCTGATTTCTCATTTAGAACATTACAGCAAAAATAATAAATTCATTCAATTGTGTATTTCTATTGCTAGCAATTGAAATAGATAAATGGGCGTATCTTATAACAACAAAGAAATTACCCACCTCTTTCTCAAAAGTATTCAGATACACATAAGCACACTCATACTTAAAGTTATAACGCATGCACCTATACAAATACAGGTTTCATGAGTATTAGTGAAAACTATCAACAAAAAAATAAAAATAAATACCTGCATGCGCCATTATCAAAAATTTCAGTTGAAAAGTTGAGCTGATTTCACATAACATTGAGTCATAAAACTGTGAAATGTGAAAAACAAATATAACCAATACATTCACATTTATAAGAGCGTATGTGTATAAAGTATCTCACCTTTATTGGCTATGGTGAAAAGGTGAATTATTGTATAATATATGTAAGATACTCACGAGTGCGAGTCTACGGGTTGAGTGGGTACTTTTTCGAGTTCATGAATACATTTTTTTTTTTGAGTGAAATTCTTAATACTATTCAGCATTTAAATGAGTTTTTTTTTTGTTTTTGGTTGATTTGAAACTAGTTCCTTCTGCTATACAAACGTAAGGATTTATTTATTTGTATATAAATTGCATTTTTAGAAATATATTTCTAATTGAAATTATGCTAATTTAATGCAAGTTCTTGTGGTTACTTTGAAGAATGGGTACGTTAAATTTTTTGGCATTTTTATCAGAGTTACAATTTTTTGAATTATTGTAACTTAAATATTATAGTTTTTGATTTTATTTTCTTGTGAATGCTTCCTTTTATAAAATTGAATTAAAATTAATTGTATTAATTGTTTTACTTTCTGCTTACACTACACTGTTTCTCTAGTTCAATTGCACGGTGTGACCGATTTCACAGTCAGATAGAAGTCTCGGCCCTAATTACAAAACACATAGTCTCCGAGACGGTTCTAGGATTTGGGTTTAGGGAGGGCTGATTGTACTAAATTAAAGGATAAATATCAGACTCAATACCGATCAAAACCCAGACCTAGACCAAAAACTAGTGCAAAATTTTTATCAATGTTCACATCAAAAAATACAGACCAAAAATTCAAAGATAACTGAAACAAAACTGAAACCGAAATTCCAACTAAAGTCGGACAGAAATTTAGGCTGAAATTTTGACCAAATTATCAAACTAAAATTCAAATACTTTTTTTCAGATCGAACTTCAAACAAAAAAAGGACAGAATTTAGATCAAAAATCTAATTCAAAATGAGATCAAATTTGAACCAAAGCCTTGATTAAAAAAAAAACAATATTCAGACTACGAATCGGACCGAAATTCCAACAAAAAAACTCAGACTAAAAACCCGAATCCAAACAAAATCAGTTCAAAATTCAAACCAATAATCAAAAAAAAAATTCAGAAAAATTTTAGACCAATATTTGAACCACAACTCAGACTAATAGTTAGACAAAACTTTAGGCCAAAAGGATCCCAAACACCGAAAGAAAGCAAACCAAAATTCAGATCAAAAACTAGTGGAAATAATTGATAAATATTCAAAATTTAACTCAAATACAGACCAAAAATAAGCAAAACTTTAGACCAAATTCAGACAACAAATTAAACAAACACTGAACCAAAATTCCGGCCGAATTCAGATCAAAATTTAAAAGAAAATTCTGACCGATTTTGGACTAAAATTCAGACCAAAACTTATATCAAAATCAAGCTAATTCAGACCAAAACTTCGACCACAACTCAAACTAAGAGTTAGAATAAAACTAGGGCTAAAAAGGCGTCAAATATAAATTAAAAGCAAACCAAAATTTACCGCAGAAATCAGATCAAACGGTGAGTAAACGCTGGTCTGAGCAATATTTGGGCCATAATTTCAATATCCTGTTAAGCACTAATCCGCACTTTAACCGATGGTTAGTAGTTAGTCCTGATAAGTGCTTAACTGGACTTTGAGAAAACGGCCCTAAGAGTTACACCATAACTCAGGCCAGGAATGAGGAATCTCAAATACAGACCGAAAATAAATGAAAATTTAGACCAAATACTGATTAAAACTGAAACCAAATTCTGATTGAAATTCAGACCTAAAATCAAAACAAAAGAATCCAAATCAAAAACGGACAAAAGCGGAAAAATTAAACCAAATATCAGACTAAAATTCAGTGCAAAATTAAACTTTCTAAAAGTAAGACAATTATAAACTGGCGCTGAAATTCAGCCTCTATACCCCCGGCTCCCCCTTCTGGACCCACCACTGCTTAGTCTGGCCACTGAAAGTCATCAGAATTTCGAAAAATCGATTTTATAGTTGGTGGAATATATGTAGTCAATATAGCCAACCCAAGAAATTTATGTTTTTGTCCGGCCCAATTTAAATTGCAAGCCTAAAGTTTTAACAAATTAAGTATAATAAACCATAAGACAACTCGTTAAGTTTGAATCTGAGACTGTTTATATGCTAGGAAATTTGTTGCAGAATTTATCATAGAACATTTATCTGGAAGGATTAACCCATTATCTCCCGCCCTTAAGAGTACTTTTTGCCCTTTTCGAAAGAAATCATCTTTTTGATACATTGCAAGGACTGATAGAGGATTACTGAGTTCTAGAAATGTTTAGCTCGTAAAATTTTACTATAAGCTACTGAACAACAAAGATCTTTAAACTTAGTTTAAAAAAAAATAAACCTAAATTTTTAAAATGTTTAAAATTCGAAACGCAGTGAAAAGTATTTTTTAAACTAAAAACATAATTTAAATCGCAAAATAAAAATGATAAGGTTGATGACATTAAGCTATTATACCTTTAACGGTACATTAACCCTTTAGCTCCTCCCTTATAGGACTTCTCTTATATTTAGTAACAACATAAAATTAAATCTTGGTGGACATTGATTCTTGATTTAAATGGGGGGATATTGGGGAAAAATCTCATCTCTGGTATATTATAGCTTGTTCCCACTAGAGAATTTTGAAGTCAAAGTCATTTATATCGAACGTTGATCATAAATCAAAAACAAAATAATTTTAAAGAGACGAAAAAATGAAACCACTCTAAGGGAGTCACTGAATCCCCTGTATCTATAATTTTCCAACTTTACAACTTCCTCAACTTTTGCACTATTTTTTTTTTTTTTAATTTTTTTATATCTAACGGAAGGTAAAAAAGAAAATATTAAAAAGAAGTCCTAGTAATGACATTGACAGTCAGTTAAGCTTAAACTTTTTCATTGTTGTTCTCTTTGGTTTTCTTTTATCTTTTACTTTAATATTCTTGTTTTTTTTTTATTTTTAGAGGCCATTTGATTAAACAATTTCAAAGTAAGTAAATGTTTGAGGTTGTTATGCTTCTTCTTTCACTTTATTCGTGGTAAAACTTCAAGGGAATCCATTAGGGCGTACATAATTTGACAGGAAATCATGCGATTGTATAGTATAGTTGAACGTGTGAAAAAATGAGCTCTTTAACTTAGCATACTAAAAAAAAAAATAAATAAAAAAAACCATACCAACATACATTCGTATAGTAAAGGGAAACCTTAGTAAAATGTTTTAATGAAAAAGGAAATAAGCTCAATATGGTATATTTCTTGGTAAAGTTCGAAATAAAATAATATTTATTATAAGCTCTAAGAGAATAACTTGTTTAAAAAACATTTGCGATTAAAAAAATTAAAATGGAATTTCGTATTCCTCATCCAGGTGTCGAAACCTATCAACTTTTTGCCAAGAGTTTTGTATTGAAGACAAGTCAAATCGTAATTATTAAAGTTATTAGTCACTAGTCAACCTGACATGACTAAATTACTAATAAAAATTAATCATTAGTTTGTGGTTGATGATTGATTTTTTAGTCATTTCTCATTAGTCAGATTGAATTTTTCACAACACTGTGATGACCTCATTACTTCCACAAGCATGTTTAAAACTTTTTTTTTCAATAAATTTATTTTATCTTTCTTAAATAAATTCGAGAAAATAACCCATGATCACAAGTTAAATAAAATACCAAACAATTTTTTTTAACAATTGACTGGCAGAAAACAAAAAAGAAAATAAACTTTAATATTGATACCTAATTGAATAATTAAACGTCTTGAACGCAAAAACGCAGTAAAGAAAAATTCAGAGCAAAAACGGAATAACAATATTTCAAAGCAAACGCAGAACACCGCGTGTTTCGTTTTTACGCTGAATGTATTTTATTTCAGTTTTGCACTCAACTAGCGTTGCTTCACTTTGCTCTCAGTTATTGTTATTTCGTTTTTGCTCTCAAACATTTTTATGTCAGTTTCACTAAATATAATTTTTAACATCGTAAGGCTGGGAGCTTGTCAATTTTTTTTGTCTAGAAAAACTTAAATTTTGTATATGTTATATTTCTTTCCATTTTGTTTTGGCAACCGTAAATGTAACGCTGTTCTGACAATTTAAAAACTTTTAAAAAATATTTCAAATTTCTGGACAGTGTCTCATTTCAATTTAAAAAAAAAATTCTAAAAAATATTTTACAATATTCCACACTTTATTATACTTTTAAATGAGTCTAAATATTCTAACTATTTAAACACTGATCCTGCTAATCTATTGGGAGTATGAATGTATAAACTCGTAATTCTGACTAACTTCATATCTATCATACGCGCCATTTTTTTGACATTGACAGCTATTCTATCTCGAGCGCCAAAAATACTATAAGAATTGATCTGTCAAATAATTTTCATAATTTTACAAAAGTGTTTTACTATAGCTGAAAATGTCGAATTTCGTGCCAACAAAACAACATTTGCGGGAAGTTTTAATTTGCTTCTTCCATTTAAAGAAAAACGCAACTGAAGCACTTTACTCACTGAAGCTTATCCTGACTGTGCTATAGACGTTAGAATGTGTCAGGTGTGGTATGCCCGTTTCAAAAGTGATGATTTTGATGTTGAAGACAGGGAACGTTCAGGCGGCTCGAAAAAGTTCGAAGATGAAGAATTGAAGGCATTACTCGAAGAAGATTCATGTCAAACGCAACAAGAACTTGCAGAATCTTTAGGAGTTGATCAATCAACCATTTCTAAATGATTAAAAGCATTGGGAATGATTCAAAAGCAAGGAAATTGGGTGCCGTACGAATTGAAGCCGAGAGACGTCGAACGATGATTTTTCACATGTGAACTGCTGATTGAACGACAGAAAAGAAAGGGTTTTCTGCATCGTATTGTGACTGGCGGTGAAAAGTGGATACGTTACGATAACCCAAAGCGTAAAAAATCATGGGGACCGCCCGGACATGCATCAACATCAACGGCAAAGCCGAACATCCATGGATCCAAACTCATGTTGTGTATTTGGTGGGATATGAAAGGTGTCGTGTATTATGAGCTGTTGAAACCGAATGAAACGATCACTGGCGACCGCTACCGACTACAATTGAAGCACTTGAGCCGAGTATTAAAGGATAAGAGGCCAGAATATGAGAATAGACACGAGGAAGTTATTCTTCAGCACGACAGGCAAGTAAAAACATATTTGGAAACGCTAAAATGGGAAGTGCTACCCTACCCGCTGTATTCTCCAGACATTGCTCTTTCTGATTACTACTTGTTCCGATCGATGACACATGGCCTGGCTGAATAGCACTTCCGTTCTTTCGAAGAACTCAAAAAATGGATCGATTCGTGGATAGCCTGAAAAGATGAGGAGTTCTTTCGACGCGGAATCCGTATGCTACCAGAAAGATGGGAAAAGGTTGTGGCTAACGATTGACAATACTTTAAATAATAAATTTATAATCACTTTTTCACAATAAATGTCCAAATTACGAAAAAAAATACGAGTTTATACATTCATACTCCCAATAATAAAACTATAAATGCAGAATTGCTTAGTAGAAAAATCCAAACCATTTCTTTTTTTTTTAATTTGAATTTTTCCTGAAGGAAGAAGGTACATCCTTATACTATAGATAAACCTATTCTCATAATACAAATAAAAAGTGTTTGAATGAGCATTTTATATATATCCTTACCTACAACATAAATACTTTTGCAATAGTTTATTGATATATGATATCATTTTCTTTAAAAAAAAAAAAAAAATGAACAAAACCAATTTTCATTCATAATCAAAATCAATGGATTTCTTCCTTATAATATTGTAGCTACAAAATTTCTAACCCAGAAGAATAAAAAAGGACATCAGTTGTTCTTATTGTTTTTATTTGCTACTACCTTTTTTCCTTCCTTAAAATTTGCTCCTTCATATTTGTCTTGCTGACGCTGACATATTTGCACTAATATCTAATGACATTTTTACAGCATAATCTAGCATCTAATCTGCAAATGATCACATAAGCTGCTTTATGCCGAGCAGTTGTATTTAAAAGAATTAGCTCAACTGTTAAGGAGATGGACTGTAAGCGTAATGTTTTTCTATTGGGTGGGTCTCAAATTCTTTAGAATGGACGGAAATGATTTTTGTTTGTGAAAGAAGAATAAGTACAAAAGTAAACTCTATGTAAGTACCTGTCTATTGTTTTACAGATAGGTTTGAAGAAAAAGGAAGTTTATACAAAAATGGCAGAGACAATATTATAGGTATGTCATATGCTTAAACTAAGGTAAGTGCTGCTAATTCCGTGCTAGTGGGTAATTCCGTGCTATTTTACTAAAAGAAGTAAAATAAGAAATTTCGTATACTTTCCATAAATATTTTTATTTGAGGTTGTTTACTATACTTAAAAGATTATGTTCCTGTACTGTCACTACTTAAATCTAGTTAGTTTTATAAAAATCTGCATTAGTTTATCAGTTTACCAAAAATCCTTTTAAAGTGCACCAGTTTTATTGTTTCACGTAATGAAGGTGCATAATTTGGATAAGACTATTAAGAGTTATTTGTAAGTATAAATCCATTTTTATTTTACTAGTTTGATCAGATTCGGTGTATTTTAATTTAATTTGAAGCATAAAAAAAAGCTAAAATCTGCATTTAGTAAAGTTGACAAATACAGGGTGAAAATTGTAAAGTGACGCAAGTTTAATACTCTGCAGCAAGCTTTGCCATTTACCGTTACTTTAATTTAAAAAGCAAATTCATTCATCATTGGCTTTGCTTTTAATTTCATTTGAATTTTTGTTATTACATTTTGAAATTTCCATAAAAATGGACAAGGAAAATATTCGTCGTGAAATTATGAAATTTCATTTGGCAAATTATAGTAGCCGTCAAATTGCAAAGGCTTTAAATTTGTCAAGTCGTACGGTAGACTGAGCTATTATTCGATATAATGAAACTGGAGGTTTTGGAGATAGAGACCGGGGAAAATTTTCAACAGTTGCCACTACTGGTTTAACAGAAAAAATTCGTAAACGAATCCAGCGAAATCCAAGGCGCTCAATGAGAAAAATCGCTAAGGAAGTGGGAGTAAACCGTGAAACAGTGCGAATCATTGCAAAATCAAAGCTTAATCTTAAGCCGTGCAAGCTCCGAAAAGCTCAAGATCTGACACAAAAAAAGAAAGATTTGCGACTGCAAAGATGCAAGGCGTTGCTACGCTTCTCCGTGTTAAAAAATGTTGAAAATATCTTGATTACAGATGAAAAAATGTTCACGGTTGAACAACATTTCAATGCGCAAAATGACCGAATGTGGCTAACATCATAATCGCAACAAAATAGGACTGTTGGCCGAGTTCAAAAGCCAACTTCCGTTATGGTATGGGCTGGAGTTTCCGCTAATGCCAGAACCCCTCTAATATTCGTTGAAGAGGGCCCTGGGCCCAAGATACATTTGGAAATGAAAACTGGACTTTCCAGCAAGATTCTGCACCTTCCCACATGGCAAAATTAACGCAAACATGGATAAAAGACAATTTTTCTGGATTCATAACATCTCAAGAATGGCCACAATACTCCCCAGACTTGAATCCAATGGACTACTCTATTTTGGAGTATTTTAGAGAGTAAGGCTTGTGCATCTCAACACCACAGTCTGGAGTCGCTGACAAATTCATTAGAGAAAGCCTGGACTGAAATTGATCAGGAAGTCCTGCGGCGAACAGTCCTACGATTTCCGGATCGATTGAAGGCATGTGTGCAGGCTAAAGGAGGTTATATTGAATGAGGTGGGGTTCAAATGAATGCTTATATACTCAGCAATGTTAACACTTAATTGTACTTAATGGAAGTACGTCCTTTTGAAAATAACTGCTGAAATGTGTGCGTCACTTTACAATTGTCACCCTGTATAGAAAAAAATTTGATTAAAAAATTATGGAATGTCTCCTTTCTAAATCACTTATATTTTGGAATTTTATTAAGTTTAAGGATATATAACTTCAGCATTTCAAAGAAAGTGGATAAGTAAATGTATTTTCATTTAAATTTATTATTCTAATTGGCTCTTGAAGTAGAATCACATAGCACGGAAATAGATTCACAATATATCTCAACTTTGGTAATTCCGTGCTATATGCCGTAATTAACAACCATAATTAGGTAATTACGTGCTATTTTATTTCAACAGCTCCTATATCAAGTTTGCAAGTGGTTGTCATGCCAAAAAAAAAAAAAAAAATTAATAATATACAGCACCGCCCTTAGAAATTACACTTCAAGCAGTGAAACTGGGCCAAATGACATGCTACAAAGTGTGCAAAATACCACGGCAGACAAGATGAAGAATAAATACACACAAAAGTGTTGTAAAATGGGTTCATCATTTGGCCGAGATAGGTTTCCCAATAACTAAAGGACAGCTAGTAGGTTGAGTTGCTAACTTAACCCTCTAGTTCCCCATATTTTTGATTGATTTACAAAAAGTTGTGATGTAAAAAGCATAAACCTGATCTCAAATCCCAAAAAAATTTAATAGGCGGGGTTTTATAAAGCCGGAAAGATTGAATGCCTAAAGGTATGTATTTGTTGTTGAACAAACTTTTTATAAATTTGTTTTAAGTAATTAAACACTTTGAAGAAAAAATTCAAATTCTTTGCTACTCACAGCTAGTTTTTTATCTGGCTAGTATTTTATTTATTTACTTTAATTTTATTTTTTTATTTTTAAATTCAATCAAAATAATTCATTTTCCTGTTCTTCACAAATCTTTGACTTTGACTGTCACCAACTTCTGTAATACGCATCATAACTCGTAACTAATGCATTTTTTAAAAGCCTGGAGAATTCTATAAATAATATGATGAAATTTAGCAACAAAAAACTATTAAGGTGGTAATTACACCCGTTTTAATAACGTCTATCTAGAGACATGCTTGGGAACTAGAGGGTTAATGAAGGACCTGGATTGCCCAAATAATTTTAAGAATGGTCTACCAAGACCATATTGGTACGATGGATTTTTGAGGGGAATTCCACTGTAAGCCAAAGAGTTTCCTGACTGTTTCTCGTATTTCTGCCACAGAATTCTTCAAAGACAGTATAAAGGGGGGGTATATAACCCAATTTTTGAGACGAAGGGTGGACGATGGAGGAAAAATGTGTAACCAAAAATTGTTTATCTCTTTGCGCTTAACATCAAATTCTTATCTGTTAAGATAAAATCGATCACCCCTAGTATTTATATATACCAAAATTTTTAACATACCTTTTAAAAAGTTGATACGCTAGAAGCTACCTAATTTTCTTACATTTTTTTATTTTTACGTTTTCTCAGTTTTTTGAGTAAAAAAATATATAAATTTTCTTTAATCTGCTTTATTTTTTACAAGAAAAGGCTTAGGAATCACTCAAATCTTCCTTCCAAATTGTAAAAATACTTAAATCTTTAAACTTATAACTAAAAAAAAAAAAGTCAAGTTATACATGAAACCTAAAATTTTTATCTTGGTACCGTTGGCATGATAATAATTTCTTTTTAAAGATCAAAATGTCTTAGTGGCACGGAATTAGCTGCATTTACCTTAACTACAAATAATTTTATATATAAGTAAATCATATTTTAGTTATCATATTTATTTTAATCGGCAACTACATGCCTAGAAGCGGGGGGAGGGGAGGGTATTATCAGCCCTTTTGCGGTGCCTGGTAGTTGATGAGCTTCTCATTCCGATAATAGGCAATGGTAAAGAGAAAATATAAGGATACACTCTGAGACATAATTCAAAAGGGGGTTAACCTCAAGCTGAGGTGGTGTAAATCGGTAGATTTAAACATGTGCTGTTTACTAGGAAAAGAAAACTTCAGCTCATGAAGCCCTTGAAGCTAAACAAGGCGATAATCAATGCTACACAGGAAGTCAAATTTTCTAAGGATAATACTAGATTCAAAACTTCTCTGGAAAAAACATACAGACAATACAATCAGCGAAGCGACTAAATAACTTATGATGTTCAGAAACTTAGCGGGAAAAAACCTGGGGATGTTCTCCGTATTCATGGATGTATACCATGATGGTAAGGCCTATTCTCATCCATGCACACTGGTCGCTGCCATAGGCCAAAAATAAAAAAATTGTAGGGGGTGGTTGTGCAGGTGTTCAACTACGCCCATTTTATCATGTAATAATTCTCACATTGTTTTATAGCTGTAAACAAAGTTTCACGTTTATATCTCACTGACTCCATACAATTCCGACTACTGTGCTATGGTGCAATTGTCTGGTTGCAAAAGGGTTAAATTAATCACAATGAGGAATACGCCTACAAAAGTCTAAAAAATAGCCAGAGTCTGTATCACAGGAGGTATGAGAACATGATCTACAGCAGCCATGGAATCACTACGAGATCTTACGTCTTTACATCTCACAATTGATATGGCCGCCAAAAGAACGCTTATAAGTATATTAAAGGAAGGAACTCGCAGGGGGAAGGTCCTTGGCAGTAGAGATCTAGAAAGCATCTCTGCTGACCTACTTTTAGCCACTCTCCCTAGAGCGGATATATACAAAAAATATAGCTCGAGAATCTCTTTAAAGTTATACTTAGCAACAAGAGAGAATTGGACATTAAGTGTTTCTACATTTCTTATAAAGAACACTCACTGACGGCTCGAGAATAGAAAAAAAAGCGGGTGCAGGGGTGCATGGTCCAAAAAGCAGATACTCAGAGCCAATGGAGTAAACTACAAGTGTTTTCCAAGCTGAGATTCTTGCCCTAAGGCTCTGTGCGCAGTCTTACCTCGAGCGTGAGTGTAAAAGCCAAAACATAGTAATATACTCAGAGAATCAAGTCACTATCAGAGCACTAGATTCCTTTGAGATATCTAGGGAATGAGACTAGTAAGGGAATGCATAGAACTCTTGAATGCATTGTGCAACACTAATAAGGGCACTTTATTCTGGTTGCCTGGACAAAGGGATCGATGGTAATTAAATAGCTACCACCTAGCAAGGAACACAGTGGACAAGACGACTTACATTGGTCTATAGGAAAACAAACCATTAAGGTTGCTTTAAAAGAAGAAAAATATGAACAATTGGTGATCCTACTGGGAACACCTATCTAAGCTTGGACAATCAAAACTACTAATTGGGAATTTCAACCCAAAAAGAGCTGCCCTATCACTTAAGCTTAGCAAAAACGAACTAAAAATAATGAGCTTCCTCTCAGAACACTATAAACTGGGCGAGTACAGGAACAACTTAACTATAAGTCAGTACAGCATCTGTAGGTTCTACCAAAGTGAAAATGAAACCCCAGAACAATTCCTAATACACTGCGAGGTACTCACTCGCAGGAGTAAAATATATTTGGGATAGTACTCCAGGAAGTAGGGGCATCATAGCTCCTAAGCCTCATCTACTACTGACATTACTCAGCAAGATTAGTCTGTGTGATAGCTTGTACCCAAACTACTATCTGGGGTACAATAGACCTTTAAGGTCGCGTGAGTATCACAAAAAAAACATGTTTTTTCGAGTCTGGGGGCCAGACCTTGTTTACTATATGTTTTTAAAGTCGTTGAATCCGAATCCGAGGTCCGAAAAACCAGCATGTCAGGTTTTCGACTTACCGTCTTAGCTTAGATAACGAGGTATTTTACAGGTTATGTCACAAAACCTGCAACGCAAAGGTTTTTTAAACCTCGGATTCTGATTCAGCGACCCCAAAAACATATAATAAACATGGTCGGACCTCCTGACCCGAAAAAAACATTTTTTTTTCATTTGGCTGTGTAATCAATCAATCAATTGCACTGATTAAATCGTATTACTTAATAAAGAAATATTCTTTTCAAATAGTTTTAATTTAAATATATTACTTAATCAATATTTTGTCTCACTATTGACCGGTCTTACTATAGAAACAAGTAGAAAAAAATATATAAAACTTTTCCTGGTAATTATTATCAGCTAAAATAAAATACATTTTTCTGTTCGTCATGGTTCATTTTCATTTAAAATATTTATTTGAAGAATAAATTTCTTTTATTTTCACCACAATCTGTGTACAACCATACGCAATTACTTTAGTAACCTAATTAGGCACACCCTATTACAAAAACCATACATATCATTTTATATAAATTGCTACGTTTTTATAGTACTTAAATTCGCATTTTGTAAGAAGGACCACATAGGGTGTCATCACAAACAAAAGCCCACATATCAAAAAGAAAAACGCTGTGGCAAAACCAAAACTCAGCTGGAAAAAAATAAAACATTTTAATGAAATGCTTAGTACTCATACTAAACATGAAATGAGCAGTTAAGACACCCGCAGGCAATTGGTAAAACAATTGTGGTCTAAGGAAAAAGGACAATAAGCAGTGGCGTTGCTAGAAAATAACAACTTGGGGGAGGCGGAGACTTTTTTTCTTTTAATTTGCGGTGTGATAATGGTAAACTCAGTTGCTACATGAGCTGCTTCATATACGCTTTCTGAAATATAGCAAATTCTATTTTTATTTCACAGAAAATTTTGAAAAATTTTGAAACCTGAAAACTTCGCGAAAATTTTGGTACTTTTTTTTCAAAATTACGAATAATATTAAAACTAAAAATATTTGAGTAAGTCATCAGAGCTTGTCTAATTTTTAATCAATTTAAATTGCTCTAAATCATCATTATAAATTCCAACTATTCTTAAAGATTCTTCTAAATATTGCGGGGGGGAAAAAAATACTTTTCCATTCAGTTTTATATTTTTCTTAAATTTCTTTAGAAAATAAATTCCAAAATAATACAAGTTTTTTATAATCAAATCATAATAACTCATAAACTATACAAAATCAAGTCTCAGTTTGAAAAAGCGTTTCTGTGATTTTTTTTTTAAAAGAATTAGGTCCTCTCAAACGTACCCTTTTGCAACGCCACTGACGATAAGTATCATACCACACGAAGGTAAGAAAAAAATGTACGCCATTTTGGGACAATATACGAGCACAGACACATAAAAGCTAAAATATCGCGAAAAAAAAAACTTAAAAAGATCCATAGAATAAAAGGAAAAATGTTTTGTAAAAATGGGGGAAAATAATAAGAAAAAAAAAATTGTGCATTTCTTTTGTTTGCACTAAACAACAACAAACAAAAGGACAAAAATATTTTAGTCTTTTTGCAGTAGTTAGTTCATCCCGCAGCAGAGTTCTTTTTTTTCGAGTACTTTATATACACAAAATATGCATTTATGTGTGTGTGTGTGTGTGTATATATTTGTGTGTATATTTGTGTAGATTGTGTATGTTTGTTTTTGTGAAGACATAAGCAAACGCATTAAATGCCACTCGAGCGACAAACAAATCAAATCAGCAAAAAAAAACAGAACAGAATGAAATAAATATACTGAGTAAATTGCTCATTTGCTGCCGCAATCTTCAATGCTGCTCTGCTGTTACTCCTGCCGTTTTTGTTGTTGCTCCCGCTGCTGGCTACTGCTGTGATTGCGGCGGCTGTGCTATAGAAAAGAAAATCTCTGTACAGGATTTTATTTTCCTTGTTGATCCTTTGTAAAATTAACGGCATAACGCATAGCCGGAGTTACCGTTTACTCTAATTCTGGCTGTTGTTGTTGTTCTTGTCGTTGCTACTGACGATGATGATGATGCTGATGATGGTGATGTTGTCGATGATTGTAATTTTTTCGATGCACATATGTATGTACTTTGTTGGCATTTCAGTTTTTTTTTTTTTTTTTGCTCGTTTGTAGTCGCTTGACGACGGTAGAGAACACACATTTGTGGTCTCAAATTTCAATGAAATTATCCTGACAAGAACAACGAACGAATGTTGTTTTAGATGACGATGATGATGATGAAAGCTTTGTAATCACAGTTTGATTGAAATTACTGAAATCGATTGTTATTGTATTTTTAGTACCAGATTTTGTCGGTATTTAGTTATCTCTACAGCTTCTAAAGCTTTTTCCGTTTTTCAGCAATCTACTACTAGGTTAGGAAGTTCGTTAGTTATATAACAACAAACCCGAAGCTGATTCGGGTTTCCCTAAGGGTGTCCCTAAGAGTTCAATGAATCTTGAAGTGGTAGCCGGTGGCAATGTGACAAGGTTTGAATCTACACATTCTTTATCCCTGTTGCAACTGTATAAATCGTAATAGAGCAAGTTGAGTCTGTCGGCACCTAGTAATCGATAGTTCAGTGTCTCGGTTTAGCTCTTATTAGTAAGCAGGGGGAAGTATTGCCGAGTGTCTGAAGATTTTTGATATGCTGGCGAATTTTATGTCTGGTTGTGAAAAACTTTCGAACCATTCTTGTCAGCTTTCTTAGAAAAGTTAAAGCTACTTCAATTATACAACGACGTTAAGACGAGATTGTTTGGTAAAACCTAAGTTAGCTATAAAAAACCACCAGGCATAAAACCATAAAACAATGAAAAATCGCATTCTTCGCTTGTGTAATAATTGTATTTCATTTCTCTCATATTTCATTTATAGGTTAGGATATATTTTAGCCTCAGTTAATAAAACTACCCCAGTAAATAGAATCGCCCATATTATTTGCGAAAATCAAGGTTGTACTTATAAACGGGGCTCTGGGTCGCAACGCAGAGCCGAGAGCAGGAGCAACGAAAATTGAACTGCTCCGGTGCAATTTCGTGTGTTATTAAATTTCGGGTCGCTTCAAATCAGTTTTAATCACGCTGCCTAGGTTTCACCACAAACTAAGCTTAAAGTCAAAATGTTCGTCATATTTTGCAAGCTATAATGGGAGAATGGGCGGTTTGATCTTCAAGAAATTTATTTTATTTAGTTATATTTATATTGGCCTTTTCAGATTTTTTTACTTCAAAAATTTTTTTATTGGAATCCTCTAATGTTGAAATAAAAGTCATAATAATTAATGCAACTTTTGACTTTTTTATACTTTTAGTCATTTTTCAGCATGATTGCATACTTATATAATTATAGGGTTAACAAAAAAAGATCACTGATGAGGAACCGTAGCGGGTTCCGAAACGATTATCTAATCTGCTTGTGCTATGAACTTTTTGGTACTCTTCTGGCATCATTCAAAGACTATTAATTTAAAAAATTAATTTGAATATGTGAACTGCCAAATTTGGAGGAAATTTGTAAAAAAAAGTTTCCAAATTGAAAATATTAAAGAAAGTTTACTTGGTAGTTTTTGTCGAAAAAAACGAGTTCAAATTGCATTGTTTTCTGAGAGCGGAAGTTAGTGGAGCATATTTTAGCTTATTCCGATAAAGAAAGGTGTCTTCTAAAATTGAGAAAAAATCCAGGAACATATTTTCACATATTGCCTACATTTTTCTGCCAAAATTCGTCAATTTTCAGTTTTCGTTTTTACAAAAAGACTTAACTTTAGATTAAACTTGATTAAAAAATAATCATACAAAATTGTAATTTTTGGCAGAATATCATTAAAACTTATTTTTCAGATGCATTTTACTGAAAGGACTAAAAAACTAAAATCGAACGACGCCACATTTGCTAGGTTAGTTTAGGTTAGGTTAGGTTGGGTTAGGTTAGGTTGAAGTGGCATCCTTCCGCTTGAAAGCACACTTAGGCACATATTAAGCTTATTGTGAAACCACAGTACGGCGCGACTCCGCCATTTATGGACTATGTCTCTAATATTTATATGATGGCTCGGACAGACTAGTGAAGAAAGGTGGCTATGACATGAAGCACGGTGAGCTGCTCCGATTTTTTTTTTGGGATAAGAAAAATTTACTAGCGAACTAAATTAGCAGAAACATAGAATAACACTCTGTATCACGGTTGCCACTTTGGTCCTTTTGGACCAAAAGTGGTCCTTTTATTTTCATTTGGTCCGCTGGTCCTTTTTTTTTCTGAATTGGTCCTTTTTCAAAAATATTAAGTAATTAACTTTCATATGTAATGTATGAGTCACTCTGTGACTAAAAAAATGTAAAAATCAGTGTAAGAAAGTTGTAGTAATGAAATGTTATATTAAGCAAACTAGTGTCTTTATTCAATGCAGTAAAATTATTTGGAATTTTTCAGAACACACTTGATGAGAATTTGTTTAAAAATCACTTTTTTGACTCAAATTTTGTTTATTTGAATTAGGGAGAGCAGGCCCTTCCCGAAAAACGGATTTTTGGCATTAAAATGTATTTAATAAATAGTAAAATAACAAATAAAAGAAACTAAATGGATACATGACGCACTAAATTCGGTGGCCATTTTGGTTCTTTTTCGCGCGAATTTTTTACTTTTTTTAAGTATGATTTGAATACAAATACCTTGACCTTTTAATTTGGGCGACACAAGTGCAATTTATGCATGATGTATTCATTTTTAGTCATATCTTTTTTTTAATTTATTTGTACTATTTTTTGAAAAAATTTTAGCGACAAGAACCCGAACCGGGAAAGGGCGGCACGCCCCAATTCACATTAACAAAATTTGAGTCAAAAAGTGATTTTTAATCCCAATCAGAAGTGTAATCTGAACATTTACCAATAATTTGAAAGCAATAAAATAACTTTCTTTCAATACGCCTGCCTAATTGAATCCGCCTTGCTGGCAATGGCTTCATCAGTAAGTCTGCCATCATGTTTTCGGTCGGACAGTAAGTGCAACTTTTTATCTACTTAGTCCTTTTGAAAACAAACTCGCGCGTCCTTGTGCTTTTATTGGCCAGAAACCTGAAAACTTCTCTCCTTCAATCGGTCTCAAGCAACTTTGTCTTCGTACAACTTTGGTGCGCTCATTTGTTGATTAAATCCACTCAAAATTCGCCGAAGTCACACCAAGTCTTTGCATGCTTCTGATAAAGATGTAAACACAGACCCGGTCGATGTCTACTTTGGTTTCGATACTACTGAGTAGTAAAGATTTAGCAACGCCATTCTGTTGAGGAGTATATGGCACTGTTTTTTGGTTTTGAATACCGTATTTTTCTAAATTTTTTCTTTGATATCTGATTTCAAAAATGACTTTACATTTGTATTCATCTATAAAAGAATATACTTTCTGCCTTGTTATTTTTTGATTCGTCGATATACTTGATTTATTTCCAGTCCCAAAAATGTTCTTTGTATCTGAATTGCTAACCATTTTTTTGTTGTTGTTTTTGATATTGTTTAATGTGATATATGTTTTTACTATATAACAATCTCTTAAAATATTATAAGTAGTTTTTACATTTTATACACTTTTTAATACATACATGGTGACAATTGTAAAGTGACGCAAGTTTAATACTCTGCAGTAAGCTTTGCCATTTACCGTTACTTTAATTTAAAAAGCAAATTCATTCATCATTGGCTTTGCTTTTAATTTCATTTGAATTTTTGTTATTACATTTTGAAATTTCCATAAAAATAGACAAGGAAAATATTCGTCGTGAAATTATGAAATTTCATTTGGCAAATTATAGTAGCCGTCAAATTGCAAAGGCTTTAAATTTGTCAAGTCGTACGGTAGACCGAGCTATTATTCGATATAATGAAACTGGGGGTTTTGGAGATAGAGACCGGGAAAAATTTTCAACAGTTGCCACTACTGGTTTAACAGAAAAAATTCGTAAACGAATCAAGCGAAATCCAAGGCGCTCAATGAGAAAAATCGCTAAGGAAGTGGGAGTAAACCGTGAAACAGTGCGAATCATTGCAAAATCAAAGCTTAATCTTAAGCCGTACAAGTTCCGAAAAGCTCAAGATCTGACACAAAAAAAGAAAGATTTGCGACTGTAAAGGTGCAAGGCGTTGCTACGTTCCTCCGTGTTAAAAAATGTTGAAAATATCTTGTTTACAGATGAAAAATTTTTCACGGTTGAACAACATTTCAATGCGCAAAATGACCGAATGTGGCTAACATCATAATCGCAACAAAATAGGACTGTTGGCTGAGTTCAAAAGCCAGCTTCCGTTATGGTATGGTCTGGAGTTTCCGCTAATGCCAGAACCCCTCTAATATTCGTTGAAGAGGGTGTTAAAATTGACCAAGTTGTTTATCGGAGCATTTTAAATGAACATGTTCTTCCCTGGGCCCAAGGTACATTTGGAAATGAAAACTGGACTTTCCAGCAAGATTCTGCACCTTCCCACATGGCAAAATTAACGCAAACATGGATAAAAGACAATTTTTCTGGATTCATAACATCTCAAGAATGGCCACCATACACCCCACAGACTTGAATCCAATGGACTCTATTTGGAGTATTTTAGAGAGTAAGGCTTGTGCATCTCAACACCACAGTCTGGAGTCGCTGACAAATTCATTAGAGAAAGTCTGGACTGAAATTGATCAGGAAGTCCTGCGGCGAACAGTCCTACGATTTCCGGATCGATTGAAGGCATGTGTGCAGGCTAAAGGAGGTTATATTGAATGAGGTGGGGTTCAAATGAATGCTTATATATTTAGCAATTTTAACACTTAATTGTACTTAATGAAAGTACGTCCTTTTGAAAATAACTGCTGAAATGTGTGCGTCACTTTACGATTGTCACCCTGTATATGCTATATGAACTTGTAAGCACTTCTTTTTTTGTTTTTTCTGCTAATATATAACGTGATATACTTATGTTTGTACTATATAATAATCACTTAAAATATTATAAGTAATTTTTATATACCTTTCATTACATATGTGCTGTATGAATTTCTGAGCAATTTTTTTTGTTTTTTTGTTTTAGTTTGATGTGATATATGAATGTATTCTCTAGCAATCGCTAAAAAAATATTATAAAATTGTTATACACATTTTATAGTGTGCTATATTTACTTGTTAAATAAACAAAATAATTTTAAAAAAATTTGGTCCATTTTTTTCCATTTTGGTCCTTTTTGCTTTTGTTTTTGGCCCCAAAAAAGTTTTGATGTGGCAACCGTGCTCTGTATACCAAAAATTGTATTTGTGTGAGTGCCAAAGTTTCATATGTATTGATAATCGAGTTTAAGCTTTGAAAGGGCGCGAACATTTTGATGTCTGTATTTGGAAATAATAATTTCATTTGGTGCAAAGATGCAGGTTGCTAATACAGAGTCACTGAACATAAAGCGGATGGGATTTTAGGCTAAGCGTGGTACCTTCCATTCCAAGGCCGTATTTAGGAGGAGGTTTGGGGGTTCTGACCCCCCCGAAATGTGGAAACTTTCTTCTATTTTTTGATATTAATTGCCAGTGGATGAAAAACAAGTCAAAATAAAATCTATTGAACAGTTTTTAAATATTTTTTACTTCCATCGGTTTCTTTCTAAAAAGTCATATAAAAAAAAAATAAACTTGAAATCTTAGTTACACTATGCGACCAGATCCGATTTGTTTTCTTTGACATGAGATTTGAATTTGTGTACAAAAAGAGAAGGTGATGCTGAGCAATTCTGCATTTATAGTTTTTCTAGGTCAGTAACTGTTTTTGATTTACAGTTTCGGGTTTAGGGCTCATTTGGAAGGCCATGATTCAGCCTATAATTTCTGGATTTCGAAGTTTGTAGCACGCCAGTGTTCAGCTGTCCAATTTTTAAAAATGGCCAAAAATTCTATTTTATGGTTTTCCATCCCATTTTTTCTAAAACGTGGCGTGATGGGAAATTTTTGACCTCAGATTCGTGTTCAGTATAAAAAATTCAATCACAAACACTAGGAACCATTTTATTCGCAAAGCCCATATATGGCAGTAGTAGTGGATCAGCTCCAAAGTTCAAGGAAACAATCTTAAAATGTAATTAATTCTTTAATCCATTATTGCTCAGAGCACCCCGACTCGAAAGACCTCTTTCAATGCAGTAACTGCACGAATTTCGGGAATATAAGCCAACCTCATCCGGATTCCTTATCATGGCTCGAATTCCCATTGATAATCATTTGAAAAAAATGAGCCTCTGACTATTTTTAGTATTTTTGGTAATTGTTTTGAGGTCGGGCTCATCATCAGTAATGGCAAGTCAATGTCAATTTTCTTCGAATGAAAACCCTCCCGAAAAAAAATCCTGGCTACGGCCCTGTTCCATTCAACCAAAATACCTAATACTGAATTTCTTGTAAACTTTTTAAGGAATAATCAGTAAATTTTGTGAGGAAAAACAGTTTGTTAATTCCAATTACTGAACGGGAAGTGAATGGGGTTGGATAGTCGGGCGTGGTACTTCCCATAAAACCAAAATACTGAATATCTTTTAAGCTCTTTACGGAACAATCACTAAATTTGATTTGGAAATGCAAAGTAATTATAAAAGGCGCCATCGGTTTCAAGTGGGGTAGAGGTTTATTCCCAAAACCGTCACCTTAGATCCGCTTATGTCTTAATATATTGGAACCTGATTGATGTGGAGGCATTGAAACCATTTATATTAGTAGTTATTACCAAAGTAATTCATTTCTTCACAAATACATATGCTTGAAATCTTCAATTTTAAGGACATATTCTATTACGAAAAACTGTATATAAATATCTAGAGTGCGGAAAGGAACCAGAGCTAAATTCAAGTGGTCGGAGACGAGCTGAATCGAAGCAACCCCATAATTTGTTTGCTTCAAATCTTGCTTACAAATATTAAAATGTAATGTAAATGTCTGTTATTTATTTTTAAAATTGCATAATATTTTAAAAACACATGACCACCCCCCACATACTCATATGCATCTGTCGAATTAGTAATAGTATCAAACCTCAAAAACATCATTCCACATCATTTCACGAATTGAAAGTGAATTTCTTTGAGCAAAATATAAGCAAAAAATCTAATTTTGTTAACCAAAAAATAAGAAAAAAAAAGTAATATGTATTGATAATTTTTGAAAAACTATTGGCCCGAAAAATTTAAGTCAGCCTATGTCAAATCTCTTGCTACTGTGCACTTGGCATAACCTTGTGTTATTTATTCTTTTTTCTTTAACTTTTTTCTTTTTAATATATCTTTCTGATGATCCTTTAATCTGCGAAAAAAACACATTCCTTTTCTGCATTAAGAATAACAGCCAGAAGCCCAACAATTTTCCATATAATTCCGAATTTTTTCTCTCGTTATTGTTTACTGCTCTTTTATTGAGTCCTTTTTTTTGAATACCTTTAACATCTTTTTGTGATTTTGTGTATTATCCTTAAAACGCACACACATATTTCTTCTTTTTTTAGTTTTTTTTTTTTTGGTTTTTTGTAGATATGATCAAAACTATTTGACCAGAAATAAGAAGCTGAAGTACCAACCACACATTCAAATGTTAACAACTCGTTTACTATTGTTCCTGCTGCTGGCGATGATACTTGATTTTTGTAGGTCATGTCGCTGTCAGTTATTCACTTTTTTTTGTCCCTTTTTCAGTCAGTCAGTAGTGAATTACGTTATTTTTTCTTTTAAATTGAGGTTAGTTCATTGTTGATAGAATTTTGATTTTTGATTGACAGTCATTATCTTACGCATATAATGACGATTTTTGTTCCTATTTTTTGCGTAGTTTATCGTATAGATAATTTTTCTATAGTAGTTTCGGAGAAGCGAAAAATTAAAGAAAAGAAGAAGGAATTTTTTTGTGAATATTTTAGTTTTTATTTGGTTTTAGTAGGTAAATTGTTTTTAAATTTTTTTTCCTTTATTCCTTTTGTTATTTGTCGATAATACTTATGGGATTGAATAGGTTTTTTATGATTCTAGTACTGAGTGATTTCATTCCAATGGAAAAGACCGTGTTTCTTTATCATCACCTCGAACTCAATAGAAGGTTAAAGACTTCAATATCTTATTCCAATATTTTGCTCTAACATCTGAGTCTGCTTTTAAACACAACTATTTTTTTTAGCGATTTTTTCCTTAATTTTTTTGTTTAACATTATTCTAACGTCGATACCTTTTTAGTTGAATCCAAGAGATTGACCACTCCATCTCAAAACCCAACTTTGACAGGCATTTTAAAACGCATATTCCGTCGCGAAGAGAGTGTAAAACACTCATGCCATGGAGAAGGAGGGAACTCAATTTCTTTACCGACGGATGAAGCTTGACGATAGAGTTTGCTTTGGAGTTTTCTCAAAAGAACTAGGACTGGAACTATCTGTTCGTCTCCCCGACCACTGCAGTGTATATCAAGCAGAGGTCCTAGCGATAAAAGAGGTAGCCGTTTACTTAGGTAGGCACGCCGTAACAAGAACCATTATAAATATATACTCGGACAGCCAGGCGGCTATAAGATCAATGAATTCGGTGGATCTAAGATCAAAGGTTGCTGAGGAATGCCTGGCAGCCCTAAATTATATTAACACCGTTTTCAAGGTAGGAATATCTATTCATAAATTCTGCAGCAGTTGCAGGGACGAGGAGGAGGAAGAAATAGTTGAACACTTCTTCTCTAATTGCCCAGCTCTAGTTAGAAGCAGAGCGGGCTTTCTACGCAAATTCGCTTTTAATTCCCTTACAGAAGTATCTAATGCTCAGATTAAACAAATCTTTCGCTTTATTAGGGCTTTGAAATGGTTTCAAGAGCAAGTAGTAGATGAGGTTTCCGTGTGGCGCAGTGGTATCACAATGGACCGTGGGTCTGGCAATGTAAATCGTTATCAAACAAACGAAGCGATTTTCATTGCCAAAGCCATCGAATCACAGTTGCATTGGAAAGGAAGAAGATGAATCGAACTCAACCTATTTTAAATTGAATTACATAAATTCTTGTTTTCTATATTTATTCCTGATTAATTAAAATGATTTTTCTTTCAAAAACTCTAAGTTTCATTAAATTTTTCTTTGCAAAACTTTGGAAATGGGATGGGTGTCAGAATCACTTCAGAGAGAAATGGGTTAGCTGCATATTTTAACTTTTAGAGAAATGGTAACAGCGAAAAAACGGTAAAACATAAATCGAAAGTTGATATGGGGAAAATGCACTACCAGGCATTACTAAAATTGAAATATATCTTAATTTAAAAATTTTAAGAGACAAAATATAGAAGGGTGTTGGTTTCACCTCATCTTTTCTTATACCAAACCCAGAAATTTATCTCCTTCTCATAGGCGACTACTTCAATAGCTGATGGGTATCGATCTATTTTCCAAGAATCTTCTTCAGTATTCGGTGAAATGTGTGAATATCTCGTCGATGGTTCAACCGATTTCAGTCGTTGGCATAATGCACCGCTCGAAAGAACCTTTAATGCTGATTGAATAGAGAACATTAAAATTTCAATCACTAGACTTGTTTTCATCTCACAATATTGAGTACAAAATTTAAGCCATTTGTTCCCTCGATTTAGTATTCATAGTCGGACAGTGGAAAAACGACACCGTCAGTGATTGCGATCTCATGATCAAAAACAGGTGCAATTGTTTTGAAAACTTAGGATTCAGCATACATATATAAGGATCTTGAATCAGTAATTGCCAGAACAGCGGCTCATTGAAAGCCTAAGTCAGGTACCCTGCAACTATCCTTCCACTTTCGCCATGGCGACCACCAGCAAAAACAAAACTTTATTCAAAATCTTTTACATGGTTGGAAAGATTGCATCAGTAGTTTAAAAGCTATGGGTGTTTGAAAAAAGAAATTTTAGTTCAGGTCGGAACATGCAGTCTAGGTCGGAACACCTTAGAAAATCAATGAGATATAGAGAAAAGCTATTGAAAAAACCTGCAAATGAGAGAAAAAAGCTGAAATACACTTGAAAATGGGGAAAGTGAACCTGAAATTGATTGAAAGACTCACTGTATGATTTTTTATTTCATTAAAAAGAAAATGAACATTATTCCAAATTGTAAATATGGTAGAAGAAAAACTTTTCGTCATATGGGCGCAATTCAAATGGACATCTTCGCTACATTCACAAAATAGGTTCATATACAAAAAAATAGGGTTCCTACCTTGACTATGCTCGCAATTTGGCGTCACATCACGCAGACCACAAGCGTTTGATGCGAACACCAAAATAACGCTCTAAATTTTCAAACTTCAGCTTGTAATTTTAAACAAATTACTTTATTGTTTGTTTGCTACTTTTTGATTTTTTACACTTTTTTTGGCACAGTAATTTAGTTTTCTTTCGATACGTGAACACTCGGTTTCGCGACCCATGCATACTGTTCGCGATCTGAACGCGACAAACAAGTTTGCACATACACGTAGACGGCGCTAATCTGAAAAAACGAAAAAAACGCGGTGTTCAGACCTCGACGACATTCTTCTACATAAATATATTATTCTCCAAAGCAGTTTGTAATTTCATGGAAATTGTTGTAATGAAAAAAAAAAAAAAACAAAAAGAATATTGCCATCTTCCGCCTTTAGTTATTGTTTGCAACTGTGAAAATACAGGTGTTGCTCATGCTGTCGATATTGCTGCAACTTTTGTTTTTGTAATTGTTTATTTTGTACCATTAAAATTGTAAACTTAGTGAAATTCCATTTGCTGCTAATGTTATTGTTTGGATTTTAGGGTGAATCAAATTGTTTGGGAGGAATTTTCGCTACATTGGTTATGTGATAAAATTGTTCTACATAAAATTCTAAGTAACTTTGCCGAAGGAAATATATCTCGAAGTCGAAGCTCAACCCTTTGGGCTTTCAAGTTTCAAGTACCTTAAAGTTCTACAGTAGATGATGGATATAAATATGAGAAATTCGAAAAATAGGGAGAGTTTGTTTGATATAAGAAAAATGCCTAATTGTGATTCAGCTATGCTATTGAGCTAGTTCTTGGCTCCCGGGATCATTTTAAATTTCGCTATAAGATATAATTGAGAGGAAAAACTTTCATTTGAATATTAAAGTAACTGTTCAGGTTTTATTTTAAAAAAGTAATTGGTGTATCTCACATTATAGCCTCAAAATTTAGTTTTCAAATTTCGAAAACCTTTTTGGGCCTCCATTTTTTCTAAAAATACTATTTTAATTGTTTTTTTAAAACAGTATTTTTAGAGACTAATTCAGATGTTTCACTCGACCAAAAGCCGATATTGAAAAAAAAATTAATTTTCGAGCTTCTTTAACCCTTAAACCTCAAAATAGATTTTCTTTTTCATTTTACATGAATGCCCTTACATAGTGTTAGTTTGAAATTGAGAACTTTCTAGGCAATTTTGTGCGAATATTCTGTAATACCCGCAGGAATACTTTCTAAGATAGAATAAAATTGATAGTCCATAAGGTAAAACTCAAACTTTTTGCGTCAAAATTTCATACAGAACAACTTTATCACATAGCCGATATAGAAAGACAATTTGACCCACCCTAATGTGCATACTATTCCAACTGTTGTCTCCCAGGGCAACCCCCACTTTTATTTTCCATCGCAAGATTCATATTATATACAGCAATGTTGCTGTTGTTGTTGTTGTTGTTGTTACTTGTAATCTGAGCTCTTTCAGAAGACGCATAAAATGATTTTGAAAAATCTATAGAAAAAGGATGATGGCAATGATGTTGACAACGATGACGCGCTGACGCTGACAATAATGATAATAATGATTATAACAACAATGTGTGAAACAACAATGTGTGAATTGTTTGTAAAACAAAAAAATGTTAAATTAATTGAAATAAAAGCGCAATTCTTCAAATTAAGCGATTTCTTTTTGTCTTTTAGAGCATTGGAAAAGCTTTATTAAGTTCTCTAAATATTCTTTTATTCTGATTGTAGGAGTTTGAGATTCCTTCAGGTTGTTCTTGAGCGAAATTCTTGACTGATTCTAAGGGATTTCAATGATTCCAGCCCGGGTATTTTTAAATGAAGAACGACCCTCGTGAAAGCTGCCCGAAATCTTCGACCGAGGATATAAATGTCGACCTAGTGAACTCTAAAATTAGCAAGAGTCAAAAATATATCAAGAAATGGTAACTAGATGAACTGGGTTTGAATTAGAGATGGGATAAATCGGTTCTGGAGTATATCGAGAATTACCGAAATTTAACGATTTTATTGGCAAATATCGATATGAATTTATTCTCTCGTATGGTATTGGCGTTGCCGGACTTATCAAATACTTAAGGATAATTGCTTTTAAATCTTCTCAGGCAGATAAATTTCCCCAAAATTTTTATGCCAGTTTCATGAGGATCAATGTATTCTTCAAAATAATTGTTGAAATACACAATCTCTTGAGAACAAATGAACTTTTTCTAATTTTTCGGCTTGTTTAATTTTAAAAAATAATAAGTCAGAATGAAAAGTGCTTGCACTGATCTAAAACATGAGCAGAAAGAAAACCGACATCGGAATCAAGCTTTTCCATATAAAGATAATGGAGTCAACCACATTATTATTATTATGTTTGGGGATATGCACCGCGTCCTAAAGAAATATTGTGCCCCCTTTGAGGATTATAGTGTTGTTATTCTATAGTATTCCTATGAGATCTATAATCGCTAAAGGGTTATAGTGTTTCTAGAAGCCTTATAACTGTTATGAATCTTAGTATGAAGTCTTTTTCTAAGTTTTTCAACCCGCCGTCTGGTATTTGATAAACTCCAAGTACATTTTCCGACTTTGCATAAGCATAGGATATTGTCCTAGGATGTGTTTTGGAGTTTCGCTATTCTCCTTACAAAATCAACATATTGCATATTCTCAGTTTTGCCAGACTGTCGGAGTATATGTTATAGTTCTCAGATTTTTTTTTAATAAATTCACACATTCCTTAAATCTTTTCAGTTTATATATTCCTAAAAGAGTTTTTGATTGTTCCATCCTGCTAGATTATCCTAGTATGATGTTCACAGTTGTTCTTCTTCTTCATCAGGATTAGAGAACTTTTTCCTATTTCACAAAAAGGTTCGGGTTCTACAAATAGGGTTTCGCTCCCCTTTTTTGCTAGCTCATCTGCTTTTTCATTACCTTCAATTCCTACATTGCATGGCATCAAAAGTGTTCAGACCTTGTTCTGCAAGCCAAGCGTATTAAGTTTCTCAAGACACTTCCTAACCAGTTTATAGTTTATCTGATAGGATTCAAGTGCCTCGATAGCCGCTTGGTCAGAATAGCAATATTCTTATTCCGATAGTTCCGCTTGAGGTTGACGTAAACACACCTGTCTATGGCGCATATTTCTGCCTGGAATGATCACATACAAAATAACAGAAACTTCAGCTCTCTGTTTAGAGTTGAAAATGGACTGGACTAAACCAAAGCACTCTGTCTCAAAGACCATTGTACTATACCCAAGATAGAGCCAGTAGAAGAAAGTAAAAAGACAGAAAAGATATGTGAAGGGATAAATGGGAAGAAGAAAGGTCGAAGGTTTCTCAACTTCGAACTTTTTTGTTTTACTGATGAATCTTAGATTCACAGGAAGAGAGAGAGTATGGACATTATTCATACTCAAGACATCACTACCCAATAGCCTTAATCTGATTCTCGCAAACGCCGGACAGCTACAAAAAAAAATGCTCCTTAGTACTGTCGTCCTCAAGATACGATTGGCAGGTTCGTTCGGTGATGACGTCCAGTCCAGATGACCAGTACGCACAGGTCCTTTCTTCTCAGTTTTAGAAGAAATTCCGCTGATTTCCTGTTAGATTGTCGCACGAGTTTCATCTCATATGTTCTAAGACTCAAACGTCCAATCAACCAAACACAAGTAGTGCACAAACAGGCAAAACGTCAAAAAGAAAGAAAGACTACAGATTAGACTTGATTGGATTGCAGTATTGTATCGAATGGCACAAAAAATTTACGGAAAAAAAGAAAAGGGGTTTATGAAAAATAAGTCAGCAGTATAAATTTTCACTGATATGTATTTTTTTTTTTTTTTGGTTATATCAACATTTATCGTTAACAGCAAGTGTTGCCGATACATTTCGTTATTACTGCTTAACGATAATTGTCGACAAGTATCGATATCTTCCCATCTCTAGTCTGAATGTCATGACTGTGAGAAGAATATTGAAAAAGCATTTAGGATATACTAAAAAATCTGATTGATGGGCTCCACGAATTTAGAATGATGGTCAAAAAAGAGGCACATGTTGGGCTTGTCCAATATTTCCCGAAAAATTTTTAAATCGGCGGGTCTAGTGTCCTTAGTAAAATCATAACAGGGGATGAAACTTAATTTTATAAGTATGACACTAAAACCAAACAGCCATCCATGGTACAGAGCCCAAAAGGTGCAAAAAATAAAACTCAAAACGCTCGATTTGGAATAATATTTTGAAAAGTAGATCTAACGACTTAAGAAATGTACTGAAGTTAATAGAAATTATGGAGAGAAGATAAAAAAATTATACAAATTAATGACTTAAAATAAATTTTTTTTTTTGCTGATTCTTTTATTTTCAGCGAACTTACAGAACTTTTGTTAGTCCCTTCCGTAGTAACTCGGAAAAATGGAATAAAATATATTTACCTATTATGATATTAAATATTATAGTTATTTAAACTTACCTTGTAGTAATCCAGCGTTGAAAAATTTTGATAACACGGTACATTATACAACATAGTCCTAAGTTGTATAATATTTTACCGTGTTGTTTGACAGGGGCTTCCAATTGTTAATCCAACAATTAGTTTAATAAATTATGTAAATAAATGATTTCATCATTAATCGCTTCTTTTTTTTAATAGTGAAAATGCATACGATGAAATGTGCGTCACTATTTCTTGAATTACTAATAAGTAAATTTATTTGACATTTATTTTGACACTTGACATTTGTTGACAATGACAATTTTAACACCAAAATCAAAAATTGCACATTAAAATTTATAGTATGCAAGGAAGTACGCAAAGAAATAAAAGAAAAAAAAATAACGTATTTTTTATTTCGTTTAATAGCAATAAAAATGACATTAATTATGACAGCTGTTTGACAGTTAAACGAATTGCGCGCGACAGCTATAAAGTTGCAGTGAAATACTTTTTTTATATTGTTTTTGTATTAATGAATATGTTAAACACTCGTTTTAATTAATTGCAGCAACACAAATACATAATATTAATAATAATAAAGTGTTGCATGAGACATTTTCATTTATTGTAATTGCAATGACAGACAGACGACAAACATACAGCAAAACAAATAGACGGGACAGAACGTGGTTGTTTAATTAGTTCCGTTTTTTCGCTCCATGTTGTTTTTTTTAGCATGCAAATTAATTTGCGCTATTTTATCGTTTTTATCGTTATTGTAATTAAATACCGACGGCGACGATTTTATCGTTACTCGCGTTTATTACACGCGCGGCAAATTATTGACAACTTGCTTGCTGTCTGTCAATTTGACAGCAACACCGCATGTGAGCTAAAAGTGCATTTGAAATATGCTATATGTATACTTTAAAAAGTTAAACATTTTTTTTTTGTAATTTTTAATAAAATTTTATTTCAATATTAGTTTTTTTTATAACCGAGTCCGCACTCGCTCGTTTGCTCGTTTGTTTTTTTTTTTTTTTTTTTTTGAAGGAAACAATAATTTTTATGCAATTTCACATAAAGTTGCGTGCCAACTGATTCGTTGTTCATTATAAATTTTTAACTCAAGCTATGGTGGGCTTGACAGCTGCTGCTGCTGCTGCTGCTGCTGCCGTTGCTAGTTGCTTGCTTGTTTAACTGCTGTTGTTGTAAACGTTGTTGTTGCTGCTTCTGGACGACCAACTGTCATTGTATGTAATAATTGTAGTAGTAGTAATGGTGGTACTTGGTTGGTGGTAGTAGTATTGGTTGCCAGTGGTGATAGTGGTGGTAGAATTGTGCTTAAAGTTTGAGCGCTTTTGCTTTTTTTTTTGTGGCTCTCTGTTGTTGCTGCTGTCGTTGCTGCGCTTTGCTCGTTTGCTATACATGCTGATTGTTGCTGCTCTTCGTTAACCACGAACGTACAAATAAGGAATACACTCGTTTGCGTTGTCGTTCGTGTGCGGTGAATTTTTGCAATGCGATATTTTATTATTATTTTGTTGCTTGCTTCACTTTTGACTGAAATTTTTGCGATTTCATTGTTGTATTTTTCGGGGCGGGATTTTCGCTGATTGTTGTTGGTTGTCATCATTATTTGTTTTTTGTTTTGTTGTTGTAAAGTGTTGTACAGTGGCATAGGTGTCAGATTTGTAACAATTTACAGAAGATAATCTTCAATACCATAGAAATTATATACATAGTAGGCACATAATTAAGTATGAATATGAAAATTTCAGTCGGTCCGAAAACTTTAGTCTGTCTGAAGATTTCTACTGGTTCAAAAGCTTTTAATGTGTTAATTGCAGAGATCAGTTAAAAGGATGCGAGGTTTTCAATTTTGAGTACTTTTTCGTTTTATTTTAGGACCACTTGCATAACCGTGCGCTACCTAAAGGTTAAGGAGTTCTACAATTACCTAAAAATTCTACTGATGAAATGAAGAATACCACAACTTCTTAAGGACATATACTATTCGATACTTTGTAGTTCGTTTAATTAAAATTATGATTACATACCTTAAAAAAATCAATAGAACCCCTAAATTTCTCCCGAGCCCATACAAATATAAACCCTTTACTCGAGAGGACCCCGTTTAACTGAGCCAACTAGGCGCACATATTGAAACCACTACAATAATCTGGAGGTCCAGTCTACCTACGGCGTACAATCCGCAGTTATTTCCATAACCGAATTCTAATACATGACACAGAATATGGTCCATAATGATACGCAGTGTTTGGCGGAGTTCCATAAGGCTCTGCACTGGGATCCATTCTTTGGAATGCCATGTACGACAGCATCTTGCGGACGGAGCAACCATCGGATGCAACGTTAGTGAGGTACGCGGACGATATTACACAGGTTGTGGCTGCAAAACGAATATAAGATTTGCAGTAAAAATGCAGCAGTGCAATATCCAGTATTACGAACTCGCAGCTGAAAAGACTGAAATTATACTACTCAGCACTCGGAAAAAGCTTGAGCAGATAGTACTGAACGTTGGACGGTATAACGTCATGTCGCGATCAACCATCAGATACCTTGGAGTCCTTATTGACCATCGGAAGAGTTCTCGAGAACACCTAGCTATGGTCAGCAAAAAAGCAGCAGCGACTAATGGAGCGCTCAACCGAATAAAAAGGAGAGTTGGGAGTAGTCCACGAAGGGACGTTGGACATTCGCTCTCATCCCCACGATAGACGAATGGCTAAAGCGTAAGCACGGTGACCTAAATTTCTACCTCGCATCGCTAGTCAGCGGTCACGGATGCTTCCGCTACTACCTCCATAGATTTAAGCTTCTAGACATCCCTTTCTGCCCAGAGTGCACTAATGAAAAAGAAACGGTAAATCAAGTTTTAGGTCCCTGCACCGACAACGGTCAGCCTGCTGTCACCCATGGGTGAATCGAAAAAGAAATCGCAAGTCGGATGCCAGTTTGCATCGCAGGTAATGAGAAAGCTTCAAGCGGCGGAAGTACATTACGGCCACCTCGTCGCACAATCCCGACGCTGGAGTGTTATTACTCACAACGGCCTCCTGACGTGGTACCAGTAAGTGTCCCAGGAGGATTACACCGTTCGGACGTCGAGATGGTTTAGCATTTTGAAGTCTCACACCACCAGTGGCTTTCGATGCTTTGTCTCCGTATAAACAAAAAAACTCGAGATCATTAAGGCAATCCAGGAATCATACGATTCCTTTCTAATTATTTGCTTTACTTCAGCTGTACGTCACAACCGAGGTGCATGTCCGTCCCGCACACTTCTTTTCCATTGCGCACGCTCTTTTTCTTTCTCGCAAAAATATAATTTTTCGCAGTTGAAGTCACGTGATTTCGATGTTGCGAAAATTAGCTTAGAATACTTCCATATGGACAGCTTTTGTATGAAAAACCTGTCAAGATTTATTTCTTAGTCGCTACAGAAAGTAGTTCTTCGTAGGTTTTTTCCATTTCCATCCCCTGTATCAGAATAAGTGGTTCAGCGACGATTCTTTGTATTTTTTTTTAACACTTTTGGTTTCATGGTAAGAGAATGTGAAAGTGGGCGGGATAAGCATCTCCTATACCAGAATTTGTGGCTCTGCAACGATTCCTTCTATTTATTCATTCTATTTTCTACCTTTTTCATGAACTTCAACCACAGTGCGGCATTCCAGAGAAGTTGATTAAGTGATTTCAAACTAATAATCTAGAAAACTTCACCTAGAACAAAAAAAAGCATATGAACAGAAAATACCTTCACTTTAAAACCTAATTTAAAATTTATCAATCATAAAATTATAAATAAATCCATTCCAATTCCACGAACACATTTTTGTTTCAATTTTTCTACGAAAAGATCCTTCACAATCAAACAAAATCAATTGATAACCATTTGGTGAAACCTCATTTCCAAAAACTATGATTTACAGTAAAACCCCGCAGAGTTGCATCGAATAATAATATGACATGATCAAAATAACGAGAGGAAATTAACATATGAATATTGATACACTCAAGAAATACTGCATTAGCCAATTTGGCTCATTAACTTTAAACACTTGATTGGGCAAGTAAGCAAGCAAAGACAAATACAACAGCAACAACAACAACAACAACAACAAAAAGTCGAAACAATAGCAAAAACAAAATGTTAAGAAATGTTCAATAAAATTAATATCTAAAGTTTAATCAAACGCTATAGACAGTTAAGAAACTGCTGGTCTTTAACATCCCTACGCTTGATATTCAGACTGTGGCGCTCACAATATGGTGTCCAAGTCTGATGTCTGATGTGCATCTTCCTTCTTTTTCTTTTTCCAGCTAGAATCAGTCAGTTGTGCAATTTTTTTTTTTTTTTGGGTGAAAGATGTGAACATATAAAAAGCAAAAAAGAAAAAAATTCATTAATCTTTCATAAAACAAGATATCAGCTGCATATTAAGCATGGAATTAAATCAAGTATACACAAAGTAAAACTAAAAAAAAAGAAAATAACAAACCCAAACTATGTCGCGACGAACGCTATGGACCATTCATAATTTCTCCACTTGACGACCTTGTTTGTTGTCTGTTACTTCTACCTTTTTTTTAATGTATTTCTTAATATTGTTTAATTAACCAAGAGAATTCAATGAATTGCAAGAGGATAATGTGATCTTTCCTTTCGCTTTATAAAAAAAAAAAAAAAAATAATAGTAGTTTGGCATAGGAACATCAGTTTTAGATTTTTCTTTTCTTCTTCTCATTGATTTATAACGGGATGCTCTATAGCCAACATATATCCTATTTAAATTTTTGTCGCTTTGTAGACTTAACTTAGGCAGTTCTTATATCTGTTTGCTGTCATTTAAGATCTCCCATTGGTAACCATATGCATATTTTAGTGACAAAGTTATACTTAGACACTAGTCTTGATGGCACCTGAAGATATTTTTACTATGTCATTTAATGATCAGTGATGGTATTCAAAATAACCCCTTATACCTAGACTACCTAAGTTTTCATTGTGTGAGTGTTCCCGAACTCATATTCGATCTATTTTAGTGACAAAGTTATAGACACTGGTCTTGATAGCACCTGAAGATATTTTTACTATGTCATTTGATGACCAGTGATGGTATTCAAAATAACCCCTTATACATAGACTACCAAAGTTTGCATTTTGTGAGTGTTCCCGAACTCATATTCGATCTACTAACAAAAAAAAAATATATAGAATATATGGTAATTTTAAGTATAAGGTAAGTATATATATATATATAATTTCCAGAATAGTCAATCTTGACGTATGCATCATTAGTATGGTGGCATGCTATGAGAAAGGGATATAACCAAATTAAACTAGGTAGAGTTCAAAGGTCAGCATGCATAATATGTTGGCATTACAAGGGCTATCCGCTCATTTCCGACGGAGGTCCTAAACGTGCTGGTACATTTGCTTCCTACAGAACTATATACCAAAGCTTCCACAGCCTCAAGTGCAGTCAGACTCAGAGAAATAGGGTCCTGGACTGCCGAAAACTACGGACACCGCCGAATTCAATCACAAGTACCAAATATACCAAGCCAACATAACATTGACTACATGATACCTAAATTAAAAAAGGGTTTCGATACCTTGTTTCCAACAGGAGCAGATTGAAGAAGGAAATGTATGGGAGCTAGTCTTGAGATAGAACTCTACACCGACGGATCAAAGATGGACTCTGGGGGCGATGCGGGAGTCTACTCAGAACATCTCAAAATTGCTGAATCTCTTAGACTTCCGAAAGAAACCAGTGCTTTCCAGGCCGAACTTCTGGCGATCAGAAAAGCCAAAACTCGAAGGAAGACTAAAGTAACTTTCTTCACAGACAGCCAAGCGGCAATTAAGGCTCTAGGTACAGACATAATATCCTCTAGATTAGTTAACCAATGCAGGGAGTTACTTGCCACTCTAAGTCATAGGCTGGACATTGGCCTTATTTGTAGTCCTGGTCACAGGAACATCGAAGGTTCGATGAAAGGCCCGATAGATTAGCTAGGCGAGGTTCAGGTCTGGATTTAACTCAGGCGCAATATGTAGCAGCTCTCCGGAATAAAATAAAGGCTGATATACTCTCTCACTTCCTTTCCCTAGGATATAGCAGATGGAAAAGACTTTTCACATGCGACGTAACCAAGAGAACATGGCTAAAATTAAACCATAACAGAACCAGGGACCTTCTTCTTTTTTACAACCGATCTGATGTAGCCAGACTGACTGCAGTACTGACGGGACATTGGGCAATAGGGGGCCATGCGGCCAGACTCTGCATCTCACGCAACACGCACTGCAGAAGCTACAGTAACCTTGAAGAAAGAGAGACACTAACCCACTTGCTCTGTCATTGTCCGGCTCTTGCTAGGACCAGACTTAAATCATTCCACAAACCTTTTCTAGATGACATAACCAAGATCTCCAAGCTCGAAATTGGAAAACTTCGCCAATTTCTTAATCTCACGAACTGGCTCTAGGCAATAAAGAGCAAACATCCATTAACAAAAGAGGTGGTGGTATCAAAACGGCGCTCTAGCGCTAACTGTGCTCCCTCTGAGAGGGAGTAACCACTCTACCTACCTAAAGTCTTCTGAAATATTTCTATATTTTTCTTTAAAATACGCTATCAAACTCATTTTACAAGAAAATACACTTAAAGTTTCTTAAAACTTTGAACTTTTTACTGCAGAAATATTGCATTGGAAATTTTTGGCAAAAGTTTAATTAATCACAATTATGCAGAGCCTTACAGATAGGGCCGTAAACCGCGGAACTCCAGCGTTAAATAAAGATAGAAAAGTCTTTTTTCGAGTCAAGAGAATGCAATCCTTTTTCTTAAATCATGGGAATGTAAATCTTATGACTCCAAAATCATGACTGCTTGGAAGTCGCTTGGAGTCACTTGAAGTCACTTGAAGTCACTTGAATACCCTTGGAGTCACTCCTCTCGTTTTGGGTCAGCCCAAAGTTATCGATAATATTGTAAAATATTATAAAAATAAATTCGGCAAGGAAAGATTTTTAGCGATAGAGACAGTTTTTTGCCACTTTTGAAAAGATAAAATGAACAAGCAAAAACCTTGAGGAAAGTTGTAGATTTTTTTTTTTTTTTGTAAAAATACGAATAGGGCTTATTCCAAAAATCAAGATAGGTATTTCTTGAAGTTGAACGTTTTCATAACTCTGGAGAGAGTAGAACAATTGGCAGCGAGCTGGTTAAAATTGATATTGACAATTTCCCAATCTGAGGATAAGAAATGTTGAAGGAATTTGGTAATAGGTGAGTGAATCAGGTTTTATATACTTTTCTAACCATTCTAATTCGAAATTTCATGCAATTCCGAATTAGGATCGGGGTATTGCAGATTTTTCTTATCATGTTTGCGAAAAATCTTAAACCAAAAATGGGAAAACGCTCGGTTTTTTACTTCTAATCTAAGCTCGAGCTTCGAGAATAAAAGCATCATTTCGCTTTTTGTTCATAACTTTACCGTAAACTGTCACTTTAACAATAAATTGAAAAATTAGCCAACCAGGCTCTTCAAAACCTATTCCAAAAATCTCTCAAATGTTTTTTTCTATAAACTAGTAGTACACTAGATTCTTTAGCTTTAAGTTTTTATTTGAATATCTAAGATTTACAGCAACTTATATTCAATAAAGTTAATGATATTTTAATTGATTTCTACTTTATGTGCGCTCTATTCTTCAGTAGTCTTTATGAGGTCTACTTATCAAATATCCCTCTAACCTATTCATAAAACTACAAAGGTCTATGAGCTTCAAACAAACTTCATATTCAAGCACACTTACATACATACGAGCCGAGCACATTCATAAATATTGACACAGCCATTTTGAATTTTATTTCTACATCCCCTCAATGTATATAGAAACCGAATTCCTTTTCAATCAGCAAATGCTGAATCATAAAACACCCACGACATACCCATTGGCTTACAGGACGATTTACTTGTTGTAAATATGTGTAAAAATATTTCGATAGTAGGATTCTGCGCACAAGAAAGACACTCAATTAACGCTTTAAAATTGAGCATTTCACTATGTCTAGGGTGTGCTTAAAGGAAGCTTGCGTTGTATGTTGGTTAGTTGGTACATAATACATACTCTTATCAATGCTGTGCTGTTGATTTCATAGCAATTGACTTTAATTGTATTAAATTAGATTACAAAATATACAAATACACAAGATTAGCAAACCAATAAATAAAGTTTAAATAGTATCATATTTTTTTTTTTTTTTGTTTGGTTCAAGATTTCATAAATCTACACAGCTAGGTAGTGAGTAGTGGGGTATCGTTAGATATACATATTTAAAATATACTATGAAAATCGATTTTGTGTAATTTAGCGACGGTTTTACATTTCAAAATATTTTTTTACGTGAAAAAGAAAGAAGCAGGAGTACATAGTTATTTAGATGCTTGCATGTAACTATATTGCATAAAACGATTTTAATAATGGAAAGCAGAAAAGTAGTTTACCTTCATAATGAAGTTGAACTGATCGATGATTACACTGTTCAACATATTTATAAAAACGTAAGTATGTATATTTGTAAGTTCATATAGTCAATAGAATTTTTAATGAAGGGTTTCAATCACCAGTATTAACAGGCTAATGATTCCTATCGTTACCGAATCTTTTTCTTTTTCCTTTTTTTTTTTATTCAGTGTGAAATGAGGACGATTCGGGTTTACTTTACTTTCGAATGTTCAATCACTGGCCAAGAGGAAAAGCGGGTTAAAATTTATATGAGAGAAAAAGTGAAATAATTTAGTATCTCAGTGCAAGAACGGTATAAGTAATACGGTTTAGAGAGAAAATGAAACGACTTAAAAGTAAGAGCAAAAAAAACAGTATAGTGATTTATTTCATTTTTGCTCTGAACATATATCGTTTCACTTTTGCTCGGAATATATTTCGTTTCGCTTTTGGACTTAAGTAAAATTATTCCACTTTTCTCTGAATGCAAAAGTTATACCACTTTTCTTCTCAGCCTCTCATATTATAACCTGATTGTTATGAAACCATTAAAACTGCATATTTTTTATAGAATGGGAATAGCATTTCATTAGTCAGCATGGATCCGCTAGTACAAATATAAGTTAGGTGCATGGTTTATGATAGAGACAATTAACTATAATGGACGGAAATAGTACTAGAAGCCTCATTAAACCAGTCAAACAAGAAACAGCTATCCTGGCAGGCGATGCACGATAAAAACAATCAAGAAAATAGAGTCTGAGATTCAAAAAAAGTACTCAAAATTGTTTACTTTATGGGACTGTTGCCCTCTTCTCCCGGTTTTTGAGTTAGGATTACAACAAAAAAGTTTCCCAGTGAAGTAGAAAAAAAAAAACAATTTTAAAATCTCTTTGCAGGAATCTGAGACCCCTTCAACTCTCCGTTCCCTCTCTCTGCATAAACCATTGCTGACAGATGTCATCACCATTATACAGGCGCTGCGAAAATGAGGCAAAAATAACACTGAAAATCTCTCTGTCTTAAACAGAGTACTTTTCTTATACCAGTGGGACCCATTAAGGGGGGAAGAGGGGATAGTTTGCTATGCTTATTAGAAGTTAGTTAGAAACCTAGTTTTTCTATAACATCTTTTCAACAAAATATCTCCCACTTGTACGAGTGCAATATAAATTAAATTATAGAAAAAAAAATTTATATTTGTAGTATAGTGTAATAGGATTACACACGTGCTCAGTCAATGTAATTTTTAAAAATTGGTCAAATGCACACGCACACACACATACACACACTTTATTGAGCTGCAAAGCATAAAAACTTCAATGAAAATCGAAAGACATTTAAAAGATGAAGACAGAGCACTGTAGTTGAAGCTGATGATGCATAACGGTGATGCTGGCTGCAAGTGTAAATAAGTCAAAAAAAAAAAAAAAAAAAAAAAAACAAAAGGAACTTTCAAAACGGATGTCTTATATGCATTTATTACGTCTGTAGCTCGGTCCCTTCATCCAAAGAAAAACACACACATATACATGAATACAGTGGCAGTTAAAACTGTTCACAAGTTATAAAATTAATTGAGTCACATCTCTACACATAAATTATTAGTTGCAAATTTAGAGCTCTGAAAAATATCAAAAATATCTAAATTTCTAAAATCAACTTAGACTCTCTGATGGCAGCAGTTAACCAATTTGAGAAATTATTTTTGTATTTCGGTACTTTCAAGTACACTCTGAAAGAACGCGTTGAAATTGTTCAGTTGTACATTTCCCGTAGAAAAGTTATTTTGATGATTTGAAGCCGATTGTTCTTGAAAATGATATGGAACACTCTTCTGGTGTCAACAAGACAGCGCACCTCCTCACACAGTTCTTGCCACAATCGATTTTTTAACGCCATTGTTCCCCGATCGGTTGATATCCAAAAATGGGGATTTTGATTTTCCTCTGCATTCGCCAAAACGATGGAAAATCACGAAAAAAGAGCACATTTGGCCGTCAAGGCCAAAGGTGACCATTTGCGCGATATCATTTTCTAAAAAGTAGCTGGAACAAATCTACTTGAACTAAAATAAATGATTATCCACATGAACAACAAAATATTTTTTTTTTCAGAAACAAAAATGGGCCACTTAAATATATTATCTGATTTCCTGTGTCCATCAATGGAAATAGCAGCTTTTTCATGCTATTATTAATTGATTTTCCAACAGTGCCCCTCCAAAAAAAAATTGTTCTCCAGTTTTAACTGCCACTGTATCATGCATCATTGATGTCGCTGACCATTCTTAGTATGTATTTGTGTGAGTTTTAATGTTATTATTATTGACGGATTTCCGAATCATTAGACAAAGTTATTGCAAGACCACCATAGTTGTTAAGCTACTTATGAACGTGCATTTGGACGTTGGTTGCATGATGCTTGTTTTGCTCATGGTGGTGGGGATTTTCGAAAATGCATTTCGCGGATTATATTAAACAATGCTTAAGTTGGTGACAAATGCAAACAAAATATATTGTGTGGGGGTTGTTTAGAGCAAGAAAATACTTAGCTAAGATTAAAAAAAAAAAAAAAAAAAATATTTTAAGATGACAGTTGAAATTATAGCAATGCTTAGAGACATGAATATAATATAATTGAGCTAGAAATTGACAGATATCCTGTTTTATTGCGATAATTTTTTTTTAATATGAATATAACAAAGTGACAGTTTTTTAAAACTTGTACAAACGAATATTTAGTTAAGAGTTTAAGTTCAAAGTTGAGAAAGGTTTTGGATTTTTTTGGATTAGTAACTCGCTAACTATTAAGGGGGAATCCAACGTGGTATCAATCCAATTATAACAACTTGGGTGGACATCATGCTCAGGCAGAGGGCGATTAACATGAAACATGGTAGAGACAAAACTAGGGATAGAATTAGCAGTGGCTGTCCACAGGGAGGTGTGTTATCACCCATCTTATAGACCGTCACTGTGGACACACTTCTAGTAAGACTGGACACACTATTGGGTATGCCGACGACATTGCGGTTGTTGTTTGTGCTAAGTTTATTAAGGCCATATCCGATATCATGAGAGGGGCACTCAAAATGGTGGAGAGAGAAATAATGCAGGGAATAAGACCTCAGAATCAACGTAGACAAGTCAGACATCATACTCTTCATTTGTAAGAGAGTTGGCCTGAGTAGGAAACCACTTAGACTTTTTGGATCTAAAATTAATACGTCCAGCAAGGTCAAATGTCTTGGGGTAACCTTAGATAGCAAACTAACTTGGAACGATTATGTTGAGGACAAGATTCAGAAGGCTTCTGTCTCAGTGTAGAAGCGTTTGTGGTCTCAAATGGGGTATATCCTCTAAGGCTTCAAAATGTATCTGCACTATGGTGGTTAGACCAAACATTACGTATACCTCGGTGATCTGGTGGCCGAAAGTAAACCAGATAACCAGTAAAAGGATGCTGGATAAAGTCCAACGGTTGGCATGTGCTGGCATAACAGGTGCAGCAGGTGAATTTAAATGCCACGTAACATAACTCGACAGCCCTACATGGACACAGGCGAATCCTACATACCTTATACAAGGATATTCAGGAGACACGTTTGCTTATGAATGGCATGAAAAAAGTCAAAATAACTGAGAAAAGTTATAAGATTCGGATAGCGGATGAAACCGTTGACGTGGAAGTTGCGGATAGTGATATCAGCATTTTCCCTGATGGTTCTGTGCCGCAAGATAGAGCCGGCACAGGTATTATCTCAGAAAAGTTAAATTTGTCTTGCGTTCTACAATTGGGAAAATATGTGTTCGTCTACTAGGCAGAGATGCTGGGTTTAGTGCATGCACTGGGCCACCTTTTTGAGACTTCTGTCAATGGCAGGAGAACAGTTATTGCACTTAACAACCAGTCAATGATTAATTGCGTGCAGCGGACAGATATAACCTCTAGCCTGGCCATGGAGTGTGTTCAAAAACTCAATGATTGCACTCGTGTAAACGAGCTTACACTAATGTGGATGAGAGAACATTCAGGAATAGAGCCAAATGAGACTGCTGATTTTTTGGCTAAAAAAGGTTCAACAGATGAATTTTGTGGACCAAAACCATGCATCGCCATTAATGATGGGTTGGTGGGGGGCCTGTTAAAACAGTGGATAAACTTTGAACATCGTTAAAGATGGGAGAAGGCCACTGACTGCAGGCAGGCAAAGACGGCCGTGAAGTGGTCTTGCAGTGAGTCAGCCAAAGTCATCGGATTAAACCAGAAGACTTTGAGCTAACAGCGCTGGCTACGGGTCACTGTCCTGTCTGGTATCACCTCAAGAAAATGAAACTTGTTGAGAATGATACCTGCAGGTTGTCCCTGGAGGAGCTGGAAACATCAGCGCACCTAGTGTGTCAATGCCCAGCGTTGGCGAGCAGAAGCTTGGCAATCTTGGGTCATTAATATGTCGATGAATCTGAGATTGGCCTATAAGGATATGCTTGCGTTGACGCAGGATGTCAGTATTCAGAGGATACTCGTTTACGAGTGATTTTAGAGAAAAATTCTAAACATTAAGCAAGGTACAGGCGCAGCAGGTATATGTAATCGCTGAGAGCGGAGTTCTTCACTTTATAAATTTTTTCGGTTTCCATAGAAAGGTAAAAAGATATTCCAACTTTAAATCGATACCGGAACTAACAAAGGTTATCATTTAAAATATTCTACAAAAACCAAAAACTTTCCGATTACAATCAACAAGAAAGAAATTGAGCTATAAATCCAGAAATATGCATACTAGAATTTTTTTTAACTCAATCTGATAAATTTATGTATCACTGACATTTTTAAGATATTTTTTCCATATCTCGCTTTACAAATCAGATAAAACATTATAATTTTTGCCCATAAAATCACAGAGTTATAACTTAATTAATAACACAACCAACAAAAAAAAAAAAAAAAAAAAACTTGGTTTAATAAACTAAATACATATTTGGAGAGGCGCCTAAACCAATCTATACTGGTTTAAATATATATACAAAAATTAGCATGACAATCAGTTAAGTATTGTATATTTAATTTTATGCACAATTTAGAAAAACACTTGCCATTATCAAATAACAACAACAACAAATACATACGAGAAAATTTTAAAAAATAAAAAAAAAATGAAAAATGAAACATACACAAAATCAAAGCAAATCAAATCAAATCGACCAAAAATAAAATTAAAAGACTATATGAATTTCTTAGAAATTAAATATATTTATGTATGCATTGTGAATGTATGGTATGTATGTATGTATGTATGTATACGAACACCATGCCTCCATGCCACCTTTGAAAACCCAATTCATTATTGACAGTTCACAGACAGACAATAACATAATTTTCTCCTAATTTGGGTGTCAGTTACACACATACGAATCACAATAACAACATGGCCAATACTGTGCTAAACACACAGATATACAAAAAAAAAAAATTAAATAAATAAAAAATATAAAAATAAAATCACCGCACACAATACAATAACGAATAGAATTATGTTAAGATATCAGATTTGAAACATGTTTTCATTTGAGATATAATTTATATGCATATAGTATAAGCTTTTATACTATTGTATGTATGTATGTTCGATTTAGTTGTAGGTATTACGTACTCATATGCAGTAAGTACAGTAGTGGCCATATCAATTGCAACTAAAATTAGTTTTTCCAATTTCCAAATTCCAATTGCAACTAAAAAAAAGTTTTTCAAAATATAAAATATTGCAAATAAAACTTAACAAATACAAGAAACTATTTTAAGACTGGAATAAGAATCAATTGATTAAATAAAAATAAAAAAATTTGAAAAAAAATCTAATAAATCGATATTAACAGAGATTCAAATATGCGCTGGTCGATCATAACAAATGCAATTCAAATGGTTTTTGCTTTATGGCTGCATAAATGAAAAGGAACTTCCAATCCCAATAGAGGGACAGCCTTGGCCCAATGTATTGGTTCACAATACCATTGATTCTCCAAATTCTAAAATTGTACCAAAATTCTACCAAAACTGGTACATTTTTTTCTATTTATCTGCGCTTGGTACATTGGTACATGTTTTTGGAATTTGGTACATTCAGTAGGCAAAATTAGCTTTTATAATAATTAAGAATTGTAAACTTATGTTCAAAATATTTTTTGTTGAAAAGGTAAAAATTTAAATATGTTACTTGTAGTCTGGTGTTCCGGCCAAATTTTTAAGAAGTCTAAGGTTGATCCTTTCAAGTCCTCACGCACAATAATGACTGAAATAAACCAGGAATTCGGCATAGACATTTCAAGCAGACTTGTAAGAAGACGACTCAATGACGCTGCACTGTTTGGACGCGTCAGCAGAAATAAGCCACTCCTGTCAAAAAAAAAAATATTAAAGCACGGTTGAGTTTTGCAAAAGCTCATGTTGATAAAGACCTCAGTTTTTGGAAAAGGGTACTATGGAGTGATGAATCGAAGGTTAATCTCATTGGACCTGATGGCAGGACATTTGTGCATCGTTTAAAATGTCAAGAATTCAATACAAGATACACCTGCAAAACTGTAAAGCATGGAGGAGGAAGTGTAATGATATGGGGTGCGTTCTCTTGGCGTGGAGTGGGTCCGTTGGTCAAAATTGAGGGAAAAATGGATAAGTCCGATTATTTAAACATTCTTCGTAGCACAATGGAACCGTTTGCATTTGAATCCATGCCAGTAAATTGGATTTTCATGCATGATAACGATCCAAAACATGCAGCAAAAGTGGTAAAGCATTGGTTATCGGTTGAAAAAATTGAAACTCTGAACTGGCCAGCTCAAAGTCCCGACCTAAACCCTATTGAACATCTTTGGAATGACGTTAAAGTTCACATCGGGCGAAAAAAATTCAGGAATGAAGGCGAGCTTTGGGCGGGTATTCAAAGTGCTTGGTCCTCCATCCCCCAGAGCAAATGTCAAAAGTTAGTAGAGAGCATGCCTCATAGATGTCAAGCTGTCATAAAAAATTATGGTCAAGCTACAAAATACTAACATGGTAATTAATTTCATAAAACAATTTAGTAAGTTTTTCTATAAATTTTCTTTAATTTTTACAGCGATCCGTATGTGTGCTATTTCTATGTTTAGCTCAATATGGACCATCCTAAGCCAAAACAGGTTAAACAGAAAAAATTAAAAAAAAACATTACTTTAGTTCTTTATTTTTTTAAACTTTGAAGTCCAAATATTTCTTTTGTATCATTAAACAAAATTTTTTTATTGCAAAATATTAAATAAACTACACTTTTATATGAAATTCAAAAGTGTGCTATTTCTCTGGTCATAGCTGTATGTTATTATTGGCATCTTAAACCATACAAAAAAAAATTTTTTGGAGTTTATTTTACGATATTTTTGTAGTGTTTTTTTACGTCCAAAGTAGGCACCTAAAAAAAGGTATGGGGCTGGCCCAGATGATTACAGTACTTGAAGTCTTCTTAAACAAAAAATTTAAATAGATTATTGTTCTGTAGGTTTGTCATTCTAGCAGGTAGTAGATTTAAACATTTGGAATAAAAAATAACAAAATGGAGGACTTCCAAACTTTTTTTTTTTAATTACGTTATTTTTTGAAAATCGTTGTAAAAAATAGGAAATAATGATTAAAACTAAACAGTTCTACTACTAGCGAGAGCCGTTGGCGTGTAAAATAACACATTAAAAGTTAAGCTCAATCGGTTCTTCAGAATTCTCTCAGACCCCTGAGTCGATCAAAAAAACTTTGTTTCGAGAAAAACGCTTTTTAAGTTTTAACAATATGTAGATAAAGTTTTTACATCAGGCGCTCTCGACTATGAGCTATAACTTCGTTAATATTTTGAGATTTGGTCTGAAATTTTTACAGTATACTTTCAATATGTTGTACTTTCGAAACACATTTAAAAAAAAATAATTGATTTTTTGAAACTCGAACACCAGGCTACATCCTTAATAAATAACATTTAATGTTATTTATTATATTGGTACATTTTCCCCCCATTTGGTAAATTTTTTTGTAAATATTGTTACAAAATGAAATGAGTAAGTGGCAACCGTGATTCTAAATGAAGAACCCACTCAAACCACAAGTAAACACCATTAATTATTGAAATATTTTAATTAATTCTTATTTTGTGTACAATAATCTTAAAAAAAAACTTAAAAACTTATTAAAGTTTATTATTATTTAGAAGAGTTTTGAAAAAAATGTATTTTGTTTCAAATGATATGACCACCACTGTATGTCTGCACATACATATGTATTGGCTTATATATATGTATATAGATATGGCTTGTGACCAGCCAGACAAACGACAGCGCAAAGTTTTTTGACATTTGACCACCCTAAATGTAGTCGTCGTAAGATATTATGATATTTTATATTCAATTTTTGGTTAACGGCAAATGAAGTGTCAATAAACTTGAAATTAAAACGTTTTAGTAAATAATCAAATATACATACATACATACATACAAACATATTCATTTCTCATGTACGACAGAGTTGTCGTAGCATATACTAAGATAATTATAATTAAATAAGGTTCTAACATGTTTTTTATTACAACATTTCTCTAACTAATCGGCAAACATTTTTTGTTCGCAAAATTCTGATTTCAAGTACTTTAAATGTTGAACATTTTTGGTGAAAAAATGGGCTTCAAAAAAAAAAAAAAAAACTCAGTATTTCAGCAACTACAAATTCTCCATTCAAATAACTTATCATTTTAAAATGTTTAGCTGAAAAACTTTTAAAAAAATATTCAGTTTGAGAGCAAATCGTAAAAAAACTTCAGAGTACCAAAGATATCTATCACCAGATTTCTTTCTTCTTCTTTGCATGAAGAGGTCTCGGGCTTAAAATCTCAATGCACATATTCACGTAGGTATTTTTAAGAAAATTCACCGAAAACGCGAACGTGAATTGTACCTGCATTTCAAACACAAGCTACACGTGTAGTTAAAATTTCGAGCACCTCCACGAACTTTAATCTAGAGCTAAGTTATCTTTAAAATCTCTATTACTCAGCTCTAGATTAAAGCTTGTGCATAGTGTTGACAAATCTGAAGTTTTCAAATACCGGGTCACTGAACAAATATAAGTTCCTTAAGTTCAGGAAACTTGATTTAGGAGCAATCGGTGTTTGTTCTTCTAAGTTCATGTGTACTTGATGGTTTTATTTTTCGCCGCTTGTTTTATACGTACCAATAAAATAAGTGATATAAATACCCAAATCAGGGAAAGATCTCATGCTTTTTTACAAAAAATTTAACTTACACTAAAGTCATCTAGAAATACAAATTTTCGTTAGAATTTTATAGCATGGTCTGAAAAAAATGGTTTTTGGACGGTTTCTCGATTTTTTTTTTACCGGTTTCTAGCTCTTTAGCTAATTTATCGGCTGCGCCGATCTATTTCCGTCCACTTGGTAACCGTAGTACTCGTTCAAGTACACGAATTTTTTACTTCACTTTCTACCTGCACGTGTTAATTGGTTGAAGTGGTGTTTCGACCCACAAACTCAAGTAGCACTAGCACCCTTTTAAAGCCACATCCTCATTTCCAACTTGTGCGATTGTTGTCCAATCGACCGACCTTAACCAATCATTTCATTCGGTTTATATAGTTTAGAAGTTCTTCAATATTCCTATCCGACAGCTCCTCAAGGTTAGGTTAAGGTTACGATAAATTAGAAAGCTGGAGTTGTGACTTGATTGACGAAGACTTCGGTTACCTATTAAGCTTACAACTTTTCCATGCCCAGTAATTCTTATTGTAGAAGTTTGTCTTCACGTTTTGTTGAGACACTCGTAAAATTTGTTTTGTATTTATTCTTAATCAGCGACCTTAAAAACGTGGAAATATATGCGGTTTTACACTAAGTGGTCCACCATTTTAAATCTGCCATTTTTTCTTACCCAAAATGAACTTCATATTCGTAATCAGCGACCTTAAAAACCTTCATATACCAAGTTTTGCTAGTTAAACAATAACTTCGACTTTTGCCAATTTTTTCTGAAAAATCGGCTACTGTGCTCCGTCGACATTTTTATTTATAACTAGCTTCACTGAGCGGTTCTTGCACAGTTTGGATAATACGAAAATTACAACAACATCAACAACATACAACAAAAATTACCATAAGAGCGTGGCAACCTCCGATATCAATCTAATTGGCATTTCTAATCCACTTGTCCAATATTGTCCACATTCTTCTTAATACACACATCTTTATAATTTTTTTGGCCATATTAACACACACTTTTATTAAGCATTCGTATTCGAATGAAAGTTTTACAATTTATAAATTTTTATAACAAGAAACTGCACAAATATTAGTAAAACGAAACTAAAATGCAAAAAAAATGACACATAAAGGTTTGTTCGATTTTAAAAATAGCGGAAAATAACGCCATCTGTGTGTCAGATTTTGCATTTAACATACAGATGGCGTACTCTCCCATATAAAGTATGAAAGATGATTCAGCTGTTATTTCTAATTTATATTCGCAGATAGCAGAGCTGTAAAAGAGTACAATCAATTGAGGGTATAAGTCACAAATGAATAATAATTTTTGATTGCAGTTATTGAATAATATATTTGACTCCAGAATAAAAATGCAGTTGGAAGTCTCTTTTGGAGTCGCCGATTGGTTATTCATTTAGAAAAGTATTTTTTAGAGTCAAGGGAGTGCAGTCTTTTTTTGAAATTATGAGACTACAAATCTTATGACTCCAAAATCACGACTGCTTTGAAGTCACTTGGAGTCCTGTACGTGTTAATTGGTTGTCACTTGAAGTCACTTGAGTAATCTTGAACTCAAATGCAGTCATTTGGAGTCAATTGCAATTTGCAGTCAATTGGCGTCACTTGGAGTCTTTTGAAGTCAATTGGGGATTTGAAGCCAATTGGAGTCAGTTGAAGTCTTTTTAAGTCAATTGGGAATTTGAAGTCAATTGGAGTCACTTAGAGTCTTTTGGAGTCAATTGGGGATTTGAAGAGAATTGGAGTCACTTGGAGTCTTTTGGAGTTAATTAGGATTTGAAGTCAATTTTAATATTGTTATTTAATATTTAATTTATATCTTCTCTCATAAATACTCAGGTCTCTCAAACTCATTCATTCATAAATACTCAGTTTTCCATGAAACACATGCCACAAATAATATAACAATATCACAAATTATTCACTTCAAAAAGGTTTGCACTTTTTGCGGTAGTTCCATGCAACTCGCGTTTCAATATAATAATTAATACTTTTTACTAATTTATTTAATATTAAAAAGAAAATATTTTGACAATAATTTCTGCGAAACTGACATTCGAGTTTTGTAAATGAAATAACAAGGTGTATTACCTTAAAAATGTATTAACAATATCTAAGCTATAACTCGTAAAAACAGTGACTCCAATTGACTTCAAATCCCCAATTGACTCCAAATGACTGCAATTGACTTCAAACGCCCAATTGACTCAAAAAGACTCTAAGTGACTTCAATTGACTTCAAATTCCAAATTGACTCCAAAAGACATCAACTGACTCCAATTGACTTCAAAATCCCAATTGACTCCAAAAGACTCCAAGTGACTCCAATTAAATGCAAATTGCAATTGACTCCAAATTGCATTTGAGTTCAAGATTACTCAAGTGACTCCAAGTGACTTTAAGTGACTACCAATTAACACGTGCAAGACTCCAAGTGACTTCAAAGCAGTCGTGATTTTGGAGTCATAAGATTTGTAGTCTCATAATTTCAAAAAAAAGACTGCACTCCCTTGATTCTAAAAAAGACTTTTCTAAATGAATAACCAATCGGCGACTTCAAAAGAGACTTCCAACTGCATTTTTTATTTTGGAGTCAAATACGTTATTCAGTAACTGCAATCATGAATTGTCGGTTATTAACTGTGACTTCAAGGTATTGCAATTAAATTGATTGCATTCTTTTACAGCTCTGGCAGACATACACACATATTTTCATTTTTATATATATAGAGAAAAGATTTTAGCCAGCCCTTCATTCGTAGGATTTTACGATAGTCAAATTTGTGTCTCTCTACACGAACGTTGAGTTGACAAAACTATGTGCTATTTTAAAGCAACTCTGTCCTATTGATTTTAAGAATCTATTCGTGTATCAAGTTAATTTGAAGCTGCCATAGCAAAAATATAAACACAAATGACAAAAACTTACTTAACTTCTCATCGTCCGACGAGACTCGTCGTAGCTTCATCCACCATCAGTGTGGCGCTTCGTTTAGCATAAATCATCAAAAAGAACATTATCGAAAAACAACTGTAAAGTCACCTTTCACGCACAGCAGGTGACAGAAATGATATTTTAACATTTTTCTTAAAGAAAATATCATTTATGATGGTATAAATATCTACACACATATAACAATTAAGTATGAAGAGGAAAAGGTGTTTTTTTTATTATTCAATTTAAAATGTTTAAGTGATATCTTTACAAAAGAGAATGGCTTATAAGTAAAAATAAATTTCTTTTAAATTTAGGCATGGGAAAGATATCAATACTTGTGGACAATTATCGCTACGAAGTAATATCGGAATGTAATGCCAACGTTTGTTGTTAAGGATACATATCTATGTGTTGTTTAAAGAAAACTACTTAGCCCTATTTTAGATTTGGCAATTATTGCCAGCAATTGGTGTTGATTGCTTTTCTCTTCCTCTCTCTTCTTCTTCTCCTCATCTACAAACTCAAAACAATATACTAACATCAATTGCCTAAGCTTACTTCTCTTTCTAACTTATTTTGGCTAACCTACACCACGTTCAAAAGCTTCCTACTTGCCATTGCAACATTTCTATATTAATACCAAAACTTCGAATTAACTTTTTCTTATTTAACATTAATCATTTATATATGTACATACTTCTAGATATAAAAATATAAATTTCATAAAATTGCAAATTAATTGCTACTCATTAAAAATTAAATTTCAACGCCATAAAAATAAAACTAATAATAATAATAAAATCGCATTTGGCAACAAGGTATTTTAATTACAATTATAAATTTCAAATAGGTATATTGTTGTTGTGTTGTTAAAGTTTTTCAAAATTAAAAAAAAAAAAAAAAATTTACAAATTAAATACATAAATTTTCAAAAGATTCAACACAGAAGATAAGAAATTATTTTTTCTATAAACTTTTAATTCAGTTTTGCTTAGTATGAACCCTAGACATAGCGTTATATGCCAATATGTCCATCGTTTCTTACAATTTTTACTACATATACTTATTTAAATATCGCTGGCCGCTTAAATTGACAATAATGCCAAAAACAGAAACTGTTGCATCTGTTGGTGTATGCCCATGTAGGCGCGTGTTTATCGCTTTGACTGTGCTTAGTTTTTAATGGCATGTCTTATTAGCACGCCAATTTCACACATAAAAAAAATGGACTGACAAACAGATAAATGAATGAACAAGCGGCTGGATGAACGGGTGGATAGTTGCGCTTAACCAAATAAAACAAATGTAAAATATTTCATGCGGTTATGTCTGAATCAGAAATACCCTACCTTATGTGCTCCTAAACAAATTTAGTTAGTATGTTCCTGTACTAAGTGGGAGAATCGAAAAAGACAGAGTTTCGTCAAGTTTTATATGTCAGTCTCAGATGTAAAGAAATACGCTTTCACACAGTCATCTGCCGGATTCATTTCAACAAAAGGCAAACTTTTCAGCTCCCTTTTAACTTATAAGTAACAATGGTTATGAAATAATTCGGCAATTTCTGGTTGTCGATCTAGTACCTGCAAATATTGGATTTATTTTGGCATCTGTATACAATTTTTTGATTTAAGAGCCTACTGAAGGTGTATATGGTATAATGCTAGCTCAACATTGATTTCAATAAAGTAGGCCTAGGTCCTCGAAACCGTCCTATTTTGTTTCAATCGCTTAACTTCACTCCAGCAGAGTTACAGAACGATATTTCGGTTTCTAAAAGTCACCACTAAGTATTCACAGGCCTAACTCTAATTCGCAAGCCTGAGGATTCCATTAAATAACAGTCCTAGAAATGTGATCACTATGTCTCCGTAAAACGTGGCCGACCCAACCTCACTTTATTCTTCTTATCTCAAATAGCATAGGATTTCGCCGTATTCTATTCACAAATTTTAATGTAAGATTATGTGTGACAAGAATATTCATAATATTCTGTGCAGACACCTCCGATTTATAAAAACTTGAAAGGTCTACGTAGCCTATGCATCTACTTTACATGTTTCGCAGCAGTAAAGTAATACTTATTTTACATTGGAGTTAAAGATTCTTATGTCATCGTTTTCGCCATGACAAATTCAATAAAATTTCTCTCTATATGATGACTTTGTGAAAATTAAGATCCATATCTTCCATCGATTCGAAAATGACGCGGTTAGTCAGTGTTTATGCACATTACCTTATATTTATCATTGACCTTAAACGACCTCGATAGTCCAGTGGGTAGTGCAGTAGACTTTCATTAGGGAGGTTTGGGTTCGATTCCCGTCTTCTTCTGGTGGTTAATTCTCGTAACCTTCCTATATTCATTATCCATATGAATTGCAGGATAATTATAAGAGAGTTGTTAATGGCAAAACGATCAAGCTGATAAAAAATTGAAACACCGCCATTCGGAATCGTTGTTAAATTGTAGGTATCATAATGGGCCGTTCAGGCCTAAGTGGTTCTCTCGACAGCCAGTTCAACTTAACCTAACCTATCATCGACCTTCCAACTCTGATCCTCGAAAATTTTCAGGGGCTCTGCGAGAATATACTCAATTATTAAAAGACTGAGTTAATTTTCAAATTCAATTCATTTATATTTTGTGATTTTAAATTAAAAATAAATTTAAATATGTTTAAAGCTTTAAACGCAAAATTTGTACTTCATTTACGATTTTATTTTAGGGGCTCCCCGAAACAGAATGCTAGACAAAAGGACTCCATGGACAAGAACGATTGAAGACCACTGTCACATGAATATATACATATCAGGGTGGAGTGAATCCATTCCCCCTCCCCCCCCCCCCCAGGAACAATTGAGAAAGCTAGTATGTGACGCCAGTAGTAAGAAGATAACTTTTTTTTGGGGTTGGTCAACTTTTAAGGTTGGCATTATTCAGTTAAAGTTGAACAGCTTTTGTTGTTTTACTTTTTGGGCGACCGAACTACATATACATACATAACTTTAAAAAACAAGATTTTAATTTGGAAAAACGTCATCAGCATCCAGAGGAACTTCTCTTTATCAAACTTTGCCAAGTTAGAGTCCAACAAAAACAAAGTTTCGGATTTGAAAGACAAGGTTGTGTCTTTTAAAAAACCTAGTTTTAGCTTAGAAAAACAAAGTATTAACCTTAAACATTATCAGGATCCAAAGAACCCCTTCTGAACTAGATCTTGCCCGATTCGATCAAAATAATCAAATTTTTCTCTCAAGTGAGCACTTTAAGTCGACAATGTCAACCTTAAAATTTGTCTAAAGCCAAACAAAATTCACCCATTTACTACTGACATCAGTTGGTAATTTTCCGGGTGGCCACCCTATATATGTATTTATGTTTTAATTAATTGACTTAGATTTTCAGTTCTATGCCAAAACTGGTAGGCTTATTGGATCGAATTCGGATACCAGTACCGAATAATACCGAACTAGCGTCTCCATTCTGTACTCATATGAACGGTTGTCGGATGCTTTCAACTAAGCCAAGATCTGTACAGATCCGGTCTCAAATTTTTTATTGAGTTGTCAAGAGATGAAATATCATATGGAAAAAACGCTTATTATTTGTATTTGTATGTAACTCCAATCACTCCCATTTAGAAGATATACCATAAACAACCGATTTTTGCTAATGTAGGGAATAAAAACATAGTAGTAGTACCTACCAAAGTTCATATCTTCAGAAAACACGATAAGCTTCGTGCAACTGCTTATTGCAACTGTGTGATTTTTCATGTCATTCTATTGATTCACCAATAACTTCAGCAAGTAGAAGACACCACTGCTGATTGCCCGCATCAGTTGTGGAATTTTGTAGCGTATGCAATGCCGCCTCGCGCTGCATGTTAACTTCTCTCAAAACAACTTCAACACCAAAGGAGTGTGTGTGAGAGAAAAAGAAATGAGCTAACGAGAGAGAGAGAGCGAGTAGTCATCTCTCTAGAGATAAGGATCGTGTTCGACAAGGTGTATTATGGGTTGTGTGTGCATGTTCATTTAAATGCCAGTTTTCGTACTATATTCCCTTATATTTTTTTTTATGATATTCTCTTTGCCGTTTAACAGTGGAGGATGGCTTGCATCCAAAGACAGACGGACAGACAGATTGTCTTGTTTGTAAATTGTCAAATTTATGGATTTGCGTTAAATTGTTGACTTGTTAAATGGGTGTTCCCTTTTGTTGGAATTTCGAAAATTAACAACATAAAGTGTCTTTTCATGGTGTGCTGGTTTGATTTCCCCCCAATCTTCACAACACTGGTATGTGAAGTTGTTGTTGTTGTTGACCATATTGGAAGCTGTAAACGTTTAAGCGATTATTCATACCTATTATTGTTTTTGTCGTCATCAGCAATAAAGATAAAACAAATCAGTTTTCTAAATATGCGCATTTTAAATGTCAAACTCTGACATATTAATGTCACAATTTTACTATTTGTATTGTTAACGCGGATACATACACACACAAACACACACATTCTCGAACGGTATTTGAAAAAAGCATATTCGCCATTTTGCAAAATGTCTTTTCTCTCGGCATCATGAAAATCACAAAGCTTCAACGAAGCATTAAAGCAGAAATTTTCTAAGCGTTACTACTGAAGCTATAAAAATGTCAAACAATCGTCAAAGTTTTTGTTGTTTGAATTTTGAAAGAAATATGGAAATGCTTTTGACAAGCATTATCTGCAAGTATATCAAATATAAACGAGGTACGGTGAACAAATTTAGGATATTATGAAGAAAAAGTTACGTTGTGAATCATAAACATAAAGTGTTATAAGTCCACTATATAAAAAGTCATCTATAGGAAATGATTTGTGAGATTTTAACCATGTATGTACATTAAAGTGCCTCAAGTCCCATTAAAAAAAAAGAACAAAGTTGTTGCTTCCTTGGATTTTATGATGATTTTCAATTTTATGATGATGTTCTAGCGGTAAGCTGTTGTGAGGTTCATACATTGTGTGCGCACATGTTGTATCATCTATAATCTGTTTAATGATTATTTTTGTTATAACACACAACAGTATATGACAAAGTCCAATTCTAAAGTGACGCCACATGACTATAATATAAAAACTTTCATTTAAAAAATATACAAAAATTTGGAAAAATCACACTCACGATTACGATAAGAAAATTTCCCAGAAAAATATGCCAATTCCCGCGGTTAGAGAAAATCCGAAAGTCTCGGAGACTTCGAGCGAAAAACCTGGATCTTAATATTAGGTGAAACTAAAAACTGTAAAATTTTTTGGGAACTGTTAATATAATTCATGGAACTATAGTACGTTTTGACAAATATTGTTTTTTTCTTAATTTTTTTTACATCCACAACTGAAAAACTGAATGAACATTTTTTTTACATTCAGTGAGTTGTAGCACCCACTGCTTTATTGACTTCTTAGCTGAAGTTTTATTTGAAAATTGCTATCAAATTTGTTAGAATTAGATTCCATGAATTGTGTCTTTTCTCTGAGGGACGAATCAACTATGGTGCAGAAATGGCAATGCCTACTTGCACAATTCCAGTTTTAAAACAGTGATATACAGTAAAAATTCCAGAGGCCCAAACTTGGTTTTTGCTAGAACCTGGGCCGGGAGTTGATTATAAGCGCAATTTCACTGACGAACCCAAAACAGAATACGTTTCGGGTTATTCTTTGAAAATGATGGAGTACATCTTCACTTCTCTTTTGGGTTGTATGCTTCTGGTTTTCGAGCAGAAATTTTTGTAATCATTAAACCAATGGACCATGTGATTGATAATGGTTGGAGAGAAAGGAGTATCTATGTATTTAGTGACAGTCAGGCTGCGCTTAAATCCTCTAACCACTTATGCATTGTAAATCCAAGCTTGATTGTAATGGTTTCCGGGACACTCAAGAATTTCAGGAAATGAATCTGCTGTTCTTTTGGCGGGAAAGGGTTCGGAAACTGTTTTTTTGGTCGCAGAACCTGTACTCTCTTTGTCGTCTACAGGCATTAAGATTACCATTAATGAGTCACTCCACAATCGTAAATGGGAGGAACTAAGAGGCTTTAGACAGACAATAATGTTACCTGTTATCTAGAAGAGTCTAACAGACTTTCTGTTATCAACTGATGGGATTATATACAGGTTAATTCTCTTGGGCTAAACATTTGAATATAATTGATCTGGGAGTTAGTGCCTACTGTGCTTCCTGTGGCTCGGAGGAAGAATGTGAAGAGACGGCAGACCACTTTCTTAGTATCTGCCTCGCTTTCTGTCGGATCAGAGTAAGCACATTTGTCACTGGAATGTTGAGAAGCGAACACCCGAGATCTTTAACACAGCAGGATCTGCTTAGGTTTATTAATAAATCTGGTAGATTTAAAGAAAAGCAAAAGGGAACACAGGATATAGTACAATGGACGTAAAACTTGTCTGAGTGCTGTATTCTTGAATACTTCTTTTGTCTGTTCCAAAAAAAAAAAAAAAAAAACAAAAACTTGCAACACGTTTTTCCACGTGGGCAGAAAAGTTATAAAAATGCCTGAACATATTATTTTATTGTTGTTGTTTTGGGTATAACTCAAAACCCTTATGTGAAAAAATTGAGTAACTATGCCATCAATCACACATCATAATTCAGAACACCCAACTCCCACCTTGTACGTGTATCTAAGCGAGGCATTCAGTACAGCAATCCAACAGATACTTATGCCACTACGAGCACATCGGTTTTCAACACGTTTGTTCAAAAAACTCTTAAATTGATTCAAGAAAAGTTAGGGCAGACATATAAGAAATGATTAGAAGTCTCATCTTTCACTTCTCCAAAACAAGTAGAAAAAGGGGAATTGAGGATGAGTTCTTTTTCAAATCCAATCCTTTGAATATTAAGTGTTTAACAATGTAGGTAGTAGCCTATTTCACCGGTTGCTGACATTTCTATCTAATGAGCGATGGAAGGAAAAGTTGTTAGCTATAATATCCGGTGTTACTCTGGCCATGGAACATAAATTAAACCCAAAATCCATTTACCTGCTGCCAGACGTACTGATTTGATCAGGACATGTCCTGATTTTTTTTTTAAATACTGATTTTTTGAAATCTCGAAATCAGCACAAAAATGTACTGGTTTTTATACTTTGTACTGATTTTTTCAAATTAATATCTTAAGAATTTTTGTGCTTAACCTTAATGATCTTAAAATTGTTTTTGCAGACAGTCTCACCCTGTTTATTTCTTTTTCTGATTGTTCACAAAAAAATTGCTATCGAGAGGAGAAAAGCAATATTTGCTTGAATAAAAGTCGGTTAACGTAAATTTTTAAATGAGTGAAAGGAAGTTGTTATTAATTGAATTTCATTATTGTCCTCACCTCTCAAAATCCTCTAAATATGGAGACTGACAAGTAATCAATATTGCCCACTAATGAAGAAAAAAATTGAAAAAGAACACACAAAATCGGAGAAAAAGTTTCAGGATGTTTATATTACTATATTACATTGAAATTACTAGGTAATAAAAGCATAAAAACTGTCTAGATTTGTCCTGATTTTCACTGCTTTCCAACGTACTGATTTCACGGTTCAAAAATCTGACTACCCTATGGCAGAGTTAGATTTGAAGTTTCGGAGTAAGACTAATTTCGCAATATAAACGCGGGTATAATTTCAAAATATTGAAAACTTTTATGAATTGGTGGTTGATTGGAAACTGCCGCCAAGATCGTAGATGAGAAATTGTACGGGTTCGAAAACATTATCTGATTGGCTGTTATTCACTAAAAAAAAAATCTCACAGCCAATTAATTTAAAATTTAAAATCATTCATCACAAATTCCAACAATAAATTGTTTTTTATTATTTTATTTATAATTTTATTTTAGTCATTAATCTCGATGTCGATGTTCTTTATAATTTCTAACCATTTATATTCCTTCGGACTTTTCTGACATTTGTATATCTTAAGTTCCTTATGTAAAATCTTCTTATTACAGGGACTGGAGCCGGTGTAGGAACTACTGGAGCAGGTGTAGGATCTACTGGAGCAGGTGTAGGATCTGCTGGATCGGGCTGTGCTCTCACCAAAGCCAATAGGCAAGCGCAGGCGAATAATAGAATCCAAGTAAACTTCATTGTGTCAGAAATAAGAACTGTCGATATTTTCAATGAAATCTGTTTTATATATACCCAAAACTTTCAAGGTTTTAATGCCAAGTTCAATGTTTACAATATTATGAATGAAATGCTAAAACAAATACGAAGAGGACTAACAAAATTTTGGGGTATTGTATTAGTTTTTGGAAAATCCAAAGTTGATAGAGGATTTGTAATAATCAGGGAGCGGAAAAAAGGTAAAATAAAATTACCTAGCTGGAAATCTGAAATTTCAAATTTTAGATTTTCGTATTTTTGGCTATGTCGCTTTATTTTGCGTTTTTAACGCTCGCTTGCTATATTTCATCAAAAATTTCAGGGAAATCAGTAGGAATGGAGACTAAAAAAATTAAAATTATTGATATAAAATCTTCATATATTAAAAAAAAAAACAATCTAGAAAATAAGCAATTCAATTTGTCATTCTGTATGGATTTCGAGGGTAACTAAAGTCAATGCAAATTTTTCATGAAAACCAAAATGCAGCTGAAGTGGATGCACCCTTGTTTTTTGTGAATCCCTTGAAACTATTTGAGAGTGGCCATCCGAAATCTTCGACCGATGATACAAATATGGTCCTGGGAAGGCTAGAATTAATAAAGCTCCAAGATTGATCCAAGAAATGATAACCTGATGAGCTGTCTGTATGTCACGAATATTAGAAAATCATCAGGAATACGCAAAGGAATCTGCTCGATGGATTTCACGAACTTTAAATGATGATCAAAAAAAGAGTCATGGGTTCGTTTTACCCAACAATTTCCTTACAAAATTCGAGACGAACCTTTGAAATGTAAAAAATTTAAGATATTGATTTTAATTTTCTTTCTATTCCAATTCAAACCAATTTAGCGAACTTTTATTAGTCTCACCGTATGTACAAAAAGAAATATTTATTTTTCTAATTTTATTTAAAAAAAAAAAACAAAATTATTTGAACAATTGTTTTTGAATTTGTTAAAATTTTAGCAATATTTGTTATACGTTTTTGTTTTGTTTTTTTTTTTTTTTTTCTTGCGAAAAATTCCATAAAATTGCGTTACCCATCGGTGAGCCCATATAGTTTAAATATTTGGAGAACAGAAGTATTTCATAACATAATTACTAGTATGACGTGTGAAAGCGAAATAATAGTAGCCGTTGCATTACACCTGTCTTATAAATTTTATTTAATGATAGAGGGTGTTTTATACTTAAAGAGTTTTCTTATTTGAATATTTAAATAAATGATAGAAGGCACTGTAAATTTTGTTTGGCAATTTCAAGTATTTGACTTACTGTACAATGTCTTGTTTTTTCTATAAAATGTCACTTTTTTCTACTTAACTTGATTACATATCTTTTGTATTATGTTTTGGGTTGATACGCTTGCTGATCTTGCGGTTTTTATGGTTAAGATATGAAACACCTTAAAAAGTAGATAAAGCAACATAAGTTTTTTTTTTCGTCTTTCTTTTTTTGAAATCTAAGATTTGTGAGATGTGAGGTGAAGAAGTTGGCATGCAAATCAAACAAATAAAAAAAAATAAATAAAAAATATGCAAAAGAATAACTCCAAAACTAACAAATAAATATGTACTCGTACGTTCATGTATAAATAATAAATAAGACCAACATGCGCAAAAGCAAACTGTCAATAATATCAATGAAAAGTTAATACGCATGTCAATTGTTCATAATATTAAACACAATATTTGAGATTATAGATTAAATCATTTACCGTATATACACATACACACACGCACACATAAACACACTCACGCTTCCAATATTAACATATAAAAAATTCTACAAATAAATAAATAAATAACAAAAAATTATTGTCAATTGAAAAAAAAAAAAATGTGAGTTTTTCCCTTCGTTCTTCGATCTACCTTTCTTTTTTCCACCAGAAGTATATGAAACCAACAACCAACAACCAACACAACAGCAACACAATTTAATGATATCCTATCGTGTACTTAAGTGAAAAGAATTAATTTCAACTTTATCTTAAACTGATGGCACTACTCTCTTGCACCATTGGTGGGGAATTCATATGGCTCCAGTCACTGGCAACATTTCTACTTCTTCTTCTTCTACATGCATACATACATACATACATACATACATATGCATCTGATGACGATGATGACGACAACATTCATATGCGTACGAATGGCTGGTTGCTTCTCTTTAGTTGGTTCAGCGCGCATTGAAGTTGCTTATTGTCAACCAGGTGACAAATCTTCTTCTGAATGGGCTACAAAATGCTTGTTTGCACACAGACCTACAACGTTGTTCGACCAAAATACACAATCAACCATATTCAAACATTTTTCGTTGCTTCATCGTTTAGAGGAGTAAGGTATATTTCTTTTTATTTTTTAAGGTATGTGGACTGTGAACTATACTAGACAGTTTATAGTATAGTATTGTACATATAGCACCACCACCTTGTATGATATTCATTCTGACACTTTGTTGACCATTCAGGTCGCTATTGATATACAAGTACATATTCTTAGGTTTGTTAAAATTTGGTTGTTCACTTTTGCATCTGTATTTTCAGTTACAATTTATAGTTATATACGGGTCATTCTTCGATTTTTTAATAAAAATAAAAAGAAAATCTAATTCGCCGTCTTTCGCACACAAGTCCTCATACCCAATAGTAAAGTTGCGTTTAAGTCCCTTACTATGAGCTGCCTTCGATGTTCGATCTTCGGTAGTTATCGAAGATCGAATATCGAATGTAAAATTCGTATTATGAACAGTGCAACCCTGTCGAAATTTTCGTTGTGCATCGAATTTTCTGTCAAACGCAATTTTGCTTTCGATACGGTGCATACTGAATAATAATTGTTAAAAATTTATGTATTTTGCTATTTCTTTTTGCTTTTTAAGGATTAAAAACTAATTTTAAACAGTTTTAGCAAATTTTTTGCGGGTTTAAAGAAACTGCAATCCTCTGATTGCAAAGGGTATTTCCTCAAAAGTTCTGTGTGACGAAGAAAGAACTAAATGGTTTAGGACCAACCAATAATTCCCGGCATTCTTCTTTTATTAGCATAATATACTTTTGCTTGTGTAATTGAATTTTATTCATCTTTGGCAAATACAGTTTTCCAGGACATCTAAAGCCTTTGATAACACCACAGACAACGCGGGCTGAGCAAGTCCAAGAGTATTCTCATTCCCAATGCTTAGTTGGAGTGAACTCTGCACACAAAATCGCAGAACTGTTGGCAATTTTAATATGTTTAGAATTGATCTTGCTCATGTGCATTGCTTGAGCAGTTCATCTATAGTAGTCATCAAGTCCACAAACGCCTCCTTAGTCAGTCGTAAGTTCTGTAGAAATCTGTACACGAATTTCGTAAATGCCAAAGCTTTTTCGAAAGGCTGCACTTAATCGTTTACTACTTCTGGCTAGTTCTATCAAGTTCTCATCCTCTTCCGATGAATTGTTGAACCATTATTTCTATTTTGTCCTTATTTTTTCTACTTAATTTAAACAACAAATAGTATTTATTTTTCAAAATGACGATCAGCTGATAGAAATATACTATCGTGAACAAGCCAAAATGGGCGAAATTCACAATAACGCTATTCTCTGTCGAAAGCACGTCATAATACCAAACTCAAATTCGTTCGATCAGGGCATTCGACTATAGTGGAAGATCGAACGCAGTTCATAATAAGAGCGTAAGTTTTGTAAAAATACTACCAGTTCAAAAAATATTATTTTGTGAAAAACACGTTTTAAGTTCTTTGAAATAAATTTCAAAAATTAAAAAAATGAAATTTTTATAAAAATTACTTTTAGTCAGCCATCCCTAGTGCATACTGAAGATCTTCAAGTTTTGTCAACTTCTTTAGACGCTCTGAATTATAAGAAAGTGTACAAGTATACACTCTGGTTGGAAATGGCAAAACCACCGAGCTGATAAAAAATTGCCACACAGCCATTCGAAATCGGCGTTAAACTGTAGATCCAACCAACGCCACTGTGGTCTAGTGGCAGAGTGCCCGACTCTTGTCTCAGGAGACCCGAGTTCGGTTCTCGACTAGGGTATGGTTTCTTATCTATCTTTCTTTCTCTCTTCCTTTCTTTCTTTCATAACTTGGGGCTTTGGTACAATAAATCTTATAGGTCGTAGTACCAGACTTTCGAGTCGTCCTTCCTTCAAATAATAATAATAATAGACGCTCTGATTGTGCCTTCTTTCTCGCTGCACTTTCTATTGGCTTGAGCTATTGTATTGTATTGTATTATAGAGGTTTCTGTCGTTGTACCGCGACCTATAAGATCTATTGTACGTCCCTCTTTTCTTTCTAGTCTAATCTGCCTAGAGTACCTCATCCAGTCCAGTCTCCCTCAAGAATTTGAGTATTGCGCCCGGATCTATGGATGCCAGTTCTGTACTGGGCACTTGGTGCATGCCCAGACATTTCCTTCTTTTGTGGATCAGTGCTCCACATTGAGCTAAAATATGTTCTGATGGGCTTGAGCTATGCAAGTTCCGTTGATTTTCAACATCCGAAAAATCTTATTTTTTTGGCGATTCTGATAGAAAAAAATATGCTGATTTCGAATCGAATGTCAGTTTTTCAAAATTCAAAATGGCGGATCTAATATGGCGAAAGATTTTTTAAAAAATAATCTGATTTACTTGAATTCCGTTACTCGGGTGTTTTTGGGGTCGGAGATTACGAATCTGACATCAGATTTTGAAAATGCAAAATGGCGAATCCAATATGGCGGAAAAAATTTTAAAAAATTTATCGGATTCGCTTGAAACTCGTTTCAAGGGGTTTTTTGGAGTCATTGATTACGATTTTAATGTCAGATTTTAAAGCCTGAAAACCCCCGAAAACCGAGTTTCAAGCGAATCCAATAAACTTGAAAAAAAAAGTCGGCTATATTGAATCCGCCATTTTGAGTTTTCAAAATCCGTTGTCAGATTCTTAATCAGCGTCCCCAGAAACTCCCAAGTAATGAGTTTCAAGTGAGTTCGATTAATTTTTAGAAGCTCATCCGCAATATTAGATCCGCCATTTTAAATTTAAAAAAATTTATTTCAGATTCGTAATCAGCGATCCTGAAAACCACTGAATAACGATTTTGAAGATGTTTTCTCGAAAAGTTGTTTTTGAACGATAGGTCTCCTTTTTAGTACTAAGTAATACGGAACCCAAAAGTCAAAACCAAAAAAAAAACGACGTTTTTCAAATTTTTAACTGGAATGTCCCAGCTCGGGTATAATACACCCATGTTCATAGACGCCAGGTTAACACACTAGTACAACCATCAACAACAGTGTAAAAGAGATAGGTACAAGATTAAGCAGTAAGAAAGAGATAGCAGAGTTGAGCCGAAAAAGTAGCGGAGAAATGTCAAAATTTCAAAAATTTCACTATTAGCGCTCTAGCGCCGTTTCAAAACCACTTTCTCACCGAACTAGAATTAATGCTGGACTCTTCCTAAACCTACCCCGTAGAATTTAGGAATTTTAGCAGATCCTTTGGTCTGACTGCCGAGCAATCAGACAGGTTGTCGAGGAAATACTTTTTCAGGAACCTATATCTTGTCTTCGCCAAGGCTGGGCATTTACAAAGAAAGTGGGAAATTGTATATTTTTCTTCTAAGTTTCCGCAACTTCTGCAGTGGGTGTTAAAAGGGATGCGCAGTTTCCCTGCTTCGGTATCTATACACCAATGGCTGGTGTAGGCTGCCGTTAACCTAGCAGTATCGGTACGATACCCGGTTAAAAACTCGCGAGACCTAACCTCATTATATGAGGGCCACGTAGCACGCGAGGTAATACAGGATGTAAGTGACTTCGACTTCCAATTAGCCAGTTGAAGACAATTCAGGTATATTCCTCTCTTGGCGACTCCCAAAAGAACTGTTCTTAATAACAATATTTTTTTAAATATTTCGGCCAAGTAATCGGTTATGTTTTAGCCGAAACCGAACTGACTCCGAAGGCGAGATTTTTCGCCGAACCTGGTCTTACCCAAGCTTTGGTCTTACACAATAGCGAAGCTCGATGTAGCCTCAAAATTAGTTTTGAAAACAGTTATTTTTCTGCTGAGTATTGATACGCCTAGATAAGTAGGATTTATGAACATGAAAAAAAATATTTTCTTCTCTGTTTGAAAGATTTTCTTCCCAGATTTTTATTTTTTTATTTTATAATGGTCAATCAACACACAAGGAATTGGAAGGAAAGAAGAGAGATAGATAGGAAACCATACTCTAGCAGGGAATCGGAGTCGAGACCCCAGAGACAAGAGTGTAGCACGTTACCACTAGACCACTGAGGTTTCATTATTGTGTTATTTATGTGAATAAAATATTATAATGAACGAATATATGTCATGAATGAACTACAGTCAAATCTTGCTAAAGTTGGCCCATGATCAAATTCTAAATTTTCAATACCGTTTTATCAAAAAGTCAAATTCTATCTTGAACTTGAATATCATTCAGTTATAAATGTTCGAATCAGTGATAAAAGCGTAATCAGTTTTTATTGATTTATTTCAGAACTTATAAAAAATGGAAATATTTCACATCATTATTTTCCATCCTTTCCCAACATTAACATAAATCCTTATATTTATCTTCAAATCTTAAACTGCATTTTAAATAATAAAATCAAATTTCTCATTTACGAATAGTATTTTGTTATTTTCCCAATAAAATAATTTTTATTAGATAACAATTTTATGAGTTGTTTGCTTGTAACCATAATTTAAAACACTTAAATGTCACAACAAAATAAACACCATCATCAACACCCAAAGCGACATGTCAAAAGTTTACAACAACCATAGGATACAAGTCTATACGATTAATGAATGCGCCACGCCACCCTGAGGCAAAGATAACTATGTACAATTTTTATGATCTCATCTTCTTCATGCTCTTCTTCAATCTTCTACTGCACACACTCTATGGAATGGACCAAGGCCGTATTTAGGGGGAGGTTTTGGGGGTTCTGACTGCATCTTATTAGCAAAACCCATGCAGTTTAACCCATTATTGCTCAGAGCACCACGACTAGAAAGATCTCTTTCAATGCTGTGACTTCACGAATTTAGGGAATATATGCCAACCTCATCCGGGTTCCTTATCATTGATAATGGCTCAAATTCCCAATGATGATCATTTGAAAAAAATGAGCCTCTACTATTTTTGGTAATTTTTTTGAGGTTGTGTATATCATCAGTAGTGGGAAGTCAATGAGTTAATGAAATTATGTCCCTCACGATAATAAAAAATGCATTAGAATGCACATTGATTAACATTTATTTGAAAAAATTTAATTTGATTATTCTGTGAATTTTTTGTCACTTTTGGCCATTTTTTTGAGGTTAAGATTAAAAAAAATCCGAAAATTTTTCCTAAAATTTTAATTCTATAGGGTCCATCAAATGTATTATCGATTTAATTTATTTTATTTAAAAATCAGTTTGATAAAAATGATTTATAAATATTTTTTTCGAGTGAAAACCCCCCCTGAAAAAAATTTCTGGCTACGGCCCTGGAATGGACCATGGCGTTTAATCACTTTACCCTTTTTCAATTTCATTTTTATGCCAGTGATTATCACAGGGAATACATTGAATGTGCCTTCGAATTTTGTCCTCTTTTTTTTTAGTTCTCTCTCTCCACATCAATAATAATAAACAATAATAATTTTTAATCTGTAAATCTTAAGCTTGTTAATTGATTGTTACATTCAATCGTAGGCTCAGGTGATTATTTGTTTTTAAGTTCTTTTCAAATTCAGAACTAAATAGAAGAGTTCGTTAAAGTCTTTGGGTTGATGTTTTTGGAATCACCTTCTAAATGATTTCATGGTAATAAAAATGAAGAAAAATATATTCTTTTTTTTCTGGTTGCACGTTATTTTGACAGTAAAAAATAAAACAAACACACATATAAATACATGTGTGAGCGAGTCACAGTCACTGCACAGTTTGACAGTTTGTTTTTGTCACCTTTTTTTTGTTTTTTTTGCTGTGACTGTGGCAATTGTAATTCAATGTCCAATGTTTCCATGTCTTGCAGCGTGCGTCTACAGTCACGATGTTGTTATGGTTGACCTTTTTGTTCTATTCGTTTTTTTTTTTTAATTTTTTTCTTCTTATTTTTTTTTTTTTTGACAATGAAAATTATAACAACGTTTTTGTGGTAATTTAATTATATTATGTTTACATTTGTATTTTATTTAAATTGGAAATTGTATGCAATACCATGTTTTAGTCATGAGGGTTTCCCGGAATTTCATTGAAGAACAGGTGATAATTTTTTGTTTTTATTTTTGGTTGCGTATAGATGTAAAAATAAATTTAAGGAAAAACTGATTCTGGTTCTGTGCTTAGTGGGGGTCTTAGAGATTTATGTTGTACATGATTCGCTCAATTTAATTTATTAGCCCTTTTAATTAATTTATTAAGTGTTAGTTATTTTTTGACATAACATTTTGTAAAACAACATTTTGATAACAAATTTTGTAATCTCAAATTTAACAAGGTGGCGCAAAAGTCATTATCCTATCAGAAAATGCTCAAATCTTTTCAAAGGAGATTTTATGTCCTCGCAACTTTAGCATGTATAAAGTAAACAGAAGTAGAATCCTCGTAGACAAACCATGGATGGGAATAGATACTCCACAAGACCGGGAAGAAATTGGAATATTATAGATTATCCCATTAATCTCCCGTTTGCAAGAACTAACTAATCTAGACTTTTTTTGTCAGGGTCATATTAGTAAGCCTATGTGAATAACCCAGAAATTTTCACAACCGTAAAAGATGAAATTAAGCGAGAAATAGATCGATGGGAGATGGAATAATAATGAATTTACAAAAAACACTGTTTCAGGTTTTCTAACTAAATATTGTTGAGTAAATCCCATACAACATGAAACTAAGTCAGAACGACTTCTGTAGCCAATGTAACGAAAAAGGCGAAACAGTTGAACATTCAATGTGTCACTGCAATTGTTGAAGATCTAACTGACCTCGGTACTAAGAAAATGATTACCGGGAATCGTCAGAAATTGCGGACGAATCTTCTAAGAATTCTTAACGAATACAAAACTCTGGGATGAGTTGTAAAAAATACGGTTTATAATCAATAGACGCAATCGGTAAAACCTCGGTAATTAAGTTACCAGATCCCGCTCTCTACTTAGTCTAATCTAATCTAAACTGATCATTTCCAATTCATTTCTGGTTTATCGTTTTGCGTTTTTTCCAGTAAAAAATCTAGATACTCTCCCAGAGGTGGCAATTGATTCATTACTGAAACGTAATAGTCGGCTAACGATACCGTTCTAGTATCGGATCAACATAAATTCCGAGCCATCCCAGCTGAGAAATAAATGATCAATGGCCACTCAACCTATATACCAATTTCTTTGTTGAAAAAGTCGCCTTTGAGTTTCATTTGAAAACTCGAGAAACTACTCAAAAAACCGACAAAAATTGGCCCAAAACAATTTTTGAGTCTCCATCTGGAAGAGAAAAGTTAATTTAGTTTAGAGGTAGGAAACCTAAAGGTGTACAAAGATATCAAGAAATAAAAATTTTGAGTTCTGGAGTTGTCAAGTAATATTTTACGAAAAATTTCTTTCCCTACCCAGATGCAAGAAAACTGACTTCAGATTTGTCATCAACGACCCAAAATTAAAGTGAAACATTTCTTGAATCTACATCTGGGCCAGAAAAGTTAATTAATTAATTAATATGCTTAAAATAGGTTTTATTTCTGAAATGTTTATAGCTAAGAAACTTAAAATCGTACAAGAAAACCTGAAATGAAAACTCTGACTTTTCGAGTTGTTAACTCTAAAATTAAGAGCTTGAATATATTCTCTTGTTTTGATACTCTAAAGCGCGGTTCACGCAATATTGGCACGCAGGAAAGTTGCTGTATCTTTTTAACCAGAACACTCAGAATAACAAATAATGCATTAAATGATAAGTTTAATATTGTGTTTTAATACTATAATATTAAAAAATTAAAATTTCTTTGTTGTGCAAAAAGTTCCGGGTATTCCTTTGAATGGACCCCATCAACCTTTGAACATCCGCTCTGGATACTTTTGCGGCTATTTGGTTCCATTTTAGTAACATTGAATTCACATTTTTGACAATACCTGCATTTTTCTTCAACTTATATTTTGTAATAGCCCAGTATTTTTCGATCGGTCGAAGTTGGGGGCAATTGGGTGGATTCATATATTTGGGCACTACATCTAGTTTATTTGTCTGATACCAATCCATGGTTTTCTTAGAGTAGTGGCAACTGGCTAAATCAGGCCAAAACTACACTGGCGAATGGTGGTGACGAACAAATGGCAATAGTCGTTTCAAAAGGCACTCTTTGATGTAAATATCAGACGTCATAGAAGAGGATGTCACAAATGCCCTGGGGATTTGAGACCACAGCTGCAAATAGCCTGCTACACCATTGCTTTCTTTGCAAATTTATTCATTTTTATGTACTTGAATTTTGAGGGTACATTACCACGATTCGTTGCCATATAAAATTTTTGACCTGGAGGCTGTTTAAGATCAAATTTTACGTATGATTCATCATCCACAATAATGCATCCATTGAATTTGGTCAAAACATTATTATAAAGAAGACGAGCACGTTTTTTGGCCAGCAAATTCTGTTTGTCTGTTCTATTTGGATATTTTATAACACGATAGCACTTTAGCCCAGCTTTTATGCGTATTCGTCTAGCAGTACTTTTGCTAGTATTGAATTTTTTGGCACGATCGCTATCCGATAATCCGGGATTGCTTTTGATGGACCTCAAGATCTTTGCCTTTAATTTTAGGTTGGTGGTTCACGTTTTGTTCACAACTTTTTAAATTCTTTCAACACTAAGAGTTTCTTTATATCGTTTTATAACTCTATATACCGTTATTTTGGAGATATTTAACACTTTCGCAATCTTTGAACCAGACCACGACGGATTTTCAATAAATTTGTTCACAATCAATTTTCTATTTGCAGCTTCCATTGTGCACACAATCACCAACTTGCGATCAATTAATATGAAAAATTTATCAACTAACGGTAACGGTATTGTAAACAAATCCCAGTAAAAAATTTGTTGTTCTTATGACTAGGGGCGACGTGGTGACCACAACAAAGCGTGCCAATTTTGCGTGAACCGCGCTTTAGTTAAGTTTTTATTAGGAATATTTTTTTTCCCTGTATATTTCTTACTTTTCTTTGCCTTTCGTTCTATAGGGTCAAAATCAAAAAATGTTTATGCTTAGTATGCTCAATGGGAGACGACCTCGATAGCCTAGTGGATAGTGCACTAGACTTTCATCTGGGAGGTTCGATTCCCGTCTTCGTCTGGTGGTTAATTTTAATTACTTTCTTATATTCACTATCAATATGAAGTGTATGAGAATTATAAGATAGTGTACAAGTACACACATTGGTTGGTAATGGCAAAGCCACCAAGCCGATAAAAAATTGCCACACCGCCGTTCGGAATCGGCGTTAAACTGTAGGTCCAACTATGTGGTATCACAATGGGTCGTTCAGACCTAAGTGTGTCTCTCGACAGCCACTTCAACCTAACCTAACCTATGCTCAATGGGTGTAGTTTCTCTCTTAAGTAGCTTTACACACGGGTGCAAGCATGAACGCCTGTCTGAAAGAGAGAAGTAGAAACGATACGTAGCAAGGATGAGGTAGAAATAAGCGTGTCTTTTTCTAACTACCTATAATTTCTACTTCTCTTTTTCAGACAGGCGTTCATGCTGGCGCCTAAGAAAACTGACTTCAGATTCGTGATCAGTAACAGGAACAACTAAAACTTGAGTAAAATCTTGCTTGAATCCTCATCTGATTTTCACCTATTACACAGTTTAATTAATCCTACCATCAAAAATCTACCTGCTTGCAATGTACATAATCAATCAATTCATTCAAGAATGCATATATAAATATTTCTCTCAACCATTTTCACATAAATACTTATATGTTTTCGATTGAATCAAAAATATCTCAACTCAACATCCTATTGCGAGAACTGTCAACAACAGTGGCCAATAAATTGTCAATGGGAAGCAGCAGTAATACATCAATATTTGGCAGTTTTCTTCAGATAACTACAAAAAAAAAACTTGTGTTACTTTTTTAAAAAAATTCTTTTTTCCCCCCAAAAAAAAATGTATTGGAAGTTACACTCAGTGTGTATTATTTGTATGAATATTTATGAATTTTATATGAAAAGTAGGTATTTTATGTAATATGACACCCATAGGAAGTTACCTTGAGTGCATTTCTTTACTGACAATATGTACATATGCATGTGTGTGTGTTTATGTTTTTGTGTGAGTATTTATGTATAAATAATATTTTCCGTTCATTCATGGTTTCTTTCTGTACTGTTGTTTTTTTTTTTTTTAAGTTGCTCACTTTGGTTTCACTTTTTCTTTTCGCTTTACTAGCTACCATATAGTATCAAGTTTAAAAAGAAATTGCTAAGGCTTTTCATAATTTTAATAAGTAAGATATTAAAATGAAATATATTTTTTTTTTACTATATACAGTAGTTATTACTATATACAGCCATTCTGAAAAAAACTTCGACTTCGAACTATCAAAAAAAAGGGGAATGCAAGACATGAATTTAAATAATACCAATTCAAGTTTACGAAAAAACCTATGGCAAATAAATTTATCATTTTTATTATTTTATTTACCATAATTTTTACCAACAACCGAAATAACTCTTTAAGAAACGTTCCGTAAAAGAGTGTTTTGCAGTGTGTTGGCAAGCCTAGTTCATGAAAATAGTAACAGATGATTGTAAAGTGAGGTTATGTTTTAATAGTGTTTAGCATGCACGTTTTTTCCTCTCCGTTACCCATTTTGTTGATGTATAAGTTAGACGGACTCATTATTTTTTTAACGAAACTTTGATGATAAGGGGCCGTCCACATATTACGTAAAGCGCGAAGAGAAGTCCGATAATTTGTTACGAAGTGTTACATGGGGGAGAGGGGGATCATCAACTGTGTTACGTAACGTCGATTTTATACTATTAAATTCAGTGTAACTAAGTCAAATTAAAAAAAAAGCAAATATCACAACTAAAAATTTGTTACGTTACTAGGAGGGGGGAGGGGAAGGGTGGCCGTTTTATTACGATGTGTTACGACCAGGAGGGGAGGGGTCAAAATTGGTCAAAAATCGCGTTACGTAATATGTGAACGGCCCCTAAGAACTTGTTATCGGACCCTCAAAAGCCCTCTTTTATCAAAGAAAAATATCATTTACTTGTATGAGATCTATATCATTATAAGAGTCCCCTTGTCCTCCCCCTTATTTTAGAATGGCCGTATAGAAAAGTGTGATCCAAGTCACATACAATATCGAGAATATTTCTACTGATTACCAAAAATCTTTCTCACATCTTGATTGATGATTTTCGATCAAATTTCCTTCAAGAGACTTCTGGCTTCATAAAACATGGTAGCCCAATAAACAAGTAAACTTAGTCAACAACCAGTAACCGAGTAGGACGTGATCACCTAATTCAATTAAAATTTTAGTCATGATTAACGAATTATGACTCAATTTAGTCATGATTAAATAGGTAATCAAAATCACCACTAAATGAATGAATTAGTTATTCAGTTTTCTTAAAAATTATAAGTTGAAACTTATTACATATTGTCGGGAATATGTCAAAACCACGCTATAGGAAATATTTGTGATATCAAAAACTAAAATGGGATTTCGCAATCCTTACCTAGTTGTCAAAACCCACCAATTATTTCCCTGGAACTTGGTATTGAAAGAAAAAAGACACTCACTAATATAGAAACCACACTTTTGCTTGACAGACCTAATTTGCTTAGATGATATCTGACCACATAGTGGTCTGATAGAAAGCCCACGAGAAATCTGAGAGCGAGAGGAGGGGCAAGCTTCTTAATCTGTCTAAGCCCTGAAACGAAATGCCTACTAGATACCCACCTCTTTATAATTGATTTGGACTAGTTCAGCCGATTCCACAAAATTAATCTGGGTCTCTGTATAGAGCCGATGAGCCCTGCCTAGCATGTTCATCAGCAGCTACATTGTTTGCAATGTCACAGTAGCTTGGTACCCAAAATAGCTTAACTTTCTTACTGTCTAACACTTCTTCACCAACTTCGAAGAGAAGCTTCATAGTGAAAGTGCTTTGAGAGCTGATTGACTCTGTGCAAATGATATACGAGTAAATATTTATTCAGACAGTCAAGGCCTTGAAAAGCTGAACTATAAAATCTAAATCGATAACTAAATACTCAAATCCCCTCTAAAGCATCAATGATAAGTATAAATCCAACTCTGCTGTGCTCCAGGAGATTCTGGTAGAATGCGAAACGAGATGGTAGACAATCCTGCAAACAGGGAGCATGCCTTCAGGTAGAGCGTCGTTCAAAAATTTAGCCATAACTCAGTGTTCAGCTAATGGAGAAACTAAAGTTTTTTTTGGATAACAAAATTATTCTTGCAATAATATTCTCCGGCAAAAACTGAATTTCTGCATAGAATGCAGTTTACTAATTGTCGTGGTTATTGTGTATTGCGTTTGAAATATTAAATAAAAAATATTGGTCTTGTAGAAAACAATCTGTGTAGAAACTGGAACGTATGCTTTGTCACTGTCCAAAACTTAGCTCAATCACCTAGCTAGTAGGTTATGATTATTTTCGAACTGGAAACAGTTCAGGAGATGGCTCAAAGTTCTCATTGCCAAAGTATTCTCTAGAAAATGTTGTTAACTTTATAGACCTTTCGGGTTATGTGAGGCATTTGGTACCATTTCTAACTCAACCTAACCATAATTTCACATTCATCGGTTTTCAATATCATTCATGGTATCAGGAATGCTAATTTAAAGTTTAAAAATTTTGTTTTGCATTTTTTTACTCGTAATTCATAGTTCTTTAAAATGTTTCACTTAATTGTTAGATATATGTTGGGTTTTTTTTCACAATTAAAATCAACGTTTAATTTCGAATGTAAATTAAAAAGTCTTTTTCTATGTATATACGAATGTATATCTATCTATAGCTATACTATATAGCCCCCATTAAAAAAAAAAAATAAGAGACAATTCATTAAGCTACAATGATCATTTAATGGTGTCCTTTATGTCAATGCAGCTGTCTATATTGTTTATTCTTTATATATTTGTAAAGGAGCGCCCACTATAAAGCGGCATATTTTTGTATATTTATTTTGGTTTGTTAATCAAATACATTTGTAAAACTGTTAGAAACAATGAATGACTGAATGAATGAATGAATAAATATTATATATGAGCAAATAAATAAATGCGCCAGGAAACCTAAAATTTGCGAACAGGCAAAACAGTAAGTAAAAATAAATTTGAATAAGTATCTTTGTTAAAAGTCCTTTTAAAACGTCAATAACTGTGTTTGAACTATTATACTGAAGTGTTTGCTAATGTTTTTGATTTTAATAAACGATCGTCACATGCCTTCCAAATTATTGAAATATATAAAAAAAACATACTTCCGTTTCTCTAGAGGCTTCGTTTTTTTAAGCGAAACTTAATGCCATTAAAATAAATAAGGATCTTTGTTAAATATTTGTACTCATAAAATGTTGAAAATAAAATTCCCTAGAGTTTAATTGTTAGAAACATTTGGTTGAATATGTTTTAACAAGATTATTCACACGATCTAAAGAAAGATCATATAATAAATAGCTAGATAGTGAAATAGAAAAACACAGGGTAAAAGAAAGAGAGAGAGATATATATATTTCTTAACTAAACTTTATGTTGGCAACATTATTTTCTTCCCTCTCCCTATTGTTTATAATCGAGCAAATTAACAAAACAAATTTATGTGGTAAAATATGTCAACACTTAATTAGTGCATCGGTTCCTGCCTATCTCCTCCACTTGAGAATGCAAAGTGTAAAATAATTTTAAAAGAGGGGTGAGCATTGTGTAACTTAGTTAATAGCTATCTATAGCGTAAAGATCCAATGATCGTTTAGGATCGTTTAATGATTAATTAATATCATTTGTGATAATCTTGTTTACTCTCCCCAAAAGAAAGTCATATTATTACTATAAATATTGAAAAATATCTAAGAAATTCGAAAAAAGAAATTTTTTGAAAAGGTAAAATTAGAGAAATTTTATGTAATGCACATACAGTAATTTAAATTTATTTATGGTTTATCATTGAACATTAATTAAAATTGAGAAATGTTTTAAATTGCTACAATTCTCACAAGTTTTAAATTTCTAAAATATAAACTCATAATAATTTTGCCGGGATTTTGATAGTTCCTACATGCAGACATACATCCATTTAATTATTTAAAGTCATTTTTAATTTACATACATACATACTTAAGTATATTATTTATCTACTCTTATTTTCTTTTTTTTTTTGCTTTTTTTAAATTTATTTTCTTTATCGTCAACATTGCACAATTTTACTGCATGTATAAAATTCTTTCTACAGGGTATAAATGTATAAAAATTACTGAGATAGAGTTGCCACATCATAAAAAATTTACCCCTCTATTTCGCAGTTTTGAAATTTAATTAAATAATAACTCAATAATTACAAAAGGCAAGTTTTCTTTCTTCCCTGTCAGACGATTTCGTAAACGAAAGAGGAAACACGTGTACAGATTTAGCCGCATCGGCAAGTTTTCGTTCGTGTCGTTCGTTAATTTGACATTTCTCTTTACTCTAATTGGTCAATTTAAGTTCGCGGCATATGATTCGTATTGAGCAAGGTAAGTCATGTGAAAAATTAAATAATATTGAAGAACTTATGCGCCATCTTAAAATAATAATTTTGAGAGATTCTCAATTTTTCAACAAATTGTATTAAATTTGATTTATCATGCATTATAACAAAACACAAAGTATCAAGAACTCAGAAAAGCAAAATTGCTCAAGAAAACCTGCATAGTCGAAATGCAAAAAGAGAAATCTGTAGGGATTAAGCTGCTGCTTAGTAAACTAGTGTTTATCATAATATCACTTATTTATCTTTTGCTGAGTATAAAGAGTTTAATATGTGATTAAACTCAAATTAATTTAAAGTTATATTGAGAAGCTGGCATTAATGTAATAAAAAATTTCGGAAGTTCTACCTTCGTCGTCTACCTTACACTGGCCATTTTAGTATTTGACAATAGGGTGTATGAAAATATTGTATAACCTTTACAGAATGATTCCTTGTTCATGAATTAACCAAAGAAGAGGTTTCTAAATGATAGTAACCAGTGTCAGTATGACAAAAAAGTTTTTTTTTTCGAAAAATACTACACTCAATTTGATATGCATCAAAAGGAAAAGGTAGATAGACAACAAAGGAATACAGGACTTCAGGATATATTATTATGAATACAGTGATCACTACACAGACCCCGAAACAAGTGAGTATTGGGTAAAACCTTATTCATTCGAAAGTGTATGTCAACTATTTTGAAACCAATCTATCTCAACCCAAAAGTGCGAAAACCTCGATTTTCCCCTATGCTGTCATCTATAGAACCTAAAGGTGATTTTTTTCCTATGGGAAAAATCGATATATTGTAGTTTTAGATTAAAATTACTCGCAAAATAGATAAGAACGGAGAGAAAACTGAGAAACCAGTTCCCTAATTTTAAAGTATACTTTCGAATAAATAAGATTTCATCCAATACCTAGATATATCAATTTTATATACGATGTTATGAACAACTGCTCCTACAAAAATCTTTAAATATTAAAATGATTAAAGATACATAGTAAATGTAGTTACTCAATCTGGCAACGCTTAAACAGTAATGACACCCAAATTAATTCATATACATCTGAATATCACTGGATAAATTTGAGTCAAAATCATGTTTACACATTCCCTGATTATCTTTCAGTTAACGTTAGCAAAAATAAAAAATAAAAAAATAAATTAAAATTAGCTTACCTTTGGGAAAAAAGATTATACATAGTCAGTAAATTATTCATACATTTTTGTTGATTTTCTTGATATTTGAAGTTGAAAATTCTGAATTTTGGTTGTGTACTTTTGTAAAACTTCTGCTATCATTTTTTTTTTTTTTCTTCACATGTAATTTAAAACATTTGTTTTGTCTATTTTATTTCTTTTAAATCTTAGTTCAGATCTTACTCATCTGCATAGGGTTTATAACTGACAATTTGATGTGCCAAAATATTTAAAATTTCACGAACTGGCATATCTTGAGTCTCGTGTATTATAGCAGTAATTCGTGCACATTCCTTTATGTAATTTTCAAGCTCTTTAACATTTGGTGAGGATACTTGTCTGCGTGAATCTTTCGCTTGAATAGCCTGTATGCATTTGCCAGTCATGTGCGCTAATTGTGATCGAGGTGAACTGAAAACTTCATCCAAATCATATAGTTCCAATGGTGGTGCAGCTGGTTCACTAAAGATAGGTGGAAAAGTCTGAAAAGTAAGTGGGAAGTTTATAAAACTTTGAAAGAAGTGGTATTAATATTCGGTGGTATTTAAGTAAGTATTTACCGCAAGTTGTAATGGTGGCAATGGTATCTCAAATTGTGGTTTAATAATCTTAAGTGGTTCATATGCAACATTCAACTGCGTATATGCATCCATTACATCTTTCAGAAGGCGATTGCTTAATGTACAAAGTGTCATATCGAACATTTGCTTGAAATCAGCGGGAATTTCAGAGCCACCAATAGAATCAATGAGACAAGCTTTCGGAATATCAGCAACAAATGCAATATCGGTGAAGGTTTTGTTGTCGTTAATCTGTAAGATGAAAATAAATAAAATCAGTTGGTATTATTCTATAATCCAAATATTAGATTTATTTGGATTACATAAATATTAACAAGAACTTTACCTCAACATCATTAAAATCCAAATGCGTAAAACGTATCTCATTCGATCCCAGTAATTTCAATAAATATTCCAATATAGCATCATTTGTCTTATCACTTTGCAAGTATTTATCATGCCACATGTAACCAGAACCAATGGCGAGTATTTTGCCACCACTCTGTTCATTGCAATAATAACCAGCAAGCGGACGATTAAAAGGATAAACTACAGGTCCTGTACTCAAAAGTACATTTGCCGGCTCGGATATATTTAATGTTGCACCATAAGGATATTGAAAATGGATTTTATACTTTTCATCACTAAAATCATAATCTACTTTTTCGATTTCTTGTTTAATTATATGACGCCACATTGCCTCACACACGATGCCACCACCCACAATGCATTCTTTAGGATGAAAGTTTTTATAGTAATGTGGTCGTATAACAGTATCTGTGAGGCAGGTTTTAAAAATTTCATTACATTTTATGAATACATTTGAATTATTTGCTCAACTTACCACTATTGATGTAAATACCATATTGTTCCAAGAAGAAATTCACATTTGTATTGAATTCACTTTCACCACCTTCTCCAAGTAGCACCAACAGTTTGCCACCATTGTCAATGAAATCCTAGAAATTTTAAATATCCAATTTAGTAATTCTTTGGTGCATTTAAATGCCGATTCAATTTGCCTTCAACACTTTAAACTCCTCTTCAGTGAAACGATCTTGTGGTCCAGCAAGCACGAGAATATCAATGCGTTGCAATTTTTCCTTTTGCAATTCGACATCACTTCTGTGAATAATTAAAACAAATATAGAAAATTAAAGAAGGAACTAATTTTGTTCTTTTCTCAGCAGGCTATAATCTGAGGCTCTTATTTTTCAACACTTTTACACACTCACTGTTCAACTTTCCAATGCATTTTGATTTTACGATGCAACATTTTATAATTATCCGAGAGTTGAAAACGCTCATTTTTAGATATATCAAAACAAATAACACCTTTTGTAGACATAATTTTTAGCTTTTGAAGTTAGAAATAAAATATTGTGAAAGAACTTTGTTTTAACAAATACAGTAAAGCGTTTTCCGGTTTGTTTGTGCCGTTATCGTCACCCAGCAACATTCGACAGTGGTGGCTAATTTTATGCTTAAATCTAATAATATTCCAATGCTTTTCAAAATGTATACGCAAATATTTAAAGAAACTGTTCATCTTAATAAATTGTTGTTGAACACATTCAATGAATAGAAAACAGAACAAATAAAATGCTAAAAATCACAATGCAAAGCTGAATCCTTCTCAAATTTCTGCCCTCGTAGATTAATTCGTCATGTTTTTTTTTTTTTTTTTGTATGATTTTTTCCATTTTGTTGATACACAGTTTTCCTGCAAAATAAAATATTGCCCTTTAAAATCATACCTGTCGAAACTGTCAAAACACATTTCTGCCAACTTGAGAAAAATAAATTTCTTTTCAGTCAATTTCAGAGAAAAAAAAAGCAGCAACTCTACATTCGCGAGTGAAAATTTGGAAATTACGAAATAAATCGACAATATCGTGTGCCATTGGATAGAAAAGTTAAATAGAATCGAAATTATAGAAATGGCATCGATTTGTGGACGCATGGCGTTACGTGCTGCCGCACGCCAAAATGTTGCATACACTCCAGTTCGCTTCTGCAAGAGTAAGTGTTATCCTGGATTGACCATCAATGGCAAGAAAAGGTTATTCCGAGAAACGAGGCTCCATCATACACTGCACATATGTGTGCTGCTGTTGGTTGATTTGACAGTTCTTTGCGCCTGCTTCTTAATGTTTTTATCGTCTGAAGGGGGTTACAAATCTCACGAGGGGCTATGAAGGTTACGTAATATTAACATTTTTATATATTTTTGCAATTTTCCAACTGCAAATTTTGGAAAATTTCTAAATGAAAAATGTTAATATTTGCATTGATTTTCAATTTTCATGTGATTTATGTAATCTTTGTGCTTGGAGAAGGGATTTTGTGTGGGTAGGGAGAAAGAGAGAGAGAGTGGTGTTGGTGAGGTGTTGTTGCATTTTGCTATGTGATTTCTGCGGTCATCAAAGAGAGGTTAATTATTGATGTGTAAATTTAATTAAAAATAATTAACGCACTTCTTAGATAAAAGTATAAAGATCGTAATTGGTCTTTAATATTTCAATTAGTTTGATTATCTTTGTTTGCTGAAACGATTGCAAAAACGTCATAGGCAAAAATGATACCACCACAGCAGTTTATGTAACCTTTTTAGTTTTTTTTTTTATACCCGCTGTGTTCTGTGGACAACTTTATCACCTAGCATTCAGTTTTTATTAGCTTTTTTAGTTATACATATATTGTTGCTTTAATGTTTAAAGCTATTCATGTTGTAATGAAAGTTGTTTAATTACTTTTTAATGATTTGGAAAAACAGAAAAATAAGTTATTTCCGTTCCTTCTGTATCCAATATTGTTCTAATCACGTAGGTCTATTTGTTTGTTTCATATTTGCTACCACGTAGTAATGCTATGGGGTAAATTTCATTGTGAATCACCCTTCATAACTCCTTTAAGGAACAAAAAAAAACTATGGAACCTCAGTTGTAAAGCTAAAGCCAAAGTTTTTCTACAGTACTAAACTTCTCATTAGTTGTGCTTAGTACCACACCCTCTAAGAATTCGACAAAGCGATTATAATACAGTTTAGTTAGGGTCATTTGGTTTATACTTTTCTTTTTTTGATATCAGAAACCGTCGTGTATACTAAATTGATTCTTTATTGGTTAGGCTCTATTGATATATGCACTTTTTCTGTTTCTATATTGTATGTATGCATTAAGCTGGCTTGCAATGTTTACTTTCCCTGCTTGATTATCACTGCAATATACAAAATTAATTGAAAAAGAACCTGGACTTGTTCAGTACTCATACAGAACTGTTCAACCTTTTTTAACTCGTCTACCTTCTCGTTACCCTCAATGTTATACGGACTACATTTCTAGCACTAAGAATAAAAAAATTCAACGATTGCAAATTACAATGTTGTGAGAGCCAAAATTTGTTGAACATTCTATAGTCCCAAGTTTAGCGAGTAAGCATAGTAAGCATATTGTGAATGCTAAGTGAAGTAAGGTCTTATCTGCACACCTTGCTCTCTACCTAATGGGTAAAAACAAAATGTAGATTTGGATATTGTAAATAGTGGAGCTGCTGAACATTATTGATTAAATTTCATTTTAATAGAATATACAGACGTAGAATTAAAAATTACACTGCTGAACGATGCAACAAAACAAAAACATACTTTCCTTGACCTTACAGGCTATAGTGCTTTTGCTTTATTTTCCTCATGTTCGTCTAATGCTTCCTATATTATTTCTTACTGGTCTGCTAAGATATTGTATAAAATAATAAAATAGTCGAAGTTCCTTTTCCCATTGTGAAACCAAGTGAAACATTCGCCATTGCCATAAACTTTACCTCCTATAAATTTATAATTCATATTATTACTTATTCATTCCTATTCTTTTTTCTTTTCTTATTTGAAGTGATGAACGATCCCATGGAACACGCCACTGGTATTGAAAAGCGTGAACTTTTGGCCAAAGCCGCTGGTAATGACAACCCTTTTGACATGAAGGTATTCAAACGTGGTGCTGGTACCAAGGAAGCTCCCAATCTGATACCATCCGCATTCGAAGCACGTATTATTGGTTGCATCTGTGAGTAAAAATACAAAAAATTACTATAGAAATTATTCTCAAAAAATCTTTTCTTTTTTTTTTCACCCTCCAAATTACAGGCGAGGAAGATCAAACCTATGTACAATGGATGTGGCTGCAAAAGGGCACACCCAAACGCTGTGAATGCGGCCATTGGTTCAAATTGGTTGAGAAAGCTCCTGTTTAATTTTAATTCTTCATTCATTTAGCAAACAAAAGATAAAACAACAGCATAAACAATTTTAAGCAAAAAGTAACCAAATAAAGGAAATTTCAAATAAAGCTATGAAATTCAACAACAACAACCTACACTGAAGTACACTTAAGCGAATTATTAATTAGTTATGAAATAATAAAAATAACATCATTATTATTTCCTCTTTACTTAAAGGAAAAGCAATTTTAAATTAAAATAGATTTCAAAAAAGAAAAAACGATTAAATAGAAACAAAAACGAAAGACGCTTCATCTCCACTGAAATTGCAATTGAGTACTGCTGTGACATTTGAGTCTTAAAAAACAACAACAACAATTGTTAAATTTAATAGAAATATACAAAAGAAAGTTGTAATCTGAAAAAAAAAACATTAATTTGGAAATATGCGAATTGCAAAAAGATTATTACATACATCTGCATCTATACACACTACATCCAAGTATTTAGTGGAAACTTACAAAATGTTATTAATTATTTAAAAAGAATAATAATAAATGTAATTAATAAACCGAATGTGAAGCTTAGATTTTAAATTGGTTGCAAAATGGTTAAAAAAAAGAAGTAATATTTAAATTGTTAGTTGAACTAGAACTCTACCTATATACACATACAAATAACCAAGCCACAATAATGAGTATGAAAATGCTGTATACAAATTGACAAACTTAGAGCCTTTTGAATCTTCACCATTAATTTCCGTCTGTAAGCAGCAGCGCACCGAAATATTTTCATAACTTGCATTTTAACATAGAAAATTAGCAAGCTGGTTTATTATTGTTCGAAAAACATAAATTGGAAAAACAAGTTAACTGTGAGAAACTCTTCTACTGCAAATTTTACAAAATTTAAATACTTTTTTGCTTTTGTGATTTTCTTATAATCTATTAACGAAAAAAAAATGGGTACTGTACTTGGGCGTAGACTACTTTCACGCAGTACTGCTACTGCCAAAGAAGTTGCCCAGCGTCGTTGGTTTTCATTTACGCCAAAACGTCTCGCTGGTAAGAAGTTGAATGTTCGTAAACTTATTTCAAAAGTTATTAATTTAAAAAAAAAAAAATGCAACTGCAGAAATGAATGATCCCTTTGAACACGCTACTGGCATAGAGAAACGAGAGCTAATTGCTATTAAGGGTGGCGCCAAAGATCCATTTATGTTGAATACAATTATTAAGCGTGGAGAGGGTACTAAAGACAATCCAACAATGATACCATCTGCATTCGAGGGCAGACTAATAGGATGTGCATGTAAGTATTTGAATTTTTTTTAGATAGAACATGTCGATGGTCATACATTGACATCTCATAAGTAGTTTTTCACCACTTGTGGAAGAGACGCCTAAAACGCAATAAATTGTTATAAAAAATATGTAATATGTAAGTTAAGAAAAAAAATAGTTCTAAAAACATCTCTTATTCAAAACTATTTAAAGCCCAATTTTTAGATGTTCTTTAAATACATTTATTGCGTTTTGGTGTTATCTTCCAAAAATGGTGAAAAACTACTTACGAGGTCTCAACGTATGACCATCGATATTGCTCTGTAGTTTTTAGTTGAGTCGTGAATAAATATTCTCTCCAAAAAATGCGTTTACTTTTATTTTCGAGCACAGGAACAATGGGAGAAGGGAACAAAAATAGGTTTCGGGCATGTCAGAAAAACGAGAAGAAGAAGAAAAATTTTAAAAGCCTTCCTTTTGCTAAAGAAAAGTAAAAAAAAATAGTGTCAACGCGGAAATTTTTGCGCAACTTGCTCACATTATAGGTTGAGAGTAACAAATTAAAGAAAAAAATCCTGATATCTCAAAAAGTTTCAGCAAATAAAAACTGTTAAGAAATTTGACTTACAAATTATAATAACAAGTTATAATTCTATTATTTTGGAGCAATCTCTCAAAGCTATAGTTCTTTGCTGCTTTAATTGACGTGGTTAATTTTCTCCTTTCCTCTTCCGCTTAATTACGATAAGGGAAGCGCAAAGAGTAGTACACTTACACAATAGCATACGTAAATTTACACATATCGTGGCTTGTTGTAAGCCAAATGTACCGTATTTTTTATTACTATAGCGAAAAAACTATAATTCCGTAATGAACCCATAAATTTGTAGACAAGTCTGTGATTGGTTACTAACCTCTCAAAATCTTTTCTTATATTAGGCAGAGGAAATCGATTCGCATGTTGGATGTGGTTAGAAAAGGATTGTCCAAAACGTTGTGAATGTGGTCATTGGTTTGCAATACAAGAAATTAAACCGCTGTAAACCACAAACACCAACAAAAAAGAACTAATATATATTAATAGAATAATATTGTATACCATTAATAAAACTACTAAAAAAAATTATTGTTGAAATGTTTTTATTTTTATATGCCTACGTGTAAAAGTGTCATATATTTTAAATGTGTAAAAATAATTACAACTAACTAATTGTGTAGCCGCATAACAAATATCCACTGTTACCACTCATATTCACTTCTGGATGTGAGCGATTTGGCAATATTTGATACATGCGTAACCAATTCGATGTTAAATGCAAGTTTGTCACATTCGAGCTAGTTTTCAGTTCGACATACAGTTCCATGAGTACTTCTTTACATTGACTGTATACGACAATGGGGCGTGAAGGTTTTACAAATGGTAACAAAGTATGTACAATATTTATGGGATGCTCTTTGGCTGCAACAACCAATGAATCAAATTTGGCATGCATAAATGTGCTAGCACGACGATTTTCTAACTGCCATTTGAGTGCGGGTGCACTACCTTCACTGGAGGTGGCGGTTTCGGCAGCAATTTCGTTAATTTTCTCAGTTATTGATGCAACAGCTGCAGATTTTTTTAAATGATATGAGAAAAAATATTTGAAAATTATTTTTATTTATTCCAACAAATGTTGGAAGCTTTTTTCGTTCGCTCGGTAAGTCGAACGAAGTTTTTCTTACCTGTTTGATCAATATCTAATTTCTGCTTTTTGCTGCTTGGTTCTGATTCTTCTGCTATAGCTGTCACACTCTTCTCTGCAGCTTGGACAACAGCTTTTTCCAAATTCTCTGCTGTATCATTTAAATCTTTTGCTGCTTCGCTTGTTTTTTCTGCTGCATTGTCTGGATTTTCAACTGCTTCGGGTAACAGATTTTCCTCAGCACTACCCAAATCTTTTACTGTATCGTCCAATTTCTCTGCTGCATCGCCCTGGTAGTACTCGCGCAATACTGAATAAATATTCACCGAAATACAACGTTCCAATTGTTCTTCCGGTAAATTTAAAGCCAGCATTGCTTGTTTTTGTGGCGTATTCCCCGGATGCAAATGTATCAAATGCGCTTTAGTATTGGCACCCATTGAATTCAAGAAACTTGCCGGCAACAAACCATTCGTGCCACTCTCATACATCAAAAAGTTTCCAAATGCACTCACGTTCGCATACGATATCAATTGGGAAAGCGTATCCATACGCATGCCCATTATTTTCTCAGCATCTTGGCGATAGTATATTTCTGTAATTAAACGAATTGAAGGACGCCGTATTTGCACAAATTCAAAATACTTTTTTTCTTTTTTCTTCAAGTACTTTTCCTGTGAATATTCGGTCTTGGCGTGAAATGTTTTCGAGTTCTCAACAATCTTTTCAATGATTTTCGAAGATTCGTTGCATTCTTCACGCAATTGTTCAATATCTTCCGGTTTGAGCGCCTGCGAATCACCGTCATCGATAACGTTCCGATTGTCTACGCCACTTGCTGAAATACCCAAAACTTCACGTATATCACGTAAATCTGTTTCACTGCACAGTTTTAGAGATTGTAAGCGTTGGTTTCCACCACGCCCTCGTCCGCTGCTCCTCCCGGATGTCGTCTCTTTCGGATGCATTTTAAATGTAGCACTGTACGGTTGATCCAATAAGCCACGCAATTCAAGCTGATCTTTACCAAGCATTGTCGTTGCATCTAAACTACCGAATTTTTGCAGTTTCGTGTATTTTTGACGCTGTATAACGATGTAATCGCCCAGTTGAATTGTTGGGTTTGCAGACATTATTCTTATTTTTTATTTAAATTATAAATAAATAAATAACTTGTACAATTTAAACTTTTGCAATGAAAATGTCAAAATTTCTCATACACGTGAGGAAAAAGTAATGCGTTCGTAAAAATATGTACACATTTTGCTGCGTTTTGAGTGCTTATTTTCTTACGAACGGTTCACGAAATTGACAGCAAACATATGATCGAAAGCAACTAAATTAAATAAAGAACAAGAGAAGCGGCTTTTTATTTTTTTTCATTAAATTTTTTAATTAAAATTTACTAGAATAAATTCAACACAAATATGGCCAAACATCATCCGGATTTAATTTTCTGCCGCAAACAACCTGGCGTTGGTAAGATATTGGATATATTTATATGAATCTCTTAACATTTTTAAAACTTTCACAGCTATTGGACGTCTTTGTGAGAAATGTGACGGCAAATGTGTCATATGTGATTCCTATGTACGCCCGTGCACTCTAGTCAGAATATGCGATGAATGCAATTATGGTTCATATCAGGGACGTTGTGTTATCTGTGGCGGGCCAGGAGTCTCAGATGCTTATTACTGTAAGGAGTGTACGATACAAGAAAAAGATGTAAGTTCAATGGGGTTTATTAATATATGCTGCATGTTTATTAAAAGTTATATGTTACTATTAATAGCGTGATGGTTGTCCGAAAATTGTCAATTTGGGAAGCTCCAAAACAGATTTGTTCTATGAGAGAAAGAAATATGGTTTCAAACAAAAGTATGTATGACATCTTGTTGAGGTACATCAAACGATCAGTAATAATGTTGCAGTAGAATCTAGAATAAAGCTCAAAATCGAAATTGACAATATACTGATCGTTTAGGTTATCTCAAATATCCCTATATTGGCCTAATTTTTTAACTTTTTTCTTTTACAGTTATTAGCGGCATCCTGAATATCTCTGCATTTAAATTCAATGAATTTATATTTAATTTTAGTTTATAAGAACTTTGAAAATAAGAGGACTATAATAAATAAATATAATGTACCTCGCTTTTTATTATGAGGACTTGAATAACAAATTTCTAGTTTTCCTATTTATAATTTAGACGACTCATGAATTAAAAAGGCATATAAAAATGTGTCAATTCCACAGGTAAGTAAGTTCCCATTCCGAGATATTTTTGTTTTGTGATTCTTACAAAGCATTGCTAGAGATACTTTTGACGCTCGAGTTGAAAGATTGAGGTAAGCCCGAGTAAATCGGTAAATTAAACGACCCGAAAGTCAGGCACTGCGACCTATAAAACCTTTCCGACCTGAGCAAATGCAACTTGAAGTATTTATATCTAGATCCTGCAAAGTCTCCCCTTTTTTAAATAGAGAATTAATTTGTAACATTTTACGTGTTATATTTAAGTTTATTCAGTATTAATAAAATTGTGTTATAATTATAAATTTGGAATACATGTTATTTTCGAATTCGTAGCCATTATTAGTCTAAGCTTCAACAATCTCATACTGCAAGCACAATTTATCAAAATCCAGTGACTTTTTCTCCATATCAGTGATAAATTCACTTTTAGGATAGAACTGTTTCACTTGTTCCCAATAACGTGCTACTGTTTCAGAAGATTTCCCGGTCAAGTGCGACAACACCATCATATTTATCAAGGTATCGTAATCATTGTGTTTCTTGGCCAATGCATCTCGCAAAACGGCCTCAGCTTCTTCATAACGTTCCAAACCCAAATGTACCACTGCCTGTCCATTCAATAGCAATGGTGTAGGCTTATATTTTTCACAAAACTCTTGGAAAATATGGAATGCATCTTGTGCTTGTTCTGTGCCCAAGCTTAACGCAACCCAGGCTTGTGCCAATTGTGTAAGTGTAGCATCATCGGAAATTTCTTGCATTTTTGCAACTAATTGTTTTGCCAAATCGATGCGATTCAAACGTAACAAACATTGCACGGAAAGTGCCATAGATTCTAGATTTGTTGACCCATGTAAAATTTTCAAAGCATTCTCAAATTGACCATCATAACAGTAGACTATTGCGGTAGCAATATGCCAGATATTAGTATCATCTTCCTCGCTAACTACTTTGTCAGTAAGCTTGCTAAGAATATCTTCAATGTGTCCGGGTTGTTCGAATGCTTCGTGTACATAGCGTAGTGCTAGCAATGCAGTATCGTTGTTCTCCTTTATGTCACTGGCAATTAGACGCCCCGAATCTATAGACAAATAAGAGAGATACATATACGATAGCAGGTCCGTGCTAGCAGTGCCTTGTTCGGGTAGCACAAAGTTAATGGAGCCCATGAAGTTGCCAATGTAATATTCATTGCGTGCATAGAAGAGAGTAGAGTTGGTGTCCTCGTCATTTTGAAGTGATTTACTCATTTTGGCGTATGTGGTTAAACTGTAAATAAATTTATTTGATGAATAATTGACAAAATGCTCTATTGTTTTTGCTGCCTACCTTTATTTCTATAAAATTATTCACAATTCTTCCACAGAAGTATTTCTCTTTGACAGTTTTTCGTATGACGTGTAAATGTCAACATCACGTAGATGAGATGTGTTCCGAAGTGATTTGGGTGTGTTCAGTGAAATGTATTGGTGTGCTATGTAGCTGTGTTGAAAAGAAATAGAAAATAAAGATACATAAATAGAAATTTTGTAGGCATTCGAGAGTTTAAATTATACTAAACTGCCAAAAGTAACCCGGTTTCAATTTAAATTGGCAAGTTTTTTTAAAAATAAATCGTTGATTGTTAGAAGAAGGCCTACAAGGAAAAACTCTTCAGCAATCCTGCACCGTTTGTGAATCGTTTAATTATCGGTGCTTGAAAATAGAACATAACTGCCGTAGATAAGTGGATATTATAAAAAGGTAAGTGAAATCCCGAGTACCACAACCATTTCTAACAAAAACTCTCTACGCTTATTCTAAAAACCATGTTACAATTAGTTTTTTGATAATCAACTAAAAAATAAAATAGAAACATTCATATTTGGAATGCAATTTAATTGATATTTAATTCAAAATTTTCAATATATGCTGAGTTATAGCAGATTTTTCATTTGCTGCTTCCTCAATAATATCAAAGTGATCGTAATTTTCAAATATTTTGAAATCAACGTGTAATCCTGCTTCAAGAAGTTTTTTAGCATATTCCCGCGACTGCCCGATAAATGTTTCACTATCGTTTTCCGCAACTAAAACATTTATGCTGATTTTATTGATTTTACAGAATCCAATTAGATTTTCATCCAAATTCGTGCAAATCGGTGACAATTCTATAGCTGTGTTGGCAGATAATCCTAGAATATTATTTGGATTAGCACTCTCCAAGTTCCATAATTCACGTAAATCATAAAGCCCACATATCAGGAAAAATGTGTAGGATATTGCTGGATACATACAGAATATTCTTGAATAACTCGATGAAAATAGTAATGTAGCTAAATGAGCTCCTGCTGAGTGACCACAAAATACGATTTTACTGTAATTACATAGAAATATTAGAACTTTTTACTTATCTAGATTAACAATGTTTGATTGAAATTGCCGATATTTTATTTTTATGAATTCATTATGAAAATTGAAAAAACATTTTTTCATACGCACACTAAAATTATCTCAATTCTTCATAAAAAACTTACCTAGCATTTGTCGCTTTAGCATATTGAAATAACCAATCATAGAAGTTCAACATTTGTTCGGTTAGTTGTTCCAATGTTACACGCGGACATAGATTATAGTCAACCACAACAACACGATAACCATGCTCAACTAATGGCGCAACAAATGATCCCGAGGATGTTTTATCCAAATCTTGCCAATAACCTCCATGAATATAAACGAAAATTGGTGTATCTACAAACAAAACTATTATAAGATCAAACAGCAAATAGAAATAAAAGTGGAACTAACCATATTCTTTTAGTTTATAGTAAATGTCCAATAGCTGATTGTCGTCAACACTGCCATACCTTATGTTTGTACGCATTTGATATTTGTCACTCACTCTTGCAGTTTCTAAAGAAAATGTTAATTAAATTTGCAAAAAAAAAAAAAAAACACATATTCCAATGATATTCACCTTTTGCAGTGACTTTCAGAAAATTATCCACAATGGATTCATTTGGTTTGGAAGCATCTTGAAATCTTTTTGTATTTAAGCTAGGTGAATATTCCTTATCTAAATTAATGTTACTCGATGTTGATAAATACATTGCTTTGAAACAACCACTCACTCTAATAACAGCTTATCAACAACTAATTTTATACATTCATCAATCGAAACTTATAGCTTTAGAGCTAATTTGCCTGCTATCTATCTACCGCATTGAGTATTTAATATAAGAACCTGTTTTAAATGAAAACGAGAAGCTCAAACATAGAGATTGTTGTTGCTTTAGTTAATGTAAATAAAAATGTTTAATTGCAAGACAAGAAATTGAAATTTAGAGGGAGGTGTATGAAATAGAGAGTATTTCTGAATTTTCAACTAATCAGTATATTTTAGCAAAATAATAGCTTAGTAACCCTGAATATTATTGACTTTTTCTATGTTTATATATAGAAGAGAAACACTGTAGTAACTGATTACATTAGATTAGATAGATTAAGGAGGTCGGTATGATGCTCCCAGATCACTATGGTCATCTCTCTGGTGTCTCTCGAGGAAATAATTTATTTTGTAGCTCTCCTAAGAAGAAAGTGGTTCTCTCTTTAGATTAACCTTTTGCTATATCCTAAGTAACGAAGACGAACTTACCATTTATTCACATTTCTCATAATTAAAATTCATTTTTTTTTATATATATATTTTATATAAATCCTTTTTTATTATAATGTTCAGTTAAATTAAATTCTTAAATCTGAAGAAATTTTTAAAAAATATACACTTATATTTTTGTTTTTTGTTTGCTTTTTTTTCTTTTTTTTGTTTGTTTTTTTTTTTTTTTTTTTTTTTTAGATTAAGTGTAACTTATATAGTAGGTATTAATGTATAAATATTTAATGATATTTACAAAAGAAAATAAATTTTCTGTATTTTTCTTAAACATTTTAAAGTATACACTAAAGTTTTCATTAAAAATATGTACAGTTATGAAGGAAGTTTTTGAAAGAAAGAAGACAAATGTAAATTTAACATATTTTAAAAATAATGAGAAAAGTACATATAATTATGTTAATCTTCAAACAAGCCAAGTTCATAAAGTTATTGATGCCTCAGCGTAATTAATGCAAAATGAAACTTTCGATACCATACCGATAGGAACCGAAAATACATTAGACCTAGCCCGATTTATGTTTAAATTTAAATCATAGGTATTTTTTTTTTTTTTTGTTAAAAAGTGCTCCAACTCGGATTTGTTTGAAGATTGAGTTAACGATATGTAGTTCGGATAATTAATAAATTACAAATAATAATATAACAGAAGTATTAAAGAATGTGATATTGTAATACATTCAGTCAAAAAAATGGAACATGATTTGATGTAATTTAGTTTAGCAAATTTAATAAAGAAAAATGTATAGACATTATTCATTCTTGCGAATAATAAAATTAAAAGCGATTCTAAATTTCCAATTGTTTTTCAGAGTTTAAAAAAGCTATGTTCTTTGCATTTTAATATATTCTAAATTTTTGTTCAAAACAATAAACTGAAAAATGATGGTATTAAATTCTTCAACAATTTTTTTCCGAATTATAAAAATATTTAAGTTCATGAGAATGAACCACAATTTCATTTCCATTTTTCAGAAAAAAAAAATATTTCTTTTGTTTAAAAAGCTGAATTTTCGCGACATTCCAGTTTCAAAATATCGTTTTCTTCAACATTTCTGTATTACAGTTAAAATAGGTAGATATAGACAAAAACAGGATATTTCAAAAATGTATACACATTTTAATAGCACAGAATTCATATAGACTAAACCAAAGCACTTAGACTAAACCAAAGTACTCAGTCTCAAATACCATTGTATTGTATTCAATACTTAATTTGTCAGTATTACAAATCGGTCAAGACTTGGAAGGCGTAAAAATTCAAATACGTATACATTTTCGCGATATTCTGTAAATTATAGATTATGTATAAAATATCTATCTACAGAAAAAATTTTCAACTAAAAAAATAACGAAAAAAAAAAAAAAATTAAGGAAAAAGGAAACTTAATAATATGAATTAAGTAAAAACTATGTTTCTTCATCAGAAATGACGATTTCAGCAAGAGTGCGTTGTTGTTGGTGTTGTGATTGATTTTTTATTATTGATTTTTGTGCAACTGTTGTTGTTGTTGTTACTATTGGTGGCGTTGATGATGTTGTTGCTGCTGGTGTTGTCAATTTGGCTGTGCTACTTTGCTGCTGCTGCTGCACATTTGTGACTTTATTTTGACTACTAATGTTTTGTTTATTACTATTACTAATATTATTTCGACTATTAATTATTAGACTAGAGACGGAAACAATTTTTAAACTAGTAGACGCGGTGATATCTGTAACATCTTTAAGCTTTCCATTAGGAAGTTGTAGCTGTTGCTGTTGTTGTGATTGTTTATCTATATCTACTACATTACTATGATCTACCATATCGCCAGTCTTTATTCTCGTCGTCACATTATTATTCACAGTTGTTGTTGCGGTTGTTTGTTTATCACATACCTTCGAAGAACTTATCTGCAGTTCTTCGGTTTTTGTTGTTTTTGTTACTACTGCGGTTGCTGTTTCTGTTTCTGTTACTATTGTCCTTTCTTTATCATTATTATTATTGTTATTATTATTATTGAAAATTGTTTTTATTATGGTTTCCGTCTCATTTATTTTAATATTTATCTCGGAATTGCTATTGTTGTTGTCTTTTTCTTCTCTACTCTTATTTGTAGCTGTTGATGATAGATGCGTTTCATTATCTGATTCTGCATCCGATAAATCACCATTTGCTAAATTTTCAACATGCTGTTCAATATCACTGCCATCATCTGTATCGCTTTCATCATCTTCCTCATCATCATTTGTATTTTCCGTGTCTTTACTATTATTTTCAGTTTTCACAATAATTTCATCGTTATCTTTGTCACCATCATTATCATCGGTAGCACCACTTTCCCCAGTATTTGTTTTGAGCTTTTCCTGCAATCGCGCTTCTTTTTGCTCTTCAGCAGTCAAATCCTGTTCACGTGCATATCTATGGAAACAAAAATTAATGAATAAGATTTCAACTCAAAAATTTTATTTGATGACAGCTCTACCACTTACTTTTCAATAATTTCACTTATTTTTGTTTGATTCTTTTGATTTTCACTTAATTTAGCCAATAGTGTTGGATCTGTGGTAGCTGGATCCTTTGAATTGGCCGTAAAATGTGTGACGGTCTCATAAAGATCAGTCTTGCGTCTAGATTGTAGTAATTTTCCCACCTTAATGAATGCATCTTGCGCTGTAAAGTAAAGGATATGTTATATTACACAAAAGAAATATATAATATATAAAAAAGACTGCATTGGCATGCAGGAGATTTGATATGTAAACCTCGTCCAAACGAATGAGTGCAACATACGCAGCATGTAAAGCATATATGTAGGCACATATAGTATACAATTAAAAATCAGTTAATTATATTACAAAGCTTAAAACGCTAGAAGTTGCTTACACATTACCATACATATATATGCATTAAGGTGCCTCACGAAACATAGTAGGTGCTACCTCAAAAACTAAAACTGAAACTTGGTTTATTTTATGAAGATTCCTAAAATGATTCGGATCTAGCGATAAAAATCGATTTAAAAAAAACTTTAAAAAATCATATTTTTAATGAGAACATTTTTCATTTGGTTACTTTTGCCCATATAAATAGTTTACAAATAAAAATAATAAGTATTTCAATTGCTTTATGAGATTTTAATTTGTTTACTCTTTATTTTCACGCATTCAGTGGAAATCACATATAAAATCACTAAAGACATAAACAAAACTCAATACTTGAGTTATTGAACATATTTTTTAAAATATTTTTTTTTTAAATTGTAGCAATTTTCATGTAGATAAATGTAAACTCCGCCTAACAATAGCACCCTTCCATACAAAAAATGATTTTTGAAGTTTTTCGATATCAAGCATTACCTTGATATGCCCAATATCCTATATGCAGATCTTCAGAAATGTTTGATTTGGTTTGAATGAGAATTTATTCAATCAAAATATAAACTTTTTGAAGTTTACTACATATAGGTCATTGAACATATCTGGGTTAATGTATGTATACTATACTAGAAGGTAGCAACAACTTCTTTTTTTTTTGTATGGAACTTGAGGCACAGTAATATTATTAAAAGCATAATTATTGTTCACGTTGTTTTTGTGGTTAGTCGTATAGTTGTTGGTGTATAAAAATGATATGAGCACAAAATGAGAGAGAGAAAGATTGCAACCACACCTAGTAACTGTATTCTTAGTGGTGTTGTTGTTGGTGTATAAAAATGATATAATCATAGAGCAAAAAGGAGAGAAAGAGAAACTTTACAGTTACGCGAGAAACAAAAAACATAAAATTTGCTCTAAATAGAAACACATTCATCCATTTTGAACTGGCACCAGAGCCATGATAGAATTTAAAAAATTCTTGAAACAAAGTTTGCTTTTGACTTCAATTAAAAAAACATATTATGTAGCTACAAGGGGGCTAAGCACACCTACTAGTACACAACAAATTAAATAAGTTATAAGTATAAAAATATTAGGTTAAATGTTATTAACACAAAAATATGAAAAATATGCGCTTTTATATATATTTTTTTAATTTCTGTTAAAAAAATCATCTGTACTATTTCAAAATGAGCTAGGAGGTAAAACATTGTAAGGGTAAGTCGGAGTTTATATCTGCAAGAAAAATGCGCCATTTTTTCAGATAGCCTTTTTGAGGATAAATTGCTTTAAACGACAAACCGCAAATTTCTTCCATTATAAAATGGAAAACTGTGCGAGAGAGTAAAATTTGAACTGCATGGTCATCGAATGATGCAGCTTTCGTTACCATATAAAACCAGTGTTGCATTGTGATATTATTCACCAAATCCATTTTTAGGAGCAAAATAGTACACTTTCGCCTTAACATAGCTGCAATGATATACGTATCCGACATATTCTTAATCACCTAAGAAGTTTCTAACACTATTCATAAATCCCGCTTGTTATTTCAAATCAGTAATGCCTAGCTCATAACAGATATTAGAGACTCAAAGGTCGGGTTTACCTCATAGATTTATCAGGTTTGCGATTTCTTCATTTATTTGTTATTGATCAAAATGCTTTATGAACTTGACTACCTGATCAAAATATCGATCGGTTTATTCCTATACTCACCCACACGTTTCATTTCGAAATTAGTTAACCCAAGCGAATACTGACGATTGCAATGTTCCAGCATACGCATCACATCGTAGTAGTCGGGAAATTCTTTGGTGCGATTAATAAACGCTTGCAATGTTTTATTAAATTGCGAAAACGTGGTACCATTGAATTGTATCGGTTTCTTAACAAGCCGATGTGCATTTTTACTTTCCCCCGTGAGATCGCATATTTTCTCGTAAATCTATTTGAAATAAAATATACTTTTAATAGCGAAAATTGCACAATCATGTGTAGTCAATATAAATTTACCTGGCATGCACGTTTTTTGGAACGTTCCACCTGCAAATAACTCGAATCATCGTCATCCCAATCGACTTCAGCCTCTTCGAGCTTTTCAATTCTTTTCGTAAGTATATACAGAGCTTTATTTAATTTTTTAATTTGCTCATCTGTGCGTTTGTTGCCTGTCGATCCAACGGCATTACCACTGCCGCCAGCACTTGATTCCTCGTTATTCATCACAACCGCTTTACTTTTACGTCGCACTTTTAGTTCATCAACAATCGTTTTTAAGTTATAGTAGACGAGTTCAGGATCAGCACGTATGCGTTCCTTTACGGTGCGTACAGTCTTGCGGAAGCCACGGGATCGCACAAAATCCGGATGCACATCATAATAATATTTAATCAGTTTCGTATTTATTAGTTTCTCCATATCATCAGAGGATTCAGCAACGCGACACGCCTTTATTAGCTCATCATATTCTGGTTCAAGCGGTGTTCTTTTAGAAACATCTGAAGGATCATTGCCATCAGGAGTTGCTGTTGAATCATCCAAATTTACGCAGATCACATTGCTATCATTTCTGGATTCACCATTTAGTTTTGGAAACGCGCTTGACGGAGAATCGGTTTTGGTGTGAGTGGGTGATTCATCCAAATTAATAATTGCATTTGGTTTTTCTGGTGAATCTGTAAGATCCAGTACAGCAACATTTGTGGATGAGGCGCTGCGCTTGTGATGAATTAATTGCGGCGGCTTTGGCGAGATTGTTTTGCTCATGTGTGAATTTGGTGGTGTAGATGTTGGCGTGGGCGGTTTTGGTGAATTTGATGATGAAGTGGATGGTAACGAATCCATTATAAAATCATCACCAAGTGATCTTTGTGGCATTACAGTTCTCTGTTGCTGCTGGCGTTGTAACATCCACGCTTCATCGTTATGCTTCAATACTGTGGTAGGTTTGATGCGTCGCACCACTTTCTCACTTTGATGCTGCATGGACACTGTAGTTGTATTGTTGGACGATATCGATTTTAACATTGAATTTGGTAATACATGTGATGGCGATTTCAAAACCGGTGATGCCATTGGTGAAGACGCTGTTACAGCATTTACTCCACGTTTGGATGGCAACTGAATTTTAAAATTACTACTATTGCTTACATTGAAAGATGATTGCATTGCAGTTGTTGTAATCGCAGTTGATGAAATTTGATTTGTTGGATTATGAACCAATTTTGGACTAATCATAAGTTGTTGCTCATTGAATGTCGATGCTGCCGCATGCGGAGGAGTCGCCAACAATTGTAATGGTGGTGTAGAACTTTCTCCCGACATCGATTGAACCGACGTTATTATTGGTATTAGTGTAGCTGTTGTTGTAGTGCTCGCTGCAGCGGTTACTGGCGCACCGCTTGTAAGTGTAGGCGGTGTATGGAGATGACGTTGTTGCTGTTGTGGTGGAGTTGGCGTCTTTCGTTTCCGCATATGTGGTGACGGTTGCAATTGTGGCATCATTTGATATTGTGGTTGATGTTTCATTGCTGCCGCTGCTGTTACTGTTGCTGCCGGAGGGGTCGATGTTCTATGACGCTGACTTTCATTCGGGCTGCTACCTCTGCTGCTACTTTTAGTGAAAGCAGCATTTATTTTGGGTAATATTGGTATTTGTGGTTTTGCAATATTTGTCATTGCTTTTGCAAGCAATGTGGAACTAATACCGCCTGCTGCCGACGAAGACGATGACCCATTATTACTACTAATATTAGGGCCGGTGCTTTTTGTCATTGCTACTGGTACGGGACTGTGACGTGTAACTGTGATACCACTTGGTATGGTTCTTGATTTTCGTTCTTTCACAAGTTTTGCATTTAACGATGCAGATGTTCCGGTTGTATTTGTTTTAATTGGTGTAATAGTTGCTGGTATAGGTCGTGACAGACAGGGCTGTTTAGCAGGAGCCTAAAAGTATGCAATAATTAGGTGTTAATCAAAAATTCTAAATAGTGACATTAAAAACTGAAAACTTTCGGAGTAAAAGCAGCTCGTGATAATCAAAGTTAAAACTTTGAAGCGAAATCTTTATGTTAGTCAAATTCATTGTAAAAAAAAATTTTACGCTTCTTACATAGTTATGTTTTACCCCAGAGGTACATAAATATTTTTAGATTTCTAAAATATTTCCTTTAGCCCGGAATCTGCTACCAATATCAACTTAATAGGAACATATCCTGCCATATATTCCTTCAGCCGTAAAATAATTGTATTCTTTTCAAAGATGTTAAAATTAAAAAAAAGGCATGGCGCATACCTACAACTGCACAAATACATATCTTTAAAACGATGCCAAAAGAAATAACGAATTTATTTACAAACGCATGCTGTCAATAGTAGAAACTCACGTGCCCGAAAGAGAGAGGTATCTGTTTTATGTGAAATAATAGGTTTCGAAATCGAATGCTAATTCTTGTTATACTCTTTGTGCCGTAGTTAACATAAACTACTCATCTGACTGAGATATAGGATTTTACATATTTATTTTTAAGTGCTCAAAACTGCATTCATAGCAACCACTTATTTGCAATTCAAACGATAGATGTGTATAAACCTAAGCCTAGTGCAGATAATTAATTTATCTCCATCTTACAGATAAGAATTTTTGAAAATCATGAAGCAATTATAATTATTTGATTTTAAGATATTCTATTTTGTTTTCCAAAATAAAAATTGATAATTTTTTGTTTTTGCTTTTTAGTTGCATTTAAAGTAAATAACATTGAGAGATAAAAATAGGTTTTTAGATTTTCGTTAGTGAGGGGACTCCAAATAAAAATCAGGGAATTTGAGGAAGCGAAAAAAAAAGACTTAACCGACATATTTCCTCAAAGTCTAAAACCGAGTCTTAAAACTGTCGGTTATGCACGTCTGAGGTATATTTGCTTGCTTGAATACAAAGTATTGAACTTATTTCTTTTTATATACCTATTGCATTGAAATAAATGCAAAGCTATCTGTTAGATAAAATTTTAATATACCATACTCTTTTATGTAGTACGGCTGCCAAGAAAATATTAAATAATATATTTTACTTAGTTTTCCTCCCTAGCAATTTGAAATTGATCGATATTAAATCGAAAAAAAAAAGAATTTTAAACCACTCAATTGACAATTATCGGCCTAATTTGTCTTCAAATTACAAAATTATCGATAAAAATACAATATCACATGAGAATGTAAACAAACGTACAAATTTATGGTAATACCAATTTCATATAAACTGTTGAAACTGTACCAATTGTTGTTCATATTTATTATCGTATGTACATTACACACACATAAAACCCAGCACGAATGAATGCAATAGCAGCAATTATTTTGCTAGCAACAAAAACAACAAGTAAAACGTCTACAACAGATTCCATATTCAAGAAAAACCAAAGCAACCGACCAACCTTAAAAAAAAATAGAGGTAACAACGAAACCCACATTTCCACCCGGCCTCATAAGTAGGTATATATACACCAGATACTAAAGAACGGTGAAAAACAACAAAAATAAAAGGCGGGAAAATAAAAGTGGAGACATGATAACATTAAATGTGGAGATTTTGAAAATACTCCGAATAATCCAAATAAATGATGAAATAAACATTCATCTACAAAACAACTATTTAACTATTCTTGCAGAGCTATTAGCTGCTGCCTATGCTTAATTCGTAAACTAATTGCGTGTTATTTTTCTATATATATATATATATATATATATATATATATACGTAAATATATATAGATATATACATATATGCATATACACGTACATACCAATAAGAATAAATAGAAATACAAATGATTAATGGACAAAATGAATGAAAAATTATAAAACGGCAACACTGTTATCGCATTTGTGTTAGTTAAAAATGTATAAAATAAAATACACACTTAAACAAATGTGGACATTATTTTTCTTTCATTTTTAATACATTCATAAAATCTTCTTTTACATGGTTGTTATATGGGTAGGAATCACTTATTAGTGATGAACAATTATTCAAGTACCGATTAGAATTGTATGTGAAGTTAATAAGTTTAATACTACTACTGACTATCGTTAAGTCTAGAATCATGTTACGATCGGAGATCATCATATTTAGTTTGTTGGAAGAAATTGTTGTTGGCATTTCCTTCTTCCTACCTTTCAAGAAAAATTCAGATCTGGTAACTCCCAAAAAACGATAACGAAAATATTATCGTAGTACCATACTTTTAATATTCCTAATTCTAATCGAAATCACTATTGAAAATCTCATCTGTAAAAACTCAAAGTTGAGATATTCGGACAACACTATATAGTGATTTTGACATTTCGCCTCAACATACATTGATGCATGTCATAAAATTTTCTTTTAGTTCAACTCATTAGTTTTTCATTTCCAACACAACCGATTATTTTTAATTTATGTCAAGTACTCAATAGTTTTACTCATCAACATATTCGCCACCTCTTTCTCATTTATGTATATTTGCTGCGCGTACATGGATGTGTATGCGAAAAAGTCTCCACTGCACTTCGCCTCATATGTGTAGAAAAGTAGAAAAATCGTACCAATTTTGATGGAATAAACACAGCGCAGGCAGACAAACGTAGTGTCTATGGTTGTGGTTTTTAACGTTCGCACAGCACAGGCAAAATACAATTAACTAGTACTTTTTTTTTTCTTTGCTTTTACACAATTATACTTTTTGCAATTTACCTCATCTTCTTCATCCGACGAATCCAAAACAATAATTGAGCTCATTTTTTTTAGCGCACACTTTCCACACTTATTTTCGTTAATATTTTAGCGCCTTTGCGATATTCACGATTATGTATTTTTCACAAATTTATGAAATAATTCTTATTCACATGAACTAATTTTGGGCAAAAAGCGGCGCCACTTTTCTCATTCACTTTTGATATCCGCATTCGACGGCGAATAATGGACGACTTGTGCAATTTTACTCAATGCCCACAAGTTTTAACTTGCTTGCTTCATTTTCTCGGCGACTAAATGTTTTTTTTTATTATTTTTCCCCCAAATTTTTCCCGTAGAAATGAACTCGATTCCAAAATAATATCGTCGATTCCAATCATTGTTTGACATTTCTTGAAATATGAGTGCGTGTTTGTGTGTGTTTGAGGCGAATTTGCCTTGTCAAATAAAATTTTCTCAAACACCAGGGATGTATGTTCGCATGCAACATAAGAGAAAACGGGTGACACTCAAATTTAGAGATTAATTATCGGCTCGATAATTTCTATATTTCAAATATTTACCTGCCTCGAATAATTACAGAGAAACCAAATTCTACAATAGCTATACGATAAAAAGAAAATTAAAAATATACATTAAATTCTCAAAATAATATTTTCATTAAGAAAATGCTTTTAAAAACAAATTTTTAGTTCTAAAAATACTATCTGCCTAACTATATTAATTAACCCATTAAGAAAAAAAAAAGGGCATCACAAAATTATTTATGAAAAAAGCAATATATCAATACTAACATGCTGGATATTCAGTTTATTCGGTGGTATTGAGTAATGAGTAATACAGACGAATTAATATAGGGTTATATTTTCACCATAACAGCGAATCAGTTCGAGTCTGTAAATTGTTCTTCATGAATGCATTAGACATGAAATCCTCAAGAGAAAAATTAGTAGAAAATGCTGTTAATTAAATGCCACTGCTCAAAGCCCACATTTTTAAAGCAAGACATTTTCATTCATTAATTCAAATTAAAATGAAAATAATTCGTAATTCTAGTTGCTGAAAGGCAGTATGTTCTATATTCGATTTCAGTCAATCGCAGACTTGGGAACATTTCATTTCAATTTGAAAATTCATGTGCTTGATGGGAAGCACTTGACTGAACTAAGTGCAGTCGATATTAACGATCCTTTCCTAAAAAGTACCGAATACCGTCTCTAGATATTGGAGTTCAATTACCATCGTTGTGAGTAGCCGAAGATGCCGTGTTGAATATTAAATCCAATCAAGCAGTGTGGCCAACTTTGGTTTTTTCAAAATACGCTAAAATGAAGAATAAAACTAATTTTTATATACATTTCAACTTTTTCACTAACACAGGCACACATCTGATACTTCTAGTCAATGAAAATTTCTTCGATTTTTCGAAAATATTTTAAATTAAAAAAACGCATTGAGCGCTAAATCACTTTTTTCCGCGTTTTAATTTTCAAAAAGCACTAAAAAAAGCGGGAAAAGCGCTGAGTTGGCCACACTGCAATCAAGTTAGACTTATTAAATATTTATTGTATGATATATATTTATTCATTCTGAGATTGATTAAACTTCAAAGAAGTTACATATAGTTTTGGTATTTTATTCAACCATCAATATACAAATTTCTACTAATGCATTTAAGTTCACAATTGCACATTTAATTAAAAATAATTATGAGATGTATTTTTCTGATATCGCTATTACCTGGAAAATAGTAATAAGTTTCCTCATTCATATAAAAAACATAAAACGAAATGGAAGCTTAAAAATCTCAGATCTAAGAAGTCCAATGTAAACGACGTAAGCATTGGGGCATGGTAGAAGTATTTCGAGGTAGATGTATTTTTCCAAAAAGTACCCATTTTTGACAAGTAAAAGAAACATTTTTGAGATGCATTTTTTAAAATGGGTATAAAAGAAGAGTTATTAATACTACTTTTATTACTTAGTACTAAATTATAAATTTTTTTTATAATAAAAAAAGAGTATAAATAATGTTATTTAAAATGGTTTCCTTTATTTAGCAAATACCTTGAACATGTTAAGAGTTAAAAAATAATATAAAAAGCAGCAACTTATTCTTCCTATGTACTATGTACTGCAATACTATGGAAATTATTTTCTTATATATTCTTACTTAAAAATTGAACTATGGAAATACAACGCTGTTGCAAAACGAAAAATAGTAATAAAATAACGAAAAGATAATTTAATGCAGATATCAAAGGAGCGTAAAGTATTCGCAGATTAACTTTACAAAAATAAAGATTTCTAAGTCAAAGAACATAAAAACGTTACTGGTGATTATTAGTATTACAATAGTTCTGTAGGACGCGGTGCACATCTCTAAACGTAATAATAGTAATTTCTCGAATACATTATGTTTTCAAAAAGTTCAGGTTACATTTAAAATCAAGCTTTAAGTATCTATACTTTTGTGACACACTGTAAATACTTGTTTTATTTTCGTTTAGAAAAAATATATTTCATTTAAATTGTTTTATTTTTTTTTCAACCTGGAAAATGTAAAATTAATATGGATTGGTTTGATTATCGTCGAATTGCTCTAGTGCTAATGGTCGTACTTTTATCAATCACAGCTGTAGTCTATATTTATGTAAATCCAGTGAAAACCGAATAGATGCTGTTTGCTATTAATTTTCACAAAATGTGCATAAAAAATTCAATATAAAAGTTCTGCGAAATCAAAACTACGTAGGTATATATTCACAATAAAGAAAACATTCCAAATACAGTTTATGAATACTACACCAGTAATTTTGGAGTGATTCTAAAGAAAAAACTAATTGAAATATGACGGAGATTAAGACAATACCTATTGCAATTTGTGTTGTGTTCGTTTGGACATTATGTATTTTAGCGTTTTTGTGCAATGTCAATCCTGATGCAACAAATAAAACCAACATTACTGATATAATTTTGATCCAAAGGAGACGAATCATGGACAAAACATATCCAAACATCGCCAATTTTCGTAATTGCACACTGGATGGTGGAGGTACACCTACGCGAAGTATACTAATCGCTCCCTGCTCATCTAGCCTTTATGGATTAATACATATGTTTTCGAAAATGCCTGGAAGCTACCATCATTATGCACCATTATTTAATTTTGGCTGCCGTAGAATTCGAGACAGTGAATCAATTAAACGAGCTTTAGAAACTTTAAATGATACATTTCATTGCAATTATAAGAAATTGGGACCGTTAATGCATTCTATTAGAACAAACCGTATATTCAAACGTTATTATGGCCATCAGCGAAAATTCTGTAGAATGTATAAACAACTTTGTTGGGAAACGAAATTTTTATCCAGCATGTGCAAATTATATCCCTATCAATCAATGACAGTTTATCGTTTGGGCTTGGAAAATGTTGCTAAATTATTGGCCGATACCGGGTAAGTTTGCCTGATTAAAATTTGTTAGCTTATGTAAGATAAGTTGTGGTGTCGAACGTAGCAAGGTGTTGGGAGCAGGAAAATTTAGTTTATTTTGACAAAGTTTATCAAATACATAGTTTTTAAATATGTGTTTGACTTGAGTAAGGGCCTTAAAGTTTGTAATTTTTGTCATTTGTTTTCATTATTAAGTGACTCGATATTTTAGGATTATTAGCAATGTGTAAGAAAACATACATTAAAAACAATCCTATACACAAATGAAAAAGAATAAAAGTGATTTAGTATTACTTCACTTTATGATCCGTTAACCCTTAAATGCCCACTGTAACTTTAAAAGTACAACCATTTACACTGACTTCTTAGTATATGATTTTTTTAGTATACTTAAAAACTCTGTATAAGCTTGGTTGTCTTTTGAAAAATTATGTTTCTTAAGCTATGGACAAAACGGGTTGGAATTTTTTCTTTAGTTCTTAGATTTTTATATTCTTTTATCTTTTGCAAACTTACTTGAAAATTAATTATTGTAATAAATTGGCTTAATTGCACAATAATGCCAGATGAAGAATGCCACATAAAGTTTCAGAGCCTGCTACGGTTCCTCATCGGCGATCTTTGTGATAGTTCCCTTGTTCAACAATGTGAGTAAAAATATTGTAATGTAACTGAAATTTAGAAGATAATACCTTCACTGAATAGTAAGGGCCTTCATGTAAACAAATAAATGCCTTGAAAAACTCGTAAACTGCGTAAATTGTGTAAACTTATCAAAATTTCATATCACTACTGTTCTATATACTTGTTGCTATTGTTCTCTGACACTTCATTACATATTGGTCAGATTTTCTGACATCTAATATGAAAGTTGTCTTTTTTTCGTATAGAAAAAAACTTACTTAAATCAAATTAATACCTTGATAACTAATTTTGCATATAGATTTTTGACTTGATTTAAAAGACAAAAACTTTCGGAACCTAATATACTCAATAAGGCCCTTATTTAAGCTCGAAAATGTCTTATAAGCGCGTAAAACTTGAAAACGTAGAAGCGTCGAAATGAATGGTCAAATTTCGTATGGAAAATAGCTTATTCGCACTTCGTTTCAAGACAATTTTGGGTCGAAAACCGTCTCGAAAGTTTGCAATTCCAGATAAAAATGAATGATGCAATGTGGCAACAAAATTCAAGAAGGGTTAAGTAGCATTTTACAAAATCAGATGTTTTATGTTTATTTCATTATTTAAACGAGGCGAAAAGTAAAAGTTCAAATATAAAATAATTTTTTTTTTATATTAAATTGATTTCTTTACTATTTCAGAATGATTTTTCCATTTCTGATTTATTCTGAAGAGGTTTAAAAAACTCAACTTTCTTTCATGATTTTTGTTTTATTGCATTACATGAAAACAGCTGAATTTTTCCTGCTCTGCTTCATTTATTATTATAAATGACATTGAGTATTGTTATGCGCTATTATACATTAAGTTTCTATACCAGAATCTTCAAAGTCTCATGTTTTTTTGAAGATACAGCTGATTTTCTAAGGATATTTTAAAAGAAATCGGGCTTTTCAAAAACTAGTAACCATTTTGTTGAATTTGAAATTTTTTGTGAAAATTTGAATTCATGAGCATTTAAGGGTTAATTTATTAAGTTTTTGCACAAAGCTTAAAGTTAAACAGAAAATAATCAAATTTCAATAGATAAATTGTAACATGTTACACGAACGATGCTACACAAATGAATCAATTGAAAAAAGTCTAATAAATGCAACTCTGTGTATTTAAGGACACAAAAAAATCAACACTACACAAATGTCAAAACAATAGCAAAAATCTGAAAAGATTTCAGTTTGACATTTGCTCTCAAAGTGTTCGGTATTGTTTGCAAAGGGGAAATGTTACAATAAAACAAAAAATAATATGTGAAGTGATTTATTCAAAAGAGCAAACTACAAAAAGCCAAAAACAACAACAAATATAAATAATGTGAAACATCGCGCGAAAATTTAGTTGAAAATAGATTATGATATAAAAGTGTTTTCTTAATTTTTTTTTTATTTTGTACAAATATTTCCTGTAATATTGTGGAGCCTTGAAAAATTCGATTCTCTCGCACATAGTTCATCGCAGCCAGCGTAGAGGACGAGAGCGAAAGAATAGAAAACAACAAAATAAGAAAATTGTTGTGTGCTTTCCATGTCCATTAAATCGGAAACAGACTCGGCGACAGTTTCGCTACTCACTGGAGCACCCGTGGACAGTGGTGCGGCCATCAGGACACGCGCTCAGCAACGCATTACTCTCACAACAAAGCGACGAAAAATGTCCCGTCGCGCTAATCTCATTGGCATCTGTGGCGTTAGCAGTTTATGCATTCTACTGCTGATTGCCACAGCTCAACATCGGCCCACCTCATTGACCATGTCATCGTCAGCAGGAGGTGGTGTTGCAGGAGGCGGCTCTGCTGGTTCAGGTGGTGCTGCCTCCGGGTTTGCTGGTGGTCGTCATGGTAGCGGAGTATTAGATACTGGAGCCATGCCACTGCAAAATGCCATTATATATAATATGAGTGCTTCCATAGCGGATGTCCTGGCGGCACAGCGCGCTCGAATTCAAACCGAAATGGAGAATTTCGAATATCCATCGGGTCGCTTCGGTGTTGATGCGGAGAAGCTGCAAGATCTAACGCCCGAAACGGAGGGCTCACCGGTGCGCAGCATCGTCGTTACAACTTGGCGTTCAGGATCAACATTCCTCGGTGATATACTCAATGCCATGCCAGGCAATTACTATCACTACGAGCCATTGTTGAATTTTGATATAAAACAAGTACGCGATAGCGACGATGCTCAAGTGGCAATAAATAATTTGAAAAATCTACTCAATTGCGATTATGCCGATATGGAGGAGTATTTGAATTATGGAAAAACTCATACGTATCTATTCGAGCATAATGAACGTCTGTGGAGCGTATGCAAAGAGTTTCCGCATTTCTGTTGGCGTGCAAAATTTTTAACATCGTTTTGTAAATTATTCCCAATGCAAAGTATGAAAACTGTACGTTTGCGCTTGACAGATGCCGAAGATCTACTCGAAGATAAAGGGTGAGTCAGTTTATTTAATAGAAAATATTGCACTTTAACCTAATACTGAGGCATGAACACTCATGCCTCAATAGTTAAAATATTTATACTGTGACTAGAATTTACCATAGATATAATGCTAAATTTTACAATTTTTAATGATTTTTATTGCTTCACTCACTACAAGTTTTTCAATAGATGCCCAGTAATACTTACAGCATGATTTTTACTATCTGTATTACTGACCGTGTAAGGCCACCTAAATAAAACCAAAAATGTTTACTTTAAATTCAAATAAATAAAAATGCAAATCTAAGTGTACCAAATTTCAAATTTCAAACTTCTATTCTTCAGCATTTTGAATTATTGCCACTACTACAACAGTAGCCCTAAATTAAACATAGATAAAGCTATTGCGACAAAAATACCCTGACATGCTTATCAGCTTCTACAATATGTATGCACACAGTTCATTTTAATATATTTAAAATGTTTATTTTCCAGTTCAAATGTATAAACTAACTACCAAAAAAAAATTTGTCATCTTAAAAAAAAAACCTTGAGTTTGATTTTGTGGTTTTTTTTTTTTTCAATTTTAGTTTCCTCAGAACATAATATATTTAACTGTGTATTTTCCATAATTCTTTATTAATTTTGTGGTTAAAAGTTGTGTTAGAAGTTAGTTATTTATTTTCATTTACTTCAAGCACGATTTTAATATGTTTTTAATATGCCATTGAAGTAAATTTACTTTGTCATTGAGTTTTATTTACATCCTACAATGCAAATTAAGATTTCCTTTGATTCGATTTGCTAAAATTAAGCGATTTTCCTGAAAGTTTTAACAGTATCCAATAGTTTGCAGAATTATTTCATCATTATTACAATTTATTAATTTTACAATAAATTTTGAAACTAATATTTATAAAAAAAAAACTAGTTGCCAGGAGCTATCAGCTCAAAAAAAAATTTTTTAAAGTGTATTTAAAAAGCCTAAAAAAGAATTTATCTTATTGTTTTTGCCAAAAGATATTGGGAGTATGAATATTTAAACTCGTAATTGTGACTAACTTCATATCTATCATACGCGCCATTTTTTTTTTTTTTTTTGACATTGACAGCTATTCTATCTCGAAGAGCGCCAAAAATACTATAAGAATTGATCTGTCAAATAATTTTCATAATTTTACAAAAGTGTTTTACTATAGCTGAAAATGTCGAATTTCGTGCCAACAAAACAACATTTGCGGGAAGTTTCAATTTACTTCTTCCATTTAAAGAAAAACGCAACTGAAGCACATCGTTTACTCACTGAAGCTTATCCTGACTGTGCTATAGACGTTAGAATGTGTCAGGTGTGGTATGCCCGTTTCAAAAGTGGTGATTTTGATGTTGAAGACAGGGAACGTTCAGGCGGCTCGAAAAAGTTCGAAGATGAAGAATTGAAGGCATTACTCGAAGAAGATTCATGTCAAACGCAACAAGAACTTGCAGAATCTTTAGGAGTTGATCAATCAACCATTTCTAAATGATTAAAAGCATTGGGAATGATTCAAAAGCAAGGAAATTGGGTGCCGTACGAATTGAAGCCGAGAGACGTCGAACGATGATTTTTCACATGTGAACTGCTGATTGAACGACAGAAAAGAAAGGGTTTTCTGCATCGTATTGTGATTGGCGATGAAAAGTGTATACGTTACGATAACCCAAAGCGTAAAAAAACATGGGGACCGCCCGGACATGCATCAACATCAACGGCAAAGCCGAACATCCATGGATCCAAGCTCATGCTGTGTATTTGGTGGGATATGAATGGTGTCGTGTATTATGAGCTATTGAAACCGAATGAAACGATCACTGGCGACCGCTACCGACTACAATTGATGCGTTTGAGCCGAGCATTAAAGGATAAGAGGCCAGAATATGAGAATAGACACGACAAAGTTATTCTTCAGCACAATGCTCGGCCGCATGTTGCAAGGCAAGTAAAAACGTACTTGGAAACGCTGAAATGGGAAGTGCTACCCCACCCGCCGTATTCTCCAGACATTGGTCCTTCTGATTACCACTTGTTCCGATCGATGACACATGGCCTGGTTGAACAGCACTTTCGTTCTTTCGAAGAACTCAAAAAATGGGTCGATTCGTGGATAGCCTCAAAAGATGAGGAGTTCTTTCGACGCGGAATCCGTATGCTACCAGAAAGATGGGAAAAGGTTGTGGATAACGATGGACAATACTTTAAAGAATGAATTTATAATCACTTTTTCACAATAAATGTCCAAATTACGAAAAAAATACGAGTTTATACATTCATACTCCCAATAGTCTGCTCTTAGACTGTGAGATTAGTCTTATCAGATGTTTGATATTCTCACCATTTAAGAGCAAAATAGTTCCAAAAATAGCTCACATAGTTTAATTCGCGTATTTAGTAAACAGAGAAAAGGATTAAAAATATCCCATATAAATGCTCAAAGCCTCAATAATAAAATTGACTGTTACTTGAAATTATTGAAAACTTATCTCTGTCGTACTGTAATGTGTTAGTTAGTGGTGATTTCAATTGCAATTTGCTTACAGGCAATTTACTCAAGTTTAGCATGCAAACCATAGGATTATATACAGCCGGTAATTTTTTTGCCTACTCATTTCACCCAATCAAATGCCACTCTTCTAGACGTGTTTTTTGTTAACGAATTAACACAAGTTAAATTTTATGATTAAATATCTGTTCCTGTCTTCTCGAAACATGATCTAATTTTTCTTACCTATGATTATCTATTTGAGGCTGATTCAGAATCATTCCGTTACAGAGATTTTAAGAATATTAATTACACTCAACTAAGGCAAGCTATATGTGCTATTAAATGGAATAATATTTTCACTATGACATCTGTGGATTCTCTAATTAATTTTCTACAGGATAATATTAATTTCTTGTTTGATGAATTTGTTCCCCCGAAAGTCAAAACTATTAAGCATTCTCAAAAGCCTTGGTTCAATAATAGCAGTAAAAAATATCCATTTCGAAGTCAATATAATCGTTTACATCTCATGCCAAAATGTTCCAGATCAGTATTTGAGATGTATTTACCATTTTGTGGCTTACTGAGTACTATAAAAGATGTCTTAGTTTAAAACAGAGGTGCTCAAGCCTTATGCACTTAGGGCAGATTTGTTTTTGTAAAAGCGCTCGTTTCTCATCTCTCTTCTTTGCCTATACCAAAGTGCAAAGCAACAACACTTTTGTATGCTTTGTTGGTACACATTGCTGACAGTTATCTTCAATGTCGATTTTGTTGTTGTCTAACGTATGAGTTTATTATAATAAAGTTTATATGTATTGGTGTTTGTACATCATAAGAAACTTTTGGGCACCCCTGATTTAAAACATTACATCTCTAGAAAAAAAACATAAAGAACTCTCTTCCGATCTCAACACCCAAGAGAATACAACAACAATTTCAACTCAGCAGAAGTCAGATTAGTGTTGCCATAGATTTCCTATGGATTTTACATTGGCACCAGTTGATAAGGGAGAAAATGAGTCAACAGTGATTAAAATTACTCTCTCAATCGATCTCTTTTGATTTTTTAATTTATATGAAAGATAACAACAACTTTGTTTTCTCGGTTTTTGCTTAAAATGAGACAGTTTATATGGCGAAGGCGAAAAAACAGCAGAGCTTATATTATATTAGGGTCATTGTGATAGTCTACTAGGGACCTATATAAAAAATAATGCATTCAAAAGCATTGTAAAATTTTTGAATAGCATACAATTTTTAAATATTTTTTCATAAAAAGGCTTTAATTTATTATTTTCTTTCCATATGATGATAGGTATAACAAAAACAATTCTGTTAAACTATTTGACTTAGATACACAAGACAACAGAAAATGAAAACTTTAACATTAATTTTAGCTGAAACGAAAAAAGTACATACAAAATAAAATTCTATAAACTAAAAAAAAACGAAATTGTCAGATAATTTATTTGGCTAGCATTGAAAACGATGACAGCATATACGCGTCTCGACATTGATTCCATCATTGAACCAAAGGTGGAAAGCTAAATTTTTTTTTTTTTTTTCATTCAGTTTCAATAGCCCATTAAGATTCTTGGCTCCTTTAAGGACTCAATTTGCCGACCACCAGCGTATACACGTTGAGATAAAATTCATCAAAACGTACTCTATAGGATTTAGATCTAAGCTGATGGCTGGCCATTCCATTAAATTTATATATTTTTCAGATAAAAAATGTTTAGTTGCTTTTGCATTATTAATAGCGGCGTTGTATTGCTAGAAAATTCATGATTCATCGTAAAATTTTTCCGAAAATCAAGTAATCAACTAATCAAAATCTCAATATAAGCGACTATATTCATTTTATGGCTAGCAAAGCAAATGGGGATCGGTATATTAAACCGAAACACTGTCCATACCATCAGTGATCCATCTTGAAAGTTTCTGGAGTGGTGAATTTTTTATTTTCATCGAATATCATTCCAATATTTCTGAAGTCCATCAGGGCCGTCTGAATTTAACTTTTTTTTGCCACGTATTTCCACTCATCATGTTTTTCAGCGAAGGATATAAACATACTTCAAACCTCTTTCAAATCACATACATTAAAGTGTTGCACAGACAGTTCGAGAATAGAATTAGTAACGGGTGTATTGTAATGTATTGACATTCTGAGCCTCTGGGGGGACTCCCAGCATCATGGAAATGGAAATCCTCGCCATAGGGCTGTGTATTTAATTTAACCTCGGTCGTAAGTGTAAATGTCAGTACATAGTTATATACTCTGATATTCCAGCCGTCAGTCCTATGAGATATCTTTAACGCTAGTCTGGGAATGCCTAGAGCTACTGAATGAGTTATGCAAGACAAGCTAGATAACCATTTTTTGGGTTCCTGGCCTGGGCATACATGGAAACGAGTTAGCCGATTGGTTAGCAAGGAAGGTAGCGGCCAAGAATCATATTAGCGCCGAACTCTTTATAGGTATAGGAACTACTAATATTATAAAAAAAAAAAACGAAAAGAAGAGAAAAAGGTGGGTAAATTAACCTACTTTGCTCAAAACCCTAAGTTTAGATAGTCAAAGAGAGCCGCTTTATGTCTGAAACTAAGTATGAACAATTTCAGAATCATTACGGGTTTCTTTTCAGAGCATAGCAAATTGAGGGAACATATGAAAAATTTAGATATCGGGCAAGACAGCACCCCTGTTGTTTTTATCAGAATGAAAACTAGACCCTGGAGCTAATCTTCCTACACTGCGAGGCTTTCACTCACAGGCGCAAAAGATATCTTAGGCATTACCGACCATATCCCTATCGAGGGTCTTCAATGAGACCGGTCTATCTGAGTGCTAATAATAATAATGTATTTACTAGGAGTACAATCGACCGGATTAATCGGAATGCACTACACCCATTGAAATCAATCAATCAAATCGTTTTAATAACTTTATTATTACCTATTTTTCTTTGTTTGTTTTTTTGTTTTTTTTTGCTTAACTAAATTCAATAATTAATAACAAAAGATAAACGAAATTGTTATGTTGAGTTTATCAGTTCTCATAGTTTAATGTTGCTTTAAAAAAAAAAATTCAAATAATAAAAATTGTTTATTTATCTAGAAATGATTGTTTATCTCTAGTACATATCTTTGAAATAGCGTATAAAGTATTAATTAAAAAGTTAAGTAAATTGTGATAAAAAAAAACATATTTGTTGATTTAATTTAAAAAAAATATATAAACAAATAATAAGTACGAGTGTTTAACTCGCACAAATGTTGTATTCTTTTCTTCTTTACTTAATTTTGTTTGGCTAAAAATTAACTAGGCTAAAACAAAATCATATTGAATTACATACTAGTGGTGTACATACATACATATATATATATATATGAAAACCAAATTGTATTGTTGAGATACACGACCTACCTTACTTAAATTCATACATGCATACATACATACATATGTGAGATACTTATTTATTTAATTGTGTGAAAAGTATCTCTTAGTTTGACAATTTGTTATTGTATTCAGTGGTAAATATTGTGGTTGTCGTATGTGCTGCTTGTAGTACATTTTTTTTTGTTGTAATAAAAAAACAAAAACAAGTAAGAAAAGTTACAATAAAAATGAAGATTTCATTTTTTTTCTATATGAGAGATGCTCTTCTTTTTCATACTCTCATCATGTACACTACAAAAACAATTGTTTATTTCATGCATTTAAGTAGGTGAAAAGAGTATGGGTTTTTTTGTTTTTGTTGCTTTGAAAGTGGTGAAAATGTCGGGCAATTTCACCTTATCCTATTTCACTCTTTCCTTTGCTACAAAAACAAACATTTGTTTGAAGTATGTATGATGCAGTTGAAATTGGTTTTATGTAAACTTAAAAAATTGCCTACGCATTGTGCTTCCAGGTAGATACATAAGTATTTTCAAATAAAGTACTGAGTCTTATTTTTTATATTTTCTCATAGTTGTACTTGTATTAATTTTTCTTTAGTCATAACAATATGTACCTTTGCTTCTTACGTGACTTCACAAAATTTAATACACCAAGTAATGGGTGGTCTATCAGTTAGTTTCTTTTTCATTTGGAAAGAAAACATAATTTTTATGAAGGAAAATCGAAATTCTTTATGGATAATGGAATGGTGGGTCTGTGCCATTTATGCATGGAATTGAATATTGCACCAATCGTCACTGCGGTTCCGCTTGGTGATTTTTTCCAATACGAGGCGGTCTATGACCATACTTGAATTATTAAAACCCCCCCCCCAAAAAAAAAAAAAAAAAAATCTAAAGAGATCAAATCACACAAACTTGAACGCCAATTGACATTCAAATTTCTCGAAATTAGGTTATCTGATAACTTATCGACCAATAAGTTGATTGTTTCACGAACGAGCTGTGCGCGCTGTTGTGTGGTCTTCCTGAAACCAAAGATCATCGGCATTAATTCGGTCATAAAAAGAAAGTTTCAAAATGGAAAAGTAATCAACACATGGATCACCTAGTATAATTTCTTTCTACTGTATTGATATTTCTACTGCTGCGCATATTGAGAGAATTTTACGCTCACTCAATGGAATACATTGATTATGATTGGTTATTTGATGGCGTAGCGTTGAAGAATTTGTCTTTGTGTATGATTATAAATATCAGCAAATAGAACATAAATGATTTCTACATTTTGCTAGAAACATTTACTTTTCTATTGCATTATTATTTTTAAGTTGGAAATAATTTTCATTAAAGAATAATCAATAAAGCGAATTTGCTTCCCCTGTCATGGTTTGCGCTGCTTTAAGTTGTCTGACTAATGCATTATTTTACAGAAGACAAGATTTTTTTGTTTGACATAAAATAAGAAAACTCAAATATTGCTTCAAAACTTTCCATACTCTCCTGGATAGAAAAAACACTTTAACTGGACAAAAAATAAAGGCAAATTGGGTTAATAGACATGGCACCTAATCGCATGTATAGTACTAAAAACAAGGAGACAATAAATTAATAATACTCATTGGAAAATTAGTTTCGAATATTCTGCAATCAATTTTAGTTAATTTAGAATCCAATAAATTTGAAATGCTCTGAAATCAATAATTTTTTTGTTAATCTCAACCCAATCACTTTAGAATATTTTAGAATCAATTTGTAATAATTTGAACCTAATCATTTTAGAATATTCTAAAATTAATTTAAAATAACCTGAACCCAATAAATTTTAGTATATTTTAGATTAATCTGATTCTAATCAATTTTAAATATTCTGAAATCAATTTAAAATAATCGGAGCCCAATCAATTTGGAATATTCTGAAATCATTTTGGAATACACTGAGCTCAATTGAATTAGAACATCTTGGGTTAATTTGAACCCAATCGATTTGGATTAGTCTGAACCTAACCAATTTTGAATATTCTGAAATCAATTTGAGTTAATTTAAACCCAATAAATTTAAAATATTCAGAAATAAATTTACGGAAATCTGAAATCAATCAATTTAAAATACTTTAATATCGATTTGATATAATTTGAACGCAACGAATTTCAGAATATTTTTGAAACAATCTGGCCCCAGTCAAATTTAAAATAATGCGAGTCAAATTCATTTTAAATATTCTAAAATTAATTTGAAATAAATTGAATTCCTTTAATTTCGAATATCGAATATAACTAGGAATATTTAAAATCAAATTTGCGTTAATTTGAACCCAATCAATTTGGAATATTCTCAAATTAATTTAGTTAATCAGAACCGAATCAATTTGGAATATTTCGAAATAAATTTAAATATTCTGAAATGAATTTGGAATATTCTGAAATGAATTTGGAATATTCTGAAATGAATTTGGAATATTCTGAAATGAATTTGGAATATTCTTAAATGAATTTGGAATATTCTGAAATGAATTTGGAATATTCTGAAATGAATTTGGAATATTCTGAAATGAATTTGGAATATTCTGAAATGAATTTGGAATATTCTAAAATGAATTTGGAATATTCTGAAATGAATTTGGAATATTCTGAAATGAATTTGGAATATTCTGAAATGAATTTGGAATATTCTGAAATGAGTTTGGAATTTTCTGAAATGAATTTGGAATATTCTGAAATGAATTTGGAATATTCTTAAATGAATTTGGAATATTCTGAAATGAATTTGGAATATTCTGAAATGAATTTGGAATATTCTGAAATGAATTTGGAATATTCTGAAATGAATTTGGAATATTCTGAAATGAATTTGAAATATTTTGAAATGAATTTGGAATATTTTGAAATGAATTTGGAATATTCTGAAATGAATTTGGAATATTCGGAAATGAATTTGGAATATTTTGAAAAGAATTTGGAATATTCTGAAATGAATTTGGAATATTTTGAAATGAATTTGGAATATTTGGAATATTCTGAAATGAATTTAGAATATTCTGAAATGAATTTGGAATATTCTGAAATGAATTTGGAATATTCTGAAATAAATTTGGAATATTCTTAAATGAATTTGGAATATTCTGAAATGAATTTGGAATATTTCGGAATCAATTCGAATATTCTGAAATGAATTTGGAATATTCTGAAATGAATTTGGAATATTCTGAAATGAATTTTGAATATTCTGAAATGAATTTGGAATATTCTGAAATAAATTTGGAATATTCTTAAATGAATTTGGAATATTCTGAAATGAATTTGGAATATTTCGGAATCAATTCGAATATTCTGAAATGAATTTGGAATATTCTGAAATGAATTTAGAATAAACTGAATTCAATCCATTTAAAGTATTTTGAAATCAATTACGAAGAATCTGAACCCAAATCAATGTGGGATGTTCTGAAATCAATTTCTGATTTTCTATAGGAATCATTGGGCAAGTAGGAGTGGCACTTTCCATACAAATATCAAAATATCAGGTCCTATTTTATTGGTTTCTAAAATTTTATACCATTTTGAGGATTTTTTTTAATCAAATGCACATAGATCAAGTAAGTATAGGTTCCAAAAATCGCCGCCATAGGGAAGAAATTTTTTTTAACTTTACTTCCGCCCGTTTTTTATCTGGAATTAAAAGCTTTATTGTCAAAAAGTACTTACAGATGTAGTAGAAGTATTGTCCGTCACTAGCGACAACTTTCGTCCATCTCGTCTGCAATTTTCGGATTCCTTCTCGAGAAAACGTAATCCATGATTGGATCCATTTTTCGACTTCTTCGTACGAACGGAAAAGCTGCTCTGCCAGGCCGTGCGCCATCGGACGAAACATATGGTAGTCGGAATTAGCGATGCTTAGAGAGTACGGTAGGTGAGGCAGGGTTTCTAAGTATGTCTTTACCACTTTTCCGACGTGTGGCCGAGCATTGTCATGCTGGAGGATGACTTTTGTCGTGTCTCTCTCGGTACTGTGGCAGTTTTTCCTTCAATGCTCGACTCAAACGCATTAATTGCATTCGATACCGATCTCCTGTGATGGTTTCACTCGGTTTCAGTAGCTCGTAGTATATTACGTCAAGCTAGTCCCGCAAATGACGAGAACGTGGCTCGAAAACAGATATTTTGAATTGAGAATGGAAACAACTTCGACTAATGCGGTGATGTCGATACTTTAACAGATGTCCAAACTCACTTTATGACAATTTTGATCTACGTATTTCGACCCGAGTCCTCACCGATGTAGCCATCTATCGGAAAACGGCGGATGTAAAGTTGTACACCTAATAGTTTCTTTATTAAATTTTTGAATAGTTCAAGAACAATTCGACCAGTCTTTTAAAATCGCATAAAAATTAAAAATCGATTATCTGCAGCAGTATAGTATAATTAAGCTATTTCTTTTTTTTTTTTTACTTTAATTTTAACTTTAATTTAAACTTTAGAAAGTCACCAAAGTATAAAACACAATATTCTAAAATTTTTAATATCCAAAAATAAATGTCAATCAAAATTTACTTTGCACTTTGTTCCATTAAAGACCAAACTATAATTGCTATTTAGATATGACTAAAAAAAAAACATAGCAAAAATACTAGAAATTATTATTTTATAGCTTTGAAATGTTTGCAGTTACTGCCGTCTAAAAGAAATATAAATTTGCTTCTTTTTTTTATCTTTATTTATTTATAATTAACCCTGAATAATGTCAATTGTGCTTATTATTTTTATGTGCCATTTTGTGCCATTCTCTTCCTTCTCCAAAAATTCTTATTTAGTTATGAGTTCGAATTATAATTCCACACAGTCTCAATAACTATGGTAAAACCTTAAATTTAATGAAGAAAGAAACCGCGATTAGTTACTTCTAACTAGTTACGTATACTAAATAGAAATGACATTTATTTTCTTTTATTACATTTTAATACTAAATAAATTTAAAAAAAAAGAAACTGTAGAAGACCCACCAGAAGAAAGAAGAAATAATTGTGCATGATATGTTTAAAAGTTATAACCAGAAATTAAAGCGTGGGGCGTCCATAATAAATATTTGTAGTTAGAAAATATTAGCCATATAAAGTTTTTGTAAGAGGATCTAATTTTAGTAGCATAATTAGTATATTTGATAAGAGTAACTTATGATTTAATTTTCATAAAATGCTTTAAAAATTGCTTAAAAAGTGCTCCTTCTCACCATCTATCACGAAAGTATGCTACGATTTTATTATTCATACTTAAAACTTAACCTAAAAGTATGTAAGCTTTATAAAAAAAAAAAATATGCAGACAACTGAAAAAGAAAACACAAATTGTCGAAAGTTTTAAAATGAAATTGATTAGGATTATATGAATCTTTCACACGGAAGGTTTTTTTACTTGTAAATTAATATAAACAAATTTTTTACAAATCTCATTTACTTGATTTTTTGAGCAAATAGTTTTGTATACATATACATAAATATAAACAAACTACTTGAGTTGTTGATGTGCGATATGAGTATTAAAAAACAAAAATATTTAAACTTCCATTAAATGTATGATAAAAATTTCATAAAGAACAACCCTTTGCTATTATATGAACAGACAGTATGTTGAAAAAGTAAGTTGTCAAACATCAAGACGAAATTTGTTAACAAAAATGTGTGTCGTTATTTGAGTTGATGTGAACTTTATTTACTGAACGTGGATTTTCGAAAACTGGTTCCTCTTTTGAGAGGCTAAAACTCTAACTTCATGGAAAAATTTATATTAGTTTTCGAAAATAAACTAGACTAGTGCATTTATTTAGTAGTTGACAACTAGAGAGTGATGGCAAAATCGATCACAAAAAAAATCTGAAGTTTGTTAGCGAAAAGGTCAAGAAACCCGCCAAATGCTAAAAAAAAAAGAAAGACGGTAATTTGAAATAAATTTTTTCTATATAAAAATATTTTTAAATATAGAATCAACTTTGCAACAACGAGTTTGCATTAAATTTTGTATTAAAAACGGATTCAACGATGCAAAATCCTTGGAAACGTTGCCGAAGTGTGGTACACCGAATGAGCCAATACCACGTAGTTATCAGTCGAAAAAGAAGGCGATACTTTCCTCTTTTATGTATTAAAACAGTGCTGTACATCATTAAGTCTTGCCAGAAGGTCAGACTGTCAACAAGAAAATATCATTTGGGCCTTATGAGAAGTTTGTTTAAAGTAATTCTCTAAAAACGACCGGATTTGTGGGTAAACAATTGGTGGATCTTGCACCACGATAACAATGCCGGTCTTATTCGTAAATTTTTGGCTAAGAACAGAACGAATATTATTCAACTGTTACCGAATTCGTCTTATTTGGCTTCCTGTGGACCAAGAAGGGACCAAAATCAAATCATAAAAAATATTTCTTGTATTAGACCAATCGGTGCCATAAATGCGTTTCGGCAATATCGATTTTCAAAAAAAAAAAAAACTTGCATTTTTAATTTTCTAAATAGATTCCTGAAACTTTTTGATCAAGGTAATGTTTTATTAGAACAATCTATTCGTACAATTTTCAAAGAAATTACGCCTCCTCTGTGAATTAAGTCAGCCGCCTGGGACTCCAGTCTTACCCTCATTCACCAGACCACTGAGATCGCCTGAATTACAAATGCTTGCTTTAAGGAAGAAAATTACAGAAAGACATTGAGCAGGAGATCCGGCTACAACATTTCTGTCCCTATCGCGTAAGATCCCAAAAGTAATCTAAGTGAAAAGAATCGTATCTTGTAACAATGGAAAGATAATAGTGCCACCCTAACGCGTCACCCCGTTGTCGCTTGGAAACGTTATCTTTTTCTTAATGTGCCCAGTTTTGCTAGGCTTCAGCTCCAAACAGCTTTGTTTCTTTATTTTCAAAAATATCTTATATCTGATAGATCGTCTTTCCTTAATTCTCATGAAAATAAAACGTCGTTGGGCAGTTCTCTCATCAATTTTTAATCAAATTACTACCTGATTTTTGTTATCATATGTATGCTTTATTCTATGGCCTCAAAATAAAAACCTTAAATCAGTCTTAATACCAGCCCCTTGCTAGGTTTATCCTGTCGCTGATGAGGAGAAATTAAAGAAGCCTGTAACTGCCTTGATGGTAGTGTAATATTTGGCTCATGAATTAATTATGTACGACTAGGGTTGCCAGACGTTTTTGATTCATCTTGATTGTCCTAATTTTTAGTCCCGTGTCCAGAGTCCTAATTTTCAGAAAATTGTTCACATAAATTTTTCAAATTTGGAGAGATAAAATTTTTAGGTCCTGATAAATTTGAGCAAACACATTAAACAATTTAAAAATGTACCAGGGGGGGTTAATCTGTAGTTTGATTCGAAAGAAAATTTACTCGAATTCGAACGATTGGTAAACCTAAAGTCGAAAAATGAGGTCTACATGGGCTATTAAGAAATTTGTCTATCTTAAAAGATACGAATTTGATGTCTGAAGCAAAGTTGTTAAGCACAAAGAGATAAAGAATTTTTGTATATACACTTTTCCTTCACTTTGAATCTCGCGCATTAGACAAAAGTTAAAATTTTGTTGCACTGTGTTATCAGCTGTTCACTCAATAAACAGAAAAAAAGCAAAATTGAAAAATGAAGTAAGAGATTTTTACAAGATGGTCCAGCTCACGAACGGTAATCGCTAGAGCTGAAATATTTTGGGAATCATCATAAAATAGATCGAGGCTCATTTTCAGAGTTTGTTTTTTTTTGTGTGTGGGACTCGATGCACTTTAAGGTAATATAAATATGTATATGGTACATTCTCTGTCAACGGGAGACCAGACGTGAACGTAGTAGGTCTCTGTTTCCTTCGGATGTTTAATTAGAGTGAAAAAAAAAACGAAAAATGAAGAATAAGTTTTTTTTTTGGAAAGTTTTCTGATGACTTGGGTGAATGTGAAACACGAAAAACTGTTTTTTGGGATTTTTCATTTTTTGAGGTTAAGGACAATACGTAACATTTCCCGTGAAAAATAATATTAAAGTCATATTCAGCGAACAAAAATAAACTAAAAAAGGCTTTATCTGTTCTATTATGATGACTTTTGGAAACGTTTATTTGATAAAACTATTCTTTCAAGGTGAGGTCGTAGACTTTGCAGCCGCCATCATGTCGAATCAAAAAAGGCCATGCTACATTGGAAACTAGAGATATAAGCTTTTAGTTTAGACCACATATGCCCTAAAATCATTAACCGATTTTGAGTTAGGGGGTAGGGGAGGGGGGGCGGAGGGGTCTCCCGTTGACATAAAATGTCCCATACATATGTTGTAGGGAAAATCTTTTTTCAATGCCCGGATGAAAGCTGAAAAATTCCGATATTTTATCTCAATGTCCAGATGAAGCCCGATTTGCATATGGCAACCCTAGTTGCGACCCTAAAAAGACATACATGCTATGAAAATGGGTCTATTATTATTAGTATTAGAGGAGCCCAACCAGGCAGGCACTGCGACCTAAAAGATCTTTTGTGCCATTCCCCATTTTATGACAAAAGACGTTCGGCTGACCTAATAAAAGTCAAGACATCTTTCGTAGAAGAATATTTTATGTGATCAGCCGTCAAAAACGAATTATCAAAGATTCTTCCTCTGAGCCGAGCCAAGGCCGGACACTCACACAGAATGTGAAGTGTCGTCTCGTCATCTTCCATACATAGACGACATTCTGTCTCATTGGACAGACCTATTTTGCTTAGGTGATATCTGAGCCCATGGTGTCCAGACATGTAGCCCACCAATAGCCTAAGGTCAGGTTTGGAATAAGAGATGGGCTGATTTTGGGCAAGCGGAATGGTGAGAGCTTTTGCCTGTCTAAAACCCGGGATAGAGTTCCAATACTCTAGCCATTTTGCCTTAGACCACTCCTCAACGATAGAGGCCCAGCCGATTCCGCAAAACGGATCGGGGCCGAAGTGCTTGGTAGATGAACCTTGCCTAGCCAGTTCATCGGCGGCTTCATTACCAGCAATGTCAGGGTGGCCGGGTACCCAACAAAGCGTAACTTTGTTACGGGTAGACAAGCGCTGGAGACTATCAAAACACTCTTTCACCAGTTTAGACGAAAAACTCCATGAAGAGAGTGCTAAGAGAGCCGCCTGGCTATCTGAAAAAAAATTACAATATTTGCGCCTTTAAGACCTTTATACCATCCCATTCGGACCTGGAAGGAAGAATGATGTTGAATTTTCTACCGAAACATAGATCCCTAACCATATAATCCGATACAGTACATATTGGAGTGTTAGGGGTTTCGTCAAGAATGCTCAGGTGACCATAGTTGCCTTCCAGTAAGCCTTCCATTCGCAGCCGCAAAGCAGTATTTGCAGCTGTTTTCTTGATGAAAATGTGTAATGGCATCAGGCCAATCAACGCTTCAATGGCAGGAGTTGGACAGGTGCGCATAGCTCCAGTTATGGAGATGCAAGCAAGCCTTTGGAGCTTGTTAAGTTTAGTGATGGCCGAGCCCCGCATGACTTTGGGCCACCACACTAGAGCCGCATAGGCTATGACAGGTCTAACTATCATGGTGTAGAGCCAAAAGATCATCTTAGGAGTAAGACCCCATGTTTTACCAAAGAGTCTCTTGCAGGCCCAGAAAGCCCTAGTGGCTTTTAAGAGGACAGTGTATAAGTGAGTGTTCCAGTTTAGTCGTTTATCAAGCGTAATGCCTAAATATTTGACCTCATCAGAGTACACAATAACAGTGTCTTGTATGGAAATGGGACCAAGGTCCAGCTTGTATCTCTTAGTAAAGGGAACAAGAACAACTTTATTGGGACTGATTGATAGGCCCTCTACGGCGCACCAGTTTGAAACCAATAGGAGAGCTGATTCCATCACCTCCGTGATAGTTGAATCATACTTTCCAGAGACGATGATTGCCAAATCATCAGCATACCCGATGGCCTCAAAACCAGACTCATTTAGTTTGGTCAAAAGGTCATCAATTACCAGGGACCACAATAGAGGTGATAGAACACCGCCTTGTGGGCAGCCTTTTACAGCCTTAATGCACACAGTGGCTTTGCCTAGCGTGGATGAGATTTCACGCTCCTTCAGCATGGCATCCACCCAGGCAATGGAGATAGAACCAGAGCTTTGGAAATAGAACCGAATCCAGTATTGTCGAAGGCACCCTCAATGTCAAGGAAAGCACAGAGCGCAATCTCTTTGGATCGAAAGGTTTTTTCAATTTTACTGACAAGGCAATGTAATAAAATGGGTCTATAATGAGAGAGAAATCATTTTATAATCTCCACAATTAAACTGTAACTAGTCATCAAATGATAATACAAGGATAATAACATTTCATATAGCTTTACATATAGTAATGCAAAAATAAATTTAAAGATATCTTGGTGCCAGAGTTTTGCTCTGTTGTTTGATAATTTATTTTTGCAACATACTGTATATAGTTTTCAAATAAATACGTAGTTGTGTTTTTTTCTTGGTTTGTTTTAAAGTCTTAATTCCTATGCAGTACAATAATGAAGTAATAACATAAATATTTTTATCAACTAAAATTCTCTTCTCAACTCATTTTTTTTTATTATTTATTATTTGCTAATTTTTAAGCGTATTTCAAAACACTTTGATTACAAAATAATTTTATGGATTTTACTTGCTAACAAATTCAAAATCACGTATTTTCAACATATCTTTAAAATATAACGAATATCTTAAAATGTTAAACTATTGTCCATTGCAATAAATTTTACAATAGAAAAAAACGTGATTTTCTTAAAAAAAAAATAAATAAATTAATCGGATGCACTTCCTGTCAAGTCATTTATTGTTGTTTTTAATTATTACGATTTACTTTGAATTATAATGAATAATGAATAATCTTGCTCATTAAACCACTTCCCTTCTCTATGGAAATGTGCTGAAATAATAATGATACCTAAACCAAATAAACCTGAAAACTCAGTGCCCTTATATAGATCTATAAGTTTGCTGGCAATATTCTCGAAAATATTTGAAGTAGTAGATTGATTGCTAATAATACAAGAAAATAAGAATATAGTTCCGAATCACCAATCGTCATAAGCACGGTACTCCTGAGCAATATCATCAATATTGTCACTGACTTTCTGGAACTCAAAAAATATTGAACATTCAAGAACCGTTCAAAAAAGTTTGGCATCAAGGGCTGTTATACAAATTAAAAAATTTACTTCCAGCTCCATTTTATTTGGTCTTAAAGTCCCATCATTCTATGTCAAAGTAAATGATGAAACCTCAGCCAAATGTCAAGTACCACCGGGCAGTGTTCTGAGACTTACTCTTTATTCGATTTTTACCTGCGACTTGCCTGAAACTGATGGTGTTACTATCCACACGATACTGCCATTTTAGCGTCAAATTAATCTCCTACAGAAGCTGCTAATCTAGTTCAGAAACAGCTCGACGGCATTCAATAATGGTTACTTCATGGATGAGTGCTTGACTGAAGTTCCATCTGCCTCAGGTTCGATTCCCAGATGGGGTTAAATTCTAAAAAAAAAAATGTCCAAATGTGTTCTAATAAAATGGATCATTTCGGTGATTTAGTTCTTATATACGTGACTCAAGTACCAGTTCAACGGGTTCTATTCTCAGGTAGAGAATTGAATCAACCAAAAAAAAAGACCAAATTATAGGTTTCGGGTCGATATAAAGAAAATCCCAGATAGGAAAGAGAAAATTTGAATACCGGGTAGGAATCAGCGAACTTAAATTATTCTTAAAATTCTACTAATTCTCGAGACCCATTTTAAACCAATCTAAAACCGAAAACTGAATAAATGTATCCTATTTTTATATTTTCCACGTTCCTTTACCTTGGAAATAGATCATAGAAATTGTGAAATGCTTTGCAACAAGAACAGGGTTTCCCCGTACCAGTACCAGTAAGTTTTTCACATGACCATACCTTTGAAATTGTTAGTCATCGAAATAAAGTTTATGAATAACCAAAAAAAAAAAAACGATACACGAACGAGAAAAAAAAAACGCTCCAGCCCGCGTTTTGGTTCATATGGAGAATTTTTATTTTTTATTTCGTGGTCATGTTTTTTAACTAATTTTTTACACGTTGTTAGATTATTTTGCTATTCTGATTATGATTAAATATATTTGTTTAACATAATCTTTTTGCTTTCGATAAGAGAATATTCAACTAAATATAATATTTATAATTTTTTTTTTGTCATCGCCTCAAGTTTCACCATATGAAAAAATATTTTTTTTTTCTTTATTTTTTTTTTTAATCCTCTTGAGAGGTTAGGGCTTCTACTAGGCATTACCAATTGATTTTGTTTTGTACACGTTGAAATCAATATAATGACAACAAATTTACTCAATAAACCAAATGACAAATTGATTGATATCCTATCGTATGATAAAAAAAAAAAGCAACCTTTAAATGAAGATTAATAAGGAGTGAGATCGAAAAAATCTTAAAATATATAAAATTCAATAATCTTTAAACGGTTGATCTTAGAGTTTTGATTTTGTTTTTATTTAATTGATAATATTTTACAAATTACAGAAAAATATAACTTTTATAGTTCTAACCACTATTTATGAACTCTTGAACCTTTTTCGGTAAGCCTTCCATTAGAGATTTGATAGTTGTTTCAGACACCTTTTTGGAACATTTTGCCCATCTCCTTTTAAAATCTTCGATATTTTGGGACGACACCTTTTTTGTGCTCTTTAAGTTTCTTTTCACCAATATCTCTTCACTGGTCTTAGCTCCGGACAATTTGTAGAATTGGCCTCTCTTGGTACAAAAACTAAGTTTTTACTTTGGTACCACTCCAGAGCTTTCTTGCCGTAGTGACATGATGTCAAATTGGGCCAAAAATATGTGGACACATTGTGCTCTCTTATGAAAGGAAGAAGTCTTTTTTTCAAACTTTCTTTGATGTATATTTCGGTATTTATAGAGCCCACTGTAACAAATGACTTGCTTCTTTTGCCTTTTGCCGCAACTGCATATAGCTTGCCATACCAGGAATTTTTTAGGAAATTTTATCTGCTTTTGGATTCTAAATTGTTCTTCGACATTTCCTCGAGCATCAGCAACATAAAAATTTTGACCCGGAAGCTGCGTAAAATCTGCCAGTACATACGTTTCGTTGTCCGTTATACAACCCGAATATTTTTGTATGAAATTCGATTTTAATTTCCGAGCCCTACTTTTGGCGTCTAAATTTTTTGCAGCATTCCTGTGTGGAACTTTTTGGACTTTCTATGTTTTCAAACCTGCATTGGCTTTAAATTTTCGCACCAAATAGTCAGAGCACTGGGCTAACCGGGCAGCTTTTCTACCAGATGTGTTTGGAGATCTTTTCAATATGCTTTCTGTTTTCATGGCTTTCCCAATATCATGTGGTTCTTGTTTTCTTCCCGAACCAGGTTTCCCATCGATGGTCAAATTTTCCTTTAACTGTTTAATAACATTGGAAACAGTTTGACGGTGGACCTTCAATTCTTTGGCCAATTTTATGTAGGACCAATTTGGATTTTTTTGAAAATTTTTAATAATTTTAAGACGTACTTCTTTTTTTTCACTCATTTTGATCAAACTCACAATAAATCATTAAAAATAACAACTGACATATTTTTCAAAGACAACTAGATCAAGGAAATTTTTAAATTTTACACCCAAAAAAATTATTAGGTAAAACGTGTATTAAGATTTTTTCAATCTCACTCCTTATATGTATGTATATATGTATATGAACATGGTCATGGGCGTAAACTAATACTTTTAACCGTAATATGTATGTACTACATGTATACAATGTTATTACAACACATTAAAATATAATAAACATAAAAAAAGATATTCATAAAAAATTATATAACTATTAGATAAATTGAAAACCATTGAATATATTAGAAGTTTTTGTTTATATGAAGTAGTAGGGTAAGGTGGGGTAATATGAGACATAGTCCTTTATATTGACACTAAATCTTTAGTGGTAATAGAAATAAAATCTCCTTACCACTAAATGTTTAGTAGCAGTGGAAATAAAAACCAATAAAAACCATTAAACCCTTCAGTGGTAGTGGGAATAAAATTCCATTATCACTAAATCATTAGTGGAGGTCAAATCCCACTATCACTAAATGTTTAGTGGTAGTGGCATCATATTTCACTACCACTAAATGTTAAGTGGTAGTGAAAATCAAACCCAGCTACCACTAAACTAGTACAATTCAAACTCCACTAGCACTATCCGTTTAGTGATAAGGGAAGATAGTTCAATTGGCAACTTAGTGGAAGCGAAACTTGAATTGCACAAAGTAAAACTTGTAGAATATAAATTGTGTTTCGAAAAAAGTTGCAGGCTTTGTTTTTTAAGTAAAACTCACAAATTAAGCGAAAAACCCAAAAAATCTTTATTTTTCGAATAGTAAAGACTTGAGAAATTATACGTAGAACATCATGAGAATGGCAATCACGACTGCTTTTGCACAGTTTCGCGGTTTTTTCAAAATTTTCAACGGCACTAATGTTGATTTTTAGGCCTAGAATTGTTTGAGGTTCATTGGCATAAACTTTACTTTTAAACAAAACCCTCCAACGACATCAAATCGCATGATCTTTGTAGTCAATTGGTGCCGCTAAAACGTGAAATTTCACGACGTGGAAATTTGGTACGCAAAACGTTAGCAGATTACTTTGAAGTATGGCTCGTTGCTCCATCCCGTTGAAAGTAAACGTCCTCCGTGTCAATATCAACCAATTCCGGAAAGAAAAAATCGTTCATCTTAGCACGATATCGCGGTCCGTTGACAGTAACCGTCTCTCCTACTTCGTTGTCAAAGAAGAATAGCACGATATCGCGGTCCATTGACAGTAACCATCTCTCCTACTTCGTTTTCAAAGAAGAATGGCCCAATGACGCCGCCCGACCAAAATGCGTACCAAACAGTGACTTTGAACGAATGGATTGAAAGCTCCTGTATCTCGCGTTTGCCGAGCCTCAGATGTAACAGTTTTGCTTGTTGACATAGCCGCCAAGATGAAAATGTGCCTCATTCGATAAAATTATTTTTTTGGCAGAAATTTCGACTTACGACCATTTTTTCCTGTACCCACCCGAAGCGGTCTGTGGTCTCCAGGCTTTAATTCTTGAGTCAATTGAATCTTATAATCTTGCAAATGAAGATCTTTGGCAGATGTAGATTTTGTTGTCTTGTTGTCAAATGCGGTTTTTTATAATCAACGAATAGTTGGTAGACTTTGATCTGCTTTTTTAGATTTTTTCCAAGAATAGGTGTAGAGTGAATATCTGAATCATGAACCTCAATCAAATACTTGACGATTGGTTTCAGTTTTTCATGTCAGATAGGTTGGGATTAGGTTTAGTGGCTTTCCATCAGGACACACTTAAGCCAAAAACGGCCTGTTTTGCACCCACCACGTGAGTGCAAATATCCATTCACCTCCTTTAACACTGAAAACCAAGATTAATAGAACCACTTGTACTTTGTTATATAGTTAAGTAGGTTCCCTAGGTCAGTTGACCCTAAGTCGGACAGGTCATCTAGGAAATATTGACCCAGGTCATTTTTCCTACAGATAACCAAGGCTGGGCAAAAGCATACGAAATGTGAATTGGATTCCTCCTCCTCTTTATCTCTGCAACTTCTGCAAAAAATCATTTGAGGGCGCACCCAATCTAACCAGTTATTACTGCCATGACTTCGTAAACTGCTTAGAGCGTTTGGAGTTGTACTCTGGCTGTACCTGCATGGTGATTTTGCATGTGTGTCCTGTCTTCCATCCACCTTCGACTGATTCAAGAACTTCGCTTGAACATTAAGCTTGCAGGTTGTCATTGGGATACCCGAGTAGTTTTTAAATTGTAAAAGCGTAATTTTTGTGCCTAATGCAGCTAGTAAATCAGCTTTATTATTTCCAAGTATGTTACTGTGACCTGGTGCCCATATAAGGTGTACGTTGAGTTCTTTGGCTACTTCGACTATCAAAAGCTACCTTAAAGGTCAGTAATATACTGGCTAGGGATTTGATAGCAAATTGCCAGTCGGTGAGAATGAAAATATCATGGGCTGATAGTTTATTACATTTCAGCCAGTTCGCCACTACCTGTGTAGCCATGACTTCAACTTGGTAGACGTGCAACTGCAATGGCCAGGCAAACGAAAGGATAGGCTTAGCCCTAACTGTTTATAGAAAACCCCTCCCTTTACTCTTTCATTCAGTTTGGATCCATCGGTGTTCATCCGTCTGCTGGCATCGACATCGTTAACCCTTTTGGTTTTATGGTACCACCTGTGTCACAAGATTAATTTTTGAGATTTTTTAATAACTATTCAATAAATTTTTTTAAATTTAGGGTTTTAGGAAAGAATTGATTGATGGTTCTTTAATTACAATTAAAAAAACTTGCAAATATTTGTTTGGTAACGGTACTGTAGCGAATCAAAGTGAAAAAAACACAATTTTTTCATTTTGATCCGCTCAATGGAAACATTTTAAGAACTTTTTTACACTGAAATGGGAGCGAAAAATGCGAATCTGTACTCGGTTTTCCTCTTTCGGTTCTAGTTTTCTTATGGTCAAGAAAGGGTTAAGTGAAAAATTAATACTAAGTTATTTTGTCTATCTTTAAAAAAATATCAAAAAAAAATATACAGTCAGAAAAAGTTTGTTAAAAATTCCCATTGAGTGCCACTGGGTCACCGGTGTCCCATGAAAGTTCAAACCTTTAGAGTTGCAAAATTTCTGTTTTGATAAAAAATTGTAACAAAAAATGGGGGTCAGATAATATGAATCCGGTGCCAAAAGGGTTAAGAGTCGGAGTAGTAAAGGTGTGAGTTTTGTGCTTATTAGTGATTCATGTCGTATAGAACCTATTTACTTCTCAGAAAACAGCAACTTTGAAAGAACTGTGGAAGCCCGAAATGAACATAACTTCAGTATAATAGTTTTTTTTTTGCAGGGCGTACAAAGGTTAAAACACTTTCATTTGGTAAACAATTAAAAAAAAATTATACATTGTATTTTAAAGTTTTATAACAGTATATAAGTGTCTATAATTTTCATAACCTTGAAAAAAAAAAAAACCCAACAATTTTCCACATAATTTCCATAAACAATGGAAAATGTCGCCATCATCATTAAGTTTAATTAAAAAACTATTCATCAGCTTGCCCGCTTCTGCCCGCCACCACATCACACCAAATTAATTAGCTACTATATAATGAGTATTTCAGTTGTTGTTGTTGTTGTTGTTGTTGTTAATGATATTAATAAGTAATACAGCATTTAATGAAGATGTTAAATGATGGAAGTTGCTTAGAAATACTTGTATATTTATGATAAGGAAAATTAAAAAACAAAACAAAATAAAAACAAAAATCTACCAAATAAAGTCAAAATAATGTCAATGAAACTATCAAGATTTTTTTGATATGAATGTTGATTGCGCGTTTTTATTTTTTTTATTTAATTTTGATATTTAAATGGCATATGACTATGACTATGAAAGTCATAGTGGAATTAAAATGCCAAATCCATGAGTACGAGTACTTAAGAGAATGCACAGCAAAATCAATATTTTTTTTTTTGAATTTCTTGAACCTATGTCACTAATAAAGTATACACTAACTCATTCAACACTTCAACCACTAGTAACTAACTATATTTGTATGCTGAAGGTTTTGTTGTTTTTTTTTTTTTCCTAAAGTAAGATTTTGCCTGCAATGTCAATGAACTCTATCCATCGTAGTTAGTTTGTTTTGGTATTAAAGCGCGCTTACAAATTATTATTATGTATGAAGGGGGCGGGGGTGGCGTTTGATATAAGAGTAGCTGCTGCTGGTGCAGGGGCAGCCAGGCCAGGCCAGGCAGCTGGTTGTTTTTCGAGTAACATTTAAACGACTTATTTCTTATTTGGTTTTTTTTTTTGCCTTTTTGTTTAATGCCAAACAAGTTATTGTGTATATGTTTTAACCACATACAGAATAAGAAAACAAATGCAAAAAAAAAAAAAAAAAAAAAAATACTACAGTTACAACTTTAGCTGTTCGTTTGCCTGCCTGCTTGCCTGAATATAGTATGTGCGCTTATAGATATGTCTGCTTAGCTAAACGTTCGTCTGTCGCTTTTTATGTAGAGGTATTTTTTTTTTTTTTTTTTTTTTTTTTTTTTTTTTTTTGTGTAGTAGCAAATGGTGAAAAGCGATTTACACGCTGTGCAGTGAAAGTGATTGACTTGCTGTTTTTTTTTTTTTTATATTTTTTTTTCTTATTTATTTTTTTGTATACATTCATACTCATTTTTTGCTTTTTGTTTTTCTGTTTAGGATATATAGTATAATTTGATTCAATCGATTTGCATAAATTTCGCTAACTTTTATCTCTGAAAGTAGGTTTGTATACCTAACAATTCATATGTATATATATATTTGTATATGTTTAGCACATAAAAAGCAATTAAGTGTTTATTACGGTTTATTATTATACAAAATATTTAGGTTAAGTTTAATAACTAATAACTAATTTATACAAAATTATATCTGTTATTCGTCTATAGAGTAAAAAGATGAATGCTGTAGTAATTTATTATAATACCACATACAAATTAAGTTAATATTCTCAATATTTTATTATATTCATAAACATATTAAAACTGCTAAAGTATCGTAATTTGGTTTAATTTATGCACTGCATTATCGACAATGTGCTAATTGTATTTTAGTTTGAACAGCGGCAGGTAAAGTAACCCAGCAAAGAATTCGAAAGTCTTTTATTTAAATGACACATATTTGGAGTGACCAGATATTTGAAATTAGGGGTTTTTGTTTTCTGTTGGGAGTTTGTATAATAGCTTAAGGCTTCCACAAAGTATCTCAAACCAACTCTCGAGGTACAGTAGAAGATCTAAGAATGAAGTTTAGAGAGGGCTGATTTGGGTTTGCTATAGAATAATTTTTAAACAAATAACTAGATCAAAATTTCTGATTTAAAAATACTTAAAACCAGACTACAAATCAGAGCAAAAATAAACCCGAAACTCAGACTAAAACCCAGACCTAATCCAAAAACTTGAACCTTACTCATGCAATCACATCAAAAGAAAACCAAAATACAGATAAAAAATTAGACCGAAAATCTATCCAGAAATCAAACCAAAATTCGCTCTAAAAGAATACTAAATTCCGACCAAAATCAATCCAAAATTCATCAAAAGAATGGCAAATTCAAATAAAAATTCTGATCAAAATCAATCCAAAAAAATGAACAATTTTTCAACCAAACTTAGACCAAAACTTAGACGATAAACAACTCAATCGGTAACTCGAATTGAGACCAAAATCAATCCGAAATTCAAACATAAACTCAAAACGAAAATCTTTCTGAAAATCAGGCTAAGAACCACACCGAAAGAGTACTTAATTAAGACTAAAATCCACTCCGTAAATGGGGGAGTCGCGCCGTACTGTGGTATCACAATGAGCCTAATTATGTGCTTAAGTGTGCTTTCAAGCAGAAGGCTGCCACTCCAACCTAACCTAAGACTAAAATCGATTTAAAATTCAGGTCAAAGTCATTAAAATTCAGCCCAAAAATCAAACCAAAAGTCAGATCAAAAATATGCTAAATTCAGACTAAAACTCAGACTAAATAAAACCGAAAATTTTTGACAAATGCGAATGAAAATTCAGACCAAAACTTGAACCAAAAATCCATGCATATATCAAGACAAAAATTACATTAAAAAAAAAACTAAATTCAAACCAAAATCGATCCAAAATTCAGTCGAAAATCAAATCGAAATTCGGTCCAAAATCAAATTGAAATTTAGTCCAAAAATTTAACCGAAGAGCAGACCACCAAACGAATACTAAATTTTGACCAAAATCAACCGAAAATTCAGACAAATCTAAACCAAAACTGGGACAAAAAATCAAACCAAAAATTCTTCCAAAAATTAAGCCAGAACTCCCACTATCGAATACTATATAAATTCAGACCAAAAACAATCAAAGATTCACGCCAAAATCAGAGAAAAAATCGGATCAAATTTCAAACGAAATTCAGGAAAAAAAAATCAGACCAAAAACTCGGACAAATACAAACTAAAAATATAATCAAAAATTCATCCGAAAATCAGGCCAAAAATCTCACCAAAAGTCAGACCAAATATATGCTAAATTCAGACTAAATGAGACCGGAAATTCAAACGAGTGAAAACCAAAATTCAGACCATAACTTGAACCAAAAATCCATTTTAAAATCAATCCAAAAGCTACATCAAAAAATACTAAATTCAGACCAAAATCGATCCAGAACTCAGATCAAAACTCGGAAAAAAAAGGACCAAAAAACATGCGAAAATCAAGCAGTAGTAAATTCAGACCAAAACTAAAAAAGTCCAAACTAAAAATCCATCCAAAAAATACTCAGCCAATTCTCAATATTCCCAAAATGAAATTCCCGGGAGAATTTGTTCCGTTACTTTCTTTTTTTTTTTACGATTGGAATATTAGGGAAAGAAACAATTTTTTCCAGGAGTTTCATTTTGGGAATGTTTAAAAAGGGTTGATTAAATTTAAACCATAAATCAAAAAAAAAAAAAAAAAAATGTACTAATTTCAGACTATAACTCAAACTAAATAAGACCGAAAATTTAGACAAAAGCAAACTAAAATTCAGACCAAAGCTTGAACTAAAAATCCATCAATATATCAAACCAAAATTTACATTAAAAAAATATTAAATTCAGACTAAAATTGATCCAAAACTCGTACCGAAATCCATCCGAAAATCAAGCCAAAAATAGTGAATTCAGACCAAAATTAGAGTAAAACTCAGACAAATAGAAATCCACCCAAAAAATACTTAATTCAAACCGAAAATCGCCCGGGACGATTTTATTCCAAAATTATGCTCTTTTTTTTAGACCTTTCAGAAAACTCATGACGGATTTGAAAAAAAAAAAAAAATTGATCCGCCCTAGATTTTTAAAGATTCTTAGTATTCACGTTTGTGGGAACTACTGAAGCCCTCATATGCTCACTCTAGATCCACCACTGTCTGCGCTGTCGCACTTGTTACTCTGTTTTGTTTAATTTGCTGAGGTGTGAATCATTTTTAGATGACCTAGGGTCCACCAAAAACCCTTGCTGCATATTTTCTTGAGTGTTTATATTTAGCACTATTTCTGATTTGCTTAATTTCAGACTATCAAATTCCAGATAGGTAGATATAATAGGGTCTAGTGTACTGTTAGGTTAGGTTAGATTGGAGTGGCTGTCGAGAGACACACTTAGGCCTGAACGGCCCATTGTGATACCACATAGTTGGACCTACAGTTTAACGCCGATTCCGAACGGCGGTGTGGCAATTTTTATCGGCTTGGTGGTTTTGCCATTACCAACCAATGTGTGTACTTGTACACTATCTTATAATTCTCATACACTTCATATTGATAGTGAATATAAGAAAGTTATGAAAATTAACCACCAGACGAAGACGGGAATCGAACCTGAACCTCCCAGATGAAAGTCTATCCAATAGGCTATCGAGGTCGTCTGTACTGTCGGTTTAGAATCTAATTGTGAGTACTTAACTAAACCAATTTTACCAAGAAATCTCAGTGAAATATTTAGCTCAAAGCATATAATACTCCATTTATGTGGCACGTATTGCTTCAGATATTTTTCAGCCCCTCCCATTACAAATTTCTAGATCAACAACTAATGTTACCATTTTATAGCATTGCAAGTTCAGAATTCCTATTTTTGTGTTATTTTGATTTTAGAAAGCTTCAAAGGCTTTTCATGAGATCATAACAAGAGAGCAACTATTGTTTTTACTTCCATACTGGAATTTTTTTTACTGGGATAACGATCCTTTACGATTCAACACCATTCAATTTATACAACTCATAACTATAAAAATTAAACGATAAAGTAATTTTTTCTTTGTTGTACATACTTCAGTAAGTTTAACAATAATGGTAATAATAATCACAATAATAATAAAACTGACAAGAAGAAAGCTAGGTGCTCGAAAATAAAAAAACATTTTCAAAAAAAAGTACTATCTAATAATAGTAATAGTAGTAATTAGTAGTAGTAGTAGTAGTTATAGCAGTGGTAATAATAAGTAACTGTAGTAGAGTTTTTAACACTTTAAATGCTTAGTGACCTGTTTCTTGTCGCACTGAAAAGCAAATTGAAAGAAGAAAACGCAAAAAAAAAAAGTACTTAACCACAACTAAAATGAAAGGCACATAGAAAAATTGGTAAAAAAAAATTAGATATAATATGAAAGAAAATGCGAAATAAAATGTTTCCGCAATCTGATACTTACTTAAGTGTTAAGTAGGTACAAAATTTTAATATTTTTAAAAAAAATACTGCATTAAAAGTATAAGCAATGAAGGTAAAAATAGAAAGGTAGTTCTGTTTTCAAAGAAAGTCACTAGTAATTTATTATGCACCTTTTTTTTTTTGCTACGCTGTTATGCTCTTAAAGAAAATTTGTATTATAAACTAAAGAATTTTTTAAGTTTACTTCTTTAGAATCGTTTTTATATTTACGTCGGGGGTAAAATATGATCGTTGCAGCGGAAATTATCACGCAAATGATGCGCAGCGCCCTCTATCAATTGAGCATTAAAAAAATTTAAACAGGGTGGAATTCATGCCTCCAATCCAAAAGATTTAGATCTTGCAAACATAATACAGTAATCTATGCTTAATTGCGCTCGGAAAATTACATTTTCTATTCAAATTGTATTCCAATTTCTCCGTTAATTGCATTTTCCAGTTAATTGAATCAGGCTATGCAATTAAGCGGAATTTCCTATAACTGAATGTGCATGCCAAATAAATAGTAGGATTTCAAGCTGTACATCTTTCTAAATTTATAAAAATGTCAATCTCATTTTTATGTTTGGGTTGGGTTAGTTTGCAGTGATAAATCATACCATGATGACTCATTTCATTAAGTTATCCAACTTTGGCTACAATAGAGCAATTAAAGTATATGCAAATACACTCAAAGGAACTTAATAATTGCATCACTTTTTATATACTCATATCTAAAAGTTTGTGTGTGTATGTATGAAAAGTAGGAGTGCTAGTCCGTTAAACTTTTGAGCATTAAAAATAGCAATTTAATTTAATTTAATAAAAAGAAAAAAAAAATCACTTCAGTTTAAATAAAGTTTAAGTGTTATTTTTCTGTGTGCGCAATCTTATGCTTGCATTTTTCTAATTGCTTCACTTTGTCTTCAGTCTAGTGCTTTAGGATTTCACTCTTTTCTTTATTTTCTTTTTTTCTAAACTTAACTTTTATTTTTTTTGGACATTTCAAAACTTGTTTTCCAATTTAACTTTAAGGTTTTTTTTTTTTTTTTGCTATGCTTACTTACGAAAGGCTACTGGACTAGAGAAAAGTGTGAGCGAAATTGGCGTTAGTTGCTGCTACTGGTGTGTGTGTGGATGTGTAGTAGTAGTAAAAGTAATTTACTTTTAATGAATACAGCACAGGTGGAATCATGTATTAGGTGATAGCAAGATTGCAACAATTTCACCTCGGCAAAAACAATATTTCTCTGTGGTTGTTGGTAACTTCATGTGGCATAAATTTACCTTGAGTGCTACTCTCAACAACTAAGAGAAGAGGGCGGAGTTTGTATGTTTATGCGAGAGCTTTTCAGACTTACTTGGTATGTTTTGCTCAATTTACTCACACATATACATACGTCATATACCGTAAGTACATTTATTCGTGACAGAATTATTTGTTGGTGTTAAACGTGTGGAGATCGACATTACTATGCAAGAAGAGAGTTTACCATAGGCTCTTCCTCTCTCTCTCTCTCTCTTAGTGTCAAATCATGTGCTCTATTGTAATATGTTAAATGATCAGCTGACGTAAACATAGACGTTTGATAGCCGCCGCTTACGTCTGCTGATTTTGAATTATGTACCTATACATGTGTGAGTTTGTGTATATGACATCCAGTTGGCTTGACTGTTTACACCTCATATCTCCTGCGAACCATGCACGCATTCATTGTTTTCTCCTTTTTTTTGTACTTAAACGATGAAGAAATCTTTGTCTCTTAATTGGTTTCAAATATTTTATAAATCCCGAATTTAATTTTAAGTTAAAGTAAATATAATTATGACAAAACAAATTAAGAAACGCTAAAAAGAATAACAATGTGTTTATTTCAAAACATTAGTAGTTGCCCAAGTTAATAAAATTTTGTGTGTTTCTTTTCTATGTATTTGCCAAAAATTCAAAATAATTAAAAAGCAGCAACAGCAGTAAACTTTGCGAAACTGCTATTAAAACGCTGTGTATAGAGCAACCAGTTTTTTGGTTCTCCTTTCTCCCTGCGTATTGTAGTGTTGCCATTCGTTTTTGTTTTGAGCAATATTAAACCACAAATTGCAACAAAAAAAAAAATTACAGAAATTTGTAAAAAACAAAAAAAAAAAAATAAAAATTTGTTTGCAGATATTAAACGTGAAAGAAGCACAAAAATGTTTTTTTTTTTTAGAATTAAAATAATGAAACAGCAGGCTACAGTGAATGAATGTTGCCTTTAGTTTGTTTTTTTTTTCTCTTGCTTGCCATGCTTTGTTGGCAATCATTAAAATCCACAATTTTTAACGCACTCTAAGCTTTTTGTGCATTTTTTTGTTTTTGTTGTTTTGCACAGTTAAATACCGCAATTTTTTAGTTACTTTTCTTTAATTTATGTTTCTTTTTACTGCTTGAGTAATGCTTGTTTTTATCATTAGGTTGTAGAACTCACAATAGCCGTTTAATCTTACTGAGTTTGACCTACTGATCTGCGCCTTAATTGTAAAAGTTTTTTTTTTAACACCGAAATATTCTAGTAAAATATTCATAAAAAGTATAGAAAAAATAAAGAAAAATTTTTATTAGTTTTTCTACTTATGTGATGGTTCGATTATAATAACCGCGCCTTAAAAACGTTTTAAGCATTTTTAAACTTCATACCAAATCTAAATTACAAAGTTTACGTCATAACTTCTAAATGACTTATGTATGGTTTGAGAGAATTGCCGACGCTATGCTTTTAATTGACCAATCATAATTGTTGGTTGCATTTGAGTGAGCATAAAACTCTCTCATTATGCACAGTAGAAATACAAGTATGATACGATAATGGCGTAGAAGAGTGGAACCAATTTATACTCTTTGAAATGCTGCTGTCTTTTTTCTACCCATTTTATATTTTCTCTTAATCTGAGAATTCAAGACTAACTTTTCACGCAGTTACCCCAGTATTAACCACTTCACTTACAGTGTCAATTCTACTACAGAACACATATTTACAGTAAAACCTAAATTTCAGTTCACTTAGGTCTGCAAATATGATTAATAAAGCATTAATGTTAAATTATGAAGTAGCAATAAATATATTTCCTGGTAGATAACGAATAATTTAGGAAAAGCCTAAAATATTAACGTCAAAAGTCAAATGACAAATAATTGATAAAAGTAACATTAATATTATAATTGTCAGTAATCACTTCAGCAAAAATTATTATCTCTAAAATAGAAGTCAATCTAACTATAAAGATATAAATATTGTAGACATATCAATATAAACAAATAATAATCATTTGTCAATATTAAAATATGGTAAATAATAAGTATTCAACTTTTTTTTTTACTATTTATGATAAGGCACTAATAAAATTATAAATTGTCAGCAACTATGGTGTTAATAGACAATAACATTTATTTATTTATTGAATTTTTATATTTAGTTTATCAAGAATTGCCAAATTGATATTCGAAAATTGGTTTGAATTGGATCGACATACTAAATTTTACTGAAGCTTCTAATGTCTGGTTTTCACTATGTCTCTCTTTCTCTCTTTTTGACAGAGAATATGACAAGGTAAGAACCAAGCATTAGACAGAGTGTTTATTTACAAGGGAATTGCGGCAAGTTGCTCTCAGAGAGCAAATCCAAGAGAGAGTAAATACAAGAGATAAAGAATACAAAATGAATTTTTGGATAATGGTGAAGAGGGGAAAAAGAAAGAGAGAGAGAGAACTTCGCTCTTGTGAGAGTTGGAAAAGATGGGAGAGTGACAGTAATAATTATTTCGAAAAAAATCGAGTATTATTTGGAAAGATATCAAACATGGCGGATTAAAACTAGGTGGAGTTTCTACCAACTCTCATCTCTTCTACATTTATGGTGAAGAGCAGTTGTGGTGAATTGTCAAAACCATGTTGTTTTTGACTTTGATATTTTAATACGAACAACACAACAACAAAGCTCTGTTGTTGTTGCCTTAATGAATTTTTATTGTGCTGTTGCTCTTACCTTCTATATAAATTCACCTTGATATCAAAAAAACCAAAGAGCAAGTTAGATTTCTTTGATGTTATGCACCCGATTATAACTTTACGCAAAGGAGGTGAGAGAAAACAGAGAGATCGGTCCATATTCGTAAACGTAGCCGAAATATTAAAGCAAAAATTATATTTATAACAAGCGAAGTGCAAATTGCACATATTTTTGTTTTCCTTTTATTATTGTGTTCGGTTTAATTTTGTTTTGTATTTACACATTTGTATTTGTTTGTACAAAAAAGTAGCAAATATATGTAAAAGCTCCATTTTGTGATAGATGGAAGGATATTTGGAACAGTAAGGGATCTAAAAAACGGGGAAAAAATAAAGACAAAAAACTATGTATTTAAAGTAGTGGATGCTAAATGCCTAGGCTAACTGGAAAACTGGCGGAATCCGCTGCATCGGCAACAATTGAGCCAATTCCATCAAATATTTTTTAGATCCAACCTTATATCTTATTAGTTTATGGATGGTAAATTTTGCGATCTAAACTTCCCAGTTTTCACGAGGAGGGTTAACTATAGTAAACTTCTGGTATCGAAGGCATGAGGCAATGTAAAGTTACTAATCGACAAAGTTTATTTAAAGATCTTCCATTGAAATTGTATACTTCCTTAGTTTTTCATTTAGAATGATATAAGCTACAAACTTAGAGAATTGGTCCAATAAACGAGAGCGACAATTTTTTTTTTTGAAAAAGGACACTGCCTATGTAATTCAATTCTTCCAGAATAGTATATAGACTAGTACATCACATTTTTTATGGAGAGTTCAAAGTTATGTTGGGGAACTGAGAATTAATTGATAATTTTTTTTATTTGAAGTTTACAGTTTTGACGTCAGAGACAAACTATTGTTTGTTATAAAAACCTCCAATCCCTCTTTGGAACCTCTTTTTCGGGAGTTTTGTGCAAACATTTTTCTAAAAACGTTTATAATTGGTAATGGAAAATAAATGCCTTGAAATAATCACAAAATTTTTCTAATTTTCCTCATAAAAAAGTGAAGTCTGCGCCAAAACATCAAAGTACCCCTTGATTCTTCTTTAAATAATGTGTAACAGGCTTAAAGAACAACAGTGTGTACAGAGACGGTCAAATCAGACGCCCGTTTCCGAATCCGCCACGATTCCTCATCAGTGATCTTAGTGATAGTTCTTAATCTTACCCCTTGATTCTTCTAACTGAAAAATTTTGAAGACATTTATACCAAAAACCCCTGAAAAGAGGTACAGATAGAAGTGAGCGGAGGGCTTCAAACAAAGAAATCAAACCTTAATTGTTTAACCTTTGTTAAACTCTCCATAAAAAACATCGCGATATAGCAGTCTATATCTTACTTTGGATGAGTTGATCGGAACGGAGTCCTTTAATCGATTCATTGTTCCGAAAAAATTGGTATACTGTGTAATGAGGCAAGAGAAAGTCCATATCGCTCATTTACTAAAAGACTGTCATAACTCAAAAAACGCGTTTAAAGTTTTCAATTGACTCCCACTTTGCAGAAAAATAAAGAAATCATATAATTCTCACGCGCAGAGTATACAAAATATTAATATGAAATTTTTACACAATATGAAGCGTGACATAATGAATAATTCTGCATTATTAACTTAAAAATCGTGTTTTTTGACTTATGACAGTCTTTTCGTAAATGAGCGATATGTAGTTTAATAGTAAATATCTCGGAGGTTCTTTAATTAGTGCTGCGTCTGTCTCTATTAGTTGAACTGAAAAAAAATCCAGAGAAAGCAGACAATTATATTTAAATTTCCTTAATGATTTTCCTGAAATAACTCAGTAAAAATAAAAAATTAATTCCTAATCCTAGAACATATTTAATCGAGTAACGAATCTTAAAATTGAGTAACGAAAATTATCAATTAATTCTCAGTTCCTATTCATGCCTTAAATTAAACTTATGGACAACGTGGTAACAGTCATAGCTAAATTGTTTAAGTTTTGCATAGACATGAGAGAGTTTTGACAAATAAACGCCACTGATTCTTCAATTTAGATATGGCTGTAAAAGAGTAAAACATAATTACTCTACAATAACAAAATATACGGCATTTGTTTTTAACCTCGCTTTACTCTATTACTCTTGTTCGACCATGGTGAAATTATATCAGGTGATAGCAAGATTACAACAATTTCACCTTAGCAAAAACAACACATCTTTGTTGTTGCTTCGGGTACCAGTAAAAACCAAAATCAGCAGTACAACAAAACAATAACAACACAACGCATGCAGTGAATGTCAAAATGGCGAAAAAAGGAATAAAAAATGATTTTGACAGCCATTGGCATGGTTCGACCATTGATTAAAATTGTTGTTACTTTTACTCTGAGTAAAAGGGAAATTCAGTGTTGCCTACTTACTGATTTATAAGAAAAAAAAATAAAAAAACAAGAGTTTTGTTGCAAGTGCATTAAATTGGCAGCATTGATCGCAGAGAAAAGGAAAACATTTGATTGATATTTACTCCAAAGTGCACTGTTAGTTTTTGATGCGCTCACTCTCTAAGGTAAATCGTTACATTTTTACCCCCTTACCGCGAGCTGTGATGCTCACCTATACATCCACAATGATCGGCTACTCTCTTTTTTCTATGGAAATGAGCCCTGTACATGTGAAATTTCTTATGCTCTTTACGCACGCGGGCTACTCTTTAGCCCATGCTGCTCTGAAGTGTAAATATTGCTAAAAAAAAAAATCAAAATGTGTAAAAATATTTTTTTATTTCAATATAACATGGCAACTGTAAAGTATAAAATCTAGACCACACATTATAAATAATAATTCCTGTTAAATATATTTCATATAACAGTATTTAGGTAGGTACCCACCACTCCCAACTCGATTATAATAATAACCTAGTTTCCCTATGGCATTATGGTAGACATCGTCATACATACAATCTTAATTATATATACTATACATACATATGTATGTATGAATATACATATACATACGTGCGCTTAGTTAATGATTAACTTGATAAAATGCTGTGCGAGACAAAAGTGTCTCGTGCCAAAGTGTAATCAGTGTAAAATGTTGTATTTTTTTGTTGTTCTGCTTTTGCTGCTTATTTTTCTAAACGAATGAACTGAAAGTAAGTAAGTAAATCGTATAAAATGTTAACATGATATCACATAAAAAATAACATCACATGATGATAATAATGAGGTACTATTCGTACTCGTACGATCACATCCAAAAACAAAAATAGTAATAGCTATTACCGTTTATGCTGTTGTTGTTGTTTTTGTTTCTGTTTCCATTAAGCCATGTGAGAAATGAAAGTTCTATTTATGATTAAAATTTAAAAAAACAAAAACTTAATGCATTTCTAAAAATGGTAATAATTGACTGACTGACTGAAATCTTTTCTGCCATCATTCCAAAGAAATATAAATAAAGAAAGACTTCTTCATCACTCACTCACTCACAGAGTTATTACTACTCATCTTAATCATTTAATAGTATTTTACTATAAATAGCAATTTATGTTTTATTTTTGTTGTTGCTGTTTATTGTTTTGAAATTGTGCCATTAGTGGCCGGGCTGGCATTTTATCGACCTTTTAATCGTGATAGCTGGATAGTAGTAGCTTTGAAATATTTTTCTATTTTTTTTTTAGTTTTCTTTGTGAGTTTTGTTTTTTGTCTTTTTTCTGGTTAACTAAAATATGTTTGTAAGTATCTAAATATACTTTCTATTTAACTGTGTGAGTGTGTGTGTGTGTTGCCTTTTCTCCTGCAATAATTTTCCCCTTGCTTAAAAATGCGTGTCATGATTGTTGACTTCCTCTTACTTCTTGTGCTAACTTGGCTTAAAATGTCTCAAGCATGAAAAAAAGTAACGTTTTCTACTTGTGGTTTATTCATTCTTTTATACTTAAGCATTTCTTTTGAAATCATTATTATCACAAGTAGAGCCATTCATTTTGGAATACACACAAAATAAAATAAAAGCACAACAGCAGCACAACAAAAGCAACAGCAGCCGTTGTAGTAGTAACATTAAGAATTTCCCAAGTGTTAAATGATTTTAACAAATGTTGCACAAAAATAGCCTCAATTTTTAAACAAAAGGCCAGCCAGTGTTGCAAGTAAAAGGCAAGTGAAAGAGCATATTTTCTAAAGTACTTCAAGTCATACTGTGTATAAAAAGAAAAAAAAAAAAAAAACTAACAAGTACTGGTTATTTTAGAAATAGGTTAATTACTAATTGCACATATTATATACACAATTGTTTCGAAAAATTGTTGCCCTCTTCAGTTACACAAAAAAAAAAAAAAAACAAATTTTGTAAATCCAATTAAAATTTTAATCATTGCAATTAAATTTTTATTGTATCATCATAGCCAATAGGCTATAGTAGGTAGGTACTATCATTGTTTAATGATATATTTGTAATTAAGAATTCCAAACAAATAAAAAAAATTAAAAGACTTAATTATTTTTTATTTTTAAGTCTTTGGTAAAAATGTCTCTAAAAATTTTTAGTTAAATGATTTTGATGTTAGGGCACCACATATACTTTTTTATCAGAAAGATTTTTTCTAAAGAAATTTTTAAAAACTTCTTCCCGAAAACTCCGCCAAAAATGGATTTAGTGAGATGTGAAGTTTGGGTAAAAAAACGAAAATTTGTTTGCTTTGCAAAGTGATTTAACGCTCTCCGAAAACTAAAATTATGACGTAGCAGTCTAAATGTGTTTTTGGAGCAATTATTCAGTCTAGTGTCCTCCTGCAAAAAATCATGGTTTTATCTTCGCGGAAATCCAAAACAAAATCTCATTTAATATTGTATTTTATAGTTCCTTCATGAGTTTAGATTTAGAAAGAGTTTTGATGTTCTTTTTTAATAAATTATTCTTAATGTTTTGCTGCATTTTCAGTACACTCGTACACTTTCTTATTCTTACCTTGGAAATTGTTTTAATTACCACCTGGGCTTTTCATAGCTCTTCCTCTCCCTCTCTCTCTCACTCTCAATTGTTCTCTTCCTCGTTTTCCCAGTTCTCTCAATTAGTATTCGTCGTGGTGAAACCATGTATAAGGATTACAATCTTGCCAAAAACAACGCATCTTTGTTATTGCGGCCATAATGGCGGCATGCCGCGATTGTCAAAGTGGAGAAAAAACGTAAACAACCAATCAAAAGTAAACAATGATTTTTATAGAAGAAAGGAGAAGAATGAGTTGCTGGTAACTTCACCTGGTATAAATTCACCTCGGTGTTCGTTTGTTGACCAAGCAATCATGATGTAACAGTGAATTCACGATCAAATGCCGCACTCTCTTTTCGTTTTTTTTTTCTAAAAAGTTTTTACGCTCTCAATTTAAGAGAACGACCGAGTGCCACACTCTCTTGGTTTTTTCTCTCTCTCTCTCAATTGTTATCTTCCTCGTTTTCCCAGGTTTCTCAATTAGTTTTCGTCATGGTGAAATCATGTATAAGGTGATAGATTACAACAATTTCACCTTGCCAAAACAACACATCTTTGTTATTGCGGCCATAATGGTGGCATGTCGCACTCTCCCTTCGTTTTTTTTATATGAAGTTTTAACGCTCTCAGTTTAAGAGATCAGAAAACTTTATATAATAGAAAACCGACATGATTTTTAATTTCAGCAGAAATAGTAGTAGAAATTCTGCTGATAGTTTAGTGAATTTTTTTTTTACCAAGCGTTATTTTACGATAATTTCAAATGTCTTTGCCATCTTAGCAATAAATTCTATAATACTATATAATTTGCCTTTAAATTTAATGTTTCCTTTCTTATTTTCACGACCTTCACAATAACTATTCTACACACATACTTAAATATGTACATACATATATATTTTTCAAACATCCGCACAAATTTTATTTAGCAACCTAAATTCACCTATATTACAATAACAACAAGAAAACTTACCTACAACCAAACCAACTACAAAAAGAGAAAGAAAATAAGAAAGAAAGTTTAAACTCTACTAAATTTCGGATAAAATGAAATTCGATTTTTCCTTCATAAGGATATACCGTCGTCGTCAGCTAACTAGTGCATCTCTAATGTACGTATAATGTATACATGCATATATATATAAATTTGCGCAATCCTTAAAACACTTTTTTTTTGTATTTATTTGTCTATATAAGAAACGATGATGGGAACTTGTAAAGAAACTTTTTGTGTCCTTTTTATTGCAACACTGACATCGTTTTTGGTGGTTACATTTCGTTCAATGCAATTTTAAATTTACGTTCAGGATATTACATAAAAATAGTAAATTTATTCGGGGTGGGGGGTAAAAGTGAAACTTGAAGCTAAAAAAAGATGGTAACAATAAAAGCATTAGAAGATTTAAATCTGTTACGAATGTTTAAGTGCGAAAAGAAAATATATGGAAAAATAGTTTCTGCATTAAAGATGCAAAAAAAAAAAAAAAAAAAAAAAAAAAAGGAATAAAAAATAGTAGAATAGTTTAAAAATACCCGGAACTCAAAGGAAAGTTTTTTTTTTTTTTGTTGGCTAGTAGTTGGTAACTGCTGCAACAAAAATAAACAACAGAAATGCAGCAATTGCAAATTTGCGTTTTCTTCATTTTCAGCGAAACTCTTTTCTTTTGTCTTCACCTATAGGTAGAGGCAAACAGGTAAACTTTAATATTAGAATACATATAAAAAATCAAAGGACTTTGCTGGTAGATTCATGTATATATTTTCCTCTAAAGGCTAAAACAAAGTGCCTACCGTGTAACTGCCTACCTAGGGTAGTTTAGCATTTTCGCTCTTAGACATTTTCCTGTATGCATACAATTTGCTTCTTTTTTTACATTTCTGCCGTGCTTGTTTGTTTTATTTTTGGCTAAGAGCCAAAAAAAAAAAAAAAAAAAAATTCTTTATAAAATACCAACAAAGCATGTAGCATACATTATTTTTGTTTTTTTTTTTTTGTTCCTTTTTTTCTGTTTTGTTCTTGTTTATTTGTTTTTGTTTTGTCCTTGTAGTTGTAGCTGTTGTTAAACTTCACGTAATTGTGCCACACATTCATATATCAGACTCACACGCAAATACACCTACACATGTGCCGTTATGCATGTGTTGGCAGCATGTGCATCAGTGTGTTCATTTCATTTCCCAATGGAGAAGGAAGCGCTTCTTTATCTACATTGAAACACTACTTTATATACTTTGAAGCGTTCTCTCTTCCGAATTGGACATTTACTAGGGAGCTAACAAAAGTTCGCAGAGTTGGCAACACTTAATAAATATTTGACAAATCAAAAAATGTCAGATGATTTGCGATATTTCATTTTAAGTTTCACATGGAGACAGAAAAACACCAAGCTACTGAAAAAGAGTCGGTAGAAATTCCACTGCATACACAGTAAGAGATTCGGCTTGCAATTTTTTACGGATTTCGGCCTGTGGAAATATTTAATAAATGCCAAATAGTATATGTAAAGAATGCATCATCGCTTGGTACCGTCCCGAAGTATTTTCGGAAATTCTAGACTGGAAATTTTTCTGTAGAAGACGAATCTCGTGAAGGTCGCTCAAAATCTTCGACTGATGACTTAAGTGTGGCTGTGGTGAAGGTTAAAATTGACGAAGATCCAAGATTGACCCATTCAAATGATTTCTGAGGAACTAGTCTTGAATGCCATGGCTATATCGCGAATATTTAGGAAAAATTTTGGAAAAAAAATCAGCACAATGTGTAACTGAAACTCAAAAAGAAGTGCGTGTTTGTTTTGAAAGAAAATATTCTACAAAAATTTGAAAATAGAAAGTCCAGCACCTTCAATAAAATTTTAACAGGTCGTGAAGCTTAGTTCTTCAAGTAAGACCTAAAAACCAAGCAACAGTCGTTAGTATGGAGCCCATAATTGCTAATTTACCACAGAAAAAATTGTAGCTGTTGTTATTCCTCTGAAAACTGGACAGAACAGGTAACTGCTAAATGGTATACTGAAATCACTCACGCAGCTGAAAGAACGAATAACATTGAGTACATTAAGGCGGGGATGCATGGGCTACCAAAAAAGTTCATGTTTTTGTCTTCGCGATTGAAGCATTGGGTGAGTCTAGCGAGTTAAACCGTTTTTTGATTCCGAACACTCCTCGTGAACTGAAAATTCTACAAAAACGGATGTTTATAGAGCACCAGAAAATTAAATATGTGTTTTTGGGGTGAAATTTACTCTAGCCTTAACTTCAATCGCTTCGTAAATCAGTCATTTTCCATTTGACAAGGATAAGGATTTATTAGTAAGGTCTTAATGAGATCTATCGATTTGTGTAAAACCAAGAACAAAAAGTTGCTTCCACAAATCCGGGTTTTTGTCGAAAAACTTACACTTTTTTCAGAACATTCAGCTCACGAAGAGTGTTTGCTATCTCAAAACGGTTTAAGGTACTAGACTCACAATGACCCAATGCATTAATCGCGGCAGCAAAAACATAAACCTTTTTTCCGTAAAAATTTTGGTAACGTGGAAAATATGAGTATTATAAAGTACAGGAATCATTCATTATTTCTTTTCTTTCGTTTGAGTACTTAATTTAGCCTTCCTCATTACTTCTCATACTTGAAAGCGCTTTCAAGAAACTTAATGTCAGCGCTTCACATTTTCTCACTTACTTACCACCACGAGCGCACAATTTCAACGCTTCAAAAGAACTTTTTTGAGTAGCGCTTTAAAATTTTACCGTTGGGTTTTTCCTTCAGTTCGTATATTTTGTCTGTGGTGTTGTTTTGTCGTAAATTATGCATAGTTAGTCAGTTCCTTTTACTGTATTTTCTTTTTTTTTTTCTTTTTTTTTTGTTAGTTATTATGTGTTTTGTTTTCATTTTGTATTCACTCGTAGTTTTCTTTCTTTTTTTTAAGGATATAAAATATTCTTAAGTAGCTTTTTTTCATATAATTCGTGGAATTATATTTCAGATTACCATCGTTGGTTTGTGTACATATAATTTATAATCCATATTTAAATAAATCCCTACGTATATATTATTTTTTTAATTATATATTTCTGAGTGCGCCTTTTAAGTTTAATATAAATTTATAAATATTGCATGAGGTAATTACCTGAAGCTTCCCTAAATGGTTGGGGGTGGAAGACACAAGGTAAAATCTGCGATAGTCTTCAAAATGGGTGAGTTCTTATACAATCATTGAGTTGCTCGATAACAAGTCGACACATAGCTTTCTGGATTCATTTCTATGTAACTTTCAAAATTTCTGTGTTTACCTGGTTTGGCGGGTGTATTTCTGGTTGAATTTATTTACTTACTGCCATCCTTATCTCCTAGTGAATCAACGGGCATCCATAATTGATCTGAGTTTGACTCGGTTTGGTGTTTTACAGTAATTATCACTTCAGTGCATCTATTGCTAGAGTTTATTTTAGTTTCAACGGTGCTACACCAGTTCTTGGTTGAATCTCTAAAACGGCGAGAGCTTTGAGAGTTCCAGCATAGAGCTTGTCTTTCAATTCTCTAGGTGTTTTTCAGAGACTATAACCGATCCATTTCTATTTTCATCTTTTGATTTTTTCTTTTGCCCAGTGGTTGAGTGGTGCGAATTTCAATTAAAAATGTCAATTTTCTGATGCAATTAAGTGGGAAATGCAATTAAGCGGGGGTTAACTAACCAGAGATTATTGTATGACAAAGTTCGCCCGATTCGCTAATTTTTCTTAGAATGTTGATATTATAAACACCATCAGCCAATTCAAAAGCTGCTACTTATATAATGGGCAACTGGAATACAAATTTTGAAGTTAAACTTCTTTAGCGGGGCTCGAATCGGGAATCGAAATTTTTGAAACGGAAAAATGCAATGGAAATGAGCTTTCATTACACTCAAACAAACCAATAAAAAACGAAGTTATGTTGTTGTTAGTGTTTAGCGAACGAGGTTATATGGGGATTGGCTACTTAAAATCAAGCACAGAGGCGATTTCTCGCAGTTCTATCTCATGTGCTTGAGTGAGAGAGCTTGATTCCATACATCTCAGATTTTCCCACATATGTTAAATTGTGTTTGTGCCGATAAATGTAGAGAGTACTAACAGAAAAAGAGCTTCAGAAAAAAGAAAGAAAAAGAGTGCAAAAACAACAACAACGGTTACGTGAAAATTCACTTTCTCGTTGTACTCACACAAAACCAGTAAGAAACGAAGTTATGCAGTTGTTATTCGGTTACATACCACCTTGATTAAAAAGTTCCCGGAATTTATTCAGAAAATTACAAAATACAAGTTTATTCATCTAAATCTATATTGTCCCCTTCAAAGTAATCCCCATCGACTGCAACACATTTATGCCAGCACTTGATTCAATCCTCGAAACATTTTTTATATCCGGTTTTCGGTATGTCCATCAGTGCTTCCTGCGATTTATTCATTACTTCCTCTTCTCGTCTGCCGAAACGCGTTCCCCGTATTGGTTTTTTAACTCGATTGAATAGAACGAAGTCACAGGGAGCCAAATCAGGTGAATTCGATGGCGGTTGGATGGTATTTGTTGCATTTTTCGTCAAAAAATTACGAATAATGATGGCACTGTGTGACGGTGCGTTATCATGGTGCAAAATCCACGAGTTTTCGGTCCACAATTCTGGTCTCTTTCGGCGAATTGCAATTCACGCAAACGCCTCACAACGCTCAAATAATATTCTTTGTTTGCTGTCTGACCTTCTGGCAAAAATTCATGATGCACTACACCGTTGTAATCCATGAAAACCGTGAGCATTGCCTTCTTTTTTGACTGAAAACTACGTGGTTTTTTTGGTCTCGGTTCATTTGGTGAATTCCATTCGTACTCATAAACCCACGTCTCGTCTCCAGTAATGATCCTTTTGATGAATGTGGGATCGGATTCAGCCTCGCAAATCATGTCTTTTTTGCATGAAATTGAGTTCTTTTGGCACCAAATTTGCTGCTACACGACGCAAGCCCAAATCATTAACCAAAATGTCTTGGACGGATGCATAGGCAATGTTCAAGTCCTCCGCTATCTCTCTGATGGTTAATTTGCGGTTATTGAACAAAATCTCTTTTACTTTATCAATGTTTTTGTCGGTTTTCGATGTCGATGGTCTGCCACTGCGTTCATCATCTTCGATTGACTCACGACCACTTTTGAACCGCTCGTACCTGGTAAACGACCGTTTTCTTTAAAGAATCGTTGCCGAAACACTTTTCCAACATTTCCAACGTTCGCGCACCATTAAATCCGTTTTTTACGCAAAATTTAATACAAGTTCGTTGTTGCAAATTTAAATCCATTTCTAAAATTGTAAAAAATCGCCAACACACACAGAGATAGATGTACTCCTGGCTACGTATCTTCGTATCTTTTGCAAATGTCAAGCTATGACGTTAAGATTTAAAGGGAATATCAACAACAGATGCACCAACTTAACAAAAAAACGGAACAATGGGAGTGCCACACGATGGTTATTCCGGGAACTTTTTGATCAAGGTGGTATAACCAATAAGAGAGTTGACTTCTCGTAGTTTTATCTGTGTATTAGTGAGAGAGCCAACTGAGATACCTCTGCTGAATTGCATATAGCTGAGCGAGCTTTCCTCTCTTTTGTTATATACGTGCACGTGTAGAGAGTACGTAGTGGTAGAGAGTATCAACAGAAGAAAAGCAACAACAAAATGGATAGAAAAATACTACAAAACTTCAACTGAAGCCCCATTTACAATGGAGCGAGAACGCGAGGCGATGTTCGAAAGGGTCACGTCGACAAACTTTCATTCAATGTATTTCAATGTGCGCATATACAATGAAGCGAGGCGAGCTCTCGTCTCGCCATTGAATTTCGAAAATTTGAAAAACCTCGCGAGCGAGACGCGATGTACTACATACTGTTGAAATGAAATAAAATATAAAGTATGTTAGTAGAAAACTGTGGAAAAATGGAATAATCCTTAGTGCAGCAATTATTGAACCATTAAATAATCTTTTTTATTAAATTTTCCTGAAAATAACTTGATTTTAAAATATATATACACAATTTTTGACAATGAATGATGGCAACTCTTAATAAAGTAAACACACTTTAAACAGTTGTTTCATATTAATCGCGCCTCGCTTAATTGTAAATTGAACAACGAGAATAGCGACGAGTGCTCTCGTTTCCGAAATCGACTTCGAAACACGCCTCGCGTCCTCGTTCCATTGTAAATGGGGCTTGAATGTATTATAAATCTAGAATGATAGAAATAATGATTACGAATTGCGCAGGTCCGTTAGTTTGCTTACATTTTTTTTTGTGGCAATTAAAGCTGATATGGTTGTGACTTCACAACAAAATAAAAAAAGAAACCGTTTATTTGATATTACTGATCACTACTAAGCGAAAATTTTTATTTTATCTGATTTAATAATATTAACTGGGTTAAAATGAACTCGGTTGTGGTAAATTGTTAATATTGTAATCACAACAAAACAAAAATAACTTTTTATTACTCTGTTTTGTGAAGTGAAAACTTTTTATTTAATTAATTTATAAATAATATTAATATATTTGAAATAAAGTGTGCTGTGTTTAATTGTAATAATTGAGAAGCCAATACGACATTCAATATTATTTTCATCCAATTTCCGTCAGATATAGCAATGCAGCAAGAGAAGTGGGTTAGTTTATGACAGGCTCATAATAGTTGAACTTCATACAAAATGAGGACAAAAATAGAAGGAGTCGTTATAGAGTCACAAATTTTGGTACAGGAGTTGCTTATATCAATAAGAGCAAAAGGATGCAAAAATTAAAATGAGACACACACTGCCACGCCCACCTCCCATACAACCAAATTTGGATAAAAATAGAAGGAGTTGCCGTAGGGTTACAAATTTAGCTGCAGGCGTTCCTAATGTCAATACAATGCCAGGGTGTGAAAATAAAAACAATCCGCCCATGACCACGCCCACCGTTCATACAACAAGATTGTAAAAAAAATGAATATTTTCGTTTTTATCGCTGAGAAACACTATAAAAGCTTATATTAATGTATTGTGAAAGTTTTTTTCCCTCCCCTCTTAATTTACACCCCTTCCCCCTCCCCCTCCCCTCCCACATCGTCCTCCTCCATCTACCAACAGATACCTCATACGCAAAAAATTAAAAAAAAAAAAACAAAGATTGAAGCTAATGAAAAAAATTATTTTTTTTCCACTTTTCAACCACTGTGCGGTGCGACAGCAGCTTCATTACAAAGACTGCTCACATTTGCATGGAATCTTTCAGCGCTGATGTAACAGTTTGAAGTGTAAAATTGTTAAATACCGTGTAATTATTTATTCGTTCTTGGTTAAAAATATTTTATAATAATTTTCAAATAAAAAACAAATTAGTAGGAACCGTAGCGGGTTCCGAAACGATCGTCTGATCTGCTAGTTCTATGAATTTTTTGGCATTCTTCTGGCATCATTGTTCATTCAAAGCTGATTCATTTTAATAAAACAAAAATTCACTTCTACTGTGAGTATATAGTTTTTTAATCATAGAGAAACAGCATTCCCTTACCAATTAAAACGCTTTAAACAACAAATTATGTCACTAAGCCAGTGTTAACTATATTTGCTCTATAATCTCTAAAAAAAAAAAAAAACAAACAAACTAGAAATAAGGAAAATAAACTTTCCTTTACGTAACCAAATGCTTTAAAACACTTTTGGCCTTTTTCAACCTTCTGTCAGTTTTGGAAGTTATGTGTGTACATGTATGAACAAGTGCATACGTGTTTGTGTAAAAGTTTTATAGGAAATATGGTCCAAAGATACAAGAAACAGTGACGACAAATACTTGAATGCATCCGATTTAATTTCATATGCAACAAATTTCTTATGTGAACTGAATAAATATGTGCACTGAAATTATATGAAATGATGCAAAAAAAGCAAAAAAAAAAAAAAAGAAGAGAAGAGAAATAGATGGAATTATTTTTTGTCTCACTGCATAAATTTCTGAATAAATAAATAAAAAAAAAAAATAAAATAAAAATTGCAACAAATAAAAAGAAAACATATTTATTTCAGGCAGCATGAAGAAGCAACAGCAGCAGCTACAACAATAAAAAAAAAACACATTGTGCTGCATATAGAAAAAGATTTTTATATACACAAGGATAATGTCTAGTTGTATTTGTGTGAGCGTATGAGTGTGTGTGAGTTTTCTTTTACTATTTTATGTTTGTAGTATTTATATGACTAAAAATTTTTGTTGTTTTTTTTATTTTTATTTTTTATTATGAACTTTTGGCACGAAGGCATAAAACTTCTGTGATTTATAATTATTCAATGTGTTTTTTTGTGTTTGTGTGTTTAAGTATGTGTGTGTGTGTGTGAATTTGTGTCTCTGTATTGTATTGCATATAAAAAATTTTTGTATGTCAATGCTATAATTCTGTTAGGCTTTCGGCTTTCAGCATTCTCAGCAAAGAGAGTGTGCCAGAATATGAGACATCATCATGAACGTGCACTACTGAAGTGCAGCAACAGCAGTTAACACTTTAAACTTTATTTCTTCAAACGAAAACATGAATGACACCGTAGTAAAAATATCTTTGCAAATCACACGTAAAATTTTACTATTATAAAATTGAATAAAGAATTTTACTGCCTGACATTTTATTAGAAACAAAAGAAAATGTTAAACGTGCCACTTTTTTATATCTAAAACTTTAAACCCTTCCTTAAACTTTCACGCCTCGTTGAATTTTTAGTTATAAATGAAGTTGTTAGAAAGCTGAGTTTCTTTTGAATTTTCATTATTTTTGTGTTTGCACAGTATTAAGGCGGAGTAACCGAACGAGTGCCGCACTCTCTTTTCGTTTTGTTTTTTTTTTTATATGAAGTTTGTACGCTCTCAATTTAAAACAGCGAAAAACGGAAAGAGAGTGCAGCACTCGGCTGGTGACTCCGCCTTAAGCCTTCATTTTGATTAGGCATGTCGACGTTGTAGACGAGAGAAGAAGACAAACAAACTTTCTCATACCGGTAAGTTTCTCTTTTATGCCGTTCGTTTTTTTTGTTTGCTTCTTTTTTACTAATAATATAATTGTTCTGCTAAAACAAGATAACTTACTCCAAACCTCTTTCTAAAACTATCTCGAAAAAAATCGGATTCAAATTAGCAATTTTGACGTAAGTAAAATTTTTTTAGTTTCATTTCGTTCTTAGAAAGGCAAATTTTTTGAAGTGTTTCAGATCAAAAATGCGAAGTTCCCCAATCGAATTCAAACTTGATTAAACTATACTTCAAAGTATTTTGTAATTATACAAGTATAAATATAATAAATTTCCTAAAATTTAAAATAAATCAGTATTTTATTTTGATTTAGACTGAAGACAGCTCTCGTGTTTGTAAAAAATGAATCCGTAGACAAAAACAACAAAACAATCCCTTTTAATGTTTGAGAGAGTGCATAGCGGAATACTTCTTGTTTTTGTTAAGAAATGCATTTCTCTTTTGCAAATATACATAACGATGAAAAACACCAATAACAAGTGTTGGTGAATAGGTTGATAAATTTTCTCAGTTCTCAATACTACAAAAACAATTCTTTGATCTCTCAGTTTTTCGCTTTGTAATGTCCGAGGTGAATTTATGTAGAAGGTGATAGCAGCAGTACAAAAAATTTACCGCGGCAACAACAACACAGGGCTTTTTTGTTGCGGCCATAATGGGGAAGCTATGCTGAAATCATGTAGAAGGTGATATCAAGATTACAACAACAACACCTTGGAAAAAACAACACATCTTTGTTGTTGCGTCAGATATCATAAAATGTCAAAATCAGTCGTACAACAAAACAATAACAACACATCCTTGTTGTCGCAGTCAAAATGGCGGAGCTATGCAGAGAATATCAAAATGAAGAAAAAACGTAAACAAACAATTAAAAGTAAACAATGATTTTGGCAGCAGTTATTGACCGCGAAGAAAGAAGAAAGATGAGTTGCTGTTAATTTCACCATAGTATAAATTCACCTTGGAGGGAACACTCTGAATATCAAAATCAGCTGACGAACGCAGTAGTATAACACGGCAATGATAATACATATTTGTTGACCGAATTATGGCGGGCGAAAAAAAAAGTAAATAAACTTTTGACAACCAGAGTTCCGCACAAAAACAAAAAAAAAAATGGCGTTATAAAAAAGGAGAAGACGAATGAGTTGCTAGTACATCCATCTAATATAAATTAACCTTGGTAATGCCGTTAGTGTGGAATGAATCTCACCACCAGCAAATGGTATATGTGTGCATTTGTGTACTCAATGAATTGGCACAATTGTTCCAACACTGATACATTTCCCTAATTTTTTTCCGCTTGGTACATAGTTTAGTACATTTTTTGAGCAAGTTCAATTTTTTTTTAATAATTTAGAATTGTAAAAAATTTTTTAAATATTTTTCTATTACCTATGGGTAAATTATTAAAGCTAAACTTAATTTATGTTCATTAAGCTTATCTATTTTAATAATAAAAAAAAGGGAATGAATTGTCAAATTTGAAGATTAGAAATAACAAATTATTTCATTAAATTTTGGTATTTCTCTACGCCTCCCTTTGAAGAAGAGAGCTTACGGAGCAACGTTAAATTCACAAAAAAAAAAAAAAAACTTTGGTATTTCCTAAGTAATGAAAAAACTGTAGCAAAAATAATTGGTACATTTTTTTATATTTGATGTGCATTTTTTATAAATACTTGAACAAAATAAATAGAATGTGCTGCAATCGGGCTTCTGGGACAGAAAAGTAGCTAGTGAGTATGCACCCGTTACATAGCTAGTGATAGAGTGACAATTGGCTACATACCAAACTGGCGGTATAATGAAAGCTTATATTTGTTTGACCTAGTTTCTTATTTACAATATATGTAATTTACAGGACATATTAACTATTTGCTAGACAACTAAATTCCGCTTCAAAGGATTTCTTGTGCCGCCACTCAATAATTTCATACTAAACTTCTATAGTTTCAATCTGTTTTTGTATAAACTTCTCTTGCAGGACATTTCCTACTTTTTCTATTCATTTCAAATGACAACTTTTGCAATTGATAGAAAAATAATAATAATATTTTTCATTATAGATATATAATAATAAAAATAATGATGAGTAACTTCTTGCAGTGGTTGGTAGTTGTCATTCTCATGTTAAAGAAGAGTAAAAACAATTGACATTTTATTTTCCCTTGCTGTTTGTCACCAACTAATGCAACAAATAAATTGTTAGTTAGTTGTGAGTACAATTTTAGTTTGTTTTTATTTTCGATTGAAATTTAATTTAATTCAATTTCCCTGATTATAGTTTAGAATAGAAGAAATGTGAAGAAGAAACAATTATAATTATTTGTTGATTGAAATTGATATTTATTGTAAGTAGTTACAATTTTCATTGTGCATTGAGTGGCACGCATCTGATTTTGATTGTTGATACGGTGTTTGTCACTTAACGATTACTCAGAGTCGTCGTACTAAATGGTTATTGCTCTAATTTCATTTCAGTAATATATCTTTAATTGCAAAAATGCAGTTAGCTGTCATTTTAACTGTCAACTCATGTAACAGTAAAAATAAATTGTCGGCTTGTGATGCCGTTAATTAAATACACTCTCTTGACAATTACATTTCATATATACATACAACAAGCATTTGTTATAACTATTCATGTATGTAGGAATGTATGTAAGTTTAAGCGTTAAGATATTTAGATATATTTTTTCAATTGCACGAATCGTCGATGTGCAACAGCAGAGAAGCAGCAGGCAGTAGAACTAGAAGAAGAAGAAGAACACACAACAAAAGTTATTGTATTTTTCACTTAAATTGTAATAATGAAGAAAATTATTTTTTTTTTTTGTTGTTTTGTAATTTTTGTTAGGAATTTCTGTTGTAGATTAATTGTGAATAGCAATAGCGGTATTTTCTCTTTATTGATTATGTGACAGTATGTGCGTATATCCTGACGATGATTCCGTATTAAATATTTATTTAATTTCTTTCATTACACACTTCCTTTTCTCATAAGAATCACATCAACCTTTTCTTAATTTTACTACTCTGCAATATTCAAGTTCTCAATCTCAAAGAGTGAATCAATGAATCAATCACTTTTAGAAATATCTAGAAGTATAACAGAATCTACATAGTTTATGTAAATCAATTTTCTAATTGCATAACTATTTGATTTATGTAATATTTTTACTAGGTTTTAGTCTAAAGTGCTTGTTTCATGAGTTCAACCATTCTACATATATAGGGGAGATGTGTCCTCGTTGGCGCAAATATACCAATTGTTAGAGTAAAAATATCTTCTTATACAGCACTGTTTAGAATCGTTAACACGTTACCTTTTCTACACTTATTCTTAAAACTATCTCACCAGATAATGTTATTTTTGGATTAAAAAATATTGAGAAAAGTAGAAATTTCTTCTCGGTGGGCAAAATTTAATAGTTTCTAAAATCAAAAAAATTCTTTTATATTCCTTTTTATTTTTATTCTTAACTTACTTATAATCAATGTTAAAATCGTCTAAACTAACAATTTTATTGCACTTTTAGTATCTGCAGAGAATTATTAAATTCTTGTTACAACCAATACACATCTTCTCCCCTATATTATTTGCAGTTGCATGTGCAATTTAGTTATAGCACTCGAGTTTGTTTAGGAAACCATTCACTTTGATATTTTTGTATTTTTGTTCTTGGCTTTTGTATTAGCTTTTACCCTTTTTTTCTTCTTCTTTTTTTTTTTTTTTTTTTTTGTGTATCTTCATACATACTTCCACTGTTTATTTTACCTTGAGTAGTTGACAGTTGACATTCCTTTCATTTTCACGCGATGTTATTGTTCGGTTCAGTTTGGTTCTGTTGTTATTTTATGCGTTTTCCAAAGAGTCAACTGTTAACAGAGAAAACGTTGCGCAAACAATAATTACTTAACTATAAGTTGCGAATAACAAAAGCCAACAACACTTAAGAGAATTGTGACAATTGCATTTGAGTTGAAATGTATTTTTTGAAAAGTCTATTCAGTGATGCCATATATATTAAGGTGCCTCAAAAGAAAAAAAATAACAAAAAAAAAAACAAAAAATTAAACAAGTTGTTGTGACACTCTTTTAAAAATTAACTTTAATTCGTTTATGAAATTCTCAAAATATTTCTTTTTTGGCGATGAGCTAAAGTGACCTTTAAAAATGGTTCATTTGATTGAACGATTTCTTCAATATGATGAATTTAAAATTGTTGAATATAGACACCAATATTATGAAACTGTTGAAAGGCATTCCATGTAAGCGTTTATCTGACTTAGGAACATCCTCATCCGTCGAATAAATAGAGACCCCTGCCCGTTTCCCTCTTAGATAACAATGAGCTAACCCGGAGATATCGTTAGAAATGGGTTTTATCCTCAAACCTCTCCCAAACCAAGCAGAAATTTTTGGAAAAAGTTAAAATCAAATATCGCAACGTGATTAAGTTCTTACATTGAAAAAAAAAAAAAAAAACAATTCCAGTAATAAAACTAACTTATTTTGACCCGGTACTACAGGGTGACAATCGTAAAGTGACGCACACATTTCAGCAGTTATTTTCAAAAGGACGTACTTCCATTAAGTACAATTAAGTGTTAACATTGCTGAATATATAAGCATTCATTTGAACCCCACCTCATTCAATATAACCACCTTTAGCCTGCACACATGCCTTCAATCGATCCGGAAATCGTAGGACTGTTCGCCGCAGGACTTCCTCATCAATTTCAGTCCAGGCTTTCTCTAATGAATTTGTCAGCGACTCCAGACTATGGTGTTGAGATGCACAAGCCTTACTCTCTAAAATACTCCAAATAGAGTAGTCCATTGGATTCAAGTCTGGGGAGTATGGTGGCCATTCTTGAGATGTTATGAATCCAGAAAAATTGTCTTTTATCCATGTTTGCGTTAATTTTGCCATGTGGGAAGGTGCAGAATCTTGCTGGAAAGTCCAGTTTTCATTTCCAAATGTATCTTGGGACCAGGGAAGAACATGTTCATTTAAAATGCTCCGATAAACAACCTGGTCAATTTTAACACCCTCTTCAACGAATATTAGAGGGGTTCTGGCATTAGCGGAAACTCCAGCCCATACCATAACGGAAGCTGGCTTTTGAACTCGGCCAACAGTCCTATTTTGTTGCGATTATGATGTTAGCCACATTCGGTCATTTTGCGCATTGAAATGTTGTTCAACCGTGAACATTTTTTCATCTGTAAACAAGATATTTTCAACATTTTTTAACACGGAGAAGCGTAGCAACGCCTTGCATCTTTGCAGTCGCAAATCTTTCTTTTTTTGTGTCAGATCTTGAGCTTTTCGGAGCTTGTACGGCTTAAGATTAAGCTTTGATTTTGCAATGATTCGCACTGTTTCACGGTTTACTCCCACTTCCTTAGCGATTTTTCTCATTGAGCGCCTTGGATTTCGCTTGATTCGTTTACGAATTTTTTCTGTTAAACCAGTAGTGGCAACTGTTGAAACTTTTCCCCGGTCTCTATCTCCAAAACCCCCAGTTTCATTATATCGAATAATAGCTCGGTCTACCGTACGACTTGACAAATTTAAAGCCTTTGCAATTTGACGGCTACTATAATTTGCCAAATGAAATTTCACAATTTCACGACGAATATTTTCCTTGTCCATTTTTATGGAAATTTCAAAATGTAATAACAAAAATTCAAATGAAATTAAAAGCAAAGCCAATGATGAATGAATTTGCTTTTTAAATTAAAGTAACGGTAAATGGCAAAGCTTGCTGCAGAGTATTAAACTTGCGTCACTTTACAATTGTCACCCTGTAGATGCTGTGATCCAATTTTGAAAAATTTCAAATGTCTTCAATAAGAAGTTTTAGTAGGTACTTAAAAAAATAAAAATAATTTGTTTCTGAATTTTAGACGGTTTAGTAGTTTTTGGCTCACCCCAAGAAAATAAAGTGACCAGGTGTAAAAAAAAAAAAAAAATTTTCTACGCCACATCTTGAGCAATAGGTATTCGCAGTATTTTAGAAGATATTATAATTAAAAACAGCAAAATGTGGAAAATATGCATTTTTGTTGAATTAAGGAACTTGGATTTTTCTTATGCTGCGAAAAGTCTGCTAACACATATGTTTCGTCATTGTATTATATATATATATTATTAGAGAGGTTTTTGTCGTTGTACCGCTACCTGCAAGATCTATTGTACGTCCCCCTTCTATATCTAGTCTAACCTGCCAAGAGTACCTCATCCAGTCCTGTTCCCCCCAAAGAATTTGAGTATTGCGCCCGGATCTATGGATGCTAGTTCTGTGCTGGGCACATTGCCCCACACTGAGTTAATATTGTTCAGATGATTCATCTTCCCAATCACAAAAACCACATATTGAGCTTTCCCCTATTTTACAAAGGTGTTCTCTGAGCCCGCAATGTCCTTGTCATAATACCAGCTAATATGCGCTGTTTTTGTCGAGACCAATGCAGAATGCGTATCTACTCTTATTGTATTTACTTAGAAGTGCTTTGGGTTGCCTCAGTCTTGGAAGATTAGTAAAAAGTTCTTACCTCTTGTTTCTCTCTTCCTGCCTGAGTAATTCCTTGATTATGCTATCTCCTATTCCACAAATGGATTCAGGTCTCGCGAATATGATTGCTGCTCTCTTTATAGCAAGCTCTTCTGCTTGTTCATTACCCTCTATTCCTCCGTGTCCAGGGACCCAACATAGAACGACTTTATTGTCTTTGCCTAGTTGATTGAGCTTGTTCCAACAGTCCCACACCAGTTTAGAGGTGATCTCAAAGGAGCTAAGTGCTCGAATGGCTGCCTGGCTATCCGACATGATAGCGATATCTTGTTGTTTGTAGTTCCTGTCCAAGCTTAATTGCACACATATATTGATTGTATGAATTTTAGCTTGAAAGATGGTAGGATATTTCCCCACCGTCTCAGAGTGTTTGATTCTTGACTTAAAAACTGCGGCCCCAGTTTCAACCTCAGTTCTCCCATTCGTTCTTACTACTAAGTTTTGCAACAAAGTGTTTCTCAAAACTATACTGTTTGTCTATTCTGTCCTGGTCACAGTCCAAGAGATAGGTAGTTGTCTTTCGCTGAGTTATCTCGGTTTTCAGGTCCTGTAGATCTCCTCTTATTGCTTGTTGCTTTTACGATTGTTGCCTTAGAGGCACCCTCTATCACAAGATGTAATGGAGTGAGCTCCCATAGTACCTCCAATGTAGCAGTCGGACATGTTCGCATCGCTCCTGTTATACAGAGACATGCTAACCTTTGAACTTTTCCTAGTTAAGCTTTCGTTGTTTTTAGTTGAATTCTCCTTGTGAAGAGGTGAGGTGTTTCCGAAAGCTCCTTCTATATCTAAAAAATCACTCACTGCTATTGGGAGTATGAATGTATAAACTGGTAGTTTTTTCGTAATTTGGACATTTATTGTGAAAAAGTGATTATAAATTCATTCTTTAAAGTATTGCCCATCGCTAGCCACAACCTTTTCCCATCTTTCTGGTAGCATACGGATTCTGCGTCAAAAGAACTCCTCATCTTTTGAGCCTATCCATGAATCGACCCATTTTTTGAGTTCTTCGAAAGAACGGAAGTGCTGTTCAGCCAGGCCATGTGTCATCGATCGGAACAAGAGGTAATCAGAAGGAGCAATGTCTGGAGGGGCGGGGTAGCACTTCCCATTTCAGCGTTTCCAAGTACGTTTTTACTCGCCTTGCAACATGCGGCCGAGCATTGTCGTGCTGAAGAATAACTTCGTCGTGTCTATTCTCATATTCTGGCCTCTTATCAAACGCATCAATTGTAGTCGGTAGCTGTCGTCAGTGATCGTTTCATTCGGTTTCAATAGCTCATAATACACGACACCTTTCATATCCCATCAAATACACAGCATGAGCTTGGATCCATGGATGTTCGGCTTTGCCGTTGATGTTGATGCATGTCCGGGCGGTCCCCATGATTTTTTACGCTTTGTGTTATCGTAACGTATACACTTTTCATCGCCAATCACAATACGATGCAGAAAACCCTTTCTTTTCTGTCGTTCAATTAGCAGTTCACATGTGAAAAATCGTCGTTCGACGTCTCTCGGCTTTAATTCGTACGGCACCCAATTCCCTTGCTTTTGAATCATTCCCAATGCTTTTAATCATTTAGAAATGGTTGATTGATCAACTCCTAAAGATTCTGCAAGTTCTTGTTGCGTTTGACATGAATCTTCTTCGAGTAATGCCTTCAATTCTTCATCTTCGAACTTTTTCGGGTCGCCTGAACGTTCCCTGTCTTCAACATCAAAATCATCACTTTTGAAACGGGCATACCACACCTGACACATTCTAACGTCTATAGCACAGTCAGGATAAGCTTCAGTGAGTAAACGATGTGCTTCAGTTGCGTTTTTCTTTAAATGGAAGAAGCAAATTGAAACTTCCCGCAAATGTTGTTTTGTTGGCACGAAATTCGACATTTTCAGCTATAACTTTTGTAAAATTATGAAAATTATTTGACAAATCATTTCTTATCGTATTTTTGGCGCTCTTCGAGATAGAATAGCTGTCAATGTGAAAAAAAAATGGCGCTTATGATAGATATGAAGTTAGTCACAATTACGAGTTTATACATTCATACTCCCAATATTTCCTTCACATCTAGTGCCCCTTGAATCTTTCCCACTAAGTCATGCAGAGCTGTCTCAGTAAACCTGCCTGCTTATTGAAATTAATTATTTAAAATGAATAGGCTTTGAATGAATAATGATGCCAGAAAATTAACAAAAAGTTCATAAAACTTTTAGATCAGACGATCATTTCGGAACTCGCTAGGGTTCCTCATCAGTGGTCTTTGTGATGGTTTGCTCATCTTTTTATCCTATTATTCCTATTCCTATAATTCCGTAAACACATTTTCGGTGGGACCAACAAAGATCGAATCCGTAGACCGCTTCACATACTTGGGGAGCATCATTTCAGCCGAAGACAGTGTAAATCAAGATATCAAAGAGAGAATTAAAAAAAAATTACACAGCTGCGCACCTTTTGGAGTTCACATTTAATAACCGCCACAACAAAAATTAAAATCTTTAAATCCATCATCATATGTGTTGCTGTACGGATGCAAAACTTGGCTTACCATCGAACCGAAGCCCTAACGCATAACCTGCAATGCTTTGTCAACTGCTGCCTACGCCGAATATTACGCATTTGGTAGCCGAAAGTGATCATCAATACAAATTTGTATCGAAGATGATACGTTAACCTGATTTCCGTTCAAATAAAACGCAGAAAATGTAAATGGATTAGCCGCACACAGAGTAAAAAAGATTATGAAATTTTGCCGCCAAGCTCTTGACTGGAATCCGCAAGGATCTAGAAAGCGGTGGATCACGTGGAAACGCAGTCTACTTAGGAACATAGAGCAAACAGGAAAAACAGAGAGTGAAGTTAAGGTGCTAGCTTATAATCGAACGCGCTAGAGAGCTTTGTAGAGGCCCTCTGCACCACAAGATGTTAAATGGAACTTATGATTATTTTTTGTTTGTTAATTTAATAGAAAAAATGACGAAGAAATGTTAAAAATTCTTCAATTTCGTTTCTTTTTGTTACAAAAAAATCCGTCTTGGTTGCGTTAGTGTGAACACGACAGGCTTGCCCATGGCATTTATGCTTGCGTTAGGGATTTGCAGTCTTTCAATCAAATCACAACAGCGATGAATCAGAAAAATATCAATCATTTGCTTGATTATTATTACTTTCTTTTAATTGAATGACAAACATTACGAAGTATTCACAAAACAATATATAATACGTACTATTAATTATGATTTAGCATAGCAAAATAAATAAATTAACCCGAGTCTAGTCTCAGAGTGAAGTCTAATAGCTAATAATGTGGCAACCTTCCCAAGGTACATTTCTTCGGATTTCTACCTTTGCCTGCTGCCTGCCTGTGTTCAAGTTCAAGGTAAATTATTCGCAAGACCAACTCCAGCAACGAAAGAATTATTTATTACCACGCGGAAAAAATATAAATAATGCAACTAAAATAACTTGCACTACATTTACACTATCTCAGTGATGATGATGATAATGATAATACTGATGACGATTACTATGATGATAATAATAATAATAATGAAAATAACGATGAGCATTAAAGAAGAATAAAAAAGAAAGAAAAAAAAAAGAAACGGAATTCTCTTCCGTTCAAACTGTTATTCCGCTTCTTTTTTTTTTTTTGTATCCATTCTACAATAAAGAATTAGTTGCGCTTTCATGAATGCGTGCCGCGCACTCCTTGGCAATTTATGATTACTTCATACACTTGAACGAGCAGTTAATAGAACGTACTAAACTTAAAGAAACTAATAAAAAAAAAAAAACCAAGCAAGCAACATATAAAACACATTTGTATGTACGAGTATAAGAGCGTAATTTATTAACAATTGAAAATATTTACGTAGATATACTTTCCTGCATACGACGTATGTATGTATGTATGTAAGTTGTTGCATGAATTGTTGTTGTTGTTGTTGCAGTGATTGTGTTGTGTTGTGTTGCAAGAAATTGCTGCATTAAATATGGTAACAATTGAACACGTTTTGCACTTTTAACGTACACCATATTTCACATAATTGCATTCGGTCGGTTGTCGGTTTAGTCTATTAGTCAGTATAGACCGTCAGCCGGTCAATCCACCGGTCGTTCAGTCGATCGGTGTATGTATGAAGCAATAAAGATGAATGAACACCATAATGCCATGATTTGCCGCCAGGTTGGCATGCATGCTGGCAGGCGGCAGTCAGGAAACCATTTGGGAATACACCACCGTACACCATTAAAGTACAATAGTTAGGTTAGTATAATCCTAAGGCAAATACAAATGCATATTTCGGATTTTGTTTTTGTTCTTATGCAAAAGGTATCGTTATACAAAAACAACAAAAATACCATGCACAAAGAAATTTTCTTACTCTTCCTGTGGTTTGTTATATACACATAAGAGTTTTAACCCGATTAATGCCTAACATTATTTTGTAATGAGCTTAAGTACAGTATATCAATAAATAACGAATTTCACTTACTGAAATGGAAGTAAATTGACCGCCGTTTAGTTGTGTCTCCTGTTTAATTTCTGAATCTGAATTGTCAATTTCTGAATCTAAATTGTCAGTTTTTGAATCTAAATTGTCAGTTTCTGAATACAAATTGTCAATTTCTGAATTTAAATTGTCAATTTCTGAATCTGAATTGTCAATTTTTGAATCTAAATTATCAGTTTTTGAATCTAAATTGTCAGTTTCTGAATCTAAATTGTCAATTTCTGAATCTAAATTGTCAATTTCTGAATTTAAATTGTCAATTTCTGAATCTGAATTGTCAATTTCTGAATCTAAATTGTCAATTTCTGAATCTGAATTGTCAATTTCTGAATCTAAATTGTCAATTTCTGAATCTAAATTGTCAATTTCTGAATCTAAATTGCCAATTTCTGAATCTAAATTGTCAGTTTCTGACGATAAATTGTCAATTTCTGATCCTAAATTGTTAATTTCTGAATCTAAATTGAAAACTTCTGGATCTAAATTATCAGTTTTTGAATCTAAATTGTCAATTTCTGAATCTAAATTATCAGTTTTTGAATCTAAATTGTCAATTTCTGAATTAAATTCAACTATTCTGAATACATATGGACATTTCCACATTTCAAATTGCCGCTTTTTAGATTAAATTGCTCAGAATTTTAGCTTCTCTGAAATATATTTTATGATTTAAAATTATGGTTCCTGAATTCAAATTGGCATTTTTTGAGCTCAATATCACAATGAATAGTCGTATCCGAACATAGATAAGCGCTTACTGAACTCAATTTGACTACTCCGAATTCTATTTTAGGCTTTCTGAACTGAATTAGACTACTCCAAATTTTATTTTAAGCTTTCTGAACTCAATTTGACTACTCCGAATTCTATTTTATGCCTTCTGAACTCAATTTGACTACTCCGAATTCTATTTTAGGCTTTCTGAACTCAATTTGACTGCTCCGAATTGTATTTTAGGCCTTCTGAACTCAATTTGACTACTCCGAATTCTGCTTGATACTTTTTGAATTCAATTTTAGTACTCCGAACTATTTTTGTTGCTTACTGAATCCAATTTGACTACTCCGGTTTCTATTTGATGTTTGCTGACTTTAATATTTCTACTCCGAACTCAATTAGACTACTACGATTTCTATTTGATGCTTTCTGAATTCAATCTAACTATTCTTAATACAAATTGCCAATAAATTTAACTATGCTGAATTCTATTTGACATCTTCCAGATTAGGTTTGACTACTCCGAACTTTTTTTTTTAAATTTTTATCTAAATATATTTCAATTGGAATCTAAATCGTTGTTCCTAAATTTAAATTGACGTTTTTTGAATGCACTTTGATTATTCCGAATTTAATTAATAGTTTCCGAAAATAATTAGGCATTTTCTGTACTCAATTTGACTATTTCGAATTAAATTTATTTTAAATAGATGCGGTGTATGCTTTCTAAATCAAATGAGACTACTCCGAATTATTTTTGGCGTTTTACGGCTTGAATTGTGAATTGTCTGTGATGAATTTATATTAACGTTTTATTAATTAAATTTGACTATACTGAATTCAAATTGTTATTTCCGAATCTGAATTTTCATTTCCGAATTCAAATTGCCATTTCTAAATTCAAATTGAAGTTTTTTGAATTTAATTTGAATATTTTTAAATTTAATTTGAAGTTTCCTATTTTTAATCTGACTATTTACTTCGAATTCTATTTAACTCCTCCGAATTCGATTTGGTTCCTCCGAATTCGATTTGATTTCTCCGAATTCTATTTGATTCCTCCGAACTCTATTTGACTCCTCCGAATTCTATTTGACTCCTCCGAATTCTATTTGATTTCTCCGAGTTCTATTTGATTCCTCCGAATTTTATTCGATACTTCCTGAATTCAGTTTGACTATTTTTAAGTGACTTATCGCTACTGGTCGTACATCGGTTAAATGCGAAAAAACTTTTGGCGGAAAACGTACATATATATTGTATTTATATTTTATATTTCCCTCTGTATGTTTCCGCCTGGCACTGCTCACTTCTGACCTACCAGAATTTGTTTATTCCTTCCTCCATTGTAGTAGGTAGTGCAAACATACTTATGCACCATATGCATCAATGCATCTTTTGGCATCTCATGTATTCCGCCAAAATAATAGTGTACATTGTATATTTTATTATAGCAATTGTTATTACTGCTCCAACAAACAGACAAACTGTAGAAGAAGAAGAAGAAGAGTGTGGCATAAACTAAAGTAGTTTAAATTAGTTCTATTCTTTACTGTGCATGTTTATTTCTTTATATATGTATTGTGAACGTGTTTTTTGTGGTGCCGGTGTCGTTGGTTGTTGCCGGTGCTAGTTTTATAACCAACAATCTTTCCATTAATGTTAGTAGCTTATTGTATTGTTAGATTATAACTATGCCGGGTTAGCTTTTAGCTAGTTAGCTGGCTTTAGTTAGCTGTATTGCTGCATATACCGCTTTCTGATAGTTTCGCTTACTTTTGCAAATTTGTTGTATATGAGTATGCAAAGTTTGTAATTTGGCTTTGCAATTTGAATTTCTTTTTCCACTTTTGAAGTTTACAAGAGTGCAATTTTATTTAGCTGTGATTTATTATTATGCATTTTAAAATAAAATTACAATTCTAATTGATTTTATTATGTGTGTGTGTGTGTGTGTGTGTGTGTGAGTAAATGAATAGTTGATGATGGGATAATGTGATACGATAATATATGAGTAGGAAAATAGTAATACTTTGAAGGACTAATTCACAATATCATATTAATTCACAATCATGTCATAATTTTTAATGTTTTTATAGTTATTAAATGCATCCACTCAAAGTTATGAATTTATTTTATCAGTACGAATTCACAACGTTTTCGAAGCTGTAAATTTCGAAAACGTAAGTAGAAAAACACTTGCGATTTTTTCGCATTGAAATCAATTTCCATTTTATTTCTTTCTGTCGTAGATTAAAAATATTAAAAAGAATTTCGTCATCAGGTTAAGATTTCGCGGCGCGTTTTTCTTATTTGCTTTCGTTTAGCATCAAACTGATCTCATCTCAAATTTTACTTTTTTCTTTAAATTTTTGTAATTACTCTTCGTGAAAAATGTCTACTAAATACGATGATTTTCAATTAGTTTTTCAATTTCAAATATTTTTCCAATAATTATTTTGGTTTTTATTTTTCTTATTTGACGGACTGCGGTTTCGCGACAGACCTCGCACTTGCGAATTCGCACCGATAAATTCACAATTGTGTCTTGATGCCTTGGCAATAAGTTCGTGGTGAAAGCCGCGTTTTTTTCACTCGTTTGTTTTGTGAAAAAACGAGTATCTTTTAAAATTTGTCTATATTCTCTGTTTTAATTTCCAATTTCGCTGGAATTACTTACATTTCAAAAAATATTAAAAATGGTTGAAATAGTTTAAGTTATACTTAGTTGCTTTAAATAATTCTAATAATTTTAGAATTGTCGTTTTGCATTATTTGTATTCAAATCTAAAACGAGATAAGTTATACTCCCTACTTAGGTTAAAGAAATATTTTCATATTTTCCATTTTTACTAAATTTAATTTTATTTTCTTTCGTTTCAGGTAAGCGTTTTCATTTTGGATCTTATATGCTTTTTGGGATAAGTATTATTCTCTACTAATTTTAATAATCTAATCATAATTATCTTAACCAAGGTAAAAGGCATTTCAAACTTTCAATAGATGCGATTTTGATAGATTTTTTGAAGAAACTGAATTTAAACTTTCAATAGATTCGATTTTGATCGAGCTTTTAAAGAAACTGAATTGAACCTTGCAATAAATGCGATTTTGATCGAGTTTTTAAAGAAACTGAATTGAAACTTTCAATAGATGCGATTTTGATCGAGTTTTCAAAGAAACTGAATTGAAACTTTTAATAGATGCGATTTTGATCGAGTTTTCAAAGAAATTGAATTGAAACTTTCAATAGATGCGATTTTGATCGATTTTTTGAAAAAAACTGAATTGAAACTTTCAATAGATGCGATTTTGTTCGAGTTTTTAAAGAAACAGAATTGAAACTTTCAATAGATGCGATTTTGATCGAGTTTTTAAAGAAACTGAATTGAAACTTTCAATAGATGCGATTTTGATCGAGTTTTCAAAGAAACTGAATTGAAACTTTCAATAGATGCGATTTGGATCGAGTTTTTAAAGAAACTGAATTGAAACTTTCAATAGATGCGATTTTGATCGATTTTTTGAAAAAAAAACTGAATTGAAACTTTCAATAGATGCGATTTTGTTCGAGTTTTTAAAGAAACAGAATTGAAACTTTCAATAGATGCGATTTGGATCGAGTTTTCAAAGAAACTGAATTGAAACTTTCAATAGATGCGATTTTGATCGAGTTTTCAAAGAAACTGAATTGAAACTTTCAATAGATGCGATTTGGATCGAGTTTTTAAAGAAACTGAATTGAAACTTTCAATAGATGCGATTTTGATCGATTTTTTGAAAAAAAAACTGAATTGAAACTTTCAATAGATGCGATTTTGTTCGAGTTTTTAAAGAAACAGAATTGAAACTTTCAATAGATGCGATTTTGTTCGAGTTTTTAAAGAAACAGAATTGAAACTTTCAATAGATGCGATTTTGATCGAGTTTTCAAAGAAACTGAATTGAAACTTTCAATAAATGCGATTTGGATCGAGTTTTCAAAGAAACTGAATTGAAACTTTCAATAGATGCGATTTTGATCGAGTTTTCAAAGAAACTAAATTGAAACTTTCAATAGATGCGATTTTGATCGAGTTTTCAAAGAAACTGAATTGAAACTTTCAATAGATGCGATTTTGATCGAGTTTTCAAAGAAACTGAATTGAAACTTGCAATAGATGCGATTTTGATCGAGTTTTCAAAGAAACTGAATTGAAACTTGCAATAGATGCGATTTTGATCGATTTTTTGAAAAAAACTGAATTGAAACTTTCAATAGATGCGATTTTGTTTGAGTTTTCAAAGAAACTGAATTGAAACTTTCAATAGATGCGATTTTGATCGAGTTTTCAAAGAAACTGAATTGAAACTTTCAATAGATGCGATTTTGATCGATTTTTTGAAAAAAAAACTGAATTGAAACTTTCAATAGATGCGATTTTGATCGAGTTTTCAAAGAAACTGAATTGAAACTTTCAATAGATGCGATTTTGATCGAGTTTTCAAAGAAACTGAATTGAAACTTTCAATAGATGCGATTTTGATCGATTTTTTGAAAAAAACTGAATTGAAACTTTCAATAGATGCGATTTTGTTCGAGTTTTTAAAGAAACAGAATTGAAACTTTCAATAGATGCGATTTTGTTCGAGTTTTTAAAGAAACAGAATTGAAACTTTCAATAGATGCGATTTTGATCGAGTTTTCAAAGAAACTTAATTGAAACTTTCAATAGATGCGATTTTGATCGAGTTTTCAAAGAAACTGAATTGAAACTTTCAATAGATGCGATTTTGATCGATTTTTTGAAAAAAACTGAATTGAAACTTTCAATAGATGCGATTTGGATCGAGTTTTTAAAGAAACTGAATTGAAACTTTCAATAGATGCGATTTTGATCGAGTTTTCAAAGAAACTGAATTGAAACTTTCAATAGATGCGATTTGGATCGAGTTTTCAAAGAAACTGAATTGAAACTTTCAATAGATGCGATTTTGATCGATTTTTTGAAAAAAACTGAATTGAAACTTTCAATAGATGCGATTTTGATCGAGTTTTCAAAGAAACTGAATTGAAACTTTCAATAGATGCGATTTTGATCGATTTTTTGAAAAAAACTGAATTGAAACTTTCAATAAATACAATTTGGATGAAGTTTTTGAAAAAATTAAATTGAAACTTTCAACAGATGCGACTTGGATCGAGTTCTTAAAGAAACTGAATTGAAAATTTCAAAGTTTTTAAAGAAAATGTATTAAAACTATAAGTATATGCGATTTGTGTTAGATTTTTCGAGAACACTTGATTAAAACTTCCAGGAGATACGATTTTGATCGAATTTCTAATGAAAATGGGTTGAAACTATCAATAGATGGGTTTCGGTTTTTATCATTTGGTTCCTTGACGCAAATTCGTCAAAATCATGCCAGAAATTTTAGCTAACTGATACAGTAAGTACAGATTTAGTACTGACATATGACTCGCGACAGTAGCTTCCAGTAACTTTATTTGGTAAGCATCCAAGAATCAGACCACTTGGGAAAGTTGTACTGCGTTAATAATGATACTGTTCCTACCAATGGCCGAACGCTAACAGACAATGCCCGATTAGCTCTGAGAGGACCGTAGATTTTGTATAAGGAATGACTAAGTTTGATAACAAACAAACGAAATCACTAAAAAACAAATAAAATTAAGTAGTAGAAAATTTGTTTCTTAAAATCTTCCATCGTTTGCTTTAGAAATATTTTTTATAACCATATAATTGCGTGGTTTCGGCTGAAACTGCATTGAAATGCTCAATTTCGGCATATAAAAATATGTCAAACGAAAGCATGAAAATGAGGTGGTTTCAATGAAACCGCATTCGAAACAGAGCAAAATTCGAATGCAACCCTGAATTAGTTCACTGAAATGAATTTGCTCTGACATTTCTATACCGACATTTGCGTAAAACTTAGCCGCCGGCATTTAACAACAAGAAGTAAACAAGGAATTGTTAAACGGAACCATTGCCGAAATTACTCAATTTCAGCTCAGTGGGAACATGATATTAAGTTCAAACTGCAACTATATGAATCCAACTAATTTGCTGTGCTTAAGATTTTAATTTAATAACTTTGAAATACCAGCAGAAAAGATAAGGCATTACAAGTACATGTGTCTATAACTACTTACAGCAATAACAATAATATTTTAGTTTATATTGTGATATTATAATGAAATTCTATTGTTCCCCTAACAATAAACTTATCTTTGTTTCCATAGTTGTTTCAAATGCATTCAAGTAATTCAGTTCCGGAAATTTCATTGTAATCAACTTATCATATAATTTTTTTTTTATCAAATAATTCTCAACACAATTAAATTGTTATCAAATAAAAATTAATATTGATTTATTATGGAAGTTATAATTTTAATTTATAACCAACATTTATATGTATGGTGCATATATATAAAAGGTATATTAATTGAGTTTATAATCGGAAACTTATCCATTCGTACAATCTAAAAAAAAATGTCATTTTTAACTTTCGAAAAATTGACAGTTGTGAAAGGCAATTAAATGAGCAAAATTCGATATAACTCTTTTTTTTCGATGCGGTAAATGATTTCGAAGAAAGAAACACAAAACCGATAACTGCATTGAATTGAGGAGTTACAAACAAAAATAAAAAAAAAATAAAACAGAAAAAGAAATAAAAGGAAAATATACAATTAAAAAAACAATATTTATTCCAATTTTAACCTGCACTTGTGTGTTTTTAACCAAATTGCCAAAATTGTTTGCGCATGCAGAAATGCAAATGCAAAATAAGAATGCAAATATTTGTGGATGTGTCTGTGGGCATGCTGCGTATGTGCCTGAATTCATTTTGGCTTTTCTTTCCTTTTCACAGGCCACAGAGTAAATATAATTAAATATTTTTTGATACCCTACATCTATATCCGGCAAATGAGAAATCATTTACCGGTTTGGTGCTTTAAATTAATAAGGAGATACGGTGAGTTAAGCACAACTAGTGAAAGGAAGAAAGTGTTTTCTCTTCAATACTGGTTGGGTTATAGCTTTTTAAATTTATTTGTGCTCTGAATTTAATTTCTTTACTGGAGTGAGTGTGTCCTAAAATTTAGTATTACTTCGAATAATGAAAATGAACAGCTTTCAATAATATTTAGTCTCCAATTTCTTTTTTAAAGTTGTTTATTACTCAATGGGTATTTCTAACTCTGGATTGCTTGAAAACCCCACAAAAAAAATTCATATTTCAATCTGTGCTTGAGCAAAATAAGAACCACAACTAATTACTTTTTAACAGTACTTTAGAAAATTCCAAATATTATCCCATCTGGATTTCAGAAAATTTAATTATACTTCAGAATCACCAAAAAGACTTCAGAATATTTCACTTGTACTTTTAAAAACTCCAAATGTACTTTGGAAAACTCCAAATGTACTTCTTAAACCTCCAAATGTACTTTGGAAAACTCTAAATGTACTTTGGAAAACTCCAAATGTACTTTTGAAAACTCCAAATGTTCTTTTGAAAATTCCAAATATACTTTTGAAAACTTCAAATGTACTTTGGAAAACTCCAAATGTACTTTTGAAAATTCCAAATGTACTTTGGAAATTCCAAATGTACTTTTAAAAACTCAAAATGTACTTTTAAAAACTCCAAATGTACTTTTGAAAACTCCAAATGTACTTTTGAAAACTCCAAATGTTCTTTTGAAAACTCCAAATGTACTTTAGAAAGCCCCAAATGTACTTTTTAAACATCCAAATGTACTTTGAAAAACTTCAAATGTACTTTGGAAAACTCCAAATGTATTTTTAAATCTCCAAATGTACTTTGAAAAACTCCAAATGTATTTTTTAAAACTCCAAATGTACTTTTGGAAACTCCAAATGTACTTTTGAAATTCTAAATGTACTTTTTAAAACTCCAAATGTTCTTTTGAAAACTCCAAATGTACTTTTGGAAACTCCAAATGTACTTTTGGAAACTCCAAATGTACTTTTGGAAACTCCAAATGTACTTTTGGAAACTCCAAATGTACTTTTTAAACCTCCAAATGTACTATGGAAATTCCAAATGTACTTTTTAAAACTCAAAATGTATTTTTTAAAACTCCAAATGTACTTTGGAAATTCCAAATGTACTTTTTAAAACAAAAATGTATTTTTTAAAACTCCAAATGTACTTTTGGAAACTCCAAATGTACTTTTAAAACTCAAAATGTACTTTGAAAAACTCCAAATGTAGTTTTAAAAACTCCAAATGTCCTTTTGAAAACTCCAAATGTACTTTTGAAAACTCCAAATGTACTTTTTAAATCTCCAAATGTACTTTGAAAAACTCCAAATGTACTTTGGGAAACTCCAAATGTACTTTTGGAAACTCCAAATGCACTTTTTAAATCTCCAAATGTACTTTTTAAACATCCAAATGTACTTTGGAAAACTTCAAATGTACTTTGGAAAACTCCAAATGTAGTTTTAAAAACTCCAAATGTACTTTGGAAAACTCCAAATGTAGTTTTAAAAACTCCAAATGTCCTTTTGAAAACTCCAAATGTACTTTTGAAAACTCCAAATGTACTTTGAAAAACTCCAAATGTACTTTGGGAAACTCCAAATGTTCTTTTGAAAACCGCAAATGCACTTTTTAAATCTCCAAATGTACTTTTTAAACATCGAAATGTACTTTGGAAAACTTCAAATGTACTTTGGAAAACTCCAAATGTAGTTTTAAAAACTCCAAATGTACTTTTGAAAACTCCAAATGTACTTTTGAAAACTCCAAATGTTCTTTTGAAAACTCCAACTGTACTTTAGAAAGCCCCAAATGTACTTTTTAAACATCCAAATGTACTTTGAAAAACTTCAAATGTACTTTGGAAAACTCCAAATGTATTTTTAAATCTCCAAATGTACTTTGAAAAACTCCAAATGTATTTTTTAAAACTCCAAATGTACTTTTGGAAACTCCAAATGTACTTTTGAAATTCTAAATGTACTTTTTAAAACTCCAAATGTTCTTTTGAAAACTCCAAATGTACTTTTTAAACCTCCAAATGTACTATGGAAATTCCAAATGTACTTTTTAAAACTCAAAATGTATTTTTTAAAACTCCAAATGTACTTTGGAAACTCCAAATGTACTTTTAAAACTCAAAATGTACTTTGAAAAACTCCAAATGTAGTTTTAAAAACTCCAAATGTCCTTTTGAAAACTCCAAATGTACTTTTGAAAACTCCAAATGTACTTTTTAAATCTCCATATGTACTTTGAAAAACTCCAAATGTACTTTGGGAAACTCCAAATGTACTTTTGAAAACTCCAAATGCACTTTTTAAATCTCCAAATGTACTTTTTAAACATCCAAATGTACTTTGGAAAACTTCAAATGTACTTTGGAAAACTCCAAATGTAGTTTTAAAAACTCCAAATGTACTTTGGAAAACTCCAAATGTAGTTTTAAAAACTCCAAATGTCCTTTTGAAAACTCCAAATGTACTTTTTAAATCTCCAAATGTACTTTGAAAAACTCCAAATGTACTTTGGGAAACTCCAAATGTTCTTTTGAAACCGCAAATGCACTTTTTAAATCTCCAAATGTACTTTTTAAACATCCAAATGTACTTTGGAAAACTTCAAATGTACTTTGGAAAACTCCAAATGTACTTTGGAAATTCCAAATGTTTTTTTTTAAAACTCCAAATGTACTTTTGAAAACTCCAAATGTACTTTTTAAACAAACAAATGTTCTTTTCAAAAGTCCAAATATACTTTTGGAAACTCCAAATGTACTTTTTAAACCTCCAAATTTACTTTGGAAAACTTCAAATGAACTTTAGAAAACTCCATATGTACTTTGGAAATCCGAAATGTACTTTGGAAATTCCAAATGTATTTTGGAATACTCCAAATGTACTTTGGAAAACTCCAGATGTACTTTGGAAAATTCCAAATGTCCTTTTGAAAACTCCAGATGTACTTTGGAAAATTCCAAATGTCCTTTTGAAAACTCCAAATCTTCTTTTAAAAACTCCAAATGTACTTCTTTAGAAAACTCCAAATGTGCTTTGGAAATTCTAAATGGACTTTAGAAAAATGTACTTTTGAAAACTTTTGAAATGTACTGAAATTTTCTTAAGTACAAATGAAATATTTTTGAGTACATTCAGAATAAATAATCTGAAAACAGTGTATAGTTTTCTTAAATACTTTTTCGTCAAAGGATTCAGGGTTTTGAGTAAATTGGATTTGTCTTTGCTTTTGAATTCCATATTTTCTACTTCTGTTTCCATATATGGTATTTGCATTGTTATATAGTAAGCAAAAGCTCTCACTGGCATGAATGACTGGCTATAAAATTCCTTGCTTATATTTTCTGTTGATCTCTTTATATTTTTTTTTTTTTTGCCAAAATCAATAAATTTGCTATGGTTTTACTGTAACTGTCAACTGCAAAAGCAACAGCCAAATGGAGATTGTGGAGTGAAGTGAAAAATTGTACTCTTCCTTTGGATTGTGTGTGAAGTTTTCGATACAAAATTCACAACACTTAAAGTTATTTTCAAATGCAATTAATTAATTTTTTGGGCGCTTTATTTTTGTATGTATTTGTGTGTATATGCCATTTTGGAGAATGAATTTCTGAACTTGTGCTCTAAATTGCTTTTATAACCGGCATTTTGTACTTAAATATGTTCTCGTTTTTGTTCTTGTTATTTTGTTGAATTTATGTAGTTTCCTTACCATGCCATGTCATTTTAGTTGTTGTTGGCGGCCACACCTTTTTTTTGTGTGTGCTTGAATTATCTTTCTCTTTCATCATCAATATGATTTATTAATGAACCTACGACAATGATGTGTCATAAATTTTCAACGTTTTCAACATTAAACTTCCCTAAGTCAGAATAATTCGCTTTACAATTGTTACACTAAACAAAAAAAAAAAATGTATGAATAAATGAAGGATTATATATATTTCTGAAATCAGATTTAGTTTAATTTGTTTCTAAAGCTTCAGGACATTTATCGACTTTTGTTCCTAGTCTGGAAATGAGTCGTAAGAATTTACCTAGGACAAAAAATTCGCTAAGGTGGAGATCGGTCTTTTCCTCTCCCATATTTTTATTTTTCCTTCCCAAGGCCAAAACTAAATTTGGACCCCGTAAATTGATAGAGCAAGTCCAAAAAAAAGGGGAATTCGAATGAATTTCCTAAATTCGTGCAGGCACAGAATTAATCGTCGGGTATATGCCAAAACCATGAATGTGTAGAAGTAATATATGCATTTCATTGATTTTCATGAAAAATTTCGTTTTTAATATACCACGTTTATAAAACGGACTAAAAAGTATTAAATAATTTTTCCTAGCCCCATAAAAATTTATAACCTCATAAAGATTCCTAACACCATACAAAATATGCTGAAAATTTGTAATTGTGAATTTAAGTAGGTATGAAAATACTTGCATGATTTAAAATAAAAAGAATTGGTCGCATTCAATAGTAAATTGAAGGATGAATAGTTCACCTCATTCGCTACCAGTTTTATCTCTACTCATATGACAAATATCTTATTTTCAAAACACTATATTAATTATCCTCGACATAAATCAGACATTAACCATCTGTTAGTTAACACCATACTCCTTTTTTTATACACCAGCCTGAAAGTATGCTGTACTATAATTATTTTATAATAATAATAATATTTATGAACCAGCCTGAAACTATGATGTACCATAATTATTGTTTAATAATAATATTTATACGCCAACCTGTAAATAAATAAGCGCTAATATTTTATATTATATTATATTTATATATATTTTAGATATTTCATACTGCATTGTCATCCAGTTCTGAGTTATGTTTAAAGTTTCAAGTCTCTAGCTCATCGGGAAGTTAATTTAAAATCGATTGCAAAATTCCAACCGAATAGACAGACTGACAAACAGACTGACAGACCGACAGACACCATTAAAAGCGAGTTAAAACGGTTGTAAAATGGAATTTTGCATTCCTCACCCTAATGTCAAAATTCACCAACTATTTCCTTGGTACTTTATACTGAAAAAGATTCAAATCGTAATTATAATTTTTTGTCAGGGTTACAACTAAACTTATTAGTCATTAATCAACGAGATATGACTAGGTGACTAATAAAATTAGTCATTTGTTTGTGATTGATGATTGATTTTTTTAATCATTATTTTTTATTTATAATTGATTGATGATTGAATTTCGCCCAACACTGTGTATAACAGCCCCTATGCCCTCGATAGAAAGACCCAATCATTAGATTTCTCACTCAGAATATAAGCGGGTCTCCATCACGGGAACCCCGAGTTCAGCTGTAAGAACCTAAACAGTTTTAAACTTCTTCTTTGTTTTGGTATATTTTACTGTACAATGTCGAGATTGATTGCATTTTTGCATTGCTTCGCAAAAGGTTTAGAAGTTATATTACATGCTATAACTCTGTCCGATCATTTCATATTTGATTCTTTTATTCCACATTTAATTTTTACTATCTTTAAATTTCTTTTTGACTATTTTTTTACGTTGGTAGTAAGTAGAACGATGCCATAAATTATGTGCTCCTTTTTCCTGCCCACAATGTCAACATTTCTGTTAGTATTTGAGTTGTAAAACCATTCAATGCTTTTCGTTTCCACTTCCTCTCTTTCACTCTGTCACTGTCTTCCTTATTCTATCCATTTCCTGTGGGTGTGTATTGCTGTATGTGTTTGCTTGGTTGTGTGTATTTACATTTTTCTTTTTTTTTGTAGAGTATCTATGTTGACATTAGTTGATGGCGGAAATTGACTTACTTTGATATTAATGAAGTTTTAAACCTACGCCTAAACAGTTTATACTACATTGTATTGTATTGGGTACCTTAGAGTACCTACTATTTATGTATGAATGCATAGGCAAGGTAAAATAAGTGTAGGCACTCGTACTTCATAAGTAATTCAGTTGATTTTTTTTTTTTTTTTTTTGCAACACTTCGTGCTATTATTTATTTATTATTTTTTGTTTGTTGTTTTTTGCTTTCCACTTAAAAGGAGTTTAATTTTGCATGCAATCAAAATAAAATCTGATGCTATATTTTATTTTTCAATGCTTCTTAGTAGGTACCTATAATAGAAAGTATACTTAAATGGTTATACGGTATGGCATGAGCATTGAGTACACTAAATAGCATCAAAAAATTACTGCCATTTCTGTTGTGTTGTCGTCGTCGTCGTCGTCGTCGTGGAACGTAGAAAATGTATTAAAAGCATACCTCTAGAGTTTTTCTTATATTTTCTTTTCTTTTTTCATGGTGGAAAAAAGTATTTCCTGCCTGCTTGAGAGGGCTCTTACTTTTACATTATTGTTGGTCATTTCAAATGTTTAATGTAACATTTTTGCTATGAGAAAAGAAATTTTTTTCTTTTATATTTTACTTTAAAACTTGAAATGGTTTGGCATTAAATAGTTTTGTGATTTTAATTTCCTATGAGAAATGTAAGTTTAATGGATTCTTTAAATTAATAAAAAAAAAAAAGAGAGTATATTTCCAAGTCTGATGTTGAAAATTTAAATGCATTTTCTTGCTTATATACTGTCGATTCCAGTAGCGTGTTTAGGGTTTGAGTTTTGGGAGGGATGATTTTACTTAATTATAGGATATTTATCAAACCAATAGGTAATCAAAATACGGAACAATAACCAGACCAAATATCAAATCAAAAACCAAACCTAAACTCAGATCAAAAACCCAAACCAAAAACCAATCTAAAATTGTGATCAAAATTCACGCTACAATTCAGACCAAAAATAGGTTAAAACTTAGACCAAATGGAAAATAAATTCAGACTGAAGTTCAAACTAAAAACAAATTAAAATTCAAACCAAAACTGAAATCAAAATTCAGGCCGAATTTCGAATAAAAAAAAGATCAAATTCCGACTAAAATTTAAAACTACAAACCAAAAGGAGACTAAGACAGACTATTATTAATTTATTTATTATTTGAAGGAAGGACGACTCAAAACTCAGGCACTGCGACCTATAAGACCTATTGTACCAAACCCCTATGTTATGAAAGAAAGAAAAGAAGAGAGAGAGAAAGATAGATAAGAAACCATACCCTAGCTGAGAACCGAACTCGGGTCTCCAGAGACAAGAGTCTGGCACTCTGTCATTAGACCACAGTGACGTTGGTTGGACCTCCAGTTTATCGCCGATAAAATTATAAGAATTATGAAAATTTTCTCATTCACTTCATATCAATAGAGAATATGAGAAACTAATGAGAATTAACCACTAGACCAAGACGGGAATTGAACCCGCAACCTTCTGGATGAAAGTCTTGTCCACTATCCATTAGACTATCGAGGTCATCAAGACATGCTATACTATAATAAGAAAAACCAAAACACAGACCAAAATTCGGATTAAAAATTGGAACAAAAGCAGTTTAAAAATCAAACCAAAATTTATACTAAAAATCACACCAAAATGAAGCTAAATTCAGAATTGTTGGTTCTTTAATATTAATTGATAAAAAATTTACCAACATTTTTTTAATAACGGTACTGTAGCGGATCAAAGTGTAAAAAATTTTTTTTTTTGTTTGTTAATTTTCATTCAGTCACAATTTTTACAAAATTTGTCCAGATACACCAAACTGGCTGGGAAAAACTATTTTCTCAAATTTTTAAAATTTTTGTTTACTTTTTTTGTATATATAAGTTTTGACATGGGCCGCCAGTGACCCTAACATTTTCAATAGAAACTTTTTAAGAACTTTTTTATAAAGAAATGGCGGTCAAATAATGCGAATCTGGACTCGATTTTCCCCTATCGTTTCTAGTTTTCTTACGGTCAAGAAAGGGTTAAGTGAAAAATTAATACTATCTCTAAAAAAATATCTAATAAAAATGTACAAAAAAAAGTTTCTAAAAAATCCCATTGAGGGCCACTGGGTCAAAGGTGACCCATGAAAGCTCAACCCTTTTAGAGGCGCAAAATGTTTGTGAGATTAAAAAATTATTACGTAAAATGGAGATCAGACAATACGAATCTGGATTCGGTTTTACATTATCTGCTCTGCTTTCCTTATGGCCCCGAAAGGGTTAAGCTCGCCTATAGTTCGTTTTCGTTGTATTTTTGTTTGTTTGTTTGTTTAGCCTATAAGAATCCATCTACTTTTGCTATACAATTAGGGTGTAACACACATACATATACAACTAGTTTCTTTTACAAAATCTACCAAAAATTACTTTTTGTTGTACCAGTACCGTTAGCTGTTTTCATCACACACCAATTTTTAAATGGACTTATGTCATGTTTAGAGACAAAAGCTTTACAATATAAATTGGACTTTGATTGGCATTTGCCTAGCATGAAACATTGCTCTTGCTCTGTTGTTGTTGCTCTTATTATTTTTGTTCGTTACTAGTTTAAGGTATTGTTCTAATTTCCTTGTAAAATGTCTATTCTCCTTCTCCCTCTCACTCTCTCTTTATATAACATTTTTACTCTAGCTTTTCATTCGTTTTTCATTGTTGTCCTCGAATAGAGTTTATTTGGTCATTTTGGTTGTGTGGTTTTTAATGTTTTTTCTTTGTTGATTTTTTTTTTTTTTTTTGTTTTTACTTGTGTTTAGGATTTTAATCCTACAAAGTTTTACGTGACCGTTTTTTTTTGGTTTTTTTATTTTACTAAGTTTATGCATTACCATATTTAATTACAACAGACAGAATCGCCATTATTGATTACATAAAAATTAACTTAATTCAGTTGCTTGCTAATGTTTAATTCATTATTTTCAATGTCGTTTTTTTCATTTTTTATTTAGATTAAAAGTAAAATGGAAAAAAGGCTAGGTAGTTAGAGGGAAGTAGTTATAATTATATGTATTAATCAAAAATATTCATAATAATTTACATGCCTAATCACTCAATGTAGAATTTGTGTATTTCTCTGAATAATCATATTATCAAGTGCTTGTCAAAACCATGAATCTGATTAAAATTCTATAATGTATATTTTTTTTTACTTCTGTCCATTTGAATAATGGACTTTCTTTTTAAATAGAAAAAAAAACGTAAAATAAAATTAGTTCCTTCTGACAAAAATGCTGGGTCAATTAAAGTCTATGAATATTGTGGAAGTTCAAAAGTTTCAACATCTCTTTGGTATTTTGATCAACTGTATTGTTAGCACATTCAAGTTCTTCTTACGAAAATTCGATGCCAATACCGCAGACCTACGAATGGCACCGATGACCCATCAATATGGGTGACTTAGTTATCTTGCTCCTTAATGACTTGGTTGAGTTAATTATAACTCTTTCGCAGATCCTTTTGTTGATAACAAAATCTTGAGGTAGTACGTCTCAATAATGAACTTAGCGGTCTTTCAAACTGTCATAGTTCTTTTCAAACCTATTTTACCGGAAAAGTTAATAACATACCATATTTAATTCAAAATTGTTAAAAATAAATCACATTCGTGATTCAGTGACTCACAAAACTGATCACACAAAGGGATATTTTTGGTAAACGTGAAATAGCTAAAAATGGAGTCAAATTAAAAAGTAAATGCGTTGCTTAGTTTCTACTCATTCAAATGAACATAACTGAAAATAAATTTTCGATATCCGATAATATCTTCAGGTTACAAAAGGGTCTTAAAAGTCCCAAAAACACCACGGTTCAAAATGCAAGGGAAAAATAAAATTTAACCATTTTTTTTTTTTTTTTTTGGTTAAGGAATACAGTTTTCCTCCTATTTGGATCCAAAAAATATTTCAAAGGGGCTCCGGAGCAAAAGTTTTATAAAACTAAAAATGCGGTGGGGGGGGAGATACTTTAAAAAAAAAAAATTATGTGAAACAACTTGTATATACCAGAGCTGTAAAAAAATGCATTCAATTTAATTGCCTTGAAGTCACAGTTAATAACCGACAATTCATGATTGCAGTTATTGAATAACATATTTGACTCCAGAATAAAAATTGCAGAGTTCTACTCTTTTTTGAAGTCACCGATTAGTTATTCATTTAGAAAAGTCTTTTTTAAAGTCAAGGGAATGCTATTTTTTTTTTTAAATCATGGGAATGAAAATCTTATGACTCCAAAATCATGACTGCTTTGAAGCCACTTGGAGTCACTTGAATATCCTTAGAATCACTTGAAGTCACATGCAGTCACTTGGAGTCAATTAGAGTCACTTGAAGTCTTTTAAAGGCAACTGGGATTTTGAAGTCAATTGGAGTCACTTGAAGTTCCTTAAAGTCATTTGGAGTCAATTGAAGTCGCTTGAAGTCTTTTGAAGTCAATTGAAATTTTGAAGTCAATTGAAGTCAACTTGAAGTCTTTTGAAGTCAACTGGGATTTTGAAGTCAATTGGAGTCACGTGACTTCACTTGAAGTCACATGCAGTCACTTGGAGTCAATTGAAATTTGAAGTCAATTGGAGTCACTTGAAGTGTTTTGAAGTCAATTGAGATTTTGAAGTCAATTGAAGTCACGTGAAGTCACTTAGAGTCATTTGGAGTCAATTGAACTCAACTGGAATTTTGAAGTCAATTGGAGTCATGTGACTTCACTTGAAGTCACATGCAGTCACTTGGAGTCAATTGAAATTTGAAGTCACTTGAAGTCTTTTGAAGTCAACTGGGATTTTGAAGTCAATTGGAGTCACTTGAAGTTCCTTGAAGTCATTTGGAGTCAATTGAAGTCGCTTGAAGTCTTTTAAGTCAATTGAGATTTTGAAGTCAACTTGAAGTCTTTTAAAGTCAATTGGAGTCACGTGACTTCACTTCAAGTCACATGCACTCACTTGGAGTCAATTGAAATTTGAAGTCAATTGGTGTCACTTGAAGTGGTTTGAAGTCAATTGAGATTTTGAAGTCAATTGGACTCACGTGAAGTCACTTAGAGTCATTTGGAGTCAATTGAAGTCACTTAGAGTCATTTGTAGTCAATTGAAGTCACTTGAAGTCTTTTGGAGTCAATTAGGATTTTCGAGTCAATTGAATACCCATAGAATCACTTGAAATCGCATGCAGTCATTTGGAGTCAATTGGAATTTGAAATCAATTGAAGTCATTTAAAGTCTTTTGGAGTAAATTGTGATTCATGATTTGGACCACCCTAAAAACAGCTAAAATGAAATTTTATAAATGTTATTCCTTGTAAAGGGTTCGACAAGTGCTACATTTACACTTATTTTAGCTATTTTTGAGTGGTCCCAAAAAAAAAAATTTCTTTTTCAGGTACTCTCCACATAAGCTTTCAAATAGGGAGTGTACTTTTCAAACTTTTTTTCAACTCGTACATATGCGGCAAGCAAATCAAAGTACAGCCAATACAACATGTACGATATAGAATGTGGTTAGATGCCAGTTAAATTGTGTATAAGTAGAACGTGTATAACACTGTACATATATCGAGGTTCGCTCAAATGTGGTCATAACTAGTGTGCACACATGTTCGGGCATTTCTATCGTTTCACTCCCCACCATTCTATATGTTTATAATTTTTTTTTTATGTTACATCGTTTCTATGCATTTACAACTGCCTAATGCGCGGAAAAAAGTTCGACTTTAAAACCCAAGTCATAAATTTACTCTGCTTTACATTTAAACTAAACTATTAATTTTTTTTTACCCAAAGAATTTCTGCTCTAACTCATATTTCATCGATTTAACATTTTGTAAAATCTGTGTTAAAAATCTTTCTTCCCCTTGTTGGCAATAGCTAACTAACTACCAACAAACCAAAGCAACAACAGCAAGCTACAACTCTTCAAAAAATTTGTGTCAAAATGCTACTAAACATTCATAAGACATGCAAATTTCTACACCAAAAACAACTCAAGTACTTATTTTGAATGATGTCGTTGTTGTTGGTTTTGGTGTTGGTGCTGCTTTCTAAAACGAGAACAGAATTTAATTTGCTTAAAACTCACCCGCATATACTTTGCCCTCCCCCACCCCCCTCGATCCCCGCTCGTTGCTTAGCTCTATAACCACAATTTAGATGCACGCAATAAATTTTAACTCTGCTGGCTGGCGTACCATCTCATTTAGTTTAGTTACACACCTCTACCACATGCCTCTGCATAATTATATAATATGAGCGACTGACTACTCGCTTATTTACATTTAGGTTTAGACTATTCATTCATTCATTCCTTCTGCTATGGCGGCAGTATGCAAAAGCTTACCGGGCTCGCTTTGCTTGTTTTACTTGCATACAATTGGATTATTTTTCCCACAATGAATGAATTTTCAAAAAAAAAAAAAAAAAAGACAAACAATTTTTAACATACGAAAATATGTTGAATTTAAATTAGTTTGAAAATAAATAAGCTTTCGTTTGTAGAGAGTTTTGTGGTGTTCTAATTATGTTTTGTTAAAGCGAATGGCGGTTTAAAAAAAGAATTTGATTTAATGTTGCGTATACGCCTGAGTGCACATGAGTGAAACGCGATACCGCTGTTATCGCTTTATATTGTACTAACGTAGTTTGATGATTTGGATTCTAGTAGAGTGTTTCTTTTACAACAATGTGTATGTGTTTGGTATGCGGGTGTTAGTATGTTTTTTTAATCCAATAAAAAAGCATTCGTTTTTTCTATCAAAAGTTGATAATCCGTTTTCTATAAATACTACAACGGAAATACCCAAAAAAAAAAAGCTATAGCTATTTGAGGTTTTGTGTTACCAACAGTTAAATAAAACATCATTAATATTTTGCAAAATTACTCGTGACTTTTTTTGTTTTTTTTTTTTTTTTTAATTTTTTCTGTGTTTTTAGTTTTGCATGTCATAGCAAATAGCTCACCATCATCATCATCATCATCATCATCATTTGTAACCATAAGCTGCATATATTTTTAGTTTGGTTTTAGTATATGCTTTATATTAAAACTTGTTTTATGTACCTATTCTATTGCTTGATTGCTTTTTTTTTTTGCGTTATTTCTTGTTTAAATTTTGTTTCCTCAAAAGCAAAACAAAAAACAAAAAACCAAAAGCAATAACAATAACAAATATTTATATTCGATATTCGATTATCGAAAATTAATTTGCATGTCAGCACAGCAATACAGCAGTTGTTATTTTTATTCTTTTGTTATTGTTATCTATTATGTTATGTTTGTGGGGGGGGGGAGGGTACAAAGAGTGCTATCAGGGAGATAAACGCAAAGCTAATAACATCATTATTTTGCTTGTGACATCATTTAAATATTATTATTATTATTATTAAGATAATGAAACAATGAAATACTAAGCGCTTTTTATCATATAAATTATTTTTTATGAATAATTTTTGTTTTTGATGATGCCAAGAATAAATTTATGTAGCTTATTTAGATTTTTTTTTACAGTTTTAATCGCTGGTAAATAGAATTAGGTTAAAATTAATTATGTAGTTACGGAAACAAATAGCGAAGCACTGGGACTTTCCCTTATTGTTATTGCCTTTTTTTGCTACATAGAATTTTTAATTTTTTTAATGCTATAATTTGCGGAATAAACTTAATTTTAAAACCTCATATTTTTTTTATTTTTTTATATTAGAGGCAGCATTTATTAATATTTTTTTTTCGTACGGTGACACGTGGAAATATCTTCCATAGATACCATAGAACTCAAGTTCTACGATTATGCCCGATTCCTATGGACTAAAACCACCTACATCTCTCCCACTTTCCCCGTGGGACTACCTCTTGGTAGTCCCGCTTATCCATTACTTCACGGTAATGGATAAGCGTTAAGCTGCATCTTTCGTTATATTTAGTAGTGCTCTACTATCGCCTTCTGCATTTGCAGTGTTGCGTATTAAGCGATCGGCTTGAGGCGCACGTTCTGCATTCCTCAGTTTACTGATTATGTTAGCAGCTATCATGGCTGCGGTTCTCCACTTCTCTATGGTGTCGCATATCTGGGACATTAGGTTAGGCTCTCCAAAGGTGGATGGACATTAGACCGTGTGACATAAGGCCGCGACACAATTTGTATGGAGGTTTAAATTCATTCTCCAATTGAATTGAGACCCCGAAATGAACTTAGCCCGAGCGGCCTAATTTCATTTTCCGTTCGCGGTCTAAATTCATTTGGTCGTATGAATTCAGACCGCGCTGCCTTATTTCATTTTTCGATCCCGGTCTAAATTCATTTGGTCGTATGACTTTAGACCGCGCGGCCTAATTTCATTTTACGTTCGCGGTCTAAATTCATTTGGTCGCATGACTTAAGACCGCGCGGCCTAATTTCATTTTACGTTCGCGGTCTAAATTCATTTGGTCGTATGACTTTAGATCGCGCGGCCTAATTTCATTTTCCGTTCGCGGTCTAAATTCATTTGGTCGCATGACTTAAGACCGCGCGGCCTAATTTCATTTTCCGTTCGCGGTCTAAATTCATTTGGTCGTATGACTTTAGATCGAGCGGCCTAATTTCATTTTCCGTTCGCGGTCTAAATTCATTTGGTCGCATGACTTAAGACCGCGCGGCCTAATTTCATTTTCCGTTCACGGTCTAAATTCATTTGGTCGCATGACTTAAGACCGCGCGGCCTAATTTCATTTTCCGTTCGCGGTCTAAATTCATTTGGTCGTATGACTTTAGATCGCGCGGCCTAATTTCATTTTCCGTTCGCGGTCTAAATTCATTTGGTCGTATGACTTTAGATCGAGCGGCCTAATTTCATTTTCCGTTCGCGGTCTAAATTCATTTGGTCGCATGACTTAAGACCGCGCGGCCTAATTTCATTTTCCGTTCGCGGTCTAAATTCATTTGGTCGTATGACTTTAGATCGCGCGGCCTAATTTCATTTTCCGTTCACGGTCTAAATTCATTTGGTCGTATGACTTAAGACCGCGCGGCCTAATTTCATTTTCCGTTCGCGGTCTAAATTCATTTGGTCGTATGACTTTAGATCGCGCGGTCTAATTTCATTTTCCGTTCGCGGTCTAAATTCATTTGGTCGTATGACTTTAGATCGCGCGGCCTAATTTCATTTTCCGTTCACGGTCTAAATTCATTTGGTCGTATGACTTAAGACCGCGCGGCCTAATTTCATTTTCCGTTCGCGGTCTAAATTCATTTGGTCGTATGACTTTAGATCGCGCGGCCTAATTTCATTTTCCGTTCGCGGTCTAAATTCATTTGGTCGTATGACTTTAGATCGAGCGGCCTAATTTCATTTTCCGTTCGCGGTCTAAATTCATTTGGTCGCATGACTTAAGACCGCGCGGCCTAATTTCATTTTCCGTTCGCGGTCTAAATTCATTTGGTCGTATGACTTTAGATCGCGCGGCCTAATTTCATTTTCCGTTCACGGTCTAAATTCATTTGGTCGTATGACTTAAGACCGCGCGGCCTAATTTCATTTTCCGTTCGCGGTCTAAATTCATTTGGTCGTATGACTTAAGACCGCGCGGCCTAATTTCATTGTTTGATCGCAACCTTATTTCAAGTGGTCTAATTTCACTGCGCCCTCTCCAAATACTCTCTCCAAACACTCTCTCCAGGTCCTCTCTTTCACTTTTGAAACGTACACATCGGAAGAAGATGTGCTTTGAGTTTTCGAGCTCGAACAATACTACTTCAAGCTTGAAGAGGTTTAGATACTGGTTGGAGTGTCCATATCCGCTGAACAACTGCGTGATGTTAAAGTCCACTTCTCGTGATTGCGCTGGTACCACTTTGCTATGTCGGGAATTAGATCAAAGGTGCAGCGGCCTTTTTCAGACTGTTCCCACCTTCTTTGACACTGTAATATAGTGCGATGCCTCTCCTCCTTTTGCGACTATATTACAAAATTTTTTAAACTGTGGCAACTCTGTGTACAACATGCTCTCAGGTTTGTTCATACCAAGTGTGCACAAATGTGTTCGACTATTTCCAGACTTTCCACGAAGCAGACTCTGCTTTAGAGATAGGCCGCGATTGTTTTACCATAAAAATTTCGCGCTATAAAGTTCAGCAAATGTTTCTGTTCGAGCCATAAATATTTTGCGACAATACTTAAATATATTGAAAACCTAAATATATTTTTTTTAAACTTACTTGCGAAAATATTAAATTCTGTTTTTTGAATTTTGTATATTCTTTAAGATTTCAGTCTTTGAAAAAAAAATCTTGAAGTTCTAAGAAAACTGACTAAACAATTTTATTTTGCTTATAATTTTGCAGATATCTCAATTTATTTATGTGCTAAAAATAAATTGGATTTTGTTCGCAGGTCATTTCAAAGTAACAGAAGTATAGAGTATTTAAGTCTTTCTAATTAATATTAATACTTTAAAAAGAAAAGCGTAAATCAATAATTAAAAAAAAAAAAAACATTTCGTTTTCCCATTTTGTGTAATATCTCTTAGCCTTAACCCACTTAGGGTTAGTTTCTTTAGTACTCTAAATTATTCCAAATTTTATTCAATTGCATACTTACTCAAATTTTTAACGCACTCAACAAAAGATACTTACAATTTTTATTGTTATATATTTTCAACAATCAAATCTAGATCGAGTTTAATTATGCTGTTTGATTGCATTATATAATTATAAAAATTTATAAAATAATATAAAAAATTAGACGATGAAGAAAAGAAAGTCCGTCCACACTTCAAACATCACGAAAAAAAATCAATCTAAAAAAATAATGGACAATCTTGATTTTTTCTTTCTTTTTTTTTTGTAATTTGTTGTTATTCAATTAAATTTGTAATTTGCGTATGGAAACATGAATAAATATAAAAATTTATGCACAATTATGATGTAATTAAAAATAACTACTTGAAATCTCGTTTGTGTGCCTATTTCATGTTGCCATATCGCCATTGTATTCATGTGCATGTATTTGATTAACACATTTCTTTTTTCCTTTCCTTTTCTTTTTGTTTGTTATTAGGGGAGTAGTGGCTTTAAGTCCATTTAAGCCCTAAAGACTAAATGAATAACTACTCTGTTTGATAAAAATACAATTTTTTTAAAATAATACGGTTTCGAAGTAGGATCTAATAGAGCTGAAAAAAAATCATACGTACCAGCGTTTGAAAAGTATCTTTTACATGGGGTTAAATTTGACCATATTTTACTATTTTTGTAAAGTGAAACCTAAGAGATTTTCGTTAGCTTTGCATCTACCTGGTAGCACTAGCTGTTGACCAAAATTCTATCTGACTAATGAGTAAAAGTATTGATTGAAAAAATTTGTTGACAAAATTTTTAATTGATTTGAGAAATTAGTTGATTAAATTTTTAGTTGACTAATTAGTTAATTGAAGAAATTAGTTGATTAAATTTTTAGTTGACTAATTGGTTGATTGAAGAAATTAGTTGACTAAATTTTTAATTGACTAATTAGTTGATTGGGAAAATTAGTTGGCTAAATTTTTAATTGATTAGAAAAATTAGTTGATTCAATTTTTGATTGACTAATTAGGTGTTTGGAGAAATTAGTTGACAAAATTTTTAGTTGACTAATAAGTTAATTGAAAAAATTAGTCGACTGAATTTTTAATTGATTAGAGAAGTTAGTTGATTAAATTTTTAGTTGACTAATTAGTTGATTGAAGAAATTAGTTGACTACATTTTTAGTTGACTAATAAGGTGATTGGAAAATTTAGTTGACTAAATTTTTAATTGATTGGAGAAATTAGTTAATTAAATTTTTAGTTGACTAATTGATTGATTGAAGAAATTAGTTGACAAAATTTTTAGTCGACTTATAAGTTGATTGGAAAAATTAGTTCACTGAATTTTTAATTGATTGGAGAAATTAGTTGATTAAAAAAAAAAAAAATAATTTTATTGGAAAAATTAGTTGACTAAATTTTTAATTGATTGGAGAAATTAGTTAATTAAATTTTTAGTTGACTAATTGGTTGATTGAAGAAACTAGTTGACTAAATTTTTAGTCGACTTATAAGTTGATTGGAAAAATTAGTTGACTGAATTTTTAATTGATTGGAGAAATTAGTTGATTAAATTTTTAATTGATTGAAAAAATTAGTTGATTAAATTTTTAGTTGACTAATTGGTTGATCGAAGAAATTAGTTGACTAATTGGTTGATTGGAGAAATTAGTTGGCTAAATTTTTAGTTGACTAATTAGTTGATCGAAGAAATTAGTTGATTGAAGAAATTAGTTAATTGAAAAAATTAGTTGATTGAAGAAATTACTTGATTAAATTTTTAGTTGACTAATTGGTTAATTAGTTGACTTAATTTTTAATTGATTGGAGAAATAAGTTGACTAAATTTTTAATTGACTAATTAGTTGATTAGAGAAATTAGTTGACTAAGTTTTTTGTTGATTCGAAAAATTAGTTTACTTAATTTTTAGTTAACTAATTGGTTGACTGGAGGAATTAGTTGATTAAATTAGTTGTTTGAAGAAATTAGTTGACTAAATTTTTAGTTGATTGGAGAAATTAATTGACTGGATTTTTAGTTGACTAATAAGTTGATTATGCCCTACTCTGGTTACAGTGTATTCTCGTCAGCTCTTGTATAGATTGTGGTTCATATACTCAACAGAAATCAACTAAAAAAAAAATAGATCTGAAAATCAAATTATCCGCTAAATTTTCTATAAAGCGAAATTATCCTCAAAGCTCAATCGAAATGAACTGAAACTGCATTAGAACTTGATAAGAACCTGATTTCGATAAAAAAAAATATTAATTAGGGCATTTCTAAGCTCAAAAAACTAATCAAATTCGTGCTGGTCTCAAGCCGAGTACAGCACTACTTGATAAATTTCTTGCTTATGCAAATTTATCACTGACTTGATAAATTTCGCCGAAGATTGCTAAGCTATAATTTTGTTTATGTAGAGTTCAAGGCTGGGGAAGTTTGTTATTTTGAAGTCCTATAACATTGATGTCTAAGGCGTCAAATATCTCACAGTAGTATAAATTTTAGCTATGAAAGCTTATAGGTGTTAAAATGCCCTTATTATCCCCATTACAGTATGCAGCAATACAAGCATTATAAATGCTCATTATATTTTTAGATTCGCTTAATACATGAAGCATATTACACACACACATACAAACAAATACACTGATACACATAACAATACATAAACGACGCGCATAAACTGCGTCAAATTCAAATATTGACATAAAACTTGATGAACAGCTTCAGAAAGGCAGCCAGCCGGCCGGCTTGCCTGCCTGCCTGCCTGCCCACATGCCTGCCTACCAGCTGTGCGGATGTATGTATGCATTATTCTAGTAGCAGTAGCAGTGAGTAGCTGGAAATACTTATGTATGTAATATACTATCTAAAGTGGCCAGAGAGCTATGCGGCCTGAGTCGTTTGGATAACAATTAAGAATGCGGGCAAGTTAAAATTTGCTTTAACGTTGTCACATTTAATTATTCCTCCTATTTATGTATGTATGTGTTGTACGTATGCGAATGAGTTTGTGACGTACAAGTGTGAGTGTGAGTGTATGTGTGTGTGTGCTTGTTTGTTTGTTTATTTACTATGTGATAACTTATCGTTCAACGTGCTTTCATTATTGTTGAAAAATGTTATTGCATATGTAAATTTACTTAATAAAAAGTGAAGAAAATAATTTGTTTATACTTTTTTCTTTTTGTTTTTTTTTTTTTTTTTTGGAATTGTAAACATTTTATTATCTTGACTTATGGTATGTAATAATTTTGATTCACAATGAAATTTGGCTTTTGAACTTATGTCTGTAACCAAAAAACTATGTGAATGTTTGTTGTTTGTTTTGCTTCAAGTGGTGAATGCATTCCCATATCATTTCTTGTATTCTGCTAAAGTAAACATTCATTTTTGTTTTTTTTTTATATACTAGTATTTGTTGTATGTTTGAATCTTTTCAGCATTAGCTGTGTGTTTGTTAGCATCAAACTTTTCGAATGAAAATTAAAATCACTATATAAATACTTAAACTTTTTTGCCCCTTACATACATACACACATTCTCATTTTCATAAAGCACACACACACACACACACATCCTAACATTCACTTGCATATATGCATTCGTATGCTTTTAATGAACTGATTCCCATCTTCTTCGTTTTCTTCTTCTTCTTCATCTTGGTGCTGGTCTTTCTTTGGTAATCATAAAACGTTTTGAATTTTGCTCATCATCATTTTAGAAATTGAATTTTGTGGTTTTGGTTGCGTTGAGAGTTAAGTTGAGTTGTTGTTGGTGTTTGTTGTAAGCAAAAGGAGTAACTATTTTGTGGCTTGCTACTGCATTTTACACATACTTCACATATGCAATTATATTCATAAGCACCCAGTATAGAAAGTTTGGAAATTTTCTTTGCAAAATTATAGTTTAAATTTAGAAAATTTATGGCGACTTCGACTTCACGTTTTTACGACCGATTTCAAACTGCTGACATTTTTTTGAATTTTTGCTGTGCTGTCATTAAGTTTTTGTAAACAAAATTCTGATCAAATATAATTTTTCTGAGCTCCACAAATAAAAAACTATGAATCCCTATAAAATAAGATGCAGGAATCTCATTTTATACCAACGCCATTTATAGAACAGGAAACTGTTCAATCCAAAATATGTGGAGAATTTTGAAAACACGAAAGATTGAGACATTTTCTACCAAAAAATTTCATATTCTTCATCTAATAATATTCGAGATAAAGTATTTAAAAAATTTATAATATTTTTACTTCGGCACCATCTCCTCTGCACTTTCTCGTTCCAAAATTGTAGCAATTTTTATAAGACTGAGAGATTAATAAAAATGTATTTCTAACCCAGGAATTTTTTTGTTTACATATATTTAAAAACTTCAACAACCTGCAAGAGAAAATTATGTAATAATTAAAAAACAAATTGTATACGACTCCGACTGATTTTTGCCCCTTGATTTATTTATTTATTTTATAAAAAATATCCTACTTGGAATCGGGTACTTCAGGATATTTGAATTCGATTCCGGAATATTTCAAACTGATTTCAGACAATTCCAATCGCACTTCAGACACCTTCAACTTGATTTCAGTTTATTCCGAATGCACTTCAGATTAGATAGGTAGTTAAAGTGGCTACTCTCTCACAGAGAGAGCACAATAATCGCTAGAGCGCCATTTTGATACCACAATCTCATTTGTTAATGGATGTTTGCTCTCAGTTGTCTAGAGCCAGTTCGTGAGATTAAGAAATTGGATGAGTTTTCCAATTTCGAGCTTGGAGATCTTGCTCATGTCGTCTAAAAAAGTTTCGTGGAATGATTTGAGTCTGGTCCTAGCAAAAGCCGTGCAATGACAGAGAAAGTGGGCTAGAGTCTCTCTTTCTTCAAGGTTACTGCAGATTCTGCAGTGCGTGTTGCGTGGAATGCGGAGTCTGGCCACATGATCCCCTATTGTCCAATGTCCCGTCAGTACTGTAGTCAGTCAGGGTACATCAGATCAGGTGTAACAAAAAAGGTCACTGGTTCTGTTATGGTTGAGTTTTTTTTCCATGTTTACTTGGTTACCTGCTATCTGCAAGTGTAAGGAAGTGAGATAGTATATAAGGAGAATTGCTATAGATTGCGCGTGAGCTAAATCCAGAGCTGAACCTCGCCTTGCTAATTCATTGGCCCTTTCATTGCCTTCGATATTCCTGTGACTAAGAACCCGGAGAAGGCAAATGTTCAGCCTGTGATTTAGGGTGGCAAGTAACTCCTTGCATTGGTTAACTAATCTCGAGGATATTATGTCTGAACCTAGAGCCTTAATTTGCCGCTTGGCTGTCTGTGAAGATATGTATAGCTACTTTAGCCCTCTTTTGAATTTTGGGACAGTGCTAGAAGTTCGGATTGTAAAACACTGGCTTCATTAGAGAGTCTAAGAGATTCAGTAATATTGAGGTGTCTTGAGTAGACTTCCGCACCGACCCCGCAGTCCATCATTAACCTGTCTGGGTAGAGCTCTATCTCAAGACCAGCTCTGACACGTTTTCTTCTCAAATCTGCCCTTGTTGGAAACAAGGTGTCGAAGCCCTTCTTGAAGCTTAACCCTCTAGTACCCAAGCCCGCCTCTAGACGGCCTTCACCAAAAGGAATGGAATTTCCACCATAAAAGTTTTCTGTTGCTACATTTTATCATATCGTTTAGGGAATTTCCCAAGCTTTTAAAAAAATGCATCAGTTAGCGACAGTCAAAGTAAAAAATTGGTGAAAAATTAGAAAATTAACTTTTTTGATTCTATTTGAGATAATAGTGAAAAAAATAAATAAAATACTTCCCGTCATACTATCTAAATAAAAAAAAACTAACTATGGATAGCTGGGAATTTGAATTTTTTTTTAAATATTTAATTACTTAAAACAAATTGATAAAAAGCTTATTCAACAACAAATAATTTTAGGAGTTTGCGGATTTTTAAATCAGTTTATGATGTTTACGCCAATATTAATCAATTCCAATTATTTTTTAATCAATCAAAAATTTGAGAACTAGAGGGTTAATTTGTGTATCATATATTCAGTGTTATGTTGGTTTGGTATCTTCGGTACTTGTAATAGAAATCTGTTGTGCTCGCAGTTTTTAGCAGTCCAGGATCCTATTTCTCTGCGTCTGACTGCACTTGAGGTTGTGAAAGCTTTGGTATAAAGTTCTATAGGAAGCAAGTGTACTAGCACGTTTAGGGTCGCCATCGGGCATGAGAGGATAGCACCTGCAATGCCTATGCATGTTGACTTAAACCCTACCTACCTACCTTTATTATGGATATGTATGACCAGAGTGCCTCTTGTGGACTTAGACCCCACTCTTTTCCGAGCCTTCGTTTGCAAGTATATAAGGCTATGTAGGACTTCTTCAACTCTAAGTTTTATGCTGGCCTTCCAACTGAGCTTAGTGTCAAGGATGACCCCTAGGTATTTGGCGTTCTTTCATAAATTAAGTGTATTACCATTCAATTTGGGTAGATTAAAGCTTGGTATCTAGGTTTTTGTGGTGAACAGCATAATTTCTGTTTTATTTGGATTCACTCCCAGGCCGCCATTCACCGCCCAGTTGCTGAGTGACTTCAAAACCCCTTTCATAATCTCGCTTATTATATTTGGAACTAGACAATCAGCAAATAGTAGTGGTGAGAGTCCCCTTTTTACTGACCTTTTTATGCTGCTGGTACGTATTTCCTCCAGAATCAGCTATTTAGTCCCTGTTCTATGCCTAGCTTGGCAAGAGCGGATTGGATAGTCTCTGTCTTAACGTTATTGAAAGCGTGTTCTATGTCAAGGAAGGCAGCTAATAAGAATTGCTTGTGTTCTAGTAATTTTTCGATTGTGCCGACTACCTCATGTATGGCAGTTTCTGTAAACTTGCCCTTGAAGTAGGGGTGCTGGGATTTTGAGAACGCTTTACCTTCAATTATCTTTCTAAGATAAATGTCTAGAACGCGTTCTAGATATTTGAGTACAACGGACGATAAGCTGATGAGCCTGAAGTCTTTAGCTCCTTCGTGCCCTTTTCAGCCTACTTTTGGAATGAAAATGACCTTAACCCTTATCCAACTTATACTTCAGATTATTTTATTTGTATTTTAAAAATTCCAAATGTACTTCAAACAAAACGAAAACAAATTCCGCAGTACAAATTAAATATTCTGAAGTATATTTAGAATAATCCAAAGTCCATTTTGATTATCTTGAAGTATAATTGAAATATTTTGAAAGCAATTTGGAATGATCTAAAATAAATCGAAGTTTTCTGAAGAACTCATGAAACGCTCATACGTACTTACATTTTAAATTCCGAAACTAATCAAAGATTTTCGTAACATAATTAATTTGAAATTTTAAGTGCCGGTTCTTACCCGAAAAAAAATGATTGCGGCATTTAATTTAAATATATATGTGAAAACTTCCGGTGTTTGCTTATGGCACTGCTGATGAGATATGCCAAAATATCATAGTTCGCATGGTTTTGCATGCGAAAGCATTTTTTTTTTTTGAATGGTAGAAAAAGAGAGAAGGAAGGAAAGAGGGTATACGAGTACCAGCTACTTGGAAAGATTTTATAAATAATTTTAATTAATTTTCAATGCAGACAATTTTTGCATTTATACCATGAGATTGTGTGGTGTAGAATGTTGGCATTATAATGCAGCACATTCAAAGAAGAGAAAATTTATTAATAATTGAAATAGATACAGACAAACTGAGAGGTGTTAAATATTTAATTTACGAACAAGTTTTGAAATTCTTGCGGTTATACAATTCTGGTTTATAGTGAAAAATTTAAGATTTTCTCAGTTAGAAATTGTTATATTAATGTTCTCTTGAAATGAATTAAATTATGATTTAACAAATATTGCTGTTTCAAAAAGAGGAAAAAGTATAATTTGAGTTATGACGAAAAATATTTTATCTGTTAATAATTTTAAATTATACATGATTTCAAAACTAGATTTCCATCTAAACATAGAATCTACTGAAATATTAAAAAAAAAAAAAAAAATTTTAAAAACATATCTTATTAAAAATGAGGGTTCCTTTGTAGGCTTTATACCCTACTAAACCCAAACCTATACATATTTTTTTCCACCGAATTCCATAGACAAATAATACATTTTATAACAAGTCTTAGTACCATACCAAAAATCAGACGAAAATTTAGTTTAAAATATAGACCAAGAGACAGATTGAAATTTAGATGAAATTCAGTCCAAAAATTACCGAAATTCAGAACAAACTCTTGACCAGCATTTATCAAAAATTAGATCAACATTAAAATCAAATATCTGCCCCCAAAAACCATGCATAAAATTCGACTAAAAACCACCACCAATAAATCAAACATAAAAGCAGATCAAAAACTAGATTCAAACCAAAAATCGAATTAAAATTCATACTGAAATTCAGAGTAGAATTCTAACCAAATTTGGACTAGAATTAGTTCGAATTCAGGTCAAAATTTTCACCAAAAATGAAGCCGAAAATACCCCCCAAAATTCTGACTGAATTGAGGCTTAAATTCAAACCGAAAAATCAAACAAAAATTCTAACTAAATTCAGACCAAAAATCAACAAAACTCACATCGAAATTCTGACCAACCTTCCAACCAAAAACAAGACCGAAATTCTAAAAAAAACGGATTAGAAAATAAATTTATATCAAAAACCAGCCTGAAAATCTTTTCAAAATTCAGACGAAAATTGAAACTAAATTCGGATCAAAATCAGGCCGAAATTCTGACCGCAACCCATAGCAAAAAGAAATCAAATTTAGATAAAAAATCAGAATAAAATCAAACCAAAACTAGACCGAAGCTCAGATCAAAATTCAAACCAAAACTTAGACTCATGCTCAGATCAAAATTCAAACCAAAAACCAGACTAATCATAAGACGGAAATACTATCCATAAACAACAAAAAACTACAATTAAACTGGACTAAAAGGAAATCAAACTCAGTTGGAAAGCAGACCAAAGCTTAAACTAAAAATATACCGTATCCCATAATCAGAATTTAAGTTATATAGAAAATGCCCCTCCCCCTTTTCCAATACAACCCAAATTTTTCCTGTAGCATGGTACTTTCAATAAATGTCTTTATACCAAATTACAGTACAAAGAGAGATATACCCAAAAAGGCATTCGAGTTGTATGGAAAGTGCCACTCCTATTTATCCAAAACCTTTTCTTATTCTCTCTGGGAACACTGGCATGTGGAAGCGTATGTTGGACCGAGAAAAATAATTAAAATTTTATAAATCGAATGAACGATAAATCTCAGGTGCTAAAGGCAAAGGCAAAGGTACTAGCTAAAAAAGAAAGTACTTTTCTTATTAATGCAACTCTGATGCAAAAAATATGGATTATTATTTGACAAAGTATTTAAATTCGTTTAAAAAAAATGTTTCACCTGAAATTATTTATACACATATCATATGTAGCTATATATTTCCATAAAGCTATTTGAAAAGTGAACTAAAAAACTACAGCTTACACGTATTTACAGTAAAGAGCAAAATTGTGTGTGTACGCAGGTTAGTTAATGGTTATTCGCTTAACTGTTTCTGTTTAATTAACGCCTAAATGTCGTTTTGCTACCATATCCTCATTTTGTCTGACGTCAGCTTGTGAGATAAAGAAATCGAAGAAGCTTCCCAATCGAAAGTCTGGGGATCTCGGTTATGTGGTCTCGAAAGAGTTTATGGAATGTGTTCAATAGGACGGATCTATTTTTTTTTTTAATCCGCTAAGAATTTTCTGAAAAGTCTTGAAAAGATAAATATTATATATCAAATATTTATACCCACATTTTTCACTTTTCAAGACCTTTCAGAAAGTTAATACAAGTCGGTCTGCCCTAGTGTTCAGTCTGGTTTTGATAAATTGATTGATTGATTTGTATGAGTGACATACACTGCGACCTCTGATTTGGCTTCAAGGCTATGATGTTCCTACTTTCTTGATGATAGTGCCCCAACTATCTTTTCCTCCTTCGAGTGATTGCCTCGCCGTGCATTAGGATGTGTTCTGATGTTTCCTTGTCGTTTGTTATTCTGATTTATATTTAAGTTCTTCATGTGTTCTCCCAGCTTACAATGTACTGAGAGGATGCCCTTGATTAGTCTGAATTGGTCTTTTCTTAGTTTGAGATAAAGGGCCGCTCTTTTTGGGTTGAAATTCTCAATGAGTAGCTTTGATTGTTTAAGCTTTGAGAGGAGTCTCCAGTAGGATGACCTGCTGTTCCATTCTTCATCTTTCCATGGGTTCAGGTAGTTCAGCTTAAATGTATGTCTTGGACGCTATTTTCCTTGCTAAGGTTATCGGATATTTCGTTACCATAAATACTTGTATGACCAGGTAACCAGTATAGGGTGACCTTATTTGTCTTGCGTAGTGTGTTCAAGAGCTCTAGACATTCCCATACTAATTTTGACTATCTGCATGGCTTGACTATCTGAATATATTACAATGTTTTGCTTCTTAAACTCACGTTCGAGGTTGAACTTTGCACAGAGCCAGAGAATCTCCGCTTGGAAGATGCTTGCAGTGTTTCCCATAGGCTCCGAGGGTTTGGTTTTGGAACTATACACTCCTGTCCCATCTCCTTTGTCTCTTCTCGAGCCGTCGATGTACCACCTTTGTTTTGTTTTCTTTATAAGAGAAGTAGAACGTCTTGATGTCCCATTCTCTCCTATTACTTAGTACAACTTTGAAGGATTTCTCGAAGTTGTATTTCTTGATCCATTTCGTCTCTTGGCAAGGTAGCTAGGGGTAGGTCAGCAGAGATACTTTCTAGAACTCGACTGTTAAAGGCCTTCCCCCTGCCAGCTTTTACTATTTCCATAGTTGTCCTTTGGCTGCCATCTCTATTACTAGATGTTGAGGCGTGAGGTCAAGTAGTGCCTCCATGGTTGCCATAGAATATGTTCTGATTGCTCCTGTTATACAGATACAGACTAGCTTTTGGTATTTTATGTGGGTATTACTCATTGTTACTAAATTTACTCTTACCGCCATGGTGTACGGAGTACACCCCCAAGTTTTTGCTGGTAAGCTTCTGCACACCATGAGTGACTTAGTCGCTTTGCTGTCATATTGTTGACATGTTTTTGCCAGAGAAGTTTCGAGTCTTGTGTTACTCCAGATATTTGATCTTCTGGGTAACATTAATTTCACAGTTACACAAAAAAAATGCTTTTTCGGGTCTGGAGATCAGACCATGTTTACTATAAGTTTTTGGTGATCGCTGAAACCGAGTTCGGCGTCCAGAAAACCCCAACACTTCAGGGTTTTAACATAACCTCATAAAATTTCTTTTCGAGTCCGGGGGTCAGACAATGTTTATACGTTTTTGGAGTCGTTAAATCTGAATCCGAGGTCAAAAAACCCCAGCATGTCAAGTTCTTGATATAACCAGTAAAATACCTCGTTATCTAAGCTAAGTCAAAGCCTGACATGCTGGGTTTTTTTGGACTTCGGACTCTTTTTCAGAGACCCCAAAAACATATGGTAAGCATTGCCTGGCCCCCGGGCACGAAAAAAAATTGAGGTTATGTCAAAACCCTGACGTACTAAAATTTTTTGGACCTCGGCTTCGGATTCAGCGACCCCAAAAATATATAGTAAACATGGTCTAACCTCCAGATCTGAAAAAAAACTTTTCATTATGAGGTTTTTTGAGGTTAGGTTAGAACTGTGACGTGCTCGGATTTTTCGGACCTCGGACTCGGAAAAAACATTTTTTTTTGTGTGGCTGTGTTATCGCTTCATTCAGTTTCATATGCTTCATGAGCGAAAGTTTCCTTATTCTCCTCGGTATCTGAATAGTTTGAATCTCGTTTCGGGGAACTAAATCGGTTTCGGATATCCAGTTCTAAAAATATAATCCAATAAAATTAATTGCTTCAGTTTCTGCCACTAGTGTATGAATGGATGTATGCAAAAATCCGAAACATACAAATGTGAATGAAAGAATTTGTAATAGTTGAATCGTATATAATTTTTATTTTTTATTTTTAGTTGAGAATAGCTTTGAAGTTTTTATCGTTAATACTTGTTTTATTTCTTGTTTTTTTTTTATGGTGTGGATTTACTGATAAGTTTTCATAACAGTTTTTTTCTCTGTTTGCCCTTTTTTTCTGCATAATGTTTTGAATAATAATTGCGAAAATACCAAAACGGAAGCATAGATTAAATGTAAATAAATAAATACAAAAAGAACCGAATATAAAAATAATAGCAAAAAAAAAAAAGGGCACTGGTTGAAGCTGGCATTAATTAAAATGATGTGATCTTGAATGGAAATTTACAGTTTTTATTTAATCGCAGCAAAGCAAAAGAAACACAGTTTAAAAGCAGCATTTAAAAAATAAATAAGTTCATACGGATTTAATCGTATTATATATTTCATTTTATACCATGCTCCCACTGAGCCGAAATTGCGTAGTTTCGGCAAATGTTTTCGAACGAAACTGCAATCGTTCACATTGTTAAGCTGGTTTCGATTATGGTTTCATTTGACAGTTCATTGCTTATTTCTTGTTGTAAAATGTCCGCGGCTAATATAATTATTGCTAAATATTTTGGATACGAAAAGAATCAAAATATTAAACGAAATATTTATAAATAAAAGTGCATAGGAGTAAGCGTCTATCCAACCGCAGCCACTATGCAGCCTTGCAACCGTAGTTCCTCCGCAATTTCTTCATATGAATGACCGTTTTTGAAGTGAAACTTCTTTTCTCTTGTCCTAGAGTAAAACCAACCGGATGTGACGTCGCGCGTAAGTTTGCAATGCGACATAATTTTGTCGAACAATGTGCATGAGGGGCTAAATATCAATATTCCGTAACTGACTTCACGAGCAAACTATATAATAAACGATTCATAAATAGTTTTAATTTAATATAACATATTAATTACACACACACACACACACGCCTATGGCAGAAAGAACAATGTGTAGCGTCGCCATCTTAAAGTTTATGACAGTTATACATTTCACATACAGATGGCGCAAATGTCCAAGGAATTACATGAAGATGTCGCACACAAAAAGAGTTCATCTACAATTGTCATCGACATTCCCGGTACAGAGTTGCAATTTTTGTTCTAGCATTAATCCCAAAAAAAAAAAAAAAATTGGTTGTGTATTAACGAACACAAGGCAGAAGTGAAACTTCTTGTGAACTAAACGAAACACAAGCAAATGAAATTAAAAAACACAAGCCAATGAAGTAAAAAATTTAGCGATTGAAAAATTTCATTTGCTTGTTATTTGCTTGTGTTTCGTTTAGTTCACAAGAAATTTCACTTCTGCCTTGTGTTCGTTAATACACAATTTAGTTTTTTTCCCCCTTACGCAGCTCCTCCGCGTTTTTTGCCCATACCTCTGTTATGAGCTCTTCTTTCTGAACACTCTACAAATTTCTTCTTTTATATTTTCGTCAAATTGTACGCAAAGCAAAATATAAATGTCTGTATAGAAATGTCAGAGCAAATTCATTTCAATATTCATTTCAATGAAAACATTCAGAGTTGCATTCGATTTTTTTTTTCGGTTTTGAATGCGGTTTCGTTAAAACCACATCTCATTTCCTTGGTTTTATTTCACATATTTTTATATGCCGAAATTGCGCATTGCAACACACTTTCAGCCGAAACTACGGAAATGATCGAAACCACGCAATTTCGGCTCAGTGGGAACATAGTATTATATGCAATATGTCGAATAAAATAACAAAGCTGTGAAATTTGAAAAAAAATTTCAGCTGAAAAATTATAAAAAAATATAGTGTTTTTTGGTTAAAATTTCGGAACTTTCGAGTTCATTTTGGAATCTGATCTGATTTCAAAAATGATTTTTCCCTTGCGTTCGTCTAGATGAGAAGAAACTTTTCTGCGGTGTTACTTTTTAATTTGACCCTTTTCTTGGCTAGTTATCATATCTGAAAAATGTTCGCTTATTCGATCGCTTTTGTGAGTCACTGTAAATAAAGCTACATAAATTGAAAATATAAATATATATATTCATAAATATCTATCAGATTTTTTATTTGCTGCCAATCTGACATGGATATTTTCCCATTTACTCTCTCTCTTTCTCTCTTGGATATATTCATATAAAGCCATCTGTTCATAATGGTGAAAATGTAAATACATACTTTCTCATACATATACTTAACTTTTACACTTTTCTTCACATTTTCATAACCCCTTCTCCTACCCGCTTTTAAACTTTTTCTCACTCATGTGAAAAATTATGATACTATAATAAAAATAAATAACTGTATGATTAACAAAGCGAATTGTGTGTGGCTATAAGAAATTGCAATTTTGTATACAAAAAGAAAATATTTTCCCCCGATTCATATGAGTACAAGTATTGAAATGAATATATCTCTGAAACCATGAAAAGCTGAAAGTTTTAGTACAAAAAATATCTTGCTGAATCTTGAATTAATCCTGGATTGCTATGGTATTAATGGGCAAAGGTCGGTTGCTAGTGTCCATTCAGTGGCAAAACCATAAAAATTGGAAATTATTGTATCAATGGCTTGACTAACATTTTAATTAATCAGCAGTTCATCTTACATCAATATTAATAGATGTGTTGAGGTCGAATACTAGTATATAATTCATGATTCTGGGTTTCTTTCATAGTTCTGTCACTTACAGCTCTTGCCCGGATTCTGTGAGCTTTGAAGACCGAATCTGTAACTCACAGATTGCTCGAAAATTGCATGGAAAACGGTTGAGAAACAAACATGGCAATGAAAATGTCATTAACTTTACTTTAAATGAGACGATCTCGGACTACATAACTCTATAATAGATCAGTTAAGAAATTGAATAAGATAGGAGCTAGATCTAGGTTCACTATACAATAACCAAAATTTTAATGGCAAATATATTTTTTTCCCAGTAATCAAGCATATACAGTACACAACGAATTTATTTTAACCCTGTTACGACCGACCTTAAATTGCTGAAAATTTTTTAATTTTTATTTTTACGGATTTGACACAACTTTTTTAAATAAAAATCTGTTTTCAATAGGCCACACCCGTGGCCTGGTGAATGAGTGCTAGACTCTAGCTGCTTCAGGTTCGATTCCCAGATGGGGTTAAATTCTTAAAAAATGTGCAACTGGATTGTTCTAATAAAATGAGTCACTTCCTTGACTTAGTTCTTAAATGCTCGAAGGACCAGTTCAACGGTTTCGATTCTCAGATAGAAAATTGAATCCACTATAAAAAAAAATATAATTTTATCGAACACCACATGTGAAAGAATCTATTAAAAAAAAAAAACTAAAATAGGACACAGGCGTTGGCAGATCAGGAATTTGGGTGTGGAAAGGGCTGATTTTGCTTAATTATAAGATTTCAATCAACCCATATAAAAACACAGACCAAGAACCAGTCTAAAAATCTGATGAAAATTCAAACCTATATTCAGGTCAAAAATAATGCCGCATTCGGACCGAAAACAAACAGAAATTCAGACCTTATTTAGGTAAACCAGATAAAAAACCAGATCAAGAAACAGCTCGAAAATCTGATCTAAATTCAAACCAAAGTTGAGATAAAAAGCAAAAATAAATCAAAATTTTTAATTTGGAAAATTTTTTTTTTGCAAATTTCTTCCAAATTTGGCAGTTCACATTGCTAATTAAATGGTTATTAAAATTATTAGGCTTTGAATGAACAATGATGCCAGAAAAATATCAAAAAGTTCATATGATCTGCTAGTTCTGGCATCATTGTTCATTCAAAGTCTAATAATTTTAATAATTATAAATCAAAAAACTTAGACCAAGAAACAGTCCAAAAATCTGATCTAAATTCATAACAAAATTCAGACAAAAAATTAGTCCAAAAACAAATCAAAAATAAACCCAAATTCAGACCAAAAGCAAACTACTGAAACTCAGATCGAAATACAAACTAAACTCTGTCCAAAAAACCAGCCCTATCTCAGATCCAAAATAAGACTTAATTTCAAATTAAAATTTAGACCAAAACTAAACTAAAACAAACCAAATCTCAAATCACTTATCAAACAAAAATTCAGACCGAAATTAAAATTAAACCAAAACTCAATCAAACTTAAAAAAATCAGAAAATCAAAATCAAACCGAAATACAAACCAAATTCAGTCCAACATTCATATCAAAACTTGAATTAAATTCAGACTATAAATCAGCTCGAATTTCAGATCACGATTCAAACCCAAAATCAAACAAAACTCAAATCAGAAATCAGACTGAAATTCAGACCAAAACTCGGACCAAATTTGGACTAAAATTCAAACAAAAAAACTCCAATACACAATTTAGGGCAGTGCCCTCAATTCATGCAAAACAGGATGAAGCATCTGGCTGACTATCTAATACCAGATGAAACATTGAAATCTCTAGAAGTAGGTCTAATACTAAAGTTCTTAACAGAGATAGGACTAAAAGAGTTGCTATAAGTCCTAGGCGGGGCACATTAGATCTTAAGGTCGCAGTGCTTATCCCGTTAACTAATAATAGACTAAAACAAAACATCTATCCTAAATTTCGACGAAAAATCAGATTTAATGTAATCCACTCGTATCTGATAAACAGTTGTACTATTAAGAGATTTGATGATTCTAAGTATTCACATTTTCATAAATCACCTCTCTGAATTCGCCACTGGACATAGAGGTCGCAACGTTCCGTAAAAAAAAAGAAACTGCTCAATCCAAAATATGTCGATATAACTGAAAACATAAAATTTAGTCACATTTCTTACCTGAAATTTTCATATCTTTTATTAAATAACATAAACAAAATATAAAATTTTGACCTTAACCCTTTCATGCCCTATGTTGCCTATAGGCAATATTAATTTTATTAGTAATAATACATATATGCATTCAGTTGTGTTAGGTATTCTTCACGTTTTCTGTTTGCCGAACATTTGAAATTTCGTGCTTATGCCATTTTTTACACTTTTTGTCTTTGAAATCAAGTTAAAAACTTAAGTGCAAAAATTTTTCGTAAATTCTTTTACATTAATTAAAAAAAAAAAAAAATGTTTTAAACTATTTCTCAACGAAAATTTTGAGAATATGAAAAAAAATAAAAATTGGAGAAAAAGGGTTATCCGGCGGTTGTCTACAGCTTCATAGCTAAGTTTTTTAATCTTTAATGAAAGACAAACAAATTTATATAGAGGGATGAAATTTGGTGTGATGATTGTAGAAGTACTAAGTAACCATAATTTAACTACAAAAGGTTTCTATCAAGCTTCACTAAAATTCGGGTATGAAAGGGTTAAGATTGCTTTGTAAAAGTGTAATCAAGAAGATATTTCTATTTTTTGATGAGATAACATCTTTACTCTGGGCTGAAGGAAAACTTATAGTTGAAAAATTGATAGAAATTAAAATCAAATGTCACGTCGGTGTCGTGTGAAGTTTCATAGTATGTGTGAGTTTATAAGTGTGTGTGTATAAATAAATAAATAAATAAATAAATGTAGTGGTGGTTATGTTAAACTTTCGTACCGCCAAATGAAGAATGATGAATTGCACCCTAAAAGTATGCTGTCTTTTTATTGGTATAAACAGATTAAAAAAGGTGAATTTTTAATGTTAAAAATAGGACCCTGAAAGTATGCCGCACTTTTATTATTTTGTATGTAAATATAGTGGTGAATATATCAAACTTTCGCACCGCCAGGTGAAGGGTGGTGAATTGCACCCCGTAAGTATGCTATCTTAATATTAGTAAAAACATATTGAAAAAGATGAATTTCTAATAATAAAAATGGGACACAACAAGCTCAAAATAATGCAATTTATAAATCAAAAATGATTGATGATTGTGGAATATACTTATCCATCAATGGAATTATTTGAATAGATCAAAAGCTGTTTTTATTTATTATATATTTTTAATTGTATAGTTTATTTTAGACGACCTCGATAGCCTAGTGGATAGTGCACTACACTTTCATCTGGGAGGTTCGGGTTCGATTCCCGTCTTCGTCTGGTGGTTAATTTTCATTACTTTCTTATATTCACTATCAATATGAAGTGTATGAAAATTTATAAGATAGTGTACAAGAACACACATTAGTTGGTAATGGCAAAACCACCAAGCCGATAAAAAAATGCCACACCGCCGTTCGGAATCGGCGTTAAACTGTAGGTCCAACTATGTGGTATCACAATGGGTCGTTCAGGCCTAATTGTGTCTGTCGACAGCAACTCCAACCCAACCTATAGTTTATTTTAGTTTACAGTTTATTCTCTCGGAATTAAAATTTTTACAATTTCAACATTATGCGATGTATACGTGCAAAAAGCGAAAAAAATAGAATAAATATAAAAAAAAAAAACACACATGGACTCTGCACCTTTTAGAATATAAAAACGAAATGTTTTATAATGCAATAAACAACAATACGTAAAGTATGTTATCACATCATGTGACGAGTGCAGAAGCGACTCATTTTAGTTTTTTTTTTTTTTTTTTTTTTTTTTTCCGATGAACTAATTTGACTAGAATTGTTATGAAAATGTGCCGAAGAGAGTAAAAAGTTCAAATGCTACACAACATATGCCCAAATGGTTGCGAAAAGGTTAAAGCTTATCCTAGATACGAGAGATTAACAAAGTGAAAATCACATCATGTGACGAGTGCAGAAGCGACTCATTTTAGTTTTTTTTTTTTTTTTTTTTTTTTTTACCGATGAACTAATTTGACTAGAATTGTTATGAAAATGTGCCGAAGAGAGTAAAAAGTTCAAATGCTACACAACTTATGCCCAAATGGTTGCGAGTGCAGAAGCGACTCATTTTAGTTTTTTTTTTTTTTTTTTTTTTTTTTCCGATGAACTAATTTGACTAGAATTGTTATGAAAATGTGCCGAAGAGAGTAAAAAGTTCAAATGCTACACAACATATGCCCAAATGGTTGCGAAAAGGTTAAAGCTTATCCTAGATACGAGAGATTAACAAAGTGAAAATCACATCATGTGACGAGTGCAGAAGCGACTCATTTTAGTTTTTTTTTTTTTTTTTTTTTTTTTACCGATGAACTAATTTGACTAGAATTGTTATGAAAATGTGCCGAAGAGAGTAAAAAGTTCAAATGCTACACAACATATGCCCAAATGGTTGCGAAAAGGTTAAAGCTTATCCTAGATACGAGAGCTTAACAAAGTGAAAATCACATCATGTGACGAGTGCAGAAGCGACTCATTTTAGTTTTTTTTTTTTTTTTTTTTTTTACCGATGAACACTAATTTGACTAGAATTGTTATGCAAATGTGCCGAAGAGAGTAAAAAGTTCAAATGCTACACAACGTATGCCCAAATGGTTGCGCAAAGGTTAATGTTTATCCTAGATACGAGAGATTAACAAAATGAAAATGCAATTTTCAACTGAGGCAATGTAGTTTAATAATGCAATATTTATTGCAAGGACATTATTTTTCTGTGGGGTCATAAGTTCATGTGCCTACATGAATACTTTAATTTTGTTGTTGTAGTTATATATTTTGTTTTTTAATTAAGTTGGTACAAGTACATCAGTTTACTATAGTAATTAATTAGTTACAATATGTAATAATTTTATTTTTATTTAATATTTTTTCACATGCATGTATTTCTACTTAATAATAATAAACATTTATTGTTGTAATTATATGTTGTTCTCTTTTGTGTATATTTGATAGACATTTTCACATATTTGTAGTGTATAATTTGTAATTTTTAAAATATAATTTTGCTCGGCTGTTTAAATGTGGAGGCGAATGCTTTTTATTTTTATTTGTGCTAGTTTTAAAATAGTTTGGAAATTTGCTGTTTCCTGTTAATGTTTTGTTTTTGTTATATTTCTCACTTTAGTTGGCACAAATTTTATTTTATTTTCTTTTTTTGCTTTTTTCTGAGTAGCAGCCAGTAAAAATATTTTAAAACTTGCATGGGTGCTGGATGTGTTTTTTTCTCCTTTTTTTTTTTGGTTTATTTTTTGCTCCTTTTATTTCATGAAAACTTTTGTCGAAAGTAACAACTTTTTAGTTAAAACTTTTTATGTTTTTTTTTCTGCTTTTTGGGCGAGTGGAATGAGTGAATGAAGCTTAACTTTTTTTGTAGTGAAAATATCGTTTTAAGTTTGAAGCTTTGTACAGGAAATGACATTGAACTACTTATTTAAATTTAAGATTTTTTGTCATTAAATTTAAGAAATTTGTTTGAAGATTTAATCTAAGAAAATTTCAATCAAATCATAAAGATTTCATTACCAAATTTAAATTCGTACTGAAACTGAAAAAGCTTTTCTTTGTAAAACATACTATAGAACAGTGACGGCCTTACGAGTCATGTTAAGCTTACAGCTCTTCAATAAGTATAGCTTGTAAAAATCTATACAGTTATAGTTTTCTATTTTTTTAAAGCTTTTTTTTTTTGCATTTTTGTATTGATGTTATAAAATGGCCGTCACTGTTCTACTTACTACTACAAGAAATAATACCATATTCACGTTTTGGCCTTATGTCCATTACACGCAGCAGTTGAATGAACTTATTTTATGTAACTATTTATGTATTCATATATACTTGCTATACATATATATGCATTTATGTATATTATCGTGAAAGTATTTCATGCAAACTGCATTTAAATTGCTGCATTTCATTAAAATCATTCGTTTAATTAATTTTTTTTTGTTTGTTTTTCTTTTTAGTGCAATTCATTAAATAATGAATGAATAAAATGAAATTCTCTTTTCCTTGCACTTAAGTACTACATTTAACACTTTGTTGTGTGAGTTTTTTGTATTGCATGTGATGTTGCGAATATAGCGCGTGCTGAATTTTTAATTGTACCTACTCGTATAGCTTTATCAGGCGTACCAACCTACTGTGAAGTACTTTGGTTCATCCGCTTCAAAATGCTGCATTCTGCACACACACACACACACATTTCAGTTTCTTACACTATTTCGTTATATAGGACATACGTACGTATATAAAGAAAATATTTTCTCATTTAAAACTCAAAGCTAAAACCAAACTAAGATATATTACAAAACGTGACTGATATAACTGATAGTTTTTTTTTGTTTTAGTTTTTTGTATAGCAAGGAATGGAAAATTTTAAGACTTTCAGACGACAATCAATTGCTAAATACTGATAAATGGTCTGGGCTAAAAATGCAATAAAAATTTATTGAAAAAGAGACATTAATTGGTTCATTAGTCTAAGTTTTATATATTTTTAATTTGTATGTGCGAATGGAATTTGCAATTTTTATAATGAGTCTGAAAGCGTTGATAGTGAATAGATTTAGTTAATAACTCATTACTATTATAAAGCCAATATAAGATTACAGTAGTTACCGCAATTCTACAACACTAACAAATTGCTTAACCCTTTTAGGACCATTGGTCAACGGTGACCTAAAGTGTGGTTAAAACTATTTGCTTACTTTTTTGGAAATAAAAAATTTTGCTGCGGGTCACCGGTAACCCAAAGATCCTCAATGGAAACTTTTTAAACCCTTTTCTGGACTTGGTTTTGCTTTATCGTTTCTAGCAAATCCAACAAGATTAATCTTTTCCAGTAAAGAAAGGGTTAAGTGAAGAGTTAATACTAATTAACTTTGTCTACCTTAAAAAAAAAATCTTATAAAAGCATACAGAAAAAGTTCTTTAAAAAAATCCCATTGAGAGGCACTTTGCGCAATCTCTTGTGGTTTCCTTACACTCCCAAAAGCTTTAACCCATTAACGGTCAAAAGCGTAAGGGACATGTTCCGAGCATGTGTGCCAGTACAGTCTGTTGAAAAATTGAAACAAACTTTTTAGAAATTATGATTTTGGTGATGCTCTATTAGATAGTGCTACTAGAAATTTATCAAAGTCCCTTTGAACCGTTCAAAATGAACTTTCGATCCAAAAATTATCATTTTTTCGCCCATTTTCAATATGTAGAGCCACTTTTAAAGAATTACCGCCAAGTTAGACTCCTAAAACCTATCAGTATTGTGCTTGAGTAAGGGAAATTTGACACCGGGACTACCACGATTGGTTTGGTATGCAAAATTTCAGGTATCTTTTACTCGAATACGATGAACTTCAAAGAAAATTTGTCAAGAATAAAAAAGCCTTAGAACTGACCACTAAATCTATTGCTACTTGTATTGTTTCTTTTTGAGTATCAGGAATGGTCGAAAATCGATTCCGACTTTTCAAAGCAATTTTTATGAGTTTGATCAAAATTGGGCATTTTGAAAACTCCGTTTTTCCGAAAACTGAAGCTCTAAATATTTACCTGCTTTTCTGACTTTCAAATTTTAGTATTGATTCTACTTCTATGGAGTTGAAATTATCATCTGGTATTTGGTTGTTCATCCAGATCTATTTTACGAACATGCATAAGTGCGGAGCACTGTCCTAAGATGTGCTTCACAGATTCCCTATCTTCTCTGCAAAACCTGCAGGATTCATTAGATGTAATTCCCAGTTTTGTTAGGTAATCGTTGAACCTACAATGCGCTGTTAGAATTCCTGTAATGACTCTAAGATTATTCTTTGATGCATTCTTTGAAGCATTTTTGGTTTCAGGTTCCTAATAGTGCTTTCGAATGCTCTAGTTCTGGTCAGTGTTCCCAGTATAATTTCCTTTGATTTTCTTCTTCTTTTTTTAATTAGTATAGAAAGTGTTTCTTTACCGCAGAATGGGTCCGGATTTACGAATGGAGTTGATGCTCTTTTCTTTGCTAGGGTATCCGCAGCTTCATTTTCTTTAATCACAATATGACCCGGAACCCAAAGGATCCAAACTCGATTATATAACCCAAGCGTTTGTAGTTTATCAAGGTACCTCAACACCAATTTTGAGGTGACCTGGTTAGATTTAAGTGGCTTGGCTATCGGTTAGGATCGCAATGTTTTGGTTTCGATAGTTGCGCTTGAGATTTAAGTCTGTACACCCATCAATTACGTTTAGTTTTGCTTGAAAGATATTAGTGTATCGTTCCATGGGCTCAGAGTTTTTTTTAGCTTCGGCCAGATACTCCTGCACCGGTTCTTTCTTCAGTGAGAGAACCGTCTATGTACCATGTTATCATATGCTCGTCTATCTTATACGTTTTAGATTCATTTTGTTACTGAGCTCTGTTTTGAATCGTTTTTTTAAAACTTAACTTTGTCTGCTGCTGTCCCTTGGTTTAGCAATTAATTTCAGGATGCTATCTCTCTAGAATATAAAATTTCTTTCGATTAAGCCATCCATTTGCTCCGATATCTTGGGATTGAATGTGAATAAGAAGAGGTGTAAGTTCTAATAGAACCTTCATGAATGCCGACAGACAAGTTTGGATTGCGCCAGTTACACATACACAAACTAATCTCTACAGCTTATTAAGCGCGTCGATGGCTGCTTCCTTGATATTTCCGCCCAGACTACTGATCCCCCAACTTTTTCGAACGATCGTTCTACCGGCCGTAAATGATCTAGTAGCTTTTTTTTGATATTTCACTAACATGTTTTTTCCGGAGTAGTTTTTGGCCTAGGGTTATCCACAAAAATTTTACTTCCCTCTGGAATTCTATTTCTTTCCCATTTAGCCTAATGGTCTTGAGATTCTTAAGTTTATATTTCCTTGTAAATGGTGAAGCAACAGCTTCACATTTTACAGACATTTGTTACCTAGGCGTGAAACGAACTATAGGGTATTATGACCAATGGCGGATCTAGAGGGGGAAGTTTCAGTCATCCTCTTATTTTAGGTCTAACTTATGATCTGATATTTGTCGGAATTTCGGTTTAATTTCTAGTCCAAATTTTTGTTTGAGCGTCGGTCTTTTTGATTTCGGTCTGAGTTTTCACTTTCATTTTTAGGCTGAGTTTTGAAATGATTTTTAATCTAAAAATTGGTCTGAATTTGATCTGATCTTTGGTCTAAATGTCGGTATGAGTTTGGTCTAAATTTCAGTCTGATTTTTGGTTCGAGTTTCGATCGGAATTCGGTCTGAGTTTTGATCAAAATTCGGTCTGAGTTTTTACTTTCATTTTTAGGCTGAGTTTTGAAATGACTTTTAATCTAAAAATTGGTCTGAATTTGATCTGATCTTTGGTCTAAATGTCGGTATGAGTTTGGTCTAAATTTCAGTCTGATTTTTGGTTCGAGTTTCGATCGGAATTCGGTCTGAGTTTTGATCAAAATTCGGTCTGAGTTTTTACTTTCATTTTTAGGCTGAGTTTTGAAATGACTTTTAATCTAAAAATTGGTCTGAATTTGATCTGATCTTTGGTCTAAATGTCGGTATGAGTTTGGTCTAAATTTTAGTCTGATTTTTGGTTCGAGTTTCGATCGGAATTCGGTCTGACTTTTGATCAAAATTCGGTCAGAGTTTTTACTTTCATTTTTAGCCTGAGTTTTGAAATGACTTTTAATCTAAAAATTGGTCTGAATTTGATCTGATCTTTGGTCTAAATATCGGTGTGAGTGTGGTCTTAATTTCAGTCTAATTTTTAATCAGAATTCGGTCTGATTTTTGGTCTGAGTTTTGATCGGAATTCGATCTGATTTTAAGTCTGAATTTTAATCAAAATTTGGTCTGAGTTTTTGCTTTAATTTTTAGGCTGAGTTTTGAAATGATTTTTTATCTAAATATTGGTCTGAATTTGATCTGATTTTCGGTGTAAATATCGGTGCGATTGTGGTCTAACTTTCTGTCTAATGTCTAATTTTTATTCAGAATTCGGTTTGGTTTTTGGTCTGAGTTTTGATCAAAATTTGGTCTGAGTTTTGATCAGAATTCGGTCTGATTTTTGGTCTAAGTTTTTACTTTAATTTTTAGATTGAGTTTTGGAAAGATTTTTGATCTGGTTTGTTATTTGGCTTCTGATTTATTCTCTAAATCTAGTCTTATCTATGTGTTCTACTGTTCCACTGTTCTGTTTTTCCGAAATTCTCATTTTTGTTGCTATTATTTTACACAATATTTTTTGCTTCTTCGAATATTAGCTGTCATATTTATAAAGCTGGCTACCACAAAGAGAAGATTTTTAGTTCGAAAATATTTGAAAACATATTTGAGATCTACCATGAAAGAAATTACCTGAACAGAGTAGAATTCTCGCTTAATTGCATTTTCTGTTTACTAAAATACTTACATACAATGTTTAATGCATTCTTTTAATTCAGTAAAATCATCCTCTCCCAACCCAAATCCTAGATACGTCACTGATTATGACCACATCCTATAGGACATGAACAATCCGTTTATGTTTATTTAAGCGCTCCTTTATTTATTTTTTTCATAAGGAAAATTTCTCATGTTACGTTAATGTAAAAGCGAAAATCACAATAATTATATTGTTAGTGCTGCTACTAAATATTAAGTGCATTAAAGGAATAGGAAAGCGTTGTAAAAGTTTGTTGCCAACCACATGGCAAGTCAACAATTTTTATATGTGAAAATGAGCTGTTCGTTTGACGGCGCTAAACTTAAAATCACAACCGTCCGATTGAGCTGAAACTTACATAATATATTTGTTATGAGGCCGAAAGTGTACATCAACACTTATAACGGAGAAATTGGAGAAGTGGGCGTGGTACTCTCACAAACAAACCCGAATTTTCATCTCAAGAACTGTTTGTAGTATGATACTAAGATTTGGTATGAAAATAATATTTGTTCACGACATTCTGTGGGAAAAATTAGGGTGGTCTTAGAAAAGTGGGCGTGGTACCTCCCATACAAATCATATGCTTATTTGAGTATATCTCTGGAACCATACACAATATAGTACTGAAATTACGTACAACGACGTTGTTTAACAATGTCATATTACAGAAAAGATTTCAGTGGGATTGGAAAGGTGGGTGTGGCACCTCCCATATGAATTCAATATTAATTATAAGATATCTTAGGAAGCATTTGCAGTACGGTACCAAGATTTGGTATGCAAGTATTATTTATCAATACCGAGGTTATAGTGGAGTGTGAGTTTTTAATGACAAGTGGGCGTGGCACTTTCTATACAACATGAATATTCGTGACGAGATATCTTATTAACTATTTGCAGTACGGTATATTTCTGGCACCACTTATTTATAGTCCAGTACTGAAATTTTGTACAATTACTTATTTAATACTTTTTTTACTACTTTTTTTTTACTATTTTTTAGTACTTTTTACTAATTTTTTACTATTTTTACTACTTTTTTACTTCCTTTTTTTACTACTTTTTCTTACTACTTTTTTTACTACTTTTTCTTACTACTTTTTTTTACTACTTTTTTTACTACTTTTTTTTACTAGCTCGAGTTTCTTTTTTGTGTGATAAAATTACGCATTACCTAAACTTTGTCAGCGGACCCGACGGTAGAGCTAGTAGAATATATTTTTTGCCATTTTTGTTTTTGACAAATAAAACAATAAGTAAAATATTTAATTGATTTTTTTGTTTTGTTTGTTGAATAAAGTCAAAACGATTAAATTATGTTAAAAGTCTCCAACTTAAATATACCTACTTAAAGTACAAAAACAAAATATTTATATTTAATTGCTAAGTACAGAATACAAAAATATATAAATAAAATATTTTTAAAATTTTTTTATTTTTTTTTTTTGTATTGCATTGTGTATCAAAATTACGATATGAAATTTATTGTTTGGATGTGAGTAAGTGATAAAATACACGCGTAATACTTGCTCATAAACCATGAAGTTAGGAATTTTTTGTTGAAAAATCTTTATAAAACTACGAGTATGTTATTAAAACTGACAATTTTTAATTAAATTTCTAAATAGCATTTAATTATAAAATTATAATTAAACAGTGATTAAATGTGGTAATTTAGTATGAAAAATTATTTATTATTTTATAGTGAATAGCTAAAAGTATTTAGGTATTAATGTTTTGAATATACTCAAAATATAAAATATATTTCAATTATATTTTTAATTATAACATTTAAAATTTATGCTAAATTCAATTGTCTTTGTCTTTATTTAGTTACTTATTTTTTAATACTTAACAGGGCGACTGATTCTTATCAAACTCTTCAAAAACTAAATACACGAAAAAGAAGAAGAGATTGAGAGGCAAAGAATATTAAATGAATTAATTTTTCTCGAATGCTTGTATTATTTTTATATTCTGTTCATAGTTTCATTTATATATTTAATCCGATCAGATTATCTTGTTCAGAAATTATAAACCATTACCTTGAATCCAAATATGATTAACAAAATTGAAGTCATATGCAAACTTTGTTCAGATTTTCATTGAAAATTTATTCAGCAATGAAATTCAAATAACAAAATCATTTCTAAATCATTCTCATCACCTTAAGTTAATCAAACTTCTTCACCCTGTATACTATTTCTGTTTTTCATATAGGTACCTAGTTAATGTAAAATTTTGCAAATATCATATGCGTGTTGTACATTCGTCCGTCTGTCTGCAATCACGTAGTATGTATGGCTTTTGTTTATTATTATTTTCTATACTACATAATGTTTCTATAGAACACATGCAAATTAGCATTTTTCACTTGAATTACACAGACATTTTAATATGTTTTGAGTGAACTGTCTGTTTGCTTTTTGTCGCATTATCAGATTTTTACTTATGGTATGCGATTTCCTTATAGTCAAAAAAATTGTAAAAATATATTTTTATACAAAAAAAAAAAAAAAAAAAAATTAGAGAATTATTTTCTACTAAAGTAGAAACTCGATTATATGAATATCAAGAGATGAGTTTAATTCTTGGTGATATAGAAGTTTCGAAATAAAAAATAAATTTAAAATACAGCCCTGGATAAATTTAAATTAGAAGAAAATCCCCTTTGAATTTTTTCAAATTAAAAACATAATATCTGTAAATATCGGCATTTTGCTGTTGCTTCTCTCGTGTTGACTTTAAGGCGGAGTTTACATCTGCAGGAAAATTGCTACAATTTCTTTAAGTAAATTGCTAGCATGATAAACCGCAAGATTCTTTTTTTTTTGTTTTATATACATCACCAATTTGCTCTAAAAAAGACTCTCTGAGAGCAGCTTGCGGCCATTTTCTTGCAAACGTAAACTCCGCCTTACGAAATTCTTTTAGTTCCTTTTAATTATGAGAGAAACAAAGTATCATAGAGTACATGAGCAGAAAATGAGAGAGCAGACACAGAGAGAGCCGACATCATAATCGGACGTTTTTCATACGAATAAATTTTTCCCCTTATAAATACAAGCAGAAACATCGGCTCTCTCAATGTCATCTCAAATTGGCGAGTGATAGATTTCAAAGAGATTTACTGTTATTGTAAGATGTGTAGTTTTTGCAAAAAATTCTTTTAATGCAAATAGTAAAAAAAAAAAATGTAAATAAAATTTCGAGTTTTCTTTTAATTTTTTCAGAAAATGTATGGAAAAAAAATATGTTAGCCCCATATGACGCGCTCAGAGGAAAAGTAAAGCATAAAATTTACTAAAGGAAAGGAGATTTCGTTTTGGTCATAAAGCCAAAACGAAGTCTCGTTCTGCTTTGCCTATTTGTTTTTGTATGGGGGCGTAAGTTACAACTCTTCGTGTATACACCGTTATATCGCTGTAGTAGGCAAGTAACAGCAACAACTCTTTTCTCCAGTAAATTTTATGTTTCACTTTTCCTCTGAGCGCGTCATTTCAAGTGTATTTATGTTAAATCTACATTTTATATTATTAATTTTCTAAAACAACTTCAAATTTGTTATTCTCCACTATTTAGACAAATGATTTTCACTGTTTTCTACAAGAAAACAAAAAAACAAAAAAGTGAAAACTTTTTTTGTCATTTTATTGTATATACATATGTCTATTAGTGGCTGTAGAATGTGCTATAATATGTTTGTTTTCATTTTTGTTGTTGTGATTTTTTGGTGACATAATAATTTTGATTAATTAACATTTGTATTTGTATATGATTAATGTAACCAAAAAATGAGATTTCGTTATTTTTTTATTTTATTGTAAGCTCAAAAAAGTCAAATCGATTAAGTCATGCCATAGTAAAAAAAAAAAATAAATTAATATGTAATACATAAATTCTTTACGATTCCACCCATTATTTCATAACACATTTTCAGTCAATATGAAAAATATCACTAGCTCAGTTTTACTATTGCAATATTGCAAAAATTTTCTATGCACAATAAAACTCAAAGTGAAAGAAAATATAGCTACACACTTTAAGCGAAAAAGTGAAATTTCTTGAAACTGCAGCACACAAAAAAAAAAAAACAACATAAACCAAAACGAAATTATCATTAAATACATATGCTCATAAAATAAAAAATACAAATAAAAAGAAGTGAATGGGTGAAAAAAACCAAGTTAAGAGCGAAACAGAGAGTGGGAGAAAGAGAGAGAGAGAGAGAGACAGATGAAAAAAAAATCACGACACATTTGACACTTATTTAGAGGCAACACGCCAAATAAAAAGCATTTTTTTTATGTAAACAGCAGCGAGTGAGCAAACGAGATATTCGCGTACTTGCAGATACTCATCAGACAGACAGACATACAGCCAAGCCAAGCTAAGCTACGGCAATGGAGACAATATCTGCAATAATGAAAGTCACGTTTTCAAATGGTAGTAGTGGTATATAAACACACAGTAGAAACACCATCAACAAAACCAAAATCAAAACCAATAACAACTACAACAAAATCTCTAATAACAACAAAACGCATACATTCATTCAGTTAAGTTATGACAAAGCGACATAGAAAATGATAATATAGAAAATATTAAAAGAAAAAGAAACAAAGTGGAGAAAATCAAAACAAATGGTAGAATTTTGACTACATTCGAATTCCTTTTAAAATCGTTTTGGTTCGTCTTTTGTTTCAGCTAATGAGAATCAAAACATCTTTGTTTGAGGCGTTTTTAGTAGGTCTGAATCCAAGCGGAAATGGTATATGCTTCCTGTGAAATCCACACACTTATAATACTTTTCTAAACGGAATCGGTGATATGCTTCATTCATGATTATAATAACCAAAAAGGATGACGAACCAACAAGGTTTCTTCTGATTTTCTTTAGATAGGCAGATGGTAGTTGACTTGATTTACTCCATCCATACTATTGGAAAACAAAATTTGCTCTGAATTCTCAATATAATTGTAGTCACTAGCGGGTCCAGAAATTACAGAGGTCTAGATTTTTCATAACTTCAAAAAATTCTTTATTTTATTCAAGAGCAACGATGAATATGTGTGGATTATTTGTTGAAAAGGTGAGTAATGAGGGGGGGGGCTAGGAAATTATTCCCAAACCTGCAGCGGTTATACCCGCTAGTGGTTCTACCTAATAAATGCTTATTTATATCCATATATCTCTTTTACTCTGGGTAACATTGTAACGTATATTTTGGTCAAGGCTCATGCCAGAGTAAAATAATAAAATAAAGAAGAGAACAAATGTCGTATATTTTGTTATTGTAAAGTAATTTTGTGTTGCATTTTTAATCTGTTACCCTGTTACCCAGAATTTTACTCTAAAGTGTGAATAGGGCTTATATATTAATACACTAAGAAAAAGCTTTAGTTCCCTTTTTCCTATATCAATGTCAACATATTCGCATGAAACTTATATAATTGTAAAGGATAAATGGTGAAACAATATAATATACAATTGGGCAATTCACAGGGTGTTTTATTTGGTGTCGTATCCTCTCATTTGTCATAAAGTCTCTCATTTTTCATACAAAACTATACGACATTATGATTATACGACAGTATACGACAACTTTGTAATCGGCCAAATGTCGATATTATGTCGTTAACACAGGGGGAAAATAGGTAAGAAGACGCGTGTGTATAACACAACAACAATAACAGTAGAAAAGTTTTTCGTTTTAACATTTAAACATTACAGAATCGTTTAACAACATATTAGTTTTTTCATTTAACATTCAGAATCATTTAACAGTACGGAATCATTTAACAGTACAGAAACGTTTAACAGTACAGAAACGTTTAACAGTACAAAATCGTTCAACAGTACAGAATCGTTTAACAGTACAAAATCGTTTAACAGTACAGAAACGTTTAACAGTCCAAAATCGTTTAACAGTACAGAATCGTTTAACAGTACAAAATCGTTTAACAGTACAGAAACGTTTAACAGTACAAAATCGTTTAACAGTACAGAATCGTTTAACAGTACAGAATCGTTTAACAGTTCAAAATCGTTTAACAGTAGTTTTTCATTTAACAATCAGAAACGTTTAACAGTACAGAATTTTTTAACAGTACAGGATCGTTTAACATATGGTAATCGTTGGTAATAGAATACGCGGGAAGAGAAAAATGTTGTGAATGTAAATGTGCGCTCTCACTCAAGCGGTCATACGAACAAAGGGTTTTATTTGCCTTTTCGTTCCACTATAAGGCGGAGTTTTCATCTGCAATAAAATTGGTGCAATTTTTTCAGAAAATCTTTTAGAGAGTAAATTTGTTATGCATGACATACCGCAAGTTTCTCCTTTTTTTTTTATTTACATCAGTAATTTACTCTAAAAAAGATTCTCTGAGAGCAACTTGCGGCAATTTTCTTGCACAGGTCACAGTATACAGTATGCCAGATAGCAGAAAGTATTCTGAAATATTCTGAGGTCTTCTGAGATTTGACAATTACATATGTCATACATTCGCTCAATAAATTTTGATAAATAATTTTGTTTATGAGTTTCTCCCTCTTAACCCATTTTGGTCTGCTGTACACAAATAAGTAAATGAAATAGAAACATTACAAACAAATAAACGTTTTGTTTGTTGTTTTGACTTTTTTCTGCAAAGCAAGTTCTCTAAATTCTTTTATAGAGTGTGGCTATATCAAGTATTTAAATAACCAAACTTTAACAGTTTTGCAATTATCTTCTTCAATAGCTTTTCCTTACATATTCTACATACAAAATCCAAATCAAAGGAGTTTGAAGGAATACCAAAATATAAATACAGTTTTGGTGGTTTTTAGAGATTTGTAATAAACGAAAACTTTAAATTTAATTAATTCCTTGATGTATTTTCGATATGTGCACTCATGTGAGAAATATCCCTGATTGTCGTCAGCTAATGCTAAGACAAATAGTTTTATTTTCGAATATACAGCACATGATTGTAGCAAACGCCTTCCAACTTTTTTGATTTATTTATATATTTTACTTGCACTAATGGGTTAATATTGTTTCATATTTACTTTTGAAATATCAAATACTTTGAGAGAAGTAAGAGAGTAATTTTCAAATTTGGCAGACGTCAGGGAACAAAAAAGAGGGCGTCACTTCTATTTATTTCACTTTATTTATTTCACTATGGCACAGGTGAACTCAGCCTAACATCGCCAACAGAATATTTTTTATTGTGAATATAAATGTGCGGGTTCAAAATGCACTCCCAATATAATTTTTATCCCTCAAATGTGATCGAATTCCGATGAAAATATAACTAATTTCTAGATTTTATGGAAATTTTATGGATTTCTATGAATCTTAAATAGAGAATTTTATATTATGATTCAGATTCAGCTCACAAATATACAAAGTAAAAAAGTAAAATTTTGTAATAATGTATTATCAGGAAAGATTAACTGCATATTTATCTAGATTCTTAAACTTATTTTAATATTCATTAATATATAAGTTTGAATTGGTGGTAAATCCCATACCATATATTAGAAAAGTAAGTGCATTAAACTTAACATTAATAATAATATAAAAGTTTTCTTGTAAGTTAAGGTAATTAAAGTTACGCTTAATTAGTTGTTAAAAAAAAGCCTAATAATTAAACGCAAGTTCATTACTAGATTCTTTTTTTTTTTTTTGCCCAAAAGGCTTTAACAAAATTTGCCAATTTGGTTTCATTCTATTTTCGTTTCTTTTTTATTTTCGAATTACTTTTTTTTTTGTAAGCTTTTAAGACTTCTTAATTTTGGTAATTTGTTTTCTTTTCTTTTTTCTTTCTTTTTTGCTTTTTTGCTTTATATTTCAACATTTGCCATTAATATCAATATTGACAAAAGAAATATATCGTTAATGTAAATAGATTCAAGTTAGAGCGAGCCGAAATTATTGTGAATTGTCAGAAATGAGCAAGAAAAATAGAAAAAATAAATATAATCGCAAAAAATCGTTTAGTTTTGGTAATCCAGAAAATTCGACCTATGTTATAGATAGGGTATTTACCAACTCTATTGGTTGGTAAATACCATATAGTTTCTGTTGCACTGTGATATTTGTATTTAAAAAAAAGCTAGTATAGCAAATGATAAGTAAACGGCCTCTTTAAAACTATGGCCGGAATCAGTGATCCCGAATTATCCTCAAAAGGTTATCCATGCGCTATTTGAAATTAACTTTCACACTGAGATTACTATAGCCCTATTCACTCTTTAGAGTGAAGTGCTTAGTAACAGAGTAAAAAAGTAATGTTTTACCCTAGAGCGTGAACTGAGATAGTGCACTCTGGAGTAAATGTCAATCAGCTATTTTTAATTTATATTCAAGGTGAATTTATATAAGGTGGAGTTACCAGCAACTCATTCTTCTTCTTCTTTTTTATGGCGCCATTTTGTTTTCGTCGTGAGGAAGTCTGGTTGTCAAAAGTTTGTTTACGTTTTGATAGTTTGTTTACTTTTTTTCGACCGTTATAATGGCCCCAACAACAAAGATGCATTGTCATTTTTGTGTTGTACTACTGCTTTTGTCAGCTGATTTTGACATTCAGACTGCTCCGCCATTATCGCAGCAACAACAACGCCCTGTTGTTGTTGCCGTGGTAAACTTGTTGTACTGCTGCTACCAACTTATATAAATTCACCTTGTTTATATTTTTCAATTACTTGTATTTTCTCTCGTTGACAGCTTTTTTTTATTTTCTCTGCTATCAATGTCCCCAATTGAATGCGATAACAACAAAACTTGGGTTTTTTATTTTCTGTTGTTGTACAAATCAAGAAGTAGGCAACACTAATTTTCTCTCTTACTCAGAGTAACAAATATTTTCAAGGGTTGAATCAAAGTAAAAATGTAAAGACAGAGTAAAAGCAAATGACGTATATTTTGTTTTTGTAGAGTAATTTTTTTTTACACCTTTACTCTAAAGAGTGAATAGGGCTTACAAACATTCTGCAAATCTTCAAAAAAAAAAAAAAAACTTAAGGTTACTTTCTCTCTTTCTCTCTCTCTCTCTCTCTCTTGCTCATTTTGATGCCAAATGTGCATTTCCGTTCACTTTTAAATGAATTAGACCATCCAAATATTCTTTTCTTTATTTTTATTTCTTGCACTTTGTATACGTATGCAATCATTAAAGAAAAAACACTTAAAATATTTATCGTATTTTATCATTAAATATGGTATATAATATAAAACTCTACTTCACTTTACAGCCATTTGATTAAGAGCATTGAACATTGATGCTCACTTTAAAAAACAATCATGCACATAATTAAGTTATTATTTTCTATGAGAAATTAAAGGTTTGAAATATTTTCTTAATTGCTAAAGGGAGAAGAGTAGGCAAAATCATGATTATTGTTTACAACACTTTTCCATGGGCGTTTTTAATATATGTATCGGATTTTACTTATGTATGTATGTATATTCATTTAACTTTAAAAAGAATTTTTTTTTTTTCAACATCAATCTTTATTTACTACACAAATTCCATACTTGATTGATTTTTATAACCTATTTGTTGGCATATGAAAAATCATATAATTTGCTATCTTAAATTATTTTTTATATATTAAAGTGAAAGCGTAATACTTTGAATGCATGAATATCTATAAAACAGCACTACCATGACAAATCAATTTACCAAAACTAAAAACCAATTCTCATATTATGTATAAGTATTTTCTCAGCTTTTCTTAAAAATCAACTATATGCGTATCTAGTAGTAGTTAGAAATATTAGTTTAAAAGCAAATCGAATTTTAATTCTTTAATTATGAATGATTGCTTAGATATCTTTGTATATAATGATTAACTAATATAAGAGCTAGTAGTAATAAAATCTATTGGCTACTACTAGTGCAATCAATCGTACTCTTTTGAAGAAATTATGTTATTTTGTTTGTTATTCTCTCTTCTACTTTCTCTCTCTTATCTTTTTTCATTTATTATTTCAAAAAAGTCTACAATTCATGTTTATTTTTAAAATCAATATCTCCAATAACTGTAGTTTACAGTTTATACTCACATGCAACTTTTTGAGCATAAACGCGTACATATATAATACGTGTAAATTGAGAGATGTTGTTAGTTGGCGCGAATGAATACATGAGAGAAAATTGAGAGCATTCAATATATGAGAACCTTGTTCACGAATTAGGTTGTATCATGGCAGAATTACAACAAGTACAACAATGCAATAACAACATACTGCTTTGTTGCTATAAACACAAAGAAATTTCAAAAACACAAAAACAAATGCATTTGGAATAGACAAAACCAAAACAAAGATTTTAACAGTTCTGAGTTTCCTCATATAAAAAAAATAAAAAAGAGGAGGAGAGAGTAGAGAGTCGCCATGGATTGTATTGATACCTCTGCTCTCAGTATAGTCCTCTCACAAATTCACACAAATGCATTGAATAAATTGAATCAAGAGTTCTCAAAAACACACTATTGGAAAGAAATATTATACTCCTCAATATTATTCGCTTAAAGAGCGACTCACTTTGTTCTCCCATTTTTGAATAAAAAAAAGAAATTAATGAGCGCTCTTTCGTTAAATTGTTTTATCGCTCACATAATGTTTTCTTTAAAAAACTGAGTTAAAGAACGGGCATAGTTTTTCGCTCGGTCAATTTTTCTCATTGGAATTCCCCCCCCGGAAATGTGGAAACTTTATTCCAATTTTAGAGATTAATTGCCAATGGATGGGGAAAAAGTCAAAATAAAATCTATTTAACGATATTTTTTACTTCCATCGGTTTTTTTTTTCTAAAAAGTCATATCAAAAAAAATTAATTTGAAATCTTAGTTACACTATGCGACCAAATCCAATTTGTTTTTTTCGACATGAGGTTTGACTACGGATTCAAAAAGAGAAGGTGATGCTGAGCAATCCTGCATTCATAGTTTTTCTAGGTCAGTAACTGTTTTTGATTTAAGATTTCGTCCTGAATCAGTTTGAAAAGTTTAAAAAGTAATAAAAATAGAAAAAATTTTCGGATCCTTGTAATGTAAAATACGACTTGCTTGAACCCCATTTTTTTCTAAAACGTAACGTGATGGGAAATTTTTCTTATTAGCAAAACCCATGCAGTTTAGGAGGCAATCTTAAAATATAATTAATTTTTTAACGCATTATTGGTCAGAGCACCACGAAAGATCTCAACCTCATTCGGGTTCCTTATCATTGATAATGGCTCAAATTCTCAATGATGATCATTTGAAAAAAATAAGCCTCTACTATTTTTGGTAATTTTTTTGAGGTTGGGTACATCAGTAATGGGAAGTCAATGAGTTAATGAAATTATATCCTTCACGACAAAAAAAATGCATTAGAATGCACATTGAATAATATTTATTTGAAAAAATTTAATTTGATTATTCTGTGAAGTTTTTGTCACTTTTGACCATTTTTTTCAGGTTAAGATTAAAAAAAATCGGGAAATTTTTCCTAAAATTTTAATTTTATAGGGTCCATCAAATCATTGATCATTGATTTAATTTATTGTATTTAAAAATCAGTTTGATAAATATTATTTATGAATATTTTCTTCGAATGAAACCCGCCCCCCTGGCTACGGCCCTTTAGTCACTTTGTACTTGCGACGCACTACTGACTACTTAGTCTTTGTATCACTCCAATCCATGTTTCTTTTCTTTTTTGATACAAGTTTAGAAAGAATATGTACCTACCTATATTTTTGTACACAATATTATAATATTTCCTAAGATTAAATGAAACAGTTTAAAAAAAAAATTACTTTTGCTTGATTTTGGTTTTTTTATTTAAATAAACTATATAAAGATCTTTTAATTTCTTTTTTTAATGAAAAATAATTTAATAATAATAAAAAATGTGTTGTAATGCTAGCTCAACTTCAAGTTATTATCAATAGATTTTATGCGAAATGACTCCGTTTTCACATCAAGTGAAAAGCAACTCTTAAAGAGCTTATCATTAAAAAAAACTCAGAAAGGTGAAAATGAAACGAAAACATCAATCCGATGAGCGCTCTTTTAAAAGACTCAACATACCAACAAAGAAGAGAGTCAAACATTTGGGGAGTTTGTAATAGAAATGTTAATGTTGGTGGAAATGATAAATTCATATGAAAGAACATTCAAAAGAGTACGAGAGAATTTTGATTTATCTACTCACTCTTAAGTGAATTGTGTTTGTATGAGTTTTGTAAATGGCTGCCCTTAATATGTGTTAGAGAGTGAGCGCATCTAAAACTGAGATAATATACTACCTTCTCTCTCGGATCAGTGTTGCCAATTTAATGCGGTAGGAAGAAAACTCTTGTTTTCTATTTTTGGTTAACATATTAATCAATAAGACGACAGCATTGAATTTTTCTTTTACTCAGAGTAAAAGTCAAGGGTCGAATCAGAATACAAGTGTAAAATGAGAGTAAAATCAAATGGCGTATATTTTGTTATTAAGAGTATCCATTAAAACACAGAGAAATCTTGAAATAACAACATTATTGTCTCCTTCATTAAAAGATTCGTATTAGAACTCTTCTTTCCATGTATTCAAGATAAGGTATTTGAACTAAGGTACTCTAAAGATGTGAGCCAGTACGGCTTTCTGAGACTGTAGAAAATTTTTTGAAACTTGCGGTCTCACCCAAGATGATGATTGTCTTGAAGTGTTTTGAATTTCCAGCAGTTTTAATAACAACTAATTTTAGTTGATTTCTTTATTATATATTTAAATACTACTCCTTTACTTTTCATGACTAAATACAAATATTTAAATTTCTAATAAATTGTATTTCTTTATAAATAATTACAGATTAAATGCGCGAATTGTTCTCCTTGTACGCGATCCACGCGGTACAATGCAGTCACGTAAACATCGAAGCTGGTGTGCTGGCAATCCAGATTGTGATGATCCACGTTATTTGTGCGAAGATTTAGTAATGGATTATAAAACTGCAGATGATTTACTAAAAAAATATCCATCACGTTTCCGGTAAGTAAAGAAGTACTATAATAGTAAAGAGTACTAAAATGTTGTACTGGGAATTCTTAAAAAAATCAAATAAATGAATGAATAAAGAACATAACATTATGGAAAATTAATTTTAAACATTTTTACAGAACCTTACGTTATGAAGATCTTTCACTCAATCCTTATGATATAACTCAAGAAGTATTACAATTTTATGGGCTGCCATTTGATCCATTGGTTGAAGAATTTCTTGATACTCATACCAAAGTGAATATCGGTGGTGTTAGTTCAACATATCGTGACTCAAGATCAGCACCATTCCATTGGAAACAAGACTTGAAAGTGGAAGAGGTAATGAAATATTTTTTTTTTTTTTGTACTTCGAAAGCAGATCACTAACATATATTAACTTTGTTGTTTTTTTCTTCTAATTAACCACAGATTAAGTACATACAGGAGCATTGCACAAAGGCCATGGACTTATGGGGCTATCGTAAAATCGAAAATTTCACCGATTATGCGCGTACATTTGATCCGATCATACTGCCGCCGCCATTAGCGTGAAATGCTTATTTTTATTCATTTTGTTGTGATATCGCGAAATATTAAATACTTGTAATTGTAATACTACTTATTATTAATAATTAATATACATAAATATATTTAATAACTAATATTTTAAATTAAAAAAAAAAACAACACAAAAAAAACAAGAAACATTTGCGATGACTTTAAAAATCAAAGTAAAAAAACCAACCAATCGTAAGAATATCATTCAAATGCATGAGTGAAACACGATCGTGACGTAAGAAAATTACAAAAAAACGTATACGTAATAGAAATTGCAAGGAAACAAAAAAACGCAAAATCAAATTTTAAATGTTAATATTAGGATTGTGCTGTTAATTTATAAAGCTTGATTGATCTATTAATCGAATAAGCAAATTTTATTGATTATTTGGAATATTGATTGTTGATTACTCAGAACCATGACTATTAATTACTCAGTATCGTGATTATTGATTACTCAGTATCGTGATTATTGATTACACAGTATCTTGATTATTGATTACTCAGTATCGTGATTATTGATTACACAGTATCTTGATTATTGACTACTCAGTAATCTGATTATTGATTACTCAGTAATATGATTATTGATTACTCAGTAATCTGATTATTGATTACTTAGTAATTTAATTATTTACTACTCAGTAATCTGATTATTGATTACTCAGTAATCTGATTATTGATTACTCAGTAATTTGATTATTGATAACTCAGTAATCTGATTATTGATTACTCAGTAATCTGATTGATTACTGAGTAATCTGATTATCGATTACTGAGTAATCTGATTATTGCTTAATCTGTAATATAATTATTGATTACTCCGTAATCTAATTATTGGTTACTCAGTAATCTGATTATTGATTACTCAGTAATCTGATTATTGATTACTCAGTTATCTGATTATTGATTACTCAGTAATCTGATTATTGATTACTCAGTAATCTGATTATTGACTACTCAGTAATCTGATTATTGACTACTCAGTAATCTGATTATTGATTACTCAGTAATCTGATTATTGATTACTCAGTTATCTGATTATTGATTACTCAGTAATCTGATTATTGATTACTCAGTAATCTAATTATTGACTACTCAGTAATCTGATTATTGATTACTTAGTAATTTAATTATTGACTACTCAGTAATCTGATTATTGATTACTCAGTAATCTGATTATTGATTACTCAGTAATCTGATTATTTATTACTCTGTAATCTGATTATTGATTACTTAGTAATTTGATTATTGATTACTCTGTTATCTTATTATTGATTACTCAGTGTCATGATTATTAATTACTTAGTTTCATGATTATTAATTACTTAGTAATCTGATTGATTACTCAGAACCATGACTAGTAATTAATCGGTATACAGATTATTGTTTATTCAGTACCCAGATTATTAATTTCAATTTACCGATAAATTTGTCTATTTGATTAGTCGATTAATCAAGAGCCAGATTAATATTAAAGTTCGAATAATGAATTAAACGCACCACCCTAATTAACACTAATTTTTTATATATTCTATTCTACTAATCTTCTCTTTCTCCCTCTCTCTATCTAACTCTCTCCTTTTCTCACATTTTTTTGGCTGTAGTGTGATTGTTTTTTTTTGCATATTATCAAAATCATTTTTTTTTATTACTGCATAGTTTTAAGCATTGTGCATTATTTTCAATTAGTTAAAAACTAATTGAAATTGTTAAGATATTAGTTTATAATATAAATATTTAATAAAGTAACTACTATTATTATTTTATAAGTATGAAATGTTACAAAATTTATATAAAAAAAAAAATGAAATTAAGCAAATTTGCAATTATTGAAACTCAAAGAGACAAAAACACATTAATACACATCAATTGTTTTGCAGACTTTTAGGCACAAGGCAAAAGAAAATTTCTACAATATAAAAATTGTAATTGTAAATTAAAGAGAAAAAAAAACAAAATGATTTAAATATACGCGATAATTGTTAAATCAAATGCAATAAAAATACATACATATTTTAAATTTTAGCAAAACTTGTTGATGATATTTTCGAAAACATCAAAACAAAAGCAAAAAAAATAAAAATAAAAAACAAAAAAAAATATTTATATTTAAACAAATTTTACACACGAATTTGCAATTGTAATTATATTTTCTAGAGATTAGGCAAGCATAAAAAATTTAGCTATATATACACACTCACATAGGTATTTAATTATAGTTTAATGTAAATTTTATTTAGTTTTTAAATAAATAAAAATAATAAAAAAAAAACATTATTAAATACAAATTGGAATAGAAATATTTTATTAGAGCAAAAAAAAGAAAGACAACAAAAAGAAAACCAATAATTTTGTACACATATATAAACGACATAAGCTAAAATTTGCTCAAACAGTAGCTTGATACTAAATTGTTACTGTTTGTTACGTTGTTTTATAGTACAGTAGCGCACGCAATATAAACACGTAATGCTGTTGCATCCTAAATATCGCTGCATTTGACTATCGTAGTAACAACACAACTGATCCCAGCTGTATTTAAAACGATTAATAAAAAAACCAAGATGGGAGATTTAAAAAGCAATTTCATTAAAAATAAATAATAAAAATACAATTAAAAAACGAAACATGTACTTTTTATTTACTGTAGTCCTGTAATGATTGCAGTGAGTTAGTTGATAGCGGTGGTAGATTAACTAATCCACTATGGCATCCAAATTATCAAAATTTAAAATGGTAAATAAAACCTTTTTAAATAAACGGGAATTTTAGTGAGTTTTTGAAAAGTTGGCAACTCTACAATGAGAAAAAACTGAGAGCATTCAATATGCTTTCGAATTATAAGTAAAAATCTTATGCCTTATGTCAAAGAGACAAAAAGTTAGAGTTTCCGCAAACATGTTGGCAAATTTGATTGAATTTGATGTATTCCTTGTCAACTGATCGGCTCTCTCTTTTTTTACTTGACTCTTTCAAATCAACCACCATTTTATTTCGTATGTATTCTCAGAAGTGTTGCCGCGTGATGTTGAGCTAATTCCCCGAAAGACGTAAAAAAATTCCCCAATTTTCGGAATGATCCCCCATACATTTCTAGAGAGCAAATACAATTTTTTATATAAGAGAGGAGTGTACCCGGGTATGAGGCAGTCGATTATTTGTATCATGCATTATGAATATTGTCGTTCTCACTGCGGTGAAACTTTTCTTCTGACATGAGGCAGTTCTTGTGCTAAAACCGAAATAAATAGACGTAACGTGTAAATCAGCTGAAAGCATCGTGTGTGAAAATTGATAGCGTTAATTTTTTTTTTTTTGGTTTTTTTTTTAAAGTGATATATTTTCGAGTGAATTCATTGAAAAAGGTGAGTGTAATGCATTAGAATTTAGTATTTTACGTATATTTGCGATCCAATTTTGGATTATGCCAATATACGGTTTGAAGAATTTTTTTTTTTATTCTCAAAATGGCATTATTTTCCGGGTATGCGACACAGCATATCACCGGGTTAGAGACGCCCCTTAACAGATGTTTTGATCCATTTTTTTTTGTTGAGTTTTTAGCCATATCAAGCCTGAAAAAGAAAATCGTTCAAGCAAGCGGTGTGTTCATTTGAAGTGTGCAATCATTGCGATAATTTGAGGGGGGGCTGATTTTACTAAATTAAGAGATAAATATCAGGCTCACTATTGACCAAACCCCAGGCCTAGACCAAAAACTAGTGCAAACATTTTATCAAATACAGGTCAAAAATTAAAAGATAACTGGAACAAAACGAAGGTCAAAATTTAAACTAAAATCGGATAGAAATTTAGGCGGAAATTTCGATCAAATATCAAACTAAAATTCAAATACTTTTTTCAGATCGAAGTTCAAACCAAGAAAAGAACCAAATTAAGATCAAAAATCTGGATTAAAATGAGACCAAATTCAGATAAAAATCTTGATTATGACTTTTCCGATGGATTTATATTGCTAAATGATCTATTTAGAGAAAACAATTTGAAGGAAATTTTAATTTCCTTTGAGAAAAAAGTTTGATGAAACAATTTGGTACATCTCTATTTTTTGAGTCAACAAAAACCCGAAAAAAAATAAATTAAGATAACAGTTGATTTGAATGGTACTTTAAACAAATTTTTAAAATATATATTCATATCACTCTTAGCATCGATATCACTATTAATATCGGCCAGGTGGTAAAAAATTAAATACGTTCTTTAAACCTCTTATACATTACTTGCAATGTAAATATAACTTAATTTGACCAAAAAACCAATATATTTTAAATTCCAACGAGATCCGTACACCCTTTCGGGTACCGGGCAACAACCGGTTAAAACAAAAAAAAAAAAAAAACAATGTTCAGACCACGAATCGGACCAAAATTCCAATAAAAATCAAGCAAAATGAGATCAAATTCTGGTCAAAACTCAGACTAAAAACCTAAAATTCAGACCAAATTAAAACCAAAATCAGTTTTAAAATTCATTCCAAAATTCATAAAAAAAATTTAAACCACAACTCAGACCAATAGTTACACAAAACTTTAGGCCAAAAAGACACCAAATACCGAACGAAAGTAACCCAAAATTCAGACAAAAATTAGTAGGAATATCTGATAAATATTTACATCAAAAAACTTTTAACTTAAATTAAACAAAAACTAGACCAAAATTCTAGACGAATTCAGACTAAATTTTTAAATAAAATTCAGACCGATTTCGGACCGAAATTCAGTTTAAAATAGTATCAAAATCAAGCCAATTCAGACGAAAATATTAACCACAACTTAAACTAAGAGTTAGATTAAAACTGAGACTAAAAAAACGCCAAATTCAAATTAAAAGCAAACCAAAATTTAGACCAGTAATCAGATCAAAAGCTGATCTACAAATGCTGGAAAGCAAATCAAAATTTAGACCTGGATTAAAACTCAAACCAAACTTAGATTAAAATTCAAACTAAAATAAAACAAAATTCTGTCTTACAATCAAACCTGAATTCAGATCCAAAAGGGAAAGGTAAACCAATATCAGACTAAAATTCAGTACAAAATTCAGTTCAAAAACTAGACCATTATCATGCTTTCTAAAAGTAAGACATTTATTAGCTGGCGTTGCAATTGTAGATTTAATGTAGTCTGAATGTATTTAAGAACCAGTTGCACTGAAATGTACATCCTATTGGCATGCCCAGCTAATCACAATTGATTCAAATATCCGACCCCATTTCAATATTTATATTTAATTATTATTATTAAAATAAAATATAATATTAAATAATTTTTTAAATCCTAAAGTTTTTCGTTTGTTGAAAGTATATACTTTTCACTGCTGATGGCTTTTTTTTTTGCAAAATCTAAATATTTTTGATTTCTCAAAAACAACTGTTTACTATGAGATCGTCGGGTTCTAGCCCCCTTCCCCCTGGATACGCTACTGGAGGGAGATGATGAATAAAAACTATCATTTAATTTTTTCTTAGCCATTGAAAGCCTACAAAATAAATAGATTTATATTTTCAAATAGTTATGGGTTTTTTTCTTCATATTTTCTAATTTTTAGTGAACTTTTGTAAGTGTCTCATGCCCATACACATTTTTTTCTTTTTCGAAAAAACATATATCCTCATAAAATTGCTCATACAATTTTGCCAGCCAATGGAATCACTATATTTTTTCGGATAAAAATTACGTATTTTCAGTACCTTTCTAACAGTATACAACAGTGTACATTTTATTTTTGAATTTTCGGCGCATCTTTCCTATCTTTTTCTTTCTAGGCAGTCTTGCTTGCGCCTGTGTGAGCAGCCTCTTATGTATTGATACCTGTGTTCTCAGCATGGCGCTATCACAAACACACACATACACATCAAATGAGTTGAATTGTGTTTGTATAAGTTTTGGAAATGACTCTCTCCAAATACATGCTTTAGAGAGTGAGCGCCATCTTAAACTGAGATAATGCACTCTGGAGTAAAAATGGTGGAGAAATTTGATATGAATTGGGGGAGAAAAAAACCTGACTGGCAATAGTTGTCACAGGGTCAAATGTGTTTCGCTCTCTTGGTCGTGTGAAAGTTGTTCACCTCTCTCAATCTCACTTTTTCGATTTTTAAAGTGAAACTTCTTTAGCGAGGGTAAATCGAAAATCATATGCTTTAGTGAGAGTCGGCTCTCTCACAGACGTCTCTGCTTGATTGCAAATGGCTGAACTTTCGTCTCATGTGTTATATACGTGTACTACGTCGGGTTTGTGCCGATAAGTGTAGAAAGAACAAACAGAAGAAAAGCAACAACAAAATAGAGAGAAGAAGACTGCAAAAAGATCAACAGAATTTGTTATAAATGTTTTCGATGTTTTCTAATAATTTTCAAATAAACAACAAAGTTTCACTTCTACTATGAGTGCCTGCAGACACATAATTTTTATTTTAAAAAGTAAACAACAACAATTTTTCTTTCTAAGCAACAACCATTGCCAATGTGAAATGGCTCTATCGTGCTTAATACATATAAATAGAAAAAAGAAAATATTTTCTCGCAAATCTTATTTTGGAAAACCAAGGCTATAAAAGTAATGCTTATAAGCTCTATTCACGTATTTTTCCATCAAAAACTTTTAGGGAGAGAGTAAAAGAAAGATTGAGAAAAAAAATCTCACAAAGACAAACTATCAGAAAATGAGTACGTGAATAGAAAACTATTAAAAACTTTCAACCAAAAAGCTGATCCGTTGTTTTGACAGTTAATTTTTAACGCGAAAAAATATTGTGCGGTTTAAAATTTAATTTAATTAATTCAAAGAGTAATTTGTTGAAATCATTCCGTGTGGCACACTCGCATTCACAAATACTTACATTGATGATAATTTTTACTACTAAAAAGCAGGTAAACAAAATAATTAATAAATAGAAAAACAGTGCAACTTTTTCAACTATTATAGTTTCTTTTATTTTCATTGATAATTTAAAGTACAACTTAACAAAAAAAAAAAAAAAAAATCATATGTGTTTCTATATACTCTAAATATTATAATATACATACAAATATATAGGCGTATATATTAAAATTAGACAAACAGCAACATATACACACAAATAGTGTAATATGTTAAATTATATTAAGATTAAATATTTATATTTAAAGCAGCGAAAATGTCATACAAATAAGATAAAAGAGGGAAATGCACAATTTTTTATTGAAATTTAATAAAATTAAGAAATTATTTCAATAAAAAAAAAAAACATGAACTTTAATATAGGATAATTCAATAATAATAGATTTTTCATAATTTTATGTAAAAAGTTATATGTGTAGATATCAAAAATGTAATTGTTTTCTTTTATTTAGTTTTGTCCAAATCTTCTGCTACTATTAAACGCTCTCTATCATTACACATTTACATGAAAGAGCCTTGCATATTTTGTCTTATATTATAGAAATGTGCTGCTGAGGCATTTGAATGGTCATCGGTGATATGTGATGCTTGACTATCAGGACTGCGTATTGAAGAGATTTCATCATGTTGTTGTGATAACAACAGTGGATGATTCTGATGCGCTGTTGACATTTGTGTTAGATTAGCTTGTTGTTGTTGTTGCTGCTGCTGTTGTTGTTGTTGTTGTTTAACAATTTGCGTATAAAAATGTTGCGTTGCTACGGCGGTTGCTGTAGCTGTTAAATTTGGAGTAGGCGTAAGTGAATGCTGCTGTTGCTGCTGCTGATGTAAGTGTAGATGATGTTGCAATTGTATATGTGACACATCTGAATTATTAGTAGCAGCTTCTTGTTCAATTGATATACATGAAGAAGACGTTTGACTTGGTGGACGTTTAATATGTTGCAACGATAAAGAAGCAGCATCATTCATATCAATATTATTACTAGCTGTTGTTGCTTGTTTCATAATATGACTATAGATGTTATCAATGGTTGGTATAGTGCCAGTAATATTACTACTATGACTAGCGATTAATCCGGCAGCATTCGTTGATAGGCCCGCAGTTGCTGCAGCATGTAATGCATTTAAATCAATTTGTGAACTTGCGCCTGTTAAATTCGTATTCGCAATGGAAATTTGTTTATTGAATTTTTGTGTTGACTTTTCAATTGTTTCTTTGGGTGGAGTTTTAGGTTTTTTACCAAAAGCAAAACGTCCGCTTTGCTTAGAGACAACCGGCGCAAGATTATCTGCTGCTTTAGTACTAGAAAAATACAAAAACAAAAGTGGTAAGCAAAAACTTAAAATTTTTTGCGCAGACCAGATTGAGAACTTTTTGGCATTGTGCTTAGCTTGAAACCCATACATTTTCGATTTTATTTTATCTTTAATACTTACACTGCTTTTAACGCTTCCAATTTGGGTATATTTCGCGTGTAAATTTTACCTCCGCCCGCCGCTTCTAGTGCTGCTAGTTCCTCGGGATGCGCTTTCTTTTTATGTGATCGACAATTCGAGCCATTGGCAAATGTCCGATCACAAAAATCACATGAATAGGGTTTCAGTCCAGTGTGCAGTATTAAATGACTTTTCAACGCTTTGGCACGCTTAAAAGCACGTCCGCAATAATCGCATTTATGCTGCATCTCATCTGAGTGGACGAGTAAATGACGATTTAGAGTGGCACGAGAATTCAATTTTAAACCACATTCAGCGCATATATGTTTATTTGGATCATGCGTTTCCATATGGTTCTGAAATCGAATAAAGAATCTTAATTCACTTTCTTTTCCTTAGGTTTGTTCTAAACTCACCTTCAAACGTATTTGATTTTTAAATCCCTTTTTGCATACCTCACACACGAATGGCGCATAATCCGTATGCGTTAGCATGTGAGTTTTCAGATTGGCATTGGTGCGAACTGCTACACCGCACTCTTCACAGATAAATGGCCGCTCCTTCATGTGTATGTATTTGATGTGCGACTGCACGAGGGCATTTGTTGTAAATTTCTTATCACAATATGGGCATGGCAGTACTTTTTTCATTTCCAATGGCAAATGAATTTTCGCATGTCTGTCCAAACGATATTTCGTAGTGAAGACGCGAGAGCATTCACCACAACGGACTTCAGGTAAAAGTACAACTTTTGAATGGGTACGTTTCATGTGCTGGCGGAAGTGTTGGACACGTTTAAAACGACGTGGGCACTCGACGCATGCATATATGTTTTCACCGTTGACGACATCTTTAAGATGTTTACTTTGATTTGGTGTAGAATCTAGATCATATTCGGAGTCAGCATCAGCGTCAGCGTCATCAAACTGTGATCTTAAATTTGTATCTTTTTTGGAAATGCGTCGCTTATTTTTAGGCCGACACTGCCGTTTCTTTGGTGGTGTTGTATGAGTGTCATGATGATCACTGAGAGCTTTCGCTTTTATTTTTCTTTTTAACGAATTTTTCGAAATTTCTTCTTTTTCTACCTCACTACTGCTGTATTTTTCAGTGGATTTCTTTCGAAGAATTGCTTCGTCTTCTTTATCACTTTCTGTGTCTTCATCGACATCATCACCATCAAAATGATCCTGTCCGTCTGCCATGTCCTCTTCTTCTACATCTTCCTCATCACTGGCATTATCGTCATCAGAGTCATCGTTTTCATCAGCTTCATCATTCGCTTGTCCTTCATCTATTAAGTTTTCTTTTTTGATTTTAATTTTGATGCGTGGCTGCTCTAGTGGATTTGTGGTTGTCATTTCGGCTTCGAAGATTTTTTCTTCCAACTCATTTATTTTTGGTTTGGATTCGAAATAATGCACCTCCGGTAGTTGATGTTGCATTAATACGTGTTCACGCTCTTCATCTAGTAGGCCATATTTCAGACGTAACGAGTGCAAATCTAATTTCGTGTTTACGTGCGAATTTTGCAATGTCCAAAACATCTGCTGCACTTTAGATACACGCTCCGAGAAATTCACAAGCGAAGTGACTAGTGAAAAACACTCAGTGCATAGCATTTTCGGTAACTCTTCTTCACGGGTAATCTGCCGAACAAGATGTTTAAACATTAATGCCTTTTCTAGTATATATTTTTTACCCATTCTCTAACTTACATTCACCCAAAAGTACTTTTTTATTGTCGCATCCAAACTCAAGTCTGTTCCGTTAGCTCTTGTGCCAGTTGCTGCTTCCGATGCTCCACCACCAGCTGGCTGTTCATCCTTGAAAAAAACACTGATGTTCCCCTGTGCATCTTCTTTGGCGCACAAACGACACCATAATCGCCATTCGGTGGTGTCGTCTGATTCATTCGCATTGCTGGACAGCACACATTGCGGTTCGTCAACAGCTCCTTGAGTGTGCATTACTTATTTTACTTTATTTTTGTGTAATTGAAAATGTTTGCTTAAAAATCAATAGTAACAACAATCTGTACTTAACATATGGAAACAAAATTCCACTTATAATTTAACACAGCTTCTCCATTTATTCCATTAATGTTTTGATAATGATTTTCCATTTACATTTTGATTCTGATAGTTTTTGAAATTTGTTGTGATAATATTATTTTATTGTTAATTCAGACCGTAATTATTTTTTTTTTATTTTTTATTATTTATGAAAAATTAAGGAAACTTCAACTGTCACTTTATTTGTAATAGATTAATTTTACTGGTGGTTTGTGTTTATAACGTTGATATGGCAATACCTTAAATGGAAGGTACTTAGAATGCGACAAAGCGTTGCGTTTGTCATAGGTTGGAGGTTGTGATTGGCTGGGGTTTAATGCGCGATAGCTCCGTTTCACCGCTCAATCCTGGCTAGGTTCTATTTTTACTGGGTGATGCATTTCTACTATATAAACATACGTAACATACTTTTGGTATTTCCTTGTCCTCACTGTTTTTCGCATGTGTTGACTTGCTCACGTTAAAGAAAAAAAGGTCGTTTTTTCATAACTTTTTAGATTTATTTCAATGATTTTATTCATTTGTGCAACCAAGTGCAACCAAAACAAATATAATCCACTTTCGAATGTTGCTGACATACTGGCGCGTAGCATTTTACACAAAAAAAACGTGTTTTGCGTCTCTTCTTATCGCTTCCATATGAACAAAGTTTGCAGTTTTTCCTCTTTTGTGTGCTTGGGCCGCTTTCCTGCGTAAATATTACCTGTGATTGAATCTGAAATGAAACAAAAACACACGGAATGAAGTGAAATGAGACGCCGCGCAGTCGAAATGAAAGTAAATGTGAAATAAAAGCGCCCAGTTGTAAAAAAAACTTCCTGCAGGTGGGTCTCAGCTTGCCCGCAGTTCTTGTATATGCGTTTGGAGTTTAAATATATACCTACTTGGACTATCAGCGGTCAATTGACCGCATATCATGTTCCTAACAAAATCGTTTAATTTAACAAATTCCAAGAATAACTAAATACATTAATATGTTTTATATAAGTACAAGATTTTTATTTTAAGTAGTTGTTGAAACAGATACATTTTATTAAGAATTTCTATTCAATCTTTTATTTGCAGTATAAAAATACAGTTTAGCTCATTATAGGTGTTCACATTCCTGACATTTCTTCAATTCACTTTCACAATGACCACACATATATCTATTGCATATGCTGCAAGTTTGCTTCGTTTTATTTTTGTTGCAAAAACCCACTTGGCATTGCCTGCGCTTCAATCCCGTTCTATTTGAGGTTGAGGACACTCTTGTTCTACTGGTTCCTGGACTGCTGGAAGCATATGGCGTAGACAGTTGTTCAGCCACCTGAAGAATAAAAGCTCGTCTAGATATCTTCGATTTATACATGATTTTGTATATAGTACTATATATGCATTTGTCATTGCCAGGTCCACCATATTGAAAAACACATGTACTGGCCAGTGCCGTGAGAACGCTTGAACGCTGTATTCACGACACATTTGGTCAACACTGCCAACAACACATTTTGTATGATTTAAAAAAAAAACCGGCTGTTTTTTTCAGCTCTTTGATCAACGGTCAAGCTACTTACAATTAAAACATTTTTTAATGCCTTGATATGATGTTACGGTAATATCATCAGTTTTGTATGTAGTGGTGCTATGCAAAGGGCTCTTTTTTTTACAGATGGAGGCACTTCTATTCTACTTCTATTTAGTGTTCCTACAATGCTGGTTCTCCTAGTTTTCAATTTCTTGGCTACCGACAAAGCTGTAAAAATACTGTCTGTTGGAATATTTCTACCTTTGTCCATGTATGGTTGCAAAAGTTTGAATGCCACCTTTTCCCTTAAACTCTGTTCTACAGGCCTTGATACATCTTTTCCTAAGTATGGAAATGCATTGAGCACCAAATATTTCACTCCATATTTGTTCGGTTAAATTGAGTAAAAGGGCACCTGCTTCCCACATCTCAGAAGCCAAGCAAAACTTATGTTTGCTTTCGTTGCTGCCTTGTTTGTTTGTCATCAAAGCTGAGAAATTTCATAATTTCCTTAGACCTACCTCTTGACATAGTTTTGGCCCCATGTTTAATTCTATATTTCACTTAGACAAAGCGTACTTGCACCATAGCCTCCACGAACACTCATAATCGATGTGAAGGTGACTAGTTTCTCAAAGGACATGTTCCAAGAACTGTGCTACCTTTTTAAAATATGAAATTTGAATCATATTTGTTACTAAAGATGTCAAATACAAAATAAAATCAAGAATCCCCACGCTTTTTTTAATATTTATAAGTTCTTCGAAACCTTACCTTATATTGTACTTCAGTTTTGAATCGCAATTTGCACATCTCACAGTTATAGGGCTCTGCGTACTGTGTCCATTTATGTCTTTCAAAGTTTTGTTTTGTACTCGTAGCAAACCCGCACTCTTCGCAATTTAATGGCCGTTCTTGCATGTGTACAATTTTGATATGCGCCTCCACATTTTTTGCTGTTGTAAATTTATCATCACAATATGGGCATGATATTACCATTGGCAAATGAACTTGTTCATGCCGTTTCAACTGAAAGCTATCGATAAATGCTCGGGAACATTTAGTACAACGTAGTTCTGGTTTGGTAAGATTGTTAGTCAAGCTGGAATGTTGTACGCTTTTATCAATGCAAGCCACATTCTCGGGGATATTATCTTGTGAAGTATCTAAAACCAAAGAACCACCATCAACAATTAGTAATATGAAAATTTTATAGATATGTCGGTATGAAATCATTTTTAACTTACTTTCTGTATGACATTGTTGTTTTTCTGATAATGGTAAATCGATGTCATTTGAATCATCCGAATTCCACAAGAATTCCATATCTTCTTTTTTACTTACATCAACGCCATTACAACTATACTGTTCGTTTTTCATGTCTCTGCACACCACCAACTTTTCAATAGCATTATTGACCATTTTATTACCACCAATCATTTGTACATCGTACTGTGATATACTTTCTTCCTCGATTTTGATTTTTTTAACTGGCTTCTCAATTATATCCATAGTCGTTATGTCAGTTGTAATAATTTTCCTTTCCAATTTGTTTTCCATGTCTTTATGCACTTCCAACTCTTTAATAACATTATCGACCTTTTCCTTATAACCCATCGCTTGTACATTGTAATCAAATATGGTTTCTTTCTCGATTTTGATTTCATTGATGGGTATCTGGATCATATTCATAGCCGTTGTGTCAGCTTTATTGATATTCTCTTCCCATTTGTTGGGTGTTGTTTTTAACTTTGGTAGCTTAATCTGTACATATTCAGTTTCCACATTCTTGTTCCAAAATCCAAATTTGAGACGCAAAGAATGTAGATCTGAATGGGTGTTTGTATTAGAGTTTGCTAAAGCCTTGAACATTTGCTGCACCTTGGACACACGATTCGTGAAATCCACTAACGATGTTACTAATGAAAAACAATTTGCGCACAGCATCTTCGACATCTGTTCTTCGTGTGACACCTGTGGTATGTAATTTAATTATTGGGTTTATTTTCCATATTCTTGTACTCACATTCACTTGAAAATATTGTTTAATTGCTGTGGCCATACAAAAAGTAGCTTCACCATCAGTTGCTGGTGTCGATTTTTCTCTGGACTCCCGATCATTTTTCAAGAAAATACTTATGTTTCCTTTTTTGTCCTCATTGGCACACAAACGGCACCATAATCGCCAATCAAAGGTGTCTTTGGAAATATCTGCACTGCTAAAAAGCAGACACTGCAGCTCTTCATTAATCCTTTTTGTGTTCATTAATTTAATTTACTTTATTTCTGTATATTTAAATAATTCCACTCAATAGCAACAGAAACCAAACACAAATAAAATACAATAATTTAAGGTAATGCCAGTAGGATAAAACTACAATGTGTTCGATATGGCTAAATTTAAATTTTAGTCGACGACAGCGATGCCATATCGATAGACTTATCTGTAAATTATAGCACGAAAATTTCTTATCAGCCCATCTGCTATAACACACAATATGAATGTATTCGAAATAATATTGAAAGTATAATTTTATGCCATTAGTGTTTAAATATGATTTCGGTCAAAGCGCATTCTATAAGTCCAATTTTCGACTTTTTCGAGCTTAACAAATTTTTGTGTTGAAAATGAACAAGAACAATCTCATTTTCGGCTTATTCAACGAACGTACAGCACACAATATGGTCATAAACTGGATCTTGTAAGAACGTGCTGTTATTGTTTTGTGGTACGGCTGATTCTGACATTTTATGGTATATGACGCAACAACAAAAAAGTGTTGTTTTTGCCAAGGTGAAATTGTTGTAGTCTTGCTATCACTTTCAACATGATTTTACCATGGTACCAACCTTCAAAAGATACGTGTATAAATTTGACAGCTGTCAGACAATTGGTTCGTAAGATATAGCATTGTGGGTGAAACCACTTTTGTTATTGTGAAAAAAATGGATAAAAAAGAATTTCTTGTATTAATGAAGCATTACTTTTTGGCGAAAAAAAATACTGTTGAAACCAAGGCTTGGCTTGATAAACATTATTCGGACTCTGCACTAGGAAAATCAACCGTTAAGAAGTGGCTTACTAAATTTCAACGAGGCGAAAACATCAAAAAAGTCTGCAAAATAATTTTGAATGATCGTAGAGTGAAGTTGATCATGATAGCTAAGACTGAAAAGATATCAAAAGAACGTGTTGAACATATCTTGAATCAATATTTGAACATATGAAAGCTGTGTGCAAAGTGGGTGCCGTGCGTGCTCACAATCGATCAAAAGCAACAACGTATTGATGATTCGGAGCAATGTTTAGCGATATTCAAGGGTAATCAATAAAGACGAATTTTCCCGTCGATATATTATAATGGATGAAACATGGCTCAATCATTACACTCCAGAGTCCAATCGACAGTCAGCCGAGTGGACTGGACGCGATAAACCAAATCCAAAGCGTGGAAAGATGGAACAGTCGGCTGGCAAGGTTATGGCATCAGTATTCTGGGATGCGCATGGTATTATATTCATCGATTACCTCGAAAAAGGCCAGACCATCAACAGCAAGTATTACAAAGCGTTGTTGGAGTGTTTGAAGGTTGAAATCACAAAAAAAAAACAGCCCCATTTGTAGAATAAAAAAATACTGTTTCATCAAGACAATGCACACAAATTAATGAAAACGATGGCAAAATTGCTACGAATTTCTTCTCCATCCACCGTATTCTCCAGATTTGGCCCCCTGCGATTTTCCTCGAAGGGAACTATATTGAATAATAAAATCGAATTTTTCCAAAAAAAAAATGTGGTTTACTATGTTACTTTTCAGCCCAATTGCTATTTGAATTCAAATGGTGAATTGACAAGTTTTTATTAATCGAATTTTACTGTTGGGAGTTTACTATTACCATATAACTTCTGATTTTTTAACTTTTTCGAGGCACATTGAGTGGTAGCCCCGCACATACCATAGAGGCAAACTCATTGGAATCATCATACGTGATATTAACAAACAAAAACAAGTCATTAGCATTGACAGTTATTTATCTTTAATTACATAGCATTATATAAATAATATATTTATTTTAAATAAGTCATGCCTAATTTATAATGTCCAACGAACAGGGAAACAATGTTGGATACCAATGATATTTATCCCTGTTTATGACAATTTTACAAATGGAAGCTTTAAGCCATTTCAACTTGTCAACAATTGTTGTCGAGGAGACAAAATTGTTGTTTTCCATAAAAAATAAAAAAAAAACTTATTTCCACAACTGCGGCAACCGTTGCCAATGTAAAAGAGCTCTTTGTAGTTACTTTCTCAAACAAATTTATTTATAGGCATGTCAACAAAAAGAAAAACACGACTATTGATAGAATTTACAGGAGACTTCAGGTTTTAGCGTTGAGTTTGAACGTTTTTTTCATCGGAGTGTTTCTCTGGCTTTAAAGTAAATTTTGTTTCAAGTCAATATCGAACCGACGGTAATTCCAGTAAAGACATCCATTTTCCAGATAATTTTACTCTTGTTTTATTATGCTACATAAGTATTGAAGTTAATGTTAAGCATTTTATATGTTGTTACCGTTTTTTGAACAGAAATACAATATATTTTTCAATTGAAATTTACTTATGCCAATATATATCTCGTTTTACATAATACGCCAAAGAATCAATTAATTACTAATTATTGCGCCATTGGTTATTTTCTGTTGTTCAATTCTTTTAGAGAAAGTTATTCATTAATCAAAAGCAAAACGTCCACTTGATTTTGAGCCAACCGGTTTAAGATTGGAAACTGTTTTGGAACTAGCATGCAAATCATAAAAATATATATAAATTATATTCGATTTTTATTTATGAAGACCTTTACTTACATTGTCACAAGTGTTGCCAATTTAGGTATATTATGCGTGTATGCTTTGCCTCCAGCCGCCTCCAGTGCAGCCAATTCTTCGGGATGCGTTTTCTTCCTATGCAAGCGACAACTGGAACCAGTAGTAAATGTAAGAGAACAAAAACCGCATGAATATGGTTTGAGACCAGTGTGCAATATGAGATGCGCCTTCAACGTTTTAGCACGCTTAAAAGCACGTCCACAATAGTCACATTTATGTCTCATTTCATCTGAATGTACAACCAGATGCTGGTTAAGCGTTCCACGAGAACTTAATTTAATACCACATTCGGGGCACGCATATTTTTCAGGATCGTGTATTTCCTTATGTCTCTGAAATGTAGAATATACAGTCAATAGCACTAAAATAAAAACGCGTGGTGTTCCTAGTTTACATTTTTAGTATTCTGTTATACAAATTATGACATCCAGTGTAACACGGATAAACGACCAAATAATTTTAAAAATATAAGTATAATAAAAAAAAAAACAAGCTTAGCACTAGATAACATTATATGTTTATTACCTTAAGACGTTTTGAATTTTTGAATCCTTTTTGACATATATCACACTCAAAAGGCGCATAGTCAGTGTGTGTTAACATATGCTCTTTCAATGCATCTTTCGTCTGCAGAGCTGCGCCGCACTCTTCGCAAATAAATCGACGGTCGTTAATATGTACGTTTTTGATGTGCGTTTGCAAAGTACGATTTGTTGTAAATTTTTTATCACAATATTCACAAGGTATTACTTTTGTCAATTCTAATGGCAAATGAGTTCTTGTGTGTCTTTCTAATCGAAATTGTGTGGGAAATACACGAGAGCATTCGCCGCAACGAAACTCGAATTCCTTACAAACAATTTCGGATAACTCTGCCACATCAGGATGAGCGGTATTCATGTGGAAATGGAAATTATTTAAGCGTTTGAAACGAAGAGGACACTTGGTACAAGGTATAGTGTCTTTGGGGATGATTATTTTGCTAGATGTTAACGTTTTATGTTCGTTTCTTCTATTATATCTAGCAACTCTGGCTTGTTTATCAGTTTTTCTGGACTTTGAAATTACTTTTCGTGTGGGCTCAAAATCATCGTTTATGTAATCGTTATCTTCGTAATCAGTAGCATTCTCTTCACCGTATTCTATTTCTTCATCATTTTCGCATTTTAGTTCGGTTAATGTTCCAAGTGGATTTACTACATCAGTGTCAGTGTCGTTAGTTTCGAAGATATCTACATCCATCTCAGTGGCTTTTGAGTTTGGTATATCGCAGTATATTTCAGTCAGCTGTTGCTGCTCCAGTACAATTTCTTGCTCTTTTTCAAGTAACCCATATTTGAGACGTAAGGAGTGAAAATCTAATTTGGAGTTTTCATGGGAATTTCGTATTGACCGGAACATCTGCTGCACATTTGATACACGCTCCGTGAAATTTAGCAATGACGTGATGAATGCAACACACTCAGAGCATACCACGTTTGGCAACTCTTCATTACGTGTAATCTGTTGAATTGAATTTTAATGAGAAAAATTAGTTTCCTTTGCTTAAATTAAAATTAGACTTATCTAATAAGAATATCTAAAATCTTTGAGAACATTTTTAATTTTTGGAAATTTAGGGGAAGAGCAAGGACAAATACCTTCAACCCTTTGCTTCGGCTCTTATTTAAGCTCACAAGCGACTATTGCACCAAATTATATTCTTTTTTCAACCCAAGTTTTTTTTTTCAAACTCACATTCACCATAAAGTATTTTTTAATTGCCGCTTTCATATCCAAATCACCACTTTCTCTCTTTTTACTTTTTTGCTGCTCGATGTTGGAGAAAACATTAGTTTTTCCTTGTCCATCCTCTTTTGCGCATAAGCGACACCATAATTTCCAATTCTCGTTGTTGGAGAGTCCATTATTAGGATCTGTAATTTCCATTTGTGTGCCCATTACGTAGTTTACGTATAAATGAATAAAGGATGTGTTCAAAATTTATTTATTTGTTTATTTCGTAGATGTTTATCTTTCATTGCCTGACAAGCAATGAAATATTTACTGGAAACCATTGGATCCTATTTGTAATTACAATTTGTTATTGTAATAGAATATAAGGTTGCGTCTTGGAATGCATGTAGATTGTGGAAAGTGGAAAATACAGTAAACGTAAAGATGTGAGTGCTGTCACTTCGAAATTTTAAAATATTAGCAAATAGTGGGTTTTCAAAATTTTAAAATTATTTTAACACAACTTTAATCCGTTTATGAAAATTTATTATTTCGTTATACCATAATTCCTCGAACATTGCCGGGCAAAAAAAAAGAATTTGGGAGTTGCAAGAAACAAGTTTTTTGTCTAAATGAAGAATTCATCCTGTAAGTACAAAATATTCTTTTGCTTCTTTATTTTTCGGAACTATTCTGGCTATTTTTTTTTGGCGCGGAATAAATACTAGGTTAGAATTCAATAAAAACAGAAAGTGCTTGTCTATTAAAGAATACGTTTTGTTCAGATTTTGTAATTTTTCATTATATCAATTTTACAATCTATTAATAGTTCAATAGCAATTTTGAGCCTTATATAAAATGGACTGACAGAACTATCGCCTCAAGTTTTTATAACTTTAAATAACCATTTTTAAAATTTAAAAAAATAAAGGTATTTTATTAATTCTTAATCTTAATGGTGTGTGACGATCCCAGATCAATCCTCGGATTAGACAAAGATAAAAAAAAGAAAAAGTAAACTTTGAAAGTTTGAAATTTCTTTTATTACTTTTAGAAAGTTATTTAAAAAGTCGTAAAGGGTTCTCTCAGCTTCTCCGTTCTTTTAGATTTCCCAGTATGGTTCGCTATGCGGCACAATGTGTCATATACAAAAAATGCATAACAAACAGCTTATTTCTTAGCGTTTCCAAACATATAAAATAGAGACAATTTATTTTCATAGTCAGGTTTGTTCAATTTTCAAATCCATTCTTAAGCAATTTGTGATTTGCCTGCTTATATGCACATATGACATTTATAGACTTTTCGATTCCAGGATAAATGGCAAAATTCAGTTCGTATTACGTCCACCTTTCTTTGCGATAACTGGTGCAAGATTATTAGATGCTTTAGATCTACCACATCTACAGGGGAAAAAAAATACTTATGAAATAAAAATTGTGAATTATAAAAAGCCTTATAGCTTACATTGCTTTAAGAGCATGCAATTTAGGTATATTCCGAGTGTATTTTCTAGCTTCGCCAGATTCTTCTAGTGCTGCGAACCCTTCGGGATGTGATTTCTTTTTATGCGAACGACAACTGAAACTTGTTGGAAATGATGAATCACAGAACTCGCATAAATATGGTTTCAGCCCAGTATGTCGTATAAGATGAGTCTTTAATGTTTTGCTACGCTTGAAAGCACGTCCACAGTAATCGCATTTATGCTTCATTTCATCTGAATGTACAACCAGATGTCTTTTAAGTGTTTCACGCGAATTCAATAGAAGACCACATTTTTCGCATGTATATTTAGTGGGATCGTGAATTTCCATGTGCCTCTAAAAGAGTTGAAATTTTTAAAGAAAGAATTCATTTGACAAATTAACGAGCAAATCGAAACTAAATACATATATTTACACATTTTATGAGAAAGCTACCTTCAATCTTTTCTCGGTTTTAAATCCTTTCTTGCATACATCGCATTCAAACGGCGAAAAGTCAGAATGCGTTAACATGTGCTCCCTCAAAACGTCTTTCGTCTGCATAGCAATACCACACTCTTCACAAATAAACTCACGTTTATTCATGTGCACATAATTGATGTGCGTGTGCATGATGCAGTTCGTGGTAAATTTTTTATCACAATATGGGCATGGAATTATTTTTGTTAGCTCAATTGGCAAATGAGTTTTTCCATGTCTTTCCAACCGATATTGTGTGGGGAATATACGCGGGCATTCGCTACAACGGAACTCTGATTCCTTACTCAAGGAATCCGAATGGGCACGTTTCATATGCTGATGAAAATTTGGTATGCGTTTAAATTTTTTTGGGCACTCGGAGCAAGCGAATTTTTTATCATAATTACTATTGTTAGCTATTGTGGTACTTTCCTTGCGTTCAACGCAATGCTCCCCTTTTTTTATTGGTGGCATTCTTTTAGTTTGTTTTTTTACACACTTTCTTGTATTTTTGATCTGTTTATTATCTTTTCTGCTGTGTTTTGGTGTGGATTTTCTTGTTGTTACATCGTCAATATCATACAATTCTTCTTTATCATTTTCCTCGTCCAACGTACTTTCTTTCTCGAATTTAATTTCAACAGGCAAGGTTCTTAGAGGATCTAATACAGTTGAGCCAGTTTCTAATACTTTTTCTTCTAATTCGTTTATTTGTGGTTTTGTTTCAAAGAATTGTACCTCTGGTAGTCGTTGCCGAATCGGTATATGTTCGCGTTCTTCATCAGTTACACTATATTTGACACGCAAGGATTGTAGATTCAATTTGTCACCAGCTTTTGAATTTTGTATTATATAAAACATGTTTTGCACCCTAGCCACGCGATCTGAGAAATTTATCAATGATGTGACCAACGAAATACATTCAGTGCACAGTACGTTTGGCAAGTTTTCCTCATGTGTAATCTGTGGAATTAAGAGTTTAAATTGTTTCGTTCAAAAAATAGTTCTAAAAACTCACATTCACCGAAAAATATTTCTTAATTGCGTTTGATACCCGTCCACCAAATTGATATTCTTCTTTGAAAAAAACACTAATGTTACTTTGTGCCTCATCTTTGGCGCACAAACGACACCATAATCTCCAATTGGCGGAAGTTGAGCCGTCGTTGGACAATACACAACCAGGATTGTCAACTGCTTCTTGTGTGCCCATTAGTGAATTTATTTTCTGAGTAATTGATATAACTTGCTTAAAAATTAATATGGATATCATATATAATTGTAAATTCCACAAATATACCCACATATGACCAATCTGATTATATTTTAATTTGTTGTAGTAATATTATTCTATCAACTGTAATCAATCGGTTTATTTTTGCCAAAGTATATTAAATTTTGAAATTGTAATAGAATAAGATTTCCATTCCGTTGAGGATTGCGATGGTGCACAGCTGATTTTGATAATAAGGGATGCAATCTAAACTGCATTTGCTACGGTTTGATTACCACCTTGATCAAAAAGTTCCCGGAATAACTACCGTGTGGCACTCCCATCGTTCCGATTTGAGATCCGTTTTTTTTAAAGTTGTTACTGTTGTTGATATTCCCTCTAAATCTTAGCGTCATAGCTTGACATTTGCAAAAGTTATGTAGCCAAGAGTACATCTATCTCTGTGTGTGTTGGCGATTTTTTACAATTTTAGAAATGGATTTAAATTTGCAACAACGAACTTGTATTAAATTTTGCGTAAAAAACGGATTTAATGGTGCGCGAACGTTGGAAATGTTGGAAAAGTGTTTCGGCAACGATTCTTTAAAGAAAACGGTCGTTTAAAAGTGGTACGAGCGGTTCAAAAGTGGTCGTGAGTCAATCGAAGATGATGAACGCAGTGGCAGACCATCGACATCGAAAACCGACGAAAACATTGATAAAATAAAAGAGATTTTGGTCAATAACCGCAAATTAACCATCAGAGAGATAGCGGAGGACTTAAACATTGCCTATGCATCCGTCCAAGACATTTTGGTTAATGATTTGGGCTTCCGTCGTGTAGCAGCAAAATTGGTGCCAAAAGAACTCAATTTCATGCAAAAAAGAGACCGTGTTGACGTCGCAAAAGACATGATTTGCGAGGCTGAATCCGATCCCACATTCATCAAAAGGATCATTACTGGAGACGAGACGTGGGTTTATGAGTACGAATGGAATTCACCAAATGAACCGAGACCAAAAAAACCACGTAGTTTTCAGTCAAAAAAGAAGGCAATGCTCACGGTTTTCATGGATTACAATGGTGTAGTGCATCATGAATTTTTGCCAGAAGGTCAGACAGCAAACAAAGGATATTATTTGGGCGTTATGAGACGTTTGCGTGAAGCAATTCGCCAAAAGAGACCAGAATTGTGGACAGAAAACTCGTGGATTTTGCACTATGATAACGCACCGTCGCACAGTGCTATCACTATTCGTAATTTTTTGACGAAAAATGCAACAAATACCATCCAACAGCCACCGAATTCACCTGATTTGGCTCCCTGTGACTTCTTTCTGTTCAATCGAGTTAAAAAACCATTACGGGGAACGCTTTTCAGCAGCAGAGAGGAAGTAATAGAAAAATCGCAGGAAGCACTGATGGACATACCGAAAACCAAATATAAAAAATGTTTCGAGGATTGGATCAAGCGCTGGCATGTGTGTGTTGCAGTCGATGGGGATTACTTTGAAGGGGAAAATATAGATTTAGATGAATAAATTTTTATTTTTAATTTTCTGAATAAGTTCCGGGAACTTTTTGACATTTCTAGGCATATAGTATATATCTATTTGAGTATATATTATTTGCTGGCCATTCATTCCATTTCCCCTCATGTTACAAGAAATTTTTCCCGCGGCAATCAAATTCATTTTTAAATATGTATATATATGTACATTCCGAAAAATTGTAAAATAAACATAGATTAATTTATTTTTTCATAACATCAATTTATCTCTATGGATTTTTATGTTTATATTTCAATTCCAGCTGTTCTTTCCATTTTTCTTTGTCTATAAATACATTAAATTTATTGCGTTTTTTTTTTATAGTTTTAAAAGAAAGTATTTAAATTTTATTTCTCATGACGTGAAGCCATGGCGTAGTTCTCGGAAGATTTTAAGAATTTACAACAAATTTAATATATATTTGTATATAATATATATCCATGTTAATATGGTTAGATTTGTATATAATAGAGGATCAGCTAACAAATAAGATTTTTCCATAATGATTAGAGCAGTTAAACAATTTAAAATCAGATACTTAAAAAGCGAGACAAGCTCCTAACCATTAATATTTTGTTTAGCCATAATAGAAGTCTTTACCACAATGTATGCATTTTTCTTGAAAGCTTCATACTTATCTTTAAATATGGTGTAACTTAGAAATGGACAAACCCCACTGCTAGACCTGTGTTTACTTTATAGGAAAATAGTATCTGAGCCTGTTTATATGCTATTATACACTCTTTAAAGATTTTATTTATCTGAATATCCATAATCGTTAAATTACGTGGTTTTAGAGCACCAATATTTTACCACGTATTTGTACTATTTCATTATAAAAGTTTTTTCGTAAAAAATATAAAAATATATTACTCTACTATTTTTTTTTTTTAATAATTTTGGCTAAGGAAAGGCGATTAGTAAAACTAATACCTATTCTACATGCAAAATACAAACATATGCTGTAATTTTAAATTAGCTTCAAAACTATTTATATTGTTATTGCTTGACTTTGATTATTTTTTAAGTTTGGTTCGCAGCAGTTTTCTGCGAAGTTGGTTAAATTCTGCATAATCCAACTATAGGTTTGTACAAATTAATATTCCTCCCGATTAGTCTGCGGAATACAGATTTTCGGGCTGGTTGTTGCCAATGCTATTACAGTATTTGTTGTGGGAGTTTGAGTATTATGTTCCGAAATTGAATTTTCATTCGTTTCGTTAAGTTGAGCTTTAGGTTTTTTACCAAGAGAAAAACATCCACTTGGTTTAGATACAACGGTCGCAAGGTTTTCTCCTGTTTTGGTACTGCAAAAACAAAAATTAATTGTAATGATTACCTCAATTATTTCAATAAACCAGTGACTTACACTGATTTTAGTGCTTCCAATTTGGGTATATTTCGCGTGTAAGCTTTGCCGCAGCCAGCTGCTTCTAGCGCAGCTAATTCCTCAGGATGCGCTTTCTTTTTATGTGTTCGACAATTCGAGCCATTGGCAAAAGTCCGATCACAAAAATCACATGAATATGGCTTCAGCCCAGTGTGTAGTATAAGATGTATTTTTAATGTTTTGGCACGTTTGAAAGCGCGTCCACAATAATCGCATTTATGTTGCATTTTATCTGAATGCACGAGTAAATGATTATTTAATGTAGTACGTGAATTTAATTCTAGGCCACATTCACGGCATATGTGTTTGCTTGGATCATGGGTTTCCATATGCATCTGAAATTAAAATGAAATAGTAATAAGTATTAGCAAAAAAAAAAATTGTGTTTTCATTTGCTTAAATAGACCCAACTATGTCTTTCTACAGCAATTCGTGAAAACAAACAAACACAGGACTCAACGTTGCCCATGGCTTTTTAAAATAAAATTGTATGTATTTATTTTAAAATTAATCGGGCAACGCCTAGCTTGAACTTATACTTTTAAAAGAAAGTCACCTTTAATCGCCTTTTATTTTTAAACCCTTTTTTGCATACATCACACTCAAATGGTGCATAGTCAGTATGAGTTAGCATATGTTCGTTCAACCTTTCTTTGGTTTTAATAGCCACGCCACATTTTTCGCAAATTATTTCACACTTATTACTGTGCACCAGCTCAATGTGCTTTTGAATATAATAATTCGATGTAAATGTTTTGTTACAATATGAGCAAGGTGTTGGCAAATGCGTTTTAATGTGTCTTTCCAAATTATGTTTCGTCAAGCATACACGTGCGCATTCTCCACAACGAAATTCGGATTCAGATTTCTTGATATTACCATCCGACAATTCAGGATGAGCGCGTTTCATATGATAACGAAAATGTATTAATCGCTTGAATTGATTCGGGCACTCTGGGCAAGAGAATATTTTACCATTGTCGCCAGTATCTGTGTGCTTATCCGTGCTTCTTACGCTATGTTTCATGGTTGTGTTCTTTAGTTGTGTCGTCTGTTTAGTTTGTTTCTTAGCACAATTTCTTACAATTTTTGCACGTTTGACAACTTTTTTACTAACTTTTGGCACAAAGTCCTCACTTTCATTATCAATATTTTCCCCTGTTTCAACCACCTCGTCCAATAAATTTTCTTCTTTAAATTTTATTTCAATGGGTGCATGTTCTAATGGATCCGCTTCAATCAATTCAACTTCCAAGACTTTCTCATTTAATTCATTTAATTGCGGCTTTGTCTCAAAGAATTGCAACTCCGTCACTCCTTGCTGCATATTTGTATGCTCGCTTTCCCCATCATTTAATCCATATTTGATACGTAAGGATGGTAAATCTAATTTATCAATTTCATATGAATGTTGTAAAGTACAAAACATTTTTTGCACTTTAGAGACTCGTTCCGAGAAATTCACTAATGATGTGACCAATGTATAGCAATCCGTGCATACCACCTTTGGCAACTCCTCATCGCGTATAATCTGTCAAATAAGATTTTAAATTAGACTTTGAATTTAACTTATATTGGTTAAAAATCTCACATTGACCCAAAAGTATTTTTTGATTGCCTCCTCTAAACTCAAATCACCATCATTTGGTCCATTTCCACCTGTTTGCTGTTCTTCCTTGAAAAAAACACTCATGTTATTTTGTGAATCTTTAGCACACAAACGACACCACAACTTCCAATCAGTAGCTGCAGACTCAGACTCGCAATCATTCCACTCGCTAGAAAGCATATTTTTTGGCACAATATTTTCTTGTACGTTCATTGTTTATTACTTATTTCTCTTTATTGATTATGGGAATATTTTTTTTATTGTTCAGAATCTTGTTTACAAATTCTATTACATTTTTTTATTGTAATAGAGTTTAACATTTCGTTGTGGATTGTAATTAATTTGTAATTCCCAAACGCAACAGTGCTTCGAGTCCAACAAATTTGGATCACGGACCCATGACAGAGTTACATCAGGTGATAGCAGCGTCAAGTCTGTCTTCGTTTATTCCTATGAAGTGACTCAGAACTATCAAAACTTTTGTTTACGTTGTGTTTGTTCCCCATGAATTTAAGGCTCAATTATGCGTAAGTAATGGAACGTAGAAATCTATCGAAGATAGAACTCTACGTTGCGTTGCGATTTCGGTTACCAGTTACACGTTGACAGTTGGCAATGTTTCGTTCTGTTACTTATGCATAATTTGTTCTCAACTTTGTATGAAAGATATAATTTCACAAACTTTTTGTCATTCTTAAATTTTTTTTATTAATTCAAATTTTAAAGGGTTTGCTTCAAAAAAAAGACTTTCTCGTTAAAAAAAATCTTATTCGTTTTCAAAAAAGAAAAATATAGTGATTGTGGTTTATTTCTGCCGTTCTTCATGATATGTCCAACAAAATATGACGGTCAGGTGTAAAAACATTTAAATTTTCAAGTTTATCTTATATAAACTGTCATTTTAAAATAATAAAAAAAATTCGTATTACACTCTTTATTTAATAAATACCTATTTAGTTACTCTGATCCAAAATATTTAATTTTAGGTATGCACATTACAGCAACATACGACGATGTTTGAATTACTCAACATTTTAACTTCTTTGCCCTAGTTATTATTCGCGCTTTCAGATTGTATAGTATGATTCGTCATGCCGCAGAATGTGCCATACACCTAAAGGATATAACCAACAGCTTATTTCTTAGCGTTGAGGTAGTTTATTTACATTGTCAGCTTCCTTCAATTTTTAAATGCATTTTTTTAGCAGTTTGGGAGCGGGTTATTTGCACTTATAATACTTTATAGCCTTTTTGGCTCCACGATAAATAATTTGGAATAAATATTAAAACTGCTCCTAAAAAATAGTTTTTTAAATTTGATTGCGAGCATTTTTCATAATCCAACGGTAGGTATTGTACCAATCGATATTCTTGCCAATTAGTCCAGCTGCATTTGTTGGCAATCTGTCTGGCGGTCCAGATTTCAGATTTTTGGAGTGGTTGTTGCTACTACTATTACAGTATTCGCTGTGGGAGTTTGCTTACTATGTTCTGAATATGAATTTCCACTTGTTTCGCTAAGTTGAGCTTTAGGTTTTTTACCAAGAGAAAAACATCCACTTGGTTTAGAGACAACAGTCGCGAGATTCTTTCCTGTTTTGATACTACAAAAACAAAAAATAAAATGCTACAATTATACTATATACATATATATAAAAAGTGACTTACACTGATTTTAAAGCTTCTAATTTGGGTATATTTCGCGTGTATGCCTTGCCGCCGCCAGCTGCTTCCAGCGCTGCTAATTCCTCAGGATGCGCTTTCTTTTTATGTGATCGACAATTCGATGCATCGGCAAAAGTGCGATCACAAAAATCACATAAATATGGCTTCAATCCAGTGTGTAGTATAAGATGTGTTTTTAATGTTTTGGCACGCTTGAAAGCGCGTCCACAATAATCACATTTATGCTGCATTTTATCTGAATGCACAAGTAAATGACGATTTAGTGTGATACGTGAATTTAATTCTAAGCCACATTCACGACATACGTGTTTGCTTGGATCATGGGTTTCCATATGTATCTGAAATTGAAAGAATAGTGAGAGATTGAATTATTATTATTAATGAAGGACTTTAGCATTTAGTTTTTGATTGTAAAAGTTTTTAAGAACATATATTAAGTTTTTAAAATATATATCAAGTTTTTCAGAGCATTCAGTGTATACAAAATATTGTTCTATGTCGTATACAGGTGTACCAGCCTCGGTCACAGAACATGGCGTTGCACGCTAATTATAATCGGGTCTGTTTTACAAATCATCTGACAACGCCAACATCGAACTTATACTTTTAACTGAAAATCACCTTTAATCGTGTTTTAGTTTTAAATCCTTTCTTGCACAAATCACACTCAAATGGCGTATAGTCGGTGTGCGTAAACATATGTTCTTTCAATCGTCCTTGGGTTTTAACAGCCACGCCACATTTTTCGCAAATTATTTCACGCTTATTACTGTGCACAAGATCAATATGCTTCTGAATATACCAATTTGATGTAAATGTTTTGTCACAATATGAGCAAGGTATCAACGCTGTTGGCAAATGCGTTTTAACGTGCCTTTCCAAATTATATTTCGTCAAGCATACACGTGCGCATTCTCCACAACAAAACTCTGATTCTAATTGCTTGCTATCACCATCCGGCAAATCAGGATGTGCGCGTTTCATATGATATCGAAAATGAATTAATCGCTTGAATTGACTCGGACACTCGGAGCAAGAGAATATTTTAAAATTGTCTCCAGTATCTGTGTGCTTATCCTTGCTTTGTACGCTATATTTCCTGGTTGTGTTCTTTAGTTGTGTCGTCTGTTTAGATTTTTTACGTTTGGAATCTTTTTTACTAACTTTTGGCACAAAGCCCTCACTTTCATTATCAATATTTTCCCCTGTTTGAACCACCTCATCCAATAAATTTTCTTCTTTAAATTTGATTTCAATGGGTGCATGTTCTAATGGATCCGCTTCAATCAATTCAACTTCCAAGACTTTCTCATTTAATTCATTTAAATGCGGTTTTGTCTCAAAGAATTGCAACTCCGTCACTCCTTGCTGCATATTTGTATGCTCGCTTTCCCCATCACTTAATCCATATTTGATACGTAAGGATTGTAAATCTAATTCATCAATTCCATATGAATGTTGTAAAGTACAAAACATTTTTTGCACTTTAGAGACTCGTTCCGAGAAATTCACTAATGATGTGACCAATGTATAGCAATCCGTGCATACCACCTTCGGCAACTCTTCATCGCGTATAATCTGTCAGATAAGATTTTAAATTAGACTTTGAATTTAACTTATATTGGTACAAAATCTCACATTGACCCAAAAGTATTTTTTGATTGCCTCCTCTAAACTCAAATCACCATCATTTGGTCCACTTCCACCTGTTTGCTGTTCTTCCTTGAAAAAAACACTCATGTTATTTTGTGAATCTTCTTTAGCGCACAAACGACACCACAACTTCCAATCAGTAGTTGCAGATTCTGAATCGTAGTCAGTCAGCATATTTTTTGGCCCAACATTTTCTTGTATACTCATTATTTATTACTAATTTTATAATTTATTTATTGATTATTCTATGAGAATAGTACTTTTTTAGTTGTTTCGACTCTTGTTGACGAACTCTATTACATTTTTGTATTGTAATAGAGTATGGATTGTGATTAATTTGCAATTCCACACATGAAAGACATTGAACAATATGCAATAGTCTTTGCTGTTTTAAATTAATAAAAACAATTATTTAATACTTTGAAAAGTTATTCCCATCCAAAATTTTAGGCATATTTCAGCAGCAAACGACGAAGTTGGATCTCTTTGCCTCAAGAAAGATATTTTAATTTAACCCTTCGGAGGGCGCGCTCTGAAAAGTTACACGAGAGGGCGCTCCGCAGCAATTTAGCCGCAAAAGCGAGATACCAATTTTCAAACATAAACGATGTAACGCAGAAACCAACGGCTTACGGTAAACCACTCTGCATCTCAAAACTTACAAAGTCACTTGAGTGGCAGCGGTCGGCTACTATGATTTGCATTTTAAAAACACAAAATAAAAAAATTGCGACTAATTCGCCGCGGCGCGCCCTCCGAAGTGTTAAATAAAACAGATCTGAAAATATATTTCATTTTTTATTACTGTCCTTTTTTCTCTTCATCTTATTCCCCTAGTTATTACTTAAAAAATAAACAATGTTTAGTTTTAAGGGATATCAAGGAATTTTTAGATTATAAGTTAATGTTAAGCCTACGATAACATCGTTTTTGAATGTGAATATATAATCTAATAATTAAGATCATATAAGTTTGTCTCAAATACTGTTTCTTACATACTGATTTGACTATTTTCAACTTGGGTATATTAATTACCCATATTTAGCATTGTTTTGCTTTTACTGGACGCTTCTATAGCTGCTAATTCCTTACGATGTGCTAATGTTTTATGCGTACGACAATTGACACTAGTAGGGAAGGTGCGACCACAAAATTCGCATAAATATGGTCTTAATCCAGTGTGTAGTACAAGGTGATTCTGCATGGTTTTAATACGCTTGAAGCCGCGCCCGCAATGGTCGCATTTATATTTCATTTCAGCTGAATGTACTACCATATGTTGTTTAAAAGTAGCACGGGTATTCAATTGCAGTCCACATTCAGGACACGTATGTTTGTTGGGATCATGAGTTTCTTTATGCCGCTGAAATGTAAAATGAAAATTTAAAATACATATTTTTATACAGAAACAATTGAATGTTTAGTCCAAAGTTGTCAATAGACTTAAATCATCTATTATACATTGCCAAAGTTTATATAGTTTAAGTGGTAGTTGCTCTTAGAAAGTAGGGAGCAAACACTTAACTAGTTTAACCTTGACGTTATACAGAGCATTCCAGAAATATTATATAATTTATATTAAACTTCTAAGCATTGAATACAAACCCTCAATTTGTAATGATTTTCGAAAACTTTTTCGCAAACATCACACACCCCCACACCTTTAATTTTCTTCGCACGTTTTCTGATTTGCACTTCTTTCTGGGAATCTGTTGCTTTCTTTGTTTCTTTAAAATAATTTGAAGGCACAAAGTCCTTATCATGCACCTCACCACCCTCAGTTTCAGAAACTGAAACGGAATGTTCAATATATTTATTCTTGTTTTCTTTTTCTTTATCCAATAACATATTACTATGCTTAGTTGGTTTTTGTTTACGTTCAGCTTGTTTTTGTCGTTTTTTTGATGTTGTTGTGGGGGTTTCTTCCTGCTGCGAAATAGATCCGTCGATTTTTTGCTTTCTTTTCCTAGTAGTTTTTTCAAATTTTGACTCCGCGAAACTCTCATTATCTACGTCATCTTTCGCAGACCCAGTCTGATTTCCAAAGTAGTTGTCATCGACATCATAAGCATCTTCAGCGTTTTCTTTTTCTTTACACAATAACTTTCTATTGCTTTTGATTGATATACACGTCGGTTCTAATGGATTACTTGCAGTCGTTTCTTCTGCTAAGATATTTTCTTCCAATTCGTCGATTATTGGTTTTTCTTCAACGTAATGTTTTTCTGGTAATTGACGCTTTTCATCCAGAATATCATATTTGATTCGTAGAGATTGTAAATATAATTTTGTGTTTACATCCGAATTTTGTAACGCCCAAAACATCTGCTGCACCTTGCACACACGTTCTGAAAAATTCACCATTGCCGTAACCCGTGAAAAGCAATCAGTGCATAACATCTTAGGCAGCTCATCTACGCTTGTAATCTATCAAATAAATTTTTATAAATTTGCATTCTTTTTAAGCTATTCTTCAACTTACATTAACCAAAAAATATTTTCGTACTGCGTCAACCAGACCTAAATCGTTGCCATTCGCTCCACCACCGACTGGATGTTCTTCCTTGAAAAAAATATTGATGTTGTTTTGTGCGTCCTCCTTGGCACATAAGCGACACCATAGCCTCCAATCGGCATCAACAGCATACGAATCGCAAACTGATTCTTGTGGCCGCATTTTTTTTTTTTTTGTTTACGTTTTTGGGCTATTCAAATCAACAAAACATAAAAATGCACAAATCTTTGGAAAAGCTCTTTGGTTTACAATATATTTAGTAGGGATGGGAAAGAAATCGATTAGTTTAGAGAATTATCGTTAAAAAATAATGTCAGACTCTAGGAATCAGAGTTACTTACAAAAGGATTAGATGCGTTACATCACGGTGATATTCCTCAAGATTTATATCTCACTGTGCGTTTGCACCAAGAAAGCACATAAAGAATTCATCATAGAAATATTAGCTAAGAAATGGTCAAACAAATAAATTGGCAGTCACCTTGTTTGTTCGGTGTAAACAGCGCAACATTGCACTGTAATCTTGCAGATTAACTTGATTCAAAATATTGAATCGTTTGTTTGCGGGTGTGACCGATACACTGGCGAACCTCATTGGCGAATACATAATAAGTTTCCTTATCCGAATTTATTTAACATCTCTAAACGAAAAACAAAGATCTTTCAGAAAAACATTTTTGTTTATTTTTGAGCTTTAGTTATTAAACTTTCTTGCTCTAGTTATAACTTAAAAAAGACAAAGTTCAGTAATTTTTTAAGCAATGCTTGTAGGCTGCATTAGTCGATTAGGTTTTTGATGCAAATAAAAGCTTTTTATTTCATCTGTTACCCGACGTTTCGCTTAATTTTTAAAGTTTAGGTTTATTAGATACATACAGACATTTTCTTTAAATATTAAAAAACACACTTTTGCACTGCTTCTAACGGGATGGTTATAAATTGTAAATCAAATCTTGAGTAGATGACCTGCCGACCTGATTATCTGCCAAATATAAACAAATTTATTTATTTTAAATAGAGAAAATAAAGTACAAAAAAAAAAAAAAAAAGAAGTCTTTGGCCCGAAAGGGCAGAATGCATATTACATTTTATTACGATGCACGTACCTTGTACCTTCTCCCAAGTCAATCGAGGCTGAAGGTGAGATCGCAGCGGTTAAAAGCATCAGCTGTTTTTTGTTGCTTTTTTTTCGTCTCCGTGTGAATACACGCACATACTTGACTATTTTCAACCTAGGTATATTGACTAACTACATCTTACATTGTTTTGCTTTCACTGGACGCTTCTATAGCTGCTAATTCCTTACGATGTGCTAATGTTTTATGCGTTCGACAATTGACACTAGTAGGGAAGGTGCGACCACAAAATTCACACAAATATGGTCTTAATCCAGTGTGTAGCCTACTATGCATCCTCAACGTATTCCGACGCTTAAAGGGGCGTCCACAAAAATCACATTTATATTTCATTTCTGCTGAATGTACCACCATATGTTCTCTGAAGGTTGCACGGGTATTCAATTGCAGCCCACATTCAGGGCAAGTATGTTTGTTGGAATCATGAATTTCTTTGTGTCGCTGAAATGGAGAATGAAAATTATTAAAAATACATATTTTATACGAAAACGATCGAAGGAATGTCAAGTTGATTTACATAAACTAAAATCTTCTAACACACATAGCCAAAGTTTATCTACTTTAAGATAAAGTTTCTTATGGAAATAAGAGAAATACCATTTAACTTGCTTAATTTTGGCAGCGTGCTAAATTTATTATTTTTCCCGATATTGTTTAGTACTTAGAAAATTGAACATTCCAAAAATGTCATATTAATTTAGAATAAGTTCCTAAGGATAGGATACAAACCTTCAATCTGGATGGAATTTTGAATTTTTTTTTGCATACATCACATTCCACTGCACCTTTTACTTTCTTTGCATACTTGTTGGCCTTTACTTCTTGTTGTGAATCAGATGTATCAATTTGTTCCTCTTTTTCTTTAATATAATTTGGTGGTACAAAGTCCTCATCGTGTATGTCATCGCTCTCAGTTTCAATCTCATCTTCAAAATTTATCATATTAGAGGCAGCAAGCTTCTGCACCTCGTCATCATTCTTGTCTTCCTTGCCTTTATCCAATAAGGTATCCTTATGTTTATTTGATTTTAGTTTACGATGATCTCGGCATTGGCGACTTTTTGATGTCGTTGTGGATTTTTCTTCCTGCTGTGGGACAGATACTTTTATTCTTTGCTTTCTTTTCCTAGTATTTTTCACAAATTTTGTTTTCGCGAAACGCTCATTATCTACGTCGTCTCTGCCAGATACATTTCCAAAATCATTGTCATCGCCATCATAATCATCTTCAGCGTTTTCTTTTTCTTTACCCAATAATTTTTTAGTGATTTTGATTGGTATATGCGTCGGTTCTAATGGATTACTTGCAGTCGTTTCTTCTGCAAATCTATTTTCTTCCAATACGTCGATTATTGGTTTTTCTTCAAGGTAATGCTCTTCTGGTAATTGACGCTGTGTGACCACATGTTTACGCTCTTCATCCAGAATTCCATATTTGATTCGTAGGGATTGTAAATATAATTTTGTATATATATTCGAATTTTGTAAGGTCCAAAACATCTGCTGCACCTTGTTCACGCGTTCCGAAAAATTCAGTATTGATGTAACCAGTGAAAAACAATCAATGCATAACATCTTCGGAAGCTCTCCAATTCTTGTAATCTATCAAATAAATATTAATGAATTTTTAATCCTAATCAGCTATTTTTTAACTTACATTAACCAAAAAATATTGTTGCACTGCTTCAACTAGACTTAAATTGTTGCCATTCCCTCCGCCACTGACTGGATGTTCCTCTTTGAAAAAAATATTGACATTATTTTGTGCGTCCTCCTTGGCACATAAGCGACACCATAATCTCCAATCGTCATCAACAGCACGAGAATCGCAAACTGATTCTTGTGGGTGCATTATTTATTTTTTTTTGTGTAATTCAAATCAACAAAACATAAAAATACACAAATCTTTAGAAAAGCTTTTTTTGCTTATATTTACAATAGGGATGGGAAAGAAATCGATACTTGCTGGAAATTATCGTTTAGCTTATTAGACTCTATGCACCATGGTAATCCTACATACAGATTGGATGCTACAACAAATTCATGAATTATATCGGTTTGTTAGCTGGCAAAGTAATAAAATATTCTGAGTTTAGCATGGTAGAAACTAAAATGCTGCAAAACTGCCAGAATTGTAGATTTCGTAAGTTGAAAAATTACCGATTAGCACGAATACTCAATTATAACCCAATCAGAAATTATGAAAATGTTGGACACAATTCATACGAACTTGGTTAAAATGAGAATGCTGGTAGTGAGAAGATCTTCCAATTTGATTAACACTTTTGAATGGAAAATAAAGAAATTTCATTCTTTTATTTTTTATTAAAATTATTAGCCCTAGTTATTACTTAACAAATAGACAAAGCTTAATTTTATTGGATAACTACAGAGATTTTCTTTAAATATTAAGGAAAACATACGCTCTTGTATGGCTTTTACCGGGAAGTTTCTAGTTGGTTGTGAATTGGATGTACAATAAATATCATATAATTATTTTTAATTTTCTATTAGACCAATTTATGTATTGTTAACGAGATTATAATGACAGGCTTTTTGGTCGAAATTTTCATACGCAAATAGTTAACTATTTCATACTTTTTTCCCAACGTTTCGGCGCAAATTTTAGGCCTTCTTCAGGGGATTTTTATTTATTTATCTGTTTTTTGAGAAAATTTACATATTTTTAAAAAACTATAATTATTACAAAGATATCATAACATTTTAACACTTACAGTAAATACTATTTGTAAATCAATCAGTCAAGTAATTAAATTAAATAAAATATAGTCCTTAATTAACAAAAAATCATATAATTAAGTTGCTCGAATTATACAGTGACTTGACTGTTTTCAACTTGGGTATGATTACCAACGTTTCTCATTATTTTACTCCATTTCACGCTTCTATAGCTGCTAATTCCTTACGATGTGCTAATGTTTTATGCGTTCGACAATTCACACTGGTGGGGAAGGTACGACCACAAAATTCACACAAATATGGTCTTAATCCAGTGTGTAGCCTACTATGCATCCTTAATGTATTCCGACGCTTAAATGGGCGTCCACAAAAATCGCATTTATATTTCATTTCTGCTGAATGTACTACCATATGATCTCTGAAGGTGGCACGGGTATTTAACTGCAGCCCACACTCAGGGCATGTATGTTTGTTGGAATCATGAATTTCTTTGTGTCGCTGAAATGGAGAATGAAAATTGTTAAAAATACATATTTTATACGAAAACGATTGAAGGAATGTCAAGTCGATTTACATAAACTAAAATCTTCTAACACACATAGCCAAAGTTTATCTACTTTAAGAGAAGGTTTATTATGGAAATAAGAGAAATGCCACTTAACTAGTTTAATTTTGGCAATGTACCACATTTATTATTGCTAGGATCTTTCCTGGTATTGTCTAGTACTTCGAAAGTTGAACATTGCAAAAATGTCATATCAAGTTACAATAAGTCCCGGAGGATAAGACACAAACCTTTAATCTGTATGGAGTTTTGAAGTTTTTGTGGCATACATCACATTCCACTACACCTTTAACTTTCTTTGCATGCTTGTTAACTTTTACTTTTTGCTGTGAATCAGCTGTATTTGCTTCTTTCTCGTTTTCTTTTACATAATTTGGCGACACAAAGTCTTCATCGTGTATGTCATCGTTCTCAGTTTCAGTCTCATCCTCAAAATTTATCATATTAGAGCCAGCAAGCTTCTGCTCCTTATCATTTGTCCTACCTTCCTTGCCTTTATCTAATAAGGTACTACGTTTAGTTGATTTTAGTTTACATTGTCGTTTTTTTGATGTCGTTGTGGGATTTTCTTCCTGCTGTGAAAGCGATTCTTCGAATCGTTTCTTTCTTTCCCTAGTATTTTTCTCAAATTTTGTTTTCGCGAAACCCTCATTATCTACATTTCCAAAATCATTGTCATCACCATCATAATCATCTTCAGCGTTTTCTTTTTCTTTATCCAATAATTTTTCAGTGATTTTGATTGGTATATGCGTCGGTTCTAATGGATTACTTGCAGTCGTTTCTTCAGCAAAGATATTTTCTTCAAATTCGTCAATTATTGGTTTTTCTTCAATGAAATGTTCTTCTGGTAATTGACGCTGTGTGACTACATGTTCGCGCTCCTCATCCAGAATACCATATTTAATTCGTAGAGATTGTAAATATAATTTTGTATATACATCCGAATTTTGTAAGGTCCAAAACATCTGCTGAACCTTGTTCACACGTTCCGAAAAATTCAGTATTGATGTAACCAGTGAAAAACAATCAATGCATAACATCTTCGGAAGCTTGTCAATTCTTGTAATCTACCAAATAAATATTAAAGAATTTATAATCCTATTCAGATATTCTTTAACTTACATTAACCAAAAAATATTTTTGCACTGCTTCAACTAGACTTAAATTGTTGCCATTCCCTCCGCCACTGACTGGATGTTCCTCTTTGAAAAAAATATTGATATTATTTTGTGCGTTCTCCTTGGCACATAAGCGACACCATAATCTCCAATCGTCATCAACAGCACGAGAATCGCAAACTGATTCTTGTGGGTGCATTACTTATTTTACTTGTTTTTGGGTAATCCAAACTAAAAACACAAAATAAACAAATCTCTAGAAAATCTTCTTTGTTTACAATATTTATATTAGGGATGGGAGAGAAATCGATTGCTGTCGAGAATTATTGATGTGCAACTCAACAGCTGTTGAAAATCCTTCAATTTCACTCGATTCAGCAGCAGTGTGATGGATGAAGGTTGATTACTTTTTGATGTGTGAACATTTTAGCTCACGGTATGGGCAAAATTTCAAATGTGTAAAATGTAAGAATAACTGTATCGTAAGATGTAAGATAACTGTAACGTCCAGTTCCTCTATCGTTCACAGTACTGCGCGGCATGACTCTAACCAACAAAGAGAAGAGAAGAAGAGAGGGAGAAATTAAACTACGAGCGGAGTTTGTTTGTTTATGTTTCGATCAATTTACTCACTCATATATGTACATACGAAAACAAAATGTGTGTGTATATTTATTCGTGGCAGAATTATTTGTTGGTGTTGAACGTGTGGAGATCGACTATACCATACAAGCAGAGAAGTCACCGTAGCAAACACAAGCGTTTGATAGGTTTTGAATTCTGTTAGTTAGATTGGATTAAAATTAAATATTTTTTTAAATATAAAAACAGTACAAAATGATAATAATAAAGAATCTAGGTTTCAATAAATGTATAGAGAAATTGTAGTAATAATGATAGCAAACCACGGCATTATAAAAATAAAAAAAAGAAAGGCAACACTTTTTTTTCTATGTAAATAGCAAAAATGTTAAACAGAAAAAATCAAACTTATTTATTATAAAATCACTTATTTACTTCAAAGTACATTGATTATTATTTTTATTAAATGCAGTTAAGGCAAATCTCTTTGCGGTGCTTTTAAAAAGTAGTGGAGTGACTGGTCACCCCTGTTGCTTTTCTAAGGTTAAATGCGGAAAGCACTTATCGTCGCCCGAGAATTGATTTGGCGTATGTGTGTACAAATTCATATACCTATACGAAGTTATGTAAAATTTTCAAATCTAATAAAATTGTCAAATCGACAAGAAGAAAAACTTAAAGCGCGGAAAAAAAGATGCAATTGCAGTTGCGTATATGCGAAAAGAAAAATGATTCAACTACAACATATCAGCCCTATTTACGATTTGGTGCAAATGCAAAATATTTCTGTTATCACAACAACAAATACATACGATATGGAACAAAAATTTGCATTTGCATTGATGCAAGGCCATTTGCAATTTATAGTGAATTGGGTTATTACATAAATGTATATAAAAGATAATGATATCTAATAAATTTTTAAGTTTATAGAAGAATTATTTTAATTTGAATTATTTTCCTAAGCATATAGATTATACATCAAATCCCTATAAATGGCTATACATATGTGAGCTTATGTATATGGCATTCATTTGGTTTAACTGTTTACACATCAAATATTTTGCGTGCCTTGCACGCATCCATTGTTTTTTTTTTATTCATACTAGATTTTTTTATTGCAAAATTAAAATTAAGTCGAGAATTCGGAAAAACATTTTTGTTTTTTTTTGAGCTTCCTTTATTAAATTTATTTGCCTTACTTAAAAAATGACAACGTTTAGTTTTATTAGATACATACAGAGATTTTTCTTTAAATATTAAAAATACTCTCCTGTGCGGCTTTTTCTAACGGGAAGGTTATAAATGGTACATCAAATCTTCAGTAGTTAATCTGGCGAGCATATTAACCAACATCCTACTCTTTTATTATCATTAATTGTAGAATAATTTAATAATCATACTGTTTCATTACCATGGATTGTAGAATAATAATTTAATACTAAAGATCTTATAAGTTAGTCGCAAATACTGTTTTGACTGTTTTCAGCCTGAATATATTGATTTCCCACGGCTTAGATTGTTTTGCTTTCACTGGACGCTTCTATAGCTGCTAATTCCTTACGATGTGCTAAAGTTTTATGCGTTCGACAATTGACACTGGTGGGAAAGGTACGACCACAAAATTCACACAAATATGGTTTTAATCCAGTGTGTAGCCTACTATGCATCACCATCGTACTCCGACGCTTAAAGGGGCGTTCACAAAATTCGCATTTATATTTCATTTCTGCTGAATGTACCACCATATGTTGTCTGAAGGTGGCACGGGTATTCAATTGCAATCCACATTCTGGGCACGTATGTTTGTTAGGATTATGCGTTTCCTTGTGTTTCTGGAATAAAAATTGTTACAAATAAATATTTATACATATAAAAACAAAAATAATTGAAACATGTTCAGCCGGATAACATTGACTTAAATCCTGTATCAAAAATTCTTAGTCACTTTAAATTTATTTAGTTTATTTTCTGTTTGTAAAGTTTAGCTAGTTTAAGGGCTATTTTCTCTTAGAAAAAAGGGAGGAGTGACTAAACCAGTTTAGCTGTTTAGAACTCAATATTATTTTAAAAATTTAATTATATTTTTTATCAGAAACGATATTTTTTTTGTTATTATACCACAGTTACAATTTTTACTTAACCACTTTAAAAGCAATTTTCTCCCCTTCATCAACCTATTTCATTTTTTTCAGCAAAAAATATTTATCGGTTTTTCTATTAAAATGCAATTTGCTTACTAGGGTTGGAGTTCGGGAGAGAAGCTCAAATATTTCAAAATTGAATATTGATAATAATAACAGCTAAGCATAGGATACAAACCCTCAATGTAGAATGCTCTGCGAAAACTTTATTGCAGACGTCACACAAAGGCACACCTTTCATTTTCTTCGCACGCTTCCTGATTTTTACTTCTTGTTGTGAATCAGTTGTAACTGATTTTTTCACTTTTTCTTTGACATACTTTGGCGGCACAAAGTCCTCATCATGTATGCCGCCATCACTTTCAGTTTCATCCTCAAAATTTATTATAATAGAATCAGCAAGCTTCTGCTTTTCGTAATTTTTAGCATATTTCGTGTTTGTCTTGCCTTTCTCCAATAACGTATTACTACGTTTAGTTGTTTTTTTTTTACGTTCAGCTCGGCATTGTTGTTTTTTTGAAGTCGTTGTGTGTTTTTCTTCCTGCTGTGAAAGAGATCCTGCGACTCTTTGCTTTCTTTTTCTAGTAGTTTTTTCAAATTTTGTCTGTGCAATACTAGCATCATCAACGTTGTAGCTCTCAGATCCAGTTTCATTTCCAAAGTCATTGTCATTGCCATCATAATTATCTTCAGCGTTTTCTTTTTCTTTATCCAATAATTTTTTAGTGATTTTGATTGATATACGCGTCGGTTCTAATGGATTACTTGCAGTCGTTTCTTCTGCAAAGATATTTTCTTCCAATTCGTCGATTATTGGTTTTTCTTCAATGTAATGTTCCTCTGGTAATTGACGCTGTGTGATTACATGTTCACGTTCCTCATCCAGAATACCATATTTGATTCGTAGAGATTGTAAATATAATTTTGTGTTTATATCCGAATTTTGTAATGTCCAAAACATCTGCTGCACCTTGTTCACACGCTCTGCAAAATTCACAATTGATGTAACCAGGGAAAAACAATCAGAGCATAACATCTTCGGAAGCTCGTCAATTCTTGTAATCTATTAAATACATATTAATGAATTTATATTCCTGTTAAGCTATTTTTTAACTTACATTAACCAGAAAATATTTTCGCACTGCTTCAACCAGACCTAGATTGTTACCATTCGCTTCACCACCGACTGGATGTTCCTCCTTGAACAAAATATTGATGTTATTTTGTGCGTCCTCTTTTGCACATAAGCGACACCATAATCTCCAATCGCCATCAACAGCATGGAAATTGCAAACTGATTCTTGTGGGCGCATTACTTTCGTGGATAATTTCAAATCAACAAAACATAAAAATACACAATCCTTCAAAAAAGCTTCTTCTTATGTTTGCATTAGGGATGCGAAAGATATCGATATACGTCGAGAGTTATAGTTAAAAATATCGGACTGTATGCACCAGGGTTTTGCTACAAACAGATTGGATGCGGCAGCAACACAACGACAATTTGTCAAAACTTTTAACCATTTATAAATATTCTCTGACCTATCTGTAAGCTAAATTTATAATTATATGAATTTCTTAAAGGTTAAACAAATATTGCAACTTAAGTAAAGTGATTGGAATTTTTTGAAATGTTGTCGATCCTCCAGAATTATGGCTTTTGCAAATCCCAAAAATATTCGGGTAGAATGAATAACCTGGCATCACTTAAATACAATTCATTAACATATTAATAAATAGGTCCGATTTGCATGAAACAATGAGTGATATAGCATGGGGAACGAGAAGAAGTGGAAAGTGATAAGATCTTCTAAAATATATTCAATATATCTAAATGGAAGATTTCTATTATTTTTTTTCTTTATTCGAATTTTTTGGCTTCACTATTATTTAACAAGTGAACAAAGCTTAGTTTGGATGGATATATGCATGTACTTAAAACGCTCTTGCATGATTTTTACCGAAAAGCTTCTAAATAGTAAGTCAAATCTCCAGTAGTTCATCTGCCAAGCGATTTACGATCTAGTTTCCCAATATCATTGGTTGTAGAATGGATGTATATTAAATATATAGGTTGATTGCATCACACACTGACTTAGCTGTTTACAACTTGGAATTGATCACAAACGTTTTGCATTGTTTTGTTTCCATTCGACGCTTCTATAGCTGCTAATTCTTTACGATGTGCTAATGTTTTATGCGTTCGACAATTCACACTAGTGGGAAAAGTTCGACCACAAAATTCACATAAATATGGTCTTAATCCAGTATGTAGCATACGATGCGTTTTCATCGTTTTCATGCGTTTAAATGGACGTCCACAATAATCACATTTATGTTTCATTTCTGCTGAATGTACCTTCATATGGTCTCTGAAAGTGGCACGGGTATTCAATTGCAGCCCACATTCAGGGCATGTATGTTTATTGGTATCATGAATTTCTTTATGTCGCTGAAATGGAGAATGAAAATTGTTAAAAATACATATTTTTTACGAAAACGATTGAAGGAATGTCAAGTCGATTTATATAAACTATAATCTTCTATCACACATAGCCAAAGTTTATCTACTTTAAGAGCAAGTTTTTTATATAAATAAGAGAAATGCCACTTAACTAGCTTCATTTTGGCAGTGTGTCAAATTTATTATTGTTAGGATCTTTCCCTATATTGTCTAGCACTTAGAAAGCTGAACATTCCAAAAATGTCATATTAATTTACAATAAGTTCCTAAGGATAGGATACAAACCTTCAATCTGGATGGAATTTTGAAAATTTTTTTGCATACATCACATTCCACTACACCTTTAACTTTCTTTGCATGCTTGTTAACCTTTACTTTTTGCTGTGAATCAGCTGTATTTGCTTCTTTCTCGTTTTCTTTTATAAAATTTGGCGGCACAAAGTCTTCATCGTGTGTGTCATCGATCTCAGTTTCAGTCTCATCGTCAAAATTTATCATATTAGAGCCAGCAAGCTTCTGCTCCTCATCATTTGTCCTACCTTCCTTGCCTTTATCTAATAAGGTACTACGTTTAGTTGATTTTAGTTTACATTGTCGTTTTTTTGATGTCATTGTGGGATTTTCTTCTTGTTGTGAAAGCGATTCTTCGAATCTTTGCTTTCTTTTCCTAATATTTTTTTCAAATTTTGCCTGCGCGATATTCTCATCATCTACGTCGTAGCTCTCAGATCCAGTCTCATTTCCAAAGTCTATGCCATCGGCATCACAAACATCGTCAGCGTTTTCTTTTTCTTTACCCAATATTTTTTTATTTATTTTGATTAATACTCGCGTCGTTTCTAGTGGATTACTTGCAGTAGTTTCTTCTTCAAAGATATTTTCTCCCAATTCGTTAATTATTGGTTTTTCTTCAATGAAATGTTCTTCTGGTAATTGACGCTGTGTGACTACATGTTCGCGCTCCTCATCCAGAATACCATATTTGATACGTAAAGATTGTAAATATAATTTTGAGTTTACATCCGAGTTTTGTAACGTCCAAAACATCTCCTGCACCTTGTTCACACGTTCCGAAAAATTCACCATTGATGTAACCAGTGAAAAACAATCAGTGCATAAAATCTTTGGTAGCTCATCAATTCTCGTAATCTATTAAATACAAATTTTTTAAATTATATTCCTATTAAGCCATTCCTCAACTTACATTAACCCAAAAATATTTTCGTATTGCGTCAACCAGACCTAAATCGCTGCCATTCGCTCCACCACCAAATGGATGTTCCTCTTTGAAAAAAATATTGATGTTATTTTGTGCGTCTTCCTTGGCACATAAGCGACACCATAATCTCCAACCGCCATCAACAGCACAAGAATCGGAAACTGTTTCTTGTGGGTGCATTACTTATTTTACTTTTTTTTTGAAGTAATTCAAATCAACAAAACATAGAAATACACAAATCTTTAGAAAAGCTTCTTTGCTTATATTTGCAGTAGGGATGAGAAATATGTCGATACTTGCTGGAAATTATCGTTTAGCATATTTGACTATATGCACCAGGATAATGCTACAAACAGATTGGATGCGGCAACGATTTATGAAATATACCGGTTTGTTAGCTGGCAAATAAAATATGAGATTTAGGTAGTTATGGTATATTCTGAATTTAACATTATAGTAACTAAAATGCTGCAAAACTGCCAGAAGTATAGTTTTCGTAAGTTCGAAAAATAACCAATTAGCAGGAATACCTTATGACTTATGCCTGGTTTTCACTATGTCAAATTCAATCCAATTTGCCAGCATGTTGGCAAATTTCATATGGGAAATTCTCTCTTTGACGGCAAATATGACAGTGAAAACCAAGCATTAGACACGAAGCGATGAGGTTAAAGTGAAAATGCGGGTAGTGAGATCTCCCAATTTGATTAGAACTTTTGAATGGAAAACAAAGAAATTTCATTTTTTTATTTTTTATTAAAATTATTTGCCGTAGTTATTACATAACAAATAGACAAAGTTTAATTTTATTGGGTAACTACAGAGAATTTCTTTAAATATTAAGGAAAATACACACTCTTGCATCACTTTTACCGGGAAGTTTCTAGTTGGTTGTGAATTGGATGCACAATAAATATCATATAATTAAGTTGCTTGAATTATACACTGACTTGATTGTTTTCAACTTGGGTATGATTAACAACGTTTTGCATTATTTTGCTCCCTTTTGATGCTTCTATAGCTGCTAATTCCTTACGATGTGCTAATGTTTTATGCGTTCGACAATTCACACTGGTGGGAAAGGTGCGCCCACAAAATTCACACAAATATGGTCTTAATCCAGTGTGTAGCATACGATGCGTCTTCATCGTACCCAGTCGCTTAAAGGCGCGTCCACAAAAATCGCATTTATGTTTCATTTCTTCTGAATGCACCTTCATATGTTCTCTGAAGGTGGAACGGGTATTTAATTGCAGGCCACATTCAGGACATGTATGTTTGTTGGACTCATGAGTTTCTCTATGTCGCTGAAATGGAGAAAGAAAGTTTTTAAAAATATGAACATATTTTTAGATATGTATTAGGAATGTTCAGTTGATTTACATTTATAGACTAAAATCCTCTATCACATATTAGCAGTGTTTAGCTAATTTAAGGGCTAGTTTACTATAGAAATAATAGTTAAGTCACTTAACTAGTTTGGCTTTGGGAGAGTATCAAAGATCTGTCTTCAAAAGCAATAATCGCTTAAGTCTGAAATCCCTATTTCAAGTAAACTTCGTTGGAAGAAAATATAATTGATTGCCAATCTACGTAAGCGATTAGGTTTCCTTTTTCATAGCTTTTGTTTTAAGAAACATAGAAATTCGGGATGTCGTGTATGTGTAGAGCACAGTAAGAAAAACATAACAAATGACTTGAGCGATTATACCTTTTGACCACAGAGATATTTATGCTATGATTTTTTCTATATTATCTTGTACCTAGAAGTTTGAACATTCCAAAAATTTTACATCATTTATAATAAATTTTTAGGCATAGGATACAAACCCTCATTGTGGATGGATTTGGGAAATTTTTTTTGCACACATCACATTCCACTACATCTTTAACTTTCTTTGTATTTTTGTTGGCCTTTACTTCTTGTTGTGAACCATTTGAATCTGTTTCTTTTTCCTTTTCTGTATTATATTTTGGCGGCACAAAGTCCTCATCGTGTATATCATCATCGCTTTCAGTTTCAGTCTCATCTTCAAATGAGGCAGCAATCTTTTGCACTTCTTCATCTTTTGTGTCTTCCTTGTCTTTATCTAATAAGTTATCATTACGTTTAGTTGGGTTATTTTTACTTTTAATTCGACATTGTCGTTTTCTTGTTGTTTTTGTGTCTTTGTCTTCCTGCTGTAAAGTAGTTACTTTGATTTTCTTCTTTTTTTTCCTAGTATTTCTAACACACTTTGTTTTCATTAAACTCTCATCATCTAAGTCATCTTTCTCAGATCTGCAATCACTTCCAAAATCATTGTTATTGGACGCATCATTGGCATCGTAATCATTTTCAGATTTTTCTTTTTCTTTAACCAATTTTTTCTTGGTTTTGATTGTTTTACATGTCGGCTCTAGTGGATTATTTGCATTCGTTTCCAATTCAAAGACATTTTCATCCAATTCGTCGATTAGTGGTTTTTCCTCAACGTAATGCACTTCTGGCAATTGGCACTGCATGACATGTTCACGCTCCTCATCCAATAGACCATATTTGATTCGTAACGATTGTAAATATAATTTTGTATTTACATCCGAATTTTGTAACGCCCAAAACATCTGCTGCACCTTGCACACACGTTCCGAAAAATTCACCATTGATGTAACCCGTGCAAAGCAATCAGCGCATAACATCTTAGGTAGCTCGTCAACGCTTGTGATCTGTCAAATAAATGTTTATGAATTCAGATTACTTTGCAGGTATTCTTTAACTTACATCAACCCAAAAATATTTTCGCACTGCGTCAACTAGACTGAAATCGTTGGGATTTGTTCTGCCACTAACTAGATGTTCTTCCTTCAAACAAATATTTATGTTATTTTGTGCGTCCTCATTGGCGCACAAGCGACAGAATAATCTCCAATTGACATCAGTAGCATGGGAATTGTTTACTGATTCTTGTGGGCGCATTACTTTTTCTACTTTTTATTTTCTCGGAGTGAAAGCAACTTTGTTTACGAAACATAAAATGCACAAATTTTGAGGAAAGCTTTTTATTGACAATATTTGCGGTAGGGATGGAAAAGATATCGATATTTTCCGATAATCGTTAAGCAGTAATGTCGGAATGTATTGTAAGCAAGGTTACCGTTGAGCGAGTTAAGTGGCAAATTTTATTGGTTGCTTTTCGAACAGGTTCCCATTTTTTTCCTGATATTGAGATTTATTATAATTATTTGGAGCAACCGTCAGTTTTTCTGCTTTTGTATTCATACAAATCGTTCTTTAAAGTTCGTATATACAGATTTATTTTTGCAAAATTTAACTTTTACTAATTTAAACGAAAAATTAATAAGGATCCATTTCTCTCTTTTCAAAATTATCCGATGGTAACCCTATTTGTAAGCCTTTTTGCAATGTTGTTGAGGAAAATGATCCCGTTTCAAAGATTAAAATATTTAGACTGGTGGCAACACTCAACATGACATTAGTTACCGTTACTTGAAGTATGTGTTTTGCAACTTAAGTGAATTGAAAAAAGTGTGTTTTTCTTTTTGAAATATTATAGTGGCTATATACGGGCGCAAGCATGAACGCCTGTCTGAATGAGAGAGGTAGGAAAAATAGGTAGTTAGAAAAAGACAAGCGAGTTTCTATATTTTTCTCACTACCTACTTTTTCTACCTCTCATTCAGATAGGTGTTCATGCTGGCACCCGTGTGAACAGCCACATAATCAATATGAATAATTGGAAAAATCAAAGTGAATCGTGAACTAGTAGGTATAGGTAAGTTAATTTAAATTTACAATATAAATATATATTAAACCTATGAGTGCTTTTAAGTAATATTTATAAACTTTAAAGAAACTTGTAGAAAGCGATACTATATAATTTAAATATATCCAATTTCTGCCGTGAGTACTACAAATCCCTGCCAAATTGAAATTTTTACACAGATGGTGTGTACATTACAATTTGACATACACAGAAGTGGATTTATTCGTAAGTAAAGAAGCATTTTCTTGTTTAATTCTAAAATGTAGTGCCAGCCTTTTCGTTGAATCATTTTGCATTCTTTATTTCTGGATTACTTTTCAATATAAAGATTAAAATAGAGCAATAACTGGTTTACTTTTGATTAATAATAATTATTTATGCTTAAACTGGTAAAATTTCAGTAGTTTATTTGTAAAATCAAAAATTTTATTCTTTGCCTGAAAAAATTAAAAAATTGGACGAAAATTAGCGATAATTAGTTAAAAGTATCCCAGTTAATTCTTAATGATTTTTTAATTTTTCAAAAAAATTATGAAACTTTTCATGTTGTTTCTTTCTTTTATTAAATAATTTTAAAATCTAATCAGATTTTTAAAACTTGTGTACCTTAAGTAAATAATTATTTTCTAATAAAACCAATTGCCATGTTTAACGCTGTTGTCACGAAAATATCACTCATTATCAACACCTAAATCACCACTGGCGTTTCATACGAAAAATTTATCCATTTTAATGACAGCTTATCATAAACGAAGTTAAATTGATAACAACGTTTTTAGATTAATTTGAATTGCTTATAATATATGTAGGATGAAACAAATGGAATGGTCGACGGGAATAACGATGTAATTGAAATTATATTTTTAGAAGATTTTCATTCCTAAGTTTTCAAAGTTTCAACTATGAAATCCACAACCAGTGAAAGAATGATGTATGAGATTCTGTTCATAATAAAGGAATGATGACACTGTACTTGGTATACTTTTTTGCCCTTAGAAGTGGAATTCGCAAAAATTTTGTTTCTTTCCAATATTTGTGCTTCTAATTCGTGGTTATGGCTGGGGGCTGACGCGTGAATAAATCAATAATTCATATCAGACACAGATATTTTCTTGGTTCAACTTTTATAAAGCCGAGCAGGTCTGTGTATTTGTGTTGCAAGATCGTAATTATCAAAACCAATAGTTCAAATGCTTCCAACTTGAGTATAGCACACCTCAATGTTTTACACTGTTCTGCCTTCTAGAATCGCCAACTCCTTACGATGCGCTAATGTTTTATGAGTTCGACAATTTACAGTGGTGGGAAAAGTGCGACCACAAAATTCACATGAATATGGTCTCAATCCAGTGTGTAGTATACGATGATTCTTCATCGTTTTGCTACGCTTAAAACCTCTCCCACAAAAATCGCATTTATATTTCATTTCATCTGAATGCACAACCATATGTTGTCTCAAGGTGGCACGCGAATTCAATTCAAGTCCACATTCGGTGCATTTATGTTTATTGGGATCATGGATTTCTCTATGTTTCTGCAATGAAAAAAAAAAAAACAAAATTGTAGAAGTATCTGAACATACGGGTGAACCGAATAAAATTGTTATTAAAATATATTCATAAGTCAATGCAGTTATCATTACCTTCAACCCAGTATTGTTTTTAAATGCTTTTTTGCACACCTCACATACGAAAAGTGGATTATCCGAATGCAACAGTGACTTGTGCTGTCTTAATGAAACTTTTGTGCACATTCCTTCACCGCACTCGTCGCAAACATATGGACGCTCTTGATTGTGCACGAATCTGATGTGCATTCGAACAGTATGTTTTGATGTGAATTTCTTATCACAATAAGCGCATGGTTCCACTCTCCTCGATTCTATAGGTAAATGAAGTTCGGCATGCGCCTTTAGCTTTCTTTTGTCAGTAAATACACTTGAGCATTCGCCACAACGGAATTCTTCTAAAGGAATATCTACTACTTGAGAGTGTTTACGTTTCATATGATTGGCAAAAATTTTTGGGTATTTGAAACGCTGCGAACATTTGGTACACTCAAATTTACTATCATTTTTGGATGAATCTAAATCAGAGGAATCGGTATCGCTATCAATTTTTTTAGTCTTCTGCTTACGCTTAGCTTTACTTTGGTTTTTTCTTGATGGCGTTGTGTCTTTTGGTTTTTCTATTTTTTCTTTTTTCTTAGATTTTGTTTCCTTTTCAATTATACTGGACTTTTGGGGTGGCATGAAATCCTCATCGTCTGTATCATCGCTTTCAGTTTCACTTTCATTCTCAAAATTTGTATCATTAAAGACATCATCTTCCTCCATGTCCTCATCATCAGTATCTTTAGTGTTTTCTTTTTTCTCACCTAACAAGATTTCCTTCTTAAGTTTAGTGCTCATTGGCTCTAGTGGATTTTTAGCAATTGTATCAGCATCAAATGTAATTTCTTCTAATTCGTTGATTTTTGGTTTTGATTCGACGTAATGTACTTCCGGTAATTGATGTTGTATCTCTATATGCTCTTGCTGCTCATCTAAAACTCCATATTTGAAGCGCACGGATTGCAAATACAACTTGGTGTTTGCCTGTGAATTTTGCAACGTCCAAAACATCTGCTGCACATTGGAAACACGTTCAGAAAAATTTGCCAATGATGTAACCCTTGAAAAGCATTCAGCACATAGCATCTTCGGCAGCTCATCATTGTTTGCAATCTTCCAATATAAAAGGCAAGGTAATGAATTTACTACTTTAATATGCTATTTTCATACTTACATTTACTCCAAAGTATTTCTGGACTGCATCAGAAAGATTTAAATCGTTTGCATCCACTACGCTTCCAGATGATGTTGGTGCTCTAACTAGCACTTGTTCTTCTTTCACGAAGAGAACATTGATGTTATTTTGTGCGTCTTCCTTGGCGCACAAGCGACACCATAGCCTCCAATCGGCATCAGCAGCCATGGAATCAGCAACTGCTCTTGGTGTACGCATTACTTACTTTCTTTTTATTTTCGTGTAACTGAGAAAGTTTATATAAACATCAATATTGACAAAAATGTATACAAAACATAAAAAACTACAAACTTCTCTTCTTCTTTAAAAAAAATTGCTATAACAATCTTTAACCCTTGTGTAAGTACGAATTTTTTCAACCCTTGCCGATATGAGCATGTGCATTAGTAGGATAACTTACATTCGAAACAAGTCGTATTTATTAAGGTGGAATCATCTCAGAGAGCAAATGTTATAGTGCCAAAAACAGCTTTTTATTACCAAAATTGTTTTGATTCTACTGCTTTTGTTTATTTATATTTTGCATTTTATTGACATTAAAAATTTAACATTTCAAATAAGAGAAAGGGGTACAATAGATCTATTAAAGTCGTAGTACATCACACCCTTCCTAATCTATCTATCTGTCTAAGAGAAGGGATCCCTCCTCAGAGGTGATTTCACCCTGTTAAATACGCCTTGATTATGAATTGAAGAGAAATTTCGTATTTTTTTTGCTTTAAACCGAAACAATGTAAATAGAGGCGTTACTCTATATCACATATAGGGATTATTTATTCTGTTTAGTCTTATGTTAATTATACTTTTAAATACTTTTCTTATTCTATTTTCTCATATACATATATAGATGAGTAGTTTCCGTGCTGCAGTGATGTACTTCCGTTGCATTACCTTGAAAACTTGCTCTCAATGTGCTGAAAGAAGTTTCACTGCAAAAAATTCTGAAAGAAATGTTGAAGTTGGTGATAAGGGACAAAACTAAATGTAATTTTTAAAAATTAATCAAATTAATATTGCTGGTGCTAGTCTTTTTATTGAATCATTTTGCGTTATCTGTAATGATTTTTCCATTTTTCAAAAAATTATGAGACTTTCCATTTTGTTTCTTCTTTTATTTTCTAATAAAACCAATTGCCATGCTTCATCACGAATATATCAATCTCTATTACATTACACTCAAATCGTCTATGGAGCTTTATACAAAAAATGAGCCATTTTAGTGATAGCTTGTTGTAAACGAAGCTTAATTGATAACTTATATTTACAACATCGCTAAGGCTGTAACAAAGTTTTTAGATTAGTTTGAATTGTTTAGAATATAAGTAGGACGAAAATAACGTTGTAATTGAAACTTTTAAAGACTAAGTTTAAAAGATTTCCACTCCAACGGTAATTTCGAAAAAGTTTGCAATGTATCAACTTTAAAGAAAGCCAACAGCCAGTGAACGATTGATGTATGAGATTCTGTTCATAATAAAGTTATGACGATACTGTACTTGGTATACTTTTTTCGTTTAGAGGTGAAATTCTTTAAAATACAATTTCTCTCCCATATTTGTGTTTCTAAGTCGTGGTTATGGCCGGGCGTTGCTGAATGAATAAATCAGTAATTCGAAGCTAATACGAAGCCGAGCTGATATGCGCATTTCTGTTGCATCTTTGTCGGTTATATGTAAAATGAAAGTATGATTTATTATTGAAGATCCCAATTATCAACCAACCGCTTCCATCTTGCGTATACTTCACTTTGATGTTTTATATCGTTCTGCCTTCTAGAACTGCTAATTCCTTACGATGCGCTAATGTTTTATGAGTACGCAAATTCACACTGGTGGGAAAAGTGCGACCACAAAATTCACATGAAAATGGTTTCAATCCGGTGTGTAGTATACGGTGATTCTTCATTGTTTTGCTATGCTTAAAACCGCGTCCACAAAAATCGCATTTATATTTCATTTCATCTGAATGTACAACCATATGTTGTCTCAAGGTGGCACGCGAATTCAATTCAAGTCCACATTCGGTGCATTTATGTTTATTGGGATCATGGATTTCTCTATGTTTCTGCAAGGCAAAAAAAAAAAAATATATAAAATTTTAAATGCTGTATGCTCAATTCCAAAACTAGTGTTAACTAGTATCTTCATTCGATTTATAACGAATTAAACTTACTTTAAAAAATCGAAAGTGTTAATTACAATATGTATATACCCAGTTAAAATGGTTTTAAAAATTAACGATAATGTCATTTATTTTTGATAACAGCAGAACCGATTAAAATTAATAATTAATATTATTAATAATTAAAATAATATTACCTTCAGTCCCGTATTGTTTTTAAAAGCTCTTTTGCATACTTCGCACACAAATAATGGATTATCCGAATGCAGCAGCGACTTGTGCTCTTTTAAGGAAACCTTTGTACACATTCCTTCACCACACTCGTCGCAAACATATGGACGTTCTTGATTGTGCACGAATCTGATGTGCATTCGAACAGTGTGTTTTGATATGAATTTCTTATCACAATAAGCGCATGGCTCTACTCTCCTTGATTCTATTGGTAAATGAAGTTCGGCATGTGCCTTTAGCTTTCTTTTGTCAGTAAATACACTTGAGCATTCGCCACAACGGAATTCTTCTAAAGGAATATCTACTACTTGAGAGTGTTTACGCTTCATATGATTTGCAAACATTTTTGGATATTTGAAACTCTGCGAACATTCGATACACTCATATTTACTATCATTTTTGGCTGAGCCAAAATCGGAGGATTCAGTATCGCTGTCAATTTTTTTAGTCTTCTGCTTACGTTTAACTTGACTTTGGTGTTTTCTTGATGGCGTTGTATCTTTTGGTTTTTCTATCTTTTCTTTTTTCTTAGATTTTGTTTCCTTTTCAATTATACTGTCTTTTTGAGGCGGCGCGTAATCCTCGTCGTCTGTATCATCGCTCTCACTTTCACTTTCATCTTCAAAATTTGTATCTTTAAAGATATCATCTTCCTCCATGTCCTCATCATCAGTACCTTTTGCGTTTTCCTTTTTCTCACCTAATACGGTTTCCTTCTTAAGTTTAGTGCAAATTGGCTCTAGTGGATTTTTAGCAATTGTCTCAGCATCAAATGTAATTTCTTCTAATTCGTTGATTTTTGGTTTTGATTCAACGTAATGTACTTCTGGCAATTGATGTTGCATTTCCACATGTTCTTGCTGCTCATCTAGCACTCCATATTTGAAGCGCACGGATTGCAAATATAACTTGGTATTTGCTTGTGAATTTTGCAACGTCCAAAACATCTGCTGGACATTGGACACACGTTCAGAAAAATTTGCCATTGATGTCACTCGTGAAAAGCAGTCAGCACATAGCATCTTCGGCAGCTCATCATTGTTTGTAATCTTCCAATACAAGAAAAAAAAAACAAGTTAATGAATTTACTACTTTAATGTGCTATTCTCATACTCACATTCACTCCAAAGTATTTCTGGACTGCATCAGAAAGATTTAAATCGTTTCCATTCACAGCGCTTCCAGATGAAGTTGTTGCTCTGCCAAGCACTTGCTCTTCTTTTACGAGGAGAACATTGATGTTATTTTGTGCGTCCTCCTTGGCGCACAAGCGACACCATAGCCTCCAATCGGTATCAGTAGCAATGGAATCGGCAACTGCTTTTGGTGTACGCATTTCTTGTTTGCTTTTTATTTCGGTGAACCAGAAAATTTATACAAACATCAAAATGTATACAAAACAAAAAAACAACAAACTTTTCTTCTTCTTTTAAAAAAAATTGGTAAAACAATCCTTAACCCTTGTGTTAATACGAATTTTTACAACTTTCGTCTAAAGCAGAGGTTCTCAGCTTTTTTTTGTGCGTACCGTTAATGTACAATGTGGATCAAACACGTGCTACAGAAGTAAAAAAAAACTGTGCTTTGTGTCTTTATACCCACCAAAACTGTAGCGTAATAATAAATACCGATAAACATGCAACAGATTTTTAATAGAATTCAGCTATCGTTTAGCTTTTTTGCCAATTATTATCTGCTAGCGTGCCTTCTTTGGATTAACTAAAATTCTTTTATTAAACATTAGAAAACAAAAAAGTAACTTAAAACAAATATATAAATTAAATCATTGTTGCCTAGCCGGTAAATTCAGTTACCAGTACTTTGCTCAAGCTTATACCTTCATACACTATATGTGACCTATGATTTGTCTGACGGTTTTTTATTGTTAAATGGTCTCTTTTGAGAAAAAAAAAACTGAGGGAAATTTTGATTTCCTTTGGGAAAATTTTTTGAGAAAGCAATTTGATACATGAGATACGTTTTCGTGAACCTCTACAGTTTCAGACATTTCTAATCGAAAGAAGAACCTAAAACATAATACATATTTAAATTAAGCTAACAGTTGGTTTGGATTGTACTTCAAACGAAATTTCAAAATATATCTTTATATCACTTTTAGCTTCCCGTGATAATCAACATTTTCCATACTTTTAAGTTAAGAATGTAATGGAATTGAATTTAGTAAATTCAATTTTCCTACCTCTTGTAGTGACAAGACATTAGAGCGTCTTACTATTCTAGCAAAATTTACGATACCTCTATGCGTTTATATCCCCAGATCAAGGTTAAGAAATAGCAAGCATAATTCGAATTCTTTTCCTTTTATTTATTTAGTATTATTAGAAATATACACATGCACGATTAATTAGAATTTTGTAGATGCAAAATAAAATTTACTGATCGCATACAAGATGTGATTCACAGAAAGATGTGCTAATGTCTTTTGTCGATCTTCAATGCTTTTGGGCTGTTAAAAAGTGAATATCATTCTCACCACGTCAAGCATTATTCAGTGACGAAAATTCCCGTACTTATGTTTTCTTGCACACTGCTTTGAGTGTTTTCAAATTGGGTATGTTATGTGTGTATGCTTTGACTCCTGCAGCTTCTAGCGCTGCTAATTCCTCAGGATGAGCTTTTTTTTTATGAGAACGACAATTCGCACCAGAGGTGAAAGAGCGACCACAGAATTCACATGAATATGGTCTTAGTCCAGTATGTAGTATAAGATGATTTTTTAAAGTTTTAGCACGTTTAAATGCGTTTCCACAGTGATCGCATTTATATTTCATTTCATCTGAATGCACTATCATATGCTCTTTCAAAGTGGCACGAGAATTCAATTGCAGTCCACATTCAGGGCATGTATGTTTGTTGGAATCATGAGTTTCTTTATGTTTCTGCAATGAAAATTGGTAAAAATACAAAATAAGTATGTTATGAATAAAGAAGACGGTTAATTACCTTCAATATCGTATTATTTGTAAATACTTTCTTGCACACTTCACACACAAATTGTGGATTATCTGTATGCAGTTCCATATGTTCTTTCAACGCGACGTTTGTGTACAATATTACACCGCACTCATCGCAAATGAATAATGAACGTTCTTGGTTGTGTATGTATCTAATGTGCGATTGCATAGAATAAGTCGTTGTGAACTTCTTCTCACAATATGTGCATGGTACACTTCGTTTCACTTCTACTGGCAAATGAGTTTTTGCGTGCCTCGCCAGCACATATCGCTTAGAAAATACGCGTGAACAGTCACCGCAAGGAAATTTTGGTAAAGAAATGTTTGTCGTTTGCGAGTGTTTACGTTCCATATGATTATGAAAATGTTTCGAGCGTTTGAAGCGTCGTGGACATTCCGCACACGCAAGTATACTACTATTTTGTATTGAGTCACAATCGGAGGAGTCGATATCATTATCATGGTTTTTAGATATTTGCTTACGTTTAGCTCGACATTGCCGATTTTTTGATGGCGGTGTGTTTTCCTGGTGTGAAGTAGGGGCTTTGTCAATTTTTGTCGGTTTTTCATTTTTGTCTTTGCCAACTATAATATGATCTTTGGGCGGTGCAAAATCTTCATCCTCGTTATCATCGCTCTCATTTTCAGTTTCATTTTCAAATACTTTATCATTGAAGGCATGACTATCCTCTTCGTCGTCATCATCATCAGTCTCTTTGGCGTTTTCTTTTCCATTACCTACCACGTTTTTTTCTCAAACTTGGCTCGCGTAGTCTCTAGTGGATTTTCTGCATTCACCTCAGCATCAAATACATTTTCCTCGAGTTCGATTTTTGGTTTTACAACAAAATAATGTACCTCAGGTGATTGGTGCTCTATTGGCATCTGCTCGCGCTTTTCATCTAGTAGCCCATATTTTAGACGAAGCGAATGGAAGTCCAATTTGGTATCTGACTTTTGCAAGGCAAAAAACATTTGTTGCACTTTAGCGATACGGTCAGAAAAATTCACCATTGATGTAACCCGTGAAAAGCATCCAGTGCATATCATCTTTGGCAACTCTTCATTACAGTCGAACTGTGAAATAATTCTTTAATTTTACATATGTGAATTTTTGGGTTTGGTGTTCTTGGACTTACATTCACCGAAAAGTATTTTTCAATTGCTGCAACTAGACTCAAATCACTCTCTATCACTCCGCTACCAGTTGCACTTGCTGCTTTTCCGTCTGTTTGTTTTTCTTCTTTGAAAAAAATACTGATATTATTTTGCGTGTCCTCTTTGGCACATAAGCGACACCATAAATGCCACTCGTCATTAGCACCAGACTCTTTTGCGCGCATTCCGTTTTGATATTTAGCCTTAATTTATGGAAATCTAGAAGTCATATAGTAGTTGCACTACTGTATATATATTAAATATACGTTTTATACGAAATAATTTGTCAGCTGTGCATTGGTAACCTAGTGAAATCAATCTGGCTCGGTATTTGCAATCCATTCACTATTAGGGATGAGAATTTGCTCAATAGTTATCGACAAGCAACGATATCGTTAACCATCGATAATTCTAACAAAAACAAAATCAGCTATTCACTGCCAGTAAATTTAGGAATAGAGCTAATCCTACGCCAACACGTGCAAGCAAACTGCTGCAAGTAGAGAACACGTATTCAGACCTATACATTTTAGATTGCTGACAAGTGAAAATTTGTTCACGATAGGCCTGATTGATTATGTTCGCAAAGTTACTTGCAGCAAGTGCGACTTGCAAGCTACCGGCAACGAAATTTGTGAGGCAGTAAATTTTCGCACTTCACCCTATAGTTAAAAGTATCCGAGTTCATTCTGAAATGATTTTTTCCATTTTTCAAAAAATTATGAAACTTTCCATGTTTTTTCTTTCTTTTATTGAATATCCTTAAAATCTATTCAGATTTCCAAAACTTATGAACCTAATAAAACCAATCGCCATCCTTTAACGCTGCTCTTATAAAAATATCACTCTCTATTATGAACACTCAAATTGTCGATGAAGCTTTATACAAAAATTTGAGCCATTATAGTTACAGCTTAGAAGGTTAATTGATAACTTATATTTAAAAAATCGCTAAGGCTGTAACAAAACTTTTATTGCTTATAATATATGTAGGATGAATCAAATGGAATGGTCGACGCAAATAACGTTGTAATTGAAACTTTTAAAGATTAAGTTTAGATGATTTCCATTCAATATTTCAATTTTATAACCAACAGCCAGTGAAGAAATTATATATGAGATTCTGTTCATAATAAAGCAATGACGATACTGTACTTTGTATACTGTTTCTCCTCAGAAATGAAATTCTTAAAAATGTAATTTCTCTCCCATGTTCGTGTTTTTAAGTCGTAGTTACGGCTGGGCGTTGATGGGTGAATGAATCAGTAAATCGAAGCAGAGTCATAGACAAAGATTTTCTTTTGTTCAACTCGTTTTAAGCAGAAGACTTTTGTAAAATAGTGCTAATCTGCACATTTCTGTTGCATTTCGGTTATATATAAAATAAAAGTGCTCGAGCGCTTTCATCTTGAGTATACTACACACTTCGATGTTTTACGTCGTTCTACCTTCTAGAACCGCCAATTCCTTACGATGCGCTAAAGTTTTATGAGTACGCAAATTCACACTGGTGGGATAAGTGCGACCACAGAATTCACATGAAAATGGTTTTAATCCAGTATGTAGTATACGATGATTCTTCATTGTTTTGCTACGCTTAAAACCGCGTCCACAATAATCGCATTTATATTTCATTACATCTGAATGTACAACCATATGTTGTCTCAATGTGGCACGCGAATTTAATTCAAGCCCACATTCGGTGCATTTATGTTTATTGGGATCATGGATTTCTTTATGGTTCTAAAATGAAAAAAAAAGAAAATAATTGAAAGTAAAATAGTATCTTTTGATTTATAATGAATTAAACTTACTTCCAAAAATATAAAGTCCTAACCATACCGTTTAAAATAATGTTAAAGATAAACGATAATCTATCTCACTAATTAAATAAAAACCTAGACCTGAACTGAAGTCATGACTTTGAAAAATTAACACCCATATTTAATTTTCAGTCTCCTAAAAACACTTACTAATTTCAGTTAAATACAATATAATAGAAGTAACTTAGCATATGGGTGAACCGATTAAAATTAATATCAACGAATATTCACAAGGGATTATTACCTTCAGTCCAGTATTGTTTTTAAATGCTCTTTTGCACACCTCACATACAAAAAGTGGGTTATCTGAATGCAGCAGCGCCTTGTGCTGTTTCAACAAACCTTTAGTACACATGCCTTCACCACACTCGTCGCAAACATACGGACGTTCTTGATTGTGCACGAATCTAACGTGCATTCGGGCATTTTTTTTGGATGTGAATTTCTTATCACAATATTCGCATGGTTCTATTCTTCTCGATTCTATTGGTAAATGAAGTTCGGTATGCGTCTTTAGCTTTCTTTTGTCAGTAAATACACTTGAGCATTCGTCACAACGGTATTCTTTTAAAGGGATGTCTATTACTTTAGAGTGTTTACGTTTCATATGATTTACAAACATTTTTGGGTATTTGAAACTCTGCGAACATTCCATACATTCATGTTTACCATCATTTTTGATTGAGTCAACATCGGAAGAATCGGTATCGCTATCAATTTTTTTAACCTTCTGCTTACGTTTAGAATTATTTTGGTGTTTTCTAGATGGCGTTGTGTCTTTTGGTTTTTCTATCTTTTCTTTTTTCTTAGATTTTGTTTCCTTTTCAATTATATTGTCTTTTTGCGGCGGCGCGTAATCCTCGTCGTCTGTATCATCGCTCTCACTTTCACTTTCATCTTCAAAATTTGTATCTTTAAAGATATCATCTTCCTCCATGTCCTCATCATCAGTACCTTTTGCGTTTTCCTTTTTCTCACCTAATACGGTTTCCTTCTTAAGTTTAGTGCAAATTGGCTCTAGTGGATTTTTAGCAATTGTCTCAGCATCAAATGTAATTTCTTCTAATTCGTTTATTTTAGGTTTTGATTCAACGTAATGTACTTCCGGCAATTGATGCTGCATTTCCACATGTTCTTGCTGCTCATCTAGCACTCCATATTTGAAGCGCACGGATTGCAAATATAACTTGGTATTTGCCTGTGAATTTTGCAACGTCCAAAACATCTGCTGGACATTGGACACACGTTCAGAAAAATTTGCCATTGATGTCACTCGTGAAAAGCAGTCAGCACATAGCATCTTCGGCAGCTCATCATTGTTTGTAATCTTCCAATACAAGAAAAAAAAAACAAGTTAATGAATTTACTACTTTAATGTGCTATTCTCATACTCACATTCACTCCAAAGTATTTCTGGACTGCATCAGAAAGATTTAAATCGTTTCCATTCACAGCGCTTCCAGATGAAGTTGTTGCTCTGCCAAGCACTTGCTCTTCTTTTACGAGGAGAACATTGATGTTATTTTGTGCGTCCTCCTTGGCGCACAAACGACACCATAGCCTCCAATCGCCAACAGTAGCCATGGAATCGGCAATTGCTCTTGGTGTACGCATTACTTGTTTTCTTTTTATTTTCGTGTAACTGAGAAAGTTGATATAAACATTAATATTGACAAAAATGTACACAAAACATAAAAAACTACAAACTCTTCTTCTTCTTTAAAAAAATTGTTGTAAAAATTCTTAACCCTTGTGGCAGTACGAATTTCTGCAACCCTCGTTCATATGAGCATGTGCATTACAGTGGAATGAATTTATATATTTCAAATAAAAAAACTGCACGACATTTAACATTTTAGGATGAGATTAGATGTAAGCATTGTGAAAGGCAAACTTAAAAAAGCCGAGTAAATATGAGAAGTCATCTAGTTCGCTCATCCGGTGTAGATGCCATAACAGTAGCACTGCATTCGCATTAAGTCCGATTAGCCAGAACCACGATTTTTTTCATCCGTTGGGGTCAGGCAACCATTTACCCTCACTTGAGCATTGCTTGGAAGCATTTTGTAACGAACAAATGTTCAACTTTGGTTCATCGCTGCACCTTTTACTCCCAACAAATGAAGATTCTTTAGTTCGTTCGGGTGGTCCAAATATGGCGTAAAGTCTCAATTATGCATAAGTAACTAAACGGAACGTTGCCAACTATCACTTAAATAATTACCATAATCTTCGATAGATTTGTTCCATTACGTTATTTGTGCATAATTGAGCCTTCAAAGAAAACTTATGCATTCAGCAGATTTTTTCCTTATTTTTGTATTTTGTAATAAATTGTAATTTTGTCTGAAGCTAGCCGCTAGAAGTAGGTAGGGATGGCTGATATATTCAAATAAATTGATATATGTATGTATATATATCAAAACATATTAAAATGCTAACCCATAACATAATGTTTGATGTTTTTATTCTAATTCAGCAAGACTGACTCAAAATGAGCCATTGCGTGCAAAAGTGGTGTAAGTCATAAAATTTGATTTTGAGCAAATTATTGGTTTAGTAGAAGTGTTGTAAAAAATAAAATAATTGTTAAATTATTTTTCCCACTTCACAAGCAGCTTTATAGAATACATGTTCATCTAATAATCCTTGTTTTTACTTGAGGATGTACTTAAATATATCTTTTGTGTACTCTCAAAATTACTTACACAACTTTTGCAGGCAACATGTTTATTAAATGAAGTTGTATATTATGACTTACACAAAATTTATGACGGGCGCATTTTAGGAGATCGTGAGTTTTGTAATAAAAATAGCATTTATTATAGAATTTTTTATTCAAAATATAATAAAAGCATTTTGAAAATTATTTTTAAACAATATTAAATTAAATTTTTATAAGTAGGTATAATAAGGTAAATACAAAATTATTAAAAATACAAATCAAAATTTTATAGTAAACTATTCATTTGCTACTCGTCTAAGGATCCCACATCTTCTATCATTTCGTCTTTAGATGTTTTTAAGTTAAGGAAAAATGGGTGATGAATTGGAGGAATACGAGTATAAGGGAGTCAGTCCATCATGCCACTCTTCTTTGCTACTGTTACCGCTCTTGGGGACGTACACAAACGGAGTTTCTATATTTCGTAAAAATTTTGTTAGGATTTGAGTTGTCTTTTTTTTAGTTTAAGCTCTGAAAATTCTTCAAATTCACTAAGTGTTTCCTAATAAAATATGGTGAAAGAATTGTCATTTTCAAAACACATCCATTTAATTCACAGCCTTTCCCTGTTGGTTAAATGCTGTTTGGTATACCGTTGTTTTGGTTCCCGCTATCATATTTTACCACACGTTTCGTTCTAAAACCATAACCTTCTTGATCAGTCACTTACACCACTTTTTCACATGCCATCTACCGGCAAACTGTTGAACCTAGACTTACAAAACTTCCGCATAAAGCGGAATGAGGTTAAAGTTATTGCCTGGTGGTAAAAATTCGAATTATAAAAAAATGACTTACACCACTTTTGCACGCAACGGCTCAAATGATCAGGTAGTTGTAAAGTGCCCTACTACTATAATTCAATCTACGATACCTCTATGCCTATATAGCCCAAAATCCATATTAAGATTAAGCATTAAATAAATCGTATTCATTTCTTATTTAATTTTGTTAGATTTTTTTTATCCAGAAATATTAATTTATTATCTAGAAGTTTGAAATGCAACATAAAATTTACTGATCGTGATGCCAATTAATATCAGCTATAAAAGTACTATACATAAAATGTATGTAAAAATCTTTTTCTTTTGTCAATCTTCAGTGCCTTGGGGTTGCTAAACGGTGAAAATCATTTCAAAAGTTTTTATTCTGACCACATAAAACATTATTTATGTTTCTTGCACACTGCTTTGAGTGTTTCCAAATTGGGTATATTATGTGTGTATGCTTTGACTCCTCCAGCTTCTAGTGCTGCTAATTCCTCAGGATGAGCTTTTTTCTTATGTGAACGACAATTTGGACCGGTGGGGAAAGTACGACCACAGAATTCACACGAATATGGTCTAAGTCCAGTATGTAGAATAAGATGATTTTTTAAAGTTTTAGCACGCTTAAATGCGCGTCCGCAGTGATCACATTTATATTTCATTTCATCTGAATGTACCACCATATGATCTTTCAAAGTGGCACGAGAATTCAATTGCAATCCACATTCAGGGCATACATGTTTGTTGGGATCATGAATTTCTCTATGTTTCTGCAATGGAAGTTGGTGAAAATATAAAATAAGTATGTTTTGAATAAAGAACAAGGATAATTAATTACCTTTAATCCTGTATTATTTTTAAATACTCTCTTGCACACTTCACACACAAATAGCGGATTATCTGTGTGTAATGCCATATGCTCTTTCAATGCAACTTTTGTGCACAATGCTTCACCGCACTCATCACAAATAAATGGGCGTTCATGGTTGTGTACGTATCTAATGTGCGTTTGCATAGTATAATTCGATGTGAACTTCTTATCACAATATGTGCAGGGTACAATTCGTTTAATTTCCATTGGCAAATGAGTTTTTGCATGCCTCTCCAGCACATATTGCTTAGAAAATACGCGTGAACAGTCACCGCAAGGGAATTCTGGTAAAGGAATGTTTACTGTTCGCGAGTGTTTACGTTCCATATGATTACGAAAATGTTTCGAGTGTTTGAAGCGTTGTGGACATTCCGCACACACTAGGATATTACTATTTTTCATTAAGTCACAATCGGAGGATTCGGTATCATTATCATGGTTTTTAGACTTTTGCTTACGTTTAGTTCTACATGCCCGTTTTATTGATGGGGTTGTATCATTTTGCTTCTGTTGTGTAGATGATTTGCCAATTTGTTTTCTTTTGAGTGTAGTTCTCACACATTTTGTCGGTTTTTCATTTTTGATTTTGTCAACCACAATGGGTTTTTTTGGCGGTGCAAAATCTTCGTCGTCGTTATCATCGCTCTCAGTTTCAGTTTCATTTTCAAATGCTTTATCATTGAAGGCATGAGTATCATGTTCGTCGTCATCATCATCAGTCTCTTTAGCGTTTTCTTTTCCATTGCCTACCACGTTTTCATTTTCGAACTTGATTCGCGTCGTCTCTAGTGGATTTTCTGCATTCGTGTCAGCATCAAATATATTTTCCTCAAGTTCATTGATTTTTGGTTTTGCCTCGAAATAATGCACCTCAGGTGATTGATGCTCTATCAGGATCTGTTCGCGCTCTTCATCTAGTAGACCATATTTCAGACGAAGCGAGTGATAATCCAACGTTTTATCTGACTTTTGCAAGGCAAAAAACATTTGTTGCACTTTGGCTACACGTTCAGAAAATTTCGCCATTGATGTAACTTGTGAAAAGCATTCAGTGCATAGCATTTTTGGCAACTCTTCATTACGTTCAATCTATTAAACAATATTTCAATAAATATATTTCAGTTTTTGGGTTTGTTGTTCTTGGACTTACATTCACTGAAAAGTATTTCTCAATTGCTGCAACTAGACTTAAATCACTGCTTATCACTCTGCTACCAGCTGCACCAGCAGTTCGTCCGTCTGTTTGGTTTTCTTCTTTGAAGAAAACACTGATATTATTTTGCGTGTCCTCTTTGGCACATAAGCGACACCATAAATGCCACTCGCCATTAGCATTGGAATTTGCAGAACGCTTAGAGACATTTGCGCGCATCACTTTTTTTTAATTTTAAAATTTAAAAATCAATAGCCTTAATTTATGGAAATCTAGAAATCATACAGTAGCTGGAACACAATATCCACTAAATATTATTTGATGTATACGCAATAATTTGTCAACTGTATATTGTACAATTTGGCTCGACATTTACAATCCATTCACTTTTAGAATTATTTGTTTACTTGTTTTTCAAAAGTTATTTTTCTTGTATAAACATTTAAGTAAATTAAATTGGCATTTAATTTGTAATAGATTAATGAAATACATCATACCTTAATAGTTGCCAGATGTTTTCTAAATTAGCAGTTAAATGAGATGTAGGTTCTCGTATATGCTCGACAAGCTAAACTGCAAAATCTGTGCGAACTGCGCTGTGCGAGCACGGAAACAAAAATGCTCGAATCAGAAGAGTTTGTATGCGAGAACCTTGCTATAATAGCGCGTCACAGCTTTATAGCTCCACTGTGTTAATACAGAAGAAGATATAAGGCTACGCGCGCAGTGAATCTGTAAAGATTTGAGGTGCTGTTGTAGTAAACTTCTCACATACAAACTCTTCTGATCATTCATTAAATTAATTGGCTTTGAATGATCACTTTTGAAAAAAAATTCAACACTCAAATTTCCTTAACACTTACTTCCAAAATTTATTAACAAAATTGTAAAATTTAGAGAGTAAAACAAATGAATAATCAATAGTATCACATAAACACAAAAAGTTTCTCTACCACACTTCACTGTTAGAAAATCGTTTGTTTTAATAATATAGGATTATATATACACAGGCTGACTTAGAGCTAAAAAAGCCATCGACCCTAAAAAAATTTCTTAATAAAAATATTTAAATTTCTTTATTAAAAGCAGTATTGTGATTTATAGTTTTCTTTACCTATTGTCTTATAAAATAACAACGACCATATTGGGGACTATAATAATTGCAATTTTCATATAATATTTCCAAAGAATTGTTAAGATCAGCTACAGAGGATAAACTTATTGCGGTTGAATGGAGATAGGTTTTATTTGTAGACAAGTTGAAAATAGATTTAACGTTTTCATAAAATTTGCCAAACTGCTTAAAGTGATTTGATTTTTGTTAACCAACCTATCAGCAAGCCTAGTTGGCGAACTAAAAATGCGATTTCATACAATTTCAGCTGTTTTAGCGTACACGCTGAAATGTAATAATTCAACTGATCTGCTGTGTTTGATGGTAAGTTTGTCGAAAGACAACTTTGAACGATAAGTCTATACCATTAATTTAAAATACTGCATACCACCACAGCATCTGTTTTTCTGTTAAAGAAAAATGGATAACGATTAACAATTGATTGTATTTGTGTGAGAAAATGTGTTTTTATGTAATTAAACGTTAATAAAACCAGTAAAAACAAATTGTACTGCTTCGTACAAAAGAAGATCTCAATGCAGTGCACCGCAAGTGACTCGGGTTATGGCTTCAATGTCTGGCAGCACTGGCACTCTATGAATAAGCTTCAATGTCTGGCAGCACGGGCACTCTATGAATTTGCTTGACAGGTTGACAGAATAATTTGCTTTTTTGTGGATCTTGATTAAAACAGCGGACCAGCGGAGTTACATTTGTTAGGAAGCATTTATTGGAAAAAAGTTTGAAGCCTTATTAATATATTTACATAAAAGAAATATTTAAAATACAAGACAAGCAAAGAAGTAAAGCAAGGCGCTGCAATCTCTGCCTGACGCCCAAAAAATATTCTTCAAAATAAATTTGTATGTGAAAAATGCGCCCAACCAAGCGTCTAAATAACATGAAAGATGAAGAGGTACAATGGCGGCATTGGTGTCGGTTATGCGCTAAGGACGATCCCTCGGGCAACGTAAATATATATTGCAAAAGTGAGGAGGGTGCGACGGACGCGTCGCTTTCAACAGCAATTGGAAAATATTTCTGGGTGAATGTGAGTACTTGGAAGTGAAAGATGTTACGTTGTCAAGAGAAATGTGTACAACTCGCTAAATTATTCTTTACAGATTAAAAGACATGACAGTTTGCCAACGTATCTTTGTGTTGAGTGCCATACGCTGATCACATCTCTAGTAACGTTCACAGAGCGTGTTAACAAGGTGCAAACAATGTTTTGCCTGTTGCAAAATGCAAATTCTTCCAATCCCATAGATCCAGATGAGGTCCGTATGCAGTATGGTTTATTGGATGAGGAACGCGAACACATAATAAAACAACAGCACAATGAAGATATCGTGGAAGATATGCAAATTAAAATGCTCCACGATTCCGAAGATCTGAATGCAGAAATGTTAGATTTTGAAGAAATGGAAGAAACAGAGTTTTCGCAAGGAGAAGAGGAAAGAGACGAAGCAGATGATGATGCGGAAATCGAGGAGGAAATACAACAGGAAATCATAAACTTCGAAATAACCGAGGATGATGACTCGGAGTTGAAACGTATCGAACAAGATTTACAAAGTGAGCAGCATGAAAAATTCGAAACAGAAGAATTGAGAAAATTAGAAGAATCTGCCGAAATCGAAGCGGCAACTGAAGATGAAGTGGAGGACAGCGATTTATTTAGGGAATTAAAATTTAAAGATGAAGAGGAAGAAGGAGAAGGAGAAGAAGAAGAAGTTGATGAAGATAAGCAAACTGCGGATGAAGCTGAGGATGAAAATGTAAAGCAACACGAAGAATCATCGTCCATCGAAGAAAGTGAGGATGAAGTTTCAACAGATACCCAAGAAAATCACGATACCGATGCAGTTGAAAGTAGCAGTGCAGCCACCAATGCAAAACGTAAACGTGGACGACCACCAAAAGATTCAATGAAAAAACGTATAAAAGTGAACGTTGATTCAGACAATGATTGCAAATACAATTGTAATATTTGTTGTCGTAAATACATAAATCCAACCTCTTTTCGCAAACACATGTTGCAAGCGCATAAAGTATCAGCTGATTTACCAGAATTAAAATGCGATAAGTGCGCTAAAATTTTTCCCACAGGACGACAATTGGAAGTGCATTTGCGTACGCATCTGGCACTTCAAGATAAGCTTGACATACCGTGTCCATATTGCAGTCGAAGGTTTACAAAGATGGCGGTGATGCGTCAACATGTCAATGGATTCCATCATAATATGAAACCGTACATATGCGATGAATGTGGGCGGGCTTTGAAAACACTAGCTGCACTTAATGAGCACAAATTGGTACACACCAATGACTGTCCATTTGAATGTGAAATATGCCAGAAGCGTTTTAAGAATAAGGCGCGTTTAAAAGTGAGTCTCACAGGGTTATAATTTATTTTATTCCACATAACTACCTTACTGGTTTTCAGGTTCACTATGACATACACACCGACACCACATACGTGTGCACCGAATGCGGGCTGCAATTGAACACGCGTCGAACTCTTAAAATGCATATGCTAGTACATTCTGATATGAAACAATACAAATGCGATTTTTGCGGTAGTGAATTTAAGCGTAGCAAAGCCTTAAAGAATCATCTCATACTACATACCGGTTTGCGACCCTATGTATGTAATTTTTGTGAGAAATCCTTTTCGAATGGATCAAATTGTCGATCGCATAAGAAAAAATCACATCCAAAGGAATTAGCTGAAGAAGAAGCCCTCGGCAAGAAGTCAGAACCAATTAGAGTACCAAAATTGGAAGAATTACGTTCAAGGTGTGCATTTAATTTGTTTTACACAATACAATCGTCTAATGTGTTATCTTTTTATATAAAGCTCGGTTGTTGTTGAAAATCCAAGAAAAGTACAAAGGCATGCAGGAGGCTTGCCACCACGCATGCGTGCGCTGTTAATAGCTGCTGAAGAGCGTGCTAAGAAACTTGCAACATCAAAGAAAACAATTACTGGCACAACGGGGGTTAATTCCATTCAAATGCCAGCAAATAGTGAAATTAAATTAACCGATGTTGACGAAAATACGACTGTAGAAGGAGAGGAATATGAAGATGAAGATGAGGAGACTGTTATTTATGAAATAATTCATGAAATTTAATTCAATCCTTTAGTGTAAATAACATAGATTTTTTTTTTTGTTGAATGATTGAATCTTTTCCTATGTAGATTCCACATTGTTCGCTGAATCGGTATCCAGGTATATCACGTAAAGATTTGTAGTGCGAATAAGGTTGATATTTGGTGATTTTTCATTGTCTATAAAATCTAAGAACAATTTTTATTAATTTGTTACTACTTTTGCGAAAAACTGGTAATATTTTTAAATCTAAAATAGATTTTGATCCTATACTTAAAATTGTTAGACTTTTGAAAAGTTTTAATCTAAAAATGAAATCAAATTCAATTTGTGCGAATGTTGAGTTATAAAACTTTATTATGAAATCAGTATTAAAGACTGAAAAGTACGTTTTATAAATAATCACAAAAACTAGACTCAGAATTTTACATTTTTAGGTTAGAATTTTTCAAATTGTAATGAGTCTCAAAATTGGTTCGAAAAATTACCAAGAATGGTTCAAAAGGTAAATAACAGCAGTTTAAAACAAAATTAAGAAAAAAAAAAATTTCTGGATTTTTTATAATGTAGAAATTGGTTAGGCTAGAGTTTTGCTAAATTCATAGATATTAAGAATTGGATCAAAAACTGTCTGAAAGAAAAATATTATTGGTTTCTAGTAAAATCGGCCTTTTGGGCTGGGATTAATCGAAATACTGGTGTGCTAGAAAAATTCATTCAATTCAAATTCCAAGATTCAGCGCACAAATTTTCATAGAAAAACAACTTGCTTTCAATCTCAGACCTTGGAGGTCTGTCCAATTTATGTTTTGTTTTTTTCTTTTTAACCTTGTCAACCTTCTTCTTATTTTAGATACTTTTTTTTTTGGTCTTATTATATTAGTTGCCTGCTTATTGAATATTGCTTTTAAACTTTCCTTCACTTTAACTTGAACCAAATGAAATCAAATAAAAAATATCTTGAATATTATATATTACAATAAAACGATTTTTTTTTTATATAATAGAATTTCTCAGCCTAATTGTAATCATGTCTCATATTTAGTTTTAAAACCATCGATCTTTTCCAATACCGATACTGTCAATTGATTTATATATTCCTGCACATATTCATTACTATACTCGGGTAGACTTCGTCGATTCACATAATGATTTGGTAGATTAACCTGAAAAAAAATGAGAAATATATAAAATAAATAAGTAGGAAAATTAAATTAATCATTCCATCTCACCTTATGTCGTGCAATCGATTTTAAAATTAACCAGAGTACATAAAAACTAAACCACACAGTGAAGTATAACGGAATGTACCAGAGCTTACGTCCAATATAAAAGTAACTATATTTTTTGACACGTGGCTCTGGAGCCGGTTCCGGTGGAACATCTGTTGTAATTGGTGGCAAAGTTGGAGGTGGTGGTGTCTCCACAGGATGATGGTGATCATGATGATCATCGTAAATAATTTCTGGATAATGATGCGGATAAATGTGTGGATATGATGATGGAAATGATGGAAAATGATCATGATAATCAAAATGATGATCGTGATCGTGATCAAGTGGAGGTAGATGATCGTGATCATGTGCTGGAGGATGATCATGCGCTGGAGGATGATCATGTGCTGGAGGATGATCATGTGCTGGAGGATGATCATGCGCTGTATCAGGATGTTCTTCCAGCCAACCAGGAGGTGGTGTGGGATATTCTTTACCAGTATCATAACCGGTAAGGGGATGACCGTCATGATCATGATCTGCATGATGATCGTGCTCTATAAAATAATATAAATAAATTATTTATAAAGAATGTTTTTTTTTTTTTTTTTTTTTATAAAATTTGTATGTGATAAAAGCAAAAAACCCAAAAAACACTCACCATCTTCTCCCATATTGTCATTCATATCTTTCATATCATCATTGTTCATGTCAGGTGTTGCTCCTCCACTATTCATATCATCCGCATTACCTGCATCCATTGCGCTGGCTGGTAATACACCAATAGTATCATCATTATCATCTGTATCACCATCTCCTCCACCATTACTATCATCACCACCTACACCTTTTTGTTCATCTTTCGGTGCATCATTAGCTATTGGTGCTGTAGGCGGCAAATATGCTGGACTTACTGGCCCCTCATATTTGTAACCATTACCATTGCTACTTGCTGTAGCTAAAGGATATCCGGCACCGTTTGAAAGAGGGCCAGAAGGTGCCGCTACATAACTATTTACGCTGCTCGAAGGCAGTGCAGCTTTTGGGTCTTGTGCTGGTGGTGGATATTTGGCATTGATATTTGGCGGAAAAGAATAAAGATTCTTCGGTGGTACATACGATTGTATTACATTTGAAGAGGCGGCAATTTTGTTACCATTTCCGTTTCCATTGCCATTTGAAGTGGAATGTGAATGATCGTGATTATGGTGATGATGATGATTATGATGATTTTTGAATTGAGATGATGCTACAGCTTCTCCAGGTGTAAAGCGATCAGATATTTGTCCTAAAAGAAAATCGGGAGTATTATTTAGTACTTTGAAAATGTTATTAAGCATTTTTTTAAAATGTACTCGAATACAAAATTATTTTTAAAAAATGTACAGTCTTTCTTTTTATTTGCATACTTAGATAAATTAAGTTCGTTTCATTTCAAGCCATTAAGTCAAGTTACAAAAATAGCGAGAAAGTAGAGATAGGTTGAAAATTTGTGCGTAAGTCATGGTTATCGCTACTGTTTAACGTGCATTGATAGATTTACTCGATGGCCAGCTGCCATTCCATTAGAAGACATCACAGCTGAAGAAGCAGCTAAAACATTGGTCAAGGACTGGATTGCATTATATGGTGTACCACAGACGATAACAACTGATCAAGGCAGACAATTTGAGAGTAAATTGTTTTTCGAAATGGCAAGATTAATGGGAACAAAGCATACACGGTCGAGTCCTTACCATCCGCAAGCAAACGAAATTGTGGAAAGATTCCATCGCACGTTAAAAGCAGCGCTTAAATGTCAAAATAACACAAGTTGGTCAGAGAAATTACCTACTTGGTTTTACTTGGTCTTCGTTTAACCTTTAAAGACGCTTTAAATGCAACACCAGCTGAGTTGGTTTACGGTACAGCGCTGAGATTGCCATGTGATTTTTTTTGAATGTTAACACCGACTTCGCGAAAAAATATGCGCATTATCACGGATAAACTTAGACCAGTGGCAACAGCAAATCATTCAAGCAACCAAGTTTTTGTTCAAAAGGAACTGCAACGGTGTACGCATGTATTTTTACGCGATGATAAGGTCCGTGCGCCACTAAAAACACCTTACGACGGGCCATTTGAGGTTATTACTCGAAGTGACAAATATTTCGGTATCAAAATCAAAGACAAAATCATAAAAGTCAGCATCGATCGTTTGAGGGCAGTATTTTTGCCATATGAAGAAGACAAAAGGCCAAAAATGACGAATTCGACACGCAAAAATGATTACACAGCAGCAAAGAAGACAGAAGGGAACGTAAATTCTTAGCGTCACTGGTGAGGGAGTAATGTGGTGATAGCTTAAAATTAATTTTATTTAATTTGCATTCACGACCTCCATTGCCTAGTGGATAGTGCACTGATTAAAAATTGCCACACAGCCGTTCGGAATCGGCGTTAAACTGTAGGTCCCTACCATCGCCACTGTGGTCTAGTGGCAGAGTGCCAGACTCTTATCTCTGGAGACCTGTGTTCGATTCTCGGCTTGGGTATGTTTCTTATCTATCTTTCTTTCTCTCTGCCTTTCTTTCTTTCTTGGGGCTTTGGTACAATAGATCTTATAGGTCGCAGTGCCTGACCTCTTTCAAATAATAATTGCATTCACAATAATTATGTTTAATTTAAGTATTCACGTTTATTGTAACGAATTAATTTACTGCACTAGCCACGATATAAAATTATCATTCACTATTCAGCTGAAATGTAAGAAAGTTTGAAGATAAGTTTTTTGGAGTTCTTGATACGTAGAACACGTACGTGTTTTTTTGACGTTTTGTTTCGCGCATGAAAATTTGCCCAAAAAGTATGGGAACAGACTTATTGTGTGCATAACGTGTGTAGTGTTGATTCGATACCCTCATAGTATCGACAATTTTACTCATTACTTGCATCGAATAAAAGTATCGATGCTACCGATAATATCGGAAAAAAGTATTGAATATGTACTTGTATCGAATACACGTTTAAAGAGACAAATTATGCTTCTTTTTAAGTGGCTGTCGAGGAACACATTCAGGCCAGAACGGCCCATTGTGATACCACATGGTTGAACCAATAGTTCGCCAATAAATCATGGTTTTGAGATATTTCCACTGGAAACACGTGAATCATATAGAAATGATGTTAATTTAATTTAGCAAATCGCTAGAAAATTTTTAATAGAAAGAAATCTAATCAACAGATTAAAGCTTGTTAAAAATATATTATTTTGATGAAAAGGTTTCAATAAACATTATGTTCTGCATGCATGACCGGAAATATCTTCCAGAACTTTAATACAGTACTGCAATATTGTCATACATTGAAATATTGCAATATGGACTGAAATATTTTGAATAATTCTGCAGTAGCATTTTGAAATATATTATTGATTGCTGTAAAATATTGTAAAATGATCCACAATTTTAAATATTGTATAGCATAATTTCAGTTTTTAAATAAATATTTTCCAAAGTATCGAGTATCCGATACTGACCCTTTTTTCCGATACCAAGTAAAATACTTATGTTATAGCATCGAGTAAAAAAAGTACTTGAATCGAATGAAAAGTATCGAGTTTTTACTTGTATTTACTTGTATTGAATCATCACTAAACGTGTGTGTGTGTTTCGTGAAACGTGCGTGTATGCGTTTCGTACTTTCAATTCATATAAAAACCAATGCTCTCACTTCATAGCTTGACAGTTAAGTCTAGTTTCCCTCCCGTCTACCTCTTTTATTCTGCAATGGTTTCTACTGGTTTTCTTTTCATGTGCATTTTCTTAAATTTTTCTCTTTGAGAGAATGTTTTTGACAATCTCTCTTTTGCACTCTCCCTGCAAGTTTTTGGCGGGAAAAGAAATGAGCAGGCATAATGAAAATTTAATTAAATACTATCAAAGTTAGAACTTTAATTGAAATGCTTGTAGTTTTTCATATGAAAATTCTAATGACTAGAAGCACATAATACATTTTCTTTGCAAAATAGATGATTTTTTATTGATGAAAAATCTTAGAAATCTGCAAAATTTTATACTTTTATTTTACAAAAAATGCAAAAATTTCTGCTGCCAATTCATTTGTATATTTTTAAAAATTTATCTTCTAGCATACTATTCAGCTCACCTTTGCCCTGTTGCTGTTGTTGATATCCTTGTGGATAGATAATCTTGTTGATACCTGATGCTGATTGCGTTTGTGGTGATGGTGGACGTGAATAAGCATTAACAGGATATGAATTTAGACGTAAACGTTGCCTTTGTTGTTGGTACTGTTGTCCTACGCTTCCGCCAACGCCACCACCACCACCAGCACTATAGGATGGACGCAATGGATGTGGTTGCGAATTTTTGATCAGCGGTGTGATAAGTTGATTGAATTGATGATATGTGGGTCGATAATCAATGGCGCGTCCAGTTGATGCATATTGTTGTTGTAGTTGTTGTTCTTCTTGTTGTTGTTGTTCAATTTGTTCCACTTGTTCTCGTTGCTGCTGTTGCAGTTGTTCCTGTTCATTATTCTGTGACAGCTTTGAATTTTCTGTCACTTCTATTGATGATAGTGATGGTGATGATGATGATGATGTTGATGCGGGTGTTGGTGCATTTAGTGCATCATTAGCTGGAGTGACATATAATAATGGTGGTGGTAGCGATGGTGGTGTTTCATATTCCTGATGCTGTTGTAGTGCATCATAATTTGTTTGTAATGATAATGATGGCTTTGTTGTTGTTGTTGTGGCTTCTGTAGATATTATTGATGTTTGAGTTGTAGAGATAACATTTTCACTTGAATTAAAACTATGAAAAAAAAAAATAAATAAATAAAAAAAGTTAAATTCATGATTTGTTAGTGACACAAAGGAATACTATGTATTGGGATAAATATGAGGGGGAGAAAATATTTCATTTATAGTTTTCAAAAGCTTAAACGTAAATGAAAATGTGTTTAATATTTTTGATAAATTTTTACACCAATAGAATTTAGGTATGTGTTCCTGAAAGTTCTGTGAGAGAAAATTTTAAGTATGGTATGATTTTACTCGACTTTCTTTGATAAATTTGTGCAAGTCCTTAAAATGTTTAATCAGTATTCCGTTTATATTACGTGCGTGGACTTTACCAACCTATATAGGTAACTGCTCTAGCAGAATTTGGGAGAACACGGAGCTGGGTCCTCTTTTTTTTTTGTTTTCCGAAATTAGGGTTTCCGTAGCATACTAATTTTATAATTGTTCAGTCTAGTTCCATGCTGGGGTTTATTGTAAAAATCTCTATAGAAAAATTTAAGGATCAAGGAAAACGAATTGGAGAGTAATCTTTAATCCGAAATTTAGTTTTACCAAACACTTTGTCTACCAAGTGTCTAAGTTCATGCTTGGATTCATTCTATGAATTTCTATATAAAAATTCAAGGATCCCTTGACTCTTAAGAGTTTATATATCACATTGGTAAGATATAGAATATTGTATCCATCATATTCGTGTAGCTTATGAAGAATCGAAAAGATCCAACGATGATTTACCATAAACAATATTCATTGTTTGCGCTGGATTAATACTAGGCTTACAAAATCGGGTGAAATATATTTTATTAATTTTTATAAGGATATTTCCAGTAAGCTTCTACTAAAATTGGTTTAGACTCAGTTTAAGTTTTACTGATTTCGTGTATGTCGAAAGGGAAAGATTCCAAATATGAATTTTTGTTTTTTAATATAACTCATGGTTTACGAACAGACTTATTTCTGGGAACAACATTTTTCAAAGATGTAAAATTCTTTTATGATGTTTTTTTTTTTATTATTTATTTATTTTGGGTTTTATAATGAAAAATACGCAACAGGTTTTTAGTCGACTTTTGAGTTTAGCTGTTATTCCTTATTGCCACAGATTTATGCTAAAGAAAAATTAATAAGGGCCTTCATTAAAACGTGCAAAGCCTTGTAATTTTGTCAAAATTTATATGAAATTTGACAGTGTGTTTCAGAAGAAGTCAATTCATTACAAAGTTTGATGTCACATCTTAAAAATTTGGGGGACGAAAATTAATTTCACCAATTAGATGTTGAATTCAGGGAGCAACGACATGTAGATTTTAGAGTTTTTTTCTGATGACGATTTTTTTCTGAAAATGTCGATTTTTCCTTACAATTTTGACAATTTTTGAAGTGAAGTTTCTGGCAACACTGAGTGAAACCCAAGCATTAGATCTTCGTCTCCCATCCTTCGTGCAAAAGCACAATCGAGAAAACAACATTAAAGAAAAAAAGCTTGCTCTTTGAATTTCTTGTTCTCTTGATCTCTTTCTTTTCAACTAATACTTTCTCACTTGAGTACAATTGCATTTTGCTTGTAAAAAAACAAATAATTTTGTGCTTTTGGCTACTCGGCTGCATTTGCGAGTACTAAACCACGATTTCTCTCACCTCTGTTGATCTCATCCTTATCAACTAATACTTTCTCATTTAAATACAACTGCACTTTTTTTTATAATAAAAAAATTATGAGCTTTTGACAATTCATTTGCATTAGCGAGTACGCAACAACGATTTCTCTTACCTCTCTTGATCTTTTTCTTTTCAACTAATACTCTCCTCTCATTTAAGTACAATTGCACTCTGTATATAACAAATAAATTATGGCTACTCGGCTACGTTTATGAGTATGCAACGACGATATCTGTCACCATTTTCTTTTCTTTTTTTTTTGCTAAACGGTATTGTGGAAGGGGGACAAAAAACAAAAACACATAAAGTGTATTGCGTATTGTATTTTGGCGTTCTCATATAAAGTGTATAAAAGTGTATAAAAATAGAATTTGATTAATGATTAATTCATGAAAATTTGACAAATCTACAAATTCAAATTTAAATAACGGTATGTATGAGTTTAAATTCAACATATAACTTGCTTATGATTATTGGTACCGATTAAATTTTGTGTTTATTATAATATAATTAGATGAAAGAAACTAAATTTCAATGTTAATTTTTCATTGCCTTAGGCTCAACCATTGCTTGATTTTCATGAGTAAACATTTTCTTTCACAACGATAAACGCTAAAAATTATCCTACGACTAAAGTGGTATAACAAAAGACTCTATTCGCAAGGAATCCTGATAATATAGAACTAAACCATTCTTTATCGTACCTTAGTTGTCATAATTCTATTATCCATTATTAATATAGCTGAATTGGAAGAAAATGTTGAACTCAAAGCTTTTATAGCTCTGTTAATCACTTATCTTATTACAAATTCAGGACCTTTTTCAATAAAGGAAATATTTTTTTTTTGTGTTCAAAACGAATAAATTTTATACATACGTTTTGGGGTAAATTAAATCCATATTTAAAGCTTTAAAGATCTTAGGACCTTCATTTTTTGGGCTATTACTGCCCGTTAATAGCACCTGTGAATAAGCTGTAACGCCGCATATACAAACAACGTTTATGTATACGAAAAATAAGCTTAATTTACACATGTTAAATATATATATATATTTTTTTTTATTTAACTAAATTAAATTCTTAAACACAATATCCTTTTTTTTTCTGTCTTCACTTAATATCACTTAATAACAAATTTTTTTATTTTGATCACTTTTCGTTTGCAAATTATAAACATTCGTAAAACGTATTCGCAAATATATATTCACTTCCGCTGCTTTCTTAAACGTTTCCGTTCCGTTAACGCTCATGCCGCATTTTCTTTCGATATAAATTTTACGCGCTTGCGATTGTAATACTCAAATTGAACTGAAATCATTAAAATGAAAATGTTATATTTTTATTTGTATGCGATGCAGTCCCCAATCAACGATTTTCTTCTTTGGCTTGTTTTTTCTCGTACCCTAAATTTTTTAAATACATACTAATTTTTTTTTTTTTTTTTTGTATGTGCATGTGGTAAGTTTGCTTATTTATTAGGTCTTCTACTTTGAGCCATATTCTGAATGTTTATATTTATATATTAACAAATTGACTTTGTAATACTTTCATTTGAAACATGCTAATATGATCGCTTAATTTTTTTATGTTATATTCTAAACCACATCGTGTTTTGTTTTTTGCACCTTGTATTTGTGTTAACAAAATTTTTTTTGTCATGTAGGTTGGTAATAATAATTTGGCCTTTAAGAGTAGAATGTCACTAGACTAGGGAATATAGACTTTAAAGGATTGAATTTTCTAATTTGTGTTTTTTTTGCTAGTCTTACTTACTTGAATTAAAATCTTTAAGTTAAAGTACATTTTTAAAACGTTCCCTCTCGAGTAAAAAGATGTGCAAAACTTTTCTTTTAATAGATAAAAAACTCTGTGTTTTTGACGTAGTTGGCAGAATAAATGTAAGTAGTCACTTATTACAAATTATAATTTTTGGTTTGTAATTTAGTTTTAATATTTTTTTGACCAATATCAAATTGTACCTAAAATGTGCCTATTGTACCAAATGTATCTTGTAGTTTGAAAAACTCGTAAAAAAGGTTCAATTGTACCTACTTTTTCATCACTGGTGTGTGTGTGTTTCGTGATTTCAATTCATACAAGAAAACTACGCTCTACGCTCTCTCTTCATAGTTTCATAGTTTGACAGTTAAGCTTGGTTTTCCTTCCTCTCTTATTCGGCCTTGATACATCTCAACTGTTCTTTGTCTCTCCTCTACAATACCGTTGAACCTAAAAAAAAAAAAAAAATAGGTGAGATCGTCGTTGCGTGCTCATAAACCCAGCCGAAGTGCAATTTTACTCCGAAGGGAGAGTATTAATTGAAAAGAGAGCGATCAAGAGAAACAGAAAGTCAAAGAGCGAGTTTGTTTTCCTTGATGCTGTTCTCTCTATTGTGTTTTTGTACGAAGGATGGGAGACGAAAATGGGGTCGTTTAACTTCTAACGCATATTTTTTTTTTTTTTTTTTCATAAGAAATATTCATTTCAAGTTAAGTTTAATTAAATTTCATTTACAACTATTGTACTTATTCAACCACAACCAACTAGTTAGAACAAACTGCTATTACTATGATTATTATTATCCTAGTGCACTAACTTTTATGAACTTCTTAAATTATCTTAATTGCCACTTCATTCAGCCTTCTCAGCTCATTATAAAGATGAAATATTATACTTCTTCAAGTGTTTAACCTCTTCACTAAAGCTTTTTAAACAAAGCTCTCTTCATAAAAACTTTCTTAATTACGACGTGCATCTTTGATAATTTGATTTTGTTCTTTTATGAAATCTCAATATCAACATAGAAAATCAATTTCTTACATATGTATTTCAAAGTAAAAAGTTTTAGTGAACGTACCTACTTAAAAAGGACATTAAAGTTTCTGAAAATGAAAATTAAAAAAAAAGAAATATTCTTTTATAAATAACAACTAATTAGCGGACATTACAAAAAAAGAAGAAAAGTCATATTTAGCACTTCTATGAAGATGGAAGATATGAAAATATTCATGCTTACTTATGTACATCTTCCACATCATATTGAACACACATCTGCCACATACAATTAATTAACACCAGATTTGCGCCTGATTGTCCCAGTAATTGTGGCACACTTTATACTTTAAAATTAGTGTGTAACTGTGGTAAAACTTGAAGTTTTGCAAGAAGCGGAAAATTGTGGAAATTTCTTCTTTATTTTTATTAACACTATGGAAAATTACAGTACTTTTCGCTTATAACGAACTTCTGCTAGATACAGCGAATCAATCAGTCTGTAAGGCATTACAAATTATTTAGGGGGAAAAGATTAAAAAAAGGAGAAAATAAAAAACCTTTCATGCGAAATCAGTTTAGATGCAACAATGCATTAACCCATTAAGTACGGAGCGTTATGAAAACGCACCGTCAATAATTAGAATTAGATTATAATTGACCATTCTACACTATGCCACATTTATTTTATGCCGAAAGGCAGAAAAATATCAAATGTATCATTGTAAAAAAGAAAAAGTATCAACGTACCAAAATTTTTATAATATTTATAAATGAAGATAAGAAAACGATTTTGTTAACGAATAAAAATTTGTTTATTAATATAGAATGAAAAAATGTTTTGCAACAAAATAACACAAAAAAGGAACTTCAATCAAACAATTTGTCACACAAAGAACAACATGATTTTTAATTTTTTTTTGTATTCATGATAAGACGTCATACCACTCTTCACGAAATCGGCGGCTGATTTAGTGGAAACTGTAATTGCAATAGTAAAATTGATAAAGTAAATTGCCACTCGCAAAAATAATAACTTGTGGAAATACAACTGCCAATTATTTAGGGTTAAAAAGCACGAAATGTAATACATTTTTTTTAACAAAAAAGTATCAAAATAGGGCCAAAGGCAAAAAAAAGTATCCTAAAAAAAGCGGTGAAAATGTATCACTTTTGATCCAATTGGATCAAAGTGGTAGCACTGATTGGGTATATGCGCGGCGAACACCATGGCATTGTTGTTGCGACAAATAAGAGAGAGTCTTTACTCGTTCACATCTTGAGGGAATTTCGGTACAATCTCTGCAAAAATAAGTCACCACATTTGAGTTGAAACTTTGAAGGGAGAACTGCAATGATATGGTGAGAATTTTTTTTGCTCATTGAGTCAACAATAGTATTCTACTGATTTTCATGGATTGTTTTATAAAAAATATTTATTAATTTTTTTTTTGTATGAATATATAAATACTTTCTTCTATTTTATTTACTTGCTTCATTTTGCTAATTTTTTTTTTAAATTCCATAAAAAATCTAGGTCAATTTAACATTTATTTCAATGTTCTATCCACAAAGATTATATGCAGGTATTTATATATTCATATTGATATAAATATGCACATACCTTCACACATACATATATGCATACATATGTATGTAACTATTCACATACATATTCACATCGTTTTGCTGTCTTTTTTTTCTGTTAAATTATTCTGTTTTTCTCATTTTACGTATTGATTTGTTTAATTAACATTTTATTAATTCTAGAGCAATCATTTAAAGTTGTGAATCAGAACTTTCTTTTTTAACAGTTTTGATTTTATTTTTTTTCTAGTTAAATTTTATGATTTTCAATCGAATATTTTTTATTTTTTTTTTTTATTTTTATTCTTGTGAAATATTTCCAGCACTTTTACTTCTGTTCATGCATTTTTTGTACAATTATAAAATTTTTTTGTGGCAGTCGTTTGATTGAATTGTAGTTACTCATGCGTAAAGGATTATAATACATACACATACATACATATACGAGTATATACAGATATCTATGTTTTCATTGTATGTATTTACATACTAATGAAGGTGTTAAATATTCATTGATTAAAAAATTTGTATTGAAAAGGCAAAAAATTGAATTATATAAAATAAAATCTGTTTCGAAAACTATTTAAAATTATAACGCCTGAATAAGTTGCTTATATATTTTTGCATTCATGAATAAAAATACCTAATAATGGAAAGTTTTGACATATTTTTTTAAATTTTTGCAAAAATTGTATAACTATATTTAAAAAACCAAACTGTTGCAGCAATTCCTCTACATATTTCTAAAAAGAAAAAATAATATTAGTAGATAATATACATGGTAATGATGATTAACTTAGAAAAGTGATCTTCAATTCTTTTCGTCAGCGGTGACCTTTTGGCTGACATTCGCGGATTTCGCAGAGCCCGTAGAATATAAGTGGAACAAAAAGAAAAGAAAAAAACTTAAACGTGTAGCAGTCATACACTGAAGAAGTGAAACATCTTTTCTAACCTCTCATTTTAAATCATCTTAGCATTTTGTCTACTGAGAATTGATTTAGCATATGTGCATACGTATTCGTATACCTATACGCCAAATCAATTCTCAGGCGACGAGTTGTTCTCTATTTCCCTTCCCGTTTAACCAAAAAAAAAGAGGTGAGAAAAATCATCGTTGCCTACTCATAAACGCAGCCGAGTAGCCATGGCAGAATCGAGACAATAGTAAGAGAGACAATAAAGCTCAGAATGGAAATGAGAGCGACTTGTTGGATGCTGCTACCTCTATTATTCTGCCATGTGAGCAGCCAAAGCACATAATTTATTAGCCTGCTTTTACACACACTGATTTATGTCCGATTTTACTCACCAATTTTTACATATTCTCTTTTGATATCTTGTTCAATCGGCAACAGCTTTTATGCTCAACGATTTCGACCGACGGATTTTTTATTTCTATTGCTTCTGTGTTATTCGTTTTATATGAGTGGAACAGAGATGAGAAACTTACAAAAGGTAAACGTCAAAAATCGTTGGTAGAGCCGATTTTGACTCGTTCACTTTCGTCTCCCTCGTCAGCAAAAAACAGATAATCGGTGAGAGAAATCGATGTGTGTGTAAAAGCTGAATTACAAACACAGAGCAATTGTACTTAAATGAGAGAGTATTAGTTGAAATGGAAGAGATCAAGAGAACAAGAACTTCAAAGAGCAAGTTTATTTTCTTTGTTGTTGTTCTCACGATTTTTGATATTTTTGAACTAAGGAGGGGAGACGAAAGCGAGGTCGTTTAGCATCTAACGTTTATTTTATCTCATTAGGAATATTCATTTAAAAAAAATCTAATTAAATTCCACCACAAAAAAAAAAGATTTAAAAATAGCTCCTTAAATATTGTATAAACTTAGAATTATTTATGTAGTTTGTAACTGCAAAAAAAAAAGAAGAAAATTCTATGCATAGGTATTTCGTATTAATTTTTGTCTATACATTTACTCGTATTTATGTTGGTTGCTTTCTATATTTATGCATATTTCATTTTATAATAGTATTTCTATGTTTAATGGTGTGCGTATAATATTCTTTTTTGTGTGTTATATTTAAGTAAATCATAATTTATTGGAGCCGTAAAAGTAAAAAATAGGTATGTAGGTACTTTTTTTTGTGCTAATATCACGTTGCTATATGCTCGTATAACTTTTTGTTTTTCGTTTGTCATTTGGTTTGATCATAAATTTTACATTTTCGTTTGCAATTTTAACGAAAAATAAACCGCAAAACATTTTAGCTATTTTAGTGCAAAGTGGTAGTTAGCAGAGTAGGGGGAGACGACCCGACCCTCTTCGATATGTTTAAATTGCACAAAAACATACGCACACCCTCGCACACACAAATACAAACATAAATACGAGGCCACATTTATGCGCATATTAATAAATTGTTGCAGGTGTCAATGGTGCTATTGCTATTGCTATTATTGTTGTTGTGCTTTTTGTTATTTTTACAATTTTATAAATGCAATTAATTAAAAAAATATTTATGGTATCCATATATGCATATATGTATTTTTGTATATCTGTGTTTGTGTAATAATGCATGTTTGTGTTTTCCGTATATATTTGTGCATATTTAGTTGAATTTATTATGTGGTTATATTATTACATAAGGTAAAATATTGTATTATTTTGTGGTTGTTTACAATTATTGTATTTTCTATAATTGTGCATGTGTGTTTGTGTGTGTGTTTTTGGTGAATGATTGTACGAATGTGTGGGTGTTTTTTTAGTGAATGATTGTAGGTATATGCGCGTGTGTATTTTGGTGAATGATTGTACGTATGTGTGCGTGTGTATTTTGGTGAATGATTTTATATTCGTGTATGATTCTTTGTGTGTATTTTGCATTAGTGTGCATTTTGTGTGTGTTTTCGTATGATTTTGACACAATTTGTTTTTCAATTGTCAAATTGAGCAGTTTAAGTTTGTACAATTGTTTGCGGTTAATTTTTCATTAGAGATTTGAAAATTTAATTTGATTTATTTTGAGATTTTAATTAAGTTTATAAAGCCTGCCATTTTATTTTAAATGTTGTTGATATTTACGTTAGTTTTTGTACTTTTCTAATATTTTAAATTAATTTTTTTAAGCTCCTTAACATTTTTGTTCATACATACTCGAAACAATTAAACATAAATTCGTATATGCTTTTGAAAATAATTCATAAAATTGGTATAAACTTGCGGAATCAAGTGTAGTTACTTGTATGCACTAGCGAATGCAGATATTTCCTAAGGGGGAGAGGGTTTTTTTTGTCTCTTGAACATTTTTTATATTCATGAGCAACAATCAAAATGTATGAGATTTTCATCGGTAAGAGAGGAGAGAAAGTGAGGGATTGGGCTCACTTCAATCTCAATCCCAAAACCATTCTACCACCACCGACTTGCCTGGTTGTCTACATGTCTGTTGACTGCTGTTGAGGGCTTTTCAACCGAAAATAACCCTTTAGAATCGACTAGTGAGTGAAACAATGCAATTTGGTCTGAGTTTTGTTATAAGTTTTAATCTGAATATCGAGATTACGTTTGGTCTAAATTTGGTATACTTCTGTTTTAATTTTGTTTTTGAGTTTAGGCCTAATTTTTGGTCTAAATGAGGTCTGTTTTCTATATGAGTTTGGTCTGCTCTTGGTCAGATTTTTTGTTTTAATTTTAATCTAATTTTTGAAGTGGAAACTTCTTTAACGGGGCTGTCAAATAAAAAAACTTTGAAACGGAACAATTCAACATGAATGAGCTTTCCGATAAAAAAAAAATGAAACTGGCGATATCTCCAAAACCACACTATAGAATTAAAAATAGAGTTGATTTTCGGGGTCAGCGACCAATTTTACATAGGGATTGAATATTGGTGTTCATTGGTAATTTTGGCTGCAAACTAGTGTTATCAGAATAAATCTGATCTAAATTTGGTCTGCTTATGTTTTGAGTTTTGATTCTGAATTCGATTTGAATTTTGGTCAGAATTTTTGTTTGGAACTTTCAGGTTTGAATTTTTATTTCAATTTCAGTGTGAATTTCTATCAGGTTTTTGGACTGGATTTTTGTTTGATTTTTTAAATACATTAGGGTGAATTCAGACAACTTTATTCTTTAGCAACTGAAGCTAGGAATAAATGGGTAAATTTATTTGTTTATTTTTTGGTTTGGTCACCTTTTTAAGGTTAGCAATATCGAATTGAAGGAATCATGTGGGGAGAAATGGGTTTCTTTTGATCTAGTTGGGCAAAACCTGGTGATTTTTCAAAGTTTAAACCTAATCCTTGGATATTCATTTGTTTAATTGCCAAGCTCCTTTACATATTCCTTAATTGAATATGCGAATAATATAATTTTGAGAAAATAAATGGCATATCATGTTTTTTTTTTTTTTATTTAAAATATGCGTCTCATATTTACTTACTGTGAAATCACAGCACACATAGTTGCATGACAGCTCAATTAAGATTACTCTGGAAAACGGAAGAAGCTAAACAAATTCTTAATCACGTTGTTGTAGTTTGCGGCTTAGCGCGACTTCAGCTTAACACACAACATAGAACATAGACGAGTTAAAGTTTCTAGTTTTCTCTTTTTTCGAACTGTTTTTTGTTTGTCCTGATTTGTTTAGCCCAGTTTTAAGCTCTTAATTTGCATTTTTAAGCCAGAAAAAATTGTTTTGCATAATAAATGAGAGCTAGATTTAGAGCGGTTGGCATTTTTCTGTTTGTATTCACATTTAATCATAAAATTGGACATGGAATCAATTATGCATATGAAGTAAATTTAATTTTTTTTTTTAATACATACTTGTATACTTATATTGAATTAGGTATACGTAGCTTCCACTTACAATCCATTAGATTATCTATTTTAATTGACATTTTAATTAATTTTTCTTCTTCAAATAAAGCTCTTGTGTTTTAATAATGTAGTTGGTTTCATGTTTACGCCTACACAATAACAAAAGAGATTTATTCATACAAAAAAAAAAAAAAAAAAAAAAACAAAAATAACTTACGAAAACAAAATAGAATAAAAATGCTAATCGAATATAAGCTAAAGTCTACTAAAGTATTCTTAAGCAGCTTAATTACAAGTGTATTGCATATACATAAATATATACACATACATACAAACACACATACATATAAAACCAAGGACACCTTTGCCCACAAAATTAATGCAACACCCTAACAATAAAATAACAAAAACAAAAAATCTTTTTTGTTTCATGAGGCAAAAAAAAAAAAAATAAGAAGTTAATCGAAAGGTTAAGCCAAACGTGGATATTATGTTAATTTTTTTTTATGTAGTACTATAAAAGAATATATAGAGTAGCCTACTGTATTTCCATTGTGGCTATATAGTTGTATATGTATTGCCTATATGTGCTTATATCTTTTCTGTGTTGGTGAGTGCATGTACGTGTGTGACATAATCCAGCCGTTAAGGATAAAAGCACGTTGCGGATGAAACTGCTAAATAGACAGGAATGAAAGGAGAAGAAGTAGAAAATGGCAAATGGCAATTGGCAACATCAGTGTGTAGTCAATTAAAAGAACTTAAGACCTTCAAAATGTCTTTCCAATTTCAAGCACACACATGTGGGAAAATGTTTAAGATTTTTAAAGTATACTTAAATAATCAAGAGATTAAATGAATTTGCAAGTTTCTAGAAAAAGTTAAATGAATGAAATTTAAATAAAATTAAGAGTAAAATAAAATTGTCGATCTCCCCGACGGGGAATTGAACCCCGGTCTCCCGCGTGACAGGCGGGGATACTCACCACTATACTATCGAGGATTACTGAGAATTATTAAGTATAATTTGTTAAAGAATTAAATAAAGTACTTAATAAAATACTTCAAATATAGTACAATAAATGAGTCAATCATTAAGAAAATGTGTTTGGTTTTCTAAGTAACTTGTTGTCTTTTAGTGTTATATTATTTTAAAGTTGAAGAATTTCACCTATTATAACTACACAGTTTACAATAATAAAATATACGACATTTTTGTTTACTCTCACTGTTTCACTATTACTCTGAGTAAAAGAGAATGTCAGAGCTGCCTACATTTTATTTTATATGGCAACAAAAAATAAAAGTCAAGAGTTTTGTAACTAGCGCATTAAATTGGCAACACTGATCGCAGAGAACAAAAACAAATGATTGATATTTACTTCAGAGTGCACTCTCTCAGTTTTAGATGCGCTCATTCTCTAAAGTAAAACATTCCCTTTTTACCTCGTACCAGAACTTTGCTCTAAAGATTGAATAGGGTTATTATTTCGTCTGCCAGTAAAATTTAGTTATTGTATACTTTCCAAAATATTTTTTATTCAGAAAATTGAAGTACATAGTTGAAACTTAAGAGATATCACTAAAGTTTTGAGTAATAAGACTGAATAATTGTTAAAAAATTTAAATATCATGCAGAATAAAAAAAAAATTGTCGATCTCCCCGACGGGGAATTGAACCCCGGTCTCCCGCGTGACAGGCGGGGATACTCACCACTATACTATCGAGGATTGTTGTGAATTATTTGGTACAATTTGGTAAAATAAAATATCAATTTATTGCACAAAGGTTATGTTCACATTGCCATAAAGATAACACCTAAATTTGTGTGCAATTGAAAATTGCGAATATTGTTGTTGTTAACAAAAATAAACCATAAATTATTATAAAAATTTAAAAATACCTATTTAAAATTTAAAAACAAAAACAATTGAGGTTTTTTGGAAATATACAAACTGCTGCAAAGTTCAGGGACCCAAAATAATTATTATTAAAATCTAGATGAAGCAAAAAATTGCCTACAATTTGGAAATTTGAATTAATGCAATATTTATTCATATTATATTTTATATTTTAAGAAACTTTTTACGTTCACTTATCATTATTATGAGTGGAAAAATAATTTACGTTGCCATTAGCTTTTATTTTATAACAACAGTTTTCTACGTTCACTTGTAATTATTATTAGTGTAGAATTCGAAACCAAAAGAAACTTTTGTTTGAAATTGGAAAAAATTTTCAGGTCAAAAGACCGAAATTTAATTTTTCAATCAAAAATTTTTGAAATTTTAGTAATCTGTAATTGTAGAAATATGAACCAAATGCAAAAAGCATTTTGTAATAAGATTAAGCGGCTGTCCAGGGATACGTTTAACCCAAAACGGCCCATTACAATAACATTTTGAACATTAGTTGTTATTTTATAATGTTAATTGTTGCTATAAAGCTTGGTAATTAGAAAAACTATTTTTGCATATTATTTTTATTTATAAAGTGCAACTATAGAGTACTAGAATTAAAAAAAAAAAAAATTAATTACCGTTCGAATATTAAATAAAATCCGCAATTTCGGTTAAAATTACGATACTTTTAAGTGAGATGCGTGACCTGAAGATATCTGATTTGAAAAAAAAAAAAATGTTTCCCTTGTATTTATTTGGATGACTAGAAATTAGGACTTTATAACTTCTCGGTTTTCCAACATTTATGATAGGTTAACGTCCCGCAAAAAATGTTGACCTTTGTGAACAATTTGCAAAATTACAAGATTCTGAAAGGGATTTTCTTTATGATTATGATTATTCCTGTATCAGAATTTTTAATAAGTTTTTGACGTAGAATATATCGTCGTCGTGCAAGCAGAAATCACTAAGTCCAAATTAACTTTTTTAGTTGGATTAATTAGCTTCTATAATTCGAATGACATAATAAATTCGATTTTTGATGATGCAGTTAAAACGTTTACTAATGTATGTATCAATCTGTTTACTTTTTAATTGTTGCCAGTGTTCGTAGAGCACCATGCACTTAATAAACAAACTTCACCTCAGAAATTAAAAAAGTAGTCTTAGTAAATTCTGCCAGAGCGACGGTATTATTCGGAAAGATAGGTATGTGAAATGGAGGACAAATTTTTATAGACCTTTTTATAAACTTTAAGTGTGTTTATTGAGGATTTAAAATATTCCAGTATTTTTATTTATTTTATTTATTAACAAAATATCTAACTTTCTTGTTAGTTTTATGAGCACTTGATCGTAAAAAAATAAGCCATAAAATTTATCCGTTTCTATGTACTATTGCTTGTGCTGTAGAAGTCATGTGGTTGTTGTAATAATTCAAAGCATTGTTATTGCTATTATTAGCATATGAACAAACGGAAAACACGAGAAGAGTTCGTCAAAACAAGCGATTGAAGCCATGCAGTTGTTGTAACCATAGGCCACATGAGACTACTCTGAGAGAGGTGTCGTCGGAGATTGAGTTTTTTTTTTTTCATATTTTCGTCTGGGGATCGGGTTCATACAAATGAGTAGAGACGATGACGTCAGCTCTCTCAATGTCGTTTCATGTGCTTTATTGTTGTAATTAATTGCGTTTAATATTTAATTCAACGATTGTGTACATATGATACTAACCAAAAAAAAAAAAAAAAAAGAAGGCTCGATGAAAAGCTAATATTTTTATTTAAATTAGAATATGCAAACAATCGAAAAATTGATTTCCTTGCGTGACAATACTACAAGTTATTATAATATTGACAAAAAGTGTAAATAAAATCGAGTTAAAGAAATAAAAAAAAGGCTAATATTTTCTCTCCCCAGCGTAATTCTATGTCTACTGTTATAATTTTTTCTCTGGAGCTATAATTAAGGATAAAGTGTTTTTATAAAATATAAAATATTTCATTTTCTGTGACATATTACATAACTATCTATGGTTATATTCTACGACTGCCTTTATCTCTTTCAAATTCAAATAAAAAAATTGTAAAAAAATTAAGTTATTCGATTTGCATTATTCATCATAACGACAACAATAATATCAGGCATCAGCCGGTTTTTGTTTGAATAAAGAGCGAAAGCGTTTAACTTTTTCTTTTTTTTTTGAGTTAGATAAAAAATATTCCAATGATTTTTTTATTCTATCGAATTAATATTTTTATCTGTGTTGCGTATCACAGTTGCATTACCTCCAGTGGGATAATGGCCTTAGAGTTCAATTTTTTTTGGGTAAACGATAAGATGTACATACATATTTATGGAATAAATCTACGGATTTCTTAAAAGGAGAATAAATCGAACATATTTTTGAATATTTTTAATGATTTCTATTATATATATACTAGTCTGTAAGGCCCCAGTAACTGGGGCTATTTTTTTTTTTTGCTCAAGAAATCTCTTTATGAAAAACCAAATATCAAAAGAGAACCAAACTACTCGTTGGTGTTTGTTTTGTTATTTGTGTATGCAGATCAGCGATGCCAACTTGCGGGGAATTCTCCGATTTGCGGGGAATTTTACTTAGTGCGGGGAATCGGGGAATGAGCTGTTTTTTGCGGGGAATTTGAAGTCGTTCAGCTTTTAGTAATTAAAGTCTGTAGAATATTTTTTGTCAAATTTCATATTTTGGGTCTTAAAATCTTCATCTTTTCTTAAACAGGCCCTGCAATTTATTGGTGTGGAGAAATTGATATTTAAAAAAGTGTGCTATTTGAAAGTATTATATTTTGAAAGTATTTTGTAGAAATTTCAGAGAACGCAGAGTGCTTTCATAGATATGGACGATTATAGGGCCGAGTGTCAGTCAGGCCATAACAGTCGCACGACGCTTCGGCTTCCCTTTAGGACCTTCAGAAAAGCTTCGACCAGCACCTCTTGATTAATAACTCTTAATCACTTCTGACTAACCTTACTAAAACTAAACTTACAAATTACGGTCAACCAGCATAAAGGAGATGAAGTTTATTTTATATGTTAAAAACTCATGGTCAAAACTTTGAACCCATTTTTCTCAAAACAAAGTTTTTTGCCATTTTTTATTGGAGTCAAAAGAAATCCCATGTCTGTTGAGAACTTTGATGTCCAAAAATGGGCTAAAGCTTATATCTTAAGAATTCCGGAGTCAGAAAGTACGTTTCTATTAATCTACCAGTCCCATAAAAATTGGTTAAGTTTTGGACCGAGAAAGTTCAGGGTTGCCTTAAAATAACACTCACTGAGGTCAATTGCGTTTTTGTAAGATGTTTGTATGGAAAGTGCGTGTATCGATGTTATAATGTGAAATTATACCAATGCGGGGAATTCGATCGAAAATCGGGGAATTTCTCGAGGGTTATCGGGGAGAGAGAAAAAAGGGAGGTGGCATCCCTGATGCAGATAGTTCGTTAGATAATTCTGAGAAATGCCGGTATTCATGTCTTCTCTGTCTCTCTCATTTGTTATTTACTCCCGCTTAAGCAATGATTTTTACAACGATGAATGCAATGCTCTGTTCAATGAGTGAATTTTAAAGAACTTCCAAAGCTAATATTTTGGAATTGGCTAAACCGATTTTAAATCTGATACTTTTTGGCTAACCTACTCGTGATTGATTGTGTAGCACTTCTGGATCTTCTGGAATAAAATTGTAGTTACACTAATAAATGTATAGATAACGATTTAAGTCTTTATCTCATACATAATATGTATGTATAAGTTTTTTAAATTATAATAATTTCCCCACTTACTTAAAAGAAAAATCTAATAAAATAAATTGCCGTTCTCCCCGACGGGGAATTGAACCCCGGTCTCCCGCGTGACAGGCGGGGATACTCACCACTATACTATCGAGGATTGTTATTGATCATGCGGTGTAATTGTGAATATATACCTAAAAAAAAGCTCAATGAAAGCGTTTAAGAGCTTTCTTTGAGCACAGCCAAAAATACAGATAAGCAGAATAGGTGCTAAAAATAGCCAAAAAATAATCATTTATTTGGTTAACAAGTTTCTATGTGTATAACAGCAAATGATTAGAACTCACATTTTTTTAATTTAAATTCATAAGCATGACCTTTATATAATTTGAATTAATCTAAGCTAAATAAGACAATATTAAAAATATGGTAAAATTCATTTTTGCTATTTTTTGTGACATAGAGATTTAATAAAAATAAAAAAATAGAAAAAAATAAGAAAACACTGAATACGCACAATTACGTGCCTTACATTTTTGCTTACACGGTTTAATATTCATATGTGTACGCATTGGTATGCATAAGTGTATGTGAATGTGTGCGTGTGTATGTACTTGATTCAACAGGATACGTGCAACGTATGTAAACAATTTCCATTTCTATTATTGAGCATTGTAGGTAGCATATGTTTTGTTTTGTTTAAATGTATGAAAATGATGGTAAATTATAAATTTGACCAACAAATTACGTTTTTGAAATGTACAGTAGCCAGCTAAAAAAAATTTCATAAAAATTATTATTACCTAGTATATTTAAATGCAAATATATTAATCTTTAATATTTGTAAAAATATTTATTTAAAACACGCAAATAAAAAATTAATATATTTTTGTGTGGTTTTTAATTTTTTTCCTTTTTTTTTTGTGGGAGTATCTAGTGAAAGAAGAGAAAAGGGCAATGGAGGAAATTGTGGTTTCCGGTTTTCAACAAAAAAAAAAAAAAAAGAAGAGTAAAAATTAATAAAAATGTGTTTTTGTTGTTGTTTGTTTACAATAAATTCAAAAGTGTTGTATGTGTATGCAAATTTATTATTTTGTTGTAAACCTCAGTTGACATTTTAAATCACAATGAAGGTAATACACAAACATATGCACATGTATGTATGTATGTATGTATGTAAGTTCTATATTCATACACATATATATTATAGGTATCCATATATGTTTTTATATATAACAGCTAGGCAGACAGATAAACAGGCAGACGGACAGGCTGTTATATGAACGTTGTCACTTTCGTCACAACACATTGTTGTAAAGTGCAATGGACAATGAACTTTTTGACATAATATTTGCATGTATATGTACATAACCTATAAATTAAAAATTAACGCATTATTACAATTTGTGTGATGATGTGGAATTTTTTATTTTTTTTTTAATTAATATTTGCCACATTTTGTTGAGTTTGGCATGAATGTGTATTATATAATTTATTATCAATATGATTGCTAAATAATGATAATTGAATTGTTAATTGTTAAGGAAATATGAATGTAGCTTGTTAGTTTCAACTAAGAAGCATGAGTTTATTTACTTTATCTGATGGTATCAACGACGATTGGTTTTAGTTGTCAATTGGATAACTCACTCAACTTTTGGTTCCTTCAAGTTGCGTATACACCAGAGGTTCTACCAGATGTTATTTCGACTCTAATTGTGCTCTGTTAATAAGTTCTCATTGCTAGTCAGTGATGCCAACTAATTTTTTCTTTCTCCGCGATAGCCCTCGAGAAATTCCCCGATTTTAATTTCGAGAAATTCCCCGATATAATTTCATATTATAACAGCGCGACATGCACTTTCCATATAAACATTTTACAAAAACGAAAAATTACTTAAAATTGACTTCAATGAGTTATATTAAGGTGACCCTGAACTTTCTCGGTCCAAAACTTAAGATTTTACTTCAAGAGACTCCACTCTCAAAATCGATCCGGCTCAAGCTTGCACAAAGCTTATTCCTATTGCCACACCAAATTTGAACAAGATGGGGTGTTTCGAGTTACAAGACGTTCAGCCCAATTTCGGACATTAAAGTTCTCAAAGGAGAAATAATGGGCTCTGTTTTTACTCAAAAAAAAATGGCAAAAACCTTATTTTGAGAAAAACGAGTTCAAAGTTTTAACTATCGGTTTTTAATATATAAAATATATTTCATCTTCTTTATGCTGGCTGATCGTAATTTGTAAGTTTACAGATTAGTCAGCTAGGATTAACAGTTATTAATCAAGAGGTGCTGGACTAAGGCATAGCTTTCGGAACGGTCGAAAGGGAAGTCGAAGCGCGGCGCGACTGTTTTCGCCTCACTGACAATCGGCGCTATTATCGGCTAAATCTGCGAAATTTTCACAAAATACTTTCGAAATATAATACTTACAAACAGCACTACTTTTTAAAAATCGATTTCTCCAAACAAATAAATCGCAGGGCACACTTAAGAAAAGACGAAGATTTTAAGACCCAAAATATGAAATATTGCGTAAGTTAAACATTTTACATTACATAAAATTTGACAAACAAAATTCTACAGACTTTTATGACTAAATGCTGAACGACTTCAAATTCCCCGCAAAAAACAGCGGATTCCCCTATTCCCCGCACCCAGTAAAATTCCTCGCAAATCGGGGAATTCCCCGCAAGTTGGCATCGCTGTTGCTAGTTGTCATTTATATTTGCAGTCGACGTTTTTACGATAATAATAATTTTTTTCTGCAATCAATAGAGCAACTATTTTCTATGTTTTACAAGATCTGTGCAATAATTTCTAAATTATGGATGGTCAGAAAACTGTGTAAACCAATTGAAAAAAATATTTTTTTACTCTTTTAATTTCTACTGTTAATGAAATGATGAATTCTAATGTAATTTTTTTATTCATTTCCAGATCACAGCCACTTCTTCATTGAACTTTTTTATTATACACAAAGTAAGTAATATTTTCAATCATAAGTTACCCGAATTTGAAGGATTCTGTAATCAGAAATTATAATTAAATTATTTAAATGATAATGTGAATCACTGCGCATCCAGAGATCTCTTTCCATTTTTTTTTCGTCCCTTTAAAATTTTTTTTGATACATGACCAACGATCAAAATATATGAAATTGCCATCGGTGAGAGGAGGAGGCGATAGGGGAATAACCTCAAAACCAAATAAAATTTCAAAAAAGCAATATCTAAGAAAATGTTAAAGAAAAAAAAAATAATAAAACATGGTTAACCACGCCCACTTGTCGTTGAATCTTTGAAAAAGTTATTTTTTAAAAGAGTGTAGAGAATTTTAAGTAGTCTTATGCCTACGTCAAATTCAATCAAATTTCATTATTTCATTTAGGAAATTCTCTTTTTATCTTTCTTTGGCAGGGAATATGACATAGTGAAAACCAGGTATTAGTTTTCCATCTTGCTACATATTTACTTTTCTTGAGAGTTTATGACTAACTACACAGAGAGGCCGATGTAGCAGAGTAAACTCTACATCTGCTCTCTCACTATATTTCTCTCTGCAAGTCATTGCACATTGAGTGCAATTGTTTCACGTCTATCTGCATTATTTATAACTGTTTCAACTAAAAAAAAAGCTTAAACGAAAATTTCAATTAAAAGATATACATAGGAATTAAAAAACTTATATTTCAAATGTCAACATTTAATTATAGTTTCATTATCTACTCTTCGTAAGAGCTTAAAACTAACTGCACATTGAGCACAGCCTGCACATTACGCAGTCCAGCGTAGCAGAGAGAGGCTCTGCTCTCTCTCTCTCTCTGTTTCTCTCTGAGAGCGGTTAGCCGCCGCTTCAACAGTGCTGCCAACTCAGCGCTTTTCCCGCTAAATTTAGTGCTTTTTGAAAATTAAAACGCGGAAAAAAGTGATTTAGCGGTCAGCGGGTTTTTTAGAGAATTTTTTTCAATTTAAAAGACAATAAATGCTCCTGAATAATCCTAACAAAATTTTAATCGAAACAATGCAATTTTTTACTTCATTTCACAACATGAACATTCAAGTAAACTGCTGTAAGTTGAGAATATGTGTTATCTTCGGAAAATCAAAGAAATTTTCATTTTCTAAAAGTAGCAAATGTGTGCGTGTATTAGCGAAAAAGTTGAAATGTATTGAGAAAAAAATTTAGCGCTTTTTTTTAAAAGAAAATACGCGCTTTATTCTTCATTTTAGCGGATTTTGAGAAACAAAAGTTGGCCACACTGCGCTTCAATGATGCTTCAATATATTATATTCGAATTCGTTCACCTACAGAATGTTTTCTCTCTTGTGAGAGGAGAAACATTGTAAACATTTTCTAAGGTTTGTTGCCGCCACGGATCATTTTTTTTGCGAATTCTTCAATTACTGGGAACTGTAATTGGTAACTAACATTTCCATAATGGAGTTGAAAATATTAACTACCAATTACAGTTCCCAGAAATGGCAAAAAAAAGAAAATTGATTCCGTTAAAATTATAAGGAATCGGAAGGGAGGAGGAATTCAATATTTTAAAATAATCAACTCTGGCCCTGAGAAACTATTGTTAAAAGATTTTCTTTTTTGAATATGAACTCTAGACTGATATTGTCTGATGATTGATCTGGAATTGGTCAGTGACATTCAGGAGATTTTTGACTGTGCCGTCTTCGATTGAAGCAGACATCTCTCCTTCTAAGTCTTCTCTTCTCCTTTCCCTCCCCCCCCCCCCATCTTGATCTCTCCTCCCTCCTCTTTTCTTCTCTCTTCTATTCACAGCTCCCTCCTACCCCCTTCTACCTTTTCTTCTTTCCTACCTTCTCTATCTTCCAAAATGACCTCACATAATCCTCGTACAGATATCTAACCCAAAGAATAATGCCATTACATTACGAGTGACATTACAGAAACTGAAACAAATATAAATATCTTTAAGTAGATTACAGATTAAATGCCAAAGTTCGATCGAAAGATCGAATTAAAAATCAATCTATTTAAAAACACTTTAAATTTTTTTTTTTTTTTGTAATTTCTGTTTTCTCAAATGTCATATGCTGAGACTTAATTAACTACACGTCAGACGTTGCAAACAACAACGACAAAAATTAATTATTGAAATTTTAATTCCCCAGCTGATGTACGCCTGCATGGTTTATGATACATACATACATATATACATGTGTATGTATGTATGTTTGTGTGGCGTTATATTCATGCCAGCGTTAATAAGCCGCTGTAAATAAAAACATCATATTTATTTTTAAGTTGGTTTTTTGTTTGCTTACTTATTGTGAAGCAGCAACAACAACCCTTGAACATGGACACGTACACACGCGCACATACCCACACACACACACACACATGTGTACAATCCCGATGACCTATGTAATCAGTGACCTCAATTGTTATTGTGACATTACAGACCGCAAACAGCAGCAGTAGCAACACCAACAGCATTAACAACAATAACATTAACGTGAATATGGTTTGAAGGTATGGGTGCAATTATTGAGGGGGCATGGGGGGGGGGGAATTAATTTTATTTTATTTTTTTTCCCTCCCCCCCCCCCACATTTAATGAATTTTTACCCAATTGAAATGAAATCTTGCATAAATTTTATTCACAATTATTTTATTAACACATCAAGTCACGGTATTGCTACTGCAGTTGCTACAATTTGTTGCTGTTGTCAATATGATGTTGTTGATGTTGTTGCAGTTGTTGTTGATGTTGTCAACATTCGCGTTGCATTTCATGACATTGTTATGTTGACACTGTGGATATTTTATGTACATCAATCGATTTTCACTTTTGAAATGAGATGCACCATTGAAATTTAACACGTATTCAAATTAATTAATTTGCATTTCAGGAAATTTTTGATTAATTAAACCAAAGCAGTGTTGCGTTGAACGTGACACATGTACACAGGGCAGTGAATATTTATTTATAACAAAATAAATTGCGTGGAAATAAATAAAAAAATATAAAAAAAAAGTAAGGTAAAAGCTTCCGATTGGAATTGAAACTATTTAATTAAAAAAAAAAAAAATGAGGTTTTAAGTGACATTTAGAAAATTCATGCATTGGGAAGTAATCTTATTATTTATTGTATATTATTTTTTAAACAAATTAAGCACACTATGGATAATATGTTTCATTTTGTATTTGCTTTTTATACAAAATTACGAAAAATGTTGAAAATTGTTAATCTTTAGATAAGATAGTCAAATTATGACTGATATTCAATGACAAAGAGAGAAAAAGTTTGAGTTTCGTCGACATGTTGGCAACCAGGCATTCAAATTTTCCTATTTCTTGTCAACTATTTCACGCTCTCTTTTAGTTTAGTCTTTCAAATCAATATTTGGTTTATTTCGTATGTGTTCTCTGCTATCATCGACAAGAGAGTATTGTTGGCTGAAGGACTCTCTCTTTTTAGTTCATTCTTTCAAACCAACAGTTTGCTCAATTCATATGTTTTCTCAGCAATTTGCACGTAATTTACAAGCTTTCTTCTTCGTATTCATGCTCTTTCAATTTTTTCTCTCGTTCTCATGCTCTCTCATTATTTTGCGCAATTAGATTGCGCTCTCAAAGTTTTAATTGGGATCTTCGGAAATTCCCACTTAAATTTTAGCTATGCGACATTGATGTGTATGACAGTAATGCAGCGTAGGTCAAAGACTTGCACGCAGGCAAATGAACGTAAGAAATTTCACACATACAGAGCTCATTTCTATAGAAAGAGTGCGCAATCGATCATTGTGTATGTATAGGTGGCAAACACATACAGAACTTCTACAGGCTCGCGACTGCATAATTGACACTGTAAACACTCTCAATTGTAGTCGGTAGTAGAGAGATGGAATTAATGAACGGCTGCAACAGCAACAACATCTGTTGAATTTCAAAACAAAATCAATTTTTTTCTTTTCATTCTTCTTCTTCTGTTTTGTATTTACGCTCTCACTTTTCTTTTTTTCTGTTTTGTTGCTGTCAAATGAGAAATAAATTTTAATACGACTGCGACTACAAATGGAGTTATGTTGTCATGCAGTCGTGTAGTTGCCAAATTTTGCAGTTTTATTAAAGCGTGTGTATTTTTAATTTTGACAGATGCTGTCGCAACACTGTCGCTCTCTATGTGTTTATAACATTACTCTTCATTATATTATATTAACTTAGGTTTTAGTCTCTTTCTAGCCAGAGATGAGTATTGACACACAAAATTAAGAACTGTTTCTTTCTCTTCTTCAAAGTCTCAGAGAGAGAGAGAGAGAGAGAGAGAGAGAGAGAAGAATAGAGGTAGCAGCATCCCACATGTCACTCTGATTTTCATTCTGGACTCAATTGTCAATTCAAAAATTATATTGTATGCATAACGTGTGTGTGTGTGTGTGTTTCGTGATTTCAAGTCATATAAAAACCATTACGCTCAGCGCTCTCACTTCATGGTTTAACAGTTAAGCTTATGCTTGGTTCTCACTATGTCATATTCCCTGTCATAGAGAGATAAAGAGAGAATTTCCTATATGTTGGCCAATTTGATTGAATTTGAGATAGTGAAAACCAGTCATTAGTTTCCCTTCTGGATTATTCAGCCATGGTAGATTCAAAACCGAAATACTAAGCAAAATTAAATAAACAAATTAAATTAAATTCTGTATTTAATATACAATATGAAATTATTATCCATGAAAATCATGTAAATATGTTGTCATTAAATGTTAAAAAAGCTCCTTATGTCTAGCCAAAAAAAAAAAAAAAAATGCCAATATCAATGCACGTTTTAAATGTTCGAATTGCGGTTTCCGGTTTTATTATTTCTGGTTTCATTTTCTGGTTAACCGCTTAACGCACTCTAACCACAATTGCAAAAGAGCGCAAAAAAAAAACAAACTATTTTCAAAAACAAAATAAAAAATGTTTTAAAACAACGAAATAAAGGAAATAAAAAAAATTCTAATTGAAAACCAAAACGTAAAAAAGTTTTTCAATTAAAATGCAAACACTAGTGTGAAAATAACGCAGTACACTATTGTAAGCAGGAGTTGCCAACACATTGCCAAACAATTCCCTTTGCGTGGTCTCTCCTACTTCTACTTATACATACACACATACATATAAACATACAACGGTTGGTCAACGGAGGCAAACTTAAATAATTGCGGCGAAAAATGTGTCTGCTGCAGAAATAGTTGAGTATAAAGTGAGACGCAAATAAATCAAATTAAAAGAAGTAGAGAAAAAGTAAAAGTGGCAAGGCTGGAAAGGATAAACTGATGGAGGTTGGTGACGGTGAAGGTGGTAGCGGTGGAGCTGGTAGCCTAGGATAAATGTGCATTGACCAAAGCACGAAGGTAACCGAGCACCTTGCTGCTTGGTGGAGTAGAGCAGCTATCAAGAGAGAGAGAGAGAGAGGGAAAATAAGGCAAATAAAATGAAGTGGTTGTAGAAATTACAATTTCATTTTGTATTTTTGCTTAAATAAATCAAAATGAATACGTTAAAGTGAAAGGCAGAAGGAGAAGAAGAAGAAAAGCAACAAAAGCATAAAGTGTGCAATCACTTGAGCTGGTTAAGCTAAGCTACTGTGTAGTTAGACCCCACGAGCGTCGGCAATACCATAGTAGACTGCAGTCGAGTGTAGTTTGTTGTCTTTCGTAGAGTAGATTGATATCTAAATTACTTTTGCTAAGAGTTTTAGAGCGAGAAGGGAAAAGAGAAATATGGCGAGAGGTTAATGTTGCGTTTGATTATATAAATTAAAATTACACAAACAACAACAACGGCAACGACTAGGGCAACAATAGCAATTGAAATAAACAGTACAGCAAAGTTGCCTCAATAACAACAACAACAACAACAATACATTTGTATTTTCAATTGAAATCCTTAAGAAAACACAATGCAAGAAACTTCTAAAGGAAAAACTAACTGCGCAAGCAAATTAAGTTTTAAATTAGAAATACCCCTTTTTAAGATTGCCTGCCTGCCTGCCTGCCTGCCTGTTGGCACGCCCATTTTTAGCTTTTATTTAAAATTGTAACATTTAAATGAGCGCTAGGAATTGGCAAAGAGGGAATGGGGTTATGGAAATTTCAATAGTTTCCGTTTCCGACATTTACTTACAATTCAAATGCTTTCTTATTGTTCTTTTCTTTTTTTTTACTTTTGATTTGTTTTTGCTTTACTTTTCCTTTTTGCTGTTGTTTTTGATGTTGCGATTACTCTTGGTATATTCCGTTTTTCCCGTGTAGTAAGCAACTAAGTACTTACTGCTGAAGAGTGCGCACAATTTAAATTGAAATTTACATTAAAAAATCGCTTTTTAAATTACATACATACATACATACTACATAGCAAACGGTGGGAATAATTGGTCGGAATAGGCGTTGTAATAGCCACCAATATGGCCGACATCATTTTAACCGGAAGTATATTACTGGCTATATGGAGAGAGAGAGAGAGAGAGAGCTCAGACCGCAATTTAAATTGTGCCGTGCCACCACGTTTTAACTTGATTTTTGCTTTTTTTGTTTTTATTTTTACTGACTACTGATTGGTAGTTTAGATTTTGATTAACATTTTAAATTGAATAAGTTTTTAGTTTTTTTTTTCGATTCTCCATTTCTCCTGTTGTTTTATTTCATTTGCAAATTTTATTGAATTCTGAGGGAGGAAATACTCGTAAATGGAATGAGGAATATTTACTTGTATGTTATATTAATGAAGATTTTGATGGTATTTGTTTTACATTTAATATTTTAATTTACCGGAATACCGCTTTCATCTTACTCCCTTTTTCAAACATAATTTGACAGTTTCAAGAGACTAGTCTCCACGTCTAAGAGCTGACTATATATCATAGAGTACATGAGCAGACACTGAGAGAGCCGACGTCGGGCTCATACAAATGAGCAGAGACGTCGCCTCATACAAACGAGCAGAGACGTTGGCTCTCTCAAATGAGCAGAGACGTCGCCTCATACAAATGAGCAGAGACGTCGCTTCATACAAATGAGCAGAGACGTCGCCTCATACAAATGAGCAGAGACGTTGGCTCTCTCAAATGAGCAGAGACGTCGCCTCATACAAATGAGCAAGGACGTCGCCTCATACAAATGAGCAGAGACATCGCCTCATACAAATGAGCAGAGACGTCGCCTCTCTCAATCGAGCAGAGACGTCGCCTCTCTCAATCGAGCATAGACGTCAGCATTCTCAAATGAGCAGAGATGTAAGCTTTCTTAAATGAGAACGGAAGTTGGCTCTCTCAGTGTTATCGCATCTCCTCTATGCTAAGTATGACAGTGATGATAATGTTGGTACAATTGTGTTTTTTTTTAGTACAATTTGAAACCAAAACGTACATTCGTACCACAACAGCAATTTTGGTACATTTGCATTCAAATAGCAGAATTGCGTATATTTTTTCCTATTTTCTTTTCGTTAAAAGTTTGTTCAGTCGATTATACTATTGTCGTTTTCTACTTCACACAATCATTCCCTGAATTGTATGAGATCATAATATTTTTATTGAAATTTGGGAATCCAGATTGAGTATAATATAATCTTTCTCGAGTTTTAAGGAATTTTTGAGTAGTTCAAAATGTTATTTTGGAAGGAGAAATTTGTGCTCTAAACCTATAATCGGTTAAGTCGTTTTTAAAAATTATAGATGATATCGAGTTTTTCTTACTGCTTAGATTTTGTATCTAAAAAACAGTACATTGAACTTGTATTAAAAAATCAATAAAAATAAATCAGTACAGTTTTGCTTTTTATTATTAGCTCACTTTTCAAAATCGCCGGAGCAAATCTGTTTCCTTTATTTCTCTAAAAAGTAAGTACTAAACTGGAAATGGCTAGATTAATTAATGAATTGGGAGAAAAATCGAAAAAAAATTTTTCCGGCATTTAAATAAATTTTTTTTAAAACCTGTATTTCTGTTCAATGCATAAATTTTCATTTAATTTAGTTTTTAAAGTAATAATAAATTTAAAATGTTATTAAGATAAAAGTAAGTTATATTGGTTTTAAGGTATAGATTTAGAAAACTCCGTAATAAAACCATCAAAAATTCAAAAATTAGTAGATTCGCCTACTGAATTTGAATTTGGAAAAAAAAATCTTATAAAATCAGTACGTACACTGACAAAACCAGTATGTCTGGCTACTCTAACTGTAAATATACGTAAGACTTCCGAATTTCAATATTTTTTTGTTTTAAGCCATGAAAAAAAGGAAAAAAATTGCTCGCATAGAGTAGCAATCCATCATCGCCAATCAAAGAGCTTACCAATTAGTTGTCGGGTTTTAGACCCAACTCTAAGTTGTCGATTGCAGTAAGTTAGGAATTAAAACATAAGATCTGAAAAGCTGTAAAAATCCTAAGATTGAAAGTAATAAGTTTTGATAAAAAATTTCGAATATCGTAGAGTTTACCATAAAAAAAACATGCCCCGAGTGAGGCTCGAACTCACGACCTTAAGATTATGAGACTTACGCGCTGCCTACTGCGCCATCGAGGCATATACAAGGAATGCAAGGCCAGACTTGCATTCATTAATGCTAAAATGATAAGAGCAAATTTTATATTTAAAATTTTTTTTTTTTTTTTAATTTAGATTTTTAAGCTTATGCTGATATGAAATACTTCAATCATCAGGGTTTCAATCTTACCAAATGCTTAAAATCATCTTTTAAAGTCGGAAATATTTTAGTTTTCATTTTATTGAAAGCTGCAAGTTAATTTTTATTTTAATTATTTACACTTATATTTTGCATTGTGATTAATGACTCATTTTTGTTTAGTTTTCCGAAACGAATGATCTCCATTATTTAACCCTTTGAAGCACCGATTTTTCTGGTAACTGTATTTTCATAAAAATAGTTGCATTAACAGTTTTTGGGGTCGTTGATCATGAATCTGTTATCAGGATCAAACACTTATTACCATATACAGACCTATCGAGAACAAATAGGCTGACAAGTGAAAATGTTCACGTGAAAATTTTTTCACGATAGGCTTAAAATAGTTTTTTGGGCTCTCTAATTACGAATCTGTTTTTAGATATTCAAAATTCCAGATAGCGGATCCAAATTCGTAAACTCAACTCTGATCCGCCATATTAAATTGGAAATCTGATAGTAGATTCAAAATTGGCTTCCCTAAAAACCCACATATACCAATTTCTGTCAGAAATGCAGTTAATTTTACGAATTTAGTCCGGCATATTGGATCCACCATCTAGAATTTTGATGATCTGATAGCAAATACAAAGTCAGTGACCCTAAAAACTTAAATATGCCAAATTTCATGTGAATACGATGAAAACTTTCTCAGATAATAAATATTTTTTTTCGAAAATTTTTTTTTCATATTTGTTTATTAATATTAACGAATTTCCAATTCTCTACTATGTTACTGTAAAATTAATTCTTGAAAAGAACCATAAAAACCGACAAAAATCTACTCGAAATATAGGAAATATTATGATAATCTAGGTGGGATATTAAATTTTCCATCATGCTTGTAAGGGTTAAACAAATTCTTCATGCGGACTCACTTACCTAGTACCGTACTCTCTTTTTGTTTTTTTCATATGAAGTTTTTACGCTCTCAATTTAAGAATGGAAAACTTCATATGAAAAAAAAAACCAAATGAGAGTGTAGCACTCAACTTGAGAGAGCGAAAAACTTCGTCTAAAAAAACAAAAAGAGAGTGCGGCACTCAACTTGAGAGAGCGAAAAACTTCGTCTAAAAAAACAAAAAGAGAGCGCAGCACTCAACTTAAGAGAGCGAAAAACTTTGCCCTAAAAAACAAAAAGAGAGTGCAGCACTCAACTTAAGAGAGCGAAAAACCTTGCCCTAAAAAACAAAAAGAGAGTGCAGCACTCAACTTAAGAGAGCGAAAAACTTTGCCCTAAAAAACAAAAAGAGAGTGCAGCACTCAACTTAAGAGAGCGAAAAACTTTGCCCTAAAAAACAAAAAGAGAGCGAAAAACCTTGCCCTAAAAAAATACAAAGAGAGCGCTGCCTCCGGTAGGTTAATTTGCCTTTCCTCATTAACTGCATATCTCATTTCTTTGTAATTAAGTTCCAAACGAAGTTGGAATGCGATCTACAAAATTTTCTACTACGAACGCCAATGAACGTACCCCAAAAATATTTTGTCTAACAAAAAAATGCTCATTATAAATTCTTTTGCTTGGTTTTCACTATGTCATATTTGCCATCAAAGAGAGAAAAAGAGAAAATTTCCCAAATGAAATTTGTCAACATGCTGGCAAATTTGATTGAATTTGACATAGTGAAAACCAGGCATTTTACATTCAAAACAAAAAATTTTTGATCTCTGAGATCAGTTACCCAAACGCTTTCTGGCATAAACTATACCTGGCAACAATAACAACAAAAACTGAAATTGATTGCGTTACTTGTAAGGCAGCCATATGAAAAGTAAATAATAATGTAATTAAAATTCTTGCTTAGATTCTTCACTTCTCAATTGAAATAACATAACTACTTACATACTTTTTAAACTTTTATTTCAATATCATGTGTGAGTATGTGAATTTTGCGTGTGAACAGTGCATTTAAATTGAATTTTAAATACAAATTCTCTACATTTCAAAAATCGAAGCGAACAGAAGAAATAACTTGCATTTGTTTGACTTTTTCAGTGTGTAAAATCAATATATGAGTTGAACTTTTTATAAAAAATACACACACACATTTACACGCATACAAAGGTACCTATGGATGTGAGCCTTTCACCCATTCAATACATACATACATATATATATATACATATATATTCATATGAGTACTTGACTATATGTTGCTGGTGATCCCAGGCATGAGTAGAGAGATTATCCGGGGAAGTTCAATTAAAATTCAATCTGCATTTTACAGACAGCCAGGAAAAGAAAGAGAAGTTCATATTGGTCATATGTGTAAAATTGAGTGAAAAAATTGGAGTATTCCTGTTGCTGCGCTGCAGGAAATGAAAGGGAGTCAAAAAAAAAAAAACAAAAAAAAAAAAACGAGGAGATAAATCAGAGAGAGAAAAATGCGGAAGAGAAGGATGTTTTTCATTTATTTATATTGCAGGTAAAAAAAAGAGGAATGAAGTAGGTGTATGTAAATATATTTATTTGCATGTGGATATGCACAATATTTGCATACGTAGGCTGAGCCTGTATGAGTTTGCCCTGTAGCATTTTTATTGAAAAATCATTTCATTTCAAGTTAAATATGCCGGAAACATGATATCCGTTTGATAGTGATTTGTTGTTGTATGTTTCAAAATTAAAATACTGCAAAGTATTTATGTACCTGACCTGTGTAGACTATTTCGGTTAAGGTTTATTTTTTAATGAACATTTTAGATGGAAATATAGAAAGTAATGTGGAAAGTAAAGGGGAATGTGGTCTAGGTTGGAATACAGTTTAGGTTGGAACATTATCTAGCTCGAAACCTTGCATTTTGTTTTTTCACACTAACTTCACCGACGTGTGTGTGTAAAATTGTTTGTCGCGATGACAGTAAACTTTTTATGTCACTCAAAGTTCAGAGCGGGAACAGTTTACACGTGTCACGAAATCGAGTGTTCGAATAACGAAAGAAAACTGCTTCACAGTTGCAAAATAAATGCATAAAATCAAGAAAACAATAAAGTAAGATAACTGAAATTATTCGTTGTATTGTAATTTAAAGATTTAGAGTGATATTTGGTGTTCCCATCACGGGTTTGTGGTCTACGTGATGTGCGACGCCAAATGGCGTGTGTAGTCAAGGTCGGAACACTGTTTATTTTTGCATTGACTGCAATAGAGAGTTGCATTTGTAATGCGCTAATATTAGGACAAGCTATTTTATCTGTCAATAAAGTCAAACTTTTTTTTTTTATGAAAAAAAAAATCAAATTTTATTTAAAAATTCTCTTTTTCAATTTCAATTCCCCCATTTTCATATGTATTTGTGCTGTTTTCGTACGCTTTTTACATTTTTCAATCATATTCCTCCACATCTAATTGATTTTCTGCGGTTTCCGTCTTAGACTGCATGTTCCGAACTTGAATACAATATTTCCTAACCTGATCCAATCATGTTCATAATGTTCAGCAAAAACATTGTGAGATCTTTCCAATCATATGCAACATAACGCTGAACTCAACTTCCTACAACGGAAGTTAAGGGCGTAAGTGAAAAAGGTGTTCCAACTTAGACGACATTCCCCTATGTAATATATGTATTTTTGTTCAATTAATTATTGTATTCTGGTAAGAATGCACGATGAGAAAAATGTTTTTGAATATGTTTGAAGTTAAATATATGTATGTATATGTGTACCAGGGTGGATCAAATTGTAGGGGAAGAATTTCACTTATTTGATTGTACACTGCAATAGACATTTTCGGGAATTTCCGTTGAAGTTTGAAACAATTTCCTGTTATACAGTGCTAGAATCATTTTCACCTAAGCTCATATTTCCAAGTTTGAAGTTTCTATAGCTCTGTTGGTACTAGCCAAAGGCTTGGCTAAACATGTCACCTTTAAGTTTTTTTTTCTATTTGTAACTATTTTCCTGTGATATTTTACTAATTTCAAATTGTTTTTGTCATTTTTCAATTTTAAAGGAGGTAGTAGAAATTACTAGAAAAAATGGTTAGAAAAGTAGTAAAAAAAGAAGTAGTACAAAAAATATTAGTAGAAAAGGTAGTGCTAAATTGTATTAGAAATGGTAGTAGAAAAAATAGTAATAAATTGTAGTAGAAAAAGTAGTAGAAAGAGTATTAAGAAAAGTAGTAGAAAAGTAGTAAAAAAAGTAGTAGAAAAAGTAGTAGAAAAGGTACTAGAAAAGGTAGTAGAAAAGGTAGTATTTTCTAGAAAGAGTAATAGTAAAAAAAATTGTAAATAAGTAGTAGAAAAGGTACTAGGAAAGGTAGTAGAAAAAGCAGTAGAAAAGGTATTATTTTCTGGAAAGAGTAGTAGGAAAAGTAGTAGAAAAGTAACTGAAACGTAGTAAAAAAAGTAGTAGAAAAAGTAGTTGAAAAAGTAGCAGAAAAGTGGTTAAAAAATAGTAGTACTAAAAATATAGTAGAAAATGGTAGTAGAAAATATTAGAAAACAGTGAGAAAAGGTAGTAGTAGAAAAATGCAAGAAATATGTAGTAGGTCTCCAAAGATTTTTAAAAATAAAGGTATTAAAAGACTTTTAATACCTTTGTAAACTTTTTTTTTGATGTTTAAACATAGCTTAAGTAGCTTACGGTATGGGCAAATTTGAAAAATGCGTAAAATATAAATAACTGTATTGTCATATGTTTCCCTCTCACTCAATCTGCGCAGTATGAAAGGGCTACTCTCAGCAACTAAGAGAAGAGAGTGATGCAAATTAAAATACGAGCGAAGTTTGCATATATATGTATGAGAGAGCACTTCAGATTGACTCGTTATATTTCACTCAGTTTACTCACACATACACATACCTAAACCAAAAACAAAATACTAATCTATATTTATTCGTGACAAAATTATTTGTTGGTGTTAAACGTTTGGAGATCGACTATACCATACAAGCAGAGAAGTCGCTGTAAGCTCTCTCTCTGTGTCATCTCTAAGTCATGAGTCTTTGTATATACCAGGGGTGCCCAAAAGTTTCTTATGGAAGTGCAAAACATATAAACTTTATTATTATAAAGGAATAAAAAATCATACGTTAGACAACAACAAAATCTACGTTGAATATAACTGTCGCCAATGAGTACCAACAAAGCATACGAAAGTGTAGTTTGCTTTGTTCATTGGTATAGGCAAAGAAAAGAGATGAGAAATGAAAAAAAAAATTATTTGTGTATTGCTTAGTGGGGAGTGATATGTGTGTGTATTAGAATTCTCAACATACGCTTTAATGCTTTTACAAAAACAAATGTGTACTGAGTGCATATGACGTGGGCACCCCTTGTATATGGCATTCAGTTGGCTTGACTGTTTAAATATCAAATGTACTGTGTATCTTGCACGCATCCATTGTTTTATAAAATTTTAAAGAGACTCTTAACTTTTATTTTTATAATTAATAGTTGAAAGCAATTCTAAACTTTTAGTTTTTAATATAAAATTTTACAGTATGAATTGACTTAAAACAACAAAATAAGATTTATTTTCAGGATTAGCTTTTTAGTATGTCAATAAAAAACAGGATTTCTGAAAATTGTATTTAAGCTAATTTAATTTTTTTAGAAAATTATAAATTTTTAGTAAATAGTAAAAAAACGAATGCCCCGAGTGAGGCTCGAACTCACGACCTTAAGATTATGAGACTTACGCGCTGCCTACTGCGCCATCGAGGCATATATACACAATGCAAGGATAGATACTGTCAAAAATGTGTGAAAACTAAGATAAGAAAATTTTATAACAAATGAATTAAAAAATTTAAGAAATATTTTTATAAATTACTTAAGCACATAGAAATCTATTTTCAAATATTATTTTAAAATACTATTTAAAAACAAATTTTAAAATGCTTAAAAATATATTTGCTTATCTGTGCTGCCTACAATGTATCAAGTACTTTTTCGACTACTAAGTAAATACATAAATGCAGATATAACACTGACATAGATTTACTTATACAAACACACACACATGCACATACATATATAAACTTAAAGTAAATGCACAGTTGTTGCAATGTTGTTGTTTATTATCCCAACAGGATAATCATGTGTATGTAACATATACTAGTGCCAAAAATAACTAAAACGCCTGATAGTATGTAATAAAATAAAGACAAAGACAAAAAAGAAATGATGTAAAAATAAAAAGGAAAGGAAAGGAAAGGGAGAACTATGTAGATAAAGTTGAAGAAAATGAACAATGGCAACTTGAACTTTTTTATATGCATACAGCAGCTGCAAGTAAACTTGCTTGATTATTATCCTTACTAATCGTAAGTTGTATCGTAAAATGTTGTTATATAAGCACTTGTTGTTGTTGTTGTTAAGTCTTTAGTGTATAATAAAACTTGTGGCATGAAATTTTTTTTTTTTTTTTTACATATATAAACTTGACTCTAATTACATAAGATAGTAAAATTTATTATGAAAATGATGTACATGCAACATTTATGCAACAATCAGGAGAAATAAAAAAAAAAAAAAAATTACAGATGAGAAGAGAGTTTTATAAGATTATACATGCGTGTAAATAATAAAACACAAATTTGCAAGTATTTTTGTGAAGAGGTGAGGTGACAATTTTATTAAAGATATAAAGTATAAATGTTTCATGTTTTTCTTAAAAAAAACTACTTAATATAAAACCAAATTACATAATCCTTGTTAACTATCTGCAATGCCTAAAAGTATATTTCAATTTACTTCACAATTCTTTTCGTTGTTTTTTTTTTTTTTTTTTTTGTTAAAGCGTTTCACAAACCTTCTTCTTCTTCTTCTTCTTCTTTTTCTTCTTCTTCTTCTTCTCCTTCTTCTTGCCTTATTTTGTATATTATTTTACAATGAAAGCACTTACCAATCACAACAATAACAACTATCTAAAGTAACAAAACGTTAACAACTAAAAAAAGAAGAAAAATACAAGCAAAAAACAACAACAAAAACTCGTTGTCTATGTTTTTTGTTGTAGTTGGATTTTTTGCTGCTTTTTGTTGTTGTTGTTTTTGTAGTTCTGTTAAATATCTGGTATCATTATACTGTAAGTTTGTACATCCGCGGATAATCTACTTCCGCACCTAACATGCAGCGACAGCAAAGCAAATGTCGCACTGTGTAGCAATTTGCAATACTTTTCGGTTAAAAAAAAATATGAGTTGAAACTTAAAACTATTTGCAAAATAAACGGAATAAATTGCAATATTACTTGAAACTAGATTACTTTATTCCTGTTATTAATAGCAAAAATATTTAGCTTCAATCTGAAATATCTAAGACTTAGGATCTTATATTTATCCTGATGGTTCTAAAAAGTTCCCAAAATTCGATAAAGAAGTGCAGCTTAAAGATTAGAGTACAGTGAGCAAAAGTCTGTAAAAAGTTGATCGAAAATCTTTTAGGCTTCCTAAATTCCATTTTTTAAAACTTTCCCGTTTTTTATCTGAATTTTGGGTTTATTTTTGGTTCGTTTTTAGCCTGAGTTTTGATTTGATTTTTCGGCTTCACTTACTTTGAGTTTTGGTCTGACTTTTGGTCTGAATTTTGGTTTAATTTTTGGTATGACTTATGGTTTGATTTTTGGTCTGACTTTTGGTTTGATTTTTTGTCTGACTTTTGGTTTGATTTTTGGTCTGACTTTTGGTTTGATTTTTGGTCTGACTTTTGGTTTGATTTTTGGTCTGACTTTTGGTTTGATTTTTGTTCTAACTTCTGGTTTGATTTTTTTCTAACTTTTGGTTTGATTTTTGGTCTGACTTTCGGTTTGATTTTTGGTCTGACTTTTGGTTTGATTTTTGGTCTGACTTTTGGTTGATTTTTGTTCTAACTTTTGGTTTGATTTTTGGTCTGACTTTTGGTTTGATTTTTGGTCTGACTTTTGGTTTGATTTTTGGTCTGACTTTTGGTTTGATTTTTGGTCTGACTTTTGGTTTGATTTTTAGTCTGACTTTTGGTTTGATTTTTGGTCTGACTTTTGGTTTGATTTTTGTTCTAACTTTTGGTTTGATTTTTGGTCTGACTTTTGGTTTGATTTTTGGTCTGAATTTTGGTTTGATTTTTGGTTTGACTTTTGGTTTGATTTTTGTTCTAACTCTTGGTTTGATTTTTGGTCTGACTTTTGGTTTGATTTTTGGTCTGACTTTTGGTTTGATTTTTGGTCTGACTTTTGGTTTGATTTTTGGTCTGACTTTTGGTTTGATTTTTGGTGTGACTTTTGGTTTGATTTTTAGTCTGACTTTTGGTTTGATTTTTGGTCTGACTTTTGGTTTGATTTTTGTTCTAACTTTTGGTTTGATTTTTGTTTTGTTCTAACTTTTGGTTTGATTTTTGGTCTGACTTTTGGTTTGATTTTTGGTCTGACTTTTGGTTTGATTTTTGGTCTGATTTTTGTTCAGAATTCGGATGAAATTTTTCGCCTCAGTTTTGTTCTGAAATTTTTGTTTTGTTTTGCTTTTTGGTCTGCGATATCTCGTTTTTGAAAGCAATGCAATTTTCTACCCAACAAACTTCAGGTTTTCGCACACTGTGCGACTTTAGCAAATTTCAGCATTTGTTTTCTTTGTCTTTACACATTTTTCTCATGCCACTTGTGTGCACCCGTTCTCATTCTGTTTACAACATTTGAAAACAATACACACACACATACAAGTACGCACACACACACACACACAACCAAATAAACAAACAGGCGCGCACACCAACTGCGCTAACACAATTGACTTGAGTTGTTGTTGATGTTTTTGAATTTTAGGCGCCAAAAATCGCGTAAGCGCGCTGAGGCAATTTTCGGTTAAAAATTTTCAGTTTCGAGTTGAGCTGAGCTGGTAGAAGAAGCATGAAGAAAATGCCAGTAAAAGATTTTTGCCAATGTTTTCGGTATTTTTTGTTGTTGCTGCTATTGTATGCTTTTCCAGAAGGCGTTTTGTTTGGGTGTGTGTGAGCTATGATTACAGCGTGCATGTTTGTGTGTGTGTGTGTGTGTGTGGGACTTGTGATTTAATAAGTTTTGGTTTCGTGTTTTTCTAGCATTTAAAAACGTTTAGTTTGGCAAAATGGTTTAACACGGCAACACTGGTATGCATGTTGTAGTTTGTTGTAGTGATATGTTGTTTTTGTTGTTGTTTGTTGCTGGAATTCTAGCTGTTGTTGTTGTTATTGTGTCTGTTGTTTTTGTTGATAGTGGCAGCGGTTGAAACAATGGTAAAACTAATTGGATTTGTTTTGTTTCATTTGCATACTTTTAGGCGCAGTTTGCGAAAATGCGCGGTTTTTTTTTTGCGGTTACTTTTCAATGTAGTAAAGTATTTTGAGAGTAAATGTATGTGTGAGAAATGTGTGTGTTTGTGTATTTTTGTAAGCGTGAAATTTAATTGAGCGAAAATATGCGCAGAATTAGTAGAAAAAGTAAAAAAAAAAAACAAAAAAGGAATGAATTGGCAGAGGAAAGAAGCTTTTAAATTGTAAATTCAAGGAAACTTATTATCGATTTCATTTAAATGTTAATGCACTCCTTAAGCTTAACAAAGTTTCATGTGAGTAGGAAATTAAATTAAATTAAATTACACATTACAAGTTTGCATAAGAGAAAAATAGGATTTAATATTTATCTTCCAAAAAATATGCTTTGAACTTTATTTTTAATCCTTTTTTTGTTTTTTTTTTTTTTGTTTTGTTCCGTAGAATTTATATTTAATTTAATTTTGTTATATGCTTAAAAGCATGCTTCAAAAATATTTTCTTTCGTCTTGGAATATGTTTACAAACAACTTCAGTTGTAGAATTATGTAAAGCTTCTAAGCTAAAAAGACAACAAGAACAACAACAATAACAAGGAAAATAAACTGTTGCAACAACAACAAAAACAACAGCAATGAACACCATACTAAATAAAAGGAATTCAAGTGTCATCTCTTCAGAAGATTTTATCATGATAAAAGCTTGAGCATGTATTTCAAGTATAATGTTGTTGTTGTTGCTGTATAGAACATTGGTTGGGATTTGAGCTAGGAAGTACATAAGTATCGTAGGCAAATTTTACTTTAAAAATTCAAAATATTGTTCTTGCATTAATATAATTAAAATTTGAATATTTAAGAAAAATACACTTTAAGTTACTTGTGTTTTTCTTTTTGAAATTTTAGTGGAATTAATTTTCTGAGCACCTAAATGCATGCTAAGAATTAAATTTCTTGATATTGTAGTTGAATTTAATCGGTGATGGTTATTTAGTGAGTTTGAGTAGTAGATTTAAGCGATGAAAGAAAACGATGTGGAATTTTTAAGACTGTGGTCATTGGTAATTTTATTATTGGAATTGCGAGTCTGACCACGGAGTTTCAAGTCTGACCATGGACAATAAATCGTAAACAGGATTTTAAATTAGTCAAAAATCATACCAATATTCAGATCAAAGTTTAGAACGAAAGAAGACTAAAAACTAGACGAATTTCAACAAAAAACTCAAGCTGACATTCAAGCAAAATGCAGACAAATATTCAGACCTAAATTCAGAACACAATTCAAACAGATTTTTGACTGAATTTCAGACCAAAATAAAGTTCAGAAATCAAACAAAATTATGCCCTGCTCTCAGATTGATACTCAGCGGATGTTCAGTCAATATTTAGTTTGAAAGTAAGACCAAGAATCAGACCAAATTCTAACTTGAAACTTAAATCGATATTCAACCTAAAAATCAAACCGAAAGTTTGATCAAATTCAGGCTAAAATATATTGTCTTTCTATAGTGTATTACTGAATGCTAAGTTCTGGGGAACTATTGTGAACGAAACTTTGGCCCTCGAAGAAAGAACAAAGTAAAATGTTTTGTAGATTCACTGGTGTTTGTCATAACCGCACTTCTCTAAATAATTATACCGCATTAGAAGCTGTCCGAGTTCCTGGGCGCAATTGCGATGGAAGTTTTGGCCTTCAAAGAACTGCACTGTAAAGAAATAAGAGATATATGTAATTATGAAAAATAGTTCTGAAACTGCAGGTATGAACTTATCGAAATATATATCCATATTCTAAAATAATACTGGCTGTCGAGTTCTTGGGAGCTCTGTTTCTCAAAAAGCTGTAAAAAAAGAGGAAAAAGCACGAAAAAGTAAAATCAGTTCCTTCTGCACTCGTCACTTAATGTTATAACTTACTTTACGCATTATTGTGTACTTAATTATAAAAGTTTTCGTTTTTATGCCTCAGAAATTGCAACCATGTGTTTTTGTACGTCTGTCAATATTATTTTACAATTCCAACTAGGAAAGAATCAACTACAAACTCAAATAAACTATACAAGAAAAAAATATAATAACTAAAAACAATTTTTGATATGTTCCACTATTCCATTGATATATTAGTATAATCCACAACCATTTTTAATATATAAATTATGTGTTGCATACTTTTGGGCTTAAAATCAAATATATAATAATAATTAGAATTTTCAATACTACAAAAATTTCCTCATGGCATATTTTTAGGCTTAAAGTTTTCAATACTACAACAAAAAATATTTCTCGTGGCATATTTTTAGGCTTAGGGTTTTCAATACTACAAACAAAAATATTTTTCGTGGCATACTTTTAGGCTTAGTTATATATTTTAGTAATTTGAGCATTTGTGGAAGTTAATTCATGTCACATAGCGTAACAGTGAATCTTGTAGAATTTGTGAAATACTCCCAGTAAGGGGCTATCACATCAAAAATAATTTGCAGATTCACTGGATTTTGACAGATTTGGATTCATCCAAGTATTATAGTTGGATAAATCCATCTACCAAAATTAGAATGCATTGGTTGGTAGCTGGCCGAGCCTCTGGAAACAAATGTTAATTTTTTTTTTTTTTTTGGCTTGCAAAGGGATGTTATGCAAAAAAAGAAGAAAAAAAACTAAAGATAATTGATTTGTTTTTTGTCCTTTGGTTTAAACAAAGGATAATCACATACTCCATACTTGAGAATTATACTACATAAATGGCTGATCGAGGTACTGGGAACAATTTCGAAGAGAGCTTTACCCCTAAAGGTGATGTACTACAAAGAAAGAAGAAAAATAACCCAAAAAGAAAAAAAATTATTTGTGAAGGCACTAGCGACTTGGACTTATCTAAATTTGCATCACAAAATTATTTCTCGTGGCATATTTTTAGGCTTAGCTTTTTCAATACTACAAAAAAAAATATTTCTCGTGGCAAATTTTTAGGCTTAGGTTTTCCAATACTAGAAAAAAAAATATTTCTTGTGGCATATTTTTAGGCTTAGAGGCTTCAATATTACAAATGATATTTTTCGTGGCATGTTTTTAGGCTTAGGGTTTTCGATACTACAAGAAAATATTTCTCATGGCATATTTTTAGGCTTAGGTTTTTCAATACTAGAAAAAAAATATTTCTCGTGGCATATTTTTAGTAATTTGAGCTTTTGTGGAAGTTAATTCATGTCTTTGAAATAAAAAACAGAGCGGCATAAAAATATGGTATAATAAATATTTTGTATTTCATTTATACTTCTTGAAAAAAAAAGAAGAGTTTGATTCTACTCCGCAGCTTAAATGTTCAGTTCACTTTTGAGAAAGAACATAGCAAGGAGATGTTTGCCTCAAGATCGTGAAAACATTGTTTTCTTTGAAAGCAAGTAAATGCAATAAAAGCTGCACTGAATTCTTCTTCCACTTTCACTTCAACCACATTAATAATAATAGTATAATCTACTTATGTAAAACTTCTTTGAAAATTTAAAAAAAATTATCTCTTTGCCATCAGCAACATTTTAATTAAGTAAACATTTTCATAAAATTTATTAAGCTCTTTATTGATGGCCTCTACAACAGCACAACAACAACAACAAAAAGACCAAACTTAAATTTAACCAGCCAACCTTTTCACCGCTACTCAATATTGAGCAAATGTTTGTTTCCATATCTCATTCATTGCCTATTTCTAGGCGCAACTTTAGCAATTTTGTAAATTTTGTCAGCTTTACAGGATTTTCTATAGATTTTCGAAACAAAACACACAAACACACACATACATACATATATACAACAGAAAGGATCCACACAAACGGCTGTTAAATGCCATTTACAAGAAGAAGTAGAAATGTTGCCATACTATTCGAAATAAGGATTAAAAATGTAAATTTGTCCAGTTTGTTCGTTTTTGTATGATTTTCACCTTTTGTGCACAAACACACACACACATTCCCCTAATGATGATGATAATGGGTGCATAGGATGGGACGGGACAGACAGTCAGGCAAACAAAGAAAGCAGAAAAGAAAGAATGAGAAAGAAAACCACGCAAGTCAAAACGATTTGCATAATAATTGGAAAGCAGGAGAATACCAGACCAGACCAGACAGACAGACAGTAGGTAGGTAAAACAAACTTCATTATTTTCTGTTTCAAGAGTCAATGGACATCAAGGGTTTTCCTAGCCATTAACACCTTTTTGTGTTGGTTACCCGGCAATGGATTTGGTATAGGTATAGGTTAATGATCAAAACGTGTTGCTATAGATACTATTATTATTGTCGTTGTTGTTGTTTTTACCGGTTTTTTTGTTTTTGCTGTTGTTGTATTGTTTTAATTGTCATCAACATCCATTCACTTTGTATTTGTGAAAGTGTGAATTGTTTGTGTGTGTGTGTATGTGTTTGGCTTTTTGTTGAAATTATATCCCGAAACTATTCGGTTTATACACGTACACAAAAGTTATTTGTGAGTGTTTGTGTGTGTGTGTGTTACTTTGTTTTTTGCGGTCGCCATTTTAAAAGTGGATTTTAATTGAATTTTATTTATTGAAAATGTTAACACACAGAAACACTGAGCCTCCCTGCCTCCAGCCAGTCAGCAATCCAAAGACCATACGATCTATCCTAAAAGGGTAAGTATCTCGAAAAAGGACCAATGTAGTTGTGTGTGTATGTGTGTGTGTGTGTAAGTGGAGGCGTTTATACAACAATTTAAGCCGATTAAGAGGCGACAAGCGTTTTTGTTTTTGTTTCGTTTTTCCTCTATTTTGCATCTGCTCGTAACTGTTTAATACCTTTGACTGCGGTTTATTTCCTGATGCAAGTTGAAAAGTTTAATTATTTCATGGTAGGCTTTTAGGCGTTAGCCAAACTACTTTTATTAAAGTTGTAACGAAATATTGAATAGTAGAAATGTATAAGCATGCAAGATTGTTTACTATTTAGGGAAGCTTGAAAATTTTAATTAATTTAATTAAAAAATAATAAAGAACTTCATATAATTTTGAGATTTATTTATTAGCCTGTAGATTAGCATAATTTTGAGGGTTGAAGTTTGAAAGTAAAGGATGAATTTTTGATCGAAAAAAAAAAGTAAAAAAGTAAAGTTAAAAGGGCTTAAAAGATTTTGTAATCACTGCCACACTGTTGCAGCCAATGTGTCTGTTTTCATAAGAATACGTGAGTTATAAGTTTTAATAGTTGTCGTCATGTAGCTGTCGCTTTCATTGTGTTCGGAGCATATTTCATTTCAATGTGGTAATTATGTTCCAAACTCAATTGGAATCAATTGGAATGCGATCCACAATCAAATCCGGTTCAAGTGTCACTGAATATACCTTAAAAAATATTTTGATAAAACTAAAATACTATAATTTTTTGAAAAAAAGGGTAAATTGGAGCTGCCCGATTCTGTCAGTGCAAAAGACACACACTTTCAATGGCTAACATGAAAAAAGCGGTACATTTTTTTTTTTGCTTTAAAGCATTTTTATTTCAAAAAACTTAAACAAAAAAATTAACAAAATAGTTTCCATTTTATTTCATATATTTTAATTTGAATTTTTTTTTTTTGTTAAATTCCTTCTAAATTTGGCATCTCATAATGGAATAATTATGGAAATAAATAAGCTTTAATCCAGAATTATGAGCCAGTACAGAATCAGAGCGTTTGTCTACTGTTCTCTTCTTTCTCGACGACAATAGCTGAAGACACGTACATACCCATCCGTTGACAATAATATGGCAACATTGATTTTACTTAACAGCACTGAGAAAGAGAGAGAGAGAGAGAGAGAGACGCTGTATTGACATCAATGTTGGGAACTGCAGAAATTTTGTACTTTTTTCAGTACCTTTTGGTTATAAAAAGTACCATAGTACCACCATGGCCTATTCAGTAGCTTTTTACGCTTATTTACAGTCAAATTTAATAAACTTCTTTTGTGGCTGTTCACACGGGCGCAAGTATAAAAGTCTGTCTGAAAGGGAGACAGGCGAGTTTCAATCTTTTTCTTACTATCTATTTTTTCTACCTTTCTCTTTCAGACAGGCGTTTATGCCTGCGCCCGTGTGAACAGCCACTTTATATGGCAATTTTTTTTTTTTTTTTGTAATTTTTGGAAAAATACCTTTTCTTACAGAATTCGATGCCATTTTACAAAATTCTTTTCCAAACTTTGGTTGACATAGCAAAAATATAACAGATTCTAAATTGACGAATGTTCGTTGGCGATTGCCGATCGACGATAATTTCATTTTGGACGTGTTCATATAGCTCATTTACTAAAAGACTGTTCTAACTCAAAAAACGCGATTTTGCAGAAAACTCGTTTAAAGTTTTCAATTGACTCCCACTTTGCAGAAAAAAGAAGAAACCTTATAATTCTTACGCGCAGAGTATACAAGATATTACAATAATATGAAATTTTTACACAATATGTAGCGTGATATAATGAATGATTCTGCATCATTAACTCAAAAATCGTGTTTTTTGACTTATGTCAGTCTTTTAGTAAATAAGCGATATGTTGACGTTTATTTTATTGCTTGTCGACAAACGCTTTAGTTTCTGTTCCGGTTCTGTCTCGAGTTGCCACGATTTTGTTTTTTTTTTCTTCTCTTTGTCTCATAAGGTTATGTAAGTCGCCAATCAATCAGAGAATGCAAAGAGAATGCTGTCTCTCTCCACACACACAATACGTGTGTGATTACGTGTTAATTGTTTTTGTAATTTTTGATCCTACTAGATGTAAAAAGACCGAAAGTTACCGGTCACGATGGTATTTCACTGAAAATGACAGGTAATTTTTTTTTCGGTCAAATTCGTAATAAAATAATACACGCATATTTGTTGTTATGACACGTCATCATTGTTGTTGTGTTTTTCTCGAATGCAAGTCTAAGTTTTAATTTGTTTGCACAACATAACATAGAGTTGTTTTTGTTTCAAATCAATTACCTACTAACAGAATGAGAGAAAACTTCTGGGTTAACGGAACACCTTAGTATATTTGTTGTTGTTTCTCTTTATTCGTTTTCACCATTCATATATTCCAGGTTAACGGAACACTTTAGTCGATTTGTTGTTGTTTCTCTCTATTCGTTTTCACCATTCATATATTCCAGGTTAACGGAACACTTTAGTCGATTTGTTGTTGTTTCTCTCTATTCGTTTTCTACATTAATGTTTTCCAGGTTAACGGAACACCTTAGTATATTTGTTGTCGTTTCTCCCAATTCTTTTTCTCCATTAATATTTCCTTGGATGAATCGGAACCTGAAGTATATTAAACCATTCAAATTTAATTACATCTTTTTAAATTTATATTTTTATCTTTTTTCTTTTTGTTTCAAATTAAAAAATGGAATTTTCAAGTTTTACCTTTGGTTAATAAAATATATAAATTTTGTAAGATATTTTTTCATTATATAGAAAATGACCACAAATGATTCATTAAAGACCATTTTTGACCATTTTTTTTACCAAAAAGATCATTTTCATCTCTAATCCTACCTGATTGCATTCGTTTTGCAGTGAATTTACACGTGTAATTTGTTTTTGTAATTTTCTGTCTTACTAGTAATTTTATAGAAATTCAGCGAGTAGCATTCGCAATATCCATTTCACAGCAAAATTGTTTTTGTAATTTTTAGGTCTCCCGCATTTGAATGCAGCATATTTTTGTATGTGTGTTGGTGAGAAAAATGTGGTGAGAAAGACGAAGAAGAGAGAATGGATGTATATTCTTTGAACTCAATTGTGTTCCAATATTATCTCATTTTGTAATTTTCAGTCTTATTATTAAATATTATAGAAATACAGCGAGTTGCATTCGTAATTTCCATTTCATAGCAAATTGTTTTTGTAATTTTCAGGCCTCCCATATACTAATGCAGCATATTTTTGTATGTGTGTTGGAGAGAAAGACGAAAAAGAGAGACTGGATGTATATACTCTGATCTCAATTGTGTTCCAATATTATCTCATTTCAAGGTAATTATGTTCCAAATGAAGGTGGAATGCGTTCCACAATCAATTTCTACTCATGTTTCAGTGAACATAGCCTAAAAAATATTTTGACGAAATAAAGAAAAGCAAGAAAAAAGAATAGGATGTTGTGTGTGGTGAAGACGGAGAAGTTTCTTTGTAAATTGTGGCTAGGGCGAAAATTTTAATACAATAACTGCACATATTAATCATTGGTAAGACAATTTGAATTAAGTAGATGATTGCAATATAAATAATTTCGAGATCGTTAACTGAATTATTTAATTAAAACTAAAATTTAAACGTACTACATATTTTAAAATGTTTTTTGGACAGACGAACTTAATTCAGCAATCCGTCGCCTGAGAATTGATTTGGCGTATATGTATATGTATTTGAATACCTCTACGCCAAATCACTTCTCAGGCGACGAATAGAAAAATAAAGGAAATAAAAGATATTGACTGCAGTTGGCAAAGAAAGTTTTGTCTGGTCTTAAATTATGCAAATGTTTACGCTAAGTATTCAATTTTTTTTTTTTAATTTTTTGTTTATAACTAAATCTGAAAGGGTAAATATTTGTTTATGCAAATTTTGTCAATGTTTGATACTTAGCGTGTTTCTGTTTGTTATGAAAGCATAAAGTTTAGAATAAACAAACTAAATATGCACTTATTAAAAAGCTATAATTTCTAATAATTTCGAATAAATATTAAAAACTTTCTCCTCTTTAAAATGCGGAATTTCAACTTAAAAAATATCAATTGCAATTGGCATCATTATTATGTAAATTATTTTCACAAGAATTTAGTTCACCATCAAAACAAGAAGTTCTCGAAAAAGTTCACGAAATTACGCATTAAACTCATAGATACATGTTAATCAACAGCGTATGTACAAAGTTACTAAATTGAAGAACCGTTAAACGGCAAGCAATATCAAAACTAGAGCAGTAGAACAATATAAACGTTAACGCTGGAGAAGACGTAGACCGCACGAGTCACCAAGTAATTAGCACTTGCGAGTGAATGCACTAATTGAATTGACAGGCACTTGACGTTCTAGATACAACAAACTCTAGGAAACTTTAAAGTACAGCCAGCGAGTGTTTAGGTATTGGCGTATATCTTCTTGCTGATTTTCTTAAGATTACATTATGTATTTATTATGAATTTTTCTTTTTTTTTCTTCTGTTTTGAGATTGCGGAAATGACCATAACAAACGTGAGTAAAAGCTAGCATTGGTTTTTTGGGCAGACGTTAAGATTTTCAGTCAGAGCAGTATGAAATAAGAAACCATATAGTAAGCAGGTGATTGTGAGAGATAGAGGAAAAAAGTGTAGTAAAAGAATTTTTGTTTCTTTTTTTTTTTGGTATTTAATCGAATGAAAAGTTTTTCAAATATTTTTGTGAATTAAAAGAAATTTTTGGTATTTGAAATACAAAAGTTTACGAATACGAAAGTGAAAATTTTACAACATTTTAATTGCAAAACAAAATTTACGATTTAAACATGAAATCCTCGATAGCGCATAGATGCTCCAGCAAATGTACATTATTGCTGGTTGTTGTAATAATTTGTCTCTTAACTATAACCACATTTGCCATTCAAGAAGTGATTAAGAAAAATCACGAAGATACTTTATCAGTTCCAACAAAACAAATGCAACAAAATAATACTGAAAATGTACAATCAACAATTGAAAATACAGAAAAACGTGAAATACGACGAGATACAAATGGCACCCCTCCTCCTACAAATACCACCAAACATCCTGCAAATGGTTACTATGAAGAACAAAGACCAGTCGTGGTACATGCTGAAACTAAACCGATTTTAAGTTTTCGTCGTCCACCATATGGACCACCATCACAAAGAGATTCTAATAATGATAATCCCTACTATGGCAATAATGACGATGATGATGATTATGGTGGCGGGGAAGAAGTGGAAAATGATGGGGAAAACTTTGAATATCAACAACAGGCACCACAACCGAATAATGGAAATTCACAAGAGAGCAATGAGGGAGAAGAAATGCAAGATACATCAGTAGCAGATCAAGAGAATACTGCAGAAGTAGCAGAAGGACGTGCTGCTACTGCGCAAAATCCTCAATATGATTCATATTACAGTCAATGGTCTTATGCTACAGTAGCGCCTGGCACTAATGGAAATAATGACGCAAATATTGCTGGAAATCGGAAATTGCAACCGATGACCTATCAAAATCGGTAAGTACATAAACAGAATTTTTTAGTTTGGATGTTGAATAATTGTGAATTGTGAGGAATCTAAATGTGGGGGAATCATAAAGAAAATAAATAAAATTATAGAATCAAACTACAGATTCAAATTTAAACCGTAACCCAAACTAAAATCCAGTCCAAAACTCTGAAAAAAAATCGCTTTAAATTCAGTTCAAAATTCAGAAAAAATTTGAATGGATAGGTGACCAACAAGAAATCTAATTCCGACAAAATTTTAAAATTAGAAAATTAGACCAAAATTCCGAAAAAAAAAATCCAACCAAACTCAGATCAAAAGGAGACTAAAGTTTGACCAAAAATTCAACAAAATTTTGGACCAGAAATCAGCCAAAAATTTAGACCAAAATTCAAAACAAAAATTAAATCAAATTTAGACCAAAATCCAGAAAAAACTTCCTACCAAAACTCAGATCAAAAAGAGACTAAAGTTAGACCAGAAATCAGACAAAAATTTAGACCAGAAATTGAATAAAATTTTAGACCAGAAATTAGACAAAAATTCAAATCAAAAATTAAATCAAATTTAGACCAGAAATCGAAAAAAATTTAGACCAGAAATCGGACTAAAATTCAAACCAAAAATTAAATCAAATTTAGACCGAAATTCAGGAAAAAAATCCTGCCAAAACTCATATCAAAAGTAGACTAAAGTTAGACCAGAAATCAGACAAAAATTCAAACCAGAAATCGAAATAAATTTAGACCAAAATTCAAACCAAAAATTAAATCAAATTTAGACCAAAATTCAGATCAGAAAAAACGTCCAACCAAAACTCAGATCAAAAGGAGACTGAAGTTTGACCAAAAATTCAACAAAATTTTGGACCAGAAATCAGCCAAAAATTTAGACCAGAAATTAGACAAAAATTCAAACCTAAAATTAAATCAAATTTAGACCAAAATTCAGATCTAAATTTGACCAGAAATTAGGTCAAATTTAGACCAAAATTTGGAAAAAATTCCAAAAACTCAGAGACCAAAAATTAGATGAAAATTTAGAGCAAAATTAATATTAAATTTAGATCAAAAATCAGAAAAACAAAATCCATCGAAAACTTAAATCAAATGAAGACTAAAGTTATACCAGAAATTAGATAAAAATTCATACCAGAAAGCAGGTCAAATGAAACTAAAGTTAGACCAAAAATCAGATGAAAATATAGAACAAAAATCAGATGAAAATTTAGAACAAAAATCTGGAAAAAATTCCAGACCAAAAGTTAGACCAAAGTTAGACCAGAAATCAGGCAAAAATTCAGACCAAAAACTCGAACAAAAAATCAGAACAAATTTAGACAAAAAATTGAACAAATTTTAGAGCAAAATATAAATCGAAAATCAAAACAAATTTCAGACTAAAACTCAGTCTAAATGAAGAGCAAATACAGACCAAAATTCAGTAAAAAATTCAAACTGAATCTCAGAAGAAAAGAATCTGAACTCACGAAAAAAAAATTCCTTTCGAATCAAACCTCAGACCAAATTCACACCGAAAATCAGACCGAAATTCAAACTAAAAATCGAAAAAAAAACAAATTTAGACCAAAATACAGAGTAAAATTTAGACCAAATTAAGAATAAAATTCAGACCAAAACTCAAACTAAAAGAAGAGCTAATTCCGAAAAAAAATCCTACCAAACTTCAATCCAAATTTAAACCAGAGTTCAGGCCAAATTTTAATTCAGACAAAAAATTCATTCCAATTTCTGTTCAAACATCAGACCAAAAATCAGAAAAAAATGAAACAAAGTTTAGACCAAAATTCAGTCCAGATTCGGAGCAAGAATTTGACCAAATTCAAGCCGAACCGAGATAAAAAATTCAATAAAAATTCGGGTTCAAATTAAGACCGAAATTCACAACGAAATTCAGATAGAAACTCTAACCAAAAGGAAAGAAAATTCATTCCAATTTCTGACCAAAAATCTGAAGAGTGCCTGACAAAAAAATTTAACCAAAATTAAGATCGAGCCTAAACCCAAAAAATCGAAACAAAATGAAATCAATATTCATTCAGAATTCTAACCGAAAATCAGACCAAATTAAAATCAAAAGTCAAACGAAATATAAAACCAAAATATCATATCAAAATACAGATTAAAATTGAAACCAAAAGGAGAGAAAAATAAGACCAAAACCCTGACTGGAATTTTATTCAAATACAAATCAGAATTCAGACTAAAATTCAGAAATCAAACTAAAAAATACAAACTCAAGGAAAAATTCATTCTAAATTCTGATCAGAAATTAGAACGAATTCAGGTCAAAAATCGAATTAAAATTCAAATTCAAAAAACCAGAGTAACATTAAGACCAAAAGGAGAGAAATTTTTGACCAAAGCTCAGTCTTAAATTTAAACCAAATATAGACCAAAAATTAGTTCAAAAGTTGGACAAAAATTTAGATTAAAACGCAGACAAAAACGAGGTCAATTATAATTTTTGAATATTGGGTTCAGTTGATTTAAAACTTTGAGACTGTGTGCCTCGTTCATTTTCCATTTTCAGGCAATCCAGTGTAAAATTCTTATTTATAATTAAAATAAAATGAAAACATTGGAGTTTTTCATTATCAATAAATAATTGTAAAATTAAAAAGTTATTAATTTGTTGAGGAACTTTGTTATAAATCAACCATTAGGATCGTCACACATTTCTTGTTTTTGCAAAATATTACGAAGCATTTCGCTGCAGTTGCACATTTGAGCAAATCAACAATTCTGAGATGAGATGTTTTGTAAATTCTCAAATTGTCGAAAAAAAATCCCACGCACACACATTTTTATTTCTCATTGTATATATATATGTGCAATTAAGCATGTATGCGTAAACGAAGTAGTTGAACTCGTCGAGACTTGTAAAGAGTCAACGAGTTCGCTCAGCACGCTCTCATTGAAAAATTCATTTACGCATCACTCGCTAAAGTATGCAGTGTTCCATATGAATTCGTTGTTTACAACTCGGAGATGAAAAACTCGTTGGTTCTCTTTTTCACATATTCGCTGAAATGTGTAACGGGTTTTAAAGATGGAATAAATAATGCAGTTCTTCGACAACCTTCTGCAAATAATTTGATAAGAAAATTGTTAAAATATTGCTCAAAATGCATTCTAAATTCTTTCTAAAGGTCAGACCAAAACTCACAATAAAATCAGCTAGAAATCAAACCAAAGTTAAGGTAAAAAATAGGACCAAAATTCATACTTAAAATAAGGCTTAAAATCAAACAGTAAAAGAGAGTAAAAAGACCAAAATTCTAACCTAAAATAAGGCTAAAAATCAAACAGTAAAAGAGAGTAAAAAGCATATCAAAAAGCAGACCAAAAACCATTGGCAAGCTCAGAAAGTAGAACACCTATAAACTGGCACTGGATACAATGAATACCATATGAGAAACTGATGCGGTGTAGTAAGATTTTTGAACATTCTAAAGATTCTCATTTTTGGAAAGGGTTGCATGTATGTATTGTATGTATGTATGTCGTTGTACCGCGACCAATAAGATCTATTATACGTCCCTCTTTTCTATCCAGTCTAATCTGCCTAGAGTACCTCATCCAGTCCAGTCTCCCTCAAGAATTTGAGTATTGCGCCCGGATCTATGGAAGTTAGTTCGGTACTGATAGCGATATCTTGCCGTTTGTACTTTCTGTCCAGGTTGAATTGCACACATATGCTAATTGCGTGAATTTCAGCTTGAAAGATGCTAGGATACTTCCCCATCGGCTCAGTGTGTTTGATTCTTGGCCCAAATACCCCTGCCCCAGTTCCATCCTCGGTACGTGACCCATCTGTATACCACTTAATCGTGTGTTCTTTGAGTGTGTAGTTATACTCTACACCCTCCCATTCGTTCTTACTACTAAGTTTTGCAACAAAGTGTTTCTCAAAACTATACTGTGTGTCCATTCTGTCCTGGGGACAGTCCAAGAGATAGTTGTCTTTCGCCGGGTTATTTCGGTTTCCAAGCCCTATAGATCTCCTCGTCAACCTTTTATTTCTTGCTGCTCTTACGATGGCTGCCTTGGAGACACCCTCTATCACGAGGTGTAATGAAGTGAGCTCTAATAGTATCTCTAGTGCAGCAGTCGGACATGTTCTCATCGCTCCTGTTATACAAATACATGCCAACCTTTGAACTTTCCCTAATTTAGCTTTCGCTGTTTTTAGTTGAGTTCTCCTTGCCCACGCTTATGCTCCATATGTAATGATTGGCCTTACTATCATTGTGTACATTCAGTGCAGTACACTTGGTTTACATCCCCCAAGTTTTCCCTGCTAGCCTTCTGCATACCATTAGAGCGCGAGTGGCTTTACTTGTCACTGTCTCAACATGCGATTTTCATGTGAGTTTACTATCTAATATTAAGCCCAGATAGTTTACCTCTTGCTTTTGTTCAATAACCTCCCCTGCTAGTGATATCGGTTTCCAGTCCTGTTTTCATCTCAGCTGTTCTAGAGGAGAGCATTTCTGACATCCATCTAGATGTTGTGTTATCTACTCCTCTTCGCCTTAGAGAGTTATTGACAGCCTCGTGCGAGGTGTTGTCGAAAGTTCCTTCTATATCCAGGAAAGCACATACTGCTACTTCCTTCACATCTAGTGCCCCTTGAATCTTCACCGCTAAGTCATGCAGAGCTGTCTCGGTAGACCTGCTTGCTCTATATGTATGCTGATTGGGGTGCAGTGGATTTGTGTTTAAGACTTTACATCGTATATAGTTGTCAACCACCTTCTCAAGTGTTTTCAACATAAACGATGTTAAGCTTATAGGTCTGAAGGACTTAGGGTTGGTGGTATCTTTTTGCCCACTTTTGGTATAAATACCACCTTTGCCCTTCGCCAAGCTGTTGGTATGTACCCAAAAGCGAGGCTACTTCTCCCTATATTAATAACGAATGGCAATATTTCCTTTATGCCCTTCTGTAAGAGAGCAGGAAATATGCCGTCAAGACCAGGTGATTTAAATGGTTGAAAAGTGCTTAACCCCCATTCCAATCTAGGCGCAGAGCATATTTCTGCTGCTACCTTCCTGTCTACTCTGTTTTTTCTGCTAGGCTGCCCCTCTGAATTCCTGGTATCTAACCCAACACTTCCAGGGAAGTGTGCTCTGCTCTTTCCTTTTCATTACAGGTGAAGCTGCCATCAGATTTCTTCAGCGCCATTCTCATGTCCTGCGCTGCTTTTGCAAAGGTTTTATATATCCTCAAGGAAGGGGTTGCATTCACCATCATCCCTCTGAATCCGTCACTGATCTAATTTATTTACGAATTTTTATCCAAGTAAATGTTTTTTTTTTTTTTGCATTTCCATGATAAAAAAAACTTTTCCCATGTAGAATTTTAAATGAAAAAGTAACAAATAAACCTAAACTCCATAAATTGAAGAACATTTGATCATAATCGTTGATACCTGTTTCTCTATATATAGTACGTCGTCAGTAGTGCATGAATACTTTCCAAACTTTTTGAATTGTATAACGTGATAGAACGTGTGATAAAATATTGTCTATTCACATAAGTATGAATATCACGTGACTAACACCTACACATGGTGGCAATGCATAATATTATGCTGAAGTGTGCATTCTGCTCATCATCAGTATTATGATCACGTGACAGTTTCTAGTATGTTGCAACCTTTTGAGCATAAGAGAACAATATGAATAACAACAATACTTGAGCACATATCAACAGCAGCTGAAACAACATTTTAGATAATAGTTTCATTCAACAATAACAACAACAACAACAACAACAACAACTATGTATGCAAACATATTTGCATAGATATATGCAATGATATACTTGTATGCTCATATTCCAAATGGAATAGAATATGTTGTTTGTATTTTATGATATTTAAGGTACACTTACATAAATATGTAGTACCATAATGTGAATGAAACTTATGAGAGATACAGTTTTAGTATAGTTACTAGTTTTGCATGTGTATGTGTATGTATGTGAATAACAATGCAATTAACAAGTTGTCATAAAAACAGTTTGAAAATAGTTATTGCTTATTACTATAACTACAACTACTATGTACCACTACTGCTACTATTTTCTACTATGCACATAAAAATGTTTGCTTCAGTGTGGGTGTGTGTTTTGAATGACACTTTATTGTTGCTGTTGTTGCTGTTGTGTTTTTCATATTATTCTTATAAAGGTAAACTATAATACAATGTTGCAATAATTTATGATGCAAACATAATATCTTCATAATGTATATATATACAGTAATTTCAGGTTAAGTGACCTCACCACCCCCTCCCCTCCCCTCCGTTTAATTGTGGTTCCTTCTCAATTCTCGTTTAGTTAAATTAGAAATCTCATGTTTTTTTGCTCAAAATGTACACGAATTGAACCAGAAATTGTACTATTCTATTCCAACGATGCAATTAATTAGGGTTTACTGTACACATAAATAAATGTACTTATATGCGTGTATGCATGCAGGTGTGTGCGTATTCGTATGTAGTGAAAAGTGCATTTTCTTAACAAAGTTTCACCTTTTTAATAACTCGAATAAAGTAGTAAATAAGAAAAAAAACGTAGTTAGATACTAAATCATATTTTTTTATGAGTAGAAAGTTCTGCATTTTTTAATTATTCCCAATGATATTTATGCTTTTGTTTTTGTTCTTTTGTTGCTGTATTTGAGAGTATAGTTTTTCAAGATGGTGGCAACATTAGTGTTTATAATGTTGCAAAAGAAATTGAATTAAAAGTTAAAATAAAAGTTCAAGGAATTTAAAGTGCTACAAATACTTAAACCGGTCGACTCCAGACCAAATGCTGAAGGCAATCACAATGGGCCTACTTGACCTTCGAGTAGAAGTAGCATATTTCACTGCTACACGCCTTTTAAACCTAACCTAACCTCACCTGAAGCTAATATTGAATATCGAGTTTTATTTGATTTAAAACTTTGAGACTGCGCCTTGATCTTTAGAATTGCTTATTACTCATTTTTATGAAATCCAGTACAAAATTCTTATTTCTGATTAAAACAAAATGAGAAAATTGGAGTTTTTCATTATCAATAAATAATTGTTAAATTAAAAAGTTAAACATTTTTTTATATATATAAACCAACCATTAAGCCCGTTACTCATTTCAGCGAAGATGTGTGAGAATAATTTTTTGTTGTTGCAAAATCGTACTAAATATTTCGCCGTAGCTGTATATTTGAGAGAAAATATCAGAGATTGTCAAAAAAATTCCGCACACATACACTCAGTATAAATTCTCATTGTATATATATGAAATTAAGTATGTATGAGTGAACGAAGTTGTTAAACTCGTCGAGACTTGTAACGAGTCAACGAGTTCGCTGAGCACGCTCTCATCGAAAAAGCTCATTTACGCATCACTCGCTAAAGTATGCAGTGTTCTATATGAGTTCGTTGTTTACAGCTCGAAGATGAAAAACTCGTTGGCTCTCTTTTCCCATTTTCGCTGAAATGTGTAACGAGTTTTAAAGGTAAAACGAGTTCTGAGTCTCTAAATCAGCGTAGGCCAAAGCCTTGCACGCAGGCAAATGAGCGTAAGAAATTTCTCACGTACAGAGCTCATTTCCATAGAAAGAGTGCTAAATCGATCATTGTGTATGTATAGGTGGCCACCGCTACTCTAAATAATGCAGTTCTTCGAAAGTCTCCCGCAATTAATTTAAAGAGAAAATTGGTAAAATTTGCACAAAAAGTTATGCTTGGTTTTCAATATGTCATATTCCCTGTCAAAAAGAGATAATTTCGTATATGAAATTTGCCAACATGCTGGCAAATTTGATTGAATTTGATATAGTAAAAATCAGGTATTAGTCTTTATATTCCGACAGAAAAATTATTTCACCAAATATCATCACTTTTCACTTCAAATTAAGCAAATCAAAATTGATAGATTTATTAGAATTATTGCACTTCTTTAATAAATAACGTTTTATACATTTCATAAATTTTATCTAAAATTTATATTTTTATATTCGGATAAACAAGACGTCTTTCTTCGATGGAGGTAAGCAGACGTTTAGAAATTCAATGAAAATTGGCTTAAAGTTTTTTTTTTTTTGCTACTAGGGGCCGTTCACATATTACGTAACGCAAATTTGACACACCCCCTCCCCCCTAACACACCGTAACAAATTGTCGGACCTACTCCTCCCCCATCGCGCGTTACGTAATATATGAACGGCCCGTTAGATAAAATTATGGCCAGTTCGCCTTCTAAAAAAGTATGTTTGGAGATATGGCTAAAAGCCAGCCACTATAAATCATGGATAGAAAAAGTTGTCGATGATAAGGATCAAAGCGTTTTGAAGGGCTTGTAAAGTTCGTTTCAATTTTAGGAGCAGCAGGTTCTTCAACACCTCAAGGGTAAAAAATATCTCCTTTTCATTTGAATGCAATTAATAATTCACCTTAACTAGAAGTATTGTTTGCAACAACAAATAACGCCACTATTATCCCATTATAAAGTAAAAAAAATGGGTGAGGGATAATTTTTGATGAAAACAATGCAGAAAAATATTTTCTCGATAAGTTAATTCCGATTTAAAAAAAAAAAAAATCAGTGATTCAAAAATAATATCGAACTCATTTAATTGCAAAAAGAAGAAATTCAAAAGTGGTAAATTTTCTCATAAAATTATAATTTCTTCTAAACAAAGCGGGAAATTTCAGAAAATTTGTTTGGCAACACTGGCTCGACGTTCATATAAAAAAAAAACTGGACCATCGGCTCTCTCAGTGTCTGCTCATATACTCTATGTCATATTCGATGGAAGAGAGAGAGAGAGAGAAAGAGAGAGATTCCTATATGAAATAGCCAACATGAGTGCTCGACCCCTGATGGTGACGCTCTCAGTATTTGCTCGTATACTCTGTGGTTTTCAATATGCCATATATCATGGCAGAGAGAGAAAGAGAGAGATTCCTATTTGAAATTGCCTCTTTGAGTGCTTTTACATGATAACTTTTTTCATACTCTTTTTTTTTTGTAGGCAAGAGAGGTGAGCTCTCGCCGCTCATAAACAAACATGACTGTTATGACGCGTTACTTCTGACATTTATTTTCTCTTTTTCTTAATTCGTACATTGTCATATAAATGTTGTTGTTTTATGTGACTGTGCTTGCTTACAAAGTGTCAAAAGAACACAAGGGCTTGCCTGCTTATGTTTATCATGTAAACATAAGCGGCCATAACAAGAGATCCAACCACGAGACCATAAATGCCTGGTTTTCACTATGTGAAATTCAATAAAATTCTCTCTTTCTCTCTTTTTGACAAGGAATATGATATATGTAGTGAAAAGCAAGCATTACATTCAAATATCAAAGCCAAAACTTGTGTGTTTGAGGAATTTTTTGATAGGTTTTGAGAAGTGAAAATATCAATTAATTCCAAATTAACTAAGTGAACTTCTATTAAGCCCTGCGTATATTTGTATTTTGATTTAAGTGAGTGTATTAAATTCATTATGAATTGCTAACGGGATTAATCTTTTAAAGACTCACTATAAACATTTCGCATATTTATAGCAGCAAAGTCAAAGTAATTTTTAAAGTTCACCTTGCAATTGCAACTTCAGACGACATTGCAATAACAAATACACTCATATGTACACGGAATATATAAATACATACATGCATATGCATATATTTGTATGTATAAGTAAATATTTAATTGGATATGTATGATGTTGATGTGGCTGTAGTTGTGTTATTGCTGTTGTTGTTGTTGTTATTGTCATATGCAAATCTATATAAGTATTTGCATAAAATTAAACTGAGCGTGAAAATAATAAATACGATAAAATAATAATTATTTATATATCAAAATGAATATGAAGCATACAAGCACGTATATATGTATATGTTTAACTTTGTCTACGTGTGTGTATGTTTCATTTCTGTATTTATATGCCTACTTATGTAAGTAAATATTGCAATTTACAAAAGTGCATAACTACAAATGAATTGTAATAATATTAAAATTACCCATATTAAAAGCTTCAAAATAAAGGCTAATAAAGTTTTAATACAATTTGCCTATAAGGAGAATTGAGACATAGGAAATTATGCTACACATACATACATACACATATATAGTCCAAAAATGTAGGTGGATATCAGTGACACTTTAAAATGGTTTACTATATAATAGTTGATTATTATTAAAGAAATATATTATTACAATGTAATTGGTTTAAACTTTAAGTGTAGATGTCATGGGAAAATATACACAAATATGTATTTGTAACAATTGTATTTAAATATTTTTAGTTAATTTAGCAAATTTCACTTCTAACTATACTATTACTATAAAAACGTATGAATTTATAATCGATTTGTAATTGCTATTGTAATTTGCCCTTATATCTACATACATAGGTACATGTACACATATGAGTTTGTTTATAATGGTTGTGTGTGTGTGTGTTGGTATGTATTAGGTATGCATTTGTGTGAGGAATCTAATTTATAGTTAATTAAACGCAAGTTCATTTATAAATTCATGCCCTTATTTTCATATGAAAACATATTTATAGAAAGACACATACATACATACGCACTACACTTAATACGTATTATTAGCAATTTCCGTAATGTGATAGTAATTTGAACCTACTAATTTAACTACCGTTTACCATTTTTATTATTTAAATGTTTTTAGTCTCATAGATTAAAATATCACTAGTCGGTAAGGCCCCAGGAACCGGGGCTATTTTTTTGCGGAAGAAATCTATTTTTGAAAAAAAAAAAACAAATATCAAAAGAGAACCAAACTACTCGTTGGTGTTTGTTTTGTTATTTGTGTATGCAGATAATTCGTTAGATAATTCTGAGAGATGCCGTTACTTATATTTTCTCTCTCTCTCTCTCTCATTTATTATTTACTCCCGCTTAAGCAATGATTTTTACAACGATGAATGCAATGCTCTGTTCAATGAGTGAGCTAATATTTTGGAATTGGCTAAATCGATTTTAAATCTGATAATTTTTGGCTAACTTACTCGTCAAGCTCTTAAAATTGATATATAATATGATATTGTAGCACTTCTGGATCTTCTGGAATAAAAATGTAGTTACACTAATAAATGTTTAGATTGTTATGCATTTAGTTGTTGCTTCTCTCGGGTTTACTCTTACGAAACTCTTTAAGTTCTTTTTGAGAATGAGAGAAGGAGAATATCATAGAGTGCATCAACAGACAATGAGAGAGCCAATATCGTAATCTGACTTTTCTCATATACATATGAATAAATTGTTTGTGTGAGAATCGAGCCCATGCAATACAAGCAGAGGCGTCAGCTCTCTCATTATCATTTAAAATTAGCGAGTGATTGACTTCAGAAGAATTCGCTATTATTGTTAGTTGTGTTGTTTTTGCAATAATTTTTTTTACTGCAAATACATAAATTTGAGAAAGAGAGAGAGAGAGAGAGAGTGCTGTTCTTGCAAAAGTTTTTCATATGAATACATTTTTTGTATGGGTATCGGCTCTATGCTGTGCTGATGAGAATCGGTCCCATGCAATACAAGCAGAGGCGTCGGCTCTCTCAATCTCATCTCAAATTAGCGAGTGATTGACTTCAAAGAGATTTACTGTTATAGTTAGTCGTGTTATTTTTGCAACAAATTTTTTTAGTGCAAATACATACATATAAATATGAGAGAGTGCTGTTCGTGTTGTTCTTGTAAGAGTTGACTTTGTTTGCTTATTCGTTCTTGTGTTTATTTATATATGCACATCCAAAACTAAAGATTTCAGTACCTTTCCTTAAGAAGTTTCACTCCAAAAAAAAAAAAAAAAATTAATAAATAATAATAATTTAAATTAATGCAATTTTCTAAAAGTTATAAAGCATTTAAAAGTATCAAAAACTTTCAAAATTTTCGAAAATTCATATCTTTACAAATCAAATTAAAAAAAAATCAAATAAGATTTTGAGATTAAGGCTATTGAGTAAACATGCACTGAATGTGAATATCCATTATATCCCTCTTCCTGAGCTTTTAAGGTTCATAAAAAAAGTCCCGAGATAAAGTTTCGAAAATTTAGTAAAAATCCCGGGATAAATTGGCGAAAAATTAGTAAAAATCCCGAGATAAATTTTCAAAAAATAGGTAAAAATACCGGGATAAATTTTCAAAAATTTAGCAAAAATTCCGGGATAAATTGTCAAAAATTTATTAAAAATCCCGGGATAAATTATAAAAAAATTAGTAAAAATCCCGGGATAAATTTTCAAAAATTTAGCAAAAATCCCGGGGTAAATTGCCGAAAAATTAGTAAAAATCCCGGGATAAATTATCAAAAAATTAGTAAAAATCCCGAGATACATTTTCAAAAAATTTGCAAAAATCCCGGGATAAATTGTCAAAAAATTAGTAAAAATCCCGGGATAAATTATCAAAAAATTAGTAAAAATCCAGGGATAAATTTTCAAAAAATTTGCAAAAATCCCGGGATAAATGTCAAAAAATTAGTAAAAATCCCGGGATAAATTGTCAAAAAATTAGAAAAAAAATCAGCTTGGGTGACCTTAGACCTTTCTACTTCCCATTCATCCCCTCACATACTTTTCCTGTCTTTCTACTTTCTTCTACTGGCTCTATCTTCGGTATATAATAGTCTTTGAGACTGAGTGCTCTGATTTAATCCAGCCTACCTACTATTCTAAACTTTCTACATAGCCAGATATTTGTAGGCACTTGTTAAGATATTTTGCGTGAATAGATTTGTCTATTGCTGTCCACTATTACTCCATGTAGCATAAGAGGATGAACACTAGCTACAAGAAGTGTACGACTCTAGATTGCATCCCCCTTATTTTACATATTTTTATTTTGCATAAGCAGAGAGCTTTACATGAGTTGCACATCTCTATGTAGATTAAGAATGTTGTCACCCAAAAATAGGGTCATCTCAGGGAGAAACACACCTCTCGTCTTACCTTCTATGAACTGCTGAATATGCATGTAAATATAAATAGGTGGTGGCATTGCATTGGCATTCAATATCTAAAAATATTTTTATTCGCCTTTCCTTCTGCACCAATTGCATGTCCTTTGAATATAGAATAGTAAAAATAGATATGTATGTATATATATATCTTACAAAAATGCAATCATCCACTGAATTCGAAGTAATTTGACAATAGAAAACATATAAACAGGAGGGGGAAGAAACTTCCATTCAATCGCGTTCAGTATATTCGCTCACCTAGATGACATATTTATAAAACTAGTGTGTGTATAGAATTTGCGACTATTTGATACACATACACGTGTGCACTTTGATATTTGTTGTTATGTTCATATATTGATGTCCATTCAAAAATTTGAATGCATTTTTGCAAGTGTATGCGTGTCTGTTTTTAAGCAGAAACTTTTGCAAATATACAAATTTTTTTTTTCAATATAAATAGCTTCTCCTAAATATTTTCATTTATGAAGGTTTGGTATTTTCATTTTCGTTTTATGAAATTTATGCTTGAGTTATTTGCAAACAAATAAATACACACATTCACATATATGCATACCTACGTATACTCACACAAAGGAACAAACAAATATTTAGTAATTTTCACTTAGGTATTTTAACAACCCAATGATAAAGATATACACCTCAGAAAACCTTTCTAGTACATGTATTTTTAATACACTAAAATGTTTCTTATTCATTTTGGTTTTTTGTTGTGTAAACATTTTAGATCACGGCACCAGCGGGCTCACGGTATGGGCTGAATTCAAAATTGTGTAAGAAAATATATATTATGTGAAGCGAGTTGGTGTGCGTGCCTCACTCTCTCTCTCTCTCCCTCTCTCAAACTGCTGTACGGCAGTAAAGTGCTGTTACAAACCAGAGAGCACATGAGATAATACTGAGAGAGCCGACTCGCCGTCTCTGCTTGCATAGTCTGTATTGTATTGTTGTTGTTGTTGTTACCCTCTATAAACTCTTCATTCGAATGTAAGTTGAAGAGGCCTGTGTTGATATGTAAATGAGAATGCTCTCACGCTCTCATACTTAATTTATTTGCTTACGGTTTTTTTTTGGCTGTCTTCTTTGTTTGTATTGTATTGTTGTTGTTGCAATTCTGTGTTAACTCTTTATTTAAATCCAAGCAAGAGAGATCTGTGTTGAGGAGTAAATCAGAGCGACTTCATTTCAAAGCTTTATTGGAGAGGCCTGAATTCAAATGTAAGAGAACAAATATAATTGGGGCGACAGCGACTCTAAGCTATAAACAATTGTTTGCTAGGAAGGTATAGGGTGAAAAATTTAAATTAAAAAATAAGCGGAGTGACAGTATTTTCCCAAGTCTCTTCTCTTCCATAGCTAGCGACTAGAGGATCCAAAAGGAGAAGGAGAGGGGGAAATTTGGAACCGTAGAAATTTATTAATAAATAAATGTGTAATTCAAACTACTTTCAACTGATGTAGTTTGATGAGCAGCAATCTATTAGCGCATTAAACTTTCCCATTGGGTATTTACATGTCCATTTCTAATGCATCATATCTACGTATTTCATCTGGTTCTGTGGGTGAAGGTGGAAAATTTTGCACTTTGTTTTGTTAAATGTCAATTTTGACATGTGCCACAAGTTACATTCATTTGCACATACTGCCACTGTCAAAATAATAAAATAAAATTTTTATAAATATGAACTCATGATAACAGACAATAAGGAATATAAATCACTCAAAAATAACATTCCACTTGGATAGCAATTCTCAAAAGTAGAAGAAAGTTTTTTTTTCTAATTAAATCGATATCTTAAAGTTGGCTGCTCAATCCAAAGTTCTCAGACAATGAGGAATATAAATCACCCAAAAATAATATTCCACTTGGATAACAATTCTCAAAAGTAGAAGAAAGTCCAAAGTTCTAAATTTTATTAAAAAAAAAAATCAGAAAATATAGAAAAGTTGGTTTTTAAAATAATATCAACAGGTTTGCAGGATGTTCGTAGGTTAGGGACGACAAAATGGCAGAAGACTCTTAGAGAGAGTAGCAGAGGCTTAGTTGACCATACTTACATATGTTCTGGTAATGAATCATTGGTATAGACAAAAAGAGAGGGCTCTTATTAATAAATTTTAAGATTACTTGGTAGAAAAAATGTTTTTTTTTTTTTAAATATATAAATAAATATATTTTTATACCTAGTTCTACTATTTTTTTCGAGCGTCTAAATCTTGATTTGTGGAAGTTCTTTATTTTTCGTATATTTTTCGAAGAGTTTTGTACTGTTGTATATATTTAAGACTTCAAGGTGCTATTTATATCTAAACTTTACATAAATATATTACTAAAAAATATTTATTATTTTGACCTTAACTGTAGTTACATATACATTAAAATAGGTTAATTTATTTGTTATTTTCCTTGTTCGTTTATGTTGTTATATTTGAAATTGAAATACATAATTAAATATAAATTCTTTAAAGCTAAATTAACAATGATTTTGTTTGTGCTTAATTAGAATTGCTCATTTCATTTACTTACAATGAATTTGAAATATTTACGATGACTGAAGTTAATATTATAAAATAAATTAACAAATTTCGTCTTTAAATGAATACTGAGCAAACAGCAAACCCGAATTCGAATTTCATAAAAACTTTTACTTTTTTTTTTTAATTATTTCAATATTTAGTATTCAATTTACTTAACATATTTATGTATCAGGTTTTTTTAAATGAATATTTCTAATGCTTAGTTTTCACTATGTCATATTCCCTGTCAAAAGGAAAGAATTTCCCATGGCAGAAGAATTAAGAAGGTAGATGCATTTTGACAAGTAAAAGGAACTTTGACAATTGGGAAAACATTTCTTTTGATACTATTCTTCTATTTGCAACAGAGTTGTATTTTCATAGTGAAATTTTTAAGTGAGAATTTATAAGAAAATAATTTGAATAGTATTGCATGTACATAGGGAGAATTAGTTGCTACTTTTTATATTATTTTTTAACACTTAACATGTTCAGGGTATTTGCTAATAAAGAAAACAAAATTAAATAACAATATTTATACTTTTTTTGTTATAAATAAAATTTACAATTTAGTACCAAGTAATAAAAGTAGTATTAATAATCTACTACTAACTCACTCTTTTGTTCCCATTAAAAAAAATGCATCTCTAAAATGTTCCTCTTACTTGCCAAATATTCAAAATGGCTACTTTTTGAAAAAATGCATCTACCTTTAAATACTTCTACCATGGAATTTCCTATATAAAATTTGCCAATATGTTGGGGAAAATATAAAGAAAATATGCCGTAGACTCCATTTTCGGTTCCCCTTCTTCGTCCAATAGAGTATAATAAAAAATTTGAATTTCTTGTTCTCTTGATCTCTTTCTTTTCAACTAATACTTTCACACTTAAGTACAATTGCTCTCTTTATGTAATAAATAAAAAAATAAATTATCTGCTTTTGTCTACGCAGTAACAATTTTTCTCACCTCTCTTGATCTCTTCCTTTTCAACTAATACTCTCTCATTTAAGTACAATTGTAGTTTTGTTGTAATAAATAAATTATGTGCTTTTGGCTACTCTGCTATGTTTACGAGTATGCAAAGACGAGTTCTTTCACCTCTCTCGATCTCTCTTTTCTCAACTAATACTCTCTCATTCAAGTGCAATTGCACTCTATATGTAATAAATAAATTATGGCTACTCGGCTGCTTTTATGAGTACTCAACGACAATTTCTCTCACTTTTTTTTGTGGTAAACGGTATTGTGGAAGGGGAACAAAGCACAGATGTGTTTATGTGTTTATGACTACGCAACGATGATTTCTCTCAACTCTTTTGTTTTTGTTTTTTTGGTGAAACGGTATTATGGAGGAGGGAAAAAGAACAGATGAAGTGTATTGCGTATATTTTTTTGACGTTTATATATCGATGTGTAATTTGTATTAGTAAAATGTAAAAGTGTGTAAAAATAGTACCTGATGATTAATCATTCAGTAATGAAATTTTATATCTGAAAACAAAACAGGGCTGACGATCGTGACGATTGAAATTTAATAAACGATATGTGTTTGTGTGTATTAGAATTTAATTAAATGAAAATTATTTAAATATAATTGATTATAAAAAATTGAGTAAATTTATTGTAAAAAATATTCATTTCTACACACACAGTTTTTTTTTTCTTAATCACTCACACATTTTTCGTATGTAATGTTCCACATTAAAACTTACACCATTATCTTTTCATTGTCCTTTCTCTTTCATACCCATATGCATTTATCCTTTTAAACAATTTCCTCAAATTACTGACTGGCAAAATAAAAAAAAAAAAAAAAAAAACAAAATGAAAAAAGAATAGAAAATTCTTTTAAAATTTTTTGCCTTCTAAATTTTCGATTTTTTCCCGCGAGACGGGAATTTTACTTTGAAACTCTTTTAAAGATTTTCAAATGCTTTTCACCGGCAAATTGTTATCAAAGTGTTGCCACCTTTCTTGATTTCTTGATATAGAAAACATGAGGAAAAGTAGAAGTTATTTTTGTTGAAAATCTTTTAAAAAAATTTTATATTTTTTTCTCATTGTATTAGTCTTAATCCATTTCCATATTTCATATTTAGTGACTGCGAAGTTTTTTATGCCAGAAAATTTTTAAATTTAATAAAATTTTCTGTCTTTTCTTTTCAAGCTATTAAAATCTTAACCAGGTTCAAGGTACGCATTCAAGTGGCATCTCCAATCGCTCTTTACATACTCACATGTGTTTTTCTTTTTGTAGCTCTGGGAGTAGTTTGCGAAACTTTCATACATTCATTTTTTTTTTTTTTTTTTTCAATAAATTCACATATTTCCTTCTACATTTTTTGTTCGTTTTTTTTCTTCTTTTTTTCTTCTGGTATGCTTCAAAGTCAAAACAGAATTTTCCGCTTCCATTCTTTCGATTTTGTTAACTTGTCTTCTTAAGTTTTTGCGAGCATCTTTCAAAAATTAGATCACGTTAGTGTACACACATATGGGAGCTTGAATTTTAACTAGAATTTAAGTAGAAATAGAAATTTAAGTATAGAAATTTTGTTTGTGGTCATAAAAAAAAACACTCATACACATTCACTATATAGCGAGTTATTGATATTTCAAAGGGAGGGAAACTGAACTTTTTCATAAAACTTCACTTAAATATTAAAGTATCAATTTTATTGAAATTCAAAATTTTATATCCGCCATTACACATACACTGACATATATATGTGTGCACTCAAAAACATAACTAAATATAACATCACAACGTATTAAATTCACTTGATCCTATTTTACATACATATTTCGTATTTGAAATCATTTATACACTAATATAAACAAAGCAGCAGCAAAATTGTAATTGACATATTTGTGTGCATAAATACATATACACATAAACATTTCATATACTCCCAGTGGGGAAATTTATAGAACTTTTGTTCTAAAGTACAATTTTACTTACCATCTCTTTTTCTCTCAGTCTCTCATGATTTAGAAACAAATCATAATTTAACATATATACCTAGAGGAGAAAACACAATTGGTTGGCTTTGTTTGTATATGAGAGGCTCTCTGGCTTTCATATGAGAGGCTCTCAGACTTTCATTTGAGAGGCACTCAGACATTCATATGAGAGGCTCTCAGACATTCATATGAGAGGCTTTCAGACTTTGATATGAGAGGCTGATAGTAAAAGCAGTTTCAAATTATAATAAAAGGAGAGCGAATTACATTAAAAGCAAGAGCAAAAACTATTTAACAATTTAGATTAGGGATGCCCAAAAATTTCTTATAGAAGTGCAAACACCAATACATATAAACTTTATTATTATAAACTCATACGTTAGACAACAACAAAATCTACATTGAGGACCAACAAAGCATACGAAAAGCTTTTTGCTTTGCACTTTGGTATAGGCAAAAAAGAAAGACGAGAAATGCTCAGATTATGATTAAGTGCTTTTACAAAAACAAAAACGGCTTAATTGACTGAATTATGGTTGAAATTTTTCCTAAATTTTGATCTGTTTTTCATCTAAGTTTTGGTCTAAATATCGAGATGGCTTCTGGTCTAAATTTTCATCATTATTTGCTCTGAATCTGGTTTAAATTTTAAGTCAGCTTATCGACTGAACTTAAGTTTGGTTTTTAGTCAGAATTTTAATCTTATTATTGGTTTGAATTTGATTTGAAATTTGGTCTGATTTTTAGTGTGATTTTTAATCATAATTTGGTTTAGATTTTGGTCTAAATTTGATTTAGATTTTCAATTTCTGAATTAGCTTTAGATTTTGGTCTGAATTTGGTTTAGATTTTGGTCTAAATTTGGTTTAGATTTTGGTCTAAATTTGATTTAGATTTTGGTATAAATTTGGTTTAGATTTTCAATTTCAATTTCTGAGTTTGGCTTAGATTTTGGACTGAATTTGGTTTAGATTTTGGTCTAAATTTGGTTTAGATTTTGGTCTAAATTTGATTTAGATTTTGGTCTAAATTTGGTTTAATTTTTGGTATAAATTTGGTTAAGATTTTGGTCTTAAATTGGGTTAAAATTTTGGTCTAAATTTGATTTAGATTTTGGTCTAAATTTGGTTTAGATTTTTAATTTCAATTTCTGAATTTGGTTTAGATTTTGGTCTAAGTTTGGTTTAGATTTTCAATTTCTGAATTTGGCTTAAATTTTGTTCTAAATTTGGTTTAGATTTTCAATTTCTGAATTAGCTTTAAATTTTGGTCTGAATTTGGTTTAGATTTTGGTCTAAATTTGGTTTAGATTTTGGTCTAAATTTGATTTAGATTTTGGTCTAAATTTGGTTTAGATTTTCAATTTCTGAGTTTGGTTTAGATTTTGGTCTGAATTTGGTTTAGATTTTGGTCTAAATTTGGTTTAGATTTTGGTCTAAATTTGATTTAGATTTTGGTCTAAATTTGGTTTAAATTTTGGTATAAATTTGGTTAAGATTTTGGTCTTAAATTGGGTTAAAATTTTGGTCTAAATTTGATTTAGATTTTTTGGTCTAAATTTGGTTTAGATTTTTAATTTCAATTTTTGAATTTGGTTTAGATTTTGGTCTAAGTTTGGTTTAGATTTTCAATTTCTGAATTTGGTTTAGATTTTGTTCTAAATTTGGTTTAGATTTTCAATTTCAATTTCTGAATTAGCTTTAAATTTTGGTCTGAATTTGGTTTAGATTTTGGTCCGAATTTGGTTTAGATTTTGGTCTGAATTTAGTTAAGATTTTAGTCTAAATTTGGTTTAGATTTTGGTCTAAATTTGGTTTAGATTTTGGGCTAAACTTTGGTCTAAAATTTAGCATGATTTTTAATCTAAATTTGGTTAGAATTTTAGTCTGAATTTTAGTTTGAATTTTGGTTTGATTTTTGATTTGAGCTTTGGTCTAAATTTCAGTCTGATTGTTTGATTGAAATTTCGGCCTAAGTTTCAGCTTGATTTTTAGTCTAAATTTGGACTGAACTTTTGTTGGGAATTTGTTCAGATTTCGGTTTGAAGTTTAGTCTAGATTTAGTTTGATTTTTGGTGTGAGTTTTAATCCGAGTTTCTTACTGAAATTTGATGAAATTGTTTTCAAGTCTCTCAAAACTCAATCGCATTATTTCCAACTGAGATATTCTGTGGCATTCTACTTATATAAATAAATATATGTATGCATACATACATGTACATGCCAATGATATCAAAATAAAAACCATAAAATACTTTCAACACGTGCACACTTTTTCACTCCCCCACTCCCTAATTTCCTACCACAAAATGTAAACTTTTCATATGTGAACAGAGAGATCAAACACTTTGCAAAAACCGCAACAACATAAAAATATAAAAAATTTATACCTCTACCTATGTACATTACAAAATGTATGTTTTGAAAATCAATAAAAAGAAAAACTTTGTCGAAAATAAACTTGTCATATCATTGAAGCTGTAGGGCTTCAATTTAATACCCTACTCTACTTTAATGTGCAGCATATATGTACATATAAATAAAAGAAAAGGCGTTGATAGATGATGTTGTTGTTTTAAAGTAAGTTTTCCAACCACTAACAATTTTATGGGTTAGTGATGAAATCACATAAGATATTAACCAATTTCAATAAATTTCGGCACATAATTTCCCCGAAGATTAAGTTTTATGATTTGTGCTAACAAAGTTAACAAACTATTTCAAAATACCAACCCCAATATTTTTTAACTTTGAACTTCAGTATTTTTTCGTTTTTTAAGTTTATGATTTCTCTGCCATTTGCAGCAGCTTACAACATATTCGACCATAATCGAAGTTAGCTCATTTTTATTACTTCTTAAATTGGATTTTGTTGTTTGATCGTTGTCGAAAAAAAAAGGAACCAAAATCATAGCACAAAGTAGCTGCAAAGTGGCAATGGCATATACGCTGTAAATAACTCAACTTAACTCAAGTGAAATTGACGCGATTTTTAGAAATGTTCGTCAATTTTGTCTCGCTTCTTTTTACAGTAGCGTCTCAATAGCTTTTTAAAGGTGAGGTACGTGTAAATGCTTACCTTGGCAATTGTACGTGAGCGTAAATAGTAGGTGGATGTAAAAAGCCAGCGTACTACTTTATGCTATATATGTAGATATGTGCGATATAGGGGAAAAATATAAGGAAAAGTATCATTTTCACATTGACGTGAGAACGAAAAATATATGCGAATTTTTTATGATCCTATCAAAACTTGGTGAAATTTTTTATTTTTTTTTATAGATTTACAAAATGTTTATTTACGTGACGGCATGCGGGTGTTTGTGCGTGTAAATATGTGTGTGTGTGTGAATATGGCTGTATATGTATTTGCAAAAAAAAAAAAAAAAAATTTATTTATTTTCGGTGTTTTTGTTCTTTTTTTTTTTTTCGTTGATATATACTTGTAGTTTGTATTTTTATGCCGCTTGTAAAATGTGTTTATTTGCGAAAAACTTGACAAATGCCTTATTTTTTTAAAGCATATTTATTGGCGTTTTTGTTGTTATTGTTGTTGTGTAAACGGAAATATTGAAAAAATGCGAATACTTTAAAGATTTTTATATTGAAATGAGAAAATTCTTTGTTACTTAACATTTTATTACTCATACGCAGTGAGTGCCTAAAATGAGTCTCTTTGATTACAAACTAAAACGGGATTAATTGAGTAATTCCAGTTAAGTCAAGTATATTAAAATAAAATAGAGAGAGAGGGAGCGAAAAAATGAGAGAGAGAGTTTAGCGCTTTCTTTATGATAATCTCTTTATGCATATTAAAAATAAATCGAAAGAGAGAGAGAGAAACAAAGAGAGAGTTAAGCTTTTTCTTTATGATCATCTCTTCATGCATATCGAAATGAAATAGAGAGAGAGAGAGACAGTTAAGATTTTGTTTTTGTTATATCAACACATAGAAAGCGACAGACTTGCGACTGCATCTGTCAAAATTAAAAATACACACGCTTTAATGAAACTACAAAAGTTGGCAACTACACAACTGCATGACTACATGACTCCATTTGCAGTTGCAGTTGTATTAAAATCTATTCCTCATTTTACAGCAACAAAACAGAAATAGAGAGAAGTGAGAGCAGAAATACAAAATAGAAGAAAAAGAAGAATGAAATGAAATGAAAAAAAAAGTGATTTTGTTTTGAAATTCAACTGATGTTGTTGCTGCTGCAGTCGTTAACCGATTTCATTCTCTCGACCATCGGCGCCAATTGAGAGAGAGTTAAGTTTTTTCTTTATGACTATTTCTTTATGCATATTAAAATTAAATAAAGACAGAGAGAGAGAGTTAAGCTTTTTCTTTATGATTATTTCTTTACGTATACTACATATATATGGGTGTATTTAAATATTTATTTAACATTGGATTATTCTAATACAATAATGTTTAAATTCTTTTGATCAAATTATTTAGTTTTAACTAATTTATTATTCTTATATATATATAATTTTACATATACATAGTTACAAACAAACGTATTTGCTTGCGCATATCTGCAAAGTTTAAATACACTTGTATTAACTTTTAATGCCACTGGCTTATTTTCTCTCATTATCATTGAAACTAATATTTGCTTAAAATTTTCACTTTTTGTATTATAATGCTCCTACTATTTGTAAAAAAAACTACTAGAGCCAAAGAAAAATATTTATAGTAATTTTTATTTATTTTTATACTGGTTGTGTTTATGCTTAGACTGAAAATTATATATTGAAATCGGCTTCAATATCGAGAAACATGCTATTAGTTGAAAAAATTAATTCGATTCGTTTCCCAATGGTCACCGCCTTTTCTTACTCACCCTTTCTCACTACCCGACATTTTCCTTACTCATATCCTCATATCCTACCTTTCCCAGTCCCATTCCTCACTTAGCCCTACTCCTTGTCCAGCGCCATTCCTTACCCAGCGCCACTGCTTACCCAGCCACACTCCTTACCCAGACCTACTTGTTACCCTCTTTACTTATCCCCTCTTCTTTCTGGAAGATTTTTGGTGATTTTTTGAAAAAGATATCATGCAAATTATTGAAAAAAGTTTTTACAAAATTCACTTAAAAATTAAAAAATAGCCCAATGAGAGAGGGTATACAATAGAGGGTTCATATAAAACTTAAAAATATTTATGCTTTCATGAGAAACACCTTTGTCATAGACATCAAACCTTTAGTTCGGGAAGTTTATACACTCACTCATAGGTTGCTCGGGCATGACTCTTCTGACTTTGAAATGGGGGTAGAAAAATGCTTTGATTTGCTGGGCTATATAACTTAATTCAGTAAAATGGTTCAGTATAACATACTTATTCAGTATCACACACACTTCAATTATTCTGGTGTAAGCGTAAAACTTTTATTTGTTGGTCTTTGTAATCGTAAGCTAGGAGATCAGGAGACCAGGAGAAGAACGCTTTGTGAACTTTAATTTCAGTAAGTTCATTAGGTTGGTGCAAGAGAGATTTGAAAGATTTCGGTCTTTCACCATATTTTTATACTCTAATTTGACAGGCTGAGAGGAAAAGCGGGCTAAAATTTATATAAGAGCCAAAGTGAAATAATTTAGAGTGTCAGTGCAAGAATGGCATAAGTAATACGGTTCATAGTAAAAATGAAACGCTTTAAAAGTAAGAACAAAAATGATGTAACAATTCTTTCAGAGTAAGAACAGCATAGTTTTTTATTCCGTTTTCGCTCTGAACACATTTCGTTTCACTTTTGCTCTTAAGTAAAATTATTCCATTTTTTCTGAACGTAGAAGTTATACCACTTTTCCTCTCAGCCTCTCATTTATCACACTGCGTATTTCTTCCTCCTTCTTTTCCATTTTTTTTTTTTACTTCATTCAATTTCTCTCTCAATTTATTTGTACAATATTTCATAATTTTCTTCTTTTCCTCCAACTTTCTGTCTTCCATTTTTCCTGCTTAAATGTTTCTCTTTTTTCCTCCTCTTTTTCCTCTCTACCAAACTAGAAACTGCTTTTCTCTATGCTTCACTCTCCTTACGAATGCAAAATTTTTGCACTCACCTTTCTCTCTCTCTCTCTTTTATTGTTCCACCTATGTATCTATAATTTCCCATCTTTCCATACTTAAATGTTTCTCTCTGCCCTTCGCGAGCACTATTTTTTTTTTCCACCTCTTTCTCCCCTTCTTTTTCAACTTCAATCTTTCTTCCTCATTCCTCTCTTCTTTTCCCCCTTCAATGATCTCTGTACTTCTATCTCTCTGCTCATCACTATCTTTTGCTTTCTCTCCCTCTCTATTTTCTTTTCTATCCTCTCTTAACTTACCTCTATGAAATTCCTCTCTCCTCTTTTATTTCATTCAATTTCTCTCTCAACTTATTTGTGTACGAGCTGTTCTCTCCTGCAGCAATATTTCGGATCCACTCGGCATCTTTTTCTGCTGTTTTGTATTTCTGCTTTTACTTCTCTCTTTTCCTATTTTACTGTTGCCAAATCAGAAATAGATTCTACTACGACTGCATCTACAAATGGAGTCATGCAGTCGTGTAGTTGCCAAATTTTGTAGTTTCATTAAAACGTGTGTATTCGGATTTTTGATAGATGCAGTCGCAAGCTTCTATGTTACTCTCTATGATGTGTTTATACCATTGGAGATAAATGCTCCAATCGTTACCTGCTTTAGTAATAGTCGACGTCGCATAGCGATATCAAACTATTTTCCTTTGAGAAAATTCCGCCAGTTATTGGAGATTCTGCAGCTAGAATCAATGCAATAATTCTGTTTACTATGTACGAGTATATGAAATAAGTATTTTTAAATCATTTTTGCACACAGCAAAATTCCGGATTCACAAATTGAAATATTGTACTTCGCTTTAAAGACTATAAAGACCTTGGACATTTTATAAAGAGTATTTAGAGTATGCAAGATTTTGAATTTTTGGTGAATGAATCACTTTCCGCCACATTGACCAAACCTAATGCAGACTAATTCGAATTGAAATGTAACTCACAAACGATTGGGTTTCAGTTTAGAAAAATATTGAAAATTTTTTATTAATTTTCACAGTTAGTTTTAAATATTATTTGCTTACCTTTGATATACATTTATAGTTAGTGGGAAACAACAGGAGCATCTGCCTCATTTTCATTTGAGTGTATTCAAGTGTTTGTTATTCATCTTTACAACTCAGTTCAAACAATTTTAAATAAGGCTACAACTTCTTACAAACAGATACGTTAAGCATACGCAGACACAGAAGACACACAGCATTTCTTCCCAGTTGCGCAAATTTGAATTACTACAAGAGAAAATAATAAATTATTGTTTCTTTTTTACTATACTACTTATAAGAGCAATAAAAGAGATTTCTTATTGAAATATTTCGATCTCTCTCTCTTTTCAGAGCTGAGAGAAAACAATAACTAGTATATTCGTTTCAGCTTTTGCAAAAACAATACAACTAATAGTAACAGTAAATTTCTCTTGATGTGACAAAATCGAAAAAGAGAAAAGGAAAAGAGAGCAGAAATGCAAAACAGAAAAATAATTGCCATTTTGTTTTAAAATTTGACAGATGCAATCATTAATTAATTCTATACTCTCGACCTCTTTCACTCTCTCTCTCTCTCTCACATTCGCTCTCTATCTCTACCGATGACAATTGAGAGCGACTGCCATTTTGATTATGTAGCCGCAAGTCTGTAGTTCTCTACGTACTGTTATTTAAAGAAACACAAAATTAAGCCATTGCTTGCAAAAGTGATGTAAGTCAAAATCAGATTAAAAAACAACTTTTTTGTAGGAAACTAAATGAGGACAAAATTATCGCCTTAAGATGAAAATCCAAATAATAAATATAACTGACTTACATCACTTTTGCACGCAAATAAGAAGTAATATATTGCTCGGTTTTAAGCTCCCGATGATTATTCCAACCGTTGTTCCCAAACTCAACTGGGTATATCTCTTCTACTCCTGCATGTTTGTATGCATAAAGAAAATACTTTTCTAAATCTAAAATTCTATTTATTTGCGCACATTAAAATTATGCCGCAAGCAGCAAAGCAGCAAACAAATATCATTAAAGTATGCACAGCCACCATACAGCAAGAACAACAACAACAACAGCAGAAAAATAGAAATCACATCATAGTTTATTTTAACCATACCTACTCGTATTACCAAAACGGATTTAAGTAAGCAGTTAGTAATATGTTGCAAAAACAACAACAACAAACAACAGCAATAACATCTGTTAAATAGCAACAAATGCTAAAATAGGCGCAAATTCTCAACTGAGATAAGAAAGAATGTTGCAGAATAGTTGAATATTTGCTTATTGAAAATGTAGTAATGTAACAAAAATAAATATACATACATACATACCTACATATGTATATGTGTGTGTGTGTATGTATTTGGGGTATAAAATTCAAATACCTACTATGTGAACATATTTATGTATTTGTTTTTGTTGCGTTGCTAAAAGTATCATTGGTTGTATATGTATGTAGTTGTTGTATTCACTGTACCGTTAAATAGCATAAAACTTTGTTATTTCAACGTTTATTTCTCTTTTGTATAATGCAAAGACCCAAGTGTGAGAGTGGATCTCTGCTTTTGTGTATGTGTGTGTGTGTATATGTGTAAATTGAATTTTATAACCTACTTTAAGTTGAAGGTAAATGAATACAGTATACCCAATTTGAAAGCAGTCATTGCTTTGAGTTTATCTTTTTCTTGCTGCTATTCTATTCTTTATTATTTTTAGTGCTAGGTAGGTCTACAATTTGTGAATTTAATTTAGCATCTTCTTTGGGTATCTGCGTGTATCATTGTGTGTGTGTGTGTGTGTGTGTGTGTGTGAGTATGAAACCAACGGCGAGTGAAATGAAAGAGAGAAAGAGAGAAATTGATTTATGTGAGATTGTTGTTTTGCGCCAATTTTGTTGATGTGGAATCAAGTGCGAAATACAAATTTTTTCTCAATTAAAATTTGTTGGCTGGAGATTTGTATAAATTATATAAACATTTAAAAATAAACTTTCTTAAAATATCACAAGTTTATTATGCAAACAAATAGCATAAATATTTTTTTAAATATTTTTTTTTGTTATAGTGTATACAAAAAATTGTTTTCAAATAGAATGTTAAAAAGGATATAAATATAAATATGAGTTATAAATAAAATTTTATTGAATTTTGATTGAAGTTAATTTGAAGTTTTGCATAACTTACATATATGTTTACTTGAATTTTTGTATTATGCACAAAATTATTTAAATAACATGCCGGAAAAACTAAAATGCAAGATTGAGGAAAATATTTGAAACTTTTTCAAGTTTAGTAGTATTTAGTTTATCAATTTTTTCAGACTTTATTAAAATAACAGAATATATTAAAGAATTTATTAATTCTTGAAGGTTAAATAAAGTAAAGTAAATACTTTTTTGTATTACAATATTCGTTTATTTTGATTTAAAATATTGAATTATTTTGTTCTGAGATGAATCTGCATTTGAAGTTATAGTATAGTAAGTTTTCTTTAAAACTGTACGCCAGACCGCGTGAAATCTGAAAAAGCACAGTAAAGCGTGTACCCAGACAGCTTTTGAAAAATCTGAAGAAGATAAAACTATATATAAATAGAAGAAGAACACTTATAATTTGACATCCAATTAAACCAAACTCTGTATAATGATTCCTTGTTATTTTACAACAAGTTCCAAGGCTCATTTAGATAATTTTGAATTTTGGCAGCGACTAGTTTCTTTAATTTTATATCCATTATGGAGACCTTTTTGAAATCAGCCAACCAAAGGCGAATAAACCGACGAGTTTCGCGCTCTTTTCTTGTTGGTTTTAATGGTATGAAATGAACAAGAGAGAGAGAGAGAGGGAGAGCGACAGGCTTGCGATTGCTTCTGTAAAAAATATGAATACACATGCAAAATTTGGCAACTACACAACTACATGACTCCATTTGCATTTCCTATTTAACAACGACAAAAATGAAAAAGAGAGAAGTGAGAGCAGAAATACAAAACAGAAGAAGAAGAATGAAGAAAAAATTTATTTCTGTGGATCCCTTTTTGAAATCAGCTGACCAAAGGCGAATAAACCAACGAGTTCCGCGCTCTTTTCTCGTTGGTTTTAATGGTATAAACAAAGAGAGAGAGAGAGAGAGCGACAGGCTTGCGATTGCTTCTGTAAAAAATTTCGTAACTACACAACTACATGACTCCATTTGCATTTCTTATTTGACAGCGACAAAAGAGAAAAAGCGAGAAGTGAGAGCAGAAATACAAAACAGAAGAAGAAGAATGAAGAAAAAATTTGTTTTTGTTTTGAAATTCAACAGATACAGCTCTTCTATTGAGAGTGAGTGCAATTTCAATTATGCAGTTGCAAGCCTTTAGTTCTCTATGTGTTCATACCATTAATATGACGTCTTTTTTCTCTCTCTCAAATTGAGTAAGCAACAAAGCTGAACCGCTCTCTTTTTATTGAAATTTTCTCATGGGGTTGCCATGTTAAAATTTTCTGTACACATCGCTGTAAATTATAAGCATTATGAGACTGGAAATTATAATTTTCGATGAAGGCAACATTTAATTTCAAAGTGGAAAATCAAAATGTCAAAATAAAGAATGATATCCAAACGCGTACTGTCTTTGCGAGAGTATGTGGAGAGAGAAGAATAAATACATGCGGTGAATCTGTCTTAAGAGTTGGTAGGCGGATTTTATATCTATGAAAAAAATTGTTAACGGTTGTTCTCAGAAAATCTTTTTGAGAGTAAATTAGTGAACAAAATTGCGGTTTCTCATTCAAAAAAATTTACTCTTCAAAAGACTTTCTGAGAGAAATTTGCGACAATTTTCTTGCAGATGTAAGCTCCACCATTAATTTTTTTACAGACTTCGTATTCTATACCCAAATTACTGAGCTACTTCTTACTCCCCGTCTCCACCAGGAATAATTGAGAGACTGAGACGAAAAGCGGGCTAAAATTTATATAAGAGCAAAAGTGAAATAATTTAGTGTGTCAGTGCAAGAATGGCATAAGTAATACGGTTTAGAGTGAAAATGAAACGCCTTAAAAGTAAGAACAAAAATGGTATAACAATTCTTTCAGAGCAAGAACAGCATAGTTTTTTATTCCATTTTCGCTCTGAACATATTTCGTTTCACTTTTGCTCTGAACATATTTCTTTTTGCTTTTGCTCTTAAGTAAAATTATTCCAATTTTTTCTGAACGTAGAAGTTATACCACTTTTCCTCTCAGCTTCTCAATTCATAGCATGAAATTTAAAATTTGTTGTTGCTTCTCGTATAAAATACAGAATTGTTATTTGATGTTTTTAATTTTATATGGCGAAGGGAACAGCAACAAATCTTGATTTTCATGCAATGAATTATTGCTCGTGGAGATGGGGTGTTAAGTTTGTAATGCCTAATGAGAATAAGTGAATCAGTGGTGTGTTTTTGTGCCTTATTGTTATGTCTATGACATTCATTGACAAATTCAAATTAATTGGTTAAATAATTCTCCATTTAACAAATCGTTAGAGTTGTTTTCATTATTTTTTTAGGAGGAATTTAAAACCAACTATGAGATGTTAAAAGGTTTGTTATTATAATTTAACTGCTATAACAACATTACCAAACATTAACTTTGATCTGTCGATGATGGTGACGTCAATGCATTTCAAAAGAGTTTCTGATTTCAACAATTCCAACAGATTTGATAGTTTATAGGTTAAATAATTTAAAGTTTTAAACAGTTATGTAACAAACATTTGAATTATAAATTATTTAATTAAGTTTTTAATTTTTCCAATGAATGCTGAAATCCATTTCAATTAATTTAGTTTAATTTCCTTTATTCAATTTGAAATAATTACACAATAGATTGCACATATGCACTTTAATAAAATGAAATTTTTTTTAGTTCTATCATTTGGAAAATGAGATTATTTTCGCTTACAAAATACAAATACACAGTTGGAGGAAAAAAAAAACTAATAAAATTTAATATCCTTTGACAATATCCTTTTGCGTAAGCAACAAAATTATGCATTCATATTTGATACAATTAAATCTATTATGTAGGTAGTTGTTGTTGTTGTTATTATTATTCTGCCACTGACATTTTCAAATTCAAAGGAAATGCAACAATTGCGCGGCAATAGCAACAGCAGCGACAGCGACAGTAAAGTTATTGAAATTCAAACAGGATACAGCTGCATCCTTTGTGCAAATACACTCTCTACTATAAATACATACATACAGATGCACAGATATACAGATACATATATTATACATATACACACATACCTAAATATATGCATAGATACACGTTGCAGATATTGTACGTGCATGCTAATACATATATACATACATACATGCATACAATGGAAATGATTTGAAACTCTATGTACACTTCTACACTCATGCCAACTAAATTCAATTGTCTACTAAAAAGTAGTGGAACAACTAGAAGAAAAAGAAGAAGATTTCAAAGGGATAAAAAGAGAAGACGAAGAAAACTCTATGCTACAATATTATTCTTTTTAGTTTTTCTTTTCTTTTTTTTCTTTTCTTTAGTAGCAATCGATAAGAAATGAAATTAATTTCAAATGCAACAAAGCAATTGCATACGAAAGTAGTTTGTGTGTGTATGTATGTGTGTCGCAAAAGAGTATGCAATATTCACTATAGAATGAAAGTGTAATAGTAGTGGTAAAAAATAGAAGACGATTCAGAAGATGTCTGACAAGGACACACACACACACTCACACCCAACCAGCTGACATCGTTACAAATACATTTACGTTTTACTAATGCTTGACGTGCGCTCGCTTGAGGAATGTGAAAATAATACAATGAAAATAAAACGAAGTACGAAAAGTAAAAGAAATCAAGCAAATCAAAATGCAAACGGTTTTTTTTTTTTTTTTTCTAAAAAATAAACGCACAAAACGAGAGACATTATTAACTGATTTCCTTTAGGAGCATATGCAATAATAATACTAAGCGCAATAAGCAAACAAGAGTGGGGGAAAAGGGAGGGATAAGAAACGAACGGGGGGGAATGGGGAGGTGAAAAGTGTGACACCAACAGCAGGAGCAGAAGCAGCAGCATCAACAACAGAGTTAATTTTGTTGTCGGAAAGGAAAAGGTAAAAGGAGAAGAAGAGATGACGGCAGCATCATTCAACAGCGCAGCACGTTACTTTAAAGTAGCTTTGATTGTAACAATTGCACAACAGCGGGGAATCGTACGTTTCTGCTGCTTTGGCATTGGAATTGCAAAGTTTTTAAATCACAGTACAGTGGAACGGAATGTTTAATAATGTGGGGAAAACATTTTTTTTTTTTTTGTTAGGTTTTTATAATAACTCATCGACATTAAATGGTGAATTATTTGTTTTTAGTAAATAAACCTGCTTATTCTAAGAAAATGTGCAGTAAATGTCATTAGTTTTGAATACGGGACTTAAAAAAATAAAGAATAAATCATTTAATTTCACTTCTAATCAGTGATAAATTGTGAAAATAGGTCAATTTCTTATTACGCATCAAAAAACACTTCACTTTTTTTAAAAATCACTTCGATTTTTTAAGAACTTTACTTCAAAAAAAAATTTCAAAACGACAGCCCTGATTCTAATACACTTTTCATTCCAAATAAAGCAAGTTCTTTTGTTTGTAATGCCTGGTTTTCAGTATGTCAAATTCCATGGCGAAACTATAATAGCAGCGTCAGCTCTGTCTTCTTCTTCTCTAATTTTTTTTATATGAAGATAATCTTAACTGTCAAAATCTTTTCTTTTTTTTTTGTTTTCCATGCATTTGTGCTTTTGACAATTACGATTTTTAGCAACAACAAAGTAGCGTGTTGTTATTGTTACGTGTTGTAATGCTGCTACCACCATGTTAAATCCGCCTTGGTCAAATTCAATCAAATTTGCCACCATGTTGGCAAATTTCATATGGGAAATTCTCTCTTTTTCTCTCATTGACGGCAAATATGACATAGTGAAAACCAAGCATAAAAAATTACCCCATGACTGAAGTATAACAGGTGATAGCAGCGTCAACTCTCTCTCTCTCTCTCTCTCTCTCTCTCTCTCTTCCTCTTCTTTAATTCTTTTTTTTTCTATGAAGAGACTCAAAATTGTGAAATTTTTGTTTGCCCCCATGCATTTGTCCTTGTATTTTTGAAAGTGTGTTGTTGTTGTCGTTCTTGTTCTACTGCTGCTCTCACCTGTTATAATTCTGCAATGAATTAGCCCATATACAAAAACAACAAAACTATCACTTTTGATTTTTTGAGCTAACTAACGGGAATACTTTTTGTTTTACTGAGCACGCATTGCTCATTTGCAAATACTCAAAGCGACGAAAACCAGCAACAACAAATGTGGAATTTTTATTTTGTTGTTGTAAATTCACTTAGTTCTCAATACTACAAAAATAATTCTTTGGTCTTTTAGTTTTTCGCTCTTTAATGTCGTTAGTGCAGAATGAATCTCATCAGCGGAATATATGTGGATATATTTTGAGCATGAATAACGGGAATACTCTTTGTTTTACTGAGCACGCATTACTCTTTTGCAAATACACAAAGCGACGAAAACCAGCAAAAACAAATGTGGAATTTTTGTGTTGTTATTGTAAATGCATTCAGTTCTGAATAATACAAAAACAATTCTCTTTATCTCTCTCTCTCTCAGTTTTTCGCTTTGTAAAGCTGTTAGTGTGGAATGAATTTCTCCAGCAAGATATATGTATGTGTGTATATATGCATATGTATGCATATATGTATGTATGTATGTATTCATTAAACTCGCTCAATTTCGCATTACCTATGGTTCAGAAGAGTAAAAGATTTTGCACTGAAACATGTAGGGCAAAAAGAGTTACCGATATAATTATGAAAATCTTTTTTCAGAGAGCGAAAGCATTTTTGGCCGTTCGGCGGAGTTTACATTTGCTAGAAAATTGCCGTAAGTAGCTCTCAGAGAGTCTTTTTTAGAGTAAATTCCTGATGTAAATAGAAAAAAGGAAACTTGCGGTCTGTCTTGCATAGCAATTTACTTACTAAAAGATTCTGCATCAATTTTCCTGCAGATGTATTGTAAACTCCGCCTTACTGTTCTAGACACATAACCGATGAATTAATTTTATGTGCTCCTCTTTCAATTTTGCCTCACTGTATGTTATTTGTGTTGTTTATTATTTCTTTGTGGAAAAAAACATGGAAGGGTGGTGAATATCAGAGTAAATCGCAAAACATTTAGTATCTGCAGTAAATACATTAAGTTTATACAATTGATGTCTTTGCTGTGTTGTTGTTGTAAAACATTTTTCTGTTTTTTTTTTTTACGATTTCAAAATAAAAACAGCATGTAATTTTTTTCTTTATTTCGTTGCATTTAAAAACAATTTAATACATAAGTACATATATTTTTATTGGTATTTAAAATTTAATTTATATAAATGGTTTTACTGCACTTTAGTTTGAAAAATAGTGAACTGAATATTTTAAGTATGAAAAGATTATAAGAAAAGCTTAACGTTGTATATCCCTTATATATATATATATATGTATTTTTTTATTTGGCTTAAATTGCCATTAACACATGTGTCATTCCTGTCACATGGTTCACTTATGCATATCTACGTCTACAATTTGCATGTAAAGGAAAGCAGCGACAACGACAAACGGCGACGACGATGACGACATATGTACTCATTATAAATTATAATAACAATTCATTGCACAATAACAAGAACGTAACGCAACAATAACAACAACAGCTGGCAGTCGGCAGTGGCAACAGCAAAGCAAAAAAATAAAAAAAAGGAAGAAAATGTTGCTTTAAATAATAGCATCAACAACAGAGCAACAGAGCGTAATAAATAAGCCTCATCAGGATCATCAAGCAATCCAAGCAGGCAAGCCAGGCAGTTAAGCGAGCGAGCAAGTTATCAGGAAGCATAAGTATAAGCAATAATAACAACACAACAACAACAACAATAGTGACAGTGGAAGTAGCTGAGGTAGCAGCGAATATAAAACAACTACAACAACAACAAAACACGCACACATACACAATTTGACTAGTCAAGTTGATAAAGTGTCATGATGGCATTATTTTCGCTTAATTTACGAGTTTATTGTGCGTAATTAAAATACAGGGTGATTATGTGATATGAGAAATTTGATAGATCCTAGATGATTGTTAATAGAAGCCAATGTGTTAATAATTTACTTTTGATGTAGATGTTTTGTTAAGGGTTATTAGTGTTTATCGCAGAATTTAAGAGGGAAGTTATTGGTTTTTTTTTTTCGCAGTTTTCTTCTAGTTTTTTATTCTGCAAGTCTCATTATTTTCATATCAGAAAGTTTTATTTTGAATTATCATGTAGTAACATTTGAGTTATTTTGCATGAAAAGAATTTATTGTATCAGAGAATTGGAGAGAATTTATAATAAATAAGTGACCATACCAAATATGACGAAAACATGAATTGAATTTTATGGAGAAAGAAGAGAATACAGAATAGTTTGTTTAAAAAGAGTTGATAAATGAAAATATACAATTTGTATTGTTATTGTTATGATTCTCCATTTTGGTCTCAATAACAGTTAAATCCTCTCAAAATGCTCAGACAAATTATCAACTCATTGAGAGTTAAAACGAATTATACATAGAAATTACATATGTGAGTTTAGAAGGAAAGAGAAAGAGAGTAAATAAAACTCAGATAACGGCATTCGATATACACTTAATGCTTGAATGAAAATTATACGTCGTGACAGTAATGTTTCATACACATTGACAACAGCAGTTACACAAACACAAGACTACGAAATTCTCTCGGCTACAACTGTCGCTTTGTAGTCAGCTACTAAACACAATGAAAGCGGCACCACCTGCAGCAAACGCAGTCAAAACAACAAAAGCAAACTCTCTTCTCTCTCTGTCGTAGTCGGTGGTTTTGTGGTCGTGTCGTCGCCAAAATAATCGTCTCCATAAAAACATGTGTTTTTTTTTATAATTTAACAGATGTAGTCGTCAATGTGTATGGTGCATAAAGCAGTGCCAGTTTACAGCGCTGCTCTATTATTAGATTTGCTCTATTTTCAAGATTTACTCTCAGTGTGCAACTGATGTTGTTATTGCCACGATGTGTTATTGTAATTCATAGTTGAGGCGAATTAACCGACCGAGTAACCCATTTTCTTTTTGTTTTTTTTTTATATAAAGCTTTTTGCGCTCTGAATTGAAGAGAGTGAGAAACTTCATATAAAAAAAAAAACGGAATGAGAGTGTGGTACGTTTACACATTGCCAATTCGCTGTGATTGCACAATTATCTGATATTCTCCATTATAATTGTTTACATATTAAAAATACTAATGTAAATCACGGAAAATTCAAATTTCACAAAAAATGCAAACGTTTTCTTGTTATTCATCTTTTCAAATATCATCTAAACAAGTAAATACGATTTTCTAGTATTTTCTTTTAGCTTTTTAAAAATGCATTAAATTCATTTATAAATAATTTTCTTAAATTTTCTGAATATTATATGAAGAAAGTAAATTTCTTAATCACGAGTAAAAGCGTGAAGACAACATTCATTAATTTCCATGAAAATAATTTTTTTTTTTCTAAACTTTATTCCCATGTTAATATATACATTAGAAATATATCCTTCAAATGCCTATACTCACACACACACATGCATGTATTACAGATATAAGTATATGCACATAATTACATATACTCAATTTCATTTTAAACAAACATACATACATATACTTATAAGTATGAAAAGTGATTAAATTTAAATGATATGCACATTCGCTTTTGTTTGTTTTTCCTAAAGAAGTAAAAAAAGTAAAGAAAAGAAAAAAAACAGATGCTTCTTAAGCTTTCTTCGTATTTTTCTTTAGCCTTCAAGAATCTTTGTTGTTAAATCCTCTCACGAGTTACTTCCTTCTTCTGGTACTTCCTCTCCCCCCTTTACATACAATTATACTTAACACTTTCGTCATCAACATCGTCGTAGTGTCTTTAATTAGGCTAAACAAACTCAACAAGAGCTCAAATTGAGTTTGAAAAATGTATGCACAAACAAAAAAAAAAAAAAGCAGAAAAAAGCAAAAAAAAAAATAAAAATTAAAAAGTTTTGAAAACAATGAAACGAAAAAAAAGAAAATTATTTTAAGCAATGCAAACACAAACAAACAAACAAACAAAAAGGAAACAAAGCATTTTCAATATTCAAAGCTTTTCTGTTTTTTTTTTTTTCTAGCTGCTTTCGTTTGAAGGATTTAGTATGTTTACTTATATTTCGTTGCGTTGTTTTTTTTTTTTTTTACTTTCGGTATAAATTAATATAATGAAAAAGTTTGCATAAACTTTGCCACGCAAAATGAAAGTTTCATTTAAGTGATTTTTTGCTACTGGCGTTTTTGTTTTTCTTTTTATTTTTTTTTTGTCTGTTTCTATTCAGAAAAATACAATGGATACAAGAAAAACAAGCTGTAAATGAGCACATACGCAAATACTCCCCTCCTTAATGGCATTTTTTTTTTTTTTTTTGAAGTGAAGGTTAATTAGCTGCGTTTACTTTGTATTTATGCTCATGCATAAGCTCAGGCCCACACCCACAAAGTCACATACAATCTTTATTTATTAGTATAAATCTCTTATATCTGATATCTTTGTGCATATATAAATATATACACAGGTACCTGCATGTACTTTAAAGAAAGACAAATTTAATAACAAAAATTCTAATATTAGTGTATAAGATTTTGGATTTGATATCGAAGTTTTTAAATTCAAAGCCAAACAGCTCAGCTCAGTTTTTCATGAGGAAATTCACGGCTGCACTTCTGTCTAACGTTTTGGAACTATGCAACGAGTAGAAGGTCCGCCATCAGTGTGGCCAACTTTTGTTTTTAAAAATCCGCTAAAATTATGAATAAAACGCGTATTTTCTTAAAAACAGCATTAAATTTTTTTCTTTATAAAAGTGCGAGAAAACTCAATACACTTAAACTTTTTCACTAATACAGGCACACATCTGATACTTCTAGCCAATGAAAATTTCTTCGATTTTTTGAAGATATTTTAAATTGAAAAATAAACGCTGAGCGCTGAATCACTTTTTTTCCGCATTTTAATTTTCAAAAAGCACTAAAATCAGCGGGAAAAGCGCTGAGTTGGCCACACTGTCCACCATATATTTCAGCGAAAATGTGAAAAAGAGAGCCAACGAGTTTTTCATCTCTGAGTTGTAAACAACGAATTCATATGGAACACTGCATACTTTAGCGAGTTATGCGTAAATGAGTTTTTTCAATGAGAACGTGCTCAACGAACTCGTTGATACATTACAAGTCTCGACGACTCCAACTACTTCGTTCACTCATACATGTTTAATTACATATATATACAATGAGAAATTACTATAATAATTACAACAAAACATCTCTGATATTTTCGCTCAAATGTGTGTGTGTGTGTGTGTTACGGCGAAATGCTTTGTGACATTTTACAACAACAACAACAAATTATTCTCATATATTTTCGTTGAAATGTGTAACGGACCTTATCATAAGATTCTCTGACAATTAACAATTTTTGAGAAATCTTTCTAGTAGATTATTTTTTTCCACATATATCTCCTATTTGTGCGATCGTAAGCTTTTTCGTAGTCAACAAGCAAAGGCAAAAGAGTAAAGTGCGTAGAACAATCAAAATTCGCGCTCTCTTTTTTTGAGTGCTCTTTCATGTGAGCGTATCATTTCAAAAAAGAGTGAGCAAATTACAAACTTCTCATATGCTTGCCTTGATATGCTTGTTGGTATGCTGAGTATTTCAAAGGAGCGCTCATCGGATTGATGTTTTCAGTTCATTATTTTTTTTAATGATGAACTCTTTTTGATTTTTTTTTTTCATTTGAAGCGAAAATTGAGTTACTCATTTTGCTTATTTCGCACGATATGCGTAGAGCAATCCGAATTTGTTCTTACTCTTTTGAGTGCTTTTTCCTTTAAGCATATCATTTCAAAAACTAGTGAGCGTAAACAGATCAAACATTTTTTTTCAATTACAAACTTCTTAAGGCTCAATTATACGGAACGTAACGTAACGTTGCCAACTGTCACATGAATATCTGTGATATGGGCAGTGAGTGTAAATGATTACCGAAATCGTAACGCAACGTAGAGTTCTATCTTCGATAGATTTTTCCGTTCCGTTACGTTATGTTGCGTTACTTATGCATAACTGAGCCTTTATTCGTTTGTTGGTATACTGAGTATTTCAAAAGAGCGCTCATCGGATTGATGGTTTCATGTCATTTTCATCTCTCTGATAAACTCATTTTGAGTTACTTTTTATTTGATGCGAGAATTGAGTTACTAATTGTGCTTATTACGATACGATATGCAGTGATAAAAACTTGCTGGCATTACGAAACTTTTTTTTTAGCACTAAAACAAACGTTTTTTTATAAGTTTCATAAATACATATTTTTTTTCAAATAAAAAAAAATAATAATGTTTCATTAAAAAAAGAAGTAATTAAAATTTCTTCATTTAATTTATTAAAAACAAAAAAAAAAATCAAAATCAGGTCAAATTAAAATGTTTAAAAATGGTTTCATTTAATCTTCTGAAATATAGACAATAGAGTCGGTAAGGTCCCAGTAACTGAGGCTATTATTTTGTTTTTTTTTTTTGCTCAAGAAATCTCTTTATGAAAAAACAAATATCAAAAGAGAACAAAACTACTCGTTGGTGTTTGTTTTGGTATTTGTGTATGCAGATAATTCGTTAGATAATTCTGAGAGATGCCGTTACTCCTGTCTTCTCTCTCTCTCTCTTATTTATTATTTACTCCCGCTTAAGCAATGATTTGTGCAACGATGCTTTGTTCAATGAGCGAATTTTAAAAAACTTTCGACTCTAATATTTTGGAATTGGCTTAACCGATTTTAAATCTGATAATTTTTGGCTAACCTACTATATCAAGCTCTTCAAATTGATATATAATATGTTAGTGTAGCACTTCTAGATCTTCTGGAATAAAATTGTAGTTTACACTAATTAATGTAAAGATATTGTATAAAAAAATATACTAATAAAAGAGCAACAAACTTCTTTCATCAAAAAGTGTTAGCAGTTAAGGCGAATTCATCGGCCGAGTGCCTAACTCTCTTTTAATTTTTTTTTTCATATGAAGTTCTTACGCTCTCAATTTAAGAGAGTGAAAAACTTCATATAAAAGAGCTATCGGTCCGTGAATTCGCCTTTACAAGTCAAAACCAATGAAAATGAAATTGAAAAAGGATAGAGAAGAAATAAATGAGTAATACAAAGAGCGAAAGAGAAAATGATGGTGTTGCGAGTAAAAAATATGTAGTGCCGTTATCGAAATAATAAACGTACATGAAACTGAGAGCGCATTCTCTGAGCGATATGTACATATAAGGCACGACACCTATTTCAGTGAAGATGTATGGGAATAATTTTTTTATTGTTGTAAAATGTTTTGAAACATTTCGCCGTAATTGTACATTTGAGCGAAAATGTCAGAGATGTTTTCTTTGAACGTATTAGTTGGACTCGTTGAGACTTGCGAATGCATCAACGAGTTAGTTGAGCACGCTCTCGTCGAAAATACACATTTCTCTCTGAAGTATGCACTGTTCCATATTTGTTTGTTGTTTACAACTCGGAGATGAAAAACTCGTTGGTTCTCTTTTTACATTTTCGCTGAAATGTGTGACGTGCCTTAAAGAGAAAAAATCACTCACTTTAACGAAAGAGCGCGCATAATTTTTTTTATGCATAAAATGAGGAAATAAACAAAGTGAGTCGCTCTTTAGCTGAATAAGGGTAGCGTAATATACCTTCACAAGAGCGAGTTTTTGTGAACTCTGGAAAAGAGAGAATATGTATTTGGTAATTTGCTCAAAGATGATGTGAATGATGTTGATGTTGATCATCAATGCATGATCCAGCTGCTGGCGAAAATCAGTCTGATGTCTGTTGAGATAAGAAATGGAGGGGAATAGTGACAATTTCTAAACAAACGACACCAGAAATAATTAAGTTTTTGGATTAAACAGAAAATAGGAGAACCAAGTTTTTTTTTTATGTGCGAAAATTTCCGGTTAATTGAGCCCCACTTCTTCTCAAAATATATTCAAATATATTCATTTCTTGGATAATTTAACCAGCAATTTTCGATTTTCATTAACTCAAATACAATACAATTGAGCCTGGGGCTTGCTCTTCTATAGAGTAACACATATGTATATTTCTGTTCAGTTCAATATTGAAACCAGTCAATCAAAAAAAAAAAAAAAAAAAAAAAATCCTCCTCCTTCCATGCAGGCAATCAATATTCCAAAATCTTTCACTTAATAACTTAATTTCAAGTTTCACTCATAGTAGCATTTACATATTGCATAATTTTCATCTTCCAATACAACAACAACAAATATGGTTAGCATAGCTAACAAGTGCCCACGTTATGCACCACTGCTGCCATTTAACTATTATTAAATATTACACCTTTCAAACACTATAAGTACCACATCTCACAAGAGGGAAGAAGTAAAGGATACACTGCACCATTTAGAACGTTTATGCTTCTCTGAGTCGCCGCCTCTTCCTCATTGATTTCGCAAAAGAATGCGCGGGAAAATTGCTGCGAAATTATCATTTTGCGCCAGCATGAAAACGCATTAAAAGAAGCAATACAAGTGCATAGTTAAGTAGGGTACGTAAAGAAGCATCTCAGTGTGTAACCACAAAAACCACCATAGAGCTGCCAACTCATCTACATGCGCATCTACACACACACACAATGCACACATATGCACTACGCACCGCACACATTTGCACTTTTGAATATGCATTTGTGCTTGCGCTATTACCACGGAAAACTATATCAAAGTTATATACATGCATACACACACACACACACACACGACATTACGTTAACTTTGTGCTCAACGTTGCAGCAAAATTCTACGAATTTCGTCAATGTCAATGTTTTAGTCTTCATAGTGTTGGCGTTGTTGTGCATATGTTGTGCTGCTCTGCTCTTTCTAGCTTTTGGTTATACCACATGAAAGCCGCTACCGCCTTATATGTGCACAACGCATATGACGTTGACAATACAATCACACACACACTCACAAACACACTTACTACATGTGAATATTATATTGTGAGGATTTTTTCTTACTTTCGTCTATAATGCTACAACACGCTTGCATGCGCTCACTTATGCGCGAATACGCTTTTGCTTTTGGTTGCTGCATTTCTCTCTGTTGTTGCTTGCTTCTTTTTTTTTTCTTGCTTGCATGCTTGCTTCAAGGATAATGATAATTTTACGCTGAGTTTGACATGAGAAAATACATTGATATTCACATAAAATGTGTGTGTGAGTGTGTGTGTGTGTGTGTGCGAGAATAAGATGAAAGCATTGAGTGAAAAAGTTGAACAGAATTTTGCAAATTACTCAGCAGCTTAATTAGCTTTTGTGGAACGGAAGGAGTTGGGTATTTGGTATACCCAATAGAATGTTTGTGCTGTAGGGTTTGAACATAAATATGCACATATGAGGTATAAGTTAGATATACATATTGTTGTTCAAAATGCAAGTGATTTTAATGTGTTTAATGTGTGTTTATTGTCACTCATACGCACTGCAGGACCATTTCATATACATACTTGTTACTCATACGAATTAAGGTATTAAATTTAAATTTAACAATATTCTTGACATACTTTGGTTTACCTTGTGAATATCCTAATAGATTCATATCTCAGAGAAGATTTCTTGCCTAGCAGAAAAAATGTGTACCGTTATACATTGCAGTAATGAGTATTTTTTTTACGTATTACAATTAAGGCGAATTCACCAACTGAGAGCCGCACTCTTTTTTTGTTTTTTTATAGGAAGTTCTTTGCTCTCTTAAACTGAGAGCGTAAAAACTGCATAGAAAAAAATTAAAAGAGAGTGTAGCACTCGCTCGTTTAATTCGCTTTAATAGTTGAATGACGTAGTTGAGCGAAAGAGAGAAAATTTCCATCTTGAGAGAGATGGAAAGGAATGGCGAGTGACAAATATATATATCGATGTAGTTATTCACCACTTTTGGAAGAGACGACGAAAAAAGGCAATAAATGTACATAAAGAATATGTAAAATCGGTTTTTAAATCATTTTAAATAAGAAAAAAATATTTTTGGAATAATTTTTTTTTTATTTTAAATTTATTTTAAACTGTATTGTTTATAGAAATTTATTGCGTTATTGTCTTGTCTTCCGAAAGTGGTGAAAAAGTACTTACGAGGGGTCAACGTATGACCATCGATATATATATATATCTGAAAAGAGAGAGTATTATTTAAGAAGAGATTATGAGAGCATAAAAACCAGAGAGCAATTTAGTTTTCTTTGATGTTATTTAGCCGATTGTGTTTTTACATAAAAGAGGAGAGGCGAAAGCGGAGTCGCATAAAAAAAATGATGCGAGAGTACTCGTCGTAGAATTATCGTGCGTACTCGTAAAAGCAGCTAAAATACCAAAGCCAAGAACAATTATACACATTTTTTTGTTGTCTTTTTCTTTTTGTATTCTCTTTTTGTTTTGCATCTATACATTTGTTTTTGTTTGTACAAAGTATAAGTAGGAAATTTGTACAAACAAAAGTTAGATCTTGTTATGTTCGGTTTTCACTACGTCATATTTGCCGTCAAAGAGAGAAAAAGAGAGAATTTCCTATATGAAATTTGCCTACATGCTGGCAAATTTGATTGAATTTGACATAGTGAAAACCAGGCATAAGAGATAGAATCGAAGAATTGGAAAAGTGGGAGAGAAAAAAAAAAAAAATAGAAAACTAAGAAAGTCAAAGAGTATGCTGATTCTCTTTGATGTCATTCTCTTCATTGTATTTTTACACGAGGAGGAGGTGACGTCATTCGACATTTAACCCGGTCTTTGTTTTCTTAAAAAACCTTGCAAAATTGTTCTTCTTTTTTTTCAGAATCTGAAGTCAAACTTCATGTAAAAAAAATGTATCACACAGTTGGTATATAAAATATATGTATTAGAATTTATGCTTATCTCAGATCAGACACACAGCGCCTCTTTAAATTTAAATTCCACCATTTTTTTAAAACAATTACTCGTTCATTAATGCTTTCCTATTTATTTTAAATATTACAGAGATCCACCATATACAGCCTACGAGGATAACATAAACGATTATGATTATCCTATGCCACCAAATATTCGAACGCAGCAGCAGCAGCAACAAGAACAACAACACTATCCACCACATCGGAATTCAGAAAATGAACGCCCTCAACAATTCACCACAGAGTTGGTAAATAGGGAGAAACAGCAAAACCAACAACAACAACAACAACAGCAACTAAAACAAAAACATCCCGCACGAATTGAAAATAATGAAAATACATTAATTTCAACATTGAAAAATTTAAAAACAATGTGGGATATTTATCAAGCATTCTCAACAGCGTGGAATACGATTGCAGAACATCGACAAAAACAACAAATACAAACGCAGCAACAACAGCAACAACAAAAACAACAATTGAAACGTCGTCCACAACAGTCACGCATCAATTCAAAAAAACCTCCAAAATTTGATAACAATAACAATAGTACAACTAATGCTCCCGCCAAAGTGATTACAAAAATTAGAACAACCAAGGCAACAAAAACATCAACACTAACAACATCTACAACAGCAACATCGACTGCGAACTCAAAAACCGACGATTCTGCAATTGCAACAACAACTTCTAGTGAAACTTCTGTAAATTCTAAAGTTGAACCACGTTTACGAGGCTCAAAAGGTGATGCTGCGTTAAAAAAGGAAGTTGATAGCTTACGTGAGAAACGTCAATCGAGCGATAGTGGGGATGCTGGTGATAAGAAAACCGATGTCGGCCAGGCACGTTATATTAAAGGCGATCCATTGAAGGGTTACTATGATTTTGTTATCACTGAAGGATCATATAAATTCTGGGCTGCATTTCAGGTAGGTTTGAAGAGTAAAGTGAAGCAAAAAGAGTGTTGCTGCTTTTATAGTAAATTTAGTAAGTTTAAGTAAGTTTAACAGCCCATTGTTATTAAAGGGGAATTGCTCATTTCAACTTAGTTACCGCAAAAAAGCATTATAACGATCTCATTCCCTATGCTTGGTTTTCACTATGTCTTATTTGCCATCAAAGAGAGAAAAATAGAGAATTTCCCATATGAAATTTGCCAACATGCTGACAAATTTGATTGAATTTGACATAGTGAAAACCAGGCATCAGGCGGAGTTTAGGTCTGCAAAAAAATGCTTTCATTTCTTTCTATTTTACATCACCAATTTACTCTCAAAATTACTCTCTGAGAGCAACTTGCGGCAATTCTCTTGCAGATATAAGCTCCGCCTTAGATAGTAAATTGCTTTAAAGGAGAAAGAGTTTTTTTTTTGCTTACATCACTAATTTACTCTCAAAATTACTCTCTGAGAGCAATCTGCGGCGAATTTTTTGCAATAACTGTAACTCTCTCATTTCGGGATAAATACGTTCCAAATGAAGTTGGAATGCTATCAACTATCAGTTTTCGCTCCGAACATTATTGAAAGTATTCCATATACAAAAAAAAAAAAAAAAGTTCAGAAAATAAATATATAAAAATTTAAAAAAAAAGAAAAAGTATTTTCAGAATAAAAACATTCAAAAATAGAAACGAAAAAGGACAGAGTATTTTGTGCTATGACGATGGAAAAACTCATTTATAAATTGTGGCTAGTCCATATAGCAATTCCACGAAAATTCAAAAACAATAACAACTGTCAATTGTTGTTGGAATAAAAATTCAAGGAGAGTGAGGATTTTGGATCTGCTAATGATTTAGAAATCTTCGAACTCACGTTATTTTGCTTCTCATTCTTTCTCTGCGCTTTCTCTCCCGAATTTCGTTTAAGGCGAATTCACTGATTGAGAGTAGCGCTCTCTTTTGGTTTTTTTTATATGAAGTTCTTACCTTCTCAATTTAAGAGAGCGGCAACTTTGAAGGTGAATTCACTAACCAAATTCCGCAGTCTCTTTTTGTTTTTTTTTTTATTTGAAGTTTTTACATTCTCAATTTAAGAGAGCTGCAAAATATTCGTTTGCAACTTTGAAGGCGAATTCACTAACCGATTTCCGCAGGCTCTGTTTGTTTTTTTTTTATATGAAGCTTTTACGTTCTCAATTTGATTTTTTTTATATGAAGTTTTTACGCTCTCAATTTAAGAGAGCGGCAAAATATTCGTCTGCAACTTTGAAGGCGAATTCACTGACCAAATTCCGCAGTCTCTTTTTGTGTTTTTTTTTTATATGAAGTTTTTACTTTCTCAATTTAAGAGAGCGGAAAATATTCATCTGCAATTTTAAAGGCGAATTCACTGACCAAATTCCGCAGTCTCTTTTTTTTTTAAATTAAGTTTTTACTTTCTCAATTTGATTTTTTTATATGAAGTTTTTACTTTCTCAATTTAAGAGAGTGGCAAAATATTCATCTGCAATTTTAAAGGCGAATTCAGTAACCAAATTCCGCACTCTCTTTTTGTTTTTTTTTTTGTTTTTATATGAAGTTTTTACGTTCTCAATTTGATTTTTTTTATATGAAGTTTTTACGTTCTCAATTTAAGAGAGCGGCAAAATATTCATCCGCCACTTTAAAGGCGAATTCACTGATCGAATTCCGCAGTCTCTTTTTTTGGTTTTCTTTATATGAAATTTTTACGTTCTCAGTTTAAGAGAGCGAAGAACTTCATATATAAAAAAAAAGAAGAGATAACGGAACTTGGTCGGTGAATTCGCCTTTAAAGCTTCAAATGAATATTTTTATGTGATGATTTCCAAATCCAACGCACAACCTTTGATTAAATACAAAGTGGTACCCATTTGCTTGTTTTCAGATGTGTGCCAGATCATTATCCTAAAGAAACCATGAGGAAGCTGTGTACCGACTTGAGGCAAAGGAGCGTAAAAATCGTATACGGTTTCATTCGTTTATGAGGCGGTCACAAACTTTACTTTATTTTCTATTGCCCTTAAGTTGAGAAAACTTAAATTTCAATGAATCCACATTATCCATTCCTAGTTATATTGAAAACTTATTTCTCAGTTGAAATTATAATTAGTAAATATCGTTTCTGTTTCTATACAAATAAATATTTCTCTTCTGTTTTCACTATTCAATCAATCCCTGTGTACTTTTGCATATTATATGCTGTTCAATAAACAATTATACAATTTTATAAAAAAAAAAAAATGAAAACAACAATAACAAGCACACACAAAAACTGAAACAATAAAGAAGTAAATTAATTAATTTATTTATTTACTCGCATTGTATAAAGAGCAAAAGCAAAGAAGCTACACATGCACATGAACAAACAAACAACAACAAAGAGAAGAGCACACAAACACACATATACATATATATATATATAGAGCATACATTTAGGCGCAAAAATTAAGTCAAGTTCTCTCGTTTTTTCTCGCTCTACATACATTCACACACATACCTACGCTTTATTAAAAAAAAAAGAAGAAAAACAACCAGAGTAGTAGTGAAATAAACTGCTTTTAAAAACATACGTATGTAGGTAGGTTTTTTTTTATTTTTTTTTTTTGCTGAGCGCGCTCATTCAAATGCGTGAAATCGTTAAATTAAAAGTGATGAACTTATGCTGCATTGCGCCACAAAATATGCAACGAAATGGAAAGCAAACACAACCGCGCTGCTTTTTCTTTTTCTGCAATTTATGTTTTTTACGTTTGGGTCTTTATTTTATTTTTATTTTTTTTTTTATTTTTGTGTGTGAATATACAAAAGTAAAATTTTACTTTTTACACACACACACACACACATATATATACACAAATACAAAAATATTCAAGCATATGTATGCACATGAATATGCGCCTATAAAAGCTGTGAAGCTGTAATTTGTGCAGTGAATGAGGTTAACTATTTTATACAAACTCGGGTGTTTTGTATTTGCATATGCTACCAACACAGTTACACCACTATTACTACCACTACTACTACTACTACTACTACTACAAATTTGTACTTTTACTTTTGAAATTATCCTTTTACGCGTAAATTGTATTTACTTAAAGTTATTTAGCATACAAAAAGAAGTTTATTTCAATATATTAATGCACTTTTTTCTTTTTTTTTTTTTCTACAGAAAAAATATTAATTTTTATTTTTTTAGTAGTTGTAGTAATTTTTGCAGCATTCGTGTATTTTTTTTTTTTTTTTTTTTCGTAGAACTTTACATTTTCAACACTTCATGTCCGAACAGCAGCGCAAAAATATTTATTAAAATTAACCTGAGAAGCGCAAAAAAAAAAAAAAAAATGTTGGTCGTCACAAACACACACATGTATTTCTACCTGTCTGTCTGTTTTTCTGTCTCTCGGTTTGTATTTCGGTTTTCTGCCCCGCTAGCTGTTAACTACATATATTCAAGTTTTACTGGCATGTTGTCGTCAACGTCGTCAATGTTGCTTCCACTCACTTTTTGCTTTCTTTATTTAATTTTTTTTTTTATATTTTTTTTTTTTGGGTGACAAAATAATTTGTCTTACTTAAAAATTTTTGTTGTCAGCTGACAAAATGTGCTTGAGTGATATATGACACATTGTGTGCAAGTGAGTGTAAGTGTGTGGATGCATGTATGCATGTATGTATGTATGCATATGTGTGTGTGTGGGTGTATATGCACATTACATGAGCATGGTTGGCAACACTGACTGGTAATAGCAACGGCGACTACTGTCAACACGTGTAGTTATAGTACTCAGAGAGAAAGAGAGAGAGAAAAAAAGAGAGTGGGGAAATAACGGACACATCAAATCGCGTTACACCTTCCACTTTTGTTTTGTGCTATGGGTAACTTAAGTTTTTAGTAGCGAATAAAACTACTACCAGCAAAGTTGCAAATCACTGATGACCATGCAGAAATTGTTGTTTGGCATGTTCAAAACACTCTCTCTCACACACACACACACACACACATGCACCCATATATGCAAACAAACACCAAAACATAACCAAACTAACCGACAAAACCGTAACATGTATGCATATGTGCTCAAATTCCCGAACCTTCACCCCCCTCAAAATAGCTAAATTTGTGGTTCACTTTGAAAAAAAAAAATTTAATTTTTTTTTGTGAGCATGTGGTAAATTCTTGTGTGAGTAGGCAATATTGTTGAATATTTAGTTGGGCATACTAACCAGGAAGTCGGGGGTTTTTTTTTTTTTTGTAGTTATAATTTTATGAGTTGTTGAAATTTTTGTGTTAAAATTTTGAAGTGAAGTTATTGCTATGAATATACGTAAATTTAAATTAATGATGAAGAAGTTTTGCCTATTCAAAGGTAAGGAAAATTAAAGTTTCCTATTCGAAAATAATTGAGGTTGCAAAAACATTTAAATATTTAGAAAATAAATTCACTTAATCTTTATTTGAATATAAATGAATCGGTCTATTTGTTATAGACAAACCCAAGCTAGAAAAGAATATGGGGAGAAGAAATATGAAGAGAAGGAATATGTAGGGAAAGGAGTATGAGAGCAAGGAATATGGAAGAAGAAATATGTGAGAAAAGAACATGAGGGGAATCACTAGTGGATCCAGAGAATCTAGAAAGAAGAAAGGGAGAGGAGGAAGAGGTTGTCTAATTTATAGATTCTTGTTAGAATGTAGGACTGAATAATCCCTTGAAAAGAACAAAAGATTAACAATAACGAGGAGATTGGGTTAAAATAAAGTACTCGCAGATACACAAATGCATTTAATGCCCCGAGACAGACAATACTATATGCAAGCCAGAGTAAAGCTTATTCGAATTTTGGATATCAACTGTAGATAACTCTTAAGGCGAATTAACCAACCAGAGTGCGGCACTACTCTCTTTTCTTTTTTATTTTTATATGAAGTTTTTCGCTTTCTTAAATTGAGAGCGAACAAATTTCATATAAAAAAGAAAAGAAAAGAGAGAGCGCCACTCTGTCGGTTAATTCGCCTTAAAAATTGTAGCTGTTAAAACAAACCCAACATGTGGAGTGCCTCTCTCTCTCTCTTTTGCTTGATATGGATTGCTTTAGTAACTCACCAATGCTCACGAGCATACGAATGACGTGCCTTTGTAACCAGAGAGAGAAATACGAAGACTGAATGTCTAGCATACCCAACATGTGGAGCGGCACTCAGTCGGTTAATTCGCCTTAAAAATTCTAGCTGTTAAAACAAACCCAACATGTGGAGTGCCTCTCTCTCTCTCTTTCTCTCTTTTGATTGATATGAATTGCTATTCACCAATACTAGATTATACGCTCACGAGTATACGAATGACATTGCCTTTATAACCAGAGAGAAATACGAAGACTGAACCTCTAGCATACCCAACATGTGGAGTGTCTCTCTCTTTCTCTCTTTTGTTTGATATAAATTGCTAAAGCTACTCACCAATACTAGATTATATGCTCACGAATATACGAATGACGTTGCCTTTATAACCAGAGAGAAATACAAAGACTGAATCTCTAGTCTCTCTCAGAGAGCCCTTAAGAAGGTAGACAACTGGTGGGAGTTGGAATAAATGCCAGTATATAAGTAAATTAGAAGAGGTCATGCAAGCAATGAAACTTCAGACAAATTCGCAGGTAAGGATCTATCTCAGAATTTCAGATGCCAAGATCATTATATGGCATACTTAAAGCAACACTAAAAACCGTCGCCGAACTGAACAAATTAATCTACTTAAAGAGAGAGAGAAAACAAAATACGCACTCTCTAAGCATCAAGCTATTCTAGAGTCAGCTTGAAACCTTCAAAACCTAAAAATTAAGTATGGTAGAATTTTCTAACAAAAGAAGCAAATTTTTTTTTACTGATTTAACATTTTTATTTTTATTTTTACCCCATAAAATTCACTCACTCTATATCTTTTCTTTGTCTATTCCACAGACTGGCACCGCACTCTTAATTATCTATTCAACTTTTGCGGCCATTTACTACTCAAAAGTAAATCCACTTGTAAGTGACTATGATTACACGGATTATTTGGGTGGTGCACGTTCACTTGCCGGTGGTGATCTTGACTTTGTTGATGACAGTGACTCTTCACCAACCACTTCCTCCTTCTCGTCCTCCTCCTCCTCCGCTAGCAAATTACAACGACGCAATTCATGGTTCGATTGGATGCCGCGCACAGGACATTCGCTTAAATTTATATTCGATGCTATTGATAAATTGCCTATAGACCATGCCGAAACAGAAACAGAAGCAGAAACAACGAAGCAAGGAGTCACAGCAGCATCAACAACGGCAGCCAAAGAGGCAGCGGAAACGGAAATCGTTGACTACAGCGAGGAGGATGCCGATGATGTTGATGATTATGCTTAAAATACAGCAGGGGGGGGGCTGTGTAGTTTTCTTTAGCTACGTTTATGGGCAATTATTGGAATTGATTCTGCTACTGCTGCTGCAACTGCTGTTGTTGTTTTGCTGTTACTGCGGCTATGGAACGAAAATGCAAAAATATTGTACTGTCATAAATTTTGTTTTGCAATTAATTTACTTTATTATTTTGTTTTTTTTTTTAAGTTTTTTCTTTTTTTTTTATACTCATATTTATTTTTCTCTATTTTCGCGTGCATTTTATTGTTCCAAAATGTGATTAATTGCTTAAAATTTATTGCGTTAAGCGTTTTATTTTTCTCACTTTCTTTTTATTTTTAGAAATTTATTATAGAAATTTTTTTTTCATTTTTTTTTTCAAACGACATTTGACTTTGCCTTTGTTGATGTTGACTAACTTGAAGGTCATTTGAAAAAATTTTTATATATATATGACAGCAGTAAATATTTTATACGTAATAATATCAAATATGAATTATATTTATTATTTTTTTTGAAAAATTATAATTATGAAATAAAATGAATTTATACATGAATATATAAATGTGAAGAGGGAAAATAAGTAGTGTGAGAGTAAAGAGTATGTGTGTATTTGATATGTGTTCTAGAGAGCGAAGAAGAGAGCATAAGTAGTACTCTCATTTGCAATACAATCATAGAGTTGAATTGTTTTTTCAAATTGAATGCTGTTGTTTCTTTTTTTAACGGTTTGCTCTCTCTTTATATTTACTTAGGCTGGTATAAGGCATAGTAACGAGCGGTGAGTAAAGTAACGAGTAAAGAAAGGAAAACAACAACACTCTTCTACTTACATAGTAAAGAGCAAATAAAAAAAAACTTGAAATCGTTTAAATAACAGATACAGAGTTGTTTTTTTTTTCTTAGCTTCCCTCTCCGCTCTATTATGTATTCAGCTTTACTCTTCACATACTTATTTTTTACACATATACACGTGAACGATCGTTAATGTGCACACAGTACAATAACAACTTCGTTCTTTCGGTTTTTTAATTTGTATCCCTCACTTGGCACTTTCCTGTCTGCTCAATCGAACACGCACAACTGAAGTGCACATCCCTAGTCTATGTATATGCGGATCGGTTTTAATAGTGAAAGCAAAAAAATAATTAAGAAAAAAAAAGGAATTGGATCTGTTATACTTTTCGTAAGTCTCTCAATGAAATCTGAAGTCAAACACTGAATTGACATGAGACATACTATTAAAGTGGAACTTAAAAACGTGAAAAATAAACTTAGATTAGAAAAAAGTTCCCTTTGAATTATTTCCAATTAAAAACAATATATAGGTACCAAATTTTAATTCATACAAATCCGACATTAAAAAATGGAAATATCAATGCACAAAATTTCCTGTTTTGAATTTCTAGAAAAGATACATTTGATTCAATTTTTTGTAGATAGTGTTGTTCCACATTTGATTGTTGTTTCTCACGGTTAAACTCTTACGAATTTCTTTTAGTTCCTTTTAAAAATTAGAGAAACAGAATATCATTGAGTAGAAGGCGTGTTTAATAGGGTGAAGCCATCTCAGAGAGTTAAAGTTATAGCTTCGGTTGTGAATATTTAAAAATTTTTATTTTTACATTACACTTTTGATTATTTGCAGTTTACACTATTTTGATACTACAACATTTGAATTTTCATATAAAATGAAAGAGCTCTCAAAAATAACTTCACCTATTAAATATGTATTGATAGAGTACATGAATAGACACTGAGAGAGAGCCGACGTCGTGATTGAATATTTTTCATATGAATAAATTTAACACAAACAATTTATTCATATGAAAGATATTCGGGCTCATGCAAAGACATCGGCTCTCTCAATCTCATCTCAAACTAGCGAGTGTTTGACTTCAGAGAAAAATACTGTTATTGTTAGTCATGTTGTTTTTGCAAGAAATAGTTTTAGTTGAAATTCCTAAACATGAGAAAGAGAGAGAGAGAGAGAGTGTTGTTCTTGCAAGAGTTTTTGATATGTATAAATTGTTTGTATGAAAATCGGGCCTATGTAATAGAAGCAGAGACGTCGGCTCTCACAATCTCATCTCAAATTAGCGATGTGTTGTTTTTGCAAGAAATATTTTTAGTTGAAATACCTAAATATGGAAAAGAGAGAGAGAGTGTGTGTGTGTGTTGTTCTTGCAAGAGCTTTTGATATGAATACATTTTTTCTATGAGAATCGGACCTATGCAATAGAAGCAGAGACGTCGACTCTCTCAATGCTATCTCAACTTAACGAGTGATTGACTTCAGAGTGATTTACTGTTATAACTGTTATTGTTAGTCGTGTTATTTTTTGCAAGTTAGTGTGTTGTGAAAATTCTTTTGGTGTTTTAGTTTGAAGTGGAAAAACAAAAAATAAAAAAAAACGAAAAACCTGCAAAATAAATTAACTTATTCATCTGTCGGGTGAGTGATGACTTCTTTGATGATTGCATTTTCATATTAAAATAATTACAACGATTAAGATGCCGAACTAATAAGTAGATTAACGATCATGTATTTACTTGTTAAAGCGTAAATTGTATATTTCACAGACAGTATTTCTATCTTAAAGCTTTCAAGCACGCGATTATTTCTTTAATTTTTGAGGTCGGTAACAATGTGTTTTTTATAAAAATCAAAATATCTTATTAGGCAGGCCTCAGGAATAAAAATTAATTAACTTTTCATTTGAAAATCGCTTCATTGATTTTGTGTGATATAAAAAATGTACCCATAAAGAATTTCTAATATAGGGGCCGCTTTTTTAGGTGGACTTTAGTGTTTCTCACACTTTAGTTTCGCATTTTTTTACTTTAGTTTTGTATTTTTTCACTTCAGTTTTGCATTTCTACCACTTTAGGTTTGTAGTTTTTTTCGTTTTCTAACTGGTCCACTTTAGATGAAAGATCATACTATAAGTTTGAGCATCACTGTAATAAAGAATTTTGAAATAATTTTTTTTAAAGCGCATTGCATACTTTCAGGCTTTAATATTTTAAAACTCCAAGATAAGAAAGAATAATGAATTTTATAAAAATGCAGAAATTGTAAATAAAAATGTCAATTAAATGAAGCAATAAATCAATGAAGAAAGTGCATTAATAAAAAACGTATTAAATTACATATAAAAAGAAGAGTGTAAAAAAAAAGTATGGGGGAAAAAGCGTACTTAAAAAATATTACGTTCCTTCTGCTGCTCAAATAATGTTTAATCAAGCTGATTACCTAAAGTTCCTTCATCCGTCTCTACTATAAAAAAAACACACAATACATTCATACAATTTTCTCTTTCTTCTTCTTTCTTCTTCTTTCTTCTTCTTCGTATTCCTCATTTCCCTGCTGTTATTGCTGTGTATGAATAAAATGCAGTTTGATGCGATACGATGACAATAAATTATACGCCATTTTAAGTGTCATTCGGTAGAAAAATTTTCATTTCCGTACAGTTGCTTGCCTTACTTTTTATTATATACCTCCATACATACATTTATATTATACATATGTATGTATATATGTGCATATGTGTGCAAGTATGTATTATATGGGAGTGAAATATATTGTAACCTCATTTGTGCAAACACACACGTGCCGTAGTTTATCAATTGTCTGTATGCATCTCGATATACATATGTATGTATGTATGTATATGAGTAAGCATGTATTTGCCATTGGGAAAAAAGTAACAGTGGAAAAAATAAATAAAACCAGAAAAAGTAAATATGAAAAAAAAAAATAAAAATTTCGTTTTTTGTGACAATTTCATTGAGCTATCGACAGCCAGCATCGGCGGCAGAATCGGTTGCATCAGCTTCAGCAGATGTATACGCTTCAACGCCGCCATTATGCCAATTAACGTGGCGGCAAACGGAAATGGTTATAAACACGCAACAAGATGGACTTTTGGTTTGCAGTTATACACACACACACACACACACACATACACTCACATACATTGATGATGACACACTGTGTGAAATTTAAAAATAAAATGAAAATTTTTGCAAAGAGAAAAATAAATGTAAATGCAAATGTAAAGAACGTAAATAAGTAAATAATAATAATCAAAAGAATAACAACTGCAATAAAGAGAAAATTAACGATGAAGCAGAAATATGCGGAAAGCATTGCAAAAATATATGAAGGTGAAGATAAAAATGGAAAATATGTTCCATTAACATACACAGCAGTGTATGTAAAAACAATATCTCGGAAGAACAAAAGTAACTATACATTAAGAATGGATTCCATTATGTGGTCACTGTGTTGTTTTTACATTGGCAACAGTGCCAAAGTATCAGGTATTTTCAGAGAATGATGAAGCAGGAATATTTTTATCAGTTCACAACCAATTTTCAAGGGAGCTTTAAATTTTTAATACATTTTTTACTTTTGTTGAAAATCGCCAGATTCGAAGATTTTCTTCTTGCGACACTAAATAGTATCAATATTTTGATTATATGCATAGTTTGAATTCAATTCTGGTATTTTATGCTCTGATAGTTGGTATTAGACACTTTCACACATATAAGTAAATTGTCATTGCTCATATCAGTAAATTGTCTTATGTACCAGTATCGAAAAAATGCACTAAAAATGCAACACTGTGCAGCAATTCATTGTGCTGTAATAATGTCGAAAGAAATTTAGACAAGATGGTGCTGATATTGCAGTACTATTCTTTTAACACTACTGCTTATTACAATTGCCATAGGAAAAAAAGAGATAGCATGATATGACCAACACCATTAAGGCGAATTCACTAACCGCAATCTCTTTTCGTTTTTTTTTTATATGAAATTTTTACACTCTCAATTTGAGAGAGCGAAAAACTTCATATAAAAAAGAAGACAGAGAGAGCAGCTCTCAATTTAAGAAAGCGAAAAACTTCATATGGGGAAAACGAAAAGCAAATGCGGTACATGAACAGATACTGAGAGAGTCGGCAACAGAATCGGGCTTTTTTCATATGTTCTCTTTTAGATTTGACAATTGTTCTTAGCAATTTTTTTGAGTTTATAGGAGTGGAGGGGAAAAAGAGAGAGAGGAAAAGTACAGCGAAGAAAAAAAAAAATGTTCCCTTTTAGATTTCGCAATATTTCCTAACAATTTTTTTGAGTTTAAAGGAGAGTAAGGGAAGAAGAGTGAAGAAGAGTACAGCAAACAACAAAAAGTTCTCGCCTAATATGAAAGAAAGCTTTGAAGATATGGTGATCGGCCACATACAAATGAGCAGAGCCGTCGACGTTGGCTATCTGAGTTTCATCTCATGTGTTTTTTAAGATTACATTGATATTTCCCTTTTAATTTCTTTTTCCAAATACTTATTTTCTTAAGATATCCGAATAAGTAAATAGTACCGCAACTTTTTTAATCGATTCGTGTTCTACACTCCCTTAAATTTCATATGAAAAAAGCTTTTACTTTCACAAATTTTAAATGAAATATAGGAGTTGAATATTTATAAGAACTTTCAAAGAAAATTCTAGATCCATGCAAATTTTGTATCTAAAATAATCTCTGAATCTCACCATCACTTCAGTGCGAAGGTTGAAGGCTTTGTATACTTATAAACATTTAACCTTAGTAACTTCTCTTACATGTTCTCACCTTTTGAGTGTAGCATATTCAGAAAAACAGAAATGTTGAAATGAAGTTGAGTTTGTGAAATATTAAAAAAAAAAACACAAAATGAAATGCCAGTGCGAAATCTCAAACTCTCAAACATATGTGCGTATACGTAAATGTGCAATTGAACACGTGATGTCGCTTGTCTGCCTGCACGTGATGCGAGCTCATTAAGCGCTTTTGCTATATAGTGTTGCAAGCAATTGCAAATAAGTAGTGAGCATTGTGTATGAAAATCTACAATATAAATTCGATAATTATAACTAATATTATATTTTAATTACTACACTGCAATTTTTCTTGCTTTTAATTGTGAGAAAATAAGTGACGAAAGAGGGCGGGTGCAGTCTGCCAAGTTTTCTTTTATCATTTGTTCTTTTGATTTTTTTTTAATCTCAGTAAAATTGCTCAAGAAATCTTGCCGTGTGTAAATGTGAACGGCAACACTGAAAAAAAATCAATCAGCCCTATTCTAAATATTCCCGAATGGATTCCCCAGAAAAAGTTGAGTCTTTTTTCTTCTTTTCCCATAGGAATACATGAAAAAGAAACAAATTTCCACGGGGCTTATAATTTTAGGAATATTCAGAATAGAGCTGTTTATGAATTGACCAAGAAAAGTTGCTGTGTGGAAATTGGTACAAACAGACTTTTGGGAGTTTTTTTCGAAGTACGTTTAAAAAGGAATAGTTCGAGTATATTTGGATGAGAGTAAACACAGAGCAAATATAGTTCGCATAGTTTAGGAGTTTGGTTAAGTTGAACTGTGATTCGTGGTTATTTGTATCGTCCAGTGATTCTTATGTAAGGGCATCATTCATTACAAGCAAGAAAAAAGCAAGAAAAAAGCAAAAAAAAATTGCCTCCTTGTTTCACATCACCTGTTGATACAGTTGATGAAGATAGGATCACTATGAAACATTCTAGTACACTGAAAGCAAGAGTATTGTATTGAAATTAAGTTCAAGACTGTAGAGAGATTCCATTTTATCTGAGAGATATTTGAAATTCTTGCAGGAAACATAGTAAAACTTTTTCTCCATTGTTACTTTGTGAATTGAAAAGGTTTTTTGTGATCAATTTTGTGAGCCCCTGCATATATATATATGGCCATCAATATTTAGAAAAGCCCTAAAACAAATTTTTAATTTATTACCGATGAAGTCAACTACTTTTTTAAATGTAAAATACATTGTTTTAAATAAATGCAGTTACAGTCTTAAATAAATGCAGAGTTGACCAACATAGTTGTTTGGCAATTTAAATTTAAGTAGGTTTAAATTTAAAGATTTACAATTTCTATTGCCCATAACAAATTGTACCTAATGTACTTTGTAGCTTGAAAAAGTCGAAAAAAGTACAATTGTACCTAATTTTCCAACACTCATCTCTATCAATAACTAAAAGCGAATTCATCAACGGAGTGCTGGCCTCTCTATTTCTAATATGAAGTTTTTCACTCTCTTAAGCGGAGAGCATTCGAGTTTTTCGCTCACTTAAATTGAGAGCGAAAAAACTTCATATAAAAGAAAAAACGAAAAGAGAGTACGGCACTCGGTTGATGAATTCGCCGTAAGTTAACGAGTCATATTATGTAAAAATGAGAGTCTGTTATCTATAACTCATACATTTAATAGAGAAGGAAGCTGATTGGTTCTAAGTTTCTACAGTCTCAATATATGTACAGCTGTCATCAGATTTGGACTAATAAGTGTATGATTTCGCGAGAGCTGAGGGCAAATAAAACTCCCTTTCCCCTTTTATACCAGCTGCGGAGTGTTAGTCTTACATTTCGTCGCCTGAGAATTGATTTGGCGTATATGTATACGAATTTGTATACTTAAACGCCAAATTAGTTCTCAGGCGACGATTTGTTACACAAGTTTATACAAAAATTTAACGTATTGAAAAAAGTATTTGATGATAATTGCCAACGAATTTGATGCAGGAATCAAATAACTCTCAATTCAGCTTTTAATTAAAGCCAAAAGCATATAAAAAAAAAGAAAAGTATTAATTTCAAAATTGATTTCTTAGTTGAATCTATTGTGATTTCTGTTTAATTTAATTACTTACGTTCGACTTGTTGATTCTACGTTGGTTTCATATTTCAAGGGATTACTGCTGCCGAGTTTTTACTGCATTTTCTATTTTTATTTATTACATAAGAATTGTTTATCAAAATGTTGGTACTAAAAACATAATTACATATACATATAGATTTTGTAGTTTTCATAAAATCCTTGATTTCCATTGAGGAATACTTACTTTTTTCGAGTTTTTTAAATTTATTTTTTTTTGTTTATAAAGTTTGCTGTACCTATGTACTTACTACCTTTTTCAATTATAAAACATACAATTTATTGCAATTTTTAGTAGTAGGTGCAAGAACGTATTTCTTTCCTACTCTTTAAATGTATTTAATTGCAATTTTGTAATTTGCTACTTTTCTTTTAATACTTTTTTTTTCCAAGTAAGTAAGTAATACAATCTTTTTGATATTTACTACACTTATATATTACTTTTTTGATTTTTCTCTCGCAGGTACGTCGAGTACTTACTACACACACACACACACACGCACACACACACACATACATGTATATACATACACTTTTTGCTTTTGTATTTCATTTTACTACTTAAATGCATTTTAATTAAAAATTTTTTAACTACACTCACACGCACTCAGCTACTTTCGTATTTTAACATGGTGAAAATCTTTAACATTTAACAGCACATGAAAAATACTTTGCTTGTTTTTAACTTTTTCGCGTTGAAAAATTCTCAATTCTCAAGTGTATTGAATTAATTTCACGTATTTTAATACATCTCGTTTCCTGCTACTTTTCACTGTGTTATTTTTTCGTCGTCCTTCACACACACGTAAACACATTTGCACTTTTACAATTAACCATTAATGCGTATATCTTTAATTAAAAAATAGTAGCTACTTTTTTCTTGTAAAAAAAATACTTTTCAGTTATATGATTTTTATGAAGTGGTTGAGAAGCAGAAAAAGAAAAAAATGTTTTTTAAAAGAACTTGCGTTAAGTAAAAGCGCGTTAATTTCAAAAGTGCGGTGTTCTTTTTTTTTTTTTTTTTTTTTTTTTTTGAAACAATTTCTGTAATATTTTTTTTTTTTAATTTTTTCCCCGCATATGCGCTTTTATATTTCATTTGAACCTTAGCAGCTAAGCTGTCAAGTTACTGCAATGTCAACGTTGCATTTGCCCTGGTGGTTGGTTGTGTGTTTGTGTGTGTGTGTGTATGTTGCAAATGGCGGCGCAAATGTGCCGGTTGACTGACAAGTTTGAAAGTCACTGTGCTTATTTTGTTAAGTGCATTCTGAAGTTGCTCTGTCATCTTGCATTGTATATTCATACATTTTTAAACTGAATTTTTCGGTGCATAAATGTACGAATGCAATATTAACAATATGATTACCTTACACAATGTATATTTGGGTTAAAGGTTTATTCTCAAAATATAAAACCAAAAAAAAATGTGTGCAATTAACTCTTAAGCATGTTAGTCTGTTAAAGTTCATATGAAATTCCAAAAAAAAATAAGTGCGAAATACTTCGAGATCTACATTTAGCCTCTGTTATCTTTCGTGAAATACTCTCTCTTAACATAAGTTTGAAGAGAAAATTTTTTCATTCAAATTTAACCCTCGCAGGATTTTCGTACATATGTGTACATGAATTTGAACATTTTTCCTGACTTCGATTTAAATGCCAACCAAACGATTTTGGTATTGACGTCTTTGTTGTATATTTTTCTATAGTTTGAAATTTATTTTGTTACAATTGAAGCATTACCGTCGAAACTATTGTGACTTTTATGGGACAATCTTCCTTTTTTTTTTTTTGTGCTCTCTTTTTTCTTTTTTTGTGTCGTCAATTTAAAAAAATTATTAAAAATACTAAATAATAAAAAGAGGTGTAAAAAATAAATTTCTTATGTAGATAGAACCTTCTTCTTTTGATAGAAACACATTTTGTGCAAGCCGGAGTATTTTAAAGCTCCCTAAAGGTTTTTTTTTTATATATATATTTGTATACCTCGCGTACGGTTAAACCTGGACAGGAAAAAATTCGTGAATAGTTTTTTTTTTGACTATTTGGAGGCTCCTAAATACAAAAATCAATATCTCAAATTTTTCCTACCACGTGAAGTACACATTCTCCTGAGAGGGTTAAATGTATGTGCCATTTAAGTAGTGGTATTGAGTGAGAGAAAACATACGTTTTGCTCAAATATATTCGACGATACAAAGTTTTAACCAAAAAAAAAAAAAACAAAGAAAAAATATGCGCATTGCTGCATTTTTAATTCAAATAAACCAAAACTGCTAGTGTGGTTTCAACGTGCTTTTTGATTTCAAATTGTATCAATTGTACCAAAAATATCATTACTGATGTATGTACATATGAATCTAAATAAACAAAAGAGCGAGTAAACAAAAAAAGTCAACTCTTGAAAGAACCATACAAAAACAACATAAACTGCCCTCTCTCTCTCTCTCTCATATTTGTATATTTGCACTAAAAATATTTCTTGCAAAAACAACACGACCTACATTAATAGTAAATTCTCCTGAAGTCAATTAATCGCTACTTTGATATCAGATTAAGAGAGCCGACATCTCTGCGAGTATTGCATAGGCACGATACCCATACAAAAAATTTATTCGTATAAAATGCTCATGCAAAAACTACACTTTCGCTCTCTCTCTCATATGTATTTATGTATTTGGACTAAGAGAATTTCTTGCAAAAACAACACGGCTAACCACAACTGTAAATTTCTCTGAAATCAATCACTCGTTACTTTCATCTGAGATTGAGAGAGCCGACGTCGCTGCGAGTATTACATAGGCACGATCCCTATACAAAAAAATCATTCATATAAAAAACTTTTGCAAGAACAACACTCTCTCTCATATTTATTTATGTATTTAGACTAAGAGAGTTTCTTGCAAAAACAACACAACTAAAAGGTATTTATTTGATATTTTAGCTATCATATTTCAATTGTATCATTCCTGGAAAAATTCAAAATATGAATTCTGAGCATTGATATTTCCATTTTTAAATTATATGTACAAATTCAAATTTGGTATATTTTATTTTTAATTACGAGTAGGTACATGAGTAGAAACTGAGAGTATTTTTAGTAACTTTGACAAGATGGTGCCCCACAGGATTCTCGCTATTGTCTCGCTCTAACCAAATAAACAAAGGCTGAAAAAAAATAATATTGGTTCTATAGTCTAAGGTAATATTGGATTAAATTCTGTGGCAGAATACTTATTAAAAAATTTAAATTTCTGAGAACTCATTCGATTCATTCTTATAAAATATTTATATATAAATTAAATAATTATAATATGTAAATATTTTGTTAAGATTTTGGCTAAAATGTAGTAAATATTATGTTAAAATTGTGACTAGAAGAATTTTGGTATATACAAAAACAAAGCACAAGCCGTTATAATAATTTTTTAAAGAAATATTTAAGTTGTAAATACTTAAAATAAATTATAAGTACAAAAAAAAAAAAATTAAAGAAAAAGAAGCTTACATAATTTTTTGTTTAAATAATATTAACATAATATGATATAATATGTTGAAAGGAAAAAAAAAACAGCAACAACACAACAAAATATTTTTCTTAAATAATTAAGAACCGTTGCCAGACTCTTAGACTCATATGCTTAAACACAACAATTATAAGGAAAAAAAATTCATTAGAATTTGTTATTCTTGAAGAAAAATGATTTTATGCAGAACGTTAGAAATGACATAACAAAAGAAATAGCACCAACAAAAACAACAGCAACGCCAACGAACTTAACAGCAAAAATTCTAAAAGCAACAGCAGAAGATGATGGCCTGAAGACCTGAAGAGAAAACGGTGACGGACTACGACTACGACGAGAAAGAAGTCGGGAGAAGAACAAGAAGAATCTTTGGTATATTTAACAAAGCATAGAACAGCAAAGAATCTTAAATAGAATTTAACGTGCACGCAACGCAAAAATCTAACATGAACCGCGGCATAGAAACGTGATCAAGAACACCAAAGCCACAGCCAATGAAAACGCGCTGCTGAAGCTAACAACAGCAACAGCAACAATAGCCAAAGTGGCCACAATTGTTGGCGGTGGAGTGTTTGCGTGTAGCTAACGAACAAGCAGCTGCCGGTAAGTTGGTGCGATATTGTGAAACGCTCAATTGAAAAGAAAATAAAAGAATAGACTAGAATAGAAAAGAAAGAAGCAATCAAAAACCTATTGAAATTGATGTTGATGTGGAAAAACTGTGTTAGCAGTGACGTTTTAAAATCGCTACTCGCCAGTCAAGGTGATTAGCGAGAAAGAACACAATAAAAAGAAATTGGTTACTGATGATTAATAACATGATCATCATTAATAACATCATTATTATCATTAACAACAACATCATCATTAAGCAACCATCGACATTATGATTGATTTGTTGCGGCCAACTTTTATTGCTGTTTTATTGTTATTGTTTTTGTTGCTGCTGCTGTTGCCTGGCGCTGGCGCTGTTGCTCAGTTAAGAGCGCAGTTAATCAGCACCTCAGTTAATCAATCATATATTATCTTTCTTTTCCTTCTTTTTCTTCTTCTTTTTTAATATATCTCATCATATGTGTCTTGGTTTTCTTTTTCTTTTTTTTTTTTTTTAATTTTTCCCAATTGGTGATTTATTAAATTGTGAATGAGATTTTATTTTTCACTTATATGTGCAACGTTCTGTAAATGTATTTTACTTAATTAAATTAAATTATGCTTATAAGTAGTTTATTTTTCATATGTAAACATCTTAGTTTATGTTGTGGGAAAATTTCAAAGATGTGTAAAATATAAATAACTGTATTTTCCTATGTTCCCTTCTCGCTCAGACTGCTGCGCGGTATTAAAGTGTCACTCTCAACCGCTAAGAGAAGAGAGAGTTTGTGTGTATATGAGAGACCACTTCAGATTCACTCGTTATATGTTTCGCTCAATTTACTCACACACATTTGCACATATGCACATTTATTCGTGGCAGAATTATTTGTTGGTGGTGTTAAACGTGTGGAGATCCACTTTATCATACAAGCAGTGAATTCGCCGTAGGCTCTCTCGCACATATGCTCTATGATAATGTGCAATGAGTACATGAATAGAAACTGAGAGGATTTTTTTTTAGTAACTTTGACAAGATGATGCCGCACTGGTAATATTATTGTCTTTCTCTTACAAAACTACGTCTAACTACATTTCTCATAAGAAAAAGCAGGATAGCAATAATAATTTATAATCAGCTGCTTGGCATCATCTTGTCAAAATTTACAGGGACGGCTAAGGGAGCTGCAACTGCTTCTCAAAAATGTGAATACTTATCATATTTTAAAATTTTTTTTTTGTTAATTTTGGTCTGAATTCGTCCAAAATTTGATATAAATTTTATATGAATTTTGATCTGAGATTTAGACTGAGTTTTAATCTGAATTCGGCCTGCATTATTATCTGAAATTGGTCTCAATTTTGGGCCTGAGTTTTTGTCTAAGTTCTTGTCTGTGCTTAGTCTGAATTTTTGGTCAGAACTTAGTCTGATTCGGGGAAAACATTCGATCTGGATGTGGTTTTAATTTTGGTTAAAATTTAGATCAAATTTTAGTCTAAATTTTGCTTAATTTTGATCCGAATTTTCGTTTGAATTTTGGTCTGAATTTTTATCTAAGTTTCGGTTTGAATTTTGGACTGAATTTTGATCTGGATGTGATTATAATTTCAGGCTGAATTTGGTTTGAATTTTGGCTTAAATTTTGTGTGATTTTGGTTTGAATTTCAGACTGAGCTTTGGTTTGAAATTTTGGTCATGAGTTTGGTCTAAATTTTGGTTTGGTTGACTTTCATTTAGATTTTTAGTTTGCTTTTGCTCTTATTTTTGGCTCTGATTTTGGTAAGAATTTAGTCTGAATGCGGTACGAATTTCGGTCTAAATTGATATTTGATCTGAGTCTGGTGTAAATTTTTGTTTGAATTTTGGTCTAAGTTTTGTCTAAGATTTTGGTCTAAATTTTGAACTGTGCTTTGGTCGGAAATTCGGAAAGAATTTTACATGAATCTTGGACTAAATTTTGATCTGAATGTGATTTTAATTTCAGTTAGAATTTGGTTTGAGTTTGGGGCTAAATTTTGTCTGCTATTGGTTTCACATCAGAGCTTTGATTTGAAATTTCGATCTGAACTTTGGTCTGAATTTTAGTTTGACTTTCATTCAAATTTTTTTTCTTACTTTTGCTCTCATTTTTGGTGGTCTATGTTTGGTCTGAATTTTAGTTTGACTTTCATTCAAATTTTTTTCTTAATTTTGCTCTCATTTTTGGCTGTGATTGTGGTCTGAGTTTTGATCTGAATTTCAATCTGAAAGCAGTCTGTCTTCCTTTATTCTGATTTTTGGTCTGAATTTGGTTTGAATTTTAGTCTATTTAGGTTTTTGCTTTTCATCAAAATTTTTGGTCTAAGTTTTGGTCTAAAATTTTAGTCTTAAATTTGGTCAGCATTAAATTTGAATTTTGGTTCTGAATTTGTTTCTAATTTTGATCTAAGTTTTGGTTTGAATTTCAGTCTGTTTGTTTTGAATTTGGTCTAAATTTCAGTTTTAATTTTAGACTGATTTTTTATTTGAATTTGGTTTGATATTTTGTCTGATTTTCGGTTCCGAATTTGATTTAAATTCTTATCCAATTTCTTTCAGAGTTTTTAACAGATTTTCTGATCATTTAGTAGTTAGCCTTAAGGCTAAGTCTTATTTTTCTGGATTGAATATAATATTATCCATGCAAGGAAAGAAACAAACAAACTGTTTACATCAATAAAACTTAAACTTTAGGCTCAAATTCACTATTATCTTCTGTTTCACAAGCATATTTAAAAAAGTACTGTTTTAGATTTAAATAAGAAAGCACTCGTGGCATAAACTCCTTCCATTTTCATTCAAATTCTTAGTTGGCTACTTATAAACGAGTCCTTTTAATATTTTCTATAAGAAAATCTTATGATTTTTCCATTTGCCATTAGGCTTAAAACTTTAGTTTCTTTCTCTTCATGTTTCTTATTTATATTCTATTTGTATTTAATCTGTATAAAAGTAACTACTTTTATATATAGTTAGTTGGTCACTGAAACATTTGTCATTTATAGAAGAAAAGAATAATAATTTTCTTCAAAGCGCAAGGCTCTTAAGCCTTATGAAAATTTAATAAAATATTTAGTTAGTTTGATTTTGTCAAATAATAAATGAAGTGGAAAATAAAACAGAAAAAAAGAAAGAAGGAAAAACAAAATTAAATTTTGATTAGGTAAAAATTATTTTAAAAGTTTTGTATATCTAAAAATTTAAAAAAAATATTGAAAATCTGAAAGCCTTATATATTTTTTTTTAAATTGTTTTATCTGTGATTTTGCTGAACTTTATAGGATTTCAAAATTTCGTGAGGTAAATTTATTTAATTTCTTCCCTGCTTTTATTTACTTTGGTTTATCGTGCCACAAAAATAAATCAAAAATATGTAATTGTCAAAAAGAAAAGTATTTTCTTCATATTTTTTTTTCCTATAAACATTTTTTCTTAAATTTAAAAAAAAAGGTTATGTTGTTACGTTCATTACATTATTTTATTTTATTTTTGTTTGTTTTTACTCTTTTTTTCATTCTTATTGAATATTCATTTTATCAATTTATCATATTGCTTGAGTTTGTTGCTTCCTCTGAAGTCAAGAACGTTGAACGATTCAGCGAAACGAGCTTCATAAAAAGCATTTTTTTCCTTCCATTATGATTGCATTGATGGCAATTGTCAACGCTGCTACCACCGCCTCTGCCACCGCCTCTGCCACCGCCTCTGCCACCACCACTGCCACCATCGTCACTGCCACCGCCATTGAAATCATTTAGGAAAATCATTTCGTAAACATGTTGTGCTAGGAAATCGCAAACAATATACATAAAGTCAACTCAGAAGAAAGAGATAGACAGATACTCACTTTTCTTTCAGTTTTCCTTTTGTACTCTACACACAAAATGTTAGGGAATTGTATTTGTTATATACTAAGAGTTTATTTGAGAATGCAGTTGTTGTAGATATAAAAATCGAATTAGAAAAGCGCAGAGGATTTACAAGGTGAGAACTTAAATTTTGCTAAAAGCTCTTCAACGGGCTGTTGTGCCGTTGAAGTAAAATTTCTTTAGTAGGGCTGTAAATTGAAAAACGTTAATCGTGTTTTCGTTGAACTCATACGAAACTAATAAGAAACGAAGTTATGCATGCAGTTGTTAGTGTTTACCGAACGATCGGCTACATATAATCACGAAGAGAGTTGACTTCTCGCAGTTTTATCTCATATGCTTTAGTGAGAGTCGGCTCTCTTGCAGACGTCTCTTCTTGCTTGCATATAACTGAACTTTCCTTTCATGTATTATATACATGAATAACGTCGTATTTGTAACGATAAGTACAGAGAGTATTAATAGAAAAACAACAACAACACAAAATAGAAAGAAGAAAACTGCAAAAATTTCAATGTGTTAATGTATCTGTGTGTGGCATTATTATGCAAGTTATATGTTAAATTTAAACGCAGACATACCGTTTTTTTATTTTATGTAAGTTAGACCAATTTGTATTGTATGTCGTATATTTTATTTATTCGGGCTTTTTGGTCGTTGATTTTTTTTTAAACAATTAAAGAAGAACTTCAATTTTCATTTTCTCCTACGCGTTTCGGTCTTTTTAAGACCATCCTCAGGGATGGTTATTTTAATTCATAGTTTTGTCACTCGTGACACGATTGTCAGCCATATGTTATTTTCAGATATAAATTTTCATTATTTAATCATTAATCGAGTAATATTTTTATACACTTTTATGTTTTACTAATATTACATATTGATATGTGCAAAATACCAAAATGCAATACGTAGTACATACCATCTGTTCTTTGTTCTCCTTCCATAATACCGTTTAACAAAAAAACCAAAAAAAAAGAGGTGAGAGAAATTGTCGTTGAGTACTCTTAAACGCAGCCGAGTAGCCATAATTTATTACATACTGAGTGCAATTGTACTTAAGTGAGGGTGTATTATTTGAGAAGAGAGAGAGAGAGAGATCAAGACAGGTGAGAGAAATCGTTGTTGGCTACTCGTTTACGTAGTTGAGTAGCCAAAAGCACATAATTTATTTATTACTACAAAACTACAATCGCACTTAAATGAGAGAGTGTTAGTTGAAAAGAAAGAGAGATGAGAGAAATCGTTGTTGCGTACTCGCTAATGCAAACGAGTAGCCAAAGCACATAATTTATTTATTACTACAAAACTACAACTGTACTTCAATGAGAGAGTATTAGTTGAAAAGGAAGAGATCAATAGAATAAGAAAATAAAAAAGCAAGTTTGTTTTTTTCGATGTTGTTCTCTCGATTGGGTTTTTCTACGAAGGAGGGGAGACGAAAGCGGGGTCGTTTATCATGTAAGGCCTAGTTTACATTGATTAAAAATGAATCTCTCTAGTCTCCCGCTCTTGTCATTTTTTTGTTTTTGTTTTTTTTTTTTTGCTTGTAAAAACAACAATAATGCAATGTCCCTTGTGAGTTGTCCCCCTAAGGTAAACTAAGGGCCATGTTGCACTATGGGGAAAACTTACAAGGAGATTGTATTGTTGTTGTTTTTATATGCAAAAAATAAAAAAAAATTACGAGAGAAGTGTAGAGACTAATTTTCAGCACAAGGGTAACGATATGAGTCCAATACCTTTATGGTGTATCGGGGTATGGTGAAAAGCAAAACATAGGCAATGCTGTAAATGCCGAACAAATATGAGCAAAATAGTCTCTAGTGAAGCTTACCAAGGGTAACGGAAGAGATTTTTTGACGATCCCCATATTTTGTCGAATAAGAAATATTAATTTAAAAAATTAAACTTACTTTTAGTATGTAGAAGCTTGGTGCTTCGTAGGCTATTTGGTCCAATTTGCTGAAAATTCGAATAAAAAGGCTTTATTCCATTATTTCGCCCAGGGCAGCCGATTAGACTTACATATACGACCACGTCTGAGAAAAGGGCAAAAATCTCTAGAGAATATAGAGTATGTGAGCAAGTCACTGTCGACCGAAAAAAGCATTTAACTTATTTTATGAGTAAATTGAGGTATGCATGCATTCATAGCAAGCAGCTACATTATTTGCTTATCATTAAATTATTTCTTTTTTTTTTTTATTCACATACATACATACAAAAAAAAACAAATATATAGCTCTATCTCTCTCGCACTCCTTTAAATCGTGTTTCAATTCAATTTTCATGTGCTTTATTGTTGTTGCTGTTGTTGTTGTGTATTTATAAGGAAGTAAGTGACATGACGTTGGAAAGGTACACATAATGCGCTCAGAGGAAGTAAAGACGGCGGCATTTCGTTATTGTTGTTGTTCTTCTTCTTTTTTCACCATTGTTATTGTCGGTAATGTTGCCACACAACATAAAATTGGTTGTGGTGTATAGCGTTTATGTGTGTAGTATGTACCTTTATATGTGTGTGTGTGTGTGTTTGAGTATTTGTGTGTTTTTTGTATACTTGTATTGTGTATTTTGTATGCAACACGAAGGATGTTGACAGTTGACATGTTTACAAAAACGTATGAGATAAGATAAAAATATACGGGTATCTATCTATACATATGTTGGTGTATTTGCATGAGTATGTATGTGCTTGTGAAGAAAAAAAGTAGATGAAAAAGATATTGATGTCAAAAGTGAATTGATTTTGATAAGGGATTTTTATATTTTTTGATGATAAAAAGAGTTTTTCCTTTGGAATTTTTTTTTTTCTAAAGATAAATATTTAAAACATGCATTTGACAGTGGAAAGTTTAATTTTATAAAATCATAAGCTACCCTCATCTTTATATGTATTCATATATCGGTGTAGTCCTGATTTTGTTTTCAGCAGAAAATTTTATACGCACCTTAACAGTTTCCGCACAGTTTTCATTGGCAACTGTTCCTCCTCATTTCAAACTTCAACATTTCCAAAGACTACAAATCGATATTTGATAGGCTGAGAGGAAAAATGGGCTGAAATTTATTTAAGAGCAAAAGTGAAATTATTTAGTATCTCAGTGCAAGAACGGCACAAGTAATACGGCTTAGAGTGAAAATTAAACGACTTAAAAGTAAAATAGTATAGAAATTTATTCCGCTTTTGCTTTGAACATATTTCGTTTCACTTTTGCGCTGAACATATTTCGTTTCACTTTTGCTCTGAACATATTTCGTTTCGCTTTTGTAAAATTATTCCACATTTTTCTGAACGTAAAAGTTATATCACTTTTCTTCCCAGCCTCTTATTTTGTCTGCATTCGGATCTATCTTGTGCCAGTCTTTTGACTTCATTCCATCTTAAATTCACAAAACAATTTTCGGTTTCTAAAAGTTGTTCCCAAGTATTCGGTGGTCTCCCTCTTCTTCGACTGATTTTCAAAATTAAATCTAAGAAATCAAAATCGATTTAGTAGAACTTTATCTATAGCGATTTCCATTACTGGATTAAAGGAAGAATGTGAGGAATGGGAGAGGGGAGTGGGGGTAGGGTGCTAGCATTTGAATGGCTTGGGGATAAAAATCTCAGGTAATATGACCGTAGCTCTTGAATTAAAATACTTTTTAAAGGGATAAAAACAAACTTCTATGGTTTTGACAAGAGGGGCGAACTACAAGAACTTTGAAACTATTCTTTGTTTTGAAATAATACACACCCCTAACCCCTTTAGAACTTTATTCATACTTTCAATTTCTATATTATTTTATTTATTTTATTTATTTTATTTATTTTATTTATTTTATTTATTTTATTTATTTTATTTATTTTATTTATTTTATTTATTTTATTTATTTTATTTATTTTATTTATTTTATTTATTTTATTTATTTTATTTATTTTATTTATTTTATTTATTTTATTTATTTTATTTATTTTATTTATTTTATTTATTTTATTTATTTTATTTATTTTATTTATTTTATTTATTTTATTTATTTTATTTATTTTATTTATTTTATTTATTTTATTTATTTTATTTATTTTATTTATTTTATTTATTTTATTTATTTTATTTATTTTATTTATTTTATTTATTTTATTTATTTTATTTATTTTATTTATTTTATTTATTTTATTTATTTTATTTATTTTATTTATTTTATTTATTTTATTTATTTTATTTATTTTATTTATTTTATTTATTTTATTTATTTTATTTATTTTATTTATTTTATTTATTTTATTTATTTTATTTATTTTATTTATTTTATTTATTTTATTTATTTTATTTATTTTATTTATTTTATTTATTTTATTTATTTTATTTATTTTATTTATTTTATTTATTTTATTTATTTTATTTATTTTATTTATTTTATTTATTTTATTTATTTTATTTATTTTATTTATTTTATTTATTTTATTTATTTTATTTATTTTATTTATTTCATTTATTTCATTTATTTTATTTATTTTATTTATTTTTTATCCAATTTGTTCAACTTACATATTTCTGCTTGCATTTGAACTACACAAAATTCCAAAACAGGTGGCAACATTTAACTCAACAACACACCATATATAGAAATATGTTTCTCTTTATACCAACAACACCTGTAAAAATGAGATACATATGTATATATGTATGTATGTATATGTATCTTCCTACATTTACTACTCTCTTTAACCGTAATCACGCTCTTACACACACAAGCCGAGTTCAATGCATTCTAATGCGCTCTCTTAGTTTCTCTCACGTCATATAAACAGTGATTTGGTTTCACTTGTCTCTTCTTCTTATTCTTCATCGGGTTTAAACTTTATATATGTGAGCTTGTGCTATCACGCATAAAAAAATCTCTTCTTTTTAGCGTTTTTCTTCTTTTTCTTTTATTTTCTACTTCTTCGTTTGGCTACTAAGAAAAACGCAAACCTTCAACTTGATCTTGGTTTACATTTTTCTCTCTCTTGGTTTTTTTGTTTTTGTTTTTGTAAAAACCATCTCCAACACCATCATCGTTTTTACTGTTGCTGTTGGTTCACAGTGATTTTTATTAGTTGCTGGTACGCATGCGCTCAGTTCTCTTCCAACTATAAACGTGTGAACAACATTGATTTCCATTTAGCGGAACATTTTCGAATTTTTCTTTTCTTTCCTTTGTGATTTTGTGTTATAAATGTTATAAAGTATAAATAATATTTTTATATGTAAAAAAAAAAATACTTTGAAGGAATATTTCTTTAAAAAAAAAGTAATGCAAAAATCGTTAATTTTTTGTATTTGTGTGATAAATTCGAATTGAGTTTTTTTTTTCTTTTGCAATTGCAATTGGTGCGTTGCATTGCGTTGCGTTCCTTTATGTGCGTGCGTGCGTGGTGTTGTTCGGTCGGTTTGCCACAATTTAAACGTTCTTTCTGCACTCAATTCTCTGTTGTTTGCAGTTACTTTAAACTTGGCTATAATTGATTTTCATTTACGCTTTGCTTTTTGTAATCACTTTGTGTATTTGAGTAGGGTATAAATATATTTTTATGTTTTTTTCTTTTATACCTTTACCGTGGTGTGTACTTTTAATCGCAGGAGTTTTTTTTTAATAGTTCCCCGATTTTGTTTTACACAGCAATAATAAAAACAATAAAAACAACCACAACATCAGCTGTAATTTGTGTAGTTTTGTTTCTTGCGTATTTAATATGAAATTTGCTGAATTTTTTTTGTAAAATATTGAACTTTTGGTGACAATACTGCAAATTTTTTTTTTATTTATTTTGCTGATTTTTGGGATTTTTTAAACATCTTCTTAAAAATCTGGATATCTTCTACATACATCTTTTAAAAATTTATATGGTAAGTCAAGATCAATAAATTTAAAATATTTTTAAAATTGCTTATGGGAATAATTTTGGTACACTAAGAGAAAAATTTACATACCATAGAATGAGAATCTATAAAAATAAGAAAATTGTAGGAAATTAAATATAGTACAATGAATATCTCTTTCTTATATAATTTTCTAATGAAATTGACATTTTTCATTCAATCAAATCTTATGCACAAACTTATAACAGATGTTTCTTGATATATTTAAAAATTCAAGAGTTTACTTTAATTTTTTATATTATGAAGAAAATGATCATTTGTTTTGTTCTGAAAAATAGACTCCATAAACTCCATTTTTGCCTATATTAACGTCAACATATTCGCATGAAACTTATATCGTTGAAAGGTGAAATAGTGAATCATAAAACAATATAAGATTCATGTAAGTCTGTTGACGTTAACGTAGGTAAAAATATGCAAGAAGTGGAGTGTGCACAAAACAACAACAATAACAGGATCGCAATTTTTTTCATTTGACATTCAGAATCGTTTAACAGTACTGAATCGTTTAACGGTTTTTTTTTTTTGTTTCAACACAGTTGACTAGGTTGGTCGATTTTTCTTTTTAGTTCTGCGTGTGAAATTAAAAAAAAAAAATTGTAAAATTTTTACTTTTCCATTAACGACCCCACTAACCCCCTTTCCTCTCTTTTAGGGTATTTTTAATGAGCTTTTTTTAAGCATGACCCTACAGAATAAATGGTTCAAAACATAAATGAACATTTTTCTCGAAAATTATTCCAAATAAAAAACTAAGAAGGGGTTCCTCAAGTAATAGAATGAACTTAACCCTCTCCGTTTTGGGGTAAACGAGTTTAAAAATGAAATTTTTTATTTCTGGGTGATGAAAGTTGGAAAATATTATTTTTAATCCTGGAAAGATAATCTTCGTCGATTCCACGAACACCTTATACAAATTTTTTTCAAATTTCTCTTTGCTCTACATCGAAGCAAATTGCTTAAAAATAAACAAATCATTTTTAAAAATATATACGGTGCATATTATTTGGTTAAAAAAAGTTTAAACATGATTAGGAAAGTAGGTTATAGTGTATACGCTATAAACTCTTTCCAGAATTTGGACTTAAATATGACTTAATCGATTCGACGAAGATTACTACCTACAACGTATGCAAAAAATATGATTACCTTTCTAGGGTTAAAATGAATAATTCTAATGCGACAAAATACCCGTTAGATGTTAAACGGTTCCGTTTATGACTCCCCTCCTTCGTGCAAAAACACAATCGGGATAACAGCATTAAAGAAAACAAATTTGCTCTTTGGCTTTTTTGTTCTCTTGATCTTTTACTTTTCCACCCATACTCTCTTATTTAAATCAATCACGCTTTGTAATAAATAAATTACGTGCTTTAAGCTCTCTCCCTTTTTTTAAATTAATATTTCTTACGCGACAAAATATGCTACCACGCTGTCGTCTCCTCTCCGTGCAAAAACAGAATCGGGAGAATAGCATGAAAGAAAAAAACTTGCTACCCGGCTGCGTTTGTGAGTACGTAATAATGATATCTCCCTTGATATTTTCCTTTGCAACTAATACTCTCTCATTTAAGTACAGTTGTAGCCTTGTAGTAATAAACAAATTTGCTTTGTGCTACTCGTTTGTATTAGCGAGTACGCGACAACGATTTCTCTCATCTTTCTTGAACTCTTCCTTTTTAACTAATACTCTCTCATTTAAGTACAGTTGTAGCTTTGTAGTAATAAACAAATTTGGTGCTTTGTGCTACTCTTTTGCATTAGCGAGTACGCAACAACAATTTCTCTCATCTCTCTTGAACTCTTTCTTTTCAACTAATACTCTCTCATTTAAGTACAGTTGTAGCTTTGTAGTAATAAATAAGTTAGCTGCTTTGGCTACTCGTTTGCATTAGCGAGTATGCAACAACGATTTCTCTCATCTCTCTTGAACTCTTTTTTTTAAACTAATACTCCCTCACTTAAGTACAATTGCACTCAATATACAATTAATAAATTATGGCTACTCAACGACAATTTCTCTCACTTTTTTTTGTGGCAAACGGTAATGTGGAAGGGGAACTAAGCACAGATGAGATGCATTGGAATTCAAAGTTCTCTCTCTTTCGGTCTTCAACGTTATTCAACTAATTAAATAAAAAAAATATATAAATTTATTGAATGAATTTAATTGAGTATATTGAACATATAGTGTAAAAAATATTAATTTCTGCAGTGTATGTAATGCCATACAAAGAGTTTTTTTTTTTTAATTTAAAAAGAGAAGAAAAATTATTAAATGCAGATTTGCTAAAGTTGTGAAATTATGTCACACTTCAATTCAACTCGTTTCAACTCTCAAAGTACAAAAAAAAAAAAAACTACAAAGTTCCACATTTCCTCAAGCCGTTTGAACACAAAACCCTCGCATGTAACTAGAATATAAAAAATGTGCCATAAAGAAAAAAATAAAAATAAAAGAAATTAAATACTTACTTAAAAGAACTTAAAAAACAAATAATTCAAAAATCTTGAAATTTCTTACGCGTGCATTTCAACTTTATACATTCATTTAAAATTGTTGGTGTGTGTTGCTGTAGAGCTGTTGCTGCTGCCCCAGTGTTGTTGTTGTTGCACTAAAGGGGCTAAAAAAAAAAATGATGCATACATTTTTTGCGCTATTAAATCAAAAATCTTTACTGAGAATTTTAAAGTTTTCAAGTGTAGTTTGTGTGTCGGATGTATGTGTACTATCTGTGTGTCTGTGTGCAACATAAAAATTATAGGAAAAGGTGGTAGAGTAGTACATAGTTGTAGGTAAAATAATATCTAAAAGCTTCTTGACGCGTATTCCAAACACTATGCGCTTAAGTTCTTAAAACACATTGAAGGAAACACTTTTCTCACTCATTTTATGTTGGTATGAGTATGTATGTATGTATGTTTAGTTGTCGTCAGCCGATGGCGCCAAGCTAAACTAAAAAAAAAAAAAGAAGAAAAATTTCGAAAAAAAGTAAAAGGCTTAAAGGATTTTTGCACGCCTGAAGATGTGGAACATGGAAAATGAAATGGTACTGGAGGTGGGGAAAAACTAAAAGTATACAAATTTGTGGTGCAGGCTGGGAACAAACTGCCATGCCACATAAAAGCACGTTGCAATTTTTTACGTTTTTTTCTTTTTTTTTTTTTTTTTTGATAAATGTTTTTGGTTTCGCGAAAATAAAAAAATAAGCTGAAAGAGGCTTTGGTGAGACTATCCTCTTTTTTGTTTTATGCTCCAACCTTTCGCAAAAAAAAAAAAAACACTTTCAAAAAGATTTCAAATTGAATTTTTGTGACTACATGACAAATGAAGTAAAATTATTAAAAGAAACAAAGAAGAAGAAAATTGTGGTTTATTATTGATTTTTAACCTTTTCTACATATGAATTCTTTAAAAATTAAAATCTCTAAAATATTCTTAAATTTTTTAATTGCATTTCACATCATTTCATTTAATATTTTTTTTTTTTTTTTTTGGAAAGTAAATAAATATTTGTTTTTATAGCGTAGTAATTTTCTTTTGTTTAGAATCATCATAAATCACACTAAAATAATGTAAGAGTGAAAGTTTTTTAAAAATTCAATCTCTAGAATAATTTTTGGAGTTTTAATGATGTGAAAATTATAGATATTTGAATACAACGTTGAACTCGCTTTCAAGAAAGAAAGAAAAAAAGAAACAGAACTTAGTTTTTTTTTTTTGACATAGCTTTCACTTTCTTGTTTATGTAAATTTTTCTATATCAAACATATCATATATGGTCAACAACAAGTAGGTAGATACATAGATTGATTGCTGATATATTTGAGTTTCTTTTAAAGAAAACAGTAAAAATTAGCTAAAGAAAAATAAACAAAATATTTATAATCTTTTTATGGACTTGTTATTTTTTTTTTTTTTTTTTTGATTAATTTTTAACAATTCTCGATTATAATAAAAGAAGCGAAAGTAACAATATTCTTTGTAAGTCTTTTGCATTGTTTTCAGATTTTATTTTCTTTGTCAATGAAAACAATATTATTAATTATAGATAGCTACAGTTATCGACTAATGTCTAAAAAATTCATACATTTTTGCCTTCGGATTTGTTAGCATATGATTAGCCAGAAAATAGCTAGAGCTACATGTGATTTTTGTAATCTGATTTCTTTTTTTGGTGATTTTTGTCCAAATTTCAAAGTTCCCTCACACTTCCAAAACTGCATCTGTATATTTCGTTATCTTCTTTAAAGGTTCTCAGTTAGTTGTCCTTATTATGCAGACTTCATCTATGCCGGAAGCAGACAAATTTTACTTCTGGGTATGCATATGTAAATAAACAAAAGAGCGAGTAAAAAAACAGAATCAACTCTTGCAAGAACAACACGTACAGCACTCTCTCATATTTTTGTGTTTGCATATTTATGTATGTATGTATGTATGTATAAAAAACAGAATCAACTCTTGCAAGAACAACACGTACACCACACTCTCATATTTTTGTGTTTGCATATTTATGTATGTACGTATGTATGCATTTTCTTGCAAAACTTACACGACTAACACTAACGTAAATTCCTCTCGAGTCAATCACTCGCTAATTTGAGATGCGATTAAGAGAGATTCTCATATAAACAATTTATTCATACAAAAAATTCTTGCAAGAGCAACACTCTCTCTCTCTCTCTCTCTCTCTCCCCCCCTCAAATTTATGTATTGGAACTTAAATAATTTCTTGCAAAAACCACACGACTAACAGTAAATTCCTCTTACTCGTCATTTACTCGCTAATTTAAGATGAGTTTGAGAGAGCCGACGCCTCTGCCCGATTGCCTTACAAAAAATGTATTCATATGAAAAAAAATCCGATCACAATGTCGGCTCTCTGAGCATCTGTTAATGTGCTCTATGCCAGTGATGATATTTTTGGTAGGTACAATTGAACTTTTTCGGTACAATTTGAAGTCCAAAAGTACATTGATACCACGACAGCAGTTTTGATACATTTGCATTCAAAATTAAGTACTTCGTATATATTTCCTTTGCTTTTTTTTCTGTTTAAAATTTATGTCGTCGAACGTACTAATTCACAATTCACTGAATTGTATGAAAGGACCATTAAAAATATCGACAAATTTATTGACCTGATTAGGCAGCATATATTTTTACTGTAATTTCAGACATTTATTATGAATCAGCAGTCCGTTTTTCACTATCAGGTCAGATTTTTGAGATATTTATAGTCGAACATTTTGGGAAGTTCTGATCACTTTAAAGAAGTTTTTTATTGTTTTTTTTTATTTTTAAATCCACTGAAAAATTGAAAAAAATATGTTGGCTATCTAACTTATATTATATCAGGTTAAGGAACTCATGAAAAGCAGGGCTTGTTTTTCAAGCGGTTTACGAGATATCATAATGTAACTTCAAAAAATTTCTATTTTTTCAGACTGTTTTTCTAAAACATATCAAAAATATAAATGCAAACGGGGAGGGGGAGGAGGGGGGGAAGGGAATTGTCCCAGTTATAGATATATGCAAGAAGCTTATTCTGCCCTAGTTACTTAAGTTAAATGGATTTCTCATTTTAGATACAGTTATTGCGTAATTTTTAGTGAATTTCTCTCAATTATAAAAAATAAAAATATTAAACTATAGCAAACGTAGATAAATTTCTAACTTTCAATTTGGAAAAATAGTCAAGCTTCAGGCTCATATAATGTTGTTTTTTTTTTGTCATCGGTTATTTACTTTCTGAGTTACATCGTTTCGAGTTCGATTCTCGGCTTGGGTATGTGTCTTATCTAGCTTTCTTTCTCTCTGCTTTTCTTTCTTTCTTGGGGCTTTGGTACAATAGATCTTATAGGTTGCAGTGCCTGACTTTCGAGTCGTCCTCTTTCAAATAATAATACATCGTTTGTAAAAATCGCTGAATTACTTTAAAAAAAAAAAATTTTTTCCTTATGCCTGGCTATATTTTATGATTTTTTTAATTCATCGTGCACAAAAATCATTGAGTAATTTTTAGTAATTTTCGGTTACAAATTGTCATTTTATTTGAAAAAATACATTAATTTACATAAAAATTGCAAAACATTATGTGTCAAAAATGTGCGAAATCAAGCATTACTATTATAATAAAATAATATGCATACTTTTTTTTATATATTTTAAAAAAATAAGTAAATAACAATAAAAAGCGAGGTCCGAGTACAGGGATCGGTACCATTTTTTTTTCGATTTATTACATTTTCCTATATCACTTCAAAATTATAGTACACTTCTTCCTTAATTACACCGAAACACTACACTTTTTGTGAAATTTCATTACGGTCGAAAATTTTGGAATGACAACACTGCTCGAACCGCTCTCTCTTTTTCTCTCTCATATTTATGTATGTATTTGTACTAAAAGAAATTCATGCAAGAACAACACGACTAAAAATAACAGTGAATTCCTCTGAAGTCAATTACTCACTAATATGAAATGAGATTCAGCGAGAGCGAGAGCGAGAGAGAGATTTGATTGGATTGGATTGGCGACGAGCGAAAATTTGTATGGGGCATGAGATCGTTATAGTTTAAATTTGTGATAACTAAGCTGAAATGAGTCATTATCCTTAACGTTTCTTTAGCGTAAATACCAACATTATTATAATTTCTCTTATTTATATATTATTTCAGTAGTTCCTACTAAATGAATATTGAAATTTACTTAAGATACTTTTGTTTGCTTGTAGGAGGGGATGTAAACTGCAGCTTTTGTTATTCAAATGAATAGTTTAATTTATAAAAAAAAAAACACAAAAAATTTATGAAACAATTGAAATTAAATGACATTTTCTAATTGCATTAACCTTTACGAACTGTATATAATTTAAATAAACTATAAAGCAATTTAATTTGTAGTTAAATGAGTGAAAGCTTTAATGAAAGTGTAAATACAATGAATTGAAATTAATAAAATTTACTTTTTTTTTCTGCTAAAAGAAAATATCAAGATAAACAGCAAAAAAAAAACGAAAATTTAACATTTTTGGTAATATATTTTAGTTTCACAAAAAAGTTCAAATGTCAACAAGCTTGACCAATAAAAATTTAGAGATGTTAGTTGAAAAGCTTGTACTAGTAGGTACTAAGAAAAAAGGAAAATAGTAAATGGTATATAAAAATAGGTATTTAAAATTGTTTGTAAGACTAGTAATATTAAAGACAGTAACAGCAAGAAAAATAATAATAATTATAATAATCGCTATAATAATAATAAAAGGCAATAAAACAAAAGGTAAAAATTGTATGCAAAAAAAAAAAAAAAACGACAAAACCTTGTAAAAGAAATTTTTCTACTACAGTAATCTCTGAGGAATCGGTTACCGCTTAGTTGTATTTTTTTTTGTTAAATGTAGAAAGGTAGAAATTTTAAGTTTTCAGTTGAAATTTTTTTCAATTTCCTGGGTAATTGTATTCCCGGTCAAATGAACTAGAAATTGTTTTTTTTTTCCCCCCTTGAAACAATTAAGCGAGGTTTAATGTATTTGTAGTAAAGGCAAGTGCTGCACTCTCATTTTTGTATAGAAAGATTTTCGCTCTCAATTTAATACCCACCGAGTGCCTCGCTCTCATTTTTTATGTGAAGTTTTTCGCTTTAAATTTAAGACGAACTGAGTCCAGCGCTCTCTTTAAATTTTCTGATATGCTTTCTCTCTCTCTCTCTCTCTTGAACTGAAAGCGAAAAAACTTCATATAAAAAAAAGAAAAGAGAGCACGGTACTCAGTAGGTGAATTCGCCTTAAATGTGCACTTTAAAAAAAAGTGCTAATGTAAGTACTAAATAATATAAAAAAGTAGTATAATTTATATATACGTACATACTTGATTGAAGAAGAAGCAATATTGTATGCATTTAGTAGTAGCAGTAGTAAATATGCAAAGCATGGGAAAAATTCTACAGAAATGTAAGCAAAAAAAAAAAAAACTAAAAGAAAAAAAATGGTGAAAACTTGCAAAGTTGCTGTTAGAAAATTATAGAGAGCACATACACATATACACACATATACATATATAAAATGACCAAATACTGGCAACAACAAAAAGCAACAAGCAATATCTTCAGCAACAACATAAATTGCAGTAATAAACTAGCAATAAAAAAAAAAAAAATAAAAAAAATTACTACGCGAAAACAAAAGGCGGCAAAATGTCAAAAGAAGCATTACGAGTTTATATGTATATAAAAAAGAAAATTCATAGCGAGCAAAAATGAACTAAAATAAAAATAATCAAAGCCAACTCAAGTTGACGGTTTTTCAGCTGGACAGACGGACAAGTAGATGAATAAAGCACTGTACAGACGAAGCACAACTTTTTTTTTTTTTTTTTTGTTTGCTGTTATGGCGCGCTCATTGCAATTAAACTTATGAACTGGGCCAATTGACAGTTTAGTGATGAATGAATAAAAACGAAGCAATAGAGAACCTGTCATTATTGTCAAGTAAGCGCGATTTAAACACATAGCGCGCGCAGCAAAAGCTAAGCTGTATTTAGTGTGAAAGGTTTTTGGTTTTTTTTTTTTCTTTTTTTCTTTTAGTTGAATTGAAAAAGTTAATATATAAAAGATTTAAGTTTTCGCACAAAAATATGACAAGATTTTAAAGTGCAAATGTTAAGAGATAGAAAGAAATTGACGATCGATCATACTTTTGATTTTGATTATATTTTTTAGATCAAAGTTTAAGCGAATCTTTTGACGTTAACGCAGGTAAAAATAAGTAAGTAGTGGACAATACAACAACAATGACATTAGAGTAGTTTTTTTTTTCATTTAACATAATCGTTGAACAGTACCAGTATCGTATCCAGGAGGAGGGATATGGGGGCTGAAGCCCGCCCCCCCTCCCAGAACCCGACAATCTTATAGTAAACAGTAATTTTTGAGAAATCAAATTTTGATTTGCTTTCCAGCGTTTGCAGACGAGCATTTGATTTGATTTCTGGTCTGAATTTTGGTTTGCTTTAAATTTGTATTTGGCGTCTTTTTAGCCTCAGTTTTAATATAACTCTTTGTTTGAGTTGTGATTAATATTTTCGTCGAAATTAGCTTGATTTTGGCACTATTTTGGTCTGAATTCCGGCCCGAAATCGGTCTGAATTTTGTTTTAAAATATGGTCTGGAATTTCGGTATAGTTTTTGTTTAATTTAAGTTAAAAGTTTTTTGATGTAAATATTTGTCAGATGTTCCCACTAGTTTTTGGTCTTAATTTTGCGTTACTTTCGTTCGGTATTTGGTGTCCCTTTGGCCCAATGTTTTGTTTAACTATTGGTCTGAGTTGTTGGATTTTTAGTCTAACGTTTGACCTGATTTTGATCTCATTTTGGTCGACTTTTGTTGGAATTTTGGCCCGATTCGTGGTCTGAACATTGTTTTTTTTTCACCGGTTGTTGCCCGGTACCCGAAAGCGTGTAAGAATCTCGTTGAAATTTAAAACTTATTGGCTTTTTGGTCAGATTAAGATATATTTACATTTTAAGTAATGTATAACAGGCTTAATGAACGTATTTAATTTTTCCGAAAAATTAAGTGCTTGGTTATGAAGTCTTGAGATCGTAAACTCACCACCAGGCCGATATTAATAGTGATATCAATTCTAAGTGTGATATGAATATATATTTTAAAAATTGGTTTAAAGTACTATCCAAATTAATTATTATCTTAATTTAATTTTTTTTCGGGTTTTTGTTTCGACCAAAAATGACGCAAAAAAATAGAGATGTATCAAATTGTTTCAACAAATTTTTTTCTCAAAGGGAATTAAAATTTCTTTCAAATTGTTTTCTCAAAATAGATCATTTAACAATATAAATCCATTAGAAAATTCATAATCAAGATTTTGATCTGAATTTGGTCTCATTTGGATCTAGATTTTTGATCTGAATTTGGTTCTTTTCTTGGTTTGAACTTCGATCTGAAAAAAGTATTTGAAATTTAGTTTGAAATTTGGTCGAAATTTCCGCCTAAATTTCTATACGGTTTTAGTTTGAATTTTGGTCTCAGTTTTGTTCCAGTTATCTTTTAATTTTTAACCTGTATTTGATAAAATTTTTGCACTAGTTTTGGTCTGGGTTTTGGTCGATAGTGAGTCTGATATTTATCTTTTAATTTAGTAAAATCAATTGGCCCCTCCTCCCCCCCAAATCCTAGAACCGCCACTGAACAGTACCGAATCATTTAACAGTTCATATTCGTTTAACAGTGGAGTATTTTTTTCATTTAACATTCAGAATAGTTTAACAGTACAAAATCGCTTAAAAGTAGAGTAGAACAATTTTCCCATTCAACATTCAGAATCGTTTAACAGTACATAATAGTTTAACAGTGGAGTACTTTTTTTCATTTAACATTCGAAATCATTGAACAGTACAGAATAGTTTAACAGTGGAGTACTTTTTTTATTTAACCTTCCAAATCATTTAACAGTACAGAATAGTTTAACAGTGTAGTACTTATTTCTTTTAACATTCGAAATCGTTTAACAGTACAGAATCACTTAACAGTAGAGTAGAGTATATTCCTCATTTAACATACAGAATAGTTGACAGTGGAGTATTTTTTTTCATTGAACATACAGAATCGTTTAACAATAAAGAATCATTAACAGTGAAGTAGTTTTTTCATTTAATAGTACATTATCGTTTAACAGTATAGAATCGTTGGCGATTGATAAAAATATTGTGAATGTAAATATGCGCTCTCACCCATACGATTATTTCAAAAAAATTTTTGTTGTAAATGGGAATGTGCGCTCTCACATATTTTTTGTTGTTGTAAATGCAAATGAGAGCGCCTAAAATGTGCACTCAATCTTATTTTTATTACTAGGCTGAAATCTTATATAAATTTTGAGATGCAAATTTCTTTTTCCCCCATTAAACAATGATTAAGAAAAACTGTGACTAAGTCTAAAATTGATACCCAAGCACATATACTATTAAAAATGTTTTGTTGTTTTTTTTCTCACGGTACTATTTGTCAGATTCAAGTACGCCACAAGCAATAAGTTGATTTCCGAAATATTTTTTAACTAAATGATATTTTCTTTATTGCAAGCATCTTACAAAAAAAAAAAAATCATCACACAAGAAAACGAAGCAGAAGAAGAAGAAGAAATTCACTTTTCTGATTCACACTGAAGCTTACGAGCTTGAAGTAAATAAAATAAAATAAAAATTGTAAAAATTTCGTATTGCCAAACCAATACCAAGTATTAAAATGTGAAAGTGGTAATACCACAAAATTACTCACAATTCATTCAAGATATTCCACATTAAAAGTAAAAAAAATGTAGAAAAAAAAAAAATAAAATAAAAAGAAAGATTTTCTGGTATTGTTGTTGTAGTTGTTGTTGGTATAGATAATGCTGTTGCCGTTGAAGAGGAAGATAAAAATTGATGAAAACGCGCAGCAGAAGTGTAGAAGAAAGAGAAGTAGAATTTTTAAATTCCAATTGGGTGCTACTTTTATGTCTGTCGTAAATTTGTAACATAATTTTTTTTTTCTTTTTTTATATACTTTGAGCTTTTTAAGTGCTTGAATCTGTGTGCTGTTTATGTATGTGTGTGTGTCCGTTTGTGTGAGAGTACGTCGGTTTTGGGTGACCGTGTATCTGTGTGTGCGTGTGTGTGTTCTCTATCAATACATATTCGTGTCTATGGTTGTTGTTGTTGTTTTTTTTTTGGTTTTGGTTTTACTTTATTTGAGTTGAGTTCATTAAAAACTTTTATTTTGTTATGCACCGCATCGGTGTGAATTAGAAAATTTAATTCCTCTTCGTTGTGTATGTGTGTGAGTGTGTGTGTGTGTTCGTCCATCCATATCTTTGAATTTAATGATGCCGAATTACAAGAGATTTTTATTGTTAATCAAAAAATAAATGTGTTTAATACCACCTACTTAGAAATACATATTAAGAAGATGAATGATGAATGATGAGGGAAGGGGAAGGAGGGGGCCATAGATAATTTTGAAATTTAGCTGACTGTTACATACTAACAGAGAAATATCTCTAAGTATTGATGAATGCGTTTCAACTTGTTGTATAAAAAGTTTCAAGATTGAACTTTTTACATTAAAAACTTTTAAAAGTATAACTTTTATAGTCTCTGAGATATTTACATACATGTATCATGTAATTTTCAACTTTATTGGGAAATGTACAAGAATATAAACTTAAGAAGTTCAGATCAAAACTCGAATCAAAAGAAAACTAAATTTGGTTCAAAAAATCACACAAAAATTCGGTTTAAAAATCTGACTGAAATTCCATTCAAAAATAGACCAAAACATAGATTAAACCTCAGAACAAATTTAGATCAAAACTTAGACTAAAGTTCGGACAGGAAGTCAGAACAAAAATCAGAACGAAATTTATGCCAAATTGAGACAAAAACTCACACCAAAACTAAGGCTACAATATAAACGAAATTTAGACCAGGGTTTAGACCGAAATCAAGATCAAAAATCAGATTGGAATTTATACCAAATTGAGCCAAAAATTTAGACCAAAACTAAGGCTGAAATACAAACGAAATTTAGACTAGAATTCAGACCGAAATCTAGATCAAAAATCAGATTGAAATTTATACCAAATTGAAGCAAAAATTCGGACCAAAACTAATGCTGAAATATAAACGAACTTCAGGCCGAAATCGAGACTAAAAATCATTCCGAAATTTATACCAAATTAAGGCAATAATCCAAACCAAAATTAAGACTGAAATATAAATGAAATTCAGGCTAGAATTCAGACCAAAAATCAGATCAAAATCAAGACCAAACTTCAGATCGAAATTCAAATTAAAAACAGATCAAAATATAGGTAGAACACAGACCAAATTTAGACCGGAATTCGGGCAAGAATTTAGATAAAAATACAAATCAAAAATCAAATCGAAATTTAGCCCGAAACCCTGATCAAAAAGAGACCAAATTTCGACCAAAAAGAGACCGAATTTCGGCCAAAAATCATATATATATTGAGACCAAAAATCAAACCGAAACTTAAATCGAAAACAGACCAAATTTCAGACCTTTATTTAGACCAAATTCGGACCAAAATCCAGACCAAAAATCACTTCGAAATTTATAGCGAATTAAGGCAAAAATTTAGACCAAACGAAGACTGAAATATAAACGAAATGCAGACCACAAACCAGACCGAAATTCTGACTAAATTTTGGACCGAAACTCTGACCAAAGACGGAATATAAAACAGACCAATTTTTGATCACAGATTCAGACCAAATTCAAATGAAAATTTTGATATAATATGAGATCAAAAACCAGGACAGAAAAATAAATCTAAAACAGATCAAAAAGCAGTCCAGAAACCTCTATCAAGCTTTTCAAAAATCAACCTGTGATAAACATTTTTCAAAGTTGTAGAGTTTATTTTTAATTTTGCTTAAAGCGGTGGTGTTGTATTCCCCTTATCCCCTGCCCCTTTATGGATCTGCCAGTGACGACAATTAGTATTTGACGCTCAGTATTTGATCATAATGGAAAACCATCGATTATGGCTAGACTTGTCAAATTGAGGTAGATAAATCTTTCACAAATGTTATAAAAAAATTCAGGGCCAGATTTCTTAAAAAAACATTCAGGATTAGGGTTGAAGAATTAATTTTCTTCCTTAACCCAACGATTTAGAAGCAAATAAAGGCGTAAAATTTATGCAAACTCAATTAAGTTCCCATAGAAAATAAGGCTACAATTTTAAATCATCCAACCCAACATGAATTGAGCTCATCCTCATTCTAATCTATAAAATATGAAAGCCGTTACTAAATTTTAATTCTGTTTTTTCTCTTAAACTAATTCATAAATGTCAAACAACATAATCAATGATATAACTGTCACATTTACACACTTTAAATGTCATTAAGCCATAATGAAAAATAAAAATAAAAAACGATTTACAAATGCTTATTGTAATAAATCACAGTTTTCACAGTTTTTTTTTTTTTTCAAAGCAGAATAAATAATGGCATTAATAGAGATTTTCAAATAGAGTATGAAAGTAAATAAGTAAGTGCAGTTGACAATAAACATTAACTACAACAACAATAACAATAAAAACAACAATAGTAATAACAATATACAAAAACACATGCGAACAAGCATTAAATGTCAAAATTACTCTCATGCAACCATGTAGAAAATTAAACTAATAAACTACTTTTTTCTTACTCTCTTTCTCTCTCTACCTCGCTCTTTGCCTTGAGAGAAAGCTCTCTGTTGCTTTCGAGTACACACACACTCAACCAAACGCATTAGGTGTAAAAATGAGAGCAAAGCAACAACAAAAATTATAACAAATTGCTAATAAATGCAACGTTGCACTCTAATATCATATAAATGTCATTTAAGATCAATAAATGTCAAAATGTGTGCAAAGCATGTGTGTGTGTGTGTGTGTGAAAAGAAAAGAGGGGGAAATGCAATAAACTTGTGAAATATTTAATAGAACAGAACAATACAAGAATCCAAGTAAATTTTCTACTTAGTATATAGAAATAAAAAGAAAAACAAAACAAAATAATAATAATAATAAACATAATAACAACAGATGAAATTTTTGCAGTAAATAAAATGTTATAATAGGAAAATGCAGTGTAGTGGAAAATGACAATGGCAGGCAGCAACAACGACAACAACATTATCAAAAACAGCAACAACAATTCGACTCCAAAAAAAAAAAAACAAAAAGTTTACAAAAAAAAAATGCAGTCAAAAGTCACAAAAGTGAAAGAAAAAGAAGAAGAAGAAAAAAACGAAATGTGTGTGCGCGCCTCCATGAATCATAATGATTTTGCTTGCTCACTCATACATATATGTGCATATGTATGTATGTATGCATGTATGTTTGTGTTTGCAGTTGGGAAAAAAGCGTCAAATATGGCAAAAACAAATAACAACAACAACTATAAAGAGCTGGCGCCCATTTGCTATTGCAATTGCATTGCATTGCGGTGCAGAGATGCATAAGAAGAGTAGTAGTTTACTACTAGTTAAGAAAAAAAATAAATCAAAGAAAAAGAAAGAAAAAAACGTTTTGTGTTCAAACAATGAAATAACGGTAATTGCTTTTGCTTGACTTTTGAGATTTTTTTTTTATATTTTTTTTCTCGTTTTTTTTGGTTCAGTTTGCTGCATTTGTATATGTGTTTTTTTTTTCTCATTTTTGTATTAGATTTATATACAAACAACAATAATGCATGCCATGCAGTTGTTACCAAAAGCTGGGATTAGTATCTACATATGGCAAGAAGTTGACTTGCTGCATTTTTATGGTCTTATATTTGAGTTGTTTTTAATGCTGTGCAACACTTTAGAACTATGACCTTAAGAAAATTTATTGCATTGGGTACAATGCATTCCAATTAAGGAATTTGTTAACATTTTACATTTTCAATACATTTTTTGTTGTTTTTTAGTACATATTTTATAAGAGAGAAATTTCGCGAGTACGAATAATCTATTAAAATATGTAAGTTTTTAAAAATTTAGCAAAATTTGTATGAAAATTAAATTTTCTTTAGTTAATCGGTAATCAAGTTCAATTTTTATACTATTATTACACATAGATATGTAACCGTCAAAATATAATACGCAAACGACCTCATCTGTTTTTTGTTTCCCCTCATTACTACCGTTTTTCTCAAAAGAAGTTGAGAGAAAACGTCGTTGAGTACTCGTAAGCGAAGCCAAGTAGCCAAAAGCACATAATTTATTCATTACTACAAAACTACAATTGTACCTGAATGAGAGAGTATTAGTTGAAAATAAATCGAGAGAGATGAGAGAAATTGTCGTTGTGTACTCGTAAGCGCAGTCGAAAAGCCAAAAGAAGAAAATGTTTTTTATTTGTTTTTTTTTTTTGCAAAGTGCAATTGTACTTAAATGAGAGTGTATTAGTTTAAAAGAAAGAGATCAAGAGAGATGAGAGAAATCGTTGTTAAGTACTCGCTAATGCAAACGAGTTGTCAAAAGCATATCATTTATTTATTATAACAAAAGTACAACTATACTTAAATGAAAGAGTATTAGTCGAAAACAAAGAGATCAGGAAAAGTGAGAGAAATCGTCGTTGAGTACTCATGAATGCAGTCGAGTAGCCAAAAACACATAATTTATTTATTACTATACAACTACAATCGCACTTAAATGAGAGAGTATTAGTGGGAAAGAAAAAGATCAAGAGAACAAGAAAGTCAAAGAGTAAATTTGTGTTCTTTGTTGTGTTACTCTCCCGATTGTATTCTTGCATGAAAGAGAGGAGGCGAAAAGGGGGTCATCAATTACTGTCGACAAGTTTTGTTTTCATTCAGTTATGCGCTTATATCTGTGGCAATAAGGAATAACAGCTAAACTCAAAAGTCGAATAAAAATCTGCGTATTTTTTATTATAAATCTCAAAATGTTGAAAGTTTTTCAAAAGTTTTTGCAATTTAGTAGTCTCCATAGTTTTTTATTAATTAAACCCCAATAATTATGTAAGAACTTTCAATATTTTGGGTTTTATAATGGAGTGGAGTTCAAAAATTTGTTATTAAATAAGACATGACTTGGTAGCAAAATAGCAAAAGCAAAATCAACTAAAATTTCAATCTCTTGTTGTGAGTTTCGTAAATTACTTCACCCATTTCTGGCTAAACCTTAAAATTCAACTTAAATTTATGGAATTTACAGAAGGAGTTGTTAATAGGTCAAGTTGCCATAAATCTTCAGTTCGGATTGCCATAAAATAAACATTTTTCTGTTTTTGATGCGAAAATTTTTTTTACAAATTTCTTTCAAATTTTTCTTATGATATTAAGATGAGATATTCTATACAATATGCCATCACTTTAAGGTGTGTTGCATATAAAATACTAAACACAAATTCAAGTATACGTATAATAGAAAAAAAAATATAGTATGTGAAAGTATCTGAAATTATGCGTGTAAATCTTACAAATATGATAATTTTATTATCAATATATACATAACAAAAAAAAAACACACTTTTTCAACTTTTCACGCCTTAGTGTAAATTTAATTAAATTTTCTTCAAAAAGAAAAACTAATAACAAATAAAAAACTAAAAACTTGTAAAATCAGAATTCTTTCATTATTTTCTCTAAGCTCACTTCAAACATAAATTCACAAATTACCTCAAAACCTCATAATTCTTTATTGTGGCGTCAAATTTTCCCAAAAGAAAAGCAAACAACTTTACTTACAACAACTTTTTTGAAATATTAGAGTCAACAGCAATAAATGAAAAAGCAACAGGAAAGCAAGAAATTCATATGTCATGTCTTTAAGATTTTAAGCATCTAGACAGAGAAAGAAAAAAAAAATAGTAATAATAGTAAAAATGTAAGATAATTCATATTCACACACATATAAACTTCAAAAAAATAAATATGTATGCATGTATGAGTACGTGTAGTAATGCATTCAAAAGTACATGTGTATGTGTGTGTGTGTTTGTGTGTAGCCCGTATCATAATTCAACTAAAAATATACCCAAAGTCAAAAACATATAAAACTGACACATTTGAACACATGAACATGAGGTGCGAGCAAGTATGAAATTTTTGAAGTTCTTGAGATGATGTTGATTTGGCAAACACTTGTACCATTATCCATTATGTACAGTAAGTACATAATGGATAAATGAAGGCCAACAAAATTTTTGGTTTTTTTTTTGTATGTTTTGCAAAAGAAATTTTATATTTTCATGTATGTACATAAGTATTAAGGTGTGGAGAATGAAAGAAATGTAGGTAGGTTGAGTGTGGTAGAAATAGATGAGATAAATTAGTAAAAGGCTTTTGAATAATGATGTTAAATAAATAACATTTTAAATTGTGCTATTTCGATTTATTTTTGGCATAGCAAATAAAAAAATGTGACTAGTTAAAGAATTTGTAGTCAAGCAGTCATGTTGTAATTAAGGCGAATTCACCGGCCGCACAAGAGAGCCGTATTTTTTTTTTTATGATTTTAGTAAAATTAATTGAATTTGACATAGTGAGAGCTTGCTTGCAGTGAGAGATTACAAGAGAGTGATAATACGAGCGTCGGCAATTTGAGTTCGAATTTGTTGTTGGTATTAACGGCATTTTGCATTGTCTCATTGAAATCAGCTTTAAGGCGAATTCATCGACCGAGTGCCTTACTCTTTATTGATTTTTTTAATATGAAGTTTTTATGCTCACAATTTAAGAGAGCGAAAAAATTCATATAAGAAAAACGAAAAAAGAGTAAGGTACTCAGTGAGTGAGTAGAGAGAGATTACAAGAGAGTGATAATACGAGCGTCGGCAATTTGAGTTCGAATTTTCTGTTGATATTAACGGTACTTTGCACTGTCTCATTGAGATCAGCTTTAAGGCGAATTCACCGACCGAGTGCCTTACTCTCTATTGATTTTTTTTATATTAAGTTTTTATGCTTTCAATTTAAGAGAGCGAAAACCTTCATATAGAAAAGAAGAACGAAAAGAGAGTGCTGTAATCAGTCGTTGAATTCGTTGTTGCCTTTGAAGGAAAACTAGAGAGCCTGAGATAATTTTTTTTTTTTAGATAGTGTTAACATCTTTTAATGTCACATGCGAGAGAGCTGGAGAGAAGCATGAAATAAAAAAAAAAAATACTCTAAAATGACTTTTAAGGCGGAGTTAATTTTTTTTCTCATTCTCTTGTAAAGAGAGTAATGCTTGGTTTTTAATATGTCGTATTCAATGGCAGAGAGAGAGAGAGAGAGACAAAGAAAGGGAGAATTTTCTATATGAAATTGCCTACATGTTGAATTTGCTTGAAAGAATAAAGAAAACCAAGCATAAAATAAAGTTGCTGTAATTGATTGACTTTCAGAGATAGAATAAAAAAACGGAAATTAAAAAGAGGAAGAGAAAGAGAGTTTTACCCTGTTAAAAAATCAGAGAGATCAACCCATGTGATCTCTTGATGAAACAAAAATCTCTTTTCCTCTAGAAAAGGCTCTGATTTTTTCCGATTGAGTCGATTATTTTTATGGCACACTGGGTGTGAAAAGTTAATAACAGAACAACTAATCTTTAAACTTCACAGTAGTCAAACTATATTGAAAAATTCGAGAGAACGTTTAGGTTTACGATTATAAAAACTCTAGCAATGAAATTTAAAAAAAAATGCAAATCAGTTTTTAAATCAGGGCAAGCTTAATACAATTTTCGTAATGCACATTGTGCATGCATACGTGTGCATATATACAGAAACCCAATTTTTATAAAATCACGTTCAAATGGTGCATTTAAAAATCAAAAAGAAAAAGAAAATATATGCATATAAAATATTTTTTCTTTTACTCTAATCTCAAATTCATAATCTTAACGAGCGAAAGTGTTAAACTTAATCTTGGCAGTGTAATCAACTCATTTGAAGAATGTGTTATTTTCAGTTTTCAGTGTTGCATGTAAAATCAAAACTTGTAATCACTTGCATATATATTTAAAATTCAATGTGTGTATGTGAGCGATATATGAGTAGGTATGTGTGTCAACATATAAGAAAATAAAACAACAAATATATATATAAAGAAAAAAAAAAAGTTTTAAAAATGCTGCCATATAAATATTAAAATAAAAATGATAATAAATGCATATTTTATATGCAGGTTTACTCAAATGCTCTGCACATGAGTTCTACTTCTGTCAAATGTGACAACTGTCATTTGCAGTAAGCAATTGAGCGTTGAGAGATAGAGAGTGAGATAAAGAGTTAGGTAGAGAAAAGCAGAGAGATGTAGAGAGAGAGAGAGAGAGCATAAAACGAGTTATACCACTATGAAATTTATGTGTTTATTTACACAAACATTTTTATTTACGTACATATATAGTAAAAGTGTTAAAGTTAATCGTCAAGAAAAAGGGAAATGTTAAGAAAAACATTTCTTTTAGTTGTTGAAGTTAAAAGAAAATTTAAAAGTTTATACTTTATGTCAATATGGATGTTTTATTAAAGTATTACTTTGGAATAAAAAAATAATGTTGTTTATGCTTTATGATCAACATGAAAGTTTATAGTAAGTCAAAAGTGCAGTATAAATTTTCTCTATAAAGTTTATGAATAGAAAGACAACATTTCTGTATCTGTTAAATTTAAAATTGGTACGTGAAACTGAAAATGTTTTCAGTTCCAGAAAATTCGAGATATGCGAAATCCAATTTTTAATTTTGTTATCACAAATACTTCCTATAAAGAATGATTGAATATTAAAATCGAGTTTTAACAAAGCAACAATTCTGCATATTCGTGGTTTTGGCATATGTGTACCTGCCGAAATGTAAAACAAAGAAATCTCAAAATTGAGATCGTAAAGGCTTCATGTAAAAAAAAACGAAAAGAGAGAGTTGAATTCGCCTTAATTTGGTTTCTTTTCTTGTTTTTGGAATTTTACCTGATTGTGATGATCCATTTTGTTTATTCGGATAATTCAGCATTTGTTTTTGTCGCTCTCCTAAAATCAGAGCATGAAAACTTCATATAAAAAAACGAAAAGAGAGTCTTTAATTTGCCTTAATTTGTTCTCTTTTCTTGTTTTTGGCATTTTGCCTGATTGTGCTTTATTTGTTAATTCGGTTAATTCAGCATTTGTTTTTTCGCTCTCTTAAAATGAGAGCATGGAAACTTCGTATAAAAAAAAAACGAAAAGAGAGAGTTGAATTCGCCTTAATTTGTTCTCTTTTCTTGTTTTTGGTATTTTGGCTGATTGTGCTTCATTTTGTTTATTCGGTTAATTGAGCATTTGTTTTTTCGCTCTCCTAAAATGAGAGCATGGAAACTTCGTATAAAAAAAAGTCTGTCTTGAATTTGCCTTAATTTGTTCTCTTTTCTTGTTTTTGGAATTTTACCTGATTGTGATCCATTTTGTTTATTCGGTTAATTGAGCATTTGTTTTTTCGCTCTCCTAAAATGAGAGCATAAAAACTCCATATAAAAAAACGAAAAAAAAGTGCAGAACTCGATCTGCGAATTCACCTTCAGACTTGATAGGATGGCAGTGTTGCATAGAGGGGCATTAAAAACTTACCTAGTATAAATTCTCACTGATGTATGCATGTTTTTGGCAATATTCATATTTATTGCTAACAACAAATGTTGCCGCTTTTGCTTAATTATCGATATGTTTCCCCATCGCTAATAAATAAATACCATGTAAGCAAAGCTGACGATTTCGTGCTTCACATTAATACTTACTCAATATAAAAAACTAAATGAGGATTTACTTCTATTGTTACCATAATAGTTATACTAGGTAAGAAATACCTTGTCAACATTTGAGATTAAAGCTTTTTTTCAACTTTAATAGCTTAATTATAATAATGACTATTAAAAGTCACGTCATATTATGCGTTAATAATGTTTTGCAAACTCTGCTTTTTTATTTTTATTTTGCTATAACTACATTATAGCTGTTAAAAGAAAAAAAAAAAGAAGAGCGGTACTTATTTTATGGCATAACAGCATTATACTATTAGAGAACACTCAGAAAGCACATAATGGTTATTAGTAATGAAAAAGAAATTGGCAGCAAAAAAAAAAAAAAAAGTACACAGTTACACCCTTTTTTGTGTGTGGCTTGAATAGCAATCAGAAGCAACTGACAAATGGTCATATTTGAAAGTCATCATCGGTACTTAGTCAAACCCAAACACACACATACACAATTACGTCACATAAACCAAAATTAGCGTATGTCATTCAGAAAAAAAATTAAACTTAAATTTAACCGTTGCATATTTATGTGTCAATCAAATACTCACATTCATAATTAAAATGTTTAAAAAATTAAAAAAAAAAAAAAAATAAACAGAAACCTATGAAAAGGTATGGTAAGTGACATGTTGACATATAAAGAATTTTGAACGTCACTCATTCAAATAGTAGTAAATTTAATTCTACATACACTTTTTATACTTAGTTAAGTTGTTTATTTTGTTTGGTTGTCATCTTTCCATTTCCCCCCTCGAGCGTTTTCTATGAGAATGATTACTTCATTCACTTTTTTTTTTTTGTCGTATTGCATGATGACAGTTTCAGCAGATTGTCTCGTTGTCATTCATTGTCTCATTAAAACCGCTATATTGTGGTAATATTACCGCTAATTATTACAATACTAAAATACAATAACAACAGACAGCAAAAAAAAAAAAAAAAAAAAAAAAAAAACCATGCACAATTAAAGCAACTGTCAAAAATAACAACAACTACAATGAAAAAAAAATGTTGCAAAAAATTAGCACTAGGAAGTAATTTTCGTATTTTTTATTTTTTTTATACATAGTTAACAGAATCTTTTTGTTAGTTAATTAGGAATTTTTGCAAATTATACATAGTAACTTTAACTTTATCTCATGACAATTAAAAATCTTAAGATTGTTAACAATGTAACAACATTGTCAACATTTACGAGTGTTTGTTGTTTGCATTAATTTCATTCATCTAAAAATTAAAGTTTGTTTTTTTTTTTTTTTTTTAATTTTATTTGTTAATAATCCATAAAAATAGAAACCGAATTGAATGCATGAAAGAAATAACTTTATGATAGCATATAAATTTTCTTTTATAGTTTTTATTTTTCTTTTATTGCTGTGTTCATTCTATTTGGATTCTATTTGGATTTTGTTTGTTTTTTTTTTTATTATTATTATTTTTTGTTATTTTCACACGCATACAATGACATACTTCTACATTTTAGGAATAAATACATTCTTTATTATTATTTTGGTTTTCTTATTTTCTATAATAAAAGCGCTTAAAATGATTATAAAAATGTTTTCTTGATTAAAACTTGACTGTTCATGCGAAAATTTGAAGTTGTAAAATAAAAAAAAATATCATACAATACTTACAATTGTTAAAATATTATAACGTGCTAGAAAATGTGCCGATTTTTCAGGTCAATCAATCATGCTTGACTGATAAACGAAAGTATGACTGAATTTTTCATGAAAAAATTTTTACAAAATTTGGATTGAAATCTTTTATTTCGAGGAAAGAGAGAAATAAATACTTTTCATTCACTTTTCTGTATATGTCTGTTGAATACCGCACCTGTTTTTGTTCCGCAACTGGTTGCTGCTTCTCTCAGGTTGACTCTCACGAAACTTTTTTAATTCCATTTTTAATATGAGGAAAACAGAGTATTATAGAGTGCATGTATAAACATTGGGATAGCGTACAACAATGCAATACAAGCAGAGACGTCAGCTCTCTCAATCTTATCTCAAACGAGTAAAAGTAGCGAGTGATTGGCTTCAGAGAAGTTTACTGCTATTTTTAGTTGTATTGTTTTTGCAATAAATTCTTTTAGTTTAAATACATACAAAAATGTGAGAAGGAGAGAGAGTTTTGTTCGTGCAAAAGTTTCTTATATGAATATATTTTTTATATGGGGATCGGGTCTATGCAATACGAGCCAAGGCGTCGTCTCTCTTAATCTCATCTCAAAGCAGCGAATGATTGACTTCAGAGGAGTTTACTGCTATTGTTTGTTGTATTGTTTTTACAATAAATTTTTTTAGATTAAAGACGTTAATATGAGAGATAAAGAGAGTGTGTGTGTTGTTCTTGCAAGAGCTTTTAATATGAATAATATTATCGTATGAGAATCGGGCTTATGCAATAGAAGAAGAAGAGGCGTCGGCTCTCTCATGTATGTATTTGCACTTCCTTCAGTGCAAATGCATACATAAATATGGAAGAGAGAGAGAGAGAGAGAGAGAGTGATGTTTGTGTTGTTCTTGCTCTTTAAAATAGAAAGAAGCAATTCCTTTGTTTTCAATTCTTCTATACTGAATTCAATTCAGTAAGGGATCTCAAAATTTGGACGTGATTCTGTAAAGACTGAAAAGGAAAAAAATTTAATGATTTCGTTTCTACTATACAGAATTCGAATGAAGCTTTTTGAATTTCATTTCATTAAGTATTCTGAACTTAATTTAATGTTTTTGAAGTCGATTTGACTGTTCTGAAAACAATTTCAATATGAATTTGGAAATTGTGCTGAAAAATGCACTCGAAGTACAAAGACATGGATCTGAAACTTGAATTTGCACTATGAAAGACAAAAAGGAAAATATAAATGGGTTTAATTTTATTATTCAGAATTTAATTAATGCTTTTTAAATTTTATTTGACTAATCTAAATTCAATTTAATGCATCAAGAATTCAAACTGGGATTGATATTTCTTTTGAAAGGCGATGAAATATAAAATCATAAAACTGGGGATCTCAATCAAACATAATCTATTCTGGCTTTATAGCTTTATTTCAAATCTAATCAAAGTTTGGAAATTTTCTGGCTTAATTTTGTTTCGATTTTCGAACACTAAGTATGCGTTTTCACAGGTAAAAAGGATTTATTTTGGTTTTTCGATCACAATTGGAATTATCTTAACTAAACTTTTACACATGTTTTTTATTATTTAGGAGTTTTTAAATTGAAACTTTCAAAGACGCGTTAGTTATGTGTAAATGTGTAAAATTGATGTGACGTTTAAGGTGGAGAGGAGTGAAGTAATAGAAACAGATGAGTTTCACTTTTGGATCTTTTGGAGTAAATAACCAAAGTCAACTCTTGCAAGAACCAATGCAAGAACAACATGAATAGCACTCTCTCATATGTTTGCTTGTATTTGCACTTCAAATATTTCATACAATACCAACAACTAACAATAATAATAAATTACTCTGAAGTCAATCACTCGCTACTTTGAAATGAAGTTGAGAGAGCCGACGCCTCTGCTTGTACTGTATAGACCCGATGCTCATACGAAAAATTTATTCATATTAAAAACTCTTGCAACTTCAACATTCTTGAGAGAGAGTCTCTCTCTCATATTTATGTCGGTATGTGTTTGCATTAAAATAACAGCAAATTACTCTGAACTCAATCACTCGCTAATTTAAGATTAAATTGAGAGAGTCGTCGACGTCTCTTTGCTTGTATTACATACGCCCGATTCTCATACAAAAAAAATATTCGTATTAAAAGCTCTTGCAAGAACAACACACACACACTCTCTCTCATATTTATGTATGTATTTGCACTAAAAGATTTTTTTACAAAAACAATACGACAAACAACAACAATAAATTCCTCTGAAGTAATAACGCATTGCATGAAATTTAAAATTTGTTGTTGTTTCCCATATAAAATGAAAAAAACAGCAAACAAAATTTTTGTATTTTATACGGGAAACAACAACAAATTTTAAATTTCATGCAATGAATTATTGCTCGTGGAGACGGACAGTAATTTAAGATGAGATTGAGAGAGCCGACGCCTCTGCTAGTATTGCATAGAACTGATCCCTATACAAAAAATTTATTCATAATGCCTGGTTTTCACTGTGTTGGTAAATTTCATCTGGGAAATTCTCTTTTTTTCTCTCTTTGACGGCAAATATAACATAGTGAAAACCAAGCATTAGAAAAACGTCCAATCACTATGTCGGCTCTCTCACTTCGATACTCTCTTTCTCTCATTTTTAAGAGGAACTAAAAGAATTTCGTGAGAGTTAAACTAAGAGAAGCAGTAACCAGTTGCGGAATAACAAGAGATTCGGTATTTACCAAACATCTATAGAAAATTGAATCAAAAGTATTTATTTCATATTTTAAATAGCTATCATTTATTGAAATTTGAAATACAAATTTTGAGCATTTACTTATATTTCCATTTTTTAATAACATGTATGAATACAAATTTGGTATATTTTTGTTTTTAATTTGAAATAGTTCAAAGGGAACCTTCTTCTAATCTAAATTTATGCAGGCTTTGAAGTGTGTTGTAACAGGAATCCATTTTTTGCATTTCTAAAACACCATAGATATGAAGCTATAGATTATTTATTAGGTTTATTTTAGATTCAATAGCAATCCCATAGCTTCTAAATGAAAATATATTAAATATATGGTAGTAAACCATTACTCTTTGTTTTTAAAATTTTTTCTTTACTTCAACTTGATTTCCATGTAAATAGTTACTACATGATTTATTTCTAAAACTCACCCATATGAAATCCAACATTATTATTGTTGCTGTATAGCGTTTTTATGTTCGTTTTTTTTTTTTTTTTGTGGTCACGTTTATGTCTTTTACAGAGCTCTCATTTATCACAATTTTCATGCCTGCATATACCACATACATTTTCATTGCCTTATAACTATATATCTCTATGCACATACAGACATACATACATTTTTATATTCTAATTTCATACATTGGTTTCTTTACAAATGGTTACATTCATTTCTCCATAAAAATCTAATTTCTACATTAAAGTTGACATTTAAACGTTAGTTTCAAACGTGTATTTAATGTCATGTTGTTTTTTTTGTTTTTGTTTTGTTTTTTGTTTTGCTTTATAGGTTACACTTTTTTAAGCTAAGCTTAAATGTAAACAGCTTAAATCATTTTTGTGTGTGGTTTGAAGTGTAAACAATTGCAAAAATGGGGAAAATGGGACAACCATAATACTACCATAAAGAATGTATATTTATTTGTTAAAAATTTTAATTAAAATTAAAAAAATTGTTTACTTTCAAAATTAATGTAAGAAATTTTTTAATTATTTTTGAGAAAAGAAAATTATTGCTTTTACAGTAAGTGATCGTAAAGAACTTCTTTGTTTTTTTTTTTCTTTTAGTATAACATAAAATATTTGTATTAACCCTCAAATGACATAATTCTTTTCGGCACAAGTAAACGGTACGGCTATAAATATATGATGATTTTATGGTAAAATTACACATATTAAACATAGTGGAAGAGACTTTGAAAATAGTTGAAAGAAAGAATTTCATCATTTTGAAATTTCCGCTGTTGCGAATTCGCTCTAATGTGCTGTTTAAGGGTTAAACTTCGCTACACTAATTAGGGTTATTTAAAGCTGTAGTTTCATATACGATTACAGAAGTTCATTGATCTGGTTTGTTTTCTTAGCGAAACCTTTCGCTGATCGAATAATGATTTATGCATGCATGAGTTCAGTTATTAATGAGTTAACTAAATTACAATAACTACTGAAGTGAAAGAAAGTTGAAATATGAAACTTTTGAACTTAACAAAAGTTCATAATTTTACCTCAGCTTCCATTGATTAGCATAAACCATGGCACTGTGAAATTGTAGAATCTAGAAAGAAGTAATTAATATATGTAGGTACATATTAATAACAAATAATAATAAATAATATTTTAATATTTTACTTTAATGTTTCATGGAAATACTATATAAAATGCAAAAACATTAAAAAAAAAAAAAATATTTAAGTACAAAGTCATGACTATGAAAATTAACGTTTAGATTTAATTTTTATAGTCTCTAAAAACAAAATTCGGTGCCGGAAAATATTCTTTGAGATTTTTGTGCACATCAGTTTTTCCTCTTTATTTTGTGACAAAACGAAAATAATTGAAATTTCGTTTGAAAAACATAAACCACGGTTGCTTTTGTGGTTGATTTGCTTTTGTACTAATATTTCTTCAGCTCGTCGCCTGAGAATAGATTTGGCGTATAGGCATAGGAATAAATATACATATACGCCAAATCAATTCTCAGGCGACGAGTTGTCAATTCAAGTTGCAAACAAATTTTTAATCCATTAAATTATGTCTATAGAAAATGGTGGATTCAAGAGGGCAGAAGAGAGAGGGCCTCTATCTGAAAAATAGAATCAAATGAAATTCAGATCATAAATCAGACCAAAACTCGAATCAAATTTAGATTAAAATTCCGACCAAAACTCAGGCTAAATTCAGAGCAAAATTTAAACAATAACTCAGAATAAAACCAGACCCAAAATCATATCAAATTCTAGATTAAATTCAGTTCAAAGATCAGACCGAAACTCAAATCAAAATTAATATTAAAATGAGACTAAATTTGGACATAAAATTTGACCAAAATTCAAACCAAATAGAAATAAAAAATCCAGCAATAATTTGAATCAAAAATGAAAATAAATTCAGACTAAAACTCAGACCAAAAGAAAATCAAAACTGAGTTCAAGATTCCAATCATACACCAATTTTAAAATAAACCACATACTAGGCGATTAAATTGAAAAAGGCTTGGGACTTTAGACTTTTCATCAGAAAATTAACATGAGTAGCTTAAGATTTGCACTTTAATAAAAGATAACCAATGCTTATTTGAATAAACTTTGTTTTAAAAAAAAAATCATTAATTTTTCCCCCAACAACTAGTCATGTAACTCTTTAATGTAAACCAGTTGCACTGCAGAAAAATTTGAGAAAAGCTATCGATCCCATACCGCAACTCTGAGTCCACCACTGGACTCAAGTATACACTAATACGTGCTCACAGTTTCGCCATATCTGGTGTCGTATCTCTCATTTGTGATAAGTCCTCTCTCATTCTCTCTCATTTTTAATACAGAATTTTACCCAAATACCACATTACTACAGTGTGCCATACTTGTAGACTAAAAAACATATCTTCTTCTTCAGTTTTGTATTTCTGCTCTCACTTCTCTCTTTTTCTACTTTGTTGCTGCCAAATTGAAAATAGATTTGAATACAACTGCAACTGTAAATGGAATTATGTAGTCGTGTAGTTTTGTAGTTTCATGAAAACGTATATATTCTCATTTTTGACAGATACAGTCGAAAGCCTATACGAGAGAGAAAGAGCACACATACATATGCATATTCTTATTACTGTTGTTTTTGATTTTCATTATTTCTTTTTTGTTTTCCTATACAACCCAGCTATGAAATCTCTCACCTTGCATTTTTCTGGTACTCTCCCATTTAAATGTTTACACTTTACGTTTCTAAAAATTTTGCTAAAAGATCATTTCAATATTTTTTCGCTGTTATTAAAAAAAAAAAAAAACAAAACAAAAATAAATCAATGAAAAATTTTTCAACTATTGGTAAATTCAATTTAACTAAAAGTAAACTTCCCGCTCAGTTTCACACGAAATTTCTCGTTTGTTGAGTACTAAATACAATTGAAATTTCAAATAACAATGCCTGAAATTGAAAGTTTCAATTTGAATTTTTTTTTTTTTTGTTGATTGAAATTTATTTGTGAACAAATAAATAAACAAAAACAACATAAAAATGTTTTTCATAAATTAAAGGAAAATTATTTTATTTTTTTTTTTTCATGCAATCAATGAACAAATCAATTGCAGTATAAACATTGCAAAGTAGTCGACTCAGTTTGAATTTGTGTAGTTGTTTTTATTAGTGTAAAATAGTAGTGATTTTGCTTTGACAGCACTTGTCAATTGTTGCGCGTGAATAGTTGCTTTGCTTTGTGTGTAAATTATTATTATTATTTTTTTTTTTTAGTAATTAAAAAGTAACAAAAAATTATGCTCAAATTAAATACAATTAATTATTACCTATCGCTGTCTGTCTACGTCTTATTTATTTATTTTTTTTTTTTTTAGTTTTTCTCTAATGCGAAATTGTATAATTTAAATTATTTAATATTTTTTGCATTTATTTATAGATATTTATTTTATTTTATTTTATTTCTTTTTTTCTTTTTTTTTTTGAATAAACGTAGGCTTTCGCTTCTTCTGTTGTCTGTCAAATTTTTTGTTGATTTTTTTTTAAGTTTTTTGTGTTGATTTCTTTCACTTGTATATAAAATAAAAATATGCGAAAGTTTTTTTTTTTTATTTTTTTTATAAGGAAAAGTCAAATTAAGTTTCCTAAAGTAAAGTAAGAGAAAAATGTAAAAAATGTGAAGCTGTGTTTAAAAATATTGCAATATCAAAATGGGCTCTTTAGATTTTAAATCACTGCTGTTTAAGCTAATGAACCTTATCTTAATAACAAAGTTATCATAAATTATTGTTGTTCATTGAAAAAAAAGAAAAATAGTAAAATATTTCAACTGAAACCGTAGTTTTTTAATTTTTTTATTTTTTATCTTTTTTTTTTGTGTTATTTATTCAATTACCTACAAATATTTTTAGATTTTTTTTACGATTTTTATTGTATACGATATGTATTCTTTTTTAGTAGTTGATCTATCTATATATTTTTTTTTTGCCCAGTCTTTTTTCCTTCATTTCATTTATAAGAAAATAATAATAACAAAAAAAAAAAAAAAAAATTGTTTTGAATGTGCATATGCGCGTGGAGCGCGCTTGCTTAACTAGGTCACGTATCTTCACGCTTGGGTTCACAGTTTTGTTGTTACTTCTTTCTTTTCACATTTCAATTACTAAGTATGCATTATTATTATTTTTTTTTTTGAGGTAATTCTAAAATGTTCTTACTTTAAATTTCTATACTTAAAAAATTGCTTTTAGGATAATTTTTTTTTAGTATAACCTTTTTATTACCTATAGAGAATTATTTAATGGAGCATGCGCTATTTAGATAAAGTATAGCAAAATCATCATAATTCAAAAAAAAAAAAAAAGCGTAGATAATGCAAATTTAAAATTATTATAAATAGCTTTTCTAATTTACAAATAAAGCATTTTGAAAAAAAGAAAGCGAACGAGTTTTTTCGGTTTACTAATTTTATTCTTAACATTTATTATTAGTTTTTGTTTTATTTTTTCATTCATCATTATAGATTTTTTTTTTTTTTAATATTTATTACCTATTAATTTTTTAGTTTGTTTTTATTAATTTTTTTTTTTTTTTTTTTTTCATTTTACTCTTTATTCCATTTGTTGCAGAAATTATATACCTACCTACTATTAACCCTGTTGATCTCAGCTTATCTGCTCAACAGTTATGTTTTTAAGATTCTTTACCATATAACCAAGAATAACTTTTAAGAATAAGCGTAAGAACATCAATTTAAAATTGTTTTATGAGTTTTTTCAACTTGCTCTCTCTCTTTCTCGTCTACTCGTAGATACAAAATTATGAACTTCACGTTTCATCATTACAAATTGCTATGTAATAAAGATAAATTGCATGTAGATAAACTTAAATTAAAGTGTAGTTTTAATATTTAATATGAATAACTATGTGAAGCATTAAATTTGCAAAATGTTTTTTGTGCCGTACAAAATTATGCGATTTTAATTCTTTTATTATGAAATACATTGAATACCCCTATTTGTTCTTTAGAGAGAGTAAAGCGCTGTGTAACGGAGAGAGTAGCGCAGTCTGGTGTAAATATCAATCATTTGTTTTTGTTCTCTCCCTGATCAGTGTTGCCAATTTAATGCGTTAGCTATAATTCTTTGTATATAACTTTTTGTTGTCATACAAAATCAATAAGTAGGCAACACTGACTTTCTCTTTTACTCAGGGGCATAGTGTAATAAATATTCTAGTCAAGTCTCAAACCAAAGTAAAAATACAAAGTGAGGGTAAAAACAAATGCCATATATTTTGTTATTGTTAAGTATGGTTTTTGTTATATTTGCTCATATTTTTCTTAGTAGTTGTACATGATATAGAGCAGGGATGCTCAAGAGTTTCTTTTGGAAGTATAAACACTAATACATATAAACTTTATTATTATAAAGGTACAAAAAAAATTATACGTCAGACAACAACAAAATCTATGTTGAATGAATATAACTCTCGCCAATGTGTACCAACAAATCATACGAAAGTGTTGTTGCTTTGCTCTTTGGTATACGCAAAAAATGTTCGATAGTTTTGAGTTTTTGTAAATTGTAGGCTTAAAAAAGTCACAGCTACGGATTCGGAAATCAAAAATTCTTCGGAAATTCAAAAAAATTTGTAGATATCAGGGAAAAAATTTTTTTTTTTTTTTTTGGAACAGTCAAAAAAAATGTTTAGATATCAGGGAAAAAAATTTTTTTTTTTTTGAAACAGTATAATTATACAAGGATTATTCTTAACCGAAATGATACATTGATATGATAATTTAGGTTTGGATAGTAACGTATTCATGGAGGGAAAGGAGGAGAGGATGATTGTTTTCAAAACCCATCTATTAGCAACTTGATTTTAGTAGAGGCATTAAAATTATAGGTATATATTTTTCAAAGAAACTCTGATTGTTTTAGGAATCATGATTTATGTATAAATGTATTATTTTTGAATTTTTCTTGGGGCTGATAGAGGTAAATTTCTACAAAAGGGAATTATTCACAAATTCTAGTTTGCAGATCCTATAATTTTTTTCTGTAATTAATAGAGCAACTTTATTTTTTTGTAATTTTACCAAATCTGTGAAACTTTTTCGATGCAGTTTAAAGAAATGTAAACAAATTTATAAAAATATTTATTTATTCCCTACTGTTAATTAAATGGTAACATTATGTGTTTGCAAAAAAATCTAATGTAATTTTCTTTATTCATTTCCAGATCGCAACCACTTCTTCATTGGACTTTTTTATTATAAACAAAGTAAGTAATATTTTCAACCACAAAAAACCCAAAAATTAAAAATAAATTATATAAAAAATAATGTGAATTGCTGCGGATCCAGAGATTTCGTAAGAGAAGATTCAATTTTTTTTTGTCCTTTTAATTTTTTATTTATTTATTTATTTTTTTTGATTTATGACCAACAAACAAAATGTATGAGATTTCCATCGGTATTGAGGGAGAGCGGGAGGGTTGGTTAACCCCAAAATCAAATTAAATTTTCAAAAAAGCATAAGCATTTGCATTCAACACAAAAAGATATTTTTTTTTAAGTTTAGTTCTCCATCTTGCTATTTTTTTTTCTTGAGAGTTTAAAACTAACTGCACATTGAGCGCAGACTAGCCAATACAAGACCAATGCAGCAGAGAACATCTTTCTCAACATCTGCTCTCTCACTCTATTTTTCTCTGCAAATCATCGCACATTGAGTGCAATTGTTTTACGTCTATCTGCGTTATTTGTAACTATTTCATTAAAAAAAAAAGCTTAACCAAAAATTTCAATCAAAACGCAAGTATATATATTTTTTAAAAAATAAACTAGAAACTCAAAAATTTGTATTTCACATGTCGAAATTTAATAGAGATTTTTTTTTCGTTCCATTTCGTTATCTACTCTTCGTGAGAGTATAAAACTAACTGCGCATTAAGCGCTGCCTAGTATTGCGCAAGGCAGCGCAGCAGCAGAGAGGCTCTACATTTGCTCACTCTCTTTGTTTCTCTCTGAGAGTCATCTCACATTGAGTGCGGTTAGCTGAGGTTAGCTGCCGCTTCAACGATGCTGTTGTATTGCGCAGGCCAGCGCAGCAGCAGAGAGGCTCCACTCTCACTCTGCTCACTCTCTTTGTTTCTCTCTGAGAGTCATCTCTTACTGAGTGCGGTTAGCTGCCGCTTCAACGATGCTTCAATGTATTAAATTCGAATTCGCTCACACACCAAAATGTTTTCTCTCTTGTGATAGGGGAAATATTGTAAAAACAAAAATCAAATTCAACTGTTTTTGTTTTGTTTTTTCTTGTACATATTTTTTATGCTAGAGGTTGTTGTTGTTGTTTTTTGTGTTCATACTCTCAGGAGAAATCTGCTGTCGGTGATCGGCGGCTTTGGTTGTGTGTATATCATGAAACTAACTGCATATTGAACACAGTTTAATATTATGGTCCATACACATTGACAATAGCAGCTACACGTACACACCACTACGAAATTCTATCGGCTACAACTGTCGCCTTGTAGCCAGCTACTAAACACAATGGAAGCGGCGGCACCACCTGCAGCAAACACAGGCAAAACAACAAAAGCAAACTCACTTCTCTCTCTGTCGCTTGTTAAATTAGAAAAAGATGCAAAATTGGCTACAGCCACAATTGTGATCGGTGGTCATGTGGTCGTGTTGTCGCCAAAATAATCGTCTCCATAAGAACATGTTGTTTTTATAATTTGAGAGATGTACTCGTGTAGCTGCCATCGTCAATGTGTATGGTGCATTACGCAGGCCAGTGCAGCACAGAGAGCATCCATATGTGTTCTCTTTCTCTCTCTTTCTCTTTTGTCTTCTCTCTGATAATAAACATGGAAACTAAAAAACTAATATTTCAAGTTGTCGTTTGAGAATTGATTTGGCGTATGTGTGTACGTATTCGTCTACCTATACGGCAAATCAATTCTCAGTTGACGAAGTGCAAAAAATTTAACAGAAGCAGAGCAAACTGTATTGCAAAAATGTACACAATTCATTATGTGAACTATTTATTTTATATATTTTTCATATATTAGTTTATTTCTATATAAATTTATAGACCACCAAATCCAAATTATTGAGCCAATAACAGAAGCTTTAAAAAATCTTTAACAAAAACGTTCTATTTTTCAATCTCAATCTTTTTTTTTTTTACACTTTCCAAAGACTTCTTTCAAGCATATGCTTAAAGAGTAAATTACATTAATAGTGCATAAAAATGTATTTTTTCCTCCATTCATTACATGCTACCGTCATCTAACATTTTTAGATCACCCTGTATTTTTATATTTTTCTTTTTTCAACTTAAAATTGATAGCATCATCATTTTCACTTCTTCTCACATTTAATTAAGCGCAAAAACATTTAACATTTTTGTTCTAATTCTCAATTAAAATTATATATAGCACTTCCGTTTTTACTATTGCTACATTCGGCTGCATGCAACATCATTTGCACCTGCACATAAATATGTAAGAGTAACTACAATGTCATAGCTGGCAAGCAACACTTTTGCTGATCTTAGCCAATGGTCGCAGAAGCAGCAGCAGCAGCCAAGCATAACAACAAGTTTAGTCTAGTCATTACTTTAGTTTCTTGTTAGTCTTTATTTTAATTTCATACATTTTCTTGTAGTTGTTTTTTTTTTTTTGTATGTAATTATTCGATGGTAAAGTGAAAGAATCAAGTTCAGCACATGCTCTCTAATGCCAGCAGCAACATCAGGTTCAGCATATCAGTAGCGGTAGCAGCAGCAGCAGCATAGAGGTTGCCAGTGCTCCTCCCAAGACGTGTTCTAAATCTTTTGATGTAGCGCTGATATGACTTGGGACTGACTTGTTCATTTGCATATACTCGTATATATTTGGATATATACAGACATATGTATGTATGTATGTGTGTGCTCTGCATTTGTCTGTGCGCTTGCGCATTTCTTCTATTTTCAAGTCATTGTGAAATTGTCAAAAGTAAAAGTTTTCTTTTACGCATTCTAATAAATTAATATTAAGTATTTAAATTAATTTGAAGTTTTTCTTTTCTTTTCTATTTTTTTTTTTTTTTTTTTTGATTTTTTTGGTTTCTTACATTCTTCTTGGTATCTTCTTTTTGCTGCTACTGCTGTTGTTGTTGTATATTTAAGTTTTATGCTCTTCTTCAACGTTGTAGCTGTGGCTGTTGTTGCCGCATTGACCTCATTTGAATTTTAATATTTTTATTTTATACTTTTTGTTTTTATTATTTTCGGTTTCTTTTGCTTTTCTTCTCTTCATTTTGGTTTCTTCAGTTTCCTTTTTTTTTTTTGTCTGTTTGAAGCATTTTAATTATAAGTTTTAAAATTCCAAAGCGTGCTTACAGATAAACTTCTTTCATATGCGCTTGCGCCTGTTGCTTTTTTAAATCTCTAACTAACTAACTGACTGACTTCTTCAACTTGGCCACTATTAACTAATTATAATGTTGCAGTATTTCTATTTCTACTATTTATCTTTTTAACTGGAAAAATTATTCTAATTTCTCTAATTTTAATTATTGTATTTTATTTGTAAATGTATGTGTGCGTTTGTAGTATGCACATACTATGTATATGTGTGCTACTTTTTGCTGTTGTTGTTGTTGTTATAATAATTTTACTTTGCATGTTAGAAATAATTTCACTCATTCTCTCAACGTTTCCATGGTGTTAGTGTTAGTGATGGTGACGTTGCCAATTTAAATAATAACCACATACATACATACATACACATGTATATTGAATGAGAGTGTTTTGCTAAGTGTTGCCAACGCAATAATTACAATGTACTGAGCTTGAGCATGATTCTTGGATTGAATTGAGAGTAGTTTATTATTGTTGGTAGGAGAGGCAGGAAGTATTTTCATTTGTGAGGCGGTGAGAGTTTCGCCTTTTTTTTTTTTTCTTCTAAAGAAGGAAATCAAGCATTAAATCATTTGATGAAAATTATAAGAATTAAGAAATAAGTATTTGAAAATAAAAAAAGTTTCTCCATTTATTTATTTGAATAAAATTAGGTTGCTGTAGAATAACTAAATATACATACATACGTAATAAAAAAAATTGACTCCATTTATTTCATTAATTTAGTTTCACAGTATGTATATCTGAACTAGTTTTATTGATACAAAATTATGTAGTAAGACTCACGCTTTGTAATTAATTACGTTTATTTTCAGACATCATGTTGTGAATTGTGTATGCGTTTTGTGTACAGCAAACTGTATGAGCGCGATTCAGTAGGGATTCACTTTGAGCTCTTGGTTTGAAATTGTAAAACCGGAAGTCTGTACGAATAAAGAGAAAACCTGAAATACCCCTCCTGCCTCTGTGAGTCTCTGTGATCTGTTATCAAGATTGCAAATTCTTGTCATTCTTGCAACCAGTAAACGAGAGATCTCTCAGTTTTTTTTTTAAGAAATTGCTATTGAAATTCGTCTCTTTTGAATTGGCATTAGTAATGAAAATCAGACTGAATATTTTTCAAGACTATGAGAAAGAAATAATTTCAATTTTATATTCTCATTAATTCGCATTCTTCAGCACCTGGTGAAAGACAATTACTTCAAAGGAGGTTTCCATTTTGTACTGCTCTTTTTAAACCTCAAACTCTGCAATTGAGGCGAATTCAAAGATCGAGTGCGATACTCTCTTTCCGTTTTTTTTATATGAAGTTTTTTTTTTATATGAACTTTTTCGCTCTTTCAAATTGAGAGAGTAAAAACTTCCTATAACAAAAAAAAAAAAAAAAACAAAAAATTTTTAGTTGTACATTTGAGCGAAAATGTCAGAGATGTTTTGTGACACTTTGTATATAGTATAGATTCTGTGAACTGTAAAAAAAAAAACAACACACACATGGTAATTTTTCATTGTATGTATGTGAAATTGAGCATGTATGAGAGAGAGACTTGTAATGTATAAACGAGTTCGCTGAGCATGCTCTCGTCGAAAAAACTCGTTGGCTCTCTTTTCGCATTTTCGCTGAAATGTATGACGGGCTTAAATAATATTTTTTGAGTATCTCTAAAATTTTGAGCCTCTAAATATGTATACCAAAAAATCAATAATTATGATTCAGATGATTTAAATTTTTTAGTGAACTCAACACATTAATCTGTATCCCAATGGCCCAATGGGCAAATGTTTAGTATTTTTTCGGTCAAATACATAACTGAAGTCTGCCCTTAACCTTAATAAATCTTCATAAGAAATAAAAAAAAGAGTGCGATAGTTATATGGCAGTTAATGGAAATTTCTACTGGGTTTTGATTGTATTTATTAAAACAAGAGACGGCTGAAGGATTTTCTATCTGCACTTCAAAAGCATAAATGAGACGCTGAGAAGAAAAGTGGTATAACTTCTACGTTCAGAAAAAAGTGGAATAATTTTACTTAAGAGCAAAAGCAAAACGAAATATGTTCAGAGCAAAAGTGAAACGAAATATGTTCAGAGCGAAAATGGAATAAAAAACTATGCTGTTCTTGCTGTAAAAGAATTGTTATCCCAACTTTTGCTCTTACTTTTAAGGCGTTTCATTTTCACTCTAAACCGTATTACTTATGCCATTCTTGCACTGACACTTTAAATTATTTCACTTTTGCTCTTATATAAATTTTAGCCCGTTTTTCCTCTCAGCCTGTCTGTCTAGAGCACATAGTACTCAATCAGACGTTCTTATCGCCTATTTAAAACAGATTATTTCTTCTGCATAGAAGATTTTCTTCTTTTTTGTATCACGTTTTTTGTTCTAACAGCACAAGAATGGCCAGACATTTTTTTTTTTGTTATGGACCAAATAGCATTTTTCAGTAGTAAATTGGAGTATATGAGAGGAGAGCGGATAAACGTGAAGTTTTGAATATAACAGAGTTCGCAAAAACTCGCTATTGAGAAGAAATATTACACTCCCAATTATTATTCGCTCAAATTTATTTTTTTGCATAAAAAAATTAATGAGCACTCATTCGTATTCGTTAAATGTTTTGAGTGAATTGAACTCATTTATTTTGATTGAAATTTCGCACGAGAAAGTTTTTGCAATGCTAAACTCATTTTATTAATTATATATAATAAATGTTTTTTAATCACTTTATTATGTATTATGCATTACATACATATATACATACATATATATAACAAATTTCTGAAAACACTCAAGCACTTTTTATTCGCCCTGCCTAAGCTGTCGTTGAGTTCTCATTTTTCACTCGTTCTCATTTTGCACTCATGCTCTCACTAAGCTCTCGTTGAGTTTTCATTTTCTGTTCTCTCCCCAAGCCTTCGTTAAGTTCTCATTTTTCATTATCTGCCTAAGCTCTCGTTGAGTTCTCATTTTTATTCTCACTGCTTAAGCTCTCGTTGAGTTTCGAACATATTAAAGCAGAACTTCGAATTTGGACTATGTGATTAAACAAGAGCATAAGGAATTTCACACGTACTGCTCTCATTTTCTTAGAAAGAGAGTGCTCAGTCGATCACTAGTTTTTCGAATGATATACTCACATGAAAAAGCGCTCAAAAGAGAATGAGTGAAGTTTGATTGCTCTACGCACTCTGAAATATAGATATGTATGCATTTTCAGAGAGAAAAAAGGTCAGGGTGAGAGGGTCGAAGTTTCACATATGTACGATGGTAAAGTTGTTTTACTGTCGATTGTTGAACATATACTTACGCTACAAATTTCACTGTTGTCCAGTGAAAATTTTAAGCCTTAACTTTACCAATGATTTAGTTTTTCTTAATTCTTAATTCAATAATAAGAAAGTGTTTCTTGGTTTCTCTGTTCTTTATATTTCTAAATAAGTGGATTTCTATCCTCTTATTCTTAAAAGAAATGCCTGAGAATACTAAAAGCTTTAACTTCCATTTCCATACATACATACTTACATTCATAGTAGTACAAAAAATTTCTAACGTTTCACACGACAAATTGTTGAAATTTAAAATGCTGATAACTCCATTAATTTTCACCATAATTGCATGAATTTTCCGTTGCACATCGTTCGCTTCATCGTTATATCGCACACACACACACACACAAACACACACGTGTGTTTGGTTGTTAGTGTTTGCAAAAAAGGTGATCAATAATATAAAAAATTACTTCTAACATGCGAGAGCTGAGCGTATTTTCAACTATTTCCAACTATTTCCCAACACCAGCGTAACAGAATTTTCCTTTGCATTTTGCCGCAGGAAGAAAAGTAAAAATGAAGAAAAAATAAAAATATATAAATTTATCTAGAAATTGTAAATGAAAAAAAAAAAAAAACAAGAAAAAACAGGAAAAGAAGACGAGTAAATGTTCTGTTGTACCTGTACCCAACAGTTTTCTCCTTCATCCACTTCCTTTATTGCTTCTTCTTCTTTTACTTTTTTTTCTACTTGAGCAAAATTGATGTCGTGTCATGTCTTCTGTGTGTCAAATGCTATGCTGCTGCTGCTGCTGCTGCTGCTGCTGCTGCTGCTGCTAGAGAGCGTGGTGTACAACACGGTAATCAAACGTTGGTGTAGAAAAATAGCACACATACACATACCCAGTTGAAGTTAGGACGATTGTAGGAGTAATCATCGAGTGCGGTAAAGCGAGTAATAGATTACACTCTATTGCTCCAGAGCTTTTGCATTTTGTATGCCCAAGGGCACTCGTTAGAAAACAATAACGAGAGCACGAGCAATACTCTCTCCCTCTCTCTATGTTAGATATACCTATATAACAAATTTCTAAAAATAATAAAGTAGTTTCTGTTGTACTCATTTTTTATTCTCTCTTCTTAAGCCCTCGTTAAGTTCTCATTTTTCATTTCCTGCCTAAGCTTTCGTGAAGTGTTAATTTTTCATACTCATTGAGCTCTCATTTTTTATTCTCTGCCAAAGCTTTCATTAAGTTCTCATTTTTATTCTCACTCTAATCCACGCAAGTTTCAACTTACCGAGTTGTCGGCAATAAGAGAAATTTACTGTTATTATTAGAGGTGTTGTTTTTGTAAAATTCCACACTTTCTGTTTTCTTGTTATTCGTTAGACGATTGTTATTATTGTTTCTCAGGTTTGAAAGAGAACGAATTTATCGAAGTCCCGTTTATTGTAATCATTGCTCTTTTGCGAAGTTCTCACTATTCGTGCCAACTGGGTATATACAAATATACTTACTTGTATATAAGATAGATGTATGTATGTTTGTATATAAGTACATGTGTAACGAATTGCATTAATAAAGCAAAACCATCATTTTGCGTCAAATATTGATTTATCTTGATCGATTGGCCTTAGAGTCAAAATGCGTTTGAGCGGAAGATATAGGTACACACACACACATATATATATATATACGTATACATGCATGTATGTAAGAATATGTGAGTGTAAATGATAACGAGTTCCATGAGTTAAAATAAAAAATAAAAAAACCTTAGGTAAATGCATTATTTACCTGTATTCGTATTATTGTTTGTTCAAGTTGAAAACTTTAATTTGAGATTCCACTACTGCTTGCATGCAGTGCACGTAGATCTAAAGTGTTGATTTCTTAACACAATTTTGCTGATATTTCTTGTGAGTTTAATTAGAGAAGCAAGCAAGAAACTAACGTGAATTAATTACATGATTGTATTGGTTAGGTTAGGTTGAGGAGGTTGTTTGTCTTCTATTTAGAACTTACTGCTGCTTAATTTCTCAGCTCTCATGTAGCATATGATTCTAGCTCAAATTTTATTTTCTTTGTCATATTCCCTTTCAGAGAGAGAGAGAGAAAGAGGGAATTTCCTATATTTGATTGAATTTGACATAGTAAAAACCAGGCATTAATATTGAAGGCTTTTTGGTCAACTAAGTTACTGAAAGAGAGCTGGTCTAATTATGCTCTTCTTCTTCTGACAAACACTGGGCAACCACATATCAGAAAAGAATCCATGAAAGAAAATACAGGAATTCCTCAACTGTCTCTGTTCAGGTGCTGCTTTCTTTCCTCTCTCCACAGCTGCTGTAGATCTAGAACAAAGGAATTTGGTGTATTTGATGCACATTTGTTTTTGTAAAAGCACTTAGACATAGGATATGCTTTCTAATACACACATACACAGCACTCCGCTTTAAGCAATCCATAATACACAAACAATTTTGTCTTTTTCGTGTATTATCCCTCTTCTTTGTCTATACTAAAGAGTAAAGAAACAACACTTTCGTATGCTTTGTTGGTACACATTGACGGCAGTTATCTTTTATGTAGATTTTGTTGTTGTCTAATGTATGATTTCGTTTTAATAAAGTTTATATGTATTGGTGTTTGCATTTCCATAAGAAATTTCTGGGCACCCCTGATCTGGAATATTATCTAAATGAGAGAGTGCCCACTCTCTTTTCCTTTTTTTTTTTATATGAAGTTTCTCAATTTCTTAAATTGAGAGCGTAAAAACTTCATATAAAAAAGTTTATATGTATTGGTGTTTGCACTTGCATAAGAAATTTTTGGGCACCCCTGATCTGGAATACTATCTGAATGGGAGAGTGCCCACTCTCTTTTCATTTTTTTTTTTATATGAAGTTTCTCAATCTCTTAAATTGAGAGCGTAAAAACTTCATATAAAAAAGTTTATATGTATTGGTGTTTGCACTTGCATAAGAAATTTTTGGGCACCCCTGATCTGGAATACTATCTGAATGAGAGAGTGCCCACTCTCTTTTCATTTTTTTTTTTATATGAAGTTTCTCACTTATAAATTGAGAGCATAAAAACTTCATATAAAAAAAGAAACGAAAAATTAGTACGGAGCTCGGTCATTCTCTTGGAGCGAAAAACTTCATATAAAAAAAAAGTAAAGTGAGTGCTGCTCTCGGTGGGTGAAATTGCCTTAACTTACTCCGCAATTACACCGTCCAACCGAACAAAAGAATCATTGTTCGGTAGGGTTGAGTTCGACTTCAGAGTTATTTATATGAATGGATATGAGCACTAGCGGATCCAAAGGAGGAGGGAGGGCGGCTTACTCAAAAACCAATGTTTATCGACGCAAGAATCCCGATGCTTAGAATATAAGCCAGCAGTCTTTGAGAAATTAATAATACCAATGCTTCCGCATTTATCAGACTACAATATATAAAGACATTAGCAGGTTAAAGAGGGAGAGGGGAGTGGTTTTAGAAATAAAATCAATCATCATTCTTTCCAGTCATATTCTGAAATCTATTTTCGATCGGAATTGAAATCTAAAAAACACACTCTAGTGGTATATTCCATATCATTATCTTGTCAATGTATAATAAAAAGAAATTACAACTTCTTCATAATCAAACTTTGAGTTTGAGCAATTAATTTCATACATCAAAGCGTGCTGAAATTTCTTTTTTCACCTCTGTTTTTATAAAAGTAGCTAGCCATAATATTAAATTTCCTATAAACAAATCAAAAATTTCACAAAATATTATAATTAGTTTGCAGATAGCAGTGACGCCTTCTTCTTTTTTCTTCGGCTTGCGTTAATTTTCTGCGAAAGCATAAATTTAAATTGGATATTCTTAAATTACAAATGCCATAAATTAGCGAATTTTCACTTTTTTTCGATTTCCGGCTAAGAGAATTTCTATTTTATGTTTTTTGGAAAGCATCAAGATCAACAAATTAGGAGTTGGTTTGGAGTTGCTTGACTGCTTCCAAATATATATTTATTAAAAATACAAAAAAAAAAAAAAAAAATTGAAAAAAAACAAAAACATTTTTAATCGACACTCTTAATATGATTTTCTGCTTGTAGCTGCTATTTTTCTTTTTCAACTCTTTCCATTTAAAAACCACAAAAAATGGAATACAATCTTGAAAAATTTCGCTTATACGATTTACGATTTCAGCTTCCAAACTTCATGAAAAAAAAGAAGAAAAAAACAGCAACAGCTAACTATAACGAGAAAATAACAGCAACAACAACAGCAACAACAACAGCAACAACAACAATAATAATAATAATAGACAACAGCTGCAAGTGAAATTCTTTGCATAACTTGAAGTTATTCACTTTTCTACTTAAATTTTATTTACTTTTATTCTATTAGCCGCTAGCTAATCTTCATTTTTTTTTATTATCTATACCACCGTCACCATCATCATCATCAGTAACATCAACATCAACAACAACAACAACCTCATAGTCATCATTATCATCATCAACATGATTTTCATCTCTTTCTTCTCTATTTCATTTCGTTTTGTGTGATTTTTATTTTTATTTTTTTTTTTGTTTTTTTGTGGCTATATCTCAAAGTTTGTATCTTGGTTTTTACATTTGGCAAACTGGTTTTCCTTCAATTTGATAAATTTGCAATACCAGCAAACGCAAAAAAAGGAAAATTTCGTATAAATTTTTTTTTTCTTTTTTTTACTTTCTGATTTTGCTATTTGAAAGAAGCTTTTTTTTCTTGATACTGTTTTTTTTTTTTAATAAGAAATACCAAAGCCATTTGCTTACGAAAAGTGAGAATTTTCCTGAGGTTATTTTTTGTGTATTAGCCTGTGAAACAGGATTGTCCAGTCTTAGTAACTATTGGTGTTTTTTTTTTTTTTTTTGTGGTCGCAAGCTATAATTGACATTGGTCGGTAACATTGAATTTTCATTTTATATAGACTGACATATTGAGAAATGGAGAAATTGTTGCAGGTACAAGTTCAACTTCAATTTAAAAATAAATTCAACTTTAATTTTTTTTTTAGTAATTTGGGAAAGTGAAAAAAATATAGTTTTTCACATTAATTTAAAAGAGTCGCACTCTCTTTTCTTTTTTTATATGAAGTTTCTCAATTTAAGAGAGCCGGTTAATTCGTCTTAAATTGAGAGCGTAAGAATTTCATATAAAAAAACGAAAAAAGAGTGTGGTACTCGATAGTTGAAATCGCTTTAAATTGAGAGCTTAACAACTTTATATAAAAAAACGAAAGAGAGTGCAACACTCGGTCGGCAAATTCACCTTTTTCGTTCTGTTTTTTTTTTTTTTATATGAAGTTCTTACGTCTTAAGACGAATAAACCGACTCTCTTAAATTGAGAGCGTAAGAATTTCATATAAAAAAAACGAAAAGAGAGTATGGTACTCGATAGTTGAAATCGCCTTAAATTGAGAGCTTAAAAACTTCATATAAAAAAAACGAAAGAGAGTGTAACACTCGGTCGGCAAATTCACCTTTATCGTTCTGTTTTTTTTTATTTTTTTTTATATGAAGTTCTTACGCTCTCAATTTAATAGAATCGGTTAATTCGTCTTAAATTGAGAGCGTAAGAACTTCATATAAAAAAAAAATAAATAAAAAGAAAGTGTGTTACTCGGTAGTTGAATCCATCTTAAATTGAGAGCTTAAAACTTTAATATAAAAAAAAAAACGAAAAGAGAGTGAGGCAATCGGTCGGGGAATTCGCCTTAAGATCTATCACTAGAGCAACTCCAAAAAAAAAAAAAAATGGAAGGGACGTACCCTTGAACATGAAATGGTACATAGTTTGACTGTAAATGATCATATTTTTGAAATATTGTCTTGAGAAAGTGGCGATTTAATATAGACAGATACAAGAAATGAGCTATAAATGAGGTATCGGTGAATTTTTGGGTTCGAGAAAATCGTTTTTGATATTTATTTTTCCATAAAGATTCCCATAGGGTGCCCCCCTCCCCCTACTGAATATTTTTTTTTTATTCTTAAGGTTCTTTGCATCAAAATAAGGTATGGAGAAATACATTTTTGAAATATATATTTTTTTCTTACGACTTCCGTTAGGAAACGCCACTGGAATTTATTTATTTTCATATTTTACATTAACACTTGAACTATTTTAAACATTAGCTTACAAGCGAATCGAATAAACATAGTGAAATGAAAGGTTTCACCAGGTAGTCCAACCGATGGCATATCGATATCAAGGCAACAACTTGAACTCCATGCTTGGTGTTTTTTGTTGGTGGCTGAAACGAAAAGTAGAAGAAAAAAAGATAGATAATGAATATAATATTGCACTGTCAGAAAGCGACAAAATTTATGAGACGGATTAAAAGGAGAAATTTTGTTTGAAGTTAATTTGCTAACCCTCCACACCCTTCCCCTCCCTCCCACATTTAGATCGTTGTCATGAATACTAACAAATTTTAGAGCGACGAAAAAATTAAAAATTAATTGATGTGATGTTTAGAGAGGAGGGGAGTGAAGTGGGGAAGCAGATGAATTTTACTTTTGGATATGTTAATATACAAAAAAACGAGTAAATAAACTAAGTTGAATTTACAAAGCAAGAACCGTCCAAGAACAACATGAATAGCACTCTCTCTCTCACATTTGTATGTGTGTAATTGCACTTAAAATATTTCTTACAAAAACAACACAATAATAGTAAATTACTCTGATGTCAATCACTCGCTAATTTGAGGTGAGATTGAGAGAGTCGACGCCTTTGCTTGTATTGTATAGGCCAGATTCTCATACAAAAAAGGTATTCCATATTGAAAACTCTTGCAAGAACAACACACACACACATACACACTCTTTCTCTCTCTCTCGCTCTCTCTCTTTTCCCCTCATATTAATGTATTTGAACTAAAAGAATTACTTGCAAAAACAACACAATTAACAATAACAATTAATTATTCTGAAGTCAATCACTCTCTAATTTGAGCTGAGATTGAGAGAGTCGACGCCTTTGCTTGTATTGAATAGGCCCGATTCTCATACAAAAAATGTTTTCATATTAAAAGCTCTTGCAAGAACAACACAAACACACACACACACACTCTCTCTCTCTCTCTCATATTTATATACCTATTTGAACTGATAGAATTATTTGCAACAACAACAAAACTAACAATAACAGTAAATGGCTCTGAAGTCAATCACTCGCTAATTTGAGTTGAAATTGAGAGAGCCGACGCCTCTGCTTGTATTGTACAGGAACGATTCTCATACGAAAATTTTATTCATATTAAAAAACCTTGCAAGAACAACACTCTCTCTCTCTCTCTCTTATATTTATGCATTTGCATTAAAAATATTTCTTGCAAAACAAAAAAAAAAAAAAAACAACTAACAATAACAATAAATTCCTCTGTGAGATGAAATTGAGAGAGCCAATGTCTCTGCTAGTATTGCATGAAATCGATCCCCATATGAAAAATTTATTCATAGGAAAAAAGAGCTGACATCGCTCTCTCAGTGTGATACTCTCTTTTTCTTATATTTAAAAGGAACTAAAAAATTTCGTAAGAGTCAAGCCGAGATAAGCTTTTAAAAAATACCTGAAACTAACCCATTTTGACCTGTTCTCCGATTAATCAATCGACCTGAAACTTTGAAAATTTGTCAAAAAAACATTTATAATGTGATTTCAAAAGAAATCACTGTTAAACATTTCTATAAATACTAACTTTAAAATCGCATTTAAATAATTAACAAGTATTTATTTTCAACTTTCTTAAAAGCCAGGTAAACAGCCATTCTTTTTTGGAAGATGGTTTTGAAAATCAGCAAAAAATAGTAAAATTAATTACTTTGCAATTGAAATGAGGAATTCGTCTAGATAAAATAGCAAACTTAATGTAGAAATTATAACTTTCCAGGCCCTAATACCTATATTTTTAAGTGACTACAGTTAAGAAAACTTTTGTAAACAAAAAACATATGGAAAAATAGGCAAAATTCAACAAAAATTCATATTTTTTCTACTTCGTTACTTTTAACCTTTTCGGGATCATTGGGCACCGGTGATCCAAAGTTCGTTTTTCAATTCTTTCAAAAACAATTGCCCTGATTTTAGTAAATTGAAATTCATTGAAAAGAGATTTGCTTACACTTTAGTTATTATTAAAAAAAAATCTTTAAATTTTTACCTAATTGACGACACCAGAACTTAACTTAACTTAAATTGAAAAAAAAAAATATTTTTAACCTATTTTCTCTTATGTTTCTGTCACCAAATTTAATGTTTTATTTATTTTTTTTTTTTTTTTGCTTTAAATTATTAAAAACTGTTCTTTCACCTCATTTCAATTCAGTTATTTATTAATGATTTTAACATATTCAATTAAAATTGCTTGCATTTTAAAAATTTTGTTCTTTTCCCCCTCAGATACATGCAAAAAAAGAAAAAAAAAAAAAAAAAAGACAACACCACATGAAAATGCACAAAAATATGCAACAAATTTAATTTTTTAAGTGCTATATGGACATATTGTGCTTATGCATGTGTTGGTATGTGCACATATACACGTTCACATGTATACATACATTCCCACATACATATACATCAATCAATTTATTAAATAAGTTTTTACCTTATTTTTTCTCGTTTTTTTCTGCAATATTTGTTTTGTTGTTGTTATTGTAAAATATAACAACAGCAAAATTAGTACAATGAAAAACAAAAATTTCACAATTTTTGTTTTTTTCCTCCATCATGTAATATTATACTAAAAAATATTCTTTTCAGCATCAACATCAACAACAACAACAACAACAACAACATCAGCAACAGTGAAATATCAGCCAGCAACAGCGGTAAAATCATCGATGAAAATATCGAAAACAACACAACATCAACAACAGCAACAAAATCATTGTCAGCTTGAGCAAACACAAACAAACGTGTATGTGTGTGTATGTGTTACTATGTGTGAGCTCATGTACATGTTCACTTTGTAAAATTTTAATAAACATAAACGTTTTTATACACGTTTTGCATAGATAGATAGAAAAATATTCAAAGTCGATAAAAAAAAAAAAAAATAAACATATTATAAAAACTCAGTGCAATTCATCATTATTATTATTATTGTGATCATCAACTTTACATACATTGAAAGTGCAATTCTATTAACTAATTGAACTGAATTTGTTCTGGCATGTAAATTTATACAATATAAAAACTCTAAACAAAAAAAAAAAACTAACAAATGTTGAAAATTAAGTGGCATATTCAAATTTATTGCCGAATTGTTAATAATTTTATCATCTGACAAAATTTTTCATTCAAAAAAATCCTCTACACTGAGTGTTGTTTTTTTTTGTGTGTTTTTTTTTTTGTGTGTTTTTTTTTTGATAAATCACATTACAAACACATACACACGCAAGCTAATTCAATATGGATACCGTTTATGGGACAAAAAAATATTTTCAAAGCTTATCTGGTGCTAGTGATATTTATCGAACGCAGACATGTCGCAATGTGGTGAGTAGATAGAAATCCAATTATTATTATTTATTTTTTATGAATAGAGATATTTTTTAAAACTATTGGAGGGAATAACAAGCTCGTTGAAATTTTACTTGCAATTGGCAGGAGATAAAATAAACTTTGTTTGTTGGGCTTAATTTTGAGTACTAGTCTAAGTTTTATGTAACATAATAGTATTTATAAATAAATATTATAATTAAAATATATGCGGTATATATATATATATATATGCTTTCGTCTTTTCCGTTCTTCGTGCAAAAACACAATCGTGTAAACAACAACAAAGTAAACTTGTTTTTTAAATTTCTTGCTCTCTTGATCTCTCTCTCTCTTCTCAACTAATACTCTCTCATTTGAGTACAACTGTATTTTTGTTGTTATAAACAAATTATGTGTTTTTGGCTATTCAGCTATGCTTACGAGTACACAACGACGATTTCTCTCATCTCTCTTGATCTCTTTCATTTCAACTAATACTTTCTCATTTAAATGCAATTGCACTTTGTTTGTAATAAAAACATTATATGAGCTTTTGACAACTCGTTTGGATTAGCGAGTAAGCAACAACAATTTCTCTCCACTCTTTCTTTTCAACTAATACTCTCTCATTTAAGTGCGATTGTAGTTGTATAGTAATAAATAAATTATGTGCTTTTGGCTACTCAACTACGTTAACGAGTACTCAACAACGGTTTCTCTCACCTCTCTTGATCTCTTTTCAACGAATACTCTTTCATTTAAATGCAATTGTAGTTTTGTAGTAATAGATAAATTATGTGCTTTTGGCTACTCGGCTGCGTTTGCGAGTACGCAACGACGATTTCTCTCAACTCTTTTGTTTTCAGTTAAACGGTATTGTGGGGAGTGAACAAAGAAGAGATGAGATGTATTGCGCATTGAAGTTTTGCGTTTACATATCAATGCATAATATTAGTAAAATATAAAAGTGTATAAAAATACTTGATATTTGATTAATGATTAATTAATACAAAATTTATGTCTGAAAACAAAATATGGCTGACGTTCGTGCGATGAGAGACAATACGAATTCATATTAAAATAACGGTATTTCTCTCTTCAAATTTAACATATAAGTTGTTTATGTATGTCGGTACTTTTTAAAAAACCTGCGCTTCTTTTTATGTAGTTATACAAGGTTGTATTTTCTGTCTTTACAAAAAGGCACAAATATCTACTACAATATTAACTAAAAGTAGAAACTGATTTCAAAGAAATTTCACAAGAAAACTTTTTTTGAGTAATTTTTAAAAACATTTCATATGAGATTTCGTCATTTCTTAAGAGATGGGAATTTTGCATAAATATGAATTCATGGCTTAACCCTTTCGGCACCATAAGGAAAGTAGTGCAGATAACGCAAAACCGAACTCGGATTCATATTCTCCGATTCTCATTTTTTTTTTACAATTTCGCATCAAAACAAAAGTTTTGCGTTCTTGAAGGCCTGAACCGGCGACCTTGTAGCACTCAATGAGAATTTTATACGAACTTTTTAGTACATTTTTATTTAATTTTTTTTTAAATTGAACAAAGTAAAAAACCGTAAATTTTTCATGTAACCCTTTCTTGACCGTAGGGAAATGGAAGTGATAGAGCAATCCCAAGCCCAGATTCGCATTCGGTGACTCTCATTTCATTCTAAAAAGTTCTAAAAAAGATTTTCTTGAAGAACTTAGGATCACCGGCGACCCATCGTAAAATTTAAATTTTCAAACAAAGTAAACTAAAATTTTAAAATATAAGTAAATAGTTTTTTCTACGCCATAGTGAATATTTGGCATATTTTTATAAATATTTTAAAAATTGTGAACGATTGAAAATAGGTAAAAAAAAAAATATTTCATTTTTAGTTTAGGTCACAATTTCATACTTTTTTTTTTAATAACAACCACAGCGAATCCAATTCTCTTTGGAATGAATATAAATTTATAAAAATCGGTGCAATAGTTGTAAAAGAAACTGTATAATCGTGTTTTGGGTCACGAGTGACTAATGGCTCTCAATAGGTTAAAACATATTTTCTTGTCTCAAATCAATTTTACTTATTTATTTGTATTCATTCTCGAAAATTCAAGAGCAATAAATTTTAATTAGCATTAGCACTTATTTTGAAAAAATTTAATGCAAGTTACTTTAAATTTGCATTGATGCTCAAAAATTCATTGGAATAATTTTGCATTTGCATTAATTCTGTAATACATTTAATGCAAATCATTTTAATTTGCATTTATTACAATACTATATATTTAGAAGTTTGAATAATTATTTTTCATTTGCATTAATTTTGAAATTTCCAATGCAAAAATTCCGGATTTGCATTAATTCTGAAAAAATTGTAATGCATTTGATTTGAATTTGCTCTTTTTCCACATGTAGTTGTATCCATTGTCCTGTTTACACTTCGAAATTCCGTTTGATTAGTAATGTCGACGCTTTACCTTTCTAACCTCAATGGTCATCAGCGGTTTGGCCATGTGTAACCGAATTTTACGTCCTGAAAGATAAAACAAATTTATTGTTAACGGGTTTTCAACACTTTTTGGTTATTATGCTTATATGCTTCTCATATACCAAAAGAGAGAATTTGCAAAAACGTATAAAAATTGTAATAAAAATAATGAAAAAAGCAAAAAAAAAAAAAAATGGTATTCTTATCAAATATATAATGAATGATTTAGCGGCAGCAGCAATGGCATGGCAATACGAAAGAAAATATTACGAGTAGCACTATCTAAGTGAGAACGTCGGTAAGGCAGAAAATTAGAAATAGCAAAAATAGCGTCTGCTCTTGACTTTAGCATGTAATTTGAATGATTGTGAATTTATTAAAACTTGAAAGAAGAAACGTTGAAGAGGATGACGATGATGATGTTGGTTTGTTGAAGATGTTTACACAGAAAGCTGAAAAATAGAAACAAAGTTGAAGTAAAACTGATTGGGTTGCCTAGGGTAAATAATGGTTGAAGAGTAGTTAATTCTTATTAAGTTTTCAAGAGGCAAAAAAAAACAACAAAAAATATAAATGAGAATTACATACAATTGTGAATATAAAAAGAAATTAAGAAAAATGTAGGCACATTTCTTCTTTTACTTAATTAAAAAAAAAAAAAGAAAATAAAAAAAATGGTATAATCTAATAAGGGAATTTTTTTCTTTCATAAATAAAAATTCTTTAATTTAATATTTTCTCATGGTTACGCTTTAATGCTTTTCTATTCACATTCACACCAAAAGTTTCGTCGTCTGTGTTCTATTAATCGCATGCTTTTAAATCATTTTAATACCTTTCTTTTTTTTTTTTTTTTTTTTTTTGCTTTTTTCGTTTTATTTATTTCTTTTTTCTTCTGTTTTTTTTGTTTTGTTTTTTGTTTTTTATTTTATTGTTATTGTTATTTGTTACAGAGGTAACTGTGTTTGTTGTTACTGTTTTCCACATAAACGAGTTTGCTAAATCGTTTGTAGCAAAGTAACGTTTAAGTGAAAGTTCCTAAAACTATGCTATGGAAAATCGTCTTTATTAACAACACACATACATAAACAATACATAATAAAATAAAAACTAAACAAAAACAAAATGCAATAAAATTGATTTGCGTGAAATTTACTACTATTTAACATGATAGTCATTTAAGCATATAAAGCATAGTAAAACGAGCATGTATAAATGTAGTATAGTTGGCTTTAGGTATTTATAGAAAATATATTGGTTAGATACATATGTGGATATGGTATTTATTAATTATTTATAATACTGAATTCTATCGAAGCTTCTATAAAAATTCAATAAACGAAAGCGATATATTTGTTTTCAAATTATGATTTTTATGCTATTTTAAGCTATAATAATATTTCATGCTATGAGAAATTTTATATTTAATCTGGGGTTCAGTCAAAAATTAAGAAAAATTTTCCAAAAAAAAAAAGATTTTAGTTGTTACTCTTTCTGGCAAGAAATTGAAACAAATTATTAAAAAGTTTTGTATTGGATCTACATATAGATACATATATATGGTATATATATATATATATATTGAATGGATCTCACTGTACTCTTTGTTACATATCTCTCTTTATGAAAAAAACCAAACAACAAAAGAGAACCAAACTACTCGTTAGTTTCTATTCGTTGGTTTTTGCTTTGTTATTTGTACTCGTTTATGCAGATAATTCATTAGATAGTGCTGAGAGATACCGTTACTTACATGTGCTTGCTCTCTCTCTCATTTATTATTTACTCACATGGTAGAATAATAGAGATAACCGCATCCATGAGAGAAACTAAGCTTAACTATCTAAAATTATGAAGTGAGAGCGCTGAGTGTAGTGGTTTTATTTATACAAAATTGAGAGCATGAAACACACGCTCACACACACACACACACATTCTATGCAAACAATATAACTTTTGATATGACAGTAGAGCAGCGTTGGCCACCTATACATACACAATGTTCAATTGAGCACTCTTTCTATGGAAATGAGCTCTGTACGTGTGAAATTTCTTACGCTCATTTGCCTGCGTGCAAGGCTTCGGTCTACGCTGCAGTAGAGTTCCGAATGAAAAAAAGAGCACCATTTTGGATGTAGTTCTCTATTATTCTGCCATGTTTACTCTCGCTTAAGCTCTTTAAATTGATATACAATCTTTTCAACAAGACCGTGTTCGGCTTAATTGTACGAACTAATTTAATTATCAAGTTAGACTTTATTTTCAACCCTCAATATTTAATTGCGAATTGCTCTGTATCCCTTTCCTTTCAAATAATTGCAATTACAATTTCGTTGTATAAGCAATTTTTCAAATCGAGCTCCATGTAAGTTAAACTTTTTTAAGCAGTTAAGAATGACTTCTTTACTGGCATCCAAACGAGTCCGAAATGTCCTAGGGAGGTGCTGCAAATACCTTAAAAAGTTGAATGCATTCGAATAGAAATAGAACCAGCTTTTTGTAAGACACCAGAATGTTTACAACTTACCAAATCATTGTACTTTAGCTGCCCGCTGCCGACGTCGCGGGGCGTAAATTAAACGACGAGCAGTGTTGGTATTGTTATATGCACATATACATACTCAAAAATGTATATGTGTAGAACAACTAACATATAGGAGAAAGAGTACACCAGTGGCGGATACAAAAAATATTAAAAATTCTTTATATATGTAGAATTTTTATATTAGTGTTGATGTCTGAAGCAAAGTTCTTAAACATAAAGAAATAAAAATTTTTTGTGTATTCACTTTCCTCCATCTTCTACTTTTCTACGATAAATGGCCGATAAAACAAAAACCTTTGGGAAAACTCTCTTTGGAAAAAATGTTCCTTGGTAAAAATTATAAGGGGGTCTCAAAACATCAGAATAATCTACAAGGTACATTTTTTCCACTACAAGGTACGTTAATCCCACTATTTCATTTCAATTATTGGTTTTTGGCTTCAATAATAGTAAAATCCTCACAGAAGAATTACCAAGTCGAAATATTTATGCCTGGTTCATATTCAATGGCAAAGAAAGAGAGAGAGAGATAGCGAATTTCCTTTATACAATTACCAACACGTTGGCAAATTTTTAAATTTGACATAATGAAAATCAGCAAGTATGCATACAAAATACTCACTGTTACTTGATAAGTTGTTGTACACACATACATTCATAAAAGAGACAATACAACCTCAAATATGTTAATAATATCATTAACGCAAGAGCTACCCATGAAATTAAACTACAGTTGTTTCTCAGATATATATATATAGAGAGAGAGAGAGAGATCAAAGAGAACGAAAACCGTAAAGAGTGAGCACATCTAAAACTGCTATACTGCACTCTCAGATAAATATTAATCAGACATTTTTCTTTTCTCTGCATTCAATGTTGCCAATTTAATCCGCTAGCAACAAAGTCTTGTTTTTTATATTTTAATGTCTTCTAAATCAAAAAGGAGGTAACACTGAACTTTTTTTAACTCAGAGTACTTTTAAAGGTTAACTCAATCAAAGTAAAATTGTAAAGAGAAGGTAATCTCAAGAGCTGTATATTTTGTTGTTGTAGAGTAATATTGATATTACACTGTCAACTTGTTACCCAGCTCAGCTCTTTGCTCTAAAGCATGAATAGAGCGATTCATAAATGCATTACTAAGCATTTACTGAAGCGACAGTTCGACATTATCTCGAACACTATGTTCTCTCTACTAAACCAAAAACAGAACAGATATCTTTGACTAATCCTAGAAAAAAATTTCCATTCTGGCAGGTTTTCTGAACAGAAACTGCACTGTCGGCGCAACATTTCACGTCGAAGCATCATCTACTGTAGTAGCTATGAGAATGAAGAGGGTATAGAATCCAACACTGAACTGTTTCACCTGCTGTGTGAATGTTCAAACTTACTATTAAATCATAATTTGGGATGAAAATGAAAACGAGCTGAATGGAAATTCACTAAAGAAATATTGTTTGAATTTACTCAGAACTCCTTTTCAAATTTTGTTTTTTGATTCAAGACCAACGGAAAGGGGGAAGAGGATTCAGATAGTTTGTACATCATAACCTTATAAACGAAATTCCCACTGAAATCGGCGATCTATCTGAATGCGCATAATTAAATTCCTATTAGAGAAACAATAGATTTCTGGACTGCAGTTCTCAATCTTTTATGCCTTTCAACAAGAGCGTGTCCGGCAAAAGTCCTTCAAAAAATGCCCCAAATCCGAAAAAAATACACCACATTATTTTTAAGCATTTTTTTGCCCAATACGATGCGCTCATTTACTAAAAACTCAATTTTTGAGTTAATGATGCAGAATTTTTCATTAGGTCACTCTTCATATTGTGAAAATCTCACATTAATATCTTGTATACTCTGCGCGTGAGAATTCGAAGATTTCTTCTTTCTTCTGCAAAGTGGGAGTCAATTGAAAACTTTAAATGCGTTTTCTACAAAATCGCGTTTTTTGAGTTATGACAGTCTTTTAGTAAATGAGCGATAAACTATGAATATAGTGTCCAGTTACCATAATTTTGAGTAACTTCGTGGTAGCGCGCGGTCAAGTTATTAACTAGCTTTTCGGCGTATGATTGCGGCAAACACTGCCCGCCATTTTGACTTAAGCTGTCGTTTCTGCTCATGTTAAGCTTAATAATTGCTCAAAAATTTTCAATGTGGTTAGCATCTGGAGATTGAGACGAGCAGTCCAAAATTCTTATCCAATGTTTAGGGTCTTGCCCTTTTAAAGCGCTCAATTTCGATTTCTTCTCACAAACCAGTTATTGACAAGATAAGTGTGTATATGCTGGCATAAATAGATTATTTCTCGTAAACATGATTATCCTGTCGTCGAAACTCTGTTTTGAAAAGCATCCCCAATCATGAGCTTTTCCTGGATGCTTAACTAATCTCAGAACCATCTAACTGCCCGTAATGATCAAGGTGCGTTTTAAAGTACCTGCCGTCCATAAGAAAGATTCGTCTCTAAAGGCCACATCGCTGCAATCATTATTTATATGTCCGACTGCCCACCACCATTTTTTGTTGGTTTTGCCGTTAGTAAGGTTCGAATTCATTCAAACGACTTTGTATTATGCTAAGGGATATATTAATGACCTTCAGCGTTAGTTTTTGTCTGGCTTCTTCTAGTGTAATGGTAGAATTGGCTTCGAAAACTCATACTTACTTACTTAGTTGGTTCTACAACCGATGATCGGTCTTGACCGCCTGTATAAAGCCTCGCCAGTCGCTTCTGCAATGCACGCCGGCTTCAGTTAGTGAGACCAAGTGCAGTCAGGTCCCCTGTACCTGGTCTTTCCAACGGAGATTAGGTCTTCCTCTTCTGCGCGTTCCACCTCCGTGGCTTGAATAAAACACCCTTCTAGTCGGAGCACTTTCATCCATTCGCTCAACATGAGCCAGCCAGCGAAGCCGCTGGATTTTTATGCGCTTGACTACGTCAATGTCGGCGTACAGCTCATACAGCTCACGGTTCCATCTTATATGATACACGTCTTCCACGCACACTGGACCATAGATCTTGCGGAGTATCTTCCTCTCGAACGCTCCCAATAGCTTCTCATAGTTGGTGGTCAATGTCCATGTCTCAGCGCCGCTATACATTAGGGCGGGAAGGCTGAGGGACTTGAAGAGCGGTATTTTCGTACGTCGATAGAGGGTTCTGCTTCTCAATTGCCTACTGAGCCCGCAGTATAACCTGCAGGCTCCAGTTATTTGTCAACAGTGACATTTTGTCCAAGACGCCGTGACTCTTTGTTTGTTGACACAAGGTATTTCGTTTTATCCTAGTTCACCACTAGACCCACTCGACGAGACTCCCTTTCTAAGAAGAGAATAGAGAATGCTGCACTGACTGCTCGTGCATTGGTGCCAATGATGTCACTATCATCAGCGTATGCTAGTAGCATGACACTCTCGTAAAAGATTGTGCCAGAGATGTCGATTTTCGCAGCTCGAATTATTTTCTTTCTCTAGCATTAGATTAAAGAAGTCGCACGATAGAGAATAACCTTGTCTGAAACCTCTTTTGGTGGTATCGAATGGCACGGAGAGGTCAGTCCCAATTTTCACTGCGCTGGTCCGTGTCAGTTCGCAAAGACGAATGAGCTTTGCCGGGATACCAAAACCAGACATTGCGGAGTATGGGTGATCTCTAATCGTGCTGTCGAAGTCGTTTTGTGTGTCAATTTGTTTTTCTCGGGTCTTTTCCACGATTTGGCGTAGTGTGAATATCTGGTCGATGGTGGATTTACCAGGCCTGAAGCCATCCAATCAGTTTTTTGAAACTGGGCTTCAATCTTTCACACACTACGCTCGATAGAACCTTATAAGCGATGTTAAAAAGGCCTATTATTCCACGGTAGTTGGCGCGGATCGTGGAATCACCTTGTGGATTGGGCAGAGTACGCTGAGGTTCCAATCACTGGGCATGCTTTCATCCGACCATATTCTGCATAAAAGCTCGTGCATGCGTTTTGTGATCTCTTCGCCTCCAGTCTTATACAACTCAGCCGGCAGGCCTTCTGCACCCGCATCCTTATGGTTTTTCAGCCGAGCAACGGCTGTTAAGATCTCGTCATAATCCTGCGGCGGTACTTCAACGCCGTCAGTGATTGGGGTCTCCGGAACAGCTTCCGAATGGCGGGATTGTAGTCGTCATCACCATTGAGCAGCTGCGAGAAGTGTTCCCTCCGCAACCTCATAATACCCTGGACATCTGTCACCAGATTTCCGTCTTCCTCCTTGCAGGAAAAGGCGCTGGTCTTCAAACCGTTAGTCAGGCGTCTTATTTTTTCGAAGAATTGTCGAACCTCATTCCTGTCTCCAAGCATCTCGATATCGTCACACTCACCTCTTTCTGCCTCTCGTTTCTTGCACCTGAAAAGACGTTTCTCCTCCCTCCTCATCTCTCTGTATCGCTCCTTAGCAGCTCGCGTTGAAACTGATTGCAGGGTGTCCCGGTAAACTGCATTTTTCGCTTCAGTCGCATCGCGACACTCTTGGTCGTACCACATATTTCTCCGTCGACGGTGGAAGCCTAGCACCTCTTCGGCAGCTGTACGAAATGTGCGTCTACTGCGCGCATATATCATCGAGCTGAGGGGTGTTTTGGGAAAGGAGGAGTGAGAGTCGATTAGCGAAGGCGTCGGCTGTCCGTTGTGGTCGCAGCTTTTCGACATTCTGCTTTCTCTGTGTACTGATACGAACGCGTTTTGTTGCACAGAAGCGTATGCGGACCGTGGCTGCAACCAAGAAGTGGTACGAGTCGATGTTAGCGCCACGTACTTCCAGTATACTGGAAGCGTGCCTCCCGTCGATCACAACGTGATCAATTTGGTAGCGTGTATTTTGATCACGGGAGTGGAATCTGGTGCTACTAACCGTCATGTTCCTAGCCGCGGCGAAGTCGATCAGTCTCATACCGTTGTCGGTGGTTTCGTCATGGAGACTGAATTTTCCGATCGTTGGACCAAGGAGACTCTCCCTGCCCACCCTGGCATTAAAGTCCCCTAGCACGATTTTAATATCGTGGCGGGGGCAGTGCTCATAGGTTGTGTCGAGGAGCTCGTAGAAGTCATCTGCGGTCGCTTCGTCCTTCTCATCCGTCGGGGCATGGACACAAATCAAGCTGATGTTGAAGAGTTTTGCCTTGATGTGGATGGTGGCTAGGCGCTCGTTTACGGGCGTGAACCTCGAGACAAGATGGCGTTGTCTCTTCCCAACCACAACAGCTAACACCAAATTCGTGTCGTGAATCATGACAGCTGTAGTAGATGGTACAGGATGCTCTTTTGGAGCAACCCTGTCCCGCCCATCGCATTTCCTGTATAGCGCTGATGTCAGCTCGATATCTTCCGAGGACATCCACCAGCTGGATAGAGGCACCTTCCCTGTAAAGGGTCCGCACATACCAGGTGCATATCCGTAAATCGTAGTCCTTTTGGGCGTTTGCGGGGGTCGTCAACATTAGGGGAATCCGTAATCCGAGGCTTCTTTATGGGTTTCACCGGAGATTGTTTTTGACGAGGTGGATTCCAAGCCCGACGCACAACCGTTCATTCAAGGTCACGGAGAAACCCGCCGCACGCATTAGTCGGAGGAGGCTGTGTGTCGACTTGAGACGGAGAAGCGCAAGGATCGAATGTGGACTCTCCAGAGCCGGTCACAGACTCTACCTTGTGTCCTCCGCCCCCAAGGCC